>OY288220.1:32500-5032500 GCA_958449745.1 Ochropleura leucogaster | reverse complement strand
GCATTGTAAAATATGATGATTTTTAAATACGCTTATCTAAATGATAACGCCTATTCATTACATTATACTCTCAATTAGTTAGCTTTTCAAATATTATTTATCTAGATTGACAGTCCTTAGCCTGTTCAAGTATGAAGGAAAATCAATCATTTATTTATTTTATAATAAAAACAAAACAACCCAATGAATCTAATTTTACTATAGCTCGCAACTGAGATAAATGAACTACAGAACTTTAAAGATTATAAAGAGCCACTGAGCTAGTTGTATCGTTTGACTTCCGTAAAGTAATTCGGCTCAATTTGATCTGTAGCTCGCAACTAATCAATTGAACTGAAGAGTTAAAAGAGTTATTCGGTGAGCTAAAGAGCTAAAAGAGCGATATAGCTCTTTTGATCAAAAGAGCTGTATCTCTCTTTTCTTTTCAGTGAGCTACATTTCGCATGTCTACCGGAGTGTACCATAGACGCCCACGCGTTCCAGCGTTTTGTCTCGTTGACAAAAGATATTTGGAGCACTGGGCTATCGGGTATTAGCTAAAAATAAATAATTTGCACTAAAATATTTTTTTTTGGATTATACTTTTGTCCATTAGCTTTTATTTATTATTTTGTAATGTTTGTATCTATAATAAGAATTTTTATTTAAGTATGTGTTCCGTTCTGTGTCCGTGAAACCACTTACTGGCCCTGTCAGAATACCAGCGCCGTGTTATTTTAAATCTAAAATATCGCAGCTTATGCTGAGACAGGGACCTTTTTGGCCTCGCACAGACAATAACCTTGTCTGTACTATTTTTTTTTTTCTAGTTTTTTTTTATTGTTTTACTTGTTTTGTGCGAGTCCCAAATAAAAGTTTTTCTTTCTTTCTTTCTTTTTATGTTGATTTGCATCCTCGCCAAAATTTAGGAGGTGCTAATAAAAGTCATAAATAATCAATGAAAATTACGGTTCCTGATCAATAATAATATACGGCGTTTGTATGATATGTCTCAGTCTGTTTTAATTTAACAGTATTATATAGATTAAGTCCACTTCAAGGTAGAGAATCACCTACAGAACTAACAGAACAGTGTGCGTGAGCGTCGGCGCATTCGTATCATACAGCGGCATGCACGCACACAGTCCGAGTGTAGTGTACACTTACCGATTTCTGCAAATACGAAAAAAGTAAAAAAAAAACCTATTTATTTTATTATCGATTCGGGTCGAGAATCATTAGCATAGTTACGTCCTTGAATTTGGCGAGAATGCAAATCAACATGCTGTATAACAAGAACAGAAGAAGGAAACTCCGTAACGCTGCTTACTAAATTAAATTCATTGCATTTATTTCTGATAACTTGATCTACTCATACAATTCGATTTAAAATTAACACAGTAAATTAAAATTATGTATTAATTTGATCAAATCACTTAAATTTAATAAAAAAAGAATACATTAAGTAAATAAAAAATTAAATAAATCTCTACTTACATGTCAAAAAGAATTAAAGAAACCCAATTTATTTTTGCAGACATAGCGGCGCCGAACACATACGTCACGACTCTAAGTCTTCAGCATACTTCGTTCCTAGAACGCAGTCCTCCAGGTTACAACAACTTCCAACATAAACCACAAATAAGACCACAGACATCACGGCCCCGGCCGCAATACCAGCACCCGATACAGCAGCAACCAGTGCACACTGCGGTGAACCATGTCCACTACGGTGAAGACGAAGCTACTGCACATATTCATACCTTAGACAACATAGAGCCTGCTTGGAATACTGGTAAGATTCTACATAATTGAGACGGCACTTGGCACCCCTCACGGAACAAATATTTGTATTACCTACAGATAGTTGTTTCGGGTCTGGCTGTATACAGGAGAAAATCGAAGTGTGGGGCAACGTTTTTTTTTTGAAGAAAAGAAAGAAAGAAAAGACTAATCTTTTTTTTACTACAGTCACCCATAATCGCCTCAAACGTGTCTTGTCTGGCGATAGCAACTGTGAACAAAACAAATGAACAACGTTTTTTAAAGCATAGGCACAGATTACTAAAGGATGGTATTTAATACTTTAACTGTAAATCCTTTTTTTTCAATCAAAATATTCGAAATTATCACCAAAAATACTGAATTGCACACTAAATTTGCTCATCAAATAAATCAATTATACTATACTGTTAGAAGACAGCACTACAATAAAAAAGTGTTATATCTTTATCCATTTTCTATTAATGCAAGTCGTTACTGGCACTCGCCGGCCGCTGCCGCGGCACCGCTCGCTCCGCTCGCTCGGCTCGTGCGTAGGGGGTCGCAGTTTTAACCTAACCTAACCTACGCATTTTTTTAGCATTCAGGAAAGAATATTTGGTGCACGATCAGTATTTTTGGTGAACACAAAATTTATTCCCATTACTAAATAGCTACTACGTAGAGGCATAGGGCCATAGAGATGGAAAACGACTCAGCATCTAGTATCGATACTCCATATTCTTTAGTTTGTCTTGGTATGGACATGTAATGAGGAGGGATGAAGCATTTGTAACTAAAAGAGTGATGAATCTGAATGTTGACGGATGGAGAGAGAGAGAGACCAAAGAAAAAATGGATAAATCGTGTAAGGAATTCTATGAAGGAGAAATGAGTTGATAATGCCCGTGACGTCTGACAGGGGAGAATGGTAGAAGAAAACGTGTTGCACCGGCCCCAAATAGATTGGGCAGGAAAATGGTGATAGCACAACCGTCGCAATAACAGTATTTTTAGCGACTAAGAGTTGTAGGCATGCACTTTTTTTCTAGGTACTTCCAGTCCGCAACCTCAGGCACCAGTGCAGACTGCGGTGAACCATGTCCACTACGGTGAAGACGATGCTACTGCAAATATTCATACCTTCAATAATATTGAGCCTATTTGGAATACTAGTAAGATTTTACACAACTTAATCAACACAGTTCACTGAGGCTTAAGCCAATCAGGAATGTTGCTTACTGGTCTTGAAATGTTGAATATGCCTTTTTTATTCGGTTGGGAAACCATAAAATATCTTTTCTTATCTTTTTGGCTCTGGGTGGAGTGGGTGGGAGTCTCAGAATTTTTACCCTGTGTTCCGGGGCCACAGTATCTCTTTCGAACAACCCGCATCCCTATCAAGCCTCCGCTTTGCTGACATGTCTTTGAGGCGCGCGTGGGATACGAATGCGCCATTGACACGGCCTGTCGTCAATAGACGGACAAATGGTGAGCTACCTATTGCTCACCGTCCACAGACCCGCGTCTAGGGTATCCGGGAGACGATTTGCGGTGCCCGATTCCTGAAGAATCTCCCGCAGTGGCTCGGTTTGTTTCAGGTTCTCTACCTGAAATTAACGTCCGGCTTTCGCTAGCGTAACAGCTTCGCAGAGACAGGAGCTGACTGCTCCATTCTCTCTCGCCCTGGACCATAGACTGAGCCAGGGTTTGACGCGAGAGGTCGCCACCGTCAATCATGTTGACTATCTCTTAATTTATGTTTACTCATTTGGGCACCGAAAAAGCGTATGCAAAGAATTCCTTCAAAACAAAAAAAAACCCGTCCGTCTAGTGAAAACAGGCTGTTACGGCGCGTTCGTATTCCATGCGTCTCAAAGAGATTTCAGCAATGCAGAAAGGCTCGGCAGGGCTACCTACTGGGTTTATTTGAAAGAGATACCCAAAAGTTAAGACCCCAATGCGTTATTAAAATAAATACCATAGTTTAATAACGCATTTTCTCGAATTTTGTTTCAGCTAAGCTAAAATCTAAAATCAATTTCATTTGATACCCATATCACGGGTACCTATACAGAAAAAATAATCAATCCGCGACATTGGTTTTAGAATGACGCACTTAGCTTACCATTGTCATCCAAACTATGCATGTATGCAGAATTTCATTCAGGAATGCTCATTTGGACACCGGGTAGTGGGTCAAATTTTACTTCTAAGATTTGGTTACAGTTATAGGTGAAACTAATTGACAGTTTTAAACATCCAAATACTTTATTTCCTACGTAGAGAGGCCAACACAACAGTATCAGCCACAAACGCATCGAATATTCCACTCCAGGCCAACCTATGTATATGACGAACCTGCTGTCCACGTTCCAGGTCCAAGACCTGTGAGACCTCCGGTACAGCCAGAACCCTCGCCGACCAGACCTGTGTATGAACCTGTTCAACCGCCTTCGGTTAGTCCTAGGTAAGGACTTCAAGGAGTTCCCTAAAAAAAGTTTGAAAATATATAATCAAATAGTTTTTCAGTAACATAAGACATCAACAAATTTTTTATGAATTGTTTATTACAATTTAATACAGACAATATTAAAAATGAATTGTAGTTAAATTTCAAAGCTACTACGCCATAGAAATTAATCATTATATTTTTTCAGACATTTTTTGTGATAATTGTCTTTTAAAGTACCCAATTTTTGACGGCACGGGTGGCGCAGTGGCTGGGCGATCGACTGTTGCGCTGCGTGTCGCGGGTTCAATTCCCGCACGGAACAAATATTTATATGACCTGCAGATAGTTGTTTCGGGTCTGGGTGTTTGTGTATGTGAGTTTAAATGTTTGTAAACGCACCAACGATACAAGAGAAATCCCTAGTGTAGGGCAAGGTTTTTTTGAATGCAGCATTCACGCTGTGTTGATTAATTTAGAGCAAAGTTCTTTAAGTTCTTCTCTATAGGAAATATTTTCTCAGTTGTAAAATACCACAAAGTTGCCCCTTAAAAGAATTTTAAATAGTATTCAATTAACCTTTTGTACACACGGCAACAGATCAACCTATACAAAACCAGTTTATGCTGCTCTCTCAACAACGGATCGTACACCATAAATTTCAAGTACAATGAGAGATCCGCATAAACTGGTTTTGTATAGGTTGATCTGTTGCCGTGTGTACGCTATTGTCACATTGATATATGTGACAAGCAAGCGCGTGCCTTAGACGCCAACGACACAAACATGTGTGTAAAAAATGAGGTAAAATGAGCGGCTTGGCGTGAGGGCACGCACGTACATTTATGCTCTGACGTTCAAAAGGTTAAAAATTTTCCAGGTCATGACATTTTGCGGGACAGTCGGTCAGTGGGATAGTGATAGGCTGGTATAATTTGTTCCATTTATTCATTTTTGAACATTTTTTTAATATTTTAGGTACATGTTTCTTATGAAAAAAATAATAAAACAAAAATATAAAAATGTAATAGGCTGGTATAATTTATTCCATTGATTCATTTTTTTTTCATATTTCTTATTAAAAAAATAATAAAACAAAAACATTTAAAAATATAAAAAAGTAATAGGCTGGTATCATTTATTATTAGCCAAATCTCGAAGAAATTATGTATTTCTTATCTATGTTCTTTCGCGTTCCAGTCCAAACCGTTTCTCAAACGGTCCAGGGCCATCGATTGAATGTGGCGTTATCTTCGGCGGCAATAACAGGATTCCCCTCATCTACAACGGCGACGCTTACGACCGAGGAGAACTACCTTGGCTTGTGGCTATTTACAAGACTGATCAAGCTACTCTTCGGTTTATCTGCGGAGGGACCCTCGTGTCGGATCGTCATATTATTTCGGGTGAATAAGTGTTTATTACTTTTAAATCCGGACTGTCCTCAATCCCCTATTGTAACGGGGTTCTTAAAACAAAGGGTGTGAAGATAAAGAAATAGGTTACCGGTGCAGACAGGGTATTTTTTTTTCGTCGCTGGGGGAAGACAGCAAAGGGCCTGTCCCTTGAGTTCCATTATTTGGGGGCTTTTGATTTACTGGCTCAGCAACGCATGCTGGCTCAAGCAAAGTTAGGGGTGGGGGGGGGGGGGGTGAAGGCAAAATTCTCCCGTGTGTTCTTATGCTCACTGTTTAGACCGAGTCATACGGGTTTAAGCTGTAGCTGCAATGCATAAACACATCATCCGTCCGCTGCTCGACCGATATCTACAATGCGAACGACGCGCCACCACACATACTATTTAGGAACTACATTTGTTTATTAATGTCAGCTCGTTCCTATTGGCCGTGAATATGTAATGGGAGACCTGTTACTCCCACCATAATATTTTAGTATTAAGCCTTGTACATATTCCTGTAACCCTGAGTCTATTCGCTACCTCAATACAACTCGTAACACCTAAGACATCTGGAGTATTATTTACTACACACCACCTAAGCGCTACAGTGGTGACCCCGACGTGATCAAAAAAATATACCGACGTGATTAAGAAAATATTACCGACGTGATTAAGAAAATATCACCGACGTGATATAGTGATATACGACGTTCGTGATCAAGTGAAAACCTCCAGATCCTGTATTCAGATAGCACCATGGCCAATCAAGAAGACCCAGAACTCTCAGCCGTGTCGACGTCGCTGCGCATTCCACCTCTCTGGCGCGACAGAATACGTTTGTGGTTCGCGCAATTTGAGGCCATTATGTCTCCACAGAAGAAGGGTGATCAAGCCATGTTTGACCTCGTCATCGGACACCTTGAGCGACAAGACCTCGATGAAATATCCGACATAATTCTCCATCCACCGGAAAATCGTCGGTATGAGACATTGAAGAGTCGGCTATTCCAAGTTTACGAGGAATCCGAGCAGCGGCAAGTACAGAGATTGCTGTCCGAGATGGAACTCGGCGACATGAAGCCTTCACAGCTGCTACGCCGCATGAAAAACCTCGCCGCTGACAACATCTCCGATTCAGCGCTGCGAATAATGTGGACCAACCACCTGCCACAATCAATTCGCGCAGTCCTCGCTGTCAGCGATAATATCGCCAAGAAAGCCGACATCCACGAACTGGCAATGATGGCTGACAAGATACTCGAGCAGACGCAACCGTACGGCACAGTCGCGGCAGTTTCATTAACTCCCGCCACCTCGCATGCATCTACGTCAATTGAGGAGAAGATCGACGCGCTTACAAGAGAAATAGCAGAATTAAAGACGAAACAATCGCATCACAATAGCTATCGACGCAGACCGTTCAACCGGCGACACTCACGATCGCGATCGTCAAGCCGGACCAAGTACGATCGCGCGCCTAACGACCAATCAGCGATCTGTTTTTATCACCGTAAGTTCGGCAAAGAAGCGCGAAGATGCACGCGTCCGTGTAGTTTTGAAGATAGCAGTGCCCACTCGGGAAACTAACACCTGCGTTGGCCGAGGCGGGAACCGGCGCAAGCAACTCTTCCTACCGCCTATTTATAAACGACAAAAACTCAGGTCTGTCATTCCTAATTGATACTGGTGCCAACGTGTCTGTGATACCTAAGAGAACAGGTGGGAAAACAACACCAACCGATTTCTGTTTGTATGCGGCAAACAACACGGTCATTCCAACGTACGGAGAGAAGACATTACAACTGGATCTCAACCTACGCAGACCGTATACCTGGAAATTCATTATCGCCGCAGTCAGCAAGCCCATCATCGGTGCTGATTTCCTAAAACATCATCAACTTCTTGTCGACGTAGCCGGCCGATGTCTCGTCGACAAAATAACCAACCTCACCACCAGAGTACCAGTCACCTACTCCGCCGAACCAACAGTGAGAAGCATTGATGTTGATCAGCCTTTCCACCAGCTACTCAGCAAATATCCAGACATTCTTCGACCATCATGCATGAAAGATAGTCCAAAACACCGCGTCGAACACTACATTGAAACTACCGGTCCACCAGTATACAGCAAGACAAGACCTTTACCACCGCATCGATACCTATCCGTGAAAAAGGAATTCGAGACAATGATGCAGCAAGGGTTATGCCGTCCCAGCAAAAGTCCATGGTCCAGCCCGCTACACGTCGTACCAAAGAAAAACGGCGAAATACGCGTATGCGGCGATTATCGCAGACTCAATGACGTCACCAAACCCGACCGCTATCCAGTACCACGTCTCAAAGATTTCACCTACCTACTGCACGGAAAGAAAATATTTACTACTCTTGATCTGAATCGTGCGTACCAACAACTTTGCGTACATGAACCAGACATCGAGAAGACCGCCATCACTACTCCATTTGGCCTATTTGAATTTCCTCGAATGTGTCCAGGACTCAGAAATGCCGGACAAACATTCCAACGTTTTATCAACGAAGTGCTCAGTGGTATAGATTACGCATTTTCATTCATTGATGACGTAATTGTCGCATCTGACAATGAAGCAAGTCACATCGAAGACCTACAACAAGTTTTACGCAGATTAGACGACTATGGCATCACCATAAACCCTTCAAAATGTGTCTTCAGCAGAGAAACTGTCAACTTCCTCGGTTATGAAGTGTCAAGTAACGGAATCAAGCCACTACAAGATAAGGTCACTGCAATCACTGCTTACCCCAAACCCGAAACGATTCACGACCTACGACGATTTATCGGAATGATCAACTTCTACCGCGACAATATTCCGAACGCAGCACACTTACAAGCACCACTTAACGCGTACCTTCATAATTCTAAGAAGCGTGACAAAACTCAAATCGAATGGAACAAAGAAGCCTCACAAGCATTCGAGTTGTGCAAAGTAGGCATTCAAAACGCCGCCTTGCTCGCTCACCCATCTCCATTACCAAACGACGCCGTATCGTTAATGTGTGACGCATCGAACACTTGCGCCGGCGCCGTATTACAACAATTTATAAACAAAAATTGGATACCACTTGGATATTTTTCTAAGAAGTTCTCCGACACACAACAGCGATACAGTACATTTGACAGAGAGTTATTATCAATATTTATGGCAATAAAACACTTTAGAAAAATGTTCGAAGGCAGAGAACTCATTGTTTACACCGACCACAAGCCGCTGACTTACGGTATTCGCAAGCCACCGTCAGATAACGACACTCAAAGACGCATTCGTCAGCTGTTATTTATCAGCGAGTTCACTACGGACATTCGTCATGTGAGCGGAGTAAACAATGTTGTTGCTGACGCACTCTCACGCATCGAAACCGTCGAATTACCGTCGCCAATCAACTACGATGAAGTAATACAAGCGCAAGAAAAGGACAGCAACATACCCAAATTATTACAACAAACGAATATCCAACTGAAAAAAATCGTCATGCCTGGTACAAACAAGCCCATATTCTGCGAAACGTCTACGTCACACGTTCGACCGTACCTACCAACTGACTTTCGTCGCACCGCTTTCAACGCTGTGCACAATACAAGTCACCCTGGTTTACGAGCTACACGCAAGCTTATGCAAGAACGCTACTTCTGGCCAGCAATGAATATCGACATTGGCGATTGGGCGAAATCATGCATACCTTGTCAACGTTCGAAAATACAACGTCACAACCACAGTGAAGTCGCAGCATTCCCGCCAAGTGAACGATTTCAACATGTACACATCGATATCGTTGGACCGCTACCTACTTCTTCGTGCGGACATCGATATCTGCTGACAATGATCGACCGCTGTACACGATGGCCCGAAGCCGTACCGTTGAAGGAAATAACTGCCGATACCGTCGCAAGTAAACTGTACGAAACGTGGATATCTCGTTACGGGTGCCCTACAAGAATAACGACTGACCAAGGACGACAGTTCGAAAGTCAACTATTCCGAGACCTCGCACAACTGCTGGGGGTAGACCGAACCCGTACTACTGCCTACCACCCGCAAAGCAACGGCATCGTCGAACGCTGGCACCGAACACTGAAGACTGCACTCATGACCCGACTAGAAGACAATAACAAATGGATTTCCGAGCTACCTACAGTGCTACTGGGATTACGAGCCGCCGTGCGCACAGATACCAACACCAGCGCCGCGCAGCTCACCTACGGTCAAGCATTGCGCCTACCTGGCGATTTCATAGCACCATCACCAACAGCAACGAAATTGGATCACAACTACGTCGATCACCTACACGACGTAATCATGAAGCTGACGCCTACATACAAACCGCATTCCAACAAGCGATGTATGTTCGTCCACAACGACCTGCAAACATGCAGCCACGTGTTAATACGCGATGACACCGTCCGCAAACCGCTGCAACATCCATACAAAGGTCCGTATAAAGTCATCGAGCGCAACGAGAAGTATTTCACCATACAACTACCAGGAAGATCCAGCACCATATCGATCGATCGACTCAAACCGGCATACACTATCAACACCGAAGATCACGAAAACCAAGCTAGTGAGACAACTCAGTCAGCTGCAGCTACCACCGAAGATCACTCCAGCATACTCCCGGCGAACACCAACGAAAACCGCACAAGATCAGGCAGACTAGTGAAGATGCCTGTACGCTTTTGCTAGGGGGGGAGTACTGTAGCTGCAATGCATAAACACATCATCCGTCCGCTGCTCGACCGATATCTACAATGCGAACGACGCGCCACCACACATACTATTTAGGAACTACATTTGTTTATTAATGTCAGCTCGTTCCTATTGGCCGTGAATATGTAATGGGAGACCTGTTACTCCCACCATAATATTTTAGTATTAAGCCTTGTACATATTCCTGTAACCCTGAGTCTATTCGCTACCTCAATACAACTCGTAACACCTAAGACATCTGGAGTATTATTTACTACACACCACCTAAGCGCTACAAAGCATTTGCCAGCGTACTGTGTTCATTTTTTCACTTAATTGTCCGGCCTTATAAAAAAATAAATATTGTACTTACTTTATAGTAACAATTAGTTCTTAATAATTGATAATACTATCCATATTTCTTTCTTTTACTGTTATTATTGGAAAAACCAACTGTACTAATTTAAGATTTCATTTTATTTGCAGCTGGCCATTGCATGCAGCGCCGTGGTTCTCTGACTTCCATCAAGGATATTGTGGTAAAAGTAGGGGTGCATAACCTGAATGACTGGAGTGACGATGTTACAGTCACCAGGGGTCTACAAGGCGCCAGTTTTCACGACGAGTTTAATTCCTCTACGCTTCAAAGTGAGTTATTGATTGTTCTTGTATGATTACTGTTAATCATCACCATCATTGGCATTTTTTGCGGGTGGGAAATCATCAAATCTATCTCCGCTCTGGTCGGAGCGGGGGGAATGTCCGACTTGTACTGACTAAAACCTACCCATGTTCCTTCTTTTGCTCTTTATGTTCCGGGGCCGCGGTATCTCTTTCGAACAACTAGGAACCCTTGCAGGCGGTGGCCCTGGCAAGCCCCACTGCTTTGCTGACTCTTTGAGGCGCCGTCGACGCGGCCTGTAGTCAATAGACGGACAGACGGTGAGCTACCCGTTGCTCACCAACCACAGTCCCGCAACTACAGTGGCCGGAAGTCCGTCTTGCGCCCGCTGCTCGGAGCATCTCCTGTGTTCCTTCTTCTCCCCACAAGTTCGCTAGCAAAGCTTTTGGTGCGGTTATGTGTGACATGAGAATTTGTTTCACTGGGTCAATTTTACAATACCTACTGTGCTTGTTTCAGATGACATTCTGATTCTCACATTGGATAAATCTGTTACGTTCAACCAGTACATCCGTCCAGCTTGTCTGTGGGCTGGCAACACCGACCTCTCTGTAATCGTGGGAAGGTCTGGAACTGTAAGTACTTACCTAAAGTTTTCATTTTGTGGGGGATCCTTACAGAGGAAGGAGTCAAATTAAAGAGTATTTACGTAAAGGCTACCTGGCGATATTTATTTATAAATAGTTAAAACTGTGCCCTTAACCCTTGCCGGAACGCCTATACCGATCTGCTCCAACTTCCGGTACCTCGGGTCGCTTGTCCAAGGGGACGGCGAAGTAGACCGGGACGTAACGCACCGGATCAACGCAGGATGGATGAAATGGCCACAGGTCACTGGAACAACTTGTGACCCACGGATGCCCCTCAAGTTAAAGGGAAAAATATTTAAGTCCGTGATAAGACCTGTTGTACTGTATGGGTCAGAATGCTGGGCTGTAAAAAAGGTGGATGAAAAACGATTGCATGTAGCGGAGATGAGAATGTTGAGCTGGATGTGTCTAGTGACGAGAATGGATAAAGTAAGGAATGAATATATTCGAGGAAGTTTGAAAGTTGTGCCTGTTACAGAAAAAATGAAAGGGAGTCGTTTGTCTTGGTATGGACATGTAATGAGGAGGGATGAAGGACATATGACTAAAAGAGTAATGGATCTGAATGTTGATGGACGGAGAGCGAGAGGAAGGCCAAAGAAAACATGGATGGACTGTGTAAGGAATGATATGAAGGAGAAAGGAGTAAATGATGCCGTGACGTCTGATAGGGGAGAATGGAAGAAGAAAACGTGTTGCGCCGACCCCAAATAGAATGGGACAAGGGTAGGAAAATGATGATGAGTTAAAACAATAACTTAACGAGACTTAATCAATCATAATCATACGTTTTTCTTGCTTCGTAAGACTGAGGTCTTGCACATTGTGGGCTTCCACAGACCAAGGGGCCCGTCCCTTATTCTTCGTAGAGATCTTGTACCATTTCGCTATGGTTTTTTCTACGTGGGTGCAAGTAGTGGCCATACGTTGCTTATATCGGTTCGTGAGCGACCACTTCATGTTAAGGGTGACTCACAATCTTGGAAGGACAGTCAAGGTCGTTGTTGTCGCTAACACATGATGATGGTGCAACCTAGCTGCAACCTATTCTTTAACCAAGTCCAACTTTCTTTTCAAGAGGTAAATTTTCTCATCAAAATGGATGGATACTCCGACGAGACCGCGTTTTGGTGTTGTGGCCTGACACTTGTAACTGTGTGACACTCGCTCGTTGCTTTTCAAGCGAGGTTGAAGTTTTCAGCTACCCTACCATGACGTCTTAAAGCAGAACTTATTCCACTGAGGGAAAGAGACAGAGCTATACAGGGTGTCTAGCGCCATCTCTTTCTCACACAGGAATAAGAATTGCTATAAGATGTCATGGTAACCCTACAGGTATTAGAAGTGTACAAATGATAGCCACAACAGGTTTTTTAATAACTTTATTCTCGAGGGAAGACCTTTTAACAATAAAATAACAAAAATAAAACACTATAACACAAATGAAACGCGAAGAAGTAGAAAACTAATACTAAATAATTTTACAAATACCTTTTATCAAGGGAGAAAATACACTTTGTGTATTTTTGGTTAAGTAAAATATCATATAGTCACAAACTGAACAAAACTATAACTGCACAAAAACTTCACAAACTGATTTTCACAAATAGATACAATTTAGTAAAAAAAAAAACAATAACTACTTAGCACAAGTGGCTGCTAGCCGAGATCCAAAAACGTAATGAGCGAAAAAATGACAGTTGAAGATGAAATGACAGAATGAAATTCGAAATATGAATATTAATTTTTTTTTAAATCAATGTTGATCTAAAAATGAAAGAGGTTTGAGGCAACAGAGAGGGTAAAATATACTCTGTTACAACTGTATTATGATCGCGCTGTTTTTAATAGATTAGACTCATGTGGCGTGTGGTGACAGTTCATAAATAACACTGTACTCTGTCGGCAGGTGGCCGGATGGGGTGATCAAGGAGTAGGGGGCATCGGCAAACAGGGTGAGCCCCATAAGGTGAACATCCCTATAGTCAGCACCAATGACTGCAGGGCCAGCAAGTCTTTGTTCCACGATCTCACCTATGACAACACTTTATGTGCAGGTATGTTATTATTTATCCATCCAAACTTCAAAACTTTTCATAAACGGCATATAGGTTTTATTATAAGCCCGTCGCGGGGTCTGCTTGTAGCGCATTGAGCGACAAAGTGCGCGGATTAATTAAATATTGTGCGGTGGTAAATAAACAAATGAATGAATGAATGAGTGTTAGTAAAACGTTATGAACTATGGTAGTCAATAGTCATTTGTTTTGGACAGTGCAATCTGAGATACAAACATCTGCAGGATACTGTTGCAACTGCCTCACACACGCTGCAACAAGGAGGCTGCTTTCTTCCTTATAACCGCATGAAAGCCATCCGTTCGCGACTCTGCACACATTTCGGATGCTCTACAATAGCGAGGCAGCCGCATTAGTATCCTGAACGTTGTGGTATTGGACACGCACAGCACTAGCAGAGTAAATTTTAACCACAGACTGCTCGAGTATTGACAGTAGGCCTTCAAAACAGAGTGATTTTTCACTTGTCTCAGCGCGCAAACCATTTTACCCCTGAAAGCTATGCGCTTCCTCTTTATGTTTTCAGCAGCTTGCAACTTTCCGTCACAATGTGTCCCTGATATTTAAAGCTGCTCACCACCCACAGAGTTATGAATGTTGAATACCATGTCTTATATGTACCTACTGAGTACAACTAGTAACACGGTCCCACGAGAAATTTACAACTAGTAAACTCGTGGGACCGTGGGCAACAGGTAAAAAGTTCTCTGCTTGTTTTGCAAACGTAACCTAAGATACCATTGCCCTTTCACAGGTGATCGTATGGGCTCGGGCCCATGTGTAGGGGACTCCGGTGGCGGCATGTACCTGTATGATGGCGGCAAATGGCGAATCCGGGGCGTAGTCTCCGTTTCCCTGCGCGCCGAGAATGGAGACCCAACTTGTAATCTCAACGAATACGTTGTGTTTACAGACACTGCTCAGTTTTTGCCGTGGATTAATAGGATAATGGCACGGAACTAATACGATATTAAATAAGTATTTAAAAAAACAGTACCTACTTTTTACTGTGCAAATGTGCAGGATAAAGTCATTGAGATTGTTAGTAAAGATGATTGTGGATCAGCTACCCTACCATGACGTCTTAAAGCAGAACTTATTCCAGTGAGGGAAAGAGACAGAGCTATACAGGGTGTCTAGCACCAACTATTTCTCACACAGGAATAAGAACTGCTATAAGATGTCACCCTAACGTGTGGTAACCCTACAGATAGAATGATCAGCTGGTAAAACATCGCCCGCGTCTCTCCGTACAAAGGGTCTCTCTCTAAGTCTGTCAACGATAATACGCGCCCTTTCGAAACTCCTTTATTATTACGGGAGCATAAACAACTATCAAGTTGTCAAGCCAAGTTGCCAATCATTTTTAGTTTTGATCTTTTGTCCGTAAATGATGCAGAGTAGAAAATGGCTTACCTTCTGCAACTAGATTTTGCGTTTAGATAATAGACCTCCAGGTAGCGTTGCCAGGCGTCCGGATAAAGCCGGACATAGTTTCATAATTGCGTGTCCGGCCAGAAATAAACGGTGTCCGGCTTGTTCGACTTTTGTTAGGCGTTTGTTAGACAGTATTTGAATGATTAATAATAACGTACTTAGACTGATTTGCCATTCGATTTATTTATATTGCATTAGATTTAACATAAGGTAATAATTCAAAAAGGTTAAATTAACATCCTTGTGGTACCTTTGAATATTGAGACACAAAATCCTCAATACTGCATGGAGTCAAAAAAATACTCAATAGCCGGTCAGACCAGCCGGTCTGTCCGGCTATTAAGTTTGGCAACCTGGCAACACTACCTCCTGGTACGGTTTTTTTCTTTTTGTCACTTTTACCAGTAAAGGAATTAACAAAATGCAAAAGTAATACCTGCTAATGAACGTACCCTTATGTAAACCAACACCAGTTGTTAAACGTATTTTATTTCCAATTTGTAAATTAATCCGTCCAAAATTAGGTAAAAAGAAAAATGCTCCAACTTTTCAAAGTTATTTAATAAATAGTTATTATTATGATGAAATGGTAACATTCGTCAAAAATGTTAATTAGGTACATATAAGTAATGAGTGCATTTCTATTATTATTATTTCTCAAGCAAATTAAACAAATCAAAGGCATTTTTTTAAAACCACCAAAGTTGTGAGTTATTTTATAGATATATTTATATTGATACCAGTTGTGCCCAGCGGTTTTGTTCGGGTGATGTTTAATAGTCAAATAACTTCATAAAAGAATCCAACCAAGGAATCACGTTCTCCCATACAAACCTGGCCGTCTCCTCTTAAGGTGTTGAATTTTGCCCGTCTTAGTGAGCACCCACATTCTTTAAGACTCCTAAGACTTATCGTTTCTTAGATTTCGTTACAGTAATTTTCATTTTTTTTCTACAATTTTTATGAAGCCGTCTCTGTCATGAATTTAATAAAATCCATTATTTATCTTTATTAGAAAATAAGTTTATCCTAATGTACGATTTACCAATAAAAAAAAATGAAAACTGCGTCTTTTTTTCTTATCATGCACCTGTAACTAAGCAACTATTGTAAAAATGACGATTTCCTGGATCAGATTTCTCTAAAGTACCTACGGTTACATCGAAGCAGACAGTGGATGAAGCAGGAGTGATTAATGGCTCTAAATTTCGGTTTTAAGGCTCGTTTTAAGTCAAAGTCAAAGGTTTTTATTTGTTAAACATAGGTGTAAATATAAAGTAGGCATCTCCATGTTTTGCCGTAAGCGGCGCGGTGGCGTACAAATATATTATTTATATCATTTTCGTATTCATCAATATCACTGCATGGAACAAATTACTGTGCTGTCATCAGCGAATAAAATAGTTTTGTGAGCAGTGCACTTCGGAACATCATTAATATATATTATGAAGAGCAAAAGCCCAAGAACACTTCCTTGAGAAACCCCACATGTTGTGATCCTAATTGATGACATGTACATTATCTCTGTTTTTGTCTTTGGACAAATTCTGTTTATTGTAGTGACTTGTCTCCTTTAGTAGTTAAGTATGCCTGTATCATTTTAATATATTGCCTCGAATACCATAACGTTCTAGTTTGTTTAGCAAAATTTTATGGTCCACATGATCGAATGCTTTCGTCATATCCATTAATATGGCTGTAACTATTATTTTTTTTATCAACATTCAGAATAATTTTTGAGAATAAATCATAAACGGCTTTATATAAAATTTTATTTTTCCGAAATCCGTATTGTTCTTTTTTTAGTATATTATTGGATTCATGAAAATAATATAGGGCATTATAGATGACTTTTTCAAAAAAAATTTGGCAGTATTGGTATTAAAGCTATCGGGCGGTAATTTGATATGGTTGTTTTTTCACCTTTCTTATGTAGTGGTTTAATTAATGTCATTTTTAACTTGTTTGGAAAGTGTCCACTTTTAATACACAAATTGATAATATGACTTATAAAGGGAGCGATAATATTGGCTGCAAGTTTAAGAATTTTTGTTGTAATGCCGTCATATCCGGTGCTTTTTGTGTTTTTTAATGAGTTGATTATTTTTATTATTTCAATGGGATCAGTAGATGCCATAAATAATGATTGTTGATGATGACTTAAACATATATAAGTGCACTCATTGTGTTAAGAAATTATTCAAATACATTTTTTCAACATCTTTATTAACATCATACACTTTGTTTAACAAGAACAATTTTAAAATAACAAGATAAAAAAGAGAAATATCTCAAAAAATAAGCTGTCGCATTGGTAGTTTAATTTTGAATGACGGACTTTTTATGTTTTATTGCTTCGTTATTTTTTTTGCACAAACAATACAAATCGACAATCGGGACTAGTCTACGTTAGTCCCTGACATTACATAACAAGATTGTTTTAATCTAATTGCAGTATGGGAAAGATATGGCGGTTAACATCTTGTTTTGCTCCGTCCCTTTAACTCACTGGAATGTCATCCCCAACGAAGATCAAGAATAGACAAGAAATTTTCTTTCTCATCTCCATCATAGACTTTGTCAAGAAGAATTCTTAGTTTTTCGCCCTTTATGTCGTTAAAATTATGCAAGGGCGTCAACCCTGCTGCATCGGGCGTCTTACAAATTTTCCTAAATTGATTTTTATCTAAAAGTAACTCCAGTTTTTCAAAAAACGTATAAGACTGGCTTAAGCTTGCAACATGAGCTGCTAATTTCTTACCCGAATCTCTTGCACTCATTATGTTCATGAGTTGTAGCTGATTAAATTTGTCAAAGGTTCTGTCAAACCACTCGGTTTCTATAAAACCTTCTGACCACGACTTTATACAACCATGTATTATTTTATTTGATGTATGTGTCAAATTGTTATCAATATCGCGACAAAATATATGTAAAAGTTCAGAAGGCGTTAAATCTGACAAAAGAACATCTAATAACTCCTCATTATGACGCAGACTTTTTCGAAGTGCTCCTCGAACTACCAAAGGATTAGAGATCGGTAGATCAAAGCATTTAAATATGTTAATTATCCTTTTAGCGTCAATACTTTTAATCATCTCAATAATTAAAGTGACAACATCCTTTGCGTTATTTCGTACTGCGATGCATACAATACAACGATCATTACATGTGTTGTTAAGTACATTCATAAAATAGTCAATATTTTTTTTACTCAGCACATCTTTAACGAATTTGAGTAGAATTAATGCAATATTATCTAGTTTGTTGACAATAGCTTTATAAAGCGACTTTGACAATTTACGGCGCTCCAAAAGTAATTTTTCGAACTTTCTGTTTAAATCTGCGTTATTTATTTCATTAAAAATGAGTTGGTGGTTTTCTGCTTTAGCATAGAAAAACTTTCGAAGGTCGTTTTCTTCAGATTGAAAAGACGTATTGATTAAATACACCCAAAGAGAAGTTCTACAACGGAACGAATTCAAATCATCGCAAAGTAACTCGGCAGCAATATATTTAGCAAATGTGTAAAGGTCAAATTTGGATTTATTCTGAACAATTTCTTCTACAAGACATGTTTTTTCTTCCTTGAGTTTTATATTTTCTATAAAATCACGAATTTCCGTAATATCGTTTGTATCGTAATCATGAAATAACTGTGTTCCATCCGTTCTACCCAATATTACAAGAGACTGAACATATTTTTTAAACTTTTCTTCCATGAGATCACGACGAGATACAAAGTTTTCTTTGGTATTGCCGTCATAGACTTTGTCAAGAAGATTTCTTAGTTTTTCGCGATTTGTTTTAGTGATAAAATAATGAATCGGTGTCAGCTCTGATTTGTCTCGAGTCATACAAATCTCCTTAAAATCATTAATATCTAAGACCGATTCTAATATCTCAAAAAACCGGTAAGACTGTCCTATTGCTGCTAAATGAGCTGCTACCCTGTTCTGCGGATCTTTTGCAGTAAAAATTATCCTGCGTTGTTCCCGACTTAATTTTTCGAAGGTTTTATTAAACCATTCGGTGTCTATATCACCTTGCAACCACGACCTAATAATAATATGTATAATTTTATTTGACATTTGTTTATCGCTTTGCGTATGATAATATGTAATTGTTTGACATAACAAATCTACTAGTACAGTCGGAGTTAAATCTGACAAAAGAGCATCTAGCAACGCCACATTCTTACGCAAGCTAGGACGCAGTTCACCTGATTCCACCAATGGATTCAGATGAACTCTTGGAAGATCAGAGCAATTAAAAATGTCAATTGTCCTTTTATCATCAATTTCATTAATCAGCTTTATAATAAAACTAAGAACATGCTTTGCCTCCTTCTGGACTGTCATACAAACAATGCAGTTAAACATACGAAAAGATGTGGAGATACTGGTAACTATGTCAATAAAATTTTTAAGATTATTCTTACCTAGTACAACTTTGACAAATTTGAGCAAAATGGTTGCAATATTATTTAATTCGTCATATAAAAGGCAATAAAGCGCCTTTTCTAAATGTTGACGGTCCAAAAGCAAATTTTCAAACAATTCATTTAAATCTGGGATGTATATTTCATTAAACATAAGTTCATGGTTTTCTAGTGTGTGATTGAAGAACCGTAGTGGGCCGTCCCGTTCAGATGACTCAAATTTGTTAATTAAAAACATCCAAAGAGAAGCTCTATTAGGAAACGATTTTAATTTATCCCAAAGAAACTCTATAGCAAAATACTCAGCAAATGTGTAATGGACAAACTTAGGTTTATCCTGAGCAATTCTTTCGACAATGCCAGTTTTTTCTTCCCCAACTTTTATCTTTTCAATAAAATCGCGCAAAGTATTCATATCGTTAGTGTCGAATAACTGTATTTCATCTGTTTCACCAAATATTACATGTGCAGCGATTACTTTATGAGCATATAAAAATGCTGTTCGCTCGGTATCTACCAACTTCCTGATATCAGGATCATTGATTTCAAACAGAGGTTTTTTTTCTCCAAAACGAATCTTAAAAAATTTAGACTCCACCAGTAGTTCATATATGTTACTTAAATTAACCTTTGCAGGGTCAAATGAATAATTATTGAAATAAGAATCTTGAAATAACTCTGATGTCATATATAAATGTAGTGGTATTTTAAGAAAATTATTTTCAACAACCTGTCCTAGTAAATTATTAAATTGCTCAATACATTGTAGTTGACCTTCTTTAACAGGGAAGCGGTCAAGTCTATTTGCGCCGAACTTTCTTAAAAACATTTTCCTTAAAAACTCCACCTGGTTTTCGTAGGACAGGGGTTGTATAGTAAAAGAGAAAGTTTCCAGGGCATTCTCTAACTGATGAAGAACGTTGTATAAACGGCTAGTTATCCACACATGTACAACTTTCGACTTTTTAAAAATATTAACCAATTGAAGAAGTTCAGTCGCGAAATCAGGACATATTTCATCAAACCCATCGAGTAGTAAGACAACCCGATCGTTATTATAACAATAAATAAATAACTCAATTTCCAACAAGCTTGCTCCAGTTAAATTTAAGCTTCCCTTATTTTTTTTTAATACTATAGCATCACCTTCGACAGAAACAAGATCGATTACGAGCTCTAAATTTGTTTTTCTTTCTTTAAAAGCTGTGAATCCAATAACTTGAATCAAAAATTTCATAGCTTCTTTCAAGTGAATGGTAGCTTGTTCCTCTTTTATTTTTCTCAATTCATTAGTATACTCCAGCAAATTAATTTTCGAAATCCATAGGACTGGGTGCTCATCTTTGGTATTTATTGCTAAATGAGTAAGTAAGGAAGATTTGCCCATGCCGGGTTCGGCACTAATTATAACTACTTTTTCACTCACATCTTTAATAGTCAAGGGTTGCAATGTGTTTGCAGAGTGCGTACCCCTAGTAACGTGATTAAATATATTCAGTAATTTGCCTCGTGATTTTTGCCAGACAAGATATGCATTGCGCTTATAATTAATTTTTTTAAACCAATGCACATTACAGCTTCCATAAATAGTGATAAATTTACCAAACTCTTCTGGGTTATCAGCAATCAAAACGATATCCTTCGTATCTGGCGTAAAATTATAATCGAACTCGTTATATTTTATAACATTGTACTGATCGTTTGTTTTAACAGTTAGATCTAATGTGATAAAACGACTTAAGTGTTCATTTATATAAACGTCTGATATTTCATCATAAGCTGGGTTGTTTAGGAAATTACCTATCGTTATTTTGTGATTGTTAATAATCATGTATAATATTTGCGAATTAATCAGATGATACGATCCGTCTTCAAATAAAATACTGAGTGGTACTTCTTTTCCTTGAAACACCAAATGCCTCTCTTTCAGCAGCATTGTACGCACTGTAACTGCTAGATCCATAAAGCCAATTCGATCGTCAACTTTTTCAACGATGTCTTGATCGATAATTTTGATGTGGTCATTAGAAATAACGATTATTTTCCCAGAAAAATGTCTAATGAGCAAATTGATGTCTGCAACATCTTTACTTTTACCAACAACAATCAGAGTAGCCAATTCAGATTCTTTAATTTCTGCTATTACATCAACGAAATAATTTCCGACTCCAACATAATCCAAATCGATAAAGGTATAACTGTTCAAATTTCGTTCTTCAAAATATTGTTTTAATTTAATACTAGAAAGAGCTTTTTGTTCAGTGATTATGCTCAATACTTTTTTTGGCCCAAAAAAATATGCATCTAATTGTAATGATTCAACTGCAGTAGTTTCAAATTCTATTTTAAACAGAATGTTTTTTATTGTTTCAGTGAAAGTAAAATTTAGAATGCTCAATAATGGACTATTTAGAATATCTTGTTCAGCATCGACAAAGTATTTACAAGATTCGGTCAAATATGAAGCATTAAAAGGCTGTTTCCACCAATTTTGTACACGATCGTGTACTTTCAAGAAAATTGCGTTAGCTTTAACTATACTTTGCCTTTTTCCACTACCTGCAAAATTATAGTCTATCTCTTCTTTTAAAATAAGTTCTACTTGGTCCTCTTTAGCTTGATTCGTGTAAAATATAAGCTTACCCAAAAACTGTTTCATCAACTTTTTATCATAATCTTCATGTATCAAAGAAAGGCGGGGAAAGCGTTGTACGTTTATGTCAAATCTACACTTATTTGCTATACCTACGAACACATCACTTTTCAATTTTTCTAAAAGCTTTATATTGTCGTCCGATAACGTGTCAACATCTAAATTAAATTGTAAAGTCTTAGTCTCTTCATCGAAAACCAGCAAGTTACCAACTAAACCGCCCAGCCTATGGGATTCTAAATCCTCACTTTGTAAAATTTCATTTGGGCCAACCATATTATCGTCTACTTTCATCAAAATATTTGCTGAGAATGGTTCAGCAGACTCCGCAAAAAAATGTTTAAATTTTGAACAAAGGTAATCCAGTTCATTTTTTTGTTTTTCCTTACTTCCACTAAAACAAAAATTAAGGTTGCCAAAATTAAGTGATACTTTAAATTTCAGTGGCATTAAAATGCTCTCACCTTGGTCTGGTTGTTCAGGGGATACTTCTTTACAAATCGTGGCTTTAAATAATAATAACAAATTATCCTTGCTTGAAAAAAAAGATTCTCGAAATTTGGCGTATCGAAAATTGTTTTCCAATTCATCCTCTTTCATTTCGACTTCCAGAATGTGTCGCGCAAGAAAAGCATGATAAGTTTTTATTAAATCATCCATCATCATATTATTGTGATCGTCTTTGAAAATAAACTTTGATAATTGTTTAGCTAAAAGCACAGCACGTGATTTGGATACAGTTTGAACTAGAAGATCTACATCTTGATCATCATAATTAAACTGAAATACATGAGATATTACAGTTTGATTATTCTGAGCAAGATTTTCCTTGTTCTGATCTTTCTTATCTTGATGTGAACGTGTGTGTATGAAACTTGTGCTTTCAGTTAGTGCAACTACTTTTCTTTTTGAAAATTTCTCAACGGCAGAGGTATAAATAATAAATTCACAGTCCACATCTTTAAATTCACCCTTGAACATGTCATCCTTATTTTCTGGTTTGAACATCTGACTTATTTTTATATAACTCTCGAAGTACTTATGTAGACTGAAGTCTCCGTTGGCTTTCATAATTTCATCGACCGTAAATTTGTCTTTTTCAGGATCATCTTTGTGCTTTGCATGCACGAATATAACTTTCGGTTTATTACCTGCTTTTGAGTGGAATCTAAATACGATGTCATGGAAATGGTCACCTATGCTGTCAACGTTTGTTGCAATAAAGAATGTTTTAACTTTATAAACATATAAAGCTCGAAACAAAATCAGACTCAACAGTTTAGTTTTGTACAGTTGTCCACTAAGTTTCGATGTTCCAATTCGCTTTTGATAACAAAATGTTTTCTTTTCGTCTGCTGTTTTGACTTGCTTATTGGTTTGTTGCTGATTTGACTTATTTGGTTTAAGCTTTTTGTTCTTCACTGCACTGCTATCGGAAGATTGAGTTTGTTTATCAGTATCACATACCGGATCAACTCTTTCCTTCGAGATCTTAAGATCACTCTTCGTTGTTGAATCAGCATCAAGTTTTTGCTGACTAGATCGTTCTAATTTATTGTTATGATTTGCTTCCAATACATTTATAATGTTTTCTATTTTGCCAGCGGGTTTATTCAATAAATGAGCTATGTCTAAAGCCGTTTTACTGTCACTGTTTTTGATATTAACGAGTGCTCCTCGTCCCAAGAGAAATTTGACAACTTCCAGTTCTCCCTTCATCACAGCGACATGCAACGGTGTGTTGTTTTTGTAGTTAGCATCTGTTGCATTTATGTCAGCCCCACGATCTAAATATTTTTTAACCTTCTTAATTTTTTCATCTGAGGTTTTGTTTTTAAGAATACTACTAAACAGCAAACTGTTGTTAAGTAGCTTTTCTTCAATGTCTGCATCATTGGAATTGTTTTGCATTATAATATTGAATAGATTCAATATATCCTATTGAAATTTCTGAAACAATATTGCATATTATGAAGTCTGTTTCATAAGATATCGTAGACATTATCCGACAACAACAAAATAAAGTACAATATTTAGGTTTCATTTTATTTGTAATAAAGCTCTTTGGTTGGCGCGCGTGATCGAATCGTACGTGTCTCGCTGAACGCGTATAGACCTCGACTGACTAAAAAACTAGCTAGAAACTATTATGAGCAGTAGGTATATATCTTGGGCGATATGTATTAAGTGCAAGACACCAGTTGCCGCTGCGGGTAGGTATCTACGTCAAGTGCGAGCAGTATTAAGCAAATTGAATTTGATTCTGCTACTAAAAACTAGGAAAACCTTCGATTTTATCTGAAGTTTTCACGTTTTGATGGTTCGAAACGAAAGCAGAAAAAGAACTTGGATTCAACTAGGTAGGAACTTACTTAGACGAATTGATACTTGTTTGAAAATATTAACGTTTCTACTGTCAATCTCTTTGTACACTATAAACCGCACTATAAGCAAGCAAATACACATTCCAATGTTAGCTATTGTTTGTCAGCTCACCAGATGGCGCCACTGAAGAGTAAGCTCCTGTCATAAATTCTATTTAGTACCAAGAACATCAACATAGTGTAACGTTTTGTCCTAGCTTATTTTTTTAGTTTAATAAACATTCTTCCTCGAAGTACTAACAATTTGTATCTTTAACTTGTTATTTAATTTCTTTAATTCATAATTAATTAAGACTCTAGCGGCGAATTTTAAGCGCGGTAACCCTCATTCATTTAATCATTCGGAACGATCTTATCAGTTCTTAAAACGTTGAATATTCGATAACAGCTACAGTAACTCAAGTTTTCTTTACGTTAATTCATTAACAACAACTAGTAGGTAATTTGTCTGACATTTCGTTTTTTTTTAACAATATTATCAGGTCGTTTAGAAACCTGATGATGGTTCCGATCATGGCAACTGCAACGCGCTGTACAATTTTGACCTGACTCAGAATGCGATTAATACAATAGGTACGTCATATCGTGACTCATTAGATAACATAAAATTGCACAGACGACCTTGACAGCCGAAAAATAAACACGCGTTATTTTTTGTATGAATGCTTAATTATATACGCTATTCAATAATTATGTACCTACGTGCAATGATGAATTTATGGAGGTGTTTGCTTTTTCGTCTCAAAGGAACACATTTTTTTTTTTCATTATAAGAATACAAAATACTGACCTTGAGTTCCCTAAAAACCAATCACAAACTTCTTTACTTTATTGCAACTTTGTGTCAGCCATGCCCGCCCCGTCAATAGTCACAAAAAAAAAACAACAACCTTCACGCTTTAAGGTTCGAAAACTAAAAAGTTAGCTTTGGCATATTTTGTGCAGTACCTACGAGCCGAATCGTGAAACATTTTCGTTCAGAAACACAAGTTAGAATTACTTGACATTTATGCAGGGATGCCAACTTTATCTTGCAAAATCTTACGTTTTGGGTGCGTTCCGAATGACAATAATAGCAGTTAGCGATGCAGCGATAAAAGGCTTTCCGTGTCAGGTTTCGCGCTCACCGCTGGCATTTTGACAGTTCTAAAGCGGGTTCCCAATTTAAGGAATTCCACAAACGCCATTAAATAAATAAGTCAAGTCAACTTAAGGAATTTATCTCAAAATTAAGGGTGGAAGTGGGTTTTTTAAAAACATGCATAAACTAAATAGAATGAGAATAGCAAGTTAAAAATAAATATACACATATTTGATTACTATTCATTAAAAATTATCGAGAATGTAAATCTTTAACGAATTATTAGTTACTTTATTAAGATATACCTTAATAAAATACTCATTTGTGCCAATATTATATTATATTATTTTTCAACGAATTATAAATTCCAATATACTTAGTTAGACAATACATTTTCATAGATATTGATGTACCTATTTAATAAAGGGTTTTTTTAGGGTTCAGAGGAATGAAGAACAGGGTGTAAAGTTCTCCATCCTCTATGGAAAAGGGAGGATCCTCCGACCAGACGGGTCGTCGTGTCTGGCAGGCCACGGCCCGACAGTTGTTAGTCGGGTGCTCGTATATATGCTAACTTCGCGTACAACTTTGCTTGCGCGATGTAGGAATCTTGCCATTAGTTCTTCAGTGGCTGGATAGATGGCGCTGTAGTACTTTCTGCCATCTGCATCTTTGTGTCTCTACATCACTCGCCCCCGAAGACCAAGGTCGATATTGGTTGTAGCCTGTCCAGTGTGTACCGTTACTTGCCACATTGTAGGAACTGTTGGCGGCGGTGCGAAACCCAGTGGGTCGGGGCCGGCGCTGTGAGACCATTGCGTGCGTCGGACGTAGTACAGCGCCGCGTCTTGGCTGACTGCCGTCGTCGACCGGGAGAGGATCTGCGTCGACTCTCAACCGTCGGGAGTGCAGTGTGCTGGAGCCATGGTCGCGGAGGCTTCGGGGGCTGACCAGGAATGCGACTCTGCTGCATGCTGGTGGTCAGGAGTACCCGTGAGTGGCTGGCTGGCTGCGTTGACTCGCTGCTCGGGAGCTGGAGGGAGTGATATGACGATGGTGACGTCATGATGTTCGAAGGCTGCGTTGACGTCCATTCGGGGTCACCAGTTTAGAGGAATAAAGAACAGGGTGTAAAGTTCTCCTTCCTCTATGGAAAAGGGAGGATCCTCCGACCAGACGGGTGTCGTGTCTGGCGGGCCACTGCCCGACAGTTGTTAGTCGGGTGCTCGTATATATGCTAACTACGCGTACAACTTTGCTTGCGCGATGTAGGAATCTTGCCGTTAGTTCTTCAGTGGCTGGATAGATGGCACTGTAGTACTTTCTGCCATCTGCATCTTTGTGTCGCTACAAGGGCTTTTGAATATTGAAGAAATAATTCAAATACATTTTTTCAACATAATTATATAGGCGTAATTAACAAGAACAATTTTAAAATACCAAACAAGATAAAAAAGAGAAGCATCTCAAAAATAAGCTGTCACATTGGTAGTTTGATTTTGAATAAAGGAGTTTTTTTTTATTTTATTGCTTCGTTCATTTTTTTTTTTGCACAAGCAATGCAATGGTAACCGTAATCGAATCGTCAAACCGGCAAAACGCTATTCACAATTCCGTATGGAGTTTCTTTTTTTAAAACATTGCAATGTATGTTTTCTTACATAATGATAGCAGATAGTTTGTATTTAAAAATTTAAAGTGATAAATATATTATTTTGACCGGATGATTTGTTTTTTGTCGGTATGATTGACATCTTCATATTGTAACACAGTTATGCAGACAAGCAGGTATGTCAAAATGGCCTATTACGGATCTGTAAATAGCTATACATGCTATCGTAAGTCAGACAATCTTGTTAAGTAATGTCAGGGCGTTACTTAACAAGATTGTTTTAATCTAATTACAGTGCCAAAAAGAGATGGCGGTAGACATCTTGTTTAGCTCCGTCTCTTTACCTCATTGAGAATGTCATCATCCCCAACGAAGTTCAAGAATAGACAAGAAATTTTCTTTCTCCTCTCCGTCATAGACTTTGTCAAGAAGATTTTTTAGTTTTTCGCACTTTATGTCGTGAAAATTATGCAAGGGCGTCAACCCTGTTGCATCGGGCGCTTTACAAATTTTCCTAAATTGATTTTTATCTAAAAGTAACTCCAGTTTTTCAAAAAACGTATAAGACTGGCTTAAGCTTGCAACATGAGCTGCTAATTTCTTACCCGAATCTCTTGCACTCATTATGTTCATGAGTTGTAGCTGATTAAATTTGTCAAAGGTTCTGTCAAACCACTCGGTTTCTATAAAACCTTCTGACCACGACTTTATACAACTATGTATTATTTTATTTGATGTATATGTAAAATTGTTATCAGTTTCACGACAAAGTATATGTAAAAGTTCAGAAGGCGTTAAATCTGACAATAGAACATCTAATAACTCCTCATTATGACGCAGACTTTTTCGAAGTGCTCCTCGAACTACCAACGGATTAGAGATCGGTAGATCAAAGCATTTAAATATGTTAATTATCCTTCTATGGTCAATACTTTTAATCATCTCAATAATTAAAGTGACAACATCCTTTGCGTTATTTCGTACTGCGATACAAACAATACAACGATCATTACATGTGTTGTTAAGTACATTCATAAAATAGTCAATATTTTTTTTACTCAGCACATCTTTAACGAATTTGAGTAGAATTAATGCAATATTATCTAGTTTGTTGACAATAGCTTTATAAAGCGACTTTGACAATTTACGGCGCTCCAAAAGTAATTTTTCGAACTTTCTGTTTAAATCTGCGTTATTTATTTCATTAAAAATGAGTTGGTGGTTTTCTGCTTTAGCATAGAAAAACTTTCGAAGGTCGTTTTCTTCAGGTTGAAAAGACGTATTGATTAAATACACCCAAAGAGAAGTTCTACAACGGAACGAATTCAAATCATCGCAAAGTAACTCGGCAGCAATATATTTAGCAAATGTGTAAAGGTCAAATTTGGATTTATTGTGAACAATTTCTTCTACAAGACATGTTTTTTCTTCCTTGAATTTTATATTTTCTATAAAATCACGAATTTCCGTAATATCGTTTGTATCGTAATCATGAAATAACTGTATTCCATCCGTTCTACCCAATATTACAAGAGACTGAACATATTTTTTAAACTTTTCTTCCATGAGATCACGACGAGATACAAAGTTTTCTTTGGTATTGCCGTCATAGACTTTGTCAAGAAGATTTCTTAGTTTTTCGCGGTTTGTTTTAGTGATTAAATAATGAATCGGTGTCAGCTCTGATTTGTCTCGAGTCATACAAATCTCCTTAAAATCATTTATATCTAAGAGCGACTCTATTATCTCAAAAAACCTGTAGGACTGTCCTATTGCTGCTAAATGAGCTGCTATCCTGTTCTGCGGATCTTTTGCAGTAAAAATTACCCTGCGTTGTTCCCGACTTAATTTTTCGAAGGTTTTATTAAACCATTCGGTGTCTATATCACCTTGCAACCACGACTTAATAAAAATATGTATAATTTTATTTGACATTTTTTTATCGCTTTGCGTATGATAATATGTAATTGTTTGACATAACAAATCTACTAGTACAGTCGGAGATAAATCTGACAAAAGAGCATCTAGCAACGCCACATTCTTACGCAAACTAGGACGCAGTACACCTATATCCACCAATGGATTCTGGCGAGCTCTTGGAAGGTCTGAGCAATTAAAAATGTCAATTGTCCTTTTATCATCAATATCATTAATCAGCTTTATAATAAAAGTAAGAACATGCTTTGCCTTCTTCTGGACTGCCATACAAACAATACAGTTAAACATACGAAAAGATGTGGAGATACTGGTAACTATGTCAATAATTTTTTTAAGATTATTCTTACTTAGCACAACTTTGACAAATTTGAGCAAAATGGTTGCAATATTATTTAATTCATCATAAACAAGGCAATAAAGCGCCTTTTCTAAATGTTGACGGTCCAAAAGCAAAGTTTCAAACAATTCATTTAAATCTGGGATGTATATTTCATTAAACATTAGTTGA
This sequence comes from Ochropleura leucogaster, assembly GCA_958449745.1. Taxonomy (NCBI): domain Eukaryota; kingdom Metazoa; phylum Arthropoda; class Insecta; order Lepidoptera; family Noctuidae; genus Ochropleura; species Ochropleura leucogaster. The sequence continues at coordinate 5,002,784 of OY288220.1, read as the reverse complement.
TGGTTTTCTAGTTTGTGATTGAAGAACCGTAGTGGGCCGTCACGTTCAGATGACTCAAATTTGTTAATTAAAAACATCCAAAGAGAAGCTCTATTAGGAAACGATTTTAATTTATCCCAAAGAAACTCTATAGCAAAATACTCAGCAAATGTGTAATGGACAAACTTAGGTTTATCCTGAGCAATTCTTTCGACAATGCCAGTTTTTTCTTCCCCAACTTTTATCTTTTCAATAAAATCGCGCAAAGTATTCATGTCGTTAGTGTCGAATAACTGTATTTCATCTGTTTCACCAAATATTACATGTGCAGCGATTACTTTATGAGCATATAAAAATGCTGTTCGCTCGGTATCTACCAACTTCCTGATATCAGGATCATTGATTTCAAACAGGGGTTTTTTTTCTCCAAAACGAATCTTAAAAAATTTAGACTCCACCAGTAGTTCATATATGTTACTTAAATTAACCTTTGCAGGGTCAAATGAATAATTATTAAAATAAGAATCTTGAAATAACTCTGATGTCATATATAAATGTAGTGGTATTTTAAGAAAATTATTTTCAACAACCTGTCCTAGTAAATGATTAAATTGCTCAATACATTGTAGTTGACCTTCTTTAACAGGGAAGCGATCAAGTCTATTTGCGCCGAACTTTCTTAAAAACATTTTCCTTAAAAACTCCACCTGGTTTTCGTAAGACAGGGGTTGTATAGTAAAAGAGAAAGTTTCCAGGGCATTCTCTAACTGATGAAGAACGTTGTATAAACGGCTAGTTATCCACAAATGTACAACTTTCGACTTTTTAAAAATATTAACCAATTGAAGAAGTTCAGTCGCGAAATCAGGACATATTTCATCAAACCCATCGAGTAGTAAGACAACCCGATCGTTATTATAACAATAAATAAATAACTCAATTTCCAACAAGCTTGCTCCAGTTAAATTTAAGCTTCCCTTATTTTCTTTTAATACTATAGCATCACCTTCGACAGAAACAAGATCGATTACGAGCTCTAAATTTGTTTTTCTTTCTTTAAAAGCTGTGAATCCAATAACTTGAATCAAAAATTTCATAGCTTCATTCAAGTCAATGGTAGCTTGCTCCTCTTTTATTTTTCTCAATTCATTAGTATACTCCAGCAAATTAATTTTCGAAATCCATAGGACTGGGTGCTCATCTTTGGTATTTATTGCTAAATGAGTAAGTAAGGAAGATTTGCCCATGCCGGGTTCGGCACTAATTATAACTACCTTTTCACTCACATCTTTAATAGTCAAGGGTTGCAATGTGTTTGCAGAGTGCGTACCCCTAGTAACGTGATTAAATATATTCAGTAATTTGCCTCGTGATTTTTGCCAGACAAGATATGCATTGCGCTTATAATTAATTATTTTAAACCAATGCACATTACAGCTTCCATAAATATTGATAAATTTACCAAACTCTTCTGGGTTATCAGCAATCAAAACGATATCCTTCGTATCTGGCGTAAAATTATAATCGAACTCGTTATATTTTATAACATTGTACTGATCGTTTGTTTTAACAGTTAGATCTAATGTGATAAAACGACTTAAGTGTTCATTTACATAAACGTCTGATATTTCATCATAAGCTGGGCTGTTTAGGAAATTACCTATCGTTATTTTATGATTGTTAATAATCATGTATAATATTTGCGAATTAATCAGATGATACGATCCGTCTTCAAATAAAATACTAAGTGGTACTTCTTTTCCTTGAAACACCAAATGCCTCTCTTTCAGCAGCATTGTACGCACTGTAACTGCTAGATCCATAAAGCTAATTCGATTGTCAACTTTTTCAACAATGTCTTGATCGATAATTTTGATCTGGTCATTAGAAATAACGATTATTTTCCCAGAAAAATGTCTAATGAGCAAATTGATGTCTGCAACATCTTTACTTTTACCAACAACAATCAGAGTAGCCAATTCAGATTCTTTAATTTCTGCTATTACATCAACGAAATAATTTCCGACTCCAACATAATCCAAATCGATAAAGGTATAACTGTTCAAATTTCGTTCTTCAAAATATTGTTTTAATTTAATACTAGAAAGAGCTTTTTGTTCAGTGATTATGCTCAATACTTTTTTTGGCCCAAAAAAATATGCATCTAATTGTAACGATTCAACTGCAGTAGTTTCAAATTTTATTCCCAACAGAAAGTTTTTTATTGTTTCAGTGAAAGTAAAATTTAGAATGCTCAATAATGGACTATTTAGAATATCTTGTTCAGCATCGACAAAGTATTTACAAGATTCGGTCAAGTATGAAGCATTAAAAGGCTGTTTCCACCAATTTTGTACACGGTCGTGTACTTTCAAGAAAATTGCGTTAGCTTTTACTATACTTTGCCTTGTTCCACTACCTGCAAAATTATAGTCTATCTCTTCTTTTAAAATAAGTTCTACTTGGTCCTCTTTAGCTTGATTCGTGTAAAATGTAAGCTTACCCAAAAACTGTTTCATCAACTTTTTATCATAATCTTCATGTATCAAAGAAAGGCGGGGAAAGCGTTGTACGTTTATGTCAAATCTACACTTATTTGCTATACCTACGAACACATCACTTTTCAATTTTTCTAAAAGCTTTATATTGTCGTCCGATAACGTGTCAACATCTAAATTAAATTGTAAAGTCTTACTCTCTTCATCGAATACCAGCAAGTTACCAACTAAACCGCCCAGCCTATGGGATTCTAAATCCTCACTTTGTAAAATTTCATTTTGGCCAACCATACTGTCGTCTACTTTCATCAAAATATTTGCTGAGAATGGTTCAGCAGACTCCGCAAAAAAATGTTTAAATTTTGAACAAAGGTAATCCAGTTCATTTTTTTGTTTTTCCTTACTTCCACTAAAACAAAAATTAAGGTTGCCAAAATTAAGTGATACTTTAAATTTCAGTGGCATTAAAATGCTCTCACCTTGTTCTGGCTGTCAGGGGATACTTCTTTACAAATCGAGGCTTTAAATAATAATAACAAATTGTCCTTGCTTGAAAAAAAAGATTCTCGAAATTTGGCGTATCGAAAATTGTTTTCCAATTCATTCTCTTTCATTTCGACTTCCAGAATGTGTCGCGCAAGAAAAGCATGATAAGTTTTTATTAAATCATCCATCATCATATTATTGTGATCGTCTTTGAAAATAAACTTTGATAATTGTTTAGCTAAAAGCACAGCACGTGATTTGGATACAGTTTGAACAAGAAGATCTACATCTTGATCATCATAATTAAACTGAAATACATGAGATATTACAGTTTGATTATTCTGAGCAAGATTTTTCTTGTTCTGATCTTTGTTATCTTGTTGTGAACGTGTGTGTATGAAACTTGTGCTTTCAGTTAGTGCAACTACTTTTCTTTTTGAAAATTTCTCAACGGCAGAGGTATAAATAATAAACTCACAGTCCACATCTTTAAATTCACCCTTGAACATGTTATCCTTATTTTCTGGTTTGAACATCTGACTTATTTTTATATAACTCTCGAAGTACTTATGTAGACTGAAGTCTCCGTTCGATTTCATAATTTCATCGACCGTAAATTTGTCTTTTTCAGGATCATCTTTGTGCTTAGCATGCACGAATATAACTTTCGGTTTATTACCTGCTTTTGAGTGGAATCTAAATACGATGTCATGGAAATGGTCACCTATGCTGTCAACGTTTGTTGCAATAAAGAATGTTTCTACTTTATAAACATATAAAGCTCGAAACAAAATCAGACTCAACAGTTTAGTTTTGTACAGTTGTCCACTAAGTTTCGATGTTCCAATTCGCTTTTGATAACAAAATGTTTTCTTTTCGTCTGCTGTTTTGACTTGCTTATTGGTTTGCTGCTGATTTGACTTATTTGGCTTAAGTTTTTTGTTCTTCACTGCACTGCTATCGGAAGATTGAGTTTGTTTATCAGTATCACATACCGGATCAACTCTTTCCTTCGAGATCTTAAGATCACTCTTCGTTGTTGAATCAGGATCAAGTTTTTGCTGACTAGATCGTTCTAATTTATTGTTATGATTTGCTTCCAATACATTTATAATATTTTCTATTTTGCCAGCGGGTTTATTCAATAAATGAGCTATGTCTAAAGCCGTTTTACTGTCACTGTTTTTTATATTAACCAGTGCTCCTCGTCCCAAGAGAAATGTGACAACTTCCAGTTCTCCCTTCATCACAGCGACATGCAACGGTGTATTGTTTTTGTAGTTAGCATCTGTTGCATTTATGTCAGCCCCTCGATCTAAATATTTTTTAACCTTCTTAATTTTTTCATCTGAGGTTTTGTTTTTAAGAATACTACTAAACAGCAAACTGTTGTTAAGTAGCTTTTCTTCAATGTCTGCATCATTGGAATTGTTTTGCATTATAATATTGAATTAATTCAATATATTGTTTTGAAATTTCTGAAACAATATTGCATATTATGAAGTCTGTTTCATAAGATATCGTAGACATTATCCGACAATAACAAAATAAAGTACCTACATTATTTAGGTTTCATTTTATTTGTAATAAAGCTCTTTGGTTGGCGCGCGTGATCGAATCGTACGTGTCTCGCTGAACGCGTATAGACCCCGACTGACTAAAAAACTAGCTAGAAACTATTATGAGCAGTAGGTATATATCTTGGGCGATATGTATTAGTGCAAGACGCCAGTTGCCGCTGCGGGTAGGTATCTACGTCAAATGCGAGCAGTATTAAGCAAATTGAATTTGATTCTGCTACTAAAAACTAGGAAAACCTTCGATTTTATCTGAAGTTTTCACGTTTTGATGGTTTGAAACGAAAGCAGAAAAAGAACTTCTTTTGGATTCAACTAGGTATGAACTTACTTAGACGAATTGATACTTGTTTGAAAATAGGAACGTTTCTACTGTCAATCTCTTTGTACACTATAGACCGCACTATAAATGCACTATAAGCAAGCAAATACATGTGCATGTGTGTGAATGTTCCAATGTGAGCTATTGTTTGTCAGCTCACCAGATGGCGCCACTGAGGAGTAAGCTCCTGTCATAAATTCTATTTAGTACCAAGAACATCAACATAGTGTAACGTTTTGTCCTAGCTAATTTTAAAGACTATTGTGTATCTGTAGTTGACTACAGATACACAATAGTCTCTAGAATAAGCTAGGACGAATCGTTTAATAAACATTCTTCCTCGAAGTACTAACAATTTGTATCTTTAACTTGTTATTTAATTTCTTTAATTCATAATTAATTAGGACAGGGTACAATCTTGAATTATACTTGAACATAATCGTGAATATTAATTAAAATACGTTTTAAGAAACGAGAACACTAGACATCTGACATTACTGAAGAACTCACGCAAAACGAACGCCTGTAGCGGCGAATTTTAAGCGCGGTAACCCTCATTCATTTAATCATTCGGAACGATTTTATCAGTTCTTAAAACGTTGAATATTCGATAACAGCTACAGTAACTCAAGTTTTCTTTACGTTAATTCATTAACAACAACTAGTAGGTAATTTGTCTGACATTTCGTTTTTTTTAACAATTATCAGGTCGTTTAGAAACCTGATGATGATTCCGATCATAGCAACTGCAACGCGCTGTACAATTTTGACCTGACTCGGATGCGATTATGATAATAGGTACGTCATATCGTGACTCATTAGATAACATAAAATTGCACAGACGACCTCGACAGCCGAAAAATAAACACGCGTTATTTTTTGTATGAATGCTTAATTATATACGCTATTCAATAATTATGTACCTACGTGCAATGATGAATTTATGGAGGTGTTTGCTTTTTCGTGTCAAAGGAACACATTTTTTTTTTCATTATAAGAATACAAATACTGACCTTGAGTTCCCTAAAAACCAATCACAAACTTCTTTACTTTATTGCAACTTTGTATCAGCCATGCCCGCCCCGTCAATAGTAACAAAAAAAAAACAATAACCTTCACGCTTTAAGGTTCGAAAACTAAAAAGTTAGCTTTGGCATATTTTGTCCAGTAGAGCCGTTTCGTGAAACATTTGCGTTCAGAAACACAAGTTAGAATTACTTGACATTTATGCAGGGATGCCAACTTTATCTTGCAAAATCTTACGTTTTGGGTGCGTTCCGAATGACAATAATAGCAGTTAGCGATGCAGCGCTAAAAGGCTTTCCGTGTCAGGTTTCGCGCTCACCGCTGGCATTTTGACAGTTCTAAAACGGGTTCCCAATTTAAGGAATTCCACAAACGCCATTAAATAAATAAGTCAAGTCAACTTAAGGAATTTATCTCAAAATTAAGGGTGGAAGTGGGATTTTTAAAAACATGCATAAACTAATTAGAATGAGAATAACAAGTTAAAAATAAATATACACATATTTGATTACAATTCATTAAAAATTATCGAGAATGTAAATCTTTAACGAATTATTAGTTACTTTATTAAGATATACCTTAATAAAATTCTCATTTGTGCAATTATTATAACATAATATAGTTTTTAACGAATTATAAATTCCAATATACTTAGTTAGACAATCCATTTCCATAGATATAGATGTATTTAATACAGGGTTTTCTTTTAGGGCTTTTGAATATTGAAGAAATAATTCAAATACATTTTCTCAACATAATTATATACACGTAATTAACAAGAACAATTTTAAAATACTTAACAAGATAAAAAAGAGAAGCATCTCAAAAATAAGCTGTCACATTGGTAGTTTGATTTTGAATAAAGGAGTTTTTTTTTAATATTTTATTGCTTCGTTCATTTTTTTGCACAAACAATGCAATGGTGGTTACCATTCAGTAATCGAATCGTCAAACCGGCAAAACGCTATTCCCAATTCCGTATGGAGTTTCTTTTTTTAAAACATTGCAAGGTATGTGTAGACTTTTATTTACGTTGCAGATAGTTTGTGTTTGAAAATTTAAAGTGATAAATATATTATTTTGACCAGATGATTTGTTTTTTGTCGGTATGATTGACATCTTCATATTGTGACACAGTTATGCAGACAAGCAGGTATGTCAAAATAGCCTATTACGGATCTGTAAATAGCTATACATGCTATCGTAAGTCAGACAATCTTGTTAAGTAATGTCAGGGCGTTACTTAACAAGATTGTTTTATTCTAATTGCAGTGCCGAAAAGAGATGGCGGTAGACATCTTGTTTAGCTCCGTCTCTTTACCTCATTGAGAATGTCATTATCCCCAACGAAGTTCAAGAATAGACAAGAAATTTTCTTTCTCCTCTCCGTCATAGACTTTGTCAAGAAGATTTTTTAGTTTTTCGCACTTTATGTCGTGAAAATTATGCAAGGGCGTCAATCCTGTTGCATCGGGCGCTTTACAAATTTTCCTAAATTGATTTTTATCTAAAAGTAACTCCAGTTTTTCAAAAAACGTATAGGACTGGCTTAAGCTTGCTACATGAGCTGCTAATTTCTTACCCGAATCTCTTGCACTCATTATGTTCATGAGTTGTTGCTGATTAAATTTGTCAAAGGTTCTATCAAACCACTCGGTTTCTATAAAACCTTCTGACCACGACTTTATACAACTATGTATTATTTTATTTGATGTATATATAAAATTATTATCATTTTCACGACAAAGTATATGTAAAAGTTCAGAAGGCGTTAAATCTGACAATAGAACATCTAATAACTCCTCATTATGACGCAGACTCTTTCGAAGTGCTCCTCGAACCACCAACGGATTAGAGATCGGTAGATCAAAGCATTTAAATATGTTAATTATCCTTTTATGGTCAATACTTTTAATCATCTCAATAATTAAAGTGACAACATCCTTTGCGTTATTTCGTACTGCGATACAAACAATACAACGATTATTACATGTGTTGTTAAGTACATTCATAAAATAGTCAATATTTTTTTTACTCAGCACATCTTTTACGAATTTGAGTAGAATTAATGCAATATTATTTAGTTTGTTGACAATAGCTTTATAAAGCGACTTTGACAATTTACGGCGCTCCAAAAGTAATTTTTCGAACTTTTTGTTTAAATCTGCGTTATTTATTTCATTAAAAATGAGTTGGTGGTTTTCTGCTTTAGCATAGAAAAACTTTCGAAGGTCGTTTTCTTCAGGTTGAAAAGACGTATTGATTAAATACACCCAAAGAGAAGTTCTACAACGGAACGAATTCAAATCATCGCAAAGTAACTCGGCAGCAATATATTTAGCAAATGTGTAAAGGTCAAATTTGGATTTATTCTGAATAATTTCTTCTACAAGACATGTTTTTTCTTCCTTGAGTTTTATCTTTTCTATAAAATCACGAATTTCCGTAATATCGTTTGTATCGTAATCATGAAACAACTGTATTTCATCCGTTCTACCCAATATTACAAGAGACTGAACATATTTTTTAAACTTTTCTTCCATGAGATCACGACGAGATACAAAGTTTTCTTTGGTATTGCCGTCATAGACTTTGTCAAGAAGATTTCTTAGTTTTTCGCGGTTTGTTTTAGTGATAAAATAATGAATCGGTGTCAACTCTGATTTGTCTCGAGTCATACAAATCTCCTTAAAATCATTTATATCTAAGACCGATTCTAATATCTCAAAAAACCTGTAGGACTGTCCTATTGCTGCTAAATGAGCTGCTATCCTGTTCTGCGGATCTTTTGCATTAAAAATTACCCTGCGTTGTTCCCGACTTAATTTTTCGAAGGTTTTATTAAACCATTCGATGTCTATATCACCTTGCAACCACGACCTAATTATAATATGTATAATTTTATTTGACATTTGTTTATCGCTTAGCGTATGATAATATGTAATTGTTTGACATAACAAATCTACTAGTACAGTCGGAGTTAAATCTGACAATAGAGCATCTAGCAACGCCACATTCTTACGCAAGCTAGGACGCAGTTCACCTGATTCCACCAATGGATTCAGATGAACTCTTGGAAGATCAGAGCAATTAAAAATGTCAATTGTCCTTTTATCATCAATTTCATTAATCAGCTTTATAATAAAACTAAGAACATGCTTTGCCTCCTTCTGGACTGTCATACAAACAATGCAGTTAAACATACGAAAAGATGTGGAGATACTGGTAACTATGTCAATAAATTTTTTAAGATTATTCTTACCTAGTACCACTTAGACAAATTTGAGCAAAATGGTTGCAATATTATTTAATTCGTCATATAAAAGGCAATAAAGCGCCTTTTCTAAATGTTGACGGTCCAAAAGCAAATTTTCAAACAATTCATTTAAATCTGGGATGTATATTTCATTAAACATAAGTTCATGGTTTTCTAGTGTGTGATTGAAGAACCGTAGTGGGCCGTCCCGTTCAGATGACTCAAATTTGTTAATTAAAAACATCCAAAGAGAAGCTCTATTAGGAAACGTTTTTAATTTATCCCAAAGAAACTCTATAGCAAAATACTCAGCAAATGTGTAATGGACAAACTTAGGTTTATCCTGAGCAATTCTTTCGACAATGCCAGTTTTTTCTTCCCCAACTTTTATCTTTTCAATAAAATCGCGCAAAGTATTCATATCGTTAGTGTCGAATAACTGTATTTCATCTGTTTCACCAAATATTACATGTGCAGCGATTACTTTATGAGCATATAAAAATGCTGTTCGCTCGGTATCTACCAACTTCCTGATATCAGGATCATTGATTTCAAACAGGGGTTTTTTTTTCTCCAAAACGAATCTTAAAAAATTTAGACTCCACCAGTAGTTCATATATGTTACTTAAATTAACCTTTGCAGGGTCAAATGAATAATTATTGAAATAAGAATCTTGAAATAACTCTGATGTCATATATAAATGTAGTGGTATTTAAGAAAATTATTTTCAACAACCTGTCCCAGTAAATGATTAAATTGCTCAATACATTGTAGTTGACCTTCTTTAACAGGGAAGCGGTCAAGTCTATTTGCGCCGAACTTTCTTAAAAACATTTTCCTTAAAAACTCCACCTGGTTTTCGTAAGACAGTGGTTGTATAGTAAAAGAGAAAGTTTCCAGGGCATTCTCTAACTGATGAAGAACGTTGTATAAACGGCTAGTTATCCACAAATGTACAACTTTCGACTTTTTAAAAATATTAACCAATTGAAGAAGTTCAGTCGCGAAATCAGGACATATTTCATCAAACCCATCGAGTAGTAAGACAACCCGATCGTTACTATAACAATAAATAAATAACTCAATTTCCAACAAGCTTGCTCCAGTTAAATTTAAGCTTCCCTCATTTTTTTTTAATACTATAGCATCACCTTCGACAGAAACAAGATCGATTACGAGCTCTAAATTTGTTTTTCTTTCTTTAAAAGCTGTGAATCCAATAACTTGAATCAAAAATTTCATAGCTCCTTTCAAGTCAATGGTAGCTTGTTCCTCTTTTATTTTTCTCAATTCATTAGTATACTCCAGCAAATTAATTTTCGAAATCCATAGGACTGGGTGCTCATCTTTGGTATTTATTGCTAAATGAGTAAGTAAGGAAGATTTGCCCATGCCGGGTTCGGCACTAATTATAACTACTTTTTCACTCACATCTTTAATAGTCAAGGGTTGCAATGTGTTTGCAGAGTGCGTACCCCTAGTAACGTGATTAAATATATTCAGTAATTTGCCTCGTGATTTTTGCCAAACAAGATATGCATTGCGCTTATAATTAATTATTTTAAACCAATGCACATTACAGCTTCCATAAATATTGATAAATTTACCAAACTCGTCTGGGTTATCAGCAATCAAAATGATATCCTTCGTATCTGGCGTTAAATTATAATCGAACTCGTTATATTTTATAACATTGTACTGATCGTTTGTTTCAACAGTTACATCTAATGTGATAAAACGACTTAAGTGTTCATTTATATAAACGTCTGATATTTCATCATAAGCTGGGCTGTTTAGACAATTACCTATCGTTATTTTGTGATTGTTAATAATCATGTATAATATTTGCGAATTAATCAGATGATACGATCCGTCTTCAAATAAAACACTAAGTGGTACTTCTTTTCCTTGAAACACCAAATGCCTCTCTTTCAGCAGCATTGTACGCACTGTAACTGCTAGATCCATAAAGCCAATTCGATCGTCAACTTTTTCAACAATGTCTTGATCGATAATTTTGATGTAGTCATTAGAAATAACGATTATTTTCCCAGAAAAATGTCTAATGAGCAAATTGATGTCTGCAACATCTTTACTTTTACCAACAACAATCAGAGTAGCCAATTCAGATTCTTTAATTTCTGCTATTACATCAACGAAATAATTTCCGACTCCAACATAATCCAAATCGATAAAGGTATAACTGTTCAAATTTCGTTCTTCAAAATAGTGTTTTAATTTAATACTAGAAAGAGCTTTTTGTTCAGTGATTATGCTCAATACTTTTTTTGGCCCAAAAAAATATGCATCTAATTGTAATGATTCAACTGCAGTAGTTTCAAATTCTATTTCAAACAGAATGTTTTTTATTGTTTCAGTGAATGTAAAATTTAGAATGCTCAATAATGGACTATTTAGAATATCTTGTTCAGCATCGACAAAGTATTTACAAGATTCGGTCAAGTATGAAGCATTAAAAGGCTGTTTCCACCAATTTTGTACACGATCGTGTACTTTCAAGAAAATTGCGTTAGCTTTAACTATACTTTGCCTTTTTCCACTACCTGCAAAATTATAGTCTATCTCTTCTTTTAAAATAAGTTCTACTTGGTCCTCTTTAGCTTGATTCGTGTAAAATATAAGCTTACCCAAAAACTGTTTCATCAACTTTTTATCATAATCTTCATGTATCAAAGAAAGGCGGGGAAAGCGTTGTACGTTTATGTCAAATCTACACTTATTTGCTATACCTACGAACACATCACTTTTCAATTTTTCTAAAAGCTTTATATTGTCGTCCGATAACGTGTCAACATCTAAATTAAATTGTAAAGTCTTAGTCTCTTCATCGAAAACCAGCAAGTTACCAACTAAACCGCCCAGCCTATGGGATTCTAAATCCTCACTTTGTAAAATTTCATTTGGGCCAACCATACTGTCGTCTACTTTCATCAAAATATTTGCTGAGAATGGTTCAGCAGACTCCGCAAAAAAATGTTTAAATTTTGAACAGAGGTAATCAAGTTCATTTTTCTGTTTTTCTTTACTTCCACTAAAACAAAAATTAAGGTTGCCAAAATTAAGTGATACTTTAAATTTCAGTGGCATTAAAATGCTCTCACCTTGGTCTGGTTGTTCAGGGGATACTTCTTTACAAATCGTGGCTTTAAATAATAATAACAAATTGTCCTTGCTTGAAAAAAAAGATTCTCGAAATTTGCCGTATCGAAAATTGTTTTCCAATTCATCCTCTTTCATTTCGACTTCCAGAATGTGTCGCGCAAGAAAAGCATGATAAGTTTTTATTAAATCATCCATCATCATATTATTGTGATCGTCTTTGAAAATAAACTTTGATAATTGTTTAGCTAAAAGCACAGCACGTGATTTGGATACAGTTTGAACTAGAAGATCTACATCTTGATCATCATAATTAAACTGAAATACATGAGAAATTTTAGTTTGATTATTCTGAGCAAGATTTTCCTTGTTCTGATCTTTCTTATCTTGATGTGAACGTGTGTGTATGAAACTTGTGCTTTCAGTTAGTGCAACTACTTTTCTTTTTGAAAATTTCTCAACGGCAGAGGTATAAATAATAAACTCACAGTCCACATCTTTAAATTCACCCTTGAACATGTCATCCTTATTTTCTGGTTTGAATTTCTGACTTATTTTTATATAACTCTCGAAGTACTTATGTAGACTGAAGTCTCCGTTGGCTTTCATAATTTCATCGACCGTAAATTTGTCTTTTTCAGGATCATCTTTGTGCTTTGCATGCACGAATATAACTTTCGGTTTATTACCTGCTTTTGAGTGGAATCTAAATACGTTGTCATGGAAATGGTCACCTATGCTGTCAACGTTTGTTGCAATAAAGAATGTTTTAACTTTATAAACATATAAAGCTCGAAACAAAATCAGACTCAACAGTTTAGTTTTGTACAGTTGTCCACTAAGTTTCGATGTTCCAATTCGCTTTTGATAACAAAATGTTTTCTTTTCGTCTGCTGTTTTGACTTGCTTATTGGTTTGTTGCTGATTTGACTTATTTGGTTTAAGTATTTTGTTCTTCACTGCACTGCCATCGGAAGATTGAGTTTGTTTATCAGTATCACATACCGGATCAACTCTTTCCTTCGAGATCTTAAGATCACTCTTCGTTGTTGAATCAGCATCAAGTTTTTGCTGACTAGATCGTTCTAATTTATTGGTATGATTTGCTTCCAATACATTTATAATGTTTTCTATTTTGCCAGCGGGTTTATTCAATAAATGAGCTATGTCTAATGCCGTTTTACTGTCACTGTTTTTGATATTAACGAGTGCTCCTCGTCCCAAGAGAAATGTGACAACTTCCAGTTCTCCCTTCATCACAGCGACATGCAACGGTGTATTGTTTTTGTAGTTAGCACCTGTTGCATTTATGTCAGCCCCTCGATCTAAATATTTTTTAACCTTCTTAATTTTTTCATCTGAGGTTTTGTTTTTAAGAATACTACTAAACAGCAAACTGTTGTTAAGTAGCTTTTCTTCAATGTCTGCATCATTGGAATTGTTTTGCATTATAATATTGAATTGATTCAATATATTGTATTGAAATTTCTGAAACAATATTGCATATTATGAAGTCATAAGATATCGTAGACATTATCCGACAACAACAAAATAAAGTACAATATTTAGGTTTCATTTTATTTGTAATAAAGCTCTTTGGTTGGCGCGCGTGATCGAATCGTACGTGTCTCGCTGAACGCGTATAGACCCCGACTGACTAAAAAACTAGCTAGAAACTATGATGAGCAGTAGGTATATATCTTGGGCGATATGTATTAGTGCAAGACGCCAGTTGCCGCTGCGGGTAGGTATCTACGTCAAGTGCGAGCAGTATTAAGCAAATTGAATTTGATTCTGCTACTAAAAACTAGGAAAACCTTTGATATCATCTGAAGTTTTCACGTTTTGATGGTTTGAAACGAAAGCAGAAAAAGAACTGCTTTTGGATTCAACTAGGTAGGAACTTACTTAGACGAATTGATACTTGTTTGAAAATAGGAACGTTTCTACTGTCAATCTCTTTGTACACTATAAACCGAACTTTAGGCAAGCAAATTCACATTCCAATGTTAGCTATTGTTTGTCAGCTCACCAGATGGCGCCACTGAAGAGTAAGCTCCTGTCATAAATTCTATTTAGTACCAAGAACATCAACATAGTGTAACGTTTTGTCCTAGCTAATTTTAAAGACTATTGTGTGATTATAGTCTCTAGAATAAGCTAGGACGAATCGTTTAATAAACATTCTTCCTCGAAGTACTAACAATTTGTATCTTTAACTTGTTATTTAATTTCTTTAATTAATAATTAATTAGGACAGGGTACAATCTTAAATTATACTTGAACATAATCGTGAATATTAATTAAAATACGTTTTAAGAAACGAGAACACTAGACATCTGACATTACTGAAGAACTCACGCAAAACGAACGCCTCTAGCGGCGAATTTTAAGCGCGGTAACCCTCATTCATTTAATCATTCGGAACGATTTTATCAGTTCTTAAAACGTTGAATATTCGATAACAGCTACAGAATCTCAAGTTTTCTTTACGTTAATTCATTAACAACAACTAGTAGGTAGTTTGTCTGACATTTCGTTTTTTTTAAACAATAATCACGTCGTTTAGAAACCTGATGATGGTTCCGAAATTTTGACCTGACTCAGAATGCGATTAATACAATACGTCATGTCGTGACTCATGAGATAACATGAAATTGCACAGACGACCTTGACAGCTGAGCTCCAACCAACACACAAAAATAAACACGCGTTATTTTTTGTATGAATGCTTAATTATATACGCTATTCAATAATTATGTACCTACGTGCAATGATGAATTTATGGAGGTGTTTGCTTTTTCGTCTCAAAGGAACACATTTTTTTTTTCATAATAAGAATACAAAATACTGACCTTGAGTTCCCTAAAAACCAATCACAAACTTCTTTACTTTATTGCAACTTTGTGTCAGCCATGCCCGCCCCGTCAATAGTAACAAAAAAAAAACAACAACTTTCACGCTTTAAGGTTCGAAAACTAAAAAGTTAGCTTTGGCATATTTTGTGCAGTACCTACGAGCCGAATCGTGAAACATTTTCGTTCAGAAACACAAGTTAGAATTACTTGACATTTATGCAGGGATGCCAACTTTATCTTGCAAAATCTTACGTTTTGGGTGCGTTCCGAATGACAATAATAGCAGTTAGCGATGCAGCGCTAAAAGGCTTTCCGTGTCAGGTTTCGCGCTCACCGCTGGCATTTTGACAGTTCTAAAACGGGTTCCCAATTTAAGGAATAGGGTATTTTACTCTATATGAAAGAAATTCTAAAAATATACAATTCAGATAGCTTAGGCAACAAGCAATCAGAAAATGTTAAATTTAATTAATAAAACAACTGAATAAATTTTATAATTGATTTCAAAGTTTTCATTTTTTTTAGTCTGTTGTTTTAAAGCGAAACAGTGTCCGCCATGATTATTACGTCATATGGTCATGGAAACAAAAAACTGACAACTGTCAACTGAGCAACTATTACTATTTTTGTATTATAAAACTTAACATTTTATTTTTTATTAAAATAGTAGTAATAATACCATGGAAGAAATAAATACCACCATTATAATAATACCATAAACTATAGTAAAAAATACAACTAAACAGAAAGACTAATAACAGCGCATTTGTTTATAACCAACTGACGTCATGACCACAGAGTAACATGGCGTCAAGCGTTTTTGTGATTTTACGCGCGAAAATAGAAATTGTAAAATTGGAATGCAGTTCTAAGGCACTTATCGATTGTTTTTTTTTTTTTTGTTTTTTTTTGGTGGTTTACTAGGACCCTAGGATCAAAATGAGATACTTTTTAAAAATGGGTGTAGTACCGTATTCCACAAACGCCATTAAATAAATAAGTCAAGTCAACTTAAGGAATTTATCTCAAAATTAAGGTTGGAAGTGGGTTTTTTAAAAACATGCATAAACTAATTAGAATGAGAAGAACAAGTTAAAAATAAATATACACATATATTTGATTACTATTCATTAAAAATTATCGAGAATGTAAATCTTTAACGAATTATTAGTTACTTTATTAAGATATACCTTCATAAAATACTCATTTGTGCCATTATTATATTATATTATTTTTTAACGAATTATAAATTCCAATATACTTAGTTAGACAATACATTTTCATAGATATTGATGTACCTATTTAATAAAGGTTTTTTTTAGGGTTTAGAGGAATGAAGAACAGGTCTCCATCCTCTATGGAAAAGGGAGGATTCTCCGACCAGACGGGTCGTCGTGTCTGGCAGGCCACGGTCAGACAGTTGTTAGTCGGGTGCTCGTATATATGCTAACTTCGCGTACAACTTTGCTTGCGCGATGTAGGAATCTTGCCGTTAGTTCTTCAGTGGCTGGATAGATGGCGCTGTAGTACTTTCTGCCATCTGCATCTTTGTGTCGCTACAAGGGCTTTTGAATATTGAAGAAATAATTCAAATACATTTTTTCAACATAATTATATAGGCGTAATTAACAAGAACAATTTTAAAATACCTAACAAGATAAAAAAGAGAAGCATCTCAAAAATAAGCTGTCACATTGGTAGTTTGATTTTGAATAAAGGAGTTTTTTTTTATATTTTATTGCTTCGTTCATTTTTTTTTGCACAAGCAATGCAATGGTAACCGTAATCGAATCGTCAAACCGGCAAAACGCTATTCACAATAGGGTATTTTACTCCATATGAAAGAAATTCTAAAAATATACAATTCAGATAGCTTAGGCAACAAGCAATCGGAAAATGTTAAATTTAATTAATAAAATAACTGAATAAATTTTAAAATTGATTTCAAAGTTTTCACTTTTTTTAGTCTGTTGTTAAAAAGTCAAACAGTGTCCGCCATGATTATTACGTCTTAAGGTCATGTAAACAAAAAACTAACAACTGTCAACTGAGCAACTATTACTATTTTTGTATTATAAAACTTTACATTTATTTTTTTATTAAAATAGTAGTAATAATACCATGGAAGAAATAAATACTACCATATAATAATACCATAAACTATAGTGAAAAATACAACTAAACAGAAAGACTAATAACAGCGCATTTGTTTACATAACCAACTGACGTCATGACCACAGAGTAACATGGCGTCAAGCGTTTCTGTGATTTTACGCGCGAAAATATAAATTGTAAAATTGAAATGCAGTTTTATGGCACTTATCGATTGAATATTTTTTTTTTGTTTTTTTTTTGGTTGTTTACTAGGACCCTAGGATCAAAATGAGATACTTTTTAAAAATGGGTGTAATACCGTATTCCGTATGGAGTTTCTTTTTTTAAAACATTGCAAGGTATGTTTTCTTACATAATTGTAGCAGATATTTTGTGTTTAAAAATTTAAAGTGATAAATATATTATTTTGACCAGATGATTTGTTTTTTGTCGGTATGATTGACATCTTCATATTGTAACACAGTTATGCAGACAAGCAGGTATGTCAAAATGGCCTATTACGGATCTGTAAATAGCTATACAGGCTATCGTAAGTCAGACAATCTTGTTAAGTAATGTCAGGGCGTTACTTAACAAGATTGTTTTAATCTAATTGCAGTGTCGAAAGGAGATGGCGGTAGACATCTTGTTTAGCTCCGTCTCTTTACCTCATTGAGAATGTCATTATCCCCAACGAAGTTCAAGAATAGACAAGAAATTTTCTTTCTCCTCTCCGTCATAGACTTTGTCAAGAAGATTTTTTAGTTTTTCGCACTTTATGTCGTGAAAATTATGCAAGGGCGTCAACCCTGTTGCATCGGGCGCTTTACAAATTTTCCTAAATTGATTTTTATCTAAAAGTAACTCCAGTTTTTCAAAAAACGTATAAGATTGGTTTAAGCTTGCTACATGAGCTGCTAATTTCTTACCCGAATCTCTTGCACTCATTATGTTCATGAGTTGTTGCTGATTAAATTTGTCAAAGGTTCTATCAAACCACTCGGTTTCTATAAAACCTTCTGACCACGACTTTATACAACTATGTATTATTTTATTTGATGTATATGTAAAATTATTATCATTTTCACGACAAAGTATATGTAAAAGTTCAGAAGGCGTTAAATCTGACAATAGAACATCTAATAACTCCTCATTATGACGCAGACTCTTTCGAAGTGCTCCTCGAACCACCAACGGATTAGAGATCGGTAGATCAAAGCATTTAAATATGTTAATTATCCTTTTATGGTCAATACTTTTAATCATCTCAATAATTAAAGTGACAACATCCTTTGCGTTATTTCGTACTGCGATGCATACAATACAACGATCATTACATGTGTTGTTAAGTACATTCATAAAATAGTCAATATTTTTTACACTCAGCACATCTTTAACGAATTTGAGTAGAATTAATGCAATATTATCTAGTTTGTTGACAATAGCTTTATAAAGCGACTTTGACAATTTACGGCGCTCCAAAAGTAATTTTTCGAACTTTTTGTTTAAATCTGCGTTATTTATTTCATTAAAAATGAGTTGGTGGTTTTCTGCTTTAGCATAGAAAAACTTTCGAAGGTCGTTTTCTTCAGGTTGAAAAGACGTATTGATTAAATACACCCAAAGAGAAGTTCTACAACGGAACGAATTCAAATCATCGCAAAGTAACTCGGCAGCAATATATTTAGCAAATGTGTAAAGGTCAAATTTGGATTTATTCTGAATAATTTCTTCTACAAGACATGTTTTTTCTTCCTTGAGTTTTATATTTTCTATAAAATCACGAATTTCCGTAATATCGTTTGTATCGTAATCATGAAATAACTGTATTCCATCCGTTCTACCCAATATTACAAGAGACTGAACATATTTTTTAAACTTTTCTTCCATGAGATCACGACGAGATACAAAGTTTTCTTTCGTATTGCCGTCATAGACTTTGTCAAGAAGATTTCTTAGTTTTTCGCGGTTTGTTTTAGTGATAAAATAATGAATCGGTGTCAACTCTGATTTGTCTCGAGTCATACAAATCTCCTTAAAATCATTTATATCTAAGAGCGACTCTATTATCTCAAAAAACCTGTAGGACTGTCCTATTGCTGCTAAATGAGCTGCTATCCTGTTCTGCGGATCTTTTGCAGTAAAAATTACCCTGCGTTGTTCCCGACTTAATTTTTCGAAGGTTTTATTAAACCATTCGGAGTCTATATCACCTTGCAACCACGACTTAATAAAAATATGTATAATTTTATTTGACATTTTTTTATCGCTTTGCGTATGATAATATGTAATTGTTTGACATAACAAATCTACTAGTACAGTCGGAGATAAATCTGACAAAAGAGCATCTAGCAACGCCACATTCTTACGCAAACTAGGACGCAGCACACCTATATCCACCAATGGATTCTGGCGAGCTCTTGGAAGATCAGAGCAATTAAAAATGTCAATTGTCCTTTTATCATCAATATCATTAATCAGCTTTATAATAAAAGTAAGAACATGCTTTGCCTTCTTCTGGACTGCCATACAAACAATACAGTTAAACATACGAAAAGATGTGGAGATACTGGTAACTATGTCAATAATTTTTTTAAGATTATTCTTACTTAGTACAGCTTTGACAAATTTGAGCAAAATGGTTGCAATATTATTTAATTCGTCATAAACAAGGCAATAAAGCGCCTTTTCTAAATGTTGACGGTCCAAAAGCAAATTTTCAAACAATTCATTTAAATCTGGGATGTATATTTCATTAAACATTAGTTGATGGTTTTCTAGTTTGTGATTGAAGAACCGTAGTGGGCCGTCACGTTCAGATGACTCAAATTTGTTAATTAAAAACATCCAAAGAGAAGCTCTATTAGGAAACGATTTTAATTTATCCCAAAGAAACTCTATAGCAAAATACTCAGCAAATGTGTAATGGACAAACTTAGGTTTATCTTGAGCAATTCTTTCGACAATGCCAGTTTTTTCTTCCCCAACTTTTATCTTTTCAATAAAATCGCGCAAAGTATTCATATCGTTAGTGTCGAATAACTGTATTTCATCTGTTTCACCAAATATTACATGTGCAGCGATTACTTTATGAGCATATAAAAATGCTGTTCGCTCGGTATCTACCAACTTCCTGATATCAGGATCATTGATTTCAAACAGGGGTTTTTTTTCACCAAAACGAATCTTAAAAAATTTAGACTCCACCAGTAGTTCATATATGTTACCTAAATTAACCTTTGCAGGGTCAAATGAATAATTATTAAAATAAGAATCTTGAAATAACTCTGATGTCATATATAAATGTAGTGGTATTTTAAGAAAATTATTTTCAACAACCTGTCCTAGTAAATGATTAAATTGCTCAATACATTGTAGTTGACCTTCTTTAACAGGGAAGCGGTCAAGTCTATTTGCGCCGAACTTTCTTAAAAACATTTTCCTTAAAAACTCCACCTGGTTTTCGTAAGACAGTGGTTGTATAGTAAAAGAGAAAGTTTCCAGGGCATTCTCTAACTGATGAAGAACGTTGTATAAACGGCTAGTTATCCACAAATGTACAACTTTCGACTTTTTAAAAATATTAACCAATTGAAGAAGTTCAGTCGCGAAATCAGGACATATTTCATCAAACCCGTCGAGTAGTAAGACAACCCGATCGTTATTATAACAATAAATAAATAACTCAATTTCCAACAAGCTTGCTCCAGTTAAATTTAAGCTTCCCTTATTTTTTTTTAATACTATAGCATCACCTTCGACAGAAACAAGATCGATTACGAGCTCTAAATTTGTTTTTCTTTCTTTAAAAGCTGTGAATCCAATAACTTGAATCAAAAATTTCATAGCTTCTTTCAAGTCAATGGTAGCTTGTTCCTCTTTTATTTTTCTCAATTCATTAGTATACTCCAGCAAATTAATTTTCGAAATCCATAGGACTGGGTGCTCATCTTTGGTATTTATTGCTAAATGAGTAAGTAAGGAAGATTTGCCCATGCCGGGTTCGGCACTAATTATAACTACTTTTTCACTCACATCTTTAATAGTCAAGGGTTGCAATGTGTTTGCAGAGTGCGTACCCCTAGTAACGTGATTAAATATATTCAGTAATTTGCCTCGTGATTTTTGCCAGACAAGATATGCATTGCGCTTATAATTAATTATTTTAAACCAATGCACATTACAGCTTCCATAAATAGTGATAAATTTACCAAACTCTTCTGGGTTATCAGCAATCAAAACGATATCCTTCGTATCCGGCGTAAAATTATAATCGAACTCGTTATATTTTATAACATTGTACTGATCGTTTGTTTTAACAGTTAGATCTAATGTGATAAAACGACTTAAGTGTTCATTTATATAAACGTCTGATATTTCATCATAAGCTGGGCTGTTTAGACAATTACCTATCGTTATTTTGTGATTGTTAATAATCATGTATAATATTTGCGAATTAATCAGATGATACGATCCGTCTTCAAATAAAATACTAAGTGGTACTTCTTTTCCTTGAAACACCAAATGCCTCTCTTTCAGCAGCATTGTACGCACTGTAACTGCTAGATCCATAAAGCCAATTCGATCGTCAACTTTTTCAACCATGTCTTGATCGATAATTTTGATCTGGTCATTAGAAATAACGATTATTTTCCCAGAAAAATGTCTAATCAGCAAATTGATGTCTGCAACATCTTTACTTTTACCAACAACAATCAGAGTAGCCAATTCAGATTCTTTAATTTCTGCTATTACATCAACGAAATAATTTCCGACTCCAACATAATCCAAATCGATAAAGGTATAACTGTTCAAATTTCGTTCTTTAAAATATTGTTTTAATTTAATATTAGAAAGAGCTTTTTGTTCAGTGATTATGCTCAATACTTTTTTTGGCCCAAAAAAATATGCATCTAATTGTAATGATTCAACTGCAGTAGTTTCAAATTCTATTTCAAACAGAATGTTTTTTATTGTTTCAGTGAATGTAAAATTTAGAATGCTCAATAATGGACTATTTAGAATATCTTGTTCAGCATCGACAAAGTATTTACAAGATTCGGTCAAGTATGAAGCATTAAAAGGCTGTTTCCACCAATTTTGTACACGATCGTGTACTTTTAAGAAAATTGCGTTAGCTTTAACTATACTTTGCCTTGTTCCACTACCTGCAAAATTATAGTCTATCTCTTCTTTTAAAATAAGTTCTACTTGGTCCTCTTTAGCTTGATTCGTGTAAAATATAAGCTTACCCAAAAACTGTTTCATCAACTTTTTATCATAATCTTCATGTATCAAAGAAAGGCGGGGGAAGCGTTGTACGTTTATGTCAAATCTACACTTATTTGCTATACCTACGAACACATCGCTTTTCAATTTTTCTAAAAGCTTTATATTGTCGTCCGATAACGTGTCAACATCTAAATTAAATTGTAAAGTCTTAGTCTCTTCATCGAAAACCAGCAAGTTACCAACTAAACCGCCCAGCCTATGGGATTCTAAATCCTCACTTTGTAAAATTTCATTTGGGCCAACCATACTGTCGTCTACTTTCATCAAAATATTTGCTGAGAATGGTTCAGCAGACTTCGCAAAAAAATGTTTAAATTTTGAACAAAGGTAATCAAGTTCATTTTTCTGTTTTTCCTTACTTCCACTAAAACAAAAATTAAGGTTGCCAAAATTAAGTGATACTTTAAATTTCAGTGGCATTAAAATGCTCTCACCTTGGTCTGGCTGTTCAGGGGATACTTCTTTACAAATCGTGGCTTTAAATAATAATAACAAATTGTCCTTGCTTGAAAAAAAAGATTCTCGAAATTTGGCGTATCGAAAATTGTTTTCCAATTCATCCTCTTTCATTTCGACTTCCAGAATGTGTCGCGCAAGAAAAGCATGATAAGTTTTTATTAAATCATCCATCATCATATTATTGTGATCGTCTTTGAAAATAAACTTTGATAATTGTTTAGCTAAAAGCACAGCACGTGATTTGGATACAGTTTGAACAAGAAGATCTACATCTTGATCATCATAATTAAACTGAAATACATGAGAAATTTTAGTTTGATTATTCTGAGCAAGATTTTCCTTATTCTGATCTTTCTTATCTTGTTGTGAACGTGTGTGTAGGAAAGTTGTGCTTTCAGTTAGTGCAACTACTTTTCTTTTTGAAAATTTCTCAACGGCAGAGGTATAAATAATAAACTCACAGTCCACATCTTTAAATTCACCCTTGAACATGTCATCCTTATTTTCTGGTTTGAACATCTGACTTATTTTTATATAACTCTCGAAGTACTTATGTAGACTGAAGTCTCCGTTGGCTTTCATAATTTCATCGACCGTAAATTTGTCTTTTTCAGGATCATCTTTGTGCTTTGCATGCACGAATATAACTTTCGGTTTATTACCTGCTTTTGAGTGGAATCTAAATACGATGTCATGGAAATGGTCACCTATGCTGTCAACGTTTGTTGCAATAAAGAATGTTTTAACTTTATAAACATATAAAGCTCGAAACAAAATCAGACTCAACAGTTTAGTTTTGTACAGTTGTCCACTAAGTTTCGATGTTCCAATTCGCTTTTGATAACAAAATGTTTTCTTTTCGTCTGCTGTTTTGACTTGCTTATTGGTTTGTTGCTGATTTGACTTATTTGGTTTAAGTTTTTTGTTCTTCACTGCACTGCTATCGAAAGATTGAGTTTGTTTATCAGTATCACATACCGGATCAACTCTTTCCTTCGAGATCTTAAGATCACTCTTCGTTGTTGAATCAGCATCAAGTTTTTGCTGACTAGATCGTTCTAATTTATTGTTATGATTTGCTTCCAATACATTTATAATGTTTTCTATTTTGCCAGCGGGTTTATTCAATAAATAAGCTATGTCTAAAGCCGTTTTTCTGTCACTGTTTTTGATATTAACCAGTGCTCCTCGTCCCAAGAGAAATTTGACAACTTCCAGTTCTCCCTTCATCACAGCGACATGCAACGGTGTATTGTTTTTGTAGTTAGCATCTGTTGCATTTATGTCAGCCCCTCGATCTAAATATTTTTTAACCTTCTTAATTTTTTCATCTGAGGTTTTGTTTTTAAGAATACTACTAAACAGCAAACTGTTGTTAAGTAGCTTTTCTTCAATGTCTGCATCATTGGAATTGTTTTGCATTATAATATTGAATAGATTCAATATATCCTATTGAAATTTCTGAAACAATATTGCATATTATGAAGTCTGTTTCATAAGATATCGTAGACATTATCCGACAATAACAAAATAAAGTACCTACATTATTTAGGTTTTCATTTTATTTGTAATAAAGCTCTTTGGTTGGCGCGCGTGATCGAATCGTACGTGTCTCGCTGAACGCGTATAGACCCCGACTGACTAACAAACTAGAAACTATTATGAGCTGTAGGAATATATCTTGGGCGATATGCATTAGTGCAAGACGCACATTGCAAATTGGATTTGATTCTACTACTAAAATCTAGGAAAACCTTCGATTTTGTCTGAAGTTTTCAATTCAGTTCGTTTTGATGGTATGAATCGAAATCAGATAAATAACTTCTTTTGGATTCAACTACTTACTTGACAAATTGATACTTGTTTGAAAATAGGAACGTTTCTACTGTCAATATCTTTGTACACTATACAGGGTTATTTGTTAAACACCGGCAACTTCTCAGGACCATGTTTATCATATTTTAGTTCATCAGATTTTCATACAAAAATATAAAAATATTTAAAACTCTAAATGTTACGAAATCTATGCGAAGCAAACGTACCTACAAACGGTAGTTTAGGTATGTAGGTACAGCAAAATACGGATTTAAAATGATATATGATATAGATAGGACAACAATATCTTGAAGATTTGTTTTTGGTAAATGTATAAAATTGTGTAAAAAAAAAACATAGAACAAAAGTTGTTGTTTATGATGATAGTAGTACAGTCCTGCAAGGTTGTCGGTGTTTTACAAAGAACCCTGTAAATGCACTATAAACTATAGGTGAACTGTAACATAGGTGCGTTCCGAGAGACAACAATATTGATACAGGTAGCGATTATAGCGCCAAACGGCATCATTCCAATGTGGGCTATTGTTTTTAAGCTCACCAAATGGCGCCACTGAAGAGTAAGCTCCTGTCATGTCATGAATTCTATTTAGTAGGGTCGTTTCGCCGGTTTCGCGACCACCTTCAGTTAGCGACCATTTGACGGACTAAGTTTCTTTAAATCAAGAAAATAGTATTTGTTGAGGTAACATACATAAAAAATAAATCTAACGTGCTTTATAAATGATTATGAAATAAGAATTTGCAAAGTTTGAAACAAATGAGTTAACCCAGAGCCGTAAAAAAATTGCTCAGTGCGCGTTTTGATTCGTGGTGAGTGGAAGTACCGCGAGTTTGTAAAAAAAATAACACGACGCGCGGTGCTCAAAGGTAAGTTTTGATACTTATTTCATGTTTTACACAATAGTCACATGTTAAATTGTACAACCGATAAGTATGGGTTCTCATTTAGCTGTATTTTGCTTTATTAAAACTTATTATTAAGATAAAATCAAGTGGTCGGTAACCGAAATGGTTATTTATGAAAAACGTTAGATAGCGACCACATGGTCGCAAACCGATGCGATCAGCATTATTTTGTTTTGATTAATATGATCCCAATGCTTCAAAAAGGACTGTTAAAATTTTGAATGTAGTTTTGTAAAAGGTTTTTCTTGTAGTTCTTTGGTAAGCGACCACCAGTTTCTTTGTAAGAAGTTTGTTTAATTTGCCTACAAAATTTGGCGCTACAGCTGGTCGTAAACCAAATTAGGCGAAATAAAGACATCGGTTTCCGGCCAACATAATTTAGTATGAGAGAAATAACGGCCGCTTACAGAAATAAGTGTGAAAGTTCACTGAGTTTGCTACCACGTCTGATTTTTTTTTTGAATTTCGTTAGTTATTAAAATGTCCATTTCATAATTATTTGTTACAGGTCCGTCAAAAACTAAATATTACTATTTTTCAGTTTAAAACAAAATTTAGTCATAAAAAGCAAACTACTTTTATTTTTTTAGATGGAGCTCCCAAATAATTTGGAGTCAACAACAACAAAGAAAAAGACTCACCAATACACAGAAGAAGCACTGAAAAAAGCTCTCGATGCCTATCCGAAAACAAGGGAAGGGAATGAGAGAAACATGTAGACTGTATCAGAGCCCAAGGACCACGATACAAGATCACCTTAGTGGGAAGAGGTGTGATACAATCGAGACAAGGAGACCAGATCAGATGTATTGGGTATAGAAGGTGAGAAACAAATTAAAGAGCGGCTTTTGGACATAGCAAAATGTGGATTACCGGTCAAGAAACAGGAGCTGTTGGACACAGTACATAAACTAGTTAAAGATAACGGAAAAAAGAATCCTTTTAAGGATGATCGTCTGGGGCAAACCTGGTACTCAAATTTCCTAAAACGCCATCCCGATATATCATGCCCATGCCGTGCTGCCGAAGGAATTATTAAAGCCAGAGCGAGAGTAACTGAAGAAGCCATACGCGCTTGGTTTCTGTTACAACTAGTGACTAAGTCTCTACAAAATGTAAAATTGTTATTTTTTTTATTATAAGAAAACATTATACCAAATGATTACCATTTTTATTTTAATGAAAAGGCATACAAATAAAGTATTTTTAAAGCGATTATTATTGTTTTATTGGCATATTTTCGGTGGTCGCAAACCAGCACACTGGTGGTCATAAACTGATAAAAATGGTCGTAAACCGACGTTTTCGCTATATTTTCACTTTTTCAGCATTTTATAAATATTTTTGTATGAATGTATTTTATTTTATGTTTTGTATCCAAACTACATTATATTTGGGACAAATTCACATTAACATATACTATTTTGTGTGTGAACAACATTTTTTTTTCTTCATCTTAAGTGGGCAACCCAGCTAACTGGTCGCTAACCGGCGCAATCACCCTACCAACAATTATTAACAAGTACTAACAATTTAGATCTTTAACTTGTTATTTAATTTCTTCAAATAATAATTATTTAGGGCAGGGCCCAATCTTGAATTATACCTGACCATAATCGTGAATATTAATTAATATACGTTTAAAAAAACGCGATCATTATGGCATGTGACATTTCTGAAGAACTCACGCTACACGAACGCCTCTAGCGACGAATTTTAAGCGCAGTAACCCTCATTCTATCAGTTGATCAGTTCTTATAACGTCGAATATTCGATAACAGCAATAACGCAAGTTTTCTTTACGTTTATTCATTAACAACAACTAGTAGGTAGTTTGTCTGACATTTCGTTTTTTTTTAAACAATAATCACGTCGTTTAGAAACCTGATGATGGTTCCGATCATGGCCACGCGCTGATAACAATTTTGACCTGACTCAGAATGCGATTAATACAATACGTCATGTCGTGACTCATCAGATAACATGAAATTGCACAGACGACCTTGACAGCTGAGCTCCAACCAACACACAAAAATAAACACGCGTTATTTATGCTTAATTATATACGCTATTAATTAATTAATTATGTACTTACGTGCAATGATGAATTTAGAGAGGTGTTTGCTTTTTCATCTCAAAGAAACACTATTTTTTTCATTATAAGAATACAAAATACTGACCTTGAATTCCCTAAAAACCAATCATAAACTTCTTTACTTTAATGCAACTTTGTGTCAGCCATGCCCCGTCAATAGTAACAAAAAAAAAACAACAATCTTCACGGTTTTTAAGGTTCGATAACTTTTAGCTTTGGCATATCTTGTGTAGTAGAGCCGTATCTTGAAACATTTTCGTTTAGAAACACAAGTTAGTTAGATTTACTTGACATTTATGCAGGGATGCCAACTTTACCTTGCAAAATCATACGTTATGGGTGCGTTCCGAATGACAATAATATTGCAGTTGGCGATGCAGCGCTAAAAGGCTTACCGTGTCAGGTTTCGCGCTAAAACACGAGCTTATTTGGAATGGCTCTGAGAGCGCTCACTGTGGGCAATTTGCCAGTTCTGAAAAGGGTTCCCAACTTAAGGAATTTATCTCAAAATTAAGGGTGGAAATATTCCAAGTAGGTTTAGGTTTTTTTAAATGCTTAAATAGCATGCATCACTAATTAGAATGAGTATAACAAGTTAAAAATAAATATACACATATTTGATTACTATTCATTAACAATTATCGACAATGTAAATCTTTAACGAATTATAAGTTACTTTATTAAGGCATACCTTAATAAAATACTTATTTGTGCAATTATTATGTTACTTATATTATTTTTTAACGAATTAGAAGTTCCAATATACCTTAAAAATAAAATACTTAGTTAGAAAATACATTTTGATAGATAAATTTAATACAGGGGTTTTTTTTAAGATTTGTTGAATATTCTATTCAGAGTTTAGGGGTTTTTCATCATGATCTTAGGTATATTTTTTTTAAATTTTGGAGTTGGTAACATTTAATCGAATACTAGTTCTATTAATGATGGGAAATATAAATTAAAAATTAAGGTATTTTGTATCATCATCCTTTCAGTAACACAGTAAAATATCCGAAAAACTAAACTTTAATTTATAACTAGCTGGCGCCAACGGCATCGCGCGCGTGAAATCGAAACAAACTATGTCTTATGTGTTATTCCAGACTATAATCTACCTTTGTGAAAAAGTTCGTCCATCCGTTCTGCGGTTTTGACGTGAAAGAGTAACAAACATTCATATATCCAACCATACATCCTCACAAACATTCGCATTTATGATATTAAATAGTAGGATAGGATATAATGTTAGTACGAAGTAGGATAGCTGGCCCCCGCGGCTTTGCCAGCGTGACATCGAAATACAAAGACGTATACTATGTGTTATTCCAGACTATAATCTACCTCTGAGCCAAATTTCATCATTGTAACAATTAGCAAGCTGCACAAATATTTTATCAATACTTATTGTTTTTATTGACTTCATCATCAATCGTAACTAGTTGTTTACATGTTTTTTTTAAGATTGGTATTCTGTATAACTTAATTAGGTACTGAACAACTTACCTAAACCTAACAAGCTAATGTGTATTCGGTACGGCTTTTAACGCGCCAACAACTGTGTTGGCGTATTTCGGAACACAGAGGTATTCTCGGTACTTTGCTCTGACAGTGACAGGACGTGAACATATAAGATACTGGCAAACTAACAAGGTACATACCTATCGAGTTTCGCGCCTAGGCTTAACTGTAATCTGAAAAATGTAATTTTACAGTGATAAACGAAATAGTAGAAAATCCATAGAAACAAATAAAGATGACTTGGAATAAATTGTTGTGCAACTTTCGGGAGCTCCAGTTGGTAGGAACGCTTTCTGGTGGTCAAAGTTTTAGGTTTGTATTGTTCATGGTACTTATTTTTTCAAAATTGAAACTGATTACAGGTAGCTTTGGAAGTCACAGGCATGATGTCATGTTTAACAGGTACTGACAATTAAAAAAAAAAACTTGCATTATGGACAATACTGTTGTTGGGAAAAACAATAAATAAATTATTGCATCTGCCTTTATCGTGGTACTTTCTTAAATATTTAATTAGTTATTTAGATTAAGACAAACGTTCTAAACATTAAACTGTGTCTCATTTGCTTCAGATGGACACATGACAAAGATAACAATGAATGGATTGGGGTTTTCTCCAAAACAGTTTGGAAATTACGAGAAAACGATGATCATCTACAATACCAGGTCATAGGCTCACTACTTAACTCCACAAAAACATCAAATAAAGGCAGAAGTCCAAAAAATAATATAGATTTTAAAAAAATACTTGAAGATTATTTTAGACTGGATTTGAACCTAGGGGAATATTACAAGGAATGGTCAGAGAAAGATAAACTGTTTGAGAAGGCTTGTCAACAGTTTTATGGGATCCGAATGTTACGTCAAGAACCTGTGGAGAATTTGTTTTCTTTTATTTGCAGCCAAAATAATCACATATCAAGGTAAATAACAGGTTCTTAATACTTATTACAAAAAAAATACAATATGTACCTACATAATGTTTTATTTAGTGTAACAAGTTTAACACTTTACCAAATTTTTGAAGCATCCTTTTAGGTCAAAAAAGTCTGTCGTAGGATACCTAAAACTTATATGTACAGAACAGCTAAATAAAAAAATGAAAATAAGATTTGAGAATTACTTTTTCATAGCATATCTACAGCAACTGATATCAAATCATTTTATACTGAGAACAAACTTTTTGTAAGTTATCAATCACATGAGCTTAGATTACAGCTCACCAATTTCTATAAGTGTTTAATTACAGAATATCTACTATGGTAGAAAAGCTATGTACGCATTATGGAGAAAAAATATCTGAATATGAAGGAGACACATACTATGCATTCCCAAAAGTTGAGAAACTATCATTACCAGGGGTAAGGAAATTAACTAAAAAAAAAAAACATTAAATTATAGCAATAAACATAAAGATTTTTTTAACATTGTCAATGAAAGGATAAAGCCTCCCTTCTGTGAGAATGAGTGGGCCATGCATGTTGGTAGATATCATATTTCAACAAATTGGGTAGTTGACACCATTAACCGATAATTTAAAAACACAATTTTTCTGAAAGAACACCTTATTCTAGACCTGAGAACTCCATTCATTTCAAAATAACTTTAAAATTCGATTTTTAGTTGCTTTTAAATCAATAAATAATTGCATCATGGACTTGACAACTTAGTGACGGCATCGGTTGCGAGTCTCATACAAAATCTATGGGGGAAGCGTGTTTTGACAGCTCATAAAAAGTATATCAATTGATTGGTGGTGTCAACTACCCTATTGGCATCAGGGAACACCTCGTTCCGGAGACTTCTAAATTATAGTTAGCCAGTTCTTTGTTGAAACAAAAAAAAAGTATAAACACTTTTACACACAAATTCAAAGACAAGGTTTTATTCAACAACATTCCAAACTCACCTACTTAAATATACAATAGTTATGTCAGCTGTTACGAAAAGTACAGTGGGTGTTTTCATGATTAAGGAGGGAATTCATCAAATAACTTCCCCTTTTCTGGGCGGAGCAGGGGAAAGTGTCAGATGTTTACTGAGTAAAACCCATTTGTTTTCTATCTCAACAAACATCTGTTTTTGGAGTTTACTCCTTAAGAATCGAGGGGTAAAACCTACAAAAGTAATGAAAATGTGGCACGTTTTTGGTGTGCAACTTTCTAATTTGGCTGTGAGTGTATTAAGACGTACATATGGTATGCTGTATAGGCGACTATACCTATATACTATATGTTATTGGGCTTGTTTGTTTCTATCAGTGTCAATGTAATTATATTGCTCTTTTTGAATTTACTCTTTCATATGATATTAATCTTTTTTCAGTTGAATAAACTCTTTTTGCGTATGGTTAGATACTCGTACTTAAGGAGTAAACTCCAGTCGTGCGTCGGAGCTGACACACACACTTTTTTTTTCTAATTTTAGGTAGAAAAAGAATTGAGGGATTTAGGTTTTGGATACAGAGCCAAGTTCATTCAGAGGTCTGCAGCTCAGATAGTAGAGTGGGAGGGAGAGGAGTGGTTCAACAGCTTACAGGACATGAAGTATAAAGATGCCAAACTGGAGCTGATGAAGTTACATGGCATCGGCCCTAAGGTACAGAATTACAGAGTTATGTTTTATAACGAAAAGATAGCCTTACACATCTGGGCTATGCTGCTATAATATGTACATCTATGTACATCTATGTACATATTATTGCAGCATATCCCAGATGTGTAAGGCTATCTTTTACTTCCGAAAGTCAAGGAAACCAACAAAAGTCACCGACTTCCGACTTTGTTTTTGGAAGTCGGTTTTATTTTTTACAAAAACGTTTTTATTGCCACCCGCAATAACTTTAGTTTATCCGTGATAATGGCGTTTGCAATATCGCCGAAATATCGGAAACTCGAAATCCTTACTAATATTATAAAAGCGAAAATGAGTTTGTTATTTACGTCTTCACGCCTTAATGGCTAAACCGATTTTGATGAATTATGTACAGAGATAGTTGGGACCCTGGAGACGGACATAGGCTAACTTTTTTTTAAAGTGAAAAATGAGGGAGAAAGAGGGAAAAAAGGGTAAACTTAGCTTTGCTATTACAATAAATAAGGCGCAAGGGCAAAAACTATAGGTAGCAGGTACCTGCAAATCAGGAAAGGGGGGGGGGAACTATTATTCCAAATTTAACGCGAGCGAAGCTGCGGGCAAAAGTTAGAAAATAATAAACATAGTAAAAATCCCTTAGGTGCCATTGACTATGTTTCTTTACAGGTAGCAGACTGTATTTGCCTAATGTCGCTGAATCACCTTGAAGCCCTCCCTGTAGACACACATGTGTACCAAATAGCTGCACAGAACTACCTACCCCACTTGAGAGGCAAGAAGAATGTCACAGAGAAGATTTACACAGAAATTGGTGACCATTTTAGAATGCTCTATGGTGATATGGCAGGATGGGCTCATACTGTAAGTTTTTTTTTTAAATGGTCTGGCAAATTGATAATTATCGGAGGGCACGGCAGTAGCTTCGCCAAGTCGAGTTATAATTTATTTATTTTCAGACTATAATGTGGTCCAGTGTGTAAGTACAATATGACTTAGCTGTTAGTACTTAATAACTACAAGAGATTGAGTGCAATTAGTTAGGCTGTCTGCCCGGTCAGTTATCGATTGCAGGATGGTGTTGGGACTACCACGCAGTCTGTGAAGTAGCGAGACAAATTTATTTCGCCACAGCGTATAGTAGCGAGACAAATTTATTTCGCCACAGCGTATCAAAACTATCAGCAAACATTGCTGAGGCACTACAGAAGCGTCGCAACAATACCCTGAACGCATTATTATATTAGATACGCAAAGCATTATAAGCCTTATGGGTATATGTGAACCACAGGGCTCCACGAGTACAGTGTGGTGCAGTAAACTTTAAATTGATTTATATTAATGGATGAGCTATGCTATAGGTTACTATAAGTATTAAATTAAAATTCATTTATTTCGGACAACGGAGATTCATATTATGTTAGTATTACAAGCAGCTTATACTCTAGTGTTAATAGCAGTAAAAATAAAATATTTAAACAAAGAATTTAGATACTGTATTTAAATGGAGACCATTCTTAGCTTAATAATTTCCGGTACCGTATCTGGCCATCTACCTGCGGCCCTGAAGAGCATAGGTATACTCTCTAGGTGACATATAAGTCCAATTGCCATGGCTGTTTTTTATGGTTTCGTACCACAAAAGAAATAAACGGAACCCTTATTGGATCACTTTGTTGTCCGTGTGTCTATCAAGACCCTTATCTCGGGAACGCGTGGAAGTATGTTGGAATTAAAACTATAAACTTACATCTGTGGTCCCTTTGTGCTATGTAAAAATCAACCCTCTAACTCGACGCGGTGAAAATATATGGTCGTTTAAATTGCAAGTTTGTACGGAACCCTTTATGCGCGAGTTCGACTTGCATTCGGCCGTATTTGTATACATTTAATACCAATATTAAAATAAAAAATAGGTATTTTTAAGTACAATACTTATATACTTACATGAGTAAAATACCTACTTCTTACCTGTATCTATTATTATCAAAATTAAATTTTAACTTCTTGTGACTTGACCACAACTCTGTGACCCCCCTCACCCCCTTCGCCAAAGCTCGAATATGCCCTTGGAACCTGATCTACATTGCACCTGCGCAAATTCGGGGCGTGTCGCTAGTGGGAAATAAAATATGTACCTATATTGATTTAACTTTTTGATACGGTTATAGTAAAAGTAGAGTGCAAAAAAAAGTGATATGAGCCTGCTATTTCATGGAATTAAACAAAATTATTTATTGACAGCAGCTGTATCACGTACACACGACGGCACGTCAACCTATTCTAAACTATTATAACCAGCTACCCTACTATGACGTGTTAAAGCAGAACTTATTCCGCTGAGGGAAAGGGACAGAGCTATACAGGGTGTCTAGCACCATCTCTTTCACTCAGTGGAATAAGTTCTGCTTTAAGATGTCATAGTAGGCCTACTGATCTCTCTACTACGGATCGCACACCGATCAGCTTAAAATATAGTTTTGTATAGGTTGATGTGCCGTCGTGTGTACATACACTTTCCTCTGACCCACAATAAAGATGATTTGATTTGATAATGTTTTGTCTGACTATGTTGTTACAGGTCCTTTTTTGTGCAGACCTAAAGAAATTCCAACAGAACGACACAGATAGTGATGGCTGTAGCAAGCCTAAGAAGAAACGAAAAAACTATAACGATAATACCTGTAATAAAATGAAAGAACATTGATCAAATCTGTTTTATTTATAATATGTATTAAGCGAATATTATATGGTTACATACAAAAATATAAAAAGTTTACATAATTCTGGGGTCCTTAGAACGTTGGTGTTAACCACGATTTTGAGATTTTTTTTATAATACATTTGGTCCAAGCTTTATCATTATAAAAAATATAAAGAGTGAAATCACACTGACATGCACATAAAAGCATCTTCTCCCCTTTTTCTTACTGATATATCCCCGAATACTGAAACGTCACTCAAAACTTAAGTACCACTTAAATTTAACAGATACTCAGAAGTGACGTTTGACAATACAAAATCTAAAGTTTAAGAGCTGCTCAAATGTTAAGCAGCCCTCAAATTTCAAGTGACGTTTCAGTATTCCGGGGTTAGAGTTGCAACTAAGACTAAATTGAGTGTCCAATCGCAAGTTAATCTTTTTATACGCTAGATAATTAACGCACGCGCTTGCCCACCACACCAAGCAACTCGCGCGCTTACTTGTCACATGTGAATGACCACTTAAGTTGCAAAGCGATCGCGATAGCCAGGGCCGGATTAACCATCTCGGGGCCCCTAGGCACAGGTCGTTTTGCCCCCCCCCCCCCCCTTTTTCATACCACAACAACGCAATTTGGAAAATTTTTACTAGTTACATTACGAAATAGAATGAAGGTACCATCGTCATCAACAACAGACTTCAGTCATCACATTGCAAAGGTATATTGTATTGCCTTCCTTCAAGTGAAAAGACTTTCGCTACAATCTACAGGACAAAGTATCGGAGTCATTTAAAAATGAAACAAAGAGTAAGAAAATCTTACGTATTTTTAACATATTTTTAATGGGTAGTGTGCTCGGGCCCCTGGTCATAGTGGGCCCCTAGGCACTGGCCTAAAGTGCCTTATGGATAATACGGCACTGGCGATAGTTAAAGTTGTCTCAATTGAGATGACGACATTGTTGGCGCAGTGGCTAAGCGTTTGACTGCTGCGCTATGTGTCATGGGTTCGATCCCTAAATATGTAGTTGTATGACTAAATAGTTGTTAGTTGTTCCGGGTCTGGCAGTTTGTTTGTGTGAGTTTAAAATTAAATGTTTGCTACCACGATACAGGAGAAATTAACCTAGAGTAAAACAAATTTAAAAAAATCGTTGTGTTCGGCTACCAGTCTTACCAGTACTAAATGTAGCTGAAAACATGGAACAACTAACATCCTTGACACAGTGACTCATTTTCAAGCCATTGAATTCAGTTTTAGGGTTCTTCAAAAAAAAAACGGTACCATTTTTTCCAAGGTAAAAAAAAAAAACGAAAATTTCCCATCACTAGTGGAAATGACAAATACACATATACATTATTACTGGGCTTGGTGTAGGGGGTGAAGTAACGTAAAAAGGTGGCTAGCGTGCAAAGGGTTAAAGGGCTTTCGATGCGAATAGAAATATAAAAAATAATAATATAAATATAATGTCGCCTATACGTTACATAATGACAGATACTCAAAACGCTGTCGTACGCGCCAATGTGATCTCACCCTAAAAGGTATACAGGCTGTGGCAAAATCAACAGTTGTCTTTGTCTTGTGGCCTAAATATAATGCAATTTATACTCTGTTAGATGTTACTATATTTTTGCTGTAGCGGGTGACATTAGTAAAATTTACCATTCCTCTTCTATCTGGAATGTTACTTCGATTTCTGATCATGACTTTACTTGACTGAAGAAACCGATTCAATCGAAGTTTAAAAAGATCCAGAGTATAATGATCGATTAACAAAAAACTGCCAGTGAGCTCTAGACTGGCGGTTTTACATGATTAATTTGAAAGCATAGCGCTTTATTCGGGTTCGTGGAATTTCTATCATATACCAGGGGGTCTACTCTCTTTCTCCGAAACGTAACTTCGTTAACGAACGAAAGTCAAAAGTAGTTACGTTTGTAACCCTACTCTATATCATTTTGCGTGAATTAGAGTAGGTTTAGAAAATTTTAATGTCAAATAAACTTCGGACGTCCGAAATTTCGAAATGTAATGAAACCGTGGTAGAAAACGTTCGAAGTTTCGGCCGCAATTTCGTTTTACGTAGAATTAGAGTAGACCCCCAGTAACGCTTTACCCTGAATATTATAGCCGTATAAGACTACGCACAGACATGTTTAGTGATGGGATGTATTACTATGCAGTGCTAAACATATATTTTCATCAGTCAGCCGTACCATGCTACAGCGAAAATAGTATAGACAATCGTTTCGCCACGCTATAGACAAGAAACAATAAGGATCTATTATCATCATAATAATTCCATAATATCTTAGAACTAACAATTTGGATAAAAACTTAAAATTAACAGTACACAACCTGGAATGATAGAAAAGAAATAATTCTTTTTAAAAGACCAATTTTCCAATATCACAATTTTTGATAGAGATAAATAATAATTAATTATATTGCACGTAAAACTAACTTAATAACTAATTTGTGAGATTATTTAGAATGAGTTTTTGGACCTCATTTTGTGTGTCTTAATCTAAGTAAATGCTTGCTTAAGATTATATTTTAACATTATACATAACAGCACACCTTTAATCCGAGGAAGGTTAGGCATAGATGTACAGTTATGTTAAAGTCCCATGTAGATACAAAGTGGTTTAGATAATACGACAATAAATTAAACTACGCATACCTCAAGACGTTCTCGGTCTACCTATAAAAAATCATTTGAATACATCGAGTAGTTTAGTCACATGAAATTATTTTTTAACACCCTTGCTCGTAAAGCAGATGTAATTGCACCGGTTTTAAATATGTAAAGAGCTAGCTCGCTGTTAAAATGGCGGGAAAGCAACAGTGTGTATTCACAGATTGAGTTTATTTAAAATGTTTTTTTTCTGTTTCCTCGCAAATGTGTTAAAAACCGTCGTACGATATACGTGCGTATCGGTTATAACATGCTCGGCTCAATTACGCCCTCGCCTTCGGCTCGGGCTGAAATTCCGACTAGCATGTTATAACCATCATAACGCACTAATATCGTAATGTACTATAACATTTTTAAAATATGCTACACGATGTATGTAATAAGGGGAAGTACTGACAGGTTGACGACCGGCGCACGACCCTTGAGCGCTGCCTACCTGCGCAAAAGTGACTTATTGGGTCCCTTTTGGTGGTATGAAGTGAAGCGCGGAGGCGGGGAAAGTGCAGTGATTGGCCCGTAGCGCATCGCGTCATAGACGTCACTCGGGATTTGTTCTTTACTCCTGTTGCACGTACCTCACAGGTTATAAGTGACCTATTTATAAAGGGTGTTTTATTTTGCTTAAACTTTTATGGCATTTAGTTTTTTCGAAATTTTTATTTTTGGTGTTAGGATTTTTTTGGTCAATGTTTTCATTTAGTGTCGTATTGTCATAACCACTTTGTATATAATATCTATAGGGTGCGAGCCTACTACCTACTACAAATCCTGAATCCGTGGCGGCTAATGAGATAATAATATTTTTACCAAATAATTAATTACAAATACTGTATTCCTTGATACGGCCCGTATTGTTAGCAGGTTCCTGTTTCTGGAGCCCTAACCACCGGTAGCTTGAACCCTGCTCTCGATACCGGCGGACTACTATTTCTTTTATTTTTTTAAGGTAATATTTATAAATGTAAAATATGTGTAAGTATATCAATAAATAAAATTAAAAATACATAGGTTTTACATGAGAAGAAATTAGGTCCTTATGATTAAATATTATAAAGTAAATAATTATTTTAAATTAAAAATCAGTCTACTTTAGTAGCACAATGTAGCATTTACCAAAAAAATGCTAGAGCAGCTTCCCTACCACGACGTGTTAAAGCAGAACTTATTCCGCTGAGGGAAAGGGACAGAGCTATACAAGGTGTCTAGCATCATCTCTTTCACTCAGTGGAATAAGTTCTGCTTTAAGATGTCATAGTAGGCCTACAGTTCTCAAACAAAACACCAGCCGGAATAGAGTTGAAAATGGCGAGCGTAGTAATCCTATATCAAAATGTCTTTTTTATGCTATTTTGTACTCTATCCCAATTACAATATAGATCAATATTTTGAAACTGACCACGCGCTCGCGTGTTTAAAGTTTAAAGCATGTCTATGCTTTGAGTGTGATGACCCTTATAACAATATTGAGTTCTATTTGTTTTTTATCATTAATTGTATTGTTTAGTAATAAAAAAGCAAACATGTTAATATCTATTTAATCGCACTGTTTTTCTAAGACGGTAAAGTTCCGTACCTCAAAAGGAAAAAACAGAACCGTTATAGAATCACTTGGTTGTCTGTCTGTATGTCACGACCTTTTATCTCGAGAACGGTTGGAGGTATCGAGTTGAAATTAAAACCATATACTCAAGTCTGTGGACCCTTGGAGCTGTAAAAATCAACAACAGTCTTCGCAGTCAAAAGATATGGCCTTTTATTTCGCAAGTTTGTACGGGAATCCCCGGTGAGCAAGTCCGACACGCGCTTGACCGATTTTTTATTTTATTTTTAATATTAGATTAGCCTCTTGATTTTTCATTTTTTTTATTATTATTGATAGGCTCGCGTTTGACCACTATCTCACCTGATGGTAAGTGATGATGTGGTCGACGATGAAGCACGCTTACCTAGAAATAACCTATTCACTCTTGACTTGAAGACCCCCAGGTTATAGCTGTCAGGAAATACACACTCCGGCAGGGAATCTTGTCCTGAGGAAAGCGATGAGGTCGACGATAGAACGAGTCTAACCCAAAGGAGGTCTAAACATGCCTTTTTTATCTAAAACTAGCTGGCGCTTGCGGCTTTGCCCACGTGATATCGAAAAAAAAGTTTCCTATGTGTTATTTCAGACTATAATCTACCTCTGTGCCAAATTTCATCAAGATGCATATGCATTTTAAAATATTTTAGTTAATTGAAAGCTCAAAACTACTACTAATAACTGGGAAAAGTATACGAATTTATAAAAAATACGACTGATAACAAAAATAAAAACATAATTTTGTAGTGTACCTACTTTTTACTTTTTTCCATTGCATAGTTTGGCACGTTTGTTGAATATTTCGAGCATTTTATTAACACATAATCCGGTCTTTAGTAATAACTTAATCTAATACCAATATTATAAAGTGAAAATAAATTTTTGTTTGTTTGTTTAAATCGAATAGGCTCCAAAACTACTGCACCGATTTTAAAATTTTGATCACTAATAGGAAGCTACATTATCAGAAACTAACACAGGCTATACAACATCACGCTACCCTTGGGAGCGGAGCAGGACCTACAAATGCGGATGAGACCGAGCAGGACAGTTAGTATGGTATAAAATGCCATGAATGGTTTACGTGTTCGTTGACAACTGTACTCTTTCTTCTACAACTTGTCACATTATCGAAAACAGAATCAATGATTCTAATTCACTTATTACCGTAGTATATTTGAGGGCAGTGCTCGATCAGGACCTGTAGTGCGCGAATCTCGAAGGCGAGGTCGGTAATGGCCGGCGGAGTGGCCACCAGTGTGGGCGCGAACACCGTGCTAAGGTTGTGAGCGCTCATCTTGTTCACATCAGCTAGCTCGGATACTCTGGGGACCGAAATATTGTGTATGTGAGTTTAAATGTTTGTAAACGCACCCACGATACAGCAGAAATTCCTAGTGTGGGGCAACGTATTTAAAATATATATATACAGGATGTCCCAAAACTAAACGATAATCTGAGCCCGGATGAAAGGTCAAGTTATACCAGTTATGGGAAAAATAAAAAAAAATATATATCACTCAGTTCACAGATAGAAATAAAAATCGTATGTCAGTATGTGCGCATAGATAATCTAAAGCCAATCTTATAATATAAAAATGAATCGCAAAATGTGTTGGTAAGCGCATAATTCAACAACCTGGATATTTGTTATATCTTTTTTTTTATATTCGTTGAAGTCCAAGGGTGGTTTTTACGGCGAGAATAAATCGATAGGGTAGGTAGGGTAAGTAGAGTTGGTCGGGTATAAAAAATGCATTCCAACGCATTGCCGGGCACAGCTAGTGATACAATAAAAACAAAAATACCATTATCGACATGTCTTTATGTACGTAGGGACCGTCGAAATATAAAGTTTGTAATATCTTAGATTGTACCTGTGTAGATGCTGCACCATATACTGTAGGCAGTTGAAGTGGGCCGGCGGGAGGCAGTCCAGGCATTCCCGTAGAGTTATTATCTGTTGAGCTGGTGTCTTCATCTCTACAATAAAGTTATAAAAATTATCATTACTTAATACTATAAAAGCGAAAGTGAGTTTGTTTGTTTGTTACGTCTTCAAGCCTTAATGGCTCAACCGATTTTGATGAATTTTGGTAAAGATATAGTTGAGACCCTGGAGATGGCTATTTTTTTTTTGTGGGAAATGGAAAAGAAAGTGCCGAAAAGGGATTACTTAGCTTAATAAGGCGCAAAAGCAAAAACTACTGGAAAGGGGAACTGTGTTACCCCGAATTTAACACAAGCGAAGCCGCGGGCAAAAGCTAGTCGTTTATAATTTTCTCTAGAAGTCAAAACCTCATTAACTAAACCAAAACAATTACCGAACAAAACCATTATATTTATAAAGTACTAGTTGGCGCCCGCGGCTTCGCCCGCGTGATATCGAAAAAGAGTGCCCTGTGTTATTCCAGACCATAATCTACCTCTGTGCCAAATTTCATCAAGATCCGTTCATCCGTTTTGACGTGAAAGAGTAACAAACATCCGTACAGCCATCCTCACAAACATTCGCATTTATAATATTAGTAGGATACAACAAAAAACGGATAAAATATACATCAAACAACAATATGCTTTAAATATGCAACAAGTGTGGCAATATATGCAACTTAATCATGCTCAAAACGATATTACAGATTTTTGCCAAAATATGCTTAATTGAAAAAAAAAACAGCTATAATTATTAATTAGTTAATATGTAAATATACAGACTAAAATCGAACTGAATAAACAGGATTATATGCAAATGCATATGAAGATATGGGTCCGGCGCCCATAATCGGCATCGACCCGACTGAGTATTTTAGGTGGCAAATAGCAATACACATTAACATAATGGCAATAAAGTAGAAATTTCCATTATATATGGTCGTCATAACAAAAATACCGCTTCGGTATGCTTGAGGCTGCTGTATCGGCAGCCTTGAGAATGCTTTCGGGATGCTTCGGCATCCTTCGGTACGCCGCCGGCATTATTTGACTCACACTTAACACAATCGAGGTAATACGATATGAGACGCTTCAGCAAGCTACAGGACAGTGCGGCATGCTTAAGGACGCCTCGTCATTCTTAAGAACGTTGCAGCATGCCAAAGTATAATTTCCGACAGTGTGCGCTTGCATGTAGGATGCCGAAGGATCCTTTTCCTTGCCGATGCCGATAATGGGCGCCGGGCCATATTGTCCCGTACATTGTAGACTTACGTATCGCCTGTACCAGCTTCGGATGTACTTCGTAAGTGATGAGAGGTACCGGCAGAAGTCGCAGGTACAGCTTGAGAGTGCCGGCCACTACGTTGATATTGCTGTATACGCTGAGATCTGCAGCTTCACCATCTGAAATGTTACGATACAGGAATTTTATGTAATTTTGAATAGACAAAAAAACTTGAGAGGTCTCAGGGACACCCGGACGGAACGAAGTCATTATTTATTATGTACAAAAACTTGTATACACTCAACAAAAATAATCGTCGCGACACCACATTGTTCAATATGAAATGGAAAGACGAAACGAAAATAACTGGCTTGCTTTCTATGAGAAAGAGAGAAAGAGACAGACCGAGAAACACGCGCACGCCGCACAGCTTTCAACTATAGCAAAAAGTGTCGGTACAACTTTTGGTCTTAATTTTTTCCGTCTAGCCCCTTTTGGCAACGCGCGATAAGGAACTTCGTTCCAATATCCCATGTCGAGAGATTTCTATAGCAGAGACATTATGTAATTTCTTTCTTTCTTTAAAAAAACGTTGCCCTACTACTATTATACCAAAAGTAAACAAAACCCATGCTAAAACCCCATCTAAAATGGCCGCCCGAATGTTGGCGAACCCGTCTTAACGTTGTCATTTTTTTGCCGGGAGAACGAGACATTACGACAACGGCACAAGATGGAAAGAGCTAAATATTAGATTGTCAACACCACAGTTGTTCTTTAGGTTAATGACCTTTCGTATCGCTTCTCGTTGGCCGTAATAGGTGTTAACACAAAAATATTTATATTTTTTACAGAAGAGAAAATTGAAAACTATTTTAAAATGATAACAAATCGGGAAAAGAAAACATAATGTCAATTAAAAAAGAGATGGAAATTAAATGAATATAACAATAGAATTAAAATTGATTCACATAAAAATTATAATTATAATGGTTGTTGCACAATTGTTGTAGTGGTCAGATTCTTTTTGTATTTAGTAATGGGAAGGGTTATGTCCAAGCTAAATTGTTTTGCCAAATCGTTGTAATGCCTACAGAGTCTTGGGAGATCGGCGAAATGTCCCAGATTAGTTATGGAACCTGACACAAAATAGGTTATAGCTGCTTTTTCGCGGCAAGCAAGATGGCGCGTTAATGTTAATCAATTGAAAACTCGGATTTGAACGCATAAGACATACCTCTATCAAATGCCAGTTTCAACGCCTCAATCTCATCAGCGAACCCAGAGACCCTGTATATTCCTTCAGAGTCCATACCCCTGTCTTCTATCTCATTCACACACTTTTTCACCACGAACGGCAGAGTACTGGAGTGTGCGTTCAGTAACGTGGTCAGGTCTATGCCGAAGACGCCGCGGAGTTTCTTCAAGTCGGGGACGCAGTGGTTTGGAACGCGCTCTGAGCATTTTGAGTGAGCTATGAATCCGCAATCTGGAAAAAGAACAGTCGGGAAACCTTTATTGACAGGCCTGTTGGTCTAGTGGTTAGTGGCCCTGACCTGACTGCTGAGCCGGAGGTCGTGGGTTCGATTCCCACCCAGGAAAAACTTTGTGTGATGAGCATGATTGTTTGTTCTGTGTCTGGGTGTGATTTATCTATAATATGTATGTATTTATAAATTATATAAGTATGTATATCAGTTGTCTGGTTAGCATAACACAAGCTCTGCTTAGCTTGGGATCAGATAGCCGTGTGTGAGTTGTCCCAAGATATTTATTTATATTCAGAGTAAAAGTTCGCCTTTCCTGATTTGCAGGTACCCGCTACCTGTAGTTTTTGCCCTTGAGCCTTATTGATTGTAATAGCAAAGCTAAGTTTTCCCTTAATGATGTGCTCGGCCGTACGCTCCATTCTTGCTCTAGCAAATAAAGTTTTGAGCGGGGAAAAAAAGGATAGGAGCATGGAGCAAGGCTTATTAGCGTTTCCATTGAATTCGACCTTCATAGAGGCATAAAACGAAGTAGTTTTTGTCTTTGGCGCACTGTTGGATTTTCGTTCAAAATCGATGGGGAGCCGAGGAAATCAAAATTCAATCGTACTTTTTGAGAAAGGTGGCGTATCCCATATACTATCACGACACTTGTCGTTTTTTTAACTATGATGACGACATTATTCTAGTCCAGTACCTAATGTAGCAGTTGTATATCTCATAGCTGTTCCCCACGGTTTCACCCGCGCTGCTCAGCACCTGTTGGTCGTAGCGTGATGTTATATAGCCTATAGCCTTCCTCAAGAAATGGACTATCCAACACTAAAAGAATTTTCCAATTCCAACCAGTAGTTCCTGAGATTAGCGTGTTCAAACAAACAAACAAACAAACTCTTCAGCTTTATAAT
Organism: Ochropleura leucogaster; assembly: GCA_958449745.1. Taxonomy (NCBI): domain Eukaryota; kingdom Metazoa; phylum Arthropoda; class Insecta; order Lepidoptera; family Noctuidae; genus Ochropleura; species Ochropleura leucogaster. Next base: position 4,958,323 of record OY288220.1, on the reverse strand, counting down.
ATTAGTATAGATTCAAACGAGTTTATACAACACAGTGCTGGAGTGAATCAAAGAATACTGTCTACAATATTCCAGTCAATATTAGGTATTAGGTACAATAATGCGTGTTCACTTCTGTACGCTGGAATGGGCGAGCTAGATTGTAAAGTAGACTACCAATCCAGCAGTGCTACTCTAAGAATACAGCCTTGACAGCAGCGACGACCCCAGACGACTGTCTAAGGCCCGGTCTCCACCAAAGCGGAGAGCAGCAGAGCGGAGAGGAGATGTGCCAGAGTCAACCAATCATGGGAAAGATGAGAGACGCGATGTAGATTTAAAGCAATGTGATTGGTCGGTTTCCGCCCATCTCCTCTCCGCTCCGCTACACTCCGCTTTGGTGGAGTCTGGGCCTAAAACTTGACGCTGTGGCAGCGCTAAGAATGACAGTGTATTCTCTCAGGATCTCTCAAAGGGTCCAGTGGTACGGTTTAGATTCCAATCCAGCGCTGGATTATACTACTGCTGGAATGTCTGGAATGATGCTACTGGAATAATGTGAGAATGTGAAACAGGGCTAAATAATATTTTGTGGTAGCGAATAACCGCTAATTTTATAGTATAATTGGATATTACAAATTTCCTATAAGGAAATATCATTGGAAAATATTTTTAGTTAATTTAAATATTTTGTGAATTGAAACAATAATCTGAATAAAAATAGCAATTACATTATCCTCATACATTGTCAATGATAATATTAGCTGTGAATATTTATGTTACAACAACAAAAGCCATCAATGACCAAATTACTGTTTTGTACTGTAACCACATAATTCTCACATATCGACACCTCTGGGCTCAAAGGTCGTAAAGGACAAAATGCAACTTTTCAGGAGAAGCAAAAAACGAAAAAAAAAAATGTATTTTTACTCTAACTTTTTTGTTTCTTGAGCTATTTAAATGAAACTTTGGGAAAGTGCTTAGAATTCATAGTACTTTCCTGGGCAGTATTACGATTTTACCCTAATGCTTTATTTGTCGAGATAGATTTCCTTTACGACCACAAATTTAAAAATAAATGTCCTTTACCCCCCTAAAATTTTCATCTTATGATTTTAGTTTAGGGCGTAAATCTACTTTACTGTGCAAAATTAATCAAAGTAAGGAAATAATGGACAAGTGCAATATTTTTTAGGTTCTAAAGGATCACCCGCTAAGGTATTCTAAAAGGATTAATTGATAATTAAGCTTAATAATTAAATGGATCACGTAATTGTATGTATTTATTATATTTTTTATGTTCATTTTTTTTACATACAATTACATTATTAAATATTTCTTAATAAAAAAAAAAACAAAAAAATTGTAGACCACCGGTATCGGGGACAGGATCCAAGCTACCGGCGGTCAGGGTTCCAGAGAAAGGAACCTCCTAACAATAGGAGCCGTGCCAAGGAGTACCGCGTTCTGTGTCAAACCCTTGATCCAGCTGCCTAACGAGAGCCTCCTCAGGTATTAGTCGAGGCTCTTAGCAATTAAGCCATTCGCAGATATGACTATCGGCACAATGATCCCTGAGTCCACATCCCACATGTCGACAACCTCGCGAGCCAAGTCAATATACTTGATTTACTTATCTTTCTCGGCTTTCACGAGGTTCTCATCATGCGGGACTCTTATGTCAACAATCATTGCGCGCCGCGCTGATCGATCCACCACCACTATATCAGGCTTGTTGGCAACAATAGTCCTGTCAGTGATAATGGATCGTTCCCAGTACAATGGGATATTGCCATATTCGAGAACTGGGTCGGGCTCATACCTGTAGTACGGCACTTCCGATCCCACAAGGTTATATTTTAGAGCAAGTTGCTGATGGATAATCCTGGCTACAAGGTTGTGTCTATGTAAGTGCTCACCGTTAGCTAGACGAGGACAACCGGAGATAATGTGTCGAATTGATACACCCGGACGGTGGCATGCCCGACATTTGTCAACCGTGCCGTCCTTCACAATAAATCTCCGGTAGTTATTTGTCATCATAACTTCATCCATAATTGCACAGATAAAACCTTCGGTTTCTCCAAAGAGATCCCCGGAACGTAGCCAGGCTACAGACGCTGATTGATCTACATCGGGTTCATGTAGGGCCCGGAAAAACCGTCCGTGAAGCTCCTTACTGTGCCATACCTTCTTGCGGTCATTAGTGTCAAGCACTACAGATTTGCGGCTGTTAGCCAAGGAGAGCGGAGTGAGGCCTTTGCCACTGCAACCACATCCCGATGCATTCCCACGTCGGTTTCTAGGAAATATTCCCTGAGACTGCATATCTCGCGATTATGGAGTCTTGGTATTTAAAAAACCCTCGACCTCCACAACTCCGCGGGATATACAGTCTCATAACCGAAGAACGTGGGTGATGCATACGAAATGCCGTTAACAATGTACGGACCTTCCTATCCAAGGCGTCCAGTTCTGTTTGAGTCCATTTGAGTTTGCTGAAAGAGTACTTCAAAACCGGCATGACCCAACCGTTGAAAGCACGCACCTTGTTTCCGCCTGATAAAAGACTATTAAATACTTTTCTCTGGCGGCCAAAGAAGCGCTCCTTCAACGATTGCTTCATGTCAGCAACATTGATGCCCAGCGCTTCCGACATCCCCAAGTACTTGTAGGTTTCGGTTGCTGAGAGGGGTCTAAGGTTTATGGAATCTGAGATCTGGATTCCCACAGATTCCACAATTTCCCCTCGCTTTACATGCATGACCGCACATTTGTCTACACCAAATTCCATCCTGATGGCGCTACAGAAAGTTTCAGTAACATTCAGTAGCTCCATCAGCTGCAAATCGTTGGGGGTTTTAAAGAGTTTCTGGTCATCCATGTAAAGAAGGTAAGATATAAAATGACCACTTCAGCTCAATCAATAGTCCAAACCTGAATTCCCCAGCAGCGTGCTTAGAGGATTCAAGACTAGGCAGAACCAAAGTAGACTCAAACTATCGCCCTGGAATATACCTCGCTCTATCCTTATCGGTTCACTATTTCTCTGAATCTGCCGACATCCTGGATAGCGAAGGACTGTACTCCATTGCCTCATTCACGAGATCAATAAGGTGCGTAGAGTTGCATTAACTTTATACGACTCTAGCACCCTCATGAGCCATGTATGTGTTATTATTATTATTTATTGTAAGTTGAAAACACATGTATAAGAGTCATTTTAATAAGGTAGGGGTTGAAGAAGATACCAAAACTTTAAAAATCCTTGTAATTTTGATGATAATCGGTTTATTAATAATTACCTACATTTTACGAGATCGTGAGTTAATAGTTTTGTTTAATTTTAAGTTGGTAGGTTGAGATTAAATTCGGAATATTCTAGGATTTATGGGACAATTTCTCACTTAAGTTTATAATACGCCCTTAGTGGAAGCACATAATTGAAAAGAAACTAGGTAGTAAAGGACACTTTATGTTCCTTTATTTTAACTTGTAAGGATGTAAAGGGCAATTTGCAAAGAAGATATTAACCACCAAAGGAGGTAAAGGACAACTGACATTTTTAATGTATTTTAACCCCAAAAGTTGTTTTTTTATTTTGCTTTACTACCAAAATGAGTTCGCTGTGGTAACTAAGTGTTATTTACGTCCATATTTTAACGGTACATTTTGTTTAACGTCTTAAATTATGTGGGTCGTAAAGGCATTTTTTTTGCGAATTTCGTAAAACGGAATATACAGATCGATAGAGAATTAAAAAATTAGTAAAACTGTATCAAAAAGTCATTTTCGCCAAAATGTCCTTTACGACCTTTGAGCCCAGAGGTGTCGATATTTGTATAATCTTGACATGAGTAATATAACCATGATCTTGTAATAAAGTAAGTAAAATTATAATGATTTAAAAGTATGTCCATAAAGTTTCTTGCCCATTCTTCTCGATAGAGATCAACCCTTAGGAATGGGCAACTAAAGTACTTTCACAAGCATTGTGTGGGACCGTACCATCATTCTTTTGTTTCTTGACAAGTGCCTGTAAGGCCTGAAACTGCGTTAAGCGGGCGCCCGCGACGGGCAACCGTTGCGTGTCTGAGCGCGTGGGCTCTGTGGGTACGTGAAGGACCCTGTCACAGGTACCTTGAGAGTTTATTCGCTTGACCCCATATGACAGAACGACACTGCAATTTCACAGTTACTCTTTCTCTATCGAAAGTCATTTTCACAATCTTTTTATCAAGCCTTATTGACTGAACAAGCCCGCGCGTGTAACCGCTGGCGGGACCCGTGCGTGTCGCCGCGACGGTGCACTTTTGTATGAAACCGCGCGGGTTTCAGGCCTAATGGTCTAATTGAAATAAATGCTTTCCCATGTTATAGTTGGCGGATAAAAATGTAATCTATTATAATATTAAATTAGTAAAATACCAAACAGTAGGTTCGAATACAAAAAGCACGTGATTTACCTTCACATTTAACACCTTGCGCTGTGAATCCCCACAGGAAGTTCGCACACAGTTCACACCAGTTCAAGCCCTTAAACGTGTGCAGTTTGAAACTGTGAGACTTTGAATACTTCATAACTAGAGGATTATCTTCTATGGAAGGTGTGAGATCAAACGGGGGCTTCTTCATGCCGTCAATTTCTGTTTCGCTTTTGTTTTCAGTCTTTGTTATTATAGGGCTTGCATTGTTTGAGGCTCTGGAATAAACATTAGATAGTAAAGTGAGTGTAGTCACAGTTCATTCTAAGGAGGTACAGATTTCGGGTCTACTTAGTGTAACCTCTTTTGTTTTGTATTTGAAACTGCTCTGTTACCCCCGAATACTGAAACGTCACTCAAAATTTAAGTCCCACTTAAATTTAACAGAGACTCAGAAGTGACGTTTGACCATACAAAATCTAAAGTTTAAGAGCTGCTCAAATGTTAAGCAGCCCTTAAATTTTGAGTCTCGCAAGTGCGACTTATGTGCACGGAATCCTCAGTTCGGGTTGGTAAGAAAAGTGTTATTGTGTTTTTAGAATTAGAAGTGACAGCTCAGAGTGTGGGCGGTATGATACCCTATTTTTGCGGATGGGATTTTAATCATGAAATAACACTGTCAGATTTGTACTGACTGAAACCCACCCATGTTCCTTCTATTGCCCTTTATGTTCCAGGGCCGCGGTATATCGTTCGAACAATCCTTCACCCCAGCAGGCGTTAACCCTGGCAGGCCCTCTGCTTTGCTGACATCTCTTTGAGGCGCGCCTGGAACACTCACGCGCTAATGACACGGTCAATAGACGAACGGACGGTAAACTACGCGGTATGATACTCTTGCACTTTAGATGACACGGTTGGCGCAGTGGCTGAGCGATCGACTGCTGCGCTGCGTGTCGCGGGTTCGATCTCCGCACGGAACAAATATTTGTATAGCACAGATGGTTGTTCCGGGTCTGGCTGTTTGTGTATGTGAGATTGAATGTTTGTAAATGCACCCACGGTACAGGAGAAATTCCTAGTGTGTTGCAATGGTTTAATAAAACAAAAAAACTTACTGTTGCATTCTTGACAGTGTATTAAGTTTGCGTTTGTTCAGCGTGACATACGGACTCTCAGGGTAACTAGCTCTGGAGTTGATCATCTCAACTATGTGATGGGCTTTCAGTTCCATATGACAGGTGATGAGACCATCTGCCACCAGATCATACATAGTATCGTAACGTTTAGCACCAATATAATGGGTTCCATCGTAATATAGTTTGTAGTGATGAATTTTATCATCGAATCTGAAATGTCAAGCGGTTTAATTTATACACCATTATAAGAGACTAGCTTTTGCCCGCGGCTTCGCTCGCGTTAAATTCGAGGTAACACAGTTTCCCTTGCGCCTGATTGATTTGTAAAAGCAACGGTAAGTTTTCCCTTTTCTTCCCTCTTTCTCCCTCACATCCCACTTTTTCCAAAAAAATATTAGCCTATGTCCGTCTCCTGGTTCCCAACTATATCTGTACCAAAATTCATCCAAATCGGTTCAGCCATTAAAGCGTGAAGAGGTAACAAACAAACAAACAAATAAACAAACAAACAAACAAACTCACTTTCGCTTTTATAATATTAGTAAGGATGTGACTGAAGAGTAGGGAATTTTATTTTCTTTGTAGTTAGGTCTCATTTGACCCATTTGGTACCAAAAGCTTTTCTGCACACATGGCTGAACACTGACTTTTTAATAGCACATAGCCTTATTTAGGTTTTATTTTTTTTATTATTATTTTGAAAGTGAGCTTGTTTTTTGATCTCAAAAATTCTACTGCTTCCTGTTTTTGTTACTTGTGAGAACCTGTAATTGGTTATGATATTTTACAATTTCTATCCCTTCGTTAAAACTGTTGGTTTTCCTATTTTAAAAGTAAATATTTAAATAAAAAGTCTTTGAATGGGTGCACAAGAACATTTAAATATTTTGGGCAATACATAAGTTTATTTATAAAATATATACACATAGAGATATAGCATTATATGGAACAGACCCCATAAAAAAATTAATTGGTAATTTATGAAGCAAACCGCTGACTTCTAGAAAAGTGCAATACCTATAGTATAGTACGGCCAACGAGAAGCGATACGAAAGGTCATTAACCTAAAGAACAACTGTGGCGTTGACAATCTAATATTTAGCTCTTTCCATCTTGTGCCTTTGTCGTAATGTCTCGTTCTCCCGGCAAAAACATGACAACGTTAAGACGGGTTCGCCAACATTCGGGCAGCCATTTTAGATGGGGTTTTAGCATGGGTTTTGTTTACATTTGGTATCGCTTATCGTTGGCCGTGCTATACATGGTTGAAATGTAAGGAACAGTTGTTATTATCATACTAAACCCCTCTCTTGGGTTCAGAAAAAAATAATAAAGATATCATAACAATTTGTATGCCTCTTCCACCCACAATGGCCCACCTGGAAGCACCAAGTGCGGACCGAGTTCCCTCTTTCAACCCGTATAACAATGATTTCTATTAAGCAAAGGTAAATTTTAAAAAAAAGATTGAAGAAATACAGTAGGTGTCTCATTTTCCTGAATCTAAATAAAACTATGATACATTTTTTAGGTATTCACTTTTGACTCATATGCTGTCTACAATGTTAATTTATCAGGATTAAGTCAAGGTAACAAACAAATGATTAAAATAATATTTAAGTCTGTCTTTGAAATAAGTTAGTGGTAAAATTACAGAATTCATTTAATTATGGGTTTATTTTTGTGTAACACAAGTTTAAAAACTACTTACTTCAAGGTTAAAGTGTAAAAGTCGTTACCCTGGCTTCCTTTTCTTATTAGAAAGGCACCGTTGGGTTCATTTTCAAGTACTAATGTTGCTTCTTTGTGACTCATAACACCATGGTATTCTCTCCCATAAAACTCCGGTCTATCGTCCAAATTATCACATGCCACACGCTTCGGCTTCGGAGCCTCCAGTTGTATTCGATACACTGAAAAAATACAAATAATTAGACACGAATTTTCATACCTAAAAGTAGTTACAAAAGTTACTAAAAAAACTTACACTCTGGTTTCCAAATATTTTTCAGGTTCTCCATTTTACAGGTTTGGTTATGGCTGTATCAGGAATTAATTAATAAGCCGTTTGTGTGTCAAGGTATTAAGGAAATGATAACGTTTTTTGTAATTATTTTAGGAATCGTAACGTAAACATATCTTGCGGTGTTTGACGCTGTCAGTCTGACGTTTTGAGTTTGATGTTTGCGTTCCATTAATCCATTCGGTTGGCAAGACATCGTAGAGTTGCTCCATATCTGTCGAAAAACATTTTGTTATTCTCTTTGATCTTCTGCATGGTAACGTTGTTTTCTTTTACTGGAAAGTTCTGAAAATTAACAGACCGGTACACCAGGAATAGCCTGATCATTGTATAGGTAACCATGCGTATTTCACCATTTACTAGATGGGTGACCTGTCTAAGAAAAGATAGTAAAAGAAAGGTAGATAAGTACTACTACTTTTTTAAATACTTCTTAATGGATAAATTACTGCTCATGATAGGTTCAGTAGCCTGTTTGAGCTGTACCCTATAAGTACCTACCTACCTTAATTCGTTTTGCCTGGTTTTATCTTTCAGTTTTTTTGTGAAATATTAATACTAGCTTTTGCCCGCGGCTTCAATCGCGTTTAATTCGGGGTACGGTAAAACAGTTCCCCTTTTGCTGATTTGCAGGTACCTGCTACTTGTAGTTTTTGCCCTAGCGCCTTATCTTTTCTTCCCTCTTTCTCCCTCATATCTCAATCGCTTTTTAAAAAACTATGTCAGTCTCCTGGGTCCCAACTATCTCTGTACCAAAATTCATCAAAATCGGTTTAGCCACGTAGGCGTGAAGACGTAACAAACAAACTCCCATTCGCTTATATAATATTAGTAAGGATTTTCTAAATTATTTTTATTAATTACATTTATTTATTTTATTATTGTATGCCCAAAGGGCGGGACATAGCTGATCTATTCAATTATTTAAGACCTGTATTATGTACAAAACCTATGATCCACATTAAAGATATTGTATTGAATTGACATGCTTAGAAATAATTTTGAAGATATTGGAAGTTTACAAAATAAATCTTGTTAAGTATGTTAACTTATTAACAAAATAAAATATACGAGTCCTTGATTTTGATAAAATAAGATTAATGCTGCATTCGTTAATGACCTGAAGAAAAAAATAATCTCATTAACCTAATTAATTAATATAGGGGTACAATATGACGAAAATAATATCAAATTGATGAACTGACTAAATTCATTTTATCTGGCCAAAATTTGAATGTGAATTTTAGTTGTTGCATTTCAAGTCTTTCATAAAGGATAGGTAGGTACTAGTTTTATCAATTACTTTTCGGTTAAACTGTTGATAAACTGACTCTAAACTCCGTTTTATTTTTAAGTTTAAGTATTGTCATAAAACATTATCAATAAATTAATTCGTGTCATGCTTGGCGGTAATGGTATTTTAAACCGAAACCTGATAGTGCTCTTCGGGGGTATATCCTTACGTTACAGGAAACCTTTAATTAATTCAATGATAAGATAACTGTGTATTACAACGTGGACAGCATAAAAAAGAAGAACCTCACAAATTGTAGCAACTTAACAGTGAAACTATTGAATGACGGGCCTGTTGGTCTAGTGGTTAGTGGCCCTGACTGCTGAGCCGGAGGTCGTGGGTTCGATTCCCACCCAGGACAAACTTTGTGTGATGAGCATGATTGTTTGTTCTGTGTCTGGGTGTGGTTTATCTATAATATGTATGTGTATTTATAAATTACTAGCTGTTCCCCGCGGTTTCACCCACGCTGCTCAGCACCTGTTGGTCGTAGCGTGATGTTATATAGCCTATAGCCTTCCTCAAGAAATGGACTATCCAACACTAAAAGAATTTTCCAATTCCAACCAGTAGTCCCTGATATTAGCGCGTTCAAACAAACAAACAAACTCTTCAGCTTTATAATATTAGTATAGATATAAGTATGTATATCAGTTTTCTGGGTACCATAGCACAAGCTCTGCTTAGCTTGGGATCAGATAGCCGTGTGTGAGTTGTCCCAAGATATTTATTTATTTCTATATCTTAGCAATTAAATTACATAATTACACTTTTGTTAGCGGTTTCAATGTTGAACCCATGTTAAAAGTTGATAAAGATATACTTATTTTGTAAAACATGAGTGTGTATTTAAAAGATGATAAAATTTGCAAAGTTGCTACATGTTTTGCCATCCAGGAATGGCGTACAAAATTTTTTGGCTTAAGCCATGCGTTGAAGTTAAAATGAGACATAAAATTTATAAAAAACAAAAACATAAAAATAAACAAAGATATAAAACGTAGCTTAAATTTACAAGAAATGTCGTAATTGCATTTATTTGTTTTCAATCATTTAAAAATTCTGATAGGTTGTAGTAACATTTGGTTAAAAGTAATTTTTTGAGTTGCATTTTAAAGACTCTATTTGGTAATTCTTTAATAAGTTTGGGGATTTTATTATAAATGATTGGCGCCAAATAAAATATGCTTTTATGCATCAATGCCGTGTTCGGCCTTACTATTTCTAGCCTGTTATTATCACGCCGACTGCGAATCGTAACTTCTGTAATTTTTTTAAATAATTTGGGATCCGTTTGGACAAAATTAGCCACTTCATATATAAATAGGGAAGGTAAACTTAACTGTTAAGTTTGACTATCTGGAGTTGCGGGATGTTCGAAAAAGATATCGCGGCCCCGGAATAAAAATTAGAAGGAACATGGGTCAGTTTTAGTCGTTCAACTCTCCCTTCCGCTCCGCCCAGAACGGGAGAAGTGATTTGATGATTTTCCAAAAATGTACCTAAAACGAGTACCTTTTTCGTACACGGTGTATTTACTCAACACACACACACACACACACACACACCACATACAGACACACACACAGTATATAGAAATACTCTACTTTGTCACCCAACTTGTACTTGCTGGGTCTCACCTCCCCCGCAGCACGAAAAAATGGATATAAGGGCAGATTTCCTAATATGGAAGCGATTAATCTACCTCTGTGCCAAATTTCATCAAGATCCGTTTTGACGTGTAAGACTAACATAATGTTAGTAAGATAGCTGACGCCCGCGACTGCGCCCGCGTGATATCGAAAAAAAAGTATGTGTTATTCCAGACCATAATCTACCTCTGTGCCAAATTTCATCAATACCCAAGTAACACATAAGCAAGATAACAGTACGCATTAAGAACATTTTACAGTTCAAAGATGAATATAGTTTGTATAAGAGCTTTGGGAATAGCCAAATGCTGAATTAGGTTGAGTTCGGAGCCTTAAAATTCTTAAAGCTTAATAAATTCTGTATTTCTGTCCTTCCCTTCTTTAGGCTTAATAACCAATCACCGTAAAATTATTATACAGACGTTATTTAGCATTACGCATTCCAGGTGGCTTAAAGCTGAAAAACAGCCCCGTCGGCAGCATTTATCTGAATAACCATAATCTGTCCTGCTATTATTAAAGCAGTACTAAGCTAGTAGCATTTGAAATAGCTATTTGCTGAATAAAGTATCACCTTCTGAATAATATTGTTACATAATTCTATTATACAGCTTGATACTGAATAATTGTCTTTATTTTATCTTTAAATTGGATAAGATTCTATGTTTTACTAATTATTCAGCTGCTGAATAAACAATATTATTTATGATTTTATTAAGCTTTTTTCAGTATAATAGAGAGTTTCAAACTATTTATTCAAATTATATACCATATTTGTATTGTTATAGCGTCTATAGCTTAATACCAGCTTAATTAAAGTATTATTGTACGAATTTATTTTTTGCGTTATGGAAAAAAAGTAAGAGAACCGGTAATATCAAAAGAAAATTGTTAAAAGAATATTTAAATATCAGAAGTAGTAATTGTCCAAGTGTTTCTGTTCATCAAAGGATTTGTGAAAATTGTTTGAACAAAACTGAACCCGGTCCCAGCCATCATGCGTGTTTGCCGTGCAATGATGAGGGTTCCGTCCCCCAAATAAGTCAAACAGCATTGCGATTTACGCAAGAAGAGAGTGCATCTGATGGTAACTGTACAGATATCGAAGAAGAACAATGTACCGAACACATGAAAAATTTTATATTTCGAGTAAAAATCAGAAAATAGGCTGTCGAAAAAAACATTACAAAAGTAGCACTGAAGGTTTTGGCAGAAATATTAAATCAAAGATTCCCAAACATTGTACCTAATGATCCAAGGACAATTTTAAATACACCGAGACAAGTCCACATAAAGTCTATTGAGCAAGGTGAATACTGGCACAATAGCGTCATTGAGATACTTAAAAACAAATTGATTAACACAAACGTTGTGCCAGAAAAGATATCACTGAATATAAACATGGATGGTCTTCCAATTTTTAATAGTTCAATTTAGTGAAAGCCGGGTGGGAAAATTCCACATAAAAAAAGGTCTTTGTTCGTTCGATAAGAGAACCCTAAAAATCTGAATGTAGAAATGTGATCAAACTACCTATATAATTGTTATTCAGAAGTTAGTCTTCTCTTTTTAAAGTTATAGCTTAGTAACAAGACATGTGTGCACTTTTATTCAGCATTATAAAGCAAAAACTATCGATCGCCATTAAAAATCTTTGTAACTTATACTTAAAAGGAATTTACGAATCACCAAAATGCTTAATCTCACAACTACAACATTTTCAACTCATTTATGGCTTATTTTATGGATTAAAATTGCTAGTATTAGCTATTTCGTCACAAGTACTTTTGTCAGACCTAGTATGTTTGTATGAAAATACTATTTACTATCTGTTATCTTGATTATTCACGCGGCGCGTCGTGTAATGAACAATAAAAACATTATATTCACGACAAAATTACTTGCGCACTAACAATTAACATAATAGCAGACCTCTAACTTAGTCAATTTAAATTTATAAGTTTTCGATTTTATAAGTTCGCCGGCGGATGTCAAATCAACATTAGACATTAAAATCCAATATTGAATTATTTTCACAATTTGTATGAATAAAGTTTGCAAAAATGTGAACAATCTTAATAAATTCTGAATACAATAACCAATTCGAATAAACTGAATAACTCAGTTGTAAGAGCTTAATAAAAACAATGTGAGCTGTTATTCAAAAGTTATTAAGCTCCTACTCAGATGGTGCTCAGATGTTATTTAGCTGTTGCTCAGATGTTATTCAGCGTTAAGCATTCAAAATTGGGGCCCTTTTTGCTTGAATAACAGCTGAATAGACGGTACTCAGACGTTATTCAGCTTAGTATTCAGCTTAATGCTCTTGATGATTGCTCTACTCAATCATTATTCAGCACGTCTGTGTTACTTGGGTATCCGTTTTCACGTGAAAGAGTAACAAACAGCCATACATCCTCACAAACATTCGCATTTATAATATTAAGAAGGATAGTAGGATGAAGGACAAGCCATTTAATTTTCACAGAGTATTTTATCGCTCCACCTCTGCTCTCAAAGCAATGAACTAAATCAACCAGCATACCGTCAAAAATTCAAAGACAGGTGACGTCGACCAGCCCGTTTTGAAAACATGTAGTGGATTAGAAATGAAATAGAGGAGCCGGAGGTCTGGAAACCAAAACCTCTGGCCCCTTTTTTTGGGGTGGGAAATCGTCAAATTACTTCCCCCCCCTCCCCACACTCCCCTCCCGCTCTGGGCAGAGCGGGGGGGGGGGTGTCACTTGTCTGGCTTGTACTGACTAAAACCCATCCATGTTCCTTCTATTGCCCTTTGCGTTCCGGGGCCGCGGTATCTCTTTCGAACAACCCGCAACAGTTTTGGCCCCTTTAAACTCTCATTATTGCGAGGTAGAAATAATTGTGTAATAAGGTAAGAAATATAATATTCATACTGAAAAACCATACCATTTGGAAAGTAAGCTCAGAATTTGGAATTTTTACCCCTATCTAGCAACGTCATCATCCGTCACAGGAAAACAGGATAAACCCTAGAACATGAGTGTTGTTTGTTTTGTATGAAACACATCTCAAGATATTTTGTCATTATTAGGGAATTATTTTTTATTATTATTCATCGTTTAAATACATTTTATACTTCAGTAGTTGCAACTGAATTTCCTTACTAATATTATAAAAGCGAAAGTGAGTTTGTTTGTTGGTTTGTTACGTCTTCACGCCTATATGGCCAAACCGATTTTGATGAATTTTGGTACAGAGATAGCTGGGACCCTGGAGACGGACATAGGCCAAAAAAAGTGAGAAAATGGGGAGAAAGAGGGAAGCAAAGGGGAGAGAAATATAATTTATTTTCGATCATCACGCGGGTTAAAGTTAGCGTTAAAAAGTAACTATGCCACGAGGACGAAGTCGCGGGCGGAAACTAGTTTGTAAATAGATCTTTGACAGTCGTTACAGACAGTCACAGGCTCGAAAATAGATCGAAAAAAGTGTGTATTCTTTCTTTTAAACGTTTCCCGACACTAGGAATTTCTCCAGTATCGTGGGTGCGTTCACAAACAATATTTAAATTCACATACACAAACTTCCAGACTCGGAATAACTATCTGTATTCTAACTCTGTGCCAAATATCATTAAGATCCGTTCAGTCGTTTTGACTTGAAAGAGTAACAAACATCCATACATCCATCCATCCTCCTAAAAATTCGATTTCTAATATGTATTAAGTAACTTACCCTACAACGTGGCCCTATCGCGACATGTCTTCAAATTGTCGGTCTACACTTAGGACACACTTCCGCAAGATGTTATACGTAAATATGTAGTTTATATAAATATCCCTTTTCCTTATTCTGTGTATTTGTTTGTTTATGTTTACATAGCCGTCAAAAGCGCGACCATCATTGTTATCTCATTTTCACTACCTACCTACCTGTTTTGTAAGATATTTCTGTAGGTAACTGTTTGTTTTTTCCGAATAGAGGAAATAAACAATGAACATAGGAAACGTATTTTGGAAAAATTAAGGTCATTTAGTAAAGATTAGGAAAGTGTGAGTTATTTTGAGTAATTTATTTTGGCTTATCACATTTCATTCGTTGATCCGTGGTCCCACCGTAAGCGGAAACTACAGTATGCATAAACTGACTCGCTAATACCAAGTTAGCTAGTTGTTTTAATGCATTGTCCGATGATTTGGTAAACAGCCAAGAAATTAACATGTTTACACTACTATAGGAAGATAAAGTTTCTGATAACTTATGCCCCGTTCCAATATACAAAAACGACTCGTTTTGCTTACAGATAGTTGTATTTTGACATAAGTTCTATGAGACTTGTCACAATACAACTATCCGTAAGCAAAACGAGTCGTTTTTGTTTATTGTAACGGGGCATTGATGGACACGCCATATACTAAGAGAAATGTCAGTGGGGTGTCCTGCTATCGTTATCTTCAGACTACCTACAAGTGTCATGTGTTGTTGAGGACACGGTTGACGCAGTGGCTAAGCATTTGACTGCTGCGCTAAGTGTCGCGGGTTCGTTCCCCGCACGGAACACACTTAAAGACATCTTCAGATAGTTGTTCCGGGTCCGGCTGTTTGTTTAAGTGAATTTAAATGTTTGTAAAAACGCATCCACGATACATGATAAATTCCTAGTAGTAAGTCCTTTTTATAAATATATAGAAAAAATAATAATTTGACAATGTGCTGTTGTATTTAGGAACGTAGGTATTATTCTTTTAAATAATGGATCTGCTACCCTACAGAGCTATACAGGGTGTCTAGCACCATCTCTTTCTCACACAGGAATAAGAACTGCTATAAGATGTCATGGTAACCGTTCTGATTAGGTATGTGTCACACAGTGACACGGTGGTAATTATGTGTCAGTCGCTACTCTTTCTTTTTAAGGGGATAACATAGGTAAGTAGCACTTTGCATTTAAATAAAACATCTATCACTACTGCCTTCTTTTATCAATATGAGGCTACAAAAAATATATGATATCTTGTGTTTAATACACATGTAACTAAAATAGTGATGGATTCAGATTTCATCACTATTTTAGTTCCTTAGGGCCAAAGAAAAGATGGATGGAATGTGTAAGGAATGATATGAAGGAGTAAATGATGCCGTGACGTCTAATAGGGGAGAATGGAAGAGGAGAACGTATTGAGCCGACCCCAAATAGAATGGGCCAGGGGCAGGAAAATGATGAACTTGTATTTAATACGAGTGACATTTATTTTCTTCCCCTTTGTAACTCACCATACAAATCTTTGTTCAATCTGCAATTTTATCTTCTTTTTAAAGGTTCCGTATCCAACGGTTAAAATCGGACCCTATTACTACACATACTACTACATAACACTACACTACATTACGAGTTATAAGCCCGGCTGAGTAAAGAAGTTCCCTGCAGGTCTATAGTATGAGGTTTTATACCTCAGCCCAACCCGAGTGCAGGCTGGTATTGACATATGAGATTCGAATACTAAAAGTTTTAAATAAAGAATTAAGAAGTAGTCTAGAGAATGGCTTAGGAATTGTGAGATGTATCTTTCAAAAATATAACCTTAAAAGGATTTTATGTGCTTTTTACTGTAGTAATGTTAGAGCATTTCTCACAGTACACATCAAGCTATACAATTCCAGTATAACATGACCTCGCTTTGTATAGATTTCCCCTAAAATGAGAGATCTGCGTAAACTGGTATTGTAGAGCTTGATGTGTGGCCGTGAGTACATCAAGAACTTCTCAGCCCAGTCTAATACCATTGTTACCAGTTTAGTATTATGTAGTCTTTCATTACAAACATAGGTAATCTTTGCAAATTGCAATTGATTTGCCCTAACACTTAATTACTTGTTATCACGATGTTTTTAATCACCTTGTGACGGATTTCTTTGTCAAGGGTCGTTACAAATGCTTATAGATCTACGCTTTAGTACCTGCTATTCTCACGACAGCCAGGTAAAATGAATTGGGGCCGCGAGGGGCACATCTCTTAGTTGACGAATTAATTTATTGTAAAACTCAATCGTTAAGTACTAATATTATAGAAGTGAAAGTGAGTTTGCTTGTTTGTTACTTCTTCACGCCTAAATGGCCAAACCGATTTTGATGAATATTGGTACAGAGATAGTTGGGACCCTAGAGACGGACATAGGCTAAAAAAGTGAAAAAGGTGGAGAAAGAGGGAAGAAAAGGAGAGAAAACGTTTTTTTTTTCGATCATCACACGGGTTAAAGTAAGCGTTAGCCCAAAGTAATTATGCCACGCGGACGAAGTTGCGGGCGAAGCTACGGCGAGCTAGTATTTATAATCAAACGTACCTATCATAATCATAATCTTTCTTGTCTTTTACTAACTGTATTGGGGTTGGGTTCTAGTCTAATCGGATACTATAAGTAACATTATTAAAAATGAATGCTCATTTTCACTAAGTTTAAGTAACACTTAAATAATTAATATCTAAATATTATTTAAGTGTTTTAAATTCCTTCCAGTGCTAGTTTTATACTCAAGGTGACTGACGAACTGACATAAGCGTAGCGTTTCACACACAATACAATCCGCTCCGCTCGCTAGCGTACCTCAGCCTTAGCGAAACGTTTGGTATATAAACATTAAAGATCCTTCCTTTGTATTATTCAGTCCATGTTACTTGATGTAATTACCTAATTGCTGGCAATACTGTAGTATAGTAGCAAGTTCTAAAGCCCTTTTCTCAAAATTTAAAAATAAAAAGTTTTATTGTGTGCAATTTTCTTTTTTTGAAAAGATTGTTCCGATTTTTTTTTAAATGTCGAAGCTGGTATTCTTTTTGACAGTAATGTCTCTCACAGTGGATTCCTATTATTGTTGGATTACTGACATTAACACAAAGATGTTAAATGACGACTCAGTCCTCTACAATGAATTGCAACCTAATGATGAAGATGAAACCGACAAAGCGGGTGGCGGAAAACGGTTCAATTTAATATTTCCGGGTAAGTGTTTTTATAATCATTAACTGTCTTTTCAAATTATTAATAACAAAACTAGCAAGTAACGAGGAGCCGGGGTTGCCATTTGAAATTTTATGTAGTGCTGACAAAAAGCCGGATATTTATTTATTAAAAAAACTGTTTATTTTGAAAATCTGTCCAGATAAATGAAAAGGATGTGTTAGTTTTGAATGGACGGCCAAAGAGTCGAATATGTCTGGGGTTGCGGTTTGTTCGGAAGATATACCGCGGTCCCAGAACATAAAGGGCAATAGTAGGAACATGGGTGGGTTTTAGGCAGTACAAGTCTGTCACTCCTCCCGCTCCGATCAGAGCGGCGGAGTTATAGCTTTGGTTGATGGTAATAGCCTCGCCCCTTTTAAAAAGTACTGATTAGAAGTAGAATGCTCAAATCCACTGTGCTGGTTCATTCCACTATCTAATATATGAGTAAATGCGAAAGTTTGTAAAGATCTATCGATGTATGTTACTGCTACTTATACGGGTTTGGATGAAATTTGGCACATAGATAATTCAAAACCTGGAATAACATTGATACTTTTTATGAAACTTTTGGTGAAACAGCTTCGCGCAGCCAGTATAATAAATGCGAACGTTGGCGAAGCTGTATGTATGAATTTTGTTGCCCTTTCTCGAAAAAATCTACTAAGTTTGGTAGAAACATGTCCGTGGGTAACTTCATGCGGGCGACTCCACGGGCGTCAGTTAGTCACTTATAAAGTAATTACTTAATAACTTTTTGTGCGTATCCGGAAACAACAAACCTAAAAAAAGTGCATCTTAGTAGAACAAGGAAGTACTAACAAATAAGTAATCGATGAATCGTAACCTGTTTAATTGAACCTACAATAACAATGCTATAACAAAGGCAAGTAATAGATACTTACATAAATACTTTAACTTAAGTAACTACTTAGCAGACCTTTATTATTTGGGTATAAGTCGAGATCATAGACAAGTTTTTTTTTTCTTTACAGTAAGTAGGTACTAACTTGAGTGACCGCCTTGTCTATGAATGGGGTTACCATTTTTTAAAAGCAGGATAATTTCAATCTTATTCCAGTGTGGGACTGAAAGGGCGTTAGACTTCGCACCTTGGAACGACATTAAAGCATTCAGCCTTGTTTTTTTTTCGGATCATAAATCTTCAAATAACTTCTCCCACTCTGGGCGGAGCGGGATTGAGTGACTTCTTCTACTTTCCTGTGTTCCGAAAATCTTGCAAAAGCTTCTGGTGCGGGCGTTAAAGGAACTGAAAAGCTGTAGTGGTGTACGAACCCTAATATATCATTTAACCTTCAACTATTTTTACCAATACTAGCTTTTGCCCGCGGCTGAGCTCGCGTTAAATTCGGGGTGATTCGTGATACAGTTCCCTTTACCTTATTTGCAGGTACCTGCTACCTGTAGTTTTTGCCTTTGCGCCTTATTTATTGTAATAGCAATGCTAAGTTTCCCGTTTTCAATCACTCTTTCTCCCTCATTTCTCACAAAAAAAAAGTTAGCTTATATCAGTCTCCAGGGTCCCAACTATATCTACTTATACCAAAATTCATCAAAATTGGTTTAGCCATTTAGGCGTGAAGACGTAACAAGCAAACAAACTCACTGTCGCTTTTATAATATTAGTAAGGATAAACTCTACTCTTTTTCCTCATGAGAGAAGGCAAAAGCTACAGAATGCTGCCTCCCTGACGTACCTACTCCTTTCTTCTCGTCTAAACTGTACGGAGTAGAAAGGATACCAGCTACCCTACCATGACGTCTTAAAGCAGAAGGGAAAGAGTGGTGCTAGACACCCTGTATAGCTATATTAACTGACCACACAAGAGGTGTGGTCAGTTAATATAGCTATACAGGGTGTCTAGTCATGTCATAAGTCTTCGTTTTTTATTTTTCGTTGATAAATGTATCTAGCACTAAACATTTTAATTGTTGTGTCCTTCTTCTAAATATTTTATAACTTGTATTTGATTTTATCTGTAAAAATAACTGTCACAATTACTGTAAAGTCAACATTTCATTAAAAATGTCTAGCAAGGCACTGTACTAATTTATATTGAATACTAGCTGCCTGCGTGGTTTCACCCGCGTCATTGGTTACTGCCCCGCTCCCGTGAATAGTAGCGTTATGTTATATAGCCTATGTTACTCAGTGATAATGTAGCGTCCTAATGGCAAAATATTTTTAAACTCAGTCCAGTAGTTTTTGAGTTTATTCGTTACAAACAAAAATACAAATCTATCCTTTTTATAATATTAGTTAAATACACTTATATTAAAAAGAGGAAACATTTGTATTTTAATCTTATTTATGGTATAAAAGTGTCATCACATTATATATTATACTAGCTGTTCCCCATGGTTTCACCCGCGCTGCTCAGCACCTGTTGGTCGTAGCGTGATGTTATATAGCATATAGCCTTCCTCAAGATATAGACTATCCAACACTAAAAGAATTTTCCAATTCCAACCAGTAGTCCCTGAGATTAGCGCGTTCAAACAAACAAACAAACAAACTCTTCAGCTTTATAATAGTATAGTATAGTATAGACTAGCTGTTCCCCACGGTTTCACCCGCGCTGCTCAGCACCTGTTGGTCGTAGCGTGATGTTATATAGCCTATAGCCTTCCTCAAGAAAGGGACTATCCAACACTAAAAGAATTTTTCAATTCGAACCAGTACTTCCTGAGATTAGCGCGTTCAAACAAACAAACAAGCTCTTCAGCTTTATAATATTATATTAGTAATTAGTATAGATGTGCTGTGCTGTGCAATTTGTGATTACCTATTTTGAAGAAATAAATATGGTAATATATGGTTAAAACTTTAATGGGAGTAATAATATATGGTTAAAACTAAGTACCACAATTCGACAGCACGGTTGGCGCAGAGGCTGTGATCGGCTGCTGCTCTACGTGTCACGGGTTCGATTTCCAACGAAACAAATATTTATACGACTTGCATTATGAGTACGTATGTTGTAACACTTTCTTCGAATTATTTGGAAGTTTCAAAACGTTGATTTAGTGAGCACAAGAACGACTGCTAAGCTCAAAGTCAATATTCAAAAATGGAACTTCAAAAGAAACATTACAGGCTAAATGCCTACTATTAAGTAGTTATAGATAGACATATATAATATTCTTTATTATGTACACCATAAAAATTACAGGAATTACGGTATAGAACAAACAGTAAATTATACTACTAATATTGCTACAGGTCCAACTCTGTCCCTCCCTTCGGGGAATATAGCGTGATGTGTCTGACTAAAAGATTTTCAACTCCAGGAACAAAATGGTGCGGAGCTGGTAACGTGGCAGATCACTTCGACGATTTAGGAACTGAGGTGGAGGCGGATACGTGCTGCCGAGAACACGACCATTGTCCGGACTTGATCGAAGGAGGAGGCACCAAGTACAACCTTACCAACAGTGCTTTCTATACAAGGTAATGCTGTGGATTTATTGCTGTTTGGCGGCCATAGATCCCACGCTGGGCGCCATTACTATTTTGCGTCTGACGCTTACATCGGGTAGTAGATTAATTACTTTGTGATTATTATTCTTTTTTTTTCTCTGTGGGTCAGTTCGGTAATTTGAGAATTCAATTTTTATTATTGACAGTGTGTTTAAAAGCTTCATTTCAATTGAATGATGCTGAAAGACAAAATTAGAAAGTGAAGCATCTGACATAATGACATAAGTCATAAGTTGGGCACCATTTCATTTTTATAGTCCCAAGCTGGGCGCCAACATATTCATCGGACGCACATGTTGGGCGCCAACATTTATAAACTATTTTCTGTGCGTTGTCTAGCATTATCCACTTAGTAAACCAGTAAGCATCGTTGAGGCATAACATGCTTTTTTGTTATTAAAGATTTATTTTGTATATTTTAAGTTTTTTTTTTATTTACTAAAACTTATTTTTTTGCAGATTGAATTGCTCTTGCGATCTTAAATTCCTCGAGTGCCTGAGGGGGGCGAACACGAATACGGCGAGCTTTATAGGAGTCATATACTTCAATACGTTGCAAACAAAATGCTTTAGGGAAGACTATCCCGTCGAAGAGTGTATAAAGAAAACAGGGTATGTACAGACATATTTTAAAATATTAAGGGGTTTCAAAAATATATCAGAAGATAATAGAGAATAATAGCAGCCTGAAGTTTGGATCTGTGCCCCGTTAATGGGGCAATAGGGTAGCCCCTATTACTTGGCACTTAAACGAAACTACTAAAATGTTGTATTATAGGGGTGTACCTATATTACCTTTTCCAGAATTACAAATATCCTTACTAATATTATAAAAGCGAAAGTGAGTTTGTTTGTTACTTCTTCACGCTTTAATGGCTAAACCGATTGTGATGGTACATAGATAGTTGGGAACTAGGAGACGGACATAGGCTATTTTTATTTTTTTAAAGTGGGATGTGAGGGAGAAAGAGGGAAGAAAAGGGAAAACTTAGCGTTGCTATTACAAATCAATAAGGCGCAAGGGGAACTGTGTTACCCCAAAATTAACGCGGGCAAAGCCGCGGGCGAAAGCTAGTGATATTATATTTGTGTTTAGGTGCCAGTAATCGAAAGTAGCCGTGCCGTTAATGACCTCAATTGATCTTTAAAAATGTTCGCTAATCGTTCTTGTATTTATACAGGATATTCAAATCAAAGTGTGAAGAATATTCCTACAATACAACAAGTGACAAGGTCTACCAATGGTTTGACGTTCCAGACTTCTGAAGAAGATGCAAGCCTAGTCGATAATTATTATTAAGTTAATATGTAATAATAATATTTGCTTTTAAGTAATCGGTAGCTTTCAACGGGTTCCGTCATAAATATTAACTTGTTTTCCGAAGAGGATAATTAAAGTTAGCTGGAAAAATTAAGGTTCTTACTACACAAATCTGCATTTGTTTATATTAAATAAAGAAATTAGCTGCAGAATGACAACCACATAGTTGCCATTTTTCTGCTAATGTGTTTGAACATGGATGCCGAAAAGTTTTTTATGAAAAGGAAGATAATATAGAGTACCTTCTTCGATACGTTTTGTTGTTAATAGAAATGTATTTAAACATGATTACTTTGACGGTTCAATTCAGACTTTTAGAAAAGTGTATGTAAATATATTTTTTTTTGGGTTAAATAATAAGGAACTTGAAATTTAAAATTGTCTTGAAATTTAAAAATGTCTGACTAGTTTCTTTATTTCATCTACCTTTACGTAAGCCATTACCGACTAGACTAAATCTTGGTAAACAGAGATAAGGATATTACAGAATGAATTTTATTTTCTTTCGGAACTAATTTTTTTATTATATTTATTCATCTAGGCCTTATCAGCTAGGGATACTTACGCTTATCTGCATGTCCCCATAGACTCTCATGACAGCTACGATTTACACCTTATAATGTAATATAATTTAATTGCTTGTGGTTAAGTATTATAGAAATACAATAAATAAAGAAGCGCCATTCGTATTATTTATTTCTTCCAGCATATTTCATTGGTACATTGTTAGAGATTTTGCCATAATTCATTAGTATATAAGTAATATACAACTCTTTATATTAAATTATGCACACATGAATGCACGATTAATATACATAATTTATATTATCTCATAGGTATAAATAACCATACATTTAGTTACACATGTGATAAAAGATATGAATACAGATTTATAACAATATATAAACAAGTGAACAACTTCGAACCGTGTCGGAAACAACACTAGAATATTCTTTATTAATGATAGAAAAACTTCAAATACGGGTTATATATAATATAATGTAGATATGTAGCAGTGCTTAGCTAAAACATTGGAACGCGGGCGCACGCATGATTATGTACAACCAGATAATATACATACATAGTTATACATCGTAGTGGACTAAACTGTGGGGTTATATACTTTACGAGTGATTAACACTAGGAATCGCAAGCTAAAACTGGATTTATACGTGAAAAGGTTGAAATACACGAGAGCGAGAACTTTGTTTGGATAGATACGAAGCAATATAAAGGACTTAAAGAGAATCCCTTGTACGAAGTGAGCAATCACCAAGTAGCCTACATCCAAGCGACCTTACCGATCAATATGTACAACAACAACTTTAGAACATTTATAAATTATTTAGATCCTTCAACGTCGCTATGTAGTGCGTCCTCGTAGGTACCTACAATATAGGTTAGGTCGGTTGGTTTCATCAATTATTCAATATAATATTAGTCATTCAAAAGTATGAAACATCCATGGTTTCAATAATATTTTGTTTATCTAACAACTTTGTGTCGCAATGAAGTATATTAATTTTAACGAATTCTATATATTTTCTAAAAGTAATAATATTTCATGCAAGCAGTCTTGTGTCAGGTGGAAACAACGCTAACATTAAAATTTGATTGTTATGTCATTATTCCACGCCAACAGATTTTATTTAATGAATTAATTCACATGGTATTATTGTTTTTATTAAAAACTCCTTATCAAAATTGTATGAAATTCTCTTGAATTAAATAAGCAAAGGTTAACTCTGAAACCAATTTTAGTGTAAAGAAAAAACGGGATTGATTACAGAATAAAATTAATTTCTTTAAAACCTTAGCTCATCTGCTTAATGAAGAAGCTGGCGAAGAATGCTTTGACATTATAGATGAAACAAATAGTTCAACAAATGTTCGGATACTTTAAGTGACAAAATGACGCAGTACTGTTTAGTTAGTAGGTATTATATTAAGAATGATAAAGATGGAATCACGTCTACTATCACAGAATATTATTATTTCGAGAATAATCAAAGAACCAGCATATAAATTTAATGCGCTTACACAAATTTTCTTATTTAAAATATCTTTATCATGTAAGTATATTGAGTATAGCAGTTGGATATTCCATACGGTTATCGGCAAATCTCAGTAGGCACCTATACTTACATTTTCCCAAGATTTACGTGTTATCAACTGTCGTATAGTAGTATTATTTAACTTAATGAACAGGATTTTAATAATATGTATTTAATATTATGTGTTTTTTTACACAGGGGAACGATTTGTCTATATATAGATGACTTGATGATGGGTTCAACTGTGGTACTAAGGTAACGGAACTTCGATTTCACAATGTAATTTTCTGATCATGAATGGTATTTATGGGAGCGTTAAAGTTTCGTTTAGAAATTCATTAACAGTTAGTTTTCATAAATTTTTGGTCAATGGGACGGTCGCAGCAGCATACAGGTGCTTGCAATATTGCTCGAGTTATTGAACTTTATTTAATATACATTTGTATTGTTAACATTTATAATAATGGATTAGTTCTTACATTGAAATATGGTGAAATAAATATTTAAGTTTCAACTACTCATTTAGGATACATTCAGGTAACACAGCTAGCGATCAAAAACGTAACGTAGAAAATCACAACAATTCTATGCCATAAGGATCGTGTAGTATTAACTAGGTATATTATAACTTTACGAACTGTTCCTACACATAATAAATAATGCAGATCCAATAATGTGTAAACAATTCACTCGATATCATACTCTAACCTAACAGGTGGACACGAGCCCAAGATATAGAAAGCATCGGAATACACGACTAACCGGCTGTTCGGGTGTTACAACTCCAACCGTGGATGCTATAAGACAGCACTAATACTCGAATATTCACTAGACTGTGCGTTTATTGAAATTTTACTATGTACAACATCTCCTAAGTGCGGTAACCAAGTACCGGCGCGTCGAGCGGCCTACAATAGAATAGTTTCTACAACCGAGCCGAGTGCCACGGCCAGCCGCAGCAGCATCAGCCGGCCCACGGCAGCCGTTATGCGGCGCCCGCACCCGCGCCAGCGCCCGCGCAGCCGTCCCGCCAACATTATTTGCCGCCGAGGCCGAACTTCATGAAGATAAGCTCCTTGCCCTTGCTGAGGATGTCGCCGCCGGGGGCGGTCATCTCTGAGAACTTCTGCATGAGGTTGGGCTGCTGCGCCGGCGTAGTGGCGGAGGGCGGCTGCACACCCGGCGCAGGCACGACGGCGGGGCCAGCGCGGCGCGCGGGGGACGCGGGCGCGGGCGGGCCGGGCGCGGGCGCGGCGGGCGCGGTGCCCGGCGACTGCGCCGTGGGGGTCCCGGCGTTACCAGCGCTCGTGCGCGCGATCGTGCTCGCCGCCTGCCCGCTCGCCGCGCCTCTCCCCCTCGCCTGTTCGCCAAACTCATGTCACACGCTGGACTCTTACCTATACTTCCCATCTTATCTGTTTACGAAACGTTTCAGATCGAATTTTCACAACTACTCATTAGTCTTTGCAAGGTTCAAATGTTTTCGGAAACAATTTCCAAAACAGATAAAACAGTCAGGTAATTAAGATTCATATTCAATTAGCGTGAGTTTAATGCAACAAGCAATTAATCGTTAATATGACTGGGACAGGTGTCTAGCCTTCTCAAAGATCTTGTCAAAACTCTGATAGATTATTCAAGTTGCAAATTAGAAGAGATAGATATTATAATGAGAATATTAGGTCTCCTTATGCGTGTCTTAAAATATTTACATATAGGTAAATAAAATACACTTACATCAATACCTAAGTCACTCTGTGTATCATGCTATACAATATTGAGACAAAACATTATTATTTACAAAAGTATCCATAGTACACACATCAATATAGTATAAAATGTGCAATAAAAAAACATGCATTGCCATAAACAAAGCAGGTGGCATTTAAAAAGAATATGGCTGACAAGTTTAGTCAGCCGGGGTCACAATATTTTATATATTTTTGGAAGAAAATTATCATCAGGGTTGTAAATAGAAGCTCAGATTCGTAAGGGTAGGTCAATTCATTCAATGCATTCGTCATGCTTCGTTAAACTACAACAAAAAGCTTGAATAAGAACAAACTATTCGATCACGAGATGATGCACAGGAGTCGTCATATAAACGTCAAAGAGGTTGCTATAGTAACGTGACGTCATCACCAACGCAATCGTTTAGCAAAGGACCACATTCACAGGCCTCAGAGATTGTAGTAACATGGTGAATGGGTTATGGTATCTGATGTGAGTGAAGTACGCCAGTGTATGTTCTGTACTAGTCTCTGTATGATCTGGTCCAGTATGCGATGACAGCTAATGATGTGTAAACAATATAATATAATCATGACCGACAGTCCACTTTGCTAGCGGACGAGTGACCGAGGTGGCCACAAACCAGATGTCCTCTGTACACTGAGCGTAGTAATGAAACGCAAGGTAAATATAGATAAAGAAATAAATGAAGAAAAGGAAAAAGTGAAAATAATAAAATCTAAAGATAATGAAGTGACAGTCGAACAAAAAACGTCTAGTATCGTTGCATAGTATATTTGAAAGTATTCTTGTGGGTCGATTACAAACGGTATTTTTACCTGAGAATTCGCCTGTTCTGGATTACTGGCGCATGTGTTGTGGTCTAACATAGAGGAAGGAGGGCAGGCATCTAGCAAACAGACAATACACACAACATATATAGTGACCACAGACAACCACTTGAATCTTGGATCACACCTCACGAACACCCCGTGGGTTCAGAGCGAGATTATGTTGCGTGTATTTGTACGAGCAGCCTACCCGCTGTGTGCCTAAATGCCAGGGTATACCGTGTGACAAACAAAACATAATAATAGGATAGAGAGTTGGATAGATGAAAATAAAATAAGGTATCCTCGAGTCTTAACGACGTGGCTTTGAGTAGTGTGGGTTGGTAATAAGGACACACTTGTATTAGCAAGTCTTTGTAAGGAATCAGAACCTCTTCGAACGATGTTTGTGACTGTGTAATCCAAGATAGAGTGTTCATTAGCAAAGTGTACACCAAGAGTCTTTGTGCTCCGTAGATTGCAACCGGACTCGCATTCATACATTCCGTTTTACCATCACTGACACACTTGGCTAAATCCAGGATCGATTGGAAAGGAAATTGTGAGTCTCAATTTCGTAGTTGAAATCTGCACACAATTTTTTGAAAGGAATCTTAAAATTCAGAAAGATTAATTATCAAGGAGGCAACGAGGCAAAACGGAATGGAAAATCTAAAACACAAACTCGCAGAGCGAGTCCCGTCGCAATCGCAAGTGTACAGGAAAGATGATAGAGGGTTCCAGAGCGAAATAGCTAGCGTCTTTCAGTAGTCACATAGCAAGTCCAAGGTGCAAACATGAAACACTCAAAGCTCTCGGTGAACGGTGAAGACACGCGTCTTCACCGAACTTACCTAAGGGAGGTCGGCTCGGCGATCTCTTACGAAAGCGATTTGATCATGACTACTTTCAGTGTACGGTTTTTAACATAAATACTTTTCTTTTTTTAATAGGACTTCAATTTAAAAGTTCTGATGCTTTATTGAAGTGAAACTGACAAGCAGGACAAACAAACTGTGTCATGTAGTGACGGATGACTCTAACAGGGTTTTGTCTAAAGCGTGTGCATCGCTCTTCTGTCATCGACGAGCCGACCGACCCGGCTTAGTATTAAAATAGGGGCAAGAGCAGCGGTGGCAGCTCAGGGAAAAAGTGGAGGAGCAGAGGTAGTGGGTGCCGTACCTGCACGGCGGTGGTGGTTCCGCTGCTGGGCCTGCTGCGCGGCGTGCTGCGCCAGCTGCGCGTGCTGCGCGTGTTGCGCGTGTTGCGCATGCTGCGCGTGGTGCGGCACACCCTCGCGCGGGGGCGGCGGCGGGCCCTTGGTACCGGGGCCGCAGCCGGCCGGCCCGGGCAGTGGCGCGGCGCCGCGGCCTCGTCCCCCGCCGCCACGTCCCGCACCCTGCCCAGCTGAAGACATGCCCGCGGCCCCTGCACCCAACATCAACGCTCGATATTCCGTACCAAATCTGACTGAACCTGACTTTAACTTTGTCTATACCTCCATGGTTGGACAAAAAACTTTCACGAAATGAATTGACATTTCAGACAGTTATTTTATAAGGATATTTTGAATTCGAAAGTTCTCATATTTCTATTTTAAAATTGTCAGCATAAAACACTGGAAGAATGCTAACCATCAATACTTGCTACAATTAAGTAACTATCAAGTTGCACACACCTTGATTACTATGCGGTGCGGCGTACTGGTCGTTCGCATCAGCAAGGAAGTTGCTCGGCACAAGACCTCGGACGCCTTCAATCTCAGCCATGTAGAAGCCATCGTCATCCATGTCTCCGTACACGTGGATGATCTGACCCGTTTGGAAGCTCAGCTCAGCCTGGAAAAGTTTCTGAGTGACAAAAAATCTATTGTGAAAGAAATGTTAGAGGTGATAGCAAGATATGGAATAAAAGAAGGTGAAAATAATATGGAAAAAGATATACTTAGTTATATAAATTGTATAAGCAAGGGTTCAGACAGTTAGGAAAGATAAGATAGGGAGAGATAAAAAGCTCAAATAGATTAACAAGAGCATATGAAAAGGTAAGGGACACACATTTTGTGTTTAGACAAACAGATACATATAACATTTAATGCAGTCTTAGGCACTAAGCAGATAGAAGTAGGTTGTTCAAAACATCTAAAGCCATTAATATTAAAAATAGCAGCAATGAGGTCAACAAGAGTACAGGTTGAAGGTTTAACTGCTGATGTTTTACGGCGTGATACCTTTTACAACTGCACTCCATCAACCGTGGCATTGGTCTGAAGATAGATCTTTCGCCAAAACTTTGCAGCATCGGACGATTGGAGCTAATCAAGCTCCTATTAAGCTACAGCTGCCGCTGATTTATTAAGTACATAAAGTATGACGTTCTGACGTTCACGGTTCAAAGTTACACATGTCTCGTAAACTTAAAATTCAATTTAATACAAGATAGAAGAAGATACTTACATCAGCGTCCACATTGGGGCTGAGCTCCTGCGGGTCGTAGTCGTAGAGTGCGACCATGCGTCGGACAGGCTGGTTGGCGTAGGCATCGGCCCAGCGGTCTCGTTTGCTCGGCTGGCCCGTGATTTCTTGCTCCGAAACTTCCATGACCATGTTATGGGGCACATATCCGCGACGACCCCTGCACTCGCCCCAATAGAAGCCGTCGCCGTCTTTGTCGCCCCAAACCTGGAGATTGACAGTGATTTTGTATTTGGTGATGAATATGGGGTCTCTACTAATGCAACAAACAATGAACTAAGAGTTCATTAAAATCTTTTGAAAAGATCTGAAAGAACTCACTGCGGCTAATTGTTACTCATCGTACAATTTATTTTTAAAATTCATAGGAAAATTTGATTTCTCATAAAATAATTGCTCATTCTATCATTAGGATTCGATGTTGTTGGACATAAATCAATAGCCACAGATGGTTAAACTTAATAACGAGGACTGTTCTAATATTATTCTCCACTGACCTTAATAGTGTCTCCTTCACTGAACGGCAGTTCTTCATCACAACTTTCAGGATTCGGGCTCATGGTTTGTGGGTCATAGTCAAATAGGGCGATGAAGTAGCGGCTTCTCTTGGATTGAGGATGGGTCTGCGCGTGCCTGGCGCCAGGCTGGGGCCCACGGGGTCCCTGGGGTTGGCCCCCACGTGCCGTGTACTGCATACTGCTGCCTTGTTGGTTCTGTTGGTTCTGTTGGTGCTGTTGTTGCTGTTGTTGCTGTTGTTGTTGTTGCTGCTGCTGCTGCTGTTGCTGTAAGAGGAATTGGTAGTTCTGTTAGAACTTGCTTTGAGTTGAAATACATGTAACGTTAATTACTTTATTCTTAGAGTTAGTGATCGTTTCACTGAATCAATTTGAAATACCTAACTTACCTAGAGGTCAGAATGATAGGTAACTTGCTTAGGTTGGCCCGTGGATGGATGACCCATTAAATACCGAGTTTCCTCCGTATCCCGGAAAGCACGTTAAGCTGTTGACCCCAGCTGTCATTAGTAGATCTTTTATAGTCGTTACAGGTAATCAGTGGCTCGAAAGATTGATTACCAGCCTCAACAAATCGTATTAACCACTCATTGCCTGAGTTGTGGAGGTCAGATATTTAGTTAAATCCGCTAAGAATGAAAGCCGATTCCAACATATTTGGGAAAAGGCTTAACAGATGATGAATAGAATAATATATAAAACTATAGTTAACCAGTATGTATACCTGCTCGTTGTGATGTCCGACTTGGTGCGGGTTAGGGGGGCGGCCTCGTTCGTGGTGGTTCCGGGGGGGCGGGTTCTGGTACTGCGCCCCGCTGGGCCCGCCCGCCCCGGGGTACGCCGGGTTACTTTGGAACTGGCCGGCTGGTGGATATTGGGGTTGCTGCGTGCCATGGTAAGCTTGTGTACTCGGGTACGGCTGACCCGAAGGCTGCTGCGACGCTTGCGTTGGTTGGGACGGTTGCTGCTGACGTCCGTACGAACCAACACATTAATAAGGTTAGATTTTCCATAAACAAGCCAACAGCAATCGAACAAGCTCATAGCCATTATCCTCATTGGCGTTGCGTCTCAAAGCGATATAAATATTACCTTCTCTTCGGACGATAAGAAAAACAAGACATTCCGTTGTAGCTCTAGTCAACTCCCATGCACAACGAAAGCTAGCGTGCAGCGTTACACTTGAAACCACATCATTCATAGCAGATATAATCATAAACAGTCGGTTCCAAATGTGCTTGTCACAAGTTTAACAAAAACAAAATTTAAATTCAACTTCAACAATAACGGAAAATCGTATCATCAACCGATGTCCCCTCGTTTACTGAATACCTTATCTGATAACATAAGACATTGAAGTGTGGCAGGTGTGTGAGAGGAGTGAGTGTACGGCATTGATATACGCGTCGAAGCCAAGACAGCATGCAGGAACAATCATACAAACACGCGAACATGCTCCAGTGTTGTCTGTTTCGAGTGCTCTGTGACCTAGCTCCTCTGCCTATCTGTCGGACGTCGGGAGGGACGTGCGGGTGTCGCATGACGTGTGGCGGACCGGAGTCGTGTGTGGGCAACATCGAGGACGTACAGTAAGTGAAGATGACAACACAGAACACCGAGAAGTGAAACTCAGAAACTCGTGATCGGGAGATCGTACAGAATTGAGAGAAAGAGAGCATAGTGAATAGTGCTAGCACATGGAGAGCACATCGATGACAGCTAGGAGAGTCCCAGACCTGCGGGCGGCGGCGCGGCGCCTCCTCATCTTCGCTACCCAGCTCCGTCGCGCTCTCTTTAGTGATTTCGATGGCCGGTATCCCCGATTGCTAATACCACATGGTCATTCAATATTTTAGCATATACACAGTTCGTTATAGCGACACAAAATATAGTGAGTTAATGATTGTGCTGATATGGTTGATATTGATGACTATGGTGCTCGCAATATTTCGGATGTGTTCTTTGCTCCATACTGTGGAGATACTTTTGTTTAAGCTATTGGATAACTTTTTTAAAGCAAATAGAAGTACACACTATACGGAAAGGTTATTAAGCGGTTTATTAGAAGCTTTTGAAGAGTGAGTCACAAAGTAGGTACTTTCATATAACAGTATTATATCAGGCGGTAGAGCAAGTGAAGCCTGTACAAGAAAGCTGAAGTAGAAAAATAGAAGTTCACTGCCGTGTAAGCGATCGGCTTTTATTTTACGTGATTCGATCCTAGTTTAAAAACGCACGATAGTTTTGTTTCCACGATTCGTATACATGGATGATGTGTTAATGTAAATGAGTGATGTCTTCATGTTTATGAGTCGTGAACTGTTATAAAAAATCGACTTTACGCAAGATCTTTACCACTCCTAAGTAATATATTAAGTGGTTTTCTTTTTTAGCAGTATCAAACAAGAACCCTTTCTATTGAAGCTATAATTTAATTGTATTATATATCTATGTATCTTTAAAATCGTACAACTGCTAAACAGAAGTTTGATTCCAAATACCTAGTTTTCTTTATATAAATATATATGCATTTAGCTAGTATACTTGTTTTCTACATATTTTTGTCTACTTTCAGATAAATATAAAAGCATACTCAAAGTAAATATTGTTTTCATATGCTGATTATATGTCTACATTATTATAGTATTATCACACTATTTGTATAATATACGGGCACACTGTGTATTAATAAAAATTTAAAGAAAATAATAAAAAAAATATTTTACATAACTAATAACACAAAATATAACGCTTTCAAAACTAAAATAAAAATTTATAGAACTCTAAATAAATCAGTCGTGTGTAAACTTCAGAATTAAATAAATAATGATAAATATGAAAAGACGTGTCAAAATTCCTTACCGAAGGGGTTATTTTGTCGAATATACTCTTTAGGAGGCCTGTGCCGAATCCAGTCGTTGGCTATGGAAAGGTGTATAATAGTTATGTTTGAGAGCGAGGTAAGGTTAGACTAAGTGGTATGATCACAACTCATGGGCGGTATTGTCTGTGTCACAAAGTACAAGCTCTTTATCTGTTCTAGGTTGTAACTGTATGGTGTCGTGCGTTGTCGGGTAACGGCCAATAGCACTAGAGACTACTGATCTAGTCGCAAGCAGTATGCATTTAATTTTGAACGATCGAGCCGAGTGCATAGCTATAGTCGATGGCGCGGTGGTCGTGTCGTGAAACCGTCGGCAGAGAACTAAATACTGGACATTTAGAAGATGCCAGCGACAGAACCACAGGAGAAAGTATAAAGAGTGCAGTTTGCAACACCGATATCACACGGCAAACTGTCTGTGTATACGATACTTAAAGAACTGATGAACAAATCAGACGGGTCACTGACGCACAGTCAACAAAAGATAAAGTAACCAGACACAACAGATACAGTTGAAATTTTCTCAATAACCCATGAATGTTTACGAATAAAGTTAAGTTTATTTGATAGAAAACTAACAGTTTATTTAATAAATTAAATTTGAGTTAAACACGTCCATCGGTTATTAAGAAACATTTAACTCTACCTTAAGAGCCAGGTCAATTAATTCTTTCGCTGACTGTACATGAAAGTATGCTTATTGTTCACAACAGACTGTTTGTCGCGCAAGAAGAGAGCATATGACACTGATCGTTATAATGATAGCTAAGAAGACACAGACGAAGAAAATTATCAGAGATAAAATCAAAAATATAAAGCACATAGTAAATACTGAATCAACTTCTCAACGAAATAAACTGGCAAAATGAAACTTGACGTTACACACAAATGTACAACATTGAATTGCAAACCAAATAACGAAAGTGCTATGCCGATCAACATTTAGTTCAACACATAATATTAAGTTTAATTTTGACAATTTTGAAATGAAAATCCAATTAGATGAATGAAAGTACAGGACAATCAATGAAAAATTTTGGCATTTAAATTTTAAGTTTAAGCCAATGTTTTGGGACAAAGACTATATTTTATCAGACATAGCGAGATATTATTACCAACATTATAAAGGGACATTAAAATGGATAAATAAAAAGTGTTTTGTCACCTGAGCAGCGTGTGGGTCATGACGGTTAACAGATGGGAATATCTCCTTATCGGAGAGATTTTCATCATGCTCTATAACTTGCTGGTGGTGTTGATAGGGCTGGGGGCGCTGCACGGGCCCGCCCCGGTACCCGACGGGTCCCGGCTGGTTGGGGCCCGGGCCCGGCCCACGCGGCATCCTTGTCACGACACCGCGCAGCACCGCTGGCGGAATGGGCGTGGGCGCACTGTCACTTGACTGGCTGTCCCGCGATTTTGTACGAACCTGAAAACAACAACACAGTAATCGCTATAAAAATCGTCAACTTAAATAATCAAGAGAAATAAAATTCTACCAATTAGTTAACGTCACCATATATCTAGTATTGCTAACATAGCGTTCACATAGCCAAATCAAGCTCCATACAGCCATACTTACGGTGACACATTTAGGATTGAGGCCGATCAGTTTGCCAATGTCGATGAGAGCGTGGTCACCGGTTGGAGAATCCACGTCGGTCACCTTCTTGCCATCGGCGTACACAGCGTACCCAGTGACCGGGCCCGAGGCGGGCGGACGCAGGACTGGCTGCCAAGTCACCAGCAAGGTCCCGTCCTGAGGCCCCGCTTCCACCTGCGACACCGCACCAATCACCACCAACAATCCAGCCGAACAACAGTGAGGCAAGCCAATTGGGTTTCAACTTTAGTACATGTGGGCCAACGTTGAACTAAGCCACACTGAGGGAGGAGCTGACATTACAGATGGGGGCGCTAAGCTAACAACGAGGTGAGCGTTGGGATATTGTCAAGATAATTTTCCTGGAGCTGGATTTATGGTGTCGATTGACGCGACTTCCTCGAGACGTGCTGTGTGCTTTGAGGTTGTGAATTATTTGAAAGGAATAGGGGTGTGTCAGTCGGTCTTTGTGAGTATTCATACTGTATCAACACACTTTCGTGGAGCATTGGAAAAGCTACCTTGTGCGTGCTTATGCAGCGCTTCACAGTTACTGCCTTGAAAGCATTGTTCAACATTCAATAGTTTATTTTATGTTTTTCCACTATCCACTGAGTGATTATTGTAATTCTGATTCCTGACTAAGTATAGATAGATACATATAACATCAGCGAGCAAGGAATGTGAGTGTAAGATTTATAAGTTTGGATCCAAAAAGCATGCTCAATTCACGTCATGCTGATTGTTGTGTTTTATTCATTTCACGTACCATGATTTCATTTGGAGGATCTGGCAATCCCTTGGGAAGAGTCCTGAAGTCTGTGTAAGCTCCAGGAGCTTCTTCTTGAACTGGCGCTCCAGGTTGTGGTGGACCAGCTCTTAAGTGTTTAGCCCTTACAGTTACCCGATACTGTGTGCTAGGTGATAAACCTGTGATTGTGTGGCGGTAAACTCCTGGCTTGACTGTTCGAACCTGTAATCAATGAACGCATGTCTAGTCTATCCTATTGATTAATGACGTCAATTCAGTATAATGAGTGCTTACTTCAACATTGTTTACACAGACGACGTGTTGATGGTTTGAGTTGGCTGGAAGCCAAGAGATCACGGCCTGCGAGCAGGTCACCCCGCTGGCCCTGACACAGGTCGGGCCCATGTTGCCTGTGTCTCTACCGATCACCATTGTGCAAGCTGCGTCCCTGGACGTGCGTCGCGACACTGTCACCGAGCGCACACTGATGCGATGCGGCTTCGGGAACAAATATACCATAAAACTGATCGCTCTTTATCGAAACATCACAAGTATACAAATACAAAAGTACATCTCCTAAAAGCAAACGATGACATCGACGATCAACTAAATGAATTTGTGCTCACTGGTAACATGTAAGAGTGTCTACTTTAGAAACGTAAAGAGAAGCAGCTAATTGAACATCAAAACAACTCACCCGATTGGAGTCTACTCCTTCAACGAGCGCTCGAGTGCGTTCTGAGGCCTTGACGGTCGTTTTGAGGACTCCATCGACGTAAACGTGGTAGCTCTCGATGTTGGCTTGCTGCACACCTTCGGGGGCTGTCCAGCCGATGAGCACGGACTTGTTGAGCTGCCTCTCCAGGGTGAGCTGCCGCGGCGCCGGCACTAACGACGAGAAAAACAGCCCGGCTGTTGAGGTCCGAGGGCATATCGAGGAATACGGCCAGGCAGGCGAAGTGCGTGAGAATGCGAAGAAGCGTGCAGCGAAGTCCAGGGAGGGGAACGGGGAGGGATAAAGGTTCGACTATAGAACTATTTCTATAAATGATCGTTGACCACGACCGTTAAATGTCGTTTGTGTAGCGTTCAGATTGTATCACTGTGCAAAGCGTCATGATTGTTTAATACTACTATGTTCGTATGTATGGTAGTCCAAGTGCTTGATACGTTTGGGTTGCATGCCAAATGTAAAACTTCACTTAATGTTAAACATAACTGTAGTAGGTTGTGCTAAGATTTTAATTTCTAAATCTAGATTGTCTAAACCTCTTGATCCAAAGGCTAATGATAAAAATATTTAAAAACCAATGCTAGATTGTTCACATTGTCAAGTACTGTTTGATCTACATTTCGTGCCTGTCTAGTGTTCATTCTATGGAGGCGTTTGGAGTGTGAATGCTTACCATTGTCATCGTCTTCAGGCCCTTCGCTCAGTTCTGCGACTTCGCTTAGACGGGCAACATCGCGACTGATCGACAGTTCGCTTATCGCTGTGGTGGCCTCATCGACGTCTCTCAAAGTAGAAACAATCGCCTGGGGGTAAAATAGGACCTTGAATCACCAAGTTTTTGATTCATATTAATCACTGTCGTAGGTTTTTTTACACAACACTGTTAGTAGAATTTAAGATTATCATCCCGTTGCTTTATTTTTTTT
Source organism: Ochropleura leucogaster (assembly GCA_958449745.1). Lineage (NCBI taxonomy): Eukaryota > Metazoa > Arthropoda > Insecta > Lepidoptera > Noctuidae > Ochropleura > Ochropleura leucogaster. Next base: position 4,921,504 of record OY288220.1, on the reverse strand, counting down.
TTATAAATTAGTTTGCTATTTCTTAAAGGTTATTGAAGTCAAAAATTATACATTATGAATATATAAATTTGAATTTGTCAAATTATAATGTGGTTATTTTGATATCGGCTTTTTCCGCATGAAGATCGCATAATGTTTTTATAGCACGATAGTCGACCAGCGTGAAGACGGAATGTTTGACTATCCGTGTGCAAAGTTTCATCGGAATACGTTCAACCGTAAAAAGGTAACAGACGGAATATGTATGGCAACGAGACATCAACTGTAGGCCCCTATTATATCATACTACTTGTATTCGCCAAATATTTTACAAATATTACGATGCATTTTGTACAAAATTAAACTATCAAAAAAATCTATTTATCACCTGATGGAACTCCAACAGATCGTCTCCGATCAATCTTGAAACGAAATTAGAAGGTACCAGTCCACGACGTCCATCCAACAGTTCGGCGTCTAGCATGGGTGCGCTGGGGTCTGGGGGACCCCACACCAGTAAATAATCCCCAGCACTTATTGCCAATTCACCTTCTGCAGTCTCAATCCTAAAAGTATTACTATTTATAATAACACGATCAGTCTCTTAGAAACGTACGAGCAATTTAATTGTTGATCTATTGTGTACTTACTCAGGAGGGTCGTATGAGTACCGGGCGATGTAAACACAACAGCGACCCTTCCCCGGTATGTCCAACATATCCACAGTGTCCGTGGCACCATTCATAAAATGTGACACATTCCTCGCAACTGAAACATGTGCATCGTTGAAACGTTTTCCTTTTAACAAAGAGCACGAAGAAAATTGTATTTCACTCACCTTCCATTTCCAAGCTGGTATTAGGCATAATCCGCGCTATAGCTCTCTGGTTCCGATCGTGGCTGAATCCCGAGTCTAAGCCCCCTAGTCTATCAGTTCCGAATTGGCTATCTAATCCTAAATTCCACTGGGGTTGGTGCGGCGTGACCGGCGTGGCCACCCGCCCCACTCCCGTCGTGTTCCCATATCTACCGAGTCCGAGGTCTATTTCATCTAGAGGTTTAAGTTTTATATTCATAGGATTTGTTCCGAGTCCACTAGAGAGGAGGGGATTTGTATATGTCCCTGTTCCAGTTCCGTAAGCGCTTGTGCCGCCTAAACTTGTGTTTAGTCCTCCTAATTGCGTTCCGGTCAAGTTCGAGAGGGCGTTTCCTAACCCGCTTGTCAAGGTCGACTGTAACCCTCCTAGCGTATTCGATAGTCCACCAGATAAATTGTTTTGCGGATTGTTGAGACAGCTGGTGAGACCGGTGCCCGCTATTGTCCCCGTCATGCCTGGGGCAAGGCCCGAGCCCAGGGTCAACGCAGACACGTTGCCGGTTAAGTTCTGCAGGTTGCTCTGCAGTCCAGCCAGCGTGCTGGAGATTTGTCCGATGTTGTTGACGAGCGGTGCGGTGACAGGGTTTGTGAAGGTGACTTGGTGCGTGTTGGAGAGGCCGTACGTGTTGGAGTATGCGGACACGGGGTTAGAGTATGACGTAGGGTTGTGCGCACTCATGGAGTAGGCCACGGAGTTGGAGGAGGGGGCGGTGAACTGTCCGGTGGCGTGCAGCGCGGACAGCGTGGGCATCGTGCTGCTCTGGCATATGGCGGCATGGCCCGCCGTGCTGGTGTACGAGTGAGGCAGCGGCGACGGCGTCGGCGAGTGGTACTCGTGGTGATGGTCGTGGTGGTGGTCGTGATGGTGGTCGCCGAGCGCCTGGTTTGATCCACTCGATTGGATACCTGCGAAACCATACACTACTAAAACATTATCGTTCTGTAAATGAGACTATTACTATTAAACCTCTACTTTTGACTTTGGTTACGATGATGGTTAGGAACAGTCATCTTCTCTAAAAGAAATGGGAGTTTTCAGTCATCATTGACTTACCATGTGTGGTGGACCGCGTGTGCTCTAACTCAGCGAGGATGCGGTTGTCCTGCTCGATCTTGGCCATGATGCGCTCGATCTCAGAGGCCGGTTGTGCTGACTGCGTCGACCACGTGGTGACGCCGCCTTGCCCGCGCGCGCGCAACGCTGATGATAGTTCCAGTTGCAGCTCCTCGCATCGAACTGTTTCTAATGCCGCCTACGGAAAGTATTTTCATTTCCTGAATTCATTCACTTATCAGCACAATTCATATTTCACATATCGACAACCTTGTACGCCGAGTCTAGATATTTATTCTCTTTTGCAGCTTTCACAAGGCTCTTGTAAAATGCATTGGTAACTTCAACTATCATTACGAGGTGCGCTGATCGGTCTATTACCTTCACCACTATGTCAGGCTTATTGGCGACAATAGTCCTGTCTGTAATGACAGACTAATTCGAAGTATATTATTATCTAATAATATCAATGTGTAAATGGATACCGTATGACGCCAAACTCAAACATATTCATCAAACAAAGTAACTAAGCATTTCACTGAATAGCTGGGAAATGACATTTTATTGGGTTGAAAAATCACCGTTCATCGAAAGCATCTAATTCACTCAAAACATGGCGCCTGATAAATGCATTAAATTATACAGGGGTAAAGAAAGTATTGTTATTACTACTTTATGCAATTTTGTAATTAGAATATTTGTACGCCGCTGACGGCAAGACATAGCGTTCATTTTATTAATATTGACATGATCTGTACCTGTGTTTGGTTTTACCTGTGTTCTACAAATAAAATTAATTGAATTTGAATTAAAAATACAAAACATTGAAACAATCACCTCGGTAACTACAGCTAAGTAGCTTGATGGTACCCCGGTGTCGTCCAGAACAAAACAAAAGACAAAAAACAAGGAAAGCCCGTCGTTGTAAATGGCAGTAGTTTATAATACATTGTGTTTATTAGTGGGTAAGGCCGTGCGCTGCGTTAGGCGTGAGCACGGCGCGGGCGCCCGCGCCTTGCGCACGCCTAACGCAGCGCACGGCCTAAGTGTCGGTGTGCGCTTGATCCGCTCTCAACGTAATTAATCCTAGTAGATATACAAATACAAAATCTTTATTTCTGAACCAAAACGTTTTACATTAGTGTATGGAGCCTCCTTTTAAGCTAATGATGCCTGTGTTAGGAGACTCCGCTCTTCCATAGCAATATACAATTTATATAGCAACTTAGATATAGAGCACGGTTGTGTGTGTGTGTGTGTACATACCTGCGTGTGTGTGTGTGTGTTTGTGTGTATTCATGTATGTGTTTCACTTTGTTTGTTGTAAAACTGCGTCAGTGGCTGCGGAATTTACTTAGTAAGTATTTTTTTTATATAATTACCTTCTTCTCGAGCTCCCTCGCTCTGGACTGCAGTTGTTCTACATTGTGCTGGTCGATGGGCGAGCGTTGTGCCGCGCGGAGCTGAGCGAGTGCGTCGGCGTGCGCTCGCTCCGCGTCGGCCCGCGCCCGCTCCGCATCACGCAGTCGTCTCGCTAGCGCGTCTGTGTCGCCGCCACCCGACATGCTTGTGCCGTACCCGCTCATTTTCTGTAGAAAATAAAAATCTTTTAGAATAACGCCACCCAACATCGCTCAATTCAATGCGAATATCAAATCAATATTGGTGAATGGTGAATTGTGAATATTAAAAAGTTTTTTTTTAACAACTTATATTAACAGTAAATACAAGTTATCGGTCCGTACATAACACATGAAAATTAAAATCAGTCACACAAAGCAATAATAGTAAAAAAAATAGCAAATTACAAAAATATAAAAAAAACAATATAATTAGGTGCAAAATTATTTAATTTTCGGAGATAGTAGATACTGGTAGTAGCAATGGACTGGACTGACAACGTTGTACAAATCAAATAATTCCACAGACACCTGCTTCCAAACTTATCTTAATTCTTTAAGTAAAATCTACAATCTCAAAATAATAAACAAACAATTTATAAAACTGTTATTAAATATTTAATTTATACGTATACATACTCGTAGCCACGTAGGCCATAACTCTGTAGCTCGTAGCCGTCCGTAGCACATTCGTAGCAGAGTGTTTACGAGTGCTACGAAAGCTCAATTTATCGGGTGAGTCGTGAAATTAAGCGCTTCCTTTCTCTTTTTTACTATCGCTTGGTTTTATATCCCCATCTCTTTCTCTCCAGGAGTAAAGGCTTATTTATGCACTGCTCAATATAATTAGGCATTAAAGACCGCTTCGAAGTACTATAACGGGTCACCTTTGCCAAAAGAAGGGTGTATTGTGTCTGTGGTATGAGTTAAATCGTGAGTTAATGTTTTTTTGCTGGCAACACACAATATTTGTTCACTTCAAGTTCTTTTATTAAACAAAATGAATTGGTTATGTATTTACGTGACTACAATGTCATAATAGTATAGTGAGTGAAAGTATAGAGTTGTGATGGATTTTCGATATCTTAAAAATATTTTCTGTTTTTGGGTCGAATCTGTGAACTTTTTTCGTTCATTTATTGTTTTATTAACATATAATTATATTTTTAAATATTTCAAAAAAAACATTAAAAAATATAAAAATAGTAGACCACCGGTTTCGGGAACAGGGTCCAAGATACCGGCTCCTAACAATACGAGCGGTGTCCAGGAGTACCGCTTTCTGTATCAAGCCCTTGATCCAGCTGCCTAACGAGAGCCTCCTCAGGTGTTGGTAGAGGCTCTTGGCAATTAAGCCATTGGCAGATACGACTATCGGCACAATGATCGCTGAGTCCACATCCCACATGTCGACAACCTCGCGAGCCAATATACTTGATTTGCTTTCGCGAGATAATCTGTGAACTAATTATTATTAAGTAATAATGTTACGTTCACTTGTTTTGTTATTACTGACTAGCTTTTGCCCGCGGATTCGCTTGCGTAACACATACGTAGTAACACAGTTCCCCTTGCGCCTTATTGATTTGTAATAGCAACGCTAAGTTTTCCCTTTTCTTCCCTCTTTCTCCCTGCCATCCCACTTTTTTCAAAAATTATTGCCTATGTCCGTCTCCTGGTTCCCAACTATCTCTGTACCAAAATTCATCAAAATCGGTTTAGCCATTAAAGCGTGAAGAGGTAACAAACAAACAAACTCACTTTCGCTTTTATAATATTAAGTAAGGAAGTAAGGATATAAGTATATTGGGAATATTTTTATTTCAAAAATCTTCTATTTTGATACACGAATGCTACCTGACAAACTGACGTATGACACTAAACAGAACAATTTGTTACCGAGTAGTAACAAGTTTCGGATTATGATTTTCATCATCTTGTCCCATCTATCACAAGTACATATTTGAATATACGTTTTGTACAAATTAAAAGTTTCAAATGTACAGACGCCAGCAGGTCAAGCTACCCGAAACTGTCAATTTTTCCCAATGAACCTTGAACCTAATACTTTAGAAAGAAATTCGAAAATCTATGAAAGAAATCGGACAGATTGTAGTAGCTTGGTGTGCAGGCGTCTGTACATAAAACAAATTTAAAACCTTATCAATTTTCAGAGACCGCATACTACTAAACTATTTACTAAGATTCAGACACCAAAAACATTTGAGTATCGCCGTTAAATAGAATACCTTTATCAACCCAACTATAATGCCTATAGGAATATTTTATCGATTTTATGTTAAATTCCAGTCGATAGCAATGGCCGTCCTTCACTGCCACTGACGTCATCCGATAAACACGACCTACCTATCGATAGTCGATAGGACGGCCGTTGATCACAACACTTTTACGTCTCGGTAAAGATATAGCATACCGTCGTAGATAAGTAGAGAAATCATTTATTTGATCCAACAAAAGATACAAAACAAGAATTGGCACAAAAAATATCAAAGTGAGAAAAAGCCAACAAAGATTTAAAAAAACTAGTTATAGTACGGCCAACGAGAAGCGATACCAAATGTAAACAAAACCCATGCTAAAACCCCATCTAAAATGGCCGCCCGAATGTTGGCGAACCCGTCTTAACGTTGTCATGTTTTTGCCGGGAGAACGAAACATTACGACAAAGGCACAAGATGGAAAAAGCTAAATATTAGATTGTCAACGCCACAGTTGTTCTTTAGGTTAATGACCTTTCGTATCGCTGCTAGTTGGCCTTAGTATAGATTGACCCATAGACAATTAGACACATAACTTTTTTCAACGGTCGCCATGCTGCCATCCAGCTAGCATAATGCTAGGTAGAATAACCTGACGCTGGTATTCTGCTGAATCCTGGTAATGACACACAGATGTCGAGAAAACGCAACGTTCTAATAAGAACAAAATACTACAATGTGCGGCGAATATTATGAAGATGTCTAAGTACCCACATTTAAACTGACATGCATTTAAAATTAACGGAAAGAAAGATTTCATATTTGAAGTTAATAAATGGTTATGTTAATAAACGGTTGGCGCAGTGGCTGAACGAACGATTCCCGCACGGAACAAATATTTCTATGACCTGCAGATAGTTGTTTCGGGTCTGCCTGTTTGTGTATGTGAGTTTAAATGATTGTAAACGCACCCACGATACAGGAGAAATGCCTAGTGTGGGGCAACGTTTTTTTTAAACAAAAAAAATCATCGATAGTCGTTTTATTACGACTTAAGTCCCCATATGCACCACTATGGTGATGAACTTTAAGTAGAAACGAAAAAAAACTGATAACTAACCTCAGTATTATTACTTCAGTGGAACCCGCTAAGGCTACTAGCTGCCAGAGTTGCGGGTTGTTCGAAAGAGATCCCGCGGCCCCGGAACATAAAGGGCAGTAGAAGGAACATGGGTTGGTTTTAGTCAGTACAAGAAGTTTTTTGAAGATTTCCCATCCGCAAAAAAAAACAACAAGCGGGAGAGGTTATTTAATGATATCGCTTTCAAAAAAAAATGTAATTACTTGGGTAAGTAATTTTTTAAGATATGATTTTGTTTTGTACAGACGCCTGCAGGTCAAGCTACCCGAAACTGTCCATTTTTCCCAATGAACCTTGAACCTAATACTTTAGAAATAAAGTCGAAAATCTATCAAAGAAATCTGACAGATTGTAGTAGCTTGATGTGCAGGCGTCTGTACTTTAGTAATGACTTGAAGTTAGAACTCTCAAAAGAATTATTTGCATTGCGTTGTTTAAAAGTTTAAACTTCGTTAACATTCTTATCTATTGCACAAAGATGTTTGCACAATTAATTACTACAGATCAAGTAATTACTTTATCTTGACTATACAGGTGTGTTACTTTCAAACAGCGATCAAAAATGTATTCAAACGATATCGAAAAAGGGTCACAATCATATCGATTATTTGGAACTACCCTAGTTGAACTAGGCTGAATGAATTACTAAATATTTGGCTGTAAGGAGCCCCTCTGTTGACCTTGCGAGGTCGTGGCGTAATGAATGGATGTCTCGGCGGACGAGTTTATGCAAGATAGATTGAGTTAGGGATGGAGGTGTATGGTATTATGTTGTTAAGACTAACTTCCCCGCTCTTGGCGTAGCAGGAGGTATCAGACTTGTACTGACTAAAACCCACCCATGTTCCTTATTTTGCCCTTTATGTTCCGGGGCCGCGGTATCTCTTTCGAACAACCCGCTACCCCTTTATACCTTTGCCATATGATATTAAACTGTGTTAACTTGCTTTTTCAACAACAATGATGGTACCTACGCACACCGACCAGACTTACTCAAGTTAAACCAGTTTACACTGATCTCTCAATGTACGGGAAAAACATACATAGCGTGGTCAAGTAACACTGGATTTGATAGTTTGATGTCTCGCTGTGTGTACCTTCTGACATTTATGTCTTATCAGTTTAGCGCATATTATCACTAGATTGTACTCTCTATACCAAGTTGTAGTTATCAGCAATAAGTCTTTTTGTTATTGTAGGTAGGTATTAACTTAATTGCATTTTTTATATCTGCGTGTACATTATTATGTATGTAGGTATTTCGATTGATTAACAAAATAACGGGTGATGTTAGATATAAAATAATACATCCTTACTAATATTATAAAATCGAAAGTGAGTTTGTTTATTACGTCTTCACGCCTAAATGGCTAAACCGATTTTGATGAATTTTGGTACAGAGATAGATGGGACTCTGAAAACAGACATAGGCAAACATTTTTTAGAAAAAAGTGAGAAAAAGACGGAAGAAAAGGGAAAACTTAGCTTTGCTATTACCAATAAATAAGGCGCTAGGGCAAAAACTACATGTAGCAGGTACCTACAATATTGCGAATATGTATAACAAACATATAATATACATATTCACAATATTGTCCTTAGCTGGCACACACACGAAACAAACACAAAACGTTTAAAAAACAATCTTCCTCGAAATACCAAAAATTTAGTAATTAGGAATGGCTCAATTTTGAATTTTATTATTCTTACTAGCTGTTCCCCACGGTTTCACCCGCGCTGCTCAGCACCTGTTGAACGCAGCGTGATGTTTTATAGCCTATAGCCTTCTTCAAGAAATGGACTATCCAACACTAAAAGAATTTTCCAATTCCAACCAGTAGTTCCTGAGATTAGCGCGTTCAAACAAACAAACAAACAAACTCTTCAGCTTTATAATATTATATAGTATAGATTCTTACCACAATCGGGAATTATTATTCAAATACGTTTAAAAAAAAAAAAAGCAAACAGTTTGACATCTGGCAGTTCTGAAGATCGCACTCTACACGATCGCCTCTAGCGGTGACAAAATGCACGATAGCCCCCATTGGGTATCAAAGTTGCAATAAAACTTTCAATTGTTACCCACATCGTGAAACTGACTGTACATATAAAAAAGTATTTTTCCAGACGTAACAACAATAATTTTCCACAGATAGTCCCGGGCATGTTGTCCGTGTATGTTCGTCCTAAGGCTATAGATTCGGCATTCGCCGCCGCCCTGTCTCCCACGCCATAAGACGGTAGAGTGCAGTGCGCTGACCTGATTCAACACACCCCAACCCCCCTTACACCCCCTTCGAGATCCCAGACTCCTTGGCAGGGAAATTGGGCGCGTAGTCTGACATTATTCTTGCTCCTTGCTCTCGCGGACATTATACCGGGTAATTCCATAGCCTTGTGCTTTTTATTGTACCCTAGATTGTAATGGATTGTTTTAATAGTCTATGGTTTTTATTGCAATCATAGTTTATGGTTAGGGTGACCAGAGCGATTAGTGGGTGTAGTCAAATTGATTTTTAAGTTACCGTTTTTGAAATTCGTTGTTGAATTTTGCTAAGATTTTATCTAAATTGATTTTATAGATAAAAATATTTAACTGTTTTCTAAAAAAGGAAGAGGTTATCAATTCGCCTGGATGTTTTTTTTTTGTATGTGTTGTTACGCAATTATTCCTTGAATGAAAATGAAAATTTATAAGACAGAGGAGAACGAAGGTAACAAAATATACCCCACTCCAACTAACATGAAATGAACTAGGGCATGAAAATAATTATATGTGGTTTTTAAACCAAAAAAAAAAAGAAACAAAATACCTAATGAATGGAAGTAAACGAACTATTGAGTATATTTAGAACCCTGAGACGTGTGCGTGGTAACTGAAAGGTCAACACTGAATGTGAAAGGTCTCACTAAAACGCTTAAATGGTACTATTTCTCAGAAGAACGAATCAACTAGCTATTTCGAGGGCTTGATTGAAATCGCGTGTCTTGTATGGTTATTTTAATTGTCGAAGTCGAGAAAGGCCTGGCAACACTGCCGTGAAAACCAAAAGGTGATTCCGTTTGAAATCCACTGATAGGGAAGAAGGGAAAGCCATGGTGGGGACTTTGGCCCAATTCGAGCAGTGGCTCAGGGATTGGCTACTACGCAAAAATGGGTTTGTATATTATGTGTGTTTAATTGTTTGTAAAACTCAAGATTTAGGACCAAATACTACTTTGAAGCAACGTTTAAAAACATATTTGAAAAAAGTGAGACGAGAATAGTAATTTATTCTGAACGATTTTATTTTATCCTATACTATTTTTAATTAGCTGATCCCAATCCTAGATTCCATCCATTACGGCACCAGAGTTTCCTATAAGGAATCGCCAAAGACTTGACTTGAGGTGAATCTCAATCCATAGTATTTATAAATGTTGAGCAGCTTAAATTTAAACTACATAACCCACCCGTTTCTGAACAGACTATTTTAGTATGGTCTGTTGTATATCGTTAGTTCGTATGTACAATCTGTCAAATCGGAAATCAGTGATGTGAACACACTATACATCACAAAGATACACAGGGTAACATAGCCATGAACTGACAATATCATACCATAAACTAAGACGTGTGAGTAAACGTAGCGAACAGTGTAAATTGCCAGAATCCCCACGCTTGGCTCTCGGCCAGGCGTGGTGATTGTCTGTGGTCCATTCTTGTGATCTATAGAAGAGACCGCGCTCAGATTAACTTTATCTTTAATAGTATAATTACGGAAACTCACAGTGGGTAAAAGAGATAGGTAAATAGCCGGTTAAGTGCGCTAATGGTTTTATCAGTGTGCTGAGTAGCCAAATCTTTGTCGCATCGCAGGACTAAGATATAGTGCTGAATTTGTTCTTTTGTCGGGTGGGTACTATCGCCGCCATTTTAATTTTTTCATAACATTTCTACATAAATTTTACATATGCAAACAGCGCTTGAAGTTTTGAAACTGTCATTCAAGTTTGAAATACAAACAGCACTGTAACCAGAACTCTGGTTGGTTAGCGTCATCCGTATCAAGGAAAACGAGGGCGTAAAATCGAAATAAAAAAGATAAGATATAAAACGTTCTGTGCAAAACTCTTTAGCAATGAAATTTATATTTGACTGGCTTTTGCCCGCAGCTTCGCTCGCGTTAAATTCGGGGTAAGTTCCCCTAACCTGATTTACAGGTACCTGCTACCTGTAGTTTTTGCCCTTGCGCCTTTTTTATTGTAATAGCTATGCTAAGTTTTCCCTTTTCTTCCCTCTTTCTCCCTCATATCTCAATCATTTTTTTATAAAAAGCAGCCTATATCCGTCTCCAGGGTACCAACTATCTCTGCACCAAAATTCATCAAAATCGGTTAAGCCATTTAAGCGTGAAGACGTAACAAACAAACAAACTCACTTTCGCTTTTATAATATTAGTAAGGATTGCTGTCTACTCTACATACTTTTTGATATGACTATAACAAAAATTAATAAAAATTTTTTGTTCTGCGGATGAGAAATCAACAAATAACTTCTCCCGCTTTGGAAGGAGCGGACTGTCAGACTTTAAGCGGCTAAAACCCACTCATGTTCCTTCTTTTGCCCTTTATGTTCCGAAGGCGTCCTTTTTCCAACTATAATGGGTAGTACAATACCACTTGGTAACACTGGTTGTTAGATTTTCAGGCTACACTAAGGCCAACTAGCAGCGATACGAAAGGTCATTAACCTAAAGAACAACTGTGGCGTTGACAATCTAATATTTAGCTCTTTCCATCTTGTGCCTTTGTCGTAATGTCTCGTTCTCCCGGCAAAAACATGTCAACGTTAAGACGGGTTCGCCAACATTCGGGCGGCCATTTTAGATGGGGTTTTAGCATGGGTTTTGTTTACATTTGGTATCGCTTCTCGTTGGCCGTACTTTACCTGTAACGTCTGTCAAATATCTACAAATGACAGATCGAAGATTTATCTCAATTTCACAGTAAATAATCCCAACTGATTTGATAAATAGGCACGTAAGTAAATCTAACCCGTCCATTATATACTCGTACATTTAATATTAGATGAAAATGCACGTGTTCTCAAAAGCCTTGGGTTTATTACCCTTACCGTATCAATCATACGAGCACCACTCTAGCGGAAAAATCGTTTGATGTCCCAAAGGTTAGAGGTGGGTAGGCCAAACGCCTCCGGGAACATAAACATTGTTCTAACTGAGGAAAACAATGAAAACGTTCTGTTTTGTAAGATTGATTTTTATAGTTCGTGATTTGAGTTGTCTGATTTTTTTTTAGCTTAAAAGGTTTACTAAAATACTGTTTTTGAGTTTTTTTTTAACTTTTAATTAGACGACACGGTTGGCGGAGTTGCTGAGCTATCGACTGCTGCGCTGAGTGTCGCGGACTCGATCCCCGCACGGAACAAATATTTATGGCCCACAGATAGTTGTTCCGGGTCTGGCTGTTTGTGTATTTTATTTTTAATGTTTGTAAACCCACAAAACAAAAGTAATTCCTAGAGTACAGCTCAACGGTGACAAAAAAAAATTGTTTCCATTATAAGTAAATAGAACTTAAATATGACACGCTTTCTAAGTATCCGTTTGAGCTGAAATTTTGGTAATGATTGGTCAGCTAAGTGACGTTATTCTAAATCCTATACGACAAAAATGACGGACTAGTTGTTATAAAATATATAGTTATTTTGAAAGGTCTTTTTTACCGATATTATTCAATATATGAATGTAAACTGAACTTAAAACATTTTACAGCTAACGCAACGGTATACATATTAAAGTTAATTTTCCCGAATTGTGTGGATTATATTTTTAACACAGCAGTAAAATACTCAATCGTTAAAACTACTGGCCACGAGGCTTAAAAGTTCTACTAAAACGCCATAATAGAAAGAAAAATAAAGTTGATAATTTTCTTTTTTTATTCTTAACAGCTTACCCAATTTCTTCTTCTAGTTGACAGTATTTGGAGATAAAATAATTATGGCAACCTTCTTTCTTTTTCTACAAATGACGAGAGTTATGGACAAATGAGCTTTTTCTTCAATGATAGGTAATTCACAAGAAAATCATAAGAAGGTATGTTTTATTACAGCTTCTCTTAAAAAAACATTGAGAGGAGAAGAAAATAGGCAAGCTATAAACCCCGCTACCAGCAAAGTAAAACTCAGTCTACAACAGAAGAATTCGATTAAGCCGTTCAATTATATAGACAGACGTTCCTTTTCTTAGCATAAAACAGGACTGCCTATGTGCAATTCCAAAAAAAAATATATACAACCCTCAACCCCAATACATGTTATTGCAGTTCAGAAACACAATTTAAAAACTTTACACACGTACTGGCACAAAACATTTTAAATCTAAACGACAAAGTGGCACTCAACGTGCACGCTACGGCCATAACTTGTAATTTTCCCATCGGCTTGCCGGCTTGGCGAAACTTGGACGTGCCAAGTTGCGATGAGTCAAGTATGGCGGCTGTGACTTCGCGGTAGGCGACACAATATTGCGTTTTTGTATGCCGCAATGTGGAGTTAAGTGTAAAAAGGGTAATTACAGAAGGTAGTATTTAAAATAAAGCTAAATCTCCACTATAACCACCATTTTTATTTTTCTTTAGTTGCAAAACGTGCCCGTTGGAATTACAAATCGGCAAAAATCCATAGTAATTGCATCTTCTATTTATTTTTGGAATGAGTTTTCGAGACACTAAAAACTCTAGCTCTAGTGCAAAATATGCTTCTAGGCGGTTTATAAATCTAATATATAAAATTCTCGTGCCACAGTTTTCGTTCCCATAGTCTTTCGAAACGGCTGGACCGATTTGTACGAAATTTTGTGTACATATCGGGTAGGTCTGAGAATCGGCCAACATCAATTTTTCATAGCCATATAAGTGAGCAGCGGGTGAAACCGCTGGGCACAGCTAGTAAGTAAGAAATATATATTTGGTCTTCATTACTAAGTCCTTGTTATATTTTTATATCAGTTTTATTGAATCGCTCCTTTGGTATATATGAATGAAAAAAAAAATGAATATCATTGGTATTCAGCATTATATTCATTTTTTATTACAAAGAACTAAAAAAACTAAGGGTATTATTTTGTATTAAACTGGTTACTTTATTTCATAGTTAGCGTCAATTTAATTGACATATGTATATGTGACTATGTTGTTATAATTTGAATGTGTTCTCTATTGTACCGGTCATTTTCTGTACGCAAAGAGAATGACGTAAATTAGCTTAAAAAAAACATACCTATTCCTATAAAATATTTCAGTTGCAACTGGAAACAAGCAAGAAACTATACTTGTAAGATTGTATTCTATAATAAGTTACAGGTAAAGCTATTAATAGCGTGTATAAAATAGAACCAACGATAATCTTTTGTTTTTTTAATTCAGCAGCCAAATAGAAGAGGTTTAAAAATCCTAGGAACAAACTTCTTACTAGCAATTAATCAATCGTCTGTATTCTTAATTTAAATTTTTGAACAGACATTTACCTAGACGGCCAACTAGCAAACGTTTTGGAGCCAACGTCTGAGAACGAGTGAGATTTTACTAAATGTCATCGAATGGCAAGGACGAGTACTTCAAGATGTCTAGACGAAGTCGTTCTCTTCGATGTTTGATACTTAGAGATTCTGTGACGACCACTGCAAATATATTGGATCTGATACCGTTTAGAGAGATAAAGTTCATTGATCTTTAAATCTTTGATTCGTGAGTTCTACACTCAAATGAAATGAAGCACTTTTTGGCGAAATATAATAAGTTCATCAGCAGTATGATTTTGTAAATTTATAGAGATAATAACATTTCAAACAACTTTAGAAACCATACGCACAAACAGCTGAACTGTAGAAACATCCATACATTTTACTTGACCTGAAGATCAAAATTTAGAATTTTAAAATTAAAAACACAGCCAACGGCAACTAGACCAAGACATAATAAGCCCTCAAATCAAATCAATAAAGCTCCTACCAGACTTCCACAGTTCAAAATCACTAAACCATTCCAAATTCAAACGTCCGTAACCCACGTGTTTCACTGGTCGTACACAGAATATCCTCCCGGCCTTTAATTAGCTTAGCGCGTACCCCTGACACATATCTGTTCGTCCATGGAACGAGGCGTTCTAGGAATCGGGATGCAGCGTTCAAGGGATTTGATTGTCGAACGTCGGTTTATCAGTGCTTACAAGGTCATTTATTCGAATTGAATTATCGTAATTTCTGTGAAATTGTGTTGGGGTTATTTGTAAACAAATTTGAAAAGGGCAATATTGATTTTGGTATTGTGTCTGCTGGAGTAAAGGGCTTAAATGGCGTTTGTGGTGTTAATAGATTTTTGATCGTTTAAACAAAAGTTATAAATCCAACACGTTCATTATGTCAAAACTTAAAATCAGAGTTTGATTCAATAAGATGTCACAATCGCTTATTTTGTAAAGTGTTTTTTTACCAAATTTGAACCTGAAAAAAAAAGAATTTAAATAGAATTAAAGAAGAATAGAGTGTACGTACACGTTGTCATAAATGAGGAAGAAACTTGGTATGGAATGAATGGTCACCTACCCATTGACCAACCTTGGCAAACGCAGCTTAACCTTTAAGATTTACCCGTGAGACTGTCATCATTAATCCAGGAGCTCTTCAAAAAACTAAACACGTTATTGCAGTAAAAAGCCGTTGTGCCAAATTCTGTAATTTAAATCCTTACTAATATTATAAAAGCGAAAGTGAGTTTGTTTGTTTGTTACCTCTTCACGCTTTAATGGCCAAACCGATTTTGATGAATTTTGGTACAGAGATAATTGGGAACCAGGAGACGGACATACGCTAATATTTTTTTGAAAAAAGTGGGATGTGAGGGATAGGAAAAACTTAGCGTTGCTATTACAAATCAATAAGGCGCAAGGGGAGCGAAGCCGCGGGCAAAAGCTAGTAATACTATATTTCCGTTTACACATTTCGGATTTCGGACAACATTTCTTCTCAACCGAGAGCCGAAATTCTCGTAGTAGTAGCTTTGCCAGATCGAACCGCATTCACTGGCAAATATCTTGAAGATGTCTTCGCGACAATCCATCAATTTCCTGACATCTACCATGACGCTAATGGCTTCAGGAGGAGGAGGGGCGGTGAGGGGATCATGATCCTCGCTTTTTTTGCTAACTGTCGGCTCAAAGACGGAAAAGATTTAGGATAAGAATTTGTTAAGCACATTTGAATGAGGTTTAAGAAACTTGTCAAAAAAGTGTTGTGGATGATGTAAAGGTTATTGAAGAAGGGTAATTTGGAAGTTATATCTGTATTTGTACATTTTTAGGGTTTCGTATCCCAAAAAAAAACGGTACTCTTACAGGATCACTTTATTGGCCGTCTGTCTATCTGTCTGTCTGTCAAAACCATTTATCGGAAATACGTGAAGGTTTCGATTTGAAATTAATACCATATACTGATTTCTGCGTTTCCTTAGAACTGTGAAAATATCAACCCTCTCAGTCTACGCTGTTAAAAGATATAAAACCGGTAAAGGGAAAAATCTGAAAACCGTACATTTGTAGGGTTTATCGCTATATGGGGACAACAGTTTTCCAGCGGCAAAATTAACTTTGCCCTTCAATACAGTTTATCTTTTCGATAGAACAATGTTCAATACTTTCAGTAGTTACCGACCAGTTTGTTGGGAACCATCGGTGTGCGAGTCCGACTCACACGCCTCACACTTAGCCCGTTTTTGGTTACAGGCTTACAAATGGAGAAATGAAACGTTTGTCGTAGCGCGAAAACTTGGTTCGTTTCCAAATGGTCCATAATTTATTTACTGCCACTAAAAATGGTGAAAAATAAATATGAGTTTTAATAAATCCTTTAAGTAGCTCTTTTCCAAGCTTGCGGAAGACAAACTCTTCATCAAAAGTACAAAATACAACGTAATATAAGTTAACAACGAACTAATAAGTACCACACGGAAATTTTGGCCAGATTCCGTTGTTAGAATATTCAAGCATTCATTTCGAATTTTTGTTTAATCGTGAACGTATTCCTAAGCCTGAAACACGAATCAGTAAACTATGGATATGACACATTTTTTTGACGTTCTCGCGTGATTACCACTGAATATTTCACTAGAAGCGAACTGGCTGGTCGTTGTGACCGGATTTATTTTGTAGATTGTTCTCTGATTCTAATTCTATGTAGTCTGACACACTGGTTTTAATATATGTATTTTTATATGTTTTTGCATTTCGACATCGATATGAAACTAAAATTTTTGAATTATTAATTTCCACTTTCACTCTGGACGCTCTTTAAGTACAGACGCCTGCAGGTCAAGCTACCCGAAACTGTCAATTTTTCCCAATGAACCTTGAACCTAATAGTTCAGAAATAAAGTCGAAAATCTATCAAAGAAATCTGACAGATTGTAGTAGCTTGATGTGCAGACGTCTGTACATCGTTCTCACACATAATGTGTAATCTCGATATGAATTATGTATCCAAGATCTTGTAAAAAAAAATTGTTTAAAAAGAGTGTTCATGAAGATTTTTGACCATTCTTCTCCACTGTCATGACCATTTTTACAAGTTATTATGCCTTGTGACTGTAGCTTTATCTTTTTGTTTTTGACATTCAAAAGTGCCTGTAACATTCTAATTGAAACAAATGATTTAAGTTTGAGTGATTCTTAACATTCTTTAAGTATGCAGTAACAACATCGTATCTTTAAAAAAGAAAAAAAAAACTTCATTTACAGTAGTACCTAGTAAATTTGACACACTTTACCACAAGACATTCACCTCGAGACAACGTTTCTTTAAACAAACAAAAAACACGATTGCTCACAAAAATGTAAAAACCATCGCTCCATATACAAGTTGAAGAAGCCTTTGTAGGAACTATAACGAAGCGATGAACGTTAAAGTGCAGTCAACTTCGCTTATTGGATATAGAAGTGAGCTCAACAACACTTTGCCCAAACTAAGTGTTAATGTGACATGCGAGATATAAACGTAGGAATAAATATTACTAGCTTTTGCCTGCGGCTTCGTCCGCGTTAAATTCAGGGTAACACAGTTCCCCTTTCCTGATTTCCAAGTCCCTGCTACCTGTAGTTTTTGCCCTAGCGCCTTATTTATTGTAATTGCAAAGCTAAGTTTTCCCTTTTATTCCCTTTTTATCCATCATTCCTCACTTTAAAAAAAAACAATAGACTATGTTTGTCTCCAGGGTCCTAACTATCTCTGTACCAAAATTCATCAAAATCGGTTTTGCCGTTTAAGCGTGAAGACGTTAGAAACAAACAACTCACTTTCGCTTTTATAATATTATTAGTAAGGAAGTAAGGATAGTGTAAGACCTCCTCCTCCTTCCTCTCTTACAAGTGAAGTTATTCATGAATGAACTCATTTCGACGAGGCTTTTAACTGTCCGGACTATATTCGTGGAAAACTTCATGTGTTTTATGAAAGGATTTCTATCTAAGTTTTTTTCTTTCATGAGTGTCAATTCAAAACTTTGTGTGACTAGAGTTTAGTTTTTTTTTTACGTTGTAATTTAGATACGCATGGATCTCCTTGAATATAATTTTTTATTCTAATTTTGAACTTATTGATACTTCGATAGATAACGAAAACTACTCAGATTATTTCATACATATAGAATATGGAAGATGAAACATGAGTCAATTTGAACAACAGCAACATACGCAAGGATAAGAACAATAATCTTTAATCCTTATATACAAGGACGTTACAGTACATTGAGATGAAGACTAAAGCTGAGCTCGCGATGTTCATTACGAACTCGTATCTAGGTTATTTTTTATATGAAATCAGTACAAAAACTATGTGGGTATAAAACCGGGATGCGGGAAGCTTTCGGCCTGATGCCAAATACTGGGGGCGTGGCAAACCCGTATTTACTGAAAACCACTACCGATCCAACTTAGACTAGAGTCTGGAGGCTGAATAAACAACTTCAGGCGTTCATATCATTGGCCCCATTTGAGTGTGAGTCATTGCTGAGTAGCCAGTGAGACGGGATGTCTGGGGTTTCTATGTCACGCGAAGATGTTGCTTATTAAAAGGCGTTTAGGCGTGCTATTGTCCATATCTTTAAAAACTGAGATTATTTAAAAAAAATGATTTCTTGAGCAAAATTTTCTGTTTGTAATTCAGCTTGTGAAATGCTCTTATGTAGTATGGGGTCAAGGAAAACGGCTATGTACACTAAATTTACAAGCTAAATGCAATATTTCGTGCTTCAAATAAATTTGGGATTACTATTTCATTTACTAAAATGCGAGTTATTTATTGATTCTTCTTAGCATGGTGAGTTTTTTATTTAAAACATGATGGTTTTTACATTAACAGCGTAACAAGAAATAAACATTTTCTGATACCCGTCTCAGATTGGGACAATTGAAACACAATTACTTATTGACGTATTTAGGTTACTCGCAAAGTTAAATTGTACCACCACCAACCACATAGAGCCTACGTTTAGTCGAAATTTTGTCGTTCAAGTAAATCTGTTTCTAATTACACAGACATCAAATATTCTGTCGATAAATAGTTCGTGTAACTTCGATGATAGAAGGCCATTTATATTACGAACTTTATCAAATATAGAGAGCTTCCAAAAACAATAAGGAGATTGATCAATACGTGCTCTCACATGCGGCCCGGTCGTGTTGACAGACCAACTAGCGATATGTTTCACATTTCCTCAACAGCACAAGACTCGTTATTTCCCCATTAACCCACAATATCCCACGGCCCATTATTCGGAGAGGAAATACAAAAACAATTTCCACTTGCTCCGGATAACGATCCGATCGATAAAAGCGAAACTCGAATGCGATTACCATTAACAAGTGCTGGCTTTACAAGTATTACTGTTACAATTACATTAGAATTTCGTTCAGTTTCAGCACATTGAGTAATGAGCTATGGGGTACTCACAGTGCAGTGGTGTGGTGTAGCGGGTTACATGGGCTCCAGGGCACAGCACGGGACTTAGTTCGTGTAACAACAGATGCACCTCGTCGTGGCCACTTCGAGCTCAACTTGCGTAACATTTATATAACGAGACACTACTGAGGAACAACACCGCTCGGTCAGAGGCGGACTCGCGCGCGGCCCCGGACCCTTCGTCCTGCCATTTTGGTATCGATGGGGACGGGTTCAAAAGCGGAGATGGCGGTGAGGCCCGCCGAACGCGGGCTGTGATCGCGTTCGCGTTTCGAGCGGGCTTTTGTGTGAAAATGGGGATGTCACAGCGGTGGTTACGTTCGGTGGGAAAATAAAAAAGTGTGAATCGGTCGGGCGGAGCGGTCGGCTGCGAGAGGCACATGCCGCTCGATAGTCGGGCGCGTGCGCGAGGCGCGGCGCGCGTCACCCGCCGCACTTGCGCCGCCGCGCGCCTCAATGGAGCGCCGCCGCCGTCGCCGCTGCCTCACCGCTCCGCCGACGCGTGCCCTATACAAACATTTACTCCAGCAGTTCTACTTTACGGTCCCAACCAAATCGCGAGCGGTCATTTTTCCTTTTCAGTGCCGATGTGGCGAGGTTCTTCTTTAAGGCTTCGTCCTATAACTGTTCTTACAGAAAACGGTAGGTACAGTTGTTCTATCTTGCGTTTGTTGTTTTATGTACCAGTAGTCATACTTTCGAGGATTGACCTCTTTGCTTTCTTGAATGATTTAACCACCTAAATAAAACAGCGAACTTAGTATATAAGCGATAAGCGCTTTGGAGTGTTGGTTGCATAGTCCCTTCATAATCAGTTAGCATGTATTGGTACAATCTAGCAACTGAATTTCAAACCTGTTTCCCTAGCTGATTAAGCTAATATTCAGCACACACCTTTGGTTCTGGTGACAATATTTTTTATGTAATACATATATGTCTTGTTTCTGCACCCAAGACCCCTTTTACAAAATATCTCCTTGACGGTAAACGGATACCAAACTTTGTGTACATACAGACGCCAGCAGGTCAAGCTACCCGAAACTGTCAATTTTTCCCAATGAACATTGAACCTAATACTTCAAAATAAAGGCGAAAATCTATCAAAAAAAATCTAACAGATTGTAGTAGCTTGATGTGCAGGGCAGGCGTCTGTACATGTTTAATGTTGATTGATAAACCTAGTTTTCTTGTTTTCTTTTTAATACAAGCTTGTTTTTGTTTACATATCAATCTAAGACATTTAAAAACTTATAGTGAGGACATTGGAAATATTTCCATACAAACATTTTGATCCCAAACATTTTCGATTTTGATATCTACACGAATTCTACACTAAGGCCAACTAGCAGCGATACGAAAGGTCATTAACCTAAAGAACAACTGTGGCGTTGACAATCTAATATTTAGCTCTTTCCATCTTGTGCCTTTGTCGTAATGTCTCGTTCTCCCGGCAAAAACATGACAACGTTAAGACGGGTTCGCCAACATTCGGGCGGCCATTTTAGATGGGGTTTTAGCATGGGTTTTGTTTACACTTGGTATCGCTTCTCGTTGGCCGTACTTTACCTAATAAGCGGATTTGTGTTACCAGACAGAACGATTTGTTACGAAATAATTCGTCTAATCCCGTCTATGATTCGATTTTTTTTTTCAATACAATTTGACAGATCACAATTCTGTCAATGTCATTCAAGCGCCAGAACAAGCCATGCACTGTACGTATGGTCCTTCTGCCAATTTCACTCCGTTGTTCCTTCTCGACCAAGTTCATTATTTGGCTATCAGTCACTCGGCCGCTGTCTATAACGTAATGAAGGTTGTGACACTAACCAATTAATATGGAGACGCTCTGATTCTGATTTCGCGGACTGTTATGACGTGTGGCTGTGCTGGGTACTGCCTTGTAAAGGATACCTATTTCGTTCATTGTTTTCTGAATGCGTTTCAACGAATTGATTCACGCATTACAATTTTTTAGCTTTGTCATCGAACCCATTTCTCTTTTTATATAACTTAATAAAAGCACGGACCGTTATATTTTTTGTAACGTAACTTTATTAATTTACCACTTTAATTAAAAAAAAAGATTTCTATCTTTTTTTTAAGTACTTAAAAAAAAGATTTAACAAGTTTTAGTTGTATATGCCTTTGTCAAGACATATTTTCCATGATTTCTCAAATCTTAGAATTGATTGTAAGAGTTCTTACGTTGCCCATAGATGGCGACACTATAGCTGTGTTACTGAAACGGCTGTAGGATTCTTGGTAACTTTTACTGTAACCAAGAGATTTTACCTGACTGAAATACTCGTTTAGTTTTTTTATATTAAATGATAATCATTGTATTCTTTTCTTATTGGATGATATTTAATACCTACATTATTTTTTTTCCATGACCAATGAAATATATAAGATCCTTAGTAATGAGGTAGGTACTGTAGGGGTTTTAATACCATAAACCAAACCCAAGTACTGGCTGGTTTGCAATGAGGTTCGATTACTCAAGTTGTTTAAAAAGAGAATAGAATGACATGAGATTGACGTTAGATGTAAAGGTGAAAATGAAAATTTTAAAGTATTTTATGTTTTTTTAATACACGTATAAACACCCAGTTTCTTACAGTACTTACTCGTAAAGTCGTTTGCTCCGCATTGGACTTTTGTAGGATTGTATTTGATGGTTTTACGTCTGCTTTAACACAATAATTACTGAATCTCATTATTGTATTAACAGGAAAGCAGCTTTTATTTTTAAAAGAGGCACCATAAAGTGATCTTGATTATGCTCCTTTCGCAATAATGTTACCGTTTACCGCCGCAACCCAATAATAACCACTACCTTACTTACTTCCCTGGCCCTGGTTGGAGCGGGGTTGAGTGTCAGACTTATACTGACTAAAACCAACCCATGTTGCTTCTATTGCCCTTTACGTTCCGGGGCCGGGGTATCTCTTTCGAACAACCCGCTAAACCACTACCTGATGACACGGTGCTAAGGAGCTCAGCAGCGGGTAAACCCGATAGGTGAAGCTAGTAAGTAATAAGACTGAGTAAGGACAATTCTCACTTACTGCATCACTGTAACAACTGCTTCCATCGTCCTCATCGTCGTCTAAAATCACATCACTATTCCTATTAACCACACTATCTTCTTCATTATTCACCACATTCTCTTCTTCTTCATTACAAACAAAGTCTCTTTCACAATCATTGACGTTTTTACAAAGTTCAATGAAAAACACGCTTTTAATTTCATCTTCAGTTTGCACAAGTACTGATTTATTTTCCTTTTTAACACTCCAATGGCTGGGTAATGTATCTGTATTAGAAATATCTTTAACTTTAAATATCTTCGAACATAAGAATATCGATAGAATTCTTTTGAAAATAGTTCTAATAGTATTAGTGATAGATAACCATTTATTATGTTTCATATTGTCTATGGTCTACCGTTTTGTATCGACTGCCAGTAATCTAGTTAGTGCGGCTTATCGAATGATATCTAATAATTAATTAACTCTCAAACTTCGGGCCGCTGTTTCCGAGAATCGGGTTATTAATTATATTTATTGATATATTATAGTTATTTGGTGTATATGTTAGATTATAACCTACTTACGCCGTTTTTATACAACACACTTGACTTGGTTAAAATCCTTACTAATATTATAAAAGCGAAAGTGAGTTTGTTTGTTTGTTTGTGATAAACAAACAAACAAACTCTCTTCACGCTTTAATGGCTAAACCGATTTTGATGAATTTTGGTACAGAGATTGAGTTAGGAACCAGGAGACGGACATAGGTCATTTTTTATTTTAAAAAAAGTGGGATATGAGGGAGAACGGGGGAAGAAAAGGAAAAACATTGTGTTGAAAGGAAAAACATAGTGTTGCTATTACAAATCAATAAGGCGCAAGAGCAAAAACTGCAGGTGGCAGGTACTGTGTTATACCGAATTTAACGCGAGCGAAGCCGCGGGATAAAGCTAAAAATAAATAAAAAAGGTTGATAGTAAAATAAATTTATTTGACTATTTACAATAAGTATACCTATAAAAATATAACGATTTGGCATGTTACATTTAAGCATAATATTGTAAAAAAAATGATATATTATACAACATTATAAAAATAGAAATTCAACAAGGCTGTAACAGTAAGATGCTTCGGTCTTTTCTCTAGACCTTTTAAAAAACATAAGCGTAATTTAAACTTAGCATAGACAACCACTACAAGCGCCTAAATATTTACAAAGCGGAGCCTAACCGAACAAAATTTATAAAAAATATATTTATGGTAACTTTTAATAAAAAGTCACGTTTAACGTGTCAAAAGGGATATAAAAAGTTTATTTACATGATCACATAGAAACCCTGAACCACACCGAGTATTTTTTTAATAATAATTGAAAACCAAGTACACGTCCAAATATAAATTTTATGTTAAAAAATAGAAAAATATATGAAATAATTTTTAATACAATGATTGACACAACATTATAAAATACTTGAAACAGCTTAACACAAAAAGAACCTTAATCTAAAATTTAAACAGTTTCAATAAAATATAGTCATTTGATCAAATAAAACAAGGATATAATCACAACTTGCATTCAATTGCAGTAATTATCCAACATATTTTAGAATAGGTATTTAGAAAATCGTAACGAAATACTTTATAACAAAACATACTTAAGCTTAATATAAAAGTTAATGGTGCTAAAACTCTTTCTTTCCGACAAAATCGTTCAAAAATCTAAAAAATATACAGTGTACAAGCTATACAAAGTTTACATTAAATACTTAGTTACAAAAAATCGACACTTTTATAAAGCTATCTAGTCAAAATAAACGACTTCACTTCATAAAATAGAAAAATCTAAACATATGAAAATAGAATAGAAGACTAAAAAATGTCTCTACATGCCACCTTGTTGCTCCTAAAAGTTCTTAATTTAAATATAAAATTACCTATGATCCCGAAGAACATTCTAGAAGTAACGAGGCGCCACGCAACCATGAAACTGAAAATCTCAGGTCCCTAGCGCGACTTGGCTAGAAAGCCCATCAGTCAATATCCAGGCTCTTGAAACTGCTAGTGAAACTAGCGAACATACCTTTACTAGGCTTTTTGATTCTCTTTTTCTCATCAGCCTTAAAGATTTCCGTCTCAACCAGCCATTCTCTATAGTTATCTTCCATGTTTTTCCTCTGTTCTTCATGGAGTTGCTTGACGGGCGGGAGGGGTCCACCAAAGTCTTCGGGTAGGAGTTCCTTGTCAACTATGGCCTCTGGTCCTTCGGAGGAAAAGTTTAGGAGGTTGAGGAGATTGGAGTGGATGAGCGGTTTCACGAGACACATGACTTGGTTGATGAAGGAGACGGTGTGGACGACATGGATCTTCTTTAGACGACACGGGTGAGCGTTCTGGAAGATACAAAATATAATTAATTAAGTACAATTATGTTTAGTTACAGTCCAGACCATGCAGCAAAAACGTGTAGTCATATATAAGTATGAGTCAATTAAACTAAAACTTTCTTTATGGAACCAATATCGATGTCAAGAAAATATATTATCTGTCCTATACAAAACTTCAAACTTCTGTCCCTACTAAATATATTTGACCTATTTACAAAGCTAGTCATAATCAATATTCTGAAACACTAAGTGAAAAAAAAGCAAAAGAATTATAGAAACCAACCTGAATATAATGCATAAAAGCTCTAAGTGCGGGCAGAGTAACCCTGGTCAAGTGACCAAGACTGCAGCCCTTCATGTCGAAGATGACAATATAGCCCTCAGACAAGCGGTCCTCAGACAGCTTGACATCGTTGAACATGCAGAACATGCGGACAGCATCAGCGAAGTTTAGCTTGCTATAGTCGAACTCTGACAGCCGGTAGAGGAGGACGTGGTAGCCCTCCGCAGTCTTGATTGGTAGACCCACCATGTGCCTGTAAGGATAAAAGGTCAGATGAAAATAATTCGGTTTTTTGGGCCAAAAAACGGCCAACAAAAACAAAAAGTCATTTCGTAAGGGTTCCAATTTTGAATGCGAGGTTTCGTCAAATATCATTCTACACGTATTATTAATTGCTTTTATTTTTTTAAATATACCTATATGTATGTAAAGATATCATCAATTTATATATTGTTATGCATAGTATCTTCAAAGATAAGTGAAGTGTAAAAATATGACTTATGAATAAGCTAATTCGGGGCCTAATATTGAAACAAGTGGATTCTATTAGAATAGGTGTCAAGATGTTCTCAGTAAAACATGTAATACCATGTAACATACCTCAAACCAAGACACAAAGTTTAAGATAATTACAATAACAGCTCGTTGAATACGGAAGGCGATACCTCTAAGGAACAAACGAAACTATTCAATGAAGAGATATAATGAACAGATACGCATGCAAGATAGCGGCTTGACAAGAATGCTTGACACTTGTATAGTGGACTGACGTTCCCGGTACAGATACTTATGACGAGTGAATAGGTTTTGATTCAGTTGACCGTACTGATGACGGTGATTACTTATTAATGACTTGACTTGTCTACAAGCTAAATACATAATGTAGGTACTTCAATTGTAAAAAAGACTTAAAAAACTGTTTTGTTCAAGCTATCGTAAATCCCTGTCCATTGCATTACCAAGAAGT
Organism: Ochropleura leucogaster; assembly: GCA_958449745.1. Classification (NCBI taxonomy): domain Eukaryota; kingdom Metazoa; phylum Arthropoda; class Insecta; order Lepidoptera; family Noctuidae; genus Ochropleura; species Ochropleura leucogaster. The sequence continues at coordinate 4,895,149 of OY288220.1, read as the reverse complement.
ATATAATTGTAGTTAACCTCTATGGTTCATTTTCGAAATTTGAAATATTCTTTCTCTCATTATTCATTCGATTTTCTTTTTTTTTATTAGACAAATGACCATAATATATGTGTTGGTGAGCGGTAGAAAAACAGGATGTATAATAAAATTATTCTCCTGTTACTGCTGACTATGCGTGTTTACCTCAAAAGGAAAAACGGAACCCTTATTGTATCACTTTGTTAATTGTCAAGACCCTTTATCTCGTGGAGGTATCGAATTTAAATTAACTATATACTCAAATCTGCGGTCCTTTTGTGCTATGATAAAGTTAACTCTCTAAGTCTACGCAATCAAAAGATATGGTTGTTTATGTCGACAGTTTGTACAGAACCCTCGGTGCACGAGTCTCCCTCGCTCTTGGACAGTTTTCTTTTTAGTTTTCTGATTCATACATAAATTTCATTAGTTTAATAGACTGCATTTCTTAACATAAACTACGACCTACATAATGTTTCCAAACATTACCTTTTGTATGCAAAACCATGTAAAAAGGTAATTAATACAGCAGTTTATGTGTATTGTATGTAAATTTATTAATTGACGTAGGCAGTACACGTGGTATGATGAACAGTGATCGAATAATCTGGCGCTAATTTACCTAAACTTCATTTTTATGCCTACGAAAGAATAATATGGACATGCCTTTTAGAATCAGATATCTAGGAAACGTTTGAAATTCCTGATTGCCAAAAATGTTACCTGCATACAAAATATAGTTAGAATTCGTTGTAAAATCGATATTATATATATTTTTTAAATAATGAAATAATATAATTTGAATAAATATAAGAACGATTTCCTTTGTTAAATTTACATCTTGTTCTTCGGAGTGAGTGGTTGATGAAGAAGTCATATTGGCTCTCAAAGTAAAGAAGCACACAGTCGATAGGTGGTTGGGCCCTCGGGCTTGGCCGTTGGGATTTCAGACCTAATCTTACATGACTGAGAAAAAAAAATGTGTGGCACTCGGGGAATGCCGCGGTAAAGCTACTGCATAGCATTTTTTATCTGATCTACTTATGCAATAAATAAAAACAACTTATGCAATAAATAAAAAAAAACTTATGTAATAAGTCAAAAAAATCTAAATATCGCAAAAAGAAAAACAAGACCTTGGGTTTGATCCAGCGTAATGTCGATTGACTATCCGATTCACTACCAAACACGCTAAAAAGACATTGGAAGCATGATTGAAAAAACTGACCGTATTCGTAAGTAATGAAAGTGTTAGGTTTTTTCGTTACGAAATTTCTGAATTCGGTCTCCACGCTCAAGGCCCGCGATAGAAGCTATGCAATAGCCTAATAACTCACGTGATGTCCATGATGGTCTTGTTCTTCGGCGCTAGAGGGTCACGGTTGGTGAAGAGATCCGGGGTGTTGGCCCTCAACGTGAAGTAGCACTCGATGGTGTCCTTCGTCTCTTTGATCTTGTAATAATTGGAGTGCAGGAACAGGATCACGTACTCGTCTGAAATGTGCGGCAGATGCGGCTGGCTAGCCATCCTGAAATTGTGAGAAGTTTTATCAGTCATGGTAAGTTTATGAGGAATATAGTATGGAGGAGAAAAACAAATGGAAGTGAATTGCTTAGAACTAGCTATGAGCCACCAGACGCAAATCGTATCGCAATCGCATGTTGCATTGCCATTTTTGTTTTTTTGCGGATGGTAAATCATCAAATAACTTCCCCCGCTCTGAGCTGAGCGCACGGTAGTGTCAGACTTGTACTCAATAAAGTCTACCCATGTTTCTTCTTTTGCCCATTATGTTCCGGGGCCGCGGTAACTTTTTCATACAACCCGCAACCCCAGCAATCGGTGGACCTGGCAGGCCCCTCTGCTTTGCTGACATCTCAAGTCGCATTGCCGTTATTTGGAACTCTAGAATTTAAGGCTTATGGTTGATCCATTGATTTCGCTACTGCCTTTGCTACCAAACATAAATAGTCACAGACTAAAAGGACGCACACACGCAGATCTACTACTTAACTATGACGTCTTAAAGCAGAACTTATTCGACTTTGGAAAAGAGATGGTGCTAGACACCCTATATAGCTCTGTCTCTTTCCCTCAGTGAAATAAGTTCTGCTTTAAGACGTCATAGTAGGGTAGCTGGTCTAAATCAACAAAACGATAGAATATCAGCTGTGACAGAAAGTAGTGCTTATTCAAGTAAATCTAAAGAGGTGACGTCATACGTAAGTAATCTTAGATGGTTAGTTAGAATGTCCGTTTGGAAACGAAGGGAAACTCGGCATAAATCTACAAAGTTCATGTAGTATCATTACGAATCGAATCTCAAGGTGCTTTGATTCTGGCCTGCCAGGGCGACCGCCTGCCGGAGTTGCTTGTTGTTCGAAAGATATACTGCTGCCCGGGAACATAAAAGCCAAAAGAAGTAACATGGGTGCGTTTAAGTCAGTAAAAGTTTGACATTTCCCCCCGCTCCGCCAAAAGCAGGGGGAGTTATTAGATGATTTCCCATCCGGAAAAGAGGTGCTTTGATTACAAATGAAAATTATGAATAAACAATAGTCGGAAAACTATGAACTCTTAGCAAACAAACGATAAAATAGGGCCGCCATTTTGTAACCGCATTGTCATAAAAAAAAAGCGAGGGCAACGGCATGCAGTTCAGCCTAGTTATTAGAACTCGATTGCAAGTTGATCGCTCTATGTATGTAAATTGCTATGTAGATCGGATTGATGTTATTTTAAATTGTAAAATATGTTTATGAGCTTTGAATATTGCGTCTGACAGAGGCCAGTTGGAGAATTAGGTTTTTTTTTGAGGAATGGGACATCATCAAATAACTTTCGCCAGCCATGTTCCCTATTTTGCCCTTTGTGTTCCGGTGCTGCACTATCTTTTTCGAAGAACCCGCAACCCCGGTAGACAGTGGCCTTGGCCCCTTTGCTTTCCTGACATCTCTTAGAGCGAGTTCACATTACCGTGTTACCCGGCAGTTTTACCGGAACCGGTGTTGGATGCGTACTGGCATATATATGGCGACCCGATAATACTGTCGGCGAGGACCCGGCCACGACGACGAGACAATGGTGGAGAATATAGATATACTGCTTTGTATAGGGCGACTATAGCTTCTTGTGTGTACAGTAAGATCCGGTGGTCGGCCTACGGCAAAACTGTCGGTCCGACCTAATGTAAACCTAGCCTTAGAGGCGCGCTTGGAACACGAACGTGCCGTCGACACGGCCTGTCGTCAGCAGACGGGACGGTGAGCTGCCCCTTACTAATCAATCAACTGAGCACATTGCAGTTGCAGTCCACTGCTAGGTGAGGGTAACTAAGAAACTCGATAAAACCTACTAGAAATTGTAAGAGAGATGTACAGACGCCTGCACATCAAGCTACTACAATCTGTCAGATTTATTTGATAGATTTTCGACTTTATTTCTAAAGTTTTAAGGTTCAAGGTTCATTGGGAAAATACAGTTTCGGATAGCCTGACCTGCAGGCGTCTGTACATACTATGTAACACATACATACATGTACATACAATGTAACACATGCATGTACATACTTTATGCGATTCTCAATTGTTTTTGGCAAGCAACCTCCGTGATATATTTACCAAGTTTATTTACTGCCATGTTTTCAAACCACAAATATTTTCTCTTACCAAATTCGATGTAAGAGCAATTTTGCCAAAAGATGTTATAATGTGCTGAACGAGCGATGTAAAGTAAGCGTTTTTTTTTTTAATATAAAAAAACTAGCTGTTCCTCGCGGTTTCATATATAGCCTTCCTCAAGAAATGGACTATCCAACACTAAAAGAATTTTTTAATTCGAACCAGAACTTCCTGAGATTAGCGCGTTCAAACAAACTCTTCAGCTTTATAATATTAGTATAGATAACACTTTATTTTAGACCGGAACAGTCTTGGAGAGGGTGTCCTAATAATTCTAATTCCATTTTTTGAAAATATGGCTCTTGAGAAGACATTTTTCACACACACACACTTAAAAAAGGAACGCAAGATAGGGAAGAGCATATGAATATTAGCTTTGTGTATAAGAAAACGTCAGAAAATGTTGTTCAAGTATATTCCATATGCCTAGCCTTTTCCCAATTAAATTGGGGTCAGCTTCAAGTCTAACCGGATGCAGCTGAATATCAGTATTTTACATGAAGCGACCTCCACAACCCAGTTAGAACTGGGTAATGCGTTACCCCTTGGTAAGACTGGTTGTCAGACTTTCGGAACACTGACTACCTGTAACGACTGTCAAAGATCTACAAATGACAGCCGGGAACAACAGCTTAACGTGCTTTCCGAGGCACGGAGGAAACTCGGTATGTAACGGGTGGTCACCCATTCACAGACCATCCTAGGCAAACGCGGCTTAACCTAAAGATAAATCCGATCGGCTGCTATTATTTAGCCACGAGCTCCTCAAAAAAATATTTCTCCAGTAAATATTGCTAATGCGATAGTCTGGCACATTGTCAAGATTTACTTCAAACCCCTATTTATGCCAAATAAACCTTTTTAGTTGTGCTTGCTTTAACTTTTATTATATCCAAGCTAAGCCGTCTGGGAATGCCGAGATCGTATCGTGATGCATGATCGATCGATATGTAATTCGAAATGAAGGAACAAACAAAGGCAGAAATAAATAAATCATTGGTCCTCGTGAGGCCAAAAGTTAGGAAGCGGGACTCCTAAGTCTGGCAATATTGTATGCACTTTGATTAATTAGATGAAATAGAAGAATTCAGAGCTATTTTGTATCTTATTGTTGGGATGGGAAATTATCAAGTTGTCAATAGTTTTTGCCCTTGCGCCTTATTGTTTGAAATAGCAGGGTAAGTAATCCCTTTTCTTCCCTCTTTCTTCCTCATTTCCCACTATTTGTTTTGAAAAATCGCCGATTTTGATGAATTTTGGTACACAGATAGTTGAGACCCTGGAAACGTTAGCCATCAAGGCGTGAAGACATAGTAAACAAACAAACAAACTTACTTTCGCTTTTATAATATAAGTAAGGATTTTCGTGTCGTAGTGTTTGTTACCAAACTCTTCCGAAACGGCTCGCCCGTTTTGTATGCAATTTTGTCTGCAATTTTGTCTGCATATTGGGTATATCTGAAAATCGGACAACATTTATTTTTCATACCCCGTTGAAGTAAGGGGGCCGCTCCTTGGACCTGAGCAGTGGGTGTAACCGCTGATTACAGCTAGTATTCATCAAAAACTTTAATTTCCGGCTACCCCACACGAAAATCTAAGACGCACAAACAAACGTAACACATATTCGTGTTCTCGCTCCAATTGCTTTCGCATTGCGCGCACGATTGCATGCTAACGATTCCGTTCCCTTCAACTAGCCACGCGATTCCTTACGTCCAGTGTACAGCAAAAAACATAACGTGATATGAAATACTTGAACTAGGGTTGAACTAGTTCAGATTGTTTGATGTATGTATATTACTTACGTAGGTAGGTACCTATATGAAGTTTTTTGTTTTATGTGTATCAGGAGGTCTTGGCCTAATAATTACAGTCATTCTGGTCGATCTTAAGGTAAGGTTGGTCCGTAGATAGGTGACCACCCATTTCATACCGAGTTTCCTTTATGCAAAATCAATCAAAATATTTTTATTTCACACTAGCTAGCGCCCGCAAGATATCTAAAAAAAATAGCTTATGTCCGTCTCCAGGGTTCCAACTATCTCTGTACCAAGTTCATCAAAAGCGGTTTAGCCATTTAGGCGTGCAGAGTAACAAACAAACAAACTCATCACTTTCGCTTCTATAATATTAGTAAGGATTTTATTACACCACTAGCTGTTCCCCGCGGTTTCACCCACGCTGCTCAGCACCTGTTGGTCGTAGCGTCATGTTATATAGCCTATAGCCTTCCTCAAGAAATGGACTATCCAACACTAAAAGAATTTTTAAATTCCAACCAGTAGTCCCTGAGATTATCGCGTTCAAACAAACAAACAAACAAACAAACAAACTCTTCAGCTTTATAATATTAGTATAGATGTGCATTTACATAACTAAAAACTCTTTGAAAACTTTAATACAAGCAAAGTCACACTTCCAATCTAGCATAGGATGAACACGAATGTAGGTTGGTAGTCCGTATCGGAGCCACATTCCAGGAACGAATGACTTATCGAGCCATTTCATCTATTACCATATTATTGAGAGCCTGCACGACGCGACGACGCACTGCTATTTGCTGACTCTTCTATTTATATGTATGTACATGCGACTATATACAGACGTGTATGTACAGACAACGGCACATCAAGCTACAAAAAACCATTTTAACCTGATCTCCTACTACTGTGTGCGATTCGTAGTAGAAAGATCAGGTTATAATAGTTTAGTATAGGTTGACCTGCCGTCGTCTGTACAATGGAGAGTTTAGGTTCATAGTTAAGAGTCCTTTTAACTTATTTTGGTTAGTTTAGGCTGAGTCTGTTATTTTACATCTATTCTATAGTCGAAGCATATTTTTTGATTTGATATTTGCTGATTTTGGAGGACAGTAATTAACAAAATTATATTATACTAGCTTTTGCCCGCGTTAAATTCGGTAGCGCCTTATTAATTTGTAATAGCAACGCTAAGTTTTCCCGTTTCTTCCCTCTTTCTTCCTCATATCCCACTCTAAAAATAGCCTATGTCCGTCTCCTGGTTTCCTGCTACCTCTGTACCAAAATTCATCCAAATCGGTTCAGCCATTAAAGCGTGAAGAGGTAACAAACAAACAAACAAACTCACTTTCGCTTTAAAATATTAGTAAGGATTATAATACAAATTCGTTACCTTCGGACCCGTTATCAATACAATACAATAAAAGGAATACTTGCAAATTACGTCAACAGGTGGAGCTACGGGCAAGGCCCATAGCGTAGGTCATAAACAAAACAAGCTTTCATTAAATAATACCCATTACGTATTTTGAATAACAGTCGTAGCTTACATAACATTATTAAGTGGTACCTTTGAAGGCCGAAGGTTTTACTTCCAGAACTGGTTTCACAGGTATTTTGTATACCTACTCATACAAGATCGGCAGAAGCAATATATCCTTGCTATATAATCCTACTATTATTTATTATAAATGTGAAAGTTTGTGAGTATGGATGTATGTTTGATCCTCTTTCACGAAAAAACTACTAAGCGGATCTTGATGAAATTTGACACAGTGGTAGATTAAAGTCTTGAATAACACATAAGATACTTTTTTTATCATCACGTGGGCGAAGCCTCAGGGCGCAGCTAGTATTATAAAACCGAAAGTGAGTTTGTTTGTTACGTCTTCACGCCTAAATGGCTAAACCGATTTTGATGAATTTTGGTACAGAAATAATTGGGACCCTGGAGACGGACATAGGCTAATTTATTTAAGTAAGAAAAAGGGAAGACAAGGGGAGCGAGGGATACATTTTTTTCAATCATCATGCGGGTTAAAGTTACTATGCCTAAAACCCATCCATCTTCCTTCTTTTGCCCTTTGTGTTCCGGGGGCCGCGATATCTCTTTCGAACAATCCGCAACCCCAGCAGAGTTCGGATAAGAGAGGCTTGTATGTAAGTACCGCCACTATGTACCTAGTAGATCTACGTTCGAATCTAGCGACCTCAGTTAATCTCAGTCGTTATTTTTTTTCAGTCGGTAAACTTTTCCTGAATGAAACCCATCCGTGTTCCTTCTTTTACCTTTGCCTTTGTGTTCCAGGGTCGTGGTATCTCTTTCGAACAACCGGCACACCCGGCATCGATTCGAGACTTGCTCTAACAAATCAACTTCTTTGACATTTTTATCCACACCCGCTGAAGTCCACATGTCGCTTGAGCGAATAGCTTAAGCCTCAAATGGTCCATCATAATTAGAATATCTATCAACTATGTCCACTATACATATAATTATGTCAGTACCTACTTACTGCTAAAAAAGAATACAATTATTCACTTCTATGAGAAAAGATTTTTTATAATTATCAATTAAACTTTGCCCCACACTAGGAATTTCTGTATCCTGTGTCGTGGGTGCGTTTACAAACATTGAAACTGACATACACAAACAGCCAGACCCGAAACTATCTGTAGGTCATACAAATATTTCTTCCGTGTGGGAATCAAAACCACGACACGCAGCACAGCAGACAATCGCGCAGCCACTGCGCCGACCGTGCCGGCCAAAATTAAGATAAGGGACGGTAAGTGCAACCGTCCCTAATAAATAATCCGTCACTTATAAAGCTAATAAACTAAAATGGTTGACACAAAAAAAGGTAAAAATTTAAAATTATTTTTGTTGGTGGAGCTTTAGCAGCCATTTGAAAGTCTGAAGTGATTTCGATTCCTTCATTACTGAAGGTATAGAATTATAGAGTTGAGTTTAGCCCCCAACAGCCCAACAGTCTTCTACCGTAGTTTGTTCTCAGTGCTCTTAAAATTACTTACCACTCCCTGATCTGCTGTATTTCGTCATCCTGTGCCTTGGGCAGCGGCTTCAGCCCGTGCAGGAACGGATGCAGGTACTTAGTCGCTGACATCTCGCAGCCACTCGCTTTCTGTAACAATAATTAATTTACTGTTATTTAATGTGTTTGAAACTAGCATTACTAGAGGAGCTCGTAGCTAAATAAATAGCAGCCGCTCGGGTCGATCTTTAGGTTAAGCCGCGCTTGCCTAGGTTGGTTTGTGGATGGGTGACCACCCGTTACATACCGAGTTTCCTCCGTGCCTCGGAAAGCACGTTAAGCCGTTGGTCCCACCTGTCATTTGTAGATCTTTGACAGTCGTTACAGGTAGTCAGTGTTCCGAAAGTCTGACAACCAGTCTTACCAAGGGGTATCGTATTACCCAGTATTAACTGGGCTGTGGGGGTCAGATAGGCAGTCGCTCCATGTAAAATACTGATATTCAGCTGCATCCGGTTAGACTGGAAGCCGACCCCAATATAGTCGGGAAAAGGCTAGGCAGATGATGAAACTAGCATTACAAAGGAAATTATTAAAAAAAAAATTGGTTTTGATGTAAAACAGTGATAATTTATAGTGTTGTAACCGTCGACAGGTCTCAAGTTCGAACTTAAAGCACTTATTATGGGTAAAGCCAGCATGCTTAAGAAATATTTCTCGAACGCATGTTAAGTCAAAGGCCCAGGGGCGTCATAAAAACTCTAACATCATGTTAGGTACTAAGCACATAATAAAGAAGAATATAAAAGAAAACAGCAGGGTTTCCATGACATCTTATAGCAGTTCCTATTCCTGAGTGAGAAAGAGATAGGGCTAGACACCCTGTATAGCTGTCTCTTTCCCTCAGTGGTTTAAGTTCTGCTTTAATACGTCATGGTAGGGTAGCTGAAAGCCAAAATAAAGTCACAAAACAGTTTAGATGTAAAATATATGGGACTGACATAAGCTACCGAAAACCTATTCTTTTAGTTCCTACTATAATATCTATATATCTATACTAATATAAAGCTGAAGAGTTTGTTTGTTTGTTTGTTTGAACGCGCTAATCTCAGGGACTACTGGTTGGAATTGGAAAATTCTTTTAGTGTTGGATAGCCCATTTCTTGAGGAAGGCTATATAACATCACGCTATGACCAACAGGTGCTGAACAGCGTGGGTGAAACCGCGTGGAACAGCTAGTGTATTATAAACACGCAAATTCGTATGGATGGAACTCTCTCACGTAAAAACTACAGAATGGATTTTAATTAAACTTTACAATAACATAGCTTATACATCCGAATAACAGATAGCCATAACAATAACAAATATTCATAAACATACATTGCATATTCTAAAACCACATGAGTGAAACTGCGTGCCACTAGTCTATAATATGCGAAAAACTTTGAAAGCGATTAAGGCTAACGAATAAAAACTAGAAGCTCTAACTTCAATATATTTTGGCAGACAAAAATCTTCGAAATGTATATCTATATAAAAGGCTAAATATATGTATAATTATACCTCTGCCTAATCATGGAAAAATTACATGATATTGTGTGAATACGGTATTACACCCATTTTTTAAAAGTATCTCATTTTGATCCTAGGGTCCTAGTAAACCACCAAAAAAAACAAAAAAAGAATATTCAATCGATAAGTGCCATAAAACTGCATTTCAATTTTACAATTTCTATTTTCGCGCGTAAAATCACAAAAACGCTTGACGCCATGTTACTCTGTGGTCATGACGTCAGTTGGTTATAAACAAATGCGCTGTTATTAGTCTTTCTGTTTAGTTGTATTTTTCACTATAGTTTATGGTATTATTATAATGGTGGTATTTATTTCTTCCATGGTATTATTACTACTATTTCAATAAAAAATAAAATGTAGTTTTATAATACAAAAATAGTAATAGTTGCTCAGTTGACAGTTGTCATTTTTTGTTTCCATGACCATATGACGTAATAATCATGGCGGACACTGTTTCGCTTTAAAAATACAGACTAAAAAAAGTGAAAACTTTGAAATCAATTTTAAAATTTATTCAGTTGTTTTATTAATTAAATTTAACATTTTCTGATTGCTTGTTGCCTAAGCTATCTGAATTGTATATTTTTAGAATTTCTTTCATATAGAGTAAAATACCCTATTCTACTAAAATACTTAGTTTTTAACTACCTTATGTTGTACTCGTGCAAAACTCAACTTATTACATTCAATGCGTCAATAAAATGACTTGCCTTATTATTTTGTACTTAAAAATTACATCGCCCTTCATGAAAAGGAAAAAAACCTGAGAATATAATTGTATACAGCCTACATTTGTCTTGTCCCTTCCGTAGTTATCAAGGCCATCGACCCTGACTCTGGACCGAGTCAAAAAAACAATATCAAGTTGAACGTAAAAAATGAAAACTTGACATTGTAAAAGGCCATGCAGGTAATTTTAAAAGATTAAAATCTTGAAAAATGCACAAAAGGTCGTCAAGTATGTTTTGACAAGCAGCTTTAGTTATAATTATTTGCATGTACAGACATTTATGAAAAGTTGAATAAGCCTTTAATCTTGAGAAAACAGTACAAGATAAATTCGAATCGAAATTATTTGGACAACACACTACTCTAATCATCATTGCTCAACGCGGTAATGCTGTCAGCCTTATGGGCACTTTTCTTGTTGACAGCACAGCTGCCAAAATTTTGACGCCTTGTAATTATATAATTTTTATACCTGTACATATATTTTTTTTTATTAGTTTATGTCTATTTGTAGTTTGTTAACAATAGTTGTTTTAGATAAACCACAGATAATATAATACTAACGTACAGATACTCCATCTCATACAAAGAAACGCGACCGCCATAACTTGCTCATTTCTCCGGGCTATCCGGGCTATTTTTTTTTTACACACAACGGCGCTAGATGGTGCTTGCAGCGATAGCTCAAGTTCAGTTTATTTTACAGAGAACCAATAGATGGCGATAAAACCAAACTATACTTTTGTACTGTAAACTAAGGTAGGTATATAGCCCTTTGACCTTGAAGCTTACGTCGTCAGTCACTCGGCAATCGCCATTAATAAATTCACGTTCTTTCATGCCTACTATTATATTATCTGAGGCGTGGGGTATAGCAACATGTTTTTCGGTAGAATGAGGTATTTGTTAGGTTCAGCGTAAAAGTCAACGCAAATTTTGATAATTAGGTATCAAGTATCTAAGTCAATCAAAGTTATTTATAATATCGAAATAGCGAATAGAGGAGCTCGTGGCTAAAAAATAGCAACCGCTCGGGTTGTTCTTTAGGTTAAGCTGCGCTTGCCTAGGTTGGTCTGTGGATGGGTGACCACCCGTTACATACCTGGTTTTCTCCGTGCCTCGGAAAGCACGGAAAGCACGTTAAGCCGTTGGTTTCGGCTGTCATTTGTAGATCTTTGACAGTCGTTACAGGTAGTCAGTGTCCCGAAAGTCTGACAACCAGTCTTACCAAGGGGTATGGTATACCCAGTAGGTAGGTACTAACTGGGTTGTGCTCCTCCTCAAATTGTGGAGGTTAGATAGGCAGTCGCACGGCGCTCCATATAAAATAGGTACCTACTGATATTCAGCTGCATCCGGTTAGACTGAAAGCTGACCCCAACATAGTTGGGAAAAGGCTAGGCTGATGATAATAATATCGAAATAGGTAGGTAGCTCTTGAAATGATATTTGCTGCAAATTAGATGATTTTAAGCAGGGAGTTATTTTTTAACAGACTCAGGAGTGTGTAGAATATTTTTATTTTATTTTAAATACAAGTTGTTACTTAACTAAGTAGGTAGTAATATTTGTATGTTGTGTTGGTACCTACAAAAGTAGGTAAGTATACTTACCGGCTCGAATCTTGGGCGCTAGACGATAGAGTGCGGATGACCTTGCGTGTTGTACAAAAAAAGAAATGAAATTAAAGCTAAAACGCCTCTCCAATACTATCTACCTATACCTACATCACTTAAAAATTAAAACTGTGATAAAAACTTATCACTACTATGCTTAATTAATAATACCTTTAATATAATTAATAAAAGTACCTACCTACGCTTTTACCTACTTGATATAAAAAAACTTAACTTAAATTAACCAAAACTCGGTACCTACCTATCTAAAAATCTATGCGTACCTACCTACTTTACCTAAAACGATATTAAATGTAAACTATTAATAATTCGTAATTTGAACGATTACCTATTTAAACACTACCAAAATAACTAATAAGTACCTATTATATTAAATAACAACAAAAGAAATCTAAAAATAAATTATTTAAAGACTAAAAGTCGCGGTGATAAGCATTGTCTGTCAATAAGGCCGAACACTCTGAACGTCTATTCGCATCAACAGCCAAATATTACGGTAGCCGCGTCGAGCGCACACAAAATTAATCCTTATGGCATGATCCAGTATTCATGCGCGATGGCTTATTAGCGTATTTCATGTATAACTTTGGTGTTTCTTTACCGATATATATGACTAGCTGTTCCCCACGGTTTCACCCGCGCTGCTCAGCACCTGTTGGTCATAGCGTGATGTTATGTAGCCTTCCTCAAGAAATGAACTATCCAACACTAAAAGAATTTTCCAATTCCAACCAGTAGTTCCTGAGATTAGCGCGTTCAAACAAACAAACAAACAAACTCTTCAGCTTTATAATTACCGATATATATGATTTTTTTTTTATTGTATAGGTAATAATGTTAACTATTTTAATAAGAGATGAGTGAGAGTGTTATTAAACGTAAGAGTAGACAAATATAATCAGAAAGCTCCGAACTGCTTAGCTATCGGGAGTTACACTTGTTATTGTGATTTAACCATTAAAGTTAGACATATGCTGTCGTATGATTATTTTTTATATAATTTTAAGGAGAATATTTCCGTCATACATGATTTCTGTGTAGCTTTAACCATTAAGGCTACACACGCGACAGAAGCTTAAAAAATGGAGTAACTTCTCCCGTTTTCCCAACATTTCCCTTCACTGCTCTGCTCCTATTGATCGTAGCGTGATGAAAAGTATACTATAACCTGCCCAGGAGTATAAAGAATAATTTGACTAAGTTTCGTTAAAATCCGTTTTTGTTTCTATAACGAACATACAGACAAACAGACAAAAATATTACTGATTACATTTTTGGCATCAGTATCGATCACTAATCACCCTCTGATAGTTATTTTGGAAATATATTTCATGTACAAAATTGACCTCTCTACAGATTTATTATAAGTAGGTATAGATAGTTTGTATTTCATAATATTTCATTCTATCAAAATAGGTATGGTAAATGGTAATATTAAGCTGTGTAGTAAAACTCAGAAAATGAAAACAACGCCATCTATTCATAGAAATAACAGTAAATGAGTTACCTAACCACAACGTAGTACAAATTGTTCTCACCAGAGCCAACACCATAATATTATTTAGAAAAATCATGGAATTTGGAACTAGGAGCCCATTATTCCTGTTTTTTGTGTTATGGGGATTTTTAAAAACAAGAACATACTTCTTCCATGGTCAAATTTAAACAGTTACACAAACTTCAAAAACAAATCGATACACATAACGCCATCTATTGATGTTTTTTTGAACTACTTTTTCTTTCTTCGCAATGAGACCCCATGGATAAACTAAACATTTTAAGAATAATTAACTCTGATAAGCAAATCAAGTATATTGACTTGGCTCGCGAGGTTGTCGACATGTGGGACGTAGCCTCAGCGATCATTGTGCCGATAGTCGTTACAGCCAATGGCTTAATTGCCAAGAGCCTCATCCAACACCTGAGAAGGCTCTCGCTAGGCAGCTGGATCAAGGGCTTGGTAAAGAAAGCGGTACTCCTGGACACGGCTCGTATTGTTAGGAGGTTCCTTTCTCTGGAGCCCTGACCTGGACCTGTAGCTTGGATCCTGTTCCCGATACCGGTGGGCTACTATTTTTAAATTTTTAAATGTTTTTTTTTGTTATGCTTTTTTATTAAGAAATATTTAAAAATGTAATTATATGTAAAAAGAACAATAAATGAACATCATAATTAACTCTGATATCTTATGTATGGCCTTAAGCAATCATCAAGAGTTAATCTAGTCTGTATTTCCCAGAAATCTCCGCCTCCAATGCAATAATGATGAATCGCTTGTAAATATGCAGCACACGTCTTGAACTCAAAATTAATATTTATGTTTACACTTCTGAGCTAAATTATCACGCAAAAACCTACATTCATACGTTTAACCCTCATCATTAAAATTAAATATATCGATCTCATTTAATAACCGGTAGAATATCATTATTTAAATTTAAAAATATATATAAAAATTGGTTTCCGCCGCCGGTATCGGGAGCAGGGTCTAAGTCATTATATTCATTATTGTTATTCTGTTTTTAAATTTATTTTCTTACGTATACATACATCATTAACTAGCCTTCATTATATAGGTAGGTATTATAATTGGGCATGCAGAGATATGTATGTGTGCCTTCATAGTAAGCCTTAGTTACTCATGTTATGTTCCTATTGGTAAGCACAAGACTACACCCTGTGTGGAAGAGTGCTCTAATCCACTATGAGGCCAATTAGTGTGGGTTGGTGGTATACGTCAACTGTAACTAAGGACTTCTGACAGACTGGCACCAGTCTCAGATGCCTTAGATTGCTCTAAAATCTGGGTAACTATGTAAAATATTTCCCAGGTCATCGCTAGCAAAATCTTTTCATGAAGTTGAATCTCACTAGTATCGCATCTCATCCGACCCATTCGATATTTAAATGTAATCAATCTTAAATGTCAATTATTCATTCATTGCGTGTCTCGATAATTTACACACGTAACAAGGAATTCAAATACTGCGTCATTGTAATGAAGAAACCCGGCCTTCGTATATTTATGATATAAGAAAATGAAGCTTCATGTAAGCAATTAATTATTTATATACCTTTTGTATTTTTTTTTACTTTGTCTTGAAATAATCCCAGATTTATGCCCAAAGAAACAAAAAACATATCCGTATCTTTTTGTCCTTATACCACTAAAGGTAATAAAATAAGCAGTTGGCATCCACTGTTTTTAAAATACTTGCTTTATCATTTTCTTTTCCATCTAACGTTTTCAGGAGGGGCTTCTAACTTTGCGACTTCTTCAGAAACAGAATTGGTCCAAAACCAGTCCCTTGAGAAACACCTTAATTAAGTAGCTCCTAAACTACAGTTACAATCTTTAAAACATCGTCTAACTACAGAAAATAAAGACAACTTTCTTCCATACAATGAATCTAGCACAAACAAATAGTCAACACGTTAGAAACGCAATCAAAACTCGTTATTGCATCGTATTCAGTGGTCAGGTGATCAGGTCGAACGGTTACCTGCCTACCAGTGCTGAAAGCGATGTAACAACTATCACGGAATTCACTAATTGCAAACTTAATTAGGTGAAATTTGGCTGTATGCAATCGTACCTGAGTGTGCCTGAAGTTGGCAAGAAAAAGTTACGAGCAGTATTTTTCCTTTTTTTCACTAAGCGTGTAATTCGTTTTAATAGCAGTATGTATAGATCAGAACATGAGTTCTGGAAGAATTTCAGAAAGAATTTATAATTTTTCGTAAATACTTTTTCATGCTGGAAGTATATTTTGCTTAGGATATTAGAAAGATTTCATTGAAATCCGAAAAGAATTAGTGTAAACCTAGTTTAAGTTTACTGAACGAAACAAAGTTTATTACCACTAGAGCGGTAGGTACATTTCTCTCTTAAGAACTAATTTGGAGTTATTTACAGACGGACCAATTAGACGGAAGTCTAAAAAGAAAATAATTAGCAGACAGACATTTTTGTGAAGTTATTTCCTTTTGTACACGCGCTCTAAAACTCTCTTCAAATCTCTTATTATTTAAAAAAAAAAACTTACGTCACTTAAATGTTACCAGTTACTAAAATCACAGTGACGTGTGTAATTTTTATACGGTTTATTACGAATTATGATTAACATTAAGGAATTATTTGCACAATCTCATAATGTTTGAAATTCACTTTCTAACGTAGAAAGTGACGCATGGAAAGCCGGTACTGGGACTTTGTCGGTCTCTCGTGGATATTTACTATAACGCAACAAAATTACCACCAATGTGTTGTTTCTAACAGGATTTAACGATAATTTGTTGGTATATAGGTTCGTAGCAATGATGACATAGACCTTATTCATTTTGAGGTGAATGTGTTAAGAATGTTAGGATAAACGAAATCAGAGGACATATCTGGACAGAACCTTTCAGGGTCAAACTAGTCTGTCTTTAAAATGCTAAATTTTGTACACAAGAAAAAAATACCATTCTTATGTGCAAGATATACATATATTATGTAGTTAGAACAAATAAAAATGTCTCCAAATTTTCTCCAGTTCTTCTATGACCCCACTTGACTCCTGTTCGTTTTTGAGATCACACGTTTATATTTAATACGTCAAGGAATCGAAAATCCTCCTTGAAAAAGGTACATGTGTCCTTAAAAAAGTGACATTCTGTCAACGAAAACGAAGATAGGTTAGCCAAAAAAACAATTGAAATTAAAAGTATATGTCAATCTTTTTTGAAGTCTTAGTATTTGCCTTCTAATCTAATAACAATTAAAACCCCACCTCCCACTTCGTGCGGTCCATCCCACAAGGGATCTCTCCGCTAAACAGATCATCGTTTATAATTATTTAATTACAGACGTGACCTAGTGCATTTATGACAAGTCACTAACCTAGTTAAATAGGCGTAGTATCTTGTAGTTTGAATCGGGTAATTAATAACTTATCTCGGTATACGTAATTAAAACTGATTAGCTTGCAAAAGTAAGGTTAAAAATAAGTACAGTCTTTTTATGTTGGTTTTTTCTTACAACTGATAATTTACACCACAATGGCATAAATGGCAGTCGTTCCATGTAAGATACTGGTATTCAGCCGGAAGTAAACGCTAGACTAGGCAGATATACCAAAGATAAAGTGCATTAATTTAGGTGTCACCTAATCCTTACCAATATTATGAAAGCGAAAGTGAGTTTGTTTGTTTTTACCTCTTTACGATTTAATGGCTAAACCGATTTTGATGAATTTTGGTACAGAGATAGTTGGGACCCTGGAGAAAAAATAGTGAGAAAAGGGGGAGAAAGACGGAGAAAAAGGGGGAGAGAAAGATATATTTTTTTCGATCATCACGCGGGTTAAAGTTAGCGTTAGTCCAAAGTAACTATGCCTCGCGGACGAAGTCACGGGCGGAAGCTGTTTTTGAACCTCATCGGATAGTAACTATCAAAAAAAATATTTACTACAAAATATAATGAGGTTGACAAAAAAAAAGTTAAGCGCCTACCATTAGGTAGGCATTAGCCTATGCTACGAAAACCGGTTGAAGAATTAAGTCCCGTTCATTACAATAAAAAAAAACTCATAAACATTACAAAATTATATTACTTACTCTAGCTGTGATGATCATAAAAACTTAAAAATATATTCTTATGTAATAAATAATTAATGATAACCGGATAATGACATAACACACAATAAATGTTATTATAGAGACAAGATGTGTTTGTCAATAAATATTTTTTGAAATTCGATTAACAGTTTTAGAGAATGCGCGGCCAAACTTATATGTATAAAACACTAATGCAATTTGGCACACTTGTTTATAAGCTAGTATTGACTTAAAAAGACCATTTCAGACACTATCTGCATAGTCCTCATGTAAGTTGACCAAGATTATTTTGTCTGGACTTTAAAAGAGACTATGACCTCTGAGTTTGTTTCGGCTGTTTCTTCTCAGAGTAGTCGGGTACGAAACTCCGGCCTCATCTAGTTTAAAAAAAAAATGACGTGTAAAAGTGTTTGTGAAAACCTAGTTGCAAAATAAACATCATTTATAATGACTAACATAGACGAAATTTGCAATTCTGAAAATATATACAATATTTTTTTCTATTGGTTCTATCTATGGGTCGAATTGGGGAAGGATAGAGGAATAAGATGTTAAACAACAAAGAACATTGGCAGCAAATTGATGACCACATACGGTGATATTTGTTTTAATATACCGTTGCCTCACATTAAGAATTTCTCCTGTACCGTAGGTGCGTTTACAAACATTTAAACTGACGTACACAAACAGCCAGACACGAAACAACTACATGTAGGTTATAAAAACATTTGTTCCGTGCGGGGATCGATCCCGCGACATGCAGCGCAGCAGCCGATCACTCAGCCACTGCGTCAGTCGTGCTGTCAAAGTTAACGTTTTGCCGCTTCATACAGTGAGTACAGACGCCTGCACATCAAGCTACTACAATCTGCCAGATTTCTTTGATAGATTTTCGACTTTATTTCTAAAGTATTAGGTTCAAGGTTCATTGGGAAAAATTGACAGGTTCGGGTAGCTTGACTTGCTGGCGTCTGTACCTCAGGAGTCAGGAGAGTATAAGTTACCAACCAGTGAACTCGCGAGAGTTTTGAGAAAACTATTGCCGACGGCGGAGAAAACCGTTTTCTACAGACTACAGTAATAGTTGACTGTCAAACGCGACATGCATCCACAAACTCGTCTATTTTATGTCTTCAGGCGCTGACAGTTTGACACTGAGGTTTATATTTGACTAGCTTTCGCCCGCGGCTTCGCCCGCGTTAAATTTGGGGTAACACATTTCCCGTTGCGCCTTATTGATTTGTAATAGCAACGCTAAGTTTTCCCTTTTCTTCCCTCTTTCTCCCTCACATCCCACTTTTTTCCAAAAAATATTAGGTTCCCAACTATCTCTGTACCAAAATTCATCAAAATCGGTTTAGCCGTTAAAGCGTGAAGAGGTAACAAACAAACTCACTTTCGCTTTTATAATATTAGTAAGGATTTGTTTTAGCTGTCATTATAAGATGAGAGAAAGGGTGGAAGTCATGTACTTATAGAACAGCTTGTGAAGTCAAACTTGATACAGATTTTGGTTTTGTGTTTTCCCGCCTGCACAACAGATAAATTCGTCGGATTGTACAGTTCTGACATTGGTAGGAGTGCACTGTTGGAGCCTAATTATGGTGACATTGTCTGTGGAAATTAGGAGAAAAAAAACTTGATGGCGGCAAAGTTAGTTCTGTTTCGTAAAAAGATCTGCACCACAGAATAAAAAATTATACTACCCCGAACCAAAGATAGCAGAATATATGCAGCTATTGACTGCAAAAAAAGTGAAGCAGTAAAACGCAGAGTATATACACACATCAAAAAAGTCTGATACAGAATACAAAATTTTACTATGCAAAGAAAACGCTACCAAATTCGAACAAATGCATTCGCTTTTGAATTTGTCAAAAAAAAACAAATGATACTCGAATTTATTTTACAACTAGCCAGTATGTCCTCTAGATCAAAAAAGTTTACATAGGTATAACCTACTTGGTAAGAAATGATATAATAATTGGAAATAGTACCTATGTGTTGCTTAGACATTTTTGATGTGCATAGATAGTAATCTGTGGAAAATGTTCTGGGTAGTATATTTGTTAAGTTTAATGTTAAGACAACACTGTTTTTGTACTTTAACTAGCGACCTAGTCGGCTTCTCACGGATGCTATGTAGATACAAATATTATACATGTAACAAACTTGTCTCTTAAATCATTCTATCTTTTGCCGAAAGCTGCATTAAAATCCGTTGAGTAGTTTAAAAGATTCAAACGAACAGACAGCGGAAGTGACTTCATTTTATATTATGTAAAGTGTGTTTTCCCAAATGTAATAAATAAATAAACTTTCTTAATTCAGCATTTTTGCTGAATTGGTTACTTGTTAATTCTAAATGTTTTAGGTTACCTTATGTTCAATGGGTTTTTTGTCTTTAATTTAATAATTATTTTACTCTAAAATTAGCTTAATTAATTTATAAATAAAAAATAAATTAAATAATTTATTTTTTAAATATCTTCCCCCCTTTGGGCGGAGCGCGGAAAGTGTCAAACTTGTGCTGACTAAAACCCAACCATGTTCCTTCTATTGCCCTTTATGTTTCGGGGCCGCGGTATCTCTTTTGAACAACACGCAACCCCGGCAGGCCGTGGCCCTGGCAGGCCCCTCTGCTTTGTTGACATCTCTTTAAGGCGCGCTCGGAACACGACCTGTCGTCAATCTCAATGTATTTTTATAAAAGCCTTCAAATGAACTTCACTGCCCAGGTCGAGCAATAAGTTTTTGACTGACTGAGTCTGGATCTGTACTCGGTTTAAGGCAATAGGTTCGCACCCTTTAACATAGGACTTAAACATAACTAGCTAAAAGTGGGTTTGCTATTAGATACATCTCTACCCAACCCCTATTTTTTTGAAAAAAAAACACTGCCCCTGATGGGCAGTGAAACTGCACGGCTTACAACTTTAGGAAAAGTGTCGTTACATCTCTTTTCATTTTTTCCGTCTAGCCCCCTACGCTAACTACGCTGCAACAATCACACAGTTTAGTAAAAGCTAACTATGAGTCACGTGGCCCCAGGCCAAAGACTTTGAGCCTTGACAGTGACAAACGAAGGCCGGCTAGGTGACAGGTAATGTATTCGCTACCTAGACCAACAGCTTTCTGCAATAGCGTGTCAATGACCCGATGAGGAAATAGTGTTGTCCTATTCACTACAAATTTCAAAACAAGTTTTGCTTCGGAAATCTAGGTTTGTAGGTTATTTGTATTGAACAAGGAAAACTTTTTAATAGAAATTATGATATTTATATTACGGTTTTTTTATCTTTATTTAAGGGGACTCGGTGAACAATGACGACGCCGCCCCGTAAAACTTCGAAATTATATTAGATTTCGGGACAGTTGGTTCAGTGGCTAAGTGATTGACTGCTGCGTTGCGTTTTGTAGGTTCGATACCCGCACGGAACAAATATTGTTATGGCTTACAGACCAGAGGTACTTGTTCCGGGCCTGGCTGTTTGTGTATGTGAGTTTAAATGTTTGTAAACGCACCCACGATACAGGAGAAATTCCTAGTGTGAGGCAAAGACTAAAAAAACGTTTCCCCGGCATTTTCTGAAAAAGGGAAGGCCAAGAAGCTGCTACATATCCCCATGTTGTACTGCATGCTTCCAAGTGCTTGTAGCCGCTGAGTCTCATTCCAGACACATTCGAGCAAAACATGGTGAATAACATCTTTCGTGTTATACTCCGAGAAACATGGTCTCACCTAGAGATCATTTTAAAACTATAAAACGTGTAAACAGACTGTTCACTAATCATTTGATGCCTTGCATTCTAGCTTAGAGACTTTCCCAAAAAAATAGAATTTTAGAGTGTAAGTTCTTTTTAAAAATAAAACGTTTTTTGAAAGCTCTAACAACGTCACAAGTGGTTTTTAAAACAACTTTTTAATGCAAAAACTACTTATAATTTAATTTCCATGGCCACTGAACTATTGAATGCGTCCATCAACAAATTGTTTTAATTAGGGTACATCGAGATTTTTTTTTATGTGTTTGTGATATTATCTCACACAAATTCATATCTTTCTTCATTTTCATTGCTACTAAGAGATATTAATTAGCAAATCGTCAATATACATAAGATGAAAATATGCATAACTAGCTAGCGTCCGCGGCTTCGCTCGCGTGATATCGAAAAAAATCCTATGTGTATCCGCTGTTCTCCAGACTATCTATTACCTCTGTGCCAAATTTCATCAAGATCCGTTTAGCCGTTTTGACGTGAAAGAGTAACAAACATCAAAACTCACAAACATTTGCATTTATAATATTAGCAGGATAGAAGATAACTCATAAACTACCAAAGCAATTTAGATAAAATTCATATGGTAATTATTTTAGTACAGCAACCTCGTGGTTACTTTAAACTCATTTTGAATGTCAAAGTCCAATAAGTAAGTATATTTGAAACAAATTACCGTTTATTTAAATAATAATAACTACTGTTTAAATATACTTACTAACAACTTAGACTAACGATAATAATTAACTATGTCAATACGGACACATTCAGAATCAATATCATTAACTAATGTCAGCAATTAAATTTTATTAGTAGACTAGCCCGTGACTTCGTCCGCGTGGCATAGTTACTTTGGGCTAATGCTAACTTTAACCCGCATGATGATCGAAAAAAAATATCTTTCTCCCCTCTTTTCTTCCCTCATTCTCCCCCTTTACTAAAACCCTCTCCGGGGTCGCAACTATCTCTGTACCAAAATTCATCAAAATCGGTTTGGCCATTTAGGCGTGAAGATGTTACAAATAAACTGACTTTCGCTTTTATCATATTAGTAAGGATGTTTTGGAGAATACTGATAAGTTGTCATCACCTTCGCTAACATACAGTTACCAATTTAAATATGTAAACAGCCTCATGAGATACAGTTAAAAAAATCTTAAAAATCCATAAATGTTTACGAATAAAGTTTTAGAAAACAAACAACGTGAACAAATGTGGTAACGCGGCCAGTCTCTTGGGACCAACTGACAGCGTTGAGGACGAATTTTTGACACTATTTCTTAGTTTATTAATAAGTTAGTTTCTTTAAGTTATTTTAATTTATTTTAGTAAGACCTGTTTCTGAGATTTGAATAAAAAATTTAAATAAATAAAACACGTCCATAGGCTTTTAAAAAAAATCAACTTCGAGTAGGCATATCTGACGAGCTTGATTATCTTAAGCATTTGCTGGCATAGCATAGCATTTTAAGACCCCCTGATTACCATCGAGGTATTCCAGTGCCAAGGTGGTGTAACTACCTGGTCTTGTATGCGGGGCAAACATGGCCAGATATAGCACAGAATAGTGAGGTTTGGGATGAGAAAGGGTAGACTTTTATCCCGCAGTGGGACAGCTAAGAAATCAAAGACAATCGAAAAAAACAAAAAAGAGCAAAATAAGGTTCAGAAACTATTTAAAAAAGAAAACGTTGCCCCGCACTAGATTTTTTTCTGTATCGTGGGTGCGTTAACAAACATTTAAATTCACACACCTACAGCTAGACCCGAAACAGTTAACAGGTTATACAAATATTTGTCCCGCGACACGCAGCGCAGCAGTCGAGCCACTCAGCCACTGCGCCAACCGTGCCGTCGACTATGATTTAATAAGATTATTTTTAATCGTAATTACATCGACATAGTATCTTCTTTACCTACTCACAAGTTTGCGGTACTTAGGTACAGTCAGAGGAACATGCCGTGAACGTTTATAACGGTTAATAACAACTTACAGATTGCCAGGTAATTGCTTCAGAACACCTCGACAACGTAATTGTATCAATTGGCTTCCTGTAATGATGATATTGTGGGTACAGAAACTGTGGAAAGTTGGAAACGATTTTCCTCAACTTCGTTGCTACTCTCAGAATTCTACTTTAGAATCACTCGCTACGCTCAGTATTCAATCATAGGATCCTTTGTTCTCGGGACTTAAAATCAGTATTCGAAGCAAAAAATAACTGCTCTCCTGTTGCACAATTAACTATTTCCCATCTGATCTTTTCAAATAATATAATTTTATTGAATACAAAAAAAAATTACAGAACCACAATCTTTGGGAGACCACCATATTGGCAATAAAATGACTAGCACAAGCAACATTTCAACTTAACCGTAACTCGGGAAGTGTGTAACATTTAACTTCTAAGATTGCTTGCATAGTTACTACCTGTGCCCAGCGGTTTTGACCCGCTGCTCACTTAGGGTTATGAAAAATACATGGTAGCCGATTCTCAGAATTACTGAATAATATGCTTAAAAAAATCATAAGAATCGGCCAAGCCGTTGCAGAGGAGTATGGGAACGAAAATTGAGACACGAGAATTTTATATATTAGATAGATAAGTGAAAATAACTTATGCGTGTTAAAAATTACAGGTTTTGTCTCAATGACCCGTCTTTGATCAATTTCAAATAAAGAATGAGTCTGAAAACAAACAGGCCACAAAACGACACTGAAAGATTAAATTCGAACAGCAACCTACCAGAAAAAGAGTAAACACTACCCAAATTCCTTCGTCAATTGCCCAATCACGGACTCACGACATTAAACAAAACTAAACTCTAAAACCAACACCATTTCATTTCTTCAATTTCTCCCGCCTACTAGCGAGTAGCGTGACCACTCGCTGCGTAATCGCTGCGTAACCGTTACGTGCACATTTACCGTAAATGATGCGCTAGCGGTAAATCTTGTTCTTAGACAACATCAGAAGTCGTAATCGGATTAATAAATATGATTACAGCAATACCTGGTCTGGTTCGTAAAATAAGGCAGTGAAGCAAAGATTATTGACATAGAATAGAATGAGCTTTGAGGCTATTTCATTATGGAATGCGCTTCCTCGGGAAATCAGGATGGCAACCAACTGTTTATCTTTTAAACATAAAGTTCGTGAATTTCTTCATAAAAAGTCGGCAGTTTCGTCTGTGTTGTGTTTTATGTTTTTCCCATTGTTGGTCTTTTTATTTTGTGTATCTGTCTATACTTTGATATATATTTATAGTATTTTATTTTATATTTATAGTATTTTATATATCCATATAGTATAAACTAATAATTAATTATTTTATTTCTTATTTACACCTACCACTGTTTGCCTCTGCATCACCTGAAGGTTGACTGGTAGAAAATGCCTTTGGCATTAAGTCCGCCTCTGTACTTTGTGCTTGAAGTGTAAAATAAATAAATAAATAATAGAATGAGCTTTATTGTACACCAAAAGTTGAACACTGTTGACAACTGTTTTGCAGAAGTTGTTAATTCTATGGTTACAATGGCGGTCTTATCACTGATAGCGATATCTTCCAGATAACCTTTAGATGGACTGTATGAGGGATAGTCAATGGTGTACCTACATAAACAATTAAAATCTGAAACTTATGGTGGTATCGAGTTGAAATTAAAATAAAATACGAATGTCTGTGATCCCTTTGTGCCGTGGAAAATAAACCGTCTAAGATATTATTATATAGATAGATAGAATATTATATTATATACACCATACAAATAACAAGAATAGCATTAAACAACTTATAAATACGGTTACACAATGGGCGGTCTTATCGCTAAAAGCGATCTTTTCAAGACAACCTTTGGATGGGTTTAAAGGAGGAGAAACAGTAAGTACTGTAGGTAGTATGTGGTGTAACATTTTTCAAAATTAATTGCTCCATTAAAAAAAACAAATATTAATATATAAATACATACTTACAATATACATTTAAAATAATAATCATCAGAGCAATCAAGAGCAAAGAAGTATTTAATCTTGTTGTTAAAAGAAAGAGGTAGTGCTTTTTGACCAGAATTTCCCAAGTTTCTGATTTTTTTCAGAGCGCTCTGTAGAGACATGGGTTTAAGTCTACGCAGTCAAAAGATATGGCTGTTTATGTCACAAGTTTGTACGAAACCTTCGATCCACGAGTTCGACTCGCTTTTTCCCGGTTTTTGCCACCATTTCCCTGTCTATTGTCATGCTATCCTTACTTCTATTTCCTTCAAATAATTCCCCACACAACCTATCCACCTTTTCTTTGATCTTCCTCTCCCTCTCGATGGATTGTGTTGGGGAATTATTTGAAGGAAGTAGAAGTAAGGATACTTCTATTTCCTTCAAATAATTTCTCACATAGTCTATCCTTCTTTTATTTGGTCTTCTTCTCCCTCTCCATCCGTCAACATCTATTTTCATTGACATTATATTTAAACGTATGTCTTTACAAGTTCAAACAAACAAAATTACTACAACAACTACCTACAAGTGCCTTGTGACATTGCATGCTAATGTCTGTTTGCTTCGTCACGTTTAAAAAAGCAATTCACTGTCAACAAGATCATTTTAATCATTACAAAATACTGCATTAAAGTCACCTATTCTAGTCTATGGTAGTGGCAGTTCTTGTCATTTAAATATATAGGGGACATCGAAAAAAATCCTTACTAATATTATAAAAGCGAAAGTGAGTTTGTTTCTTTGTTTACTTCACGCCAAAAGATGAATGAATCGATTTTGATGAATTTTGGTACAGAGATAGTTGGATCATCACGTGGATTAAACTTAGCGTAAGCCCAAAATAACTGTGCCACGCGGACAAAGCTGCGAGCCGAAGCTAGTATATAATATACTAGCTTTCGCCCGCGGCTTCGCCCGCGTTAAATTTGGGGTAACACAGTTCCCCTTGCGCCGAAATAAAAACCAAAGCAACTAACTAACATTTTTGCTTTTTACAACATAAGAAAATTAAATACTGTTACAATTAAATTATGCAAACAATAGCATAGTAAACTTGAATTCTTGAACTCTCTGTTCCCATTTCTCATAGTGTAACCACAAGACTAGGTCGTTGTGTTCGTGTATTAAAGTAATTGTTCAAATCATTAGTGCAGTATGAGAAACCTGCATCAGTACTACAGTTAGTAGTTAGTTTAATAATAAAAAAAAAACTGTATTCCTATCTGATAATAATATTAGGTATGGGAAGCGTTCATCGAACTTTGACGACACGATTGGCGCAGTGACTGAGCGATCGACTGCTGCGCTGCGTGTCGCCGGTTCGATTCCCGCACGGAACAAATATTTGTATGGCCTACAGATAGTTGTTCCGGGTCTGGCTGTTTGTGTATGTGAGTTTAAATGTTTGTAAACGCACCCAAGATACAGGAGAAATTCCTAGTGTGGGGCAACGTTTTTTTTATTAAAAAAAAAAACTTCCGCCGCATGCATACGGTTACATAGCTTTATAAAAACTAATTAATTCGACGCAGCTAATCACTGAAAGTAGCGTATAATTGAATTATGTAACACATTTGGAAGCTAAAAGAATTAATTAATTATTCGAACAATACTGTGGCATTTTCTTTCAATTTGATGCATGTAAACTATCACTCAACTTACTGCTTATAAATAAATAAATAAATATCTTGGGACTACTCACACACGGCTATCTGATCCCAAGCTAAGCAGAGCTTGTTTTATGGTAACCAGACAACTGATATACATACTTATATAATTTATAAATACATACATATTATAGATAAATCACACCCAGACACAGAACAAACAATCATGCTCATCACACCAAGTTTGTCCTGGGTGGGAATCGAACCCACGACCTCCGGCTCAGCAGTCAGGGCCACTAACCACTAGACCAACAGGCCCGTCAAATAATAATAATTATTAGTAATCAAGATTGCACTACACTAAATACTAAACTCGTGTGAATAAAGCTTTACGTCCAGTGAAAGTCTATCACATTGAATGACGTAGTAACACAAGATCGTAGTTCGCCGTCAATGCATTCACAAAAAAACTTACATCTACGCACAGGTGAATTTGTACTACATTCCAAACACTTAGGAAAGTAGTTCTTGTTTGCCGTCAATAAGTACTATAATCGTTTACACTTTTTTGGCGGGATAGTAAATGACAGTTGTCTACTCGAAGATGTTAAGGTATGTACATACTCTGTGATTCACAGATCAGATGGACTCAATTATTATCGACCTCGCCATTGCCCCTCATTTAAAATATTATAGAGACAACGTAACAGTGCACAGGTATAATTTTATCAGACGTTTTCAATCGCTTACTGTCACAAAACGCGAAATTTGCTAAGTCAACAAACTTTAAAAAGTCGACGCCGGTTTTAATCCACACGGATTCCACGTTATCAATTGACGTTAGGCTAAAATAAACATGAATAGCAAATTGAGATAAGAATAAAAATATAAACTTACTTTAATAAATCCTTTTTTGGCAATAATAACAATAACAAGAGTAACAAACAAGTTCGTTCACTTCGCGGGGAGCGAGACACGTGGTCGCTCACTGACACACAAACTGCGACTGGCTGTCGACTCCACACCTCCAACCTCGTTAAACTTGTGCCGGAATAAAAAGTTAACTTTCTAAATTCGAATTTGCGAATCCATCGGACAGGTGAGACCAGTGCTGCACCGGCGAAAACTATCGAGTAATATTTCTAACTAGCTACGTCATACCCACCATCACATGTTCGACTCAGCCGCTGAGAAAGGGGCTTATTGTTAGTTTCGTACAATGGAGGTCGCAGTTCAGAGGGCTCGAACCTTTTAATTTATTATTTATTGCAAGTACTTTTATACTTTGTACTTCTGTAACCTTGAGTAGGTACTTGCAATCGGTACTTGGGTATTTTGTTTTAAGATCCAAGCATTATGATTTTCAATAAAACTTTAAACATAGAGTACTAAAATAGAGAGTTGTAAATCGATTAAGTAATAAAAACAATATTGTTTCAATTTCCGATACAGTTTTATTGTTTGTTAGTAAAAAGATTTTTATGACACTAAAACTAACATTTTCCTACGAGAATGTTGAGGTTGATAAAGATATATTTTTTATTTAATCTTCATTTTATTTTAACAAATTGTGTTCCAGGCAAAGGCGGTGACGATTTGAGTGTTCAAATACGTAAGTTTTTAAGATTTTAATCTAAACTGTGTACAATTATTGATCGCCAAAACGGTAGACAAAGTTCTTTGGTACCTACACCTTTATATCAGCAAATAAAACTCGAGGATGTTGCTGATAAATTTATTTAGGAGCAACTATCTAATATTCTACCAAACTTATGGATCTATAGAGCAAGGGGTACGCTAGCGACTAACCGATACGAGATACAGTCTAAACTGACATTTTAATTTCAGTCGACAAGAAACTAATAGAGAAGAAACGCCAAGACACCCGTGATATGTGTAAGCTCTTTAATTCTGAAACCGTACAGGCAAGCCTTGCAGCTGAAGCCGCACTACCTGTCAACAAATACGACAAAAGAAAGAAGGAATTAAAACTAAAACAAAAGAAGGAAGAACTACAAAAGAAGAAAACGAAGAGGATTAAAAGAGCGGTGAACAGTGTGAACCCAGCCTTGAATGATGAAGATGAGGACAGGGTTGAAGCAATTGTTGATAAAATATACGATGACTTACTCGAGAAAGGACAGAGAATACCTTATAGACGCAAAGGCTTAAGAGCAGATGTACCCAAAGCTGAAGTTAAAATCGCTGACGTAAGTACACTTTTCTCCTTACTAATATTATAAAGAAGAAAGAGACTTTGTTTGTTTGTTACGTCTTCAGGCCTAAATTGCTAAACCGATTTTCATGAATTTTGGTACAGAGATAGTTGGGACCCTAGAGACGGTGATACTTATTTTTTTCTTTTAAAATGTCAGAGAAAGAGGGAAGAAAAGGGAAAAATTTGCTTTGCTATTACAATAAATAAGGCTAAGGGCAAAAACTACAGTTAGCAGGTACAAGACTTGCAAATCAGGAAAGGGGAACTGTGTTAATATAAAAAGCTAGAGAGCCTATAAAAAAGGGTACCAGGTATACCATATTAAAGAAAGGGCAAAACCAACCAGAACTAGAGTAGAGAAAAGAGATTTTCATAAAAATAATGTAAACCCAATTCCACTTTACTCATTCTATGCAATTATATTGCCCACAATTTGTACAGTTCTGCTCCTCTCTTCTCCACTCCATTGTACATATAGCCTTTTTTAAGAAAACATCAAATAACTAAAATCAACATCCATGTTCTTTCTTTTGCCCTTTGAGATGTTTAACCTGGACTAGTACGGTTACCCATCCATTTCCAAACTTTGGCAAGAATTGCTTAACCTGGACCCGTAAGATGACCCATCCTTTTCCAAACCTTAGGAAGAGTTTCTTAACCTGGATCCGTAAGGTAACCCATCCATTTCCAAACCTGGGCAAGAGATGCTTTACCTGGCCCGCAAGGTAACCTATCCATTTCCAAACCTCGGTAAGAGTTGCTCTACCTTTTAGAGTACGGTAACCCATACTTTTCCAAACCTGGGCAAGAGATGCTTTACCTGGCCCGCAAGGTAACCCATCCATTTCCAAACCTGGGCAAGAGATGCTTTACCTGGCCCGCTAGGTAACCCATCCATTTCCAAACCTGGGCAAGAGATGCTTCACCCGGCCCGCAAGTAACCCATCCATTTCTAAACCTCGGTAAGAGTTGCTCTACCTTTGAGAGTACGGTAACCCATACATTTCCAAACCTGACCAAGAGTTGCTCTTCCGGGGCCGGTAAGGTAACCCATCAATTTCCAAACCTGGGCAAGAGATGCTTTACCTGGGCCGGTAAGGTAGCCTAATCCACTTCAAAACCTTGGCAAAAGTTGCTTAACCTGTATCTTACCTTCCCGACCCCCATACTATTCAAAACATCCTAAAGCTCAATGTTTTGAAAATCGATATAATATTATAGTATCGATTGTGATCGACCTAAAGAAAAAATCGTATCCCAGTAATAATTTTTACGTAGAGTTACATTGTTTGATGTACAGACGCCTGCAGGTCAAGCTACCCGAAACTGTCAATTTTTACCAATGAACCTTGAATCTTAATGCTTTAGAAACAAAGTCGAAAATCTATCAAAGAAATCTGACAGATTGTAGTAGCTTGATGTGCAGGCGTCTGTACACACGACGGCACATCAACCTACACCAAACCATTTTAACCACTCTGCACGACAGAATTTTGACACATACCACATCAGCTGAATCGGTGGGGTGACGCGAATTGTCATGAAATTCAAGAATTTTCTTCAATTGCATTCAATTTTGTAATCCTTACTAATCCTTACTAATATTATAAAAGCGAAAGTGAGTTTGTTTGTTTGTTTGTTACCTCTTCACGCTTTAATGGCTAAACCGATTTGGATGAATTTTGGTACAGAGATAGTCGGGAACCACGAGACGGACATAGGCTAATTTTTATTAAAAAAAAAAGTGGGACATGAGGGAGAACGAGGGAAGAAAAGGGTGAAACTTAGCGTTGCTATTACAAATCAAACAGGCGCAAGAGCAAAAACTACAGGTCTGCTTGGTGTGTTATACCGAATTTAACGCGAGCGAACCCACGGGCGAAAGCTAGTTAAAAATAAATCACAGCGGCTGTTTCATACGATAAGTTTGAGGTTTATATTTATAAAGGCGGTAAGACGGCATCAATCTATTGCAAAATGTGTGTAAAATACATATTACTACACCCTTCCAAAAATTAGGCACTTTATTTAACCTGTAGGCCTACTTTGACGCCTTAAAGCAGAACTTATTCCACTGAGTGAAAGAGATGGTGCTAGACACCCTGTATAGCTCTGTCTCTTTTCCTCAGCGGAATAAGTTCTGCTTTAAGACGTCATGGTAGGGTAGCTGATCTCTCTACTACTGTGTGCGATCCGTAGTAGAAAGATCAGCTACCCTACCATGTCTTAAACCAGTTCTTATTCCACTGAAGGAAAGAGATGGTGCTAGACAACCTGTATAGCTCTGCTGTCTCTTTCCCTCATTGGAATAAGTTCTGCATGTCATGGTAGCCCTTCAGGTTATAATAGTTCAGTATAGGTTGAGCTGCCGTCGTGTGTACATATTGCTTGATTGGTGACTTGATACCTCATCTTGTATATTTCTAGTCGGCAGCAAACAATACCGGCAGAAGGTTTCCCTTCGCACCTCTCCGGCTCGACGGCCCCACCACTGGTAGAAGTACTTCAAAAATAGATGATATTAAAACTAAACCAGTTCGGTTCGTCAACGGAATCGTGCCCTATTTCATCGACTCTAAGAGTTATGGTATAGTATTGATTGATTTTGTTGTAATAGGGTAGATGACACCACCAATCAATTGATATACTTTTTATGAGCTGTCAAAACGCGCTTCCCCCATAAATTTTGTATGAGACTCGCAACGATGACGTCACTAAGTTGTCAAGTCAATGATGCAACTATTTATTGATTTAAAAGCAACTAAAAATCGAATTTTAAAGTTATTTTGAAATGAATGGAGTTCTCAGGTCTAGAATAAGGTGTTCTTTTAGAAAAACTGTGTTTTTTAATTATTGGTTAATGGTGTCAACTACCCATGTCCCACAACTGGACTAATATTTAAAAAGAAACTGAGTTTAACACAATAACCCTCTCATTATATGTCTTAGTTAGATCATGACACTGAATAACTTGTTCTATTGGGAAAATCATACCCTTTTTTAGGGTTTGATACCTCAAAAGAAAAAAACGCAACCCTTATAGGAACACTTCGTCTGTCTGTCAAGACCCTTCATCTCAGTAACGCGTGTAGGGTATCGAGTTAAAAATAAAACCATAAATTCAAATCTGTGGTTCTTTGGAGCTGTAAAAAATTTCAACCCTTTAAGTCCACGTCATCAGTTTAAAAGATACGGTCGGTAATGTCGCAAGTTTGTATGGAACTCATAACTTGGAAAATTGACGATTGCAAAGACCATCCACAACCATATCCCAGCATTAACAGTGAGATAATAAAATGTTTTCTAGATTTTGTTTCTTTAAACGCTTTAGACCAGTATAATCGTTTACCAAACTGTAAATCAAAAATATTAGATCTTGCTCTCTGCAATACGATATTATATAATCTTAGCCTTTGTACCTGGCACCTTACGTCAGAAGATCCCTTACACCCACCTTTTGAGTTTTCTATACCCTTACTCATCAACTCAAACAATCTGCAAGCCAAACCAACCTTAAAACCAAACTTTTTTAAAGCCGACTACGATAAAATCATGATCTCACTAAATTCTGTAGATTGGGAAAAAGAACTGGAAGGTCACCTCACGACTGACAATATGGTCGAAAGATTTTACGGTATTCTGCATGAGGTCATCAAGCAATATGTCCCGATGAAAAAGATATTGGATAATAAATACCCACCATGGTATTCTCGGAATTTGATACGTCTCCTGAATGAAAAAAATAAACTTAGAATTAAAATAAAAAAATACAATAATCCTCTGGATATTATATCATTTGGGACACTGCGTGCAAGATGCATTAGACTTAGCGAGGTCTGCTACAAAGACTACATGGTTAGAGTAGAAGAAGCCCTTGTAAAAGACCCAAAAATGTTCTGGACGTATATTAAAAATAAAAAGAAATGTAGTAGTACTTACCCCGCAGAAATGTCTCACGAAAATAAAACTGCATTAAATGGTCACGATATCTGTAATTTGTTTGCGGACCACTTTTCACAAGTCTACAATACCTCGTCCACTGTGAAAGTGTCGAACGACGTCGATGGCTGTTTTGCTATGTCGGGGTTTTGTAAATTGCAATTTGGTGCTGAGGAAATATTTCGTACCTTGAGATCCTTAGACGAGCGCAAGGGTGCTGGAAGTGACGGTATTCCACCTATATTTATAAAAAGATGTGCAAAAGCATTAATAATACCCCTTCAGCTTATTTTTAACAAGTCCATGGCGTGCGGCATTTTTCCTGAGAGGTGGAAGAAAGCATTAGTGGTACCTATTTTTAAATCAGGAGGCAGGGAACAAGTTTCAAATTATAGACCCATCTCTATCCTAAATATATTTGGCAAAATTCTCGAAAAGCTTGTAACTCAATACCTAAATGCTCATGTCAAGCAACATATTACAACACACCAACATGGTTTTATAAGCTCGAGGTCAACCTCTACCAATCTTATGTGCTATGTCTCAGATATATCGGAATCTCTTGATAAACGCATTCCGGTAGATACTATATATACAGACTTTAGTAAGGCGTTTGATAAAGTCGACCACAACCTTCTATTGAACAAACTTAATCGAATGGGGATAGGGGGATCATTACTCAAGTGGTTCCATTCTTACCTCGTCGGTAGGAACTCGACAGTTGTCATTAATGGTCACCACTCTGACGTTTTTGCAGTAACCTCGGGAGTGCCACAAGGGTCGCATTTAGGCCCCATTCTTTTCAATATCTTTATAAACGACATCACGTCATGTTTTAAACACTCAAATTTCTACCTTTTTGCAGATGACGTAAAAATTATGAAACCAATTATGTCTCATCTCGACTCAACACTTTTACAGGCTGATCTCGATAGAATGGCGGACTGGTGTAGTACAAATAAAATGAATTTAAATGTGTCTAAATGTCATTGTATGCATTTCTCCCGTAAAAGAAACACGCAAACTAACAATTACATTTTACACCAGCAAACATTACAACACGTGGAGGAAGTTCGGGACTTGGGAATTGTTTTCGACAAACAACTAAAATTTGATAGACACATAGCAAATTTAACGTCAAAGGCATTCAAAATGCTCGGTTTTATCCTGCGTAATAGCAAAGAGTTCTACAAAGCCTCCACTCGAATTAAATTGTATAACTCCTTAGTTCGCCCATTGCTTGAATACAATAGTACTATATGGAATCCCCACTATGAAATTTACACTAAACGCCTTGAAAGCGTACAAAGACGTTTTCTACACCATCTCTGCTACAAAGATCATCTGGCACAAAAAATCAGAAACTACAGCCTAAGACTACAACACTACAAAATGTCTGCTCTCGTAGATAGAAGGAAAGCTCTAGATCTCACATTCCTCCACAAATTGTTCCACGGGTCTGTCGACTGTGCTGACCTTCTTGGTAAGCTGCAGATAAGCGCACCGTCTCGCCTACCGAGGAAGTGTAGTTACAACCTTTTCAACGTGCCAGGTTCTAAAACCAATCTCGGTCACTTCGCCGTTCTGCCAAGGCTCTGTAGAAACTATAATGAATTGTCGAAGCACCACAGTCTTGATATTACTTGTAAGATGTCGGTATATAAAAAGAACCTACGACTCATATTGTCAAAACTATAACGTCCCCAACTGTATTTGGTCAGATTATAATAATGTTATTTTTTTTTGTCCTTTGTATTTAATCACAGAACTCTTTTATTCTCTTATCTTTTTCCAAATTTATTGTCTTGTCAAACTTTTTTGTAACTAGTTTTTAAGTGAATGCTGTGGTTTCCTGTAATTGGAGGAGCACAGTAATCAGCTCCTATTTTTATTTTTTGTAATCATGTTACTTGTGTATTCTCTGTTGGAAATCCAAATAAATAAATAAAATAAAATAAACTCTCGGGGGCGAGGCTGACTCGCTTTTGGCCGGTTTTTGTGTTCCTCAACATTTTTGGAGTTTACTCCTTAAGAATCGATTTTCATATATAAGGCGCCCGGTATGAGAAAAATCCGAGGGGTAAAACCTACTAAAGTAACGAAAATGTGTCACGTTTTTGGTGCGCACCTTTAGTGCGCAACTTTCTAATTTGGCTGTGAGTGTATTAAGACGTACATATGGTATGCTGTATAGGCGACTATACCTATATACTATATGTTATTGGGCTTGTTTGTTTCTATCAGTGTCGATGTATTTATATTGCTATTTTTTTTCATTAATTTGTGAATTTACCCTTTCATATGATATTAATCTTTTTTCAGTTAAATAAACTCTTTTTGCGTATGGTTAGATACTCGTACTTAAGGAGTAAACTCCAGTCGTGCGTCGGAGCTGACACACACACTTTTTTTTTGTGAAAATCAAGGCCTCGTTCTAAGAAACCACACGGTCTAGCTTTTATTATCTTAGACCTTGTACCAATATTTTATAGCTAGGTAAAATCCAGTAAAAATGTAACCCCAACAAACATCTTCCAGACACGCATCTATCAGACGCAATAATGAAAGTCTTCAACTACATTGAAAAAGCGACCTGCATCCGTCTGCAGCGTCTTCGAGAAAGACCTAGAGACGAGTTGTCCCTGCAAAATGTGTACTGGATCTACATCTCCAACCCGGCAGGCATCCGTCAGTGTGTGCATAGCAACGAGAGGGCTACAGTTAAAGGGGTTCAGGTGAGAGCGGGAGAGAGATAGAGCTATACGGTCTGAATAGCTTCATCTCTTTCCAACACTGTGCACACTGGATACTTTAAAGGTGATAGGCCCCCCAAAAACACGAATTGGGGTTTGGGGTGAGACAATTTACATCAATAAAACAGTAAATCAGTCGGTGACAGTAACGTGATGATGATGACTAATGAGTCATCATCATCACGATATCAATCCCTGAAGGCTAATGTGAACCCAGTTGAACATCCATTTTTCGCCAGTCCATGTATAAGTCTACGTTTCTAGCCGTTGTCGTACGCTTCCGAAGCCGTGCCACCCAATACATACCGAGTTCCTACCGTACGTACCTCGGAAAGCACGTAGCTGTTTGCTTTCAATCGTAGATCATTGATAGTCGTCACAAGTATTCAATGAACCAATAGCCTGAGTACTAGTCTTACCAAGGCGCATCGTATTACCCACCCAGTACCTAATGGGTTGTGGAGATCAAATACGGCGTTGCTCCATTTAAATTACTAATTACAAATACCTTCATTCAGCTAAAGGAACACGATCCCAATATAGTTAGGAAAAGGCTATCCAAATAACTATTTCTAGACCTCATCGTTATCGTCTCGGATATACTATACTCGCAAACCACAGCTTTTTTGTCTGCTACAGTTGATCGTGTTGGGTTACGACTGCATGAGCCTCGGTGATATAGTCCATGAGATCATGCACGTGCTAGGATTCACCCACGAACATTTGCGCCCTGACAGGGACCAGTACATCACTATTCTTTGGGACAACATCAAACCAGGTAATGAACTAAAGTTAGTCAGTTCCTCTATCAGAACGGTTACGTTATACGCGAACAAGGTAAGCAAAAGAAGTATTAAGAAAAAAGCAAATGGTTATTTGAAAACTAATAATACTACATAAAACTATTTCCAGGGTATCGGAAGTATTTCGAAATTCAACCCCATTTTATTGGTGATGGCCTTCCTTACGACTACGCCAGCGTTCTTCACTACCCGCCGCGAGCGTTCTCCAAGAATGGGCAACCCACCATTTTGACCGAAGTATTTTTCTTTTTTCTACTTAGTAACGTTTTTCATAGTCTTGTCACTCTTGCCGGAACACTTAATGCCTCTTTATGTCCGCGTGACACGGCTTACTTCTACGAGGCACTTAGTTCTTTACGTTAACGCCGCGAACTCGTGCAAGGGTCACACACGGGTCCACAGTCATTTTAATGACTACCTCCGATCTTGCATGACATATAGTCCGGTCAAATTAGACCAAAAAATAAGAGTAAAGTTACATAAATTCCCACTTAGCTGAAAATCGGTAAGATTGTTTAAAACATCAATAAAAACAAAATTTGAAAGTTCCCCATCTTTCCCCTGTAAGGAAAAAAAAAAATTAATAAAATATTTTCCTTACAGGGGAAAGATAAGGTCAAAGGTAAAAAAAATAGTTATTCAAAATTTTCAGCAAAATGGTTAGTTTTATTATAAAACTAGCTTTCGCCCGCGGCTTCGCCCGCATTAAATTTGGGGTAACATATTTCCCCTTGCGCCTTATTGATTTGTAATAGCAACGCTAAGTTTTCCCTTTTCTTCCCTCTTTTTTCAAAAAAATATAGCCTATGTCCGTCTCCTGGTTCCCAACTATCTCTGTTCCAAAATTCATCAAAATCGGTTTACCCGTTAAAGCGTGAAGAGGTAACAAACAAACAAACAAACTCACTTTCGTTTTTATAATATTAGTAAGGATACCTCAGACAAAAATTGTAGATCATAAAATTATCTACAAAAAAAATTAATACCTTTTCTCTAGGGCCACCATTTTTGAGATATAATAACGATTCAAAAAGTTGTAATCGTCATAAAAATTCATTTTTTGACCTTTGACTTTGTTTTTTTTTTCCTTACAGGGGAAAGATGGGGTACTTTCAAATTTTGTTTTTAATGATATTTTAAACAATCTTACCGATTTTCAGCTTGGTGGGAATTTATGTAACTTCGAATGTCTAAATTGACCGGACTAATAGGAGCTCGTGGCTAAATCGTAATGGCCACTCTGGTCGAACTTTTTTTTGCCGCATTATATGTTTATCAAAATCCTAATTAAATAAGGAACTTATCTTTCTATAATAATTGCCGAGACTCGCTTCGCAGTTTTATACCGATACATAATATGAAGTTGTCAAAATCGTAATCCCTGAAAATAAAAATGTCGTGAGTTGTTTTATATTTATCTAGTTGTTAAGTAATTAATTTCTAAATATGTTTGTTTCTGTTTCAGTTGCAGATTAATTTGACATTTAAAACAAGTTGATTATAGTTGATAACCAAACAAACGAATTAGGTTAAGACCTGTGGGGTTAAATTGACATCTTAGAGCAGTATTGTTTTAATGTTGTTCCAGAGCCGAAAAGAGACAGAGCTTTAGAGAATGTCTAGCGCCATCTCTTTTTGACACTGGAATAAAATTGAAAAAATCCTTCTTTTAGACGTCATGATAACCCACCCAAAACCGGTCAAGAACGAGTCGGACCGCGGATTCCGTTCAAACTTGCAGCATAAATGGCTATATACTTTGACAGCGCAGACTTAGAGGGTAACGGTTGATTTTCTCACAGAATCAAGGGACCACAGATTTGAGTATATGGTTTTAATTTCAACTGTATATCTCCAAGCGTTCCAGAGATTTTGACAGACAGACGAACAACAAAATGATCCAATATGGGTTCTGGTTTTTCCTTTTGAATTACATAGAATCCTAATAAATGAGACAATGTTGTAAACTTCGAAACGACTGTACTACAGTACGGCCAACGAGAAGCGATACCAAATGTAAACAAAACCCATGCTAAAACCCCATCTAAAATGGCCGCCCGAATGTTGGCGAACCCGTCTTAACGTTGTCATGTTTTTGCCGGGAGAACGAGACATTACGACAAAAGCACAAGATGGAAAGAGCTAAATATTAGATTGTCAACGCCACAGTTGCTCTTTAGGTTAATGACCTTTCGTATCGCTTCTCGTTGGCCGTACTGTAGCTCATTTATTATAATTAATGAGTACTAATACACAAGCACCAAAACCTTAATTTTCCAACGATATACAAAATTCATTATAAAAGATCGTATTTTTTTTCTTCCAAGACTGGTGTCAAAATCGGTCAACGCGAAGGCCTAAGCGAGATGGACGTCGAGAAAATAGGCATGGCGTACTCAAGCGAGTGCATTAAACGTAATCGAGAGTACCTTCTGAAGACCTGTCCAAGTGTGGTCAGATCCGAAGACCCTAAAACTGAAGTCTCCCAGGAGGATATTGACGATTACTTCGCAGACAGACTCTGGAGTTATGGAGTAGTTAATTACAAATTTAAAAACTTAGTGGAGTTCTGTAAGTGAATCTCTGGTCATATTTCCTTATACATCATCATTTTCCTGCTCTTGTCCCATTCTATTTGGGGTCGGTGCAACACGTTTTCTTCTTCCATTCTTCTCTATCAGACGTATCATGATTAGTCAGTCACTTCCAGCTACTATGTCACAAGATCTCGGGAAGATTGCAGGGGTCAATGGAGCGAGAATAGGTTCTTATTTGAATGATAATCAGTATGTACTGAAGATAGATACTTCCGCTATTTTATTTCATCATTTTCCTGCCCTTGTCCCATTCTATTTGGGGTCGGCGCAACGCGTTTTCTTCTTCCATTTTTTATCAGACGTCACGGCATCATTTACTCATTTCTCCTTCATATCATTCCTTACACAAACCATCCATCTTTTCTTTGGCCTTCCTCTCGCTCTCCGTTCATCAACATTCAGATCCATCACTCTTTTAGTCATAATGTCCTTCATCCATCCTCATTATATATTTCCTTATACATACACTCGAATATTCGTAGGTTCTTACAAGTTTAGATTATAACTAAAAATGTACAAAAACCGGTCAAGTGCGAGTCGGACTTGTGCTCTGAGGGTTCTGTACAAACTTGCTACATAAAAAAAATTGCTGGGAAACAATTTTGGAGTGATAAATCCCGTTTAACTGTCGAACTCAATTTTATGCGATCAAAACATTGTGCTACAGGGTTACCATGTCTTCTTATAGCAGTTCTTATTCTTGTGTGAGAAAGAGGTGGTGCTAGACAGCCTGTATAGCTCTGTCTCTTTCCCTCAGCGAAATAACTTCTGCTTTAAGACGTCAGAAGGTAGGGCAGCAGATGGGTGCATTGACTAGTATATTGGCCTTAGCCTGCGTTCGTGGCGTCAACGTAACGAAATACGTCAAGTTTTTTAACTTTGCCCCGTACTCGGCTTTTTTGGGGTGGGAAATCATTCAATAACTTCCCCCGCTCTGGGCGGAGCGGGGGGCATTTCAGACTTGTACTGACTAAAACCCCCCCATGTTCCTTCTGTTGCTCTTTACGTTCCGGAGCCGCGGTATCTCTTTCGAACAACCCGCAACCCCGGCAGGCGGAGGCTCTGGCAAACCCCTCTGCTTTGCTGACATCTCTTTGAGGCGCGCGTGAAACACGAACGCGCCGTCGACACGGCCTGTCGGCAATCGACGGACGGACAGTGAGCTACCCATTGCTCACCGTCCACAGGCCCGAATCCAACCGCCTAAGGAGAGCTTTTTAGGTTTTATTATTAATAGTTGTTTATACATTTCAGCTACCGAAGAAAAAGAAAATATAAACGCAGTCATACGTCACTTAGAAAAGGAGACGTGTGTAGAATTCCGAGATTTAACCACTACTTCAGATAATCCAGAGGACGAGGACCAGGAGGACTCAGATGAGTACCGTTTCAATACAGAGGAAAAGAAGCAATTGGTCATATTAGACGGGTCTGGAAACAAGGATTCTTTGGAAGATACAAAGGAAACATCGTTTTCCACTGAAATACGGACGTTTCCAAACGAAATTATAGATCCTCTTAAAAGAGCGGTTAGAAAGGGAGAAAATGATAAAATTTTAAATGGTGGTAAAACTAAATTCGTCAAAGGAAAACATACGAATATTGACGCTAAGAAAAAGATTACAAAGATGGGCAAAAACAAGACTGCTAATGTTACAAGTAAGTACTTACTTGGTTTTTAACGGAACCCTTATTGGGTGTTTTTTTGT
This sequence comes from Ochropleura leucogaster, assembly GCA_958449745.1. Taxonomy (NCBI): domain Eukaryota; kingdom Metazoa; phylum Arthropoda; class Insecta; order Lepidoptera; family Noctuidae; genus Ochropleura; species Ochropleura leucogaster. The sequence continues at coordinate 4,853,744 of OY288220.1, read as the reverse complement.
CCGTCTGTCTGTCAAGACCTTGTATCTCGAGAACGCGTGCAGGTATCAAGATAAAATCATATATTCAAGTCTGTAGTCCCTTGAAGCTGTGAAAAAACTCAACCCTCTAAGTCTACGCAGTCAAAAGATATGACTGTTCATTTCGCATTATACGGAACTCTCTATGCGCGAGTCTAACTCGCTCTTGACCGGACAAACTTACCGCACTTCACTGAATACGAGAAAACCCGCGAAGTCTTGGTAAACGGTTATTACAAATACTCCCGAACATGATCTATTCGGGGGTCAATAGAGCGAGAATAGGTTCTTATTTGAATGATAATCAGTATGTACTGAAGATAGATACTTCCGCTATTTTATTTCATCATTTTCCTGCCCATGTCCCATTCTATTTGGGGTCTGCGCAACATGTTTTCTTCTTCCATTCTCCCCTATCAGTCGTCATGGCATGACGGCATCATTTACTCCTTTCTCCTTCATATCATTCCTTACACAATCCATCCATCTTCTCTTTGGCATTCCTTTCGCTCTCCGGCTTCAACATTCAGATCCCCCTCTCGAATAGATATTGCAGAATAGTAAAAATCATAACCATTTTTAGGGTTTCGTACCCAAAGGGTAAAACATGACCTTTTTACTAATACTCCGCTGTCCGTCTGTCACCAGGCTATATCTCATGAACCGTGATACTAAGTATTTCACAGATGACATACTTCCGTTGGCGCTATAACAAATACAAAAAAAAATAACAGCATTAAAATCATGTTTGTTCTGGGGTAATACATACACATTTTTATGCAGTATTTATAGATACTTAACTAGCTGTGCCCAGCGGTTTCACCCGCTGCTGACTTAGGGCTATGAAAAATCTCAGACTTACTGAATATGCACAAAAAAATTCATAACAATCGGTCCAGCCGTTTCGGAGGAGTATGGGAACGAAAACTGTGGCACGAGAATTTTATATATTAGACTAGCTGTGCCCAGCGGTTTCACCCGCTGCTCATTTTGGGGTCTGAAAAATAGATTTTGGCCGATTCTCAGACCTACCCGATATGTACACAAAATTTCGTTTAAATCGGTCCAGCCGTTTCGGAGGAGTATGGGAATGAAAACTATGACACGAGAATTTTATATATTAGATGGTAAAGAAACCCTTAACCTGGTTTCAGTGTTTATAAGCGGCCCATGGGCTATTTACTTAGCTTGGCTAAAAATATACGTATGAATAGATTAATCGGACACAGTACACTGATTCACCATTCAGCTCAGAAAGCGTTTGAAATGTAGACTGAAATACGCAGTTATAAAACAAAGTGCAATGTGATGTAACGCTATGCACGCGATCAAAAGAAAGTTTGCGTTTTATTTGATTACTAGCTTTTACCCGCGGCTTTGCTCGTGTTAAATTCGGGGCAACACAGTTCCTGATTTACAGGTACCTGCTACCTGTAGTATTTGCCCTTGCACCTGATTTATTGTAATAGCAATGCAAAGTTTTTCCTTTTCTTCCCACTTCCTCCCTCAGATCGCAATAGTTTTTTTTTAAGTAGCCTTTGTCCGTCCCCAGGGTCCCAACTGTATCAAAATTCATTAAAATCGGTTTAGCCATTTAGGCGTGAAGACGTACACAAACAAACTCACTTTCGCTTTTAGAATATTAGTAAGGATATTACGGCTTTACGCTCTCTTGTTCTCTATGCGTATTACGCCTGTTATAATATCAGCCTATACTGTCCCACTAAAAAAGTAAAGGCGTTCAAACAAAAAAGGTTGCAAGCACTCAATATCCGGGGCTTCGGGTTAATTCGAAAGAGATACCGCGGCCCGGAACATAAAGGTCAAAAGAAGGAATTTGGGTGGGTTTTAGTTAGTGAACGATAGTGATAAATGATATTCATTTTGCAAGAAGGTTTTCAAAAACACTTTTATACGTCTTTTAAAAAAAAACTAGATGATGCCGGTGTTTCGTACCCTTCTACTCTGAGAAGAAACAGCCGCAACGAACTTAGAGGTCATAATCTCCTTTAAGATCCAGACAAAAATCTTGGTCAACTGACATGAGGACTATGCAGATTAGTGTTTGAAATGGTCTTCTTAAGAAACCACCACACAGATTGAGTGGACCTGTCCAGTCAGTGCAAGCATTTGTCAGTTATCGTGTAGCTCGACTCATAACTCAAGGAGCTCAACGACACGACGAACAATACTAAAATAGGACATTGGAGTAGGTCGCTTATAGTACACAAACTGCCAGACAATCTTCAAAAACAAAGTAATCATCCATATGCTCCTCACATTCACAATAAACAAATAAAAATATTTACAAAATTACAAGTCTGATACTCTATTCCGGTCCGTCCAGAGAAGAAGCCATTTGGGGAGTTTACATCTAAAAAAAACCTTAAAAAATAAAAGCGTTGCCCCGCACTATTAATTTCTCCTGTATCGTGGGTGCGTTTATAAACGTTTAAATTCACATACAAATAGCTAGACCCGGAACGTATATATGTAGGCCAAATATTTGTTCATTCAAATATTTGTTCCGTGCGGGGATCGAACCCGCGATACGTAGCGCAAACGGCACGCAGGTCAAACGCTTGCGCCAATTATGTCGAGCAAGATCAGCTTTTCGCGTCAGTTCCTAAATAAAGTCCATATTTTTTTTTTAAATTTCAAAATTTCGTGGAACACAAAAGTTGTTCAGTCTCACGGACAGAGAGACAAAACGGGAGGTCTTGGGTTTATTATATTACATCTCGTTTAATACTAAATACGACATCTTCTATAACATCAGGTCCATTGGTGATTTAACTTCCATAAGCATCCTTTCGCATCGTCGTGACAAACGGGTCTCCCAAACTTAGTGCAGAAACAAAACGTCGAACGCCGTCGATCAATGTCTCGTATCTCTTTTACAAGAAGTTTATAATTTCAGCTAAAAAACAGGCAACCGTACGGAGCAAGAGAGTGGCTCCACTTCTTCCAACGAGGAGACACGTGAACAATGTTCTGGTGCTGACTCGCTCTCCAAAGCCAGGCTGTCAGTGCCCAGAACCTGGGAGACCTGAGGACGAATATGTAATTGTACTTTTTTTTTTTGTTTATTGGGTCCTTCTACTGACTGACTGAGTCAAGTCCTCCCCTTTCTCCTTTCAAACATCTGTGTCATGTGCAGCTTTTGCCTATGCCACCAAACATGATCATCGCCATGGCATCTTCGGCTCTGTTGACAACGACGGCGATGAACTTGCATTTATCCAGTGCCTGATAATTAATCTTTCAAAATCAAAACTAAAAGTCATTTATTCAAACTAGGATAATAATCAGCACTTTTTGAACGTCAATGCGCAAGAGTCTCCCAATACGCCCACTTTTTGCCACTTCCTAGTGTTTTAGCTGGGTAGAAGAAGTGGTGGAACAAACTCTCCAGCAACAACTGTCTGATAGGTTTGATGATCCAGACTTTATACAGTATCTAGCTTTTGCCCGCTACACGTTAAATTCGGGATTACACAGTTTCCCTTTCGTCATTTGCAAGTACCTGCTACCTGTAGTTTTTGCTTTTGCACCTTATTTATTGTAATAGCAATGCTAAGTTTTACCTTTTCTTTCCTCTTTGTCCCTCATTTGTCAGTCTTTTTTTTTTAAATAGCCTATGTTCGTATTTTAAAAAAAGTGGGATTTTTGGGAGAACGAGGGAAGAAAAGGGAAAACTTAGCGTTGCTATTACAAATCAATAAAGCGCAAGGGTACTGTGTTATACCGAATTTAACGCGAGCGAAGGCGCGGGCAAAAGCTAATAATAATATAATTCTGCAAAAGCATTCCTACAATGATTCTGTTATAGCAACCATTTGAGTTTATAAGGATCGTAACAAATTATTTTATCTTCGTTCTCCGTTTCTGCCAACCCCATGGCAAATTATGCTGTTATGCTGGTGTGTCAAACTTCATCACCGTTAGTGCTTGTAGAATATATGTCACTTTTCTAAAATCAGCTCTCACATTTTCACTCTCAATAAGGTTTATTTTGAGAGTAATTTAACTATACACCAGTATAAATTACAAAACTAAATAAATTTAACTAACAACAAAGTGTAAACGGGCATCAAAAAACTTCCCAATGCTGTCAGCTGGTAATGGGCCCAAAAGGCTGCCAGCGTCGCCATGTTGAATGTCGCCATTCAACATTGCGACGCAGCCAGCCTTTTGGCCAGAGTTAAAACCAAAACTCAATATTATTTATCTTTCCAGGAATTAATGATAAACACGGATTGCTTTAACTCTGTGAACGACCTCCTACATCTGTTCGTGCATACGCTGGGTCTGGACCACCAGCACAATATGCACGACAGGGACTCCTACCTGCACATCGTTTGGGATGAAGTTACGCCCGGTACTCGAAGATTTTTGTTGGGAACTTAGCATAAGCATAGCATTATCGGCTTGTAGACCCACAATATTCCCGCCCCGATTGGATTATTAGTCTAGTGGTCCCAAATAGTCACGGAGTCTGGATTGGCGATGCCAGGTTCATGACACTAAGGTCCTCTACCTATCTGATAGGTACCTCTTTCTTAACCTGCAGTGATTACGGGCGTAATGTTAAGTTAAATTCCTATAAGATCACTTAAGATAGAATGGGCCGTTGTGATTTCTAGTTCCAGGTTTCTAGAAGTGCTTATAGATTTTTGTTCTAAAACATGCCAGTTTTATCATACAATGCTTGACTATAACCAGTAGTAATAACGCTGCCTTTGTTAAAGAAGATACTTAAACTAAAAACAGAGAGAGATACTCTACGTAATGTACGGTATGAATCATGGCATGTAGAATTGGGCTTAAGCTAACAAACGTTCTTACTTCTTGACTCTGTCAATTCCTACTTGTGTTGTGACTGTACCCACGATGTGTCCAGTCAATCAAACCATGCAAAAACCAGTAAACGCAGTTCTCTTTTTATACGAAAATCACATACACACATCGTATCGTATGAGATTTTCGTATTGGATTAATATAGCTTGATGTGTCGCGTGTAACCTCTAGCTAGCTTCGCAATAATAATGTAATCACTTCCCAGCTCTTTCCAATACTCAATTACAATAATACTACCTTAAGGAGTATTTCGTAGGCCCCTGTAATCGCTTCGAAACGCAACTCGCACTAATTCTGTCATAGTTAACGTCTTTGCAAATGGAAGCTTTAAGTTTGTTATATTTTCCTTCCGATCAGACATACGGCGAGAGATGCAGAAGAAACTGCCGCCGGCTGCATCGCTGGGCTTCCCGTACGACTACCAGAGCGTGATGCACTACCCCTGGCTGCATATCAAGAATGGAAAGACTAATATTATGTACCCAATTTGGGTATGTATATTCGGCGATGGCCATCATCGAGTATTGTTGCAGCCATGAATTAACCTCAAACCAACTCAGCAGCCGCGAGCCTTCGGGCGTCGTAGAACCTGATCTGTGGCCTGCAGTTGTAATTGTTTTTTTATTGTTATAGAACGATGGCTGGGCAATGGGCCACTGGCAGGGGCTGAGTTCAACAGACGTCCAGAAGTTAAACCTTCTGTACTTCAAAGCATGCATGGAGAGGAATCAGGCACAGGGAAATAAAACATCGGCAACTACCAAGGCAACAATGGAAAATACGCCTGACCTGATGATTTTGACTGTCGATGAATTTCCAACGGAGGAAGTTGAGTCCGAAAATAAATAGTAGTTTTCTCAAAATACCTATGTATTATTACTAGCTATAATACAATGAAAAATGCTTACTTGTATTCTTAATAATAACATATATCTCAGTCAGTAATCATGCCAGTATAATCTCTCGTACAGAACGTCATCATTAACCTCAAGCAGTTTGATGTGATATACATCGATTTCAGTAAGGCGTTTGATAAAATCTCCCATTTCATGCTGATTAAAAAACTGGCAGCATATGGTATTACGGGACGCTTGCTGAAGTGGTTGGAGTCATACCTTGCTAACTGTGAATTTTATGTTGTGGTTAACGGTTCTCAACTAACAATTACATCATGATATCTGGTGCCCCGCAAGGTTCCCACTTAACCCCCATATTATTTATCATTCTTCCCCACTGCTTCCACTTTTTAAAAGTTGACGGCATGGTTGACGCAGTGGCTGAGCGATTGACTGCTGCGCTGCGTGTCGCGGGTTCGATTCTTGCACGGAACAAATAGTTGAATGGCCCACAGGTACTTGTTTCAAATCTGGCTGTTTGTGTGTGTAAGTTTAAAATTTTAAATGTTTAACGCACCCATGATACAGGAGAAATCCCTAGTGTGGTGCTACCTTCTTTTTTAAAATAAATAATTATAATAATAAAATAAAGTGTGTGTTAGCACACGAGGTTATTGACATGTGGAATGTGAACTCGGCTATCATTGTGCCGATTGTTGTAACGGCCAATGGCTTAATTGCTAAGAGCCTCGACGAACATCTGTCGAAGCTCTCCTTAGGTGGTTGGATCAAGGGCCTGATTCAGAAGGCAGTATTCCTCGATACGGCCCGCATTGTGAGGAGGTTTCTGTCTCTGGAGCCCTAACCACCGGTAGCTTGGACCCTGTTCCCGTTACCGGCGGAAACCTATTTTTATATTTTCAAATGTTTTTTTTTTATTTTCTAAGAAATATTTTAAAATGTTATTGTAAGATGCGATGGAAATAAAGCATAAATTAAGTGTTATTTGTACGCGAATGACTTAAAGTTTGCCAGAAAAATCGAATCATCAAATGATATTGAGCTTCTGCAGGATGATCTAAACAGAGTTGTTGAAAGGTGTAACAATTAATAACAAAATGGAATTGAACTTCAATAAATGCTATCACCTGACATTTTCTAGGATAGTTCACCTCATTCATTCGAACTACTTTATAGACAACACACAAAAATGAATGAAGTTGAAACTATAGGAGACCATGGAGGAGTGCATAGAGTGAACTTGACGAGAAAGTTACTTTTAACAACAAAACCACTATTAAAAAACCTGCCAAAGCTAGTCAGATTCCCGCACCAAGGGTTCCGTATACCCCCGTGGAGGCAATCGGCCCTCGTGGAGGCGATCGCCGGCGGCGATGTCTCGCGTCCGGCCCTGGTTCAGGCCATGGTCCGGAGCGAGAGGGAATGGGAAGCGGTCACCACCTTCTGCGCAGCAGTAATGCTAGCAAAGGAGGTGGCCGGGCGTTTGAGGGAGAAAAAATCTGCCCAACCCAACCGCCGCGGGAGACGCACCGGGCGTCGGGCGCCGCGAGACGACTCCCGGCCACCGTAGATGCGGGCCTGTGGACGGTGAGCAATGGATAGCTCGCCTTTCGTCCGTCGACGAGCCAGAGCCAACGTGCCAGAGCCTCCGCCTGCCGAGGTTGCGGGTTGTTCGAATGAGATACCGCAGCCCCGGAACGAAAGGGCAATAGAAGGAACATGGGTGGGTTTTAGTCAGTACAGATCATTGGATGATTTCCCACCCGAAAAAAAAAAGAAAAACCAAAAATGGTTCCGTATAAACTTGCGACATAAACAGCCATATATTTTGACTGCGTAGACTTAGAGAGTTGATTTTCACTGCACTAAGGGACCACAGAGTTGAGTGTATGGATTTAATTTCATGTTGAAACCTTCACACGTTCCCGATATAAAGGGTTTTGATAGACAGACGGACAACAAAGTCAATAAAGGTTCCGGTTTTTCGGAGGTACGGAACCCTCAAATGCTTTCAGAATGTTAGGATTTATACTACGTTATGTTATTAATCCCTATGATTTGATTTGCTTTTCCCACGTGTTGCCTTCGGAGGCTGCAGGAAGTGCAAAGGATGAAGCCGATTAACCTAATATTTAAAATAAGAAATACGTTTATTTTTATTTTGAACACCATGTTAATTTGTGGAGAAAAGCGAATTATTTTATACATAATCATCATTATGATCACCACATTTTAAAAAACCGCCGTCGAAGATAGGAATAGACTATTTCTTATTGTTAACTGTGGAAACATTTAACACCAAGAAACTAGATAATATGTAAGTTTTTGAGAATGTGAATTGAACAGCATATTTTAGCCTTTATTCATTTTAAAAATACAAGCTAATTTTGCTCAATAATTCTCTGTTGCCGTTTTTGTTTGCAAGAAACGCCAAAGCACATTTAAGTACTTGATATTGGCCAGAATGATGTGGTTCCAATGTTTAATTTTGTAGAAAGTGTGTATAGAGGGTAGTTGACACCACCAATCAATTGATATACTTTTTATGAGCTGTCAAAACGCGCTTCCCCCATAGATTTTGTAAGGGACTCGCAACCGATGACGTCACTAAGTTGTCAAGTCAATGATGCAACTATTTATTGATTTAAAAGCAACTAAAAATCGAATTTTAAAGTTATTTTTAAATAAATGGAGTTCTCAGGTCTAGAATAAGGTGTTCTTTCAGAAAAAATGTGTTTTTAAATTATTGGTTAATAGTGTCAACTACCCAATTATAAAATTGTCGAGCGGCGGATTTCAAAGCAATAGCAATAATATAATATGTTTTTAATTCATGAAAAACTAACATAAATAATCGCGATATGTAATATAATCCAAAATATCAGTTCGCCTAGTTTTCATGTCGCAAGTAAAGGTATATTCACAACAGCGCCGTAACCGGGAGGCGGACGAGCCATACTCCGTCAATGGCCAAAAAAAAAACGATGTGTACATTGTCTATGAATTCGTTTACACGCATCCGTGTCCAGACTGGCGACGATTTCAAACCGTGACCCTGATATGTGCGATTAGACCTTCAGACTATTTATTGGTTGTGACTGATTTAAATAAAAATGGCATATTCGGATATGACGGATTATTCATCATACGCAGACTATGGATCTTTATATTAGTCGCCCTTTTCATAATCTCCATTTGTGTCTTCTACAGAGTTTGCATAGTTTTCAGGGTCTTCGGGCGTTGTTGGACCTGCAGGGACTACAGGTTCAAATTTATCATTTTCTTTAAAAGCGATGTGACAAGTTTGCATCAAGTTGCCAACTTTGCGCTTGTTGCACTCATGTCCGAAAGCTATACGGAGTTTCATGACGTCAATTTGGGATAGCGTTTCCGAAGGAGATATTAGCAAGCCTGGTATCTGAAAAGTTAAAAAAGTACAATTTTAACAAAGAAATGAAACTAAACGTAGGCAGCCTTAACGGCGTACATGCAAGAGCTATCAATGTCAATATTCTACAGCACAATAATTCCCATACGGCTCTTGAACGCGGTTTTGGCGAGCTGGTAGCGTTGAGGTCGAAAATTCTGCCTGCGTAAAAAAGGTTTGATTATTCAGAGGTATGAAGAACAGGGTGTAAAGTTCTTCATCCTCTATGGAAAAGGGAGGATCCTCCGACCAGACGGGTGTCGTGTCTGGCGGGCCACTGCCCGACAGTTGTTTGTCGGGCGCTCGTATATATGCTAACATCGCGTACAACCTTGCTTTCGCGATGTAGGAATCTTGCCGTTAGTTCTACAGTGGCTGGATAGATGGCGCTGTATGCCACTTGCATCGTTACAATTATTTTACTGAATACTCGAACTTAATAGAAAATGGAGATAGAGATCGGTTTGGGCATCAAATGAAATGATCAAAGAATTGGGAATATTCCTAAACCCAATTAGCCATCAATAGGTCAAATGGAAAGGGTCGAGCTCGAGGACAAGTCAAGGGCCTCAAGTCTGCTATTTTATCTAACATAATCATTCCAACACGATCCCACTGTCATTGTGCTAAAAGTTCGTAATCTGCTAAATTACAATGGTCGATCATTGGTCGGCCAGTGGTCTCGTAATGGAATCGTAGCAGAATGACATTGTAGTATTGCCATTATTATAAAACCCGTTGGTAGAAATGATTTTCGAAAAACTACTACCACATTTTAAACGTTTATTCAAGCCAGATTTCATTTAATATATTTTTCCTGTCCCGATGCATTTTATGTTAACACGTTTAGTCAACTTAAAAAATATAAAATGATGATTTTAAAATGATATACATAATGCATCCTAACCAATCCAACACTGAAATTTGTCAGTTGACAATATTAGAAATGTCATTTCATAACTTTGTTTACATTTGCATTTTTTCTTTGTTTATATTTTCACAATGAGCTTCGTTTTCTATTAAAATCGCCGTTTTTGACCATGAATACTGACTCTGGTGATTCTCCTATACCTGACGACCACGGCTTGAATATGGATTCCGCTCTTGCTGATAATGACAAGTTCTCCCACGATAACATGGATTTGATGTCAGCACCTATCGAAGACCACCGATACAATCTGATTCGAGTTCTTCACTGCGAACTGTTGCAAGTGGATATGTACGCTGTGTAAATAAATTGTAATTTTTAACATATCAAGATTGCAAAGACACCTTTTGGAAATTGTCGAAGTTTGATCTCTCGTAAAAACATGGGTTGGACTGTGGACATCAACAGGTACTTAACTATAACAAGTCTACAACTGTAATGATAATATGCAAATATGATTCAAACTACGATACCTTGCAAATAAATACATAATATTGTTTTTTCTTTTCCAGTCAGTTAAAAGACAGTGATAGTTTGGTGTGACATGCATGTTGGACCAAAGCAGGAATAAAATCAGTCAGGGAACAAGTCAACACTCAACAGTCCACATTTTGTTATTGTTGTCCACATTCATATCTCTATTAGCTGTGGCACATCTCTTCTAAGGCAAAGGACATATTTGCTGAACATTGATATACCACAACGGTTAACCAAATAAGGAATGTGATTGCATATCAAATTGTACCACAACCAGGTTAAGATAAGAAGACAAACTATACTATTTTTAGAATCCTATTGAATGCAGTAAGATTGCTCTAAAATGTTAAAAGGCTAACATTATATAATTTTTTTTTGCAGCCTGTCTGTGTGATACTCAATTTTTGATAATGTTCTAGTTTATGATGAATTAAATGTTTTCTATTAATACATTATTATTGTTTTATTTTCAACTATCTGTAATATTGAAATAGTATATATTTAGCTTTTATATTTTATGTAGGAAGAGTTTTCAATACTTGTGTAGGGCACATAAAAATAACCTTATAGTTTGGAAACTCCAATGTTTTTCAATAATTTTCAATTAATTTTCTTTTATTACCATATTATTTGGGGGGCATACTAATATCAATATTCAATGTTGCTTGTGGGCACTCAGGGCCTTAAGTCACTATGGCGGCTTCGCATCGCTCTTTATGAGTAATACAATTTTTGTAAAACAACTCAATAATGTTTTAGCTTTCACAGTCAAATGTGATATTAATGTCAGTTATAAGCAACTAACGTTAACCATATAGTTCTGTACAGACCACAGAGTACATTTTATATACGGACCCCTTCAGGTACTTTACATTCAAACCTCCGCTGGCTCGGTACTGTACTGGCCCTGAAAGGGGTCGAATATTTAAGTCACACCACCACCTCATTATTTTTATAAATATTTTATTTTCTGGTTAATTGTATAACGGGCTGGTGTCCGCAACTCCACGTCTGAGGCGCGTATTTTGCGTATGGGCAGTTTTCTGGTTAAAAAATAATATAGGTGTGCATCAATTAAGATAATAGAATTAAAAACTCTTATGTAAACGTCATTAGAAGTTCTTAAGTTATTGAGCTAGACGCTTGTAAAGTCCAAGACTGTAAATTGCGATCATCGCAATTTTGATGGCAGTGTAGGTCGACGCTAAAAATCATGAAAAATGTGGTTTTCGGACATGTAAATCCACTTTATAGGGCATGAATATCTTTAATAAATATTCTTTAGCTCGTCGTGAACATATTTCTCCAATCAATACTCCACAAACACGATGGATAGCAAACACTTTTTGTCAAACCGAGCTAATAAAAGCAATGACTGCACAATGACTTTGTAATGGTAGATCAATGATCAAAAGAACTGTCAAAATTTTAGCAGATTACCGCAAGCGTCAGTCATTCGTTTGTCATTATGTACGAGATTACCATTATAAGCAATTTCTTTCAATGAACTGTCAGTGACTGACCAGTGGAATGTCATAATGACGACAGTGTATTAGTAGATTACCAAACTTGTCAAAATCAACCATTATGCGATCAGTGATCGACCATTCTGACACTATTGTAATAGCAGACTTAGGCCCCTGATCACAAGCAAATTGCACAGTTCTGCATGGTTCTGTTGGCATTTGAAATCCCTTGGTAGACCGGGACTGTAGATTCATTTTGTTTCTTGACTTTCAAAGTGCCTGTAATGGTCTAATTCAAATAAATGATTTGATTTGATTTGAAAAGAGGAAATTGAATTTAAAAGACAAGAAGTTTTGGCTCCAATTGAGACTAAGCAATTCAACGTGCGTCGATACTCTTGCGCCGTCCCGTCTTCGTAGCTCTTCGTGCTGCTACTGCGACTGCAGAGTACCTCAAGCGGCGTAAATATAGTACCTAACCTTATTGGTAACTATATTTTCAAGCCGTTTGGGGTTGAAATTCTGGGACCATGGGGTCCTTGTGCGCACAGCCTTCTTAAGCAAATTTCAAAAGGGCTACTATGACATCTTAAAGCAATTCTTATTCCACTGAGTGAAAGAGATGGTGCTAGACACCCTGTATAGCTCTGTCTCTTTCCCTCAGCGGAATAAGAATTGCTTTAAGAGGTCATAGTAGAGTAGCAAAACGTTTGGTTGACACTTCCCGTGACCCAAGGGCTGGCGTTTACTTTGGCCAGAGGCTTAGCGTTGCCATACAACGTGGCAACGCGGCCAGTCTCTTGGGGACATTGCCTACAGCGTCGAGGATGAGTTTATTGACGCTATTTTTTAATTTATTTATAAGTTAGATAGTAAATTTAATTTAATAATAATATTCTTAATTGAACTATTGCAACTCTTATTTTAATTAAAATTCTATGTTGAATTAGCTCTGTTTATAGAAATTAAGAAAAAATATTTATTAGTCGCAAATTAGAACGCAAAAAAAAAAAACATGCAAATCATCACAAACATTTATAAATACATATGGAACAAAAATAACCTATTACTAATATATAAAAGCGAAAGATTGTGAGGATATTTTTAAGTATATTTGTGGCTCTTTCACGCAAAAACTACTGAATGGATTTTGATGAAACTTCACAATAATATAGCTTATACATAAATCAGAATAACACATAGGCCACAATTCATATAGATATATTGTATATATATTCTATCACCACGCGTGTGTAACCACGGGGCTAGAACTTAAATATATATTTACTAGGTGCCTAATAAATATATATTTAAGTACTAGTAACTTTACCACACTGTAAATAATAATTTTAACTCTATGTCTTAGTTTTGTAATCGATTTAAAGTTTATTGAGGAAGTGTTCGGCTATGTTGATTGCACAAATCCGCAATAAATTTGAAACTAGTATAAAATGTGAAATATTTCACTTTTGCCAATAAACCACATTTCTTGTTTAATACTTCTAAGTTTAGATACCTATGGGTTCTGTATAGCTTGTGTATGTTCCTATAGTTCTTTTAATTATTTGGATCTACATCCAGAGGCCCCAGCATATGCTCGCAGGCCAGGTTTGACATGGGGAAGTCATTAGATGATATCCCAAACGTAAAAAAAAGGAGTACAGAGTGGCAGCTGTATGAGTACAGCTCTGCCTCAATGGCTGCCGCATCCGGTGGTCGGATACGGAGCCTGCGATGCCTGGTGTGCGGGTGCCGCACAGCGACGCATGCCTCGCGTCAGCTTCCGCTACCACCAGTACACCAGTTGGTGTCAGCAGGCCAGTCCGGTGATGACACCCAGGCCTGCACGATCGAGGCTTCCAGGAGGAGCTCCCGGTCCAGCTGTTTCAGCGCCTAGCCCACAGACTCGCGTCTCGAGACGCCCTTTCAGAGATCTCGTCAATTTGATCACGAACGATGAACGAGTCGTTTTACAAACATCTTTTACAAAAAATAATTGCCCAAAAGACTTCAAAAGGATTTAGCAGAATCAAAATGTGGTTGCTATGTGGGTGCTCTATATATCTTATTCTGGTTCTGCTAAAACAGCCATTATAGGCCCCTTGGTCAGGACAAAATTTTTTCGCAAGAAGGAAGGTTGCTGTGAAGCAGCTTGCTTGAGGCAAATATCAAGCCATGTACGCCGAGTCCCCTGGTTAAATACAAAGGCTACATACCAAAGGAATTACAGTGGGTCCACCGTTCGTGCTGAAGGCTCGGTCGTGGAAATGCATTATGCTCATACTGTCATATTCCACCGTTTTGTACGGCGTGTCGCCCATCCGCATCCAGAATAAGGACCGGTACTCTGAAAAACAGAGATTTTGAAAACTTTACAAAAAAAAAACAAAGATTGAGAAAAGTGTGCTAGAATAGACCTATACATGTATTAACAACTGTTTAATTTTTTTAATTTTTAAGTCTCTGAAGACACACTTTGTTCAGTTTCATCGTCTAAGATACCGGTGTTTCTTCTTCTTCTTCACGTGGACCCCGCTTCTTGGGGGGGTCTGGTTTCCGTATTAGTCCTTCCAATTGGACCATTGTGCGTATGCGAGACCGGTGTTTATTATGTTAACACCTTGTAGAGACGAGAACCGCGCTGGCAATTTCAACCTATGTTGATTGGTTAGTTTCTGCAAGTCTCCGTTCCACTTCGCTCTGTTCTCCGCTTTAGTGAAGACCTAAGATTTTTTGCATCTTAATTGTTTATTTATATAGAATTAGCTAATTTACGCGGTTTCACCCGCGTCTTTAGTTGCTGCCTGTGTGCTGCAGCGTGCTTGTGTACCTTCCTATTAGTGAAAAAATTATCAAAATCGGTCTATTAGTTTTTGAGCCTGTTCGATACGAACAAACAAATCTTTCCTCTTTATAAGTAAAAATTACCATAGTGTTGTCATGTTCGAAACCATTTGTTTCAATTTATTTCGATACAACACGCGATAGGGTTGACATAGACTGTTAAAAACATCTCATTGACAAAAGAAAGGCTACCTCACTGTAAAACTTCGTTAGGTTTTCTCTTCTTTCTGATTTTTCGATTCAATCACATAAATCACCTCACAACGATTTTCTCACTAGTAGATACATATGAAATAGCACGCGGTAAAACTTCTATAAAGGTTGGAAATAGTGCAAGGACATTGAGAACAACTTTGGGGAAAACCTTTGCTCAAGAGTGGAACATTATGGGTTCCTAAAAAGAAAACATCTTACTCGGCTGTATATTCGGCCACATAACTCTGATGTACATGTCCCGCTGTGGATGAGTCACTTCATCTATGAAGCCCAGTGCGTGAAGCAATGCATGCAGGATGTCCCGGTTAGTCATGCAATCATAGCCTATTACCAGGATCTGTAAAAAAATATAGTCAAAAACACTATTACCCGCGGATTCGCTGTCGTAGGTGTCAGAAACTATCCAATCTCATAGGAAGGTACTACCGGTAAAAAAGTATCCTATATCAGTACTATTCTAACTTTTTTGCGGATGGGAAATCGTCAAATACATTCCCCCGCTCTGTGCGGAGCGGAGTGATATCTCGGACTTGTACCGACTAAAACCCACCCATGTTCTTTCTTTTACCCTTATGCTCCGGAGCCGCGGTATCTCTTTCGAACAAGCCGCAGCCCCGGCAGACGGTGGCCCTGTCAGACCCCTCTGCTTTGGTAACGGTCTATTCTATTTGTGTGTCAAATTCGTTAAAATTTCGAATCGCCAAAGCGCCTGAAGGCGTAAAAAATCGAAGTCACTTTTACATCTCACTTACAAATGCGTATATTTGTGTGTGTGTGAGATGGATTGTTAGAACTTGGCTGCCTCCCTTTCGCAACGTGCTTCCCTGGTACGTGGCTAGCTAGTCCAAGTCCTTATTACTTAGTAGTTAATTATTATTTACTAGCTGTTCCCCACGGTTAAACCCGCGCTGCTCAGCACCTGTTGGTCGTAGCGTGATGTTATATAGCTTATGTTACTCGGGGATAATGTAGCTTTCCAAAGGTGAAAGAATTTTTGAAATCGGTCCAGTAGTTTCGGAGCCTATTCATTACAAACAAACAAACAAACAAATCTTTCCTCTTTATAATATTAGTATAGACAAGACTCGCATCTATCGTTGCTCGCCAACAACAGTCTATTTTTCATCACTCCGCAAAAGAACATTTAGACTTAGTAAAGACTATGGGCCATGGCCAACAAGACTGTCTTTTTAATCAACATCCAGCCCGTGAACATCAAAAACGTCAGAAACAAAGAAATGTTAACATACCTCACATGAAAGACACGCAGGATGATCCATACAGACCTTACATCTTTCCACTTTAATTTCTATTTAGTTCAGTCTCGCTCTCACACAATTGGTTCTGTCATCCACACATATCCCTGTTATCTGGTCGAGGTATTCCAATGAAGCAGATTGCGTCTGTGATGTCCCTACATAAACTTTGGCACAACACACCCCTCCTGTCCAGGTCTATGTTCACCACCTGCATTTGTGAGCTCTGTCCAAAGCCAACACCGACGCCGTCGACTTAGCAGATTCCTGTTTAAATCTAATTTGACTCTTATAGAGAGAGGATAAGGAAGAAATAAATGGGTTAATCTTACAGCTTTTGTTAAAGTCAGAACACCTTCTTCACGCATTGTTGTGTGCGTGCATTCCCTGAAACCGTCAGGGTTCTCGATGCTAAGCCAAGTAAATGAAACGAATTCTCCTGGCGTCGTTATCTTTTTCATATCTCTGAATACTACGCAAGAAAAACTCTCAATTATGCGCATGGCCGAGTGAATGCGTTGAGTTATTATTTCGTCTGTTGACAAAGTTAAAGTCCGTTATTTTAACTATTCGGTGGAAGCATTTTTTTGCGGTTCTTTAATTAGTTTCTCCGCTGTCCTTATCTCAACAAACGTGTAGCTTGTGGCCGAGGCGTAAGCCTGGTCCGAATACTGATCCTAAACTACCAACGTTGGCACTAACGCCATTCCTAATACGTATGGATAACTGAAGGATATATTATTACTTAATTATTTACAAATGTATGTATTTATTTAAATAATGGTACACCAAAAACTAGCTACAGTATTATCTCTCCTTTTCTTTAAAACCATACGCAGTGTTTCGAAAAGCTCGCTTTTAGCGATGTTGATGTGTGAATATGTCACCATATTTATAAGCTCTACTATCTCAGCTGTGATTTATATGGTTAACATAACAAAGCGTATTACAATACGCTTTATTATGTTAACCATGTTCCATTTTATATAGATAAGTACACTTATCTATAAAAAATAGAATAGGCTTCAATGTTGACCAGTGAAACACCAAGCATGAAAACATTGACAAACTTGTTGCGGATATTTTGAAGCTCGATATCCGATTGTTTTTTGAGTGTGACGTAAACATAGGTACCTTTTTTATCCATATCCAACCAACTACATATTTGCTGGTGCAAGTAAGGTAGGTATACAATGTGTCCACGCAGTCACGGACTAGCGATATTCTAGATACATATGTAACAGGTATAATTAAATCAGTCTCTATGTTTTGTTACCGCAAGCCAAATTTTCAATGGCTGCCAATACGAATTCCAATATCTCCCGGTATCAACAATGTTAGTAACCGCAAAAAAAACATCCCCGTTTACATTGCGAATTAAAAAAAAAAAGTTGCCCCACACTAGGAATTTCTCCTGTGTCGTGACTAGATAAACAAACATTTAAACTCACATACACAAATAGCCAGACCCGAAACAACTACCTGTAGCTTATATATACAAATACTTGATTCGTGCGGGGATCAAAACCGCGACACGCAGCGCAGCAATCGATAAATAGACACTGCGCTAACCGTGCCGTCAGAAAATCATAATTATCACGTTCACCAATTATTCCGCCAACTGAGGACCGATTTTCATAATTCTTTTTGGAGTTTACTCCTTAAGAATCGATTTTCATATATAAGGCGCCCGGTATGAGAAAAATCCGAGGGGTAAAACCTACTAAAGTAACGAAAATGTGTCACGTTTTTGGTGCGCACCTTTAGTGCGCAACTTTCTAATTTGACTGTGAGTGTATTGAGACGTACATATTGTATGCTGTATAGGCGACTATTAAACCTATATACTATAATTATGTTATTGGGCTTGTTTGTTTCTATCAGTGTCGATGTATCTTGCTATTATTTTTTTCATTAATTTGTGAATTTACCCTTTCATATGATATAATTTTTTTTTTTCAGTTAAATAAAGTCTTTTTGCGTATGGTTAGATACTCGTACTTAAGGAGTAAACTCCAGTCGTGCGTCGGAGCTGACACACACACTTTTTTTTTGTTTCAAAGGGTATATACGTCCCATGGTGCTCCCATGTCAATCATATTTATTTAAGCTTGACTTACCATACTCTGGTCCAATGACAAACGGAACGACTCCAGAGTGCCAGCTGAAAGTGGCCGGTGACCTAACTTCTGGTTGTAAACGTGATTTTACAACAACAACAGCAGCTGAAAATTATGAAAGTAATTTTTATCTCAAGTATTTCCTTTGGATTTTACATGTTCTAGAGATTGTAATTAATTTGGGTTGGCGCAATAGAAACATCATGAAATTCTTCAGATTTAAATCAATATGCAACTTAAACACAATTTTTTGAACTACTGATCGATTTACTGAATATGTGGTAACCGTGGTTTTGGCTTTGGTGGTGTCAGGTGTCCTTTCCACGCATATTTAAATAATCAACCTATATCGTACCCGCTGTTAAGAACAGGCTTGATATCTATCTATGAATACCAGAAAACATGTTCTCAATTTTTAGGAATCCGTGCCTCAAAAGGAAAAAATGGAAACGAATCCAATTATACGATCACTTTGTAGTCAAATTAAAACCTTATCATAATCATCAAAACAACCCTAAGAGGGTTGTCTTGGCAGTCAAAAGATATGGCCGTTTATGTCGCAAGTTTGTACGGAACCCTCGGTGCGCGAATCCGACTCGTACTTGGCCAGTTTTAGTACGGCACGCAAATCCAGTTAATACGGATCTCTCAATTTACAGGAAATCTATTACATAGTGAGTTCGTGTTATACTGGAAAGGTATAGCTTGATATGCCGCTGTGTGTATCATAAAACGTTGCGAAATTAATTGTACAATGTAAGGCCAAGGTTCGAACTCGCAGCCTAGGGTATGTTAGTAATGGGCTGCCACTGCTCTTACATCACATAGACGTGCTTTTTTTTCATCCCAACACACCATTGGTGAAGAAAATCAGAAAATCGAAGACATTATCGCACACCTAGATCAAAAAGGAGAGAAGTCAAAAAGGTAATTTTTCATTAGATGAAACGTATTACCTACCTACTTACTGTTTGATGGAAAGTTCTGACAATTACTTAAAGTTTATTTTAGAACATAAATACTTAGGTTGTAAAATGTCACTGTATGTTAATAGTGTTATAACGTTTACCGAGCATTCGGTTACCTACAAAAGTAGGTAACTGAAAAATCACGATTGTTGAGTTGTTTCCATTTAGATATAAGTGTGTGTGTGACGTTTTCCAAATCGCACGGGCAATCTCTCTTCTCGCAGAGATTAAGTAATTATGGTATCAGAGGAAATATTATATTCTGATTGCGACAGGTGCACGCCGAACTTCAGTCGCGTATTTTTTTTGCATTTACTTATAGGTACTACTGTAGGTATAACCAATCTAAATAAGGTATTATAATACATATTTACAAACGTTTTTTTGTAGTTCCATCTGCTTGCCTTATAGAGGTTTGCAAAGACACATGAAGAGAAAACACAATTATAACTAAGCATATGTAATGTCTACAATAATTCATAACCTCCATTATTTTATGTCGGTTATGAAGGTTTCTCAAAAATATAATATCAATTCAATAATAAAATATATTTTATCTACAGTTTTGAAATCCAATCTTGTGTTTTTTTTTATTTTTATTGCTACTCATAAACTGGTCCAGCTATGTATTACATGCATGTAGGTATGATAAATACGGTGTCAAAGTAGGTCTGTGTGTAAACTTCTGATTTTAGACACATCTTTAGGGTGGGCTTTCTATGAAAGAAACCTGGCCCACACATAGAAAATCAATAATTTAAAAAAAGAGTTATTAGTGAGATTTGTGTAAGTGTTCATCTGGCATACGGACGAAATCACGGAATCATTCTTTAAATTTTTCTGCGCGAAGTCCGATACGCACTTGGTTGGTTTTCAATTGATAAATCAAAGCTGGACGCGTAATTGAAAACATACCTACTTCCGGAAAATGCTGTTGGACTGTTTTGGAAATTGGACCAATCAGGACAGCACACGGTCTATTCTATTCTATTCTATTTTTAATTAATGGCAATTAGAGCCGATGTCGACTATTCTGCCAATGTCCAGTGAATTGGAAAAACAAGTGTGCAAGATAAAAAATAAAAATATGATTCTAATGTTAATTTAATCAAGATCGCAAATTAAATTCTTTGACACCACGTGAATCTTGTCGGGTTAGCGTGGGACTGAAACAAACAAAAAATATAAATAAATAAATAATAAAAATTGTTAAAACATAGAATAAACGCATACCACACCCACACATTCAGATTTATAATTTAATGTTATTGTGACGGATGAAAGTCATCAGCGCCACAAGCAGTTCGGGAGAGGAGTATGTAAGCAGGGAGGGGAAATTTGTCGGAAGAGGGATTTTAAATTTAGGGAGACGTCTATACAGATCTAAAGGAGGAATGTTGTTTGAGCATTCAAAGAAGATGTGATCCAGAGTACCTTCTTCCAACCCACACTCGCAAAGAGAGGAGTCCCTAACCCGGATTTTTTGCAAAAAAACAGGAGTGCTACAGAAACCCAGACGAATACGACATATGACGGATATAGCAGGTTTGGAGACTTTTTTGTAGCCATAGAACCAAGGTTTTGGTTTGATGGTTGGTTGTACTGCGTAATAAAACCTGCCTTTTTTTCCCCCAGTGATATTCCATTGATCCTGCCACGATGACTGGAGGTTAGTTCGTGGAAGACTCAATAAGTCATACCCCTGAAGGCTATTGTGGGAAAGATCAGCTACTGACGATGAGCAAGCCTCTTTAGCCGATGCATCAACGCACTCATTTCCCTTAATACCGCAGTGACTAGGTATCCAAACTAGCTGAACCTCTTTTTGATTGGTAGCACAAGATAATAAGGACTCTTTAATTTTTAAAACCAGGTAGCTGTGCAATTTACTTTTAAAAGGGTTTTGTTTTAAGGCTTGCAGGCAGCTAAGAGAGTCTGTGAAGATAACGGCTTTGTGTATATTATGATGCGACTGTATAAAAAGACAAGCTTCCAATACAGCCACACACTCACCAGTGAATACAGAAGACTCCTTAGGACACTTATACTGTAAGATTATTTTAGAGCTCTGGTAATAGACCGCCGCTCCGGTGTGGTTAAAATCAGACAATTTCGAAGCATCCGTAAAAAATAGTTGGAAACCATTCCATCGTTCGCCCACCACCGCGTTGAACATCGAGTTTGCTGACGGGGATTTTTTGGTTATACCGATGTTAAAAACAATTTTGGGAACATAACATAAAACATTATACGCAAAATTAAAAAGGGGTAATCTGGGAAACTGACTAATTGGGCATGCTAAATTTAGGATTTCTCGAAAAGATTTCAAAATTAGGGGTATTTCTTTATTTTTCCAATAGTTTGAATTTGTACAAATGGCATCTAATTCGTACAATTTTTCTATGAGGGGGTGTGATGTTCTGCATATGATCTTAGATAAAAATCGGGAGGCCAGATATTGACGTCTAAGGGCCAGAGGGGGTTCAGCACACTCAACCTGCAACGCGTTAATGGGGGAGGATTTCATACAACCTGAGATGATTCGAAGGCATTTAGACTGAATCTTATCTAGTCCAACTAAGGCACCTTTGTTGCACGGGATCAGAAGATAGGTTCCATAGTCCAAAACACTACGAACTAAGGCATTGTAGACCAATTTCATGGTGTAGGGGTGAGCACCCCACCAAACACCCGCAAGAACTTTTAAAATTGAAATAGTTCTTTCACATTTTTGTATAAGAAAATTTATGTGATGTTTGCCGGATAATTTTGTGTCCAAAATGACGCCTAAAAATTTTACTTTATTAACTATTGGAATATTTTGACCTAAAATGTCGATTGTAACATGAGGAGTGCTTCTTTTACGAGAGAAAATTACTGCCGAACTTTTTGGCGCAGATAGCGACAGGCCATGGCTTAAAAGCCACTGATTCAAGGAATCCAGAGAGAGGCCCAAAGATGACGCGGCATCGACTATAGAGGAGTCTGTCACGTACAGGGCAATGTCATCGGCATATTGTAGGATCTGACAATTGTTATTTAGGCAGGACCCAATATCCGCCGTATACAGGTTGTACAATATGGGACTGAGGGGGGATCCTTGTGGGAGTCCCTTCCATATCTGCCTCTCATCGAATTCCTCTCCCTGGACTCTCAGGACCAGCGAGCGGGACATCAGTAACTCATATATACATCGTATCATCTTACCCGGTAAACTCAGCTGTTGCAATTTTTGCCTGAGTACTGGAAGAAGTACATTGTCGTACGCAGAGGAAATGTCCAGGAAGGTAGCTACAACCGACTCATTTCTTGAAAAAGCTAAGCGTATGTCCGCAACTAAAGTACCAACACTGTCCATAGTACCAAGTCCTTTCCTAAAACCAAATTGGTAGTTCGGCAGTAAGTCTCTCGACTCAACAATCCACTCGAGACGGTTTTTGATTAGGTGCTCCAGTAATTTGGCTAGGACTGAAGACAGAGCAATTGGCCTAAGACCATTCGGATCATCTGCATGTTTGCCTGGTTTCAAAAGTGGGATAATTATTTGCATTTTCCATTGATCTGGAACCCAACTATGAATATAAGCAAAATTTAATATATTTAAAAAATAAGTTTTAGCCTTGTCACCAGCATGGGTAATAAAAGAATATGGCACACCATCAATACCCGGGGCTGAGTCCCGGACATGACTGAGTACCACACTCAGTTCCTCCAAAGTAAATGGCGCATCTAAAGGATCCTCTGATATATTTTGAATGGGCATGTTTACACATTCAGGAAAACATGGAAT
This sequence comes from Ochropleura leucogaster, assembly GCA_958449745.1. Classification (NCBI taxonomy): domain Eukaryota; kingdom Metazoa; phylum Arthropoda; class Insecta; order Lepidoptera; family Noctuidae; genus Ochropleura; species Ochropleura leucogaster. Next base: position 4,830,517 of record OY288220.1, on the reverse strand, counting down.
GTATGGTGGAGCGATTTTATCAAAAAAAAAGTCAGCTGTTTCCCTAGTGATTGGAGAAGAAACTGATGGAGAGCACCCATGTCTGAACCTATTGATACTCTTCCAAACTGTTGACACAGGTGTAGAGGGAGCCAAAGATGTACAGAATTTAACCCAACCCGCACGTTTCCTCTTGCGAAGATGACGTTTGGTTCTGGCATTAATCTGACAGTATGCCAACAGATTTTCAGTGGTCATATCTGCATTGTAACAAACCTCGGCCGCATTCCTGTTCCTGACTGCCGAAGTGCACTCTGGATCCCACCACGGTGGTGATGGAATTTTATTTCGGGCACTGTTTTTTATTGGAAAGCAGGAATCAGCACTGGAGGTGATGGCTGTAACAAAACCCTCATAGCAGCTCTTGGCATGGTGGTGACCAGGAGGATCAAACAAACTTGAATTTAAATTTGGCAAAACTTCAATTTTATCCTCCAAAAATGATACAAACTTTGCCCAATCTGGTTTGGATAAGTTATATTTCAGAAGTGGAGGAGAACTTTTCTCTAAATAGGTCTTATTAAACAAAGATATTACTATAGGGTAGTGGTCACTACCATGCGACAAGGACGTACAATCCCAATGGGCCGAAGCCGCCAGCTCAACTGAACAAAATGTCAGGTCAACACAACTCTTTTGTTGTCCAGGAAGAGATCTGCGAGTTTGGCAACCATTATTGAGTATACAGAGATCCAGATCATCCAAAATCTCAACCAAAGCCACACCAAAGGCATCACAGCGTTCAGACCCCCATCTGTAATGGTGACAGTTAAAATCACCCATGACCATAATTGATCCTTGAATATTCGAGAAGGTGGTTTTTAAAATATCCAGAAATTCATGCCGAGGGTGAGCAATGTATATTGAAAACACTGTAATGCCTTCCATCCTTCCCGCCACAATACTCATTTCTCCTGTGAGTAAAGGCAAAGGAAGGGGCAGAAGTGGGACCCGATCATTGACTAGGAGAGCCGAACCTCCATATCCATCAGATCTGTCACATCTGAGAATATTGAAGTGTGGCATGCGGAAGCTAAGACTTGGGGTGAGCCAAGTCTCAGCTATAGAACAAGCCAATGGCTTGTATTTATTTAAAAGGAATATGAGGTCGTGCTTTTTATGCCACACGCTCCTCACGTTCCACTGTAGGAATACTAGGCGGGACGCCATTTTTAATTGATAAAAGTAGATTTATAAGTTGGTCGGCAACGTTGGACGGTAATTGTGAGCTGGAAGAAGTAGAAGAAATAAGAGTAGGAAGCAGTTTTACCAGAAGTTCAATAATTGAACTGATATTGTTTGATGCTAAATTGTTGTTATAAGCACAGCCATTAGGCTGTGAGGGTTGTGGAGAACTAACTATCTGTTGATGAGCAACTTTGTCATATGATGGAGAAAGTGGGGCATGGGTTCTGGGTTTAAGGGTCACAGTTTTGCGATATGACTGGGATGTTGGAGAGGATTTAACTATGTTGGCATAGTTGCGGGAAACTAGAGGAATAATTTTACATGCCTCTGCATAGGGGATGGTTTTTTCGGCCATTACCGTCTTAATTGCCTTCTGCCTACCATACTCAGGACATGACTGGCTATTGGCAAAGTGATTCCCTGAACAAAGCGCACAGAACGCCTCAGTCTCTGTAATATTACAACCGTCACCAGGGTGATCATGGCCACACTTGTTACAGCGTGGTTTAGACCTGCAAAGATTTGCTACATGACCAAACCTACAACACTTTCGGCATTGTATTGTAGGGTATATGTACTGTTTAACGGGAAGGGATGTGTAACAGCAGTAAATCCTGGTTGGCAGCACCTGCCCATCGAAGGTCAGGACACATGTTTCTGTGGGTCTCCATTCATTAACTCCGTCTCTTTGTGTTTTGCGATTGATGCGTCTTACTTTTATGATTTGACCACAACCTGAGGGCACAGTCAAATACGACATGGCTTCATCTTCTGTGAGTTCTGAGGGAACACCTGTGACAACACCCATCCTTGTGATGTTGAATGAAGGGATTGATGCTGTATAGCAATATTTAATCAAGCAACTGTTTACCAAGAAAGAGTTAGCATCCTGAGGGGAAGCAAACTCCACCGAGACCCGGTTTCTACCAACTCTGTTAACACCACCACGAACAATGTTCGCGATGTTGTTGTTCATTAAGAATTTGCCAAAATTAACGGGATGAAGGGTGGTGCCAGTATTTGGTTGTGTCTCAATACGCGAAACGTGGACAACATAAGGGGCTTTATCCATGACAGAATACTTAGTACGTCCAATTAGGTTCTTTTGCTGTTTGCTTGGCAAAGAGGGAAGCAAAATCTCTTCGCCCACAGGGCGTTTTCGAGGGTTTGGTTGGGATTGAGGAGTCGATACATCCATGGGTGAGGCGTCCAAAACATCCGCTAGTTGCGAAAGTGGTTTCAGTGAGTACTGATGGTCTAAGGAAGCTGAACATTGAATGTCAGGAGGGACCTTATCGGGGGGTTTATTGTTATCCATGTTGTGTAAAACGGCTTAAAACTATAACAAAAACAAACCTGGTTACGAACACAAGAACAACACAATTATGTTATGACAAGTCACTTTACAGAATATCAAAAAACACCTAAAAACAGCAAAAACTCTAAACACACGTGCTATCCAACAAACACCGTGGTCAGCAATCCCCAAACATTTCTTAAATACTGAATCCAGCACACGGTCGATTTGATTCAATTTGATTTGAGACAGTTGACTGTCAAAGTGACAGCCAGATTACGGTCCATTTCAAGTTATGTATGTATTATAATAAAATACTGAATCTTACTTGATCAAGTTCTAGTTTTGATCAAACCGTGATTTATATACAGGAATAAAATATTGCATCTACGAAACTGATACATTTTTCTACGCTACTAGTAACTAGTAAGAATTCTCAAAATGGTTGCATTATAGCGTAAAATGGAAACACTACATTAAATGTTGTAAATTGAAAAAGAAAACAAACCAGAATGGAATGTGTCAATAAAATAATATCGTTGCGGTTCACGGTGAAGCATTATAGGTTTTATTTCGTAAAACTACTTCCAGTAGTGAAACACTGAACATTCCAGACTGTAGTCGCGTTCAATAACTTACAATGCGGCGTTATTCTTTCCTTTTTATCACTGTTTTAATCGTATCTTTTGCTTATCAAGCGTCAACCACATCTGGTTCTATCGAATTAGACGAGTTCAGTTTTGATAAAATAACAAATAAATTCGAAGCAAGCCTTATTAAATTCGATGTGGCATTCCCTTACGGAGACAAGCATGAAGCGTTCGTGTCTCTCGCCAAGGATTCGAAAGACGTGGAAGACCTTCTGATTGCAGAGGTCGGTGTGAAAGATTACGGCGAAAAGGACAATGAGGCTCTCGCGAAGAAGTATGGAGCCACGAAGGACAACTTCCCTTTAGTTAAACTATTTGTTAAAGGTAAATCTGAGCCGATACCATTCGACGACTCGAAAGGATTTACAACTGATGATCTGCGACGTTTTGTACGTGAGAAAAGTGGCTTATATTTGAGTTTGCCGGGCTGCGTTAAAGAATTCGATAAACTTGCTATACAGTTCATGAAAAGCAAGAAAGATGACAGAAAGAAAGTATTGAAAAAGGCTGAAGAACTTCTGAAGGACAAGGTATATAGTTCATTTATTTCCTTATTAAATATTACATAGTTTTTACGACGTGGCGCATCTTTATTATTTACCGTTATACAATTTGACAGTTACAATTTAATTTTTTCAGGAGTCGTCTTCAGGAAAGGTCTACAAAACAATAATGGAGAAGGTTCTGGAAAAGGGTGACGAATTCATTCAATCTGAACTTGACCGAGTTAGAAAGTTATTGAGTGGTAAAATCTCTGAAGAAAAGAAGAAGCAGATAGGAAACCGAATCAATATTCTGACGACATTCCAGCTTCCAGGCAAGCAGGAAAAGATTGTTAAAGAAGACCTGTGATTGGTTGATCTTAAGTTATGGCACTGATCCATGTCGTAGTTTACTATGATGGAGATCAATTTTGTTGATCCTTTTTGTGGCCCTGAATGTAGGATGTACCTGTTAACACACATTGATTGATATCTTGTGCACATGTATTTTGACTCCAATTTCAATTAGTTTTGTTTTTTGTGATATGGTATTTCACAAATGTTATTTAATATAAAAAATATCAAATGCATAAAGTACTTAAAATGGCAACTGATAAAGCATTATAGCATTTCCTTCCAATAAATCTACGATTATATACAGATATTTTATGAACTGGTTTAAAATGCTCTATTTATTGTTTTGTAATGTCAATCATGCATATCCAAGGTACCTAATCACAGAATGATTACTATTGAATACTATGTAGGTACCTATAATGTTCTTTTTCATGCTGATATTAAAAATATTATTGCATTTAATAATACCAAAGCATTTGAAATAAAACATTCCATTATTGTATTAAATATATTCTACATTAAATTTTTAGTTTATTGTAAACAAGTATGTCACTACTTTGGTTACTATTGCAACTCAAAACGGGTATATTTTTCAGCTGAGTTGACTGAAGTTTACTATTATTTCAAACTTGTTTATTCAACTAAGTTGCAATAACATTATGATCTTTACCGAGTTTATAATATGTTCTATTTTGCATTGCATAGTCCTAACTAACTCAAATTGGACATACAAACTTTTTACACACACTTTTCACTTTTTTTTTTTTAGATGTTCCCTTTTTGTATTTCTGTAAAAGGTAATGTTTAAAGTTTGGGTGTGTAATAAAGTATATTATATTCTAAACAATTGAAAAATAACTCATATTGTAAGGTCCAGTTTGTACTAGAATTGCAATGATTTATTTAGTAGCACTAGTCACTCTAAAAAGGAGCTTGTGGCTAAATAAACCGCCGCTCAGGTCGATCTTTAGGTTAAGCCGCGCTTGCCTAGGTTGGTTTGGTGGGTGACCAACCGTTACATACCGAGTTTCCTCCGTTCCTCGGAAAGCACGTTAAGCTGTTGGCCCCGGCTGCCATTTGTGGATCTTTGGGTCGGTCTAGAAGGAGCGTACAACGTGCCCTTTTTGTCATTCCATTTCCCTTGACACGTGCCCTCGTGCTGATGTTCGCGGGAGTTTTTATTATTTTCCCTAGGCTCCTAAGCTTTGTAGTGTGATGACATGTTACCGTCCCCAAGCATATGGCTACCTATCAAATTCAAAAATTTCTTGAAATCCAACTGGTAGCTCCAGATATGAGCGTGTACATACAAACGTAAAAATAATCTCTTTTGTTTGTCCTAGTTTGTCCTCCCTCAGTGACGCTCTAAGCCGAAGCTTGTACCCCACAGGGGGTGCCCTTAGCGTGTAGTCGCTAGTAGTAAGTGTTTTGACCTGGCTGGAGGTCTGAATTTTTAAGGCATCCACAGGAATCGCCCGGTTAAGCAGACGACAACCTCCTAGGTTGAACTGTGAGATGACATTCAGAAAAAAAAACCTGCTGCCCACCTCCTAAGGGTTGTGTTGGTGTAGTGTAGTGAAGTTTAACAGGCTATTTTAAAAAAAAAGTGTTCCTGACGAGCCCGTCAGATTTGCTGACATTTTTTTGAGGCGCGCTTGGAACACAACCGAGCTGTCGGCGTCGTATGTTTACGCTAAGACGCACTTACTGCGCAGTTCTCCAATCACGGGGAGAAAGCAAGAAATGAGAGACTTTTTTTTAGTTTTTCATTCACTCATTGTCGTTCTGTATTTCACCATAGCTATAAAAAATAAGGTGGTAAACCTTTTGATTCATTAGAAGCAATAGATGGAAATGGTGTTTATGTGCTACACAAGCCATAATTATGACTTACGGTAAAGGAACGGAGTACTTGATTCTCCCCTCCCCCGACAGGGGAGAACAGAGGAGGAAAATGTGCTGCGCCAACCCCAAATAGAATGGGACAAGGGCAGAAAAATGATGGTATAAAACGTAATTCACTTATGTGAGCTCTACAAACCAATAGGTTATTTGCTTAATAAATCTGTTTAATTCGTAAATGGGTAAACAGAGGACCTTCGTTCGTCAAAAAATATTAGGCACTTTCCTATTTGAATTGGGTGTTTTAGCAACTTTTTTTTTCTAGCACCCTAAATTCTTTTCTAAATGAAAGTTTCTTTATAACATCAGCTAACTACCAGTAAAAGTCCCGTTGTAATCAGAACAGCCGTTTCCGAGATAATCCGGAATGAACACAACGTCAAGAATTTTTAAAACAGTAAAAAAGAATGAAATGAAATTTCAAATAACAGCATTTTTAACTGTACCCAAAATACTTAATTCCTAATATGAACATATCTTTAAAATAAGGTATTTTGTTAAGTTATTCAAAAGGATGTACCTATCTAGAATTATTTACGTTATTGTTGCACCGTTGTGATGTGTGTGTGTGATTGAAATAAATCAATAATGTTGAACTTAGAAAATATGTAGTTTTATTTAAGACTGACTTTTAGGCGCGGCGCAAACGTGAACACTTTTGTGTGTTGTGTCGAATACAAGATAAAAATTTATATATAACCAGTATAAAATCTGTCGCTACAGGACACGGCAACTTCTACAACTCTATAGGAAGCGGTAGCTTGTGTATCCGACACAGGACACAAAAGGGTCCACGTTTGCGCAGCGCCTAACACACAGCTTCGCGTGGGTTCGGCAGGAATTATCCAACGGGAACTATCACTTTAAGTTAGTTCATGCTCTATCCCTATGCGAAATTTCATCCAAATCTGTTCAAATGTACAGGCAATTATTTTTGCATTTAAATACAAACAAGGTTCACGGCGTTCATACCGGTAGTGAACATCCGGCGTGATAACAATATTAAATAATAATCTAATACTAATTACAGATAATTCTCCAAAAAAATGAATATTAGAACAAACGATTTATACTTCAATTATACAAATTGTTTCACTGGAATAGCCTTGAATACCTCGATCGTCTTGTGCCACTGCTGACTGCTGGATTTGTTCCTCAGAAAAGTGTTATTGGGTTTGCTCGGTTGATGGCAATATGCTCGCCCCATGTAACATTGGATTTCAATATAAATGGCCTCTGCGTAACCTTTTGGGGATTACAGACGTGATATTATGATTCTTGTTTCAATGAAATAGCGCTGCGATAAAATATTTAATTCACGGTATACCTACGTTAGGAACTACATTTATGCTTATATTTCGTAGATTTATTTCAATAGTGAAATATTGAACACTGCAGACTGTAAGCTAGGTCAATAACTAAAAATGCAGCCTTGTTCTTTTCCCATTGCTATAGTTTTATTCGTATCTTTTGTTTACTTCGTTTTGGCCATCGAGTTAGATGAATACAATTTTGATAAAGTAATAAACAAGTTCAAAGCAAGCCTTATTAAGTTTGATATTTCATTCCCATTTGGTGATAAGCATAAAGCTTTCGTGGCTTTCGCAAAGGAATCTATAGACGAAAAAGATCTTTTAATTGCCGATGTTCTAGTAAAAGATAATGCTGGCAAAAACAATGAAGCCCTCGCTAGGAAATATGGAGCGACTAAGAAAAACCTTCCTGTGGTTAAGCTGTTCTTGAAAGGTAAAACTGAGCCAATATCATTTAATGGGAAAGGATTTACAAGTGATGAACTGCGAAGATTTGTACGGGAGAAAAGTGGTTTGTATTTGAATTTGCCGGGCTGTATAGAGGAGTTTGACAAACTTGCTGTTCAGTTCATGAAAGGCAAGACAGGAGAGAGAAAGAAAGTATTGAAAAAGACTGAAGAACTTCTGATAAGTTTGGACAAGCCCTCTTCCGGAAAAATCTATAAAACAGTTATGGAGAAAGTTCTAGAAAATAGTAATGATTTCATTCAATCTGAACTTGACAGATTGAAGAAGTTACTCAGCGGGAATATCTCAGTAGGGATGAAAAAGCAGCTAAAAACACGAATTAATATTCTTCTGACCTTTCAAAATTCAGACGAACTGGCAAAAGTGGCCAAAGAAGACTTGTGATTGTTAAGACAACTCCATAGTTGTATAATTGTACAAGTTTATTGCTATGTGTGAAGCAGGCTTTCGTAGCAATACCATACCATTGGCTCTAAATACACATGTCATAGATTTAAGTCTTGTTTACATTGTTTACATATATCTTGCAACGTGTTCAAAGTTTGAGTTATTTTTATATGTACTGTTATTGTTATCCCACCCACCCACGACATCCAGTTCTTTTTCTTTCGATCAGGGCTAAGGTGGCCCACTGGTTGTTGCTTATGTCCAGCCATTTTCTACGAAGTCTGCCGCGTCGCCTTCTGGCTGTGTCAGAGCGCCACTTAGTGGTTATTTTGGCCCCCAGCCCATACGACAGATATGGCCAGGCCAGTCCCACTTTAACTTAGTGGCTTTTTGGGCAACGATAGTGATCTGAGTTTTGGAACGCAGTGAAGTGTTACGTACGTGATCAGACAGACGCTGAGAATGCTGCGCTTCATTGCTATTGGAAAACCTTGAGTTTGGCCTTTTGATTCTTTGTTAAAGACCAAGTTTCAATCAAATCAAACGATTTAATCAATCAGTTTGGGATCCATGTTAAAAATGGGAAGAATGCACATGTACATGATTATTCGCTCGAGTGGCAAAAGGTTTCCGTTCATAAAATCTTTCATGGACCAGTAGCTCTTCCGGGCATTAGGTATCGGTTCATCTTATAATTTCTCTATCATATCTGAACTTCATAGTGACTTTACTTTAGAATATTTTAAAGGTAAATTATTACTTATTATAATCATTAGTTGTTATGTAGGTTATTGATTGATACCAAACTGAGGTTGCATTAGATGATAAAAAAAAACTTAACAGTATTCCTTAACCTTGCAAAGCGTTCGACAGGACGACTAGCGATATACCGGATCTTATAAAAAAGTTATTTCGGCTTGGCATACGTTGTATTCCTTTTCAATATGATAGGAGAAAGCGTATTATTGAAAACTACGAGTTTGAATAAACGTCCACTGAGTGGTAATAGTCGAGTGTGGTGTACCCCAAGGTAGTATTATAACTCCAACTCTCTCCCATACCAAAATCCTATATCCGCTACTGTACATTAATGTAATTAGTGAACTATGCAAAACTCATAAAGAAAGACATGCTAAAAGAATGTATAAATTCTGGTCCAAAGTAGAATGAACAGAATGGCGCTCCTTACTACTGAACCACTGACGAAATTTAAAACCAACGTTTCATGAAATACATCTATTCAGATTGTGAAATGTAAAATATTAAAATATAAATTGAAACTGCAAGTTTTGTCACATCAAATTTCGCAATGTTTTATTACAAAACAATATAAATTGGAATGTAAGATGCATTATTATACTGCTGTGACGACAAAATGCTAAGATACACGTAAAAATACAATTATAACAGTATCCGAGCGTATAAGCGCCGAGTTTTATGAAAAGACTATCTCAAGACACTTTTAAAAAAACTAGGTGCATATTAAACAATCGGATACTGTAATTAACTAATTACATATGACGAAATAAACAATCATGAAAAAAGATAATTTTAAAATGTGTCAAGAGTATAGGAAATTCTACAATACCGTGAACATCGATGCAATAACTTCTATCTTTAAATATATATCTACTAAAACTTAAAGCATTTCAATTCCTTGCAACGTTTCAACGGATTCACATTCATATTACACTTATTCTGCAAAATACATTTTCTACAGGGCTATGCCACAAAGTTTACTGAAACAATTGAATATTACCTCTCGGCCATAAATATATTTTCGTACCACTTGCTCAAAAAAGTGACATTCTATGCCACAAAAAGCGAACATAACAATAGTCATTTTTAATCTGTCAAAAACAGGGAAAGAAAATTGTACTGAATTTCATTCATCCCCTAGGGAGAGAATGTGATTTAAAATTGGAATACTTAATACTGAACTTCATCTGTGTTTACACCATTGAGTTTGTAGGTATATAAAGCATTAAGCATATTTTTTAAAAAGAAACACGCAATTAATATGCAGTTATGATTATTAAATAAAATTACCAAAACCGACGAGGTCGTATGAGCTTGATGCCTTTGCTTTTCCGACAAAACATATTCGTCTAGGAATTTACCGCAATTTTGTTTTCTTCAAATACATAAACTTAAGTTAAGTTTATTTTTATAAATAAGTTAATGTTTTAAAAATACATTGTTAAATCAAAGCGACAGTGTATTGTCGGATTCCATCAGTGCAAATGCTGCCGCAATCATAATCATCAACAATAAAATTAAATGTACCAAACAAAAGTGTAGCTCTCTTTATAAATAATTAGACCAATGTTCGAATGTTAACTTTTACTTTTAATGTCATTATCTTTAATAAATGCTTATCTCATATTATTACTGTGTTAATTTTTTCGCAAATGGTACGAAAAGTAGAGTATTTTCCTCGGTGATAAAGCTGTCTTAGTCTTGGGTAAACTAAAATCTCTCGTTACACTCAGGAGTCGTCTTAAATCCCTCGCTTCGCTCGTGATTTAAGTTTTTAACACCCTCGCTACGCTCGGGAGTAAAACTCGAGTCCTTCGTTACGCTCGCGATTTAAATCGTCACCCACGACAGAAGACACTGCTTTATCCCCTTGGTTAATAATCTACTATTATTACATAGTTTTCTTTTTCACATTTGCAAACCTCAAGAAATTTTAAAAAATCCATTCCTAATTATTTTTAAATAATAAGTCTTCTTTCAGTAAAACTTCCTAATTACAATATTTAAAAAATAAAAATCATTAATTTTATATTAATGCAGCAGTAGAAGGTATAGACAACCATATCCTGGCATAATTTATACCAAGCAGATTATAACTCTAGAGATGACTTAAGTCCATCAACTATTTTCATAGAAAATTTTAATCGACAAAAATTACGCAGAATACACTCTGGTCGCAAGCTCTATCATGAATTCATGATATACATTTCTAGCTACACGGAAAGCTCTTAAAAAAACGTGAGTAATAGTGATCAAAAATAGATAATTTTCTCTATGGTATATAAACTTAATGAGTGTAATATTTTCTTTGATATTTCTAAATTTATATGAACTAGATGGGTTAATAAACTTTGTAGCCTCTTTATCTGCCTACACAGGAAAACTACCACCTTGAAGATAGTATGTCAACTTCTGTTAAAATTGTTCTCAACCTTATTAACCAATAATACATTTTTGTTTATGCTGTGTGAGTCTCCAAACAGCATAAACAAAACAACACCTATACTCCCGACACAAAAAAAAACCGAATAATTCACTAGTAAATACGAAAATAAAATTGATATGTAATACGATGATGACAACATGTAAAATTGTATCACAATCTCGAGCAAAACAAGACTACAAAGTCAACCTTAAAGCATTTATTTCAATTAAACCATTACAGCACTGTAGAATGTCAAAAACAAAAGTGTGAATGTAGTTCCACTCACAAGGCATAATAATTGTGAAAATACCGTAATTTCTGTAAACAACATGGCACAAAAGTTTTATGCATTCACAATTGCATAGAAAAGGTCTCAGCTAGCCCTAATTGTAATTCAGGCTAAGTAAGCGCCAACGGCCCATAGATACGGAAGTACTAAATTTTAATTTTGACGTGGGATCGGCCAAAGTTGGCCAGAAAGAGCATTGCTGTCGACACAAAAGAAGCAAAAAATTATTCCATCAACATTTTGGTACGACGACACGAGTCGACATTCTGGCGGACTACTTTGGTTAGATTGCAAGAACACAAACGTCTTTGTGAGCGGCTCAAGTCAAATCCACATCTATAATTGTGGTCACACTAATAATCGGTAACTGCATCAAAGGATCTCAGATGAAAAGTTGGACTGCAGGTTGATTATACAGCCCGGAACACAAGGCCCAACAGAAGGAACATTTAGTCAGAACAAGTCTGACAGTTCCTTTTGCTCCGCCTAGAGCGGGGGAGTCAATTGAAAAAATGCAAGAAACAAGCTTGCGATTAAAATTTAAAAGGGCCATCACATTGCAAGGCTTTATTTTGCCGATTTTCTAAATAGACTCTTTTATTGTTTCAGCAAATATGCAACATAATAGATAGACAAAAGTAGATAAATGCAATCTTGCACTGCTCGAAATTGTGATCTTACACTAATTATTATATCTACACTTATTCGAGTTTCCATGGAATATCAAATCCTAAAACATACATTTATTCAGGCCTAAATTTTCAATTTTTATTTGTTAATAGTATAACCAACAGTAATGTTATAATTATGCAAAAAAAATTAAAACATGTTTATTTTAAACTGCCATTCCTAGAAATATCCACATTTTAAATATACTAGTTAATCAAGCCCGGATTTGTCTCATATGAAAAGTTGCCAGTAACAATATTCATATTAATCCAATAAGAAATTGAAATAATACTCCAAACATTAGTATCACTAGCCATTAAAAGAAAAAAAATATAGATTTATTGTAAATGCATCATTATATTTAAAATATAGTTGTCTGACAACATAGTAAACTTACATGTTGGCCTCTTATAACTTTAAAATTAATAAAAAAGAAATTAATCTGAACTTTCCACTTTCAGTTCCTTCAATTTTAAAACTACACCATCGGATTCCTTGTCATCCTTTTCAATATTTTTACCATCTTTATCAGATATTTTGTCATTACGCTTGGGTTCTGGAGAGTCAGTGTCTTCACTCCGTGTGATGCTGCTCTCATCATCTGAGGATAGATCCTGGGTGTAGATACTGCACTTTGTTCTCACAATTTCTTGAGCCTCTGCAAACTTTGTCTTCCATAATTCAGCATCTGTTGAAAAAACAATATATTGAACACTATTTGTTTTACAAACTAGTTGGTATATAATGAATATTTAATTAAGAATTCCATTAAATAATCATTATGGGTATGTACTTAAGACTCAAACTACTACTTATTATTCAAATATTTGTTCATAATTATTTATTATAATGCTCATGTAGGAGAAATATTACTGAAATAAAACCAAATACTTGAATTTCAACTCACTCTGAGGGTTTCCAAACTTGATGGCCAGTAGCTCTTGCTTCATTTGTTCATCAGCAAAGTCTGCAAACACGGACCAGTTGAATGCTTTGTCTGAACCACAGTGAACATTCATCCTGATATCCGGTGTGATGAAATGGTTTGCACACACTTTGAGAGTCTTGTCACGCCTCATCACCACTCGGACTGTGTTGTTGATTTTGTGGCGCAGCAGCTTTATATCACCGGTACCTCTTTCCTATGAAATAATACAACAGAAGTGAATATTAAAAAAATATATCTCAATTAGTCTCAGTGAAGAAAAGGGAATACAGCAATTTTTTTTTCTTAGTCAACAAAATTTTGATAACCCATTACAATTATCTATTCAATAGGCCAAAAATATCTATGACTCAGGCCTAACCTGCAATAGACACAATGCTTACATCTTATCAACTTCCTTTGATTTGTCTTAAAAGTGAAAATTCAAGCTGGACAACTAAACTACGCTTCGCTAAATTACAAAAAAAAAATTATCAACTGCTTTCCATTGTCTTACCTTCCACTCATGGTCCCCTGTATCATATCTGTAAAGCCTGGCGCGTATTTTCACGAGTTCTTCTTCTTCTTCCTCGTTGGTGTGGATATCCACAAGCGGGAGCGACACGATTGGATCAAAGTGAGGATCATGTTCAGGCGTCTCCACTTCACCTCCTTCGCTTTCGCTGTTACGCCGTACGCTTTCTTCTATCTGCCCGTACAAGAACAAAAAGAATCAAATACATTTTCTTATCACGGGAAATCAATGAAAACGTAATCTTAGATCGTTATAGTCGTAGTACTTACCGGTGATGACATTTTTTGCTATTTTTATTACTTTCTTTTCCAAAGAAATTATCAGTAAATTATAAACAAACTCGGTGAAGTTCGGTTACTGACTGAATGAAGTTTAATTTAACAATTACGAGTGAATGATTGTCGATTATATTTTTTTTATCTATAGCGAAACCAAAACAAAAAATATTTTTTCAAAATGGACAGTGCTTCGAAACGTTTAAATAGTAGACAAAGATATAACGTTTTACTTTGTCTATTGATATTTCGATGACTCGTTTTTCTTTAAATAATTAACTAAATAATGGACATACCGAATGTCACATTTTACAAAATCAAATGAAAAAAACCACCCTTAATCTTTTGCACTTCGAAAAAATTGCCATATTTAATAAATATACATGTCAATGAATTTTTTTTCATTCATTGTTCAATCAATACAACAAACAATCTGATTCATTCACAGACACTGTCAAAATGTCAACATAGTTTATTGATTTACGAAGTTTTTAAACAACTGTGTTATTTTGGTGGTTTCCGCTTTTCATTCCCGGGGTTAAAACAGTGCAAGGTAATAATAACTATTCCAAAAACACCGTAACATACATTGAAAGTGTAGCGACAATAGGTTGCTGTTTATGGTGTGTAAAAGTCAATGACTCCATGAAATATTTCGGCGACCTATTTTCGGCAGTTCGGCTAGTTTATTTTGAGAATTCTTCCTATTTTAACGCAGTTCCGGGTCGCTACTGGTATACTACTGTTATAAGTCATCTGGAGATTTATTGAATCAAGTTCTACTGATATGCGTCAGCTGAAACTAGTTCCTCACAAGTAGCGGCTGAATTTAAATTAATTAAAAAAATAAACAGAGTGACAAACCAGCTTAATAAAACTAAATGATATCCAATTTTTACTGTGATTTTTTTATGTTTGATTGAGATTTAATGGCCTTCTAAGTTGTACAACGAATTGCAAGAAAACTGAGTCAGGTATGAACCTATTTGAAATGAAATAACAAACTTTAAATGCAAAGACAGTGTTTAAATCGATTCCTATATTTTTAAAATTGTCTGCTATGATTTCGATTGAATACCTACTAGGAATTTGACATTTCATAACAAAATCAATTCAAGGAAAAAGATTTACACCTACTTAGTATTCTTTTTTTCCTAAATTTTGAATGCTTAGAATTAAATTTTTAGGAATAAAATCATCCTAAAACACAAGAATCATTGTTTTTATATATTTGATTTATACTTACACAGCTGATCAAAAACCTTGTTTAGGAATTTGAATGCTAAGATGTATTTTTTTTAATTTACTGTTTTATTTTCAATAAAAACCAACATTTTTAATTTTCAGAAATCATTCAAAATGAATCAGAACCTGGGAAAAATGATCACGGAGCAGCTTCGCAATCCGAATGAGCTTGACATCAGTCTCAGGATGGAGTTTGGACCATTTGAGACAGTACACAAGTGGAAACGGATGTCAGAGTGCTATGAATTTGTTGGTGCCAGGTATGTAACAGTCAAATTAAAGTTTTTATTTTAGACTGAAGATTAACAGGTATTTTTGAACAGTTACTGTTAAGTACGAAGGTGGATAATATTTGGAATAATAGAAACGGAACGTTTAAGCTGATATATTGGACTGACACAGCAATTGTTCACTGTGTGTCAGTAACTAAATCTACCCTACTCACATAACAGTAACATCATATTTTTGTTTAACAGTATTAAATTGAATTGAAAATGAATGAGTTTATATGTTTGTAAACGCACCCACGATACAGGAGAAGTTCCTAGTGTGGGGCAACGTTTAAAAAAATATATATATACTAGCTTTTGCCCGCGGCTTCGCCCGCGTTAAATTTGGTGTAATACAGTTCCCCTTGCGCCTTATTGATTTGTAATAGCAACGCTAAGTTTCCCTTTTCTTCCCTTTTTGTCCCTCACATCCCACTTTTTTTTTAATAAAAATTAGCCAATGTCCGTCTCCTGGTTCCCAACTATCTATGTACCAAAATTCATCACAATCGGTTTAGCCATTAAAGCCAGTGAAGAGGTAACAAACAAACAAACTCACTTTCGCTTTTATAATATTAGTAAGGAAGTAAGGATACAATATCATGGAAAATATTGATATTCACATTTATGTTTTGTTTAGCGATCAATGAAAACATTTACAGTAGTTACTTCAGGGCTTGAGAATAGCGTGTAACTGTTCAGGGAATTGTTTTGTACACTTCTTGAACTAAAGAAATTGTGTAAATATTTTTTTATTAAAGTCTTTACTTGTTTTTATTTTTTAGTTTTTCACAACAAAAATCAAAAGTCATTTATTCAAATTAGGCTGATAATCAGAATTTTGAATGTATACAAGAGACAGTCCTCTAAAATGCTCACTTTTCGCAAATTCTAATTGTAATGGTATTTAAATAGTTGTCTGTACTTGATTTTTATGTTCAACCAGTAACCTACACCAACCTAAAGTGTATACTGTTTATAAAATACTAGCTGTTCCTCGCGGTTTCACCCACGCTGCTCAGCACCTGTTGGTCGTAGCGTGATGTTATATAGCCTATAGCCTTCCTCAAGAAATGGACTATCCAACACTAAAAGAATTTTCCAATTCCAACCAGTAGTCCCTGAGATTAGCGCGTTCAAACAAACGAACAAACTCTTCAGCTTTATAATACTAGTATAGATAAGATTTTCATTAATAAATTAGTTTATTTCTAGGAGAAGCAAACACACAGCGGTAGCATACAAAGATGCGATCTATGTGTTTGGAGGCGACAACGGCAAGTCCATGCTGAACGATCTGATCAGGTTCGACATCAAAGAGAAGTCCTGGACCAAGACTGGCTGCATGGGAGTCCCGCCCGCGCCGAGGTACCATCACTCTGCAGTGGTGAGTTCAATATCCTAGTTAACAAACTATCTAATAATAGCTAATACCCGCGGTCTTGCCTGCGTGGAGTTCGAATAAATTTAATTGAATACATAAAATATTTATTAATTTCATTTTTAAACATCCATTGTATATTAATTTTGTTTGTTAACTGTACAGACGCCTGCACATCAAGCTACTACAATCTGTCAGATTTCTTTGATAGATTTTCGACTTTATTTCTAAAGTATAAGGTTCAAGGTTTATTGGGAAAAATTTACAGTTTCGGGTAGCTTGACCTGCAGGCGTCTGTACATAAAGCTCCATCTATTGCTGAAGCTGTTCCCTCATCGACACGACTACTATCATAAAAACATTAAAGAATAAAAAATAACCTACCAGTGTCTAGTAGTACAAAATATTTGAAAATGTCACTGTCCTTAAAGAAATGTTAAATCTTTAATTCCACTCCAGAGTTTCGCTAGCTAAGTTCATTTGGCCTTCTATTTTCACGTTACAGGTGCATCGCTCGTCTATGTTCGTGTTTGGAGGGTATACGGGTGACATCCTCGCGAATTCCAACCTCACTAACAAAAACGATCTGTTCGAGTATAAATTTACTAGCGCGCAGTGGGTCCAGTGGAAGTTCACTGGGCAGTAAGTGGAACTTTGTGGTATTATTATCTCGTAGCTATTTTAGGGTTAAGTTTCGAGTCACCTGAATTGGAAGTGGGGATAGTACGTAGGAGAGGGGGAGCGCTCCCCGCGTTCCCCGCCTACTGGTGGTGCGTAGTTTTATATCTTGAATTTTTACAGGTCACAATGTTAATTGAATGATTTATGAGAAAAAATGCCTTAATAGAGCCAATATTAAAAAAAAAGACAAAGTCAAGTAAAAAAGTAACCAAGATAGGGGTGGCGGGGTCTATTTTCTTGCTTGTTCGACAGTACCCCACAATCCCCATCTGAATAAGTTTTGGATGTTGCCTCCATGACCCCTATAGTATTCAATGCACTCATAAACTCCATGTTTTAAGTGCGTGGCATTCAGTCTACGGTAGTACTCCACCGTTATGCTAATTCTATAACAACCCAAGTTCAAGATTCATGTTATCCCCATTCCTGGCAAGAGGCTCACCCCATTTTATAAAGGACTTGGACACTACTGGCGAAGTATGAGCTTACTCTACGTACGCCTCTCGAGATTACATAGCAAGATGATATTAACATAGCATTGTAAATGTATTTTAATAATAATAATAAAAAAAAATCTTTCAGTCATCTTAGGCCCATAGATAGAGACCTTACAAACAAACATATAAGTATATAGTTGATACAATTTAATTTAAATTTTTTTAGAGAGCCAGTTCCTCGATCAGCACACGGAGCTGCAGTCTACGACGACAAACTGTGGATATTCGCTGGATATGACGGAAACGCGAGGCTTAATGACATGTGGACTATCAATTTGTTGGTATGTTTAGAAAGTAAGATAGAAAACACCATTATTAAAAAGAAACAGGAACACTTTATCATAAAACTAGATAATGCCAAAAGGGCTTCAGCTCAGCATAATGCCAGATGAAACACAGGGCCGCCACGCTGACTTTTTTAACTTTGCATCAATTTGCAAGAGTAGATTTCTGCAAATATTATTGTGCAAGTTGACTTCTGTAATTATTAATAAAACATTCCAGAATCTCACTGATAGTGAAGGCTGAATGTTTTTTTTAAATTATGTCTATGGTATTGGTGTAAATAAATTTAAAAAGTCGACTACCATCAAGCAATAGACAATATTGAAAAAGTTTTTAATCTGACATGGTCAACATTTGTATTTTTTTTTAAATCCCGTTTCAAATCTTAGATAACACTGGAAAAGTAACTGGTATAGTTGCTTTTATATTTCTGGCGAGACAAAATACTTAACCGAAAACCTTGTATTTTAGCTAGTTTATGTTATTTTAAATTCTGCGTGTTATTTGTTTTCTTTTCGCCAATCTAGGGAGAGAACCACCAATGGGAGCGCATTGCTCAAAAGGGCCAACGTCCCCCCACATGTTGCAACTTCCCCGTGGCCGTCGCGCGGGGCAAGATGTTCGTGTTCAGTGGACAGAGTGGCGCCAAGATCACGAATGCGCTGTTCCAGTTCGATTTTGAAACTCATACGTAAGTAAAGTTCTTTTTTTAACCGACGAAAAAAAAGGAAGAGGTTCTCAATTCGACTTGTAATATTTTTTTTATGTATGACCACGCATAACTTTTGACTGAGACGTGCGATTTTAAAAATTCTTTTTTCTTTTAAAAGAGTATATTTCAAAGTTGGTCCCATTTTAATTTGAAAAAAATAATCGGCCCCTAAGGGTGGGAAAATAGGGAGTGATTGATTTTTTTCATACTGAATTTTCAATTGCACCTAAACCTGATTTTAAACCATGATTTAAAGTATGAAATTAATTTTTGAGGCGGCGCCAACACACAATGATCGACGATCAGCAATCATAAAGCTGTCAATATTTCCCGTTTTAGATAATTGGTTTTCTTGCTCGCCGACTTGAAATTAATTTCATACTTTAACTTTGGAGCTTACCTAGACTAAAAGGTTTTTATTTTCACTTTTCGTCAGTTCAATTTCTTTGTTAAAAAGTTTTTATTTATCTCTTTTTGTTAAACGACTTGAAAGAAATAAAGTGAGGTGGTAGGATGATCATAGATGAAGTTTTGCAATAAAGTGGTATTCAATCGATAAAAATATCCATGTACTTTTTTTTTAACCAATTAAAAGCAGTACTAACAGCCTAAAAAAAGGCACAATCTGCAAAATAATGTTTTGATGAGTTCTGAATGTGTCGCCCTCCAGCTGGTGCCGCGTGTGCACGGAGCACCTGCTGCGTCCGTCGGGCGGCGCCCCCGCGCGGCGCTACGGGCACGTCATGGTGTCGCACCGGGACCATCTCTACGTGTTCGGCGGCGCGGCCGACAACACGCTGCCCTCCGACCTGCACTGCTACGATCTCGACACGCAGATATGGTGAGCGGGACTACCTGTACATCACTAAACTATTTTCTGAACGCAAAGAGATCTTATACCCACTTTTTTTTTAAATTCGAAATTTAGAATGAAGGGATCTAACTTACTTTGAACCATGTTTTGTCGTCAAAGTATGCTTTTGACAGCATGGTTAGTACAGTGGCTGAGCGATCGACTTCTGCGTTGCGTGTTTCGATCCCCGCATGAAACAAATATTTTTATGACCCTCAGGTTGTTTATGCTACGTATGTGAGATTTTGTTAACGCACCCACGATACAGGAGAAATTTTTGGGGTCGCCAAAAATATATTGTACTTATTTAAAATTTTACCTTAATCGGAAACTGAAAAGATAAAATTTATCTCCTAAGATTTGTTTACATAATTAGCTACAGGCGGAGATAAAAAAAGCGTCTTAAAAATAAACCTATCGAGTCAGTTGAGTTTCACTATTGACGGCACGGTTGGCGCAATGGCTGAGAGATCGACTGCTGCGCTGCGTGTCGCGGGTTCGATATCCGCACGAAACAAATATTTGTATGACCTGCAGATAGTTGTTTCGTGTCTGGCTGTTTTTGTATGTTCGTTTAAATGTTTTTGAACCTAGTCACGACACAGGAGGAATTCCTGGTGTGGGGCAACTTTTTTTTTTTTTAATTCGCAATGTAAACGGGGATGTTTTTTTTTTGCGGTTACTAAGATTGTTGATATCGGGAGATATTGGACGTTTTTAAAAATAAAAAAAAGAACTATGTAATTGAAGTTGACCTCGTATTGCCACACAGGTCAGTGGTACAGCCGGCCCAAGTGTCTCAGATCCCGTCGGGGCGACTGTTCCACGCGGGCGCGGTCGTGGGCGACGCTCTGTACATCTTCGGAGGCACCGTCGACAATAACGTCAGGAGCGGGGAGCTGTTCCGGTTTCAGGTGAATTTACTCTTCTCTTTACTTAATTTCTGACATAGTTTTGTAATGCGAGTTTTTTAATAATCTAATATATAAAATTCTCGTGTCACAGTTTTCGTTCCCATACTCCTCCAAAAGGGCTGGACCGATTTGAACGAAATTTTGTATGCATATCGGGTAGGTCTGAGAATCGGCTAACATCTATTTTTCATGCCCCTAACTGAGCAGCGGGTGAAACCGCTGGGCACAGCTAGTGTAATATAGGTTTCTGACTCAGGATACAATTATCAATTAACTTCTCCCGCTCTGGTCGGAGCGGGGGAGTGCCAAGCTTTATTTAACCTCTTTCCTCCATGTTTTTGGATTTATGTTCCGCGGTATCTCTTTGGAACATCCCACAGCCCCCCTCTGCCTTGGCCTCTATGCTTAGCTGACATCACTTTATAGCGCGCGACACTAACGTGCCGTCGACACCGCCTTTCATCACGTCGACAGACGGACGGTGAGCTACCCATTGCTCTACGTTCACAGTCCCGCGGCTACGGTGGCCGGGAATCGTATCGTGTAACAATACAAAAAAAAAACGGAAAATAAGTTTATCTCCGGAATTCGGTGGCAAAAAATCGATACCTAAATAAAAAAAAAAGTTTTTATTAAAAAAAAAAACCTTCTTATCTCTATAAACAGTTGTCGAACTACCCTCGCTGCACTCTACACGACGACTTCGGCGCCATACTGAAGTCTCACCAGTTCTGCGACGTACAGATACTAGTGGGGCCTGAAAAGACGTCTATATTGGCCCACCAGGCCATATTAGCAGCCAGGTCGCAGTTTCTACGAGCTAAAATCAAGTAAGTATTACTTTAATCAAAACAATATATTTTCATTTCACATAAGCCTACATGGGCACTTATAAAACGTCGAGAAAAGGTGCACTTTTCGGGTTGGTTGTTTCCTATGGAGATGAACCGGTAAGAAACTTCATGGTTACTCTTTTAAAATCATTTGGTTTTACAATGTTGTTGTTACAGCGTTAGTAATTAAGTATGAGAGGAAAGCGGCGTAGGCCCGACAATTAAGTCATCTATACTTTAGAAAATATAAAATAAGGAAAAGGAATTGAGGATTCGGACCGATCTTTGGGTTTAGCCGAGCTTACCTAGGCTGGTCTGTAGATGGGTGACCACCCGTTACATACCGAGTTTTGTCCGTGCCTCGGAAAGCACGTAAAGCTGTTGATCCCGGCTGTCATTTGTAGATCTTTGACAGTCGTTACGGGTAGTCAGTGTCCCAAAAGTCTGACAACCAGTCTTACCTAAAGGTATCGTATTACAGAGTTTCAACTGGGTTGTGGAGGTCAGAGGTAAAATACTGATATTCAGGTGCATCTGGTAAGACTGGAAGCCGACCCCGACTTAGTTGGAAAAAGGCTAGGCTGATGATGATGACAAAACGGAAAATAAGATGAGAAGTTAACAAGCGTCTAAAAATCTACAAAACCAACAATGTCCATTCATTCAAATTCAAAATTTGGTAAAACATAAATTCTATACACTAATATTACAAAAAAATAAAAACAAGTTAGTTAATAAACACATGATTTGGTCGCGTACTGAAGTGGCCTTTGGCCTTTTAAGAAAACTAACTACTGCAAGATACAAATCACTGCATTATGGAATGAAAATAACCTCTTCATAATATTAGTGAAGAATAAAACTACATTAATATTATCATCCTGTCTCGCAGGGAAGCTCGAGATGAACTATCAAAACGTATAGCAGCCGGCGAGGAAGAAGCATCTGAAGTATGCTCATACAAGAGTCCGCCACAACTGTGCGTGTTGCTACCGGAAGCCACGCCAGAGTCTTTCAACATGGTGCTCAACTATATATACACTGACAGAATAGACCCCACGGAGAAAGGTAACGTGCTCAAATATACAAAGTGGTTATGATAATACGACAATAAATAAAATCATTGACAATACTAGTTTATAAGAATAATTCTAAAATTTCAAAAAAACCCTAACACGAAAAATAAAAAGTGTGTGTGTCAGCTCCGACGCACGACTGGAGTTTACTCCTTAAGTACGAGTATCTAACCATACGCAAAAAGACTTTATTTAACTGAAAAAAGATTAATATCATATGAAAGGGTAAATTCACAAATTAATGAAAAAAATAGCAATATAAATACATCGACACTGATAGAAACAAACAAGCCCAATAACATATACACTCACAGCCAAATTAGAAAGCACCAAAAACGTGACACATTTTCGTTACTATAGAAGGTTTTACCCCTCGGATTTTTCTCATACCGGGCGCCTTATATAATATGAAAATCGATTCTTAAGGAGTAAACGCCAAAAATTTCGAACAAACTTAATGGCATAAAAGTGAAAGCAAAATAGAACACCCTTATAAATAGGTTACTAACGCGCAACAGAGTAAAAAGAACAAATCCCGAGTGACGTCTATGACGCGATGCGCCACGGGCCAATCACTGCACTTTCCCCGCCCCTGCGCTTCACTTCATACCACCAAAGGGACCCAACAACTCACTTTTGCCCAGGTGAAGGTCAGCGCTTAAGAATCGTGCGCCGGTTGTCAACCTGTCAGTATTTCCCTATTATTAGATTCATAAGGGTTCTCATTTTTTCCTTTTGTGATACGGAACACTAAAAGCAACTTATCACTGAAGTACTGCAATATCCAAACAGTTAAAAATAACCGATGATCAATAGGGTAGTTGACACCACCAATCAATTGATAAACTTTTTAAGAGCTGTCAAAACGCGCTTCCCCCATAGATTTTGTATGAGACTCGCAACCGATGACGTCACTAAGTTGTCAAGTCAATGATGCAACTATTTATTGATTTAAAAGCAACTAAAAATCGAATTATAAGTTATTTTGAAATTAATGGAGTTCTCAGGTCTAGAATAAGGTGTTCTTTCAGAAAAAAATTGTTTTTAAATTATTGGTTAATGTTGTCAACTACCCAATTGTCAAAAAAAAGTGTGTGTGTCAGCTCCGACGCACGACTGGAGTTTACTCCTGAAGTACGAGTATCTAACCATACGCAAAAAGGGTTTATTCAACTGAAAAAAGATTAATATCATATGAAAGGGTAAATTCACAAATTAATGAAAAAAAAAATAGCAATATAAATACATCGACACTGTTAAAAACAAACAAGCCCAATAACATATAGTGTATAGGTATAGTCGCCTATACAGCATACCATATGTACGTCTTAATACACTCACAGCCAAATTAGAAAGTTGCGCACTAAAGGTGCGCACCAAAAACGTGACACGTTTTCGTTACTTTAGTAGGTTTTACCCCTCGGATTTTTCTCATACCGGGCGCCTTATATATGAAAATCGATTCTAAAGGAGTAAACTCCAATGATGAATACGTGTTAACTGTATTGCTGATGTACCTTCCAAGTTGTATACCTAATAATAGTCCAGTGTACCCTCCCCCCGCGCAGACGAGGACCCCGCGTCCCCGGCGACGGTCCTGCTGGTGATGGCGGTGCTGCGGCTGGCGCTGCGGCTGAACATCCCGCGGCTGCGCGGCCTGTGCGCGCGCTTCCTGCGAGCCAACCTGTGCTACGGGAACGTGCTGCAGGCTCTGCACGCCGCGCATCACGCCAACCTTACGTGCATCAAGGAGTACTGTTTGAGGTGACTGCCTTATTACCCAACTGTGCGACCGCAAATTAAATTAATAAACTTTATTTCGGTTACCATAGAAACCATAAACTAATGCAATATGATTAAACGTTTAAATTAAATTTCTTGAGATTAAACTAGAATCCTTACTAATATTATAAAAGCGAAAGTGAGTTTGTTTGTTTGTTACCTCTTCACGCTTTAATGGCTGAACCGATTTTGATGAATTTTGGTACAGAGATAGTTGGGAACCAGGAGACGGACATAGGCTAATTTTTATTTTAAAAAAGTGGGATGTGAGGGAGAAAGAGGGAAGAAAAGGGAAAACTTAGCGTTGCTATTACCAATCAATAAGGCGCAAGAGGAACTGTGTTACCCCAAATTTAACGCGGGCGAAAGCTAGTAAAGATAATAAAATTAAACACAGCGTGCAAAGTAATGTCGACCGATACGTTACCGGTAACCGAGTGACGTGACGCATCACGCTGCGCTGCGCACGCGACGGAGGCGGCGCGTCGATTCGCTAGCCACGCCCCTCGGTAAAGTTCGTAGATGTTCGCGGCGGCCGAAACGTAGGTAGTGTAGGTTTTAGTTATAGCCTACAAATTTAAATCCTTTTCTTGTTTATCCAGATTTGTAGTGAAAGACTACAACTTCACTCCGATAGTGATGTCGAAGGAGTTCGAGGAGATGGAACAGAGCCTGATGGTGGAAGTGATCCGCCGGCGACAGCAGCCCCCGCCCAAGCAGACTAATGCTGTCGTGCAGCAGGAGTATGATGAAGAGATTATCGGTAAGGATACATTTGCTTTTTCTTCTTCAATCGATTCTTAGTTCTTCTTCACTCAGGTCTGGTTAAATTAAAATTAGTTAAGTTCAAATTAAATTACTTAGTTCAACAGACGTGATTTTTGTGGTAGGTATTAACTATCTAGGAATAATAATAATAAAAAAAACTTGGGTGTGTTATGTAAATAAATAGTACACACGGCAACAGATCAACCTATACAAAACCAGTTTATGCGGATCTCTCATTGTACTTGATGGTGTACGATCCGTTGTTGAGAGAGCAGCATAAACTGGTTTTGTATAGGTTGATCTGTTGCCGTGTGTACATAATTATGTAGTAGTAAAACATAAAAAAATTACAAAATGAACGCGACATCTGTGGCGCAAGTTATATTTTATTATCAAAACGTTGTCCCACACTAGGAATTTCTCCTGTATCGTGGGTGCGTTTACAAACATTAAAACTCACATACATAAACGGCCAGACCCGGAACAACTTTCTGTAGGTCATACAAATATTTGTTCCGTGCGGGCATCGAACCCGTGACACGCACCGTGCCATCAAATCGTTGGTTGAAAAGTTTGAAAACTTTAGTCAAATTGGGACCTAGCTACTGTTACGCCATCTGCAGTGAGCTTTGAACACCATTCTTAGAACATTAGCTCAGACAGGTGGGACTCTCCGATACACTTGCACTTTCCGGGTTTGGCTGTTTGTGTATGTAAGATTAATTATTTGTAAACGCATCAACGAAACAGGAGAAATTCCTAGTGTGAAGCAAAAAAAAATAGTGTTTAAAACCCACTGCAGATGGCGTAACTGTAGCTAGATCCTAATTTTGACTAAAGAATTCAAACTTTTCTACCAATGATGATATTTGGAACCAAATATGCCAAATCCATGAGCCGTTCCCCCTGGTGTGCAGGCACGACGCTGGAGCAGGACATGTGCGTGTTGCTGGGCGGCGGCGCGGAGCTGGCGGACGTGCGCCTGCGCGTGGGGCCGGCGTCCCGCGCCGCGCACCGCTCCGTGCTGGCCGCGCGCGCTGCCTACTTCGAGGCCATGTTCCGCTCCTTCTCGCCCACAGACAATATAGTCAACGTGAGTATTCTATTTATTTATTCATTAAATGCACAATATACAAAAAGATACACGCTAGGCTTATAACTTTGAGGTTTGAAACCCTAAAGAAGGTCGTTAGCTGTAAGAAATCAATTTAAAAAAAATACCTACATGTGCAATCAACTTTTTAATTAACAGCAACAGGTAGCTATCGTCTGCTACTAAATCGAGAATCAAGAATTTGCGAGACGTATTTCACGCACACTCTTAAACTAGAATTGTGAAAAGTGACTATAGTACGCGCCAACTAACGGTGCGATAAAGGTCGCTGCACACAGCGGGCGCGGGACGGCGACGCGACACTGAGCAGTTGTAATGTACTAGATATTACGGACGACGCCACACAGAGCCGTCCCGCTCGACGCGACGGTAACCGTCGCGCCACGCCGCCGTCGCGCCGAGCGGGAATACAAGTCAGAAGCGGCGGGGACGCGAGCGGCATAGGCAGTATAAAAACAGTATACGTTCGGCGTGAATGGGCGCGACGGGACGGGACGTTATCGCGCCCGCAGTGTGACCGATGCCGCCGCGCCAGCGCCGCGTCGCCGCCCCGCCACGCCGCGCCCCGTCACGCCACGCCGGCTGTGTGCAGAGACCTTAAAGGTTGTTGACCTCCTTCTACCATGAATCCCAAATTTCCAAACATTACGACAAAAATGTATGGGCAGTGTCGGTAACACGATGAAAAGAAGTGTTGCGTGGTAAGAGGGAACGAATGGATTTTGTATGTACTGTCTTGCAACAAGGTCGCCTTTTCTTCTTTTTCAACCTTTATCGCACCGTTAGTTAGCGCGTAGGTACTATAGATTCCTTTAAATAACTTAAAACTTGATTGATCTAACAGATACAAATCTGCGACACGGTGCCGTCAGAGGAAGCGTTCGATTCTCTCCTGCGATATATCTACTACGGTGACACCAACATGCCGACCGAAGACTCTCTGTATCTTTTCCAAGCGCCTATATACTACGGTAAGTAAACTTCGTACAACATCATTCTGTCCTCGCTGTCCGTCGCGACGTTCCGGTACTTGCTCCACCCGTCCTTTGCTAGTCAGCTGGCGATGCTGAGCCAGTAACTTGAAACCAGTTCCTTAGTATTATCACTCAGATTCAGCCTGTCTCTTTGCTGTCCCCAGCGAGGCCTTAGCCGAGCCGCATTAGCCGGCGTGTAGTCGTTTAGTTTTTGCCCTGGCTGGATGCCTTAATTTCAAGACATCAACATGGATTGCCTCGTTAAGCAGACGACAATCTCCTAGGTTGAACTGCCATATGACATGGGTAAAAAAAACATACAATCATCACGCTTGTAATCCCTGAAAAGTGGGTTAAACAGAGGAATCTAAAGAACATCGCAGTAAACCAACGCTGTTTCTGCATTCTGTTTTCTCTTGCTGCATTCAAAATAGGACCGTATTACCATTGAAGAAAGTAGAAAATTTTATAAAAAATATCAAAGCTTGATGGCGTGCATTCACACGGTCTTATTTTGCAGCCACTAATTTGCTCGATTATTTTTCCGTATGTGCGAACTAACCCTTATTCTGAGCGGCCATTATCGCCGATGTAACGAATTATCTCCCCCATTGTTCTGACGGGGAGATTTTTTTTTTAATCACAGATGTTTATTTAGGCAGAAATAACACATTACTTCGCTCGGCAAGATTTGGTGATCATTTAATACTATTTGGTGGTCGAATACAATTTAAAGTGCAGTCGTGACTAAAATAGCTGGTACTATTGTAATTTTAGACATTATTTTTCTGGTGTTAAGTAGATATTTTTGGTTACATAACTAAGGGTATCAAAGCATTTTATGGTGGTCATTATATTTAACCCCAACAAATAATGCACCGATCTAACGACCACCACTGGTGCCTGTTTTAGTGGTGGCCGTTGGGAGTATACCGTTTTATTTACAGTTTAAGTTGTTTTTTTTCAGGCTTCACAAATAACCGTCTTCAAGTATTCTGTAAGCACAACTTGCAGAGCAACGTGTCCCCAGAGAACGTTCTCGCGATATTGCAGGCCGCAGACCGTATGCGGGCGACCGATATCAAGGAGTACGCGCTCAAGATGATCGTGCATCACTTTGGCCTAGTAAGTTCTACTTGGAGTGTTTATAGCAAGCTTCGTTTCTTCAAGGTTTCTTGTCAATGTCGGGTCGCAGATGACCTTGATGATCTTGATCCTTGATAAAAGCGCGTAAAGAAAGAAAATTGCTTTTATTTAGCACTAAAAACACAAACAAAAAATCAGGAACACCTTAACAAAATAAAATAAATAATGCCAAAAGGGCCTCAGCTCAGCAAAAAGGGTTGGTGTCCTATCCATTTCTAGGGTTCTGTACCTCTAAAAATAAACGGAACCCGAATCACTTTGTTGTACGTCTGTCTGTCAAGACCCTTTTTTCCACTTCGAACTTACGCTGTCGCTTGTGATAGCATTTCCAGTAAAGTACAACTCCGTGTTGCTAGATGAGGTTCAACCCTGTACCATCGCACAACTAAAGGTTACAATAGAGCAAATGATAGAAAATTAGCTTAGCTTAGGATCAACCAGCAGATTTATGGCGAACAGTCTCAGTGCCTAGCGTCAGCACAATATAAAGGTCCAGCCAGGGGCCGTATCTTTTCCTGTAGACGCACCACAGGAAAAGATACGGCCCCTGGCTGGAGGCCTTAACTGCAAGGCATCCACAGGACTGACCGGTTAAGCAGAGAACTGCAGGTCGAACTGCAAGATGCCAAACAAAAAAAAAAGAAAGAAATGACGATTGTCTTTACCATTTGGTCTTGGACGCCGGTAAAAAATGCTCTCAGCTTTGACTAGTGTGCAGACTCGTCTCGGTAAAATATTCCCATAAATAAATAAAAATAAATATCTTGGGACAACTCACACACGGCTATCTGATCCCAAGCTAAGCAGAGCTTGTGTTATGGTAACCAGTCAACTGATATACATACTTATATAATTTATAAATACATACATATTATAGATAAATCACACCCAGACACAGAACAAACAATCATGCTCATCACACAAAGTTTGTCCTGGGTGGGAAACGAACCCACGACCTCCGGCTCAGTAGTCAGGGCCACTAACCACTAGACCAACAGGCCCGTCCATAGGGAGAGGCACTTAAGATTTTTTTTTTACATAAAGCACTTGAAATCCACTAGTAAAATAATAACCATCTACAATTACACAGGGTTACATTTCGCAGGTCGCTCGGCAAGACGCCATCAAGAACTTGGCCCAACCACTCCTAGTTGACATCATATGGGCGCTGGCGGAGGAGCCGCATTTTGATTCACCCCTCCCAGTCCAACCGAGGTCATTGCCCTCGTCATCATCAGCTGACACTTTGACAGATGACCCTGAATACTCACGGCATAGATGTGGAAAGTCATAAGACTTGTGGAACTAGAGTTGAAAGTGCCAATGTGAGTTAACGGAGACTGATTATACAGTATAGGACTAGAGAAGTAGACGCAGGGATAGAAAAATGTCGTGCCCACAAAAATAAGGGCAATTATTATAAGTACCTAGTTAATATGACACACTGAACTTTAGAATTGTACTTGAGATTGTCACACAAACATGAGTAGCAGAAATGAGGCTCTACAAGGGCTAAGTACGCACTGGTAGATGCCTTGCTTAGCGCCTAGAGCCTAGCGAGACACCTTGGTGAAATGAATGTTCTAGAACTTTCGCATCCGACCGAACTGCGCCCTTGTCCGTCACCTTTGCTAGAACACCATGTATAACATATAAACATTACATATTATATATCAAGTAACTAGATGATAATAGGTTTTAGGCACTAAGGCACCTGTCAGTGAGTACATAGACCACATCTATTTCTAAAATTCGATGTGCTGTATTTACGGAAGAGCAATAGTATACCCATGGCGATGAATGCTCGAGTATTACGCGTAGAAACGAAGAATTAAAGCAGGTTCTACCGAAATCTTCCCCAAAATCAGTTAGCAAGGGTTTTTTTGTAGCTCACTTTGTATCTTGACTAATGTATTAGTTCTGCTGAGGCACGCAAGTGTTGAAGCGTGATGTTATAAGCTTATGTTATTTAGTGATCATATAGCATTCAAATGGATGAAAGATGTTTTGGAATCGGTTCATTCGATTTTGAGTTTATTTGTTACAAATATTTCCTCTTTATAATATTATATTATAGCGTAGATAACCATTAATTGTACAGTATCTATTGAACTAATTGATTTTTATGTATACAGAAGGGCTACTATGACATCTTATAGCAATTCTTATTCCACTGAGTGAAAGAGATGGTGCTAGACACCCTGTATAGCTCTGTCTCTTTCCCTCAGCGGAATAAGAATTGCTTTAAGAGGTCATAGTAGGGTAGCTGTTGTGTAATTGTGATTGTATATTTTGTTGTCTGTACTCTGACACAGACTTCTAACTCTTGACTTTGTGTACAGACTTCACAAGTAACTGAAGAAGAAAGAAGAAACATTGAATTGTCTAATATATTACAGTCAATTATTAAATCAACGAGCTGTTGTTTTTTGTATTAAATAAGTTAGTTATGTCTGATGAGATGATGAAAAAAGAGAAGTATGAAAGATGAAATGCTGCACCAACCCCAAATAAATTGAGCTAAGGGCAGAAGAATGATGGTGATTGAGGCTGTGCATTTAAAAATTACTGATTAACTGACAATATAATTTAAAATTATGTGGAAATTTCTAGTATGTGTTATCTCTTTGAAGTAGTTATTATTTGAATGAATTCAGAGTATTAATATAATATAATAAATAAATATTTTAATATAACTGTTATCTAGTCATTACAATGTTTGTTTATGATTGATGTAAATAATAAATATTTTTAACTTGACATAATCAGTTTATTCAAGTAAGATTAACAAATTAACTAATAAATTAAATCATTTACATAGAACTGTTGTTTTGATTCGTCATTGCTCGTACTTGTGCTTGATGTCCTGCCATAGTTTCTGAAATGACAAATAAAAATGGTAAATGTTGAGAAATGGTAAATGAGGGTGTGGTAGACCACTAAGGAGATTATTGAGGTCTTCTCTGAGCAGTGGGACAGTACATACATACTAAAATAGTATTAAAACTTCCTTGAGTGCTTTCAGCTTTTTTTAGACTTATGTACATGTACAGGTACACACCTAGTACTTAGTTGTCTAGAGAAGTTTATAATCCTGGGCCAGAATAGAAGTGTTTGTAGTAAGTCACAACCTAGATAGTCTGATAAGAACAAGAAACCTAATCGACACACAGTGTACCAAATGGCTCACACTATAAGAGACTGCATAGATTGGAGGTTTCATATGTGAGAAAATTAAGTCTAAATTCTGGTATTCAACCATCATGAGATTATGATGTGGCTGGCTGGATATCTCAGGACCCCACAGAACTACTACTTTGTGGATATTGAACCTATTCAATACCTGTAATTAATAATTGACACTCAACATAAATGGTTTATGTGTACTGTGTGTCCACCCCATTTATGCTAGAGTGCACTGTGATTGGGAAAGAGCTAACTGCTATAAATCAAGGACTTAGGCAGACCTGCTACCCTACCATGATGTGTTAAAGCAGAACTTATTCCGCTGAGGGAAAGAGACAGAGCTATACAGGGTGTCTAGCACCATCTCTTTCACTTAGTGGAATAAGTTCTGCTTAAAGATGTCATAGTAGGCCTACAGATCTGAGAATGGAACTGAGGTTATCATGCTCTGCTATAGTGCTTGTGATCATGAGACAAACAGGGCTTTTTTTTTTTTTTTCGGGTGGGAAATCATCCAATGACTTCCCCCGCTCTGGGTGGAGCGGGGGGGCATGTCAGACTTGTACTGACTAAAACCCACCCATGTTTCTTCTATTGCCCTTTACGTTCCGAGGCCGCGGTATCTCTTTCGAACAACCCGCAAGACAAACAGGGCTTTAACAATCTTAGTTTAATTCGGCTAAATGAGCCTACTGATGGTATCAGCTCAGGTAATTGTGTCGCTGTCACATCGCCACAAGTTAAGATTTATCAGCTGATTATATTAATAAAACAGTTGTTTTGCGCGAAACAAATTCTGGTAGTTATTTCTAATTAAGCTTAACATGCAAAATTAGAGCGACATTTAACGGTTAGGGATTTGTAAAAAATTAAACAGCAAGTTTTAAGAGTAATAAGTGAGGTTATTTTAAAATTAAATACTACTTTTTTTCCAAAATGGAATACACTTCTCTCATAGTAATTATTAATGGAGTAATTGCCTAGTTATATCGATAAGAACAGCAAAATTACCCAATTTGCAGGCGCAAATAAAAATTACATAACATTACTCACTCCCTTGTTGATGCTCTCGAAAAGGCCTACTGATATGACATCAAAGGTTCTTTCGAAGAAGAAAGTGCCTAGGGCTCCTGCCAGGAAGAAGGTGGATGTTCTCTTGAACACCACACGGTTCAATGTACCCCACGCAGACATTTTGGGAACAATTTCAAGAAAATCACTTTTCTCGTCGAACTTTGTCTAGGAACGCACCACAGACTAAAATATTGTTTTTAGTCAGTGCTGACCTTGTCATTTTTTTTATTGCTTGACCACTAGGTTTTTGGCAAAGGTCAGCCAGAGACAACTCAAAAAAACCTTTTCATCCGAAAATAATTTCATAAGAAATAGTAAGTTAGTTATTGCTCTAATGAGGCTAAGAAGCCTAGATTATTGTAGATAGATTAGAGACAAGAATAAATACTATGACAGTATAACCCACAGCAAAAGCCACAGCTTAAAAACTAACTTACAATACCTGCCTACCTACTACTAGTCTACCTGCCATTTGAAATATCAGTATCGGGCAGAGATAGCCGTCTGGTCGGGGGATCCTTCTATTTCTAAAGGGGATGGATATCTCTGAAGGGGGAAGAGCTTTAGCCCTGTTCTACCCCTAAATTGGTGATCCCGAAATGGACGTCATCGCAACAACGATTCATAGAAAAACCACCCCTCACAATGTGTGGCTAAATTGTGAAAAACATCATTAACATCATACATCACGCCTGTAATCCCAGAAGGGAAGAATTAAGCAGAGGTGTACTTAATAATACACCCATTTATTACTAGTTCCAATGAATGGGAAGAAAACCTTTTTCAATATGGTCAACCTATTTTCATAAATCGAGCACGTCATTTTATAGAGGCTCGAGGGAAAACCTTTTCATGTAACCATTATTTCTCTGTAAATTCTGGTGTTAAAACAAGCCAAAATTCTGTGGCAAATTAAAGTAACTAGAAGTTACTAAGCAACTTTCTTAAATATCATGGTATCCAATTGAGTTTCAGCTATGAAACTCACCTGATGCTGCTTACACCAAGCGGCTTCTTGTGGAACTGACACATCACTTTCTGAATGCACTGCTTCTCTTCAATACAAAT
The DNA here is from genome assembly GCA_958449745.1 of Ochropleura leucogaster. Classification (NCBI taxonomy): domain Eukaryota; kingdom Metazoa; phylum Arthropoda; class Insecta; order Lepidoptera; family Noctuidae; genus Ochropleura; species Ochropleura leucogaster. The sequence continues at coordinate 4,796,699 of OY288220.1, read as the reverse complement.
ACTTGGTGGAACCAATAAAAAACTTAATCAGCTTCTATCACTTTTTCACCCACAACCCACACTGTCAACATAGTTTCAAACAAAAGCAAGTGTTATTTAGATGTCAAAGCAAAGCCTTGTGGCAAAAATGAAGTTTCGAACCGGCCAGTATTAAACAAGACAGATCTGAAAGTAGGAATACCTATACCTCGATGGTCTACTAGCCGACTCTACCACTTAATAGTAGCTCGTGACTACGAAGTTGGGACGAACAATTAATACCCAGGAGACAGGAGATAGGTTTCTTTATTGTTTTTTAATCAGCTGCTTTTTAACTAAATGTGTGTGTGCTAAGTTGATAACAGGCTGAACAACTATTCGGAGAGTATCCAAAATAAACACTGAAATGGTGAATAAGTTCTGAAGTCACGTACTCTGGATTTGCGATAAGCAGGCTGTAATGCCATCATTTCCCTAATCAACTGCTACGCTAAAAACTTAATAATCGAAGGTAAGTGGCCTAATGACCGCAAGAAATCCTTCCTTTCCTTATTCTTCCATCCATTGGATCCATCGTTTGTAGATGTAAACCACGTCCTTGACGACAGCAGGACCAAACTAGCCAGTGAGCCAGTATCGGGGCGGCGGGGAACGGTTGCCAGATTCAACCAATCACAGTACAGATGAGCATGAAACACGACGTGGGATTTAGAGGCCAACTACACTAGTTCAAGAAGGTTGCAACCACGCTTTGATCGAAGTTTTTCAGCCACTAAAAACTTCGAGTCACTTGAGAGCACATAATAGAGCCGCACACAAATAAGCTCTCGACGACCGCCCTAGAAAGCTATCGAATGCAGTCGCTATGGCCGAAATCAGCTAGATGCCATCATTATCATATTAGTTCAGCTCAACTTAGCTTTTGCCCATGGAAAACCCGGGCATAGTAGACCAGTAAAATTTAGTATGTTCTACGGACTAAAGTTGAATAAGTGTGGTTAGTCCCTTTAGGATGCGGTGGCGCTAGCGTAGCCCACGAAATATTTTTCTAAGTATTTTGAATTCCTATTGAAAAAAAAGCAATTCAAGTAACTGAAAACACTGTATTGACTATTAAATGTTTGTGACGGTCACACAACACTCACCTGTTTTTTTTTTTAAACCAGCCCTGACGGAGTCAGACGCGATCTCACGGAACCCTCGGTGGATTCGTATCTTGCGACTTAAATAGACATATCTTTTGACTGCGTAGACTTAAGAGGGTTGATGTTTTCACAGCACAAAGGAACCACAGAGTTGAGTATATTATGGTTTTAACAGTTTTTTTGACAGACACACAGATGGATTATAAAGTGATCCATTAACACGGTACGGGACCCTAAAAATAAGAAAGTTTTTATTTCGTGGGTGCGTTTTCAAACATATAAACTCACATACACAAACTGCCAGACCCGAAACAACTACTTATCTGCAGGTCATACAAATATTTGTTCCGTGCGAGAATCGAACCCGCGACACGCAGCATTCGATCCCTCAGCTACTGCGCCAACCATGCCGATTTTAGCAGTAAATGCAGGCAATGTTGGTTGATTCCCGAAACAATGTTGGTTTTCAGTCTTAGTACAGGTGCACACACCTTTATTATCCTTGTTATCGCCTGCCTGCCAAAGCCACCTATAGTTTTGCTCACCACAATAAATTGACCCGTGATTTCATTAAATTCCTTCCCGTTGCGCAGTTATGTCTTTACCAAAAATGAACATTATCATGAGGAGAATAAAACACTTAATTATTATGATGAAAATAGGGGATATATTTACAACTATGTATTAAAACAAAATGATGACTCATGAACAATACTTTCCATAAATAATAATAAATGAGAAATGGCGTGTTACAAATCACGCATGATTTAATAAAACCGCCATATATAGTTGTACAAACCTTGTGTACGGAATGATTGTTAGCAACAGTTTCCTTTTGGTTTTCCGCACCATATTAATGTTTTTGGAGTCCAGACAGATCAGAACAAAGGTTACCAAACTGGTTTTATTTTATCGATTGATAATATTGATAAAATCGAGCCAGACTCGGTAACGTTCCTGTGCAAAAGTAGTCTAACCTACATAGTATTTCATTCGATTTCTTGTTAGTCATAGACAATCTGAGAATTTTGAATTATTTTCTGACTGCAGTTGGAAAATGTGCCGTTCGATTGTGGATTAAGCTACGTTTTGCTTTACAGTCACGAATATAAAATAAGAATATTGAAAACGACGCACAAGCGAGAGGTGTTTCATACTGTAAAATCTTAAAGTAAAAAATGCCATAAGATATTATACTGCAGTAAAATAAGTTCAGTCCAAAGCTAAAACTATGTTTTGCGATACATGGGCTTATAAAAATGTGTCGAAAACAGTGTACATTAGGAAAAAGACATTACAACACAGGACTTGACATAAAATACGGGGAAGACATTACTTATTGTTTTTATTTTTTATACAGACACAATCCGACGCATTTTTATTAAGCGGTACATCTTCAGCGTATATTAAAAATAAACAGTTCTATGATACATTTATATTTTTTGTTTATTCGAAATATAAATAAGAGAGAAAGAAGGATTACTGCATCTTCATGCATCAATCAAGACATCATTATTTGCTATCTGCCATTCGCATTAAATCAATTTAAATATCATAAAAACATAATTTAGTACTAAAATTTATACAAAACTGTAGTTACTGAAAGCTATCCATAAACTAGATCACGCCTTTGCAAAAATATTTCATACTATGTCCTTTACATTTGAAATACAACAGAAATCTGGACGTACATTTATTTGAATGCATTCTACAATTGAGAACGCATCATTATGTTGTAAGAGACAGTTTTTTGAACTTGTGATTTATTCTTCTACTTAATATTGGACTTTGAATATTGCTCCTGTGTTTAAGTTTAAGCTCTACTATTGTCACTCACACAATGTGTACTACCTTTAAATGTAATTATTGTAACTTATGAAGTTGAAACCAACCCATTCCCTAGCTGTTACTTCTAACATTTTGATATGTATAGATAGTTTAGGGATAACTTACTATAGTCTATGCCATCGTCCATGACAGCCGCGGTCACAAATCGTGGGAGCGAGATGGCATGTATCCCAGTCAATAGAAATCTTGTACTAAATACTCCATCCTTCTTGCACGTTTTATGACCGTGTCTTCAACGAGTTTTGGGTTTAAACTATAGTAATTCAACTGTATTGTAAGTCCAATCTTATAATTTAACACAAATTGTACAAAGCAAAACTTGGAATAAGTAATTCATACAGATAGTTAAACAACTGATGCACTAAATTGTTAGAATGTCTCTAATCGAATCTATAATACAATTATATGGTTGCTCATGTGCCAGCAAAGACTATCTGTTTCTAAAAAAAACATACTTTCTTGCCTGTTATAAATTGGCTTTTAATCATAGAACAACATGCACAGCAGACAAATATCCATGTTTGTATGTCTGGCAGATTAGTGCATCATTTGCAGAAATATATCCAAACTAATTTTCTTTTATCTTGATCTAATTATCTGTTCTAAATTTAAAAACTCCTAGAGCAAACAAATAAACTTAGTTTTTGAATACAGAATACTGTTAATGCTATGCCAATACCAAAATAAAAAAATATAAATATCTCACTGAAAAATACACTGGGTTCAACATCTATAATTATTTTAAGGTTGGTCAGCTCTATCAGAATATGCCCTTGCAAGGTGATCGGTGATCTTTCATAAGAAATAATACTTTTGTTTTCAATTTTCATGTGTGGGCGCTACCAACATTGGTTAGTTGGTCAACCCCTTACAATTGATGCCACCAACATTTGTATCATGTAACTTGCTGTGTGAGTATTATATAACAACGCCAAAAAGTTGGCCACACAGGGCCCTAGAAATGGAATCACGCAATGCCATAGACACTGCTCATCTAGCTACAAAACTACAACAAAAAAAAAGTAATATTTAATACCTTTGCCGTGTGTAGTCTTTTCCAGAAGTTTCCGACTTTCATAACAGCTTCTTCAATGTAGTATGCATAAATCACGGCCGTTAAAAGCGTTCAATGACCCACTTAACGTTTGAAACTATTCAATGATTATCGTTTAATAAAAAATAACATTAATGGTATACTTCCTTATGCTAACATTCGTCGAACCATCACATAAATTTTGATAATTAGATTACACTCATTCATTAACTAGGCATTCGTTATATTCTAATAATTTTTGGAGTAAATAAATCCATAGTATGTACATGCTCTTGAGATTGTTCAACCTAGCAAGTTGCTTAAAAAATATCCAGTATTTGGGTATTTCACAATTACCTATTCATATTTTGGTCAGTTTCGAGATTAAAATACAAATTGCTTCATTCTGCTTGGGATTTATGCTGAGTTTGATACACCTATTCAGCATTTTGACAATGATCTACTTATTCAAATAACATTGCATACAATTAAGATATGTACTCATGACAACAACCAAAATGCATGCTTCTTTGATTACAGATTTATCTATGTAAAACTGAAGTAATATCAATGTTAAATTAGCACCATCTAGTAATAAGAGAAAAATTAAAAGTGCATTGAAAGGGGCCCATAGACAAAGATACTTTCAGCAAACCTTTTTGTTTACACACAAAATGTCATCAATCCAGTTTGTATATTAAAAGTTTCTTGGTCTCACCAAACTGACTTGTTCTTTTTAGATAGCAAGTAACATTTAAAGACAGTGTTTATGAATAGCCTAAAATGAAGGCTGAATTCTGAAACAGAACAACTATTATCTTTGTTGCCACATTGCAGTGACTGTGTGAAAATTCTAGTTAATCTATGGTCTGGAGCTGTCCTTATTCCACATTTATATCAAACAGTGTATCAATAAAACCACCTGTTCCATATCAAAAACAAGTCCTAGAAATGCCCTAAACGGCGTGTTTAACCTGCTAGGTCGTATGAATCTCTCCATATTTGAGCATTGAGAACCTTGTCCCTGGCACTAGCCCGTGCATACACCACTAGCAACATTTATTGTTCTTTTTGGTCTTGACATTATTCTTTAGATGTACCGTGTCTTTTGTTACATTTTGCCTCTCCTTCATCTCTAGCTTTGATCTTAGGACCTGGAAATATAGAAAGATTTTATTATTAATTTTTGTATTAAAATAAGGATCAAAACAAAATTGATTTTATTTCAAAATTACGATATTGATGAAAAATTCACAAAAAATATGAAAACTAAATTGAACTTTATTCATAGGAATTAAGTCATTGTATAGCGGAAACCCTTATTAGTTGTTCACATGTTTGGAAACTTCAAATGTAAGATATTATAAGATATCTTTGAAAATTCTCACTGGTTATCTAAATACTGCTAATTATTATATCTTTTATTCATTACATATATATAAAAAAAAAATAAAGAAAAACACAGTAAACAATATATTAATAATACCACTCTTTTAGAGCATAATATAGCGACGTTTGAGTGCATACGGAGAAGTGATTGAACATGCGTTTGCTTGGAATGCTGAGTTGCTGTTTGTAGCAAACAAAGTCACCGCAATGAACGCGCGTTAGGACTAGTTAGTAATACTCTGTTCAGAAAAAGCAACGTGTGAATAGGTAGCGGCCCCCACGGCGTCACACGCGCCTATAGCACAGGAACTACCGCCACTACGACGCGCGTCCAAGTCACAAGCATGCGCGAGGCGACGATTAATGCCTCCTTTATTCATACAGTTGTCTACTTTAAACAATGCTAATAGGACACTATTTGTAATGCAGCCAGTAAATTGTTAGCACATTTTTCCATTGGCTGAACTGACCCTAAGGTATGCTGAGTTGAATGCTATAAGCCCATACAGTGTGTGTACAATGAAATTGATTGGCGACATCCTTCGTTTATTGCGAAATACGTTTTTCAAATATAAGCTACAAAGTTGTGCAGATGGCTAAGATTGTAAATTTGATGGCTCATATCTCGAAAACGTGATGCTTTAGAAAATACAAAACTTCTCTGTGGTGATTGCCAGCTATTAAATTAATCAGGTTTAGTGCGTAGCGATTTTTAAAATTAATTGGCTGAAATGAGGCGGGCAAAATAAATCAAAGGCCTTACTATAATGTTTCTAAGTTCAAATTCACTTTAATTTGTTACCACAACTTCCTGGTTTCTACAAACATTTTACCCGTTAATTTTATATTTATTTTATACTCGTCTAAATTGCCGTTTTGATTTAAGCTGGCATCGGTTTAATTTAGTATTTTATTATTTAAAAAAAAAAGTTGCCTCGCACTAGGAATTTCCCCTGTATTTTGGGTGCGTTTACAAACATATAAACTCACATACACAAACGGCCAGACCCGAAACAACTATCTGCAGGTCACACAAATATTTGTTCCCTGCGGGAATCGAACCCGCGACACGCAGCGCAGCAGTCGATCCCTCAGCCACTGCGCCAACCGTGTCGTCATATAAAAGTACGGCCAACGAGAAGCGATACCAAATGTAAACAAAACCCATGCTAAAACCCCATCTAAAATGGCCGCCCGAATGTTGGCGAACCCGTCTTAACGTTGTCATGTTTTTGCCGGGAGAACGAGACATTACGACAAAGGCACAAGATGGAAAGAGCTAAATATTAGATTGTCAACGCCACAGTTGTTCTTTAGGTTAATGGCCCTTCGTATCGCTGCTAGTTGGCCGTACTTTTAGTATAGTAAGTAAGTAGCGAGTATATCTGTCATTTTCATGACTTTTGCATGAATGGGAAGATACCTGGGTTTTGGATATGGTATAACTATTTATCCCCATCAGAGGTTCAAATTTCTGAACAACATGAACATATAAAAGGATGATGTTATAATTACCATTTTCGTAATAGTGAGAAACATTTCCTCTACATTAATGTTCTCCTTTGCGCTTGTCTCAAAAAGTGGTATGTTCATCTGATTGGCAAACCTCTGTGCATCTTCTGTGACTACTACTTTTCTTGATGGACAATCATTCTTGTTACCAACTGGAAAAAAAATAAAAACAATTGTTTATGATGTTTTCAAAGCATACATTTCTGACACTGTTACAATAAGAGGGATTTACTCTTGACAACTCTACAGCGATACAGATTGTACATTGTATTTCTGAATATGGGAAAACTGCAAGTTAATAAGAAAATAAAACAATAATTTTCACATAACATTCAGCCAGATAAATCAAATGACAGAAATGTACTCACAACAGCAGGTCAATCTATTCTATACTATTATAACCTGATCTCTCTATATACACTCTATAACGGATCGCACACTTTAGTAGAGAGATCAGGTTAAAAATGGTCTTGTGTAGGTTGATGTGCCGTTGTGTGTACCATCATAGCACCACAAACAGTTCAGAATTTGTTCTGCCTTTGTTATTTGGGATTTCTGCAATATCTTTTTTTTCTTTCATTCTATCCTGTCAATTGTCACTTAATCATTCATCACACAATCCATAAATCTTTTAATATTTTTTCAAATAACTAATTTTATTTCTAATCTTTAGTAATTTGCAAAAAAAAACATTCATAAATGAATAACACTCAAGTTGATCATTTAAATAAAAAAAGACTGTATGTAGGTAAGACATAACCATCAAAATAGATACAGCATTTTTTAGATAACAAACACACATTCAAACAGGAAGTGCAGAACTTCCTTTTTTAATTCTGTTGTAACTCCTGTAGTAGGTACTTGTAGTGATCTTAAATTTACACTGGGATCATAATAGATTAGTCACTGATGCCGAGATACAAGCTCTGACTGTGAACTTAAAATAGCACCACAAAGTAATAGAAGTAATAGGGAGGGAACAACCTTTGTTCTCAAAGGTTAATGTGAGTTATTTAATTCTTGCTATGCACCTTTTCTCAACGTTTTATATGTAGGCCTATGCGAAATAAAAATATTTTGATTTGATTTTGCCATTTTACATACATTAAACAAAAAAGTTTGGACTACTGTTTGGGAAAAGTTTTAGTGATTTCAATTTAGTAATTTAAATTTGTGTTAAATATAACACACTCCAACTAATTCTAAATCACTTATAAATGTAATTTGTGTAACAAAAAATTTGTAGGAATACCTAATTTTAAGACTGGTAAAAAAAAATAACCCATATGAATCATATTGGCTGATTAACTGTTGTCAACAAAAAGTTTACTACAAAATAATGACTGAGCAATAGATTAAAAATATATATTTGTTAGTTAAACAAGATTGATGTTTTTATAGCTTTATAGAGCCTTTAGAAAGCTGTTATTATGTAATGATTACTTAAAAATTAGTTAACTGTCTGGCTACAATAATTAGAGTGTGACAGAGGATTATTTTTGTTGTTGTTAAACTTTTGCTCAGCATTTTAGCATAAGTGTGTAATGGTATAGTCGAGAAACAGCCACAATGCGTTTGTTTCATCAATTGGTACACATCATTACTAGAAATTAACGTCATTAGACCTTCATTACTTCTCTATCTAGCTCCCTAATGGTTGTGTTGGTACATTTCACAAGGAAGTTACAGATTATACTGATTGTATGATGAGTTTTAAACTTAATTTCCACTCACCTAAGACTTTATTAACAACATCACAATTCTGTTCGATCTCGTGCAGCCACCTCTTGACATTGGCGAAGGACTCCCCATTCGTGACATCGTACACCACGATGACGCCGTGCGTGCCTCTGTAGTACGTGCTGGTAATCGTCCTGAACCTCTCCTGGCCTGCCGTGTCCCATATCTGAAGCTTCACTCGCTCACCGTTTATTTCTAAAGTCCTTATTTTGAAATCGACTCCTATCGTAGTAATGTAACTACCGGAGAATGTGTTGTCGGCGAATCGCAGGAGAAGACAGCTTTTACCCACACCTAAAACATATCAACATTACACCGTTGACTAAGCTGCACAGACCCGAAAATCGGTTGTGAAGTTATAACATCACAGGCCTCGCCCACTCACCACTGTCACCGATAATCAGCAGTTTGAAAAGGTGGTCAAACTCTCGCGCCATGGTTTCAGATAGTTATAACTATTACACTAATTGGTCATATGTTCACTATTAAAGTTAAAAATGTATTTATTACAACTTTAACTACGGAAATGTTAATAAAACTCATGCCGTTAACGTTACACTTCCATCACTTTACAATCGGTCGCCATCATTGTTTTCATTCAATTGCCAGTTTAAAAAAAATTACAAAGGATAATATTGTTATCCGGGTTTATGGTTGGTGAAAACCTTGGAAAATCATAATTTATTCATACAGGAAAAACACAAGAATGAAATATTTTTATTTCCATTATCAATTATATTATCTAACGCTTCAAAGCCGTTTTACGACACAGAATCAAGTTCTAAAATCTAATTAAAGGCTTTTTTCCAACATAGTAAGCTGATCTGTGCTTCTTGTTATCCAGCGACACATGATCTATCTATTCTACTGTGCTACCACTATTAAGTCAAAGCAAGTATGTATGTACAAATTTAAATATATTTAGATAGGGCTGCTGCGGGTGACTTCTTTGACACTCCAATTGATCCTTTATGTATTTTTTGCAGGGAAGTAGGCTCTTGGAACTATTTTATAAAAGTAAGAATAAGAAATTAGCAACTATTCATGCGTTACAGGCGCTTTTCCAAACGCCGGAGTTATAAATGTTATAATTTTGGCAACATTATTTTTTTCAAACTTGTAAATGTGACGCACCTTTTTTGTGATGTGTGCGTTTGCGATTATTTTGTATGAGTAATCAAATTCATGTGTCAAAAAACTGTCAATAAAGTGTCAAACGCTCTAGGTGTGGTACGGATAATCTAAATTTTATTAAATTTTGATATAATGTCGGCAACGTTAAAGCCATATTTAACAGCGGTGCGCCACACGTTAACTGCGGCAATGTGTTTAGAGCATTTTTCTTCGCAAGTAGTGGAGCGATACAACAAACCGGAGGTCGAGGTTAGAACAAGCAAAGAGCTCCTACTAAATCCAGTAGTAATTTCTCGTAATGCCAACGAGAAAGTGTTGATCGAATCGTCAATCAACTCTATTCGAGTGAGTATTATGATCAAGCAGGCGGATGAGATCGAAAAAATTCTATGCAAAAAGTTTATGCGGTTCATGATGATGAGAGCGGAAAACTTTATCGTATTGAGGCGGAAACCGGTGGACGGATATCATATCAGTTTCTTAATAACAAATTTCCACACGGAGCAAATGTTTAAGCATAAACTGGTCGATTTTGTGATATACTTCATGGAGGAGATCGATAAGGAAATTAGCGAAATGAAACTGGCTGTGAACGCGCGTGCCAGGATCTGTTCAGAAGAGTTCTTGAAGAGGTTCTAAATTTGAAATCTACACGCATGAGTGTGACTAATAGAAGCATAAAATAATAATATTTAGTGCTATACATACTAATGGTGAATTTAGTGTAATTTTCCTCATGACTGTTCTATGTATGTTTGTAGATATAAATTAATACAGTCCCTATTGAATAGTCCAAACTCACTTGTACCATCAACTCTATCCTGTATTTTAAAGGTGTTGCCTGTATATTATTTAGGTTAGAAACAGCAAACCTGTATAATCATGAACAAATACCCAATATTTTAAATACCTGCCTGATGCTTTTACTACTGCGTCTGAATGGGATTGTTTTTTTTTTCTAATTTATAAGCAGTATTGTGTTAAGTATGTAAGATATGAGAATTATGATAGCTTAATATTGTAAACATTCATTTTAAATGTTAAGTTATAGAGTATAATATTAAAAAAAAGAATTCCAAAAACTTAAAGGCATTTAAAACATTTCCTTTTGACTTGTAAATGATTGAATGTATTATACATTTTAATAAACTATTTTTAATAATATGTTTTTATTCTTTTACTAGCTGTGCCCAGCGGTTTCACCCGCTGCTCACTTAGGGGTATGAAAAAAAATAAATGTTGGCCAATTCTCAGACCTACCCGATATGTACACAAAATTTCATTTAAATCGGTCCAACCGTTTCGGAGGAGTATGGAAATGAAAACTGTGACACGAGAATTTTATATATTAGATCTTGTTGAGTACATTTATTTTGCTAATGAATCTGGTAAATACACAACCTTTATTTAGATTAAACTAAAATGAAAATGAAACACAGCCAGTAGGTTTTGTAAGATGTTTATTTAAATAATATCAATTACTTATATTTCTTGCTTTAACAAATATTTTCACATGAAACAATAAAACATATTTTTTACAGTCAGCTTTTACAACTATAAAAGAAAAAACAAGAATACCTAAATTTGAAAATGGAATAAAGCATAGAACTGGACCATACAAGCATAAAACCTCATGTATGACAGAGTTTGAGCAAACTAATTATGTGGAGTCTTTACAAATCAGATACTAAGAATAATAAGCTTATAAATGTGCACAAAGAAACATACTGATTTTAAGGCCCTTGAATTATATAAATGTGGAACTATGCCCATGAACAGACACTTGATCAAATTTCCCCTTTTATTATAATCATGTAAAAATGAGGGATGAATGGCAACATCTGTATGACATGAGAATGGACCCCAGAAGTTAATTACCAGTTTATATACAAGCATGTGGTACTGCAAAAGTTTGTTTGCTTATTTGCAAACAAACATATACTGATAAAACACATAAAATCACTTGAAAAAGGATTATCCCTCTTTCCATATTTTTTGCCCTGATTTATGGAGCCCTATAAAAAGGCAAAGCCTCAAAGAGTGTAAGAACATTAGTCTCAATATTCTTTACGCCTTTAATAATAAATTATACTAAGTACTGTTTGAAAACAATGATAATAAAAAGCAATCATTTCATGAATGCTACAGCTTGACATTCAAAATTGGAATAGTTTAATTGCAGATTTGAATACCCATATTATTAGGTTTTTTTAAATTCATTTTTTTGTCAAAATGTGTTTAGTATAAAAATCATCAATAATTTGTAAATCAAGTTGTACTGCAATTTAATTTATTGTGATTACATTCATACCTCCGATTTTTTCACCACATTTTTTTTACATAGGTTTATTTTTTGACATAGGTAATTATTTGCCAATTGGACTCCACAGCTGTGATATAGGGAACTGCTTGGTGTCGTCTAGCATGTGTTTGGCGTGAATGCAAAGGTAAGGCAAAGTTGTAATATTTGTAGGTTGGTAACACCACTGGTATGCACTGTGGTTTGTTGGGTCTGCTAGTTCTTAGATCACTTTGAAGGGTCATACTTAAACCAAGTAGCCCTGGGTAAAACAATGGGACGACTGTGGTTTAATGATCGTCAGCCCAAAGCGAGCCACTATGTAAGTTTTCCGCGCACAAGGCGCTCAATTGTATTTTTACAAGGCACGCGTTCTTTGCACCGAACTAATTTCTGTTTATATTCAGACCGGAAATGCACATATTAATGTCAAATTTCAATAGGGTAAAGCATCCGGGCGTAAATATAACACATCGGGCTTTAGAAAGGGACTGTCAATACAAGTATGAGTGGCAAAAAAGCACCGCTCTTTCTTTTCTGATGGGAAATCATCGAATAACTTCCCCCGTTCTGGTCGGAGCGTGGGGTGTGTCTTTTAATGACTAAAACCCATACCTGATCCTTCTTTTGCCTTGTATTCGCAACCCTGGCAGGCCCCTCTGCTTTGCTAAGGCGTGAGTGGTACTCGGACGCGCCGTCGACACGGCCTGTCGTTACCAGATGGACGGACGGTGAACTACCCATAGCTCACCGTCCACAGACTCGCGTCTACGGAGTGTAGCCCGTGGCGGTTCGGTTTGAGGTTCTCACCGTAAAACGTACAGCCACCTCCTTCACTAGGATAACTGCTTGGCATAAGGCGGTGACCGCTTCCCATTCCCCCTCGCCCCGGACCATAGACTAAACCAGAACCCAGTGGTTCTGGTTCAGTCTATGGTCCGGGGCGAGCATACAAAAATCAGCGTTGAACGTCAGTGCGTTCAACGCAGATTTTTTTTCCCGACGACCAAGGAAGGTAATATTTTTCTAAAAGTCGATACCTTATATTAACGGCCAGATGCTGAATATTTGAACGTCAAGCTTCAATGCTCATTAATTTGACAATCACAATATAAAACGTTCTAGGTTTTTTTTTTCGTTGTTCTGTAGATGAAGCAGTGATAACGTATATCTCGTTTTGATAACAGAGAATCAAGCGCTGAGAAATGACTCATCACGTAGTTGTATTGATAAAATGTTTGTTTTGTTGAAAAGAACATACAGAGGCCACAATGAGAGAGAAGGGGAGGGGTGGTTACGATGGGGTTTTCTCGCATGGTCATTTACTGCGTTTAATCTTCGCCCAGCATCTGCCCCTGCGGTTTGGTTCGCAAGAGATACGGTGAAACTGCGGCCCCGGAACACAAAAAGCAAAAAAAGGTACATGGATGGGTTTTAGCCAGTACTAGTCTGACACTCTTCGGTAGGTGTTATTTGATAATTTTCCATACAAGAACAAACCCTGATACAATAATAAATAAATATCTTAAAAATAATTCTATTAGATTCTGATCAGACACAAGTAAATAGTAAGACCCGCTTGCATTACCAATATCTCACTACACGCGTCATTTTAAGAAAACAGAGACGAAAGTTGTTGTCCACCCAACAGGAATCAAAAATATTAAAAAGTTGCCATACCACAAAATCAAACTGCTCCATCTACAGGCAACATTAAGAGTAAAAAATCTAACATTTATCTACAATACTCAGTTCTTGGGCTTGTTAGTTCTTAGCGTGAATCCCTCGCCCGTGAAGGCTGTGAAGGGTTCCGAGGAAGCCTCGTCCTTGGCGCTGGGCGGCCGAGAGTTCCTGATGAACCTCAGGGTTCCTATAACGTAGTCGTAATCCGGGATGCCTCGGACGTAGGGCTAGAAAAAAAACGAGTAAATTAAATGATGTAAAAAGCCTTGATATTTCGGTCGCGCACAGATTGAATAATAATTTATAGCTTTCTGAAAATCAACCTGAATCAATGGGCTACTCAAGAAACACGCGACGATTTTGAACATGAATGGTTCAAAATTTCTATAAAATTTTTGTTCCAGCTAATCTTTGAAATGGCTGGACCGATTTTGACGGGACTCTCACTGGAAGATAACTGATGTAGCAATGAGTAATACTTTTATTTCAGAAACAAAAATATGATGTCACAAAAAATATACAAATAAATAAAATTAAAGTGTCTGTTTGTAATATTTAAATAAGCGCTTTTTTATGGGGCCACTCGCAGTTCAACTCTCTGTTGAGTTGTTATACTGCTTAACCATACTTTCCTGTAGTGACTTTAAATAAATTTAAGGCCAGGGCTAAAAGCTACATAAATATCGATGACCGCACGCTAAGGGTACCCTGTGGAGTACGAGCCTCGACTTAGGGCGTCATGATTTAATCCTTACTATCCTTACTTCCTTACTTAATATTATAAAAGCGAAAGTGAGTTTGTTTGTTTGTTTGTTACCTCTTCACGCTTTAATGGCTGAACCGATTTGAATGAATTTTGGTACAGAGATAGTTGGGAACCAGGATATTATTATTATTATATTTTTTTTAAAAAGTGGGATGTGAGGGAGAAATAGGGCAGAGAAGGGAAAACTTAGCATTGCTATTACAAATCAACAAGGCGCAAGAGGAACTGTGTTACCCCAAATTTAACGCGGGCGAAGCCGCAGGCGAAAGCTAGTTAGACTATAAAAAGGGCCGGGTCGGGTTTTTATTTGGGGACTTTTAAAACTATTAGCTCAACTTGCGGGTTGGCTATTATAGTAAGGGTCGGACTCTGTTTTATAATCGGAAAACGCGGCGGCCCTCAGCCAAGAGGCAGGGACGGATCGCAAACCGCTTTTTACCTAGTGCCTATAGATATACACACGATGCATATAACAAAACTACGATTTACGGCACTTGTTTACTCACAATGCGTGCATTCTATGCGAATCTACGCAATCATGTCAGCGCCTCACTTTTTCTTTCGTAACTGCACATCAAGTAGATTAACGGTAATTTATATCGTGTATAACAATGATTAGGTACGAAAATATTGCATAAAAATTGGATAAATGTCTTATGAAATAGCAGTTTCTTTTTTTTCATTGACTTATTCGAAATAAAGTGATAGTAAAGTTCTTCCGTTTTTTATTTAAATACAGAACACTAAAACTTGCTGCTAAATGAGGTTCAACCTCCAGATATCTTACGTTGCGCTCCATTCCTCTTAAATCTAAATGGATATTCTTTGTATAAAAAAAAACTTGCCCCACACTAGGGATTTCTCCTGTATCGTGGGTGCGTTTACAAACATTTAAACTCACATACACAAACAGCCAGACCCGCAACAACTCCCTGTAAGTCATGCAATTATTTTTTCCGTGCGGGGATTGAACCCGCGACACGCACCGCAGCAGTCGATCGCTTAGCCACTGCGCCAACCATGGCTTGTTTCAAATAAGGTAGTTACGGATCGAAGCTAATTAAGTTTATTCAAAAAGCACTTGTCAGTAGCACTTTCTAAAGTACGGCCAACGAGAAGCTATACCAAATGTAAACAAAACCCATGCTAAAACCCCATCTAAAATGGCCGCCCGAATGTTGGCGAACTCGTCTTAACGTTGTCATGTTTTTACCGGGAGAACGAGACATTACGACAAAGGCACAAGATGGAAAGAGCTAAATATTAGATTGTCAACGCCACAGTTGTTCTTTAGGTTAATGACCTTTCGTATCGCTGCTAGTTGGCCTTAGTGTACTTATCATCAAGAAATTGAAACATACTAAAAGACTGAGCGTCGGCAAGGTATTAGAGGCATACACCGACTGCGACGTATCGAACAATCCATACTGCGAGAGGCTGCACAGCTTAATTAAGACACGTCCGTGATCGCAGTGCTCATTACGATACAGACACGATGAAGTGGACAAGGAATGTTGCTTAGATCAATTTTTTTTTTAGGAATTCAAAGACCATTCATATAGGCCCAGAATCAGCTTTTTTAAGATAGGTCAGTGTACTCGCAAAACCTCGCTTGGCCTAAGTTTATGTATAATGTATGTATATCTCAAAAATCATTTTTAACGGGATGCATGGTCCTTTTGGCGGTTGAATGACAATGACAGGGCAATGCTTTTGGGTAACATGTAACTATCTGTGTAACTTGTATCAAAAAACAAGATGGCGGCGTTAGTTCCGATTAAGGCCATGCGACATTTAGAGATAAATCAAATCAAATCATTTATTTCAATTAGACCATTACAGGCACTTTTGAATGTCAAGAAACAAAATGAATCTACAGTCCCGGTCACAAGGCATAATAACTTGTGAAAGTACTGCAGTTGCCCATTCCAAAGCGTTGATCTCTATGGAGAAGAATGGGCAAGATCCTCCATGGACACTCTTTTAAATTCTAATATTTTTACAAAATAGTATTTACATCATTCGTGTTGAGATTATACAAATATGTGAGAACGATGTAGAAAGACGTGCACAGTAAGAGCGTCCAGAGTAAATAAAAAACAAAATTCAATTTAAATCTAAATAAATTAAAAATGACCGTGGTAGTTAAAAAATGACCAGTCCCAACTGACAGCGCCCGTTCACGAACATGACGTATGGATCAGCCCCATTCAGCTCGACCATTTTGAAGGGAGCTAAATGACCCGACACACCCGCCACCATCAGCGAGACATTTAAGTGAGCATGACACTATTAACCACCAGGGCTTCGTCAAGTCAATGATAATACATAGCACTCACATATGGGCTTAATAATTATACAATACTAGAGAATTGATTCTAAACATTGCAAAAATAGTCTTACAATCTTCTGCAGCTTCCACTATAGCTTCGGATACTTATTAATGACTTTACCCCTATGCTTGAGGAGCAGGACCAGCATTGAGCCAAGCATTTTTATCATCAATATAATCCCCCAACTTATAATATGCTTGCCTACATAGTGTGCGTTTAATACAAGATTTAAATTTCGTTTCATTCAGTTGAAGAATGTGGGGAGGTATTTTATTGTAGCATTTCAAACAGACCCCATGAAAGATGAGTCTACTTTAGCTAACCTGAAACCTGGTTGAACTAATTGGTCCCTATTTCTAGTATTATAATTGTGTCTGTCACCTCTTTTACTAAAAAGATGCGAGTTTTTCCTGACATACATGATGTTTTCATAAATATATTGACAAGGTACTGTCATGATGTTAATATCCTTAAACTGTTCCCTTAAAGAATCTCGCCTACGTAGGTTATATATGGCTCTAATGGCTCTTTTCTGCAGAATAAATATAGACTCGATGTCTGCAGCCCGTCCCCAAAGTAAAATACCGTATGACATTATACTATGAAAATAACTAAAATAGACTAGTCTCGCGGTATCTACATCAGTAAACTGACGGATTTTTCTAACAGCGTATGCTGCTGAACTAAGGCGTCCTGCAAGAGATGTTATATGCGGACCCCATTGTAGCTTTGAATCGAGTGTTATTCCCAAGAAAACAGTTTTTTCGACGAATTCTAGTTTCTCTTGATTCAATACTATGTCACACTCACTGTTTTTGACATTTGGTAGAGCAAATCTTATACACTTCGTTTTTTTCCCATTTAATACTAAATTATTAGCGGTAAACCAATTATAAACCTGCATTAGGGCATTATTTACGTCGTCAGGATTTGTGGCACGTCTGTTTATCTTAAATATTAAAGAGGTATCGTCAGCAAACAACACCATTTGTGGTTGGTTTTTAAATAAATGGGGTAGATCATTAATATATACTAAAAAGAGGAAGGGACCTAATATCGATCCTTGTGGTACACCCATCTTTACATTTAAACCCATTGAATTGACACCATTTATTTGTACTTGCTGCTGTCTATCATTTAAATACGATTTTACTAAACTAAGGGCAAGTTTCCCTAGGCCGTAATGTTCAAGTTTTAAGAGAAGGGTTTCGTGGTTCACGCAATCAAATGCTTTTGAGAGGTCACAAAAGATCCCTATGGCATCCTGTGCCTCTTCCCACGCAGTAAATATGTGTTTTAATAGGGTGACACCGGCGTCAGTGGTACAACGTCCTTTGGTGAAACCATACTGCTTTTCATGTAATATTTTATTGGTGTTAAAGTGGTTGAGCATTTGGTTAAGCATTACCTTTTCAAACACCTTGCTGAAAACCGGCAAAACGGATACGGGTCTATAATTATTGGTGTCTTTACTGTCCCCAGATTTGAAAAGCGGTATTACCTTGCTGTATTTCATAAGGTCCGGGAAGACTCCTTGGTCCACACACAAATTAAATATAAAGGCTAAGTACGGTGCTATAGTCTCAATGATAGCTTGACAAACTTTAATTGACAATCCCCAAAGGTCTTCGGTTAATTTGATTTTAATTTGTTTAAAAGCTTTAATGACTACAGTGGGGATAATTATTTTATACGTTGTTTGTTTTAAAAAAAATCGTTGTTATATAATTTCTGAGAGCTGTGCCTAGCGGTTTCACCCGCTTCTCAGGTCCTCTCCTGAAGAGCCACCTTTATCACTAAGGGGTGTGAAAAATAGATTACGACCGATTCTCAGACCTAAGTACCTAATATACATTTAAGATTTCATAAAATTCAGTCAAGCCGTTTCAGCGGCATATGGCAACTAAAACTGTGACACGAGAATTGTATATATTATAAGAACGAGTTTGCCATGGCATACACCGCGTGAGAGGAAGAAGTCCGTCTCCGAATTGCTCTGTCTGACCACCTTATTCTTCCCGCCCAGCATGTTACCGTGAAAGCGATGAAACCGCTGTTCTCCATCCATCCGTTAGTGTACTAAAGAAAGAGGACACAATTTACCCACCTGTCTAGACTGCGACGCCGACGGTTCCGAATCGCTCTCACTGATCAGCTTCTTCTTCTTCCCGTCCAGCCGGTTGCCCTCGCCACTGAAAGCGATGAAGCCGCTGGGTTCCGGCATCATGTTCGATGGGTCTTCATCCATGCCCGTGATGGCGCCACTGTCGTCACGCGGTATACGCTCTTCTTCTTTGTAGCCCACTGGAGGGGCGAATTCTACCTGTTGGGACAAAGCATAATTTAATATCATAAAACTGCATTTCACCAATCATCTGGGACTGGTATATGTATGAGTTCTATTTCTAGTTTACAGTCATCAGCACTAGGCTTTTTTTTACGGAAGGGAAATCAACAAATAACTTCCTCTCTTCTGGGCGGAGCGTGGGGAAGTGTCTAGACTTTTACTGAATAAAACCCACCTATGTTCCTACTTCTCCTCCCTTTATGTTAAGGGGTATAGCTTTCGGACAATCCGAATCCCCGGCAAGGTGGCCGGCGGTGGCCCTGGCAGGCCCCTCTGCTTTGTTGACATCTCTTGGAGGCATGCGTGGAATACTAGCGCGTCCGTCCAACCGTCCGTGTCGAAGGCTCGTTTGTGTTCCGTGTGCGCCTCAAAGAGATGTCAGCGAAGCAGTGGAGCCTGCGAAGGCCACTACCTGCCGGGGTTGCGGGTTGTTCAAGAGATACCGCGGCCGCGGAATACAAAGGACAAAAGAAGGAACATAGATGGGTTTTAGTCAGTTAAAGTCTGTCACTCCTCGTCGCTCCGCCCAGAACGGAAAAAGTTATTTGAAGATTACACATCCGAAAAAAAATGGCATCAAGATTGATTAACATCTAAAAAGTTTCTTTTGTTATGGTGCATATTATTTCCAAAAACTGTGAGTGCAAGTCGAAATTTGCAGTAGATCTAAGGTTAAGATACCAGGCCCCTATATTTAAAAACATCACTCAGTATAGTATTGAACTTACATTCATATCACACTCTATAATAATGACAGCATTGCCTGGCTTGGTCTCCAGCACACAGAGCTCATAAACCTTAGAGTTGTACTTGATGGCAATAACGTCTCCGGTAGTCAGGCAGGAGAAGTTACGTAGACAGTTCTCTAACACTGAAACAAGAGTAGTTATTTGAGAAATATATATTTTTGTGTGACAGACACTTCTGTACTACTGAGTTGAAAGGTAAACTGTTTAGTTTTTTTTTGTGAGAAATGAGAGATGCCACATCACTGGATGTGCAAATCGAAAAGAAAGTTTATAATCAACAAATCTGATGATAGCTCTGGGGCTGATTGCAGATATAATCATCATTTTCCTGCTATTGTATTTGGGGTCGGCGCAACACGTTTTCTTCTTTCATTCTCCCCTATCAGACGTCACGGCATCATTTACTCCTTTCCCCTTCATATCATTCCTTACACAATCCATCCATCTTTTCTTTGGCTTTCCTCTCGCTCTCCCATGATCAACATTCAGATCCATCACTCTTTTAGTCACTTGTACCTCGTCCCTCCTCATTCCATACCAAAACAAACTACTCCCTTTCATTTTTTCTGTAACAGGCGCATCTTTCAAATTTTCCTCTAATATAGATATTATAATATAAAAAAAAAATTGTTGTTGCACTTGTGGCAAGTGATTATTAACATGTTTTCTTTCTTTCTTATACAAACATACCTGCTTTAGGATTAGATATATCTAGGAAGTCTTCAGATAAAGGCTGGAACTTGGAGAATGTGGCGACGGGCAGTGATACACTCTCTATTTGTAGTAGAGCTCCTTCTTCCACTACTAAGTTGGTCATCATCTAGAAGGATCAATATGTTTAACAAGAAAAAGTAGTGAAATGTCAGTACAAAAGGAGAAGAGGCCCTAGCCTATAACATTCCCACTGTATGGTAGCAACAGGACCCGAATCCTTAACACCACTCCCTTTAGGAAACTACAATAAAGAAATGTACCAGGGAACAATAACACAAACTGTGGCTAGACTATGGGAACAGGCAGGCCAAAGCCCTTCCAACTATCAATGGCCACTGATCAAATTACAGCTGTGGAGTTACAGCCACCATTACTGTTACACAAATGACGGGCCTGTTGGTTTAGTGGTTAGTGGCCCTGACTGCTGAGCCGGAGGTTGTGGGTTTGATTCCCACCCAGGACAAACTTTGTGTGTTGAGCATGATTGTTTGTTCTGTGTCTGGGTGTGATTTATCTATAATATGTATGTATTTATAAATTATATAAGTATGTATATCAGTTGTCTGGTTACCATAACACAAGCTCTGCTTAGCTTGGGATCAGATAGCCGTGTGTGAGTTGTCCCAAGATATTTATTTATTATTTATTTTATTTAATTTCCTTATTAAACACCTGTTTATCAAGAGAATTACAGAGAGCCCACTATGCTAAGCTTGCATGGAAGAAGTAGTAACAGCAGCAAAAGTGCTTCTGAACTGCCAAGCAGGGCAAAGTACTTAAGTGACCTAGGTACTCTCTGTGAGATTGTCAGTATCACTTATTTGTTGCTGGTGCTTTTTGAGGAACTGGGGTGGATCAAATGATTGTTTTACCACTTGTGCACAAAATATAATAATATGCTTTTGGATGTGGAGTTGCTAATAGCAGCCCATTTTACATTAGGCCTATGTTCTGAACTCTATTGCCACATGATCAAAAAATATGCCCAGATATTGAATATTGCATGCAATTTTGATTCATTAGAGTCAAAGGCCTAGAGGTCAACATTTTATACATTACCCAATGTGGCAAATACACTCTCCCTTCATCTGCTACAAACTCCAGCACACCACAATGTGTGACTCTTTTTGTTTTTTTATTTGTCAGTTTGAATATCATAGGGTATTCAATATTGAGCCTAGTCAGCTGCTCCAATGCTGAGGGTGGCATTATGACTGAAAAGTAAGTGTAATATTGTTAATGTTATTGGTTTTTCTAAAGGATGATGGGTCTGAATGGCCATTATTATAATAACAACATGGGGAAATACTTTTTAAAGTAGCCAGTTTGTAATAGCAGGTAGATACAACATTTGTCTAGTCATCAAATAGTCAAAGTGAACTTTTCTATTTCTTGCTCTTACAGCTGTTTCTTACAATAAGCAGTAAATTCTTAAAGAAATGTAGTGTAAGGAGATCAATCTTTTCATAATATAGATCTTGGGAAGCGTTGAATTACTGATTAAATATTGAGTAATATGATCTAGAGGATAGTTGGCCAAAATGTGTTTGATAATACAATTTTGAAAAATACAGAGAAGCATCTTACTTTTTCCTCCTCTTTCCACATCCTGTCTCTCATTTCCAGGCAACATAGAGACAGAATAACACTTGTAGGTCATGTTAAAGGGTCTGCTGATTTCGTGAAACATGTTGAACCCAAACTGAAACTTTAGAAGTGTACGTTAAGCATATAATTAATGGTATTCAATCCACCGACATAAATTCTGCCTAAATTTACCATTTTTGTTAATTTTTTAATATCTGACTTATGGTAAAATAAATGCAAATCATGCAATCCACACTCAAAACAATTCCAGTCAACCTTTGTTGTGATTTGACACCTTTGTCAGATAGATAGAATTCAGAATGAATCAGACTGATTGAATGAACAAAACACAATGGCCAGAAAAGAGTGCTGCGGTGGTAGAGCGAGATATCCATACAAAATCCAGTTACGAGTAAAAGAAAGCGTAGACAAATAATGCTCGAAATAACAAGAAAGTTTGCCGTGGTTCTTCGGAATAATATTCCAGAAAAGAAATAGTTGCGTTCTGTTTTTTTGTTTGTTTGCTTTGCATTATTACTAAATAAAAACTGAAAAGATTTTATATAAGTTTTTACATAAAATCCATACAAAATATTTCAAATGAACTTAAGAGTGAACTAAATAAGATTTTCTACCAGTTTTAAGCCTTTGAATGTAATAAACACTTCATTTTTAAAGCTGTTTTTCTAGCAAATTTATCAAAAACCGAATTCACTCAATAAATTGACTGTTGATTTTTAAAGTAATTGAAAAACTATTTATTGATTTCAACCAGTCATGAATGAAATCAGAAAAGAGACTTGTAGTTATAGTAACACTAAATAAGTAGGAACGCAGCCAAAAAACGCAAAGCTCATGCTTTCTCTTTTTGCCATTATCTGCCATTTCATTCATTTGTATATGTGGCAGCCGCGGGTGTAGATTGTTCGTCATATTTCTCGGAAATAGCAAAACTTAATAACCCCCATTTTATCTTAATGTAGTATTTAAAAAAATGTGAGTAATTTCGGGATTCTCACTTTACCATTGTTAATTATTTTGATCGTGTTCCGGCCGTTGTCATTTTCTTTACGATCATGAACGCCATGTTGATTGTCAAAAGTGTTTTCGGATGAGACAGCAGTGAATTGATTTGTGAAATTTTTTCAGAGTTGGTGAATTCAAAGGGTCGCTTGTTGTCCGGTTCGTTTAATTTAGGGCGTGGGTATACGCAACGATGGCGCAAATATTACCAATACGTTTTCAGGAGCATTTACAGGTGAGTACGCCCATCGGTTTATTGGATTTGCCGATAGCGTTTCCTCTGAGGAAGCAATTTATCAGTTTACGTCAGGGGATGTGTAGGGGTGTATGTGGTACATTACTTTGTGTGGTACGGTGGTTATGTGGCGGTTATAATGGCATTGCGCAATTATCGCATTGACAGTTGCCACCCCCTATCCACCGAGGCGCCGAGCCCACGGGACGAGCGGCCGGTATTGATTTGTTCCACATTCCCTTTGGATCATATGTTCTGGGAGCCAATGCCAAAATTTCATTCATTCAGGTCAAAGTTAGTAGCTTACACATCCTACTATGACACTAGGTACCTTCATTTTCGTTAAAGGTGAAAAGATTAGCCTAGTCTTTGTAATATTCAGACTACGAATAACTCGACTGTTATTTTGGAACATTCATGACACTAATATCAAAACAAATGTTAATCCAATCAGAATCTAATCAAAGGAAACCTAATAAGACTTACAAACATTTGATTTTATGAAAATTGCTGGATCATGAAGCAAACATTGTCTGTTTTAATCTGTAATTAGTCACCACAAGTCCCACAATATAATAACAATAGATAATGAAAACCACCTCACACAAACTTAATCAAATAGGTTTTTCAATTAAAATATGGATTTGACATCTGAAAGCTAGTTAGTCATAATAATGACATTTTAAAAACATTAAAATTGTTATCTTATTATCATACAAGTCAAAGGACTAGATTACCTTGTAAGTTATTCAAAAGACATTGAACTTCATATTATAAGACACTTAGTCATAACTAGACTAGACATTAAGAACTAAAATATAATCTGTTTGTGAAAGCTAAAGGGAATCCCCTTAGGACATTATATAATTACTAACTCATTAGAGTGCTTTTATTATATTTGATAAAATGATATGGTTTAACTTATCCTTAGCAGCTTTAAACAGAAGTTTTCCCCTGCAGTGGCACAATTAATTCTTAAAAGGCATAAATTACTGCAACCCCGGAACATACAGGGCAATAGAAGGAACATGGGTGGGTTTTTAGTCAGTAAAAATCTTGACACTCCCCCTTGTTATTTGATGAATACAGAAAATCCACAAGAATCCACAAAAAGGGGCATAAAATTTTATATTAAAATAAAACTGCTTTACACACAAATAACACATTCATGAGCTTTTCATAATGAAAGAGATAAAACTTTAATAACATTTTCAAATACTAGCAACACATTACTATAGCACATTTCTGCTTTAACAAGGATTATAACTTGCATAATGTTATGCAAAGAATCAACTAGAAAGGAATCCCTAGAAATCACAAAATATATGAGCAATCATTGATTTTATATGCTACTATTACATTTGCATATCATAAATCTAAATACTGTGAATAATTTATATTAATATAAACAACTGTTAAATTTATTTTTAATCTCGAACAAAAATTATGGACAGGCTAAGTATTCATTCATTAAATGTAACTCATTGTGATTATGCAGAAAATCAGAGATAGATGGACAAAAATTTTATTTTAATGTGTAATTAAAATTAATAAATAACTAGCAGCAATGATAGCTTAGTGGTATGACTGTTGGACTGCCAAGTCATAAGTCTGGAGTTCAAACCCTAGATATGTACTTCTGAGTTTTCATATTTATGTGCAAATTTTATAATTGTCACTTGCTTTAGTGTAGACAAACATTTTCGACAGAATGTCAAGCTAAGTTAAAGTTGTCCAAGTTGGGTTGCATACACACTCTGATACATGATGATATAAGTTAGTTAGGTGTTAAACACACAAATGAACAGAAAATAATTAAGACCTAAAGCAAAAAATCTTTAAATTATTATTAATTTAAGTATACTAAAAAAGTGTTTGGCAACCAATCCAAGCCAGTACCATAAATTGAAAGAAAAATATACATATAACTCAGGATTATAAGATCCTGCTATATATATGCTATAAGTTGCATGCTTAGAAATATAATGACCTAATACAAAATTTTGAATTTTTACTTTCATTCATAAAATTACCTAAATTCAACATCAATTAATTTAGGGCAACATTAGATTTGATTGAGGTCATCTTATGACCATTTTTTTTTTGTTTTTATAAAATTCAACATTAAATATTGTATTATACCTATATAAAACATAATTTTAGAGTAGGTCAATATATTTCTAGGCATGCATTGTATATTGTGAAGATACTAGATACTAAATATTCTGTTGACCTTAATTAATTGAATGTTGCATTTAGGTCATATAATGAATGAAAGTCAAATACAAAATTTTGGATTATGTGACTATATTTTTAGGCATGCAATTGTAGTTTTTGTTTCACTGCTTTCTTACATAACATTATGACTGTAATCCCGAAGGCAATATCACATCAGTCTATCCCTGCTTAAGAACATTTAGAAATCCTCTGTTAAAAAGAAACAACTGAATACTATAACAGATACATCTCAAGGAAACTAAGTGTCATTGTTGTTTGTTGTGTGTTAACGCCAATCCTAAGATAACATTTAATTCTTCTTTGCAGCTCACAAATGTGGGCATCAATCCAGCCTCCATATCCTTCAACACGCTCACCATGGAGTCGGACAAGTTCATCTGTGTCCGTGAGAAGGTCGGTGAGACCGCAGAGGTGGTGATCATCGACATGGCGGACCCTACCAATCCCATCCGTCGGCCAATCAGTGCGGACTCTGCCATCATGAATCCTGCCAGCAAGGTTATTGCTCTGAAGGGGAAGGCAGGTGTTGAAGGTATGTCAGTTTTAGTTTATTAACCATCTTGCACTGTCAGAATCATTAACGAGTAGTGTTATGCATACAGGTGTTTTATGACCAGGTCTATAAAATTCATTTTTGTTTAACAGAAATCGTAACCATAAACTACAGTAGTTTGATAGTTCACCTCTACTGTACAGTTATCTTCATTGACAAAGTCTGACACTACGACACTGGCGAGGGAAGTTATTTGATGTTGAGTTGATGAGTTAAGATGTGTACTTAGATAGATATACTGTATTTAGAATTACGGGGCGACATCGTCATTTTTGACCGAGTCCCCTTGAAAAAGATAAAAACAAATCTTCATATTATAGTGCTTTGAACTTGCACATAACACATCACCATTAAGAGATCCGCCCCCTCTTCGGTACGTTCGATATCACATCACGAATGTACTGACGCCTAACAAACAGTACACGTCATTTAATGCGGCTTTTACCCGACTCTGTAAAGAGCCATTTACTGCTCATGAATATTAATTAACGATTTAATTTGGGAAGAGAAGGATAGAAGTGTTTAACATTCCGAGTGCTTTTTTTGTACGACGACGTGAAATCATCAAATAACTTAGTATCAGACTTTTACTGACTAAAACCCACCCATGTTCCTTCTTTTGCTCTTTATGTTACGGGGCCGCGATATCTGTTTCGAACAACCCGCTACCCCGACGGTAGCCCTGGCAGGCCCCTCTGGCATTCTGAGTCCTGGCTTGTGATTTTTTTCAATGAATTCCCCTTGAAAAAACGCCGCGCCCTCCTCTTTTAAGATACCGATATATTGCGGACAGCCCTCGGAAACCGGACACTAACAAATACTTCAGTACGTTATCTGTCAAAGTCCGCTATCATCGAACCTTTAGTGGGTGTTTTATGGACAAAAATTGCATCAAAAGACTAGTTGGGCCCAGAGGTTTCACCCGCTGCTCAGCTCCGTAGTGTCACCCTTCCTCGATAAATGGGCTATCCAACACTAAGATGTTTTTTTTTTTCAATTCGATTCAGTGGTTCTCGAGATTAGCATGTTCAACCAAACTATCTCTTCAGTATAATAATCTAATATATAAAATTCTCGTGTTACAGTTTTAGTTGCCATACTTCTCCGCCAGGGCTTGACCGAATTTAATGAAATTTTATGTGTATATTCGGTAAGGCTGAGAATCGGTCGTAATCCCTTTTTCATTCTCCTGATTGATAAGAGTGGCCCTCTTCAGAAGGGTATCTGAGCAGCGGAAACCGCTGGGCACAGCTAGTATGATTATAGTTAGTCTGCTATCGCCATTCCCTAATGATAAGAAAGATGGTCCAACACATGGTCCAGCCTTATAAAGATCGTCTTAATCAGGTTTTAGAATAAAACCCGATATAGTGAGCTCATCGTTGTAGTCTGACAACCAGTTACCAAGGGTATAGTATTATACAGTACTAGCTGTTCCCCATGGTTTCACACGCGCTGCTCAGCACCTGTTGGTCGTAGCGTGATGTTATATAGCCTATAGCCTTCCTAAAGAAATGGACTATCCAACACTAAAAGAATTTTCCAATTCCTACCAGTAGTCCCTGAGATTAGCGCGTTCAAACAAACAAACTCTTCAGCTTTTTAATATTAGTATAGATTGAGTGGGTTGTGAAGGCAGTCGCTCCGTGTAAAATACTGGTATACAGATAAATCTGATTACACTGGAAACGACCCCAACATAGGAACATTGGGAAACGGTGAATGAAATTCGGAGTCACGATTCCAAAGTAACTCGCAATTCACACCGTGTCGCGTGGCTATTGTAAAACCATTAAACCTTCTCATTTTAGTACAGGCATTTGGCCGAGTTTTCATAGCCTTCCAGCAAAATAAATGCCGAGACCTTTTGACGAATTCAAAGTCGGTTCCCAGCAAAAATTTTTGCGTACCCACTCAGTTTGATGTATAGAATTCGTCGTTAGTTTGTTGGTGAATGGTCCATTTAAACACTGTATTGTCTATTAAATGAAATCCTTACTAATATTATAAGAGAAGAAGTGAGTTTGTTTGTTTGTTACGCCTAAATGGCTCAACCGATTTTGATGAATTTTGGTACAGAGATATTTGGGACCGTGGAGACGGACAAAGGCAATTTTTTTTTAAAGATTGAGATATGAGGGAGAAAGAGGGAAGAAAAGGAGAGAGAAAGATTATTTTTTCGATCATCACGCGGTTTAAAGTTAGCGTTAGCCCAAAGTAACTATGCCACGCGGAAGATGTCGCGGGCGGAAGCTAGTATTAAATAAAGTTACTGCGTTTTCAGTGAAGTTACCCTTAAAGTGTGGTCTTAGAGAAACGAGTGCTATGAAGAAAGTTCTGCTCAATATGGATAAAAGAATTATGTTAATATCCGACTGAATTAAACACATAACTCGGTCCATAGCATGCGATAAAGTGAGATAGAATGGGTCGAATGTGAGTGATCTCCGTCTAGACAAGACTATAAACTATTAATAGTTCATTTCAGATTATTAATAAACAAAAACACATAAATACTATCGCTTTCTACGCCGCGCCGCGTCCTTTAGTGACAACAATGGTCGAATGTACGTCGCGACTAGCAGTCTTCCGTATTTTTGGAAATTTTAGCATAAAGAACGAACTTTTGGCCAAGAATATTCTATGCACAAATACAAGTATCTTTTAAAGTAGCTGGCAACTATGCAAGAGCTGGCACATGCATATAAGTTAAAGGCATGTATTAATGCTTGAAGTTCTCACTCATTGTGTTCAGCCAGTAATTTACCATAATTTTGTTTCAAATTATCAACATCAGTTCGCGTCATTAGTTTACACAGACAATCCTATCGGTTTACACCAAAAGTGAAATGTCAAATCACACGAATACACGTAAAATTGTAATGAAACAGAATGTCAATGGTATCTATTTCGGCTGTACACAAAAATCTATTGTTTTTATCAGTACCGTTGGCACAATAATAAACACTGCTTTGGATATGTTTATTCAGTAAAGATAAAGTATTATCAAGTCATGTTTTTGCTGTCGAATGTAAGAAATATTTCATGCTGATTAATTTTGTTTTGGCAGATGTTTTTTTGTCAAACTTTTCAAGCAAAATGGTCATGTAGCCTTATTGTCGTTGAAATAAGTGGTAGCACTCCAGACATTAATTGAAGTTGATCATCAATATCTTAAAAGCAATTTGTTTTAGGCTACCGAGGTAATTCCCACACAAACTGGAAAGAGGAGCTCTATTATAGAGCAAGCGCAGTAGGGCAGGGAAGTAGCGTATTAATGTGGTATTCGGATCATGTAAAGACGCAGATCTTGCTCCAAATTCAGAACTGAGGATGCCAGTAACCTTGGGCATTTTGCCATATTTGTCTTCCAAAATCGAAAAATTAAACCTTAACAACGCCACCGCCTATTTCTGCCCACTTTCTGCGGTATTCTGTGTTGTTTAAAACCAGGCTTTATTGAAATTTACCATACATAAATTTCACTTTGTTCTGATTTGGGGAAATAAAGGAATCAAAGAAATATGATACGATCTTCGCGTTCTCCTCATGCCACGACCACTTTTATACATCTTTGAACATAAATGTGCGCAATTTTTTCCCTATTTATCTACTCGAAGTGCTAATATTTGATTAAAAAACCGACCAAGAGACGACATAAACGGCCATATGTTTTGACTGCGTAGACTTAGAGGGTTGATTCTTTCAAAGCTTGTGTATATGGTTTTAATTTCAGCTGGTTACCTCCATGGTTATTCGAGATAGGGTCTTGACAAATAGACAGACTGCAACAAATTGATCCCATAAGGGTTCCGTTTTTTTCTTTTTGAGGTACGTAACCCTAATAATAACAAAACGAAAACACTATGTAAGCGTACAAATTCGGCCCATATTTCAATAAAAAACACCATTTCATGCAGATATTTAAACGGCTGCGCTGTTTTCATTTATTGATTGCATCACGCATAAAGGCGACCGTTGCGGTGGATTCTGTTCTGGCAATGACTCACATATTTTTTTTTTTTTTTTTTTTTTTTTTATGTATGGCATCTCGCAGTTCAACCAAGGAGGTTGTCGTCTGCTTAACCGGGCGAATCCTGTGGGTGCCTTAAAAATTAAGACCTCCAGCCAGGGTAAAAACTTACAAACTAAGCGACTACACGCTAAGGGCACCCCCTGTGGGGTACGAGCCTCGGCTTAGGGCGTCGCTGAGGGACAGCAAGGGACAGGCTGGATCTGAGTGATATTATTTAAGGGACTATTTTGACTTACTGGCTCAGCAACGCGGGCTGGCTCTTGCAAGGGACGGGTGGGGCAGTTACCGGGATGTCGCGACGGGCCTCGTCGGCGAGGACGGAATGACGGCGCTTTGCGTCTGAATTTACGAAGAGTGCTAGTCTCCCTGCTGCTCTCCTGGAGCAGGGTTATAGCATCATCCGGAGTGACGAGGGTATGGCGGGGACGACGAATTTTACTTATTCGCGAGGGATCGTATCGAGCGGCCGATGCGATAAGGGGGTTGCGATGTTTTACCGCGGAGTCAAAGAAGCGCTTGGTAAGGCGCTTCATGAATTGAACGACGGTGGGGATTCTTAAGTCTAAGTGAAGACTATCGTTACGGACGTAAAAAGGGGCTCCCGTGATTTTACGAAGGAATCGGTTTTGCAAGGTCTGCATCTTATGAAGGAAACGCGGGTTGGCGTGGGCGAACACGACACATGCGTATGTCATGATGGGACGAATGACCGCGGTGTATAAACGCAATTTACACTTAAGGGACAATTTGCTTTTAGCCTGAATTAAAAAGTGAAGCCTACCCATAGCAAAGGCGGCGCGCGAACGAGCCGCTTTGATATGTGCCGCGAAGGACAAGTGACTGTCGAGAATGACACCTAGGTATTTGGCTTGCTTCTCCCAGGGGATAGGCTTGCCGTACATAGTGATCGGACTGGGGATCGGGGGATTAAAGCGCGGTTTGGAGTAGATAACCGCCTGACTTTTACCGGGATTCACCTCGATTCTCCATTTCCTGAACCAAGCGCCTAGGACGTCGGCTGAGGTCTGGAGGGTACGGGCGATAGCGTTTGTACAGCGGCCAGTGTAATAAATGGCCGTGTCATCCGCGAACAGAGCTAACTGAGCTTTTTTGCTCTTGGGAATATCGCTAGTGAACAGCGTGAAGACGAGGGGGGATAAGACGGAACCCTGAGGGACACCGGCCCTAATAGGATGAGGGGAAGAAAATGAGGCCCCTATGCGATAGCGGAAGGTGCGGTTCGACAAAAAGTCCCGTAAGATGAGCACGAGACGATCCGGCACTCCTAGTGAGTACAGCTTGTATAATAAGCCGTTGTGCCAGACTTTGTCAAACGCTTTCGCTATGTCGAAGAATAGTACGCCCGTCATCGCCCCGCGCTGGAAACCGGCGCTCATGTGTTCGACGATGCGGTGGACCTGTTGGATACACGAATGTTCGGTCCTGAAACCGAATTGCTCGTTGGGAATGAGACTCTTAGTCTCGGCGAAATCTCTAAGTCGCTTATAAATAAGTCTGTCATAGATTTTGCCGAGTGCGTTCAGGAGACTGATGGGTCGGTAGCTCGTGGGCTCAGACTTGGGCTTGCCTGGCTTGGGGATACCGATAACAGTAGCCTCTTTCCATATCTGGGGGAAGAAGTTGTTGCTCAAGGCGCCATTGAAGATGGCCGCCAAAAGGATGATGAGCTGAGCGGGGAGGAGTTTAATGACCCTATTGGTGATACCGTCGGAGCCGGGAGCTTTCCGTGGTTGAAGCCTTTTGATGATGTCTTGCACTTCGTCGGGCGTGACGAGGGGCAGAGGGTCATCGGGGTCTTCTACGGGAGGTAGGGCAGTTCTACGTTCTACTTCTGCGTTCACCTCGTCAAGGTGACGCTTGATGACCGGTTGTGAGCTAGGGGAGCACTGGGACTCCAAACTGTCGGCTAGGCATTCTGCCTTTTCAGAGTCATCGAATGCGACGCTTTTGTCCGGACGAATGAGCGGGGGCATCGAAGCCTCCTCGGTGGCGCGCATCCTTCTCTGTAGCTGCCAAAAGGCATGATGAGTGGGTTCCAGTTCACTGAGCTCATTGTCCCAGCGATTCGAACGATGCTCACTAGTGCGTTTCCTTACAGCACGCTGTAATGATCGCATGTGAGCCTTGTTCGCGTCGCAGGGAAAATGGCTGTAGGCACGAATGGCCGCGTTCTTCTCGGTTATCAGATCACGTACGTCAGCGGGTAGACGCCAGCGATGATCACTCATTGCTGGGACTTCCCGTGAACAATCCTTTAGTATGGATTGAACGTGCTCTGTAAACGAGTCGATAGCGGCCGTCGTGTCTGCGACCGAAACTATGTGATCGGGGATGGCGTCCAGGTGAGGTGACGTGGCGGAGTTCAGCTTTTCGCTGACTTTCCTCCAGTCAGTTATCACTTGGACAGGTTTGGGCTGGCTGGGGTCAGAAGGGCCCGAGCGAGGAACTAAGTAAAGAAAAACTGGGCGGTGATCGGAGTCTAACTCATGAATCGTCTCAATAGTATGCAACCTAAGGTTGATATTTTTGAGAAGCGCTAAGTCGAGAACGTCGGCGCGGTGCGCGGGGTCGTGCGGAAAGTGAGTGGGTTCCATAGGCGCGATGGGGTCAAAGTCAAGTCTGTCACCTAAGTTGAAGAGGGCTCTCCCCCTGGGATTGGTCAACGAACTATTCCAGGCGGGGTGCTTAGCGTTGAGATCACCCGCTATGATAACGGAGTCACTCAAGCCGAATAGGGAAGTCAGATCGTCCATGAGAGGTGTAAGATCCTCTGATGAACTAGCGGGAGGAATATACGCGGAAACGATGGAGATAGGCTGGTGACCGGTCATACCAAGCCGACAAATGGATACTTCGAGGAGAGACTTTAAGGGAGGAGGATCTAGAGGGATGCAGTGCAATTCCTTCTTGAAATAAATTAACGTTCCGCCTTTGTGACAGCGCGACCGATCGTTGCGAACTACGCGATAGTTGGCAATTTTCGGGTCGCGATGATAAGGCTTGAGAAAGGTTTCCTGGATGAGGAGAATGTCAATTTGATGGTCGCGCAAAAATGAGGCGATCTCATCACGTTGGTCTCTAATGCCGTTGGCGTTAAAATAACCTAACTTGAGGGAACGGGGTTTGAAGCTACTTAAATTTGTGTTAGCCATTGGAAAGTTTTTAGTTATGATCAAGCTGACGGAGATTGTGCAGGATCGTGGGATATGAATCCCAGATGTGCCTCAGTATTTCGGCGTTACCTTTGGCAGCTTGGATTTCGGCTGCCATACGGTCGGCTTCTGCGGTGACAAAAGCACCAAAGGCCTTGGTGATGATCTCGTAATTCCTTCTGCCATTATCATTATCGGCCGCGGGGCCGGAGGCCACGGGATGATGGGGCGCGGGTTGAGAAGGCGCGGGTTTAGAGAGCGCGGGTTGAGAGGGCGCGGAGACGATTTCGCGAGTAATGGGCGGAGGGACGGGGGCATCTAAGAGCCCGGGGATGGGGTTGGACTTAGCCTGCGCGAGAGCTGGGAAAGCTCGCTGGTGGCTCTGTTGAGTCCATGGGATAGGCCTCTGTGGACTGAGGCGCTCGGGCATCTGCGAGGAGGGAATCCTCACAGAGGGGCTTTCTCGCTGCTGGCGGGCGTGGGCACGCTTCGCCAACTTCGAGGAGGACGCTTTGGGCGCTTTGGGGCAGCCTCGGTAGTTAGCCGGGTGCCCGGACTGGCCGCATAGCACGCAGCTGGGTGGCTCTGTGCAGAGAGCGATGTCCTTCGGGCGTGGGCAGTCAGCAGTGCCATGGTCGCCCAGGCACTTGACGCACCTGTGAGGCGCGTAGCAGTTCCTTTGACTGTGCCCGTAGAGCTGGCATCGGTGGCACTGCCCGATGACGTGGGACCTGTATGGTTTTTCAACTGCTATACCTGTAAGGGAGCAGACGGATTTGATTTTAAAAATGGGGTGGTGACCCTCCACTGGGTCGCAGACGACCAGTACCATATCGTACTGTTCGCCTCCTCTCGCTTTGTGAAGGCGGTGGACGGCTGTGGCTGGAATATCCTGGGCCTTGAGGTCGTCCAGGATGTCGGATGCAGCGATCTCCTTCGGGACGCGCCTGATCACCACACGGGTGGGCGCTTCCTCTGGGAGAGTGTAGGTGTGGAAGGCGATGTTCCTTCCACGCAGTTGTCGGATCAGCTCCCTGTAGTCAGAAGCAGACGAGACGGTTATTTTAATACCCTGCTGGGTGTTGGTGGCCTTTGTGTACTGGATCTTGTGAGCCAGACACAACTTGGACACGTCAGTCCATTTGGCTTTCTCTTGAAGAAAGACCGGAGGAGGGGGTTTCAGCTTTTTAGCTGAAGTCGCAGCGGGGGTAGCGCTAGGGCTAGCTGGCCGGCTGGTATAAGCAGCGGCGGCGGAGGTCGATGGGAGGGGAGAGGGAGGGCAGGTGGGCGCATCGGCAGCTTTTTTGGCCTTGGTGGCCTGAGAGCTTTTGCCCTTCTTCCTCTTTCCCTTTCCGACGAGTTGATACTCGTCTTCCGATGTCGACGAGGTGGCCGAGAAATCGGCATTCTCGGAGTCTGAGATCGGGCATGACGTGTCCATGTTTTCAGGTGCGGACGACACCTGTGTCGGTACCATTGTTCCCTGAACAATGGGCTTTACGGGGTCCGATTTCTCGGAACCCTTTGTCGGCGGCATTGTTCCACGAACAATGGACTTTTCGGAGGCCGGTTTCTCGGAACCCTTTGTCGGCACGGACAAAGGGCGAGTCACCGGCGGCGGCGGCAGGATAAGCTCGCTAATGGGCCTGCCTTTGTCGGCAGGCGGCGGCGAGAGCGGGCTGTCGAGACAGTCGCTGAACTGCGCAATGGAATTGCGCTCCAGTGCTGCCAGTTCGGCGCCATATTTGGCCTCTAAGTGAGGCAAGTCCTTGAATAAGCGTTGGAGAACCGCCTTGTGCGGGTTCTCTGACGCCATGTTGGAAAAATAGCCCTAAGGCGGTTAAAAGTTAACCGGCATGAGTGAAGCTCACCTAAGGCCCTAACAATCCTAACTCCCCGGGTGGGTGGGCCCGGGGGTGTGTAGCCCCCCTGTCGGGATTGTGTATGACAGGGAGGTGAGTACCTAAGGTGTGCCCTAAGCTTGTGAACCCGCTGCTAGTCTTATTGAGCAGCGGGGCCCTAGGGTCGTAAGACCGGTCCGGGGCGCTGGGGTAGACACACCCAGACGTCCCGGGTGATTGCTGAAAGAGAACGGGGTTAAGCAACTGGGCGCGACTAGGAGATCCCCCAAGGCCGTGTGTTCAGTGCCCTTCCAATTTTGATCACCCCTGAAGGGGGTAGACTCGGTGTATCGGGTCAACACCTCTTGGCTTCGTTGGCACCGTAAGGTTTCAACCAAGAACCACGAAACTGTGGATTTTCCCAGAGGGGGCAAGTAACGTTTTGAGACGGATCTCCGAAAAGGGAAACACTGTAACAAGAGTTGTCTTGAAAAAGACAACAATTGTTGCGGGCGTAGTCCGAGACTACGGATGACGTCACGCGAGCGTGACGAACCGGGCGAGCACTGACACAACACAATGGCGGCGGGGCGAGCAGGTAGCACGTCCGTACGCGGCGGCGGTCGGGCAGCGAGGGGACTCACATATTTGTATGTATACGGCTTTTATATTCTTGGCACTAAACGCGACGGGCAAACGGAAGTGACAATAACATTATATGTATAATTTTGTAAAGTTGGGAGTCGATGCACTTCTTATGTTGTGTAATGAAAGAGATGGATGATGTGGTCTCTCTTTGTGTCGGTAATAAAAGCATTATTACTTTGCGATGACCTTATTTCTGTGTCGCCACTGAAATTACCAATCTATCTTTCCTACCAAGAAGTCATATAACTTCCCCTATTTTGTAAGGAAAAGGTTAGTCGCTATTTTTGAGTTGGAGCGATCTTTGGGTTGTCGAAATTTCAAACAGTCAGTGTGAATAACTCTGTACTTTGTGTGTACATAATAACGAATATTCTGTCTATCTATCGGGAACATAAAACAAAACTAATATTAAAAAGAGGTTAAATTTGTTTGTTTGTACGCTACGAGTTGACTCAAAAACTACAGACGGGATAAAAAAAATCGTTCATCATTTCAAAGCTTCACTATTACTTAGTAACATAGGCTATATAACATCACGCTACTACCTATGGAAGCGGGGTAGTAACTAAAGACGCGGGTGAAACCGCGCAGGACAGCTAGTTGTTTAATATAAATGTACAAGAAAAGTAGTAACGAATAACAAAAAGTAACCACCGGTACACATTATGATAAAAAAAATAAAAACGTAATTTTAAAGAGGTTATTAATATCTATTGATAATACTGATTCTGCTGGTTTCAAACAAACAAAAACAATATTTAACCAATAAAATACAATAGCATAAATATTGAGTATGTTCTTTACACCAGCCCCCCCACCCCTAGCCCCAATCTCACGTATTTTTTTTTCTAAATATGGGTTTCTTACGTAGGTAGACGCGTTCGATTGTGAAAAAAAAATCTTAAGCATGTACTCACGGCGACAGATCAACCTATACAAAACCAGTTTAATATTATGCGGATCTCTCATTGTACTTGAAATTTATGGTGTACGATCCGTTGTTGAGAGAGCAGCATAAACTGGTTTTGTATAGGTTGATCTGTCGCCGTGTGTACAATCTGGATTAATCCTTCACGCGACAAAGTGTGCAGACGGGTGCAAAGTTTCATACATTGTTACCCAAAATTTTTGTAAACAATCGTGCAACGGGTTAAATTGACCAAAAATAGTAAAATATTTTTTGTTCCAATTTTGACTCGACCCCTCCCCCACTAAACATCTCACGTAATTTTTGGACGCCCCCTAACGTAAAAATGTAGTTGTACTACGGGTATACCTTTGCTACCATTCAGGGATTACAGGCGTTATGTTATTATATAATTTGCACAAGCAGCATCTCTTCCAATAAGGCGCAAAGGTTAGAGGTCACGATAGTACATTAGTATCGCGCATCGCCGCTCTACTGCCTCGGAAACGTACGCACTGACTTGTATCATTCTGCAGAACTTGAATGAAGGTTCTTATTCTGGAGTGCACACATAAATTTCAATAATCAACTTTATGTACAACGTTAAGCTTTACCCAGAATTGGGTTTTCTCATAGTAATAAACCTTTTTCAATATCAGTTAGGGGTCTATTCTTGTTCTCTATCTTGTAAAAATTACAGTTTTGACCATGGGCGTGCACAGGGTTCAATGACCGGGTAGGCAGCGTTTTTTTTTCCGCGAAAATTAGGAAAGATTCCGCAATTGCACGTGTTAGTTAGTCTTTTTGCCGCGGA
This sequence comes from Ochropleura leucogaster, assembly GCA_958449745.1. NCBI lineage: Eukaryota > Metazoa > Arthropoda > Insecta > Lepidoptera > Noctuidae > Ochropleura > Ochropleura leucogaster. Next base: position 4,758,973 of record OY288220.1, on the reverse strand, counting down.
ATAGAAATTATGTAAATCTGTAGGTATATCCCGAATGACTCCACACTGTTGTATTATTCGAATTAAATAACAGGCACGGAAAACAAATTTATTGTGTGTATGCAACCACACAGCCAGGAGTATGTTTCATAATTTTTCGTATTAAATTTACGAGCTACATTACCTTTTTGCTGGGTTAATGCTGGTAATTCAAGCACACATCTACCTTTCGACACTATTTGAAGCTTTTCATTAAACGACAATTGAGAAAACCTACCATTTATTACTTTTAACAAACACACATTATAGAATTTAGAACAAATCGAACTGAATTTGCGTTTCGTTAATTATTCACAAAAAAACAAATAATAACTGCGAACTTCACATAAACATTTCAAAATTTTGATAATAAAATGTTGACAAATAAAATTGCATCAGTTTCAACCGGAATTGTACATAGCTAATGACTTCTTCAACTTGTCGTATAATTTCTGTTGAGCGCCAATCAGTAAAAAGCTGAGCTGTACCGACCAATGCAATGAGCTGTTCATGTCGCAATGAATTGCGACATGAATCGCGGCCCCCGATTGGCTTGTCATGCCACAGGAGATACGTCGCTGTGTGAGCCATACACGAAGTGTCTGTACACGAGGTTTTACACACACACGCATACTTCATGCCTACATTTATCAATGAAATAAAGGCACTATTGAAGTTTGCCTATAATTCGCTCGTGACGATCTGTTTGTTGAACGCAAAACGCCTGCCATAGTGTTAATTTAGGGCGGTGTGAAACGTTGCTATTATTTTTACGTTAGGAATTTATAGAAAAAGTATAAATTAATCAGATATTTGTTTATTCTTTGTTTTTTTTTCTTTCTTTGTTTACCTATGGAGTCAAGGGTCGGCAGTGTCTTTTTGCCTATTAGGAGCGCACGCCACTGGTTTTGACGATGGTACGAGTAAGAAGAGAGAAGAAGAATAGCCAATCTAAAAGAAGCCTTATTGTATCAACTCACTACTTGAGTAGATCCGGTCAATATGAACTTGGAAATACAGACGCAGGCAGGGAATTCCACTCCTTGGCTAAACTTATAATAATAACAATAAAGGATGATGCAAACCGTTTCGAACGAATGTGATGATAAGCCACAGTCCGTCTGAACTCTCGATGAAAGAAAAGAGATAGTGGAATAAGCTCGTTTAGCTTTTGAGCTGAGCTCACTTACCGAACCTTATTTAGAAAAAAGAAAAAGGTTCTTAAGAATATGCATAGGCGATTCTGTGTTTGTTAAACATTTATCCACACATTTGATGGACAATAGCGTTACTCTCGCTCCTTGGCTAAAGTTAAATTAGTCATATTTGTTTCCACCGCTGGCGGATTGGCTCAAATGATTTGATACGTTTCTTCTGAACCATCCTAACTCATTTTAATGTATTTTTTTCTCTTTGATTCTTAGCTTACTTGCAGAGTCCGTCTCACGTAATCAGTCACTGTTTCATTTTACGACATTCTAATTGTTATTTAATAGGAAGCTGTAAGCGTACTTGAAATCGGCCCCTAATACTTTTAGACAAAGTTAAAACTCTTCAAATATCAATTTAAACCAACTTAAGGGCTTATGTAAGGGATTTTCTGAAGTGACAATTGTTATTACGTCGTCAGCCTTGACCTTCGTTCGAAGTTCGATTGGTTTCAAACGTTTGGCAAACAATCGAGTAAGGTTCTAACTAAACAGCCTATACTTTGAATGAGCTAGCATTCAAAAGTGAAAGTGTCCATTACGTAACAATTTGTAGCAAGAAGCATTTGGCTTTTCTTAAAATGACGTGTAACTACGAGTCGTCAAAGTTATCCAAAGTCGACTTTTTTCGTTGTTTACTTATTTCTGATTTTTAATGACGGCAATGTCAAGAGTATCCAATACAACCATGTTTTGTCGTAAACTTCGGTAATTTTTTATACTAAATGAGCTTGCGTTTGTCGTTTTGCTGTAGAGATTGCTAGGACATCCTCCTCTTTACATATAAGTACTACTTGTTTCGGGTCTGGCTGTTTGTGTATATTAGTTTTAATGTTTTATAAAAGTACCCACAATGCAGGAGAAATTCCTAGTGTGGGGCAACGTTTAAAAAAAACAGTTATTTTACGGGAAACTGTTAAGTTTCCTTACCTGAGATTATTGATTCTACTGTAGAACATATTTTTCTACACGAACCTCAGGTTATTATAGTTCTGTTCAAACCTTATGGCGTCGCGGATTATCTAGTCAAGACTATGCGTTCTCTACGCCTCGCTGATATTTAAAAATTTGTTCTGCCCAGCTTGTCACTCGCAGCTAACTTCGGAGCTGCCATCAGGTTTGCCAATCTGCCAACAGAACTAGAGCCAACTTAATAGCTGGTGGTAAAATACCTGTAAAATGGCAGTATCTTAAAACAAAACTTGCCAGAAACAGAGAAGATACTATAAAACAGAAATAATCGTCGCGACACCACACTGTTCAATGCGAAATAGAAAGACGTAACGAAAATAACAGGTTTGTTTTCTATGAGAGAGAGAGAGAGAGAGAGACAGACAGACAGAGAAACACGCGCACGCCACACGGCTTACAACTATAGCCAAAAGTGTCGTTATAACTTTTGGTCTTAAGCAAAAAGTGACGTTACACCTTTTGGTCTTATTTTTTTCCGTCTAACCCCCTATCGCAATGCGCGATAAGGATTTCTTCTTTCTTCGTTCCAATACTACTCTAGATCCGAAACATGGCTTAGTATCTGTTACTGGATCTTCATAAGAATATGGGCCAGACGATGACATCATAGTATGACGTCGTAAAAATTCAGAACAGTGCATTTGTGCTAGATTGTTCGCATTGGCAAGGCACCATTAGACCCTTTTGACATATGGTCCTGACCTCATTGGAAATGCGGCGGTTGGATTTTGTTTGTGTCGTCGTAGCCTTTCCAGTCAGGCTGCGACCTTAATTCGTTGTCTATGGTTGTACAGTACACTGCTTTCTTCAATCATTATGAGCTGCCCTACAGCACAACCGGCATAGTTCCTTTTTGTTAAGGAACTTTCAATAGGATCAGTAGTTTATTCTCAAGTGAGTTTTCTTTCTCTCGATTCTCGAAATCAACTCTTTGTTTGTCCAAAATAATAAATATGATTAACATGAAAATCTTGGTATAAAACAAAGGAAACGCTCCTTATATCAAACATAGTACGTGGATCCAACAATACACCACGCATAATAAATATTTTCCCACGACCTTTATTCAATCAATGGAGGTTATTGACCTTTTGACAGTTATAAATTTATTAAGCGAACTAGTTCAGATTTATTTTCGGTCCGTATAATAATTCTCTTGCTAAGGGTGGATTAGAATTAGAATAATAATAGTCAGATTAGGGTGTTGAAATTCAACTTTGATATTTAACGCAGAACAGTTGGGTATACCAATATTGAAGTTATGGGTAGTTGAGTATACCAATGTTGGTTTATGAAAATTGTTCTCATAAATTACAGTGTGGAACTTATCGGAATTTTGGATGTTTGGTAAGTCTGCTGGACGTAGGTCTGGCTATACCAGGCAGTTTTGGGTTACTTTTATAATTATTTCTGGTAAGATAAACAATTAGAAGCCACAATTTCGTTCTGTCATTGTTCCTCAATCACCTCTACCTGTAGTATAAGATGATTAATGTTAATCCCCTCTTTTTTTGCGGATGGGAAATTATTATATAACTTCCCCCGCTTTCAGAGTGGAGTGTCAGACTTGTACTGACTAAAACCCACCCATGTTCCTTCTATTACCCTTTATGTTCCGGGGCCGCGTATCTCTTTCGAACAACCTGGAACTCCGGCGGGCGGTGGCGGTAGCCCTAGCAGGCCCCTCTGGTGTCAATCCCCTAAATAGATATTTTGGTTATCCATGCATAAAAAGACATGTAGGGAAACCCGTGTGTTTAAATGCGTCACACTGGTGTACTTCCCTGATGAAAGAACAAAATATTTACGAAATGATAGGAACAATATTTGGGTATTTTATCATCCAAGTAAACGAAGGGAAAAAATGTAAACATTCATTAAGTAAAACGATTTCTTATCGTCTTTATAGCGATATAGGTTAAGGAAAAATGAGCCCGGCATTTATTTATATGAGGAAAAAAATCGCTTGCTTTTCACAAGTATTATATTGTTTATCAACTCATCGTGATTTTCGACTAAATTATCCTACTATGCTAGTTCCTGCAGAGGGGCCAGCAGGGTTACTGCCTGTCTAGGTTAGGTTCGGAACACAAAAGGCAAAAGAAGGAATATGGATTTGACTCAAAAAAAAACCTAGTTCCTACTCATATTATAATTGCGAATGTTCGTGGGGATGTATAGATGTTTTGTAACTCTTTCACGCAAAAACTACTAAACGAATTTAGATAAAATTTAGCACACAGATTTATAACCTGGATTAACACATAAAAGACTTTTGATCCCGGTAGACAGATCCCAGTGGGAAAATTACCGAACTTTGTCCGGGCAAAGCCTTTGCATGAACTAGTTAATGATGTGCCATTCCGGCTTCCGAACGACTTTAAACTCGCACAAAAACTTTCGTATCACCACATTTTGTTTTCTCATTCGAATTTTCGATTAATTTCCGCAACAAAGCGTTACAGCAAACGCCATTGTCTTTGTATTACGTAAACGTCATACGGAACTTGCGTGCACAATTTACTGGCTCAGAACCCGTAACACGATATTATCTGGAGCGTTTAATGTCAAAATGCAACTATTGTGCCACTTAATGGTTAGATGCAGAAGGCCCGTTCGTAAATAACTTGATAACAAGTTCATTTGCCGATTTATAGATTGTTTGTGAAAGAGTTTTGATCTGGGGTGGTGGCCGCCTAGTCGAGTTTTAAGATACACCTATTATGATATCTTACGATATTGATCGACAGGCAGTCAGCTAGTAAAGGGTGTGAGAAAGTACTGTGACGTGTGCGCAAATGTATTACAATGAAAAACGCAGGAAATCCTTTCAAACTCAAACCATTTATTTCACTTAAACCTTTCAAGATTAAGTTTAATGACGTCATTCTAAATCCAAAATAATGGTCTTCCAAAGATGGCGAACTAGATATTTTAATAACCATATAACCAGAAAACAATATATGTTCCAAAAAAAAAATCTTTGGTAAATAAGTATATGTCTACTAGCTGTGCCCAAGGGTTTCACCCGCTGCTTTCACTTAGGGGTATGTAAAATAGATATTGGCGGATTCGCAGACCTCATATGTACACAAAATGTCATAATCAAACACCGCAATACGAGAATTTTATGTATTAGATTTTGAAAACGGATTTCGGAGTAGACCCTCGTGCTTTTGCAGTTTGTTTGTAGGCCTGTAACACTTTAAAGTGGTACTTCTCCTCTTATCTTCTCCCTAATCGTCTGGTACACTGGAGAAAGGATCGTGAGATTATATCACGCAGTGTAATATGGTAAGGGCGTCCGTGACTCATCGAGTGATCGACTTTACTTAACGACCGTATTATGCGTTCGCGATGAATTTTATCTGACACAAGTCTGTATGCATAGAATTTTAGCATAGTGTAGTTTTGGTATTGTTTTGAGCTACAAAATATGATTGAATTTTCATATAGACTTATATTGTACAGGATATTATACATATACGGGGTCAAATTAAATTAGCATAAATTATTTTTGTGATTTGTTTCATCATATTTCGTTATCGATACTTAGTAGCAGTTTGAATAGAGAAAAAATTGAGTGACGCATGTAATGAGGAGGGACGAAGCACATGTCACTAAAAGAGTGATGGATCTGAATGTTGATGGATGGAGAGGGGGAGGAAGGCTAAAGAAAAGATGAATCGATTGGCTAAGGAATGATATGAAGGAGAAAGGAGTAATTGATGCCGTGACGTCTGATAGGGGAGAATGGAAGAAGGAAATGTGTTGCGCCGACCCCAAATGGTATAGCTAGCAGCATTGCTAGCTAATTTTATTTAATAGACATGATTGTAAAATATATAATTTCACACATTTATTTGCCCCAATATTATAATCAGTTTTTGAGTTAACTAGCCGATAATAACCATTTTACATGTACCTAAACAATTAAACTTAAATTAGTCATCACTATTATATTTGTGTACATTGTTGTTATATTGCTCAACTAGATCATTTATAATCGGATAAAGCAAGCACTATTTGATATTAATTTCCAATGCTTTTTGTTACCAACAATAAACTGTATTATATTATTTTATTGGAGACCATTTTGACTGATACATATATATATTTAAACACGCCTTTTTTCGATGGAGGTAGATACCACTGAACGCCACCTGCTACCTACCATCTCGTTTTGCCTCGCCCACGTTTTACACCTGGTTAAACACGCATGTGTTGCTAGTACATACGACGAAACATCAACCTATACAAAACCAGTTTATGCGGATCTCTCATTGCGCGGGATATCTACGGTGTTTCTAACCTTGGGTGCCAGAGTTCATTTCACTACTTACCAAATGATGTATGTTAAAATTTTAAAGATATTGTTAGTGGTTTTGTACAAATTTCTTTCTGGCAAAAAATATTTTTATTTTATTTATTTTTTCCACGACGGGACATCACATCAACCTCCGTAGTTGAGATATCAGCATAAACTGGTTTTGAATAAGTCGATTTGTACTACGCAACTGATGTTTCTGAAAAACCAAAAACTTTGAAACATAAATAAAATATCAAAGTCTACAATGCAAGATTCAATCCAATATCTGGTACACTGTTCAAAATATATTTAGCCTAAGGGTGCTTAATACAGGTTCGCAGTATTGATAAATCATTACCGATGTGTGCGAGTAAAACAGTCCCATATATTAAGGCCAGAGAAAAGATGGATGGATTGTGTAAGGAATTATATGAATGAGAAAGGAGTAAATGATGCCGTACCGTCAGACAGGAGAGAATGGAAAAAGAAAACGTGTTTCGCCCACCCCAAATAAAGGAAAATGATGATGACTTTCTAAATGCACGCACGTAAATATACAAGTGAATGATACGTACAAACAGTGTTCAAAATACAGGATTACTGGTTCCCGAAAGGATTCAAAAAAACCAACAATATTTAGGCAAGTTTCTCAAAAGAGTACGAAAATAACCGAGAAATGTTAGCAAAATCGTTACCGACGCTTGAAGAGGGCTGAGAGCTCTCTTCCTAAGGTGTTCCTCTATATTGCACGCCCACGTAACGTCGGCACTCTCGCACTTGACACGTAGGTGGTGCATTGACGTATGGGTGTGAAACACTTAGGATATTGAACAGTTAAGGAAAAAGGTAGTTGCTTTATTGAAACAAAACTTACTGTGCACGGTTTCTACATCGTTCTCACATATTTGTAAAATCTCTACATGAATGATGGAAATACGATTTTGTAAAAATATTATAATTTAAAAGAGTGTCCATGGAGTTTTTTCCCATTCTTCTCATAGAGATCAACGCTTTGGAATGGACAACTACAGTACTTTCACAAGTTATTATGCCGTGAGACCGGGACTGTAGATTCATTTGTTTCTTGACATTCAAAAGTGCCTGTAATGGTCTAATGGAAATAAAAGATTTGATTTGAAAACAATTGTAGTTTGTGTAGATCTAAACATGGCCATAAGCGTATAATGACTATAAGCGACTATCAGGAGCACACCTCGTTGCCATTTCTCTTCGTTTTTAATATTTCTATGGTTTGCATATTTTATTAGTTTGGTCATTTTCGCAAGCAACTCTCTAGCTTTTTTTTTGTTACTTATTTGTCATTAGATTATATTGTTGTCTGTTAAATCCAACAAGCGGCTAAGACCGCACCGGGGGTTCCATACAAACTTGCGAAATAAACAGTCATATCTTTTGACTGTGTAGTTTGACTTTTTCACGACATAAAGGGAATCATTTTAACTTCACGCATTCCCGAGATAAAAGGTCTTGACAGACAGACAGACGGACAACAAAGTGATCCAATAAGGGTTCCGTTTTTTCCTTATGAGGTATGGAACCTTATTGAGGTAAATCTTCTTAATATATATAAATCACATGTCACGTTGTTTGTCCGCGATGGACTCCTAAACTACTTATCCGATTTCCAACTTGAAAGATAGGATAGGTAGGGTAGGAAGGGTAGATAAAAAATGGCATTGCAACGCATGCTGGGGCACAGCTAGTAAAATGATAATTTAAACTGAAAATCTGCAACACAACTGCAGTACCGTTACGTACTATAATGCGGATTAGAGCAACCTGAAACTATCTAATGGATACAAATTAATGTAGGTCAGTGCCTCACACAGCTAATGCTCCAGGCAGCTACTTAGAGGCTAAGTTAGTCTTAACCGTCACGCTAGGATCGGGTAGCTACTTGAATCAGAAACCTAACCAAATTGATCTAGGATTTTTTTTCAGATTGTTCTCTGTCAACGATTACTGTTTTGTTTTACTTTTATATTAAGTAAAAAACCGAACACTCCATAAATTCCCTCAATAAATTGAAGACATGACACGGAAACTAAACCAGCATTTCCCAATCTAGGTTAACAAGCGTGTTAAATTTTGGACCTAAAATGCAAACGAAGTAGTACCTATAACTGCTTAAATATAGGGAACAGGGTCCAAGCTAGCTAGCAAGCAAACTCAAAAGTTCAGAGAAAGACACTTGCTAACATTACAAGCTTATGTCCTACAAACTGAGTGAAGCTCTTGACCAACTGTCTAACGAGAGCCTTTTCTATAACTACTATCCTAACTTATATTATAGTATTAAAGCGAAAGTTATTTTGTTAGTTTGTTACGTCTTCACGCCTAAATGGCTAAACCGATATTGATGAATTTTTGTACAGAGATAGTATTGGGACCCTGTAGACGGAAATAAGAGATTAAAAAAAAATACGAGAATAGGAAAGAGATTTTTTTTTCTCGATTATCACGCGAGTTAAAATTAGCGTGAGCCGAAAGTAACTATGCCACGCGGACGAATTCGCGGGCGTAAGCTAGTTTACTATAAGATAACTCCGTCATGATTCTTAGATATGTCAAGTGTCCAATAACAAAAGGTTGGATAAGGCTGCCCAACACAACCCTGTGCCCCTTACTTTAATCCTCAACGGTACGGTCATCATCAATCAAATCCTGTCATGAAAGTTTCCGAGGGTTTTGTAACGAAATTATTGACCTGTTTGAAGCTGTTGCCAGCTCTGTTCAATATTATTAAGCAGTTTTTTGGCTTCACCGGTTGTAATCGCATAAAAACTGGGTTTTGTAACTGTCATCAATTAGGTCAAAAACAATAACATGCGTATGGAAAAATATCCTTACGAATATTATAAAAGCGAAAGTGGGTTTGTTTGTTACGTCTTCACGCCTAAATAGCCAAACCGGTTTTTAATGAATTTTGGTACAGAGATAGTTGGGACCCTGGAGACGGACATAAGCTAAAAAAAAGCGGGAAGAAAAGGGGAGAGAATTTTTTTTTTCTATTATCACGCGGGTTAAAGTTAGCGTTAGCCCAAAGTAACTAAGCCACGCGGACGAAGTCGCGGGCGATAGCTAGTTGTTGTATAAACCGTCAAAATGTGGGTGCACATCTTCTTAACCTTTCAGGACCTAGTTAATCATGCCATAATCATTTCCATTATTCCTCACAATTATCACCCTTACCCCCGAATACTGAAACGTCATTCAAAATTTAAGTCCCACTTAAATTTAACAGAGACTCAGAAGTGACGTTTGACCATACAAAATCTAAAATTTAAGAGCTGCTCAAATGTTAAGCAGCCCTCACATTTTTAGTGACGGTTCAGTATTCGGGGGTTAGCAAACCTGTCCAAAAAGACTAAAACTAACTAGATAATTCTTTCACATTACCAGCAGCTCAAAAAACCCTGCAAATATTCAACATCGAGATGAAATCAAAGATGAAAGCTCACACAATGACTGAAGACATTGTGTTCTGGAAGTGGATATCTTTAAACACCCTCGCGCTGGTGACGAAGATGTCGGTCTACCACTGGTCCATGGAAGGGGACTCGACGCCTGTGAAAATGTTTGATAGGCATTCGTCGCTTGCTGATTGTCAGATCATTAACTATAGGACGGATCCGAAGCAACAGTGGTTGTTGCTTGTTGGTAAGTTGAACTGCGTTTTTCCTATGTATTCTGGAATTGATATGTATATTTTTTTATTGAATAGGTTTGCATTTGAGGAGAGAGTAAGATTAGCTCGTGGCTAATAAATAGCAGCCGCTCGGGTCGATCTTTAGGTTAAGCCGCGCTTGCCTAGGTTGGACTGTAGATGGGTGACCACCCATTATATACCGAGTTTCCTCCGTGCCTCGAAGAGCACGTTAAGCCGTTGATCCCGGCTGTCATTTGTAGATATTTAATAGTTCTTACAGGTAGTCAGTGTCCCAAAAGTCTGACAACCAGTCTTACTAAAGGGTATCATATTACCCGGTACTAACTGGGTTGTAGAGGTCAGATAGGCAGTCGCTCCATGTAAAATACTGAAATTCAGCTGCATCCGGTTAGACTGGAAGCCGACCCCAACATAGTTGGGAAAAGGCTAAGCAGATGATGATGAATAGGCTTGCGTTTGCTCGCAACTCCCTAATGGGGAGGGAAGATGCGGCCTACCTTACAAGTCTAGCTTTTATAAGGGCCAGCTATGATGAAACATCATTTGTTCGATTAGTCAAATAAACCATTTCACACAAAAAATCACAGATCTTCGGTTCCATACTAGAATATCTGTCAGTCTAACGAATATCTTTTATATCTTTGCCAAGAAGACAGTTATCTTCTTTTTCACTCACTCCTAAAAGCACGAGGTAATAAGCGACATCGCTAATCACACTCTCCTTCTGCATCGTTGAGGTAGCTGAAAACTTACAGCAAAAGTGACCATGGACAACGCTGTGAAGAAAAATATAAAATCCAGTTGTGCTAGAAACATTCTCCTCATTCTAACCACGTCTTCTTCCTTCCCAGGTATCTCAGCGCAACAGAACCGCGTAGTAGGCGCGATGCAGCTCTATTCCGTAGAGCGCAAGTGCTCGCAGCCCATCGAGGGGCATGCGGCCTCTTTCGCTACATTCAAGGCTGAAGGCAACGCGGAGCCTTCAACCCTCTTCTGTTTCGCCGTTAGAACCGCACAGGGAGGAAAACTGCATATTATTGGTGAGTAGGAGTTAGTTTGCCGGTTCTTCTCCATAGGAAACGAACAACCCGGACCGTGCACCTTATTTCGACGTTTTATAAGTGCCGCCCATGTAGGCCTATGTGAAATAAAAATATTTTGTTTTTTTGTTTGATTAAATGTTGAATGGATTAGGTTTGACAACGCTGAAAATTGAGCAAGCTAGAATCTAATATATAAAATTCTCGTGTCACAGTTTTCGTTCCCATACTCCTCCGAAACGGCTGGACCGATTTCAACGAAATTTTGTGTACATATCGGGTAGGTCTGAGAATCGGCCAACATCTATTTTTCAAACCCCTAAATCAGCAGCGGGTGAAACCGCTGGGCACAGCTAGTATTTTATAATACTTTACATAGAATCTCGTTTTTACATCTAAGTAAACGATGACATCAAGATATGATGTAATTCTCCATATGATAGGCCTTAACAAAATCAAATACAACTTGATAAATAAATAGAGCGCTCTTGACCTACAAACAGCATTTTCACATTAGATTTAATGAAAGAAGAAGATACTTCATTATGTCATGGTATATTTTCAATTAACTCACTCACCGAATAGAATATTCAGTCTTTGGCAGTAACTAGCGAAATCCTAAAGATCAAATATTCAGCCAAATCAAATGATTTCACATAGATCTACATGGGCACGCCTAGAAAAGGTGAACGGGCGGGTTGGTCGTTTCCTACGGAGAATAACTGGTCATGGTCACTCTTTTAAAAACATTTGGTTTTACAATGTTGTTGTTGCAGCGTTAGTACCTAAGTAGCTAGCTAGGAAATTCAAAATTCTTCGGATTTTTATTGAAACGCTATAATACATAACTGTGAAACTAATGGCGGTAGCATAGCTATCTTGTTTCAAGCGTTGTCTTTTGTTGAAAATCTGTTTAGGTCACTTTATAATTCAAAATAGTTTGACCACATTGCGTTGGTCAGATTGAAACGCCATCTACAAAGAGCTTTGACAGGTCTTCTCCAATTCTCCATTAGGGTGGCAGTTAACCCTTTCGCTGCCCAGTCCAAATATACTGGACTCATATGCTCAGTTCTGGGCAGCAAAACTGTTAAAGGATTAAATATATATACTAACTTTCGTTTTGTCCATCCCCACAGAGGTCGGCCAAACACCAGCAGGGAACCAGCCCTTCCTCAAGAAAGCAGTCGACGTCTTCTTCCCAGCGGAAGCCCAGAACGACTTCCCCGTCGCGATGCAGGTCTCCCCCAAGTATGACGTCATCTACCTGATCACCAAATACGGCTACATACACATGTACGACATCGAGACTGGTACCTGTATCTATATGAACCGGATCTCGTCGGATACGATATTCGTGACGGCACCCCATGAAACTACTGGAGGAATTATTGGTGAGTTTAAAAAATAAAAAAGTAGTCTTATTTACCAAAACCAGACACCGAGGGTTCCGTGTTCCGTACAAACTTGCCATATTAACGGCCATATCTTTTGACTGCGTAGAATTAGACGGTTGATTTTTTCACAGGTTCAATAGACCACAGATTTGAGTATATGGTTTTAATTTTATCGTTTCCAATTCTATACCTCCACGCGTTTTTGAGATAGGTGTCTTGACAGACACGGTTCTCTTTCTTTTCCTTTTGACCGTACAAAGGTAAACTAGTCTGCTTAGTTTTGTGGTCTAGTAGCCGCTAGTGCAATTGCTGAGCATAAGTCCGTGGATAAAATACCATGGTATTGAATCCAGGGACTCACGGGAACTCACTCAAAGGGAAAGAACTTATACTCTACGCCGAACGCAGTTTACTGATCAGCACGAGCCAACGAGCCCGAGTAATTTAAGAGGCCTTTGTTGTAAGTTACCGAATCGATACGAATGTAGGACAACCCTATTTTTTTTGTGGGTAGCAACCCTAATTGAACCATAGACACATTTTTATGTTTACCAAAAATTTGGGAAGTCCCACATAATACATCTGGCGATTCGCTTAGCGAATGAAATGACCTTTACTGCTTAGAGGAAACCGGGATAACACTATGATGTCATAACTTCCAGTTAGATAACATAACAACAAATGTATGTTTGTTATTGATATCAGCTACCCTACCACGACGTGTTAAAGCAGAACTTATTCCGCTGAGGGCAAGGGACAGAGCTATACAGGGTGTCTAGCACCATCTCTTTCACTCAGTGGAATAAGTTCTGCTTTAAGATGTCATAGTAGGCCTACTGTTTTTATATTGTAATCGCTACTGACTAGTTTAAAATCATGTTATTTACAATTAATTTGTAATGGGAAAATAATGAAAGCAAACATAATTTGAAAAGTTTTAGTTCATAAATATTATTGATGGTAGAAAAATTCAATTAATTTAAAGGAATTCCATTAAAAGTTATTTGAAACTAGCTTGCCCACGTGGACGTTGGAATGTATTCCTAGGTAACGTAGTACCTGGATATCAATTACGCAATTTAATCAAAATCCGTTTAGTCATTTTAGCGTAAAATATTAACGAAATACATACTTCCTCACATATTTTCGCATTAATAATATTAAGTAGGATTTTGCGCAATAATTTGCTGTTGTTAAGTCCACAAGATAATAATAAGTCCAGACACAAAGGAAGCATTTAAAATAAGGTCGTAAGCCAATAGGTTATCACAGCGTGTTCGTTCCCGGCGTCTAGGATCATATCAAAACAAAACGAGAAAATACATGTTTCAAATAGTAATATTGTTTATTTATATAAATATGTGCTAGCAGTGACTCATGGTTGTCGTAGGTTTGATTTCCGATAATTAGTAATTATCTATAGAAAATGTCTAGCGATTAGTTATACTGAACTTGGCATAACAACACGACTCTAATTCGTGAATGGTGAAACAGAATTACAGTAGTAAATTAACATATTGGCAATGATGTTGAACTAACTTATGTGGCGCCTTCGCCATCATCTTACGTCAGCATCTGCCTAGCCCCTTCCCAACTATGTTGGCGTCGGCTTCCAGTCTAACCGGATGCAGTTGAATATCAGTATTTTACATGGAGCGACTGCCTATCTGACCTCCACAACCCAGTTAGTACTGGATTATGCGATACCCCTTAGTAAGACTGGTTGTCAGACTTTCGGGACACTGACTACCTGGGGGCCTACTCTCTTTCTCCGAAACGTAACTTCGTTAACGAACGAAAGTCAAAAGTAGTTACGTTTGTAACCCTACTCTATATCATTTTGCGTGAATTAGAGTAGGTTTAGAAAATTTTAATGTCAAATAAACTTCGGACGTCCGAAAATTTCGAAATGAATGAAATGAAATGAAACTAACTAACTACTTTTGACTTTCGTTCGTTAACGAAGTTACGTTTCGGAGAAAGAGAGTAGGCCCCCTGTAACGACTATCAAAGATCTACAAATGACAGCCGGGACCAACGGCTTAGCGTGCTTTCCGAGGCACGGAGGAAACTGGGTATGTAACAAGTGGTCAACCATCCACAGGCCAACCTAGGCAAGCACGGCTTAACCTAAAGATCGATCCGAGCGGCTGCTATTATTTAGCCACGAGCTCCTCATGTTACAAAAGAAACACATGTGGAAAAAGATATATGAGAGTAACAGGTTAAAAACTACCTGTGCGCCAAAGAACATGGCCGGGTCCTGCCCTGATAATGCAAATGATTAATATATGAAAATTCCTTTTAAAATAAATAAAAAATAACCCCATTAATAACATTTGTTTGTTCATTGAACAATATAAATATTCATCTTGCGTTGATTTTATCACGTATTATTGTAGTATGTTACTATTCTCTCACCTATTCTCTGATCATAAAACATACCCGATTGCCCTACATATAAACTTTAAAACGACGCACTGTACATCAATGCACATGAATATTTTTTTTGTTAGGGCACTGCTCTATACCAATTCCGGTCGTGTCATTTTATTCAAATCCAACCAGTAAGTAGTTTTTGAGCGAAAGAGTACAAACATCCACTCAACCTTACAAACTTTCACATTAATAATAGGAGTATGATGCAGTAATGGGACTAACCTAGTACTGGGTTTTTAATCCAAACTTGAAGCTACTGAGATAAAAAAAATAGTGTTGGCAACTGCTGTTGCCTTTTGGTTGGTCGTTTCTCTTTTATAATCATTTGGATTAACAATGTTGTTGTTACAGCGTTAGTACTAAATATGAGAGAACAGCTTAGGCCTGGAAATAAGTCATTGCAAATTCAGAATCCGGTATTCTACTATGAAAGTACTTTG
Source organism: Ochropleura leucogaster (assembly GCA_958449745.1). Classification (NCBI taxonomy): domain Eukaryota; kingdom Metazoa; phylum Arthropoda; class Insecta; order Lepidoptera; family Noctuidae; genus Ochropleura; species Ochropleura leucogaster. The sequence goes on along the minus strand of OY288220.1, from coordinate 4,743,459 downwards.
CCCTTTCTGGGAACTTAAGAACTTACGTACACCTATTACCTCAGTATTGCGCTGACTACCATTTAACCAGTCTGTTGACTGGCTCTTTAATAACATAACAGGGCTGCAGAACCCTATGCCATTTACACTATCTTGCCGAACTTACAATTTTCCAAGAAATATTTTCTACAAGGAGTAAAACATCGTGATCTCTTCCAGGTGTAAACCGCAAAGGCCAGGTCTTATCAGTGACTGTAGAAGAAGACTCGATAGTGCCATACATCAACACGGTACTCCAGAACCCTGAGCTGGCTCTAAGGCTGGCCGTGAGGAACAATCTCGCTGGAGCAGAGGAACTGTTCGTCAGAAAGTTTAACATGTTGTTCACTAATGGACAGTACGGAGAAGCGGCTAAGGTATGTTAGGAAACTGTGATTTTCAGATCTCATTTTTTTTTTAACTTTACTCTTGACATTTACGGAGACGGGCCTGTTGGTCTAGTGGTTAGTGGCCCTGACTGCTGAGCCGGAGGTCGTGGGTTCGATTCCCACCCAGGACAAACTTTGTGTGATGAGCATGACTGTTTGTTCTGTGTCTGGGTGTGATTTATCTATAATATGTATGTATTTATAAATTATATAAGTATGTATACCAGTTGTCTGGTTACCATAACACAAGCTCTGCTTAGCTTGGGATCAGATAGCCGTGTGTGAGTTGTCCCAAGATATTTATTATTATTTATTATTTATTTCACCTGTATTGTGGGTGCGTTTACAAACATTTAAACGCACATAAACAAACAGCCAGACCCAGAACAATTATCTGTAGGCAATACACATATTTGTTCCGTGCGGGAATCGGACCCGCGACACATCACATCACTCAGCCACTGCGCCAACTGTGTCGTCATGTTTGCAAGCTATATTTAATTGTAAAAGAGGATAGAATTTTTTTTGTCTGTTTGTACCGAATAGGCTTCAAAACTGCTGGGCCTATTTTAACCAGTTTTTCATCAATAGAAAGCGAAATTTGCAGGAATCAATAAATTATAAATAACATCACGCTACGTCACTTTGGAGCTGAGCAGTGGGTGAAACCTATGGGCACAGCTAGTAGGGTATATAGTACTTAGATTACTAGAAAGACTAGTTTTTAAATTTTATTTCTACTATATAATACTATAAACGCTAAAGTGAGTTGGTTTGTTTGCTTATTTGTTTGTCTGTACTACTTTACGCCTCAATGGCTAAACCGATTTTGATGAATTTTGGTACTGAGGTAGTTGGGACCCTGGAGACGGACAAAGAGGAAAGAGGGGAGAGTAGGATAGATTATTTTCGATCATCACGCGGGTTAAAGTGAACGTTAGCCCAAAGTAACTATGCCACGCGGACGAAGTCGCGGCCGGAAGCTAGTTTTATATAATGTAGAGCCTGGTAAAAAAACAAATGAAAGGTTCATTCATGTCATTTGAACACATCCCACGCGTAGGATGACTAATATAATACCGTCGTGTTTGTGGGCGGCGCGATCGATATTATGACGTCAGTAGCACCTGTAAATGGTGAACCGAATCCCACTATACGCATACATAACCGGGGTTGCGGGTTGTTCGAAAGATATACCGCGTCCCCGGAATACAAAGGGCAAGAGAATATGGATGGGTTTTACTCAGTAAAAGTCTGACACAGAAGTTATTTCAACTCACGCCTTTCTTTAAGTAGGTAAAAGCTACAGAGCGTCACTTGTTTTGAAGTCCTTTTACCCGACCTAATGAAAAGAAATTTCTCAATTAGACGCGATTTCTCCTCGCGATTTGTCAATTTTGCTTCGATATTCAAAATTATTTTTATAATCGCAAAGGTTGAATACCGCGAAGGTCCCATAATAATTTTATTTATATTGCTTGGACGTACTTGAGTTATCTTCTTTAAAACACAGTTTTTCTTCTACTGTATATAACTTTTAGCAATTGAAAATGAATATTCAGAAAGAATCTTGACATATCCATTAAAATCAATAAAACTGTTATGTAGGGTAAAGATTATTAGTAAAATAAAAGGAAGTTCACAAACAAAATAACGGCTGATTGGAAACTTGGAAAAGCTGTCCTAATTTCCTTCTAAATCAAACCATTTATTTCAATTAGACCATTAAACGTCGTCAATAAAGTTGTAATTTCCATCTATTTTATCAAATTATCTCGGTTAGGACACCATCGTTACGCGACGGTCTACGATCGATAATATGACGTCACCGCCACCTGTCCACTGTGACGACCATGGGTTCCGCATCACAGAACACCCGTACCGTACCCGTACTTGGGGTAATCGTCATGCGTGACTTTAACGAGCTTTTGTTTGTAAATGAAATAAATTCACGCCTTTTTCTCTATGGGGGCGAGCAGAAACAGAACGCGACTTGGTTTTTGTTAGAAGGCAGACAGTTAATGCGTTCTAACAAGGCAAAAGGAGATTGTTAGATTCGCTTTACATACTCTCTTGGCTTTTTTATGTTCAAATTTTTTTGGCTAGGCGATCGACTGCTGCACTGCGTGTCGCGGGTTGATCCCCGCGCTTACAAATATTTGTATGGCCTACAGATAGTTATTCCGGGTCTGGCTGTTTGTGTATGTGAGTTTAAATGTTTGTAAACGCAGCCGCGATACAGGAGTAATTCCAAGGGCAGGGCACCTACCTGTTACGTTACAATCGTCATTTGTACGTTTGTATTAATACGAGTTTTCTACACAGAAAACTTGCTGCTACACAGCAACAGGCAAAAGATTATTAAAAAAAATCATTGATATAAGTATAACTAGAATACTCTTAATTGTACACACCATAGAAATAACACTTACACTATAGTACTTATAAAATATCGTGACACAATGGATGGTAAAACTCTGCATACGGATACTAAATAAAATCTTCATAATTCCTTTGACAGGTAGCAGCCATGGCACCTCGCGGCATCCTCCGCACTCCTCAGACCATCCAGCGCTTCCAGCAAGTGCCCACCCAGCCTGGACAGACATCCCCGCTGCTGCAGTACTTCGGCATCCTGCTGGATCAAGCGCAGCTTAACAAGTTCGAGTCGCTGGAACTGTGCCGACCTGTGCTGCTGCAAGGTATGGCACCTACAAAATCTAGCGATGCTGAATAAAGCAGCTGAGCTGTGGGAAGCATCAGAATGCATCCTTAAAGCAATAACTGCCAATAAGTGCTTATATACCGGGGTGTGTGGGGTGCCTGGATGGACGTCGACCTTCAAAAGGTAGCCAGGTTAGACTGGATGCAGAATTCGTAGACCAGGTAGTTCTTGTGCAGTTTGGGGAATGTTCAGCAGTTAACAACGCCTTTGCCAATTGGAAAATTATTCATGTTGAGTTAACACTGTTCAGCAATAAGATGCTGTATTGGTAACATAATCACGCCAACTTATCTGTGGTTAATAAACAAAGAGGTAATGATTATTTGGAAAGTTGTATGTATGGGAAATCTTTAGAACCACTGACCCGATTCCGAAAATTCTTTCTCTAATGGGAAGCTTCATTGTTCCCGCTCCTATGAGTTAATTTCCGTATATAACAGGGGCGACGGGGAGCAAAACCTGATGTAATAATGTTAATCAACATTTTTTCATAAACAGCCAAATCAAATAATTTTAACTACTTTGTCCTCAACAGGTCGTAAACAACTCCTAGAAAAATGGCTGAAGGAAGAGAAACTGGAATGCTCAGAAGAGCTCGGAGATCTAGTGAAGCAGGTGGACCCTACGCTCGCGCTGTCGGTGTACTTGCGCGCTAACGTTGCCAGCAAGGTCATCCAATGCTTCGCGGAAACCGGACAGTTCCAGAAGATTGTACTTTATGCTAAGAAGGTATGTTGTCAAGTGTCACGCTAGATAGATTGATTTTAGGTAAAGTTTTTGTGATAATAGTTACATAAAACCAAAGTCAGGATTAGTGTTGATATTCATATATAATGTTAGGTGTTTCGTAGCAAATTAAGCTTGGTAAATTACGGCCATTCCATAGAGAGTGAGATTGTCTCAGCATTCACGAGAATCGAAAATGATAAGTGCCAAAACCCACTTTCAGTTCCTGCAATAAATGTGCAGGAAATGAATCTGAATCTCAGCCATTTCTTATCCATCTAAAATATAATCTTCTATTCGCTCCATAGACTGGTATAAAAAGTAGCTATGCATGACTATAATCTAGCTGTCTAGCCGTTTTGGTGTGATTGAATTACAAACATCCATCCACCCTTATTAATAATAATATAGTAACGCGAGAGTTTGTTTGAGGAGGTGGGAAAAGAACTCATGGAAGGAAGTGGGGATTCCTTAGCCCAACAATGGGACTGTAAACGCAAAAACCAAAGAAATAAAAAAAAATCGTGGCACTGATAGTTTACCCCGCTCGTTTTGAATTAGTACCCTCCATAACCTGTTCAGGGTCTCATGTCACCTGGGATAGCTACAATAAGAGGTGTGTGCACAGGTGGGCTACACGCCGGACTACATCTACCTGCTGCGCTCGGTGATGCGCACGAACCCGGAGCAGGGCGCCGGCTTCGCGGGCATGCTGGTGGCCGAGGAGCCGCCGCTGGCCGACATCAACCAGATCGTGGACGTGTTCATGGAACAGAACATGGTGCAGCAGTGCACCGCCTTCCTGCTGGACGCGCTCAAGAACAACCGCCCGGAGGAGGGGCCGCTGCAGACTAGGTAACACCCCTAATTATACCACACACTAACACACACCATATGCATATATGGGGCAAGCAGAGACTAGAAAACCCCTTTACGAAGTTCAAATATTTTGCGTTGTCCGTGAAAATGACCGAAAAAGAGCTTCCGTATTTCGTGGAGATATTATAGAGAAGTTCAAATTAAGAAGATAATACGTCACGTCAAGCAGTGATAATTCAGTAACGTTTATTTAAAAAAAAAAGTTAAATAAAATATACTTTATTGCACACCAAATCTTGAAACATAACTTGCAGTTTCTTTTTTAATTTATTTGCCAAGTTTGAAACTTAGCACAAAATACTAATCAGTTAGCAATTTTGTTGATTCAGTTGTTTCCTATCTTATTGTTAAAACAAAAGAAGAGCCATGTTCTGACAGTGACAACATAAGTGTCTCTGTAAGCCTACTATGACATCTTAAAGCAGAACTTATTCTACTGAGTGAAAGAGATGGTGCTAGACACCCTGTATAGCTCTGTCCCTTTCCCTCAGCGGAATAAGTTCTGCTTTAACACGTCATGGTAGGGTAGCTGTTCATGAATTGAACCCCTGTTTCCTCCGCAGACTATTGGAAATGAACCTGATGTCGGCTCCGCAAGTGGCAGACGCGATCCTCGGCAACGCGATGTTCACGCACTACGACCGCGCGCACGTGGCGCAGCTCTGCGAGAAGGCGGGGCTGCTGCAGCGCGCGCTCGAGCACTACACCGACCTGTACGACATCAAGCGGGCTGTGGTATGTCAAGAGCCCTTCATGTTTTGACGGGCCTGTTGGTCCAGTGGTTAGTGGCCCTGACTGCTGAGCCGGAGGTCGTGGGTTCGATTCCCACCCAGGACAAACTTTATGTGATAAGCATGATTGTTTGTTCTGTGTCTGGGTGTGATTCATCTATAATATGTATGTATTTATAAATTACATAAGTATGTATATCAGTTGTCTGGTTACCATAACACAAGCTCTGCTTAGCTTGGGATCAGATAGCCGTGTGTGAGTTGTCCCAAGATATTTATTTATATTTACCACGGTTGGCGCAGTGACTAAGCGATCGACTGCTGCTGGGTTCGATCCCCGCACGGAACATATATTTGTATGACCTATAGGTAGCTGTTTCGGGTCTGGCTGTTTGTGTATGTGAGTTTAAATGTTTGTAAACGCACCCACGATTCCTAGTGTGGGGAAACGTTTTTTTTAAAGAAAAAAAAATAGAAGAACACACTATGACACTTCGTTTGGTTGAGGTTCTCAGCATTAAAGGATCGTTGAACTGACCAAGGCACCGTGTCACTGGCATTTTGAACCTACATAATGTGCAACAATATTTGGCTTTCGCCCTAAAATGTAGGCACATATGCGACAAAGCCTGGAGTCAAATTTAGTACTAAGCGGAAACTTTCCAGGGCGCTTATCTGCGTCCTTGTTGACAGATATTTTAATGAACTCAACTTAAATCAACGAAATCAACTTAACCCTTATGATACTGCACATAACTGACCATAACATCTGGCCAACAGGTCCACACACACCTCCTCCCCGCTGATTGGCTAGTCACCTACTTCGGAAGCTTATCAGTCGAGGACTCCCTCGAATGCCTGAAGGCAATGCTCCAAGCGAACATCCGTCAGAACCTACAGATTTGCGTGCAAATAGCCACCAAGTACCATGAACAACTGACCACCAAGTCGCTGATCGAACTGTTCGAGAGCTTCAAGACTTACGAGGGATTGTTCTACTTCTTGGGATCGATTGTCAACTTCAGCCAGGATCCGGAAGTGCATTTCAAGTATATTCAGGTTAGTTTCTTGATTTATTTATTTTACGCCTTAACATACAAAACACATAATTATGACAGAAAAAATACATGAGATAAAAAAGCACAAAGGTGCCACATATTTCTTTTCAAAATCTCTTCCAGCAGCCCTCCACTGTATACCTTTACAATCTATTGGTTTAGTTTCCGCTGGATTTTCTCAAAACTTTGCCCCATAAGCGAATATTATCCAAGTTCTACTCACTCAAAAAATGGGCTTTTTATAATTTTATTGTGTTAAGTGTATTTTGTAATAAGCGAAAATAAAAGACCTTAAAAATTTAAGATAAGCCATGATGGAATTTATATCAAAATATTTCAGCACCTACTTACACACACACCTACGGCCTAATTCATGTTTTGATTAAGACTAACTAACTCACTATTGTTGTTTCCAGGCGGCTTGCAAGACTGGCCAAATCAAAGAGGTCGAGCGCATCTGCCGCGAATCTAACTGCTACAACGCGGAGCGCGTGAAGAACTTCCTGAAGGAAGCCAAGCTGCCCGACCAGCTGCCGCTCATCATCGTGTGCGACCGGTTCGACTTCGTGCACGACTTGGTGCTGTATCTCTACAGGAACAGCCTGCAGAAGTACATCGAGATCTACGTGCAGAAGGTGAGCTAAAAGTTATCTTGTTTGTTGAGGAAATTGGATTATCTGCATAGTCTTCATGTACGTTGACCAAGATTTTTGTCTGGACCTTAAAAGGGACTATGACCTCTGAGTTTGTTTCGGCTGTTTCTTCTCAGAGTAGTCGTATACGAAACACCGGGCTCGTCTAGTTAAAAAAAAAGACGGTTAAAAGTGTTTGTAAAAACCTACTTGCAAAATAAACATCATTTATCATTATTGTGTAACAAACATAGGATCTATTCTGTTACCAACCAAAAATGAATAGAAAATTTCTGCTACTTGTAACTAGAATGGTTTTCAATGATATAATATTATTTAAAACCAAAAGATAAAATATTTAACACATTTGCAGAAAAAAAAGACGAATTCAATTTTTTTTTTGACGTAATTTCAACATTAGGAATAGACCATAAACTAATACTGATTACATCCTATCTTTTTTGTTTTAATAATTTACCCAGAATTGCCGCGCGAGCTGTCACTACTACTTGTAATTGAGAAATAGAATCCTCAAGTAAATTACCTTGTTTTTCCCCCCAGGTGAACCCATCTCGTCTGCCCGTCGTAATAGGTGGACTGTTGGACGTGGACTGCGCAGAAGACATCATCAAGAACCTCATCCTCGTGGTGCGAGGACAGTTCTCCACCGACGAGCTGGTGGCTGAGGTCGAGAAGAGGAATAGGTAACATGTCAAAAATATTATGATTTAAAAGAGTGTCCATGGAGTTTCTTGCCCATTCTCCATTGAGATCCACGCTTTAGAATGGGCAACTACAGTACTTTCATAGTGATTATGTTTTGTGAATAGGACTGTAGCAGCATCTTTTTGTTAATTGTCAATCAAAAGTGCCTGTAATGGTCTAATTGAAATAAATGCTTGAGATTGAGTTTATTCAGTGTTATTAAAACGCGATTTACGAGTTGACATCTAAGGCGCGTCCTCTTCTCCTACCCTTTTCCCACTTTATTTTTGATCGACGCAGCTTGTCTTCTTCTTCTATACTTCTCATCAGACTCTTTTTTTCTTGCCAAATTATCCTTCACAGAGTTCATCCTTGTACCATTTATTTTATAATCGGTACTCTCGAATTAATTAAAGAAAACAATTGTGAAATCCACATGTGGCGGATTTATAGTCCACTCCATTTTACCGAGAGGATACTTGTGTCTTACGTTTCCTTACGTTTCAGCGTTAGAAGTTGATTCTAGATATATCCTATTCGAATTATCACGACACACAATTTTGCCAAAAGGGACCAAATATTAAAATTTGTTGAATAGATGATGTTAATAATTTGTCTGTTGTCCCAGGTTGAAGCTCCTCCTCCCGTGGCTGGAGACGCGCGTGCACGAGGGCAGCACGGAGCCCGCCACGCACAACGCGCTCGCCAAGATCTACATCGACTCCAACAACAACCCTGAGAGATTCCTCAAGGAGAACCAATGGTAAGTCATACTTCCACGCTCCGGATAGTACCAGCTATCTTCATACCAAACATGTTGGATGTCTGCAATTTTAGAATAAAAAAATCGTGATTGTTGGATTTGGAATTGATATTTTTTATAGGATTTTGAAGAAAGATGTAGTATACCCAAATAGGGTTGTGCATATTCGTCTGGTGGAAAACATAACAATGTGGTTGACCCGAAAAAATGAATAGCGTTTTTTCCATATTTTTCCTCCACTCTATTTGATGGGAAATCATCAAATAGAGTGGAGGGGAGTGTTAGACTTGTACTGACTAAAAGCCACCCCAAAGGTTCCTTCTATTGCTCTTTACGTTCCGGGGTCGCGGTAAATGAATAGCCTTATGAATACTTGTTAGTTAGGCTGCCACCCCACAGGTTACTCAGTGTTGTAATATAGGTCCTGTCCGTAGGTACGACTCCCGCGTGGTGGGTCGCTACTGCGAGAAGCGCGACCCGCACCTGGCGTGCGTGGCGTACGAGCGCGGCCAGTGCGACCGCGAGCTCATCGCGGTGTGCAACGACAACTCGCTGTTCAAGACGCAGGCGCGGTACCTCGTGCGACGCAGGGACGCCGACTTGTGGCTCGATGTACTCGCTGAGGATAACCCCTTCAAGAGGCAGCTCATTGATCAGGTGATGAACTGACACAGACAGTATTGAACTGGTTGAGGAAGCTTTTTTGCACACCAGCCGTGAGATGCCTTCAAACGCGGTGTCGCGACAGCGGTCAGTGAGGAATACATCCAAGTTTGTTACATCAATCGCTATTGGACATGGTTGGCCTTGTAGATTCTTAGACGCTTGTTAACTTTTGTTAACGTATTATTTTATTTTACTTTTTGTAAAGTAAGCAATGACTTATTGTCGGGCCTACGCTGTCCTCTCATACTTAAGTACTCTGTAACAACAACATTGTAAAACCAAATGATTTTAAAAAAGTAACCATGGAGTTTCTTGCCGGTTCTTCTCCTTAGGAAACGACCAAACCGAACCGTGCATCTTTTCTCGACGTTTTATAAGTGCCCATGTAGGCCTATGTGAAATAAAAATATTTTGATTTTGATTGTATCATAACAGTCCTATTTTAAGTGTCTTAGATAATCTTGATTTTACCCTTCAGCTTCAGTTTCTTAAGTTTATCTTTAGACCCATCTTTTGCCCGAAATATATAAGTGCTCTCACTCAACGCCGCATGTTTACTAGGAACTCTGAACTTATACATCCTATATCCATTCCAGGTGGTCCAAACAGCTCTATCAGAAACTCAAGACCCTGAAGATATCTCCGTGACGGTAAAAGCGTTCATGACGGCCGATCTGCCCAACGAGCTGATCGAACTTCTGGAGAAGATTGTTCTTGACAACTCTGTGTTCTCCGACCACAGGAACCTGCAGAACTTGCTTATACTAACTGGTGAGATAGCTTCGAGTTACTGTTAAGGGTCCCATCAGTCGTCCCTTGAGTGGTTGGTTATAGTTGACAACATACTTTTAGCATTGATATCTGAATTAAATAAAACCAAAGAAGAATACAATAAATAAAGATAGAAAAAAAATAAAGACCAGAGTTTTGCTAGGTATTTTAAATTGACCTTTAATAGTTCTATTCAATCAGTGACCACACATCTGCTCATAGTCAAAGGACTGATTGCACGAAAAATAAGTAAAATAAAAATAATAAATAACATAATATTTAAAATAAGGCAATACGAGATCCATGTAGAGTATTTTGAATTTTTCCCATATTTGTAGGATAGAGACTCACATTACGTTATTTCCTACGTTCCTCACAAAGTTTTAGTTTCGAGTTCATAAACTCGACATTGTCATACAACTTGAAACCTTATCATTACAGCAATAAAGGCGGACCGCAGTCGCGTGATGGAGTACATCAACCGTCTGGACAACTACGACGCTCCCGACATCGCGAACATCGCCATCAACAACGAACTGTATGAGGAAGCATTCGCCATCTTCAAGAAGTTTGATGTCAACACCTCGGCTATACAGGTAAGAATATTATATGCCTTCTTCTTCTTCATGCCTGTAAATTTAATCGGTCCTCAGCCATTAGAAAAAGGATGAAGGAGACAGTTATAAGTTTCCTCGCATTTAGGCAAGTCTTCATCTGTCTAGCCTTCTCCCAGCTATGTTGGAGTCGCCTTCAAGTCTAAATGGGTGCAGCTAAGTACCAAAATTTCACTTATCTAACCTCTATTACCCAGTTACTAGGTTATTGGTAAGGCCTTCGGTCTTCTCAGTAGCCAATAGCAACTGCTACCCAAGGCACGGAAATATCTTATCATGTCTTAGAATCTTAGATGATCACTCAATGACTGGCCATATTTTGGAAGCATTGCTTTACCTTAATAGCATTGTTTTACCTTTAACCCGTCGCACGATTGTTTACATAAATGTAGGGTAACTATGTATGAAACTTTGCACCCGTCTGCACACTTTGTCGCGCGAAGGATTAATACAGCGGGGCATGTGGACCATGTCTAGCTGTTAAAATTTGCCCCCAAGCCCCTATAGTACGCAGAGGGGCCTGCCGGGGTTGCCGATTGTTCGAAAGAGATACCGCGGCCCCGGTACACAAAAGGCAAAATAAGGAACATCGGTGAGATTTAGTCAGTACAAGTCTGCCCAGAGCGGGGGAAGCTATTTAATGATTTCCCATTCGCAAAAAAGCCCACCAGCATGGAAGTGAAAAAATAAAATCAAATATTCCAACATTCTAAAATTTCAAACTTGTTTTTTTCTATCCAGGTGTTGATAGAACAAGTGAAAGACCTGGAACGTGCCTACGAGTTCGCGGAGCGCTGCAACGAGCCGGGAGTGTGGTCACAGCTCGCGAAGGCGCAGCTGCAGCAGGGACTCGTGAAGGAAGCCATCGACTCGTACATCAAGGCCGATGACCCGTCGGCCTACATGGATGTGGTCGCGACAGCTACTACCAGGGAGTCTTGGGATGACCTCGTGCGGTACTTGCAGGTATGGTATCATCGTCATCGGCTTGTACAAGTCTACTGTTGGAAATAAGTCAGAAAAAGTATACTGTTGAAGTAATCAGTCTCCAGAAACTTACTTACGAACTTTGTTATTTTTTGTGGTACCAATATTATGCCATTGTTAGGCGTTAACGTATTCACGGGTATTCAATCGTAAGTTCCAGTTTAGAACCGTGATGATGAACATTTATAATCTTTAATATTCCAGAAACATCTACGATAATATTGTCAAGAACTCAAGTGTTCAAATAGGACAGAATCCCTAAAATAACCCTTGTGGTAACAAAAAATCTTTTAATCGATGCGATTAATTTGACACACACTGCATATGCTAGAATTGAAAATTCAGAACAAAACTAACACTTTTCTCCACGAACAGATGGCCCGCAAGAAGGCACGCGAATCCTACATCGAATCGGAACTGATCTACGCGTACGCTCGCACGGGTCGCCTCGCCGACCTAGAAGAGTTCATCTCAGGCCCGAACCACGCCGACATACAGAAGATCGGCGACCGATGCTTCGACGACAAGATGTTTAACGCGGCCAAGCTGCTTTACAACAATGTCAGCAACTTTGCACGATTAGCCATCACACTTGTGCACTTGAAAGAGTTCCAGGGTAAGTTACGGTTAATTAAACTCTATTTGAGTGGACTGTCTGTTCTGTCTGTACGATTTATTAATCGATAATCGACCTTATTCTGACGAGATAAGGCGCTCTCAATGTCAAGCTAAGACTCATCGCTTCACCACTGTCACTCAATGACATGAGTCCTTTTTATGCTATAATACAATTTTTTTGCAAAACAGCGGCTGCGGCTAGCTATGATACAATCTGGAACTGAAAGGGGCATCGCAAAGCTGATGTTGCCGATGTCCGCGTTTAGTCTATCGCCGCCTATAGACATAATATTAATTAATCCATTCTCTTAGTTATCATCATCTTTTGCTAACGATGTTCAGGTCGGCTTCCGGTCCTACCGGATGTATACCAGTATTTTTCCATAGTTTTAAATAAGGTTAATTTCTTCTTCAGGTGCCGTGGACAGCGCTCGCAAGGCGAACTCGACGCGCACGTGGAAGGAGGTGTGCTTCGCGTGCGTGGACGCCGGGGAGTTCCGACTGGCGCAGATGTGCGGCCTACACATCGTAGTGCACGCCGACGAGCTGGAGGATCTTATTAATTACTACCAGGTGAGGGATGATACTGGATTTATTATTACGGTCAATGTCATCAAACATTTATAGCCTCCTTTTTTTTAAGTTGGCTAAAAAACCGACTATTTGGATCATGCACAGTGAAGGCTGCTGTATGAACGTTTAGATTTATTTGCATGCACAGTAATGAGTTCCACAGTGCAAAAAAAAAGTTTGTATTTCATAATCTATTTCGAAAAATAAAAACATAAGTAAAACTTTAGTTATTACTGTGGTCGTAATCGAAATATCTCTAAAACTGTTGTCTTAGTCAAATGAAATGAGAAACGGGTCTCTGCTTTCAAGAAATAACTCAGAGACAAGAAAATTTACAGCTCATGCCCCCAAATATCGTTATATATTTATACAAAATTTCCGCCAAAAGAACTTGCAATGTCAGTGTAAATGTCAGTAAAAATACATGGCGTTAGCCCTACTTCCCTTTTTATACCTTATAACTCTCAGGGATAACAAAATTTAGCTAGTTTCATTATATAATATGTTTTTTGTTTGTGTACAGGACCGCGGGCACTTCGACGAGCTCATCAGTCTGCTGGAGGCCGCGCTGGGGCTGGAGCGCGCGCACATGGGCATGTTCACCGAGCTCGCCATCCTGTACTCCAAATACAAGCCCGCCAAGATGCGCGAACATCTCGAACTCTTCTGGTCGCGCGTCAATATTCCCAAGGTGAGAGGTTCTACTACTTTATTTATTGGAACCTCCAGACAAGAGGAACCCAGAATGTCTCGTCATAATGGATTACAGACTGGAGAATCCTATCGCAGAAATTGCGTGTTTTTCAGTTGTGGGAATGTTAAAAGACTGATTATATACTTTTTTTAAACACTAATCGCCACCACACTGCTAGCTGTTACCAATTACTCGCGTTGCGTCTAGTGGTTGCAAGCGCTACCACTGAACGTGTGATCTTAGGTTCAATTGCCACTTTGGTCAAAGTGTGATTGTTCAGAGTTTGGAAGTAGGCTGTTTATCTCCCTCCTGCGTCTACTCTCTCTTTGGCTAATTATATTTATCTAAAATCTTCTATAAGCTGCCAGAATGTAAAATTGCCGTCGTTAATGTTTGTTTGTTAATATTATAGGTCCTACGCGCAGCCGAACAAGCCCACCTATGGTCCGAACTGGTGTTCCTGTACGACAAGTATGAGGAGTATGACAACGCAGCCCTGACCATGATGCAGCACCCGACCGAGGCCTGGCGCGAGGGACACTTCAAAGACATCATCACTAAGGTAAAGAATACATGCTTTTCATGGATCGAAGACTGTTCTTCAAGTCATTGAGATATATCTATGGAGATGGCCTAATCTAATTTAGAAACTATAGTTATACAAATATCTATGATATCAACACACGCATTTAAAAAACAGTAACAACAATTTTTGTTTCTTTTTCACTGTTGTTTGTGAACATTTATTAATTTTGAAATTATTAACCGTTTTTACCAGGTGGCCAACATGGAGCTGTACTACAAAGCCATCCAGTTCTACCTGGACTACAAGCCGCTGCTGTTGAACGACCTGCTGCTGGTGCTAGCTCCGCGCATGGACCACACGCGCGCGGTGACGTTCTTCTCCCGCGCCGCGCACCTTCAGCTCGTGAAGGCGTACTTGCGCTCCGTGCAGAGCCTCAACAACAAGGCCGTCAACGAGGCGCTCAACTCCTTGCTTATTGATGAGGAGGATTACCAGGTAATTGTCATCTTTTGTCTATGTTAGGATTACAAAAGAGGCTGCCTGCAGAGGGGCCTGCCAGGATTGCGGATTGTTCGAAAGAGATACCGCGGCCCAGGAACGTAAAAAGCAATAGAAGTAACATGGGTGGGTTTTAGTCAATACAAGACACGCCCAGACCGGGGGAAGTTATTTGTAGGCTGCCTCAATTCTTGCAAGCACGCACGGTGGTCACAAGCACTACAAATGATCTAGCTCAGTGTTTATCAAACTGTGGGTCGCAATCCTTAGTGGAGTCGCGATGCCTTACTCAGGGGGACGCCGCGCCGGGAAAGGAAAATGGCAAAGTTCATTACCCCAAATAAAAAATCCATTTTCATGAGCAGGTTTTTTTTCAAATCATGGTGCTATTTTATTTAAAAATGTTAATAATCAAATCATTTTCTGATTGAACTCTATTTCTCTAGAAAATGGTGATAATAATATTAGAACTTCTCTTGCCACTTCTACACATTCTCCTTTTTCTAAGGTGTTTCCCACTGCTGAGCAGACGCCATCCCTTTTTCATCCAAACCTCTTTGTTTTGTTTAATTTCTCACTACATTGGCCCCTGAATTGAAATAACAAGCAATATATAAAATCACAATCATTAATCAGCCTAGCCATTGATTACAAGTGTCATGTTTGAATAAATGTCTGTTTCTTGCAGGGTCTACGAACATCGATAGACGCGTTCGACAACTTCGACACGATCGCGCTCGCGCAGCAGCTAGAGAAACATGAACTGACTGAGTTCAGACGGATCGCCGCATATCTATACAAAGGTAAGCACTACGTAAATAATCCTCTTGTCCGTTTGGACTGGTGGTTGACAATTTCGTTGTTTTGCTTTTGATTGTATTGTAAACTAGCTTTTTTTGCGCGGTTCCGCGGTTTCGCTTGCATTAAATTCGGGGTAACACAGTTCCCCTTGCGCCTTATTGATTTGTAATAGCAACGTTAAGATTTCCCCTTTTCTTCCTCGCATCTTACTTTATCTTATCTTACCAAAATTCATCAAAATCGGTTTAGCCGTTAAAGCGTGAAGAGGTAACAAACAAACAAACTCACTTTCGCTTTTATAATATTAGATTAAAGTGAGAAGTCAACTACTTTGATTAAAATTATCTAAAGTTTAGTAAATGTTAGCTTTTCTTTCTCGTCGGTTTGTTTACCTCCATTCTCTCGCCAGTGTGGCTGAACTATAGGGATATGTTTTTGTGTAAACATCACTGTTAACGGTAGCAAGCAATAGTAGGGGCATTCCAAGTTATTCTATTCCGGAAGAAGTCATTTTATAATTTCCCAACCGCAAAAAAGGGGCATTCCAAGTTCATCAGTTTATATTTCATGTCTTAAGAAAACACGTACAATAGGGTAGATGACACCACCAATTAATTGATTGATATACTTTTTATGAGCTGTCAAAACGCGCTTCGCAACAATGCAGACTCGCAACAATGACGTCACTAAGTTGTCAAGTCAATGATGCAACTATTTATTGATTTAAAAGCAACTAAAAATCGAATTTTAAAGTTATTTTGAAATGAATGGAGTTCTCAGGTCTAGAATAAGGTGTTCTTTCAGAAAAATTGAGTTTTTTAATTATTGGTGAATGGTGTCAACTACCCAATTCTCACGTTCATATCTCCGTAACAAGAAAGTTCGCAGGTATAGTTCAGTACACTAAAATTAGTTGTTTTGTATGTGAACAGGCAACAACAGATGGAAACAGAGCGTGGAGCTGTGCAAGAAGGATGCGCTTTACGCGGACGCTATGGAGTACGCGTCCGAGTCGCGCTCCGCCGAAGTCGCCGAGGAGCTGCTCAACTGGTTCCTGGAGCGGGACAACTACGAGTGCTTCTCCGCATGTCTCTACCAGGTAAGGCTTCGGGCTATTACACCACACGCTGTCTGCAACCGAAGGCGTCCGATTGCTGTGTTCGTAAATGCACGAACATGGACGAATTTTTGCCTTTTATTCTGCTCTTTTTCTTACTTAACTTAAGATCGAAACAAAATGTATCAAATGCTAGTTTTGATTAGCACTCTGCGTCTTTCATTCCCCGTTTTTTATGAATGAATACAAAATTGTGGTTAGTAAGGTATTATATTTACATTATTTTTTCAGTGTTACGATTTATTGAAACCTGACGTCGTCATCGAACTTGCGTGGAGACATAACATCATGGACTTCGCCATGCCCTTCCTTATTCAGGTAAATACCAATCAGCAATGAAATATTGATTGACACGAACTTTTTGAACATGAACATTGCGATAAGAAGACTGCCTTTTTAAATTTATATATAAGGGTTAATTATGCATCAAAAGCGAAGAGTTTGGCACACGCTTTGCAATTTATAATTATCTTTTAATTCCAGACCGTCCGCGAACTAACAACAAAGGTAGAGAAGCTAGAAGAGGCGGACGCAAAGCGCAGCACAGAGAGCGCGGAGCACGAAGCCAAGCCCGCCATGATCATGGAGCCGCAGCTCATGCTCACTGCCGGTATGTCCTCTCCCGGTAAACTATCTTCTTACTTACTTATTGTGCACTAAGCTTGATAAACTATACAGCAATGCAGAAGAATCCAAGTATGTTTGAAATGTTTGAGCAGTGGTGGTTTCTTGTTATTGGTGATGATTGGTTTGAACCCAAGTGGGCTATTGTGTTATTTACTCAGCGTCAACAGTAGAACCTGCTCCCACAAACAATAACTCAAAAATTTCAAAAGAGTTTCGTTAATTTGATTTCTTCCTTATTTCCTTTGTAAAAAGAAACAATACCGCTTTTTGAGTTGCCAGCACCATCATGTGTGTGACCATAACCATAATAACGTATCGTATGTCCGCAGGTCCGTCGATGCCGTACGCGGGAGTGGGCGCGCAGGCGTCGCCGTACGCGTACGCGGCGCAGGCCCCGTCGCCCGCGCCCTACCACGGGTACGGCATGTAGGCACCACGCGCGTGGGACCGCGGGGACTCATGGACTGATGCCACGACTAAACGTGCATAGATAAACTATTTTAATTAGTAGGGAAATGAATCGTTTGACGCGACGTTGATTCGTCCAATGACACACGGTTCTCTCCTCATATAACTCCCTGGTTGGATGATCACAAGAAGTATGCGCGTTATCAGTTAGTTAGTCCCGTTGCGTGTCCAGTAGTACCCACCCGGCGCAGGAGGCGCGTCCTGTGCCGTAGTGACGCATCCTCTATGCGCTCGCGACCGCCCCCTGCCGGCTTCGCGTAGGACTTATGAACTAGCCTAAGTTTTCTACTCAAAGTGCGGGTTATTTTTCTATACGCCGAGGCCTAACGTTATAGTGTTTCCTTTGCGTCCCCTGTAAAAAAAAAGTATTACGACAGACGGTCGGAAGTGCATAGAGATAAATTAAAACAAAAAGTTACGCGTAGTTTAGCCGTCAGGCCGATACGTCAAATAAAATATTGTTAGCCTGTACAAATTATATTAATATATTTGATTGCTAAATAGCTCTCATTACAACAAAGTGCTTTATTTTTTAATCGTGTATGAGAGTTATATAGATATCATGGAAATTGTCGCTTGCGATTAATATTAACTTCGTTTAGAGCGGTCACTTAAACATTAATATGTTAACGCGATTAATAATCGAATATTAAATGTTCAGCAATCATGTACCTATTGTGTAGGGTTGTAACGAGTTGCGGACAACATCATTTACTTTGTATGCAAGACTTATCATCCATTATTTTATTTATAAAGACATTTCTTTTATTTTCATCGTAGCTATCAAAAGGAATGTTTCTCGTTTATGCATGTCAAATACTCTGTTACTTAGATACTCGTTACACCCCTATCTGTATCTAAAATTAGATAAAGTAATATTGTAAAATACTTGGTGTACTTGAGAATAGTTGCTGTTGTCACTGAATTAGAGCAACCAAGAGTAGTGTGTCATGAGGTGCTTACAAACGTCCAAATACCACACCCAACTGGAAACTGGTCACCGAACCATGGAACAACTTTCTCAATAGTCAATCTTGCAAGTATTTGTACCACTAAACAATGTTGGGTGTGGAATTAAGACGTCTATAGGTATCTTTAATGCCACTAGGTGCATACGACATGTAATATACGTATATGTACATAGTGGATACGACGACACCAGATTATAAAATTTTATTAAAATTAATATTCGACAAATTACATTTGAAATTAGCAATTAGTGTAAAATCTTTATCAATATTTTTTTATTATGTTGTTAATCAATAATTATGAGAATCACATTCTTTTTATTTGCAAAAAAAGTGGGATTTAGAATCTATGTCGACTGAACAAGTTTTGTTTTACCCAACCCAGTTAAAAATGTCGTGCAATAATTCAGTTAAAACAATTCTACAATAATTGTAACAAGATTCTAAACATCAATATATAATAATATTGTTATATGTATATAATGATTTTGATCCATATGAGCCAGTTGAAATTAACTGAAATATTATAGAGGCCGGTTTCCGAGTTACTCTGCAGTAAATGAAATATTTTCTAGATACGTTTAGGTTTAGTTTAGGCGGAATTAGTGGTACGAAGTTATTTTGTGTAATGTGTGAACGTGCGAGTTTCGAGTACACGCGTGATGCTTCAGGTTGCGTTGTCGTTGAGACGTTGTTGCCTTCACTAGATAAGTCATGTAACCGGGGTACACCCACAGGCACCGGCGACATAGTCACTTGTCACTTGTAGAAGAATATTTTTATGTAATGAGCGGTGCCCGACACATATTGTTTTATTGTAACGTCACAGTTGCGAGTTGCAAATAAAAATATAATCATTGATGTTAAATGATTCATTCAAATCATTCCTCATTAACAATCTACGACCGATATGGTCACGTATCGGTAACAACATTGTTAAAGTTCGTTTTCACTTTCTTTCGTAACTAAACAAATTTTATTAACTTAAAATACTGAAAGAAAGTTCATTGTTTATTATTAGCATTGTATTTATTCATGTATGATACTGTTTCCCTGAATTTTATTATTGTAAGATTATATTATATGAATAAATAAAACTGAATTTGATTTTCTTGTTCCTGCCCCCAAATAATAATTTTATTGTGATGTTGGTTTTTTTTTATGTTTTTATTAAATTAGACACTTTAAATTAAATTTATTTGTATAGATTTAATTTTCATAATCGCGAGGTCTCATCTGTACTTTAATTTCGGGGGATCTAAGGGAATTTCGATAAGAAAGAAATTTATATTGAATTTTTCAAAAAACTTTCATTTGTATAGCCTTTCCCAACTGTATTGGGGTCGGCTTTCAGTTCTACCTAACTTGATAGTCACTATAAATGATACGCAATACCAATGTTATGGAACTCTCAGTTGTCATCAATGTTCGGTGTACAACCGACGCCTGATAGCCACTGACAATCAGAAAGATAGCCAATAGCCCCGCAGATGCAGCTGGATACACCCAATAGACGAGTGAGTGTAAAACACGAATACACCCAAGATCTAGTTTTTACGAACAAAACCCTGTGCGATCTACCAATGGCATCCCTCTTATAATTTTAAATGAAACGACATAATGTAGTATCTATGCCAACATATAGTTTTTTTTTAAATACTTCGAGTCGGACTCGCGTATGGACGGTTTTGTATGTACAAACTTGCGACATAAACGGCCATATCTTTTGACTGCGGTGCTTGTGAGGGTTGATTTTTTCACAGCTTCAAGGGTACTCAAATCTGCAATAGATTGAGTATATGGTTTTAATTTCAAATTCTCGATACCTCTATGCTTTCTCCTCCTCTTATATAAAGGTTATTTAAAGACAGACTTTATAGTGATCCTACAAGGGTTTCATTTTTGCCTTTTCAAATACGGAACCTAAAAAATCACACAATATGATACGCGCAGAATTTTTGTGATTACGTTATGCATCTGTTGGACATATTTATTTTGTTTTGTTTTCACACGATCGACCGGTTGGCATAGCTAAACTTAATTCTTTGCCTAAGTCCATTGGCCATTTGACCTGACGTAATGTAAAACTAATTC
Source organism: Ochropleura leucogaster (assembly GCA_958449745.1). Lineage (NCBI taxonomy): Eukaryota > Metazoa > Arthropoda > Insecta > Lepidoptera > Noctuidae > Ochropleura > Ochropleura leucogaster. Next base: position 4,722,811 of record OY288220.1, on the reverse strand, counting down.
ATTCGACGACACACACATCACACCAAAAAAATGGTCAGTCGTGTATGTCGTAAAAAACGATTTAAAACTTTAAATCAGCAAAACGTTTCGTATAACATACAAAAATCCGCGGAAAACTGGTCAGTTTCCCTAACCCTGAAAAACTGGCATATTTTAGAAACCGTCAAACCGACGCAACTGTCGAATTAACAAATGTGCATAATCAGCGAAACTTTTAAATCAAGAAAACTGACGAATTAAATAAATAGACGAGTGAAGGAAACTGACCAAGTTTCATTATTGTAGTGTTGTTTTTTCTTTTTGTGCGTTTGCAGTAATAGGAAGCATGTCTGTGTGTATTTGTCTAATTACCATCTACTGTACGTGTTTGCCTCTTGCAAAAATCGGCATAATGTTTTGCGATTCACTCCTTGCTGCCTCCATAGCGTATTACTCTATGCGTGCAACCATTATTTTCTTTAATATTTTAGGCCCCACAATGCGTACCTATTAGTTCCATGCGAGTCACTGAATTTGGCAGTGGCACTGACATTGTCAAATTGAAGGAGTTGTCAAACGTAACGTTGCACACATTGACATTTTGCAGCAATTTTGATTCACACAAATACATCTTGGATCGTATTCATATTCGGTTACAAAAATGACATACAAACGAAAAAAGTACCACGTCGGTGACACCCACCTGAAGAAAAGGTGGAGAGTGAGGAATCGGAAGAAGGACCTGGACCAAATTGATGAAGATATAAAAGAAGGTACGTTTTGTTTACGAATGCGAATCCGTCACATGGTTTGTGTCAGATTTTGAGGTTAACATTTTGTGTCGAGGTAGGTCGTATCAAAAACATTTATAAGTATTGATTTTATTCTGAGAGTTTCTTATAAAGCACAATGATACCACAATCTGCGTAACATAAGTATTAGATTGGAAAGAGCTGTATTTAATTCTACAGAAGCAGTGATAACCACAACCAAAATATTTGTTTTCAGGAAACGCCGATAAGTTATTGAACCAAAGTGTGGATTTGGACCTGCCTGGTGCAGCGCAGCACTACTGTTTACATTGTGCTAGATATTTTATCAATGAGCAGTCACTAAACGAACACTTCAAAACAAAAGTACACAAGCGAAGATTGAAGGCATTGGAACTAGAGCCATACAGCATCGAAGAGTCGGAGCGAGCAGCAGGCCACGGTAGCTTCAAGCAGGCCAATAAAAGGAAAATAGTCACACAGAACACTGAAAAAACTGACATAGATGGTGATGCAATCATAGAAGACATAAGCCCAAGTAAAAAGACGAAACTAAATGAAAATGATCCGTAGAGGTTTTACTAACGTAATTAAGATAAGGGATTATAAAATCCTGCCAACAAGACACTCTGCTCTATTTATAAATGGTGCTAAAGCAACTGAAAACTTTGTTTACATCACTCCACATGTTGATTTCCCTGAAAGAATAAAGGAAAAATATGTTTTACAAAAAGTGTTACAGAAAAGAAAAGCTGATGTTGACTTGGCTAAAATAGAAAACCTTTGGCATGTGTATGAAGACCTCAATGGCAAAAAAGCAGAATATGTTAAACAAAAAGAAGAAATATCAAGAGAACTAGGAAAACTAATTAAAAATGAACCAGACAGTGAAGCCACAAAGAAACTTAAAATGCAAAGTGACCTGATCAAGGAAAATATTAAAAAGTTAAAAGTTCCTCTATGGTCAGCTGAAGAAGCAGCTATGGTGGAAGCATTAAAACTACCAAACAGTTTACATTCTCGCACACCAGATAAAAAAAATAAGATTCTTTATACACATCTTTCACAGCCAAAGAAAGATAAAAACCATCTGAACATTGGCAAAAAAATGAAAGTTCTTGACTTCAAAGGCAATGAAAATTATTACTTAATGGGTAAAGGGGCAATATTTGAACTTGGAGCTAAATTTTTCTTCAGTAAAGTATTCAAAGATAAGAACTTTGTACAGTTCTCAAATCCAGATTTTGTGAAAAGTTTAATTATTGAGGGCAGTGGAAAAGATCACACTGATTCTGATACAAGCTTCATATTGCATCACAATGACGATTCTAAAGTGAACATTGACAGCCGTTTGCACCTCACTGGTGGAGGATCTCTCTGCTCCTTCCTTGCATACCATGCTAAGAATGTATTGTATGCTAAAGCCTTGCCTCTGAAGTACTACACAATGGGCAGACAGTACAAACCGTCATCTTCTGAAGAACACAGCCTGTTCCATGCAAATCAGGCATCTGTTGTAGAAATCTTTGGAGCTACAAAAAGTGTGGAAGACCAAGATAAACTTCTTGAGGATTTAACAGACACCTTGAAACTTGCGTACAGTAGAATTGGGTATCACTTCCGTTTGAGCTTAGTTTCAGCGGATAAGTTATCAATGTGGGAATCACTGAGGCTATCAGTGGAAATGTATTCAACATCCTTGCAGGACTATGTAGAAGTGGCCAATGTCTCTTTAAGTGGAGACTTTATAAGCAAAAGGTTGATGTTCACATATCTTGAAAATAAAGAGCATCACTTTCCTCTCCTAGTTTCAGGTACAATGTTGAATGTACCAAAGTTTTTAGGCTGTGCTTTGGAGCAAGACGAGCCGTTTGCCGTGCCCGACTTCGTTAAAATCGAAAGATACTTGTATATGGAAGTGCCAGAAAGAATACCATCAAAATGGGAGGAGAAACCATCCCTATTTTCGTCATTTTTTAAGTAATTAATTTTTCCAACTGATATATTCTTAATTTTGAAAATAGTCCTTTCACAGTTATTTTACTCTAGGCTTTGCATCACTGTCTATATAATTGTGATCTTTATTGTCGTAGCGATAAAGTTGCCTCTGCAACTAAACTTGTCACACCCTGTTCATAAAAATTAAATACGATATACATATATGCGAAATCACGATTATGATCGATTGTTAATCAATTCAAAGGACATGTGTGTTCAAACGAAACACCACATAGGAGTTACTACCAAATACATGCAAAAGGCAGCAGTGATAGTTTTATGGTGTGACTGTAGAACTGCCAAGTTATAGGTCTAGAGTTCGAACACAAGGCTCTGATTTTTCGAAATCATTTGCGTATATTTATCCTTCAGGGAAGAAAAACACAACAAGCCTTTATTATTTTACTTCTCCCGCCCTGGCCCGAGTGTCAGCCTTTTACTGAGTAAAACCTCGACATGTTCCTTCTTTTGTGTTCTGGGTCTGCGGTATCTCTTTCGAACAACCCGCAACCGCAGCAGGTAAAGTTCTCAATCTTCAAACTGGGTATGTAACCCAATTACAAATGAAGAGTTGAAATAACTGTTTTAGGACAGATATAATGTCTGTAGACAGTCTGCTATTGTCAAAGTGCTTTAGGTGAAACATTAACTGAATAAAACTTCAACTTTATTCAACTTGTCAGTTTTATTTATTTTCCAGTAATCTTATGTTCTTCTCAAATATGACTTTGGCGTCACTTCAGGTCCAAATCAAATTCGTATTCAGCTCTGGTCCAGTTGGGCACCAGCGGATCGGTATCATTGGGGTCCAGTGTGATCTCGATTATCTTCATGTGTCCAGTTTTGGTTACCAGCACTATAGTATGAGTCCTGGATGATAAATATTATAAACATGTTAGAAGATTTAAAATTCATGTCATTTATATTTGTGCCCACAATTATTATTACCTACAGTACGGCCAACGAGAAGCGATACGAAAGGTCATTAACCTAAAGAACAACTGTGGCGTTGACAATCTAATATTTAGCTCTTTCCATCTTGTACCTTTGTCGTAATGTCTCGTTCTCCCGGCAAAAACATGACAACGTTAAGACGGGTTCGCCAACATTCGGGCGGCCATTTTAGATGGGGTTTTAGCATGGGTTTTGTTTACATTTGGTATCGCTTCTCGTTGGCCGTACTATAAAATCCACCATTTTCCTAAAATCAAACAAACTTTTAAAACGGACAATACCATCTTCAGCATTCATTTGTTTATGCCAACAGTAAACGACACTACGAGACTACGTTTGACGACACGCTTGGCGCAGTGGTTAAGCGATCGACTGCCACGCTGCGTGTTCGATTCCCGCACAGAACAAATATTTGTATGGCGTACAGATAGTTGTTCCGGGTCTGGTTGTTTGTGTGTGAGTTTCAATGTTTGTAAACGCACCCACGATACAGGAGGAATTCCTAGTGCGGGGCAAAGATTAAAAAAAAAAATACCCACGTACTTAAGCTACTAAAAATCTCGTATTTTGACACGTACATTTATTAAGCTTAGATGGTTAAGTAACATCAGACAGATAGCGCTACTTATCAGCGTAACGCAAATTGAAATATTTAAGGTATTTTAAAAATTATATTATCAAAAACTCGAACGTGGTTGAAAGTGTCCTCGTACCTCGTATGGAAGACCACAAATCTCGTACTTGTATAAGGAACACCATACGGTTGGCAACCCTGGTTTATGTCGTCACTACCAAGCTACTGTCGACGACTGAGCCAGTGTTGCCATGTAAGTTTCCTCAATTTATTTTTTATCAAAATAGTTTTTTAACTTGTTATTTAAAAAGGATAACATAAATAGAATCGAATGTCGATATGTAATAATACTTTTATGGATCGGCCAGTGTTTTTTTTTCATGTTAAAATCTCTTATTGAACATGGGAACGCTGAATAACATACCTAGTTCCGTAGTTTCCTTGCGGTATGGCCACAAATATGGAACTTAACTCCTTATATAAATTCGGACGTTTACTTTCCAACTGGTCATCCGGCAGGTGCCTGAAAATAATCAATCATTTAGAAGTGAAAAAAGAGGCGCTATATAGTTGTATAGCACGGCCAACGAGAAGCGATACCAAATGTAAACAAAACCCATGCTAAAACCCCATCTAAAATGGCCGCCCGAATGTTGGCAAACCCGTCTTAACGTTGTCATGTTTTTGCCGGGAGAACGAGACATTACGACAAAGGCACAAGATGGAAAAAGCTAAATTAGATTGTCAACGCCATAGTTGTTCTTTAGGTTAATGACCTTTCGTATCGCTTCTCGTTGGCCGTACTTTAATAGTTCTAGATGGAGCTATTCCTATGGAAGTAGAAACACGAATGTAAAGCCTTGTTTTTTATTTTCGCTATAACGACTATCGACTTGGTAATGTTTGAAGATGTGGATAAATCAAACTTTGTGGGGGTATTGAAAATTGTTATTCAGAAAACAAAAACAATACAAAAAAATATATATTTCCTGTCACATTGCACCTACTATGCCTTTGTCTCTGTGTCACCGTTCACGCAGAGATGGTTGACTGGTAGAAAATGCCCAAGACATTAAGTCCGCCTTTGTACAATGTTTTTTGTTACTTGTGCAAGAAGTTTTAATTAATAAATACCACTGCAAGGCAAAGGCCTCCCTTCCCTCATTACTTTTTTTCCTATTATTCGTAATTTGAGCCCAATTCTTTTGGTAAGAAGCCAGCTCGTCACGCCATCTTCTGGGCCTATCGCGTCGCCGCTGTACTTTGACTCAATTTTGACGCGACATACAGCAGATGTGACCAGCCCAGTTCCATTTTAATTTTACGTCTGTGTTGCAAACGTCTGGGTCGAAATACACTTGCATAATTACGTTTAAATGTTAAGTATTAAAGCAGTTACCTCTCATCCGATTTCAACAATTCAATTAATTTTTCTAGAAGCTCGTGTTGCATGCTGGCTTTGTTATACGTGTTAAGTATCTGCATAAGTTTATTTTTGCCAGCATCCACTTTTTTCAGGGGTTTATCTGGCAAACTGTTACCGAACCCGACACACAATTCCTTGTGAGTAATCAGCTCCTCATTCGTGTTGCTGTATGATGATATCGTTGGGCCAGAGCTCCTGGAACAAATATTTATACGTATTTGAGTCTCCAACAAGATCTTCTCCCTACTATGTTGAGAACGGCTTCCAATCTAAATAAATATCTTGGGACAACTCACACACGGCTATTTGATCCCAAGCTAAGCAGAGCTTGTGTTATGGTAACCAGACAACTGATATACATACTTATATAATTTATAAATACATACATTTTATACATAAATCCAACCCAGACACAGAACAAACAATCATGCTCATCACACAAAGTTTGTCCTGGGTGGGAATCGAACCCACGACCTCCGGCTCAGCAGTTAGGGCCACTTACCACTAGACCAACAGGCCCGTCAATGAATCTAACGAGATTTTACCAGGTTTCATTGATTTTTTTGTTTGTCTATTTTGTCAAAGGCTTCCCCTATTTGTTTTCAACTCTCTCGTTGTTTTGCCTCTGACCAATCTTCAATGTCTCTCTTCACATGTATCGAAACGTGTTAGGTATTTTTTGTTAAATTCGGTAGGTGGTAGTGTTGTGTTACAAATTGTTTTCTTTTTATTTATTTAATAGTTTATTATTTCTGTTTAGGACATTGATTGAAAAAATGTTTTATTATCTTTGGGAGTCCGCCATTTTGGATTTATCAAACCAAACGAGTACCATGCAAAATTTCATCGTTTTATAATTCAACTAGCTGTTCTCTGCGGTTTCACCCACGCTGCTCAGCACCTGTTGGTCGTAGCGTGATGTTATATAGCCTATCCTATAGCCTTCCTCAAGAAATGGACTATCCAACACTAAAATAATTTTTCAATTCCAACCAGTAGTCCCTGAGATTAGCGCGTTCAAACAAACAAACAAACAAACAAACTCTTCAGCTTTATAATATTAGTATAGATAGTTCTGTTTGCTGTTGATTTCGACTTGTCCATGATGTCTACCTTGACAAGAACATTCATAGCGTGAATGTCAAGACCGTTGCCTATCTGTGTCAATTGGACTAGCCCGCCGGAGGCCCCGGGATTCGAACCTAAATAACGATAATTATAGATTTAATAAATGACAGGTTAAATAGATACTCATATATTCTAAAACTAGCTGTTCCCCACGGTTTCACCCGCGCTGCTCAGCACCTGTTGGTCGTAGCGTGATGTTATATAGCCTATAGCCTTCCTCAAGAAATGGACTATCCAACAATAAAATAATTTTTCAATTCCAACCAGTAGTTCCTGAGATTAGCGCGTTCAAACAAACAAACAAACTCTTCAGCTTTATAATATTAAGTATAGATTAGAAGCCGTTCCCAACAAAGTTAAGAAAAGGCTACGCAGATGATGTCTGGAGTACACAAATACATGCTCAATACTAACCAAACACAGGACCCACACGTCATGTTAAAGATCCTCCTAAAACAAAACATTAGTATTGTGGTGCGAAGAGCAAGTTTAGTTTAGATGGTCTCTACCTACCGTTTAATCTGCACCGGGGCCTCCCAACTCCTGTACTGCTTCTTACTTCACCAACATCTTATGAGCGTTTTCCCAACTATGTTGGGGTCGGCTTCTAGTCTAAACGGATGCAGCTGCATACCCGTACTTTACATGGAGCGATTTCCTATCTGACATCCACAATTACTGGATAATACGGTACCTCTGGTAAGATTGGTAAACTATCTGACAGTTTTGGGATTTTGCCTATTCGTAACGGCTGTCAACGATCTACAAATGACAGCCGGACGGAACCAACAGCATAACGTGTTTTCTGACGTACGGAGGGAACTCGGTATGTAAATATGGATGTTCTGTCCTTCACCATTTACTTCTTACGCATTGAACATCATACAGTGATTTTACATAAAATGTAATACTAATAATTATTAGGGGTTTGGTAAGGAGATTTGGAGGCCCCCAGGACCAGGCCACATTTAGTGTGCCTTTATTCTCACAAAAATAAAAAATACGCACTTGAATTCCACCGATACGAAAATGAAGTCATTGCAGTCTCTTGCGTAGTGCCTTATATGTGAAACATAGGGTGCAACAAGTTCATTGCACTTGACGTAGTCTGTTACTATTTTTCCTCTGCCTGTAAAATTAATAGATATTATTAATAAGGATATGTCGTGCTGGCCCAGAAGTTAAGAGCGTAACTCCAGAGCGGCGCGCGATTTGAAAATTCTCGTGTCACAGTTTTACTCCTCCGAAACGGCCTGACCGATTATTATAAAATTTTATAAGTATGTATATTTGGTAGGTCTGAGAATCGGTCGTAATCTATTTTTCAAATTCCTAAGTGATAAGGGTGACCCTCAAGAAAAGGAGCAGAGCAGCGGGTGAAACGCCGTACCCACACAGCTAGTTTAGTAAAGATTTTAACGTGTAGCGACACAAAAATGCAAGTGGCAGAAATATTACAGCGCCATCTATCCAGCCACTGAAGAACTAACGGCAAGAATCCTACATCGCGCAAGCAAAATTGTGCGCGAAGTTAGCATATATACGAGCACCCGACTAACAACTGTCGGGCAGTGGCCCACCAGACACAACACCCGTCCGGTCGGAGGATCCTCCCTTTTCCATAGAGGATGACTTTACACCCTGTTCTTCATACCTCTAAAAACGCAACGATTGTCTGCATTGAATAAAGGTCCTTAGATACTCCGGTTGGGGTTACTTACTATTGGCTTCAGGATTTTTTATTCCTCCTGGCAAGTTTAGCAGAACTCCTATTTTGTTACGAGTCGGTGCAACGGCGAACCAAGTCCCACCTCCGTTCACTTTGGCGTCGCGACCTTCAGAACAGTTTATTTTATTTATATTATGATGTTAACGGAAAATATACACAAAACCTAAGTAATGAATTTATGTTACCTTTTTAATTTTCAGCGATTATATTAGTGAAATGTGCGATTGAGCAGTTATACTGTTTACTAGCCAACATGGGTTCTGAGGGTCGATGTGTATAAATTTTTTTGCGTATTGGAAATAATCAAATAACTTCCCCCACTCTGGGCGGAGCGGGGGGGAGTGTCAGACTTTTTACTGACTAAAACGCACTCATGTTCCTTTTTGACCTTCTTGTTCCGGGGCTTTGGTACTTTTTTCAAGCAACCCGCACACCCGGCAAGCGGTAGCCCAGGCAGGCCCCTTTTTTTTGCTGACATCTCTTTGAACTCGAACGCGTTGACACGACCTATCCGCCTAGTGAGGCCAGCTACCCATTGCCTACCGTACACAGACCCGCATCTCCCGCGGCGGCTGGGTTGGTTTGACATTCATAGTTAGGTAAGCCAAATTAAAAAAGGATGGTATTTAAACGTACTTCAATTTATTCCCATTTCGTTTACCTAATTTTGCCTGTGTTGCACCAAATTTACTGAATGAGCACCAAAATATGTTAATTAAAATATGTCATAACGAGCATCAGGAAAAAGACAGCACTACAATAAAAAAGTGTTATATCTTTATCCATTTTCTATTAATGCAAGTCGTTACTGGCAGGGGGTCGCAGTTTTAACCTAACCTAACCTACGCATTTTTTTGCATTCAGGAAAGAATATTTGGTGCACGATCAGTATTTTTGGTGAACACAATTTTTTTTCCCATTAAAAAATATATATATCGCATTTAGAATGAATAAATAAATATCTTGGGACAACTCACACATGGCTATCTGATTCCAAGCTAAGCAGAGCTTGTGTTATGGTAACCAGACAACTGATATACATACTTATATATATAATTTATACATATGTACATACATAATATAGATAAATCACACCCAGACACAGAACAAACAATCATGCTCATCACACAAAGTTTGTCCTGGGTGGGAATCGAACCCACGACCTCCGGCTCAGCAGTCAGGGCCACTAACCACTGGACCAACAGGCCCGTCAAATAAATAAATACAAATAATAATAAACTAAAACCTAAAATACCCGAGACGCGTAGCAAAAATATCACTACGTGGAGCTTAATATGCACACATGCTGCTCAATTTTCAATATAGCTTTAATGATAATAATTAATATTCGAAGACTGATTAGTTATGAGATGGGAAAATGATTGTTTATAACCAAGTAAGATGAAGAACTATGATAGCAGTTATTATGACCAAGTCCATTAGTAGACGTTTGAAGTTTGATGGGGGGGGGGACATTATTAATTTAATATCAATAATATTCGCCGTCATCAAACTTCTTATTAATATTAAACTACCCCCTGTACCTAGCTATAGGTAAGGCGAAAGAACCGTCCAGATACCGGCAAACCGCGGGGCTTTTAGAGTTTCGTAACTCAAAAGAAAATATGGGATCCTTTGGAGGATAATTTTGTTGTCCGTATGTCTGTCTGCCAAGACCCTCTATCTCGGCAATGCGTGTATGTATCGAGGTCTGTCTATTGTGGTCCCTTAGAGCTGTGAAAGCTGTAGCAACCGTCAAAGTCTAAAGATATAATGGGCGTTTATGTCGCAAGCTTGTACGAAACCCTAGGTGCACGAGTCCGACACGCATTTGACCTATTTTTGGCCAAATGCAATTCATTTGCAATTGGTACTAAAAAAAAATGTGTTTTAGAAGATAACTCATAAACTACCCAAGCAATTCCGATAAAATTAATATAGGACTATCTTGGCACTATACCCTTTCGATGAAAAAAGAATTTTAAAAATCAGTCGACTATTGACGGAGTAATCGCGTCACAAACATCCAAAAAATAGTAGAATTGCGAACCTCTTCCTTTTTTGAAGCCGGTTAAAAATAAGCCATAAGAATTAAGTACCTACTTGTTATTTGAATGAAATGATGACATGATCACATGATGGGCTTTTGGGCTTAACGATGACCAAAATGAATTTATGATTGTATTATAAAAAGCGCGACACCTCCGATTACGTTAGGATCTTCCTTCCAAGGAGCCATGTTTTCTGTAGGTCGATCATAGTATTCATCCCTGTTAGATATCAGAACTAAACTGTAGTCATTCTTAGCATCATGGGTGCCATTGTACATAAAAAGGATGCACATTTTTTGTACCTACAAAAAAAGGAAAAAAAACTGTATGAAAAAAAGTTTTTGGTGCTAATATATGATACTCAGTGGAAATACCAACAATTAGTGGTCTATCTAATGCTTATACTTAATAATAGTCCAATGTATGTTTGACCACACGGTTGGTGCAGTGGTTAAGCGTTTCACTGCTGCGTTACGTGTCGCGGGTTCGATCCCCGCACGGAACAAATATTTTGTATAACCTACAGATAGTTGTTCCGGGTCTGGCTGTTTGTGTACAAGTTTAAATGTTTGTAAACGCACTCACGATGCAGGAGAAATTCCCAGTGTGAAATGGCCAACGTATTTACTTAATAGTTAAGGTTGACTGGTAAAAAATGCCCGAGGCATGCCTTAGTACAGTGTTTTTTACATGTGCATGAAGTTTTAATAAATAAATAAATAGTTAGAGGCTGAACAGCCCATGCATGCCAATGCTCTGTGGTCAAAGAATCAATACCTTTATCATCAGATAGTGGTGCAACTGCTATTACATACATTTTGCATATTATTATGTATGTAGGTATGTTGTTAGGCTGTTGTACAGACGCCTGCAGGTCAAGCTACCCGAAACTGTCAATTTTTCCCAATGAACCTTGAACCTTAATGCTTTATAAATAAAGTCGAAAATCTATCAAAGAAATCTGACAGATTGTAGTAGCTTGATGTGCAGGCGTCTGTACATATTATCATTATATGTATGATAGTTTGTTAAAACCAACCACTGTTTCTGAATGCTGATCAATGAATGAATCTACATCAATCAAGTAAGGAAGTGGAATATGTAATAAGTCGCTTGCAAATTGTTTTTTCACTTTTGGATCATAATGTAGTCTGACTTTTCCCTTTTGTAATGACTGTGAAAGATCTTAAAATGCCAGAATGAACCAACAGCTTAATTGATTTCAAAAGGCATCACAAGCTGACCTGAGCCAGTGTGACTTAAACTGAAGATTGATCTTCAGGTCAGTTAATTCATACAATCTTTTAATATTAATTGTATGTATGGTAGTTGTAATCTTTGCTTTTAGTTAAAATTTAATAATTTTCTTAATAATTTTTTTTTTATCTTTACTTTTTGGTTGGAATTCTATAATTAAAAAAAAACGTTGTGTGTGTGCATAAACTTACTAAATAATTATATTTAAAGATACCCACCAATATATTGTGCTGTGGCCAAGCTATGGAATTAATCAAGTGTTGCCGTGCTATAGGATGAAACAGGTCCTCTGATGCCTGTAAATAAATGGTTATGGTAATTAAAAAAAAAATAAGTCATAATAATAGACTTAAAAAAACGTACAGAAAAATAATATTAGTGTTATATTAAAAGTGTGAATTATGGCATTTAAAGTGTATGAACCAAAGAACAAACAGAATTATTTTTAGATATGAATATTTAACCTAGGGAAAACGGTGTGCATTTATTTATTTAACAATGCTACTATGAGATAAAAGAAGTTGTTTGTTCACTATAGAGTTGGATGAAAAACACAGTTGTTATCTATTTCATTAACTGTAGAATTACTTGAAGGAAACTTTTCCTAACTGTTTGGATTTTATTTATGTTTGTTTCTTTATGTAATATGGTAAATTATTCACATTGCACATTTATATTAGGGTTGTCAACCATACTCTAATAATGAATACTTGATTCCGCTCGCGACTTCGTCCGCGTGGCACTTTAACCCGTCGTAAAAAATTCTATCTCTCCCCTTTTTCTCCCCCTTATCCCACTTTTTTTGGCCTATGTCCATCTCCAGGGTCCCAACTATCTCTGTACCAAAATTCATCAAAATCGGTTAGGCCATTTAGGCGTGAGGATGTAACAGACAAACTCACTTTTGCTTTTATAATATTATAGTAAGGATTGGATTTCGTCAAAGACACCAGTCTTACCAAGGGGTATTGTATTACCCAGTACTAAATTGGTTTTGCAGGTCAGATAGGCATAGCTGCTTTTTGTATATTCAGGTGCATTCAGTTAGACTGGAAGTCAATCCCAAAATAGTTGGGTAAAGCTAGGCAGATGACCATGATTTGTCAAAGACTTAATATTTGATCATCTACATGGATGTATACTCTTGGTATTTGCATTGACTTAAACTTTGAATTGAATCAATTCTAGAAACTTCAGCATTCCCTTGGGGAGGCTTTGTTGATAGATTGGTTCTCTATGTACTGTAATTGATAACAATGGAGCCACTTATCAATTGGAATTCAAAATTAGAAGTTCAACTTTGTTGTATTAGTATTTTAAATCAATATTGTTGTTCCACAAACAAATAGCTATTCTTTTTTTTAGTCTACAGCAACTATATTTGGAAACTCGTATGTTATCACTATCTTTAATATCTTTTTATCTTAGGGTGCAAGGTCCAAGTCAGTTATAAAAATATATATCTTTGCATTTTTTGTACGACTGCCCAAAAATACAGAGATAATAGCATATATTATGTCTATTAGTTAAAATTTGTATATTTACAAATTACACACAATTACAATTTGGGTATTTACAAACAATAAATTGCTATATTTAAGCCCTTGCACAGTATGCCATGGATAATTGTAGAATGCAATTAGATAAAATTTATCCAAAGTATTAGTTAAAAAATGGCAAATATTCACACGATAAATATAGACATACCCAATTTTGTAGTTTTTGTTACTGTTTTCTGAATCAGCTGGTGTTTGATTGACAATTGACATCACGAAAACAAACGAATTGATAGCTTATCACAGTTGAAGGTCGCCAATCAAACAGTCATCGACAAAAATCTGATATTGCCTCACAAAAAAGTAATTTAATTTCGTGAGCATTCCTGGAGTTGCAGCGTGATTGATTAACCGTTCATATTTTTAATAAATAAAATAATTAAAGTCTTGTGTTAAACAAGCTTTCTTTATAATCTGCAACAAACTAAACCACAGACAAGATAGTTTAACTATCAACTTTAACTTGTCTTGTCTGTAAAAAATATCTAGTCTGTGCTGCTTCAATGTGACGTCCAACAAAAAAGTATGGCACGTATGGCAGGAAATCAACGGAAATGGAAAGAGTGCACTGTGGAGTGCACAAATCCGTGTTTTTAGTAAAGAATCCGTCTTAATATCATTTTCGTTGCTCCATCAATCACATGCATATCGAAAATGGATTCGAATTTACCATTTTTTAGTCTCCCAGTAAGTCAAATTTATTTATATTTTGACATTACAACAGCTGTTTACAAAAATTTAAACGATGATATATATATTCGTGTAATTTATAAAAAACCTTTATTCCAGTTCGTGGATTCGGAGACTTCAGACTTTTTATCGAAGATCAAGCCTCAGGAATGTGCGTACGATGAGTTGCATGCGACGTTACCATCTCATGGTGCTTTGTTGGGGCCTGACGATGTCTTGGCCCAGTTTTTATCTGGAGACGAACCGTTGGAGGAGCCCGACTTGAACGGCCCTACTACGTTGCACTGTGAGATCTGTAAGAAGCGATTTGACAACGCTAAGAAGTATTATGGACATTTGAGAGTCCATTCCAAGGATAATCTTTGGGTTTGTGGTAAGTCTCTTTTATCTTTGTATAGCTAGCTAATGAACATTTGCACTGACCGTCTATCTGTTGGAATATCACAGTTAATTAACTCTTGAGATTAGTAGCACCACATAGGGAGAATAGATGCCTTCTATAAATCCAAATATGATGCAAAAATAAATAATAAATAGGGGTGGCCCTGCAATGCATTGCGCTATCTAGTTAAAACCATATACTTGAAAGCTGTGGTCCGTTGGAGCTGTGAAAAACCAAACCCTCTTTGAATGTCAACCCTATGTTGTTAGTTTGTACTAAACCCTCGGTGCAAGAATCCGACTCGCACTTGGCCGTTTTTTTTGTTTTTCCCGTAACAATTACAAAGTTTTGCTATTTAATTATATTTCAGATCAATGTCCTGACCAGAAGTTCTCGACGAAACAGCAACTGATGAGACATAGCCTGACCCACAAGCCCCTGGGCAGGGAGTGGAAGTGTCTGCAGTGCACCATGGCCTTCGAAGCCCTGTGGAAACTACAGCAGCATCTGTTTGCCAAGCACTTGAACTACAAGTATGAGATATCAATATAATAGTCTATTCTCCATCTTTTAGGCAAATTTTCTGCTTTACATTATAATTTTTTTATAATGTAAAGCAGATGGTTAACGATATTAACTTAAATAATTAATAAAACACCTATTAAACTTTTAGACCTATTACAATGTTCTTATTTACAGGCCTCATAAATGTGATCAATGTGAGAAGTCATTCACTAAGGCTTCGGATTTGGAGAAACATAAATCCATCCATAGTGGTAAGTTTATTTCTGAAATTCATTCAAATATTTGGCTAAGAGTAAGCTTTCAAATAGCATGCTTTTGGTAGATGCTAGCAAACCCAGCATGGTCTAGTCTAGTCTAGAACCGAATGTATCACCAACCTACATTGGGTTGTAGTTTTGTGTTGTTGTCCCTGGGAATATCATAGACTGATCAATGGATTTATAGGAAATAAAGAAAATATATTTATTGGACACACTGCTGACGAGCACACAGAATAAAAAAAATACATAACTCAACATTAACATACAAAGCATTACAAATATTTGTAAATACGTTTGGAACGGAATAAAATAATTGATAGCTTGCATGCCGTGGCTGCAACAAGTATGTTACCACTCAGCATAATGCTGTGCTCAACCCGTGAATAAAACATACGGGAGTCAAGACAGCAGATACACAAATATAGTATATTATACTAAAATTAAAAATATAAACCTTCCTCTTGAATCACTCTATCAATTGAAAAAACTCATTAGAATGCGTTGCGTAGTTTTCAAGATCTAAGCATACATACGGACAGTCAGACAGACAGCGGGAAGCGGCTTTGTTGATACTATGAATTTACTAGTTGGCGCCCGCGGCTTCGGCCGCGCGATATCGAAAAAACAGTGCCCTATGTGTTATTCCAGACCATAATCTCCTCTGTGCCGAATTTTATCAAGATCCGTTCAGCCGTTTTGACGTGAAAGAGTAACAAACATCCATACATCCATCCATCCTCACAAACTTTCGCATTTGTAATATTAGTAGGATAGTCTAAATAGACATAATCAAATAAAAAAAACCCTATGAACTGGCGTGATATTACACCAAATGGAATAGACACAATATTTGTATAAATGTACCCAATATACACAAGCCATGGTGGCGTGTTTTGTTCTCGCTCGCCCCCTCCCATCGCGTCGCCTGCGCGCGCGCCGCTATAATGCGATTTTGTATTTTTATGTCAGTGATCGGAATTGGTAGATTAATTTAAAGTGCATTAATATCGGTACGCCTTTTAGGAAACGGGATTTTACGATTTGTTATGATCAACATTTTTTTTTCTGTTAAGGAAAAATATTTACGTATCATATCACTACATAGTATAAAACAAAGTCGCTGTCGCTGTCTGTCTATTACTATGTTGTATGTATGCCTAAATCTTTAAAACTCCGCAACGGATGTTGATGCGGTTTTTTTAATAGGTAGAGTTATTCAAGAGGAAATTTTATATGTATAATACTTCACGATATGACTCTTAGGAGTTGAGCAGCGGGTGAAACTGCTGGGCGGGTCGCTAGTAATGTATAAATTGCAAGACGTCTTCAGATCACTCACAATGATTTATATGTGTCCCTCTAGATCTGAAGAGGCATGCATGTCCCGAATGCGACATGCGTTTCAAGGACAAATCCAATCTAAAACGTCACATGTTACGACACAGCGGTGCCAAGCCTTATTGTTGTTCGGGTTGCGGGAACCGGTTTAAACAGGTATTTAATTAACTTTCTACCTACGCATAATAATATAGTCTAAGTTGGTTTTTGATTGTCCATTTGTAATAAAAAATCCAAAATTTTCTTTTGCACTGGAATTTGAACTCTATTTTGTATGTTATCGAGTTTGTATTCCCATATCTTGAGAAATATTTGAGATGAAAAGTGCTTCACATGATTTGAATACAATATCACATCCATTTACACATAGCGGTTGTAAATGGGACTTCAGCAAAACCTGACCAAAGCGTATAATTGAATGAAAAATTAACTATTATCGACCTCTTGTCACTTGGAAGAACTATACCAACTAGGGAGTCCCCTTCTCAGTCCAGTTCTTGCAGCCGCTACTGCTTTACGTTCTGGGGCCGCGGTGTCTCTGTCGAACAACCTGCCACCCCGGCAGGCGGTGGCCCTGGCAGGTCCCTCCTCAGCAAGATTTGCACCCAGACTTTAAAATCCTTCAGTCGCGAATTACTAGCAAGGTATCCTTCACGTCTTGCAGCTCGCATCAATGAAGCGTCACGCGCAACACTGTACGCATATCAAGGACTCGGGTGACACAGACAGGAGCTCTCGTAAGAACTACTGCCGCGCTTGTGGCATGAGCTTTCAATACAAGAGCGCTTTGTTGGAGCACTGTGTCAGGTCAGTGGAATTCTTTCTTGGTTGAATAAATAAATAAATATCTTGGGACAACTCACACACGGCTATCTGATCCCAAGCTAAGCAGAGCTTGTGTTATGGTAACCAGACAACTGATAGACATACTTATATAATTTATAAATACATACATATTATAGATAAATCACACCCAGACACAGAACAAACAATCATGCTCATCACACAAAGTTTGTCCTGGGTGGGAATCGAACCCACGACCTCCGGCTCAGCAGTCAGGGCCACTAACCACTAGACCAACAGGCCCGTCTAAACATTTTAATGCTTGTCTATAATAACAGCCGTACTGTTCGCATGTTCAAAGTTAAGCCGCGCTTGCCAAGATTGGTCTGTGGATGGGTGACCATTTTAAATATCGAGTTTATTCCGTGCCTCAGAAAGCACTTTCAAGTCCTTGGTACCAGTAGTCCAAGTACATCTTAAACAGTCGATTTTACCAGTCTTACCAATGGGTACCGTATTACCCAGTACTAAAAGAGCTGTGGAGGTTAGATTGCCAGTCACTCAATGTAAAATACTGGTATTTTTCTGCATCCGGTAAGACTGAAAGCCGACTCCAATAAATTAAAATAAGCAGGAGTCTTAAGATTCAAGCTCTGCCCTCTTAAAAAAAAGCACATACCGTACCGGTTATTGACGTTTTGTCAAATTGAAAAGCATTACATTAAGAAAAAAATAGTTTTTTGGAACTTGTACAACAAATAATAACAAATGACCATATTGTGACTTTTCTGGAATCCATTTTGAAAGTTATGCATTTTCTATTAAGAGAGCGGTATTAGCATCCAGCTACGGAGCGTATTTTAGACAAAGTAATAATTAGTTTTTCGATGGTCGAATCTAGCCTCTAACTTCTGGGCCTCATCTCAGTTGGTGCTCATATTATTTACTCAATTGTCCTCCAGACAACACACCAGCACGGGGGGTGTTGCCCAAAACGCAAAACCTCCCGAACCCGACAAAGAAGATAGGAGCCACCTAAACGACACAAATCGCATTGTAGACAATATAGTGGACGACATTCTATCCGCTGAAGATGATTATATGACAATACCAACACAAAACGAGATACTCAACGTTTACAACCCAAATGATATCGACAATAACCCAGAAAACTTAATGCAAATAGAATTATTAAAAGAAATGAATCAACTGCACATTTTAGACGGAGAACTTTTCTATAATGACATAGATTTTGACAGCATTCAACCTAGTCACATGTTTAATACAAACACAAACGATATGGACTACGGTGCTGATAAAAACGCTGAAATCTTATTCGACTTTACCGATGGGAGCAAAAGTATGGACCAGGATATCATGAACACTTTATTCCATGTCAAAGCTGAATACTTACCTGACGAACTATTAAATCCGCCAGAAATTGTCAACCCTCCTGAGAAAAATAACGAGTTAGACAATCATAACCAAGTTTCTGTGAATGAATGTGCCACCATATTTGAAAGTGACGTCGATTTAGAAGCTAGCACCAATCTAGCTGCAAATTTAAACCAGCTGATTGGTGAAAATAGTGTGCAGTACATTTCAACAGAAGATGATGATACATTTATAATTAGTTTAAATAGCGAAATTGATGCTGAACAATTGACTGATATGTTGAATATCGGCGTTGAGTTAGTTAATGATAAGACTAAGGAGCAAAGTATGCCTGAAGTTAAGCAAGAACCTGTAAGTTTAGCTAATGTAGAGCTTTATGTGAAGTTTGAAAAGCCATTACAAGTGAAAGAGCACCAAAATAAGCAGATAGAAGACCGCATACACCGGCCTGTGCTCGTTAAAGTTGAAGAGTCTATGAATAAACCGCCAATGAGTTTGATACCCTCAGAAGAGAAGAAGGATATGAAGAGGAAGCCTAAGACAAGAGTGCTGTATGTTTGTAGAACATGCAATAAGGTGTTCAAGAAAAATGATAATTATAGGTCTCATATAGGTAAGGCATTTTTTCTTGTTTTACTGTTTTTTAGTATACAGTATTCACAGTTATCTATTGATTTCACCAGCTGCACAGCTCTAAGCCTTCTTCGATGGCCTATTCAATACAGATTTTTCAATTTGTACCAGTATTTCCTGGGATTCTATCTAAGTTTAGATTTCTCAAATCTTATAAAAGCTTGCAGTTTGGAAGTTGATACTGCGACAATCCCATGCCTGGGAAAGCACGTTAACCCTTTAACTAATTTTACCTACATTTTTGTGACATATTTGTGTCGGTGGCGTCAAAGGCACGCGCTTGTTTGTCACATATATGTTTTGTCTGCGTAGACTTTAATAGTGTTAATTTTTACAGTTCCAAGGGAACACAGTCTTAGGATATGGTTTTAATTTCAATTCGAATCCTCCACGTGTTTCCTAGATAAAGAGTCTTGATAGACAGACAGACGGACTACAAAGAGATTCTATAAGGGTTTCGTGTTTTCCTTTTGAGGCACGAAACCCTAAGAAATGAATACTTAAAGATTATAACAATCTTCTTAGTGTCAATGATAATCTAAATTGAGTTGACGACATGGCGCAGTGGCTGAGCGATTGACTGCCGCGCTGCGTGTCGCGGGTTCGATTCCCGCACGGAACAAATATTTGTATGGTCTACAGAGATTTCTAGGTCTGGCTGTTTGTGTATGTAAGTTTAAATGTTTGTTAACACAACCACGATACAGGAGAAATTTCTAGTGTGGGGCAGTTTTATTTTTAGTTTTATATCTGGCGACGAGTTTGTCGCTTTCAGTTGCGTCTATCAGCTCTTATGATGTGCAAATAACTAGTCAGGCAAGGCACGATGGCAACACCATGGCAGAGCTATCTATGAATACTATAATCATGTTTGGTATTCCCAGCAACGCACGAGCCATCGCTTCGTCGGCACAAGTGCAAGATCTGCGGCGAACGCTTCAGCTACCGCTCGACGCTGAACAAACACACGCGCAGCCTCCACACGCCCTACGTCCCACAGGAGCACTGCTGCCAGATCTGTGAGCGGAACTTCAGGTTCGCGTGGATGGTGAGTCTAAGAGAAGTGCCTAAGGGTTTAAACCTCTTGCCGGGGTTGCGGGTTATTCGAAAGAGATATCGCGGCCTCGGAACATAAAGGGTAATAGAGGAAACATGGGTGGGTTTTAATCAGTCCGCCCAAAGCGGGGGAAGTTATTTGATGACTAGCTTTCGCCCGCGGCTTCGCCCGCGTTAAATTTGGGGTAACACAGTGTCCCTTGCGCCTTATTGATTTGTAATAGCAACGCTAAGCTTTCCCTTTTCTTCCCTCTTTCTCCCGCACATCCCACTTCTTTTTAATAAAAAGTCGCCTATGTCCGTCTCCTGGTTTCCAACTATCTCTGTACCAAAATTCATCAAAATCGGTTTAGCCATTAAAGCGTGAAGAGGTAACAAACAAATAAACAAACAAACAAACTCACTTTCGCTTTTATAATATTAGTAAGGAAGTAAGGATTTCCCATCCGCAATAAAGGGTCGTCGCGAGTCGACTAACTAAAATCCACCCATGTTTTTTCTTGTGCCCTATCTGTTCCGGGGCCGAGGAATCTCTTTCAAATAACCCGCAACCTCGGATCATACGATCCCTGCCAAGTAGGACGTCGTCTTATAATTCCACCTTGTCCATACAAGCTCACCGGTTACTTGTACTACGAAGCCGATCTTTCTGAAGAACTTTACCAACGAGGAATGAAAAAAAAATGAAATGTTGTGTAATATTATTGCAGTTGAGAGAACATTTGGAACGCGACCATAACGGCCTGACGCCGCACTCGTGCGACTACAAGGACTGCAATAAAAGCTTCTTCAAGAAATCGGATCTCGTCGTTCATAAAAGGTATTTATTTAAAAAGAAAACGTGGACGTAAGATTAGAAACATTTAACCTTTTCAACGCTACCGTAAATGCAGGCGCGTTCCTTTCACGCTAAGAAGCATATTTTCTCTTAATTGGGTAGTTGACACCATTAACCAATAATTTAAAAACACAATTTTTCTGAAAGAACAGCTTATTCTAGACCTGAGAACTCCATTCATTTCAAAATAACTTTAAAATTCGATTTTAAGTTGCTTTTAAATCAATAAATAGTTGCATCATTGACTTGTCAACTTAGCTACGTCATCGGTTGCGAGTCTCATACAAAATCTATGGGGGAAGCGCGTTTTGACAGCTCATAAAAAGTATATCAATTGATTGGTGGTGTCAACTACCTTATTGTTTGTCATATATTGTGTCTAGCGTGCACGGTACCCGCTTGCTTGTCACGCGTATTTGACAATTTCGAAGCTAGTGATAATAGGATAGTTTCCATTTTTTTTTATTATCCCGTCTCTTATATTATTCAATAATAAGGGACACGTATTTTTTTATTTGTAAATTGTGCCAAAAATTACAAAGATATACCCCGGAATACTGAAACGTCACTCAAAATGTGAGGGCTGCTTAACATTTGAGCAGCTCTTAAACTTTAGATTTTGACATTAAAGTTACGTGAAACGTCACACGTTGCTGAATTTTTTCGCAACAAGTGACGTCACACGTAACTTTAATCGATCGACTGCTGCGCTGCGTGTCGCGGGTTGGATTCCTGCACGGAACAATATTTCTATGGCCTACAGATAGTTTTAGCTGTTTGTGTATGTGAGTTTAAATGTTTATAAACGTACCCACGATACAGGAGAAATTCCTAGTATAGAGCATTTTCTTTTAGAAAGTGTCAGGTAGTAAGTGCAGCGGCACGCGTCCATTCGGTCTGAGCTGGCCTTTAGTAAATGTCTCTGTCATTGTCAGGTACCACACTGGGCAGCGTCCGTATTCGTGCGAGGTGTGCAAGAAAACGTTTCTCCACGCGAGCCATCTCAGGAGACACGAGCGGGCTGTCGACTGTACCAAATAGTAAGTATTTATATCTACTTCACTAGTTTATGAGCGTGGGAGGGGGTCGTGAAGTAAAAACTTGTGAAAAATTTGGTACTTTGACCCCAAATATTTTTGTAACTAGGTGCCAAAAAAACCGGGCAAGAGCGAGTCAGATTGCGCACCAAGGAGAGATCCGTATAAAGTTGCGATAGAAACGATCGTATGTTTAGACTTAGAGGGTTGATTTTTTCATAGCACTAAGAGACCGTTTGAGTTCATCTGATTTTTTTTAACTCCATACCTCCTCTCGTTGCCGAGATAAAGGGTCTAGACAGACATACGAATAACAAAGTGATCCAAAACAGTTCCATTTTTCCTTTTGAAGTACGGAACTCCAAAAAAATAAAGAAAAAATGTGTGTGTCAGCTCCGACGCACGACTGGAGTTTACTCCTTAAGTACGAGTATCTAACCACACGCAAAAAGAGTTTATTCAACTGAAAAAAGATTAATATCATGAAAGGGTAAATTCGCAATTTAAGAAAAATAAATAGCAATATAAATACATCGACACTGATAGAAACAAACAAGCCCAATAACATATAGTATATAAGTATAGTCGCCTATACAGCATACCATATGTACGTCTTAATACACTCACAGCCAAATTAGAAAGTTGCCAAAAACGTGACACATTTTCGTTACTTTAGTAGGTTTTACCCCTCGGATTTTTCTCATACCGGGCGCCTTATATATGAAAATCGATTCTTAAGGATTAAACTCCAAAAATACCTTAAATAAGAAACAAAATTAAAATGTTAAAAATTGCTTTCTATTGTTTCAGCCTACACAAAGAACAGCGTCCTTCATTACCTCAAAAAGAAAAGGAACTTCCGAAGAACACAAACTGTGATATTAAAATTAAACGTAAAATAAAATAAACGCTCATGTACAAAATATATGTTTTTATTTATTTGTTACAAACTAATAACATGTTTAAATAACTTGTAGTGCAGTATACCGTTGTTTAAATGACAGATCGAGGCTCACTGTTTCATAGATTAACTTCCGATCAAAAAGTAAAATTAATAGAAGAATACCAGCTTCTGATTGGGCTTAATTTTCACTCAGATCCAGCCTGTACCTTTACTGTCCTCCCCCAGCGACGCCCTAAGCCGAGGCTCGTGCCCCACAGGGGTTGCCCTTAGTATATAGTCGCTTAGTTGTTTTTTGCTCTAGCTGGAGGTATTACTCTCGAGGCATACACAGGATTTGTCCGGTTAAGCAGACTGCGAGATGCCATTCATAAAAAAGGGCTTCATTATCAAAACGTCAGCATGGGGTCTCATTGCGAAGAAAGAAAAAGTAGTTCAAAAAAACATCAATAGATGGCGTTATGTGTATCGATTTGTTTTTGAAGTTTGTGTAACTGTTTAAATTTGACCATGGAAGAAGTATGTTCTTGTTTTTAAAAATCCCCATAACACAAAAAACAGGAATAATGGGCTCCTAGTTCCAAATTCCATGATTTTTCTAAATAATATTATGGTGTTGGCTCTGGTGAGAACAATTTGTACTACGTTGTGGTTAGGTAACTCATTTACTGTTATTTCTATGAATAGATGGCGTTGTTTTCATTTTCTGAGTTTTACTTCACAGCTCAAAATTACCATTTACCATACCTATTTTGATAGAATGAAATATTATGAAATACAAACTATCTATACCTACTTATAATAAATCTGTAGAGAGGTCAATTTTGTACATGAAATATATTTCCAAAATAACTATCAGATCGATACTGATGCCAAAAATGCAATCAGTAATATTTTTGTCTGTTTGTCTGTATGTTCGTTATAGAAACAAAAACGGATTTTAACGAAACTTGGTCAAATTATTCTTTATACTCCTGGGCAGGTTATAATATACTTTTCATCACGTTACGATCAATAGGAGCAGAGCAGTGAAGGGAAATGTTGGGAAAACGGGAGAAGTTACTCCATTTTTTAAGCTTCTGTCGCGTGTGTAGCCTTAATGGTTAAAGCTACACAGAAATCATGTATGACGGAAATATTCTCCTTAAAATTATATAAAAAATAATCATACGACAGCATTTATGTCTATCTTTAATGGTTAACTCACAATAACACGTGTAACTCCCGATAGCTAAGCAGTTCGGAGCTTTCTTATTATATTTGTCTACTCTTACGTTTAATAACACTCTCACTCATCTCTTATTAAAAATAGTTAACATTATTACCTATACAATAAAAAAATTATCATATATATCGGTAATTATAAAGCTGAAGAGTTTGTTTGTTTGAACGCGCTAATCTCAGGAACTGGTTGGAATTGGAAAATTCTTTTAGTGTTGGATAGTTCATTTCTTGAGGAAGGCTATATAACATCACGCTATGACCAACAGGTGCTGAGCAGCGCGGGTGAAACCGTGGGGAACAGCTAGTCATATATATCGGTAAAGAAACACCAAAGTTATACATGAAATACGCTAATAAGCCATCGCGCATGAATATAATAATGCCATTAGGATTATTTTTGTGTGCGCTCGACGCGGCTACCGTTATATTTGGCTGTTGATGCGAATAGACGTTCAGAGTGTTCGGCCTTATTGACAGACAATGCTTATCACCGCGACTTTTAGTCTTTAAATAATTTATTTTTAGATTTCTTTTGTTGTTATTTAATAAAATAGGTACTTATCAGTTATTTTGGTAGTGTTTAAATAGGTAATCGTTCAAATTACGAATTATTAATAGTTTACATTTAATATCTTTTTAGGTAAAGTAGGTAAGTACGCATAGATTTTTAGATAGGTAGGTACCGAGTTTTGGTTAATTTAAGTTAGTTTTTTTTATATCAAGTAGGTAAAAGCGTAGGTAGGTACTTTTATTAATTATATTAAAGGTATTATTAATTAAGCATAGTAGTGATAGGTTTTTATCACAGTTTTAATTTTTAAGTGTTGTAGGTATAGGTAGATAGTATTAGAGAGGCGTTTTAGCTTTATTTTTTCTTTTTTTGTACAACACGCAAGGTCATCCGCACTCTATCGTCTAGCGCCCAAGATTCGGGCCGGTAAGTATACCTACTTACCTACTTTTGTAGGTACCAACACAACATACAAATATTACTACCTACTTAGTTAAGTAACAACTTGTATTTAAAATAAAATAAAAATATTCTACACACTTCTGAGTCTGTTAAAAAATAACTCCCTGCTTAAAATCATCTAATTTGCAGCAAATATCATTTCAAGAGCTACCTACCTATTTCGATATTATAATCATCAGCCTAGCCTTTTCCCAACTATGTTGGGGTCAGCTTCCAGTCTAACCGGATGCAGCTGAATATCAGTAGGTACCTATTTTATATGGAGCGCGGTGCGACTGCCTATCTAACCTCCACAATTTGAGGAGGAGCACAACCCAGTTAGTACCTACCTACTGGGTACCTAATACCATACCCCTTGGTAAGACTGGTTGTCAGACTTTCTGTAACGACTGTCAAAGATCTACAAATGACAGCCGGAACCAACGGCTTAACGTGCTTTCCGAGGCACGGAGAAAACTCGGTATGTAACGGGTGGTCACCCATCCACAGACCAACCTAGGCAAGCGCAGCTTAACCTAAAGAACAACCCGAGCGGTTGCTATTTTTTTGCCACGAGCTCCTCTATTCGCTATTTCGATATTATAAATAACTTTGATTGACTTAGATACCTACTTGATACCTAATTATCAAAATTTGCGTTGACTTTTACGCTGAACCTAACAAATACCTCAGTCTACCGAAAAACATGTAGCTATACCCCACGCCTCAGATAATATAATACTAGGCATGAAAGAACGTGAATTTATTAATGGCGATTGCCGAGTGACTGACGACGTAAGCTTCAAGGTCAAAGGGCTATATACCTACCTTAGTTTACAGTACAAAAGTATAGTTTGGTTTTATCGCCATCTATTGGTTCTCTGTAAAATAAACTGAACTTGAGCTATCGCTGCAAGCACCATCTAGCGCCGTTGTGAGTAAAAAAAAAATAGCCCGGATAGCCCGGAGAAATGAGCAAGTTATGGCGGTCGCGTTTCTTTGTATGAGATGGAGTATCTGTACGTTAGTATTATATTATCTGTGACGTCAGTAATATCTATAACTAGCTTTTGCCCGCGGCTTCGCTCGCGTTAAATTCGGAGTAACACAGTTCCCCTTTCCTGATTTGCAGGTACCTGCTACCTGTAGTTTCTGCCCTTGCGCCTTATTTATTGTCATAGCAAAGCTAAGTTTTCCCTATTCTTTCATCAAATCGGTATAGCCATTTACGCGTGAAGACGTAACAAACTTACTTTCGCTTTTATAATATTAGTAAGGATTGTGACCAAAATAGGGCACTTACACAAGGTCGCTAGCCCGTTTTCGGGTGTTCGAAAGACAACTCGAATTATAGTATTCGGAGAGCAAATCTCGCTAGCGACACTAGCTCTCCAGATTTCAAAAGTAGTATAACATCGTTTTTTTTATTATTTGTACGAATGGGAAATCATCAAATAACTACCCCTGCACTAGACGGAGCGGATGGAGGGGGGGGGGTGTCAGAATTGGCCCTTTATGTTCCGAGAACCTCATTTTACCTCAACTTTCGTCACGTATTTCAACGACACATGACCATCATCATGACGACACTTGTTTGACGGAATTAAAATAAATGCATTGTTTACAAAAAAGCTTTTAATAACTAACAAGACATAATCTTAAGATCTATAAACATAATTTCTATTTGAGTTTCAGTATTTAAAGAAATATATTCAACAATAATTGAGTTTTCCGCAAATATATCAAAAGTTAAACGAATGGAGTATACCTGTCTAAGTTCATTGTAGATGGCGTTACCATAGCCGAGTCCCAAACAGACCAATGAGATCACCGTTTGATTGGTCTCTATGGTCAAGTTTTCAACCAGTGACAGTGCTTGGAACTAGCTACACTAGCGCCATCAGTTTCATAGTTATAATCCCATTTAGAATTTTGAAATAACATTTTAGGTGAAAACGTCAGTACACCGCGAAATTAGAATTTTCTTACGGTTTTAACAATTTACAGAAAACGTTTACTGTAACAAATATTTTTTATAGAGTTATAACCATTAAAATCATCAATATTAAAAAACAATATGGTCAAATTTTCAACCAATCACAGTGCTTGGTACTAACTAGCTACACTAGCGCCATTAGTTTTACAGTTACCCTCCCTATTTTGATTTGTGATTTGTACATCAGTCTTATTATAAGTTAATGCTAGGCATTCTTCAAGCCTTCTTCTTCTTCGACGATCTTCATTCTCTGCATGAACGCTGCCAGGCCGTTGGGGGAGTCTGCTAGACTCTCGTACGTGTGATGATTGTTTCCTAGCTGTGGAGTTCAAATGATTCATGTATAATAGCATAGAGGACTTGGGGAGACCAAGCTCATTAACGCTGATCGGGTATTATTTGGGCACGTTTCCTTTATAGGGGAATGAGGTTATACGAGATTTTTGTCGTTCCAAAGAAGACGGGAATCATTCCGGGACGTGCCCCGCAGGTTGGGGGGGGGGGGGGGGAGGTAGCGGAAGTCGCATTAGATCCCGCAGCCCCACAAAGCAAGTGTGCGAGGGAATACCGGTGTGCTTTAGTCAGTACGAGTCTGACAGACCCCTACACTGTCACCAAGGCTCCATCCATTAATGATATCGATATAAGAGTGTAAACAGTAATATGCGACATAAACAGCCATATTTCATTATATATTGCGCAGACTGCGGGCTGATTCTTACACAGCACAAATGGACCACAGAGTTGAGTATATTGCCTGCCGGGGTTGCGGGTTGTTCGAAAGAGATACCGCGGCCTCGGAACGTAAAGGGCAATAGAAGAAACATGGGTGGGTTTTAGTCAGTACAAGTCTGACATGCCCCCCCGCTCCACCCAGAGCGGGGGAAGTCATTGGATGATTTCCCACCCGAAAAAAAAAAAAAAAAAAGAGTTGAGTATATGTTTTTAATTTTAACTCTATACTTCCACGCGAGAAAAAGGATCTAATCTAATCCATTAAGGGTTCCGTTTTTTTTGGGATAGTACACAAGCAGAAAAGTGAATACTTACAAATTGTTTGACCCACTTGGAGAGATGCTCGGTGAAGTACTCCTGTTGGTACCGCGCGTCCAGCAGCAGTACGGCTCCCCAGTCCCCGCGGTGCCGCACGCAGCGACCCACTGCCTGGTTCAGAGCCCTGATAACCAAATATCTTTGTTATCTAATACTAGTTTTTGCACACGACATCGCCCGCGTTGAGTTTGGTAATTCTCACACACACACGGACTATATGACTTCCAAATTATGCCGAAAAGCCTAGAAAGTATTTCAGTATTTAGCAGTGGCGTGCGCTCCTAATAGGCAAAAAGGCACTGCCGACCCTTGACTCCATAGGTAAACAAACAAAGAAAAAAAAAACAAAGAATAAACAAATATCTAATTAATTTAAACTTTTTCTATAAATTCCTAACGTAAAAATAATAGCAACGTTTCACACCGCCCTAAATTAACACTTAGGGCCTATGCACACCACGTTTTTTAAACGCGCCGTCGACGCGCGTTTGTAGCGATACAGACGCGATACGCACGCAAGTCAGACGCAGCCTGTAGACCTTTGCACACCTGTATAAATACAGACGCGCGTGTGTAGCGATACAGACGCGATGCAAACGCGCGTGTGTAGCGATACAGACGCGATGCAAACGACGAATAATCCGGCAATCGTAAATTCCACAATATTGGCCGGTTTTGAATTTCAGTTATGAAGTTTTCTGTGTCGAAAGGCTCCATTTTTTTGTTCCTCTTTGAAACAAAAAAATGGAGCCTTTCGACACAGAAAACTTCATGACTGACCGACTAACAGCTTCGTGCGGTGCACCAAATCGCTCGATTGCTACTAGCGTAGATTCACACTTCCCTTTCCCTCGTTACGTTTTAACAAACTGCTCTGCAGGATAAAAACGCGCCGGCGACGCGCGTTCCCAAAACGCGCGTCGACGGCGCGTTTTAAAAACGTGGTGTGCATAGGCCCTATGGCAGGCGTTTCGCGTTCAACAGATCGTCACGAGCGAATTATAGGCAAACTTCAATAGTGCCTTTAGTTCATTGATAAATGTAGGCATGAAGTATGCGTGTGTGTGTAAAACCTCGTGTACAGACACTTCGTGTATGGCTCACACAGCGACGTATCTCCTGTGGCATGACAAGCCAATCGGGGGCCGCGATTTATGTCGCAATTCATTGCGACATGAACAGCTCGTTGCATTGGTCGGTACAGCTCAGCTTTTTACTGATTGGCGCTCAACAGAGATTATACGACAAGTTGAAGAAGTCATTAGCTATGTACAATTCCGGTTGAAACTGATGCAATTTTATTTGTCAACATTTTATTATCAAAATTTTGAAATGTTTATGTGAAGTTCGCAGTTATTATTTGTTTTTTTTTGTGAATAATTGACGAAACGCAAATTCAGTTCGATTTGTTCTAAATTCGATAATGTGTGTTTGTTAAAAGTAATAAATGGTAGGTTTTCTCAATTGTCGTTTAATGAAAACCCAGCAAAAAGGTAATGTAACTCGTAAATTTAATACGAAAAATTATGAAACATACTCCTGGCTGTGTGGTTGCATACACACAAATAAATTTGTTTTCCGTGCCTGTTATTTAATTCGAATAATACAACAGTTTGGAGTCATTCGGGATATACCTACAGATTTACATAATTTCTATTCCGCGGCAAAAAAGACTAACTAACACGTGCAATTGCGGAATCTTTCCTAATTTTAGCGGAAAAAAAAACGCTGCCTACCCGGTCATTGAACTCTGTGCACGCCCATGGTATTTAGAGCGAAACAGGATCTAACAATTTGTAACCCATTACAAAATAAGATAGTTTCTAATTTTTTTAATTATAGAAAAGCCAGACCCGGAACACAAAAGGCAAAAGATGGAACATGGGTGAGTTTTTGTCAATAAAAGTCTGACACTCCTCTCCGCTCCGCCCAGAGCGGGGGAAGTTACTTGATGATTTTCCATCCGCAAATAAATCGCTTTGGGGATTATAGACGTGATCATGTGTGTTCTTAGTACTTAGTTCTTAGTACCCGGGGATTTTAAAAGTAGGGGGCGCGCCACCCAAGGGGGGCTCAAAGACCTGCAAAGGGGGCCGCCGTGGGCTATTAGTATGGTTAAGGACCTTATTTACACATTACCCGCGTTTACGTCCGACATATTTATTGTATACCTACAAACTTGATAACTATCATACTGGCTTAAAAAAATACTGAAAATATTTGCGAAAAAAAGTTCATATTTTTTGAAGTAATACTTCTTTTGGTGCGATGGAGAAAAATGATGAGAGTGAATTTAGCCAGCGACATCGTGAAGTTAGTTCTAGGTGGCATGACAATCGATAACTATGTTCAAGTTGTATATTCTAGTATTTTTATGTTTAGAACACGTGTTTCATAATAAATAAATATATATTATTTTGGTGTTTTTATTAAATCAATTTCACATTCCAAGCAACCCTTGCCGAGGTTTGGAAATGGATGGGTTACCACACGGAGCCAGGTTATACAACCCTCACCAAGGTTAAGAAATGGATGGGTTACCACACGCGGACAGGTTAAGCAACCCTTGCCGAGGTTTGGAAATGGATGGGTAACCATAGGGGGGCAGGTTAAGCAACCTTTGCCAAGGTTTGGAAATGGATGAGTTACCACAGGGGGCCAGGTTAAGCAACCCTTGCCGAGGTTTGGAAATGGATGGGTAACCACAGGGGGCCAGGTTAAGCAACCTTTGCCAAGGTTTGGTAATGGATGAGTTACCACAGGGGGCCAGGTTAAGCAACCTTTGCCAAGGTTTGGAAATGGATGGGTTACCACAGGGGGCCAGTAATAGAGTTTTATTCAAAGTGCCTTCGATTATCGAATTCATAAACGATAATGAAAACAAAAACGATGTCCTTTTGGTAAGTCCACAATGAAACTAATGATGTTTTCAATGACATATTTAGTTCCTATCACAATCTGTTCTTTTCTGCATATTACTTTTACAAAATAATGTCGATGTTTCACATCTGCCAGGCGAACCGTGACGGCTCACATTTTTTGTGATGAATTTTTATATTTATCGTTAATCACTACAGCATTTTAGTTATTTTTACACACACTCCTTTTTTTCAGGTTAAAGTCTGATTAATATAAAATTATGACTATATTTTATCAGCATTAGGGGGGCACTGAATGTTTTCTCCTTTAGAAAGGGGGCGCATGATGAAAAAGTTAGGGAACCCCTGTACTAACCTGTATGCTTGCACCCGAAGCCACTCCCTCCCGCTGAGTAAGCTTCTCTCTTTCATATATTTATTGTTGTACTCCATCTTGGCGTTCACCGCCGTGTCGAATGTGTTAGGGTATGGTACACCAACCTGAAGACAAAGGTATATAGGGTCACGTAAGTTAGCGAAACTTAAAGTGTGATAGCTATAATAATACACAGGGCAGGTAGGACAAGCAGCGCAGGTAAGGCAAACATGGCAGGTAGGTCTGGTAAAGCAAACATGGCAGGTAGGGCAGGTAAGGCGCACAGGGCAGGTAGGGCAAGTAGGGCACATAAGGCAAACATGGTGGATAGGGCAAACAAGGCCGGTAGGGCTGGTAAGGAACACATATCAGGAAGGACAAGTAGGGCAGGTAAGGCAAACATGGCAGTTGGGGCAGGTAAGGCGCACAGGGCAGGTAGGACAAGTAGGGCAGGTAAGGCAAACATGGCAGTTGGGGCAGGTAAGGCGCACAGGGCAGGTAGGACAAGTAGGGCAGGTAAGGCAAACATGGCAGTTGGGGCAGGTAAGGCGCACAGGGCAGGTAGGACAAGTAGGGCAGGTAAGGCAAACATGGCAGTTGGGGCAGGTAAGGCGCACAGGGCAGGTAGGACAAGTAGGGCAGGTAAGGCAAACATGGCAGTTGGGGCAGGTAAGGCGCACAGGGCAGGTAGGACAAGTAGGGCAGGTAAGGCAAACATGGCAGTTGGGGCAGGTAAGGCGCACAGGGCAGGTAGGACAAGTAGGGCAGGTAAGGCAAACATGGCAGTTGGGGCAGGTAAGGCGCACAGGGCAGGTAGGACAAGTAGGGCAGGTAAGGCAAACATGGCAGTTGGGGCAGGTAAGGCGCACAGGGCAGGTAGGACAAGTAGGGCAGGTAAGGCAAACATGGCAGTTGGGGCAGGTAAGGCGCACAGGGCAGGTAGGACAAGTAGGGCAGGTAAGGCAAACATGGCAGTTGGGGCAGGTAAGGCGCACAGGGCAGGTAGGACAAGTAGGGCAGGTAAGGCAAACATGGCAGTTGGGGCAGGTAAGGCGCACAGGGCAGGTAGGACAAGTAGGGCAGGTAAGGCAAACATGGTGGGTAGGGCAAACAAGGCCGGTAGGGCTGGTAAGGAATACATATCAGGAAGGACAAGTAGGGCAGGTAAGGCAAACATGGCAGTTGGGGCAGGTAAGGCGCACAGGGCAGGTAGGACAAGTAGGGCAGGTAAGGCAAACATGGTGGGTAGGGCAGGTAAGGCGCACAGGGCAGGTAGGGCAAGTAGGGCAGATAAGGCAAACATGGTGGGTAGGGCAGGTAGGGCAAGTAGGGACGGTAAATCAAAAATAGCAGGTAGAACAGATAAGGCACACAGGGCAGGTAGGGCAGGTAGGGCAAGTAGAGCAGGTAAGGCAAACATGGCAGGTAAGGCCCACAGGGCAGGTAGGGCAAGTAAGCCAAGTTGGGCAAGAAGGGGATGTAAAGCAGGTAGGGTAGGTAAGCATGGCGGGCACAGCTATTTTCATATAAATTCGATGAATGAATATTTATTTAAAAAAACGTGTGTAACCACTAATTAAATCCGAATACCAATTAAAAGTCCTAGTAATTACTGTTAAGTGTGTCGTTTTTATATTTTTAATTATATATATTAGTTTATTTCATATGAAAATTTGTATAGATTTCGAAAGTAAAATAGTTCTATAAGTACTTATATATTTTTTAAATATAATTTGTGTACTTCATCACAATGTTGCCGTATTAAGCCAAAGGTTGATTGGTAGAGAATGCATTAAGGCATTAAGTCCGCCTATGTACCACTATTGTACATGAAGCATAAATAAATAAATTTATTAAATGTTATTACTAATACTAATTACCCCCAACAATGGTTGACTAACCAATATTCACTACATAGTATAAAACAAAGTCACTGTCGCTGTCTGTCTATTGCTATGTTGTATGTATGCCTAAATCTTTAAAACTACGCAACGGATATTGATGCAGTTTTTTTAATAGGTAGGGTGATTCAAGAGAAAGGTTTATATGTATAATACTTC
Source organism: Ochropleura leucogaster (assembly GCA_958449745.1). NCBI lineage: Eukaryota > Metazoa > Arthropoda > Insecta > Lepidoptera > Noctuidae > Ochropleura > Ochropleura leucogaster. The sequence goes on along the minus strand of OY288220.1, from coordinate 4,689,032 downwards.
ACGCTATGACTCTTAGGAGGCGAGCAGCGGTTGAAACCGCTGAGCGGGTCGCTAGTAATGTAAACTACAGTACTTTCACAAGTTATTATGCCTTGTGACCGGGACTGTAGATTCATTTTGTTTCTTGACATTTAAACGTGCTTGTAATGGTCTAATTGAAATAAATGATTTGATTTGATTGATGTTTATTTCGCAAGTAAGTTTTTCCAAACACTTTTACACGTCGTTTTTTTTTAAACTATATGAGGCGCGTTTTGTACCCGACTACTCTGAGAAGAAACAGCCGAAACAAATTCTGAGGACATAGTCTTTTTAAAATATTTTCTTTTATATATTATGTTACTTACACATATAACAGCTCTCGCCTGATGATCTTTGAAGTCCATTCCTTCAGACACCTTGCCGCGGTAGATCGCGAACAATAATGCGCCCTTCTCAGTACCCACGGTCTGGTAGAAATCCTGGAACATTTTATATGTACACTCAATAAAAGACATATGTAGGCATAGTTAATTTTTTTTAGACACCGACTTCGTAGCTTTATTCAAATTGAATATTATTATGAACTAAACTGATTTTGATGAATTTCGGTGCAGATAGTTGGGACCCTGGAGACGGACATAGGCTACTTGTTGTCTTTTTCTAACCAACCACTTCCCTAAAATAGAGGGTGGAAGTTAGTGTGGAGCATTCTGCAATTTTCAAGGTAGGAAGCTAAAAATGGATTGCGGACTATTTGTCACTAAAAAAACATCGTGCATCATTTTTTTGGAAATTTGCTCCTTTAAAAGAGGGGATGAAATTTTATTTGAAAATTGAAATTGAAAATATTTATTTCAGACCAGGCACATAAAGTTATAAGTCCATATAATAATACTTAATATGTTAGTAGAACAAACTTAAAATCTATGTTAGTAAAATTTAAAACAATCAAGATGCTGGACATGCATGAGCGACCACTGCTTCTTAAATTGGCTGTCCACTCTGTCCGACAACACACTCAGAAGCCTGTTGGTGCTACCCTTTAGCCGAGACCACAGGGAGGCCGTCCTTTTGCGAAGCACAGCCTGGAAGCCATCCGTGCTTAAGCGTGCGTGTTATAAGGGGCTTTTCGCAATTTTCAAGGTAGGTAGCTAAAACTCGGTACACATACTCTTTGTAACCAACGAAAAATACCTGCAAATCAGGAAATGGGACTTGTGTTACCCCGAATTTATCGCTAGCGAAGCTGCGGGCAAATGCTAGTATTGAATTTTGACTATCGAAACGGTTGGCGCAGTAGCTAAGCGTTTGCCTGCTGCGCCACGTGTCCCGGGATTCAATCTCCGCACGGATCAAATATTTGTATGACCTACAGATAGTTGTTCTGGGTCTAGCTGTTTGTGTATGTGAGTTTAAATGTTTGTAAACGCGCCCACAATACAAGAGAAATTCCTAGTGTAGGGCAAAGTGAAAAAAAGAACTGTGACAGTAGTTGACGGACCTGTTGGTCTAGTGGTTAGTGGCCCTGACTGCTGAGCCGGAGGTCGTGGGTTCGATTCCCACCCAGGACAAACTTTGTGTGATGAGCATGATTGTTTGTTCTGTGTCTGGGTATGATTTATCTATAATATGTATGTATTTATAAATTATATAAGTATGTATATCAGTTGTCTGGTTACCATAACACAAGCTCTGCTTAGCTTGGGATCAGATAGCCGTGTGTGAGTTGTCCCAAGATATTTATTTATTTAGTAGTGACTACTCACATCCATGGTCTCCTCATGATCTCCACCGTGCCTTCGCTCACAGAACACGTTCTTGAGTTCATTCATCTCGTTCCAGAGACCCGTTTCTCGCCAACTGAAACGTTATATGGGCAAAACAATATACTATATAACAATATACTATGTCGTTTGATTACTATCGTGGAGCAGATCTAACCATTTTTTATTGTAAAAATTTTCATGGATACCTTCTGGCAACACTACTTGGTGTCCCGACCTGCGCGGGACGTCCCGATTTTCAGGGGTCTGGGGACGCGTTTCGATTCGGATCTGATCGGGACGCTAAATGACCCGATAAATCAAAGAAAGTATTTTTTTTAAATTAATTTTTGTAAAATATTTAGTAAAAAAAAATCAGTGCAAAACAAAGACTTAAGGCCGTTACAAAAATGGCACACATTTCTTAAAGACAACAAATTTCTACTTATCCAACAAGACTGATTATATATAACAAAATGTAAGATAAACTACATATTTAATTTAGGTAATATAATACTATACTTGCACAAGTAGTTTAAAACACAATAAATTAAACTCTGATTTAAAAACTCCTTGTTTTTGTTTGCTGTCCCAATCTGCAACCTTAAATCCCGAGTTTTTTGACCTTATGTACCAATTTCAAACAAATCGGACCTGAAAACACTATTACTAGGGCAAGCGGAAAGGTATGTCGCACTATCACATACTAAAAATCCCACTTTTTTCTGGTACTACCAGGTGTCGGAATGCCGGGAGACACAAGTACATACACGGGCACCCCCTACATGTATCAGCCACCATTCCCGGCGGGTTCCAGCACCAAGTGCAGCCGGCCCAGCGACCACATTTTTGGGCCTGGCCCTGACGAGGTCCCTCCTTATGGTGGCCGGAAATCGTGAAGCACCTTTCGACGCAAATCTGCTTTTCTATAAAGGAGAGAGAGCTCTTTCTCCTCCACGCATCCTTTGTATGAGTCACCTCCCATTCGAAAATTATTTTCGCTTCCAACATTGAATTGAACAGCTGAAGGTCATGCATACTGAGTGCAGCCACGAGGGCACAGCACTGCTGAGCCCAAGTTGAGAAGTCCTCCAACGTATGCTGTATGCTGTGCTCAGCCACTCCACACAATGATGACAAGCGGGCGTCCCGCCGTCGGTCTATATGAAGCAGGTACTTCCCGAAGCAACCGTGTCCCGAAGGCACGCGTCAGCTGGTAGCTATGTCCTCCACAGTGGTTATTCCCGGCACTATTATTGCGAACCTCAACCTACTGGTTCAGACTAGTAACCATCCTAAAAAGACGGTGAAAAACTGTTGCTCTTTAGCATTTATATATAAATTATGTTATGCAGTACTCACTCCTTCAGGAGTCGGTCCAGCAGCGAGTATGAGGGCAGGAAGCACAGCACCCCGTGCGGCGCCAGGCGGCATTATGTTATGCAGTACTCACTCCTTCACGAGTCGGTCCAGCAGCGAGTATGAGGGCAGGAAGCACAGCACCCCGTGCGGCGCCAGGCGGCATTATGTTATGCAGTACTCACTCCTTCACGAGTCGGTCCAGCAGCGAGTATGAGGGCAGGAAGCACAGCACCCCGTGCGGCGCCAGGCGGCATTATGTTATGCAGTACTCACTCCTTCACGAGTCGGTCCAGCAGCGAGTATGAGGGCAGGAAGCACAGCACCCCGTGCGGCGCCAGGCGGCATTATGTTATGCAGTACTCACTCCTTCACGAGTCGGTCCAGCAGCGAGTATGAGGGCAGGAAGCACAGCACCCCGTGCGGCGCCAGGCGGCATTATGTTATGCAGTACTCACTCCTTCACGAGTCGGTCCAGCAGCGAGTATGAGGGCAGGAAGCACAGCACCCCGTGCGGCGCCAGGCGGCATTATGTTATGCAGTACTCACTCCTTCACGAGTCGGTCCAGCAGCGAGTATGAGGGCAGGAAGCACAGCACCCCGTGCGGCGCCAGGCGGCATTATGTAATGCAGTACTCACTCCTTCACGAGTCGGTCCAGCAGCGAGTATGAGGGCAGGAAGCACAGCACCCCGTGCGGCGCCAGGCGGCACACGCGCAGTACGGCGGCGCCCAGCGCGGTGCGCGCGCGCGGGGAGTCCACGCCGGCCGCGCTGTAGCGGAGCTCGCCCGTCGCGTCGCCCACCAGCGTACCGATCCACACCTGTGGGCAGGTACACAGTTTCACTATACACAATACACTCATGGAGCAGCGACAGCTCAGGGCTCTGTAGCTCTGAGCTTTCGCGGTCGTGTTTACGCATATGAGGAAGAATACTCTATTTATATTCATACAGTTAATCCAAAGGTTGTCTGGAAAATATCGCTTGAAACCGCCATTGTAACCATTGAATGAGGAATATTGTAAAACAGTTGTGTTCAAATTTTGGCGTACACTAAAGCATATTCTATTTTATTAGAACACGATGATAATTTTTTTGCAATATATTTAGTTCGAATTCTGCAAAAGGCTCCAGGTTTAAATATGCAGAACCGGGATATGCCGGCTACAGATTTAGCTGCAAGGAGTATGCTATTTTCTCAAAAACTAACATGCTTAAAAATAAGGAGAGAAAATCTATAACGGCTGTCAAAATTCAGTCTAAATGACTGTCAAAAATAGGAAGAGAAAACCAACGACTACATTATGAGGTAGATGTTAGCTTTTTCCCTCTATTTTTAGAGATGTCATTTCTGTTGTTATGTTATAGGGCATGGTAATGGGTGTCATTTTTATATATTTCTTAAGCATTTCACTTCACTGCGCATTGTGAAATTTATTTCATTTATTCTCCAATAAATCATTAAAATACATTCAATCGAGCTGGTTGTCTTCTTCAAAATACCTTTAAACTCCCAATATATCAGCCCATTGTGCCCATATTAAGAAGATCTTGATTGCAATTCCTGTAATTTGTATAGTAAAGAATATTCTATCTACTCTCCTCAAGAATAACTTACCCTATCCGCCGGAATGATGTGGTTAGGTGATACGCGGTGCGGGAAGCTGGTGGCGAGCTCGGAGTGCAGGTTGACGAGCGGAGTGAGGGTCCCGGACGCGAGCGCGATGCACCGCGCCGGGTGCAAGCTCTCCATCACGATGGCCGGGTTCATACACATCAGGGAGAGTGTTAGCGTCTCCTTTGATACCCACTACAATAAAACGTGGTTTATGATGAATATTTGGATCGGATCAGCAGACGTGGTCACGGTTTTCAGTATAGGTCGTGTCGACGGTGCGTTTGTGTTCCAGACGTAGGTATGTTAGCAAAGCAGAAGGGCCTGCTAGGGGCCACCGTCTGCCGGGGTGAAGGGTTGTTGGAAAGAGATATTGTGGCCCCGTAACGTAAAGGGCAAAAGAATGAATCTGGATGTGTCAGTAAAACCCATCTTTAAAGTGGTCAACAATTATATTCATTACTCAACTACAAAAACGAGTCGTTTTGCTTACGGATAGTAAGATTTTGACATACGTCAGAACGTAGAACCTATGTCAAAATACTACTATCCGTAAGCAAAACGAATCGTTTTTTGTTAATTGGAACCGGGTGTTAGTCACGTATGTGCTGCATCCCTCCAACCTAAGAATTACCTTTAGTTAAATTTATATTTTAAAATTGTTATTCAAATTTTAAATTTCATACTTTGATATATTGCATGTAACAAAAAGTTGTAATTGGAACGAAGTTCCTTATCGCGCGTTGTGAAAGGGGGCTAGACGGAAAAAAATCTTACGAAAAGTTGTCACGACACTTTTTGCTATAGTAAGCTATTGTAAGCTGTGCGGCGTCGCATGTTTCTCTGTCTGTCTCTCTCTCTCTTATAGAAAGCAAGCCAGATATTTTCATTTCTATAGAAACTTCGTTCCATCCGGGTGTCCCTTGACACCTCTAATTTTTTATATTTAAAATAAATAAATATCTTGGGACAACTCACACACGGCTATCTGATCCCAAGATAAGCAGAGCTTGTGTTATGGTAACCAGACAACTGATATACATACTTATATAATTTATAAATACATACATATTATAGATAAATCACACCCAGACACAGAACAAACAATCATGCTCATCACACAAAGTTTGTCCTGAGTGGGAATCGAACCCACGACCTCCGGCTCAGCAGTTAGGGCCACTAACCACTGGACCAAAAGGCCCGTCACATTTAAGAATGTGTTTTGTATTGTGCGATAATAATATCTGGTGTTCGGTTTGATGGTGGCTGGATGGACGATTTTATTATAGCATGGTTAGTACCACGCTTTTTAAAAAACGGCCAAGTGCGAGGGCACTTGCGCACAACGGGTTCAGTAGTACCAAACAATAATTAAAATAACAATAATTTCAATGCTCATTCATTGATTCAATTTCACTCAACAGTAAAACTAAAGTTATTATTAAGTTATATACTTACGACAGCTTTATCCTGAGCGGCAAAAACAAGTACAAAGTATGTTATTAAATAATTATTATTTACATTTTATTATTTTATTTGACGGCACGGTTGGCGCAGCGGCTGAACGATTGACTGCTACCCTGCGTGTCGCGGGTTCGATTTCCGCACGGGACAAATATTTTTATGGCCTACAGATCGTTGTTTCGGGTCTGGCTGTTTGTGTGTGTTTGTTTAATTATTTGTAAACGCACCCACGATACAGGAATAAGTCTAGTGTGGGGCAACGTTTTAATTTAAAAAATAATAATACGTGTGGCACTCGGTGACTGCCGCGGTAAAGCTATTGCATAACATTTTTATCAACTTATGCAATAAATAAAAAAAAACATATAATAATAATAAAAATATCTAAACATAATATTTTAAAAAGTACTTTAATAAAAAAGAAATAGCATTACCTGGGATTGATCCAGCGTACTGTTGAGGGTCAATCCGATTCTCTACCAAACACGCTGATAGAATATGAGAATCATGAGTTGAAATAACTGAGCGTATTCATAATGAAAGTGTTAGGATTTTTCGTTACGGAATTTCTGGATTCGGTCTCCACGCTCAAGGCCCGCGATATAAGCTATGCAATAGCTTAAAAATTCTACCAATATTGAAAATGCGAATTTCTGTGAGGCTAATAATAAATAAATAAAGTGTGGTTCATACCTCGTTAAACTGTGAATTCCTCCAGCCGGTGTTGTTTGTGAGTGAGTTAGTCTTGCCCGTTATGTTTCGTATCAAAGCTGGCTTGAAATCATCAATGTATTTGCAGTCACAGCGGAACAGAAAACCTGTGTCATAATGAAAATAGTAAAATAAACATAAGTAATATAATTATAGCAGGAAATATACTACCACGTGCGCTCGCGTTCAAAAGAGTCACAATGTAATCAGCTAACATAATAGGATTTCCAAAATTGAATTTTTTGATACTATATTTAAAAAGATGTTCGAACGAAGGAGAAAAAAAAAACGCCTTATTAGTTTAAAAACCCTTTCACATGATATTAATCTTTTTTCAGTTGAATAAACTCTTTTTGCGTATGGATAGATACTCGTACTTAAGGAGTAAACTCCAGTCGTGCGTCGGAGCTGACACACACATTTTTTAAATCAGCCCAGTTCCATTCCCACTCGTGGGCAAAGCCCTCACCCCTTTGCTTCCCGCCAATTAACGAGAACGCCATACAAGGCGTCCCGTCAGAACCTCAAACCAACCCAGCCACCGCGGGAGACGCCCCAGGCGCCGCGAGACGACTCCCGGCCACCGTAGATGCCGGGACCAGTGGACGGTGAGCAATGGGTAGCTCACTGAATAGACAGGCCGTCGGCTTGTGACTGTTCCACGCACGCTTTAAAGAGATTTCAGTAAGTCAAGAGGCCGCCCAGGGCCACCGCCTGCCGGGGTGAAGGGTTGTTCGAAAGAGACACCGCGGCCCCGGAACAAAGTGGCACACTAACGCGCGACCAAGAGGCATTGCGTTTATAATCTATACTAATATTATAAAGCTGAAGAGTTTGTTTGTTTGTTTGAACGCGCTAATCTCAGGGACTACTCGTTAGAATTGAAAAATTATTTTAGTGTTGGATAGTCCATTTCTTTAGGAAGGCTATAGGCTATATAACATCACGCTAAACCCACAGGTGCTGAGCAGCGTGGGTGAAACCGCGTGGAATAGCTAGTGTTAGATAGGCCCAGTTGGAATTAAAAGCGGACTGTATTTCAGTGTTATATTAGACTAGCTTTTGCCCGCGGCTTCGCTCGCGTTAAATTCGGGGTAACACATTTCCTTTTGCGCCTTATTGATTTGTAATAGCAACGCTAAGTTTTCCCTTTTCTTCCCTGTTTCTCTCTCACATCCCACTTTTTTCTCTCCTGGTTCCCAACTAGCTCTGTACCAAAATTCATCGAAATCGGTTTAGCCATTAAAGCGTGAAGAGGTAACAAATAAACTCACTGTCGCTTTTATAAATATTAGTAAGGCTGTTCTACAAAGATGGTCAAAATTGAACTTAAAATAAAAATCATGCGATCGTGGTCGCGTTGTTGGAGCTAGTGTCGAGGGCTCCGCCGCCCGCTCCCCTCTTGTTGATGATGCATACAGTGTGTATCGGAGGTGTTAAAGGTCTCTGCACACAGCCGGCGTGGCGTGACGCAGCGCTGGCGCGGCGGCATCGGTCACACTGCGGGCGCGATAACGTCCCGTCCCGTCGCGCCCACTCACGCCGACCGTATACTGTTTTTATACTGCCTATGGTCCAAATTGTACAAACATACGTGAGCACGAACACATTCGACTAATTTTCCGGCAGTGTGACTACTACATACGTAAACCAAACAACACAAAGCGTCGGCGTCCTGAGGGCGCTGCGCTAGCGTCCCGCCGCGCCCGTCCCCGCCGCTTCTGACTTGTATTCCCGCTCGGCGCGGCGGCGACGTGGCGCGACGGCTACCGTCGCGTCGAGCGGGACGGCACTGTGTGGCGTCGTCCGTAATATCTAGTACATTACAACTGCTCAGTGTCGCGTCGCCGTCCCGTCCCGCCGCGCCGCGCCCGCTGTTTGCAGAGACCTTAACGTATGCGTTAACAAATGTACACCTTTTATAATATCCCCTCTGTTGGGAAAAGAGCGTCCTCTCTACCAAAACTTACCGAACACCATATCCATTTCTTCCAGCAGTGTGCCAGTAGACTGTGTGACTCCATACAACGTGCGCGGGTCTTCTCGAAGACGACGGCAGAAGTTTTCGGAGTTCCTTTTAAAATCTGGAGACAATTAATGACAATTACTCAGAGTTGTGCAATTTAATTGGCTGTTTGTGTATGTGATTTTAAATGTCTGTTAACGCACCCACGATACAGGAGAATTACTTAGCGTGGGGCAAAAAATAATTAAATAATAAATTTTCGCTTTGAAACTTCCTCGGCAACATCCAGAGGTTAACTGTTAGATAATCTGATAATGGGTTTGCTATTAAGTCCATCCGTACATTATGAGTGCTTAAAGTGTTAAATAAATCATTTATACTTTTTATAAGCTGTTTTTAAGCACCGGAAAGTACCCGCCAAGTCTTATAGTACATCCACACTTTACTTAAATTGATTTTAGAGCGGCAAACTGTTGTGGGCAATCACTTAAACTTAAAAAACATAAAAAGTGATCCTAAAAGGGCTTTCTTTTGAGGTACGGAACCTTAAAAATCCGGCCAAGTGCGAGTCAGACTCGCCAGACTATACAAAGGCTGCGCATACTTAGCTAATTTACATATTGCCGTCGTGGTCAAACTTCGGTAGAGATTACATTATAAAGACTTCAGCTTACCGCCATATTGCTGGTATCCAATGTTATGGTTGTTGAGCGTCGCCACAAACTGGTCAGCTTCCCACTTGTAAACCGCTTCGTTGTTATTGACAGGTTGCTGGTTCACTAGCGGTGTCTGGTTGTCGAACCTGGGTGGAACATTTATTTACATGTCATTAATTCATTTTTGAACAAAACATATTGCTTGCAATTCCCGCTAGGTTAAGCAGAGCTGCACCCAATAGTACACCCACATTCCGCTAGTTATGACGGGCCTGTTAGTCTATTGGTTAGTGGCCCTGACTGCTGAGCCGGAGGTCGTGGGTTCGATTCCCAGCCAGGACAAACTTTGTGTGTTGAGCATGATTGTTCTGTGTCTGGGTGTGATTTATCAATAATATGTATGTATTTATAAATTATATAAGTATGTATATCAGTTGCAGTGGCGTGCGCTCCTAATAGGCAAAAAGGCACTGCCGACCCTTGACTCCATAGGTAAACAAAGAAAGAAAAAAAATCAAAGAATAAACAAATATCTAATTAATTTAAACTTTTACTATAAATTCCTAACGTAAAAATAATAGCAACGTTTCACACCGCCCTAAATTAACACTATGGCAGGCGTTTCGCGTTCAACAGATCGTCACGAGCGAATTATAGGCAAACTTCAATAGTGCCTTTAGTTCATTGATAAATGTAGGCATGAAGTATGCGTGTGTGTGTAAAACCTCGTGTACAGACACTTCGTGTATGGCTCACACAGCGACGTATCTCCTGTGGCATGACAAGCCAATCGGGGGCCGCAATTCATGTCGCAATTCATTGCGACATGAACAGCTCGTTGCATTGGTCGGTACAGCTCAGCTTTTTACTGATTGGCGCTCAACAGAGATTATACGACAAGTTGAAGAAGTCATTAGCTATGTACAATTCCGGTTGAAACTGATGCAATTTTATTTGTCAACATTTTATTATCAAAATTTTGAAATGTTTATGTGAAGTTCGCAGTTATTATTTGTTTTTTTTTGTGAATAATTAACGAAACGCAAATTCAGTTCGATTTGTTCTAAATTCTATAATGTGTGTTTGTTAAAAGTAATAAATGGTAGGTTTTCTCAATTGTCGTTTAATGAAAAGCTTCAAATAGTGTCGAAAGGTAGATGTGTGCTTGAATTACCAGCATTAACCCAGCAAAAAGGTAATGTAACTCGTAAATTTAATACGAAAAATTATGAAACATACTCCTGGCTGTGTGGTTGCATACACACAAATAAATTTGTTTTCCGTGCCTGTTATTTAATTCGAATAATACAACAGTGTGGAGTCATTCGGGATATACCTACAGATTTACATAATTTCTATTCCGCGGCAAAAAAGACTAACTAACACGTGCAATTGCGGAATCTTTCCTAATTTTCGCGGAAAAAAAAACGCTACCTACCCGGTCATTGAACCCTGTGCACGCCCATGATCAGTTGTCTGGTTACCATAAAACAAGCTCTGCTTAGCTTGGGATCAGATAGCCGTGTGTGAGTTGTCCCAAGATATTTATTTATTTAGTTATGATTTAGTACTGTAAGAGGTTTTATAACCTGAGCAATGCTGGCTGATATAGCATAACGGTCAAATACTCAGGTCGTTTTAAATTGAGAATAGAATAGAAAAAATGGCTTAGAAAAAATAGCTTTGATATGAAAGTGTGACATGTAAATTAAAATATTAATTAAATTATAATTCTAAAATATTATATGCGCTTTATTTCAAGTAGTAGTATCTACAGCACGGCCAACGAGAAGCGATACGAAAGGTCATTAACCTAAAGAACAACTGTGGCGTTCACAATCTAATATTTAGCTCTTTCCATCTTGTGCCTTTGTCGTAATGTCTCGTTCTCCCGGCAAAAACATGACAACGTTAAGACGGGTTCGCCAACATTCGGGCGGCCATTTTAGATGGGGTTTTAGCATGGGTTTTGTTTACATTTGATATCGCTTCTCGTGGGCCGTACTGTAGGTACTACAGTACCATGAGATCGCGATCCTATTGCCATCAACTGGGCACAAATCCAGACTACGTGGTTGCTTTAGAGAAATTCCTGATGGAAAAATCCAATAACATTTTGCCTAGCCTAGTTATCGAACTCAGGACGTCATGATCAGCGTTGCGTTCGACCGACGAGGCCGTCATCAACATTATCTATTTTCAGGCAACTTTGACGATACCGTTGGCGAAGTGGCTGAGCGATCGACTGCTGCGCTGCGTGTCGCGGGATCGATCCAAGACAAAGATTTGTATGGCCTACAGGAAGTTGTTCCAGGGCTGTTTGTAAACGCACCTACGATGTAGGAGAAATTCCTAGTGTTCGGCAAAGTTTTTTTTTTTAATTTACTCCATAGATAAATAGGTACATGCTTAGCTCTACAAACTGTGACAACTCAAAAACGTAACTTTTCAGGAGACAATGAACTGACTATGAACTAACTATGAATAACAAACTAACTATTTTTAGATCATAATTAGGTTGAAAAAAAAACTGTATGTAAATTCTTTTAAGTTAAATAGTGATCGTGATCACCGAACATTCGAATACAAGGGTTACTGAAAATTCTCGATTTTTGACTTGTCTTTTTTATCGTAAATGCAAATTAAGGTACGAACTATTATTATTAATGACTAAGTTACCAGTATTCCCAATTCTTGAGCGTCTTCAATAAGGCGTCGATGTAAAACTCAACTTCTTGATTGGCGATGCGGTATTGTGATACATTCTCCAGCTCCTACAGATTAGTCATTATTCATTATAATTGAAGGGGCTTTGCATTATATAGCCTGCGTTACTTCCGCCATTTTGTTTTCATTCCAAAATCCAGTTTTATCAAAGTAAAAACGAAAAAACTAGTGTAACGGGCATAAAATACGGATCCTACAAAGGTTATGATAAAAAACTGTAGGTTTTCAGAAACATCAGACTATTTTTCGTCATATTATTTGACTAGGAACTCTTCACATCGGATTTTTTGAATACAAAAAAAAAACAGATAAGGTGCTAGCTCATCATCATCTGCCTAGCCTTTTCCCAACTATGTTGGGGTCGGCTTACAGTCTAACCGGATGCAGCTGAATATCAGTATTTTACATGAAGCGACTGCCTATCTGACCTCCAGACCCAGTTGGTACTGGGTAATGCGATACCACTTGGTAAGACTGGTTGTGAGATTTTCGGAACACTGACTACCTGTAACGACTGTCAAAGATCTACAAATGACAGCCGGGACCAACGGCTTAACGTGCTTTCCGAGGCACGGAGGAAACTCGGTATGTAACGGGTGGTCACCCATCCACAGACCAACCTAGGCAAGTACGGCTTAACCTAAAGATCGACCCGAGCGGCTGCTATTATTTAGCCACGAGCTCCTCTTAGACTTAGCTAGCTAAGGTGCTAGCTAAGTCTAGAAAAATGCCAACCAGAGTCCGGTTGGTGGACGAAAAACCTGAACAGATCCAGGTAGCCTTACAAACAACGCTTACCTTAATAGAACTCTGTATCTGATGTTTTGTAAAGGTAACAGAAGCGACATCTCGGCAGATGCCTTCAATGTTGTGAGCCTCGTCTACTATCACCACAGCCCCTTGCAGCTCGATCGATAGCTGTGGTGGGAACATATTGATTACATACAATTTATTTATTTGAGTAGTACATACTGAAAAATCTAAGCGATTGCATAGTCAAATGTAGTACTCGTGTCAACATTAGGCAATGATAAAAACGATTACTTAAATTAAACACATCAAAATTTAAAATCATCTTTCGTTCTTAGATTCGAAAAATACATAATATTTTTGGATTATGAACAAAAATCATTTTTTTCGAAAGTGCAAAAATTTAGTTCGGAAGTAATTTTTTAATTCAGCCTGTTTAGTTTATGGTATTATAATTATATCTCGCGCAAATACTTATCAACGAAAAAATATGTATCATAGAAGCTTACTTATTAACCCCACCAGCAATATCAATAAAATTGATATAGGTATAGTCGCCTATACAGCATACCTTATGTACGTCTTAATACACTCACAGCCAAATTAGAAAGTTGCGCACTAAAGGTGCACACCAAAAACGTGACACATTTTCGTTACTTTAGTAGGTTTTACCCCTCGGATTTTTCTCATACCGGGCGCCTTATATATGAAAATCGATTCTTAAGGAGTAAACTCCAATAAACTCCAAAAAAAAGCGTGTTAAAAACTACTCACATTGCTTCTAATACTCGGATCAATCAAGTAGTTGTATGGACAGAACACAATGTGCGCAGTCTTGGCCATGGCTCGAGCCCCGTAGTAGGGACAGGCGTCTCTCTCCAGGCCTATTTCCACCAGGTCTTCCAGGTCAAAGGCAGCTGGCATGCAGCCGTGGTTCAACGCTGCGCGGTTGTCGTAGTATGTGCAGTTTGAGTTTTCCTTGTTCTCGCTTTTTCGTAGAGGCTGGAAAGGTAACAAAAAATATTACATTTTAAGTGGGCCAATTTTGTCATTGCGGTCAAGGCGGAATTCACACCCGAGCCGTATGCGAGGGTGTTATGGAACTGAGAACTAAAAGTAACAACGCACATGTGAAAACAACAACGTTTTTCAATAAACTTTTTTAAACACTATGAATTGATTTGGTTCATAGATTGAAGTATAAGTATGAAACCGAACATTAAAAAGGAAAATATACATAAAACAAATATTTATTAAATAAAGTAATGTATGCATAAAACGTTAGAATCCCCGAAGATTAAGTAAAAGTAAAGAGAACTCACATATATCGCCAGTCATACTTAACACCTATGTAATAAAGGGCGAGCCTAATGCAACCATATAAACATACCTACATATCAACCATATAAATCCAAACTCTATCCTGCTACTGAGAATTTGCAGATAGAAAAACCCAATGAAACCTCCCAACCGAATTGAGTTGTCTCAATTCATGTTTTGTATACAAAACTGATGTATTCCGAGGGAAAACTGAATTGAAATGAACAAATTACATAGACAAAGATCCTCATCATCAGTCTGAAATCACCCAATGCGTACAGAGTATAAGTCCATTTTATTTGGAGTCGGCACAACGCGTTTTTGCTTCCATTGTCGGACTCCCCTATCAGACGGCATATATGGCATAATTTACTCGTTTCCCTTTTAAATCATTCCTTACACAATCCATCCATCTTTTCTTTGTCCTTCTTCTCCCTCTCCATTTAGGGGGGAAGGAATGTCCATTGTACTAAGTTAAGTGATCTGAATAAAAGACTATATTATTATTAGGGCATTCCCTAAGGTTATAATACAATCTTACCTTAACACAAGCTCTACACATATCATTCCTTGACGTCCAGAGATTCTTGTCAAACTCTTTAATGCAGCTCTTATCCCTGCTGGACAGAAGAGTCATCTTCACCATCCCACAGTACGATGTCCTCTTAAATTCTTTAATGACTTGCTTGAGCTGCGTGTGGGTTCGAGCCCCGTAGTAGATCGTAGGGAGGCTGCAATCAACAAGCATTGATGTGCAGACTCGGAGGTTGTCCACCAGGCTGTATAGGTTTCTGGAACCGCCACAATCACCCCACCGTCATGCGGTCAAACTAAGTTTCTACTTGTGGTACGACACAAACACAAACAGTGGCTCAGTATTAAACTAAGCGAGAATTAATTTTAACCTTTTGAAGCAAGCCCTGGACGCCAACGATACAAAAATGAGACAAAAATGTAGGTAAAATCAGTTTTACGGCAAAGGAGGAGCACGCGCGTACGCTATTATGAGCGAGCGTTCAAAAGATTTTGCGCTGGTATTTTTGATTTGATTTGCATTGTTTGTGTATTAATTAGGTGTTAAGTATGTGAAAAATCTTGATGAAAAACCTAATAACACTTTGCCCAGCCAGACCTCGAACCCAGGAGCATAGTGGAGCGTGGTCTAAAGAGCAACTCTCGAATGAAAATCCCAATAGTGTTAGAGACAATGTACTGGCTACTACAGTACATTGTCTCTAAGACAATTTTTGGCTTTTCACCCTGAACGCTGGCAGATACTAATCTGATAGCGTCCTCCGTTAGGGGCATGTCCATAATGATTTTGGCCGAACCATCAAGCAGACCGGATCCTAGTCATCTAAGTAACATGCAAGTTAACAATTCTAAAATAACTACCATTTACTAAGTAAATAAAGTTAATGAACACATAATCATACCAGCTGTAACACAGCCATGCAACCCAGCACCACAGTGATGATTGTCCACATTCATGAACACATGCATAAAAAAAGAAATCGTTGAACAAAATTCTCTGGAACAACTATCGGACTTAGTAGATGAGAACCGTCGAGGAATATGACAGGGGTTATAAAACATCAAAGGCGATCAAGCCTTATAGCTACTGCCGGGGTTGCGGGTTGTTCGAAAGAGATACTGCGGCCCCGGAACGTAAAGGGCAATAGAAGGAACATGGTTGGGTTTTAGTCAGTACAAGTCTGACATATACAAGTAGACATGTACAAGTCTTCCCCCGCTCCGCCCAGAGCGGGGGAAGTCATTTGATGTTTTCCTACCCAAAAAAAAACAAGCCTTATAGTTAGAGAAGAAGTAAGAACACGTACGGTAAAATTAATTACTTTTGTCAAAGAAACAAATGAAGATATATTATATGAAGGGATAGTAGCTAAATAATAGCAGCGGTTCGGGTCGATCTTTAAGTTAAACCGCGCTTGCCTAGGTTGGTATCTGGACCGGCCCACCCGTACACGTAACATACCGAGTTTCCTCAGTACCTTGGAAAGCAGCCAGTCTTACCACAGGGGTAGATAGATAGATAGAATATTCTTTATTATGTACCATACAAATGACAAAAATAACAGCATGCAACTTATAATAGGGTGACACAATGGGCGGTCTTATCGCTAAAAGCGATTTTTTCAGGACTACCTTTGGATGGTTTTAAAGGGGGAGAGCAGGGTATAGTATTACTTAGTACTAACTGGTTTATGTGGTCAGATAAGCAGTAGCTCCATTTAAAATATTGGTATTCCGCTGCATTCGGTAAGACTAGAAGCCGACCTTAACATAGTTGGAAAAGTGCTTATTTTAATGGAATGGAAATTATAATGAAAAAAATGTTTTCATACCTGACGCTTTCTGGAGTTTCAGGTTGTTCAACCTTGATGGGCTTCTCAGGAGTCTGTGGGAGCGACATTTTGTTACTGTCCTCGTGTTCTGCGGAACCCAGGCGTGGTCTCTTGTGGATCGTTACCTGATTCTTATATGGAGATTCTGTGGAGACAATGACAAAGATACGGTTTACATATAACGTAACAATACGCCTGTAATCCCCGAAAAGTGAGGCGAGGAGTTTCTTTTGCGGATGGGAAATAAGTTCCCCCGCTCTGGGCGCAGCGGGGGGAGTGTCAGACTTGTACTGACTAGAACCCACCCAAGTTCCTTCCATTGCCTTTTATGTTCCGGGGCCGCGGTATCTTTTTGGACAACCCTTCACCCCGGCAGGCGGCAACTCTGGCAGGCCCCTTTACTGACATCTCTTTGAGGCGCGCGTGGAACACTAACGCGACGGCAACACGGCTTGTCGTCCCTGGATCCGTTTAGGGCCAAATTACGGTGACCGGGAGTCGTCCGACATCGGGAGCGTCTCCCACGGCGGCTGGGCTGCTTTGAGGTTCTCTCCCTTAAACGCTCAGCCACCTCCTTTGCTAGCATAACTGTGTCAGTAAGCGGGTGCTTAAACTAGAGTCAGTGTCTATGCTGTCAATGGATCTCTAACTTGGCTTCACAAGCCGTCGAGAAACATCTCTTATGCATGCTGGTTTGAGCCTATCCAAAATCCATATTTCTCATAATATCTAAATGACATGATAACTATTTCTCATGGCCCTCCTACGTGTTGGAACGTTTGTATGTTTGTAATCAGCGTTCATTAGTCATAGACTACGTTCATTGTTTCGACGGAGTTACATCTACGACACACTTAGTATACGCTGTACCACGGGATGTGAAGTTGGATGCAGTCAAACTTAAACTAATAAAATGTACATTTGATTGTGGAAAATGTTGTGATGGCTCAGAGGATAAAGGCCTCGCCTATCATGCATGAGTAGGTTAAAATTCGGGCAGTTATCAATGTGGCTTTTTCGATTCAAATGTACTTTTCAAAATTTTAGAGACACCACAGACATCGGTGAAGGAAAACATTGTGAGGAAAACTTGACATTTTTTCACTAATATTATAAAAACTAAAGTGAGTTTGTTTGTATGTTTGTTACGTCTTCACGCCTAAATGGCGAAACCGATTTTGATGAATTTTGGTACAGAGATAGTTGGAGATGGACATAGGCTATTTTTAATAAAAATGAAAAGTGAGGGAGAAAGAGGGAAGAAAAGGGAAAACTTAACTTTGCTATTATAATAAACTAGCTTTCGCCCGCAGCTTCGCCCGCGTTAAATTTGGGGTAACACATTTCCCCTTGCGCCTTATTGATTTGTCATAGCAACGCTAAGTTTTCCCTTTTCTTCCCTCACATCCCACTTTTTTCCAAAAAATATTAGCCTATGTCCGTCTCCTGGTTCCCAACTATCTCTGTACCAAAATTCATCAAAATCGGTTTAGCCGTTAAAGCGTGAAGAGGTAACAAACAAACAAACTCACTTTCGCTTTTATAATATTAGTAAGGATAAGACGCAAGGGCAAAAACTACAGGTAGCCGGTACCTGCAAATCAGGAAAGGGAAACTGTGTTACCCCGAATTTAAAGCGAGCGAAGCCGCGGGTAAAAGCTAGTACCTATATAAAATTGCAACGAAATGTGTGCATATTGGGTAGGTCTGAGAATCGACAACACCTATTATGGTACGAAAACACCTATTTTTCATACCCCTCTCTAGAAAAGAAGCTAAATAAATCTTCTATATTTAATATTATAAAGCTGAAGAGTTTGTTTGTTTGTTTGAACGCGCTAATCTCAGAGACTACTGGTTGGAATTGGAAAATTCTTTTAGTGTTGGATAGTCCATTTCTTGAGGAAGGCTATAGGCTATATAACATCACGCTACGACCAACAGGTGCTGAGCAGCGTGGGTGAAACCGCGAGGAACAGCTAGTATAAGTCTAAAATCAGAAACATGTCTTGAGCAGGCGTTACATTGCGCTTGCTCAAGGCGGGTTGACGATTTCATTCTTTGTATGAGAAAAGGCATTTGCCCAGCAGTGGGACAGTTATAGGCTGGTAATATAATTATTATATTTGACTAGCTGTTCCTCGCGGTTTCACCCACGCTGCTCAGCACCTGTTGGTCGTAGCGTGATGTTATATAGCCTATAGCCTTCCTCAAGAAATGAACTATCCAACACTAAAAGAATTTTCCAATTCCAACCAGGAGTCCCTGAGATTAGCGCGTTCAAACAAACAAACAAATAAACTCTTCAGCTTTATAATATTAATATAAGTATAGATTAGGTATTATAATTATTATTTTTGCTAGTATCCTTATTTCCTTGTAAAGCTTGTTGCTTTACAAGGAAATAAGGATACTAGCATCTATTCCAGTGCCCTTTTCGAAAACACAGTTTAGAGAAATTGCTCTTTTGAAATGTTTTACAATATTTTATAGGCGTAAATGAAAAAGCCATACAATGAAGACGCCAGCAGGTCAAGTTACCCGAAACTGTCAATTTTTTCCAATGAACTTTGAACCTAATACTTTAGAAATAAAGTCGAAAATCTATCAAAGAAATCTGACAGATTGTAGTAGCTTGATGTGCAGGCGTCTGTACATTGTATACTGCCTCTATGGTCTTGTTGCCGCAGGAACGACTGGTGGGCATGGAGATCCTAGGTTCAATTATCCGGTCTTTACTTTTCTAGAATAGGTTTTAATAAAATATTCACGTGTTAAATTCACAATAAAACTTTTCAAAAAAAAAAAACGTAAGCAAAAGAGACTCCTTCGTATTGTAACTGTTCCCTATTGCGAAGCTCCGAGCAACGTCACATAGAAACCCCTCTAAGCCCTTCTAGCCCGTCAGATAACGTAACGTAATCTCAACATGCTACTATATACATTTATAATGCAATACAATACAAAGGCAGGCAGTTCGTGGAACTATGTGATGAGCTACGACATTTCCGGGATAGTATTAGGGATGCCGAGACAGGCAATGGGTTTAGTTAATAGCTATTAGGTATATATATTGTCTGCATAATCTACTTGTGATTGACGTTAGATTGTACGCTACTTTTGGTGGCTATGTATTTCGGGATTAATGTACTGGGAGTAATTGGTGCCTGTAATTGAAATATCAATTGGTAGTATAAGTAATTGTTTTTGGATGGTATTTAAACGTACTTCAATTTATTCCCATTTCGTTTACCTAATTTTGCCTGTGTTGCACCAAATTTACTGAAGGAGCACTAAAATATGTTAATTAAAATATGTCATAACGAGCATCAGGAAAAAGACAGCACTACAATAAAAAAGTGTCATATCTTTATCCATTTTCTATTAATGCAAGTCGTTACTGGCGTAGTAGTCGTAGGGGGTCGCAGTTTTAACCTAACCTAACCTACGCATTTTTTTTGAATTCAGGAAAGAATATTTGGTGCACGATCAGTATTTTTGGTGAACACAAATTTTTTTCCCATTGTTTTTTAAATTGATTTTAGTGAACAACTATAACAAGTGTAGATATTTGTATTGAATATACTACCTCAAAAACTCGACAACACAGTTGGCGTAGTGGCTGAGCGATCGACTGTTACGCTGCGTGTCGCGGGTTCGAAACCCGCACAGAAAAAAAAATGCATTGCCTACAGATAGTTGTTCCGGGTCTGGCTGTTTGTGTATGTGAGTTTAAATGTTTGCAAGCGCAGCCACGATACAGGAGAAATCCCACATTGGGGCAACGTTTAAAAAAAAGCTGGCTCTTATAACACGGCTGGGTTGCACCATCTTACTTTAACATTAACAAACATCGAAAATTCAGTTAAAGTAATGGTTAGGCCAAAAATTAGTTGCACCATTTGAAAAATAGTTAAATGACGTCATAACTTTAACCGTAACGGTAACCGATCACTTTTCGCTGGTTAGTGCTATTGTTTGTGTTAAATTTAGCGTCAACTGTCAAACACGTTGAATATAACCTGTAAACATCATCAAAAAGGTAGGTACCTACTTACTTTGTTTGAAAGTTTGCAAGCAAATTTTTGTCCATGTTTTTATTTTCTCCCACAGTGCACCAGAATCCGAAAGATTAGTAAATTAAAAATATTTCTAAGCTTCCTTGAGAAAAATATTTAAAATTAACCGACACCGAGCTAACATCAATGAAATGAAGTGACACCGATGACAGCGCAGAAACGAGTTTTTAGGTTTATGATTAGTATTGCCGTATTTAAAAATGTTACCCGCATCGAACTTGGGGTAAATCACGCCTCATTTGACTTGCAACACTTTTAACTTTATCAAAGCTAATGAATTCGCTGGTGCAACTCATTTCGCTACAACTGTTAAAGACAGCGTTACTGTTAGTGTTAAATTTGACACAAACCTTTACTATAACTTCTTCTGTGGCGCAACCCAGCCTAAGATTAGGTTCAACACGCAATATATTTCACACGCGTGCGTTTTTCTTATTTATCGTTATTTTTTCTGATTTAACCTTATTTCAAATAGAATTTGGTTCCGATTGGAATGCTCTTTGAGACTAAATCTTATATGAACCGAGCCGGATCGTCATCACCTCATCGAATTCTTACAAGCAGATCTTAATCCGACGAGATGCCATTCCGGTGTTTATGATGCGTTGCAGTACGAAGTTTCATAAAAGATTCACGTAAAGTTTGAGTGATACGATACTATTTCTGGGCGTACAGTAGCTCTCTACGAAGTCTACGACAATAGGCATAGCTCTGGAACATAATTATTATTACGTATTTATTTTATTACTAGCTTTTGCCTGCCGCTTCGCTCGCGTTAAATTCGGAGTCAAACAGTTTCCTTTTCCTGATTTGCAGGTACCTGATACCTGTAGTTTTATCCCCTTGCGCCTTATTAATTGTAATAGCAAAGCTAAGTTTTCCCTTTCCTTCCCCCTTTCTCCCTCATTTCTCACTTAAAAAAAAAGACTGATGTCCATCTCTAGGGTCCTAACTATCTCTGTGCTGTTTGTGAGTTTAAATGTTTATAAACGCAGCCACGATACAGGAGAAATTCCTAGAGTGGGAAAAAGTTTTATTTAAAAAAAAATACCTTCTTCTGAGTCTTCTACTCTATACGGAGTCTTCTCTTGACGAGCGCTGGTTGAACTACATTCGCCATTTTGTTCGGGCTTGTGATAGATGCTCTTGTCACCTGTAAAAAACAATGATAGCTTAGTATTTTATATCCTAGTATCATAAATTTTGACATTTTTAATTAGGCCTGCAGATATTTTTAAAGATATTTATAATAATATGCTATTTTTCAATTTTTTATATTGAGCTAGATGCACACCACATGTGTAGGCCTCCTGGCATAACGTAGCGCTCTGTTTATCAAATACTAGCTGTTCCACGCGGTTTCACCCACGCTGCTCAGCACCCATTGGTCGTAGCGTGATGTTATATAGCCTATACTATATAGTCCCTTTCTTGAGGAAGGCTATAGGCCCTATAGCCTTCCTCAAGAAAGGGACTATCCAACACTAAAAGAATTTTCCAATTCCAACCAGTAGTCCCTGAGATTAGCGCGTTCAAACAAACAAACTCTTCAGCTTTATAATATTAAGTATAGATAAGATCTGTATTTATTTACTTATGTTAACAAATAAAAGTGATTTGATTTGATTCAAAATCCCCTTCCCCCCGCTCCGCCCAGAGTGGGTTAAAGTTTAAAAAGCAGAAGTTAGGTTATTAACTAGGTAGTACTTATCAAAGCTACACTGATTTACAACATCTCAATAACGAAAATTAAAACAATGTCTTTGTTTCTGAAGTGTCATTACATTACACTTGGTGATAAAGATATTTAAATATAGGCACTTAAGATATAAGCGATAACGCATGCAAAAACATAATCTTCTAGCCAAGAGCCAAGTGGTTGCTGTCGGTACGTACAGTCAGCAAAAGAAGTATTAACCAGATTCGCCATTTAAGGTTGTTTTTTTTTTCTTAGAAACCGATGAAAATTTTGAACTCAAATTTGTTTTATTAAATGAACAGTTACTTTTCTATCAAATCTATTTAACTATAAACAAAAAAAAAATGGTTGCCTGTAAAGTCGGTTTTACGGGCGAAGATTTTACGTGACAACGTCTTTTTCTCGGTAGAATATTTATTGATATGAATATAATTAAATTGCACAATAGGAACAAGGAATTGAATGAAAATAAGAATTGCACAAATTTTAACTATAGAAATATATTTTGTTTACTAAAACATTGTACATGTAAACTTAAACTTAACTAATTCCTATTTGAGTGATTTTGTTGAGGATAGGACGATGATAGGAGAAATATGAAATGAAAGGAAGTGTTTCTGCTGTAATGTGTGTAATTAATTTTAAACTAATAATTTACTTAACACTATCAACATTTATCAATAGTATGACATAACCTATAAACTCAGTTTCTCAACTTTTGTGTCAATCAAACAATTAATCAATCAATCATAGTTTACGATAATGAAATATCAGTGTACAATTATTTACCTTTATTGTTGTAGTTGTTGTAAATGACGAATCTAAGCACTCCACATTTTCACTACAGACACAGCTGACGATATTTTAACCACACGTGTGAACTTGTATTATGACGCTTTCTTGTTTTTCCAACGCCAAGAACGTTCGAGAAAGACAAAGACAGAGACACAAGCATGCGCCGATTCAATGCGCCTAATTCTCTAGTGCTGCGCGCGCGGCAGACCGATCATAGTTGAGTGGGAGAGAGACGCAAGGCATTCGGCGGGCCTCTCTCTCGTTCGGTGACTCATCGTAACGTTACCGAGCGTTACACTTTTTCATAAGTGACTCCCAGCCGCAACCTAATTTAAGACGTTGTCACGTCAAAACATTCGTGGGTTTTCGTGGGGAAAATGTAACTAAATATGGAATAGGAACTAACTTAGTGAATATGACGATTCCGTCCACAACATGGCCCACTTGCTGGAGTCCATTGGATGTTTGAGGTCGTCTAATGTGCCGGACATTAGACGACCTCAAATAATTAATTTAGATAGGATTAAAATTGTATGAAGTTCAAAATAGGCTAGTTTCCAAAAAAATAATTTTTAGTCCGTCTTTTAGATTATTCAAAAATTAGGGACACGTTATAAAGTTACGTGTGACGTCACGCGTTGCTGCATTTTTTCGGAACGAGTGACGTCACACGTAACTTTAATGGACTATATCTTCGTCATTTTCGGTCTAATTTACAAATAGAAAAGTACGTGTCCCTTATTTTTGAATAATCTAAAAGACGAACTAAATGGAATGTAATTACTTTGACGGGCCTCTTGGTCTAGTGGTTAGTGGCCCTGACTGCTGAGCCGGAGGTCGTGGGTTCGATTCCCACCCTATTGTTTGTTTTGTGTCTGGGTGTGATTTATCTAAAATATGTATGTATTTATAAATTATATAAGTATGTATATCAGTTGTCTGGTTACCATAACACAAGCTCTGCTTAGCTTGGGATCAGATAGCCGTGTGTGAGTTGTCCCAAGATATTTATTTATTTTATTTACTTTGACCCTGGAAACTTAACTAACTTAATTTCTTTGATGATTCTTTTTTCGCAAATTATAATTATGTTTATTGCATAACTTGACTATAAATACGGATATCAGTGCCTTAGTACTTAAGAGTCGTGCACTGAGCAACATAATCTATTTAGTACCTACTTTAACGTAGCAGCTATGATACCAACAGCATACGATAAGTTATCAAGCACTGATAACGTTGTTCCGCTATCATACGTGTTCGTATCGCGTCCGAAATGGACGAGTTTTTCGGTAAAAGATATGTCTTAGTGGACTCCGAAAACTTCGATGAATATTTAACTTTTATCGGTGAGTTTTTTTTTTGTGAGTTACTACTACCTATATTGTTTTCACTGTAGTATGCATAGTGCGGGTAACATTGTTAAATGAATAATTCCTCTTCAATCTGGAACGTTACTTCTGTTTACGTTCATGACGGTTTCAATATCATAATCGCTTTTTTTTTTTCGGGTGGGAAATCATCCAATGACTTCCCCCGCTCTACTGACTAAAACCCACCCATGTTCCATCTATTGCCCTTTACGTTCCGGGGCCGCGGTATCTCTTTCGAACAACCCACAACCCCGGCAGGCGGAGGCTCTGTCAAGCCCCTCTGCTTTGCTGACTGTCCAATCGACGGACGGACGGTGAACTACCCATTGCTCACCGCCCACAGGCCCGCATCTACGGTGGCCGGGAGTCGTCTCGCGGCGCCCGGTGCCCGGGACGTCTTCCGCGGCGGCTGGGTTGGGCAGATGTTCTCCCCCTCATGTCATAATCGCTAAGGAGCATTCATCATAGAAATGCATATCGTATGCGTATTTTTTTTGATGTCACCCACACCATGCTATAACGAAACCTACATCCTTACAAATATTATAAAAGAGAAAGTGAGTTTGTTTGATTGTTACGTCTTCACGGCTAAATGGCCAAACCGATAAATTTTGGTACAGAGATAGTTGAGACCCTGGAGACGGACATAGGCTGTTTTTTAAAGTGATAAATGAGGGAGAAAGGGGCAGGAAACTGGAAAGCTAGCTTTGCTATTAAAATAAATAAGGTGCAAGAGCAAAATTTACAGGTAGCAGGTACCTGCAAATCAGGAAAGGGGAACTGTGTTACCCCGAATTTAACGCAAACGAAACCGTGGGCAAAAGCAAGTGTTTAATAAAATGGAAGCGTCCTTTAATATTGTGATAAATTATTTAATTTAAACAAAATAGCCTATGTCCAAGAGATAGTTTGGGATCTCTATACCAAAATTCATCAAAATCGGTTTCGCCATTAAGGCGTGAAGACGTAACAAACAAAGAAACAGATTAACTTTCGCTTTTATAATATTAGTAAGGATGCCAAAAATGAAAACCGTGCGAATCGGACTCACGCACCGAGGGTTCCGTGCAAACTTGCGACATAAACGGCCATAACTTTTGACTGCATAGACTTATGCCCCATTTCAATAAACAAAAACGACTCGTTTTGCGTACGGATGGTTGTATTTTGACATAAGTTCTATGAGACTTATGTCAAAATACAACCATCCGTAAGCAAAACGAGTCGTTTTTGTTTATTGAAACGGGGCATTAAAGGGTTAATTATTTCACAGCTCCAAGGGACCACAGATTTGAGTATATCATTTTAATTTCAACTCTATACCTCCACGCATTCCCAAGATATAGGGTATTGACAGACAGAGAGACGGACGGACGGACGGACAACAAAGAGATCCTAAGAGATAAGGGTTCCATTTTTTCTTTTTGAGGTATCTTAGAAATAAACTACTCAAAACAAAATAGGGCCCTCCTCGAATCAGTCACTATTTTGGTCAAAATAAAGTTATCTAAGTAGTTGTTGACAAAGTTATGCATTGAACCGTCAAGCTGACATGTTTAGGAACCCCTATCAATGTTTATTTCGACAACATTCATATTGGTTCAAGAGGGTAGATAAAAAAGTGAAGTACTCGAAAAAATCAAGCAAGTCTTATTCAAGAACATTTGTTTAGTAGTTAAAACAAGAATTATCTCAATAATAATTATGTATATGGACTCAGCGATCATTGTGCCGATAGTCGTATCTGCCAATGGCTTAATTGCCAAGAGCCTCGACCAACACCTGAGGAGGCTCTCGTTAGGCAGCTGGATCAAGGGCTTGATACAGAAAGCGGTACTCCTGGACACGGCTCGTATTGTTAGGAGGTTCTTATCTCTGGAGCCCTGACCGCCGGTAGCTTGGATCCTGTTCCCGATACCGGTGGGCTACTATTTTTTTATGTTTTTTTTTTATATAATATAAAAAATATGTACAAAAATAAATAAACGAACAATGTATATTATGTTTTT
The DNA here is from genome assembly GCA_958449745.1 of Ochropleura leucogaster. Lineage (NCBI taxonomy): Eukaryota > Metazoa > Arthropoda > Insecta > Lepidoptera > Noctuidae > Ochropleura > Ochropleura leucogaster. The sequence continues at coordinate 4,662,397 of OY288220.1, read as the reverse complement.
AAGTAATTTTTAAGTGCCTTACATTTATTCGGTACGTCAGCACTCATATCTACCTCATCAACATATCCGATTACAAAAATACCCAACGCGTTATCTGGAAACTATTATTACAAATATGTTAATAGTTCTCTATCTCTAATCACCATGAAAGCAATTTCATTATCTCTGCAAGACTCCTCTTGTGTACGATAATAACTAGGGTCTTCAGACTTAACCACATAAGTCTTTTTGTTTGCTTTTTGTTTTATTAATATATCACTACTAGCTATGCCCAGCGGTTTCACCCGCTGCTCACTGAGGGGTATGAAAAATAGATGTTGGCCGATTCTCAGACCTACCCGATATGTACACAAAATTTCGTTCAAATCGGTCCACCCGTTTTGGAGGAGTATGGGAACGAAAACTGTGACACGAGAATTTGATATATTAGATATTTTTGAATATTTCTTAACCCCTTCTATCGCCGGAACGTAGATCTACGCGAGACACAATGCGTTTTTAATTGTGTCTGTAATTCCGACATACAAGCGGTTAAAAATCATAAAAAAAATCATTTAAAAATATATAAATAGTAGCACACCGGTATCGGGAACAGGGTCCAAGCTACCGGCGGCGGCGGTCAGGGCTCCAAAGAAAGGAACCTCCTAACAATACGAGCCGTGTCCAGGAGTACCGCTTTCTGTATCAAACCCTTGATCCAGCTGCCTAACGAGAGCCTCTTTAGGTATTGGTCGAGGCTCTTGGAAATTAAGCCATTGCCAGATATGACTACCGGCACAATGATCGCTGAGTCCACATCCCACATGTCGACAACCTCGCGAGCCAAGTCAATATAATGCAATAACATTCATTTAAATTAGTACAGACGCCTGCACATCAAGCTACTACAATCTGTCAGATTTATTTGATAGATTTTCGACTTTATTTCTAAAGTATAAGGTACAAGGTTCATTGGGAAAAATTGACAGTTTCGGGTAGCTTGACCTGCAGGCGTCTGTCTGTACATCGACCGACAAAAACACATAAGTCACAGCCGGCCATTGCAATTTTAACTACAATGAATACCTTTTCAACGTTACTATTCGCTTCACATCTCACGATATTATAAACAACATAAGTTTGACTTATGTGGTTATGTCTGCGGAACCTAGGAAGTATAATTATGCTTCCATTGTTTGCAACACAAAGTGCAAACTGCAATAAAACTCTAATCAAAAGGTACACCAATCAGAAAATTTTAAATCTATCGTGTTTTGTGACTTTGTTTCATTGACCGTCTGCTATTATTATTTTAACTAGCTGTGCCCCGCGGTTTTGTAGACCGGGATAAATAACTTATGTGTTAATCCAGACTATAACCTACCTCTGTACGGCGATCACGGTTAGACATAGCGATAATTAATAATGACAATATCTGTACCTAATCCACTTGTTCAAGAAATAAAAATATTTGTATTTGTATCTGTGCCAAATGTCATCAAGATCCGTTCAGCCGTTTTGACGTTAAAGAGTAACAAACATCCATACATTCATCTTCGCAAACATTCGCATTAATTATATTAGTGGGATCTACATATAGTACAACTTTCGTCTTTATAAAATGTTGTTTTTTTTTGTCGTTTCAAGTTCCTACATTTTGAGAAACCGCGGCCCCGGAACGTAAAGGACAATAGAAGGAACATGGGTGGGTTTTAGTCAGTAAAAGTCTGACACGCCCCCCGCTCTGCCCAGAGCGGGGGAAGTTATTTGATGATTTCCCACCCCAATTAAAAAACAAGTTCATATATTTTAATGACTAGCTATTAAGTCCTGTCCTGTTTTTGCAGCTTCAGCCCTGTATCTGACTCATCTACTAACTATCTTTATAACCCCTAAGTGCCGCTGAAACTTTCGGTTGTATTATCTGTATTTTTCTATTCACAACTGCAGTATTGATTAAAATAATGACGCAAACATTTGAAGATTTCTGAGGTGACTCGAGCATCACAATTTATTATTATTTATTGCTAAGATGATGTTATTATGTAGCGTGTTTGTTGCAATATGTATGCGGCTTCCTTTTTTCGGATGGGAATTCATCAAATCACTTTCCCTGCACTGGGCAGTCAGTAAAAGTCTAATACTCCCTCCCTGGAGTATCAGCCTTTTCCTGACTAAAATTCACCCGTTCCTTCTTTTGCCCTTTATGTTCCGGGGCCGCGGTATCTCTTTCGAACAACCCGTAACCCCGACAGGCGGTGACCTTGGCAGGCCCACGCGGAACACGAACACGCCGTGGACACGGCGTCACCTTTAAGTCTATTTCTCGTAACCAAGTCGTGCCACCAACAAAATGTATGGATATAGTTGCTCACAAAAAGCAAAAAAAAAGGGAGGTGCGCAAAAGATTTTCTGACTAGCCCCAATTGCAACAAGAGCCAGTAACTCCTTTTTCAAAATCATTCAAACAAATCTCTCGTCTATTTCCAGGAGTGGGGTACCTTCCCCGAAAAGTGGCTCTGAAGCTAAGCCAGACGCAGATCTTAACACGCAACGATGACGGGACGTATACGTACCAGTTTCTATCAACAATGGCCAACACGTCTATTACGTTTACATCGGGAGTGGAGTTCGAAGAACTTAAGGCTGATGGAACCAAGGTAAGTACAACCAGATTATTCATAACTAGCTGTGCCCTTTATTACCCTACCTCTCCTGACTAACGGGATATAAAGTATCCTATGTCCGTCTCCTGGTTCTAAGCTACCTCCCAACCAATTTTCAGCCAAATGCATCCAGCCGTTCTTGAGTTATAGTCTAAACTAACAGGACTTTCTTCTTACTAATCCTACTAATATTATAAATGAGAAAGTTTGTTAGTATGGATGTATGTTTGATCCTCTTTCACGAAAAAACTACTGAACGGATCTTGATGAAATTTGGCACAGATGTAGATTATAGTCTGGAATAACACATAGGATAGGTACTTTCTTTTTCGATATTACGCGGGCGAAGCCGCGGGCGCCAGTTTAATAAATAATTATTTCGCTTACAGGTGCAGGCACTAATTTCAATCGTAGATAACATAATGATACACATACAGACAGATGCAAATGGAAAGATATCTCAACATGTTCGAGAGTTTTATGCGGACAAAATGATCGCGGTAAGAAAAACTGATATTACTATTAATTACTTGCTTTACCTAGTTCTTAGGGATGGAACAGCATCGATTTATTAATTATTAATTATTAGACGGGCCTGTGGCCTGTGGTCTAGTGGTTAGTGGCCCTGACTGCTGAGCCGGAGGTCGTGGGTTCGATTCCCACCCAGGACAAACTTTGTGTGATGAGCATGATTGTTTGTTCTGTGTCTGGGTGTGGTTTATCTATAATATGTATGTATTTATAAATTATATAAGTATGTATATCAGTTGTCTGGTTACCATAACACAAACTCTGCTTAGCTTGGGATCAGATAGCCGTGTGTGAGTTGTCCCAAGATATTATGTTAAATTATTATTAAATTGACTAGGAATGTAATCGATGGCTTACCTATCAGTGAAAATGGCGTAGAAATTTGTTTGAACGTGCCGAGATTGTATTTCCGAAACACCTCTCTAAAAATAAAAAAACTGTTGGCTGTGCAGAAATCACACTAATATTATATTTCGTATATTTTTGTTACTTTTTCACGGTATACTGCTTAACGATAATGATTTGCATGAAATTTGGTATAAGGATAGCTTATAATCTGGCTTTTTTTGATCGCGGGAAAATGCAGTGTTCTCTATTATTTTTATAAATATGATGTCTATACTTAATATTATAAAGCTGAAGAGTTTGTTTGTTTGTTTGAACGCGCTAATCTCAGGAACTACTGGTTGGAATTGGAAAATTATTTTAGTGTTGGATAGTCCATTTCTTGAGGAAGGCTATAGGCTATATAACATCACGCTACGACCAACAGGTGCTGAGCAGCGCGGGTGAAACCGTGGGGAACAGCTAGTGTTGAATAACAGAAGTAATAAGATTTTGTCCGTTTGTTAGATTTTCTTTAAGAAAAAAAAAAAAATTATTTGTCATTGATATTTATTCAATTTTGACATTGTATAATAATTATCTTTCTTTTTATTTGTAATTATTTTATTTTAAATACTAATTATGCGACAGATTAGGTAGATTTTTTAGCAACAAATTATTTTCGTTCATTGATTGTCTTTTTTTTTCAATTACATTTTTAAATAATTCTTAAAAAAAAATATAAAAAATACATTTAAAAATATTGACCCACCGGGATCGAACAGGATCCAAGCTACCGGTTAGGTTAGGGCTTCAGAGAAAGGAACTTCCTAACAATACGACCCGTGTCCAGGAGTACCGCTTTCTGTATCAAGCCCTTGATCCAGCCGCCTAACGAGAGCCTTCTCAGGTGTTGGTCGAGGCTCTTAGCAATTAAGCCATAGGCAGATACGACACAATGATCGCTGAGTCCAGATCCCACAAGTCGACAACCTCGCGAGCCAAGTCAATATACTTGAACAAACAACAAATTATTTACGACTAGCTTTTGCCCGCGGCTTCGCTCGCGTAAAACTCGGTAGCGCCTTATTGAATTGTAATAGCAACGCTAACTTTTCCCGTTTCTTCCCTCTTTCTCCCTCACATCCCACTTTTTTCAAAAAAATATTAGCCTATGTCCGTCTCCTGTTTCCCAACTATCTCTGTACCAAAATTCATCAAAATCGGTTTAGCCGTTAAAGCGTGAAGAGGTAACAAACAAACAAACTCACTTTCGCTTTTATAATATTATATATATATATATATATATATATATATAATATATATTATATTATAGTAAGGATAGTAAGGATTAAGTAAAATGTATTATATTTCTCATAAATGTAAAATGTACCAAAAATCACACTAATAAATGAATTTAATTTGTTTCAGACGACAACAGTTGAAGGATTAAACAAAATAGTTAAAAGGAATTACGTCGTAGAACAGACTCCAAGTGAAGGCACCGACAAATTAACTCCAGAGTCTATAAATGGAGAAAACAAGGCTATATTTTAGATTTAAGAATAGTGCTGTAAACTTATCTCACACGGCGACACAATTTATTTTTAATAAACATACCTTCCTCCTTTTTTAGAAGTCGGTTAAAAGTTACAGTCACTGTGACTTTGTTTTTAAATCTAGAGGGCACATTCTATATGTTGGCAGCGAAATAGAAATAGTTGTCAATTATTTGAGATATTCCAGTCGAATTACACAAAACAAAAGCATGCTCTTAACAAAAAGTATTCCACATAGCCTACACTTAGACCCGTATCTATAGTCAAGTTAATGTAATTATTTGATATTAACCCTTTGAACGCATATATGTGACAAACAAGCGCGTGCCCTGGAAACCAATGACACAAATATGTGACAAATATTGAGGTAAAATGAGTAGATTGGCGAGTAGGGCACGAGCATGCGTTTATGCAAAAATACATAATTACGTAAAAATTGTACCTATGCAGTTATTTTTTTTTTTTTTTTGGGAAATCAGTCGATTACACATTATAGTACTGCACAAAATTACAGCGATAGTTTGAAGAAATGTATAACCAATAATATTTTTCACATTTTATAAAAAAAAAAATTAGTTACATGATACAAAGCGACGTGCGCTTAAGATTCAATATGCACAACAAAATGACATTACGTGTTTTTATTTAAACTAAACGGGTTTGCAAGTTCATCATCATTTTCCTGCCCTTGTCCTATACTATTTGGGGTCGGCGCAACACGTTTTCTTCTTCCATTCTCCCCTATCAGACGTCACGTCATCATTTACTCCTTTCTCCTTCATTTCATTCCTTACACAATCCATCCATCTTTTCTTTGGCTTTCCTCTCCCTCTCCTCTCCGTACATCAACATTCAGACCCATCACTCTTTTAGTCACATGTGCACATACAAGATAAAAAGAAAAAAAAACACACACAGGAAATGACAGTCGGTCCAGTATAAGATATGGATTAAAATAAAATAAAAAACAACACTATGCCTAATCCAAAACGGTTTCACGAACAGGTAGACCAGACATAGAGAATTTAAACGAAAAAAGTTAAGTATAGAATAAAACTCGTGCTTAAAAAATACTTTTACTTAAAACACTTTGACTTGTTTATAGATACGGATGTAAGAGGGACGATTAAAAATATGGATAATTTACCAATTATTATTTGTGATAGGTGGTAGTTACAACATTTTTTTTTTACAAAACATTTTAAGCTAAACATTCTCATACAGCTTAAGCCATGAGAGAAAAAATTACATTTAACAAGGCAGTTATATTTTTAACCGACTTCAAAAAAAGGAAAGGTTCTCAATTCGACAGTATTTTTTTTGTGTATTTGTTACGTGATATCTTTGTTAATTACAGGCCGATTTTCGAAATTCTTTTTATAATCCTAAGGGTATACTTCCGAAGAGGTTCCGTATCGATTGTAACTATATTGTTTCAGTAGTTTTTCTATATAACATATATTTTTTTCTAATGTAATATGTTGATAATAGATGCAATGGAAAATCAAAGAACTGAACGGAAATATACTTATTTTTCGTCATTATAGTGTTTTTTTTGAAAGACGTTTTTTTTTGCAAAAAGGATTAGGGTGTCGGGTGCCGTAAGGCGACTCTTGGACACCGTTGAGGTGAGTGGCTCTATGCTCGGTGAGCAATGGGTAGTTCGCCGTCCATCTGTCTAGTGATGACAGGCCGTGTCGACGGCGCGTTAGTGTTTTACGCGCGCCTCAAAGAGATATCAGCAAAATAGAAGGGCCTGCCACCTGCCAAGTTCATTGCCTGTCGGGTTTCGGGTTGTTCGAAAGAGATACCGCGCCCCCATAACATAAAGGCCAAAAGAAGATAAAATATGGGTTTTTGTTAGGAAAGTCTGACACACTCCCACCCCTTCTGCCCAGAGCGGGGGAAGTTATTTAATGATTTTCCATCCGCAAAAAAAGTTCAGTCAATCCAAAATTTGAGCCCTGATTCCTAAACTAGGAAGATCCCGTATCCCTTAGGATGCAGTGTCTTCAAATAAAATATTGAACGAGCAAATTATGATCATTACAAGTTGACTCGGATAGTCCACATACAAGAAATAGACTACAAGGTACGGAATATAATTTTAATTAGTTTTTAATAAGTACCTACTCAATTTGTGTGGTGCTTTCTTAAAAAAACCATTTCAGAAAATAATCTATATACTTAGTCCTCATTAGGGATTGCAATCCAGCGGCGTTTTCAATCCAGCTGGATTTTTGCTGGATTGACCCGAATCCAGCTGGATCCAGCGCGGATCCAGCAAAATGTGGACCGTAAATGAAAAGACGACATTTTTAAGACTTTTTTATGAAGTAATTTGTATATAACATCTTACGTTAATCTAAGAAATCTTTCACTAATTTTCTTGGGTTTCTTAACCAGTTGAAATCAAAAGAATTAACATAAAATTAAATAACATATACTTAACCTCATATAACATTTAAGATAATGTTTCTAAAGTAAGCAATATTTAATTACGTTTATGTTTAATGATACATCAGTAGCAATTAGCCCTACAAATTCTTTAAAATTAACTACAAAAAGGACCGTATTACCTATTTTTTTTATCAAAAGAAGTTCCGAATCCGACATAATCTTCTCCGCACTCACTAATATATGTTAAAAAACTCGAATGCGGATAAATAGGCAGTTGAAAATCTGACGACAAGAGAATGACTATTTCTTTTTTTGTATCCTCTGGAAGTAAGGCCTTAGAAAACAAATTTTATCTATGGTTTTATCTCCCAACCTGCTTCGCACAGAATTGCATATGTAGCCGGCTGCTAAGAATGCCCTTTCGGCTTCTACACTGGTCGGTTTTAGGGTAATTAAATAGTCATAAACCACAGATAAATGTTCACCTTACACTCTTTCGGTCTCATAAACGCCCATTTCTTTTTCCGGACTTTTTCGTAATCTAATTGACCACTTGGCGTTGGCTTTTGTTTATTAAAGTTCTCCTTCTCTCTTTTAAGTTCCATCTTAAGCTCTTGCTCAAGAAGACATTTTCCTGGCTCATAAAGTAATTTTCACGGGTTCTGCGTCATCATCTAGTCTAAACCATTCCGTTTTAAAAATGGTGGCAATTAGGAACTAAACAATAGAAATTAATACGTTTGCGGATCCGCATCGCTGGATCCAGCACTGTATGCTGGATCCAGCATACTTAAATAGGCGCTGGATCCAGCTGGATTGCTGTATGCTGGATCCAGCAATTGCAATCCCTAGTCCTCATGTAAGTTGACCAAGATTTTTGTCTGGACCTTAAAAGAGACTATGACAGCTGAAACAAACTTAGAGAGTTTGTTTCGGCTGTTTCTACTCAGAGTAGTCGAGTACGAAACACCGAACTCATCTAGTTTTTAAAAAAGACTTGTAATTTGTGAAAACCTACTTGCAAAATAAACATCATTTATCATTACTAATGTTTGTGTATTTATTGGGTGTCGGTCGAGTATGTGAAACGGCAAGGCATGGCATGTAAAGCCAAGTCAGCCCATGTGGGCGGCATAACAACTGATACCAGATTAGGCATTAATCGCACGACGAAAAATCCCAAATTGCGTGACGCTTCTGATCATAACCAATCTATTGCTTCTATGTGTTTGAATAAATTGACAATCATCACTATCCTTACTAATATTTTAAAAGCGAAAGTGAGGTTATTTGTTACGTCTTCCCGCCTAAATGGCGAAACCGATTTTGATTAATTTTGGTACCCTGCAGCATGTAAGAACAAAGCAATGTCTTAAAAGTAATAAAATAATGTTGCAGTAAGTACACACGCCTGCAGGTCAAGCTACCCGAAACTGTCAATTTTTCCCAATGAACCTTGAACCTTAATACTTTAGAAATAAAGTGGAGAATCTATCAAAGAAATCTGACAGATTGTAGTAACTTGATGTGCAGGCGTCTGTACCTACTAATATCACGTACTTTAGAAACATTTAAAATGATAATATAGATATTAATTAAAATTTAAGCATAAACATAATGTGTTTTAAATACTATTTTATCTTTGAATCTTCCAAAATATTCAAATTACCCCTGTTAATTTTTTGACAGTTGTATAAAACGCGCGCAACTGGACTATAAATAGGAAATATATGGAAATAGCTTGGTCACTGTATATTAACGTGTGAGTGACACAAGGGCTCAAGAAAGACAGAACATAATAAGTAATGAACATACAAACTAGACAATACCATTACGTGTCGTCGCTCGTTGCTATGATGGATACATCAGGCTCCTGCAGGGCCTCAGGTGCGTCAACAAACGTGTTTAAGCAAAAAGCATCAAGTCGTGGCTTAAAAGTTGTTTCTGCGCTTAATCACTTAGTTTCATGTATTTTGTGTATAAAGGCACACCGTATAAATCTCGTATACCATAAACAAGAATATCTTTCCCAAGAGTAGACCCGCAACGACCAATTAATCCTTCCATTAAACAAAATCAAATTCGAGAACTAAATATTTAAAGCGCGCCCCGTCAACTCATCAACTACAAACCGAAACGTCTGTGTAATCAAATTTGGCCAAGTTAATCCCATATCGACTTTCACTTAATATGAAGCCAGCCCTTATCGTGAGTTAACAACCCAGAACATTCTCTCCGGGGCACTTTCCAAAACACGATTCCCTATTCCATTAGACCCTCTCGAAGTTATCTCGCGTTATTTACATCGCCTGACCGTGCCTTCTTATGTACCTATGCCACCCGCTTTATATGTCTGTGGTATATAAGTGAGCAATGGTTCGTATGTTGTTGTGTTAGGGGCTATTTTGGCGTGGCTGGGGGTGGGCGAGGGTGGGTGTGGTGTCGCGGTGTCGTTGCCATGGCGACGGCGCCCGGACGCGGGATCCCGACGCCCGCAGTGTCGGCGGCCGCGCCCGACCCTCCGAAGTGACACGCGCCGCGAAAAAGCACAACCACCCGGACCTAGGGGCCATATGCGTTCGGGTTTTTAGGATATTAGTATTTTGTTCTTATTTAATGCCTCGTTGATCAAGATGTTGGAAACGGGACTGTTGGGAATGAAAGTTTGAAGATTCTTACCGGGTCGGGTAAAGTGTTATTGGTTTTTTTCATCTGGAATTTAACAGTAGTAGCCATCATCTGCCTAGCCTTTTCCTCACTATGTTGGGATCGGCGTCCAGTCTAACCGGATGCAGCTGAATATCAGTATTTTACATGGAGCGACTGCCTATCTGACCTCCACAACCCAGTTAGTACTGGGTAATGCGATACCCTTTGGTAAGACTGGTTATTAGTCTTTTGGAACACTGACTACCTGTAACGAGTGTCAAAGGTCTACAAATGACTGCCGGGACCAACTTTGGTACACAGTTGGTAATTAATGTTGTTACACCAGTATAGAGTGACGTGGACCTCTGCCAGACAGGACAAACCAGATAGTTTTGTTAATTTAAGTATTTCAGTATATTGATATCCAGTCTTACCAAGAACATGGTAACTGAGTTGTGTAGGTCAGATAAGTAGTAGCTGAAACAAAGTGATAACATTTGCATCCGGTTAGACTAGAAACTCCAAATAATTGATTGGTTATTATTTTTTCATCAGTTTTTACCCAAATCTCTGAATTTAAAGTCTTTTTTTTTGCGTATGGGAAATCATCAAATAATTTTTCCCGCTCTGGGCCGAGCGGAGGGAGTGTCATACTTGTACTGACTAAAACCCACCCGTGTTCCTTCTATTGCCCTTTACGTTCCGGGGCCGCGGTATCTCAAAATATAGGAACTTCAAACGACAAAAAAAACAGCGAAAGTTGTATGTCTATACGTTAAGTGCAATAGAAGAATCTATTGCACTTAACGTTCCGGGGCCGCAGGGTATATCTTTCGAACAACACACAACCTCGGGATTTTAACGCCTGGATGTAAAATTCCAGTCCATATAATTTTATAGAGGTTCATCCAAAACTCCTGTCTACAGTAAGAGTAAACATGAAAGGCTAGTTCTTTGTTATGTTTGTTGATGAAAACAAAAAAGTTTTGCTGAGATACGGCGAAAATATTTACAAACATGATAAGACATCGCATAGTGTAACGTTGCGACGTCGTGTACCGATGCTATGGTGTGTCGCGAAAATCTAAGACATGCAACGTAAAAATCGCGAATTCGCGACACAAGGCCTTGTCGTAAAAACTGGTATTGATATTCATTTCATATCACACACATAAGATTTGAGAAGCCAATGATAAAAAATGCTAGATCCAATATTTCCTGTGTTGTGCGCTGGATTGTAGCGCGATTTGACATGGGTTGACGACATCAAAAATGATTGAGTTTGCTGTTTTATAAACAGCCAACGTTAATAATACAAAAAATGGGTTAAAACACTTTTGATTTCTAAGCTAGACAAAATGTCCCGGTATTCTTCCGAAAATTCCCCTTTCTCATGGTCACCGTACTCACCACCCTTCGACCCGGGTCGATGTGGCGGTGGGCAGGGGGCTCGCACCTTTTGTTTAGGACCCCCCTCGTCCCCCCCCTCGTTCATTTACTCGCGTCCCGGTCTCAATGCTGTTTGCAAACGGTTTAGGTGCCTAAATGTAGAAGGGAAATGTCACGATTTCACTTTTTTTTGTTTGCTAACCGTGAGGGTTGATATGCTGACTGTGGATATGGAAGTTCGGGGTTTATTGATGGTGAAAGTGGCTGCTGAGTTGGTTCGATTTAGCTTGTTATTGGGGCTTGGTCCTTTTGTGTTGGCCTTGCTTTTGGAAGCCTATGTTGTTATGAGTTGAATGAATATGGTCATCATAAACTTCAAACTTGATCTCATTTATTATAAGTTAAATCTTCTGTTATATAAAAAATTCATATCACAGTTACATGTATATTCGTTAGGTCTAAGAATCGTCGTAATCTATCTTTCATATCCCTAAGTAATAAGGTTGGCCCTCTTTAGAAGGGGACCTGAGCTGCAGGTGAAACCCCTGGGCACAGCTAGTATTATACATCTGCATGTTAGTGTACACACGACGGCATCGGCAGGTCAACCTATTGTAAACTATTATAACCTGATCTCTCTACTGCGGATCGTACACCCTAGTAGAGAGATCAGGTTAAAATGGATTTGTGTAAGTTGATGTGCCGTCGTGTGTACAAGTATAAATTAAATGGCGATAAGGAAATATTCTTACTGCCACAAACTTTTATATAGACGTGTCAAGAACAATGCTGGGCGGGAAATGAAGCTCCGAATTTGAAGCCTCGCCTACTAAGGATAACGTGAAATCCAACAGACTTGGTAACATCGCTATAAATAAAAAAAAATCGCCAAATGAGAGTGACACTCGTGTACCGAAGGTTTCGTACAAACTTCTAATAGAGCATTTTTGTGTGCGAAAAAAAAGACGGAAATTTACCTCCGAAAGTTGGTGACTTTTGTTTGATTCATCGAATTTTTTGTTACGGTAAAATAATATCTCACACAAATGCTTATTAAATCGAGTAATCATTAATCATACTAAAAGTTATAAGCATGATTAGCTGGCGCCCGCGGCTTCACCCGCGTGATATCCTATACCTTTTAAAGAATTTTAACGTAATTCATATTGTTATCATATTATGATTCTGCTAAAGCTGTCATTTTAGACCCCAAAGCGAATTACGGCCAAGCGCAAGACTATTAAGTAAAAAAACCACTGCAACGCGAAGGAAACAACTCCCGCCAGCCACCATCGCTTGACGCAAGTTGGATAGACTGAGGTCGGTAACGTGCCGCCGCCAAGTGCGGTTTCTATAAGACAGTAATGAAATAGCTGAGTCCGGGCGTTTAGAAACTTGGCAGTGCAGTAAGCACTTTACTTCAGTTATACTACTGGTAGAAACAGGTGACCAACACTCGACTTTAACAAGAGTTTAAAGTAAGTAGAAATTTAGATTAAGCCCCACCCCAGACACATATAGTATTGCTGTAACGCCCCATGGGTTTTTATAATACGGCGTGTATTAGAAAGATGTAGTCTTAATGTGTGATTTAATTCTTCAAACAAAAAAGTGTTGTACAGGACAGTTGATTTTATTTCGCGATTTCAATGGTAGTCTCATGGAGAAAGTTGTTCAGTTTGATGCCCTGGATTACAACCTGAAATCTGACCACGATTGGCTGACACACTATTAATATAGAAGTAGATATCAATAAAGATTTTAGAGGTAGATAGGTACTATCAATTTAAATCAAACTTTAGAATAACAATTACGCGATAGATTGAAGATTTTTTAGGTGAGGCAATGGGTTGAAATAAAAACATTTCAGTTTAAAAACGTTTGTATTTATTTTTCGTATTCTACTCAGCAAACTGTTTTAATTGATACCCATAACATGGGAAGTATAATGCATACAAAATTATTAGTCCGCCATATTTGGTCTAAATTTAAATCACTTAGCTAACCATGCATTGTCATCCATATCAAACAAAAATACAAAAATTCAGCCCAATAACAAACTAGAAGATTTTTAAATTCAAAAGTTTTTTTTACATAATAACAGGAAAAACTAATTAAAGCGTGTTAATAAGAGGCGGTAAAGAAAGTGTTCAAAGTAGTAAAGTTTACGTAAACAACATCGCACTTAGTAAACTTTTCGAAAGCTTTCCAACCGACTACTTCGAGATAAAACACCAAAATAAATAATTAAGAGATCTCTTTTAAAGTTGACTTTGACTTCGATATGACGGCACGGTTGGCGCAGTGGCTGAGCGATCGACTGGTACGCTGACTGTTGCGGGTTTGATCCACGCACGCAACAAATATTGGTATAACCTACAGGTAGTTTTTTTCGGGTCTGGCTGTTTGTACGATACAGGAAAAATTCAAACTTTTTTTTTAAAATACCGTGGGGTATTTAAAAAAAAGTTTGGATATTCGTCTACTACTTATTCTTCGACATCGGAGCTATTTTTCGACATCACGCGAGAAGCCGCGGGCGCCAGCTAGTTGTACCATGTTCTTACAACTAAACATTTTATATTTTACTAGTAACTATAGTCAGACTCAGTGAGTTTGAAGTTTCTCAAGTTCTGAATAACCTATTCTATACTTAAACAATTCACCCATAACGAATACAGCGAAGACACACTCACATCCATTTTTTCCTAACCGTGTCTCAAATAAAATCGATCGCATGGAGCCTGGAGCCGGGTGTGAAGCCACGCCCACTATTCACGCGCGAGGTGACGATTGGACGACGCTTCGCACACACACAACCACACTCCGACACTTTATTGAACACACAGATGTGAACTGATTTAAAATTAACGTGAATATAAATTGATTATGTATTTATTTCGGTTTGTATGGCAGATGATTTGTTGTACTGAAGTTATTTGGGGATGTTAAGAGTTACTACTAGTTTTCTTCCAATATGAGAGGTTGTGGCTAAATAAGGATCGCCGCCATTTTTAGGTAAAGCCGTGCTTGCCTAAGCCGGTCCGTGAATAGATGACAACCAACAGCACTTTCGGATTCCGTCTATGCCTCGGAAAACACGTAAAACCGTTGGTCTCGGCTGTCAATTGTTTACTACAGGACAAGTTACTCTATCGAAGAATGTTTAAATGATAACATATGACATTACCAGCCCTTTTTGTTAATTAACAATTGGCGGTTCTCCTGTAACTCCTCAAAGACCCCAGTTATCGCCACTATTGACACTATTGTGCACCGGAGGTCTGTCCGCTGAGCGGCGATTTGCCGCGGTTGTTGTAGGTACACACACGCGAGGACTGTCGGTTCCAGGGGGTCTACTCTCTTTCTCCGAAACGTAACTTCGTTAACGAACGAAAGTCAAAAGTAGTTACGTTTGTAACCCTACTCTATATCATTTTGCGTGAATTAGAGTAGGTTTAGAAAATTTTAATGTCAAATAAACTTCGGACGTCCGAAATTTCGAAATGAATGAAATGAAATGAAACCGTGGTAGAAAACGTTCAAAGTTTCGACCGCAATTTCGTTTTACGTAGAATTAGAGTAGACCCCCAGATCCCACAGTGACTAGCTTAACTCCTTGGCGAACAAAATTTTCTAATATGATTATTATTGTTCTCTTTTCGTCTAAAAATTAAATTTGTAAATATCTCTTAAAAAATATATAAATAAGAAAAACATAAAAATAGGTTTCCACCGGAATCGGGAACAGGGTCCAAGCTACCGGTCGCTAACCACCGGTAGCTTGGACCCTGTCGGTTCTGTCTCTTCAGAAACCTACCCACAATACGGGCCGTATCGAGGAGTACTACCTTCTGAATAAAACTCTTGATCCAAACAACGCCTAGGGAGAGCTTCCGACGGATGGTCGTCGAAGCTTTATCTATCAGGACATTGGCCGTTAAGACAGTTATTATACTTAATGTTTGTATTGCCGCTTTTCCTCAATAAATAAATAAATATCTTGGGACAACTCACACACGGCTATCTGATCCCAAGCTAAGCAGAGCTTGTGTTATGGTAACCAGACAACTGATATACATACTTATATAATTTATAAATACATACATAATATAGATAAATCATACCCAGACACAGAACAAACAATCATGCTCATCACACAAAGTTTGTCCTGGGTGGGAATCGAACCCACGACCTCCGGCTCAGCAGTCAGGGCCACTAACCACTAGACCAACAGGCCCGTCAATAATCGATATGGCTTAGTTACGACTTAAGAACACGACAGTTATAAAATCAACTCAAGTTTTAAGTTACAAATTGCATTAGTCTTACTAAAAACTGCAGACTACTGCAAATTTCACTGAGTAATGTGATTGTATTCATAAACTGAACTAAAGTTTTATAGAATCAGAAGGAAAGTTGACTCTTAAGCAGGCAAAGGTATTTTATGATTGTGTCAAGAAGTTTTTAATAGATCTGGTTAAGTTGTAAAGTACTGACTGCATCAAAGTATGTTTTCTCATAAATACAATAAAATTACAAAACTTTCTTTTTGAGTTGTCACTGTTATGGTTACTTTAGAGTCTAAAGTAGTATTTTAAGTATTTATAGTCTAAAGCTTAGACTATTTGAACAGTAGGTCTACCATGACGTCTTAAAGCAGAACTTATTCCACTGAGGGAAAGAAGTGGTGCTAGACATCCTGTATAGCTCTGTCTCTTTCCCTCTGTGGAATAATTTCTGCTTTAAGACGTCACGGTAGGGTAGTAGTTTTTGATTGTTACTAGTGGTGGCTTCGATTTCCGGGTCGAGTAAATTGTTGAGGTTTTTCTATTAGGCATTTCTCAGTGGCACCCATGGAGCCTGGGTCGCAAGGACTTTACATAATTGGCGATATCTAGGTCTATTTGTACTCTGCTTAACCCTTAAGGAATAACAGCCGTGACGCTCTTGAAAGCCATTATGCCATGGGTAAGTAGATAGCGTTGAACTTGAGGAATGCAAAACAATACGTTAAGAATCAACAAACACTAATACTGCACAGCAATTATTATACAAAAAAAACTCACGCTGTTTTCCGATTGCAGGCGGAAATCACAGAACGCTACCTGGTGGTCTAAAATGACTGCTTAAGCAAGCTCATAACTCAGGCCGTGTCGACGGCGCGTTTGTGTTTCACGCGCGCCTCAAAGAGTTGTCAGCAAAGCAGAGGGGCTTGCCAGAGCCTCCGCCTGCCGGGGTTGCGGGTTGTTCGAAAGAGATACCGAGGCCCCGGAACGTAAAGGGCAATAGAAGGAACATGGGTGGGTTTTAGTCAGTAAAAGTCTGACATTTCCCCCCGCTCGCCCAGAGCGGGGTAAGTTATTTGTTAATTTCCCGACCAAAAAAAAAAACAAAAAGCAGGCTCATAATTACGTTACCATTCGTAAAATGGTCACAAAATGACAATTTACAATATTAACTGCGTCAGTGACCATTTTAAGAATTTTAATTCATTTTATTATTCAAATATGATTCTGCTAAATCAGCCATTTTAGACTGCCTATTACGATGCTTACACACTCCATTTTAGACCGACTTCAAAAAAAGGAGGAGGTCCTCAATTCGTCAGACTTTTTTTTAAGTCGGTATTAATTTAACAAAAAAGTTATTTATACCTCATCCACGTTCACACGTCTGGTATACAAACGGACGCCTGTGCCGAGTACTACATACCTGATCTATCTGGAGAACCAAAACCGTCAAAGAAAGAAAGGAAATAAGTATGTTTGGCACATGCCACAAGTGCACATAACATAAAACAAAGACAGAAGAAATGATAAATGATGTCTATTTCGCCAGTAGGTTGTCACAAACACTTTAACACGTCTTTTTTAAACGCATGCATGCTTATTACCTTGCATGTGTATTCGATTTTTGGAGTTTATTGGAGTTTACTCCTTAAGAATCGATTTTCATATATAAGGCGCCCGGTATGAGAAAAATCCGAGGGGTAAAACCTACTAAAGTAACGAAAATGTGTCACGTTAGTGCGCAACTTTCTAATTTGTCTGTGAGTGTATTAAGACGTACATATGGTATGCTGTATAGGCGACTATACCTATATACTATATGTTATTGGGCTTGTTTGTTTTTTGTTGCTATCAGTGTCGATGTATTTATATTGCTATTTTTTTTCATTAATTTGTGAATTTACCCTTTCATATGATATTAATCTTTTTTCAGTTGAATAAACTCTTTTTGCGTATGGTTAGATACTCGTACCTAAGGAGTAAACTCCAGTCGTACCTCGGAGCTGACACACACACTTTTTTTTAAAATACGTTGTTTTAAGTCTTCATTTCTCCCGCCACCTTTCCGTACAAAATGACGTCCCAAACAAACTAGCTACCGTTATCCTGCGGTAGATAACATCTCACAAAAGGGACTCACGAAACATAACCCCTCTTCTACACAATCGATCAGCAGACAGACAGACAGCCAGATGCACACTTCAACAAAAGCAGAGCACATGTAATAAGTATTAATACGTTTTATTTTACAAGCATAAAGGCGTTTTGTTCGCGCCCTGATCGACAGATCTGATAATTTGAATATGGAAAGGCATTTAAGCGGAATGATGATGCTCTTGCGCATACGATTGCGTTGTTTTTTTTTTGGGATTTGTGCACATGTATGCGGGAGCTTATAGCTGGTCAGTCGTGTAAAATGTGTAGAGTATAAAGTTGCGTTGTTTGTGCGGTAATATTTTGTTAGTACTAGTTTTTGACGGCCACCTTGATCGCGTTAATTTTGAATATGGCAGTCATTTGGATTGTTCTCTGCTTGCTCTTTCAATCATTATAGGAAAGACACGTGGCGTCATCTACTATTATAAGAACGTTTTCCTCGAAAACAGTACTTTTTTAGGATAAAAGTTATCTAATGTCCGTTTGCGCTCACTCGCCACCGACGCGACGACGCTATTGCAAAATTATGGGCCAACATTATTTATTGATAAAAATACTATAGTTAAAAAAAAAAAAACTAGACATAAGTAAAGGTTTATATTTTTATTCTGCCGGTAATCCTATTTCATGGAATATTGCAATTTGATTGACATAAATGTATGTTGTTATAATTTGAATGTTTTGTTTTGTGCCAGCACTTTTTGTTAACCGAAAGAGGTTTTAACTTATTTTTAACCGACTTCATTTTGGAATCCGTACCTCAAGAGGAAAAAACGGTTCCCTTTTTGGATCACTTTGTTGTCCTTCTGTCTGACTGTCTGTCCTCTCTCTGACCTTCTCGGGAACGCGTGGAGGTATCGAGTTGAAATTATAATCATATAAGCGAGTCTGTGGTCCTTTCGAGCTGTGAAAAATTCAACCCTCTAAGTTTACGCAGTCAAAAGATATGCCGTTTTTGTACGGAACAATCGGTGCACTCTCATTTGGTCGGTTTTTATTTTTACAATGACGTTGGGGACTGTAGATAAACATATATTTTATCATTATTCTTGCTCAATTGGACACCGTGAAGTGCGTTAAATTCAACTTCTAAGATTTGTTTACGTAGGTACTTATAGGTTGAGTTAATAAAAGCTTTTTAAAAAAGCTACTGTTGTGCCAGGAAAACGAGGAAGAAGTCTTAAATAAATACTCATCAATGGTTTACATACCGATCTCAGGTTTTCTTTACGCCGTGTTCACGACCTACACCGATGCGTCAAGCAAAACGGGCAGTCGCGGCACGGTTGTTTGCGAGAAGTTCAAAGCAATTTCTTACATTTGATTTCTCCGCAGTCAATTACGTGTCGTGTAATCTCGTCAAGACGATACGTCCTATCGACGTGCGCGTGCGTCGTGCGTTAGCGGATGCGTTCGTACGTGCAATAAGTGCATGCAAGGTACGAGAAGTGACTCTTATAATTAATATAATCGTCGGCGGGTGCGATAATGATCTTTTGATACGGGGAATAGACGATTGACTTTAAAATAGTGACAAACGAACCACATAACATCACGGCAGTTACCCTAAGAGGGTAGAAAGGCAGTTCCTTAAGTACAGCAACATTTCAACAGTTTTGTTACAGTCCGATGTAATAATGGGCGACCTCCGTTGCCCCCCACTAGGAATTTCTCTTGTATCGTGGGTGCGTTTACAAACATTTAAACTCACATACACGAACAGCCAGACCCGGAACAACTGTCTGTAGGCCATACAAATATTTGTTCCGTGCGAGGATCGAACCCGCGACACGCAGCGTGGCAGTCGATTGCTCAGCCACTGCGCCAACCGTGTCGTCAACTGTGTCAGACTGTGTAGCTGCTACTGTTTAATTACCGAAGATCTAAAGAAGTTATCCGTGGACGTGATGCATATTATTCCCTTCCCTTCGTTGTTTCGTTCCTATTATGCGCGATGCCATCAACCAAATGAATGTTGTGAAACTTGCTGACTTACCAAACTCCTTCTTGCTGAACAGTTTCTCAGGAGTCACATCAGTCTTCTGGTGGACTGGGCTGCCTATATACTCAGCTACTCCCTCCTGCTTCAGCTCCGGGTGTTGGGTAAAGTACTGCTGCACTTGGGCTTGTCCTAGACGATCTGAAACCAATCAACATTAAGTTACCATTAGTAGGCTGTAATGATCTCACAATAGGGCACAAAATTGAACGGAACCCATCTTTGAATAACGCGGTCAGAAGAAAAGGTGAGATTAGATTTGTTTACTGATGGATGGAAGACGAAAATGTTAGATGTTTGAGGGTCTGGGAGAAAACCAGAGTTATTAAATATTCATCCTTATTGTATATTAGTGAGCATTGCAATACATATAAAACTGTGCTAACTATCTGCTGAGTACATCCTAAATGTATTGAGTCTCTGAATGGGTTTCGTATCTTAGTTAATTTTATATAGCTTTCGCCCGCGGCTGCACTCGAGTTAAAATTTGAGGTAACACAGTTCCCTTTTCCTGATTTGCAGGTACCTGCTACTTGTAGTGTTTGCTCTTGCGCCTTAGGTATTTATTGTAATAGCAAAGCTAAGTTTTCCCTTTTCTCCCTCATATCTCACATTTTAAAAAAAAATAGCATATGTCTGTCTCCAGGGCTCCCAACTATATCTGTACCAAAATTCATTAACATCGGTTTAGCGGTTGAAAACGTAACAAACAAGTAGACAAACTCACTTTCGCTTTTATAATATTAGTAAGGATTTATTCTTTCAAATAAAAACAGTGAACTTATAGCTGAGGCTACGAATTCCGTCAACGAAAAAGTAGATATTCAAAATATGTAAAGCAAAAAGGGATGAGGGTCTTCTGCAGTCATTCAAACGAGAACGTTGTATGAGAGTTGTCGAAAATTTCATATTTCCTAAAACATCGGACGGAAACCACTAAACACCCCACCCCTGGCGTGTCAACACAAAGAACTGTAAAATCCGTGCAATTTGTACCCTCTGCCGCTGGCGTGTAGCGTATATACTTATCGATTTATCGCAAACACGGCTCGTGTTTTAAAAAGTCAAGTAGCACGCCACCAAGCTGTTTTAAGGTCTCGCCCCGTGTGTCACGGTTCAATTTCTGTTGATCCCAAATCGGTGTATACGATCTGCCGGTTCGGCGGCGGTGTGTAAAAATGCCGTCTTGTCGTAGGCACGCCGCCCCTCCCTCGGCGACATTTTTACAAGAGGGGGGAGGGGGCCACCCGCGGACTCTCCCGTCATTTCGTTGTCATCCAGGGCTCCTTTTTGCGCGATCACGGCGCGAGCCTCCGCCGCGACAATACTGTTCACAATTTTTATTCTTTTCGAAAAGAAAATACGAAAAAAAATATAGGCCCGTAGAGAAAATGACGAACAATGCCGCCCTTCGGCGAGATTACCGCCATCAGAAAATGAATGCTTTGTTACATCCGTCCAACGGGATGTTTTCAGTTGTTACTTGTTACATTAGACTTGTCATTTCCATTAGGGTCTGACTAGGCATGAAAAGTTGCCGAACACAACGGTCGGCTACGTCGTTTCAATTTCAGAAAGTACATTGCGATCCTTTTTTTTTGCTGCCATTACAAAGACGTTTTAACGAAACATTTGGAAATACAGCTATTTATAAGAGCAATCTTTTACGTCTTACCGTACCATGCTAATGACAATGCTTAGAAATGTTTCCAAAAGCGCTTGTGAAATACCCCTGCTCGTAAATTAGAAGCATGCCTTAAATACAGGGAAACGACAACAAAATATTATTTCCGAAAGTAGAACTTACTTTGTTTTTTTTTGGTTACATCATTTTTATATTGCGGGCTTAGTGCTTCAGACAATAAACCTATGTTAGGGCACGTGGGTTTAGAAAGGTCACCGTTCTCGAGATAAAAGATCTTGACAGAAAGACAGAGTACCATACAACAAAGTTATAATATTAAAGTTCCATTTTTAGGATACCGTACCTCAAAAAGAAAAAAAAAACCTAACCCTTATTGGATCACTCACTACTTCGTTGTCCAGCTGTCTGTCAAGACCCTTCCTATCGGAAACGCGTGCATGTATCATTTGAAAAAGTCATCATCTGCCTAGCCTTTTCCCAACTATGTTGGGGTCGGCTTCCAGTCTAACCGGATGCAGCTGAATATCAGTATTTTACATGGAGCGACTGCCTATCTGACCTCCACAACCCAGTTAATACTGGGTAATACGATACCCCTTGGTAAGATTAGCTGTCAGATTTTCGGAACACTGACTACCTGTAACGACTGTTAAAGATCTACAAATGACAGCCGGGACCAACGGCTTAACGTGCTTTCCGAGGCACGGAGGAAACTCGGTATGTAACGGGTGGTCACCCATCCATAGACCAACCTAGGCAAGCGCGGCTTAACCTTAAGATCGACCCGAGCGGCTGCTATTATTTAGCCACGAGCTCCTCATCGTATCATTTGAAAGAATATAGAGTTGAAATTAAACCAACTCTGTCTTCCAACTCTCTGTGCTCCAACTCTCTAAGTCTACGCAGTCAAAACTTATGGCTGTTTATGTAGCAAGTTTGTACGGAACCCTCTGTGAGCGAGTTCGACTCGCACTATGCCGGCCGGTTTTTACCTTTTTGAGGTACGAAACCCTAAAATAGAATGCTATAAAAGCCGTTCTTTTTGGTCACGGTTTTCCAAAGCGTCCATTTTAGTATTGTGAAATGCTTGTTTCTTTTACTTCTATGATTGTTACTCAGACGTTAGTGTTCTCCTCAAATACACGTCATAAAAACGTATCCTTACTAATGTTATAAAAGCGAAAGTGAGTTTGTTTGTTACATCTTCACGCCTAAATGGCTTAACCGATTTTGATGAATTTTGGTACAGAGATAGTTGGGACCCTGGAGACGGACATAGGCCATTTTTTTTTTAAACATTGAGTAATGAGGGAGAAAAAGGGAAGAAAAGGGAAAACTTTGCATTGCTATTACAATAAATAAGGCGCAAGGGCAAAAACTACAGGTAGCAGGTACCTATAAATCAGGAAACGGGAACTGTGTTATCCCGAATTTAACGCGAACGAAGCCGCGGGCAAAAGCAAGTAGATAATAAAACCCCAATTACTCAACATACTTCCAATACGATTCCACAAGGACAGCCAGTAGGTCTACTATGACATTTTAAAGCAGAACTTATTCCACTGAGTGAAAGAGATGGTGCTAGACACTCTGTATAGCTCTGTCCCTTTCCCTCAGCGGAATAAGTTCTGCCTTAACACTTCATGGTAGGGTAGCAGATTTATTTTGGGTTGTTTTTAGACCAACACGGAAACAAACCGTAAAACGATTTACGACAAGTCAAATGGAATGATGAATGATTCGTTAACAACAATAAACATACATAAGGAGGGCACATAAATGAGGCTGTACATACTTCGGCTGAATGTGGGAGTTCCCCATAAATCAATGGAAATGTTACCATGTCATGCTTGATGATCTATATATACAGGTTTATTATATAGGTAATAAAATATTTGGGGATTTTACGTAACTTGGGCTTTTTTGCAAGAATTTTTTGTTTCGGTTCTGGCTTTTGTGTATGTGAGTTTAAATGTTTGAAGACGCACCCACGATACAAGAGAAATTCCTAGTGTGTGGCAAAGTTATTAAAAAAAAGTGGATGTCAAAAAGAGTAGATACTTCGCCGCGGGAGACGCCCCGAGCGCCAGGCGCCGCGAGTCGACTCCCGGCCACAGTAGATGCGGGCCTGTTGGCGGTGAGCAATGGGTAGCTCACCGTCCGTCCGTCTATTAAAGACAGGCCGTGTCGACGGCCCGTTAGTATTTCACGCGCGCCTCAAAGAGAAGGGCCGTACCGGGGTTGCGGGTTGTTCGAAAGAGATACCGCGGCCCCGGAACTTAAAGGACAAAAGAAGGACAGGGTGGGTTTTAGTCGGTACAAGTCTGACCATCCCCCCCGCTCCGCCCAGAGCGGGGGAAGTTATTTAGTGACTGCCCAAAGCACTAAGCAGCTAGTCGAAAAACAAAGAAAATTTTACTGTAAACAACATGATATGCTTATAGAGTAGGTTTTATTTATATTCTTCTGGACATGTCCTCATGGCAAAGATGAGATCGACGATGGAACGAGGTACCCCAAAAGAGGCCTATTAACTTGCAACTTTTATAAATTCGGTGTCCACTGACGCCTAGAGAAACACATGCGGTGTGAAAACCGCCGAAATCGCATATTCCTTAAGAGCTATAAAATACCCAGTAAAGAATGTGATAGGTGGCAAATTATGCAATTCAACTCTTTGGAGCCAGCTCAGCAGAAGAGGTTTCGCTGGTTACTTGGAAAGAACGCCTGCTAGAGTGTCCAAAGACTTCAGAACTAGATACGTATTTTAAGTTTTGGTGATTGCTACAATTCAAGAACCAAAACTTAAAATTAAGATATTCATTTAATATCCTTAAAAGCGAAAGTGAGTTTGTTTGTTACGTCTTCACGCCTTAATGGATAAACCGATTTTGATGAATTTTGGTAGAGTTAGTTGGAACCCTGGAGACGGACATTAAAAAAAGTGAGAAATGATCCGGAAAGAGTGAAGAAAAGGGAAAACTTAACTTTGCTATAACAATAAATAAGGCGGAAGGGCAAAAACTACAGGTAGCAGGTCCAAATACATATATTGGGATCTGGGCAGAGAATGAGGACGTAGCCGGGCTAGAATTGGCGACATCACATCATAGCTACGACAGAAGACATAGCCTTATACTTAAAAATGTTTCAGAGTTGGTCAATCGGTTGGAAAAAGTATAGAAAATAAACTCAGAAAGAATTTAAACTATATATTTTCAGTCACTTCAAGTATTAAAATAGGCTCAAATTTACATAGATTCAGAGTTTCCCTAAATGCCTCTTACTATTAAAATATAAGCGGAAAATTTACAAACCTTTTAAATTCTATCGGCTGTAGCATCGATAGTGTGAATTCTCTCGGAATATTTTCAAAGCGTAAACATTGAGAACGGTTAAAAAAAGTACAGTTTTAAATGATGCCGTACACTGTTGAACTATGGATTTAAATCATAGATGTGCCGTCACTGTACGTAAATCAAGGGAAAACATTACACACTGAGATGAGCTCGCAGATGCATTCCGCATGAAACAATAGATCCGATGCAGTAAGCGAAAATAATATTCAATTCCTTATTTTACTTAGTAAGGGTGCTGGTGTCGCCACACTATTGTATAAATTTCTTTTAATTGTATGCACTACCATGTATTTAATGTAATGTAAACCTAATGCAAATAAATAAATCTCGATTGTGTGGAACAACTGAGAGCCTGCACGGCCAGCCACCCAAAACAACTACATGCACTTATTTACCATTCAAATTATCGAAATAGAAATGCGAAATTATTAGCTGCGAAAACTGTGACACGAGAATTTTATATATTAGATTTAAGAATTATCATCTTAGTAAAAGTTTATGCAGTTGCACTGTCAACAAATACGTCGTTTGGACTAACCTAGCTAAATGGAGCGATGACCTTGAAAAAGTAGCTAGTCCAGACTGGATTCGGAAGGTTCAAGACAAGGTGTTTTGCTGCAGCTTTGGGAATACATATGTCCAGCATTAGTTGCGATAAGCTGAATTGATTGTCGATTATATCACCTCCGTTTTGGAACTCGTGCACAGCTCAGCTCAGCAAGCGAAGTTCGCAACTTCCCATAACTGAATTTAAGAACAAGAGAAGAGAGAAAAAAGACAAGAAGAACAAGGGAGAGGTGACGTTTTTTTATTACTCGCAACCAGCAAGCATTGATGACCTTGGCCCAGCAGATGGAATATTATAGACGAAGAAGAAGGAGTATAGAATAGCAGCGTTTTGTAGGTCCTGTCTCCGGCCCACAGGAAATAGGCGTTAGTTTGTTTAGATGTAAGGAGGTATCATTTTACTCTAAAGATTTATCTCAATTGTTAAGATCTTTCTGTCATTTCGGTTTAAAATCAATCCAACACAATAATGTATGATTGTGTACATGGATTTGGTGGTCTAAATTCTATTTAATACTAGCTGTTCCCCACGGTTTCACCCGCGCTGCTCAGCACCTGTTGGTCGTAGCGTGATGTTATATAGCCCATAGCCTTCCTCAAGAAATAGACTATCCAATACTAAAAGAATTTTCCAATTCCAACCAGACAAACAAACTCTTCAGCTATATAATATTAGTATAGATTGGTGACTATTTCTTTACCAGTATACCCTTTTACTCCTCAAAATCATATCCAATACCATCATACTTAACCTTTATCAAATTCTCAATTTGCCGACTCAAAGGACCAAAAAGAAGATTTCTATTCAACTGTTCTATAAGTAAGTGGTGATATGATTGGCGGCGAAGTGCGGCAAAGACAAAGCTTTGCGGGTCGCGGTGCCGATTTGTAAAAGGATCGCGTTACTACCTCGCACGCTTTCATGTTAGTCAAAAGACAGAACTTTATACTGGTCCTTTAAGTTCGCCGCTGAGGATTTAAGCTGTTTATCTTTACGCTTGTTTTGTTAGTTCAAGTTGAAGGTGGATTGGTTTTATTGGTAAGTAGTTAGTTAAGCAAACTGTACAGCCACAAAACGGTCCTCAAAATTAAGTCTAAAATAAGCCCGGTTCCACCAAAGTTGTGATGAGTGGAGCGGAG
Source organism: Ochropleura leucogaster (assembly GCA_958449745.1). Classification (NCBI taxonomy): domain Eukaryota; kingdom Metazoa; phylum Arthropoda; class Insecta; order Lepidoptera; family Noctuidae; genus Ochropleura; species Ochropleura leucogaster. The sequence goes on along the minus strand of OY288220.1, from coordinate 4,635,741 downwards.
AAGAGATGCGAAGAAATCAACTTAATATATTGGTTTAAATATACATCGCAGTTTTCGTCTTTCCGGTGATTGGTCGAATTTTGCACATTTTATATCCGCTTCGGGCCTATAATGTAGCCACCTAAGCCACCGCCGGAACTAAGGTCTTCGCTGTGTAAGAGGTAAAATCTATAATTAAGACGATATCTGTGTTTGAGTTTCGCTGTATGCGCTAAACGAGCTAAAGTGTCTTCAAAAGTACATAGAATTTGGCCGAGCCCCTCATGTCATCACTAACTTGTGTGGAACACATGCCTTACAGCGATAAGACCACCACTGATACCCATAAACTTAAGAATATTTCTAGAGCTGTATAACAATTTAAACATGACATTAATACTTCTGTAATTACCGAAGGGCTAGGCAGAGGTGCACTTAATAGTACAACAAAACAACATTCAATAATCCTTACTAATATTTATTAATTTACTAATATTTATTAAGTTACTAATATTTATTAAGTTTGTTTGTTTGTAACGTCTTCACGCCTAAATGGCCAAACCGATTTTGATAAATATTGGTACAGAGATAGTTGGGACCCTGGAGACGGACATAGGCTAGAAAAGTGAGAAAAGGGGCAAAAAGGGGGAAGAAAAAGGGAGAGAAAGATATTTTTTTTTCGATCATCACGCGTGTTAAAGTTAGCGATAGCCCAAAGTAACTATGCCACGCGGACGAAGTCGCGGGCAGAAGCTAGTGGTGTAATAAGTTTAGTGTGCAATATTGTCTATCGATCAAGATATCATCTGATGAAGACAAATTTAAAATTGAAGGATAGCCATGTAAGTCTATTTCTTAGCTTAATATTTTCAGCATTATACTCAAGTTAAAATTAATTTATTCAATTATACATTGAATAGCTTGATTTGGGAACTATTATATGGCTTTAAGCTTATTTAGTACTTTCTAAGTCCTAATAAATATAAACCATGGCAGCTGTAATAGTCAGCTATTATACGGTTTATCTTAATTACTTTACTTTTTAATTATTGATTTAAAATTTTACTCTGGACGCTCTTAATGTTCACGTGTTAGCTACATCGTTTTCACATATTTGTATAATCTCGATATGAATGATTTTAACCATGGAGTTTCTTGCACATTCTTTTCCATAGAGATCAACGCTTTGAAATGGGCAACGGTACTAAGTTATTATGCCTTGTGACTGGGACTGTAGCTTCATCTTTTACTTTTTTGACATTCAAAAGTGCCTGTAATGGTCTAATTGAAATTAATGCTTTGATTTTTAGTTTAAGATTTATCTGTACATTCAAGGTGACTAAAATTGTTCAATCGTCAGTGCTGTATGATATTTGAGTGTAATTAAATGCGTGTTCTGTAGCTCTGAGTCCAAAATAATGCATTCCCTTTTTAAAACAATCGATAAACGTTCATAACATTCCTTTTTCGAACACTATTAAAATTCAAATCAAACATTCAAAATCAGAAGTCATCGTAAAAATAAAGTACGTCACGCTTACGACTTTACAAGCTTTAAAAATGCGTGTATAACCCATCGATTTGTACCAGTATCAGAACTCTTTAAATCCTCATAAAACATTTGAACCGATTTTTATTTGGTGGTGGCATTTTTTTTAAGAGGCAAAGTTTCCGTGCTTAGTCCACGTTATCGGAAACCGATCGTATCCGTTACTTTCGTGTCGAGCGTGATTCAACCCTTTATCTAGATCGGGGTGGGTAGTGACGTCGCCGGTAAACGCCGCTCTGTATTTCATTACCACAAAAATTATTCAATATTCAATTATTCATCGCCAGCGTGGTAGGATAGCTGATTAAAAGTTGTTTGAGCTGTTTTTGGTTTTTTTTTTGGAAATATGACATCACACACTCATTTCTCAGAAGGATTAGGCACATTTGGCTACTTATGTTTTAGTAGTATTATAATAGGGGTTACTACACTTCACTGGCACTAGTTGCTCGGCAGTTTGCTGAATTGGGCCTATTTGGCGCAGCCATGAAATCCACAATAATCTCTTAATTTTATGTTTGGTGCGTTTGTGGTATGTATCAAATAAACATGTTTTCCGTCTTTCGTTTATCAAACGTGCAAAAATCCTGGCAAATTCGTAATGGAAAGCTTACATTAAAAATGGTTCTTTATCGACATATTCATTAGTCATACCATGATTTACAACGTTTGCTTTGATTAAATGAAAAATTTCACAATTGTTTAAAAACAAAAAAAAAAATATATTTTATAAATCAAATATTGGTCCTTCGGTCCGGGAGATCTTATTTCTTCTCATACATCGCTTGGTGAGTTACCTAATGCAGTTTCTGCATACACCACTCACACTTGGGCACAGGCCTCCGCTCTATTTAAATAAGTAACCATGGAGTTTCTTGCTTATTCTACTCCGTTGGAAACGACCAAGCTGAAGCGTGCCCTTTATCTAGACGTCCATAAGACGCCAAACGTCAGAAGTGCTCGTGTAGGCCTATGTCATATTGAGATTTTGTAAAGGTTTTCGGAATGTACTAATTACGATCAAAAGCTTATTATTTACTAGCTATTTTTTCGCGTTAAATTCGGGGTAACACAGTTCACCTTTCCTGATTTGGGTACCTGATACCTATAGTATTTGCCCTAGCGCCTTATTGCTTGTAATAGCAATGCTAAATTTTCCCTTTTCTCCCTGATTCCTCATTTAAAAAAAAATGTCCGTCTCCAGGATCCCAACTATCTCTTTACCAAAATTTATCAAAATCGGCTTTGTCATTTAGGCGTGAAGACGTAACAAACAAACTAACTTTCGCTTTTATAATATTAGTAAGGATAAGGATTAACCATCTGAAACAAATAGTCACACATTTTGAACCAAAAAGCAAAACTAAAACGCAACTGGTCAAAAAAACACGAGGAGTCGCAAAATCGATCCCATTTTGTTTCATTGACTTTTGCGTTAACAATAAGAAAAGGGATTTTATTATGAGAAATTCGGCTTCGGATATTAAAATAACATTAACGATATCATGTCTTGTGTTTTCTTCAAATAGTAAATCTTTATGAATCAGAACCTATGTATGAGGTAAGTAGTTGAATAGCTTTGTTTGTGCAAACAGTAATTTTATTTCGTCTGTCTGAACAAATAATATGCGTGCTACTAACAAATATGACCTTATTGGGAAGTATTTTTGGCGAAAAACGGCACGAGGAACATCAACTAAGAATACAGTTTTATAGAATGTGTACTTAGAATTATTTTTTGGGTCCTATTAAGAGTCGTCCGTATATAATGTTCATTTTCTTCTTCGCATCGTCACACCAATATTATATTTTTTAAGATACTAACTTTCGCCCGCGGCTTCGCCCGCGTTAAATTTGGGGTAACACAGTTCCTCTTGCGCCTTATTGATTTGTAATAGCAACGCTAAGTTTTCCCTTTTCTTCCCTCTTTCTCCCTCACATCCCAATTTTTTCAAAAAAATATTAGCCTATGTCCGTCTCCTGGTTCCCAAAAATCTCTGTACCAAAATTCATCAAAATCGGTTTAGCCATTAAAGCGTGAAGAGGTAACAAACAAACAAACAAATAAACAAACAAACTCACTTTCGCTTTTATAATATTAGTAAGGAAGTAAAAAAAGACGAAAGAAAGAAAGTAAAAAGCATTTATTTGTCACAAGCACACAAAATAATAATAATAAAAAAAGCACAAATACATACATGGAATAAAATAAAAATAATAAAATACTTAGTTACTTCAACCGCGTCGTCGGTGGCACCGTAAAGTCACTTTGGTTGTATATTTAATTTTTGGAGTAAGAGGGTAGGATAAGAAGTTAAACATAGATTGCGACGGCTTCACACCACACCATGCTGCTGTTTTATAGCACTTAACGAGGTTGGAGACACTTCTTCCCACTTGAGTCCGGAGACAGTTGAAGTACTTCTAGGCAGACTACGGAAGGTTAGACCATGTAGGGACATACTCACTTGGTGGAAAGTAGTGAATGGGAGGGGGATGGATACTTTCCTACAATATTCATCGGGCGTCAGCCGGGTTTTTGTTAAGGACACAATGTTAACTTCGTCGAATCAAAACTCTGACATTTATAATTTCCGTCAATCAACTTTGATCACAAAACAAATACCTAACGGAATATTAATCTATTCAAAAACCTCAAACAACGCCATATTGAAACCCTCTAACGTCCAATACAGTTCAACGTGGCTCCCCAAGAAAATTGATAACCAGTCATTTTAGAACAATAATTGAATACGAACAAAGGGCCACGTCTCGCCCAAAACGTAACACGGTACAAAGGTAAGGAAATAGCCAGTTTCACTACGGCGTGCTACACAAAAGGAATAATATTATACAGCCACAATGGCGCTTTGATGCCGGGGAGCCGAATAAAAAACGGATGTGTCAATAATTAACAGTGTGATCCGACGTATTCGCCGGGGGCCATCGATTTGGTGCTTTACCCGGCCGGTTTATTAAAAAAAATACGAGTATAACGCACGCTCATTGTGATCGGACAAAGGGGCGAAACTTTTGCTCCGAGCTAAAACCGTGGTATGTTTTTGTTGGGGTGAAAAATATTACACCCTCGGGCGTGTATGTGTCGGGCGGGTGCGTTTATATACCCCGCTATGTATAGAGGGCGGGGTGACAACCCTAATGGCAATCTGAATTGGCCATTAGTATTAACATTTGATTAGCATCGCAAATTGAGATGTCAATGTTCAAAGGAACACTGCATATGGCAGGTCGTTTTTCATTTTATTTGTTTTCGGTAGCAACTGCTTTGTTAACTGTAATAATACGGTTTTGTGTCAGACTTTGGGTGAATTTTAGAAATTAAACTGAATGCGATTCACAGTCCTGAATTCAGAGCTATAAGATCACACTGTTCACACTTAATTTAATTGTTTGTTCTATAATAAATAAGTGCCAATATTGCACAGCAATATAGACTATATAATGCTCAATACTACTCCTTCTTTCTAGCTAAAACACTACCCAGGAAGTGATGAAAGACGGGCGTTTTTTGTAAACATTGACTTTTAAAAACTGCTCACATCTGCTTATTTCAGTAAATGATGAAGTGAAGCTGACTAAGTATTAATGACAATTGAAGCTTAAGATTTCTTTTATGGTTTGGCACTAGTTGCGATTTTGTAAGCTTAAGATTCAGAGCCTTAAATGTTTGTAGTTGAGTTTTCACTTTCATAAATGACCTGCCCACTATTTATTACTGTAATAAGCACATTTTGAACAACAAAATAAATAGCATTATTCACGACAAAATGTAAATTGAAAACGCTATCACGGTGCAAAGTAATGCTTAATTCAATTATGACGCGTCGGGTTGAAGCCCGCCATTTTGCCAGTAAATTTTTACTGTTTGTAAAAGAGTACTTACTGTATTTAAAAAAGGGAAAAAAAATTGTGGTCACCAAAAATTCTGATCGTGCACCAAATATTCTTTCCTGAATGCAAAAAAAATGCGTAGGTTAGGTTAGGTTAAAACTGCGACCCAGTAACGACTTGCATTAATAGAAAATGGATAAAGATATAACACTTTTTTATTGTAGTGCTGTCTTTTTCCTGATGCTCGTTATGACATATTTTAATTAACATATTTTGGTGATCATTCAGTAAATTTGATGCAACACAGGCAAAATTAGGTAAACGAAATGGGAATAAATTGAAGTTCTTTTAAATACCATCCTTTAAAAAACACATCAACTTATTTTATAAAAGTCACTGAGATTTTTTGTTTCGTTCACTTTTTGCCACCGACTTTAAGAAGTAAAGTTATTTTCGACTTTTTAGTTTTATTTTTGGAAATAAGTTTTTATTTCAGCATTTTTAGTTTTGGTATGATGTTGATGTGACAATTTTTTATCCAGTATTAATTTTTCATCGTTACTAAAAGATATAAGCAGATCATTCATAATATAGACTTTATAATTATTATTTTTACTCAATATTTCTTTCGAGGTGGTCCTTATACATATTTTATCTTTGACATTTATTAATATTGTAATCTATTTTGTAATTTATATTTTTTTTCTCTACGCAATGTATAGTATATTGTTTTGAGATAAAATACTTATGACTGCATTTGGTTTACTACTGATCCTGATATTATTAGCCTCCCACAGCTAGGCAAATCCTCACGCCATGCATTCCAATTGTTCGAAAGATATAGTATAAAGGCTCTAGGGCATATATGATCGTTGGTTTTGTCCAGCTCGAACCACCATCTTTTGCGAGGTCTGCCATAACAACATTTGGCCGTGTCATGGGTCCAGGCAGTGGAAATTTAGGCCCACAGTTCATTGGGTATGTGGCAGACGTACCACTTCAACTTAGCAGCATTTTGAGCAATGTCAATATTTTTTGTTTTACAGCACGAAATCATCCTTATTATCATTTTTAATATTATAAAAGCGAAAGCCAATTTGTTTGTTTGTTATGTCTTCACGCCTTAATGGCTAAACCGATTTTGATGAATTTGGTACAGAGATAATAATTGAGACTCTGGAGACGGACGTAGGCTATTTTTTTAAATGTAAGTTATGATGGAGAAAGAGGGAAAAAAGGGCTTTGCTATTACATTAAATAAGGCGAAAGGGCAAAAACTACAGCTAGCAGGTACCTGCAAATCAGGAAAGAGGAACTGTGTTACCCCGAATTGAACGCCAGCAATGCCGCAGGCAAAACCAAGTATTCAATAACGAAATATAAAGCTTAACAAAAAAAAGTCTCAAACCCAACAACCGCTGAATAATCGCAACGCAATCGCAGCAAATCCGCATCAATAGTAAAGGAGGGGTGAGATAGATACTACGCACAATTCGTACCACCCCCCCGAGAATCAGGAAATTCATCTCGCTAATCCATCGTCCGCTGTGAATAGTAAAAGTGATGGGTCTATTCATCGCGAGGGGGTGTAAGGGGGCGAACGAGGGGTGGAAAGCGCTAAAATTTAATAAAGCAGCCTCGTCATGACCAGCCTGGCCATTAATTACGCACAAGAGGCTAGTGATGATACCTACATCCCCTGCGTAGGGGATGTCGCTTCATCTATTATTCATGAATGATTCTGTATAATTCTGTTTTGTTTATGATTATGATTTGTTGTGTGCTGTTTAAATTTGTTGGAGCGGTGTTCTGTTATGAATTTCGAGTGTTTTTACAGATGTGTGTGTCTGTATCGGGATTATGTGGCCATTGAGCGGCAATTAATGGAGCTGTTACCAATTTCCAGTTGTTGAGCCTTCGGACATTATGTACAAGTAGATTTAATTTTGAATTTCAGTGCCTGGCTATTGTTTATATGGATGAAAGGACATTTTTAAATTTCTTCATTGTTTAAGTATGGGAATGTGTCTGCTTATTTTTACCAACCTCAAAAAAGGAAGAGGTTCTATATTCGACTGCATTTTCTGTTTTGTTTGTTACGCGATTTCTCCGTCAGTTGTGGGCCGATAGTCAAAATTATTTTTATCTAACGCAACCACGACACAGGAAAAATCCTAGTGTGGGGACACACTATGATTTTTCCCGTGTCGTGGTTGCGTTTACCAACATCTAAACCCACATACCCAAACAGCCAGACCCGGAACAACTATCTGTAGGCCATACGAATATTTGTTCCGTGCGGGGAAGCTAGTACTTAGATAAGAACAATACGACGTATTGTAAAGAAAATTTTGATGATTTTCGATGATGTTTTATTTAAAAAAATATATAACCTGAATTATCGCATAGGATATCTACTTTATATCCCGTAGTAAGATCTTCTGGCACGTGGTTTCTCCACGCGGGTCGAGTAGCGGGAATAAGGTGGCTTACAATAGCAGTAAGAAAAGATTGAAAAGCTGATTTTCAGCGTGCTTTTAACAAATTAAACTTAAAGTAACAGCTGTGAATGCGAGGACCGTGTGGGTCATTACTTTTTTTGGTATTATTCGTCGTGTTGGTGAGCTCCTTGACACTTTCGCTGCCCAGAACTCAGCTTATAACTCCAAACTATATGGTATTATTTGGACTGGGCAGCGAAAGGGTTAGGTCGAGCTACACGATAACTGATAAATGCTTACACTAACTGGACACGTTTATTCAAATCTGTGTGGTTTTAAAAGAACATTTCAGACACCATATAAATATAATCTGCATTGTCCTCATGTAAGTTGACCAAGATTATTGTCTCGACCTTAACACATACAATGACTTAGAGTTTGTTTCAGCTGTTTTTTCTCAGAGTAGTCGGGTCTGAAAAACTGGCCTCTTGATAATTATTAAAAAAAAAATAAAAAACGACTGCGTAAAAAGTGAACCGAACTAGATATCTAACAAAAGTAAAACTGAAAAGACAAAAACAAGTACTGTAATCTGGAACTATGAAGAATAACTAAAAACAAACACACATACATAGACTGATGAAAACATTATCTTCCTTTGCGGCACACAGTCGGGTAAAAAAAACGTGTAACGTGTTTGTAAAAATCTACTTGCAAAATAAACATTATTTATCGACGGAGGGCAAAGGTTAATGAGGATAGTTCATTAGTGCAATAGTAATGAAAATCGCGGATACTGGCGTCGAAGGCTCTTCAGATATCGCGTGAGGCGTCGTAATGTTACGTCGAATCGTAATAGAATCGATTTTAGCTGATAAAGGTTATCGCAATATCGATTTTACTTATCTGTTTTTACGCGAACTCATGATTATTGTTCTGTTTTTTATTTTTAGAATGACAGATAATAAGTGATCCTTTTAGAAAATGTTTTTGACTTCACCCTTATTTTCACATTATTTTCAGTGAACCCTTTCGTTTGTTACCGATTTAAAGGAAACGCATTGGGAGTTCGCCACATTGGACTTAGATCATTCTAAGTCCAATGTGGCGAACTGAATGATGCCACTAAACTAACCTAGCATTATTGTAAAAAAACTAAACGTGAATGCAAAATTTCAGCTCAATCGGACACCGATAAGAGGTGAAGATTTTATCTTTTTTAAAACGTTGCCCCACACCAGAAATTTCTCCTGTATAAAATAAATAGGATGGTATTTAAAAGTACTTCAATTTATTCCCATTTCGTTTACCTAATTTTGCCTGTGTTGCACCAAATATACTGAATGTGCACCAAAATATGTTAATTAAAATATGTCATAACGAGCATCAGGAAAAAGACAGCACTACAATAAAAAAGTGTTATATCTTTATCCATTTTCTATTAATGCAAGTCGTTACTGGCGTAGGGGGTCGCAGTTTTAACCTAACCTAACCTACGCATTTTTTTAACATTCAGGAAAGAATATTTGGTGCACGATCAGTATTTTTGGTGAACACAATTTTTTTTCTCAAATAAATATTTAAAGTCACATACACAAACATCCAGAACCGAAACAACTACATGTAGGTCTTACAAATATTTGTTCCGCGCGGGGATTGAACCCGCGACACGCAGCGCAGCAGTCGATTGCTCAGCCACTGCGCCAACCGAGTCGTTAAATTAAATTCAGATCAGGTTACCAAACTATGGTGTTAAAACAATTTATTTTTCATAGAAAACACAAAAAGTGCAGTACAAACATATTGTACTAAACATTACATACTTAGGACCTACATAAAGGAATCCAGTACCTGCCGTCAGCATACAATACCTATGTACAGAGGCCTGCAGGTCAAGCTACCCGAAACTGTCACTTTTTCCAATGAACCTTAAACCTTAATCCTTTAGAAATAAAGTCGAAAATCTAACAAAGAAATCTGACAGATTGTAGTAGCTTGATGTGCAGGCGTCTGAACTTAGCATACGTAGTCACAACATATGGGCAGCTATGCGTACTTACCTACGAAGATTCTTATATAGTTTTATTTCATGATATTCCGTGTAGTTGGTGGTTATGTATTGTGCCAGTGTGTGTAATGGTAGTTTGAAAAAATATATACAATCGAATTGATAACCTTATTTTTGTGACAATCGGTTAAAATTAAAAAAAAGAAGATTTATGGTAAAAAGTGCCTGTTTTGACATGGTGGTCACATGAGGAAAGTTGTTCAGTTTGATGATCTGACTTTTTTTTACTTTATTTGCGGATGGGAAATCATCAAATAACTTCCCCCTCTCTGGACGCAGTGGAAGGGAGGAGGTCACCCATGTTCCTTCTTTTTAAATTTTACCCGACTGCGCGCCGCAAAAGAGGGTAATGTGTTCATCAGTCTTTTTTTTGGGGTGGGTACTCATCAAATAACTTCCCCCGCGGGGCGGAGCGGCTGGAGTACCAGACTTGTACTGACTAAAACCCACCAAGTCTATGTATGTATGTATGTTTGTTCCTTTGAAGCACTATACATACTAAACGCCTAGGCTGATTTTCATGATTCATACAGCATGTTTTTTATGTTCCGGGCTGAAGTATCGAATAACCCGCAACCCCGGTGAATCTCACCCTGATACAAATATTTTTTTATGTGTCGCCATTTCTATAAGTAGTAATTTACATACTTATTTATAAATACAACATTTCCAATGAAACCTCTTTTGAGTTTCCTTCGTATCCCTACAAATATTTTTGTCAAGCAAAACCAACAATTTAAACGAGTAAACATTGCACCAGAAAACTCGACAACACTCCAAGCTGCACATAAGTCTACACGGCAAAAAATAAAAGAAAATTACACATACATACAAAATGCAGTATTAGACGCGTATACGCCAAGTTTTTTTAAAGAGGGAATTCAAGAGCTTAGGCTGCGTGCACACGGCACGAACGCTCGACATAACGACATCTTTTGTCGAGTCGTAGGTACGGTGGAAAGTGGCTCGTTCTACGCTCGCTTGGTAATCCGCGCCGGGCTGAGTGTTTCACATCGCTCGCTCTTCATTCGCGACCCTTCAACTTAGCTGCAGGACTTAGTACAAGAATTACGCGTGCTTTATTTAATAGGGTTGCGTACGTGATGTTTGTTATGGTTTTGATGGACTTTTAGGTATTTTTGGAAACTAGCTGTTCCCCACGGTTTCACCCGCGCTGCTCAGCACCTGTTGGTCGTAGCGTGATGTTATATAGCCTATAGCCTTCCTCAAGAAATGGACTATCCAACACTAAAAGAATTTTCCAATTCCAACCAGTAGTCCCTGAGATTAGCGCGTTCAAACAAACAAACAAACTCTTCAGCTTTATAATATTAGTATAGATAGTATAGATGTGTAATTTCACATGACTATTACGCCCAAAAAAACAAGCAATTATGATTTGGCATTAATAAAAACACATATAAATATAAAACTTTCACCAAAAACTTGCTCAAAAACTTGACAATACTACAATGGCTCCACAAACAAAGCCCACGAACTAAACAGAATATTTCCTAGCACACCTCACATTTACCTTCATTATTTTCTACAGGCAACTCAAAACCCAAGACCTCACCGCATCGTCGGCGTATCGTCCCGTAATTGGCGCTCAAGTGGCAATTAGCGTGCTCGACTCTGTCGCTCGCCGTTCTGTGCCCTGCCTTACTTCTCTTGTTATTTACGAACTAGTGTTTCAAAATATAACTGGGGAGAATTTTACCCTGATACTCAACGAGTGTCCGATTTTACGGAATTTTGTTATCCGTTTTCCGTTTAATTGGCGCGTCGAGTTTAGCATCCGTTTATTTTAAAACAGTTTTTGGTTATGAAGTGAATTTAAATCATAAAAAGGAACATTGCTGATATACCAGTGGCGAAAAACGTTTTTTGAGAAATAAGGGGGGAAATACTTCTAACTTCCAATATGCATCCTTTCGGCCAAACGGTGCAGACTATCGTAATAAATAATATTATTACCAAAGAACGTAAAATCAGAGTTTTTTTTTTACATTTAGTTTTGTGAAAAAACTCAAAATGTCCCCTATGCTGGGAAAGTCCTGTATGAAGACTACATTACTACAATTTACCAAAAGTCGAAGGGCAAAAGTGTAAGTACGTCTATTAAAAAATGTTCAGTTACCTTTTAATAAATAAAAAACCGGCCAAGAGCGTGTCGGGCCACGCTCAGTGTAGGGTTCCGTAGTTTCCCGTCCGTCACAATAAGTGTTCCCAGTTATGAGGCCAACCGAACAATTCGGTAATACCCGATCCAATGTAATAAGTACCTACAGCGCCATCTCTCGGGGAATTGGGTTACTAATTAATACAAAGACGCAATTTCGATGGTAATTTTGGATTGCGAGAACCGATTTCAATAATTCTTTTTTTGTTTGAAAAAAGATACGTTCAGGATAATAAAATATGTAAACAAAGTTACAAAAAATGCTTGCATATACGATTATACTACAAACTTAGTCCAGAATTTATTGAAGTTATACTTCTTTTGGCGCGATGGAGAAAAATGATGAGAGTGATTTGCGCGCGCACAGCGACATCGTGAAGTTAGTTATAGGTGTTCTAGTAACTATGTTCATGTTGTATATTCTAGTATTTTTATATTTAGAACACGTGTTTCATAATAAATAAATATTCTTTTGGTGTTTTTATTAAGCTATTGCATAGCTTTTAAATCAATTTCACATTCCAAGCTACCCTTGCCGAGGTTTGGAAATGGATAGGTTTACCACACGGAGCCAGGTTAAGCAACCTTTGCCAAGGTTTGGAAATGGATGGGTTACCACACGGGGACAGGTTAAGCAACCCTTGCTGAGGTTTGGAAATGGATGGGTTACCACAGTGGGCCAGGTTAAGCAACCCTTGCCGAGGTTTGGAAATGGATGGGTTACCACAGTAGGCCAGGTTAAGCAACCCTCACCAAAGTTTGGAAATGGATGGGTTACCACACGGGGACAGGTTAAGCAACCCTTGCCAAGGTTTGGAAATGGATGGGTTACCACACGGGGACAGGTTAAGCAACCCTTGCCGAGGTTTGGAAATGGATGGGTTACCACAGTGGGCCAGGTTAAGCAACCCTCACCAAGGTTTGGAAATGGATGGGTTACCACAGGGGGCCAGGTTAAGCGACCCTTGCCAAGGTTTGGAAATGGATGGGTTACAACAGGGGGCCAGGTTAAGCAACCCTTGCCGAGGTTTGGAAATGGATGGGTTACCACAGGGGGCCAGGTTAAGCAAACCTTGCCGAGGTTTGGAAATGGATGGGTTACCATAGGGGGCCAGGTTAAGCAACCCTTGCCGAGGTTTGGAAATGGATGGGTTAGCACACGGAGCCTGGTTAAGCAACTCTCACCAAGGTTTGGAAATGGATGGGTTACCAAAGTTTTTTTTCTTTACACCAAAGAAGTATAACTTCTAACACGTGTACATAAGTAAACACACCCCTTTTTTTGTACAACTTTTTGTCTTTTTTGTACAAAAACTGTTGTGTCAATCAAGTTCAAAATAATTTTCATAGAAAGTCCTTATAAAGTTCTACTTTTCAGATTTTTTTCATATTTTCTAAACTTATGGTTCAAAAGTTAGAGGGGGGGGGGGGGGACACATTGTTTTTTACTTTTGGAGCGATTATTTCCGAAATTATTGACATTATCAAAAAATGATCTTAGTAAACCCCTATTCATTTTTAAATACCTTTCCAACAATATATCACACGTTAAGATTGAAATTAAAAAAAAAAACACTTCCCACTTTACATATAGGGTGGCTACCCTAATAAAACATTTTTTTCAAATTTTTATGTTACCACTTTGTCGGCGTAATTGATATACACATTGGTACCAAATTTCAGCTTTCTAGTGCTAACGGTCACAGAGATTAAGCGAGGACGGACGGACGGACAGACAGACATGGCGAAACTATAAGGGTTCCTAGTTGACTACGGAACCCTAAAAAGAACTGTTTGAATGGTTACACCGGGTTGTAGGTATCTATCTAATATAATTTATATAACACACCTACTTTTCGTTACCTACTAGAACTCAATGTCAACTTTTAAAGCATCACTAAACTCGACAAAGAAAAATCCATTTTCGTATTCCGTAACGACATCACGCAAAACAGAATAAATAACCGAAGCTGATACAAAAATAGAACGGTTTTATGAAAGACTTCGGATTTTATTGTAGGTGGGTGTATAGGTACTGTAAGAGGTTTTATAATAACCTAAGCAATGCTGGCTGATAGAGCATAACGTTCTAATACTCATGTCGTTTTTAAAAGAAGAATAGGTTTATCTCTCTGAAGTGTGAATTAGATAAAAACCCGTAGATTCTACAGTACTGACATTTCAGGTGTATCCGATCTCCAAATTGGTTTACCACTTTCGACAATGATTTTAGTAAAGTTAGAACCTGCTAATATTAAAACTTTCATAAGAACAAAATATATACCTTTTTCTTGCGGATGGGAAATCATCAAATAACGGAAGTGAGAAAAAGGGAGTGTCAGACTTGTACTGACTAAAACCCACTCATGTTCCTTCTATTGCCCTATATGTTCCGGGGCCGTGGTATCTTTTTCGAACTACCCGAGACCCCGGAACAAATATACCTTAAATAAGGATTAATTCTGTCATCTATTAAATAAAATAAAATAAAAATAAAGCCTTTGATTTCTAGTAAATTTACATTTCTTAAAATCTATGTATGTGTTAGTTTTGTTTGGTTCATTTCCATGTTATTTATTTGTCTCTTACTTAACTTACTCATACGTTTTTTTTTCTACCGAATCCCCAGAATGGGTGTAGGACTGTAGGCCTCCAGTGCTTATAAAACTTTCATATTCTTCCATTTTTGTTCCCATGTATCATCGATTACAATGTCGAAATCAGTGGCGTAGCGCGCCTTGTCGGGGCCCCGTATAAAAAAAATGTTTGGAGGCCCTTATATGGGGGTAAAGATTTTCCACAAAAGAAAAAAAATATTGTGAAAAGAAATATTTATTTATCATAACATAATTCAACCATTTTACAAATAAAAATCAAGTTTTAAATATTCTCTCTCCTTGCCTTTTTTCGGCAAACTGATTTATTAAATCATTTATTATACTGAATTGGCTGATGATGATTTTAGTTTTTCTAAAATTTCTGCCTCCATGGACAATAGTGAGGGGGTAGGGGCCCCCGTGGCCCAGGGGCCCTGTATAATTGATACGGCAGATACGGCGGTAGCTACGCCCCTGTCGAAAATGCTAAAGATATGTTGGGAACAACAGCATCATCTGCCTTGCCTCTACTGAAATCGGACTCGCACCTGGCCGGTTTTTTTAAAAATCTAAATAAAATTTTGAAAGAAAATTCACTAAGAGCTGTGTCGTTGAAGACGAAATTGATAGTGGTGAGCTGAATTTCATGGAAAATAACAAATGAAAATAGCAGTGATTAAAAACGAATCTTTTTTTCCATGTAGGTATGTGTTTCGGAATTAATTAGTTCCGTGCCAGCTCTGCTCGTGCCTCAGCTAATAATCTAGGGTAGAAAAAGTGGGAAAGGGGAGTTGTTTCTATGCATATTGCATATATCCATACTAGCTGTTCTGCGCTACTCGCTGTCCTACTACATACTTGACGGGCCTGTTGGTCTTCACGCCTAAATGGGTAAACCAATTTTGATGAGTTTTGGTACATAGTTAGTAGTATACGTAGTATAAGTAGTATACCTAGTTGAGAACCTGGAGACGAACATAGGCTATTTAAAAAAAGTTTGAGGTGTGAGGGAGCAAGAGGGGAAAAAAGAGAAAACTTAGCATTGCTATTACAATAAATAAGGCGTTAGGGCAAAAACTACAGGTGGCAGGTACCTGCAAATCAGGAAAGGGGAACTGTCTTATCCCGAATTTAACGCGGGTGAAAGCTAGTAATAAATAAAATGAAGTAAGTAAGTAATATTCCCCCGACACAATTTACTTTTCTCCTTGAACTATAAGATTTTGTCCGATCAGCTATATTTTAACCCTGGCTTATTCAGGCGCCCCCGCAGAGACGGAGGCATCAATAATTGAATTTTGCGAACAGGGGAGGATCACTTCGACCCTAAGCCCTCCATTAATTGCTGGAATTAATTCGTCCTCTCAAACTAAGGGTGGGATACCAGTTGGACGGAGAAACGCTACAAAATGTTTTCGTGTATATACCTTTTATACCTATTTTATTATTATTTTTTTATTTCATTTTACTTTTTTTTTATTGTGACATTTCATTATGATCTCATTAATTTATTTTGTTAATATTTTCTAGTCTGTAGTTATTTATTGTGAATGTGAGGACCATGTGGATCATAACTTTTATTTACTTTTTTTGCTTTTGACGATTCTGGCAGTTGAGTAGGTACTATTTAGGGACCTACGCTTATGTCCTTTTTTAGGTATTGTTCGTCGTTTCGTTGAGCTCCTTGGGTTATGAGTCGAGCTACACGATACCTGACAAATGCTTGCACTGACTGGACAGATCCACTCAATCTGTGTGGTGCTTTCTTAAAAAGACCACTTCAGACACTAATCTGCATAGTCCTCATGTAAGTTAACCAAGATTTTTTTTTGTCTGGACTTTAAAAGAGACTATGACCTCTGAGTTTCTTTCGGCTGTTTCTTCTCAGAGTAGTCGGGTACTAAACACCAGCCTCATCTAGTTAAAAAAAATACAAATACAACCTGCTTCAATATTTAGTTAAGTATTACAAACTTTTTATTTTTATTTAATTCTATAATATATGAACTGTTATTTTGTTAGCTTATAGTTAATTGTATTGTGCATGCTGTGGTCTCCTGTAAGTGAAGGAGTGCACCTACGTGATACTATTGTCGTCCATAATTTAAGTTAAATGATCTGTGTACATCTTTTGTTGGAGATCCTTAATAAATAAATAAATAAATAAATAAAAAAAAAACGTGTAAAAGTGTTTGTGAAAACCTATATGCAAAATAAACATCATTTATCATTTATCGTGTTCATATAGCCCAGATGTAGTCAAGTCGCGTGATAATAAGCTTCTTTTGGATTATTTCCTTCGATCGCTGACCTTCAGGTCTGAAATGGTCGGTTTGGCAGAATTGAAAAAAATCCAAAGAATTCGTAAAATCATCACAAAGTGACAATTCATAATCCAACTAATATTTTAATTAATATTATAAATGCGAATGTTTGTGAGGATGGATATAAGGATGTCTCTTTCACGTCAAAACGGCAGAACGGATCTTGATGAAATTTGGCACAGAGTTAGATTATAGTAGTTGGTTTTAATTAATTAATTTATCTATTAAACTCTTGTTTTTTCTTTTACTCTGGACGCTCTTAATGTGCTCGTTTTTCTACATCGTTCTCACATATATTTATAATCACAACATGAATGAGGTTTTGTAAAAATATTATGATTTAAAACAGTGTCTTACAATACTTTCACTAGTTTTTATGTCTTGTGTCTGGGACTGTAGCAGAATATTTTTTTTGTTTTCATGAAATTCAAAAGTGCCTGTAATGAACGAAGGAATAAAAGGGAAAACTTAACTTTGCTATTACAATCAATAAGGCGCAAGGGCAAAAGCTACAGGTAGCAGGTACCAGTAAATCAGGAAAGGGGAACTGTGTTACCCCGAATTTAACGCGGGGAAAAGCTAGTCTTAATTTAAAAGACTGCTCGATAAAAAAAAAGTCTGGCCAACAACACAAAGAGGACGAAGACCTACAAGTTTCACTTACTACGCATTGCCCTCTTCAAGCGTCACCTCATGTCAGTGTGCGACGAGCCTACAATACGAGGGTGGCAGAGGGTCTAATCGCAATCGATACGATCCCTGATGATGACTACAGCCACCCAACACAAGTATTTCATTCTTTTCGAGAATTCTCGTTATTGCAAGCTTGCACGCCGGATTTTCGAGACCATTTGATATTGGAATACCTTTGGGATACCATCACTAGATAGCTGAAGTTTTAAGATTTAAGACTAGAATTTATTTTGGGAAAACTTTGTGGAGACAAAATTTTGGATAGATTTTCTCCGTAGGTTAGCATCTATAAAGAGCCGGTTTTTTTATCGGATAGTAACTTCGTGTCTCCAACACAAATTTATCTCGGAATTAATACCGAATCCGTGAACGTTTAAGAGTTACAGGGGAACAAAGAAACGAACGTACATACAGGTCAAATACATAATACTGTTTCTGGGCTTCGCCACAGTGTAATTTTATTTATTTATTTGGTTCACCAACAATTGCATACACTGGTATAAACAAACTTAACAAGCAAAATAACAGGACAAAGTGTAACAATCACTTATAGGTAAACTCTGCATGCACACAAAACGTTGTTGTAGTTTACAAAAAAAATAATATACTATGGACCTAAGAGATAAATTAAACTAAATTCAAGACTAGAGAAGAAGAGATTAGAACATTGCACAAAAAATATTAAAAAATAAGAAAAACAAAAACAATCCAACCAAATGAGACTCGATGGAACAAAAAATTTGTTTCATATAGCCTTAATTCAGACAATGCAGGACTTGAGACTTTTTGTTCGGGGAGATACTTATAAAAACTAGCTATTAAATTGCCTAGACTGTCAAAATGGAGGTCGATCCGATCACTACAGTCATTCACAACCCTGCAAAACCTGGCGTAGTGAGAATGAGCACCCAGAACCGTTCTTCTTTGCGGTGTATCAATAAACA
Organism: Ochropleura leucogaster; assembly: GCA_958449745.1. Classification (NCBI taxonomy): domain Eukaryota; kingdom Metazoa; phylum Arthropoda; class Insecta; order Lepidoptera; family Noctuidae; genus Ochropleura; species Ochropleura leucogaster. The sequence goes on along the minus strand of OY288220.1, from coordinate 4,617,112 downwards.
GATACTTACTGTAACATCTTTTGAAAGTACTATATTCTGACAAATTAACTTTTCTTTCTTTCTTTCTCACACAAGCGTCATCATCTGCCTAGCCGATTCCCAAATATGTTGGAGTGGGCTTCCAGTCTAATCGTATGTAGCTGAATACCAGTATTTAACATGGAGCGACTGCCTATCAAATCAAATCAAATCAAATCATTTATTTCTTTGCAAACATGGGTATAGTGTATAGGTGTTTTTTTGTAGCAGAGGTCTCCATATTTTACCGTCACATGGGCATGCAAAGGTTTTACAATTTTCAAATTAAAAATTACTGGCACATTACAATCCAAAAAGTAAAAATTAAAAATCAAAATGTCAGTGTTTACAGTATTATAGAACAATAAATTAATGCTATATAATATATTAAATAAAAAAGAAAGTCAGCCAGGATTACAATTTTATATGTCAGTCAGAATAATGTCAATCAGTTAATAAGTCATCATTAAGAAAATCGTCAATCGAGTAATAGGATTTCACAATTAAAATTTCATTTAGCGCCCTTTTAAATTTAAATGTCGTCATATTTTTTATATTATTAGGTAGTCTATTATATATGCGTGGGGCAATACCGAAAAAACTTTTTTGCATTAGTGCAGTTTTACATTTTATTTGACATAATTGATTGACATATTGCGTCCGTATTGGATTTTTCTTGACTTCTGATATTTTTTTAAAAAGATGTGGGTTACGTTTTACAAACAAAGCTGTTTCCAATATATATAAACAAGGAAAAGTTAATATTTTCAGGGATTTAAAATAGGGAACACAGCTATCAGTTGTCTTAAGACATCTGACTAGACTATTGTAATGACTATTAAAATCTACAAATAACTCACGTGACGTACATACGTTTGACATGAAATGTATCTACTATATCATGCAAATTGAGTCAGTTATAGAAAGATATGGAGAGGCATACAATATTCATAACCAGTATCAAATAGCCGAAGGACAAAACTGTATAATCCTCACTAATATATAGCGAAAGTGAGTTGTTTGTTTGTTACGTCTTTACGCCGTAATGGCTAAACCGATTTTGATTTATTTTGGTATAGAGATAGTGGAGACTCTGGAGAAGGCAATTTTTTTTAAAAAAGGCGGAAAATGAGGGAGAAAGAGGGAAGAAAAGGGAAAACTTAGCTTTCCTATTAAATTAAATAAGGCGCAAGGGCAAAACCTACAGGTACCAGGTATCTGCAAATTAGGAAAGGGGAACTGTGTTACCCTGAATTTAACGCGAGCGAAGCCGCGGGCAAAAGCTAGTATTTATATAAAAGAGAAAATCACTGACTTATCACGAAATCTCAGAAACTACACGTGGTAGGAGTCTTAAATTTATTTATGGGGTATCTTTTTGGACGTAGGTGCTCACTAAAGCGGGTTTTAGCAAAATTCAACCCCTAAGGGGATGAAACAGGGTGGCAAAGTTTGTATGGGAGAATGCGATTCCTTGACCAAATTGTTTATGTTAAGTACTAGGATTGCATGAAATTCACGGTGGTATTCATTCCAACAGTTTGGTATGTCCATTCAAGTTTTATATAGAACCTACGAAATGGTATCCCGTTCTACGCGAGCGAAACCGAGGGGCGAAGCTATAGGGTGTATAACATTACGCTATTATATTTAGGAGTTGACAAGAGGGTGAAACCACTGGGCACAGCTAGTACTACACATCTTATTCTATCAACCAATAGGTGCTGTTAAAAACAAATTAAGAAAAATATAAGGTTCAAAGGAAAGGAGCTCGTGGCTAAATAGTAACAGTTGTTCGGTTCGGTGTTTAGGTTAAGACGCTCTTGCCTAGGTTGGTCTGTGGATGGGTGACCACCCGTTACATACGATCGTTTCTTTTGTCCTTTGAAAAGCACGTTAAGCTGTTGGCTCCGGCTGTCATTTGTAGACCTTTGAAAGCTTACCCAGTACTTACTGGGTTGTAGAGATAGGCATTTAAAATATAGGTAAAACTGGATCCGGTTAGACTGGAAGCCAACTTCAATATAATTGGAAAGAGACTAAGCAGGTGATAATGATGAGTTTTTATAGCAGATCGAATTGATTTACATACAATGTTGTCGTCTTTTAGGGTTTTAACTAATAGCATCGTAGAAAATTACGTCCATTTCTAAAACCAACTAGGTACGAAGTCATCCAAAAAAGGTCCAAAAATATTTCCTCTCGCGTCACCTCCAGTGAATATCAGTTTCAGTATCGCATTGCATATCCATTTCACATACGAGCTATTCCGTCGCACAACGCGACAAGGGTGTTACCCACACCCTGGCCCGGCACACACACCCTTAGCCACAGCAACTTGCGTTTAGATCAAACGACACACAGAACTCTGAGCTTTACTTACGAGTAGATAAAGGTCGGTTCAGCGTCCACAGTCCGTTCAACAGGACAGTGTTGTGTGGTGATTGTGTACATAGAGGGTGCGCCCCTTACTGTCGCCGAACAAACATGGCGGCTCTAACGAGGTTTTTGCGAGCCCTCGTGAGCGATTTCGCGCCTAATTTGGACGTTGTACTCCGATGTACTTTATTTAGGTTTTATGTATGGCGATGACGAGAGTCGATCAAATCGTTTCGGTTTACGTGGTTTTGGGGTGTTTGTTTTGTTGACTGTGTGTCGCTTTGGAGTAGTTTGCAATTTCAAGTATTAGTTCATTGTTTTGGTGATTTGCATGTTAGTGTGCACCGTATACTTAAATGATTACGGAGCAAATTGCGTTCATGTCAGCCTAGAAAATATTTGAAAAGAAAAAACTGCCATTCGACATTTAGGACCAAAGGTAATTTAATACGTCACTTGACATTAATCCGGCATTTAGGTAGGTACCTATTGAGAAGTTAGTTATCAGGACTTAGCGTCAAACTTTGAAGATCTTGTTAAAGTTCCAAGTGAGCTTGCCTTTATTAATGAAACCAGCATTACAGGACTGGTCTATCACGATTAAACGCGTTGTTTTCTATTAAGAGCCGATTTCACTAACTAAACTGAAAGCGATCAGCTCACTTGAATGGTGTTAACGGCCATAATCAACAGCAATGATGACATTGACAGGTCTTGAACGCAGTTTACACGTTCTGATCGGGGTGGTAGTTTGATTGGTGTAATTCGCCCAAAACCAAAAGGTGTACGCGGACCGTTCACGAAACCGTCAACCAAGCATTCTGTACAGATTAAGTAACTCTATGTAAAAAATAAACTTGTGCAGTTTCTAAGTAACTTAGACCGCCAATATCTCCGGTACTACAAGGTTCTGAGGTATTTCTAAACAAAAACTGGCCAAGTCAGACTCGCGCACCGAGGTTTCCGTACAAACTTGTGACATATACAGCTACTTATATCTTTTGACTGCGAATTAGAGTTTTTTTTATCATAGCTCCAAAGGAACACAGACAGAGTATATGGTTTTAATTTCAATTAGATACCTACACAGGTTCCGAGATAAAGAGTCTTGACAGACAGACACGGACAAAATGATCTTAAAAGGGTTTATTTTTTTTCTTTTCAGGTGCGGAACCCTAATAACATCGCAATAGAGGGTAGAACAAGTGTCTTCCAGCTTCATTACGAGTACGTTTACACCCCTTTATGCATGCCATCAAACTATCTTCATAGCTACAGGTACATACAAACAGACGTACGAAACCTCTCAAAAATTCATGTGATTCCGGGACGCGACATGAGCACATACCCCTTAATCGAAGAGCTAGGTAGATAACATGAAGTAACAGAACGTTGTAGGATTGAAATTGGTTGAAATTGCTTGGTCTACCTAACCACATTTCACCGGAAGTGCACGGCAGGAAAGCATGGAATCAGGGGAAGAGCTAGTGATCCCGGGTAAACTTCCGGGTGTTGGTCAGACAAGCGAAGTTACTGTGGAAGCGTTACTTGTGCAAGTTATTTATTGTGAGGAAAATTATTAATATTTATTTATTGCTAGCTGGTTTCACCCGCTGTTCAGATCCCACTTATAACTAAGAGGTATGAAAAATGGATAGTAGCCGATTCTCAGACTTACTGAATATGCATAAAAAATCATAAGAATCGGTCGAGCCGTTTCGGAGGAGTATGGGAACGAACATTGTGACATGAGAATTTTATATATAAAAATTTACCATTAATTATTGTTGTTTTGTGTAATGCATGTATGAGTAAATAGTATTGTAATGATCTAGATTCTATTAATCAGTTAAATTTGGACGCCATTAAGGCAAAACATGACAGCGACACAAGTCATTTTTTTATGTGACATATGGCAATACATTATGTATGTCTTGTAACTTTTATCTTGTGGTAATAGAGTACCCATAAGTATTTTGGGTGAAAAAATCCTTGACGAAAACCGAAGGCCAGTTATTCTCTCCGTTAATACGATATTGTTATGTTCTAGCTAGACCATACCTAGCAACTACTTTCGGAGTTATTGAAGTTCAAAATTCCAACTTTTTCATACGTTTTTGTGTCTCCCCATATGCATAACATATGAAATACATACAAACACACACACACACACACACAGTTATAACGCCTATAATCTCCGAAGGGGTTGACAGAAGTTTACCTAATAGTACACCCACATTTCGCCGCTTATTTTGAAGAATCCCATTAAAAAAAAGCACAACTCGAAAAAATTCTGATAGAAAACTCAATAGCACTGTGCTCGACCCGAGAATCGAATCCAGGCCTCACGCTCAACAGTCGTGCTCGAGACCATTCGACCAATTAGTTGTAAAAAACAACAGCAATAAACAAAGATGAGAATGTACTAGTCTCTAAAATCTATCCACAAGACAAAAAAAATCTTTCATACAATCCTACACCCACATGTTTCATAAGGGTTGGTTCAGACTCTCCGCCTACAAGGGTGGCACGTTTGAGCGCAGGGACAATATTGATGCCTTGGGCCATCTGACCCGACCGCAACCCCCGACCACCCTGAATAAATACCAGTAATGGCAAAACTAGTTATGTGCCTATTATTGATGTTTAAGACTTACTCGGATTTGGTATTTGAGGGTAGTTTGATTTTCATGTGATGGAGATGTAGTTTATGTAACTAGAAAAGTAGATCTAGAGAGTTTACAATTGCTTTGTATAACATCGCACACAAAAATCCAAACTGAGATAACTCACAAAAGCAATAAAAGGAAATTTGACAGACTTGTACTGACTAAAACCCATGTTCCTTCTATTGTCCTTTGCGTTCCGGGGCCGTGGTATCTCTTTCGAACAACCCGCAACCTAAACAACACCTTTAGGCGCGTCGCCCACACGACCCAACAGTCGAGGCGCAGTCACGGCGCGGGCGCGTTAGGCGCGTCGCCCACACGACATTTGTAAAGAAAATGACATGGCGTGACTCTGATGTGAGATTTTCTTTACAAATGTCGTGTGGGCGACGCGCCTAACGCGTCCACGCCGCGACTGCGCCTCGACTCTTCGTCGTGTGGGCGACGCGCCTTAGATATGTCAAATGTGTAGTGTTAGATAGTTGCGTATGATCACCGAGCATTCGAATGCAAGAATAACCAAAGAATTACGATTTTCCAGTTATCTCAGTTTAGATTTAGGTGAGATATAATGTATTCAGAACTTAACGGATCTTGATTATTCAGGGTCTGTTATCAAAATGGGTCTTAAATAGAACTGGCGGAATGTGGACGTGATTTTATGTTAAATACTAATTTATATTGACATCAGTCCTTCAATGACTTCTGTCCAGAAGTGGGACATACACAGCTACAAAAAAAACAATTAGACCATTACAGACACTATTGAATGTCATGAAAAAAAAAACATTTTGTTACAGTCACAAGACCTATAATAACTTATGAAAGTACTGTAGTTGCTGATTTTGAAAGTTCTTTTATTGGTTTCACCTGTAACTAACTTTGTATCAAAATCTTCGAAGTTAAATTTCACCCATTCTTGGTTTCCGATTGAGTTCAAATTTAGCATACCTACGCGTTTCGTTTGGATGACAATGTAAGTTAGCTTAGTGATGATTTTCTTACTCCCAAAGATGGCGGGCTAGTTATTTTAATTCATGCCCATGATATGGGTATCAAATGAAAGGGTTTGCGGACAAAAATACGAGCAATAAATTGTCGAATTTCTGGAACGTGTTTTTAAGTTAATGCTGTTGAAGTAGTGTAAGTAAATTCACGAATAATGTCGTCAAAAGTACAATTCTTTAAACACCATCAACTACATACAACCATACTCAAACGCAATGTAAAGAAAATCCAGTAACGCTCAACCCGCGAGTGATTATAAGTTTTTGCGCCCCCATGAGCAATAACAATCAAAACAGATCAGTGGTACCAACACAACAATACAATCGGCAGCACCCGAATCAAGCACAATTGTGTTCAAAGATTTTTAATAACAAAAAACAACTTATCCAACGGAAGATGCTGTTGAAATACTACCAGCACAACTTGAACTCTTAAACAATACCACTACACCTCTATAAAACTTAAACTAAAAGAACAGACGAGAATCGAAAGAGGTCAGGGTAAACTGGATGCTGGCACAAAATAGGTTCAACAAAGAGGTTTGTTAAAAGAGCATTGGGTTCCAACAAAACGTTATTAAATCTTATTTCAAGGATAAGGATATTTACAACGGAACCCATTGTTGGCTTTGGCGCCTTTTCATTGGGTTATTGCTATAATTATTTGTTGTACAACCGTTTTGTTTGCTGTTTTGCTACGGGTTAGTTGCAGCTGGACGGATTTAGTCTACACATTTGATGGTAATATTTTGAAATATTATGCTCTATTAAGTTGTGATTGAAAAACGCCAAATACAGAAAAATTAAAGCATCTGGGTATGTACATGTAATGAGGAGTAACAAAACGCATGTGACTTAAAGAGTAATCGAATAAAATATTAATGAATGGAGAGGGAAAGGAAAGCCAAAGAAAAGATGAATGGATTGTGTAAGGAATAATATGAAAGAGTAAGGAGTAAATTATGACGTGACGTTTGATAGGGAAGAATGAAAGAATAAAATGAGAAGATAATTGCTTTAGTTATCAGTTTTTGACGTTTATGTAGGACATGTAGCTTCTCGAGCGTAGTCATCAAGGGAGGCCCGGAAAACACTGGCATGACGGCTTAAGACGCGTTGGTCAGAAATTGTCCGGAGAGAACTGCATATAAAGAACAGTGGACGGTTTTGGGAGAGACCTTTACCCATTTATGTAAGTTAACATTAAGTGAATAAAAAAACGTTAGTTAATAAAGAAAATATGACTTTTTTATAGTTGTTTAGACTGCTAACCAACTATAGACTAACATTTTTATTGCTTAGTAGATTGTAGGCTAAAACTTTGTCGATTAAGTATAACAAATAGGTTTAACCAACCAAGCAGTGAAATGCAGTGTTAATAGCGAAATAATGCACAACATATCATTTTCATTTGTTATGGTAGACAAAAATCAAATTGAACACACGTCAAATACAAGAATTAAATAAAACCTCAAAAAGAATTCTTACAAAAAAAGAAAAAAAAGGCACTTCATTTATGGAACTGATACGACCTAAACGCATTACATAACAAAAACATTTGACAATCGACAATGAATCGCATTGTCGCATCGTTCCAGACGATTAGCCTGCAGCGGTGACAATGCAGCAAAATGGGATAAAAATGTCAAAATACTATCTGTGACAACGATCACAAACGCAATACAATATCGTACTACACACAGAACAAACGAAAATAAACTTTAAAACGAAGCAATAAAGGTGGACAAGTCTGCAGAAGAACATTTGTCTTGTAATACAACTATGATTGCCACAATAAGATTTATCTCAAGTAACACTAGAACTTGTGCGGATATCATTTGCGATTTTTTTTGTCGCACCGCGTTTAATCGTGCAGTCGCGATAACAATGAATGAGCTATTGAAAGGAAGGAATTGTTGAGAAAGCAGGAAGACATTTTTCTTGTTTTGCGAGCTACTAAAATGAATGGACACGACTTCTTCAAAAAACACAAGAATTTTTTTTTCGATCATCACGCGGGCGAAGCCGCAGCGGTCAGCTAGTATATATAAATAAATCACAAAGTTTTAGCCCCCACCCCGTCCCTAGCGAGAGCCAGCCCACGCTGCTAAACCAGTAAGTTCAAATCAGTCCCCAATTAATATCACTCAGATCCAGCCTGTCCCTTTGCTATCCTTCCCAGCGACGCCCTAAACCAAGGCTCGTACCCCACAGGGGGTGCCCTTAGCGTATAGTCGCTTAGTTTGTATGTTTTTGCCCTGGCTTGAGGTCTTAATTTTTGAGGCATCCGTAGGAATCGCCCGGTTTAGCAGACGGCAACCTCCTAGGTTGAATTGCAAGATGTCCTAAAGAATAAAACAAAGTTTTAGCCACAACAGCGACTCCACTCGTCCCGACACAACGGCACCGTTGAAGGAGCGTCTTACCCACAAATAATTGGCCTACAACATCCACTTGCCTGCGGGGATTTTCGGATTAAACTTTATTACATCTGAAAAAAAAAAACTACAAGTCGAACAAGCATTGTTGTCGACGGCTTTTGTGACAATACTGACATTCTCTATTTGTTAGGAGGCAATCATTCTAATGTTGAAGACATGAGAGTTCGTATTATCTACCTTATGTTGGTTTAGTAAGGCTTTGTTTCTTTATTTTTGTAACTTGGATTCGAGTGATGGGTTTGGGCAGATGCTCACGTCAAGTGTCTTAGAGTGCAGAGGGGCCTGCCAGGGCTGCCGCTTGCCTGGGGCGTTCGAAATAGATACCGCAGCCCCGGAACATAAAGGGCAATAGAAGGAACATGGGTGGGTTTTAGTCAGTAAAGGTCCTCCTGCTCCGCTCGTAGCGGACTAAGTTTTTTGATGACTTCCCATCCACAAAAAAGTGTCTTAGAGTTTGGTAAGTATTGTAACAAGGCTTAGTCTTCGATATCCTTACTTAATTATAAAAGCGAAAGTGAATTTGTTTGTTACGTCTTCACGCGTAAATGGCAATACCGATTTTGATGAATTTTGGAACAGAGATAGTTGGGACCCTGGAGCCTGGCCTGGTTTTTAAAATAAGCCGGCGGCGTATCTCTATTTCAGAACAATAAAAATAAAACCGGTTCATATAAACATCCGACATCAACAGCCATATTTTTTGACTTTTAGACGGTTGATTTTTTCACAGCACACAGGGACCAGAGTTGAGTATATGGTTTTAATTTCAACCCTGATACCTCCACGCGTTCCAGAGATAAAGGGTCTCGGCAGACGGACCACGAAGTAAAGTATAAGGGTTTCGTTATTTTCTTTTGATGTGCGGAACTCTAACAATAGTTACTTTTATTGTACCGAGGCACAGAAAACATAAAAAAATAAGTTAAGCGACGATTTCGCCAGAATATAAAACTATACCTATATAAAACTACAAGAAGAGAAATCTCAGGATAAAACATTCTTCCTCCACGCCCTTTCCTTATATAACCAAAACACATAAGCTCCTTCAAGTGCCAGGCTTCACTCAACGTCACTGCAAGTCGACGGTCCCCCCGAGTGACGTGTAGGACGAATCAATTTCCTGTGCCTACGCCGAACACTTCACTACCACTTGGGGTATTTTGTGAGGAGGGTGTATAACGAGCTGGGTCTGTCATACGTACGTAGTGTTTCTACTTTATGGATTTAAAAAAGTAAAGATGGAAGATTTTTGTTTGTGGGTTTTTGTGTGGTCGAATTTTGAATATGTTTTCTTTCTTTTGTTGCCGTGTGGTTAGTGAATTACCTCTGTCTGAGTTTTTATGCCTTCCATGGCCGTCTGACTTGTCTGAACATGCCGTCGAGAAATATACCTACCCCTCAAGTATGCTAGTATCTTCACAATGTCTTTTTTTCACCGAAACAAAAGATAATTACACAATACGAATGGTACTGAAAAATCAGAAGTGCATGTCTGGGGTTCGAACTATGGTTGCGGGTTGTTCGAAAGTGATACCGCGGCCCCGGAACACAAAGAGCAAAAGAAGGAACATAGATAGGTCTGTGTCAGTAAAAGTTTGAGTTTCAGAGTTTTTATGAGATGATTTCTCATCTAAATAAAAAGGGTTCGAACTCGAGACTCACTCCTGTCCTTTGCATGTTTAAAGCTTATTAGTATTTGGTTCGTTACCAGAAGTAACTTCTACGTAGTTTTACATTTGACATACATTAGTCTTTGAAATTTTAAAATTGGTTTCCATTCTGTTTTAGATCATATTTCGTCAGTCATGTCAGAATTGACATTAAAGTCATGTATTAATAATTGATGGATATGCTACTGATATGTTTTGATTTGAATTAAATATTTCTTCTTACTTATTTTGACATGATTTGTTATTGGCAAAATATGGCTGTTTGTCTATATATTTTAACACCTTTACTTGTACCCATATTTGCGATATAAAATCTTATCATGTTAAGTCCTGTGTAAACCGAGGGCGAGCTTATAACCATAAACCGGGCTCAAATGCAAACTCGGTGGCTAACTAAACGATTCTTGATGGAAGTATCCAATAATTCTGACCGACTCCGGAATCGAACCCAGGACCTCATGTTCATAGCAGGTATCCAAAAGTTAGAATCAATTCATAAATCTAAGTATTTATATTATCCTTTAACACAGAGCTTTGGAAAGAAAGTTGCAACACAGAAAAATGCGTCGCTTCCAAATTCAAATTGCACAAAACATATATATCCTCTAGTTTATTCACGATATTCCGAATTGGAACACAGAAAAATCCGTCGATTCCAAATTCAAATTGTGAAAACCATATCCGATGGTTTAATCAAAGTGACGTTGGATTGCAAGGTTTACAACAGGCTTCCAACGGCTTACGGATTCAAGCCATAATCCTTCTGACACGCGAATGGATAGACTCCAAGGGAAAAAAATCTTTATTCTACATATGTACATGATCCTTGTATACATTGAGTCTTACAATGTTTTTGGGTTTTTGATATTCGGAAATAAATAATAAATAGTATGAAATCCCTCAGTCTAAGGAGTTCAATACGAGAAAGTACTATCTGTGATTACCGTGCTCGTCACAGAACGTTTAGACTACTTCCTTACTTATCTTCTTTTTTTTTTACTATATAAAAGTAAGTCGGGTTTTCCTTCCTGACGCTATAACTCCAGAACGCACGAACCGATTTCCACGGTTTTGCATTCGTTGGAAAGGTCTCGGGCTCCGTGAGGTTTATAGCAAAGAAAAGGTAGGGTAGGTAGAAAATTGCATAGCAACGCATGCCGGGGCACAGCTAGTTTAGCATAGATTCTCGACTTGAAGTTAGAGCTTCCTCCGCTACCTCGCATCATCATCGTCGGCTCGGCTTCCAGTCTTACTCCGGAACTAGTCTAACCAAAGAGTATCTTATTCAAGACTTATGTTATTAATTGGTTTGTGGAAGTCAGATAGGCAGTCGCTCCATTTAAACACACTGGTATTCAGCTGAATCGGGTAAGACTGAAAGCCGACACCAACATGGGAAAAAGCTAGACAGATAATGATGATGACATGTATTACAGAGATAAGACACAGTTTCGAAAAAAAAAAACAAATTGTATCTTTATCCTTACTAATTAATATTATAAAAGCGAAAGTGAGTTTGTTTGTAACCTCTTCACGCTTTAATGGCTGAACCGATTTGGATGAATTTTGGTACAGAGATAGTTGGGAACCAGGAGACGGACATAGGCTAATACTTTTTGGAAAAAAGTGGGATGTGAGGGAGAAAGAGGGAAGAGAAGGTAAAACTTAGCGTTGCTATTACAAATCAATAAGGCGCAAGGGGAACTGTGTTACCCCAAATTTAACGCGGGCGAAGCCGCAGGCAAAAGCTAGTGTATTTATACAGCAAAGAAGACAGACAAGAGAATAGAATATACTTTATTAAACACCAAAAATTGAATAAACTAACTTGTACGATTACATCGCACATTTATATAGTTGCTAGCATAAGCATTTTTACGTTATTGTTAAGTGACTGTTTTATTATAATTGAGTACACTTTCGACCGTTTTATTGTCAACACCTTAAAAAGCAATAAATAATTTATCAAGAAATTATCAGCAAGAATATTTTGTCTTCCATGAAAACTCTCCACATGTACTAGCAAACAAGGGCTCGTACATTATGGTCCTTCGAGCCGGATCATCGGCACATGTGGTTTTATAAGAAAAAGTGCTAAATCTATGGTTACAATGACGGTCTTATCGCTAATAGCGATATCTTCCAGACAACCTTTGGATGGACTTTATATAAAAATACAACGGGAGGTACAAATGTAATGCTACTCGCACGAATAGACTAGTAATTGACGATAAGCTTGGCGCAGTGGCTGAGCGATCGACTGCCGCGCTGCGTGTCGCGGGTTCAATCCCCGCATGGAACAAATATTTGTATGGCCTATAGGTAGTTGTTCCGGGTTTCGCTGTTTGTGTATGTGAGTTTAAATGTTTGTAAACGCACCCACGATACAGGAAAAATTCCTAGTGTGGGGCAACGTTTAAAAAAATGCCTATAACATTAAAGCGGTTACGAGTGCTGTATAATTATAAAACATAATGAATTCACTGTTCGAGTATCAGGGTACGCCTTTTATGAACGAACACATGTCAATCTTTCCATACTTCGTCCTTAAGAACCTGAGAAAATTGCCCAACAATTCCATATACGCCCATCTTTTCCCAGCACTACAAAGGGATTTACTCATTCAATCCCATAGTAAAATATCATTGTGCGAGCGTCACGTGACGTCACTATATGCGACAACGCCCCACCGTTTGTACTAAATAAATAGCCCACACGCTACCCACTCTATTTTACATGAAACTTCAAAGACATATGAGGTTGACACTAAGCGCTTTCCGTGTCACATTCCCCCCTTTGTCCCTTTTATAATATCTTAATTCACACCCCTAGCGATTTAACTTGGTCAACCCAAAATGAATTCTAACAACTGGGTTTAGGATGACAAATTGAACTTAGAATGACGGTCTTTAACATGTTAATTCGTTTGCGAATTAATATTTTAAAACAGACCTTGGTGGTAGAGTTTAAGGTTGGTTTTATCATGGCGGAATACATCGATTGCCAGGGGTGTACGTCGTTGAAAGCATCGCTAAGCAGGGTTGTCGGTGCGCTTTGTAATTAATACATAGGATGACGCCATTGATATGCCAAATTGCCATTTGTGTGCCAACAAAAGATTTTTTTTCTCCAAAGGGGTGCGTGTTATTATTGAAACCAATGCAAAACTAAAATAGAAATAATAATTTATTTGAGTAAGAGATGACCAAAATAGATTAAAAATGTTACACAATAGGACACGCGAAACAAGGCTACAATTTATAGAAATAATGGGAATTCAAATCCAAGGATTAGCAATGGTAATTAACGCGTCACAGACATAGACATTTGGCTGCAGGTTGTTCGAAATGGATACCTACCGCAGCTTCGGAACACAAAGAGCAAAAGAAAAAACATCGATGGGTTTTTAGTCAGTACAAGTCTTACACTCCCTTCTGCTCCGATCAGAGCGAGAAAATAAATTTGAAGATTTGTCATCAGACAAAATAAAAAAGACACATATTTTCAAAAGAAAGTAATCACTAACCTGCCTTGGTAATAAATCTGCACTCGAATTACATACATCCTTACTATTATTATAAAAGTACGTTTGTTTGTTTGTTATGTCTTCACGCCTAAATAGCCAAACCATTTTAAATTTGATGAATTTTGGTACAGAGATAGTTGGGACCCTGGACACGGACATAGGTTTAAAATAAAATTAAAGAAAAAAAAAAGCGTGTTACATTTATACAACACAACATTTTCCTCAAGCTATCACAATGTAACACGCTTTCATTTATAAATGGGGACTATGATAAAGAGGGGGGACGAGATTGAATAATTATGTATGGTGAAAAGTTTTAGAGTTAATTTATTTTTAAATTTTTAGTTCATTTTATAAACAAATAATAAAAGCTTGTTTTTAAAAAGGTTTTTTTTTCTTTAATTTTATTTTTAACTTTTTAGTACCTCTATTTTTAATTCGAGATTTACTACGACGTAGTTCGCAGCGCGTAGCAGCGTTATTCCGTTATGAAGTCCGTAGTTCGTTCACATGATATGTAATATGTACTGATTTAAATATCAATAATGTTGAAAGTTTGTAATCACTTGTTAGTTATTGTAATAATGTGGACACTTGTACACAGCAGTCTAATCCGATCTCGGAAGCATAAAATATCTTCGTAATGTATTTATTTATCGCATTATTAAAGTACTCAATGCTACCACGTTGCACATTCCTCTGGTTAGTCTTTTTCTGCCGTTCATTCTGTGCTGTTACAATGCGTTCCTCTGCTGTTTGTGATAACTGTCTTGCTTGCCTGAGCATTCTGTTCCTGTCGAGCCTGGCCAAGTGTTCTTCTAGTAATTCATCTCTTCTCTCTTGTGTACGTATTCTGTCGATATCTTGTCTAATTATGCGTTGTTCTAGAGATTCGTTTTTCCTTCTCTCTTGTGAATTTATTCTATTGATATCTTGCCTATATGTGCGTTGTTCTAGAGATTCGTTTTTCTTTCTCTCTTGTGTATGTATTCTGTCGGTATTTTGCCTATGTGTGCGTTGTTCTAACGATTCGTTTTCTCTATGTTTAGCAGTAGCTAAACTTATTTTTTCTAAGCGTTGCCGCTTGTGGACATCGCTTTCAATAGCAATCTTCTCCTGTCTCTTCAATTTCGCCTTGTCTAAACGTCGTTTTCTTTGTGTAGTTGTTTCTGTTTTCTTCATGTTATTCCCACGAGTATAGGACAAATAACGGTCCATCCCCCCAGAGGTCCGTTGTAGAGGGATAAGGGCTACAATACAACAGGGTTCGCCCTGGTACACTGATAGAAGGATTTATTAACTATTAATAATTTGATTTATTAAAAGATAATAATTCAATTTATTAAATTTTAATAAATATTTTTTAACATTTAATAAATATTTATTTGGGAGAAAAGTACTTTTTTTAATATTTAATAAATATTTATTAATAGTCAACAAATATTTATTAACAGTTAATAAATATTTTGTTGAGTGTGAATTTGTCTCGCTTGAAATGTCATATGATATTATGAAGATTGCTTATAGACAAAAATCATCTTAACCTACTTTAAAACTTTGATAAATTCTACTTAATAAATATTTATTAACTGTTAATAAATATTTGTTAACAAATATATATTAATATTTAATAAATCGTATTTAATAAATAATTTATTAACTGTTCACAAATATTTATTAAATCCAGTGACGTTAAAAAAACATTTATTAACAGTTAATAAAGCTTATTAAATATTAACAAATCCTTCTATCAGTGTACCCTGAGGCGCAAAGTTAGCGGCAAGACATGTTTATACACCCTCATACCATTCAGCCCTCGGCACGTGCTCACCTTGGCATTGGGTGATCCATCCAATCAATCATATATAATTAATATGGGACGAGAGCAAGAGACTCGTCAAATCGAATCAAACGAGACCAAACTCGATGGAGTTGCGTCGTTTAATTACGGAGTTCCTATGGCCACCTTCCGGCTCCAACATCAGACCCTGGTTACCATATAGTATCAAAGTACTCGTCAAGACTAATCCAATGAGCCCAAACTCGATAGGGTTGCATCGTTTAATTACGGAGTTCCTATAGCCACCTTCCGGCTCCATCATCAGACCCTGGTTACCATATAGTATCAAAGTACTCGTCAAGACTAATCCAATGAGCTCAAACTCGATGGGGTTGCATCGTTTAATTACGGAGTTCCTATAGCCACCTTCCGGCTCCATCATCAGACCCTGGTTACCATATAGTATCAAAGTACTCGTCAAGACTAATCCAATGAGCCCAAACTCGATAGGGTTGCATCGTTTAATTACGGAGTTCCTATGGCCACCTTCCGGCTCCATCATCAGACCCTGGTTACCATATTATAGTATCAAAGTACTTGTCAAGACGAATCTAATGAGCTGAAACTCGATAGGGTTGCATCATTTAATTACGGAGTTCCTATGGCCACCTTCCGGCTCCAACATCAGACCCTGGTTACCATATAGTATCAAAGTACTCGTCAAGACTAATCCAATGAGCCCAAACTCGATAGGGTTGCATCGTTTAATTACGGAGTTCCTATAGCCACCTTCCGGCTCCATCATCAGACCCTGGTTACCATATAGTATCAAAGTACTCGTCAAGACTAATCCAATGAGCTCAAACTCGATGGGGTTGCATCGTTTAATTACGGAGTTCCTATAGCCACCTTCCGGCTCCATCATCAGACCCTGGTTACCATATAGTATCAAAGTACTCGTCAAGACTAATCCAATGAGCCCAAACTCGATAGGGTTGCATCGTTTAATTACGGAGTTCCTATGGCCACCTTCCGGCTCCATCATCAGACCCTGGTTACCATATTATAGTATCAAAGTACTTGTCAAGACGAATCTAATGAGCTGAAACTCGATAGGGTTGCATCATTTAATTACGGAGTTCCTATGGCCACCTTCCGGCTCCAACATCAGACCCTGGTTACCATATAGTATCAAAGTACTCGTCAAGACTAATCCAATGAGCCCAAATTCGATAGGGTTGCATCGTTTAATTACGGAGTTCCTATAGCCACCTTCCGGCTCCATCATCAGACCCTGGTTACCATATAGTATCAAAGTACTCGTCAAGACTAATCCAATGAGCTCAAACTCGATAGGGTTGCATCGTTTAATTACGGAGTTCCTATAGCCACCTTCCGGCTCCATCATCAGACCCTGGTTACCATAAAGTATCAAAGTACTCGTCAAGACTAATCCAATGAGCTCAAACTCGATAGGGTTGCATCGTTTAATTACGGAGTTCCTATGGCCACCTTCCGGCTCCATCATCAGACCCTGGTTACCATATAGTATCAAAGTACTCGTCAAGACTAATCCAATGAGCCCAAACTCGATAGGGTTGCATCGTTTAATTACGGAGTTCCTATAGCCACCTTCCGGCTCCATCATCAGACCCTGGTTACCATATAGTATCAAAGTACTCGTCAAGACTAATCCAATGAGCTCAAACTCGATGGGGTTGCATCGTTTAATTACGGAGTTCCTATAGCCACCTTCCGGCTCCATCATCAGACCCTGGTTACCATATAGTATCAAAGTACTCGTCAAGACTAATCCAATGAGCCCAAACTCGATAGGGTTGCATCGTTTAATTACGGAGTTCCTATGGCCACCTTCCGGCTCCATCATCAGACCCTGGTTACCATATTATAGTATCAAAGTACTTGTCAAGACGAATCTAATGAGCTGAAACTCGATAGGGTTGCATCATTTAATTACGGAGTTCCTATGGCCACCTTCCGGCTCCAACATCAGACCCTGGTTACCATATAGTATCAAAGTACTCGTCAAGACTAATCCAATGAGCCCAAATTCGATAGGGTTGCATCGTTTAATTACGGAGTTCCTATAGCCACCTTCCGGCTCCATCATCAGACCCTGGTTACCATATAGTATCAAAGTACTCGTCAAGACTAATCCAATGAGCTCAAACTCGATAGGGTTGCATCGTTTAATTACGGAGTTCCTATAGCCACCTTCCGGCTCCATCATCAGACCCTGGTTACCATATAGTATCAAAGTACTCGTCAAGACTAATCCAATGAGCCCAAACTCGATAGGGTTGCATCGTTTAATTACGGAGTTCCTATGGCCACCTTCCGGCTCCATCATCAGACCCTGGTTACCATATTATAGTATCAAAGTACTTGTCAAGACGAATCTAATGAGCTGAAACTCGATAGGGTTGCATCATTTAATTACGGAGTTCCTATGGCCACCTTCCGGCTCCAACATCAGACCCTGGTTACCATATAGTATCAAAGTACTCGTCAAGACTAATCCAATGAGCCCAAACTCGATAGGGTTGCATCGTTTAATTACGGAGTTCCTATAGCCACCTTCCGGCTCCATCATCAGACCCTGGTTACCATATAGTATCAAAGTACTCGTCAAGACTAATCCAATGAGCTCAAACTCGATGGGGTTGCATCGTTTAATTACGGAGTTCCTATAGCCACCTTCCGGCTCCATCATCAGACCCTGGTTACCATATAGTATCAAAGTACTCGTCAAGACTAATCCAATGAGCCCAAACTCGATAGGGTTGCATCGTTTAATTACGGAGTTCCTATGGCCACCTTCCGGCTCCATCATCAGACCCTGGTTACCATATTATAGTATCAAAGTACTTGTCAAGACGAATCTAATGAGCTGAAACTCGATAGGGTTGCATCATTTAATTACGGAGTTCCTATGGCCACCTTCCGGCTCCAACATCAGACCCTGGTTACCATATAGTATCAAAGTACTCGTCAAGACTAATCCAATGAGCCCAAATTCGATAGGGTTGCATCGTTTAATTACGGAGTTCCTATAGCCACCTTCCGGCTCCATCATCAGACCCTGGTTACCATATAGTATCAAAGTACTCGTCAAGACTAATCCAATGAGCTCAAACTCGATAGGGTTGCATCGTTTAATTACGGAGTTCCTATAGCCACCTTCCGGCTCCATCATCAGACCCTGGTTACCATAAAGTATCAAAGTACTCGTCAAGACTAATCCAATGAGCTCAAACTCGATAGGGTTGCATCGTTTAATTACGGAGTTCCTATGGCCACCTTCCGGCTCCATCATCAGACCCTGGTTACCATATTATAGTATCAAAGTACTTGTCAAGACGAATCTAATGAGCTGAAACTCGATAGGGATGCATCATTTAATTACGGAGTTCCTATGGCCACCTTCCGGCTCCAACATCAGACCCTGGTTACCATATAGTATCAAAGTACTCGTCAAGACTAATCCAATGAGCCCAAACTCGATAGGGTTGCATCGTTTAATTACGGAGTTCCTATAGCCACCTTCCGGCTCCATCATCAGACCCTGGTTACCATATAGTATCAAAGTACTCGTCAAGACTAATCCAATGAGCTCAAACTCGATAGGGTTGCATCGTTTAATTACGGAGTTCCTATAGCCACCTTCCGGCTCCATCATCAGGCCCTGGTTACCATATAGTATCAAAGTACTTGTCAAGACGAATCTAATGAGCTGAAACTCGATAGGGTTGCATCATTTAATTACGGAGTTCCAATGGCCACCTTCCAGCTCCATCATCAGATCAGCTCTATGTCACAATAACATTGCATTGTCATCCGATTTATACATGCATTCTAAATTTCAGCTCAATCGGAAACCGGGAAGTGGATCAAATTTAAGTTGCAAGACTTGATTACAGAACGACAGACAACGGGACAGGTGAAACTAAATAAAAGCTTGTAAAAAGTGGAAGAAAGATGCAAGAAAAAAGGAGAGAAAGATCTTTTTTTCGATCATCACACGGGTTAGCGGACGAAGTCGCGGGCGGAAGCTAGATTTCATATAATGGGCATCGTAAGCATTTTGAAGGAAATAAGTTATGCATTCTTAAGACTGTATAAAAAATTGTCTTAAACTTAAAAAATCAGCTAAAGGCGAGTCCGATTCACGCACGAAGTGCGTGAATCGGACTCGCCTTTAGCTGATTTTTTAAGTTAGTTAGTTTTATAATATTAGTAATAATGATACGGTATTCACCGTATCATTATTACTAATATTATAAAAGCGAAAGTGAATTTGTTTGTTTGTTACCTCTTCACGCTTTAATGGCTTAACCGATTTTGATGAATTTTGGTACAGAGATAGTTGGGAACCAGGAGACGGACATAGGCTAATATTTTTTTTGAAAAAAAGTGGGGTGTGAGGGTGAAAAAGGGAAGAAAAGGGAAAACTTAGCGTTGCTATTACAAATCAATAAGGCGCTAGGGGAACTGTGTTACCCCGAAATTAACGCGAGCGAAGCCGCGGGCAAAAGCTAGTTATCTATAAAAAAAATTGTTGTATTGGAGCCCCTTATGTATATATGTTTTTTTACTGTTTTTTTTTTGTATTTGTTGTTATAACGGCAACAGAAATAACATCATCGGTAAAATTTTCAAATGTCTAACTATCATGGTTCATGAGATACAGCCTGGTGACAGACGGACCGACGGACGACAGCGGAGTTTCTTTCTGAATTATTACTAAATCGGTCAACTTCGGCCTTAATCGTGCCTGAAGACAGAGATTAGAACGAGCTAACCCAAGACTTATAGATTTGTCTAACTCAATTACTTACTACCTTTTTTTTCGGATGGGAAATCATCTAATGACTTCCCCCGCTCTGGGCGGAGCGGGGGGGCATATCAGACTTGTACTGACTATAACATACCCATGTTCCTTCTAATGCCCTTTATGTTCCGAGGACCCCGGCAGGCGTAATTACTGCCTGAGATACTAATATTTCTATTTGATCAGAAATCAATAAACCTGTGTAATAATGATTACATTTATTGAGAATGATTATTTTTTTAAGAATAAAAGCAGTAATCCAACACTAAGATTCAATTTGCATGAAACCAAAACTAACGTTAAAGGTACTAATATTTGCTCAATGTTTTTCATCGTTTTCCATCTCTATAAGAAACTCAATTACGGTCATTATTTTTGCTCACCCTTAAGTAATAAGTAACCTCCCGGGTTTCCCGTAGGAGTTTTGAGGAAAGCTTAGGGTAGGGCAAGTTAGTTTAAACAAGTTTGTATAGATGGCGCTGTTCACAAATTTGGAGGAACATCTGAGATAGTTCTTGGTAAACGCACTAGATGGCAGTAAAACCAATTTTGTGAGATGCGACTTCATAAAACAAATCCGAGGAGATAAGTTTGGATACGGTCACTTCTTGGGGTCTTTTTATGTATTATTATATTATTATAGTTTATCTATACTAATATTATAAAGCTTAATAGTTTGTTTGTTTGAACGCGCTAATCTCAGGGACTACTGGTTGGAATTAGAAAATTCTTTTAGTATTGGATAGTCCATTTCTTAAGGAAGGCTATAGCCTTCCTTAAGAAATGGACTATCCAATACTAATAATAGCCTATAGGCTTTATAACATCACGCTACGACCAACAGGTGCTGAGCAGCGCGGGTGAAACCGTGGGGAACAGCTAGTCTTTTATAAACTTGTGCAGATAGGCACAACAAACATTCTAATACTAGAATATTCTTTTTTAAGGTTCAAAAGGACAAAACGGAATCCTTATAGGAACAATTTGTGGTCCGTCGGTCTGTCTGTACCTATGTGATCGAGTTGAAATTAAAACCATATACTCAAGTCCTTTGGAGGAAGACCAAAATCCCTTGTGAAAAAAACAATCCTCTAAGTCTACGCATTCAAAAGATATGTCCGTTCATGTCGCAAGTTGGTGCGTCAGTCGGATTCGCACGTTGTCGGTTTTTGGTTTTCTTAGATTGTAATATCAAATCAAATCATTTATTTTTGCAAACATGGGTAATTTTTACATAGATCTTTTCGTATTAATAGGTTCTCCATATTCTACCGTCTTATGGGCATGCAAATAATATTAATTTCCAAATTTAAAAGAACATTTTTTTAAAATTACATATAATAAATTGATTTAAATAAATTTTACAGTTGCAGAACAAAAAATGTCAAACTAATAAACAGCACAAAATATTTAATTACTAATGTCAAATAAAATGAATAAAAATGTCAATCAAGAAAAAAAATATAAGATAAAGTAAATAAAAAAATATTATAAAAAATGTCAATCTTACGTCGATTTAATTTTTATCATTAAGGAAGTCAATATCCTAGCTACTAATAATATAAATGCGATGTTTGTAAGGATGGATGTATGGATGTTTGTTACTCTTTCACGTCAAAACGACTGAACGCATCTTATGAAATTTGGGACGTAGGTAGATTATAGTGTAGAATAACACATAGGATATTTTTTTTTTCGATATCACGCGGGCGAAGCCGTTGGCGCCAGCTGGGGCTTCATAATATTTTAATGGTAAGTAGTAAACTTTTGTACAGAATCACGAGAACAACTAATAATCGAATCGTGCAGGCTTAGGTTAGAAGTTTTCATAATTGTTTAGTTGTATAATTAATCCTTGAAGGAAAACTAAGCAAAGGAATCGGCTAGGTCTAACTAAATGAATCCTTATTTTTAATATTATAACAGCGATAGTGAATTTGTTTGTTTGTTACGTCTTCTCGCCTAAATGGTTGAACCGATTTTGATGGATTTTGGTACAGAGATAGTTGAGACACTGGAGACGGACATAGGCAATTTTTTTTTAAAGTGAGAAATGAGGGAGAAAGAGGGGAGAAAAGGGAAAACTTAGAATTGATATTACAATAAATAAGACGCAAGGGCAAAAACTACAGTTAGCAGGTACCTGCAAATACCCCGAATTTAACACGAGCGAAACCGCGGGCAAAAAAAGGGCGTGTATAAATTAACGTGTACTGCGTTAGATTAAAAAAATAAACTTACTTCCAAAAATAAAACTAAACAGTGAACAGTAACTTTACTTCCGGAAGTCGTTGACTTTTATTGGTTACGTTGACCATTTTGCCAAGATGGTTAAAAAGTAACCCTACTTCGGATTACTTTTTCGGTTTAGACCCCTAAACAAGGGGATGTCAAAAACTTGAGGATCTATCAGAAGAAAGTTATAGAAAGAACTCCCTTCGGTGTTATCCTAGAGAAAAAATAAATAATTGTTAAGTTGGACATATTAGACTTAAGTATACGTACTGCAAACAGTTAGCAATTCTTCTTCTTTGTCACTGGCATAACTATTTATTCTTTGTTAGCCCTTTAAAGTAGATAACGATGTCTTAGTGGTCCTGAAAGTGGACGGTGAGCAATGGGTAGCTCACCGTCCGTCCGTCCGGTGACGCCAGGCCGTATGAATGGAGATGTCAGCAAAGCTGCAAGGGCCACCGCCTGCCGGGTTTGCGGGTTGTTCGAAAGAGATATCGCGGCTCCAGAACATTTAGTGTAATAGGAACATGGGTGGGTTTTAGTCAGTAAAAGTGTGAAACTCCCAAGTTTTTTGATGATTTCCCCCCCGCAAAAAAGAAAATGTGGTCATGCATGACAATAAAGATTCGAAATTCTCTTTCTATTCTAACATTATAAGGAAGCAAGGTTTGAGTGTGGAGGTAATCACCGGAACTCCTTTCGCAGATGTTTAGCTACTTACATTACTGAACACTGTCGAAGACAAGGCAGAAGCTAGAAACAGTTAATGCTCTTAGAATTCTCTTAAAAAAAGAATGAGATATGACGGAGAAAGAGGGAAGAAAAGGGAAAACTTAGCATTGCTATTACAATAAATAAGGCGCAAGGGCAAAAACTACAGGTAGCAGGTATCTGTAAACCAAGAAAGGGGAACTGTGTTACCCCGAATTCGACGCGAGCGTAGCTGCGGGCAAAAGCTAGTTATGAATAAAACAGGGTCAAATAAATGTAAGTTTACAAACAGTAAACAAAGAGCTACAAAAAAGTTTCTCTAAGTTGTAAAAGTCCGTCGGCAACGTACTGAGCGTATAACATCGTTTAGTTCCGCTACTACTCACGAGATGGCGCTAGTAGTTACTATTTACGGAAGAAAATATTAAAGGAAGTTTTTAAAAAATCTGCTACATTATTTGTATTAAAATATGTTGGAATGCTTGAAAATATAGTAAATACATATTTTCAGACAATCATAAATATTTATTATTATTAAGTTCTTTGTAAGTTTTATCAAGATATTTATCATCATTTAGAGTAGGTACGTGAAGACCCAATACGATAGATGGACTTAGTCAAAGATTAAATAGATAGAAAGGGGCAATTACTGATATGACGAGAAGTATAGAAGAAGACAAGCTTGCATAAATAAATTGAGGTGAAATCCTCAAATATCCTTTTTTCTGGTGGACTGGTAGAAAATTCCTAAGGCATTAAGTCCGCCTTTATACAGTTTTTACGTGTGCATAAAGTTTTAATAAATAAATAAAAGAAAAAGGGCAAACAAAATGATAACAACCCCAATCACGTGTCATAACAAAATATCACTTTATATTTACCATCATGGTTAAAAACTGGTTAAAAACAAATAACTAATCTAAAGCACACCGCCTCAACAAAAACTTGTAAAAAATCCCATCAAATAACTCCAAACCACAGCAAATCACGTTACGGAATACCTATTCTAAATATACTGAAAGTACGATGTTATCAAACGCTTAAAACTATAAAA
Source organism: Ochropleura leucogaster (assembly GCA_958449745.1). Taxonomy (NCBI): domain Eukaryota; kingdom Metazoa; phylum Arthropoda; class Insecta; order Lepidoptera; family Noctuidae; genus Ochropleura; species Ochropleura leucogaster. The sequence goes on along the minus strand of OY288220.1, from coordinate 4,592,770 downwards.
GTCTCCCCTGGTATAAATCACCTATCAATAATGATACCACAATACAACCAGAATTTACATTAACTAGCTTAGATACAGAAGGACGATTTAAAAAAAAAGGGGCGAATTTATAAAGCTTGGTGTTCACTCAGTAATTTTGGATAACCTTTTTATTTTGCAGATGGGAAATCATCAAATAACTAGGGAGGGAGTGTCAGACTTGTACTGACTAAAACACACCAATGTTCCTTCTATTGCCATTTATGTTCCGGGGCCGCGGTATCTCTTTTGAAAAACGAAGTTTTAGGATAAGTTGGTCGGGATATGGGCAAGTTGAATAAGATTACACGCCAGAAACTAGATGGTGTTTCCTAAGTCAGAGGTGCCCTTTGAAGTCCAGACATAATCTTAGTTCTAGGCAGAAAGGACAGAACGCCACCTAAGATTTTCTCATTCTCCTTTTGCGTCGTCTACATTGATACATTAGTAAGCCTCAGTACGAGCCCAGTGTAAACGTTACTTAAGTAAACTTATAAACATTTAAACATATCTATCGATGATACTGACAACGCTTTTTGCTAACAAATTTAACTTAAAAGCTAAATGATGATTGTATTTTAGATTACAAAATCAACGTATATTTGCTAAGGCGTCTTGTTATATAAGCACGCCAAATCAAGTCATATTAATGTCAAATTACTCATAATGGATGGTCATCGTACAACATTTGACAGGCTAGTTCTCTATTTGCCACTAGAATTTACAAGTCTTTCATATTTTTAATTAATTTGGGAGTTTCTATCGTAACTAATAAACGCAGAACACAACGTCAATCTTTGAAGAATGTAAAGCAAGCTAATTACAAAAAAGGAAATATTGAAGATGACGCTGCGCAGGTAAATGGGTAAGTTCTTGCACTACTAATGAATGGTTCTACCCGTCGATTGCCTGAAGCACTGAGTTGTCTAGCTTGACAGATATATTAGCTCTAATAAGCGAGCCTAGTTCGTCAAAGCTATCATCATCGTTGGTGCAGCAGTTCTGACAGGCATAGCTCTAAGAGAAATTGACACTAAATAAACTAAGAGCAAATTTCATCAAAGATTCTGAACGTTACATTTAAACTGTGTTCTGGAACTGTAATTTTTTTTAAAATTTTGCGACTGGCAGTTTAAAAGGCCTTTACATAGGTGGAATTCGGCCTTAGTGAGGTTGACATTAAAGATTCTTTGTCACCCGTGTACACTATACTTAATTTCCTAAAGAAACGTTTAAACTGAAGTCACGAAAGGAATAATGCCAAGCGCCCATCACATTAATAGATTGACGTGCTCAAAACTGTAAAATTACCATTCCGAATGCTATTCGAGAAAGAAAAACCTTAAAAAATGACAACGGGTGTCCTTTTAACGGTAGTTGGGTTCCGTGAGGCATTCAAAGGCATGAATCATGATTTTTTCAAGCTATATTAGTTCTGTTACGTTAGCCTTGGATCGTAAAACTTGGAAGTCATGGGAAGAGAACTTTGGCCCAGTGGTGGGATGACGGAGTCTGTCAGTAACAGTATGATCTAGAACGTTTTACTTTACGCATTCCTCCTGTGTTAGCCTTGGATCGTAAAACTTGGAAGTCATGGGAAGAGAACTTTGGCCCAGTGGTGGGATGACGGAGTCTGTCAGTAACAGTATGATCTAGAACGTTTTACTTTACGCATTCCTCCTGTATCGTGGGTGCGTTTAAAACCATTTAAGCTCACATACACAAACAACCAGACCAGGGAAAACTACCTGTAGCTCATACAAATATTTGTTCCGTTCGAGGATCGAATCCGTGACACGCAGCGCAGCACTGAATCGCTAAGCCACTACGCCAATATGAAAGTTACCCGTCGGGAAAGTGTACAGCAAAAAGCAGCAACGGTTACATTAGGAACGGGAGGGATTAGGGCTTATTCTGATACAGGCCTGCGAGAAAAACGCTTTGTGGTGAAATACAACACTATTTCGATTGGTAAAAAAGATTAAAATAGGAAGAAGAGAACATAGACCTTACAGAAGATGATACAAAAACGAAAGTAGTCTTTCACAAGAAACAGATGTCAAAAAGATTAATTTCTATGTTCTCCACATGACATGTCCAAAACATATTTAAACCGTTTTATCCCAAAAATCATCAATGTAGAACTGAACCACGCGAGCAAAACAACCTATTTATACAGTCCTAAAAAACAAGGTCTCACAAGCCTGGTCCCTAAAAAAATAATAAATAGCTCCGTTGAAATGAGCGATTAGCGGCGTAAGCGCCGGCGCTCACGGAACCATTGCGTATGCACGTATATAACGTAATTTTAATGACTTGTAAACGAATAGGCGAAAGGGCAAAACTAAATAATGAGCAGCAATTTTTTATTGAAACAAAAGATATGGGGGATGTTCTATTTAATTTTGTTACTGAGGGAAATGTTGTGAGGTAAGTTTTGGTTAAAAGAGTAAGGGACCAAAGAAACGATTGATAGACTGAGTGGACGATGATAGCTGCTGCAAAGATGATGAGCATTAGAGAAGTACGAAAGAAGAAGACATGATGAGCCAAACCCAAATTGAGATAAGAACAGAAAAATGACGTATTTGTTGACGGTGATGGGCGTGATACTGTGATTACAGATATAATAGGCATTGCGGAATAGTTCTTTGATTTTGGTACTAGAATGATACTGTGCTCAGTGGTCAAATAAGTATAATCGTCTGTCTCAGCTGTCATCAGTGAACAGATTAATGCAAATACGTGTAAGTATTCAATATTTGAATTGAGAAAGTTTTATTCGCCACTATCATATCTGTAAAAAGAGCGTTATGGGGTTGGTGGCTTAATAACAATTAAGTTAGGGTACAGTAAACGAATGTCTATTGAGGAGTTGTAGGTTTCTAGAATAAAAGACTAATCACAGTCAAACAATTAATAAGAGTACGGAATAGAAAAAATTGTAACGGTAATTTAGTTATAATCACTAATTGAAAGTTAACGATCGAAATCACCAAAATACAAAGCATTAATTCTAGATATGTTGCAAAATTCACTCAAAGAGCCTTCAAATCCTTTAATACTAATAAAAACTACTAATAACCATAAAACAGTGTCATTCTCAACACAGTATACCAGTCAGACTCCGTAAAGTTGCCCTAAACATTACTTAAGCAAACACAACACATAGTACATTATGGAACGCTGCCCGATTACGACGAGTTACAGCGCTCTCATTCATATCTAGTTTAATGTCCTCATCGCCATCAAACACGCAGATTTATACCGATTTCATTTCTGTTCTGTATTTACGCTGAATATAAATAGAATCGGAATTTCTTGGAATCACAATAGTGTTTAGGAAAGGGATGAATGATGTCTTAATCTTGGATTTTGTGATAGGGAACTGAAATAGATAAAGTAGATCACAGATGGTGAGTAAATAAGAGATGGAAAATTAAAAATAGCTAAAATACTATAAATGTGCAATATATCGAATCAATCTGAACGAAGCAATGAAGTATGAGAGCACTAGAATTAATAAAAGGGTTAAAGCATTCGTTGGCGTGGTGTACGTTTGATTTGATGCAGCCCGTAAAATCACTATGTCACATCAAAATAGCCATCTCGGGTTCAAAACTTCAATATTTCAAATCCGATTGCTGTTTAAAGCAAAACATAAAACTAAATTAAGATTAGCGTCTCCCAACAATAAAATAAACAGCATTATACTGTAAAAAATCGTTTTACCCTCCATCACGCGACACTGTCTGTTTATGGTAGTCAAAAATGGTGGATTTTAAACACATTTTTGACGTTCGCTTTTCACATTGGGATTGTCGATTTGATTTAAGTAATCACTGCGACACGCGATTATCTTGACGAAGTTAAATGTAGATTCTATTTGGTTTGTAAAATTCTGATAGTCAAACAAAATGTACCTAAGTGAGATATCTTTTCTTTAGAGCATCCTTACTAATATTATAAAAGCGAAAGTGAGTTTGTTTGTTACCTCTTCACGCTTTAATGGCTGAACCGATTTTGATGAATTTTGGTTCAGAGATAGTTGGGAACCAAGAGACGGACATAGGCTAAGGCATTTTTTTGAAAAAAAGTGGGATGTGACGGAGAAAGAGGTAAGAAAAGGGAAAACTTAGCGGTGCTATTACAAATCAATAAGGCGCAAGGGGAACTGTGTTGCCCCGAATTTAACGCGAGCGAAGCCGCGGGCAAAAGCTTGTTCTCTATAAAAAAAACATTAAGACAGAAAGCAATACGGTTTTTCTGTTTTAACGATTTCCATTGGCGTCAAGTATTGGGATTTCATTTGACCACTACAATCTTAACTTAAACTTAGGTTTTGCGAGTTATGATTGAAGTACTACTATGTTATTTTGAAATCAACTTTTAATATTCCAAGGTTCATCAAAACCTTTGAAAATAGCCGGTGACACATTTACAATCTCAGAGATCAATAATGATATTGAATTATCTCAAATTCAGGTAAAAATAGATGGAACCTCTGTAAGGATTTCCCAAGAAAACAGATAAGAATAGCCAAAAGACTCTTGTAGTCTAAGCCTTTTTCCATTTTAAGAATTCAATAAAGCGTTTAGTAACTAATAATATTATCCCAAAAATAAAAGATCAGTCAACAAAACTTGCGATGAACGACAAAAAGGATTACAAAACAGTCTCAAAGCTTTCCAAAAGCTTAAAGACATATTTTTAAATACACTAACATAGATAAAGATCCAAGCATCAAAGATAAGGTTTACAGCTATCGATAAATTCAATGGAGAAGCGGAGGGAAGGCAAGGAAATTTATAACGGAAACCACGTAAAATACTATCGAACACTACCATCAGGCTGTAATCGAAGGATTTTTATTTTTATATATTTTACGGTTCACAAAGTAAATGCTTGTTTAAATATTCAAAATTTGCCTACCCCTTTTATTGTCACGGCACGAAGCGACTTCCGTGCGCGATAAAACTATTGGAGGACGATACGGCTGATTGTGGTGCGGGGTTTAGACTTGGCTTATTCTTCTTGACAAGAGGTTAGAATGAGGACGAAGCAGAAGAAGTATGTCATCCATGTACGCTTGTCTTAGAAGAGTGAAGAGTTCTCTGGTATTGTCAGTATGTTATGTAATATTCTTCTATTTCAAGGTTTTTTCTTTATTTATCATAGCTAGGCCTGGCCCATTTTCTCCTGACTTATTATATTAGTAGCCTTAACACCTATACTTGATAAGTAAGTACTAGATTTGATTCCAGCGTTTTACCAGATTCGAGTTGTGAAATTATTCCCGTTTTCGTGTTGTATTGTTGCAAGACTGACTGGCTATATGGAACATAAATTATAATAAAACTAGCTGGCGCCCGCGGTTTCGCCTACATGTTATCGAAAAACAACGTATCCTATGTATTATGTCAGACTATTTTATGCGATTCTGATTTATCCTTACTTTGAACTCTGATGACGATCTGTGAATATGTGAAACAACAATTTCATAAATCATCAGAGATCAAAAACTATGTAAACATTTTCGTCATACAACGCATTTGAGTACTAACAGAGATCTATCAATAAAAAAGCTATTAGTGACCTCATCTCTTTCAATTAGTTTCTCTCAAGTTTCTGCTCAATCAATCTTTTTCTGGATGAAGCTGGCACAATCAAAGAAACGCGGCTTAAAATCATTCAGTAGATGATTTTCCTGAAATATTTCAATACATTTTCGTTCACTGCACTTCAACTTCGCGCATAAACTATGTCCGTATTTATCTTTAGGACATGATATGGTTCGGGTTGGAAAAACGCTGTGTTTCGACATCTACCATTAGCATACAGGCCGACACCGACTCCGCTGTAATGGGATGTTTCAGCCCCATATGTTTACATAGCATTATGAGAGAAAACTACGTTTTTTGTCTTTACAGGACAAAGGGAAACAAGGGTTTTGAATGTGTTGTCGCTTGCTTGTTCAGAGACTAGTCTATGTGTGTCAGTTTTGTGTTCTCGCATCTTAACGACTCTTTTTCAAGTTTTGGCACAAACTGCAGACGTATTTGTTCTTTTTGTGCACCAGTTTTCCATATTATTGACGTACTTACGTAAACTCACGCCTTGTAGTAGAGACTACGGAACACGTAGTAGACCAATTTTATACACCTTAGCGTTAATCATTTTAAAGGCTGATGAATATCATGAGTGTTCATGTTATAAAATGAGGTAGATTAGAATCGAACACTTACTTTATAACATAACAATGTTTGGAACCTAGCTAGATAAAGAATGACAAATCTTGTCTCAGCCGAGAAACATTTCTTTTTCACGTCATCATAACAAACAAAAGTATGCAGAACATTAAGAGACAAGATTAACAAAAACTGACGCTGTGTAGTAGCGGCTTAACGACAAAACGTGAAAGGATAATTTTGGATGTTCTGAAAATCAACCACAGAAATGTGTCAGGTGCAATCAAGTTTACATTCGATCAATCTCTCATGTTACAAAAGGTGCTAGGTAGCAAAAACAAATCTTCCAATCTAGGTTACTAGGCAGACAAGCACTCTACGCCGTAATTGGCACTCGATGCTTGCTACCATTCACTGTTATAAACATAGCGATCAATATACCGATCCTAAAGGCCTACGACACCCCAACTATCGAACACCCGGAAACGTACGAACGAAGGGAATCATCCACCGCGTATAAATTTCTATGCAAATGAACCGGCGAAGAGCGACGTCGTGGCAATAATCGGCCGGCGGCGTCGTAAATAAAGTTTACGACGAGACGACATCGGCGGTAACCCTTGCCGGGAATTAACGCGACGCGGGAGGTAACCGATGCTGGATTGATAAACCCGACGGCGAGCAGGGCTGGCCCACGCGCCCGCACCGCACTCAACCACGCTACACACCCACATTATGAATTTACGCATAAAATCATAAAGTAACAATATTATGAACAAAATATGTAAAGCTACAACGTTTTTATTCCACGTCGCGTCGTGTCCTCGACGCGCCGGCTGGTTTCCCACCGGTCCTGTGCGGCCCTGGCGATGCAAATTAGGCTAATTGACATTAAGATTGAGAGTAAGCAACTGCGGAGGCCGATTTATGCACGCGGCGGCACCGGGAGAGGTGTGCCGGAATAGAGCGAGCTCTACCGACGTCCCAAGCACACATTAAGATCGAGATTAAGCAAAAATATACCTGCCATATTGAGCATCCAGCGGATAGCTCCGGCTGGATTTTATTCGATGTAATCACATATTCGCTGCTATAAAGCTTTGATTACGTCATATACGAGTATGTTTATGTTAACACCGGCAGAATAAAAGGTTGCGTTCGAAGCGGAAAATATTGTGTACAATGTATTCATATTCGCATCAATATTTGTAGCGTCTGACATTGTAATCAATTCAACAATAAAGTCCAAGAGAAAACTAGTCCCAGCGTTATATAACAAAAACATATTTTTCATATTTTTACGAACTTTGACTCAGTTCGTTCGTGTGACAACGGTTCGGAGCGAACGCGTCGTAGATTCAGAATTCTAATTCAATTTAGCAAAAGGGTTGCCAGCTACGCGGAACGAAAAAACTGCGGGAAAACGTAAAGGGAGAGAGTACAGAGAAGGGAGAAACGAAATTCAAAGACATGTCTAGGGGCGGTGGTGTGTCACTCGCGCGCGGTTTCGGGACGCGCGGGTAATTGATGCGTTCTGGATTAAGATAGCTTTTTAGGTGTCGTGAACTGAATGCGATAGGGGTGGAGGGATGTACTGCAAATTCGTTGATACCGCAAACATCGGCGTGATTGATGACGAACAACTCTAAAGCCATTAAACTAAAAGACAGAAAAAACAAAGCATAATGGCATAAGTCATTGTGTTGTCATAATGCAGCCGGTTGCCGAATTCATGGAGCTGTCAAAAGTTTTCCTCCGACTTCCGTGTTCGGTGCCCGAACGGAGGCAGCCGCGATTGAGCCGTCAAAAACTCTGACACGAAGAAAATTGGGCGCGAAATTTTCGTGACCAAAAATGCCAGAGGAGTCTGGCGCCCGCCAAAACCATATGCCGGGCGGTGGGTGATTCTCACCAAATGTCTAGAGCGTTTAAAAATGTCAACCGAATTGTTTCTAACTTTAATAACAAAGAATATTCTACATTACTTTTGATTTCGGTGTTGGGTCGACTTAAGCTACAGGTTTAACTTACTTATAGATTTTAAAGAGCTTTATAATGCTTTTTATGTATTTTCGAAAAGTTATTTTGATGAGGCTGGCAGGCATAAAAAATATGTAATGGTATCGATTCCAGTATTTTACATACAACGCAATTGACCCCAAGGATTACATGTTTGGGCTGCCAATCATGTTTTGGTATTGAAATGAAACAAAATAACCCATCACTTCGTCGGAACATTTATTGCTATAAATAGTTGGCATTTCTACGTTCCTTAATTGCCTACACCAAGAAAAATTCGAAATAAAGTAGCTTTGCCAAAAAAACGCGTGGTCAAACATATGTCTACTCTGTCCGCCTATAATAGCCATATGACTTATTGAATTAAATGGCGATTATAATGGCAACACATTTCATAGATAACATCTCTGTTTTCAAAGACAAAAAACATGTAGACATGACTGGTGAGAAATTATCGAGCCACTTAATTAGCCATTACGAATGGAACAACAATAAATCGATACCTGTACGGAATAAGAAATAAAATTGCCCATATAAATAGATAATGGTCACACAGCGCAGTTTTCAAGAGAATATCAAATGTAATTATGGAAAAAAATGTGTTTGTTTTGCACCACATAAACATATATTTATGTAAGCATGTAATAATTAAATATTATAATGCTATACAATTAATTATCACTAAACTGATCAGTATTGTTTTTTTTTTTGTATAGTGATGATAATCTCCTTGCTTTTAAAGACCCCTTTGAGCTGTTTGAGATGTCTATGTGTTTGAGGCAGATCTCTATAAGAAACATGTAGAACAGGAATCTAAACAGGATCATGTGCTAGGTAGGCTAAAAAACTTCAAGCAAATCATTATCTACTTTGCCTTTTTTGGTGTCGGCTTCCAGTCTAACCGGATGCAGCTGAATACTAGTACTTTACATGGAGCGACTGCCTATCTGACGTCCACAACCAAAACTTCAAGTAAATTAACAATTCAAAAACCTTAATTGAGCAATTATGAAATCGAATGATTACGAAACCAACACGGAAGTTACGAAAAGCTTTTCAATCTTATTTTCACTCACTTTACCCTGTTTGTGAAGTAACATTTCCTCATTTTCTTTTGAAACAAACTTCCCCCTCAAAATTGCGAGAAAAAAAACTTTCAAAACAATAAGTCACCCTGCGGGTACTAGGACAACATAAATTGAAGGTAAGTATTACGTATTACGCAATTAAACTCCGGAACCCTCGAATTCGATGTCGAAACCTTCAATCCAGTATTTTGCCCGAAGACTTCCGGTGATGTAACTCTTCGAATTTCAAATTTCGCCCACTTCCGTGACGAAATATTTCGGTGTAACGGTGAAGTTCGAGTGTGTACAAGTTTCGGTGTAAAACTGCATCACAATGACGTCCTCGATCGTTGGGTGTAGGTTTGTTCGTGAATATTTTGGCATAAGTTTGGGTGATTTGTATGTGAATGCAGAGATAAATAGGAACGGGAAAATCGTAGAAGTATAATTCAATGGCTAAGAGATGTCGTAAGATTTGTTTTTTTTTTGTAAACTTGGAAACGAGGACGACCTAACGACAAACTTAAGTATTATGGACACTCAGATCTGGACAGTCCGGATTTTAGCACTGGCAGAAAAAGGGTAAGTATTGACAAAGGCACGAAAAGCAAAACGAAACAGTAAGGAACCGCAGTACTTAAATTAAAAAGAAATCCTTCCCTTCCTAATTCAAAAATTATAATCATAACTTCTAAAAATATCAGCTACGTCTCTATCCTTCGGAACGCGATCGCATGCAACAAATGCATTCGATATTGGTGAAGCGCAATTTTCGTGTTAGGCTGTACGATTTTGTCGTGCGACAGTCAGCCCATGATTTATTTCTGAGCTACGGCCTACAAGCCTTGGATGCACGCAAACACTTGTGATCAATTGTCGCTTTTTACGGTTCCATGGCAATATTTGCTAGGAAGACAGTAATGTTTGGATAAATAGTTGTTCGGAAAGTTTTTAGGGGAGATACAATAATTTGTGTGTCTTATTGCAGGCATAAGCCTCCAATCCCTCCTTTCAATAATAATTTCTTTTCTATAAGCTTCAACAGTAACTGCTTTTCAGCTAAAGCAGTTTTTAACGTCAATCGTTAAAAAGTGCTTATTATCAAAATTATTTTATTTAATCTACCGCGATATTTAGCATGCGAAAGTCCATTACAAAAAATCGGTAAAGAAGTGGAGTTACCGACATAGCTTACAGAATAAACGAACGTCAATTTGCTCAAAAGACCGATGGCCGATGGAGCAAACGAGTTCAGCAGTGGAGACCACATATCAGCAAGCGACTGACAGCTGTAGAGGTGGCTGGCAGACTGCATGCGGAATGCGGAGGACATGCGTGGTAGCCGGTCATGGCTTCGCTTGGGAGAGGCCTATGTTGTGGAGGCAAAAGGACAAGACCTAAGGTACTTTAGTCAGTCACCCGAATTCACCTCTTATTCCCTTTAAGCCCGTAACTACTACTAGTAACGGAATCCCGACTGCCAACCACAAGAACCCTAGAACACCACCAGCCCCACCGCCGATGGTTACATTGAGTCAAGTTAACTAGTTCAAACAGACTTGTTGCTAAGCTATAAAATGGGTTTGCAAAAAATTTACCTAACGGGTGTTCACACAACTAGCTTAACTCCCACCAAAGCGGAGAGGAGCGGTGCGGAGAGGTGACTTGCAAGATTTAAAAAATGACAGGACAGCTAGCGACGCCATGCAGATATCAACCAATGAGATTGGTCGATTCGATGCTTTCATGGTAACTGGACCTAACGCATGAGTCATGACTAACTACATCACTTTTATAATATAAACGAACGTGCATTAACTTGTCGGGACGTGTTTGTAACTTTGTATTACTAATCTATACACACATTATGGACATTAAAATAAAGACATAATACAATTATTTTGGTGTTATTAACCCTTAATTGGTCGCGTGGGGTGTCATGCACCCCAGAGCAGGTTTCCAGGCTCACAACTTTCTATAATTTGAATTTAGCGCGTTGGCCTTCTAGGTAGCTTCGTAAACACGTAAAACGTACACGATTCAGTTGCGAGCGACTCTCTGTTGTGGACGGTTGGGTTCGGAGAGCATGTTTGGGGTGCACGACACCCCAGGTGACTGTTTGTGTGGTCTAAATTCCGAGGTAGTGAATGATTGTTAATTTCATACATCCGTTTTAAAACATTGTAATTTTGAAAAGTAATAAATGTTAAAAGTATTCCGTTATAATACTTCGACATTTTTGAGGTTGTGATGTTCGAAATGCCAAAAACATGTGTGCAATGACCATATGAATACAGTCTGTCAAAATTGTGACGATAAAAACTAGGATTGGTAAAAAAATATTTTTCGTATTAAAAAAAAAGTTAATTATGATAAAAATACGTTTAAAAGTTGATTAATATGTAAGTTCAAATGTTCTAATTAATAAAAGTCTGATTTTGCATGTATTTCGTATTTTATTTAATTTCCTAAATCTAGGGTGCCAAACACCCCTCGCGACCGCTTATGCAACTTTTTAGGCGCGCCCAATTGAGGGTTAAGTACAGAACAATGAGGAATAAAAATACTAATTGCGTTCCAGACACACAGAGCATTTATCGTTTGGTGACGTCATAGGCACCATATTGAGATAGAATGTTGTCATTTTTAGTTGAAGCGGATAAATTGGTAATATAGGTATCATTTCTGTGAATTTGTAATACTATTAGCTTGTCAGTGCATTACCAAAAGCTCACATCTTGAGGTGGGTGGGACTGGGTACGCACGATAGCCAGCGACCAGCGAGCTCTGTCGGAGTTATGTGACCTGCCCCGTCGGGGTTGCAGGTTGTTCAAAAGAGATTCCGCGGCCCCGGAACACAAATAGTAAAAGAAGGAATATGGATGGGTTTTAGTCAGTTGAAGTCTGACACTCGGGAGAGATAGACACACAGAGCGGGAGCAGTCATTTAATGATGTCCACCCGATAAAAAAGGGGGACCCAATGTGGATATAGGCTATGCTATGTATAAGGCCTAATTTTGTGAAACTAACAGGAAAGTCAAGGTTTTGCGGACCTTTCTTGGGGAGTTTGGATCCGTCAAATGATGTACCACAAAATATGCACTTTGGATGTAATGAAGACTGTAAATATAATCAAAACATATTTATGGTCTCATTATGGGAATCTGGTAACTTTGAGATAGGACCACAGACTTGGCTGCTTCCAAGGGAATTGTCAAAAGGTGGAAAAGCACCAGGAGAAATGAAAAAATGGAGTCAGGCCTTCGCCCACCAGTTGGACAGTACATGCTAGCTTTGATAATGTAGTAAGTAAAACAAAAAACAGTAAATAACTTACTTTGCTCATGTTGTTGCCAGGCCAGGGCTCCGCAGAGTAAGGCAAGCGTCTTCCCGGATCCCGTTGGACTCTCCAGTATGCAGTTTTCACCTTTTTTGATACCACTTATGATCTGCACAGGAAAACTGTTTTTCAAAATCATGTTTGTAAGATAACATCAAGCCTATAACTCCTGAAGGGTCAGGCAGGGACATACTAGACACTGATGTTATCAATTATGTTTGAATCTCATGTGATAGGGGCCGGCCTATTTCCAACAACTGGGCACAAATCTATAATCAGTTTCAAGTAGGAAAATTCATTTATCACTTTTAAGAACACAGATATCATACGTAGGATCTCACACTCAGCAATAGTCAATGCAACCAGCACACCAAATCATAACTGTATGCATAGTTGGTAGTGTATCTAGCTTATAAGTATTATCAGAGCATTCTTGTAATGTTTTGTTACTAGTTAATGATACTGCAGATCACATCTCTGAAGGGTAGCGCAGAGGAATACTTTATTGTACACCCAAATTCTGACAGTTCTGTTTGTTATAGAAATGAATTTTACTATGTAATTGTCTTTGGTGAAAAGTAGAAATGTATTTTAAACACGGAATGTTTTGATTGACAAGAGCCTTTTGTCATAAGAAAATTGGGGTTCACTTGTTCGTAGAGTTTTACAATTTGAGGATGTATATTTTGGTATCCTAACAGTTGTTTTAATATTACCTTTTGCTATTGCCTTTTTAAATTAAATATGAAGTGAATTAAAATCAGTATTTCCTTGTTGAGGTTATAACATCCTGTATAAAAATAAGAAGATTTTAACACTGTTCATGTCCAATATAATTTATGTTAAGCGTTTTGCCAATTTAGTATTCCTATTGGCGATAATTATTTTTGACAATTACTTTGTATGGTTGAATCTTACCTTGGACATCAATGCTACCTGACTGCCATAAGGATTGACAGGCAGCAAGACATTAACACCTTCAATCATCCTTTTAAAAACTTCTTTCGGCGCCTCTATGGGCGGCCTCATCTTAGTAGGCTTTGCTACAGTGACATTAACGTTCTGTTTTTGGGGAAACAAGGCTTTCACAGGAACCTTTTTGGTCTCGTTCTTTTTTGCCCTCCCCTGATTCTTTTTTGATGGAAATAATGACTTAATTGCCGTATTTTTCTTCATAACCACTTCAGGGTACTCTTCATCGTCTGATAGTAAAGCAGTTTCGGTGGAAATGTTGTTAAATTCTTCATCGCTACTTATCGCTACTACATCATCCTTGGAGTCGATTCCTACAGTTTTGGAGCAACCAGGCCCGTTGAAACTGTCGTCGTCGTCGGATATCTCAATTTGTGACGCCATTGTCCTTCAGAATCACTTAAAATTAAACACCAATCACTAAAATCTCTTCCCGCGCTTTACTAGCACACTTACAAGCAAACTTTACCACATAATTTTATGATTTAAAGTCAAAATTTTTATATTCAACCATTGATATCAATATACTTAAATCACTTGCACTTATAAACCTCTAAACATTTACTTACTAATTGTATCGAAAACGAAAAATACACATTGCAAAATGCAAAATAAACAGCTGAGCCCGAAACCGAATGTCAATTACTTGTCAATGTCGAGCATGTCTTAGTCGCGTTCCAATATACAAATCTGTTATTGTGATATTTAAAACACGAAATACGGTTAAAAAGAGACAAAACTAAAAATAACATGTGGAACGAAATGAAATAGAACACAAACATTGAAGTTCCGGGTACCGGTGATAGTGCCATTGAATCGAATTTGACATTACGACTTTTTATACTCACGCTTTGCTCAACCAAGGAGGTAAACTGTAGGGATTTTAAACGGATTCAATGAGTCATCATCATTTTCCTGTCCTTGTCCCATTCTATTTTGGGGTAGGCGCAACACGTTTTCTTCTTCCATTCTCCCCTTTTAGATCTTAAACAATCCATCCGTCTTTTCTTTGGCCTTCCTCTCGCTTTCCGCCCATCAACATTCAGATCCATCACTCTTTTAGTATATGTGCTTCGGCCCTCCTCATTACTGTCCATACCAATACCAAGACAAACGAATCCCCTTAATTTTTTCTGTAACAGGCGCAACTTTCAAACTTCCTCATAAACTCATTCCTTACTTTATCCATTCTTGTCACTTCACACATCCATCTAAACATTTTCATCTCCGTTACATGCAATAGTTCTTCATCCACCTTTTTTACAGCCCAGCATGCTGACCCATACAGTACAACAGGTCTAATCACAGACTTGTATTTTTAAGTTAAAGGGGAAAGTATGTGGGTCACAAGTTGTTCCAGTGCCCTGTCACCATTTCATCCATCCTAAGTTTATCCGGTGCGTTACGTCCCGGTTAAATTCGCCATCCCCTTGGCCCATGTGCCGTGTGTGAGATGTTAAAATAAAACAAGATTTGAAATTACTGTCACAATTTAATTTAAACCGTAACCATAATTCTATTTGTTTTTTTTTTTCTAGGTATTTACGTAACATGGGCAGTTCTCACGATTTTGTTTTAGCTTTGGAAGGCAGTTCACACAGTTTTTTTCCTTAGTGTTGACTGGTTCCTGAAATTGTGATGGTGTCTGAAAGCCTCCTGGTTGCTCCCGGTTCTCTTTAAGTGTTGTGATGCAGGACAAACACGTTTCTTTTTCATTACTGGGGACTTTATTTGGAAAGCAGGCACAGTAAACTCTCGTTTCTTTTTTCTTTCGTCTATCTGACACGTCTATCTGACGGTTTTCTTTATTTGGTAAACAGCCGCAGGACGCATGCATGTCTTGTTTTTTACTTTCTGGTTCCTTCGAGGTTACGGGTTTTTTTGAGCGTTCTGCTTTTATAGCCCGTCCTTGTTTCTTAGGACTTTCGAATTTCTTTATATTGGAGAGATGATCTGCACTATGTTCACATATTGAGATGAGACAGGATCTAAAGCAGAAACATGTTGATTACTTAATTAACACGTGAAACGTTTGTGGCTGAATAATTACAATCGCTCGGATAGATTAAGTTAAGCCACGCTAGCCTAGATTGGTCCGTGGATGGGTGACCACCTAAAAAACCAAGTTGCCTCCTTAAGTCGCAATGAACGTTAAGCTGTTGGTCCCGGCTGTCATATTTTTTAAAACTTTTAAAGTCATTACGGATAGTCACCAGCCCGAAAGTCTGACAGCCTGCTTTTACCAAAGGGTATTGAATAGTCCTAACTGTGTTGTGGAGGACATATAAGCTATGTAAAATTCGAATATATAGCCGCATCCAACTAGACTAGAACCCGGCGAAACGAAGTGGCGGCAGATGATGAGAACAACACGTTTGCCTGATTAGTTGCTTAATACCTTTCGCGGAAATATGTTAGAGCTGGTGGATGCTACTAAAAGCACCAAACGCGACTAGAAATTTTGGGCTGAAGCAATTTAATTGTCATCGACACCCTAAATAATAATTGAGAAGAAGAAGTAAATACTTGAATTGAATATAAAATATTGTCTTATCGCTAGAATGACAAGTCATCCATTTTTGGGTATAAAGGCTTTGGTTTCCACTTCGGAAGCTTTATACCCAACTATGGATGGCTACCGGTCTGAAATGATGATGGTAATGATTGTCAAATCGCTAGTAACTTACAATAAACATTTCAGCAGTTCACAGATTTTAATTATAATGTAATCTATTGACTGGAACATCGATTTTATCGACCACTCCCATAACTCGCAAATGGTGGTGCCAAGATTGTCCCAATAAGCTTGATGTCATATTTTCGTCGGTTGCCCAGGATTCATGAAGATGTACGAAAGCAAAGAAAATGCCATTGCCCAACCTAGCCAGCACATTTTTGTGTTTTTTTTAATGTTTTTATAACTTTTAGAGATTTTTATTGCATTTATATTTTTTATACCAAATGATCAATTGAAGTTTTTTTGACGGATACTTTATTTTTTTTTGGAATATATTTTACTGTCAGTTTTTGGCATCCGCTAAATTGTATGATAAACTTTTTGTTGAATAGTATACTCGTAAAATAGCACATGATACGGAGTTGTGAGCAGCGGGCCCAGGATTGTAAGAATTTCGAAAGAAAAACTTTTTACCCGCAAAAATCAGCCTTAAAAGCCTTATGTTGTCCCATAATGCTTGTTGACGTGAGCACAGCTATGAAAAGGCTACCTAAGTGCCTACCTTTTTATATCAACTACATATAAGTACTATAAAGCAATTCTTTTTCTGAAAATCAAATTACCTACTTGCAATTATGAATATTGAAAAGTATTATTCGTACTTTATGCTATGCAGCATCGAAACATTAATAAAAATGCATAAACATATTTTATTGTTCACCCACCATTACGCTCTCGGTGTTAGTCAAAACGTCTGGCAGTATGGAGTGTTGCTGTTGCCATCGGTGAACTCCCGCCAAAATTTTGGCGCCATTACACGAGTGAGTTGTCACAGAGGTTATGGCGCGTTATAATTTGGTTTATAACCCGACACTACGCTGTTTGGGCAATGCAATTAGTGAATATGGCCCGATTCTTCATTATTTTTATGCAGGGTGGATGGGACCTTGAAGATTTATACTTCAAGGTTGTCATGAAATATTGAGCGCATCATTCCAAACTCCACGTAGAAATATTTCGTTGGTAATTAAAAACAGTTTTTTGCACCCGTTTGTGATGTCCCTTTTATTGGAAGGTAGGTATTGCTGAAAGGCATATTTTTTGCCAATTTACATGAGAATAAAAACGTGGATGGTTTGTTAGCAACTAACATCAATTATAGAATGTAAATAGTAATTAATAATTAAAGTTGAGTGATAAAAATAATTATTACTGTATTAGACGTGGTTGACCGAGTCTTTCGCGTAAGTACTTATAAGTACCTCTACATGAGCATCGTTAAAAAACTGTTTTCCATAATTGAGTATAATTAGAGGGCTTTATTAGTACTTATGGTACGCAAATACGGCAGTTATACCTAGTTAGGTCGTTTTATTTTTAATGCTATGTACGAAGTACCTATGTCTAGATAGAATATTGTTAATTAATATAAAACTACGTGTGTTTATCCGTAGTTATATATTAACGATCATAAAATTAATAAAACGTAGTTTGAAGAAAAAAAAAGCGACCTCTAAAATTCGAATAAAAATTTAGTCGATTTTTGCTGTCAACAACACTGGCCATGTTCAGATAAAAGCGTAAATCAGCATCGCAATAAAATAATAAACGCATAAACAGCGTTATATTAAACTATGCAAGGGATGGCACGCCACCCTATTTTTCGGGCCATTCAACAGTTTACGTCCATTTTAATACGACTGCTACAAATTGGTATACGTCATAAATTACAGAGTGAAGACGCGGACTACTCCCCTTGTCTTTGAGATGCGTTCGTATTAGGAGACTGTTGAAATGACGTTTTTTTTTGTACTAGTAGATATTGAAGACTGTAAACGCCCAGAAAAACACTTATAAATGTTACTAGCTTGTTTTGTAATAACGATGAGGTTCGTTCTATGTTATTTTAAAAGATATTATAATTCCTAGGATTGTCACAATTTTTTACACGCTTTTATTAGCTTCACCTGAAACTAAGTAGGTATATAAAAAAAGTATTAATTCAGTTGGGATACAATTTTGCATTCATGTTTAGTTCGGATGACAATTCATGGTTAGCTAAGTGACTTTATTCTAGATTCAAATAAGCAGACTAGTTAGTTTTGAAATTCTATGATAGGTACAGGGTATCAAATGAAAGAGTTTACTGGAAAAAATACGAGGATGCATGTTTTTCATTGATAATATTCCGTTTCAGAAGCGTAGTCTATGTATCTAAGCTTATCTCGGTCCAGAGTTAGGCATCGTTTCAATTCAATAAGATAATATATCAGTATGCATAATAACCTGACTAAGTAAACCAAAAACAATCCAAAGTCATCTGATAGAAACATGTTGGCGTTTGTCGACCAAACAGTGGCGCATCCCTCCCAATTATTGACATGCTTTATTGCGCTTCCTATCCGAGGCGCGCTTTTATCAACGTATGTCGCTCCACCCGATACAACCACCAAATTAACTATACATTCATCCACACGAAAATTAACCTTATGGCTTAAGCATAAGCGTTGATACGCCAGCATGAACTCCACAGTGTTATTTCTACTTAATTTGATGGCAGAAGTTCGTATATCGAACTCATTTATACTTCCAAACATTATCAGTAGGGGTTCGCGCGGATTCGATGGCCAATGGGCTCTCAAGATTGATATCTTAAAGTAAACATGCGACTGTCTATTTGTATACGTTTTACGACATTTGGCGGACAATAATTTGGATTTAGTTAATTTGGTCGTTAAGTGTTTGTGCGTAGGGAATTAATACTGCAATAAAACTGATAAAATAACTATATAAACTTAAGTTTGACACTTCTATCAGATTATTTACTCATTACTTTTTTTTTGTACATTTTCGTCCAAGTGTTTGAAATTTAATTTAGTTGCCGTTGTAATCTTGCAATAGTTATTAGTAACATAGGTAGACCATTCAGTAATCCTAGCCATGTTTAGATAGCTCACTTGGTTTCAGCTGCTAAATCTCAGACTTTTCAGATCAGCCTGAAAAGGGCATCAGTCATTGGATAAGCAACAATGGTAGATGAACCTTAAAATTTCTACAGATGTTAATTTAAATTCTTATTTCGATACAAGTAAAGATACAGTTTTCACCCACCGCACCTACTGCGTGTGACCGCGTTCATCCACATTGACATCTCCAATCACTCGATTCAGTTTGAGCGGCCGTGCGTTATAAATCGACTAAATCGGCTACCCCCAGTCCGACCGCTAGTGTACCGTGAACTCGACTAATTTCTTTGTTGTTAGGCACACGCACCGCACTAGTAATCAGTTGATTCTTTGTCACGGGCGGTTTTTGAAAAAAGAATACACATTGTTGATTCTGAACATGTTGTCTTGCGGTGCAAATAGATTGTCATTTTAAATATAAGACTGGCTGTCGGAATTGCGATGGTGCTCTTATAATGGCGACTGGGTAATTCTTGAAAAAGTACAAAAAGTATCAGAAAAAAGAAATATCAAAACAGAAATGAGGTTTTTGAGTTTTTCACCGAGTTTCCGGCTTTTGGTTTCCTGTAAAATCGATTTCTGTGTGACTATTCATACTTTGAAGCTAGTCACCATAGTGCCTGTTCCCTTTTTCATTTACCGATTTTTATGAGTGACTTTTTGTACATACCAATTCAGCTATAACATTTAGTCAACACTCGTAATGCTCTAATCCAATAAATCCACTTAGGAAGCCCCATTTATCCCTTATGGTATCATACGCAAGTGATGCCCATACATATTTAATATTCCCTTGAATACTCTGCCCGGCTACTTACATAATTATGTCGCCCCTACACGCATTTCTGTTCTCGACACACGTCCCTAGCAACAATCGTTTAGCTTGACCGAACATTAGTAATTTGTATCGTTCCGCTCTTCTAGTGATGCAGGTGACATTTCAAGAAAAAAAAATCATCTGTCATTTTTTCGGTTTTGGAGGCAACATTTTCAAGATG
Source organism: Ochropleura leucogaster (assembly GCA_958449745.1). Taxonomy (NCBI): domain Eukaryota; kingdom Metazoa; phylum Arthropoda; class Insecta; order Lepidoptera; family Noctuidae; genus Ochropleura; species Ochropleura leucogaster. Next base: position 4,572,523 of record OY288220.1, on the reverse strand, counting down.
GCGTCGGAATTTAAATAGAAATAATTTATTTTCGGGTTCAATTGGTAAGTATTTTGTATCTTCTATATTTTAGGATTTAGTAATGTGGCTATAGGGATTATTAACACGAAAACTGACACAATTGAAACTGCCAACTCTATCAAACATTCATCTGTCATAGTTATTGTCCCTAACACAAAAAATAATCCACATGTCCCCTCTAAATTGTGCAGTGTGATTTTAAACAGCGTTCACTAAGTTTTTACCCGAAGTTCTCACTCGGGAACTATTTAAAAGATTTAACAGGCAAGCAATGAGTCGCAGTAACCGCGGGAAAAGCGGCTACAAAAACTGGTATCGAGACCAGAATGTAGCAACGTCAGTTCCTAGTAGTGCTAATATCATGTAGGTATGTTACCCTAGGTTCGAAATATGTTGTAGGCGACATATTCATGGTATAAATGGTTGTTGCACCTGCTCGCGACCCTGTAGGTCGCCGATACCAATCGGAATAGATAACATGCTTTTTATTGCAGTTATAATTATCTTTATTTGGTCACCCCATCACACCCTCGGTAGTTTACAGTTCATTGGTTTTGGAAAAAACGGCCATTTTTACGACTTAAAGTGTCGCTGTTGACTTGTGAACGTGATGACGTTTTATAATTATTGTAATAGTTCAGTTAGGGTCGTAACGATCGGATCGGTGGGTAAATAGAAAAAAATGAATGTTTTTTTTTATATTAGTCCGTGTATGTTTCCTCAACGATAATCACGAGATAATAGGCAGGGTAGATAGAATTCACCTACTTTATTTACACTATACGATTTCTTTTTGGAGTTTACTCCTTAAGAAACAATTTTCATATATAAGGCGCCCGGTATTAGAAAAATCCGAGGGGTAAAACCTACTAAAGTAACGAAAATGTGTCACGTTTTTGGTGCGCACCTTTAGTGCGCAACTTTGTAATTTGGCTGTGAGTGTATTAAGACGTACATCTGGTATGCTGTATAGGCGACTATACCTATATACTATATGTTATTGGGCTTGTTTGTTTGTATCAGTGTCGATGTATTTCCTTCCCTTTCATATTATGATATTAATCTTTTTTCAGTTGAATAAACTCTTTTTACGTATGGTTAGATACTCGTTCTTAAGGAGTAAACTCCAGTCGTGCGTCGATTATTGATTAAAAACACCAGCGTTTAACATTTTATAATTGAATACGCTTAATACAAATTAGCTATTAACATTAAAACAATCGTTAATTTATGACTCGTAAAACTAATGAGGGGCACATCAATTGTTTTATTGATTCTTTTTATGTAATTGTATAATTAGAGTAATAACAAGTAATAAGTAATAACAGTAGGTGTAGATCGATATTGTTTATGGTAGATAAATAGATAACTACTTACTGAATACATCGTATGACAAATACCGTATTATTTGCAGAATTTAAGGTCTTAATGGACGGTTAAATCTTCATATACTATTAAATGCGAGACTTTGGATGGATAAATGTTTGCTACTCAATCACGCCAAAGCGGTTGAAGGAGTCCGGATTAATTCTGCTTGTCAAAGTTAAATTAGTCTAGAATGGGCTCCTTTTTCTTACACATCAACATTTCCATGTGACCGAAGTCGTTGATTAAAAGACAATTTTGACTTCAAAACCTACATGGTTATTAAGTGTTTCAGGTTTAGTGAGCACTGAATGTATTTTCAGAATTTCACAGCTTAAATAATTCTGTTAGTCAGCATTTTTTTGCTGTTTGGCAAGACCTCATGAAACGAATTTTCAAGCAATGGAGTCCCCAGTCTCAAAAGAGTATTCAGTATGAATTATAAATACAAAGAAAGATATCTACCAACCCACACTGCTGGGCCATGATCCGAGATGAGCGTCCAGCCTGGATATTCCCACACTGCATTATGCCAAATCAGATTTTTATTAAAAATGTTTAATCCATCCAAGCCATTATCAGGGATCCTTTCACGCACAGATAGTTAAAAACAACTGTCAAAAAACATAGTTTCGTGCACGAACTATCGCCCTTCGCATTAGGCATAATAGCTGATGCGTTTGCCTTATTTAAAAAAAAAAAACAAAAAGTCCGCGCCATTGACAGACGTAGCTCGTTAAATGGTGACACGGAATTTTTCATTTTTCACCAAACGTTACTTTTTACCCCTATTCTGAGTGATTGGTGTAATTTTTGGGCGAATCTTTGGCGTAGGGTTGGTATCTCGATTGTTGATGCCGTATCGACTATGTTTTTTTTTATATTGTCGTTTGATTTGGTTTGGAATTCGTTGCTACATAATAACTGATGCTTAGGTTAGGTCTTTGCGTTATGTTGTGCTTGCTTAGGTTAGTCCGTGGATGGATGCGACCCATTTCATAGTTACCTCCTTGTCTCGGAAAGTACGTTAAGCCGTTGCTTGATGCCAGCTGTAATTTTTAGATTGTTTTAGTTGTTACTGATAGTCAGTGCTCCGAGAGTTTGACAACTATGTAGTTTAGTAGAGTTTTACCAAGAGGAAACGTAAGTATTACATTCTATATGGGTTGTGGAGGTCAAATAGGCAGACGCTCCATGTAAAATACTGGTATTCAGCTGAATCCAGTTAGACAGGAAACCAACCCCAACTTACTTGGTCTAGACAGGTGAGGATGAGTAAACCAATAGCAACCATTTATGATGTTGACAGTGATACAAAATCAGACACTCTTACTAATCTTATAAAAGCGAAAGTGAGTTTGTTTGTTTTTACGTCTTCACGCCCAAAAGGGCCAAACCGATTTTCATGAATTTTGGACAACAGAGACAGACTGTCTCTGGAGACAGACAGGGGCTACTTTAAAAAAAAGTTCGAAAAGGGAGAGAAAGAGGGAAGAAAAGGGGACAGCAACGTTTTTTTTTCTGTCATCACGCGGGTTAAAGTTAGCGTTAGCCCGAAGTGCCACGCGGACGAAGTCGCTGGAGGAAGCTGTTAATTATAAAAGGACTGTACGTTTCGATTCAAGTTCGAATAATCCACAATCTTATTCGGTATCGTATCGATATAAACTCGCCTTCCCTTAGCTCCCTACCGGCAGATAATCACAACGCCATTACGTGTGTGTCACGCGAACTATACAGTAACTATTTCAGTAGATAGTTGATCCAACTTCAGAATTATCAGTTAGTTACCAAAGTTCATCATGTGTCGTTTATTGCTCTATTAGTTAACTTACTAAAGTTTTTAGTTTTTTCTTTGTAGTTAGAGGTGAATGATTGCCTCATTTGTTTGGTTTTTTTTTATTTAAAAATGTTTTCTGTTCGATTTGGCTAGACTATGGTTGATACGGTTTATAGCGATACACTTATTTCTTATTATATATAGGATAATATTACACACTAGGAATTTCTTCTTTATCGTGGGTGCGTTTACAAACATTTAAATCCACATACACAAACAGCCAGACCCGGAACAATTATCTGTAGGCAAATATTTGTTCCGTGCGAGGATCAGACCCGCGACACGCAGCGCAGCAGTCGATTGCACGGCCACTGCGCCAACGGTGCCGTCTAAAATAAATGGAGAACCCGTTAGTCACCCATAGATCAACCTCACCCTCAAGCAAATCAGGCCCTAACTGTGCCCCCCTCCTCCCTTTGGCTACTTCTATCCAGCTCTTGGAGATTATAGTCAAAGGGATAAATTGCCACAGAAAGAGTTATCAGAATTATTTAAACGTTTAGTATTATTGTGTTTTCAAATTGTTCTTTGACGAAGATTAGATACACAAGTTAAAGTTTAATGCATTAGCCTTAATTTTCTTGTTGTAATCTGTTATTTTAATATCAATGCATTTAAACTAAGTACATAAAATATAAAAAAGGGGTGTGTGTACTTATGTACACGCGTTAGAAGTTATACTTCTTTGGTGTAAAGAAAAAAAACTTTAATAACCCATCCATTTCCAAACCTTGGTGAGAGTTGCTTAACCAGGCTCTGTGTACTAACCCATCCATTTCCAAACCTCGGCAAGGGTTGCTTAACCTGGCCCCCTGTGATAACCCATCCATTTCCAAACCTTGGCAAGGGTTGCTTAACCTGGCCTGTGGTAGCCCATCCATTTCCAAACCTTGGCAACGGTTGCTTAACCTAGCCCCCTGTGGTAACCCATCCATTTCCAAACCTTGGCAACGGTTGCTTAACCTGGCCCCTGTGCTAACCCATCCATATCCAAACCTCGGCAAGGGTTGCTTAACCTGGCCCCTGTGCTAAACTGCTAACCCATCCATTTCCAAACCTTGGCAAGGGTTGCTTAACCTGGCCCCATGTGGTAACCCATCCATTTCCAAACCTTGGCAAGGGTTGCTTAACCTGGCCCCCTGTGGTAACCCATCCATTTCCAAACCTTGGTGAGGGTTGCTTAACCTGGCCCACTGTGGTAACCCATCCATTTCCAAACCTCGGCAAGGGTTGTTTAACCTGTCCCCGTGTGTTAACCCATCCAACTCCAAACCTTGGCAAAGGTTGCTTAACCTGGCTCCATGTGTAAACCTATCCATTTCCAAACTTCGGCAAGGGTAGCTTGGAATGTGAAATTGATTTAAAAGCTATGCAATAGTTTAATAAAAACACCAAAAGAATATTTACTTATTATGAAACACGTGTTCTAAATATAAAAATACTAGAATATACAACATGAACATAGTTACTAGAACACCTCTAACTTCATGATGTCGCTTTGCGCGCGCAAATCACTCTCATCATTTTTCTCCATCGCGCCAAAAGAAGTATAACTTCAAAAAACACAAAATTAAGAAAAACTAAGTACTACTTGAACCAGTTTTGTTTTATCCTCGTCTAAAATGGTGTGTTGTCGACATATTGCAAAATAACATAAAATTTCACAGGACATGGTCAAACGCCCAAAACCCATTATTTGACGATTTTATAGTGCTTTTATGGCGTCATTAATTGACATAGAAAATGGTGCACCATTTACTAGTCTTTGTTAAACACACCCACCCACCTATTGTGATGAAAACAACAGTTTATATCCACCCATGTAGGTTACTATTTACAAACAATGCACTGACGTTCCGAAATAAATTATTCGATAATCGAATAGAATTCGGACATAAATCGAATGGGTTTTGAATGGGCCACCGTATCATAGGTATCTTTTATTCGATACAATTGCATTGGGACAATGCGTGGTGGTTTAATGAGTTTAGAGGCGCCAAACAATGTCACGGTGACCGTAAGGTGCTCATTGATAGGATTGAAAAGGTTAAGGGCGACCATGGTGACCGAGAGAGTGGTCGGGACTTTTTGTAGCTGCAATTATAGTTTTCAAAATCACGAATTTGTATGAGTTGCATCAAATCGATGCTTTTTAGGGGCTGGATTTCCTCAAACTCTCCTTAATGCTCACTTTCTACTTGTGTACATGTAAAAAACTTTTGGGGAAAATGATAATAGTGGTTGTCTGTCAGGCTAATAATAAGTCTCTGAGTACTCGCAATAATGCAAAACCTTACACATTTTCTTTAAACCAACGTGTGTTGGAACCCCCTGCTAGGTTTTTATTACACTACCGAATATGTTCTTTGAAGAATTTGATGCTAAAAGATGCTGCAAAAAACTTGGATTTCATCCGTAAACAAGGACCAACTTCCAAGATCAAGTCTGTCACCACCAAATGGGGTTATATAGATGGTTAAACTCTTTCTTAAAAAAGAGGAAAAGATGGGCAGATTCTGTCAGGAATCTTCCCCATAATCTTCCACTGTTTTCTCTGTGCTGTGGATCTCTCTGGCAAATCTCTGACAAACGCCTCTATGTCGTCATGCCAGCGTTTTCTCGGTGAACATGGACGTCCTCTGGTACCCAATACGTGACCACTGGCCCATCGGTCTTGATATATAAACATTAAGGTCCAATATGAAGGACAGCTTGACGGTTGGTTAAAAAAAAGAACAGCGTCTGTTAACTCTAAGTAACATAGGAATGTAGGAAGATGTTGACTCCTCAAAGAAGTGTCCCATAAAACTATGGCCACTGTATCAGTATCTAGTGTCATGTCAATGGCATTGACAGCGTACGTCACATACCGGTTGACGTTATGGCGCGCAGTCACGACAATGATGCGTGTGTCACTTAGTTAATAAAGGGGATGCAACAAGGGGTGTTGGAATTTTGTAGATATAAAGACCTTGGTTTTACAGTATTTTCCCAATCAAACTCAGTCCTCCAGTCTAACCGGTTGGCTGAATACCAGTATTTTACATGGAGCGACTGCCTATCTAACCTCCACAACCCAGTTAGTACTAGGTACTAGATACCCCTTGGTAAACCTGGTTCTCAGACTTTCGGTACACTGACTATCTGTAACGACTGTCAAAGATCTAGAAATGACAGCCAACAACAGCTTTGCGATAAGCATAGAGTAAAGTCGGGATAGATGCTTCCGGAGGATAGATGGCCCGATTGTAATTACTTGATACATCGCTTGAATTGGTTGCTATTTTATTTTTATACTTATCCATATGACTTTCTAACTTTTAGGTGGACCGTGTCTTTTGGCTCTGTGCGATTGCATGGGTAGGCAAGATGCGGTAACGTTTTGTGGGGATATATGCCTTGCTTTTCAGTGGGTCGTCTGTCCTAAACGTAATTTATATGGACTGAAAATGTCCCAAAAATTAGAGGTCCGCAAAAATCGCTTCTGTTTTTTACTTTTCATGAATTTGTAAATAAGAAACCAAAGTGTTCGAAAGAGATACCGCGGCCCCGTAACGTAAAGGGCAACAGAATGAACATGGGTGGGTTTTAGTCCGCCCAGAGTGGGGGAAGTCATTGGATGATGTCCCACCCGAAAAAAAAAGTAGGTACCTACTTGCCAGTTTTACAAATGATTTTAATTTAGTGGTGGAAAATAAACAGATCCTTTGTATTTGTTCCTTTGCATCCAGAGAAAGTGTAGCATCTATCCCGACTGTACCCTATTTGTGAACTGCTACCCTACCATGACGTGTTAAAGCTGAACTTATTCCGCTGTGGGAATGGGACAGAGCTATACAGGGTGTCTAGCACCATCTCTTTTACTCAGTGGAATAAGTTCTGCTTTAAGATGTCATAGTAGGCCTACTGCGTTCAAGCTGTAAGCCGTTAATGAAGAGTTGAAGTTAGATATTTGACAGAATTTGAACACAGTTCAAATACTTTGGTTTCGATATTGCTGATTGCGTTTATTCTTGCAATTAGTTTTTTTAAAGCATCATAAAAAAAATACTTGATCTTAGCTTTGTAAGGGCTTTGGACGTGTGAACATATACGGTTACTCTCTGGATAAAAGTGTCTCATCATAATAATATTAAGGTGCCAATCGTTTCAAAAGTCGAAGTTACCATGCTTGCAAACGACTTACAACGGGCTTTTTACACGTTGAATCACTTATTAAATAACCAAAAAAACCGGTCAAGAGCGAGTCAGATTCACGCACTGAGGATTCCATACAAACTTGCGACATAAAGCCATATGACAAAACTCCAAGGCACCACAGACTTGAGTATACATGGTATTAATTTCAACTCGATACCTTCACGCGTCCCGAGATAAATAGTCTTGACAGTCAGATACACAACAAAGTAATCCAACAAGGGTTGCCGTACCTCAAAAGGAAAATCCCTTATAGGATCACAACCCTAAAAAGGTTGCGGAAACTACTAGATTGTAAGTTTTAAACAATAACGACAACAATGAAAAAGAAATCGAGCAAGAAAGAACAACCATTGAGCTATCAGAAAGTGCTACTTATAAATTGATTAACTCGTAGTACGGGCGGGGATCAGCTGTCTATTGCAAGTTAACACCCCATTATAGCAATACTACTAGTAATCACTATGTGGCACCTTGTAAGCTGCTGTTTACATGATACTACAGTTTTTTCTGGACAAAATGAAGTAAACTATAATGTGTAGTCAAGTTTGAAATAAAAACCGAGAGATCCGTACAAACTTGCGATATAAACGGCCATATCTTTTGACTACGCAGAATTAGAGGGTTGATTTTATTACAGCATAAAGAGACTAAAGATGTTAGTATATGGTTTTAATTTCAACAAGATACCTTTACGCGTTCCTGAGACAATAATCTTGAAAGACAGACGGACAACAAAGTAATCTCATAAAGGTTCGGTTTTTTTTCTTTTGAGGTACGGAACCCTGAAAATGGTGTTTGAAATATTGATTATGGAAAAGGCTATAAAAGTGTAGTATTTCGTAATGTATTGTGAAGTTATCAAGTTATCGAATGTGTAAACGAAGGCCAATAAATTTAAGACTGTTTCAGGATTGAAACAAATAAAATTAACGGTTTCTTGGGTCCTATGGCGTTCAAATTTTGTACAAAAACGTTTAGCAATTTCTTACGTTACATTACGGGCAAAGCATAAAGTTTATCAATAGTACAATTTAAAAACCACCATAAACAAATCCAATAAAAACATAGAACTCAATAAATATACGAAACAAATTACATAACAGAAAGACCTTTAAAAATCGACAATGAATTTTATAGTGGAACATGACATTTGCAAGAGCCATGCGAAATGTTTTAGAAAAACGACTCAATTAAGTCGCATGTAAGCCGTGGATGGAACCAGTGACCAGGTGGAGTGTTGCCATTAATATCAATTGAACATTGACCGTCTGCCACCAGCTTAAAGGAACCCCCCGCTCCCCTACACAACAGAACACAATAAGTGGAACAGGGGGCAGGTTTTCACTCCAAAAAGGGTCAAACAAGACCAGTCAAGAAATATTTTATGAGCAAGTTTCCGACGGGCGAAGAGTAATGCGATTTTGATACTAATGCCTTTCCGTTGCGAAGCTGTCGATTTTGGTATTAAATGGGAAGTAATAATTCAATGTTGACAAGAATTTGGAATTATTGCATCGGTTTACACATGTCAAGGGGTTTTAAGTGGGTATTATTCATTATTTTTGCATATGTTTAAGCCTTTTTTGGGGTACCGTACCTAAAGCGCAGCACGGCTGTCCCTCCGTTTGTCACCAGGCTGTATCTCATAAACCGCCGTAGTTAGACATTTGATATTTTCACAGATAGAGAGAAAGCGGCAACAGAAATACATCATTTCTGTTGCCGCTTTAACATCATACACTAAAGCAGAATAAACAAAGATAGAGGGCTTATTAGGTACCTACCATACAACAAACATTTTTTTGGCGTTTTTTTATAGATAACAGTAATGGTACGGAACTATTCGTGAACGAGTCCGACTCGCATTTGACCAGTTTTTTAGTTTATTTAGTTTTATAATTTTCCCTTGTGTAAATAGTTTTTCTTTCTCTCTTTCTCGGTCACGCACAAAAAAAGGGTTGAACGGATTGAAATGAAATTCGACGCACAGATAGTTTACAATAAGGATTAACACATGGAATACTTTTTATCTCAGAACTACCTACGATTCCATATGATAATTCCCGAACTCTACACGGGCGAAAACGCGGGAATAAGCTATTTAGGACAACAAACAGAAAACGACAGCCGACCTGTTAATCCAAATGTGAAGAAACGATTACAAATGTTGATGGTGTATGTGACAAGACGCAGTGATAAAGTGTGGGCAGTGGAATTGGCGATGCGAAGCCCTGCTTGTAATTGAGAGCCCCTCGCTTGTGTGTGATTGCTATCTATCGTAGGAAGTAGGGAGACAATGGCTGGTCGGAATGTTAAAAGTTTATGACGATTTAAGAAGTTACGCCGTTGTTTTAGCGGAGCATCGAGATATAATTTGAAGGGGGAAGTTTTCTAGCCTGTGAAATTAAAATGATTCTTACCCATTCTTTTTTTTGGGTAGGAAATCATCAAATTCGGATTTGTCATGAGTTTTTAAATGACGATGTTGACGTGGAATTGCGAAAACGTTTTGTAGAAAGCTAGCTGCGCCTCGTGGTTTCACTGTCGTAAACTGGGATAAATGTCCCTAGTATAAGCTATCTACGTAACAAATTTCATACAAATCCGTTTGAGCCAGCCGTTTGAGCGTGCAAGAGCAAACAACATACATACACATACTTTCTGGTTGTTGCCGGCAAGCTTTTTTTTTGGGTGGGAAATCATCAAATAACTTCCCCTGCTCTGGGCGGAGCGGGGGGGAGTGTCAGGCTTGTACTAACTAATACCCCCACCCATGTTCCTTCTATGGCCCTTTACGTTCCGGGGCCGCTGTATCTCTTTCGAACAACACGCAACTCCGGAAGGGCCACCAAAATACTGAAACAATTAAACGTCGTCCGCTTCGTCGACTGCTCACATCCCTCCGTCACTGACATCACTCAGACTCACGCGCACTCACGAGACGCATTTGTCTCGTTCTCCACACGGGAGGCAAAAGCAATAACTCAGTAAATGATTTTTTCGAGAAAACAGAGTAATTTTTTTAACAAAAGTTATTTCCACTTTTTCTTAGTACTTTTTTTTTGTTTTTTCATGTGTATAAAACGGTTTTGGATCGTGAGGCATCGCTGTTTGGGCCGAATTTATTGCAATAATAGTATAAGTATTTAACATTGATACATTCAGGAAAAATGGAGTGGTTTCGTATCAATTGAAATCTCGATGTGGAAATCAACCTTAGGGCCTTAAGTAACGAAAAATTTCTTTTGGGGTTAAATATCGTCAGAATGTATCGCCTTCCATGCACTTTAACCTCGCAGCTAAGATTCATTAAGCACAACTTGATACATTTAAGTTCCTTGCCTGTAACTTAAAGAATTGAACCATTGAATAACCATAGAGATTGAAACCTCTACAGTACCAAAAACAAAATCTTTAAAAACATTTTCCTCGCTGGCAATCCATCAGTGTATGTAGCAACACTGTTAGTGTCGCGGCCACGATCCAGCCGACCGAGAGAGTCAATAAGGGCGGGAAATGAACGAGGGTTGTGTTTGACCGGCCCGGTTTGTACAGACGCAATTATATTAAGATTACATATTTATCTCTCGAGACGGACCGATTTCTTATAGGGGCTTTGAGTCTCTGATAGTTGTGTGTGGAGATGATAATACCACGAAGATGTTTTTATTTTATGATCACTACAAAAACAAGAATTTTACCGAATTGGAAACTAGGTAATTTTTGATCAAGTTTACGTTCATTATTAAATGAAATTGATTAAACAGATGAGTCAGGATTTGTGCCTGGTTAATGGGAAAGGGATGGATTGTTATTGCATGGGAGTTTTGGAGTATGGAAACGTAGATTTGCTGTAAGATACACTTCAGGGTTTTCGGAGGTGATTTTATGTTAAGTATTTGTGACCAGAGCAGCACGTCTTGCGCACTTACATCTATCATTTTATCTTAAATCTTGATTAATTTCAGTCATTCTATGTAGCCTCGCTTTAACACGAGGCTACATGGAAAGTGAGTTGCAACGGACAAAAATATAACTAAGAAATGTTTGAATCAGTTGCTACATTTACCACCTCTAAAGCAACAGTCATAAATAAAAATATTTTATCCAACTCAAGCGGGAACAACATTCCCGGCCACCGTAGATGCGGGTCTGTGGACGGTGAGCAATGGGTAACTCACCGTCCGTCTGTTTATTGACGACAAGCCGTGTCGACAGCGCGTTAGCGTTTCACGCGCGCTTCAAAGAGATGTCAGCAAAGCAGAGGAGCCTGCCGCGGCCCCGGAACGTCAAGAAGGAACATGGGTGGGTTTTAGTCAGTACAAGTCTACCACTCCCCCCCGGTCCGCCCAGAGCGGGGGAAGTTATTTGATGACTTCCCAAACAAAAAAAGAAAACAAAAAAAAAGCGGTAACAACATCTCTAGACACATACACCCCACAGCCGTTTGATCCCCAATATTGATTCGGTAGCTCAGCGTCCGTCGCGCTGGGTCGCTGTTATCATTGTTTTAAATGCTCCCTCCTCTCCGATGACCTCTGACACTGTCACGGAGGTTTCATGATGAGTTCCTCGGGAGATTCCGGCAGTAACACGTCACCTAATCATGTACGGTGATTGGATCCGGTGCTCTGTCAAAGTAGCTTAAGGATTTTTAGGGGGGAAGTCTACCCTGGCGGTAGACCGCGAGATCAGGTCCGTGTTAGATAGTATGTTGATTAAAATATTAATTTTGACAGTGACTTTTTAATGAAAAATTTCTGGCTATGGGTGATGGTAATGATTACCTACTTGACCAAAAAAATGCAAAATCTTGCAGGATTTAGACTCGCTCAGTTTGTAGATTGGTTGCATTCAGTGAGCCTTTTTTACAATATTGATACAGATACGAGTGTTTTATTGTTTTAATTCCGGTTAGGAAATCATCAAATAACTTCCCCCGCTTTGGGTGGAACGGGAGGAGAGTCAGACTTTTACTGACTAAAACCCACCCATGTTCCTTATATTTCCCTTTATGTTCCGGGGCCGCGGTACCTTTTTCGAACAACCTACTACCTCAGCAGGCGGTGGCCTTAGCATGCCCCTTTGCATCTCTATAATACATCATTCTGTAAATCAATACCTCTTTCTTTAAACATTACTAGACATGTTGTGATTATTAAATATTTATATAGACTTGTATTTGTTTTGTGTATGTATGTATATTGATATGTAATGTATGTACACTACAGACAACCTGCAGTATTATCTCTTCATCTTCCTGTAATCTATTCAAAGTTGTTTTGAAATTATCACTTTTAACGATAAGACCGATTGTCTCATCCTATGTGAAATGTTTTTAGTAATTATGTTATTTGTACGGTGTACATAATAAAGTACATAAAAAGTACTATTCTATTGTATACACACATTAGTCACTTCATATGCGCTCAAAAAACAGTCAGTAATTGCCGAATGAGCTTTTGTAAACCAAAGCCATTACAGATTCTTGAAACAGATACCGAACTCTTATACTGTCTTTAATTCCCATTTCAGAGTGACACAACACGATTTAAACAACCTTATCGGCATATCGATAATCACTATTCGATTTACAACTCGTATCGATTCGTAATCGATTCCCACGTGTATCGAGTTGGGGTGACAAGCTGGCCATATTTTTGCGTCACCCCGCACTACGCAGTCATGCGGAACTGCCGATGGATCGAACGTTTTGAATTTTCAAATTCTGGAATGTAATTTGAAAATAGGTGCAGGGTCCCCGTGGCTGCCGGATTTGCGGGTTGTTCGAAAGAGTTATCGCGGCCCCAGAACACAACGGGCAAAAGAAGGGACATTGGATGGGTTTTAGTAAGAACAAGTCTGAAGAAACCAGGGTGGGTGAAGTCATTTGTTGATTTTCCATCCGAAAAAAGAAGGGTCTCGTGGATAGGATACCACTGTTTGGGTTATTGAATGTTTTAGAAATTATGAATACTGTTCAACTGTATGCCTCCTTATTATGCCAAGTTATTATGTCTTGTGACCGGCACTAAAGCTTAAAATTTTCTTGACATTCCAAAGTGCCTGTAATGGTCTAATCGAAATAGATTCTTTTGAGTTTTCTAGTATACCAATGCTGAACGAATGTGTTTTCTCCATAAATCCCAGTTCTTTCGACTCAGCTCGATTGTTGGTTACTACCACTACATACGTTGGTTTTTTCTAGCATGCCCCGCTATCTTTTATTACACCTGGACTATGCCTAAACACTTTCGACATTCAGCAGACGTGCTCAGCACACTTCTACTTAAACTTGGCGGCTTAATTAATGAATGTTATTCTAAGAACTTTTTTTATCGCATTTACTACTCTTCAACATATTGTGTTACTTACATTCTGTTTTATCTAATTCATTATCATCACCATAATCAGCTTATAAAACCCGTGCCAACTCCGGCCACTGTGTAAATGGCTATTGACACACAGGATGGCCATGTCGATAATTATGATTTGATAAAATCTGTTACAGATTACTTAATTGACATGCGTAACGAAATCTTCTAGATAACATTGTTGTTTGTATGTTACAGTATGTTAACAAATTAAGTGTTTTGTGACATTGTAGCCAATCTTAGGGTCAATCTATAGCTAAGTATATATTATGTTCTTATTATACAATGTGTCCGGTCACGGATTAGCGATATTCTATCAGCTACCAAAAATTCTAGTAAGTACTCAAATTTATAGATTTTCAAACAAAAAAAAATACCATTTTTTTTCAAGTGTAGGTACAAAACTTTCGTTGATTTACATATTTTTTTGGACTTTAATTTTGTTTTCTAAAGTTACGAAAATGTATGCTCATCATTTCTTAATTAAAACGATAGCCAATATTGTTGCCCTCTGAATAAACCTATTTTCGTCTCAGTAAGAAAACTTTGATAGATATGATTATTTTTTGTAAGTACACGCATAGAGAATATCTCAAAATGGCTGACAAGCAGGGAAGTGAATTAAACCCTAGTGTGTATCGTAATAGTATATTAAAACACTTTTATTGTTACATAAGTATCTAGAATATCGCTAGTCCATGACCGGACATATTGTATATTAAAGCTGAAGAGTTTTTTTGAACACGCTAACATGTGGAACCATATCTTTATGCATTTTGTTGCCCAATTCTCCAAAAAGGTTATATGGATATTTAACATCACACTAGGACCCATAGAAGCCGAGCAAAAATATAATCGCCCGCTGAAACGGCAGGGCACAGCTAGTTTATAGCATATAGAAGCTGATTGTATAATATTATTCGAGGAAGACATGAATAAAATTACAATAACGAACACGAATCCCTATTTTTATATTGGAAGGCCAACTAATGTCATTCAAATTAGGAGAGAAGCATAATATGTTGTGTATCATGTCTGTAATCTGCGAGAAAAAAAAGAAGGTAGTAGAAGTAGTCTGGCAACATTGCAAAGTCAATATCACACGGTTCATTGAAGTAAAACGTGTTCATTCGACGCCATGTTTCACGCAAACTAAAGCGTCTGAACAAAATTAATGAAAAAGAAATGTGCATTCGTTGTTGAACCTATCCAAAGATGTCAAATATAGACACTGTCTGCAAAATGATCGGAAAACGAAATTATCATGTATTATTAGCAAAACATTACCTTTCCTCTATACTGTTATATTCTGCATAGTTATATATTTTAGGTATATATCCTTACTATCCTTCCTTTCCTTACTAATATTATAAAAGCGAAAGTGAGTTTGTTTGTTTATTTGTTTGTTGCTTCACGCTTTAATGGCTGAACTGATTTTGATGAATTTTGGTACATAGATAGTTGGGAACCAGGAGACGGACATAGGCTAATTTTTTATTTAAAAAAAAATTATTTAAAAAAAGTGAAAAACTAGTAATTTCATAAAAGCGAAAGTGAGTTTTTTTGTTTGGTATGTCTTCACGCCTAAATGGCTTAACCGATTTTGATGAAGTTTGGTACAGAGATAGTTGGGACCCCGAAGACGGACATGGGCTATTTAAAAAAATGGATTTGAGGGAGAAAGAAGGAAGAAAAGGGAAAACTTAGCTTTGCTATTACAATAAATAAGGCGCAAGGGCTAAAACTACAGGTAGCAGGTACCTGTAAATCAGGAAGAGGGGCTGTGTTACCCTGAATTTAACGCGAACTATAGTAAAATATTATTATATCAGTATTTATTTTTATATGTGTATTATTTGTATAATTATGTATGTTTATTTTATGATTTTAAATTTTCCTGTTTTGTCTTTTCTTCACACTGTGTCTACTTATCTCATCCAACTTTCCTCTCGCAGGCCTGCTCGAAGTAATTTCTAATAAAATAAGCTGTATCTTTGTGCTCTTCTGATTTGATATAGGTAATATCCTGTCGAATATTTTGTGTGTGTGTGCATAAATAAGTAAAAAGATTAATGGAATCCGAAGAAAGTTGATTCGTTTTCATAGCGTTACTAATCAGTCCGCTGCGACTAGGTGGATGGTATTGGTCGTCTTGGAGTAAAACACCTTAACACCATGGTTAAGAGGAAACGGGGCCTCCTCTCATGTGCAGATGTTGATCACCGGGCTGGTTTTAATGCGGTAAAAGTCCGTCACTGTCCGGTCTCGTCCCCAAAGACCGGTCGCCTTTTGAAAGTTTCACCCCAACAAAAAAAAAAAGAAAAACAAAAGAACTGCATTAAAATTCCTGGCATCCAAATTAATAACTTACAAACGCAAAATTAAGCAATTAAACAAACTCAAAGCGTAAAATAACGTAGTCCTGTGTCCCTGTATCCCAGGTTAGTGGAAATTTACTGGAGCTATAACAAGCACATCGCGTCGTAATGTCGGCAATGGTGACAGGTTACAATTTAGTTCGAGACGGCAAATTATGTAGGACACGAGATATAAGCTAAGGTTGTCACTTTTATTGCAAGTATACATACAGTACGGCCAACGAGAAGCGATACCAAATGTAAACAAAACCCATGCTAAAACCCCATCTAAAATGGCCGCCCGAATGTTGGCGAACCCGTCTTAACGTTGTCATGTTTTTGCCGGGAGAACGAGACATTACGACAAAAGCACAAGATGGAAAGAGCTAAATATTAGATTGTCAACGCCACAGTTGTTCTTTAGGTTAATGACCTTTCGTATCGCTTCTCGTTGGCCGTACTGTAGTTTTTGTCGCTATGATATATAAATAAAACATCTGCCTAGCCTTTTCCCGACTACGTTGAGGCAGTCTTACCGGATGCAGCTGAATACCAGTATTTAACATGGAGCGACTGCCTATCGGAACTTCACAACCCAGATAGTACTTGGTAATACTATACCCCTTGATAAGACGGTTTTTTCCGAATTGGGACACTGACTACCTGTAACGACTGTCAAAAATCTACAAATGACAGCCGGGACCAACAGCTTAACGTGCTTTTCGAGTCACAGAGGTAACTCAGCATATAACGGGTGGTCCCACATCCACAGACCAACCTAGGCAAGCGCGGCTTAACCTAAAGATCGACTCGAGCGGCTGCTATTATTAAGTCACACCATTATCTCAATACAGTGAATACATACGTTTATATTGGTAACACACGAGTCATTGTGTACAAAGTTACAATAGTTCCCCTGGCTCCCTAACTAGCTCTTAGAACCTGTGACTTATTGGTTGGTTGGTTAACCAGGTGGTTTGAAAGAGATACCGCGGCCCCGGAACAAAGACCAAAGCAAGGAACATGGATGGGTTTAGACAGCAAAATTATGACACTCGCCTCCGCTCCGCCCTGAGCGGGAGAAGGTTTTTCATTGATTTTCCAAATAAAATTATCTAGACAGGGTAGTTTTGGGGCAGCTTCAGTGACAAACATCTTCAGTTACCCACTGTGTGACGCTTCGTCTTCAGCTCCTTTTTGGAAACGCAGAAATAATTGCTACAGTTAAAACAAATCGCTGTTCTTAGCGTGGCAATCCTTGCATTCACACTGTGTGACGGTTTCGCAAAGAGGTGTGTCTCCATGGTGGCTGACCCCATGAGTCCCTGGTGTTTGGCTTGTAATTACTTCATCGCTTATCGACGGAAGTTGCGGTAAGTAGGGCCTTTTGTGTATCCTCTTTTTAATAAGGGGTTGGAATTATATCAAGTGCACCGTCCTGGTTTTTCATCCATTGTGTCATCATGATGTTACGTTTGTGGCTAAATAATAGCAGGCGCTCAGGTCGATCTTTAGCTTAAGCCGCGCTTGTCTAGGTTGGTCTGTGGATGGGTGACCACCCGTTACATACCGAGTTTCCTCCGTGCCTCGGAAAGAACGTTACGCTGTTGATCCCAGCTGTCATTTGTAGATCTTTGACAGTCGTTACAGCTAGTGTCAGTGTCCCAAAAGTCTGACAACCAGTTTTACCATGGGGTATCATCGTATTACCGAGTACTAATTGGGTTATGGAGGTCAGATAGGCAGTAGCTTCATGTAAAATACTGGTATTCAGCTGCATCTGGTAAGACTGGAAGCCGACCCCAACATAGTTGGGAAAAAGGCTAGGCAGATGTGATCATCATGATGTTATGCTGTGATGTTCAGTGCATTGGGAAATAAAAAAAATCTGCCGTCAAGATAAATTAAACAGAATTCGGTTAGCTCATTGTAAACCGTACTCAAAATTTTCAAATAATATCACTAATTGTGAGGACGTTCATTTCTCTGGAGCCCTAATAACCAACGGTAGCTTGGAGTTTGCTACCGATACCAGCGGACCATAATTTTTTTTTCTTAAAAATATATGTTGAAAAATAAACAAACGAAAACACGTACCGAGTCATCAAACTTCAAAATGGTACAGACGCCTGCACATCAAGCTACCACAATCTGTCAGATTCCTTTGATAGATTTTCGACTGTATTTCTAAAGTATTAGGTTCAAGGTTCATTGGGAAAAAATGACAGTTTCGGGTAGCTTGACCTGCAGGCGTCTGTACTTAATCTAAAGGGCGTCTAAATACATATTTGTCCACATCGATTTCAACAGCAATAGTGCACAGAAGGCCGGCAGCATTATCGCGTTGGATAGCAATGCTGATTCTTTGGCCAAAAAAAGGACTAATATAACAATAATAAATAACATTAATAGCACTGGCAGCTGCGATTCGTGCTGTCAAAATTATGTTAGATCAGAATGCACTGATTTTATTAGATTGTGGGTGGCATAGTTACTTTACGATTACCTACAGTAATTGCTACGAGAATAAAGTTTACTGTCATACAATACCAGAGGTAAGAAAACTAAAAGGACTAGTATCGTCTCTTGTACCTTTTTTTGCGGATGGGAAATTATCAAATAACTTCCCCCGTTCTGGGCAATGCCGGAAGGATTGTCAGAATTTAACTGATTAAAACCCATTCATTACTTCTTTTGCCCTTTATGTTCCTGAGTCACGGTATCTCTTTCGAACAACCCGCAACCCCGGGCCTCTTCTACCATTGATGTTTCGTCTATATATATATGATACTAGCTGGCGCCCACGGCTTCAAATTTCATGAAGATCCCTTCAGCCGTTTTGACGTGAAAGAGTAACAAACATACATACATCCAGCCTCACAAACATCCGCTTTTATAAAATTAGTAGGATCTACATTTCTTAAGTCGTTCTGCCACCCAAGCAGGGCCTACGTGCGCCTTCTTATTGAAAGTAAATATGAGCCATATAAGTAAGGCGTTGCGTGATAAAGCTCAATATCATAAGAGAGATTAACAGCGCCCTCTCGCGCGTTCTCAGAGAATTAATAAAAATCTGTGTTTTACATTCAGTACGCGTGTGAGAGCGGTAGGGTTGCCTGCTTCAGTTTTGAAAGTAGAGGCGTTTATTTTTATATTAATTTGAAGTGTTTTTTTTATTAGGTAATAACAAAAAATAAAATAAGTGCCAGAGTTTTAGTTTTATAAGTGTGTCTTTCTTTGTAGCAGATATGTGATTATAGAAATAAGACGATAGACCAGTAGAAACTTCATATAACCAAGATATGAATTTTCTATTGCACCATGTCTGTCTACTCAATAAATAGGAAAGCCTTAATTATAGAGTCTATACGCATAATATTTTGTACCAACGAAATGAACACGTAACTTCATGAAAATCTTCTGAAACATCAAATTGGATGTCTCTTCTAATAATACCATCGATGTTTTCCCACACCATGTATCCTACACACGTATTCGACACACGAACAAAAAAGAAACATTAGTCAGACTACAAGTGCACTATATGAGGATGACAAACTGAATCTCCAAATCACACTAGTGCGACAAACGACTGGGAGACCAGTTTCAAACTCAGATCTTTCTATAGTCACAAGCGAGCTATCTAAAACATTACCCAAGAACATTATAAACATCAACTAATAATCAACACTTCTTACAGCGCTATCACTTATCATATTCCAGGAAAACACCTAGAAAGTGGCACACCACCATATTAGTACAAAAGTGAAGTTTACCTCATTTTACCACAAACCGATAACGGGTAACCCTACCCATCTTTTTTGCGAACACCATAATGACGTGTTAAATACAATTTCTGTGTAAATTCAATTATTCATTGCGCCAACCTGGCAAATTACTTCACAATCAATCGTTTGAGCTGCGATTTTCACATGGTTTTGCATCAAAATAATCTACATTCAACGTTTATTATTACGAATGAGAGCAGCGGTATAGAGAGGCTGTGATTTTTATTATTTGAAATGGATATCAGAATTAATTTTACGCACACGTTAGGCCGTTGGTCCCGGCTGTCATTTGTTGGTTTTTGACAGTCGTTACAGGTAATTAGTGGCCTGAAAGAATGACAACCAGTCTTACCAAATGGTCGATAAACTCAGTGCTAAGAGGCGTTTGGCCTCCTCAGATTGGCCAAGAGCCGCTTGAAAGCAGCCTTGGCCCGCTCGAGTTTGGGAGCCTAATGTTCCACGAAGCTCCACCAGCTGTCGAGGATGATTCCCATGTACTTCATCGTCGACTCGACACCGATTGAAACCCCTCCTACCGTCAGTTGGGATCCCAACGGTGGGGCCGATGGACATGAAAGCACATGGCCTCGAATTTGTGCAATGCCACCACACAAATTTGTACAATAAAACGTAAAGATGCAATAGAAGGAAGTATTTTCCATCCGCAAAAATAAGGTCGCGTTGCCAAAACTATTATTCTTATACAATTTATATCCGTATGTATATTCACACCTGTATTTTCCCGAAAAGCAGACAGAGAGTCCCTTATTTCTAACAAGCAGGCCCCAACAAGGATGCTTCTGACACAAGATCATTTTTTTAGCCTTTTCTTGACAATGTGAGTGTCAGTTTCCAGTCTGACCGGATGCAGCTGAATATCAGTATTTTACATGGATCGACTGCCTATTTGACCTCTACAATCAGTACTTGGTAATACGATGCCTCTTGGTAAGACTGGTTGTTAAACTTTAAGGAAACTTACTACCTGTGTGGACTGTCAAAGATCTACAAATGACAGACAGGACCAACAGCTTAACGCGATTTCCGAGGTACGGAGAAAAATCGGTATGTAATCCATCACAGACCAACCTAAGCAAGGCTTAATCTAAAAATCGACCCAAGCGGCTGCTGTTTAGCCACGAGCTCCTCTAACTCTGCTTCTGACACTAAAAAGCTCAATAGCCAAAAGAGAAACCGTTATCAAACAAAACAACAAGCCGGCTCAACAGTTTCCCCTGTTCTATGTACAGCAATAAATAGTGTACAATTATAGGTTATAAAGCGGACTGTCGTGTCGGTTAGCGTTAAATGAGAATGCACAAAAACACACATTGTATACTAGCTGACGGGCGGACGAAACGCGGTGGTAAAACGATTTGGGGCTATCAATACGTGTCTATGTCGCAGGATAGTTGGAACGTCGTTTTATTTTTATTTATTTACTAGCTTCCGCCCGCGACTTCGTCCGCGTGGCATAGTTACTTTGGGCTAACGCTTTAAACTTTAACCCACGTGATGATCGAAAAATATATCTTTCACTCCCCTTTTCTTCCCTGTTTCTGCCCTCTCACTTTAAAAAAATGCCTATGTCCGTCTCCAGGTTCGCAACTATCTCTGTACCAAAATTTATCAAAACGGTTTGGCCATTTAGGCGCGAAGACTTAACAAACAAACAAACTCATTTTTGCTTTTATAATATTAGTAAGGATGTGCTATGCTGTGCTGTGCTATGTACGCCTTGCAGGGCTGCAAGGCGTACGAATATTTTAACACATAAAGTAGTCCAGGTTTTAGGTTTTTTTATAAGAGTGTAAAAACTACTTAACAGTAGTTTGGTAGGTGAGTAGGCTGTAATAACTTACAGCCTACTCACCTAATATCACCAAAAAAATATTTAATCTATACTTATAATAAATCTGTAGAGAGGTCAATTCTGTACATGAAATATTTTTCCAAAATAACTATCAGGGGGTGATTAGTGATCTATACTGATGCCAAAAATGCAATCAGTAAAATTTTTGTCTGTCTGTCTGTCTGTTCGTTTTAGAAACAAAAACTACTCGACGGATTTTAACGAAACTTGGTACAATTATTCTTCATACTCCTGGGCAGGTTATAGTATACTTTTTATCACGCTACGATCAATAGGAACAGAGCAGTGAAGGGAAATGTTGGGAAAACGGGAGAAGTTACTCCATTTTTTAAGCTTCTGTCGTGTGTGTAGCCTATGGTTTAAGCTACGCAGAAATCATGTATGACGGAAATGTTCTCTTTAAAATTATACAAAAAATATACGACAGCATCTATCTTTAATGGTACAGCATATGTCTATTCATTATTTTAAAGTGACAAATGTGGGAGGAAGAGGGAAGAAAAGGGGATAGAAAGATGTTTGAGAAAGCACCCACGAAACAGGAGAAACTCCTAGTGTAGGGTAACGTTAAATAATATATGAGATTTCTCTTTTGCAGGACTAACTGATAAGCTATATATTCTTATAATAAACCTTCCACCCTATAATAATAATTTGTTCCAATTCATATATTCCGAAATACTTAGGTACCTCTCTATATGGTCAAGAAAAACCAACGAATGGATCAGCTGCCAGTCATACGTAAGATATGGGAACTGCTCGCGAAAATAATGATGGCCATCGGTAGCTATTAGAGGAAAGAATATGTTATCCATTATAAATATTTTATTAGGAGAGTTATGGCATATAGCAATGAGTTATTTACATATATTTAACTAACTGTGCCCAGCATGTGTTTTTTGCGGATGGGAAACTATCAAATAATTTCCCCCGAAGTTATTTGAATCGTAAAACAAGATGGCTGCTTTAATTTTGGCCACGCGCTGTTAGTCCCTTGTTCAGCTATATTTTGGAATTTAAATACAAATACAGCCTGATACAAATAAATTATAATGACTGGTTCACACCGGTGCCCGATAGCGACAGATCGCGCCAATTTGAATATTAAATAGCAGCGGCCATGCGTGAAAACTGAATGGACACACGGAACTGTCGTTTGGAAATATTGTATGTTTTGAAACAAATAAGTAGATTGTGGAACATGACAATTGGTCTTGCCGATTCTTAGACGTTTGTTAACTTGTAAGCAATGACTTATTGTTGGGCCCACACTGTCGTCTCATACTTAAGTACTAACGCTGTAACCACAACATTGTACAATGATGATGATTTTAAAAGAGTTACCATTGACTTTCTTGCCGGTTCTTGTCCATAAGAATCGACCAACCGTGCAAATTCGCTAGACGTTTTATACTCGTAAGTGCTCATGTAGACCTATGTGAAATAAAATATGTATTTTGTTTTTTTATTGTCAACCTGATTCAGAAAGTTTTATAACTTACAAACGATACTTATATACCTACCTAGAATTTTGTTCTCATAAACTTCACAAATACAAACTAGCCGCGCTTGCCAAGAATGGTCTGTGGATGAGTGACCATCATTCCATACCAAGTTTCCCCAGTGCCTCAAAAAGCACGCTGAACCGTTGGTCCCGACTTTTATTTGTAGATCTTTGACAGTCGTTACTGGTTATCATTGACCCGATAGTCTAACCAACAGTCTTACCACTGGGTATTAGGTATTACCCAGTACAAACTATGTCATACAGGTTCTTTTTTATTTTTTTATTTAGCTTTATTATGTAGACTGGAAGCCGACCCCAACAAAGTAGCAAAAAAGGCTAGGCATGCAGATGATGAAATGTTGCACCTATCAACACGTAAAACGCTCTCACATAATTCCTCGATGACACTATACAGTACCATCAGATAGAGGCTGTCACCGAAGCGCACCACTACAATATAAATTAAAAGCGGGCTCACACAAGCGGCGACATATCGCGCCGATTTGAATATTAATAGTCGCAGCGACGCGTGAAAACGGACGCGAGTTGGGACACACGGACAAGTGGGTTGAAAAACTGTTGGATAGGTGAAATTTTTTGGATTTTAGTTAGACTAAACTTTTTCGTAGTGACGTTCTAGTCGAATAAAGAACACTGAGTAACTTTAAGATGAATTAAGTGAAAATTGGTGAGTATGTGGATATTTTATTAATCTCTCACGCCAAATTTAATAAGCAGATTTGGATGACATTTGGCAGATAAATAGATAGATAGTTTATAATCTGACGGCACGGTTGGCACAGTGACTGAGCGATCGACTGCTGTGCTGCATGTCGCGGGTTCGATTCCCGCACGGAGCAAATATTTGTATGACCTGCAGATAGTTGTTTCGGGTCTGGCTGTTTGTGTATGTGAGTTTAAATCTTTGTAAACGCACCCACGATACAGGAGAAATTCCTAGCGTAGGGCAAGGTTTTATTAAAAAAAAAAAACTTTTATTTTGCGGGACCGTTACCGAACTGCGAGCGGGTGAAGTCATGGCCGAACAAAGGTTTATTAGCTTGACAAATTGCTGATTATGGATGCTAATCAATCAATTCAACCTATCACAGTCCACTGCTGTACATCGTTCTCTCCCGCATTCCGGATCCAGTTTTACCCAGATACCTTTTGAAAGTTGTCGATCATCTACCTAGTTGGTATGTAGTTGGGGGCGCCCACACTATTGTTGCGATACGCGGTCATTAATCCACAACTCGTTTTGCTAAGCCCTAAACATCGTGAAATAACTGTTTGTATTTATAGAACACTATTTACGCAGTAGTAACAGTAAACATTTAAAATTGAAAAAACAAAACTTCATTTAAAATATGACAACTCCAGCCGAAACCAATGTGTGTCCACGAAACCAGCGGAGCGCATCACATCGCGACCGCGCCTTATATCGACGACTCACAAATCAAACGCTAATAAATATCGCGCGCTTCCTGCGTTCCGCTACCAAAGGCTAAGTGTTTCGTCGCTCTCCCGTGACGTCATCAGCCCACTTCTTTAGGAAATGGGTGTTTATTACTTAATTTTAGGGAATTATGGGTTTCTGATTGTTAGTAGTGTGGCTCTGTGGCTATTGTTCAGGTTTCCGGTGAAGCAAGGCCCCGTCACTTGACTACAAAACACGCCAATTTTGATAAGTATAGGTCTCATAGATTTGATTATGAACTGTTTTGTCTGTTACTATGACTTTGAATTTTGTCAAGTTGACAATCAGGTCAACAAATCTTTGGTATTTCCTTTAAGTGATTTGAGACGCTACGAAAGGCACCTTTAGAAGAAATGTCATGGAACAAAATAATGTGGTCCCAAGTCTCAGTGACGTATCAAAATGACTAAGTTGTTCAGTCTGACTCATTACGCTTACGGGACCTAGGATAACGACATATATTTTTTTCGTCGTGATACTTTTGCGTCCGTCGATTCCCGATATATTTGCGGAACCACAGCAAAAGTGAGTGACTCATAATTTAACCTCATCACCAGCCTTTACTTTACCAGCATTCGATAGACGAATAAAGGTTGAATGGGGTATTCAGTATACCCCATTCAACCTTTATTCGTCTATCGATCGCCTGCACAATTGAATGATTGGTATCTTTTAATGCCATCGACAATACGCGAAGTGTTCCACCGTGCGCCGTGCGTCGCGTCATTACGTGTCGCGCGGTGGCGCGTGAAAATTGTCGCATTGTCGCGCGGCGCCAACCGTGACGGTGTGGCCACACCCTGTGGTTCATCAGCGGTGTGACCGCGGGATTGATGCCAATGTTGGAGCCAAGATTGGTGTGGACTATTGGCCAATATTTCGATGGACTGTTGCAGATTTTACGTTTGGAAAAAGTTGTATAGTCCTTCTGACCGATTTTCGGTCGCGGCGGCCAATCTTAGCGGCAACTAGCCATCGGGGAGGGATATATTATAGTACATAAGTGTGTGCACAGACACAGGTGCACCCCTATTCTCCTTACTCTCATAGTCCGATGGTACAACAATCTGGTACGACCGGAGAGAGATCAGGCGAAGTCGCGGGCGGCAATAAATATATATCTTGGGACAACTCACACACGGCTATCTGATCCCAAGCTAAGCAGAGCTTGTGTTATGGTAACCAGACAACTGATAAACATACTTATATAATTTATAAATACATACATATTATAGATAAATCACGCCCAGACACAGAACAAACAATCATGCTCATCACACAAAGTTTGTCCTGGGTGGGAATCGAACCCACGACCTCCGGCTCAGCAGTCAGGGCCACTAACCACTAGACAAACAGGCCCGTCATAGACCAACAGGCCCGGCAATGCAAATAGTAGTCCGCCGGTATCGAGAGCAGGGTTCAAGCTACCGGTCGATGGTTAGAGCTCCAGAACAAATCAAACACATGAATGGACTTGAGTTTCGTACAAAATATTCTTCAATTAGTTCTCCCCATCTCTCGTTTAATTAAACATAGTGTCAATAGCAATAACAGGCAATAATAAAAAGATATGCTCCACAAATTCCTCTTTCCCCCAACCGAGATATTTAATTTTGATATGAAAACCACCATGAAAGTCCCATACCGAATAAATCTTATCCTCTTTGCTATCTCCTGGCCAATATCGCCGTACAATATTAGCCGTTACGAATTCTATCTTAAAGATTCACTAAGAACTTTAATCAAGCGATTTTAAACTCTATTGTAAACAGATAAAGTACACTTTTCTGTGTCGAAAAACTTTATAGTCTAAGAGACGTTGTTATTCAAAATTACGTCTCGTTATTAGAAAAGGTAAGTTTGAATTTCGAATGGTCACTTTCAGTAAGAAAATAAAGCTTCACAAAAGCAGGTACTTTAACGTAAACTATATAGAATAGTTTTAAGGTTGATTTTCGCTTGTGGGCCTGAACCTTGACCGATCTCAAGGGAATCTAAGGGCGTTTAGTCACAGTTGTATTTGAATTCACCAAATGCTCAGTAACAAATATTTGGACATTTATTGTGGTGTGGTGTCGAATATAAAGCGTTTTTATTTGATGGTGTGGATTCGTCACGGAGGATTGTGGTCAACCATGACTACATGGGGTGGTTGGCGTGGTTGCGGAGACAGTGAATTGGTTGCTCGTAAAATAAAATAATTTTGTGTGGTAATAATATAGAAGTTATTTGTAGTTGTTCTGATTTCGAATTGGATTTCTTTTACACCTGGCTTGTATAAAATTAAGTTGCTTGACAAGATACAAAAACAAAAATCTGTTTGAGATTTACTTACTTACGATTTACTCAGTCATTAACTTAGCAAGGTTCTACTAAGGCCTTCTGACACCTGCCGGGGTTGCAGGTTGTTCGAAAGAGATACTGCGGCCCCGGCGCTTAGATGTCATGGTAAAGGCAGCAGCTACCCTACCATGACGTGTTAAAGCAGAACTTGTTCCGCTGAAGGAAAGAAACAGCGCTCAGTGGAATAAGTTCTGCTTTAAGATGTCATAGTAGGCCTACAGGTAGCTGTTCAGGATCTACCTGCGTGTGTGAGCTTAAATGTTTTTAATCGTACATAAAATAGGAGAGAGAAAGAGAGAGAGAAATTCCTAGTGCGAGTTTGATATAGAGTCATCATCATCATTTTCCTGCCCTTGTCCCATTATATTTGGGGTCGGCGCAACACGTTTTCTTCTTCCATTCTCCCCTATCAGACGTTACGGCATCATTGACTCCTTTCTCCTTCATAACATTCCTTACACAATCCATCCATCTTGATAGTGTGACACGTTTAAAAAACGTAACAGATTTTAGATTTCAGATTAACTCGTTTCTGTTCAAAATCGTTTTTTAAATCGAATCTTTATTTTTAAAGGAAGAAGGCTTACTTACTGATGAGAAATCATCAAATAACTTTAGAGTGTCAGACTTATACTAACTGTAGCCCTACTATGTCCTCTTAAAGCAATTCTTATTCCGCTGAGGGAAAGAGACAGAGCTATACAGGGTGTCTAGCACCATCTCTTTCACTCAGTGGAATAAGAATTGCTATAAGATGTCATAGTAGCCCTTCTGAAACCCATTCAAGTTCCTTCTTTAACCCATTGTGTTCCGAGGCCGCGGTTTCTCTTCAGAACAACCCGCAGTCCATATTCTGTCCACGTTTACCAATATCTAATATATAAAATTCTCGTGTCACAGTTTTCGTTCCCATAGGTACTCCTCCGAAACGGCTGGACCGATTCAAACGAAACTTTGTGTACATATCGGGTAGGTCTGAGAATCGGCCAACATCTATTTTTCATACCCCTAAGTGAGCAGCGGGTGAAACCGCTGGGCACAGCATATAAAATTCTCGTGTCACATTTTTCGTCCCCATACTCCTCCGAAACGGCTGGACCGATTTAAACGAAACTTTGTGTACATATCGGGTAGGTCTGAGAATCGGCCAACATCTATTTTTCATAACCCTAAGTGAGCAGCGGGTGAAACCGCTGGGCACAGCTAGTATGCTTTATAAAATCCGGTGTCTGATGTCCGTCTGCATCTTCATCAAATTGGCCAATCTTGAGTTATTCCAATGGTCCAATTGCTCCCTAGACATATGAGATCCCATCAACAATTTGACCCGTCTGGTTATGTACGGTGGGCTGCAGGGATTGCGTAACAAACTTGAAAGTTAGTTTTAATACAACTGGGGTACCCAATTGGTGCAGCTGACTGTACGAAGCATAACATGACTATCATAGTGTTCCTTTAATAACTTTTTTCAAAACTGAGCAACACTCTTATAATTTGTTTGGTTCTTCGCGATTACGATGTTTGTCTCATAAAACGTTTAGTTGATACTTCCCGTGACCTAATGGTAGAATTTTTCTTTAGCCAAAGGCTAAGCTTTGCCATACAACGTGGCAACGCGGCCAGTCTCTTGGGGACATTGCCAAATGACAGTGTTGAGCACGAATTTTTGACGCTATTTTTAAGTTAGTTTCTTTAATTTATTTCTGTTTAATATTATTAGAATTAAAGGTAGTAATAAATCGTGAAAAAAATTAAAGTAAGTATCAACTTCGGTGGTCTTTATCATATAATTAAATAATAATGTCACTATCTCTCTGTAACATGATATTTACAAAAAAAAAACACACACACACCAAAGTGTATACAATTCCATGCAAAATCAGGCCGTACATAAAAAACTCAATCCGTCATTCGGTACCGAAAAAAAAAGAAAATCGTAAGCCGACGTCAGCAACTGTGTCGTTGGAAAAAAAAAACAAAAGTAATTTTTACTCAAATCAATCACATGAAAAAAACGGGCGATGTAACTTGGGGTAATTCGCTAGAATTCCTGCGGAGATTTAGTATAGGCTGCCGTGCTAACTTGAGACGATATAATGAGCGGACCAGCTCATTGTCCACTTCTAAAAAGAAAAGATAAATAACCAAATGAGAATGGAAAAACGGCAAAAATGGTAAAATAAAGGTTTCAATTGGACAAAGGCGCCGAACGAGGATAATTCGTCGAGGATATGCACCAATTGTCACTGTTTTGCTTTCTTTTTTGGCGGCAAACTGACGGCTTGGGAAGGCGACGCAGACGATAAAATTGTCACGCGGTGCTGTCCGGCCAACGGCTTCCAATTTTATTGAAATTGAGAGAACGTGAGAGTTTTGGTCGCAAATACAAACTATACGAAGATACGGAGTTTTGTAATCAGCTGCTCGCAAGATTTGCAAGTTTGAGTGAGATTTTTGAATTGGTTCGGCTTCGAACTTATATTCGCTGGTTATTTGAGGACTGTGATAAAGTTTTCATTTTTATGTTTCTGTACTTCAGAAAACAAAAAAAAAAACGGAGCACTTATTGTATTTGTTGTCAAGACACTCTATCTCAGGAACGCATAAAGGTATCAAGTTTAAATTAAAACCATATACTCAAGTCTGTAGTCCCTTGGAGTTATGGAAAAAGCATATCTCTAAGTCTACGCAGTCAAATGATATGGCCGTTTATGTCGCAAGTTTTTACGGAACTAGCTACGGACTCACACTTGCCCGGTTTTAGTCGCGTGGTTATAGAATACTAGCTTTCGCCCGCGGCTTCGCCCGCGTTCAATTTGGGGTAATACAGTTCACCTTGCGCCTTATTGATTTGTAATAGCAACGCTAAGTTTTCCCTTTTCTTCCCTCTTTCTCCGTCACATCCCACTTTTTAAAAAAAAATATAGCCTATGTCCGTCTCATGGTTCCCAACTATCTATGTACCAAAATTCATCACAATCGGTTTAGCCATTAAAGCGTGAAGAGGTAACAAACAAACTCACTTTCGCTTTTATAATATTAGTAAGGATATCTTTATGAATTGTATAGTCTATGTGTTATTTTGATGTATAAGCTATATTATTGAATAGTTTCATTAAAATCCATTCTTTAGTTTTGCGTGAAAGTATAACTAAAAAAAAGAAGCTAAATATAATACCACACCAGCCAGACTGACAAATCACTCACCCTTCACTAATCACCATCATCACTAAAAATCGGTGATTAAGATAAATTTAATTTAACCGCGTATTAACATGTTAAGAGACACATCGGGTCGTCAGCCCCATTCATTATGTGTATCACGGCAGGTAATCTTGTAGTACTTCGGGGGGAGCTCGGCAGTTCTCGGGATTTGTCGGAAATAGATCGGGCCACCAACGCGGGCGCACGGCTGAGATGATGCTGGTGGTATTTTGCACTGGGATAGCGAAAATTTTATACAAATTTAAATTTGAAATCACGATGCTCAATTTACCTACACCTACTTTTTTTTAGTAAAGCTTAGTTTTCCTTTCCCTCTTTCTCCATCATTTTCTCTCTCAGGGTCTCACCTAGGTATCTCTTTACCAAAATTGATCAAAATCGGTTTAGACATTTAGGCGTTAAGACGTAACAAACAAACATACAAGATAAGATAAGATAATCTTTATTTGTGCAAACATGAGTGTACATACATTTTAGCATGCAAGATGACAATTTATTAATGAGCCGTCACAAACAAACTCACTTTCGCTTTTACAATATTAGTAAGGATCTACGTACCAAATCCATTAAGCCGTTTGAGCGTGAAGTATTTACAAACATACACACAACCTCTCGCCTTTAAATCATAGGCTGAAGACATGTGTGATTATGACTCCAATAATTCCCAAAAACTGCATCCATAATGCATGTCAGCAGCATTTATGAGAACCAAACAAACCGGACGTACTTATATCTAAATTGCAGGACGATTAATTTCTCAGTATCCCAGTTTTACGTATGCAACGTTCAACGTTGTCTCTCGGACCACAAGACAATTGTGACCAAAAAAATAGGACGTCATAAATTATTGGCGTGTATCGATCGTTTCGCACACAATGAGAAGTTTTTGCTATTTAAAACACGAATTTCGAAGATGTTTCGTTGATGTAAAACAGGCGACTGGATTGGATTATTTGAGGTGTCTCGGCAAATTGTTCTGGTATTATTTGCAGGACGATAAATTAAAGTGATGCATTCAATTAATGGCATCCGGAAGGAGTGAGTGTGCTTTGTAAGAAAACTGACTATCTCTTATCCGTTTTTGTTAAAGTGTGATATCGTACACACAGAAGGTATGCAAAAATTTAACAACATCACCTGCTAAAACCCTTTTTTTGCAGCTGGGAAATAATTAAATAACTTCCCCCGCTCTGGGAACGGTGGGGAGTGTCAGAGTTTTGCAGACCACCCATGTTCTTTCTTTTGTTCTTTATGTTCCTCCTTTTTTTCGTCGGTTAAAAATGTCACAACACCCATCCCTATTTAGTCGCGATTGCGCAAGATATACAATCAGCACTAAATCTCACGTAATACGTATATAATTCCAGTTTATTAGAAGGCCAACATAACTTCACACCTCAGGGTAGCGCTGCTGGCTTAGAAAAACGTCATCCATCTGTCAAATCTAATGCGTTAACTGTAGTTCTGATTTCCACCGCGGGTCATGGTATCTTGGTGAAGTAGTACGTGTACCATACGGTTAGTCGTGAGTTCTCGCGGGCAACGCGTCACGACAGGGATGCGTGACGACATACTTCGAGTATGGTGACATCTAATTTTAAAGGAAAACCTGTGTTATGGTGGAATTTTGAATATAAGATGGGTTTTAGAATCGAATTAATACATTTTCACTATTAATATTTAAACAACACAATATCAGATTATCATAATCCTTACTAATATCGTAAAAGCTAAAGTGAGTTTGTTTGTTTGTTACCTCTTCACGCTTTAATGGCTTAACTGATTTTGATGAATTTTGGTACACAGATAGTAGGGACCCTGGAGACGGACACAGGCTATTTTTATTTAAAAAAAAAGTGAGAAATGAGGGAGAGGGAGGGAAAAAGAGGGAAAACTTAGCTTTGCTATTACAATAAATCAGGTGCTAGAGCACAAACTACAAGGAGCAGGTACCTGCAAATCAGGAAAGAGAAACTGTGTTACCCCGAATAAAACGCGAGCGAAGCCGCAAGCAGAAGATAGTAACATTATAAACGCGAAAGTTTGTATGGATGGATAGATTTATGGATGAATGGATTTTTTTTACTCTTTCACGCAAAAACTACTGAATGGATTTCAATGAAACTTTACAATACTATAGTTTATACATCAGATTAACACATAGACTACAATTCATAAAGATACAAGTATTGTATATTCGAACCGTGCACCTTCTCTCGACGTTTTATAAGTGTCCATGTAGGCCTATAGATGTGAAATAAAAATATTTTGATTTTGAGTTTACCTACTACAAGGTACAGCTCTGCCTACAACTCGGGGGTTACAGGCGTGATTTGACATTTGTAAAGCTAAAACTCACGGCTGTTTCCCACTTTTTTTAGGGCCTTTTGTTAGTAACGAAATTTTTAGTTGCAAGCAGTCTTTTTTAATACGAAAATCTTGATCCCGTTTTTTTTATTCTGACTCACGAATGCTACGGGACAAGTCGGCGTATGACTTGATGGAACGATTTGTTACGAAGTAGTAACAAGTTTTGGATTATGATTTTCTTCGTCTTGTTCCGTCTATCACTCTAAATATTTAAATGTGTTTGTTTGCAGGCTTATCTGCATATGCCTACGCCATACTATACGCATAAAATGATGTCTTTAAAGAACTTAGAAAGAGAAGGAGTAACAAAAGTGTCCCGCCAAACAAGAGAGTTAAGAAAAACGAAAAACAAAAAAAAATGAGCAATAGACAAATACAAATACAAAAAGCAAGCGAAGCAATAGACTTTTCTGTTTGTTTTTTTCTGACAGCCACGCCCGGAATAACTATCTAACTATTTTAATAAAAAATATTTGTTGCATAAGGGAATAGAATTCAAATTGAATCATACATTCCTATAATAGTTACTATTGATAGTTGAAAGCTGACTATTGAGATTGCCTTGCTGGCAGAAATCTCCAGTCGTTTCTACTCCTTCTAGAGGAGTTCCTAAATGCTATCGCCACTCGCCTGTCAGTCCTGGGCCAGACTCAAAATGGACACGCCTATTTAACCCTGGGAATTTCATCATCACAAAAATAACAATCCCAGGAACAGATTCAACAACTAATACAAAATAACACATCAACTCTTTAATAAATTTCCCTTAAAATGGCAAAAACTGTCGCCGTGGCACACGACGATCGTCGACGAACATTCGTTACCAGTGGCGCCCTCTACGAAATGTCGCCAAATTCATCAGTTTTTGTCCGTAACGCCATTCGAAAAAGGAACGAACCTTGTAAAGGATTGTGCACATTAGAGGAACTAAGAGTGAGAAAGAGAAACGAGAATTGACACATAATTATCTATTCACAATAATTCGTTTTGTTTCTAACTGAACGTTGTTAACATTAAGAATCTATTTCCAAAGGCAGAGGTTCTTTAAATCATGTTCTAGGTTTAAACAAAAAGAAAATTGCACACAAGTGTTCCAAATTCAAATTAGAAAATGCTTTTTTTTTCGTTTAATTTATTGGTGAAACGTACTCTTCATTATCATCATTTAAATTGCGTTCGATAGGTTATCCAATATTCCATACCTAAAATGATGATGATAGTTTTTACCTAAACACAGGATACATTTTGTAAATTATATCATTGCTTAGGTGTGCTGATCCCCTTCAGTTTTAACGATGAAATTCGTTCTTAACCCTGTCGCACTGCGTCTTCCGTCAGTCTAAACGTGCCTTTAAACTGTCATTTTTTTCCTTGCCAGCACAATTGGTGCGCTCGGGTACTCGACAGAAAAAGCCCTAAAATACGAGTATCCCCCTGATATATACGATGGGCCACTTTTGTTAGCTTAATCGATTACATTCCCCCCTTTTTTCCAGATATCGATACTACAATCGATGTTTGTTATCGATTAAATGAGGTTAGCTTTTTGTTTTTCGTCCTTTTTTTATTTTTTTTTTTGTGTGTGTGGCTTGAAAAGGATTGAAGGGACTTTTGCTAACTGGTGCTACAATCAGAAGGGCTACTATGACATCTTATAGCAATTCTTATTCCACTGAGTGAAAGAGATGACGCTAGACACCCTGTATAGCTCTGTCTCTTTCCCTCAGCGGAATAAGAATTGCTTTGAGAGGTCATAGTAGGGCTACAGGTTTTGCTTATTTAATCGTACAATCTTGAATTAACTTACCCAGGATTCCCAGATGTATGAACGTGGAGTGGACGAAGGAAAGCTTGTCTATGCTGTATTCGTATTTTGGTTTCTTAAGCTGTAAACAAACCGGGGTTGCGTGTTCTTTAAAAGAAAAATCAACCCTTTAAACCTACGCAGTCAAAAGATATGGCCGTTTATGTCCTGAACCTACGGTGCGTGGGTCCGATTCAAATTTGGCCAGTTTTGTTTTAAATATCAGGAGATCACAACAAGTTTTGGAAAAAAAAATCGAAATTAGTCTTTAAAAGTCTTTATAGAATTCATTTTTCCACTAATCACTTCACTTAGAAGTCTATAAGGCGTGGCGATCAGCCCCAACCCCTAGTCATTGCGTGTAACCGACTGACCACTGTAATAACAGGCAGTATGAAGCAATTCCCATCATCCATTATAAATGACAATCAATCTATGGACGGTTATCGAGCAACCCGTAATTGATTTAATTGTATTCTCATAGTTATACCAATTATCTTGCAAACTGGCTACTTTGTTATTGAAGTAAATTGATGAATACTTTTTTAAACACTATCTTTTGGCGTGGTTTTGTCCTAGGTTTTAAGTGAGCGCAGCGATGTCTGTCCGCTGCAACATGTTGGCTCGTAGGTTTTCACGGTGTACGAAGACTGTCAAAGTATCGGTTTTTAAAGCGTGCTGTAAGTATTTTTACACATGCAGCCTGTGGGTTTACTGTACGCAGCCTATATACAGCAATCTGCCCGTTCCATTCATTAAATAAATAAAATATTTTTTCTTTATTTCAGGCCCGGTAGAATTTAAAATTGTTAGTGAATTAGTAACAGAATAAGCTTATGTACTATGTAAGTGTTATTAGTACTACTTAATTACATGAACCTATAGCTAATTTACTCCAGTGTTTTTGAATGGGGCAGTCGGGGCTACCAGTAATCATTTTCACGATGCTGTAACGAGTGTTACGCAAGCGTTGCAGTAAGGAAGCTGCTTTCTTGCGCATGATTGCATGGAAGCCATCTGTGTGAGCTGCAGCAAACATTCCCGACGCACTACAACACAACAACATTAACGCGTTCCGGGTGCTGATCGGGCTGCCGCGTTACTGCAGTGTCTCCACGATGATCGGCGGCTACCACAGACTAGTTAATTTTGACAAGTTTGGTAATCTGTTACATACTAAACTTGTCAAAATCAACCATTATGCGATCAGTGATCGATCATTCTGACACTATTGTAATAGCAGACTAAGGCCCCTGGTTTGCGGCAATCATGTGCAAACGATACACTTCTATCATGCGCCGAACGAGCAGTCCCAACACTATACTGTGCGCGTTGACAGCCCGGTGGGACTCTCCGATGCTGGCTCGTTGTATTCTGCTGCCGCATGTATTCGTGTCGTGATTTGCCACCATCATCGGGACTATAATCAATTAATGCTGAAACTAGTCTGAAATTTCGTTATTGTTATAACAAATATGGATGTAACCATTAGATGATTTTGAAATAAATAATTATTGGAGAATGTGTAGTTGTTGTAATCGCGGCTTTTCATTCCCGGGTCGGAAATGAATCGTTATTCGGTTTTCTAGGCTAGCCAAAGTGTTGTTCTGGCTGAATTTTGGTGCTTGTAACGATTGTCAAAGATTTGCAAATCAAAATCAATCCATATCAAAATATTTTTATTTCACATATATGTGCACTAATAAAACTTCGAGAAAAGGTGCACGGGTCAGGTTGGTCTTTTCCTATGGAGAACAGCCGGCAAGAAACTCCATGATTACTTACTCTTATAAAATTATGTACCTAGTAGTCTTTTAAAATGACAGCCGAGACCAATGTTATAACGCTTCCTTGAAGATCATCCCCAGCTCCTGTTACTTTTATCGTTAACTACAAGTTCCTATACAGCAAAATATTCATACTGAACTTCCTAACGGAAAATAAATCGATCTACAAACAGACATATAGCCTTAGTTCTTTTTCACTTAACCGACTTAATTAGCCATAATTCAATAATTGTCCATCAAGCATTTCGCAGCCAGCAGTTGTCGACTCCTTATAAATTATTCGTAATTTAAAAGCAATCATTTTCTTTATTTTGTCGTGTTTGGATATCGTTAGGTCCACATCGAGTTTAACATTGGGCGTAGCTGACGATTTGGACACAATGCTCGAATTGACACATATTTTGAATACACTCGGGATCACTATATGCTGGGATGATTTCTACAATTAGGTATCTAATTTTATTTTTTATGTTGTTACATTATCTTATCTTATATCTTGGGACAGGTCACACACGGCTATCTGATCCCAAGCTAAGCAGAGGTTGCGTTATGGTAACCAGACAACTGATATACATACTTATATCTAATTTATAAAATTCTCGTGTCACAGATTTCGTTCCCATACTCCTCCGAAACGGCTTTACCGATTTAAACGAAATTTTGTGTACATATCGGGTAGGTCTGAGAATCGGCCAACATCTATTTTTCATAACCCTAAGTGAGCAGCGGGTAAAACCGCTGGGCACAGCTAGTAATTTATAAATACATACATATTATAGATAAATCACACCCAGACAATCATGCTTATCACACAAAGTTTGTCCTGGGTGGGAATCCAACCCACGACCTCCGGCTCAGCAGTCAGGGCCACTCACCACTAAACTGTTGGCCCGTCAACGTATCGTTGGAAGTTTTTTTATCTTGGAAAAAATATTTATACTTGGGAACTTTTGATATGATTAAGTTCCTTAAAAAAAAACTGATTTACATACAGATATCATACGTACAGATGACCTACCTGTGTTACATGTTGTAGGTACATGGAGGGACTGCCTGACGCCAAAACCCAATTAGTACTGAGTAACACGAATTTGTAATTTCAATTAGGCAATGACTTTGTATTTAACTAGAAAGGCTAAGCAGATGATTTCTATTACAAACAAATACAAAAGCATGTAAAAAATGTGGCTTGATTGACTGCGTGTGTCCGACGATAAACAGAGGCGAGCTACTGGCATCATGGCATGTGGCCTGTGCCGATTAATTGCTGAGCCACCGAGCGGCGGAAATCGCGACCAGAAAGGTATACGTTCCTTAGAGTAGGGTAACTTTGGATAAGAATAATAACGTGTGCTGTCGAATAGGTTAGTTTCCAGGGTCAAAGTAATTACATTCTATTTAGTCCGTCTTTTAGATTATTCAAAAATAAGGGACACGTACTTTTTCTATTTTGATCCATATATCCATCCTCACAAACATTCGCATTTAAAATATTACTAGCTTTCGCCCGCGTTAAATTTGGGGTAATACAGTTCACCTTGCGCCTTATTGATTTGTAATATCAACGCTAAGTTTTCCCTTTTCTTTCCTCTTTCTCCCTCACATCCCACTTTTTTAAAAAAAAATTAGCCTATGTCCGTCTCCTGGTTCCCAACTTTCTCAGTACCAAAATTCATCGAAATCGGTTTAGCCATTAAAACGTGAAGAGGTAACAAACAAACAAACTCACTTTCGCTTTTATAATATTAGTAAGGATTATTCCTTTACGCCCACAAAATGATTTGTATAAATAATTTTAAAGGAAAGTTGAGGTTATTTAACAAGAAATCACAGGATGTTGTGCCCCCACAAGAAGTTAAACTCCATTTATGGAAATAAATTGATGAGAGAATGAAGATGGGAGTTATTTATGCGTAATTATTCATGATTTTGGATCGGACAAGGTTCATTTATGGTGAAGACATGGTTTATCTTGAGTTAACTTGACAGCTACTTGAATACCTATCGACATACATTTATATAAGTCTTGCCACGTGACGTAACTAGCAAAGACGTTTATAATAAAACGGCATTTAGGTACAAATTAAGATTATCTAATTAAAAAATATTAGATAATGGACACGCTTATAATACATACCTATAGGTACAGGCAGAATTTTTAATGCAAGTATCTTATAATTTTATCTTTTATTGTAAAATTGTATCTGTTTCTGTCTATATATTTATCTTAATAAATAAAATTCTGATGGTGTCAGACTCGACGCAAAATTATGACTCGATTTAATTTAAATTGCCATTGATGTGTTAATAATAAGATGGTTTATTTTTTTAGGGATATCATTGAAATCGATGACAAGGAGATTGCAGTTTTTAATTCGTATTTATCACATTCTGTTACCTACATTATATTTGGGGTCGGCGCCGGATTTTCTATTCTCCTCTGTCAGATTTCAGGGCATTTTTTACTCATATCTCCTTCGTATCATTTTTTACATAACCCATGCATATTTCCGTTGGCCTTCCTCTCTCTCTCTCTCCATATTCATGACTCTTTTAGTCACATGCATTTCGTTCCTTCTCATTACATCAGTTATCGTTTCGAGAAATAAATATGTATTTAAGAATAATAACTCATCTAAGCCAAAGTAAGAGAGGAGCTCGTGGCTGAGTAAATAGTGGCCGCTCGGGTCGATCTTTAGGTTAAGCCGCGCTTGCCTAGGTTGGTCTGTGGATGGGTGACCACCCGTTACATAACGAGTTTCACCGTGCCTCGGGAAGCACGTTAAGCAGTTGGTCCCTGCTGTCATTTGTAGATCTTTGACAGTCGTTAGGTACAGGTAGTCAGTGATCCGAAAGTCTGACAACCAGTCTTACCAAGGGGTATCGCATTACCCAGTACTAACTGGGTTGTAGAGGTCAGACAGGCAGTCGCTCCATGTAAAATACTGACATTCAGCTGAATCCGGTTAGACTGGAAGCCGACCCCAGCATAGTTGGGAAAAGGCTAAGCAGATGATGAACTCATCTAAACCAAAATGAGGGATACCTTCGCTGTATGATGGTGTGGGTGATATAAGTGTAATGTACGATTCTTCTTCAATCTGGAACATTATTATAGAGTGATTATTATTATTTTGTTGTTCTTTAATTTCCTTCTCTTACGATTAAGAGAGTACAAATACCCTACCCACGGGTCGGAGCCAAGTCTGTAGGGATGAGTTTAAATGGACAATGTTGATAAAATTGTAGAAGAAATAAGGCATTTCGAGGCGATGCGACAGGTTTTATTAGTATTATATAGAAGTACTAGCTGTTGTCAGTGGCTTTGCCACTTTTTTTTGTCGGGGTAACACAGTTCCCTTTCCTGATTTGCAGGTACCTTTAGTTTTTGCCCTAGCGCCTTATTTATTGTAATGGTAATGTTAAGTTTTCCCTTTTCTTCCCTCTTTATACGTCATTTATCACTCTTTTAAAAAAAATAGTCTGTGACCGTCTCCAGGGTCCCAACTATCTCTACAACATTATTTTTAGTTTATGCGTAAGCCGAAACACCTGTCTAGTATTTTTATATAAAGAATCTATGCACAAAATTTCAGAACTGTATCATGAAAAACCACAAAGTTATAAGCTTGTTATGTTACCTGGATATCCGTGCAAATTAACTGTCACCGCGCGGCCGGCGTCCCAGCGCTGCGCGCCTTGCGGTCATTGATAATAATAATTTCTCAGTTTGTATTGTAATTAATAGGTAATTAGTGTCGCATGGTGACCATATTATAAACTTTTCTAAATATTTTTGGGAAAAAATATAACATGGTGTAAAAATTATTGGAATCGATTCAGTTACTTATTCTGTGCAAACTATATTCAGGTTTCGCATAAACTAAAAATAATGTTGTATACCAAAATTCATCAAAATCGGTTTGGCCTTTTAGGCGTAAAGACGTATCAAAAAAACTCACTTTCCCTTTTATAATATTAGTAAGGAAGTATGGATAATATTGGATTATTATTACGTGATTTTAGGCTTTACACTAAATATGTATTATAATCGCAAAGGAGTATTTATCACAAAACATGTACTTTCATCTAATGTCACCCGTATTAGTAGATAAGAGGCCACTTTAAAAAAAAACATTTTATATTTTTATTCTCTATGGCACATTGACTATCCAAAATTGTTTAATCCTTGATCCAGCAGTCAACTGTCTTCTCATTGTCTCCGGTGATTTGTGTCGCCACCACCAAAGAGTGAAGAAGACAAAAATACACAGTCTCCACACAAGAGAAAGAGATAACACTACCAAATAACCCTTAGCAGTTAATTATAATGGCCTCTCTAGCTTGTTAGGAGATTTTTTCGATTTATTTTCGCGCCAAGAATCGAAATACCGAAAATTCCTCTTCACGCCGAATTTATAATTGACATCTGAGTTAAGAAAAGGGTTTAGTTTCGGTTTTTAAATAAATTAAGTGTTGGAACAGGAATTTAGATAAAATAGGGTAGATGTTTTAAATCCCACTAAGTATATCCTATAATCCTTACTAATATTATAAAAGCGAAAGTGAGTCTGTTTGTTTGTTTGTTTCTTACCTCTTCAAGCTTTAATGGCTAAACCGATTTCGATGAATTTTGGTACAGAGATAGTTGGGAACCAGGAGACGGACATAGGCTAATATTTTTTTGAAAAAAGTGGGATGTGAGGGAGAAAGATGGAAGAAAAGGGAAAACTTAGCGTTGCTATTACAAATCAGTAAGGCGCAAAGGGAACTGGGTTACCCCAAATTTAACGCGAGCGAAGCCGCGGGCAAAAGCTAGTAGAATATATAAATACATATTATATACGCGAAACGCGTTTGTATGGATTTATGGATCTTTGTTACTTTTTCACGCAAAAACTACAGAATGGATATTAATGAAACTTTACAATAACATAGCTTATACATCAGAAAAACACATAGGCTTCAATTCATAAAGATATATTGTACTAGCTTTTAAGCTGAATATCAATATTTTACATGAAACGACTGTCTATCTGCCCTCCACAACCCAGTTAGTACTGGGTAATACGATACCCCTTAGTAAGACTGGTTGTCAAACTTTCGGGACACTGACTATCTTTAACGACTGTCAGAAATTTTCGAATGAAGGCTGGGAAAAACAGCTTAACCTGTTTTCCGAGGCACGTAGGAAAGTCGGTATGTGGTGTAATTCACGGAAGGACCTACATAGGTGCTAGACACGAGCAGCTGTTAATATTTAGACACGACACCGCCTGACAGGGTTGCGGGTTGTTCGAAAGAGATACCGCGGCCCCGGAACATAAAGGGCAAGAGAAGGAACATGGGTGGGTTTTAGTCAGTACATGTCTGACACTCACGCCACTCCGCACAGAGTAGGGGAAGTTATTAGAAGATTTCCCATGCGCAAAAAAATGGTTCTGTACGAACTTGCGATGTAAACAGTCATATCTTTTGACTGCGGAGACTTAGACTCTAAGGCGCTGCGCAAACGTGGACACTTTTGTGTCCTGTGTCGTACACAAGCTACCGATTCCTATAGAGTTGTAGAAGTTGCTGTGTCCTGTAGCGACAGATTTCATACTGGTTATATAGATAAAAAAAAATTTTGAGGTGTCAAGGGAAACCCGGATGGAACGAAGTTCTCGTCGCGACACCACACTGTTCAATGCGACATAGAAATGAAAATATCTGGCTTGCTTTCTATAAGAGAGAGAGAGACAGACAGACAGAGAAACATGCGACGCCGCACAGCTTACAATAGCTTGCTATAGCAAAAAGTGTCGTGACAACTTTTCGTAAGATTTTTTTCCGTCTAGCCCCCTTTCACAACGCGCCATAAGGAACTTCGTTCCAAAAATATCTTGTATCCGACACAAGACACAAAAGTGTCCACGTTTGCGCCGCGCCCCTGCCATCCCCCAAACCTTAGAGGGTTGTTTTTAGGGTTTTAAACAGCTCCAACAGACCACAGACTTGAGTATATGGTATTAATTTCAACTCGATACCTATACGCGTACGCGTAGTATATAGATAAAGGGCCTTCAGAGACAGACAGACGGACAACAAAGTAATCCTATAGGGTTCCTTTTGAAGTACGGAACCCAGATTACCACTCCCCAAGTGACATACCATCACCACGAGCAAACGGTCAAAAGTTTGCGCGATATGACTCTAGATAACGTGTATGTGTAGCATAAACGTGGCCTTATCGCAATTTATGTTTGTACATCGAAAGAATTTTAAATGAGCGCCGTATTTACATTCCAGCCGCGTCTTTCTAGATTATCAAAAACGCCCTGCAGTCTGTTCTGTGTTTGTTAAATATTTATTTTGTAGCATTACTAACAACACTAAGGTGGCTGTCCGGTGAACACGTAAGTATTAGTGCGACTGCTAAACGCGGGGTCCTAGGCTTGATTCACAGGTTGGCCAAGTTTCTTTATTTTTATTTATTATCTTTATTCATTTTTAACACTTATAAATACATTTAGAACATTTCTTTTAAAAAAATATAAAAATAGGTCTCCGTCGGTATCGGGAGCAGGGTCCAAGCTACCGATGGATAGGGCTCCAAACACAGGAAATAATTATTTATATATTATTAACCAACTCGAATTAACAGTTATACACCACACAAACGAGTAGTAAGTAAATATATATATAAAAAAAAAAACAAAACATTAATATCGCATAAAAAATAGACATAGTTAACAAATAAGAATGGCAAGATAAATAATTTACAAACTAAACTATCAGTATCAATAAATTGAATGTTAACACATGTTAATGTCAGTAACATACAATAAATTACAATAGACTGAGATTACAATTGTTATCTTTGTCTTTAATCTACTTAGTTCAAGGAGATTGTAGTAGGAGTAGCAAATGAGGAATTAATCAGTAGCTATCCGAAGTTTCTAAGTTGACGGTGTGTGATAGCCTCGAAAGCATAAACACGGAGAGGGCAGGCAAGGTTTTATCTAATAGAGAGCTCACCCAGGATACCTCCTTTACCATTACCTCTTTCCGACCTCCGTTGCCTCTTAAACAACTGCAATTGCCAGGATTTAAATAAGGAATTTACAGCTATCCAGATGGGTACTGTGAAGGTTTAATAACATCATCATACCTTCAATAATGCTGGCTGGTATACAATGACGTAAGTGGTTGAAATAGCGAATAGAAAAAAAAA
This sequence comes from Ochropleura leucogaster, assembly GCA_958449745.1. Lineage (NCBI taxonomy): Eukaryota > Metazoa > Arthropoda > Insecta > Lepidoptera > Noctuidae > Ochropleura > Ochropleura leucogaster. Next base: position 4,528,973 of record OY288220.1, on the reverse strand, counting down.
ACTCAAAATCAAAGCGGTTATTTCAATTAGGCCATTACAAGTACTTTTGAATGTGAAAAACAAAAAAGATGCTGCTACGGTCCCAGTCATAAGACATAATAACTTGCGAAAGTACTGTAGTTAAAATAAATAAATAATATCTATATTCCAAAAGGTAAAAAATGTGGAATAGAATAGCTTTGCAGTGATGTAACAAGTTTTGGTAAAATGATGAACTAAAAAAATTGTCTAGTGTTTTAAGATTATTTTATTACAAATTTACATCAACTCACCTCAGTGCAAAATCCGAGTTATTTCTTTTTGTTTTTTAACCGACTTCAAAAAAAGAGGAGGTTCTCAATTCGACTGTATTTTTGTTTTTTTTAACGTTTTCAAACATTTAAACTCAAATAAACAAACATCATTGGTTCGAGAAGATGTGAAGGCATTTATTCTAGAAACCAGTAGGGCTCTATGAAATCTTAAAGCAGATCATATTCCACTGAGTGAAAGATATGGTGCTAGACACCCTGTATAGCTCTGTCCCTTTCCCTCAGCGGAATAAGTTCTGCTTTAACACGACATGGTAAGGTAGCTGTAGCCTCGCTTTAAATATTATATTGTTCCAACATTTGTTTGCAGTTGTCCTCCGCCACTTATGATCTCACAGATCATAGATATAAGTGTTTGTAGGTTTGTCATTTACTTGTGTTACGACTTTTATAGTTGAGGTAAAGGTGTGTGCAGAACACACACACACTTTCTATGTCGAATCTGTCAAAAATCTGTCAAACTCAAATAAATGCTTTTGAGTTTTGCTTGATTGCAAAAATTGTTAATCTAAATCTGCAAAGTAATTCTTTTATTAGCTCTATATTTTTTAAGTTACTGTTTTACTTGCTAAATATTCTACAGAGTTTGATAGTTTATTACCAGTTTACACGTGTTATTGGCAAAATTGTGGTATCTCTCGTCCATAAAAGCCATTAATGAAGAGTTGAAGTTGAGTTTGGCTTTTGTATGTCAAGAAACAAAAGAAAATGAGTTACAGTCCCAGACAAAGCATAATGACTTGTGTAAGTACTGTAGTTGCCCATTCTAAAGCGTTGATCTCTATGGAGAAGAATGGGCAAGAAACTCCATGGACATTGTTTTAAATCGTATTATTTTTACAAGATCATAGTTACATCATTCATGTTGAGATTATACAAGTATGTGAGAGCGATGTAGTTAAACATTGAAAGTAGAAGCAAAAATTTAAATAAAAATAAAAGTGGTAGCTAAGAGATGACCAGTCCTAGCTAATAGCGCCCGTTCTCAAACATGTCTATATGAACAAGCCTTTATAGCCTAAACTAAACACGAGGCACCTCGCGAGTCGCACCAACAACCTGCGCGTGCGCGCGATAAGGCCTTATCTACACGATCATCACGCGTCGGATGCTGGGTCCTAAGCTCCGCTGGGAAGACAGCAAGTTGTCATAAAATGTGAAGAGTTTGCGAGCAAAATTTTAAGATTGTACGGTGTGTTGGGTTTTAGGTGCCATAGATTTTTGAGCAACTTTTTTTTTATTTAATGGTTTCTAGTTGTTCTGATAACGTGAAAGAATAAAGTGTTGTTTGTGTCATCCATCAGTTCTTTTCTCCAGCTAAAACTTTTGAAAGTGGTACGAGCTGGAGTGGCCAACGTAACCAGAAAAAGCTCAGGAGACTTTTAAAATAAATTAAAAACCGGCCAAGAGTGAGGTTGACTTGCGACCGAAGGTTTCGTACAAACTTACGACATAAACGGCTATATCTTTTGACTGCGTAGACTTAGATGGTTGATTTTTTCACAGCACAAAGGCACCACATACTTTAGTATATGGTTTATTATTTAAATTTCAACTCGTTACTTATACTCTTTCTCGAGAAAAGGGTCTTGACAGACAAATAGACAGACGTCAACAAAGTGATCCAACAAGGGGTCCATTTTTTCCTTTTCAAGTACGGAACCCTAAAAATGGACTTTGTTTTATCGGACGCTTGTCCTGACCCAAGGGCTGGGTTTTACCTTGGCCAAAGGCTAAGTGTTGCCATACAACGTGGCAACGCGGTCAGTCTCTTGGGTATATTACCAGCTGTCAGCATTGAAGACGAGTTTTTTGATGCCCTTTATAGTCTGTTTTTTGTTAGTTTAATTATTAAGTTTTGGAACGAAGTCCCTTATCGCGCGTTGCAAAAGAGGGCTAGACGGAAATAATTAAGACCAAAAGTTGTAGCGACACTTTTTGCTATAGTTGTCAGCCGTGCAGCGTGCGCATGTATCTCTGTCGATCTCTCTCTCTCTTTCTCATAGAAAGCAAGCCAGCTATTTTCGTTTCGTCTTTTTATTTCGCATTGAACAGTGTGGTGTCGCGACGATTATTTTTGTTGAGTGTATACAGGTTTTTTGTACATAATAAATAATAACATCATTCCATCCGGGTTTTCCTTGACACCTCCCAAGTTTTTTTTTTGTAAATTAAGTTTATTATAATTATCACACAGAATGTACGTACGACCACCAAAGTCTCTCATTGTCCAAAAACTTATTCAAAGCGAGGTCAGATTATTCTGTAAATATAGTACCTATAGCTTGATATGTGGTGTGTAGGTCTAAAACAAAAAAAAAAAAAACTCGTCCCATAAAGCAACGTCACACAATCAGCAACAATAAAAACGGTCCAGAATCTAACATCTTTACGGCACCTACTCCATAAACAAAATTTTTACCAACAATTACTGAACATACACCATACGTAATTGGGAACACCACTACAGTCCCAACACTAGCGAGATGGCATCTGCGAGGTGACACGTACGTAATTGGTCGCTTGCTATCTGATTGTTACCGTGTTATTCACCCACTTAGTAGTTTTGTATGCTAAACTAGTTTTATGACAGGGTTGCTATATCGAGTTTTTGTATTATTTCCAAATTGATACTTTTTTCTGGTTCTATTTTTGAAACGTAAGAAAAAATCAGAAGCTCGAAATAACAACCCTGGCAACTTAAAACAGAGAGATTTACCTACAAGTATTTATTCATTCGCAAATGGTGCTTATTTAATTTGTATCGAATTGTGTGTCTATGTTTACATTTCATATTCCCAAGTATATTATAACGGGTTGCAGGTTATTCGAAAGAGATACTGAGGCCCCGGAACACAAAGGGGCAAAAGAAGAAAGGATGGGTTTAAGTCATTACAAGTCTGACACTCCACTCCGCCCACAATGGGAGCAGTTATTTGATAATTACTAATACGCTAAAAATACAAGATTACAATTAGTAGGTAACTAATTGACCTGTAAAATGTTTGTCATTGATTTCCTTTCTACACTTGGAATATTTTGAAAAGTTCCCGAAAGTTCTCTTAAAGCATTTTTTTTTTCGTTCTGCCAACACTGTTTTATGATGCCTGGGCGAGCGAAGCTGAGGTGCAGCGCGAAACGTTCCACAGATGTAGTTAGGATAAGAATCATAAGGACAGCGTCAGCCTTTGTTTGATAAACGAGTGAGATTGGGAGCTAGTTTGATGTCCATTCATGTTTAAGACGATGGAGATTAAATGCTAGCTGGATTCCTATCGAAAATATCAAGGTTTAAGCCTAGTGGGTGCCTAATTATGCAATGGCTAAGGTCAAGTTGAGTGTCCTTTCAATGGATTTAAATGGTGTGAATGCCAAGTGTCGTCTAGCTTATACCCGCGGTTTCACCCGCGTGGAGTTCGGTGATTGGCCCACGGGATCGTACTACGAGGATGTAAACTATCCTCGTGCCAAATTTCATCAAAATCCGTTACGTAGTTTTGGTGTGAAAGCATGACAAACATCTAGACATCCATTTATACATCTTCACAAACGCATTTAAAATGTTAGTGTCTCTTTCACTACTGTGCATGTATTTGGCATTGTTTTCGGACATTTCGAACTATTTTCAAAAGAACACTGGCAGAATAGTCGACGTCGAGTAACGCCCGGTTCATAAACAAAAAACCATTCGTTTTGCTTACGGATAGTAGTATTTTGACATAAGTTCTATGAGACGTTTGTCAAAACGTTACTATCCGTAAGCAAAACGACTCGTTTTGTAGTTACCATAGACAAAAAACTAAATGTTTGTTTATGTTGGAATGGTAGATTTTAAAAAGTTGAAATTTATATGTTAGCATTTCTCCCTAGTACTCACCAAGTCACCATAGAGTATGTGCTGGATAGTCATGTTCATCTAAAATGGAAATTTAAAGAAAACAATTGTCATTTTGTCAATAGATTTATCTATATATTTTAATGAATAATTTTTAATTACAACTGTTGCAAAAATTACAGTCTCCTTCCATTTCACAAAGCTTTTTTTTTGTAGAAAAATGGCAAAAGAACAATTTCTTGTTTGCAATCAAATCACTGGTTATCATGACAATTGTAAGTAAATATAGATATAAAAAGAAAACTAAACAGATTTTTTGTTGCTTTAGTACACAGTGATCTGTTTTTAAGCAAAGATAATTTTCCACTTAAGTGGTAATAATTAAAGATATTAGTCTATTATTTAATGATGTTGCAGTACAGTTTGTCAAAACAGTGTTTTTACAAAATGCCTAGTCATTTCCTGTAACAACGGTTTTTAATATATCAATTGGTTGATAACTAAGGTATTTTTTTACGTATTGCACGAAAAATAGAGATCAATATGTACTAAAACAGTTATTTCTATTAATTATCCGAATGTTTGTAATCCTGCTTATGTTTAATGAAATTCCATGGAAAATTATATTCATTTTATAGTTATTATAATTATATATTTTGTATTTTTAACTACAATATTTATTAACTATATATTACAAACTTTAACTTACAGTTAGATTTTTATCAATCGTTTATTTTTGCACGTGTCCAATTGTTGCTTTATTTTGTTATTTTATTGTATTTCGCCAATCGAAGATAAGAATGAACAAATTATTACCAAATTACATAGCCTCGTATTCAGTATCTTATGTTGATTTATGTGTGACAAAGGGAAATGGTAACAATAGTTTTATTTTCTGCTTTTGCGATTAACTGTACCTACTTCAATTTATATTCTGTTAATATTGCACTAAATCATTTAGTATTGTTTGTAATTATAATAATTTTATTTTATTTCAACATAAGTTATTGTCTACTGGGGTGATACGATTTTTTTCGCCAAAACTATCGCCCCTTTACTTTAAAAGTTGAATTTAAAAAAACAAAGTTTTTTTCAAAAGCAGCAATCGGACTCGCGCTATCTCACAGCACAATTGACAAAACATATTTTCAAAATATGTCTATTTATTAGTTAAACACGTAAATATACCTTACAAAATGTATTTACAAAATAAAGCGATATTATTAATTATGTTTTAATTATTCAAAGTGGAAAATGAAATTAATCTTTCGACATTACGGTTTGTAGAGGTGACGTCACGTAAAATAAGTTTATTTATTGTTGTTTCTGTGTAATCGACACAAAAACACAATAAATAAACTTATTTTTAATAATAAACATTAGAATAATAAAAAAAAAAACGATCAAAGTATAAAAAAAAAACAATGAAAAATCTTTGAAAATTTAATATTTTAAACGTATAGTGGACCTATCCAAATATTTTGAGTAGGTTTTGGGTGACGGTCATGGACCCGTCCGTTTCTGTGCATAAGAAATATGCGATAGGTGCTCATGCAGTTAATGCACAAATTAGAAAGATGACATCACATTATTGTATTAAGGTTTTTAAAAAAAACTGCAACTGCATTTTGGATTTCTACTTTTAAATTTTTTACATAGAAACTTTTTAACTGCTTCGTCATCAACAGTGAATAAGATCACATGCATAATTTAGTTTTTTTTTTCAAACATCACATCTGCAACCCGTGCCCAGTCGAAATCAGAGTATTAATTTAAAACTATTGCTATTGCAGTGTTGCTATGTGTCGCTAACGTGAGGGTTGCTACTAATGGCGGGCGGTGTCGCGAGGACAGACTAACTGGAAATTATGAGACTTGTCAAGAAAGTGCGAAGTGACTACGACATGCAACATAAGTCAAACCTTGTTTTTTTAAGGATAACCAAATGTTATTTTATTACAGATTGTGAAGAAAAATAGGTTTGGAAAGTTCAATTATTCTCAATAATCATTAGAAAATGCTAAAAGTTTTTAAGAGAATATAAGAGTTGTCGCGACATCGTCCGTCCACAGAACCTTACATCGTGAATCCTAATGTAAGCTTAACTATTTACAATCAGTATACGAATATCGACCCGAATAGAACTCGAAAGAAAAAACAAAATAGGAACGATACAAAACGTCGGCCGGGGCCCACCATATAAATACACGGTATGTACAGTAGCAGGTCGCGATCAGTCCGTGGTCTCCACGTCGAGCCCGTTCACCATGCGCTCGATGCTTTTGAGGTCGGAGGCAGGCGGCGTGGCTGGCGTGGTGGAGCTGGGCGCGTCGGGCGGCGGGTCCGCGGACGCGGCGCGCGCGGGCGGAGACCCAGGCCGCGGCCGCGCCGGCGACGAGCTCAGGGACCGAGCGCGTGGCGCCACCTGCTCGAACGCGGACCCCAGCCCCGGCAGCGCGTACGGCGCGAACCGATGCGCCTTCAACGCCGCGCCGTGCGGGCCGTGGGGCGCGGGCGGCGGGGGCAGCGAGTACTGCTGCAGCAGGGGATGCAGGTTGAACAGCAACCCTGGCGGCATCTGATGAGGCGGGAAGAACGGTGGCGGGTACAGCGACGGCGGGTACAGGTACGGCAGAAGCGGTGGCTGCACTGGCGGGCCGAGGGACACGTCGGGCGCCGGAGAGGGTCGCGAGGGTCCCGCGGGAGGGGAGGGCGCGCGGCCTGCTGAGCAGGAGGAGTCGGAGCCCGCCTCGATGCCCTCCTCAGCACCCGAGTCGCCGCCACCTCCGCTCGAACTGAACCAGGCTGTAAGAAAAGAGTGACTTAGAACCAGGAAGCTTTCCACCGGCTGTGAAGATTGCTTTTGGAGGATAAGTCGGTCCAAAAACTAGCTACGAGTTGGGCGCTATTAATACATAAATTCCTGTAGCAGTTGACCTAATGTTACGACCGTTCTATTCACGGTTGAGTGAGCACCTATCAAATGTTCGAACGTTCATAACGTTGGATCCTCCAACAAATCAATTCTTCAAGAATAAACACAAATAACTTAATGGCTGTCTATAATTCAGCTTCCGTGCGTACACAACGCACGCTACGTATTTTGTTTAAAACAACATTCAATTCATCATACTATGTCGCATAAATGTAATTTCATGGTAACAACAAACATTATGGAATTACACCGATATCATAATCGGCATTACACGACGCAATACGAATGAACGAGTGAACGAATGAACTGAATCACTGAGCGAATCAATCACTACACAACCCTATAAACGCTTATTGCTGGAAATAACCCGTCACTAATACAGGTACCTGCATAAATTGTTGGTTAATAGGTAGCCTGTAAAATATACAATAGAACTATAATTTATATATTAGGATTTGACATAGGTTCAATTTTGTGTTGTCGTATTTGTCAGTCAACTTAACAAAGTTACATGTGCAGTACAATAGAAATGCACAAGATTTAACTTGAAAACGCCATGGTAAGAATTCGTGTTGATCAAAATATGATTCGCGAGACTTAAACGTATGTTTATACAGAATAATAATCAATGCTTCCCTCTAAGTTCATTTTATCTCATTTAATTACTTTTCTGTAAAATTGTCATTTAATGAAATTGCATGAACTTATAGATAGTTGTAAGAAACAGGCGCTTCCCCCTCAACATGTTATTACAAAATTACCTTTAAATGTTTCTAAGCTTAGGAACTAAAATAAAGGTAAAAACCTTGATTTTTACTTCTAAAAATAAGATCTTGGCATAACATTTCTTGTTTTCAGAAACAGCGGATTCTAGCAAAACTAGCGGATTATCCGAAAATACTAATACAATATTCTATCTACATCCGTATGAAAAACCGAAATTTTATATTTATAATATACAGGGTGTTTGGCGCATGGACCGACAAAAAACTTTGGGGGACTGAGGGGGTCATGTGCTAGTTTTCAGACCTAGTTTATAGATCTAATATATAAAATACTCGTGTCACAGTTTTCGTTCCCATACTCCTCCGAAACGGCTGGACCGATTTAAACGAAATTTTGTGTACTTATCGGGTAGGTCTGAGAAACGGCCAACATCTATTTTTCAAACCCCTAAATCAGCAGCGGGTGAAACCACTGGGAACAGCTAGTTATTATATAGATATTTATCATAGTTTATAGTTTCAGATATTTTCATAGTTTATTTCATTTTTAGTTTGGATGCTCTATAAGTATTTTTATAACATCTTATGCTGTACATTTAGAATAACAACACATTAGAGAATGTAATAAAAGTTAATTGGTCCCAATACGACAACAAACTAAAAAGTTATAACGTTTTTAAGTCGATTATTCAAATAACTTTAAACAACAATAAGAAAAATCGTATCTGGATTATAGTGACATGGGGTCTAGGTCATGCGCCAAACACCCTGTATAAGATAAAAAGGTAGAATGATACTCACAGCTGGTATTGTGTTGTGTGCTGGACGCGGGCGGGGGCGGACTGGAGGGGCCTCCCACGTCCAGGGGCCGCTCATCGTCATCGTCCCGGTTGTCGGAGCGCGCCGTCAGCATCGCTTGTCTGCGGTACACAGACAGACTACTCGTGTTATTTACTTATTGCAACTACTATATGGAGACATACCACCACATGTTTGTCACATGCAGGGAGAGTTTTTATTTTAGTACTAGCTTTTCTGGTTAGCTGGCTTCGCTCGCGATCGAATGTTACACCGTCAAGTAAGTATTATGCATTACTAGCTGGCGCCCGCGGCTACGCCCGCGTGATGGTCGAAATAAAAGTATCTTATGTGTTATACCAGACATATATAATTTACCTCTGTGCCAAATTTCATCAAGATCCATCCCAACAACATTCATCCATCCTCACAAGCATTCGCATTTATAATATTACTAGCTTTTGCCCGCGGCTTCGCTCGCGTTAAATTCGGGGTAACACAGTTCCACTTTCCTGATTTGCAAGTACCTGCTACCTGTAGTTAGTTAAGTTTTCCCTTTTCTTCCCTCTTTTCCCTCATTTCCCACTCTTTAAAAAAAACGCCTAAAAATAGCCTATGTCGGTCTCCAGGATCCCAATCCCAACTATCTCTGCACCAAATTCATCAAAATTGGTTCAGCCATTAAGGCGTGAAAACGTAACAAACAAATAAACTCACTTTCGCTTTTATAATAATAGTAAGGATTTGTATTTAACAACCATATCTTTTGACTACTTAGACTTAGAGGGTTGATTTTTTTACAGCTTCAAGGGACCAACGACTTGAGTTTATGGTTTAGGCAGACAGGCAGACAGACAGACTACAAAGTCATCCCATAAGGGTTCCGAAATTAATTTACGAAAAAGGATGACCAAACTAATTCACTATCATAAACTCAAAACTATGCTCCAAATACAAAACGTAAAACAATTTTCAACCATCCGAAATGTCTTTGCACCGTGGGGTGTGAATTTGACATTTGACTTAATGGGTCGTATCGACCCCCGACCGCCGCTGAAAGGTTAATCATCTTCTAATGATGCTGAAATTTGAGACACCGTCGCCACGCCATTACCGTGGTGGTGTTTTAGCTAATAGTGTCGGTGTAGACGCCGTGGAAGTTTGTGAAACCGGCGAAAAGTAGCGGTTGATTGCTTTCTTGAAAAGTGCTAAATTTTATGACTAGAACGGTGTAAATGATACTTCTAGTATTTTTTTTTTAATGAAAACTTTGCGACACCCTAGGATTTCTCCTGTATCGTGGATGCGTTTACCAAAATTTAAACTCACATACACAAACAGCTAGAACCGAACAACTATCTGCAGGCCATACAAATATTTGTTCCGTGCGGGGATCGAACCCGCGACACGCAGCGCGGCAGTCAATCGCTCAGCCGCTGCGCCAACCGTGTCGTCATTAGGATAGTAAAGTATATTTTTTTCTGCAATCGCGATCCTGCAGAACCGCTTTTAACTGTCCCCCGACCACTAAAAGTGCATTTCATCAATCATGTTAATTGAAGAACAAAACAACACGTTCTAACAACATTCTCAAATTCTAACACAGAAGGGTTCAGTACAACATATCAATTCCCCTCCAGCGTTAAATGCGTACAATATTTTTAAACTGTACCAAAAAGGATAAAAAGATTCGACCCAAACGTTTAGCTCACCCCAAAAAGGACAAAAAGAGAAAGCAATTATTTGCCTTCTGTCGCCCGTTGAACAAACAACTCTTTATCATTTGCATTGTTTTACTGATCCCTAAATACGGTCCCATCTTGGGTTTCGGGATTCCGTGGTGAATTCGTTTTATTAACTCGTCTCATTGTCGACTGATAGAATTTAATTTGTGCCACCCCTTGGTATGTAGGGTTGGTGGATTTTGAATATGTTTTATTTTGTTGTATTTAATTTTGTAATATGCTGTTTATCGAAATCATGTTTTAAGTAATCTGTGACATTTTCCAGATGACTTTGAATAGAAAGGAGCTTGTTCTTACAATCCTGTTCTGAAGTATGGTTGACTAACTTAATATGTGTATAGGGTAAAGTACGTTTAGTATGAAACAACTTTTCGCTATACAAAACGAATGTCAAAATCAGTAGACAGACTATTCAGACGTATGTTTTTGACTATCCAAAAGACTCCATGAAATCGACTTTTGACAGAAAAATGTCCACACAAAATTAAACTGTCAAAATCTAACTTCCAATTGTGTCATCCCTAACTTAAACTGTTCACATTAGGGTGTCTACGTTACAATGTAAACTCGCGACACAGGGGTGGCCCTGCCTTGTAATTTTGCCAAATTTTTATCCCTTAAAGCGTCGTGGTTAGTTTGAAAGCCGCAAGGGGGCGCCACAAGTTATTCTTGTTGAGACAACGTCCGTATATTAAGTAGGTGTTTAGTATTTTGTGTTATTGGGTTTTAAGATATTGTAAGCGAGAGTTTCGCATGATTCACGCAGAGTAGAAGATTTTTTTAATTTTGCATAGTGTAGGTATAAGGGTGTGTGTGCTCAAAATACCTAAGTTAGATAAATTAAATATTGTTCTTTCTTTATTTTCTTTGTACACTGTAAGCAACCTCCTTTATTTCCATCTTCTTATTTTTTCTCATACCTTAGAGATGTTATTAAAAATAATTCACCAAAACAGAGAAGGCTAAAAAATTTATCGTCTTTCGGAAGGAAGTCAATTTATTTTTCCGTCTTTTTAGTGTTGTTTTGAAAGTATTTTTTTTCTCATATAAATTGATCGAGTATTCATTTTCCATTTCTACCAAGAGATATTAGCATTTCGTCCATATACCTTACAAGACACATATACATATATTACAATACAAAAATTAAGACATTTGGTTTTCTCATGGATGCTTTTAAATAAAAAAAAGAATAAAAAAAAGTCGAATTGAGAATCTACTCCTTTTTTTAAACCGATAAAAATTTAACCATTCAGTACCAAAAAAAGTCTACAGATAACCTAAACTTAAATAGTTTCTGTAACTTTACGTAAAAAGCTTTGGGAGTGTAATTTTAGACTCTAAAACATTCAACAAATACGTTCAACGGGTATGTATACTCTTGTGCTACTTATTTCCTGAACGACTTTCCTAGAATTTTATTTATATCCGAAATCGCTGATATTCTATATAGGGTATATCTAGGGTTATAATCCACAAGGATCCAAGCAAGGGTTGGTGGATATCAAAAGTGTCGTTAAAAATTCTACTTAATAATTGAAATTATAAATACAAATAATTGTGAGGATGGATGTATAGATGTTTGTTACTCTTTCACGTCAAAACGGCTGAACGGATCTTGATGAAATTTGGCACAGAGGCAGATTATAGTCTAGAATAACATATAAGGATTTTTTTTTTTCGATCATCACGCGGGCGAAGCCGCGTGCGCGGGCTAGAATACAATAATGATATCCCACACCTTATGATCTTCTAAAATGACCTGGAACCCGTAGGACCCCGTCTTAATTAGTAGCTTGTGACATAAAAGGGGTATTCTCACTACGGTAGGCGATATCAAAGGGGTATACCCATAATACCTTGTGTTAGATACCTTAGGTGAGTCGTTTGTACGTCGGAATGAGGTAGGGTTGTACGGAAATAAATATGTAGCGTGTATAACCTGCCAGTACTTGAGCCACGCAGAATTTGAAATCCATAATAATGTAGTGTTTATGTAGAATTTACGTTTTTAATTTTTGTTTTATTACAATAGAATCTAGGGATTTATTCTAATGTGAATGGTTTAATGTAATTTAATAATGTATTGATGTAATGTGATGATATGGGTGTAATTACGTGACTAAAGATTTTGTACTTTAATTAGAATGTGTGGCCATATCCTACTTATCCTTACTAATATTATAAAAGCGAAAGTGAGTTTGTTTGTTTGTAACCTTTTCACGCTAAACCGATTTTGATGAATTTTGGTACAGAGATAGTTGGGAACCAGGAGCCGGACATAAGCTAAAAAATGGGAGAAAAAGTTTATTTTTGTTCGATCATCACGCGGGTTTTAGCCTTAGTTCAAAGTAAAGATGCCACGATGCGGATGAAATCGCGAGCGAAAGCTAGTTTATAACAAACTAATTACTTATAACGATATGCAAATTAGCCACGTTAACTTCCATTCCTAAATCAGTTTAATTCACCACCAAATCCGGAAGGCCTTTCACTAAACCAGCCTTTTTTCTCACTCGACCCACGGCCTCATTACTTCAACAATATAAATTATTTAACGCTGGCAACCCTCTAGCCGGATGTGCTATGCGGCATGTGTCTGTGGCCCGGTGCCGCTTTTCCGAGCGCGGCGTTTGTCAAAACGTTCACGTTTCCCGCGCTTCCGGCCGCCATTTTGTGAAGATTCGTCTGCAGCGTCCGGCACGGTTATCGTCCGGCTATCATCCGGCAATATGTTGTGTAAACGTATTAGGGATCGCTACCGGACGTGGTGTGGTCATGTTATTTAGCGCTTCGGACGTATACCAGTGGATATTGGTAATTTATGAGGTACCTAATTGTGTGGAAATGGTCTTTGTAAATATTAAACAAACACGGAAAATATTGAGCATTCTATTTAAATAAATATGACGTGTGGTGTCTGACCTATTTCAAAAGTATTCAACTATCAGTTAATTCACTGTCTTTGAGCACTATTAATTGTAATTAAAACACCACATACTAATACGCTACGTTTCTTATTGACACTATCTTTAAACACAATAAACATTGAAAACTATTTACCACCAAACCTCAATTGCATTAACAAAACGCTAACCAAATCCGAGCTAACGATGCGCGCCATAACAGATGGGTATCACCCGCTAATTGAGCTCTTGTTCGAATTTCAAATAAGGTAGCGGAACGGCAACCTATCCCCACAGCCAAGCAAATTATACGGCGAAAAAAAAACTAAAGCTGATTTTATCGCGGAAATCCAATTTTCTCCCTTGCACGCCAAAGACGCTGGAAAAAAGCGCCAAGTCGAATGACTCCACCATTCCGAGCGTTACCCACCGTGTTTAAACCCCGAACACGAATAAGGAGGCGCCCGATTGGTTTAATTTGAATTTTCAACGGCTCGGGACTCGGAAACGACGCCCTGTCCTAATTAATTCTGAAGATTCACAGATACCACGCTAATTTAGTTAGCTTTTAACTTTACTTAAATAGTCAGTCGCCAGTTTGCGTCGCCATTTGTCTTTTTGAAGCCCACCTACCAAGTGGAGTTTTATATTAATAGATATTTTTTTCCATTCGTTCGGTTTACAAGGTAATAAATTAAGCAATTAAGTATTAAAATATAGGAAAGGGACTATTAAGTGATAGTTTTGATCGTTTATTTTTATTGTGGGCTCGTTAAGTAATAAGATCTTTTTATAAACGTAGTTGTCTGGCTGGTTGCGTTGTCTTTGATTGATTTTGAAAATGGAATGCGTATGCTGAGACATGGAGTAGTTAGTAAATGGAGTTGTCGTCATCATAAATCTAATTATACAATGAATGCTATCCGTTTATTTCTCTACCTCCAATTTGACAGATAACATTTTGTCAAAGGTTGAAACATGTAATCGACATTTTTTCCATTTCTATTGACGGCGTGTGATGCATCTGTCTAACTCCATTGACTTGTTACTATATTGTGGGGGAGTTGCAATTAATTCCAAGGGTTAGGTACTTACTTCTTCTCTCGTTTGCCAGCTCCCGTGTCCCGGAAGCCTTTCGCGAACGGATTGTTGTCGATCTTCAGTTGTGTTATCTGAAATAATTAACTAATTAGGCATTTGCTTTTCGTTTTTGTTTCTCAGAAAATCTAATGGGAATTTCATGAAAATCTTTTCAATATGTTGTGATCACAACATCATTAAGACAGGCTTAGTGATACTAAAACTCTTGCTTGGGTTTTGAGGTGTCCTAAACCGCAGGTTATCTATTAGATAGTTTGCTTGATGAACGTTTCTTCAAACGTTCAGGTTATACCTGAGCACTCAGTTTAACAAACGTTGTTTAAATTGATCTTATATTGTCAGATCAACAGCTTTATTGTGTAGACGATTACAGAAAGACTGTTTTAAAAAGCATACAAAAAAGATTCACATCAAGTTTTGTATACAACTTCATTCTCTTCCCAACTAGCTTGCAACGATGTAGATGTCCAATTAAGTCATGTAGCCTAAGAACTATATTACCAACTTGTGTCATGACATGATTTTATACAAATATATAGTTGTAATAAAACTATTCAATTTACTTGCAATTACGAGTACGGGAAGCGATGAACGCGGTTGTAAAGTTTTAATGTCGTTGAAATATTAATCTAGGTGATTTCCTTTAACTGGAACTGTACTGTAGTTAGTGATTAGAAGTTGTTGCTGAATGTATGGAATACTTTCTTTTGCGTATGGTAAGTGCCTATCCCGGTATCAGAGTTTTAAGTCTTGTATTCTACTGATTTAAGAAGAATGGCTCGCGACGCTAAGTTTTTTATTAAAGGTCGAAATATGGAAGCATGGAAGAGTGTACGTAGTTAAAAATATATTTCTGATCTAGTTTTATTTTAAAGAAAAATCAGGAGTCAATTGAGTCATAAAATTCAGCTTAAACCAATACTGTTGTAAATCTTTATGTGAATGCGAAATACTTGGTAGGTGTCATTAGTTTTTTCCCTAGGGTAAGTTTATCGTTCTTCAACTGTTTTCGAAAGCTGTTTTCTTTTCGAATAGGTATAATACAGTGTCAGATGGCCCGAATTACTGCACAGTCGCCTATTCTCATTTCGACGGTCCCTACGTACATAACGTTAAGTCAAAAATCGAGGTTTACAGGAGAGCGTAATTTGTGTTCAACACACCCTAGAAATAATTCTATGAGCAATAATATATATTTGCTTTCTTAAATATTTTAACAGTTTTTACACATATATAACATATTTTACTTTTTTCACGTTTTTTTAGATAAACTGAGAGATGACCGTTTCTACGACACTTATTCGTTGTATTTATAAGATTTGTTCTCTTATACGATTTCTAAAACAAGGTAAATAAATTAAATAAAAATCGTATGTCAGCATGTGCACATAGATAATCTAAAGCCAATGAGACAATAAAAAAAATGCCATTTTCGGCATGTCTTTATGTACGTAGGGACCGTCGATTTGTGTTCAATACAAAAATAAGAAATAATAAAAGCAAGCTTACCTTCTCATTCTGGTATGCGGTAACCGCGATGAACTCCGTCTCCTTGAAGACGTAAGTCCTGAAGGTGGAGTATGGCAGCTTCAGGATGTCGTTGGCCCTCACCAGGTGGAACCTTGGCTGGTACTTGTGCATCGAGTTCAGGATCGTCTGTGTAACACACTTCAGACAGCTTAGGAAAGTGCTCGCAAAACTGAGGCGTGAGCTTACTTGGTAATGGGGATCGAAGAAGCATTAGGAAGGTCATAATATATACAGGTAGAAGTAATTTTAAAGTCTGTGTTAATAAACTGAACTAATTCATAAAGAGCTGTCAGAATCAGTTTTATTTTGGTACAACATTTGAAAGGAGTTTTTACATAAAAATACAACGAATTACTCTCGTACTTACACAAAAGAGTATGGTTGACACTTAAGTAATTCAGATGACATTTCGATTTTGACAGTTCTTTTTGACAGTTGCTATGTCAGGCTTGCGATTTCTGGTAAACATTGCATCCGAAAAGAGCATTCACGCAGTTGAAGTTACATCATTTATGTTAGTATTCAAACGATTAGCTTCTAATGCTAAACCAATAATCTATATGTAAACATGACAACAGTGTATTTATCGCCATTCTCCTCACACGCAGAAGGCATATAAACAAGTGAATTGTCTAACATATTCCAATAGTTTACTACGTTGGTAATTTACGATTACTTTAGTAGACAAGCGATTGACATGGACCTTACGTAGCTCTGTATTTTAATAAACTATGGAGTATGAAAACAAACAATTTAATGGGAGGTTTAAAGTAATATATTCTACTATCCTACCATAATAATATTTTAAATGCGAATGTTTGTGAGTATGTTTGTTAGTTTTTCTCGGCAAAATGGCTGAACGGATCTTAATGAAATTTGGCACAGATATAGATTATAGGTAGTCTTAAATAACACATAGGATACTTTTTTTGATATCACGTGGGCGAAGACGCGGTCGCCAGCTAGTTGTTCATATAATGCGATGCAATTGCTCCAGACTTAGTTGACAAATGCGCATTGAAAATTTGGAGTAATTTAAATTCAATTGTGCACTTTGTTTTGTGCCTACTCCGTGTTCGTTCTGAGAACTTTAATTACAGACCTGTAGCCCTACTATGACCTCTTAAAGCAATTCTTATTCCGCTGAGGGAAAGAGACAGAGCTATACAGGGTGTCTAGCACCATCTCTTTCCCTCAGCGGAATAAGAATTGCTTTAAGAGGTCATAGTAGGGCTACTGTACCTAAACACAAAATCACTTTTTTTTTAAATTCTATACTCTTTAAGCAGCCAACAAGCTAAAAAAGAACATTACCTACATAAAAGAATGTCTATGAACTCGATCGATTCTGCTATCAATAACCTATTACAATAATAACCCACCTTTAAATTTCCACTGACGCTACCACCCCCGTGTCATTAAGTGTCATTATCTTTACCTATGAATGATGCATGAACACATCGCGATCTTTTACCGTGATCGCGTTCAAGGGAAATTAGCCATAAATTGCAACAATAATCGTGTGATCGAAGGGAATATGCTCGCATTTTGTAATAGAATTATTATGACTAGTTGTGACTAGCGACGTCGGTTATTATTAGATGGGATATTATATAATTGATGATAGTACGAGGTACTTAAGTAATTATCTGGTTAGGTAATACTTAGGCCTTAGCATATTGTGAATAGTGTAGTAGTTTACGGAAAAACAAAGTGTACCTAGGTACGCCATTTTCTTAACAGCTAGCCTACCATGACGTCTTGAAACAGAACTTGTTCCACTGAAGGAAAGAGACAGAGCTATACAGGGTGTCTAGCACCATCTCTTTCTCACACAGGAATAAGTACTGCTGTAAGATGTCATGGTATCCCTTCAGGTTTTCAAGTTTAAATGCTGTAGTTTTATATCAAGGTAAACGCTTATGATATCTAGAAATCTAGATAGGCTTCCTTCATCTCATTGCTTTAAACTTCATACAAAATGATGGCAAGGTCGTGAGAAGACTTATAAGTAAGCGAAAGATAAAGAGATGAGAAAATCTCTAGTCAAACCATGTGCGTAGTAGAGTAATGTTGATAAAAACATCTCAGAGCATCTTAGATTTATGTTTGTCACCCATTTTTTTAATAGATTGGAATTCATCAACTAATTTCTGCTCTCGGTGGAGCGGGGGGAGTGTCATATTGACTAAAACCCACCCGGAACAAAAGGGCAAAAGAAGGATCTTTTTCCTCTATGTTCCGGAGTTGCGGTACCCCTTTCGAACAACCCACAACTCTGGAGTTTGTCAACTTTGTGGTATAATTTTGTTTAACAAATCCATCGTTTTTAATAAAGTTATTCTTCAATGGTAGAGAACTCGTAAATTCTCTACTATTCTATGTAGGATTATTCTTTGAGTTTACTAGTTTATTTAATTCTATTTACCGATGTACCCAACCTTTTCAACTTTAACTTAACCAACTAAACTTGACAAGATCGTGACAGACAGACACGCCTTCGTTTAATATTAGATAGTTTCGACAAGCGCCGTGAACTCGGAGACACATGTTAACACACGACTCCGCCCGCGAATTATGTGTTAAAATATTACTTAATAGATAGGGCTGGCAGTGGACAGGCAGTAAAAAAAGAGAATAAATAATAGTTCTCAGAAGAAATAACAAATGACAAAGAATAAAAAATCATATTTGTATAATCTCAACACGAATGATGTAAATACGATTTTGTAATAAATGCTAATTTAAAAGAGTGTCCATGGAGTTTCTTGCCCATTTTTTTCCATAGAGATCAACGCTTTGGAATGGGCAACTGCAGTACTTTCACAAGTTATTATGTCTTGTGACCGGGACTGTAGCTTCAACATTTTGTTTCTTGACATTCAAAAGTGTCTGTAATTATCTAACTGAAATCAATGCTTTTGAGTTTGAGTTTGAAAGAAGTACGGAAGAAGATATGCGAACTTATGGGCGAGAAAACGAAGATCAGAACAAATGTCATAAGATCTGAGGGCCATGTCGAAAATGACGTCTGAAAGCAAAATGACATAATTGTCAAGTTTGACACGATACACCTTAGTGACAGTGACAGCTTTTGCAAGCGTCTAGTGGAAGTATATTTGGTAGTCTTTGCGTAAACAACTAGGTAAACTATAAAAAAAGATAAATCCGATAGTTGCCATTCTGTGAGCATGCAGGGAGCTTTTGCATCCTTACTAATATTATAAAAGCGAAAGTGAGTTTGTTTGTTACCTCTTCACGCTTTAATGGCTACACCGATTTTCATGAATTTTGGTAATTGGAACCAGGAGATGGACAGAGGTTTAATAGCCTCTGTCCATCTCCTGGTTCTAATAAAGTGGGATGTGAGGGAGAAAGAGGGAAGAAAAGGGAAAACTTAGCGTTGCTATTACAAAACAACAAGGCGTGAGGGGAACTGTGTTACCCCGAATTTGACGACCGAAGACGTGGGCAAAAGCTAGTAGTTAAATAAATAAAATGTGCAGAATGACAAATTGTTCTCGTCATAAGCTACTATGCATCATAACTCGGGCTAAAAACCATACAGAAATACAATTAAAAACTCGAACTTAATAAGTAAGCTAAACTGACATATTCCACTCAATTTAAAACGTTTACCGCTCGATTCGGGACAGCCCTGTCCCGACATAATGACAGGTCTCGACCCCAGCCACTAAATTACTATGAACCGCTGTCGCACTGTACCTACTCCTGTGGCGTGGTCGCACTGTATTCCTGTGGCGTGGTCGCACTGTCTCCCTAACTGTGGTCACGTAATACTTATGATTTTTGAATGATACTGTAGTAATTTATCGTGTAATTTTCTCAAACACAGTTCTCTGAAAAGAAGTCTCTTTTCCTAGGAATTTCTCCGGTATCGTCGGTGCGTTTACAAACATTTGAACTCACATACACAAACAACCAGACCCGAAACAACTATCTGAAAACCATACAAATATTTGTTCCATGCGGATCGAATCCGCGACACCCAGCGCAGCAGTCGTTCGCTCAGCCACTGCGCTAACCATGTCGTCAGTTTGTTTCGAAGATAATTTAAGAAGATTAATTAGTTAACTGGAACGCATCATGATGGTCATGTTCTTATTCTCGAAGGCCCGCGCAGCACGTCTTCTTTCATACTTCTAAGTATATTAGTCAACATCTCAGGAGCTCCTCTTCGTATCCATGTGATCTGTCACACAGTCCATCCATCGTTTTTAGGGTTCCGTACCTCAAAAGGAAAACACGGAACCTTTATTGGATCTCTTTGGTATCCGTCTGTCTGTCAAGACCTTTTATCACAAGAACGCGTGGAGGAATTAGGAAAGAAATTAAAAGTATATAGGTACTCAAGTCCCTTTGTGCTGTGAAAAATCCACCCTGTAAGTCTTGCAGTCAAAAGAAATAGAGGTCTTGGGTTCAAACTTGAGACCTTTGGGCCCGTGAGTCCAACGGCCACACTTAAAAAATAATAAATAAAATATAAATATCTTGGGACAACTCACACACGGCTATCTGATCCCAAACTAAGCAGAGCTTGTGTTATGGTAACCAGACAACTGATATACATACTTATATAATTTATAAATACATACATATTATAGATAAATCACACCCAGACACAGAACAAACAATCATGCTCATCACACAAAGTTTGTCCTGGGTGGGAATCGAACCCACGACCTCCGGCTCAGCAGTCAGGGTCACTAACCACTGGACCAACTGGCCCGTCAAAAAAAATCATTCCATGATACACCTTTCGAAACATCTGCAACATAAGCCCAACTCATATTTTAACCAGCACATTTCATATTACGATCGCATACCATCTAGATACGCTGCCATTGTGTCCTAGGTTGTATTGTAAAAATTGTGTTTGTATGCAAAATGGACATTGGCATTCAATGGGGACCCCGGACCGGGTAGAACGATGGATGTATCAATATTCATGTTGTATGTATGGCGGTTTTCAGTTGGCTTATTCCCATGATCAGTGTGTGTGATTGATGGAGCTGATTTTATGTTTGTTTTTGTTGGCGTCATCATCTGCCTAACGCAGAAAAAAACTTTTTTTTGCTGATAGGAAATCATCAAATAACGTCACCCGCGGAGGGAAGTGTCATACTTGTACTGACTAAAACCCACCCGTGTTCCTTCTACTGCGCTTTATCTTCCGGGGCCGCGGTATCTTTTTCGAACAACCCGCAACCCCGAGATAGTCTATGGCTTGAAGATGAACATATCGGTAGACTATAAGTTTACTACTATAACTTTTCATACTATTCTTTAAAAAGATACGAAATGCATTCAGGCAACAGCAACTATTGTGTGGTATTTAGTAACAACCAAATCACGCCCGTGTAATAGGGGTGAGCCTACTCCATCAACGGGTCCCAAATGCACTGACTCCGAAGCTACTACCAAGTGATTTCTGATGGACCATCGAACAAGCTAAGTCATTTCGCTTATAATTTAAAACTTCCAGCACTAACTTAGCTGTTTCATTAAGTACAATTTAGTTATTACTCGTATTCCTTTTCTGTACATGCTGTGGTTATGGAACTCACTGCTGCCTAGCATTCGCGATTTAAAGACCGTTTCCATTTTCAAAAACAGTATGAAAGAGCATTACCTGTCCTCTCAATCGTAATTTATGTATTTATTTATAGATATATATATTTAAGCATTATGTATTTATACAAGTTTTTATTAATATTTACTTATAAATGTAAGTTATAATGGGTTAAGGCACGCATAGGTATATTTTTCTCGTACTCTCTCACACACTATCGTCTACATTTCGTTGTCATATCTCCTCTCACAGGTCTGCTGGCAGAAATTTCTTAAGAAATAAGCAGGACCTTTGTAGTCAAATTTTATCTTTATTATTTCTGTCTTGTCTACTGTGTGTACAAAAATGATTAAATAAAATGAATAAATAAAACAGTTTTTTCTTTGACTAATTGTCGTCCCCTACAAGTTCGCGCGGGCCCATTTGATCCAATTGCTCTCATTAGATTTGACCAATTGATTATGACAACATCCGCTCATACTCGGATTTCTGTTGGCTGTCGTTTTGATTGAAGCACTTCCTATGTGGATTTATACAATTAATGTTAATTAAGAATGTTTTGAAGATTTTATAAGCATAAGCTTCATTGAGAAAGGTGGGCAAAGAGTCTCACTCATTGGACGCCTTAAATCAAAATCATTTATTTCAAGTAGGCCAGTTGCAGGCACTTTTGAACTGTCGAAACATTGACAACAATAAAAATTAAGCTACAGTTTCAGTCACAAGGCATAATAGCTGTGAAAGTACTGTAGTTGCCCATTCAAAAGACTGTAGTTGCCCAATCCAAAGCGTAGATTTCTCTATTTCCTTATATAGGAAATCGCCGTGGAGGAAGGCCGCACGGAGGTGGTGAGATCATCTGGTCTTAAATGCGGTGCGAACATGGCCAAATAACACACATAATAGAGAGGTTCTGAAGGAGAAAGGGAGTCTTTGCCCAGCTGTGGGGAAATTATGAGGCAAACAAAAGTTTTCTAGGTAAGTAAGTAGTAACTAAGTTTTTCTTGTTAAATTATTTAATGAAACCAGCTTTGTGTTGAATGAAAGAGCCTCTACGATATGGGATACTAGTGTGGGGACCAGATAACAATGTTGATAACATTATTTTTTGTAGTTATTAGGCTTGCTTTTTGTTTTTGTAGGTGTTGGCAAACTAACTGCCAGATGGGTGGCGGTGATCATCAAAATATCTCGAGCAAGACCTAGTTCAGACATGGGCTATCGAAAGCACGCCTTCAATTATGATGGTTAATAGCTCTATGTCCTTTTTTGGGGTGGAAAATCATTAAATGATTCCTTCCCCTCGGGGCGGAAAGGAGTATCAGACTAGTGCTGACTAAACCCATCCGCGTTCCTTCTTTTGGCATTTGTATTCCGGGGCCGCGGTATCTTTTCCGAACCAACCAGCAGCCCCAACAACCCACAGAATATAGAATATTACCTAAATTGCAACACAAGTGCAATATTTTGTTGCAAAAGACAAGTGTTCAAGACAAGTTTAAAAATGTCTTCTCACAAAGTTCAATAAAAACGTAACAAGATAAATCGTGTCACATAACGAGAAATGACAAAGAAATCTTTTGTCTTAACGAATTATTCCATCAAAATTTACAACGCCATTAAAATAACTGTTTAAAATATCTATTTTGACGCGCTGATCATCTCATCAGGAACAAACGACACCATAAAGACTTTTTTTAAGTTAACGAACGACTGCATTCAGCCCGAAAACGATAACATTAAAATAAAATTATAGTTGTTCCTTACGTCGGCTTTAATTACCGGCCTCTTATTGGTCCGTCCAATTTCTTTATTTTACGGTTGGACAACAAATTTATATGTAAATCGATGGCGCGGTGGTCCGGCGCCGATGATGCATCGAGTATCGATTAAAAGTAATTGCCCCTCTCTAGGATGTGACGACATCTGGTTAATTGTTTGAATTTAGAAGTACGTTTTTGAGTTTCATTGATTATAATTTGTATGAATCTGTTTCGCTGCGTTTTCTTTTTACCTTGCAACATTATTAAGTTAGTTATTCATATTTAAACTACTAATGTAGGTAATGTAGTTTTTGAAACACTAAGTAGCTATTGTTCTCATTATACTTTTAGATAACCTTAATACACCAAAAAACAACTCGTAGAAGCTTTATCGATATCCTCACTTTTAGAGATTTCTTGATTAATTTAATTACATCGTATCGACATAAAAATAAAACCAGAATCCCTAACTAATAGTTCAAAGTAACAAGCGCGGGGTGGCGCCACTAGTCTAGCCGTAAAAATCGCTTCGCCACGCTCACAAGTCATAAACAATCATTTTGTTGATCGTTCTTTGATGAACTGTCTATGGCGCAACTATTCATAACGTAATTTTATAAAAAAAAAAAAACGTAACATAGAATGGGTTTTACGATTTCCTAGAAACCATAAATTTGGTGTCTTGTTAACAATCGATGAATGGCTTAATGGAAGATTCAAGGGGATGGATGGATGATTTTTTAATATTCATTTAAAGCAAGATTGCTAATAATGTGAAATGTAATAAGGTAATGAATACGTACGTAATAAGACTGACAACGAGAGAGAGTTATCTTCCTACATCTATGCAAAATGTCATGCTTTTTAGTTGCGCTATTCGTTACGAGATGGCGCTGCATGTCCACAACTTACTTAAAATGTCAACCGTCCTAGTTTCGTAGCGGTTATTGCGTGTACTAAGTGATTTTGTTTTCAACAATACAAGAGATTGTTATATCCTGATTTTTTTTCAATTACTTATGGTTTTGTTTGTTAAACATTAAATGTTTAGTTATTTCTAATTTTCTGAAACAAAGGAGCTAAAAATACTGTATTATTGACAAATAAATAAAATTAATCAGTAAGGTCGCTTTCTGATTAATTTTCTCAACGAAATAGAATTAAATATAGAACGCATCGCATTCTAGGCGACGCATTGCCGCCCGTCGCCCCACACATTCGCGCCAAATGGCTAATTCGCGCGGCAAGCATACGCGCCATAACTCATATCAACTAACCAATCGCCGAGGGACCGTGCAAACATACCTCCGTCTCTTTCTAACCTACTAGAAACCCGAGCCTTGTTTGTTTTTCCTTTTACTTCCTTTGAAATCTTATTTTGAATTTTATTCCTGCAGGGGCGTGGATGCGACGATGCATTTACTCTGTCCCACGTACGGAACGCAACTGCCGTCTCCGTCTCGCTTTTTGTAATTTTAATTCGCAGAACGCTATCGAAACGTGATTCGAGTCTATAGAAACTTTTTTATTGCGAATGTTCGGAATTCGATGAGGCAAAGACGGGATTTCGGCAAAGCTTATGCAGTATCGACTGAATTCGAATGATGCATCTTCATGTTTTAGTTAGGAAGTGGTTTATGATTTGCGGTCGCCATTTTAGAATGCCATCAAAAATGTACATAATCGAAAGTATGTACCTATTTCAAATGAGTCTGTTTATTTACAGGATTTATTGTGCAGTTTCGTTCTGTAAGTAAAATGTCCAGATTTTTTGCTAGATATTGTATATTTAATGTTGTCTATAATCTCTTGTCAAGACTACTGATACCGATTTCCAGGTTAGCAAAACACTCTTTAAGTACCTACACCAATTAACTTATTAGAAATACGTTTTATAATTATTAACTTTTATTGGTGGACGCCAACACAAACATAGTGCAGACCATTGATCTAACATCTATAGATCTTAATAAATTCAAGCCGCGGTCAAATCACTCAAGCGTTAAAAGACAAAAACAAAATCTCAAAATACAAGAAGCCAAACTCGTCGTCTCCCAAAACACATCAGTGCCCAGAAACAAAGAAAACCTTTAAAATTCCCACTAAATCAATTAAACCACATATCTCACTTGAACGCGTGAAAGTAGCCAGATATTCCTTTAACCTTAAGTTAAAACAAACGCAGGATTACTGCAGAGAACAGAGGGACCGCCGACCAATATTTGTGGCCTACAGTTGACAAGCAAACCGTCTTAGCATTGAGTCAACAAAAGGGTTCACTAATGCCCCTTTTTACCACAAAAAGCATCGACAAATATTGGTTCAAATGCGGCAGTCGCTTGCCGCGTTGTTGTTTGTGATTTTAAAGTTTTTAAGGTGGTATATCGGTTTTTGGTTATTGGAGTATGACGGTACTTATTTGGTATTATGACTGTTTACTGGGGTGCTGGACCTGTGGGTCTAGAAAGAGCTGAAACGAGAGCTGATGATGCAATTCTGCCCTAGTAAACATTAGCGCCCTGTCCATTTCCCTATCAGTGATCGTTGTTGCAAATGCTTCTTTTTCCGTACTTTCAAACTGTTATACAGTGTCTGAGGATTCTGGTCTTGTTTCTAGGATCCTTATTGTTAAAACAGAAATAACAACTTAGCCAGCCTTATATTCCACAGACTGCATTGACATTTATTTCAAACCTTACAACGACAAAAACGTTTATTATGACCACTTCAACCCAGTACTGGATAATACGATAGCCCTTGGTAAAACTAATTAAGGAAATAGACTTTTGGCCACAGATTTCTTGATTAACTACGTTAGTGTTAAGTATAGATTGGTTATCAGAAGATATGTCATTGAGAAAAAGGGTGATCCTACATCTTAGCGTCTCGCCTCGACGACAATAGACATCATTGCCAAGTTTGCATTTTACTCTAGTACCTCACACAGTTGGGTCCTGTCTTGTCAGGAAAGATATTGTTCGCGTTAGCCCATCTATCAGAAAGGAATATTCTGTCGACTAAGTACAATATTGCACTATTTATCTTCATAATCAATTTTCCTGCTCTTGTCTCTCTTGTTTTCTTCTTCCATTCCCTGTCACGGCATCATTTACTCTTTTCTCCTTCACATCATTCCTTACACAATCCATACATCTTTTCTTTGACCTTCCTCTCTCTCTCCTTCAAGAATATTCAGATCCACTGCATTGCACTAGGTATTCGATTAATTCCGTTTACCTTAACGAACAATTCATTCTTAAGTACTTAGTCAAACATCCAGCGGGCGCAAGAATCTTCCATTCCAACGATATCTTAACAGTTTTTATCTAGATCTGTATTTGCTCTACGAAGAGGTGTGTTGTGAACTGTAATCTTATGAGGCTGTACGATGCAAGGTTTTGGATCCAGGGAAGGACTAAGGATTTGTATTTGTTATTGAGTAACTAAGTTTTTTCATTGGGATTTTAAGTTTGAATTTGTGACCCAAAGCCCTAGCATAAGTGCACAGTGTTAACGTAAAGTAAATATATCGATTTTTGAATCGAAAATAAAAATATCTTGAAAGTTTTAGCTACAATGTTGTCAAGCACAATCTGTAAGTATTCTCCAAAGGTATGAATAAATTTTGAAAATACTAGCTTTTGCCCGCGGCTTCGCTCGCGTTAAATTCGGGATATCACAGTTCTCCTTTCCTGATTTGCCTTTGACCTGCCACCTGTAGTTTTTGCCCTTGCGCCTTATTTATTGTAATAGCAATGCTAAGTTTTCTGTTTTCTTCGCTCTTGCTCGCTCATTTCACACTTTAAAAAAAACCATAGTTAGCCTATGTCCGTCTCCAGGGTCCCAACTATCTACTAATATCTATGTCACCTTTGATAAAGCCACTACCCCAACCGTATAGTTAAAATTGTTTTTACGGCTAATATGGCGTTAGTAGCAATCTAGGAATTTGAGTGTATTTTTTTTTATTTTTTTAATCTATGGAGAAGATGGCGTTAGTATCAACTATTTTCGAAAAATCCTCTTACCCAATTCTTGCATGCACACCACAGTACAGAACAATCGCACATGCGCGGGAGCATCCATTAGCGATTAACGAGCGATCGGCGGGCGGCCACTAAATTAAAATAAATATTTGCCGGCTCCACAAAGCGGTGCCGCTTTCATCCTCGCCGACACAGGTGCCGCCCGAGACGTACAGTCAACCACTTACTGTACTCACCATATACCTATTTAGTTCTTGATTAAGTTGAGAGTAAAACTAAAATATGGGAAACTAATTACACTGAATCTGTAACGTTGAAACAGCAGTTAAATGTTGAGTTTATTATGAATAACTGCAAATGGTAGATGGGTTTTCGTTTTTTTTTTAGGTATGGAATTAACAATCATCATTTTCCTGCCCTTCTCCCATTTTATTTGGGGTCGGTGCAACACGTTTTTTTCTTCCATTCTCTCCTGTCAGACGTCACGGCTTCATTTACTCCTTTCTCCTTCATTTATCATTCCTTACACAATCCATCCATCTTTAAAAAAAAAACTTGAGAGAACGAAGTTATTACTTATTATGTACAAAAAAAACCTGTAAACACTCAATAAAAATAATCGTCGCGACACCACGCTGTTAAATGCGAAATAGAAAGACGAAACGAAAAAAACTGGTTAACTTTCTATGAGAGAGAGAGAGACCAACAGAGAAACACGCCGCACGGCTTACAACTATAGCAAAAAGTATCGTTACAACTTTTGGTCTTAATTTTCCTCGTCTAGCCCCCTTACGCTACGCGTGATAAGGAACTTCGTTCCAAAACTTTTGAACTATTGATATAGAAACCCTTAAATACATTTGCAAAGACACGCCATTTTATTTGCAAACTGTACTTGCTCAATAAGCGTACAACCGATGCAAATCATTAAGAAACGCGCGCCATTACCACTCTTACCTACGAGGTATTGGCTACTTACATATGTATCTCGATAAATAAACGATTATGTACTTCGGCTGTTAACTAGTATATAGCAGATGGTTTACTAGTAATAATTACCTATCTAATTACTTTATTTTATTAGTAGCAAATGACTGAAGTTATGTGGAGATAGTGTGTTTCGTTTATTTGATTTGCAGTCTGTAGACTTTTATTTTTTTGTTGAAGTTCATTTTCTAGGATTTCAAGACATAGAACAAAATTTGATAAAGCCTTTATAACAATCTCGGTGTACAGACGCCTGCACATTAAGCTACTACAATCTGTCAGATTTCTTTGATAGATTTTCGACTTTATTTCTAAAGTATTAGGTTCAAGGTTCATTGGGAAAAATTTACAGTTTCGGGTAGCTTGACCTGCAGGCGTCTGTACAATAAAATAGTCTAACATTACATTTATCTCCACTTAAACTGGTTTAAATACTTGTTCCACTTAACACAATAATAAGGACCAATAACAACAGGAAGCCACCAAGTAGTCTACAAAACTTAAAACCTCTATGGTACGCAAACATTTGATCTATGGGCGGACCCATTTTTTTTTTGTTTTTTCTAAGACACCTGATAGTTCTACACTGACATGAGGATTGATAGCAAGGAGTTTGGACAGGTGTCAGATAACTGTCGGATGTTGACAGTTATCTGACACCTTAGAGTTGTTTGAAACTACTAGATTTACTTAGGCTTAAGAGACGTCAGATTCAAGAGCTGGTAAGGAAGTAAAAGTGGTTTATAAGTTGAAGTTGTCAACATGTTAGAATGCTGAAATGAGTTGAGGCGAAATAAAATTGTAAACAGCAAACATTATGATAAATTCGTTAAAAAAATAAACGGTTTTCATATATTTTCATTTGTCGGGTTATCGACATATCGGCTGTGGTATCAGCGATCATTAAAACTCGACCAACACTGAGAAGTATCTCGTAAGAAGGTTGGATCAAGGGCTTGATACAGAAAGCGGTTCTCCTGGACACGGCTCGTATCGTTAGGAGGTTTCTCTCTCTGCAGCCCTGACAGCCGGTAGCTTGGACCCTGTTCCCGATACTGTTGGGCTACTATTTTTAATTTTATTTGTTTTATTTATTTTTGAAAAAGTAATTTGTGTACAAAAATTAAAATAATGGTCTTTGTAGTGTATCTATTTAATAGATCTGTAAACACTGTCCCACACACACAAGTGGTTGGGTATACGTCACGAATGTCAACTGTCAGTCATCACGGATGGCGGGAAAGTGGCAAGTGAAGCGGACCAGGAACGGGGACTTGGTTGTGTTGGTGAGCCTGTGATATATAGTGTTATCAGCCCTGCTGACCCTGTTAGAAACCATATACTACAGTCTTCATATACTACAGTCTTCATAAACTCATCTAAATCAAAATACAAAGACGACTTAATTAATTAAGACGAATAAAACCAAATACAAAACGACAAAAAAGCAGCAGTCACCAGCGCCATATTTAAAACTACCAAACATCACGGGGAAACTACCAAAAAATATTAAAAAAAGGGTTTTAAAGGCAGTTACAGAAGTGTTAACGTTTGACCAGACCGGCGCGCAAACACCGGTGTGTACCGACCCCTTAACGGCGAATGTAATCTGTATGTGTGTACACTTGGGCTAAATGGTGGTTAGATATTCACGGCGTTGAAGGTAAAGCGATGAATAGAGATTGAAGTTTAAGTGATTATATTAATAGTAAGTTTATGTGAAGAAGTTTTATTACTAACTAGCTTTCGCCCGCGGCTCTGCCCGCTTTACATTTGGGGTAACACAGTTCTCCTTGCGCCTTATTGATTTGTAATAGCAACGCTAACTTTTCCCTTTTCTTCCCTCTTTCTCCCTCACATCCCACTTTTTTCAAAAAAATATTAGCCTATGTCCGTCTCCTGGTTCCCAACTACATCTGTACCAAAATTCATTAAAATCGGTTTAGCCATTAAAGCGTGAAGAAGTAACAAACAAACAAACAAATAAACAAACAAACAAACTCACTTTCGCTTTTATAATATTAGTAAGGATACTAGCTCGTAACTGTCCCACTACTGGGTAAAGACCTCTTCTCCTACAGAGATAGCTCGATCATTGTTGCGTTCTTAGACTTATAATTAACTAGCTAGCGCCCGCGGTTTTGCCCACATGATATCGAAGTATCCTATGTGGTATTCCAGACTATAATCTACCTCTGTGCCAAATTTCATCAAGATCCGTTAAGCCGTTTTGACGTGAAAGAGTAACAAACATTCATAAAAACATCATCCTCACAAACATTCGCATTTATCTATACTAATATTATAAAGCTGAAGAGTTTGTTTGTTTGTTTGAACGCGCTAATCTCAGGGACTACTGGTTGGAATTGGAAAAGTCTTTTAGTGTTGGATAGTCCATTTCTTGAGGAAGGCTATAGGCTATATAACATCACGCTACGACCAACAGGTGCTAAGCAGCGCGGGTGACACCGTGGGGAACAGCTAGTAATATTATATAGTCAGTAGTAAGTCAGTTGTTGATTGGGTTGAGGAAGTCAGATAGGCAGTCACTCCATGTAAAATAGTAGTCGGCTGAATCCGGTAAGACTGGAAGCCGACCCCCACATAGTTGGGAAAAGGCTAGGCAGATGATGAGTGAGAGATGAAAAACATCATCATGCATTCATGATTGGCCGTGCCCCCGACAAACGTGTATAAGCTTACAAAAGACGAATCATTTAAGAACATCTTCAACAAATGTTTTAGAACTTAATTAACAAGAAAACAACAATAACTGAATCCAAGTAACAGCCACCTAAGCAATTATACTAAGATGGCGATAGCAGGGAAAAGCATGGACATATTAAGTCTATACGCACTATTCAAAAAGTATGGTAGTAAAAGGTACGATCAACAAAAGAGATAGATAGCCAAACGCGTAAGATATAGTTGAATTTGTTTTAGAAAAATATAAAATATGAGCGTCTTCAACACAAATTTTATTTATTTAATGAACTGTTTGTTTTCAACCAAATAAATTTATGTTCATTTGAAAAAAAAAAACATGAGTTTTAGGAAAATTTAAACTTGACTGTACCATTAGTATTACACTGTTCATTATACATATATATATGTTCACAACACTAGATATTAAACTATAAAAGCTTCCATTCTCAAGTATAAAATCACTACACTAAACCATTCTAACAAGAGCTGTTATTTCAAAGCTAGGCCTAAGCAACAAAGCTCTACTTATTACAGTTGTGGGATGAAAGACCGTTTTCGAAAGAGCTCTATCCTTGAGCAAGTCAGTTGAAGAGAAAGATCAAGTTATGTTGGATGCGGGATAGTTTGATGTGAAGTGTAATGACAGGCGCCATGTTTGATCCACATTTTAATGTGAAATTTAAAAGGCGTTACGTTAATGGAACGTTTAGAATTGAGATGGGATAGAAAATGTTATCTTTTTTTGTTCTTTTGCTCATCTTAATGAGCAGATTTTCTAGTGATTTTATGGGACTTAATTGGACTAGATCCTTTTTTTTGGGTGGGAAATCATATAATAACTTCTCCCGCTCTGGGCGGAGCGGGGGCAGCGGAGCGGAGCTTTTACTGACTAAAACCCACCCATATTCCTTCTAATGCCCTTTACGTTCCGGGACCGCGGTATCTCTTTCGAACAACCCGCAACCCCGGCGGAGGCTCTGGTAAGCCCCTCTGCTTTGCTGGCATCTCTTTGAGGCGCGCGTGAAACACGAACGCGACATCGTCACGGCCTGTTGTCAATAAACGGACGGTGAGCTACCCATTGCTCACTGTCCACAGGCCCGGGACTGGATAGTTAGGAAAAGAAAGAAATGCAAAAAAAACCTGCTTCGTGGGAGTTGGACTCGCGCACCGAAGGTTTTGTATAAGCTTGCGACATAAACTGCCATATCTTTAAAAAATATCTTGGGACAACTCACACACGGCTATCTGATCCCAAGCTAAGCAGAGCTTGTGTTATGGTAACCAGACAACTGATATACATACTTATATAATTTATAAATACATACATATTATAGATAAATCACACCCAGACACAGAACAAACAATCATGCTCATCACACAAAGTTTGTCCTGGGTGGGAATCGAACCCACGACCTCCGGCTCAGCAGTCAGGGCCACTAACCACTAGACCAACAGGCCCGTCCTGACTGCATAGATGTTGAAGGTTGATATTCTCAGCTCCAAGGGGCCACAGACTTCATCATTCATCATTTTCTTGCCCTTGTCCCATTCTATTTGGGGTCGGCGCAACACGTTTTCTTCTTCCATTCTCCCCTATCAGACGTCACGGCATCATTTACTCCTTTCTCCTTCATATCATTCCTTACACAATCCATTTATATTTTCTTTGGCCTTCCTCTCGCTCTCCGTCCTACAATAGACTTGAGTACTTACCTATATTGTTTTTAATTAATTTCAAGTTGATACTTCTACGCGTTTTCGGGATAAAGGGTCTTGACAGACAGACAGACGGTCAACAAACTGATCCCATAATGGTTCCGTTATTATCCTTTTAAGGTACGGAATCCTAAAAACACTTAAAACAAATTGAAACACCGTCGATCAGAATACAAAACCTAATTCAATACTTGAACAAAACAAACGGCCCTTCTTTAAATTTATAACTATAATAAATGAGTTCGGTGCTCATAAAATTATATGATCAATGGCGAGGCGCCACCTGCCGTCGAAAACGCACAACTATGTCGAGCGATGCGTGTGCGCATTCGATGCCATCCACACGAATATCAACCTTATTTTTGTTGACACAAGGTTGGAATGTGATTGTTGGGAATATTTGCTATTTATATCAAAATTAATAATTATGAAAATTCGAGTATTAATCTTGTTTCCGGATCTTTTTACTATCTTTTGTGGTTAATCAATTAATTAGTGCATATAAATCAATGAAGACGTTATTTTTAGTAATTGGTGATTGTATCTACGCATTGTCGCTGTTTTTAATTACGGGAATTTAAATTTTTGTTGAATAGTTTTGGGTAGGTGTTACAGAAGAATCGTGGATTTTAATAATCTATCATTACAATCTTTCCTTGGGTAAATTTAAATCAGATTGTAAATTACTTGTTATTAACAAAGAAGAAACTTACAAGGCAGACTCATCTTTGCGATAGAACCGTAGAATTAAAAAGAAAACCTGGCACCTCAAATGGCTGATTTAGAAAAATCATAATAAAAAACCTATAATTAAGTATAACGTTGAAATTAGTAACACATAGGATAATTTTCTTTTCTATATCATGTGGGCGAAGCCGCGGTCGCCAGCTAGTATTATTATAATAATTATCCTACGATGATTCTGCTAAAGCGAACATTTACGCCACTTGGTCAGAAAAACAAAAAAAAACAGCAAATGGAAAACAGAAAACGAAAACACAAAAAAAGAAATGTTCCCACAAAATTAAATTCTGCTACAGTTCCTTCACGACTACGGACTGTTATAATCCTTACAAATATTATAAAAGCGAAAGTGAGTTTGTTTGTGGATCCTGTTTCCCAACTATCTCTGTACCAAAATTCATCAAAATCGTATTAGCCATTAAAGCGTGAAGAGGTAACAAACAAACAAACTAACTTTCGCTTTTATAATATTAGTAAGGATGGCTATACAACGTCATAATGTGTAGGGCTACCATGACGTCATAGGCTATTTAAAAAAAAAAGAGTGGGATATGAGGGAGAAAGAGGGAAGAAACGAGAAAATTTAGCGTTGCTATAACAAATCAATAAGGCGCTACCTACTGAATTTAAAGCGGGCGAAGCCGCGGGCAAAAGCTAGTATAAAATAATAATAGTAACCGATATTGTACATAGCGAGGGCTAGGTTATGTAGGCTGACACGCTTCCATCGACGGTATCAATAGCTAATCCCATGGGCCAGCTACCGTGATATAACGGGGAATAGGGTTGGTGGACCAGAAAAAAAAATAGGTAAGTACCTATATTTAAAAAAATGTGGCGTTTAAAAAAATATAATCAACTTGCTTTTGCCCGCGGCTTCGCTCGTGTTAAATTCTGGGTAACACAGTTCCCCTTTCCTGATTTACCGGCTACCTGTAGTTTTTGCCCTAGCGCCTTATTTATTGTAATAGCAAAAGTAAGTTATCCCTTTTTTTCCCTCTTTCTCCCTTATATCTCAATCTTTTTAGCCTATGTCCGCCTCTAGCAAAGCTCAGTTTTCCCTTTTCTTCCCTCTTTCTCCCTAACATCTCAAGCTTATTCATAAAAATAAATGTCCGTTTCCAGGGTCCCAACTATCTCTGTGCCATTTAGGCGTGAAGACGTAACAAACAAACTCACTTTGGCCTTTATAATATTAGTAAGGATTTTAGGGATTTCGATTGGTATTAGTATTTTGGTCTCATCAACGTAGGTTAAAAAATCTCAACAGTGAGCATTTAATTAGAAAATCTTTCGGAATACGATAAAAACATGTTCAATCAATCAAGATAGATGTTCAATTAATAAGATTTGATGGGCCTGTTGGTCTAGTGGTTAGTGGCCCTGACTGCTGAGCCGGAGGTCGTGGGTTCGATTCCCACCCAGGACAAACTTTGTGTGATGAGCATGATTGTTTGTTCTGTGTCTGGGTGTGATTTATCTATAATATGTATGTATTTATAAATTATATAAGTTATCAGTTGTCTGGTTACCATAACACAAGCTCTGCTTAGCTTGGGATCAGATAGCCATGTGTGAGCTGTCCCAAGATATTTATTTATTTATACAGAGAAACAACACAATCTCCAAACACACCCGTAATCTTCAATGACTCAGTTACACAACAATTCTTATAAAGTAAAACCACTAGTGTGTAAAGCTATAATTTGCTAACCCTAGTCGGGGGTAGCGCGAACCCACCCTTAATTGATTGCTCTGTGATTGATCGAAAGTCTTTAACCGATGTTCTACGAAAATATAACCCCTATAGGTTCTGCCCTTCAGTTCTCTGAAAAGACTGAAATCATATTTTTAGAATATTTGGAAATGAAGGCAATATTTGAATTTTGAAACTACACTTCCTCCTCCTCTCATGTTCCAAACAAACTTCAACCCCCATTTTAGGGAAATACGGGGATCAGAAAGAGACAAAAAGTAGCCCATGTCCGTCTCCAGGGTACCAACTGTCTCTGTACCAAATTTCATCAAAATCGGTTTAGCCATTAAGGCGTGAAGACGTAACAAACAAATAAACTCACTTTCGCTTTTATAATTTTAGTAAGGATTACTTGCAGTATGTTTTCGTTTTTTTTTTATTGGGAATGTACTAACTACCTTTATTTTTAACTTTGCCGTATTTTTTCAGACACAGCACGCTTGTGGCTGACGGGTTAGGCGATGGTGTAACTAAAATACATTAATATTTTGTTAGATCAGATATTTTAGACAAATTTTAATTTGAGTTTCATTTCTTCGGATACTCGTTTTCAGTTTTCTTGAAAATTAACCATCAAATCGCTGAACTTTTTCAGCGATAATAATAAAATGCTATCAGGTGAACTTAAATACTTTTTTTTAACACATTTTATTACACCTAAACAAGTCCAACGGAGGTCAAACAGCTGACACATAATTGCCTTTGCCTTTTAATCACATCAATTTAAAAAAGGAACGCCATACACTTCTACCATTATACACCCAATTACGAGTTTCACAAACACATGTCATTCACAAAAACAAACATACTAACGACAATATAACTATTTATTACCTAATCTTGAACAAACGCCTGTTAGTTTTGGGAACTAACCCCTAATCATTTCATAATTAACTGAGTTTTTACGCCAATTTTGGGGCCAACCTTTTTTTGGTCGTTTTGTTAACGAGGTGTCAATGTAACAAAGGAGTTTATAACCTATTTCTATTTCACTAAGATTGATTATTCTTTGTTGGGTATCGTATAACAAATATTTGTGTTGGTTGAAAAGTACGTGTCCATATAATTAGGCTGCAGACACCTCAGTGTGATGATCGCTGGCGCCTTAAGGCTCGTAGAGTGACCATATTGAATTATTACATCGGGACGTCATGATTTATTTGACTAGAGAACTTTTTTTTTAGTCTATGGGAGGTTATAGTCGCCTACAACTTGTTCACAGGGTAGAGTTATAACTAGAAAAATGTGTAAAAAATTTGGTTTAAAAAATAACATTACCTACCTACCTACGACAATAGTTAATTATCCAGTTTTGAATGACATTTTAACACATTTAATTAAATAAATGTGTTGAGATAACATAAAACAAAAAAATATTATACAAAAAAAAGAATATTATATCTCACGTTTTGAAGTCTGAAAAGAATCTTTATTACCCGACTACGGTAAAGACAAAAGTGTTACTTTACACTAACAGAGTATAATAAATCGAAAACGTCAAATGAAAAAAGAATAACAGTAAAATTACATTTACCCACTCACAAAAGAATGTAAAATATCTAATAACAGAACTAACGCGAAGATTGCAAGTTTTTTTTTAATTACAGTGGTAATTAAAAAACATTATGAATGTGTGAACACATAAGTAATGGATATTTTTCCGTACTAGTGGGGAAAAATAATAAAAAGAAGCTATTAGTATTTACTTAGATGTTTAATGTTATAAACGCGATAAACGCGTCAAGTAAGGAAATGGCAATGGATGTTCTTTTTAATGTCATTGTGTGAGAGAATTTTAAAATAAATAATAATAATAATAAATTTATTTATTGTTTACAAGGACCAGATTATAGTACAGATAGATTGGGACATGAGAGTAATTCACAATCTGGTAAGCGGGTGAAGCGCTGTACTCCTATATAGGCTACTGAGTAGCCTGTGTTTAGGAGAGACAGGACTCATCCCGTATAAACAATATACATATAGGGGTCTCATGACGTAGTAAATATACACATTTATACACTCCCAGACACAATTCACCATCAACCTAAGTTTAGGGTTACTATTTTAGTAGTAAAGTAAAGCTTGCAGTGTCAAGTGTGTATTTTAACAGTAAATTAAGCGTCTTTTTCCAATTGTATGGAAGCAGTTTTAATTCCTGGCCCCTTTATGCAATTTTTAGTGTTCTGGACGTTCTGTTATTTGTAATGATTAACAAAAATTTCTGTAAGAGGTAAAAGCACCGAGGACCGTTGTTTTTCTAACATATTTCGGTGCGAAATTCTCTACTATTTATAGAATTTACTCCGGATTTTTTTTTGACTTAAAAATTAAGACCTACAGCCAGGGCAATAAACTTACAAACTAAACGACTACACGCTAAGGGTACCACCTGTGGGGTATGAGCCTCGGCTTAGGGCGTCGCTGGAGGAGGACAGCAAAGGGACAGGCTGGATCTGAATGATATTATTTGGGGACTGATTTGAGCTTACTGACTCAGCAGCGCGGGCTTGCTCTAGCAAGGGACGGGTAATTACTCCGGAAAGATTATACTTGGCAGACATATGTAGTTAGACAAATTTGGTAGGAAGAAGACAGGCAGATAATGATGATCATACAAAAACCCAGATGAGACCAGATTAATAAATTAATTTAATCATCAACACAAGTCGGATGATTCATCTAAACACCATTTGCTACATGACCACTGGGACCCATCAGATCAATAAACACATCACAACACAACTGCTCCCTGCTAATAGGTCAACCAACAGTTATTAAGAAAGAAGGACATACATAGTCACGTGTACACAATAATCCATATAAAGACCTCACAAGCTGAAGTATGAGACAAAAAAGTCCATAATTGACAACATGTATGGAGTACCTACAAACACGGTTAAGGTATGTGATCACTAACATTAATAACAATTTCTGTGGCGAAAATTACCCTTAAATGCTCATCGCCGTAGGTGTACGATGAATTGAAGATTTTGTATGGATTATTATCGTGTTATAGTTTTAAGTTTGGTAATTATATTAGTTGTTTTCATTTTTTGGTAACGGTATTACTAAAGGTTATAGATGATATAGTATTCGATGATAATCGTAACCCATGAAGCAATTACTAGTTTTTTTTTCAATGACAAGTTTAAAAAAAAATCGTGGCAATAAAATCTC
The DNA here is from genome assembly GCA_958449745.1 of Ochropleura leucogaster. Taxonomy (NCBI): domain Eukaryota; kingdom Metazoa; phylum Arthropoda; class Insecta; order Lepidoptera; family Noctuidae; genus Ochropleura; species Ochropleura leucogaster. The sequence goes on along the minus strand of OY288220.1, from coordinate 4,490,653 downwards.
GATTAAGTATAGAATAGAGGTTTAGTAAATTTGCTGGTACTACTGCTATTACTCTTTGGTTACTTAAGATAGCGAACATGAATAAAATCCCTTGGTCTTCTCAACAAAGTAAATTACGCATTTTTTTAACTGTCATTTTTTATTTTAAGTTACCTGTTACGCAATAACCAATCAATACTAATTAAGAATACTCCAGTTGAGATGAGATAATTAAAAAGACACAGTAAAAAAATAAACTAAAGAACATTAAACAAAAATACTCTGTGATCACTTTTCGAAAATTAAAATAGTAACCGTCAAAATATATGGTCTAGGAACGCCCAAAGCTATTTGGGTAACGGATAAACTGTTTGGAGGCAAAAAATTGATGACCCGGTCATAATCATAACAGCACATGTTAATGATTCTATTATTTATGGTAGGGTATTTTGGACCCTTGTTGAGCCTTTTACACGGTTTCCGTAATACTCATGTTTATACGGAACAACATACACGATCGTCACGCGGGTGATTCTATTACGTCTTTTCGACACAAGGGTTGTAATGAAAGGATTTTGGGTCAACGGTTGAAATGCATTTTCAAAGGGATTTTGGTATCGTTTATACCTGTTTATTTGGGAATACATATTAGAATAAAATCTGTAGAAATAATGGTTACTGTTAAAGTTTATCAAAATCTGTTCTGCAGTTTTTGTGTGATAGAGTAACAAACATCCAGGCAATCACCTTCATGCAAACTTTCAAATAAATAATATTAGTAGGAAAATAAGCATAGACTAGTATTACTTTCAGAAGAGGAAAAGTAGGCTCAAAAGACCATGCCCTAAATTGAAAAGAAAAAGATCCACCTAAACATTATGAAGTTCTTCATATTTCTGTAATTGCTTTAAGTTATAAAAACATACAAGTTTCTGCGTTTGACCAGTAAAACTCATGCGTGTTACAAATTGCCCATTTATCTTAAACGTGATTGGACAATGACTTCATACGTCATCGCTTGTCAGAAATAAAAAAATATGGAAAAACATTATTTTAACTCAAGAAAGATACTCCTTTCTTGGGTCTTTTTTGTCTTAGTCAAAACAGTTGGTACAATTGATGAACGAAACTAGTACTGTCTGTCCGCTGTTATTTTACCAGTACGTAACTATTAAGTTGGCCAACCTGAGTTTTCTTTTTTTAACGCTGTTTTCAGCTTGCACGGTCTAAACTAAATCTCCAATGTCACTGAAGGGATATTTTTCGTGATTTTCTTTTGAGTGTGTTTGCTGTCAATTTATATCGACTTTTAGTAGCGCATGAAGTAAAAGACTAAGAAAACGGGTTGCCAAATATGTCTGCACCTACATTTTTTTAAAGCCCTCTAAAGTCATCTTGGCGCTTACAACAGAGTTGGAATATCGAGAGCTCACAATAATAGAAAATCACGACAAATATCTAGTGTTTTTACACAAATCTCATTATAGCTAACTTGAAATAAAATATGAAAAGACTGTAGAAATTAATCTTTATCAAAATTACACAGAATAAAATAATATACCTGGCGTTTTTAACAGTGGTTAATAACCTTTTTTTAACAAATTTTTTATTCAGAAATGGAAACCTTTTTAATAATATCACTATAAAGTCAGCGTTTGCCAACCTTTTTCGTGGTTTTAGGTAGGTACTTGTTTTTAGTGTTATAACTGACTGCTAAATAAATTGGGAAAAATCAGGAGAATTATGAAGATGGACGCCTCCTTTAGACGTTTAAGAAAATGTTTACATTGTTATATTTTTTTTAATAAAACAAAAAATGTCTACTAACCAAATGGTCTGAGTGGGGTTCTCTGGGCGCACTAGGACCTGCGTTGGGCCACAGCAACTTTGACAACATCCGTTGACTTTGGCAATAGATGAGCTCCTACGAAGGAGAAAAAACGTACTTTAGTTTGTTTAGAATAAAGGCTCTTATCGCCTGACAGGGTATTCACTCCTTTTCTAAGGGAGTAAGGTTATGGGTGATAATACATTTTTGTGTCTGTTATTCGCCCATCGGTACTAAAAAAGGTCTGAAAATTATACAAGTAACAAGATAAAAAAAAACGTAAGTAAGATATTTGTTTGACACGGGGTTATTTAATAAGTCTGATCAATGTCTTCTACAACACCTTCAACAGTCTAATATCTACACAAGAGCTTTCTGAAGATAGTAACCAAGGTAGTGCCCAATGCTTGAAAATTTAGATGAGCAACATCGGACATCACGCTTGTAATCCCCGAACGGTAAATCAGCGGTGTGCCTCATAGTACATCCCCATTCGCCAGCTATGTCTGACGTTCGGTATGTCCCATGTAACAGAGAAACACATACGCACTTTGCCCCACCTGGAGATAGAACCCAGGACTTCGAACTCATCTGTCATGTTTGTGACCACTAGACTAACGAATTAGTCAGTACACTGCCAACCTAAAAAGGATATAAAGTGATGTATACAAATAAACGTAGCAAGCAACTCGACGGCTACGACCGCCCAGTCCTAAACTAGTCCTCCTGGCGACTGGACAGTCCCTTCGAATTCCACACTGCTTACATTTAGTGTTTTATTCAGCTAAACTAACAAAGTCAAACAAGTGATTTAGCGAACACCACATTTTTAGAATCACCCATTCAAGATCAAACCATTCGAATTTGTGTGAACCCAACCCACACTGGGCTTAAGTAGTAGATTATCCATTCCTCCATATCAAATATAGGAAGCATAAGTGCCAGGAGCTGCGTGTTTATCATCAAGCGTTAGCCTCGAAATATGTTGGAGTCAGCTTCCAGCCTAACTGGATGCGACTAGGTACTAGTACTTTACATAGAGCGACTGCTTATTTGACCTCCAAAACCCAGATAGGAACTACATTTACGTAACAAGCTTATTAAGATACGCTTCATTGCTAATTAATCTTATTAAAGTGGCCGGAAGAAACTGGATATCCTTCATACTTCGCTCAAAGCTTGGCTTGCCCTTATGACCTACTCTTTAAGATGTTTCTGAACAGCCTGCATGCCATATGTGCTGGCTCTATTGTTGGAACCTAACACGGCAAAATTAAAAAAAAATGGCCTGTAACTGACAAAATTGGACCTAACCATTGGGGTAGCCAAAGGTTGAAAAAGAGATTGCTTTGGGACAAGCTCGTTACACTATGCCCAAACCACTGCTATTTCTGAAAGCCAGAACTAATAGTAACGACCAACAGAAAATCACCGAGACAATGAAGCTTGAAGTCCCGGATTAACATTCAACTGTTTTGAAATTAGAAAAGAATAACACAGAGAAGAACAAACATTATATCCACTGCATTAAAGGTTACTGGCCGAAATCTCCAAAAGGAGTTCATATAGGTGTCTCATCGTGGTGGGTCCAATAGGTATATTTCTTAGAAGTTCTTCATAACCTAACAAGCCAAGCAGGCCCGAGTGTTCTCAATGAACAAGATTATTAATAATAACAACACGTTTTTACTCGTGCGCCTGCGCCGCCGGCGACCGAACTTGATGTTGTTGGAGGAGGTAACAAACTTGCGGTTCAATGTGACGGGGGATAAATTATGTGGTTTTATGAGATCATTTAGTATAGGGACAGCTTACTATGAGAATATGAGAAATCTTGCTCGGTTGTATTACTTTATTTGTGTAAAACAAGCCACGCATAGACAAAGAACATGTTGACAGGTAGTTTTTTTTTTAATAATTCAGAATTCAACACTATAAAAACTTCTTGGACGCCCTTTTTAATACTCAATATTTAGGTATTCGTAGGGTGTAATTGTCTATGTTTGTCGGCGGGGGGATTTTAACCACGATTTTTCAACCGTTCTCCTATTATTGTGGTGAAAAATTGTAACATTGAGTAAGCCAAAGCTGTATAAATACAAACCCACATACAGTACAAACACCTACAATTGGCGGTATTATTTTTTAATACAGAAAAAAAAGGTGTTGGTCTCATAATATGATGGCAACCGAGGAAAAACAATGGCAGTTCTTGAAATACATTGGCTAAAATTAACTAAAACTAGTAGCAATCAAATCAAACCGTCAACAGCACATTCAAAATAAAAACTTAGCGGAATAGCGTGCACAAAATCGCGAAACACTAAAACGAAACGTCAAACTTATAATATTTCTTGGTAAGCCAAACGTTGGCCACTCCTGGACGTTAAAAAGTATAACGAGATGGTAATAATAGGTTATGGTCAGTTCTCGCCTGCAAAACAAACATTGGACAGAGCAGTTTCGAGACAGAGTGTGCTAAATTACTTTAATTATGGTGGAAGGGACTTGGACGTCGTTTTCTGATTTACGTTTTACAATTTTTATGAACGTTCCGTGTTTTTTTTTTAATTTTTGATCGATTTCGCCGGATATGGATGTGAATTTGTGTTCTTTTTTCGATAGAGGTTGTGTCATTGTTTTCGTCAGTTTTTATTTTCTTTTTTACTAAATAAATAGTTTGGATGCGAATGACTGATTACACGTCTTTGACATAATTTAATATCGGAAATGCGGAATTGAAGTTATTTTGAATATATAATATTTATTTTCGGCGAATATTCTCGTGTACTTTTACTGTGATGTTATGTTATATATTTATCATAGTTACAATTTCTAATCAATAAAAATAAGTATTATTTATTTTACTGAAAAGTTGGCATCCATTTAGAGAAAAAGATTTTTTTTAGTTTCGTTCCAATAAACATTAAAAACATAATTAAGTACTTGCGTGCAGCATCTAAATCAAATAAACGGGTCTGTGCGAGTGGGCGGTCGTTAAGCGAAGAAACTTATAAGTCACTTAAAAGACTTATAAGTTATAACGTATTTATACAGGACTTTAAACATATTTATAGATATTTATCTAGTTCTTGATACAGCTGTCATTACTGCGTGGACTTCGCTTGTTTTTTTTTGTTCAGTTAATAAAATGATTCGTATGTTTTATTTTGTAAGTGTAATTTCATTGGTTATTCGAACATCACGCTTGTGTTCACGAAATGGTTAGGCAGAGAGCTCCCTCGCGAATTTAACTTCATAGAAGTATTTGATACGCACATGAATCCGAAAAACTATAGGTAGGTGAGTCTTGGGTTTGAATAGGGTAGTTGACACCACCAATCAATAGATATACTTTTTATGAGCTGTCAAAACGGGCTTCTCCCATAGATTTTGTAAGAGACTCGCAACCGATGACGTCACTAAGTTGTCAAGTCAATGATCCAACTATTTATTGATTTAAAAGCAACTAAAAATCGAATTTATAAAGTCATTTTAAAATGAATGGAGTTCTCAGGTCTAGCATAAGGTGTTCTTTCAGAAAAATGTGTTTTTAAATTATTGGTTAATGGTGTCAACTACCCAATTTGACATCTCTGACTTGGCACTCGCTCTTGGTCGGTCACACCACTACGCTATCATTGCTTGTTTCCTCCATTCATTATTTAAGTTCCTGGATTGTTTTGTTGTCCGTCTGTCTGTCTGTCAAGACTCTTTACCTCGGGAACGCGTAGAGGTATCGAGTTGAAATTAAAACCATATTCTCAGTGGCCCCTTTGTGCTGTACAAATTAACTCTCTATCTACACAGTCAAAAGTTATGGCTGTTTGCGTCTCAAGTTTTGTACGGAACCCTCAGTAGGCCTACTATGACGTCTTAAAGCAGAACTTATTCCACTGAGGGAAAGAGACAGAGCTATACAAGGTGTCTACCACCATCTCTTTCCCTCAGTGGAATAAGTTCTGCTTTAAGGCGTCATGGTAAGCCTACAGACCGCGAATTTGACTCGCTCTTGGCCGGTTTTAAGCCATCCCCTTAATACAGAGATCCAAATCAAGTTCTACCTCTCTATTTACTGAAAAATAAACCCTTACAATAGATTAATAACAGTGTTATTAAGATCAACACGTTACTCCGTAGCCCCGGGCTAAAAAGATGGGATCTTTAGCAGCTGATACCCAAAAACAAAGATTAACATGTATCGGAAAAGTATCGAAATTTCTCGATTCCTGGTATAGAATAATAAACAAGTAATATTGAATAAATTATAATATTTTACGCGGTCGTAATTGCACCTTGATGTATAAGTAAGGTTATGTTTAAGGTTTGCGGGACCATCGTAAGGAGTATGAGACCCTGGTAGGTTTGATTTGGTATTAAGTTCAAAAGCGCTCATCTTCTTAGTCTTTTCTTTTGGGGTCGGCTTCCAGTCTAACCGGATACAGCTGAATACCAGTATTTTACAAGGAGCGACTGCCTATCTGACCTTCACACCCCGGTGAGTAATGGCTTATACGATACCCCTTGGTAAGACTAGTTGGTTATTTGATGATTAGTCGTTATTTGATGATTTCCCACCCCAAAAAACATACTGGATAATACGATACCCCTTGGTAAGACTAAACCAAAAGAGCTTGTGGATAAATAATAACAGCCACTCTCACCAATCTGCAGGTTAAGCAGCACTTGCCTAGGTTGATCCATGGAAGGGTGACCAAATATATTAAGTACATACTGAGTTTCCACTCCCATAGAATAGATAGTACGGTTGGCGCAGCGGCTTAGTGATCGGCTGCTGAGCTGCGTGTCAGGGTTTTGATCCCCGTACGGAACAAATAAATGTATGATCTACAGCCACAGTTACAGTTTAAATGATTGTTAAGGCGACATTAACTGCGTCTAACCGTGACAGTAGTCAGCGATACACTACGGCCCGTCGCCCGCCAGAGCACGAGCACCAAGATTATTCGAAAAAACAATCCACCTTGATTTATCAAACACAATACAAATAAAAGCCGTATATTAAAATATGGGTCATTACATTGTCTTTTATATAATTAAAGTTTCATGTAAATACGCCCCATAGTTTTTTCGTGATTATCGTTTGTGTGTCCACGTTAGACAATACTTTACAAATTAATTACATTATGCTATTAAAATATTATTTCACATTTTCACAAATATCAAATTATGAATAAAATTGTCTAGTATAACATATATTTTTTTCAAAGAAATTAGACTACAAGTTTAGACGTGATGTTCAATATAAAATCATTAAAAGTCGTTTATCTGCGCCTTAAGGAACCCACGATACAGGATACGTTCCTAGTTTGGGACAACGTTTAGTAAAAAAATCCGACTAAGAGCAAGACAAACTCGCGCACCGAGGGTTCTGTGCAAACTTGCGACTTCATCGGCCACATTTTTTGACTGCAAAGTCTTTGAGGGTTGCTTTATGGTTTTAATTTCAACTCGATACCTGCACGCGTTCCCGAGATAAAGGGGACAGACAGACAACAAAGTAATTTCAACAACAAAGAGTTTTAATCGAAAATAGGTAGGTATTTGATTGTTTTATCTAGGTAATTTATAAAATTCTCGTGTCACAATTTTCGTTCCCATACTCCTCCGAAACGGCTGGACCGATTCGTATGGTGTACATATCGGGTAGGTCTGAGAATCGGCCAACATCTATTTTTCATACCCCTCAGGGTGAAACCGCTGGGTAGAGCTAGTGTCGTAAACAATTTAATTATATAATTTGTATTCAGAATGGTGATATTTTTATATATATTTTTTACTTATTTTATTTGTTTTTGTATTGGGTTTGATGCCTTTAAAAATAAATAAACAATAATATCTTAAATATAAAGGTTCCAGATTTTTCCTTTTAAGGAACGAAACCCAAAGAAGGTAGAGACCTTTGTCCCAACAATAGGATACTAGTCACACACACAAAACCCAGTTAATAAAGCCTGATTACGTTAACAAACATTTCATAATCATTAATCGTTTCGTAACAACCAACTACACGGTATACGTCCGCTGGGAAATTATCAAAAACCACAGAACCGGTGTCGAGATGGCCAGTATCTGGTAATTGTGAGTAAACACAGTTTACAACTTAATACTACGACATCAGAGTTTAATTTACTGTTGCTTGCGCTGTGTTTAGAGGAAATTGCAGGCCACAGATGATATGGGCAGTGAGGCCTAGATGAGAGACGCCATATTTTTTCTTGTAGTAACGTTGCAAGTCTTTTTTTTTGAAGGCTGGATTTATTAGTAGTTTGTTCAAGAGTTTTTAAATCGAGAATGAATTCTAGATTGAAAATAAGTCGTTAAATTTGAGGTTAATTTAAAAAAAATCTGATAAGTAGTCGCTAACTACAATCTATATATATAAAAATGGATTGCTGTTCGTTAGTCTCGCTAAAACTCGAGAACGGCTGAACCGATTTGGCTAATTTTAGTCTTGAAATACTCCTGGAAGTCCAGGGAAGGTTTAAAAGGTGAGCAAAATTGGAATAATTGCCGGGAAAACCCTCAAAACCGTCCTTCTTTATGTCCCATACAAACGTTTTCTAAATAAAATGGAGTCAAAGAAAGTACTAGGCTTGCATGAATTCACGGTGAAATTTCCCATACAAACGTTTTCTAAATAAAATGGAGTCAAAACCCTAACTAATACAAGCGAAAGTACTAGGCTTGCATGAATTCACGGTGAAATTCCCCATACAAACGTTATCTAAATAAAATGGAGTCAAAACCCTAACTAATACAAGCGAAAGTACTAGGCTTGCATGAATTTACGGTGAAATTACCCATAAAAACGTTTTCTAAATAAAATGGAGTCAAAACCCTAACTAATACAAGCGAAAGTACTAGGCTTGCATGAATTCACGGTGAAATTAATTCCAGCAGTTTGATCTGTGAATTCAAGTTCTTGATAGAACCAACTGCGTTGAGATAAAACTACTAGGATCGCATGAAATTATAGCAACCTTTGCCAAGGTTTGGAAATGGATGGGTTACCACACGGGGACAGGTTAAGCAACTCTTGCCAAGGTTTGGAAATGGATGGGTTACCACACGTGACACGGGGACAGGTAAAGCAACTCTTACTAAGGTTTGGACATGGATGGGCTACCACAGGGGGCCAGGTTAAGCAACACTTGCCATGGTTTGGAAATGCATGTGTTACCACACGGGCCAGGTTAAGCAACCCTCACCAAGGTTTGGAAATGGATGGGCTACCACCTGGGGGCCAGGTTAAGCAACCCTTGCTGAGGTTTGGAAATGGATGGGCTAACACAGGGTGCCAGGTTAAGCAACCCTTGCCAAGTTTTGGAAATGGATGGGTTACCACAGGGGACAAGGTTAAGCAACCTTTGCCAAGGTTTGGAAATGGATGGGTTACCACAGGGGACAAGGTTAAGCAACCTTTGCCAAGGTTTGGAAATGGATGGGTTACCAGACGGGCCAGGTTAAGCAACCCTCACCAAGGTTTGGAAATGGATGGGTTACCACAGGGGGCCAGGTTAAGCAACCGTTGCCGAGGGTTGGAAATGGATGGGTTACCACAGGGGGCCAGGTTAAGCAACCCTTGCCGAGGTTTGGAAAGGGATGGGCTACCACAGGGGGTATAGGTAAAGCAAGCCTTGCCAAGGTTTGGGAATGCATGTGTTAGCACACGGGCCAGGTTAAGTAACCCTTGCCAAGGTTTGGAAATGGATGGGTTATGGCAGTAATAGAGTTTTATTCAAAGTGCCTTCGATCCACGAATTCGTAAACGATGATGAACACGAAAACGATGTCCTTTTGGTAAATCCACAATGAAACAGAAAAATGATGTTTTCAATGACATATTTAGTTCCTATCACAATCTGTTCTTTTCTGCATATTACTCTTACAAAATAATGTAGATTTTTCACATCTGCCAGGCGACCCGTGACGGCTCACATTTTTATGATTATTTCTTTATATTTATCGTTAATCACTACAGCATTTTAGTATTTTTTTTTGTCTATACGCCAAAGAAGTATAACTTCTAACGCGTGTACATAAGTACACACACTTCTTTTTTTTAAACTCCTAGGATGTGCCTGGCTTACCACCGCACAATTTACGCCTAAAGGTTGGCTCCGTAGTAAGCTTCGAAACATAAACCAACCAAAACGGCAAACCAGTACGCATATGGTGGTTAGAAAATTGATGAACAATGTAATTTACGCGACGTATAGTGAAAGGAAAATTCAAAGGTGAGGAAGTCCTCATTCTGACGATCCCGATGATCCCAACCGATTTGCCGTTCGAATTTAAAAGACTTCAATATCCGATCCGTCTTACATTTGCCATGACCATCAACAAATCACAAAGCCAACCCTTAAAAGTTTATGGTTTGAATCTAGAACATCCATGTTTTTCCCATGGTCAATTATATGTGGCATGTTCACGGGTCGGAAGACTATCTGCGTTGTTTTGTAGAAAACAAAAAATGTCGTGTATCACAAGGTACTTAAGTGGAGACCAACCTATGTACTGAAATGCAGAAACAATAATAAATGATTAATATACTTTATTTCTTTTTCAAAGAAAAAAAAAAACTTAATAAATTCGAAAATCGGCTTATTATTTATTGCCTTTATGGCGGAACAGAGTTCGCCGGGTCAGCTAGTAAGAAATAAATTGATTTATGAACCCTGAACTGGTAACTTGGACTCTGCTCCGATATCGGCAGTTTACATTTTATTTATTTATACGAAATATTTAAAAATGTATAAAAAAGGTTTATACCTAAAATATATTTAAAATGACATTTTCGAACTAAATTAAACGAAAAAATTATGTCAAGAATTTAATCAATCAAAGATCGTAAGAACGTTGTAAGCTGTAATTAACGGGCAGTTGTACGAAATATGAATGGACCGTGCGCAGACGCACCGCTCGCCCGAGGCGCCTCCACGACACCCATAACATTGGACATCAGGTCACTGCAAAGTCAACTAAAGGACTCACATTATTCGCAAGTAATGATAGACCTTTTTTAAACCACTCACGAACCCAGCATGACATCTAGTTGAAGTATCTACGATCCCGTCCGGAGATATTGGCCAATAAAGGCGACCGGAGACGTATAAGGCAGCTCTCCACCGCGACGAGACGCCGACAGAGCGAAAGATCAACGCTAATTAAGCGCCATAAAACCGAATATCGTTCTCATACCATCGTTACCTTTCACCGGGCCGACAACGAATTCTATTGAAAAAAAAGGAATTCTTTTTTTGACTTCACTTACACGAGCGCACGATATGAGGTTGGTAATAGATTAATGATATAGGTTGCGAGGTCTGTTTTTAAAGGTGGGTTAGCGGGGAGGGCGCGCGCGCCGCCACCCGCGCAGGCAGGGGCGCGGCGCGGGGCGCGGGGGCGCGGGCGCGAGCGGGACGGCGGCGCAGGCGCCGGTGGCGCGCCGCGGGGCGTGCTCGGCCCCACGCGTACACCTCTTATTGAGAAATTCCCGAGATGATGCATAATTCTCATTTTGGTTTCCTCTCCGTAGTTATTTTACTCCTTGTTAACAATATTACCGATTCGGTGACCGACGCAGACGCATATTTTATCTGTTGGTTTAAAACTTTAACTGGACGGTTGATTTATGGGTTGTATTTGGTGAATGGCGATGGTGGAATTGGTGGTTTTGGACATGTTATTATCTGTTTAAGAAGTAAAGAGTATTTGCAGAATGCCTCAATACAAATGCAGTCAAAATGAAGAGACTTTAGGAACATCTTTCTCTAAATAGCGTCACCTAAAAAACCCAAATCTTTATATAAAAAATCATACACGAATCCTATAAGATTCAAAACCGACAGTCAACGAGTCGAATCACAAGCTGTTAAAACACCAATAATCTCTTATCAGACAGTTATGTTAATAAGACATGCTAATTCCCAAAACCAACAAACGGGGAACAAAAAGGAGGTCCAAAAAAAGGAGCTTAAGGGCCTCGGGGTCGAAAAAGGAGCAAGACACGAGACGGCGCCAGGCGAAGCGCAATTACGTGGCCACTGTAGCCCAAACCGAGACTTGGAATGCGAACAGTATTCTAGCCAGGACTTTTTTCAGACTAGATTGTTCGACGAATACTTTGTTTGAAGTTCTCAGAATGACATGGAAAAAAGATGACAATGTTGTGGAGATAGTTTGAGGTTATAAAGGATCAGAATCTGTGTTGAGATGTTGAGAGCAAGTTCATCACGGAAATGAGGTGTTTTGAGATTGTCTCATCTATTAGTTGATGCTGTTGGGAGTAAACTAGTATCGGCCATTTACATTGCCGTTGGATTGAGTTTTCGCTTGTATTATTGATTTATACACCCCTCTTTTTTTGGCGATAAGCAATCATGAAATAACTTCCCCCGCTCTGGGCGGAGCGGGAGCCTGTCAGACTTTTATCGACTAAAACCTATGTTCCTTCTTTCGCCCTTTGTGTTCCGGGGCCGCGGTATCTGTTTCAATCAACCCGCTATCCGGGACAACCCGCAATTCCTGTCTTAAAGACAGGAAAGGATACGTTAGTCATACTTTTTAATTTGTGGTATGGCGTCCAAATATCTTTAAACTTATTGGTTTGGTGAAAATAAGATAATTGATTTATCTTTTATTTATTTGATAAATAGCTTCCGACTGAGACTTCGTCCGCGTGGCATAGTTACTTTTGGCTAACGATAATTTTGACCCGCATGATGATCGAAAAAAATATACCTTTCTCTTTCCTTTTCTTTCCTCTTTCTCCCCCTTTTCTAGCTTATATACAAAATATGGATGGATGATATACAAGGGTCTACGCTTAGGAGATTTCTTTCAAACTAACTTCAAAAGGGAATCAGGCGCATGCGTTGAACCTCAAGCGGCGCGATTCGCCGACGGGAGGTGTACAAATCTATTGAGACTTATTTCAAGATATACATACTTAATGTATCTGTATTTTTTTCTAAACTGTATTTAAATAGGTTAGCCTGTCATTTTACAGGTCAATGGGCCAGTGTTAATGTGATTTTGAATAAGATCAGTTGATTGTAGAGTTGAAGCGGTGCGAAGCAGTATTTTTATCAGAAAGGATTCTCAGGTATTGTTTTTTTTTAAGACCTGTCGTTGTATGTTGATTGTAAGTTTACAGAAACAGTTAAAAGAAGCATTGTAAACTTCGCGTTTGCACTCTTAAGGTTTCGTATTGTTGCGGCAAGTTTTTCCTATAAAACAGACTGAATTTAATAATTTATTCATAAAACTTTTCTTTGAACCGCACTCGTTGCTAAAATGGGTTATTCTGCAACGCACGACTACGAGTTACAACAATCAAGCATGCAAATTGTTCTTAGAATCGATTGTTGGTACGGCGTGGGCCAATCGTCTACATCCTAACAGAGTCGAAGTATCGGACACTACCGGACATTCTAATCCGGTAATTCGAGCGTGGGTAGGCGTGACCGGACGGCCCGTGACGTCACAGACGGGGACCAATCAGAACGCAGCGGTAATCTGATTGTCACCCTCGTGTCAATAAAGTAATAGATGTAGCAACTGCCTCTCGAAGCTAGGTTTCTCTTGAGGATGCAATAATGTGTCTTAAGTCAAGGGAGTTATAGTTCTCAAGTGAGTGATGCTCTTTTTGATTGCATTGTAAGCTCAAGTTTGATTAGAACTGAAAGAGCATTCATGGTGAGCAACTTTGCTACGTTTTCTCAAAAATGCTGGGTCCAGCTTCCAGTCTAACTGGACACGTATCAAATTTTTTCTTGATTCAGTAAACTAGCTTTTGCCTGCGGCTTCGCTCGCGTTAAATTCGGAGTAACACAGTTCCTGATTTGCAGGTACCTGCTGCCTGTAGTTTTTGTCCTAGCGCCTTATTTATAATAGCAATGCTAAGTGTTCCTTTTTCTTCCTACTTTCTCCCTCATATCTCAATCATTTTAAAAAAATGTCTATGTGCGTCTCCAGGGTCCCAACTATCTCTGTACCAAATTTCATCAAAATCGGTTTAGCCATTTAGGCGTGAAGACGTAACAAGCAAACAAACTCACTTTCGCTTTTATAATATTAGTAAGGATTCACGGAAACTCGGCTGGTGGCCGGTTGATACCAATAAGCTCGTCCCTATCGGCGAAATGTGGATGTCGTATTTGGCACACCATGTAACCATGATGTAATTGGCTTGTTAGAAATTCCTGATTGGAATACTCAATTACATTTTGCCCGGGACAATTGAACCGGGAATAGAACACAAGAATTTCAAAATATATAAACTCAAACACTCTATCGTTTTATCTCATTCTCTCAAACTCCGATCTTATCTGACATATTCAGTAACACCACACATAAAAATTACATCTAAAAAAAAAACACGATTCGTCTATGACCCTAACATATTCCCTATAACTCAATTTGCCATTAAACAACTCAACAGACATTCAAAACTAAACCCTAATCTCTTACCAAAAAGGTCTTCGAAGTATTTTGACAGCTGCATTTCAAGTTGGCGCAAAAACTAGGGTGACAAACTAAGGGTGGTGGTACAATGGATGCAACGGATTAGTTGAAACAGGCTTACGTTATTACGTCACGGCAGTAATGGCCGCCGCATTATTAATAATAATAATATTCGTGTTAGTATTATTAATAATTGGATAAAGTGGTGTGTCAGCACGCGGAGGGATTGGTTGGTGTCTCTTGGTATTTTAGAGGTGTGACAAATTATTTAACATGTGAGTTTATTTTAAGAATTAGGTCCTGCGTTCGATTTTCAGATGTGGCAAAGTGTTATTAGGTTTCCATAGAGATTATTTTAATAGTAGCCAGAGCAGCCACTGAGCTTGGATTTGTACCTGATTGATGGCACAAGGCTTGCCTTATTAACATGGGACTTAAACGTAATTGCCGAAATGCAGTTATTATTTACACCTTGAAGGGGTAGGCCCTTCGAGAATTACACGCGTGATATTATAAGTAGAAGTTTCAATAAAGTAAAGCTTGGAAAAATAACTTTAGTTTAGAGACAAATTTGATGATTTGACAGATTTGATTCGTACAAGGCGTCGCAAAAAAATAGAGAAAAAACAACGCCAAATATCTTCAAAAACATGAGAACAATCTTCACTAAAAGTCACAGTGCAACATAAATACCTCAACTTTGTTTTCTTCTGTTAAAATGTAATGTCGGTGTCAAGTACCGTGTGTAGGTACATAAATAAATAAATCAAAGACTAAAACAAAAAAACAGAGAGGCCACTCCAATCAACTTTCCCATGAGCCAACAGATTTATCAGTCGGCCTTACGAACCCATGTTTCGTCTAATCTCGTAAAGCCTCGGAAGCGCCTCAATTAAATACGAAACGTGTTTAAACTCTGGTAATTAAATAGATAAAGTTTCGATTCTGGTGGTCCACGGTCCACGGTCCCCGTCCGTGTCGCATGGCCGTAAAATGTTTGATATTCTTTTTCGTGACGCGGTAGCCATGGGAGATAATGACTTCAGTAGCTAGAGCGGACATGAGATACTTAATAAGTGAAATTTTGGAGAAGCAGGTTGACAAACACACACTAAAAATTGTAATACCTGTTAATTCGTGCTACCTATATCGGCTAATTAATTCGCGTAATCTATACTAATATTATAAAGCTGAAGAGTTTGTTTGTTTGTTTGTTTGAACGCGCTAATCTCAGGGACTTTAGTGTTGGATAGTCCATTTCATGAGGAAGGCTATAGGCTATATAAAATCACGCTACGACCAACAGGTGCTGAGCAGCGTGGGTGAAACCGCGTGGAACAGCTAGTGTTTTATAAAATAATTTTAATGTTTATGTACTGTCACCTGTGAAGTTACCTCTCATAAAATAAATAAATAGATAATGTATTATTTTGAGTACTATAAGCAACCACAAATGTTCTTTCTGTGGTACAGCTAGTCTTGTAGTTGAGCTCTTTGAAATAGAGTCGAGCTACATAAGATAACTGACAAATGCTTGCAGTGCCTGGACATGTCCACTCAATTCTGTGTGATTCTTAAAAAGACCTTCTCAGACTTTAATCTGGATAGTCCTCACGTGAGTGGACCAAGATTTTAGCGAGCGTTGCCGTGGTCCGTAACACAAATATCCAAGGAAAGAACATGGATGGGTTTTAGTCAGTACAAGTCTGACAGTCCCTTGCGCTCCGCCCGGAGCGGGAGAAGTTATTAATGAGTTCTTGCTAGTTACACTTAACCGTATAATTTCAATTAAATAAATAAAAGTGGAAGCAGAAAAAAGATCATTGAACTGGATGTTAATACTGACCTATAATAAGGGCTATACATTGTGAAATACAACATGACAACTCTTTAAATTACTAGGATAAGTAAAAGATTGATAAGTGCCATATTCAAATGGCACGATCAGTTTTTTGAGCAACTACAATAACCCAGTAGAGATTACCCTAACCAAAATGGTACATAATTGTGTTAAAATCGTTATGGTTTATAAGAAAAACGTGTGTCAATGACTCAAATAAGGAAAAATCTACGGTAGGCTAACGCAAAAAGGTAATTCTAAGAATAAATCTAACTCCAATATTATCCAAAATCGTTTTGCATGAAATTGATGCAAAACAGTACCATCTATTAAACACACGAAGGGGCATCCGTTATAAAAAAAGTAAATTTTAAAAACTTAGGAAGCATGCCACTAGGTCCCTACTTGGTCTCTACTAAGCTGGTTAATCTCTTACTCAGACTCAAAGCATTTATTTCAAACTAGCTCATGCCTTCGGTGTTGCGCGTTCTACATAGATCAAAAGTATCCTATGTTGTAATTCAGGCTATAAACTATCTTTGTGCCAAATTTCTTTCAATTCCGATTAGTAGTTTTTGCGTGAAAGAGTAACAAACATCCAGACGTCCATACATTCTCACAAACTTTCACATTTATAATATTGGTTAGAAGTGCGACAAACCCGGGACAGGCACTTTTGAAATACTATAACAAAATTTACCTACAGTCCAGCCCTAAGCATAATAACTGTAGTTTGTTAGAGGTGGCTGGGTCAGAATGAACAGGAAGGCAGAAGTCAGGGTGCTGTGGGTCTTGGGTGGGCGAGGATAATGTCCAGCTGCAAACTGCCACAGGCTTTTTTTTTTCTTTCTCGATCTCGGCAGTTTGTGAGGGAGTGCCAGACTTGCACTGACTAAAACCTATCCATGTTCCTTCTTTTGCCTTTGTGTTTCGGGGTCGCAGTATTTCTTTCGAACAACCCGCAACCCCAGGTAACCCGAAACTACCACTGGTTAATCGATATAGACGTGTTAGTTAAAACCCTGGCGATCAGTAAGACAGAATTAATATCGCTACCGTAAGCACATCCATAGCATTGCTAAAGTTCTAAAATTGTCAATCGTTAATCTTAAAAGTATCAAGATTACTTGGTCCGTCTTGAAATACTTAGTAACAGGTCTAAAAGGAAAAAAGTACCCTGTCAACTGAGTATTAGAGTTCATGAAACAATCACATTTGGACTTTTTGCCATACACACGCTTAAAAGAAAAAATGTATAAGTAATCTTTTGTTTTATAGTGATAGTTGTTTGGTGCGGTTTCACCCGCTTCTTTAGCAGCTGCCCCGGTCCCGTGAGTAGAAGCGTGATGTTGTATAGCCTATGTTACTTCCTAATAATGTAGCTTTCTATTAGTGAAAAATGGTTGAAATCAGTCCAGTAGTTTAGAAGCCTATTTGAAACAAACAAATATTTCTTCTGTAGATATAATAATATTAAGCATAGAAGATTCATTAGAGATTAAAACTTACAAAGCTGTTTCAATTGATTAACGTGTGTGTTCAGTCTTGCAGTTAATTTCAATGAAGCTCTTTTTGTAATTAAACGCAAGTTTTTTGCATGAAGTATAGAAAAGGTATTGAATATTATGCGGGCGTCAAGACCCGCGCGAATCAAACATGCGGGCGATTCAATTACTATCACAGAAAACCGGCCAAGAGTGAGCCAGACTCACACCGAGGGTTACGTACAAACTTGCAATATAAACGGCTATATCTTTTGACTGCGTAGACTTAGACGGTTGATTTTTGCACGGCCTAAAGGGACCACAGACTTGAGTATATGGTTTTAATTTCAACTCGATACCTCATCGCGTTCCCGAGATAAACAGACAGACTAACGGACAAGAAAGTGATCCGATAAGGTTTCTGTTTTTTCCTTTTGAGGTACAGAACCCTAATAAAAAATGAAAGGTGATGCTCAAATAGGTACTTAGTTGTAAACATGGTCATAAATAGCCTATAGACGGCTCGTAATCATGAGAAAAACTTGCAACATTGAAAAACTACTAAGTACATCTCGATAATTCCTAATAAAAAGCGAAAGTGAGTTTGTTTGTTACGTCTTCACGCCTAAATAGCCAAACCGATTTTCATGAATTTCGGTACAGAGATAGATGGGACCCTGGAGATGGACAGAGGCTAACAAAAGTGAGAAGAGGGGAAAAAGAGGGAAGAAAAGGGGAGAGAAAGATTTTTTTTCGATTATCACGCGGGTTATAGTTAGCGTTAGCCCAAAGTAAATATGCCACGCGGACGAAGTCAGTATAATATAAGTATGACGTTAAAATTCGGGATAATTACCAAACTCCACGCGGGTGAAGCCGCGGGCATTAGCTGGTACAGCATTAGTTTATTTTAGAGCCATGATCTAGTGGTGATAAGACGAACAATGAAGCAGATGATCTCAAAACTCCCGTATTACGCTTTTAAAGCTACTTTACGCTACAGCGACAAAGAGCGTTGAAATAAAAGCCGCAAGCGCACGCTAAATGACGGCCACTTCTCATTGATTTTATTATTATATTCATTGCAAAGATTAAGTGGGATTCGTGTCAGAGGCGACAGCTTTTATAATGAGAGTTACTGATATTGATCGGAAAGGGAGTAATGAGGTGTAGATTAAGTAGATTCATGGTTGAAGACCTTTTTTTTGCGGATGGGAAATCATCAAATAACTTCGCCCGCTCTGAGTGTCAGACTTGTACTGACTAAAACCCACCCATGTTTCTTCTATTGCCCTTTACGTTCCAGGGTCACGGTAGATGTTTCGAACAACACGCAACCCCGGATAGTTGAAGTCTGAGGAATAAATGTACAGACGCCTGCACATCAAGCTACTACAATCTGTCAGATTTCTTTGATAGATTTTCGACTTTATTTCTAAAGTATTAGGTTCAAGGTTCACTGGGAAAAAAATGTCAGTTTCGGGTAGCTTGACCTACAGGCGTCTGTACTTAGTTTTTAGTAGGTTTGGACTCAGAGAATGCTTTTAAATGATTGGATATTGAAATCCTGATTGGAAGATTGTTTAGACATATAGTATAGAAGTTATTCAAGCTAGTTATTTAGAGACGAGAAGTATTTTTGTTAAAATTATACATTTCATTGGATATTTCAGGTATACAACGAACATAAAGAAAGAAAGTTTATAATAATTTAAACCTAAATTTTGTCCAATAAACAATCATTACACCGATTAAGTACCATTTTATGAAACTACAACTTCAACGTCCAAGAAACCGCCATTGGCATCTTACACCTCTCTAAAAGCAGACTATTAGCACATCTGCGTCCAACTCATTGGCGATAACTGACTAACGACAAATAAAACTGCTCGTTCATTCGTTCTCTCGTACATTCGTTCGGTCTTTCGGCGCGTTTGCGCTCAAAGGAGGCCGAAGCTCAAGGAGGCCGATTTGTTTAGTATAAAGACTCCTTTATGGGCTGTATCGCCTCATGCGAATTTATTTTCGCAGTTATTATGCGATTCAATTAATGCACAATGTTCGGTCAGGTTTCGGCAGCCTTTATGAACGCCGCGGTACCAGTTTTGTGAATTGTGTCTAGTCCCAATTTGATGAAGGAAAGGGTTCATTTTGTGTCTGGTAATGTCAGAGGATATTATTTGAATTAAATGTTAATTTTATCAGGACACATTACTAACCAGTTTGATTTCAAATTCCAATTGATAAAATGACAGATAGATGTGGTTTTGTTCATAAAATGATAGAACACGACTTGGGAACTGACACAACATGGCGGACTGTAACTTGATAAGTAAATAGGTACAGACGCCTGCACATCAAGCTACTACAATCTGTCAGATTTCTTTGATAGATTTTCGACTTTAATTCTAAAGTATAAGGTTCAAGGTTCATTGGGAAAAATTGCCAGTTTCGGGTAGCTTGACCTGCAGGCGTCTGTACAAACAATATGTACAGCCTAACTATTGTACCTATATTTTCATACTTTAGAGTCCAATATGATCCGGGGTTGCGGGTTGTTCGAAAGAGATACCGCAGCCCCGGTACACACGGCAAAAGAAGGAACAAGAAGAGGTTTTAGTCAGTAAAAGTGTGAGTCTCCCTTCCGCTTCCTATCAGAAGAATAAATAATAAATATCTTGGGACAACTCACACACGGCTATCTGATCCCAAGCTAAGCAGAGCTTGTGTTATGGTAACCAGACAACTGATATACATACTTATATAATTTATAAATACATTCATATTATAGATAAATCACACCCAGACACAGAACAAACAATCATGCTCATCACACAAAGTTTGTCCTGAGTGGGAATCGAACCCACGACCTCCGGCTCAGCAGTCAGGGCCACTAACCACTAGACCAACAGGCCCGTCGTAATAAAGGGTACTATATGATGCTGAAAGATCACCATCTTTCTTCCAACGGGCGGGAGTCCAGACCGTGGGTTTCTTTTTTTTAGCCTTCTCGATATTACAGACGTTCGCACGATCTCTCTCGAAATCTTTTATTATGCAAACTGTCAAGAAGTACAAATTGTGCCTGCCTGCGTTTGCGCTCCCGAGTTCATATAGCCCGGATTTATTCAAATCGAGAGTTAAAAGCCTTCTTTTGGGCTAGCTCGAGCCATTGTCGATCTTATTTCTGTTCCTTAGGACGAGATTAAGGTCAAGAGCGGGCACATCCTACTATCCTACTAATATTATTAATGCGAATGTTTGTGAGGATGGTTTGTTACTCTTTCAAAACAAAACGGCTGAACGGATCTTGATGAAATTTGGCACAGAGGTAGGTTATAGTCTGGAATAACACATAGAATACTTTTTTTCGATATCACGCGGGCGATGGCGTCGACGCCAGCTAGTTAAAAATAAATATTGGTAAAGGCATCGTGCAAAGAGGTCGCCTCTGTCTAGTCCCAGCAGTAGGTGATAGTGATGGATAAGCCTAAAAGCAGGATCAGCCTTCCGGCTGCTAGTAAATAGACCCCTGTCTGCGAAAAGGATTGAACCAAAATAAAACCTCCACGGAGCAAAGCAAGCAGTGTTCAGAAACCTTAACTTGACTAGTAGATTAAAACAATAGTGAAGGCTGTATAACAAACAGTACTGCCACTAAATTAGTGTTTGTGTTTTCATTATTTTTTTGGTTCTAGAACATTCCGTTTTTCGCATTATGATTTCCTTCATCGAATGTGTAAATGGATTCAAACTTTGTTGTTCATCAATACAGTAACAAATATTTTATTTAATAAAAAAAGGATCCAAATCGGTCAAATCAAAAAAATAAGTGCCTGTATATTACAATTGACGGAGGTATTAAACCCTTTTTTATGTAGATAAAAAGTATTTTTGAAACGAATATGGAAACCGTCAAACGGCTACCGAAATTCGCGCTTCGATGACCTACACCGTTATAATCTGTGCCTTTTTTTGAAAAAAGAACACGTACTTTGGCAAATTATCTCTTCATCTTTTGGCATTTGAATTGCTAACTTTTTTTGGAATGTATCACAAGTTTGAATTTCGAAATATTTGAATTATTGTTGAGTTCGATGTGATTCTTGATTTTATTTATCAAACACTGCCATAATTTAAAAAAAACTAAAGTAACGTTCTTTCTTTAAAACTTGAGATCAGGTTCCTTTTTAGAAAGATAAAATTTCAGAGAAACAAAAGCTTACTAATTTTTGTATTACAAAACTGTTGTGTTGTTGTGATCACTAGTATTATAAAATCGACAGTTTGTGAGGAAGTTTGTTATTCTATTACGCTGTAACTACTGAAGGGATTTGGATGTAATAAGACACGCAGATAGGTTATAACCTGAATTAACACATAGGTTACACTATCCCGGTTTATGCGGGTGAAATCGCGGGGCGCAGCTACTTTATAATATTTTGGCTCAAATGCCACACAACCTTACGCAATACAGCTTTGTCAATTACACTTATTTGCTTCGCATGGGAACCACCGTATTGCATCTGGTGGCATTCTCTAAGGAGCTTCTTTCACTTGAATTTTCCGCAGTCACTGCAACACGCGTGCCGCTTGATCGTGTAAGTCGTGGCCAAGCCGTAATGTTACGCCTATTATGAATTCCGCTATTCTTAAGCGAAGTCGCGCTCATTAGGAACAGGCAATTAGCATTATGACCAAGACCTCTTGTCCGAATGAAGTAACCCTGGCTGTATGCGAAATAACTGGTGTTATGTTTTATTGGTCAAAAAAATAAGGTTTGTGGGCATAGTAACTAAGTCTTGTGTCAATGTTGAAAAAAAAGGACAGTGTCCAACTGTGGACCGACGAGGTAATGTTTAGTTTCCATGTTATTAGGAGCGAGCCTATTGCCACCTAACGGGCACAAATCTAGACTCCGTGGCTGCTAAAGGGGTATCTTTGATGGCGACCATTCGATCATCAAGGCCGTTATACTGCGTGATACACAGACTCCAAATTGTTAAATGGCTAAACCAATAATGATTACTGTTTAGTCTCAATACTTCTCGGAACACAATGCTTCTGGATTTAAAAATAAAATGAGGAAGCAATTTCTCCAAATATAGTGAACACTCAGCTTATATATCTACTTCATTCTAAGTGTGTACGTGTCATTTACACATCATTAACAGTAAATAATTATTAGGTATGTACAGCGTTAATGAGTACAGTCATCAACAAAAACATGTAACAATACAGTCCAAAAAAAACGTTTACATTTTCAACTATTGATTTAAAATCAGAGGTAAACAGAATCTTTTTAAAATGACTTTTATAATTCGAATCAATATTCGACGAGAAAATAATGTTTGAATTTCGAAAAGTAAGTCCGTTACGTGTTACTCACATAGAGGAAGCTCTAAACTTTTCACATTAGACTTTCGTGTGTACCATGAGTGCGTTTATAAACATTTTGAACTAACATACACAAGCTGCCAATCCCAGTACAACAATACGTCAGCTATAAAAAACAGTTGTTCCGTGTGGTGATCGAACATACGACACGCATCATCTCAGTCACACCACCAAAAGTGCCGTCAACTGAAAATAGGTTGATTATGAAGTGTACATATTAATGCTTTATTTTGCGGATGGGAAATCATAAAATCCCTGCTCTGGGCGGAGCGGGGGGGAGTGTCAGATTTTTACTGACTTAAACCCATTCCTGTTCCTTCTATTGCTCTTTATGCTCCGGGGCCGCTGTATCTCTTTCGAACAACCCATAACTCCGGCTGGGACATATTAATGCTTGTGACAGTACTTGATTAGTGAAATCTTTAGTGGCGTGCAATGAGCAAGTATTTATGTAAATGATGTTTGTGGAAGCACTTTGTTCCATGGCGATGTTGTATAGCTCATTTTGTACTCATGTAAGTATAGGGAAAAGATTTTGGAGAAGATCAACACATACACACGTCAATACTAATTTTATAAATGCGAACGTACCTCAGGTTATGTGTGTTTTTCATGCTTTATCCACTCGAACGATCGTTACATTAATCATTTACAAAATACGCGCCTATTCGCTTGTATAATATAAATATGTAGTATTATATGTATTTTCTATCTAAACTAACAAACATCCCAACTTAACCTCTTTATAATAAAAGTACAGGTTCATCAAAAAATAAGTGACAATACTTTACACAAATCTTTCCCAAGATTACTCAACGAAGCCCACCTACCGCATCAACATCATACAACATTAGCCATTGGTGACAAAACAAATGACGATTTTACCCGTATCTGAGCAGCAACCTTTCATCTGGCCGCGGTAGCGAGCAAGATAACCAGCCTCCTTTTATTGCTCGTAATGGGTGAGATAGGACTAAGGTGGTCAAGTGTACTTTAGATTAAGTTTTTGGTGGCACTGGACCTTTTATTCTTTAAAAGCCGTGGAGAGTGTTTTGTGTTTAATTTTTTGTTTGTTATTGAGTTGGTTGTTTGTTTATGTCAAACAGGCAATCACAACATGTAAAATACTGGTATTGCAGCATGTGGTAAGACACAATTATTTTGTCAGATAAATGTAGAAGATGTTTTTAAAGCTTTCTGTATACTTATCTCGATTTTAGGACGTGTGTGTGTCCTGTCAAATATGTACCATTTATGGAGAGTCAAACCAGTGTTAATAAAAGTGTGAATGTAAATAAATCGCAAAAGTTAAATTTGATCCACCTTCCGGTTTTCGATTGAGCTGAAATTTTAGCTTTGGTTACGTCATTCTAAATCCAATATGGTGGATTCCTAAAGATGGTGGAATAGTTATTTTTTATGCACCCTCGTGTTAAGGGTATCAATCAAAAGGGTTTGCTGGGAAGAATACGATAAATAAAATGAAGATACTCTAAATACTATCTGACGTTGACGAAGTGGTATAAAAATAGCAACTCTAAAAAATCTTCTAAATGCAACTCTAACGATTTCCTCGTCCGACACAACCGACCACCAATAGGCCGCCGATACGCCGATAACGTGTTTAAATCCAACTTTTTATTGAGCCTTATCAACGGTTGAAGCTCATTCACCCACACAAACACACCTACTTTTATTTTTTTCAACTATCTATACACACCCACACCCACTCAAGAAAAACAAATTTACTTTAACACTCTTCATACTCATTTGTCATTAGAATTTAAACCTTATGCCTTTACACTAGGAGCGTTGAATAATTTGTCGGGTTGTAGAATTAAAGTGTGACGGTAGCGCTTAAGGAAATTTTTAGGATGCTTCCCAAAAGTGAAGTTTAATTTGTTTGCCGATGGGTATCACTTAATGTGAAGGTGTTTTGGGATTTTGTCGAATCATTTCGTTTGTAATTTAGAACATAGTGACGGGTAGGCCAATTAGAACTAATTTGGTGACTGTGCTATAGAAATTTCGTGTTATTTCGGCCAATTCCTCTTAAAACAACTTTGGCAACTCTATAAACATATTACCGGTAGAGTTTCCAATTACTAAAATTAATCTACGTTGATGGTGGTTGGTTGGTAATCCTGCTGTAAAATATTACAATCAAAATATATTTAAAGCCCCTAATTTAAACATTTTCGATAACAAAATTATAATAATCTAAAAGGTATTTCATTGCGTTGATTACAGTCGAACCTAAAAACAAATGCATGCCATTTTCAAATGAACCACGGACAAACAAATTCGAATACAAATATCGAAACTCATCGGTATTCAAATTGAAATATCAAAATTCGAAATAAGAATTATTGTGATGATGTCAGAGACTAAAGACCACCAAAGAGCCGCCATCATTGAAATCAATACTTTGATCACTTTATGGCGTATGTAGGTACATGGAATGTCACTCGAGTTTTATACTTTGGTTCGGTTTATCGGTTATCTTAAAGGGATTAAGGAGCTACCGGTCTTTCCGTCGATAATATTGATAGTTGATGCATATTGATTGGTAATGGGGAAAAGACACCTGAATTTGTTGAAATATTTTTATCTTTTTTTAAAAAACCAGGTGCGGACATTTATTTTAAGTTTTTTTTTTTTTATTGTTGATTCAATTTTAATACCTATAGCGATAAACTGTTTTAAGTACTTGGCATTCTTTTGAAAGAGGATTGAAGCTGGGGTTTTTGAATGTATTGTACAATAAAATATCAATAATAATTGAACTTTACGTAGCTCGAATATTTGCAATTCGTTCAAGTAGTACAGTTCAACAGATTAAAACAACTGTACGGTTTTTTGAGTTAAAATGCTCATTTTTTTTAAGAGATTTTATTCTACTTATTAATATTGGTGTTTCAAAAAAGTCTCAGGCTCTCTTAATGCTCACTATATTAGCGAAATTAGGATTAAAAGACGAAGCAATATGTACCCCTTTGGGGATTACAAGCAAGATGTTATGTTGATTCTTTTTTTTATATTTTTATCTGCCGTATGTTGCAAGCAAGAATAGTCCATACAGTGGCCAGTTTTTTTAGTGATAGTACTGTGAAGGGTTTAAGCAAACCTTCAATAATGCAGGCTGGTTTGCAAAGACATTCGAATACTCAGGTTTTTAAATGAAGAATGAATAAAAAAAGAATAGGAGGTTGTGGAATGACATATTGTATCGCCAAAATATAAACTAAAAACTTCTTTTGATTACGAATTTATCCCAAGTCAATACAGTAGGTACCTATTCGCAAATCCAGCAATTAAATTTAAAAAAACGGACTCCGTCATACCACAATAAATGGCAAACGCAATCTTCTTGTGCTCTCACCATTTGTTATAAAAAGGTGACCTTAGACCTAGCAGATGAGCGAACGACCTGTCGACCGCAATCTGTCTCCCGCCCACGGCTCGTCGTTTGGGCGCCGCCCTAGGCCCGCCCAAATGTGACGATCAATTTGGAACGCCAGGGTTTCTGTCACGCATTGATGAGATGATTATAGGATAACAGCCCTGTTAGGATTTAATCTAAGTATGTTTTGTGTGTGTCAGTATTTTTGTCAGAAAAAAGAAGAAAGTCAGCACCCCAAAGGTCTGACAACCAATTTTAATAAGGGTCTAACCAGTATTGGGCAGGCCCACTCAATCTGTGTGGTGCTTTCTTAAAAAGACCATTTCAGAAACTAATCTGCATAGTCTTCATGTAAGTTGACCAAGATTTTTGTCTGGACCTTAAAAGAGACTATGACCTCTGAGTTTGTTTCGGCTGTTCGGCTGTTTCTTCTCAGAGTAGTCGAGTACGAAACACCGGCTACATCTGCTTTTTAAAAAAGTATAGTGTTTGTGAAAACTTACTTGCAAAATAAACATAATTTATCATTATAACTGGGTTGTCGAGGGCAGATCCCTCCATGTGAAATACTAGTATTGAGCTGAATCCGGTAAGACTGGCAGCCGACATAAACATAGTAGGGAAAACGCTAGGCAAATTATAAATTCAAGAACTCCTATGCTTACTGCATGACAAGGGAATTGCCCTTGTCAATTTCCAGACCAATTCCTCGATAGCCGCCAAATAAAAAAAAACTCCTTAATGCCTTACTCTTATACTAACAGAACTTAGTCGACACATAACTTCGCCGATTTAGACTGAATAACTGTAGGGTTACTATGACATCTTATAGCAGTTCTTATTCCTGTGCGAGAAAGAGATGGTGCTATCCACACTGTATAGCTCTGTCTCTTTCTCTCAGCGGAATAAGTTCTGCTTTAAGACGTCATGGTAGGGTAGCTGGTTGGAAAACAATGAAAATAAACACTCCAATAACAATATAAAATAAAAAGGTACTTCTCAGAAGCGAATAGTAGAAATAGCGTAAAAATATACAAAATATTTGCGCTCAGTCATATTATGATGCGAGTCGCGCGTCAAAGTATTTCTTTTTGACGTTCGCGTCACCTCCCTATGTGTAGGGTTGACACTACATTCTATATTTCAAATTATTTTAGTATCTGTATCGTTGTATGTCTGTATTGTCGTCAGCTCAACGACGCCATCTTGTATTTTAGAGTTCTGTACCCAATGGGTAAAATCTAGGTCTAAAATCTAGGCTATTATTAGGTTCCGTACCCAAGGATAAGATGACCCTATTACTAGGACTTCGCTGTTCGCCTGTCCGTTTGTCACCAGGCTGTATCTCATGAACTGTGATAGTTAATCAGTTGAAATTTTCACAGATAATGTATTCCTGTTGCCCCTATAACAACAAATACTAAAAAGCAGGATGAATATTTTTTTAATAGCATTTTCACTATTATTCTTAAGAAGAAATTCTTAACCCAAAGCATTGGTTCCAAATAACTCATGTGACATCAGAACTGTACATTCATAGAAATATGATTATTCATTTTTTTACAGGTAAAAACCAAAAAAAGGAAATCTTTCTTCTAAAATAAATAGCTATATACCCTTATAAAATTGCTTAATTCTCGAAGAGATCCATACAAACAGAGAATTTGACAGCCCTAAGCAAAAATAAAGAGTGAATATCAAATAAACTTGCGACTAGAGAATGCGGAAAATGTAAAATTGACGTTTTCACGATTCAAGGGACAGGTGTGAGTGCTACACAGTGTAATAGAAATGTTGAAACAACCAGACATTCCCGAATTCCTCACACGAGGGCAGGCAATAACAGAATCGTTGCTTCCAAACTAAAGGGGCACTTATCGGAGCTGGTAAAGCAATATTTGGAAACGAATTTCTGAGTATGTAAATATTTTTGCTCGGAAGTGTATGTAAATTGTTTGAAGTAGAAAACAAAATATTCTGAAACAATTAAATAGGATATCGGTGTTTAAAAATATTTGATTGATTCACCAAAAAATACACAATTTAACCGTATAGTTCGGTACGGACCCCTTCGGGGGCTCGACATTCAAACCTCCGCTGGCTCGGTACTGGCCCCGAAAGGGGTCGGACATTTAAGTCATATGACCTCCTCATTATTTTTGTAAATATTTTATTTTCTGGTTAAAAAATAATATGGGTGTGCATTCATTAAGATAGTAGAATGAAAATCTCATATGTAAAAGTCATTAGAAGTTCTTTAATTATTGAGTAAGTTTCTTAATTAAGTCTTAGAAAATCCAAATGTGTAAATTACGATCATCGCCATTTTGATGGCAGTGTAGGTCGACGCTAAAAATCATAAAAAAGTAGGTTTTCAGACATTTAAACTCCATATTATTGGGCATGATAAACGTGTCCTTTCATTACGTGAAGAAATCATTCGTAATTGAACTTATATTAGTAGTGGTAATGATACATTTTGAAATCGAAAGACGAAGTTTCGCGCCAATCGTGCTTGTTTACATTTTTAATTCCACATTGTATCATATATTCGCGAATAGATTATATAACAACTGACACAAATATCATTTCAAATATTATAAATAACATGACATTGCCCAGATCTTATCGTAATTTGCAATAATAGGACCAATAACACGTAATTTTCATAACCACTACTAAATTCACTTTCGAAATTGACGTCCATTTCTTTTTTTTTTAATTTTGTGATGTGTAAATGCGATTATTTCAATCGATTATTTTCTTGTAAATCAATCAACTCGAATAATTAAATTAAGGAATATCAGAAATTGATAGATGAAAATAAAAATAATTGTGTAATACTTGTAAAATACTATAAATATTGATTATAACATTTTTTACGCCACTAAAACCGATTCAACAACAAACAGTACAAACTGATCTATGGCCAAATTCGCGCCAATTTTATTTTCAGATAAAAATTCAAATAAGGAATGTGCTCGCTGTTCAATTTTAAAATAAAATGTTTATTTGCTATTTTATTAATAATTTGGTTTTGTACCTACTATTTGAATGTGAATTGCAATTAGAAATAAATAAGGTTGAATATAGAACGCGCCAATAATGATCTTGGTAGGCACATTAAAAAAATCAGCTAAGATAAATTATATTTGTTCGACAAAATTGTTTGTAGTATAGTTGGATTGGTTATTTGATAAGCGTATTCATTCTTTCAAACATGGCTCGTAGGCCAAAATGTTCTTGGAGTGGAAGCCTTGGGGTAAAAATGGCCTAGAGGAAGAGCACTATTGAGATGGAAACACGACACCAAGAAAACTCCAGGTTCAAAATGGGTCCATTTTGAACCTGGAGTTTTTTTTGATGTCGTGTACCGGGGTTTTTTTTTGGGTGGAAAATCATCAACTAACTTCCCCCGCTCTGGGCAGAACGGGGGGGAGTGTCAGACTAGTACTGACTAAAACCCACCCATGTTCCTTCTATTGCATAACCCTGACACTCCCCCCCGTGAGCGGGGGAAGTGAGGTGCCACGGCATCCTCACAAGCCACCTGACGCAGGTCCTCACCGGACACGAAAGTTTCGGGAGCTTCCTGCCATCATCGGGCGGGAGGAAACACCCAGGTGTCACCAATGTGACGATCTCCCGGAGGACACGTTGAAGCACACTGGCAGTCAGCTCTTTTGAGCGGAGCACCGCTGTATCCGGGAGGAGATGGTGATGTTTGAAGCAGAGAACCTCAAACCAAGCCAGCCACCGCGGGAGACGCTACAGGCGTCGGGCGTCGGGTGTCTAAATCAATATTTTAGGGCCCCGATGTGTGCGGAGTCCCTGTCCGTCTAAAACAAGGCTCTACTGCGGAGGCATGGCTTTCTAGGTGCGGTACGGTATGGTTGTGCTGGCTGGGCTGCCTGACTAGTTACCTACAGAATTAGCATGACCTCCTACAAAAATGGCCGCCATTTTCATTCATCGTCATTCAAGACAGGAAAATGTACCTTAAATCTTGGCGTATAAGAAAATAATTATAGCATAACAAAAAAGCACGTGACAAAATGTTGTCTTTCTTTTCTTATCGATATCATTGATATTTAAACAACTATAATATCAATAGTAGATTAATATGCAATCTCCATAGGTAAATTCCTCAATGGTCCCAAAACTTTTTTTTAAAGTTCCATTACGATTATCGATTAGGTTGAATGCAACTTTTTAATCGTAATGATGAAACTTAATTTTAGGGTCAGCACTAAGAAATGTCATGTTGCAACACAGTTTTTAGTATTTTTTGTCGAGATTTGTATCGTGTTTTATTTTGAATTTATTTGTAAAATGGCAAAAATAAGAATGCAGATGGAATGTCACTGTTTTTATTTTGGATTTCCGATTTTATTATCAAAGGGTTGTCTTGTGTATGTGCATTATTTCCAGCGTTTTTAAAGTACCTAATTTTTGGAAGGGTGTAATAATATGTATTTTACACACATTCTACAATAGATTAACGCTGTTTTATCGACCTTATGAGGTTTTTGGAAATATAAACCTCAAACTTATCATATGAAACAGTCACTGTGACTTATTTTTAATAACAAAATTGAATGCTGTAAATTGATGAAAATTCTTGAATTTCATGACAATTCGCGTCACCCCACCGATTCAGCTGATGTGTCATGTGTCAAAATCCTGTCGTGCAGAGTGGTTAAATGAATTATTACATTACTGTCAACTTTGAGTCAACACATTTCCAAATTGGAACAAAAATAAAAAAAAACAATGAGATACAATAAGCCTGACATAAAGTGTGAACGAATTTTAAACTTGCAACACTTGCTCGGCAGTTACCGATAACATGACATGAAAGCTTTTCAATCGTATTTTATGGTATTACCGAATCGCGAGTTCGAATTTCATAAGCTACGAGTTTTTAAACAACGGTTTTCAACTCTGTACATATTTTATTTTATATTTTTGCTCTGACGTTTGATTCGAAATGTAAAACTTGTTCTACATTTGAATAGATCTTGCCTTAGATTTTCTTTTTTTAAAGTGCACATTTGTTTTAATTAAAAAAAAAACAGTAAAATGTAAAATGCATTTGAGTATTGTAACAAATAGAAATAAGAAAATAGAATAGGTCGGGCAATGTTTTTGGGTTTTCTATCAAGAATTGGATTGAGCCTGGATTTGTGCCTGGATGAAGGTAATTCGCCCCTTATAGTCTGGGATTTAACATAACAGGCGAAATGTGGGTGTACCTGTACTATGTGTCTTGTACGTGTTGTTATGTTATATTCAATAACAATGTTTTGTTGTTAGGAATCCCACACTACTTAAGAAAAAACTTTTAAGTACAAAGGTACTGCTTATTTCTTAAACAACGTTTGCCAGGAGACCTGCGAAAGGGTATATGAGAACGAAATGTAGATTATAGAAATATAAAATATATAAATACATTGTTAATACATATCAACATCATCAACATACAGGAAGTGAATTAAAAACAAACCCAACTATTGTAACTATGAACTACTTAGTCAAGCTAAGTAGTTTTATTTCTCTATTTATTAATAGAGAAATAAAACTAATAAAGAAATCAACATTTAGCCTCCATACAAAGTCACAGTGCAATTGATGACCCACCAAAGCTCGGCTCTAACAAAAATGTCCACATTTTTTTCCTTAACGATACCATTATTTTTGCCAAACAACATTCACTTAAATAAACGAGAAAGCTCAAATTCGCTAGCATTTCTCTAATTAATTAGTATCATTAAAATATGACCTTGGTACCATCGATGTTTCGCGTCCCTAATGTCAAACTGACATAAGGGTTGTGTCACGGCCGTCAAATGACGCGCTCCGTGTGTCAAACGCGACATTTTTACGATTTTTCTATGTAAATTATAGCAGAAATGATGGCCAGTCTTTTTTGTCATATTTCATGCAGTTTCATATCGTTTTCGTGGGACAAGTGAGGTAAAGCGGGTTGAGTCAGTAAGAAAATAAAAGATAGAGGGAGATGTAGTACCAGCTATATCACATGTTACTGTCACTTGACTTCGATTAGTTTGTTTTTAATTGACAGTAACATAGGTTTACATCGATTAAATTTTTGATAACTTATAATTTCGGTCACTATGCAATTCTTATCGCTAAACAGTGTGTAAGCAACAACGTAGGATGAAGTAATAAATAAAAAAGCATAGAATAAATGCAATCCGGCTTGCTAGGCCTAAAAGCAGTAAAATTTACAAGTTACCTCCCCGATTCTCAGGAGGACAGCCATCTTGGATTTGCTCCAATTCCCAAACAAGCATTTCGAAGGGAGTTCAAGCAATGATCTTTACATACCTTGTTCAAATCGCCGAAACTACTTTCAGATGATACAAAATTCATAGGATTCCAGAACATTTAGAATATTCGAGAGGCATGCCTAGTTTCTGTATCATTTCCCTGTCGGCCCTCCGTACTGTCCCCTGTGGTAGCTTTGTTACAATATTTACGTCGCAACTTGACGCAAAACATATTCTGTACACTCTAACTTATATTTACGTTGGATTTTATCTTCTCCGCTATTTGGCTTGACTTAAAAACATGCTACCAAAAGTGTATTTGTAACATTTTTGTA
This sequence comes from Ochropleura leucogaster, assembly GCA_958449745.1. Lineage (NCBI taxonomy): Eukaryota > Metazoa > Arthropoda > Insecta > Lepidoptera > Noctuidae > Ochropleura > Ochropleura leucogaster. Next base: position 4,457,602 of record OY288220.1, on the reverse strand, counting down.
TTTATTGCCTCGTTATTTTACGTTACTCTTTATAAAAGGCCTGTCTCTGTAATTATCTAATGTTTAATCGTTTTATTACTCCATCAAATAATTTTCTAGATTCTAACGTGTTTGGAATGATGAAAATGCGTTCCTAATTCCATGTTCGTAATAATAACGATACTTAATTGTGACTGGTTAAGTAAAGTCATAAAGTTTACAACATTACTCAATGTTTAATGAGTGCCTGAACTGGCTATCCTAGGACCATTTCCGTCATTATTCCACCTCAAAAATATCCACTTAACTATATAAACTGTGTTCACTTTTACACCTAAATTACACCATCAAGCGTGCTGTTCAAACGGTACACATAAAAAGGAACAACACGTGAAGCCGTTAGTTTGGCACCCCCCTTAATAATAGGTGATTTGGCCTCCCTTTCGCCCACATATAGACACCGACAGTCGTATTATGACCAGAATTTGTTGGTCTCTACGTGGCGAAAATTCTGGGTAGGTTTTGGGAGCTTTGGAGAACAAATTTCAAGGTGGGGCAGGTCTTCCTACCCTGGTGATTCGGTGTGGATGCGTGCTTCCGAGCCATCTTGGAGGTTTCAGTCTAATGCCACTTGTATTGGACATTTTATTGTCACACGCTGCTACTTTTCCGTGAGTTGTGAACCTCGAATTTTAGGAAGTATGTTCTTACTGACGTTTTTATAGGCACTAAACGTAAAATAAAAGTGAACTTTGAGTGTTTCTAAGTTTTGCGGTTTTTTTTTATTTAGCCTTATATTTACTGCTGAGGTGTGAGCCTAAGAATGTTTCAATGAATTTGAAGGGAGAACGATTGCCGCGATTGCTATGGAAAAATTTACGGCTGGTATGTAGGTTGCCTCAAAGAATAATTTGTTTGTTTCAATTTGAATTCTAAGACAAATTGTTTGGATAGGAACCATTTTTGGCTAACTACGTATTAGGTGAGAATTTCAAAGTGTAAATACTAAAGTGACTTAGTTATTTCGAAGTCTGAATGCGAAGTTTTAAGTTTCTAAAATCCTAGAAATATGAGGTCATAGTGATAGTTTGGCACAGTCATACCAAACGAATTTTATCTATAAAATTCTTCTTCAACTATTCTTACGCCGAAAACTTAAAGAATCCGACAGCAGCTCCGAAATATATCGCAACCGATAACCGCAAAGAATTTAATAGACACATCAAACCAAAAACTTTGGGTCCCGCAATAAAATCTCCTTATTACTAACTTCGCTCCGACAATAATTTCGAATATTTCAGAGAATAATTCGGAATAATTTCGTTGTTTTATTTTTTAATGCTTCCGCGGCAATCCGGGGCGTTGGTCGTTTGCATAAATTACGTGTGAGTTTATTAGACTTTGTGGTACATAGAAGTGTCGTTTTCTCAATTTTCCCGCCAATTTTTGGGTTACAAAATGGCTGCCGGCGCGTCGACACGCACAGCCCTCACGCGATACGACATTCCCTTTCAGCTTTGTTGAATTATTTATTTGTTTTCAATACCTCTGATGCCGCCAATAAAAATTGTTAGTATCTCTGTCCGTCCGTGTTGTACAAGCCATTGCGATTCCGGATGCGGGTGGTGTTACGATTTTCGCAGTGAATGTTTTTAAGGAGAAATATTGTCGGGACATCTTCGGCGACAGTAATTGTTCAGAGAAAAATGTCTGGTATGTGTTTTTGTTGCTGTGTTAAATTGTATTTTGATTTGATATGATGTGCACAGTGTTTATTGTGCGTTTAATATTATTCAACAATTTGATGCAGTTCAAAATTAAAATTATGGATGTTAAAAAATGAAATATTTTATGCCGTTTGTGCTTACATTTCAATTTCTAGTCTGATACTATAGATGAGGCTTGCTGTTTGTCTATGGTTGTTTTTATGTTTTGTTTAGTTTTTTTTTTTTTACATTCCGTTCTTCAACTCCATTACAAAAACAGTAAGTAGATATGAGTACCTACTAAAAATCAACACTTAGGTACTTTAGGTTGGTAATTATTGCAAACTGTTAGTTATGAGAATGAGTGTAAGGTACATATTGGAATGTATTTAAACGTGGATGGAAATATGCGGGTTAAATATTTGTTAGTTTCGTTCACAACATATTTCCTTTAATATGGAGAGGTATGGAAGACATACAGAAGAATTATTAACACGATCCAAGATATTAGCATCGTAAGGAAACTAGCATGACTGAAAAAAGGGGATAACTACCACGATAAAAAACCATTTCTGAACGAATTTTAAAAGAGAAAAAATACCGTCTAATGTCGTTCGGAATCAACTCAACTAATATTCTGAATACCCCACTTGAGTCATTTCCCCCCACTTTCCTATCGATTTGATCGGAAATCTTGTCCCCTAAGTATCAAAATCTGTCAAGTGTGAAACTCAAATATTTGCAGCGGAAGTTGGGTCAAAACTAAAGCTCACATTTGACACTCTTTTACATGTAGCGAGGGAGTTCGGTCAATACTGGCCGGCAAATAGATTAGCTGTGTTTACTTTGGGTTCTCGATTCTCTATAGTGAGAGAGTATCGAGTTTGATGTGAGTTATGGTACAAAGTATTGGTCGAATAACTGGTAAATGGTAACTCAATGTGAAATAACTAGTTATTTTTAAAACGTGACGTATTTGTGTAATGTCTGCTAATTCCAATTTTCGTTTTATTTCAGCAAGACTTTTTTTGTTGTTTAAATTTGTGATATCATCATGAAAATTCTACAAGTCATTTCAGAGACTTTACTGCAATCATAAATTGCTGTTTTAAGCCTGTTCCAGTCCTGGGTAAAGGTCCCTCCTCCACTCTTTCCATTTAAGTTTTTAGGGCACTTTGCATAGAAACTCCTTTTTTCATAAACATTTTCATCCCCCAACCTGCATGCCTGAGATATTTCTGGATGACATCTAAACCCAAGTCAGGTCAGGTTAGGTAGGTACTAACCACACGAAAAAGATTGGGTATCAAGACTGGTTGCCTTATTCAAAAAAAGTAAAAAAAAAAAACAAGTGAGTTACCAACAGTACCGGCATTGGTAGTGAAGTGCCAAATCAATGTATTTGATCCCAACTTGATCCCGGACAAATATTTGATCCAACTCGGCGTGCAAACATTTGCGGAGTATCACGTGTTGGTGGGAACTGCACGCATGTGCACCAAACACCGAGTTCTTTTTCGCATTTTTGTTTTTAATTTGAGCCTTTACATTTTGGCACATCTTTTTTCAGTCTGCTTGAAAATGCAATCATAGTAGTATATTAAAACAACTAAAACACGCCTTTTTTGTAATATTTTAAGCAAAGCTTTTGCATTTTATTACCAATTTACCTACTTTTTTTGTTAAAAATTATGATAAATCAAGTTAGTTTGAAAATGTTCCTCATGTGGTGACGACAGAGGTCTATGTCTTCCATTATGTGAATGAAGTCGGCCATCATCATCATCCACCACGCGAGCCCACTACGAGTTGTCGACGAAAACCTCGGCGAACCATAGACACGCGGAAACAAAAGTTATTGTTTTTTAAACTAGTGCTGTCCACACTTCCACACGTATAGATACGACCGCAGCGAGTCCCGCCCGGATTACGGCACTAGCCTATCGATTACGTCACCGAAGCCCTAATCCGAGACGAGAACTATTGAGGGTTGCCGCAGGAGAAAAAAGACATTCGGAGATGAATTTAGAAAAAAAAATGAAATATTTTATTTACTTTTGAAAAGCCCAGGTGCCCGGGCGCGGGGCGATGAATTACGATAAGATAAACTTAGACTCTGTGTTATGCAAAACTACAGTAGAAGTTTGTTTGTTACCTCTTCACACTTAAATGGCTAAACCGATTTTGATGAATTTTGGCACAGAGGTAGGTTTGAACCAGGAGACGGACATAGGCATTTTATTTAAAAAAAGGGGGATGTGAGAGAGAAAGAGGGAAGAAAAGAGAAAACGTAGCGTTGCTATTACAAATCAATAAGGCGCTAGGGGTGTGTGCGCACTGTGTTACCCCGAATTTCCGGCAAAAGCTAGTTGTACACAAAATTGAATTGAAAATACAAGATGGCTGTCTATGTCACGTGCCAAAATTTCCATGTCCGACCAATAAAATATATTTCTGAACTTACACACTTATGTCAAACAACGTACAGCTATAAACTACAAAGCGAAACCTCCTTTATTAAATTACCTCTTTCTCATTCATAAACGAATTCTAATTACACCTTTGAACCCTGACGAGCTACAAAGTTACGATTAGAGGAAAAGCTATAACCATGTATGGAATAAATGGCTACAAGTAATTTAGCACTGCATTGAAACCTGCTTGGATAATAAACACAGTATATTTTACATGCAGTGGTCCATCGCCGTTGACATTGACAGCTTTAGAAGCCAGTTAGCACATAAGCCTTGACAATCACGAGCCCTTCGACTTGGTGTACCTACTGTATGTAGTTGAACTGCGGTTTAAATGGTGCTGAACAAATACTTAAATAAATTATTTGGTAAGCTGTAAGTAGGCTTTATATGACTATGGAAAATCATCAAATAACTTCCCCTACTCTGGGCGAAGCGGTAGGGAGTGTCTTCCCACCCATATTCCTTCTTTTGCCCTTTATGTTCCCTCCCCCCAACCCCGGCAGAGAGACTTCCCTGGAAGCTTAAATGGAAATATACATACGGCAGAGATGTGTAGTTAGGGGGACATGACAGGGGAAGATGAAAGAAAGAGTTTGCTGACCCCGAGTTACAAGGGACAAGGGCAGGAAGATAAACAATATGCCAAACAGATGAGCGGATGAAAAGCCACATAGAGCGGCAGACACATACGGTGATGGCAGAAAATGCTGCATGCTTTTCTTTGACAATTATTCGTTCTGGAGGCCCTGGACAGTTGAAGGCTTTTGGTCAGTAGTGGGACGATTAGGATCGGTAATGTATTTTTTCTATCAAAAAATAGCCTTAAAATCTCGACCATAAAGTGCCGGATATCATTACTCCTATTTTTTTATCTCAGGTATAAATAAAAAAAAAAATCTTTGACAACCCTACAAGACCGATCAAGTAGTAAATATAAGGGCATGTGTACACGCTAACGTTTGAAAAACGGCTGTGTTTACACTGACGAGTATGACCCCAGCTGGGGTCAGATGACAAATGGACAACTAGTAACGCAACACTGATACTATTTTGTATCTGTTTGTCAACAAGAAACTGTTCGGATACATGACAAAAAGATTTAAAAGCTTTTTTTCTGTCGTCACTCCCTATTGTACTCAGTAATAACTGGGTTGTGGAGGTCCCAGCTCCATGCCGGTATTCAACTTGCCTGAAGCCGATCTTGCAGAGTTGGCAAAAGTATAGATAGGACTGGCATACAAAGTGCTGGAAGATTTAACGTTGACCGACTGAAAGAAAGGTCTATTCTACAGAATATTTTTTTACTAAATAGAGCTCACTTAACTTTGATCATACAAATTCTCTGCCTACTGGAGTTGAATTAGGTTTCTCTTAACCAACTCCTACCTAATTATTGTGGATTTGGTGGACCTGTAAACAGAAACAACGAACGAAAGAACAAAAACCAAACCAGGAAACTAACTAATTATCATCACTCTTTTGCCCTTACCCCATTAATATCCCCATATTAATAGGGCCAAGTGCAAAAGAGAGTCTTCGCAGCATATGTCTTCTCCTTCCATAATAGAGTCATCTCACCGATCACTAAAAGAAATCTAACTAAAACCTAAGAAAAGTTTAAAAAAAGAACTTATCGACCACCAACTAAAAACTCGATAAACGAAACAAAAAAAGCGTCCAATCAACTCGAAATCCGAAAGCGACGTTTTATCACTGGCCAGTATCAACTTTTATGCTTTTTAATCAACTTAAAATTATTTGAAAACCGTGCTGGCGCCAACGGTAATCAAGGTTTACCGAAAAGCGGGTTTTGCAAAGGATTACAGCATTCACATGTTGAAATACTTTGTATGGATAAATAAGTAAAAATGTACCTTTGTAACAAAAAACGCTTCATAGAAGTACAATAGTAGACTATTGTACTCCTATGAAGCGTTTTTAGAAAATGGCGAATTAGTTTTGAAGAAAGGGTTGAAGTTTGCGCTACTTGGATTAGAATGTCTTGATCCTTTTTTATGAATTGTCTTTTTTGCCGAAAAAAAATACTTAAGATCTTTTGCCGAATACTTTTGATGAAGATGATAAGATTGAGATACGAGATGATAAAAAAATGGCACTTATACGTTAATGGTAAAATATTTTCTGGTTACACAAAAAGCTAACTCACATTTTCATGTCATTGCTTCGCAAAACAATTTCCTTGGAACATTGAAGTGTACCTATTCTCAAAACCGCACCGCTCGATAATTAATCCAGTGGAACACTATCGAACCGTTAAGACGATAGCCCCTTCGTAAGATTTTATCGCCCTTAATAGAGAACAATTCGGTGGGGCTGTGCATATCGCCTGAATGGCTGCCAAAGGACATCACCTTTTGATCAATAACTGTATATAAATTACGGAGCATATGGCCCTTCCCTGCTCGAACGAGCAACGGCCCGGCCTTTGTAGCCCTATTTGTATATACCCGTTTATTTACGTAAACTTTGCTTGCGTAGGTAACAGAAATGGACGAAAGTTAAAGAAAAAGAAGCCTTAGAGTTGGTCGATTAATTTTTTTATTTGTAATTGAGAAATTGGTTAAGTTTAGCGGCTTGTTTGGGGAAAGTTACAGTTAGGCCGTCATGAGAGTTCCTTTTGAATCGATGACGCACTTAGGTATGGACGTTGTATAAATGAAATAAAGAGGTGATCATTATATTGTAAATAGGCTCATTTAAGATGTTTACAAATTACTGCTACGAGATTGAGAGCGAGTGAACAAAAAAAAACAATTCTAGGTCTCAAGAAACGGGTTGTACCTACTTCAATTAAGTGTCAGTTTATACGCGAATTTTAACCAATAGACAAAAAATCCTCTACCGCCAATATTTTTTACAAGAAACAGATGTGTAGCCCAACAAAGAGCTACTTGAAAAGAATTTAACGCATGAAAACGTTAAGCCATAGACAATTAATACTCTACATCGACGTATTAAAGCTACCTCAGTTCGGTATCATAGAAGTAACCTCAACGCTCAAGATGTTTTTCGCAAAAACTTTTGAGAATAGACCCGCGATTAGTGGGACTGAATAGGCTTGATGCTTGTGTTTCTTTTGTAGTAGAATCAAGATGTTTTGATGTTATTAGCTAATATGAGTTGTCTTTTTGAGCGGAATTGGACTGTCAAGGCGAAGGCTGAGATTTCTTTTTCTACGAATATACTGTCTTGCTTAATTCACAATGTGATCCTGGCGTGTGCACCCGCGCCGAAATATCGAAATCTCAAAGTTAATAGTCAACATGGTAAATATCCCGTTTTAAATGTTATAGTTTAATATATAATAGTTTATTTCTCTCTGTAAAGCTTTTAGTATAGTATGAAATACAGGCCATTTATCTTGTTTCTTATTTTGGGTGGGAAGAAACTGAGAGGCACTGTGAAATTAGAACGTACTTCATCTAAATATATTGTATGTCACTGTCGCTCAAATGCTAAACAGCAAGTGCAAAGGAAAGTTTACGTGTCTTAACCTCTTAGTTTGTTAAAGATAAGATAACTTATATGAAGAGAATCAGGTAAACAATATAAATGTACGCAGTCTAGGTGCGAATGTCCCAAGGCGCCAATGAATGCAAAGCGTAGTCTTTTATTTGCTCATGCACCACTTGAAATAACCCTAAATTACCCACAGAGAAAACCACTATATATTGTACCGCTATATCATTCACTCTGAAATATTTATACCTTTAATTAATGGGGTACACATAAAACCACAATGATTGATAAAAGGCATCGGCGATAATACAATTAAACGCTTTTTGCGACTTTTAGGTCTAAAAGTCGCCACGGCAATCTCGGTTGTTAGCACTACAATAAAAGTGCCGACGATTGTTAGGACTTTGTCACATTGGTCGCGGCGTTGCGAAGCCATGCGACTAAATAATAATGGCCAGCTCCACGAAAGCAAAGACTATCGGAGCGTAGAGAGACGAAAGAGAAATTCACATCGCGTCTCTTGTATTTCTCCTTTCGTCTCTGCTTTAGTCGAATACCATTTTGACCTTATTACGCAAACACATTGGAAAAATGATATTATAAAACTAATATGTGATAGGCATTAATAATAATTAGTTAATTTTACAGGCTTTTTCCCTTTATTTGTTTTTGGCATTTTTAAAAACATAATAAAAAGCTAGGGTGACTAGACCTTGTATGGTTTTCCACCTTTTTTGATGAATAACTTTTAAATCGACACAACTCGAAGCCTTGATTAACCTTATTTTTGTACTTAGGCTGTACTAATATCTGAGTAATTTATATGTAGAGTTCAATAAAGAAAAAGAAGGAAAGAAAGTTTTTTTTTGTCTTAACAAAAGTATCAAAACTTTTCAACTTCCTCCATATTTAAGGAGCATTTCAAGTCACCGAATCAAAAGAAACATCTAAAATTACCGTACAAATCGCCAGTACCTCTGTCGGCTTACTTAGCTTTAGCCTGCCTCGGCAATAAAATTAAGGGCGCTGTAAATAAACGCGATTGCCGTCAATATATCCCCTGCTTGATTCACGGCCCCAGCAGAGTCCCAAGCGTTTGTTTTTAAATTTTTATTAGCTGCTAGAGATACGATCTGTCAAATGGTAGGTACTTAATTAGTTTGGGAATCGCCTAATGCACTACGGTTATGAGTAAGCTTTTAAGGTTGAATTTAGTCATTCAAAAAAAACATGTTTGTTTGAGAGCCCTCTTACACATTTTTTTTTAGTATTTGTTATAGCAGCAAAAAAAATGCATTATCATAAAAAAATGAAAATTTTAACTGTACAATTGTCACGGGACTTGAGATACAGCCTGGTGACTGTCGGACTGATACATCAACAGCGAAGTCTTAGGACTATTCCTAAGACGGGACCCTATGGTCCCGTTTACGAAACCCTTAAAAAGTGTTGTAGCAACCCCAAATACGAGTAACATGGGACAGGGGCAGGAAGATAATGATGTTGAGGTCCTACCTCATAATCGGATTATTTGCAAATAAGTTACAAAAAACAATACAAGTTTATCCTAACCGACAGGAAAATGCAAAATGTAAATTCCATTTACTCGTGAAAAAAACTACTTTTACAAAATATACTTTACCTACTGATCGTAATTGCGTGTGTCATTAGCACTTTTTTATTCTATCCTCCTACGATTTTTATTGAAAGTATCAAGAAGGTGTAGTCAGGGTTATCGCTAGTTTCCCAGTGATATTTATGTGAAAACAAGTTAATTGTAGGCGGCGGCCGCTTTACAAAATTACATCTAGACCAATTACTTGACATACACCTTATAGATAATTGAAAATTATTAAGTTATCAGACGTCTATATTATAGAGTTTTACCCTGTTATTTTAATAGTCTAGCTTAGCCATAAATATGCAAAAGATATCTATCGTATTTACTTATATTGTGTTTCGTACCTAATAATTTGTGGTGAATATATGGAATATAATTTATTCATACTGCGTTCCAAAGTATTTAAAAGAACGGTAATTTTTTGAATCATTATTTAAAAAAATTAAAATAAGTTTTTTTTTTTTTTTTATTACAGCGTTAGATTTCATTGTTCTAATTTTAAACCGAATATTTTTAAGGGCATCTCAAAATATGAACAGCCTAATATTTCAAATGATCGTTATTAACGATTGTTTTGATAATATCGGTATAAAATATCGATGGTCGTCCGAAAATCGGCATGTTCGTCAGAGCAAGGGGACAAAAAACTTAAAAACAAAACACATCTATCTTGTCAAGCTGTTTTACCGTTTTTTTTCTATTGGGTCCTTTGCTAACAGAAAACAATAGCAGCTTCTTTTAATTATAGGGTTTGATTGAAAAAGTATAGATTTATGTTAATTGCAAAAGCATTAATCAACTTAAAACTCTATGTAAGTATGTATTTATTTTTGTATTTCGTTTTTTGTCACAAAATTACGTAAATAAATATCATCAAATTCAATTAAAATAATGTATGTTTTATCCGGATTTTAGTACAAACTAATTACTGTAAGTAGTCTGTATAAATAATTTACGTTACTTAAACACACAGCTAATAAAACAGAACTTTAAATGCAACACATTCATAAAAGACAGATGAAAAATACAAAAATATACATCACTCGTGTCGAAGTAGTCAGCTGTTGTCAAAATTCTACGCATACCTCTCCGCGACCGTCGTTATTTCAATTACCTTCGTCCCTCGTCAAAGACAAAAGGCCTGACATCCAGAAAAAAAGAAACAAAAAACCCCAAGCGCCCATCGAGCGAATTAAAAAAACAATTGTGTTATCTATGATTGGATCGCGGTCGTGTAAACGGTCAAGTGTAAGTTACTTAAAGATCCCGCCTTTTACTTTACAGGAGCTTCTTTTCTTTTTTTGAAAATGGACTGCGCAATTTTTTGTCAATTCCTAATCGGATTTTGGGTGGTATGAATGAAAATGGGTTGTTCCGAAATCTAATTTAAAATTCTGACAGTAAAACATTGACAGATGGCTCATTTTGGCGCCAATGTTCTTGTCAAAATATGACAGGTCATTCAGAATCCCAGTCTATTGACCTTCTCTTCAAATTAGTACAGATGTAAATCAAGAAATACGTAAATGCAATAAAAAAACTATAAACCCGACTAAATGTCAGCGCATCCGCAACTCATAATTTCATAATACATAAATAACAACAAAATGATACAAAATTAAAACCTGTCATACTAACATAAAAGTCCCTATCAACACGCTATAAAAAAAAAACCTTAAACATCTGAAGTGCGCTTAACATGGCGATAATCTATTGAACTTAAGGTAAGATGATGGGCACCCAATGTAAATATCAGTAATAGCCGTAACAGACACAAAGGGGTCCCGCAGACAACCCCAGGGGTCCTGCCCAACCTCGTTTTAATTATAATATCACCCACATTATAAAGTTTTTGTTGAAAAAGTTACAAAAAAGAAACAGACTGCTACTTTTCGGATGCGGTATAATGCTATTGTTGGTAACAATTTTTGTGTATAATTGTTCGTTGGTGATCAAAAGGAGCATGGAGTGGAAAGTATTAGGCTTTGGAACCGTGAAGGTTCAGTAAAGGAGCTGAACTTGGGGATTTAAATCAATGTCTGGTTTTGAAATATTTGAAGTGGCTTCTTCAAATTTCGTTTATCAAAAATACATATTCACTTCTTATATTTGGTTCAAATGGTCGTCATCCAGAAAACTCTTATTTTTTATTATTTGATGTCATTGCATCATAGTCATTTCAAACAGGTAATGGAACAATTGGAGAAGTCATGCGGGTTTTACATTTTCTTATGAAAATTCTAGTACCAAAACATGCACATCAGGGTGGACTCGATTACTCGAACCCAGCGATCGCCTATTTAGACGAAATCAAAATCAGACAATGTAAAATGGTTCAGCTCCCTTCCTTCACAATTCCGCAGCTAAAAAAGAAGTCGGTACTCACGAAACCGTGCTTGTCACTAATGTTGTTCGTCAGTTTGAGTTTGTGGAAGGAAACCACCTTCTGCATCCACTGCTCGCCCGTCGAGGGGGAGTCGGGGTGGATGTACATCCTCTTCGGCATCTCAGGGTCCGCCTTTCCGGCGACCATCCACCGACTCCGAGAACAAACGAATAAAGTCAAGAACACCAAACAAAAAACCTTCTAATTGACTTAATAAACCAATTAAATCAATCAAAAAATTCTTCCCATAATTGTCTGAAAGTATTGACCGATTGACATGATTTTTTTAATAGTTCATTAGTAGAAAATCTTCGAATCGACATTGTTTTAATTGATTGATTACATTGGCATTAAGAAATCAATTTCGAATTTGGCGAAATAATGAATTTTATTGAAGCAATCGCTGTCCTCGTTTCGAAAGCGTTAGCCATGCACTAAGATACTAATGATGGTGAAAAACATGCTGTAAGTGAGACAAATAAGCTATTAAGTTCTACAGACAACAGTGCATAAGAAACAATGTGAATGAAAGATCTGCGTGCAACGATTATTCATGCCGAAATGTGCGATGTCAAGAGAAAATGTATGTAAATTGTAACAGAATATGATAATGTGGTCTTAAAAAATGGACTTGAATCCCCAACGATGGAATCTCGTCGCAAAATGTTTCTCGAAAAAGAAATGCTACAGAAGAGACATTAAAAATGGTTGATTCGTCCCGGGACCTAATTTTTGACGCAGATCTCAATATCACATATCATAATTGCAACAATACGCATGCTTCTTGCCTCTCGTTTATATCAACGAATTACATTAAAATAAGATCAACTATCTTAGCCCCTCTACGATTTTCTTATTTTAATTTAATTCCATCTCTTTATTTATACCTGTTGTGGAATTTGTATCTGCAATCGTCGGCAGCTACGATGTCCATTAGCAAAATGTATTTTGCTTTTTTATCAAGACCAGAAACGCGGAGTTTGTAGGCAGGAAACATACGTCTGCAAGCAATCGAGAGAAAAACATGGGTTGGGACTTGTTCTTTTGCGACAACGATTTGACATCACGTCGATTGTGAGACATGTTGTTGAACTAGTTTCACTTTTTATGTTCATGTACGTAGAAACGCGTGTTTAGCTTGTGATCTTACGCCGTGTTAATTAGGTTTTATTCATTTTATGTCGCCAATATAAACTAGTGACCGACAGACTATTAGCAACTGGATTATACGTTGGAGTGATCGCCTCGCCTTTCGCGTTTGTTTTTCGTCTAATCAGCGAGACACGACGAGGTGTTATAAAGCATTTGCGACACACAAAAAGCCCATGTTTCCGCCACGAAGGACCAAAAATGGCGAGGTGCGCGTCCATTGTGCGGTTTTGCGCAGTCGCGAAATCGTGACCACCGCACGTGATCAAATGCGGTGTTACACCAACTTACACAAATACTTCACGATACAAGCTTCCAAGAAAAAACCGTCTGGATCTCGTTTAGAATCCCATCTAGTAATTGGTAAGTAATTTATGTACGGAAGATTTGTAATAATTAATTACCATATTAACGGCGCTAGGCGGCCGCCTTTGTCGGCGTCTGTATCGGTTTACGGCTGACTCACAGTCGCATTTTGGACCGGAATGCTCGGGTCGTATTAATTAACGGATATTAAATCGAAGTTTATCGGCCGTATCTCGATGTTGCCAAACCTGCGGCTGAAGGCGGAGGAACGAACCTTATCGCGTCTTGTCATCGGGGATCAAACAATGTATGATCAAATACGATGATTATCGATTTCACATGCAGCTCTGAGGGATGTTCACGACACCCGGAAGGCTCGTTGTGTTTTTGTCTCCGAGATCTCCCAAGGAGATTGTCGCCGCGACTTCAGCTCCAATTTTGTTTAATTTGGGAGAACAGTACGAGTCGCGTCGGTATTTCTCACCTCTGGTGTCGGTCCGGCTTTTTACATTACCGCTGCGGCGTTTGAGACAAAGATATTTTAATGATATTACCCATTGGATGCGAGCTGAATCCTTAATCGTCGGATCCAGGCGGTGTCCAGTTGTCGTGCGATGTCGTTGCCCTTAAATTAAGCGTGTTTCGTACAAATTGTCTGGGCGCAATTAACAAACGCATCGGAATCGTTTCGTGATGGGAACTAGTGCATTGCGTGGGGAGAATCACAAGCTAAATGAAAACATGCGTGTAACGGAACGCTGTTAAAATGGAATGAGCATCTCCAATCAACGGTGATATCTGTAAACGTGAAGCCGGCAATCTGGCGTCATTTAGACGCCAAAGTCTCGGTTGATGTACATTGAGAAGCAGACATATGAAGACGAGGATGACGTGAGGTCCAGCAGGCAATGAATGTGGGTCTACCTGTTGTGAAACTTATATCTGTAGTCGTCAGCGGCTACGATGTCCAGTAGGAGAATGTATTTCGCCTTCGCGTCTAGTCCTGAGACGCGGAACTTCATTTGTGGGAACATTTGTCTGCAAATTGGAAGTTTTGCTGTATAACGAACTTGTGGGGTTGCAAGTTTTAGTAAGGTTATCTGTAAAAAATGTCATACAAATAACTAATATCTAAGTAACTTTTATCGTTGTCGCTCGCTAACTTCGCCTTGCCGAAACATAATATTATGTGTCGTGTGATATGAACCTCATAAACGCCAGAAGAACCAACAGGGTTGGCAATGGTGGTTCTTCTAAGTCACCATAGTCTTTTAAACAATCGTCCCTACACAATGATGAAAATAGACATGCTCTACAGCAATGTTGAAATCGCAACTGCGCACTTCATTGTGATCTCCTACTTGCAACGTTGACATCATCATCAAATGTGCATCCAGAAAGCGCAAAGCTTATCGAACAAGGATAATCAGAGGCTGGTCAGCTCATTAGCCTCTTATTTATAGACTTTACGTGATAAACACCGCAATGTTTCGTCGACAGTCTGATAGATGTCGTGCCTCGCAAACATGTGTTTTGAATACAGATTTTATAACAACGCTTTTGGTATCCTCATCTCTTTCTTTAGTATTGATGAAGATAAAGAGAAGAATATATTCACCGTTTTATCAGTGATCTTTGAGCATCTGATTTTGAACACTGAGTGAATTTTGAAATCTTATGTTAGTACATCAAGCTTTTTTTGTTATTTGCAAGCAATTGGTGCTTTTTTGGGTACTGCTATTCGACCTCGATTCATTTACATCCTTTACCTCTCCATTTCATTAAAGTTTTGTATCTACTTAAATACAAATTACTTTATATGGAAGATTGTATTATTTCGTTTCGAAATTCTTTATTTGTGATAGAGCATTTCTACTACAATCTTATATTTCAAGTTTATAAAAACGTCATTATGTTTAATTATTTGCCGTAGTAAGCGATGATCCATCGCCTGATTTTTATCACCCTAACACAAGGTTAAAATCACAATGATTAATGTGCCTTAGTAAATTACCCAGCAGCTGTAACTAATTAAACCTTTTAAACTACCGATTAACATTAGTTCCTCGGTCTAATCAAATGTTTATACCTAAGCTAATCAAATTACAATCGGAATCGATCGATACATAATTAAATACATATTTTTTGCAATATTTAATAGTCCTAGTTAACGTAGCGACGTCAAGTCAACGTCAACTAGACAGGTATTATTTATGGGGGCAGGTCTGTCAATAAAAATATAATTTATGGTGTCTTTGACGTGTTGACGAGAATAAACGCCGATTATCAGCTGTTTGATCACGTGTTTATTTTTATGTTGCAGTAAGTAGGTTTGATGTCTTCAGTTTATATTCTGCAGGTGGAAAAGAATAAAATATATTTAAAATATGGTGTAACTTCTATCAAATATGGTGGACGGTTACATGATGTCATCAACATAAATGTATATAGCTTTGCAAAATGATCTGATTATCCGGTATAAGGCGTTATTCCCGTCCTTTGGAATATATTTTTAGGCAAAGTGGCAATAAATGTGAGCTCAAATTTTATAAAATGGAAACATTTTGCTACCAGCAGATTCTTCTGTAACTAACTAGAATTTGGTGAAAGTCAAATGTTAAGACCACTGTTATTTTTGCTAATTATTAGTTGCCAAAACCGAAGTAAGATTACAGTTTGTGTTGATTGCAACGAAATTAACTTCTAAAGTAATTGGTAATAATGACAAGACTACTAATTAGGAAGCCGCGAACAAAACATCTCTTTATAAAGCAGCTAGTTATAAAGTTATAAGTTGTAACTCAATACAAACGTTGTCGCTTGCAACCGCGTAACTTGATACTTGTCGTAAGGAGTAGACTAAACCTGTACGTAGTGACTTGATCGAACATGTTACTACACCGATTTTAAGAAAGAAATGGAGAAACTGTTAAAAGTGTACCTAATTCAAAGAGTACTAGATTGCTTTTAAGACGGTGAGACCGACCAATGTGTCATTCTATGCTAAATTTCAACATGAAGTGATGACTAAAACATGCTTCGGAAAATTAAAGGATGTCCTAAAACTGTAAGGTTTCGTCTAGTATCGAAGCAAGTTCATAAGACGATTTACATCAAGCGTTAATAGTTTCTGAACTTTTAACTGATTCCGACTTGTTTTTAAAGATTAATTGCTGAAAGGTTACGTATTAAGCATTATTTATTTATTATTGACTTTTACTAAAAGAACTGGCCAATAAAGTGGCGTGGCCATAAAAGAACTTCATAAAAAGAGAGAAAACTCAGCTAACATGGAGTGCATTTCAACTTTGAGGGGATATTATTTTTCTGTAAGCAGAAGTTTAGAATCATTTAAAATTATACTAAGATAAGAAGTTTTGACACTCAGTCAGGGGCTCGAATGTTTTAGAACAAGTCTTACTAAGAGGTTATCGTATTACCCAGCACTAAAGTCAGATAGGCAATCGCTCCAGGTAATATTCAGGTATTCAGCTGCATCCAGATAGATTGGAACCAGACCTAAACTTAGTGGGCTAGGCAGAAGGTGATAAAGAACTTATATGATATTTGCATAGATTGATTCTTCCAATCATTTCAATACAGGAAAGAAATAAACAGGTTAGTTTTAATAGTTAATTTTTACCCAAGTATCAAACGACACAATAATAACCGACTATTACAATCATGCACATGCAGCTCATAAATTCTAAAAACTCCCTTTTCCCCCACTTATAAAGAATCAGCATTGATACGGCAAGGCTATCATTATGAAACCAGTCACAATATTGAACGGTGCAAAATTATAGCGATTGTCAATCAAGACTTCTAACAGTAGCTCGTTCACACATCAAAGGAAGCCCTCTTTACTAAGAATTTTATCTTTAAAAGATAAATGAAGAAGGGGCTCATTGATTGTTAAATTAATGATTGATTGGTAATTCGATTTATTGCGGAACTTGGGTGGTAAGTCTGTATTTGGTTTGCCTATAAAAGGCGTGTTGTAGGAATATTTTTGATTTGGTGCTTTATTTCTGCTGTTTTAGTAACGAGGCGGCTGAGTTGGTTTGAAGTTCTCTCCCTCAAATGTTTGACCACCTTCTTGGCAAGCATAAAAGCTTCGCAGGAGATGACCGTTTCCAATGGGAAGTTGTCCCTTTCGCCCCGGACCATGGACTGAACCAAGGCCGAATAGGAGAAAGCCTTGTGAAGCTTTAATATATTCTAAAATTTTAGTGATTAGCATGTTTCTAACCGTTTAATCATTGATGTTAGTTTAAAAACGTTTAATAAGTATGAACGACTCGAAGCAGGCAATGATCAATAGCTTTTTTGCGGATAGGAAATCATCAACTAACTTTCCCTGCCCTCGGGAGGAGTGTCAGAATTCTACTGGCTAAAACCGAACCCATGTTCCTTGTATGTTGCCGCGGTATCTCTTTTAAACAACCCGCAACCCCGTTCTAAGTTCTACACCCAAAAAGGTTGAGTTAATGTATGTAAGTCTAGAAAAATACTAGTCTAGTTCGTTTTAATTGGCCTTCCTTCACTGATGACATCATGTCCAGTTCAACGTGACTGAGTTAGCCGCGCGATGATGTGTGAAGGAATTGCATTCCTGCTAGGGTTGACTAGGTGTTGTTCAGTGCCTTAATTAGTGGTATTAACCTTTAATTGACTTCATATAGGTCAAAGGCCTGTTATTTAAAAAAAAAAAAACAAAACATGTTTACTATTTTCGCTTTAGCAAGGTGCTGGGGTCATTAGATGAAAATATATGTTTAGCACTTCATAGTAATACATTCCATCACTAAACATGTCTGTGGGTAGTCCTATACGGCTATGATATTCAGGGTAAAGCCTTAAAGGCTTTCAGTCATGATCAGAAATCGAGGTAACGTTCCAGATTGAAGAGGAATCGTATATTTTACTAATGTCACTCGTACCATGCTACCGCAAAAACAGTATAAATACCTATTATTTATTTTTTGACCTGTATACGACATACTCACGTTTTGACAAAATAAATATATTTCTTTATCTTCGTATTTTCAAGTGTTACTTAATTTACTTAGTCTTCTACTACCCATATTATGAATTGACAGGGTTATTTTGTTAGCAACCTAGAAAACTACATGACAGCTGACACGTGTCACCTTTCAAGGTCAGACATTTTTTTTTTAAATCCTAACATTATTTTTACGCGACAACACACTACACGACAAAAACTGCAGTTTTACAACTTATTACAAAAAGTCTTTAACTAAAACGATCCATTACTTTAGTTTATGGGTCAATAAAAAAAAGTCGTGACCATAAATTTGTCATTTTTGACACAATGTCAAAACGGCGCCTTTATAATAAGGTGATTAATTAAAAATCCCTCTTTCAATTACGAAGCGCGATAATTGGTGTAGTAGTGAAAATTTTCGCTTTTTTTTTTAAGTGCGGGGTTGTGGGGGTGTGTGCTCTGCACATTGACGCATTCTTGCGGCTTCGGTCTAGTACGACGGGCTGCACCATTTTAACTACGGTTAACCGACGGGTTAGGATTTTATTTTGCTTACGTTAGTTCGTGTCTATTAAAGTTAGAGCTAGGTTAATCGGTTGCATATTTACCTCTAAAGTTGAGATTTTGGCTATTACAATGTGCATAATTTATTTATTCTAAACGAGAATAGGCTAAGTAGTAGGTAACATATTCTGGCATCGTGTGTGTTTTGGTCAACAAAATAATTGCCTAAAACCTAGTTAACCAAAACAAGACTGAGACTCAAAAGTTACCAAACATAGTCTCGAAGGATCAAATCCTCACAGCAATTAAAACTTCTTCGTCGTGTGATTAGTACCTAACTTGGTTTTAGGGTTTTGTATGTTGCCCAAGAGCCTCTAGTTAAGCTAAAAAAGAAGCAATGAATACTTTAATGAAAGTCCAAAAATCGTTTAAAAAACTTAAATCTTAGTTTAACTTCTAGGTACGTCGAACCGCGGTTCCGTCAGCCGGTCACTCCACCTTATCTTGCAACGAAGCGACGCCGCGCTATACACACATGTATAACTAAATCAATGGCGCCTATTGACACCGAAACTGTCAGGAGTTTTGCATTTCGCAAGATATTTCGCAAAGAGAAGATGGTTCTATGCATTTTAGAGGAAGACATGTGGTTTTTAAGATAATATTGAAGCTTAATAAAAAACACGCTTTCTCGTATTCTCCTCAGCAAGCCTTTTCATTTGATACCCATATCATGGGATTGCATTAAAAAAACTGATCCGCCATATTGGATTTAGAAAGACGCCATTGATCTGACTATGGATTGTCATCCAAATCCAAATTTCACTCCAATGGGACCCCGGGATGTAGGTCAAATTTAACTTAATTTAACTTCTAAGATTTGGTTACATGTTTAGTTAAAAAAACCGGCCAAAAAAACGTCACACTCGCGCACCGAAGATACCATATCTTTTGACTGCGTAAACTTAGAAGGTTGATTTCTTCGTTGAGCACAAAGGGACCACAAAATTGAGTAATTATGTAGTATAAGTACCTATATAAATTAAAATTTTCAACTAGATACCTTCACGCGTTCTTGAGATAAAGGGACTTGACAGACACAAAACAAAGTTTTTCACGCTCTTTAGAGTTCTGTTTTTTCTTTTTGAGGTACGAACCCTAAAAAACGTGTTTAAATGAGGTGCCGACCTAGTGCAGACCTGCCAATCTTATTAGTTTACTTTTAATAAGGAAGCAACATTTATGAACTCTTAAATGTGTGTTTTTGTTTTTATGCAAAGGTTTAACAATAGTAATCGTGATAGCCTTGACTACAACAATAAAGTTTATTCAAATAAATCAATATAATTTATTACTAGCCGAGTTTTAATGAGATTTTACGTATTCTCAAGAGTACCTACGTAACTAGTTAACCTACGGTAAGTACTATTATCATTTACTCTGATAACTACGTAAGTGACTGACGTTTATTTATTTTCTAAGATGTTAAACTTACAAAAATATGAAAAAGCAGTACTTAAAAGGTGAAAAAAAAAACTATTCGGAACCTTCACAACATAAGGCCATAAAGCCCAAAAAGAATCTACTTTTACAAAAGTAGATTCTTTTTCTAATTTGACACAGGTTTTCATTTAACAATGTATTTTATTGCTTGTTTTTTTAACCTTAAATTTGTTTGTTTTAACCCCCGACGCAAAAAGATAGATGTTTTAAGTTTGACATGTTTGTCTGTGTATGTCTCTGTCTGTATACCTCCCGAACGGATGAAGCGATTTCAATTTAGTTTTTTTTTTGTATTAAAGGTGATTTAATCTTCTGTTTGATATTCAATTGAAGACAAAATAAAAACAGCCATTAACATACACGTCAGAATAACTCCTTTTACTATCATGGACAAAATTCAAAAGTCATTGAGAAAATATGCAACTTTTTTTAAACACGAATATCGTCACAATTCCTAATTTTAACGACTATTGTAGAACATCGGCAGATACAAGAAAACACGACGCAAAAACTTGTCACAGTTCTAAATTTAAGCAGCTTTTATAAAGTTATAAAAGAAAATGGCGTTAAATTATTAACATACAAGATGTATAGCCAAGTTCTAACACGTTAAAAGTATTAAAATTATATTTTAAATGTTGTTATAAAATTTTGTGACCAAATTAAAATTCCAGAGCTATTAATACTTAATGAGCATTGTATTTATAACAATGTGGGTTATACCATCGATTTAGAATTTTTAGACGGTATGGAAAAGATTTAGAATTAAGTTACTTCCATTTGTGACATCAGTATTCTTTGATAGGCATAGA
This sequence comes from Ochropleura leucogaster, assembly GCA_958449745.1. Classification (NCBI taxonomy): domain Eukaryota; kingdom Metazoa; phylum Arthropoda; class Insecta; order Lepidoptera; family Noctuidae; genus Ochropleura; species Ochropleura leucogaster. The sequence continues at coordinate 4,436,671 of OY288220.1, read as the reverse complement.
ATTTAATTGAAATGTGGCCTTTAGTCAAAGATTGTTAAACGTTTGAAATTAAAATTATAACGTTACATTGTAATATTTTAATACACGGACAACTACTTTTAGTTTGTATTAAACACCGAAATCCTGGGTGCAATTTAAATTAGCTAGCAAACTTCAAAATCCATGTTATCTTAAAATACTTAACAAAAAAAAAATGTTTTATTTTACACTACTTAATGACGGCAAGTAAGTTCAGAAAATCATAACTGACACGCACTTACTGACCCCAATAATAAGACACTTTTTCATCTTGTTGTGATATTAAAACCCATGACTGCAGTACGTATAGTTTCACTAGCTAAATAAAATGTCCCCTATCGTTCGTTTCTTGTCACTTCTAGCATAACTATTTCAACAACGTCATGTGGGGTACATCCTACGCCTAACGTAGTACCCCGATCGACTATAAAGATAAACCAAATTCCGCTACCGAACACCATCTGACTAATTACTAAAAAAATAATTAAGGAATTTATACGCCCGAACATACATTGGTTTAGTTGGTAACACTGTGAGGCAACTGCTCATGAAAAGTTTAGTATTATCATGTATTTTGTTACTGATAGTGAAGTAACACCTTTCGCTTTTATTTTTTGTAAAAAAAATGTTGGATAAAAATGTAATAAGTAGTGATAAAGTAATGCACATGATAATAGTTTTATTGTAGTAATAGAGGCATGCAGGTAAAGAAGGGTCAAGTTTACACTATCTAGGTAATTGACTAGTTAATATAAGTTGAACGGAAAGGATTCACGGTTTTTACTTCATAATATGTTTGTAACATTTATTACCCTGCTCGGCACTGTAGTGGTGTTCTTTTTTCAATGGCCATCGATTCTGCGCCACTTTTTTTTTAAAGGGAAATCTTAATTTTAACTTAATATAGGTATAGCACAAAAAATCTTGGGAAATATTTTCATTGATTTCTTATCAGATCTACAAATACTAATCTAAAAATAAACTTTCAATATATTTTTCCTAATAAAATATATGAAACTCCAACAAATCAGCGCTGCTAAACTGTTTGAAGGCAAAGGTAAGCGCCACATACAACCGGCATTGTATTATCTATAGATTTCATAAGACATTTGATGGTCATGTGATTTAAGACAAAATGTCGGCGTAAGTCGTGGATAAAAAACGCTATAAATTATGGTTAACAAAAGCATTGTCATCTCGTTTCCCTTATCCGAGGCCCCGACGGTAGCTTTGATGACCAAACGAGAGGTGTGGAGTGGTGTTTTGTCTCTAAGTGTTTTAATTTTCATGGGGTTTTTTGGCTTTTGAATTTGTTCATCATGAGTACATCTCTGTTCAACTATGCTAGGGTCAGCGCATCCAGTCTAACTGGGCACAGCTCAATGCAAATTTAACATGAAGCGATTGCCTAATCTAATACTTATTTAAGACCTGTTTTATGTACAAACAAACCTATGATCCACAATAAATATATTGAATTTAATCAAATCTGTATGAGTAAAATTTAAAGACGATAAAAATACAAATTAGAACTTGGCTCAGCTCTACCGTGCATAAGAGTCAGAATAAAAACTGTTAAGTTTATTTAAAAAAAAACTTTATAAACAATTCAATATTAGGTCTCAAAATCTACAAATCGATTTGCACAATAAACTAAAGTTAAAACTTCGAACAAAATATCCCGCTTTCACTCAGAAAATAAAACTACAAGGATTCGACTCCATTGCTCGGAGATGGTAGATATAAAGGCTTGTAAGTTTGGTACGACCGCGGCGCCAGGCCGGGGTGGGCCGGCACGTTACTTTAACATGTATCTAATAATGAGCCTTAACTTGATTCCCTATCTCATTTTAGGAGTTAAAATTCCAGTAGTAACTTTTACTTTGGTCGAAAACAGTTTGGTTCGGTAAGTTGGTAGTATTGGAGAAAGTGATGTGACGATTCGTTTTTGTTATTGTCGATGATTTGGTTTGCGGAAATGAATGTGATAACTAAATAAACACTATCAGTAAGTTTTATTCTTACAACCGAATTTTGAAGAAATGGACATGAAGTCCTGGGTTCGATTCCCGGGTCGGTCAAACTGTTGTTGTGTTTTTCCATCAGGAACTTCTTAGTAACAACCACAGAGTCTAGATTTATAGCAATAGACTCGCCCTGTATACCAAAAAAAATGCAGGCTAAACACCTATTATTTAGCCAGTTAGGTACTTTTTGTGTGAAGGTACGCTGTTATGTTATGTAATATTAAATTATTTATTTGAAAATAAGGTCATCAGAATCACGATCTTATAGGTATGTCATGTTCAAGGCAAGATACAGATACAGTTTCGTCAGGGACTCGACAGATCCTTTTTCATACTCCTCGTGAGATAAAGAAACTTTGATGTGGTTAGCAACGTTAATGGTATCTAAACTGTCTTATTCAAGAATCGGTTTTTTATAGGTCGCAGTTTAGAAATTTTGATACTCAAAAGAGAAGAAACATTACTCATAATGAAGTTCTATCCTTAAACAGAAAAACTTTCAAAAACTATCAACTTCAAAACAAAATTCCCGGCGGCATACATTCTTACTCAAATCCTCTTAAATTCTACTCACTACATTTAAAAATGACAGCAAAAGTAAGGCTTTTAATTACGAACAGTTAATTAATATGAGCGGCGGACAACACACCGGACGGAGTGTCGGCACAAAACATTTGCACCTGCAGGGTTGGTCTGTTGGCGTGTTGGTGTTCGACGACCTTGGCCCAATGTTGGTTGAAACGATTTTTGGTAGGTATATTTTTATATGCAAGGATTGAAAATAAAGTTTTAAATATTTAGGACTACCATTTTCATGTTTTTTAAAAAAAAAAAATTATTGTAACAGTAGTGATAGTTGAACTGTAACTCTTAACACGCACCTCTGATATTTCGGATACATGTAGGTACGTATTCTATAATTACCTATCACTTGATTCGGTTAAGAAAAACCATCGTGAGAAAACCAGCATAACTGAGAGATATTTCTTGATGACATGATAAGCCAAGTCGGAGGTCCATGGAAAGTACTTATGCCTTTAAAGCAACCATATAATGAAGAAGACCACGATTAAACACAGTTTTTTGCTGTCACTATTGGGAAATCCAGCGCAGTTTAAGTCAAATTGACATGCTTTTTTGAACAAGACATTAAAAAAATCACTGAAATTCACACAAATAAATCATCTTGTAGAGATGTTGTACCAAAGTGTAACTCAAGTAATCTTCACACCGGCTAAATCAATTTCTCACGCCTGATTAAATACCTGCTTACACTCAAACCGACAACCGTGATAATATTGAACAATCCAAAAAAACATGCATTCTAACAAGATCCCGATTTTAAACATCAATAATAACGCGTCACCGATTTTTTGTGACGACAAAAAGTTGAGAGGAACAAAATGCGGGAACTTTTGATCTGCGCCTGCGCAAGTGACAAAAAGATGTCGATGTTCCTGTCATGTTAGATTGCCTGATAACACATGAATAATGATATTCTTGAAACCCCGTAATCGTTCGTTCAAAAAGTTATGGTTTATGATATCTATTAGTTGGTTGTGATAACATTTTAGGATAATATTATGGTTATTTGTTACTTAAAGTAATGATGCTGATAAGTTTAATGATAAGTGTTGAGAAGCTCTGGAATATTTTCTATTGTATAAATGATATGGCACACAGAATAATTTAAATCAACTGAAAAGTCATTTAAAACTAAAGTTAACTGTGCCTCATTGTATCTTCAAAGACTCCTCAGCATACTATCACGAAAAGAAAACTCACTAATCGTCCGAACACTAAACAAAAAAACGTGACAAAGTTACCAAAAAAACCATATTAGCGTAGCAAACAAATTCAAATAATCGACTAACTTTCGAAACCGAATCGATTAACCGGTATCACGCACAACACTAACAGAAGAACGTAACGATTATCTGTCAATTAATTAGAAGTAGATAATTAGCCAAACTCACACATTCTGTGATCTATTTACGTGATTGGTTTACTTAAGCCACGTATGGTGAGAACCAAGGAGGAACGTGACTGGCTTACAAATATCATTCTTGAACTCTTATGGACCATCTTGACATTATTAGAGTACCCCGTGATTTGTGACATATGTTAAAAACGCAAATTAGATGTCTATGGTTTTACGTTATGGCCGTGAGGACGATGACTCGGTTGAAACGGATTCTGTTTTTGTTTAACAGGTGGGTACTATGCCTAAATAGTACCTGTAGTCTTAAAGTGAATTGCTAATTCTATTCGACGCTTCGGTTAAACTTTGACAAGTTGTTAATGTAAATATTTGTTTACCAAAAGCCTTCAATAGCATAACATCATTTGTGAAAGCTACTTGTATTGTAGCGGCACAAATATGTGACATCGAAGAAAAACTGGGACATCACTATAATATCATAACTGCCAACATTACAATATTAATTTTCGAAGGCGCCAAAAAAACAAAACATCCTAGTTCCACAGAATTAGCGCAAAATTAAAAAACGAACGTCGCGCGAGCCACAACCGTAAAAAAAAATAAAAGCTAAGATGGCGGCTTGCTTACGACGAAATGTCGGGAATGTGTCCACGTGGAACCGAATCCATGGCCGAATGTAAACGCTCCCGTTCATATGCTTTATTTTGGATGTCTCCCATTTGTTATACATAAAACATGTAGGGACCGTATCGCGGGATCGGGACTGTCAGAGAATTTTCGACGGCGCCAACCAGCCCGGCGCTGATACAGGTTGATGTTTTGGGGTTCAACAATAATGCATGTGAGAGCGAAATATAAAGAGATGTCCGAAAGAAAGGACAACGTGGACATGAAAAAAGTAAATCAACCCTGTGGGGTGATATTTTATTATTCCATGTGAAAATTACTGCAAAATTTAAAAGAAAAAAAAAACCATAGCCTCTCAACGTTCTTGGTTGTCTTTAGTTTGGGCAAAAGGAAAAAGAAATGGATTATGCTTAAGACAAACATTCAGTTTCTGGACTCAGTAACTTTCAAGGACCTTTATACAACAGAAGCTTTTCCTAATGTAATTTAAACTTGATCCAAGAATCGGAAGCATCCTCTATGGTGCAGATAGTAGTGGTTCGGCCTGAGAAAGAACGCGTCGCGACATGAACTTATGAGTTACAGTCGCAGCGACTTTTTGTGGCGCGTCGAACGCGAAAAATTAGCTTTGAGAGCAAATACGCGCCATTCGGAGGCTTGCGTTTAAATGAGAGATTTGGAGAGTACGCTACTTGAAGTTGCATCGTTTTCGCATAGACAGTGTGGTTTACAAATTTGAGAGGACGTTCAACACGTTATTAGCAACGTTTAGCCTAAAATCGGAGAAGAGTCTCAATGAGTGCTGCAAGGCAGCAGATAACTGGCTGATGTTAATAATATAGCAATTGGTTTTCCTGTTTGAATGACGAATTCATTTAAATGGAGTGGATGAAGAATATTTAAACATTTTGATTGGGACAACCAATGCCATATTTAGCCAAAACCTAAACCAAAAATAGTAAAACACGATGCACTACCCAAATACGGTGTAACCTCAAAGTAACTATTCAAATCATCACCTATTCTGTATTCCGAATAGTCCCAACCACAGACAATAAATATTATGCCGAAAAAAAAACATAATTAAATCATTCCGCTTTTGTTTTTTCTAGAAATCCTTGAGTTTCTGCTAATTTTTAGACACAGTTCCGTTTCTCAAAATCTCCGTTCGTTCTGCGTAATCGTTGAAGATGGGAAACTGGGGTAATAGACCTGAATACCAATTGACCAGGTAGCATTATCTACATGAGAAAAATACGCTAGTGTTGTAACGTAGTCTTGTCACGAATGACTTGAGGTTAAGATGGAAAATTAGCAACATCTGGGTGATGACTGTAATTTATTTACTTCTTGTAGTGTCGCTGATTTGATTGTTTTCGAAGGTGGTGGATTCTTTTTTTTTCGGGTGGGAAATCATCAAATGACTTCTCCCGCTCTGGTCGGAGCGGGGGGGCATGTCAGGCTTTTACTGACTAAACCCACCCATGTTCCTTCTGTTGCCCTTTACGTTCCAGGGCCGCGGTATCTCTTTCGAACAACCCGCAACCCCGGCAGACGGAGGCTCTGGCAAGCCCCTCTGCTTTGCTGACATGTCTTTGAGGAGCGCGTGACACACGAATGCGCCGTCGACACGGCCTGTCGTCAATCGACGGACGGACGGTGAGCTGGTGGTGGTCTTACGATATGTTATTCAAAAGTTCAACAAATTTTTGGTCAGGTGCTTCAAAAGGTTCGCTAGGTTTTTTTTTTTAAATTGCTTTATTCTGCTACTTAAAAATAATGAAAATGAATTCTATCCGTCACATTTTGCAACCTTGCATTCGTTTCTATATGTACCAGTAAATTAGAGGCGTATTATTACGTCCACTGTCACGCAGCTCTTACACAAATCCATATTTTTGCTACCAACATTACCAAGAAACTATTTCAAACGTCAAGTCAATCGATGATAGAAACTGTCCTTGAGAAATATGGGAACTCTTTTATAAAAAGTTAACCATAGAGAACAGAATAAAGTAGTCAACTTCAAAAGTGACATCGAACAACGAATTGGCACTTACAATTTGGTAGCGGTCGTAAATTATTTGCAGGTTATATGCACGCGAAGTCAATGATTTGTTGCAGTAGTTGCAATGATCACGTTATTTATAGCTTTGATGTTCATTTCTTATTAAGTTTAAGGTTGTGGTGACGATGTCAAGTTTGTTTTATATGTACAGTTCAAACTTTTTTGTACGATTTATTTTTAAAGTTGTCTTCCTTTTTTCTTCAACAGAAGAACAACGAGTGTGTGAGAACTTACGGGAGTTTTGGGCAGTACTTTATCTGTCGCCAAAATAGTCACATATCGAACCTCGCAGGTACTAATCAGTTAACATCCTATTTAGTTCGGTATCAATTCCTAGACGAACACAAAAACTCAATTAAAATTACTAATACGATCCCTAGAACACAACTGCCGCATCGAAATTAGACTACGCGTTTCCTAGATACGGCTAAGCAAAATACATAATAAATTTACCTCTAAATAGGCTGAAAAGACAAATTTTTCTCACAATAAAAACTCATATGCATTTCAAATGTGCTACATTTGCATCGAGTTGTCTTTCCGTTTTTTTATGTGCTACTTAATATGCACCGTTTATAAGGGCGCATGGTTAAGTTTTTAATTTATTTAATTGTGTTAGAAATATTAAAAGTATGCGCTTAAACTTTTGAGTTCCATTTGATTCTTTTTTGGATAGGCAAGGGTGTTTTTTTCAGCCAATAGCAACATTGGTTAGTTTTTAAATTATAGGGGAACTACTGGTATTCATTTGTCACGAACGAAGTTTTTTGTTGAGCTACATTTTTTAATGAAACTCTCAGTTTGACTCCGCCAAGGGTGGATACTAGGACCTACGCTTCGAAGGTTTTTTTTTTGCTATTTTTATCCAAGCTTATTCCCAAGTAAATAAAGATTGGCTTCGAGTCTATTTAGATACTCCTGAAAATCACACAACAGTATTTAACTTACAGATTTATCTCTGTCATTCAACAAGTGACAGAAACAGGTATCTTCTTAAAAGTGTTCCATTATCTTAAACAATTTATTAGCATGAACAGAACATCATACATCTTCACGACAAGTCACATCCGGGTCGGCACAATTGTTCTAAACAAATTCCTATCACGAATACCTAATGTCCCTCAATCGACGCCTCGTCCATCTCACCGGTTATTTCGTACATTGCCCGATTCGCGGATTTACGTGGACAGACTACGTAATTGACCGGCTTATTTGGCCTTCCTTGTTATTAGCAATTATTATTAGTTCTTGGAGACCAGTTGTCTGGTGTTTCTGTGATTGATAGGAGCCAATCCGGTGATGAAGAGGGTGATAAATTATGGATGGCGTTTCAAAGTGTCGTGTTTGGATGTGATTTGATGAAGATTCTAGACGTAACAGATTTCATTTTAAGACAAATATATTTCTGGGCGATGTGGTTGCTAAGCGACAAAGCCCAATCAAGTTATAAAAGACAAATAAATTTATGATTATTGTATTCTCGAGTTTTGGCAAACGTAACTTGAGATGTCCCCGACGACCTTAAAAATGGGGTTCTTTAAATTACTTAAACGCAATTTTTAAGTCGTAGTATTTGAGAGGCATGCCCCAACAGGAGACTACGATAGACAATTAGTCCGAGTTAAGAGATCGAAATTTAAATTTTCTATTTGTGATTTTTGTGAAGGCAATAACATTGTAAAGAACAATTTATTAGTCAACTCTGAATACTGAACTAACTCTATGGTCCCAAGAATAGATTCTGAAAAGGAGTTACAAGTAATTGAAGCAAAATTGATAATCTCCGTATCCTAAAATAGAACTAGTGGTCTAATTGATGAGACGGAATGACTGCTATTACAGTTGAACTGTGTAATGTCTTGACTATTCTACAAGCTATTGGCAAGATTAATGTGAGAGAGCTCACTAAGGAACACCAGCACTCTTCAAAATGGATGTATGAAATAAGCATTTGGTAACTTCTACGAAATCTCCTTTTCTGCAAATGTAATGAGCCTAAATTGCTGTCAGTCCTTTTAACAAATTGATTCAATGTAATTTTTAGGTTTCAATTAAACCTCTTATAATCGGGTTTCTATTTCTAAACTTAATAGTTATGTTTTTTTTTTGTTTAAATAATATCAGAAAGCGAGTGGTCAGTAATACACTATTACATCTCATCTCTAAAAAGTGTGAATCCTGACAAACCTCCTTTTAAACTGAAAGGCATTACTTTGTGGTGCAACTAGAGTCGCTTTTGGTTACATTGCGTATGATCGCACCTTCTGCGTGTGTATGTTAGCTTTAGTCATCATCTAGTCTCTTCATCATCATTTTTCTACCACTGTCCTATTCTATTTGGGGTCAGCGAAACTCGTTCTCTTCTTCCACTCTCTCCTGCCAGATGTCACAGCATCATTTACTCCTTTCTCTTTCAAAATCTTTCCAGTTTTTCTTTGGCCTATTTCGTTGCCATCTAGCTTTTGTGGATTAAAGACTAAATATTAGAATTCTGAAGATATCAACCCCAGAAACCGTACTCTGCCGCTCCACAGTGCGTCATCCTCCCAAACCTGAGCTATTTGCTGTAATCATCAGTCGGCTCACGTCTGTCGCGCTCAGTTGGAGCTGAGGTTAGGTACCTTGCTGATGTTTATTTGAGTCAGACCTGGTTGCAGCTATGTTCACGGTCTTTACCTATATGGGGTAAGTACCATAGGTGAGCTGTCTTGTTTTGATTCAAATGGCTTGCGTGTATGAATCAAAATGAGTATGAAAGGATTGCTGCAGGTTATGGTATGTAGTTTCTTCCTACACCGAGGAGAGAAGAGCCTGAGATTATCTATGGTATGTTTAAGCGTCCATCTCTCTTTGCTCATAATATATTAGCGTATTTATTTTGGTACAATCGATAAAGTTAAAGAGTGAACACTCACCATTTTACCCAAAAATGTTTTTGCTGAATGTACCTTCTTTTACCTTCAATTTATATCTTTAACTGGAGTCAAATAATATAAACATCAGTTTATTGATTTAGTAACAAGACAATTATGTAATAAACAAACATTCGCACCTCAATTGATTTATTGCCTTCTTAGTGTTATAGCTGCTATAATATTTAACTTGCAAATCCTTTGACGCGATTATATTGAGGTCAATATTAATTCTTCAGAGCAAAACCAGTCAGAGATTTCAAAATAAATAATATTGGGTTTAATGTACCTATGCGTTTTAGTTTATTTAGCAGAAAATGTATATGTTACCGGCCAAACCCGATTTCAGGACAAACTAGTTTTGCCTAGGCTAAACTAGTTTGTCCTATACGTGATAGGATTAACTAGTATAGCCTAGTCCAAACTAGTTTGTCCTAAGCCCGATAGGACAGACCAGTTTAGGCTAGGCCAAACTAGTTTATCCTGATATAAATACGCACACTCTAGGATAAACTGGTATGGCCTAGTCTAAATATTATAGTATTTCTAGAAAGGCAAAATAAAAAGATAAGCTGAATAAAATACTCCGTAATTAGAAAAATAATCATTTTTATTAAACTATAATGATTCGTTGCTACAAGTTATGGATAATAATTGGCAACACAAACAATCATCTATAACAAATAATACTGTTTTTTCAATAGAAGCAATAATTATGTCAATTATTAAAATTGTTATTTATTTTTGCATGCTTTGCTTTGATGGCACTTGGAATTACAGAGTATCATTGCCCTCTTGCACTGGCATCTGTTTGTGGAACAGTTTTTGTTGCAGCTGCATCTCACAAAACCTTGGCCTGATCCAACTGAATGTTTCGTAGCTGCAGTCCGTAACGATATTTCAGAGTCTTGGTTTACATCTGCTACCTCTAAAAAAGTTTGACTGCAAATGTCGAATTCTGATCTGAAAAAAAAAACATATTAGCTACTTTAGAATATCATTAATGCTCCAGAAAGATAGATAAGTAATTAAGTAAGAAAAAATAAAACCTGCAATATAGTTTCTGAAGTACACCATGTTTGGTGCCAACTTTGTAAAAACCTTCGTCATTTTTCTGAAGAATAACTCCAATAATGTTTCTGAGATCACCTTTGCCTTTGTCAACATCAGGAATCGGTATAGTCACATTATCTCCAATGTTGGCAGGTGGATGAGACTTGTCTGAAGTAGCTTTCATTTTCTTAGCCTGTTTCACAAGATTTTCTGCTGCAGTTGTCCGAGCTTTATGAATGTTATTTTCAGATGAAGAAACTTTTTTCTTTTGTGATATTGGCATATTTTTTTGATGTTTAACTAACATCCTGTCACGACCACCGTGGCCGACAGTTTATCCTAGAGTGTGCGTATTTATATCAGGATAAACTAGTTTGGCCTAGCCTAAACTGGTCTGTCCTATCGGGCTTAGGACAAACTAGTTTGGACTAGGCTATACTAGTTAATCCTATCACGTATAGGACAAACTAGTTTAGCCTAGGCAAAACTAGTTTGTCCTGAAATCGGGTTTGGCCGGTAACATATACAATACCTATAGTATACCCGTTTCAAACAAGTCTTGCTTATTTTTTTTTTATATTCCGGGTCTTTTATTTTTTTATTAATTACTGGGCCCTTAGGTTTATTCGTGTCGTCTTGACCAAGATCTAGTTTTTTTTTTGTTTTTCACAGGAAAAAAAAACATCTGAACGAATTTCATCCCAAGACAATAAGAAATGAAAGAAATCATTGTAAGACCTGTTTTAGCTGTCTGAAAAATGTTGTTTGTTTTAATTGTCTTTAAACCACTTAAAGATCTGATTTTAGTACCAAAGAATATTTTATAAAAATCAAAAAATAAGAATAAACATCGAAAATCCAATTTTACGGTACTAAAACAATAAATCCTAAATTACAATGTCGGTCACTGTCATAAAACTCAGAAACAGCACTTAATTAAAATATGTACCTTTAGTTTGTTTCTGAGAAACGTTAATGAGACAGACATACCTACACCTCTTATGTTTTAAACGACCACACATTACGTTTGTGCAAGGGAACATGGGAAGTTTCTGGAATTCTGGGTAACTGCGATAAGTATTTTTAGAATCATCATCTGCCTAGCTTTTTTCAAACTCAAACTCAAAGCATTTATTTCAATTAGACGCACTTTTAAAGTCAAAAACAATAAGATGATGTTACAGTCCCAGTCACAAGGCATAATAACTTGTGAAAGTACCGTAGTTGTCGATTTCGAAGAGAGATCTCTAGGGAGAAGAATGGTCAAGAAACTCCATGAACACTCTTCTTTCTTAATGGCAGTATTTTTACAAGATCATGGTTACATCATTCATGTCTAGATTTTTCATACATGTGGGAACTATGTTTTGGTTTCTTTCAGTCGTTTATCGAACAAATATTTGTACCACCTACATGCAGTTGTTTCGGGTCTGACTGGTTGTGTATGTGAGTTTAAGTGTTGGTAAAGGTACCCACGATACAGAAGAAATTCCTAGTGTGGGGCAGCGTTCAAAAAAGAAGAAAATGATAAGTTTCAGATGCAGCTGAATACAAGTAGGATTACATGGGGCAACTGTTTGTACGACGTATACGTCACATTTTTTGGGTAACAGACACCTTGGTTGTAAGGTAACAAGCCGACGATTTTTAAAAAGAAGCTTATACAGTCTATTCAGGAGTTAAGCTATCTACATACCAAATTTCATTAAAATCCGTTAAGCCGTTTGCGCGTAAAGGAGTAACAAACATACGCACACAAACATTCGCCTTCCTAATTTATTTGTGTGATGTTCTTATTTGGCAACAACTAAATCAAACAAAGATAATAATGTTGTTATTAACTCAAGTAAACACCAAACTTCCAAAGTACCAAAGACAACCATCTCTTCATACCTTAACGACAATAGAGCAAAGTTCACCACAGACTATAAACATCAGAACTACGACCACAGATAAAATATTATATTCGTTCTGTGTGACTCAATCGTTATCTATAAAATAAATCATGCTACATAATGGCAGTTTAAGTGGTATTATCTTTTCTGATTAGGGGATACAAAGATTCTTCTTCGCAGATCATGAAAGAAGGTCTTTCTCTATGGTGGTGACCCCAGGTCGAGAGATAGGGTAAAAGAGCCTCATTGATAAATTTATACGAGTTTCCAAGGGTCATAGCAGCAAATCGTTGAGATATGAGGTTTTAGTTGAAAGATGTAATTGTTTTGTAGTACCGGTCGCGTTTTAGTAGGTCCCTTTTTGTTTTAGTTGTGGTGACAGTTTTAAACAACACAGCCTTTTTTTGCGGATGGGAAATCATCAAATAACTTTCCTCGCTCTGGGCGGAGCGGGGAGTGTCAGACTTATACTGACTAAAACCAATGTTCCTTTTTTTGCTCTTTATGTTCCGAGGCTGCGGTATCTCTTTCGAACAACCCTCAACCCCGGCAGGCGGTGGCCTTGGTAGGCCCCTCTGCTTTGCTGACATCTCTCAGCTCATCATCTCTTTTTGGTGTGTATGGAAGAAGTTTAATGCTAAAGTTGTAACAACTAGTAAAGCGACTTTCAAAATCTATCTCAAAAATCTTATAAACATGTTTATACCACACAATTCACAGAAAGATAATGTAGCCCTTAAGCTATCATTGTTGAGCAACATTTAAGAGAGGTCCCAAAGGAGTCAATCGGCATTCGGCACCCTCCACTAAGTGGCCAAATTTCGGCCACCCTCCAGCTCCAAACTCAGTCGGAAACGAACAACTTAACTCCCTTTTCCTTTACACTTTTTTGGGTATTGTCGGGTAATTTGACAGTGTAATTTTTGAGAGGAGGGTATTTAGAGTTCAGAAGTATCTTTTGTAATATTAAACTTTTTTTTTATAGGTTTGCAAATTTTTGAATTCTTCCATGGAGTTTCAATTCTAAACTTTTAACTAAATTCAATCATTTTGCTTGCGTTTTTCAGCCTTTAAAAAAATACTCCAACTGATTTTTATATCTTCTCAATACACTCGTACAAATTTTTAATATTATTTTAAATATATTTGTAGTTTGTAAATAATTTACAGAGTCAAAAGATTAAGTAGGATCTTCTAAATTTTTGCAAAATTTTGTTAAATTCTAAACTAGAATCAGACCATAGATGCAAAATATCAGACCAGCCATCTTGATATAAAAGTATTTGAGGAAAACAAAACTATATTATAATTAAGTTACTAGTATAACGCATCACACATCCAACCTTATCCAAGTCAATAAATAAAAAAAAAACTTTTTATTAAAGTGCCGATTCCATTACCACAAAACTTTTATAGATCCTTGTGGCTAATTAGTTTTCTCGTAAAATTAAAGGGGCTCGTCAATCAATGGGTGCTTGAGTAATGGTGACAGATTCGCGACGACATGCGACGCCATTTAAAAGAATACCAGAAATCCCACTAGTATAGAGATCTGTAATTAAAAGTTGGTAAAAAAAATGGTGGGCCATGTCTCCGCAAAAAGATATATAACTTCCAGGATAGATAAAACTTTTAGCGGTAGATCTTAACTATCGGTGTGCGTAAAAGATTGAGTGAAAAACGAAAGTGTCAGTGTATGAAGAAAAATGGCTCTGGAAAGAAGAAATAAGTAGGATTTTCATAAAATAAAAATCGAGAATTTATTCCACCACTCTGTACAAAATACCAAACGAGTATGTTTAGCCGTTACTGAGAAACAGACTAACAAACTAACACAATAACTTTGTATTCAAATTCAAGAATTTACATCGAGTATAGTTTTTGTAGCCGTTTATAATCCACGCTAATGCCACACAATGATTTAATTTAAATGATCTCAAGTTCCTAATTATAAGTAATAATCATTTGTCTAAATAGCAAAGGCAGGCGGCGCCGCAGGTCGAAGCGGTATTCAAGTATAATAAAGTAAGTGCCACTCGACAGAGGAATAAGCGAAGTTCCACTCTCTGTGAGAGCAAGTAAGCCGTAATCCAAAGCAGACGGACCTGCCAGAGCCACCGCATTGCCGGTGTTGTTAGTTATTCGAAAGAGATACCGTGGATCATAAAGGGCAAAGACAGAAACATGGGTGGGTTTTAGTCAGTAAAAGGCTGACACTTCCCCCCACTCCGCCTAAAGTAGGTGAAGTTATTTGATGAATTCTCATCGCAAAAAAGCTGTAATCCAACATACGGCCCAGTGACATGTGACATGTAAACACGACGCCACATTAACCTATACAAAACCATTTTAACCTGATCTCTCTGCCACGGTGTGCAATTCGTAGTAAAGGGATCAGGTTATAATAGTTTAGAATAGGTTGATCGCCGTCGGGTGTACCTAAGATCTCTTAATATTTGTTTCTAGGACACCTCGGCTACCTCACGCTGTTTTCCTACGCGCCGTTTCCATACCGCTTATTTGTGCGTACTGTGATGGTTTTGAAAGAGATGGCGCTAGACATCCTATAAAGCTCTGTCCCTTTCCCACATGACATTAAAACCTACTTTAAGATGGTATAGTGCCCACATATTACTAAGTTTCTTATAAGGGAACCTTAAAATTACTCTTTAGCTTGAGCACTTTCGAAACAGTGCAGTAACAAGTAGTTCAGTAGTTATTCTTTTTTTAATTGGACCTTTTATATATTGCGGGCTTGTTACAAATGAGCCTTCTAAACTTTTTGTATTGTGGCAACACCAACAGATCAAATAAACCATTCAAGTCTTAACGATAGTAATAAAACTTAATGTTTTTAACTATGGCACCAAAACAGGAGATTCTGGGCAAAAACTAAGGAGGACCATGAATTTTTATTTTCGTATTATATGGGGAACCACTTTTTAGATTTATTTGTTTGGTTTTATGTAAAGGTACTTTGCTTTTTCTTGAAAAAAGGGTCTGAAATAACTTATATATGTACAATGACTAGCTGTGCCCAGCGGTTTTACCCGCTGCTATACTTCTAAATGTCGTATTATGATGTTAAATATCCTAAAACCTTCCTCGAGAAATGACCTATCCAGCAATATGAAAATTTTCCAATTAAAGCATATAGTTCTTCAGTATTGGATACACAAAACACTTCATATTTCATGTACCCAGCAGTTTAAGCCTCTGCTCTGCTTCTAAGTGACGAAGCGTGATGTTATATATCCTATGTTAATTCCTGATAAATTAGCTTTCTATTCACGAAAACACATTTAAAATCGGTTCAGTAGTTTCGGACCCTAATCAGTACAAACAAACAAAAAAACAAAACTTTAATTTAGTTGGACAGGACACCTAGCAAGACTAGCTGCTGTCAGGTTATCATTGTCATCATCTACTTAGCTTTTTCCCCAAGTATGTTGAAGTCAGCTTCCAGTCTAACCAGATGCAGCGTATTTTACATGGAGGGGCTTCCTATCAGACCTGCACAAGAGTTAGTACTGGATTATACGATACCCTTTTTTTGCGGATGGCAAACCATCCGCAAAACGGGGGGGAGTGTCAGACATGTACTGACTAAAACCCACCCATGTTTCTTCTATTGCCTTTCATGTTCCAGGGCCGCGGTATCTCTTTCGAGCAACCCGCAAACCCGACAGGCGCCGGCCGTGGCAAGCCTTGCTGACATCCCTTTCAGGCGTGGAACACTAACGCGCCGTCGACACGGTCTGTCGTCGACGGACAATGAGCTACCCATTGCTCACCGTCCACAGGCCCGTATCTACGGTGGCGGGGAGTCGTCTCGCGGCGTCTGAAGCCCGGGATACGATACCCCTTGGTAAGATTTTCGGGCCACACCAAAGATCTCCAAATAATTGCCTGGACCAACGGCTTAACGTGCTTTCTGAGGCGCAGTAGTATTTATATTTTTGTATACACACAAATAATAATTCTTGATCGAGTCATTGACATTTCAAGGTTATTTGAATTGTAACCATTCGCAAGGGGAGCGATGATAAATTCATTTGCTCAATAAATTAAAGGTGATTGGCGAACAATTTCACTCACTGTTAATATAAATAACCTTTTTATCTGCAGCTGGTTTTCATCACGCGGGATTTTGATGCTGAAGAATTTGATGGTCATGAGCCTAGTCAAGATGTTGATAGTTATTTTTTTTTAACTTATCTTAACGTTAGGAATTTCTCTTGTATCGTGGATGCGTTTATAAATATTAAAACTCACTCACACAAACAGCCATGCCCGAAATAACTACTGAAAACAAATATTTGTTCCGTGCGGGAATCAAACCCGCGACACGCAGAGCAACAGTTGATCGTTCAGCCACTTTCGACCATATTTAGAAAAGTAGACAATTGTAAATTATAGTTAACAAATTTTGAAATAAAAAATGGCTACCCTTTTCCCAACAGTTATGTTATGAGATGTATAGCTTGTAACAAATGAGTAGATAGTAATTTTTTACAAGCTATAACATCTCATAAATAAGTAGGAAATCTATAAAAGTACTATATTTACAAGAAACTCAACAGTTTTAGAGCCGACTCTAAAATTAACTAACCAACCAGAATTACTACTTTTAAAAATAATTTAACTGCTCTTTGTGAATCTGCATAATCGCTGATAATACTGCAAAGCGTTTTTTAATAATTTAAACTTATAACCTGGGAGCAGACGTGTGTTGCCATGCTATTGTATATAAATTCCGAGTAATTTTGTGGTGTACATGTACAATCCTTACTAATGTTTATTATAAAAGCGAAAGTGAGTTTGTTTGTTACCTCTTCACGCTTTAATGGCTAAACCGATTTTAAAGAATTTTGGTACAGAGATAGTGCGAAACCAAAAGACGGACTTAGGCTAATTTTTATTAAAAAAAAAGTGGGATGTGAGGGAGAAAAAGGGAAAAAAAGGGAAAGCTTAGCGTTGCTATAACAAATCAATAAGGCGCAAGGGGAACTGTGTTACCCCGAATTTAACGCGAGCGAAGCCGCGGGCAAGCTAGTTATTAATAAATGTTTTTTTTAAATTTTGCACTGGTTTAATACTCATTCGTAGAGTTTTAGTCGCAAGTTGATATGAGTGATTTGATGGCAAAATTCGATTATTTCAGCCGTGATAGGCGATGGTCATCATATTATATAGATTTCTTTCTAGGCACCAACTATTTATTATTTAGAAGACGTAGAGCACTGAATGCATTATTAAGGTAGGAGGACTATCTAGTCCGAAAGTCGCCGACTTTTGACATCTGACTAGATGTCAAAAGTAGTTTTGGTAGTCAGACCGTAAGAAGAAAATAATGCATGACTAACATGACGCCACACACGCATTGCATTCAGTGTGAAGTGTCCTTAAACCCTGTTGCCACAACAAAGTTACTAATAAGTTAAGGACCTGGGAGCTTCAACTTAAAAGTAAGTGATCGTACGTAAGAACTGTAATTAGTGGACGAAATCTTTGAAATCTTGAGTCGTGTCGTCAATGCTTCGGCATGCGATTCTGGGCGGCGACTTTGAGACTTTTTGTTGCGTTTTTTTCTGTGTCTTTTGTTTGAAATCTCGTTAATCTAGTTGCTGCAAGGAGTTTGAGGGTCGATCACCAATTTTGGTGATGTGAGCTTAACTTGGCTTGAGTGAAAAAGTAAGTGAAAATTGGGATACCTAAAAACAACTTACCCAGTTCGAATTTTAATTAAAAAGATCATTGGAATTGTCCAAATTGAATTTATGTTGGTTTTATGGTTGAAGAACTGTATGGAGTACATAAAGGTTTTTTTTAATATAGTTGTAGGTGCTTAGTACTCGCATCCGACGTGAGTATGACCAGATGTATAAAAGTGTATGAGACAAAATAAATATGTATGAATTGTAGCAGGTGGCATACTATGGTGTTTACACCTTGGAAAAACGGTGTAAGTTTATGTACCTATGTGTAAATCAATAAATATGGAGTCCTTTTTAACCGACTTCATTTTCAAAAGAATTCGGTCGAGTTTTATTTTTAAGTTTTTCTCAGCATATTTGATCACTTTAATGCGCTTTAAACTCTGTACGATTCTTTGAAAAAGATTCTTGAATAAAAATTTAAAAAAAGAACCAAAGACAAAAAAAAACAAAAAAAACACGAAAACCATAAATCGACATTCAATTCCAAAACTTAACCAACAAATTATCACCAAGCGATTCTCGCCCTAGAAAACGGACTAGTGAGAGTTAAATGTCTATTAAAGTAGGTATTTCCGAAGCTGTAATTAAGAGAAGAGGCTGGGAATCAGCGCGTCCCCTAATCGCGGTTTTGGTTTCCCTCTCTGAACAGTAGAGCGACAATAAGCATTGACGAACTAGGACAGAAAAAGCTAAATTAGATTTTTCTTATTTTGCATTGAATTTGTTCGTCGTTGTTTCTTATTTTTTAAGTGGGTTATAGGGTCATTTCGCCTGTTTGCGTCCATTTAGTGCAGTTGGCAAGTTTGAGGGCGAAAATAAAAATGTCCCAGCACTAGTTTCAATGAAAAAATCAACGTAATGCGTTCATTATATAGTCTATTTTAAGATTAGCTTTCAGTTTTGTTCGAAACTTCTTGTGTTTTTATTTAAAATAGACAAATTCCAAAATTAGGCTTTTTACCCACTTTGCGTCCACAAAATCCAAATTGCGTCCACCAGTGGACCATTTGGCGTCCACCAGTTTAAAGAAGGAATATAGGGGTGATATTGTTAATACAATTTGAAGAAAGACTGGATTTTAACAATTTATTTATTTAAGATTAAAGTTATAATAAATCAACATTAATTAGCATTATAAAAATACAATAAAAAACATGTTTATTCTTCTCAACATCGATGTGTTAAGAAGCCATTGAACTACCCTTTTTCACCATCTACCCTTAGCGGTGGTTCTGGTCTTATCGATTTCTATTTTTCACGAATCTCACTTAACGCTTTCTTTATTTTTTTTCTGTATAGGTTTTCTTTTCCTTCTTCTTTCTTATCTCCGAAGAACTCATCTTAAATAGGAAAACATTAAGAATTATTACGCACTTCATTGCACTAGTAAAAATTGAATTTTAAACTCACAGTCTTAATCAAAACTGTACTTAGATACATTATAAAATATTATAAAAATTTAAATAAAATATATTTATGCTATCATTGCTATTAAACGAAAAAATGGACGCAATTTGCTATACAATATTATCCCTGTAGGTCTAGTTTGCGTCCACTTGTAATCGATTAAATCAATATTGTTTATCTTTTACTACAATCATAATAATGTGGACGCAAATTGGTTATTACAATTGCATACTATAAGTGTTAAAATAAACCAAAATCCAATTTCTCTTTCATATTTTAATCACAAATAAATAAACAACTAAAGAAAACATAATTAGACGAGTTCGCGTCCACTGCGGACGCAAAGTGCGCGTTTTATAAATTCGGTGTTGTAATTCGCGTCCACCTTATTTTAACTGTTAACTTTAAAAAAAACAAACAAATTAATAATTCACAGTATTCGTTTTTTCATTATTAATGTCTAGACACAGCTATGTTTCGTAAAAATCACATAAAATAATAAAATACTTACCGTTAAACGCACCGCTGCACACTATTTTTTTATCTAAATCCCGCGAGTCCGCACTCTGCTGTTGAACAACCGTGACAAAATATTTTTTCTAGACAGGATTAGCGGGGTGGGCGGAACTTTTGTCTACATGTGCATATCTCTTATACGTTGAGGTATTAGCAGTCATTTTTTTCCATATTATTATTGTGTAATTTTACTTATTTTCGAGCATTTTTAAAGGGAGATCCGTAAAATGGACGCGAACCGGGCGATGGACGCGAAAGGGCGAACTTACCCTATTGCACTGCTTTTTTTAATGCTTTAATTCAGAACAATTTTTCTGTTCTCGAGTTTGCAAGCCATGATGCTTAATTCCCTTTAGTGAGTTCATGAAGGTGTCTTAATCTTTTTGTATCAGCTACTGTAACGCAGTTGGTACTTTAGCTCTATTTACTGTAAAATACCTATTGTATGTTATCTCTCAAAAAAATATAGGAAACAAACTCGTGACAGTAAACATCCAAACCAAAATAGATACTATGGTCGATCTGCTACTGGAATGTCCTACAACACCCAGCAGCGTAGTCCCCCTACAGAGTTCGGGGCAGAAACTTTCCCGTTTCACTCACCAGACCCAACGGGGAATTTAAATGCGAATAATCATATTAAATGTAATTGATTCTCAGATATCTCGAACCTTCTGTAAGTAGGAGTATCCTGTATTAATTTGATAGGGACAAGTGGAATATATCGGTAATTAAGTTACGGGTCCTCAATTCACGCATTGTCAGTTAGAATTTTAGTCATAGACAAGTTTGGGAGAAGAATTACAGCGAAGAGATAGTGAAAAAGGCCTTGCGCACTATGGGTTCCGTGCAAATTTGAAACATAAACGGGCATATCTTTTGACTGCGTTGATTCAGGGCTTTTTTCATATTTCCAAGGGACCACAGACTTACAGATTTGAATGTATAGTTCTAATTTCACCACACGCCACGCGTCCCTGAGATAAAGGGTCTTGACAGACAGACAGACGGACTACAAAGTGATCCTTTTTTCAGTTTTTCTTTCCTTTTGAGGCGAAAAAAGGTAAGCTTTTTGACCTTACAGTAAAAGCTGACATGAGAAGTTAGGACAGAAGCAAAAAGGTCGAAAGACTTAAAACGAAATGACTTAAGCGCAGACTGGAATGATTGATTGTGTATTGTAATAACTACTTTTAGATTTTGTTCGTCAGAAAAACTCTAGATTAAGGTAGCAATCAGATACATCGTCGTCTGCCTAGCCTTTTCTAACGATATCAGAGTCGTGTTCCAGCATTTTCGGATACCAGTAGCCCTACTATGACCTCTTAAAGCAATTCTTATTCCACTGAGGGAAAGGGACAGAGCTATACAGGGTGTCTAGCACCATCTCTTTCACTCAGTGGAATAAGAATTGCTATAAGATGTCATAGTAGCCCTACAGTTCTTTAGATTTTACAAAAGATTAGGAAAGATTTCGAGTTGTTTGACAAAAAGTGTATATGATGAAATGAAAAATTAACATTATTTTTAAAGCTCTAGTAGTTATAATACTGTGAATTGAAAAATAAACAGTATTTTTAAAGCTCTAGTTTTAAAGTCTAGTATAAGCCAAATATATATTGTTAAAGGTGTCTATTTCACTTCACTAACACTGTCGTATTTAACCTAACAACTATTAAAAGGACAAAATACAAGATAACGCTTACAGAAATAAATAAGTCGTCAAAACAACTGCATGTGTTTATATAAGTTCATAATAATTAGTATTCTATTTGTCTATCTATCTACTAAAAAGGTCACCACAAGGTGATAGACTAACAAATTGCTATTATCTATGCATTACAACAAGCGTAAGATAGGTTTACAATAGCCTATTAAGTTTAAATAGCATACATAATATAACTTTGATACTCGGCGGCCATTAATTTACACTATACACAAGCGCGGGGATAAAACGTACATTCTATTTTTAAATTACGATAAGCAACACACAACATTTTCACGCCTGTATTTTTATAGTTTGATTTTTTTTTTTAAGCTGTTCCATTTTCAAATGTATCACACGCGATTCTAGAAAAAAATAACAACGTTTTTTATGGAAGTAATATCCGTGTAAAATTCTGTTTAGGCGATAAGATAGAAAAAACCGGTCAAGTACGTGTCGGGCTCTTAGTATTGAGCTAAGCTAGCTTCCCAAGTATAGGTCTTAACGACATAGCTATTTTAGCTTGACAAAGATTAAATAAATAGGTCAGGATACCTTTAAGAAATATTGTTTGGTATTTGACAGACGATCTATATGTGTCTTATCGAGACCAAACATTTGTCAACATTCACTCAAGTCAGTTCAATGCCAATATTTTTCATGGAGCGATTAACTACGTGACCTCCAACGGCCCCAACCCAGGTAACCAATAACTCTGTGACTGAAAATATGACACTTTACAAACAACACAACATAGTGCTACATGAAGGGCAAATTGTAAAAAAAAAAAAACATTTTAGCACTTCATAATCGACGACGATGTTGCCAGCGCTAATGAATATTGACAGCAATTATTAGTAAAGACGAGTTCTCACTACAAACGGTTTTCCATTTATTATGAATAGTACGCAGAAACGCGGTTTCATTGCACAACACTAACAGTGAGTTTCCTAGTGTGTGTTCAGGGTTCTGCGTATAGAGCTTTTTGACGAGATACAGAGTATATTGTTGTTCTAATATTTTATTACTTTGGTTTTGGTGATTAGTAAATTTAAAAATATTTTTCGTACATTTATTGTTTAACTGACATATTTCACATTTTTAAATATTTCTGAAAAAAAAATTAAAACATTTAAAAACATAAAAATAGTAGCCCACCGGCATCAGGAACAAAAAAAATATATAAAAAAATAAATATTATTATTAATTTCGTAACTGAAGTGGGTCATTTAGAGACTATTTTTAAGGTTTCGTTGTCTCCAAAGACTTTATCTTTGAATCGTAACATATGTAGAATTGTACACACAATAGGATCATTATAAAATATTACAAGAAATTTAACACGTTCTTTTCAGCGTTTTTTGTTCTACGTTAATAATATTTCCATATCAAGTAGTGTTGAATTTTATACGGTAGTACGGGACCCTCCGTGTGCGGCCCGACTCGCACTTGACTGTATTTTTTATTGGACTATCGTTAGAAATCGTACACGAGTTGGTGCTGGTACAATTTTACACGCCGTTGCAATTTCGCAAATAAAACCGTTTACTATGAATTCATTTCATTAAAATTATCTAGAGTGTTTCTAAAGTAGGTATTAAGCTAATGTAATATCTACGGAACTTACACAATAAGTCATGATACCATCCTAACAGTGAAATATTGTATTTAACAATTTATGTACCTACACAGAGTAGACAAAATAAGAAAAAAAATAGAATAGAATTCTTCCAGCAGGCCTGTGAAAGGTACCTACTTTAATGTTTGAGTGCGTTTGTCGGACTGTTTTTCACGACTTAATGATTGAACGATGGGCATACGGAGGCCATCACATGGGTGGACATTCCCGTGAGGTAAACGCAAAACTAGTTTTGAAACGAAGTTACTTATCGCGCGGTGCGAAAGGGGGCTAGACGGAAAAATTAAGACCGAAAATTGTAACGACACTTTTTGCTATAGTTGTAAGCCGTGCGGCGTGCGCGTGTTTCTCTGTCTGTCTCTCTCATCTCATAGAAAGCAAGCCAGTCATTTTCGATTCATCTTTCTATTTGGCTTTTAAAAGTGTGGTGTCGCGACGATTATTTTTGTTGAGTGTATACAGGTTTGTTGTACATATTAAATAATAACTTCCATCCGGGTGTCCCTTGACACCTCAAAAGATTTTCTATATAGTTTTATATGGTCGCCTTACAAAATGCATGTATGGTGTTTAAATTCAAATTAGTCAATTGAAATGACAGTCAAAAACGCAAGTCAATCAAACAATTTAAACGCAGAAAAATAAAACCAAGCAAAGGAAACACTTCATTCAAACTTTTTCTTTTTAAACATTTGACAACGGCGCCTAAAGGCGTCGCTGTCCCCGCAAACGCGTCGCGGCTGCTTACCTATTCCCCTTGTACGGAACTTACGTTTACGAAGCTAGGTAGCATTTACGAATTTTTTGGGGCTTTGAATGTTTTTTTTTTTTCATCAATGAACCGAGACTTCATTTGTAATTTATTGATCCTTTTGACGGTTTATGATATTATCAGAAAGACGCTCTGTTAGTCAATACTTGTGAAATTCTCTGTGGAAATGACTGAAAAAATCAAGGTGTCATCGTTAGATCTGATTTTGCTGTCAAAATAAGTGCTGGCAGTAAACAAAAAAAAAACAAAATATTTGGTATTCTTAACCCTAAACTGCAGTCGCAGAGATATTTTCGAATAAAACTTAACCCTTACAATGTCAAACGGTTATCGTAATTGATTTATTCAGTTCGCGTGTCGTCTGCAAATGGAATTACTGTTGAAAGTACAACATACTATCACTTAAAACGGTTATTACATTGTTACTCGTTACTCGTGGTTAGTTGGTGACAGGTTTTTTTTGCAAGAATTATTTTAATGGTTGGGTAATGTAATGCTTTGCTTATGTGGTTATTGGTAATTTCTGTAAAGTACTCTAAGTCCTTTAATGGTGATCGTTCAGCTAGTATCACTTTTCGATTCTTATGAGAACATTGAAAGCTTTAGACTTATAGAGTATGCTCCATTTTAATCAACAAGTTTAAATAAATGTTTTGTTTTCAGAGTTCAATTCTGTAATTAAACTATCTCACGTTATACGAAATACGTAGGTATTCATCAACACCTCCACCACAATTACAAACGTAATAAAAAACAGCTACACTTTTACCAAAGAAATCAGTCCAGCTCAAGCTCTAAATACTGGAGTCAAAGTAAAAACGGTGGCTGACTATATTTGGCCGACAGTGTTAGGGAATGTTGTTAGCAACGCTGGTGGTCGAGCGAAGCCGTGAAAGCCTTATGGTAGTTACACATTGGCGCGATACTACTAGATATAACCATAGATAATAATCATAAAGAATAAGCTAAAACTTTTTTTTTTCTTTTGCTGTAACTCTAGGTAGTTTTTTTGCGGATGAAAAATCTTTATTAATGTTATAAAAACGAAAGTGAGTTAGTTTGTTTGTTACGTCTTCACGCCTCAATGGCTGAACCGATTTTGATGAATTTTGGTACAGAGATAGTTGGGACCTTGGAGACTGATATATATAAATTTCTTTTTTAAAATTAAATCTCGATAAAATTGACACAGGTAGACCATGATCCAGGTTAAGACTAAATACATTCCCATTTGAAAATATCTGCGAAGATTTTTCTGGTAAAAGGTAAGGCTTAGTTTAGACTAGGTTTAAGACTTGTGAGATCGTGCCTCGCTACGTCAGTGTGTACTAAGCCTAACCAATAAAAACAGGTGTGGCATGTTGTGGAACAATTAATTAGGCATCACTTGTACATCATGTTTAGATATCACTTCCAGGCAGCACACGTTGCGTGAATTCTACATATTATTTTGTACACTGACGTGCGAAAATACTTACACATTACTTAGAAACTTAGAATTACTAACCAAAATTGAAGAACGAACTGGTATGTTGGTAGGTACATATATATATTGATACTAACTTATGCCCGAGGCTTCGCTCGCGTTTAATTCGGGATAACACAGTTCCCCTTGCGCCTTATTGAATTGTAATAGCAACGCTCAGTTTTCCACTTTAAAAAAAAAAATTAGCTTATGACCGTCTCCTGGTTCCCAACTATCTCTGTACCAAAATTATCAAAATCGCTTTAGCCATTAAAGCGTGAAGAGGTAACAAACAAACAAACTCACTTTTGCTTTTATAATATTAGTAACGATTTTGACCGCAGGGTTGGCGCAGTGGTTAAGCGATTGGCTGCTACGTGTCGCGGGTTTGATCCCCGCACGTAACAAATATTTGTATGACCTACAGATAGTTGTTCTGGGTCTGGCCGTGTGTAAATGATAATGATGTTTATTTTGCAAGTTGGTTTTCGCAAACACTTTTACACGTCTTTTTTTTAAACTAGTTGAGGCCGTTGTTTCGTAGCCAACTACTCTGAGAAGAAACAGCCGAAACAAACTCAGAGGTCATAGTCTCTTTTAAGGTCCAGATAAAAAATCTTGGTCAACTTACATAAGGACTATGCAGATTAATGTCTGAAATGATCTTTTAATGTGAATGTGAGTTTAAAATGTTTATGAATGCACCTACGATACAGGAGAAATTCTTAGAGTTGGGCAAAGTTTAAAGAAACAGTTCAATGTTTACATATTTGTGCACATAACAGTACTTCGCCAACGATGTATCGTGCTGTCTGTTATGATAAAAAACACAAAATGACACCTGCTTACCCACCCGTTGTATTGTAAGAAGGTTTTAATTGTAATTGTTATGGATTATCGCTAATGGCGGCAATGGCATTCACACCACGCTTTCAACGGCTCATCGCTTTTTTAAACTTTAGTTTTATGTTATCTGTGGGCAGTGGCGAATGTTGCTGTAATTATCTGTGAGCTTACATCATATCACGCTTTGTAATCTCCGACGGGTTCGGCAGAAGCGTTTGTAAAAAATACACTAACTTTGCGTATGTACAGACGCCTGCACATCAAGCTACTACAATCTGTCAGATTTCTTTGATAGATTTTCGACTTTATTTCTAAAGTATTAGGTTCAAGGTTCATTGGGAAAAATTGACAGTTTCGGGTAGCTTGACCTGCAGGCGTCTGTACACAAGACGGCAGGTCAACCTGTTCCAAACTATTATAACCTGCTACCCTACCATGACGTTTTAAAGCAAAACTTATTGCACTGAGGAAAAGAGACAGAGCTATACAGGGTGTCTAGCACCATCTCTTTCCCTCAGTGGAATAAGTTCTGCTTTAAGACGTCATGGTAGGCCTACTGATCTCTCTACTACGGATCGCACACCGTAGTAGAGAGATCAGGTTTAAATGGTTTTGGGTAGGTTGATGTGGTGGCGTCGTGTGTACTACGTAATAGAGAGCGAGTTTATTGCCATTAACCGGGCATATATCGAAACTCCATGGTTGATACTCAGAAATTCGTGCTGGAAAAACAAAATAACCTATCCGATAGTTGTTCCGGGTCTGGGTTTTTCTGTATGTGAGTTCAAATGTTTGTAAATGCACCCACGATATAGGAGAAAATCCTAGTGCGGGGGGCAACGTCTTTTTTTTTTAAATCTCTTTGTTGATCATAAAACCACGTTTAGCTTACGTTCGTTTGTCTTGGTGAGAGTGATGGATGTGAATGTTGAAGGACGACGACGAGAGGAAGGCAAAAGAAAAGTTGGATGGATTGTGTAAGGAATGATATGAAGGAGAAAGAAGTAAACGAGGCTGTGACGTCTGATGTGTGTGATCTGGGGAGAATGGAAGAAGAAAACGTGTTGCGCCGACCCCAAATAGAATGGGACAAGGGCAGGAAAACTATACGGATTTGGCATAAGTCATAGTTCATAAGCTCAATTAACATGTTATTCATTATAATCCGACCGAATTGATCACGTGGGCAACGTGTTAGTTAAACATAGTTTTACAGTGTGTCTCTACCTTAGTATTTCATCGCCATGTTCGCTTCGTACTCAACTAATGACGATATCAGCAAAAGCCGTGATAAGCGAAGACATTATCGTTTTGTTTACATATCGAGTTACGCGGCGCGCCCACAAGATGGCGCCGTGTCCGAATTACTTCTGGCTCACCGCCTGGTGGACGATACAGCTGATTATTCTTCAACCAACTTATCCGCGCAGGCGGGAAAACAGGGAACTAAAATAAATGTACTTAATTTGATATATTGGTGCGTTTTTTCCGTGACAAGCAGCGCCACCTTTAACTGTAAACTTAAAGTGGTCATACTGTAGTGAATTTATAAGTACTACGGAACTTTGTAATAATTTTACCTTTGACTTTGAGTTTCTGTCAAAGTAACAGTGAACTTTATCTTCTGTGAAATATAGTTGCTATTGAGTTGACACTGACAATTCTCATTGCAGAGATCTTTTAATGATTCTTGTTACATTACAGTTGTTGTCAGATGTAAAATGATTTATTTTGTTCAATATAATAAACTAGCTTTTGCCCGCGGCTTCGCTCGCGTTAAATTCGGGGTAACACAGTTCACCTTTCCTGAAATACAGTTACAGGGCAAAAACTACAGGTAGCAACCTGTAGTTTTTGCCCTTGAGCCTTATTTATTGTAATAGCAAAGCTAAGTTTTCCCTTTTCTTTCCTCTTTCTCCCTCTTATCTCAATATTTTTTACGATGCTAGGAACGGAAGGAATTGCTATTCGTGTGTTTCGCTAAAACTCGAAAATGGCTGAACCGATTTGGCTATTAAGATCTTGAAATATTTGTGGAAAATCAGGGAAGGTTTAAAAGGTTATTATAAAAGCGAAAGTGAATTTGTTTGTTTGTTGTGTCTTCACGCATAAATAGCCAAACCGATTTTGATGAATTTTGGTACTGAGATAGTTGGGACCCTGGAGATGCGCATAGGCTAAAAAAAGTGAGAAAAGGGGGAGTAAGAGCGAAGATTTTTTTTTCGATCATCACGCGCTTTAGAGTTATCGTTTCCCCAAAGTAACTATGCCACGCAGACGAAGTCGCGGGCGGAGGCTAGTAAATTTAATAGATAATCAGGAACGAAATTTAAAAAATATTATTTTTTCGAAAACGCTGTGTGTACGCGTTTTCGGATTTTCAAAATTATATTTTCAACGTTATCATCGACGAATCTACTGTAATACCAACACCCAAAGTACATAATCGCGTGTACCGGCCCACGTTATGTGATAATGTGCTATAATTAACACTGTATATTTTGTGTCGCTATAATAGGCGGTTAGTAGGTTCTGTCCTTTCATTGTTATCTACTTCGAAAATGAACTTTATTATCGTAGCTATTAGGTTTATTTTAGAGGTAAATTACCTGCGAACTGTACAAACAGTTTAAGTAACTGGCCACTTTTGCTAGGGTTGTTTGTTTTTTTTTTGCTAATCTATGATGTCTATGGAATACTGAGTTTCGTCTACTGCTTATCGTATCGTTTAGAAATAACGTAGTTTTCGGAAGTTTTATTACATGCGGCCAGCAACTAAACTTCCACAGACAAGAGAGTATTTAGAAGATAATTTTACGGGGTAAGATGGAATTAGCTAGCACAAATAAGATAAAAAAACGACAAAATAAAAATGTGCAATCGAAAAGAAAACGGCGATTATTCTAAAATCGTTTTTAAAACAACTGTCTTATTTCTTTTGTTTCATAACTTATTCAACACAACTGAAGAGTTTTGCTAGTTACATTAATTTGATTTTGTAATATTCTCTAGGTGGTACCTACTTCTAGTTCCAAATACTTCTCCAAGCGATACCTATAAAAGCTAAACACCCAATACTAATAGCTTTCTTACTTACTTTCTTAACTTAGGTAGAGACTAAAAAAAAAACAGAAATAAATAATTGTAGTCCAGCCGGTCTGGACAAATAGGGTGACCATGTGATTTTTAAGGGTAAATGTTGATACCTATATGTCATGAGTTTTTGACGATTTTGACGTAGAATTGCGAAAAGGCTTTAAAGAAAGCTAGCTGCGTCTCACGGTTTCACTGTCGTAAACTGGGATAAAAGTCCCTGGTATACCTAAGCTATCTGCCTTACAAAGTTCATTCAAATCCGTTTGAGCCAGCCGTTTGATCGTGCAAGAGCAACAAACATACACATACAAAATTGCGCCGCGGGCCTGTGGATGGTGAGCAATGGGTAGCTCACCGTCCATCCGTCTATTGACGACAGGCCGCGTCGATGGCGCGTTCGTGTTTCAAACGCGTTTTAGAGATGTCAGCAAAGCAGAGGGGCTTGCCAGAGCCTCCGCCTGCCAGGGTTGCGGGTTGTTCGAAAGAGATACCGCTGCCCCGGAACATAAAGGGCAATAGATGGAACATGGGTGGGTTTTAGTCAGTAAAAATCTGACACGCGCGGGACTAGATATTTACCCACCCAAAAAAAAAAACAAAGAAAAAAAAGCCAATTTCAAAATTGGAAATTTAAAAAAAATGGATATGAAACCTTCTTGAACCCCCTTGTTGGTGCAATGATCACAAGCGGTCTCATCTGTATGAATCTGCTCAATATGAAGTTCGAATTTTGATACTTCGATTTTTTTATGCAGCTGTGTGGAGAGCATATGAATTTATTGAGGAAGAGGCTTGTGGCCAATAAAACACGTGTTTTTCTACTACAGAGTGAATTTAAGTCTTTGACAACATGCACGCAGTGTTGCAAGAATTAGAAATCTATCTATACTAATATTATAAAGCTGAAGAGTTTGTTTGTTTGTTTGAACGTGCTAATCTCAGGGACTACTGGTTGGAATTGGAAAATTCTTTTAGTGTTGGATAGTCCATTTCTTGAGGAAGGCTATAGCCTTCCTCAAGAAATGGACTATCCAATATATGGCTATATAACATCACGCTACGACCAACAGGTGCTGAACATCGCGGGTGAAACCGTGGGGAACAGCTAGTTAAAAATAAAATTTTGGGGATGCCAACAAATTGCTATAGGGTTCTTGAAAACCATGTGCAGCTGGGCTTTTAATGCTGGAGAATGGGTTCAACTATAAGCTCAAAGCAAAATAATAGAAAATATTGTAAAATATTCGTAGGTATTGAGTAAAACATATTAAAAAACGCAGAGATAATAGAGGCCGATGGCCGAGCTTGAGATAAGCAAATTAATTCATAAAATAAAATCATTATGTTCTCATCATTATCTCTGTACTTATGAATCGTTATGAAAGTCAAAACATAATCTACTATTATACACCACCCAGACACAAAAAGAAATAGGACTAGGACGGACAGACGTTTTTATAAACGCGACGTTTTTAAAACGCTCGGATTTAGTGCCGGTAGCGGAAAATGTAACAGTGCACTATTTTAACGCTCTGAGAAACCCGGTATTCTAGACCATTAAAAAGCGGTAATGCTGGAAAAGGGGACATAGGTACCTACCCTGTTGGACTTAGCTCTTAAAATGTATTACACATCTTCATGTCTAACCTCTTCCTAACTATGTTGAGGTCGGCTTCCAGTCTAACCGAATGCAGCTGAATAACAGTATTGTACATAAAGCAACTGCCTATACAACCTTCGACGTTATCCCAAAAAAATACTGTTTGTCAGTCTTTCGGGCTACGACTGTAACGATTGTCTAAGATCTACAATTGACATGCATGTTCATAAAATTATTATTATATTATGTACATACTACATTCTTGCAAATAAGTGAATTCAAATTCTGTTATAAGTACGTCAAGAATTAAAAAATCCTGAGACCAGTAAAAAATCGCCGCGTTAAAAAACCGTCGCGTTTGAAAACTGTCCGTGTGGGCGTAACCTAAATCAAATGCCTGAACTCTGTTATATCCTGTTTCCCACTGCAAGCCAAAAGGCCCTCTCTCTGATATGATCGAAAAAAAATCTTTCTCTCCCATTTCTTCCCTCTTTCTCCCCTTTTCTGACTTTTTTCTCTGTACCAAAATTCATCAAAATCGGTGTGAAGACGTTACAAACAAACTCACTTTCGCTTTTATATTATTAGTCAGGGTAGTAAGGATCATTATTTATATAAATACTTTGTTATTTTTTAATTACTTGTTTTTATTCGGTGTTGAATTTTTGTCATAAGTCAGTCCCTTCGTTTATAGAGTGTCCATGAATTTCTTGCCAGTTCTACTCCTTAGAGGATTACGCTTTAAAACTTAATCTTTTAGCCTTATGGCTAGAACTGTACCTTTATCTTTGTGTTGTTGATAATCTATTTCAAACAAATGCTTTGATTTAATTATTATTTTCTCTTCTTGGGAGACCACAAACTCAAAAGCATGTATTTGTCAGTAGCTTGTGGTAATAAATACGAAATACATGATAAGTCGTTACTGCTGGCGCCTATGTGCCCTGTTGAAGACCTGTATAATTACTTAAATAAACAACACGAGATGGCCTCAAATTAATAAATCTTGCCGACGATAAATTGCTGTCCAACAATATTTGTATAATTGACGTGTCGCCATTTTGTTTGATCGTTAGTATTGATTCTGCCGTGTTAATAATAGATGTTTGTAGTAGCGAATGTTTTCTCATTGGTGCTAATTTTTCCTGGGACATTTTACTATTGATCTTCTAAGAATTTACTCATCATATAATTATGTAACGCTGTTTTTATACGAATAAGCCTAAAAAAACATGTTTGCACGGGTGACGGATGCTTTAAAAAAAAAACTTTTCTTAATTTATGGTTTAATGACAAAGATGGTAGCAGAAACTTAAGCAGTTCATCCCGATCAAAAAGGTTAGAACAGAAGTGTATTTATTATCCAACCTCTTTGGGGCGATATTTTTTTTTATAAATTGCTTTACATTCCTTTTATAAATTCAAATTACTATCGATAGAGTTTTACTCGAAACTGCATATTCTATTGCTCTATTACTTGGTGTTCTCGTTTATCTATTCTCTTTGCGCCCTTCTAGTATTTATTTGTTGTTTATAGTTGATCACAGATCGTAATAAATCTTCCTTGACAATATTCTTATCTAATAGAAATGTTCACATCTGAGTAGAACATCTATGTTTAGCATAAAGTATTGATTTTGATGGACAAATTGTATCAGCTGTTTATTTACAGATGTCAAAGGCCATATAAAAATGGCCTGTGTTTTCTAGCTTCTTAAAAGCCGCTCTAACATAACATAAGTAACGTATGTTATGTCTAGAGGGTTTGACAGATGGGTTACCTTTAGAATAACAACATCTTGACAGTTTTGTTCAAGTCCCATTTAATAGGCAGCGAGAATATTGCCGTCTACCGGACACAAACTCAGAATCTGAAAAACCCAATAACATTCCCTAATGGGATTGGGCGAAAATAACAGAGGATTATTTGTTGAATACCATATGCTCAAATTTGTGGTCCCATAGAGCTGTGAAAAAAACTCAGTCAAACGATATGGCCGTTTGTGTCGAAAATATGTAGGTACGGAACCCTCACGCGAGTCCGATTCGCACTGGTCCGTTTTTTTTTAACTCAGACTGACAGATTTTCATTTGTTTTTTTTTTACAAAGTTAGTTACAGGTGAAGTTAATATTGGAACAAAATTTCTTATAGCGCGTTGCAACACTTTTTGCTATAGTTGTAAGCCGGACGGCGTGCACGTGTTTCTCTCTCTCTCATAGAAAGCAAGCCAGTTATTTTAGTTTCATCTGTACTTATATTTCGCATTGAACAGTGTGGTGTCGCGACGATTATTTTTGTTGAGCGTATACAGGTTTTTTGTACATAATAAACAATAACTTCGTTCCATCCGGGTGTCCCTGGACACCTCTCAAGTTTTGTCAGATGTGTATTAATTTGATAGCAAGAGGCATAACCCATAGAAATTTTAAAAACATCTTTTGATATCTATGGGCTGAGCGTTTTTTTTTATACCAAACAGACAGACAAAACTATAGCCTTTAACACTGTATAGTTCCTACTTAGGACAAGACAACGTTGTTATTATAATGATAGGCTAAGCAATATTTTTCGAATCCTGCGCAGTGATTAAGTTATTATGAGCGGGCTGCGTACGGAATTTTTAGATCAATTTATGGATAAATTGTTAGTTTTACATTAATTTATTACACTTGGTCTATAAAATTGTTTTGTAGGCAAGTTGTGTGATAAGAAAAGATATCTTAAATACACTTACAATATTAGACAAATGCCAAGTTAATTTTTATTTGGCTGCGAGATTCAAACTCGCTATTGGTTGCTTAGTTATTTCCAATGTATCATCTGTCAAAATTGGCAACACTTTTCTGTGACACATACAGAGTTTCCTGTGACTCAAAAAAAGCACGTTAAGCCGAAGCAACATGGAAACAATTAATATGGGACAATTCAGAGTATACCGATTCGAAAGAAAAAAAGTGTCGTTACAGCTTTCGGTCTTATTTTTTTGCATCTAGTCACGTTTCACAACGCGCGATAATGAACTTCTTTCCAATACTTAATTTTTGAAATCAGCCCACAATTGACGAACACATCGCGTAACAAACATACAAAAAAAAACATTCGAATTGAAAATCTCCTCGTTTATTTTAAAGTCGGTATTAAAATTTCCATCCACGCAAAGAGGTCTTATAAAAACCCGAAGTAAAAAAAAATAACCACGCCATCTACCTAATCAAATATTTGTCTATATAACCTGTCATTTAATGACATGACAGATCATAATGACATTGCACGCCATGTCACGCTACTTTATGTGTCTGTAGTAATTATATGCGCATGAGCACGTCTCATTAGGACAGCTTCTGTTATTACTAGCGATTTGGGACATTTCGAGGCTGATACTTCGGTAGGTATAGGAGGAGCTCGTGATGGCTAAATAATAGCAGCCGCTCAGTTCGATCTTTAGGTTAAGCCGTGCTTGCCTAAGTTGGTCTGTGGATGGGTGACCACCCGTTACATACCGAGTTTCCTCCGTGCCTCGGAAAACACGTTAAGCTGTTGGTCCCGGCTGTCATTTGTAGATCTTTGACAGTCGTTACAGTATAATAGTCGTCTCGAAAGTCTGACAACCAGTCTTACCAAGGGGTATCGTATTACCCAGTATTAACTGGGTAATGGAGGTCAGATAGGCAGTCGCTCCAAGTAAAATACTGGTATTTCAGCTGCATCCGGTAAGACTGGAAGGCGACCCCAACATAGTTGGGAAAAGGTTAGGCAGATGATAACTTTGGTATATTAGATTAGATTTCCAGTAATTGAAGAAGAACAAATAATTCATCATCTGCCAAGCTGTTGGTCTTGGCTCTCAGTCTTACCAAATAACTACCTAGAGCTTAAGGATAATGCTCTTAACCGCCATCAATGCTTAGGATGTTTAAAGATAGACGAGATGTATCCGATCACTGATTCCAAAACAGTTTTCACAACTTAAAGTTTAAAAGTTAGGCCGTGTCGAAGGCGCGTTCGTGTTCTACGCGCGTCTCAAAGAGATCTCAGTAAAACAAGACCTGCCAGGGCCACCGCCTGCCTGGGTTGCGGGTTGTTCGAAAAGATACCGTGGCCCCGGAACATAAAGGGCAATAGAAGGAACTGGGTGGGTTTTAGTCGGTACAAGCCTGACACTCCCATAATGATTACCCATCCGCAAAAATGGTAGCTTGGCCAAGAATTGTGCCTCTTGGCCTTGTTTTCTCTGACTCCAGCAGACAAAACAAGGCCAAGAGGCACAATTCGTTTGCTAAGTACCTACCTACCTAAGTATAATATTTATAAATTCACTAGCTTTTGCCCGCGGCTTCGCTCGCGTTAAATTCGGGGTAACACAGTTCCCCTTGCGCCTTATTGTTAACCGACTTTTGATTTATAATAGCAACGCTAAGTTTTCCCTTTTGTTCCCTCTTTCTATCTCACATCCCATTTTTTTTTCAAAAAAATATTAGCCTATGTCCGTCTCCTGGTTCCCAACTATCTCTGTACCAAAATTCATCAAAATCGGTTTAGCCATTAAAGCGTGAAGAGGTAACAAACAAACAAACTCACTTTCGCTTTTATAATATTAGTAAGGATTCGTCATTGAAATCAGAAACTCCAACCCTGATATTTAACAAATTAATTTTATTTCTCAACCCGAATTTCCTGAATGGAAGTCGTGGGGATTCAGTTATAACCCCTTTTAGCGTCTATTGACAAATATACTACAAGAGAAGATACCTGTTACAGGAATTTCCAGAAAATTCCTCCCTAAAAGGAATTATCCGTACCATATTTGGCACTAAAAACACAGGAAAAATACGTTTCTTGTAATTTATAAATAAAATAAAAAGCCTTTCAATTTCTTGCAAGTTACAAAGGATAATTTAACCTACTTTTTCTAAATAGTAAGTTTGTTATTTTTTTTTTCTTATGTAAAGAAAGTTTTTTTTTTAATTTGTAGGTATCTGAACCCCCGGTCGGTGGAGGCCTCCGACGTGTGACGGATCTTGTATTTTAGTCTTGTATTACATACACTTTTTAATTTGCAACTTTATTTTATTTAAATATTAGATATTTGTTGTTTTAGCGCTTAAATTGATAGAAAAACAAACAGACGTACATTCCAAAAAGCCTTAGTACAGTCCTTTCACACCCTTTGAATTTGGAACTCAAAAAAAAAAACAAAAATATCGTCCTAGCACCACAGAGTTTTGCGGGCAAAGTTTTGGGCGCTTCTTTCAAAGGTTTCGGGGGGAGGCGCTTCTGACAAAAAAAAACGTCCATCACTTTACACTGAATTTCGGAGACTTTTTGCAAACGTTACCCTTTGAAGTTTCGAGTGTTACCCTTTCTTACTCTTCCTGTTTTCCTTCACGTGAATCATTGAGTTACTTTCGAGTGAACTTATTTTTCTTCTAAGTTTTTTGATCTTTTTACGTCTATTTGTTGGTGTTGCTGCTACATTTAATAGAAATTGTTTTAAAAAAATGGTTCCGGTATATTTATTTTAAGGTTGTTGTGATTTATTTATAAGTGCTACTAAAAAAAACTATTCGTTAAACGTAAGTAACTAGAGATGCAAAGAAATATAAGGAGTTCACAATACCTAATTGAAAATCACGGAAGGTTGTCTTCACAACAATTATGTATTGTATCTAAAACGTTTTAAAAAAATTACTTATATTATTTCTGCCTAAAACTAAATTTAGGGAGAGCCGCCTTTTTAGTAAGACTGAAAAGAACACTTAGACAATTCTTCCGTCTCGATGTTTTAATTTTTAAATTGTATATTATTCTCACTTCTGCGTCGCATTCGTTCATAAAAATCAGTTTATAAATAAGAATTATGTAAAAATATGAATGAAATGACTCATAAAAAATAATATTCTAAAAGTGACTTGATCTACAATAGCATACTGTCAAGCGAGAATTTAAATATTTAAATTAAGAATGCGATTTTTAAAAAAAATCATAAACCTTATCGGTTATATTCCGAAACTCAATGACAATCAGTGGTTACGGTACGTTTTTAGGTATGCACCATTTTATTGTTTGTTTTTGCCGTTAATTTTGTTTACCACCGCAAAAACATTGATATTTTTTGCCCTTTTTCATTGGTGATAAGCATTCATTCTTTGGCAAACACTAACTGGTTATTTAAGAAACATAACACCTAAATGTAATCTGCCAGTAAGTAATTATTTGACCAGCAATCGAGAAAAGAAAATGTATCTTCCATTAGGTAATATTAGCACAATTTCTATAGCTTCCCTCTGAAAAAACTAAACTCTTCTAGCTCATAAACTTTTAACAAATTAGGTATAATTTATTTGCGAAATAAGAACTAAAGTAAGGTAAGAAATTCATTACTGACCCTGTATTTTGTTAAAACTACATTTTTGTTATGATTTGAAAATACCTAGTATAGGTATGTACGACTCGAACCTGTTATAGCAAATAAGTGTTTTCTGATACGTATCACTATAATGACAAATATCTCAATGATAAAGTAAATACGTAAGTTTTGTTTAAGCAGTTTTTGTAGTGCTCAATGACACAAAATACGATTTAAAACTGCAGCAAAGGAAGAAAAACTATTCTGCGCAGCAGGAACGCAAAAAAAACAGTAAATTTAGTGTAGGTACAAGTTTGCAATTTTTCGTTACTTACCTATTAATTTACGAAATTTCTTCCAGCGATAACTAGCATACTTAGTACAAACCTAAGTGTCATTAGACAAAAATCTTTTTTTTTTAATATGGTAGAGCATTCAACGAGAGTGATAATAGGTAGGTACCTACTATTCGGATTAGTAATAAATTCAAAACAAACGTTATAGCATAACTAACAAAAGGTGTCAAAAAACGCATTCAAAAGTTTCGTTTCCCCACTAGTGTTGGTAACATTTTGACACATTTCGCGTGTCTTGTTTTAGTTTCATGTCAGATAAAGTCAGTAGTGACATGCGTGCGTCACATTATTTTATTACATGTTAGGTACGAAATGGAGAGGTCCTAGTAAACCATAAAATTTTCACGCACCGTACATTGTAAATAGTTGGGCCATAATTCTTGCTAAACACGACACTACACGCGCGTTGTAAAAATTTGTATTTCCTGTTGACTATTAAAAAAACAAGGTTTCATGGAAAAGGTTAGAAAAATTATTTAAATTTGAGCAAGGAACATTGTTCACTGTGCCAATTTGAAGCGAAATGGTGCTCTACATAAGTTATGAAACGCAAATAATTCTTAAAAAGCTATTTTTACTATTTATTATTAGGTAAAACTTACTTACTGTTACCTTTATCGCCTAAATAGACGTATTTTTCGAGTCAAACGCTATAAAAAATCTCAACAAAGCAAACATTCCGAAATCCGAACGAAAATTTCAGAAAACTCGAAAATAAACTGATATTTATTTTATGCTGTTTATGTAGAACTGTCAGAAACTTTAATCATGGCAATATCAATATTGTGACCGATGACAGAATTATGCATATTGTTATTAAAAGCTTGTTTATTTGCATATTCATCTCAGAATTGCCTGCCATGTGCAATTCATACAAACATTAATCAAGCTAGCATTTATGAAGAAAATTTTAATAAATGATTCACCTAGTCTTTCTTTTTTTCTATCTATTTTAAGCAATTTAAAAAAAGAACTGGTACCTATATATTTTTTTTTTAAACTATTTTCTTCTTCGTAATTTTTTCAACACGAGCTGCCAGTGAGATTTTATGCCTGTCCATTTACTTGAACAACATACAATAATTAATAAGATTTCTTGTTGTCCAACTATTTCAGACACGTTTCTCCGAGATTTTTCGTACACAAAAACTAGGAATAAATTAAGAATCAGAATAAAACAACGGTTTCAAGCCTTACAGAGTAATTAATGCGACAACACGTTCCGACGGATGCTAGTTTTTGGCGAAAAATACGCCTATGCAAAGATCCCCACCCTACGTGATCGTGAAATATAATTAGCAAACTTGTACAAAACTACTAAAAATATATGTTAATGTTATATTTCTTACTAACGTAGTCTCAAAAATATTCGGTATTTTAAAACAAATAAACATTACAATTAAGCGTTGACGCACAAAGCTATAAAAGTAACAGTTTCAACAAGACTGCTAAAAATCTAATTAGGTAAATTAAATACGTATGAAATGTATCGTAGCCTCTGGTGGCAAGTATTTGAGCAATGTGACGTAATAGCGTGACTGGTAAGCCACAATTACTAAAATAACTTACGCTAAACTTGACTGGATTTCGCTCTCATTATTTTGATATTTGATTTCACTCCGGAATGCGTACCTCATTAATTATAGCTCTCAAATTCGTGAAAGGTTTGCACTGCAAGCAACGTTCAAAAAGGCCTAACTTGTAATTGTTTTTGTAAACAACTCCATGTGACTGCCGAGTGCGCATTGCACGGGGCAAGTCGGTACGCTACAGCGAAGTTATCTACAGGCCCTGCTCATCTGCTCACTTACCGGTCAGTGCAGGTGCTATCAGTACGTTTGGAGGTTCATATCACACACAACACTGGCACGTCCGCGGTTCGGAACACACGGTCACGGCGTCGGTAGCGAGCGAGGCGACGCGGCTCGGGGCCGTACTGACCTGCCACTCTTGGTGATCACCATCTCGGTGCCCAGCTTGTGGAACTTCTCCCACAGGTCCTTGCCTTCGAGCGTGACCTTGGGGTCGTCGACGACACCGTCGTCGTCTGGCGGCAGAGGCGCGTACGGCGGTGGCGGCGGCTTGAGCAGCGGACAGGGCGCGGACAGCGCGGCAGCAGCGGCGAGTGCGGCTGGCAAGTAGGGAGGCGGCGGCAGCGCGCCCGCCGTCAGCAGCGCCGACACCGAGAAGTCGCTCGGCCGCGGCGCCAGCAGCGGGTGGAAGGCGACGGCGTCGCGCCGCTCCGCGCCCTCGAAGCGCATGCCCGCGCCGCCCGGGACCCACGGCGCGCGCTCCACGACCGGCGTGCCCGTCGGCTCCAGCGGTCGCGCTCGCGCCCGCTCATGCAACGTCCATAACGCGCCGGCCGGCGGCTCGTGCGACACTCGCTCTTCCCGTGGCGACACCCGCTCGCGCGGCAGGCGTCAAACGACTGGCCGCCGGCGGCGCCGCGCGCGACACCCCTCCCGCGCGCGCCGCCCAATCGCGCGTGTTTCCCCGCGCGCCCCCGCGCCGGGCGGGGCTCCGCGGCGCCGCGTTGTTTTTTGGTCGCGGGCGAGGTGTCCGCCGCCGCCACACCTCGCGCGCGCTCCGCTCCGCTAATCTGGTTAATGCGGCGCGCGGCGCGGCGCGGGGGACACAGCGCGCCAGACATCGCGCCCGCGCCCGCGCCCGCCGCCTCCTTCTAATTGGACACGTTTCCGTTGGTTCATCAATTGAGCTCGTTACGGCGTATCTTTTGTGCGGCGCGCTAGAGATGCGACTGGCGCCCACCGCGGTGTCCCGGCCCCGCGCTCCGGACTCCCGGCCTGGTCGCGACACAGCTCCACGAGGAGCTAAACTTTTGTTAGCCGCCGTCTGTTACTGCTGTGTCTAGAACACTGAACAACTAATTTAAGTTTGTTTGGTTCCACTCGGGAGTCGGACTTACTACTTACCTACTTGGTGTTTCATTTTATGCGATTCAAATTATCTTGCTCGAGTTTTATGCAAGTCTTGTTCTCTCTCTACAGTAGGTACCTATAGGTTCTACTTCAAAAAGAAGCGTCTCCTCTCTTCTCCATTCACTTGCGGAGCCAAAAGTTCCTCACTCGTCTAACCCCGCGAGCCCCGAATTGTGAACAGAATTAAATTACTTTCCTACATTAGCCACAACGTTCGCGCTAAGATTCCTTTTCATTTTAACACCAATTCGTTTGTTCGCTAACAGCGTGTGAAGAGATAATTTATTATTTTAGTACCTATAATGTTGAAATTTTGTAGTTTCACTCTCGTATTAAGCATTTATAAAATAACATTAATTATGAATGATAAGTGTCTATGTATTTTTTGCCCATTCCTCTCTATAGAGATCTACGCTTCGGAATGGCTAACTACAGTACGTTCACAAGTTATTATACCTTGTGACTGGGACACCATCTTTTTGTTTTAGCCATTTAAAAGTGCCTGTAACTGGTGGTACCTATCTTTATTTAGATTAAATGCTAGATGGAGTTTGGACTACGCAGAGGTGTACTGTTGTTAGGGATATTTTTGAATTAAATAAACAGTATTGGAAACTGAATAAACACTGCTACATATTGTTTACCTGTTCACGGTATTTCATAAAGCGTGAATTTCAGAATTGCGATTGGCGTGAAATAGCGTTCGATGCGTTTCAAAATTGTTTATCGAAATAGATTTTCACGATTTAATGCAAACAACCGTGTAAAATAAACATGAAAATATTTTCTAAATATAACGCTTACTGAGGAAATTCTTGGAAAACTTGTTTTTATTTATGTTGGTAAACATAGGGTTGCCAAATCACCAAACCTAAGTAATAACCGGACAGACCAGCCAGTTTGACCGGAGATTTAGGTAAACCGGACACCATGCATTGTTGACGAATTTGTGTGTCTCAGTATTAGTATACTTTTTGGATTATTACCATAAATCTTTTTAAATCTAACGAAATACCTACATAATTAAAAATACAGGCAAATCAGTCTAAGTACTTTCGTTTATAGATGTTTTACACATTTAAATATTTCACCATAAACTTTAAAATAACATTTAAAAATATAAAAATAAAAGCCCACTGGTATCGTGAACAGGATACTAGCCACCGGTCAGGGCTCCAGAGAAAGGATCCTCCTAACAATACGAGCCGTGTCCAGGAGCACCGCTTTCTGTATCAAGCCCTTGATCCAGCTGCCTAACGAGAGCCTCCTCAGGTATTGCTCAAGGCTTTTGACGGGCCTGTTGGTCTAGTGGTATAGTGACCCTGACTGCTGAGCCGGAGGTCGTGGGTTCGATTCCCACCCAGGACAAACTTTGCGTGATGAGCATGATTGTTTGTTCTGTGTCTGGGTGTGATTTATCTAAGTATAATATGTATGTATTTATAATTTATATAAGTATGTAGGTATACCAGTTGTCTGGTTACCATAACACAAGCTCTGCTTAGCTTGGGATCAGATAGCCGTGTGTGAGCTGTCCCAAGATATTTATTTATTTATTTCATTATAAATGTCTTCCAGTAGACCTACGAGAGGAAAGTTGGATGAGACATGTAAACGCAGTGTGTTTTATTGTCCATTCCACAATTTTATTTATTTAATACGTAGGTAGGTACTTATTAATATTAATTCCACAATTTCATTTGTTTAATAGGTATTCTTGATATAGGTAATAATTAATTTACAAAATATTTTTGAAATCCGATGTGCCTACCTAAGTATACTTGCACATCGGATTTCTAAAAGTTTTTCGCTGATTTAAATCTTAATTGATTGTCGATTGCCGTAGATATGCCTTATGAACAAGAAACTAGTCTTATAAAATATAGGTAGGTAAGTAAGTAGTTTGGTAGGTAAATTAATGTTCTACTTTTTTTCGACACTAAATCAGGGCTGCCTTGCTTGGCCAATCTTGGCCTAGGTTGATTCGGGGAAGGGTGACCAAGCAAGTAA
The DNA here is from genome assembly GCA_958449745.1 of Ochropleura leucogaster. Taxonomy (NCBI): domain Eukaryota; kingdom Metazoa; phylum Arthropoda; class Insecta; order Lepidoptera; family Noctuidae; genus Ochropleura; species Ochropleura leucogaster. The sequence continues at coordinate 4,393,707 of OY288220.1, read as the reverse complement.
GAACAAGCAAGTTTAGCCGTTTGTCCCGGCTGTCATTTGAAGATGACATCTGACATTGTTTGACATAAGATTTTTTTTATAGTCATATGATTTTGGTTCGTTTTTTTCTTGTCAACAAATACGAAACATATTATACTTAAGTATTACCTATTTACTTACAACATCTTTGATATGCAAGCCTAAATTAGGAGGCGAAATTTGTAACTATAACTAATAAATAGTTTCGTACAAAAATAACATCAATATTAGGTAATAGGTAAGTATGCAAATATATTATAAAGAACAAATATTATCTAATATAAAATTGACAGATTGACCTCCATTTTCTCAAGTTCAAGAGACAAAGTTTTAAGAATTTACAGAGAATGTAAATTTGAGAGGAAAATAACCTTCTTTTGTGAGGAGGGGCAAATATTTAAAAAAATTGAGGTATTACTTACTTAGTTGACGTTTAAAGAAAAAGGGAAATATATTAGGTAAGTAAGTATATCTAGGTACAATAAATCTCCAAAATCAGATTCTAATGGATAAGACAGAACTAAATTTACCTCCAAAATAGGGTTCTCTAAAGTGAACTTGTTAGATTCAATTTATTTATTCTTCAACAACTTTACATTTAGGTAAGTATGTGTCCACCAGTTTAAGGTTAAGGTTTTAAGGGTAAAGTTTAAAGTTTCACCAATAGAGTGATATGAATGTTGATGAATGGAAGGTCAGGTTACAGCAAATCAGGTTTATTCCATTTGCAGAGAAGGAGATATTGCAGAAGCTACCAAAACCATCTATCAAATCCTCATCATCATCATTTTCCTGCCCCTGTCCCATACTATTTGGAGTCACCGCAACACGTTTTCTTCTTCCATTCTTCCCTATCAGACGTCACGGCATCATTTACTCCTTTCATATCATTCCTTACACAATCCGATCCATCTTTTCTTTGGCCTTCTTGTCGCATTGCAGAAGCTACCAATGCAAGATAAAAATGAGTTTAATGTTTTACATTATGCAACACAATATTTAAAAATCTTCAATTAGAGAAATTAGAACTAACATAAACATGCTGATATAGTAAGACAGAAAAGAATAAATTCGTCTTTGATCATAATATAGAGCATAAACATAGCTAAGTAAGAGAATTTATGTGGATTTTATTACACATAAATTGGAAAAAAATGTATTGTAGATAGATAGATACCTAACTCATTAATTAACGAAGCAATCGATATACCTAGGTACCTAAGATACAATTGATAGAGAACGCTTTCGATATTAAAAATGTTTCTTTTTTTAAAATAGGCCCACAATTGACGGTTATAAAGCCATACGCGTAAAGAGGCCATATTCAAACCTGAAGCAAACAAAATTATCACGCTATCTATCTAATCATAAGTAGGTAGGTATATCTAAGTAGGTATTTGTCTATTTTATGAAATCATTTCTCTTCATATCCCTCGTCCAACTTCTGCTAAATGTCTTCTTTCTTTTGTTTTCTCGTTTTGTTTTCAAACTACTTATGTAGGTAAATTCATCGAGATTAAAATTAAATTGTAACTTTTGGGATCATATTTTTATGACTTGAAGTTTCTAAATCTGCAAAGAAATACTTTTATTGTTTCTATATTTTTCAATGACCGTTATTATTTGCTAAATATTCTCTAGCGTTTAATAGTTTATTAGGTACCAGTTTACACGTGATATTGGCAAAATTGTGGTATCCCTCGTCCATAAAAGCAATTAATGAAGAGTTGAAGTCTATTTAACGACATAACAGATCAAAATGACATTGCACACCTTTTTTTTTTTTTTTTTTTTTTTTCGGGTGGGAAATCATCCAATGACTTCTCCCGCTCTGGGTGGAGCGGGGGGGCATGTCAGACTTGTACTGACTAAAACCCACCCATGTTTCTTCTATTGCCCTTTACGTTCCGAGGCCGCGGTATCTCTTTCGAACAACCCGCAAGCATTGCACACCTTGACACGCTATTTTGTGTCCCTTTTTTATTATAAAAAGAATTTTGAAAATCGGCCCAGAATTGACGGAGGAAACCACATAAGAAATACCTATACAATAAAAAACAATCGTATTGAGAATATCCTCCTTCTTTTTTTAATTCGGATAAAAATTAAAAGCTCAAAATGCGTTTTTTTTTACAAGTAGTGAGGCCAGCTTCATTCCCTTTATAAGTCTTCTTTTATAGAGATAGGTACTAACAGACACCAGTTTTTCTGGTTTGTTGTCCATTTAAATATTGCCTATCTATGAATGTGAGACGCTTTGCAGCTGGGTAAAGTTGTATTATAATTGTTCCCTCAGTACCTAGTAGCGTTTTTCTTGCAGTTTCCATGATACGGCTAAGAGGTTAAGTTGACATAGGTATAATATATTCATAAATAATAAGTTTATTCAACAATAATTTAGTATTACAAAAACTTTTATCTCTTTGGCAATTTTTCCCACTTTAAAAAATAATTAAACATCTGTTACCAAACTACTTTAAGCTCAAATATTTAATACTTAATTCATGACAGACGATAAATAGGTTTATAAAAAAGCGGCAGTAGGTAATGAAATAGGTCCGAAAACAAATAACAATAGACATGAAAATCCATTAGCTAAGTAGTTTAATATAAGGACGTACCTAACATTGAATGCAGGTACCTAGGTACTCGTATGTAAAACCGGAGGCGAAAATAATAAATAATTGTTTTGAGTTGTAGGGTTACCGATTTTCACAATTTCTAGCAAAAAAGCTATATTTGCGCTTGAAGTTCGTAGAATCTGAATTAAAATCATTTATTTGCTTAAATATACCTACGTGTAACCAAATGTGATTAAGTATTGGTAGTTTAGACGCAAACCATATTTTGCCTGTAAAGGGCATGGAAATATTTTTCATTAATAAAATAATGCGTAATTAAGGTAAACATTCCAAATAAAAAAAACCTCAAGCTTATTTGAAGTCAAAGTTTAATAATAGGACTTAATTATATTTTTATCCCTTAACCTTACTGCCTTTCTTGAAAGATATTTCATTAACAACTCATAATTATTTAAAACACAACTTAATAAGATCAACAGATCTTTATAAAGGAAAGGTAACATCAGCACTGTGTGTAAAGTATGATCTACCTCGTCTCTGTTAAAGATGCAACAGAACTGTTTACAGCGCCATCTCTGGGCGAGTAGCAATGAACTAAAATTGTAACTTTTCATTTCCACTTTTTTTCTGCGCATGGAAAATCATCATTCTTTCCACGCTTCGTTTATAATTTCATTAGTTTTTTATACAATGTCATTACGTATGTTGTATGCACAATAAACTATTAAAAATAACATTTTGAAGGAATCAAATTGTTTAAATACGTAGGTACTAAGTTTAGTGAAAGTTTCTCAAGAAGTTCTGAGTTCTTTGAAAACTTTTCTTTTCAATTAAATATCTGGTACCTACACCTGAATCTACCCAAACCAATGGCGTGTCCGTAGCGAGAGGGAATAGGAAGCGGTCACTTCCTTCTGCGAAGCAGTCATGCTATAGAAGAAGGTGGCCGGGCGTTTGAGGGACAGAACCTAAAACCAACCCAGCTCAAGCAGGCAGGTCCTCTGCTTTGCTGGCATCTCCTTGAGGACGCCGTCGACACGGTTTGTCGTCAGTAGACGTACGGAGGGTGATCTAGCCATTGCTCATCATCCACAGACCTGCGTCTATGGTGGCCGGGAGTTGGCTCACGGCGTCCGATGCTCGGTTCATCTCCCGCGGCGGCTGGGTTGGTTTGGGGCTCAAAGGACCCTTAAACGGAGTAATGTTATGGTCTACCTAACTACGTGTGGTTCATTCAGAAGTTTCCAATGTCATTTCAGTCAGCAACTTCAACACGCAATATCAATTAAGTATTGCCCTACTAATTATAAATTTTCGTTCTGAACTACAAATACTTTGCAAGTATACAAATTGGTATTTAATTACCTAAAGCGATTGTTTTGCATTCACGCCATATTTGGAGGACTTTTGAGAAAAGTGTCTGATTGCCTTGGCACCTTGAGGATGATAATCATTAGAGATGTGCTGAGTTTAAGCTAGTCAACCAGTCGGTTGACTAATCGATTGACTAAGCTGAGCCTTATCGCTTTCGGTTTTTTTTGGCCTCGGAACATAAAGGGCAATAGAACGAACATGTTTACACGTATTAGTCAGAAGAAGTCTGATCTCCCGCTCCGCCCAGAGCGGGGGAAGTTATATGATGGTATCCCATCCTCAAAAAATGGGGACTCTAATGCTAGCATTTACTAGTTCCATGCATTATCCAAATTTGCATGAAATATTTTTATCTCACTTAAAAAAAGAACATTAAGTTCACCAATCAATTCCAGTGACGTAACCATCTATATTTTTTCAAATCGAGAATCGAGGAAGCGAAATAAAAATGGCCGAACCAATCGATTAACAGCATACAATCGCGTGCCCAAACATTTTGATGATTTCCATAAAAAAATGGAATATAATTGAGTCATTTAGCAGTAAACGTAACGAACAATAAAATTAATTGTCCAATCCGAATAGATTGGTGGTTCACGCTTTTGTTATTATGGATTCAGCAGAGTTTCAGGTTGGCACGTTATAAAAATGTTTTATGAGGTCTGAAAACTGGATAAGGATTTCAGTCGTTGTGAGTGTTGGTAAATAATAATAACTTAGACTATATTAACCCGTTAGGTACCTATAACCAATTATTCAATCGTAGATCGAGGATCCGGGTCAGACAAAGGGGCAGTTCAAGTGCATGTTGGTCTAGTGGTTAGTGGCCCTGACTGCTGAGCCGGAGGTCGTGGGTTCGATTCCCACCCAGGACAAACTTTGTGTGATGAGCATGATTGTTTGTTCTGTGTCTGGGTGTGATTTATCTATAATATGTATGTATTTATAAATTATATAAGTATGTATATCAGTTGTCTGGTTACCATAACACAAGCTCTGCTTAGCTTGGGATCAGATAGCCGTGTGTGAGTTGTCCCAAGATATTTATTTATATTTATTTAAGTACCTACGTAAATAAATTTATTACAATTATGGAGCCCCCCTCCCCCTTGTCGCAAAAGCAAAGCTCTTACCCCCCTCCCCCTCATGCTTTTTGTGCACCTAATTTGTTTTATTTATTGATTGAAAAAACTATTGATCAGTTAACTAGAGAGAAAATATTTTGTATGAATATCCTATTACGAGCGTCATATTAAACACTTTGACACACGTTAAGGCCCTAACCAAACAAAGAAAGTTTCCATTTTGTTTTCGTAATCAGAGATTCTTAAATCAAATCTTACCATCACTCAGACATCTTAGAAATAAGTCTTATTTCGAAATCCCCACAATTTATCAACTTGAATGCAAGGACACCTCTCCCTCACCTCAAATCTTATAACGAAATTATCGAATACCCCTCGACGAACACTTATTGAACCCCTCCGAGGGTTCATACAACCTTGTCACAGTGTAAATGTAGGAAAATCTTCAGGACAACGATTAGGAAATTCGGCGGGGAAGTTTGACAAGGTTCTAGACGTTTAGGGATCAGTGGGTGCAAGATTTGTTTGTGAGATTTAATTCAGTTTGAGAAGGGATTTATTTTATTTTGTTGAAGATTTGTAGCAAGCAGGTTTTCTTGAATTGGAAGAGCAGTTTTGAATGCAAAGTTTAAAAAAAGCAATATTGACTTCAGCTTTAATCAAAGTGGACGTGTTTGTATTATAGTACGGCCAACGAGAAGCGATACGAAAGGTCATTAACCTAAAGAACAACTGTGGCGTTGACAATCTAATATTTAGCTCTTTCCATCTTGTGCCTTTGTCGTAATGTCTCGTTCTCCCGGCAAAAACATGACAACGTTAAGACGGGTTCGCCAACATTCGGGCGGCCATTTTAGATGGGGTTTTAGCATGGGTTTTGTTTACATTTGGTATCGCTTCTCGTTGGCCGTGCTATAGATAATACATAGAATACAAATACCAACAAATAAGGAGATTACATTTAAGTAACTTAACTGCATTTGTTTTCAAGATTTCAAACACGGTAAGTCTTTCAAATACGTAAGCATTGGGCAGTAGTGTGTCATTCCTTTAAAGCCAAAGTGAATTAAAAAAAAACGACCAATTGCGAGACAGACTCGCCACAAAGTTCCATAGAAACTTGCAACATAAACAGCCATATCTATTGACTGTGTAGATTTAGAGAGTTGATTGTTTCATTCCTCCAAGGGGCCACAGATTTGAGTATGTGGTTTTAATTTCAACTCTTTACCTCCACGCGTTCCGGACAATAAAGTGAGGGTGGGTGGGTTCAGTATTTTTTCCCTTTGTGGTACGGAACCCTAAAAATTTATGATCAACAATTGTATTAACCATTGAAGTCTACAGTTAGATTGCTCAATCAATTATATCCTTGCTATATACAAGGTGACAGAGATATCTTGTATACGGGACCACTGCGGCGAAACACAACTTTACCCTAAATTTAAATACATTTATTACGTTTTACCGCGGTTTGATCGTGGTTCCAGAGTGCTTGTTAAAGAATATCTGCCTCAACACTCCACCGACTGATTTGAAATAATTTGAATATTTCTTATTACGATCCGCTCTTGTGTTCTGTTTATGATTTTTTTGTGTTATTCGGTTGGCAGTGGATTTGAGTGTTATTTTGTTTTAAAATGAGCCAAAAAGTAACCAGCCAGTGTGATGTTGACAGTTTTTTTTTTATTTGTTCGAGTAGGTACTTACTATTGTCTTGCAAATACAAACACGTCAAGTTTGTAAGTAAAATGTAGGATACAATGCACGTGACAGTGACAGGTCATTCGATTTCGAACAAAAACACTTTTAATATTTGTTTGTTTGGAGCGGTTAAAAACTAGTCGTTAAAATATTTTGTTACTCTATAAAAATATCAATCCATACAAAACCATTTTACGCTGACCAACTACGTATTGTATACCATGAATTTCCCGTACGATGAGAGATCTGCAAAAACTGGGTTTGCATAGGTTAATATGTCGTCGTGTATCAGTGAGTCTACTTAGACACACGTGGCCTCGGAATACAAAGGACGAAAGAAAGAACATGGGTGGATTTAGTCAGTAAAAGTCTGACACTCCCTCCTCTCCGCCCGGAGCAAGGGAAGTTATTTTAAAAATGGGGGTGTTGAACCTTCAAATCTTCGGGCAACTTATAGGTACTAATTTCTACCCATTCCTATAAGTAAAACTCTTCTAAATAGAGTTTGATAAAACGGCCATATCTTTTGACTGCGTAAACTTAGAGGGTTAATTTTTTCACAGCCCTAAGAAACCATAGACTTGAGTATACGGTTTTAATTTCAACTCAATACCTTCACGCGTTACCAAGATAAATGGTCTTTACAGACAGACGGTCAACGAAGTGATTTCAATAAGGGTTCCGTTTTTTCGTTTTAGAGTTACGGAATTCTAAAACAGGAACTATCAATAAGTAAATTTGATATTGACAAAGTTATAAACAATCATCATTTTCCTGCCCTTGTCCATTTGTCTATTTGGGGTCGGCGCAACACGTTTTCTTCTTCCATTCTCCCCTATCAGACATCATGGCATCATTTACTCCTTTCTCTTTCATATCATTCCTTCCAGAGAGTCCATCATAGTCCATCCATCTTTTCTTTGGCCTTCCTCTCGCTCTCCGTCCATCACTCTTTAAGTCACATGTGCTTTATACATTTTATAATCAATACCGTTGTCATAATCTGTGCCAGGTTGGGTTGCCAACAGCCAAACATCGATATCTACTTATTGTTTTATTTTCTAGGCCAGAAAGACACGTTCCTCTTTGGATTAAACTCACATACTTACCTACAAGTCATTTAGAAACATATAACATCACGCCTAAAATTACTAAAGGTGTAGTCAGAGGTGTAGGCTCCAACCTTTCTTTCTTTCTTTGTTTCTTAATAGTACACGACACGGTTGGCTCAGTGGCGTTTGACTGTTGCGTGGCTGTAGTGTGTTCGACCCCGCTCGAAACAAATATTTGTATGACCTGTTTGTGTATGAGAGTTTAAACTTTTGTAAACGCACCCACGATACAGGAGAAAATCCTAGTCTGGGGCAAAGTTTAAAAAAAAATCCTTACTATGTCTTCACGCCTAAATGGCTAAACCAATTTTGATACAGAGATTGTTGGGACCATGGAGACGGACACAGGCTAATTTTTATAGGTGAGAAAAGGGGAGAAAGAAAGAAGAAAAAGGGAAAGAAAGATATATTTTATCGAACATCACGCGGGTTAAAGTTAGCGTTAGCCCAAAGTAGGTAACTATACCACGCGGACGAAGTCGCGGGTGGAAGCTAGTATATACCTATATACATATTATATAGAAATATACTAGTTGAGCCATTATTGCGCCATTGTTGAGCTATTATGTGTATATAACATAAAGTTACGACACTAAGGAGCTCCTTAGTGTCGTAACTTTATGTTATAAACCTAGTAAATTAATTTCGTGAAAAATTTCAAGTGAATCTGCCAAGAAATCGCATTCTTCCTTACAAACTTTGACATCAAGTTTCACCCTGTAATATTAATAGACTCCCAGCTTTGCCCTTCCTCTCTCAGCTGGCTTGGTGACCTTTCATGAAGGCTTAACTTCTCATAATTATGGCTTCCCTAACCATAAACGGCTATTTAGATTAATACCACAAATAGACACAAAGCTCAAGTCGATGTTAATTTATTAATAATTAGATTGAAAATATAGGATTTCGACCGTTGTTAATATTTTATAAGTAAAGTTCTATGTTTTTATAGAGTTTAATAATACCTACTTATGAACAGTCGGTCGGATCGATCTTCAAGTTTAGACACATTTGCCTAGGTTGGTCTGTGGATGGATGACCACCTCCTACACATACTACCGCGTGTCTTCCGTGCTTGTTTCCGGTTGTAAGTTGCCAGTATTTGGGTTGTGATTTTGTGAAGGTCAGATAGTCAGTCACTCCATGTAAAATACTGGTATTCAGCTGTCTGGTAGGACTGGAAGCCGACCTCAACATAGTTTGGAAAACGCTAGGCAGATGTTGATAGTGTAAGTTGTATCGACATTGCAACAACTACAGTGGATTTTCAGTTCTAAAAGCAAGGTTCACAGAGTAATTTTTGCTTTGGAATACCTACACCTATTGATTATATGAGCTCACTTATAAAACTTTATAAATTAAATGCATGGCTTCCTTTATAGACGAGAAAAACCAGACAGTACAAACTCTTTTCTTATTTCTAAACAGTTCTATAGCTGGTTGGCGGAAAGTAGAAGCCATTTAATACAATGAACAAAAAAAAAACTATTGACGTTGCTTTTTTTTTAATTGCAAATGGCCAGTGGCAAAGTACCTAGTAGGTAAGGCAAATGTCGTGAGGAAAGTTTTGAGCATCATGTGGATGGGTAATATAAGGCTGAGGAAGGCCAAAGAAATGATGGATGGACTGAAAGAGTGATATCTATACTAATATTATAAAGTTGAAGAGTTTGTTTGTTTGTTTGTTTCAACGCGCTAATCTCAGGGACTACTGGTTGGAAAATTCTTTTAGTGTTGGATAGTCCATTTCTTGAGGAAGGCTATAGGCTATATAACATCACGTTACGGCCAACAGGTGCTGAGCAGCGTGGGTGAAACCGCGTGGAACAGCTAGTCAGTGATATAATGGCAGGAAGGAGGTGTTTGATGAAATGCCGAGTAGGTGATAGAGGAGTGTGGAAGAAGAAAACTCGTTGAGCCGACCTAGATTAGGATAAGAGCAAGGGAATGATGAATAATAAAATGGTCAGTGGCTGATATTTCCAGCAAGGAGGTTAGGTTAGGTTCTGGGCACTTTACCTGTTGACGGCGGTACGGACGAATTTTTTGACGCCCTGTAATTTTCCATTTTTTACTTGTAAGTGTATATTTTTATTATTAGTTTGTGTATATTTATAGGTTGTATATATTTAGTAATTAATTTAATTTTAATATTATGAATAAATCGCTGTTCAGGAGGTTTAACATTAAATTACACTCAAAGTTTAAAGATACTAGGATTACAGAAGTGATAACCCAGTGTTTGAAAATCGATCGTCGGAATTATGTAATTTAACTCTCTTTACTTTATTTTGCTTGTATGTATGTATATGAGTATTCATCGTCATATTTTATTAGTAAATGTTTTTTTGAAAACTTTCTGTTATGCACCCTACACCTACCTACTATGTTTTCTTTCTGCATCACCCTTAGGTATATGCCTAAGGCATTTAGTTCGCCTTTGACGCCTTTTATACATGCACATAAAGTTTTAACAAATAAACTATTTAATTCTTTCTCTGTGTGGATTTAAACTAAAAACCTATGGCCAGTTGACACACTTCTCCATTTGCTTAAAAAGTGGTAGGTGAACAGTTATATCTTCAAAATAAATAAATGCCTAGATATTTTGATCTAGGTGCTCATTTATAAAACAAGTTTCAATGTAGAAACAACGTTCGTAAATCGAAGGCCAAAGACAACTCTCATTAAAAGTATAAAAACCTCTTTTCACCATAAAACTGTCAAGATATAAACCACAAATTAATTAGTTGCCTGTCATAAGTAATGAAGAAATAAATTGAATGCACACGTCCGCCATTTTAATGTCTAATTCAGCTGTCTGATTGTGATAACGATCTAGATTATGTGGTAAGTATCTTGTTCTTCAGGTTCTTAGAAGAACCGATTTATAGTAATTGTTGTTCGTGGATTCGCTCGTGTGGACGTCATAATTTAAGCCAATTGGCAAAATGGTATCCCCAAAGCAAGTCAGCCGCCGCGGGAGACGCCCCGGACGTTGGGCGCCGCTAGATGATTCCCGGCCACCTTAGATGCGGGCCTGTGGACGGTGGTCCGTCCGTCTTTTGACGGTGTTTCACGCGCGCCGCAAAGAGATGTCAGCAAAGCAGAGGGGCTTGCCAGAGCCTTCGCCTGCCGGGGTTGCGGGATGTTCGAAAGAGATACCGCGGCCCCGGAACGTAAAGGGCAATAGAAGGAACATGGGTGGGTTTTAGTCAGTATAATTTGATGATTACCCACCCCAAAAAAAGGGATTATGGTACTCATAGGGGCTTCTTAGGGCCTCTGCCTGCTGAGCATGCTAGTTGTTTGAAAGAGATACTGCGGTCCCGGAACATTAAGGCCAAAAGTGGGAACATGGATGGCTCTTAGCCAGGACCATGGCAAAGTTATATGATGATTTCCCATCTGAAAAAGGGGATATTATTATGGATTTAAAGTAGCTTATGTGTTAAATCAGGTTATACACTATCCGTGTGAGGAATTTTATCAAAATCCGTTGAGTAGTTTTGGGTGAAATATCCATACATCCTCAAAAAAATTCGCAAACTACTTACATTATAAATTAACTAGCTGGCGCTCGCGGCTCCGCACGCATGATAAACGAAAAAAAAAACTATACTTTGTGTTATTTCAGACTATAATTTACCTCTGTGCAAAATTTAATCAAGATCCGTTCTGCCGTTCTGACGTGAAAGAGTAACAAACATATCCAAAACATTCATCAATCTTCACAATCATTCGCATTTATAATATTGGTAGGATTAATATAAGCAGGAAGTGTGATTGATATTTACTGCCTCATTGGTCTAGTCGTTTTAGATTCGATTTCGGGGTCGGCCAAATTGTTATTGCAGTTTTCCATAAGGAATTTCTCAGTAGGTAGAAGCCAGAGAGTCTAGATTTGTGCCCGATTGATAACATAACAATAGGCTTTCCTCTATAAATCTTCATCAGCCAAGCCTTTACCCAACTATGTTGGGGTCGGCTTCCAGTCTATCCGGATCCAGCTGAATACCAGTATTTTACATGGAGCGACTGCCTATCTGACCTCCACAACCCAGTTAGTACTGGGTAATACGATACCCCTTGGTAAGACTGGTTGTCAGACTTTCAAAACACTGACTATCTGTAACGACTGTCAGAGATCTACAAATGATAGCCGGGAACAACGGCTTAACTTGCTTTCCGAGGCACGGAGGAAACTCGGTATGTAGACCAACTTAGGCAGGTCTGTGGATGGGTGACTATCCGTTAGAAGCGCGTTTGCGCGCCTGATTTGCAGGTAACTACTACCTATACTTTTTGCCCTTGCGCCTTATTTATTGTAAGTATGCAATGCAAGTTTTCCCTTTTCTTCCCTACATTTCTCACTTAAAAAAAATTTAGCCTATGTCCGTCTCCAGGGTCTCAACTATCTCTGTACCAGGTAACTGCTACCTGTAGTTTTTGCCCTTGCGCCTTATTTATTGTAAATATGCAATGCTAGTTTTCCCTTTTCTTCCCTACATTTCTCACTTAAAAAAAAAGTTAGCCTATGTCCGTCTCCAGGGTCTCAACTATCTCTGTACCAAAATTCATCTAAATCGGTTCAGCCATTAAGGCGTGAAGACTTAACAAACAGACAAACTCACTTTCGCTTTTATAATATAATGTAAGGATTACACTGAAATAGTTGGCTCAGCTTACTCAGTATACAGATCCAACAAAAATAATGATACGAAATTAATTTCATGCGATTTTAAAATCGTCTCAAAAAGACCTGAACCCAGTATTTAACTGTAAGCACCACACGAGCCGCTTCATAAAAAGCAAGAGTTATTCCATCAATAAAACCGAATTCAGTACCAAAACGGGCTTACACCAAATATATACCAGAAATACCACATTTACATCACCTTCGCAAGCAAAATCTACCTTTATTTCCATGGGATAGGAGTTATAATGTATGCACAGATAAGTTGGTAATTCAAAGGCCACCCACGCATTGTGAAAACGTACTGTAATAAAGATAATTCGTTTTAATTTAAATGTCTTAGAAGTGGGATGTATGGAAGCAGCAAACAACGAAGTGATTTAGTATTTATTTATAGGACAAAAGATTAATTTATGGGAAAAAAATTTGTGGTCACCAAAAATACTGATCGTGCACCAAATATTCTTTCCTGAATGCTAAAAAAATGCGTAGGTTAGGTTAGGTTAAAACTGCGACCCCCTACGTCAGTAACGACTTGCATTAATAGAAAATGGATAAAGATATAACACTTTTTTATTGTAGTGCTGTCTTTTTCCTGATGCTCGTTATGACATATTTTAATTAACATATTTTGGTGCTCATTCAGTAAATTTGGTGCAACACAGGCAAAATTAGGTAAACGAAATGGGAATAAATTGAAGTTCTTTTAAATACCATCCTTAATTTATTGGCTTCTTATTAATTAGTGACTTACTGTTACGCCTAGCGAGAGATCCCACTTGCTTAATTAGTGGTTTTTTTACCAAGGTACCTACCTTCTGTTGCCCTGTATGTTCTGGGGCCGCAGTATCTCTTTCGAACAACCCGCAACCCCGGTTGGCTAATGGCTTAATAGTCAAAATACTATAGATTCTCGTTAGATGCCTGGATCAAGGGTTTGATACAAAAAGCGGTACTCCTGGACAAGGTTCGTATTGTTAGAAAGGTTCCTCTCTCTGGAGCCCTGACCGCCGGGTAGTTTGGATCCTGTTCCTGATACCGGTGGGCTACTATTTTTTTATATTTTCAAAACATTTTTTGGTATTATTTATTTTAGAATAAGTTTGTTATAATAAAGTACATAAATGAATAAACGCATATACTTAAATCTAAGGAAAGCAATAGGTAATTCTGGATATGATGGAGTGTGTTGTTTCAAACTAGCTTTTGCCCGCGGCTTCGCTCGCGTCAAATTCGGGGTAACGCAGTTCCCCTTGCGCCTTATTGATTTGTAATAGCAACGCTAAGTTTTCCCTTTTCTTCCCTCTTTCTCCCTCACATTTTTTTTTTATATTTAGCCTATGTCCGTCTCCTGGTTCCTAACTATCTCTGTACCAATATTCAACAAAATCGGTTTGTGGTGTAGCCATTAAAACTCACTTTCGCTTTTATAATATTAGTAAGGATGAAGTCTATACACCAACATTAAGGTGCAATGACATCTTCAACAATTCATCGCGTTATCGACTAGTTTACTAAGCTATTGGCTTGACCACCCATGATAATGCAACATAGTTACAGCCTATATCGAATCCGACATACCCACTGACTCCGAGGCAAGACCATGGAATGCTTCAGCCATTTGAAAGGGTTTGCAGTATCGATTATTCGCAGCTCGTAATTCTTAGGCAGACACCATGAAGCAACTTAATTACTGCAACAATAATCATTGTTGGCATAATGATCTTGTCTAGTAGCGCGATGGTATGTTCGTGTGGGTCAATTTTATTGGCTTTTCCTATCATGGAAACTGGGAGTGTATTGTATACTAGCTTTTGCCCGCAACACAGTACCTGCTACCTGCAGTTTTTGCCCTTGCGCCTTATTGATTTGTAATAGCAACGCCAAGTTTTCCCTTTTTTTCTCGTTATCCCTCATATCCCACTTTTTTAAAATTAGCTTATGTCCGTCTTTTGGTTCCCAACTATATCCGTACCAAAATTCATTAAAATCTGTTTAGCCATTAAAGCGTGAAGCGGTAACAAAAAAACAAATTCGCTTTCGCTTTTATAATATTAGTAAGGATAGTAAGGATTTGACGGCACGGTTGACGCAGTGGCTGAGCGATTGACTGCTGCGCTACGTGTCGCGGGTTCGGTCTCCGCAAGGAACAAATATTTGTATGACCTACTGATATCATAGTTGTTTCGGGTCTGGCTGTTTGTGTATGTGAGTTTAAATGTTTGTAAACGAACCCACGATACAGGAGAAAATCCTAGGGTGGGGCAAAGTATTTTTAAAGAAAAAAAAAAAACTTTCATTCACATCAATACTTCCAACTAGCAAGCACGAATACACATCATTATAACTTGTGTTGTTACATATCTTATATACGCATACCATTACCAACGTCTTCAAAAGTTAAATCACACGTCATATATAGGTACCTGCCTATGTTCAACGCACATGCGAAACCCTACAGGGGGCTCTTAGGCTCTTTAAGACCTCCCTGAGGGCTCAAGAGGCTCTTACTCTCTCAGGATCACTGGTGCGTGCCACAGATCTTTCTAAGGCAAGGGAGCACTTTGTATAGGTAGTCTATACTCTATGCCTTTATTAGACAGTCTCCTTTGAGTCGTTGAGCGTTTTATAGTCTATGGTACTGTGATAGAAGTGACGCAGTTTGTGGAACGAAATGATTGATTGAATCTTACTGTCCTACTAATACTTATTACATGCGCATATTTAACCTAAATTAATTAATTCTTCGTTCGGAAACCCAAGAAAATTTACTTTTATTTAAATTTTTATTGGGCTTTACTTTATGATGGTATTGCGATTAGTATGTTAAGTACGTACTTATTTAATTAATCTTATCTACTAAGTTTATTTATGTGCTTATATAAAAACTCAGTTTATGTACTAACTAGGGTTGCCCGGTGGCCACCATGTACTTTGGCCGGACATTTGGGAGAAAAGGCTGGACACCCTGTAGATATTATTGGGGAAATGTGTTATTTCCCCAATAATATAAGGTTTATGTCTCAGTGTTAAAAGGTAAGTTTTTTCGGACGCCGGGCAACGTTTTAGGGACGTATATGTGGACAAAACTATTTTGTAAATTGAGACAAGCACGCAATTAAAAATCTTAACCGTGCCCGGCTTTATCCGGACGCCTGGAATGCTATAGGTACGTGGACAAAACTTATTTGTGACAAGGTACAAATATCTTTGTGAAGTTATTGCTTCAAAGCATAGAAAAAAAGCATAAAGGAGAGATAGATCCTTGACTGCCTAGCTACAATAAGAAGCTAACTAATAATTGTGTGCTTGTCTATGGTGGGAACGATAGGTGGGTACCTACCTAAGCAGTTTACTTGCCTGAAGTGCTTATAATCTGAGGACAGGATAAGTTGGTAAAACAAAATTTAAAAACCCCTGACTGCTTAATATTTCATATCACGTCCATTTAAAAGGAACAAATAAGGTAACTTGCAACTTTAATATGCCTAATAATTGCGGGCCTTATTAATGCTATCAATTTCTCTGAACACTCCATTAGTAAGGGCTAGTTTTTATAAAAACACATTTGTATACAATGTGAGGAATTAATAATTATAAATGCATTGAATAAGTAACAGTGCGAGTTGCGACCAACTCAGTAATTATAAATAATGTTTCTTGGCAAGTTTCAAGCAACGCCATCTAGCGGAGAGTGGCGAGAAGTTCTGAAATTGGAAAACGACTAATGGTTACGAATTTGTATATTTATTGATTTCATTTATTATTCTCATTCTTTAAATGTAAGTTCATTTTTAATTAATCACTTGTGGTATTAACAACAAAAATACATATGTGCTAGTTACTATGGCGTAGCAGATAGGTATAGATAGATATCTACCCAGAATTGTTGCTGTTAAAACCGATGTATATCTAGGGTATGCACATAAAAACTAATTTAATAACGTATCCATTTCACGTCATCTTGTAAAAGACTAATTTTATTATTCGTCTCCGCCTCCTCTGTCCACATCCGTCCAATACATAACTTTATATACCTAACTAAACCAATTTTTTACACATTTCCGAAACTTTCCGATCAAAATTCCATGACACTGTCAACTTCATCAGGGCACATAAAACAAAAAAAACTAAAGGTTCATTCCTAAAAAGATCTTTCGCCGCGTCCCAAGATGCCAACTTACTTTCAAATTAGACATTTTAAAAGTAAAAGAAAAAAAAAACGTTCTATTCTACACAAATATTGCACACGGTGGAGACGGGCGGCGTCATATGTAAAAATAAAAGAATACAAATACTATTTTTCTGTAGAAGCCGGCATTGTGACGTCTGAGCTGCGCTTGCGACGAAAACGAACAAGCCGAGCGCTTGACGACACCCGCCGAACTGAGACAGATATATCTTCTCTCGTGCAAAAGAGCGAGACCGCTATATTAAGGGCGTTCCTACATCGATTTTTGTACCCAATTAATGGTCAGTGGGCTTCCAAGTAGGCGGGGCGTCTTCGATCCAAGCTAATAGGGATCGAGCTAAAATGATCTATAGATCACTGCGCGGTGCGCCTGCACAGTGTATTGTTATCGTTAATATCGTGGATTATTTATTTTATATCAACGTTTGATGGCTGAATAAATTTTCATGTGCCATTTTTTTTTGGTTATTTTATTTAGTTTTTATCGATTTTTTGAATGGGGAGGTCTTGTCATGTGAGTTGTTTGATGTTCAAATGTGTTGTTTCGTTTATAATTGTGGCGCTAGAAATGGTTCAGTATTTAAATGGCATCCTGTATCTTTAACAGGCCACGAAGTACCCTCAATTTTGTTAGTAACAAACCGACTCGATGACAGTTTCTGTGAAAGTGTCTGTAAATTATTGATTGAAGTAAAAGCTTTGAGTTATTGTAAATACTTACACAATTAAAAACAGAAAATCGAATAGTCAAAAAAGAATTTGTTAATTCAATGACAGTGACGTAGAGTAGGTACACATAAACTTTACTAATGAATGTAAAAGCATGAATTGCATAAGATTTCCTTTTATTAAAAAGTTGAGATATTAAAAAATCGTCTCCACCTATCTGCCTAGTCTGTCCGCTACTAGGGGTCGGTTTGCAGTCTTGCCATCGATGCATTGCTGTATTTTACATAGAATAACTTCCTATCTGACCTCCAGAACCCAGTTACCTAGTAGGTAGGTACTGGGTAATACAATACCCCCTGCCGAGACTGCTTGTCTGACTTACGGGACACTGACTTTCTGTAACGACTGTCAAAGTTCCACAAATGAGAGCCGAGACCAACGGCGTGTTTTCCGAGGCACAAATGACATTTCGCTTTTGCCCTGGACGCTCTTAATTTGCACGTTAAACTAAATACATAATTTACAGACATTTGTATAATCTCAAAATGAATGATTAAACCATGATCTTGTAAAATTATTATGATTTAAAAGAGTGTCTATGGAGTTTCTTGCCCATTCCTCTCCATAGAGATCAACAGTTTGGAATGGGCAACTACAGTACCTACTTTCACAAGTTATTATGCATTGTGTCTGGGACTGTAGCTTCAGTCTTTTGTTTCCTGACATTCAAAAGTGCCTGTAATGGTCTAAATGAAATGAATGATTTGAGTTTTTCAGTGTACGGTGCCTACAGCCACTATTTTCTGATTTGGACACCTAAGTACCTACTTTATGCTGTGTACACTTGTTGTAAGTATATTTTTTCTTCCTCCCACACATTTATCAGGAAAAAAGCAGTTGATCTGTTTTCTTAGTAGGTAACATAAATAACTTCAACCTTTCTTAGAACTCCGTTAAAAATGTATGGAACATTAATCCTGAAAAATATGTTTAACATATGCGTACATAGCATTTATCTTTCAATGACTGCATTTCAAATTACCCACACTACATAAAAAGAGAGAAATCTGCGTAAGAAAACCACCATAAAATAATAATAAACACAAAAATTATGCAAATATATTCCCCATGAAACTTAATAGACATTAAAAAAAACAAGGCATTCATCAGATTCCATTACACACTGTATTTAAACGTAATTCTAAAAAAAATAATTCAATTGTCGATGGCAGCCGGCGTTCCGGTCCCTCAATGGCGGATAATTAGGGGTAATTTGACACTTCACTGTGGCAACCCAGCGGAAACACGCCAACCGCCATTGAAACAGATAGCGTTTGAAAATCATTTGTGTTAAGCAAGAGATCTGAGGTATTATTTGAAGAGTCTGATTTTGTATGGTGATTTCTAAGAAAGATTATTTTCCCAACTATGTTGGGGATAGTTTTTAGTTTAAGCGGATGCAGCTGAATACCAGTAGGTAATTTAGAGTAGGTTTTGGTCAGTACAAGTCTGACACTCCCCCCGAAAGTTATTTGATGATAAAAAAAGTCAGACACTATATTATATGTTCCGCCGTTAGCCATACATTTTTTTCTCAAATTAAGTACCTATGTTAAATTAAATGATATCAAAGTAACAAACACAATAACTTATTATTAAATTAGATTATACAAATTAATGTCAGCTAATAGATGTCAATATTAAAATTAATACTTACATGCAAAAAATGTTAGTCATCCCAAAACAAGTAATTAGAGCAAGAACGAATTAATAAAATGTCAACATTCTAAAAGTTAGTTACTAAGTCCATTATAATGACAAACTAGTTACAAGAGTAGAAAGTAGATAAATTCAGTAATTGTTTAAGTCTTAAGAATAACCCAAGTAGCTTCCAAATATAAAAAAAACACAATCATATATATGTAGGTTACATATTTTTTTTAAGAAATTAATAATAACAGAACCTTTCGACGAACCAATAATAAATGGCATTACTAACCCACAAATCATCCTTATTTACATAAACTAACGTATTATTGAGGCTAGTCAGCGACATACGTGTATGTCAAATTAATAACGACTTAAACATGCTCCTTTTTCCACCCTATTATTACCAGCTTTTTTCGTTGGCAACACAGATTTCGAAAATCGAATTTAAACATCTGTCGTCACTCAATACGAGTGTATTGTCGTTTTTTTTTTCGAAATGACAAAAGCGTTCGAATAGTCATTGTGCCAGTGATGTATTTCGTGTAAAATCATGTATTTTCTTGGATTCTTATGTATTGTGGTTCACTGTGGGTATGGCTATGTTGAAGTTCAAGTTAGGTACCTGTAAATATTTCCAAAAAAATAAAGAATGTTTCTTGAAAGGACACTGTAGTGCAAGCAGGGCCGTAAACCTCAGTCTAGGTCAATGTGTACCTTAACTTGGCCTACCTTTTTTACTACCTCCTTATCTAGACTTACTAGGCAACTAAACGAAATCTACGATAGTGTCAGTTTAAAAAAAAATACATGTAATTTCTAACAATCTGCACTAGGCTTTTGTGATGGATTACAGCACATTCCCTGTCATAAAGTGGAGGTCCATTATCCAACGTACCAGTTAGAATATTCTAGGCTCTATACAGTATCTGCCAGATTAGTGCCCGCAATAGATCATTAAAACCTATTTTGTCCGCATCTACCCTAGCCTTTGCAAAACTAAGTTGGGGCCGACATGCATTTTAACCGCTACCGCTCATCACCAGTATTTTACAAGGAGCGACTGCCAATCTGACCTCCACAATCTAGTCTGTACTGAGTATACGATACCTCTTGGTAAGACTGGTTGTCGGACTTCTGAGCCACTGACTACCTGAAAGACTGTCAAAGATCTACAAATAACAGACTGGAGCAACAGCTTAATATGATTTCCAAGGGAAATAGGAAACTCGGTAAGTTTTGGGGTTCACAAATACACTGATCAATCTAGTCAAGTGCGGCTAAACTAGAATTCAAATTCTATTTAGACCCAAGCGTCTGTTTATAGTTCGCCCCGAGTTCTTCAAAACCAATTTGGTATCACACGTTAAAAAAAGTCATTCAATCATCCTCCCCACAATTCCAATGTAAAAAAGAAGTGATTAAAACACTAGTAACATAAGCAGCGGATTACATGTTAGGTTGATATTCGGCTTCGTCGTAAGCAGTGTAACGTTACACATTCGGTCGGGGCGGCGTCGATATATCGAATGTCCTAAGATGGCGTTTGAAAAAAGAACATTGTGGTTTTCTAACAAAAAAGAAAGAATGAAATTGTTTGGTGAGAGAAAAATTGGGGTATTGATGTTGAGATATACCTAAGTATATTGTTTACTACGCTGTCTGTAAATGATGTGGTTGATCAATTATTTCTAGATATATAAAATTCTCGTGTCACAATGTTCGTTCCCATACTCCTCCGAAACGGCTCGACCGATTCTTATGAAATTTTTCATGCATATTCAGTAAGTCTGAGAATCGGCCTACATCTGTTTTTCATACCCCTAAGTGAGCAGCGGGTGGAACCGCTGGGCACAGCTAGTTTCTAGATAAATTTCATTATCATCTGCTTATGCTATCCCCAACTAAGTAAAGGATGGGTTCCAGTCTAGCCAGTGGAAGCAGGACATGGAACGACTGCCTATCTGACCTCCACAATCCAGTTACAAAGATAACTTTATCGAGGAGGACTAGTTGTCTGATCTATCAGACTTCTTGAAACGATTATTAAAGTCGACAACCAAAACCAACTGCTTGAAGCTCCTATTCCACGAGGCGAGGTTGATTGGTCTTGGTTTCCAAATCCACCAACCGACCATAACTTGCGGCTGTTTTAATTTAACAACAAGTTCCTAAAGCATTTAATTTCAACAATAAAATAAATGCTTCAACAATTCATTCATTTTAAAAGTGCCTTGATTAAAATAAAAATATCATCCGTCCCGCCCTTTCTTAATTCAAATTCGACTTAATGTTGCCAACGTGAAAACTAAATTCCGCCAGATATGGCGTCTAATTGTTTGACATTAAACATGGGTAATTACAAGCCGGTAACATATTCCATTAGTTATGGTCCATAGACAGTTGATGGTACGCACCGACTTTTTATTATCCTTAACTAGCTGTGTAATTTCTCTTTTTTTAGGGTTCTGTACGCAAAGGGTGCTAAAGTGACCCTATAACCATTCAAGGCTCTGCTGTTCGTTCGTCTGTCACAAATATGTATTTTAGACGAATGAAATGAAGAATAATAGAAGTAAAATAAATTTAAATAAACATGGTTGATACAAGAATTTCTTTTCGATGATTTGGTTCGATTTTAACGGTAAGTACGGAATCCTAAAGTGAGCAATTCCGATTCGCACTGACCTAGTCGTTTTTCGTAAAAAATGTTGATTAAATTTATTAGCAGTGTTAATGTCGTTGAACATATTTTTGTATTAAAACGCAATGGAACGCGTACTTATTGCTATTAATGTGTTTGTTAGTAATTTTGTAAAAATATTGTATACTAGCTTCCGCCCACGACGTCGTCCGCGTGGCATGGTTACCTTACTTTGGGCTAACGCTAACTTTAACCCAAGTGATGATCGAAAAAAAAATCTATCTTTCCCATTTTCTTACCTCTTTTCTGACTACTCTCACTTAATAAAAACTGCCTAGGTCCGTCTCCAGGGTCCCAACTATCTCTGTACCAAAATTCATCAAAATCAGTGTGAAGACGTATACGTGAAGTCGAATAATATTAAGTAGGTATTACCAAAGAAAAAAAGTGATAGCCCTAAATGATTAAATACTGATACCAACTAACTTCTGACTTATTTCATAGAAATGAAAAGTTTGACCTTAGGTCAAAGAGCAAAACATAGTTAATATTTCCGTCCAAAATTCATTCATCTTTATTTAAATGCAGAAGACAAATTGTTAGTTAACCTTTTTTTGACTTATGAGCTTAGTTTTTTTAAACAACACCCTTAGCAACAACAATAGACAAAAAACTAAAGGTACATCGATTCCCACCCAGAAGCCTCCGACAAAAAAACCGTTTCTCATCGAAAAAATCGCTTAAAACCGCAACTGTCAAAATATATGAAATCGATTAAAATGCGAGTACTCGATGCATCCTGTCTGCATCAAACGAACAATAGGGAAGGAAGCGGTGACCGCAAGTGGGAATTACTGCTTACCATCCCTAATTATACGATTTTACTATAATTTTGCGGCCAGAAGGGACTAAGGAGCTGCTATTTAGGGTTGGTCCTGAGTATTTTTTCTTCAATGTGATGTGGTTTTACGTAATCGGTTGGTTTCCGATTGCATTGTCAACAGCTGACATAAGCGTTAAAATATCTTAAGAGAATGTTACTAACATAATATATAAATAAAAACAGAAAATCTTCTGTACAAATAGGTATGAGTTGCCGGGTTGTCCGGGG
The DNA here is from genome assembly GCA_958449745.1 of Ochropleura leucogaster. NCBI lineage: Eukaryota > Metazoa > Arthropoda > Insecta > Lepidoptera > Noctuidae > Ochropleura > Ochropleura leucogaster. The sequence continues at coordinate 4,370,813 of OY288220.1, read as the reverse complement.
TTGTGGATTGTTCAAAAGAGATACCGCAGCCCCGGAACGTAAAGGGCAATAGAAGGAACATGGGTGGATTTTAGTCAGTACAAGTCTAACACTCCACCCCGCTCTGCCCAGAGCAGGGGAAGTTATTTGACGAATTCCCATCCGCAAAAAACAGTATCCAAGCGCAAAACTTTAAATTAAATGAATCCTTCATTGAAATCGAAAAAATAAAAATACGAACATTTAAAATCGTTGACAGTTTATCTTTTTTTCCGAGGCTGCATTTCTGAAAAATAGATTCTTGGAAAATATAGTCCATTGACAACCCTGTTTTCTTCAAAATCACCAGTTCCATCGTAACGGTAGGAGACTCAAAACCAAATAATATTAACGTGCATTGTGTTGCCAATGAAAAAAAAAACGTTCCGTTCCGTATTTAAAACATCGTAAATTACCGGTAAGATTGCTAGTGGTGGCTACTTGTGGTGGCTAAGAGTAACGGTTTTTTAAGCGTATGAGAAAATTACGATGAATTGTATCATAATTTAAATGACTGGTTTTTCTGTATTATTATTACATACTTACTTTAAATTATAGGTATCTGTCTTTTTGGTTTATTGAAATTGGAACGGAAGGAACATAGAGAATATAACCACGTTTTATTGTCTTTGGGAAGAAATTATCTCGTCAGCTGTTGTTTCTGGAATCACAGTTTTATCTGTAGGAAACGTTGTTGATATCGCATTTGAAAATTGATTTTTATTTATCTTTTTGACGGCACGGTTGGCGCAGTGGCTGAGCGTTTGACTGCGTGTCGCGGGTTCGATTCCCGCACGAAACAAATATTTGTATGGCCTAAAGTTACTTAGTTGTTTCGGGTCTGGCCGTTTGTGTATGTGAGTTTAAATGTTTGTAAACGCACCCACGATACAGGAGAAATTCCTAGTGTGGGGCAACGTTTTCTTTAAACAATTAACAATTCATTATTATGTATTATTATTTATTTAACCCTGTGCCCGCAGCTTCAATCGCGATTTACCCATGAAAGTGTATACAAAGCGAGACGAACTTAACCCCAAATCTGCCGTGTGGTCTCTTAGACCATGAAACTAAACAAATTCTGTTTCATGAATTCTAGAAATTCAATAAAAAAAAACTGGAGTTTTGTATAGAAACTGACGCAATCAGCAACGACATGTATTAGGAAACTAAAAAAAAAAAAATGTATTCACAAAAGTCATAGAACAAAAGTTGTTTAGTACCACGGTCCCAGAGACCGCCTACGAGGTCTTGAGCTTATTATGTTACAACCTTTACATAGCCGCCTCGAGGATAATGGAGCTTCCTGTTAGTGAAAGAGTTTTCGCAAGCGGTTCAACCGTTCAAGAGATAACTTTCTACAAACAAACTCACATACTTACTTTACCTCTTTTAAGGTGAAGATTTCTTGAGAACGGCCAAAAATCAGGTTTTTTAAAGCAGTGTATCTCTTAAACCATACATAATTTTAATCACTGAAAAAATATGATATTTTTAAGGCTTTTTTGCATACATTGATTGAATTCAAATTATAATTAAATATACTAAAATGTGTAAAAAAAATATTCAAACACACCTCTAAATTCTCTTTTAAAGCAGTTTATCTCTTCAATATTAATCGTAATTATAATCAAAAGTATACTATGAAATTTCCAACGCCAAACTGCGTTCAATGATGGATTGTTTTTGATTGAATAGTTAATATTTAATTTTATACAAATTTATTTGTATTTTTACGACAAACGTATGCAGTAAAGTTCAACGTCAAAATGTATGAACAAGGTCAACGACATAATACTGCGCCTTAAACAATTGTGTAGATTTTAGTTGCCTCGAATGGTTGCCAGCGCGACTGTTGCGTAAGAGGTCCTAGTTTCTATCAGGTGTTTTTACAATTGTTGATGACATTAGGCTTGCTTCCCATAACATGGGTCTTAAACATAACTGGCTGTAGGTAGGTACTATTAGATACGCCTGTGCCTTAACCTACAAGGTTAGGTCTATATACCAGGCGCAATGTTATGTTATGAGTGAGACTGTTGCTGTATTCTCTCATAGGAATAGTGTAGTAGGTTATTTTTCCTTACTTAAATGTCATTGTCAGGAGGACACTGTTTCCTGCCGGGGTTGCGGGTTGTTCGAAAGAGATACCACGGCCCCGGGACGTAAAGGGCAATAGAAGGAACATGGGTCGGTTTTAGTCCGTACAAGTCTGTCAATCGGAGCCCTGCTCCGCCCAGAGTGGGGAAGTTATTTGATGATTTTTCATCCGCAAAAAAAGGAGGACACTGTTGGTAAACATATACCTATGGAATTTGAACATAATGTGGAATTTGTACAGAAAAAAAAACAAGATGGCGCTGTTATTTTCATGGCCATGCTTCAAATGGACCATGCTGCACTACCAAAACTATTTATTAAAACACACATCCTTGTGTTTAGGATTGATTTTCAACCACGCTCAATTCAAATAGACAATCGTATTGATATTTGAGATCCCGCCTATTTAGATTAATTTATCCAACAGATAACATGATTATTAATATTTTTGAAATATCTCAGTGGGCAGATTAGGAATGCACGATACAAATCTATACAGCCAACCTTAAAAAAATATCTGTCATAATATCTTTTAAAATAAGAATCCAAAATTCGTTAACGTTTTTCCCATGTCTGGCGCGGGAGGCAGGGAGGCAAGTCATAGTAAAGGTTGCAGAAGATACACTTCGATCAATTCATCATCTATCATTGGACATCAAAGAATATTATTTTTAAACATTATTTTTAAATCCCCAGAATGATGATGAGTTTTCGTTACGACATCGGGTTTGTATCGTGTATCCTACTTTAATAATAATCCTTACTAAAATTATAAAAAAACGAAACGAGTTTGTTTGTTACGTCTTCACGCCTAAATGGTCAAACCGATTTTGATGAATCTAGGTACAGAGATAGTTGAGACCCTGGAGACGGACAAAAAAGGGAAGAGAAAGATATTTTTCTTTAGATCATAACGCGGGTTAAAATTAGCGTTAGCCCAAAGTAACAGTGCCACGCGGACGAAGTTGCGGGTTTATTATATAATATAATAAATGCGAATGTGTGATATATGGATGTTTGTTACTCTTTCACATCAAAACGGCTGAACGGATCTTGATGAAATTTGGCACAGAGGTAGATTACCTATCTATGGTCTGTAATAACACATAGGAACCTTTTTTTAGATCATCACGCAGGCGAAGCCGCTTGCGCCATCTATTTACATTTATAATACCCCGTAATTTGAAATGTTTTACAAATTAATTTCATGTTGTTGATTTTCTGTAGATGATTATGTGTTGTCGCTAGGGAGGGGGAGTGTTGAGGTTAGTCGATCGACAATTAATATTAAGTTGGAATCTGTGGGATTCCGCGCCGCTGTCCGAATTTTATAGCGGCGGGCGCCACCCAAGCTGCGCCAAGGAAACCATAGAGCTGTGTTTTGTTTGAATAAATTAGTGAATCTACAAAGATGAAGGCCTCGTTGGTTTAGACTTCTAGAGGTTGCGAGACTTGCAAGTGCTTGTTAAGTAGCAGCCTCTATTTCGAGTCCCAGGTTGACTTTTACTGCTATCGGATTAGTAGTAGGAACTTCAAGTAACGCCCAAAAATAATAATCATATGTTTTCTTTTGCTTTAGCTGATCATGTTACCTACCATAGAGTAATATTGAGATTGATTAGGTTTTAATTTAAGTAGGTAAGTATAGAATAGACAGTGCTAATTGTGCTAAAGTGCTTGGATCCTTCTACTGCATGCTTTTTGACCTTTTATTTAACTTGTCTATAGTAGGTACCTACATACCTACCTAAGTTGTTAATTACCAAATTAATCATCCACATTCCTACAAAAAGAAATTGAGGAATATTTTGAGTATGAACGTGGATGTAACTTAGTAATGTGTAAGAGAAGAGGAAGACGAAATAAACGATGGAAGAAGGAAGATTTTAAGATAAAAGATGTCTGATGAATGACGTAAAAGAGCAGTATGGAAGAAGAAAGCAGTGCAGAGCTGACTCCAAATAAATATCGATAGGGACAGAAGAATGATGACCTTCACCATCATTTTTGTAGTCACAACAGCGGCTCAACGACTCTGTCCGCGCCGTGGCGCCTAGACCGCAGCGAGTGGCGCGTTCCGACCGCGCTACATTATTTATGCGACGGACGTACAACACTACGTACAATCACTTTCTTTATTTAAGTAATAAGTATATAATACCTACACCTAGTTGTGTTCCTACACTTCCTACATGCATACTTATTACGAAAGCCCTTACTAATATAAGTGAGTTTGTTACGTCTTCACGCCTAAATGGCAAAACCGATTTTGATGACTTTGGTACAGAGATAGTTGGGACCCTGGAAACAGACATAGGCTAAAAAAATGAGAAAAAGGGGAAGAAAGAGGCAAGAAAAGGGAAGAGAAAGATATTTTTCTTTCGATATCACGCGGGCGAAGCCGCGGGCGACTACTAGTACCTAATACATAAACTCGCGCCTTTTTCCTATAAGGATAGGCAGAAACTATAAAATGCCACCTGCTACCTTCCTTAGACGTCGCTGTAACGGGTTGTTGAACGTACGACAACGATGCGTATGCGTCGCACAATGTGTTCAAATATACAGTTTTCTTCAGTGTCCTAATTGAAGTTCGCAAGCGCGAGCACAGACAATGTTTCATTGAACATTTTCATCGCACGACGAGAATGCATCGCATCATCGTTTAACTCACCAATATAAATTACGAGCTTGTAATCGCTCACCTACTTTATGGTAGAACGTTGACGAGAACAATATTTATTGCAAAACTATCCGTCGAAGTTCGATATTCAAAATAAATGACAGCTGTCATCCATAATTGACGTTCTTTTAGCTCATTCAGTTCATTCTTAAACAGGAAACACCCACGTTGAACAGCGGTAGGTAAAATTAAATTGAACATTAAATAAAATACAGGTGCAATGTGAATATATTGAATACCGAGTACCCACTTATTAAATAAGCACAATGATGGATAAAATCGATTATTGACTCGTTAATCGTTTTGCACGAGTGCCTACTTCTCGATTATTTTAAAATAACTTGTAAGTCGTAAACATTCTGTGTACATACTTACCAACTTACGTTATTTGTTTTGTATTGGAATTTACCAGCTTTAGTACTGAGTTCCATTAAAAATGGAATGCAACTTCAAACGAATTAGTTATAATTATTTCCAAATCCAATAAAAAAAAAACTCCAATTTATGAAGTTACATCTTTAGACGGGAGTTCTTATACAAACTGATATTCCATCACCAACGACCAAGAAAAAATAAAAACATGTCAGAACTGAAATGATGGCCAAAACATAAGTTTAAAAAAAAAACGTAACGTTAGAAAGCGATTACCTACTAGATATTTGTCTATGTTCTCAGGATAGGTTACGTTATAACAACAACCCACGTCAAAATAACGTTACTGTAAAATGATAAGCTGGAAATAGATATCTGATGCCACTGTCGCCGCCATGATGTGGGAAAATTAAAAATATATCAGTGCGTTGGCGCGTAAATGTGACAGTTGGCGGGAAATTGATAGAGGTTTTGGCAGTCTTGTCATGCTGTTACCGCGGAATTATTTTGAGTTGTAAGTAGTTTATTTTGACTTCTACAAATTGCTTTGATCTACTTAGGTATTTCATTTAACTTCTTATTAAGATTTTGTTGTAACACGGTCTTCTCTATTGGTACTTATTGTTCTTCAAAAATGTCAGTTGTGTGTAATACCAAACCTAATGATAATCGGAGCAAATCGAATACCCACCTACAGTACGGCCAACGAGAAGCGATACCAAATGTAAACAAAGCATGCTAAAACCCCATCTAAAATGGCCGCCCGAATGTTGGCGAACCCGTCTTAACGTTGTCATATTTTTGCCGGGAGAACGAGACCTTACGACAAAGGCACAAGATGGAAAGAGCTAAATATTAGATTGACAACGCCACAGTTGTTCTTTAGGTTAATGACCTTTCGTATCGCTGTTAGTTGGCCTTAGTGTAGGTACCTACCTATGTCAGCATAATAGTTAGTGAGGTTCTTTAGTGTCTGTTAAACCCATGAGAAAAATACTTGATTTTTGAAATGTGTACTTTTAAGGCACCGGATTAAAGATTGTCATTTAAATTTTATATTTCCTTATTTATTAGGTAGGTATACTTAGGTGGGTAATGGAGGAATAAGCATGAGATTTCCTTTCAACAAGTTTAATGACGTTCTGTCAAAACTAAGATATCTATACCTACTATTATAATATTATTAATATTATAAAGCTGAAGAGTTTGTTTGTTTGTTTGAAAGCGCTAATCTCAGGGACTACTGGTTGGAATTGGAGAGTGTACGACTAAACGCCGACAGACACTACGCCGACAGACTGAACACCGACAAGACTTTACTTCGACGGGACTCTTCGCCGACAGGACTCTTCGCCGACATGGCTCTCTCTATTAATGCAAGTCGTTTCTGGCACTCGCCGGCCGCTGCCGCGGCACCACTCGCTTCGCTCGCTCGGCTCGTGCGTAGGAGGCCACAGTTTTAACCTAACCTAACCTATCCATTGCGTCGCTGATGAGCCGTGTCGGCGAAGAGTCCTGTCGGCGAAGAGTCCCGTCGAAGTAAAGCTTTGTCGGTGTTCAGTCTGTCGGCGTAGTGTCTGTCGGCGTTTAGTCGTACACTTGGAATTGGATAATTCTTTTAGTGTTGGGTAGTCCATTTATTGAGGAAGGCTATAGGCTATATAACATCACGCTACAACCAACAGGTGCTGAGCAGCGTGGGTGAAACCGCGGAGAACAGCTAGTAAAGAATATAAGAGACAAAAGAAATTATTTTTTCGTACCTACTAATTAATTGGTCTGATGGTAGGTTAGAGGGCTTTTTTCGGCAAAAAAACTCACTTTCGCTTTTATAATAGGTATAAGTAAGGATTATAAACGCGAAAGTTTGTATGGATATTTGTTGCTCTTTCATGCAAAAACTCCTGAATGGATTTTAATGAAACTTTACAATAATATAGTTTACACTTAGGTACATCAGAATAACACATAGGCTACAATTCATAAATATATATTGTATATTCTATCACTACGTGAGTGAAACCGCGGCCCGCAGCTAGTAATATAATAAACCTATGGAGGCGTTGGTAGATATGATATATCATGCATTTATTTATAGGTACCTCCTACCTATAACTACAAAAAAACTCCATCACAGATTATCTATCGCGCTCCAAATATCCCCAGCCGACCAATAGGAAACTGTCGTTGCATCAACAAATAGCACTCTAGGTGTTAAATTTAACACCTACACCTGCAATACAAAATAACTCTTCGGCAAACCACACATGGTTCAATATCATATACCTTACCACTATCCCTTAAACAATACGTTATGAACGCACATTCGAATATAGCCCTTCGTCCTTTGAAATAAAGTACAACAAAATCGCTGATTATAGTGTGGCTATAGGCGTCAATTTTCACACCTTATCGCGCGAGCGACATTCAACCTTCTCTTTATAGATCCACAGTCTATTTTCAAACGCAGAAACGCGTTATTTTGTGACATTATCTGACTGTGTTGTAAAAAGGTGTCGTGTTTCGCGCCTCTGGCGTTAAGGGTCGTCATGCAGGACGCTGATTGGTGGACTGTCCCGTCACACCATTCGCTAGGTGTTGATTACTATAACTGTCGAACAGATCAAGACTGTACAAACATACTTAAATGACTAAGTATATTGTCTTGTCTCTTAAGATATAGTTCTTCTTGTTTAAGATTTCTATGCAGACTTTTTTGGAACGAAGTTCCTTATCGCGCATTGCAAAAGGGACGGAAAAAATTTAGACCAAAAGTTGTAACGACACTTTTAGCTATAGTTGAGTGTACTTATACAGGATTTTTGTGCATAATAAATAATAACTTCGTTCCATCCAGGTGTCCCTTGACACCTCTCAATTTTTTTTCAAAATCTTTTGGGCACAAAACTATGTTGATTGTATTTATTTGAACTGTGTCTGTGAATTGTCTAAATAAATAATCAATTTTGTGATAACCTAATATTATTTTTATTAGTAGATATTTGAGTAGTGTGTTACTGAACTAAAAGCAAAAGTAAAAGAAAAAAACTTGATACAAAACAATAACTGCTAAGTAAACTTTTTGTTAAAACAATGGCAATACGTGCTTGCTCAACAAAAATCGCTCTTACTGCACAAAATTATAAAAAAAAAAATTATCAACACCACTCTTGTAACTGCCCTGTTTTACCCTCCTTAGGGTTTGAATTTCGCAAAATAAGTACCTGTTAATCTAAGTATCTAATATAGGTATAAAATTAAATTTTGTGAACATATCGGGTAGGTCTGAGAATCGGCCAACATCTATTTTTCATACCCCTAAGTGAGCAGCGGGTGAAACCGCTGGGCACAGCTAGTTTAAGTATAAATAACTAGCTTTTGCCCGTGGCTTCGTACGCGTGGCATTGTTACTTTCGGATTTATTTAACCCGCGTGATGATCGAAAAAAAATATCTTTCTGTCCCCTTTTCTTCCCTCTCTCTCCCCATAGTAAGGATTTAATTAACCTGTTATTATTTTTTATGCTGTGTGACTGCCTCATATTGGATATATCTGTGAATGTGTACCTATCTAATAGTAATAATTGGTGGTAAATAAATAAATCTACTATTAAAGATTTCAAAAAAAGATTCAATTTTTTTTTTTTTATTTCTTTTTTCTATATAAGTACTAACATAGGTTTTAACATAAGTAGGTTTTAATGATAATACTAACACAATGTGGGCCAATGTAGTCTGTAAATAAAAGATTTTTATTTATATTATTTTTATTAGGTATTAAACACACCTATTACCTTCTATCTCGTAATATGTTCAAGTTGTTTTGTGGCCATCTCCCTTACAACAGACACAGGAGTCTGCCAAATCCTTATCCTTACTAATATAATAAAAGCGAAAGTGAGTTTGTTTGTTTGTTACCTCTTCACGCTTTAATGGCTAAACCGATTTTGATAAATTTTGGTATCTATAGAGATAGTTGGAAACCAGGAGACACACATAGGCATTTTTATTTTTAAAAAGTTTGATGTGAGGGAGAACGAGGGAACAAAAGGGAAAACTTAGCGTTGCTATTACAAATCAATAAGGCGCAAGAGCAAAAACTGCAGGTACTGTGTTATACCAAATTTAACGCGAGTGTAGCCGCGGGCAAAAGCTAGTAGTTACATAAATCTACTAATTCACACACCTTCTGTCTCGTTATATGTTCAAGTTGTTTTGTGGACACTCCCTTACAACAGACACAGGAGTCTGCCAAACAGATTATAACTTCTGCATGGCATCTCAAGACATATCTTTGAATCGCATCACGCTTCATGTGTTAATGTAAAACCTGCCTTTGAAGATCGTCTAATATATATTGGTAACGGTCTATTTGTAAAACTAGAACATTTCCATGTTTAAGGTTGTCAAATTAACAATGATGTTACACGTTTTTATTTAAAACCAGTTGACGCCAGCAGCTTCGCCCACGTGATTATCAAAAAAAGTATCCTATGTGTTATTCTAGACTATAATCTACCTCTGTGACTAATTTCTTTAAGATCCGTTCAGCCGTTTTGACGTGAAAGAGTAACAAACATCCATACGTCCATACATCTTTACAAACATTCGTATTTATAATATTAGTAGGATTATTTCATAGTAGCTTCGTTGGTTGAGTGGTCGTCAGCGTTACTGCAAACCATGAGATCTTTGGTTCGATTCCGGGCCGCACAAAAATGTTTTATTTTTCCGTAAGAATTTTTTTAGTGGGAGCCATGGTGTCGGTATTTTTGCCTGTTTAATGGCAATAAACTTGCTCGTTATTAGATACATGGTACTAAAAACATAACTATCAAAATGTGGATTAAACTTGTGCCAGCCCTACTAATCAAGATGGCGTGATGTATGGGAGTGTTCCGCGTAACGCGAACGACACGACACGACGACGCGACGGATACGGACCACGATACGTGCGACCGAGATTTATCACAGTCGCAAGTCGCGACTTCTGTGAATGTTCGAGACTATTAATAACTTCATGGTTTGTGAGCGAGAGGAAGGCCAAAGAAAAGATGGATGGATTGTGTAAAGAATGATATGAAGAAGGAAGGAGTAAATGATGCCGTGACGTCTGATAGGGGAGAATGGAAGAAGAAAACTGGTTGTGCCGACCCCAAATAGAATGGGACAAGGGCAGGAAAATAATAATGATAATGGTTTGAGATATGGTTTGTTTGTAGCGCTGAATCTGTTTTCATATTTTAATAATATTTTATTTGGTCAACATGTAGAAGAACACAACTTACTGTAAGCCAAAAATGCAACCCCACCAACAGATATTTTTTTGCGGATAGGGATTAATCAAATTACTTCTACCGCTCTAGGCTGAGCGGGGGCTTGTCAAATTTTGCTGACTAAAACCCACCCATGCTCCTTCTTTTGTCTTTTATGTTCCGGGTTCGTGGTATCTCTTTCGAACAACCCACAAATCCGGCAGGCGGTGGCCCTGGCAGGCCTCAGGCTCTGTCGACGGCGCGTTCGTGTTTCACGCGCGCCTCAAAGAGATGTCGAACGTAAATGGCAATAGAAGGAACATTGCTGGGTTTTAGTCAGTACAAGTCTGACATGCCCCCCGCTCCACCCAGAGCGGGGGAAGTCATTAGATGATTTCCCACCCGACAAAAAAAAGCAGGCTCTTGTTGAGTACCTATATGGTTTTAATTTCAACTTGATAAGTAACTCTAGACGTTCTTGAGATAAACGGTCTTAAAGACAGACAGACGGACAACAAAATAATCCTATAAGGGTTCCGTTTATTCCTTTTGAGGTAAGTAACCCCAAATACTAATGAAAGTCATTCACACAGTTTTTCTTCATCCACGTTTATACATCTGTCTTTCTGAAAACACAATTTACAACGCAAGAAAAAAAAATTAGAGGTGTCAAGGGACACCCGGATGGACCGAAGTTCTCGTCGCGACACCACACTGTTCAATGCGAAATAGAAATGAAAATATCTGGCTTGCTTTCTATAAGAGAGAGAGAGAGAGACAGACAGAGAAACATGCGACGCCGCACAGCTTACAATAGCTTACTAGGTATAGCAAAAAGTGTCGTGACAACTTTTCGTAAGAATTTTTTCCGTCTAGCCCCTTTCACAACGCGCGATAAGGAACTTCGTTCCAAAAAAAAGCGAAACGCAGGCAAACAAAGACTCATAATTCGCGTGAAAACACACACCACACACACCACACACACACACATCACACCCACACACACACAAACCTAAGCCTACAGCCACGGGCAAGCCACATTACGACACTATAGTCTACTAAGGCGATTACACCCCGGGCACCCGCTGAAATTGATCCCGGGGGGAACTACACCCCCTTACCCCCTAAGGGGGTGTAGGCTCCTTTGTGATAGCCCTTTATCCCCCGACTGACCAGTGAGTTACACGTATGTCTTGGAATTTAGGATAGTGCTATCATTTTTGTGAGGAATTTTTCACGGTGGTATTTTTGTACCTAAGTTGGAAAAAAGTGGTATGTTGAGTTTTATCTTTTAACTGTACTGAGTTTAGAGTGGTATTGAGACGATGAGTCCGAATTTAGTATCTATAGAATGACGATAAAAATATTGAAGATCAAACTAAATTAGTTTGAGAAACTCGACAAACGATTACAATCGATCAAATGTTAAAATAAACAAAAAAGTATCTACCATAAATTTTAGAAAAAGAACACACTCTCTTAAATCTTCACCATAAACAATTCCAATTTTAAATATAGACCAAGTAGGTACTACGTGATTATCTTGAAAAAGCCAATGTACCGAAGCGAATCTCCTTTTCCTAGAAGCCGCGACTTTCTATACCAGACATCTATTTCCAAATCAAAACAAGAATAAATGAACAATCACTAGTCCCCATACACATACATTAACTAGTTGACACTTGCAGATATACGCCGATCCTATCTACCAACATATAAAACTACTGGAACATTCACCAACTTACCTCTCCACTTACACAAGGTAAAACAGCCCTTAACACAACGCAACAATGTACACAACATCTGCAAAAGTAATTTGCGTTCTCACAAGATTATCTTCTTACCATCTGAACTTAAACAAACAAAAATCGAACTTAAAATAACGCGTTAAAGTCCAAGACAGTCGCAAATTGAATTGGTGTTCTAGCAACGTTAATTTTGAAGTTGAGGTATTGGAATATAGACAGTAAGGGTTTGTGTTAAGGTGGTAATGGAATGCAAAGTTGTGAGTAATGCGGAAGGCGCTCGAACGTCAATTTTAGGTGGACAGAGTAGGCGAAGTAACGACGTTGTTTGAATAAACCGAAGGGAAGTGGGTACTTTCTTGGGTAAGTAATTTCGTACAATACAACTTGGTACAACACTAGCGTGTGGGTTAAGTGTTGTGCTGTATTTGGGGTGTTTTATTGTAAGAGGAGAGTGTATCGATGGAATGAGTTTGTGTCATCTACAAGTTTCAGGTGGTCTTGTATTTTGAATCACAGTTTTTGTCACCCTTCGTCCTACTGTTTCAAAGCGATTTCTTTAAATAATCAGATTTTTTTCTTTACCCTATGGTTAGTATTTCAGCTTGTAGAGGTTTTTTAGCCGCCTATGCAACTGAATACCAGTATCAACTTGAAAATGCACCCCAGTAATACAAATTACAAAGAAACATTAGATTTACTTAATTTGTTCCTAATAAACCAGCCAATTACCACACAACTTCCTCTTAAGTACTCAGGTAAAATTATCCACAAGCAATTTTTAGTCCATTTAATGTTTTCTTTACATACTTACTTAAAATTATATTTTTAAATATTTCTTAAACACAAAAATTAAAAAAAAAACATTTAAAAATATAAAAATAGTAGCCCACCGGTATCGGAAACAGGGTCCAAGCTACCGACGGTCAGGGCTTCAGAGAAAGGAACCTCCTAACAATACGAGCCGTGTCCAGGAGTACCGCTTTCTGTATCAAGTCCTTGATCCAGCTGCCTAACGAAAGCCTCCTCAGGTATTGGTCAAGGCTTTTGGCAATTAATCCTTATCCTTACTAATATTATAAAAGCGAAAGTAAATTTGTTTGTTACGTCTTCACGCCTAAATGGCTAAACTGATTTTCATGAATTTTGGTACAGAGATAGATAGATAGGCTAAAGGCTAAAAAAAGTCAGAAATGAGGGAGAATGAGGGAAGAAAAGGGAAAACTTAGCTTTGCTATTACAATTCATTAGGCGCAAGCGCAAATACAACAGGTAGCAGGTAGGTACCTGTAAATCAGTAAAGGGGAACTGTGCTACCCGAAGCGGGTAAAAGCTAGTTAGTAAACATATAAACAGTTGAAAACGTTAAAATAATAAAAATCGTAACTTCACAAACATAAGGTTTAGTTTACCTTGAAAACGTTATACCTCCCTACTTATCTATGTCATAAAGATATTATATACCAAGTAGGTCACAAGTTTAAATGGATTTAGTTAATAGTCTGTGTAAGTACCTGCTCTTAAAACTTTTACCGTTACTTATAGTAACTGGATACTAGGAAATATTAGCTTGTATTGATTTTCAGTGGAAATGCGCTATACTTACCATTAACCTAGCTTGGTAAAACTGTTATCACTGACTGCTTTTTACCTCAAAAGAAAAAAACTTCTGTGTCTGTCTGTCTCACCCTTTTCTCGGAAACGCGTAAAGGTATCGAATTATAATTTGACGGGCCTGTTGGTCTAGTGGTTAGTGGCCCTGACTGCTGAGGCGGAGGTCGTGGGTTCGATTCCCACCCAGGACAAACTTTGTGTGATGAGCATGACTGTTTGTTCTGTGTCTGGGTGTGATTTATCTATAATATGTATGTAGTTATAAATTAGCTTGGGATCAGATAGCCGTGTGTTAGTTGTCCCAAGATATTTATTTATTTATTTATAATGAAAACCGTAAACTCAAATCGGTGGTCCCTTAGACGGCACGGTTGGCGCAGTGGCAGAGCGATCGACTGCTGCGCTGCGTGTCGCGGGTTCGATTACCGCACGGAACAAATATTTTTATGACCTGCGATAGTTGTTTCGGGTCTGGCTGTTTGTGTATGTGAATTTGAATGTTTGTAAACGCACCAACGATACAGGAAAATTCCTTAATGTGGGGCAACGTTTAAAAAAAAGTGGTCCCTTGGAGCTGTGAGAAGATCAAGTCTCTAAGTCTACACAGTCATAAGATATGTCCAAGTTTGTACAGAACCCTCGGTGCGTGAGTCCGTCTCATGCTTGGCCGGTTTTTTAACTTGGCCAATGACAATCATTTTAAAGGTTTACATATCTCTCAATTTCTATAAACAGAATTGACACACAATTCAAATAGGTCAGTCACTTCTGCAGGCGAAAACACGAAACTATAATAAACTAGCTTTTGCCCGCGGCACTTTTATTTAAAAAAATTGCCTATGTCCGTCTCCAGGCTCGCAACTATCTCTGCACACAAAATTCATCAAAATCGGTTTAGCCATTAAAGTGTGAAGAGGTAACAAACAAACAAACCAACTTTCACTTTTATAATATTAGTAAGGAAGTAAGGATGTACCAAGTTTGACATTTCGCTGCAAATTCTCTTGAAAATCTCTTGAAAATTCTCTTGATGTAAAATCCCGTTGAAAGTCGTTGTAGTAATTACGAAATAGTCTCAAACTCAAAGTTTATTGTAAATATATATACAATGTGTCTGGTCATAGACTTATAGCGATATTCTAGATACATGTAACGACTGTTTTAATTTACTATTACGATGCACACTTGGGTCTAATTTATTTCCCCGCTTTTTGGCAGCCATTTTGAGATATTCTCTATTCGTGTACAAAAAATAATCATATCTCTCATAGTTTTGGTCTTACTGAGACGAAAATAGGTTTATTCAGAGGGCAACAATATTATCTATCGTTTAAATTAAGAAATGATGAGCTTACATTGTCTTAGCTTTAGAAAACAAAATGAAAGTCCAAAAAAATATGCAAATCAACGAAATTTTGTAAACTTTTTTGTGAAAAAAAAATGGCAGTTTAATCAATAATTTTGAGTACTAGAATGTTTGTTATATATAAGTACATCGAATGTCGCTAGTCCGTGACCGGACACATTGTACCTATATATGGTATACTAGCTGTTCCACGCGGTTTCACCCACGCTGCTCAGCACCTGTTGGTCGTAGCGTGATGTTATATAGCCTATAGCCTTCCTCAAGAAATGGACTATCCAACACTAAAAGAATTTTCCAATTCCAACCAGTAGTCCCTGAGATTAGCGCGTTCAAACAAACAAACAAACTCTTCAGCTTTATAATATTAGTATTGATTGATTATTTGATAATTTGTAATAATTTGTGTACAAAGTGTGTTGTTTGCGGATGGGACCTTTCGCTTGGTACCAACCCTTCAGGAATAACAGGCGCGATATGACGTTATCAACATACCACTGCAAAGGAAAGTTTAAAAAAAAAACCCAATTATTTCACTTAAAAACTTAACAGTTTCAAGTTCCAGCGACCACACGGCCACCCCATTTATAATAGACCCAACATTCAGTTTAATTTAAAGCCATTTGCTGTAATTTAAGGCTAACACGTTCGCGTACAATCGCGTGCAGAAGCCGCAAACGGAGGAATCTGGGGGAATGAGGGATGGGGGGAGTCCTCCTGTTTCCTCCCGTGTCCCCCTTGCCTCCGTGCGACGTCCTGTCACTGACAAATGGCCCGGAGGAGAGCTCGACCCCAACACCCTCTCTAGGCTCGCAGTGTAGTTACGGAGGACTAGGATATTTGTTTTAGATGTTATTTCATTATTTTGTTAGGTTTGAAACACGCGCAAGTTATGAAGTACTTAGTTAGTGACTATCTTGACAGTCTGACTGGTGGGTGGTGACTAGTTGACAGTCTGATAAGCAGTTGCGTCATATAAGGAAATCAGCTACATCCGGATACACTGGAAGCCTATCCTACCACACTTGGAAAAGGCTGGGTAGAATGATGATGCTAAAAGACATCATTTCAGAGGCAATGAATGAAAATCTTAGCTTATTTCAAAAAGCTATAGAAAAGAATACCGTCTACTTACCTTGCATTCTGTTGTCTTTGCTTGATGTAAATCTTAAGATCTTTCATAACTTGGAGAAAAATGCCATCTACTAACCAACATTGCCCCTATCACTATTCAAAGGAAGGGAAATTATGCCTTCAGTCCGGGCTCCGGCTTAAGGCATAATTTGCTTCCGTTATCTCAATTCATTTGGTGTAAGCGCAGCTTGTCTCGTATTACCATATTTCTCTATTAGTCGTTACATCGCGAAGCGATTCCTTTCTAGAGATATCATGTCTCAGGCGATCCATCCTTTTTTTTTCTCACGATTTTTAAGGTTCCGTACCTCAAAAGGAAAAAACGGAACCCTCATTGGACCACTTTCTTGTCCGCCTGTCTGTCAAGACCATTTATCTCGGGAACGCGTTAAAGTATCACATAGAAATTAAAACCATTTACTCAATACTGTAGTTCCTCTGTGCTGTGAAAAAATCAACCCTTTAAGTCAACGCAGTCAAAAGATATAGCCGTTTATGTCGAAAATTGGTTTGGAACCATCGGTGGGTGGGTTTGACTCGCTCTTGGCTGTTTTTTTTTTCTAATGGCATCACATACTCATACCTTGACAATTACAACGATATGATGGTGGTGTTACCATTGCAACATTAGTATCGTCACAATCAACCTGAAAAAACTGCAGTACTTCACCGCGAGCCTCCCCGAGGGGTGCTATAATTTCATAGGACGGGCGTCGCCGCGCTTATCTCGGGCGCGGCTGCAGGCGCCGCTTCCAGCGCCTCTGCCGACCCCCCCCCTACGCTATTGTATCGGGAATTTTCGATAAACCACATTCTTAGTACAAACATAAATCATGTGACGTGTTTGTGGCTTTTGTTTTCTCAATTGGTGTTAGGTTTTTCAGGAGTTCTTCAGGAACTGTTGTTTGAGATCGGTTTTAACCCCTCATTAATACGTTACGAGGAGCTCGTGGCTAAATAATAGCAGCCGATCAGCAGGTCGATCTTTAGGTTAAGCCGCGCTTGCCTAGATTGGTCTGTAGATGGGTGACCACCCGTTACATACCGAGTTTCCTCCGTGCCTCGGAAAGCACGTTAAGCAGTTGGTCCCGGTTGTCATTTGTAGATCTTTGACAGTCGTTACAGGTAGTCAGTGTTCCGAAAGTCTGACAACCAGTCTTACCAAGGGGTATCTCATTACCCAGTACTAACTGGGTTGTGGAGGTCACATAGGCAGTCGCTCCATGTAAAATACTGATATTCAGCTGCATCTGGTTAGACTGGAAACTGACCCCAACATAGTTGGGAATAGGCTAGGCAGATGATGATGATGATAATACGTACATGCATATATTCAGATCTTCACCTACTCATTTTGTTTTGCGTTGGCGTAGTGTAGGGGGTAATTCAGCAGCTATGTTGGTGTTAAAGGGTGCACCAGGAACACATCTGAAAACCCGGAGCCTGCCAGGGCCACTGCCTGCCGGGTCGCGGGTTGTTAGAGTCCGAACATGGATGGATTTTAGTCAGCAAATGGCTGACACTCCCTCCCGCTTCGTCCAGAGCGGTAGAAGTTATTTGAAGACTTTCAATCCGAAAACAAGAAGTTGCTCTACTAACAACTCTTTGTACGCATTTTCGCACATCCTAGAACACAGCAAAACTCCGCGCACAGTGACAATGGGAGATATGCTCAGCCCTTGAACCGTTTCCGAACCAAAGTGGAAAAATGTAACATCAATCTTTGGTTATCTTTAGTGGGGGGTATCTTGCGAAGCTGTCAGAAGGTATGTCCTACCTCCAATTATTCTTTCTTTAACCCAAAACATGCAGCCAAAATTAACTTAGCAACACCGTCATTGGTACCGTGGTAATGGCTAAGAAAATGGGTCAAAATTCATGTTTAGGTGTCGAGCTAGCGTCAAGAAGTGAAAGACATTAACACTTACAGCTGGAATAGCTACATACATTCGTTCATAAGTCTGTTGTACGCGACAGTACGCGTGCGCGTGACATTGAGTAATGTCGCGCAACATTACTAGTCTCACAGAAACACCGTTGGACGTACCTACCTTTGTGTTGTACCCTGGTTGTTTTTTGGACAGCTTTCTAAGTTAAGCATGTTATGTTGGTAACTCCACAATGTGTTAGCAAACCTGATAAAATGTAGGTACCATTTGTGATTAATATCCTACTAATATTATAAACGAATGTTTGTAAGGATGGATGGATGTCTGGATGTGTGTATGTATGGATATTTGTTACTCTTTAAATTTGGCACAGAGGTAGATTATAGTCTAGAATAACACATAAGATACTTTTTTTCGATCATCACTCGGGCGAAGTCCTGCCTGGCAGCCTGGCAGGCCTCAGTTATTTTATAAAAAATCATCCTATGTGTTATTCCAGACCATAATCTACCTTTCTGCAAAATTTTACCAAGATCCGTTTAGCCATTTTGACGTGAAAGAGTAACAAACATCCATACATCCATCCATCCTCACCAACATTTGCAACTACAATATTAGTAAGAAATAAGATTCTGCTTACAAGTCTGCCTTACGTTACGTTGTCTAAGTTTTCTCTTTACCAACCCAGTCTATATAATATTCCCCCATTTCTAGACCATCTAAAACAACGCCATCTTTTTATATTGCAAGGTGTTCATCCAATATTCTTGGCACAACTTTCGCAATTCCATACGCCGCCGGATCTCAAATTCTACTATACAATAAATGGAATCGCTTACGGAATAAACCAACATTTTTATCTTCTACTATAACTGGTAGAACATAATCATAAAGCATAGGAAAATAGCTGATGCCTGGTCATCACTGAAACCGATACTAGTGTCATTTAGAATCGCTGATGTGACGGATAGATGCGAAATATGGTTCTAAATAAAAACGCCCGGTCTAGTCGAGGTTATAAAAATACAGGCTGGATAAATAAAAATATAAAATAAGATATGGTATGAAAGTGGCGCGGGGCGCAAGAACTCGTGATCCTTTTGAATGTGTACTGTGGGATTAAGGACGGGGTGGAGTCGCCTTGTGACTGGTGGTTTTTTTAAGGTGAAAATTGCACTGAATGAAGTTGATGTGCAAAAAATTACTACCTAATGATAATTGAGCAGATAGTCCACTGCACACAGTCCACCAAATCGTTGTGAATGAGTGGATATTGTTGACCTTGTAGAATCTTAGACTCTTGTCAACTTTTGTTAACTTATTATTTTATGTTTTGTGAAGTAAGCAATGACTTATTGTCGGGCCTACGCTGTCCTCTCATAGTTCTAACGCTGTAACAAAAACATTGTAAAACCAAATGATTTTAAAAGAGTAACCATGGAGTTTCTTGCCGGTTCTTCTCCATAGGAAACGACCAACCCGAACTGTGCACCTTTTCTCGATATGAAATAAAAATATTTTGATTTGATTTGAGTCTTTAGAATGAAGAGTTTCTCTCAACCTCTAGTTCTATAGCCATCTTTAGCAGGATCTTCTATCATGCATGGGTTGTCGATGGAAGTATATTGTGTGCTTTCAGTTCCCTCTCGAAACTGGTGTACCAAGTAGTTTGACATTATTATCTCATAATGTGACCATACCACCTAAGTCTGTTTTCCTTAATCTTTGTCACCATTAAGAAAATCTTTCAAATATATCTACTTAAAAGAGACAACTGCGACAAAAAACCTTTACAAAATATTCCTTACATTTCTTGACTACTCCACATATTTGTTCTCAGGGAGTGTTTCTTTGGCCGTAACAATCTGAGGCGGCGCCACGGGTCAGCGACGACCCCCCAGGTCCCCCCGTCTTGTGTGTGTGTTTGTATGCTTGTGTGTGTGTGTGCATCATAGATAGATACGTGAGAGGCAGAAAATTCGCCGTTTTGTACGTACAGCCGTAGAGTATGTGATACTGCTTGGCCACGACCTAAAGACTCGAGCAATACGCGTCGTACGACAGTGAGAGTGGATAAAATAAATTGAAGATGTTGCTAAGAGCGTGCCAGGAGTAATTGCGACGTAACGGTACTCACGTGGAAGAAACAGTATCTTATATCAATGAATTTGATGGAAGTCGCGTCGTAACGCATTGTCTGAGGTCGTGCAAAGAGTGTAATGTGTGCATAAGATACTATTCTGACTTTAGGTCAGGTGTGAGTTTTGCTTTTGCGGAATGGGGAGGGCGGGGGGAGTGTGTTTAAATATCCCCTTAATATTATTGTTTCTTACGTCTTCACGACGATTTTGATGAATTTTGCTACAGAGATAGTTGGGAGCCTGGAGACGGACATAGCCTAAAAAAAGTGAGCAAATGGGAGAAAGATGGAAGAAAAGGGGAGAGAAAGATATTTTTTTTTCGATCATCACGCTGGTTAAAACTTAGCGTTAGCCTAAAGTAACTATGACACGCGGACGAAGTCGCGGGCGGATGCTAGTCAATCACAATGTATGTATGATATGGCATTGTCTTATGGCATTACGATAGTCGTCCGTCTGCCCAATCATAGGTTTGGAGTTCGAACCTCATCTTTAATTTTTCCGTTTAATGTGCGTATTGTACACTTGCTTCAGATATCTATACTTACTAATATTATAAAGCTGAAGAGTTTGTTTGTTTGTTTGTTTGTTTGAACGCGCTAATCTCAGGGACTACTGGTTGGAATTGGAAAATTCTTTTAGTGTTGGATAGTCCATTTCTTGAGGAAGGCTATAGGCTATATAACATCACGCTACGACCAACAGGTGCTGAGCAGCGTGGGTGAAACCGCGTGGAACAAGTGGAGTATGATGGTAGAGGTGTGATACCCTAGGTGTGTGTCTGATCTTCCATGGGTCCTATCTGCGTCCCATCGGACTATGTCTGTGGTCAAATCACTGTTGCACTTGTCGTTTATCTTGTGGTTAGTGTCCACTTGTTTAGCTTGGTGTCAAAGTTTTCATATCGTTTATGGGTAGATAGATAGAATATTCTTTATTACGTTCACCATACAAATTACAAGAATTATAGGATACATCTTATAAATAGGGTGACACAATGGGCGTTCTTATCACTAAAAGCGATCTTGTCAAGACAATCTTTATAATGTAGGCTTCTATATTTTATTTATTATTCTTATACTTATATATGTCATTCCTATATTTTTATAGGCCTATTTTTTGCGGATGGGAAATCATCAAGTAACTACCCCCGCTCTGGGCGGAGCGGGGCGGTACGTCACACTTGTACTGACTAAAACCCATGCACGCATGTTCCTTCTATTGCTCTTTATACTTCGAATAACCCGCAACCCCAGCAGGCGGTGGCCTTGGCAGGCCCCTCTGCTTTGCTGACATCTCTTTGAGGCCTCTGACTTAAATTACATGCTGTCGAGAAATATCTTTCAATCATGCTGGTTTTCTCGCGATATTTCCCTTCGCGAAGCAAGTGATAATTGTACAATACACACATGATTTGAAGAGGCTTTGGGTTCGAACTTGAGAACTGTGACTTGACGTCCGACGGTTACACCACATGGCACAAATAGCTGGTGTCCGCTAGGTTTCCCCGCCATGGTGACAATTCGATCTGGACCTTCCCAAGTCAATTACCTACCTTATGTGATCTGGTCGAAGGTCTCTATTTGTTGTTGTGTTTATGCATTATCTGGCCATCTATTGACACATCCTCCAGTAACTCACTTGCATATTTCCTGGCCATCTTAGTCCCATCATCAACAAAGCTACTTAAAGTTAATATGTAACAAATAACAACGGATATAAACCCTAGTACAGGCGAGCAGTAAGTCCGGATTTTAATACAACACGGTTTCAACGGGCGGGCGTAAAAGCCGAGTAGAAGGGGGTATTATTACACCTAAGCGGGGTGCGTATCTCGGCAATTTTCCGGATAATTTCCCGCAGACTCCTGTGGGCAAGAGACCGTGCTAAAGACAGGGGGATACGGGATACGGCGGCCTCGAATGACGTCATGTACACTTAGCTTTATAGTTTAGATTATGTTTTTATGTAGGTTATATTTTGTTTAGTTTAACGAGTCGGTTGATGGTTTTGTCTTTAGAGAGAGGTAGAATGTTTGGGTGCGGTTTTTCTAAATATCAGGTTCATCCTTACTAATATTATAATACGAGTAGCGAAAATGAGTTTGTTTGCTTATTTCTTACCTCTTCACGCCTTAATGGCTAAACCGATTTTGATGAATTTTGGTACAGAGATAGTTGGGACCCAGGAGACGGACATAGGCTAAGTTTAAAAAAAAAGTCGGATATGAGGGAGAAAGAGCGAAGAAAAGGTAAAACATAGCTTTGCCATTACAAATCAATAAAACGCAAGGGCAATAACTGCAGGTAGCAGGTACCTGCAAAATGCAAATCAGGAAAGGGGAACTGTGTTACCCCGAATTTAACGCGAGCGAAGCCGAGGGCAAAAGCTAGTGTTTAATAAAATTAAATGCTAATACTAAAGATGAATATGGTTTTCATTATGTACGTTTTTGACTGCAGTTAGATTACTTATATCACAAAATACAACGAGATTAGTAAAACTTAGGTAATTTCCTACAGAAAATAGTTATGAATATTTTCTACAAGTTACTGCCTCGTTGGTGTAGTGATCGCAAGCGGCATCATGAGGTCCTGGAATCGATTCCCGGTTAGGTCAAAGTTTTATTAGGTTTTTCCATCAGGAACTTCTTAATAGCAGCTACGAAGTCTAGATTTAGATAGGTAGTTAGAATGTTCTTTATTATGTTACCATACAAGTAACAAGAATAACACTAAACAACTTATAAATAGGGTGACACAATGGGCGGTTATAACTGGCAAAATATGTAATTAGGTAGTTACACATCTGACTTTTTAAAAAAAAAATAGCCTACGTCCGTCTCCTGGTTTCCAACTATCTGTGTAGCAAAATTCATCAACATCGGTTTAGCCATTAAAGCGTGAAGAGGTAACAAACAAACAAACTCACTGTCGTTTTTATAATATTATAGTAAGGATTTAATTTAATATAGGTACCTAGGTCCTTTTGATTGCTCATTATCTATTCGTTTTTCAAACTTTTACCCACTCTAGTAATTTCTCCTATATCGTAAGTGCGGTTACAAACATTTAAACTCACATACACGATCAGCCAGACCCTGAACCACTATATATAAGTTATACAAATATTTGATCCACGCGGGGATCGAATTAAACGCTTAGCTACTGCGCTAACCGTTTCGTCAAACGTTTTACTTAAAGTTTTAAGCATTCGCCATATTAAAAAAAATATGGACGATGTCCAAAATAAATAAAATATCTTGGGACAACTCACACATGGCTATCTGATCCCAAGCTAAGCAGAGCTTGTGTTATGGTAACCAGACAACTGATACATACATACTTATATAATTTATAAATACATACATATTATAGATAATTCACACCCAGACACAGAACAAACAATCATGCTCATCACACAAAGTTAGTCCTGGGTGGGAATCGAACCCACGACCTCCGGCTCCGCAGTCAGGGCCACTAACCACTGGACCAACAGGCCCGTCAACAATGGGCGGTTATAGCTGGCAAAATGTGTAATTTTACAAACATTTAAACTCACATACACGATCAGTCAGACCCTGAACTACTATATATAAGTCATACAAATATTTGTTCCGCGCGGGGATCGAATTAAACGCTTAGCTACTGCGCTAACCGTTTCGTCAAACGTTTTACTAAAAGTTTTAAGCATTCGCAATATTAAAAAAATATGGACGATGTCCAAAATTAATAAAATATAAAATAAATATCTTGGGACAACTCACACATAGCTATCTGATCCCAAGCTAAGCAGAGCTTGTGTAATGGTAACCAGACAACTGATATAAATACTTATATAATTTATAAATACATACATATTATAGATAAATCACACCCAGACACAGAACAAACAATCATGCTCATCACACAAAGTTACGTGTTGTATTTAATGACAGTCCTATAACAATAATTTAAACTCAAAAATCTTTAGTTTTCACTACAAGTCTCTAAACCCCAACTAAAGGCAAGTCTACACAATTGGACTCCGTATTTTTTTTCCCAACAACGAAATCCGAATTGGAGAAACTAGTTTCCTTTCAAATGACGAATTAATCTGTCGAAAGTTGAAGCCGGATATTTTTTTGAATGTTTTCTGAAGTAGCGAGTCGGAACAGATTGTTGTTGACATTTCGGTAGTTAACTGGTAAAGATACGTCCATTTTGTGTACGATTCTAGTCGGGAATTTGGGGGGAAGACGGTTTACAACTGTGCCCTAATCTATACTAATATTATAAAGCTGAAGAGTTTGTTTGTTTGTTTGTTTGTTTGTTAGAACGCGCTAATCTCAGGAACTACTGGTTGGAATTGGAAAATTCTTTTAGTGTTTCATAGTCCATTTCTTGAGGAAGGCTATAGGCTATATAACATCACGCTACGACCAACAGGTGCTGAGCAGCGCGGGTGAAACCGTGGGGAACAGCTAGTCTATTATATGTCTGTTTTTGCGGATGGGAAATCATCAAATAACTTCCCCCGCTCTGGGCGGAGCGGAAGGGAGTGTTAGACTTGTACTAAACCCATCCATGTTCCTTCTTCTGCCTTTTGTGTTCCGGGGCCGCGGTATCTCTTTCTAACAACCCGCAACCCCGGCAGGCGGTGGCCCTGGCAAGCCCCTCTGCTTTGCTGACATCTCTTTTATGATATTGATATGCCTTAAACTTTTAGATACAATGCAGAATGGATACTTAAAAAAGATTCGTGTGAGATACCACAAATAAAAGGGTAAAATAATACTTAGGTACTTGACTAACATTGTGGACTAACCTTTACGATAAATTTTTAGGCACAGAGTTGCAGCAATTATGCCCAATTTTTGCTGAATTTGGACGCATGAAGTGCTCCTTAAACTTTCTAAAATACCTACTACGAGTTTACAGATCGATTTTTATTCAGTTTTGACTAGAATTGTAATATACTGACGTGAAATAGTTAAAAAAGAAGAACTAAGAATCGTGCTTAGGTTGGGGTGTAAAATTTTAATATGTTGGTAATCTTACTGACAATGTCAATTTGATTGACATAAAACCTATGTTGTTATAATTTTAATCTGTTTTGTGCACGCAAAGAGATCTTAAAGCTATTTTTATTTTACAATTGGAAAATTTGAATGACCAAGCTGTGCATGCATTGTCATCTAAATTAAATATGTATGCAAAATTTCAAGCCCCTTGGATACCGGGAAATAGGTCAAATTTAACTAGTAAGATTTGGTTACATAGTTAGTTACAGGTGAAATGCGTAGTGTGCGTTAGAGTCAAGGTAAGAAATAAAACCCATCGTAACGAAAAATATCGGAATTCAAGCTTCGCCCTGCCGGGGTTGCGGGTTGTTCGAAAGAGATACCGCGGCCCCGAAACATAAAGGACAATAGAAGGAACATGGATGGGTTTTACTCAGTACAAATCTGACACTCCCCCCGCTCCGTCCAGAGCTAGAAGTTATTTGATGATTTCCCATCCTTACATCGCAAACCTAAGATCTATCACGATGTTGTGACTGCATACAGTCAATAAAATGAATTGACTGAAAAAGAAACGTTTAGCTAAATGCCCCGAAATATATGTAGGCAATGGCAATGAATACACCGAGGGACTTCTTGCAAAAACCGTAACAGGAAAAAAAAATACAAAGCTTAAGTTACTTCAACTTAACAATACACATTTGATACATCAATACACATTACTAACCGTTCAAATGGACATTTAATTTTAATCCTGCGTCAATTTGTGATGACACTACCTGAGCAACCAAATCGCAATGAAGCAAATCGCATGACATATTGGTCAACGAAGCAGAAATTAGCGCCAAAATGGCCGCTCTCCGTTCCACAATTGGATTGACGTAATCTGCAAAAAAAAGCAAAGAAAACCATAGTGCGTTTGGCAGTGAAGCAATTACGTATTTAAACGTTTCTAAATAGTCTGCTTGTTCAAGTGTAAAATGTCAAAGGTTTTTTTTTTGGGATTTGCTGTCAATTGAGCCCAGGTAGCAAGCAGATGATGCAATTATCAAGGTATTAACCTTAATAGGAACTTTCAAACGCACAAAGTCGCACGAGATTTGGTAGTTTTGTTAAATCTTATTTGTGCAAATTGCCCATGTCTTTTTATTCCATCCATCATTATGTGCCATGCGGATGGAATCAAAAGATATACAACTCAGGCAGGCTAATACACGACGGCTTCCATTCTAACAGATGCTGTTAAATTCTAGTATTTTACATACAGCAACAGCCTATTTGGACTCCACAACCCAGTTAGTACTTACTGGAAAATACAAAGAAAAACCAGTGTTACCAAGGGCTTTTATTTATTTATTTATTATGTTTGGAAAAACAAACAGTAGTACAGACGCCAGCAGGTCAAGCTACCCGAAACTGTCAATTTTTCCCAATGAACCCTATCAAAGAAATCTGACAGATTGAAGTAGCTTGATGTGCAGGCGTCTGTACATTAACCGTAAAAAGCCTACCCACAAAATTTTCCACAGATTACTATATTATATGACATAAGTAATACAAACTGTTAGCAAACGTTAGCTGTAACAGGGCTAAATTAACGTAATTTATAACGTAAGTAACGTCATGTAATTTATTAGACTTTTAGGCCACTGCTGACTACCTGTAACTACAGTCAAACATTTAATATATAAATGACAGCCGCGACCGACAACTTAACATGTTTTCCAAAGTAGGTACGCAGGAAACTAGATGTGCAATGGAAAACTCATATCTCATGTTTTCCCATGTGAATTGGTAGTTAAGGTATTAAAAACGAGTAAGATACCTGATTTAGGTGATTGTTTCATAGGAATAATAATAATCTGGAGACTAAACTTTTATAATTATCTACACTTAGTTTTTGTGAAAATTGTGCAAGTGAAGAATTATTCATTCTGATTTCGAAATAATTTGATATAAAAAACTAAAGCAAAAACAATTGAATCTAGAGGGAACAGATTCATCAGAATCCATAGTCAAACGTTACACTTACACGGTACAGTTTGGCTCCGTAAGTTATACATAAAAAAAAAAAAACAAAACCATAAATTAATTCAATTCACCAAACTTTTAAAATAGATCAAAAACACAATGTAAATAAAACAATCGTCCGTGAGTTGACAAAATGTCGAAACAGCAAGAAAGAACTCGAATACACCGTGAACATGCTTTTGAAAAAATAAAAAAAACATAACCTCCAAAGAACGGCAGACATTTAAATAAAGAGGACCGCAGCGCGTTGGCGCCAACGTTCCGCAGTTTTTTTTTTTTTACAGAGACCACGATTCAATTTGCTGAGGATCAACCATGGAGGTCACAATGTCAGGTTGTAAGCCGCTAATTAACTAGGCAGCCGTTTATGGGAAATTTTTATTTTATTTTTATACTGGAAAATTTTATACGGTTTTTATTCTAAGCTAAAATTGTTGGATGAGTATTTAAATCTAATGAATGATCTTAGTTTTTGTGAATTTCAATCGTTAACGGACATTTTTATACCTCCATGTGCAAACTTGAGATTAAGGTTATCCGTGCGATTTCATTAACATAAATACCTTTAGATACTAGCTGCACCCCGCGGTTTCACTCGCATAGACCGGGATAGCCTTATGTAGCCTACTGCAGGCTTAATTTTATCCAAATCGGTCCAGACTTTTGAAGGTGGAGTCACAAACAGACATACACATTTCAGGAAGGCTCCAAACACTCCAAGCCCCTTTGTAAACTGAAGCATCAATAAAGTTATTATTTATTATTATTTTTCTACCTCCAAATTAGAAATCCTGACACCCTGAGCAACTATAATGCAGCTAGTCTATCATCATATTTAGTGTAGTTTAAAATTTAAGCTATCGCAACTCCAGCCCCCAAGATACAGGCTCAATCTTAGTTTGGGGACCACTGTTTTCTAATTCGGTCAACATAGAACTTATTACCAAAATTCCTAATGATGCTAGATTAAAAAAAAATATATATAACTATGGTTTAATGAAGTGTTTATTCATTGCCATACATATTTTTACATATTTCTTGATAAAATATATATAAAAATAGTAGTCCACCAGCATCGGAAAAAGAGTCCAAGCTCCCGGTGGTCAGGGCTCTTGAGAGAGGAACCTAACAATGCGGTCCGTGTTCAGAAGTAGGTACTGCTTTCTGAATCAAGCCCTTGATCCAGCTGCCAAGCGATAGCCTTCTCAGATGTTTGTCAATCAAGGCTATTGGCTATTAAGCTACTGGTCCAAATCCTAACTAATGTTATAAAAGCGAAAGTGAGTTTGTTTGCTTGTCGTCTTCAAGTCTTAATGGCTAAACCGATTTTGATGAATTTTGGTACAGAGATAGTTAGGACCCTGGAGACGGACATAGGCTATTTTATTTTAAGTGAATGGTGGAAAAAGGGGAAAGAAAAGGGAAAAATAAGGCGCAAGGGCAAAAACTACAAGTAGCCTGCAAATCAGGAAAGGGGAACTGTGTTACTGCTAATTTAACGAGAGCGAAGCCGCGGGCAAAAGCTAGTAAACAACAATTCTTATTCTAATCAGTTCCTCGAGCACTTGAAGCTGCTAACAACGAACCTGATGAAAAGTTTTCTTCTGTACATAATCAGGAGTCAATTCGTCGGTGGTCGAATTTAACCAATGATCTGGCCAAGGTATGGCCACGATAGGCGCCGACAGGTTATCATGTGAGTTATGTTATTTGTGTAAGGCGGGATGACACAGCAGGGAGCCTTTAATACTGGACCACCCGACTTTATAGGGCTGTGCCATCACAATCATCATATAATCATTGGTTGTGCGATCGACTGCTGCGCTGCGTGGATTCGATCCCCGGACGGAACAAATATTTGTATGACCTACAGCTAGTTGTTTCGGGCCTAGCTAAATTATTTTTTCATCCCACCATCTCGGAAAGAGTATTTTTAATCTTCAATATCTGAGTGGAAAAGCCGTTTTTATTCTCTAGAGGATAAAGTAAATTGAATTTAGAACATCGTGTGCACTAAGTTTGTGAATTAAAAAAAAACGTTAAACCGATTTACTGCTACCTCTATGGTGCCGAATATATCATACAACTTTTTTTTAATTTGTTAAAAACTCAGACTCGGAACCTTCTTGGTGTTTTTTCAATTTGCTTTGTACGCGGTTCTTTACGCGGCATTTTTTCACGTCATTGTTAAACCATAAATTAAAAAACCGGCCAAGAGCGTGTCGGGACACGCTCAGTGTAGGGTTCCGTAGTTTCCCGTCCGTCACAATAAGTGTTCCCAGTTATGAGGCCAACCGAACAATTCGGTAATACCCGATCCAATGTAATAAGTACCTACAGCGCCATCTCTCGAGGAATAGGGTTACTAATTAATACAAAGACGTGCAATTTTGGTGGTAATTCAACAACAATTTTTTGTTTGAAAAAAGATACGTTTAGGATAATAAAATATGTAAACAAAGTTACAAAAAAAAAAGCTTGCATATACGATTATACTACAAACTTAGTCCAGAAATTATTTTGTACAACTTTTTGTCTTTTTGTACAAAAACTGTTGTGTCAATCAAGTTGAAAATAATTTTCATAGAAAGTTCTTATAAAGTTCTACTTTTTAGATTTTTTTCATATTTTTTAGACTTATGGTTCAAAAGTTAGAGGGGGGGGGACACATTGTTTTTTACTTTTGGAGCGATTATTTCCGAAATTATTGACATTATCAAAAAATGATCTTAGTAAACCCCTATTCATTTTGAAATACCTTTCCAACAATATATCACACGTTAGGGTTGAAATTAAAAAAAAAATCACTTCCCACTTTACATATAGGGTGGCTACTCTAATAAAACATTTTTTTCAAATTTTTATTTTACCACTTTGTCGGCGTGATTGATATACATATTGGTACCAAATTTCAGCTTTCTAGTGCTAACGGTCACAGAGATTAAGCGAGGACGGACGGACGGACGGACGGACGGACGGACGGACGGACGGACAGACAGACATGGCGAAACTATAAGGGTTCCTAGTTGACTACGGAACCCTAAAAACAAGAAACTTGAAACCAAGTGAAAAATATTATCCTTACTAATATTATAAAAGCGAAAGTGAGTTTGTTTGTATGTTTGTTTGTTACCTCTTCACGCTTTAATGGCTAAACCGATTGTGATGAATTTTGGTACATAGATAGTTGGGAACCAGGAGTCGGACATAGGCTTTTTATTTAAAAAAGTGGGATGTGAGGGAGAAAGAGGTAAGAAAAGGGAAAACTTAGCGTTGCTATTACAAATCAATAAGGCGCAAGGGGAACTGTGTTACCCCAAATTTAACGCGGGCGAAGCCACGGGCGAAAGCTAGTTTTGTTATAATTTAAAGATTATTCTGTAATACTTACCTGTCATAATGTAGTAATTAATACCTAAACTGAAATAAAAGTGTACTTACCTATCTCGTGATTGTAAACGTTTTTTTTTTTTGCATTTAGTCATTTCCTCGCTGAGGTGGAATGAAAAGTTACGTGTTGCACTCGAGTGCAAAGATTTTTCACCTCGTGCTCTTTTGATTCCCTCGCTAACGCTCAGGGTTCTAATTTTGAATCACTCGCTGCGCTCGTGATTCAATTTTAGAGTCCTTCGCTTGCTCGGTCATCAAAATTGAACACGCGGTTAAAAAGCAACTTTGCACTCTTGTATAACAAATAACTATTATTTTGCAAGTAGGTTTTTATGAACATTTTTACACGTCTTTTCTTAAAACTAGGTGAGGCCGGTGTAGATATGTGAGATGCTAATGCTGTTTGTGTATGTGTGATGTTTGCAAACACTCACGATACAGGAGTTTTTTTTTATAGATAACGGTATCAGGCATACGCACTTGGCTGTTTTTTTATTTTTCTTAGTATTAGGAACTTTTTTTGGACCGTTGCACGTTGTTGCGTTTCGAAACATTTAAGCTCACAAACAGTCAGACCTGAAGGGCTACTATGACATCTTATAGCAATTCTTATTCCACTGAGTGAAAGAGATGGTTAGACACCCTGTATAGCTCTGTCTCTTTCCCTCAGCGGAATAAGTTCTGCTTTAACACGTCATGGTAGGGTAGCTGGATAGTATCCAGGTCTGGCTGTTTGTGAGCCTAAAAGTAGTATACTTAAGATCATAGTGTTGTGTTTGTGTTCAATTATAATCACCCGACTTCAAAGTTTAGTCTTAAACATAAAGGTCTTTTATTCTCGACAACCCTATTGTATTATAACTTAGTAGCTATTCTCTAATAAGTTATAATTTTAATGATCGAAAGATAACATTGTATAATTAAAATTTTCCCAAAGATGCATCGAGTAATTTTATAAGTTGTAAGCAAAGGATTGGAGGGACGTCCCAGGAATGTGTGATTGGGAAATTCGTCTGATTGATAACGAAATCAATATTTTTAAAATTAATATCATTGGGAATGCATTTGGGTAGTTGACACCAATAACCAATAATTAAAAAACACATTTTTTCTGAAAGAACACCTTATTCTAGACCTGAGAACTCCATTCATTTCAAAATAACTTTAAAATTCGATTGTAAATTGCTTTTAAATCAATAAACAGTTGCATCATTGACTTGACAACTTAGTGACGTCATCGTTGCGAGGCTCATACAAAATCTATGAGGGAAGTGCGTTTTGACAGCTCATAAAAAGTATATCAATTGATTGGTGGTGTCAACTACCCTATTGTAGTAACCGCGTTGATTTTGTACACCATGAATTGCACCATGTTTTCAAGTTCCGTACCACAAAAAGAAAAAAAACCCTTATTGGATCACACTGTTGTCTGTCTATCTGTCAAAAACTTTAATCCCAGAAACGCGTGGAGGTATCAAGCTGAAATTAAAACCATATACTCAACTCTATGTCTCTTTCTGTCCCTTTGTGCTGTAAGAAAATAATAAATCTGAAAAATAAAACAAATGACAGTTCCTTTGTTTTATTATTCGGATTAAAGTTTTCTATTTTTTATGTATAAGAACTTTTTCTTGTTTTCCATCATAGTCAGAACCATAGTTCTCTTGTACTCGAAGCTGCTACCCTACTATGACGTCTTAAAGCAGAACTGATTCCACTGAGGGGAAGAGATGGTGTTAGACACCCTGTATAGCTCTGTCTCTTTCCCTCAGTGGAATTAGTTCTGCTTTAAGACTTCATAGTAGGCCTACTGTTCCAATCAAAGGTTTTTTATTAAATGTTGTCCCACACTAGGATTTTTTCCTGTATCGTGGGTGCGTTTACAAACATATAAACTCACATACACTAACAGCCAGACCCGGGACAACTATCTGTAGTCCATACAAATATTTGTTCCGGAATCGAAGCCGCGACACGCAGCGCAGCAGTCGATTGCTCAGCCACTGCGCCAACCGTGCCGTGAAAAGGTAAAACAAATAGACAACAACTGTACTTCCATTTACAAACTTCGCTCCCCATTTAAGGTAAACTGACCAATATTATAAGTCCTAGATATAAGCATAAAACATAGAAACTTGTTTGTAGAATAATTTATTTTTGATTAATAACTCATTGGTACAAATATAGTAGGGAGTACATTATTAACGACCTCTCCGTATGGTGTTACGACGAGTAATGACTATGTTTTACAATTTTTCATCAGGTGAGGTAAATGTACCGGTAGTTTGAAGTGCTAGTAAACTTCGAAACATGGTTTTGAAAGATATGGCTTCCTGAAGTTTGTCGTGAATGAACGGATCTTAAGGTAGGTGACCTACAGTTACTATATTTTATTTATTTAGTTTACAATTTATGTACACACAGCAGACAAGACAAGAAAAACCGTATAAAAATTGAGTTTGAAGGTATTGCTTATTTGTTAAGATATTTCTGCCAGCAGACCTGCGAAAGGAGATATGAGAACGAAATATAGACGATAGTGTGTGAGAGAGTACGAGAAAAATACGTGTGTGTGCCTTAACCTATTATAAACTTACACATATATATAAATAAATATAGATAAATGCTTGTATGCTGCTTAATCATATTTATACACTAGCTGTTCCCCGCGGTTTCACCCACGCTGCTCAGCACCTGTTGGTCGTAGCGTGATGTTATATAGAAATGGACTATCCAACACTAAAAGAATTTTCCAATTCCAACCAGTAGTCCCTGAGATTAGCGCGTTCAAACAAACAAAATAGTTAGTTAGTTTGTTTGGTATAGATAAATTACGATTAAGAGAATTATTTGGAGATATTTTACTGATTCTTAATTTGAGGCTTTTATTTCAATTAGGCACATTACAGGTACTTTGACAGGAATGACAAAAAACAAATAAAAATAAGCTAAAATCCCAGACACAATCCTATCTAATAATATAAATGCGAATGTTTGTGAGGATGTATGGATGTTTGTTACTATTTCACGTCAAAACGGCTGAACGGATCTGATGAAATTTGGCACAGAGGTAGATTATGGTCTGGAAGCTAGTGTAAAATAACTTGTGAAAGTACTGCAGTTGCCAATTCCGAATTGTTGATCTCTTAATTGTGGAATTCTGTCTAGTTCCTATCTAACCCCTTGGGAAAATGGCCTGAATTGATGTATGTATGTATGTTTGGCTCTCACAGACTACACATAACTAACATACTACAGGGCCACAAGCCCTGCCTACCCTCGTTCCCGGTACAGCATCACCACGTGGTCCGGCGGCGTCTTTGTCGGCAGATCAAACGCCACGCGTCGCCGCGTGCGCCGTGCTCTGAGTGCGCCGGCGCAGTCGTGGAGACATAAGGGATGAGCGGACGGAGATTATAGAAGGCTTTGCTTTGGGAGTATTAAGTTTAACTGTTAATACCGTTATGTAAAATGCAAAACGGTTACTTTTTATTGAGTTAAGTATGTAAATCTTTATTTTTTTTTATTTGTTTTGTCTGTTCCACACACTGTGTCTGCATATCTCGCCCAACTTTCCTGTACTTTTAAGCTCTTCTGTCTTAATATAATGTCCTGTCATGTATTTTGTGTGTGCATAAATCCTTACTAATATTATAAAAGCGAAAGTGAGTTTGTTTGTTTGTTACCTCTTCACGCTTTTATGACTACACCGATTTTGATAAATTTTGGTACAGAGATAGTTGGAAACTAGGAGACAGACATAGGCATTTTTTTAAAGAAAAAGTGGGATGTGAAGGAGAAAGAGAGAAGAAAAGGGAAAACTTAGCGTTACTATTACAAATCAATAAGGCGCAAGGGGAACTGTCTTACCCCGAATTTAACGCGAGCAAAGCCGCAGGCAAAAGCTAGTAAATAAATAAAACACCGGGTTTCCGGGTTTTACGAAAGACATATCGCGGCCCTGGAATATAAAGGTCAGAAGAAGGAACATGTGTGGGTTTAGTCAGGAGAAGTCTGAGACTCCCTCGTAAGTTATTTGATGATTTCCCATCCACAAAAATCTATACTAATATTATAAAGCTGAAGAGTTTGTTTGTTTGTTTGTTTGAACGCGCTAATCTCAGGGACTACTGGTTGGAATTGGAAAATTCTTTTAGTGTTGGATAGTCCATTTCTTGAGGAAGGCTATAGGCTATATAACATCACGCTACGACCAACAGGTGCTGAGCAGCGTGGGTGAAACCGCGAGGAACAGCTAGTCTTAAATATAACCGGCCAAGTGCGACTTGGATTTGAGCACCGAGGGTTCCGTACAAACTTGCGACATAAACGGCCATATCTCTTGACTGCGTAATCCCTTGGAGTCTCTCTAAAAGTGATTGCAGACTTGAGTATTTAGTTTTAATTTCAATTCGATACCTCTACGCGTTTCCGAGATTAAGGAGCTTGACAGACACACAGACAGACAGACGGACACAAATGTAACCGCAACCACGGGCAACCCGCAACTCTGGGACAAGCCGCAACCCCAGACAACCTACAACTTCGGGACAACCTGCAACCCCAGGCAACCTGCAACTCCGGGACAACTCGCAACCCCGGGGCAACCCGCAAACCCTAAGCAATTTCTTTCATAAATTGTCTGCATAGTCGCTATCACAAGGCACGTAGATACTGTCCCGGGGTTGCAAGTTTTTCAAAAGAGATACCGTGGCCCCGGAACTCGGAACATAAAGGCCAATAAAACGAACACGGTTGGGTTTTAGTACTACAAGTCTGACACTCCCCCCGGCTCCGCCTAGAGCGGGGGAAGTTATTTGATGAATTCCCATCTGACATTCCCATCTCCCAAGACATGTACTGACTGTACGTGCAATCGTGGTGTGCCACTTCTCGAATCTTCCACAACTTGCACCGCCTCCCAACTGCAAGAATGGAATGCGATGTCATACGGCGCGGGGAGGTCTTCTAATCGATTGTAAGCTGAACGGGGTATGTAGGAGCACTGCCTTTGTTTTTATGCTGAGCTTAGCGTCGGCATATCGGAGGGGCACGTCAAGACCTCTGCCTGCCTTGGCTGGTGGTTGGTTCGAAAGAGATACCGCGGCCCCGGAACATAAAGGGCAAAAGAAGGAATATGGATGGGTTTTAGAATACGTCTGACACCTCCTCTCTCTTCCCTTTGAAAAGTCATTTTGTTGACTTACCATCAACATAAAAACCGGACAAGAGTGAGTCAGGTTCGCGTACCCAGGGGTTCCGTACAAATTTGCGACATAAACGGCCATATCTTTTGACTGCGTAGACTTAGAGGGTTGATATATTCACAGCACAAAGGGACTATAAACTTGAGTATATGGTTTTATTTTTAACTTAATACTTCCAGGCGTTCCTAAGATAAAAGGCCTTGACAGACAGACGGACAACAAAGTGATCCAATAAGGGCTCCGTTTTTTCGTTTTGCGGTACGGAACCCTAAAAAAGTTGATGCTGATCAAATACATTAACTCTTCCTTTTTAGGAAGTCGGTTAAAAATGACTGTTTTTTTCATTCTTTCCCAGCTTCGCATAAAATTGCAATTAGACCCTCTCCCTACAAACTGTAAGGGTCATGCCACATTTATGCACTAATACCGAGAACGCATCGGCGTTGCAGCGATACGGTCAATTAGTGCCGGGCCACACATGCGTATCGCGACGCGATCGCGGCTCGCGTGGGTTCTGTACTTGCGCGAATTACGCGTGTGTGTCATGCGAAGATAAAGTTAGGTAATGATAGAAGATGAGGGTTTGTATTCTCCGTATCTTTTGTATTATTTGTTTATTCAAGATCTGTACAATAATAACATTATAAAGTCTGCCAGCCCACAAACAAATTGTTTTCCTTACCACATGTTTAAAAAAATAATTAAAGGTATTAGGTTTTTGGCATCTATGACCAGAAGCAATTTCTAATAAGTAATTGTAAAATAATGAGAATATCTTCATTTCT
Source organism: Ochropleura leucogaster (assembly GCA_958449745.1). Classification (NCBI taxonomy): domain Eukaryota; kingdom Metazoa; phylum Arthropoda; class Insecta; order Lepidoptera; family Noctuidae; genus Ochropleura; species Ochropleura leucogaster. Next base: position 4,334,085 of record OY288220.1, on the reverse strand, counting down.
GTATACCTACTAAACGCAACGCACGCATTCTGCCGAAGAGATGTTAGTTCCATTTTCAAAAAAAATAATGTAGGTACTTATTTTTTTTTTTGTAAGAGTCTAAGACGATTTTTCAAGCGTAATTATTCTACTACTTAATTAAATAAACATTTTTTCCCGCTCTGTTATGCTACAATTACGGAGTTTTTGAGCAAGAAAAGGGCAAAATAATTTTAATATTTATTGTGAGTCAAAAGATTGGCATTTAAAACCTTAAGTCCTAAATCCATTTGACCACACACTATACACAAAATATTTTACATGTAAACTACATGGCGAAAGCTACGGGTGTGTGTACGAAAATGAATTAATACATAAATATGGTCAGACGAGATATAAATAAATAAATACAAATGGAGGCTACTGGCGCCACGCTCGCCGACGCGGACGATCCTCTTATTGCCCAATATGTGGACAGGAGTGCTGTGGAGTCGGTCGGAACTTTTTCAGATATTTTTTTTTAATCTTAGCATTACAGAAATAAATTGTGTGAATAGCAACGTTATCTAGATTTGAAAAAAAACCAGGGTAGTGCGATTTGGACTCACGCACCGAGGGTTTTTAAACTTAGGTACGACATAAATGGCCATATTATGTTTTGACTTTTTACTGGTCCACAAGTTAGTGAATTTGTGTTTTTTTTTTTATTTCAACTTGATACTTTCAAGCATTCCGGGGATAAAGGGTCTTGCCAGACAGACCGACTGACGGACGGGCAACAAAGTGATCCTCTAAGGACGATCACGAAGAGCCTGCCAGTGCCAGCGCCTGCAGGATTTGCGGGCTGTTTAAATAAGAGATACTCCGGCCCAGAAACATAAAAGGCAAAAGAAGGAACATGGGTAGGTTTTAGTCAGTAAAAGTTTGATCCTCCTCCTTGATGATTTCCCATTCGAGCGAGTCAGACTTGCGTACCGATGGTTTCGTACAAACTTGTGGCATATTTTTTGACTAATAGACTTAGAGGGTTGATGTTTTCACAGCACAAAACGAATACAGAGTTCAGTATATCGTTAATTTCAACTCAATAACTCCACGCGTTCCCGAGATAAAGGGTCTTGACAGACAGACTGACAGCAAAGTGATTCAATTAGGGTGACATTATTAGATTTTTAGGGTTAACCCACAAACTAACTCAAAAGAAGCGTATTAATTCGTTTTCTTTGATCTTGATCTTCTTACATATTAAAGATCGAATTATATTTAATCGAATTATAATTCTCCAAAACACTCCGAGCTCGTAGCTAAATAATAGCAGCCGCTCGGGTCGATCTTAAGGTTAGGCCGCGCTTGCCTAGGTTGGTCTGTGGATAGGTGACCACCCGTTACATACCGAGTTTCCTCCGTGCCTCGGAAAGCACGTTAAACCGTTGGTCCCGGCTGTCATTTGTAGATCTTTGACAGTCGTTACAGGTAGTCAGTGTTCCGAAAGTCTGACAACCAGTCTTACCAAGGGGTATCGTATTACCAAGTATTAACTGGGTTGTGGAGGTCAGATAAGCAGTCGCTCCATGAAAAATACTGATATTCAGCTGCATCCGGTTAGACTGGAAGCCGACCCCAACATAGTTGCGAAAAGGCTAGGCAGATGATGAATTATAATTCTCCAAAATCCTTTAACAACTAACGCAACTCCATGCCATTCCGAGTCACATAGGCTTATCCGATTTATAAACGCAATATTGTATTTGTATAAAACAATAGGCTTATTATAGGTGGTTCGCAGTCGCGGTTACATTCTGCTTTTATTTTATTTTGTCGCTACAGAACCCACGCTGAATTGTAACCCTTTTGTTATTAATATTTTATAAAAACGAATGTTGAGGTGTGCTTTTTAGTGGCCGTGTTTTTGGTCGATAGGGTTAAAATGTGAGCTGGTTGTGGGGTAAAAGGAAAATGTAACCACGAAAACTAGTTAATTTGAGACAGAGTACGAGTACCTTTGGCAGTAATCGTCACAGGTAGTCAGAAGGGCGAAAGGGTATCTTATTGTGTCAAGGATGTTTCAGGAGGGAGAGCAGGAGGGGGGGGGGTGTAACTTCTATCACCAGATGAAGCACTAACCAAGAAAAAAACTGTTTTTTTTTTATTTCAGACTGAAATCAGACACATTCTGAATATAATTTGGAAAAGTCCAGATCATCGCATTTTTTTTTAAGAAAAACAATGCAGTATTACGTCTTTATACATCACGTCAGATAGGTACACACTTTGCGCACGCGCCGATACTATTAGTCCTGTTACATGTTTTTGGAATTAAAGTTTGTAATATAACCATAACGGACAAATGGTTGGCCCCTACTTACAACACAGGACTTTCCTAGCATTGAAGCCAATGTTCATAAAATACGTAAGTATTCTTTCTTCTTATACTTATATAAAATTCTCGTGTCACAGTTTTCGTTCCCATACTCCTCCGAAACGGCTGGACCGATTTAAACGAAATTTTGTGTACATATCGGGTAGGTCTGAGAATCGGCCAACATCTATTTTTCATACCCCTAAGTGGGCAGCGGGTGAAACCGCTGGGCACAGCTAGTCTAATATATAAAATTCTCGTGTCACAGTTTTCGTTCCCATACTCCTCCGAAACGGCTTGACTGATTTTTATGAAATTTTTAATGTATATTTGGTAGGTCTGAAAATCGGTCGTTATCTATTTTGCATACCGCTAAGTGATAAGAGTGGCTCTCTTTATAAGCGGACCGGAGTACACACAGCTAGTTTTATTCTACAAAACTGTTACACATAATAAATGTTATATTTAACACTTGAAACGGGATATTTGGTCGACGGGCCTGTTGGTCTAGTGGTTAGTGGCCCTGACTGCTGAGCCGGAGGTCGTGGGTTCGATTCCCACCCAGGACAAACTTTGTCTGATGAGCATGATTGTTTGTTCTGTGTCTGGGTGTGATTTATCTAAAATATGTATGTATTTATAAATTATATAAGTATGTATATCAGTTGTCTGCTTACCATAACACAAGCTCTGCTTAGCTTGGGATCAGATAGCCGTGTGTGAGCTGTCCCAAGATATTTATTTACCATGTTTGTTATTTGGATTAACGATTACGGCTTAACTCAAACCCGATACAAATAACAAACATGGTAAATATACCGCGTCAAGTCAAGTTAAAATTTATAAGTGACCATATCAGATTTGAAAAAAAAAATGTTTTTTATTCAATTGGTGAATTTCTGAACGATAAAGATTTGAATTGATATGACATCACTGTATTCCTGACATTTACTGAATCCTACTAAAATTATAAATGCCAATGTTTGTGAGTATGGATGTTTGTTACTCTTTCACGTCAAAACGGAGAGGTAGATTTTGTCTAAAAACTTCGGTTAGTAGTAGGATGCTTTTTTTCCATATCAGCCAGGCGACATCCTATGTGTTATTCCAGACCATAATCTACCTGTGTGCCAAGTTTCATCAAGATCTGTTCAGCCGTTTTGACGTGAAAGAGTAACAAACAGCCATACATCCAAACATTCGCATTTATAATATAAGTAGGATAGTAGGATTCTAATCTATTGTATAAGATGTTTTTTTTTTAAAATAAATTAAAGGTACCTAGTATTATTTTTATCAACCAAAGTGAAGATAAAAGCCTGGTTGTTCATGGCGTAACTCCTTTTTCGTCTACAGAGCTCCCATGGTTAACTATAGGGTGGTCTAACCGGTAACCGTGTACAAAATAACCCATACACAATCCAACGGTACAATAATTAACACAATCAGAACTCACGCGTCGATTCTTTGATCAGCCGCCCGCCGCTGATTGGTCCGCCATTAACTGGCAATCGATTCGTATTGGCTCGTTCAAATTTGGAATGATCACCGTGACTAATTGTGAAAATTATTCGCCATTTACGCATGGGCAAGTAATTGATTTGACGTGTTTACTACTTGATTTTTAATCTGTTTTTAGGGTTGCGTACCTCATGAAGAAAAACGGAACCCTTATAGGATTATTTTGTCATCCGTCTATCTGTCTGTAAAGACCCTTTATCTCGGGAACGCGTGGAGGGTTGTTGAGTTACAATTAAAATCATGTAGATAATTAAAGTCTGTGGTTCCTTCTCCGGGGTGACATTTCATCATGTCTTTTACTGACTAAAACCCATCCATGACGGGCCTGTTGGTCTAGTGGTTAGTGGCCCTGACTGCTGAGCCGGAGGTCGTGGGTTCGATTCCCACCCAGGACAAACTTTATGTGATGAGCATGATTGCTTGTTCTGTGCCTGAGTGTGATTTGTCTATAATATGTATGTATTTATAAATTATATAAGTATGTATATCAGTTGTCTGGTTACCATAACACAAGCTCTGCTTAGCTTGGGATCAGATAGCCGTGTGTGAGTTGTCCCAAGATATTTATTTATTTATTATCCATCTTCTTTCTGTGCCCTTTGTGTTCCGGGGCTGCGGAATCTCTTTAGAACAACCCACAACCCTGGCAAAGTCTGTCGGCCATTAAAACTGTGAAAAAGTCCACCCTCTAAGTCTACACAGTCAAAAGATATTCCCGTTTATGGCACAAGTTTGTACGGAACCCTCGGTGCTCGACTCCGGCTTACACTTGACCGGTATTTTTTAATGGCTGAGGTCCTAGTACATAAACGCAATGAAAATACATCGATTTTTAATTTGATAATGCAATTATCCTGTAGTATTTTAGTTAAATTATTCGCAACAAGCACAATCAGTATCATCTATAGATGATATCTACATTCTAGGCCAATTTTTCAAACGCCAGTTAAATTTTATCCTACGAACTAGCTGTTCCACGCGGTTTCACCCACGCTGCTCAGCACCTGTTGGTCGTAGCGTGATGTTATATAGCCTATAGCCTTCCTCAAGAAATGGACTATCGAACACTAAAAGAATTTTCCAATTCCAACCAGTAGTCCCTGAGATTAGCGCGTTCAAACAAACAAACAAACAAACTCTTCAGCTTTATAATATTAGTATAGTATATGTAGATTACATGAGAAGCATTTTTAATTTTAAAGTCTTAACCTGATTTCCTGAACAAACTTATTATGTACCTACTTATTACATTTGATTCGAAGATTCTTTGGCAAATAACATAACGCAAAGTACTTAATACATTTTATGTGCAGACGACAGCAGGTCAACCTATTCTAAACTATTATAACCTGATATCTCTACTATGGATCGCACATCGTAGTAGAGAGATCAGGTTAAAATGGTTTATGTATATAAAAAAACGATAAACGAAACTTGTTTTAACTATACTTATAACCTTGTGTAAAAGCAGGGTAAATTACATCTTCACGTTGCTAAAATGCTAAGCACTCCTGACTAAAAATAGCCATATACCTCGCACATAGAATAAACTCATCTTTTTCCGAATTAATCGAAACAACAGTCAAAGTTTCGTCAAAAAATACAGAAAAGTTACATAGTCAAAAGTACTTTTAAGTGGTACCGTATAATTTGGGGACAACTTCGTCTTCAAACTGGCTAGTCTTTTCTACATCAATAATAAAACAACCTGTCAAATCAAATCAAATCAAATCAAATCATTTATTTCAATTAGACCATTACAGGCACTTTTGAATGTCAAGAAACAAAATGAATCTACAGTCCCGGTCACAAGGCATAATAACTTGTGAAAGTACTGCAGTTGCCCATTCCAAAGCGTTGATCTCTATGGAGAAGAATGGGCAAGAAACTCCATGGACACTCTTTTAAATTCTAATATTTTTACAAAATAGTATTTACATCATTCGTGTTGAGATTATAGAAATATGTGAGAACGATGTAGAAAGACGTGCACAGTAAGAGCGTCCAGAGTAAATAAAAAACAAAATTCAATTTAAATGACCTGAAAAAAAATGACCAGTCCCAACTGACAGCGACCGTTCACGAACATGACGTTTGGATCAGCCCCATTCAGCTCGACCATTTTGAAGGGAGCTAAATGACCCGACACACCCGCCACCATCAGCGAGACATTTAAGTGAGCATGACACTATTAACCACCAGGGCTTCGTCAAGTCAATGATAATACATAGCACTCACATATGGGCTTAATAATTATACAATACTAGAGAATTGATTCTATACATTGCAAAGATAGTCTTACAATCTTCTGCAGCTTCCACTATAGCTTCGGATACTTATTAATGAGTTTACCCCTATGCTTGAGGAGCAGGACCAGCATTGAGCCAAGCATTTTTATCATCAATATAATCCCCCAACTTATAATATGCTTGCCTACATAGTGTGCGTTTAATACAAGATTTAAATTTCGTTTCATTCAGTTGAAGAATGTGGGGAGGTATTTTATTGTAGCATTTCAAACAGTACCCCATGAAAGATGAGTCTACTTTAGCTAACCTGAAACCTGGTTGAACTAATTGGTCCCTATTTCTAGTATTATAATTGTGTCTGTCACCTCTTTTACTAAAAAGATGTGAGTTTTTCCTGACATACATGATGTTTTCATAAATATATTGACAAGGTACTGTCATGATGTTAATATCCTTAAACTGTTCCCTTAAAGAATCTCGCCTACGTAGGTTAGGTATATATGGCTCTAATGGCTCTTTTCTGCAGAATAAATATAGACTCGATGTCTGCAGCCCGTCCCCAAAGTAAAATACCGTATGACATTATACTATGAAAATAACTAAAATAGACTAGTCTCGCGGTATCAACATCAGTAAACTGACGGATTTTTCTAATAGCATATGCTGCTGAACTGAGGCGTCCTGCAAGAGATGTTATATGCGGACCCCATTGTAGCTTTGAATCGAGTGTTATTCCCAAGAAAACAGTTTTTTCGACGAATTCTAGTTTCTCTTGATTCAATACTATGTCACACTCACTGTTTTTGACATTCTTAAAAATCTTTTTTTCTTTTTGTCGTTCTTAAAAATACACTAAAACCAACCCTTCATGTATAATTCTACAATCCCTCGTGGCGATAATATCACGCCTCCAGTACGTACTTATAACAACAAAACTAACAATCAAATACTGCAAGCAACTAAAAAAACAACTTTAAACTCATTCTGTTAAAGCATAACTTAGTTTGACAAGAATCTAGAGTAGAACGGGGTAATATAGCACGCTAGTTTGAAGAATAAGACTTCAGGTGGCATGCAAAATTACTCATACACTCAGTGTCATATGTATTGCTTTGAGAATAAGGTTCAATATTGTATAATAATTTGGTTAGAATATCTTGGTTTGAGGTTAGGTGACAATCGCGACGCCATGTTGGTTTAGTAGGGGAGTGGGGGAAGTATGGGGTGACTAATAAGAGGTTTATGGCACTTTAATTGGGTCCGCAATGGAAATTGATACGATAAATACAGGGAAATCGATGTGCTTGTGTTTTAGACAAACAATAAGGACTGTTGTTCCGTGGTGTGTAGTTAAGAATTTATGAACTAGAAAGTTCTACCACCTTCACACTTAAAAGAGGATATTAAAATTATGTTTGTAAAGAAAATTCGACTTAAAAAGAGTGTTTGCATAATATAAAAAAGACGCTTTCGCTGTCTGTTTATTTAGATATTTTAAACAACTCAACGGATAATTAGAAATAGATAGTGTTTCAAGGGAACTATTTTTATGTATAATTATAACAGTCCACGTGGGTAAAACCGCGAGGTGCAGTTAAAGAGAAAAATAGACTAAAAAGTTCTGCGATTTTTTTGTAATCCATTTAATGTTAAATTTAGGTTGTTTAAGGTAGGTCCTAATTTACGTACGTCCAATTGTATGAAAGTGGATGAGGCAAAAATTGTATATAACGATTCTGTAGTTCTTACCAACTCCAGCGGCAAAAATGCGCAACAGCGGCAAAAATTCCGACAAAGCAAGCAGATACGAATGAAATCAAACGCAAATATGTAGGACAGCTACCTGAAAAAAAAACCTTAAAAAAAACGAAGAGACAAATATCAAACAAAGGGACCATACAAAAATAACTAGAGCATGTACAAACGAGAAATATGGCCGAAATACAGGCTCACAAAGAGTTTCATATTGTTGGCTCGACAATTTCAAGTGCTAATTTCGGCCTCTTAAGCTCAAGTTGGGTTAGCACTTAAGGGCAATCGGGGGTGGAGAGGCTATATTAGGCTGTATTGGGCTGTATTAGAGGCCACCTTGTGCGAGAGAGTCATCTCCATGACACCTTTAGATGTCCGGTCGGGAGCGTTACCATTGGTCTGTTCGAGATATGACAAATGAATGCCAAAAGTCGAATCCTTACTAATATTATAAAAGCGAAAGTGAGTTTGTTTGTTTGTAACGTCTCCACGCCTAAATGGCTTAACCGATTTTGATGAATTTTGGTACAGATAGTTGAGACTCTGGAGACGGAGGAGAAAGAGGGAAGAAAAGGGAAATCTTATATAATTGCTATTACAATCAATAAGGCGCAAGGGCAAAAACTACAGGAAGCAGGTAGGTACTTGTAAAACAGGAAAGGGGTGTTACCCCGAATTTGACGCGAGCGAAGCCGCGGGCAAAAGCTAGTGACAAATCAATGCCTCAAGTTGAATGTTTTGTTTTGGAGCTCCTAGCTTTATAATATCTTCCGTTCGGGTCGGCACTAGCGTAGGTGGGTAACTAGAAATTACATACCGAGTTTCCTCGGAATTTGGTGTTACCTACAGAAAAACCTACTTCCCATGCTTGAATAAGGAAGGCGCAAGTACGCACCTGACCCTCTCTCACAGCATTAGGACCTGTTTAAGGGGTCAAATTAGTCCATTATCTCCTGTTTTCATCAATTGAAATGGCTGCTGCATATCTTAAAAAAACCGTCTTCCAAAAAACACTAAAAAGACGGAAAATATAGTTACTTTCCAAAATCTTTGACCTTTGTTTTATTTATCGTTTTTTTCGCCACCGACTTACAACCTCCTTTTTTAAAAAATCGGCCAAATAACCACTGAAGTATGACATATTAAAAAAAAAACAACTGAATAAGTTTTAAACGAGAACGACTTAAGAAAGGAAACTCAAGTAAAAAAACCTGCACTTAGTAATAAAATATCTTGAATCCGAATGACACAGTAAATGAAAAAATAACCGTCTTTTGTATTACGCCGACAGAAATTATAACTGGAATGACTATTGACGTGAATTAGCAAAGTAAGGTTATTAATCAAGGAGTCTTGTATATATCGTCAACGCCGTCTTTATCTGGAGGAAGAATATAACCCACTGTTTATTTTACGATTGATAATTTAATATTTTCCTGTTTTTTCTTTTCTACACACTGTCTATACATATATGTCATCCAACTTTCCTATTATTTATTTAACTATTTATGTACACACAGTAGTAAACCAGACAGGATAATAAACATATAAAATTTGAGTACAAAGGTAGGTACTGCATTTCTGCCAGCAGACCTACGAAAGGAGATATGAGAAAGAAATGTAGACGATAATGTGTGAGAGAGTATGATAAAAATATGTGTGTGCCTTAACCTAATATAACTTACATACATACTTAATATAAGTAAATGTTTCCTCTCGCAGGTCTGCTGGAAGAAATTTATAATGACATAAGCTGTACCTCTGTGCTCTTAATGTAAGTATGTTGAGTATTTTGTGTGTACATAAATAAAAAACCGGCCAAGAGCGTGTCGGGCCACGCTCAGTGTAGGGTTCCGTAGTTTCCCGTCCGTCACAATAAGTTTTCCCACTTATGAGTTTATTATTTGTTTGACGTTGAACACTAGAGAATTGTATTTCCTAATTAATACTTTTTTTAATAATTTTGGATTGCGAGAACCGATTTCAATAATTCTTTTTTTTTGTTTGAAAAAAGATACGTTCAGGATAATAAAATATGTAAACGAAGTTAAAAAAAATGCTTGCATATACGATTATACTACAAACTTAGTCCAGAAATTATTTTGTACAACTTTTTGTCTTTTTGTACAAAAACTGTTGTGTCAATCAAGTTCAAAATAATTTTCATAGAAAGTCCTTATAAAGTTCTACTTTTCTGATTTTTTTCATATTTTCTAAACTTATGGTTCAAAAGTTAGAGGGGGGGGGGGACACATTGTTTTTAACTTTTGGAGCGATTATTTCCGAAATTATTGACAATATCAAAAAATGATTTTAGTAAACCCCTATTCATTTTTAAATACCTTTCCAAGAATATATCACACGTTAGGGTTCAAATTAAAAAAAAAATCACTCCCCCCTTTACATATAGGGTGGCTACCCTAATAAAAAAAAAAAAAACAATTTTTATTTTACCACTTTGTCGGCGTGATTGATATACATATTGGTACCAAATTTCAGCTTTCTAGTGCTAACGGTCACAGAGATTAAGCGAGGACGGACGGACAGACAGACATGGCGAAACTATAAGGGTTCCTAGTTGACTACGGAACCCTAAAAAAGGATCATGGGTGGGTATTAGTCACTAAAATTTTACACTCCCAAATTATTTGATGATTTCCCATCTGTATCTCCTTCAAGAGAGGGCGCCACAGCGCTAATGTCAAAATCGGCTCCGTGTAAATTTTAATTGTTTTTTAAATTTACTAAAGTATTCTAAGTGAAATCGAAACAAATTAGCATCTTCCGGTGAAACTCAGCGGATGAGAAGAAAATATCGCCAGAAAATACCTCAAGTAGTGGAAAATAACGACGAAGATCAGAAACCAGTAAAAGTGCAATTATGTTGAAAATCCTCGTGATTAGTGCGAATATGTCTGCAGTGGTACCCCAGAAAGTGGTTTAGCCGTGTACAGAGATACCTGAACGCATCATAAAGGTACAGCATAAACTTTTAACTAAAAGCATATAACCTAAAATTTTGCGAAATCATCATTGTCAACACAAAATAAGTCATTAAGAGCTAGCAACGCCATCTATCGCCAGCTAGCGACACTAAGTAACGCCATCTATCATCGAGCGACTGCACCACTCATAAAGCGCCATCTAGGGACAAGTACCTTTACTAAATTAAAAGCGCCATCTAGCGTCGAGCAGAAAAACCACTTGATATAAATCAATATAAATTCTCTTCAGCATGGACGAATTAAAGAAAATTTTACAAGAGCTAAAAAACGAAATCGCAGAACAAAAAGAAGAAATAAAATCAAATAGCAAAAGTATTGTCAACGAAATAAATGAAAACATGAATTACAAATTTCAACAACTGTATCTTGAAAACGAAGAAATCAAATCTAAACTAGAAAGCCAAAATTCTCGTTTAGAGTTCATGGAAAAAGAAATAAGAAAGAAAAATATAATCGTGTTCGGGGTTGAAGAAACCGAGAGAAGCTATTTTGATCTTCAGCATAAGATTCTGGGAATAATGTCCAATAATCTGGAAATCAGCTGTATTCCAAACGACATAGAAGCAGTCCAAAGACGAGGTAAGAAAGCGGAAGGCAAAATACGACCCGTAGTGGTTACCTTCACTACTCTAGGTATGAAAATTATGGCCTTGAAAAACAAGAAAAATCTAGAAAACTGTGCTTATTATATAAAACAAGATTATCCTAAACATGTTATTGAAAAGAGAGCCGCACTGATGGACCAGGCAATACTCGAAAGAGAGAAGGGAAATAAAGTTATCCTGAAATATGATAAATTAATTATATTAGAAAATAAAAATGATAAAATTCGATCAACTGGAAAATCTGGTTCCTCAGAGAAAAACAACACACGTGGAGAAAAGAGGTCACATACATATTCACCTACGACAGAAGAAAAAACCCACCAAAACTTCAAAAAGAATAAATATCAATCAATATTATCTCATGTAAAGCACTCACCAGCACCCATACGAGCACCAGCCGAAGATAATATTGAAAAATAGCAACTAAAAAGCGACCCCCCTCTCTCCCCTCCTACACTCCCAATACGGCTGGTCACCGCGGGAGAGTCGGACCACAACCCTCCAAAGAGAGAACAAACACACGAAAAAAAGAAAAATAAAATATATATCTGCACTCTGAATGTCAAATCATTAAGCTCACCTTATAAACTATTAGAATTGAAGACGGCTCTTCGCAACATAAACCACGACATAGTTGGACTGTGCGAAGTTCGACGTCAAGGAGAAAATATACTGGAAGACGACGACTATATCATGTACTACATAGGACAAACAAAAGGTCAATATGGCGTCGGCTTTCTGATTAAAAAAAGTTATAAAGAAAACATAATAAACTTTACTGGAATATCGGAGAGAGTCTGTTTCATGGAAATAAAATTGGGAAACTTACAATTCGCGATTATACAAGCTTACGCACCAACCGAGTGCTCTCTACAAGTCGACATAGAACTTTTCTACAAAAATCTAGAAAAAGCACACGAAATGATCTCTACGCAGTACGTTATATCTATGGGCGACTTTAATGCACAAATTGGCAAACCTAAAACCTACGAGCACAAAGTGATGGGTGAATACGGTTACGGTAAAAGAAGTCAGAGAGGTGAAAAACTTATTCAATATGCACATCAACATAATCTGAAAATAATAAACACTATGTTTAAATTAAATGAAGAGAACAGATGGACGTGGATTTCCCCAGATAAGAAGACAAGAAATGAAATCGATTATATAACAACCACCAAACCGAATTTATTTTCAAAATACGAGGTCATCCATTCCTTGCCCTTTGGAACAGATCACAGACTACTCAGAGCGACTCTCATCTTGACACCAGGAAGAAAAAGCAGACGTACCTTCACCGGCAGTGTAAACACACTAAAAAATTCAGAAAATCGTCAATTGTATATTAAAAATGTAAGCGAACATATACCAAAACTACTAGAGACACATAAGAATTATACAGCCAAAGAATACTACCAGATAATAGAATCCGCATTAAAGTCAAGTCTGAAAGACCAACCAAAAGTCAAAAAACCAAAAATTTTAACAAATAAGGCTATAGAATTAATGAAAGAAAGAAGTACACTACAAAACAAACCCTATCTGAACAAAAAAGACAAAGAAGATCTCAAAAACCTATATAAACAAACAAACAAAGAAATAAAGCAATGCTATGAAACTCACAGAATGGACACTATAAAAAAACACATAGAAAACACAAGATCGGCTAAAAAAGCATTTAAAGAACTAGACAGAACTAAAATGTGGATTCCATCTCTTCAACATGGTACTACAAACAGTAAGTCACGTAATGAAATTATAAAAATAGCTACAAATTTCTATGCAAGCTTATATAGTAATCCAAACTCATTACAAAACAATGACAAAGAAATGACAAGCCAGCCGAAAAATACGCAGACTGTGGAAATGTTTTGTGAACCTGAAATCTTCAAACAAATATTGAAATTAAAATCCGAAAAAAGCCCGGGGCCAGATGGTATCACGAACGAATGTATTAAACACGCCAGAGCCCTTCTAGTTACACCTCTTACTCTACTATTTAACAAGATCTTGGACGAGGAAGGGGTGCCTGAGCAGTGGACTGAATCAGAAATCGTTTTAATATACAAAAAGGGCGACCCAGCAGACATAAGTAATTACCGACCGATAAGTTTAATGTCCTGCTTTTATAAATTATTTTCATCATGCCTACTTGATAGAATATCATCGGATTTAGAGACATTCCAACCTATGGAACAAGCAGGATTCAGGAAAGGTTACAGCACTACAGACCATATTCACGTCTTGGATCAAGTCATTGAGAAATATCTGGAGTATCGAAAGCCGCTCTATATAGCTTTTATTGATTATAAAAAAGCTTTTGACTCTATCTCGCATCGGAGCATATGGGAGGCACTAAATAATCAATCTGTGAATTCTAAATATATAAATATTATAAAGAATATTTACTCAAAAAGTAAAAGTAGAGTCAGACTGGATAGAACCGGGAATATAATCAATATCAACAGGGGAGTGAGGCAAGGTGATCCGGTCTCACCAAAATTATTCATAGCTGTCCTACAGAATATAATGGTAGATCTCCCATGGTCAAAGAGGGGTGTAAATATTAATGGTAAACATCTTAGCCATTTACGTTTTGCTGATGACATTGTCGTGCTATCGGAGAATCCTTTGGAACTCAATGTTATGATTAAAGAATTAGAAGCAGCGAGTGACCATGTGGGTTTAGAGATGAATCTCAGCAAAACCAAAGTCATGACTAACAGCGATATGACTCCTATATTGGTTAACGATATGCCGCTCGAATACGTACAGGAGTACATTTACCTGGGTAAGCAAATCTCTTTTAGAAAAAACAGGAATTTGGAAGAAATAGATCGTCGGATAGCTATTAGTTGGAGAAAATATTGGGCTCAGAAAGAGATTTTCAAATCCACTCTACCGATTAAAATGAAAAGTATCATATTGGACTCAACAATTTTACCCTGTCTCACTTATGGCTGCCAAACCTGGATATATGATACCAAGGCGAGTAACAAGATCCAAACCACACAGAGATCTATGGAGAGAAGCTGCTTATGTCTCAAACTAAGTGACAAAATAAGGAACACCGTCATTCGCAATAGAACTCGAGTCAAGGACGCTCTTAAATTTTCGTTAAGTCAAAAATGGAGGTGGGCCGGGCATGTTGCAAGGTATTCCGATGACCGTTGGACTACCAGAACAACAAAATGGAAAGGTCCACAGGGTACCAGAAACAGAGGCCGGCCCTGCGCCCGTTGGCAGGACGAGATTATCGCGAACGCGGGACGTGACTGGCTAACCACCGCTTCAGACAGAGAAAAGTGGAACTCTTTGGAGGAGGCTTTTACCCTAAGGGGGTCCGCACATGAATAATGTTATTTTTTATCAATTTAAATCATAATAATTAATTATTAATATATTTTAATGTAATCATAATGTAATTAAAATGTATATACTATTTTACAGATTAATCATAAGTAATTTAAAATCTATTTAATTTTGCATGTATTTTCAGTGTTATTTATTTGTTATTTTAAATTATGATTATTTATAGTTTTAAATGTATTTGATTGTGTGGAATTAATAAAGCTTTATTATTATTATTATTATTATTATTATCTCCTTCAAAACGAGTTGATTCAACTTGTGGTAGTGTATTGCTACTAGTACGTGTCTCTTTAAAAATAATATTTTATTTCTTACTAGCTGTGTGAGTGATGATCGATGACTATAATCTACCTCTGTGCCAAATTTCATCAAGATTCGCTCAACCGTTTTGACGTGAAAGAGGATCAAACATACTCACAAACTTTTGTATTTGTAATATTAATAGGATAGTAGTATAGGATTAGGACTAACACAAATCATCTTTAGATCATTAGATGAGACTTTATTCATCATATAATTAAATTAATTGCTAAATATATATAACCTATAAATAGACACAAACTAATAATAAAAATATAAATATATATGTTATGTTATTGTATATATGTTTTTTTTTTATGATTATAAGAAATATTTAAAAATGTAATTTTATGTATAGAGATCAATAAATGGACGATAAAATATAAACACGTAAAAAATGGAAAATTACAGGGCGTCAAAAAATTCGTCCGTATGGCCGTCAACAGGTAAAGTGCGCAGAAGGCTGGCAGCATTACAAAAAACAGGCCAGCCCTCTGGTCACGAGAACACATCTTCTTGAATAAAATCCTAATCCATCTCACAGTCTTCTCGATAATGGAACGATGGTAACGTTTCTTTAACAACGGTCAGTGGGGTGGTGCGAGGGGAGGCAGGGGCCGAGTGGCTCGGACCCTCAGGGAGACCCGACATTGGCTTTTGACAGTCCGCATTGCTGAGGAGCAGCCTCGGCATTCTAGCGTTACATTACCAGAATTGTGTTCTATGTAGGTACTTTGATTGTTATACGATTGGATTCGTGATTGTAGTTATCTATTGGTCTGCTTTGTCCCTTCTTGCCTATTATGACGTTGCGTTCCAATGTAATATGATGTATTTCGTAATTGTGTGAACTTTGATGGACATTATTGTACGATTGTTTTTTTACAGACTTTAAATTATTTTCCAACTAGTAATTTTTTGCTGTATAGTTGTTACGCGATTTATCCGTTGAGCTGTTTTCGTTTTTTTTTTTTTATCAAAAGAGTATACTCGGTAATTTATGAGTTATCCTTACTTTAATATTATAAAAGCGAAAGTGACTTTGTCGTTTGACGTTTGTTTGTTACGTCTTCACGCCTAAATGGCCCAACCGATTTTGATGAATTTGGCACAGAGATTAAAGTCTAGTATAACACATAAATGATAACATTATTTTTGATATCACGCGGGCAAAGCCGCGAGCGCCAGCTAGTCCTACAATCCTACTTCCTTCCTACTATCTTAGGTACTAATATTAAAAAATCGAATGTTTGTGAGGATGGATGGATGGATGTGTGAATGCATGAATGTATGAATGTTTGTTACTCTTTTTGACGTGAAAGAGTAACAAACATAAATACATCCATCCTCACAAACATTCGCATTTATAACATTAGTAGGAAGTAGGTTGTAGTGACGTAATCTATGTAAACATAATTGTTTTGTTTATCTAATTAATATTATTTGTACGCTCATTATGGCATGTTTATACTACTTTGAAATGTCCTTTGTAACAACATATTTACATAATGTTCCATAGATATAAATGCTTTCTAATTTTTTTTTGTAGACTTTGTAGTTACACATATATTTCATTGGGTTTACATATTTTAAGAGTTCCGTAAGTCAAATAGAAAGAAACCAAAACCCTTATAGAATCACTGCTGTCCGTCTGTCTGTCTGTTTGTCAAGACCATTTATCTCGGAAACGCAAAAAGGTAACGAGTTGAATTTTTTTTAAATTATTATTTTATTATCTTTGTTAATTATAAACGGTAAACACATGTTGATTTGTTTTCAGGCCGACTTAAACTGTCTTTAAGATTTTAAATTAATTGATCATAGTTTTAAATGACTAACCTGTAATGGATGGAATGGATTACAAGCCTAGTTTTAATTACAATATTTTCTAACTTTATTATCTACTTGAAAACTAATTTTTTGAAAGAAACGTGAAATTACTTTTCTTTATACTAACTATAATAGGCTTCGGTCTTAAAACCGAAAGGATGGATGTATGGATGCTTGTTACTCTTTTACGTCAAAACGGCTTAACCGATCTTGATGAAATTTGGCACAGAGTTAGATTATAGTCTGAAAACACATACGATACTTTTCTTTCGATATCATCTTGGTGAAGCCGCGGCCGGCAACTAGTTAATCCATAAATGATCATCTTTCTGTAAACATAGCGTTATATTTCCTTCCGTTTTACTTAGGCCACCTCTTTATCATTATCTACAAGCTTCGTTAGAAACGTGTGTGCTTTCTCACGCCCGCTTCGCTGTCGGAGGCTATACGGGGTGTACAGTCAGCACCAAAAGTCGATGAATAGAATCAACTTAACAAAACACCTGCTACCCTACCATGACGTGTTAAAGCAGAACTTATTCCACTGAGGGAAAGGGACAGAGCTATACAGGGTGTCTAGCACCATCTCTTTCACTCAGTGGAATAAGTTCTGCTTTAAGATGTCATAGTAGGCCTACTGTTCACAATAAAATGCCATAAGTTAAAGTACATGCGCACTAGTATTCCTAAAGTCGCTGTACACCATCAATCCAAATGTCGCTTCAGTGACTTTAGGAATACTAGTGCACATATTGTACTTTTGAAATACTCGTGTTTATTTGAAATACTAGTGTTTAACGACTTTTGTAAATTTCTGGTGTACAGGCTATTTTGTTTCCTAGTTGCGACTATAAATTATGGCATCTTATAGTGAACAGGGACCTTAGTCTGCTATTACAATAGTGTCAGAATGGTCGAAGTTTGGTAATCTGCTACATACTAAACTTGTCAAAATCAACCATTATGCGATCAGTAAAAGAGTAAACTATGGAGTTTCTTGCCGGTTCTTCTCCATAGAAAACGACCAACCCGAAGCGTGCATCTTTTCTCGACGTTTTATAAGTGCCCATGTAGGCCTATGTGAAATAAAAATATTTTGATTTTGAGTGATCGACCATTCTGACGCTGTTGTAATAGCAGACTAAGGCCCCAGGTGTTTTGTTATGTTGATTCTGTTCATCGACTTTTAGTGCTGACTGTACATAATCACACGTAAAGCCAGACGGACACCGTAATGATACGGTGTACAAGTTGACTCTTTTAACTAGCGCGGGAATTGTCATCTGTATTATCGATGTCGTAGAGTTAGTTCTTTTTTTATGGCAATATTGATTTTCTTTTGTGCTGGGGGTGATTGAGTTGTTAAGTTTTTTAGAACGAAGTTCCTTATCGCGCGTTGTGAAAGGGGGCTAGACGGAAAAATTCTTACGAAAAGTTGTCACCACACTTTTTGCTATAGTAAGCTATTGTAGGCTGTGCGGCGTCGCATGTTTCTCTGTCTGTCTGTCTGTCTCTCTCTCTCTTATAGAAAGCAAGCCAGATATTTTCATTTCTACAGGAAGTTCGTTCCATCCGGGTGTCCCTTGACACCTCTAATTATTTTTTGTTGTTAAGGACTCATGAAATAACTGTGCCAGACTGTTATTGGCTAAAACCCGTCTATGTTCTTTCTTTTGACCTTTGTCAGAGAATGATTCATGATCAACATTGAGCAAGCATTTTCAAGCTTACATGTGTTATGTTATTAAAGATATTCAAATACTTCGTTAGGTGGTATTTCTACTTATGACGACTTTCGTGTGACTTATAATTTTCTGTAATGAGACTTAAATGATTAGATGTCCTACTTGACTTAAGTACTTAGGTACCTTTTTTATGAGGATGGTTAATCATTAAATAACTTCCCCCGCCCTAAAACGACGACTAAAACCCACCCATGTGCCTTCTATTGCCCTTTAAGATCCGGGACCGCGGTATCTCCTTCGAACAACCCGCAACCACGGCAAGCGGTGGCCCTCGCAGGCCCCTCTGCTTTGCTGGAAAAAAAAAACCGGTAAAATCATCCGGTAAAACTGGAAACCGACCCCAACATAGTTGGGAAAACGCTAGGCAGTTTTTTTATTTTTTTATAATACGTAGATTTTCTCTGTAAATATACCTACATCAGCATGTGAACTTTGATTGTTGTTCAAAACATTCTTATTTCGAAAATACAAGCACAAAGAACACAAAAAGAAAAAAAAAAACATGAAGTCAATTGCTAAACCGGCCAGTACCTATTTATGATGAACAACATGAGGATGCCAACAAATGCATGGGTGGTCTGTTAAATAGGAAGCGATGGGGTCAATTACTAGTTGACAGAGACAATTAACTGTCAAACGGTCGCGGCTTGTGTGAATAGAATGCCCGTGCGCCGATGTTTTATAAGGAATCTATGTTGGTATTCTATGATTGGGAGATGTCTTTAGTGAATGGTTTGATAAAATTTGAGTTTCAATTCATTCTCCATTGTTTTTTGCACCTACCTAAGGGGTCGTTCTCTACGGGGTTGCGGGTTGTTCGAAAGAGGTACTGCGGCCCCAGAACATAAAGGGCAGTAGAAGGATCGTGGGTGGGTTTTAGTCAGTACAAGTCTGACTTTCCCCCCCGCTCCACACAGAGTGGGGAAAGTTATTTGATGATTTCCTACTCAAAAAAGGGGTCGTTCTGTCTATGGTCCGGAGCGAGAGGAAATGGGAAGCAGTCAAATTTGAACTCTGAACCTCTTCGTGTTCCCAAAAACGATCTGGACTTGTCTGTCTACTTATCTGACAGACAGACGGACAACAAAATCCAATAGGGATCCGTTTTTCCTTTTGATGAACGGAACCCTGAAATGGAAGTTTAAATACAAACCTCTGCAGGATAATCGTTCCTTCAGAAGTATCGTTTTAATTTTTTTTTATTTTGACAGAAATCCATACAGTTAATTAAAACTTTGGGCTTACAAATAAACAAAAAAAATATAAAAACAAGGATCCGTAGTCAATTTATTTATCGTATTAAAAAGATCACCAAAGTAATAACAAAAAAAAATGTATCAAGAAAACTGGATCACATTTCAAAGTATTTTCGGTCAAACAAAATATATTTTAGACATATCTATTACGAACCTATCACTTCCAATAACTGGCCACATGACATCGCATCATGATACTACAGAAAAAAAAACATGACAGCTCAACCACCTGTGCTTCCAAATTCAAAAAATACACACTTTTTTTTCTATAAAAAAGTTTAAATGTCAAAAAAGTTCGGTTACTTTTTTCGGCCTTTTTCCAAAGTCAATGAGCGTGAATGTAATACTAGTGGAGCACTTGGGACATAAAGGATCTATGTTTTTAACAGTTGACTAGTTAATCGGGTAATCTACAAGACGGCGGGACGTGATTTAGGAGAGATGCGCAGGCGCCGCCGACGTTTTCCAGTCGCCGCGCGCCTTTTGATGCTCAAAGTTTTAAAACAATTTTTAATACGTTCGTTTTCAATACTTTTCTGAGACGTGGAACTTTCCAAGACAGCTTCTCCCTTCCGCTCCACCCAGAGCTGGAGAAGCTATATGAAGATAACCCATCCGAAAAAAAAACTTATCCTAACGAAACATATCTATGGTCTCAAAAATATAGAAACATTAGACAATGTCATGCACGCCTGTGATTTGTGTAATTACTTTTAAGGTACAGACGCCTGCACATCAAGCTACTACAATCTGTCAGATTTCTTTGATAGATTTTCGACTTTATTTCTAAATTATAAGATTCAAGGTTCATTGGGAAACTTTGTCAGTTTCGGATAGCTTGACCTGCAGGCGTTTGTACATTAATAATTATAACAATAGGTAGATATATTTTTTTGTAATTATGCAGTTGGTGTGCTTATTATTAAAATAAATATAACTTTACGAAACAAAAAAAAGAAACAAGCCCATAAGTCAAATCAGGATATAATCACACTAAAAACAAAAAATAATGTATTAAGATCTCTTTTACTCATATACTCTGAAATAAAACTCAGTAACGCGGCGGCCCTATCAGAGCTAATTAGTTTTTAGGGGCGGATTGATACGGATGCCGTATTTTCGGTGTTAGGGCTCGGCCACGATCTGCACGATCAAGCGATACGCGTCTTGCACCGACTGAAAACAAAGGAAAAATTGGCTTTATTGAATAACTATGCTTCTGCCCTCATAAGAATTAAAAAGTCGGTAAAGCATATCTTATTCTTTCATACTTCTCTAATACTCAAATCTCAGCAGTAATCTACTATCTATTATTATTATCAATTTAGGTAAATAAATGTTGATGAAGCTCCTTTTTCTCTAACTGCGCCAAACTTTGAGATGCGCACGAGTCAACCGAGATCAAAGCACCGAGATAGTCGCTACATCGATTCCACTCGATTTAGAACGCAAAATAAACCAAAAGCAACGTTCAAAATTCCAACAGAACCACGTATTAATTCGGACAAATTCATCAGAAAATGTTTCCCGAATGAATTTGTCAACGGATTCTTCAAATGCTTTTGAAAGGGTTAATTGACCATCAAATCTAAGAAAAGGTTTCTTTTCATCCAGTTTACTGAAACTTTGGTTTTTGTATCGACAATTCGATTGTTAATTAGCAAAAACTTCGTAGTCTTAACAGCTTAGATAACGATACGGATCATAAAATGGTGAGGCGAGGTCATAAAAAAAACTCAAACAAGACTTAATAATCGGAAACTAATAAGGAAACATCCTTCAACTTAAAAAAACAAACGAAAATCACAACATAGTTACAAACTCGTGAGGAGGACTAACTTTCTTTGCTCGCCACAATCACGAGAAAGAGACAACAGATACTTCAAACTGGAAATGAAAGAGAGAGAGAATCTTGAAGCCGTCAGAGCTCAAGTAGACGAACTAGTCTTATTGGTATGATCGCTAGAGTGAGGGGTTTCAACAACTGTATGGGTGGCCACCCCCCGCAGTTGGCCGATGATCATAAAAATGGGTATAAAATTGAAACATCAATATAATAAGCAATCAACTGTCTGATCGGACCTAATTATACAGGGCGAGTGTATGTTATAAATTATTTCATGGCTTGAGATACAGATTGTTTCAAAATTGGGATGGGATTCTGGTTTTAAGTTTTTAAAGTGGGTTTTACTTGTTTGATAGTTATTTGTTAAGGCTGTTTACTTGTTGATTGGGTACTGAATTGACGTATTATTTTATTGTGTGTTTGTGGTTTCTAAGTATTGGTTTGAGACGCTCGTAGCTAAATAATACCAGTCACTCGGGTCGATCTTTAGGTTAAACCGTGCTTGCCTAGGTTGGTCTGTAGATAGGTGACCACCCGTTACATAACGAGTTTCCTCCGTGCGTCGGAAAGTTAAGCTGTTGGTCCCGGCTGTCATTTGTAGATCTTTGACAGTCGTTACAGGTAGTCAGTGTCTCTAAAGTCTGACAACCAGTCTTATCAAGGGACATCGTATTACCCAGTACTAACTGGGTTATGGAGGTCAGATAGGCAGTCGTTCCATGTAAAATATGCATCTGGTAAGACTGGAAGCCGACCCCAACATACGTTGGGACAAGGCTAGGCAGATGAGATGATGATGGACGTTTCTAAGTAATAAGTATTTAAGTTAGTGCTTAATTTATTATTTTGCCACACTGTGTCTAGCGTAACGCGGCTTCGCTCGCGTTAAATTCGGGGTATCACAGTTCCCCTTTCCTGATTTACAGGTACCTGCTACCGGTAGTTTTTACCCTTGCGCCTTATTTATTGTAATAGCAATGCTCAGTTTTCCCTTTTCTTTCCTCTTTCAAGAAAAATTGCCTATGTCCGTCTCCAGGGTCCCAACTATCTCTGTTCCAAAATTCATCAAAATCGGTTAAGCCATTTAGGCGTAATGACGAAACAAACAAACAAACTCACTTTCGCTTTTATAACATTAGTAAGGATTGTAATATAAGTCTGAAATCATCAACCAGTCTTGAGCAAGCGTGGTGATCAATGTTCGTGCGTTCTTTGTATGAGAAGAGGTGGTTTCCCAGCAGTGGGACAGTTATAAGCTGGTATTAGTATAGCGATGTTCAAAGAATAGCCATGGTCTTATACCACTTTTACCTATAATGCAAGCATTCTCCGGGATTGCGGGCTGTTCGAAAGAGATACCGGTGCCCCGGAACGTAAAGGGGCAATACAAGGAACATGGGTGGGTTTTTATTCAGTAAAAGTCTGACACTCCTCCCTGCTCCGCCCAGAGCGGGGGCAGTTATTTGAAGATTTCCCGTCCCAAAAAAATGCATGCATTGTTGGAGATTGAATGTGACGTCATAGAGCTTAAAATCAGCGGACGGATAAGACGTTCCCATCAATACCTCAGTTGTCAAATTATGAAAAGCAGTTCTGAAGTTATTAGGGAACAGATGAACATGCACATAATTTTAAAAGAGTAACCATGGAGTTTCTTGGCAGTTTTTCTCAATAGGAAACGACCAACTTGAACCTTTTCTTAACGTTTTATGGGCACTTACCATGTAGGCCTATGTAAAATAAAATTATTTTGATTTGATTTGATTTGATCATACACACATTCATACATGCCGGTCAAAATCATAACCCTTATTTTTGCTTTGCTGTAGTCAAGTAAAAATTAAAATCCAACTAGGTACTCTTTTCATTTTTATTATTACTTTAATTTCCAATACGATCCTACTAATGTTATAAATGCGAATGTTTGTTACTCTTTCACGTCAAAACGGCTGAACGGATCTTGGTGGAATTTGGCACAGAGGTAGATTATAGTCTGGAATAACACATACGATATCTTATATTTCGATATCAGGCGAGCGAAGCCGCGGTCGCCTGCTACTAGGTAATCTATAAATCATTTGTTACATCGAAATAATAAAAGAAGTATTGATAAAGAATCGCCACAGCCAAGTAAAACTTTGACGTTTAACGACACGGTTGGCGCAGTGGCTGAGCGATCGACTGGTGCGCTGCGTGTCGCGGTTTCGATTCCCGCACGGAACAAATATTTGTATGACCTGCAGATAGTTGTTTCGGGTCTGGCTGTTTGTGTATGTGAGTTTAAATGTTTGTAACCGCACCCACGATACAGGAGAAATTCCTAGTGTGTAATATTATAAAAGCGAAAGTGAGTTTGTTTGTTTGTTACCTCTTCACGCTTTAATGACTAAACCGATTTTGATGAATTTTTGTACAAAGATAGTTGGGAACCAGGAGATGGACATAGGCTATTCTTTAAAAGAAGGGAGAAATAGGGAAGAAATGGGAAAACTTAGCGTTGCTATTACAAATCAATAAGGCGCAAGGGGAACTGTGTTACCCCGAATTTAACGCGAGCGAAGCCGCGGGCAAAAACTAGTTTTTTTATAAAAAAAAAACTGTGACCGTAAACCCATTACAAGTTTGTCAAGAAAACAATTCGTTTTAGAAAGAACAAAATATATCCGTCTGTTTAGTGAACCCGCTATATCTGCCGGTGTTGCTTGTCATAACTGGATAATAAGTATGATTAAATTTCGGCTGCCCCGGGCCTGGTGGCATGATATGTTTGTTTAAGACTTGCTTTTTTTCTCTCCGGGTAATTTTTGTGTGTTGGCTTAGTATGGATGTGCCGAGATTTAGTTTTAGTATTCGGAGCTCGTGACTAAATAATAGCAGCCGCTCGGGTCGATCTTTAGGTTAAGCCGCGCTTGCCTTGGTTGGTCTGTGGATGGTTGACCACCCGTTACATACCGAGTTTCCCCCGTGCCTCGGAAAGCACGTTAAGATGGTTCCGGCTTTCATTTGTAGATCTTTGACAGGCGTTACAGCTAGTCAGTGTCCAAAAAGTCTGACAACCAGTCTTACCAAGGGGTATCGTATTAACCAGTACTCAAACCTACCATAGGTTTGAGTATATGGTTAATTATAATATGGTTGTGTTCATCTCAATACATTCACGCGTTCCCGAGATAAGGGTTTTGACTGACAGATAGACAGATGGACAAACAGACGGTCAACAAAGTCATCCAATAAGGGTTCCGTGTCTTCCTTTAGAAGGTGGAAACTTTCTACAGAATACCCTAAAAAAACTTGAGAAGTGCAAGGGACACCCGGATGGAACGAAGTTATTATTTATTATGTACAAAAAACCTGTACTTATACACTCAACAAAAATAATCGTCGCGACACCACACTGTTCAATGCGAAATAGAAAGACGAAACGAAAATAACTGACTTGCTTTCTATGAGAGAAAGAGACAGACAGAGAAACACGCGCACGCCGCACGGCTAACGGAAAACTGTCGTTACAACTTTTGGTCTTAATGTTTTCTGTCTTGCCCCCTTTGGCAACGCGTGATAAGGAACTTAGTTCGAAAACCTTGGTAGGTAAAATGGTCACATGCTTATCCTCAATAATCCACAAATATGGCGCTCGACCTGACGTGGTATTCCCATAATTTACGAACTCCGTTGGTGATAATCACGAGATGTACCAACAGCACCTCTTATAGCGTGGGTGGTAATTTTATTGCTATTTGTTTAGTGTTTTAAATAAATAAATAAATATCTTGGGACAACTCACACACGGCTATCTGATGCCAAGCTAAGCAGAGCTTGTGTTATGGTAACCAGACAACTGATATACATACTTATATAATTTATAAATACATACATATTATTGATAAATCACACCCAGACACAGAACAATCATGCTCATCACACAAAGTTTGTCCTGGGTGGGAATCGAACCCACGACCTCCGGCTCAGCAGTCAGGGCCACTAACCACTAGAGCAACAGGCCCGTCGATAACAAAAGGCCCGTAAATAGTGGATATTGGTGTCGATGATGTTGTTACAAACTAAACTATAGGTAACTACTCTAAAAAAAACCGACTTCCTAAAAATATAAACTAAAATGTGTAAAATAACTTTACTTTCGGAAGTCGGTGACTTTTGTAAGTTTCGTTGAAAGTAAAGTTATTTTCCACTTTTTTAGTTTAAAATTTTTGTGGAAGTCGGTTTTATATTTTACAAACAAAGTTTTTTTATTTCAGGTTTTTTAGTTATGGTATACACCTAATATATCACATATTTTTTAATCCATTGTTACTAAAATATTATTTGATACATAGAGAAAAAAAAATTATTAAATCAAAATCAGAAGTCATTTATTCAAATTAGGCTGATAATCAGCACTTTTTGAACGTCACATTACAAGAGACAGTCCCACAAAAACGCCCTGCCCTTCGCCACTTCCTAGTGTTTTAGCTGGGAAGAAGAAGTGGCGGAACAAACTCCCCAGCAACACATCTGTCTGTCAGGTATTAAAGACGATAACTCACAAACTACCTTAGCAATTTAAATAAAATTGATATGGGACCACCTGGGAAGTATCTCTATCAAACAATAAAAGAATATTGCAAATTGGTCCAGGCGTCTTTGAGTAATCGGTGAACATACATAATTAATAATAATAAAAAAGATTCCGACGAATTGAAAATCTCCTCCTTGATTTCAAGTCGGTTAAAAATCACGAAAATTTTGTTTGTTCCTCTTAAACGACGTTTCTCTGTAATTGGGCAGTTGACACCATTAACCAATAATTTAAAAACACAATTTTTCTGAAAGAACACCTTATTCTAGACCTGAGAACTCCATTAATTTCAAAATAAATTTAAAATTCGAATTTTAGTTGCTTTTAAATCAATAAATAGTTGCATCATTGACTTGACAACTTAGTGACGTCATCGGTTGCGAGTCTCATACAAAATCTATGGGGGAAGCGCGTTTCGACAGCTCATAAAAAGTATATCAATTGATTGGTGGTGTTAACTACCTTGATTGCAGTGACACAACTAAAATAAAATTAGGAATTATAATAGTTAATTAGCTTTTAATGTCTAAATTTTTAAATAACTATATCAATCACGTAAAATGTTGTCAGTAT
This sequence comes from Ochropleura leucogaster, assembly GCA_958449745.1. Classification (NCBI taxonomy): domain Eukaryota; kingdom Metazoa; phylum Arthropoda; class Insecta; order Lepidoptera; family Noctuidae; genus Ochropleura; species Ochropleura leucogaster. Next base: position 4,307,117 of record OY288220.1, on the reverse strand, counting down.
CATTATTAAAAAATAAATTAAATTATAATAAGCACATCATTTGGATAATATTATTGTGTAATTTATTATAAATTATTACGATTAATTAGCTTCTTTGATAAACATATCAGCAATAAACTCTGTGATGGAAAAATAGTCTACTACTTCACCTTTGACGCAACCATAGAGAATGTTATGCTCGCTAATTCACGAAACGAAACGGTACTTCTGTGATAATTACGTACCCTACCTCTCATGATCGCGACTGTCCGTGGGTGGTATATGTAGGAAGACTGCACTCTGCCAATAAAGAGAGACTCTTCCTTGAAACGTCAGACCACCGTACTGTGAAATGACACTAGATTGGGACAAAAAACGTACTGAAGCATCTGTCACTGCCTCCGGGCGTTGGGCGCCACTACGAGACGACTCCCGGCCACCTTAGATGTGGGTTTGTGGACGGTAAGCAATGGCGTTCGTCCGTTTCGACGGCGCGTTAGTGTTTCACGCGTGCCTCAAAAGATGTGAGCAAAGCAGAGGGGCCTGCCAGGGCCACCGCCTACCGGGGTTGCGGGTTGTTCGAAAGAGATACTACTGATCAGATGCTGCAGATGGACTGCTGATGTGTGTGTCCCGGGTTCGATCCCCGAAAGGACCAAATATTTATATTATGATTAAGAATAGTAGAATACTTTTCATCCTGATATTAATTCGCCAGTAGAATAATTCTGTAGGCAAAAACTAGTCCCATAAAAGTCCGTACCAAAGATTTGGCGATACCACAATAAGGCTATTGATTGCGATCAAATTGCTCGCTCGTGACTTAAGCTTTCGAATGGATAATGTCTCTTTTTACGTAACCTCATAGTTTGGTATATGATGGTCATCGTAATTACTTTTAAACTCTGTACTTTTGAATATCATTGAGAATCATATTTCGCTGGGATTGCTATGACGGGTCTTGATGCAAAGAAAGGACTTATTTTTACTTTATTACAGACTTGCTTTTGCCCGCGGCTTCGCTCGCGTTTAATTCGGGGTAACACAGTTCCCCTTTCCTGATTTGCAGGTACCTGCTATCTGCAGTTTTTGCCCTTGCGCCTTATTGATTTGTAATGGCAAATCCAAGATTTCCCTTTTTTTCGCTCTTTCTCCCTCATTTACCACTTTAAAAAAAATAGCCTGTGTCCGTCTAAAGGGCCCAACTATCCCTGTACCAAAAATCATCAGAATCGGTTGAGCCATTAAGGCGTGAAGAGGTAACAAACAAACAAACTCACTTTCGCTTTTATAATATGAGTAAGGATGGTCAAAAAGTTAACTTTGTAAGAGACTGGTGCTGAAGTAGGTTTCAGAAAAAAACTGTATTTACGGGTCACCAGTCCCCTCTCGCGGCTCAACAATTCTATTCTAGTACAGGGAGTGCAGGAAACAAAACAAAAAATGCATTTTAAACCACACAACAAAAAATAAACATTTTAAATTACTAATCAGAATGTGTGTAAGCAATCTAAATCAGTAAGTGAGTGAGAGAAAAGTGATTAGGTGTGTGGGCGATGACTTGATGTATAATTGTGTATATGGTATGAGAGTAATGACGCGGGTATGGTTGTGTCCTTATATAATAACTAGCTGTTCCACGCGGTTTCACCCACGCTGCTCAGCACCTGTTGGTCGTAGCGTTGATGTTATATAGCCTATAGCCTTCCTCAAGAAATGGACTATCCAACACTAAAAGAATTTTCCAATTCCAACCAGTAGTCCCTGAGATTAGCGCGTTCAAACAAACAAACAAACAAACTCTTCAGCTTTATAATATTAGTATAGATATAAGTATAGATATGTTTTTTTGGAGGATCTTGTGACTGAATAATACCAGCTGCTCGTGTTGGTCCATGGATGGGTGACCAGCCATAACATACGGAATTTGGTCTGCACGTCCCGGCTGTCATTTGTAGATTTTTGACAGTCATCCAAATATTGACGGCACATTGGCGCAGTGGCTGAGTGATTGACAGCTGCACTGCGAGAACTGATATTTGTATGGCTTACAAATAAGTAGTTGGTTCGGGTCTGGCTGTTTTTGTATTTGAGTTTAAATGTTTTTAAACGCAACCACGATATACAGGTGAAATTCCTAGTGAGAGGCAATGTTTTTTTTTTAAAAAACTGGCCGGTCATATTAAGATATTTTTTTGGCGCGACAGAATATCCATTCATCCATTACTCACCTAGTTGTACCAAATACTCTGCGAGAACATCAGTGACACAAAGGCCTTTGGTCTTTTTCGGACATCTGGTGTGGATCTAATGATTTTTGTACGCCAAATTCGTGCTTTGAAGGTCAAGTTGCGGACACCAGTCCGTTTTACAATTCAGTTCTCAATTAATTGTGAAGGCATCATGAAATAAGCAAGGCTGTGAATCTTCTGCCTGGGTTGCGGGTTGTTCGAAAGAGATATCGTGGCCCCGAAACACAAAGGGCAAAAAAAGGAATATGAATGGGCCCAGAGCGGGGGAAATTATTTGAAAATATCCAATTTGCAAAAAAAGGTACATAACGAGTTTTTAGTTTCCTTCGTGCCTTGGAAAGCACGTTCAGCCTTTCGTCCTGGCTATCATTTGTGTAAAAGATGGATGAAAAACGCATAACCCATCAAAAAAAGGCTGTGAATCTTAATACGTATTAGTGACCAGTACCAAGGCCTCAGAAGAACGAACCACTTTACCCAGAGCCAGAAGAAGCAACTTTATCGCTTGAAGCCACTCATGAGCATGACCAATTTCTCCGCCGCCGGAACCACTCAGTCCAAGCACCTTACCTTAAAAAATAAAGGGGCGTGTTCACATAAGAGTCGAGAGTGAATGAATCTGTGTTGAGTGCTGTGTGGTCAGAGATAGGATAATCGTGTGTAGCCGGCGGCTGCAGCGACATTGCCACATTATCACCTGTGTGGCGAGGACAGAGGCGGTCGTGGAGAGGCTGTGTGTTTATTTTTTGACGACACGTTTGGCGCAGTGGCGATTTCCGCACGGAACAACTATAAACGACGACGGTAAACCTTCATATAGTTGTTCCGTGTTTGTTTGTGTATGTGAGTTTAAATGTCTGTAAACGCACCCGATACAGGAGAAATCCCTAGTGTGGGGCAAGGTTTTTTTTTATTGTGATATCTACTTTTATTCCATCGTCTCAAACTTTTTCGTCTGTGTGTTGCATGTCGCGTGACGGTCGGCTGCGGAGAAGGGACGTCTAAATGTCTATATTGTAAAAAAATGCATTTTTTGTTTGACCATCTTCGTTGGTCTTGGGGTCACAAGCGCCACTGCTTAGCTCAGTCAGGCAAGTGCTATTAGGTTTTTTTTTTCAGGAATTTATCAGTACCAGCTAAGGGGTGGTTTTTAAATAAATAAATATCTTGGGACAACTCACACACGGCTATCTGATCCCAAGCTAAGCAGAGCTTGTGTTATGGTAACCAGACAACTGATATACAAACTAATATAATTTATAAATACATACATATTATAGATAAATCACACCCAGACACAGAACAAACAATCATGCTCGTCACACAAAGTTTATCCTGGGTGGGAATCGAACCCACGACCTCCGGCTCAGCAGTCTGGGCCACTAACCACTGGACCAACAGGCCCGTCAAAACCGTCTTGTGGTCGTTTGATGGCAAAGATGATGTGAATGTGATACAGCTATAAAATTAATACTTAGGTTTTTTCATCATGGTGTGATCATTGGTAAAGTAAGAAAGTATGCAAAAGTGCCCACTGTTCCGTGTTCGTTTTAATTGAGCTTATGGAATGTTGTCTTTTTGATTTTTTTAATTTTGTTTTTTTTCTGCCTCCATGTTAATTAATGTAATTAGTGTTATATACCGTTAATTATAAATTTTAAAAATTAACAAAAAAAAACTACTCTTCTAAACACCCTACTCCATTCCTCTGTTCTCCAACTCGAAACTCAGGTTCGTGATACACAAGCTCATTATCGAGTTGGTTGCTCGTTTAAAAAATATAAATAATGATGGCGGACTCAAATTGAGCTGTAATCATAGCTTTACCGTGATTAGAGCTAAATATAGAGATTATGTAGCTTGCTGGGTGGCGAAGAGACAATCTCACGAGTTTTTCTGTTGATTTAGGCGAAATAGTGTCGATAAATCATATTTAAAATGGTTGTGTGGTCTGAGTTTGTGGTGTACTTTTTCTTCGACTGTTGCTAAGGGCCTCTTTTACCGACACGTTTTTTTTTCAGCGCTCATTGGCCAGTAGGCTAGTTTAAAAAAAAAATGGTACATCATTTAGAAAGTTAGGTACGTACACGCATTACTGAATTTTTTCTAGAATGTAATTACTTTGCCCTGGAAACTGGACATTGGACGGACTTCACAAACATTAAAATAGCAGTTCTGTTGTTGAAAAAAAAAATAGTAACTATTAAAAAAAAATCACCAAGTCCTTTTAAATCCGCACGGAACAACTATCGACGGGCCTGTTGGTCTAGTGGTTAGTGGCCCTGACTGCTGAGCCGAAGGTCGTGGGTTCGATTCCCACCCAGGACAAACTTTGTGTGATGAGCATGATTGTTTGTTCTGTGTCTGGGTGTGATTTATCTATAATATGTATGTATTTATAAATTATATAAGTATGTATATCAGTTGTCTGGTTACCATAACACAAGCTCTGCTTAGCTTGGGATCAGATAGCCGTGTGTGAGTTGTCCCAAGATATTTATTTATTTTATTTATTAAATATTTTCATAAACTACTAAGTACTATTTTTAGCTTTATTATTTTATGTAACTTTCAAATACTTGTCCAAGACATAATTTCATAGGAAAACACGTTTGATCGCAAGTTTGTTACTTTTTTATCAAGTTAACTAATTTATCACATTCTCTAAAGAAATACTTACTACAAAGATTCATTTGCTGTTCTACTCGAATGTATAGAATGTCCAATCTATAGAATCGCATAGAACGTTTCAATAGATAGACAGTCGTGTCGGTAATGTGGTGCATGTGACGCGGGGTGGGCAGTATTGTACGCTCGCCACGCACCGTGACTGGACCCATTACAGTAGCGTCTGCAACAAAAACAGACACGAGCTTCTATTTGAAAAGTTAAAAGTAGAGATATACAAAACTAGCTTTTGCCCGCGGCTTCGCTCGCGTTAAATTCGGGGTAACACAGTTCCCCTTGCGCCTTATTGATTTGTAATAACAACGCTAAGTTTTCCCTTTTCTTCCCTCTTTCTCCCTCATATCCCACTTTTTTTAAATAAAATGCCTATGTCCGTCTCCTGGTTCCCAACTATCTCTGTACCAAAATTCATCAAAATCAGTTTAGCCATTTAGGCGTGAAAACGTAACAAACAAACAAACTCACTTTCGCTTATATAATACTAGCTTTCGCCCGCGGCTTCGCCCACGTTAAATTTGGGGTAACACAGATCCTCTTGCGTATTATTGATTTGTAATAGCAACGCTAAGTTTTCCCTTTTTTTCCCTCTTTCTCCCTCACATCACACTTTTTAAAAAAAAATATTAGCCTATGTCCGTCTCCTGGTTCCCAACTATGTCTGTACCAAAATTCATCAAAATCGGTTTAGCCATTAAAGCGTGAAGAGGTAACAAACAAACAAACAAATAAACAAACAAACTCACTTTCGCTTTTATAATATTACTAGCTTTCGCCCGCGGCTTCGCCCGCGTTAAATTTGGGGTAATACAGTTCCCCTTGCGCCTTATTGATTTGTAATAGCAACGCTAAGTTTTCCCTTTTCTTCCCTCTTTCTCCCTCACATCCCACTTTTTTCAAAAAAATATTAGCCTATGTCCGTCTCCTGGTTCCCAACTATGTCTGTACCAAAATTCATCAAAATCGGTTTAGCCATTAAAGTGTGAAGAGGTAACAAACAAATAAACAAACAAACTCACTTTCGCTTTTATAACATTAGTAAGGAAGTAAGGATTAGTAAGGATGATAGAACTTATTAATAGAGTCCACTGTTATTTTTTCTGTTTTTTTTGCGGATGGGAAATCTTCAAATAATTTCCCCCGCTCTAGGCGGAGTGTCAGATTTGTACTGACTAAAATCCATATGTTCCTTGTATTGCCCTTTCTGTTCCGGGGCCGCGGTATTTCTTTCGAATAACCCGCAACCCCGGCAGGACAGTTATTACTCCATTGGCAGCAGCAACATGATAGCATCCCAACAACACTTACACTTAAAATTATAGTAACCTTATTGGCAATTTTATTTTTAAGGCGATTGGGGTTGAAACTCTGGGCTTTTTAAGGATATTTGTAAACACTTAGTTGACCCGACCCACTTTGGCCAGAGGCTAAGCGGCAAGTCGCGCGTCCAGTCTATGTCAGTAGTCTGTGGACATAACCAATTGACAACGTTGAGAACGAAATTATTGACGCTATTTTTTAGTTTTTTGTAAGTTATTTTTAATTTTTATTTGTATAATATTTTGTTATAAAATAAAGTTTGTTACAATTAAATTTAATTATAATTACAAGTTTGAGGTTGAAACATTGAGGTATTCCATGAAGCGCACCCAAACGAAGCGCACCCAGACGAAGCACACCTAAAGTATTCCACTTAGCACACCCATAGGTGGGCTTCAAATAAAAATTTAAAACAATTAATTTCCTATTCCACGAAGCGCACCTAAAAATATCACTCGCATTTTTATTTCTAGATTAATTTATCTATTTTAGAAATAAAAATGTCGATAGAAGAAAATATTTATTATTTAAATGACTAACTTAAATGTCTAACATCTTTCAGTTTCATTATAACAATGTGATACAATACTTGTAATTTACAATATGTTCATATTTAAATCCCATAGATAAGACGTATAGATAGAACCTATAAAATATTATTTCAATTATTAAAAACAACAATACCTAAAATGCAAGTCAATGTTTTCATAAGCGATTTTGAGGAAGCTGCCGTCAGGAGTTTTACAGCAGTATTTCCTAACGCACAAATAATGGGATGTTATTTTCATTTTAAAAAAACATTAAAAAAGAAATCTAGGGACTTAGGTTTAGATAAGAATAGCATACAAAGAAAACATGTTGCCTTATGTACGGTTTTGCCACATTTACCGCTGGAAGACTCGGATGAGGCCTGGCTCTACATCATGAGCGAATGTCCTCAAGGAGACAGTATTTCTAGATTTAACGATTACATTGTAACTCAGTGGCTCCAACATAAGTTATGGCACGACAAATGGTCGTGTTATAATAACGTAAAAAATAAAACCAATAATTATACAGAGTCTCATTACTCTGAAATAAATAAAATTTTCAATAAAAACAGAGCCATAAATCTGGCAAAACTTTTAGGTTGCTTCCAAAAAAATTGCAATAATTATGCCGAAATTAGAGTAAAAATGGGTTATTCAAATCATCAAAAATATGCTGAAATAAAAAATAATATAATCGAAAACACAATAAAAGATTATAAAAATGGTTTGATTTCAGTTGGACATTGTCTAGAGAAATTAAGATTCTGATAATAATAATTTATTTAATTGCTAAGTTTAGATAATAAATTGCCCATTTTTTTAAGATTATTTGAGAATTTTAAAAATTGAAATTTGTGATTCTAAACAGTTAGTGATTTATATAAAAGTAGAGTTTTTTATTATTAGTTAAAAGGTAGCTATAACAAAACATCAACATAGATCTCTATGTTAAACTATATTTACAATGTTTTTGATATTTGTCCAAATTTTTATTGTAATTATGAAACAATCTGTGATTTTTTATGTTAAAGTAGACTATTTTATTATTAGTTAAAAGGTAGCTATGAGAAAACATCTAAACATAGATCTCTATGTAAAACAATATTTTTGATACTTGTCCCAGTTTTTACTGCAAATATGAAACAATCTGTGATTTTATTAAGATCACAAAAAAGGAAAATAAAAGAAAAATAGTTAAAAAATAATTATTCTTTTGGAAAGAATATTTTATTAAGAAACAATCTGTGATTTTAAATAGTAAGATTACAAAAATTACAAATATTGTGTCACATCATTATAATGAAACTGAATGATTGTAGAAATTAAAGTTCGTCTTTTAAATAATAAATATTTTCTTTTATCGACATTTTTATTTCTTAGTCCCCGCACTATGCGAGTGATATTCTTAGGTGCGCTTCGTGGAATAGGAAATTAATTGTTTTAAATTTTTATCGGAAGCCCACCTACGGGTGTGCTAAATGGAATACCTTAGGTGTGCTTCGTCTGGGTGCGCTTCGTTTGGGTGCGCTTCATGGAATACCTCGAAACATTTTGGTTTTGCATATTAATGGATAACTTATGCGAAATAGAGCATAACAAATCAATAATGGGGTAAGCACACTAATATAATAAAGGTGATTGTATGTTTGTAGCTCTTTCATTTGTATTTTTAGATTATGTTGTTGACTAAGACTTAAAAAAATTAAAGTTGACTACTTCCAAGCGGGTTAAACCACGGGGCGCTAAAAGAAGGTTATAAAAGACAAAACATACCATACCTATACGGCCAACGAGAATCGATACGAAAGGTCATTAACCTAAAGAACAACTGTGGCGTTGACAATCTAATATTTAGCTCTTCCCATCTTGTGCCTTTGTCGTAATGTCTCGTTCTCCCGGCAAAAACATGACAACGTTAAGACGGGTTCGCCAAAATTCGGGCGGCCATTTTAGATGGGGTTTTAGCATGGGTTTTGTTTACATTTGGTATCGCTTCTCGTTGGCCGTACTATACAAGATAAGTTTTCACAAATCACACGAAATATCATCATGAACCCATAATATTATTAAAAACCTACACCAAATCCAAATAAAAAAAAAAAAAACTGCGAAGCCATCTTGAATTCCTCTTCCAACCGTACAGAACAATCAGCGCTTATTTTCACTTACATTAGTTTAGCGAAGGATAGTATCAATGAATTATGTGCATTCGCGTGATGTCTTCATCCCCTGTGGGTGGATAACCCCCCTCACCCCCTCACAACCCGCTTTCACCCCCACTCTACTTAGGTGATTGGATTTTTTTTTTATAAAAAATCTTCTTTCTAGTATTGGAGGTCGCTTTGATCTTGAATGTATGTTAGATGATACGTATATACAAGGAGGTTATAATTAAGACAAAGCTTGTAAAATCTAGGTACTAGGTAGGCAGGATTTCAGCCAATGGTGTGTTTTTTAAAGGGTTGTGCTACAATTTCTATGGGATGAGCTTTGATGTCAACGAGTTCGTTTGAAGTTGTCTGTGGTTTGTGGTATACGTCACAAATGGGGAGCTGCCTAGCATCTTTACATAGTACAAAATGAAGTCACTTCCATTGTAAGTTAGCTTAAATATTTTAAATTACTCAACGGATTTTACTGCAATTTTCAGCAAGAGATAGAGTGATTCAAGATGAAGATTTGTACGGGTATCCTAGTTTACGTAGCTGAAAACGCGGGTTGAAGCTAGTTAATTATATCACTAGCTTTTATCCACTTTCCCCTTTCCTGATTTGCAGGTACCTGCTACCTGTAGTTTTTGCCGTTGCGCTAATAGCAAAGCTAAGTTTTCCTTTTCTCCCTCATATCTCAATCTTTTTTTTTTTTAAAAATAGCCTATGTCCTTCTTCAAGGTCCCAACTATTTCTGTACCAAAATTCATAAAAAGCGGTGCAGCCATTAAGGCGTGAAGACGTAAGGATAGTAAGGAAGTAGGGATAACTAATATTATACATATTTATAAACCCTCGTCTTAAATAACTCTATTTATTTAAAAAAAACCGCATCAGAATCCGTTGCGTAGTTTATTGATCTAAACATACATAGGGACATGCAGACAGTGGAAACCGACTTTGTTTTATACTATGTTGTAATTTTGTGACGTTAATGTCTCTTTCCCTTAGTTGAAATATTGTTTCTTCTTGATTCGTGGTTTAATGTGAATTTTTCGTCAGCAGGCCTGCGCTATTAGAATTGGTCTAAAGAAATGTATCTGAAAGATATTTAGGAGTACGCTTTGTTAGTTGTTTTTTTTTGCAGATGGGAAATCATCAAATAACTTACCTGGTTTGGGCGGAGCGGGGGGAGTGTCAGACTTTTACTGACTAAAACCTACCTACCCATAATCCTTCTTTTGCCCTTTATGTTCCAGGGCCATGGTATCTCTTTCAAACACCCCGCAAGCCCGGACGCTCGGCTAGTTTGAAATTTACGTACAAATGTAATACCTTATATTTACATAGTTACTTCTCTTTCGTAAAAAATAATTCAATCCGGTGTAATTTTCCTTCGAATCAACAACGCTTTTTTATTAGAAACAATACAATGATACGTTTACTCATTATAATCAGATTAGTAAACATCACTTACGATTCAAACCATAATCTTTACAAATCAACCACTCAATCACACGAACCGCTTATAATCGTAAATCACGACGCAAAGGGAACTTACAATAAATCCAAATATTTATAATGTTACCAGCATTAACTTACAAAATTCGCGAAAGGGTGTACCAGACACGTGACCGACCCTAGAGGGATTCCGCACCAAACTACGCTGATCCGTCCCAGGCTTTCGATACAGTTGACCACGAACAAACAGGGGAGAATTCTCTCATAGGTGAAGACCAAGAAATGCTGGTCGACGGAGATTTTATTTAATACGTTTAAAATTTATTGCTTGTTTGTTTAGCGGTCGAAAACAATTTCGGTTATGAAGTGGTTTTTTATGATCCCTTCATCAATAATAGTTTATTATGTTCGTGGATATTGAATTATCATTGCGGTGATAAATTAATTTTTGAAGCGATGCGTGGGAATGAACTAAGCCATTTGTAAAGAAAAAAAAAGCTTCTTTGAGATTTGATCTTTATTCGCTGACCTCTAAAATATAACCTTGTAGTTATAATTTGTAGTAATGAAGGCCAGTGCTAATATTTTTTTTATATATTTCTGTATCGATGGTATTTGGAATTAAAGAGACGAAGAAAGAGTCTTTTACACCATTCAACTTACACTTTACTGTGCCTAACATTTGACCATTTCAAGCCGTAGACCCCTCAATACAAAGTTAATCTACCATAACTACCAGCAAAAAATTCAAAGCGCAAACTATAGTATTCCCCAAATCTTCCGAGGGGAGAGGAGACAAATTGTTATATTCCATAATATCATCTCACGACCATTACGCGCGCACCAAGCGATGCGTGTCCAAAAATTATTAGAATATTTTTGCGTTTTTTCGCACGTCCGTTGCATCACGCAGACGGGGAGATACTGAGCTTTCCGGAAGTTGTAAAGTAGTGATTTGTTACGCACGCGCCGCGGCGCCTGACGTCACTTCCGGGAGTACACCATAATGACGCTGCAAGCAAGATACTCTGTCCAAATGTCTTCTGAATTCCATTCCCTTATTCCACACCCTCTATGCTATGGTTTTATTGTTGGCTTCGAAGCTTTTACGTTTATGCTCTGTTTAGCTAAATTTCTCTTTCCATTTAATTACGGCGGGAGCAGTAATGTGTTTGGCAGATGACATGGCCCTTAATGACTCGAATAAACGTGTTTTTCGACCGGCCGTTACGATGGCTGTGTTGTTGGAAATGATCGGGGCAAATACAAACTAGGGATCAAGGTCGTTCTTGTAAATTCTTACAAGCACTTGATTGATAATGTTTTGTCACGCCTGATTTGTCTTTTGTAACAGCAATTATCAATATTTATAGTAAACTCTTTGCTCTACTAGTTGTTGCCCTCGACTCTTTGATGTCTAAATGTTATAAAAACAAAAATGTGTATGTGCTATTTCAAACTATCTATAATCTACATATCTTTGTGCTAAACGTCATCTAGATATGTGCAGCCGTTCTGGCAGTCGCATAATTAAATTATATAATACTAGCTGTGCCCAGCGGTTTCACTCGCTGCTCACTTAGGGGTATGAAAAATAGATGTTGGCCGATTCTCAGACTACCCGATATGTACACAAAATTTCGTTTAAATCGGTCCAGCCGTTTCGGAGGAGTATGGGAACGAATTTTATAAATTAGATTAAGTATATACATAGGTTACTTTATTTTTGGGTATATTTTGGCGTACAAGTCTTCATTAATAAAACGTCCTATACGCGTTCTCCATATAAACAGTCTTAGCGGACAGACAGACGGACAACACAAGTAATCCTATAAGGGATACCTTTTTTCTTGTTGATTTCCGAAACCCTAAAAACTTAAAGCAGTACCTAACTCCTTGCTTCCTTACTATTTTACTTTTTTTTTTACATTTTATTGACTTTTGAGTTTGTTTGTTTGTTACATCTTCACGCTTAAATGGCTAAACCGATTTTGATGAATTTTGGAACAGAGATAGTTGGGAACCAGGAGACGGACATAGGCTAATTTTTATTAAATAAAAGTAGAATATGAGGGAGAACGAGGGAAGTAAAGGGAAAACTTAGCGTTACTATTACAAAACAATAAGGCGCAAGGGCAAAAACTGCAGGTAGGTACTATGTTATACCGAATTTAACGCGAGCGAAGCCGCGGGCAAAAGCTAGTACACCATAAAAAACAAAATTACAAAATGACCGTTTTGCTTTATCTGTGTGTCAAACGGCCATACCCGCAAATATATTTCACAGCTGTCGTTAATTGTCCCACGTGAGCGTCCTATTGGATTAAAAGAATCCTAATAATATATCCTAATTCGGCTATCAATCTAGTTATTCAAAATCTGTTCAGCAGATAAGTTAGTGAAGACTTGTCAAACAAACGATCTCACTTTCACTAAGTTAAGATTAAGTTATCTGAACTGAGGTACTCATCGCAATGTAATCGTTTGCATCTACTATGGTTACATCAATCTACACCTCCCCGTCTCAGCTGATAGATTTAGTATCAATATCGAGAGACCAGTTTACGCAAATTGTTCAACTAGACGCTTCTGTAATTTGAATTCGAGATTGCTTGTGTTTTGTTTTAGGGCTTCAGTAAGAGCGATTAACTAGGAGTTTTTTACAGCGTATTTCATCAATATCACTAAATGATTAAGAGGTATAGAATTGCCGCTATATCAGAATCATAATCCTTCTATTTATATAATATATCCTTACCAATATTATAAAAGCGAAAATGAGTACCTATTCACGCTTTAATGGTTACACCGATTTTGCCAACCGATTATCCCAACTATCTCTGCACCAACATTCATATGTTGGTGCAGAGATAGTTGGGAACCAGGAGACGGACATAGGCTAATTTTTTTTTACGAAAAAGTGGGGTGTGAGAAAGAGGGAAGAAAAGGGAAAACTTAGCGTTGCTATTACTGTGTTACCCCGAATTTAACGCGAGCGAAGCCGCAGGCAAAAGCTGAGGATGGATGGATGGATGTATAGATGTTTGTTACTCTTTCTCGTCAAAACGGCTGAACGGATCTTGATGAAATTTGGCACAGAGGTAGATTATAGTCTGGAATAGAATACTTTTTTATTCGATATCTCGCGGGCGAAGCCACGGGCGGCAGATAGTAGGATAATAATATGACTTAGGTACGTTAAAATTCACAGAGTGACCATTCACAATATTAGTTACCTCTCATTAAGAATCTTTATAAATTAAAAATATTAAAGTGTTAAAGTCATACAAATATTTGTTCCGTGCGGGAATCGAACACGCGACACGCAGCTCAGCAGTGGATCACTCAGCCACTGCGGCAACCGTGTCGCCTATAGCTCTGAACTATTCTCTCATTTAACGGAGACCGAATGATCAAATCAAATCAAATCATCTTTATTGTGGATCATAAGAAAATGTAAATAATACAGCTGATGTCAGAAATAATTCATTTACTTATGCAGTATCCTTACTAATATTATAAAAGCGAAAGTGAATTTGTTTGTTTGTTACTTCTTCACGCTTTAATGGCTAAACCGATTTTGATGAATTTTGGTACAAAGATAGTTGGTAACCAGGAGACGGTCATAGGCTATATTTTTAAGAAACAGTGGAATATAAGGGAGAAAGAGGGACGGGAAAACTTAGCGTTGCTATAACAAATCAATAAAGTGCTACCGAATTTATTTTTAATTTTTGAGTACCTAAGTCTTGCGACAAACCAACCATGATCAGCTCTACTACAGATTCCGAAATAACCAGTAAATCGACGGATATTAAACCTTTCCCCGCTCCAATAGCCACCATACCAACCCACCTAATTCACTTATAGAAACCACAATGAAATACTCTCAATTCCTGAATTAAAACATACAATTGTGCCGTAAGATATCTCCGTCCATCGCAGTGTCCATCCGTCCTACAATTTATAGTGGCCAGTGCCAATCTTTACGGTGACACAATCGTGTTAAGTATAAAAAGTCTTTTGATCTTGGTGCGAAACTAGTTTTAATCCAGCTTCGTTGTGAGATTCATTAGTTCAAAACTTGAAAGTAGTATGGAACGGTTAGTAAAGAAATTATTAGTTCAAAACAGTCGTGATTGTTGTGGGTACCAAGAGGAAAAACAACATACGGATTGAGAATTTCAATTATGTTAAAAATACTGGTATTCAGCTTTCAATCCCAAAATATTTGGGAAAACGCTAACGCTTACAGCTACCTATAGATAATGTTTATGTTTTTTTTTTTGCGTATCGAAAATGAATAAATAATTTATCTCTCTGAGCAGATCGGGGGGCAGTACTAGACTTTTATTGACTAAAACCTACCTATGTTCCTTCTTTTGCCCTTTATATTCCGAGGCCGTGGCATCTCTTTTTTTTATAAAACTTGCCCCGCACTAGGAATTTCTCTTATATCGTGGGTGCGTTTACAAACATTTAAACTCACATACACGAACAGCTAGACCTGGAACAACTATTTATAGGCCATAAAATCAAAATCATTTATTTCAATTAGACCATTACAGGCACTTTTGAATGTCGAGACACAAAATGAATCTACAGTCCCGGTCACAAGGCATAATAACTTGTGAAATTACTGCAGTTGCCCATTTCAAAGCGTAGATCTCTATGGAGAAGAATGGGCAAGAAACTCCATGGACACTCTTTTAAATTATAAAATTATTACAAAATCGTATTTACATCATTCATGTTGAGATTATACAAATATGTGAGAACGATGTAGAAAGACGTGCACAGTAAGAGCGTCAAGAGTAAATAAAATATTTGTGCATAGCATACAAATATTTGTTCCGTGCGGGGATCGAACCGGCGACACGCAGCGCGGCAGCCGAACGCTCAGCCACTGCGCCAACCGTGTCTTCAAAGTTTCGAGCAACCCGCAGCCCCGATGCTCATACCTATATGTAGGTAGGTAGCAACTTGTTAGCCCTTCGATTCAGTGGCGCCGACGCATACATCTGCGCAATTACTGCAACTCCAGATGAAATGTCACCAATATCGCGTTCCGACTGTACTTTATTTGATCCTGTTTTTATTGATGCGGTTTATTTTCTGTGTTCTTTAATGTCATCGGTCTTAGAGTCTTTATGTCAAGGGATTGATTGCAGAGGTAATTTAAAATGTATATTGGACATGATCCTTTGCTTGTTTTTTACTTCAAAAGGAAAAATGGTATCCATTTTGGATCAGTAGGCCTACTACGACATCTTAAAGCAGAACTTATTTCACTGAGTGAAAGAGATGGTGCTAGACACCCTGTATAGCTCTGTCCCTTTCCCTCAGCGGAATAAGTTCTGCTTTAACACGTCATGGTAGGGTAGCAGTTAGTTATCCGTCTGTCTGTCAAGACCTTATATCTCGGGTATGTGTGGAGGTATTCAGTTGAAATTAATACTGTACCTATACAATTTCGTGGTCCCTTTGCTGTGAAAAAATCAACCCGGTAAGTCTACGCAGTCAAAAGATATTGTTATTTATGTCGCAAGTTTGTACGGAACCCTCGGTGCGCGTGTCTGACTTGTTCTTGGTTGTTTTTAGGGTTCCGTAGTCAACTAGGAACCCTTATAGTTTCGCCATGTCTGTCTGTCCGTCCGTCCGTCCGTCCGTCCTCGCTTAATCTCTGTGACCGTTAGCGCTAGAAAGCTGAAATTTGTATATTGTTATGTATATCAATCACGCCGACAAAGTGGTAATATAAAAATTAGAAAAAAATGTTTAAATAGGGTAGCCACCCTATATGTAAAGTGGGAAGTGATTTTTTTTTTATTTCAACCCTAACGTGTGATATATTGTTGGAAAGGTATTTAAAAATGAATAGGGGTTTACTAAGATCATTTTTTGATAATGTCAATAATTTCGGAAATAATCGCTCCAAAAGTAAAAAACAATGTGTCCCCCCCCCTCTAACTTTTGAACCATAAGTCTAAAAAATATGAAAAAAATCTGAAAAGTAGAACTTTATAGGGACTTTCTATGAACATTTTGAACTTGATTGACACAACAGTTTTTGTACAAAAAAGACAAAAAGTTGTACAAAATAATTTCTGGACTAAGTTTGTAGTATAATCGTATATGCAAGCTTTTTTTGTCACTTTCTTTACATATTTTATTATCCTGAACGTATCTTTTTTCAAACAAAAAAAGAATTATTGAAATCGGTTCTCGCAATCCAAAATTGCACGTCTTGTATTAATTAGTAACCCAATTCCTCGAGAGATGGCGCTGTAGGTACTTATTACATTGGATCGGGTATTACCGAATTGTTCGGTTTGCCTCATAACTGGGAACACTTATTGTGACGGACGGGAAACTACGGAACCCTACACTGAGCGTGGCCCGACACGCTCTTGGCCGGTTTTTTATATTAAGAATCGGCAAAATAAAAAAAAAACTGCTGAACGGATTTGGATGTTTTTAAGCTATTGCATAGCTTCTATCGCGGGCCTTAAGCGCGGGGACCGAATCCAGAAATTTCGTAACGAAAAAAAACCTGACGCTCTTTTCATATAAACTGGATTAACACTTAAGATAGGTACATTGTATCCCAGTAATGAGATCCCGTGTGAGCTTCATCTTGTCAAGAGAGTTTATAACATTTGACAAACAGCCCGTCCGAACCCAAAATCTTTCAGTATCGGATACTATTGACAAACAAAACCAAATTCAATTATTAACAGTATCAACGAACAAGCCAGGGTTGCCAAGTAAACAAAAGAATAACAAACCCCTGTATTTGTTGATGTTGTTAGTGTGGTCAAATAGCAAAAATGTTGGACGTAACGAACCCGTAATCCGATTCCGAGTGGTCAGTTCTGTAAAGTTTCGATCTGCAATCAACTGTGCTAACAGATCTATTTCGTGGGCAAACAAGCGGGGGCAACCCTACGCACACGAGGGTTGTGAGTTGTTTTCGTGAGTGTGTGCGTGTGTATGTGTGTGTTGGTGTAGATGTTAATTTTTGTTTTGGTGAAAGTGATTGATTTTTAGTGTTCCGTGTCTCGAAAGGAAAATATGGAACCCGTTTTGGAGCACTTTGTTGTCCGTTTGCCTGTCAAGGCCGTTTATCTCGTGTACACGTAGAGGTATCGAGTTTAAATTAAAACCATATACTCTAATCTTTAGTCCCTATGTGCTGTGAAAAAATCAACCCTCTAGGTCTACGCAGTCAAAAGATATGGCTGTTTATGTCGCAAGTTTGTACGGAACCCTTTGCACGCGTAATAAATATTGGTGGGTATATTATTATTTCATTAAAACTGATTTATATGTGGTTTTCATATATTAAAATAATCAAAAGCGTTTTATACTTTTACTATAAGTCTGGTTGTCTTACAAGCCATCGCATTCAGTCGATTTGACACTCAAATAAAACATTTAAAAGCAAATCTAAAGGCGGACAATTTCCAGGGTTGCGGGTTGTTCGAAAGAGGTACCGCGGCCCCGGAACATAGGTGGGTTTTAGTCAGTACAAGTCTGACACTTATTTGATGATTTCCCACCCCAAAAAAAGGCGGACAACAATTTAATACATACCAAATTAATAGATAGTCAAATTCCAGAATATTCAGATGTTGGTTGACGAAAAAAAGAAGCATGTGTCTTCTAAATTATTACACGATAAACTTACTATCTGGCGCCCGCGGCTTCGTCCACGTGATTTCGAAAAAAGATATATGTACCTATCCTATGTGTATTACAGACCATAATCTACCTCTGTGTCAAATTTCATCAAGATCTGTTCAGCTGTTTTTGAGAAAGAGTAACAAACATCCATACATCTATCAATCCTCACAAACATTCGCATTTCCAATATTAAGCGAGACTACCAACTTAACCCTTATTAAGCGATTCCTTTATAGCTCTAAAAACGAAAATTTACATAACAAAAACAAACCGCCTTATCCTTCAAACTGTGCAATTAATTCCACAAACAAAATGTCTGCCGAAAAACTGACATGAGCTTCCCGAAAGTAAATAATCGCCTAAGGAATACATTACTATTCATCGGTTTCATCAAAAACATTCTTTATCACACAAAAACCTTTAAAAGGAGATGGATATATCCGTCTAATTTGCCTACGCATTCGGGCTTACAGTAAATCTGTCATATCATATGGCTCTTTATACTTTATACCTTTGTGTTGCCAGCCTAATAAAAACAATCTTTGGGCTGAATGGCGTATTTCCTGTGCATAAAATTGAGGACTAAGATCCTGCCAATTAAAAGGTTCAAGTGATGTGGGTATGTAGATGTCGTAAATCAGTTTAGTCGAATTTAATTATACTAATAAGGATGTCCCTTACAATCTTAGTTTTTTTTTTTTATTGTATTGTTGAAGGCATGGCCCGCAATCTAGATTATTAATTGAGATTTCTTTTAAATGCGTTTCGTAGGGTTTCTGTTGGCAATGTTATTTTATAATCGCTTTTGTTAAGTGGCGTAAAATTGTTATAAAAGATTTTATTGTTGTGTCTTATTAAGGTTTATTGAGCCCAATTAAATGTCAGCTAAGTGACCATTTTGAATGACGGATTCGATTTATGATGGGGTTTAAATGCATCTGCACCATTTATTTTTAACGTTTCGTTATTTATTGCTACTACATTAAAAGTTAGTAATTAAGCTGTACTGTATATAAAATAAGTACCTATCTATCTCTTCTGGAATTAAGTGTTACCCTTAATATCTCCGGGGTTGCGGATTGTTCGAAAGAGATACCGTGCTCCCGGAACATAAAGGGCAATAGAAGGAACATTGGTGGGTTTTAGTCAGTACAAGTCTGACACTCCCCCCTGCTCCGCCCAGAGCGGGGGAAGTTATTTGATGAATCCCTACCCACAGAAAAACCCTTAACATCTGAGTTTTGTTTTCTCCATTCATAAATACAGGTTTCGGCCGCAGATTTTGTTTTGGCAGGAACTTGTGAAGATGCTAACGTCTTGTTTTTTTAATGTGTACGTACTTTCCAGAAGTTATTTATTTATTATCAGGCAGGCAGTTGTTGGAGTACACACGGCAACAGATCAACCTATACAAAACCAGTTTATGCGGATCTCTCATTGTACTTGAAATTTATGGTGTACGATCCGTTGTTGAGAGAGCAGCATAAACTGGTTTTGTATAGGTTGATCTGTTGCCGTGTGTACAACAGGATACAGGCAGCTGTATTCAGTTTTATGCCAGTAGATTTTAATAAAATTAACACCTCTGTAGGTCCTGTAAGAGGTTTTATACCTTAGCTTTTTTTGGGTTGGGAAATCATCAAATAACTTCCCCCGCTCTGGGCGGAGCGGGGAGCGTGTCAGACTTTTACTTACTAAAACCCACCCATGTTCCTTCTATTGCCCTTTACATTCCGGACCGCGGTATCTCTTTCGAACAACCCGCAACCCCGGCAGGAGGAGGCTCTGGCAAGCCCCTCTGTTTTGCTGACATCTCTTTGAGGCGCGTGTGAAACACGAACGCGCCGTCGACACGGCCTGTCGTCAATAGACGGGCGGACGGTGAGCTACCCATTGCTCACCGTCCACAGGCCCGCATCTACGGTGGCCGGGAGTCGTCTCGCGACATCGCGTGTCCCTCTCGCTCCGGACCATGGACTGAACCAGGGCTGGACGCGCGAGATCGCCGCCGCCGATCGCCTCTACGAGGACACGGCGGTGCTCCGCCCAAGCTGGGCAGACCGCCACTGTGTGCTCCACCGTGTTTTATACCTTAGCTTAGCCAAACCCGAGTGCAGGCTGGTTAAGCTATGAGGTCCTTACTAATGTTATAAAAGCGAGTTTGTTTGTTACGTCTTACTGGCAAATCCGATTTTGATGAATTTTGGTACAGATATAGTTGGGACCCTGGAGACGGATATAGGCTATTTCATAAAAATGAGACATGATGTAGAAAGGGGGAAGAAAAGGGAAAACTTAGCATTGCTACTACAATCAATAAGGCGCAAGAGCAAAAATTACAGGTAGCAGGTACCTGCAAATCTGGAAAGGGGAACTGTGTTACCCCGAATTTAACGCGAGCGAAGCCGCGGACAAAAGCTAGTAATATCACAAAAACTAAAGTGAGTTTGTTTGTTACGTCTTCACGCCTAAATGGCTATACTTACGATTACGCAAATCAAAAATATTATTAATGCAAACTAGTTATTGCGGCAACCGGCACGCGCGCGGTATTTTCTTAGAAGTAGCAATAACAATAATATTTTTGATTTGCGTTATAGTAGCTAATGCACTTAGTATCGTGAGTAGAGCCTTAGTTTAAAATAATGCCCATGACTTCAATTGCTCCCTGTAGGTATAATGTTACCGTGCAATGATGGTCATTAAGTACAAACGCCTACAGGTCAAGCTACCCGAAACTGTCAATTTTTCCCAATGAACCTTGAACCTTTTAGGTACTTTAGAAATAAAGTCGAAAATCTATCAAAGAAATCTGACAGATTGTAGTGGCTTGATGTGCAGGCGTCTGTATCATAGTTACCATAGAGCCCTTGCGTCATGGAAGTGTTACACTTAAAAGTACATATCATGGTTGGCAGTAAATATATTAGTCTCGCTTCAAGGACTTGGCGTACGGAGCGAAGAATTCAGCAGTACGGTAGTGAATGCAAGCTGACATGGATGGGTTCCGCATGTTTGAAACGAGATCCGAATAAAAAATTACGCTTGAACTCATGGTTGAGACGACACGGTTGGTGCAGTGGCTGAGGGACTGCTGTGCTGCGTGTCGCGGGTTCGATCCCCAGCACGCAACAAATATTTCTATGCCCTACAGATAGTTTTTTCGGGTCTGGCTGTTTGTGTAAGTGAATTTAAATGTTTCTAAATACACCCACGATACAGAAGAAATTCCCAAGGTGGTTCAATGGTCTGGATTACGAAATCACGCGGGCAAAGCCGCGGGCGCCAGCTAGTTTAATCATAAAAAATATAACTTATTCAGTATCCTTGCAAAGACATCACATGCGAGATCTTCCATTTATTGTTTTACACGGTTACTAATATTTCCGATATTTCAAAATATAGGAAACACGATAAGAATAACAAACATGGTAAATATCCCGTTTCAAGTGTTAATTCTAAAACGGAGTTACACAATACTTACAACAATAATACAAACGGACCCCTAAACAAAATATAAGTACGATGAAAAAAAAAACATCGTAATGGCGTTATAATAGCACTAATAGACAATGTTAGTACAAATTCATTGATAATTGCACTTCTCGTAATTTTTCTACCATATCGACCATGACGAGAAATACCAACATTATAATATTTTTGAATATTAACTACAAATGCGTGTGTGTGTGTGTGTGTGTAAGGAACTCGATCTTCAAGTCCAGTTGTGCCAGCCTTTTTTTTTTTGTGGTGGGAAATCATCAAATAACTTCACTCGCTCTGGACGGAGCGGGGGCATGTCAGACTTCTACTGACTAAAACCCACCCATGTTCCTTCTATTGCCCTTTATGTTCCGGGGCCGCGGTATCTCTTTCGAACAACATGCAACCCCGGACAACCCGCAACCTCGAAGCTGTGCTAGCCTTGGTCATCAATTAGGTACATCGATAACGAAGGTGGTAGCCGGACATTTGAAGGAGACAACCTCAAATCAGCCCAGCCACCGTGGTAGACGCACCGGGCGTCGGGCGCCCGGTATAAGTAATTAGTAGCAGTATAATTTTGCGTGAATGTACAAAAAAAAGATTCGGACGAATTTAGAACCTCCTCCTATTTTTAAGTCGGGTAAAAATAATTAGCTATAACCAGATATTCATTACTCTGGTCGCTTATTGACCAAGTCTTCAAAGCTAACCCACTCTCTCACCGAAACGTCCCATCACTCAAAAACTACAAGTTAATCCGACACACGTTAGACACACACGACAATGATTGCGCAAATCTAAATAATTCCATTGTCGCAGCATCCCTTACCATAAATTATACGTTAGCGAACTCCCAGCACCCTCTAGCGTCACTTCCTGTTCTAACCGGAAGTAGGCAGCCGCCATTTTGGCGAGCACGCGGCAGGAAGCTAGCGCACGCGCATCTCCGTCGTTACATCCGGTGAATCTATGACTTGGGGATTTTAGAGAAAATATTTTGAAAATTGGAAATGTTGACTGGTCAGGGATGGGTGAATGAGAAGATATATCGCTGTCCATTGTTATAAATTTTAAAGGACATTGTTATAACATTGCTCTGCACCCATACGATGTGACGAGGCGGTACCCATACGATTGACGGACCTGTTGGTCTAGTGGTTAGTGGCCCTGACTGCTGAGCCGGAGGTCGTGGGTTCGATTCCCACCCAGAACAAACTTTGTGTGATGGGCACGATTGTTTGTTCTGTGTCTGGGTGTGATTTATCTATATTATTTATGTATTTATAAATTATATAAGTATGTATATCAGTTGTCTGGTTACCATAACACAAGCTCTGCTTAGCATGGGATCAGACAGCCGTGTGTGAGTTGTCCCAAGATATTTATTTATTATTTATTATGTGGGCCCTGGAGCCAAGAGCATTGGAAAATTATGTATTACTAGCTTCCGCGGCTTATTCGTCAACTCGCGCCTCATAAGCTAGCGACTGGGCGCGAGTAAACACTTTTGTTGTATAGTACGGCCAACGAGAAGCGATACGAAAGGTCATTAACCTAAAGAACAACTGTGGCGTTGACAATCTAATATTTAGCTCTTTCCATCTTGTGCCTTTGTCGTAGTGTCTCGTTCTCCCGGCAAAAACATGACAATGTTAAGACGGGTTCGCCAACATTCGGGCGGCCATTTTAGATGGGGTTTTAGCATGGGTTTTGTTTACATTTGGTATCGCTTCTCGTTGGCCGTACTATAGTCAACTCGCGACCGAGTGAAAATTGGACGTATTTACAGTCATCTACAAAATACAAAACACCTTTGTAGATGACTGTAAATACATCAGATTTTCGTCGCGAGTTTTTGAGGCGCGAGTTGACGAATAAGCCGCTTCCGCCCGCGACTTCGTCCGCGTGGCATAGTTACTTTGGGCTAACGCTAACTTTAACCCGCGTGATGATCTAAAAAAAAATATCTTTATCTCCCCTTTTCTTCCATCTTTCTCCTTTTTTTTTAAATTAGCATATGTCCGTCGCCAGGGTTCCAACTATCTCTGTACCAAAATTCTTCAAAATCGGTTTGGCCATTTAGGCGTGAAGACGTAACAAACAAACAAACTAACTTTCGCTTTTATAATATTAGTAAGGATATTCTCTTTCATTAGAAAACTCCGTTATGATCTTACAATTAATTTTTAATAATATAAAAAATCCACATACTGATACAACCCATAATCTGGGTCTGGCTGTTTGTGAGTCCACCAATCAGGAGAAAATCATAGGGATAATGGTTGGAAACACAAGAGAAAAAAATACGAATAACGATATTTAAAAAAAATATGTTCACATTATTTATATGGTATATAGTTTAACGTCCATGTAAGCGGAAATAATTTTATCTGTAGTCAGAAAAATACCAAACCTTCAACTTGTATTTACACTGTGTTATTTTTTTCTGTTTATCTGAGAAACGAGGAATCCTTGCAGCATCAGCAAGAGGTGTGGGAAGCCATCGATTTTATGTGAATCACGTCACTCAAGATAAATCGTATATGGTGTTAGATCACAGTATACAAATAAATCAGTAGATCAACTAGCCTTTTTTGCGGATGGGAAATCATCAAATGACTTCCCCCGCTCTGGGCGGAGTGTCAGACTTGTTTTGACTAAAACCCACCCATGATCCTTCTATTGCCCTTTATGTTACGGGACCGCGGTATCTCTTTCGAACAACCCTCAACCCCGGCAGGCGGTGGCCGTGGCAGGCCCCTCTGCTTTGCTGACATCTCTATGAGGCGCGCGTGGAACACAAACGCGCCGTCGACACGGCCGGCCACTGCTTACATCCACATTTATAATCAGGCTTTTCTCACGTCGTTATCTTCATTTCTCTGCATCACATACAGGAGCATACCATTACAACCAATTTCACACAACATTCAATAACTAGTACAACATTCAAAACTTTCATAAATATGCGTATTCTGTGTACTTATAACTTTGTGTATTAGAAGCAAGTTAATAATCGTGGTATTCAAGCCATTATAATGTGTAAGTATTTGATAAGGTCGTGTTGACCAATATTAATATGTGTGTACCTTACCTACCTTTTCAAATTTCTGATAAATCTGAAAGTTGCGGCTATTGTTTCTAGTTGAAACACTGTATCAATTCTACTATTTCTTCTATGGTAAGCCCCTACACGTGACAAGTCCCATGATCTGTTAGCATTATTAATTATCTAGTTTCCCTTTTTTGACGATTACAACGTGATCAGAAATAAAATTAGTTTCGATGAGAGACGCCATTTTAATTGAATTCCTAGTATTACATGTGGAATGTTACGTGTGTAACGCAACGTGTGAGCATTATGTTCTTTTTTTCAAAATGGCTGATGTTAATTCTGGGTATTTTTTCGGGTGGTACATTATCAAGTACCTTCCCCCGCTCTGGGAAGAGCAGGGGAGGAGTGTCAAACCTACTTATTTAGGAATGTAAATTTTTAGCCCAATATTCTCACTCAGATCCAGCCTGTCCCTTGCTGTCCCTCAGCGACGCCCTAAGCCGAGGCTCGTGGGTACGAGCCACGGGGGTGCCCTTAGCGTGTAGTCGCTTAGTTTGTAAGTGTTTGCCCTGACTGGACGTCTTAATTTTTAAGTCATCCACAAGATTCGCCCGGTTAAGCAGACGACAACCTTCTTGGTTGAACTGCGAGATGCCATTCATAAAAAGCCCAATATTAAGTTGTTTTATGAAGCATAGATTACAATTTGTGTTAGAATAAAGGCTATTTTTAATATAATATATAAAATCTACTCTATGGAGCACACATCACAATTAGAAAACAATCAGTCAATGGTGGTGATTTACCAGGGTAAGTAAATCAACATCAATTCATAGCGAATAACGTTGTGGTCATTATGAAGATTGACGTCGGACGCAGTCTAACAACCCATCAATTCTGACCGAGTAGGGTGGTCCCACTACTAACAGTGTGTCGGACAGTCTCGCTGATTTATCCTGATCGTTTTTATATAATTACTAGCTTTCGCCCGCGGCTTCGCTCGCGTTAAATTCGGTATAACACACCAAGCGGACCTGCAGCTTTTGCTCTGCGCCTGATTGATTTGTAACAGCAACGCCAAGTTTTCCCTTTTCTTCCCTCGTTCTCTCTCATATCCCACTTTTTTTTTAAAAAATTGCCCATGCCCATGTCCGTGTCCTGGTTCCCAACTATCCCTGTACCAAAATTCATCAAAATCGGTTAAGCCATTAAAGCGTGAAGAGGTAACAAACAAACAAACAAACTAACTTTCGCTTTTATAATTTAGTAAGGAAGTAAGGACTAGCTGTGCCCAGCGGTTTCACCCACTGCTCAGGTTTGAAAGATAGATAGTAACCGATTATCAGACTTGAATATGCATAACCTTTTTATGCATATTCAAGTCTGAGAATCGGCACAAGAATCGGTCGAGCCGTTTCGGAGGAGATGGGAACGAATACTGTGACACGAAAATTTTATATTTTAGATCAGATGAGAATTAAAATGTTATTGAAATACAGCGTGTGTTTTAAGAGATCCTTTTATTGTATCTTTTTATGATTATTGACGACTTACAAGAATAATGGCTTAAAATAAACATGTTATGTGATTAGTGTGATTCTGTTTCAAATTAAATTGCTAAATCCTTACTTATCCTTACTAATATTATAAAAGCGAAAGTGAGTTTGTTGGTTACGTCTTCACACCTAAATGGCTTAACCGATTTTGTTGAATTTTGGTACAGAGATAGTTGGGACCCTGGAGACGGACATAGGCAATTTTTTTTAAAGATTGAGATATGGATATGAGTAGTAAGAGGGAAGAAAAAGGGAAACTTAGCATTGATATTACAATAAATAAGGGCGAGGGCAAAAAGTACAGGTAGCAGGTACCTGTAAATCAGGAAAGGGGAACTGTGTTGCCCCAAATTTAACGCGATCGAAGCCGCGGGCAAAAGCTAGTATATCATAGTTGCTAAATTTTCTTTACCCTTATAAGTCAACCCGGGAATTATCCTCATTTGTTTTCAATCATGGCTCCCCTAACCAACAGAGATAAGTCATGATGGTGGAGGATAGGATTACATCACAAATTGTGTTTTGTGCTTAATGTGCTTAAGTTACGTATGGAAATCCAATCTAATGTTTAGAAAGTTAGAATGATCAGCGTTTTGTAAGGAAAGTAGATGCTGAAATATATATGTATTCTATTTTTGGTGCAATTCCTTTTTAAATTTACATAGTAACAAAAAAATAGGTTTATTTGGCACATGCCACAAGTGCACAAAACATTAAGCAAAATAAAAACAAAATTAAATTTAAAAAAAATAATGTTGCATCATTTTTGACGGTTGGTTAGTGGCCCTGACTGCTGAGCCGGAGGTCGTGGGTTCGATTCCCACCCAGGACAAACTTTGTGTGATGAGCATGATTGTTTGTTCTGTGTCTGGGTGTGATTTAAGTATCTTTAATATGTATGTATTTATAAATTATATAAGTATGTATATCAGTTGTCTGGTTACCATAACACAAGCACTGCTTAGCTTGGGATCAGATAGCCGTGTGTGAGTTGTCCCAAGATATTTATTTATTTATATTTATTTTTGTTTTAGACAAGTAGCTATACCATGAAACACATTGGCGTATTCTAATACGCTGCAGACTGAAAAACATCTTTTTGACAAAAAACCGAAAAAAACTTAGTTATATGAAGACATACTAGTTACTTACTAACAATAATACGGGCTAAATAAATCTATCACCCACGCTGCTCAGCACCTGTTGGTCGTAGCGTGATGTTATATAGCCTTCCTCATGAAATGGACTATCCAACACTAAAAGAATTTTCCAATTCCAACCAGTAGTCCCTGAGATTAGCGCGTTCAAACAAACAAACAAACAAACTCTTCAGCTTTATAATATTAGTATAGATATAGATTAAAAAGTTTTTTTACTGCGTATGAATTGCAGCGTTCCAACCCAGGTTGTACAGTGTTAATGAGGTTTTCATTGATTTTTCCATTCGAAAAAATTCTCAGAAGCAGACTAGAATCTAGTTTCTGACCCGGTTTATTTTAATGAGGGTGGACCCTCCCCCTAAGTGGTGGTAAAGAAAACGAAGGCTTACAACACTTATAGGTCACTCTGGACATATCTATATCTTCGGATATATATATATATCCCAAAGCGGATACATATCAACTCCTTCTCTTTCATAAAAAAAATAAGATTTCCTATGTCCCAGACTGACCGAATTGAATTTCACAAGCAAAGTCTATCCGAAGTGCAAAAAAAACTTAAATTAATTATTGTACATGTGTGAAGTTTTTTTTTTAAATAAATGACGTCAGGTCGTGTCGACGGCGCGTTAGTGTTCCACGCGCGATTCAAAGAGATGTCAGCAAAGCATAGGACCTTGCCAGGGCCACCGCCTGCCGGGGTTGCCGGTTTTTCGAAAGAGATACCGCGACCTCGGAACATAAAGGGCAAAAGAAGGAACTACAGTACGGCCAGCGAGAAGCGATACCAAATGTAAACAAAACCCATGCTAAAACCCCATCTAAAATGGCCGCCCGAATGTTGGCGAACCCGTCTTAACGTTGTCATGTTTTTGCCGGGAGAACGAGACATTACGACAAAGGCACAAGATGGAAAGAGCTAAATATTAGATTGTCAACGCCACAGTTGTTCTTTAGGTTAATGACCTTTCGTATCGCTTCTCGTTGACCGTACTGTAGGTTGGGTTTTAGTCAGTACAAGTCTGCCTTGAGCGGGGGAAGATATTTAATGAATTGCCATCCGCAAAAAATAAATGCCTATTTTAACAACTTAGAAGCAAGAAGTTGTTATTTAAATTACAGTGTCATATCATTCATGAAGCTGCCTTCTATCTTCATAATATAGATAACCTACTACTCAATTGAGGGGACTCAGACAATTGTTTGAAGTGGTCCTTGTCAGTGACTGGCCGATTACACTCGTGCGCATTTATCATCTTAACCAATGATTGGTCTGGCTATAATATTTATATATGTACAGACAGTTGTGAGAAAAATCACATACATAATACACATAACATTATAGGCAGAATTCGTCTAAGGTGTAAATGAACCTGGGTTGCGGGTTGTTCGAAAGAGATACCGTGGCTCCGGTACGTCAAGGGTAATAGAAGGAACATGGGTAGGTTTTAGTTAGTACTTGTCTGACACGTTATTTGATGAATTCCCACATAAATAAAAGGTGTAAATTATTTATGTAAACAGCATGATATTAATCTATTTCTCACAAGTGTGCCGTTTTTTTTTGTCCATTATTCAGTGGTCTAAACTAATACTAATATACTAATACTAATATACTATAATAATATATAATATAATATTATAAAGCTGAAGAGTTTGATTGTTTGTTTGAACGCGCTAATCTCAGGGACTACTGGTTGGAATTGGAAAATTCTTTTAGTGTTGGATAGTCCATTTTTTGAGGAAGGCTATAGGCTATATAACATCACGCTACGACCAACAGGTGCTGAGCAGCGCGGGTAAAACCGTGGGGAACAGCTAGTCTACAATATTATAGATTACGCCATACCCTTGACTTTCAAAGCACAATGACTCCTTCCGTGCCCTTCCACTATTAAGGTCCCATGGTGTCCCATAACTATATACCATGTAATCTTCGTAAAACCACCATAAAGGCAGAGCTCGGACACTTTGCTTGTGATTAACTAATAATATCTACCGTTTGGAAGGGGAAAGAGGACGATAATGGTGCCGGTTTTTGGTTAAACTAGTATCTTTAGTATCCCTACTAATATTATTAAAGCGAAAGTGAGTTTGTTTGTTTGTTACCTCTTCACGCTTTAATAGCTAAACCGGTTTTGAAGAATTTTGGTACAGAGATAGTTGGGAACCAGGAGACGGACATAGACTAATATTTTTTTTGAAAAAAGTGGGATGTGAGGGAGAAAGAGGGAAGAAAAGGAAAAACTTAGCGTTGCTATTACAAATCAATCAGGCGCAAGAGCAAAAACTGCAGGTCCGAATATTTTTTTGAAAAAAGTGGGATGTGAGGGAGAAAGAGGGAAGAAAAGGGAAAACTTAGCGTTGCTATTAATTTTATACAAATCAATAAGGCGCGAGGGGAACTGCAGTGTTACCCCAAATTTAACGCGAGCGAAGCCGCGGGCAAAAGCTAGTATATAATATTATAAAAGCGAAAGTGAGTTTGTTTGTTTGTCACGTCTTCACGCCTAAATGGCCAAACCGATTTTGATGTATTTTGGTACAGAGATAGTTGGGACCCTGGAGACGGACATAGACTAAAACAAAGTGGAAGAAAGAGAGAAGAAACGGGGAGACATTTTTATCTGGCCCGGTGCGAGTCGGATTTGTCGATCGGTTCCGTGCAAACTAGCGACATAAACCGCCATATCTTTTGGCTACGTTTTTAGGAGAGGGTTAATTTTGACCTGACCTGAGTGCCCGTTTTCGGTCACGGTGACCAACCACCGCGATTAGAGCAGCGGCATCTCTTTCGAACAACCTGCAACCCTGGGTCTTGAATACCTTGCGTTTTGCCTTTCCATACACACTCCCATCTCTTAAGACTCGCCATACATAACTCCAGGTTCTGTTTACGTCCTGTTTTATCACAGTATCTTCTACCCACAAATTGCGGCGCTATAGTTGCCGTCCTCACCGATATAAATCTACTATTGAAAGAAGTCCCGACGCCTATTCACGAGGTCTTTTCAACGTGAACAGGACAAACAGTCAGACAGGGCTACGTAAACACTCCTGTGCGCGGAGATCAAAGCGCGATAGGATACAGAACCCGGTTTAATTTGGCGCCAATGTACGGGACGCCATTTTTCCGTTTTCGCGGCATTCCGTGTTTTTTTTTTATTTGTGGTGCGAGGGAAGATGTGTTGCGTTGGTTTTTGGATTTGTTGTAGTAATGCGGTCATTATTTGAAGGATTGAGAGGAATGGCATGTATGTCAGATAGTCAGGGCCATATGGAGAGGTGATCGAACATTTTAAACCGACTTTGATCAAAAAGGAAGAAAGAAAAACGTTTTATTGAAGTCGCACAGGACAAGTTAACAAAAATAAAATTAATAATTAAAAAAAATAATAATAATCTATTTGAAAAAATACCATTACTTAAATTAGTACTGTATTAGGCCAAAAGACCTCTATCTCAGCATGGTGCTGCAACATGGCGGCCATGACACAGCGCTGATATTCTGATAGGTCTCAAGCAAGTGAAGCCACAGTCAGATACGATAAAATACACATCAAGAATTAATAAATGATAATTGATACTGGACTAACTTTTGTCGATGAAGTTACATCTGTTGGCTGGTAAATCTGCGTGGAATCCAGAATAGGAAGGATTTGTAAGAGTATTTTAAAACACTGGTGCTTATGTTTAAAAAATGGTTTCTTTAGCAGCATAAATAACGCAATGCAAGTTGTTGAACTGTCAAATAGAATTGACTATCGAACAGAATCTGTCTACTAACTTATTAATAAACTAAAGTCGAAAAATTCGTCCACAACTCTGCCTTCTGTTCTGGAGATTACCCCTTTAACACATAGGTACTTACAAAACAATCTTGACCTCTTTATTGTTAACTAGCTTTTGCCCGCGGTTTCGTTTGAAAACAGTAAATTCGGGGTAACACAGTTCTCCTTTCCGGATTTGCAGGGACCTGCTACTTGTAAGTAGTTTTTGCCCTTGCGCCTTATTTATTGTAATAGCAGAGCTAAGTTTTGCCTTTTCTTCCCTCTTCCTCCCTCTTTTGCACTTTTTAAACTTTGATTTTTTTATATATATCCGTCTCCAGGGTCCTAACTATCTCTGTACCAAAATTCATCAAAATCGGTTTAGCCATTAAAGCGTGAAGAGGTAACAAACAAACTTACTTCCGCTTTTATAATATGAGTAAGGATTTACTAGCTTTTGCCCGCGATTTCGTCCCCGTAGCATAGTTACTATGGGCTAACGCTTACATATAACCGCGTCATTTCAAAAAAAAAAATCTCCGCCGTTTTCTTCCCTTTTTCTCATTTTTTTCGTCTCCAGGGTCCCAACTATCTCTGTACCAAAATTGATCAAAATCGGTTTAGTCATTAAGGCGTGAAGACGTTACAAACAGACAAACTCACTTTAATATTAGTAAGGATAAGCAGTCATATAAATTACAACTACGATACTTACTAGGTACAAGTAACTAAACAGCTACCCTACCATGACGTGTTAAAGCAGAACTTATTCCGTTGAGGGAAAGGGACAGAGCTATACAGGGTGTCTAGCACCATCTCTTTCACTCAGTGGAATAAGTTCTGCTTTAAGATGTCATAGTAGGCCTACTGATGTATTCATGATTCAAAAATAAGACACATCCCTCCTCCACAATTTGGCGTTTGAAATTGAAACGAGCCCTGCCTACCTCCAGACCCTGAAGTACTGCCTTAAGCCACTTGCAACCCCATGCGATGAATAATGAAACCTCATAAACACTCCACCACCCCTGGTGAGGATGAGTCAACAGAAAATAGTCAAGAGACAATATAGCATGTGGATGACAATACTAGATGCGTTCCACAGTTTCACCCGCGTTAATCGGGATAAAAACCTTCCTACCTATGTTGTAGGCAGTACGTTTTTATTTTTTTACTAGCTTTCGCCCGCGGCTTCGCTCGCGTTAAATTCGGTATAACACACCAAGCAGAACTGCAGTTTTTGCTCTTGCGCCTGATTGATTTGTGATAGCAACGCTAAGTTTTCCCTTTTCTTCCCTCGTTCTCCTTCATATCCCACTTTTTTTTTTTATAAAAAATAGCCTATGTCCGTCTCCTGGTTTCCAACTATCTCTGTACCAAAACTCATCAAAATTGGTTAAGCCATTAAAGCGTGAAGAGGTAACAAACAAACTCACTTTCGCTTTTATAATATTAGTAAGGATTTATCAAGGATCTCAAACAAAAAATGTACACAGATCAATAAACTTAAGTTATGGACGACAATAGTATCACGTACGGTGCACTCCTTCACTTACAGGAGACCACAGCATTCACAATCGAATCCTTACTTCCTTACTATAATATTATAAAAGCGAAAGTGAGTTTGTTTGTTACCTCTTCACGCTTTAATGGCTAAACCGATTTTGATGAATAGAGAGAGAGATAGCTGGTAACCAGGAGACGGACATAGGCTAATTTTTATTAAAAAAAAAAGTGGGATATGAGTGAGAACGAGGGAAGAAAAGGCAAAACTTAGCGTTGCTATTACAAATCCATCAGGTGCAAGAGCAAAAACTGCAGGTCTACTTGGTGTGTTATACCGAATTTAACGCAAGCGAAGCCGCGGGCGAAAGCTAGTCTATAAAACGCCAAAATAACACAATTTTTTTTATAATTTTTTGCTACATAAATACATCATTTGTGTAAATTTCAACTTCTGTCTCTAACTATCGCGGTTCATTAGATACAGCCTGGTCACAGACGGAGAGACGGACGAACAGCTCAGTCTTAGTAATAGGGTTCCGTTTTACAATTAGGGTACGGAACCTCAGACAAATATCCAGTAAGCAGTATGGAATTGTGTTCTTTTGATAGGAGTAGGCTCTGACCTAATCATAACTCGTAAAATGTAACGTTAAACATATATGTTGTTTGTGTTAAGAGATATAAGCAATGCGTATACATACACACACATCATTTTCCTTGTCTCATTCTATTTGTGGTCGGCGCAACACGTTTTCTTCTTCCATTCTCCCCTATCAGACGTCACGGCATCATTTAGGTACTCCTTTCTCTTTCATATCATTCCTTACAAAGCCCATCCATCTTTTCTTTGGCCTTCCTTTCGCTCTCCGTCCATCAACATTCAGGTCCATCACTCTTTTAGTCACATGTCCTTCAATACCTATACATACACACGTGGAGAAATAATAATATGAACACAATACAAACAGTATTGTCCGGGGTGGCGATGAATAATTCAGCAGTTCAGACACTTGGGGTGAGCAGGGTGATGTCTAGACCGAGTGTTTTTGTAGCTACTTACTGTCCTAACTATATGTTTGTGCTACGTGATTGTTTGTTTACGTAATTATGGAACAGGTTTTGGTGAGATATTAAGGGGGTTGGCGCATGGTAGGTTTTATTGATAAGTATTATCTTCTTCTTCATGAAGAAGCTTTTATTGGGCCCCGGGAACCGGGCGCCGCGAGACGACTCCCGGCCGCTGTAGATGCGGGCCTGTGGACGGTGAGCAATGGGTAGCTCACCGTCCGTCCGTCTGTCTATTGACGACAGGCCGTGTCGAAGGCGCGTTTGTGTTTCACGCGCGCCTTTAAAAGATGTCAGCAAAGCTGAGGGGCTTGCCAGGGCCTCAGCCTGCGGGGTTGCGAGTTGTTCGTAAGAGATACCGCGGCCCTGGAACGTAAAAGGCAATACAAGGAACATGGCTGGGTTTTAGTCAGTAAAGCTCTGACACTCCTCCCAGAGCAAGGGAAGTTATTTGATGATTTCCCAGCCAAATAAAAGGGGTTAGGTTCTTAGGGGTTGTCCGGTTTCTGTAGTTAGTCCTTCCAGTTGACCATTATGCGTATGCCGTACTTACACCTTGGTGGCAGCTACACCACTACGCTAAGAATAAGCAGAAAAGTATCATATTTCATGCAAATTAAGAGTGTGTAAGGGTAGGTTAGGGTTGATAGTCAAGCGCTTAGAGTAGAAATTATTCTCATTGAGGAATAACTTCTAGGAATTATCACTAGGAATATAATATTATAATTATATTTTATATAAATATTATAAAAGTGAAAGTGAGTTTGTTTATTTGTTTGTTTGTTACCTCTTCACGCTTTAATGGCTAAACCGATTTTGATGAATTTTGGTACAGAGATAGTTGGGAACCAGGAGACGGACATAGGCTAATATTTTTTTGAAAAATGTGAGATGTGAGGGAGAAAGAGGGAAGAAAAGGGAAAACTTAGCGTTGCTATTACAAATCAATAAGGCGCAAGGGAAACTGTTTTACCCCGAAATTAACGCGAGCGAAGCCGCGGGCAAATGCTAGTTTAACATAAATTAAAAACCTAAAATCGGGCACCGAAGTTTCCGAACGAACTTGACATAAACGGTCATATCTTTGACTACTTAGACTTAGAGGGTTAATTTACAACTGCAATCGACCACAAGCTTGAGTATATGGTTTAAATTTCAACTCGATACTTCCACGCGTTGCCGAGGTCTTAACAGACAGACAGACGGACAAAAAGGAAACCTATAAGGTTTCCGTCTTTTTCTTTTGAGGTACGGAATACTAAAAATAATATCCTCTCTTAAGTAGTTGTAGTTTGTAAGCATAGAATTAGAAATTTTTGTAAAACATCTGTTTCAAGTTTTGGTGTTCAATAAAGTACATGTAATTTAATTATGTATAATTATATTACATTTTACACATAATATTATATATAATTTAATAAAGTATATTGTATTCTCGTTTTTGGAAGCCAATTTTTTAGACAAATAAATTAGAATGGCTTACTAAAATTGGCAGAAAAAAAGTCAATATCAGTATTTAATTGTTTCAAACAATAAATATTAGAGTCTAGATGATGACGGGCCTGTCGGTCTAGTAGTTAGTGGCCCTGACTGCAGAGCCGGAGGTCGTGGGTTCGATTCCCACCCAGGACAAACTTTGTGTGATGAGCATGATTGTTTGTTCTGTGTCTGAGTGTGATTTATCTCTAATATGTATGTATTTATAAACTATATAAGTATGTATATCAGTTGTCTGGTTACCATAACACAAGCTCTGCTTAGCTTGGGATCAGATAGCCGTGTGTGAGTTGTCCCGAGATATTTATTTATTTACATCAGAAAAATCTAGGTCTTCACCAAACAGACTTTAATAGCGTGCGAACGCAGCCACTACTGTAATTAGTATAAATGCGTTTTACCCTTAAATGACTAATTAATGGTAGCCATTACCGCTACCTAGACGAAAGAAAAACTCGCGTCAAGGAAGTACGAGTTCGGACATGCACGTCAGGGTTCCGTTACTTCCTTACCAGTTAAGTTATTGAAGAATCTTGTGATAGGGAAACGGTGCGATGCTGATTTACTGGGAAATACCATAACCTCAAATGAACGTGATAAAAAAGGCGCCAGCTAGTCTATACCTACTTAATATTATAAAGCTGAAGAGTTTGTTTGTTTGTTTGAACGCGCTAATCTCAGGGACTACTGGTTGGAATTGGAAAATTCTTTTAGTGTTGGATAGTCCATTTCTTGAGGAAGGCTATATAACATCACGCTACGACCAACAGGTGCTGAGCAGCGTGGGTGAAACCGCGTGGAACAGATAGTACATAATAAACTGCACGGTTGGTGCAGTGGCTAAGCCATAGCCAGAGTTCGATCCCCGAACGTTTTTATTTCGGCTTTGTCTTTTTGTGCATGTCAGTTTAATTGTTTGTAAACGCGCCCACGATACAAGAAAAATCAAAGTGACGGGGCAAAGTTTTTTTTTTAAAAAAAAAAAGAACTCTAGGAATAGTGACCTTGCCAGGCAAAAGCTATCGTAAATAAATACTCGCTTTTAAAAAAAATACTTACCTGATGTGAAGAGTTGATGCAGCCTAGGGTGGAGCAGGCTTTCCTAATGACACCGATTCACTCCGCCGCAGAGCGGGGGAAGTTATTTGCTGATTTCCCATCAGCATAAAAAAATACTTAACTGTTCCCAATAAAAGTTTCTGTATTTTTTGTTGTTCGAAATTTAAAATAAAAAAAAAAGCAACAGGCTACTTAGTTTAATCTTGTCTATGCATATAAGGTTTATTTCATTCTTAGACGACGGAACCTTAAATAAGTTCCAATTAATTAGGTATTAAGGCAACTTAATGATTTACGATGAGATGATTATATACTAGTTGTGACACAACTGGTTAGACTGGAACGGTTGCAAAAAAAACCACGTGCTTAACCGAGTAGAGTTAATGTTTTGTGTTAACACTTTGAACCTCACTGAAGGACAAAAACTAAAGTTGTCTACAGGCCATGATGTGGGGCGAGACGGAATGGGAAGCGGTCTCCGCCTTCTGCGAAGCAGTCCTTCTAGCGAAGGAGGTGGCCGGAGAATTGTGGGAGAAAACTTCAAACTAACCCAGCCACCGTGGAAGACGCGTCGAGCGAAACAAGATGACTCCCGGCAACCGTAGCCGCAGACGGACAGTGAGATATCAATTGCTCACCGTCCGTACTTTGGCGACAGGTGTTGCGACGTCGCGTTCGTGCTCCACGCACCTCAAATAGTTACAGCATAGTAGAAAGCCCTTTTTTTTTGCGCTGGGAAAAAATGCATTACGCATACCCTCCACCATCGGGAGATGGGGGGGCTATGTGGGACTCCCCGGTCTGACCCGGTATACCCACTAAAAATACCCAGCGGCACTCCCGCTTCGTCCAAGAGGCGGGAGACTGGGAAACCGGCACAGCCTTAACGTCCAGTCCTCCGCCGACGATTGCCCTCCATGCCCGGACCCCTAACGCCCTCCCCACCTGGGGACTAGTAGAAAGGCCTGCCAGGGTCACTGTCTGTTGGGGTTGTGAGTTGTTCGAAAGAGAAACCGTGGCTGAAAAACACAAAGGGCAAAAGAAAGAATAAGACATTTTTTTTTTTAAACGTTGCACAACACTAGGGATTTCTCCTGGATCGTGGGTGCGATTACAAACATTTAAACTCACATACACAAACAGCCAGACCTGAAACAACTATCTGCAGTTCATACAAATATTTGTGCCGTGCGGGAATCGAACCCGCTACACGCAGCGCAGCGCTCAGCCACTGCGCCAACGGTGTCGTCAAATTTAATTAGTAAAAGTCTGACACTCCCCGCCGCTCTGCTCTGAGTGGGAAAGTTACCTAATTGATGATTATTCATCTGAAAAAAAAGAAAACAAATAAAGCTGTCTGCCGAAAGAAAATCCTAGTAAATACCACCTAGAATGTATGTAAGCCTAGTACTTTTTGTTTGGCATTCACGAAAAACACAGTAATCATAAATCTAGGTAACAAAATGTAACTTATTTTTTTTAAGCACATTATATGGCCTTTCTACCTCCCAAACTGTTACAAAGTAGGGGGCCATAATGACATAAATGAACGGCACTACCTTTTTCGTCAGCTTATAGCATTAAATGTACAGACGCCTGCAGGTCAAGCTACCCGAAACTGTCAATATTTCCCAATGAACCTTGAACCTTATACTTCAGAAATAAAGTCGAAAATCTATCAAAGAAATCTGACAGATTGTAGTAGCTTGGTGTGCAGGCGTCTGTACTTTTTTATGTCCCAGTATGCGATTTATACAGGGCTTCGTGTCGACATTGAAGTTAATTGGTTGCTGGCCGAAAAGAAATATGGCGGAACGATTAAACGTCATTTACTATAGTGCATCTTGGTACCAATAGCTTTTGAGAGCGCTGTTGTCTATATTGTCTGAGGAAATTGGAAATAGTTAGAAAAAACAAGATGGCGGCTCGGACCAATGCGCGCCAAAACTGACTGTCAAACTTTAGCCAAACCGTGTTTTAAATAAACAGTGAAAGAATTGATTGGCAGTCGCCTTTTTATTATAATTATATTTCATATACAAAACTGATTCAGTTCAAAACAATTTTTTTAAAATATTCCACGAAATTCAGTTTTAAACCTTTTTTAAATCGACAAGTTTTATCATATAGGTACACTACCTTCACTATAAACCATAAACATGTACCGAAACAGTCACAATTCGATTGTAAACTCTAACTTCTGCAAAACAGAGTACATTTTAAGTATTTCCATGGGTTTCCTTGGCACGCCCACTTGATATAATGACGGCAGTGCTGCCAGTTTTTGCTCAGCAGAGTGTGACAATGGTGTTCCAGGGTAAAAATAATGGAGGGGAGAAAATTCCCCTATAAGCATATCGTGCTATAAATAAAGATTTCCTTTACAACTATGTTATGGCTTGAATGAGTCTTTGCGCTTTGCTTAAGCTAATTATTTTTTAAGTAAACAAAAGAACATCATTCACTTTTTTACTTAATGACTTGCTGATGCTATTAATGAATGAAGAAGCGTTGAATGACTAGCCATCATTACTGGTCCCGCGCAAAATAAACCGTGTGTCTAAACCACTTCCATTTCATTATTTTCCTGCCCTTGTCCCATTCAATTTGGGTCGACGCAACACGTTTTCTTCTTCCATTCTCCCCTATCAGACGTCACGGCATCATTTACTCCTTTCTCCTTCATATAATTCCTTACACAATCCATCCATCTTTTCTTTGGCGTTCCTCTTGCTCTCCGGCCATCAACATTCAGATCCATCACTCTTTTAGTCACATGCCTTTTATCCTCCTCATTACATGTCCAGACCAAAAAAACGACTCCCTTTAATTTTTTACAACTTTCAAACTGTCTTTAATAATTATACTCATTGCATTTGTGCATAATTTTTTGATTATTAATTAACCTGTCGACACAATGTCGATAAACGGAAAATGGATTGATAGTAGTATCGGAAGCTACACAACAATAACTGTAATTTATAATTAAACTTAAATCTAAAATTTTGCTTCGGGCACACTGTAAAATATTATTCGGGATGTACGCTCTCTGGTGGATCAAGGGCCCCTCGATATAATTTGCTACGGGTCCCATGCTTGCTTAATCCGGCCCTGATTAATTGATTATTGTAGGTTTATTTATTCATTATTTTATGGTTTTATCTCAAACTCTAACGCAGTCTCAACAATAAAGTTCTGGAAGGAACTACCCTTTTTTTGTCATATTGAAGAAATCATCAAATAAGTTCCCCTGCTCTGGGCGGAGCGGTAGGGGGGGTCAGACTTGTACTGACTAAAACCCACCCATGTTCTTTTTATTGCCATTTACGTTCCGGGGCCGCGGCATCTCTTTCGAACTATTAACATAACTTTTAAAATGTTTAATTTGTTTTTTTTTTTATATGTTATGTGTATTACCTTTTTCTATCTGTAAAAGTTTTCGAAAACATATAGTTATTATTGTTGTTTGACTGGTAGAGAATGCCTTATGGCATTAAGCCCATACAGTTTTAATAAATAAAATGTTATCTATTTAAGAAAAATATAAAGATCGTAGCAGTTGGCGTTTGGTAGATTGCGTAATTTTCACGTGAAAAATCCGTAAGTAAGTGTGTATGCATGTGTGTTTTCTTTCTTAAATATCTGCTTAAAATTCTCTATTTCATTACACAAACTCATTTATTTTTATTGGTCTACTACTCATTGCTGATAAATGTTTTCTAAGGAAAACGGCAACACTATATTTCTGTTATAGAAATTAATTCGCGTGCACAAGTTTCTTGAACTCACAACGGCATGTAGAAGCAATGGCGGCCATTTTAACATCCCTTGTCGGCAGTAAACCTTCTAGTTATGAACTTTATTATATTCCTGGCCGCCATTAGTTGTAGCCTAGCTTTGAATGGCGCTTGATGTATGGTTGTTTTTGTGTGGTAGCAGGTTTGTAGCGACATTGCTCTATGTATTTATGATTCTTAATGTAAGGTGTTGTTATCTATTACATGCCGAATTACCTATGTGCCTTGTAAAGCACGTTATGACGTTGGTCCCAGCTGTCATTTGTAGATATTTGACAGTCGTTACAGGTAGTCTGAGCAGTGTGGACTGAAAGTCTGAGAACCAGTCATACTAATTTTGGTATCCTTACTAATTATGAAAACGAAAGTGAGTTTGTTTGTTTGTTACGTCTTCACGCCTACGTGGCTAAACCGATTTTGATGAATTTTGGTACGGAGATAGTTAAGACCCTGGAGAAGAACATAGGCTAACTTTTTGTTAAAAAGTGAGAAATGAGAGAAAAAGAGGGAAGAAAAGGCAAAACTTAGCTTTGCTATTACAATAAATAAGGCGCTAGGGCAAAAACTACAAGTAACCTGGTACCTGCTGTACCTGCAAATCCGGAAAGGGGAACCGTGTTACCCCTAAATAAACGCGAGTGAAGCCGTGGGCAAAAGCTATTCATAAATAAATGATGTTTTTGTAACGGAGTAAAACAATTATGCCTTTCAGACATTTAAAATCCTTCTCAACTTGTCTCTATACCTAATATCATTGTGAGATCCACTTATAATTGTTGTCGGGAGACACTTAAAGTGTTTATCTGGGTCTTCGTAGAGTTTCATTGATTTCACCCAGCTCTGGGTGGGTAAGTTGCCAACCGTGTTCCCACAACCCCAGCAGGCTAGCATTGGGCTTTATCACATAATTATTCACCGTAATATCCAAATTGCGAAAATCCTGTAAAATCACAGCGATACTTTCGTCTCACGTGCAGAGGGTTGATTGCAATCAGTCGAACCACCCTTATTGAATTGCGTCGATCCGGGACATGCAGACATACACCGCTCTCGTTTAAGCACACTGTTTGTCCGGGATATTATAGCGGGGTGGCTCTGGAGTTACCTTGCTGGATGGTGCAACACTTTTGTTGGTATTTTTTAGTACAGGGGGTAAAATTGCCGCTTTTGTAGAATCATAATAGTATATGTTAATATAGTGAATGGTCGCAAACGTTAGCGTTATTCATATTATTAACTAGCTTTTGCCCGCGGCTTCGCTCGCGTTAAATTCTGGGTAACACAGTTCCCCTTGCGCCTTATTGATTTGTAATAGCAACGCTAAGTTTTCCCTTTTTCCTCTTTCTCCCTCACATCCCACTTTTTTTAATAAACATGCCTATGTCGTTTCCTGGTTCCCAACTAGGTATCTCTGTACCCAAATTCATCAAATCGGTTTAGCCATTAAAACGTGAAGACGTAACAAACAA
This sequence comes from Ochropleura leucogaster, assembly GCA_958449745.1. Classification (NCBI taxonomy): domain Eukaryota; kingdom Metazoa; phylum Arthropoda; class Insecta; order Lepidoptera; family Noctuidae; genus Ochropleura; species Ochropleura leucogaster. The sequence goes on along the minus strand of OY288220.1, from coordinate 4,265,634 downwards.
ACTCACTTTCGCTTCTGTAATATTAGTAAGGATAGCCTTAATGATGTTTACTCTTCGATAAAAGAGTGTCCATGGAGTTTCTTGCCCATACTTCTCCATAGAGATCAACGCTTTGGAATGGGCAACTACAAAAACTTTCACAAGGTATTAAGTATGCCTTGTGACCGGGACTGTAGATTCATTTTGTTTCTTGACATTCAAAAGTGACTGTAATGGTCTAATTGGAAATTAATGATTTTATTTATTTGATTTGTTTGGGTTGCTGAACAGTCTGCTATATTTACGAGCTCGCCCTATTGTTGACTTTTAGACACGCCACAGACTTACTTTTTTTTATTGTAGGTTGATAACGTGCAGCCACATCCAGCCATTCTTACTCTTCGTAACGAGGAGCTAAATTATCTTTATCAGATAATTTATCAGCCCTTATTTAGTGGTCTCCAGCATGTATAACGATTTGTATGATTTGTTGTATGTCTTTTGTATTACTCTGTATTAGTTTTGTTTACAGAATAGTGATACTGAGTAAAAAACTGGCACAAACACACCAAGGGTTCCGTACAAACTTGCGACATAAACGGCCATATCTTTTGACTGCGTAGACTTAGAGGGTTGATTTTTTCACAGCGCAAAGGGACCATAAATTTGAGTATATGGTTTTAATTTCAACTCGATACCTCTACGCGTTCTCGAGATAAAATGGACAGACCGTTAACAGATGACAGTGATCCTATACAGAACCCTAATAATCATTGTTTGTATTTTAATTTAGTGTATGTATTCTTTGATATATATTTATAGTATTTTGTATTATATTTATCGTATTTTATATAGTATCTTTTTTTTGTTTTACACTTACCACTGTTTGTCTCTGCATCACCCAAACGTTGACTGGTAGAAAATGCCTATGGCATTAAGGCCACCTCTGTCAGTACTTAGTACTTAAAGTGTTAAATAAATAATAATAATAAGGGTTCGTTTTCTTCTTTTATATACGGAACCCTGAAAAGCTGTTCCCTACAAAACTGCAATACCTACAGGTCAAAATAGAGTGCGATTCCACCTCGCTAATAGCCGGTTTTTTTTTTTTAATTAGATACGGAACCCTGAAAAGCTGTTCCCCACGCAATACTCGAGTGGCTACAGGTCAAAATAGAGTGCGAGTCCGCCTCGCTAATAGCCGGTTTTTTTTTTTTTAATCCTATAATGGAATCAATGACGTTTAATAATGACGTACTGATTACCTGATAAGCGTTGTATCATACATGTGTGACCTGCATCCAATTCAAAGTTCATCATCTACCTAGCCTTTTCCCAACTATGTTGAGGTCGGCTTCCAGTCTAACCGCATGCAGCTGACTAATTTTACATGGAGCGACTGCCTATCTGTCCTCCACAACCCAGTTGGCACTAGGTAATAAGATACCTCTTGGTAAGACTGGTTAGACTGTTTGTCAGACTTTCGGAACATTGACTACCTGTAACGACTGTCAAAGATCTATAAATGACAGCAGGGACCAACGGTTTCACGTGCTTTCTGAGGCACGGAGGAAATTCGGTATGTCACACCCATCCCTAGGCAAGCGTGGCTTAACCTAAAGATCGACCCGAGCGGCTGCTATTATTAAGCCACGAGCATCCAATTCAAACTTAATATTATGATTTCCGAACGAATCGTATAAAATCGAGTTACAGTAACGAACATCAGCAACCATTCGTAATTCGTTTTGTAAATCAGCGCCTATCGGATGTATCCCCACAGGATATCGCTGATTTACTCTTTTTGCATACAAATTTGAACCTTATAGTGAGGGAATAAGTGAGGTAGTTTAGCAAGGGGCTTGGCAAAAATAAGCAATGGAGTCAATAAACTGATTTGGTCTCATTATTGGAAAAATGTGATTTGCTCTTAACATGTTCACTGCGCCATCATTTTCAAAGAACTTTCAGCTGGTGCTTTGGAGACCTAAAAGATCTCGAAACTAATCTGCCCTTTGGTGCGTTTGAGACCTAATCAGTCTCCTAAAAATACAGTTTTGAAAATAACTTCTATCTTCGAGAAAACCAATGACTTATATTTTAAAGTTTATGTGGGTGAAAGATAGCCTATTGCTCTATATTTTGCTAGGTTCGCACGCAGTTATGACATTTGAATAAACTACAAATACCAAAAAAAATTAGGTATCGATTGTATCTCGTACCGCAACCGAAGATAGTTCAATATGTGTAGTAAGTAGTGATGGGAATAAAATAATATCTCAGTTGTCGATTGAAAAAGTTTTATTATTTTTTTATATTCAATTCTTATTTCAATATAATCAATCACAACAAATCAATATAAAACAAAAACAGGATTAATTACTAGTGCGGGGAATTGTCTTTAATAAAAAAATCAATCAATCAAAATCTGAATCACTGTCATTATTAGCCAATGGGGGGCAAATTTGAATATTATCCAAAAATTTTATTTTAGTGGACGATGGAGCGTTATAATCCGGTGTTGACTTTTTGTTGGTAACCTCACCAAAACAAATAGATTTTCGACACTTTTTTCTTTTAAAATCACTCATTGTTAATAAAAAGTAATCAACACGTACACGACGTATATTAATACGCGAGTGTTATTTCCAAAACGTGCGCTCGACCTCCCACGTCGATGCTAGGACAACACTAACACGAGTCACGGAGCGCCCGCGCCGCCCTCCCTTCCTCTCTTGCGTCTACGAGGCCTATGATTCCACGAGGATCGACATATCTCCTAACGCAAGAAATGAAAATAATTATAGTACTGTGCGTTAGGGACCTAATCCATCTCTAATTTATTTTTTAATGTCTTTAAATTCAGTTTTAAGTAGAAAGCAAATATGTATATTTGTCTTACTCATACATAAAGAACTTTACAAGTTAGATCCTCCCGCAAGGAGTGAAACAACACGATTTTATTCAACGCACAATAGAAAAGTCTTGCAAGAGATCTGATAGATCTCGTAATGCAGCGAACGTGTTAATATTATTACAAATTAAGGTTAGGTACGGAATGTTGTCGTGTCGACGACGCGTTAGTGTTTCACGCGCGCCTCAAAGAGATGTCAGCAAAGCAGAGGGGCCTGCCAGGGCAACCGCCTGCCGGGGTAGCGGGTTGTTCGAAAGAGATACCGCGGCCCCGAAACGTAAAGGGCAATAGTAGGAACATGGGTGGGTTTTAGTTAGTACAAGTCTGACACTCCCCCTAGAGCAGGGAAAGTTATTCGATGATTTCCGCTTTCGATTCGATGATTTTGAGTCTGCATAAGTGGCAGGTTTAAAAAGGCTCGTCCCTTATCATATGGGACTTATACTCTCATTACAGTTGGGAAATCGTCAAATAACTTCTCCAGCTCTGAGAAGGGAGTTTCAGACTTGTACTGACTAAAACCCACGTTCCTTCTTTTGCCATGTGTGTTGCGGAACTGCGGTATCTATTTTTTATAATAATAAAAGTTTATTGAGCAAATCAAGTATATTGACTTGGCTCGCGAGGATAACGTTATAATATTAATAATCCGCGCGGCTCGCAAAATTGGGGTAAACTCGAGCAACTAGCAAAGCATCTTTAACTTGACCGGTTACTTAAGAACCCAAGACCAACCAAACAATGACCCAAGATCCGTTACTTACCATATGCTCGACAAATGATGATTCTAACCGCAATTTGTGTTGCGCAAGCGCAGACTTGCAACCACACGATACGTGCCAATTACTAATTATAGGAACAAAAAACTTCACCCCAGCATTTGATGTTTTTTATAACAGTATCGCATGCTAGTCGATTTTTTGTAACTTGTTTTGTATTTTTTTTTTTTTTGATAAAATTGATTATTGATTGTCTGGGGTGGGTTGGCGGTAGACGAAGCGGTTCCCCATGAGTGATGAGAAACTGAAATGTATGAATTTAATCATCATTTTCCTACCATTGTCCCATTCTATTTGGGGTCGGCGCAACACGTTTTCTTCTTCCATTCTCCCCTATCAGACGTCACGGCATCATTTACTCCTTTCTCCTTCATATAATTCTTTACACAATCCATCCATCTTTTCTTTGGCATTCCTCTCTCCCTCACAGTTACATTACATACTTATTCATACCAAGACAAACGATGTTAAAATATTAAATGAAAATATTCTAATTCACAAAGGCCATTATGCCAGATGGACCATATGATCATAAAACGTCGAGAAAAGGTGCAGGGTTCGAGTTGATCGTTTCCTATGGAGAAGAACCGACAAGAAACTCCATGGAACATCCCAATCCTTGTCGCCAATGTTATGTTCGTGACAATAAAAACACGAAGATTCAATGAAGACTGGCGTTTAATATAAGAGTAGTTCGACATACCCTCACATCTCCCTGCCTAGCCCTTTCCCAACTATGTTGGGTCGGCTTCCAGTCTTACCGGATGCAGCTGAATATCAGTATTTTACATGGAGCGACTGCCTATCTGACCTCCACAACTCAGTTAGTACTGGGTAATACGATACTCCTTGGTAAGACTGGTTGTCAGACTTTCAGAACAAAGTTCAAAGATCTACAAATGACAGCCGGGACCAACGGCTTAACGTGCTTTCCGAGGCACGGAGGAAACTCGATATGTCACGGGTGGTCACCCATCCACAGACCAACCTAGGCAAGCGCGGCTTAACCTAAAGATCGACCCGAGCAGCTGCTATTATTTAGCCACGAGCTCCTCACAACATATACTTATGAGACGATACAATTGTACTGCACATAACCGCTAATCTTTTAAAGTTATTTGGTTTTACTATTGTATCTCCTTTGTATTATTTGTCTTAAATCTTCGCAAATGTATTTCTTATATTATTACATGACCTCTCTATTTTGCAGATTGGAAATCATCAAATAACATCCCCCGCTCTGGGCGGAGCAGGGGGAGAATCAGATGGGCCTTCTCTTCTTCTTGACCTGAATCTTCTTCTGAGGGCAGAAATATGGTCGACGATGATACAGGCTAACCCAAAAGAAGCCTAATAACTCGAGACTTGAACAGATCTGGGCTATATGAACTCGAGAACTTACGCAAGCAGTGGATTCCACTCCTTCGCTGGTCGCTTAATATAGGTTGCTTGAAGTGCTCCGAGTGAACGTGTGGATACACAAGGTATGGGTGATAACCAGCAGTACGGTTGAAGAAGAAACAATGTAATTTGCACATTTGTATTTGACGGCACTTTTGGAGCAGTGGCTGGGTGATTGGCTGCTGCTCTGCGTGTCGCAGGTTAGATCTCCACACAGAACAAATATTTGTATAAACTACAGGATGGTTTATTTTTTTTAAAACGAATCTATCATCCAGGAGATACGATACGATAATCAAATCAAAAGTAATTTATTCAAATTATGGCTGATAATAATCAGCCCTTTTTGAACGACAAATAACAATAGACATTGCACCAAAACGCCCGCCCTTCGCAACTTCCTAATATTTTAGCTAGGAAGAAGTGGCGGTAAATTTAAGAAACCAGCAATTTTCTATCAAATTGCTGGTTATTATTAAAATATGACTAAATCCTACAGTCTAAGTCTAACGGGTATATCTGCTAGTGTAAGTGGGCACACTTACAATTGCAGATATATTCCTAGTGTGGGACAACGTTTTAATAAAAACAAACAAAATGACATCTTGAAAAAAAAACGAAAAACCTTTTTGTTCATATAATTAGGATAACATCTTCGCCAATCATATTATACCATACAACAGTTGGCACAATTCTTACAAACACCTATTGTTTATATTTAAACCAAAATAACGGACAGACCCCATTGTTACCGTAGGAGACAGTTGCTAACAATTATCATGGGGTACAAAAGACCCCATAGTTATAGGAATTAATAAGTCGTCAAAGAATATAACAGTCTTATGACAAATGTCGTATAAGATAAAATGGCGCCTGTTGTTAATATTTGAATTGAATTAAATAATTATGGGGTGCAAAAATAAAAGGAATTAGGGTCTGAATGATACGCGCTGGTTCAAATATACAAGATCCTTGAGACGTAGAGTAATCAAACTATAAATATTTAATTCAATTAAACGTGTCGACACGGCTTGTCGTCAATAGACGGATGCACGGAGAGCTAATTGCTCACAGGCCCGCATCTACGGTGGCCGGGAGTCGTCTCATGGCGCACGACGCCCGCGGCGTGTCCCTCGGTTCTACATATGCTTATGTAACAATCACATATTTAACCTGTCCAAATTTTTAAAGGACTATGCACTTACTTTATTTCTTTTCATTATGTCATAAACATACGAGGCTGAAGTCTCCTCCATAATTTGCAAATCAGGATTAAAAACTAACAATTACCAGGACATATACAAAAGCAGATGAAAACCGCAAATTCTTTATATTAAAACTAAATACAAAGACGACATATTGCAAACGGGAGCAACGGATTAATTTCTTGCCAATCACCAACTTAACACGAACCGATAATAAACCAACGGAACTTCAAATATCAACTCTCTAACTTTGAAATAAGGTTTGGAGTAAAAATATTGTATGTAAAAATAAGTGTGTTTCTTAAAAGTAACAAATCGGTCGAAATCGGTTGAAAAGTATCGGTTTTTTTGTCAATAATTGGGCCTCATTTGGGCACTTTGGTCGGATGTGGTCCAGGGATGATGCTGCGTGATCATTGTGTCGTCACTTCGTGTCAAAGGCGGCTCGTTTGAGTAGCACGCGATGTTTGGAGGTGACCTTTGAAGTGTCAGCTGTGAATGTGTGAACTTTAGGAAGAAACAATAAAGAAAGAAATAAAATATGTTTATTATAGTCACACAGGACTAAACAATAAAATAAAATAAAAAAAACCGGCCAAGAGCGAGTTAGACTCGCCCACCGATGGTTCCGTACAAACTTGCGACATAAACAGCCATATCTTTTGACTGCGTAGACTTAAAGGGTTTATTTTTCACAGCACGAAGGGATCACGTAGAAAAAAAAACACAACAAAAATGGTTTTAAATGACTTTACTTCCGGAAGTCTGTTTTTTTTTATAATACGGAGCAGGCCTAATACCATCAGCCAAGCACGAATCCGGGTTCCGTGGATCGATAAAATTCCTGATGTGAAAACACAAAGACACTACCCAACCCGGGATTCGAACTAAACCCTCATTGGTTTAGTTCGTTTACAATTAGTCAGTTTACAATTTTTTAAATCTTTTATAAAACGTAAACTATGTCTGAAAGCTTACTATAATACGAATCATTGCCTTGAAGATAAAAAGGCTTGGGATTAAGCTGCTCGACACTTTAATTTACTCGGTGAGTGTCAAAATTTGCCTTTATTTATTGTCTATTCCTTTATTCTATACACTTTGACATTAATATTTACTTTGTTTATTTTTACATTCGTTTTATTATTATTATTATGATTTGTGACATTTAATTTTCTTATTATTATAATTTATGACATTTTATGATTTCATTATGATCTTATTATTATTTTTTTCTTTTATTTGTTTTTATTGTGAATGTGAGGACCATGTGGATCATTTCTTTTATTTGCTTTGTTTTTTGACGAAGGTCTGGCACTTTGTGTACTATAAGCGACCTACACAAATGTCCTTTTTTTGGGAAATGATCGTCGTGTCGTTGAGCTCCTTGGGTGATGAGTTGAGCTACACGATAACTGACAAATGCTTGCACTGACTGGACAGGTCTACTCAATCTGTGTGGTGCTTTCTTAAAAAGACCGTTTCAGACACTATCTGCATAGTCCTCATGTAAGTTGACCAAGATTATTTTGTCTGGACTTTAAAATAGACCTCTGAGTTTGTTTCGGCTGTTTCTTCTCAAAGTAGTCGGGTACGAAACACCGGCCTCAACTAGTTTTTAAAAAAAATTACATGTAAAAGTGTTTGTGAAAACTTACTTGCAAAATAAACATCATTTATCATTTACATAAACTGTAGATATGTATCACATTAGTGATCATTACATTACTAGAAATAATATTGTCTTATTCGAACTCTTTTTTGTTGCCTGTAAATGATAATGATAAATAATGTTTAGGTACTTTGGAAGTAGATTTTTACAAACACTTTTACACGTCTTTTTTTAACTAAATGAGGCCGGTGTTTCGTACCCGACTACTCTGAAAAGAAACAGCCGAAATAAACTCAGAGGTCATAGTCACTTTAAAAAAAAACTTGGTTAACTTACATGAGGACTATGTAGATTAGTGTCTGAAATGGTATTTTCAAGAAGCACCACACAGATTGAGTGGACCTGTAAAATCGGGGCAAGCATTTGTCAGTTATCGTGTAGCTCGACTCATAATACAAGGAGCTCAACGACACGACGAACAATACCAAAAAGAGGACATTTGTGTAAATAAATAAATAAATATCTTGGGACAACTCACATACGGCTATCTGATCCCAAGCTAAGCAGAGCTTGTGTTATGGTAACTAGACAACTGATATACATACTTATATAATTTATAAATACATACATATTATAGATAAATCACACCCAGACACAGAACAAACAATCATGCTTATCTCACAAAGTTTGTCCTGTGTGGGAATTGAACCCACGACCTCCGGCTCAGCAGTCAGGGCCACTAACCACTAGACCAACAGGCCCGTGTAGGTCGCTTATAGTACTCAAACTACCCACACTGCTGCAGTGAGCATGTACTTAGTGCAGCTGTGGGATATTCAGAGGCAGATATCGTCCATGCTTAAGCTCCTATTTTACCATCAAATATTCCCATCTGAACATCTCAATCAACATAAGTTAAAAATCTTTTAACTTTATTTACTTAACATGCAAATATTGACAACCGTCTACGGGGTGGGGGCGTCACAAAGGGTACCGCTTCCTTTGATCTTAGCTCTCACCTGTGCCGCCAAGATTTATCACTTGCGTCTTCCACAAATGTATTGTGTGGGGGACAACCCTTCTTTATTGGTAGCAAAAACACTGATGAATGGGTTCTTGGGTAAGTAGTCAAGCTGTTGGTTCGCTTTTTGGCTGTCCATCAATTTGTTTTAGACTGTACTTGAGTTTGGATACGTATTGTGTCGACTGGCATTTGTTTTTGGGTTTTTGAAATCGGAATTTGATGTTGTGGTTGTAATGTTGCATTTATGTCAATTTTGTTTATGTAGTTTTTTAATTGAATTTACTTTTTATTATTTAGGTACTATCTTCCGCCAACGACTTCAACCGCGTGGCATAGTTACTTTGGGCTAACGCTAACTTTAACCTGCATGATGATCGAATAAAATGTATCTTTCTCTCCCCTTTTCTTCAATCTTTTTTCCACATATCTCACATAAAAAAATGCCTATGTCCGTTTCCAGAGTCCCAACTATCTCTGTACCAAAATTAATCAAAATCGGGTTGGTCATTTAGGCATGAAGACGTAACAAACAAACAAACTCACTTTCGCTTCTAAAATATTACCTACTAGCTTATGCCCATGGCTTCGCTCGCGTTAAATTCGGGGTAAAACAGTTCCCCTTTCCTGCAGACAGACATAGGCTATTTTTTAAGTGTAATATGTGGGATCAACAGGGAAGAAAAGGGAAAACTTAGCATTGATATTACAATGAATCATGCGCAAGGGCAAAAACTACAGGTAACAATTAAGTACCTTGCAAATCAGGAAAGGGGAACTGTGTTACACCGAATTTAACGCGAGCAAAGCCGCGGGCAAAATCTATTGCATCATAATTTTCTGATTCAACTAACAAACAAATGACAAGCACCAAAAATCAAGAGGTTCCCCAAATATCACCAACCATTACGAATGTCAACCATACAGTTCCCCCCAAAATACTTTAATCCAACAATACATGCATCCCTTTCATTCATTCGGTCCCCGCAATCATTCGGTCAATTTGACAATGGCTGCCGGACCCCTGTTTTGAAAATATTTGCTTGCGGACCAAACAATTTGATGTAAGTGGCCCTACCGAAATGAAATGAATGATTTGAATTGAATAATGCATCCTGTGTCGATTATTTTATTTTGTGGAATGGATTGATCCTGTGTTTAATGTCTGGCTGTCTTGGATGTTAAAGTGTGTCTTTTTTATCCAACTATACATTTATGGTATAGATAAAATATTCACATTTTCACAGGTGGTCGTCGTGAAATTTATAAATAAACTATCTATTCCACGCGGTTTCACCCACGCTGCTCAGCACCAGTTGGTCGTAGCGTGATGTAATATAGCCTATAGCCTTCCTCAAGAAATGGACTATCCAACACTAAAAGAATTTTCCAATTCCAACCAGTAGTCCCTGAGATTAGCGCGTTCAAACAAACAAACAAACTCTTCAGCTTTATAATATTAGTATAGATATAGGTAATACTAGCTGCGCTCCGCAGTTTCACTGGTAATGGAATATAAAATATATCTTTATGAATTGTAGTCTTTGTGTTATTCTGATATGTAAACTATATTATTGTGAAGTTTCATAAAAAAAATATTAAGAAGTTTTTGCGTGAAAGAGCAACAAACACTACTTACATACATTCTTACAAACTTTCGGTTTTATAATATTAAAAGGATATTTTTGGAAACCTCATTTCAAATTTTTATACACCACGACCACAATAGCCTACATTTTGATGATTAACCGTATAGTTCGGTACAGACCCCTTCGGGGGCTTGACATTCAAACCTCCGCTGGCTCGGTACTGGCCCCGAAAGGGGTCGGACATTTAAGTCATATGACCTCCTCATTATTTTTGTAAATATTTTATTTTCTGGTTAATAAATAATATGGGTGTGCATTCATTAAGATAGTAGAATAAAAAACTCATATGTAAACGTCATTAGAAGTTCTTTAATTATTGAGGAAGTTTCTTAATTAAGTCTTATATAATCCAAATGCGTCAATTACGATCATCGCCATTTTGATGGCAGTGTAGGTCGACGCTAAAAATCATAAAAAAATAGGTTTTCGGACATTTAAACTCCACATTATTGGGCATGACTAACGTGTCCTTTTATTACGTGACGAAATCATTCGTAATTGAACTTATATTAGTAGTGGTAATGATACATTTTGAAATCTAAAGTCGAAGTTTCGCGCCAATCGTGCTTGTTTACATTTTTAATTCCACATTATATCATATTTTCACGAATAGATAGAATATTATAAATAACATGACAATGCCCAGATCTTATCGTAATTTGCAATAATAGGACCAATAACACGGAATATTCATAACCACTACTAAATTCACTTTCGAAATTGACGTCCATTTCTTTATTTTTAATTTTGTGATGTGTAAATGCGATTATTTCAATCGATTATTTTCTTGTAAATCAATCAACTCGAATAATTAAATTAAGGAATATCAGAAATTGATAGATGAAAATAAAAAATAATTTTGTATCACGTGTAAAATACTATAAATATTGATTGTAATATTTTTTACGCCATTAAAACCGATTCAACAACAAACAGTAGGTACAAACTGATATATGGGTAAATTCGCGCCAATTTTATTTTCAGATAAAAATTCAAAAAAGGAATGCTTTCGCTGTTCTAATTTTAATTAAAATGTTTATTTGATATTTTATTAATAATTTGGTTTTGTACCTACTATTTGAATGTGAATTGCAAATAGAAATAAATAAGGTTGAATATAGAACGCGCCAATTATGATCTTGGTAAGCACATTAAAAAAATCAGCTAAGATACATTATATTTGTTCGACAAAATTGTTTGGTTGGATTGGTTATTTGAAAAGCGTATTCATTCTTTCCTAAAACATGGCCTACGAGGCCAAAGTGTTCTTGGAGTGGAAGCCTTGGGGTAAAAATGGCCTATAGAGGAAGAGCACAATTGAGATGGAAACACGACACCAAGAAAACTCCTGGTTCAAAATGAGTCCATTTTGAACCTAGATTTTTCTTGACGTCGTGTACCGGGGTTTTTTTTTGGGTGGCAAATCGTCAATTAACTTCCCCCGCTCTGGGCAGAACGGGGGGGAGTGTCAGACTAGTACTGACTAAAACCCACCCATGCTCCTTCTATTGCATAACCCTGACACTCCCCCCCGCTTCGTCTAGAGCGCGGGAAGTGAGGCGCTCCTCAATCCAAGCCGCTACAGGCATCGGGCGTCGGGTGTCTATATCAATATTTTAGGCCCCGATGTGTGCGGAGTCCCTGTCCGTCTAAAACAAAGCTCTACTGCGGAGGCATGGCTTTCTAGGTGCGGTACGGTATGGTTGTGCCCGCTGGGGTGCCTGACTAGTTACCTACAGAATTAGCATGACCTCCTACAAAAACGGCCGCCATTTTCATTCATCGTCATTCAAAAAAACAGCCAAAATCTTTTGCCGCGAAACCGTTTGACAGCAAAATGTACCTCAAATCTTGGCGCATAAGAAAATAATTATAGCATAACAAAAAAGCACGTGACAAAATGTTGTTGTCTTTCTTTTCTTATCGATATCATAGATATTTGAACAACTATAATATCAATAGTAGAATAATATGCAATCTCCATAGGTAAATTCCTCAATGGTCCCAAAACTTTTTTTTAAAGTTTACTCGATAACGATTATCGATTAGGTTGAATGCAACTTTTTAATCGTAATGATGAAACTTAGATTTACGGTCAGCACTAAGAAATGTCATATTGCAACACAGTTTTTAGTATTTTTTGTCGAGATTTGTATCGTGTTTTATTTTGAATTTATATGTTTAATGGCAAAAATAAGAATGCAGATGGAATGTCAATGTTTTTATTTTGGATTTCCGATTTTATTATCAAAGGGTTGTCTTGTGTATGTGCATTATTTCCAGCGTTTTTAAAGTACCTAATTTTTGGAAGGGTGTAATAATATGTATTTTACACACATTTTACAATAGATTGACGCCGTTTTATCGACCTTATGAGGTTTTTGGAAATATAAACCTCAAACTTATCATATGAAACAGCCCCGGTGACTTATTTTTAATAACAAAATTGAATGCTGTAAATTGATGAAAATTCTTGAATTTCATGACAATTCGCGCCACCCCACCGATTCAGCTGATGTGTCATGTGTCAAAATTCTGTCGTGCAGAGTGGTTAAAGTCAGGAAACTTCTTCATTGCATCCGATGCGGATTTAACCCCTCGCACGTCCGCAAACATTGCTTGAAAATGCCTCAAATGTCGAAGCAGTTAGTAGGTATAAAATTATTTTGGGTAGACGTTCACAAAAATTAAGTTTTCGTCATTATACAGATAATAACATAATACAAATTATACCTTTTTGGATTCGTTATGAGTTTACCTGTTTATTGGTATACATATCTAATAAATTAAAACTAACCTGACTTCACAGCGACGTGAAATGTTTTTATTTTGATATTTTTTTTCACATAACCTTGAAACTTGATCACAATACACCGAATTCACACACATATTTACCTAAATAACACTATATTACGATAACAAATATGTTCAGGCATTCATATTACACCGTATTTTACTTCCAAACATATTATTTGCAAACAAAAAAATATATTTCCGAACAGAGCCGCACACGCACGACTTTGCGGTATTTATGGTATTTATGGTACCAAATTAGGTTGTGATCAAATAAATGTTACTCAAGGACTGTATTACTTACTAAAAACCATATTGTGTTGCTAAATGCGAAAAAACGCCAAAAAGTGACATCCAATCGCAACCGATTCCTTATGAGCCAACGGGTGCACACGCGACGTTTGAAGCATTTTTCCTTATGAGCACCCGGGTGCTCATAAGGACGCTCGAGGGGTTAAGGCGATTCTCACACTGCCCCGCATGATGCAGCGTAGCGCGTGGATGCGTGTTCTTCCGTTGCTTGTAAGTATCTCCGTTTGTATGGAAAAACGCACAGTCTAACACACAGAAAATGCATCCACGCGCGTTCACGCGGATCACGCGCATACACGCGGAGAAACATGCACCCCCGCGCGTAGGTGCGGGGCGAGACGCAAGGTATGGCACACCGAATCCCGCAGTGCCGCGCGTGATTTTGAATGGGCGTGACGTGTGTGTTTGAAAATGGATCTCGATATCGAATAAATGAGAGCCGCCGTGCGTGAATCTACAAAACGCACCTACGCGCGTGAGTGCGCAAAAAACCCGCACGATGATGCAGATCTGCACTCCCGCAGGAACGCGCGTAGGTGCGTCGACACGCAATATGCAGCATGATGCGGGGCAGTGTGAAAACCGCCTAAGCCGAGAACAGCAGTGACAATTTCGCACTTGAATCAACAAACGACGTTATTCAATACACTGCTAAGAAATTAAATATTATAATATAATAAAAAGTACTTTTGATATTAATCAATATGAAACTATGATTTAATTTGTTTTTCCCGCGCTTTTTCATCTCATACTGAAAGAGAAATAACGATATGACACCGCTAAGCAGCCTTATATTAAAAAAATAAATTGAACTATTTTTGAATTTAGAACTTAAATAAATGACAATTTGTTTTATGCAAATTATTTTCAACATACCTAGGTTATCATTTATTTGCGATATTCTGTTTTTTGGAGTTTATTGGAGTTTACTCCAAGAATCGATATTATATAATTATAAGACCGGTATGATAAAAATCCGAGGGGTAAAACCTACTAAAGTAACGAAAATGTGTCACGTTTTTGGTGCGCACCTTTAGTGCGCAACTTTCTAATTTGGCTGTGAGTGTATTAAGATGTACATATGGCATGCTGTATAGGCGACTATACCTATATACTATATGTCATTGGGCTTGTTTTTTTTCATTAATTTGTGAATTTACCCTTTCATATGATATTAATCTTTTTTCAGTTGAATAAACTCTTTTTGCGTATGGTTAGATACTCGTACTTAAGGAGTAAACTCCAGTCGTGCGTCGGAGCTGACACACACACTTTTTTTTTTGCGATATTCTGTTTTTTTTTTAATAATTATGATGGCCTTAAAACAAGTGCCTCCTTGCGCTGAAAAAGGCTATATGGATTTCAGCAGTTGTTTATTGGTATCCGTGATGAAATAGAAAAAATGAAAGCCCTTTTTTTGGGTTGGGAAATCATCAAACTTAACTTATTATTAACTTATTTATTAACTTCCCCTGCTCTGGACGGAGCAGGAGCGAGTGTCAGACTTGTACTGACTAAAACTCACCCACGTTCCTTCTATTTCCCTTTACGTTCCGGAGCTGCGGTATCTCTTTCAAACAACCCGCAACCCCGGCAGGCGGAGGCCCTGGCAAGCCCCTCTGCTTTGTTGACATCTCTTTAAGGCGCACGTGTAACACGAACGCGCCGTCGACACGGCCTGTCGTCAATAGACGGACGGACGGTGAGCTACCCATTCCTCACCGTCCACAGGCAAATGAAAGCCATTAATTCGATGAATGAGAAAAAAAGCACGCCTGTGAAATACATTGCATATTGAACCTTATTGTACTTAGTGCAATAAGAGCCAATTTTCGAGTATTGAAAAATAATTAGTTCTAGCGGTATTTGTACTACATAATTAAATATCTATGATCACAAGAAAGACACTTTTTTAGTTCTTAAACACACCGACAATCTCCATTACTATTTCTATATCGTAAATCACTCACGCTTTTGTGGTAAGCAGAGTTCCAAGTCCCAACGCATCTCGCTGAACCGTCACATCATTGTCACGATTTGACCCAAGATGACCCGCGCTGATATAGCCCTTATTACAACAGTGTAAGAGCTATAATTGGGCAAAAGAATTGCTCCGTCGTGACGCACTTTTTTGGAGAAGGACGACGAAATCTGAGATTTTGTTTTCTGATAAGTTTTGTTCTTGTATGAATTGTGAATTGACTTTTTTATCTTTTCAAAGTATTATAAACTCAAACTCAAAGTATTCATTCCAATTCGCACTTTTAAATGTCAAAAACAAAAACACAACATAACAAAAACAAAACAATCCCAGTCACAAGACATGACATAACGTAAAAATATAATAATTTAAAAGAGTGCCCATGGAGTTTCTTTCCCATTCTTCTCCATAGCGATCAACGCTTTGGAATGGGCAACTACTTACAGTACTTTCACAAGTTATTATGCCTTGTGACCGGGACTGTAGATTTATTTTGTTTCTTGACATTCAAATGTGCCCGTAATGGTCTAATTGAAATAAATGATTTGATTTGAGTATAACTTGTGAAAGTACCTCAGTTACCAATAAAATTTAGAAAAAAAAACATTTTGATTGGGCAATTTAAGTTTTGGGTATGGTATCAAACATATGGACCATAGTTGGGGAGCCTATTACCAACTGGTACTTACCATCTAACCGTCAAGTTCGTGAACGGGCGCTGTTGTGACTAGTCACATCTCAGTTGCCACGGCATATTTAAATTTATCGTTTAATTTTTGAATTGCCTTTTTTATTTATTTATTAAACTTTATGCACATGTATAAAAAACACTGTACAAAAGCGGACTTAATGCTTTGGGTATTTTCTACCAGTCTACCTTAGGGTGACTCAGAGCAAAAACATAGTAAGTAGGTGCAGGATGCATCAGAGAGAATTCGAAAAAATAATAATATTTACAATCCTTACTTATAATATTATAAAAGCGAAAGTGAGTTTGTTTGTTTGTTTGTTACCTCTTCACGCTTTAATGGTTAAACCGATTTTGATGAATTTTGGTACAGAGATAGTTAAGAACCAGGAGACGGACATAGGCTAATATTTTTTTGAGAAAACGTAGCGTTGCTATTACAAATCAATAAGGCGCAAGGGGAACTTTGTGACCCCGAATTTAACGCGAGCGAAGCCGCGGGCAAAAGCTACTTAAAATATAATGATAAATACTTATACATACATACAAAAAAAAAACAATGATTAGAGAGTTAAAATACATGAAGAAAAACTACAACCATTTAATTTGGAGACGAATCAACCAGCTTCTTAAGCAAATGTTCCCGAGCTTTTACTTTGTAAATGAACCGATTGGTGGCCATCTTGGTATTCAGTGGTGTTCCTTTTTTATCTAGGAAATTTTTTGACGACACGGTAGCCGCAGTTTGCGCAGCAGTCTGCGCTATGTGTCGCGGGTTCGTTCCCCGCACGGAAAAAATATTTGTATGACCTGCAGATAGTTGTTCCGAGTCTGGCTGTTTGTGTATGTGAGTTTAAATGTTTGTGAACGCACCCACGATACAGGAGAACTTCCTAGTGCGGGGCAACGTTAGTTTTTAATATTTCTATGTTTGAAAGTAATACGACGGCAACGGAACACAAAGGACAAAATAAGGAACTTGTATTGGTTTTAGTCAGTAGGTACAAGTCTTAAACTTCTTTCCCTTGAGTCTATTTATCCCAACGTAGGAACCGAACCCAGGGTCTCATAAATCACTAGACCAATCAGGCAGCAACGGGAAATAATAAAATCGAGTATCTAAAAAGTCAGTTTCATAACTTTTCGCGTTACTAGTACGCGCTACTCGCAAATAGATGGCGCCATGTACGCGTGAACTTGAATGGCGTTAAGTACAGTAGCGACATCTAGTGAGAAGTAGTAGTAAATTTTTAAATTTAAATATGCTGATAACACATTGTTTTAGGAAATGACGTGAACAAGACAAGAAAAATTATATCACACTAAATTTTTGTATTTATTTAAACTACTTGTACAATAATGGTACAAGGCATTCTATACCAGTCAACCTTTGGGACAACATTATGATGATAGGGTACAAAAATAATATTTAAAAAATCACTATTTGTTTTCGAGAGTTTTTTTTTTAAAGAGTGAGATATGAGGGAGAAAGAGGGAAGAAAAGGGAAAACTACAAGTAGCAGGTAAGTAGGTACCTGCAAATCAGGAAAGGAACTGTGTTACCCCAAATTTAACGCGAGCCAACCCGCGGGCAAAAGCTAGTATCTCAATCAAACAGTATTACTTTAAATACTACGATCGCTATTATCAGTTGTGATAATTTGATAAACTATTGAACTTAATTAAGTCATGGATGACTTTTACAGATAGCACAAGACTTTTGATACAATGATGTTTATTTTGTAGGTAATTAGGTTTTTACACACAGTTTTACAAGTAATTTTATCTACTAGTTGAGGTTGGTGTTTTCTTCTCTGAGAAGAAACAGCTAAAACATCATCACCCTAAGGTTGACTGGTAGAAAATGCCCAAGGCATTAAGTCCGCCTTTGTACAGACGCCTGCAGGTCAAGCTACCCGAAACTGTCAATTTTTCCCAATTAACCTTGTACCTTATACTTTAGAAATAAAGTCGAAAATCTATCAAAGAAATCTGACAGATTGTAGTAGCTTGATGAGCAGGCGTCTGTACAATGTTTTTGTGCATGAAGTTTTAATAAATAAATAAAACAAACTCAGAGGTTGCAGTCTCTTTTAGGATAAGTTTTCCCTTTCCTTCCCTCTTTCTCCCTCATATCCCAAGTTTAAAAAAGAATTGTCCTTCTCCTAGGTCCCAACTATCTCTGTACCAAAATTCATCAAAATCGGTGAAGAGGTATCAAACAAACAAACTCACTTTCGCTTTTATACCTAATATGAGTAAGGATTTATTTGGCTCCAATTTCCTAGATTCAAAAACTTCAAATCTACTTTGTCGATACTTGGTTTTATGCAAGTTCGTCGATAAAAATGATGTCAATATTTTATCTTCGCAGCGCCAAAACAAAATCTTATCGAATGCGTCATTTAATAACAATTGCAAAACACGTGTCATAATTGCTTATTTATTACTAAAAGAATACCGTTGGGGGACTTACCTAAAAGCCGAAAAGAGAAGCATTTCTGAAAATTCTGGTACGTATTGCACATCCTGGACGGTCATTCTGTTTGGCTCACTAATAGACCCACAACTTCGTTGGGGTCAGTCTCCCAGTCTAACCAGATTCAGCTCGGCTCTCAGTCTAACCCGATTCAGCTCAATACCATGATTTTACTGTATAATTTAAATTTATTTTATTTGAAAAACAAATGTTGCGCCACACTCGAATTTATCTCTATATCGTGGGTGCGTTTATAAAAATTTAAAGTCACACAAACAGCCAGACCCGAAACAACTACCTGCAGGTCACACAAATATTTGCTCCGTGCGGGAATTGGGCCCGCGACACGCAGCGCAGCAGTCGATCGCCCAGCTGCTGCGGCAACCGTGCAGTCAAAACGTCAATTCACTATTCCGTGATCATTATAAACTAGATTTCTTCAAAGTCCGAGTGAATCGGCTTTTTTCAGGCAAGCATGCTACACCCTAGGCTGCATCATCGCTTCACATTATTTGTGAGTTGCGACCAAACGCCAGTCAACTTAGTTCATATTAATATTAGCTTCCGCCCACGTCTTCGTCCGCGTAGCAGTTACTTTGCGCTAACGCTATCTTAAACCCGCGTGATGATCGAAAAAAAAAATAGTTTTCTCTCCCGTTTTCTTCCATCTTTCTCCCCCTTTTCTCACATTTTTTAGCCAATGTCTGTCGCCAGAGCTCCAAATGTCTCGGTACCAAAATTCATCAAAATCTGTTTGGCCATTTAGGTGTGAAGAAGTAACAAACAAACTCACTTTCGCTTTTGTAATATTAGTAAGGACATATAAAAAAAAACATCGATCTTATGCCTGTCTGTCCTCAACAGCCAAACACGGGTTATTTATACAAGTCTAGTGATGATAATGATGAACAGGTCTTAAAGAAAACAAGGTTGCGTGTGAAATACTGAACTTCGAACATTAAAGATAGAGAAGAAGGCAAAACTGTGTTGTGTATTCTTATTGAAATAACACAATATAAGTCAGTAGAAGATCTTGCCACTAAAAACATAATTGTGGAACAAAATAAGGAAAAAAAAAACACTTGAAAACTACGAGGAAAACAAATATGTAATAACCTAATATTCACAGAGAATTAATACATAAAGTTCAATTCTTCACTACAAAATACACTATCTGAAAAATTCATCAGAAATCACATCTTTCACAAACTTCGCCCATCGATCGTTGAAGACTTTAAATAATTTCGCTTTACCTTCATCTTCCAAAGCGCTGTATGTGATGGAGTTGAGAGCAAGTTGTTTCAGTAGTCTTAAGTCGGCATGCTTACTTGCGATTCCCATGAACGCCACGAAGAAGTCATGAGACACAGGCTCCGCGCTCCACGCGCCAGGGTCATCACTAGACAACACTACAGGAAGACCTAGAGCTAGATACGAAGCTAACGGATGATTCTTTACTTCGCGCACTATCGATAACACTACATTTGATATCACATTTACTTCCAAAGCAATGTCTTTCTTTTTCACAGCTGACATCAGGCTCGGGTGTTTCGTCAAGGCGTAACCGTGTCCAATTCGCTTTGAGCCTAGAAGAATTGCATCGACTAAATTCTCGTCGGCTGCGGTTCCGTACCAAGCAGTCTCCCCAGCGTGTAGATATAAGTTTATCTCGTCTTTAGCTTCAGATAAGATCGGAAGGAAATCTTTCAATGGTCTGCCAACGTCTTCTTGACCGACGATATCAATTCCTACTATCATGTCTGGCATTTCTGATTTAAGTCTTTTTGTTATATTAATTCCTTCTCGTGCGCGTTCCTTGTCTATTTTTTGTGATCTACTTTGTGTGACTATCAGTTTTACACCGATAAAATCTGGATGCTTCTCGATAAATTTATTAGTCACATTCTTATAAAGTTCCATTAAATACTTCTCACTGTGTCTTGTGCCATCCAGTTCGTATATATGGAACAGGCCAATGCGGATCTCAATGTACATAATGTTATCATTGTAATACTGTTTCAGCGTTTCATAAATGAACTTTTCTCTTACCGGTCTGTATGCAGTCAAAGACCCGATGGCGACGTTAACATTGCGAAATCTATTCCAAGCTGTGTTGGCATCAACAAAATCATAATCTTCTCCATTGTCTTTGTAAAGTGTGAAATAGTTCTTCAATTGTGAATCAAAAGCGACTGGATCGCCGGAAGAATTCCTGAGATCGCTAAGAAGAGCCCACTCAGATAAACAAGGAAGTTGTGGGGTCATCTCCGAAAAATATAGCAGTAAACTATCGTTTTTGTAACACGCAAATAAATGGTCTTCGTAAGTCAATTTCATTAGGATATCTACATGTGACATAATAGTACTATGTACGTGCAACACTGCTCCCTTTGGCATCCTTTTAATTATTTGATACACTTTCGACTTTTCTATATCTTTCTTGTATGAAAAATAATGTTTGGAGAAATCGATATGTGACGCATCAGTGTCTGAAGCGTTCAGTTCTTTTATCTTCCATCTCATTAAGATATTGTTTGCTATCGTTTCATTTGCGTTCAAATGTATTTTTCCACCAACAGCTGTTTGCGTCTCTTCGTCCAGTAAAGCTCTTCTTTCTCTGTTGTAAGACTCTGGTATGATGCTTGCTTCGAGTGTTGTAAACAGACACACGATTGTATAAACGGTTAGCTTGTCCATGTTGTGTTTGCGCAGCGACCGTCACAATTCAACTGTAACTGCTCACAATAATTGATACTAAATTTATAATGTCGTGCTATCAGGCCAAATGTCAAGTAACGCACCGTTCGCTAAGATTACTACGCTGAACTTAAACCTTTTTACAATGTAATACAACCCAATTTTGTTTGCCCAAGCTACGCGATGCGGCAACGATGATCTTGATTATCACCAAAATCCCCGGTGCAACAACCACTTACTTTATGCTAGGGAAATCCAACTCGAACATTCCAGAGGCTTTACCTAGTAGCCCATCCGATAATATCAATACAACGTCACTTAATATCCTCCCATGTTAGGAATAGTCATTCAACCAGCAAATTCCAGGACTTCAGACATGACCTGCCAGCTCACAACGTAGAAAAAAGGACAATAGGAATACCTGACAACACTTAGCTGAAACAATTAAGTACTTTGTATCTTTTCTCGACGTTTTATAAGTGCCCATGTAGGCCTATGTGAAATAAAAATATTTTGTTTTTTTTTAATTCTGAATTAGCGCGGTGAAGCTAAAATTACAAAACACATCATTGCAAAAATCATTATTTTTTTACCTTGTGATAAATGAAATTAGATAAAATCGTGTTCTTCTAATCTAACAGATATAATATCTTCTCTATTTTAGACACAATAAATGAACCCAACTATAAATCTTCCCCATATTAATTAATAATATTTTTTCTTAAACAGTCTATTGCAAGCAAAGCAAAAAGAAATTAATGTCATGGATAACTACAGGTCTTTTGAGACTTGTACCGACCAAAACCCATGTTCCTTCATTTGCCCTTTGAGTTTCGGGGCCGCGGTATTTCTGTCGCACAACCCGCAGCCTATGACTGAGAGCATAAGGGTGAAGAGTTGTCAGCGCAAGTGTTCTCAATGGTACCTGTTCCCCAGACGCCGGGCGGCGCGAGACGACTCCCTGCCACCGTAGATGCGGGCCTGTGGACGGCTGAGCAATGGGTAGCTCACCGTTCGTCCGTCTATTGACGACAGGCCGTGCCGACGGCGCGTTTTTGTTTCACGCGCGCCTCAAAGAGATGTCAGCAAAGCAGAGGGGCTTGCCAGAGCCTCCGCCTGTCAGGGTTGCGGGTTGTTTGAAAGAGATACCGCGGCCCCGGAACGTAAAGGGCAATAAAAGGAACGTGGGTGGGTTTTAGTTAGTAAACGACAATCCTTCCCGCTCCACCCAGAGCGGGGGAAGGTATTTGGTGCTTTCCCACCCCAAAAAAAATGATAGATACCTATTTATATTCTAACTATTGTGAATGTAATCTGAACCGTGACGTATTCGTCTAAGTACGGGGAAATACCAAAACCTATCAGTGTTGATTCACTACGAAGTATAAACTGTAAACATTTCCAAGAAATTATGGCAGTATGAGACAAACATTGTGTTCTGCGTGTAGATAACGTACTGGCAGTTTTAGTTTTCTTTGCCTCGTTTGTAGTCTTCGGGACGCGGTATTTCGAACAATCCGCAAGCCGGGCAAACAATGACCCTGGCGGGCGGAGAGGGGTCCGCCCGCCAGGTTTTGCTTACATCTCTTCGAAACGCTCGTGGTTCACTAATAATACGCTGTCGACACGGTCTGTCATCACAAGACGGGCGTAAGGTGAGCTACTCATTGCTCAACGCCCACAGAGCCGCGTCTACGGTGGCCGGGAGTCGTCACGCGGCTCCCGAAGCCAGGAGTGTCTCCTGCGGCAACTGGGTTAGTTTGAGGTTCTCTCCCTCAAACGTCCGGCCACCTCCTTCGCTAGCATAACTGTTTCGCAAAAGGTGACCGCTAGGGAAACTGACATTTTAGAATACTTTAAAATAAATAAAAGATTAGAATATAACTAGCTGTGCCCAGCGGTTTCACCCGCTACTCACTTAGGGGTATGAAAAATAGATGTGGGCCGATTCTCAGACCTACCCGATATGTACCTACACAAAATTTCGTTTAAATCGGTCCAGCCGTTTCGGAGGAGTATGGGAACGAAAACTGTGACACGAGCATTTTATATATTAGATAGCTGTGCCCAGCGGTTTCACTCGCTGCCCACTTAGGGCTATGAAAAATAGATGTTGGCCGATTCTCAGACCTACCCGATATGTAGATACACAAAATTTCCTTTAAATCGGTCCAGCCGTTTCGGAGGAGTAGGTATGGGAACGTAAACTGTGACACGAGAATTTTATATATTAGATTACTTGTCAATATTAAATAATACCAATCCGTTTAAATGAATACCTAGGATTCCGTAGGTAGATATCTTATATACGTCGTGTTAGTTGGTCTGTGGTTGGATCATGTAATAGGGGGCGAGCCTAATGCCATGAAACAGGCTCAAATCCAGACACCGCGGCTACTACTGAGACATTTCCGATTAACACTACGCCCGATTCGGGAATCGAACTCGAGACCTCATGCTCGCGCTTGCTGAGACAGGGACCTTTTTGGCCTCGCACAGACAAATAACCTTGTCTGTACTATTTTATTTTATTATATTATTGTTTTACTTGTTTTGTGCGAGTCCCAAATAAAAGTTTTTTTTTCTTATTTCTTTCTTTCAAATTAAACCAGCGCGTCAGTCTTTTATTGTACTCTATGGCTATTTCTTCGCAGTCGCTATCGCTTGATGCAGTTAAGCTCGTGGTCAGACGGTCAGACTCGTCCAGTGGACGATATAATATATTTTGCATAACCTTGAAACAATTTCTGTTTACTTATTTAATTATGGAAGTGTTCATTTCTATTAAAAGCGCCATCTATCAACGCACTTGTGTACTTACTTAACACAATATAACATAAATGTGTCGGTTGTGGTCTAGTGGTCACTCAAGTTCCGTTTAGTTCTACGTGAGGCGCTCCGAGCGCCACTCTGCGGTCAGTACGGTGACATAGGTGGAGCGGTGCAGCGACAAAATAAATGGCGCTTCTTCATATAATAGAAGCCCTCAAGCACAAATAAAGAGTGAAGAAAAGGGAAAACTTAGCTATGCTTTGTAATAAAAAAGTCGCAAAGGCAAAAACTATAGTAAGCCTGTGCAAATCAGGAAAGGGGAACTGTGTTACCTCGAATTTAACGCGAGTGAAGCCGCGGGCAAAAGCTAGTTAACATAAAACAAACCTTTGCTAGAAAAATAGTCCGTTTGAGTAGACAAACAACTCAACAGAGAGTGGATCAGAATGTAATAGTTACCTATTATTTATTATGTACAAAAAATTGCAACAATAATCGTCGCGACACCACACTGTTTAATGCGATATAAAAAGACGAAACGAAAATAACTGGCTTGCTTTCTATGAGAGAGAGAGAGACAGAGGCAGTCAGTGAAACACGCGCACGCCGCACGGCTTATAACTATAACCAAAAATGTCGTTACAACTTTTGGTCTTAATTTTTTCCGTTTAGCGCCCTTTCTCAACGCGCTATAAGAAACATCGTTCCAAAAAAAGTATAAATGATAGAAACAATGATTTTGTTGTTTTTAGTACTATACCAGTTTAAATTTAAAGGAGGAGGAGCCCGCGGCTAAATAATAGCAGCCTCTGGGGTCGATCATTAGATTAAGCCGCGCTTGCCTAGGTTGGTCTGTGGATGGGTAACCACCCATCCACAAGTTAAGCTGTTGTTCCCGGTTTTCATTTAATTTTGTAGATCTTTCACAGTCGCTACAAGTAGGTAGTCAGTATCGTATTACCCAGTACTAACTGGGTCGTGTTGGTCAGATATGCAGTTCCACTAAGTGAGTGTAAAATAAATAAATCAAAAACAAGTTTAATTTATTGCAGTGCGTCTAAAGGTATCTATGTGTCATTAAAATCGGTATTTCCTCTCCTCTGACGACTGTAAAATTGTGTAGCTTAACGCTTCGTCCACAACCTCAGGCGATGCGCGTGGCTCGCTGCTTTCCTACGTAAAATTACCTCTGTATTCTAAGATCCCGACTTAGATTGACCTTCACCCATCTACTTAACGAATGCGCGGCCAAGTGTTAAAGATTTCCAACGGAAAGCTAAAAACCGCGTACTACATAAAAAAATAAGTACAGTAAAATCAGATCTATTTATAGAAACGTACTTATATTTAATAACATCACACCTTCTTACGCAAAGTTAAGCAACAGTGAACCTTGAATTTCACTTACGATAGACTTTCGCATAGTGGCCAGTTTCAATAAACTATTCGTTGTATATTGGTTTTAGAATATTCTGGATTTATTCAAAGTTTATTGAGTGACCTTCTTTTAGAACAAGGTTGTCGATAATAGTAGTGTAACCCACCTCATGTGTAACTCAACCTCTTTCCTTTACATCAACATTGTTTTTTAAACATTCAATTTTCGAATTGACAGGCCTGTTGGTCTAGTGGTTTGTGGCCCTGACTGCTGAGCCGGAGGTCGTGGGTTCGATTCCCACCCAGGGCAAACATTGTGTGAGGAGCATGATTGTTTGTTCTGTGTCTGGGTGTGGTTTATCTATAATATGTATGTATTTATAAATTATATAAGTATGTATATCAGTTGCCTGGTTACCATAACACAAGCTCTGCTTAGCTTGGGATCAGATAGCCGTGTGTGAGTTGTCCCAAGATATTTATTTATTTATTTATTTATTTCATTATGATTTGGATCAACATTGTTTATTAAATATTCAATTTTCGAATTTCATTCTGTTTTGGATCAACATTGTTTTTTAAATATTCAATTTTCGAATTTCATTCTGTTTTGGATCAACATTGTTTTTTAAATATTCATATTTCGAATTTAATTCTGTCATTTCATCTTCAACAGTCATCTTTTGGTCATTATGTTTTTGGAACTCGGCTAGCAGCCACTTGTGTTACAGTAGTATTGTTACTAAAAAGTGGAAAATAACTTTACCTCCGGAAGTCGGTGGCAAAAAAGCCAAGGAAACCTACAAAAGTCACTGACTTCGGGAAGTAAAGTTTTTTTTAACTTTTTTTTTATATACGTACTAGCTTTTGCCCGCGGCTTCGCTCGCGTTAAATTCGGTATAACACACCAAGCAGACCTGCAGTTTTTGCTCTTGCGCCTGATCGATTTGTAATAGCAACGCTAAGTTTTCCCTTTTCTTCCCTCTTTCTCCCTCACATCCCACTTTTTAAAAAGATATTAGCCTATGTCCGTCTCCTGGTTCCCAACTATCTCTGTACAAAAATCCATCAAAATCGGTTCAACCATTAAAGCGTGAATAGGTAACAAACAAACAAACTCACTTTCGCTTTTATAATATTATAGTAAGGATTTATAGTATACTATATACATAGTATAGTATAGTAAGGAAGTAAGGATTTCCTCCTATTCCCTACAGTATCTAATGCAATTTAATTATTCGAAAATCCCAGTTTGGCCAACATATATTTATAAAATCAGTATGTAAAGCAGTCTTACCACGGTAGACCAAGTAAAAACGTTTTGCATTGTTTGTATAGTTCCTATTTTCGGTTATCGTATTACCGGAATCACATCTAGCAACGACATCTCGAAAATATAATACCAAAAATTACATTCTAAGTTTTTTTTTTATATTCGTAGTGTTTCTCCACTTACGACGTTAGGCATCGAATTATAATAATTATAATACTTTAATAAGTATGTAAATGATTTAAATGATAAACTCTAGTTTCCTACAAAACTCAATCGACGGATGTAGATGATTATTATTTAACTAAATTGTTATGAAATTATAGTGATTAGATTAATGGCTTAACAATCACCGAATTTTGGAAATTATGCAGATAATTGTATTTAACACCAGCTAGCGCCCGCGGCTTCACCTGCGTGATGATAAAAAAAAGTATTCAGTGTTAATCCAGACTATAATCTCTGTGCCTTTCATCAAGATCCATTCAACTGTTTTGACGTGAAAGAGTAACAAACATCCATCTTCACAAATATTCACATTTATACCTAATACTAGCTTTTGCCCGCGGCTTCGCTCGCGTTAAATTCGGGGTAACACAGTTCCCCTTTCCTGATTTGCAGGTACCTGCTACCTGTAGTTTTTGCTCTTGCGCCTTATTTATTGTAATAGCAATGTTAAATTTTCCCCATTTCTTCCCTCTGTCTCCCTCATATCTAATTTTTTTTAAATAGCCTATGTCCGTCTTCAAGGTCCCAACTATTCCTGTACCAAAATTCATCAAAATCGGTTTAGCCATTTAGGTGTGGAGACGTAACAAACAAACTCACATTCGCTTTTATAATATTAGTAAGGATTAACGTAGTAGGATATGAGTCAAGAGCTTTTTTTGCGGATCAAATAACATGGAACGGGGGAGTGTTAGACTTTTACTGACTAAAACCCATCCATGTTCCTTTCTTTTGCCCTGTATGTGTGTGCTAGCGAGCATGTGGCAATTCAATTAAATGTTGTCATAGTACTGTTTTATAATTATGTGTACCTTGGATATCTACACTAATATTATAAAGCTGAAGAGTTTGTTTGTCTGTTTGAACGCGCTAATCTCAGGGACTACTGGTTGGAATTGAAAAATTATTTTAGTGTTGGATAGTCCATTTCATGAGGAAGGCTATAGGCTATATAACACGACCAACAGGTGCTGAGCAGTGTGGGTGAAACCGCGTGGAACAGCTATTTACTGTATAAAACCTGGTCAATAAACATACCAGACAGTTGTGTTGCTGGGGAGTTTGTTCCGCCACTTGTTCTTCCAGCTAAAACAGTAGGAAGTGGCGAAGGGTTGGCGTTTGGGGGGACTATCTTGTCTTTGAGGCACGCGTTGAACAATAAGGCCCGGCGCCCATTATCGACAAGGAAAAGGATCCTTCGGCATCCTACATGCAAGCGCACACTGTCGGAAATTATGCTTTGGCATGCTGCAACGTTCTTAGGGATGACGAGGCGTCCTTAAGCATGCCGCACCGTCCTGTAGCTTGCCGAAGCGTCTCATATCGTATTACCTCGATTGTGTTGTGTGTGAGTCAAATAATGCCGGCGGCGTACCGAAGGATGCCGAAGCATCCCGAAGCATACCCAAGGCTGCCAATACAAGCCTCAAGCATACCGAAGCGGTATTTTTGTTATTACGACCATATAAAATGAAAATTTCTACTTTATTGCCATTATGTTAATGTATATTGCTATTTGCCACCTTAAATCCTCAGTCGTGCCGATGCTGATAATGGGCGCCGGGCCTAACGCGCTGTCGACACTGTCTTCCCTGGATGGACGGACGGTGAGCGGTGACGCACCCATAGCTCACCATTTGAGTATATGGTAGTAACTTTAACACGATACCTCTACGTGTTCCCGCAGTCTTGACAGAAAGACCGAATCTAACATTGTTGGAGAAAGACTAGGCGATTGATGATGATAAAGATTGTACATATAATAAGATAGATAGATAAAACATTTATTTGATGCAGCAAAAGACACAACACAGGAATCAATACAAAAAAATATCAAACGGAAAAAAGGGAACACATTAAAAAAAAGTATGGTAGACTAATTTAGAATGACGCATAGGCATTTAGACACATCACATACATTTATAAAGGTCGCCCACTACTGGGAGGTGTGTGTCTCAAGATTGCACCAAATAGGAGTCCAGCGCAGCATAATGCCAGGTAGATACCTAATAAGATGAGAGACTGATGCCCCTCATTGTATCTTCGCATCAATCGGTTTAGTTATTTAAGCAATAGGTACATTTGTGTTGTGATTCCCAAACAAGGTAACAAAAGCATTGGGCTTTTCTTCAGAAATGGCTATCTTATGAAATGTATGATCATCATGGCAAAAGGATCGCCACCTATTTTGTAGGTCTTGATCATAATTTGCTAAACTTACTTGTTCTGGTTCCCCTCTCTGACCAATCCTTCCGGGAAATACAGATGTAATGTTAAATTAGTTTTAGTAGATGATCAAATACTACTCCTATTATATAACATAAATTAATAATATAAAAATACTTGCTGTCAAGGTCCACATGTAGACGAATCCATTCTATGATTTACATGATTCTATCGAAATCGAATATTCAGCAAAAGCGACAAAGACAATTAGATTAAAGCTGATACAAAGGTAATAGGAACACCATAATTAATCTAGTGTCACTCAAAGGTTTCGCCGAATATTAAAGCAGAATCTACGATTTTCACAGCGAAGTCAAACAAAAATTAGCTCTTGCACTTATCCACTCAACAATAAACGTTTAACGACATATATATACGAGCGCTACACACAGTGCGGTAGTGACGGCCGAGGCGCGAACACTTACCTACCAAGTGACGAACAAAAATGATTACACTGGCCGCTTATACTATCGGGTGTCTCCTTATCACACTCGACGCACGCATCGTTCCAGACAACTACAGCAAAGAAAGACGAGCTTTACTGGACGAAGAAACACTCATTGCCGTTGGCGGAAAACAACAACTAAATGAAGAAGAAACAATGGCAAATGATATCTTGATTAAATGGAAGTTGAAAGAACTCAATCGTTCGTACAGCAATCCGCAGCATTTTAACTTCTCCAAACACTACTTTTCTTATAAGAAAGATATTCAATATTCGAAAGTGTATCAGATAATCAGAAAAATGCCTAAAGGTGCAGTGTTACACGTGCATAGCTCTTTAATGTTACATCCAGATGTGCTAGTGAAGTTGACTTATGAAGACTATTTATATGCGTGTCATGTGAACGAAGATTTTAAATTCCATTTCTCGGTGATGACCCCAGAACGACCTTGTCCGACTGAGTGGGCTCTTGTTAGTGATCTCAGGAATTCTTCCGGCGATCCACTTGCTTTTGATTCTCAATTGAAAAACCATTTTACACTTTACAGAGATGACGGTGAAGATTACGACTTTGTTGACATCAACACAGTTTGGCAAAGATTTAACAAAGTTTATTATACTATAAAATCATTAATATCCTATAGACCAGTAAGAGAAAAATACTGGTATGAGACGCTCAAGCAGTTTTATGAAGACAACATTATGTATATTGAGATACGCTCAGGTTTACAAAACTTATACGAATTAGATGGGACAACACACAACCAGAAATATTTAGTGGAACTCTTCAAGAATGTTACGAATAACTTTATCGAGAAGCATCCCGACTTTGTCGGTGTAAAACTGATTATCACGAAACACAGGGCCCTAAGTATAAATCAAGTGCTGGAAGCTTTAAATATGGCAAAAAGACTTAAAGCAGAAATGCCAGAAATGATAGCGGGATTTGATCTTGTTGGTCAAGAAGACATTGGTAGACCATTAACTGATTTTCTTCCTATATTATCTGAGGCTAAGGACGAGATAAACTTCTATCTACACGCTGGGGAGACCGCTTGGCTCGGAACCTCAGCGGACGAGAATTTAGTCGATGCAATTCTTCTAGGCTCAAAGCGGATTGGACATGGTTACGCTTTGACGAAGCACCCGAGTCTGATGTCAGCTGTGATAAAAAAAGACATTGCTTTGGAAGTGAATGTGATATCAAATGTGGTGTTGTCTTTAGTGCATGATGTAAGGAATCATCCGTTAGCTTCGTATCTAGCTCTAGGTCTTCCTGTAGTGTTGTCTAGTGATGACCCTGGCGCGTGGAGTGCGGAGCCCTTGTCCCACGATTTCTTCGTGGCGTTCATGGGAATCGCAAGCAAGCATGCCGACTTAAGACTACTGAAACAACTTGCTCTCAACTCCATCACGTACAGCGCGTTGGAGGATGAAGGTAAAGCGAAATTATTTAAAGTCTTCAACGGTCGATGGGACAAGTTTGTGAAAGAAGTGATTTCTGATGAATCGTTATTGGATACTAGTATTTCGTGATTTTGTCTAAAGACTGATTGAGTGAATTTGACTTTTAATTGTTATGGAAGTCCACTGTTACCTGGAACATATGCCTTTAGATAGAAAAAATAGTTTTTACTGATATGCCCTGTACATATTACATAAGATTTATAGTAAATAGATTGTGTAGTGTATATAATTTTTTAAGTTTACTGACCTAATCTTTGCCGTAGCGTGATGTAATATCCTTACTATAATATTATAAAAGCAAAACTGAGTTTGTTTGTTATGTATTCACACCTAAATGGCGAAAACCGATTTTGATGAATTTTGGTACAGAGACAGTTGGGACCCGTTTTTTTCGGGTGGGAAATCATCTAATGACTTCCCCCACTCTGGACGGAGCGGGGGGGCTTGTCAGACTTGTACTGACTAAAACCCACTATTGCCCTTTACGTTCCGGGGCCGCGGTATCTCTTTCGAACAACCCGCAACAAGTTGGGACAATGGAGACGGAAATAGGCTAATTTAAAAAAAAGTGAGATAAGGGGGAGAAAGAGGGAAGAAAAGGGCAGAGAGAGATATTTTTTTTTGATCATCTCGAGGGTTATAGTTAGCGTTAGCCCAAAGAAACTATGCCATGTGGACGAGGTCGCAGGCGGAAGCTAGTGGTCCAATCATTTTGTGAAAGCACGTATATGCAACATTTCAAGTCAATCTGGCCAAGCCATCATGTTCTTCTATACAATCTTTGCCACCCTGTTTCATCTCCTTGGAGTTGAATTTTGTAAAGTCCCGTCTTAGTAAGCACCAAGTCCTAAAGGGAATCCTTGAAAAATTTAAGACTCCTAGCATTTGTAGTTTCTGAGATTTCGTGATCGATGATGAGTCGGTGATTTTTTCTTTAAATACATATATATAGACTAGCTGTTCCCAGCTGTTTCACCCGCTGTTTCCCCTCCTAGAGGTATGAGAAATAGATTACGTTCGATTCAATTCGATTCAAAATATACATACAAAATTTTATAAAAAATTGTCAACAATTTGTTTGTGTTTCGGAGAAATATGACAACTAAAACACTGATAATGACGATTTAAATAAGGAAGATTTATCGATGAAGCGAAGTGTCTGCTCAGGTTAATGACCCTGTGAGTAATGTGTATTCAGGATAAAACAATTGTACTGACATACGCATAGCGATTATAGAGTCCTTAAAAAACCATAAAACTTACATTATTTCAAACAAAATTACTTACAATAATTTTTTTTAGCAAAAACCGTGTCTTCCAAAAAAATACTAAAAATTGAACAGTCGGTGACTTTTGTATGTTTTGTTTACTTTTTACCACTGACTTCCGGAAGTAAAGCTATGTTTAAATTTTTAATATTTTTTATGGAATACGGTTTACTTTTGGTAAAACGTTTTTATTATACATCTATATTATATATCTCTGACATTTTATTTATCGATTTTTTCGTTTTTCATTATTACGAATAGATAGCGGGTCATTCATATGGAAGCACAAAAAAAATATATAAACCGTAGACGATAACTCATAAACTACCCAAGCAATATAAATAAAATTGATATGGGGCCACCTGTATTGTATACCCTTTCGAACAAAAAAGAATTACGAAAATCGGTTCACAGTTGGCAGAGTACATAGAACCTCCTCCTGTTTTTGAAGTCGGCTAAAAATCTCGAACCTAACGCTTGACAAGAAGTCAAGTCATGCCTAATTTATATTGTATAATAAGTTATCGGATATTTATTTAAACATGTATGTAAATACTTTTGATGTTTATAAATAATTATGTTTATGCGTGCAAAATTAAAAATATAATCGACATCAATTATTATGTAAATAATCTATTATAATAAACAAAGTATACGAATGAGTAAATTATCACTGATATTGACCGATGCCATGTAAGGTTTTTGCTTTTTACAACTGTACTGTTGAAATTTGTTTGTTGTTTTTTTAAACAGTTTTTTTCCACACTAGGAATTTCTCCTGTATCGAGGGTGCGTTTACAAACATTCAAACTCACATACACAAACAGCCAGACCCGAAACAACTATCTGTAGATCATACAAATATTTATTCCGTGCGGAGATCGAACCCGCGACACGCAAACGAACAGTCGATTGCTCAGTCACTGCGCCAAACGTGTCCTCAATAAGACGGACATAGGCTAATTTTTTTTTACAAAAGTTCGAGTTTTGAGGGAGAAACAGGGAAGAAAAAGCAATAAATAATAAATCAGGAAAGGGGAACTGTGTTACCCAGAATTTAATGCGAGCGAAGCCGCGGGCAAAAGCTAGTAAGTATATAATACTAAGATCATTTTTGATATAATCTCTAGCGTTTGATGGTCCACCATAGTACCTACGTGATATTGGAAAACTCTGGTGTCTTTTTCCACAAACGCCATTAAATAAATATGTGAAGTGAATTTTATTAAGGCCTTTTCAGACCTAAGCCGCGGTATTCACTACCGTCTGCGTCAGAGAGAACCCAGTGGGTATGCATGCGGTCATATTACTGTTCACACCAAAGCGGATTTCGCTATCCTTGTGGGTAGAATAACTAGTGGTAGCTATTCAGACCTATGCAGTATTCGCTACCGTCTGCGGCAGAGAAAACCGCGGTACTTGATACTAAATACCTAAGCGAAACCAGCGTTGTATGTACCTCTACCCACAGCGGCAGCGAATATCGCTCAGGTCGCTCTAGCCGCGGTACTTGATACTAAATACCTGAGCGAAACCCGCGCGGGACAGCGGCAGCGAATACCGCTTAGGTCTAAATAGGCCTTTATGTCTCATTTGACATAGTGTTGTTCCTGCATTTAAAGATAGTTAACCGTATAGTTCGGTACGGACCCCTTCGGGGGCTCGACATTCAAACCTCCGCTGGCTCGGTACTGGCCCCGAAAGGGGTCGGACATTTAAGTCATATGACCTCCTCATTATTTTTGTAAATATTTTATTTTCTGGTTAAAAAATAATATGGGTGTGCATTCATTAAGATAGTACAATAAAAAACTCATATGTAAACGTCATTAGAAGTTCTTTAATTATTGAGTAAGTTTCTTAATTAAGTCTTATAAAATCCAAATGTGTAAATTACGATCATCGCCATTTTGATGGCAGTGTAGGTCGACGCTAAAAATCATAAAAAAATAGGTTTTCGGACATTTAAACCCCATACTATTGGGCATGATTATCGTGTCCTTTGATTACGTGAAGAAATCATTCGTAATTGAACTTATATTAGTAGTGGTAATGATATATTTTGAAATCTAAAGTCGAAGTTTCGCGCCAATCGTGCTTGTTTACATTTTTAATTCCACATTATATCATATATTCGCGAATAGATTCTATAACAACTGACACAAATATCATTTCAAATATTATAAATAACATGACAATGCCCAGATCTTATCGTAATTTGCAATAATAGGACCAATAACACGTAATATTCATAACCACTACTAAATTCACTTTCGAAATTGACGTCCATTTCTTTTTTTTTTAATTTTGTGATGTGTAAATGCGATTATTTCAATCGATTACTTTCTTGTAAATCAATCAACTCGAATAATTAAATTAAGGAATATCAGAAATTGATAGATGAAAATAAAAATAATTTTGTAATACGTGTAAAATACTATAAATATTGATTATAATATTTTTTACGTCACTAAAACCGATTCAACAACAAACAGTACAAACTGATCTATGGTTAAATTCGCGCCAATTTTATTTTCAGATTAAAATTCAAATAAGGAATGCGCTCGCTGCTCAAATTTAAATTAAAATGTTTATTTGCTATTTTATTAATAATTTGGTTTTGTACCTACTATTTGAATGTGAATTGCGATTTGAAATAAATAAGGTTGAATATAGAACGCGCCAATTATGATCTTGATGATCTTATGATCTTGCACATTATAAAAATCAGCTAAGATAAATTATATTTGTTCGACAAAATTGTTTGTAGTATAGTTAGATTGGTTATTTGATAAGCGTATTCATTCTTTCCTAAAACATGGCTCGTAGGCCAAAGTGTTCTTGGAGTGGAAGCCTTGGGGTAAAAATGGCCTAGAGGAAGAGCACAATTAAAATGGAAACACGACACCAAGAAAACTCCAGGTTTCTTGATGTCGTGTACCGGGGTTTTTTTTGGGTGGAAAATCATCAAATAACTTCCCCCGCTCTGGGCAGAACGGGGGGGAGTGCCAGACTAGTACTGACTAAAACCCACCCATCTTCCTTGTATTGCATAACCCTGACACTCCCCCCCCGCTTCTTCTAGAGCGGGGGAAGTGAGGCGCCACGGCATCCTCACAAGCCACCTGACGCAGGTCCTCACCGGGCACGAAAGTTTCGGGAGCTTCCTGCGCATCATCGGGCGGGAGGAAACACCCAGGTGTCACCATTGTGACGATCTCCCGGAGGACACGTTGGAGCACAATGGCAGTCTGCTCGTTTGAGCGGAGCACCGCTGTGTCCGGGAGGAGATGGTGATGTTTGAAGAAGAGAACCTCAAACCAAGCCAGCCACCGCCAGAGACGCTACAGGCGTCGGGCGTCGGGTGTCTATATCAATATTAGGGCCCCAATGTGTGCGGACTCCCTGTCCGTCTAA
Organism: Ochropleura leucogaster; assembly: GCA_958449745.1. Lineage (NCBI taxonomy): Eukaryota > Metazoa > Arthropoda > Insecta > Lepidoptera > Noctuidae > Ochropleura > Ochropleura leucogaster. The sequence continues at coordinate 4,229,654 of OY288220.1, read as the reverse complement.
TACAAGGCTCTGCTGCGGAGGCATGGCTTTCTAGGTGCGGTACGGTATGGTTGTGCCGGCTGGGCTGCCTGACTAGTTACCTACAGAATTAGCATGACCACCTACAAAAGGCCGCCCTTTTCATTCATCGTCGTTCAAGAAAACAGCGAAAATCTTTTAACCGTTTGACAGCAAAATGTACCTCAAATCTTGGCGCATAAGAAAATAATTATAGCATAACAAAAAAGCATGTGACAAAATGTTGTTGTCTTTTTTTTCTTATAGACATCATAGATATTTGAACAACTATAATATCAATAGTAGAATAATATGCCATCTCCATAGGTAAATTCCTCAATGGTCCCAAAACTTTTTTTTAAAGTTTACTCTATTACGATTATCGATTAGGTTGAATGCAACTTTTTAATCGTAATGATGAAACTTAGGTTTACGGTCAGCACTAAGAAATGTCATGTTGCAACACAGTTTTTAGTATTTTTTGTGAAGATTTGTATCGTGATTTATTTTGAATTTATATGTAAAATGGCAAAAATAAGAATGCAGATGGAATGTCACTGTTTTTATATTGGATTTCCGATTTTGTTATCATAGGGTTGTCTTGTGTATGTGCATTATTTCCAGCGTTTTTAAAGTACCTAATTTTTGGAAGGGTGTAATAATATGTATTTTACACACATTTAAAATAGATTGACGCCGTTTTATCGACCTTATGAGGTTTTTGGAAATATAAACCTCAAACTTATCATATGAAACAACCCCTGTGACTTATTTTTAATAACAAAATTGAATGCTGTAAATTGATGAAATTTCTTGAATTTCATGACAATTCGCGTCACCCCACCGATTCAGCTGATGTGTCATGTGTCAAAATTCTGTCGTGCAGAGTGGTTAATATTACAATTACTTTTTGAACTACGTACCTACACGGATCAATGCACTAGAAATACATAAATGTAACATGAATAAATACAATGTATCCTACCAAATCGCCTTTTATTTATGAACAAATTAATTAATGACAGCTCAAAAATACAGTCGAATTGAGAACCTCCTCCTTTTTTGAAGTCGGTTAAAAAATATAATTTATCATGAAGGAATAAGGATGAGATAGCCTCAGGAAATCAGGTCGATACCTCTACGAGTTCCCGTGATAAAGGGTCTTGACAGACAGACAGACGTAAAACAAAAGTATCCAATAAGGGTTCCGTATTTTCCTGTTGAGGTACGGAACCCTAAAAAAAGGGCTATCGGGTAAAGATAAAAAAATCCCTAGTTCCGATTTTACATATTCATAGAATTCAATTATTTTGTCATCGTCATATACTTCCAAGAAAGGTTTAAAGGGATCAAAAGTTCAGCGAATGACATAAAAAGATAAAAGTACTCACTAGCTTACGCATTTTTATTTCTTAGGATAAAATCATCAAAACAAACAACTATATCTTTACAATAATGACAACTACATTATTATTGCAAAAGAGATGATGTAACTGAAATAATCATTGTGTTGTGCGTCATGTTTCTGGAAACGTAATACCTACTTAGATTCTTGACGGGCCTGTTGGTCTGGTGGTTAGTGGCCCTAACTGCTGAGCCGGAGGTCGTGGGTTCGATTCCAACCCAGGACAAACTTTGTGTGATGAGCATGATTGTTTGTTCTGCGTCTGGGTGTGATTTATCTATAATATGTATGTATTTATAAATTATATAAGCTCTGGTTAGCTTGGGTTCAGATAGCCGTGTGTGAGTTGTCCCAAGATATTTATTATTTATTTATTCTTAGGGCACGCCACAATAGCGGCGGTAAAGTCCCCTCTACGTACGTACTCTAGTCTTTGAGGAGTGGCTGGAGAGGTGCTATTGCGTCCTCACCTACCGCAGGTCCTCACCGGACACGGAAGTTTCGGGAGGTACCTGCACATAATCGGGCGGGAAGAAACGCCCGGGTGTCACCATTGTGACGATCACCCGGAAGACACGGTGGAGCACACAGTGGCGGTCTGCCCAGCTTGGGTGGAGCACCACCGTGCCCTCGTAGAGGCAATCGGCGGCGGCGATCTCTCGTGTCCGGCCCTGGTTCAGTCCATGGTCCGGAGCGAGAAGGAATGGGAAGCGGTCACCTTCTTCTGCGAAGCAGTAATGCTAGCCAAGGAGGTGGCTGGGCGTTTGAGGAAGAGAACCTGCCGCCGCGGGAAACGCCCCGGACGACAGGGGCTGCGAGACGACTCCCGGCCACCGTAGCGGGCCTGTGGACGGTGAGCAATGGGTACCTCACCGTCCGTCCGTCTATTGCCGACAGGCCGTGTCGGCGGTGCGTTAGTGTTCCACGCGCGCCTCAAAGAGATGTCAGCAAAGCAGAGGGGCCTGCCAGGGCCTCCACCTGCCGGAGTTGCGAGTTGTTCGTAAGAAATACCGCGGCCCCGGAACATAAAGAGTAATAGAAGGAACATGGGTGGCTTTTAGTCAGTACAAGTCCAACACTCCACCCCGCTCCGCGCGGTCAGAGCTTGGAAAGTTATTTGTTGATTTCCCACCCGCAAACAAAAGGAAGTGCCGTTTATTCCATGGTGGAGTATAGTAATTTCACTCATTATTTTTTATTCATTAATCAAAATATAAATATTTATATAATACTAAAGTTTGTCAAAATCACTCACAGAAATATAAAATGACTAGCTTTCGCCCGCGGCTTCGCTCGCGTTAAATTCGGTATACCTAACACACCAAGCAGACCTGCAGGTTTTGCTCTTGCGCCTGATGGATTTGTAATAGCAACGCTAAGTTTTTCCTTTTCTTCCCTCGTTCTCCCTCATATCCCACTTTTTTTAAATAAAAATTAAGCCTATGTCCGTCTCCTGGTTCCCAACTATCTCTGTACCAAAATTCATCAAAATCGGTTAAACCATTAAAGCGTGAAGAGGTCTCACTTTCTCTTTTATAATATTAGTAAGGATTTAATTTATCACTATAATAACTATTCAGATTATTTAATAAAACCTAGTCACAAAAACCATCATCAAACATTCTTTAGAATCAGTTTATCTGAATAGATCACGTACAGTTTTGTAATAAGCTTAGATACGTTTTGTTATGCAGTGTCACACTTTCAAAGATGCTAGGAAATCATGTTTGTCCGTCAAGAACATGTCTATACCAACGATTCTGCGACTAATAAGGCAGTATAATATCGCGTCGCAAGTCTTGAACTTGTACAGATGCCTGCAGGTCAAGCTACCCGAAACTGTCAATTTTTCCCAATAAACCTTTAACCTTATACTTTAGAAATAAAGTCGAAAATCTATCACAGAAATCTGACAGATTGTAGTAGCTTGATGTGCAGGCGTCTGTACCTTCTGGCCATAGACTTAAACTATTTACATCATCTTTTTAGTCATTCCTTATTTTTTTTAACGTTACCCCACATTAAGAATTTCTCCTGTATCGTGGGTGCGTTTACAAACATTCAAATTCACATACACAAACAGCCAGACCCGAAACAGCTATTGGTTGGCCACACAAATATTTGTTCCGTGCCGTCAAATCTAGTATTTGGTATAGCAAAAATATTATGTCACAAAATAACAATAATATGACATGAATTGATGACTTTCTTCATTCCGATCAAAGTACAAAACTCGAGAAGAGATAATAATAGCTATTTTTAACTCTCTGTTATTCCCTTAATCTACAACATGCAATAAAAACGAACTATTAATTAAACAGAACATTCTTGCTGCACATTTAAAAAAACCGGCCAAGAGCGTGTCGGGCCACGCTCAGTGTAGGGTTCCGTAGTTTGGCGTCCGTCACAATAAGTGTTCCCACTTATGAGTTTATTATTAGTTTGACGTTGAACACTAGGGAATTGTATTTTATTATTATCCAAGTATGGCAATAGTGCGTTAACGTAAACGTGGTGCGAATGACTTAAACTATTATATAAACTATCATAGACCCGTAATATTCCATTGATGTAATGAATGCAAATCCAATGCCGATTATACTACAAACTTAGTCCAGAAATTATTTTGTACAACTTTTTTTTTTTACAAAAACTGTTATGTCAATCAAGTTCAAAATAATTTTCATAGAAAGTCCTTATAAAGTTCTACTTTTCAGATTTTTTTCATATTTTCTAAACTTATGGTTCAAAAGTTAGAGGGGGGGGGGGACACATTGTTTTTTACTTTTGGAGCGATTATTTCCGAAATTATTGACATTATCAAAAAATAATTTTAGTAAACCCCTATTCATTTTTAAATACCTTTCCAACAATATATCACACGTTAGGGTTGAAATTAAAAAAAAAATCACTTCCCACTTTACATATAGGGTGGCTACCCTAATAAAACATTTTTTTCCAATTTTTATTTTACCACTTTGTCGGCGTGATTGATACACATATTGGTACCAAATTTCAGCTTTCTAGTGCAAACGGTCACAGAGATTAAGCGAGGACGGACGGACGGACGGACAGACAGACATGGCGAAACTATAAGGGTTCCTAGTTGACTACGGAACCCTAAAAAATACCGGCTTTAAAAAAAAGACTTTTGTTTGTTTAACTTTTTCGCCACTGATTTCCCGAAGTAAAGTAATTTTTAGATTTACTTTTTAGTTTTTTTTTAGATGTTGGATTCTTTTGGAACGAAGTTCCTTAAAGTTTTTATGTTCAGCCTTTTTAGTTATGGTACGTTGGTATCTCACACTAATTCTTATCGAGTATTCATTTTCCATTGTTACTAAACAAGTTTTCTGCGCGGCTGCGCTAGTGTCGGAGACAACCTACATAAATCGAATACAGCGAACATCAGCAGAAAAGGATATCCCAACCAGTCTCATCGTTTGTGGAAAAGTAACACAAGTTTTACACTGCAGGGCAGAGACATTGGGGTCCGCCCACTACCTGAACGCGCCCCAAAAGGTGGTAGCCATTAGGCTGATCGGTACCGTACGATCTCCGGCGAGGCAGCGAGCCTCCTTGCCGGATTGCCACCGTGGGATCTGGATGCGATAGTGCTCGCGCGCCTGTTTGAGTGGCGCGTGGAGGCAATACACCGGGGGAAACTGCGCTGCCGCGGCAAATTGCCGCTCAGCGGACAGACCTCCGGTGCGATCATCGATAATCGGGCGGGAGGAAACGCCCGGGTGTCACCATTGTCGAACGCCCGGAGGACACGGTGGAGCACACAGTGGCGGTCTGCCCAGCTTGGGCGGAGCACCGCCGTGCCCTCGTAAAAACGATCCGCGGCGGCGACCTCTCGCGTCCGGCCTTGGTTCAGGCTATGGTCCGGAGCGAGAGGGAATGGGAAGCGGTCACCTTCTGCGAAGCAGTAATGCTAGTGAAGGAGGAGGCCGGGCGTTTCAGGGAGAGAACCTCAAACCAACCCAGCCGCCCGCGGGAGACGCGCCGGGCGCCGCGAGACGACGGCCACCGTAGATGCGGGCCTGTGAACGGTGAAAAATGGGTAGCTCACCGTCCGCCCGTCTATTGGCGACAGGCCGTGTCGACTGCGCGTTCGTGTTTCACGTGCGCATTCAAAGAGATGTCAGCAAAGCAGAGGGACCTGCCAGGGCAACCGCCTGCCGGGGTTGCGGGTTGTTCGAAAGACATACCGCGGCCCCTAAAGGTAAAGGGCAATAGAAGGAACATGGGTGGGTTTTAGTCAGTACAAGTCTGAACCCCCCTGTCCTCCGCGAGGGAAGTTATTTGATGATTTCCCTTCCCCAAAAAAAAGGACCATAACAATTATTGCTATCTAATCAAAACTACTTTAGATTTACTTAATTAACCACGTAATTAGTCATTAGTGTAGTTTATGAGAGGCACGTTATAAAAGATTAAAACATGCCTGATTAGTTTTGACGTCATTATGACAACTTTTATTGACGTTAGTAACTAAGGGCCGATTTCACCAATTTATTGAGATCGAGATCACATAATCTAAAACACCTTCTTGCGCTTTATTGGCTCCACCAGCACCATTGAGAGCTCGGTACCACCTTAAGGGTCTTCACAATCACATCGAAGTGCTTGATTGGTTTCACCAGAACCAATGATAGCATGGTGGGACGGGTTGAAATAAAACATCTGAAAACTGATTTCACCTTTCGAATTTCGAATTCCGTTCTCTAAAATAAAGTTTCCGAGGACAAACAGCGTAATAGTTGTCACAAAAACGAAAAACGTTTAGAATTTGCATCATACCAAAGCGACTTACTGCGTCTATAAAACGAAACATGTCAGCATTTCAAAACGTTGCAAGTTATCAAAATCACAGTAAAAATATGGACAGTACGGAAACTACGTACTAACGTTCGAAACGGCACACTCACACTAACACGCGAATACGAGACCTCTAAGCGGACATCGCGGTGCTGTCAGTCGTGAGAGCCGCGTCAAGACGAGTGGTTGCGTTTACTCCATTTATAATGCATAAATAAGACAAAATCGGTTTTATAGTACCCTTTCCTTGTTTCCTAATAGTTTATTTGAAGAAGATATTTATAAGAATGAGAATTCATTAAATTATAAAATTTAATAATGAAGTATTCCGAGCATGTCGTAGCAGACGAAAATATTTTTAGTAAATAATTTGTAACTGTGTAATATAAAGATATTTCTTTTTTTAATGTAGTGGTTTTTTAATTACTATCATTTTCGGGTTAAAACCCAGCGTTTCAAATAAGAAAAGGATTACATTGGCTCTATATTAAAATTCTCTTATGCCTGATGCACGCCTTTCTAATACTTACACGCTCTTAAATAAACAATAACCATATGAAAATAACATGAACAAGATAAATATTAGCATCACATATGCCGCGCGTCGCTTGCGGCGTCCACCGCACGCCCTTCCGGCAAATACCGAAGGACACGTTTTCATTTATCCGCGGCTCACGCCAAAAATGTAAAAGGTTACGCTATAGTGATAAAGCTCACAAGTTGTTTTGTATTAATATTAAACTGATCCGTGTTATAAACGATCTTTTTTTACTAGTATTAACCGAAGCCATGAGATTGCTTACTTAAATTTTATTTTTTAACTACGTTTTTAACGTGATAAAAAATCGAGTTAAAATAACAACTCGATTTTTTTATCACTACAGAACACAGAATCCGATATGATTTTAAAAATAGTTCAGTTTCAAAAACATTTAGAGTGACAACGCTAAAGCTGCAGTGGAGCGTAGGTATTTATTTCTACAACTAGGCCTAGTTTTCTTACTGTCCAGACTTATACTGTGTCAAAATTGTTTATATCATTGTGTCAATTTTATATTTCGTTTCGCGATGTGCTGCAAGCTTTTCCTATTTCTTTACGCAAAAGGTATGTCGTTGACCGGTGGATATGGGACGCTGTGCGTAGCATACCTTGGGAGGACCAAATTTTGAAGTGATTGAACAAAAAGCGGGTGCTGTACGTCTGAAAAAGATTTCGCATGAAACAACGTACTTATCTTCTTCCAAGCTCAAATCTTCTGGTCGGTTATGAGTTCATCGGTTGTGAGTTCGTGCAACTCTGTTTATTTGTGAGTGCTGGTGCTGGTGTTCTCAATATTTCTTTTTTGGCTCTGTAATGTGGTGCAACAAAAGTCGTGAAAGCAGAAAAATGGATGTTTTTGAGATGTGGTGTTTGTGAAAGCTGATACGTAATCCATGGACCGAGATATGACCGTAATGGGAGCATCTCGTCCAACTCGTTCACGAGAACAACATCACCAAACTGCTTTCCTCAATCGACAGGAGCGTATTTTCTGATTTTTCAGACATATTATGTGTGCGTGTCTGAAAAAACGTGTAATACTGGGCCGGATAGAAAGAAAACGCGCGCAAGGCAGAGCGCCTGCAATATCAAAAAGGCTATTTGAGACAGTTTCTACCGAATGATTCGAACTACAGGAGACCGCAAACTTGGAGACGGGTCATATGTGGTTGCTCTATCCTGAGCAGTGATGGAACTACGAATAAAGTAGAACATGAAAGTAATCTAATCAAACGATGTAATGGCTCTTGTTTTATTAATAATTGTTATATTTTTAATGCAAATGTTTAAATAAAAAGCTTAAAACAAAGCGTATTTTCTTCAGAATATTGTAGAGAGTTCCCCGCCATCTATTGATACATTGTTGAACTAACTTCCGACCGTATACGCAAAAAAGTATAAATGACGGACTTTTTAAATTGATTTATTCCATTTAGTGTCTCAAGGACCCGAGCCTCATTGAAATCATATAACTACATTAAAATACCTACCTACTATACGCTGCTACTAATAACATCCTTACTAATATTATAAAAGCGAAAGTGAGTTTTTTTGTTTGTTTGTTATCTCTTCACGCTTTAATGGTTACACCGATTTTGATGAATTTTGATACAAATATAGTTGGGAACTAGGAGACGGACATAGGCTATTTTTTTTAAAAAAAAGAGTGGGTGATGAGGGAGAAAGAGGGAAGAAACAGGAAAACTTAGCGTTGCTATTACAAAACAATAAGGCGCTACCAAATTTAACGCGGGCGAAGCCGCGGGCAAAAGCTAGTTCCATATAAAGACGTGATTCACTTTATCGTCGTTTTGGGGCTTTTAATTCTATGTCATAATTTCAATAATTTTCGTCACGGTAACAAACTTTTTGGAACCCTCCAAGAAGTTTGTTATATATTTAATAGAAGAAGTTGTTTTTAATCTGTGAATGCACATTTCATTGGACAAGGAAAACACAATCAGATAGGAATAAAAACCACTTTTACAAAGAGAATCTTTAATAACAAATGATTTATGTAGGTATAATTATATCACACCGGTTGTTCCCAATGATTATGAGTTAGGCTAAAGTGAACTTATTTATCAGTACACCTACATTTTGTTAGTTTCCTTGAATGCCAATCGAAGCCAGTCTGTAGTTTGATGCTAATATTCCTGCTGTTCTGAAAATATTTATTTATATTAATTTGAAATACTAAAATGTTTTTGTTGTTAGTAAATAATGGACCGTTACTGATTTATTGTTATTAACTGTTTAGTTCCTTATCCAGGCAAAATACCAATGGCTGGAATGAAGCCTTACAGCTCTGACTCTTTACATATAATTCTATATGCAGCGGAATCCATGCAAATCGGCAGACCTCACTAATATCACCTAATTGCATAGAAACGTGGAGCACATTTCAACTAATAAAGGCCACCCTGTGGTTTCTAAATAACAAACAGTACCTAATAGCTTACGCCAAGTCCACAGCTGAATAAAATGAATCATTATTTGGTACTTACATGTCTGTACGAATCTATTTTACCGTCTGCAGAATACAGGTTCACCTCTTGGTTTTGTGAGATGAAATCGAGTAATAAATACCTGGTCGTCAAGGATGACAAACTGTTCTTTTCTCTCGCGTGTCAATCTTGGACGACCAACATCCTCATCGCAACGTTCACGTGAACAGTTTTTCCACTTTACGTAGCCAAATACCAACAATATCAATATTTTTAATAATAAATATTTTACAAAAGTGATGGCACTGTCAATACACTGACAGCTCATAGTTTGGTTTTCGACTTGATCGACACAAATCGGGGCGATCAATCCTAACTTTAGTTAATAAATCTGATCACGTGATTTGTTCACAGCGAGGGAACGAGATAGCTACAATTTTGTAGCCTGTCTTTATCTCGCAATTGCCTATTGTCATTGTCATAATTATTGTTGTATATTATTGTAAGTTTATTTTATTGAAAATATGGATTTTATTGGCTGTGTAAAATAAAAAGTCTTCACGTGAGCTTTGGGATGTTTGTCGCTCAAGATAGATAAACGAGAGAAAGGAATATTTTATCAACCTTGATGCTCGGGAATTTATAACATGATTTGGATTTCACAAAACCAACACTTCTGCCTGTACTGGAGTCTATCAACGATAAATTAGTGCCAGCAGTAGAGGTCCTAAGGCTGATATGATGATGATGTGATGAATATCTAATTTAACTGGCAAATACGAGTGTGAACTCACAAAATTGGTTCACCAAGCTGACTTCCTCAAAACAATATGTTATGTGTACTTATCTCATGTGTAGTTAAAGATTTTCTTAAATAAAGTTATTTTTATTCCGAAATGGGAACGTGTTTATCCTTTTTCATACGAAATGTGCATTCACAGGTCTACAAACAGCTCCATCCATTAACTTTAAAACAAACTTCTAGGCTTCTTCGTTGTACTACTAGGTGACTGAAAACTAAATAGGTAGTCTGAAGAATATACGCTATTTATTTAAATAAGCACTTTATTTTTAATCCACATCCAAATTAATATAAAGTATAAGGCGCATCACATCGTTTGATTATATTACGATGATTCATGTGAAATCTTCTTCAAATCCGCAATTTTTCGCTGTACTCGTTTTTATTCAACAACTTTAAAATACTGATTCACTAACTTTAAAGTGTCTATTTTTTGCCATTTGCTGATGCCGATTCCCTTTTTCATTTAACACCATTACTTTAGTTATTTATAGGAATAGAAAAAAGCAAGTAACACAATGACACAACTATAAATACAGGTTTGACAATTAATTGCATTTTGATATTCTGGCGATTTCGAGAATAATACTCGCAGTAGGTAGGGCAGGTAGGGCTTTCCGCTGTTGCAAAAGCTAAACGCACTACGTTTTGTGAAAAAAATGCGATCTTTGAGTTCTTTGCCATGGAAACGTAAAAAGTGTTTGATTTTATGATCTTTTGCCATGGAAACGTAAAAAGTGTTTGATCTTTAGATCATGAAAACGACCTTAATCGAGATCATGTTACAAAATCGGTGAAATCCACCCTGACGTCCACGTCAGAATATTTGGATTCAGTAGGGATAGGTATACCTACCATGGAATATTCCATAGTAAACTAGCTGTGCCCAGCGGTTTCACCCGCTACTAGGTAGTAGGTATGAAAAATAGATGTTGGCCGATTCTCAGACCTACCCGATATGTACACAAAATTTCGTTTAAATTGGTCCAGCCGTTTCGGAGGAGTATGGGAACGAAAACTGTGACACGAGAATTTTATATCTATGTATACTATAATAATATTATAAAGCTGAAGAGTTTGTTTGTTTGTTTGAACGCGCTAATCTCAGGGACTACTGGTTGGAATTAGAAAATTCTTTTAGTGTTGGATAGTCCATTTCTTGAGGAAGGCTATAGGCTATATAATATCACGCTACGACCGACAGGTGCTGAGCAGCGCGGGTGAAACCGTGGGGAACAGCTAGAATTAGGTGATAATGCTGGACTGTAGGATCGTTTCTTTCGAGTTAGGATGCAATAGGGGTTTTCTGGGACCAGCACCAGTCTGTCTATCCGACGGGGTATTCCTTACTAATATTATAAAAGCGAAAGTGGGTTTGTTTGTTACGTCTTCACGCCTTAATGGCTAAATGGGTTTGGATGAATTTTGGTACGGAAATAGTTGGAACCCTGGAGACGGACAAAGGCTATTTTTTTTTAAGTAAGAAATGAGGGAGAAGGAGGGGAGACAAGGGAAAACTACAGGTAGCAGGTACCTGCAAATCAGGAAGGGGAACTGTGTTACCCCGAATTTAATGCGAGCGAAGCCGCAGGTAAAAGCTAGTTTAGTCATATAAATCAAATACAATTGAATTAGCCCTTAATTTCAATCTGGTTAAGGTAAAAAATCATTTGCAATTAAGAATAGGTCAAAAACGCAGGTCACAGAGTAGGCTCCAAAGACAGAAACAAAACTAAATCTTTTCAAGTGCCTGTTATAACATGTCCATTTATAATTTGTTTCTTAGCGCCTTGTTCCAGTGCTTAGTAAACGGCCCTCTTGATCAACAGATGCTAGAGGGTCTAAAATGAACGCTTTTAAGTAGAATCATAATGGGATGCGAATGACTAACTGGCACCCGCGGCTTCGCCCGTGTCATATCGAAAAAAAAATCCTATGTGTTATTCCAGACTTTAATCTATCTCTATGCCAAATCCAACAAGATCCGTTCAGCCGTTTAAACGTGAAAGAGTAACAACCATCCATACATACCTACATCCTCAGAAATATTCGCATTTATAGTATTAACTAGCTGGCGCCCGCGGCTTCGCCCTCGTGATATCGAAAAAATAAGTATTCTATGTGTTATTCCAGACCATAATCTAACTCTGTGCCAAATTTCATTAAGATCCGTTCAAAAGTTTTGACTTTAAGTAGTAACAAACATCCACACATCTTTACAAACATTTGCATTTATAATATTATAAGTTACCATTCGTAAAATGGTCACAAAGTGAAAATTGACAATAACTGCGTGTGTGAAAATTTTAAGAATTTTAACGTACTTAATTCCTATTATCATTCTGCTAAAACGGCTCTTTTAGACCCCCTGTAGGTACCTAAGTTGTTTACAGCATGTCGAACTACTTGTATTTATAGATACGGAGTAAGTTGTAATATTATTCATACTGTGATACGGAGAACAAATACATACAAACAAGCAACGCAAGGTCACAAGGTCTTGGTGACGCAAGACACTGGTCTTATTACTCTTTCGTGTGACTCAAGACTACCAGCAGGGTTGCGGGTTGTTGCCGAGGTTGCGGGTTGTTCGAAAGAGATACCGCAGCCCCGGAACCTAAAGGGCAATAGAAGGAACATGGGTGGGTTTTCTTTTTAGTCAGTAAAAGTCTGACACGCCCCCCGCTCCGCCCAGATCGGGGGAAGTTATTTGATGATATCCCACCACAAAAAAAGACTACCAGCATAGCTATTCACAAGCACTCGATTGCAATAATGCCGTGAGTATAAACGGCCTCCATACGCTATTATAAATAAATAAATATCTTGGGACAACTCACACACGGCTAACTGATCCCAAGCTAAGCAGAGCTTGTGTTATGCTAACCAGACAACTGATATACATACTTATATAATTTATAAATACATACATATTATAGATAAATCACACCCAGACACAGAACAAACAATCATGCTCATCACACAAAGTTTGCCTGCGTGGGAATCGAACCCACGACCTCCGGCTCAGCAGTCAGGGCCACTAACCACTAGACCAACAGGCCCGTCACAGATCCGTAATCAGTCAATTTTGACAATATTTTTTTTAAAACGTTGCCTTACGTTAGGATTTCTCCTGTATCGCGGGTGCGTTTCCAACATTTAAAGCCTCATACACATACAGCCATACCCGAAACAACTATCTGCAGGTCATACAAATATTTGTTCCGTGCGGGAATCGAACCCGCGACACGCAGCGCAGCAGTCGTTCGCTCAGCCACTGCGCCAACCGTGCCGTCAAATTTTCTATCACTTATATTTTGCGATACTTATGGGACGAGTGTTTTAATATACCATTATGAGACACACTTGGTACTAATTCACTTCTCCGCTTTTTGGCAGCCATTTTGAGATATTCTATAGGTATGCGTGTGCAAAAAATAATCATATCTCTCAAAGTGTCGGTCTTACTGAGACGTAAATAGGTTTATTCAGAAGGCAAAAATATTGTATACCTTTTGCCCTTTGTGTTCCAGGACCGTATATTTTTTCGTATGTGTCGAACAACACGCAGTCCGGGTTTAACGCCTACAGATATTTTTTTAGCAACAATTGTATGGTTCGCAACAGATAGTTCGTTTGCTATAGGAATAGTCACTTTAGAAGCTTTTTTTTTTTCGGGTGGGAAATCATCCAATGACTTCCCCCGCTCTGGGCGCAGCGGGGGGGGGCATGTCAGACTTGTACTGACTAAAACCCACCCATGTTCCTTCTATTGCCCTTTACGTTCCGAGGCCGCGGGATCTCTTTCGAACAACCCGCAACCCCGGCAGGCGGAGGCTCTGGCAAGCCCCTCTGCTTTGCTGACTCTCTTTGAGGCGCGCGTGAAACACGAACGCGCCGTCGACACGGCCTGTCGTCAATCGACGGACGGACGGTGAACTACCCATTGCTCACCGCCCACAGGCCCGACTTTAGAACCCTGGCACAGCTATTGTTGCCAAAAACTCGAGTCTTCGAGTCTGATATAAACGGACTTGGGTGATGAATTACAAGACTCTACTCATTACAACAGAACTCCAAGACTAGAGAACTAAGTTCTGCTCGAGCCCTTGTATGTGACACTAGCTGTTCCACGCGGTTTCACCGACGCTGCTCAGCACCTGTTGGTCGTAGCGTGATGTTATATAGCCTATAGCCTTCCTCAAGAAATGGGCGATCCAACATTAAAAGAATTTTCCAATTCCAACCAGTAGTCCCCGAGATTAGCGCTTTCAAATAAACAAACAAACTCTTCAGCTTTATAATATTAGTATAGGATAATATTAGTATAGATAGTATAGATGAGAACTTGAGTCATTTTTATGCGGCGAGTCGTACTCAAGTTCTTTTCGTGTATATGTCAAAATATAAAGCCAGATTACCTTCACATCTCTATTTTCATAGAAGTGAGTTTTTAGCTGATTTCTTTTCTTTTTTGAAAAACGTTGCCCCACACTGGGAATTTCTCCTGTACTGTGGGTGCGTTCACAAACATTTAAGCTCACATACACAAAGAGCCCCGAAACAACCACCACGAATATTTGTTCCGTGCGGGGATCGAAACCGCAACACCTAGCGCAGCAGTCGATCGATCGGCCACTGCACCAACCGTGTCGTACTTAAGTATAATTATTGTTTTTTCTGCATCCAGAGGGTCACTTTAAAAAAGGCTTTTTATTGTGAATTGTTTCACTGTGACCATTATACAAATTTTAACATTATAATTCCACTATAGCGCCATTTTAGAACCCAGGCCTTAATCATTTTCGCGGAATTAAAACCAAACATTTTGCATATCATTAGCCTAACTAGCTATTCCCCGCGGCTTTGCTAGCGTTAAATTCGCTGCTACCTGTAGTGTTTGCCCTTGCGCCTTATTTATTGTAACAGCAAAGTTAAGTTTTCTCTTTTCTTCCTATCCCCCTTTTCATTATCCCATATTCGGCTCCAGTTTCCCAACTATCTCTGTACCAAAATTCATCCAAATCAGTTATGCCATTGAGGCGTGAAGACGTAACAAACTCACTTTCACTTTCATATTAGTAATGAAGGATAAGGATTAAACCAAGAGGAATTTGCAAGGACCGAAGCAAGGGTTTCTGTTATATCTTTATGTATGTAGCTATGTAATCTATAAGAAACATAACATGCGTACTGAAATGCTGAAATTAACATCACTAATAGCTGCGTATAAATAACGCAATTAGTTCTATTCACGGTTTGAATGAATGTTTGTATACTGTATAGAAAAGTGCAGAAGGCTAACATAACAGAAACAACATAACATCGCGCCTAACCATTTGGAGAGAGCCAAATGGTTAGGCAGACTTATTTTTATTTATTTTGACGGGACTGTTGGTCTAGTGGTTAGTGGCCCTGACTGCTGAGCCGGAGGTTGTGGTTTCGATTCCCACCCAGGACAAACTTTGTGTGATGAGCATGATTGTTTGTTGTGTCTGGGTGTGATTTATCTATAATATGTATGTATTTATAAATTATACAAGTATGTATATCAGTTGTCTGGTTACCATAACACAAGCTCTGCTTAGCTTGGGATCAGATAGCCGTGTGTAAGTTGTCCCAAGATATTTATTTATTATTTCCAATAGTACACCTATATTTCCTTTGGTAAGTGTTTGAGTGTCAAACTCCAGTTGTGATGCTGGTGGTCTCGACTAAATAAAACTTCTGTTTTCATAGGACTGTATAATATTAATTAGGTGATTGTACAAAGTAAAAGATTGCCGATGTATGCGCACGCTAAGTGACGCCGAGTGAGCGAGTATCCCTCGGTATGGTCGAGGGCCATATGTTAGGTGGGGCGTTCAGATGACGTAGCATCGCGCGATCCCACTGACCGGCGCGATGTAAAGATTAGGAACAGTAAGTTTAAATTTCTCCTGTAATATTGGGTTGGCGAGGTGGGTAAGATATTTACGTCAACCAGGCACAAATCGCGACTCTCTCTGCCATTGAGAAATACCTGTAGGCCTACCATGACGTGTTAAAGCAGGCAAGCATTAAGACGTCATAGTAGGGTAGCTAGCTGGTGGCAAAACAAAATAGATACGCCAAGACTAGCTAATCCCATGTATTGATCATGGTTATAAATGATCAGTAGGCCTACTATGACATCTTAAAGCATAACTTATTCTACTGAGTGAAAGAGATGGTGCTAGACACCCTGTATAGCTCTGTCCCTTTCCCTCAGCGGAATAAGTTCTGCTTTAACACGTCATGGTAGGGAAGCTGTTTGCCAAACTCCATCATAATCTGTTCATACATCCAGCTGTCCATTTTCAAAAACTTTGACTTTTATAATCGACTAGCGTTACCTGCGTCTTCGATGTTAGGTTCACTTTTTGCATTGCTTTATAACCGATGATGATTTTTTAGCTGTGCCTGTTGGTGAGTTAAAGAATACTAAAAAATCCAATATTAAACACACCCTTTTGCTATTACCGTGGTTTCTACCTATACCTAAAAATGTATGAAAACTAGAACTTGAAATCTATCTACCTTGCCCAATTACATGACGATTTGATCAGCCATTCAGTACTGACAAAGTAACAAATAAAAAAATATGACTTACTTACTCATTTTACTTAGTTTGGAAGTGTGGGTAAGAAATACGATATAACTTTGACAATCAAATATTTCAAATATCGCACGGATCAAATATTTGTATGACCAGGTAGTTGTTTGGTTGTTTCGGGTCTGTCTGTTTGTATATGTGAGTTTAAATGTTTGTAAACGCACCCACGTTACAGGAGAAACTCCTCGTGTGGGGTTTTTCTTTTTAAAAACCTACATACATACAGCATACCATGTGAAACTTCTGCGGTATCCTATAGCGTGGCTCCTGTCGGTGTCAGCGGTGCAATCGCAGCGTGAATGTTCACAGTTGTGCACCATTACTTCTCTGTCGACCCCCTAATTAGTTGCACTGCATTTGCAGAGATGTGTAAGTTCATATGTCTATTTTTTATGTTTTGTGAAGGAGGAAAATTGAACTAACTGTCCGCTTGAGACTTGTTGGGTTACCATGACATCTTATAGCAGTTCTTATTCCTGTGTGAGAAAGAGATGGTGCTAGACACCTTGAATAGCTCTGTCTATTTCCCTCAGTGGAATAAGTTCTGCTATAAGACGTCATAATAGGGTAGCAGGGGGTCTAAAATGGCTGCTTTAGCAGAATCCTACTATAATATTATAAATGCGAAGATTTGTGAGGATGGAAGGATGGATGTATGGATGTTTGTTACTCTTTCACGTAAAAACGGCTGAACGGATCTTGATGAAATTTGGCACAGAGGTAGATTATAGTCTGGAACACATAGGATACTTTATTTTTCGATATCACATGGCGCCAGTTAAATCTTACTAATATTATAAAAGCGAAAGTGAGTTTGTTTGTTTGTTACGTCTTCACGCCTTAGTAGCTAAACCGATTTAGATGAAATGAAATGATAACTTTTTATAAAAAAAAAAGTGACAAATGAGGAAAAAGGGAAGAAAAGGAAAAACTTAGCTTTGCTATTACAATCAATAAGACGCAAGGGCAAAAACTACAGGTAGCAGGTACCTGCTAATCAGAAAAGGGGAACTGTGTTAGTCCTAATTTAACGCAAGGAAAGCCGCAGGCAAAAGCTATATTATTGATGATATATAATAATCTCAGTCAAAATCCCAAATTGAATCTTACTCCACTCCTGCGCATGGCTGTTGATCTAATTAAGCTAAGTTCACACTGACGCGGTCACGGGCCGTTTGCGCTCGTAATCGTTAGCTGTTCACACTAATTGGTGTCAGCCGCTAGTGGCCCCTAAGATTTATTAGGGCTGTTGCAGACCACACAGGTTTTATTTGTTTATTTAACCCGGGTTAATATTGTCAGTAAAATCATATAAATAAACACCGAATATGTTTCCTCAGTTGTGTCGTGTGTGGTGACTTTTATTTCATTGTGAATAGTTAATCTTCCACCTCCTTGGCTAGCATGACTGCTTCGCAGAAGGAGGTGACCGCTTCCCATTCCCTCTCGCTCCGGGACCATGGACTGAACCAGGGCCGGACGCGAGAGATCGCCGCCGCCGATCGCCTATACAAGGGTGCTCCGCCCAAGCTGGGCAGACCGCCACTGTTTGCTCCACCGTGTATCCGGGCGATCGTCACAATGGTGACACCCGGGCGTCTCCTCTATGGTTTCTTAACAGGCAGGCAGGCTGCTTCAAACAGGCGGCTTTTTTGGGCATTTCCCAAAACTAAACTTATCTGCTTAAATGGATACTATTGCGATTACGAAATAGTCGTCAGAAACGTACCGTTATTTAATCGTATTACTAAGGAATATTCCTTATAGTTATTATTAAAAACAATCACTATCAATATTGTAAATTATTAATTCGATATGATTATTGAATGATAGCGATAAGTACCCACTGTTGCTAAGTCCTTACTATTACTATTTTAATTTTAATATTATAAAAGCGAAAGTGAGTTTGTTTGTTTGTTTGTTACCTCTTCACGCTTTAATGGCTGAACCGATTTGGATGAATTTTGGTACAGAGATAGTAGGGAACCAGGAGACGGACATAGGCTAATATTTTTGAAAGAGGGAAGAGAAGGGAAAACTTAGCGTTGCTATTACAAATCAATAAGGCGCAAGGGGAACTGTGTTACCCCAAATTTAACGCGGGCGAAGCTGCGGGCGAAAGGTAGTAATAAATAAAGGTTAAGTTCACATTAATTTATCCAATTCAACGTGTGAATGTAATGAGCTAATTTTTTCAAACCTATTTATTTATTTATGCACACACAAAATACATGACGGGACATAATATTAAGACAGAAGAGCTTAAAGTTACTGTTTATTTGATTAGCGTGTGTGTGTGTGTGTGTATGTGTGTATCTTCCAGGAGACTTGCGAGAGAAAAATCTGGAATGTCTGGATGAAATATCTACACAGTGTGTAGTGTGTTGGCCTTGTAGATTCTTAGACCCTTGTTAACTTTGGTTATTTATTTATTTAACTTTCTGTAAAGTACACTGTAAAGTAAGCATCGACTTATTGTCGGGCCTACGCTGTCCTCTCATACTTAAGTACTAACGCTGTAACAACAACATTGTAAAACCAAATGATTTTAAAAGAGTAACCATGAAGTTTCTTGCCGGTTCTTCTCCATAGGAAACAACCAACCCGAACCGTGCACCTTTTCTTGACGTTTTATAAGTGCCCATGTAGGCCTACTTATGTGAAATAAAAATATTTTGATTTTTGAAAAGATTTATCTTATTTGATGATGTTATCTTCAGAAAGAAATTGGGGTGTAGACTGGTGAAAAGCATTTTTTTTTGTTTTTAATTTCAGCCTCGTTGTGGTATGGTGGTATCTTACACAAATTCTTATCGAGTATTTATTTTTATTGCTGATAAGAGATATTAGAATTTCGTCCATGTTCGTAGATTAGAAGAAAAATATTAAATGTAGAAGATAGCTCAAAAATAACCCAAGAAAATTAAATAAAATTCATGACCTAATATATAAACTTTCCGTGTCACAATGTCAGTTACCGTACTCCTCCGAAACACCTCGACCGATTCTTATAAAATTTTGGGTAGGTACATATATTGGGTAGTTCTGAGAATCGGCTAACATCTATTTTTCATACCCCTAAACCTCAGCGGGTGAAACTGCTGGGCACAGCTAGTTATGATATATAAATACACATATGTATATGTATGTAAGTGTACCCTTTTTTTTGCAAACCGATCCATGTTCCTTCTATTGCCCTTTATGTTCCGGGGCAGCGGTATCTCTTTCGAACAACGCGCAACCCCGGCAGGCGGAGGCCCTGCCAAGCCCCTCTGCTTTGCTGACATGAAGTGTATCCCTTAGATTTAGATTAAAAAAAGAATGTTGAAAATCGGCCACAACCGACAGACAAAAGCGCGTCAAAAACAAACAAAAAAAAATAACACAGTTTAATTGAGAAGCTCCTCCCTTTTATTAAAGTCGGTTAAAACATCTGAGATAAAAGCGCCCATAGTCCTTTTTCAGTCATGAATTTCCTTCAAAATCGCTTCAACGATATAGCCGAACGTAAAACAGATATCTTTTATCAATAATACAGACGAGGATTAAGATAGTATTAATAATAATTAATAACTGTCATGTCGGTACTTCACCCGGTGACGTGACGAGATATTATAATCCTTACTATATAATATTATAAAAGCGAAAGTGAGTTTGTTGGTTTGTTTGTTACGTCTTCACGCCTAAACGGCTGACCCAATTTCGATGAATTTTGGTACTGAGATAGTTGGGACCCTGGAGACGGACACAAGCAATTTTTTTGTATAAAGTAAGAAGTGAGTGAGAAAGAGGAAAGAATAGGGAAAAATTAGCTTTGCTATTACAATCAATAAGGCGCAAGGGCAAAAACTACAGGTAGCAGGTACTGTGTTTTACCGAAATTAACGCGAGCGAAGCTGTGGGCAAAAGCTAGTATGGTTATAATTTCGATACCTCCAGGTGTTCTCGAGTCAGACAGGCAGAAGAACAACTGGCCCAATAAGGGTTCCGTATTTTTTATTTTGAGGTACAGAACCCGATAAGAAACAAGATTTCCTTCCCTTTACGAGATCATCGATTATTCTCCATCAAAATATAGATCTACTAGCTGTGCCCAGCGGTTTCACCCGCTGCTCACTTAGGGGTATGAAAAAAAGATGTTGGCTGATTCTCAGACCTACCCGATATGTACACAAAATTTCGTTTAAATCAGTCCAGCCATTTCGGAGGAGTATGGGAACGAAAACTGTGACACGAGAATTTTATATATTAGATTTGGAAATAGACATATGTGATATATTCTTGACCTGTTTTTCAATAAGGTGCCCCTTTATTGGAAAACAGGCAATGTCAAGTATCTATCACAGAGCGGCCTGTGTAACTACTTTTCGTCTCAAGGAATCCAGTCAAGGAACAAATAATTTGGTTTATATTTAAACGGTTAATTACATCAGGGATATCATCCGTGTAAGATTGTTAATGTGTATTTTGACGTTTTACGGGTTTATGAAAAACTTTTTTTATAAACCGTTTGAACGCTTTGAAAGGTTTTATTTCAGCATTTTTAGTAATGGTATACTAGCTGTTCCCCACGGTTTCACCCGCGCTGCTCAGCACCTGTTGGTCGTAGCGTGATGTTATATAGCCTATAGCCTTTCACAAGAAATGGACTATCCAACACTAAAAGAATTTTCCAATTCCAACCAGTAGTCCCTGAGATTAGCGCGTTCAAACAAACAAACAAACTCTTCAGCTTTATAATATTAGTATAGATTAGTAAGTATAGATATTATATCACAAAATAATATTGAGTATTCATTTTCCATTGCTACTAAAAGATTAACATCTAGACAAAAAGATATGTATTATAGACGATAACTCATAAATTACTAGCCGGGTCTATGGGACCAAATGACAATCACCAGCTTTCGAATAAAAAAAGAACCATCAAAATCGGTTCACCCAGACCAGAGTTATGAGGTAACAAACATAAAAAACTTCCTCTTCTTTAGAAGTCGGTTAAAAATGGCCCCTTTAGCTACATCATAATATGGTGAATAATAATATGAATTGATAATAATACTAACGAATTTGATGGCAATGTTGGCGCAGTGGCTGAACGATCGACTGCCGTCTCACGGGTATCAAACCGCGTGATGTTCGGAAATGTGTGATCTCCAGGGTCTCAACTATCTCTCGGTTTGGCCATTAAGGCGTAAAGACGTAACAAACAAACTCGCTTTTGCTTTTAAATAAATTAATGGATTTTTTAAATCTGAAATAAATGTTTAATAAATAAAAATAATAAGACCCCCAAAAGAGCTCGTAGCTAAGTAATAACAAATGGACGGGACGATCCTCAAGGTTTGGCAGCGCTTGCGAAGACCAGTAGATCTTGATCCGTGGATTGATCACCATCCCTTACATACCAAGGTTCCCCTGTGCTCCAGAAAGCACGTCAAGCCATTAGTCCCATAAACTAACGACAAACAATCTAAGTTTTTTCAATGAATGAATGAATGAATAAACTTTATTTCGGGTGGCATAGACCCATAGAAAACTAATATAACATTATTAAACATACACAGACACATTAAAACAGATTCCCTATCATTATGTTATGTTATCATTATATTATCCGTATGTAAAATAATCAACTTTCAACCGGTTTTGTTTTGTACATAAACTGCACGAAACGCCTGAACGTTATTCCGTTAGGCCAAAAATTATCATCTAAGAATAACTCTAAATTACATTTGGAGACATACACTTTAAAAGCAATAAAACTCCAGATTAAACAAATTATAATTTTATTTATATATTCATATGTTTTATTTAAAAATAAACGTTATCATTATGCAGATAGGTACTGAAATCCACTAGAATCATTTGTGTTTCCATCTCATATTATGCTGGGGGAAAATAGAGTAGTAAATATTTTTTTTAATTTGGCTTCTACTATGTTCAATTCAGATGTACTTTCTAAAAAGTTTGTCTTAGACTTCATAGACAACGGTGAAGAAAAACATCGGGACGAAATCTGGGTTTGTAATGAATGTGAGTCTGAAATCACCAACCAGTCTTGAGCAATTGTGGTGATCAATGCACGAACATTGATCACCACGCTTGCTCAAGACTGGTCTCGTCTCTGTATGAGAAGAGGCGTTTTCCCAGCAGTGTGACAGTTATAGGCTATTATTATTATATTTACCATGTTTTATCTCGGTAAAGTAACTGCGAAGAAAACAAATAGATGAAGTTGCCTAGATCATAATCCACGAGTCATACGACACCACTTGACGCCACTAGCACCCACGTGTCGCAACGTAAGTCCTATCTGTAGTTGTGGACGGGAGACATTACAGGGTTCAAACATGTGCACTAATAAACGTTTTCTTTCTATATCTTTAAGTATTCATCAACATGTCTAACAAAACATTGACCCATAAAAAAAATTGAGATTCTACATTACCATGCATCTTTAACAATCGTATCAATGAATCTTGTCCAGCGAATTTTGAATTCATGCACTAACTTGTCTTTTTCAGGATATGAACTGTAATACAAAGAATTTAATGCAAGCTGTTTCAACAGTCTGATGTCTGCATGTCGACTAGCGACTGCAACAAATGCGACGAAAAAATCGTGGGATATTGGATCAGCCTCCCAAATGCCCGGATCATCACACGATAACACTACAGGCATATTTCTACTCAAAAAAGTTGCTAACGGATGGTTCCTCACGTCATCAACTAGTTTAAGAACAGAATTCGATACAACATTAACTTCTAGAGCAATCTTACGGTTTTTTACTTCCTCCATGAGTAATGGATGTTTTGCTAAAGCAAAACCATGGCCTATTCTCTTAGTCCCAAGAACAATGGCGTCGAATAAATTCTCGTCAGAACTAGTACCATACCAATTTGTTTCGCCTGCGTGTAAATACAGGTCCAGGTAATTTCGAACTTCTGCCAGTTCAGGCAAGAACTCTTTCAGTGGGACTCCCAAGTCTTCTTGACCAACCAAGTCAAAACCAACCAGAAAGTCTGGCAGCTCAGCTTTTATCTGCAAGGCGGTTTTAATATATTGCTTCAACGTTCGTTTGTTTATAAGTTTGAGTGGCGCATAAATCAGTTTCGCCCCAAAGAAGTCTGGATAATCATTCATGAATTTTTGTGTGATTTCATTGTAAGCCTTTGCCGTCTCCACGGCGCTGTAAGTATTTCCTTCTAAGTCATAAAGAGGAGGCAAAACACTTCTGATTTCAAGGTACATAACTTGATCTTTCCGGCACTCCAGTAAAGTATCGTAGTAATATTGCTCCCAAACTGGTTTGTAAGTCAAGAGGTTTCCGGTACAAATAAAGTAGCTCTGGAACTTCTGCCACACAGTATTCACATCTGTATAAACTGCATTTGGATTGTCAATCACTAATGTGAAGTGTGTTCTGAGATCAGCATCGAATTGTTCAACATCCCCGGAGGCCTTCCTCGCGTTCTTCATAAGTTCCCACTTAGTGGCACAAGGATTGATGGTTATATTAGGCACGGATTTAGAAAACAGGAACGCGATGTTCGTATTGTCTTCTGTGAAACAGACCCATAGATTGTCCAAGTAAGTCAACTGTAGCACGTAGTCTGGGCTTAACAATCCTGTGTCATGAGCATGAAGTATTGCTCCCTTCGGCATATTCTTAATGATCTGGAACAGCTGCGTATCCTTCACCAAATCCTTGTATTCAAAGAAATGCTTCGACAGATTAAAGTATTTTGGTTCTAAAAATCCTCGCTCCACCTCATTATTCTTGAGATTCATGATTATTTCGTTCGCTTTCAGTTCACTGTCACTTAGTTCGAGAGAGCTTCCTGCCATCATAGCAAGTTCTCTTTTAAGAAGATCATTTCTTTCTTCTAGCACTTGATCTATACTATTAAAGTGAGTTAAAATGGCGTTGGGTAGCATTAATATAGCTATTAGTAATGGCCACATTGTCACAAGTCGAGTTCAGTCGCCGTACTACGCTATCACACCAGATTGGTATTGCAAAACTGATACCTTAGTTGATAAGTGATATTTTTTAGGTGAGAAATTACGTAATATTCAATTCAGTTAGCGCCAACGATTTTTATTCATAGACACTTGTGTTAAGCAGTATTTCATCCTACTGCTTTGCTTGGAGTTTATTAGTTGGTATGCAGATGTGCAGTCAGCCAAATCTATAACAAAAGTAAGATGTAATATTAAATGTTATTTTAAAGACATTCAACAGCCGTGGTTAATGTTCGTTTATTTTCGTTGGATCCCAGTTTTTGATCCCACTTTAATATTTTTGGCGTTGGATCCCACAAAACATTATTATATATTTCCGTTGAAACCCAAATTTGAAAAATACTAAAAAAAATACGTTTTATTGCCATTGAATCCCAAAAACGATATATATGTTTAAAAACATCTGAATGCGGGTACATCCAACAACAAAATCACAATAATATTTTAAGGCGAAATTTTGTATGTATGTTTGTTATTCCAACACGCTTAAACTTATAGACTGATTTGGATGAAATTTGGGTATGTGGATAGGTTATGTTAGAATAACGGGTGCCTGCCGTTTTTCCGAAAAAAAATTGACAAAATTCCATTACCCAAACAAATTATAGGAACCGGGAACTAGGTTAGGTTAGGTTAACGAGCCGAGCGAGCGGAGCGAGCGGTGCCGCGGCAGCGGCCGGCGAGTGGCACAAACGACCTGCATTTATAGAAAAAAATTACATCACAAATAAACTTGATTATTTTTAACTCATGCCAGTCTAGTACTATTTGGAGTACATCATTTGTCTTATTTATTCCCCAGTGGCAACAATCCTAAAAAATCCAAAATACACACACGGTGTTTTTGAAATATTTAATAAAAGTAAATCACTTTTCTTCTGAAATGTACACATGTTGTCATAAAATGGGATTCAATGGTAATATCAAATGGGACCCATCGGTAATACCTAAAAAATGGGATCAAAAACTGGGATCCAACGAAAATAAATCTAAATCTTAATGTTCCGTTGCCAAAAGGAAAAACGGGAATTTTTATATCATCACTTTGTTGACCGTCTTTCCGTCTGTCTGTCTGTCTGTTTGTCAAGACCCTTTATCTTGGAAACGCGTGGAGGTATCAAGTTGAAATTAAAACCATATACTCAAGTCTGTGGTCTCTTTCCACTGTTAAAATGAACCCTCTAAGTCTACGCAAGTAAAGGTTGGTTATGTTGCAAGTTTACAACGGGATCCCCGATGCGCGAACATGACTCGTTCTTGGACGGTTTTTTGCATATTTTAAAAGACTAGTCTAATAGACAAATAGCTGTTTTATTCCAAGTATTTTGTTTGCCGGGGTTATGGGTTGTTCGAAAGAGATAAAACTGTTCTTCCAGCTCCGCCTAAAGCGAAGGAAGTTATGTGATTGAAATCCAAAGAGATTTTTTTCTTTTTGAATCTTATACTGACTGTATCAGAATAAGCGCAAGATCTCCCAGCTAGTTTCTCTGATTATTAAACTAAACAACTTTTTGTTCTATGACTTGTGTAAAAATATACCTCTTTTTTTAATTTTCCCTCCCATTTTATTCAGCTAATAAAACAAACTCTAATTTCTTTTTTCGAATTTAAAATACTTATAAAACAAAATTATATCGCACACCTAGTTAAAGAGTCACGCAACTCGAAATAGTTCGAAAATTACTTATTACAATACGTGAATCTACGTTCAAAACTACATAATCTCCAAAGACACCCGTAGAAATAGTTCTATAAATAAAATGAAGATGGCGCTATAAGCTAATATTCCTGACTCACGTGGCCCACACCCCTCGCCAACAACACCCGCGCATTTCCAGTTGCAACTTGTTAGACAAAGGGATGGGTGCTGTCTGTTCAATTAAAGACCAGGTTATTTCGAATTGATCATGTATTCATGGTTGACCGCGTTTTGAATACGTAAATTATTTTTAGTTAGACTAGTCTTCGTGGTTGAATTGGTGATAAAATAAGGCCATCTATTTTACTATTTGGACTTCGTTGAGTGTTTGTTTACCAACGTAAGTATTTCTTTTTTACTAACTAAAAATAGCTTATTATTGTAGAAATTATTTCATAATCTTTGAATTAATCGAGTATTGTTGGTTAAATAAAAATCGCCCTTATTATTGGAACTATAGCTGCTACAGTTCGTTTCAATATAGGAATATTTTGCATTGAAGTTTTATTTGTCCCAGTGATTCAAAAAATATTATTAAAAAGTGTCGACTTTGAGTTATAGCTGCTTTTTAGGGTTCCGTAGTCAACTAGGAACCCTTATAGTTTCACCATGTCTGTCTGTCCGTCCGTCCGTCCGTCCGTCCGTCCGTCCGTCCGTCCGTCCGTCCTCGCTTAATCTCTGTGACCGTAAGCACTAGAAAGCTGAAATTTGGTACCAATATGTATATCAATCACGCCGACAAAGTGGTAAAATAAAAATTTGAAAAAAATGTTTTATTAGGGTAGCCACCCTACATGTAAAGTGGGAAGTGATTTTTTTTTAATTTCAACCCTAACGTGTGATATATTGTTGGAAAGGTATTTAAAAATGAATAGGGGTTTACTAAAATCATTTTTTGATATTGTCAATAATTTCGGAAATAGTCGCTCCAAAAGTAAAAAACAATGTGTCCCCCCCCCTCTAACTTTTGAACCATAAGTATAGAAAATATGAAAAAAATCTGAAAAGTAGAACTTTATAAGGACTTTCTATGAAAATTATTTTGAACTTGATTGACACAACAGTTTTTGTACAAAAAAGACACAAGAGTTTTACAAAATAATTTCCGGACTAAGTTTGTAGTATAATCGTATATG
This sequence comes from Ochropleura leucogaster, assembly GCA_958449745.1. NCBI lineage: Eukaryota > Metazoa > Arthropoda > Insecta > Lepidoptera > Noctuidae > Ochropleura > Ochropleura leucogaster. The sequence goes on along the minus strand of OY288220.1, from coordinate 4,202,141 downwards.
CAAGCATTTTTTTTAACTTCGTTTACATATTTTATTATCCTGAACGTATCTTTTTTCAAACAAAAAAAAGAATTATTGAAATCGGTTCTCGCAATCCAAAATTATTAAAAAAAGTATTAATTAGGAAATACAATTCTCTAGTGTTCAACGTCAAACAAATAATAAACTCATAAGTGGGAACACTTATTGTGACGGACGGGAAACTACGGAACCCTACACTGAGCGTGACCCGACACGCTCTTGGCCGGTTTTTTTTAGTTAGTGTAGTCTTTGTAGTTAAAACAACTAATTGATTTATTTTTCAGAAAATAAAGGGTCGTGGTCTACTATTGCTAAAAAATGCAGGCATCTGTTTTAAGTGAATCCGAGATGCAATGATGTAGAACTGAACCTGAAGTCTCAAGAGTGTACACCATTGCCTTCAAAGACCACCACAGTGACAAAAAATCTCATAGTAATTGAACCAGTGGGCAATGATAACGAGTTAGAGCCTCACGAGAACACACTTAGTACACCGTCACCTTCCACAAGTCCCGCAATCATGAGAGAAATCATACCAAATGAAAAAAAACACAGCATGATACTAAACAACTCCGCGTTGAAAAGCAGCAGCCGATGTTATTTTTTATAAAACCTCTTATGAAGAACCGATTTTCAAGAAAGCGTTTGTAAGAAATCTAAGACGAGCATACAATCACGTAAAAAATACCGTTTTTTTGGAGCGGGTGGGTGTGTCAGACTTGTACTGACTAAAAACCACCCATGTTCCTTCTATTGCCCTTTACGTCCCAGGGCCGCGGTATCTCTTTCGAACAACCCGCAACCCCGGCAGGCGGAGGCTCTGGCAAGCCCCTCTGCTTTGCTGACATCTTTTTGAGGCGCGCGTGGAACACAAACGCGCCGTCGACACGGCCCGTCGTCAATAGACGGACGGACGGTGAGCTACCCATTGCTCATGCACGCTCCCGGTGGCAGGGAGTCGTTCCGCGGTGCCCGGCGCCCGGGGCGTCTCCAGCGGCGGCTGGGTTGGTTTGAGGTTCCCTCCATCAAACGACCGGCCACCTACCTCCTTTTCTAGCATTACTGCTTTGCAGAAGGAGGTGACCGCTTCCCATTCCCTCTCGCTCCGGACCATGGACTGAACCAGGGCCGGACGCGAGAGATCGCCGCCACCGATCGCCTCTACGAGGGCACGGCAGTACTCCGCCAAAGCTGGGCAGACCGCCACTGTGTGCTCCACCGTGTCCTCCGGGGATCGTCACAATGGTGACACCCGGGCGTTTCCTCCCACCCGATTACACGCAGGAACCTCCCGAAGCTTCGGGAGGTGAGGTTCTGCGGACCTGCTTCAGGCGGTAGGTGAGGACGCCATGATGAATCTCCAGTTACTCTTTAAATAGTAGACTTACCGCCACTATTGTGGCGTGCCCTGCACGGCGTTGCGACAGTCGTTCCCTCCATGCCACCATAAAAAAAATACCGTTGGTTGTTAATAAAAAACGGGACATTCAGGAATTAATTAACAAGAAAATTATTCCCCAGATGTACTTCGATTCTTATTACAAAAATGCACTTGCAGTAGAATAATTTTTCAGAACAGGTTTTACAGTAGAATAATTTTTCAGAACAAAGTATTGTTTCATATAGTTAAACTGTGATTTATTAAGTACTGATTATTAAGTATGGTAGGAACAAAGTCTTTCCTAATTTTCTTTTTTGATACAATTAATGTTTAATGTTTTTACAAACCTATTGGTAGGTTTAAAGAATGTTTATAGAAATTTTTAAAAGTGTTGCTTTTTCGTTTCTTTTTAACCTAAATAAAGGTACTTATTTTTTAAATATATTTGTTTTATTATGATAATCGTAATCGAAAATAAATTAAATATAATGTAGATACATTACTATTTATGGTTAATACTAGAAACATAAATACCGATTAATGGTACATTCATTTAAAAAAAACCGGCCAAGAGCGTGTCGGGCCACGCTCAGTGTAGGGTTCCGTAGTTTTCCGTCCGTCACAATAAGTGTTCCCAGTTATGAGGCCAACCGAACAATTCGGTAATACCCGATCCAATGTAATAAGTACCTACAGCGCCATCTCTCGGGGAATTGGGTTACTAGTTAATACTTTTTTAATAATTTTGGATTGCGAGAACCGATTTCAATAATTCTTTTTTTGTTTGAAAAAAGATACGTTCAGCATAATAAAATATGTAAACGAAGTTAAAAAAATGCTTGCATATACGATTATACTACAAACTTAGTCCAGAAATTATTTTGTAAAACTTTTTGTCTTTTTTGTACAAAAACCGTTGTGTCAATCAAGTTCAAAATAATTTTCATAGAAAGTCCTTATAAAGTTCTACTTTTCAGATTTTTTTCATATTTTTTAGACTTATGGTTCAAAAGTTAGAGGGGGGGGGACACATTGTTTTTTACTTTTGGAGCGATTATTTCCGAAACTATTGACATTATCAAAAAATGATCTTAGTAAACCCCTATTAATTTGTAAATACCTTTCCAACAATATATCACACGATAGGGTTGAAATTAAAAAAAAAATCACTTTCCACTTTACATATAGGGTGGCTACCCTAATAAAACATTTTTTTCAAATTTTTATTTTACTACTTTGTCGGCGTGATTGATATACATATTGGTACCAAATTTCAGCTTTCTAGCGCTAACGGTCACAGAGATTAAGCGAGGACGGACGGACGGACGGACGGACAGACAGACATGGCGAAACTATAAGGGTTCCTAGTTGACTACGGAACCCTAAAAAGCCAGTAATATGAGCTCAATTCGACTTAGTGAAAATATTAAATAATGATTCTGTCTTGAATATCAACTTAACTCAAAAAACTGAAATTATAAAGTATTAGTGGTATTTGATGGAAAACAATTATCACAATAATTATCTGCGTAAAATTATACACAAGAACCTAGAAGAATGTTTTTAATATACTAAATATAAATGAAATAAAACGTTTTTTGCGATTCCTGAAAAAAGTGGTATTTAGAGTTGAGCTAGTCTTTAACTAGGTGTGCGATATCAGTTTTATGGTCCGAGAGATCGCACGGAGAGCCTTGTATAGGAACTATTTATTTCTTCAAACAAACAAATGAATAATAATAATGGGACAAAGAAATAAAGGGAGACAGCGCAAACGCTAGGAGGACGACATCAGACAAGTCCCGGGGTCAGAATGGACCCGCATAGCTAGAGATCGAGAGTCTTGGAAATCTTTGGAGGAGGCCTATGTCGTAGGATAAGCTGTCACAGAAACAGATCCGATCGCTGATGTTTATTATAGTAATAATAAGTAGTTAAGTTTAGCGAAATAGTTCAGCGAAACAACTGTATAGGAAAACTAACAGCAATAAAGGCTTATTTTATTTTATTTTATTTATTTATTTTAATGGGACAAAGTGAAAGTTAAATAAATACAACTAAGTTTACAATATTGACATAGTCAATGTCATGAACCAATTTCATGGTTGATATAACGTTGCCAAACTTGTAATTAGTTCATGAATTCGTTTGAAAGTGGCCACCATAACGCAGGCAGGACCACAGAGTACAGAATCGTTGTGTGTCTAGAGACGGCAGTTAGAACTATAGATTTTAGAAATGAATTTTGAGTATTCTTATTTTAAAGGGAACCTCAAATAATGGAACCCTTTTTTTGCGAATGGAAAATCATCAAATGACGAGGATGGAGCGGGGGGGATCCGCAAAAAAGGCAGTTTTCGTCAATGGCGCTATCATAATACCTAATTGAGACATTCCAAATAAAAACACGCTCACCAATCACAAATCTTGTAGACTCAATTCACTATTCACGCACACACACACACACTCAAAACCACACAATACTACACATTTTCCCTCACAAACACACACTCACACATATGTATTGTACATATTCAATCAAGTAAGCCAAAAGAATAATACCTTGATAACTTAGAATTGCTTACTCCAATTAAAATTTATGAAACCTATTTTTTTCTACTAGCTACTATTAAATAAATAAATACGGTCTGAAAACTATATTTGTAATTAAGGCCAACTGCGATTCCAACTGTCACTTATAGCACAGGGAATCCTATTTTAAGTGACAGAGTATTGTTGTTATATTCTAATTATTTTTGAAGAAATAAACATACTTATTTTGTATTTGTATAATATTATATGGACTAAATTATATAAATAAATCGACAAAATTACAGCTCTTTGTGACGTTAAAAATTCTTAAGACGTGCATTCAGATTCTTTTCCGCGACATAAATATTTAAATATCATAGATTTGTCACAGTTTCGCCAATTTGTAAAGGCGCTATTAGATCGATCGATCTTTGACATATTACACAACTAGCTGTTCCACGCGGTTTCACCCACGCTGCTCAGCACCTGTTGGTCGTAGCGTGATGTTATATAGCAAATAGCCTTCCTCAAGAAATGGACTATCCAACACTAAAAGAATTTTTCAATTCTAACCAGTAGTCCCTGAGATTAGCGCGTTCAAACAAACAAACTCTTCAGCTTTATAATATTAGTATAGATTACCTACCTACTGAATGTGCGAAGTCCATCGACTTCAGTTTACTTGCATCTTGTTGCATGTCTACGGCGCGTTAGTGTTCCATGCGCGTCTTAAAGATATGTTAACAAAGCAGACGGGTTTGCCATAGCCACCGCCTGCCGGACTTGCGGGTTGTTCAAAAGAGGTACATCTGCCCCGGAACATAAAGAGCAAAAGAAGGAACATGGGTGGGTTTTAGTCACTAAAAGTCTGACACTTCTGCTCCGCCTAGAGCAGGGAAAGTTACTTGATGATAACCCACCCGCAAAAAAAGGTAATGCCACAATTGTTGTTAGGTCAGGTTGTGTGTCTGTTCTGAAAAATAATATTAATATGAACACATACCTTTGTTTCCAGATATTTCCAATGTTTCAAATCCGTCATTAGTCGGTCACAGCCACGGTACTAATGGCTACATAATACGTGCGATTGTATCAAAAGTTTTCTCTGAATACCGTCCATTTATAATTTACACTTTGTTTTTATTTTTGAAGGGAGACTAAAATGGTTAAAATCAAAGTTATTTATTTGTGAAACATAGGTAATTGTGGTTTATAATATAAATAATTCTGTTGTTTCACTATGTTTTGCCTTGAAAGTTGCGCTTATGACAGACAAATTTTAAGGGAGTCGTCTGTCTTGGTATGGACATGTAATGAGGAGGGACGAAGCACATGTGACTAAAAGAGTGATGGATCTGAATGTTGATGGACGGGCAGCGAGAGGAAAACGTGTTGCGCCGACCCCAAAATAGAATGGAACGAGGGCAGGAAAAAGATGATGACATAGACAGTTTTATTTTATGTTTTATCCTCTAAAAACTCATTATTAAATATCTAAATAAATATCTTGGGACAACTCACACACGCACGGCTATCTGATCCCAAGCTAAGCAGAGCTTGTGTTATGGTAACCAGACAACTGATATACATACTTATATAGTTTATAAAGGATGGTATTTAAAAGTACTTCAATTTATTCCCATTTCGTTTACCTAATTTTGCCTGTGTTGCACCAAATATACTGAATGTGCACCAAAATATGTCATAACGAGCATCTGGAAAAAGAGAGCACTACAATAAAAAAGTGTTATATCTTTATCAATTTTCTATTAATGCAAGTCGTTACTGGCATTACCGCTCGCTCGGCTCGTGCGTAGGGGGTCGCAGTTTTAACCTAACCTAACCAAGCATTTTTTTAGCATTCAGGAAAGAATATTTGGTGATCGTGCACCAAATATTCTTTTTGGTGAACACAATTTTTTTTCCCATTTATAAATACATACATATTATAGATAAATCACACCCAGACACAGAACAAACAATCATGCTCATCACACAAAGTTTGTCCTGGGTGGGAATCGAACCCACGACCTCCGGCTCAGCAGTCAGGGCCACTAACCACTAGACCAACAGGCCTGTATTATTAGAATAGATTTCTGAACACAGTTAGTATGTATTGTGATATTTACTTAGTTGTATGTGGTTTAAACTTTAATACATTTTGATAATGTTTGACCGGGAAAGTGAATAGGATATTTCTACAGCCTGGTTCGCAGAGATTGCTCAGTGGGGCAATAGATTTAGGATGTTGTTAGGGCTGTCCCGCTTTTGTAGTGCCTCAGGTATGTTTGCTGAAGCCAAAGTAGACGGCTTCCATGCCATAGTGCGCAAGCGGCTCGTGTCTTTGTTAAGAGTTCTTTAATTTAAATCGTTTGATGCCAAGCACATGTGACTAAGGCCCAGACTCCACCAAAGCGGAGAGCAGCGGAGCGGAGAGGAGATGGGCGGACTATATCAGTAATTATTATTGATGAATAGAACACAACAGTTTATATCACACTTCTGTCTAACCGTTTGGGTATTACAGGCATGATATGTCTCTCATTTGGCTCGAAAGTCTGACAATAGGGTAGTTGACACCATCAATCAATTGATATACTTTTTATAAGCTGTCAAAACGCGCTTCCCCCATAGATTTTGTATGAGACTCGCAACGATGACGTCACTAAGTTGTCAAGTCAATGATGCAACAATTTATTGATTTAAAAGCAACTAAAAATCGAATTTTAAAGTTATTTTGAAATGAATGTAGTTCTCAGGTCTAGAATAAGGTGTTCTTTCAGAAAAATTGTGTTTTTTAATTATTGGTTAATGGTGTCAACTACCCAATTAGTCTTACCAAGGGCTACTTATTGTATTACCCAAATTCAGCATACTATTCTATTAACGACTATTTAGATGACAAGCATAGTTGGTCACTGTGTTGAACTCAAGACGATTATTATTATTATTTTTTTCTTCTCCTTCATGTTTTTTCGCCAAATTAGCTTATTGATACGTTACATGTCTTCGTCATGTAATTTTATATTTTACTTTTTTTTTCTTTATATACTTACTTGTTTCATTTTGTGTGTTTTTGTTATTGGCATGTGGTTAACTAGTGACCTCGAGCATTGACTGAATATAATTATTTATATTTATCTTTTTTATGCTTAGCTTATTTCTTTTGCACTATGGTCCTAGTTTATCACCTGTGACTTCTTCACTGCACGTGTAAGCGGGCACACCCGTTAGACTGGTTAATTTATTATTTAGACTTGGGTATTATTATTATTATATTTTTTTTTTTTTTGTTTTTTTATATATAATTGGTGTTTGCTAGCTGACAAGTGACAATGAATGAATATTTTTTTATTTTTTATATATTTTTTTGTGAAAATATAAATTGTATAAAATCTGGTTCTTCTAACCTGACAGACAGATGTGTTGCTGGGGAGTTTGTTCCGCCACTTCTTCTTCCCAGCTAAAACACTAGGAAGTGGCGAAGGGCAGGGCGTTTTTGTGGGACTGTCTCTTGTAATCTGACGTTCAAAAAGTGCTGATTATCAGCCTAATTTGAATAAATGACTTTTGATTTTGATTTTGATTTTCATCCTTTTTGACATTTAAATGTGCCTGTAACGGATTAATTGAAATAAACGCTTTCAGTTTGAGTTTGACACTGAAAAAAGAAATTGTAAAGCTGCCAGAAAAATTGGGAAAATAAATTTAGAACTAAAACCTGGGGCCTTAGTCTACTATTACAATAGTGTCAGAATGGTCGATCACTGATCGCATAATGGTTGATTTTGACAAGTTTAGTATGTACCAGATTACCAAACTTGTCAAAATTAACCATTATGCGATCAGTGATCGACCATTCTGACACTATTGTAATAGCAGACTAAGGCCCCTGAGGACCGTCATATACCCCGGTCGCTCTGGAGAGTGGAACCGGCGAGAGATGTCGTGCGGTGTCCCACAGGGATCGGTCTTGGGGCCGCTCCTGTGGGACATCGGCTACGACTGGGTGCTGCGCGCCGACCTCCCCAGCGGCGTCAGTGTAGTTTGTTACGCTGACGACACGCTCGTCCTGGCTCAGGGGGGGTCGCACCAGGCGGCGGCCGACAATGTGACACGCGGGGTTGCGATAGTCGCGGAGAGGATCCGGCTACTGGGTCTCGAGGTGGCCTTGCACAAATCCGAGGCCATGGTTTTTCATGGCCGCGGAAACACGCCACCGTCGGGATCCCAGTTGACGGTAGGAGGGGTTCGCATCGGCGTCGGGTCGACGATGAAGTACCTGGGAATCGTCCTCGACAGCCGGTGGAACTTCGTCGAACACTTCCGACGTTTGGCTCCCAAGCTCGAGCGGACGGGGGCTGCTTTCAAGCGGCTCCTGCCCAACCTCAAGGGGCCAAACGCCTCCTGCCGTAGGCTCTATGCCGGAGTCGTGCGGTCCATGGCCCTTTACGGGGCCCCAGTATGGGCGCGTTCTTTAGGGCGGCGCGCCGCCCACTATCTGAACGCGCCCCAAAGGGTGGTGGCCATACGGCTTGTCCGGGGCTACCGCACGATCTCCGGCGAGGCAGCAAGCCTCCTTGCCGGACTGCCACCGTGGGATCTGGAGGCGATAGTCCTCGCGCGCCTGTTTGAGTGGCGCGCGGAGGCTCTACACCGGGGGGAAAACCCACTGCCGCGGCAAGTTGCCGCTCGGCGGGCAGACCTCCGGTGCGATCTCATGGTGGCATGGAGAGAGCGACTGTCGCAACCCCGTGCAGGGCACGCTACAATAGTGGCGGTAAGTCCCCTCTTTGAGGAGTGGCTGGAGAGGCGTCATGGCGTCCTCACCTACCGCCTGACGCAGGTCCTCACCGGACACGGAAGTTTCGGGAGGTTCCTGCACATCATCGGGCGGGAGGAAGCGCCCGGGTGTCACCATTGTGACGATCGCCCGGAGGACACGGTGGAGCACACAGTGGCGATCTGCCCGGCTTGGGCGGAGCACCGCCGTGCCCTCGTAGAGGCGATCGGCGGCGGCGATCTCTCGCGTCCGGCCCTGGTTCAGGCCATGGTCCGGAGCGAGAGGGAATGGGAAGCGGTCACCACCTTCTGCGAAGCAGTAATGTTAGCGAAGGAGGTGGCCGGGCGTTTGAGGGAAAGAACATCTGCCCAACCCAGCCGCCGCGGGAGACGCCCATGGCGCCGGGCGCCGCGAGACGACTTCCGGCCACCGTAGATGCGGGCCTGTGGGCGGTGAGCAATGGGTAGTTCACCGTCCGTCCGTCGATTGACGACAGGCCGTGTCGACGGCGCGTTCGTGTTTCACGCGCGCCTCAAAGAGAGTCAGCAAAGCAGAGGGGCTTGCCAGAGCCTCTGCCTGCCGGGGTTGCGGGTTGTTCGAAAGAGATACCGCGGCCTCGGAACGTAAAGGGCAATAGAAGAAACATGGGTGGGTTTTAGTCAGTACAAGTCTGACATGCCCCCCCGCTCCACCCAGAGCGGGGGAAGTCATTGGATGATTTCCCACCCGAAAAAAAAAAAAAAAAAAAAAAAGGCCCCTGAGGAGTCGTGCGGTCCATGGCCCTTTACGGGGCCCCAGTATGGGCGCGTTCTTTAGGGCGGCGCGCCGCCCACTATCTGAACGCGCCCCAAAGGGTGGTGGCCATACGGCTTGTCCGGGGCTACCGCACAATCTCCGGCGAGGCAGCAAGCCTCCTTGCCGGACTGCCACCGTGGGATCTGGAGGCGATAGTCCTCGCGCGCCTGTTTGAGTGGCGCGCGGAGGCACTACACCGGGGGGAAAACCCGCTGCCGCGGCAAGTTGTCGCTCGGCGGGCAGACCTTCGGTGCGATCTCATGGTGGCATGGAGAGAGCGACTGTCGCAACCCCGTGCAGGGCACGCCACAATAGTGGCGATAAGTCCCCTCTTTGAGGAGTGGCTGGAGAGGCGTCATGGCGTCCTCACCTACCGCCTGACGCAGGTCCTCACCGGACACGGAAGTTTCGGGAGGTTCCTGCACATCATCGGGCGGGAGGAAGCGCCCGGGTGTCACCATTGTGACGATCGCCCGGAGGACACGGTGGAGCACACAGTGGCGATCTGCCCGGCTTGGGCGGAGCACCGCCGTGCCCTCGTAGAGGCGATCGGCGGCGGCGATCTCTCGCGTCCGGCCCTGGTTCAGGCCATGGTCCGGAGCGAGAGGGAATGGGAAGCGGTCACCACCTTCTGCGAAGCAGTAATGCTAGCGAAGGAGGTGGCCGGGCGTTTGCGGGAGAGAACATCTGCCCAACCCAGCCGCCGCGGGAGACGCCCATGGCGCCGGGCGCCGCGAGACGACTTCCGGCCACCGTAGATGCGGGCCTGTGGGCGGTGAGCAATGGGTAGTTCACCGTCCGTCCGTCGATTGACGACAGGCCGTGTCGACGGCGCGTTCGTGTTTCACGCGCGCCTCAAAGAGTGTCAGCAAAGCAGAGGGGCTTGCCAGAGCCTCCGCCTGCCGGGGTTGCGGGTTGTTCGAAAGAGATACCGCGGCCTCGGAACGTAAAGGGCAATAGAAGAAACATGGGTGGGTTTTAGTCAGTACAAGTCTGACATGCCCCCCCGCTCCACCCAGAGCGGGGGAAGTCATTGGATGATTTCCCACCCGGAAAAAAAAAAAAAAAAAAAAAAAAAAAAGGCCTCAGAAAGAAAAAGATGAACGAAAAGTCAACAAGTTCATTTTTTATGTACATTTTTGGATTTGCCATATTATCAGAATGATATTCATTATCTGACTGTCGAAATATAGAACGTATTAGAACTTAACCGATATGGTGAAGATTCTAGCAGATAAGTATATTATTTGTATAAAACTGAATGTGATAAATTATTGATATATCTATGATAAGTGGAAACTAATGCTTGTTCATACTTTATCCCATCCCTCCACATTTGATAGACCGATTTTTTTACAAAATAAGCAAGTAAGTTTAATAATATTTTACTTACTTTACTTATAATAATAATAAAGCCTTTTTATTTCATGATTTACAACATTGGCACTTAAAATACTACAGCAAAATAAATTTATTTTAGTAGGTTATCTTAGATTATGTTAGTAATATTTATAAGTATAATTATAAGTTTAAAAAAAATATATATTTATAAATTGACATGAACCCCGGTTTGGGTAAAGGCCTCCTCCAAAGATGCCCATTTTTGACGGTCTTGTGCTATCGAGAACCAGTTTACGCCAACTGATCTTTTCAGGACTTACTTTACTTACTTAATTTAAAATTAATAAATTAAGTAAGTTTTTTTTTTTTTAATTTAGAATATTACGCGTTTCCGACCGTAACAATGACAATGAAAAAGTGTTTTTTTCCATCAGTTATCTTAGTAAAAAGTTATGGTTATTATGCTCCACTAACAAATCAGTGGGGGAGGCATAAGTTTTAAAAGACTAATTAGTATAAGTACAGATAACTTACCGTTTCAGTATGATTCCAGATTTGCTTATCCCTTAAGTAACAACTACTTTGTGACATTTATCTTTACGAACCACTCCGATAGAACTTTTAGACTAGAAAAAGATGTCATTTACATCGAAAAATTCCAAAGAAAGATACATGACTCAAATCTAAGAAAACTTTTTAAACTTTACTAAACTGTAATTCTTGTAAAATACCTCACTGTATGTGCTCAAGGCTCAAAATTCCCACTATAAGAAACATTACACCCCTCGCAGACGAATAAAACGCCTTTAAAAATTAAAAGAGCAAACTTTTTATTAAGCGAAACTTCTCACAGAACGAGACATCAATAACGAAAGAAAGCAAGCAAAAAAAAGAAATTCTAAAACTCGGGTATACATTACAAAAATCGGTATATCATAAGGGGGGTTCGCTTTCAAAGTTGAGGGAAAAAAAAATGTATAAAGGACGCCATTGCTCTCCTACTGATTTCCCGGCAAAAGGGTTGGAGGGATTAAGTGCCACTTTATAGTACCGCCCTGCAGTTCAAAAAAAAAACATGGCCGCCGTAGTGACGTCACATGTAGAGACGGAGACCGTGATAACCATCCCTTTAATCTTCTAATTGCGGTTGTACGTTAGATGTTTAGACTTTTTAGGATTGTTTTCAAAGTGATGTGTTGTCTGTTGTGTACTTAAAGTGCTTTTAAAGTAGCTCGTAAGTAACGGAGTAAGTAATTTGAATGTCTATAATGTTCTAGAAATTAATAAAATTGGTTGGAAAGTGTTGTGAATATTTAAAATCAAATCAAATACTTTTTTTTTTTGCAAAAATGTGTAATTGTAACAATTACCATCTAATATATAAAATTCTCGTGTCACAGTTTTCGCTCCCATACTCCTCCGTAACGGCTGGACCGATTTAAACGAAATTTTGTGTACATATCGGGTAGGGCTGAGAATCGGCCAACATCTATTTTTCAGACCCCTAAATGAGCAGCGGGTGAAACCGCTGGGCACAGCTAGTATTATATAAAAAAGGAAGTCGTTTGTCTTGGTAGTATGGGCATGTTATGAGGAGGGACGAAGTACATGTGACTAAAAGAGTGATAGATCTCAATTTTAGAGGACAGAGGAAGGCCAAAGAAAAGATGGATGGATTGTGTAAAGAATGATATGAAGGATGTGACGTCTGATAGGGGAGAATGGAAAAAGAAAACGTGTTGCGCCGACCCCAAATAGAATGGGACAAGGGCAGGAAAATGATGATAACCTTATCTTATATATAAAATTCTCGTGTCACAGTTTTCGTTCCCATACTTCCCGAAACGGCTAGACCGATTTAAACGAAATTTTGTGTACATATCGGGTAGGTCTGAGAATCGGCCAACATCTATTTTTCAGACCCCTAAATAAGCAGCGGGTGAAACCGCTGGGCACTGGGCACAGCTAGTTATACAATAATAATAAGGTCCTCCATATGCTACCGTCATCGTCATATGCAAATAGTATTCAATACCAAATATAATAGAAAAGTTATGTAACATTGTATTGATGTACAACAAAAAATGTCAGACTAATAAACAGCACAAAAATATTTGATTAATAATGTCAAATAAAATACATATATGTTATAGGCAATGTGTACAATGCAGGCATTCTATACAATACCTAGGAAATGTATAGAATGCCGGGGTCGTTCAGGCAATGTATGAAATGATGTTCAATGTTTAAACTATTTTACACTTTACCTAGGAAATGTATAGAATGCCGGGGCCGTTCAGGCAATGTATGAAATGATATTCAATGTTTAAACTATTTTACAAAAATGCCGGATTATACACATTGCCTATAACATATACAGGGTGGCCAGTCGATAGGCGTCCAACGAAAAAAATTGTATGTTCCGCGATTTTTTGTAGTTTAGGAGCTAGAATTTTTTTAAGTACTTTTTAATATTTATTTATTATATTATATAATATTCAAAATTTTCACCTAACATTGGTTTTTATCTCTTTGTTCCTATCATTTTTAGATATTTTTTTTTGTGGAATCTATTAGCGATAGCAATAGCTGCCACACTACCATACCATACCATACCATACTACAATAGCTATAATGCACTGCTTTGTCCCCTTGGTGAAAAGTCAACATGAGAAGTATTTTTATGAACCTTATTGCTGGGACAGCAAGACTCAATTCCTCCTTGTACCGCCTTAATACGAGATAGATAGAAACAAAACGAAGAAAATTGTCATCCAATACTTGTTACTAGTTGGTTGGTTGGTGTCATACGCCGGCTTGTCAGGTAGCATTTAATCGAAAATGTTCGGGATTCAAAAATTATTGTATGAAAATATTCCTCCTGAGCGCTTTATAAATCTTAACATATCTTTGGTCTTACTGTTTATTTATAGTTTTTGAAAAATGGTTATATTTTTTTGTACTTAAATGGTAGTGAAACTCCAGAATAGAACTCTGAACCACAAGACTTCAGTTGCGGGTTATTCGAAAGAGATACCGCGGCCCCGGAACGTAAAGGGCAATAGAAGGATCATGGGTGGGATCTAGTCAGTACAAGTGTGACACTACCCCCCACTCCGCCCAGAGCGGGGGAAGTTATTTGATGATTTCCCATCTGTAAAAAACCTGGTCTCATATTTCCTTAAGATTTCATGCATTGAACTATACCTGGTCAAGGTTAATGTGTTATCAATGAATTGCAGGCTTTGGGACTTAGACAGGACAGAATTGTCAAGGTCAGGCCAGATATTGAATTACATTATGACTGCATTTGTGCGTTTATGTAACTGAATATAATGTTGTTTGTCGTTTTTAGATAATACTAGCTTTTGTCCGCGGCTTCGCTCGCGTTAAATTTGGGGTAACACAGTTCCCCTTTCCTGATTTGTAGGTACCTGCTACCTGTAGTTTTTGCCCTTGCGCCTTATATATTGTAATAGCAAAGTTAAGCTTTCCCTTTTCTTCCCTCTTTCCCGCTAATTTGTCAAAAAAAAAATAGGTAGCCTATGTCCGTCCGTCTCTAGGGTCCCAAAGATCTTTGTACCAAAATCCATCAAATTCGGTATAGTCATTTAGGCATGAAGACGAAACAAACAAACTCACTTTCGCTTTTATAATATTAGTAATTTTTTGTAACACATGGCTAGCATATGTTAAATATGGCATTTAGATAAAACAAGATAGATTGAGGTACGGAACCTAAAAACCAAGCACAAATACTACTACTGAGAAAATACTGTTGGAAATACCTAGTAACACTTTACCCGACCTGAGAATTGAACTCTGGACTCCATACGCAGCAGTCAGACATTGGAAACGACATTGACATTTATTTGTCCGAGATTAAGTTATTGTTTACAGTTTTTATTAAAGAGTATAATGGGTCTAAGGCTGACAGACAAGAACATCTGCCCAACCCAGCCGCCGCAGGAGACGCCCATGGCGCCGGGCGCCGTGAGACGACTCCCGGCCACCGTAGATGCGGGCCTGTGGGCGGTGAGCAATGGGTAGTTCACCGTCCGTCCGTCGATTGACGATAGGCCGTGTCGGCGGCGCGTTCGTGTTTCACGCGCGCCTCAAAGAGAGTCAGCAAAGCAGAGGGGCTTGCCAGAGCCTCCGCCGGGGTTGCGGGTTGTTCGAAAGAGATACCGCGGCCCCGGAACGTAAAGGGCAATAGAAGGAACATTGGTGGGTTTTAGTCAGTACAAGTCTGACATGCCCCCCCGCTCCGCCCAGAGCGGGGGAAGTCATTGGATGATTTCCCAACCGAAAAAAAAAGAAACAAAAAAAGCTGAAAGACAAGAGGAAAGCAACAACAATGAGAAAAATTACCAAAGTAAAGTGAAAAATGTAAAAGTAAAAACGCGTATCCTGGTATCCTGAAAGGTGGGAAGATGACTTTCCCAAGGGTTGGAGGCGAACAACGCAGGATCGGCAAATGTGGAGGGAACTTGAGGAGGCCTAATGTCGCAAGATAGCCTGACCTGGTAGCTGATAAAAAAAAATTATACTTAAATAATAGTGATAGTTTAGAATTTGAATATTTGTTACACAAAAACTAAAATTGGCGCGAATAGTGTATTCATTTTAAGGTCAGAGAAAATAAAGGCTATTTTTATTTATTTATTTTACAGTTTTTATAATGTATAAATACGATTCCTCCGATATTTACCGAAATACAATATGTATTCTGCAGTTTTATACAAACACACATTCCATTCATCCAAACATAAAATATCTTATCAACATAACTTGTAATAACACTCTGGTTCTCACGTACCTACAACACAATAAATTGATATCAATTAATATACTATTGTTACCATATTTAAACGTGCTGAGCGTATCATGTGTGTCATAGGTTGACGCTCCTCTGTCCTCAGTTACGATCCCGCGCCGGACCGCGTCGAACGTGTCAACCATGTGGCATTTAATATTTACACTAGTATTTGTTTTCGCAAAATGTGACACTAATTATGAAAATTACAGCGAAACACGACGCCAGCTAGTTGAACGCGAGCTACGTTCAACTCTCGGTGGCAATACAACACTTAACGACAAAGAAAATGTAGTAAATAACTGTTTGATGCAACATAAATTCGCAGAAGTCGACTATGGATTCGACCACCCGACTAAGTTCAATCTGTCGCATCATTTCTTCACTTTCAAGAACCAGATTCAGAAGTCTAAAGTTTACAAAATTATCAAGGCTATGCCCAAAGGAGCCCTGCTTCATATCCACGACATGGCGATCATCGGACCTGACTATCTACTCAACATCACCTACATGGATCATCTTTACGTGTGCTTTGGGAAGCCTGTGAGTTTCCGATTTTCAAATACCGTTCCTAACATGTCGTGTGATGTCCAGTGGCAGCTTATGAGTGAAGCCAGACGTGCCGCAGCTAATGTGACAGAATTTGACGCAAAACTCCGGACATATTTCACCCTGGTTTGTGATAATCCCGATGTGGTTTATCCTACCATCAACGAAACATGGACAAAATTCATGGATTATTTCAACTCAGTGCATGCTCTACTAAGTTATAGACCAAATTGGGAACAGTATTTTTATGACGCACTTACATTTTTCAGAGAAGACAATATAATGTACGTTGAAGTCAGGAGTATATTACCCAATCTGTATGAGTTAGACGGCACAATATATAATAAGTTGATAACAGCAAAAGCATACAGGAAGACCATAAACAGATTCGTGAAAGATCACCCAGATTTTATTGGAGCTAAACTTATATTTGCTCCAAATAGGAAAGTCGACAGGCATGTCCTCGCCGACTACATACAAACAGCGCGGCTGATCAAGAAAGATATGCCTGAACTGTTTGCTGGCTTTGATTTAGTCGGTCAAGAAGATTCAGGAAATCCCTTAATAGAATTTGTGCCAGAATTACTTGAAGCAAAGGATCTGAACTTTTTCTTCCACGCCGGTGAAACTAATTGGTTTGGAACACTTACTGATGAAAACTTGATAGATGCTATTTTATTAGGTGCTAAACGAATCGGCCATGGTTACGCGCTTGCGAAGCACCCAGTGCTTATACAAGAAGTGATTAAAAGGGACATTGGTGTAGAAGTGAATGTTCTCTCTAACACTGTGTTGTCTTTGGTCAGGGACATCCGGAATCATCCGTTGAATATTTTCTTGAGTTTAGACATGCCTGTTGTTTTGTCTAGTGATGACCCTGGAGCTTGGGAGGCTGATGCTCTATCTGATGACTTTTACGTGGCTTTTGTGGGGGTAGCGAGTAGGCTCTCAGACTTAAAGTTGTTAAAAGCTTTAGCACTTAATTCTCTAAGATACAGTGCGTTGGAACCAGAGAGTAAAGCAAAAGCTATCCGTGAGTTTTATAGGCAATGGAATCACTTTGTTGATAATTTTGACTGTAATGCATATTAAGATGAATATTATGGTTTTCGAATTATGTTTGTGTTTTTATGACTAAGTATTTGTACTATTGTGGACCAAAGAGAATGTTATTAAAAAATGTGTTATAAATACTCATGTCAATTACATCGCAGTTTTATTTCATACATTTCCAAAACATCATTAACTATATAGTTTCCTACTTGGTATCATCACGTATATATAACTAGAAGGATTTCTACCTAATACAGGTAGAAAAAACGGGGCAAATGCTAGTCGGACGCACGAACCGAGGGTTCCGTACAAACGGAGTCATAAACCGCCATATCTCAAATCAAATCAAAATCATTTATTTCAATTAGACCATTACAGGCACTTTTGAATGTAAAAAAAAACAAAATGTTAAGCTACAGTCCCGGTCACAAAACAAAATAACTTGTGAAAGAACTGTAGTTGCCCATTCCAAAGCGTTGATCTCTATGGAGAAGAATGGGCAAGAAACTCCATGGACACTCTTTTAAATTAGAATATTATTACAAAATCGTATTTACATCATTCGTCTTGAGATTAAACAAATATGTGGGAACGATGCAGTAAGACGTGCACAGTAAGAGCGTCCAGAGTAAAAACAAAATTCAATATAAAAATCTAAATAAAATAAAAATGTACCGTGGCAGTTAAAAAATGACCAGTCCCAACTGACAGCGACCGTTCACGAACATGACGTTTGGATCAGCCCCATTCAGCTCGACCATTTTGAAGGGAGCTAAATGACCCGACACACTCGCCAACATCAGCGAGACATTCAAGTGAGCATGACACTATCAACCACCAGGGTTTCGTCAAGTCAATGATAATACATAGAACTCTCTCTAATGACTGCGCAGACAAAGCAGATTGTTTTTTTTTCTCAGCTCCAAGGGAGAGAAAAAATCTATCAAGTCTGTTAAAATCGATACCTCCACGCTTTCCTGAGTAAAAGGGCCTTCAAAACGATCCAATGAGGTACGGAACCTAAAAAATCTGCTGTTCTTTACTTTTGACATGTATCTTTTTTATTTAAATTACATTCTAGAAATGAAATACATTAAGAGGAAATGAATCAGCGTGATTTACTAAATACGTGTTAAACGTGTATACATTCACCTTTCCTATGATATCCCGATAAGCTGATAGCGTGTGTACATTCACCTACGAGCATATGTTTTAAAACAATAAAAAATTACTTATTCCATTAAAACTTGGACACTGTTTGAAAATGCGGCAACTAGCAACAGTTTGCTGACCTATTTGGCGCAGCCGTGAACACAATATTTTATGTTCTTTTTATGTTTCGTTTTAAGTTATTATTCTTTATTTCTTTTATGTAATTACATAAAAAACATTAATATGAAGTTTTTTTTTAATATATAAAATTTAATTTTATGTTTTCATTTTATTTTCTTTGTCTGATGTTGTGTGCACTTTTGGCATGTACAGACGCCTGCACATCAAGCTACTACAATCTGTCAGATTTCATTGATAGATTTTCGACTTTATTTCTAAAGTATTAGGTTCAAGGTCCATTGGGAAAAATTGACAGTTTCGGGTAGCTTGATCTGCAGGCGTACGTGTACGTCTATTGTGTTAAACCTTGTATATTTATTTATTAAAACCTTATGCAAATGTATAAAAAAATATACCGGAAAATCTATCAAAGAAATCTGACAGATTGTAGGAGCTTGATGTGCAGGCGTTTGTACAAACTCTAGTAGTCAGACTTGCTGCCTTCTGTTCGTTGTCATTAGAAAATTAATAACTGTTTTCATTGTCAGTACATCGCGTCAATTCCTATAGAAAATCCAAATATGTTTTTTTGCGAATTTCTAGAACTTACAAAACATTTTTTTTTTAATTTATTAAAAAGGTCACCAACAGCTTCTGTATAAAAATATCTTAAAAAATAAAAACTACGTAGTATTGGACTTATACAGTTGCCAATTACAGGTTAACCAACATTTTTACATATTTACATAATTGTTCTGATTCTTGATCTCAAACTTCACACTGCACACGAGCGGAATGTAAAAAAAAAACTCAGTTCAACCGAGGAGGCTGTCGTCTGCTTAGCCGAGCAATAATACCTGTAAATACCTTGAAAAAAAGGCTTCAGATAGGCCAAAAGTACTAGAAATCTAGACTGCACTGATTTGATTTAACTACTCGTACCTAAGTAGATAACACTATCACACTAAAATTATATGGGCGAACATTTGAATATGTGTGTGTATGTCTGTTACTCCTTCACGCTCAAACGTCTAAACAGATTTGGATACAATTTAGTTTTATATATAATGCTCACTCGAGCTTACCTTTGCATATACTGCCAGCACAGTAGCTCACACTAAAACTGAACTCGGTTTTTATTTTTTATGAATGGAATCTCTCAAGGTGGTTGTCGTTCGTCGTGTTGTTGCACATTATTATTAATTATGATTCTGCTTTAGCAGCCATTTCAGGTCACATAAAGGATAGGTTGTTTTTTTATACAAATTATGGCAATTTCTAGTTTCACCGAAGCATAGATGGTAGGATAAAAACACAAGATTACATTTACAAGTGTCCCATTACATTACTATGTACCAGGCTGGCAGAATGTACGAAGAGCTAGTTGAAACAGACAACGAGTTCGTTAGACATAAGTACCCTCCTTTTGAGGGTGTCACTCCAAGTTTGTAGCGAAAACCACTATGAATACACTGTACTATTCTTTTAATTCATTGCCATCCTTATTGTGAGGAAATAAAGTCCATTTTAGATCAAGAAATGAGTTTTCGAACTGTGAACACTAGCAAGCCTCTGTAGATGAAAGTGCATTCCATCTATATATACCTAGTTTATCTCTTTTTGATATGAAAGTCTTGAAAGTAAAAAGGAAGCAAATAGTAGCTACCTATTTTTTGCCCACATACCTACCTACCTACCTTTTTTGGGATTTTGTAAGGAATGATATGAAGGAGAAAGGAGTGAATGATGACGTTACGTGTAGGAGAATGGAAGAAGAAAACGTGTAGCAGAAACCTCAAATAGAATGAGACAAGGGCAGGAAAATGATGATGATACCGGGCCAAATTCCCATTTGGTGCAGGACTGTGAACGGTAAGTAATGAGTAGCTTACCGTCAGTCTACAAGTGACGACGGGCCGAGTCTACCATTCTTATCCTTACTAATAAGTATATAAAAGCGAAAGTGCCGATTTTGGTACAGATATAGTTAGGACCCTGGAGACGGACATAGATCTCGACCTCAATCGATCCCGATCTTATTTTTTTTAATATGATCGAGATGTGAGGGAGAAAGAGGGAAGAAAAGGGAAACTTAGCATTGCTATTACAATAAATCAGGAGCGAGGGAAAAACTACAGGTAGCAGGTACCTGCAAATCAAGAAAGAGGAACCGTACGTGTTACCCCGAATTTAACGCGAGCGAAGCAGCGGGCAAAAGCTAGTCAATATGGGACCTTGAAGTCAGTCAGCTTAGAACGGTATAAAAAAGAGTTCTAGCTAGCTAAAGTCCACATCTGTTTAGCCGTTTGAGCGAGAAGGAGCATCAAACATACACACACATCAAAATGTTCGCCTTTATAATTTTAGTGCGATAGTGTTATCTAATTAGGTAGTAGTTAAATCAAATGTAACCTTAATAAACCACAGTCTAGATTTCTAGTACACACGGCGACAGATCATCCTATACAAAACCAGTTTATGCGGATCTCTCATTGTACTTGAAATTTATGGTGTACGATCCGTTGTTGAGAGAGCAGCATAAACTGGTTTTGTATAGGTTGATCTGTCGCCGTGTGTACCAGGAAAGTCTGCAATGTGAGCTAACGCCCGTTTCTATGAGACGTATGTCAAAATCCTACTATCCGTAAGCAAAACGACTCGTTTTTGTTTATTGGAACCGGACGAAAGGTGACGACGGTTTGACGGCACTGTTAGCGCAGTGGTTGAGTTATCGACTGCTGCTCTGCGTGTCGCGGTTCGATCCCCACACGGAACAAATATTTGTTTGACCCATTGGTAGTTATTCCGGGTCTGGCTGTTTGTGTATGTGTGTTTAAAGTTTGTAAACGGACCCATGATACAGGAGAAATTCTTAATAAGCGGCAACGTTTTTAAAAAAAGAGAATAAAAAGGTTTTATGAAAATTTTAAGTGATAAGGGTAGTTAGAAAATGAAATTTCGGTAGTAAATGTTTTTATGAAAATCATCCGGGGAGGCGCAACCTTTTCATTGTTTTTTTTTTAAAGAAAAAATTTCTCAATTTAACTTCGGTTTTTATCTTTGTTACGTGATATCAACATCAATGATTTTGTAAGCAGATTTTCAAAATTATTGTAACAAACTTCAAAATAACAATAAAAAAGACGGTAAATCACTTTCGGAAGTCGCTGGCAAAAAAAAGATGAATCTAACAAAAGGCACCAGATTTTAGAAAGTAAACAGTATTTTTTTTAAATTGGTTTGTTTTTTTTGTCACTTTAGATACAACCATGATTTCTTCACCATTTTGATAGGAGTGTTTATTAAAAAAAAACATTTAAATTCACATACACAAACATCCTGTCCCGGAACAACTATCTGTAGGCCATACAAATATTTGTTCCAAGTGGGGATCGAACCTGCGACACGCAGCGCAGCTGTCGATCGCTGAGCCAGTTCACAACCTTGTCGTCGTCGTTTTGATAGGAGTGTTTATTAAAAAATCCCCTATTTCATGTACTTATACTTGATCGATACCAAATACCGATACCAAAAGCCCATCGAACGACTTTCAATCCTTGTTCGTAGTGATTGCTCCTGGCTATTGTTACTCGACAATCCTAATTAACCCCATCGAGTCTGGATGCCGTTTACACCGTTCTGTATCACTGCCTCCATCGCGAGTATGGAGAGAGGCTTTGAACGTTCGTGAACCAATTTTTATTTTAGACTACTTAGCTGTTGTCCGTGGCTTGGCGTGGATGTTGAAGTTTATCCCCAGGGAACATAGTACTGGGATTACCTAAAGTTATCCTATGCGGTTAAACTAGTTTATCCACTATTATGTGCGAGATTTTATTACAATCAGTTTAGTAGTTTCTGCGTGAAAAAATTGGTAAGCTCAACAAAGATAATTACAAACTTTCGCATAAGTATATAATTTTGTTTCTAATAAAATTCTTCCCCCGGTAAAAATTACCCCATCATCCTTTCGTCTTCCCCCTGTTTCAATTTAATGAAAAAAACAATTTCGATTGACAGATTCGATTCCCGCACGGAACAAACATTCGTATGGACTACAAGTAGTTGTTTCGGGTCTGGCCGTTTGTGTATGTAAGTTTAAATGTTTGTAGACGCACCCACGATATTGGAGAAATTCCTAGTGTGGGGCAACGTTTATCTTAAAAAATCGTAGTGCAATAAGAGACAGTTTTCAAGGAAGTGTGTCGAAAAGTACTTACCATATCTGAGTACGCAATTCGGTGTGATAGACATCCAATCAGTTACGGCTAGAAGTATCGCTTCGAGAGCAATCGAAGGATCTCAATTGTTACTGTGTATGTAAAAATGGACAGACACACATCCCCTCTTCAATTTCTAGGTTATGTACTGTTTTGTTCTATTGTCAGCTTTATTAGTTTGCTTTGGAGTTGAGAATTGGTTAGCTTGTTTGAACTGGTTATGTGTAGAGGTAGAGAATAAGGATATTGTTATAAAACTGAACTGCATTTTGCTATGTTAATTATCCTTACTAATATTATAAAAGCGAAAGTGAGTTTGTTTGTTTCTTTGTTACCTCTTCACGCTTTAATGGCTAAACCGGTTTTGATGAATTTTGGTACAGAGATAGTTGGGAACCAGGAGACGGACATAGGCTAATATTTTTTTGAAAAAAGTTGGATGTGAGGGAAGAAAAGGGAAAACTTAGCGTTGCTATTACAAATCAATCAGGCGCAAGGGGAACTGTGTTACCCTGAATTTAACGCGGGCGAAACCGCCGGCAAAAGCTAGTTATTTTAATAAACGTAACGTGACCAATAAACAGCGTAATAAAATAAAACGTGAGCAGGCCCTAAAGTTAATATCTTTGTCATGTACTTAATCAAATCGTGGGTAAATAATAACAGTCGCTTCGGTCGATCTTTAGGTTAAGCAGCGCTTGCCTTGGTTGGTCTATGGATGGGTAACCCACCGTTGCATACCGAGTATCCTCCGCGCCTCAGAAAGCACGTTAAGCTATTGGTCCCGGCTGTCATTTGTAGATCTTTGACAGTCGTTACAGTAGTCAGTGTCCTGAAAGTCTGACAATTACCCCCGAATACTGAAACGTCACTTAAAATGTGAGGGCTGCTTAACATTTGAGCAGCTCTTAAACTCTAGATTTTGTATGGTCAAACGTCACTTCTGAGTCTCTGTTAAATTTAAGTGGGACTTAAATTTTGAGTAACGTTTCAGTATTCGGGGGTTAGTCTTACCTAGGTTGTGGAGATAGATGTGGACATTTATTACGGTCGCCCGCTACTGGGCAGTGTGTGGCTCAAGGTTGCACTAATTAGGAGTCCAGCTCAGCATAATGCCAGGTAGGATACCTGGTATTCTGCTGAATCCCGCTAGTGACACACGGATGTCGAGAACTTCTTGGAGAGGACTCAAATATAGCTAGTGAAGGCCTGTGGACGGTGAGCATAGGTAGCTCAAATTCCGTCCGTCTATTGACGACAGGCCGTGTCGACGGCGCGTTTGTGTTTCACGCGCGCCTTAACGAGATGTCAGCAAAGGAGAGGGGCTTGCCAGAGCCTCCGCCTGCCGGGGTTGCGGGTTGTTCGAAAGATACCGCGGCCCCGGAACGTAAAGGGCAATAGAAGGAACAAAAAAGTCAAATGTCTGACACTCCCCCCCGAACGAAGGAAGTTATTTGTTGATTGATGAGCTATATTTTTTTTTGGGGTGGGAACCCCAAAAAAAAATATAGCTAGTGAAATGTCGATATAGAGTAAAGCTACAGTTCTGCCCCATTCTTCAAAGATTACCGGCGTTATGTTATGCAAAAGTTTAGAAATCAAAGACACGAAAATAGAGAACATTAATTTAATTTAGCTGTGAATGCCGATGACAACAAATATAAAACTACATTTTAAAGTACCTAATAATGCTTACAAATACAGACACTGTTATAATAGTTTACTAAAATGTAAGAAAACCATTGTTTATGTAAACTAGCCTTATTCAAAGAACTAAGTAAGTATAAGGCTCCGTTTCTAACAAGCGGACGTGCAGTAACTGACTAATCGCTTTTTCCAAATTATGTCTGCTTCTAGTCTTACCGGATTCAGCTGAATCCTTACTAATATTATTTGCAGGTACCTGCAAATCAGGAAAGGGGAACTGTGTTACGCGAGCGAAGCCGCGGGCAAAAGCTAGTAAATAATAACTTCATTCAATCTGGTTAGTTAGCCTGGTAGCACCAGGTATAGTCTAGAACCTGCCGTGGTTGTAGGTTGTTCCTGCCCGGGTTGCGGGTTGTTTGAAAGAGATACCGCGGTCCCGGGACATAAAGGGCAAAAAAAGGAACATGGATGGGTTTTATTCAGTAAAACTGACACTGGCTCTGGACAAAGTGGGAGAAATGTTTTGACGAGTTCACATCCGCAAATAAAAAAAAAGGAATGGTGATGAGATTTTCTTCGTGTTGTTCCGTTTATCGCTTTTTACGGATTTCCTGTGTTTGGCCGTGTCTAGCACGCTTCCTCTCCGCTTGTTGGAAACTGAGCGTAATTACAGTATAACATAAAATCTACTAATGCTACTATTAAAAATAATAATAATCTGTAAAAAAGATAACTGACAGACATACAAATAAGTATCATAATTTATAACACAGTACTATGATGGTTTTACTGTGCAACAATTTATGGCCTAAAAGAAGATCTATGGACCGATCAAAATATATTTTAGTGTCTAAGGCCATATAAATTTGGCGGTAAGCAGTAAGTAAGGAAAAGTATTTGAAAGATACATAATAAAATAAAGCTTCTTTTTTTAAACGGTTTGGTGTTTTTTTTTTTTCAAACTTAACTGTTATTTCGGGGCTGACAAGTCAACATACAATCGACCAATGAGCGCTGAGAAAAATATGAGGTTGGTTGGTTACAATACGGTCTAGAATGCATAATATCCTCACGATTTATGCGTATTTTAGCTTGACAAATACACGATAACTGACAAATGCTTGCACTGACTGGACAGGTCCACTCAATCGGTGTGCTGCTTTCTTAAAAAGACCATTTCAGACACTATCTGCATAGTCCTCATGTAGGTTGACTAAGATTTTTTTGTCTGGACCATAAAAGAGACCTCTGAGTTTGTTTCGACTGTTTCTTCTCAGAGTAGTCGGGTACGAAACACCGGCCTCATCTAGTTTAAAAAAAAAGACGTGTAAAAGTGTTTGTGAAAACCTACTTGCAAAATAAACATCATTTATCTTTTCTTTACGATGAAGTCAACATTATGTAGTGTACTAAATATATTAAGTTATTAAACATTTGCACATTAATATTAAATTAAAATACAGTCGTTTCAACAATAGGTACTTGTTTCGCGATAGCTTACTTATTTATAACGCTATTGTTTTTCATGTAATATTTTCCTGAATGTAGTGCCCATACAGGAAAGACACCGGAATAAATAACAAAAAAAACGGTCAATGTTTAAATGGTTCCGTATCTCAAAAGGAAAATAAACAGAACTCTAAACGGATGATTTTGTTTTCAGTCTGTCAAGATCTTTTATCTCGAAAACGCGTGAAGTTATCGATTTGAAATTACCATATACTCAAGTCTGCTTTTGTGCTGTGCAAAAATAAACTCTAAGGGCGGGTTGCTTCAGCTATACTTGACCCATTGACCCTAGTCTACACGGTCAAAATATATGGCTATTTTTGTCGAATTCAGAACCTCCTGTATTTTTAAGTCGGTTAAAAATATTCCAATGATCTATAAGTACCAGTGTTTTAATTTTAACGTGACTCATCTTGAGATGGTTAGCTCTACGCTGTATGAAAGAAGTACTTAATTGTCTTTTGATACAATACTTCATCTTGGAACATAATACAATAGAATCTGACTAGTCTTCGCCAGCAGGCACCGCGTCTTCTAATCTCTTAATGTATTTAACTCTCAGTTCCGTTACAGCGTCACCTTTCAACTGGTCCTGTAATTAAAATTAAAATATTTATCAACATTTTATTACAAATAGCTAGCAACAAACTTATTTGATTACAGCGCCATCTGTATTTTGTCAGTGATACTGAGTAGGAAGTCAAAGACGTTCGTTGTTATTGTTGTAACCGCTAGATGGCAGTATTCTACAATTAGTTACTTTTATGAAAAACAGATGATAAAAAAAATAATAATTTGCTTACCTGCACAAACCAGCACTGTACTTCAAGTTGCACCATTTGCAGAGCCCCCCTAATGGCCCCAGGTATGAGGGCACAGTATTTGAGCCCATTGTTAGGCATTTCTACCCATTCACTGAGGGCACACTGGTCCCATACAAGGGAGAACTCGTCCCCGGCACTGCTCCAACTTGTCACTGTGGGCTGCATGTTGAGGTACAGTCTGGAAATATAGATTTACAGGTCATCAAATAAATGTGATGACAACTGACAGTTTTTAATCACAAAGGGCAATCTCAGCAGGGCCCAAACTATTACCGTGGAGAAATTTCTGTGATTATACTAAGTATATAGCTAGCACAACTGCTGAACTTTATTCCTTATATCATAGCCAATAAAATGCCCATATAGAAAAAAAAAACAAAAATTGATAACAAGTACTGTGATTTACAATTTTGGCGGTGTGTGAGAAACTTTTGCTTTATGCTGATTTCTGAACTTGATTATTGCATCTTCTAGGTATTCATAATGAACTGGAATGAGACACAAGGCAGTGCAAAGTTGTAATACAAAACAGCTTATGATTAATATTGCGACTATTCAGCTGAGAAAATAGGAACATAAGAGAAAGTCTGAAACTAGAGCCAGTTACTGAAAAATTGTTAACGGACTGTGGAGAATGATGATACCATGATCCTTCTATCTATCTAACTTACCTCGAACCTTAATAAATAATATTTTATGTATAGTTTTAGGCAGCAAACTACAGAAATTAATAACAATCTTCTTTCAATCAAGTTTTGTCTTCTTGCCATTATTATAGGAGTCAGTGTAGCAAGTCTTAACAAACTATATGTAAAAGCTACCAACCTGAAGGCCTGCTGTATCTTGTCAGCGGTTTCCCTCATCTCTAAGCATCTAGTTGACGTGGTCCTCGCAAGGAAATCCTCGATCAGCCTGACGCCCATGTTGTACCCTATTCTTTCCAACTGCTTATTCACATCCTCCGCATTCTCAGTCTCTTTTAACATTTGAGACACCAGAGCGCCATAAGTAAGCGTAAGAAGCTCGGAATTCTACAAAAAAATAAAATTTTCATCGAAAATGTTGTGAATTGATTGATAAAGAACATCTATGGCTGATTTTTCAACTTACAACTTTTTTAGCATCGAGCCTGGATGTCTGTCTGGACATTTTGGATAGTATTTATATAGATAATGGTGTTATGAGAAAATAATTATCAAGAAACACCCCTTTGCAAAACTGTAATCCTCACAATTTAATAATCGTAAAAATGTTATGTCACTGTCAAATGTCAAACGTTTAAATAAAACATCATCACCATCGAAATAAAACATTTCGATGGTGATGATGTTTTATTTAAACGAAAATGAAATAAATATTACAAAAGCAAAGTTTTTATTTATGAGCAAGTTTAATGGTTGTACCGGTATTTAAAAATATATAATAAGATAAGCCATTGCAAATAACTTTCCAAATAACGCAACGATCGAAATGAAACGCGTAATTAACGCAAAGATTAATGATAGGTTTTTAAGCGTCCCAGTAATG
This sequence comes from Ochropleura leucogaster, assembly GCA_958449745.1. Classification (NCBI taxonomy): domain Eukaryota; kingdom Metazoa; phylum Arthropoda; class Insecta; order Lepidoptera; family Noctuidae; genus Ochropleura; species Ochropleura leucogaster. Next base: position 4,173,871 of record OY288220.1, on the reverse strand, counting down.
CTGTAAGTGCTTCAGTAATTTAAACGCCTTACTTGTCTCAAAAGGAAATTCGTCTCACTTTGTTTTTGTCATTGGATTTTCCTAATATTTTAAATTTAAACTTTAGAATTATTTAAATCATTAATATAATGCCTGCCATATTACCGCCAGGTGCATCGAAATCGCAGACGTATGTCACACGCATCTGCGTCACCTGTGATCAATGTTTTATCCATTCAACCAAAAGCCTATATTCCAAACAAACGAACGAAGAATGAAATGACGTTATCTTTTGTTTTGCTTTGGGAAAACGTCAAACAATTTTGAAAATGTATTTATTTCGGAGCCGTTACACAATGTAATGAAATAAATCGTGTTGTTTTTACTATAAAACAGTAAAAGCTTACTTCCTTGCTTTAATTAATATTATGGAAAGCGATGAAATTGACAAAATATGTGCTGGGACTTCGGACGATGTTGAGTCCCGTGGAGCTGTAAATGCCACAATACTCGATTACTACAAAAAGTTTGGTAGAAAGAGAGATCTGGAACAATTCTTCTCGCTATCGACAGCTCAAAGTGATATTAAAGACACGAGTGGCTTGTTTTGGCGCAAAATGAAAAGTGAAAATGATTCGTCGGATTCTGGCGACAAAAAAAGTGATTCTTCGCATGAGGTTTGCCGGATCTCAATAAGATGTTCTCTGCCTGATCCTTCTAGTTCACAGGTAAATTAACTTTAAAAAACAAACGCGCCCCTAACATTAAAAAACAAAAAAAATATATAGAAAACCTAAACTCCTTTTGTTATAAACAATAACAGCCACACGGGTTGATCTTCAAGGTTAAACCGTGCGCCTGCCAAAGTTGGTTCATGGAAGAATAACCCTCATTACATAGTCAGTTTCCTGCATGCTTTAGAAAGCATGTTAAGCCGTTGGTCCCAGCTATAGTTTGTAAAATCTTTGACAGTCATGAGTAGTCAGAAGTTGAGTCACAATCCAAATGACATCCAATGATACCAAGGGGTATTGAATTACCTAGTTCTACCTGGGCTGTGCTGGTCAGGTAGGCAATAGTTTCAGCTACATTAGGTTCTGGACTAGAAACCAACCTTAAATTTTTTGGGAAAAGGCTAGGCAATCAAATAAAACAAAGATGATGTTAGATACTAGGAAAATACAGCTTCGCCCGCATGATTTTATAATGATCTGTTTGGCCGTTTTCCGTCATCCTCACAAACATTCGCATTTATAATGTTAGTAGAATCATATTTTCTTATTCTTAAGGTGAATTAAGAGTACCAATATAATAAATTTGTTTTAAATCTTCAGGATGATGATGAACAGAAAACCAAGACTGACTCTCCGCAAACTGAATCTCCACCTATCATTACTGAGGAAGTTCCTGCTGACCTATCAATGAGACACACAGATGATGAATCTATAAATTTTGATGATAACAACTCACAAAAATGTAAGTTTATTATTTATCTAGTTCATGTATGGAACTCGCAAGAACATCATTCAAACGTCCCCAAGATGACTATCTTACAATGAATGCCAGGGTTACAAAGTATTTTACAAACAGTTTAGAAACAATCATGAGGTGTTATCTTCCTCTATAGAGGCTTTGCACAGTAGGCTGTCTATAACTCTTGTAGCGAAGAAGCATTATTTTTTCTGATGCTGAAATAGAAACAAAATCTTTTACGGGTAGAAATGATGATGAGTACATAGATAACAAAAAAAAATGAAATGTAAGTCTCATAAATTTTTATAAATAAAATACTCAGGGATGGAAAATAATATAATGCATAGGGGTCAGAAAATAGGTTAGTTATATGTTTAAATCCACAATCCTACTATTATTTTGACTAATATCGTAATTCCTGACATTTCAGCATTAGAAGCACTGTTAGACTTATCAACTCATAAACCACTCTCTCCAACTAGTAGCATCACTTCTCAAAGAAAACTAGAATGGGACTCTCTCGCAGACGTAGGCTATGCTAACGAAAGTGACCGAAAGAACTCTGCTTCTAGCCTTAGTACCTTAGAAAGACTCGCTTTAAAACAACAATACTCAAACAATGATTCAAAACAAGAAATTGGAGCCCCTACCTCACATTCCACACCCCTTGATGAAAATGATGGAAAAACTAAACAAAAAAAAGGTTTAGGTAAGAGAACTACAAAGATTTACAAAAAAGATGTTGATTTTGTTGAAGTTAATGTACCACATACTTCCGATACAAATCAGGCTCCATCTATCAATGTCAATCTTACAAAGCACATATCTTTTAATGTTGAAAAAGACGGCGCAGTTACTATTGATAATGTAAAGAAAGATATTAGTGTATCTCCTGAAAAAACATCTGTAGAAACTTCTCCTTACTTAGGCATGGATAAAGAAATACAAACTTCATTGACTAAAGACAAAGTACCCAAAGAAAAATCAACCAGTATGGATGAAACACCCAAGTCTGTCAATCCATACAATCAAAAAATTCCTGTCATGATTAGCCTTAACACATTACGCAAAAGGTTGAGAAGAAAGAAAAGCAGGAACCTCAAAAGAAAATTGAGAACTAATAAAAAGCAGATTGAACCAAACAAAGATGTGACTCCACAAGAGAAGAGTGGAGAACAGTTATCAGAAGCGGAAAGTTTTGAATACATGCCCGGACATATGTATCATCAGAATCAAATGAAAGAAAATGAACCCAGGCCTGATAACAGCACAGCAGGAAACAAGTCCAGTTTGGAGTCCAGTGGACCTCTAACCTCGGACTCAAGCAAAGGCTCAAATCATTCACTAACCAAAGATTTAGAAAAATGTATTGACCTACTAAAAGTAACTCTACAAAAGCGTTATGACGACGGTACAAAGAAAAAGTTAATCAAAGATATTGTTCATAAACTGATCAGTTCTAAATATAGAGATGATGAAACCACGACGGAATTTTTGTCAGGTCTCACTTTTGACAGCAAGAAGTTGGGGAACAAAGAGAACACTACAACAAGTACATCTGATGCCAATCATACGGAAGAGAGTGCAAATAAGAAGCCAAAGAAATCTATTCTAAGGAACGAGAAATTCAACCCCAATGTAGTTGCTTCTACATCACAAAGTGCACCAAATCTGTTTAGTGCTAGCAGTGAAAAATATAATACTAATTTGATGAAGGCATTGGCATCTAACACAGACTCTGATGTTTCTAGCAGAGAAAAAAGTTCTTCAGAAAATGCGTTTCCTAAAACATCCTCTGAGGAGCTGTATTTAAAATACCTAGAAGCTCTCAGGCGCGAAGAGGCGTACAAGAGACACTTGAAAGACAAAGAAATGTTCTTAAAACAAAAACTTGTAAGTTCCGAAACAGCGTTTAAAGTACCAATACGTCAGGATGCTAAAATTAGCAACAGACTTAAAGACTTGATGAAAGACCTGACCAGAAACAATTACGATGACGGTTCAGGCGATGCCAGCAAATTGGAAGGAGGTTCGTCCTCCAATATAGACATTGGTAGATTAAATGCAATGAGAAACCAAAGGAGCCACTCTGTGTTCACTCTCTCTTCGAGTCATTCGGAATGCCAAAAAAGACCGAATTTGAAGAAAAAGATGCAAGCCGAACGGGAGATGGGCGAAGCTGGTCCAAGTAAACACCATTACTGTTGCTGTCCTCACCATTATTTAAATCCTAAGGTGGACTGTGTTGACAGTTCTGTGCAGGTAAGTATCAAACCGCGTGAAGAAGCTGTAACTAATGATAGGCCAAGCCAAACTAAACCGCAGGAGTCACCTCACTCGCCATGTGAATGTAAAAAGTATAAACCATTGTCTCCCAAGGACACTCGCGTTGTTCAGGATAAAAAGACGGGCGAAATTAAGTACGTGTGCCTATGTAACGGGAAACAAGTCTCTTCTGCTGATGTAGGTGACAATTTCATGGTTTACAAATGCTGTAAATTGACACACCGAGGCATACAGCTCGAAGATCATGAGAGAATGGGAAACACAAGCATACAATGCGGAAGTGTTTGTAACTCTGACAAAGATAATAAAATAGATCTGATACAACCCCCATGTCAGATACACACTGGAACGGAAAGCAGTGGATCAGATCACACTTCGAAACATGCAAGAAGGCTTTCGAAATCGTCCCAAACTAACTTTCTTGTAAATATGTGCCTAGGCATGAAAAATTATAGTTCTTCCGGCTCCGAAGCCAAAAATCTACGCGGGACCTCAACCAGATGTATAGTGAATCCAAAAAATGCAGACAAATGTATGACAGTATGTGAGGCTACTAGATGCCTCCAGACTGAAATTAGTATTAACCCCCAGATATCCGATCCCAAATTATCGGATATTAACATTGTAGGTAGCAATGATTGCGCGATATTGATTTCGGAGAATCGTAGAGAGATCTCTTTTCATAGTTCCGGTTCAGATGGAGGAAAGTCTTTTAGCGACGTCTGTACTAATAGCACATCTGGAAAGCTTCTAATTCAATCTGCGGGGAGCATTGATAGAAATCTTAAAATATGTGAAAACCTAAATGAGGTACCAAAAGAACCATGCGCAAAAGGCTTTGGAAAAGACTATAAAATTCCTATTGAAGGTACAAATATGACTCTTACAGTAAATATAGCTGGGTCTACTAAGAAAGTCGATGAATGTGTTGTCACAGAAAATGTGTGTATTGCTGACGAAGCGATATCACCTATTGACGAAAATAAATCTACACAATGCTCAGGCATGATATTATGCAATTGCACCAGCAGTCAACGAGACCAAAGCTGCAAAATATGTTGGAAAGAATCTTCAAATTCGTGGAAACCTCGTTTTCCAAAGAAATGTTTTACAGATAGTAGTACAAATTGCAATACATTCCCGAAAATCGCACCAAAGGAAAAACCACCACTTAAACGAGCGAACACTGACACCGGGAAGTTATCGATATGTTCGTGCATACAAACCGATTGTATAAAGACGACAGATACCGAACCTAATAACAACCAACCAGTTATTATTTCCAATGACTCTATTCAGTTAGTTACTTGCGAAAACGCTTGTCAAGTAGAAACACATGAAGAAGGCACTAAGAAAGCAATAGAAAAAAAATGCGAAAACAAAGATCAAAACACTGATAGCATAAAAAGTAACAAAATATGTACTAAAATAAATATAGGAATACAAAAAGAGTTTTGTGATGACGACGTAAAAATAGCATGCGTAAAACCAAAAATTTGCTGTACCAATGATGTTGGAGTTGAAACTGAAGAAGCTAAATCCAAATGTTGTGTAGGTTGCCAAACAGAAGAAAATACACATAAAGAAAAGGACCAAGAAGCGATTTGTAAACCATCTAGTTCAGACAATGAACAAAAGAATAAATCAGAACAATCTGAGACACGCTGTTACAATGTCTGCGTTCCAGGAAAAATGAGCAAAGGCCCCATATTAGACATGATACAAGATATAACTCGACGCTATTCCAAAACGGAAATGATAAAGATGAAAAACAATAAATGCTTTACAGAAATAGTAACTGTTTTGAATTATCTTCTTGAGACTGGAGATAGTACCGATCCGGAACCAAAAACATGTTGTAGCACAAGTACGGATACCAAGTCAAGTTGTAACCAGACTAAACGAGATAAAAAATCTGACGGTGACAATTGTTCAGACAAACTTGTAGATAAAAGTGTCCAACTTTCGTGCAAGAAATCTTGTCAAGACAAAAAAGCATGCACAGATTCTTCAGACATTCCCTGTTCCTCAGATTTGCCTACAACATCCTCAAATTCTGCAGCTTGTAAAGTACTCAACAAAATAAAGAAAGAATGTGAGAAATACCACCAGAAGGTCAAATGCAGGGGTAAGAAATGCGAAGTGTCTAGTAGCACTTCAGTTAATTGCGAAAAATGTAAGAAAGTGCATTACTGTTCTTGTAGAAGTCACAAATGTAAACGGTCAAAGGCTTTCGAGAAGTTGCAGAAAAAGTGTATTGCCTACAATTTAATAATACAAACTTCAGAAAGCATGTTAAGCGAGGAGACTGTTTGCGAGAAAAAGGGTCCTCCATTAAAGAATATAATTGTGAAAGTCCCGAAACGTAAATGCGATGGGAAGAAAGAGGGTGCATGTAGGGGTCAAGACTCGGGTCGTTCGAGCCCACGTTGTAGTCCCCGATGTAGCAAGAATAGATCTCGGAGCTGCCCTGATGAGTGCGAGACGTCTGATGAGTATCCCAGAAGGGTGGAGGTGGGCTCAGTGAGAGAGTATTTGGAACAGAACCGTCCAGATTTCGTAGAGAAGACCTCACAGAGACAAAATTGTTTGAGGTTCATCAGTGAGAGAAGGTAAGAGATAATTTAAGCACATCGATTTTTAGAATATAGATAATAAGTATCATGAAGGCTAATATCGATTGAAGAATTAGATAAAATAACTGCAGAAGTTCGGCGATGCAGAGCATTGCCTCTGCTTGTCATAGTTGTGTGACAAACTCTTTCTGAAAGTCGATGTGTGTGTTCTTTTTGTTTGTTTAAGGAGATATTATATACGCATTAACATAGTACACGGAATATAGCGGAAAACACAGTTAGATATTGACTGTTAAGCTCACTACGTTATCAGTAGGTGCGAATGCGGGCGCGGGCACATCGAAACTTTCTATTGGTACTACCTGCAATTTTAACCAACTTCCAAAAGAAATACAGATCGTAGTGTAACTTGCAACCGATTTTTGGGCTAGGAAATCATCAAATGACTTCTCCCGGTGGGCGGAGCGGAAGGTAGTGTCAGACTTGTACGGACTAAAACTCATCAGTGTTCCTGCTTTTGCCCTTTGCGTGCGGGAGGCGCGGAATCTCTTTAGAACAAACCGCAACCCTAGCAGGCAATGGCTCTGCCCCTCTGCTTTGCTGATATGTCATTGAAGCGCGCGTGAAACACGAACGTGCCGTCAATACGGCAGATAGTTTAGCATGACGACTGACGCAGATTGTGCTAATGTCATTCCAGTGTGGAAAAGAGACAGCCATGCAGGATGTCTAGCGCCGTCTCTCTTTTCTCATCTCGTCTCTAAACGCCATGGTAAACCCACAGCGCGTTAGGTCACATCTCTATCAACGATAGAGTAGATAGTTAAGAACTCACCAAGTTTTCTTGCTTCAGAACTCAAGCCCGATGCGCTCCGAGCTTGAAAATGGTCGTTGTACACAAACCTAGATGCACGGGTCAAGTAACATCTACCCCTGTGTATTGTGGAGGTACCTTATCTTTGTAAATTGATCCGTAAACTAATATCTTTAAGGGTAGATTTGGCTTAGATTTTTTGTGCGAATTCTTATCAAATAAGCTATTCCTAATAATTACACACTCAAATAACTTCTTAATTTGTAGGTGTATGCTATAAACGTTGCGAATCAGTCGATCCATGCAATCCTTGCACACATTACAGGCCTTACAATGTTTGTGCCCAGAATCCTTGCAAGCCATGTGATGATCCTTGCTTTAATGCTTGTAAGCAGTGTGCAGATCCTTGCAACCCATGTTTTGGTCCTTGTCAGCCTGGTGTGGATCCTTGCAATCCAAGCTTGGATAATTGCAATACATGCTATGATCCTTGTAAGCAATGTGTCGATCCTTGTAATATGCATACGGTACACAAAAGATTTGGTGAGTTCTTAAATATTGACCTTTTCGTATGACAGAGTGAACAAACTGGTCTAATGGCAGTTTGTAAAATTATTAATATTCTTGGATCTATGTTCGTCACTTATTTTCTGACAATTTTGCGGGAATAAATAGCTGTCTTTTCAGTTAACAAAGAAACTGCAATCTTAAATGATCAACAGTAATTATCAATGTACCTACGCCTGTCAGTTTACTCTAGTGATTGAACTAGGCTACGCCAAATATGGCGTACACAATAATTTTCTCCTTTTTGTCTTTTTATTTTGTTTTCTTTCTTTTTTAATGTTGTGTGAACTTCTGGTATATGCCAAATATACATTTTTTTTCTTACTATCCCACCAACAGCCAGTCTGTGAAGGACTTTGGGTAACCTAGTAAAAATTCTCTAGTCTCAATCACCACTAAAGGGCTTACGTCAGCTCTTCTGTGTATGTTGCCAAACTAATATTAACATTGCGTCTCTTAAAATAAAGTCGAAAAAATTACCTTGCGCATGCTTATGATGCGCACTCGTCCCGATATCATCATCATCATCATCATCAGGCTATATTAGTCCACTGCTGGACATAGCCCTCCCCTAATGAGCGCCATAGCGCCCTGTCAGCTTGCCGCATCCAGTATCTGCCTGCAGTCTTTCTTAGATATAAGTTTCTTTAAATTAAATTTTTATTTCGACGTGCGTTAGGTTGATATCTGTTTGGACATCTAAACCGCGGTCCGCCTAGATGATCCTTATTATGATCGTACTAACGTTGTAATTTGCAGAGCAAACGAGCGTGCTGCCCAACGGGACCTGCTATCATTGCACGTGGAACAACAGCCAGATCTGACGAATCTCAGCTCTGAAGAACTGCGACTCTTGGCCAAACAGATCGGACTAGACTTACGAAAGAAAAAACGTATGGATTTATTTCAACTATAGCTTTTTAGAGTTGATTATATTCGATCTGCCTCGTTGCGTTTAGTGGGCGCTATTTGTTATGTTTGATGTCTTGAGTTCGAGTCCCAGATGGGGTACACTTTTAACTGTGGTTTTTCACCAGGTAGGTATTGTTTCAAGCGTTGCTCCCACATAGGGTTTTTTTCCTGTATCATAGCTGCGTTTATAGAAACACTAGCTTTTTCCTAAATTCGGGAAAACACTGTTCCCCTTTCTTGATATAAAGGTACCTGCTACTTATCAATCTTTTTTTTTTCAAAAATACATATTTGTACTAAATATCTCTGTACCAAAATTCATCAAAATCGGTTTAGCCATTTAGGCGTAAAGACGTGACAAAGAAACTCATTTTCGCTTTTCTAATATAAGTCTTATAATAAAGTCACATACACAAACAGCCAGACCCAAAAGTACTATTTGTAGGTCAAATAAATATTTGTTTTGTGCGGGGATCGAACCCGAGACACGTAGTGCTGCAGTCAAACGCTTAGCCACCGCGTCAACCGTGTCGAATTCGTATCTCTTGGGTAAGCCGATTGCAATAAATAGGAAACATCCTGTTTATGGCAATACGTGCGTATTACGTACTGTTACAAAGTAAAATGACTGAATCACTGAAATTACCTAAAAGTTCCAAGTAGGTGTATACTCCTCTGCATAAATCTTCGGGTATGATAATTATCGTCACAAAGTTTCTAATACATAATTTTATAACATTACAGCTGCCCCAAAAGTTATTAGTGAACGTGAATTTAAGAAGCATTCTGAGAAGATTTATAAAACGCTGCCGGAAGTCGTTCAGAAGAAAGAGGAGAAGAGAAAAGAAAATATAAAGAAGACTAATTTATTGATGGCTAATTTGTTTAAAAAGGTGAGTCCAATTATTGTTCTTCAGTATCTATACTAATATTATAAAGCTGAAGAGTTTGTTTGTTTGTTTGAACGCGCTAATCTCAGGGACTACTGGTTGGAATTGGAAAATTCTTTTAGTGTTGGATAGTCCATTTCTTGAGGAAGGCTATAGGCTATATAACATCACGCTATGACCAACAGGTGCTGAGCAGCGTGGGTGAAACCGCGTGGAACAGCTAGTTATTTAATATTATTGAACACCTTAATTTTAGTTTGAATAAGGCGTTGTTCTTTTTGGCATGGAGGTTACGATGCGTTCTCGTCATACGATTATTATTATTAAATAGACAATGTCACATTGCCTGTGCTCGATGTGTGATATGTGCGCGATGGCTTAAGAGTTTCACGTGAAATTTGTTTTTGAAGTCATCCTGCGACGAGATCGCATCGTGTCATCGTACGATCGATAACCAAAACCATATACTCAGTCTGTGGTCTTCTGAAGCTGTGAAAAATTCAACCGTTTACGAAGTCAAAAGATAATTATGGCCGTTTATGTCGCAATTTTTTTTTCATTACATAGTTTTAAGTACCTCTAATAAATAATAAAGAATATCAAAGTATAGCAATATAGTATCAATTATAAAATTCCGCTTCCCACAAGGAAATTTCTGCTTCCAATATTAAAAAAAAAAATTGAAGTCATTTAACCTACATTTTTCCCATTTCTGGTGATGATGCATGCTTAAAAAATACTTATTTATTTTCAGAATCTTCAAAAGCAAACACTGAGAGGGTCAGTGAACCTGTCGAACTACAACTCCGTGATAAAGATTTGACGCTTAACAGTATTATTTATTGTTAAATTTGAAAAAATGAAATTTTTAATGTCCTTGTGTTATTATCAATTGTTGAGCTTTGACGTTGTTGACCAGAATTTATGAGGGTTACGCACCCTATTTTTAATTATTATTAATAAAAATAAATATTTTGTAAATTAATCTGTTTTTGGTTTTATTTCCGGGTCAGAAGAGGTACGTCGTGGCTTAATGATAAAAGCAGCTCCGGTCAATCTTTAAGCTGACTCGCTTAGGCTTGCCCGTGGATGGGTGGCCATCCCAAACATATCGAGTTTCCTCCGTGTTGCATAAAGGACGTTAAGCCGTTCGTCTTAGTTGTCATTTGTGTGATCTCTATGACAGTCGTTACAAGTAGTTCAGTGTCCCGAAAGTCGTATTATACCCAGAACAGACTGGGTTGTGGATGTCAGATAGGAAGTCTCTCCAAGTAAAATGTAGCTGCACCCTGTTAATCTAAAAGTCGACTCCAACATCATCACTGATCACTGTCTCTTAAGATACAGGTCTCCTAGTTTAAGAGGTAGGGTTCATAATTTTAAGTATGCATAGACTAATAATTTATGTACCATAATTATCTTTGCTCAAAAACATGATAGTATTAGCCTATAGTATTGTATATTCCTTTATTTCAAACTGTTGTCTGTGTCTATTATTTGGATAAATAAACATTTTATTATTATATTATTACTAGCTGTGCCCCGGCATGCGTTGCAATGCAATTTTCTACCTTTCTACCTACCTGCCTACCCTACATACCCTACCTATCGTACATACACTACCTACCCTACATACCCTACCTACCCTACATACCCTACCTACCCTACATACCCTACCTACCCTACATACCCTACCTACCCTACATACCCTACCTACCCTACATACCCTACCTACCCTACATACCCTACATACCCTACATACCCTACCTACCCTACATACCCTACATACCTTACATACCCTACGTACCCTACATACCCTACGTACCCTACATACCCTACCTACCCTACATACTCTACACACCATACCTACCTTATCTCTCAAGTTGGATCGAACTGCACATGGTGTGCGAATTTTATTATAATCGGTTAAATGGTTTAGGAGTCCATTGAGGACAAACATTGTGACACGAGATTTATATATATTAAGATTAACATAATTGGGAAAAGGCTAGGCAGATTATGAAGATTTGATTAGATTGAAGATGGTGAAGAGGCTGTGGCTGATATAATTGGCAACGCCAGCAGTGGGCGCTCTGAAGAATCTTTGTTATGAGTAATCTTCTTCATAAGGTCATGCTGCAACCGACGTGCGTATTTGACGTAGATGTACGAAAAGAGTAGGTTTGTGAGGAAAATGCGAGCTTAGACCCTATTTTATTTAGTAGTAATTATCATATTAGTAAGTAGTTATCGTTCTCTAACTTCCTGCAAGAATCGACCTAGCACTAATTTTGAAAACATTTATAATTTGATTCACCTGAACTATGCATAAAATCTTAGAATTAAGGTAAAACAATTAGTTCACCATTTTGGATTTAGAATGTCGTCCGAAATTAAGGCATTGAGCCGAAATTTAAATCCATGTCAGCTAAGTGATATCATTCTAAATCCAATATGGCGAACTCCCAAAGAGGAACTAATTATTCTACCCATGACATGGGTATGAAATAAAAGGGTTTGCCGAGAAGACAAGAAAGTGTTTTTATGAACTATAATATTTATTGTTAGGCATGCGTCAAATCTCTTTGTATGAAATATATCATAATTACTGTGATATTTATTCCCATTACCACTAAGTTACTGTCTTTTGACAGTAACCACAAAAGCACATTGTTACACTAACGAAACTGAAAATTCAATCTATATTGTAGGCTGTTCGTTTATCCTTGCTAAGGCGATCTCTTTCAGCTTGCGTCTGTGCACCTTAGTCGACGTCGTCAGCGGTAGCTCATTCAGGAAGATCACGCCGCCTCTCAACTGCTTGGTGTCTGTCAGATTTTCTGAAAATACAAACACGCTTTTATTAACCTCACCTTTAACTAATTAAAAAAATCTAAGAAGGTAAATTGGACCCACTTCAATTGAGAAGGCTATAGTGCGTATGAAAAAGCAACAAATTTAATTTCAGTGTTTTCCAAAAGCGTTCACTGCTTTTTTTAAGTATGTGATTACAGTGGAAGATGAATGTATAGAGAGATGAATCAAGCCAGAAATGAGTTACCTATTGAAAGTGACTACAGTGACAGTAAAGTTTAACGGAACTCATTTTACTTTAACACTTTAAAGTGACTAACGCTTTGGATAGAGAAAGAGAAAGAGCAAGATTAACAAAAAAAAACAATGGATTGCGTGAGGCACGAAAACCGCGTCGAGTTTGTGTAAAAAGACATTGTGTCTGAATAGTTGATCATAGAAGAAATACTTTTGTGCCGAATGCCCAAGTAAAATGGAACAGGGGCAAGAAGATCATAAATACCTTTAACCAAGTTTTTGATCTCTTCAGCGGTGACTTCGGCTCCAGGACGCCGGATGACGCAGGCCACGGGCAGGTCACCGCACTCAGGGTCAGACAGACTCGTCACTGCCACGTCTAAGACGGCGGGGTGCTGACGAATCACGGCTTCCAACTCTACTGGCGATATCTATAAATTTAAAGATGTTTTATTTTAACACACTTTAATTAGGTACCTACCTAGTTTTACCTGTAACTATATAAAAATATCTTAGAAGTTAAATTAGAAGTAAAACCCCTTTCTAATCGCGTTTAGCGTTCTGTAAGCTGAGGTTCCGATCGCGTTTCATTAGCCAAGTGACGTCATTCTAAATCCAATATGGCGGCCTCCTAAAGAAGAAAAAAGACTAATATCTCACCTGATGGTTCTTATACTTGAGCAACAGCTTGATGCGTTCAACGTAGTAAAAGTTCCAGTTTTCATCTCTGTACACCATGTCGCCGGTCATGAACCACTTGTCCTTGGATAGAACTTCAGCCGTGGCTTCCGGGTTATTGTAGTAGCCCTGAAAATCAGAGAATGGGGGAATGAAATAATAATAATAGCCTGCACACAACCGTGTGGAATCTATTTCCATACCCGCACCAACTGATGAACACTTTGCTTAGGCCCGTGCCATCAGAACTTCCCGGCTAGCCGGAGAAACATGTAAAAACTAAATAATAATAATATCTTGGGACAACTCACACACGGCTATCTGATCCCAAGCTAAGCAGAGCTTGTGTTATGGTAACCAGACAACTGATATACATACTTATAAATACATACATATTATAGATAAATCACACCCAGACACAGAACAAACAATCATGCTCATCACACAAAGTTTGTTCTGGTGGTGGCAGTCAGGGCCACTAACCACTAGACCAAGAGGCCCGTTTTAAAATGGGGTTATGTAATCGCGTGTAAATTTATCGTTAGAGGCGGTCTTCTTTTCGGTCTTAATTTTGTTGTTTAACCAACTAACGTCAACAAAAAAGAGGATAAGCACCAAGCGCGAGCTACAGGGTTCATGTAGATGACCGCCAAAGTGTACTTTAACGGCATTTGACGCTTTGCTGACTGGTGCCGACGAGCTGGCGGCTGCGGCCGAGTGCCGCCGACAGGTTGTGACGGTAGCAGTGTGCCGTCAACAAAGTGCTGCTCGTCTTTATGAACACTTGGTACAAGTAGTAATCAAAAACTTGCAGTCGGCTGACAAAATGGCGGACGCAGCATGCTATTTACGTCGCCACCGTAGCCGGCTGCCGTTGACGCTTGTCTCTATGAGTCCTAATTCTGTCACTCTCTTGCATACTTTAGTGGGCAGCAGCCTAGCATTTGTCATAGATACTAGAGCGAAGATACTTCAGCCGGCATTTTTTTTAAACTTCTTCCTTACTACTCCATACCTTAAAACCTCCGGGTGTTTTGATCCACAGCTCTCCGTTCTTGTTGGGTTCTTTTATTTCTTCACCAGTTTCTATGTCCACCAGCTGAAATCATTTGATTCAATGAATTACGAAAATCTTGGTTTACAGGCACATTAGTTACATAAGACGTGAGACACACAATATTAGCTATGCCTTTATTTTTTCTTTCCTTTCTTTTTTATTTTCTTTATAAAAGTTTAATGTTTTGAATGATTTTTTTTCTATATGGCTTGTCTTTGGCATCATCATGGTATATAGCCAACTATAATTATACCAACTGCACGCGTCGATAGTTTAGACAGAGGGTGTTCGTAACGTTTATAACAGGCTTAGAACAGTCGATATAGTATGCAGTATGCGGTAGACAGTGCCGGATTAAGCAAGCGTCGGGCCCGTAGCAAAGTTTATCGAGGGGCCATTGATCTAACACAGAGGATAAATCCCAAATATTAGGTATTTTGCAGGGTGCCCGGAGCTAACTTTCAGAATGTTGTTAAAAATTACAGTTATTGTTGTGTATATTTTGATACTACCATCGATCCATTGGCCGGTTATCAATTATAGCGACTGGTGATTAGGTTAAAAGGTTCTCTAAAAACAAAATACTCAAATGAATGTCAGCTGGTTTGGACCAGTGGGGCCCCATTTTGCGCGAGGCCCGTAGCAATGGCCACTCTTGCTACGTGGATGATCGGCACTACCCGCATGCTCACCGGTTTGACGACGTAGCGTGCCATGTGCCATGCTCGTCAGCGTTAAAATTATACAATTGACGCTCCGTGCATGACACGTAAGGCCTCTTGTCGACGGCACGGTTATTCAACCGTACGGCATGTTAGCCGTACGGTTGAAAAAACGTAAGAGCTTGTACATGACAAACTTATTTCTTTCATCACCACATAGAGACATCATCGGCCAAGTACGGTTCAGTAGCGGTTTTATTTGGAGCTTTGCAGGCTGTAAATGAATAAATATATCTTTCCAGGAATCATATTTCAGCCGCTTATTTTTGTAATCATCGATAGTCTTATCCCATATTATAAGCCTATCCTGAATCAATGTAATTAATAATTCTTGATTTATGCTCATTTTATAACAAAATCGGGAATCAGCGTATGTAAACTTTAACGAATCCGTGCTTACGTCCGGCGCCGTCAACACACTCCCATAGACTGCCATACAACACTGATGAAAATAACGCCGTGCGTAGACGCGGCTCGCCGAGGGGGCGAGACGTCGCACACGGCAGCGTCGCCGTGCCGTGGCACCGCCCGTGCACGTCTACAAGCTTCCATAGTGGTCCATATAACACTGACGACCGTGGTTACACACGGCGAATTAACCGTGGATTTTCACGGCGAAAAACCGTGTGTGTACAAGAGGCCTAACGGTGTTGGTCGCCGACGGAACGGTCTGGTAGGTACAGTCTCATACTTTCCAGTACAAAGAATATTTTTGCCTGAAACGTTCCTAATACGGTCATGGTATGCTACGTTGTAGATGGCAGACTCCTTAAAGATACGCACCTTGTATTGTAAATGAGTAAATCGTCTACCGCATGACCCGAACGGAGAGTCCAGACTATTGAATACAATGGAACCAACTTCACTTATTCCGAATGCATCAGCCACTACTGTGTTGGGTGTGTAGTCCTGGAAAAATAAATATAAAATAATTAAAAATAATTGCAATAAGACCCGTCACAGTCCTGACCCCGGACATTTTCGTTTTCATCAAATCGGAAGGGTTACGATGACATCTAATAGCAGTTCTTATTCCTGTGTGAGAAAGAGATGGTGCTAGACACCCTGTTTAGCTCCGTCTCTTTCCCTCAGTGGAATAAGTTCTGCTTAAGACGTCATAGTAGGCTAGCAGGGACGAGTTTTATGAAAAGGACAAGTGCATGATTTAATTAATCATACGTCTTTTCTTGACTAATTGCCTTTGGCGGTTGAGAGCATGTCGTGATGTTAGGCTGTGTTATGCCTTCAATCGAGGGATCCTTTTCAAGACTGGCTCAGTCAAAGAGATGACGAAAAAAGTGCTAATCCGCCAGACTGTCTTTGCCTACAGCGGTCAATGGCAGCGCAGAGAGTTGACCTTGATCAACCGGGCAAAAATCAAGACCCCACGCTCAGAGGTTGCGCAAGCGCTTGAACGACGACCGACGAGATGTTCGGGAACTGATTTTAATATATTTATTTCAGACCAGGCACAAGTTACAAGTTCATTCTTACTAATCCTTACTAATATTATAAAAGCGAACGTGAGTTTGTTTGTGTGTTACGTCTTCACGCCTAAATGAATAAACCGATTTTGATGAATTTTGGTACAGAGATAGTTGGGACCCTGGAGACGGACATAGGCTATTTAAAAAAAAGATTGAAAGAGAAAGAGGGAAATAAAGGGAAAACTTAGCATTGCTATTGTAATAAATAAGTCGTAGTAAAAACTACATGTAGCAGCCCAAGTAGCAAAATGGTCCTTTAGCAATCGACTTATAAGACTAAACGTCTAATACGCATCTAATAGACGCTTTGACTAAGATCACTGATCTCACAAAAGCATGTCAAAAGACAATTTGCGCTTCAAG
Source organism: Ochropleura leucogaster (assembly GCA_958449745.1). Taxonomy (NCBI): domain Eukaryota; kingdom Metazoa; phylum Arthropoda; class Insecta; order Lepidoptera; family Noctuidae; genus Ochropleura; species Ochropleura leucogaster. The sequence continues at coordinate 4,157,016 of OY288220.1, read as the reverse complement.
TGCTTTCGATCCTATTTTTTAGTTTTATAGACGTTTACATTATAACTACACATGATTCCTACCCGATCTTGCAGTTATATAAGAGCATTGTATAAAACTAATTAGCAAGTATTTCATTTTGATCCTTTAAACGCATTTGATAAGATTGTTTATACTAACACGCACAAGACATGCACTTCTATAAACGTCTTCATATTAGGTGCTATAGGTCAAGTATATTAAAGGATTGATTTGTCTGAGACGCGACTTCTAATTGATTGTTAACACGAAACTAGCATGCCCGCCGATGTTTATAGGTAATATTCTGCTAACATGAATCCTACATTTTGCTTTTATATACTGGAGTAACCGGCCATATTGTTATTATTTAGAGAAAGCAAAAAAATAAAAATTGATCTAAACAATTGGAAACGATTTAAGCGTTGTGGCAGTTTTCGAAGAGGAGTTTCCAAAAAGTTACTTGAAATGAAATCACAATCGAAGTGCGGGTCGATATTCTTCTTAAATACAAGAGAGTCTCGTGAAGTTCGTGATGGTTCCGTACAATATAAAAATATGAAATGGTTCAAGAAGACTGCGAAATTACTTTTACTGAAAGTTCTAATAACCTTGAAGATAATGGAAGTAGTGATAGAGAATTTGGTAATGACAACCACCCTGACTTTGAAAAAACATTTCATACTCGTAATTATCAGATCAAAACGCAAAAATAAAGAATTTTGCGAAAAATTACTTAAAGGTATATATAAGATATATGACGAATTTGCAAAACTGTTCAAATACCTATTGATTTATCGTTTTGTATCCACTGCCTACTCTTCATCTATGTCGAAATCAATTTTATGAAGAAATTTTAAAGTGTTGTAACGTAATTCACATAATTCTTATAATATTAGTACTAACTAAGATTATATAAAATTACATTCTAAAAGTGCTGATTATCAGCCTGATTTGAATAAATGACTTTGGATTTTGATTTTTCTTTGAAATACGGAGTATTTCTGATGTATTTCTCTAAAGGAACCCTAAAACTAAAATATGGTGGCGAAGTAGGTATGTCATGTAGTAGTCTTAACTTTCACTAAATAGTTTTGTAAAGGTTTTGATAAATGCAATATTGTGGCACATGATCCGATCCCATGGCGGTATATAAGTATGTTAATTATTAATTAATAAAAATTACTTAATACGATTACTTTGAAAGGGGCATGAAGACATGTTCATTATCTTCGAATACTTTATCAATAAAATTAATTTCGCAATTTGATTAGGCATTCTTTATACATAAAAGTAAGACAAAATTTACTTATGTTATGCTAAGGGATAATATATTAAAATGTGGATGACTTTAATATTTTTTTGTTATCAAGACACCCACTCTTAAAAAATTAAAAAGTAATGCTCTACTAATAACATCACCCTGATCAATGTAGGATCAATCACACCAGTAGCAGCACGCACTAGATCGTAAGAGGACTAATCGCGCTTAATCAGTGCGTCTACCGGATCTTTATAGGACAATAATATCTTGTAAAAGCACCTAATATGATAACTATAAAATCCGATTGCACATTACCGGACTGTAACACAACGGTCACAGGACGTAATAGTCCTATAAACTGCGCCCAAATGCGGTTCTATAAACGTCAATAGGATTTCTATAGTGCAAAAAAATGCATGCTCCTAAAATAACTACAGGACTACAATTTGCTACTTGGGAGGTACCTGTAAATCAGGAAAGGGGAACTGTGCTACCCCGAATTTAACGCGAGCGAAGCCGCGGGCAAAAGCTAGTATAATAATAATTATGTTAGTAGAAGAAACTTAAAAACTATGTTAGTAAAATTTAAAACAATCAATATGTTGGACATGTATGAGCGACCACTGCCTCAGGATTTGGCTGTCCACTCTGTCCGACAACACACTCAGGAGCCCGTTGGTACGATTTGTGATTATGTGTGATTAACATTGGTTGGAATCCACATTGAGTCTTTCGTGTCATCGAAAAAGACACATCTCTGCACCGCTCAGCTCATCTCCACTTGGCTGCTGGAGATTACCGGTTAACGGCCTTTGGCACATGTCAACTCTCTACAGTATGAAGTTCAGAAAAGAGGTTATACTCCTTCGATCGACAATCGAAGCTTCATCCGAAGTTACATACCTTCATTTCTTCCACAAGGGACTTGGGCACAGCACTGCCTGCGAGGAATATGTGTTCGAAGCTGGATAAATCGCAGTTTACTTCTTTAGCTGCTTTTAGCAAAGTTGTCATTATGGTTGGACTGATAACCATAAAAGTTGGCTGGAAAAAAAACATCAGAGTAAGTGCTTACTTGTAGTAAGGTAAAGTCGGGATAGATGCTACACTTTTAGAAGTAATTGTCTACAAAAATTAAAATTATAACTGGCAAGTACCTACTTGGTTCTTTAAAGTAAAAAAAACACTATCCTTAATGAAAATAAACGTCCTCACGCCTAAATGGCTGAAGAGATTTTGATGAATTTTGGTACAGAGATAGTTGGGACCCTGGAGACGGACATAGGCTATTCATTAGCACTTTTTAAAGTGAGAAATGAGTGAGATAGAGGAAAAACTGGTAACTGAAAAGCAGGTCAAATCAGGAAAGGGGAACTGTGTTAGACAAACTCACCTTATATTTTTCAATCAGTTCAAAAATATGTTCCTTAGTTGGTGCATGTGAAGACTGTATTCTCGTGTACTTAAAAAATGGCGACAAGAGGAAATTAAGCAGTGAAGTCAGCCATTGCAGGGGTGCCATAATAAGAACCGATCGAATACAAGGTATTTTCTTTGCAAACGCACTGAAACAGAAAAAGAGGTAGTAGGTATGTGCGCAACGTCGAAATACAAGTTATTCAACGAAAAACTATTGCTATGAAAAGATTTATTTTTGGGGTGAAGATTCACATTTTTAAAGTAAAGTTGTTGATCCATAAACGTAATTTCTCGCTGTCTATCTGACCCTATGTATGCTTAGATCTTTTAAACTACGCAACGGATATTGATGCTTTTTTTAATGCACAGACTGATTCAAGTGGAAGGTTTATATGAATAATATTAGTATATTATTATCTACATTGCACCCGTGTGGAGCCGGGGCAAATTGCTAGTAAAATAATAAATGTTTAGCGATACAATTCTGAAAATGGCAAAATGTATTATAGCGCCATCTATGCAACCACTGACAAACTAACTGCTAGTTCCTACATCTCGCAAGCAGAGTTATCGCGAATACGTGAACCCGAGAACAACTGTCGGGCAGAGGCCCACCAGACAGGACACCCGTCTGGTTCGAGTCCTCGCTTTTCTATAGGGGGTGAAGAGGTATAGGTAAACTCTTAAAACCCATAAATACTATAAATACTTGTAATTTTTTTTTAATTGGGTTTGGTCTAGCACGAACTCGTTTGCTGAAACGACTCGATTTGCTTACGCATAGTTAAATTTTGACATAAATCTCATAGAACTTATGTCAAAATACAACTATCCGTAAGGAAAACGAGTCGTTTTTGTTTATTGGAACGGGGCTTATGACAAAAGAAAATGTATGTATGGTGGAATGTGTCCGTTATCATCCGACTAGTGGCGATAGGTCGTGTCAATGGCGCGTTCGTGTTCCAGGCGCGCCTAGAAGAGATGTTCGCAATGCAGAGTTCTTTTGCCTTTTGTATTCCGGGGCTGCAGTATCTCTTTCAAACAACCCGCAACCCCGTTAGCAACAATGCTTTGGAGACTGGTGTCGCTGTCAAGCATCCGACGCAGTATTGATAGGTGGGTCGTTCTTCTTTTTTATCGACAATGACGTGTCTTCTCCGCAAAAAAAATAATATTTTGCTCATAAATACTCAATTACTTATTTTTTTTTTTATATAAAAATACACTTGATAATGCAATAATTTTAATATCCTCAAAACTAGATGTTATTCATAATTATTTTTTACAAAATCACTGTGACAGAGTATACAAAAAGCGTGACGGAGGTGTTATACATACAAATAAAGTGTGTCCCTCTATGACTAGTAATATAAACAAACTGCTCTCGTAAAAAAAAATCGCTTTGAATGTTTCTATCCAAAAATATTTATTGAACTACTTAACCTTTTTTATTACATTAATAAGAAGAAATAATTTTTAATGTTTATATTATTAAATAAAAAAATATTGTATTGGCTGTCTCTCGATGTACATAATTTTAGTTGCTACCTTCTGTCACTCATTTTATGGTACAAAATAGTGTGCGTTAGAAACTTTGACGTTGGTCACTAGGTTCGAGAATAGTCCCCCTCCACCCCAAGCTCGCGCTGTATGTTCCCACTCCTCGGAAATATCAGTCAGCGCCTCGCAAACAGTAAAAAGAGGTGCGTGTGTTTATTTAGCGACCGCTCTGTCACCTTAGTTACGACTTTCAAATGTTTTTCTAATTTCAGGGTTTTAATTTTATTTGGTTAATTTATGATAATTATATCATATAAACAAAGTTTTATGCGTAAATTATAATTAGGAAAATACTGAATATCTCGAACACTACTTTTTTACACCTCTGTCACGTACCACCTCTGTCACGAAAATGTGTGACGGAGTGGTATAACTCGTGACGGAGTGGTCATTTTTGTATGGAACTTAGAGCCTTAGTTAATATCCATAATAGATGATTGCTAGTTTTTTATGTTGGTTATTCTATTTTCAACTATTTTGATAATTTAAGGTATTACCATCAAGTCAATGAAAAAATGGCATTTTCTGCGGCTGAAAGACAGCGACGGTGTCGTGAAAAAAGAAAGCTTCACCCTGAACTTGTTGCAGAAGTAAAACGTAAAGATTTACAAGATAAAATGCTCGAAAAAAGTTAGTTAAGGATATGACACCAAAAGAACATAAAAAAATAATAAGACTGGCAGATTAGAAATAAAAAGAGAAAGACAGAAAATTTTGCAGAACGTTTTGATTAACACTCTGGCTTCTACACCGTCTCCTTCAAGTCCCAGACTACTTCCATTAAGTCCCAGATCTCGTTCACTGACTCCAGCCTCGTCTGTTGCCAGCAGCAGGGGAAGAAAACAAGTGCGACGAGATAGATCACGCCTTTATAGACAAAATATTCAACTTCAAAACCAAACACAGGAGAAGACTTTGATTTTGATTTTGAAAATTGCAGAAATACAAGAAAAAACTTACAGAGAAATTGGTAGAGACTGATGTGTCTGATGTGATGTATGAAAATTTATTACAAATTATTCCGCCTCCTAAGATAATCAAAAGGGCAAAACGCGTGTTTTACGTGTAGGATCAACCAGCAGAAGTTTTTGAAAAGTAGAGTTAGCAAAAAGATATTGTAAGACTAAATTAATATCTACCAAAGAATGAACACCAATCATCAAGACTTGTAGTAACATTTTAAGTATTTATACTATTTTTGTTATTGTTTATTCACTTCGTTAACCACTCGGTCACAATTTTGTCCCCCTTAAAATTTTAGTTCAAAGTGAGTTATGAACCACTTTATTGTTAGTATTTACAAAAATCACGGTTTCTAGTCTTCTAAGCTAAATAATAAAGGTGTTCACTAGATTTTTGAGCGACTTTATAGGGCGACTTTCATAATATTAAAAAGTTTTATGTCTTATGAAGCAAAAATGTGACAGAGTGGTATTGGATGATTTAAAAAAAATGATTATTTAAAAAATTCCGTCCAATGGAGCTAGATAATGGTAAATGTTTATATTCTTGATAAGAAAGTCATAAGAAACTGAAGTTCTGATTTAAAAGAAGACATAAAAAAAATAATTACTTTTGTGACAGAGGTGTTATTTTTTTCATACCATTCCTACAAAATTTGAAATAAAACGAAAATTGCATGTAATACTTCGCTGCATTATATGTTCTTGTAATCTACAATAATGAGCCAATAATTTAAACCACATTTCACTAAAGAAATCACAAGTTTATTTTTTTATCAAATATAAAAATTTGCGGGTCAGATTGTCGATAAAAAAGAAGAACGTCCCAGGTACATCTCTTTTACGCATACCTATGCTAAGTTTAAAATAGGTACAGTCCATTTTTTTATTCGAGATAACAGTTTGACAGGCACAAATGTCAAACTAAAGAAATATGTTGCCAGCATTTTAAAATACACTGATGTCTCAGAGTTCGATTTTTAACACCGGAACTTTTAATAATATAACCTTTTAACAAAGTAAGATTAAGTTAAGATAGTATGGTGCGGTCTAATTAATTACATATACGTATTTAAAATAAAAAATGATTTCAAATGTTCAAAAGTAGGTACCTATTCATAATTTTATGCACTCTGAAACACATGCATCATTGTGATGTCAAATTATTATCTGGGATAAAGGAATGGACTTTAGCAGCTATGATAAATACCAAGTGGCAGGTGATGTTGTCACCATGTTCTTGTGAGACAACGCGGCAGCTTTAGGCAGGCCTGTGGTCCCACTTGTCGATATTAGATAAGCTATCGTCTCTTCTGGGTCAAAGTCTGCTGGCCTGTAAATAAGAATTGGATAGTCGAATCAATTCAAGACTTTATTGCTGTTAAGATAAAGTGAAAAGCCATTTATTGGACTCATAAAGCCTATGATTATCTACGGTTTTATTGCAGTTCAAGAGTCCAGTTTTTTTTATACGGGTAGTGCACACGATGACACATCTACCTAAACATAACCAGTTTAACCACTCGGGAATTCTACGGTTGAATTCGTAGTTGAGAGATCTATATAATATATTGGTTTCGTATACATAGGTTGATGCATCATTATGATTACCTATCTTTAGGCCTACCGCAATATCATGCGGCAGTACGGAATCGCTTTTTTTATGGTTCTTGACAATATGAGTATGTCGTTCAAAACCGAAAATGCTGACAAGGCAGAATCCACGATGCGATCGGCATCAATGTGTCATTTTAACAAATGCCGTTTCGGTGCGATTCTGTGCTGCCAAATGAAGTTCGACCGTAAGATATCATTCGCCTCGATTCAGTTCAGTTTTAGGCGTTTTGTTTTGGACGATGCGATTCAACTCCGTATCGCTTTATTGTTTGGTTATATCTATTTCTAATTCTTAAGAGTACTGCTACATTAACTACTTAAGTAAACATTTAACATGTTTTTTAAGAATATGTTTCTTCGCTTCTGCATCGATAATCTCGATATCTTAATAACTCAGACTGTTTTGGAACTATCTAAAAGCAGTCTGTTGAAACATTTCTTATGGTGTAAATATTCATCTTTGAAAGACCAAAGATTAGCTGAGGATGTATTCTTACTTGAAACTCTCGACGTCAACTTCTTCTCCGTTGTTCTCCATCATTTCAGAAAAGCTGGTAGTGTCTGAACTTTTATCAAAGCTGATAATTTTAGAGTCCAGACCTAAGAGATCTACAGCTTTTCGGACATCTTGCACTTTTTCACTTTGGCAAAATATGGCTTTGGGCTTGATGGTGTTGAAAGTGTGTTTCAATTCATCTGGAATGGAAGAGGCAGTATTAAAGGACTACGTTTCACAGGTGGTGGGCAGGATTTATTCACAGTGTTGGAACACGTACAATTTATGTAAGTAACCTCTTTCTAGGACCTCGGTGTCGTGGAATTGGAGAGGTCCTAGAAAGAGGTTACTTGCATAAAAAAGTTGTACGTGTTCCTCCCAGATCTCTCCTATTCCACAAAATCGATGTCAATCCTGAAACCACTCTGATCCATCAATCACTGGACTTTGGTCACGATGTGGAATATGTACATCATCATATGCCTAGGCTTTTCACAACTATGTTGAGGTCCACTTCTATTGTAACGGGATGCAGCTGAATATCAGTATTATATAAGTACGCACTGCCTAACTGTCCGAAGAAGTCTGAAGAAGTCGTTTATAATACGATAAACCTTGATAAAACTGGTTGTCTGATATTCGGACCCCTGTCGGGGTTGCAGGTCCTGCCGGGGTTACAGGTTGTTCGAAAGAGATACCGCGGCCTCGGAACATAGAAGGCAATAGAAGGAACATGGGTGGGTTTTAGTCAGTACAAGTCTGACACTCCCCTCCTCTCCGAGTCTCCGCCCAAAGCGGGGGAAGTTATTTGATAATTTTACATCCGCAAAAAAAGGTTCGGGCCACTGATTTCCTATAACGGCTGTCATAGATCTCTAATTGACAGCTAGCACCAACAGCTTAACGATTTCGCGACAAGACGATGCGTATGACTTTCATCTAAAAAATTACAGGATGGTTTGGGTACCCTTATTTCGGTTCCCTAATAGAAGACTTGAAATCAGCTGAATGCATATCTGCCTCGCATGACATTTTATTTTTAGGCAGAACACACTACTCAGAACAGATGAATGATGAGGCCGAAAAGTTACCTAATAGCGGACTTGAAATCTGTTAACTGCTTATCTATCTGCCTCGCATAGTGTCAAAACAGTTACGGATTTTTCGGCATTATGCTGAGTGATAGATGCTAGCCTTTTATTTTTCAAAACAGTTTGACTTCAGTCGCCAGATTTGGGCTACAGTGTACATAAATAGATTTTACCCACTATACAAGTAGCTAAGCTAGGTACTTACTAACTCCAAGAGTTCTATCAATTGCAGCGGTTGCAAGCCCAAGGTACAGAGCAGCATAGAACGGCACGGCTTGATCCAGATGATTGCCTGCCATCAGGACTATGGCATCACCAGTCTTCAGCCCCAAGTTCTTTAAGCTGTTGGCACATTGTATGCTTCTTTTCAATATGGAGCTGTTCGTTTCCGATGCTCCAGTTCCACCGTCAATCTGTTGAGAAAGTTTCCAAAAGTGTTAAAGAAAAATAATACCACGCTTGTTATTTCAAAGGGTAAGGCGGAGGTGAACATTTTTGATAACATAAACGAATTCACTAGCCATGTTTAAGTCGCAAGTAAGAGGGAGCGAGCCTATCGAATGGTCTTTAGAGGTATAAAAAGTTCTCCATCCTCTATGGAAAAGGGAGGAACCTCCGACGAGGCGGGTGTCGTATCTGGTGGGCCATTGCTTAACTCGCGGATAACTTTACTTGCGAGATGTAGGATATCGCTGTTAGTTCTTGAGTGGTTGCATAGATGGCGCTGTAGTACTTTTTATATATTTGTGTCGCTACAGGTCATATTACACAAAAACCTACTCTAAAAAACTGGATTGTAAAACTAAATAAAACTGGTCGACCTTGGGATCTTACTTAGTACGGTATTACCATCCCGTATGGTATTTCGAAAGAATGAACGAGCAAGCCAATCTTGGGTGGCCAAGCCAAGTAAATGCTTTTGACGACACGGTTGGCGCAGTGGTTGAGCGATCGACTGCTGCGCTTTGTGTCGCGATCCCCGTATGGAACAAATATTTGTATGACCTGTAGGTGGTTGTTTCGGGTCTGGGTGTTTGTGTATGTGTGTATAAATGTTTGTAAACGCACCCACAATACGGGAGAAATTCCTAGCGTGGGGCAACGTTAAAAAAAATTATGCTGTTGTGACGTTCTGGACTGTAGAAGGTAAAACAATAGAGAATCTCAAGCATGAACAAGCGTCTAATTTATCAATTTGTCCTACGGCCCATTTAGGACAACTTGCAGGAAATCAAAATCGTTACTAATATACTTAACTAATATTATAAAAGCAAAAGTGAGTTTGTTTGTTTGTTACGTCTTCACGCCTACATGGCTAAAACGATTTTGAAGAATTTTGGTACAGAGATAGTTGTGACCCTGGAGACGGACATAGGCTAACTTTTTCTTCAAAAAATGAGAAATGAGGGAGGTAAAGGGAAAGTTATCTTTGCTATTACGGCATATAAGGCGCTAGGGCAAAAACTACAAGTAGCAGGTACCTGCAAATCAGCAAAAGGGGAACTGTGTTACCCTGAATTAAACGCGAGCGAAACCGCGGGCAAAAGCTCTTAAATAATATTTCCATTCTGCAACTCATCAAACGTTACAATCAAGATGAAAAAAGATATATTCACAGAAATAATAATCATAAATTATCATTTATCAGTCCTATATAAACAGAAAAGATGAGAATGAACAAAACGATAGCAAAGTCTAATAAATATTAAAAAAAAACAAGTTAAATTGTGTCTTATTATCTGTTGATAAGATATAAAGTTCCACAAATAAGAAACGTGGAACGTGATGCCGAATTAAATTGGCAGTAGGAATGTAGGACAAGTTTATGAATGACTGGCGCTTACTGACGCCACAGTTTTAGTCTACCCGAAACTGTCAATTTTCCCAATGAACCTTGAACCTTATGCTTTAGAAATAAAGTCGAAAATCTATCAAAGAAATCTGACAGATTGTAGTAGCTTGATGTGCCGTCGTGTGTACAATCGAAATGATGTAGTATTAGTCACAATGATGGCGCATTTTTCGGTTTAAACTTATTTATATCTTTATAGATATTGTGGTTACAAAGTCCGATATTTTGTAAATATTTGTGACACTCGACCACGAATATTTACCTACTTAAATATCGAACTTTGTACTCGTAAAGTTAATCCTAGATTTTGTTTTCATTAATCTATTGATATTAAAAAGTGCCAGTCAGTTTTCGTAGCATAAAACATTATTAATAACAATATTTTTAACGTTTTTTTAAATTAGACGGGAATTCAGACATAACCGCAAAACTAAATTTGTTTTTAGAAGAATCTAAATGAAAAACAAAGTTACTATTGCATTTTGATGAAAAAGTCCCATAACTGAAAAAATAAATATTAAAATTGACGGCACGGGTGGTGCAGTGTTTATGCGATTGGTTGCTACGCCGTGTATCTCGGGTTTGATTCCCGCACGGAACAACTATTTGTATGACCTACAGATAGCTGTTACGGGTCTGGCTGTTTGTGTATGTGAGTTTAAATGTTTGTAAACGTACCCACGATACAGGAGAAATTCCTAGTGACAATCCCCATGACACACAATTGTGTCACAATTTTCAATTCTTCAGGAGCTAACATTTCATTAATAATTAGCTTAAGACATAGTCGATTATTAACCAAGGGGATAAAGCAGTGTCTTCTGTCGCGGGTGACGATTTAAATCGCGAGCCTAACGAAGGACTCCAGGTTTACTCCCGAGCGTAGCGAGGGTGTTAAAACCTTGAATCGTGAGCGAAGCGAGGGATTTAAGACGAGTCCTGAGTGTAGCGAGGGATTTAAGTTCACCCAAGACTAAGACAGCTTTATCACCGAGGAAAATACTCTACTTTTCGTACCATTTGCGAAAAAAATTTGAATCCGACAATTTACTGTCACTGTCGCTTTGATTTAACATCGTAACGTATTTTTAGAACATTAACTTATTTATAAAAATAAACTTAACGTTTATTTATGTATTTATTTGAAGAAATAGAAAAATGCAGCAAATTCCTAGTCTAATTTTTTAGTCAGAAAAGCAAAGGCATCAAGCTCATACGACCTCGTCGGTTTTCGTAATTTTATTTAATAATCATAACTGCACAATAAATGCGTATTCTTTTTTCAAAAAGATGTATAAATGCTTTAAATATAAATTAAATGGTATAAACGCAGATGCAGTTCATATCAGTATAAATTTCGGTAAGTTTTCCAAATTTAAATCACATTCTCCCCCTAGAGGATGAATGAAATTCAGTACAATTTTCTTTCCCTGTTTTTGACAGATTAAAAATGACTATTGTTATGTTCGCTTTTTGTGGCATAGAATGTCACTTTTTTGAGCAAGTGGTACAAAAAGAATATTCTATCTATCTACACTGTTATATTTTTTTCAATACTTTAATTATAATTATGTTTGAAGAGCCAACCCTTTTTGTGTAGCGGTTCATAGAAGACACCTACCTTCTGAATTTCAGATGTGTGGTGCTAACAGACAGTGTCAGACTGTTACTTACTAAAACGCATCTTTGTTCCTTCATTTTTTTCTCTTCTTTTAAAACGTTGCCCCACACTACAAATTTACTCCTGTATCGTGGGTGCGTTTACAAACAATTAAATTCACATACACAAACAGCTAGACCCGAAACGACTATCTGTAGACCATACAAATATTTGTTCCGTACGGGAATCAAACCCGCGACACGCAGCGCAGCAATCGATCTCTCAGCCACTGCGCAAACCGTGTCGTCCTTTATGTTCCAGGACCACAGAATCTCTTTCGAACAACCCTACAGCACCGGCGGTCTCTGAATGGCTCTCTTTGAACACGAATCAAGATTCAGATTCTGATTTATTTATTTGTAAACATAGGTTACAGATACCCAGGTATGTGAGATGTTATATGTATGTATTTTGTAGTTCATTAGGCGTACGAACGTTATTACTGTTTTAAATTATTTGATTAAAAATAAACTTAAACTACGTAATAAAATACACCAGTACTTCAAAAATTTCAACATGAAAACATTAAGATTAAACAAATGCCAGAAATATTAAATAAAACAAATACAAGAATATCAAAATAAAAGTAAAACGTTAGTTAAATACAAAAATAGTTGTCAAAATAATGTATCTGAAGGAGGTATTATAGAATTGTCATCCAAGTAGTCCTTTATCGAATAAGTAACAATTATAAATTTAAATTTTCATAGTAATTATTTAACTTTGTCCAGATTTAAAGTCAATTTCAATGTCTCTGGGAGCTTGTAAAATATTATTTCGCACACTTATTACACGATTAATAAATAATAATAATCTTTATTGGCATAAACAAATTACAAACATGTTAATGAATTCCCTAGCTCCTGCGCTAGTGTACACTATACTACAGGAGCTAGTGTCTTCTCCTTATATCTCTGTTACATGCTATTTATGTCTTCTAAATATTATAAAGCGAATCAAAAAGATAAATTAAAAATACAAATAAATCTCTCCACTCACCTGCGAAACAAAATCTGGATCATCCTTAAGACTCTGCAAGATAATTTTACCGAGATGGTACTTATCACTTTCAATTCCACTTTTGGAAACTATACGCGACTGAAACTCACTCACATAGTTATCGACCACTTCGTTTTTAAAGAAATATTCCGCCATCATACAATAAACTAACGAACACTCAATCGCGAACCTACACTTGTTAACGATGGTAACAGACTGAAGCCACCGAATAGTATGAGATAATTATGTTTTGACAATCGCTAAAAATTGCGTCTCCCCCCCCCTGCCTCTGTTGCTATTTTCGTAGGGTTGCCGAAATTACTTCCTCTAACATAGATAACTGTAGTCTTGACAATCAACAATCAGGTAACTGATAGATATGGTTACTAAGTTTTATTTATTGTTTTTTCAATGTGTTCTGTGTTGGTTTTTTTTGTTACTCATTTACTTAGGTATATTATTGTTAAGTAATAGAATGTTTCATAATAACATGCTTCGATATTTATATGGTAAAACATGTAAGTGCACAATATTATAATTATAAGACCCTACTTACCATGTTTTTACACAATTAAATAATTGTTATTCTAGTAGAGAACGAATTAAATGTATGGGAATGACAGCATCTCTACGGGCAGTGTTTAAAAACAAATCTCACTCGTGGTCTTGAGAAAAACTCGGTCTCAACCATGCTTTTAAGATGTTTCTTAATTAATTAATACAGTATCAAGATCATTTCAGGCTCAGCTCTATACCCAGTCGCACCACATTTGATACGAATTAATAGCCAGTTTGAAATGTGGTCTCTATTTTACCACAGATAACGTAGAATCTGTCATATCGATGCTCCAAGTTGACAAAACCTAGAACGGAATAAAAAGTCTGATCTGTCAAAAAACTATTCCGAAGATAGTTTCTGTTAAGAAACTCCTCTATTTTAATTTTAATTAATTACTTGCGTTCACACGCGTCGCGTCACAAAATATAACAAGGAAGTAGTTTTGCACGTACCGTACACAACCCAACACAACGCACACCTAGTTAAACAGTCACGCAACTCGAAATAATTCGAAAACCGAAATTATAAAGTATTAGTGGTATTTGATGGAATACCATTATTACAATCATTATCTGCGTAAAATTATACACAAGAACCTATAAAAATGTTTTTAAAATACTAAATATAAATGAAATAAAACGTTTTTTTTCGATTCCTGAACAAAAGTGGTATTAAGTGTTGAGCTAGTCTTTAACTAAATGTGCGACAAGTCGACCAACTAAATACAATGCTACGTTAAGTCACGTGGTCAGAACAAACGAATACAAAATCCCTAACCAAGGTTAGAGCGTTCACAATGATATAATGGGATGTAAGCGATTCTACAATGATCTGATCGTTAGCGACTGTGCGTTCCTAGACCAAATATATAGCTTTAAAAACATGACGTTCACAGAATAGATGGCGAAGTTTTTTATTTATCCTTACTAGTACTATGAAAGTAAGTTTGTTTGTTTTTTACGTCTTCACGCCTAAATGGCCATACCGATTTGGATGAATTTTTGAACAGAAATAGTTGGGACAAACTGTTTTTTTTAAGTGAAATGAGGGAACAAAAGGTAAAACTTAGCTTTGCTATTACAATAAATAAGGCGCAAGGGCAAAAACTACTGGTAGCAGGTACCTGCAAATCAGGAAAGGGGAACTGTGTTACCCCGAATTTAACGCGAGCGAATTTTGGACTGTGTATTAACCAGTAAGCATTGAAAATGCATACTTTATATACAGGGTGGCCAGTTGATAGGCGTCCAAATATATTTTCGTTCGTTCGTTATATAGCAGTTTCACAATGGACTTCTATAATAAATCAGGGAATATACCTGTACTTATGCAAAGAGTTAATAATGAAACACAAATGAGTTTACATTTTGTATGCAACTGCTTTCAATTTTATTGTAGCAGTACCATCGTAGCCAACGCTGTTCGTACGTACGCACGCAAGTAGTTGCCGGTACTGGGACATCGCCCCATGGTTGTGGTGGCTGTTCTTGGCCTGTTAGGACGGGATCATTCATCTTGGCGGCTGTTTTTCGGTCCGTGTTGTGGCGATGGCGTGCCTATGTGTGTGGTTGCTACGTGTTTACCTATAGGCGCACGACACGCTTTCCTTTTTCTTTCACGACACTTCAGCGGTCAGTTCCCGCCAGGTAAGACCTCCGGTTGTTCAGAGGAGGCCCAGTGGGGACGACTTGCGAGAGAGGGGCCGAATCGGCGCACCCACAGAAGGTGTGTGCCTCCCGTCCCCATAGCTTGGACTGATGCCGTTTGTGTGTGGGCGGTATTGTCGCCGTTCGTGTTTTTTTAGCCTAATAATAATATGTAATAGGTACTAGCTTCGCTCGCTTTAAATTCGGGGTAACTCAGTTTCCCTTTCCTGATTTGCAGGTACCTACTTGTAGTTTTTGCCCTAGCGCCGTGTTTATTGTAATAGCAAAGCTATGTTTTCCCTTTTTTCCCTCATTTTTCATTTTTTTCTTAAAAATCTTACTCTTTGTCCGCCTCCAGGGTCCCAACTATTTCTGTTCCAAAATTCATTAAAATGGGTTAAGCCATGTAGGCGTGTAGACGTAACAAACAAACTCACTTTCGCTTTTTTAATATCAGTAAGGATTAGTAAGGATTGTTTTACAAAAAAGGTACATACATAATTTAAATGACACTGAACCCCGCACTAGGATACCCTGTGGGTTTTTATTCTAACTAGCGACACTATCGAATGTTGTTAAAATTTAGAACCAATGCACTTTTTCCAAAAACAACGATTTCGACACCAAAAATCCAATGCAGCAATTAGACTTCTTCTGAAGTAGTGATGGCTTAACACGTTTCCTGCGCCATCATTTCCAAGGACCTTTAGCTGGTGCTTTGGAGTCCTAAAAGATCTCGAAACTAACCTACCCTTTGGTGCGTTTGAGACCTAATGAATCTCCTAAAGATACAGGTTTCTCATGCTTAACGTTAGATCCTCCCGCAAGGAGTGAAACAACACGATTATATTCAACGCACAATACAAAAGTCCTGCAAGAGATCTGCTACCCTACTATGACGTCTTAAAGCAGTTCTTATTCCACTGAGGGAAAGAGACATACAGGGTGTCTAGCACCATCTCTTTCCCTCAGTGGAATAAGTACTGCTATAAGATGTCATAGTAGCCCTACAGATGGGTAGATCTCGTAATGCAATGAACGTGTTAATGGTGTGGTCGTCAGGCTTTTGTTTTTTCGGAAAGAGGTGCGTATCAGATAATCAGCAAGCCCCAAAGATATTTCTGAACGGCGTGCTTATCCAAGAGACCTTTGGCTGGTATAAAAATTTTGACATCAGATTAGGCACTAACCACATGATAAACGAAGAAACATGTTTTCAGGGACTATATTTCTTGTCACCAAAATTTATATTTGTCATCAAATTGTATCACCTAATAAATAGATGTATCGGCACGACATAAACAAAAGTGAACCCAGGTACAAATTATCAAATTAATGTTAATATAATAATGTGTAAAATAAGCGATAGATTACCAATAACTCTGTAATGAATTAGATGAATATAAACTTCGTTCTTATAATAAAAGTTTAATAACTTAAATAATAGGTTTGTGCTCAGAATGGTAGATCTGTCAACAAATAAATCGATTATCGATCCCTGATATTACAATAATAACTTTATTGTAAATCAGGGATCGATAATCGATTTGTTTGGTGTTGTGCTGCTGACAGAGCAGAACCACAAAATGGAGTTGTTCCACAAATAAAACTCTATTTTATATAAAAATATCTATATTGCAGCCTGTTCTCTTGTCCTTGCTAAGACGATCTCTTTCAGTTTGCGTCTGTGCACCTTAGTCGACGTCGTCAGCGGTAGTTCATTCAGGAAGATCACACCGCCTCTCAACTGCTTGGTGTCTGCCAGGTTTTCTGAAAATTTAACACGCTCTTATTATGATAGGAGGTAACTTTCGATTTTGTTTTAATCTTTAATTCTTCATAAACTGCCACTGCAACATTAAACACGACGTTTGTTGTCTATTTTACAACTTGACTTTTAATTTTCTTTTTAAAATATTATGCAAATAAACTTAATCCTAATAAATATTTGTATTACGATATCTATTAGAATATGTTTCAACAAATACGAAATAAATTCTGCTCCATGAAAGCAATGTCAGCCCTTTTTCAGATGTTACTAAGCTATATGGGCCATTACTAAACCATCAAAAAGACTTAAGCATTTAATAAAAAAACGTTTTTTTTTTATTTTAGCATCTGTAATGCAATGATATATCACATAATTTTTATAAATTTTCCATTGTTACTAAAAGATTACTAAATCATCCATTTAGACAAAGAGAAAAAATATGTACCCATTATAGACGTCAACTCATAAAGTACCTATCAATATAAATAAAATTGTTATGGGACCTCCTGAGAAGCATACCCTACTAAACAAATAAAAAAGAAAATGAAGATCGATCCTCCTTTGAAAAACATAAAAAATAGATTCCGCCAAATTGAGTACGTCCTGTTTTTCGTCCCAAGGTAAACGGAACAGGGGCAAGAAGATGATATACCTTTAACCAGAGCTTGGATCTCTTCAGCGGTGACTTCGGCTCCTGGACGCCGGATGACGCAGGCCACGGGCAGGTCACCGCACTCAGGGTCAGACAGACTAGTCACTGCCACGTCTAAGACGGCGGGGTGCTGACGAATCACGGCTTCTAACTCTACTGGCGATATCTAGAATTATACAGAAAATGTTCTTATTTTTAACACACTTTAAATAGTTTCCCCTGTAACTACTTATATAAAAAATCTTATAAGTTTTATTTTACCCACTTTCCGGTTGATTTTAATTAATTTATTTATTTCAAGTAACAAAATGACTGCTTTTTATTTTACATCAAACACAAGCAATCCAATAAACTAATTAGAATAATTCCAAAAAAATACAATAAAATTACATGAAACAAATAAATGACATTAGAACCTTTAGATTATTTTATTTTTTTTAATTTAATAATAATAATTAATCTAAAGGATCCAATGTAATTTATATAATACTAGCTGTTCCACACGGTTTTACCCACGATGCTCAGCACCTGTTGGTCGTAGCGTGATGTTATATAGCCTATAGCTTTCCTCAAGAAATGGACTATCAAACACTAAAAGAATTTTCCAATTCCAACCAGTAGTCCCTGAGATTAGCGCGTTCAAACAAACAAACTCTTCAGCTTTATAATATTAGTACCTATAGATAGTGCAAAATAGAGATTAGAGAGTTGAGCTGCCATTTATAATTTGGATGAAAATGCATGGTATTTTAAGTTACAAAATAGTTTCAAAATCCAAAATGGCGGACTCCCAAATATGGCGGACTGGTTATTTCTCTCACCTGATGATTCTTATACTTGAGTAACAGCTTGATGCGTTCAACGTAGTAAAAGTTCCAGTTTTCATCTCTGTACACCATGTCGCCGGTCATGAACCACTTGTCCTTGGATAGAACCTCGGCCGTGGCTTCCGGGTTATTGTAGTAACCCTGAAAAGCAGGGTATGTATGTCAACACCGTAATGGGGACTCGCATATAAATTTTCCGTTAGAGGTGTCGGTGTAGAGTGAGGTCTTCAGAAAGCGATAAATATGTATGTGTGTGTGGGGAGTAAGGTCAGAATGATTTGAAATGTTGAAAGAGATGAGAGACACGGGCTAAGGGTTCATCATACAGACCCGGGGTTGCGGGTTGTTCGAAAGAGATACCGCGGCCCCGGAACGTAAAGGGCAATAGAAGGAACATGGGTGGGTTTTAGTCAGTACAAGTCTGACATGCCCCCCGCTCCGCCCAGAGCGGGGGAAGTCATTGGATGATTTGCCACCCGAAAAAAAATGGGTCATACAGACAAGCGCGTAAACGGCAGTTGACACTTTGCTGGCTGTTGCCGAAGCACTGATGGCAGCAGCAACAAAGTGCCGCTCGTTTGTATGTACAATTAGTAAATCTACATCAATTTCGTTACTGGAGCTGTTATATGGACCTGCGATGTATGCGCACTATTGTTCTATTTAGTTTAGAGTCGACTGACAAAATGGCGGACGCGACACGCCACAACTGCAAGCGTCGCCACGTGTGATGGCTACCGTTGACGCTTAGTCGCTGTTCTGTATGAGCCCTAAATCCGTTATTTGCACAGTTGGTAGTAAATAGCCTAGCAGTTTCAGTCGGCATGTGTTTTGAACTTCTTCTTTAATTATATCATTTACCTTAAAGCCCCCGGGTGTTTTGATCCACAGTTCTCCTTTTTTGTGTGGTTCTTTTATTTCTTCACCAGTTTCAATATTCACCAGCTGAAATCATCGATTCAATTTATTAGAAAAATCTTAAATTCACAGGCACATCCGTAGCATAAGGTTTGTCTGTGGTATCGTTTAATAATAATAACTGTTAAATTATTAGCAGTCATAAGTTCCGGGTGAGTGAGATTTAAAGCGAAATTTATCGAATTCTTAGGTATGATATAATATCTGGTGATAAGAGTTTTAAAACCGGTCATAAAGATTAATTACTTAAACATAGGATTTAGTTTCATATATAAACTTCTTTGAGGTTTAAGGCGCGTCGCCCACACGACCAAGAGTCGAGGCGCAGTCGGGGCGCGGGCGCGTTAGGCGCGTCGTGTTACCCCTCTGTGCTACCCCAAATTTAACGCGAGCGAAGCCGCGGGCAAAAGCTAGTATAACAATATAATCACGCCTGTAATCCTCGAATACCTATACGCACCTTGTACTGCATATGAGCCAATGGTTTACCACATGAGCCAACCGGAGCGTCCAGACCATGGAATAAAAGGGAACCCACTTCACTCATTCCATATATATCAGCCACTTTTGTCTTTGGTGTGTAACTCTGGAAAAATAAATCTTAATTAACCCTTAATTGGTCGCGTGGGGTGTCATGCACCCCAAAGCAGGTTTCCAGGCTCACAACTTTTTATAATTTGAATTTAGCGAGTTGGCCTTCTAGGTAGCTTCGTAAACACGTAAAACGTACACGATTCAGTTGCGAGCGACTCTCTGTTGTGGACGGTTGGGCTCGAAGAGCGTGTTTGGGGTGCACGACACCCCAGGTGACTGTTTGTGTGGTCTAAATTCCGAGGTAGTGAATGATAGTCAATTTCGTTGTATCCGTTTCAAAACATTGTAATTTGAAAAGTAATAAATGTAATAAGTGTTCCGTTATAATACTTCGACATTTTTGAGGTTATGATGTTCGAAATGGCAAAAACATGTGTGCAATGACCATATGAATATAGTCTGTCAAAATTGGAACGATAAAAACTAGGATTAGTAAAAAAATATTTTTCATATTTAAAAAAAAGTTAATTATGTTAAAAATACGTTTAAAAGTTGATTAATATGTAAGTTCAAATGTTCTTATTAATAAAAGTCAGATTTTGCATGTATTTCGTATTTTATTTAATTTCCTAAATCTGGGGTGCCAAACACCCCTCGCGACCGTTTATGCAACTTTTTAGGCGCGCCCAATTAAGGGTTAAAAAAAAATATATATGGTACGTGCATACGGCTAGACCGATCTGGAAAAATAATATTTATTTATTGCAGGATGGAGGACTAAGGCGCGTCGCTCACACGATGAACTGTTGAGGTTCAGTTGAGGCGCGGGCGCACGAGAGGCACGCCGCAACAAGGTTTTCTTTATTTATTTATTTTTGTGAATGGCATCTCGCAGTTCAATCAAGGACGTTGTCATCTGCTTTACCGGGCGAATCCCTGTGGATGCCTTAAAATTAAGACTTCCAGCCAGGGTAAAAACTTACAAACTAAGCGACTACACGCTAAGGGCACCCCCTGTGGGGTACCAGCCTCGCTGACGGACAGCAAGGAACAGGCTGGATCTGATTGGTATTATTTGTGGACTGATTTACAATACTGGCTCAGCAGCGCGGGCTGGCTCTTGCAAGGGACAGGTGGGAGTCTTTACAAACGAATGGCAGTGCGCTCATATACAAGAGTTGCGGCGCGGACGAGGTGAAGGCGGGGGCGGAGGCGAGGTGCAGCGGGGGTTGCTCAAGTGTACCCAAGCCACGACTCCACCGCCATTTTGTCATTTGGTTTCGTGCGTAGCTGAGTTTAGACATAGCCGCCTGCCCCTCGACTCTACGTAGAGACCTATCCTCGCCCGTGCTGCGACGCCGTCGCCTCGTCTACCAGTGAGCGACGCGCCTTACAGCTTAAAAAGATCATCATCATTTTCTTGCCCTTGTCCCATTCTATTTGGGGTCGGCGCAACACGTTTTCTTCTTCCATTCTCCGCTATCAGCCCTCACGGCATCATTTACTCCTTTCTCCTTCATATCATTCCTTACACAATCCATCCATCTTTTCTTTGGCCTTCCTCTCGCTCTCCATCCATCAACATTCAGATCCATTACTCTTTTAGTCACATGTCCTTCATCTTAAAAAGATACTTAATTTTAAAAATAAAGACACAGACAACGCAGCAAGCCTATTACTAGTCCTCACGCATAGTAAAATAAGTAAAATAAAATGTGTATATTTCAATGGATCCCTGGCTGTTCGAATACATTATTGGACCCGGTAGGTGGCGTTGTTATCGATGTCTCACCAAACTTGGTTTGCTGTATAACGTCAGGATAACGTCTGCCCGGTCCGCTGGCCGATCAATATAAGAATTTGCAATAAGAGCCCCCCAATGCCCTGGTAAACATATAGGACGACGGGCATTTTCGTTTTTAACAAACCGGAGACGGTGAAGGACACTTGTATGATTTTATCAATCAAAAGTCAAAGCAAAGACGAAAAAAATAGTACCAGTCCTCCTGACCCTATTTTCAATATCAGCGGAGAGAGCCTTGTCATCAACCGGGCAGAAATTGAGACCCCACGCTCAGACCAACCATGCAGTTAAAGGAGCGAAGAAAAGATGTGTAGGATCTGATTAACATTGCTTGAAACCTACATCGCGTGTCTTGCCTCATTGAATCTCTCACATCTTAGCACCGCTCAGCTTATTTTCGTTTAACAAAATTGGTCCTTACGGTGGCTGTCGGAGATTAGTCAGCGCTCTTTGGCACCTGTCAGCTCTCTAAAATATGAATTTAAGAGAAAACGTCCCTTCGATAAAAGGTACATACCTTTATTTCTTCCACAAGGGACTTAGGCACAGCACTTCCTCCAAGGTATATGAGATCGAAGCAGGATAAATCGCAGCTTACTTCTTTTGCTGCTTTTAGTAAAGTTGTCATCATCGTTGGACTGACTATAATAAAACTTGGCTGGAAGAAATTATCAAAATCAAAATGTTTTATTTCACATATCCCCTTACGGTTCAGATTGGTCGTTTCCTATGAAGAAAAACCAACAAGAAACTCGATAGTTACTCTTTTACAATCATGTGGTTTTACAATGTTGTTGTTGCCGATAAGCCATTGCTTTACAAAAACGTGGATGGTGGCATGGAGAGAGCGACTGTCATAACCCTATATGTATAGGACACGTTACATCGTGGCGATAAGTTTTTTGAAGGAGTGGTTGGAGAGGCGCCGAGATGTTTTCACTTAGCGCCTGACGCAGAAGTTTTGGGAGGTTCCTGCACATGATCGGGGCGGGAGGAAACACCCGGGTGACACCACTGTATCGATCGTCTATTGGACACGGTGGAGCATACTGTGGTGGTCGGTCGGTCTTAATGTGCACGTCTTTCTATATCATTCTCACATTTTTTGAATAATCTTAACATGTATGATATAACCATGATCTTGTAAAGATATTATGGGTTAAGAGTATCCATGGAGTTTCTTGTCCATTCCTTTTCATAGAGGTCAACGCTTCCTTAAGTTTATGATCAGATTAATGAAAGTGGACGTGAAAATATGGGATACGGATCAGTTGGGTTCCACATTATAATGACGACAGGATGACAAATCATGTTTATTTTGCAAAGTAGGTTTTTACAACTACTTTTACACGTCGATTTTTTTTTTTAAACTGGATGGTGCCAGAGTTTCGTAAAGTTTTTTCTTCTAACAAACAAGAAAGAGAAAGAACTGAAACAAACTCAGAGCTCGTAGTCTCTTTTAAGGTTCAGATAATAAATAAATAAATATAAATAATAACATACATACGCATCTACTACATATATCTAGTATACATAACTTTATTTTAATTGTTTGTGTAGTACTAGCAGTAGGTACAGACGCCTGCACATCAAGCTACTACAGTGAGTCTGTCAGATTTCTTTGATAGATTTTCGACTTTATTTCTAAAGTATATATTAGGTTCAAGGTTCATTGGGAAAAAATGACTTGACCTGCAGGCGTCTGCACACCATTAACTACCCTGTTGCTTTTTATATTCGTACAGTCCATCCAAAGGTTATCTTACCATAGATTTAGCATTTTTTTTGTAAAACAGTTTTGTTTTTAAATTTTGGTGTGCAATAAAGTATATTCTATTCTAGTGGGTTCTGTACTTTTAACATTCTTACCTATTATGGGCGTTCAACAGCCATGGGTTTATGTACCTAGGGACCTACTTACATTAATAGCTGTCCGATCCTGCTTCTCACCTTATATTGTCCGATCAGTTCAAGAATATGTTCCGTAGTGAGCTCATGGGAGGACTGTACTCTCGTATATTTATAAAATGGCGACATGAGGTAGTTGAGTAGTGCAGACAGCCACTGCAGGGGAGCCACGATAAGGACCGACTGAATGGGAGGTAATTTATTTGCGAACGCACTGGAACAAAAAAATACGTGTGCATAGCATAGCATTTTTTATCAACTTATGCAATATTTAAAAAAAAATCTAAACGTAATATTTAAGAGTACTTCCAATGTAAAGAAGTCGCAAAAAGATAAATTAAACCTTGGATTCTCTACCAAACACACTAATAAATTGAACATTGGAATCGCGAATGAAATTACTGACGGTATTCGTAATGTTAGGTGTTTTCGTTACGAAATTTCTGGATTCGGTCTCCACGCTCAAGGCCCGCGATAGAAGCTATGCAATGGCTTAATAAGTAGTAGATAGGTTGGATGATGATCTAAGAAAGTCTGCAGGCAGATGCTGGATGCGGCAAGCTGAAGACAGGGCGCTCATTAGGGGAGGGCTATATCCAGCAGTGGACTAATATAGCCTGATGATGGTGATGATGATGAGGTGCCGAACGTGAAAACTAACGTTCAAATTGAAGGTGAAAACAGGCCCATCACGAAGTCTTCAACCACGCATTCTGTATATGAAACTAGCTAAACGTAAAAAATATTGTTAATATATATTTTTTTAAGGATGGTATTTAATACTTTAACTGTAAATCCCCTTTTTTCAATCAAAATATTCGAAATTATCACCAAAAATACTGAATTGCACACTAAATTTGCTCATCAAATAAATCAATTATACTATACTGTTGTGTACAGCACTACAATAAAAAAGTGTTATATCTTTATCCATTTTCTATTAATGCAAGTCGTTACTGGCACTCGCCGGCCGCTGCCGCGGCACCGCTCGCTCCGCTCGCTCGGCTCGTGCGTAGGGGGTCGCAGTTTTAACCTAACCTAACCTACGCATTTTTTTAGCATTCACGAAAGAATATTTGGTGCACGATCAGTATTTTTGGTGAACACAAAATTATTTCCCTTTTTTTAATATGAATTTAACGCGAGCGAAGCTGCGGGCAACGCTAGTTGGTAGTAACTTTGATAAATACCAAATGTAAGTTCCAGTTGTCATCATGTTCTTGTGAGACAACGCGGCAGATTTAGGCAGTCCTGTGGTCCCACTTGTCGATATTAGATAAGCTATCGTTTCATCTGGGTCAAAGTCTGCAGGCCTGTAAATAGGAATTGGATAGTTTAATCAATTCAATACTTTACTGCTGTTTACATAAAGTTGAAAGTCAACTTTATCAATAGTTTTATTGACTGAAATTCAGAGTATTATTATAGTACCAATCATTAGGCCTACGTTATGATAGGTACAGTAATAAACTACTTAATGTGAGTGACTGTACTTATCAACGTGGAATCGGCAATTGACGGAAGAGTTTATCAAGGTTGAATCTCATTGCACGGAATCGCACTATTCCATACGTCTAGAATTTTCTTTTGCTGGAAAATGACAGTTGACGATTGGTACAGTGGCCAAGCCTTTAACCTGTGGTTACCCAAGACATCATTCTCCTCGGTTATGTTCGGGTTATGCCGTTTTGATCCGAATGACACGATTTGGCTTTGTGTCTGTTTATTCGCGTTTATTGTATAGACGCAATGCCTTTTCTATTTATTTGGAGTACCACATAAAGAATCCTTACTATAATATTATAAAAGCGAAAGTGAGTTTGTTTGTTTGTTACCTCTTCACGCCTACATGGCTAAAACGATTTTGAAGAATTTTGGTACAGAGATAGTTGGGAACCAGGAGACGGACATAGGCATAATTTTTATTTTAAAAAAGTGGTATGTGAGGGAGAAAGAGGGAAGAAACGGGAAAACTTAGCGTTGCTATTACAAATCAATAAGGCGCAAGGTGAACTGTATTACCCCAAATTTAACGCGGGCGAAAGCTAGTAATACATATAAAGTGTGAATAAAAATAATACGTTTTCCTAACTGACTTAAGGCAATTCTGTATCGACAATTGCGGTTACTTCCTAATTTAGTTGGGTTTTCTTCCATCACGTAAAGAAGTGATGTTTAGAAGTCCAAAGACTAGCCAACGACTAGTTTGCTAGCTTACTTGAAATTCTGGACGTCAACTTCATCCCCATGATTCTCCATCATTTCAGAAAAGCTGGTAGCGTCTGAACTTTTATCAAAGCTGATAATATTAGAGTCCAGACCTAAGAGATCTACAGCTTTACGGACATCTTGCACTTTTTCACTTTGGCAAAATATGGCTTTGGGCTTGATGGTGTTGAAAGTGTGTTTCAATTCATCTGAAATGGAAGAGGCAGTATTAAAGGACTACGTATTACAGGTTCGGGGCAGGACCTATCTATCTACAGCTATTTAAATTCTAAATATTTGTTATGTTGGCAACCTCTTTTTAGGGCCTCTCCTATGGTCACGACACAAAAGTTAATCCGGGACCACTCTGATCCATCAATTACTAGACTTTGGTCAAGATCGATGCTGTATCATTTTCCATTTATGCTAGGGTTAGCTTCCAGTATAGCCGTATGCAGCTGAATATCAGTATTTTAGATGGAGAGACTGCCTATATATAAAAATATGTATTTTAGAAGGTAACTCATTATCTACCAAAGCAATATACACGACCCTTTCGGAAGTATATCCTTTCGATTATAAAACTTTGTAAATCGGCCCTCGATTTATTGAGAAATAGCGTAATCGACATACAAAAAAAACATTTGAATTGACCTCCTACTTTTTTGAAGTCAGTTAAAAGTAGTTTGATATCATTCGTCAGATTTGGGCTACAGTAAAGAAGTAACAGATTTCACCAACTACATTATTTTGAAGTAGCTTATTCAGGTACTTACTAACTCCAAGAGTTCTATCAATTGCAGCGGTTGCGAGTCCAAGGTACAGAGCAGCATAGAACGGTACGGCTTGGTCCAGATGGTTGTTTGCCATCAGGACTATGGCATCACCGACCTTCAGCCCCAAGTTCTTTAAGCTGTTGGCACATTGTATGCTTCTTTTCAATATGGAGCTGTTCGTTTCTGAAGCACCGGTTCCACCGTCAATCTGTTGGGAAAGCAAAGTTGCAAAGGGCTGTTATGGAAACATAATATAAAAAGCCTATAATTCCCAAAACATTAGGCAGTGGTGAACAATATTTGCTAATATTTTCAATTTTACACAACCTACCACAAATCATTTTGCAAGTACACTTGGCAACCCACATAGTTATTATTGTTACACTGGAGGATTTAGTGCTGCTTTTTTTTCATATATATATAACTAGCTTTTAACTCGCGTTAAATTCGGTGTAGCACAGTCATACATTCGTGACCATTTTAGTTCTAAGTCGCGCCGTCGACATCGTTGAGGCGTTACGATCGCGCAGTTTTTATTTAAAGAATACCGATATGTTTTCATCAGATGTTTCAACGATAATGTCTTGGTTGTAAAGATGTTTTGTGTTAGTGAATCGCACTCCTGTATGTAGTCTTTGCCCAAGCTTAGTTCTTTGCAAAGCTTAGTTTTCCCTTTTCTTCCCTCAGTCTCCATCATTTCCCACTTTAAAAAAAGTAGCCTTTGTCCGTCTTCACGGTCCCAACTATCTCTGTATCAAAATCGGTTTGGCCATTTAGGCGTGAAGACGAAACAAACAAACTCACTTTCACTTTTATAATATTTGTAAGGATTAGTGTTTGCTAGCTTTGTGACAATAAATGAATTATTTCTTAAATGTACTTTTTGATATACGGATTATTATTATTTTTTATTGTATAAAATCTGGTTCATCTAACCTTACAGACAGATGTGTTGCTGAAGAATTTATTCCGCCACTTTTTCTTCTCAGCTAAAAGATTAGGAAGTAGGGAAGGGCTCGGCGTTTTTGTGGGACTGTCTCTTGTAATGTGACGTTCAAAAAGTGTTGATTTTCAGCCTAATTTGAATACATTACTTTTGATTTAATATAAGAAAAGGGGAGAGAAAAAAATATTGTTTTAGTTAGCCCAAAGCAACTATGCCACGCGGATGAATTCGCGGGCGGAAGCTAGATTTTTATAAAAAATATAGTTATATTTAATTCTCTATAGGTAGAACGGAAGGGAGTATCATCAATATTTCTCTCTTCCGCATTTCTTTCAACGAGCCCTCCGATTTTGTTGACATATCTTTGAAACGCGCTTGGAATATGAACCACGAAACACGCAACCATCTAATATAAAAAATTTAGAGGTGTCAAGGGACACCCGGATGGAACGAAGTTCCTATAGAAATGAAAATATCTGGCTTGCTTTCTATAAGAGAGAGAGAGAGCCAGACAGACAGACAGAAACATGCGACGCCGCACAGCTTACTATAGCAAAAAGTGTCGTGACAACTTTTCGTAAGAATTTTTTCCGTCTAGCCCCCTTTCACAACGCGCGATAAGGAACTTCGTTCCAAAAAAATCTTTCCACTCACCTGCGAAACAAAATCTGGATCATCCTTAAGACTCTGCAAGATAATTTTCCCGAGATGGTACTTATCACTTTCAATTCCACTTTTGGAAACTATACGCGACTGAAACTCACTCACATAGTCATCCATTAGTTCGTTTTTGAAGACATATTCCGCCATTATACAAACACAACAGTCAACCTACACTTGATAACGATACTAACACACTGCAGCTACCGAATAGTATGAGATAAACTAATATGTTTTGACAATCGCTTTAAAGTTTCGTCTCTCCCCCTTCCCCGTCTCCGTTGATATTTTGATAGGGTTGTCGAAAGTACTTCCTCTTACACAGATAATTTGTGGTCTAGTCTTTTTGACAATCAACAATCCTCAACGCTAGTAGAAAACTAATTAAATGTATTGGAATGACATCATTTCAAACGCTAAGTCACGTGGTTAAAACAAACGAATAGATTCTAGTTTACAACTTGTCTACGAATCAGGTTTGACAGGCGATAAAGAAACGATTAGATTAGAATAATGCTACCCTAGTATGACGTCTTAAAGCAGAACTTATTCCGCTGAGGGAAAGGGACAGAGCTATACAGGGTGTCTAGCACCATCTCTTTCACTCAGTGGAATAAGTTCTGTTTTAAGACGTCATAGTAGGCCTACTGTGCTTTAGACAGCAATACAAAAATGGCGTCTGTATATTTATGTTAAAACCAAGAAGTATTTTAGTTAGTAGTAGTTAGTAGGAGCTCGTGGGTAAATAATAGTAGCCGCGCTTGCCTAGGTTGGTCTGTGGATGGGTGACCACCCGTTACATATCGAGTTTCCTCCGTGCCTCGGAAAGCACGTTAAGCCGTTGGTCCCGGCTGTCATTTGTAGATCTTTGACAGTCGTTACAGGTAGTCAGTGTTCCGAAAGTCTGACAACCAGTCTCACCAAGGGGTGCATTACCCAGTATTTACTGGGTTGTGAAGGTCAGATTGGCAGTCGCTCCATGTAAAATACTGATGCTGCATCTGGTTAGACTGGAAGCCGACCCCAACATAGTTGGGAAAAGGCTAGGCAGATGATGAAAAGCGAAAAGTATTTGTTTTATCCTTACTTAATATTATAAACGTGATAGCTAGTTGGTCTGTATGTTACGTCTTCACGCCTAAATGGCAAAACCAATTTTAATGAATTTTGGTACAGAGATAATTCATACCCTGGAGACGGACAAAGGCTATTTTTTAAATCGAAAAATGAGGGAGAAAGAAAGAAAAGGGAAAACTTAGCTTTGCTATTACAATAAATAAGGCGCAAGGGCAAAAACTACAAGTAACAGGTACCTGCAAATCAGCAAAGGGGAACTATATTACCCCGAATTAAACGCGAGCGAAGCCGCGGGCAAAAGCTAGTAACATTATATGTTTATTACGTCTTCACGCCTAAATGGTTAAACCAATTTTGATGTATTTCGGTACAGAGATAGTTGGGACCCTGGAGACGGACATAGGCTAAAAAAAGTGAGAAAAAGGGGAGAGAGGGGAAGAGAAGGTTTCTTTTCCGATCATCACGCGGGTTGAAGTTATCGTTAGCTCAAAGTAACTATGCCACGCGGCCGAAGTGGCAAGCTAAAGCTAGTAATTAATATTAATTGCTGGGGAGTTTGTTCCGCCACTTCTTCTTCCCAGCTAAAACACTAGGAAGTGGCGAAGGGCAGGGCGTTTTTGTGGGACTGTCTCTTGTAATGTGACGTTCAAAAAGTGCTGCTTATCAGCCTAATTTGAATAAATGACTTTTGATTTTGATATAAGTCTAATCACCAACCCGTCTTGAGCAAGCGTGGTGATTAATGCTCGTGCCGAGCGAGTTAGACTATCACACCCAGGGTTCCCTCGCATGACACAATTTAGTCACAATATTTCAACGCTCAAAACTTAATTTGTTCTTCATATAATCCTAATTTAAACAACGTTACGGCTGTAGTTTGCTGAAAAAGCCCCGTATCTCAAAAAAATAATATCTTGTTTAAACCAATTTTGTTGTTTAAACAATCCAACAGCCCCGGCAGGCTCGCTGACGTCTCTTAGGAAACATGCATCCTTCTAATACTTACTAATCTAATATGTAAAATTTCCGTGTCACAATGTTAGCTACCGTACTCCTCCGAAACGGCTCGACCGATTCTTATGAAATTTTAGGTACATATTGGGTAGGTCTGAGAATCGGCTAACATCTATTTTTCATGCCCCTTACAGAGCAGCGGTTGAAACCGCTGGGCACAGCTAGTAATATTATAAAAGCTAAAGTGAGTTTGTTTGTTACGTCTTCACGCCTAAATGGCTAAACCGATTTTGATGTATTTTGGTACAAAGAGAATTGGGACCCTGGAGACGGACATAAGCTATATTTTTTAAAGTGTGATATAAAGGCGAAAGTGGGAAGAAATGGGAAAACTTAGCTTTGCTATTAAAATCAATAAGACTCAAGGGCAAAAACTGCAGATAGCAGGTACCTGTAAATCAGGAAAAGGGAGTTGTGTTACCCCGAATTTAAAGCTAGCGAAGCCGCAGGCAAAAGCTAGTAATAAATAAATCTTCCCACTCACCTGTGCAACAAAATCTGGATCATCCTTAAGACTCTGCAAGATAATTTTACCGAGATGGTACTTATCACTTTCAATTCCACTTTTGGAAACTATACGCGACTGAAACTCACTCACATAGTTATCAATTAGTTCGTTTTTAAAGAAATATTTCGCCATCTTACAAAAACGGAACCTGCACTTGTTATCAACGATAACAGACTGCAGTAGAATGTGATAATTATTTACGTTGCCTAGCGTTATAGACTTGCGTCTCCTCCCCTCGTCTCTGTTGATATTTTGTTAGGGTTGCCAAAAG
Organism: Ochropleura leucogaster; assembly: GCA_958449745.1. NCBI lineage: Eukaryota > Metazoa > Arthropoda > Insecta > Lepidoptera > Noctuidae > Ochropleura > Ochropleura leucogaster. The sequence goes on along the minus strand of OY288220.1, from coordinate 4,126,020 downwards.
TATTTCTACGTAATTTAACATATAATAATGCGGTCTATTGCAAGTCTTTTTTAATTTTTAGTCGGAATATAGTAATTACAAAAGATGTATTACAGTTATTATACAGTTATTACAGTCTCATATATTCTACCATTTCTGGTGTACAAATATTTGCATATCTATTTTTAATAATAATTATTTTTAATATGCGACGAGACGGTTGGCTCAGTGGCTGAGCGATCGACTGCTGTTCTGCATGTTCGATCCCCGCACGGAACAAATATTTGTATGGCCTACAGATAGTTGTTCCGGGTCGGGCTGTTTGTGTATTTGAGATTGAATGTTTGTAAACGCACTCACGATACAGGAGAAATTCCTAGTGTAGGGCAAAGTTTAAAAAAAAAACTATTTTCGAATCTAAATTCTATTATAATTAAAAACCAGACAAAAAATAGGAGAACCACTTAGTTTTGACAATATATTGCTTACTTTACATAAACGTAAAACAATATAATAATTTTATCAGCATGATCTAGGAATCTACAAGGTTAACAATGTTGCAACACAAACAATTGGTAAAAAATTATCTATACAAAGGAAACAATTATAACAAAAATAATATAAATATTAACTAAGTGACACAAAACGTCATCAGTACTGTAACTGTTCGAAACTTTGATAGTCGTTACAAATAAGTAATCAGTCATTATAATTAACTTTTGAAACATGGTAAATATCCCGTTATTAAACATGTCAGTTTAAAGAAATAATCTGTCGCCCAAAAGTCAACCATGGGTTATCGTAACCCCTTTGTCATAACTAGGTTGTGGATATCAGATAAAATATTGGTTCACTTGCATCCAGTTTTCATCCTCACTAAAAGCCGATGATCACACTTTATATTCTGAAACATTTTAATTCCTTTAATAAAAATTGACAACCCTTGCAACTAAGTAGACATAATGTTATGTAATGATGATTATGTGCTTATTCAGATTGTAAGAGCGTAAAGGTGAGTGCACACTCCACATCATAGCGCGAGCGTTTAGTCTGTTAACTTTTTTTTTGGCAGCATTTGTACTGAATACGTGGTAGCTATTTGTTGCTGTTGCTTTTCTTCCATCTTGTATTTTTAACTCAACAGAGAAGAAGTAGGAAGTGGGGTATTTTAGCTTAAAATTGAATGTAATGAAGGCACGGATGCTATGGATATCAATTTTCGTATATGGATACAGTTTATTTTGAGAATGAGCAATCATCAAATGACTTAACCTGGAAGTTATTTAATGAATTTCCCATCCGCAAAAAAAGTGATAGTATTCATAGAATATCCATTTATTTTCGAACATGATATTTGGCTTCTTGTGTTCACTGGCCTTTACGTAATACACAAGGGGGTCTGGCATTACAGATAATGTTATAACTTATAACATCGATCTTTATTACACAAAATAACAAAACTTTTTTTTATAATCGAAATGATTTATTAATTAACAGTAATTTGTTTTCCATGAAAAATTGCGCGTTTTACGGAGCAACGTTATGCACGCGACGGAGTTACGACAGTGTGACATGCGCGAGCGCGTGTCGCTTGATTGAAGTCGCAACGCCTTAGGTCGTGGCTTTACCTTAAAAATATACTGAACAAGAAATAACCCTTCAAGTCACTTTGTTTATCATATATACCTACGTCACTTAAAAAAAAACCTTAAAAAAAAGAAATACTAATAAACCTGAAGGTTTTAAGTGTGCCTTTTTATAGGTACTTTAATGGCCGATGCGCCCGCCAGTTTCTGCCAAGGTAAGTTTTAAATATTTTTAACATAAATTATTATGGATGTTTGAGAAAAGCATGGCTTGCCAAAGATGTATTTTATGTGTTTATTGTATAAATAATAGGCTGTGTTCTTAACTGTGTTTTTTTTTGGAATTTATTTCAACGTATACCATACACCATGTCAGTGATTTAACATTTTTTTGTTATGTATAGAATAATAAACATTGCTACTACCTAGAGAAATGGAGAATACTGTTTTTCAAGAAGTTATTCCGTCTGATTGGTCAGCGTTCGATTATTTGAACAATATGATAAAAAAAATGTTTGTCCAAATAATCTTTCTGTTCACATCTCATACCTTGCGACTTTCAAGAGTTATGAGAACAAGCTGTTATGTTATCAGTTAGTTTCTTATCAAAGTAAACATAATCTGAATGCGGAGTCTGGTGGTAGATCAATATTGCTTTGGTATCACTGTTACGTATGTTATCTAAACTCCTTTTTAGACTATGTATACAACATTATTTTTAGTTTATGAAGAATTTATAAAGAATCTACGTAAAAAAATTCAAAACTGTATCATGAAAAACCAGAAAGTTATAAGCTTGTTATGTTACCTGGATATCCGTACAAATACACTGTCACCAACGGCGCATGGCGTCCCTGCGATGCGCGCCGCCCGCCGCGCGCCGCCGCGACAGTGACTTTTTTTTGCGAATAGGTGCTTAGTGTCGCATGGTGTCCATATTATAAACTTTTTTAAATATTTTTCGGGAAAAAATATATCATGGTGTAAAAATGATTGGAATCGATTCAGTTACTTATTCTGAACAAACTATATTCAGGTTTCGCATATACTAAAAATAATGTTGTTTTTGTTAATCATAACTTTCATGATAGCTTCCTTGCGTTATTGCACGTTATACGAGTTTTAATTAATTTTCTAGATAATATGATGAATAGGGTATTGATAACTTTGATGTGGTCATTCTAAGAAACTTATATAGAAGAAAAAACATAATTTTTAGATCAATTTTTAATAGGAAACAAATCGACGGTTCCTACGTACATAAGGTTAAGTCAAAAACCTAGGTTTATAATGCTATTTAGACATAAGTAATTTAATTTTTCAGGTTTTCTTGGAAAAACTGATAGATGACCGTTTCTATGACACTTATTCGCTGTATTTATAATACTTGTTCTCTTATACGATTTCTAAAACAAGGTAAATAAGTTAAATAAAAAATGATATGTCAGCGTGTGCGCATAGATAATCTAAAGCCAATCCTTACTATAATATTATAAAAGCGAAAGTGAGTTTGTTTGTTACCTCTTCACGCTGTAATGGCTAAACCGATTTTGATGAATTTTGGTACAGAGATAGTTGGGAACTAGGAGACGGACATAGCCTAATTTTTACTAAAAAAAGTGGGATATGAGGGAGAACGAGGAAAGAAATGTATTAAAAACAGTGCCATTTTGAACATGTCTTTATGTACGTAGGGACCGTCGAAATATTGCTTATTTTAAATGTTGTTCAATTAAAATTTATGTAATTTACGTTTAATTTATTTTGAATCTTATTTTTAACATTCATTCTTTTGGCAGAGTCAGGACTAACTCTTTAAGTTTCTTCCTGTCAATCTTGGATGTGCTGGTAGTTGGTAGCTCTTTCATGAAGATCACACCTCCTCTTAGTTGCTTGGAGTCTGTCAGCGAATCTGGAAAGACGACATTCATAAGAATAATTTAACGTGGACTCAGCGATCATAGTACCGATAGTCGTTACAGCCAATGGTTTAATTGCCAAGAGTCTCGGCCAACACTTGAGTAGGCTCTCGTTAGGCAGCTGGATCAAGGGCTTGATACAGAAAGCGGTACTCCTGGACACGGCTCGTATTGTTAGGAGGTTCCTTTCTCTGGAGCCCTGACCGCCGGAAGCTTGGACCCTGTTCCCGCTTGCTCGGCTCGTGCGTAGGAGGTCACAGTTTTAACCCAACCTACCCATTTTTTTACGGCGAAGAGTCCTGCCGCCGAAAGTCCCGTCGAAGTAAAGTCTTGTCGGTGTTTAGTCTGTCGGCGTTTAGTCGTACACTTCCAGCTAGTATCACATAATTTAGTTTATTCTCTAGCTTATGCCGCGTGCGGTTTGGTTATCTCCGGGATCGAATTACCGGGATAGAAAGTCCTATGTGTTAATACAGGCTACACACTATCTCAATGACCATTTTTTCCAAATTTATTTTTGCGTGAAAGAGGAACAAACATCCATCCATACATCCTCACCAAATTTCGTATTGATAGAATATACAATAATTATATTTTATGAATTGTAGTCTGTGTTATTCTGGTGTATAAGCTATATTATTGTAAAATTTCATTTCAATCCATTCAGTAGTTTTTGCTTGAAAGAGTACCAAACATCCATACATACATCCATCGATATATCCTCATAAACTCTATTATCTATATTACTAGCTGGCGCCCGCGGCTTCGCCCTGTTGTGAAAGAAAAAAAGTATCCTATGTGTTATTCCAGACTATAATCTACCTCTGGGCCAAATTTCATCAAGATCCGTTCAGCCGTTTTGACGTGAAAGAGTAACAAATATCCATACATTTATCCATCCTCACAAACATTATCATTTATAATATTAGTAGGATATAGTGGGATAGTAGGACTACAATACTTTTTTAAAGAGGCCAGTACTTACCTTTAACGAGGTCTTTGACCTCCTGTGCAGTAAGGCTGCATCCTGGCTTTGGCACCACGCACGCCACTACCAGGTCTCCGTACTCCTTATCAGGTATACCAGTCACAGCCACGTGGAAGACTCCTGGGTGTCTCATTATCACCGTCTCGATTTCCATTGGAGACACCTGTTAGCAACAATCATACATTTTTCATGTCATGTCATGGTTGAAAATGTGATATGATTTTTCTGACAGCATTTTTGATAACACTAAGGTCGCGGCTTAATCCTTACTTCCTTACTAATATTATAAAAGCGAAAGTGAGTTTGTTTGTTACGTCTTCAAGCCTAAATGGCCAAACAGATTTTGATGAATTTTGGTACAGGTATAGTTGGGACCCTGGAGATGGACTTAAGCAAAATATATATTTTTTAAATTGAGATAAGGGTTAGAAAAAGGGAAGAAAAGGGGAGAGAAATACATTTTTTTCGATCATCACGGGGGTTAAAGTTAGCGTTAGCCCAAAGTAACTATGCCACGCGGACGAAGTCGTGGGTGAACGCTAGTTTATCATAAAAAAAACAAGAAGTGTACCGATATTCTATGGTTATCTGCTCTCTACCTTAACCTTTCTTTCTCCTTTTAGTATAACGTTGATATTCTTTTTAGGGTCCCGCTTCTCAAAAGGAAAAAAACGGAACTCTTAAAGGATCACTTCGTTGTCCACCTGTCTATCTGTTTGTCTGTCAAGACCCTTTATCTTGGGAACGCGTGGACGTATCGTGTTGAAATTGAAACCATAATACTCAAATCTGTGGTATCTTTGAGCTGAAAATTGTCGCTTTAAGTTTACGCAGTTAAAAAAGAAATGCCGTTTGTACTTGGCCGCTTTTTAGTTTTCATAGTTGGTGATTAAAATGTGAAAACATAATTAGTTCTGATCAGTTCAGAGGCAACTCACCTGGTGATTTCTGTACTTCAGCAGTAACTTATGTCGATCCACATAGAACAGGTTCCAGTATTCATCCCTGTAGAAAATATCACCACTTTTGAGCCAGCCGTCTTCTGTAAGAGCCTCCTTTGTCACCTCCGGATTGTTGTGGTATCCCTGAAAATATTCTAATGGAATTATTTATATCTGACTGCCCTCCGCTGCTATATTTTCGACTGCCTCGCTGCCACGATTTCTTTGTGATCGCAAGCGCGACGTCCACGTTTGGATTTGCAGGTGGTTGGGCAAAATGTTATTGAGTTTTTTCATAAAGGGTTTTTGGTTGCAGTTGATTTGTACCCTGTTGGTGGCAATAGGGTCGTTTTTGTACAAATGCACTGCTGACAGGCTACTATTTCAGCCACAGTAGGTACGAGATATTCCCTTATGTACCTCTTGCTGCTAAGAGCAGTCGTCTCAATAAAATCAAATCATTTATTTCAATTAGACCATTACAGGCACTTTTAAATGTCAAGAAACAAAATGAATCTACAGTCCCGGTCACAAGGCATAATAACTTGTGAAAGTACTGTACTTGCCCATTCCAAAGCGTTGATCTCTATGGAGAAGAATGGACAAGAAACTCCATGGACATTCTTTTTAATCATAATATTATTACAAAATCGTATTTGCATCATTCATGTTGAGATTATACAAATATGTGAGAACGATGTAGAAATACGTGCACAGTAAGAGCGTCCAGATTAAATAAAAAGCAAAATTCAATTTAAAATCTTAATAAATTTAAAAATGACTGTCGTAGCTAAAATATGACCAGTCCTAACTGACAGCTCCCGTTCACGGACATGACGTATGAATCAGGCCCATTCAACTCGACCATTTTGAAGGGGGCTAAATGATCCGACACCCCCTCCACTATCAGCGAGACATTTAAGTGAGCTTGACACTATCAACCACCAGGGCTTCGTAAAGTCAATGATAAGCAGTTGTCTAAAGCCTACGAAACTCAGACGTTGACCTTCTGTGATTGTCCACCACGAGGTTTTAGTGTGTTGTGAACGTCACATGTCTTCGAATTCTCGGTTCTTGGACATTCCTGTTTTCACAATGTAAAGTGAACCTTACGTAATAGAACACAAATCTTACTTTGAATACAGAAGGGCCCTGGAACCATAACTCTCCCGGTACATTAGGTTCTGTGATTTCTTCGTTTGTTGTTGGATCCACCAACTGAAACATGTAAAAGTTTCTTCAGAGTGTCAATTGTAATCTAGACATTAGCTACGCGTTTGGCGCTTGCAGTACTAGTATTTAAAGTTGTGATGTTTCCGGAGCGAGAAGGAATGGTCATCTACTTCTGCCGCATTTTCTAGCAGTTATGCTATCAAAAGAGGTAGCCGGAAGTTCGAGGGAGAGAACCTCAACCATCCCAGCCACCGTGGGAGACGCTCCGGCCGTCAGGCACGTTCATGATGCTTGAGCTCTTGTACAAGTGGTTAGGTTTAGTATCTGTCATCTTTTGAAGAAATCATCTAAAGCCTCATTTAGACGATACAATTTTCTTGAACGTTCAAGTGCCATTATTGAATGCAATAAATGAAGTGCAATAATTGCCCTACAAGAATTGTACGCAACTGTTTACACGAGGATAAAAGTAAAAAAATTGAACGCAATACACTAAGAAAGTTTTGTCAAGCAAAACTTGCGCAATAGATCAAAATCGTGCGTTCTGTTTAGACCATGCAAGTAATTTATTGCTTCAATTTTATTGTATGCAACAGGCAACAAACTTGCATCATGTAAATGGCGCTTAGAACTACTTACTTTTGTTTTTACGCAACCAATAGGTTTACCGCAGGAGCCAGGTGGAGAAGGGTACTCGTGTTGTACAATGACACCACCCAATTCACTCATGCCATACAAATTGTAAACATTTTCTGTTTTAGCTATTTGCTGCAAACAAAAGAAGTGGTAGGCATGGGTATTAAGGAAGCGAAGCTATTTTTTTTTACAAAAACAAAACTTTCCAAAGATTTCATTTCATCAATCGGTCGAAATCCATTTAGCCGTTTTTAAGATAAAAATAACCCTTGAAAATTGGATAAAAATTGGACTATTGGATTTTCAACTTTTCTTCTTGAAAAAATTAATTTAATATTAGGCTGTTATAGCCATATCATGGATTTGTTTCTCCTTCATTAAAAAAACAAATCATAACTAAAAAAAAAATCATAGTTTTTTATTGATTAAAGAGTACTTTTTCTTATGTTATTTAATTTCTTCGAAGTGTATTGAAAAAGCGTCGTTTGATTCACGTGAGAATTTATCACTCCTGTTCTCGGCTCTATAACACCCTTGGCTGGCGGCTCGAGCGTTAAATCCGCCTTGGCTGCAATGAAAAAGTTTGCTCACTTGAACCAAAATGTACTATACCTTTACTTCATCGACTAACTGTTGAGAAGTAGCGCTGCCTCCTAGAAACACGTGTTCAAAGCAGGTGAAGTCACATTTAGCATTCGTAATCATGGTCGTCATCATAGTAGGGCTGGTCACGATATACGTTGGCTGTTGAATTTGAAAATTTATAAGACAGAATTATTGTAAGAAACATAAGTTCAGTTGAAGTTCTTTTCATATAGCATAGCTACTTTATCTTAGGCCTCCCTGTTCCGGGCACAAACAATATTACACATCATGTTATGCAGCAGTATTGTTTTCATCTTATTACAGAGTGAGAAAGAGATGAGCTAAATGATAAATTATGTTTAATTTGCAAATAGGTTTTTACAAACACTCTTACATTTAGAGGTCTCTTTTAAGGTCCAGACAAAAACCTTGATCAACTTATATAAGGATTACGCAGTTTGGAATTGTGTAGTTCGTCTCATAACTCGTGGAGCTCAACGACACGACGAACAATGCCAAAAAAAGGACATTTATGTAGTAATATAGTGTATTTTGACGATTATCTGGCAGTTTGAGTACTAACTTAAACTTAATTTACAGATTGAACTAATTGGCATTTTTCGCAAAATAAAAATTGTCTGAATATCGGCGGCATGGCCCCACAAGAGAATACCGTACGACATCAGACTGTAATACGTACTCTCTTGATCTGTCAAACAAACAGATCAAAAGGGTATATCTATCCGCCATCTCTTTCCTACACTGCAGTTATATTAAAACAATACTGTTATGACACGTCATGATAGCCCACCTGTAGGGTTACCATGACATCTTATAGCAGTTCTTATTCCTGTGTGAGAAAGAGATGGTGCTAGACAGCCTGTACAGCTCTGTCTCTTTCCCTCAGTGGAATAAGTTCTCCTTTAAGACGTCATGGTAGGGTAGCTGAACTGTAATACCCGAAAGGTACACCTAAAAATAAATCCTTCACAATAAATAAGTTTTCAACTGATTTAGTGTCACATGTTAGATCTAATGGGCGAGCTTTTTGCCGTCAAGCTAGCAAATAGACGGATTTCAGGCCAAACTGGACCTGGAAATCGAAGCCAAGGCCTCATTCGGCAGTAGCGTTCACAAGCGATAAGCCAACGATGAATGACATACCTTATATTTATCAACAAGTTCACTGAAATGTTCCGAAGTGACAGGTGACGATGTCTGCAACCGCGTATACTTCAGGATCGGGCCAAACAGGTAGGCGAAGCCAGCTGTCAGCCACTGACCTGGTGAGACCACTGTCACCATCCTTGTTGGCGTCGGAAACTTAGAAAAATTTGACCTAAACAGAACAGCGTTATTAACACTTTCACTGCCAGAACTTTGTATCGTGCACGTATGAGTACAAAATATATGGCATAATTTGGACCGGGCAGCGAACAGGTCGAAACTTGCATCAAGTAGTCTTTTATCTCTTTCACGTAAATAGTTCGAAGTGAAATAATTGTTGATGACGTGCTACGTTTTCAAGCTAATATTTGTATTGGGTTCTACTATTATTTTACTGTGATTTAGTGGTTTTTTCTCTAGGCATACTGTCCTACCGCTGGGCAAAGGCCTCCTCCAAGTCTTTCCAGGAATTCTTGTCCTGCGCCACCTCAAACCACCCTCGCGGTGCGCGTCCAGATTGTTACGCTACCTCTTTCTGGGCCGACTTGGGTGGTTCCGCCCAGATGTAGTTTGTAACTATAAAAAGTGTGCACGGCAAAAATGACTACAGTGCCATCTATGGTACAAGTGAAGAAATAATATCAAAATACTTAATCGCGCAACCATACTTATCCTTATAAAAGAAAAACTCAAAACAACAACTGTGGCTCAGTATTCTACTAGACACAACATCCTGGTCTGCTCAGATCCTCACTTTTATTTATTTATTTATTTATTTAATATACTATGGAAGACTTACAGCTATATAAAAACATAACATAAAAAAAAGAAATCATAGAAACAGAAAGCCAATTACAAGTCAACACGTGTAGAAATGGAATAGAAATTAATTATGTGAACACACGTCAGTACAATGTGTTAATTTATAATAAAGTTTAGTTCTATTAAATAAACAACATTTCAGAAAATTAGTGTCAAAAATCTGTTCGTTTACAATAAAAATGAAAGGTTATAGGTTTAAGTTATATATATAATAAAACAATTAAGAAAATGGGCAAAATACCCAATTAGTAGGCTAATTGAAAAACTTGAGGCTTAAGCTCCTTCTGGCTGATGTCACACTTGTTGTGAAAGGATCCAAATCATGCTGCTTACATATTATATTGAACTGCTTACTCACAAGCACAGTATAACTGTTCTGCCTGTAGTTCGTATTAGTATGAGGTACACGTAGGGGCGGATTGAAACGGAAACATTTCCCTGGTACATTAAAATTAAACTTTGATAGTAATTCGGGACTGTCAATATCATTATTAAATATCTTTAACAGAAACAGAACGTCAGCAATCTCACGACGGTCTTCGAGTGGTAGTAGATGGTATTTCTTACAGAGTCGGAGATAATCAATTGAATGGTATGGTGTCTTTTGATGAAAGCAAAGAAATTTGATGAATCGTTTTTGTATATTTTCAATACGGTCGATGTACTTATTGTAACGCGGATTCCAAATCTGAGATGCATACTCGAGCTGACTTCTTACAAAAGTACAGTATAAAATTTTTAGTGTCTTGACATTTTTAAAGCACTTAGAAAGGCGCATTATAAATCCAAGCAGTTTAGAAGCTTTTTTAACAATAGAGTCAATATGTGTATCAAAGACTAGCTTATTGTCATGGTGAACTCCTAAATCACGAATAGTGTCACACCTTGGCAATATTTGACCCGACAGGGTATAAGTTGTGGTTAGAACTACCCGTTTTCTAGTGTAAGTAATTACTGAGCACTTTGATGGATTTAAGTCCAGTTTGTTAACCCGACAATATTCTTCAAGACGGTACAGGTCAGCCTGAAGTGCTATCCCATCTTCAAGCGATGAAATCTTAGAAAATATTTTCATGTCATCGGCGAAACATAATAATTTGGCTGATTTCAGGCACAGATCAATGTCGTTCACATAGATCACAAATAATAAGGGACCAAGTAACGAGCCCTGAGGCACTCCACTGGGTACACGTACCCAGCTGGAAATATAATTATTAAGCACTACTGCTTGCGATCTATTATCAATGTAAGATGAAAACCACCTCAGGAGGTCTCCACGAATTCCTATATGGCTTAGCTTCCTAATCAAAGTTTCGTGGTTTTTCTGGAATGAGGAACTATACTTTTACAGTGTTTGTTTTTGTGGGCTACACAAACACAAACAATTTACAATCTTTCACAGCTATAAACTTATTGTGCAAAATATACAAGTTTCTTTAATATTTGAGTATTACCAAAAGACTTACCACATATATGGAATGATAGTGGTAAAGTTCTTGTGTGTAAGCATGGCCGTTTTAGGCACACCCGTGGTTCCACTGGTTGATATCAGGTACGCCACCGTGTCCTCTGGGTTTAAGTCTGTTGGTCTGAAATGTTTGGAGATTCAGTTTAATTTAAAGACGTACTGCGTTGACATAGTAAACGCAGACCTCCCGTGTCCCGTGTCCGGGTCCCGTGTCCCGTGGTCTTTCCTTTCGGACCATGAATCTAATCATCTTTGTAACATACACGGCCATTTCTTTTAACTGGGTAAACTTAGAGGGTTGATTTTTTATCAGTTCTGAGGGACCGCAAATTTCAGTGTCTGGTATTATTTTCAACTCGATATCTTCACGCTCTACCGAGATAATGGGTCTTGACAGTCAGACAGACGGATAACAAAGTGATCCTTTCGAAACATCGAAGTTAAAGTACTTACTGGAATTGTTTGACTGCCTGTTCATCTGTATTATCTAGCAATTGTTTCAGAGTAGTATAGTGACTATCCTTATCAAATGTGACAATTTTAGCTTCTACATTTGCTAAAGCCAAAGCCTTCTCTATATCTGCTGTCTTTTCGCTCTGACCAAAAATTATATTCGGGCGATTGGTGTGAAATAGATCTTTCAATTCATCTGGAATTTAAAGAGTATTTTGCTTATCATCCTTTTTTGACGGTTTCTCTTGTTTTTTTGGTTCTTATTTTCTTTCAATTAGTACTACTGGCAAAAGCCAAAAAATACAGGTTGAAATTATTTTATTGAGTCAAGACGTCTACTCTTGCCTATCTCATTAATTGTTGATCTTTGCATTGGTGTAATGAGGTTATCGCATTTTTTATTTAGACTAACTTAACTTAACTGAAGATAGTCCAATTTTATCGCAATAAGACCGATTATGTCTTTAGTCATTTATACGCATGAATCTTAGTTTATTTTATGCAGTAGCACACTCTTCTCCCCCCTTAATTCATCCGGTTGTCTTCAAAACAATACTTTTAGCAATAAGATCATCCCTGTCATTCCGTGTATAAGTTTTTGTTATTTGTATGGTTTACATATTAAGAAATATTCTATCCATATTACCCATCTATAAGTACGGCCAACGAGAAGCGATACGAAAGGTCATTAACCTAAAGAACAACTGTGGCGTTGACAATCTAATATTTAGCTCTTTCCATCTTGTGCCTTTGTCGTAAATTCTCGTTCTCCCGGCAAAAACATGAAAACGTTAGGACGGGTTCGCCAACATTCGGGCGGCCATTTTAGATAGGGTTTTGTTTACATTTGGTATCGCTTCTCGATGGCCGTGCTATAGTTCTTTTTAATACTCACTTATACCCAAAGTAGCATCAATACATGCCACAGATATACCAAGAAACAGTGCTGCATTGTGGGGTATGCAGTAATCTAGGTGGTTCGGTCCCATCAGTACCATAACGTCATCTTTCTTCAAGTTCATGTTTGAGAGAGAGATAGCGCATCGAATACTTCTGTCTAGAACTGAGCTACTGGTTTCAGATTCACCAGTTCCTCCATCAATCTGTTGGTTGATAATATGCTAATTGGAATGTTTATTTAGACAACACAAGTTATGATCTATACTAATATTATAAAGCTGAAGAGTTTGTTTGTTTGTTTGTTTGAACGCGCTAATCTCAGGGACTACTGGTTGGAATTGGAAAATTCTTTTAGTGTTGGATAGTCCATTTCTTGAGGAAGGCTATAGGCTATATAACATCACGCTACGACAAACAGGTGCTGAGCAGCGCGGGTGAAACCGTGGGGAACAGCTAGTAAGTAATAAAGATAAGTTAGGCAGCCGCTCCTGTTGTAATACTATTTAGCAACATTCGCTAAGACTAACCAGCTAACCTCAATGTATACTTGGAAAAATCCAGGCAAATCATGACGTTAATGGCAAAAGTATACAACGTGTCCCAAAATACAACAACCAGCGGTCATCAGCAACGGCGCGTTCGTGTTCCACACGCGCCTGTTATCAAATCTGAGGGTCCTGTCAGGGCTTATGAAAATCGCCATAAACAAATATAGGTACCTGCAGAACAAACTCGGGGCCATCTTGCAAGCTGTGTAGGATGAGCTTGCCGATATGGTGTCTGTCTGACGGGATCCCTGTCTTCGCCACCACACGGGATCCAACCTCGGCCATATACCAGTGCACTGCGTCGAAGGCATGCTTCATAATTTTTTTGTACTAGATCTGAAATCAAAAAATGCTTTTTCAGTACTTGTTTTTTTTTTAATTCACAATTAATTGACTGAGATATTGATTAAAAAATCGGACATGTGCGTGTGTGCCATGAACAGTGTAGGGTCCGTAGTTCCGGTGTCGCGGGTTGTTCGAAAGAGGTAACGTCACCCCGGAACATAAAGGCAATGGAAGAAACATGGGTGGGTTTTATTCAGTACAAGTCTGATACTCCTCCCGCTCCGCCCAGGGCGTGGGAAGTTATTTGATGATTTCTGCCGCCAAAAAAGGTTGTATTTGCTCGCAGACGGCCATGGCAAAACTATAGGATTTATTTTTGACTATGGACTCCTAAAAATACATTCACACAGTGGAAGATTTTTCTTTAAAAATCGTGCTGAAATAAAAGGACTGTAACTTTCCAAGTAAGAATCTAACTACTGCTACCCTACCATGACGTGTTATTCCGCTGAGGGAAAGGGACAGAGCTATACAGAGTGTCTAGCACCATCTCTTTCACTCAGTGGAATAAGTTCTGCTTTAAGATGTCATAGTAGACCTACAGATCTACTTACCTCCCCTTGGGTGTTTCTTTAGAAATGTCGAGAATATCACGTCACGAGATAAAAGACATCATTTACCTTGATTGCAGCTTTAACACTAACTTTTGTTTAGGATTCTTTTTGTGAGGTTTTTTGAAAATTTTATTTTTATTTTGTACTTTTAAAACTTATACTTCTGGCAGACACGCTACCACCGAAGCCTCTTTGAGGTTCGAGTGAAACACGAACGCGCCGTCAACTAGTGCGTTTTATTTAAAGCAAGTCATAAAGAAAAAAATATATATCCATAATTATGTGGTTATCAGTTTGTTTGACTTACAAACAAGGAATTACTTAATGTTAAAAGTAATACAACTATATGATAAGATTATACAGAAACTGTCTGAATGATTACTATGTTAAAAATTTGTAACTTTCTAAACGCAATTATGTTAAATTTTTAACACGCTATGATAACGGATGAACTATAATTAACATGGTAAAAGTCCCATTTTTAGTTCAAGTGTTAATAATAATGTTAGTGACCATGTCAAATTAAAGATTATCTAATATATAAAATTCTCGTCTAATATACTTATAAAATTCTCGTGTCACAATTTTCGATCCCATACTCCTCCAAAACGGCTTGACCGATTTGAACGAAATTTTGTGTACATATCGGGTGGGTCTGAGAATCGGCTAACATCTATTTTTCATGCCCCTAACTGAGCAGCGGGTGAAACCGCTGGGCACAGCTAGTATCTCATATTATTTATTTATCTTAAGTGTTGTTAAAAAGCCGTACTTCTGCTAATAGCTGCGATGGATTTCGCCTAATTCTAGGCTCAGGTCGGCTATATCTAGGAGCGGCTGGATTTAAAAATAATAATTCACACAACCAGTGACAGCCGAGTGGTGTGACAACTACCAGGCATAGTTCTCGATTTTTTTTTAATAAACGTTGCCCTTTTTTTAAAAAAAAAAACGTTGTTCTGGGATCGTCACAATGGTGATACCCGGGCGTTTCCTCCCGCCCGATTATGTGCAGGAAC
Source organism: Ochropleura leucogaster (assembly GCA_958449745.1). Classification (NCBI taxonomy): domain Eukaryota; kingdom Metazoa; phylum Arthropoda; class Insecta; order Lepidoptera; family Noctuidae; genus Ochropleura; species Ochropleura leucogaster. The sequence goes on along the minus strand of OY288220.1, from coordinate 4,110,937 downwards.
CTCCCGAAACTTGTGTCCGGTGAGGTCCTGCGTCGGGCGGTAGGTGAGGACGCCATGACGCCTCTCCAGCCACTCCTCAAAGAGGGGACTTACCGCCACTATTGTGGCGTGCCTAAAACGTTGTCCTACACTAGGAATTTCTCCTGTATCATGGGTGCAATACAAACATTTAAATTCACATACATAAACAGCCTGGTTTTAAAATCCAAGACACGCACCTCTGATTTGTCAGGTCCATGTGCTTGATTCAGTGAAAAAAAGCTACACGTGAAAGACATTTCTCGACAACATATAATAAAAAGGATTATTAATAATAAGGTTTTATAAAACCACGGTAAAACTGAAACTTTTTTTCACATTAGAAACATTTAGACGTCCCTACTCAGCGGCAGACCGTCACGCGACATGCGACACACAGACGAAAAAGTTTGAGACGATGTAATAAAAGTTTCATTTTAAAATGTTAAAATCAGACCATCAACCACAAGAGGCTTTAAAAATTATAAAATCTGACACCAGGTTAGGCATCAACCACACAATAAAAAGAGAAAAGATAATCAAAGTTACTTACATTCGGCACTTATTAAAATTAAAAAATTAAAAACAGGTGCTATAAGCAACGGTACTTTGCCAAATGCATTTGATTCAAAATTCCACATAATAATATTATATCTGAACTATCTAAACGAGGCGATAAAAACGTTAGTATGTGTAAACTACTAAACAAATATCGCTAGGAATTGTATAGAGATAACAAAAAAAAAGTCACGGTAAAATAGGTAGTTTCGTGAGTCAACGCTTGTATGTTAACCAGCTGATTGTCGAACTCAGTAGCACACTTGTTAGTTGTTCTATTGACAGTCTGTGCGTCAATAGTATAAGTTACTAGCTTCCGACCGCGACTTCATCCGCGTGGCATAGTTACTTTGGGCTAAGTTTAATCCGCGTGATGATTAAAAATAAAATTATTTCTTTCCCCTTTTCTTCCCTCTTTCTCAACCTTATCCCACTTTTTTTAGTCTATTTCCGTCTCAAGGGTCCCAACTATCTCTGTACCAAAATTCATCAAAATTGGTTTGGCCATTTAGGCGTGAAGACGTAACAATCAAACTCACTTTCACTTTTATAATATTACTAGCTTTTTTCAAGTTTTTAATAAAAAAATAAAAAATAAGCATGCTTGATTTTGGTCACACAACAAAATAACATTTATTTATTAATTTTTATTGTTAACATTCATGCTCTATGAGTTAGGGCCAACTCTTTAAGTTTCTTCCTGTCAATCTTGGATGTGCTGGTAGTTGGTAGCTCTTTCAGAAAGATCACACCTCCTCTTAGTTGCTTGGAGTCTGTCAGCGAATCTGGAAAGACGACATTCATAATATAGTTTTAGTTTTTTTTCATTTAATAGCTTTTGCCTGCGGCTTTACTCGCGTTAAATTCGGGGTAACACAGTTCCCCTTACCTGATGTGCTGATACCTGCTTCCTGCAGTTTTTGCCATTGCGCCTTATTGATTTGTAATAGCAAAGCTGAGTTTTACCATTTCTTCCCTCTTTCTCCCTCATACCCCGCTTTAAAAAAATTTTCTTAATTGCCTTTGTACGTCTCCTGGGACCCAACTATCTCTGTACCAAAATTCATCAAAATCATAGGTGATGCAATTGCAGAGGGGCTTGTCAGAGCCTCCGTCCAGAGACCGTTCGAAAGATATACCGCGGCCCCGAGGGCAAAAGAAGGAACATGGCTGGGTTTTAGTCAGTAAAAGTCTGACACGCTCCCCCGCTCCTCCTCCTTGTTATTTGATGATTTCCCAACCCAAAAAAAATTGATGCTTTTTGAGTAGTCTTTTTCGCACGCGTACCATCGCGACACAAGTTACGGGACGCGTGGCGTATTCTAAGCAGTTTTTAATTTGTTTTCTCCGCAGTCACGTCTACACGCGTGCCGCTTGATCAAGTCGTTTGTGGCCGAGTATTTACAGGCACTATACTGTTTTATAAACAGCCAGTACTTACCTTTAACAAGGTCTTTGACCTCCTGTGCAGTAAGGCTGCATCCAGGCTTTGGCACCACGCACGCCACTACCAGGTCTCCGCACTCCTTATCAGGTATACCAGTCACAGCCACGTGGAAGACTCCTGGGTGTCTCATTATCACCGTCTCGATTTCCATTGGAGACACCTGTTATCAACAACCATAAAGTTTTCGTGATTTTCATGGTTTAATGTGTGATAAGTTTTTTCCAGCAGCATTTTTGGTTGAAAGCATTAGGCCCACGACTATCCTTACTAATGTTATAAAAGCAAAAGTGAGTTTGTTTGTTTGTTACCTCTTCACCCCTTAATGGCTAAACCGATTTTGATGAATTTTGGTACAGAGATAGTTGGGAATCAGGAGACGGACATATGCTAATTAAAAAAAAAGTGGGATGCGAGGTAGAAAGAGGGAAGAAAAGGGAAAATTTAGCGTTCGCGTACAAATCAAAAGGCGCAAGGGCAAAAACTGCAGGTATATAGCAGGTAGCTGCAATTCAGGGAAGGGGAACTATGTTACCCCGAAGCCGCGGGCAAAAGCTAGTTTTAAGATAAAATACAGATGTAGGTTCCATAATCCACAGAATAGGGAAGTGATGTTATTTATTATGTGTTGTACGGTGTTCTGTTTTTCTGTAAGGAAAAGGTATTCCGAGGTTGCGGGTTGTTTAAAAATGATTCCGCGGCCTTAGAACATAAAGGCCAAAAGAAAGAACATGAGTGGGATATTTCACTTCGCCTAGAGCGGGGGAAGTGATTTGATGATTTCCAAACTTCAAAAAATAAAAGGTATTTGAAACGGGAAAACATTATTTGTTCTGATCAGAAGGGTTACCATGACATCTTATAGCAGTTCTTATTCCTGTGTGAGAAAGAAATGGTGCCAGACACCCTGTATAGCTCTGTCTCTTTCCCTCATTGGAATAAGTTCTGCTTTAAGACGTCATGGTAGGGTAGCTGATCCGTTCAGAGACAAGTCACCTGGTGATTTCTGTACTTCAACAGTAACTTATGTCGATCCACATAGAACAGGTGCCAATAGTCATCCCTGTAGAAAATGTCACCACTTTTGAACCAGCCGTCTTCTGTAAGAGCCTCCTTTGTCACCTCCGGATTGTTGTGGTACCCCTGAAAACATTCTAATGGAATCATTGATATTTTACTATACCCCTCCATATATTTTTGAAAAGTAAGAAAATATATTTATCTGTCCCAAATTACGTCACACAAAAAAAAACACGAAACATGCAAAGCATCATAAACATTTACTTAATAAAAGCTTGCACGTCGTGACTGCGACAGGTCGGTCACCACTCAGCATGATGCTGTGCTATGGGACCCCACAGCACAGCGCTGGTTTTCAGTGTTCAACCCGTGAGTAAAACGTACGGAAGTCAAAACAGCATTATGTACATAAATATTTTAAATACTTAGGTTAATGAATAAATCAATAAGCATTATGAGTCTAAAAAAAAAACACAAAATAAAAAACCACAATTATGATCTGACGTAACTCCAAAACAAATAAATTAAAAATTAAATACATAAACACAGGGCATTATTCTAGTTAAAGTGGTAAAAATAGGTGCTCGCATGTCCTGATGAATTTGTGAGTGTGGATTTAGCAGAAGGCAAGGATCGTGGCAGTTAGTGTGCTATAGTTTATTTCTAACTATTAGTTACATCCTATAGCTACATTGATTTTTTGCAATGTATATTTTTTATGGGAAAATTGCAGAGCCACGAATGCACTGCAAACTGGCTACTATTTGAGCAACAAACGTGTTCTTCGCTATACTTCTTGCTGCAATGATTCAAAATGGTTGTCTAAAGCGAAACTCAGGTCTCCTATCTCGCGAGACGACTCCCGGCCACCGTTCCGGGCCTCTGGACGGTGAGCAATGGGTAGCTTACCGTCCGTCCGTCTATTGACTACAGCCCGTGTCGACGACGCGTTAGTGTTTTACGCCTGCCACAAAGAGATGTCAGAAAAGTGGAGGGGCCTGCCAGGGCCACCGCCTGCCGATGCCGGGGTAACGGGTTGTTCGATAGAGATACCGCGGCCCCGGAACATAAAGAGAAATAGAGGGAACATGGGTGGGTTTTAGTCAGCAAAGTTAGCATACGTAAAATGTCAGACTTCTAATTCTTCAGTTTTAGCCATTCCAGTTTCCACAAATGAAGATCACGTCTAATTAAAAACAAATCTTACTTTGAACACGGGTGGGCCCCTAATCCATAACTCTCCCGGTACGTTAGGTTCTGTGATTTCTTGATTTGTTGTGTGATCAACCAACTGAAACATGTAAAGTATTGATGTGTGAGTATTATTTAAGGACAGCTATATCCACCCCGCTCCGCCAAGAGCGGGGGAAGTTATTTGATGATTTCCCAACACCAAAAAAAAGGACAGCTATATTTCAGGGTGTGATTCAGACCATTCAACTGTACTCCTTCCTCCATGTGACCAAAATCATCATCTGCCTAACCTTTTCCCAACTTTTATTGGAGTCGACTTCCAGTCTAACCCGATACAGCTGAATACCAGTATTTTACGTGGAGCGACTGCCTATCTGACCTCCCCAACCCAGTTAGTACAGTGTAATACCATACCCCTTGATGAGAATAGTTGTCAGATTTTCGGGACAATGATTACCTGTAACGACTGTCAAAGATCTACAAATGACAGCCGGGACCAACAGTTTTGCTTTCCGAGGCACGGAGGTAACTTGGTATGTAACGGATGGTGACCCATCCACAGACCAACCTAGGCAAGCGCGGCTTAGCATAAAGATCGACCCGAGCGGCTGCTATTATTTGGACCCATGTGACCAACTAACAACCCCACCAAAAAACAACTGCTGTTCAGTACAAAACATCAAAATCTTTTCGACCAGCTGATTTCGATAGGAATCCAAAATCTAAATTTGTTCGTTTAAAATATCGCACCATGAAATATGACTATGCCTTATTTGTACTCGCCGAATAGAATATAATCAAAATGGGTACCCAAAATCTTATCCGATTCTAGGGTAGACAACTACCAAAATACATCGGCAATACGAAAGTGTTCTTGTCATTGAAAGACATTATTCTAACGCACTGTTTGTGACCCTGCAGAAAAAGGTCAAATATTAACTCTAGGTAAATATGTATCCGATTATCCTTTTTACGGTAGTTCGTCCGGTATGTTTGCCGTTGTGCACATTGACGACTATTTTGCAATAATGTGGTAAGAAGGTAGCGTCGATGGTGAGCAGAGCAGAAGCACCAACAGCATTCTAAAGGTGTTTACCGAAAGGCTGGATAGGCCTTCAATGGGTAGGTTTATCTATCTTTTTTCTTTAAGCGCTAACATAGTTTTAAATGATAATATAACCAACTAGCTTTTGCCCGCAGCTTCGCTCGAGTTAAATCGGGGTAACACAGTTTCCCTTTCTTTATTTACATGTACCTGCTACCTGTAGTTTTTGCCTTTGCGCCTTATTTATTGTAATACTTAGCAATACTAAATTTTCTTACCTCTTTTTCCCTCATATCTCAATCTCTTTAAAAAAAATAATTCTATGTTCGTCTGCAGGGTCCCAACTATCTCTGTACCAAAATTCATCGAAATCGGTTTAGCCATTAAGTCGTGAAGAGGTAACAAATAAACAAACTCACTTTCGCTTTTATAATATTAGTAAGGATAGCACAATTAGGGCCAATTTAGTCTGTAAATAGATGATTTTTTTATACGATCTATAGTATTACTCACTTTTAATTCCACACAACCAACAGGTGTACCACAGGAGCCCGGTGGTGGTTGATGCGTGTGTTGTACAATGCAGCCACTCAATTCACTCATGCCGTATACATTGTAAACCTTATCCATTTTAGTTATTAGCTGCCAACAAAAATAGCACTAGACATTAGTATTGAGAAAGCAAGCATTGAATTTAACAAAGCATTTTTTAAGAATGTCATCTTGCAGTTCAACCGGGCAATTCCTGGATGCCTTGAAATTAAGAAACTTACTAACTAAGCGACTACACTCTAAGGGCACCCCATGTGGGGTACGAGCCTCGACTAATGGCGTCGCTGGGGGAGGACAGCAAAGGGACAGGCTGGATCTGAGTGATATTATTTAGGGAATGGTTTGATCTTACTGGGTCAGCATCGCGGGCTGGCTCCAGCAAGACACGGCTATGAAAGGATTTTAGCACGACATTGATACAAATACCTTGCTTACCGGAACTGCGGGTTCTAAAGACATCTCTTCGGAACACAAACGGGCAATGGAGGAACATGGATGGGTCAGTACAATTCAGTACCTTCTTCTCCACCCTGAGTGGGAAGAATTATTTAAAAAAGTCGGGTATCCGAAAAAAAAAGTCGAAATCCATCAAAGTTTATGGAAGATACGAGGTTTTAAAAATTACAAACCTAAAAGTTACGCGCAAGAACCGCAATCACGGTAGTCGGGTAAACCTTGGGCATAGTTGGATTTTCAACTCTCCCGGTACTGCGAGTACCGGGAGAGTTGAAAATCCAACTATGGCTGCATATGCATATGGGTGCATTCAAAATCAATCGAGTGGTATTCGTTCGTTTTTCGTGCATTGGTATTAAAACTATTGTGTGGAATGTGTGAATGATTAATGGCAAGTAAGAAAGTGAGTAATGCTGCACCGATCCCAAACAAATTAGGATAGCAAACCATAGATTTACCTTTAATTTATCGACTAACTCTTGCGATGCTGCGCTGCCTGCTAGCAATACGAATTCAAAGCCGGTGAAGTCACATTTAGCATTCGTAATCATGGTCGTCATAATAGTAGGGCTGGTGAAGATATACGTTGGCTGTTGAACATAAAAGACCATTAGAAATAAAGAAATAATGAATGTATGGACCACACATTTTATGCCTGGGTTGTTGAACCCGTTGAATGTCGTTCAGTTTCTACAAGTGTCTTAACACTCTTAACACGTCCGTAAACAGTACAGACGCCTGTGGTCGTTCAGGCATCTAGATTGCTATACTATAAGTGGTACGACAGTACGCCTGTCGACGTTTCAGTTTTTACTTGCATAAAATCAGTATGCCACACGACGACCGATGTTTCATACTATCATAAAGAATGGCATTTTGTACGGTCACCACAGGTATAATAGGGTAGATGATACCACCAATCAATTGATATACTTTTTATGAGCTGTCAAAACGCGTTTCCCCCATAGATTTTGTATGAGACTCGCAACGATGACGTCACTATTTTGTCAAGTCAATGATGCAACTATTTATTGATTTAAAAGCAACTAAAAATCGAATTTTAAAGTTATTTTGAAATGAATGGAGTTCTCAGGTCTAGAATAAGGTGTTCTTTCAGAAAATTGTGTTTTTTAATTATTGGTTAATGGTGTCAACTACCTAATTACGACTTTTGTACTGTCACTATATTTTACTAAAATTTTTATTCATATGAAAAAAAGCAGTGTCTCAGTAGCTGCAACCTGTGAGATAATACTGTCCACAAACGTGTTAAGTACCAATGAGGGAACTTTATACGGTATGGGTGTAGCTATCGGCTTAACAAATCTTCGTTTTACCTCGCTAAAAATTCGTCGATTTTGGGAGCGTTTACGCGCGTTTTTTTATGCAAAATTCAACAGAAACAGGACATTACAGACAGGACAGGACATTAGAAAGAGACCTGTAAGCCTACCATGACGTCTTAAAGCAGAACTTATTCGACTGAGGGAAAGAGATGGTGGTACTGTTTTCGCTGTTGCATGGTGCGGGTGACATAAGATGAAAAGACGTATTTACTGATGGGATGTACTGCTGTGATGGGTAATCTTTTATCCTCTACGATATTCAGGGTGAAGCCTATATTCAGTAGCTCACCGTCCGTTCGTCTCTTGACGACAGGCTGTGTCGACGGCGCGTTAGTGTTTCACGCGCGCCTCAAAGAGAGCAAAGCAGAGGGATGCCTACCGGGGTTGCGGGTTGTTCGAAAGAGATACCGCGGCCCCGGAACGTAAAGGGCAATAGAAGGAACAAGGGTGGGTTTTAGTCAGTTTAAGTTTGACACTCCCGCCGCTCCGCCCAGGGAAGTTATTTGATGATTTCCCACCCTAAAGAAAAACCTATATTAAGTCATGGTCGTAAATCGCGGTTAGGTTCCAGATTGAGGAGGAACGGTTCATTTACCTGGTGACACCCGTACTATGCCATAGCAAAAACAGTATGGTGTTAAATGCAAAATTTTGTCACATCACATACTTCAACTCTACCTCTATCCCAAGATTTGCAGGACCTACATATCAGTAAGGCTGTAATCCCTTGAAGCTCAGAACAAACAAAAGTACTACTACTAACCTACAGGTCCATACTTTCACAATAAAATACAATACGTTACGTTGTACGCACGGTGTCAGATGAAGCTTAAAAACCACTTTATGCGTATCTTACATTATTTATTTAAGTAACAGATATCATTTAGATATAAACATATAAATAATGGTATCTTAAGTCTCACTGCATAACCAATGACAGGCAAACACCACATGCAAAGTACTCTATGTTGTTAATAATTATACAAGAAATCTTTTGAAAGCAAGACCATGTTATGCTAGAAATGTCTAGCTGAATGTGTCACCGTGTGTACAACTGTAATAGCAATGCATGGTACATGTAATAGGAGCGAGCCCAATGCCATCAACTGGAAACAAAGACAGACTCCGCGCTGACTTGGACCTGTAAATCTTACCCAAAATGTATCACACAATAGCCAGACGAAGAATGAATACCTTATATTTATCGACAAGGTCACCGAAATGTTCCGGAGTAACAGATGACGATGTCTGCAGCCGCGAATACTTCATGATTGGGGCAAAGAGGTAGTGGAGGCCAGCAGTCAGCCACTGTCCTGGTGAGACCACTATCACCAACTTTGTTGGCGTCGGGAACTTGGAGAAGTTCGACCTAAAGTTAACAGTGGCATTAGACAGGGCGTCAAATGACACACGCGAGAGTCATTTATTTGTTTCGCGTGAATACCGGCGCGTCACGGTGACTGGACTTTTTACCCCTAGTCGTTGCAACATGCGTGCCGCTTGTTCGTGTAGGTAGTTTGTGGCCAATCGGTAATTTTTGAAAACGAGATATTTTTTCAAGCAATGATTTGTATTGGGTTTAATTCTTATTTTTTGTTGTAGTTGATCGCTTTTTCTTGGTAACCATGCTGTCCCACTACTGGACAAAGACCTTCTACAAGGTTTTCTATAAATTCTTGCCTTGCGCTACCTCAAACTAATTCTTGCGGTAGGCCTCTAGCATGTCATGCCACTGTGTGTGGCTTACAGTTAATATTAATCAAAAGTGGAGCGACACTACAAAATAGTACTACAGGGCCATCTATTATACTAATATAGAACTAACATCGAAATTCTTAATCACTATCCGAGAATTAACATTGTAAAGAAAAGCCCGGCAACAAATATCGGACAGCAGTTTACCAGAGACAACGCCCCGGTCGTCTGGTCGCCGGTTCCTCACTTTTCTACGAGGAATGATGAAATATCTGACCCTGATCTCACCTCCCCTTAAAAGTAATAGCGAGGTCTATTAAAATTAAATCCTGATTTAGCATCAGCAATAATATCCCACTTTTTTTTCAAAATTAATTACTATGGGTAAAGTCACCCCGGGCGCCGGGCGCCGCGAGACGACTCCCGGCCACCGTAGATACGGGCCTGTGGACGGTGAGCAATGGGTAGATCACCGTCCGTCCGTCTATTGACGACATGCCGTATCGACGGGGCGTTCGTGTTTCAAGCGCGCCTCAAAGAGACGTCAGCAAAGCAGAGGGGCTTGCCAGAGCCTCCGCCTGCCGGGGTTGCGGGTTGTTCGAAAGAGATACCGCGGCCCCGTAAACGTAATGGGCAACAGAAGCAACATAGATGGATTTTAGTCAGTAAAAGTCCAGAGCGGGGGAAGATAATTGATGATTTCCCATCCGAAAAAAAAGGGTAAACTCACCACAGATATGGACTCATGGTAACCAAATTCTTGTGTGTAAGCATGGCCGTTTTAGGCACACCTAAGGTTCCACTGGTCGATGTCAGGTACGCCACCGTATCCTCTGGGTTAAAGTCTGTTGGTCTGAAATATTTGCTGGTTCAGTTAAATTTGAATTTTAAGTAACTAGCTTTTGCCCGCAATTTCGCTAGCGTTGAATTTGGGGCAACACAGTTCCCCTTTCCTTTTACTTTCTACTAGTCGTTTTTGCCCTTGAACCTTATTGATTGTAATAGCAATGCTAAGTTTTCCCTTTTCTTCCCTCTTTTTCCATCATTTCCCACTTTAAAAAAAATTGCTTGTGTCCGTCTCCAGGGTCCCAACTATCTCTGTACCTTTAAATTCAAATTAATCAAAATCGGTCATTTAGGCGTGAAGACGTAAGAAATAAACAAACAAAATCACTTTCGCTTTTATAATATTAGTTGTTTTGAATCTTCGCAATGGGCACACGACATTGCTGCCTTCGTGGAAATATTCTGCATGAGGCTAGTACAAGAGAGTGGATCATGGCCGTAGAGCAGAGATACCTTCGCCCAGCAGTGGATGCATTGGGCTAGACTTCCTATTTTTTTCCAACTATGTTGGGGTCGGCTTCCAGTCTAACCGGATGCAGCTGAATATCAGTATTTTACATGGAGTGACTGCCTATCTGACCTCCACAACCCAGTTAGTACTAGTGGTAATGTGATACCCCTTGGTAAGACTGGTTGTTAGGCTTTCGGGACACTGACTACCTGTAACGACTGTCAAAGATCTATAAATGACAGCCAGAACCAACGGCTTAATACTTTCCGAGGCACGGAGGAAACTCGGTATGTAACGGGTGGTCACCCATCCACAGACCAACCTAGGCAAGCGCGGCTTAACCTAAAGATCGACCCGAGCGGCTGCTATTATTTAGCCTTACTACTTTACTTCTGTAAATTCATGAAACTGATCGCGTCAGTTCCAATGCAAAGTACAAAATCTTTTTTGGGAATACCAAAAGTCGAAGAACAAAAGTTATTTCGTTTCGTACGAACACGGAAGGTCTTGCTTTTATTTTGTTACACCGTGAGTTATTATTCTATACAAAACCAGAATGCAGTCTTAGGAAACTGCCTGCTTGGAATTGCTATTTATATAGTTTGTAACGTGGTTTCTGGTTTGAAACAATACAACATTTCTGACAAGAGTTAAATAATAGTTTAAAAAAATATTGTAGCAAGGAATAATAAGGATCGTAGAGAACTTGGGACTCTGGGCACGCCGACTCGGAGAGGTGCGGTTCGAAGAGGATGGTGGGGTCATAAGATATGCAGTCACTGAAATTTCGAAGTATAAGCATGCACAAAGTACTTACTGAAAACGTTTGACTGCCTCGTCATCTATATTATCCAGCAATTGTTTCAGAGTAGTATAGTGACTATCCTTATCAAAGGTGACAATTTTAGCTTCTACATTTGCTAAAGCCAAAGCCTTCTCTATATCTGCTGTCTTGTAGCTCTGACCAAAAATTATATTCGGGCGGTTGGGGTGAAATAGATCTTTCAATTCATCTGGAATGTGAAGATTGTTTTGTATATTACTAGCTTTTGCCGGCGGCTTTGCTCGCGTTAAATTCGGGGTAACACAGATCCCCTTTCCTGATTTGCAGGTACCTGCCACCTGTAGGTTTTGCCCTTGCGCATTATTTACTGTAATCGCAATGCTAAGTTTTCCGTTTTCTTCCCTCTGTCTCTCTCATGCCTCAATCTTTTTAAAAAATATATAAATAGCCTATGTCCGTCTCCAGGGTCCCAAATATCTCTGTACCAAAATTCATCAAAATCGGTTTAGCCATTTAAGCGTGAAGACGTAACAAACAAACTCACTGTTTCTTTTATAATATTACTAGCTTTCGCCTGCGGCTTCGCCCGCGTTAAATTTGGGGTAACACAGTTCTCCTTGCGTCTTATTGATTTGTAATAGCAACGCTAAGTTTTACCTTTTCTTTCCTCTTTCTCCCTCACATCCCCCTTTTTTAAATAAAAATTAGCCTATGTCCGTCTCCTGGTTCCCAGCTATCTATGTACCAAAATTCATCACAATCGGTTTAGCCATTAAAGCGTGAAGAGGTAACAAACAAACAAACAAATAAATAAACAAACAAACAAACTCACTTTCGCTTTTATAATATTAGTAAGGATAAGTAAGGAGTAAGGATAGTAAGGATAAGGATAAAGATTGTAGAATTTTTAATACTCACTGACACCCAAAGTAGCATCAATACATGCCACAGATATACCAAGAAACAGTGCTGCGTTGTGGGGTATGCAGTAATCTAGGTGGTTCGGTCCCATCAGTACCATAACGTCATCTTTCTTCAAGTTCATGTTCGAGAGAGAGATAGCGCATCGAATACTTCTGTCTAGAACTGAGCTACTGGTTTCAGATTCGCCAGTTCCTCCGTCAATCTGTTGGTTGATAATTGGCTAATTGGGTTGAGTTTAAAGATTCTTTATTTATTCTAGAATATCTTGGGACAACTCACACACGGCTATCTGATCCTAAGCTAAGCAGAGCTTGTGTTATGGTAACCAGACAACTGATATACATACTTATATAATTTATAAATACGTACATATTATAGATAAATCACACCCAGATACAGAACAAACAAACATGCTCATCACACAAAGTTTATCCTGGGTGGGAATCGAACCCATGACCTCCAGCTCAGCAGTCAGGGCCACTGACCACTAGACCAACAGGCCCGTCAAAATTCGTATTCTAGAAGAATATATATTGTTCAGTTATCGGATAAATACATAGGTAATTAAGATAAAGTGTAGGTAGTACATGTTTTTTTTTATTAGAGTGTGGGTAGGTTTGATGTCAATCGTCCAAGTGTTTAATATTATTACTGGAGTGACAATATATACAAAATAATTGTTATGTCTGTTTGTCGAGATAAGTTTTTCATTAAGTGCATTAAGAGGGAAAATCTACTGGTTACCAAAGATCCTGCTGGAGTCGCGGGTCTTGCCGGGGTTGCGGATTGTTCGAAAGAGATACCGCGGCCCCGGATCATAAAGGTCAAAAAAAAGGAAGAAACATGGGCGGGTTTTAGTATAAGTCTTACACTCTCTGCTCCGAGCGGAGCGGGGTAAGTTATTAGATGATTACCCATCCGCAAAAAAAAGTGGTCACCAGCGACAATATCACCAGCAAAGAGATGTCGTCAAATCTGAGGAGTCCCACCAGGGCCTATGAAAACAAAAACAAATATAGGTACCTGCAGAACAAACTCGGGGCCCTCTTGCAAGCTGTGTAGCATGAGCTTGCCGATATGGTGTCTGTCTGATGGGATCCTTGTCTTCGCCACCACACGGGATCCAACCTCGGCCATATACCAATGCACTGCGTCGAAGGCATGTTTCGCCATTTTTATTCAGTATTAGATCTGAAACCAAAACAATTTCTGTGCTTATATTATGAGATTGAAACCCTTGAGATACGCTCATGAGACACAGGATTTGGAAACAAACGAAAATTGTATATAATTTGGCCATAGTATCTCTTTCGAACTAACCCACAGAAATCGTAACTAGATACAGCTGGCTAGAACTGGGTGTAACCCGGGTCCCATTGGTGCCAGTAGGCTCGCTCTTATATTACATAAGACTTAAAAACGTTACTGGCGAAACCCTCTGAAGATATTAGGGGGGCGATGTTATCTATAGTACAATTAACTTTGCTTAGAACGCTAATGTCAGTCTTTTCTTTCGTTTTACCCATATTCATATGTAAAACTTTCCACTCGACTTTTACCTTCATAATAATGTTGGTGCATTATTATTATTACTGAAACCCGCCACAACTTAAAACTAAATGTAATAATCACACAACCAGAGATAGCCGAATGATGTGACCGTCAGAACGCCAAGTCATAGGTTACGTTAAGTTCAAACGCAACAATTCGACCTCTCGGTGAGATCTCATGGTGGCATCAAGATAGCGTGGTACTAAAGCGGCGTTAATTTCAGAAGTAATTTAGAGAGACAAGACGGCGTCCTCACCTACCGCCTGACGCAGGTCCTTACTGGACAGTAAAGTTTCGGGAAATTCCTGCACAAAATCGGACGGGAGGAAATGCTTTGGTCTGTGCAGCTTGGATGGAGTACTGATGTTTCGGCGGCGGTCTCCCGCACCCGGCCCTGGTTCAGTCCAAGGTACGGAGCGAGAGGGAATGGGAAGCAGTCACCGTATTCTGGAAAACAGTGATGCTAGTCAATGAGGAAACCAGACGTTTGAGGGAGTGAATCTCAAATCAATTTAGTCGCCGCGAGAGACTCCGGGGTTTGGTCGCCGCGAGATGACTTGCGGCCACCATATGTGCGACTTTTTGGACGGTGAGCAATGAATAGCTCTCCGTACGTCCGTCTAATGACGACAGGCCGTTTCGAAGTTGCATTCGTGTTCCACGAGCGCCTGCCAACAAAGCACAGAGACCTGCTAGAACCACCGCCTGTCGGTTGCAGGTTATTTAAAAGAGGCTTATGCCCCGCCCCGGAACATAAATGGCAAAAGAAGAAAGTGGGTGAGTTTTAATCGGTAAAATTCTGACACTTCTCCCGCTCCAAAGCTATTTCAGGATTGTATTCGCAAAAAAATGTCAGAAGTCCATGGGTGGCATAAAAAACTGACACCAGGTTAGGTAACCACACAATGAAGAAAAAAAAGATAGTTAAATATTACTCACAATAGGTCCTTATTAAAATTAGGAACAAGTGGTATTGTCAACGGTACTTTCCCAAATGCACGTTCAGCATTCGATTCAAAATTAGACATCATATATTATAACGTATTTAAATGCATATATAAACCAATAAACACATAAGTATTAGACTAGCACTAAAACAAATATCGCAAGGAATAATAAAAAGATATACAGAAATATCTTTGAGCTCCCAATAAAATTATTAAATTCGAAAACTATCGGATACCTATTTGTTTACTTGTTGTCGTTCATTTATTTTTAAGAGAAACATTTAAAAATAGTAGCCCACCGGTATCGGGAACAGGGTCACCGGCAGTTAGGGATCCAGAGAGAATAACCTCCTAACGATACGAGCCGTATCCAAGAGTACCGCTTTTTTTTGGTCACCTCCTTCCAGTCATGCTAGCGAAGGAAGTGGCCGGGCGTTCGAGGGAGAGAACCTCAAACCAACACAGCCGCTGCGGCAGACGCCCCGGGCGCCGGGTGCCGCGAGACGACATCCAGCCATTGTAGATGCTGGCCTATGGACGGTGTATTCGGACGGTGACGGTCTATTGACGACAGGCCGTGTCGACGGCGCGTTTGTGTTTCACGCGCGTCTCAAAGAGACGTCAGCAAAGCAGAGGGGCTTGCCTGAGCCACCACCTGTCGGTTGCGGGTTGTTCGAAAGAGATACCGCGGCCCCGGAACGTAAAGGCCAAAAGAAGGAACATGGGTGGGTTTTAGTCAGTAAAAATCTCACACTCCCCCCCGCTCCACCCAGAGCGGGGGAAGTGAATGGTAAAAAAAGATTACCGCTCTCTTCCGCCTACCAAAAGCATCATAGTAGCATTTTACTGTTGAGGATATTTAGGTATTCGCGGAAGAGAGAGAGAGAGAGAGAGAGGCTAGCTACCTACTGGGCATGGTCTGACATAAGTACACGACAGTACTGCATCGAAAGAATAGAAATAAGGTAGGAAATATTTCGGTGTTTGATTTTATTTAATTATCATGTCCGCCAAAATGTAGGTCATTTTGCAGTTTTAATTGATTATAAAAAAAATACAGGTCCGTGTTCGAAAAACTTTAGATATCTCCTTAGTCTATAAAATTTCCTTTGTTTTAGATAGATATAAAAAATATGATTTTTGTCGCTGAAAAATTGAGAATTTCGAGACGAAAAATATTTTCTCGGTGTCTTTTTAAACATTTTTTTTTCGTAGTACAAGACCATTTTTGTAAACTGATTTTGTTTAAGTCTTTACACTATGTATTGAACTATACACGGTTATTTTGGCTAGTGGCATGTACAGATACGACTAATTTTGCGACGAAAATCTAGACGTTTTACGAAGTGTTTGCTTTGTACAGCGCCTTAATTGAGCTGCATAACAACAGCCTCTTTAGGTACGAGTATTTATCGAGACTGTTGGTAATTAAGCCATTAGTTGATACGACTATCGGCACAATGATATCTCAATCCACACCCCACATGCCGACAATTTATATTGTTACAGTTAAAGCTTAATTTCCTTTTTTTTTTCGGGTGGGAAATCATCCAATGACTTCCCCCGCTCTGGGCGGAGCGGGGGGGCATGTCAGACTTGTACTGACTAAAACCCACCCATGTTCCTTCTATTGCCTTTTACGTTCCGAGACCGCGGTATCTCTTTCGAACAACCCGCAATCCCGGCAGGCGGAGGCTCTGGCAAGCCCCTCTGCTTTACTGACTCTCTTTGAGGCGCGCGTGAAACACGAAGGCGCCGTCGACACGGCAGCTTAATATGCTTTACGTGGTCAAAAAACGGAACCCTTATTATAGGATCACTTTGTTTGTCTGTCAAGACCCTTTATATCGGGAATGCGTGTAGGTATCGAGTAGAAATTAACCATATACTCAAGTCTGCGGTTTCTTACAGCTGTGAAAAACCAATACAGATACTTTTTTTGACGACAACGTTGGCCCAGTGGCTGAACGTTCTGCTGAACGCTGGCTGACTTCGATTCCCGCACGGAACAAATATTTGTATGACCTGCAGGTAGTTGTTTCGGGTCTGGTTGTTTGTGTATGTGAGTTCAAATGTTTGTAAACGCACCCACGATACAGGAGAAATTCCTAGAGTGGGGCAACGTTTAAAAGATACTAACTAATTCTACGCAGTTTAAATATATGGCCGTTTATGACGCCAGTTTGTACGGAACTCTCGGTACGCTCGCACTTGGTCGGTTTTTGTTAATATGCAGTTGAAGGCTTTAATTATTTTTCTTCAAGGAATTCTTTAACGGCTTCTTTTTAAAAATACCAATTGCATTTATATTTTTAATGTCTATTATAGGTAACTTAGTATAAATTTGTAACTGCTCTGTTGTTCTCGCGGTCGCCAGTGCGACTGCAAAGCACGGAGTCCTGGGTTCGATTCCCAGGTCGGGCAAAAATTGATTTTGGGTTTTTCCATTACGAATATCACAGTAGTCAGGAGTTTGGAAGATGGTGTTATCATACCTCCATGCCTCGGAAAGCATGTTAAGCCGTTGGTCCTGCGTCTGATCTCTCTCCGGTCGTGTCGGATTGCCGTCCCATCGGACTATGAGAGTGAGGGAACAGAGAGTGCACCTGGTGCCTGCGCACACACACCTGCACTAAAATATCTCTCGCGTCGATGGCTAATCTCTGCTGAGTTTGGCCGCCGTGGTCCAAAACGTTCAGAAGAACTATCCTTACTAATATTAAAAAGCGAAAGTGAATTTGTTTGTTACCTCTTCACGCCTAATGAATTTGGTACAGAGATTTGGAACCCTGGAGACATAGAGAAATGAGGGTGAAAGAGGGAAGAAAAAAGAAAACCTAGCTTTGCTATTACAATAAATCAGGTGCAATGGCAAAACTACAGATAGCAGGTACCTGTATATCAGGAAAGGGGAACCGTGTTAGCCCAAATTTAACGCGAGCGAAGCCGCGGGCAAAATTTGGTACTTATATATTTTTAAGCTCATACAAAAAATACTATTGCTATGCGTTGCAGTGTGGGATGTCTTATTGCATAACGTTTTATATTATCTCTAAATAATTCCATGCAATATATTGTTTAGTAGTTGACAAATATACTTATGATTTTATGGCCTAATATACGCATTTAGATAGTTCAGATATGATTTGTGGAATTTTTAATCAAATGCATTTGGAAAAGTACCATTGCTCATAGCACCTGTTTCTAATTTTAATAAGTACCTGATGTAAGTAATCGTTTAGTTGTCTTCTATGTTTTCATTAATGTGTGTTTAGTACCTAAATTGGTGTCAAATTTTTGGTCCAAAGGAGCTCCCTCTGAGGCACCTCTGACTGATTCAAGTGAGCAAACTTTGTCATTGCAGTCGAGCCGGATTTAACGCATGAGCCGCCAGACGAGTGTGTCATAGAGCCAAGAACAGCAGTGACAAATTCTCACGTGAGTTAAACGACGTTTTCCAATACACTTCGGAGAAATTAAATAACAGAACAAAAAATACTTTTGTCATTAATCAATATGAAACTGAAAGAGAAACAAAGGCCAATCAAGGACATCGCTAAACAGCCTAACATTAAAAATAAGAAATTCAAATGACTTTGGAACTCAAATAAATATCAATTTGTTTTTTTAAGCAAATTGCTTTATAAATGAGTGTTTATTTGTGATAATTATTGAAAAAAACTCATTTTTTTACTAAAATAAATATGAAGGCCTTGCTTGCTTTATAACAAGCCTTGCTCTGTAAAAAATACTTAGCGATTTGAGCAGTTGTTATTTAAGTCATTTATTTATTTACATATTTTTTTATATTTTTACATATTTCTTATCAAAAACAAAAAAAAAACATTAAAAAATATGAAAATAGTAGCCCACCGGTATCGGGAATAGGGTCCAAGCTACCGGCGGTCAGGGCTCCACAGAAAGGAACCTCCTAACAATACGAGCCGTGTCCAGGAGTACCGCTTTCTGTATCAAGCCCTTGATCCAACTGCCTAACGAGAGCCTCCTCAGGTATTGGTCGAGGCTTTTGGCAATTAAACCATTGGCTGAAACGACTATCGGCACAATGATCGCTGACTCCCCAACCTCGCGAGCCAAGTCAATATTCTTGATTTGCTTATCTTTCTCGGCTTTCACGAGGTTCTCATCATGCGGGACTGTTATGTCAACAATCATTGCGCGCCGCTCTGATCGATCCACCACCACTATATCAGGCTTGTTGGCAACAATAGTCCTGTCAGTGATGATGGAGCGATCCCAGCACAATGTGATATTGCCAATACATTACATTATTATTAACAATTAAAACGGGATTTTTACCATGTTTGTTATATCTCATCCGTGATCATGGTTCGCAACATCGCCGAAATATCGGGACCTCGGAATAAATAACAAACATGGTAAATATCCCGTTTAAAGTGTTACAAACTTAACATTATGACGTTTACATAGTAACAAAATCTTTAACATAACAATCATTCAGACAGTTTCTGTATAATCTTATCATACAGTATTATTACTTTTTATTGAAAGTAATTCCTAGTTTGTTAATAAAAAAACTGATAAGTTATACTCATATGTATATATTTTTTTTTATGATTGACTTTAAACAAAACGCACTAGTTGACGGTGCGTTCGTGTTTCACTCAAACGTCAAAGAGGCTTGGGTGGTAGCGTGTCTACCAGTAGTATAAATTAAAAAAACATAAATAAAAAAAAAATCGAAAACCTTACAACAACATCCTAAACCAAAGTTAATGGTTTTTTTTTAAACGTTGCCCCACACTAAGAATGTCTCCTGTATCGTGAGTGCATTTACAAACATTTAGACTCACATATACAAACAGCCAGACTCGGAACAATTATCAGTAGGCCATACAAATATTTGTTCCGTGCTGGAATCGAGCCCGCGACACGCAGCGCAGCAGTCGATCGCTCAGCCACTGGCCCAACCGTGTCGTTTAATATTATCACACATGATATTCTCGACATTTCGCTATATAAGTAGGATTACTTAGTAGATTCTTACTTGGCAAGTTACAGTCCTTTTATTTCAGCACGATTTAAAGTAAAATCGTCCACTGTGTAAGAATGTATTTTAGGGATCCATAGTCAAAAAGAAATACTTAAGTTTCGCCATGTCAGTCTGTCTGACAGTGACGTGCAACTACGAAACCCTACACTGTTCATGACACGCACTTGACCGATTTTTTAATCAATGTCTCAGTCAATTAATTGTGAATTTAAAAAAACAAGTACTGAAAAAAAACCTTTTTTGATTTCAGATCTAATACTGAATAAAAAATGGTGAAGCATGCCTTCGACGCAGTGCACTGGTATATGGCCGAGGTTGGATCCCGTGTGGTGGCGAAGACAGGGATCCCGTCAGACAGACACCATATCGGCAAGCTCATACTACGCAGCTTGCAAGATGGCCCCGAGTTTGTTCAGCAGGTAATATTTGTTAATGTTGAGTTTTATAGGCCGAGACGGGACCCTCAGATTTGACGTTATCTCTTCGAGGCGGGTGTGGAATACGAACGCGCCGATGCTGGTGACCGCTAAACGTTGTATTTTGGAAGACGTTGTTAACTTATCCCACTTTATGTCATGACTAGCTTTTGCCCGCGGCTTAGCTCGCGTTTAATTTGGGGTAACACAGTTCTCCTTTCCTGATTTGCAAGTACCTGTTTCATGTAGTGTTTGCCCTAGCCCCTTTTTTATTGTAATAGCAAAGCTAAGGTTTCCCTTTGCTTTCCTCTTTATCCCTCATTTCTCCCTTTTATTAGAAAAAAAATGCCTATGTCCGTCTCCAGGGTCCCAACTACTCTGTACCAAAATTCATCAAAATTGTGTGTGAAGACGTAACAAGCAAACAAACTCACTTTCGCTTTTATAATATTAGTAAGGATTTGCCTTGCCTTTTCCAACTACAATGAGGTTATCTGCCAGTCTTAGCGAATGTTGCTGAATAGTATTTCCACATAAGCGACTACCTACCTCATCTTTATTACTTATCCTTATTTGTGTTGTCTAAATAAACATTCCAATTGGCCAATTATCAACCAACAGATTGATGGAGGAACTGGCGAATCTGAAACCAGTAGCTCAGTTCTAGACAGAAGCATTCGATGCACTATCTCTCTCTCGAACATGAACTTGAAGAAAGATGACGTTATGGTACTGATGGGACCGAACCACCTAGATTACTGCATACCCCACAATGCAGCACTGTTTCTTGGTATAATGGTGGCATCTATTGATGCTACTTTGGGTGTAAGTGAGTATTAAAAAGAACCAAATAGGTAGATGGATAGCATATTTCTTAATATGTAAGCCATAAAAATAACAAGAACTTATAAACAGAATAAAAGGGATGGTCTTATTACTAAAAGAAATTTTTTGAAGACGACTGACGATGAATTTAAGGGAGGAGGAAAGACAGTACTGCATATAACAAACGCAAGTACACGCATAAAAATGACTAAAGACATAATCGGTCTTATTGCGATAAAATGTAGCTATAATCTTTAGATAAGAAGGTCAATAAAAATGTGATAACCTCATAACAATAATGCTAAGATATAAAATAATTTCAACCTGTATTTTTTGACTTTTGCCGGTAGTACTGATTGAAAGAAAATAAGAATCACAAAAAAGAAGAAAGAACGACAAAAAAGGATGATGAGCAAAATACTCTTTAAATTTCAGATGAATTGAAAGACCTATTTCACACCAATCGCCCGAATATAATTTTTGGTCAGAGCGAAAAGACAGCTGATATAGAGAAGGCTTTGGCTTTAGCAAATGTAGAAGCCAAAATTGTCACCTTTGATAAGGATAGTCACTATACTACTCTGAAACAATTGCTGGATAATACAGATGAAGAGGCAGTCAAACGTTTTCAGTAAGTACTTTAACTTCGATCTTTCGAAAGGATCACTTCGTTATCCGTCTGTCTGACTGTCAAGACCCTTTATCTCGGTAATGCGTGAAGATATGGAGTTGAAAATAATACCAGACACTGAAATTTGGGGTCCCTCAGAAGTGATAAAAAATCAACCCTCTAAGTTTACCCAGTCAAAAGAAATGGCCGTTTATGTCGCAAGTCAACTTTCCGTGCGCCAGTCCGACTCGCTTTTGACCGTTTTTTTTTTAATTTTGAGTTACTTCCGTATCTCAACCCTAAAAAGGATTCATTTAAAAAAGTCATAAAACAAAAGATATTCAGATTCATGGTCCGAGAGGAGACCACGCGGTGACACGGGAGGTCTGCGTTTACTATGTATACATCTTTAAATTAAACTGAATCTGCAATGAATATTTCAGGCCAACAGACTTAAACCCAGAGGACACGGTGGCGTACCTGTTATCGACCAGTGGAACCACGGGTGTGCCTAAAACGGCCATGCTTACACACAAAAACTTTACCACTATCATTCCATATATGTGGTAAGTTATCTGGTTTTACAACATTTTTAAAGAAAACAATACTAGCTGTGTCTTGTTTGTTTTGTTGGGGGTTACTTCACTATTATTTAAAAAAACAGGGAACATTTGTTCCTTGTGGAAATCGAACTCGGTACACGCAGCGAGGCAGTCGATCGCTCATCTACTCCATCCATGCCGTCAAAACGTGTGTTTAATGACACTGTTCTGTTTAGGTCAAATTTCTCTAAGTTTCCGACACCAACAAGGATGGTGGCATTGGTCTCACCAGGTCAGTGGCTGACAGCTGGCTTCGCCTACCTCTTTGGCCCGATCCTGAAGTATACGCGGCTGCAGACCTCGTCACCTGTCACTCCGGAACATTTCGGTGAACTTGTTAATAAATATAAGGTATATCATTCATCGTTGGTCTATTGGGTTTAAGCGCTACAGCTCAATAAGGTCTTGGTTTCGATTTCCAGCTCCAGGTTGACCCGAAATCCGTCTATGCTTGGTTGATGGCATAAAGTTCGCCCATGACGTGTTACTGATATGCCCCCATGTTCCGGCAACTGGAAAAAGGGTATACGCAACTTGGGAGAGAGCAAATAACCTCCCCCACTCTGGGCGGAGCGGGATCAGTGTTAGAATTTTACTGACTAAAACCCACCCATGTTCCTTCTTTTGCTCTTTATATTCCGGGGTCGCAGTAGCTCTTTCGAACAACCTGCAACCCCGACAGGCGTTGGCTCTGGCAGGCCTCGGCTTACCCTCTGCTTTGCTGTCATCTCTTTCAGGCGCGTATGGAATACGACACAGCTTGTGTCTCAGAGCCTAAATTAAAGTATGCAATGTGACAAGAACTTCTACTGAACAAAGCTTATGGTTCTTACAATAATTCTGTCTGTATGTCTTATGGATTTTCATGTTCAACAGCCAACGTATATCTTCACTAGTCCAACTATGATGACGACGATGATTACGAATGCTAAATGTGACTTCACCTGCTTTGAACACGTGTTTCTAGGAGGCAGCGCTACTTCTCAACAGTTAGTCGTTGAAGTAAAGGTAACTTATGTCATTTATAGTCTCCTTAATATCCTTAAGTTTCTTCACACAGCCCACACAATATGTCGTACAAACGGGCGAACATTTGACGCGATGATTTTGTGTCACTCAACTGATTTGAAGCACTGCTTGGTTCCGACAGAGTTGAAAATTTTACAGTGATCTGCTTTTATACGTTTTTTTTTTCATGCACATCTTGTATTTTTTGTAAATTTCTGTACCACGTGGAAAAAAATGGATCATTCAAACGGCTAAATGGATTTCGACCGATTGATGATTTGATTATTTTGAAATCGTTATAACTTACATGCTAAAATGTTTTGTTAATGTAAAAAAAATACGTCACTACCTTAATACCGATGCCTAATACTTCTTTTGTTTACAGCAAATAACTAAAACAGAAAATGTTTACAATATGTATGGCATGAGTGAAATGGGTGGTGCCATTGTACAACACGAGTACCCTTCTCCATCTGGCTCGTGCGGTAAACCTATTGGTTGTGTAACAACAAAAGTAAGTAGTTCTCATAGATAACATTTAGGGTTGCCGCAAATGGACCACCTGCGATAGCCGCTTAAGGCGTCACGAGAAGCCGCACAAACTAGTATAACGTGTGGCCGCCACTGGTGTCAATCATGTGCGGTGAGTCCATATAAAATGTATGAAAACTAATAGGAAATATACCGGTGGCGGCATCTTGTGGCTTTGACCGGTGGCCCGTGTGCGGCGACCCTTACTAACCTAACCACTTGTACAAGAGCTCAAGCATAATGAAAGTTGCGACAAAAAAAAAATGCTTGCAACACGCCGACTACCAACGTGAACACAAGAAACAAGTGAAACACGCGCGCGACTTTTAACGCAACTCGCATTACCGGAGGTCATGAATAAGGCGTTAGAAAATTCCAATGATGACAATAAGTACAGAAACGCCTCGGATTGCCAATTTATTTTGGTAGTTGTTTTCTTGGTTATCATTTTGGAACACTTCCAAGTGATCCATATGATGAAGGCTTATCATCAAACCACTTTCTCAGCTCTGGGCGGAGAGAGATCGAGTGTCAGGCTTTTACTGACTAAATCCCACCCATGTTCCTTCTTTTGCCTTTAGTGTGGTTGCGGCAACCCTAACAGACAGTGGCCTTGGCGGGACCATCTGCTTTGCACACGCGCCTCTTTAAGATATGTCATCTCTCAAAAAGGCGTGCGTGGACACGAACGTGTCACGTGTCAGTCACTAGACGGACGGACGGTGCCATTGCTCACCGTCCACAGACCCGCATGGAGTCGTCTCGCGGTGCCTGACGACCGGAGCGTCTCCCACGGCGCGCGGCGGCTGGGTTAGTTTGAGAATCTCTCCGTCAAACGTCCGGCTACCTCTTTTGATAGCATAACGGCCTGTTGGTCTAGTGGTTAGTGGCCCTGACTGCTGAGCCGAAGGTCGTGGGTTCGATTCCCACCCAGGACCAACTTTGTGTGATGAGCATGATTGTTTGTTCTGTGTCTGGGTGTGATTTATCTATAATATGTATGTATTTATAAATTACATAAGTATGTATATCAGTTGTCTGGTTACCATAACACAAGCTCTGCTTAGCTTGGGATCAGATAGCCGTGTGTGAGTTGTCCCAAGATATTTATTTTGTTTTATTTATTTAGTACCCTTACCATGACGTCTTAAAGCAGAACTTATTCCACTGAGAGAAAGAGACCGAGTTATACAGGGTGTCTAGCACTATCTCTTTCTCACACAAGAATTTGAACTGCTATAAGATGTCATAGTAACCCTACAGCACGCTAAAAAAATCTATTTTACATGTTTCAGTTGGTGGATCCTACAACAAACGAAGAAATCACAGAACCTAATGTACCGGGAGAGTTATGGTTCAAGGGACCTTCTGTATTCAAAGTAAGATTTGTGTTCTATTAGACGTAAGGTTCAATTTACTTTGTGACAAACAGGAATGCCCAAGAACCGAGAATTCGAAGACATGTGACGTTCACAACACACTAAAACCTCGTGGTGGACACTCACAGAAGGTCTACGTCTGAGTTTCGTAGGCTTTAGACAACTGCTCTTAGCAGCAGGAGATACATAAAGGAATACCTCGTACTGTGGCTGAAATAGTAGCCAGTCCAGCAGTGCATTCGTGATAACACACTGTCTCTGGAACCTTCGGAGTTGGTTAGTACAATAGCGAACCTATTGCCATCAACGGGGTACAAAACAACTCCTACCAAAAAACCCATAATGAAAAAACTCAATAACATTTTGCCCAACCACCTGAAAATCCAGTCGTGGTCCTCATGGTCTACAGTCAACAGTCGCGCTTGCAATCACAAATAAATCGTGGCAACGAGGCAGTCGAAAATATAGGAGGGGGAGGGGGCAGATACTTACTAATATTATAAAAGCGAAAGTGAGTCTGTTTGTTTCTTCATGCCTAAATGGCTAATATTTTTTTTTAAAAGATTGAGATATGAGGGAGAAAGAGGGAAGAAAATGGAAAACTTAGCATTGCTATTACAATATAAATACGGCGCAAGGGCAAAAACTACAGGTAGCAGGTACCTGTAAATCAGGAAAAGGGAGCTGTGTTACCCCGAATTTAACGCGAACGAAGCGAGCAAAAGCTAGTAATAAATAATTCCATTCGAATATTTCCAGGGATACCACAACAATCCGGAGGTGACAAAGGAGGCTCTTACAGAAGACGGCTGGCTCAAAAGTGGTGACATTTTCTACAGGGATGAATACTGGAACCTGTTCTATGTGGATCGACATAAGTTACTGTTGAAGTACAGAAATCATCAGGTGAGTTGTCTCTAAACTGATCAGAACTAATTATGTTTGCAAATTTCAATCACCAACCGGAAAACTAAAAAGCGCCCAAGTGCGAGTTGGACAGGCACACCAAGGGTTCCGTATAAACGGCTATATTTCTTTGACTGCGTATACTTAGAACGTTGATTTAACTTAAAGGCACCACAGATCCTGCCGGGGTTGCGGGTTATTCGAAAGAGATACCGCGGCCTCGGAACGTAAAGGGCAATAGAAGGAACATGGGTGGGTTTTAGTCAGTACAAGTCTGACATGCCCCCCCGCTCCGCCCAGAGCGGGGGAAGTCATTTTATTTGGAAAGGGCAGATTTCCATAAACTTCTTGTTTGTTTTTATGTTAAAGCCGCGAGGCTAGTGTCATCAACCAATGGCGTCAGAAAAATCATATCACACTTTCAACCATAAATATCACGACGCAAAAATGTATGATTGTTGCTAACAGGTGTCTCCAATGGAAATCGAGACGGTGATAATGAGACACCCAGGAGTCTTCCACGTGGCTGTGACTGGTATACCTGATAAGGAGTGCGGAGACCTGGTAGTTGCGTGCGTGGTGCCAAAGCCTGGATGCAGCCTTACTGCACAGGAGGTCAAAGACTTTGTTAAAGGTAAGTACTGGCTGTTTATAAAACAGTATAGTGCCTGTAAATACTCGACCACAAACTACTTTATCAAGCGGCACGCGTGTAGCGGTGACTGCGAAGAAAACGAATAAAAAAAAATTGCTTAGAATATGCCACGCGTCATGTAACTTGTGACGCGATGGTACGCGCGCAAAGAAGACTAGTCAAATAGCATCACCTGAGGTCGTGAACGATGGGTGAGACGGGATATTGACTATTATCCTACTTCCTAAGTAACCCGTAAAGTAAAAGTATATATTTTTTGTATGTATGTTTGTTTGTAACCTTTTCAAAAGGTTACGCGTAAATAAATTTGGATAAAAGTCATACAGGTAATGTGTAGCCTAGATTAACATAATATAGTTTCTAACCCTGGGATTACCAAACTCCACGCGGCATAAGCTACTGAATAAATAAAAAAACTAAAACTACATTATGAATGTCGTCTTGTTATAATAATTGGAACTCAAATGTATTGGATTGACAGGAGCTACCGTGCAGCGTATGTCCAGCCAGTTAAAACTGTTGTAGAAAAACATACTTTGGCAACGTTTGGAAACATTAAAAAACTGACGAAACAATGAAATTGTAATTCTCTCTACAGATTCGCTGACAGACTCCAAGCAACTAAGAGGGGGTGTGATCTTTATGAAAGAGCTACCAACTACCAGCACATCCAAGATTGACAGGAAGAAACTTAAAGAGTTAGTCCTGACTCTGCCAAGAGCATGAATGTTAAGTTTTTTTTTTTTTTAAATAAATGTGACCAAAATCAAGCATGTTTTTTTTTTAAATAATCATTTCAGAATCAGACTTTTATTTGTTAAACATAGGTATTTACATAAAGGTCTTACTTAAGTTTAAACATATGGGCGCTATATTTTGCCGTGAAGGCGTACAGTTATTGTTAAACAAAATAAAAGACAACAAATAATTTATTTCTTTTTATTTTTTTATATTTAAATAAATATCCTAATTAAAATCTACAATTACCAAGAACAGTTTTAAAAGAGAAACAATTGTGTTAAAATGCGCATACTTGCTCTAAAAAAACACAGTAGGCTATAATAGCGATGTTTTTTATTACTATCCGTGGTGAAATCAGAAAAAAACCCTCGAGGCGATAAAGGAGAAAAAATACGTCTGTGAAATACATTGCATGTTGAACCTATTCGTAATGCAATAAGAGCCAGTTTTCACGAAGTTTATTGAAAAATATTGATAAATTTTGAGTTAAAAATGTAAAAAAAGATATTAGTAGTTTTACATATTTAGTGGATTGTGAATTCTTACAAAAAATATTACGCTTTGTAGTATGTATTAAAAAACAGAGTAGGTACAGTCGAACTTTGCCGAATCAAGGGTGACCGATAAAAATGGAATTCCTCAAAAATTATATCACTATGCAATTTTATATGCTGTATAATAAAATTGTTAACGCTATATTTACTAGCTTAGAGCCTTATCTAAAAATGAAACCTGTCACCTAGTAGGTATGGGCCAACTAACAAAATGTGGAATAATTAGTAGGGTTGCCAACTTTTCATGAAAGAATAAGAATTCATAATTTTCCTGCCTTTGGCCCATTCTATTTGAGGTGGGCGCAACACATTTTCTTCTTCCATTCTTCTTCTCCTTCTTCCTCTTTCATAACATTCCTTAAACAATCCATCCAAGAATTAAAGTAGGTATTTCAGAGGAAAATGTTTCCGCATCTGCCTAGCTTTTTCTTTGTGTTGGAGTCGGCTTCCAATCTATCTGGATGCAGTTGAATTCCTACCAGTATTTAATCTAACCTCCACAACTGCCCATGGTAAGACTCGTTGTCATACTTTCGGGTCACTATTTACAACGACTATCAAAGTTCCAGATAATTACAGTACTGAAGATAATACATGTGTCCCTTGTTAAATATTATAGGTTTTTATAACAGTTTTCTTTGTATTGATTTTTTATAGATTGTTAGTGAATCTGTAAACATTAAAAGCCTTGTAGATTTCTTGACGCTTGTTAATTTTTTTCTTGTTTTATGTTTTTGTTAATTAAACAACGACTTGGTAATATTCAGACTTAAGATGTCCTTCTTTATTTAAGTGCTAAGTAATAAAGCTGGAAATTAACATTAATTCTTAATAAAGATTGCATTATTCTATGTTAGAGAAAGTATTTTCGGCAACCCTACCGAAATATCAACAGAGGTGGGGGGAGGTGACAATAGACGATCTTCAACGATAAGTAAAATATATTTATCACATGCTATTCGGTAGTGACGGTGTGTTATCTAATTTAACAAGTTCCTTAACAACTGTATTGTTTTGTATAATGGCGGAATATTCCTTTAAAAATGAACTAATGGATAACTATGTGAGAGCGTTCCAATCGCGATTAGTTTCCAAGACTGGGATTGAAAGTGACAAGTACCATCTCGGGAAAATTGTCTTGCAGGGTCTTAAGGATGATCCAGATTTTGTTGCGCAGGTGAGGGGGAAGATTTTTGTTTGTAAAAGATGCGTTTTTCTTGGTTAGTGTTCCACGCGCGCTTTAAGAAACTGTCAAAAAATGGGAGGTCCCGTTAGGGACCATCACAGCCTGCATACCAGCGGGATTATTTTGTGATGGACTGTGGATAATACAGGGCAAAAGAGGGAACATAGACTGACACTCCTTTTCGCTCCGCCCAGAGCGGGAGGAGTCTCTTGATAATTTTCCATCCGAACCAAATCCTAAAAAAGATTTTAATCACCGCAACCCCGGTAGGCATTGGCCCTGGTAGGTATTTTTGAGTTTCTTAAAAATAACTTTGAGCCATGAAAATTATACATAATATTCGATGTTATGGTTCAATTTGAACTTCAAAATCTAGTATCTAAGTATATCTTTTCTGCAGTCAGTCCGCTATAAAATCCTTACTTCCTTACTAATATTATAAAAGCGAAAGTGAGTTTGTTTGTTTGTTACCTCTTCACGCTTTAATGGCTAAACCGACCGTACATAGATAGTTGGGAACCAGGAGACGGACATAGGCTAATTATAATTTATTTTTAAAAAGTGGGATGTGAGGGAGAAAGAGGGAAGAAAAGGGAAAACTTAGCGTTGCTATTACAAATCATTAAGGCGCAAGGAGAACTGTGTTACCCCAAATTTAACGCGGGCCGTGGGCGAAAGCTAGTAAGATCATAAAGGAGTTTACTAATGATCGAAAATACAATACATCATTTTTAGATGCTCTTGAGTCCAGGGCCAAAACTGTACGAGCGCAGAGCAATGTCCTTTGTTCATCTCGGTATTTGTTTGCGTCTGTGAAGATAGCAGTCTTTAGTCAACCACCCAGGATTGGCTAGCACGATCGTTTTTACGTAATACCATTCAGGCTGGTCATACTGTACTAGGTTAGATCCCAAGGTCGGACAGTTTTATTTAGTTTTTAAATCAGGACTTTTAGAAACAGCTCAGAGTGTGGATTTATAACCGTCTGATGGTAACAGGCTCGTTCACTGTGACTTAGGACTTAAGCATGGCTGGTTAATTTATTCATGATATCAAAAAGAATTCACCTCTACCAGTTCTGCCTAACCCTTCAGGAATTACAGGCTATAAGGTTCCATAACCCCTTGGCATCTTTCTCGACAGATTGATGGTGGAACCGGAGCATCAGAAACGAACAGCTCCATATTGAGAAGAAGCATACAATGTGCCAACAGCTTAAAGAACATGGGGCTGAAGACTGGTGATCCCATAGTCCTGATGGCAACCCACCACTTGGACCAAGCCGTACCGTTCTATGCTGCTCTGTACCTTGGGCTCCCAACCGCTGCAATTGATAGAAATCTTGGTGTTAGTAAGTACCTAACTTAGCTTCTTCAAAATATTATAGTTGGTAAAAATCTGTTAATGTTCATTGTATCCCAAATCTGACGACTGAGATCAAACTGTTTTGAGATATAAAATGTCACCTAACGGTCATCACTTAGCATAATACCTCAGAATCTGAAAACAACTTTGACATCATGCGAGGCAAAGACGCATTCAGCAGATTTTAAGTTCTCTATTAGGGAACCTCTTGGCTTCATCATTCATCTGTTCTGAGTTATGTTCTCTACTAATGAAAATATTGTACATCGTAATATTGAAGAGATGTAAAATATCATGGTCGTCTTGCTTCTAATATCACGCTAAGCAGTTGGTCCCTGCTGTCAATTCTAGCTCTATAACAGTCGGGTCACTTAGGACAGTAGTCAATTGCCTGAAAGGCAGATAACTAGTTTAGTGATGGCATACCAGTTCTAACTGGGTTGTGGAGGTCAAATAGGCAGTCACTCCATGTGAAAAACTAATATTCTTACGCATCTTGTTAGACTGAAAGCTGACTACAACGTAGTTGGCAAAAGGTATAGGTACGGCATATTCGGTATATGGCGATGTATGAGACGTAGCCGATCTTGACCATTATCATTTTCCTGCCCTCGTCTCATTCTATTTGGGGTCGGCGCAAAGCGTTTTCTTCTTCCATTCTCCCCTATCAGATGTCACGGCATCATTTACTCCTTTCTCCTTCATATCATTCCTCACGCAATCCAACCATCTTTTCTATAAAGAAAGAAAATCTTTTATTTGGCCTTCCTCTCACTCTTCGTTCACCAACATTCAGATCCATCACTCTTTTAGTCACATGTGCTTCGTCCCTCCTCATTACATGTCCATACGAAGACGAACCTTGCAGTCGATCTTGATAAACGTTTGGCAATTGATGAATATGGGTGGATTTTGATGGATTTCAGTGTCGGGGAATTGGACCCTAGAATGAGGTTACCTTTATAACAAATATTTACATTTTCCATAGCTGTGTCTTGCCCCAAACCTGTGAAACTTATTCCTTTAATACTGTCTCTTCCATTCCAGATGAATTGAGAGACACTTTTAACACCATCAAGCCAAAAGTCATATTCTGCCAAAGTGAAAAAGTGCAAGATGTCCGAAAAACAATAGATCTCTTAGGGCTGGACTCTAATATCATCAGTTTTGATAAAAGTCCAGATACTACCAGCTTCTCTGAAATGATGGAGAATCATGGGGATGTAGTTGACGTCGAGAATTTCAAGTAAGGCAGCCAGTCTTGATCTTCTAAACAAAGTTTATCTTAAGATTTATTTTCTCAGACAGCTTTTAAATAGTTAATGTTTTTCATAGATGGAAATTTCGTATTCTGTAACCTCAGACACCGTCTGATTTGAGAAGTTATCGTAATTACCAATGCAAATGTCAGAAATAATATGTTCTTTCTTTTTATGAACATGTATTTTTTATCTTGTTTATTTAAAAAAAAAAATTGTAGACACTTCAACTCGCGTACACAAACAGCAAACGGCCAGACCCGGAACAAGTAACCTGTAGGGATCGAACCAGCTAGACGTAGCGCAGCAGTGGAGTGCTTAGCCATTGCGCCAACGGTGTCTATGATTAGATAGATTAAAGCGGCAGAAAAGGATCTAGAGCATTTTTTCCAAGGTTAAACCCTTATTTGCTTTTCTGCCGATTACCGTATTTTAGGTTGCTAAGTGCCAATAATGATAGGTACAACAACAAACTTGACTGTGGACACCTGTGAATTGTAGTCGATAAAGTTAGCAATAAATGTGGGGTTTTATGAGTGCAATAAATGGCTTTTAACTTTATTTAAACAACAGTAAAGTCTTGATCTGAATTGCAGTCTATAAATCTAAAGATAAACTTAGGTTTTATGAGAGCAATAATTTGCTTTTCAACTTTATCTGTACAGTTGAGTCTTGATCTCTACGAATTCATATTTACAGGCCTGCAGACTTTGACCCAACTGAGACGATCGCTTATCTAGTATCGACAAGCGGGACCATAGGACTGCCGAAATCTGTCGCATTGTCCCACACGAACATGATTTCAACTGGACCTGCCATTTGGTAACTATCAGAACTATTATAGAACTAGTAGCTGTGCTCATTTAGGGGTCTGAAAAATAGATGTTGGCCGATTCTCAGACCTACCCGATATGTACACAAAATTTCGTTTAAATCGGTCCAGCCGTTTCGGAGGAGTATGGGAACGAAAACTGTGACACGAGAATTTTATATATTAGACTAGCTGTGCCCAGCGGTTTCACCCACTGCACATTTAGGGGTCTGAAAAAAAGATGTTGGTCGATTCTCAGACCTACCCGATATATACACAAAATTTCATTTAAATCGGTCCAGCCGTTTCGGAGGAGTATGGGAACGAAAACTGTGACACGAGAATTTTATATATTAGATTATGAACATTTACACTGCTGGGATACAGCTCTGAGAGGGTTTGGGCCGTCTGGTGAATGGGAAACAAGCTCACGGAGTCAACGATCCACCTTTTTTTTACGGATGAGAAAACATCAAATAACTTCCTCCGCTCTTGGCGCAACGGGGGGGGGGTGTCGGACTTGTACTGACTGAAACCCACCCATGTTCCTCCTATTACCTTTTACGTTGCGGGGCCGCGGTATCTCTTTCGAACAACCCGTAGCCACGGCAACAACCCCGGCTGACTTCGAACCTTAATTGTCATCTGGGCAAAGGACAGTGTATTTTCCGACTATCCCTCTCTCCGATTCCAAGCAATAATGTTTTCCTCGTCATTGCAATCATGTTTTGTTCTAGACCATACCTGGGAACCGTTTTGTTTAGGAGATATTGAGGGTCAAAGATACAATGTCCTCACAAAATTATTTGTTTTAAATCAAGTAAAGTTCTTAAAAATAGATTACAATTTAGCCTACTTTTCAAATGACTTGAAGGGAGTGGCAGACTAGTTCACCGTCCGTCCGTCTATTGACGACAGGTCGTGTCCACGGCGTGTTAGTATTCTATTCCTCGAAGAGATGTCAGCAAAGCAGAGGGGCCTGCCGGTGTTGCGGGTTTTTCGAAAGAGATACCGCGGCTTCAGAACATATAGGGCAATAGAAGGAACATGGGTGGGTTTTAGTCAATACAAGTCTGACACTCCCCCCCCGCTTTGCCCAGAGTGGATGAAGTTATTTGATGATTTCCCATACAAAGGGAGTGGCAAACTTGTAAGTAAGTACTAATTATAAATAATAAATATCTTGGGACAGCTCACACACGGCTATCTGATCCCAAACTAAGCATAGCTTGTTATGGTAACCAGACAACTGATATACATACTTACATAATTTATAAATACATACTTACACATTATAGATAAATGACACCCAGACATAGAACAAACAATCATGCTCATCACACAAAGTTTTTCCTGGGTGGGAATCGAACCCACGACCTCCGGCTCAGCAGTCAGGGCCACTAACCACTAGACCAACAGGCCCGTCAAAAAAAAACAATCTTTACTCCTTCTTTTGCCCTTTATGTTCCTAGACCGCGGTATCTCTTTCGAAAAACCCGCAAACCCAGCAACCGCAAGGTTCAGCACTTACCTTCCACGTTTTTATGTTCCAGTCCGCTTCCTATTAAGTCAGTTCTTGTCGTGGCTCCCCTGCAATGGATGACTGCTCAACTCAACTATCTCTTATCACCACTTTTTAAGTATACAAGAATACAGTCCTCTTGTGTGCTCACCACGGAACATATTCTTGAACTGATCGGAAAGTATAAGGTAAGCTTTAGGCCTACTATGATGTTTTAAAGCAGAACTTATGTCACTGAGGGAAAGAGATGGTTCTAGACACCCTGTATAGCTCTGTCTCTTTCCCTCAGCGGAATAAGTTCTTCTTTAAAACGTCATGGTAGGGTAGCTAATTTTTATTGTGCACGTCGTGAATTGCATATTTTTATTTTATCTCGGAAAAACATTTTCGGATTAACGCATGCATTTTGGACTCTTGCATGAATACGAAAATGCTGTTGAGGGATTCGTTATATTCATGATAAACCCTAATAGCACTTTGCCTGACCTAGCAATCGATTCCTTAAGAAGAAAAATATTTATTAACTAGCTGTTCCTCGCGATTTCACCCACGCTGCTCAGCACCTGTTGGTCGTAGCGTGATGTTATATAGCCTATAGCCTTCCTCAAGAAATGGGCTATCCAACACTAAAAGAATTTTCCAATTCCAACCAGTAGTCACTGAGATTAGCGCGTTCAAACAAACAAACATACTCTTCAGCTTTATAATATTAATATAGTAAGTATAGATAAACTAGCTGTTCCACGCGGTTTCACCCACGCTGCTCAGCACCTGTTGGTCGTAGCGTGATGTTATATAGCCTATAGCCTTCCTCAAGAAATGGGCTATCCAACACTTAAAGAATTTTCAACCAGTGGTCACTGCGATTAGCGCGTTCAAACAAACAAACTCTTCAGCTTTATAATATTAGTATAGATACTAGCGACCCGCCCAGCGGTTTCACCCGCTGCTCACTTCCTAAGAGTCATAGTGTTAAGTATTATACATATAAACCTTCCTCTTGAATCACTGTACCTATAAAACTAACACATCAACATCCGTTGCCCAGTTTTAAAGATTTAAGCATACATGCAACATAGCAACAGACAGACAGCGACAGCGACTTTGTTTTATATTATGTAGTGATATGAAAAAAAAAATGGTTTGAAGGGACATCGACGCGAAAACAGTTCGCACATTATCATTTCATCATTCAAATCAAATCAAATCAAATCATTTATTTCTTTGCAAACATGGGTATAGTGTATAGGTGTTTTTTGTAGCAGAGGTCTACATATTTTACCGTCAGATGGGCATGCAAAGCTTTTACAATTTTCAAATTAAAATATCTGGCAGATTACTGGAAAACAGAAAGTAAAAATTAAAAATCAAAATGTCAGAGTGTTTACAGTATTATAGAACAATAAATTAATGCTATATTTCATTCTGAACATAAGATAATTTTATGAAGAACTCTTGCCTGTTCTTCCCAAAGGGCGTAAGGAGGCTGAAAATACAGAACCTATCTGCTGCATAAGTATGGGTATTCCAATAAACGTCTACTTTAATTAATTTGATTGTTCAAGCAAGAATGCGTTGTACGCCCTATTGTAAAAAAAGTTGAATTTTGGTGTACACACGGCGGCAGGTTAACTTACTCTAAACTATTATAACCTGAAGGGTTACCATGACATCTTATAGCAGTTCTTATTCCACTGGGGGAAAGAGATGCTAGACACCCTGTATAGCTCTGTCTCTTTCCTTCAGTGGAATAAGTTCTGTTTTAAGATTTCCTGGTAGGGTGGCAGATCTTTCTACTACGGCTCGCACACCATAGTCAGATCAGGTTAAAATGGTTTTGTGTAGGTTGATGTGCCGTGGTGTGTACATACCTACATCGTTTACAACAAAGTATGTTCTCTTTGCAATTCTTCTTCTACTTCCAATCACCAAATTTTTTTTTACAATATCTTGTTTCAGCCAGCTTTTATGGTTATCAGTCCAACCTTGATGACAACTTTGCTAAAAGCAGCTAAGCAAGTAAGCTGTGATTTATCCTGCTACAATCTCATATACGTTGGAGGAAGTGCTGTGCCTAAATCCCTTGTGGAAGAAATGAAGGTATGTTATATTTTTTCTTTAAACTTTATATTTCAACTAGCTGCTCCTCGCGGTTTCATCCACGCTGCTCAGCACCTGTTGGTCGTAGCGTGATGTTATATAGCCTATAGCCTTCCTCAAGAAATGGACTATCCAACACTAAAAGAATTTTCCAATTCCAACTAGTAGTCCCTGAGATTAGCGCGTTCAAACAAACAAACAAACAAACTCTTCAGCTTTATAATATTATTTATAGTATAGTATATATCGTATAGAAGAGCTGACAAGTGCCAGTCACCTTTAACCAATCTCCGTATTTTTTTTTCGAAATGTCATCTCGCAGTTCAACCTAAGAGGTTGTTGTCTGCTTAACTGGGCGATTCCTGTGGATGCCTTAAAAATTAAGACCTCCAGCCAGGGCAAAAAACTTACAAACTATGCGACTACACGCTTAGGGCACCCCCTGTTGGGTACGAGCCTCGGCTTAGGGCGTCGCTGTGGGAGGACAGCAAAGGGACAGGCTAGAGCTGAGAGAACCAACATCCGGCAGCAACCATCATTTTTATACCCCTTCTATAACTTTTCCCGCTCTGGGTGGAGCGGGGGGGAGTGTTATACTTTTACTGACTATAACCCAGCCATATACTCTGTCATATCTCTTTAGAACAACTCGCAACCCTGGCAGGCAGTGGCTCTGGCAGGCTGCTATGCATCTTTATGCCCTTGTCCTTATTATTTGTGCTCAGTGCAACACATTTTCTTCTTCCATTCTCCCCTGCATCATCCTTACTAATATTATAAAAGCGAAAGTGAATTTGTTTGTTACCTCTTCACGCTTTAACGGCTAAACCGATTTTGATGAATTTTGGTACAGAGATAGTTGGAAACCAGGAGACGGACATAAGCTAAAAAGTGGGATGTGAGGGAAAACTTAGCGTGGCTATTACAAATCAATAAGGCGCAAGGGGAAATGTGTTACCCGAAATTTAACGAGGGCGAAAGGTAGTTATGTTATAAACGCGAAAGTTTGCATGGATGTTTGTTGTATGGAAGTTTGTATGAATGCCAAAGTCAAAGTAATGTATGGATGTTTTTTACTCTTTCACGCAAAAACTATTGAATGAATCTCAATGAAATTATACAATAACATAGCAACCGTTTTACGTGAAAGAGTAACAAACATCCATACATCCATCCATCTCCACAAACATTCGCATCTAAAATATTATACATAGTAGGATGCACAAGTTTTTCAATTCAATTTTATTCACAAACAATTTACATTATACCTATTTGAAATCACAAACATAATTAAAGTTTTTTCGCACCAGTTATCTCCGATTTAATGAAAATAAGTATACCCAGAGTCTGGGTTTTGTTTCCAACTGCCCTTAATTAATTTCTCATCGCTATTACTCCTATCTTTCCAGAGCTACACACCGAACACATTAGTGTCTGATGCATACGGAATGAGTGAAGTGGGTTCCCTTTTATTCCACAGTCTGGACTCTCCGCCTGGGTCGTGTGGTAAACCATTTGCTTATATACAGTACAAGGTGCGTATCTTTCGTTATATAGCCCGCCAACTGACGATTGACAGACAGCACGGTTGGCGCAGTGGCTGAGCGATCGGCTGCTGCGCTGCGTGTCGCAGGTTCGATTCCCGCACGGAATAAACATTTGTGTTTGTAACGTTTGTGTATGTAAATTTCGATGTATGTAAATGCACCCACGGTACAGGATAAATTCGTAGTGTGGGGCAACGTTTTTCTTTTTAAAGAAATAAAAAACACCATATCTATCAAAATCGTATTTATTTCCCAAAATTCTTCCTTAATACATAGTGACACTGTTATAATATGATAAAGTTTGAGTTTGAATATTGTCTTTTCACAAATCCAATGATGCAGTTTTAAACTTTGGCTCGAGACCCGTGTGACTATTTATTGCTATTCCTTTTATTATCGGACTTGGCCATCCACGCCTACAAGGTCAATGCACCCTGTATATGAATATGATCACTGACATCGTTCCAGAAAATTTTCATTTGTTTAAATTTATTGAATCTTTGATTTCAGCTGGTTGATATCGAGACTGGTGAAGAAATAAAAGAACCCAACAAGCGCGGAGAGCTGTGGATCAAAACACCCGGAGGTTTTAAGGTAAGATGTAGGTAAAGAAGAAGTTTAAAAACAATTGCTGGCTGACGCATCTCCGCTCTAGTCTATGCTTATGCTAGGCTAATGCTGACAGGGCACGCCATAATAGTGGCGGTAAGTCCCCTCTTTGAGAATTGGCTGAAAAGGCGCCATGGCGTCCTCACCTACTGCCTGACGCAGGTCCTCACTGGACACGGAAGTTTAGGGAAGTTCCTGCACACAATCGTGCGGGAGGAAACACCCGGGTGTCACCATTGTGACAATCGCCCGGAGGACACGATGGAGCACACAGTGGCGGTCTGCCCAGCTTGGGCGGAACACTGCCGTGCCCTCGTAGAGGCGATCAGCGGCGGCGATCTCTCGCGTCCGACCCTGGTTCAGTCCATGGTCCGGAGCGAAAGGGAATGGGAAAAGATCGTGTCCTTCTGCGAAGCAGTCATGCTAGCGAAGGAGGTGGCAGGGCGTTTGAAGGAGAGAACCTCAAATCAAACCAGCCGCCGCTGGAGACGCCCCGGGCGTCGCACTTTCGGCCACCGTAGATGCGGGCCTGTGGACGGTGAGCAATGGGTAGCTCAACGTCCGTCCGTCGATTGACGACAGGCCGTGTCAACAGCGCGTTAGTATTCCACGAGCGCCTCAAAAAGTATCTCTTTCGAACTACCCGCAACCTTGCATTGGTAAATTAACCGGTTAAGGAATTAATTCTTAACCTGATTAATCAGTCCTTACTTGAATGTGACAAAATGACAGTTTCAAACTCAGTTTACCAATCACTTTGTCGACGCAATGAGAGAGCTGATTTACCCATCGCCTTTTCAGGGTTACTACAATAACCCGGAAGCCACGGCCGAGGTTCTATCCAAGGACAAGTGGTTCATGACCGGCGACATGGTGTACAGAGATGAAAACTGGAACTTTTACTACGTTGAACGCATCAAGCTGTTGCTCAAGTATAAGAACCATCAGGTAAGATATTAGTCTTTTTTACTTCTTTGGGAGGCCGCCATATTGGATTTGGAATGACGTCACTCGGCTAGTGAAACGCTAAACGCGATCGAAACCTGAAAAGTGGGTCTAATTTAACTTCTGAGATATTTTTTACATAGTTACAGGTGAAGCTTTTAAAGTAAGTTAAAAATAAAAACATCTTTTATGAAATTCTAGATATCACCAATAGAGTTAGAATCCGTGATTCGTCAGCACCCCGCCGTCTTAGACGTGGCCGTCACCAGTCTGTCTGACCCTGAGTGCGGTGACCTGCCCGTGGCCTGCGTTATCCGGCGTCCAGGAGCCGAAGTCACCGCAGAACAGATCCAAGACTTCGTTAAAGGTATATCTCAAATCATCAAATAACATCCCCGTTCTGGGCGGAGCGGGGGAGAGTCAGAATTTTACTGACTAAAACCCAACCGCGTTCCTTTTTTTGGCCTTTTTAGTTCCGGGGCCGCGGTATCTCTTTCAAACAAAGCACAACCCCGGCAGGCGGTGGCCCTGGCGTGCCCCACTAGTTAACTGAGATCTCTTTGAGGCACTGAAATAAATTCATTGGTATTTTCATAAGCAAGATTTGTGCTAATATTTTAACACTAGCTTTTGCCCGCGGCTTCGCTCGCGTTAAATCCGGGATAACAGTTACCCTTTCCTGATTTGCAGGTACCTGCTTAATTTTTGCCTTCTCTTCCCATTTTGTCCCTCATTTCTTTATAAAAAAAAAAACTTATATCCGTCTCCAGGGTCCCAACAATCTCTGTACCAAAAATAATCAAAATCGGTTTGGCCATTTAGGCGTGAAGATGTAACAAAAAAACAAACTCACTCTCGCTTTTATGATACTTTTATGTCACGTCATATTTTCAGACAACCTGACAGACACCAAGCAGTTGAGAGGCGGTGTGATCTTCCTGAATGAACTACCGCTGACGGCGTCGACCAAGGTCCATAGACGTAAGCTGAAAGAGATTGCCATAGCAAGGGCAACAGAACAGGCTGTAATATAGATTTGATTTCTAATATTATGGAGTTTTATTTGTGCAACAATGCTTCAACAGCCAGCTGGCAGCAGAACAATAACAACCTATATGTATTGAGGATAAAAAAAAGATGGATGGATTGTGTAAGGAGTGATATGAAGGAGAAAGGAGTAAATGATGCCATGACGTCTGATAGGGGAGAATGGAAGAAGAAAACGTGTTGCGCCAACCCCAAATAGAATGGGACAAGGGCGGGATAATGATGAATGATGATGATGTATTGAGAATAAAGATCATAGAACCTAACTACAGTTTTAACGCACAACTAAATTAATTGTTCTTTATAGTAGCTTAATGATAAGCTAGGTTACGGCCACAGTTTGATGAAAACTTTCGTCTTAAAAAAGAAATAGTAAATGCTGTTCAAGCCAATTTCCTTAAAAAAAATGTAAACGTGTCTGACAGATATATAAATACGTAATACGTTTATTTGAAAGGGTACCCTCTTTAAATAAACGTATTACGTCTTTATATATCTGTCAGAATCTTGATGCTCCAAAATTTATTTGGCATAACACACTACAGTACGGCCAACGAGAAGCGATACCAAATGTAAACAAAACCCATGCTAAAAACCCATCTAAAATGGCCGCCCGAATGTTGGCGAA
Organism: Ochropleura leucogaster; assembly: GCA_958449745.1. Taxonomy (NCBI): domain Eukaryota; kingdom Metazoa; phylum Arthropoda; class Insecta; order Lepidoptera; family Noctuidae; genus Ochropleura; species Ochropleura leucogaster. The sequence goes on along the minus strand of OY288220.1, from coordinate 4,069,825 downwards.
CCCGTCTTAACGTTGTCATGTTTTTGCCGGGAGAACGAGACATTACGACAAAGGCGCAAGATGGAAAGAGCTAAATATTAGATTGTCAACGCCACAGTTGTTCTTTAGGTTAATGACCTTTCGTATCGCTTCTCGTTGGCCGTACTTCTTTATATACATATTTTAAAGGCATAGAAATTATTTAGTAAGTATAAATTGTTATTTGACCACAAGTTTACATGTCCGAATTACTACTGCCATTCTTTTAAGATGACAGAATTTTATTTGGCAAAATTACCTTCGGGAAAAGTTAAAATTCTGCATAACTTCGTTTTGCATAACGTTTATTTAAACGTTAAGATGGCGGTTGTTTGGTATAACTTCATTTGGCACAGTATGAAGATGCCAGAATTTCATTTGGAATAACATTACTATTTGGAATAACATATTGCCATTTGTATTAAAATAATGATCAAATTTAAATAATGTTTTAAACAGTCAAAATAGTACTACAAAAGTAAGTAATAGAAACGTATCGCTATAAAACCGACTTCATGTAGTATTTTCTGTCCTACCCCTAGAATGTAATTTATTGCGCAGTATTATGTCGTTGATCTTGTTCATACATTTTGACGTTGGACATTACTGCATACGTTCGTCGTAAAAATACAAATAAATTTGTATAAAATTAAAAATTAACTATTCAATCAAAAACAATCCATCATTGAACGCAGTTTGGCGTTGGAAATTTCATTGTATACTTTTGATTATAATTACGATTAATATTGAAGAGATAAACTGCTTTAAAAGAGAATTTAAAGGTGTGTTTGAATATTTTTTTACACATTCTAGTATATTTAATTATAATTTGAATTCCATCAATGTATGCAAAAAAGCCTTAAAAATATCATATTTTTTTCAGTGATTAAAATTATGTATGGTTTAAGAGATACACTGCGTTTAAAACCTGATTTTTGGCCGTTCTCAAGAAATCTTCACCTTAAGCTCGCGTAGGCGCGGAGGGGCGAGATGACCCGCGGGCTGAGGAGCTATTAGTTTCAATGCATGTTGCCAGCCAGCGAGCCGAAGTTGCGGTTTTGAGCACTCAAGTTTTTTTTTTAATTCTTACTTTTATGACTACCTAATTAAGAATTAATGTCTGAAATGGTATTTTTAAGAAAGCACCACACAGTTTTCGTGTAGCTCGACTCATAACTGAAAGAGCTCAATGACACGACAAACAATACCAAAAGAAGGATTTTTTGCAGGACCCTTATAATACTCAAAGTGCCAAATAATCGTCAAAAGTACAAAACCAAAACAAGTAATGACCCACAGAGTCTTCATAATCCTTATCCTTACTCCTTACTAATATTATAAAAGCGAAAGTGAGTTTGTTTGTTTGTTTGTTACCACTTCACGCTTAAATGGCTAAACCGATTGTGATGAATTTTGGTACAGATATAGTTGGGAACCAGGAGACGGACATAGGCTAATTTTTATTTAAAAAAGCGGGATGTGAGGGAGAAAGAGGAAAGAAAAGGGAAAACTTAGCGTTGCTATTACAAATCAATAAGGCGCAAGGGGAACTGTGTTACTCCAAATTTAACGAGGGCGAAGCTGCGGACTTTCGCCCGCGGCTTCACCCGCGTTAAATTAGTGTATATACAATAAACTTATGTTTTATGTACTCGTTTCTTACTTTATCCATTCGCGTCTTTATCTATCTGGCAGAAAGAAAACCATACTTAATACTATAAAGCTGAAAAGTTTGTTTGTTTGTTTGAACGCGCTAATCTCAAGGACTACTGGTTGGAATTGGAAAATTCTTTTAGTGTTCGATAGTCCATTTCTTGAGGAAGGCTATAGGCTATATAACATCACACTACAACTACAGGTGATGAGCAGCGTGGGTGAAACTGCGGGGAACAGCTAGTATACATATATAGATATTTAATCTTGTTATTTGCTAAGAAATTCATAGCAGGCGTATTCTGATAAAACATTTACATGTTACTAAAAATCAGTACTTAAGTATTAATCTAAAATTGTTGATGTTATCTTAATATGGAATTTTCTTTTATATTATGACCTGTGCAGTGTGCATAATCAGCTTGAAACAGCCGTTATTTTAAAGTGGTTCTGCTGGAGAGTATGCTCTGTGGCATGACCACTTTCAATTGACATTTTCTAAGAAACTAACAACATATAATTTTTGATATTAAGCTACAAAAATTACATACATTATCTACATTTATTTTATCCTGTAATTTTTACAAAATATAGTCAAAGTGGTTCTGCTGCGGAGCAGTACCTACACCCTTAGCATTCTCATCTCCGACATTTATGCCTTTCATTCATCCCTATTGTGGCCCAACATTCTAATCTGTACAAAACAGCAGTAGGCCTACCATGAAGTCTTAAAGCAAACTTATTCCACTGAGGGAAAAAGATGGCGCTAGACACTCTGTATAGCTCTGTCTCTTTCCCTCAGTGGAATAAGTTCTGCTTTAAGACGTCATGGTAGGGTAGAAGGTCTCACCAGTGTCTTATGTTTAAGGGGCATTTCATTTTATTTATTTAATTGTCTGAATATGGTAATTTTTTATGGTCTTAAGCATAAACAAAGGTTTCATCATATTTTGCCACTGGGGCCGTGCAAATATTTGGTAGATAATTTATAAGCCATTTTTACATCCTACTACTATTATAAAGGCGAAAGTTTGTATGTATGGATGTATGGATGTTTGTTACTCTTTCACGTAAAAACTACTGAATGGATTTGAATGAAACTTTACCACAATATAGCTTATACATCAGAATAACACATAGGCTATAGCTTATACATCAGAATAACACATAGGCTACAATTTTTGAGGTTTCTAATGTGAGGTCGTAAAAAAACTCATTTTTTGCGCTTACATTGCAAACGCTGACTGAATCCTACAAGATAGATCAAAAAAATGTACTACAGTATTGTACAACTTAAAAAGGTCTACAAAAAAGTCCGTAATGGTATATGTTTATCTCTTAGGAATAACCCACAATAACCATTTTTTATCCTTTAATTTGTACGAGAAATAATGGTTTATTTACGAAGCGATTTTAAGCAATACAGTATTAATCCTTATCCAATTAAGTATCTTAAATACATTGTGCATTTAATAAAGATCAATATGGCTTTTTACAGCATGTAAATTAAATAAATATTTTCGAAGATATCACAGATTTAAAATGCAGAGTCATAGCAATTTCGGCGATAAAAACTGTTTCGGTGATAAATACCGGCAGCGGTGCCAAGCGAACGGGGCGTGGGGGGAGCGGGGTAGGTGCAGTGGGGAAGAAGTGGCTCATCGCTGAGTGCGCGACCCGAACGACGCAGACGCCGCCCGTTGACGGTTGTGTCCGTTTTGCGAATTTTCAAGGCACTAGCGATTTGATAAAAACGTATGGTCGCCTACTTTAAGTAATATAGGCCTTAGGTTAGTTATTGCCAGGTTTCTTTTTGGTTAGGAGTTACACGTACAAAAAGATACTTCATTTTTACGAATTACTTCATTGATAATTCAATTACTATATAGATAGGTTACTTACAGTTAATTATAACAAACTAGCTTCCGCCCGCGACTTTGTCCGCGTGGCATAGTTACTTTAGGCTAACGCTAACTTTAACACCTGTGATGATCGAAAAAAAAATATCCTTCTCTGCCTTTTTCTTCCTTCTTTCTCCCCCTACTCTATTCTCAGTTTTTTTAGCCTATGTCTGTCTTCAGGGTCCCAACTATCTCTGTAACAAAGTTCATCAAAATCGTTTAGGCCATTTAGGCGTGAAGACGTAACAAACAAACTAACTAAACTAGGATAGTGCCGAGTTGATGGCAATAGGCTCAACCCTTATTACAACGGACTATAACACAAATGCGCATTTATGTTATAAAAAGCAAGTATTAGTGTGTCAACTTAGACTGAAGTGTATAATATCCTTATCCTTACTATCCTTACTCCTTACTTATCCTTACTATAATTATAAAAGCGAAAGTGAGTTTGTTTGTTTGTTTGTTTGTTACCTCTTCACGCGTTAATGGCTGAACCGATTTGGATGAATTTTGGTACAGAGATAGTTGGGAACCAGGAGACGGACATAGGCTAATATTTTTTTGAAAAGTGGGATGTGAGGGAGAAAGAGGGAAGAGAAGGGAAAACTTAGCGTTGCTATTACAAATCAATAAGGCGCAAGGGGAATTGTGTTACCCCAAATTTAACGCGGGCGAAGCCGCGGGCGAAAGCTAGTAATAAATATTTGTTTCTCTTATTATGTTTATTGAAATAATTTCGTAATTAATTCTAATATAAAAATGTTGCATGCCTCACGGTAGAATGTATTGGATCCTTCTCTTACTCAACACCATATTTCTGTACCTACATTCATAGCAAATAAATTTCATTTCATTTTAATATTAGGAATTTTAGTGCATGCGTTAAATAAAACAATGTAGCATAATTTGACAGTCATCTTTATTATTTTTATTTGTTTTTCATTTTGGTCTTTCAATGTCATCATTCTCTTGGTAAAGTAAGGACCAATTCTTTAAGTACCTTTCTGTTGATCTTGGATGTGCTTGTTAGGGGTAACTCGTTCATGAAGATTACTCCTCCTCTTAGTTGTTTGGAGTCTGTCAGCGAATCTGTAAAGAGAATTCCAATTTCATTGTTTCGTCAGTTTTTGAATGTTCACTTTTCCAAACGTTGCCAAAGTATTATGTATTTCTATAACAGTTTTAACTGGCTGGACATATGCTGCACGGTAGCTTCTGTCAATACAATAGAGTTCCAATTATTATAACGTTGTTGTACACTAGATGATGCCCGTGATTCGTTCGCATAGAGATTTAGATTTATACTAGCGGCCCGGTACGTGCTTCGCTACGTATTTACAAAAAATGTGATGCAGCGCCATCTGCCGGACAAAATTGTGAATCTAAACCATTCCCAGATCCCCTTGAACACACACAAAAAATATCATCAAAATCGGTCCAGTCGTTTGAGAGAAGTTCGGTGACATACACACTCACAGAAGAATTATAATTTTATAAAGATGGTTTAGAAAAAAAGTAGCCTGTGTTATATTCCAAAATTATAAAAAGTTTTTTAAAGCCTGACCTGGCTTACTCCTGGGCAAAGGCCTCTCTTCATTTCTTCCTTTTTCGTGATGTTGCATCTCTTTCCACCAATTGACAACTTAGCTATCCAATATGGCAATATGATTGTGTATACAAAGAAATCTTAAGATCCCCAAAAAACTACACAACTACAACAAAATAAGTGGCCTTAGTAACCATTACCTTTGACTAGATCTTTGATCTCCTGTGCTGTAGTGTTGCATCCAGGTTTGGGAACCACGCACGCCACTACCAGGTCTCCGCACTCCTTATCAGGTATACCAGTCACAGCCACGTGGAAGACTCCTGGGTGTCTCATTATCACCGTCTCGATTTCCAAAGGAGAGACCTGTAGAAACCATAGTTTATTTGAGTTTTGATACCAAAAGAGTAAAATACATAGTTGATTTTGATTCAAGTGAGGAAGGAGATTTTGTCTTTGTGTCCGAAGTGGATTTATGCACCTTATGTGCTTACGCCTCAACTGCACCTTGACTGTTGGTCGTGAGTTGACTACACCAAAAATAGGTAAAATCGGAATGTGCTAACTCGCGCGCAGTTGCGAGCTTATGAGGCGCGAGTTGACGAATTTAAAGCCCTTTTCGAGGAAGTGTCATAATAACTATCAGGTTTTTTGACGGTACAAAATTAGACTTGTTCATTTTTATTCATACGAAGTTTCTTACCTGATGATTTCTATACTTTAACAATAACTTGTATCGCTCAACGTAGAAGAGGTTCCAGGAGCTATCCCTGTAGAAAATGTCTCCAGATTTCATCCAACCGTCTTCTGTTAACGTCTCTCTTGTCACCTCGGGGTTGTTGTGGTAGCCCTGGAAATATGGATTTCATTGATGCACAAAAACGATTCTCATCCTTACTAATATTATAAGAGTAAAAGTGGGTTTGTTTGTATGTTTATTTGTTTGTTACGTCTTCACGCCTACATGGCTAAACCGATTTTGATGAATTTTAGTACAGAGATAGTCAGGACCCTGGAGACGGACATGAGCTACTACTTTTTTTGAAAGAGTGAGAAATGAGGGAGAAAGAGGGAAGAAAAGGGAAAAATTAGCTTTGTTATTACAATAAATAAGGCGCAAGGGCAAAAAGTACAGGTAGCAGGTACCTGTAAATCATGAAAAGGGAACTATGTTACCCCGAATTCAACGCGAGCGAAGCCGCGGGCAAATGCTAGTATAAAATTGTATTGTTTTGAAATAAATGACTCATGACTAAAAATTAACAAAATAATTACTTTGAACACAGTTGGACCTCTGAACCACAATTCTCCTGTGATGTTCGGCTCAGTAATATCTTTCTTGGTTTCAGGATCCACCAACTAAACAAAAGAAACATTAAACGTTTACATGATTATCCTTCTGCACTAAACAAAAAAGATCAACACTCTATGCCTTCTTTTCCACACATCTCAACTGCTTTTCCACCCAATGCAGGATATAGGCTGTCTTTGGCTAATCTCCATGTTTCTACGCCAACTTCTTTAAGGTTTAATATCCAATGGCAATTATGTTTTGTTGCCATCTTGCCAATAGGCGACTAGCACGCTAGGCGGCGCAGCAGAGGTGGCCACGATTTGAGGGAGAGAAGCTCAAACCAACCTAGCCGCCGCGGGAGACGCTTCGAGTGTTGGGTACCGCGAGACCACTCCCAGTCACCGTACGGGGGCCTGTGGAAGGTGAGCAATGGGTAGCTCACCGTCCGTCCATCTATTGACGACAGGCCGTATCGACGACGCTTCGTTCACTGCTAGTATTCACGCGCGCTTCAAAGAGATGTCAACAAAGCAGAGGGGCCTGCCAGGGCCACAGTCTGCCGGGGTTGCAGGCGGTTCAAAAGGGTTGGGTTTTAGTCAGAACAATTCTGACACTCCCCCCCGCTCCGCCTAGACCGGAGGGAGTTGTTGATGATTTCCCAAAAAAAAAGTCTGCACGACGGGGCCGCCCAGTCTGCGAGTCACCATCATCATCATCAGCTGGTAACCTCAGACCAGAAAATAAAAGTATCTAGGCCATTTTTCCCAGGTACCTAAGAATTAAGGATAATTTTAACTCACTTTCATTTCTATACAGCCAATAGGACGACCGCAGGAACCCGGTGCCGGTGGGAAGTCGTGTTGAACAGCCAAACCACTTATCTCACTCATTCCATACATTACGTAGACATCCTCGTTCTTTGTAATTTGCTGAAAAGGACAATGGACAACTTTAGCCTGAACTTCTAGAAACTTTAAAATTTTCAATCAATAAGAAGCGAACTACCTGTGAGGCACAATTTATGACTCAATGTGAGACATCGGAATCAAACTCCAAACTCAAACTCAAAGCATTTATTTCTATTAGACTATTACCAAAAATAAAGAAACTGCTACAGTCCCAGTCACAAAACAAAATAACTTGTGAAAGTACTGTAGTTGCCCATTCCAAAGCGTAGATCTCTACGGAGAAGAATGGGCAAGAAACTCCATGGACACTCTTTTAAATCAAAATCAAAATAATAACTGAAAATGAATAAATAGTAAAATTGAATTGATTAGTGAACTAATTTTAGCTGGAACTAGACTGGAAGCCGACCCCAACGTTGGGAATAGGCTAGGCTTGTGAACTGCTTTGGGTGACCGCAAAACAAAGTTTTGAGACATCAAACTTTGTTTCTATAAAATTTTGTTGCTGTCGTGTGAAAATGGAAGAAAAAAAAACAGACCATTTACCATAAAAAAACCGTTTAGGTAGACGAATAAAGCTTCTGGTAACGGTTTCCCTGAATTGCTTTAATTAAAAAAAAAAAAACTATTACACCGTCAACTATGGAATGATTTTCATTATACTGTTTTTGTTCGAAAGGGTATAACTTCGGATGAAAGTAATATGGGACTTATATCAATTTTGTTTATATTGCTTGGATGGTTTATGAGTTTTCGTCTATAATACATATTTTTTCATCTGCCTATGTCTATATGGATGACCTGTTAATATCGTCTAGTAACAAAGGAAAATGTATCTGATATATAAAATTCTCGTGTCACAGTTTTCGTTCCCATACTCCTCCGAAAGGGCTGGCCCGATTCAAACTAAACTTTGTGTACCTACATATCGGGTAGGTCTGAGAATCGGCCAACATCTATTTTTCATACCCCTAAGTGAGCAGCGGGTGAAACCGCTGGGCACAGCTAGTAATCAATAAAAGTTCTGTAAGATCCAATTAATGATAAATGATGTTTATTTTGCAAGTGGGTTTTCACAAACACTTTTACACGTCTTTTTAGGGTTCCGTAGTCAACTAGGAACCCTTATAGTTTCGCCATGTCTGTCTGTCCGTCCGTCCGTCCGTCCGTCCGTCCGTCCGTCCGTCCGTCCTCGCTTAATCTCTGTGACCGTTAGCGCTAGAAAGCTGAAATTTGGTACCAGTATGTATATCAATCACGCCGACAAAGTGGTAAAATAAAAATTGGAAAAAAATGTTTTAATAATTCATTTTTTTTCGGAACTATTAGAGCCTGAGTGTCATTTATAAATTATATATGGCGGAGAGAGAAGTCGGGTTTGTGTGGCATTGGATTTGCATTTATTAATGGAATATTACGGGTCTATGATAGTTTATATAATAGTTTAAGTCATTCGCAGCACGTTTACGTTAACGCACTATTCCCATACTTGTATAATAATAAAATACAATTCCCTAGTGTTCAACGTCAAACAAATAATAAACTCATGAGTGGGAACACTTACTGTGACGGACGGGAAACTACGGAACCCTACACTGAGCGTGGCCCGACACGCTCTTGGCCGGTTTTTAAAACTAGATGAGGCCGGTTTTTCGTACCCGACTACTCTGACAAGAAACAGCCGAAACAAACTCAGAGGTCATAGTCTCTATTAAGGTCCAGACAAAAAATCTTGGTCAACTTACATGAGGACTATGTAGATAGTGTCTGAAATGGTCTTTTTAAGAAAACACCACACAGATTGAGTGGACCTATCCAGTCAGTACAAGCATATGTCAGTTAAACTATAAACAACTAAAAAACTAAAATTGATGAAATAAAAAACTAAAAAGCGGAAAATGGATTTTGGAAGTCGGTGACGTTTTGTTGACTTTTTGCCACAAACTTCCTAATATTTAAGGATTAATAAAGAATATACCTTCACTTCATCGATAATTTCCTGCGTAACAGCACTACCACCCAAAAAGACGATTTTGAAGCAGGTGAAGTCACATTTAGCGCTTGTCATCATTGTCGTCATCATGGTAGGGCTGGTAGCGATGTAGCTAGGCTGCAAGAATAAAAAAAATCCTTACTAATATTGTAAGTGAGTTTGTTTGTTTGCTACCTCTTCACGCCTAAATGGCTGAACCGATTTTGATGAATTTTGGTACAGAGATAGTTGGGACCCTGGAGACGCACATAGGCTATTTTTTTAAAGTGTGAAAAATGGAAAGAGTAATGAAATGGGAGAAAGAGGGAAAGAATGAAAAACTTAGCATTGCTATTACAATAAATTAGGCGCTGGGGCAAAAACTACAGGTGGCAGGTTCCTGCAAATCGGGAAAGGGAAACTGACTTATCCCGAATTCGGCGAAGCGCGGCCAAAAGCTAGTAATCGATATTTGGAAATATAACATCTGCTATCGCGTGCTTATTCGGTTACATGACCTGGAGCTCAGCTTCCCAACCACGCCTATCAGTGAATCATCATCTGCCTAGCCTTTTCCCAACTATGTTGGGGTCGGCTTCCAGTCTAACCGGATGCAGCTGAATATTAGTATTTTACATGGAGCGACTGCCTATCTGACCTCCACAACCCAGTTAATACTGGGTAATACTATACCCCTTGGTAAGACTGGTTGTCAGACTTTCGGAACACTGACTACCTGTAACGACTGTCAAAGATCTACAAATGACAGCCGGGACCAACGGCTTAACGTGCTTTCCGAGGCACGGAGGAAACTCGGTATTAAACGGGTGGTCACCCATCCACAGACCAACATAGGCAAGCGGGGCTTAACTTAAAGATCGACCTGAGCGGCTAATATTATTTAGCCACGAGCTCCTATCAGTGAATGAGGAATTAATAACTTTACCTTATATTTATTAACGAGATCCGCGAAATGATCCGGAGTGAGGGCTGAAGATGTCTGCAGGCGCGTATACTTCAGGATTGGAGAGAACAGGTAGTGGAAGCCAGCTGACAGCCACTGGGCTGGCGAAGTCACTATCACCATATTTGTTGGCGTCGGGAACTGATCGAAACTTGCCCTGGTGATAAAAAAGTGATGTGAGGTTTTTGGTCCAGCGTAGCTATTTAGAATTACTTGATTGTGGTCGTGCCGTAAGTATAATCGAAAAAGTCCTCCGAACGCTATTCACAGATCCTTAATCGGTCAATTTTGACGAGTGATAAAAAATAAATACCTGGTAAAAATAATATATTTATTACTAGCTGTTCCACGCGGTTTCACCCACGCTGCTCAGCACCTGTTGGTCGTAGCGTGATGTTATATAGCCTTCCTCAAGAAATGGACTATCCAACACTAAAAGAATTTTTCAATTCGAACCAGTACTTCCTGAGATTAGCGCGTTCAAACAAACAAACAAACTCTTCAGCTTTATAATATTAGTATAGATTTTAAATTTTCTACCACAAATTTCTATGTGCTACCATTATGTAACACTAGCTTTTGATCGCGCCTTCGCTCTCGTTAAATTTGGAGTAACACAGTATCTGTAGTTTGTGCCGGTGCGCCATATTTATTGTAATAGCAAAGCCAAGTTTTCCCGTTTTTTCCCTCTTTGTCCCTCGTATTTTACTTTTTTTTTAAATAGCCTATGTCCGTCTCCAGGGTCCCAAATATCTCTGCACCAAAATTTATCAAAATCGGTTAAGCCATTTTGGTTTGAAGACGTAACAAACTCACTTTCGATTTTATAATATTAGTAAGGATTGCAAGATATGGTATCAGGGAAACCGTACCATACGCATCTTGCAATGTTTAAAAAAAAAAACTCCACAAGGATCTGTGGGTAGCGTTTTGCCGGTATGACGATTAGATTACGAAAACATAGACTAGTGTCGATTGCGGTTACAGTTGGATTGTCTGTGAATAACTATGCAGTTAAAGTTTTCAGAAAAATTAGAGGCCACTTTAATGTCAATTTTATCGGTCGCTGCAAAGCGCTGTAAGTAGCATTGTGAGGGTGAACGTGGGTCCTGCCGGGGTAGTGGGTTGTTCGAAAGAGATACCGCGGCCTCGGAACGTAAAGAGCAAAAGAAGAAACATAGGTAGGTTTTAGTCAGTACAAGTCTGACATGCCCCCCCCGCTCCGCCTAGAGCGGGGGAAGTCATTGAATGATTTCCCACCCGAAAAAAAAAAGGCTGAACGTGGTTCGAGGCACGCTAGTTTCGACCATAGTGGTGGACGGTGAGTGGTGACACCATCATTAATCATTGGTTTGCAATAAACATCGCGTCTCTCCGTTTTCCTACTACCACCAGACGATGGGACTGTGAAGCAGTCGTGAGGAACACCACGAAGTGTTAATCAATAGTAGAATGGAGTTTCTCGGGGTCACTATCAAATCGATCTCCCGTAGACCTCGAAGAAAGCTGGGGGAACAGTTTTCAACTACTTACCGTTACTTAACGTTTGGGGTTGAAACTCTGGGACCGTGGGGTCCTTGTGCTCCGACCTTTTTAAGGAAATATCTAAAGGTTTGGTTGACACTTCCCGTAACCCAAGAGCTGGCTTTTACTTTGGCCAGAGGCCTAGCGTTGCCATACAACAGTGCCAGTGGCCAGTCTCGTGGGGACATTGCCAACTGACAGCGTTGAGGACGAATTTTTTTGACGCTATTTTTTAATTTATTTATAAGTAAATATATTTAATAATATAATAATAATAATATATTATAAATATACAAAAACAAAATTATTATCACTACTTACCACATATAAGGGAGACTAATAGATAAGTTCTTGTGTGTAAGCATGGCTGTTTTAGGCACGCCCGTGGTACCACTGGTTGAAGTCAAATACGCTACGGCATTTGCAGGATCTAAGTCTGTTGGTCTGCAAATAATAAAGATTGAATGTTTGCATACAGTACGGCCAACGAGAAGCGATACCAAATGTAAACAAAACCCATGCTAAAACTCCATCTAAAATGGCCGCCCGAATGTTGGCGAACCCGTCTTAACGTTGTCATGTTTTTGCCGGGAGAACGAGACATTACGACAAAGGCACAAGATGGAAAGAGCTAAATATTAGATTGTCAACGCCACAGTTGTTCTTTAGGTTAATGACCTTTCGTATCGCTTCTCGTTGGCCGTACTGTAGATGTCAATCAGTAGCAAAACAAAAGTGCCATCGCAGTGATACTTGGCATGTTCTAAGTAATTGACTCTGTTGTTCTTGCCGCAGTTGTTGCTTGCTTTATTTATTTAATTTTATTTATTTGTTAAACTTTATGCACATGTATATAAAAAACACTGTACAAAGGCTGACTTAATGCCTTGGGCATTTTCTACCAGTCTACCGTAGAATGTGAATGGTGATGAAGAAAGGAAATTTAGTAGGTGCAGGGTACAAAACAGAGACAATTCGAGTAAAAAAATAAAATTAAAATATATCGATAAATACTTATAAACATACATTAAAAATACAAAGATACATGAAGAAAAACTACAACCATCCAATTAGGAGACGAATCTAAGACGAATCTGCAAATGGCCGTGCGGTGATGTGACAAGGTCGACGGACCATTTATCAAGCTCTGGGCAGGCAGACATGTGCGTGCTCATGTTCATGCAGCCAATTAATGTGTTTTGTTTGTTTTTAATTATTGAATTTACTAACATAGGCTAAGTTGATACTAACACTATATGGAACGCTTGGTCTGAAATAAAGATTTTAAATAAATAAATAAATATAAATATCTTGGGACAACTCACACACGGCTATCTGATCTCAAGCTAAGCAGAGCTTGTGTTATGGTAACCAGACAACTGATATACATACTTATATAATTTATAAATACATACCTACATATTATAGATAAATCACACCCAGACACAGAACAAACAATCATGCTCATCACACAAAGTTTGTCCTGGGTTCCCACGACCTCCGGCTCAGTAGTCAGGGTCACTAACCACTAGACCAACAGGCCCGCCATTTTGATTTGATTTGATAGTAACTTACTTGAAATTTTTGATTGTATTCTCATCATCATTTTCAAGCAAGTCCGCTAGTGTACTATATTTACTATCCTTGTCAAAGGTCACAATTTTTGCATCAACTTTGGCCATTTCTAATGCCTTTTCAATGTCTGGTGTCTTGTCGTTTTGACAAAATATTATATTCGGCTGGTTCGTGTAGAACAAATCTCTTAATTCATCTGAAATGTGAACATTTTTATATGTACTTAAACGTATTCATAAAAACTGGCTAAGTGTAGCTTTAAACAATACAATACCTAACAATATTTTTAACGCTTATTAAAGTTTTTCTTGCACAAATATTCTTTCCAAATAATTACTTGAGAAAAAAGTATGTAACAAAACTGGTTTTTTTAAAAGAGATATTGATAGACACCGCACTGATTAAATGCATTGAATGGTTTTTTTACAACCATTTTTTTTGTGGATGGGATATCATCAAATAACTTCCCTAGCTTCGGGCGGAGTGGGAGGGAGTGTCAGACTAAAACCCACCCATGTTCCTTCTTTTGCCCTTTATGTTCCGGGGCCGCGGTATCTCTTTCGAAAAACCCGCAACCCCGGCAGGTGATGATCACCCTTAACTCATTTTCTGGTCTAACATATTTCTTGGATTTACAAAACTGCTTCATTTAGTTCAGGCCTTAACTAGCTTACAAAAATTTACTCACTTGCTCCCAAAGTGGCATCAATAGAAGCTTCCATAATACCAAGAAACAGCGCTGCGTAGTGAGGTATGCAGAAATCTATGTGGTTCGGTCCCATAAGGATCATAACATCGCCTTCTTTCAGTCCCAAGTTTTTGAGGGAAATAGCGCATCGGATACTTCTGTCTAGAACTGAGCCATAAGTTTCAGATTCCCCTGTTCCTCCATCGATCTGTTAGGAATAAAGCTTAATTTCAGTGAAAGGTGATTTAAAGGTGGATTTGTGCAAGGCCACCTCGAGACCCAGTAGCCGGATCCTCTCTGCGACTATCGCAATCCCAAGTGTCATGTTGTCGGCCACCACCTGGTGGAACGAGCGTGTCGTCAGCGTAGCAAACTACACTGTCGCCGCTGGGGAGGTCGGCGCGGTTACAGCTTGCGGCGCACCTAGTTGAAGCTTGACGAGAGTTATTGAAAGATGTGCCGGAGACCGCTTTTTTTTTGGAGATGGGAAATCATCAAATAACTTCCCACGCTTTGGGTGGAGCAGGGGGGAGTGTCAGACGTGTACTGACTAAAACCCACCCATGTTCCTTCTCTCTCCTTTATGTTCCGGAGCCACGGTATCTCTTTCAAACAACCCGAAGCCTTAAACACTTTTGCAACTCGAATATGTTTGTTCTATTATTTTGTGTCCTGAGTCACGGAGCTCTTAATTTCGTAAAAAAGGAATCTTAGAAGGAAAAGCCTGTAACAATTATTATTTAAAAAAATATTAATAAATACCTGCATTACAAAATCAGGGTCATCTTGCAAGCTGTGTAGTATGAGTTTGCCGATATGGTGTCTGTCTGACGGGATCCCTGTCTTCGCCACCACACGGGATCCAACCTCGGCCATATACCAGTGCACTGCGTCGAACGCCCGCCTCGCCATGATTGTTGATATTACTTCTGAAATTAAGCAAATAAAATTATATATATTGACGGCACGGTTGGCGCAGTGGCTGAGGGATCGACTGTTGCGCTGCGTGTTGCGGGTTCGATCCCCGGATGGAACAAATATTTGTATGGCATACAGATAGTTGTTGGAACAAAGTTCCTTATCGTTGGGAAAGGGCTAGGTGGACAAAATTAAGACCAAACATTGTAACGACACTTTTTGCTATAATATTTGTGTTGTGAGTTTGTAAACGCGCCCACGATACTGGTAAATTCTAAAATGTGGGGTAAAGTTTTATTAAAGAGAATTAGGTATTTTCCTGAATAGAGGTATTCCAAGCCATACCTACATAGAAAAAATTTTTTTTTGCAAAAAATATTTTTATTTTAGCACTAGCTTTTGCCCGCGGCAATTAGGTAGCGCCTTATTGATTTGTAATAGCAACGCTGTTTCCCCGTTTCTTCCATCATATCCCACTCTTTTAAAAAAAAAAATTGCGTCTTCTCCACAATTTTTTAAAGAGTCGAACGCCAATGTCGAATTTCCATTGTTACTAAAAGATATGAGTTTATCCATTTGGGTATAGAGTAAAAAAATATCATTAGTCATTAGTAAGGACTGATCTGATTCCGAAAATCTATTTTTTTTTAAACGTTGCCCCACACTAGGAATTTCTCCTGTATCGTGGGTGCGTTTACAAACTCACATACACAAACGGCCAAACCCGAAACAACAATCTGCAGGTCATACAAATATTTGTTCTGTGCGGGAATCGAACCCGCGACACGCAGCGCAGCAGTCGATCCCTCAGCCACTGCGCCAACCAACAACTAAATTCTTAATCTTAATTACTTATACAATAAACATAAATTTTATCAAAGTAAGAACCGTTAAACAAACCAAAGCATTTTTTATGACTTAAAGTTAATACTTTGATTAACAAAAATATAATCTATAATAATTTAGTGTAGGTAACTAAAATATGTACATGCCTGCAGGTCAAGCTACCCGAAGCTGTAAATTTTTCCCAATGAACCTTGAACCTAATACTTTAAAAATAAAGTCGAAAATCTATCAAAGAAATCTGACAGATTGTAGTAGCTTGATGTGCAGGCGTCTGTACAAGTCCAAAAAATGGGAAAATAATTAGAGGACGTCAAAAATTCATGTACAAGGCTGTCAACAGGAAAGGTGCCGAGAAGTAAAAGTTCTAACTTCAAGCAATCACCACAGAATAACAATCATATCTTTAAAAAGAATTTTATTCAAAGTAATCACTCTGACTTGTCTATAAATACGGATTTTAGAAACAATTAAATTTAGAACACTTACCTACAGTGCTTTAAGAACACGAATACGAGTGAATTGCGCAAGGAGGTCTCGACAAATAATTATAATTCTTTCTATAAACAATGTTACACACACACAAATACGACTATAATCTTATTTTTCCCTAGTGATACTAAGTCTATAGAAGTTCCGTGAGTGATAACAATACACTGTGTGGTTATCGGGCATGTACAGTCACTATAAGACTTATTCGTCAACTCGCGCCTTATAAACTCGCGACTGCGCGCGAGTTAGCACATTCCGATTTTACCTATTTTTGTTGTAGTCAACCCGCGACCGAGCGAAAATCTGACGTATTTACAGTCATCTACAAAAGAGTTTTGATAAAATTAATATCAAGAACCTACTTTACATTTTTAAGACACTATACGATTTGAAGGTCAGAAGATCGTCTTAGAGACGGAGTTGTTTTTTGAGATAGATATACATATTTTAATATATGACAAAAATATAAAACTGAAAAATATATTTTTGATAAATTATTAAGAAAATAAGCAATTTTAGATTTATGGCATGTGTTTTATATTATGAAGACATCTATCTCAAAAACTACATTTTCTTTTATTTTAAACTCAAACCGTACAGCGCCCTATACATATAATGTGGGTTCCTATATTAAATTTATTAAAACACTTTTGTAGATGACCATACCAGTTTTGCGGCCAGTCACTTGGGGACATTGCCAACTGACAGCGTTGAGAACGAATTTTTTGATGCTATTTTTATTTATAAGTTAGGTCGTTAATTCTTTTGTTTATTATCATGTCGAAATCAAATAAACTACAATACAAATTTAATTTAAGGATTTGTTAGAAAAAGAAACAGTTTGTAGCGACACAACAATTCCGATCATGGCAAAAAGTACTACAACGCCATCTATGCCACAACTGGAGAACTAACTTACAATTCCTACATAACGCAAGCACAGCTATCCGCGAGTTAAGAGCATATACGAAATTCCGACAATATTTGTCGGGCTCAACTAGGCACGACACCCGGAATATCCTCCCTTTTCTAGGGGATAAACAGCTTTACACCCTGTTTTTCATACCCTGAAAAGTTCAATAAATAAGTTAAAATTGAGTTGAAAACGTCTACCGTATTACTCACGAGTTGACCACAGAAAACCAGCGCTGTGCTGTGGGCTACCATGACACAGCATCATGCTGAGTGGTGACCTACCTGTCGCAGTCACGACCTGCAAGCGATTTTTATTTTGTCCCATATTTATGTATTTGTAAATTTTTTATTTTTATTTTTTTCTTATTTTGTTGCTAGTCGTAATTTGCGACTAATAAATGAAATTTTTTTTTCTTTTTCTGTTTCTAGGAAAATATTACTTATCACTTTTACTGACTGTACTCACCCTCGTTATTACACGGGTCAATCTTCAAAGATATGCATCGGTTGTCAAGATCGGTCTATGAATGAGAGACTCATATTACACTCTGAGATTGGTCAGTGGGTCATCTTAGGGGATTTCTGCGTTCCTTGGAATATACGTTGTCCGCCGTTAGTATTTCAATCATTTTCTTAGCCTTTCCCAACTATGTCGGGGTTTTATTAAAACTTGAAACGGGATATTTACCATGTTTGTTATTTGTTTCAAGTTTCCGATATTTCGCCGATATTGCAGACGCCATGATCACGGATAAACTGAAGTTATTGCGGGTGGCTGTTTATGAGCAGACAAAACGATTTACCCTCTTTCTTATTCGACTTTTGCGTTTGGTACCACTAACACCGTCACCCACAACTCGATTTTGTTATCGACACTCAACCGAATTTTGCTCTCTTTACACAAAACTCTCTGTGTGTCGGTGTCGGCTTCCAAGCTAGTCAGATGCAGCTGAATACTGATGAATTACTGGGTAATACGAAACCCCTTGTGATATATGACTGGTTGTCATCTATAACGAACGACAGTCGTTCAAACAAACGTGCTTTCGAAGGCTAATTCGTCAACTCGCGCCTCATAAACTCGCGACTGCACGCAAGTTAGTTAAAATACGTCAGATTTCACTCGGTCGCGAGTTGACTACAAAAAAAATAGGTAAAATCAGAAGGTGCTAACTAAAGGAATTGACGAATAAGCCCTTTTCAAAGTACGGGTAAAACTCTATTTGTAGTCTTTTTGTAATGGGTGGTCACCCATCCACAGACCAAGTCAGGTAAGCGCGGCTTAACCTAAAGATCGACACGAGCAGCTGGCATGGGTTTGCTAAAAGCCCCTCCACATGATCAAAGGACAATAGGGTAGTTTCCAGGGTCAAAGTAATTACATTCTATTTAGTCCGTCTTTTAGATTATTCAAAAATAATGGACACGTATTTTTTTATTTGTAATTAAAACCAAAACTGACAAAGATATAGCCCATTAAAGTTACGTGTGACGTTACGCATTGCTGTATTTTTTCGCAACCACTGACGTCACACTATACTTTTTCTTTTTTTGGAAACCAGCGTATTGTGCATAAAAGCATAGAATAAATGCATGATTGTGTTCGCCTGTACGTTTGTAGATAGGATTTCAAATCCGCAAAACAAATACAGGTGGGTAACACAAACTCATCATGACGATGCATAAAAATGTTATCGGATGATTATGAATATAAATTGTGTCGGTAATTATTTCAATCTCTTGGATTACTCGTTGGTACAGACGCCTGCAGGTCAAGCTACCCGAAACTGTCAATTTTTCCCAATGAACCTTGAACCTTAACTCTTTAGAAATAAAATCGAAAATCTATCAAAGAAATCTGACAGATTGTAGTAGCTTGATGTGCAGGCGTCTGTACTTTCGTCGGCCAATGATCAGTAAGTATATCGCCATTCGTCCTCTGTGCAGAGCTTGCATGGAGGCGGAAGAAACAGTCACACATGTTCTCCTTGAATGTACAGGAATCACTGAAATCCGGAAAGTGACCCTGGGTACACCAGGGTCACTTGCGGACGCCCTCAAGAACCCGAAAAGACTCATCTGCTTCTGGAAGGATGTGAGCTGGCTGGAGTAGCGGCAACCAGGTGCGCGGCATACGCACAATGGTCCATTGCAGGTCTAAGTGCAGAAACCGGACCCCCCCAAGAAGCGGGGTCCACATAAAGAAGAAGAAGAATCGCCATTCGTCTCTTGTTTAGTTTATTTGAATGTCTTTTCATTAATAATATTTACGAGTGGTAGACGAAACAAGAAGAAGGAAATCGTAATCCAATATGATTCGATTCGTGTGTCAAAATCGAAAATATTCGAGAACAAAATTTTTGAATGAAATTACTCGTAATGTCCGCTCTAAAAGTCTTATAAATATCTTCTAACTAGATGGCGGCGACCGCGTGATGATCGAAAAACAGATCCTATGTGTTATTTCAGACTACTTCTGTGCCAAATCATTTCATCAAGAGTCGTTCAGCCATTTGACGTGAAAGAGTAACAAACATTCAACACAAACATTCGCATTTATAATATTACAAGCTTTTGCCCGCGGCATCAGGGAGGCACTCTGGCTGATACCACTGGATGCCGACCTTCCACGTTACGTGGCCGGGGAATATTTGACAAACCACCATATCTACCCACGTGGATCTGTAGAATGGAACCGGTCTGTGAGAGATGTTGCTCGGTGTTCCACAGGGATCGGTTTTAGGGCCGCTCCTGTGGAACATCGGTTACGACTGGGTGCTGCACGCCGACATCTCTTGTTTTAACTCCCGAATGCACCACCGTTGGCGTTCCAACTGACGGTAGGACACCAGGTCGGTAGGTTCACATTGGCGTCGAGTCTGAAGAGTACTTGGGAATCATTTTCGACAGCTACTTGCGCCTGACCACTTTTTACCCTAGTGTACCCTGAATTTGAAAACTGGTTAGGCGTCGGTGTCCTCGATGATACATTGCTTCTTGTTTGTCATCGTTATTTGCTTTATTCTTGTTTATATATGTCCAGTGATAAGACTGTGTTATGTAATTAGATATTATCACACTTATTATTATAAAGGATTAAGTGTGATAATATTTTTTATGTATATTCACCGATTACTCAAAGACGCCGGGACCGATTTTCAAATTTCTTTTTTTTTTTGATAGGGTATACTTTCCATGTGGAATTGCTTAGGTAGTTTATGAGTTTGACGGGCCTGTTGGTCTAGTAGTTAGTGGCCCTGACTGCTGAGCCGAAGGTCGTGGGTTCGATTCCCACCCAGGACAAACTTTGTGTGATGAGCATGATTGTTTGTTCTGTGTCTGGGTGTGATTTATCTATAATATGTAGGTATGTATTTATAAATTATATAAGTATGTATATCAGTTGTCTGGTTACCATAACACAAGCTCTGCTTAGCTTGGGATCAGATAGCCGTGTGTGAGCTGTCCCAAGATATTTATTATTATTTATTTTATTTATTAGTTATATTCTATAACTCGCATTTTCCCGCAGCTTCGCTCGCGTTAAATTCAGTAGCGCCTTATTGATTTGTAATAGCAACGCTAAATTTTCTCGTTTCTTCCCTCTTTCTCCCTCATATCCCACTCTTTAAAAAAAAATAGCCTATGTCCGTCTCCTGGTTCCCAACTAACTCTGTACCAAAATTCATCAAAATCGGTTCAGCCATTAAAGCGTGAAGAGGTAACAAACAAACTCACTTTCGCTTTTATAATATTAAGTAAGGATACACATTGTTTTTTCTTTGTCTATGTGGATGAACTACTTACTAATCTTATAATAACAATGGAAAATGAATCCTCGATAAAAAAATATTGGATACTAGCTTTTTCCCGCGGCTTCATTCCCGTTATAATTCAGGTAACATGGTTCCCCTTTCCTGATTTGCAGGTACCTGCTACATGTAGTTTTGCCCTTGCGCCTAAATTATTGTAATAGCAAAGTTTCCCCTTTTCTGCCCTCTTTCTCCCTCATCACTCACGTTTTTTTTTTTAAAGTTAACCTATGACCGTCTCCAGGGTTCCAACTATCTCTGTACCAATCTGTCCAATTTTTATTTTACCACTTTGTCGGCGTGATTGATATACATATTGGTACCAAATTTCAGCTTTCTAGTGCTAACGGAAAAGTTACCGACTTCCGGAAGTAAAGTTATTTTCCACTTTTTATTTTGCTTCTTCACGTTCAAACGGCTTGTAGTTGTGTAGTGTATGTGTCATACAAAGATATCCGAACCCGAAGATTTCGAAAAAATAAAATAGTCGCTTACTTACTTCTTCTTCTACTTTTGTTTTCTTCTTTACCACTGATATTAAAAAAAAAAAACACTATTCGAATATTAAAAATCGATACGACCAGAGAGAGATTAGGATTAAGAAGTAAATTCAGTGTCACGGGTTGGATGGCACATCACTAACTGCATAACTCCAGGCAACTGCAAACCATTTATGAACAAAAGAAAATAAACAGGAAAACTGTAAATAGAATTCTAAACTTCAAACTTAGCAATAATAGTACCTAATACGATAGACAGAAACCACAAAACGCCTAAATTGGCATTCTGCGGTTTAATTATTTATAAGGTCATAAATAACATTAAATTAAAAACAATTATTTTCTACTTATTAACATTATATGACATCATATTTTCGCAATTTGTTATGCAGACGGTATTTTCGTAATTGTGATTACAAAATAATTATGTATTAAATAATAGTTATTATCCAAACAATATTTTTTTTTCCAGATTCCAAAATACCTATAATGAATTTATAATCACACTTGTGTGTATAGTTTTCATGAGATCTATGCAACATAGGCATTTGAATCCTCCTATATAATATTATAAAAGCGAATGTTTGTGAGGATGGAGGTATGGATGTTTGTTACTCTTTCACGTCAAAATGATTGATCCGATCTGGATGATATTTGGCAGAGAGGTAGATGATAGTCTGGAATAACATATAGGATACTTTTTTTTGATAGGGGGCGAAGCAGTGGGCCTGGCGGTCGTTTGTTTCTTGACTAGTCATCATTTTCCTTAACCCATTCTATTTGGGGTCGGCGCAACACGTTTTCTTCTTCCATTCTCCGCTATCAGCCCTCACGGCATCATTTACTCCTTTCTCCTTCATATCATTCCTTACACAATCCATCCATCTTTTCTTTGACCTTCCTCTCGCTTTCCGTCCTTCAACATTCAGATCTATCACTCTTTTAGTCACATGTGCTACGTCCCTCCTCATTACATGCCCATACCAAGACAGACGACTCCCTTTCAATTTTTCTGTAACAGGCGCAACTTTCAAACTTGTTAGCTAGTGTTGATACAAAATTATGTCATTAATACAAACATGTGAGTATTCTATATATTTCGGGAATCAGTAAAAAAACAATAGGTAATATATATATATTTTAATTTATGTTTTATCATATTTTATGTACCTAATAATGAAAAAAATATATTTACATCGTATGTCATATGTTTACTATCCTTGGTTTTCGCCCTTGTCGCCTATCCCCAGCTATGTTACGTTCGGCTTCCAGTCTAACCAGATGCAAATAAATACCAGTATTTCACATGGAGCGACGACTTATCTGATCATCACAACCCAGTTAGTACTTGGTAATGCGATACCAATTGGTATAACTGTCAGACTTTCGGGACACTGAGTATCTGTAACGACTGTCAAAAATTTACCAATTACAGCTGCAACCAATTTATCGTGCCTTTCGGAAACGAAAGAAACTCGATATATATGGAACGGGTGGTCACCCATCAATGGACCAACCTTGACAAGCGCGGCTTAACCCTAAAATCGACACAAGCGGTTGTTACTATTAAGCCATGAGCTTCTCAATGTCTTTTCTATAAAATATTGTCATCGCCTGCCATTACGATTTCCAGAGACTTTGGTAATTTTTGCAATAGTATTGGAGAACTTATTTATATGATTTCAGATATATATTTCAACTAGCTTTTGCCCGCGGCTTCGCTCGCGTTAAATTCGGGGTAACACAGTTCCCCTTGCGCCTTATTGATTTGTTATAGCAACGCTAAGTTTTCCCTTTTTTCCCTCTTTCTCCCTCACATCTCACTTTTTTTGAAAAACTGTTAGCCTACGTCCGTCTCCTGGTTCCCAACTATCTCTGTACCAAAATTCATCAAAATCGGTTAAGCCATTAAAGCGTGAAGAAGTAACAAAAAAACAAACAAACTCACTTTCGCTTTTATAATATTAGTTAGGATTCTGCTGGGTTTGTTCCTAATTTTGACCATAAACTTGCGACAGGATAGATATATAAGAAATGTAGAGTGTGTGTTAAAAGACAAAACAGGAAAATTAAAATTTACCTAATGCAACATAAATGATATCGGTATAAAATAAACATAAATAACTAAATTAATACAATAAAGACAAATATAGAATTTAAAGCATGTTAGTTGATGTAAACATTTATAATTCCTTAGTAATATTATATTTTTATTTAAAAAAAAGTGAGATATGAGGGAGAACGAGGGAAAATGGGGAAACTTAGCGTTGCTATTACAAATCAATAAGGCGCAAGGGCAAAAAAATAAGCAGTAGTAGTTTAATAAGCTTAATTAGTTATTATTTTTTTTTAATAAAACGTTGCCCCACTTTAGGAATTCCTCCTGTATCGTGGGTGCGTTTACAAACACTTAAACTCAGATACACAAACAGCCAAACCAGAAACAACTATCTGTAGGTCATACAAATATTTGTTCCGTGCGGGGATTGAACTCGCGACACGTAGCGTAGCAATCAAACGCTTAGTGCAAGTAGTTTAATGGCGCAGGACCTTGGTGGATGACCTTGGCTTACTGATGTAGAAGTTGCAATTTATGTGAATATGCATCAGACACCGTTAGGCTTAGGACAGGTTCACATTAAGTCGGAGTTTTACCGTTGGCCGGTTGTATACTAGAAGCTACCAATCCGTCCGAGGTATGCTAACCAGTATACCAATATTATGTGCGATCCGACAGAATTGTGGCTAAACGCTCGGCAAATGTACCGTCGCGTCGCCGATACTGTCGGTCTGAACGATCGACTAACTACATATTATAGTCTACCTCTGTGCCAAATTTCATCAAGCTCCTTGCATCCTCCTCTTTTAGTCGAGCTACACGATAACTGGCAAATGCTTGCACTGACTGGACAGGTTCACTCAATCTGTGCGGTGCTTTTTAAAAAAGACCATTTCAGACACTAGTCTGCATAGTCCTCATGTACGTTTACCAAGATTTTTTCTCTGGACCTTAAAAGAGACTATGACGTCTGAGTTTGTTTCGGCTGTTTCTTCTCAGAGTAGGTAGTCGGATACGAAACATCAATACATCCACCCATCCTCACAAATATTAGTAGGATTATCAATTCAGCAATGTATGTCACACACTGATTCCAAAGTTACCCTATTCTATTCCATTATCTCCTCTATTCCCCCACTCTTCATCGGTATACCTGCAGTCCCTAGAAATCCAAGATCAAGTTTGTAATAGTTGTTCTTTTTAAAATATAACTTTAAACTAATTTAAATGAAAAAAAAACTCCAAAAAATAATTAATATTTATAGTAATAATGAAAAAAAAAATGAGATCGGATGTTTTTTTTTTTTTTTTTGTCATTTTTCTATATACTATCAAAAACATATTTCCAACGTTTATATCAAGATTCATTGACTGGCCCTGGATTCCGAGGTATAAACCTTACGGCGCTCCACTACATTACTTTTTTTCATTTCAATAAGCTGAGTATTCAAAGTTCGAACGACAGCGTCATCGTAAACCAGCCTGAACATTGTTTTTTTGAAGTTATACTTCTTTTGGCGCGATGGAGAAAAATAATGAGAGTGAATTTTTACGATGACAGCGTGAAGTTGGTTGTAGGTGCATGAAAATCGATAACTATGTTCAAGTTGTATATTCTAGTATTTTTATATTTAGAACACGTGTTTCGTAAAAGTACAATTAAACAGTGTGAATAAATAAATATTATTTTGGTGTTTTATTAAAGCAATTTCACAAACGACGGTAATAGTATTACTTATAATTTAATTTAATCTTTGATCTATTTGTTAAAGAATCATGACAATCAACGGTACTGGTTTTTCTCATGCATCAAGATAAAAATTATATTACAATTATTTTCTTTATTTTTGAAGTTTATTTTGTAAACATAATAAGTTATGAAATTGATTTGATAAATAAATTACCTACTGCTGGCGTTCTTACGTTAAAGTGTTGCTATAATCAAAATAAGTAAATATATTGACAAATCGAATCGATTTTTTTTTTGTATACGAAACACAAAGCAAAAAAAGAAGTATAACTTCTAACGCGTGTACATAAGTACACACACTCTTTTTTTCTTTCTTAAAACCTTCACAGGAGTAGGTACTGTCATTGCGCTAGTAACTACTAGATAGTCAGAAACAAATGACGCACGCGCATGTTGTTTGATGTATGTACCTTAGTAAGTAGTTTATTATTATTTGTTTTGTGATAATAGTTTTTTTTTATCAGTCTGTTAGTCTATTATTATCCTTTCTTATCTGATAGTTATAGTATGATTTGTAAAGGCGATATGCCTAAAATATACCAGCACACTAATAAATGATAAATGATGTTTATTTTGCAAGTAGGTTTTCACAAACACTTTTACACGTCATTCTTTTTTAAAAATTAGATGAGGCCGGTGTTTCGTACCCGACTAGTCTGAGAAGAAACAGCCGAAACAAACTCAGAGGTCATAGTCTCTTTTAAAGTCCAGACAAAATAATCTTGGTCAACTTACATGAGGACTATGCAGATAGTGTCTGAAATGTCATAATAATAAGATATCCATATAATTTAACTAGCCAATGCCAAGTGCGAGTCGGACTCGCGCACCGACGGTTCCGTACAAACTTGCAGCATACCTTTTGACTGCGTAAACATAGAGGGTTGATATTTTCACAGCTCATTAGGACCACACAGTACCTATATGGTTTTAATTTCAACTCAACGCTCTACGCATTCCCGAGATAAAGGGTATTGAAAGACAGGCGGACAAAAAAGTAATCCTATAAGGGTTTCGTTTTTACCTATTGCGTACGGCACCCTAAAAAAAAACAAAAAACCTTACTGCTCAAAATCTGAAATGAAAAACACAAGTCCAGTAGGTTAGTACTTACTCAAGCATTATGTCAAGAAATATTGAATTTAATTTTACGATTTTAATAGTAACACGATCGATACATACATAATTTAACTAACAAGTGTAATGCGGAACATAAGTGTCTTTTACACCCGGGGCTCATTATTGGGAAACTTTGAAATGTTATTGATTTTTAACACTTTCTCTGCGCCATCATTCTCAAAGAACTTTCAGGCTTTGGAGGCATGAAAGATCTCGAAACTAACCTACCCTTTGGTGCATTTGAGACCTAATGAGTCTCCTAAAGATACAGATCTCTCATACTTAAAGAACTTAACACGTTAGATCCTCCCGCAAGGAGTGAAAGAAGACGATCATATCCAACGCACAATACAAAAGTCCTGCAAGAGATCTGATAGATCTCATATTGCAACGAATGTGTTAATGGGTCTCGAATGTTTGACCCCAAACATTAACAACAAAATACCAAAGCCAGTCTTAAACCAGCTTTGTTAAGTCAGCGTATACAACATCAAACTAAAGAACAGGACTTAAAACGGACCCTATTACTAAGACTCCGCTGTCGGTCCGTCTGTCCTTCTGCCATCAGGCTGTAGCTCATGAACCATGATAGTTGACAGTCGAAAATTTTCACAGATAATATATTTATGTTGCCGCTATAACAACAATTGCTAAAGAACACAATATATATAAATTTTAAAGGGTCTCACATGTAAAAAACATGATTTTTTGGCCGTTTTAATAATTGACCAAGGCCGACTCACACTTGGCCAACTTTTAAAATAAATTACATTCACTTAAACAATCATAAATTCATTACCAATCGTACAAAGGGCGGTCTTATCGTTGGACACACATATGGACTAAAGACTATAGCAACTAACGATGACAAACAAAACGCAAAGTACACAATTACATAATATACAATGGAGGCTTAAGAAGAAGCACTTATAAAAATAAAAACACACAATTCATTAAACCCGTCTGTCTATGGCTAAATTTGTGTGTTCTTTTTTTAAATTCCAAAATTCGAATTAAGAATGCGCTCGCAAATCTCGCAATTCATATTTATAAAAAAGTAGGTAGTTTTAATTTAATAGATAATACAGGGTTTCGTGGCTTTGGGCGGAACACCGCCGTGCCCTCGTAGAGGCGATCTCTTGCGTCCGGTCTTGGTTCAGTTCATGGTCCGGAGCAAGAGGGATCGGGAAGCGGTCACCTCCTTCTGAGAAGTAGTCATGCTAGCTAGTTAGGTGGCCGGGCGTTTGAGGGAGAGAAATCAAACCAACCCAGCCGCCGAAAGAGACGCCCCGGGCGTCCGACGCCGCGAGATGACTCCCGGCCACCGTAGATGCGGGCCTATGGACGGTGAGCATTGGGTAGCTCCTAGTGGTTTGGATCAAGGGCTTGATTCAGAAGGGAGAACTCCTCGATACGGCCCGCATCGTGAGGAGGTTCCTGTCTAAAGAGCCCTAACCATCGGTAGCTTGGACCCTGCTCCCGTTTCCGCGGGAAACCTTTTTTTGTATTTTTTTTTCTTAATTTTTGTTTCTAAGAAATATGAGATGTACATAACAGTAAATAATGGGAATAAACAAACATTCTTACTAACTAAACAAATCTATACTAATATTATAAAGCTAAAGAGTTTGTTTGTTTGTTTGTTTGAACACGCTAATCTCAGGGACTACTGGTTGGAATTGGTAAATTCTTTTAGTGTTGGATAGTCCATTTCTTGAGGAAGGCTATAGGCTATATAACATCACGCTACGACCAACAGGTGCTGAGGAGCGCGGGTGAAACCGTGGGGAACAGCTAGTATAATATAACTGGACTTTACTTAATGTATGGTTTCTTGCTAGCCCTTTTCTTTCGAAATTCACAGACATGTAATGTTTTCTAGTGTCAAACGGTAATTTAAAAAGTTTTAAGTCTGAACAATACTGTTAATACATATAATCATGATAATGATTTTAGCAGATGTTAATTCTCACCCTCTTAATAATACAAAATAAAATTCTTACTTTAGTTTCCTGACTTTGAAACTTTGTCACTGCGCACGAGGCGGAATTCACACCCGAACCGTCAGGTGTTATGGAACTGAGTAAAAATATTAATAAAATACATGTTTAAAAAGAAAAGATGTATGGTTTGTGTAAGGAATGATATAAGGAGAAAGGAGTAAATGATGCCGTGATGTCTGATAGGGGAGAATGGAAGAAGAAAACGTGTTGCGCCGACCCCAAATAGAATGGGACAAGGGCAGCAAAATGATGATGAATATAAATATTTAAAATAATTTATAATTAATTTAAAATAAAGGTCAATTTGTGATATTCTGTTGATAAACACAATTAAAATTTTCATTATTATGAAGGCATTAAAAACATACGCCTTGCTGTGAAAAAAAAACAATCACCACCGAGTATTGGGATTTAAACAGTTATTTTTTGTTATCTGTGGCGAAACCAGAAAAAAGTAAAACCCTCGTTGCAATAAGTGACAAATGTTATATTAGGGGTGGATGTCGTAGTGGGCTTAAAACCAGTTTTCGAGCCAGTGTATGGAACAGACTAAACGATTTCCATTACAAATTCATAAGATTTCCAATGTTTTTGATTAAATATAAGTGCTGTTCATGCTGGTTTGGCAGGAATGTATGTAAGTGTATGTATGTATAGGTAAATAATATATTTATTTGCCTATTGTATATACATATTAAATATTGTATATTAATCTATACTAAATTATAAAGCTGAAGAGTTTGTTTGTTTGTTTGAACGCGCTAATCTCAGGGACTACTGGTTGGAATTGGAAAATTCTTTTAGTGTTGGATAGTCCATTTTTTGAGGAAGGCTATAGGCTATATAACATCACGCTACGACCAACAGGTGCTGAGCAGCGTGGGTGAAACCGCGTGGAACAGCTAGTTTCATATATTTTGTACTGCATGTTACATGGTACTGCGGTTAGTCAAGAAAGCCTATCCACGAGAGCACTGCCGATAAACTGTACTGCAGTTTGGCAGAAGATTTCTGTGAAAAAAATTATATAATTTTCTTGGAATAAACGATTAAAAAAAAAAGAAAATTTTCTTTACTTGTTAATAAATATACATAGCTTTCAATTGGTAGTTTTGTTGAAAAGTGCTTCCTACGAGTTTTTATTCGTTTAATTGATGATTTTTTGACTGAAAGGCTGCAACTAATCGTTAATCATCATCTACCGAACATAAAGGATTGGGCATTCCACCAATGGAAGCTTCTAAAATCCCGTGTGTCAATTTTAAGCTGACACAATAGGGTAGTTTCCAGGGCCAAAATAATTGCATTTTATTAAGTCCTTGTTTTAGAATATTCAAAAATAAGGGACACAATATTTTTGTATTTGTAAATTAGACCAAATTGACAAAGATATAGCCCATTGAAGTTACACGCGTTGCTGCATTTTTTCGTAACAAGTGACGTCACAATTATTTTTGAATAATCTTAAAGACGAAGATTGTTATAGACAAGAAGGTGATCATATACCTAGATTAACTATGAACTATGTTAGGTTTGAGTTGACCGACTAACTGGATGCAACTGATATAAATATTTGTTAGGATCGCACTCGGGGCATGCTGGAAAGCGGTCAAGCACTCAGCCACTGCGCGAACAGTAACGTCGCCGCGTCGCGCTGCTAGTCAAGTACAAATGCGTTGTATTGTAAGTCATCATCTGCATAGCCTTTTCCTAACTTTGTTGGGGTCACCTTCCAGTCTAACCGGCTGCAGCTGAATACTAGTATTTTACATGGAGCGACTGCCTGTCTGACCTCCACAACCCAGTGCGTGTGTGTGTGTACGATACCCTTTGGTAAGACTGGTTGTCAGACTTTCGACTCACTGACTATCTCTAACGACTGTCAAAGACCTAAAAATAACAGCCGGGACCAACTGTTTAACGAGCATTCCGAGGCACGGAGGAAACTCGGTATGTAAGGGGTGGTCACTGTCAGCAAAGCAGAGGGGCTTGCTAGAGCCTCCGCCTGCCGGGGTTGCGGGTTGTTCGAAAGAGACTGCTGCCCCAGAATGTAAAGGGACATAAAGAGAAGGAACATGGGTGTGGGTATTAGTCAGTAAAAGTCTGACACTCTGGTAAGTAATTTGATGATTTCCCACCCCAAAAAAAAGGGGGTGTTCACTCATCCACAGAACAACCTAGGCAAACGTATCTTAACCTAAAGATCGATCCGAGCGGCTGCTATTATTTAGCTGCGAACTCCTCTAAGTACCTTCTTATAATCACCATGCAGAGTCAGACCAACATAGTGCCCAGCACGCGCATACATGTAAACTTCTAGTCTACAATGATGAGCTATTACAAGGTACAATTTTATACACGTCCTTGAAAACAATTGTCCGGCAGAACTAGTAATTTTGTGCCACAAAGAGCCCCCATTAACTATGAAATAATTTATGTCCCCTACTGCATATTTGAACAGCTACAGCGACTCGATCGGTTGAGGATAAAGATGGTGACGTACTGGGGTTAAACTTAGTACGAATATTAAATGTTCCCTGCCTTATGGCATTAGGTTAGTCCGCCTATGTACCACTATTGTACAGACGCCTGCAGGTCAAGCTACCCGAAACTGTCAATTTTTCCCAATGAACATTGAACCTTAACACTTTAGAAATTAAGTCGAAAATCTATCTAATATAATCTGACAGATTGTAGTAGCTTGATGTGCAGGCGTCTGTAAATGAAGTTTAAATAAATTATGTTTTTTTATTCGAAGGGAAACCTCTGGGCTTCCCTTCGATATAACTTCGAAAGGACTACTAATATTATAAATGCGAATGTTTGTGACAAAGTCCTACTAATATTATAAATACGCATGTGTGTGAGGATGGATGAAGGTATGGATGTAAGGATGTTTGTTATTCTTTCACATCAAAACGGCTGAACGGATCATGATGAAATATGGCACCAAGGTAGATTATAGTCTGGAATAACACATAGAATACTTTCTTTTTCGATACACGCGGGCGATGCCGCGGATGCCAGCTAGTTAATAAAAAACTCTTTATTAAAATCTTTATTTTGGGAACTAAAAATATTTTTTTTTATGATGATACTTTGGTCCTTTTTTTTTTTTTTTTTTTTCGGGTGGGAAATCATCCAATGACTTCCCCCGCTCTGGGTGGAGCTGGAGCGGGGGGGCATGTCAGACTTGTACTGACTAAAACCCACCCATGTTTCTTCTATTGCCCTTTACGTTCCGAGGCCGCGGTATCTCTTTCGAACAACCCGCAACCCCGGCAGGCAGAGGCTCTGGCAAGCCCCTCTGCTTTGCTGACTCTCTTTGAGGCGCGCGTGAAACACGAACGCGCCGTCGACACGGCCTGTCGTCAATCGACGGACGGACGGTGAACTACCCATTGCTCACCGCCCACAGGCCCGCATCTACGGTGGCCGGAAGTCGTCTCGCGGCGCCCGGCGCCATGGGATACTTGGGTCCTTAGTCTGCTATTACAATAGTGTCAGAATGGTCGATCACTAATCGCATAATGGTTAATTTTGATAAGTTTGGTAATCTGCTACATACTAAACTTGTCAAAATCAACCATTATGCGATCAGTGATCGACCATTCTGACATTATTGTAATAGCAGACTAAGGCCCCTGCAATAGTTTGAAACTGTGACGCAGGTTGTATCAACGGCCGCCTTCAAAAACATAAGAACAGAAATAGTTCCAGATACAGATTATAAACCTTAAAAATAACAATACAAATAAATGAAACTACACAAAAACTACTCAAAACTCAAAGCAAGTATTTCAATTAGACAATAATTGCACTTTTGAATGTCAAGAAACAAAATGATGTTGTTTATGTGCAGTGGCCCATTCCAAAGCGTTGGTGTCTATGGGGACGAATGGGCAAGAAACTCCATCGACACTCTTTAAAATTATAATATTACTAGCTTTTTCCCGCGGCTTCGCTCACGTTAAATTCGGTAGCGCCTTATTGATTTCTAATAGCAACGCTAAGTTTTCCCGTTTCATCCCTCTTTCTCCCTCATATCTCACTCTTTCTTTAAAAAAAATAGCCTATGTCCGTCCCCTGGTTTCAGTTTAATTCATCAAAATCGGTTTAGCCATACAAGCGTGAAGAGGTAACAAACAAACAAATAAACAAACTCACTTTCGCTTTTATAATATTAGTAAGGATTACAGAATCGTATCTTTATCAATCACTAGCTGTGCCCAGCGGTTTCACCCGCTGCTCGGTTAGGAGCATGAAAAATAGATGTTAGCCGATTCTCAGACCTACCCGATATGCACACAAAATTTCGTTCAAATCAGTGCAGCCGTTTTGGAGGAGTATGGGAACGAAAACTGTGACACGATGATTTTATATATTAGATGTTGAGATTATACAAATATTCGAGAACGATATAGAAAGACGTGCACAGTAAGAGCGTCCAGAGTAAAAGCAAAATTATATAAAAAATCTAAATAAATTAAAAATGAACCGTGGCAGCTCAAAGAACCAAATTGACAGCGCCCGTTCACGAACATGACGTATGGTAATGGCCCGATACACCCGCCAGCATCAGTGAGACATTTAAGTGAGATGACATTTTGTCAATCACCAGGGCATAGTCAAGTCAGAAATAGTACATAGTACTCACCCACGGGCTTTCAGTTATACAAAACTAGCTTTCGCCCGCGGCTTCGCCCGCGTTAAATTTGGGGTAACACAGTTCTCCTTGCGCCTTATTGTTTTGTAATAGCAACGCTAAGTTTTCCCTTTTTTTCTCTCTTTCTCCCTCACATCCCACTTTTTTAAAATAAAAATTAGCCCATGTCCGTCTCCTGGTTCCCAACTATCATATGTACCAAAATTTATCACAATCGGTTTAGCCATTAAAGCGTGAAGAGGTAACAAACAAACAAACTCACTTTCGCTTTTATAATATTAAGTAAGGATTAGGAAATTGAGTCTATATAGTGCAAAGATAGTCTTACAATCTTCTGCAGCCTCCACTATAACTTCAGATGCCAATCAATGAGTTTACCCCTTTTTTTTTTTTTTTTTTTTTTTTTCGGGTGGGAAATCATCCAATGACTTCCCCCGCTCTGGGTGGAGCGGGGGGGCATGTCAGACTTGTACTGACTAAAACCCACCCATGTTCCTTCTGTTGCCCTTTACATTCCGAGGCCGCGGTATCTCTTTCGAACAACCCGCAACCCCGGCAGGCAGAGGCTCTGGCAAGCCCCTCTGGTGAGTTTACCCCTATGGTTATGAAGCAGGACCAGCATTGAGCCAAGCATTTTTATCATCAACTAGCTGTTCCCCACGGTTTCACCCGCGCTGCTCAGCACCTGTTGGTCGTAGCGTGATGTTATATAGCCTATAGCCTTCCTCAAGAAATGGACTATCTAACACTGAAAGAATTATCCAATCCCAACCAGTAGTCCCTGAGATTAGCGCGTTCAAACAAACAAACAAACAAACTCTTCAGCTTTATAATATTAAAGTAGGTATAGATATAATCCCCCTGCAGTATAAAACGTAGTATTTGTGAGTTATATGAGCAGGTTGTAGTGTTTATGTAGTGAGGGTGTGGAGTGTAAGGGTGTGTGTTAGGAAAAAGTGTGTTGTGTAGTCGTAGCCATACGGTTAATTAATATCATTAGAGAGTATATTTTGAATGCCTAATTTATTCTATTATACAGCCTAGAGCTAATGTCTAAAACTGCTATTCACAGCAACAGCTCGACAGAGTTCAGTTGCACAAATTCTATTCCCGCGACGCACTATAGGCACGCCGGGGCTGCGGGTTCGTTCGAACATCGAAAGAGATACCAGGGCCCCAGAAACGGCAAAAGAAGGAACATGGGTAGGTTTTAGTCAGTACAAGTCTTACACTCCCTTCCGCTCCGCCCACAGCGGACATGTGATGACTATTTCTTCGAAGAAAGAAAATAAAAGGCTATTGGCACACCGTTTGATTACTAACTACACGCTCAAGACCAGCATCATCAGACGCTCAAGCGACTCCACAGGAAAACCGCCTGGACAAAGAAGGAATATTTAAGGAAACCAGAGCGATGTAGGGAATCGTAGAAGACGATTAAGATATCGTTTTGCACCCTTTTCTCACTTGGTGTGCCAACAACTTTATCAGCCATGTCTAGTCTAACTTATGTACAAGTATATAATGATCTATATGTCTACTGCAAACCTATTCACGGATCAGAATATTACGGTACGCATAACAGATCAGACATCTGTTTGTTTACTACTTTTATTAATATTAGTATAGTACAATCGTTTAGTTAATAACAGTTGTATTTGCAGATCAGAATTTCTTGACACAAGTTAATAATTTTGTTCAAGAATCAAGTTTTGGAGTTTGTGAGTGATTTGTGCCGAAGACAATTTCGGGGGCTTTTAAAAGTAAGTTGATTGTTAAGATTTGTGGTTAAAGTCAGTGAAAACTGGATCTAGTTTTAGCAGACAAATTATTAACGACTAGCTTCCGCCCGTGACTTCGTCCGTGTGACATAGTTACTTTGGGCTAACGCTAACTTTAACTTACGTGATGATTGAAAAAAATATCTCTTTCTCTTCCCCTTTGTTCCCTCTTACTCCAACTTTTCTCACTTAAAAAAAATAGCCTATGTCCGTCGCCAGGGTCCCAACTATCTCTGTATCAAAGTTCATCAAAATCGGTTGTGTCATTTAGGCGTGAAGACGTAACAAACAAACAAACTCACTTTCGCTTTTATAATATTAAAGTAAAGATTTACTGACTGCCTCGACCCTGAGCGTAGGTTCGAGTCCTTGGTCGGGCAATGTGTTATCGGGTTTTTCAGTCACGAATTTCTCATCAGCAGTAACGGAATGTGTGGGGTTAAACATAACTGGAGAAATGTTCGTACTATTAGATACACATCTGCTTAAACCCTCCGGAATAATAGGCGCGAAAATTCATCACCCAAAAGTTGATTAACCCTGACATTACTCAAACAGTTTTGATGAAACCTATTAACATAGTCAAATATACAAAAAAAAAACAATCAATGACTTTGATAAGACAGAAGTGTCAATACTAATCCTAACAGAATTGATAACTGAGATAACAACACAATATTTCCTAAAAGTGAACATTCTCATGGAACAGATAAAAAAAAAGTTAATAAATAGCCGGCCAAGTGAGTCAGACTCGCGCGCCGAGGGTTCCGTACAAACTTGCGACATAAACAGCCATATCTGTTGACTGCGTAGACTTAGAGGGTTGATTATTTCACAGCACAAAACACGCGAAAAAAAAATCCTGTGGTCCGTACAGGATTTTTTTTTTCGCGTGGGAAATCATCCAATGACTTCCCCCGCCCTGGGCGGAGCGGGGGGTACTGACTAGAACCCACCCATGTTCCTTCTGTTGCCCTTTACGTTCCGGGGCCGCGGTATCTCTTTCGAACAACCCGCAACCCCGGCAGGCGGAGGCTCTGGCAAGCCCCGCTGCTTTGCTGACATCTCTTTGAGGCGCGCGTGAAGCACGAACGTTCCGTCGACACGGCCTGTCGTCAATCGGAAGGACAGACGGTGAGCTACCCATTGCTCACCGTCCACAGGCCCGCATCTACTTTTAATTTTAACTTGATGAAGACTTAAAGGCTCTTGACAGACAGACAGACGGATAACAAAGTGAACCAGTAAGGGTTCCGTTTTTTACAGTCTTAGGTACGGAACCTTAAAAATCAAGAACACATACAGTCAATCAAAACGAGACTTTTTCAGCTTGTTATTGAAAGTAACTGTTTTTGTAACGCAATTATACTTATAGGCGAAGTTGCTATCGTTGTGTTTCGAAATATTTATTAAGATTCCTAACCAAATTATTTTTTGTAAGATTTTATTAACAAATATTTTAAAATATTATAATTATAATAAACTAAAAAGTGGTAAATAACTTTATTTTCGGAAATGGGTGGCAAAAAAGTCAACCACTTCCGGAAATAACGTTATTTTCTACTTTTTTTTATTTTTATGGTAGTTATATTATTTAAGATTAAAAATATTATACGAATGTTTGTGAGCATGTATAAATAGATGTACCTATGGATATTTGTTACTCTTTCATGTCAAAACGGTTAAATTAATCTTGATGAAAGTTGGTTATGGTCTGGAATAACACATACATAGGATACTTTTTTCCATTTTAAGCGGGCGAAGCCGCAGGCGCCAGCTAGTCAGCAAATAAATGTTTGACTTTGTAGTCAAAATCTTCAATTGTGTTGGAAAGGGATTCTACTTTGTCAACTGTACTATGAGAAAATGCATTCGTTTATGTGTGTAGGTCGTTGCACTTTGGTCTTAACATTGAGATAATTCTAAATAGTGATCACCACAAACGAGGACAGGAATTGACCTTACTAATCGATGCAAGAAAGAGAATCCTTACTAATATTATAGAAGCGAATGTGTGTTTGTTACGTCAGTACATGTGCATCAGTGATTGGAGATGGTGATTTTTTTTTAAAAGAAGATTGTGATATGAAGAAAAGGGAAAACTTAGCATTGCTATTATCTATACTAATATTATAAAGCTGAAGAGTTTGTTTGTTTGTTTGTAATGAATGAGTATTGTATGAGTAAAATTTGAGAGGGAGTCGTTTGTCTTGGTATGGACATGTGACGAGGAGGGTCGAAACGCAGGTGACTAAAAGAGTGATTGATATGAATGTTGTTGGATTAATGGGGAGAGGAATGCTTTACTAATGTAAAATTATATTTGCATGCCCTAAACAGGGTAAATATTGTTTTTACCTAAACCACCAATATACAACAGGTTGCACCAATATTTTTAAGTAAATAAATGATCCTGATACTACCTTGATTACGTATAAGATTTAAAAAAAACCTATACAATTATTTTAATTTGTTTTTTTTTTATAACGCCTGTAATCATGTCAATTTTTTGCCAGTTATGTCTTATTCCAAAGTCTATTTTACTAAAAAAAGTCTAGTTTTTACTAGCTTTGAATGACTAGACAGATATCAGTAACCGTCCATACTTAGGTACACGCGGCAACAGATCGACCTATACAAAATCAGTTTATGCGGATCTCTCATTGTACTTGAAATTTATGGTGTACGATCCGTTGTTGAGAGAGCAGCGTAAACTGGTTTTGTATAGGTTGATCTGTTGCCGTGTGTACATGATAAATGTAAGAGTAACTCTGTTTGTTTTTATGTTTGACTAGCTGTTCCACGCGGTTTCACCCACGCTGCTCAGCACCTGTTGGTCGTAGCGTGATGTTATATAGCCTATAGCCTTCCTCAAGAAATGGACTATCCAACACTAAAAGAATTTTCCAATTCCAACAAGTAGTCCCTGAGATTAGCGCGTTCAAACAAACAAACAAACTCTTCAGCTTTATAATATTAGTACAGACTAGCATTTGCCCGCGGCTTCGCTCGCGTTAAATTCGGTGTAACACAGTTCCCCTTTTCTGATTTGCAGGTATCTGCTACCTGTAGTTTTTGCCCTTGGTCCTTATTTATTGTAATAGCAAAAAAAAACGTTTTCTCTTTTCTTCCCTCTTTCTCCCTCATTTTTTTTAATAGCCTGTGTCCGTCTCCTGGTTCATAACTATCTCTGTACCAAAATTCATCAAGATCGGTTAAGCCATTAAAGCGTGAAGAGGTAACAAACAAACTCACTTTCGCTTTTATAATATTAAAGTAAATAAGTAAAAGTAAGGATATTGGGAATATCTTCATACAAAAATTTTGATTCCTAAAATTATCGATTTTGGCTCAAGAATGCCACTGGTCAGAACGATTTGTTACCAAGTAGTAACATGTATTGGATTACGATTTTCTTCGTCTTATCTCGTCGATCTCTCGTAAATCTTTGATTTGAATGTCTTTTAATTTACTTTTAATTGTTTGACAAACTGTCATGACAAGTATTAGAGCAGTAATCATTCTGGAGATGTCAGTTAACGAAAGGGAGGTGATAGAGTAATTAATACTAGAGACGCCAGTAACGAATGCAAACAAAAAAAATGAATTAAAACCTCGTTAACAAAAGCCTTATTTTCAACAAATCGCGAACGAGGTCGCGGATAACATCTAGTATATCATATATCCTTCACCACACGGATATTGGACTGCTGGAACCTGCCTTTGAACTTATAGTATAATAGTTTAATTCTGAACTGCAAAAAGTGTGCATGTACAAAAATAATAACAAGCAAAAAACTCTGGTTACTTCAAATTTTATTATGAGATTTTTTATGTGTTCCTAATATTATGTTTGTTAGTTTGTATGTAGGGGCTAATTTTTTTTTTCTAATGGGAAGTTACGATATCCACTACTGTCATTGGCCATACATAATTATACTAAGTAACTCTATGCAAGAATTATTGCTGCAACTTTTTTAATTGGGATAATATTCTGTTTTACTTATTTATGTAAATAGCTTTCCAAGTTAGCGCTTTAGAATTGCCCATTTGTTAAAGTATTAAAATGGATATAGTATGTTATCCTTAAGAGATAGACATATGTCAACGCTGACTTTTCTGTAGGCCTATATAAGATACTCAATTAAACCATACATTATTTTATGATATCGTAAAGGGTTTAAGCAGCGTTTTAGTTGAAAGCTCCCAGACAGCATATTTTTTGCCGACATCTTCAACAAATATCGTTAATGTACACAGAAATAAATACAAAAACTTAACAAATTATATACTAAAACCTTCCTCAAAAATCACTCAATCTATTAAAAAAACCGCATCAAAATCCGTTGCGTAGTTTTAAAGATCTAAGCATACATAGGGACAGGCAGACGGCGGATAGCGACTTGTTTTATACTATGTAGGGATGTAGTGATATTGAAGCAAGAGATATACATACTCTGTTTTCTGATTTTTCTTCTTAGATTCCGGGCATTGTCCTACACTACAGTAAGTTGTATAAGCAATCACATTATCAATGTAGCTAAACTCATTAGCTACTAAAATTCAATCAACTGTCGTATAAATTATATTAATTACATTGATAATGAAATAGTAATTTATAAGTTTCTTAATTACCTATTTGTTAGTCATTTATAAGAGTACTAGCTTTTGCCCGCGGATTCGTTCGAGTTAAATTCAGGGTAACACAGTTCCCCTTTCCTGATTTACAGGTACCAGCTACCTGTAGTTATTGCTCTTGCGCCTTATTGATTTTAATAGCAAATCTAAGTATTCCCTTTTTCCTGCCTCTTTCTCCCTCATTTCCCACTTTAATAAACATTGCTTATGTCCGTCTCCAGGGTCATCAAATCAATTTATCAAAATTGGTTTATCCATTAAGGCGTGAAGACGTAACAAACAAAAAACAAACTCACTTTCGCTTTTATAATACTTACTTATTAGTAAGGATTTTTTTTAAATAAGTCTTTATCTGCCCAGCCTTTTTATAACTATAATAAGATCGTCTCCCAGTCTAAGTGATGCAGTTGAATATCTGACCTAAACCACAACCCTGTTAATACTGCGTAGACCGATCAGTCTTACCAAGAGGTATTCGATATCCGTCGGTAAGACTAGTTGGCAGATTTGACAGGCCACTGACCTTTGACGACCGTAACTGCTAATAAAGAACTACAAATATTTCGCGGCCCCGGAACACAAAGGGCAAATGAAGAAATATGGTTAGGTTTTAGTCAGAAAGTCTGACACTCCCTTTCACTCTGCCCAGAGCAGGGAAAAATTAATAAATAAATAATAATAAATAAATATCTTGGGACAACTCACACACGGCTATCTGATCCCAAGCTAAGCAGAGCTTGTGTTATGGTAACCAGACCACTGATATACATACTTATAGAATTTATAAATACATACATATTATGGATAAATCACACGCAGACACAGAACAAACAATCATGATCATCACACAAAGTTTGTCCTGGGTGGGAATCGAACCCACGACCTCCGGCTCAGCAGTCAGGGCCACTAATCACTAGACCGGGTCCACCCTTTATAGCAGAACTTCTTATGTCATAATTTTATTTTGCATAACAACGGATGGCATAAACTTCACTTCGCAGAAAATAGTTTAGCAGACACTCATTTATCATACACTCTAAACTCATAATTTTGTAAGTCAGAATCATCTCTAGGCATAAACTTTATATGCTTAATATTTAAAAAGTAGAAACATCATATCGCAGAAAGTTCACAGTCAGAATCGTCTTTTGGCATAATATATTTTATATCGATGATCATTAAACGGCAGAATTGTCATATCGCAGAAAGTTTATAGTTAGGGTCATCTTTGTCATTATAAGTTGTAAATGACAACTTTTGAATAATTATTTCTTTAAAATAATGTCATTTATTTTAGTCATTGTTTAATTGAATTTGAGATAATGTCATTGAATTCAATAAGTAATTAGGTATCCTAATCTAAATAGTTCAGTTCCGGGTAACCTACTTAAAACAATCTCTTTTTTCTATTAATGCAAGTCGCTTCTGGCACTCGCCGGCCGCTGCCGCGGCACCGCTCGCTTCGCTCGCTCGGCTCGTGCGTAAGAGGTCACAGTTTTAACCTAACCTAACCTAGCCATTACTGCCGTCTGCATAGTATGCCAAGTGAAATTATACCAAATAATATATTATGCGAAATTTGAACTCTGCGAATCGTAATTATACTAAATGTAATTCTGCCATCTTAAAAGTATGCCATTGTTAATTCGAAGTTTTAAACATTATGCCAAACGATAATTATACCAAATAATTTTTATGCCTTTAAAATGTTCGTTTAAAGAAAATTATGCTAAGTGTGTTATGCCAAATAAATTTCGGAGCATCAAGATTCTGCCAGATAGAGGGAACCCCACTAGACCAACAGGCCCGTCAAAAAAAAAATATTTGGCAGTTTCCCATCCGCTAAAAAAGGGAATCATAAACTTAAAGCCAAAGTGACTTCAACACAGGAAAATACTAAGCAGATGATATCTTAAAGTTTTGCTAGTTAGTCTAATTGGACTTTGTAGTACCCGTATCGAAGTCACGCACGTATTTCCTCATTAAGTAAAGTAACGTCACCTTCTTTAAGAGGACGATGATTGACTTAGCCTTCATATCCACTTCCTCTTGTCAATTGTATAAGGTTTAGAAACATGAACACGGACACATTGAAATACATTGTGGAATAGATCGTGCCTGCTCCATTTTTGTTTGTTTTGCGTATATAAATAACTTTTTACTCTGGACGCTCTTAATGTGCTCGTTTTTCTACATCGTTCTCACATGTATTTATAATCTCAACGTGAATGATGTATCCATGGTTTTGTAAAAATATTATGATTTAAAAGAGGGTCCATGGAGTTTCTTGCCCATTCTTCTCCATAGAGATCTACGCTTTGGAATGGGCAACTACAGTACTTTCACAAGTTATTATGCCTTGTGACCGGGATTGTAGATTCATTTTGTTTCTTGACATTCAAAAGTGCCTGTAATGGTCTAATTGAAATAAATGATTTGATTCGATTTTGATTAACTTCTCCGGCTCTGGGCGGGGAGCGGGGAGGCGTGTCAGACTTGTACTGACTAAAACCCACCCATGTTCTTTCCCTTTATGTTCGGCGGCCGCGGTATCTCTTTTAAACAACCCGCAACCCCGGCAGGCGGTGGCCCTGGCAGGCCCCTCTGCTTTGCTGACATCTCATTCTTCATTATTATTTTAATATTATAATGCGATATCTAAATTGCATAACCAATTTTGATGAATTGTGATACAGATACAGTTGGGACCCTGGAGACGGAACAGGCTAACTTTTTT
This sequence comes from Ochropleura leucogaster, assembly GCA_958449745.1. NCBI lineage: Eukaryota > Metazoa > Arthropoda > Insecta > Lepidoptera > Noctuidae > Ochropleura > Ochropleura leucogaster. The sequence goes on along the minus strand of OY288220.1, from coordinate 4,027,546 downwards.
TTAAAAAAAAAGTGAGAAAGAGGGAAGAAAAGGAAAAACTTAGCTTTGTTATTACAATAAATTAGGCGGAACGGGGAACTGTGTTACCCCGAATTTAACGCGGGCGAAGCCGGCAAAATTAGGTATTATAAATGCACACTACACTTTCACGTCAAAACGGTTCAACGGATCTTGATGAAATTTGGCGCAGAGCTAGATTATAATCTGGAATAACACATAGGATAAATTTTTATATTTTTTGATAAGGGGGCGAAGCCGCGGGCGCTAGCTTGTTAAAAAAAAACACCTTATGTGCAGGACCTAGAAACATTTGCACGATTATCTATTTAGCATACCTTTATAAATGGTTATCACGGGAAAACATTATTCTACCATTTACTTTAGATTTTAAACTTTATGTTATCGACCAATGAATTCAAAATAAAAAACATAAAGAAACATAATCATCATTATGCATTTGGCATACCTACATAAATTGTAATAACGGTAAAACATTAATTAACTATTGACTTTAGACTTTAAACTTTATCTTACGGACCAGTAAATTCAAAATACATAAATAGCACAACAGCTACAAACATCGTAATGTACCTATTTACCTTAAACCATTGACATTGGATTTTAAACTTTATCCCTAAAAACAAAAAAACTTCAAATACAACGACAAGTAGTGATTCAACGTCACAACTGCATATTGTAGTAAATGATGTTGACGACAATAATTGTTATTCAATCATTTGTATTGTTAACGAACTTCGCACTTCCTTTTATGTCATTATCTTGGTTTGTAAACGCATAATTGTTTTCAATTATTGAACTAATAATAAAATTTCTCTGACTCTTCTGAGAACACATAATTCTGATTGTAATAGAAATAAAGATAAATGCACTTTTAATGAGCATAATATAAATACTACGTTTTATTCAGCTTCTATTCTTATATGCAGCCAAGCCCCACAATTCAATTCATTTAATTTATTCAATACCAGTTTTACATCGTGCCTCAATTTTTATAACTAACTACATACAAAAAGATCGTACATCCACGAAAAGCATTTAATCCTTACTAATAATATGAAAGTGAAAGTGAGTTTGTTTGTTACGTCTTCATGCCTAAATGGCGAAACCGACTTTGATGAATTTTGGTACAGAGATAGTTGGGATCCTGGAGATGGAAATAGGCTAAAAAAATGAGAAAAGAGGGAGAAAGTGGGAAGAAAAGGGAAAACTTAGCTTTGCTATTAAAATAAATAAGGCACCATGGGAAAATCTACGGGTAGAGGGTATCTACCAGAAAAGGGGAATTGTGTTGCCCCGAATTTGACGCGAGCGAAGCCGCGGGCAAAAGACAGGTAAAATACAAAGTCTGACGGCGCCGTTGGAGCAGAGGCTGAGCGTTCGACGCATAGAACAAATATTTGTATGACCTACACCTGTAGGTACAGGTACAGTATCGTACAAACATTTAAATTCACATACACAAACAGCCAGACCCGAAACTGTTTGTGTACGGTCTGGCTGTTTGTGTGTGGAGAAATTTCTAGTGTAGGGAAACGTTATTTTAAAAAAAAGTAATTTTATTTATTTTCTATTTCAAGTCAATTAGATAATGTAACTTTCAATTTTTATATTTATTTATTATTCATCAATAGAATATAGATACTTACTTACCAAGAAACGTTACACACAAATAAAAAATTATATAAAATTATAGAAATTATATAAATAGTCATTATTTTGAACCGATCGTACTTTCTTATTACTTTCGAAGTTAATCACGTAGATACGATCAACTGATGAAAACATGAAAAACCACAGATTACACTCATAATTAATCGATACTCAACTAACTAAACGTTAAACAGTCAATTTTTTTATTTCAGGTTCAGAAGGACCAAAAAAAGGACGCAAAATGACACTACGTCGGATGGCCAATGACTCAGTCCACTGGTTTATGGGGGAATTGACTTCCCGTATAGTGGCGGAGTCAGGAATACCTTCAGACCGACACCATCTTGGAAAGATCCTTCTGCAAAGCTTTAAGGATGCGCCGGATTTTGTGTTGCAGGTAATGTAATGATTTAATTATCATTTAGGTATAGGAAATGTATATTATTACATTCTTCCTGCTTGGTAGCTTGTAATTTAGGAACGGCGCAACTTTTTTATTTTTCCATATAATATGCACTGTTTTTGTCCACTAAATCTGTGAGGTACTTTCTTACAAAGACCATTTCAGTCACTAATCTGTAATCTCAGTCCTCCTTGTTGTCATGTAAGTTAATCAACATATTTGTCTGGACCTAAAAAATACTACCTATGTATGACGTCTAAGTTTGTTTCAGCTGTTTCTTGTAGTTATAGTAGTCAGGTACAAAACACCGGCCTGATCAAATAAAAAAAAAACAATATAAACATTATCCTTACTAATAATTATTATAAAAGCGAAAGTGAGTTTGTTTGTTTGTTTGTTACCTCTTCACGCTTTAATGGCTGAACCGATTTGGATGAATTTTGGTACAGAGATAGCAGGGAACCAGGAGACGGGCATAGGCTATTTTTTTTTAAAAGAGTTTGATATGAGGAAGAAAGAGGGAAGAAACGGGAAAACTTAGCGTTGCTATTACAAATAAATAAGGCACTACCGAATTTAACGCGAGCGAAGCCGCGGGCAAAAGCTAGTTAAATATAAAAGTGTTTGTAAAAGCTTGCAAAACAAACATCATATATAATTTGGACACAACTGTTTGACCAAACTACTAAGTTTTTGGTTACATAAGGTGGTATTATCGCTGATAGCGGTATCTTTCAGACAACCTTTGGATCGACTCTGGAAACGTAATGTTAGGTTTGTCCAGCTTTTCCCAACATTTACCTAAGTGGTTTGCCGCAAACCCCAGGGGTGTAAAATGCCCACTTTAGCAGAATCACAATAGGATGTTAATATGAATTACACACAGACACAGTGCGTAAAAAAAGAAAAGAAAATAGAAAACACAAAAACCAAATCCTAAGGCGCGTCGCCCACACGACCTTTGTAAAGAAAATCTCACATCAGAGTCACGCCGCAGCGAGATTTTCTTTACAAATGTCGTGTGGGCGACGCGCCTAACGCGCCCGCGCCCCGTCTGCGCCTCGACTCTTGGTCGTGTGGGCGACGCGCCTTAGCCTACGTGGTTTTTTTTAAACGACCCAGAAATAGGAGCCCCGCTTATATAATAAACACCTATGCAACTATGGCGTTTAAAGATAATGTTCTTTAAGTCTGTCTGAATCAGTTTCTTCAAATTACACCATCTCCACAGATTGACGGAGCGACAGGAGAATCAGAAACTTATGCGTCAGCCCTGGAGAGGACAGTACGGTGTGCCAACTGCTTCAAGAACCTGGGTCTTCAGCATGGAGACGTGCTGATACTGATGGCTCCCAACCACCTGGACGTAGCCATACCCTTGTATGCTGCGCTTTACCTTGGAGTCATTGTTGCTGCTGTTGATAGAACTTTAACTACAAGTATGTGTTACGTCTTACTTATAGCAATTTAAAAAAACCGGTTAATTACGAGTCGGTCTTGCAAACCGGGGGTTGGGTTCAAACTTGCGACATAAACGCCCATAGATTTTGTCTGCATACACTTAGAGGGTTGATTTTTTTAAAACACAAAGGGATCACAGACGTCCCTGAGATAAAGGGTCTTGACAGACAGACAGACGGACACCAAATTGATCCAATAAGGGTTCTGTATTTTTATTTTGAGGTAAAAAAACCTAATAAAAAAACTCAAAAACATGTACCTATGTATGCAAAATTACAGCTCAATCGAAAAACAACAAAATAATGGGTCAAGTTTGACTTCTAAGTTTTTTACATAGTTAAAGGCCTATTCAGACCTGTAGGCCTACCATGACGTCTTAAAGCAGAACTTATTCTACTGAGGGAAAGAGATGGTGCTACACACACTGTATAGCTCTGTCTCTTTCCCTCCTTCCCTGTGCTGAGCGATATTCGCTGCCGCTGTGGGTAGAGGTACATACCACGCGGGTTTCGCTTAGGTATTTAGTATCAAGTAACGCGGTTTTCTCTGCCGCAGACGGTAGCGAATACCGCATAGATCTGAATAGCTACCGCGCGTTATTCTACCCACAAGGATAGCGAAATCCGCTTTTGTGTGAACAGTAATATTACCGCATACCCACTGGGTTTTCTCCGACGCAGACGGTAGCGAATACCGCTTAGGTCTAGGCCTTTACAGGCGAAATGAAAAAAAAAAGTACAAATAAAGGCCGATAAGTATACCTACGAAGTATACATTTGACGGGCCTGTTGGTCCAGTGGTTAGTGGCCCTGACTGCTGAGCCGGAGGTCGTGGGTTCGATTCCCACCCAGGACAAACTTTGTGTGATGAGCATGATTGTTTGTTCTGTGTCTGGGTGTGATTTATTTATCTATAATATGTATGTATTTATAAATTATATAAGTATGTATATCAGTTGTCTGGTTACCATAACACAAGCTCTGCTTAGCTTGGGATCAGATAGCCGTGTGTGAGTTGTCCCAAGATATTTATTTATATTTATACAACACACCTTCCTCAATTCGTTGAATAAAGGTACATCTTATTTCTCAGATGAACTGCAACAAACCTTCGGTTTCTCAAAACCCAAGATAATATTCTGCCAAAGTGACCGTGCGTCAGATGTCCAACTGACCTTGAACAACTTGAATCTAGACGCTCAGATAGTCAGCTTTGACAAAGGAGATTACCTCTGTAGCTTTAAGGATTTCATGGAGCAATATGGAGATGACTCGCCTGTGGAAGATTTCAAGTAAGGATACATTTAAGCCGTCAACTATGCATTATGTGTCTCCGTCAGAATGAACGGTCACTCGGCGTATTTAACGTTGTTGTCAACTATGCATTGTCTTCTTATAATTGACGATTTTATCGCCTACACAAGCATAACTGCAATGTAAAATAATTAAGAGATTTGCTTTTGTTTTTGTCAGGCGCTAAAAATATTGTTATACAACACTTTTGTCGATAACTTTGTTGCCGTGATAGTCACAGTATTATCGTTGTAATATATTGAGAGAAGCAAACGGGAAGTAATTAATGGCCTCCATGAATTACAATACTTCTATTTATCAGGGACCCTACGACTCGGTGACCGGCCGTCCTGACGTCAGAATGAACGGTCACCCTTAAAATGTATTTTTTCTTCTAGAATACGATGGAACCAAATGTTTGAGAATAGGAAGCAAATAGAAGCAATAGGGAAGCAATTGTTGGGCATTAATTCAACGTTAAATACGCCGTTCATGAGTGACCGTTCATTCTGACGGAGACCATTCTGTACATAAAAATAACTCTTCCCGAAAATTATTGTTCAGATACGAGTTTTTATTTGGGGTAGGTGATGGGTGCATTTAAAAGGATGGAGGTCGGAGATATTTTTAAAGCCCACAGTACACATTAAGCCAATGTATTGGGCCAGCCTATTGGGCCAAGATAGTGAGTACCGCTGGCGCTGTATATACATTGGTGTCAATCATGACGAACGCGCCAAGATCCTTTGATGTGTGAAGAAAAAACCGATAACAATCGGTTTGCTCGCCAATGTTAGCGCCAACCGAACATCGCTGCCAACATACCGCCAAGTATCCCTCTATACTTTGGGCCAATAGGCTGGCCCAACCCCTTGGCCCAATGTGAACTGCGGGCTTAAAATGAAGAGTTGGCTTTGACCCCAACATCTCCGAAATTCGATTTCCAGATATGGTCTAGAATAACAATAATATTAAATGGATGGTTGGCGCAGTGACCGAACGATCGACTGCTGCGCTGAGTTTCGCGGGTGGAAGCTAGTCAATCCATAAATGTTCACTACAATATAAGTCTAGTCTCCACACATTGGTAACATTGGCCTTAAACTGTATAGAGGACGGTAAAGGAGGGTTAATATTATAAACTTTGAATCGTTTTCTATTTTCCAAAATAAATGAAAGCAGCAGTACCTGTTTTACTGCATGGGTCAGAATGCTGGGCTGTAAAAAAGGCAGATAAAAAACGATTACATGTAGCGGAGATAAGAATGTTGAGATGGATGTGTGGAGTGACAAAGAATGGATAAAGTAAGGAATGAGTATATTAGGGGAAGTTTGAAAGTTGCGCCTGTTACCGAAAAATTAAAAGGGAATCGTTTGTCTTGGTATGGACATGTAATGAGAAGGGATGAAGGACATGTGACTAAAAGAATGATGGATCTGAATGTTGATGGACGGAGAGAGAGAGAGGAAGGCCAAAGAAAATATGGATGGATTGTGTAAGGCATGCTATAAAGGAGAAAGGAGTAAATGATGCCGTGACTTCTTATAGAGGACAATGGGAGAAGAAAACGTATTGCGCCGACTCCAAATAGAATGGGACAAGGGCAAAATCCTTACTAATATTATAAAAGCGAAAGTGAGTTTTTTTGTTACCTTTTCACGCTTTAATGGCTTAACCCATTATGATGAATTTTGGTACAAAGATAGTTAGGAACCAGGAGACGGACATACGCTATTTTTATTTTAAAAAAGTGGGAAGTGAGGGAAGATAAGGGAAAACTTAGCGTTGCTATTACAAATCAATAAGGCTCAAGGGGAACTGTGTTAACCAGAATTTAACGCGAGCGAAGCCGCGGGCAAAAGCTAGTGATAAAATAATTTAGCGGAAGTATCTATCTTCAGTACATACTGATTATCATTCAAATAAGAACCTATTCTCGCTCCGTTGACCCCTGCAATCTTATCAAGATCTTGTGACATAGTAGCTGGGAGTCATTGTATGTGTTACTGACTAATCATGATTATCATCGTTATCTTGTGTGTAAATAGAATGTGTTTTCCATACTTGTTATTCAATGGTGTAATACTATATTATTCACACGATAAGATTTACAGGAAACAATGTCGGACGGGTACACTGACTTCAAAACTTATGGATTGAGCATACCTACAGAATTAGCGTGACTTCCTACAATATTGAAATATCCTACTAATATTTTAACTGCGAATGTTTGTGAGGATGGATAGATGGATGTTTGTTCTTCTTTCACGTCAAAACGGCAGAACGGATCTTAATGAAATTTGGCACAGAGATAGATTCTAGTATAATACATGGCATACTTTTTCTCGATGATCAGTCAGCGTCAGCTAGTTATACTAAATCTTTACAATAATATGAGCAATAAAAACAAAAAGAAAACTTTGAAAAAAAAGTTAGTAACCATACCTATCAGGTACCTACTATTTTCTATGTAAAAACAACTGTCTATAAGCAATTTATGTACCTGAACAGGTGCACAGACTTCGATCCTGAGGACTCACCAGCATTCCTCATAGCTACGAGTGGAACTACTGGCTTGCCCAAAGCTGCTGCAGTCACACACAAGAATTTTGCGGTCACTACGCCATATGTGTGGTAAGTGTTATAAAGGACATGGCCGGATCCTGCCCTGGTACTGCACAGTAATGATTACTATATGAAAATTCCTTTTCAAATAAATAAAAAATAATCACATTGATTACATTTCCCTAAAATAGGCGAGATAAAATGCAAAAAAATATATGTTTGATTTTTTTTTTTTTATTATTATTGATAGGCTCGCGTTTGACCACTATCTCACCTGATGGTAAGTGATGATGTGGTCGACGATGAAGCACGCTTACCTAGAAATAACCTATTCACTCTTGACTTGAAGACCCCCAGGTTATAGCTGTCAGGAAATACAGACTCCGGCAGGGAATTCCACTCCTTAGCAGTACGCACAATGAAGGTATTCCCAAACCGTTTAGTGCGTGTGGGTGGGATGTCTACCATATAACGGTGGCGCATCGCCGCACGTCTTGTAGTCCTATGATGGAACGGGCTTGGCGGAATTAGGCTGTGCAATTCCATCGCACACTCTCCGAAATGTAACCGATAGAAAACCGAAAGGCTGGCAACGCGCCGGCGATGCTCCAGGCTCTGGAGCTTTGACTCAACCAGCGCGTCGTTGCCGATGAGCCTCTTGGCTCGTTTCTCTATAGACGCTTCAAGCTGGTATTTGGCGGATCCGTCCCAGAGATGAGAACAGTATTCCACACATATCGAACTTGCGCTTGATATAAGTTCAGCAACTGTTCCGGTGTGAAATACTGTCTCACCTTTGCTAGGATACCCAACTTCTTAGCAGCCAGTTTAGCCTTAGCCTCGATGAACGGACCAAAATTGAGGGTAGATGTAAGCGTTACACCAAGAAGCTCAATATGGTCGGTAATTGGCACGGTTACATCACGAAGATTAAAGACTATTAAAAAAAATTAAGACTATTCCTTTGTTGGCCTCTAACTTTATTCTCTTTGTCCCTTTCCAATAGGGGTAGACACACGAAATTCCCCACACCAACACGTCTCGCCTTAATCGGATCACCGCTACAATGGCTGACCGCCATCTTGAATTTCATCGTTTCTCCAATATTGAGGTTCTCCAGACTACAAACGTCAGAGAACATGACGCAAGAGCATGCGTATCATCTGATCAATAACTATAGGGTAAGTAAACTTGTTTTTACCAAATAGATTTTTATTTTCTCAAAGAATTACAGAGACAAACTTAATTAAAGGTTGCAAATAAATTATGAAGCAGTAAGCGTAGCTTAAAATAAGAATACTGCAGCATGTTACTTAGGCACATAATTATCTAAAACTTAAAACTATGTTAATGTTTTGGCATAACAAATAAAACTAATGAGCAGGTAGTTTTGAAAAAAAAAATGCCCGTAGGGTTTTGAGCGACGCGGGTGGTTGTATTTAATAATAAGATTATGAAACAGTGCTAAAAAAAATCAATTACTTGAAATCACTAAATGTTAGCATAACATTCTCACGATGTACCTACTTGTTTTCTTTGATTAAGAAAAAAATCACACGAAATCATTCATATCGGGAGCAGAAACGTAGAAATAAATTAATACATATACAAACTATACTATACACCATGGGGTCCGAGTGCCCATGTAGTATTTCGAGGAGTCGCCAAGGGGTTGGTCGACTCTTCTCGTGACCAGAGGGCTGGCCTGTTTTTTGCATAAAAAATAAGCATTGCCATCCAACGTGTTGATAATAAGCCTAAATCAATCTTAGAAATCGTAATGCAATGAAAGCCAGTTTACGAAGCAGTATATTGAAAAAGTATTTCGGAAATCGGCCTTCAATCGACAGAAAAATCGCGTTACAATAAAAAAAAAACAGTCAAATTGATAACATCAACGCTGTTAACTGGTAATTCCACAAGGAGACTGACGGGATTTTATGGTTGTTGTATGAAGTGCTTTCTTGCAGCCAACCTACACCATCTTCAGCCCTACGATGATGACAACACTCATCAAGCCTGACGACCGCGATAAGTGTGACTTCACCTGCTTGGAGCTCCTCATGTTGGGTGGAAGCGCTGTGCCTCAGGACCTCGTCGATGAATTGAAGGTTTGTACAAATGGTTTGAAGCTGAATAGGTGATAGTTTTGGTAAGGACTAAGGAATAAGGCCGAAGGAGGCCGGATGTTTGAGGGAGAGAAACTCAAACCAACGCAGCCGTCGAGAGATGCTCCGGCCACCGTAGACCGTCTGAGGACGGTAAGCAATGGGTCACCATCCGTCCATCCGTCCAGTGACGTAAGGTCGTGTCGATATTGCTTTTGTGTTCCACGTACACCTCAAAGAGATGATATATAGATGACTAGCTTTTAAATTCGGTAGCGCCTTATTGATTTGTAATAGCAACGCTAAGTTTTCCCGTTTATTCCCGCTTTCTCCCTAATAGCCCACTCTTTTTTTTTTAAAGTAGCCATTGCCGTATCCTGGTTCCCAACTATCTCTGTGCCAAAATTCATCATTACGGTTTAGCCATTAAAGCGTGAAGAGGTAACAAACAAACAAACAAACTCACTTTCGCTTTTATATTATTAGTAAAGATGATAGCAAAGCAGAGGGGCCTGCCAGGGCCACCGCCTACTGGGTTTGCGGGTTGTTCGAAAGAGATACCGCAGCCCTGAAGCCTGCTCCACAAACTTGAAATACATGCGTCTAATGCACTTTGTGAATGAGTACACATTGTAGACCTTGTAGATTCCTAGACTTCTTATTTTACCTTCTGTAAAATAAGCAATGACTTATTGTCGGGCATACGCTGTCCTCTCATACGTAAGTACTTAACGCTGTAACAACAACATTGTAAAAACAAATGAATTTAAAAGAGTAACCGTGAATTTTCTTGCCGGTTCTTCATCCTTACTTCCTTACTAATATTATAAAAGCGAAAGTGAGTTTGTTTGTTTGTTTGTTTGTTACCTCTTCACGCTTTAATGGCTAAACCGATTTTAATGAATTTTGGTACAGAGATAGTTGGGAACCAGGAGACGGACATAGGCTAATTTTTATTTAAAAAAAGTGGGATGTGCGGGAAAAAGAGGAAAGAAAAGGGAAAACTTAGCGTTGCTATTACAAATCAATAAGACGCAAGGGGAACTGTATTACCCCAAATTTAACGCGGGCGAAGCCGCGGGCGAAAGCTAGTAGGAAATAATTATCTAATTGACCGCGGGGGACTCAGTAGTTAATAGACTTACATATCACATTATCATTTTGTTTAGAAATGCCATGTCATTCTTACTAGTGACTTTTCCTTATACAGGGTGGCCAGTTGATAGACGTCCAAAGAAAAAAATTAGATGCCTTATGCTAAGGGGTACCCGAATTACCCCCATGTATGTTCCGCGATTTTTTGTAGTTTAGGAGCTAGAATTTTTTTAAGTACTATTTTCAAAATTTTCACCTAACATTGGTTTTTATTTTTTATGTCTTTATTCCTATCATTTTTAGATATTCTTTTTTGTGAAATCTATTAACGATAGCAATAGCTACCATGCAAAAAAAAACCGTTTGCCTAGGCATTGTAGAACTTACCACAAAATTAGTCCAAAGTTCAAAATTACCATTAGAGTTCGATAATGAAAAATGTTCAGAGCCTAAAAAAAAATAAGTTAGGGGTGCCAGAGATTTCTAAATGATCTTAAAAACTTCTATGGACCTTCAACAGACAAAATCGGTAAAAAAATATAGAGCTTGATCGGGGATTATTTCCTGTAATTAGCGTTGATAGCAATAAAGGTATTTTTACAGTTATTGTTATAATTTGGGATTTCTTTATTTTTGCCACTTTTATGATAAAAAATACGGTAGATAGTTTACAAATTTTATTAAAACACGTTAAAAAAGGTTTTCAAAGTGCCGTCTTACCACAGAAATGCACAATCTACATCTACGGAGGAAATTGTCTTTTAGTTGTCTAAAGTCTAAAGGCTTCTCTGTTACTTCTTACAACATTAAAAAAAAAAAAAAATATATCTTGGGACAACTCACACACGGCTATCTGATCCCAAGCTAAGCAGAGCTTGTGTTATGGTAACCAGACAAAGTTAAGAAATCACACAAAGTTTGTCCTGGGTGGGAATCGAACCCACGACCTCCGGCTCAGCAGTCAGGGCCACTAACCACTACACCAACAGGCCCGCTACATTTCCCGCTTCTTCAATTTTCCGTTTTAGCTCTTCCTCATTGTTAGTGTCCCGTGCGTACCATCACGAGCCTGGACGGCAGCTCGAATGGTGGTGGTAAAGTAATTGGTAGTTCACCGTTGAAAACGCCGGACCACATGTTCACACTGAAGTGGTGTTGAAAATTTTATGGTCTTACGGAATGAGGATTCTCGATAGCGGACTATGGAGAATCCATAGCCAGACCGCTGTCCAAGCTCGATGGAGCCACCTACAAAGAGTTCTTGAAGAATTACCAATTTTGCTGTCAGACGTTAACTTAACACTGAGACGAGACATGGTTTACAACTAAAAGACAATTTCCTCCGTAGATGTAGATTGTGCATTTCTGTGGTAAGACGGCACTTTGAAAACCTTTTGTAACGTGTTTTAATAAAATTTGTAAACTATCTACCGTATTTTTTTATCATAAAAGTGGCAAAAATAAAGAAATCCCAAATTATAACAATAACTGTAAAAATACCTTTATTGCTATCAACGCTAATTACAGGAAATAATCCCCGATCAAGCTCTATATTTTTTTACCGATTTTGTCTGTTGAAGGTCTATAGAAGTTTTTAAGATCATTTAGTAACCTCTGGCACCCCCAACTTATTTTTTTTTTAGGCTCTGAACATTTTTCATTATCGAACTCTAATGGTAATTTTGAACTTTGGACTAATTTTGTGGTAAGTTCTACAATGCCTAGGCAAACGGATTTTTTTTGCATGGTAGCTATTGTTTTCGCTAATAGTTTCCACAAAAAAGAATATCTAAAAATGATAGGAATAAAGACATAAAAAATAAAAACCAATGTTAGGTGAAAATTTTGAAAATAATACTTAAAAAAATTCTAGCTCCTAAACTACAAATAATCGCGGAACATACATGGGGGTAATTCGGGTACCCCTTAGCATAAGGCATCTAGTTTTTTTCTTTGGACGTCTATCAACTGGCCACCCTGTATAATATCTTTATATAAAACGTGAGATCATACTTACGATACATTGACAATTTGGTGAATAATTCGAAAGGTAATAAATTATCTAAACCTTAATGATATAATTTACAATGTTTTATAATCACTAGTCTGTCAGAATCATACTAATCTTTATCGGTCGTAACAATAAAGTTGCGTTGGTTCAAAGTTGGGAGATAAACAAATATGGGCTGTGGTTCCAAAAAACCGGCCAAAGGTTCCGTACAAACATACGACATAAACAGCTATTTTGTGTCAGCATAGACTTAAAGCGTTGATTTTATCACAGCACAGAGATACCACAGAGTTGAAAATATTGTTTTAATTTCTTTTGAATTGAAATAAAGGGTTTTGAGACACAGACAGACATACAGAGTGATCCAATAAGGATTCCATTATTTCCTTTTGAGATACGGAACCCTAAAAAACGTTCCGGGGCTGCGGTATCTCTACAACCCTCAACCTCGGCAGCCGGTGGCCCTGGCAGGCCCCTTTGCGCGTCAGTATCCTTTCCACTATGTTTAGGAAGATAGATATTCAAATGTACGTATCTCATCGTCATTTTTCTAGTCTTTTTCCCATCTATGTTGGGTTCGGCTTCTAGTCTTACTGGATGCATCTGAATTACATGGAGCGACTGCCTATCTGACCTCCACAACCCAGTCAGTACTGAGCAAAACGATACCCCTTAATAAGACTTGTTGTCAGACTTTCGACACACTGGCTATCTGTAACGACTATCAAAGATCTACAAATGATAGACGGAACCAACAGGTTAACGTGCTTTCCGAGGCGCGGAGATAACTCGGTATAAAACAGGTGGTCACCCATCCACAGATCAATCTTAGCAACCGCAGCTTAACCATTATTTATCTACTACCTCAGGGTTGTATCTCTACTCTCATTTTTCTTTTTAGATAATATCTCCGGATACAGAAGTCTTGAACGTTTTCGGCATGAGTGAGTTGAGTGGTGTCGCTTTTCATGGAGACAACCCTGCGCCAGGGTCCTGCGGCAAGCCAATGGGCTGCTTCCAATATCGGGTATGTTACAAACAACCTTGTTTAGTTGTCATCATTCCTCTTATAATATTTTTTACAACTAGATTTTGCCCGCGGCTGCGCTCGCGTTAAATTCGGGGTAACAGAATTGCCCTGATTTGCAAGTATTTTTCGTAGGTAACAAAGAGAGTTTTGTGGGACTGTCTCTTGTAATGTGACGTTCAAAAAGTTCTGATTATCAGCCTTATCTGAATAAATGACTTTTGATTTTGATTGAGTGTGTTTACCGATTTTAAGGTGACCTTGAAAACTGCGAAAAGTCCCATATAAAACTTCATTCCCTCTTTTAAGGAGTTGGGGGCAAATTTCTGCATTTTTTTTTAAACTTCCTACCTTGAAAATTGCGGAATTCTGCATACATACTTCCACCCCTTATTTTAGAGAAGTGGGCTATTAGAAAAAAACAAAAAGTAGCCTATGTCTGTTTCCAGGGTCTCAACTATCTCTGTACCAATATTCATCAAAATCGGTTCCGCCATGTAGGCGTGAAGACGTAACAAACAAACAAAGTCACTTTCGCTTTTAAATTATTAGTAAGGATTGATAACACTATATTATTAAGTACTATTAGGTTATGATCTAATCTAGGTTCCTGTTATAGATTATTGACGTTGAGACTCAAGAAGATATTTATGAACCCAACGTGTCGGGCGAGCTGTGGCTCAAAGGACCAAGTGTTTTCAAGGTAAGAATGTCAAGAACCACAAACATGGACCATAGACTTATTCTTTTAAAGTTTGCCCCTCACTACGAATTTCTCCTGTGTCGAGGGTGCATTCGCAAACATAATATTTAACTGAATTACTGCTGCTTCAAAAAATACACTAAAAAGTGGAAAATAATGTTACTTGTGGATCCGGAAATCGGTGACTTTTGTTTGTCTTGTCGTGATAATTTCCAATCCGCAAAAAAAAACTTAAATTCGTATTAAGGGCATTTTTTTGCGTTTGCCACGGTCACGTTATGTTTTTCCAACAACTCTCAGTCTCAACCATTAAGGCTGAAACTGAGTTAAACGGGCACCCGCGACAGACACCCGCCGCGTGTCTACAAGCCGGGGCTCTGGGGATATAAGAACGACCCTGTCACAGTTACCTAAAGAGTTCATTCGCTTGGCCTCATATGACAGAGCGACACTGGAGTTTCACAATCACTCTTTCTTTGTCGAAAGACATTTTCACAAGCTTTTCATCAAGCGTTATTGACTGAACAAGCTCGCGCGTGTTACCACTGGCGGGCCCCGCACGTGTCCCCGCGTCGGTTCACTTTTGTATGAAACCGCGCGGGTGTCCGTCAAACGCAGTTTCAACCCTTAGAGTTGACGCAAATATAATATTGTTGCTATTACAATTTCGACAGGAATACTACAATAACGCCGAAGCCACTGAAGAGACATTCGCCGAAGGTCGTTGGTTCAAAACTGGCGACACATTCTTCAGAGACGAGAACTGGAATTTCTTCTTTGTGGAAAGGATCAAATTGCTACTGAAGTACAAGAGTTATCAGGTAACAGTTATCAAGACCTCTGAAAAAAGTGTTTGAGGGCAATTTTTAGCTAGGTTTTGCCCGCGGGTTCACTCGCGTTAAATTCGGCAGGTATTTTTCGTTGGTAACAAAGAGTGTGTGAGCCGATTTTTAGCTTCCTACCTTGAAAACTGCGAAAAGTCCCATTAACATTTCTCCGACATTTCTCACTTTTTTTTTAATTAGCCTATGTCCAGGGTCCAGGGTCCCTACTATGCCTGTACCGAAATTCAACAAAATCGGTTTTGCTATTTAGGCGTTAAGACGTAACAAACAAACAGACAAACTCACTTTCGCTTTTATGATGTTAACCCCCGAATACTGAAACGTCACTCAAAATGTGAGGGCTGCTTAACATTTGAGCAGCTCTTAAACTTTAGATTTTGTATGGCCAAACGTCACTTCTGAGTCTCTGTTAAACTTAAGTGGGACTTAAATTTTGAGTGACGTTTCAGTATTCGGGGGTAAGTAAGTTAGGATTTGTGGCGTAATTCCCAATGTTCTCCTAGATATCGCCTGTGGAGATAGAAGCAGTAATCCGCCAACACCCGGGTGTGTTGGACGTGGCGGTGACCGGTGTTCCAGACCCCGAATGTGGCGACCTGCCAGTGGCGTGCGTGGTGCCGCGACCAGGGGCTGAACCCAGCGCTGATGAGATCAAGGACTGGGTTAAAGGTACGGGTTATTGGTAGACTGAGAACGAGGCCTCGTTCGATTTCCCGTTCGAATTTTATCACCCCTATGATATTTTTTTCTGAAATACGAAAGTGGCAACTTTCAAGATTGGTAATGGAAAATTTTAAAAAAAGAAGGAAAGTATGTTTATTTTCGCATATGACACAAATATACATATATAAAATTAAAAAAAAAAAACACTTGCAAAACAAGATGACTGTGCGTCTCATGGCTGCGCAGAAAAATGTCGGCCAAGTTGCCCGTCGCTGGTTTTCAACAGTTTTTTTTTTATATAACAATCTTTTTCCTGAAGCAGTTTTAATACAAACAGTATTATTTTCGTACATTTATTGCTTATCTGACATATATTTACATTTTTAAATTATCGGAAAAAAAAACCATTTAAAAATATAAAAATAGTTGCCCATCGGCATCGGGAACAGGGCCCAAGCCGCCGGCGGTCAGGGCTCCAGAGAAAGGAACCTCCTAACAATACGAGCCGTGTCCAGGAGTACCGCTTTCTGTATCAAGCCCTTGATCCAGCTGCCTAACGAGAGCCTCCTCAGGTATTGGTCGAGGCTCTTGGCAATCAAGCCATTGGCAGATACGACTATCGGCACAATGATCGCCGAGTCCACATCCCATGACAACCCATCCCAGTCGACAACCTCGCGAGCCAAGTCAATATCAAACAGTATTCTTTGTTACAAAGATCACTTGAAAAAATAATTAAGCACGTTTTCTAATTCCCATTATTCAACTTTAAGTTTATTTAAGCCGATTTCCAAGCAACTATCAAAGAAAGTCTGACGGCACGGTTGGCGCAGTGGCTGAGCGGTCGACTGCTGCGCTACGTGTCGCGGATTCGATTCTCGCACGGAACAAATAAATGCAGATAGTTGTTTCGGGTCTGGCTGTTTGTGTATGTGAGTTTAATTTTTTGTAAACACACCCACGATACAGGAGAAATTCCTAGAGTGGGGCAACGTATTTTTTTTAAAGTAGTAACCCTTTTCTAAAAATGACAATTAATAATGCCTCCTAACGTTTCTCAAATACGTCTCATTTTACAGAATCTCTCTCAGACGCTAAGCAACTCAGAGGCGGCGTGCTATTCGTCGACGCAATACCGATGACTGCATCAACGAAAGTTCACAGGAGGAAACTTAAACAGATGGCGTTAGAAATGCCTAGAGAATAAACTATTTATTTAAGCTTAGTACACAATTATGTTAGTTCGCAAACGGCACGGCCGGATTTGGTATAGAGCTGTGGCCTAACAAAAAAAATCATGTACATTGATGTACAGACGCCAGCAGGTCAAGCTACCCGAAACTGTCAATTTTTCCCAATGAACCTTGAACCTAATACTTTAGAAATAAAGTCGAAAATCTATCAAAGAATTCTGACAGATTGTAGTAGCTTGATGTGCAGGCGTCTGTACAGTACGTTATTTTAAAGCTTACATGTAGGGAAGCTAATAGCTTTACAATCGGTTTTGTTTTATGATCAGAGAATAGGCGAATAGAATAGTAACATAGTACGATAATACGTGATAAAATCAACGCCAGATGACAATTTAAATGTCAATCAATGCAATTTCAGAATATAAAACCACGCAATCAATGAACAAGAAACACATATTTTTTTGCATTTTCTCTCGCCTATTTTAGGGAAATGTTATTAATGCGGTATGAGAAGAGGTTTCAGGGGGAACGGGAAAATAATAGTCTTGAGTTAAGTTGAACAATGGAAACAATAGTTTAATCCCCTTTTACACATTCACAGTATTTCACAGAAAGAAACAATAAGTTCGGATTTTATAATTCGCGTGCGAGTAGTAGGCGCGTAAGCAACGGACTGCCGGCGCAGACGCCCGGCGCATGCAACGCGTTCTTGAACGCGGGAAAGGAGCGCGCGAATACCTCCTATTGGTATCGTCGCGGAACGCGACCGCGGGACGCTCTTATTGGTCGCGACGTACCTCTTGGGGTTGCTATAGCGGTTATTTTTATCTATTTTAAAAGGTATTTTCATATATTAATCATTACTGTGTATCATCAGGACAAAATCCGGCCATGTCCTTTAGTTTAATGCACATTGCAAATGATTTTGTCTGATTTACACGATTGCAGCTTTTATTAACATAGTAACGGTTTTCACTTTATCAATACAAGTTCAAATTAAAATAGCTTGCGAAACTTTATGATCTTAATAGGTTAGTATACAAACCAGAAAGTAATTGATTCTCTCTTTTCAATTGTTTTTAGCAAAAACAACAGCCGGCTTCCAAAAAAAAATCTCTGTACAGTGGAAATTAAGTCTGCTTTCGGAAGTCGCTGATTTTTGTTGGTTCTATTGACGTTTTCGCCACATATTCTAGAAGTCTGTTAATACAAAATTGCTTCGCTAGTACTAGACTATAGACCCGTGCCGTGAATCATGCACTACTGATACTTGTATAATATCCATTTATGTGTGGAGTTCCAGGTTATGTTAGTTCCACGTTTTCCCGTTTGCACAGATACCTAAGTTGAACTGTAAGTAGGCAACATACCCTATTATTCTAGAAAGCAGCTTTTTAAATCATATCAAGAAGTATTTAATGCATTTTGTAATAATTTTATTCTGTCAACTGTCAATCATTGAAAACGTGTAGTAAAGTGACAAAAGCATTGTAAGTGATAAATTAGAATTAGGCATAAATAAGAAAAATAATTATATTTTTCTCTGCGTCATCAATTGGTTATCCTGTGAATGAAAACTGTAAGTAGAAAAATATATTTCTATAATAACGTAGTTAATGTCATGAAACACAACGAGTTGCACCTTTTCATCGCCACCGAATCTCGACACGGAAGCGATTATTATTAAGACTAGCTTTCGCCCGCGGCTTCGCCCGCGTTAAATTTGGGGTAATACAGTTCCCCTTGCGCCTTATTGATTTGTAATAGCAACGCTAAGTTTTCCCTTTTCTTCCCCCTTTCTCCCGCATATCCCACTTTTTTTTAATAAAAATTAGCCTATGTCCGTCTCCTGGTTCCCAACTTACTCTGTACCAAAATTCATCAAAATCGGTTTAGCCATTAAAGCGTGAAGAGGTAGCAAACAAACAAATAAACAAACAAACTCACTTTCGCTTTTATAATATTAGTAAGGAAGTAAGGATAAGGATATTGGTGTGAGAAGAAGTTTTAGGCGGAACGCAGAAATAATAGTCTAATAGTTAATAGTTTAATCCCCGTTTAAACTTGAAAGAAATCCATTCTAATATTATAAAAGCGAAAGTGAGTTTGTTTGTTAGTTTGTTACCTCTTTACGCTTTAATGACTAAACCGATCTTGATGAATTTTGGTACAGATAAAGTTGGGAACCAGGAGACGGACATAGGCTATTTTTTTTTTGTGTGGGAGAGTGTGTATGAAAGTGGGATGTGAGGGAGAAAGAGGGAAGGAAAGGGAAAACTTAGCATTGCTATTACAAATCAATAAGGCGCAAGGGAAACTGTGTTACCCCGAATTTAACGCGAGCGAAGCCGCGGACAAAAGCTAGTTTACAATAAATTCGGATTTAGATTCGCGTGCAAGTAGTAGGTGTGTAAGCAGCGGACTGGACATGCCCCGGTATCTTAAAACGTTTTATTGCAGTGTTACCATTTTTTTTTGTAGTTTACCTTATTTGTTAATTTTGATTTGATTTGACAACCAAGTATAAATTGTTCCTTAAACTCTAGAGCTCCAGCGGCACAAAAACGTGCCAGTAAACAAGTATTACCGTTGAGCCCCGCTGGCACAAATTTGTGCCACCAAACCGACCGATTTAAAACTGAATTTGTAATAAAAATAAGTCTTTAAATCAGATTACGCTTGCAATAAGAGCCCGCCCGGCGGTGCTTGACGGATAGTAGACGTAAATAAAGGTGGTCCTTGAGAAATTAAATCATTAGTTATGTTTACCGTAGTCCACTACTGGATAGAAACCACACAATAAAGACATAATATTATAATTCTGCCAGCATTACATTGCAATTAATTGAGTGGAAATTCTCATTACCAGCACATAATTATATCTTTCTTGTTATTTAAAATAAGGCGTTGACATGTTTCCAGTATTTAGTCGAGTGAGTTTAAAAGTTTTTTTTTATAAGCATTATGCTTTCAGCAGATTTATCGAATTTTGATTTTAAAAATCGAATCCACTAAAACATCTACCACACCTAGCTGGGCCAGCGTGCTCCATTCACAGAAGAGGTCTCTGTCCCAGTTATAGGACGTTCAAGATATGGCTTATTACAGGAGTGATGAGACACACGTCTGGATTTCAATCAGTATCGTCATCTGCCTACCCTTGTTCCTCAGCTATGTTATGGTCAGCTTCCAGTCTAAGCAAATGGAGATGAATATCAGTATTGATTGGTCGAATCTCTCCACTTTTACTGACTAAAACCCACCCATGGTCCTTCTATTTGCCCATTACGTTCCGGAGCCGCGGTATCTCTTTCGAACAACCCGCAACCCCGGCAGGCGGTGGCCCTGGCAAGCATCTCTGCTTTGCTGACATCTCTTTGAGGCGCGCGTGAAACACGAACGCGCCGTTGACAGCCTGTCTTCAATAGACGGACGGACGGTGAGCTATTCATTGCTCACCGTTCACAGGCCCGCATCTACGGTGGCCAGGAGTATGCCATATATGTCTCGCGGCGCCCGGCGGCGCCTGGGGCGTCTCCCGCGGAGTTCGGGACCTTACAGACTCTGGGGTCAAAGATTCGCAGTCTACTAATTACTGGAAACATGTCAATCATATTATCTAGATTTAGTAACGAAACTCAATGTTGGATCTGTTGTATTTTTTAGATGTAGCTGTGTATAGCACGGCCAACGAGAAGCGATACCAAATGTAAACAAAACCCATGCTAAAACCCCATCTAAAATGGCCGCCCGAATTTTGGCGAACCCGTCTTAACGTTGTCATGTTTTTGCCAGGAGAACGAGACATTACGACAAAGGCACAAGATGGAAAGAGCTAAATATTAGATTGTCAACGCCACAGTTGTTCTTTAGGTTAATGACCTTTCGTATCGCTTCTCGTTGGCCGTACTATAGGTATCTATTATATTATAGTGATTGTAGATATTAGAATAGATAAATAAACGTTAGTTTATTAGAATTATTTTGTTTACTTTGAAATTACCATACTCTCTAAGTGTTCGTTTATACGGCACGGTTGGCGCAGTGGTTGAGTGATTGGCTGCTACGCCGCGTGTCGCAGGTACGAAGACGGGGAGCACAGACCAAGTATTTGTGTAACTGACAGGTAGTTGTTCCGGGTCTGGCTGTTTGTGTACGTGAGTTTAAATGTTTGTAAACGCACCCACGATACAGGAGAAATTCCTAGTGTGGGGCAAAGTTTTTTTTTAAATATATATTGAATGCTTTACGGAATCAAAACCAGGACCTCATTCTCAACTATCGCGCTTATGACCACTCAACGAAGCAGTTAGAAAACCTTTAGGGTTACCATGACATCTTAAAGCAGTTCTTATTCCTGTGTGAGAAAGAGATGGTGATATACACCCTGTATAGCTCTGTTTCTTTCTCTCAGTGGAATAAGTTCTGCTTTAACACGTCATGGTGGGGTAGCTGCTGGTTTAAATGAAAATGTTACCAAGGAGTTTTTTTTATCGGGTTATTTTTACTTATCTTTATCAGTCTTAAATAAACGGTTTACGTATAGGAAATAAAAACAAAACTAGTTTTAAAATTAGGCTGATAATCAGCAGTATTCGAATGAGATATATATGTATAAGTTCATACGCCTAGTCAATATTTTATAGCAAATATATTATGTTAGACGTTTTAGGAGAATTTTATCAACAGGCACTACTAAAACAGAGCCGTGGAAATAGTCGCGACATGTTTAGATGAATAAGGTAAAAAAAATAACCAAAAACTATTATAAATATTGGGGCTGGCTACCAGTCTTACCGGGTGCAGCTGAATATATATAGAATATATATAGTATTTTTAATGTAACGACTGCCAATCTGATTTGCGCAAGCCAGTTAGTAAAATTACAATAATTAAATTCAAATTGCATAAGAAGTTGAATCACAATTAGTACAAAAATTTGTCATTTTTAATTAACCGGTAATTATTTCTACCAAAATCATCAAATCAAATCAAATCAAATCAAATCATTTTATTTGTTACAATGCAGGTATATCGTTCACAATAGGTGTTAAAATAATTATGTCAGTGCGCTGCATTCTGCTTTTAAGCATACAAATATTAAAAAAACACATTACATAAGAGTCTTTTCTGTGTGTCATGTCAAATAATAATTAAAATGTCAACCAATAAAATAAAATTGTAAATGAAGTCAAAGTAAAATAAAAATGTGTTATCAATTATAAATTTAACAATCCTCCATAAATTCAGTCGTAGAATAGTAAGATTTCATAATTAAAAATTGTTTAAGTCGCTTTTTAAACAAAACTAAATTGAGTTCCTTTATA
This sequence comes from Ochropleura leucogaster, assembly GCA_958449745.1. NCBI lineage: Eukaryota > Metazoa > Arthropoda > Insecta > Lepidoptera > Noctuidae > Ochropleura > Ochropleura leucogaster. The sequence continues at coordinate 4,005,181 of OY288220.1, read as the reverse complement.
TGTCGGGGAATTTTATTGAACAATACTGGAGCCATTTGAAATATACTTTTACGGAAAAGAGCTGTTTTACTGTGGCCAACACGGAGAATATTTGATTCTCTTTTTCTCAGACGTGGATTTGCTGGGGCTCTAATTTCAAACAGGTGTGGGTTTGTTTTAACAAATACTGCCACTTCGTAAATATACAGGGACGGAAATGTTAAAAGCTTTAATGTTTTAAAATACGGCTTACAGCTATCCCTTGAGCGCAGATTGCATATTGCGCGTACACATTTTTTCTGTGCAATGAACACGTCATTTTTATCGGTAGAGTTACCCCAAAAAATGACTCCGTATCTCAGAACGGATTCTACATAACTATGATATGCTGTAAGTACGGCGTCACGATTCGTAAATTTGGCTAGTTTATAGAGAGCAAAAGAGAAAGTATTTAGTTTTTTACATGTTTCTTCAACCTGCAGTTTCCACGTGAGTTTGCTATCTATCATCAATCCTAAGAATTTTATGTTGTGGACTGTGGAAACTGACACGCCTTTATGATTAATATTTAATGGTTGTGATTGTTTTTGTCGTTGATTAAAATGCATAATATTAGTCTTGTCTAGGTTAATTTGTAAATTGTTTGCCTCTAGCCATTCTATAGTTTGACTTAACGTTTCATTAATTTCTTGTTCATAATTATAGGATTCGTCTGCTTTAATTATTATCGTGCTATCATCAGCAAATAACACTGTCGGGTGCTTTACATTTTTAGGGAGATCATTTATATACACTAGAAATGATAGGGGGCCCAATACAGTCCCTTGAGGTACACCAAACTTCAATACTCTATAATTTGAACGGTACGTCACTTCACGTTTGTTTTTAATGTTAATATTAGTGAGTTCTGTGTATTGCTGCCGATTTCTTAAATACGAAGTCATAAGGTCTAGACCCTTGCCACGTATTCCGTATCTCTCCAGTTTGTCAATAAGCTTAGTATGGTCAACGTAATCGAAGGCTTTAGTCATATCCATGTAAATGGCGCATATAGGTTTTGCGTTGTCTACAACATACATTATTTTTTTCAGAAAATCGAATATTGCAAGATTAATTGATTTATTTTTCCTGAAGCCGTATTGTTCGTCAACTAAAGCTTTCTTACACTCGAAGAAGCTGGATAACCTGTTATAGATGATTTTTTCAATGACTTTTGAAAAAATGGGTATTAAAGCTATCGGTCGATAATTTTTAATTGAGGTCTTATCCCCTTTCTTATGCAGTGGTTTAATAATCGAAACTTTAAGTTTATTCGGGAAAACACCTTTTTCAAAACATAAGTTGATGATGTAACATAACGGATGACTAATGATGTGATGAACTTTCTTAATTACATTTGTTGTGAGGTTATCATTTCCTGTGCTTTTACAATCCTTAAGGGATTGAATTGTTTTTGAAACCTCTATTGATGTAGTTGGATCTAAGAAAATCGAATCATGAACTCTGTCTATTTGACGTGGTTGTTTACTGAAACTTGGAGTAATTTGCTCAATGTCAATAAAAAAGTCATTAAAGACATTACAAATATCTTGAGTACTTGTTATTTCTATTTCTTTGTGAACAATTTTGGTAATTGGTTCGCGAGGGAGGTGAACTTTATTGTCATTTATTATTTTCCAAGTTGCTTTACTTTTATTATTAGATGTATTGATGTAGTGATTGTTTTGTACGTATTTTGTTAGTCTTATAATTTTTTTATATCGAGCTGTATAAGAAGTATAAATATTTTTATTTTCTTCCGTTTTTGTTTTACGATATTGCCATAAAAGTTTTCGTTTAATTTTGCTGCATGCTTTGATACCTTTTGATAGCCATTTTTGTTTTCTGTTAATCGTTTTAGTTATAGTTTTTATAGGAAAACAAAGGTCATAAAAGAACTGAAATGTCGCTAATAATTTGTCATATGCTAAATTTGGGTCATCAAGTTCATAAACATCACTAAAACTCAAGGCTGCAATACACTCTATAAACTTTTCTACATATTCAGTTGAGTAGTCCCGAATCTGCACCTTCCAAGAATGTATGGCGCATGTCTTTTTTACATTGCATTTTAATATCTGCGCAGTGTGGTCTGAAAGCGCAGTCTCAATCACTGCTCCATTATTACCACGAGCATTATGGAATATGTTGTCTATACACGTACCGCTACACAAACGAGTGGGTTGACTAGTAAGTACTTTGAGATTAAACCCTAAAATTGTATTTAAAAGTCTTTTAGTAACTTGGTCATTTTTAAGAATGTTAATGTTGAAGTCTCCACAAAGGACTATAGTTTTATTATTTTTGCCTTGCGTAATATGGTAAAGTAAGTTCTCTAATACTTCGAAAAACAGTTCCAGGTGAATTTTGATGTTAGTGTTTTTGGGGACTCTATACATGCAAATGATGACAACGTTATGTTGCGTGAGCTCTATTGCACAGCATTCAACGATATTGGTTTTAGACAGGTTTTTTGCTTTTTGTATAACCTGAAATTCGTGAATATTTCTTACCATTATACACGCTCCGCCTTTTCTTTTTTCTCGGTAAAAGCTGTCCCCTAATTTGTAGTTAGGTAATGTAAGCACTTTTTCATCATCCACTATCATATTATGTTCAGTAACACACAACACATCGATTGTGTCATTTGATTTGGTGAGTTCCTCTAATTGCACAGTCAACATATCTGATTTATTTACCAATCCTGCTAAATTTTGGTGCATAATATTAATATGATTATACACGAAAAAACGTTTCATTTGTTTCGCGGACTACATTATTATTTAAGGGGCTGCTGTGAGTGATACTATGTGTCCGACTTACTCCTCTTGTTACGACATGGAAGAATTCCGTAATCGTTTTTTGGCGTATTGTAACTTTATTATGATTGTTGTTGATTATTTGTTGAATTGTATTTGTTTTGTATTGAATTAAGTGTCTTTGGGGGATGAATTTGTTACTATAATCAATGGTATCTACGACTAAATTTATTTTGGAACATATGTTTCTAATGTATTCATGCTCATCGTAATAGTTTACAGGTTTTATGTAATGACAATGTTCAAACTTATTTGTTACAAAACGAATAAGGTTGTTCAAATGATGTTCATTAAGATGGCGGTTTTTACAAACTGCAAGTAAGATTACAGGTACCCTTGCTTTTTTTAAGATTTGATACAACTCATGTGAGACTTTTTGTGGGTCCTTATCTTCCTCACCTACACACAGTACAAGCTTGTCCTGCTGACTAAGGTGAAGCGCGTCACATGCATCTGTTAATATTTCTATTGGTGCTTCGCGGTGAATTAAACCCTGGATGTCATATTTGTCATAGTTGGTGTTGCTTCTAGCTCGAATTAGTTCAGACGCTAGGCCTCGGCATTGATTGCCTCCAATAATCACGATTTTATTTTGCGATATCTTTCTGTTTTCAGTGTAGAATATTGGCCTACCAGTTCGATCCTGGTTTAGTTTTGATTCACAAGCTCTGTCCACAAATAGTTGTGCATCCTTGTCATTTGTTGGTGTGTTATTTGATGTTATTTTATCATTCGGTAGATCAAAATATACGTTAAAACTATAAAGACTAATAGTCTATAACATAAGGTAAAGTCTATATAATAAGCGCAGCGGGTGACTTCTTCCAATTCCATTGGGAAAAAGACGTAAGTTTTTTTATGAAAAACTTAACCCTCCATCACTCATGAACTGGGAATTATTTGATTTTTTGGATTAGAGATTATAAGAAAATTAAATACCTACACGCATTTCTGGGTTTTATTATTTTTAATAAACAAAACAAAATTACAATATAGGGAATTTTGCTTTTAAGCAACACTAAGGTCAAGAGTCGTGTTTTTTGGTACTAGCTCGTTAGTTCGAAATGTGGACTATAGGCTACCCTGGGCTATCCTTACTAATACTATAAAATCGAAAGTGAGTTTCTTTGTTTGTTACGTCTTCACGCCTAAATAACTAAACCGATTTTGATAATTTTTAAGATAGTTCAGACCCTGGAAGAAAAGGGAAAACTTCGCTTTGCTATTACAATAAATAAGGCGCAAGGGCAAACACTACAGGTGGCAAGTACCTGCAAATCAAGAAAGGGGAAATGTGTTACCCCGAATTTAACGCGAACGGAGCCGCGAGCAAAAGTTAGTTAAGGTTTAAAATCAATTATTAAAATTTGACGCGTTTGTACGGTATGTTACCTATAGTCTACATAGTGATTTATAGGGTTAAAAGCCAAATCATTTGACTGCTTTTTAAGTAAACCAAATAAACGACCAAGAGCGAGTCAGAATCGCGTACTGAGGCTTTGTACAAACTTGCGACATAAACAGCCATATCTTTTGACTGCGTAAACTTAGAGAATTAACATAGATTTGTGTATAATTTATGGTTTTAATTAGAACTCGTTAGCTCCACGCGTTCCCGATATAAATGGTCTTGAGAGACGGACAACAAAGTGATCCAATACGGGTTCCGTATTTTCCTTTTGAGTTACGGAACTCTAAAAATACTGCTCCATTTACCCGGACAACTAAGGGCACAGACATGAGGAAATATCTTGTTCGTATAGTCCGGTCAATTTAGACATTCGAAGTATTGGAACGAAGTTCCTTATCGCGAGTTGTAAAAGGGGGCTAGACGAAAAAAATTCTTACGAAAAGTGGTCACGACACTTTTTGCTATAGTAAGCTATTGTAAGCTGTGCGGCGTCGCATGTTTTTCTGTCTGTCTGTCTCTCTCTCTCTCTCTTATAGAAAGCAAGCCAGATGTTTTCATTTCTATAGGAACTTCGTTCCATCCGGGTGCCCCTTGACACCTCTGAAGTTTTTATGTGTATATGTATGTATTAACAAATTTCTTGTAGATAATTTTATGATCTACAATTTTTGTCTGAGGTATTTTTATGATAAAACTTACCGTTTTGCTGAAAATCACGAAAAACTTATTTTTTGACCTTTGACCTTGAATATGTGTTTTTCCTTACAGGAGAAAGATGGGGAACTTTCAAATTTTGTTTTTAATGATATTTTAAACAATCTTACCGATTTTCAGCTTGGTGGAAATTTAAGTAACTTTAGTCTTATTTTTTGGTCTAATTCGACCGGGCTAATAAGTAAGTAGGTCGTCACTGAAGTACGTCATTATTTCCGTTTAGTACAGACGCCTGCAGGTCAAGCTACCCGAAACTGTCAATTTTACCCAATGAACCTTGAACCTAATACTTTAGAAATAAAGTCGAAAATCTATTAAAGAAATCTGACAGATTGTAGTAGCTTGATGTGCAGTCGTCTGTACCTACAGTAAAATTATTGCATTAGGTCAATAGATTCTTGTATAAAGTAGGTAAATGGGCATGCATGACTGACTACAGGCAAACTGGTCGGGCAACATTCTACAGAATTACCCAGCTGTACTTGAACATATCGCTTTTGTAGTAATAAGGTTTTCTGTGGGTTTTACTAACTTATGCTCGCGGCTTCGCCCGAAAGCAGTTTGGTGATTGTCCCAGGGGATCGTCCTACCGGGATAAAAAGTTTCCTATGTGTTGGTCCAGATTATATAAATAAATAAATAAATATTTTGGGACAACTCACACACGGCTATCTGATCCCAAGCTAAGCAGAGCTTGTGTTATGGTAACCAGACAACTGATATACATACTTAAATAATTTATAAATACATAATTATTATAGATAAATCACACCCAGACACAGAACAACCAATCATGCTCATCACACAAAGTTTGCCCTGGGTGGGAATCGAACCCACGACCTCCGGCTCAGCAGTCAGGGTCACTAACCACTAGACCAACAGGCCTGTCATAACAATAAACTGACATAACAAACGTGTCTGATACGTTTGTTATGTCAGTTTATTGTTTAGTGACTAAAACCTATGTTCCTTCTTTTGTCTTCCTGGGCCGCAGTATCTCTTTCGAACAACTTGCAACCCCAGGGAATACCCCTTTTTTTGCGGACGGGAAATCATCAAATAACTGCCCCAGCTCTGGGCGTAGCGAGGGCGAGTGTCAGACTTGTAATGCCTAAACTCACCCATGTTCCTTCTGTTGCCCTTTATGTTTCGGGGCCGCGATATCTCTTTCTACTCGCAACCCCGGTTGGCGGTGGCCCTGGCAGGCCCTTCTGCTTTGCTGACGCGCGTGAAACACGAACGCGCCGCCGACACGGCCTGTCATCAATAGACCGACGGACGGTGAGCTACCCATTGTTCACCGTCCACCCACAGGCCCGTATCTACGGTAGCCGGGAGTCATCTCGCGGCGCCCGACGCCCGGGTGGAATACAAGCCCGGCATTAATATTTTTATCTATAAATTCGTAATACAGTGTAGGTACCTACTATAGCTTCCGTCGATCTATTTTAAGACAAGGTCAACAAATATACGAACTCAATGTACTGATACCTACTCACATTGTCGAATCAGTACGTTGATCTCTCTGTTATCATTGCTAAAGCCGTGTCTACATCGACGCACATGGCTCTTACATAAAATCAGTAGCTTTGTACAGACGCCAGCAGGTCAATCTACCCGAAACTGTAAATTTTTCCCAATGAACCTTGAACCTAATACTTTAGAAATAACGTCGAATATCTATCAAAGAAATCTGACAGATTGTAGTAGCTTGATGTGCAGGCGTCTGTACATTAACACATCACAATAATATTACAAAACCTAAATAACATTTTACAACCTAAATAGGGTGTTTGTTAAATCCTTCACGCTCAAAACTTTAATTGTAAAAAAAAGACTTAGGAAAAAAAACGGAATACTGTTTTGTTTTTTACCAAATTAGTTTTTATTACAGAATTTTTGGTTATGGTAATTGTGATATATTACAATTTCTATCGAGTACTAGCTTTTGCCCGCGGCTTCGCTCGCGTTAAATTCGGGGTAACACAGTTCCCTTTTCCTGATTTGCAAGAGTTTTTTTTCTGCAAAATAACGATAAGCTCTTTGAAACATGATTCACCAATAGTATCTGTCTGCCCTGCAATAAAAACAAAAATAGATATGACCTTGAACGGTTCAAACTTCAAAGTTCTTGATAATAACCAACCAGTACCCCTAGAATTATTTACGTCCTAGTCTTTTCATCTTATTTTTTGTGTTATCAGCTGTTTCGTATAGAATGATGCCATTTTATTCACAATTTTGTAAAAATAATGCTAACAAAATATAATTATTGTTACGATTATCTGTACTATTAATATATTTATTTATTTTAATATATATTAATATTATAAACTAAAATAATATTCACGTTTTAATGGCTAAACCGATTTTGATGAATTTTGGTACAGAGATAGTTGGGAACCAGGAGACGGAAATAGGCTAGGTATATATTTTTTGGTATATGAAGGAGAAGGGGAAGAAAGGGAAAACTTAGCGTTGCTATTACAAATCAATAAGGCGCAAGGGCAAATACTGCAGGTAGCAGGTACTGTGTTATACCGATTTTAACGCGAGCGAAGCCGCGGGCGAAAGCTAGAGGTATTCCTCATAGCGCTCCCGTTTTGAAGCGCTCCCATCTAAGCGCTCCCTTTTTGTTCCTCTAAGCGCTCCCAAAAGGAGCGCTTTGAGGAACGATTAAAAATATTAAAATTTATTTCCTCGAAGCGCTCCCATGATTAACTTTCGGATAGAGATGGGACTATACTAACTGAAATTATCGATAATAACTAGGTAATAAGTAGAACACATTGTTATACTATAATATACAACTAGCGGCCCTTCATAAGATGTAGACCTTGCAAAACCGATTCCTTCGTAAAATCACGGGAGCCCGTAACGATAGTCTTCACTTCGACTTAAGAATCCCCACCGTCGTTCAATTCATGAAGCGTCTTTCCATGCGCTTCTTTGACTCCGCGTTAAAACATCACAACCCCCTTATCGCATCGGCCGCTCGATACGATCCCTCGCGAATAAGTAAAATTCATCGTCCTAGACATTTTCTCGTCACTCCTGACGATGCTATAACCCTGCTCCAGGAGAGCAGCAGGGAGACTAGCACTCTGCGCAAATTCAGACGCAAAGCGCCGTCATTCCATCCTGGCCGACAAGGCCCGTCGCGACGTCCCGGTAAATGCCCCACCCGTCCTTTGCAAGAGCCAGCCCGCGCTGCTGAGCCAGTAAGTTTAAACCAGTCCATAAATAATATCACTCAGATCCAGCCTATCCCTTGCTTTCCCTCAGCGTCGCCCTAAGCCGAGGCTCGGTCCCCACAGGGGGTGCCCTTAGCGTGTAGCCGCTTAGTTTGTAAGTTTTCACCCTGGCTGGAGGTCTTAATTTTAAGGCACCCACAGGATTCGCCCGGTTAAGCAGACGATAACCTCCTTGGTTGAACTGCGAGATGCCATTCCTAAAAAAATCTATCGTTTACGACAATGGTAGAAATTACAATAACATTGGCCCTTGTATACACATAAGAGTGCCGAAAGCAAAAAGATATTATTCTCTCAATTTCGTAATTTGGTTAAGCAACTTCACACATGAGTTTTTAAAAATTATCGATATAATTCATGACGTTTACTTCATACTTTTCCCTATTTTTAAACGTGGGAGCGCTTCGAGGAAATAAATTTTATTATTTTTAATCGTTCCTCAAAGCGCTCCTTTTGGGAGCGCTTAGATGGGAGCGCTTCAAAACGGGAGCGCTACGAGGAATACCTCGAAAGCTAGTTTTAATATAATATGAAAAGGAAAGATTTGTTTGTGTCGAATAGGCTCCAAAACTACTGGACCGATTTTAACCATTTTTAGGGTTCCGTAGTCAACTAGGAACCCTTATAGTTTCGCCATGTCTGTCTGTCCGTCCGTCCGTCCTCGATTAATCTCTGTGACCTACCGGTCACAGAGATTAGAGATTATGGATTAGAGATTTGAGATTAGCACTAGAAAACTGAAATTTGGTACCAATATGTATATCAATCACGCCGACAAAGTGGTAAAATAAAAATTGGAAAAAAATGTTTTATTAGGGTAGCCACCCTATATGTAAAGTGGGAAGTGATTTTTTTTTTAATTTCAACCCTAACGTGTGATATATTGTTGGAAAGGTATTTAAAAATGAATAGGGGTCTACTAAAATCATTTTTTGATAATGTCAATAATTTAGGAAATAATCGCTCCAAAAGTAAAAAACAATGTGTCTGCCTCTAACTTTTGAACCATAAATTTAGAAAATATGAAAAAAATCTGAAAAGTAGACCTTCATAAGGACTTTCTATGAAAATTATTTTGAACTTGATTGACACAACAGTTTTTGTACAAAAAAGACAAAAAGTTTTACAAAATAATTTCTGGACTAAGTTTGTAGTATAATCGTATATACAAGCATTTTTTTTAACTACGTTTACATATTTTACTATCCTGAACGTATCTTTTTTCAAACAAAAAAAGAATTATTGAAATCGGTTCTCGCAATCCAAAATTATTAAAAAAGTATTAATTAGTAACCCAATTCCCCGAGAGATGGCGCTGTAGGTACTTATTACATTGGATCGGGTATTACCGAAATGTTCGGTTGGTCTCTCCTTGGCATTGGCGGTATCTTATAACTACATAAAACTTCTATTAAGAACATGCTAAGGCAATTTAGAACAAAGCTAAAATTCATTTTTTTAACACCATCAAATGTTAAGGTAAAAACCAGTTCATAAATGGTTCGATAGATGGCGTTGTGTAATGACGTCATTTTTTAAAAGTCGATGTTAACATATTCCGTGCTTTCATGACCTACCGTGGTAAAGTAAGTTGCTCTTAAATATATTCGTAATTTTATTTATGAGTGCATAATCTAATTAGTTGTCGAGGTTTGATTTTGATTTGTCCGGTATTAAAATGTTCTCGTATATTTTGAACAGTGATAATCATGTTGAGGACGACGCTGTGCGCGCCTTTCATGATTTGTTATCCCAACAGGCCAACACACATCGTTTCGGCCTAGAGAAGTGTCTCTTTTTCTTCACCCGGAACTAATAGAGCCTGAGTGTCATTTATAAATTATATATGGCGGAGAGAGAAGTCGGGTTTGTGGGGCATTGGATTTGCATTTATTACAACAATGGAATATTACGGGTCTATGATAGTTTATATAATAGTTTAAGTCATTCGCAGCACGTTTACGTTAACGTACTATTCCCATACTTAGATAATAATAAAATACAATTCTCTAGTGTTCAACGACAAACAAATAATAAACTCATAAGTGGGAACACTTATTGTGACGGACGGGAAACTACGGAACCCTACACTGAGCGTGGCCCGACACGCTCTTGGCCGGTTTTTTCAGTAATAGAAAGCTACATTATCAGAAAATAACATAGGCTATACAACATCACGGTACTACCCATAGAAGCGGGGCAGCTACTAAAGATGCGGGTAAAACAGCTAGTTTAAAATAAAATGAATTTGACTGTACTAACAGTCAAATTCATTTTATTTTAAACTAGCTGTTTTACCCGCATCTTTAGATGCGTCTCTTTAGATCTTTAGATGCGGGTAAAACAGCTAGTTTAAAATAAAATGAATTTGACTGTACTAACAGTCAAATTCATTTTATTTTAAACTAGCTGTTTTACCCGCATCTTTAGTAGCTGCCCCGCTTCTATGGGTAGTAGTCCTACTATGTATATACAACATTATTTTTAGTATATGCGAAACCTGAATATAGTTTGTTCAGAATAAGTAACTGAATCGATTCCAATCATTTTTACACCATGTTATATTTTTACCCAAAAATATTTAAAAAAGTTTATAATATGGACACCATGCGACACTAAGTAGGTACATGTTCGCAAGCGCTACCCTATACTTGACCATTACGACAGTCGGATATCCAGGTAACATAACAAGCTTTTTACTATAAGCATAGATTCTTTATATAAAAATACTGGACAGGTGTTTCGGCTTTCGCATAAACTAAAAATAATGTTGTATTTACTATCTCAGTATTTTTTTTTGTTATATGTGTATTATTTGTATGTATGTTTTTTCATATGATTGATTATTTAAAATTCTCTTGTTTTGTTTTTTCCACACACCGTGTCTACATATCTCATCTAACTGTCCTCTCGCAGGTATGCTGGCAGAAATTTCTATAGAATTAAGTAGTACCTTTGTGTTCTAATGTCATGTCATGTATTTTGTGTGTGCATAAATAAATAAATAAAATAGTTTTTGAAGGACTTACACTTATGTAATATGCAATACATTTAAAACGCAGCTTAGCCTGTATGATATTAAATGAATGTGATGAATGCATCGAGTTTCAGTTAGTTTTAATTAATTATTGAGAATAAAGATCTTTAAACCTAAACCTACAGTACATTCAGCTCCATTTTATTTGTGGCTACTCCTAAATCTTTACATACTATTCGTTTAGTAACTGACGTACTGTTGACATTACTACACATAACCGCGATGTGCTAAATAACTACACAATTATAAGTACCTATTAAATTAGTTTTCAAATATGTATACAAATACTTTGTTTTTAGGATTCCGTAACTTAAAAAACGAAACCGTTACAGGTTACCGTTATAGATAGATAGATAGAAGATGAAATATTCTTTATTATGCATACCATACAAGTAACAAGAATAACACTAGACAACTTATAAATAGGGTGACACAATGGGCGGTCTTATCGCTAAAAGCAATATTTTCAAGACAACCTTTGCGTTACGTTACTTATTAAGTTATTATCTGTCTGTCTGTATGATAAGATCATTTATCTCGGAAACGCGTTGAAATTAAAAATCATATATTTAAGTCTCCCTTTGTGCAGTGATAAAATCAACTCTGTAAGTCTACGCAGTCAAAAATATAGCCGTTTATGTCGCAAGTTTGTACAGAACTCTCAGTGCGCGCGCGCACACCGTAGTAGAGAGATCAGGTTAGAATAGTTTTGTATTATTTTGATGACATTGTCAAACAGGAAACATTTTTATTGACTCTTTGATACTATCCATTCTATATTCAACGTAATTTCTTCTCCACAAGGTCGTTTTTCGTTTAAACAAAAAAAAAATGGAATAGACTGTACCTAGCACATGTCATGCGCATGGATCACAGTCATGCGCGTGGGCAGTGTAGAAACCGCTTTATTATAAATCATACCGCCTTGCCGTACAGTTGTGTTGCGTAAACATCGCATTACTTGTTGTTATTGAGCAATAGATTAGCACAGTGAGTATTTGTGAGTGATTTTGGAAGGAACATTGAGCAGGCTTTTTTTTGAACTGGTGAGTTTTTTTTTTTATTAGTTTTAATAGTTCTTGTTTGAGTGGTACATGTTTTAATTATCGACTTAAAAAAGCCACGGTAAAAGTGAAACTTTTTTTCATATTATAGACATTTAGACGTCTCTACTAGCGGCCGACAGTCACGCGACATGCAACACACAAAAAGTTTGAGACCATGTAATAAAAGTTTCACTTTAAAACTAAAAGATTTCGACGTATTAAGAACCTCCTCCTTTTTTGAAGTCGGTTAATTATTTGAAAAGGAAATTTGATATACATATATAGGTTTATTTTGCTGTCAGTTATCGTGTAGCGGTTTATTAATTAATCATGATTAGGTAGGTACTTGATAAGTGTTAACAATTAAATGTACGTGTTAAAGGGATTGGCATTGTGCGTTGGATTCTTCTAGACGTTGTTTATTTATTTACGGTAGTGTGTGTATAGTACGGCCAACGAGAAGCGATACGAAAGGTCATTAACCTAAAGAACAACTGTGGCGTTGACAATCTAATATTTAGCTCTTTCCATCTTGTGCCTTTGTCGTAATGTCTCGTTCTCCCGGCAAAAACATGACAACGTTAAGACGGGTTCGCCAACATTCAGGCGGCCATTTTAGATGGGGTTTTAGCATGGGTTTTGTTTACATTTGGTATCGCTTCTCGTTGGCCGTACTATAGTGTACCTAGTGATAATTATTGTAAAAAAACTGGCAAGTTCGAGTCAGACTCGCACCCTAAGGGTTCCGTACAAATTTTCGACATAAACGGCCATATCTTTTGACTGTGTAGATTTTACAGCTCAGCATGAATAATTTACAAAAAAACTTACTTTTTAATTTTACCTTGGACAGCTTTTGGTAAATTGCTCGTAGGTAAGTAATAACAACCGCTTCGGGTTAATCTTTTGGTTAAGTAGGGCCTGCCTAGGTTGGTCTTTGGATCCATTACATACCTAGTTCCCCAACCAAGTTTTGGAAAGCCAAGTGAGCTGTTTGTCCCGGCTGTCATTTGTAGATATTTGACTGTCGTTACAGAAACCCGAAAGTCTGACAACCAGTCTTAACAAGGAATATCGTATTTCCCAGTACTAACTGGGTTGTGGAGGGCAGATAGACAGTTGCTCCATGTAATTTTACTGGTATTCAGTTGCATCTGGTTAGACTGGAAGCCGACTCCAACATAGAAAAGGCTAGTGATTAGCAACATTAAAAATCGTAATATAGATCGTAAATGCTTTGCCATGTTTAATTATTATAGGTAGCACTTAATTTATTTTTAAATTAATTTCCGTGTTTTTATTTGTATGTTGTATTATTTGGTGACTTATAGCATCGTATTGAATATCTGTAAAGGTGCTATAAATTGATGGTAAATCCTAAAAGTTTGTGAGTATGTATGTATGTTTGATCCTCTTTCACGAAAAAACTACTAAACGGATCCTGATAAAATTTGGCACAGAGGTAGATTATAGTCTGGAATAACACATAGGATACCTACTTTTTTATCATAACGCACGCAAAGCCGCGGGGCGCACGCAGTAAATAAATAAACATTAAAATAATCTTTTTTTTTTTTAAACGTTGCCCCAAACTAGGTTTTCTGTATCGTTGGTGAATTTACAAACATTTAAACTCACATACACAAACAGCCAGACCCGAAATAACTACCTGTAGATCATACAAATATTTGTTCCGTGCGGGGATCGAACCCGCGACACGCAGCCCAGCAGTCGATCGCTCAGCCACTGCGCCAACCGTGTCGTCAAAATGATTCTGTTTTCAAAATACTTTGGTAACGACCATATTGAGCTTCTTGGTGTAACGCTTACATCTACCCTCAATTTTGGTCCGTTCATCGAGGCTAAGGCTAAACTGGCTGCTAAGAAGTTAGGTATCCTAGCAAAGGTAAGACAGTATTTCACACCGGAACAGTTGCTGAACTTATATCAAGCGCAAGTTCGATCGTGTGTGGAGTACTGTTCTCATCTCTGGGACGGATCCGCCAAATACCAGCTTGAAGCGCTAGAGTCTATAGAGAAACGAGCCAAGAGGCTCATCGGCAACGACGCGCTGGTTGAGGCAAAGCTCCAGAGCCTGGAGCATCGCCGACACGTTGCCAGCCTTTCGGTTTTCTATCGGTTACATTTCGGAGAGTGTGCGATGGAATTGCACAGCCTAATTCCGCCAAGCCCGTTCCATCATCGGACTACAAGACGTACGGCGATGCGCCACCGTTACATGGTAGACATCCCACCCACACGCACTAAACGGTTTGGGAATACTTTCATTGTGCGTACTGCTAAGGAGTGGAATTCCCTGCCGGAGTCTGTATTTCCTGACAGCTATAACCTGGGGGTCTTCAAGTCAAGAGTGAATAGGTTATTTCTAGGTAAGCGTGCTTCATCGTCGACCACATCATCACTTACCATCAGGTGAGATAGTGGTCAAACGCGAACCTATCAATAATAAAAAAAAAAAAACTTTGGTAACCTTTGCTGTTATTGATCGGAAAAATAGCCCTTCATCAAAATCAATGTCATTTATTTGCGTAAATACAGAAAGTTGACAAGTAGACATAATAATAATTGATCTCTTATTCTACCTTAAAATGCGGCGTGCAAATTAAAAACAGGCTGATATATTTTTATTTAAATTAACTAATTATAATCATGCTGTCATAATACTGACAATCCCATCAAAATTCAAAATTGTGCATATTATTGACTTGAATGTCAATATAAAAATGAAAAAAAAACATTATAAATGTCAATAGAACTACGATGACTAATGACTCACGTCACTATAGGTAATCAGTCAGGCCTTCTAAGAATGTACACCAATACATAATTTATTAATGGCCAGTATTTAAATAATAATAAATTAACATAACAGGTGCATTGTAAGTGTCTATGTTGTCTGTGGTGGCTTCGCCAGATTACACCATAAAGGCTGGCAGAAAAATGATGCTGTGTGGGGTCGATGACTCTAGCGTATTTGAATAGAAATTAGAATTTTGATGAATGTGTTTATGATGCGATAGGTAAACAGGATTTTATTTAGAAAAGACTGCAAATGTACACACGAAGACATATCAACCTGTACAACACCAGTTTATACTGATCTCTTAACAACGCATCGTGCACCGCGGATTTCTCGTACGATGAGAGATCCGTATAAACTGGTTTTGTATAGGTTGATGTGTCGTCGTGTGTACAAGCTGACCAAGATTTAAATGTTGGTAAGCTTGTACACTTGTTTGAACAAGTGTGAGTTAGACTTGCACACCAAGGGTTCCGTACAAACTTGCGACATAAACAGCCATATCTTTGACTGCGTAAATTAAGAGAGTTGATTTCACAGCTCTAAAAGACCACAAACAAATGGTTTTAATTTCATCTCGATAACGCATTTCGGAAATAAATTTTTCAATTATCCCCATGATATGGGAATCAAATGAAATAATAAAATATAGGAAAAAAAATTAGAGGTGTCTAGGGACACCCGGATGGAACGAAGTTCTCGTCGCGACACCACACTGTTCAATGCGAAATAGAAATGAAAATATCTGGCTTGCTTTCTATAAGAGAGAGAGACAGACAGACAGATAGAGAAGCATGCGACGCCGCACAGCTTACAATAGCAAAAAGTGTCGTGACAACTTTTCGTAAGAATTTTTTCCGTCTAGCCTCCTTTCACAACGCGCGATAAGGAACTTTGTTCCAATTACTATAACATTTATTGTTAACTAGCTGCACCCCGCGGTTTCACCCACGTAGACTATGATATTATACGTATAAACCTTACTCTTGAATCACAATCTATAGCTGCATTAAAATTCTTTGAGTAGTTTAAAAGATCTAAGCATACAGATAGCAGAAGTGACTTAATTTTATACAATGTCAAGATTTCACATAGTTAGTTGTCATACGAACTAAATAATTTATTTTTGAATTAAAAATACTTTAAAACTCAATTCAGTAACGATTTTGTTGTAGACCATACTCTCCGTTGTCCCCAGGAAAATTAAAGCAAATTGTATTTTAATGGGCTGTTTTGTCGTATACTATTATTAGTGTGACCTTTTGACTGTCAAGGCTACTACTAAATAGTATGTTAAAAGTCGTTTTGGACTTTAAATCCAGCTAGTCCAAGGGCCAAAGTTCGATGTCACGATCGTGGTATTCTCTAAAACGGACTGAGCTCGTGTGTCTGACTCCAGCCACTGTTATCGATGGGGTTCGAAGGATTTTTGTCACATTTGCAAATGTATTAATTAGTACTTGCTTTTGCCCGCGGCTTCGTTCGCGTTTAACACAGTACCTGCTGCCTGCAGTTTTTGCTCTTGCGCCTTATTGATTTGTAATAGCAACGCTAAGTTTTCTCTTTACTCCCCTTTTTTCCCCTCATATCCCACTTAAAAAAAATAGCCTATGTCCGTCCCCTGGTTCCCAAATATCTCTGTACGAAAGTTCATCAAAATCGGTTTAGCCATTAAGGCGTAAAGAGGTAACAAACAAACTAACTCACTTTCGCTTTTATAATATTAGTAAATAAAGATGTTGTCTTTTCTGATGTAATTAGTCGTATTAATAGAAAAATAAGAACTGGTCAAAGGAGAGTCAGACTTGCATACATAGGGTTACGTAGCACCAACAAATAACCTATCGACGGTCCCTACGTACAGACGCCTGCACATCAAGCTACTACAATCTGTCAGCTAAGCTACCCGACACTTGACCTGCTGGCGTCTGTACATAAAGACATGTCGAAAATGCATTTTTTTATTGTATCATTAGCTTTAGATTATCTATGCGCACATGTTGACATACGATTTTTATTTTAATTTAATTTATTAATTCTTGTTTTCGAAATCGTATAAGGAAACACGTAAGTATTAAAAATACAACGAATAAGTGTAGTAGAAACGGTCATCTATCAGTTTTTACAAGAAAACGTCAACAAATAAAATACGTTTAAATAGCATTATAAAGCTCCTAAAACTGTTAAAATATTCAAGAAAGAACATATTTATTATTGCTTTTAGAATAATTTCTAGGGCGTGTTGAACACAAATTACGCTCTCCTGTAAACCTCGGTTTTTGACTTAACCTTATGTACGTAGAAACCGTCGCTATCTATACTATACTATATACTATAATATTATAAAGCTGAAGGGTTTGTTTGTTTGAACGCGCTAATCTCAGGAAGTACTGGTTCGAATTGAAAAATTCTTTTAGTGTTAGATAGTCCATTTCTTGAGGAAGACTATAGGCTATATAACATCACGCTACGACCAACAGGTGCTGAGCAGCGTGGGTGAAACCGCGAGGAACAGCTAGTGTATGATAATATTGTTTTTAATCTTCAGTCAAACTATTACAGTTAAAATTTATATTCAACTGCAGAAGTAAAATTGTTTTTCATACTTGAAACGTTAATAAAAACATTATCAAATTTTATTCGCTACCTCCAAGTCCAAGCGTTCCCGAGGTAAAAGGTCTTGACAGACAGACAGACGGACATAAAAGTGATGCAGTGAGGGTTCCGTTTTTTTCTTTTTTAGGTGGAGCCCTAAAGGTTGTGCTGTGCTCAACAGTGGAAAAATTGCAGTCTAATATTTACTTATGTAGTAAATAGAATTGTTTCTGCAGACAGTTTCTGCTGAGCCCATATAACAGTCTAATGTAGGTAAATTAACTCCTAAGTCTTGGCCACAACCAACACGTGTCTTGCGATGGCGACTGTGATGAAAAATATCGGCCAAGTGTGCGTCGGACTCGCGCATCGAGGTCTCCGTACAAACTTGCGACATAAACGATATATTATGTATCTTTTGACTGTAGACTTAGAGGGTTGATTTTTTCACAGATTCAAGGAACCACAGACTTGAGAAAATGGTTTAAATTCTATTCTCTTCTTGCATACCCGAGATAAAAGGTCTTGATATACAGACGGACAACAAAGTAATCCTATTAGGGTTTAGTCTTTTCTTTTAAAGATACGGAAAGATAAAAGAAACTGTCTAAACTTTAGACAATTTCTTTTATCAAGAGGCACTATGGTGCTACTTGCAAAGCACCCACACGACTAATATTAGTCGACTTTTAAATCGAAAAAAGCGTAAAAATTGTTTGCAGACAAAACAATCAGTATCATCTTTAGCTAAGAATAAATTCAGTAAAGTCTCGGATTTTTTTTCTTAATAAAACCACTTATAAGTTCCCCCGTAGGAATTTAAGACATTCGAAGGAATTAAAGTTGACACGAGTATTTCTAATTTCAAAATCGAGGTACGCACATCAAAAAAGTTTATGTAACACACACTATTTCAAATGATTATATAATTTCCTACCAAGGTCAAACCTATGTAAACTTTTTTGATCTAGAGGACATACTGGCTGGTTGTAAAAAAAAACGTGTATCATTTGTTTTTTATTACAAATTCAAAAGCGAATGCATTTGTTCTAATTCTAAAGCGTTTTCTTTGCTTATTAAAATTTAGTATTCTGTATCAATTTTATAAATTTAACAATAATTTGAAAAAGTTTTGAACTAATTTGGATTTTGAGACATTTGAGACATTCAGCTGTTATAGGGATGTTGCAAGCGGGAAGCCTATTGTGTAAGTACACTAACTTACACAATAGGCACCACTGTGCGGAGTAAACAATTGACGCACTTATTAGCGTGGTAAAGCAGACGACAACTTCAGCATAACTGTAAGATGCCATAAAAAACAACGCTCACCTGTCACTTAAAGCATGTCGCGTCGCCCGAGGCCGTGGACAGGGTTCACAAATTTCCTATTGCGCTAACCAATCGTTTTATTCCCTTTCAGAGCTGCAAATTGATCGCTAAGAAGAACTTCCAACGTCTTGCAACCAGTTGCTTCGAAAGCGTTTATTCTCAGCTGACAGCGGTTTGGTACGGTCTTCAAAATGACTAGTATAGACAAATATCTCAATGTCAAATACAAGTTGAAGTCTTCGGAACATTTTGAGGAGTATCTGAAGTTTATTGGTGAGTATTTTGTTATTTAAAAAGGTTTTTTGTGGACCAGAGACGTATGAAAGAGGAAGAAATACTGCGCCGACAATTTTTTTTTTTAAACTCTTCCCCACACTAGGAATTTCTCCTGTATCGTGGGTGCCTTAAAAACATTTAAACTCACATAGGTACACAAACACGCAGATCCGGAACAACTATCAGCAGGCCATACAAATATTTGTTTCGTGCGGAGATCGAAGCCGCGACTCACAGCACTTTGTTATACGTCTTTTTTTTAAAAATGATGAGGCCGGTGTTTCTTACCCGACTACTTTGAGAAGAAACAGCCAAAACAAACTCAAAGGTCATAGTCTCTTTTAAGGTCCAGACAATTAGTGTCTGGAACGATCTTGTTATGAAAACACAGATTGGGTGGACCTGTCCAGTCAGCTCAACCATTTGTCAGTTATCGTGTAGCTCGACTCAGGTACCAAAGGGTACAACCCTGCCTAACCTTTTAAGAATCCTCAAAGGGTTAGGCAGAGTTGTGAGACTACGTGCGAGACTTTCTTATTACTCACCAACTTCATCAACCTTTATATCCCAATGTATTTGGGTCGACGTAGCATGTCTTTTTCTTCCATACTTTTCAATTACCTTCACATTTATGAAATTACGAATTTGCTGTGTATCAAATTATCTCGATAATATCTTGACACAGTCGGAACCCGGAGACAAAGTTGCTATTTTTCTGTTAAATTTAGAATATCATTAACCTTTACTGATTTTAATCCTTGATATATTAATTAGAAAGTTGAAAATGTATTTTTTTTAATTAACTCATATTACAAATAATAAAAATAATGTACAAGTCTCAAACTAAAAAAAAAATTAGATACAGGGTGTCCAAAAATTCGTCCACATTACTTTAAATAAGAATTTATTAGTTTTTAACCATTTATACAAACTTGCGAACTAGTTTAAAATAATGACACTGAAATAATAATATTTAAATAATCTGGTAGTATAATTTGTGAGAAGTAGAGTTTGGACTCAAATTTAAATATTCATGACGCAAGAAGCTAGTTTTCTTTTGTAATTTAAGTTAATTGACAACACAATACAATTGTACAAAGTAATTAATTTTTATCAAAAGTCAGTCCCACGTTTCTTTAAGTTAAATTATTGTCCGTCTAAAATACAGGATGTAAGGGATACCAACGCATAAACGATCACCATGTATAGGTACCATGTCTAAGCTGACAGACAGATGTGTTGCTGGGGAGTTTGTTTAGCCAGTTCTTTTTCTCAGATAAAACTCGAGGAAGTGACGAAGGGCGGGGCATTTTGTAGGACTGTCTTTTATAACGAGGACATTCAAAAAGTGCTGATATATCAGCCTAATTGAATAAATTACTATTACGAAAGAAAGCGTTTGCCCTGCATTGGGATACAGTGGATCATATTAAATAAATATTAATTAATTAATTTGACGACACGGTTGGCGCAGTGGCCGAGCGATCGACTGCTGCGCTGCGTGTTGCGGGTTCAATCCTCACACTGAACAAATATTAATTGTAAGGCCTACAGAAAGTTCCGAGTCTGGCTGTGTATGTGATTTTAAATGTTTATGAACGGAACCACGAAACAGGAGAAATTCCTAGTGTAGGGCAACGTTTTATAAGAAAAGAAAAAAATATGTATTTTCAAATGTATTTTTTTATTTATAGGCATAGGCCTCCCCCATTTCTTATATTTCATAAAATATGTAAAAAATAAAGATATATAAATACATAATTATTTAAAAATACCTTCGAGCCTATACTTGAAACATGTCATATAGAATTCTGAAAAGCCTTGATCTCAAATTAACAAGTTCACTTCCCTGCATAAAAAAAAACAAGAAGAAACAACATTTCAAGAAATATTTACTAAATAAAAAAAAAACTACTTTTACTTATTAATACTTTCGTGTATATTTTTGACACAAGTTGCAGTTTTCTGAAAAGCCTTGATCTCAAATTAACAAGTTCACTTCCGTGCATAAAAAAACACAGTTGCAGATAATGCGTAAAAAAACAACTAGTCATTTTTATTTAAAAAATAAAAACACCATTCCATTATACTAAGTGGCTGCTTGGCAGTTAATTATAGTAGGTAACCTTGAATATACAATGCCTGCTACAGTCATAAAATAATACTTAATGATGGTGCTTCATTAACATTTAATTATTATCGCTAGAAATGTAGATATCATGCCAGGATTATCATCTTATTTATTTAAATAAATCATGCCGCTCCAAACAGTTATTTGATTCATCAGTTATGTCAAAGCACCCTACAATGAAATTATATTTAGAAATCTAAAAAACACGCTATATCGTTTTTTTTTCTTAGGAATTGTTTTTCATTTCATACCTTCAATATAAGAATGCATCAAATTAATTAAAATCAAAAGTCATTTATTCAAACTAGGCTTTAGTACTTTTTGAACGTCATTAAATAAAAAAATAACTAGTCCGCCATATTGGATTTAGAATGACGTTTCTTCTTTCAGATGATCATTTTCATCCTAATTAAATGTGTATGAAAAATTTCTGCTCAATGGCAAACCCGATAAGGGGGTCAATTTTAATTGACGGAACGTAAAGGGCAATAGAAGGAACATGGGTAGTTTTAGTCAGTAAAAGTCTGACAGTCCCCCCCGCTCCGCCCAGAGCGGGGGAGTTATTTGATGATTTCCCACCCAAAAAATAAAGCAAGTTAAAAGTTATAAAATAACAATAAGGAGGGATTTAATGAGCCGTGCTTAAAACTATCATGGTCGAGAACTCGAGATGCCATTGAGAACTTTCTGATGGGAAATATCACACCATTCCTTGCTTTGCCTCACTGTGCTTCTCATGCTATCAGTAGGTACTTGCGACCAGTATAGTAATTGGAACGATATTCCTTATCACGCGTTGCGAAAGGGTGCTAGACAGAAAAAAATAAAACCAAAAGTTGTAACGACACTTTTTGCTATAAAAAATTAAGACCAACAGTTGTAACGACACTTTTGGCTATAGTTAGTTATTCTGTCTCTCTCTCTCTCTCATAGAAAGCAAGCCAGTTATTTTTATTTCGCCTTTATATTTCGCATTAAACAGTGTGGTGTCGCGACGATTATTTTTGTTGAGTGTACCTATACAGGTATTTTGCACATAATAAATAATAACTTCGTTCCATCCGGGTGTTACCTGACACCTCTCAAGATTTTTAATGTTTTAAAAACAAAATTATACTGAAAAAGTGTTAGTTTAAATGACGCATTACACAATGAATGTAAAATGTATGTTGGATTAAACTGATTCTGAATACTTGTACCTAACCGTTGTTGTTGTATATAAACAGCTCATTGATTAAGTATTCGAATCAATTTGCTTAAGTACTTATGAAATATGCCCATATATTTTTACAACACATCGACCGCGTGGATGTCACATATTCCCTTACGAACTCCTTCAGTCACAAAAAGCCATGTATTTTTCCATTAATCTATATCTATACTAATATTATAAAGCTGAAGAGTTTGTTGGTTTGTTTGAACGCGCTAATCTCAGGAAGTACTGGTTCGAATTGATAAAAACTTTTAGTGTTGGATAGTCCATTTCTTGAGGAAGGTTATAGGTTTTATAACATCACGCTACGACCAACCGGTGCTGAGCAGCGTGGGTGAAACCGCGAGGAACAGCTAGTCTTCTATAATATAAAAATGAATCGCAAAATGTGTTGGTAAGCGCATTTAACGCAACCTGGACCAATTCTACTAATTCTTTTTTTTTTAAATATTCTTTGAAGTTTAAGGATGGTTTTAACGTTGAGAAACAAAAATTTTGAGGTGTCAAGGGACACCCGGATGGAACGAAGTTCCTATAGAAATGAAAATATCTGGCTTGCTTTCTATAAAAAAGAGAGAGACAGACAGACAGACAGAGAAACATGCGACGCCGCACAGTTTACAATAGCTTACTGTAGCAAAAAGTGTCGTGACAACTTTTCGCAAGATTTTTTTCCGTCTAGCCCCCTTTCACAACGCGCGATAAGGAACTTCGTTCCAAAAATAAATAATTGTCGGGAAAATCCAAACAGCCCTTTCCTTTCTAACTTAAATGTAGCGTCAATTTGAACTTTACTCCTATTCTATGAAGATAGGTAGGTAGTGAAGGAAAATTGTATTGCAACGCATGCTGGGCACAGCTAGTTTTGAAAAAATACGTTGGTCCATCATAATATACTCCGGTCTTTAAACATGCTTATGTTATAAATATAACTAGCTTTCGCCCGCGGCTTCGCCCGCGTTAAATTTGGGGTAACACAGTTCCCCTTGCGCCTTATTGATTTGTAATAGCAACGCTAAGTTTTCCCTTTTCTTACCTCTTTCTCCCTCACATCACACTTTTTTCTCCTGGTTTCCAACTATCTCTGTACCACAATTCATCACAATCGGTTTAGCCATTAAAGCGTGAAGAGGTAACAAACAAACAAACTCACTTTCGCTTTTATAATATTAGTAAGGATTTATGTTCTATCTGTACTTTCCAGGAGTCGGCATGATATCCCGTAAGGCTGCGTGCGCAGTGAGTCCAGTCGCCATACTGACTAAAGATGGGGGCATCTACACATTCACCATGACCACTACCTTCAGGACCATCACCTTCAGCTTCAAGTTCGACGAGGAGTTCGATGAAGAGAGGCCTGATGGAGCTAAGGTGAGGATAGGCTGCTACGCCTCGTGTCGTGGTTTCGATCGGAACAAATATTTTTGTGACCGACAGGTAGTTAAATATCTAAATATAAATATCTTGGGACAACTCACACACGGCTATCTGATCCCAAGCTAAGCAGAGCTTGTGTTATGGTAACCAGACAACTGATATACATACTTATATAATTTATAAATACATACATATTATAGATAAATCACACACAGACACAGAACAAACAATCATGCTCATCACACAAAGTTTGTCCTGGGAATCGGACCCACGACTTCCGGCTCAGCAGTCAGGGCCACTAACCACTAGACCAACAGGCTCGTCACAGTTGTTCCGGGTCTGGTTGTATGTCTATGTGAGTTTAAATGCACCAACGGTACAGGAGAAATGTTGGGGCAAAGTTTAAAAATATACATATCTACTTCAGTTTAATCAGTAGAATTCTGACACTCTTCCCCGCGCTGACAATAGCGGGTGAAGTTATTTGATGAATTCCCATCCCTAAAAAAACGGCCAAGAGCGTGTCAAACTCGTGCACTGGTGCCGTACAAACTTACGACATAAACAGCTATGTTTTTTGACTGCATAGACTTATAGGCTTGATTATTTTCACACAGCACAAAGGGACCATAGAATTGAGTATAAGGTTTTAATTTTAACTCGATACCTTCACGCGTTCCCGAGATAAAGGGTCTTGACAGACAGACAGACGGACGACAATGTGATCCAATAGGCGTTCCGTTCTTTTCTTTTGAGGCACGGAACCCTAGAAAGCGTCTACTTTCTACAAAGACCTTGACTTTAACCATGATATCATCATCTGTCTAGCCTTTTCCCAACTATGTTGGGGTCGGCTTCCAGTCTTACCGGATGCAGCTGTCATCAGTATTTTACATGGTGCGACTGTCTATCTAACTTCCACAACCCAGTCAGTACTGGGTAATGCGATACCCCTTGGTAAGACTGGCTGTCAGGCTTTCGGAACACTGACTACCTGTAACAACTGTCAAAGATCTACAAATGACAGTTGGGACCAACGGCTTAACGTGCTTTCCGAGGCACGAAGGAAACTCGGTATGTAACGGGTCACCCATCTACAGACCAACCTAGGCAAGCGCAGCTTAACCTAAAGATCGACTCGAGCGGCTGCTATTATTTAGCCACGAGCTCCTCACTTTAACCATGATAGCTTTCTAGGAATTTCCTTCTATCTTTATGGTAGGTAAGTGGCTGACATCATGCTGATGCATATTTTACCAGCAATTTCCTATCGTCAAAGGGGCATTAGGTAATACTATAGTGAAACTACTTTCGAAGAAATTTCCCCTTTCCGAGGAACTGTCTTTTGCATTATAAATGAAGAGTTCAGTTATGACAAACTTGATTTTTTTAACCGACGAAAAAAAGGAGGTGGTTCTCAATTCGACACGTTTGTATACTGTTTTAGAGTTCTGTAACTCAAAAGGAAAAAACGGAACCCTTATTGGATCACTTTGTTGTCCGTCTGTCTGGCAAGAGACTATCTCGTGAACGCATGGATGTATCGAGTTGAAATTAAAACCATATTTTGGACTTTGTGGTGTCATTGTGCTGTGAAAAAAACTAAAAATCTCGCTGCGGCGTGACTCTGATGTGAGATTTTCTTTACAAATGTCGTGTGGGCGACGCGCCTGACGCGCCCGCGCCGCGACTGCGCCTCGACTCTTTGTCCTGTGGGCGACGCGCCTAAGTCTACGCAGTTAAAAGATATGGCTGTTTATGTGGCTGCTTTTGCCAGGTTGATCAAATAAAAGAGCTTGGTAACACAGATGCGAGATAGCCGGTGTTTAGTTTTTTTAAACAATACTACTTATTTATTTATCATATTTATAATTTCAGGTAAAATCAGTAGTGACTTTCGACGGGGACTGTATGACACAAACACAAACTGAGGACAACGGCCGAAAATCAACACATGTGCGAACTTTCACACCGGAATTATTAACTGTGGTAAGTTGAACCTTATTATCTATACTTACTAATATTATAAAGCTGAAGAGTTTGTTTGTTTGAACGCGCTAATCTCAGGGACTACTGGTTGGAATTGCAAAATTTTTTTAGTGTTGGATAGTCCATTTCTTGAGGAAGGCTATAGGCTATATAACATCACGCTACGATCAACAGGTGCTGAGCAGCGCGGGTGAAACCGTGGGGAACAGCTAGTCTATACTAATATTATAAAGCTGAAGAGTTTGTTTGTTTGTTTGAACGCGCTAATCTCAGGGACTACTGGTTGGAATTGGAAAATTCTTTTAGGGTTGGATAGTCCATTTCTTGAAGAAGGCTATAGGCTATATAACATTACGCTACGACCAACGGGTGCTGAGCAGCGTGGGTGAAACCGCGTGGAACAGCTAGTTTTAGACATAAAGCTATAATTACGGCTTAAAGGGCATTAAGTGGTTCTGAAACAGTAGCCTTGGATAGACTGTATAATTATAGACTTAAGGTACTAAATGGTTCTAAGGCCACAGCCTTGGAGGGAATAGGTAATGAGCAAGTGGCTAGTTATAATTAAGGGTTTGAAAGAACGTTAAGTGGATCAGTAAAAGCTAGAAAGGTTAACGTAGAATTTTGATTAATATTTTATTTATTAGTAGCGACGCGCCCCGACTTCGAACAGGTGCAACGTATAAACTAATAGTGGCTGTGTCCAGCGGTTTCACCCGCTGCTTACCACCCTTATCACTTAGGGGTTAATGCTTACTAATATTATAAAAGCGAAAGTAAGTATGTTTGTTTGTTACCTCTTCACGCTTTAATGGCTAAACCGATTTTGATGAATTTTGGTACAGAGATAGTTGGGAACCTGGAGACGGACATAGGCTATATTTTTTTTTTAAAACGAGTGGGATATGAGGGAGAAAGACGAAAGAAACGGGAAAACTTAGCGTTGCTATTACAAATCAATAAGGCGCAAGGGGAATTGTGTTACCCCAAATTTAACGCGGGCGAAGCCGCGGGCGAAAGCTAGTAAAGTTATATACTAAGTTAGTAGTAGCCCATTCTCAGACCTACTGAATATGCATAAAAAATGAAGGCGTTTCAACTTACTCTTGCCGCTTTGCGTTTTCCACTCAAGAAAACTTATAGCAGCTAGTCTTACGGTATTAGCCATAAAACCAAATGACTCAGCGAAAGCCTGTCCCCTTGCTGTCGTCCCCCAGTGCCACCCTAAGCCGAGGCTCATACCGCACAGGTGCCCTTAGCATGTAGTCAAATCAAATCAAATCAAATCATTTATTTCAATTAGACCATTACAGGCACTTTTGAATGTCAAGAAACAAAATGAATCTACAGTCCCGGTCACAAGGCATAATAACTTGTGAAAGTACTGCAGTTGCCCATTCAAAAGCGTTGATCTCTATGGAGAAGAATGGGCAAGAAACTCCATGGACACTCTTTTAAATTCTAATATTTTTACAAAATTGTATTTACATCATTCGTGTTGAGATTATACAAATATGTGAGAACGATGTAGAAAGACGTGCACAGTAAGAGCGTCCAGAGTAAATAAAAACAAAATTCAATTTAAATCTAAATAAAAAATAAAAATGACCGTGGTAGTTAAAAAATGACCAGTCCCAACTGACAGCGCCCGTTCACGAACAAGACGTATGGATCAGCCCCATTCAGCTCGACCATTTTGAAGGGAGCTAAATGACCCGACACACCCGCCACCATCAGCGAGACATTTAAGTGAGCATGACACTATTAACCACCAGGGCTTCGTCAAGTCAATGATAATACATAGCACTCACATATGGGCTTAATAATTATACAATACTAGAGAATTGATTCTATACATTGCAAAGATAGTCTTACAATCTTCTGCAGCTTCCATTATAGCTTCGGATACTTAGTAATGAGTTTACCCCTATGCTTGAGGAGCAGGACCAGCATTGAGCCAAGCATTTTTATTATCAATATAATCCCCCAACTTATAATATGCTTGCCTACATAGTGTGCGTTTAATACAAGATTTAAATTTCGTTTCATTCAGTTCAAGAATGTGGGGAGGTATTTTATTGTAGCATTTCAAACAGTACCCCATGAAAGATGAGTCTACTTTAGCTAACCTGAAACCTGGTTGAACTAATTGGTCCCTATTTCTAGTATTATAATTGTGTCTGTCACCTCTTTTACTAAAAAGATGCGAGTTTTTCCTGACATACATGATGTTTTCATAAATATATTGACAAGGTACTGTCATGATGTTAATATCCTTAAACTGTTCCCTTAAAGAATCTCGCCTACGTAGGTTATATATGGCTCTAATGGCTCTTTTCTGCAGAATAAATATAGACTCGATGTCTGCAGCCCGTCCCCAAAGTAAAATACCGTATGACATTATACTATGAAAATAACTAAAATAGACTAGTCTCGCGGTATCAACATCAGTAAACTGACGGATTTTTCTAACAGCATATTATGCTGCTGAACTAAGGCGTCCTGCAAGAGATGTTATATGCGGACCCCATTGTAGCTTTGAATCGAGTGTTATTCCCAAGAAAACAGTTTTTTCGACGAATTCTAGTTTCTCTTGATTCAATACTATGTCACACTCACTGTTTTTGACATTTGGTAGAGCAAATCTTATACACTTCGTTTTTTTCCCATTTAATACTAAATTATTAGCGGTAAACCAATTATGTACCTGCATTAGGGCATTATTTACGTCGTCAGGATTTGTGGCACGTCTGTTTATCTTAAATATTAAAGAGGTATCGTCAGCAAACAACACCATTTGTGGTTGGTTTTTAAATAAATGGGGTAGATCATTAATATATATTAAAAAGAGGAAGGGACCTAATATCGATCCTTGTGGTACACCCATCTTTACATTTAAACCCATTGAATTGACACCATTTATTTGTACTTGCTGCTGTCTATCATTTAAATACGATTTTACTAAACTAAGGGCAAGTTTCCCTAGGCCGTAATGTTCAAGTTTTAAGAGAAGGGTTTCGTGGTTCACGCAATCAAATGCTTTTGAGAGGTCACAAAAGATTCCTATGGCATCCTGTGCCTCTTCCCACGCAGTAAATATGTGTTTCAATAGGGTGACACCGGCGTCAGTGGTACAACGTCCTTTGGTGAAACCATACTGCTTTTCATGTAATATTTTATTGGTGTTAAAGTGGTTGAGCATTTGGTTAAGCATTACCTTTTCAAAAACCTTGCTGAAAACCGGCAAAACGGATACGGGTCTATAATTATTGGTGTCTTTACTGTCCCCAGATTTGAACAGTGGTATTACCTTGCTGTATTTCATAAGGTCCGGGAAGACTCCTTGGTCCACACACAAATTAAATATTAAAGCTAAGTACGGTGCTATAGTCTCAATGATAGCTTGACAAACTTTAATTGACAATCCCCAAAGGTCTTCGGTTAATTTGATTTTTATTTGTTTAAAAGCTCTAATGACTACAGTGGGGTTAATATGCTTAAACTGAAACTCAACCGAGCATGGTAAAACGTTTGCTCTTAATAACTCAACAGAAAGCAAGGGTGAGGAATTTAACGTTTCTGTAGTTTTAATTGGGATACTAGTAAAGAAATCCACAAATTCTTGAGCAACTTCGTTTTTAGTGGTTAGAAGACCACGTGAAGACTCTAGTGTGGGCCGGATCTTGCGGAGCACCAGTATGGTTTCCGCAAGGGGCGCTCGACGGTGGACGCCATCATGCGCGTGAGAGCCCTCACGACGGGGGCTGCAGTGTCCAGGGGTGGGGTTGTCGTGGCGGTGTCTCTCGACATCGCTAACGCGTTTAACACCATGCCCTGGGGCTGCATCAGGGAGGCACTCCAATACCACCGGATGCCGACCTATCTTCGTCGTGTGGTCGGGGCATATCTGACGGACAGGGCCGTCATATACCCCGGTCGCTCTGGAGAGTGGAACCGGCGAGAGATGTCGTGCGGTGTCCCACAGGGATCGGTCTTGGGGCCGCTCCTGTGGGACATCGGCTACGACTGGGTGCTGCGCGCCAACCTCCCCAGCGGCGTCAGTGTAGTTTGTTACGCTGACGACACGCTCGTCCTGGCTCAGGGGGGGTCGCACCAGGCGGCGGCCGACAATGTGACACGCGGGGTTGCGATAGTCGCGGAGAGGATCCGGCTACTGGGTCTCGAGGTGGCCTTGCACAAATCCGAGGCCATGGTTTTTCATGGCCGCGGAAACACGCCACCGTCGGGATCCCAGTTGACGGTAGGAGGGGTTCGCATCGGCGTCGGGTCGACGATGAAGTACCTGGGAATCGTCCTCGACAGCCGGTGGAACTTCGTCGAACACTTCCGACGTTTGGCTCCCAAGCTCGAGCGGACGGGGGCTGCTTTCAAGCGGCTCCTGCCCAACCTCAAGGGGCCAAACGCCTCCTGCCGTAGGCTCTATGCCGGAGTCGTGCGGTCCATGGCCCTTTACGGGGCCCCAGTATGGGCGCGTTTTTTTAGGGCGGCGCGCCGCCCACTATCTGAACGCGCCCCAAAGGGTGGTGGCCATACGGCTTGTCCGGGGCTACCGCACGATCTCCGGCGAGGCAGCAAGCCTCCTTGCCGGACTGCCACCGTGGGATCTGGAGGCGATAGTCCTCGCGCGCCTGTTTGAGTGGCGCGCGGAGGCACTACACCGGGGGGAAAACCCACTGCCGCGGCAAGTTGCCGCTCGGCGGGCAGACCTCCGGTGCGATCTCATGGTGGCATGGAGAGAGCGACTGTCGCAACCCCGTGCAGGGCACGCTACAATAGTGGCGGTAAGTCCCCTCTTTGAGGAGTGGCTGGAGAGGCGTCATGGCGTCCTCACCTACCGCCTGACGCAGGTCCTCACCGGACACGGAAGTTTCGGGAGGTTCCTGCACATCATCGGGCGGGAGGAAGCGCCCGGGTGTCACCATTGTGACGATCGCCCGGAGGACACGGTGGAGCACACAGTGGCGATCTGCCCGGCTTGGGCGGAGCACCGCCGTGCCCTCGTAGAGGCGATCGGCGGCGGCGATCTCTCGCGTCCGGCCCTGGTTCAGGCCATGGTCCGGAGCGAGAGGGAATGGGAAGCGGTCACCACCTTCTGCGAAGCAGTAATGTTAGCGAAGGAGGTGGCCGGGCGTTTGAGGGAAAGAACATCTGCCCAACCCAGCCGCCGCGGGAGACGCCCATGGCGCCGGGCGCCGCGAGACGACTTCCGGCCACCGTAGATGCGGGCCTGTGGGCGGTGAGCAATGGGTAGTTCACCGTCCGTCCGTCGATTGACGACAGGCCGTGTCGACGGCGCGTTCGTGTTTCACGCGCGCCTCAAAGAGAGTCAGCAAAGCAGAGGGGCTTGCCAGAGCCTCTGCCTGCCGGGGTTGCGGGTTGTTCGAAAGAGATACCGCGGCCTCGGAACGTAAAGGGCAATAGAAGAAACATGGGTGGGTTTTAGTCAGTACAAGTCTGACATGCCCCCCCGCTCCACCCAGAGCGGGGGAAGTCATTGGATGATTTCCCACCCGAAAAAAAAAAAAAAAAAAAAAAAAAAAAGACTCTAGTGTAATATCATTATTATATTTTCTATTTCTATTAGTTTCGCTATTGATTATTTTCCAAACCGCCTTAATTTTATTATCAGCGGATTTAATCTTGTTGCTTATGAATAAGGCTTTAGCTACCTTGCAGGTGTTTTTAAACATTTTTGAGTAAGTAGCAACGTAGCGATTGAATGTTTCCGAGTTGATGTAAGGCTTAAGGCCGTAAAGCTCAAACAGTCGTTCCCTACTTTTTCTTATACCCTTAGTTGCCCAATCACTAAACATAAACTTTGGGCTAATAGATTTAGTTTTTAGTTTTAACGTATCATTGAACTCTGTGTAGACAACCGAA
The DNA here is from genome assembly GCA_958449745.1 of Ochropleura leucogaster. Classification (NCBI taxonomy): domain Eukaryota; kingdom Metazoa; phylum Arthropoda; class Insecta; order Lepidoptera; family Noctuidae; genus Ochropleura; species Ochropleura leucogaster. The sequence goes on along the minus strand of OY288220.1, from coordinate 3,973,247 downwards.
AAGAATTCCTCATAAAAATGATTTACATTATTAATATCATATCCCGGAATGCCTAGATTACTTATTAAATTATTGTTAAATTTATTTAAATTGCTTGGTGTTATTGGCCTAGATTGTATCTGAATTTTTTGTGATGATGTGTAGGACTCGAAAACGACGGTTTGACCGCTGTGATCAGAGGGAAGGTAATTTACAATGGATTTATCTAAGAAGTCGCAGCAACAGAAAACGTTATCAATACATGTAGCGGTATTTGTAGTAATTCGGGTTGGCTCCGAAAACACATTCAACAAATTAAATGATTTAAAAAGATTTAAGAATCTACTGCTATTTGAATTTTCATCTAAAATATTGATGTTAAAGTCACCACAGATGACTAGCGATTTATTACCTGTTGCAAGTTTTGCCAAAGCATCTTCCATTACTGACTCAAATATCGAGTAGTTTTGATAATTTGGGGGCCTGTAAACACACACTATGACATGCCTATCCAGCTCAACACAAGACAATTCAATATTATGTTCAACCGATAGATCAATTATATCAGAACGACTTCTAAATTTAATACTATTTTTGACTAAGATTAGTGAACCCCCACGCATCTTAGATTTACGGTTAAAGCAACTGCCTACACTGTAATTTTCATAATTAATTAACATTTCATGATCTTTTAGCCAATGTTCGGTGAAACATACAATATCAAACTTGGTTTTTTCTAAAAACAATTCAATCTCTAGTTGTTTTGAAGAGAAACCTTGAATATTTTGATGAAATAATTTCAAGGAATTCTGCTTTGCCCCTTTTTTAAATTTAACTATTTGAGAGCCAGAAGGTACCTTGGTGTCTGTTGTCTTACTAGCTAGTTTAAATGAGCCGGAGTGAGCGACAATACTCCCCCGCCTTCCTTGTAAAAAGGTATATTAGTATAAGTACTAATATTTGCAGTGTTAATAATAACAGAAGAAAACATAGACATAATATTTATGTCCGAGTCACTTAGTATGTAAGCTTTTTGCCCTGGCTGGAAGTCTTAAATTCAAGGTATCCCAAGGAATAGCCCGGTTAAGTAGACGACAACCTCCTAGGTTGAACTACGAGATGCCATTTATAAAAAAAAAAATTGAGGTGTCAAGGGACACCCGGATGGAACGAAGTTGCTATAGAAATGAAAATATCTGGTTTGCTTAAAAGAGTGTCCATGGAGTTTCTTGCCCATTCTTCTCCATAGAGATCTACACATTGGAATGGGCAACTACAGTACTTTCACAGTTATTATGGCTTGTGACAGGGACTGTAGCTTAATTTTTATTGTTGTCATTGTTTTGACAGTTCAAAAGTGCCTGTAACTGGCCTACTTGAAATAAATGATTTTGATTTGATTTTGCTTTCTTTAAGAGAGAGAGAGAGAGACAAACAGACAGCCAGACAGACAGAGAAACATGCGACGCCGCACAGCTTACAATAGCTTACTATAGCAAAAAGTGTCGTGACAACTTTTCGTAAGAATTTATTCCGTCTAGCCCCCTTTCACAACGCGCGATAAGGAACTTCGTTCCAAAAACCGTAAAACCAATCGGATTTAATGGCCAACCCAATGCTACTTCAGCTTACTTAATCTGTGAGCCATCCAAAGCAAAACATATCTTATCTACATATGTTTTCATAACATTATTCATTTCATCAGCATTGAATACGTAGTCATCACACGATGAATCATTCATATCTTCACAATCTTTCTAAATCTAATCGATGTTTGGGAAAAACGTTTCTTCAAGTGATGTGTCAAGCTGTTCTCATATCTGCTAGATACGTGGCCGGTTGGAACCGTCACCTGGAGGTGACGTGGTAACAATGATAGACAGCCTTTTGATATGTCAACATCTGCCTAGCCTTTTACCAACTATTTATTTATTATATTTAACTATTTATGTACACACAGTAAACCAGACAGGATAAAAAACATTTAAGATTTGAGTACAAAGGTACTGCTTATTTCTTAAGAAATTTCTGCCAGCAGACCTGTGAAAGGAGATATGAGAACGAAATGTAGACGATAGTGTGTGAGAGAGTATTAGAAAAATATGTGTGTGTGCCTTAACCTATTAACTATGTTGGGGTCGGTTTCCAGTTTTACCGGATACAGATGAATATCAGTATTTTACATTTAGCGACTGCCTATCGGACCTCCATAACCCGGTTAGTACTGGATAATACGATACCCCTTGGTAAGACTGGTTGTCAGACTTTCAGGACACTGACTAGCTGTAACGACTGACAAAGTTCTATAAATGACAGCCGAAACCAACAGCTTAACGTGCTTTTCGAGGCATGGAGAAAACTCGGTATGTAAAGGGTGGTCACCCATCCACAGACCAACCTAGGCAATCGCTTCTAATCGACTTGAGCGGCTGCTATTATAAAAAAAGAAGGCAGTGATTTTGAATCCTTAATTACTGTAGGTATAGAGCTATAGATTTTAGCTCCCTCATACAACAATCTTTCGATCGTAATTTGTCTTCGGTGCACTTAAAATAATATCGTAAGCTTGCCTCGTCATGCGCGTTTTGAAATTGCATTTTTTTTGTAAATGTTATTTGTAAATGTATGTCTACATTAATTATTTTTCAAAAAATTATGCAGGTGTCCTTACTAGTATTATAAAAGCGAAAGTGAGTTTGTTTGTTTGTTACGTCTTCAGGCCTAAATGTCAAACCGATTTTGATGAATTTTGGTACAGAGATAGTTGAGACCCTGGAAAAGGGAAAACTTAGCATTGATATTACAATAAATTAGGCGCAAGGGCCAAAACTACAGGTAGCAAGTACCTGCAAATCAGGAAAAGGGAACTGTGTTACCCCGAATTTAACGCGAGCGAAGCCGCTGGGCAAAAGCTAGTGATATATATTGTATGAATTAAAACGGTTTCATTTTGTTTCAGATAACGACAGCCGATGGTTGGAATGGAAAATGCATTAGAATTTATGAACTAATTAAAGATTAATTGTTAAAACTTTAGTTAATTAATTAATTTAATAAACATTGTTATACGGGTGGTCGTCAAATATGTTAAAATTATTATAATACAGCTGGTTCTGATATGGACAGTATTTTTATTTGTTTTTAAGATCATACAAGTTGTAATATTGACGACACGGTTGGCGCAGTGACTGAGCGATCGACTGCTGCGCTGCGTGTCACGGCTTCCATCCCCGCCCCTGTATGGCCTACAGATAGTTGTTCCGGGTCTGGCTGTTTGTGTATGTGAATTTAAATGTTTGTAAACGCACCCACTATACGGGAAAAATTCCTAGAGTGAGGAAAAGTTTTCTTAAAAAAAACGCCCTTTTTCGCCCGGATGGGCACTCATCAAGTATCTTCCCCCAGTCTAGGCGGTCGGACTTTTACTGACCAACACCCACCCATGTTCCTTCTTTTGCCTTTTATGTTCCTGGGCCGCGGTACACTATCTCTTTCGAACAACCCACAACTCCCGGACAACCCACAACCACAGTTTAATTCGCTCTAATTCGTGGACATGGCGCCAATAATAATTCCAAAATACTGTTCAGTGTAGTTTAATGGCACAAATAAAACTGTTATCTTATAAAATAAATAATTTCACATTATCATTGTGTATCGATGATTATTTTGTGATTATTTATTGTCGATAGTACACGTTAGTTGAGGGTGTAGGTGGTAAAGAAAACATTGTGCAATTGGTTAAATACTAATTTAATGCAGCTTTTTCTTTTATTTAGAACTTCTTTTGCCCACGGCTTCACTCGCGTTAAATTCGTGGTAACACAGTTCCCCTTTCCTGATTTGCAGGTACCTGCTGCGTGTAGTTTTTGCCCTTGCGCCTTATTTATTGTAATAGCTAAGTTAAGTTTTCCCTCTTTCTCCCTCATTTCTCACTCTTTTTTTAAAATAATAGCCCAACTATCTCTGTACCAAAATTCATCAAAATCGGTTTAGCCATTTAGGCGTGAAGACGTAACAAACAAACTCACTTTCGCTTTTATAATATTAGTAAGGATCTCCAACAGAAGATAATACTTCACCTAGGTGAATGGTCATACTATTGTAAACATTGTTATAAAAAAAACTCACTCTACAAAGGAAGCGATTAACACCGCAAAATAGGATTTTTCGCCGCGAATTTATAGTTTTTTAAAAATCATCTCATATAATCAAGTTTGTCAGCAAGATCGATAGATGGCGTAAGCGTCAAATTTGATCGCGATGGTCACACACAACCTGTAGCTTGGGGTTATGCGTTGTTCGAAAGAGATACCGCGGCCCCAGAACATAAAGGGCAAAAGAAGCAACATGGGTGGGTTTTTAGTCAGTATAAGTCTGACATTCCACACTCCCTCGGCCCAGAGCGGGGGAAGTTATTCGAATGATTTTCCATCCGCAATAAAGGTGGGTCCCCCGGAAATCAGGTAAATTAGTGGTCTATAAGGAAAAAAAGTCTGGAAGTCTCTGTTCTATATTAAGGCCGTACCCTACGCAAATAAATAACCTTGAGCCATTCGTTCCCTCTTTGCCGCGCAAGGGTAGTGAATAATGCCTATTTTTTTGAATAACATCTATATTAAATAAAGTTTTGGGTTTTTGGAAAAAATATTTGTACTTAAATGTTGATTGTAGAATTTTATTGTGTACCTATCCATTACTGTCAGTAGCAAAATTAAATAATGTTTACTTTACGAGGAGATGCATGTTATTGTAATTTTTCTCATTTCTGGGATTTTCTTGTAAGGAGTTTTACTAAATAATTACTCAATAAAAGTAAAAAATAAATCTACAATAATGGAATCAAGATTACAAAGAAATTTAATGTATTTTTTTTGTTACTTAGTTCGTTTTAAATAACAAGTATATAGCTCAAGAAAACTGCACAAAAACGGTTTGCGCGGCGTTTTGGTCGGGGAGGCGCCTTAAGGAGGAAGCACTCGCAATTTGTTACGCGACCGGACCACCTGGGGCCTAAGTCTGCTATTACAATAGTGTCAGAATGGTCGATAACTGATCGCATAATGGTTGATTTTGATAATTTTGATAATCTACTACATACTAAACTCATCAAAATCAACCAGTATGAGATCAGTGATCAACCATTCTGACACTATTGTAATAGCAGACTTAGGCCCCTGACCGCCTGATATTGACTTGTAAATTGCAAAAAACATAATAAAAATAAAACAATTTCTCAGGCTACTTTGGCCCGGGGTTGCAGGTTATTCGAAATACCGCGGCCCCGGAATATGGATCGGTTTTAGTTAGTGCAAGTCTGTTTCCCCCCCTCCTCTGCGCCCAGAGCGGGAGAACTTCTTTATAGATTTTCTTTCCGCAAAAAAGGTTACCTGGCGCTATTAGAAATATCTTTGCTTTAATTAGTATTGATTAACCACAAAATCAAAGCTATTAATATTGTTATTATCATAATCGTTATCAAAAATCTAAGATCTTTATTTACACGGAATAATTATCGATTCATCGTCCATTTTGTTAATTTTTAATCCGTTTGCATCACCCTTCTTTTCTGGCATTATTTTAAAATTGCTTTTTTAGATATTTCGTTTATTGCTAAATAAAATTATAGCACTTATATTTTTCTTGTAACCACTATCAATATAAAACTATTATCAAATACGTGCTGATAAAAAATATGGCTTCGATAAAAATCGCAGACTTGATCATTGACACAAAGTGCATATTGCGTTCCAAGCAAAAAGATAACCGTATGATATCGTATCCTTACTAATAATAAACGTGTGAAAATGAGTTTGTTTGTTTGTCACACCTTATTGCAGACCCTATCATACATACGTTTATCTCGATATAAGTATTTGCCTTTTGCGTCCGCCCCTGAGGGTCTACTCTAATTCTACGTAAAACGAAATTGCGGCCGAAACTTCGAATGTTTTCTACCACGGTTTCATTTCATTTCATTCATTTCGAAATTTCAGACGTCCGAAGTTTATTTGACATTAAAATTTTCTAAACCTACTCTAATTCACGCAAAATGATATAGAGTAGGGTTACAAACGTAACTACTTTTGACTTTCGTTCGTTAACGAAGTTACGTTTCGGAGAAAGAGAGTAGGCCCCCTGGTTCAGTCCATGGTCCGGGGCGAAAGAGAATGGTAAGCGGTCATCTCCTTTTGCGAAGCAGTCGCTAGCAAGAGAGGTGGCTGGGCGTTTGAGGGAGAGAACCTCAACCCAACCGAACAGGGGACGTTCCGGGCGTCGGGCGCCGGGGTATGACTGATGAGTTCAAACCGTAAACCACAATTTGTAGGTTACCGTACCGTTGTCCGTCTGTTTGTCTTTTTTTTTGGGTGGGAAATTATCCAATGACTTACCCCGCTCTGGGCGGAGCGGGAGGCATGTCAGACTTGCACTGACTAAAACCCACCCATGTTCCTTCTATTGCTCTTTACGTTCCGGGGCCGCGGTTTCTCTTTCGAACAACCCGCAACCCCGGTAGGTCCGTCTGTTTGTCTGTCAAGACTACTACTCTAATTTGTGTTTCCTGTGTGCTGTGAAAAATCAGCCTTCTAAGTCTACGGAGTCAAATGATTATGGCCGTTTATGTCGCAAGTTTGTAGAAAAACAAGCCATGCTCACGCCGAACGTTGTCGGGTTATCACGTGACTCTCCCGAATCATGTCGGTCAGTATAATCTTAGGGTGCGACCACATCTGGCAAATGTGTCCCGAATGTGCAGCTCGCGATCCGTTTGCGAGCTACCTGCGACTTGCGCGCATGCAGTCAAGCAAAGTTTCGGTGCGCCCCTTTAGCGTAACTCATGCAGGGCTCATTATAGACGTGCGTGCGGCGCGCGATCTGCGCGCACTCTTTTCTCGCACTTACAGTACTGGAAACTTTTTATGTTTCAATTAAGCGTAAACATTTCTTCTCCGTCCACTCCATAACAACACGTACTTAGCCTCCAGTAATTGGAAACGAACTGAGCGGGGCTTAAAACGAAGGAAAGACTCCGTCCTTAAGATAGACGCGAGCCACAAGCGCGACGCCCGCACCCGAGCGCTTCGCGCACGGCGGAGGAGCGGCGCACGAACAAAACTGCACGCGCGTAGCTCGCAAACGACTCGCGAGCTGCACATTCGCCAATGTGGACGCACCCTAAGAACTCAATTTATAGAAGATGGGTCACAATAAGCGTCATGTCACTATAAGTAATGTCATTATATGAAAACCAAACTTCGCTGTGTAATTACTTCATTATAAACGGTTCGTAAATATAGGCGGAGTCATAATTAACAGATTGTACTATAACTTGAAACCTGAGCATAAGTAGGTTTTTTTCGCACAATTACCCCAAATTTTTCCACCTTTAATTCGGAATTCGCACGGACAAAACGGTGGGCAAAACACTAGTTTACAACTCTTATCAGTCATGTATATTGTTATCAGTCAGGTAACGGTTGGGGCTGATAACGATTTTTTTTTCTGGATCATTGCACTGCAACGTTATGATAGCAAAGTGTCAATATCACTCTACTTTAATAATAAATGAAACATTTTATCAAAAGTGTATGAATGCTGTAATTGTAGGTACCGCAAAAAAATAGAAATTATTGATTTCAGTTTAGGACCATATTTCGATATTTGAATATTTTTCTCACAGATACTTCTAATTTCCTTTCTCGTAATATACATAAAGTATATGAATGCTCTATGGTAACATTTTTAGCCAAAATGATAACAATAAAAATATAGTCATTTCTGTCATCTTCGAACAGACTGACAGACCTGAGGAGGCTCTCGTTAGGCAGCTGGATCAAGGACTTGATTCAGGAAGCAGTACTTTTGGACACAGTGCGTATTGTTAGGAGGTTCCGCTACCAGCTATGAGCTACCAGTGGGTAGCTCGGACTCTGTTCCCTATGCTGGTGGGCCATTTTATTTTGTTTTATTAGAAATATAAAAATGAATAACGATAATAAAATATGAAGGACATGCATTAAAAGCTAAGAAGATGGCCACAAAAAGTTCGGTCGCATCGCTGTCTTCGGGGAAACTGACCATAAAGCTTGATTGACAACCACCACCACCACGAAAGAGTTTGTGTAAGAGTTGGTAATTTTTCACCAAAGAGAAAATGCGGGCTGTCGAGTGCTTGAAAAGTTAAGTCTGACTAGGTGCATTACATACCGAGATTCGCCCGTGAATCTGAATCAGTCGCATTTATCATTTCTTTGACAGGTAGTCAGTTAGTGCTAGAAGTCTGACAACTAGTCTTACCCCCGAATACTGAAACGTCACTCAAAGTTTAAGTACCACTTAAATTTAACAGATACCCAGAAGTGACGTTTGCTAATACAAAATCTGAAGTTTGAGAGCTGCTCAAATGTTAAGCAGCCCTCAAATTTTGAGTGACGTTTCAGTATTCGGGAGTTACTTAATTGAATCGTATGTATCACCCAGTAGTAACTAATTCCCTTAGATAAACAAGGTGATAGAGACATCATGATTGAGAGTTTTACCATAGTTTTAGTAAATGCATGATGTTGGGCAACCCAGAATTGATAAAAAATTGGGTCACGCTGTTTATAGATATGTTGTTGCTATAGTTAGACAGAACTCTGTTTAAAGCTGTTTCTCATGATAATGTTTTAGAAGTCAGATAAGCAGTCGCTCCATAAAGAATATTATTATTCGGTTAGACTGGAAGCCAACCCCAACACAGTATGAGGGAACTGGGTTGGGAACCTCAAACCAACCCAACCGCCGCGGGAGACGCCCCGGGCGTCGGGACCTCGAGACGACTCCCGGCCACCGTAAATGCGGGCCTGTGGACGGTGAGCAATGGATATCTCACCGTCCGTCCGTATATTGACGACAGGCCGTGTCGACGGCGCGTAAGTGTTCCACGCGCGCCTCGATGGGTTTTAGTCAGTACAAGTCTGACACTCTCCCCCGCTCCGCCCAGAACGGGGGCAGTTATTTGATGATTTCCCATCCGCAAAAAAAGGGAAAAGGTTTTCCAGATGATGATGAAGAACCCAAAAGTAATGACGATTCTTAACAATATAAAATCGAAACCAAAGAACATTCTGGTAGTTAAAAATGAATCAACTTTAGCAATTATCAATTTAGTACTAAGTGCTCAGGTAGATATAAACATAGATATAATATTATTATTGTTGGCAAACCGCACATGGTATTATTAATAAGTTAATAACTATCTGATAACATGTGGAAGGAACAATTATACTTTTTATAATAGTGCTTTTCAGAAGAGAGGCTGTTTGTCCGTCAGATGGACGCAGAAAATTTACAGTACGGCCAACGAGAAGCGATACCAAATGTAAACAAAACCCATGCTAGAACCCCATCTAAAATGGCCGCCCGAATGTTGGCGAACCCGTCTTAACGACATGTTTTTGCCGGGAAAACGAGACATTACGACAAAGGCACAAGATGGAAAGAGCTAAATATTAGATTGTCAACGCCACAGTTATTCTTTAGGTTAATGACCTTTCGTATCGCTTCTCGTTGGCCGTACTGTATTACAGACAATGGACCAATGGATGGAAAACAACGCGGCAATCCGTGGACAAGACTTTATTGAAGCGATAATTTATTTTCAATACACTTCCTCGAAAACTGGCTCTTATTGCACTACGATTAAGTTCAATATGCAATGTATTTCACACACGTGATTTTTCCTCATTTATTTATCAACAAGGCTTTTCATTTTTTCTGTTTCATCACGGCATTTACGCATAGCCGGCAGTATTTTTTAAAGAGCAAGGAGGCGCTGCTTTTAAGGTCTTCATATTTATTTTAAAAAAATGTGTTTATCAATAGAATATTACAATTTTACAAACGTGATCATTTATAAAATAACTAGCTTTTGCCCGCGGCTTCGCTCGCGTTCAATTTGGGGAAACACAGTTCCCCTAGCGCGTTATTGATTTGTACTTAGCAACGGTAAGTTTTCCCTTTTCTTCCCTCTTTCTCCCTCACATCACACTATTTTTAATTAAAATTAGCCTATGTCCGTCTCCTGGTTCCCAACTATCTCTGTACGAAAATTCATCAAAGTCGGTTTAGCCATTAAAGCGTGAAGAGGTAACAAACAAACTCACTTTCGCTTTTATAATATTAGTAAGGATTTTATAAAATAATTTGCTTATAACAACAAATCGATAGTTATTTAAGTTCTAAATTAAAAAAATATTCATCCTTCTTTTTTTTATATTAGGCTGTTTAGCGACGTCATGCCTTTGTTTTTCCGTCAGTATGGGAAGACAAGGCGCGAGGAAAAATTAAGTCATAGTTTCTTCAAACGATTAATTACAAAGGTACTTTTTTCTGTTATTTAATATCTCCGAAGTGTATTGAAAAACGTCAGTTAATTCCGCCTCGGCTGCAATGACAAGTTTTCGTCACATAGATCAAAATGTACCTACTATTTCGGTAGATGAATATCCCAGCGCCTGTTTAAGACCGTAAGTTATGAAACTTACCAGAATTTTAGTATTGAAATTAAATTAAAGTAAGTATTGAAACTTATTTTAAACTAGCTATTTCACGCGGTTTCACCCACGCTGTTTCAGCACCTGTTGGTCGTAGCGTGATGTTATATAGCCTATAGCCTCCTCAAGAAATGGACTATCCAACACTAAAAGAATTTTCCAATTCCAACCAGTAGTCCCTGAGATTAGCGTTTCAAACAAACAAACAAACAAACTCTTCAGCTTTATAATGTTAGTATAGATAGGCATACAAACAAACTCTTCAGCTTTATAATGTTAGTATAGATAGGCATACATGGGCACTTACATGCACGGGCAAACGTCGAGAAAAGGTGCACGGTTGAAGCTCCATGTTAGATTAGGATATGATAGAAAATAGCATTATTGCGTTAGTTATGGAACTCCTATTCAAAAACATTTTGAGAACTTGAGACAATTACATGGGAGCAAAAAGGGAAACGCTATTAAATATCGTGCCGATTGCCAATGACGATTAAATGAGAAACAATATTGACGATAGAAGTTGTTTCAACAAAATCTAAAATCTGCTAAAGGCGTAATTACACCTTGACCCCTAGAGCCCCAGCAGCACAAAAACGTGCCAGTAAACAAGTATTACCGTTTAGCCCCGCTGGCACAAATTTGTGCCAGCAAACCCCGTACAATTAAAACTGTATTTGTAGTAAAGATAAGTCTTAAAATCAGTACACTTACGATAAGAGCCCGCGCGGCGGTGCTTGACGGATAGTTGACGTAAATAATGGTGGTCCTTGAGAGCTGAAGCAGATTCAATTTGTTTATTTTTATTCGATTTGATTTGATTTGATTACATTGACAGTTTTTATGTGACTAATAACGCTTCGTAGATGATAACTTGACGTTGCGACCTAGAAGGTGGTAAAGCAGTATAGCTGTCATAACACAATGATAAGACGTATTTGTTTATCAAACTAGCTTGTGTTCGCAAAAGCCACTGCGAAAAGAAACGTCACTGCTGTTGAAGACATCGTATTCATAATTTAAAACGTAGGAGCATGGCATCTTGCTGCCGTTGTTTACCGCTTTGCTGCACTAAACCACCAATAAAATAAATGAACCAACCAATAATATACTGTAGGGCTGTTCTCTCCTGGGTTGCAGGTTGTTCGAAAGAGATACCGCGGCCCCGAAACATAAAGGTAAATAGCAGGAACATAGGTGGGTTTTACCTAGTACAAGTCTGACACTTTCCAAATTATATGATTATAGCTCATCCGCAAAAAGGGGCTATTCTGTAAGGCTTAGATACAGCGTCCATCACAGCGTCGATCCCAGACGACTCTATCTAAAACATGACGTTGCGGCAGCGCTAAGCTTCAAATGGCAAATCAAACCAATGAAATTGACGAAATGACAATACAATGAAATTTAGATAATACTAGGACCTTAACCTAGAACCTAAATCAATAAAATGCATGTTTGTCTTATAATTGTGGCTGAGCGCTCGACTGCCGCGCTGCGTGTCGCAGGTTCAAACAAATATTTGTATGATCTACAGATAGTTTCCGGGTCTGGCTGTTTGTGTGTTTAAATGTTTATAAACGCACCCACGATACAGAAAAAATCCTAGTATGGGACAACGTTTTCTTTAAAAGAATTCAAAGATACAAGTTACTAACCAACTCAACAGAAAACATCAGTAGGTATGACATAAAACACACCTATTCACGTCTTTCAAAGGCGAAGCCGCGGCGCCGCAAGATTGAGATGCAATAAAACCTTATCATTTATACCGCGAACGTTAGTTTATCTAAATCCAGGGATTTATTGCTCAACTATATAACTGACTATCATACCCCCTAGGCCCTTTAGTTTGCAATTCTTCCGAGACGTCAAACCAGTAAAAATGGCATTCTTAGGAAAGGAATACAAGTTTGAGAAGCAGGAGAACTTTGACGACTTCGTCAAGGCTTTGGGTAAGTTACATCCTGCTATCCTACTAATATTATTAATGCGAATGTTTGTGAGGATGGATGGATGGCTGTTTGTTATTCTTTCACGTCAAAACGGCTTAACGGATTATAATGAAACTAGCTTTTGCCCGCGACTTCGTACGCGTGGATTAATAGTTCCCGTTCCCGGGGGATTTTCGGGATGAAAACTATCCTATGTCCTTTCTCGGGTCCCAGACTATATCTGTACCAAATTTCATTAAAATCGGTTCAGTGGTTTAGGCGTGCAGAAGAGACAGACAGACAGACAGAGTTACTTTCGCATTTATAATATTAGTTTAGATTTAGATTTGGCACAGAGGTAGATTTTAGTTTAGAATAAAGGCATAGGATACTTTTTTTTCGATATCACGGTGAAGCTGCGGGCGCCAGGGTTTAGAGACATCGTGATTGATAGTTTTACAATAGATTCAGTAATTGCATGATGTTGGGCAACCCAGAATTGATAAATAATTCGGTCACGCTATTTATAGTGTGTTGTTTCTCATGATCCTTACTTCCTTACTAATATTATAAAAGTGAAAGTGAGTTTGTTTATTTGTTTGTTTGTTACCTCTTCACGCTTTAATGGCTCAACCGATTTTGATGAATTTTGGTACAGATATAGTGGGGAACCAGGAGACGGACATAGGCTAATATTGTTTTTTGAAAAAAGTGGGATGTGAGGGAGAAAGAGGGAAGAAAAGGGAAAACTTAGCGTTGCTATTACAAATCAATAAGGCGCAAAGGGAACTGTGTTACCCCGAATTTAACGCGAGCGAAGCCTCGGGCAAAAGCTAGTATTATAATATTTATTAAGCGTAGGAGAGCCTTGAAACTTCCCTTGTATCAATACTTGTAATGAGATATTGTAAAAGTCAATCATAGGTTCGAGTAATATTTGACCGACTTTCATTTCACTACTAGTTCACGCCGACTACGTGAGCGTACTGTTTCTACTCTGTAAAACAATTATCTATGTTTTCGTACGAACATAAACATAGTCTTCATAGAGATACAATGAATGTATGAAACGTTTGTACCATAGTATGTAAAGACCGTAGCAGGTTGTGCTTTTGTAGCTTCTCCCATACATAAGAAAAAGGCATGAGTTTATATATTACTAGCTGTGCCCAGCAGTTTCACCCGCTGCTCGGTTAGGGGCATGAAAAATAGATGTTAGCCGATTCTCAGACCTACCCGATAAGCACACAAAATTTCGTTCAAATCGGTCCAGCCGTTTTGGTGGAGTATGGAAACGAAAACTGTTACACGAGAATTTTACATATTAGATGTTTGTATCAGATAGTGATTAACATTTATGATACCCTAATATTTTATTAGTTAGATCAAAGTAATCACCAACTGCATTAGTAACCTTATATCTACGCAGTATTACGCTAATCTAATGGATAGCTTTTTAGATTATAGCACTTATGTGACCATTGGTCCACTTTTATCAAAGCCTTGACCGATTGTCACTGAGTCAAACAGTTCAGGTAATATACATTTTATCATAATTGGTTTATGATATAATGATTATAACAATAACACGATACTTCAACATGATTTCCATCCATATGTAAACCTTTTCTATTTAATAAATAAATAAATATCTTGGGACAACTCACACGGCTATCTGATCCCAAGCTAAGCAGAGCTTGTGTTATGGTAACCAGACAACTGATATACATACTTATATAATTTATAAATACATACATATTATAGATTATAGATAAATCACACCCAGACACGGAACAAACAATCATGCTCATCACACAAAGTTTGTCCTGGGTGGGAATCGATAACCCGACCTCCGGCTCAGCAGTCAGGGCCACTAACCACTGGACGAACAGGCCCGCATTTGGTTGGTTATCATCCAATTACTTCTCCTGCTCTGGGAGAAGCAGAAGAGAGTGTCAGACTTTAACTAAAAACACATTCATGTTTCTTCTTTTACCCTTTGTGTGCCGGGGCCCGCGGTATCTCTTTCGAAATAATAATTTAAAAAAATCTTTTAATAAGAGTTTAAAAAAATTATAGTTTGACATCAATTATTATTTACACATATTTGTAATTGGGAAAAATTTTGTGTTCACCAAAAATACTGATCGTGCACCAAATATTTTTTCCTGAATGCTAAAAAAATGCGTAGGTAAGGTTAGGTTAAAACTGCGACCCCCTACGTAGTAACGACTTGCATTAATAGAAAATGGATAAAGATATAACACTTTTTTATTGTAGTGCTGTCTTTTTCCTGATGCTCGTTATGACATATTTTAATTAACATATTTTGGTGCACATTCAGTATATTTGGTGCAACACAGGCAAAATTAGGTAAACGAAATGGGAATAAATTGAAGTACTTTTAAATACCATCCTTTCTAATTTATCAAATAATATACCTTATTAATAAAATGCTCTCAATTGACATGTTTACTAATTATAATTAATATTATCAATTACAATATTGCTAAATAAAAAACATCCCAAATCTTTGCATGTCACATTATTATGACTAAGTGTTATGGATCTGTAATTAATAATTTAAGACCTAAACTGCACCAACACTTACTGCGAATAAATTGAATTTGAATTTGAAAAACCCACAACCCTGGTATGCCCTTCAACTTTCTGCCATCGATACGGCTTATCGGCTAGACGGACGAGAAGTGAGTTACGCATTGCTCACCGTCCATTGACACGCGATCTATGTCTATACTAGTTAAAGAGATTTGGTTTGTAAGATACAATGTAATCTCTGAATGCAAAACCTCTTATTCTGATGAAAAACTACATAATAAGCAAGTACTAACGGACGAGTTTATTCGACACGGTTTAAATCTATGTATACTAATATTATAAAGCTGAAGAGTTTGTTTGTTTGTTTGAACGCGCTAATCTCAGGGACTACTGGTTGGAATTGGAAAATTCTTTTAGTGTTGGATAGTCCATTTCTTGAGGAAGGCTATAGGCTATAACATCACGCTACGACCAACAGGTGCTGAGCAGCGCGGGTGAAACCGTGGGGAACAGCTAGTCACAGATAAAAGCTATAAAAAATATTTAACCAGTTTTATAGGTAGCGAGTATATCTGGATTGAATTTATGCCTATCCAATAGGTCAACTTTAACTCTTTAGAGAAGCTAGTCAGATAGAGTTAAATTTACAATGACGCATCATAACCAGCGTGCTCAAATTGAATCTCAAACTCAAAGCATTTATTTCAACCAGACCGTTACAGGCACTTTTGAATGTCAGGAAACAAAAGAATAAAGCTATAGTCCCAATCAAAATGCATAAAAACTTGTGAAAGTACTGTAGTTACCCATTCCAAAGCGTTGATCTCTATTGGGAAGATCGGGCAAGAAACTGCAAACATAACAAATTTACAAGATTGTGGTTACATCATTCATGTTAAGATTATACTTAGAAAATGTGAGAACGATGTAATTAAACGTGTACATTAAGAGCGTCCAGAGTAAAAGCAAAAACGAATGAAAGAACGAACTAATGATTCTGCCTTCATCCCAACTAGCACACCTTAATAATGGATTAATTATTCAAATGTACCCACAAAGCCGATCTGTACACCTACCTTTTTGAAATTTTACAAGCGCCTATGTACTGGCTATGTAAAATATTTTGAATTTCAGTGCTAACTTATACCAATGGGGCAGTCTAACCTAAATCTTACAAATGTACCTCTCCAGGTTTGAACGCGGAGCAAACTCAGGCGTACCTCAACTACGCACCCTCGGTCAAGTTCACCCAAGATGGAGACTCCTACACCGTGACCACCGCCACCTCTCAAACCAAGAATGAAACCAACTTCAAGTCTGGAGTCGCTTTTGACGAGAAAGTTGCCGACCGCGCTGTGAGTACCATTATAATTTGGAATCAAGTGAAACATCTATATAACAAAATAATTTAAATTTGACAAAATACCAGACTAACAGACTGATCCAACTTCGGCATTCGGTAACTTACGTCTGTTAAATTTCGGCATTCGGTAGCTTACGCCTATTCAATCTCGGCATTCGGTATCTATCTTACGCTTGTTGAATTTTGACATTCGGTATCTTATGCCTGTTCAATTTCGGCATTCGGTATCTTAGGGCTTTAGAATTGATAGCCTAGTGGTCTGACGGGCGGTCTAGTCAAATGATAAAAGTATGAAAAAAAAACTGATTATTATTCATTCCTATGTGAAATTGTCGGCGTCGTTTAAACTGTTCATTCGAGTGAACATCGAAATATCATTTCAAGCACAAAAACTATGCTGGGACACTGTCCCAGCAGCTGACACAAGACAGTTATAATATATGGCTTCTCTTTGTATATTAGACTTTGTATAATTGCGTCCACTTTTAGGGTTCCGTACTTCAAAATGAAAAAATCTAAATCCTCATAGGGTCATTTTATTTTCCGTCTGCCTAGACAACCATAAATTAAATTTTAATATTATTTTTTATTTAAAAGCTGAGAAAAAAACAGTCCTCTAAATCTACGCAATATGACCGTTGTGTTGCAAGTTTGTTCGGGACATTCGGGGCGCGAGTCTGACTCACACTTGTCCGGGTTTTTCAAACAATTAAGGGTAAATATTAAAACGGTTTCTTGATATGTCCTTCCAGTGCAAGACCACCATCACCGTCGACGGTAACAAAGTCACCCGCGTACAGAAGTACGAAGACGGCAACGACCTCACCATTGTCAGGGAGTTCTCTGGCAACGAGATGACTGTGGTAAGAAAATCTATCTATCCTTACTTCCTTACTAATATTATAAAAGCGAAAGTGAGTTTGTTTGTTTGTTACGTCTAAACAGATTTAAATGAATTTAGGTACAGAGATAGTTGGGACCATGGAGACGGATATAGACATTTTTTTTTGCTATTGAGAAATGAGGGAGAATGAGAGAAGAAAAGGAAAAACTTAGCTTTGCTATTAAAATAAATAAGGCGCAAGGGCAAAAACTATAGGTAGCAGATACCTGCAAATCAGGAAAGGGGAACTGTGTAACCCCGAATTTAACGCGAGCGAAGCCGTGGACAAAAGCCAGTTTATGATATTAGTAGGAAGTAGGATGGATGTATGGATATTTGTAAGTCATTCACGCAAAACTAATGAATGGATATTAATGAAACTTTACAATAAAATAGCTTATACATTAGAATAACACATAGGCTACAACTCATAAAGATATCCTACTAATATTATAAATGCGAATGTTTGTTACTTTTTCACGTCAAAACGGCTGAACGGATCTTGATCAAATTTAGCACAGAAGTAGATTATGGCTTGGAATAACACATAGTATACTTTTTTTATCATCACGTGGATGAAGCCGCGGGTGCCAGCTAGTATTGTACATATTATCACTACGCGAGTGAAATTGCGAAACGCGGGTGTTCTATTAGGTACATCTGTGCCGATCCCTTCGCGGATTACAAGCTTGGTGTGATGTTCTATCTAAATGTATCTATATTAATATTCCTTTCTCCTTTCAGACCCTCACTACCAGCAAATGGGACGGCGTCGCCCGCAGATATTATAAGGCTTAATTTATTTACTAACTGTATTTATTAAGTATTTATACCATCTACGATTTTTGGACTTAAAAATAATTTAAATTTTCTCAGACATATTTCGAAGTTTTTAATTTTATTTTAATTGAGATAAGGTTATCATTTTCCTTACCTTTTCCCAACTTTGTTGCTTCCAGTTTAAACACTAGACGTGCTAGGCGGTTTCACCGGCTGCTCACCTCCTTAATTTTTTATCGTCTATTAATAAGTTAGTTTCCAGGGCAAAGGATTCTATGTATTTAATCCATCTTTTAGATTATTCAAAAATAAGGGACACGTATTTTTTAAATTGTAAATTTGAACAAAAATAACAAAGCTTAAAGTTACGTGTGACGTCACTTGCAAACCATAGAGTTTAGTAATATGGCTTTAATTACAACTTGATACCTCCAGGCGTTCCCGAGATAAAGGATCTTGACAGATAGACAGAAAAACGGACGGACAACATGGCACGGTTGGCGCAGTGGCTGAGCGATCGACTGCTGCGTCGCGTGTCGCGGGTTCGATTCCCGCACGGAAAAAATATTTTTATGACCTACTGGTAGTTGTTTCGAGTCTGGCTGTTTGTGTGTCCGTTTAAATGTCTGTAAACGCACCCACGACACAGGAGAAATTCCTAGCGTGGAGCAACTTTTATTTTAAAAAAAAAAACAATATGATCCTTCAAGGATTCCGTTTTTTTTCCTCTTGAGGTACGGAAGACCTAAAATGAACCTTAATCACTAAGGTTACAAGTCATAAACTACCTTTTTGCTGAATCATTACGAAATCGATCCGATAGTTTAGCAGTGACAACGCACCAAACAAACACTCACACAATAGCTTGAATAAACGCATGACACTAACTGGAATAACAACGTGATCAGAATAACAATTGATTGTATTGAATAGTCAACGACATGCATCTATAAATATATTTCTGTAATGAATTTAAAACCATGACCATGAACGCAGCCGAAAGGCACTTGTTCTCGGGGTTGCGGGTAGATTTGACGGGACGACGGTTGGCGCAGTGGCTGAGCGATTGACTGCTGCGCTGCGTGTAGCGGGTTCGATTCCCGCACGGAACAAATATTTGTATGACCTGTGGATAGTTGTTTCGTGTCCGGCTGTTTCTGTATGTGAGTTTAAATGTTCGTACGCACCTACGACACAGAAGAAATTACTAGTGAGGGCAACGTTTATTAACAAAAAAAAAAACAGGATACAGTGGCCCCGAAACATAAAAGGTAAATCTTCTCTTTAGCGTAAAAAGTAATTGAAATAGAAATAAATAAAATAGAAATCTGTCACCTTGAAACGCTTGTAACATCTGTCTTTATTGTAATGCAAACTTTTTTAGAGACCCCCCACACTAGCGTCTTTCGAGCGTCGTCGTCGTGCCAGCGTCCGCGCAACGTCCACCTGGCAGTGTGCACAAACGCCAACACAGACACAAACACAAACACAAACACCACGCTGGCACGACGACGACGCTCGAAAGACGCTAGTGTGGGGGGTCCCTTAATTTAATTTTTCACTGGCTGGTTCAAATAGTTGGTCAAAATAATTAGAGATGCCATTAAATGTTTTCTTCTTATTATTTTTTTTAAATGAGAAATCGGCTTTTCTAAAAGTTTTCTTGTGGAAATCAGCTAGTATTTTTAATTTAATTTGAATACAAACTGTTTAGTTTTGACTCATTATGAATTTAATGGATTTGCATACTTTTTAAACGTAACACAACATTACTTACATGAAAAAGTTCATGAAAGTAATGTCATGATAAAATCTAATTTTATACATAGACAGACATATATTGCTAATTAATTTTCAGACAAGAATATTTTCTTGATTCTTACTTTTAGAGCGTGATTTTTCAGCAATTGAGTTTTAGTTACGGACAATACTGTAAAGTTCTTTATTCCTTGAAATAAAAATTGGAAGAAACAGACTCTAAAACACCACCACCCAAGTGCTGTTAAAATCTTCTCATTTTTCATACATGATGTTGAAGCCTTTATAAGGAAAAACACTGATTCACATTCACTCCATGTTTAATTCTTCAAAAGGGAAATAGCAAAACAAGGATATCAAAATAAAATATACATCTCAAGTCTCTTACAACAACTGTAGCCCTACTATGACCTCTTAAAGCAATTCTTATTCCGCTGAGGGAAAGAGACAGAGCTATACAAGGTGTCACCATCTCTTTCACTCAGTGGAATAAGAATTGCTTTAAGAGGTCATAGTAGGGTAGCTGAACTAATTTTTCTCAGACAAGACTCTTGTCAAATCGAAACATTCTGTGTTTAAGAAACATTTCTTCTTTTTATACCAAAGAAAATTCCATAGTAAAATTTCTTTCTCTAACAAGTCAAAACCACTCGATTGGCCGTCATATCGAATCGATTGACAGACTTATCGAAACAGTCCTCTAATCGCTATTCACAAAGAAACCGAGTAATCGGTTCGATTTTGAATCGATAAGAAGACATCAATCCCGCCGACAGCTATTTGCTAAGTTATTTTATTTGGAAATTAAAAACGAATGAAAAAAGTACTGTAACTTACTAATGTATTGTCTGAAGTAGGAATATGTATTACTAGCTTCCGCTCGTGACTTCGTCCGCGTGGCATAGTTACTTTGGGCTAACGCTAACTTTAACCCGCGTGATGATCGAAGAAAAAAGGTTTTTCTTTTCCCACTTTCTCCCTTTTTTAGCCTATGTTCGTCTCCAGAGTTCGAACTGTACTATACACTTTCGCTTTTATAAGTAAACTAGCTTTCGCCCGCGGCTTTGCTTGCGTTTAATTCGGGGTAACACATTCCCTTACCTGCTACTTGTAGTTTTTGCCTTATTTATTGTAATAAAATATGTTTTTTCTTACCTCTTTCTCCCTCATTTTCACCTTTTCAATAAAACCTCCTATGTGCGTCTCCAGGGTCCCAACCATCTCTGTACCAAAATTCATCAAAATCGGTTCAGCCATTGAGGCCTAAAAACGTAATAGACAAACAAACAAAGTAACTCCCTTTCGCTTTTATAATATTAGTAAGGAAGTAAGGATTTGTGTGAAAACATGACACATATTATCTTATAATTATAGTTGTGAACTTATATGTTTTACCATATAACGGCAAACAAATATCAGAGCATCTTATAGGTAACATTTTAATATGAATATTATATGATTTGTACTAAATATTCACAATAAAAAACAACACCAGCAACCGTAACGTAGGATACGGTTAGCGCAGTGGTTGAGTGATCGACTGCTGCGCTGCGTGTCGCGGGTTCGATCCCCGCACGGAACAAATATTTGTATGATTTACAGGTAGTTGTTTCGGGTCTGTGTGTTTGTGTACAGGAGAAATTCATAGTGAGGGGCAACGTTTTATAATAAAAAATAAAAGAATTAAACCACATTACATACATACTAGCCTATTAGGTAATTATTTTTAAAAAGATTAGCCAGTTTAGTCAGAAAGTTGAAGCATATCGTAATTAAGGAGAAGTACGAAAAATAACCTCATGGACATTGGACACATTTTTTTAGATTACATAACGTTCTAATTAAAGCCAAGCATAATAAAGCTTAAGGGATTACCTACGTTTAGGAATGGACTTTGAATCGCTGATAATTGATCGTAGTTCTCGACAGTATAAAATGCATGTAAAAAGACGCGTCATGAATCCGATAGTCGCTAATTCGTCCCGACATCGTAGTCTTTGTACTGGACCATAGCTGGAAAATATCTGTAGGCCTACTATGAAGTTTTAAAGCAGAACTTATTCCACTGAGGGAAAGAGATGGTGCTAGACACCCTGTATAGCTCTGTCTCTTTCCCTCAGCCGAATAAGTTCTGCTTTAAGACGTCATGGTAGGGTAGCTGGTTATGGAGATAAGCCTTAGGTTGTTTGACGTGGTTTTTTGGAAACTTGGTTTAAAATCTTTTATTATCCCCGTTTTTTTTGGAACGAATTTCCTTATCTTGCGTTGCGAAAGGGGACTAGATGGAAAAAATTGAGACCTAAAGTTGTAACGACACTTATTGCTATAGTTGTAAACCGTGCGGCGTGCGCGTGTTTCTCTGTCTGTCTCTCTCTCTCATAGAGAGGAAGCCAGCTATTTTAGTTTCCTCTTTCTATTTAGCACTGAGCAGTGTGGTGTCGCGACGATTATTTTTGTTGAGTGTATACAGGTTTTTTGTACATCATAAATAATAACTTCGTTCCATCCGGGTGTCCCTTGACACCTCCAAAGTTTTTTACTCAATGAAAGAAAATTTCAAAGGCAACTAGTGAATAAATGTTGTACAGTGAAGACATGTTATTTAGCGAGTCAGAGCACCAAGGGTTCCGTCAAAACTTACGACATAAACGGCCATATCTTTTGACTGCGTACAAAAGAGAGTTGATTTCACAACCCTAAGGCACCACAGGTTCGGGTTGTTCGAAAAAGATACAGCGGCCCCGGTACGTAAAGGGCAATAGAAGGAACATGACTGGGTTTTAGTCAGTAAAAGTCTAACATACCCTTTTTTTGTTTTCTTTATTTACACCTGTTTTCTTTTTCTATTTTTATATCTTGGATAGAATCTACGGTTTTCACTTTGCAACTTGTATTCTGATGCGTATATGTGCTATTTTATTGTGCTTGTTCAAAGTGTTGGTGTTAGCTGGCGGGTGGTGCCCGCTCCGCCCAGAGCGGGGGAAGTCATTAGATGATTTCCCACTAAAAAAAAAGCAACACAGGCTTGAGTATATGGTTTCAACTTCAACCTCGATAGCTCTACGTGTTCCAGAGAAAAAAGGTCTTGACAGGCAGAGAGACGGACCATAAAGTGATCATTTCTGGGTTCCGTTTTTTCCTTTAGAAGTAAGGAATCCTAAAAAAGTGATTCACAGTTCTTACTACTCACCAGACGGTCATAATTTTTCGCATTAACGTTATCATATCGGATAGATTAGCGTTCAGTTATAAAGCTGGGTTAGCCTGTTCTTTAAGTTGTTTCAAGATCGTCTGTTCTAACTACTAGTCAACATGTCTTTCCTTGGCAAGAACTACACCTTCGTCAAACAGGAAAATTTCGATGGATTCCTGAAATCAGTCGGTATGTATTTTAAGTTGATTTTCTAAGACTCTATTTGCCCACTTCTGGGCGAAGAGGTCTCCTATAGCCTTATCCTATTTTCTCCGACCAGTTGTAAATTTTATCTTATACTAGCTGTGCCCAGCGGTTTCACCCGCTGCTCAATTAGGGGTATGAAAAATAAATGTTGGCCGATTCTCAGACCTACGCAATATGTACACAAAATTTCTTTTAAATCGGTCCAGCCGTTTCGGAGGAGTATGGGATCGAAAACTGTGACACATGAATTTTATATATTAGAAATATCTTTTTTTTATCATACTGATTAAACAGTGATGCAGTTTTGGAACGGGTGAATAATAAAATGGATGATTATATTATGTCAATTCATTGATATAAATAGGAAATCAATTGCGTTTGAGGTCCTCATAGTTGTTCTTCTATCCTACTATTAATTCTTGAAAAATTGGTCCTTTTAAACGCATTATGATAAGTATTTAAGAGTTACGAGTATAAAAAAAAATTGAAAATATTTAATTACCTTAACAATTGGAATTGTATCGGATTATAAAATCGTTGTTACTGTGGAAATTATGTTTTGTCTGCCCCGCTATTCTTTTCTGATAATTTCAATGCGGGATCCAAGACAGTCAAATTTATGCTGGGGTTACAAGTCTGACATTCTCCCCCGCGTCAGAGTAGTGGGAATTATTTGAAGCGTTCCCATTCGCAAAAAAAGACAGTCAAATTTTCTCTGGGACTTCTTAGGGCTTCCTCGTCAGGGATCCATTCTGTTTTTCAAGAGGCTTGAACTTGTTAGATGTTTGTGTACTATTGTATTGTATAACGGGCTGGTGTCCGCAACTCCACGTCTAAGGCGCGTATTTTGCGTATTGTTTGTGTACTAACGGTACAGCGCATTCTTACAATTTCGGGTACAATAATAAAGCTATCATCATCATCTGTCTAGCCTTTTCTCCAACTTTGTTGGTCGCTTTCGAAGTTAACCAAAAAGAAAGCTAATCCTTACTAATATTATAAAAGCAAAAGTGAGTTTATTTGTTACGTCTTCACGCCTAAATGGCTAAACCGATTTTAATGAATTTTGGTACAGAGAGCCCTGGAGACGGACATAGGCTAAAAAAAGGGAAGAAAAGCGAAGAGAAAGATATTATAAGTCTTTAAACTGACATGGTTACTAACATTATAATTAACACTTGAAACGGGATATTTACCATGTTTCTCTCATCCACCCGCAATAACTTCAGTTCATCCGTGATCATGGCGTTTGCAACATCGCCGAAATATCGGAAACTCAATATAAATAATAAACATGGTAAATATCCCGTTTCAAGTGTTAATTATAATGAGAAAGATATTTTTTACCGATCATCACGTGGGTTGAAGTTAGCGTTAGCCCAAAGTACTACTACTATGCCATGCGGATGAATTACGAACGAACAAACGGCCGAAAGCTAGTACTAAATAATTTGTCATTGATGCAGGTCTCCCCGATGACAAGATTCCACAAACTGCGAATTTCGCCCCCGACCAGAAGCTGGTGAAGGATGGAGACACCTACACGTACATCACAGCTTCTCCTGACGGTCCTAAAGAACGCAAATTCCAGTCTGGAGTTGAGTTCGATGACGTTATTGGTGCTGATAAGACCCCCGTGAGTATAGTTAAATGGTTTTGAGAAGTTCCTGTACAGAAAGGTCGGGCTGAAACGCCGAGCTAGCGTAAAAGGTCGGACGCTTGAGGGAGAGAACCTTAAACCAACCCAACCGCCATGGGAGACGCTTCCAGGAGCATCGACACAACTCCTGGCCCCACGTAGGCGCGAGTCTACAAACTCAGATAGACAGAGCTACACAAGTAGCTCATCGTCCGTCCGTCTAGTCGATAGGCCGTGACGGCGCGTTTGTGCTCTACTCCGCCAAGAACGGGAGAAGTTATTTCATGATATTCCATGCAAAAAACAAAGCATTGCAAAAGAAATTGTATTATTTTTTACTCATTCAAAGATATGTGTGCCCTAAACAAAGAGATTAAAGGGTTTTGCGGCCACAATAACAAGTTTAGGACTGGGACTGCCGCTATCCAGAACAAACCTTAAAGGGGACTTAACTTTCTTCCCGGTCCGAGTTCTTGCAGCCAATATCTTAGTCGCGGCCGTGTGTGTAGTGGGCAAGGTCATAGAAAAATAGTGATTCCGTGTCTCAGTAATGACATGGGTTAATACCAAATTTTGACATGTTACCTCACCATTTTAGATGACTTTAACCAGTTCGCTCTTGCAAGAGATGATTTTTTCCGAGTTTATAGCAATTTAGAAAAACTTAAAACGCAATTGAATTTTATCAGTTGCCTGTCATTTTAATTTAAAAAAGAGGACAGCCAATGCAAGTCACGTACTATAGACATCTGCAAATCTGTACGACGTGTTTTCAAAACA
Organism: Ochropleura leucogaster; assembly: GCA_958449745.1. Lineage (NCBI taxonomy): Eukaryota > Metazoa > Arthropoda > Insecta > Lepidoptera > Noctuidae > Ochropleura > Ochropleura leucogaster. Next base: position 3,947,634 of record OY288220.1, on the reverse strand, counting down.
AAATTGTTATTGTTTGTAGTAATGACAATTTTCTTTCAGATCAAGACCACATACGTCGTAGATGGCAACACAGTGACACAGACCATCTACTCCAGCACTGAATCTGGCAAGGCTTACTTCAAGAGGGAGTACAACGGTGATGAACTAGTTGTTGTAAGTTTAGCTTCTTCTTATTTCTTCTACTAGTTTATGCCCGCGGATTCACCCTAATGTAATTGTTCTACGGGATTGTATTAACGGTATAAAAAGTATTCTATTTCTTAATCCAGGATATAATATAAACGTGTGCCAAATTTCATTCAAATTCGTTAAACGGTTTTTGTGTGAAAATGTAACAAATATATTTAAATACATCCTCACAAACTTTCACATTTATAATATTCATTATTCAAATTGGATTTATTCTGCTGCTGATTCTGCGCCTGATATCACTCTGGGCAGTTTGGATTGCTACTCAAAATTAAAATCAAAAGTAGTTTATTTAAACTAGGCTGATGATCAGCATGTTTTCATAAAACAAGACAGTTTGCCAAAACGTCTTTGCCACTTCCTAGTCTTTTAGCTGAGAAGAAGAAGTGGCGGAACAAACTCCCCAGCAACAGAACTGTCTGATAGGTTTGATGAACCAGACTTAATAGAGTAACTAGCTTTTGCCCGCGGCTTCGCTCGCGTTTAAATCGGGGTAGCACAGTTTCCCTTTCCTGAATTGCAGGTACCTGCTACCTGAAGTTTTTGCCCTTGCGCCTTATTTATTGTAATAGCAATGCAAAGTTTTCCCTTTTCTTACCTCTTTCTCCCTAATTTCTACTTTAAAAAAAAAATTAGCCTATGTCCGTCTCCAGGGTCTCAACTACTTATCTCTGTACCAAAATTCATCAAAATCGATTTAGCCATTGACGCGTGAAGACGAATCAAACAAACTTACTTTCGTTTTTATAATATCAATAAGGATATCCAAGGTACACATTATATAATTATGAAAGACTAGCTGCGCCCCGTGGTTTCACTCGCGTTATTAAGAAGTTTCATAAAAATCCATTTAGTATTTTTTTCGGGAAAGAGCAACGAACATACTTACATATATCCTCATAAACTTTATAATATTAGTGGGATGACTGATTATGTAACGTGTACAAACCAATAAAATAATCATTTTCAATGAACGAATAAATAAACTTATTCATTATCTTGTTGGATTAACTGATTCGTTTAATCGGACCTGTTTTTTACTTACTTTTATTTATCTTCTGGTTCGGTGAAATTACACATCATTGCACTTATATAAAATGATTAGTGTGATATAAAAATGATATCAATTTTCGTATCTTACTTTTTTTTTCAGACTGTTACCTCGGACAAATGGGACGGCGTTGCCAAGAGGTTCTACAAGGCTGCATAAGTTATTTTTTTATTTGTATAAGTAATTTATTTTTTGTAATAAACATTTTTTTTTGTAGTTGATTGTTTTTATTTATTCTGTTCATGTCATCTCTACTGTTGTTGAACCTTAAACTACAATTTAAACTATTTAAAATCAATCTTATAACTGTATTTTTGGTTTAAACTGGTGTTTCCAATGTTTGGTTTTCAGATTTCTAAAATAAATCCAATTTCTGCTATATTTTTAGGCAAACCTAGAAATCCCTACTTATCTAAACCTAGAAAGATTTAAGTCAACATCAGAAGTAAAATAACTCTAACCCACAAACACACAAATACCCGCCGTAAATAACAAAATGCATCAATTTTAAAAATAAATATACTAATAAACACAAATAATAATCAGGAACTACAACAATAAACCATGGTTTTTGAAGGAGACTCCTTTTTGACACATTTTGTTTTTTTTTAAGTTTTAACGGCACGGTTGTCGCAATGGCTGAGTGGTCGACTGCTGCGCTGCGTGCCGCAGGTTCGATAACAACCTCGGCAAGCGTTGGCACTGGCAGTTAGTCTCAAGTCAACAAGTGACTGCTGCTTGTATTAATAATCCTTACAGTTTTCAAAAGACACTATTTAAACTCACATCCACAAACAGCCAGACCCGAAACAACTATTTGTAGGTCATACAAATATTTATTCGTGCGAGAATCGAACCTGCGACACGTAGCGCAGCAGTCTATCGCTCACCCACTGCGCCAACCGTGCCGTCAATTCAGCAGATTTTGTAGATAGGTATCGTCGAACAGATACACGGTCATGTTTAACTCTGATACTATGCTTAAAAAAAGGGGTGTGTGTACTTATGTACACTCGTTAGAAGTTATACTTCTTTGGTGTAAAGAAAAAAACTTTGGTAACCCATCCATTTCCAAACTTTGGTGAGAGTTGCTTAACCAGGCTCCGTGTGCTAACCCATCCATTTCTAAACCTCGGCAAGGGTTGCTTAACCTGGCCTCCTGTGGTAACCCATCCATTTCCAAACCTTGGCAAGGGTTGTTTAACCTGTCCCCGTGTGGTAACCCATCCATTTCCAAATATTGGCAAAGGTTGCTTAACCTGGCTCCGTGTGGTAACCCATCCATTTCCAAACCTTGGTGAGGGTTGCTTAACCTGGCCCCCTGTGGTAACCCATCCATTTCCAAACTTTGGTGAGGGTTGCTTAACCTGGCCCACTGTGGTAACCCATCCATTTCCAAACCTTGGCAAGGGTTGGTTAACCTGTCCCCGTGTGGTAACCCATCCATTTAAAAATATTGGCAAAGGTTGCTTAACCTGGCTCCGTGTGGTAACCCATCCATTTCCAAACCTTGGTGAGGGTTGCTTAACCTGGCCCACTGTGGTAACCCATCCATTTCCAAACCTCGGCAAGGGTTGCTTAACCTGTCCCCGTGTGTTAACCCATTCATTTCTAAACCTTGGTAAAGGTTGCTTAACCAGTCCCCGTGTGGTAACCCATCCATTTCCAAACCTTGGCAAAGGTTGCTTAACCTGGCCCCCTGTGGTTACCCATCCATTTCTAAACCTCGGCAAGGGAGCTTGAAATGTGAAATTGATTTGAGCTTAATAAAACACACCAAAAGAATATTTATTTATTATGAAACACGTGTTCTAAATATAAAAATACTAGAATATACAACATGAATATAGTTACTAGAACACCTATAACTAACTTCAGGATGTCGCTGTGCGCGCGCAAATCACTCTCATCATTTTTCTCCATCGCGCCAAAAGAAGTATAACTTCAAAAAAAAATACGTAATACCGGTCAGCTTCCATCACTCGTCAGTCGTTTTCATTCACCAGTTTTGTTAATAAGCCAGTTTCGCTAAATGGACAGTAAGCTGGCCATTTAAAGAAATTGGCTTATTAATGTCAGGGTTAAACAATAAGCTGTTTAACCCTTTTTTTTACGTTTTCTCCCTCAAACGCCCGGCCACCCGTATCGCTTAACTGTTTTGCAGAAGGAAGTGATCGCTTCCTATTCTGTCTCGCTCCAGACCATGAACTAAACCAGGGCCGGACGCTACAGATCGCCGCCGCCGATCACCTCCACGAGGACGCACCGGAGCTGGACAGACTCCCATAGTGTGCTCTACCATGTCCTCCGGTCGATCGACACAATTTTGACACTCGGGCGTTTCCTTCCGCCTGATTATGTGCAGGAACCTCCCGAAACTACCGTGTCCGGTGAGGACCTGCGTCAGGCGGTAGGTGAGGACGATGACGACGGGCGTTTCCTCCCGACTGATTATATGCAGCATTTTAACGCCTACGGCCAACATACCGAAATTATTATTTTGTTTTATGTCGATTTAAAAATAAATTAAGTGGAACTGGGCTGACCACATCTACCACATGTTGCAACAAAATTTGGCTAAAGTAACAACCGATTAGGTTCCAAACAACAGGACCCGGCGACGCGGTAGGCCCAGAAGGAGATGGAAGTGACGAGCTAGACTTCCACGAAAGGGACTGGGTTACAACAGCAAAAGACAGAAAAAATGGGAGGAGGGAAGGGAGACCTTTGCCCTGCAGTGGGACACAACTGACTCATAATAAATAAATAATTTATATCGATTTACTGGTTGTCGACTTTGATCAGCCGTCTTATCCGTTGGTGACTTAAGTCACTAATAAAATGAACTTGCATATAGAAAGATAACTCGTCATGGTAAGTCAGCATTTTGTTTTATTAATGCTTATATTAGACTAATCTTGATAGATTAGGTTAGAACAATACTGAATGAACACATCCTACTAATAATTATAAATGTTGGTGACGATGGATGGATGTATGATGGATGATGTGATGAAATTTGACACAGAGGTAGTTTATAGTCTGGAATAACACAGGATATTTTTGTGACAGACGATTACTGTTCCGTGGCCGTAATGCACGGTGGAAACGTTTCCTTTCAGCAGGTTTCAGAAACATTATCATCTGCCTAGTTTTTCCCTGTGTTGGGGTCGGCTTCCAGTCTAACCGGATGCAGCGGAATACCAGTATTACATGGAGCGACTGCCTATCTGACCTTTACAACCCTGTTAGTAATGGGTAATACCTCCCTGTAGTGTAATACTGTAACGACTGTCAAAGATCTAGAAAGAACAGCTGGGAGGGAACAGCTACCCTACTATGACCTCTTAAAGCAATTCTTATTCCATTGAGGGAAAGAGACAGAGCTATACAGGGTGCCTAGCACCATCTCTTTCCCTCAGTGGAATAAGAATTGCTATAAGATGTCATAGTAGCCCTTCAGATCGTATATCATCAAATAACCTTCCCCGCTCTGAGCGAAGTGAGGGGGAGTATCAGTCTTTTACTGACTGTAACCCATCCATGTTCTTTCTTATGACGTTTTTGTTCTGGGGCTGCTGTATCTCTTTCGAACAACCTGCTACACTGGCATCCAGTAGCCCAAGCAGGCCCCAGGTAAGATACAAATATCAAATACTTTTCTTTTTTTTTGGCGCTAACAGCTGCCCGTCGGAAAAAGTTTCAAGTATGCCAACGGGCAATGTAAAGAAGCATGATAGAAGTAAAGAAGAAGGATAGAATAAGAATATAGATATTAGAGAGAAAACCAAAGTGACAGACTTACTTATCTATACGTTCACGCATAGATAAACAGAAATGGAGCTGGACAGGCCATATGATGAGAAACAAGCAGAAAAAATGGATCAAAACAATAACTAATTGGTACCCGTGGGACGTAAAAGGAGGAAATGTGGACAGCATAGGAGATGGGAAGATGAGATTAAACTAGCTGCGGGACCAACCTGGAGAAGAGTAGCGAATGATAGGCGGCAGTGGAAGCAGCTAACCTTTGCCAACAGGTACACTAAAATCAGGGACATTTTTTTGTATTTTTTTCATTCATTATGCAAGGTTATCTTAATATTAATACTTTTTACTTTTGTTATGCTAATAAGACGCTAGTCTTGCTTATCCTGCGTTCAGTAAATAAAGGCATTTATTTTTTTGAGTCACCCATCTATGAACTAACCTAGGTAAGTGAGGCTTGACCTGAAGGACGACCAAGCAGGTGTTATTTTTTAGCCACGAGCTCCTTAAACAACTTTATAATTATGAAATAAAAGCGTCGCCTTGTTTCGGGGTTCTTTGAGGCCGATTCTGTGCACATAAAATTGGACGTACCTATCGATACAGAATCGACTTGAGTCACTTCCTAAAACATTCGATCTAAAAATGAACCATCACGACGACTAGGTAATTATTTTCATTAAGCTTCAATCAATCATATTTTTTAAATACTACCCACACTGTCGTGATTTTTGCTAATAGTTTTATCGTTTCCGGTTGATTATCATCTGTTTATAAGCCTGTATTGTGTCAACATGTCTTTCCTCGGCAAGAACTACATCTGAGCTTCTTTTTATTGCTAAATATTCAATGGGATGTCACAGGGTGCTATATCGGTACCGACTCTGATCCATTGATTTACTTTATTTATCTGGGTCATAATTGGTTCTTTCCAGCACCCCTTCGAAGGATTTTTTAGAGACAGCTTCATATTGTTTGTCGTCAAGTTTTTTTCATTTTCAGACTGTTACGTCTTGCCAAGAGATACTTCAAGGAATTAGCTCATATTCAAGTTTAAAATAATAAGCACTCTAATTCTTTGGTTTTTCAATTAAATCTTTAATATTTTAAGGTTTAATTTCACTAGAAATCAGCTATTTTGGTAGTAACAAACAAACAAACTCACTTTCGCTTTTACAATATTAGTAAGGATTATTGTATAGTGTTATCATATAGCTTTTCATTTCAGGTATATAGATAGATAGACATCAATGATTCAATCGGCTTCATTCATAAAGCGAGCCATTCATAAAGAATGACAGACAGACAGATGAACAATAAAATGATCCTATAAGGGTTCTGATTAACCCTTCGGGGTACGAAACCGCAAAAACCAGTCGGATGGCGGCTTATGTGCTTTCCGAAACACAAGGGTATCATGCACCAAGTTCCAAACTTTAGGTTGTGAAATTCATAACGGATGGATGCCTGACGTAGGCTACAGATCTGTCAAATAAATAAATAAATATCTTGGGACAACTCACACACGGCTATCTGAACCCAAGCTAAGCAGAGCTTGTGTTATGGTAACCAGACAACTGACATACATACTTATATAATTTATAAATACATACATATTATAGATAAATCACACCCAGACACAGAACAAACAATCATGCTCATCACACAAAGTTTGTCCTGGGTGGGAATCAAACCCACGACCTCCGGCTTAGCAGTCAGGGCCACTAACCACTGGACCAACAGGCCTGTCATACCAAGTATTTATTGGAATACCAAGTATTTATTGGAAGCATAGGAAATGTATCTCGAATAGGTAGTGGCATTTAGAACTTTAGAGCCCTCAGGCTTTTATAAATAAATAAATAAAATTCATTTATTTAGCGTACACATTGTTCGTTAGCATACATACATAATTATTAAGTCAGACATAACAGAGAACTTACAGGATTAACAGCGAGTCCCAAACTAGGCACAGCCTGTATCTTGGTGACCCAGACACTACACAAAGTTACTATATTACGAGTTGTTCTGCTAGCGCAAAAATGGTTTCTAGAATGGCAATTATTAACAATGTTATCATAGAAAAGAAATATGTATAAGAATTCATAAAACTAACTTATTAGCAATCCATACATAATATTAAAAATAAAAAACATACGGAATAAGAAATAAAATTAAAATTAACAACAGTTTAGGAAAGTGTGTGTGTGTGTGTAAGTGTGGGTGTGTGTGTGTGTTTGTTTATGTGTGTATTTTGAGGTTGGTTTGGTGTGTGTTGCATCTTACCATTTATGGGTATCAACTTTAAGAGCAAAGAAGACGTTCGGTTTCCTCATATGTTCTGCCTAGTAGCCATTCCTTTAATTTAGTTTTGGCCTCAGAGTAGTTTCTTGGTATACTGAAAGTTGTGCTTATAGCATTAAACACTCTTATGGGGAGGTATGACGAGAGCCGGGCTGCAGAGAGGGTATTTGTTTTTGGGAGGGGGATTCTTTCTGCGATTTTCCTACCTCGTTTACTGCAGCTAGAGCGATTTTTGTTAGATTTAATGAGGTTTAAAAGTAACCCTAGAATGTACAGTTGACGTACGCGTAAAACCCCAGACTCCTTATACAGTTCATCCGTAGAAAAAAGACGCGGCTTTCCCAGAAGTACTTTTAAGACAGCCCTCTGGGCGCGTTCCAGCTCCAGCATGGATGACTTTGCAGCGCTTCCCCAGACATTGACACAGTATTGTAGGACAGACTGGCATAGAGAAATGTAGACCTGAATGCAAATATTCTTTGGAGCACTGGCTCGCAAGAGTTTCGCGATGTAAATGAATTTACGAGTCTTTTTTGCAAGTGTTCGAATTTGTGCTTTGAAATTCAGGTTCTGGTCGATTATGACACCTAGATATCTCGTCGTTTCTACTCTGGCAATGGCATTGCAGCAACAGTCGTTGTTGGAAGATGATGCTGCTGCTAAAACACTGCACTTGTTGTTGTGTATTTTTAGTGAGTCAATATTTGGCCTGCTAGATTGATTAATATGAAACATTAAAAGATTCGTTTTATCAAGGTTGAGTGTTAGCAGATTTTGTTCCAGCCATGTCATTATAGCCCTCATCCCTTTTTCTGCTGCATCCATAGCTTTTTCCCAAGTAGTTCCCCGAAAGATTATCGCAGTGTCATCAGCTTAACAGATGACTTCAGACTGCGCAATATTGAGCCTCAGTATATCGTCCATATACATAATGAAAAGGGTAGGCCCTAAAATGCTTCCCTGCGGCACACCAAAAGCAACCGGAAGGCTCCCACTGAGAAAATCGCCTATTTTGACACGCTGATACCGATCAGTCAAATAGCTACTGAACCAATCCAAGGAGAGACCTCTGACACCGAAGGATTCAAGTTTTTTTAGCAGTATAGGAATTGATACTGTGTCAAATGCCTTTGCGAGGTCTAGGAAGACACCAGCCGACCGTTGGCCCCCGTCAATGTTTGAGGTGATTATGCTAGTTAGAAGGCTAACCGCTTGCTCAGTGGACCTCCCTCGCCGAAAGCCAAACTGCCTATCTGATAGTAAAGAGTTTTTCTCGAGAAAGCTTACAAGACGATTGTTTACAAGTTTTTCCAATATTTTCGACGTCACAGAGAGCAGCGAAATTGGCCTGTAGTTATCTGGCACATTTTTGTCGCCACTTTTATGTATAGGGGTAATGACGGCGGTTTTCCAGCAAGTGGGAACAACTCCAGTTTCCATGCTCAAATTGCATATGTGTGTTAAGGGTTCCAGGATGTGAGTCTTTAGTTGTTTAAGAAGCTGAGGCTGGAAGTTATCGACGCCTGGAGCACTATCGTCCTTAAGATTATCTATGATGTCGCTTATTTCTTGATCATCAGTAGGGTGTAGGAACAGTGAGTCTTTAGGTGGGTTTTTACTTTTAACACTGAGGCATTGATCGGCTTCCGTGGACTGCCACTTCTTTAAAATGTTGGTAGCAAGATTCTTTCCGACTGAGACAAAGAACTTATTGCACACATCGATAGAGCAATTGTTGTTCCCTTTGCAGCTCAGCAATTCTTGATTGTTATTGGTCCGTTTCGGAATTTGACATATTTCTTTTATAGTCCGCCAGAGCTTTTTCGGTTCGTTACTGTTCTTTTCTAACTCTTTTCTGTCGTGATCAGATTTACGCTGCCGCAGGATGTCGTTACAATAGTTCCTGTACCTCGTGTAAACAATTTTAAGGGCATCATTTTTAGGTTGCTGGTTCGTTTGAGAGTGAAGAATATCGCGTTGACGGATGCATCTAAGAAGGCCTGGCGTAATCCAGGGCTTTAGGTTAAATTTTGATCGACTGATTTTAATTTTGGACGTGTGTTTGTTGATTATTTCTGTCAGAGTGTTATTAAAAAGAAGCACAGCTTCTTCAGTGTTTGTCTTGGAGGTAACTTTGATCCAGTCTAGCTGGCTCAATTCTTCAATCACCTTGGAGTATTCGATTTTTAGTCTAAATCTGTTTTTGTTTTTGGAATCGAGATTTGAGTACTTAATTCCGAGAAGTACTATGTGGTGATCTGTTATCGATGCCTCGCATAATTGCATTTTGGGCTAAGTTTGATATTAAATTAGTCATTCAAGATCTTACCCAGAAATATATGTCAAGATCGCGATTACAAGATTTTCTATATCCATATTTTGATTTTTTATAGATCTCTTAAACATTGTCTTTTAAACAGTATTTTTTTGTACTCTCGTATACAAAATCTAAAGAAAACTGGCTTGTTCAAGGTGTTATAAAAATATATAGGTAAATAAAGGTGTGAGTACGAGGTTTGAAATAAAATAATGCTGTGGGAAATCCATTTCTTGCAAAGCATTTGTGCTGGTATAGCTCTGAATGATAAATTGAGGAATAAATATTAATATAAAAATAGGTTTTTCGAAAACAATGCTGTTTAAAAGAAGATACAGTGACATAAAAAGAGTTTGATTAGAGTAGGTACCTCGTGGAGACGAGTGAAAGGCGACTTACAAAAGGTATTTACAGATCTGATGTTAGTGGCAACACCGGGACGGGACGCCCTACAAGGATATACTCTGACCTTATTGGTCACCTTGTCCGTCCGGTCTGACCTTGTAGGTTTGATTTTCTTCAGAAAATTCAGATGTGTAGTATTTAAGAATGTCGTGCCTGCGAAGAATTAAAAAACTCCCTTTCTTATTTCCCTTTTAATGTAAAACATGCGAAAATACATCAGCTGCACATACGTACAGTCCTCTACTACTTCACTCGCACGAGTTTTTCGAGGCCCGGAGAAAACTTGGTTTGTAATGGGTGATCACCCACACACGAACCAATCCAGGTAAACGCAGCTTAACTTCAAGAGCAACCCAAGCGGCAGTTCTTATTTAGCCGCGAGCTTTTCTACCTACCCTACGTTGAGAAATGGACTTTGATAAGTGACAAATAACGCTCCTTCGTCAAAAGATGATCCATCACGATGACTAAGCATTTTTTTTTCAATCTATTTTAGTTTTCAAATATCGCCGACACTGTCATGTTTTTCGGTTTTATCTTTATCATCCGGAGGATTAGCTTCCGTTTATAAGGCTGTCTTGGCCTATTTGTAATTATTACTTCGACCGTTCATACAAACGACAGTCAGTAAACATGTCTTTCCTCGGCAAGAACTACATCTTCACCAACAAGCAGGAGAATTTCGATGAATTCTTAAAAGTTGTCGGTACGTACTAGTTTTCTATGTGAATAAGTGTTTTATTTCTGTGGAATAAACATAAAAATCATTTTATTCAATTTTCCCAGCAGAATGTGATCAGTGAAAGTGTTTATCATATATATTTACCACCCATAGTAATTACATATATGTAACCATTTCTTCGAATCAGGTGTTTCTGAAGAAAGGATCAAACAATTCGCCAGTTTCGGCCCTCCCCAGAAGCTGGTGAAGGATGGAGACTCCTACACATATATCACAGCAACACCCGAAGGACCCCAGGAGACCAAATTCAAGTCTGGTGTGGAGTTTGATGACGTAATGGGCGCTCTTAAGACTGCTGTGAGTATTTAAATTTTGTGATTCCACGAGACGTATAAAGGTTGTATCACAGGTCTTCTAAAATGTAATTAAATAAAACATTTTAGCGGTCGCTGCTTGTAAAATACTGGCATTTAGCTCCATCCAGTTAGACTGCAAGTCAACCTCAACATACTTTATGAAAAGACTAGGCTGATGATGATGATTTTGGTGAAACACATCAGTGAGAATCAAGAATAAATTTAATATCATAACGTAAAATTTGTCTTATGCAACTCTAATATATTTTTGATCACTATTTTTAAACTGCAGGTCAAGAATAAATACATAGTCGATGGTAACACAGTTACACAGTATGTTACGGCCATAGGCAAGCCCGAACTAGGCACAGCCACCTTCAAGAGGGAATTCACCGGTGACGAACTTATTCTGGTGAGTAAAGCACTCCTTGTTACTTCCACACAAAAATAGTCTATCTTACTCAAGCGTTTAACACTAAAGCAAAATTAAACCACGCAACCAAGTCTGAAAATTAACAAAATTATTTATTAGATTTTCTCTAACAAACCTGTATCAATAGGTTTGCTTGGTTTTGTTGAATCGCATAGTCCAAGTAATTTCAGCTCTTTTTAACGTGTGTATAGACTCTGGGATGTCACAGGGTGCCACCATTTCACCGGAGATGTAGACTCTTTTCTTGAAAGTCGTCATCCACATTCAAGAAAAGAGTCTACATCTTCGTAAGTGTCAGCAAAGCAACCGCGGTTTCCTCGGTGTTGCAGATGTTGGTGGGCGGCGTTATTCATCTAGATGACCCGCTAGTTCATTTGCTTTCTCTCAAAAAAAAAGTCCTCTTAATAGATGATTGTGATTGTTATAAGTTCCATTTCGCAAGGATCTTTAGAGACGGTCAGTCCTAAATGTGTTTTTTTTTTTCAGACCATTACCACTGACAAATGGGACGGTGTTGCCAAGAGGTACTACAAAGCTGAATAATTTATTATTTAAGTGTAACAATTAGCTGATAATTTTAATAATTTATTTCTGAAATTAAATAACCATTTTTTTATACTTGTAAGTTTTTATTATTCTGCGAAAAATCTTACCTTACGTCATTGGTCTACCGGGGTGTAATCTCAATTCGTGCTGTATTAAAGAGAACCACATTCTGATCGAGGTTTTTAAATAAACTGTTTCCTTCTAAACCATTGGCCGTAACACCCATGGGTATAGAATGACCAAAAACCTGCGTATTCCACATGTCTTTTCCTAATGCTTCTATGCATTATAAAAACACATTGCTAAAGAAAATCACTTACATTTCTGAAATGCTTATTAATGAAATAGCACTATCTTTTGTTTTTAAACATTGTGTTGCGACCAAGTGATACATCACACATCACAGTGTGCACACAGAGGTGCATTCTCTTTTTCCTTCTCTTTAAATCTAATACAATTTGACGCGATAAGAAAAGGCCGTGCAAGACAGACTTGCGCGTCGAGGATTCAGAACAAACTTGCGACATAAACAGACATATCTTTTAACTGCTAAGACTTGAAGAGTTGGTTATTCATAATATTAATATTCATAGATCTGATGGCAAATGTATCGATACCCAATATATTAAGACAGACAAACAAACAAAGAACGGTTGATCAAATCAGAGCATTCAGGTCACAAAAAAAGTGTGTGAGGACAATTATCGGAGGAGAATACTTAGACAGCTGTGTACCGTTATTCAAAAAACACCGCATTTTACCACTTCCATAGTTTGTACATTTATGAAACTTGTTTATTCGACTTCAAACATCCAAATTTATTTAAAACTAGCTGTTCCCCACGGTTTCACCCGCGCTGCTCAGCACCTGTTGGTCGTAGCGTGATGTTATATAGCCTATGTTACTCCGGGATAATGTAGCTTTCCAAAGGTGAAAGAATTTTTGAAATCGGTCCAGTAGTTTCGGAGCCTATTCATTACAAACAAACAAACAAATCTTTCCTCTTTATAATATTAGTATAGAAGTATAGATATAGAAAACACTTAAAGTATTACTAACAGAAGTTGTAGATATCCTAAAAAAAAATATGTTTCCTACCAACGAGCCAAAATGTATAAGAATAACACGTACTGTATGGCGATTCGTATCCTTACTAATATTATAAAAGCGAAAGTGAGTTTGTTTGTTTGTTACCTCTTCACGCCTAAATGGCCCAACCGATTATGGTGAATTTTGGTACAGAGATAGTTGGGACCCTGGAGACGGACATACGCTATATTTCTTTAAAGTGAGCTAAGTGGGAGAAAGCGGGAACTAAAACTAACTTAACTACAACAGGTAGCAAGTACCTGCAAATCAGGAAAGGGGAACAGTTTTACCCCGAATTTAACGAGCGAAGCCGCGGGCAAAATCTAGTTTATAATAAATTACCGAATGCCTCAAGTCATTCAATCGAAAATTGATTGAATTACTTATTATTAAGTAAATGCTATTATTCTTCAATGGAGTATCTCAATGAAAAATAAATTATAACTTAAGTATAAAATAAAATAATCTATACAAACTTAATAACAAAAATTAAAATACAATTTTTTATAACCACTAAAGTAATCACATATTGTACTTTTTTATTTTTTGTTTCTATTAGTTCTGTCTGATGATATAATTATAATTTAATTTAGATACTTACCATGTAAATATTTGTACAATAGAAATAGTAGGATACAAATGAGTCTTTAATAATAAGTACTATACTAAACTGACAGACAAACACGCGGACAACAAAGTGGTCCTTAAGGGTTTCCCCTTTTTTTGACGTACGGAACCCGAAAAGCCAATTTGGATTATGGCTTAAAGTGCTAACCGAAACACTAAGGTACCTATCATACCATAGGACGGCACAGTTGGCGCAGTGGCTGAGCGATCGACTGCTGCGTCACGTGTCGCGGGCTCGCTTCCCGCACAGAACAAAAAAATTGTATGACCTGCAAATAGTTGTTTCGGGTTGGGTCTGGCTGTTTGTGTATGTGAGTTTAAATGTTAGTAAACGTCCCCACGATGCAGGAGAAATTCCTAGTTCCTGTTTTTTTTTTTAAATCATCAACAAACAAACAAACAAACAAAAGTTGTTCGAAAGAGATAGCGAGATAGATTGATGATTTCCCATTCCTTAAAAAAGGGGTTTCATAACGCAAACTCTGGGCTGCAAAATTCCTAACGGATGGGTGTCTGATCGAGACTGCAGATCTATCAGATGTGGAAACCAAGTATCAACTGGGAGATATAGGAAGTATGTTCTAATGTATAGTATAACGGGTTAGTGTCCGCAACTCCATGTCTAAGGCTCCAAGGCATGGGCTAATTTTGCCCTTTCAAGATCTAACTTTTTTTTTTGTAGTTGATAACTTTTATTTATTCTAATCATGTTGTCTGTCATTGTACCTAAATCTCGAACATTCAAAGTAAATAATATCAATCTTATTTTTGGATTTCTGTATATTTGGCTTAGACCTGTTTATCCAAGGTTTGGTTTTACAATTCCTAAACTGAATTCCAATTTCTGCCCTATTTGTAGGCCAACCTAGAAATCCCCAAGTTTTAAGTCACACATCAGAAGTAAAATAATCCCAACGCTAGCACAAAGCCGTGGCGTCCTATTAACGAATTACTTCTATTTTAAAATTGAAATACCGTTTAACAATTTTATTAATAAATGTATGCATATATATGCTTGGCTCAATGCTGGTCCTGCTCCTCAAGCATAGGGGTTAAGTCATTAATAAGTATCCGAAGCCATAGTGGAAGCTGCAGAAGATTGTAAGACTATCTTTGCAATGTATAGAATCAATTCTCTATTATTGTATAATTATTAAGCCCATATGTGAGTGCTATGTATTATCATTGACTTGACGAAGCCCTGGTGGTTAATAGTGTCATGCTCACTTAAATGTCTCGCTGATGGTGGCGGGTGTGTCGGGTCATTTAGCTCCCTTCAAAATGGTCGAGCTGAATGGGGCTGATCCATACGTCATGTTCGTGAACGGGCGCTGTCAGTTGGGACTGGTCATTTTTTAACTACCACGGTCATTTTTAATTTATTTAGATTTAAATTGAATTTTGTTTTTTATTTACTCTGGACGCTCTTACTGTGCACGTCTTTCTACATCGTTCTCACATATTTGTATAATCTCAACACGAATGATGTAAATACTATTTTGTAAAAATATTAGAATTTAATACTCAATACTCAATACTCAATACTTTATTGCATCCCATAATGTATACAAGGCTGGTAGGTAATTGAAGAGAAACAATTATGGACCCTGTCGGGCACAGCAAGTTAGTTTTTAGAGGAGAGGATGAAGCGCTTTTTGTTTAAAAACATAATAATATTGAAATTAAGGAGGAAAATTCTTATATTAAGATATTTAAGTAGCTAGATATTATTTATGTGCAGATTTATATTAATTTTATTTATTATTAGATATTATTCTTTCATTTATTTATTATTAATAGTTATTAATATTCTAGTTTATTATATTAGGTAATTATTTTATATATTTATTTATATATTAGGCAGCTGTTATTTTTCATTATCTAAATAGTAAGTAATTAAAGATATTGCACGGTAGATAAGGTAAATAGATGTATTAGGTATTACTTGGTTATTTCAATTATCTTTGTTTCTCTAGGTGGAATTTATCTTTGAAGTATTCGTCAATTGTGTAGTAGCTTTTATCTAAGAGAAATAGTTTTAGTTTATTTATAAATATATTGTTTGTTTCTGTGTTTTTTATGTATTCAGGTAATTTATTGAAGATTTTTGTTGACGTAACATACGCACTAGAGGAGTGCATTTTTAATCGTGAAGTTGGCAGGTTCAGTCTATTTCCATGTCTAAGTTTGATTTTTGTTTGTATTTCTTCTCTTTTGCTGTAGAACTGTGGGTACTTTCTTACAAATTTGCAAATTTCAAATATATAGAGACATGGTAGTGTTAGGATGTTTAGTTCTTTGAAGTGTGGTTTACATGAGTCAGTGTCTTCTATGTTAACCAATGTTCTTATAAGTTTCTTCTGTATTGTAAATAGCGATGGTGCGTCTGTACTGTTACCCCATAATATTATTCCGTATTTAAGCCAAGAGAACGCGTACGCATAGTATGTTACTATTGCTGTTTTGAGATCTGTAGTTTTCTTTATCTCTCTTTATTTAAAAGAGTGTCCATGGAGTTTCTTGCCCATTCTTCTCCATAGAGATCAACGCTTTGGAATGGGCAACTGCAGTACTTTCACAAGTTATTATGCCTTGTGACCGGGACTGTAGATTCATTTTGTTTCTTGACATTCAAAAGTGCCTGTAATGGTCTAATTGAAATAAATGATTTGATTTGATTTGATTTGATTTGCATAAATAAACATTAAATAATAACTCACAAAAGCAATATACCATGGTTTTTTTCAGGAGAGCAGTAGTGCTTTTTGACCATATTTAGCTGAGCGATTGTAACAAATATTTGTATGACCTAGTAGTATATGTAGACTAGGTAGCGTCTGGCTGTTTGTGTGTATGTGAGTTTAAATGTTTGTAAACGCACACATGATAATATAGGAAAAAATCCTGGTGTTGCGCAACGTTAAAAGGGCAAATCATTTCAAAGTCGTACTACTTTGTCTGTAAAGTACGTATTGTAGAAACTTACAGAATATATTAGTATCTCTTATCTTTTTAGGGTTAACGAAATACCTGGGGAGTGTCAGACTTTTACCGACCAGAACCCAACCTTGTTCCTTCTTTTACTCTTTTTGTTCTGGGGCCGCGGTATCTCTTTCAAACAACCTGCAACAAGGTTGTCAGTGGCCCCAGCTGAACCTTAACGTGCTTTCCGACACAAGAAATAAAACAGTATGTAATGATGAGTCACCCATCTATGAACTAACCTAGGTAAGTGAGGCTTGACCTGAAGGTCGACCAAGCAGGTGTTATTTTTTAGCCACGAGCTCCTTAAACAACTTTATATTTATAAAATAAAAGCGTCGCCTTGTTTCGGGGTTCTTTGAGGCCGATTCTGTGCACATAAAATTGGACGTACCTATCGATACAGAATCGACTTGAGTCACTTCCTAAAACATTCGATCTAAAAATGAACCATCACGAAGACTAGGCAATTATTTTCATTAAGCTTCAATCAATCATCATTTTTAAAATACTACCCACACTGTCGTGATTTTTGCTAATAGTTTTATCATTTCCGGTTGATTATCATCTGTTTATAAGCCTGTATTGTGTCAACATGTCTTTCCTCGGCAAGAACTACATCTGAGCTTCTTTTTATTGCTAAATATTCAATGGGATGTCACAGGGTGATATATTGGTACCGACTCTGATCCATTCTCCATCCTCTGATTTACTTTATTTGTCTGGGTCATAATTGGTTCTTTCCACCACCGCTTCGAAGGATTTTTTAGAGACAGCTTCATATTGTTTGTCGTCAAGTTTTTTTTTTCATTTTCAGACCGTAACGTCTTCCCAAGAGGTACTTCAAGGAATTAGCTCATATTCAAGTTTAAAATAATAAGCACTCTAATCCTTTATCTTTTTTTCAATAAAATCTTTAATATTCTAAGATTTAATTTCACTAGAAATCAGCTATTTTGGTAGTAACAAACAAACAAACTTACTTTCGCTTTTACAATATTAATAAGGATTATTGTATAGTGTTATCATATAGCTTTTCATTTCAGGAACAGATAGACATCAATGATTCAATCGGCTCCATTCATAAAGCGAGCCATTCATAAAGAATGACAGACAGACAGATGAACAACGAAATGATCCTATATGGGTTCCGTTTTTTCCTTTTGAGGTATGAAATCCCAAAAACCAGACGGATGGCAGCTTATGTGCTTTCCGAAACACGAGGGTATCATGCCACCAAGTTCCAAACTTTAGGTTGTGAAATTCATAACGGATGGATGACTGACGTAGGCTACAGATCTGTCAAATAAATATCTTGGGACAACTCACACACGGCTATCTGATCCCAAGCTAAGCAGAGCTTGTGTTATGGTAACCAGACAACTGACATACATACTTATATAATTTATAAATACATACATATTATAGATTAATCACACCCAGACACAGAACAAACAATCATGCTCATCACACAAAGTTTGTCCTGGGTGGGAATCAAACCCACGACCTCCGGCTCAGCAGTCAGGGCCACTAACCACTGGACCAACAGGCCCGTCATACCAAGTATTTAATGGAAGCATAGGAAATGTATCTCGAATAGGTAGTGGCATTTAGAACTTTAGAGCCCTCTTTTGGGCTTTTGGCTTTTGGGCTAAGTTTGATATTAGTCATTCAAGATCTTACCCAGAAATATATGTCAAGATCGCGATTACAAGATTTTCTATTTCCATATTTTGATTCTTTATAGATCTCTTAAACATTGTCTTTTAAACAGTATTTTTTTGTACTCTCGTATACAAAATCTAAAGAAAACTGGCTTGTTCAAGGTGTTATAAAATATATAGGTAAATAAAGGTGTGAGTACGAGGTTTGAAATAAAATAATGCTGTGGGAAATCCATTTCTTGCAAAGCATTTGTGCTGCTATAACTCTAAATGATAAATTGAGGAATAAATATTAATATAAAAATAGGTTTTTCGAAAACAATGCTGTTTAAAAGAAGATACAGTGACATAAAAGAGTATGATTAGAGTAGGTACCTCGTGGAGACGAGTGAAAGGCGACTTACAAAAGGCATTTACAGATCTGATGTTAGTGGCAACACCGGGACGGGACGCCCTACAAGGATATACTCTGACCTTATTGGTCACCTTGTCCGTCCGGTCTGACCTTGTTGGTTTGATTTTCTTCAGAAAATTCAGATGTGTAGTATTTAAGAATGTCGTGCCTGCGAAGAATTAAAAAACTCCCTTTCTTATTTCCCTTTTAATGTAAAACGTGCGAAAATACATCAGCTGCACATACGTACAGTCCTCTACTTCACTCGCAGAGTTTTTCGAGGCCCGGAGAGAACTTGCTTTGTAATGGATGATCACCAACACACGAACCAATCTAGGTAAACGCAGGTTAACCTCAAGTTCGACCCTAGCGGCAGTTCTTATTTAGCCGCGAGCTTTTCTACCTACCCTACGTTGAGAAATGGACTTTGATAAGTGACAAATAACGCTCCTTCGTCAAAAGATGATCCATCACGATGACTAAGCATTTTTTTCAATCTATTTTAGTTTTCAAATATCGCCGACACTTTTATGTTTTTCGGTTTTATCTTTATCATCCGGAGGATTAGCTTCCGTTTATAAGGCTGTCTTGGCCTACTTGTAGTTATTACTTCGATCGTTCATACAAACAACAGTCAACATGTCTTTCCTCGGCAAGAACTACATCTTCACCAACAAGCAAGAGAATTTCGATGAATTTTTGAAAGTTGTCGGTACGTACTAGTTGTGTATGTGAATAAGTGTTTTATTTCTGTGGAATAAACATAAACATCATTTTATTAAATTTTTCTAGCAGAATGTGATCAGTGAAAGTGTTTATCATATATACTTACCACCCATATTAATTACATATGTAACCATTTCTTCGAATCAGGTGTTTCTGAAGAAAGAATCAAACAATTCGCCAGTTTTGGCCCTCCCCAGAAACTGGTGAAGGATGGAGACTCCTACACATATATCACAGCAACACCCGAAGGTCCCCAGGAGACAAAATTCAAGTCCGATGTGGAGTTTGATGACGTAATGGGCGCTCTTAAGACTGCCGTGAGTATTTAAATTTTGTGATTCCACGAGACGTATAAAGGTTGTATCACAGGTCTTCTAAAATGTAATTAAATAAAACATTTTAGCGGTCGCTGCTTGTAAAATACTGGCATTTAGCTCCATCCAGTTAGACTGCAAGTCAACCTCAACATACTTTATGAAAAGACTAGGCTGATGATGATGATTTTGGTGAAACACATCAGTGAGAATCAAGAATAAATTTAATATCATAACGTAAAATTTGTCTTATGCAACTCTAATATATTTTTGATCACTATTTTTAAACTGCAGGTCAAGAATAAATACATAGTCGATGGTAACACAGTTACACAGTATGTTACGGCCATAGGCAAGCCCGAACTAGGCACTGCCACCTTCAAGAGGGAATTCACCGGTGACGAACTTATTCTGGTGAGTAAAGCACTCCTTGTACTTCCACACAAAAATAATCTATCTTACTCAAGCGTTTAACACTAAAGCAAAATTAAACCACGCAACCAAGTCTGAAAATTAACAAAATTATTTATTAGATTTTCTCTAACAAACCTGTATCAATAGGTTTACTTGGTTTTGTTGAATCGCATAGTCCAAGTAATTTCAGCTCTCTTTAACGTGATATAGACTCTGGGATGTCACAGGGTGCCACCCTGTCACCGGAGATGAAGACTCTTTTCTTGAAAGTGGTCATCCACATTCAAGAAAAGAGTCTACATCTTCGTAAGTGTCAGCAAAGCAACCGCGGTTTCCTCGGTGTTGCAGATAATAAAAAAAAAAAAAAAAAATTGCTTT
The DNA here is from genome assembly GCA_958449745.1 of Ochropleura leucogaster. Lineage (NCBI taxonomy): Eukaryota > Metazoa > Arthropoda > Insecta > Lepidoptera > Noctuidae > Ochropleura > Ochropleura leucogaster. Next base: position 3,926,995 of record OY288220.1, on the reverse strand, counting down.
CTCTCGAAAAAAAAGTCCTCTTAATAGATGATTGTGATTGTTATAAGTTCCATTTCGCAAGGATCTTTAGAGACGGTCAGTCCTAAATGTGTTTTTTTTTTCAGACCATTACCACTGACAAATGGGACGGTGTTGCCAAGAGGTACTACAAAGCTGAATAATTTATTATTTAAGTGTAACAATTAGCTGATAATTTTAATAATTTATTTCTGCAATTAAATAACCATTTCTTTATACTTGTAAGTTTTTATTATTCTGCGAAAAATCTTACCTTACGTCATTGGTCTACCGGGGTGTAATCTCAATTCGTGCTGTATTAAAGAGAACCACCTTCTGATCGAGGTTTTTAATTAAACTCTTTCCTTCTAAACCATTGGCCGTAACACCCATGGGTATAGAATGACCAAAAACCTGCGTATTCCACATGTCTTTTCCTAATGTGTCATTATAAAAACAAATGTAAGAAAATCACTTACATTTCTGAAATGCTTATTAATGAATAGCACTATCTTTCAAGTGATGAAGGTCGTAAGAACAAAAATGATGATGGAGTGTGTGCACACAGAGGTGCATTCTCTTTTTCCTTCAATTTAAATCTAATACAATTTGACGCGATAAGAAAAGGCCGTGCAAGACAGACTTGCGCGTCGAGGATTCAGAACAAACTTGCGACATAAACAGACATATCTTTTAACTGCTAAGACTTGAAGAGTTGGTTATTCATAATATTAATATTCATAGATCTGATGGCAAAGGTATCGATACCCAATATATTAAGACAGACAAACAAACAAAGAACGGTTGATCAAATCAGAGTATTCAGGTCACAAGAAATGTGTGTGAGGACAATTATCGGAGGAGAATACTTAGACAGCTGTGTACCGTTATTCAAAAAACACCGCATTTTACCACTTCCATAGTTTGTACATTTATGAAACTTGTTTATTCGACTTCAAACATCCAAATTTATTTAAAAAAACACTTCAAGTATTACTAACAGAAGTTGTAGATATCCTAAAAAAAAATATGTTTCCTACCAACGAGCCAAAATGTATAAGAATAACACGTACTGTATGGCGATTCGTATCCTTACTAATCCTTACTAATATTATAAAAGCGAAAGTGAGTTTGTTTGTTTGTTTGTTTGTTTGTTACCTCTTCACGCTTTAATAGCTAAACTGATTGTGATGAATTTTGGTACATAGATAGTTGGGAACCAGGAGACGGACATAGGCTAATTTTTATTGTAAAAAAATGGGATGTGAGGGAAAAAGAGGGAAAAAAAGGGAAAACTTAGCGTTGCTATTACAAATCAATAAGGCGCAAGGGGAACTGTGTTACCCAAAATTTAACGCGGGCGAAGCCGCGGGCGAAATCCTTACTAATATTATAAAAGCGAAAGTGAGTTTGTTTGTTTGTTTATTTGTTTGTTTGTTTGTTACCTCTTCACGCTTTAATAGCTAAACTGATTGTGATGAATTTTGGTACATAGATAGTTGGGAACCAGGAGACGGACATAGGCTAATTTTTATTGTAAAAAAATGGGATGTGAGGGAAAAAGAGGGAAAAAAAGGGAAAACTTAGCGTTGCTATTACAAATCAATAAGGCGCAAGGGGAACTGTGTTACCCAAAATTTAACGCGGGCGAAGCCGCGGGCGAAAGCTAGTAATATTATAAAAGCGAAAGTGAGTTTGTTTGTTTGTTACCTCTTCACGCCTAAATGGCCCAACCGATTATGGTGAATTTTGGTACAGAGATAGTTGGGACCCTGGAGACGGACATACGCTATATTTCTTTAAAGTGAGCTAAGTGGGAGAAAGCGGGAACTAAAACTAACTTAACTACAACAGGTAGCAAGTACCTGCAAATCAGGAAAGGGGAACAGTTTTACCCCGAATTTAACGCAAGCGAAGCCGCGGGCAAAATCTAGTTTATAATAAATTACCGAATGCCTCAACTCATTCAATCGAAAATTGTTTGAATTACTTATTATTAAGTAAATGCTATTATTCTTCAATGGAGTATCTCAATGAAAAATAAATTATAACTTAAGTATAAAATAAAATAATCTATAAAAACTTAATAACAAAAATTTAAATACAATTTTTTATAACTACTAAAGTAATAACATATTGTACTTTTTTATTTTTTGTTTCTATTAGTTCTCTCTGATGATATAATTATAATTCAATTTAGATACCATGTAAATATTAGTACAATAGAAATAGTAGGATACAAATGAGTCTTTAATAATAAGTACTATACTAAACTGACAGACAAACACGCGGACAACAAAGTGGTCCTTAAGGGTTTCCCCTTTTTTTGACGTACGGAACCCGAAAAGCCAATTTGGATTATGGCTTAAAGTGCTAACCGAAACACTAAGGTACCTATCATACCATAGGACGGCACAGTTGGCGCAGTGGCTGAGCGATCGACTGCTGCGTCGCGTGTCGCGGGCTCGCTTCCCGCACAGAACAAAAAAATTGTATGACCTGCAAATAGTTGTTTCGAGTTGGGTCTGGCTGTTTGTGTATGTGAGTTTAAATGTTAGTAAACGTCCCCACGATGCAGGAGAAATTCCTAGTATGTAGCAATGTTTTTTTTTTTTTAAATCATCCGGGCTCGCGGGTTGTTCGAAAGAGATAGCGAGATAGATTGATGATTTTCCATTCCTTAAAAAAGGGGTTTCATAACGCAAACTCTGGGCTGCAAAATTCCTAACGGATGGGTGTCTGATCGAGACTGCAGATCTATCAGATGTGGAAACCAAGTATCAACTGGGAGATATAAATGATAAATGATAAATGAATGATAAATGATGTTTATTTTGCAAGTAGGTTTTCACAAACACTTTTACACGTCATCTTTTTTTAAAACTAGATGAGGCCGGTGTTTCGTACCCGACTACTCTGAGAAGAAACAGCCGAAACAAACTCAGAGGTCATAGTCTCTTTTAAAGTCCAGACAAAATAATCTTGGTCAACTTACATGAGGACTATGCAGATAGTGTCTGAAATGGTCTTTTTAAGAAAGCACCACACAGATTGAGTGGACCTGTCCAGTCAGTGCAAGCATTTGTCAGTTATCGTGTAGCTCAAATCATAACCCAAGGAGCTCAACGACACGACGAACAATACCAAAAAAAGGACATTTGTGTAGGTCGCTTATAGCACTCAAACTGTCAGACCTTCGTCAAAAAACAAAGTAAATAAAAGAAATGATCCACATGGTCCTCACATTTACAATAAACAAATAAAATAAAAAAATAAATAATTAATGAGATCATAATGAAATGTCATAAAATAATAAGAAAATAAAATGTCACTAATCATAATAATAAAAAGAATGTAAAAATAAAGTAAACATTAATGTCAAAGTGTATAGAATAAAGGAATAGACAATAAATAAATGAAACAAAGGCAAATTTTGACACTCACTGAGTAAACTAAATTGGAGCAGCTTAATCCCAAGCCTTTTTATCTTCAAGGTAATGATTAATATTATAGTAAGCTTTGAGACATAGTTTACGTTTTAAAAAAGATTTAAATTTATTGAGGCTTAGTGTTTGAATATCGCTTGGCAGTTTATTATAATAACGTATACATTGGCATGTGAATGTACCCCCTATTTTTTTGAGCCTCGTTGCAGGAACAACAAATTTGTGTTTGTTCCTTGTATTTATGTCGTGGATATCACTGTATTTTTTAAACAATTTTATATTTTTATGCGCGTACAAAAGGTTTTCGTAAATAAACTGAGAGGGCACAGTTAGTATGTTAATCTCTTTAAATTTTTCTCTGAGGGAGTGTCTAGGACTTAATTTATACATTGAACGAATTGCCCTCTTTTGCAAAATAAAAATTGTCTGAATATCGGCGGCATGGCCCCACAAGAGAATACCATAATAGGAAGTATGTTCTAATGTATTGTATAACGGGTTAGTGTCCGCAACTCCATGTCTAAGGCTGGGCTAATTTTGCCCTTTTATTTATTCTAATCATGTTGTTCTGTCATTGTACCTAAATCTCGACCATTCAAAGTAAATAATATCAATCTTATTTTTGAATTTCTGTATATTTGGTTTAGACCTGTTTATCCAAGGTTTGGTTTTACAATTCCTAAACTGAATTCCAATTTCTGCCCTATTTGTAGGCCAACATAGAAATCCCCAAGTTTTAAGTCACACATCAGAAGTAAAATAATCCCAACGCTAACAACAAAGCCGCGGCGTTATTAACGAATTACTTCTATTTTAAAATTGAAATACCGTTTAACAATTTTATTGATAAATGTATACATAAATAAACATTAAAAAATAAGGCACAAAAGCAAAATACCATGGTTTTTTCAGGAGAGCAGTAGTGCTTTTTGACCATATTTGGCTGAGCGATTGTAACAAATATTTGTATGGCCTAGTAGTATATGTAGACTAGGTAGCGTCTGGCTGTTTGTGTGTATGAGAGTTTAAATGTTTGTAAACGCACCCATGATACAGGAAAAAATCCTGGTGTGGCGCAACGTTAAAAGGGCAAATCATTTCAAAGTCTTGCTACTTTGTCTGTAAAGTACGTGTTGTAGAAACTTACAGAATATATTGGTATCTCTTATCTTTTTATGGTTCAGTACCTTCAAAGGAACGACGAAATACCTGGGGAGTGTCAGACTTTTACCGACCAGAACCCAACCTTGTTCCTTCTTTTACTCTTTTTGTTCTGGGGCCGCGGTATCTCTTTCAAACAACCTGCAACAAGGTTGTCAGTGGCCCCAGCTGAACCTTAACGTGCTTTCCGACACAAGAAATAAAACAGTATGTAATGATGAGTCACCCATATATGAACTAACCTAGGTAAGTGAGGCTTGACCTGAAGGTCGACCAAGCAGGTGTTATTTTTTAGCCACGAGCTCCTTAAACAACTTTATAATTATGAAATAAAAGCGTCGCCTTGTTTCGGGGTTCTTTGAGGCCGATTCTGTGCACATAAAATTGGACGTACCTATCGATACAGAATCGACTTGAGTCACTTCCTAAAATATTCGATCTAAAAATGAACCATCACGACGACTAGGTAATTATTTTCATTAAGCTTCAATCAATCATATTTTTTAAATACTACCCACACTGTAGTGATTTTTGCTAATAGTTTTATCGTTTCCGGTTGATTATTATCTGTTTATAAGCCTGTATTGTGTCAACATGTCTTTCCTCGGCAAGAACTACACCTGAGGTTCTTTTTATTGCTAAATATTCAATGGGATGTCACAGGGAGCTATATTGGTACCGACTCTGATCCATTGATTTACTTTATTTGTCTGGGTCCTAATTGGTTCTTTCCACCACCGCTACGAAGGATTTTTTAGAGACAGCTTCATATTGTTTGTCGTCAAGTTTTTTTTTAATTTTCAGACTGTTACGTCTTGCCAAGAGGTACTTCAAGGAATTAGCTCATATTCAAGTTTAAAATAATAAGCACTCTAATCCTTTATCTTTGGCCTGTGGGCGGTGAGCAATGGGTAGTTCACCGTCCGTCCGTCGATTGACGACAGGCCGTGTCGACGGCGCGTTCGTGTATCACGCGCGCCTCAAAGAGAGTCAGCAAAGCAGAGGGGCTTGCCAGAGCCTCCGCCTGCCGGGGTTGCGGGTTGTTCGAAAGAGATACCGCGGCCCCGGAACGTAAATGGCAATAGAAGGAACATGGGTGGGTTTTAGTCAGTACAAGTCTGACATGCCCCCCCGCTCCGCCCAGAGCGGCGGAAGACATTGGATGATTACCCACCCGAAAAAAAAATCCTTTATCTTTTTTCAATAAAATCTTTAATATTTTAAGATTTAATTTCACTAGAAATCAGCTATTTTTGTAGTAACAAACAAACAAACTCACTTTCGCTTTTACAATATTAATAAGGATTATTGTATAGTGTTATCATATAGCTTTTCATTTAAGGTACAGATAGACATCAATGATTCAATCGGTTTCATTCATAAAGCGAGCCATTCTTATAGAATGACAGACAGACAGATGAACAATAAAATGATCCTATAAGGGTTCTGATTAACCCTTCGGGGTACGAAACCGCAAAAACCAGACGGATGGCGGCTTATGAGCTTTCCGAAACACAAGGGTATCATGCCACCAAGTTCCAAACTTTAGGTTGTGAAATTCATAACGGATGGATGTCTGACGTAGGCTACAGATCTGTCAAATAAATAAATAAATATCTTGGGACAACTCACACACGGCTATCTGATCCCAAGCTAAGCAGAGCTTGTGTTATGGTAACCAGACAACTGACATACATACTTATATAATTTATAAATACATACATATTATAAATAAATCACACCCAGACACAGAACAAACAATCATGCTCATCACACAAAGTTTGTCCTGGGTGGGAATCAAACCCACGACCTCCGGCTCAGCAGTCAGGGCCACTAGCCACTGGACCAACAGGCCCGTCATACCAAGTATTTATTGGAAGCATAGGAAATGTATCTCGAATAGGTAGTTGCATTTAGAACTTTAGCGCCCTCAGGCTTTTGGGCTGAGTTTGATATTAGTCATTCAAGATCTTACCCAGAAATATATGTCAAGATCGCGATAACAAGATTTTCTATATCCATATTTTGATTTTTTTTATAGATCTCTTAAACATTGTCTTTTAAACAGTATTTTTTTGTACTCCCCTATACAAAATCTAAAAAAAACTGGCTTGCTCAAGGTGTTACAAAAATATATAGGTAAACAAAGGTATGAATGTAGTAGTGAGGTTCTTCAGAAAAACCAGGTGTGCAATATTTGAGAATGCCGTGCCTGCAAAGAATTAGAAAACTTTTTTATTTCCCTTTTAATGTAAAACGTGCAAAAATACGTCACCTGCACATACGTACACTCCTCTACTTTACACGCACGAGTTTGTCAAGGCACGGAGAGAACTTAGTTTGTAATGGGTCATCACCCATTCGCGAACCACCCTAGGTAAGCGCTGCTTAACCTCAAGTTCGACCCGAGCGGCAGTTCTTATTTAGCTGCGAGCTTTTCTACCTACCCTACGTTGAGAAATGGATTTTGATAACTGACAAATAAGGCTCCTTCATCAAAAGATGATCCATCACGATGACTAAGCATTTTTTTCTCAATCTATTTTAGATTTCAAAATATCGACAACACAGTCATGTTTTTCGGTTTTATCTTTATCATCCGGCTGATTAGCTTCCGTTTATAAGGCTGTCTTGGCCTACTTCTAATTATTACCTCGATCGTTCATACAAACAACAGTCAACATGTCTTTCCTCGGCAAGAACTACATCTTCACCAACAAGCAAGAGAATTTCGATCAATTCTTGAAAGTTGTCGGTACGTACTAGTTGTGTATGTGAATAAGTGTTTTATTTCTGTGGAATAAACATAAACATCATTTTATTCAATTTTCCCAGCAGAATTTGATCCGTGAAAGTGTTCAACATATTTGCCACCCATAGTAATAACATATGTAACTATTTATTCGATTCAGGTGTTTCTGAAGAAAGAATCAAACAATACACCAGTTTCGGCCCTCCCCAGAAGGTGGTGAAGGATGGAGACTCTTACACATATATCACAGCAACACCCGAGGGTCCCCAGGAGACCAAATTCAAGTCCGGTGTGGAGTTTGATGACGTAATGGGCGCTCTTAAGACTGCTGTGAGTATTTTAATTTGTGATTAAAGACGTGTAACGGTTGTATCACAGGTCTTCTTTGTAATTAAATAAAACATTTTGGCGGTCGCTGCTTGTAAAATACTGGCATTTAGCTGCATAAAGTTAGACTGGAAGTTAACCTTAACATACTTTATTAAAAGATTAGGCTGATGATGATGATTTTGGTGAAACACATCAGTGAGAATCAAGAATAAATATCATAACGTAAAATTTGTCTTATGCAACTCTAATATGGACCAACACATTTTTGATCACATTTTTCAAATTGCAGATCAAGAATAAATACATACTCGATGGTAACACAGTCACACAGTATGTCACGGCCATAGGCAAGCCCGAACTAGGCACAGCCACCTTCAAGAGGGAATTCACCGGTGACGAACTTATTCTGGTGAGTAAAGCACTCCTTGTTACTTCCACACAAAAATAATCTATCTTACTCAAGCGTTTAACACACTAAAGCAAAATTAAACCACGCAATCAAGTCTGAAAATTAACAAAACGCCTTTTATTAGATTTTCTCTAACAAACCTGTATCAATAGGTTTGCTTGGTTTTGTTGAATCGCATAGGTCAAGTAATTTCAGCTCTCTTTAAAGTGATATAGACTCTGGGATATCACAGGGTGCCACCCTGTCACCGGAGATGAAGACTCTTTTCTTGAAAGTGGTCATCCACATTCAAGAAAAGAGTCTACATCTTCGTAAGTGTCAGCAAAGCAACCGCGGTTTCCTCGGTGTTGCAGATGTCGGTGGGCGGCGTTATTCACCTAGATGACCCGCTTGTTCATTTGCTTTCTCTCAAAAAAAAAGTCCTCTTAATTTGATTGATTGTGATTGTTATAAGTTCCATTTGTAAGGATCTTTAGAGACGGTCAGTCCTAAATGTGTTTTTTTTTTCAGACCATTACCACTGACAAATGGGACGGTGTTGCCAAGAGGTACTACAAAGCTGAATAATTTATTATTTAAGTGTAACAATTAGCTGATAATTTTAATAATTTATTTCTGCAATTAAATAACCATTTCTTTATACTTGTAAGTTTTTATTATTCTGCGAAAAATCTTACCTTACGTCATTGGTCTACCGGGGTGTAATCTCAATTCGTGCTGTATTAAAGAGAACCACATTATGATCGAGGTTTTTAAATAAACTCTTTCCTTCTAAACCATTGGCCGTATCACCCATCGGTATAGAATGACCAAAAACCTGCGTATTCCACATGTCTTTTCCTAATGTGTCATTATAAAAACAAATGTAAGAAAATCACTTACATTTCTGAAATGCTTATTAATGAAATAGCACTATCTTTTTTTTTTAAATTTTTTCTTGCGACCAAGTGATGAAGGTCTTAAGAACAAAAATGATGATGGAGTGTGTGCACACAGAGGTGCATTCTCTTTTTCCTTCTCTTTAAATCTAATACAATTTGACGCGATAAGAAAAGGCCGTGCAAGACAGACTTGCGCGTCGAGGATTCAGAACAAACTTGCGGCATAAACAGACATATCTTTTAACTGCTAAGACTTGAAGAGTTGGTTATTCATAATATTAATATTCATAGATCTATGGGATCACAGACCACAGTAATTTCAACTCGATGGCAAAGGTATCGATACCCAATATATTAAGACAGACAAACAATCAAAGAACGGTTAATCAAATCAGAGCATTCAGGTCACAAAAAAAGTGTGTGAGGACAATTTATCGGAGGAGAATACTTTGACAGCTGTGTACCGCTATTCAAAAAACACCGCATTTTACCACTTCCATAGTTTGTACATTTATGAAACTTGATTATTCGTCTTCAAACATCTAAATTTCTTTAAAAAAACATTTAAAGTGTTACTAACAGAAGTTGTAGATATCCTAAAAAAAAATATGCTTTCTACCAACGAGCCAAAATGTATAAGAATAACACGTACTGTATGGCGATTCGTATCCTTACTAATATTATAAAAGCGAAAGTGAGTTTGTTTGTTTGTTACCTCTTCACGCCTAAATGGCCCAACCGATTATGGTGAATTTTGGTACAGAGATAGTTGGGACCCTGGAGACGGACATACGCTATATTTCTTTAAAGTGAGCTAAGTGGGAGAAAACGGGAACTAAAACTAACTTAACTACAACAGGTAGCAAGTACCTGCAAATCAGGAAAGGGGAACAGTTTTACCCCGAATTTAACGCGAGCGAAGCCGCGGGCAAAATCTAGTTTATAATAAATTACCGAATGTCTCAACTCATTCAATCAAAATTGATTGAATTACTTATTATTAAGTAAATGCTATTATTCTTCAATGGAGTATCTCAATGAAAAATAAATTATAACTTAAGTATAAAATAAAATAATCTATACAAACGTAATAACAAAAAATTAAAATACATTTTTTTATTACTACTAAAGTAAAAACATATTGTACTTTTTTTATTTTTTGTTTCTTTTAGTTCTCTCTGATGATATAATTCAATTTAGATACCATGTAAATATTAGTACAATAGAAATAGTAGGATACAAATGAGTCTTTAATAATAAGTACTAATACTAAACTGACAGACAAACACGCGGACAACAAAGTGGTCCTTAAGGGTTTCCCCTTTTTTTTGACGTACGGAACCCGAAAAGCCAATTTGGATTATGGCTTAAAGTGCTAACCGAAACACTAAGGTACCTATCATACCATAGGACGGCACAGTTGGCGCAGTGGCTGAGCGATCGACTGTTACGTCCCGTGTCGCGGGCTCGCTTCCCGCACAGAACAAAAAAAATGTATGACCTGCAGATAGATGTTTTGGGTTGGGTCTGGCTGTTTGTGTATGTGAGTTTAAATGTTAGTAAACGTCCCCACGATGCAAGAGAAATTCCTAGTATGTAGCAATGTTCTTTTTTTTTAAATCATCCGGGCTCGCGGGTTGTTCGAAAGAGATAGCGAGATAGATTGTTGATTTTCCATTCCTTAAAAAAGGGGTTTCATAACGCAAACTCTGGGCTGCAAAATTCCTAACGGATGGGTGTCTGATCGAGACTGCAGATCTATCAGATGTGGCAACCAAGTATCAACTGGGAGATATAGGAAGTATGTTCTAATGTATTGTATAACGGGTTAGTGTCCGCAACTCCATGTCTAAGGCACCAAGGCATGGGCTAATTTGGCCCTTTCAAGATCTAACTTTTTTTTTTGTAGTTGATAACTTTTATTTATTCTAATCATGTTGTCTGTCATTGTACCTAAATCTCGACCATTCAAAGTAAATAATATCAATCTTATTTTTGGATTCTGTATATTTGGTTTAGACTTGTTTATCCAAGGTTTGGTTTTACAATTCCTAAACTGAATTCCAATTTCTGCCCTATTTGTAGGCCAACCTAGAAATCCCCAAGTTTTAAGTCACACATCAGAAGTAAAATAATCCCAACGCTAGCACAAAGCCGCGGCGTTATTAACGAATTACTTCTATTTTAAAATTGAATACCGTTTAACAATTTTATTGATAAATGTATACACAAATAAACATTAAATAATAAGGCACAAAAGCAATATACCATGGTTTTTTCAGGAGAGCAGTAGTGCTTTTGACCATATTTGGCTGAGCGATTGTAACAAATATTTGTATGGCCTAGTAGTATATGTAGACTAGGTAGCGTCTGGCTGTTTGTGTGTATGAGAGTTTAAATGTTTGTAAACGCACCCATGATACAGGAAAAAATCCTGGTGTTGCGCAACGTTAAAAGGGCAAATCATTTCAAAGTCTTGCTACTTTGTCTGTAAAGTACGTGTTGTAGAAACTTACAGAATATATTGGTATCTCTTATCTTTTTATGGTTCAGTACCTTCAAAGGAACGACGAAATACCTGGGGAGTGTCAGACTTTTACCGACCAGAACCCAACCTTGTTCCTTCTTTTACTCTTTTTGTTCTGGGGCCGCGGTATCTCTTTCAAACAACCTGCAACACGGTTGTCAGTGGCCCCAGCTGAACCTTAACGTGCTTTCCGACACAAGAAATAAAACGGTATGTAATGATGAGTCACCCATCTATGAACTTACATTGTTAAGTGAGGCTTGACCTGAATATCAACCAAGCAGGTGTTGCCACGAGCTCCTCTAATAAATTTATATCTATAAAATAAAAGCGTCACCTTTTTTCGGGGTTCTTTCATGCCGATTCTGTGTCTACAATATTGGACGTACCTATCGACTTGAGTCACTTCCTAAAACATTCTATCTAAAAATGAACCATCACGAAGACTAGGCAATTATTTTCATTAAGCTTCAATCAATCATCATTTTTAAAATACTACCCACACTGTCGTGATTTTTGCTAATAGTTTTATCGTTTCCGGTTGATTATCATCTGTTTATAAGCCTGTATTGTGTCAACATGATTGTCTTTCCTCGGCAAGAACTACACCTGATGTTCTTTTTATTGCTAAATATTCAATGGAATGTCACAGGGTGCTATATTGGTACCGACTCTGATCCATTGATTTACTTTATTTGTCTGGGTCATAATTGGTTCTTTCCACCACCGCTTTGAAGGATTTTTAGAGACAGCTTCATATTGTTTGTCGTCAAGTTTCTTTTTTCATTTTCAGACCGTTACGTCTTGCCAAGAGGTACTTCAAGGAATTAGCTCATATTCAAGTTTAAAATAATAAGCACTCTAATTCTTTATGTTTTTTCAATAAAATCTTTAATATTTTAAGATTTAATTTCACTAGAAATCAGCTATTTTGGTAGTAACAAACAAACAAACAAACTCACTTTCGCTTTTACAATATTAGTAAGGATTATTGTACAGTGTTATCATATAGCTTTTCATTTCAGGTACAGATCGACATCAATGATTTAATCGGCTCCATTCATAAAGCGAGCCATTCATAAAGAATGACAGACAGACAGATGAACAATGAAATGATCCTATAAGGGTTCCGATTAACCCTTCGGGGTACGAAACCGCAATAACTAGACGGATGGCGGCTTATGTGCTTTCCGAAACACGAGGGTATCATGCCACCAAGTTCCAAACTTTAGGTTGTGAAATTCATAACGGATGGATGTCTGACGTAGGCTACAGATCTGTCAAATAAATAAATAAATATCTTGGGACAACTCACACACGGCTATCTGATCCCAAGTTAAGCAGAGCTTGTGTTATGGTAACCAGACAACTGACATACATACTTATATAATTTATAAATACATACATATTATAGATAAATCACACCCAGACACAGAACAAACAATCATGCTCATCACACAAAGTTTGTCCTGGGTGGGAATCAAAGCCACGACCTCCGGCTTAGCAGTCAGGGCCACTAACCACTGGACCAACAGGCCCGTCATACCAAGTATTTATTGGAATACCAAGTATTTATTGGAAGCATAGGAAATGTATCTCGAATAGGTAGTGGCATTTAAAACTTTAGAGCCCTCAGGCTTTTTGGGCTAAGTTTGATATTAGTCATTCAAGATCTTACCCAGAAATATATGTCAAGATCGCGATTACAAGATTTTCTATTTCCATATTTTGATTTTTTATAGATCCCTTAAACATTGTCTTTAAACAGTATCTTTTTGTACCTACTCCCCTATACAAAATCTAAAGAAAACTGGCTTGCTACAAAAATATATAGGTAAACAAAGTCGCTGTTGCTCAAGTTCGACCCGAGCGGTAGTTCTTATTTTGCCACGAGCTTTTCTTCCTACCCTATGTTGAGAAATGGACTTTGATACCTACAAATAAAGCTGCTTCGTCCAAATATGATCCATCACGATGACCAAGCATTTTTTTCTCAATCTATTTTAGATTTCAAAATATCGACAACACAGTCATGTTTTTCGGTTTTATCTTTATCATCCGGCTGATTAGCTTCCGTTTATAAGGCTGTCTTGGCCTACTTGTAATTATTACTTCAATCGTTCATACAAACAACAGTCAACATGTCTTTCCTCGGCAAGAACTACATCTTCACCAACAAGCAAGAGAATTTCGATCAATTCTTGAAAGTTGTCGGTACGTACTAGTTGTGTATGTGAATAAGTGTTTTATTTCTGTGGAATAAACATAAACATAATTTTATTCAATTTTCCCAGCAGAATTTGATACGTCAAAGTGTTTAACATATTTGCCACCCAAAGTAATAACATATGTAACTATTTATTCGATTCAGGTGTTTCTGAAGAAAGAATCAAACAATACACCAGTTTCGGCCCTCCCCAGAAGCTGGTGAAGGATGGAGACTCCTACACATATATCACAGCAACACCCGAGGGTCCCCAGGAGACCAAATTCAAGTCCGGTGTGGAATTTGATGACGTAATGGGCTCTCAAAAGACTGCTGTAAGTATAAAAATTTTGTAACTTAAAAAAACACTTCAGTGAGAATCAAAAATAATTATTCGAAAGATTAGTCTTATGCAACTCTTATATGGGCCAACACATTTTTGATCACATTTTTCAAATTGCAGATCAAGAATAAATACATAGTCGATGGTAACACAGTCACACAGTATGTCACGGCCATAGGCAAGCCCGAACTAGGCACAGCCATCTTCACGAGGGAATACACCGGTGACGAACTTATTGTGGTGAGTAAAGCAATCCTTATCACTTTCATACAAAAAGAATGTATCTTAGTCAAGGGTTTAACACACTGAAGCAGAATAAAATAACGTAACTAAGTCTGAAAATTAACCAAATGTCTCTTATTAGATTCTCTCTAACAAATTTGTATAATTTTTTGCTTAATTTTATTAAATCACGTAGTCCAAGTAATTTCAGTTCTCTTTAGCGTGATATAGACTCTGGGATGTCACAAGGTGCTATATTGAGACCATTACCACCTTCACGAAAAGAGCCTTTTTTTGGGGTGGGACATCATCAAATAACTTACCCCGCTCTGAGTGGAGCGAGGGGGAGTGTCAGACTTTTACTGACTAAAACCCACCCATGTTCCTTCTATTGCCCTTTGAGTTCCGGGGCCGCGGTCTCTTTCGAACAACCCGCAATCACGAAAAGAGCTTGAATTTCCATAAAGGGCAACTAACTGCGATTCCCTTGGTATTTCGGATTTCTGTGGTTGTTCACCTATGTGACTCGCTTTTTCGTTTGCCCTCTCTCATATAAAATAGGTAGTACTCCTAATTGATGATTGTGATTGGTCGTTGTAAGTTCCGTTTTGAAGGGAACTTTAGACAAAGTATTACGTGTTTTGTCTTAATTTATTTTCCTTTTTTTCAGACCATCACCACTGACAAATGGGACGGTACCGCCAAGAGGTACTACAAAGCTGAATAAATTATTATATAAGTGTAACAATTAGCTGATAATTTTAATAATTTATTTTTTTATTATATATTTCTATATCTAGAATTGTTTACTTTTATTTTTCTTTGAAAAGTCCTAACCATCATCACTAATCACTGGCTCGACGGAGAAAAATCCCATCTCAATTCGTGCTGTATTGAGGAGAACCGCCTTCTGAACTAGGTTTCTATCCAAACTCTTGCTCACTAAATCATTGGTTGTTACAGCAATCGGCAATCGGCCATAAAACATCGTCTTTACAGCCTAATGATTCTGAAATGCACATTCATAATGTGATAGCATTATCTTGTATCTTAATAAGTTTGTTTAGTGACCCCACACTAGGAATATCTCCTGTATCGTGGGTGCGTTTACAAACATTTAAACTCACAAACACAAACAGCCAGACCCGAAACAACTAAATGTAGGTCATACAAATATTTGTTCCGTGCGGGGATCGGACCTGCAACACGCAGCGCAGCAGTCGATCGCTCAGCCATTGCGCCAAAAGTGTCGTCATATTTAATACTTACCACTAACTCCCAAACTCCTTTTTTTTTTAATAAACGTTGCCCCACACTAAGAATTTCTCCTGTATCGTGGGTGCGTTTACAAACATTTAAACTCAATTACACAAACAGCCAGACCTGGAACAACTATCGGCCGGTCATACAAATTTTTGTTTTCTGAAATTTCAAACTCCATATTGCTGCTATAAAATCTCTAATCGATATAGCAACCATCACCGGAAAATGTTTGCCACCAATTTAATACCAGTAAGTACCACATTTCCTAAGTAAAAGCCTATCTCACTAATAGGTTAGTGAGATTGGCTTTCTCAGACTCACTTCCAAATTATTAACTTTTCTTAAAAAAATACGCAATTGAATGCTGGGATAAAATTAAAATAATGTCTTGGGCAACTATAACAAATAATAGTTAAAATATCAGTATACCTCCGCATTGCAAATCATTTTTTAAATTGGCTTCATATGATTTAATCTGGGATTATTCATAAAAAAAAACATAAAAAACGATACATTCCGAATTTCAGTAAAACTTTGGTGGCTTATTTTTTGCATTTTAACCCTATTATTAAAATATTGTGGAAAACCCAATGAGGAACAGAATCGAGTCCTGAGTGTCAGTGATAGTACGAACAGTGTGTAAGAACCTGAGTGACAGTACGAAGCGCAAAACAGGAATCAGGAAAAGGGTAGAAAAACTTCAGTTTATCCGAGATCATGGCGTTTGCAGCCGCGCCAAAAAATCGGTCATTCGATGGTAAATATCTCGTTTCAAATTATATGAATTAAGTTGGAGACCATGTCAGGGGACGGTGATCCTGCCGCGGTTGCGGGTTGTTTGAAAGAGATACCTACCGCGGCCCCGGAACGTAAAGGGCAATAGAAGGAACATGGGTGGGTTTTAGTCAGTACAAGTCTGACATGCCATGCTCCACCCAGAGCGGGGGAAGTCATTGGATGATTTCCCACCCAAAAAAATAAATAAAAAAGGGGACGGTGGAGAAGGGGACGGATTTTCATCTGTCTCGTGACGACAGAACGTTCGTGATCCACACACGCCTCAAAGAGATGTCATCAAAGCATAGAGGCCTGCCAGGGAACTGCTTGCCGAAGCTGTTAGGGAGGTTGTTTTCGCAAGAGATACCGCTGCCCCGGAACACAAAAGACAAAAGAAGGAACATGGATGGCTTTTAGTCACACTCCAAGTTCTGACACTCCCTTCCGCTACGCCTAGAGCGGGAGAAGTTACTGACGATTTTCCGTCCGAAAAAAAGGTAGTCTATGTCAGTTTAAAAACTCATAACCGAATGCAGATGAATACCTGAATTCACTTTACATGGAGTGACTGCCTATCTGACCTCTACAACCCAGTTAGTACAGGATTTGTTGAAAAGTATAGGTGCCATTCCTAAACTTTTTCAGTAAACGTGGCGTTTAGAGGATACGGTTTCGAATTGATTGGGTGTTATCCTTACTAATATTATAAAAGCGAAAGTGAGTTTGTTTGTTTGTTACCTCTTCAAGCCTAAATGGCCAAACCGATTTTGATGAATTTTGTTACAGAGATAGCAGAGGCTAAAAAATGGGACGAGGGGGAGAAAAGGGGAGAGAAAGTTTTTTTCGATCATTACGCGGGTAACTATGCCACGCGGACGAAGTCGTGGGCGGAAGCTAATCTATACTAATATTATAAAGCTGAAGAGTTTGTTTGTTTGAACGCGCTAATCTCAGGAAGTACTGGTTCGAATTGAATAATTCTTTTAGTGTTGGATAGTCCATTTCTTGAGGAAGGCTATAGGCTATATAACATCACGCTACGACCAACAGGTGCTGAGCAGCGTGGGTGAAACCGCGAGGAACAGCTAGTAGACTATAAAATGGCATAAAAACCTCATCTTCAACGCTGTCAGCTGGTAATGTACCCAAGAATATATGGGGCCGCATTGCCACATTGTACAGTGACAAGTGACACTTGGACTTTGGTCAAAGTTAAAACGAGCTCTTGGGTCATGGGAAGCCTCAGCTAAGCGATTTAAAATTTCAAAAAAGGCTATGAGCACTCAGGCCAGACTTGCCAACTGTACGAGGTTCCTCGTAAAAATACGAGATTTTATTCTTATTCTTTATTGCACACAAAACAATAAAATACACACAAATTACAATATATTATTTACTACCTTTCGCCCGCGGCTTCGCCCGCGTTAAATTTGGGGTAATACAGTTCCCCTTGCGCCTTATTGATTTGTAATAGCAACGCTAAGTTTTCCCCTTTCTTCCCTCTGTCTCCCGCACATCCCACTTTTTTCAAAAAAATATTAGCCTATGTCCGTCTCCTGGTTACCAACTATGTCTGTACCAAAATTCATCAAAATCGGTATAGCCATTAAAGCGTGAAGATGTAACAAACAAACAAACAAACAAACTCACTTTCGCTTTTATAATATTAGTAAGGATTTACAACGGCGAGTTTAACCCAGAATTGGGTTTCCTTACAGCAAACCTTTCTTATTGTTGAAAATATTTGCAAAATAGGATAGGTACATAATGTGCATAGAAGAACAATTGAAAGGCTTAAAATAACTTACAAAACTGATCTGTTGTTAGTTCACTTACATTGAATCAAAATTACTTACAATTAATACATAAATAGATAAAAAAAAACATAAGATACATACATGCATATTGATTTGATTTTGAGATTTGTGGCCTTCTCTACGAGGTTACTTTCGACCTGATATTATTATGTTCGACATTTTGAAAATATTACCATCCTAACATTTTTTATCACTGACAGTCCCAAATATCATCCGTCAAAAAGGTGGTTCTGGAATCACTCAACCACTTTTAGCGTTCTCAGTACCTTTAACTACAATACTAAATTGATTTAGGAATAAGTTTACCTAACCCTTTTCTTAAAACCATAAATAAAGAAAGAAAAACTACGTCGAAAAAGTATTCTTAAAAAAAAAACAATATTTAAATTTGATATATAATTCAAGTTACGCTGATAAGTAGTCTTATTTCCTGCCGGGGTTGCGGGTTGTTCGAAAGAGATACCGCGGCCCCGGAACGTAAAGGGCAAAGGAAGGAACATGGGTGGGTTTTAGTCAGTACAAGTCTGTCACTCCCCCCCCCCCGATGTAACTCAAACAGCACAGCATAAATGTAGGTACGAGATTATAAAGGTTTAAATTTTTAGCAAATGTGCGAGGGATTTCTTTTTACGGTTGGCAACCCTGACTCGGAGCCAACGGCCAGTGTTTCAGGCCCAAACGGTTAGAAAAATATAGTTTCCGCAAAGGTTTACTATATTTCCTCTCTGTATTTAAGATTGTAATGTGATTCAGCACTTGTAATCATTTATGTCGAAATAAATAAAGATTTATTAATTAATTAGTAATAATGACTCTTAAAATATTATCCACACCTTATTAATTATCGCGACACGTAAGCACTAATTTCTTAAAGATTAATTAAGTACATTTTCTAACACGATTGAACATGATGTAATAACTATGCAAGATACATGATGCCTTATCATATCGGGTTGATAAGCTACTGTTTATAAGCCAGTGTAAGCCTCTTTCTTACTAAGATCGCCAATACAAACGACAGTTGCTATAATGTCTTTCCTCGGCAGGACTTACAGTTTTGTGAAGCAGGAGAATTTCGAGGGATTCCTGAAATCAGTTGGTATGACACATTATAAAGTTTATTATTTCGTTTATTTATATCAACACATATTTTTTTTACATTTATAAAGATTTCTTAAGAAAAAAAGAAAAATAAAACATTTATAAATTTATATAAAAAATAGTAGCCCACCTGTATCGGGAACAGAGTCCAAGCTACCCCCAGTCAGGGCTCTAGAGAGCGAACGAGAGCCTCCTGAGGTGTTGGTCGAGGCTCTTGTCATTTAAGCCATTGGCTGTGAGTTTATAATTATAAAAAAAATTATTATATTTATAAAGGCTGTTTAAATTATTTTGAGTGAAACTAAAAGGCAACTTATTTATCCGCCATCGTGATAGTTTATATATCTACAGACTTTTTAAAACCGTCACATTGCTTTAATTTTCTTTGCTTTTTTACATTTCAATGTTTGTTAATTTTAACCTCAATTTTGAAAATTGGTGAGAGCTCATTTGTACACCCCATTTTTATGGTATAAAATAATAATACCAGCTGCAATAACTTTATTGCTATACCATAATGTGTACTTTTTTTTTTCGGGTGGGAAATCATCCAATGACTTCCCCTGCTCTGGGCGGAGCGGGGGGGCATGTCAGACTTGTACTGACTAAAACCCACCCATGTTCCTTCTATTGCCCTTTACGTTCCGAGGCCGCGGTATCTCTTTCGAACAACCCGCAACCCCGACAGGCACCATAATGTGTACTTAGGGGGTAGTTTATAACTGTCCCACTGCTTGACCTCTACCCATAAAGGCACAAGCATTGATAACCACGCTGATCGTCATTGATCTGAATACTGACTTAAAAATCGACTCCAGTAAGGTGTACTGTCCACATATCTTGTGTTGTGGCATAACTGATGTAGATAGATATGTTGATTGATTGATCGCAAAAGGATTAATATCTTTATCGCGTGATTGTTGCTTACCCTGGTGACAGAGTTTTGCCTCTAATTTGGCGTTTTTAAGAACGAGAAATTAAATACGTCTAGACATGCTGGTCTCCTCAAAATGTTTAGTCGTCATCAAAGCAAATTCTTACTAATGTTATAAAAGTGAAAGTGAGTTTTTTTGTTTGTGTTTTACATCTTCACTTTTTATTTCGATCATCACGTGGGTTAAAGTTAGCGTTAGCTCAAAGTAACTATGCCACGCGAACGAATTCGCGAACGGAAGCTAGTGAAAATATATTATACTAAATATAGTAGTAGGTACATAATGTAATGTTTAAAATTTTCATGTCGCGATGTTTGTTACCAAACTTCTATGAAACGGCTTGACCGATTTTTAGGAAAGTTTATAAGTATATTTGGTAGGTCTGAAAATCTAAAATAAGTGATAGGGGTGGCCATCTTGTCAAACGTTTCCTCTTCTGAAATTGATTGAATTGACACAACCTTGAATCAAAAAGACACAACTTAACCATATTTTAGTTTGATAGCATTAATGATAGTTTAGTTTGTCAATTTAGAGAAATAAAAAATAAATAAATGGCAATCTCACTAATCTGAAACTGACGTCTTTCACCAAACATAATGGTTGTCAAGGACAACAATACACACATGAACCGGAAAAATCTGAGACAAGTTTAAAATCGAACTTGTTAGTCCTACGGTTACGTTTTTCTAAAAGAAATGCTAACTTTAACAATAAGTGTTATTATTCTAGGGGTCCCTGAAGAAAAGATCGCACAGATCATAACCTTCACCCCTGATCAGAAGCTAGTGAAGGATGGGGACACATACACACACTTCACGGAATCGCCAGCGGGTCCTACTGAGACCAAGTTCAAATCTGGTGTCGAGTTCGAAGACTACATTGGCCCTGAGAAGTACCCTGTAAGTATTTTAGATCCAAAAGGGAGAAATGGAATGAGAAGGCTGCATGTGGTTGAGATGAGAAAGTAAAGGGATTTGTGGTGTTACGCGAATAGATTAATTAAGTAATGAGAACAAAAGAAGAAGTCTGAAAGTGGCACCGGTTTTCTTGTTGGATACTCAGTTGACTATGTTGTAAGGAAAGTTTAGTATATGAATGAGAATGTAAAAAACACTAGATTAAGATCAACAAAACGATGGATGGACTGTGTGAAGGATAACATGCCAAGAAAGGAGGTACCTAATAAGATGACGAGAAGTATTAAAGAAGGCATGCTAGGGTTGGCATGCCTTCTTTAATATATCTCGTTTACCCTAAATAAATTGCGATATAGGGGTAAGAGATGATTTCTTAGGTCTCAAATAATTTTAGTTACTCGTCTCTTTAATGTAAACTTTATCAACGTAATTCAATTACCAATCGTCAACATAGACTGGTCATTTCCTGGGCTGCAGGTTGTTCGAAACTTAAAGGGCAAAAGAAAGAACATGGCTGAGTTTTAATCAGTACAGGTCTGCAACTCCATTCTGCTCTGTCCAGAGCGGGAGAACTCATTCGAAAATAGGGTAGTCTAGGGTGGATATAAAACTTATATCTGTTTCTTAAAACATCGATACGTAGTAGTAGATGAGTAATAGATTATACGAATGCATTATTGAAAAGTTTACTATTAAGCCTACCTATTTTAATTTTCTTCTTCTTCTTCTTCGTCGTTCAATAAATTGTTGAGGATCACCACCACATATGACCAGTCTCCAAGCAATGCTATCTCCTGCATGGTGAACCACTTGGTACAAACTACCTCCAACAGCCTTCTTAATAAAGTTATTACTATAGTACAAGCTAAAAAAAAACTTGTTGTTTTTCAGATGAAGAGTGTGTGGACTGTCGATGGTAATACAGTAGTTCAGAAGATCATTGGCAGTAAGCCCGAACAAGGCACAGCCACCTTCATAAAGGAATACAGTGGTGACGACCTTGTTGTGGTAAGTTGATCATCTTAGTTTTAACTACAAACAAACGATTTATCTTAAGCAAATAAGTCACTGAAGCTACACGTAATCGCGTATTTTCATGAATGCCTGTATTTAATTTCTGAATTAAATCCATTATAGTGTAAACTTTTATAATTAGCAAGACAATTGGACCTTTAGTCAAACTATGCAGTTTTTTCTCATGTAAAGCGGTAGAGGTGTTGCAGGGTTCTACATAAGGACCATTCCTAATCATGCCTAAATCTGTGGTCTGATTTATTTTTAATGTCGTCCTTTTGTTTTCTTTAGTTATTAGATTTTAAAGCTCATTATAGTTACTAGCTGTCTTGCGCGGTTTCACCCGCGTCCTTAGTTGCTGCCCCGCTCTCGTGGGTAGTATCGTGATGTTGTAAAGCCTTAGTTACTTCCTGATAATGTAGTTTCCTATTAGTGAAAAATGATTGAAATCGGTCCAGTAGTTTTTAAGCCTATTCGGTACCAACAAATCTTCCCTCTTTATAATATTATTATTAAGTATAGATAGGAAATCGAACTGTCATCAATAAATTATTTCGTATATTCACACATCATTTTTTTTCAGACCATCACCACGGACAAATGGGACGGCGTTTCAAAGAGGTTCTACAAGGCTGCATAATTTAAATTTTATTTTAATTACATAAATTAATTTATTTTAGTTTAATGTGTAAATAATAAATACGTTAAATATTTACTATATGGGCCATCATTGCTTCCTTAAGTTCCTACCTAAGCTTAATAATATTGACGCTAACAGCAGCGATGTTTTCGAGTGCTGCTCGCTTTTTGTTTCACTTTTTTGGTAAAATTAGGCTTAGTCGTTTATAAAAGTTAAGCACACAGACCGAAAATTTATATTATGATTTTATTGTTAACTCTTAAAAAGGGATATCCTTATTAATATTATAAAAGCGAAAGTGAGTTTGTCGCGTTTTCACGCCTAAATGGCCAAACCGATTTTGATGAATTTTGGTTCAGAGATAGTTGGGAGAACCTGGAGACGGACATAGGCTAAAAAAAAGTGAAAAAAGGGAGAAAGAAGGATGAAAAGGGGAGAGAAATTTATTATATTTGTTATTTATTTCAAGTTTCCGTTATCTCAGCGAAGTTACAAACTTCATGATCACGGATGAATTCGAACCTCAAAATAAATAACAAACATGGTAAATATCCCGTTTTAAGTGTTAATAAGAATGTTAGTGGCCATGTCAGTTTACACATGTAAATAAAATTATATGAGGAAAAATATTTATAGGGGATGTTTGGAGGTAGCCTGATCTATCATCCGGTTTTAGAAAAGACGACTGAGATAAAAATGCTTAGTATACTACAAAAAAATCATTATGTGTAACAAAAGCGGAATCTTGATCTTTGACGGCACGGTTGGCGCAGTGGCTGAGCGTTCGACTACTGCACTGCGTGTGGCGGGTTCGATCCCCGCACGGAACAAATATAATATTTGTATGGCCTACAGGTAGTTGTTTCAGGTCTGGCTGTTGTGTATGTGAGTTTAATTATTTGTAAACGCACCAACGATACAGTAGTAATTCCTAGTATTCCAAGAAGCTCGCGACAAAATAATAACTGCCGGTTGGGTCAATCTTGAGGTTAAGCCGTGCTTAGCTGGGTTGGTTCGTGGATGGGGGACCAGCCATTAGATACCGCCACAAAAGCACTAACAGAATGAAGCTCGGTGATTCCTGGAACCTGAACGATTCACTTGGATCAAAATAGTACATTTTGATTCAACTGAGTAAACTTTAATGTGGAATCAACGCACGAACCGCCAGGCGAGAGTGTTATAGAGCCGAGAGCAGCAGTGACAAATACTCACGTGAATTAAACGACCTTTTTCAATACAATTCGGAGAAATTAAATAACAGAACAAAAAATGTTTTTGTCATTAATCAATATGAAACTTTGATTTAATTTGATTTTTCCCCGCGTTTTGTCTTCTCATACGAAAGCAAAACAAAGGCATGATAATATCACTAAACAGCCTAATATTAAAAATATAATTTATAAAATTCTCGTGTCACAGTTTTTGTTCCCATACTCCTCCGAAACGGCTGGACCGATTTAAACGAAACTTTGTGTACATATCGGGTAGGTCTGAGAATCGGCCAACATCTATTTTTCACACCCCTAAGTGAGCAGCGGGTGAAACCGCTGGGCACAGCTAGTAAGAAAATAAATTTATTTTTGAATTTAGAACTCAAACAAATATCTGATATTCTGTAGATAACTTTTTTTTTTAATAAATATGATTGCCTTAAAAAGAAGCGCCACTATGCTAAAAAAAAACAATTCCGGGCTATAGCGATTTGAGCAGCTACCCTACCATGACGTCTTAAAACAGAACTTATTCTAGTGAAGGTAAGAGACAGAGCTATACTGGGTGTCTAACACCATCTGTTTCTCACACAGGAATAAGTACTGCTATAAGCTGTCATGGTAACCCTACAGTTGTTTATTCTTACCCGTTATGAAACAAAAAAAAATGAAAGCCCTGGTTGCGATAAATGAGGAAACAGCACGCGTGTGAAATACATTGCATGTTGAACCTAATCGTAGTGCAAAAAGAGCCATTTTTCTAGGAAATGTTCTGAAAATAATATTTTTCACAATAACAATGAAAAAGAATGATGTAAAATACTGGTATTCAGTAGAATCTAGGAAGATGATATGCCGGAGTAGCAACCGACACAATAACTGCCACAAGAAGAGCTACCACCAATAGTTATCATCTTCTTGTTTTTACCCGACAACGGCAACACCAAAAGAGGGTTATAATTTTGACAGGCTATGTATGTATGCTCATTTGTTCCCTCATAGCCTACCATTAATGTCGGATTTTCTAGGTTTTTTACTGCGGCTTTTTTAGTTGTGGTATAAGGGTCTCACAAATTCTTGTCAAGTATTCAATTTCCATAGCTACTTAAAGATGTAAGCAGAAAATACCTCCACACAATTTGCAACTGAATGAATCTTAAAATGCAACAAGCAACTGAAGTTTAAAATCACAAATATTTGTGTGATAGGTAAACGCACATTATGTAGGAAAGCATATTATAAGTTGGGGGATAATCATACTTACTATACTATACGTACTAATATTATAAATGAGAATGTTTATAAGGATGGATGTAATGGATGGATGTAATGGATGGATGTTTGAAGCCGCGGGCGCCAGCTAGTATTAATTATATAAATGCTTGGCTTAATGCCAGTTCTGCTCCACAATCATAGAAGCAAGCTAATTGATCAGCATCTAAAGTTATTGTGGCAGCTGCCGAAGATTGTAAAACAATCTTTGCGTTGTATAGACTCAATTTCCTTGTATTGCATTTTCATAGACTCGACGGTGCCCCCTGGTGGTTAAGAGATTGTCATGCTCACTTAAATGTATCGCTGATTTTGGCGAGTGTGTCGGGTCATTTCGTTACCTTCAAAATGGTTAAAGGGAATGGGGCTGATTCATGCGTCATGTTCGTGAACGGGTACTGCCGTGCAGGCCCAAAAGTGCAGTATGAGGAAAAAAGCGGTTTCGAGAAAACCGCGAAAAACTTTTTAACACTGTTTTTTTTTAGATTATTTATGTGTGTGGTGCATATTTTTGTTGTTACGAGGACTGAGTGACAACAAAGATGGTATTTACAAAAACAAATGTTAGTTTTGTTAATTAGATTTTAATTAAAATCGGATTTTCTAAAATCTTAGCTTTTACTGCACGCAAAAAGTTACACATATGCAGATTAAAATGCGGTAAAAATACTTGATACTACAAAATATTTGAGTTTTTTGCTACTTTGCAGACTAACTTGCAGCATAAGACTTTCTTTACTGCATTTTAATTTGTTTCTTGAACTAATTGCACATGTAGTATATAACAATTGCTTCCAACTTAAGATTATGTTTAGGTAGGAATTTACAGAAAAAAGTACATTATGTATAGAATTTGTCGTTTATTATAAGGCAATTGTAAATTAAATTTAAGGTGCTTTGAACACAGGCGGTAATAAAGACATTTCGATAAAAATAAATGGTATAAACCTTTTCGGTTTCGCAAGACACATGAGATCTTTCCTTTAAATGGCACATTTATTAGTTTTAAATAAATGTGCCATTTAATTGAAAGATTTTGATTTGTGATTTTCTTTCATCTTGATCTTTGATTTTGTGTAAAGATTGTTCCAAGTTGTGGTGAAATACTTCAATATAATTTTGAAGCAGCTATGTAACTCACTTTTAATAACTCCGATCAAATAAGTTATCAGGCACCAGTTTTCCTTGCCGGATTGCCTCCGTGGGATCTGGAGGCGATAGTGTTCGCGCGCCTGTTTGAGTAGCGCGCGGAGGTACTACACCGGGGGGAAACTCCGCTGCCGCGGCAAATTGCCGCTCAGCGGACAGACCTCCGAGCTCCGGTGCGATCTCATGGTGGCATGGAGAGAGCGACTGTCGCAACCCCGTGCAGGGCACGCCACAATAGTGGCGGTAAGTCCCCTCTTTGAGGAGTGGCTGGAGAGGCGTCATGGCGTCCTCACCTACCACCTGACGCAGGTCCTCACCGGACACGGAAGTTTCGGGAGGTTCCTGCACATAATCGGGCGGGAAGAAACGCCCGGGTGTTATTGTGACGATCGGCCGGAGGACACGGTGGAGCACACAGTGGTGGTCTGCCCAGCTTGGGCGGAGCACCGCCGTGCCCTCGTAGAGGCGATCGGCGGCGGCGATTTCTCGCGTCCGGCCCTGGTTCAGTTCATGGTCCGGAGCGATTGGGAATGGGAAGCGGTCACCTTCTTCTGCGAAGCAGTAATGCTAGCAAAGGAGGTGGCCGGGCGTTTGAGGGAAAGAACATGAAGCCAACCCAGCTGCCGTGTGAGACGCCCCGGGAGCCGGGTCTATTGACGACAGGCCATGTCGACGGCGCGTTCGTGTTTCACGCGCGCCTCAAAGTGATGTCAGCAAAGCAGAGAGGCTTGCCAGAGTCTCCGCCTGCCGGGGTTGCGGGTTGTTCGAAAAAGATACCGCGGCCCCGCAACGTAAAGGGCAATAGAAGGAACATGGGTGGGTTTTAGTCAGTACAAGTCTGACACTCTCCCCCGCTCCGCCCAGAGATCAAATCGTTAAATAACTTCCCCCGCGGAAGTTATTTGATGCTTCGATTTTCTATCTTTGATGATCGCTTCGATTTGTGAGTGTATTGTAGCGTTTCTTTTTGGTCTTGGCATTGGTATGAACTAGACCCTCAAGAAAAAGTCCTCTGGATTACCAGTCCATAGACCAGTAATCAGCAATCTATCCAAGATTGCCGTTTATCCTCATTTAAACTTAAAAAAACACAGTTTTTTTGCAGAGATTGTGACACGGTGGTCTAATAAAATATTTGTCTAGGTTCTTTTTTTAACTTTTTACGATATTTTTTATGTTTCTGGTTTTACTTTTTTTAAATTTTTCGTTTATTAGTATTCGTTTTCAGACTGCTTGCGTTTAATCTGATAAACTACTTTCTAATGAAGGCACAGGAGTATATTTTTTATCTGCTACCGAGTCGTCAGAATCTTGAAAAACTGGTGTTTTAGCTAATAGTGTCACGTTCTGAAAAATATCTGTTGATGTTGGCAAAACCTCAGAACATAATAAATCTTCTAATGTCACAAGATCATTGAATGAATGTTCAGAAATTATTTCAGTCGTAGCTAAGTCCGTTAGACCAGACTGGGGGAGAGCCTCAACAAGCCTTCGCTGCCTACACTGACGCAGCGCGGACGTCTTCCTTCCTCGGCAGTAATCGACACACAAACACGACATATTGAGCGAGAGAGATAGCGACAAATTCTGACTAGAACGCAGTAAAATATGACCTTTACTGCAGCGAAATTAGTAAAATCGTTCAAGTTACCAATTATAATGCAGTAACAGAGTGTTATACTGCGTTTTAATTAGCATATAACTTATTTTCATCTTTTGAAAAATATCGACTATACTGCAGTAAATAATGAACATACTGCAGTTTAAATAGTTAGTTCATATGAAATAAACTAGTGATCAGCCATGCAGTATTAACACTGTTGGTACAAAAACTACTTACTGCGTTTTAATTTATACCCCTCAATATTTTTTTGGGTGTAGAATACAGTTTTTTTGTGGTAATTTAGATATTTACTGCGTTTAACTTGGTAAAGTGACGGATCGTGGTAGACGTAACAGCTATTACTGTATTTTAGTTGGTATTGTAATATATTTAGACATGCAAAGTTAAGTTACTGCTTTCACAAATTTGATTTTTAAACCGTTTAAAGCATCCTAACAAAAATCTGATTAGATCTTCATGTTCCTTATAACGTGTGCATTAAGGTTCAATATTCAACAAAAAAATGACAAAAAGCCTGTTACTGCGTTTTAGGGTCTGCACGGCAGACTGTCAGTCGTGACTGGTCATCTCTTAGCTGCCACGGTTTATTTTAATTAATCTATTAATTAAGTCTTGTCTTTTACTCTGGGCGCTCTTAATGTGCTCGTTTTTCTACATCGTTCTCACAAATATGTATAATCTCAACATGAATGATGTCTCCATGGTTTTGTAAAAAAAAAATGATTTAAAAGAGTGTCCATGGAGTTTCTTGCCTATTCTTCTCCATAGATATCTACGCTTTGAAATGGGCAACTACAGTACTTTCACAAGGTATTATGTCTTGTGACTGGGGCTGTAGCAGCATCATTTTGTTTTTATGACATTAATAAGTGCCTGTAATGATCTTCTTTTTTGTTAATGCTCTAATTGTTTTTTAAATAAAGCATTAACAATCATAACATTATCCACAAATGATATGGGCCTCTTTCAGGAGTATAAAATAATTTGGGGAATAGGTCTTTTGATGGAAAAAACGCATAAAAAACATACAAAAAATACAGATATCAAATTGAATCCCTTTTAAACTGAAAATTGAAAATTCAAATTGAAATCCTGTTAATTAATCGCGAGTATAAAGTCCATTGATGAAGATAAGAAAAAGTCGCGATAGGCAAGGCAACTTAAATAAACATGACCTTTATCAGAAGATAACGGTCAAACATGACAAATCACGACACGTCAGCCATCTTTTCCTAAAAAAATTGAATCACTTTTCGTGCATGCGGTCATATTTTTTTCCTATTGCTTTTATCATATCGGGTAGATTAGCGGTCAGATATAAGCTAGGGTCGGCCGGTGTTTCGTCATTCGACTTAGACCGTCAGATCGCCAACACAATCAACATGTCTTTCATCGGCAGAAACTACACTTTCGTCAAGCAGGAGAATTTCGATGGATTCCTGCGCGCAGTCGGTATGTATTCAATTTAAATAAACAAGTTGTAAACGGACCCAAAACAGATATAGAATGCGTTTACAGTGAGAAAGTTAATGAGTTTGCGCCATATTGAGAGTTTATCTGTCAACTGTCACTTACATTCAAGCAAATTCTCAATATATATTGTTGAGGTACAGTCTTTCCTTGCGTATTGAGGTCAGTTTTTTTGTTTTAAGTTTTTCTTTGACAGCAAAAAATTTCATAATACAACCACTATTTGACATGATCAAAATGGCGCGAGGTCAGTAATTTTCTGATTGTATAAACATTTTAAGATTCTATTTATTAAATACAAGTTTAAAAAATTTCACCCCGTTTTGAGTTAAGTTCCTGATAAATGCAAAAAATATTGCTGTAACACCACTTGTTTGTGAGGGTGATAAATCACGGCTTACCTCTGAATCATGACTGTAGTTGTAACATTAAAAAGTTGTGTCAAAACTTGTAACTTTGACCTTCAATATCTCTGTTCTAGGAACTATAATAGAGAGGTAGGGTTCAGAATTAAAAAATACGAAAACATAAAATACAAAAAATAATGCAAACAAAATCGGTATTTATTATCCATAGATATTAATAAATTCCTAATAATAAAAGAATGCAGGGCCTCTTGACCTTGATGTTAGAGCTACAAGAAGTTATAGGTTTACGATTTTCCTATCTAATATATAAAATTCTCGTGTCACAATTTTCGTTTCCATGCTCCTCCGAAACGGCTGGACCGATTTAAACGAAATTTTGTGTACATATCGGGTAGGTCTGAGAATCGGTCAACATCTATTTTTCATACCCTTATGTGAGCAGCGAGTGAAACCGCTGGGCACAGCTAGTGATATAATTATAAATTCATAATTCTATCAAAAAAAGGCTATTGAATATTGTTCCATTATTGACGAAAGAGATTGAACCCCACAACACAGGATATCCTAGTGTGGGGCTCAGTATCATTTAAATAATGTATGTATTTTTTTTAGAACAACAATAAATTAATTTAAAAAAGAAATGAAAAATCTTACAATAGTTTTATCGTGCTGGACACATTTCGCCATAATTATAGCATAAAAAAAATAATCAATTTTCCACGACATAAAAATTAGCATCATAGATATCTGGCATCATACCTATCATAATATACAATAATGTACATTCAAACTTAAGAGTACAAAAAACCTGTATACACTCATCAAAAATAATAGTCGCGACACCACACTGTTCAATGCGAAATAGAAAGACGAAACGAAAAGGCTTGCTTTCTATGAGAGAGAGAGACAGAGAACACGCGTACGCCGCATGGCTTATAACTATAGCAAAAAGTGTCGTTACAACTTTTGGTCTTATTTTTTTCCGTCTAGCCCCTTTTCGCAACGCTCTAAGGAACTTCGTCCCAAAAACATAGACAAAAAAACCTGTTGAGGTTAGTTTGACGTTACATCAACATGGTAAAATAGTCTCGATTTTTCTATATTTGTAGGTAGGGACAGTTACTCAATCAGTCGTTTTAGATTAAAAGCAGTGATTCGGTTTTAGTGATGATAAGAAAGATAAAAAAAAAAACTTGTTTGATTAATTTTAATCTCTCTTTAAACTCTACTATCCAGTGATAAGGCACAATAATAAAACTGTTCACCGAAATGATCGAAAAAAATAAATCAGAATCTTGATTTGAATTGGTTTTAAACCGAGTTCAAAATAAGGAGGAAGTTCTCAACACAACTATCCCCCGAATACTGAAACGTCACTCAAAATGTGAGGGCTGCTTAACATTTGAGCAGCTCTTAAACTTTAGATTTTGTGTGGTCAAACGTCACTTCTGAGTCTCTGTTAAACTTAAGTGGGACTTAAATTTTAAGTGACGTTTCAGTATTCGGGGGTATATGTTTTTTATGCGTTTTCGTTACGCGGTTTTTCTGTCGATTGTGAACCGATTTCCAAAATACTTTTTTTAATCGAAATGGTATACTCCCGAAGGGGTCCCATATTAGTTTTATCTTTATTTTTTCGATAATTAGTGAGTTATCTTCTATAATACTTTTAATATTTTAATTAACTTTCGGGCGATAATAATATTATCTCTTAGTAGCAAGGAAAAAAATTAAAAATTAATAATCGATCAGAATTTGTTTAAGATATTCCCCATTCCACCATTTTGAAGGGATATTATTAAAACTAACTAAATACCCTTTTCATTACTCCAGGGATCCCCGAAGACAAGATCGAACAGATCCTGAAGTTCAGCCCCGACCAGAAGCTGACCCAGGATGGAGACACCTACACCTACCACACTCGTGGGTTCGAGGGTCCCAAGGAGGTCAAGTTCCAGTCGGGTGTCGAGTTTGATGACATAATCGGTGCTGAAAAGACCCCCGTAAGTCCTTACTAATATTATAAAAGCGAAAGTAAGTTTGTTTGCTTGTTTGTTACGTCTTCACGCCTAAATGGGTAGACAAAATCGTAATCAAAATCGTTGATGAATTTTGGTACAGAGATAGTTGGGACCCTGTAGACGGACATAGGCATAGACATTTTTTCAGAGAGATTAATGTGGGAAATGAGGGAAAAAGAGGGAACAGAAGGGAAAACTTCGCTTTACTATTGCAATAAATAAGACGCAAGGGCAAAAACTATAGGTAGCAGTTACTTGCGAATCAGGAAAGGGGAACTGTGTTATAAAAAAATTAACGCGAGCGAAACCGTGAGCAAATGCTAGTATTCTATATTCCGAGGTTGCGGATTTTTTTAAAAAACGCTGCGTACTATTTTCGAAACTTTTGCATCGAGGGTTGTTTAGTTCTTTAGTATTAAAAACAATTCTATTTCTTCTAGATCAAGACCACCTACATCGTTGATGGCAACACCGTGACGCAGACCATCACCGCCCCTCAAGGTAACGCTACCTTTAAGAGGGAGTACTCCGGCGATGACCTCATCGTGGTAAGTTCATTATCCTTTATAACATAAAGCTTGTTATCCCAGAGCGTTGACTGAGTTATGCACATTGGACTTACACCATTATTTCACCAAAATGAAGGGGAGCCGATTGCAAGATGTTTTTAATGGAGTCCTACTTACTTTACCACCCACGTAGACTAGGATATTTACATTTCAAACTTTCGCTTAAATCACTGTATCTATTGCTGAAAACTGCATTTAAATACGTTGAATAGTTTATAAGATCTAAGCGTGCGGCAGCGAATTCAACTACAACAACAACAAAACAATTATTGCATTTTTTAATATACTTCCTCGGAAGCTAACTCTTATTGCACTTCGATAGGTTCAACACATATGACACGCCTTTTTCTCATTTATCGAATTAAGGCTTTCCTTTGTTTCTATTTTTACCACTGATAACATTAAACATGTTCCCTATAGCCAGCGGTTTTTTTAGCAAGGAGGCGCATGTTTTTAACTTTATGTTTAACAAAAAAAATACTTGTGTTCATCAACAGAATATCACAAATGAACATGATCATTAAATTAATTTTACTTTAATGTCGTCACTGAATAAACGAATTAATGTAATCGTTTAATCACAACATGGAAATGATTAATTCTCATTTAATCAATCGCGTGATATGATCACGTCAATTGTGAAAATGATCATTGCCAAAAGGTAATATATAGGTACCTACTTAATTACCTAATAATTCAGTCAGTTATCAATAGTTTATCTTTAAAAAAATACTTTAAACAGCAGAAAATACTTAGGTAATATTATCAGCGGATATCCACTGGTATCATTAGGTTGGTACCTCTTGTTAACTTTTTTTTATAATTTATTGATGTCGTGACCTTATTTATGGTTTTCTTAAGTACACCCACCAAACTATGAGGTGCGATTATTGCTTATTGCAAAAAGAGACTCGACCTGGGAATAGAACCAAGGAACACACGCAGAACAGAAACGTTTGCCACCACCATAGATTACTTTATAATATTTTTTTTTTATTTCCAGACCATCACTGGCAACAAATTCGACGGTGTTTCCAAGAGGTACTACAAGGCTGTTTAAGTTAATATTTAGTTAATATTTTAATTTATTTTTGTAATAAACACTATTAATATCTATTTTAAATTGTTTTCTTACTTACCTATTTCTTAAGGTCATGGTCACATTAGCTTTTCACAGGACTTTTAACCTCACTTTATAATTACAAGGTTATTTCATCGTTTTCCTGTCCTTATCCCGTTATATTTGGAGTCTGCGCAACACGTTTTCAAACTCAAACTCTTTCAATTAGACCATTACAAGCACTTTTGAATGTCATAAATACAAGCTGCTACAGTCCCAGTCATAAGACATAATAACTTGTGAAAGTTCTGTAGTTGCCCATTCCAAAGCGTTGATCTCTATGGAGAAGAACGGGCAAGAAACTCCATGGACACTCTTTTAAATCATAATATAGTCATGGATACATCATTCATGTTGAGATTCATTTAGAGCGTCCAGAGTAAAAGCAATAATTAGCAAGAGTTTAATAGATGAATTAAAACAAACCGTGATAGCTAAAAGATGACCAGTCCCAACCCCAACTGACAGCGCCCGTTCACGAACATGACGTATTCTTCTTCCATTTCCCCTATCAGAAGCGTGCGGAGATCAAACCCGCGACACGAAGCGCAGCAGTCGATCGCTCTGCCACTGCGCCAACCGTGCCGTCAAAGACTATTATAGAAGACTAGCTTTCGCCCGCGGCTTCGTCCGCATTAAATCTGGGGTAACACAGTCTCCCCTACGCCTTATTGATTTATAATAGCAACGCTAAGTTTTCCCTTTTCTTCCCTCTTTCTCCTTCACATCCCACTTTTTTTTAATAAAAATTAGCCTATGTCCGTCTCCTGGTTCCCAACTATCTATGTACCAAAATTCATCACAATCGGTTTAGCCATTAAAGCGTGAAGAGGTAACAAACAAACAAACAAACTCACTTTCGCTTTTATAATATTATATTATATTATTATTATAGTAAGGATAACTCATAAATTACCAACGCAATATAGATAAAATTGTATGGGACCACCTAAGTACTTATACCCAATTAAACAAAAAAAAATAATTGCAAATCACTCCAGGCGTCTTTGAATCGGTGAACTATTCATATGGCAAGAATTTTGAAAATCGGCCCATAAATGACGGAGATTAAAAAAGAATAAAAAAAATGTTTGTCAAATTGAGAACTTCTACGTTTTTTGACTACTTTTTTTTTTAAATCGGTAAAAAATACCTTTCAGTTTATTCTGTACATTCAATTTCTGTCCACCACATTCCAAAATGTAACCATGCATAAAAAAAAATAATGAAAATCAAATACCGAACCTACAAGATAGAGCTAGTCCTAACACTTGTAGCGATTCTGTTGTCACAACTAAACTATTTACTTTACTTATTATTTACTTTATTTTATTTCTTTAATTTATTTGGATGGTATTTAAAAGTACTTCAATTTATTCCCATTTCGTTTACCGAATTTTGCCTGTGTTGCACCAAATATACTCAATGTGCACCAAAATATGTTAATTAAAATATGTCATAACGAGCATCAGGAAAAAGACAGCACTACAATAAAAAAGTGTTATATCTTTATCCATTGTCAGCTTCTTTTCTTCTTCTTTCATTTCTATCTTCAGCATTGCATGCATTATTGACGACCTCGTTAGTCTAGTGGTCGAAAGTGTAACTGTTGAGCGTGAGGTCCCGGGTTCAACTATCAGGTCGGTCAGTGTTATTGGGTTTTTCCCTAAGAAATGGTAGTAGTAATGGGGATGGGTCTTAAAAACATAACCTTTCCTCTCAATTGTGATTATTTATAATAATTGTATTTGCATATCTGTTTATATATTTTTGTGTTATATATGTCTACAGTTAAATATTATTATAATGCTTATATGTGTACTTATATTTAGGTTAAGACATTCTTATTTTAGTTACTATTCTCTTCTTGTTCTCACACACTATTGTCTACGTTTCTTTCTTCATATTTCCTCTCGCAGGCCTGCTGGTAGAAATTTCTTTAGAAATAAGCTGTGCCTTTGTACTCTTTGCTTTTTATGATGTTTTCCTGTGTTTTCTCTTGCGTGTACATAAATCATTAAATAAATAAATAAATAACTGGCGAAATGTAGGGTCGTGCTATTAGGTACCTACCTACATCTCAACTTACCCCTTCGGGTATTACAGGTTTATTCATCCTTATAGATATTTTTTTTTTATATTTTTACACATCTTACTCAAAAATAAATAAAACAATGAACATTTGAAAATGCATAAACGCCCACCGGTATCGGGAACAGGGTCCAAGCCACCTGTGGTCAGAGCTCCAGAGAGCCAGGAACCTCCTAAGAATACGAACCGTGACCAAGAGTACCGCTTTCTTGTTTCAAATCTAGTCGTCTAACAAGAGTCTCCTCAGGTACTGTAGGCCTACTATGACATCTTAAAGCAGAACTCATTCCACTGAGTGAAAGAGATGGTGCTAGACACCCTGTATAGCTCTGTCCCTTTCCCTCAGCGGAATAAGTTCTGCTTTAACACGTCATGGTCTGAGCATGGCCTCGGCCATGTTGCCAATTAAGCCATTGGCTGTAATGTTATAATTATTTTAGTGTGTCGTTTTATCAATTTTAAACTAACTACAAGTTAATTGAGGTTACGGTGACTCGGAATCTCGGCGCTAAACGTTAGATAATAAATGGTTGCTATGGGCACAGATAATAATATAATCTATGGCAAAGATAAGTTATCAAGTCCATTTTTACCAGCATGCAATCGCTGAACCCACTTCTTATCAGAGCTGACCACACCTCGTGATATTGCAGGTGTTTTTCCGATTAAACTTGTCTTCAAGTGGTTACTAACTTTTTGGGGTCCCGTGACTCACAAGCAAAGAAAACGGAACCCTTGTTTCCCCATCACCGCCTGTATTTCAGAGCCGTTTTTTTAAGAAGGCGATAAAGAACTTACGTGAAATAAAGATATATTTATTTTGACACTTACAAATAGAATTGTTGTTGAAGTATGTCCGTGTTCATGGAATTTCTTGCCCATTCTTCTCCACAGAGATCAACGCTTAGGAATAGGCAACTACAGTACTTTAGACTGTAGCTTCATTCTTTTGCTTCCTGACATTCAAAAGTGCCTGTTATTGTCTAATTTTGAAATAAATACTTTGAGTTTGGAGTTTCGATATATTTATGTTAGTCCTCTAATCTAACTTACCTTTTTATGAAGGATCTGAGTTGAACCCTATCTATCAGCTCGAAAGCACATTTTTCCATGCTCCTTTCTTTTTTTTTGTTCATGAACGTCATCTGCTAGAGCGAGAAATAGAGCGTGCTGCCAATGGATTTCCAGCTGTTTCTTACAGATTCTGTGGCAAGTAGTAAATGAAATTAACTTTTAACACTTTTCTTGGGATATTAGTAGGTACTGTTTTTCATTGACTAATGTAAATAAAAATATATAGTACCTATATTCCCTATTACGTTGATAGTAATAGGGAAAATGCTGTATTTTTAAGTATATGTACCTACTAAGCACATAAGTACCTACGCGAAGTAATCAACATATATTGAAAAAACCGGCCAAGAGCGTGTCGGGACACGCTCAGTGTAGGGTTCCGTAGTTTCCCGTCCGTCACAATAAGTGTTCCTAGTTATGAGGCCAACCGAACAATTCGGTAATACCCGATCCAATGTAATAAGTACCTACAGCGCCATCTCTCGAGGAATTGGGTTACTAATTAATACAAGGACGTGCAATTTCGGTGGTAATTTTGGATTGCGTTAACCGATTTCAATAATTCTTTTTTTGTTTGAAAAAAAGATACGTTCAGGAACAAAGTTAAAAAAAATGCTTGCATATACGATTATACTACAAACTTATCCAGAAATTATTTTGTAAAACTTTTTGTCTTTTTTGTACAAAAACTGTTGTGTCAATCAAGTTCAAAATAATTTTCATAGAAAGTCCTTATAAAGTTCTACTTTTCAGATTTTTTTCATTTTTTTTAGACTTATGGTTCAAAAGTTAGAGGGGGGGGGACACATTGTTTTTTACTTTTGGAGCGATTATTTCCGAAATTATTGACATTATCAAAAAATGATCTTAGTAAACCCCTGTTCATTTTTAAATACCTTTCCAACAATATATCACACGTTAGGGTTGAAATTAAAAAAAAAATCACTTCCCACTTTACATATGCTACCAGCCTACCACTTTACATAGGCTACCCTAATAAAACTTTTTTTTTTAAATTTTATTTTACCACTTTGTCGGCGTGATTGATATACATATTGGTACCAAATTTCAGCTTTCTAGCGCTAACGGTCACAGAGATTATTAAGCGAGGACGGACGGACGGACGGACGGACGGACGGACGGACAGACAGACATGGCGAAACTATAAGGGTTCCTAGTTGACTACGGAACCCTAAAAAGGAGATTGTGATCGAAACACATACACACACACCTCCTCCTTAATAACCGTCTTTTACAAAAAAAAAGATTATCGGTTCTACTGTACCTACCTATATAAAAATAAATCGGTTAAGAGGGTTGGTG
Source organism: Ochropleura leucogaster (assembly GCA_958449745.1). Classification (NCBI taxonomy): domain Eukaryota; kingdom Metazoa; phylum Arthropoda; class Insecta; order Lepidoptera; family Noctuidae; genus Ochropleura; species Ochropleura leucogaster. Next base: position 3,888,959 of record OY288220.1, on the reverse strand, counting down.
ACTATCATACAAGTTGTACGAAACCTTTTGTGCGAGACTTCAACTCACACCTGACACCTATATTTTTTCTTTTTAATCTGTTTAAAATAAAGGTAAGGTGTGGCCAGATTAAAATCGCGATCATTTACAGTAGTAAATAGGACACTATAAAGATAAGTCATTTTATAGGACACTAACCCCCGAATACTGAAACGTCACTCAAAACTTAAGTACCACTTAAATTTAACGGATACTCAGAAGTGACGTTTGACAATACAAAATCTTATGTTTAAGAGCTGCTCAAATGTTAAGCAGCCCTCAAATTTTAAGTGACGTTTCAGTATTCGGGGGTATGTCGACTATCGATAAAATAAATGTTAAGGAGTAATATTTAACTTGCGCCGCCGCCGTGCCCTCGTGGAGGCGATCGGCGGCGGCGATCTCTTGCGTGCCGCCGTGGTTCAGTGCGGAGAGAGAGGGAATGGGAAGCGGTCACCTCCTTCTGCGAAGCAGTCACGTTAGCGAAGGAGGTGGCCGGGCGTTTGAGGAAGAGAACCTCAAACCAACCCAATCGCAGCGGGTGACGCCCCGCCCATCGGCCGGGTTGATTTGAGGTTAAAACTATCACGTCATCAGTTTAGCTATTATTAAAAAATCTTTTTTCCATTCTTCCCTAGTTTATAAACAACTAGCTTTTGCCCGCGTAAAATTCGGGGTAATACAATTCCCCTATACTGATTTGCAGTGCAGGTACCTGCTTCTTGTAGTTTTTGCCCTAGCGCCTTATTTATTGTAATAACAATGTTATGCTAAGTTTTCCCTTTTCTTCACTCTCTCTTTCACATATTTCACTCTTTTTAAAAAAAAATTGCCTATGTCCAATGTCCATCTCCAGAGTCCCAACTATCTCTGTACCAAATTTCTTCAAAATCGGTTTGGCCATTTAGGCGGGAAGACGTAACAAACAAACTCACTTTCGATTTTATAATATTAGTAAGGATTGTACACATGTTTAAAAAATATAAAGTCCTTGTAATTTTTCAAATAACATTTATTTACAATATTTACAGGGCGTTTTTCACTTATTATTATATACTATTTCAGAGGCGGCCAATACAAGCTTACTTCGTTGTGGGCAGACTCGGGCACCCATTTTAGATATTCGTCGAGGAGAACTGAAAGATAAACAAAGAAATAATGTTTAATACGTACTTATAGATACGAAAAATAGAGGTCCTGGGTTCGGGTTTTTTTTATTTATTTGGAACAAAAAAAGTAACAGTGACGCGTTACAATATTCATATTTAGTTCAAGTAAAATTGAAAAAAAAAACAACCCACAGCAATGTCTATGGAATAATAGCGATATTTAAAAAAGTAAAGACAAATTATAAAACAAATTACTTCGAAGACAAGCTCGGACAAACTACTGTAAAAAAACTATATTGTTCGAAGGAGCACAGCTGCTCAACGATCTACCTAATAACATAAAATAAAATAGCCTATGTATGTGTTTAGCCAAAAAAAAATTGCATATGTCCGCCTCCAGGGCCCCAACTATCCCTGTACCAAAATTCATCAAAATCGGTTTAGCCATTTAGGCGTGAAGACGTAGCAAACAAAAAATCTTACTTTCGCTTTTATAATATTAGTAAGGAAGTAAGGATTTAAACTAAAACTAAGAAATCGTGTATCTGAAATGTAGTCGTACCACTAATCACAAACACGCATCGGAGGTAAAACATACTTATTAAGATTATTTGTATTTCATTGTAAGTGAACCTATATAATGTATATATGAGAATAAATTCTTTAAACCCAAATCTAAGGAAATACGTATATGGCAAGGCAGAAAAAATCCTTGATTGAAATATTGATTACTTTTTGTACACGCATAGAGAATATCTCAAAATGGCTGCCAAAAAGCGGGGAAGTGAATTAGACCCAAGTGTGTAGCAATAATAGTATATAAAAACACTCGTTACATAAGTATCCAAAATAAAAGTTTTTGGAGTTTATTGGAGTTTACTCCTTAAGAATCGATTTTCATATATAAGGCGCCCGGTATGAGAAAAATCCGAGGGGTAAAACCTACTAAAGTAACGAAAATGTGTCACGTTTTTGGTGCGCAACTTTCTAATTTGGCTGTGAGTATATTAAGACGTACATATGGTATTCTTTCTTTAAATATCGCTAGTCCATGACCGGACACATAGTATAACGTGAAAAATGCAGGTGTTCATTAGGTACACCTTATATACTTACAAGTTTTATTCTCTTCCCAAATACCCTTCAGTGCGTCTCTAGTCCCGGCGCGTTTCGCTATGAGCGCTTTCAGAAGCACCTCGGTCCTGGGTTGTAGCTTCGCCCAACTCTTCACCATGGTGGATGGAGGAGACAATAGGGAACTGGTGTATTTCTTTAGTTTAGGGAACACTGCGCCCTCTAACAGGAATCGGGCGAACCATCTGTGGAGAAACAGAACATATTAGGTAACAATTTTATTATAAAAACACACAGCTGGTGCTTTGAAATGCAGTTTTTCTGCTCTATCTACCCTACCTACGCTACCTACCCTACTTACCTTTTTTTAATAAGACAAGAAGCTTTATCAAAAAAAAATCCTGACATTACCCAACACAACAAAAAAAGTATAAGCGAAATTGGTCCGTTCAATTCGGAGTAACACAGTTCCCCTTTCCTGATTTGCAGTTACCTGCTACCTGTAGTTTTTGCCCTTGCACCTTATTTATTGTAATAGCAAAGCTAAGTTTTCCCTTTTCTTCCCTCTTTCTCCCTCATTTCTCCCTCATTACTCAAGCCTATGTCCGTCTCCAGGGTCCCAACTATCTCTATACCAAGATTCATCAAAATCTGTTTATCTATTTAGGCGTGAGGCGTAACAAACAAACAAACTCACTTTCGCTTTTATAATTTTAGTAAGGATTAAATACGTTTTACTATCGCAAATTATATTTTAATCAACATACAAATTGACATTGACCTGTAAAATGCAAAAAATACCTTTAGCTATTTATGGATAAATTACCTGTATCTCTCAATCTTGTCAGGAAAGTCCACTTCAGCCACAGGTAGCTCCCAGCCTGCCTTCCCGAAGGTGCCTTTGAAGTGGCACTTCACTCTGCCTGACTTCTCGTCGTATCGAGGAGGTGGGTCATCCAGGGGATCACCTAGACATGAATTGTTTTAATTAAAACACGAAGTGCTAAAAACGTGCTTCGCTGAACCCAAATAAATTATTGTAAGGGCAGGAAAATGTTGTCATAAAGAGCTATTTTAATATCTGAAGCGAAAAATCGCCGTTCAACGGACAGACCACCGGTGCGATCTCATGGTGGCATCGAGGGAGCGAGTTGCGACACTCGCTCCCTCCCCCCGCACCCCCCACCCCGTGCAGGGCACGCCACAATAGTGGCGGTAAGTCCCCTCTTTGAGGAGTGGCTGGAGAGGCGTCATGGCGTCCTCACCTACCGCCTGACGCAGGACCAAAATCTCATATTGCAAACATACCTAAGTTACAAAGCTGTGGCACCAACAGAGGGAGCCACTCCGGCTCTATGGCGGTGACATTCCTCATCACCATCTTTCTCCGGTCTTCTCCACCGGTCTCATACAACTCCTGGAACACCACCCATTCTGGTATCGTCTTCCGGAGGATGGATTCTGAGTGCAGGTGTACTGGTTCTTCCAATTCGCCGCAGTGGTACGCATATTTGAATTTTCGTTTGTCTTCGCCTAAAAAAATATATTTTCATAACTATGCCATCGGCCAAAACTCAACTACATACATTGATATCTTATTATAATTTTTAATAAATCGATATCGCACAAAAAAAAATACTTAGGTATTTACAAATACTTTAATAGTTAGGATTATTAATCAACTAGCTTTCTCCCGCGACTTAATCCGCGTGACATAGTTAATTTGGGTTAACGATAACTTTAACCCGCGTAATGATCGAAAAAAAATTAAAAACTTTCTCTCCCTTTTTTCCCTCTTTCTCCCCCTTTTCTCACTTTATTAGCCTACTAGCTGTTCCCCACGGTTTCACCCGCGCTGCTCAGCACCTGTTGGTCGTAGCGTGATGTTATATAGCCTATGTTACTCGGGGATAATGTAGCTTTCCAAAGGTGAAAGAATTTTTGAAATCGGTCCAGTAGTTTCGGAGCCTATTCATTACAAACAAACAAACAAACAAACAAATCTTTCCTCTTTATAATATTAGTATAGATATTCGTCTTTAGGTTCCCAACTAGCTCTGTACCAAAATTCATAAAAATGGATACAATTCTCTAAGTTAGTGATGTGATGACTACTAATGATCTAAACTGTCATGATTTCATAAAATTTACACTAAGAACTTGGACAATGACTAGCAGATTTTCGAGACTTTTTCTGCGTGGATTTATGAACAACTAGCTTTCGCCCGCGTTAAATTTGGGGCAACGCTAAGTTTTCCCTTTTCTTCCCTCTTTCTCCCTCATATCCCACTTTTTTTTAATAAAAAATTGCCTATGTCCGTCTCCTGGTTCCCAACTATCTATGTACCAAAATTCATCACAATCGGTTTAGCCATTAAAGCGTGAAGAGGTAACAAACAAACAAACAAACTCACTTTCGCTTTTATAATATTAGTAAGGATTATTTGTTTAGTTACGGCTTATAACACCAGTTACTTGCCAGTAAAAATCACGTCAAGAACAATCAAGCAGCCATACACTTCAATTTCAATTATTTGCATAAATACAACTAATTGCAATGAAAAATACATTTTATACTTGTTACAAATCAATCCAATAACACGAACCAGACTGATAACAAACAAATTGCAAAGAGCAAACCAAAAATCCTTGGAGACGCTCTAACCTCAAGTGAACACAACAATTTAAATAGCCTTACACCAACTGACCTTGCTTAACCTCATCCAGTGCGATCTTCTTCCCAACCTGGTCTCCCAACCCACTGAGCACCAGCTGCCTCAGCAACCTGGCCTGGTTATCATCCGGAGGCCTCATCTCCGGGTTCACAGCGACATCGACCCCGGCCACGCTTAGGTTTATTTCCGAAGTCAACTGCTTGCGAAGCTTACGAATCTCTTTTATACCCTGGGGAGATGGAGTTCTTAGTATTTTTAAAACTAAAGAAAGAAGCAGAAAGAAAACAAGTTTATTTGGTACAAGCCATTAATTAATGCACACAGTAATAAAAATAATAAAACTTAATTCTAAACACAAATAAAAATAATGTATATTATTGTGTGCCTCACGGCTGCGCCAAATAGGCCCAGTTCAACAAACTGCCGAGCAGCTAGTGCCCGACGCTGGTTTTTAACTGGTTTATGCCCACGGCGTTGCCGGCGTGAAATTCGGTTATTGTCAAACGGGAGCTATCTACAGAGAATCTACTATCTGTGTGCAAAATTTTATCCAAATCGGTTCGGTAGTTTTTGAATGAAACAGTAACAAACATCTAGAGATCGTGACAGACTTTCTCTTATTAACGTTAGTAGGATGTAATTAAACCACAAAAAATTCGATTATTGCTCTTTTCCATACAAAACTACCTACCAATTAGGATTTTTTTTGCGGGTGGGAAATCATCAAATAACTTCCTCCACCCTAGGCGGAGCGAGGTGTTCCTTCTATTGCCCTCTATTTTAAAAGGCCGCGGTATCTCTTTCGAACAACCCGCAACCCCGATAGGCGGTGGCCCTGGAAGGCCCCTCTGCTTTACTGTTTACAAATCCGCCCCGGACAAATGGGCATTTAGAATAAATTCTATTTCTTTGTTTGTAACACTTTTTCTTCGGCTCGGAAGATGTTGATGTGTGACTCTTCCACATACCTTTTCTCTAAGGCCATATTTGGCACAGAACAGTTGTTCCTCCCCCTTCACGTGTGCGTACTCGGCCGCGCCGATGGCTCGCAGCAGTACGCCCGGGTCTCCCAGGAGTAACACGTTACCGGACGCCGGCCAGCTATCCGGTTTCCCTGACATTACCTGGCAACGAGGAATACCTATAGTGGATTTTCATTGTTGGCATATTGGCGTAGTATATGTCAGTTTGGAAGTCATTATCTGCCTAGCCTTTTCCCAACTATGTTGGGGTCGGCTTCCAGTCTAACCGGATGCAGCTGAACATCAGTATTTTACATGGAGCGACTGCCTATATGACCTCCACAATCCAGTTCGTACTGGGTAATACGATACCCCTTGGTAAGACTGGTTGTCAGACTTTCGGAATACTGACTACCTGTAACAACTGTCAAAGATCTACAAATGACAGCTGGGACCAACGGTTTAACGTGCTTTCCGAAGCACGGAGGAAACTCGGTATGTAACGGGTGGTCACCCATCCACAGACTAACCTAGGCAAGCGTGGCTTAACCTAAAGATACACAAGATAACCTAAAGAACACTGAAAATACATAGATTATACCACAAATAAATAAAGCAACTACAAATAATCAATAAACAAATATTTTAATAAATATTGTCTAACCTATTATAATACGAAAAAAAAAAACATTTTAAAGTACACACCGCCACGGTAACACTTACACATACAAATCAGCAGAATAATAATAAAAATAAAGATAATTAATTGTAAAATAACACCTGAATTGTGAAAATTACATTTTTAAAATATTTAAAAATGTTATTTTAAGAAGATAAGTGAATAAAAGATAAAGATAATTAATTGTAAAATAACACCTGAATTGTGAAAATTACATTTTTAAAATATTTAAAAATGTAATTTTAAGAAGATAAGTGAATAAAGGATAAAGATAATTAATTGTAAAATAACACCTGAATTGTCTAGTGATAAATCTTCTTCACAAAATAGCAACTATATTATAAAACAGAGCTTCCTCTCGTCTACCCTTTTGCTGTGCCCTACAGGGTCCATAATGTCATCATTATTATAAAAACTACCACCTAAGTACACATTATGGTAAAGCAATAAAGATAATGAGTATTGAGATCGACCTGAGCGGCTGCTATTTAGCCACGAGCTCCTCAGATCAGTTTAGAAGTAATAAAAAATATTAATATGCTCAATACATTTAAACACTAGTGTCGATAATGGTAGTATAATAAATTAGGTGTTTTCTTTGAGTTTGATGTTGCTATTGTTTTTTCTCTTTCTTTGTGGGCAGTGCTTTATTGCTCACACTCTCTCTATAACAATATCTATACTAATATTATAAAGCTGAAGAGTTTGTTTGTTTGAACGCGCTAATCTCAGGGACTACTGGTTGGAATTGGAAAATTCTTTTAGTGTTGGATAGTCCATTTCTTGAGGAAGGCTATAGGCTATATAACATCACGCTACGACCAACAGGTGCTGAGCAGCGCGGGTGAAACCACGTGGAACAGCTAGTTGATAATAATGATAATAAAACGAATGTTGTAGAATCAAATATGTTTCAGTTTAATAAAATGACTGATAATTTTTTTCCTTCCCTGAATTCACGATTATTAAATTTTATTGTGGAAAATATTCTAAACCGCGTAAATAATTTTAATAAATAATCGAAAGGGAAACAGGAGTAAAGTGGAGGAAAATCAATCATTTGGCACCCATATACTGCACAAAAATTACGTGGTTTCGGTATTTTGAAACTCAGCGCGGTAATCACGACGTCGTCGCACGGTGCGACAGCCCACTGTCAGTTGTATCGACGGCGATACACGAAGCGGTAGGCATAAAACGCGTGGCCTTGAGCGAGTGACGGACGCCTGGCAGTGCTTTATTTTTCCAACTCTCTCTCTAAATTTTTTTTTTTTTTTTATAAGTGAAGACTTGTTATTAGCAATTTTTGGGCACGCCACCGATTAAAACGGTTTGCAATTTAGTTAAAAATAAGTTCAAATGATTTCAAGAGAGTCTAATGTATTTTTTGGTAGCTAATAAATAAGATATCAATGGATAATATTTACAAGTCGTTTTTATTATTTTACTAGCTTTTGCCCGCGGCTTCGCTCGCGTTATATTTGGGGTATCACAGTTCCCTTTGCGCCTTATTGATTTGTAATAGCAACGCTAAGTGTTCCCTTTTCTTCCCTCTTTCTTCCTCACATCCCACTTTTTTCAAAAAAAATATTAGTCTATGTCCGTCTCCTGGTTCCCAACTATCTCTGTACCAAAATTCATTCAAACAAACAAACTCACTTTCGCTTTTATAATATTAGTAAGGATTGTCAATGTATCCGTATATCGCACGCTTAGTAATATAGTGACTTAGAGCTGATTTTTTTAAATAGTCAGATAACTTTTATCTGAAAAAAAAAAATAATGGCGGGTTGACATATTTTTTATAAATGAGCTGTCAAACCGCCATTTTTATTCCTTAATCCAAAATTTTGTAGTTTGGACTTTCATTCTAAATGACCTAAATTAAGTGTACCATTTAATTTAGGTCATGACCACACGCTTAGTAATATAGTGACCTAATCCAATTATTTCTATTTTTAACTTTCATTCATAAAATGGATGAAATTAAATGTTATTTAGGTATTTTTTTTAATGAAAGTATAATATTTTGAATTAGGTCACTAATATTTCTAAGCGCGCGATACAGTGTAGTTTAAAATTTCACTATTCAAAATGGCACGCTAATCGAAAAAGGTTTGCAATCCCTGCATTAGGGTATCACCAACATACCTCAGGCACAGTCAACGCAGAGACGAGCGCGATAGTATAAGGCAGCAGGTTCTGTTGGTGACTTAGAGCTAACATCTTGCCGTAGCGAGGCAGCAAGGGGAAGGCAGACACCGCCTTGCCTAGAGCCGTCACTTTTAGTACCTACGGAAATAAATAAATAATAATAATAAATATGTTGGGACAACTCACACACGGCTATCTGATCCCAAGCTAAGCAGAGCTTGTGTTATGGTAACCAGACAACTGATATACATACTTATATTATTTATAAATAAATATTATAGATAAATCACACCCAGACACAGTACAAACAATCATGCTCATCACACAAAGTTTGACCTGGGTGGGAAACGAACCCACGACCTCCGGCCAAGCAGTCAGGGCCACTAACCACTACACCAACAGGCCCCGAATAAATAAGAATTAGTTAAGTGAGAAAAGAAAAAGTATTTATTTGACTTTGACAGTTCAGACTGACCTCCTCCTCATCTCTTCGGATATTCTTCATGGGAGGCTTTTCAAGTATTCCCAGAGCTTCCAGTCTCTTCTCGGCTAAACGCAGCTGCATCCTGTCGGGAGCGGTCGGGAACGGGAAGTTGACTACCTGTGTGAAACAAATTAAATACAGAATGTTATTTTTTTTATAATGAACTAGCTTTTGGTCGCAGATTCACTCGCGTTAAATTCGGGGTAACGCAGTCCCTCTTTTCTGTTTTGCAGGTATCAGCTACCTGTAGTTTTTGCACTTGCGCCTTATTTTTTTTAATAGCAATGCTAAGTTATTTTTCCCCTCATTTCTCACTTTAAAAAAGAAAAATAGCCTATAGCAAATCAGTTTAGCCATTAAGGCATGAAGATGAAGAAAAGCAAACAAACAAACTCACTTTTGCTTTTACAACATAAGTAAGGATATCATCAAATCAACCTCTTTGGTCTAGTGGCCGCAAGCACGACTGCTTAGTATGAGGTAATAGTTTCGATTGCCATTTTGGGCATAGTTTTAGCACAGTGGGTTCTTTCATCAGGGATTTCTTAGCTACTTGTCTATAGTCCTGTCAATCTGGCTAGAAAATGGCTTACCATAAATCCTTATCCTTACTAATATTATAAAAGCGAAAGTGAGTTTGTTTGTTTGTTTGTTTGTTTGTTACCTCTTCACGCTTTAATGGCTAATTCGATTGTGATGAATTTTGGTACAGAGATAGTTGGGAACCAGGAGACGGACATAGGCTAATATCCTTACTAATATTATAAAAGCGAAAGTGAGTTTGTTTGTTTGTTTATTTGTTTGTTTGTTTGTTTGTTACCTCTTCACGCTTTAATGGCTAATTCGATTGTGATGAATTTTGGTACAGAGATAGTTGGGAACCAGGAGACGGACATAGGCTAATATTTTTTTAAAAAAAGTGGGATGTGAGGGAGAAAGAGGGAAGAAACGGGAAAACTTAGCGTTGCTATTACAAATCAATAAGGCGCAAGGGGAACTGTGTTACCCCAAATTTAACGCGGGCGAAGCCGCGGGCGAAAGCTAGTTCCCAATAAAAATTGCATGATCCACAATTTTATAATTAACAGAATTAACACAACTGTTGCTCAAGACACTTGTGCTTATAATACTATCGTAACTAATATTACAAACTTGACTGTATGTATGTCACACCTCTACGACTTGGTTTACCGTATAGGATACTTATAATCCCGGTAGAATATTCCTGTGAGATAAATTTTGTCCAACAAGTGGGTGAAAAAAGTAGAATAGGGTAGTTTACACCACCAATCAATTGATATACTTTTTATGAGCTGTCAAAACGCGCTTCCCCCATAGATTTTGTATGAGACTCGCAACCGATGACGTCACTAAGTTGTAACTATTTATTGATTAAAAAGCAACTAAAAATCGAATTTTAAAGTTATTTTGAAACGAATGGAGTTCTCAGGTCCAGAATAAGGTGTTCTTTCAGAAAAATTGTGTTTTTAAATGATTGGTTTATGGTGTCAACTACCCAATTATTTATTTTTACCTTATCGATGCCCATACACTTCATAGTCAGTACAAGATCATCGACGGGTCGCCTGCACAGGTCGGGCGCGTGTTGCTCGGGACAGTCGTGCTGGAACACGGCGCTGCTGTACAGGCGGTACGTGTGTCCCGCGCTCACGCGGCCCGCGCGTCCTGCTCGTTGCTCGGCGCTCGCTTGGGACGTCCACACGACGCGCCATGCGCTTGCGCCGGTTATGTGGTCGTAGATGCTGGAATACAGAATTAGCAATTTCTGTAAAACAATTTTTCTATTGTAATATAGAGTTACTGAGACATTGGAGATAAATCAGAAAATCGTATATAAAACGGTCAAGCCGTTTAGGAGATAAATAGAAGTCACAATAAACGCGGACCCCTGTTCCATTCCATTGATTTAAAAAAAAATGAATTCGACCAAATCAACTGTCATGACTTCCATTTATAAGTAGAATCATTTGATTTGTAACTTTTAGTAAATTATTGTTACTTTTCTAAGTTTATCTTTTACACCACAGACAACGGTGAAGGAAAACGTGAGGAAACCACCACTATTATAAAAGCGAAAGTGAGTTTATTTGTTTGTTACCTCTTCACGCTTTAATGGCTAAACCGATTTTGATGAATTTTGGTACAGAGATAGTTGGGAACCAGGAGACGGAGATAGGCAAACTTTAAAAAAAAAGACGGATGTTAGGGAGAAAGAGGGAAGAAAATGGAAAACTTAGCGTTGCTATTACAAATCAATAAGGCGCAAGGGGAACTGTGTTATCATGTGTTACTGTGTCAGCATCGTGATCAACGCTCGTTTAAAAACAGGCCTTTTCCCAACAGTGGGACATTAAAAAAAATATATATCTTGGGACAACTCACACACGGCTATCTGATCCCAAGCTAAGCAGAGCTTGTGTTATGGTAACCAGACAACTGATATACATACTTATATAATTTATGAATACATACATATTATAGATAAATCACACCCAGACACAGAACAAACAATCATGCTCATCACACAAAGTTTATCCTGGGTGGGAATCGAACCCACGACCTCCGGCTCAGCAGTCAGGGCCACTAACCACTGGACCAACAGGCCCGTCAAACAACAATAATCAAACATCAAACACGTCAAACAACAATAGTCAAACATCAAACACGTCAAACAAGAATAGTCAAACATCAAACACGTCAAACATTAATAGGTTAGTACAGTTAAGTATTAAATGATTGACATAAATTGACTAACCGCATCTTTTTTTTCCCACTATCCACCACATATCTAACCGCTGGTATAGTAATGGACGTCTCCGCAACGTCAGTACTGACTACACACAGCCTGGCTCCTGGAGGGGCTGGCTCGAACACACGGGACTGCTTGCCTTGACTTAGCATAGAGTATAGAGGAAGCACCCATAGAGGCTGCCGGCAGGACTTAATTGCTGGGGTTAAGGAGTCCTCTTCGGTATCTGGAGAGAATAAAAATATGATACATAGAAAGGAAGAAAATAGGTTTATTTGGCATAAACCATAAGTGTACACTACATCATTTAAACAAAGAAAACATTAAAAAAAAACTTTTTTGTAAAAATTAAACCGACTCCAAAAATAAAACTAACAAGCGGAAAGTAACTTTACTTCCTGAAGTCGGTGACTTTTGTTGGTTTCGTTGACTTTTTTGCCACCGGCTTCCGGAAGTAAAGTTATTTTCCACTTTATAATCTTTTTTTATTTTATTTATTAATTAATACTTCACGCACAATTATAAAATCATTGTACAAAGGCGGACGCTTGGGCATTTTCTACCAGTCAAACTTAGGATGATGCAGAGACAAAACATAGTAGGGGTTTTCCAATTGTTTCCTTTATTAGTACTTTATGATATTGCTTTTTGCCTTTAATGATTTTAGGTGAAGGGACAGCTAGCTTTTCCTTTTTTTGTGTTTTTCTTGTAGGCGTAACTATTCGACCGATTTGAACCTTTTTTTCGTAAATAGATAGTATCAGGAAGTAATATAGAATATTTATCATTACGCTACAACACAAAGGAGCTCAGCATCAAGTAAAACCGCTGGGCACAACAAGTCAATAATAATTTCATGGTTATCCCTTCCACATAAACTTGATTTTAAAATGTGCTTGACTTAATAACATTTTCACTATTGAGTGTTAATTTGATAATTTCATGTATAAAACGATAAACGCACCTGAATCACTAAGATGTCCTTCACTGTCCTCATCATCGTCTACTAGTTCAGCTTGTCCATCATCTTCCGGCATGTCGTAGTCATCTAGGTTGATTTTAGGCAGAGTCCTAGAGGTCTGCTTAGCCTTCCTACGAGCTTTACGGGCGCGTTTCATTTCTTTTTCGACCTGAAATATTACGATAACAATAAATATTTTTTTCTACATCTGAGGAGGCTATCGTTTGGTAGCTGGATCAAGGGCTTGATTCAGAAAGCAGTACTTCTGGTCACGGCACGTATTGTTAAGAAGTTCCTCTCTCAAGAGCCCTGACCACCGGTAGCTCGGACCCTGTTCCCGATGCTGGTGGACTACTATTTTTTTTATATTTTTAAATGTTTTTGATTTATAAGAAAAACATAAAAATATTAATTTAAAAAAAAAAAACTAGCTTTTGCCCACGGCTTCGCTCGCGTTTTATTCGGGGTAGCACAGTTCCCCTTTCTTGATTTTCAGGTACCCGCTACCTGTAGTTTTTGCCCTAGCACCTTATTTATTGTAATAGCAAAGCTAAGATTTCTTCCTTCCTCTTCCTCCTTTTCTTCCTTCTTTCTCCCTCATTTTTTCATTTTTTTTCTTTTGTATTCATGGTCCCAACTACCTCTGTACCAAAATTTATCAAAATCAGGCGTGAAGACGTAACAAACTCACTTTCGCTTTTATAATATTAGTATATGTATAAAAATGAATAAACGCACAAAAAATCCATTAAACCTCGTCGGTTTCTTATATGTTTATGTTTTATAAGAAAAATACAGACAACATAGGATTAACAAACCAACAAACTCACTTTCGCTTTTATAATATTAGTAAGGATGATTTAATTACAATTAAAGTTTATAAAAGCGTGTTAAAAAAGCTCTAAGAGACTATCTCTAACCTCATCATCATCAGATTCTATATCCTCAGGCTCCGAATCCAGAGCTGCATCAGCGTCAGATAACTTCTTCTTCTTCGTTATCAACTTGGTGTAGTCCACGTCCTTCCGGTATGGGAAGGCTGTCCTCAGTTTCCGGACAAGGTAGTGGACCTAATGCATAGAAGGAGATTATAGTGACCACACGATCCAGCTACACCAGTGAAAAATTACTATGGCAAATGAACGTTAAAGAATATCTTTCTATTTCACCATAGTAGCATAAGTATTTATTATATGTATTGCTAGTTTATTCTTATACTAGCTTTTGCCCGCGGCTTCGCTCGCGTTAAATTCGGTAGCGCCTTATTGATTTGTAATAGTAACGCTAAGTTTTCCCGTTTCGTCCCTCTTTCTCCCTCATATCCCACTGTTTTTTTAGGCAGAGGTGCAGGAGGAGGTGGTTTTGTTACGTCACTCTTATAGTCCGATGGAACGGCATTGGTCTCCTAACATGCTTACCGAGGCACAGGGGTATCATACCGCCAACTTCCAAACTCCTGACTGTTACTGAGAAATTTCTAATGAAGAAACACAATATCACTTTGCCCTACGCGGGAATCGAAGCCAGACCCTTATCCCCAGTACGTCACAGTTACGACCACGAGACTAACAAGGCAGGCTCATTTGATACCCATGTCATATCTTAATATATATAAATCACGTGTCACGTTGTTTGTCCGCGATGGACTCCCAAGCTAATTAACCGATTTAAATTAAATTTACACACCGTGTCCAGTTTGATCCAACTTAAAAGATAGGGTAGGTAGGGTAGGAAGAGTAGGTAGGGTAGGTAGGTTGGGTACGGTAGGTAGGGTAGGTAGAAAGGTAGAAAATTGCATTGCAACGCAAGGGCACAGCTAGTGAATCTATAAAAATGAAATAGCCCGCCATCTTTGCGACGCCGCCATATTGGATTTAGAACGGGAAGAATTATAAAAAGTTAGGCATTACCTCTTGTTGTCCCGTAACAAATATGAGTATTCCTCCGTCGGGTAACCTCGTGTGAATTTTGACGGCTTTCTTGTATGCTTCCTTCAGATAGTCAGGGTTTGTGTTCTTATTGAAATGTGTAGTTACTGGAAACTGCCTCGAGTCTATCTGTGATAAAAATAATATAAATGAATATATCCTATTTGTTAATACTCATAAACTAGGATTTATTTGATTTTATGGATTAGAGATGATTACAAAAAAAAATATACAAGTATTTCTAGACTTTAATATTTTTTACAAACAAAATAAAATTGCAAAATATAGGCAGTGTTGTTTTAAGGCAACACTGAAATATAGTGTCGTTCTTTTTGGTAACGAACTTTTTGTTAGTTTGGAATGAAGCTACAGTATGCGATTATTGTATGAAATTAATTATTTTAAATGTTAAGACGGTTTTTTGCTTACAGTCTACACAATGATATAGACGGTTAATAAACTATATATGTGCCAAATTTCATATAAATCCGGTTAGCAGTTTTTGCGTGAAAGAGGATCAAACATCCACCCATCCCTACCTACATCCTCACAAAATTTAACTTTTATAATAGTCATTAGATAAAAACCTTTATAACTGGCGGTGGTTGCTTAAACAGCCTGGTATTCTCTGTGAAGTCCTCGACCCTGAGGGTAGCAGACATGATGATGAGCCTCAGAGGGGACCCTCGTTTCCTCCTCAACGGCACTATCCTGGACAGCAGACCAAGAAGTATATCTGTGTATACGCTCCTTTCGTGAGCTTCATCTATGATCACCACGGAGTATTTGCTTAGAAGAAAGTCTGACTGGATTTCTTTGAGGAGTACACCTGGTGGTCAAAAGATAAGCAAATCAAATAATTTATTTCAATTAGACCATTACAGGCACTTTTGAATGTCATGAAAACAAAAAAGAAGATACTGCTACAGTCCCAGTCACAAGACATAATAACGTGTGAAAGTACTGTAGTTGCCCATTCTAAAGCGTAGATCTCTATGGATGAAGAATGGGCAAGAAACTCCATGGACACTCTTTTAAATCATAATATTTTTACAAAACCATGGATACATCATTCATGTTGAGATCATAAATACATGTGAGAACGATGTAGAAAAACGAGTACATTAAGAGTGTCCAGAGTAAAAGCAAAAAAAAAGTTTAATAAATAAATTAATTAGTTAAAACAAACCGTGACGGCTAATAGATGACCAATCACAGCTGACAGCGCCCGTTCACGAATATGACGCATATATCAGCCCCATTCAGCTCAACCATTTTGAAGGGAACTAAATGACCCGACATACACGCCACCATCAGCGAGACATTTAAGTGAGCATGACAACAATTTGACAGCGTGCTAAAAAAACCGCACGTGGCAACACTAAACCACGAAAATCCACATGTTTTGTCTATATACTCAGTTAACTTAGAGGAGGTATACGAGTTAAGTCCTGTTCCTGTTTTAAAAAGACCATTCCAGACAAAAATCTCGGTCAACTTACATGAGTACTATGGAGATTAGCGTCTGAAATGAAAAAAATCTTACGAAACAACGGTCTTATCTAGTTTTTTTTAAAAGGCGTGTAACAGTGTTTGTGAAAACCTATTTGCAAAAAAAAAACATACCGGCCGAATTGAGAACCTCCTCCTTTTTGGGAAGTCTGTTAATAAACATCATTAATCATTTTAACCCGTAAAAATTTCCGGGGTTGCGGGTTGTTCGAAAGAGATACCGCGACCCCGGAACATAAAGGGCAATAGAAGGAACATGGGTGGGTTTTATTCAGTACAAGTTTGGCACTCCTCTCCGCTCCGCCCAGAGCGGGGGCAGTTATTTAATGACTGGCTAGCGCCCGCGGCTTCACCCGCGTGATATCGAAAAAAAAGTATCCTATGTGTTATTCCATATTATAACCTACCTCTAATAGTAGGATAGTAGGATAGGATAGTAGGATAGGATAGTAGGATAGGATAGTAGGATAGGATATTAGGATAGGATAGTACGATAGGATAGTAGGATAGGATAGTACGATAGGATAGTATGATAGGATAGTAGGATAGGATAGTAGGATAGGATAGTAGGATAGGATAGTAGGATAGGATAGTAGGATAGGATAGTAGGATAGGATAGTAGGATAGGATAGTAGGATAGGATAGTAGGATAGGATAGTAGGATAGGATAGTAGGATAGGATAGTAGGATAGGATAGTAGGATAGGATAGTAGGATAGGATAGGATAGTAGGATACGATAATAGGATAGAATAGTAGGATAGGATAGTAGGATAGGATAGGATAGTAGGATACGATAATAGGATAGAATAGTAGGATAGTAGGATAGAATAGTAGGATAGGATAGTAGGATAGAATAGTAGGATACGATAATAGGATAGGATAGTAGGATAGGATAGTAGGATAGGATAGTAGGATAGAATAGTAGGATACGATAATAGGATAGGATAGTAGGATAGGATAGTAGAATAGGATAGTAGGATAGGATAGTAGGATAGGATAGTAGGATAGGATAGTAGAATAGGATAGAAGGATAGTATGATTAAACGTACTCAAAAAAAAAACCGCAAAAAAATTGCATTGCTTGGAACTTACCGTCAGTCATAAACTTGATCTTAGTGTCCTTAGTAACGTTTCCCTCGAACCGCATGAGGTACGAAACCTCCTTGCTAGTCAGCCCCAACTCGTAGCCGACTCGAGCCGACATGGCGACAGTAGCAACCCGACGGGGTTCGGTCACGGCAATCATTTTGTGTTCGGCGTACCCCGCCTCGTAGAGGAATTGGGGGATTTGTGTGGTTTTGCCGCTGCCTAAAAAGTAATGGGGTTTGGTTTTTATGTTTTTTGGAAATAATTAATTATTTTTACTCATTAACGTATAAATAACGTGAGAACATCAAGCTGCGGCCCAGCCGTGCCAGACCAGGTTGCTCGAAAGAGATCTCGAAAAAGTAGAGAACATGAATGGGTTTTAGTCAGTATAAGTCTAACACTGCCTTCGCTTCCGCCCAGAGCACGAGAAGTCATTTAATAATTTGTTATTCGAAAAAAAGGCTAACAGTCTTTGCAATTTTTTGAAATATATAATAATTTCGTTTATTAATTTTTACATATTTCTTATTAAAAAACAAAAATTATATATTATTATGTACTAACCTGTTTCACCAGCAACAATAAGGAATTCATTCTCATTGATTAATTCCATAATCCGCTGCTCTTCACCTAAAATTGGCAATTTCAACCTTGCCACCTGAATTTTAGGATCTCTTTTCACTTCAACATGTACTGTAGAATGTTCAAGTAGTGGCTTTTTTTCGACCTTAATTTCTTCTTTATTGGAACCAGAGTTTTCCTTAACTTTTTCTGATTTATTTTCATCTTCTATACATATTACATCATTTTTCGTTTCTGTAACCACAATTTTCTTCTCTGTTTCACTAATTTGAATGTTGCTAACAGTATCTAGAGTATCTTTTTCATTGCTTACATGTCCATTTACAATTTCCGGTTCATCATCACTTTCTTCATCATCAGAGTCAGAGGAACTTTCTTCAGTAGACTGCTCTAGACCAACTACATTGGGATCATATTTCTTCTTCTTTATTTTCTCTGCATTATCCATCTTTAGAAGTCGTAGGCGTTTTTTAGCCCCTGGAAACCAAATTATAATTAATACAATGCTTTGTTAATATAATATAATACTATATTAATTAATACAATACCAAGTACTGACAGGGTTTTGGAGGTCAAAAAGGCAGTTGCTCCATTTAAAGTACCGGTTTAGAGCTGTATCTGGTTTGACTAGAACCCAACTCCCACATGGGGAAAAGGCAGGGAAAAGCTTATGACGGGATAATTTCAGAATGTGCCTACCAAACATCATCATCTGCCTAGTTTTTTCCCAACTAAGTTGGGGTTGGCTTCCAGTATAACCAGATGCAGCTTAATACCAGTATTTTACATAGAGCCACTGTCTTTCTGACCTCCACAACCCAGTTAGTTGTGGGTAATACAATACCCCTTGGTAAGACTGGTTGTTAGACTTTCGGGACACGGACTATCTGTAACGACTGTCAAAGATCTACAAATAACAACCGGGACCAACGGCTTAACGTGCATACTGAGACATTGTGGAAACTTGGTATGTAACGAGTGGTCATCCATCCACAGACCAACCTAGGCAAGCGGCTGACCTTAAACTTCGACCCGAGCGGCTGTTACTGTTATTATTTAGCCACGAGCTCCTCTCCTCTAGCATACATACCTGACTGTTATTTATACTACCGTATAAAACTTTGTTAAAAATTGAAGATTTAAGAAATAATACTGTTATTTAAACACTGCGCTTGCATTTACTGCTGTTTACTGAATAGAGGGAAATAACGGAACTCTTACATTACATCATCACGTCTGGTCTGTCTGTTTCTTTGACATACAGACCAGACAATGCAGGGTCTTCCCTGAGGACTGAGAACGGCTGGAGGTTTCTAGCTAAAATTACAACTATATAGTGTAGTTATTGGTCCTTGGTCTTTGCAGCAAAAGATATGGCCGTTTATGTCACTTGGACACAACCTAGGGTTCCGTACAAACTTAAGGCCGCAAATCGCCTGATGTAAAGTGCAGGATGGAGCATGCTTGCCTAGAACACTGATCTACTTGAACATTGCTTGAGTTGACATTGAATGCTACATGGCAGTTCACACATTAATTTTTAAGATTTCAGAATTAATCCCGAATGCTGATTCCGGTACACTTAAATATCCAGCATAAACATACCAGCAATACTGCTGAACTTCTTATTCTCATTCTCCTCAGACACTTCCTGGGTTCCAAGCTCCGAGTTGAGCTCATTGAGCTTCCTCAATCCAATAGTCTGGACAGCTGATATACCGGTTAGCTGCCTCGCTTCTTCAGCTGTGGCTTGTACTTGCGATAGAGATTCCAGGAGGGAGGCACGCTGAAATATAAAAAATAGAACTATTTAGTACTGGCACTGATTCTTAAGCTGTAAAACCATTACACAAACATTTTAAGAACTTAAATATGTATTAGCTATTTATATGGATGTCTAGCATCAAAAGTCGTAAAACGAATATAATCTAATATATAAAATTCTCGTATCACAGTTTTCGTTCCCATACTCCTTCGAAACGGCTGGACCGATTTGAACGAAATTTTGTGTACATATCGGGTAGGTCTGAGAATCGGCCAACATCTATTTTTCATACCCCTAAGTGAGCAGCGGGTGAAACCGCTGGGCACAGCTAGTGTACTAATAATAATACCAGCGTATAACTGTCCCACTGCTGGGCAAAGACCTCTTCTCATACAGAAAAGGCACAAGCATTGATCACCACACTTGCTCAAGACGGGTTGCCGATTTGAGACTTATATTAATTACTAGCTGTTCCCCAAGGTTTCACCTGCGCTGCTCAGCACCTGTTGGTCGTAGCGTGATGTTATATAGCCTATAGCCTTCCTCAAGAAATGGACTATCCAACACTAAAAGAATTATCCAATTCCAACCAGTAGTCCCTGAGATTAGCGCTTTCAAACAAACAAAACAAATTCTTCAGCTTTATAATATTAGTATAGATCAATCCAGTTTTCCTTGCCTGTTGTCTGTGATATCTTAGATAAACTTTAGAAAGTACAAGAAATTGTCATTGTGAAAAATTCACATGGCAAAAAGAAACACCTACTTACTTCTACTTTTTTTTAATGTACTTAGTGAAATTAGCAATCAAAATCAAATTGGTTCAATCTGTTTCGTTGTTTCAAGGAAATAAAGGATTATTTATTACATTTATTCAGTTCGAACACATAACCCTTCTTTTAGGCTGCACTGCAGTCGGGTGAAAACGGAAAAGATTCTGTCTCTGTACTCTGTATTAGCTTTGTTTGAAAGATTCCATTCAGATTTGATTGGCTGTTTAAATATAATGATCATACTCACATTTTCCTTCTTCTTTTTCTTCTCCACAATCTTTTCTAATCTTTTCCTTTGTGCTTTCGACAGGAATCTGGTTTTTTCCTTCTTTTCCTTGACCACTTTAGTGTCTCGTTTCTTTGAAGGCAAAGCTAGCAGATTTGTGGCATCACTGGCTCCATACTCGTTGCTAGCAAACTCAAGTTGAATCTAGAAAAAAGAAACAAAATATTAAGTTGTTATTTTCTTTCCTGCTTGTTTTTTAAAAAAGGTTAGGCAAAAGTCTTTAGTACACCCACTTTTTGACCACATGATTAGCGCAGTGGCTGTGCAATAGACTCTATGTGGCGTGTCTCAGGTGCAGATGGTTTACAGATAGTTGTTCTGGGTCTGGCTGTCTATGTATAAGATTTTATGTTTGTAAGTGCACCCATGATACATGAGAAATCCTGGTGTCACCTAGACATAGACAAATTCACTGTTAAAGAAGCAATAATCTATATACATCATCCAGTCACAAGACTCTAAGACTACATTGTTACTAAGAAATTCAGATGGGCAAAAAGAAACACGTCCATTAATCCTCTTTTCTTTTAGGAATATAGTCATGCAGCGATCATAGGAGCGTGTGATGATAACGTAGGCGTTAACAGGCAAAGCCTACATTCACAGTATGTACTAAAACAAAAATAGCAACGTGAAAATTGGTTACCTCATTTGTTTGCGAATTATCTATATTAGTTTTCACGACTTGTCGAGCTTTTGCATTGTATCGTCCTTTTCCCATCTTTGAAGAATAAGTCCAAGACTTCCGATAACATTAAAATAATAGCACTTTAAAAAGTATTTTTGACCACACGATTAACGATACCAACAATCCAACGTGTTTTTGTTATGACTTTATTTTTTTTAATGAATTGACAAGATAGAGTTTGACCAAAACTACTTACTATTCTATATGTACTTAAATTCTAGCATTTTTGATGACGCTTCAAACGTCACTTAATTGGAAAGGGGCAAACTTAGCAATTTTTAGTCTCTGTTTTAGTATACAAAATGTTCTGTTTGGGCATTATGCACATTACTTCCAAGCTAAGTGATTGTAAGGATTAAAAAGAACTTTTGAATTCATAGACTAATATAATATAAAATGAGAATTGACTTCAACGTCAACTGGTGGCTTCAAAATGGTTTTTAAGTGAAGTATGAACGAGTAGAACTATTGACTTAGTATATGTACTGCCGAAGCAAGTACAACTATTGACAAAATGTGCTTAAATAGATACACTAAACCATTGACAATAATAGTGTCACTGCACTGTCAGTCAATAGATTATAATGTCAGCCAGACGTCAAACGATCAAACTCACTCACATCACATGTTTGCGATATTTTGGATACAATGTGCGAATGTGCGTTTTTATTTAAATAATAAATAAATTATAAGAGAATAAGATGGGTCAGGAGACGTATTTCGAATTATCTAAGCGAGCTATACCAATAATCAAGAACGAAACTGCCTACTTGTCATGGCGTAATTCAATTATAACTGTGCGCACAACTAAGCGAGTGAATTTCCTCGAATATTCTTACAACCTGGAGTGTTTGGAAAGAGAAATAGATTTTACAGAAAGTTCAATACTTAGTCCTAAAAACAGCCCCGCTACAGATGTCTGCAACGCAAATTTTCTGAAGTCTGAAATGCGGAATGTCGACTATACAGAAATGATAGTGAATTCATCATTTTGGCCTCACAATGCAGCTCTGACTCAAGAAATGACTAGTGTGGTTATGTGTAAGTGGTCACCGCTACATTTCAGTAAAAGTGAATGTATTCTCGCTGTGCTAAATAACATTGGAGGCGTCGAATTCTTTAATAAAAATCAATTACAATGGAAGAGTATTCTAAACTTATCTCCTTGTGTTGCAAAACTGCTACGCTATAATAGATCTCCAGTATTTTTTGAAGACCTGAAAGAGTCTGTGAATATTCTAGAAACATCGGCAATATGCTGGGCTCCCGAATTAAATTCAGATGGTTCTTGTTTCTTTGTCACAGCACAGAAAAATAGTTTGGTATTGTTTTGGCAGGTATTCAGCAACATGGATGAACCAAAATTGAGAGGACGGTTTTCAGCTGATATGACAGATATTACTAGTATGAAATGGATACCAAAATGTCCAAATAACTTTTACTTAATATGTACTAATGTTCTGGGATTAATACATATCTTTGACATGGCAGTAGATGATGTAATAAGTCTCCTTCGATCCCATGTAATCTGGCCCCACAAAGACAGGATGATAGCTGTAAGCTTAAAATACATACATAAAGACAATCATATTGTTTTTATTTGCAGTAAACACAGACATTTATTAATACAAGTTATTGACGATAACGGAAAAGTACTGTACCAATATCTAAAAAATGTAAATGATCACCGAATTACTGACATTGCTTACACTAAGGATGGCATTTATTTCTCAACAGTTAATGTTAAAATATATAAAATTAATATGAGTTTTATAGATGGCAGCCTGAATGTGGATCTTGATCAGGTTAATCTAAAAGAGCCATATGCAACCTATGAGTTGTACAGTCTCCGGTTTTCATCAAACAATTTAATGTGTGCTTTAGCGATGGTGAACCGAAGAGTACTCTGCAGAAAAGAAGCACATAAATTGGAAGTGATTTTCGTCAGCACAGATTCTAAGCTAGAATCAATACTACCAACACTAGTGAGCAATCCCACAAAGAAATTAACTTACTACTGGGACTGTGTTGAACTTTTGCGATTTCAAATAACAAAGTTAAAGGTGATTCCTAAGCTAGACTATGATGAACTGTATGCTTCCCAAGACGGGTATATGCTTAAAATCTATTTGATAGTTATGACTTATCTTGCTGGCTTAAAAAAGGTTCTACGAGTATGTGATGTGAATTTACCAGAAACTTCACAAATAATTGTAAAAGAAAAAATATTATATTTACACGCAGAGTCATTACTGAATAATTTATTCGAGAAATGTCAAATAGCGGGACAATTGTGTGATTTTGACATGGAATGTCTATACGGCTGTAAAACTTATTTAGAATATTATTCAAAAAAATATAAAATTGTATCAGCATTTGACCATCATGTGTTGAGTACTTTAGAAAATAATTGTGAATATGTGTGTCAGTGTTGCGATGATAAAGTTGAAGGATTTTCATGTAAAAAGGGCCATCTGAACATGTTTTGTATGGAGAGTTTTACCCCCATTTTATCTGATGATTATTTAGTCTGTCAATGTTGTGGTTCAACTGCTCGGACGGATTTAGAATTAATGAATCCTCTATGTGTATTTTGTGATTTAAATTTAGTTAAGCCTGATTGATTATATCTAATTTTCTGTAGAAATAAAGAGATGATGAATAGTTATTGTTTTTACTTAATGTCATTAACAATTATATTTTTTTTAATTATTTTTCATTTCGGGCAAACTAATCATAATTAAAAGTAATAAAATTGTTACCTATCAAAATTGATGATTTTAATTTTATGACACCATTAAAAATTATCAAATCAATAAAATCAATGAAAATTTACATTTTTTTTTTTACGTTTTTGAATATTTAAATTAATACAATCACCCAGAAACGCGGAGAAAATTGGCGCTTCGCTGTATAACTTTTGACCGCGGCAAACTTGCGTACGAACAGTACCAGATGTACAAAATATAATATTAACAGCTGCACTGGTCAATCTTAATAAGCAACGCTTGATCAGGTCGAAGATGTGTAAGCATCCTCTCCAAAAGTACTCGAGTCAGAAGCCAGAGAAAAGTTTTTGAAACTTGATAAGGGTACAGTGTCAGAAGGGAGTTTGGTGCCATCAAGTAGGTTACAGCTATAATATCCGAGTAGACTCAAAAACTACCCTACTTATGTAGGATAAGGTTAGGTTATTGATAAATGGTCGGTACCTATATTACTAACTGTCTTGCGCTGATTCACCCGCGTCCTTGCTGCCCCGCTCCCGTGGGTAGTAGCGTGATGTTGTATAGCCTATATTACTTACTTCCCAATAATGTACTTAGCTTCCTATTAGTGGAAAAATTGTTAAAATCGGTTCAGTACCTACTTTTGGAGCCTATTCCATATAAACAAACAAATCTTTCCTCTTTATTATATTAATAACTAGCTTTTGCCCGCGGCTTCGCTCGCGTTAAATTCGGAGTACCTAACACAGTTCCCCTTGCGCCTTATTGATTTGTAATAGCAACGCTAAGTTTTCCCTTTTCTTCTCTCTTTCTCCCTCACATCCCACTTTTTTCAAAAAAATATTAGCCTATGTCCGTCTCCTGGTTCCCAACTATCTCTGTACCAAAATTCATCGAAATCAGTTTAGCCATTAAAGCGTGAAGAGGTAACAAACAAACAAACTCACTTTCGCTTTTATAATATTAGTAAGGATGTACAAATCAGTACAAATAATGGTAAATTTTTGACTGATTTAGGTTGGAATGAATAAATAAAGAACAAATGACAAATCGAATGCTAACAACTAGTTATCGGCTTTTTACGGACACAATGACCTTTTAGTCATTTAACTATCTAATATTAAAAATAAATAAGAATCATTTCTCAGTAGGACATGAGTACAGTGACCTCATTGGTAATTTTCTTCAGAAAGGTTAGATACTATAGCCCACAGTGAGTGGAAAAGAGCTCCACCTCTTTTCTGCTCCAGAATAAGTAAATAACACAAAATTCAAATTTTCTTACGTTTTTTTTTTTTTGCAAATTACAGGTCAATGGCAGGTTATCATTACTATTTTCCCAACTATCGTGAGGTGTGCTTCCAGACTATCTGCCATCTGGTTTATGTTGATTAAAAAAAAAGTGTGTGTGTCAGCTCCGACGCACGATTGGAGTTTACTCCTTAAGTACGAGTACCTATCTAACCATACGCAAAAAGAGTTTATTCAACTGAAAAAAGATTAATATCATATGAAAGGGTAAATTCACAAATTAATGAAAAAAAAATAGCAATATAAATACATCGACACTGATAGAAACAAACAAACCCAATAACATATAGTATATAGGTATAGTCGCCTATACAGCATACCATATGTACGTCTTAATACACTCACAGCCAAATTAGAAAGTTGCGCACCAAAAACGTGACACATTTTCGTTACCTACTTTAGTAGGTTTTACCCCTTTGGATTTTTCTCATACCGGGCGCCTTATATATGAAGTCGATTCTTAAGGAGTAAACTCCAATAAGATTCGAGACCGTAACAAATGTGACTTTACTAAGTTATAAACACTATAATGATCATAACAGCTCTCTGACGTCCAGTTCCAATATTTAAACAAAAAATGATTTGTTTTGCTTACGGATAGTAGTATTTTGACATACCTACGTCTCGTAGAAAATACCACTATCCGTGAGCAAAACGAATCGTTTTTTTGTTTAGCGTAAACTCATTTGATCCTATTCAACGACTTTTTCATGTAGGTAATTAAAATTAACCGAGTGTTAAATTTTGGATGTCACAGGCTACTTTGGGCACTTTCCCCCGGCGACGTCATTGTATCTCCCAGGTGCATAGGTACTATTTATACACACAGCCCGCGTTTATGTAGGACCAGACGTAAGAAGGTGAACTGGAAGGGATCTTTAATGACGACACCGTTGGCGCAATGGCTGAGCGATCGACTGCTGCGCTGCGTGTCGCGGTTTCGATTCCCGCACGTAACAAATATTTGTATGGTCTACAGATTGTTGTTCCGGGTCTAGCTGTTTGTTCATGTGAGTTAAATGTTTGTAAACGTACCCACGATATCTACAAGAGAAATTACTAGTGTGGGTGTGGGACATCGTTTAAAAAAAAAACTATTCTTTATATCTAAAGATGCAACAACCGCGGGAAAAAAGGTCGAGACAAAAACGGTGGACCTATCTTTTCAAGGTTAATATTGTAAAATTGACATTGGAACGTTGATTTTTGTGTAAGATTAACAATGCAAAAGTAATAGATAGGTAGATCTAAACCTACGCCTACTAACTTTATTACAAATATTTTAAGACTCCTCGCAAAAGAAACAATACTTGTAGAGTACTTGTCAGTCATTAAGTAGACTCAGTTCACTTAGTTCAACCGTGTTTCTGTTCCGTCTAAGTGGGGTCATGTTTTAAGCCACTGTCCCCAAATAGGGTCAACGTAGGCCAAGCATCCTCCATCAAAAAGTTTTCAGTACAAACCAATTATAGACCTACAAACACCAATTTGTTGGCTATGACCGCTATGACTACTCTGTCATCAATCCATAAGATATGGACAGTTAGTTAACCTAGGAAGCTAGTCTTGAAAGGAAAATCATCCTCATTTTCATGCCTGTTGCATACATAGAACCATATCCTTGCGCACTCAAAAATTACATCAATAAACTAGAGTGTTCACCCCGCCTTACCTAACCTCAGTTCTCGCGTAGCTGTCGGAGCGAACGCACGCGCGCTATGTGAAAAATAGATACTGAACTAAATAAACTCGATAATTAATAAATGTAAAATGTTTGTTTTGTGGTGTTTGACAGCCCTGTTTGGGTATACTCATGGATTTGCGCTGCCTTTCGAAGGATTATACAAGTTGGATATAATACATTATAATGATTTCCACGCCAGGTTAGTTTAGTCTTGTTATTACTGTCTTTTTCAGGGTCTTTAGTTAAATATTACACTAAGATACTTATATTGGAAATGTATTCTGTGAAAAGTGGGGTCATTCACTCAATTGAAAAGGTATCTTCTACATAAAAGGGTTGTGAAACTTTAATCCTTTAAACTGAAACACATTGGTGCTGTATGATTAGGGCATCTTAACCATATTTCGGGTCCATAGTAAAACTCGCTTTTTCCCAAATTTTGCTATGGGGCTGAAACCGGGCTTCGCATGTCCGATTGTTCTTCGTTTAGACACCTACAAAGAAGAAGGCAAACATAATATTTGCTTTTTATTCACCAGATACTACTACAAGGCACAATTGTCTTTACTCACTTGTGGCCTTTTGGCCTCTTAAAAGACCAATTTAGTTTGAATGATGTCTTTGTAGCACTTAGCTAGAAAGAGACTGCCCGCTTGGAGTTCTGGATCGTTGCATCGGGATCAAAAGTGAAAAAGTGTCCCATGTATTAATTCAGATTATCTTTTTATATAAAACAGAAAATCGTTGACTCCCTCAACACGAAATATTAGAAATGCCCCTTAAAATTGAGATATTTTCTTTTGATTTCATTGACCTTAAGACGTAGGTGCTCAAATAGACTGAAAAAATGAATCCTTAAAGGGGTAAAACAGAAATTAATAGACTAATGTGCTTTGAAACTAAGGAGCTGAGCAGCGGTCACGGCCGCTGGGCACAGTTAGTAAACATTAATATGTGTACCAAATTGCATTTAAATCCGTTCAACAATTTATGCGTGAAAGAGTTAACAAATACCCGCACAAACTGGGATGGTGGATACATTCAAAATTCAAACCATATATTACGGACATCGTCTATATTTGGATAGTACCTAATCCAAAATGCTTAAAACATATGATAGTAAAAAACAATCTAGCATTGATAATAATATGTTGCATAATAAGCAGGGTCAGTTAAACATTTCACGCTGTTTAACGAGAATGGATGCCTGCTTTACTTTTGAGTCGACTTTGTCATATAAAGAACTAGCTGGCACCCGCGTGATATCGAAAAAAGTATCCTATGTGTTATTCCAGACTATAATCTACCTCATCACCATCCATACCAACTTTCGCGTTTATAACATTAAGGAGGATAAGAAGGTAGGCTTTTATATGGACCGACTGCCTTTCTGACCTCCACAACCTAGTTAAACCTGGATAATACGGGGTATCCCTTTGGAAAAGCAAAAAGCAAGCTAGTATTGGTAGATATGAGCTGTGCATAGCTGGTAAAACTGGAAGCCGACCCCGAAACACACACACACAAATATAAAGAGCTCAGTAGAAGCCACAGACTCTGAATTCGTGCCTATTTGATGGTAATAGGGTCAAACTAAACATAACTTTTGACGACTCGGTTGGCGCAGTAGGCTGAGCGATCGACTGCTGCGCTGCCTGTCGAGGGTTCGTTTCCCGACCGGAACTAATATTTGTATGGCCTAGTGATAGTTGTTCCAGGTCTGGCTGTTTGTAAGTTTAATGTTCGTAAACGCACCCACAATACAGGAGAAATTCCTAGAGTGGGGCAACGTTTAAAAAAAAATGCATTTTGTGGTGGACTGTTGGTGTCCGAATCGGTTGATGGTAATTGGGTTAATTTGAACAAAACTTTGTTAACTTCCAACCGAATCATCAGAAGTCGAATTTCTAGTCACGTTGTATACATTGATCTAATCTCCACAATGTATTTCATTGAAAGCGAGAAGCGGTTTATCAAATAAACTCTTATCTGGAGACTCGTGAACAACGTGGGTGTTTTAAAGTACTCTCATACTCGTACCATAGTACTTCAAAGTGGCCACGCGGGTAAAGAATGGATGTTTATTTCTGTATGTAGATAAAGTGTTAATTACTAAAAGTATTAATAAGCAGAAACTTGCTAGTCATGCAATATAACATCAAGCTTGTTATCTACGAACTGAATGTTTTGGCAAAGGTGCACCTACACTTACGGGGGATCAAACCGCCATTTGTTGGGAAGAGATACCGTGGCCCGGAAAATGAAAGGCAAAAGAAGGAACATGAGTGGGTTTTAGTTAGTGAAAGTCTGACACTCCCACCGTTCTGCCCAAAGCGGGGGAAGTTAGTGGTCAAACGCGAGCCTATCAATAATAATAATAAAAAAAAAAAAGTTATTTGATGACTTCTCCGCAAAAAAGAGGTGTACCTACGACACATATATTTCGCCATATAGAGGAGGGGTACTGCTATTAACCGAGCGCAAGTTTAAACTCTCCGGCTATTATTGAGAAGCTGGCTCTTAAAGAGATACCGCGGCCTCGGAACATAAAGGGCAATAGAAGGAACATGGGTGGGTTTTAGTCAGTACAAATCTGACATTTCCCCCTGCTGCCCCGTTGCGACCAGCAAAGTACAGACATACCTACAGAATAGTCTATTTAAGTTTATTAAAGTTGGGTTTCTTATAGGCAACTTGGACAAGCGTGCTCCATCATAGGCCACATCATTACTTCACATTAGGCGAGTTGCACTCACACGCAAGCATATAGTGCAACAACAAGAAAATAAAAAAAAAAAAACTTGAGAGGTGTCAAGAGTTATCATTTATTATGTACAAAAAACCTATATGTATACACTCAACAAAAATAATCGTCGCGACACCACACTGTTCAATGCGGATTAGAAAGACGAAACGAAAATAACTGGCTTGCTTTTTATGAGAGAGAGATAGTGTGAGAGAGAGAGACAGACAGAGAAACACGCGCATGTTGCACGGCATACAACTATAGCAAAAAGTGTGGTTACAACTTTTGGCCTTTATTTTTTCCGTCTAGCCCCCTTTCGCAACGCGCGATAAGGAACTTTTTTCCAAAAAGGGTCAAGAACCGTGTTTCCGTACAAACTTGCGACATAAACAGCCATATTCTTTGACTGTGTAAACTTAGAAAGTTGATTTTTTGACAGCACAAAGATACCATAGACTTGAGTATATGGTTTTAATTTCTATTCTATACCTTACGCGTAACCTAGATAAAAGGTCCTTGACAGACAGACAGACGAACAAGAAACTGGTCCAATAAGCGTTCCCATTTTTCCTTTTAAGCTACGGAATCCCAAAGATCGCTCAAATCATCGTCTTTGATGTCTACAAAGTGTCTTTTGACGTAGAAATCATTAAAACGTATGACGCAATGACACCACAAAGTCGTTACATAATCATTTGCCACAATAGTGAAACATACAAGAAATCGCTGATTAGATAGTGGCGTTTTGGAAACTAACTGTCCTACGCGGTTTCACCCGCGTCTTTAGTTACAGCCCCGCTCCCGTGGGTAGTAGCGTGATGTTATATAACCTATGGTAGTCAGTGATAATGTAGCTTTGTAATAGCAAAAGAATTTTTGAAATCGATCCAGTAGTTTTTGAGCTTATTCGTTTTTACGTACAAAAACATAAACCTTTCTTCTTTATTATAAGTAGTTAATTTATAATTTAAGTATAGGTTGCTACTAGCAAAAGTAGTATCCTTACTAATATTATAAAAACGAAAGTGAGTTTGTTTGTTTGTTACCCCTTCACGCTTGAATGGCTAAACTTGGATGGATGGATTTTGGTACAGAGATAGTTGGGAATCAGGAGACGGACAGTCTATAACCAGGCTCATCACATAAAGTTATTTTTTTTTCTTAGAAACCGGTGGACGTTTTTTATTCAAATGTAATTTATTTGATGAATTGTTTCTTTTTTTCAAATAAATTGAACTAAATAAATTGATTTTATTTAACTTTCAGACAGAAAGACGGACAACACAGTGGTCCTATAAGGGTTTAGCTTTTCTCTCTTGAGCTACAGAACCCTCAAAAAACATGAAAATAGCTTTATACAATTTAATAGTGGTGAATCAGTTGCTTGCAGCTGTGGCCGGTTAGACTGGAAGCCATCCCTAAGATAGTTGGAAAACGGTTAGGCAGATGATGATAATTACGTAGATCAACACTTTCGTTTTTTTTTAATTGATCGTGGATAGTCACAGAATTAATAAAGCGTCCATTAACACGTTGATTACGTATTCATACCTTTCTCTTCCTTAATGAACTGTTATTAGAGGCACATTGAGTAAATAGAAGAAACAGAGCTACAAATAAAGAAAAAAGGAATAAAGAAAATGTGTTATTTAACACATGACTTAACTTATAATAATACTAGTAAGGATTTAGTATCTTTAAAAACAGAAATCGCTGAGATATAGGATCACATTTTTCTGTTTTCGATTTTGGCTTTGTTTCTGCAATAATAAAAGATGACATTAACATCTGGTACTTCTTGAAAACCGAAACCATGTATTTTTACTAACGTGACGAAAATTTTACATAGAAAGACATCCCTTTAAATTTTGTTGTAACAAACTAAATGGGACTTAAACGTAGTTGTTATAAGATACACTTTTCCCTAAACCTTTGGAGAATTGTATGAACCTAGAAAACACCCTTTTAAATTTTGTGGTACCAAACTAAATGGGACTTAAACATAGTTGTAATAAGGTACACTTTTGCCTAACCCTTCGGAGTTTTGTATGAACCTCGGACTCTGCCAACTATTTACTCATGTACATACTTTGTACTTGTACAAGTTTGTTGTTGTTTAATCCAACCTTGATACCATTCTCGCGTATCGATATAATGTCAAGATTCTGTGACGAAACCCGACCGGTATTTTGCGACAGTGTCATTACAGTACAACAGTGTCAGTACTAGTTAATATAAGGTTTATCTATAACTAGCTTTCGCCCGCGGCTTCGCTCGCGTTGAATTCGGGGTAACACATTTCCCCTTGCGCCTTATTAGGTAATTTGTAATAGCAACGCTAACTTTTCCCTTTTCTTCCCTCTTTCTCCCTCACATCCCACTTTTTTTAAATAAAAATTAGCCTATGTCCGTCTCCTGGTTCCCAACTATATTTGTACCAAAATTCATAACAATCGGTACAGCCATTAAAGCGTGAAGAGGTAACAAACAAATAAACTTACTTTCGCTTTTATAATATTAGTAAGGATAAGTATAAGTAAGGATAGAAGGAAGTAGGATTTAGGTATACTTATGTAGAATGATTTTTATCGATATTTCTTAACAGTGAGACCCTCTAATTACCACTGCGACTGGAAGTGCACAATAGATTTAGAATGTTGTCACTTAGCTAACCATGCATTGTCATCCAGCCTAAATATATACATGCAATGTTTAATAATGTTTTCAATTTAATTTTTTCGCGCTTAAATTGGTATAACGTAATAAAGTTTTGACTTTAACTTTGCAAAATTTCAGCTAAACCGAAATTGTGGGTTATTTTTTACACAATAGAACCGTATTAAAAAAAGGTTAAAAATTAAGTTCAACTTCGTTTCGATACTGTCGAAGGCTCGAGACTTAATCTATAATCAATACTAGTCGACGAGTAGGTATTTTAAAAATTATGAAGACACATTGTATTACTCGTTCTGCAGATACCTATTCGTTGTTAGAAACATCATCTTATATTTATTATTTTGTAATACATACAAACAGAGAATCCTGTCACGTAGGAAGCTACATTTTATAAATATAAAAATAAAGAGAAAAAATTGTTTGTTTGTTTGTATCGAATAGGCTCCTAAACTGCTGGACCGATTTTAACTATTTTTTCACATTACATAGCCTCCTCAGGAATTGATCGAGGCTCTTGGCAATTAAGCCATTGGCAGATACGACTATCAGCATAATGATCGCTGAGTCCACATCCCATAAATGTCGATAACCTCGCGAGCCAAATCAATCCTTACTGATATTATAAAAGCAAAAGTGAGTTTGTTTGTTTGCTACGTTTTTTTTTTTTTTTTTTCGGTTGGGAAATCATCCAATGACTTCCCCCGCTCTGGGCAGAGCGGGAGGGCATGTCAGACTTGTACTGACTAAAACCCACCCATGTTTCTTCTTTTGCCCTTTACGTTCCGAGGCCGCGGTATCTCTTTCGAACAACCCGCAACCCCGGCAGGCAGAGGCTCTGGCAAGCCCCTCTGCTTTGCTGACTCTCTTTGAGGCGCGCGTGAAACACGAACGCGCCGTCGACACGGCCTGTCGTCAATCGACGGACGGACGGTGAACTACCCATTGCTCACCGCCCACAGGCCCGCATCTACGGTGGCCGGAAGTCGTCTCGCGGCGCCCGGCGCCATGGGCGTCTCCCGCGGCGGCTGGGTTGGGCAGATGTTTTCTCTCTCAAACGCCCGGCCACCTCCTTCGCTAGCATTACTGCTTCGCAGAAGGTGGTGACCGCTTCCCATTCCCTCTCGCTCCGGACCATGGCCTGAACCAGGGCCGGACGCGAGAGATCGCCGCCGCCGATCGCCTCTACGAGGGCACGGCGGTGCTCCGCCCAAGCCGGGCAGATCGCCACTGTGTGCTCCACCGTGTCCTCCGGGCGATCATCACAATGGTGACACCCGGGCGCTTCCTCCCGCCCGATGATGTGCAGGAACCTCCCGAAACTTCCGTGACCGGTGAGGACCTGCGTCAGGCGGTAGGTGAGGACGCCTTGACGCCTCTCCAGCCACTCCTCAAAGAGGGGACTTACCGCCACTATTGTGGCGTGCCCTGTTTGTTACGTCTTCATGCCTAAAATCATCAAAATAGGTTAGGCCATTTACCTTACCTATTTTGATGAATTTTGGTACAGTGATAGTCGGGACCCTGAAGACGGACAGTCATTATTTTATTTTATTTTAAAAAGTGAGATAAGGGGGAGAATGATATTTTTTTTCGATCACGTTAGCGTTAGCCTAAAGTAACTATGCCACGCGGACGAAGTCGCGGGCGGAAGCTAGTTGTATAATAATTTTGCTGGACGCAATGACCTCGGAACGCAGTACACACACTTTGCCGGTGTTTTAGTAATAAAAATAACGATGTTATCCAACACGATTAACGACATTCAAAGGTTTCGTCACATTAAATTACAAAAAACGCAGCCGAGGGCTCTAGCTAGTAATTTAAAAAAAAAACCGAAAATAATTAAAAAAAACCGGCTAATATCTGAAACGGCTGGTCCGATTTTGACAGGACTATACCTACGGGTTTCACAAAGTGGTAAGTTACGGAAGTAACTTAGGACACTTTCCATTTAGAAAAGGGATTAGGGTTCGTTAATTTTATTGTCTATGTCAGTAATGGAGTTTCTTGCCGGTTTTCCTTCATTAGAACCGACCAACCCGAACCGTGCACCTTTTTTCGACGTTTTATAAGTGCCCATGTAGGCCTTTGTGAAATAAAAATATTTAGGCTTTTGCTTCTTTAGGACCTAGGATCTAGGCGTCAAAGTACTTCTCCGCATCGCTATGATGCGGAAACGAAGTCAGAGAACTGGCAGCATAAAATAATCATTGCCACGTTGAATGGTAATGCTTATTTTTTGCCTAAAGAAAAACCCAGAGCTCTAGTCACGCTTAGTCGGCGAGAGTATACTCTTATCTAATATATAAAATTCTCGTGTCACAGTTTTCGTTCCCATACTCCTCCGAAACGGTTGGACCGATTTAAACGAAATTTTGTGTGCATATCGGGTAGGTCTGAGAATCGGCCAACATCTATTTTTCATGCCCCTAACTGAGCAGCGGGTGAAACCGCTGGGCACAGCTAGTCTAATATATAAAATTCTCGTGTCACAGTTTTCGTTCCCATACTCCTTCGAAACGGCTGGACCGATTTGAACGAAATTTTGTGTGCATATTGGGTAGGTCTGAGAATCGGCTAACATCTATTTTTCATACCCCTAAGTGAGCAGCGGGTGAAACCGCTAAGCACAACTAGTTTACCTATATAAAATTCTGGTGTCACTGCTGCTTGACCGATTTTTATAAAATTTTATATGCATAATTCAGTAAGTCTGAGAATCGGCTACTATCTATCTTTCAAACCCCTGAGTGAAAAGGGGACCTGAGCAGCGGGTGAAACCGCTGGGCACAGCTAGTACAAGTTACCTATAAAGTTCTTGTGTCACGGTTTTAGTTGCCATACTCCTCCGAAACGGCTTGATCGATTTTTATGAAGTTTTACATGTTTGGGAGGTCTGAGAATCGGTCAACATCAATTTTTGTTCATGTTTCTCTTCAGAAAAGGAGCTAGGCAGTTGGTGAAAAAACTCGGCATTACTAGTAAAATCTATACTAATATTATAAAGCTGAAGAGTTTGTTTGTTTGTTTGAACGCGCTAATCTCAGCAGGGACTACTGGTTGGAATTGGATAATTCTTTTAGTGTTGGATAATCCATTTCTTGAGGAAGGCTATAGGCTATATAACATATCACGCTACGACCAACAGGTGCTGAGCAGCGTGGGTGAAACAGCGGAGAACAGCTAGTATACTATATCTATCATTTTCCTACTGATCATGATTTTCTTCCTGCTACGAAACTTTCAGCAATTGTTTATATACACCAAAACCACAACACGCCAGTCATGGTCATGACGTGGTTAAGGAAAATCAATATTAAACACGAACATAATAATCAACAATAGTAATTACACTAAAATAACTACTACTCATTCAAATGAAATGTGATAAAGAATATATTTTTAAACAATAAATATACTTACGTTTTCTTTTTGGGGTGGGAAATCATCAAATAACTTCTTCCGCTCTGGTCGGAGCGAGGGGAGTGTCAGACTTTTACTGACTAAAAACCACCCATGTTCGTTCTATTGCCGCGGTATCTCTTTCGAATAACCCGCAACCCCGGCAAAAAATATACCTTATTATTAAACGGTAAATTGTTTGTTTATGGCCGGAAAGACCCGCATAGAGAGAACAGGTTATAGGGGTAACCTTTGCCCAGCAATGGGACAGCAAAAACTTCAACAAGAATGAACTTGTTATGATGACGAAGAACTACTGGAGATTTATTATGAATGACAGTACGGTTGTCATTATGTCGGGTATGCCACCGTCCGGGTGAATCAATTCTTCACATTATTTCTTACTAGCTTTTGCCAGCGGCTTTGCTCGCGTTAAATTTGGGGTAACACAGTTCCCCCTTTCCTGATTTGCATGTAGGTACCTGCTACCTGTAGTTTTTGCCGTTACGCCAAAGCTAAGTTTTCCTTTTTCTCCCTCATATCTCAATCTTTAAAAAAAATGTCCGTCTACTACAGGGTCCCAACTATCTCTGTACCAAAATTCATTAAAATCGGTTTAGCCATTTAGCCATAAAGTGGGATATGAGGGAGAAAGAGGGAAGAAAAGGGAAAACTTAGCTTTGCTATTACAAATCAATTAGGCGCAAGGGCAAAAACTGCAGGTAGCAGGTACCTGCAAATCAGGAAAGGGGAACTGTGTTACTCGAAATTTAACGCGAGCAAAACCGCGGTCAAAAGCTAGTTAAAATATATAAACGGTATAATAAAAATATCTTACATTCTTTTCAGATTCGAAGAGACTTCAGTAGACACTCCAACTTGCCGCTACAACAACAATTCCTGCATCGGCGGCTTCCCCCGTCTTTACCAAGAGATACACACACTGCTGCAACAGAAGCCTGACTCCATAGTCCTGAACGCTGGAGACAGTTTCCAGGGGAC
Organism: Ochropleura leucogaster; assembly: GCA_958449745.1. NCBI lineage: Eukaryota > Metazoa > Arthropoda > Insecta > Lepidoptera > Noctuidae > Ochropleura > Ochropleura leucogaster. The sequence goes on along the minus strand of OY288220.1, from coordinate 3,851,899 downwards.
CTACTGGTATACCTTGCTGAAGTGGAACGTCACACAGGAGTTCATGAATTTGATACCACATGATGCTCATGTAAGTATATCAAGTATACAATAAGTTACCCAAAGCACAGATATTATAATACTAGCGTGTTATGGGGATTTTTAAAAACAAGGACATATTTTTTCCATGGTCAAAAAACAGTTACAAAAACTTCAAAAACAAATCGATACATATAACGCCATCTATTGAGGTTTATTTGAACTTTTTTTTTCTTTCTGCGCAATGAGACCCCATGCCCAAAGTTATTATTTTAAAGAACAGCCATGATTGTTGTTACAAAAATGTTACCTACTACTCTATAACCGATTAATTTAGGATCTTTTATGATTCTAATATGTTATTATTCCGTTTATTCATTTTTATACATATTATTTACATATTTGAAATATTTCTTTTAATATAAAATATACATTATACCTATATTTAAAACAAAAATGCAAAAAAATACAATTACACTTTTTAGGGTTTCGTACCTCAAAAAAGAAAAAGGAACCCTTATTGTTTAACATTGTTGTCTGTCTGTTTGTCTGTCAGTCTGTCAGTCAAGACCCTTTATCTAAGGAACGCGTAGAGGTATCAAGTTGTAATTTAAAAAAGTACCTATCTTAAACTAGTGTCTACTCAAAAATGTTTGTATGCCGCCAGGCAGAGACTCTTGAATTTTTGTTAACACCTTATTGTAATAGGTACCTATATTCTATTTAATTTAAAACTTCGTATTCGTAATGTGGTATTTCGCCAGTATTTCCCGCAAAATAAGTCGTGTGATAGTGTCGATAGTATTTAAAGTAAAAAGGTTGTCTTGAAAAGATCGCTTTTAGCGAATCGTGTGGTGACACAATGGGCGGTCTTATCGCTAAAAGCGATCTTACACTAGACAAACTTATAAATAAGGTGTTATTTATAAGTTTGTCTAGTGTTATTCTTGTTACTTGTATGGTGTACATAATAAAGAATATTCTATCTATCTAATGTATGGGATTCTTGTTTTTATCACATTCATAACTTATTAGGTACTCATAATGACAGTTTGTAGCCCAGCCAAGTCAGCCCAATATGTCATACAGAATAAATAATGTCGTGAGTTATTTCAAAACTGCTAATGTTTGTTGTTGAATTGCACATTGTTTAAAAATAAATGATATACTAGTTATTCATAGTATTCAAGGTTATATGTGTTGTCATAGTAATCATTTTTTATGAGAGAGCACATCATAACTCAGGTTGCTGATGTTGAGGTAAAAACAGGCAAGCTAAAGTAGGAGGGGGTGGCCACGTAGCTCACATGCACGCGGAGAGGTGGGTTAAGATCGTCACACACTTTTTTTAATTTGGGGATGGGAAATCATCAAATAGCTTCCCCCGCTCTGGGCGGAGCGAGAGGTGGTGTCAGACTTGTGCTGACGAAAACTGCATGTTCTATTGCCCTTTATGTTCCGGGGCCGCGGTATCTCTTTCGAACAACCCGCAACCCCGGCAGGCGGTAGCCCTAGCAGGCCTCCCTGCTTTGCTGGCATCCCTTTAAGGCGTGGAACACTAAAGCGCCGTCGACACGGCCTGTCGTCAATAGACGGACGGACGGTGAGCTACCCATTGCTCACCGTCAGACCCGCATCTACGGTGGCCGGGAGCCGTCATACTCTGGACTCCTCATTATGGAAGTCGCCGTCGAATGGTGTGACGATCTGGGGTCTAAAATGGCCACTTAACCATACAACAGACAACAAGAGGGTCTTGACAGACAGACCCTAAGAATAGCCAGACCCGGAGTAACATCTGTAGGCCATACAATTATTTGTTCCGTGCGAAATCGAACCCTCGACACGCAGCGCAGCAGTCGATCACTTAGCCGCTGCTCCTTGCTATTTTTAAAATGAATCCGTCTTATAAAAGAACTAAAATAATTGAATGTAGTTTGATAAACGGGTGTTATAAGACCGAAAGACTCATTTTCTCTTTTTGTACTGGACGAAGATATTGGCTCTCAAGTCAAAAAAACTTGAGAGGTGTCAAGGAATACCCGAATGCAACGTATTATGTACAAAAAACCTGTATATACTCAACAAAAATAATCGTCGCGACACCACACTGTTACACCACAATGCAAAATAGAAAGACGTAACGAAAATACTGGCTTGCTTTCTATGAGAGAGAGTGAGAGACACGCGCACACCACACGGCTTACAACTATAACAAAAAGTGTCATTACAACTTTTAGTCTTATTTTTTTTCCATCTAGCCCCCTTTCGCAACGCGCGATAAGGAACTTCGTTTCAAAAACAAGATTGTTATGATCTTTCAATCAATAACCCGTGTATTGTACAGACGCCAGCAGGTCAAGCTACCCGAAACTGTAAATTTTTCCCAATGAACCTTGAACCTAATACTTTAGAAATAAAGTCGAAAATCTATCAAAGAAATCTGACAGATTGTAGTAGCTTGATGTGCAGGCGTCTGTACAAAAGATGACACACATCACAATGTTTTGAGGACTTGACTTTTAGTAGTATCGTAAAATGTGATTGATCACCAAAAAAAAAAAATACGAAAACAGCCATATTTTTTGGCGTCGAATTACTTCATTCTACGTACAGTATGCTTGGTTGACGATTTGCACATCGTTTTGTTGCATTTTATCTTGCAACACCTTGAACTGCATAATCGGACTCTATTCTAGTTACAATAAGGTTGCTTTAACTGACAATTAGTCTGGCAAATTTAAATTGTCGCTTATTTTCTTTTCTTTGTGTTTTAATTGTGTTTGTGTTTAAATTACTGTAAAAGTATCTACTGTAGTCGCATGTCGTAAAATACGAATGAATAAGTATATCAGGGGATCTAAAATGCTGTTTTAGCAGAATTACAATCCTTCCTTACTAATATTATAAAAGCGAAAGTGAGTTTGTTTGTTTGTTTGTTACCTCTTCACGCTTTAATAGCTAAACCGATTTTGATGAATTTTGGTACAGAGATACTTAGTTGATGATAACCAGAGACGGACATAGGCTAATTTTTAAAAAAAAGTGGGATGTGAGGGAGAAAGAGGGAAGAAAAGGGAAAACTTAGCGTTGCTATTACAAATCAATAAGACGCAAAGGGAACTCTGTTACCCCGAATTTAACGCAAGCGAAACCGCGGGCAAAAGTTAGTAGGATAATAATATGAATTAGGTACGTTAAAATTCTTATTATGGTCACAGATGTCGCTCTTAATGTGCACGTCTTTTTACATCGTTCTCACACATTTGTATAATCACAACATGAATGATGTAAATACGATTTTGTAATAACTGAAAAGAGTGTCCATGGAGTTTTTTGCCCATTCTTCTCCATAGATATCAACGCTTTGGAATGGGCAACTACAGTACTTTCACAAGTTATTATGCCTTGTGACCGGGACTGTAGATTCATTTTGTTTCTTGACATTCAAAAGTGCCTGTAGTGGTCTAATTGAAATAAATGATTTGATTTGATTTGAGATGCAGTTAATATTGTGAATTGTTACTTTAAGATTTTCTTCGAACGGTAATGTAATTCATATTATTAAACAATTAAAATTCGGTTTAGGCAGCCATTTTATACACCCAACACCTAATTCACACAAACAAATTGATGAACACTCATATTACAACAAACCACGTAGTTAATGGGTTTGACGTCAACCTCAATTAAATATCAATTACGATCTCTTGTGGACCTAGACGAGTGGAATTCGCTTTCATAGCGTTTAGGGTTATAAATTATTTGGCATGCCTAACTTTTTTTTTTTTTAAATATACCTATATACGTAATACCCCACACTAGGAATTTCTCCTGTATCGTGGGTGCGTTCATAAACATTTAAACTCACAGACACAAACAGCCAGACCCGGAACAGCCAATTGTAGGTCTTGAAAAAAATGGACTAAGTATCGCTGTTATTTATACATTAATTGGTTTTCAAAAGTTATAGGTACATACTTAAATTAATTAATATTTAAAAATATCAAATCAGAATGTAAAAATAAATTGAAATTAGAGACATATGTTCAAAATAATAATTAGTATATTTATTGTACACATTGTTGATAAAAAAGTTTTGTCCAATAAATAAAATCTCTTTTAAAATTCTAATTGCACTGTTTCTTTTCCGCAGGCAATAGGTAACCATGAATTCGATGACGGCCCCGAAGGCCTAGCACCTTACCTCGCAGCGTTGAAGGCTCCGGTGCTAGCTGCCAACATGGACACCAGCGAGGAACCTGTTCTCCAAGGCCTGTACCAGCCTCATCTAATTGTGAAGAGGCAGGGACGGAATATAGGACTTATAGGTCTGATTACACCTGATACTGCAGTAAGTGTTATGGCTTTTTCTTGCGGATGGAGAATAATCAAATAACTGGCGCAGCGGGGCGGGGGTATCAGACTTATACTGATTAAGCCCACCCAATTGTACCCACCTATGTTCTTTCTATTGCCCTTTATGTTCCGGGGCCGCGGTATCTCTTTCGAATAACCGGCGGTGGCCTGGCAGGCCCCTCTGCGAGGCGCGCGTGGAGCATTAACGCGCCGTCGACACGGCCTGTCGTGAATAGACGGACGGACAGTGAGCTACCCTTGGCTCACCCAAAGTTTTATGGCTTTAGTATTCTTCTAACTAACGTTTAGTTGTCCATATTAGCCTAGGATCGAAAGATCTGGAAGTTATGGGAAATGGCTCTATGTTGTGTAATGTTCCTTCTATTGCCCTTTACGTTCCGGGGCCGCGGTATCTCTTTCGAACAACCCGCAACCCCAGGTGATTGCACAGACTCTGAAACGCTCTTGCCCAGTTATTTTTGTTATAACAACCGTCGCATTCATGCTCGTCGCTTCGGGTAAAAACCTGTTATTTTAAAACTACAAACAGATACTTCAATTTCATTTATGAACATTGTAGATAAACGGCTACACTGAGCCGTAACAATGATCAACATTCATCGTTCGTTAGTGATAAATTGATAACATACAAAACAACATTTGTCTCAATCGTCAAGAATGTCGTGTGTCACAATACTTTGAGTTACAAACATTCTTGAGTAAATGTCGCGTTATGATATCAGCGGTATCTACTGTTTTATCTTCTACAATTGAGCTGGTAAGCCCCTATGTGTTCCACCGAAACGGCAAAGCGACTAACTATCGATTCAGGTGGCCTTTTTTACCGCTCTGGGCAGAGCGGCCAGCAATGTACTGACTAAAACTCTTCCATGGTCCTTCTTTTTCCTTTTGTGTTCCCGGGCCACGGTATCTCTTTCGAACAACCCGTAAGCTCCTCTCTCTCCTACTTTGCTGATTTCGCTTTGGAAAGCGCGATGAACGCGGAGCCGCCATCGACACGGCCTGTCGTCACTAAATAGACGGACGGTAAACTACCGAAAGAGATATCGTGACCCTGGAACATAAAGGGCAAAAGAAAGATTAAGGGTAGGTTCTACATGTTCAGCGGACAATTAATATATATAGGTATGCATCGTTTATCGAGTTCCGACAATTAGTTAGACTAGTAGGAGCTATGAGGGAACAAATGAACATACACACACACATACATACCCTGCCAAAATTATAACCCTTCTTTGGCGTTGCCGTAGTTGGATTAAAAACTAGCTGAGCAACACTTGTTTGGCACATTGTTTCTCGTTTGTCAAGACAAGTAGTTAAAGTACGGCCAACGAGAAGCGATACCAAATGTAAACAAAACCCATGCTAAAACCCCATCTAAAATGGCCGCCCGAATGTTGGCGAACCCGTCTTAAAGTTGTCATGTTTTTGCCGGGAGAACGAGACATTACGACAAAGGCACAAGATGGAAAGAGCTAAATATTAGATTGTCAACGCCACAGTTGTTCTTTAGGTTAATTACGTTTCGTTTCGCTGCTAGTTGGCCTTAGTGTAGACTAGTAGGAGCTATGAGGGTACAAATAAACGGGTGTTCATAGTTGGTAGGCCATACCTGTAGGTTAACCCTCCTTTGGCGTTGCCGTAGTTGGATAAAAAAGCTAGCTGAGTAACGCTGGTTTGGCAGATGAAACACTGGCGCTTGCTAAATAGATAAGCAAAATAACCAATAAGCCATCTCTGATACACATTAACTCAAGGACGACAACGGAACCATCAAAACACACTCACTACTCTATCGCTTATCATCGGCAATGGAACACGTTCCTTAGACGTTGAAGTGTCAAAATTGTCTTTATCTTTAACATTTTATCTGTCTTGTGTCACAAACTCGATAGGTGATAAGTTTCTAGTTACGGTAGTTATTTCAACATGTTATTTATTATCTGGATTTCGATTTCTGAATGTACGTTGTTGTAGCCTGTATCCCTCGACTTCGTCTGCGTAGCTTTCGTTTCGTTTAAAGGTTACGTACCCAAGGAGTAAAACGGGACCCTTTTACTAAGACTCCACTGTTCGTGAGTCTGTAACCAGAAGGGCTACTATGACATCTTATAGCAATTCTTATTCCACTGAGGGAAAGAGATGGTGCTAGACACCCTGTATAGCCCTGTCTCTTTCCCTCAGTGGAATAAGAATTGCTTTAAGAGGTCATAGTAGGGTAGCAGATTGTATGTCATGAACCACGATGGTTAAATAGTCGAAATTTTCACAGCTCATGTATTTATGTTGCCGCTATAACAACAAATACTAAAAAACAGAATTGAATAAACATAAGGGGGCTCCCATACATTAAACACGCTTTTGTACCGTTTTTATAGATGACTAGGTTTTGCCCGCGGCTTCGCCCGCGTTAAATTTGGGGTAACACAGTTCCTCTTGCGCCTTATTGATTTGTAATAGCAACGCTAAGTTTTCCCTTTTCTTCCCTCTTTCTCCCTCACATCCCACTTTTTATAAAAAAAAAACCTATGTCCGTCTCCTGGTTCCCAACTATCTCTGTATCAAAATTCATTAAAATCGGTTTAGCCATTGAAGCGTGAAGAGGTAACAAACAAACAAACAAACTTACTTTCGCTTTTATAATAGTAGTAAGGATGTTACGGAACTACAGTACTTTCACATGTTATTATACCTTGTGACCGGGACTGTAGCTTCATCTTTTTGTTTCTTGTCAGTATTTATCAGGGATTGACTGCCTATCTGACCTCCACAACCTAGTTACTAGGTAATACAATTAAATACCCCTTTATTTTTCGTTTGGTAAATCATCATAAAATTTTCCCTCGCTCAGCCAGACTTTTACTGACTAAAAACCATCCATGGTTCTTTTGCTCTACATGTTCCGGGGCTGCGGTATCTCTTTCGAACAACCTTTAACCGCGGCAGGTGGTGGCCCTGGCAAACCCTTCTGCTTTGCTGTCATCTGTTTGAGGCATTAAATACCCCTTAGTAAGACTAACCCCCGAATACTGAAACGTCACTCAAAATTTTAGTCCCACTTAAATTTAACAGAGACTCAGAAGTGACGTTTGACCATACAAAATCTAAAGTTTAAGAGCTGCTCAAATGTTAAGCAGCCCTCACATTTTGAGTGACGTTTCAGTATTCGGAGGTCAGACGTCCAAACTTTGGGATTATGGCTAGATCTTTGACACATCTGTACGTGTGTACTGTCAAAGATCTACATATGACAGCCGGGACAAATGGCCTAACATGTTTTTTGATATTATGGAAGTGATTTGATTAAGTTGTAACTTTTTGGATCGTCTTTTGTTTTTTTTTTTACTTGAATCTCTGTTCTGTTTCTGTCACTCTCTCATGAATTGATAATCTTAATCTGCAAAGAAATAGGTACTTTTATTGTTTCTATATTTTTTTAAATATCCTCCAGCGTGTGATAGTTTATTACTAGTTTAAGTTTACACATGTTATTTGCAAAATTGTGGTACTTCTCGTCCACAGAAGCCATTAATGAAGAATTGAAGTTGATATTACGGAAGTGCGTGATAGCTCCTATTATAATAATACTAGCTTTCGCCCGCGGCTTCGCCCGCGTTAAATTTGGGGTAACAAAGTTCCTCTTGCGCCTTATTGATTTGTAATAGCAACGCTAAGTTTTCCCTTCTCTTCCCTCTTTCTCCCTCACATCCCACTTTTTTTTAAATAAAAATTTGCCTATGTCCGTCTCCTGGTTCCCTACTATCTCTGTACCAAAATTCATCCAAATCGGTTCAGCCATTAAAGCGTGAAGAGGTAACAAACAAACAAACTCACTTTCGCTTTTATAATATTAAGTAAGGATATTTGTTTGTGTCGTGTTAGTCCCGTGCCTAGCATAAGCGTGACTCCAACGCATTTGGCGTGCTGGTTTCAAGAGAAGTTTTTAAAACTATAAAGTTAAAATCTTGCTAATGGCTAAGGCCTTCGTGCTTCAAGATATTAAAAAAAACGCGTGTTACTTAACAGGACGTACTTCCTATAGAAAGGCCGCGTTCGCGTTCCAATGGAAACTTCTAGTTTTTTAACTCAAAACAATTTACTAGTTATACATGAGCATTGATATAATACATTTTGTTTAATCATTTGCCGAACCGCGTAGCAACAACTTCAAATGTCGTGGAAACAGACATTTTACGGAGTTATAATGCGTCCGTCCTTCCACCCGCGACTTCGCGTAGAATATTTAGGTATAGTACGGCCAACGAGAAGCGATACGAAAGGTCATTAACCTAAACAACAACTGTGGCGTTGACAATCTAATATTTAGCTCTTTCCATCTTGTGCCTTTGTCGTAATGTCTCATTCTCCCGGCAAAAACATGACAACGTTAAGACGGGTTCGCCAACATTCGGGCGGCCATTTTAGATGGGGTTTTAGCATGGGTTTTGTTTACATTTGGTATCGCTTCTCGTTGGCCGTACTGTAGTTTGGTCTTACGCTAACTTTAACCCGCGACTTCGTTTGTAGGTATATACAGGTGAGTCTTATGAGCAAAAGCAGAATTCAATAAGTGTTGCCTGCGAGTTCTATTCATTGTCGATCCATTATTTGCGCGTTCAAGGTCGAAGAGGTACAACTTGATGTGCGGACGACTGTACATATCGCAATTTACAATGAATTTCGTATTTTATACAATCGTATATCATCTGAGATGCACTTGCGTACTGAAATAATAAAATTATTGCTAGCGCTAACAGAAGAATAAGAAATAAATTAAATTATTGCGGAAATAATTTAATGCTCTAGGTAGGTACTACATTTTTTGACGGATGACTGTAGACAATGTCTAAAAGCCATATATTATTTGAATGGAACATGTCTTTTAAATAATTATGTATGCATAAGTAAGGTTTTTTTCGGATGAGAAAACATCAAATGACTTTACTCGTAAGAAACCAGCTCTCCAGCGTTTAATGATTTTTTAGCAGTTCACACGTGAAATTGCCAAAATTGTGGCATCTCTCGTCCACAAAAGCCATTCATGAAGAGTTAAGGTTGAAGGACTTCTTCTGTCATCAACTGCCTAGCCTTTTCCCAACTATGTTGGGGTCGGCTTCCAGTCTAACCGGATGCAGCTGAATACCAGTATTTTACATTTAGTACCGGGTAATACGATACCTCTTGGTAAGACTGGTTGTCACACTTTCGGAACACTGACTACCTGTAACGACTGTCAAAGACCCACAAATGACAGCCGGGACCAACGGCTTAACGTGCTTTCCGAGGCACGGAGGAAACTCCGTATGTAACGGGTGTTCACCCATCCACAGACCAACCTAGGCAAGAGCAGCTTTACCTAAAGATAGACCTGAGCGGCTGCTATTATTTGGCCACGAGCTCCTACTTGTTAACTTCTTCCAAACTGGACGGGAACAAACATTCTTAAGGAAACGTCGCGTTATGATATCAGCGGTATAATTACTGTCTTATCTTCTAGAATTGAGCTGGTAAACCCCCCACCGAAACGAGGAGGCGACTAGCTATTTGTGGCTTTTCAGGTGGCGTTTTTTACCGCTCTGGACAGAGCGGCCAGTATTGTTAGACTTGACTAACACCCATTCATGTTCCTTCTCTTGCCTTTTGTATCCCGGAATTGCGGTAATTCCTTTAAGCAACTCGCAACCCCAGCAGGCAGTGGCCGTATCGAGCTCCTCTGATGACAGTAAGGCTGGATTTAGTGCGGATTCGGATGATCTGTTGCCCAAAGCTATCGTATACATAGCGTCAATACATCCGGCCGAGGACTCTCTGTCAAACGCGTCCGTGTTCCGGACGTGTGAGGCATCTAATCTACGTGTTTAATGTTGCCCGGGTGCTTTTCAGTGCATTTTTACTAACAATTTATAGTCCTGAACTAAAATAAATGTTTATTTATTTATTACTAGCTTTTGCCCGCGGCGCGCTCGCGTTAAATTCGGGGTAACAGTTCCCCTTTCCTAATTTACAGGTGCCTGCTAACCTTAGTTTTTGCCCTTGCGCCTTATTTATTGTAAAAGCAAAGCTGAGTTTTGCCTTTTTTCCCTCTTTCTCCCTCATTTTTCACTTCTGGTTTAGCCATGTAGGCGTGAAGACGTAACAAATAAACTCACTTTCGCTTTTATAATCATCATCATCATCATCCGGCTATATTAGTCCACTGTTGGACATAGCCCTCCCCTAATGAGCGCCATAGCGCCCTGTCTTCTTCTTTATAATAATATGTAAGAATTATGGTACACTTCTGCTTTACCTTCCAGAGATAGTAAGGCGTGTTATAGTTTTGTACTAACGAAAAAAAAATTCTTTGCAGAAACTGTCGTCCCCTGGGAAGGTTAAGTTCACTGACCCCAAAGCAGCAGCGAAACGTGAAGCAAAAGCATTGTATGAAAAGGGAGTCGACATCATCATACTGCTCTCACATTGTGGACTTGAAGTTGACAAGTAAGTAAGAAATTGAATCTAAAAATCAAAATCAAAATATTTTTATTTCACATAGGCCTACATGGGCACTTATAAAACGTCGAGAAAAGATGCACGATTCGGGTTGGTCGTTTTCTATGGAGAAGAACCGGCAAGAAACTCCATAGTTACTCTTTTAAAATCATTTGGTTTAACAATGTTGTTGTTACAGCGTTAGCACTTAAGTATGAGAGGACAGCGTAGGCCCGACAATAAGTCGTTGCTTACTTTACAAAAAGTAAAATAAAATAATACCTACGTTAACATAAGTTAACAAGCGTCCAAGAATCTACAAGGCCAACCATGTCCACTCATTCATAACGAATTGGTAGAACAGAATCTATACAAAAGTAAGAGAAAAAATATATGCAAAAACAAAATAATAACTAATAGACGAGTCGCACAGATGTTGCTATCAGTACTGTAACTATTCAGAACAAGGGTGATATAAATATGTGATTTGACAACTATTGCAAAAAAAAAATGATTAAAGAGGTCACAAAAAAAAACAAGATTGAGAATAGTTAGAGACATCCACAAATTTGTGCTGAATATAGCTACCAGGGAAGCCGCATGCGCAGAAGGAACTATAACCAAACTTCTTTATCTTCAACGTAGTCCTTGATTTTGTAATAAAATTGTGCACAACTTGCTGTACTCCGCGGTTTTACCCGCGTAGACTAGGATAAAAAAGTATGCCTATGTGTTTAACTTAGTGTATTATATCTACACTAGCTTTTGCCCGCGGCTTCGCTCGCGTTAAATTCGGTAGTACCTTATTGATTTGTAATAGCAAACTTTCGCTTTTATAATATTAGTAAGCATTATTAGATTCCATTCTTATTGATCCGGACGTTTGAGAGTGGCGGGGTAACAAACATACCAACGCCTTTACAGTTTTGGGTGATTGTATAAGTCTTGAAGTGTTAAATAAATTAGTACCTATGTATGGATCGTCGCAGGTTAATAAAAAAGAAAAAAATGGATTAATATTTTTTTTCTTTTTTCTTTTCCTAATCTAATTAAAATATTGCCTAAGCGAGGCAGATGGAGTTTCTTGCCCATTCTTCTCCATAGAGATCAACGCTTTGGAATGGGCAACTACAGTACTTTCACAAGTTATTATGCCTTGTGACCGGGACTGTAGATTAATTTTGTTTCTCGACATTCAAAAGTGCCTGTAATGGTCTTATTGAAATAAATGATTTGATTTGATTTGAAATAGTGCTGTAGCAACCATATTATAAAGTTTCGCTTCTTCCGCACTTGGTATGGATAGCTATTCTGTTTAAAGCTCCAACATCACACATATCTATACTTTAATATTATAAAGCTGAAGAGTTTGTTTGTTTGTTTGAACGCGCTAATCTCAGGAAGTACTGGTTCGAATTGAAAAATTCTTTTAGTGTTAGATAGTCCATTTTTTGAGGAAGGCTATAGGCTATATAACATCACGCTACGACCAACAGGTGCTGAGCAGCGTGGGTGAAACCGCGAGGAACAGCTAGTTAATTTATAAGTCCCTTATCTCTCTCTTTAACCTGAGGAATGATTCTTACTTATGTGACATAGCTTCCTATACCTACGTCGTATTCAATTTAGTACAATTATTATGTCAGTCAAATGAAACAAGACTTGACAAGAAAATAACTTCCCATTCAACTTGAAACGATTTTATCAACCGTTGGATCTTTGAATCCATTGTTCTGTTCAGAAGTAATGAGACAATTTGAGACGATACAATTGCTCAATTAGACCGTAAAGTACTGGACTGAATTGTCTGCGTATGAGTATGAATGATATAATGAAAGGAACATTGTGTCGTTGTTAGGACAGGAAGGTGCGAAAAATATCTAAGGGTTAGATTACTGGTTCTGTGGGTATCTCAAAAGGAAACAAAACGGAACCCTTAGGCCCATAGCACACGGCGTATTTTAAACGCGCAGACGACGCACAGATTACGCGCGTATACGCAATTCAAACGAGATTCGATCGCAACCTTGTAACTTAAGCACACGGGGTGATTGTGAAACACGCCTCTACTGCGCGTATACGCGCAGATACAGACGCGCTGTAGTCGCAGCACACAATAAACTATTATTGCAACTGAAGCGGGGGCGATGTAGTGGTGCGTTAGGGGGTGCATTCCCCCTTGCCCCTACTCCGCTCCTTTGTACGCGCGTTTGTATCTCTTCAAACGCGCGTGTACGCGCTTCATGCGCGCGCTTGTAATATCAATGCAAACGCAACAATCAGTGTCTACAGCATCGAAGACGCGCGTTCCTGAAACGCGTGTCTTCTGCGCGTTTACAATACGACGTGTGCTATGGGCCTTATTGGATCTTTGTTCTTATGTTACTTTTATTTCTTTTAATTTGATTACCTAGCTTTAATATTGGTGCACAACAATGATTACTGTAAAACTAATTATAAGTGGAAACCTGGTGAACTGTAATACAGGTGTTTCACTACCTACAACAGGCACCAGTGATTTGCAAATATGTATAAACTTATTTATGCCAATAAATAATTTATGATCACTTTGTTGTATGTGTCTCTCTGTCAAGATCCGTTGTCTCGGGAATGCGTAAATGTATCGAGTTGAAATTAAAACCATATACTCAAGTCGGTGATCTCTTAAAGTTGGGTAAAAATCATACCTTTAAGTCTTGGAAGTCAAAAGATATGGCTGTTTATGTAGCAAGCTAGTATGGAAACCTCGGTGTGCGAGTTCAACTTGGACTTGCCCGGTGTTTTTGTCTTCTTACTTAATAGAATAATTTTGCCTTATCGATACATACAAGGTGACATAAAATTACCCAGCGGAACTGGTTCATTTATCGCTTTTTGGTATCGTTATAAATGTTGGTGGAGTAACTAGCTAATTTGTGTTAATCCTGTACAAATAGTTGATGTAAAGTACACATCATATCGACACCTCTGGGCTCAAAGGTCGTAAAGGACAAAATGCAACTTTTCAGGAGAAGCAAAAAACGAAAAAAAAAATTGTATTTTTACTCTAACTTTTTTGTTTCTTGAGCTATTTAAATGAAACTTTGGGAAAGTGCTTAGAATTCATAGTACTTTCTTGGGAAGTATTACAATTTTACCCTAATGCTTTATTTATCGAGATAGATTTCCTTTACGACCACAAATTTAGAAATAAATGTCCTTTACCCCCCTAAAATTTTCATCTTATGATTTTAGTTTAGGGCGTAAATCCACTTTACTGTGCAAAATTAACCAAAGTAAGGAAATAATGGACAAGTGCAATATTTTTTAGGTTCTAAACGATCACCCACTAAGGTATTCTAAAAGGATTAATTGATGATTAAACTTAATAATTAAATGGATCACGTAATTGTATGTATTTATTATATATTTTTTATGTTCATTTTTTTACATACATTTACATTATTAAATATTTCTTAATAAAAAAAATAATAGAATTAGTAGACCACCGGTATCGGGGACAGGATCCAAGCTACCGGTGGCGGTCAGGGTTCGAGAGAAAGCAACCTCCTAACAATACGAGCCGTATCCAGGAGTACCGCGTTCTGTATCAAACCCTTGATCCAACTGCCTAATGAGAGCCTCCTCAGGTATTAGTCGAGGCTCTTAGCAATTAAGCCATTGGCAGATACGACTATCGGCACAATGATCGCTGAGTCCACATCCCACATGTCGACAACCTCGCAAGCCAAGTCAATATACTTGATTTGCTTATCTATCTCGGTTTTCACGAGGTTCTCATCATGCGGGACTGTTATGTCAACAATCATTGCGCGCCGCTCTGATCGATCCACCACCACTATATCAGGCTTGTTGGCAACAATAGTCCTGTCAGTGATAATGGATCGATCCCAGTATGATGTGATATTGCCATATTCGAGAACTGGGTCGGGCTCATACCTGTAGTACGGCACTTCCGATTCCACAAGGTTATATTTTAAAGCAAGTTGCTGATGGATAATTCTGGCTACAAGGTTGTGTAAGTGTGTAAGTGCTCTCCGTTAGCTAGACGAGAACAACCGGAGATAATGTGTCGAATTGATTCACCCGGACGGTGGCATGCCCGACATTTGTCAACCGTGTCGTCCTTCACAATAAATCTCCGGTAGTTATTTGTCATCATAACTTCATCCATAATTGCACAGACAAAACCTTCGGTTTCTCTAAAGGGATCCCCGGAACGTAGCCAGGTTACGGACGCTAATTGATCTACATCAGGTCCATATAAAGCCCGGAAAAAGCGTCCGTGAAGCTCCTTACTGTGCCATACCTCCTTGCGGTCATTAGTGTCAAGCACTACAGATTTGCGCCTGTTCTCTTTAGCCAAGGAGAGCGGGGTGAGGCCTTTGTCCACTGCAACCACATCCCGATGCATTCCCACGTCGGTTTCTATGAAATATTCCCTGAGACTGCATATCTCGCGATTGTGGAGTCTTGGTATTTAAAAAGCCTCGACCTCCACAACTCCGCGAGACAGTCTCATAACCGAAGAGCGTGGGTGATGCATACGAAATGCCGTTAACAATGTACGGACCTTCCTATCCAGGGCGTCCAGTTCTGTTTGAGTCCATTTGAGTATGCCGAAGGAGTACTTCAAAACCGGCATGTCCTAACCGTTGAAAGCACGCACCTTGTTTCCGCCTGATAAAAAAAAATTAAATACTTTTCTCAGGCGGCCAAAGAAGCGCTCCTTCAAAGATTGCTTCAGCAACGCTGCGTTAGCAACATTGATGCCCAGCGCTTCCGACATCCCCAAATACTTGTAGGTTTTGGTTGCTGAAAGGGATCTAAAGTTTATGGAATCTGAGAGCTGGGTTCCCACAGATTCCACAATTTCCCGTCGCTTTACATGCATGACCGCATATTTATCTACACCAAATTCCAATTCCAATACCTTCAGTAGCTCCATCAGCTGCAAATCGATGGGGCAAAGAGTTTCTGGTCATCCATGTAAAGAAGATAAGATATAAAATGACCACAATGTGTTTAGAGGATTCAAGGCTAAGCAGAACCAAAGTGGACTCAAACTATCACCCTGGATTCGCTCGCTCGCTCTATCCTTATCGGTTCACTATTTCTCTGAATCTGCCGACATCCTGGATAGCCAAGAACTGTACTCCATTGCCTCATACACGAGATCAGGGTACGTAGAGTTGCGTTAACTTTATACAACTCTAGCACCCTCATGAGCCATGTATGTGTTATTATTTGTTGAATACACATGTATTAGAATCATTTTAATAAGGTAGGGGTTGAAGAAGATACCAAAACTTTAAAAATCCTTGTAATTTTGATGATAATCGGTTTATTAATACCTACCTACATTTTACGAGATCGTGAGTTAATAGTTTTGTTTAATTTTAAGTTAGTAGGTTGAGATTAAATTCTTTGTTATCTGAATATTCTAGGATGTATGGGACAATTTCTCACTTAAATCTGTAATACGCCCTTAGTGGAAGCAGATAATTGAAAAGAAACTAGGTAGTAAAGGACACATTATGTTCCTTTATTTTAACTTGTAAGGGTGTAAAGGACAATTTGCAAAGACGATGTCCTTTACATCCAAATTTTTAAAATGACTTATATTAACCACCTAAGGGGTTAAAGGACAATTGACATTTTTAATGTATTTTAACCCCAAAAATTGTTTTTTATTTTGCTTTACTACCAAAATGAGTTCGCTCTGGTAACTGAGTGTTATTTACTTCCATATTTTAACGAAACATTTTGTTTAACGTCTCAAATTATGTGGGTCGTAAAGGCATTTTTTTTGCGAATTTCGTTAAACGGAATATACACATCGATAGAGAATTAAAAACTGAGTAAAACTGCATCAATAAGTCATTTTCGCTAAAACGTCCTTTACGACCTTTGAGCCCAGAGGTGTCGATATAGTTGTTACTCAAACGAATCTCTCAAAGTTATACAAACAACTGGTTTTCAAGCAATATCTACGACGTTGTACAGTCAACAAACAAAGTAAGTAACTATATTTGAAAGGTATAGTTGAAGTTTTTAAACTGTTACTTGCGTAATTTTTTTTTGTTTTATTGTACATCCTTTAGTCCACCAAATCGATGAATATAATCTGCTGACATATGTACATATTCATATTTTTTTATTGTTTAGAAAGCTTATGATTTTTCTCCAATAAGTTTCCCATTACTGCCTGCCCCCCTCCCCACATACCTCAATGTTTTGTCGGAAGTTTTTCGTAGAAATAAGGCAATGAGGTGTCTATCGTTTACGCTCATCTTACGAGACTTTTTGTCGAACCGCACCTTTCGTTATCGCTTAGGGACCTCATTCTCTTCCCCTCATCCTATTAGGGCCGGTGTCCCTCAAGGTTCCGTCTTATCCCCCCTCGTCTTCACGCTGTTCACTAGCGACATTCCCAAGAGTAAAAAAGCTCAGTTAGCTCTGTTCGCGGATGACACGGCCATTTACTATACTAGCCGCTGCCCGTATCCTTCAGACCTCAGCCGACGTCCTAGGCGCTTGGTTCAGGAAATGGAGAATCGAGGTGAATCCCGGTAAAAGTCAGGCGGTTATTTACTACAAATCGCGCTTTAATCCTCCGATCCCCAGTCCGATCACTATGTACGGCAAGCCTATTCCCTGGGAGAAGCAAGCCAAATTCTTAGGTGTCATTCTCGACAGCTACTTGTCCTTCGCGGCACATATCAAAGCAGCTCGTTCGCGCGCTGCCTTTGCTATGGGTTTAGGTTTCACTTTTTAATTCAGGCAAAAAGCAAATTTTCACTTAAGTGCAAATTGCGTTTATTCACCGCGGTCATCCGTCCCATCATGACATACGCATATGTCGTGTTCGCCCATGCCAACCCACGTTTCCTTCATAAGATATAGACCTTGCAAAACCGATTCCTTCGTAAAATCACAGGAGCCCATAACGAAGTCTTCACTTGAACTTAAGAATCCCCACCGTCGTTCAATTCATGAAGCGCCTTACCGAGCGCTTCTTTGACTCCGCGTTAAAACATCGCAACCCCGTTATCGCATAGGCCGCTCGATACGATCCCTCGCAAATAAGTGAAATTCGTCGTCCTAGACATTCCCTTGTCACTCCTGACGATGCTAAAACCCTGCTCCAGGAGAGCAGCAGGGAGACCAGCACTCTGCGCAAATTCACACGCAACGCGCCGTCATTTCGTCCTCGCCGACGAGGCCCGTCGCAACGTCCCTGTAACTGCCCTACCCATCCCTTGCAAGAGCCAGCCCGCGCTGCTGAGCCAGTAAGCTTAAACCAATCCATAAATAATATCACTCAGATCCAGCCTGTCCCTTGCTGTCCCTCAGCGTCGCCCTAAACCGAGGCTCGTACTCATGCTCGTGCTCACCCTGGCTGGTGGTCTTAATTTTTAGGCACCCACAGGATTTGCCCGGTTAAGCAGACGACAACCTCCTTGGTTGAACTGCGAGATGCCATTCCTAAAAAAAATCTATCGTTAACGTCAATGGTAGAAATGACAATAACATTGGCCCTTGTATACACATAAGGGTGCCGAAAACAAAAACATATTATTCTCTCAATATCGTAATTTGGTTAAGCAACTTCGATGTCGATGATGCACACACATGAGCTTTTAAAAATTATCGATATAATTCATGACATTTACTTCATATTTTTCCCTATTTTTAAACGTGGGAGCGCTTCGTGGAAATAAATTTTAACATTTTTAATCGTTCCTCGAAGCGCTCCTTTTGGGAGCGCTTGGAGGAACAAAACGGGAGCGCTTAGATGGGAGCGTTTCAAAACGGGAGCGCTACGAGGAATACCTCAAGTAACTATGCCATGCGAACGAAGTCGCGGGCGGAAGCAATGGTATATTTAGAGATATACAATGTGTAATAAAAGGAGCAGTAATACTTATAGGTAGAAACACAAATCATGTAAGGAATAACTTAGAAAAAATCATAATTAAAATCAATGATTTAACTTTCCATACATTTTTTCCATTTTACTTCACTGTAACGATCCCCAAGCGTTCAGGTCAATGACCGACGATAGTAGGTATTAAACATATTAGATACAGATGTGCTATATGGAGTCATGATCACTATTTGCCCATTGCCCATTCTCTCTCAGCTGATTTCAGGGTTGTCACACGGAGGTTATGAAAAAAATACGTGTGGCACTCGGGGACTGCCGCGGTAAAACTATTGCATAGCATTTTTTATCAACTTATGCAATAAATAAAAAAAAACTAATGCAATAAACAAAATAAAAACTTATGCAATAAATAAAAAAGGCCCGCGATAGAAGCTATGCAATAGCTTAAAAAACTACCAAGACCTGTTTTCATTCATTCATGCAAGCCTAATACTTCATGAACTAGGCTTGCATGAATTCATGGTGGTAATCGTGAATTTATGCAAGCCTAGTAGTTTATCTTAACGCAGTTGGTTCTACGCTGAATTCGTAATGAAAGTGTAAGGTTTGATTTCACACCCGAAAAAAAAAAAAAAGAGTTCGGTTTTTTCGTTACGAAATTTCTGGATTCGGTCTCCACGCTCAAGGCCCGCTATAGAAGCTATGCAATAGCTTAAAAAAGTATTTATTTTGTTCTAAAAGTAGATAAAATATTTGAGAACCTGGAAACATGCATAAAGACAGCTTATCACCGTAGCTGTATGCCCTTTAAATGTTATTGCTCCTTTATTTTTCAGGGAGATAGCTCGTGACGCAGCGGAACATATCGACATCATTGTGGGAGGTCACACACACTCCCTGCTCTGGAACGGTGACGCGCCCAGCGGGGAACCTGTCGATGGTACCTACCCAGTCTTCGTTGAGAATTTCGCTGATAAGAAACATGAGGTAAATTACATTGTTTTTTGATGACACGGTAGGCGCAGTGGCTAAGCTTTTGACCGCTGTGCTACGAGTTACGGCTTCGATCCCCGCACGGAACAAATATTTGTATGACCTATAGATAGTTGTTCCGGGTCTGGCTGATTGTGTATGTAAGTTTAAATGTTTGTAAACATACTCACGATACATACAGGAATTTCTAGAGTGGGCAACGTTTAAAAAAAAATAACACAAGACCTAATCGTGAATAACACACAAGACCTATCCATGAATAAACATCGACAGAGGTTGCTTAATCTTGCTAGAAGATCTATCCGTACGCCTGTTACTATCGATCCGTTAGCCTGGTTCCGCTGTATCTAGTAAGCCTGGAAGCCGATCACAAAATAGTTGAGAAAAAGGTAAGCAGATGCTGAAGCCTGTTTGTTGCAAAGGGGCCTTCCAGGGACGGGCCGGGCAGATATCGCGGCCTCCGAATATAAAGGGCAAAAGAAGGAACATTGGCGGGTTTTAGTCAGTAAAAGACGCTTCCCCCGCTTCCTTAATATGTTTATTTTTTTAAATTATTTGATGATAGCTCATCCAAAAAATAACCAGTGTGCTGTCTCATTCATTTTCTGAAAAAGTAAATATATCTTATCCAATCTTTTCACACCCCAGGTGCTGATCGTCCAAGCCTCAGCCTTTACGAAGTACATGGGTAATCTGACAGTCTACTTCGACTTCCGCGGAGACTATGTCAAGTGGGAAGGCAACCCACTGTACCTGGATCGATCAATACCTGAAGGTAAGGTGTCGAGAAATTTAAGAGCTTTGTACACGATTAGCATGATCACTTTTACGTACAGACGACGTCATATAAACCTATTCTAAACTATTATTTATTTAACACTTCAAATACAAAGTACAGAGGCGGACTTAATGCAATAGGCATTTTTTACCAGTTAACCTTTGGGTGATGCAGAGACAAACAGTGGTAGGTGTAAAACATTTTTTTTTATTAATTATTAATTTATACTATAGATATATAAAAAAAAAAAACTATAAATATAAAACGAAATACTATGAACATATTTCAAAGAATAGATACACTAAATAAAAATACAAACAATTGCGAAAACTTTAACGAGAGGTATTCCTCATAGCGCTCCCGTTTTGAAGCGCTCCCATCTAAGCGCTCCCGTTTTGTTCCTCTAAGCGCTCCCAAAAGGAGCGCTTTGAGGAACGATTAAAAATATTAAAATTTATTTCCTCGAAGCGCTCCCATGATTAACTTTCGGATAGAGATGGGACTATACTAACTGAAATTATCGATAATAACTAGGTAATAAGTAGAACACATTGTTATACTATAATATACAACTAGCGGCCCGTCCCGGCTTCGCACGGGTTTGGTATTTTTTTTTGTTTTATTGTAAATCCTTTAGTCCACCAAATCGATGAATATAATCTGCCGACATATTTACCTATTCATATTTTTTTATTGTTTAGCTTATGATTTCTCTCCATTATGTTTACCATTACTATCCCCCTCCCCGCACACCTGGCAATGAGGTGTCTATCGTTTACGCTCATCTTACGGGACTTCCTCAATCTCTTCCCCTCATCCTATTAGGGCCGGTGTCCCTCAGGGTTCCGTCTTATCCCCCCTCGTCTTCACGCTGTTCACTAGCGACATTCCCAAGAGCAAAAAAGCTCAGTTAGCTCTGTTCGCGGATGACACGGCCATTTACTATACTGGCCGCTGTACAAACGCTATCGCTCGTACCCTTCAGACCCCAGCCGACATCCTAGGCGCTTGGTTCAGGAAATGGAGAATCGAGATGAATCCCGGTAAAAGTCAGGCGGTTATCTACTCCAAACCGCGCTTTAATCCCCTGATCCCCAGTTTGATCACTATGTACGGCAAGCCTATCCCCTGGGAGAAGCAAGCCAAATACTTAGGTGTCATTCTCGACAGCCACTTGTCCTTCGCGGCACATATTGCTATGGGTTTAGGTTTCACTTTTTATTTCAGGCAGAAAGCAAATTGTCACTTAAGTGCAAATTGCGTTCATACACCGCGGTCATCCGTCCCATCGTGACATACGCATGTGTCGTGTTCGCCCACGCCAACCCGCGTTTCCTTCATAAGATGTAGACCTTGCAAAACCGATTCCTTCGTAAAATCACGGGAGCCCGTAACGATAGTCTTCACTTCGACTTAAGAATCCCCACCGTCGTTCAATTCATGAAGCGTCTTTCCATGCGCTTCTTTGACTCCGCGTTAAAACATCGCAACCCCCTTATCGCATCGGCCGCTCGATACGATCCCTCGCGAATAAGTAAAATTCATCGTCCTAGACATTTTCTCCTTACTCCTGACGATGCTATAACCCTGCTCCAGGAGAGCAGCAGGGAGACTAGCACTCTGCGCAAATTCAGACGCAAAGCGCCGTCATTCCATCCTCGCCGACGAGGCCCGTCGCGACGTCCCGGTAAATGCCCCACCCGTCCTTTGCAAGAGCCAGCCCGCGCTGCTGAGCCAGTAAGTTTAAACCAGTCCATAAATAATATCACTCAGATCCAGCCTATCCCTTGCTTTCCCTCAGCGTCGCCCTAAGCCGAGGCTCGTACCCCACAGGGGGTGCCCTTAGCGTGTAGTCGCTTAGTTTGTAAGTTTTCACCCTGGCTGGAGGTCTTAATTTTAAGGCACCCACAGGATTCGCCCGGTTAAGCAGACGATAACCTCCTTGGTTGAACTGCGAGATGCCATTCCTAAAAAAATCTATCGTTTACGACAATGGTAGAAATTACAATAACATTGGCCCTTGTATACACATAAGAGTGCCGAAAGCAAAAAGATATTATTCTCTCAATTTCGTAATTTGGTTAAGCAACTTCACACATGAGTTTTTAAAAATTATCGATATAATTCATGACGTTTACTTCATGCTTTTCCCTATTTTTAAACGTGGGAGCGCTTTGAGGAAATAAATTTTATTATTTTTAATCGTTCCTCAAAGCGCTCCTTTTGGGAGCGCTTAGAGGAACAAAACGGGAGCGCTTAGATGGGAGCGCTTCAAAACGGGAGCGCTATGAGGAATACCTCTTAACGATACTGCCGACTTTTTGCGAAAAAACTCACGAACTTTATGCTCAAAAGATAACAAAGAAATATAATTAGATAAGATATATTATAACCTGATCTCTTTACTACGGATCGCACACCGTGGTAGAGAGATCAGGATAAAATGGTTTTGGTGTATGTTGATGTGCCGTCGTGTGTACTTCTAAGTTTAAATTTAATTTGGTGTTTATTCCAAACGAGTGTTTTAGTTGAAATCAGTTTTAATTTAAGAACCGGCCAAGTGCGAGTCGGACTCGCGCACCGAAGGTTCCGTACAAACTGGCGAAAGATACGGCCATATTTTTGACTGCGTAGACTTACCCCCGAATACTGAAACGTCACTCAAAATTTAAGTCCCACTTAAATCTAACAGAGACTCAGAAGTGACGTTTGACCATACAAAATCTAAAGTTTAAGAGCTGCTCAAATGTTAAGCAGCCCTCACATTTTGAGTGACGTTTCAGTATTCGGGTGTTAGCCGGTTAATTTTCATGAGGATTTACTAACTATTAAAAACTATCCCTTATCCAAAACCTAGTTTATGGTTCTTGAGCCAAATTTATCCAAAACCGTTAAGCCATTTAGGAAACTGTAATATGTTGACAGATACACACACTTTTTATTTAGTTGGGCATCATCAGTGCAGAACAAGATTAAATTTCATAAATAATTGCAATGATTCTTTACAAGTATGTACAGATTACATTAACAATAAGGTCAGACTTATTAATAGATTAATTATAAAATAATACTTGATGTAACTATTAATATAATCAAATTGTTGATAACCTTTTGTCAGTGGTAAACTTGACATTAAAGTGTGACACTGAAGTTACGTTTGTCGATCTATTGAAAACATTTACAAAAGACTAGTTAACAAAAAAAAAAAATGTGTGTGTCAGCTCCGACGCACGACTGGAGTTTACTCCTTAAGTACGAGTATCTAACCATACGCAAAAAGAGTTTATTCAACTGAAAAAAGATTAATACCATATGAAAGGGTAAATTCACAAATTAATGAAAAAAAAACAGCAATATAATACATCGACACTGATAGAAACAAACAAGCCCAATAAAATATAGTATATAGGTACAGTCGCCTATACAGCATACCATATGTACGTCTTAATACACTTACAGCCAAATTAGAAAGTTGCGCACTAAAGGTGCGCACCAAAAACGTGACACATTTTCGTTACTTTAGTAGGTTTTACCCCTCGGATTTTTCTCATAGCGGGCGCCTTATACAGGGTTATTTGTAAAACACCGGCACCCTCTCAGGACCATGTTACCAAAATCATACTCAACAACTTTTGTTCTATGACATTTAAACATCTATCATATTTTAGTTAATCAGATTTTCATACAAAAATAAAAATATTTAAATTGAACGCTCTAAATGTTACGAAATCTATGCGAAGCAAACGTACCTACGGGGACCGTGCGCGGCAGGTGTTAGATAGGACAACGAAATCTTGATGATTTGTTTTTGGTAAATGTATGAAATTTTGTAAAAAAACATAGAACCAAAGTTGTTGTTTATGATGATAGTAATATAGTCCTGCGAGGTTGTCGGTGTTTTACAAATAACCCTGTATATGAAAATCGATTCTTAAGGAGTAAACTCCAAAAATAGTCCGTCTTTTAGGTTTTTCAAAAATAAAGGGACACGTATTTTTTATTTATAAACTAGAATAAAAATGAAATAAAAATCAAAATATTTTTATTTCACATAGGCCTACATGGGCACTTATAAAACGTCGAGAAAAGATGCACGGTTCGGGTTGGTTATTTCCTATGGAAAACAACTGCCAAGAAACTCCATGGTTACTCTTTTAAAATCATTTGGTTTTAGCAATGTTGTTGTTACAGCGTTAGTACTTAAGGCGCGTCGCCCACACGACATTTGTATTAAAAATCTCACATCAGAGTCACGCCGCAACGAGATTTTCTTTACAAATGTCGTGTGACCGACGCGCCTAACGCGCTCGCGCCCCGTCTGCGCCTCGACTCTTGGTCGTGTGGGCGACGCGCCTAAGTATGAGAGCACAGCGTAGGCCCGACAATAAGTGATTGCTTACTTTACAAAACGTGAAATAAAATAATACGGTGGCCGGGAGTCGTCCCGCGGCGCCCGGCGCCCCGGGCGCCTGCTGCGGCGCGCGGCGGCTGGGTTGGCTTGAGGTGCTCTCCCTCAAACGCCCGGCCACCTCCTTTGCTTGCATGACTGTTTCACAGAAGGAAGTGACCGCAGAAAGCGCGGCTTAACCTTGAAGATCAGATTATGAATATGTTATTATTAAACCACAAGCTCTTCTATTCAAAATATGTACTTTACCTTATTTCAGATCCCACAATCAAAGCAAGGCTCGCCCCCTACGCGAAGCGAGTCCACGAAGCAGAGAACGTTCCAGTTGGGTCTACGGAGAACACCATGCGGTTCGATGACTGTGTGCTTGGAGAATGCGCCATTGGAGATTTGCTGGTCGAATCACAGCTTGAGTTTGTGAGTTTTTTTTTAATGTGTATTTCTTATCTGTTGTCACAGGTTTTGGGCTACTCTGGGTCTCTGAATAAGCTCAGAGGTTTTGGGCTGCTACGGGTCTCTGAATAAGCTTTACTTGTCGTCGAGAGGTTCTGGGTTCAATTCTTGGGTCGAGTACAGGGTTATTGGCTTTTCTATCATGAATTCCCCAAAAGATGCCATGGAGTCTTGATCTATAATATCGCCAAAAAAAAAATTCTATGTGTTATTCCACCACACTATAAACCAAAGTAAAATTTCCAAGATCCGTTCAACTGTTTTGACGTGAAAGAATAACAAACATTCATACATCCAACCTTACAAACATTCGCATTTATTATATTCAGTAGGATCTTCGGGCTGTAGGTAAATTTCGATCAGTATGTAGTATCTATCATGGTTGGTCCTGAATCGACGACCACCCAGTATATACCAAGTCCCTTCCGTGCGTCAGAAAGTACGTTGACCCCCTGGTCTCGGCTGTCATTTGTAGGTCTTTGACAGATGTTGCAGGTAGTCAGTGGACTGAAAATATGACAATCAGACTTACAAGGGGTATCGTATGAAGCAGTTATTACCTTGTGGAAGATAGATGGATAAAAATAATAATAATAAGACTCAGCGATCATAGTGCCGATAGTCATATCTGCCAATGGCTTAATTGCCAAGAGCTTCGACCAATACCTGAGGAGGCTCTTGTTAGGCAGCTGGATCAAGGGCTTGATACAGAAAGCGGTACTCCTGGACACGGCTCGTATTGTTAGGAGGTTCCTTTCTCTTGAGCCCTGACCGCCGGAAGCTGGTTCCAACGTACTTAGGAAAAGACTAGGCAGATGATGGCACTCTTCTGGGTATCGTTTGAAGCAGTACTAGCTGGGTTGTGGAGATTAGATAAGAAGTGTCACCATGTAAAATATTGGTATTCAGTTGCATTTAATTAGACTTGAAGCTGACCCCAACTTAGTAGGGAAAAGGCTAAGCAGATGATGGCACTCTTCCTGGTCAATTTTTGACCTAGAAACAGGTGATGTTGCTATCAAAAGTTTCATTACCTTATCGATGCCCATACACTTGCCGCCTGCACAAGTCGGGCAGGTGTTGGTCGGGACAGCCGTGTTGGAACACGGCACAGGCAGGGTTAATCTTCAGAAGCACGTGTGTTGCCGATTTAGATCAGAAATCCTCAAAACCAATAATTGAAGATTGTATTTCTTTTTTCAGGCAAAAACGGCGGTACCGGCATCCCCTCATCACTATTTATCGTTTATTCAACGGGGTAACATCAAATCTTCAATTATGCAAGGCAGTTAGTACTTACTTCTTTTGTTATGGGGAAGGCAACGGCCAGTCTAATGGCGCTGGTATAGCATAAACCAAGCATCGTCATTGGTTGAAAATCTGACATTGACATTTTATGTTTTAAAATAGCTTGATTTCATTGGTCTAATGAGGGCTATCGTATTTGAGCTCATAAGATGGCGCCACTAGAGAGTAAGGTTTTGTCGTAAAATCTGTTTATTACCAAAAATCTCATAAAGTTTTATTACGTATGTCAGCATAGTGTGAACTACAAATACATAACTTGCAATATTGTCCCTACAATTAGGCAACACTAAACGTTTAAAAATCATATTTTTTCCAACTACTATTTTTTTTTTACCTGAAAGTTGTAAATAATCTTCCAGTCATCATTAATTAGAAATGGCTCATCTCGAATTATTCTTGACCACAATCAAGAATATTAATTAAAATAAGTTTTAAAAACGCAAACACATTTGACATTTCTGAAGAAGTTATGCTACATGAGCGCCTCTAGCGGCGAATTCATAGTACTAGTCGCGGTAGCCCCCATTGGGACTAAGGTATGGACACGCCGGTTGCGGGTTGTCCGAAAGAGATACCGCGGCCCCGGAACGTAAAGGGCAATATGAGGGCAAAAGAAGGAACATGGGTGGGCTGTAGTCAGTACAAGTCTGACACTCCCCCCCGCTCTACCCGGAGCAGGGGAAGTTATTTGATGATTTCCCAACCCAAAAAAAAAGCTATGGACACGCCATCTACAATCAGCTTTGCCTTGCCTTCCCCGCTGTCAACAAATTAAACCTCTTCTGTAATTCTCTATGATTTTGCTGACGCTTTTTTTTTTCAGTAATAACCGAAGGCTCAATATTCGAACTATTGCCTTTTAATGATCGCGTCGAGATCTACGAGCTGCAAGGAAAATATGTGCGTCAAGCTCTTGAGAGGAGTGTCAGCGATGCCTGGGCATATAACCCTTTTAAAGGACCCTGGTTGCTGCAGGTTGCTGGTAAGTTTCTCTTTTCATAAACGGCCTGTCACGTTCCCATTGTTTGTGCAGGGATCGTGTGAGCGTGTCACATGTTTTTGATTGTTCATTCTCTCCCTGATCTCAATTTATGTAAGGTTGGCGCAGCAAGTCTTCTTCTTCTTCTTCCATTCTTCTCTATTACCACCTCTTTTTTTGCCATACCTATCATCCTTCACATAGTCCATCCATCGATTTTTATGTCAAAAAAAATTACTTGCAGTTTTTTTCGTAGTTTTTTTTTAACCCTAACATTTATTGTTAAGTTTTTTTTTTTATAAATGTAGCCATTATTTCGTAAAATGAAACACCACAGACTACCTACAGTATTGCCTCTCCTCCTTTAAATCCATCCATCGGTTGTCTTGAAAAGATCGCTTTTAGCGAAAAGACCGCCCATTGTGTCACCCTATTTAAAAGTTGTATATTGTTATTCTTGTCATTTGTATGGTGTACGTAATACAGAATATTCTATCTACAGTACGGCCAACGAGAAGCGATACCAAATGTAAACAAAACCCATGCTAAAACCCCATCTAAAATGGCCGCCCGAATGTTGGCGAACCCGTCTTAACATTGTAATGTTTGCCGCCTCCACAGTTGTTCTTTAGGTTAATGACCTTTCGTATCGCTGCTAGTTGGCCTTAGTTTATCTGTCTGTTATTTTTTAAGTCATTGAATTACTTCTGCTTTGGGTGGAGCGGAAGGGAGTGTCAGACTTGTACTGACTAAAACCCATCCATGTTTCTTCTTTTGTCATTTGTGTTCCAGGTCCGCGGTATCTCTTTCGAACAACCCACAGCCACCTAATCATAATGTTAACCTTGTTCCAGGTCTTCACGTTGTATACAACGTATCCCTCCCTGAAGGCCAGCGCATGACCGCGTGCACAATAATAGATGGTAATGAAGCTGTACCCTTGGATGACAGCGAAGTCTACCTGGTCACAGCACCCGCGTATCTCTCTGATGGGGGAGACGGTTTTTCTGTGAGTATCGTAAAATCATCCATATTTTTGTGAAAATATTAACATTTAGGATTTCCATGGAGTTTTTTGCCCAATCTACTCCATAGAGAGAGGTCTGACGGGCCTGTTGGTCTAGTGGTTAGTGGCCCTGACTGCTGAGCCGGAGGTTCTGCGTTCGAAGCCCACCCAGGACAAACTTTGTGTGATGAGCATGATTGTTTGTTCTGTGTCTGGGTGTGATTTATCTATAATGTATGTATTTATAAATTATATAATTATGTATATCAGTTGTCTGGTTACCATAACACAAGCTCTGATTAGCTTGGGATCAGATAACCGTGTGTGAGCTGTCCCAAGATATTTATTATTATTATTATTTATCTACGCTTTGGAATGGACCACAACAGTAGTTTCACAAGTTATTATGTTTTGTGCCTACGACTATAGCAGCATTTTTTTTCTTTTTTCACACATTGAAAAGAGCCTGTAATGGTCTTATTTGAAATAAATTCTGTGTATTTTTTGTAGTAAATTCTTGACTTCAACATAATAAAAGGCCAAATAAAATAAAATAATCTAAGCCTACAACAAAATTAATATAATAATGAAGCATTAAAAACTTCTCAACGTTTTATATCGGTCCAGGCAAATTGGATTTGAATACTGAGCTTGAACCAAACAATACATTATTTTCATAATTATCAAATTTAAATTACAATGTTAATTCTCATAATTAAGAAATTAAAATTACTTACTATGATAATTCTCATTATTATCAAATTTTATATTACTTTGATAATTCTCATAATTATCAAATCGTAAGGTTTTTTGGTTAAAGATTATATCCCCCTCGAATGGTTAGAATATGAACCGGGTACAAATTCAGACTCTGGGATGAAGATTAAAAAAAATCATAACACTACCCGACTTGGGAGAAGACATAGGGATCTCACGGTCAGCAGTAGTAGTACCACAAGTTTTTAGTTTTTGCACGGCAATAGACTCGCCCCTTTTACTTATACATAACCAGTAAAAATATATGTGTGCTATTTTATGTACGAGATGTTATGTTGAAAGGTGATGGGGTCTTTTTTTATGAATGGCATCTCGCAGTTCAACCAAGGAGGTTGTCGTCTGCTTAACCGGGCAAATCCTGTGGGTGCCTTTAAGACCTCCAGCCAGGGTAAAAACTTACAAACTAAGCGACTACACGCTAAGGGCACCCCCTGTGGGGTACGAGCCTCGGCTTAGGGCGTCGCTGAGGTACAGCAAGGGACAGGCTGGATCTGAGTGATATTATTTATGGACTATTTTAACTTACTGGCTCAGCAACGCGGGCTGGCTCTTGCGAGGGACGGGTAGGTGGTGATGGGGTGAAGTGATTTTTATATTTATAGATCAATGACCATAAACAATTTCTAATTTCAGATGTTCAAAAATAAAAAGAACTCCAAAGACATCGGACGCGACCAGAAGATTCTAGAAGCCTACATCAGAAGTCATTCACCTCTGAACATCAAATCTGACGGCAGAATTTTAATAAACAGTTGACTGAGTTCATATTAATTTTAAATTTAATTACACAGAGAAGGGAAATAATGGAAGGCCAAAGTATAAGCTCGATCTCTTAATTTAAGGCACCTTTTCCATTCCCGGCGAGAAATCGTCGATCTATAGACTAATTTTTCGCTCAAGAAATGTACAATAGCTGTAGGTTTTTTTTCTTTCCATGAGTAACATCTTGCAGGTCAACTCTTTGGTGATCGTCCGTTTATTTTTAAATAATAATTTAATTTATTATGTATATTGTTAAAGAAAATATCTTTACATAGTAGTCAATCACAGATTTACTAAGTCTTAATGCATATAATATTTACCTATTAAATCTCCTTGCATCATCGTCCAGATATTCTTTATTTCCTTTTGAGTTACATTCTTCTGGCCATTTTAATGAGGTCTTGTGCCCACTCAATCAAATGAAGAAAACACATTTAATTGGCACTTGCCTATAAAAATAAAAAAAAGACGATGTTGTATGTCTCACGGCTCCGCCAAATAGACCCAATTCAGCAAACTGCCGAGCAGCAAGTGCCTGACGCTGGTTTTCAACTGGATCTGAGATTGTATTGTGTTGTATAACGGGCTAATATCCACAACTCCACGTCTGAGGCGCGTATTTTGCGCACGGGTGGGATTATCATTCGATCCACCTCAGCTCCACGAGAAACGCCAGCAGCGCCTCGGTGTTGCTGAAGATCTCGCGACCTGGGTTACCGAAGTACTTTGCCCTGTATGGGGCAACCTCTGGGCAGTGCAGAAGCACGTAGACTGTTGTCTTGTCTACATCCATGCAGGCTCGGCACAATGGGCTGTCTGTGACTCCTAAGCCAAAGAGGTGTTTATTAAAAGAGCCTAGACCAGTAATGGCGGCCTTTTTTTTTTTTTTTTTTTTTCGGGTGGGAAATCATCCAATGACTTCCCCCGCTCTGGGTGGAGCGGGGGGGCATGTCAGACTTGTACTGACTAAAACCCACCCATGTTTCTTCTATTGCCCTTTACGTTCCGAGGCCGCGGTATCTCTTTCGAACAACCCGCAACCCCGGCAGGCAGAGGCTCTGGCAAGCCCCTCTGCTTTGCTGACTCTCTTTGAGGCGCGCGTGAAACACGAACGCGCCGTCGACACGGCCTGTCGTCAATCGACGGACGGACGGTGAACTACCCATTGCTCACCGCCCACAGGCCCGCATCTACGGTGGCCGGAAGTCGTCTCGCGGCGCCCGGTGCCATGGGCGTCTCCCGCGGCGGCTGGGTTGGGCAGATGTTCTCTCCCGCAAACGCCCGGCCACCTCCTTCGCTAGCATTACTGCTTCGCAGAAGGTGGTGACCGCTTCCCATTCCCTCTCGCTCCGGACCATGGCCTGAACCAGGGCCGGACGCGAGAGATCGCCGCCGCCGATCGCCTCTACGAGGGCACGGCGGTGCTCCGCCCAAGCCGGGCAGATCGCCTTTGTGTGCTCCACCGTGTCCTCCGGGCGATCGTCACAATGGTGACACCCGGGCGCTTCCTCCCGCCCGATGATGTGCAGGAACCTCCCGAAACTTCCGTGTCCGGTGAGGACCTGCGTCAGGCGGTAGGTGAGGACGCCATGACGCCTCTCCAGCCACTCCTCAAAGAGGGGACTTATCGCCACTATTGTGGCGTGCCCTGCACGGGGTTGCGACAGTCGCTCTTTCCATGCCACCATGAGATCGCACCGAAGGTCTGCCCGCCGAGCGACAACTTGCCGCGGCAGCGGGTTTTCCCCCCGGTGTAGTGCCTCCGCGCGCCACTCAAACAGGCGCGCGAGGACTATCGCCTCCAGATCCCACGGTGGCAGTCCGGCAAGGAGGCTTGCTGCCTCGCCGGAGATCGTGCGGTAGCCCCGGACAAGCCGTATGGCCACCACCCTTTGGGGCGCGTTCAGATAGTGGGCGGCGCGCCGCC
The DNA here is from genome assembly GCA_958449745.1 of Ochropleura leucogaster. Taxonomy (NCBI): domain Eukaryota; kingdom Metazoa; phylum Arthropoda; class Insecta; order Lepidoptera; family Noctuidae; genus Ochropleura; species Ochropleura leucogaster. The sequence goes on along the minus strand of OY288220.1, from coordinate 3,819,748 downwards.
CTAAAGAACGCGCCCATACTGGGGCCCCGTAAAGGGCCATGGACCGCACGACTCCGGCATAGAGCCTACGGCAGGAGGCGTTTGGCCCCTTGAGATTGGGCAGGAGCCGCTTGAAAGCAGCCCCCGTCCGCTCGAGCTTGGGAGCCAAACGTCGGAAGTGTTCGACGAAGTTCCACCGGCTGTCGAGGACGATTCCCAGGTACTTCATCGTCGACCCGACGCCGATGCGAACCCCTCCTACCGTCAACTGGGATCCCGACGGTGGCGTGTTTCCGCGGCCATGAAAGACCATGGCCTCGGATTTGTGCAAGGCCACCTCGAGACCCAGTAGCCGGATCCTCTCCGCGACTATCGCAACCCCGCGTGTCACATTGTCGGCCGCCGCCTGGTGCGACCCCCCCTGAGCCAGGACGAGCGTGTCGTCAGCGTAACAAACTACACTGACGCCGCTGGGGAGGTCGGCGCACAGCACCCAGTCGTAGCCGATGTCCCACAGGAGCGGCCCCAAGACCGATCCCTGTGGGACACCGCACGACATCTCTCGCCGGTTCCACTCTCCAGAGCGACCGGGGTATATGACGGCCCTGTCCGTCAGATATGCCCCGACCACACGACGAAGATAGGTCGGCATCCGGTGGTATTGGAGTGCCTCCCTGATGCAGCTCCAAGGCATGGTGTTAAACGCGTTAGCGATGTCGAGAGACACCGCCACGACAACCCCACCCCTGGACACTGCAGCCCCCGTCGTAAGGGCTCTCACGCGCATGATGGCGTCCACCGTCGAGCGCCCCTTGCGGAAACCATACTGGTGATCCGCAAGATCCGGCCCCGTCCCCACAAGGTGCCCGACGAGGCGGTTTGCAATTACTCTTTCAAAGAGCTTGCCCACCTCGTCGAGCAGCACAATGGGCCGGAATGCGGACGGAGAGTCCGCAGGGCGCCCCGGCTTCTGAATGAGGACCAGCTTCCCCGTCTTCCAACGAAGTGGGAACTGGCCTCTCTCCAAGCATGCGCTTAGGAGCCCTAGTAGTCGGGGCCCGAGAGCCTCCAGGGCCAGGACCCAGGCTTTGCCATGCAAGCCATCGGGTCCCGGGGCGGTGTTTTTGGCTTTCAGCCTGCCCACCGCCGCTCTCAGATCCACCCCAGTCACCTCCGGAACGTCGTCGTCGTCGTTGTCCTCGTGGTCCGCTTGTGGCACCGCAAGCGGCGGAGCCATGGGCGGAGGAGCATGCTCCCCTCGCGAAGGGAACAGAGCGCTCACCACATCCTCAACTAGTTGGGGCCGGAGACTCTGCGTCAGCGGGGGGGCCCTGGTGCGGAGTTTATCCCGCACCATCTTGTATGGGCGCCCCCACGGATCCCCGTCCAGAGACTCCAGCATCTCCTCGCGGGCCAGATCCTTGGCCCGCAAGACACCTTCTAGGAGGGCGGTCTTCGCCGCTCTGTACCCCTCATACAGCTCCGCCTCGATGGCTGCCGCAACTGGTGTTCTGATGCGGAGCCTGCGGTGCCTGGCGTACCGGTGTCGCGCAGCGACGCATGCCTCTCGCAGTGCCGTCAGCTCGCGCGACCACCAGTACACCTGACGCCGGGCGCTTCCAGGCCGGACTCGGGGCATTGCCACGTCACAGATCTCAGACATGGCCTCCTGGAACCAGTCCGCCTCGTGGTTAGTGTCGGCAGGCCTGTCCTGTGATGACACCCAGGCCTGTACGATCGAGGCTTCCAGGAGGAGCTCCCGGTCCAGCTGTTTCAGCGCCCAACGCGGACCACTCGGGGCCTGTAGGACCGGCGCGCTGGAGGTCTGGGTGGAGACGTCGAGCCGGATATACCGGTGATCGGAGTAGGTCTCCACCTCCTCCATGACGCGCCAGTCGACGACACGCGGCGACAGAGCGGGGCTCGCGAACGAAATGTCCACCACAGACTCGCCCCGCATCCGCACACACGTGGGGACAGAACCCCGATTTAGGACGACCAGGCCTGTCTCCAGTGCCCAGTCCTCCACCATCCTTCCCCGCACATCCGTGTAGCGAGAACCCCAAGCCAAGTTCTTGGCGTTGAAGTCCCCGAGCACTAGCACGGGGAGGGAGGGGTTACCGACGACGACGGTCAACTCTCTGAGGGAGTTGTGGAACTCGGCGAGAGTTCGGCTCGGGGAGAAGTAGACGCCCGCTACGACCATATCCCCGAACCGTGCAGCAACGCACCCCTGACCCTTCCTGACACCCTCGAAGGACGGGGTACCGGCGGCGGCCGACGAGATGATGGTCACTGAGCCGCTCAGGTCCTCAACCCAGTCGTCCCTGGGGAGGACAAAGTACGGCTCAGCGACCACAGCGATATGAATCGACCACTGCGCCATGCTCTGGAGCAGGAGATCCTGAGCGCAGGCGCAGTGGTTGATATTCGCCTGGAGGAGGCGCAATGGGGCCGTTATTGGCACTCCATTACAGCCCCCTCCTGGGCTCCCTCTGTTGGCCCGGCTGCCGCCGCTCTGGCGTCAGCGGCGGAAGTGATAGCGGTGGCAGCAGCGGCGACAGCTACGGCGGCGGCGTTGGTGGCGGTGGTCGCGGAGGACCTTCCCCTGCCCCTGGTTTTGGCCGGTGGTGCGCAGGCCTTGCCTCCCGCCCGGTGATCGGCCGGCCTGGCCGCCGTCGCACATGCGTCGCAGTGCGGCGCGGCGTCGCAGGTCACGGCCTTGTGACCGGGCTGACCGCAGCGGAAGCACAGGCGGCTGCGGTCCACCTCCGAGCACTTGACTGCCACGTGGTGACCCACGTGACAGCGGAAGCACCTCAGAGGTCTGGGCTCCAGCAGTTTGACCTGCGCGGAGACCCAGCCCACCAGGAGCCTTCGGCCCTCCACGATCTTTTTGGCCGCCGTCACGGGGCAGCTAACCGTCACAGTTCGCATGCCCCCGTAGTCAGGACGTACGGTGCCCACTGCCTTCACCTGGTCGGCAGGGCACCCACCAGTCCTGACGACGGCAGCCACCACCTCCTCAGTAATGGCGGCCTGGACCTAGGATGCGATGTGACGGACGTAAGATAGTCGGCTGTCTTCCCACATTTTCAGCCTGTGCGTGGTCTGGTCTCTCTTTTTTCTTCTTGCTTATAATCAGCCGTGGATAGGTGCCTTACTAAAAGCTTAAGAGGCTCACTGTAGAAGTATTTTTGTTTTAATCTGTTTCTGATTTTATGAAGTGATGAGCAGGATTTGGCCCTTTTGTTGTTTTCGCCTCTGTATTTATTTATGACTCCTGGGCACAGTGGGTTTTCTGATGTATGGTTAGTTAGCTAATTATAATGACCGTAAAATTTTCCCAAACCTGGGACATGGCTGGATGTATCATTATGGAAAGGAATAAGCTAAGTGTCATAAATGGTAAATGTCATGTTGGCATGGTGTTGGTTTCTGGCTGAAAGACTACTTAAGAACTTGTACTACGTTGAAAACTCGCCATAGATAATCGGGTCTGGTTTTTTTTTCTAAGTTATAATTTTTTTTTTGTTTTTAAAATTTGCTCCAATAACAAGTTACCGTACACATCGGCCACGGCCCACTGTGTGCAGGAGTATCTTTAGGCACCTTATTTTAAACCTAGCTACATCAAGACAAAGTATGATTTTAAATGTTGTGATATTTTTATCTTTTAGTACTGATATTTTCTTAGAGTCGCTGTCAAACAGTGCCTTGAACTTTTCTATTTTTCTTTTTTAGCCTTTATTTACGAGTAAGACTCGCGGTTTCAAAATAAGGGTACACTTTCGAACGTGACTGCAGCCCGCTAAACGGCCACGTTGCATTATCCAATGACGAATGCCGCTGCAGTTTGAATTTCGAATGGCTGGTTCCAAATTCGAAGGTTGCATCATTTCTCAATCGTTCGAAAGCTATAAACAATAAAAAAAGTACGTCTTGTCGCTATGCTAGTGAGAGGCAAATATTTTAAAACTGGCAGTCGGGCAACGACAAAAAAAAGTTTCTTCATGGTAATTGTGTGAGCCCATACTGTTTCTTCTCAAATATTTTCTCCTTTTTACATTTTTATTTAGTTTTATATTTTTTCGATTTTCGAATATTTTATTTTATTGTTTTTGTGTGCGAGTCAAATATATAATTGGATTCTTATTTCTGACGTCATAGTAAACTTCTAGATGCGTACCTTTTTTTTTTAAAACAATAACAATATACGGTGCTAAAAATATGTCACCATTTTCTTTAACTCTATGTGTGATTGGATGATGCAACCTGCAAATTAGCTGGAACAGCTAAACTGCGTGGTCTGATTGGCTGAAATTTTTCAAGTCTTATCCGTTGACGAATTTCGACGAATCGTTTTTTCTTCTATGTAGGTTAGTATAGCTTTTAGGAATAAACTTTTTCAATGCAATTCTTTGTCAGTAGGTACATTTTAGTAAATGAATCAAAATAATATGCCTGTAACTCTTTTTTTTAATCTTTTCTTTGTGGTGCCATTTTTAGTCAAATGCATGCATTCTGTTATATCAATGTATTTAATTTAAATTACTGTTTTTAAATTCATAATAATTGTTTTAAAATAAATAAATTTGGAAAAAGGCTCGTCTTTATTTGTATGAACATCCTCTATTTAGCTTTCCTAAGGGACGTCGCACACGGTGGAGCAGATTGGGCGGTCTGTTCAGGTTGGGACGGAGCACCGCCGTGTCCTTGTAGAGGCGATCGGCGGCAACAATCTCTTGCGCCCGGCCGTAGTTCAGTCTATTGTCCGAAACGAGAAGGAAAGAAAAGTGGTCATTTTCATCTGTGAAGCATTATGCTAGCGAAGGAGGTGGCCGGGCGTTTGAGGGAGAGAAGAACCTCAAACCAGCCGCTGCGGGAGAAGCTCCGGGCGTCGGACGCTGCGAGACGACTACCGGCCAAAAGAGATGTAAAGAAGAGCAGCCTGCCAGGGCCACAGCCTGTTGGGGTTGCAGGTTGTTTGAAAGAGATACCGCGGTCCCGCAACATAAAAATCAAAAGAAGGTACATGGGTGGGTTTTAGTCAGTAAAAGTCATATATGTTCCCTGCTCTGGTTGGGGCGGGGGAAGAAATCATCAAATAAATGATTTCCAATCCTTACTAATATTATAAAAGCGAAAGTGAGTTTGTTTGTTTGTTTGTTACCTCTTCACGCTTTAATTACTAAACCGATTGTGATGAATTTTGGTACATAGATAGTTGGGAACCAAAAACACAGTTCTCCTTGCGCCTTATTGATTTGTAATAGCAACGCTAAGTTTTCCCTTTTCTTCCCTTTTTCTGCCTCACATACCATGTTTTTAAAAAAATAGCCTATGTCCGTCTCCTGGTTTCCAACTATCTCTGTACCAAAATTCATCAAAATCGGTTTAGCCATTAAAGCGTAGAGGTAATAAACAAACTCACTTTCGCTTTTATAATATTAGTAAGGATTCGTGCGCTCCCCCGACAGCGCAGTTTTACCTGAATATCGACCTGAGGGGCTGTTAATATTTACGAGCCCCTAATATAGCTGTATCTTGTATTATTTAAGTCTTTTAGAAAGACGACACGGTCGGCGTTGTGGCTGTGCGATCGACTGCTGCGCTGCGTCTCGCCGGTTCGATCCCCGCACTGAACAAAATATTTGTATGATCTACAAGATAGTTGTTGCGGGTCTGCCTGTTTGTGCATGTAAGTTTAAATATATGTAAACGCACCCACGACACAGGAGAAATTCCTAATGTGGGGAAAAGTTTATTTAAAAAAAAAGTTATTGCGGCCCTTTGTGTGAGTGATACAGGAGAAAATCCTCGTTGTTATATCTAGCTACCTTCTACATAATACAACATCACGCTTTTAATTCTCAAAGGGTCAGACAGAGGTATCCTTACTAATATTATAAAAGCGAAAGTGAGTTTGTTTGTTTGTTACTTCTTCACGCCGGTACAGAGATAGTTGGGACCTTGGAGACGGACATAGGCTAAAAAAAAGTGAGAAAAAGGGGAGTATGAGGGAAGAAATGAGGAGAGAAAGATTTTTTTTTTCAATCATCACGCGGTCCCGGGTTAAAGTTAGCGTTAGCCCAAAGTAACTATGCCACGCGGACGAAGTCGCGGGTATAGCCTATTGGCATCCAACAGGCACTCTGAACTACGTGTTTGCCACTGTAAAATTCCTGATTTAAAAACCCAATAATACTTGGCCTGAGCCGAGAGTCAAAGACAGCGGTCTTCATGCTTAGCAGACACGTTTGCATCCACTGGACCAACGAGGCTTTCTTTTAATAAATCGAAAATACACTGCTCGCAATCGAGTAGATTTTTTAGCTTTATGCGAAGTGATAGAACAAACAAAAATTTACCTTAAGAGGCTTCGCACATAGATCAACTTAAGTTGAGGTAACTATCAACTTTTTAAAAGTTTCCTGTCGCAATTTGTGAGCAACTTTCATAGCCGAGTTGCTTAATATAATCATCACGATTTAAAAGAGTGTACATAGAATTTGTTGTCCATTCTACTCCATAGAGATCTACGCTTTGGAATGGACAACTACAGGTACAGACGCCTACACATCAAGCTACTACAATCTGTCAGATTTCTTTGATAGATTTTCGACTTTAATTCTAACGTATTAGGTTCAAGGTTCATTGGGAAAAAAAATACAGTTTTGGGTAGCTTGACCTGCTGGCGTCTTTTTATTTTTAATTGAAATAAATGCTTTGAGTTTATCATTGTCAGGGTAAAAACGTTTGAAAATTACCTTGTCCCTATTCGATTTGATCATTACCTACTGTTTGACCTTTATTGTCGAAATTTACAAAATAACTTTGCTTGGCTCATTCCTGAACATAGATTAAGAGAACAACACATGCGACGAATTTTTACAAAATGGATGACGCTAATAACGTCGCTCATACTAAAATCTCCCTGATATATTTTTACCGTTAAAAACAGAATCAGCGTCCACAGTATTTAGTCAGTAGACGCATAAAAGTCCAACACGAAACTCACATTGACTTTATGATAAATAAAAACGGACATGTGCGAGTCGGTCTCGCTCACCGAGGGGTCCGTATAAACTAGACTAGCGACATAAACGTCTTTGACTGCGTAGACTTAGAAGGTCGATTTTTCACAGTGACCAGAGGCTATATACTAGTAAATAAAATCAAATAGCCTTTATTGTACCACAATTATTCACGTTCCTAAATACATAAATTTATATTTTTCCTATTTAATTAAAATTATTATTTTGTTTACTTATAAATAAATTAAAATTGAAATTTTAATTAATATTATTATACCACGCTTTTTTTTTAAATAGTCTTGTATATGGTTTTAATTTCAACTGAATAACCCCAGATAAAGGGTTTTACCAGAGAGACAGACAGACACACAGCCTAACTAATGAATATTCAATTTCATAAACTGCATTTGCGGTTTTTAATATGGTCGACATTTATGTACTGTGATAGTGAGTTACGATTATAACTTCGTTATCAATTGCTGTGAGCCAATATTTAGCCGATAGATCCACGCCAAGTTGCAGACAGGCAAATAGACAGGCAAGCGGATAATGTAAGAGTCCAACGGTTCCATGTTGACAACGGAACCCTAAAAAGCAAAAAACAACGCCACGTGCCATCAAAAACGCTGAACCATTACCGTAAAAAAGAATCTTTTTCCCTTTCTAAAAGGCCTGTTTCAGTTTTTTTTTTCACAGCGTTCGGGTGTGCCTTTGTGTATTTATGCAAAAATACAAAAAAAAAAAAACTCCATCAGGTAAATGGTGGGTGCCGCAAGCCTAATGAGAGTGAAGGCGCATCCATATTTGACACCTTCGCTCATTGTGTGTTTTGAGAAAACTGGCGACGAATGAGAAATAGGTTTCGGTGAGACGGAACTTTTAGGTCGAAATGACAAGTTGTGTCTGCGATAGGCAGTTACAGATCGATGTTATTGTGAAATGTGGGTTGATATTATAATTTTATTGACAGGATAATTATATTCTCAGGTCAGTCACTAAATACAAGATTGACGATCGAAATTCAATAATATTGACGGCACGGTTGGCGCTGTGGCTGAGGGATCGACTGCTGCGTCGCGTGTCGTGGGTTCGATCCCCGCAAGGAACAAATATTTGTATGACCTACGGGTAGTTGTTTCGGGTCTGGCTGTTTCTGTATGTGAGTTTAATAGTTTATAATAGTTACCTATGATACAGGAGAATTTCCTAGTGTGGGACAACTTTTTTTTTAAAAAGAAAAAGGAGCGAAAGGCTTCTTTTTCTTTTTAAAAAAAAAGTTGTCAAAAGTTGTTTGCAATTTCAAAACTGTGATCGCAAGCCAAATAAACCAGCGATTTTACAGTTCAGAACTTTACGTGATTTCTAGAGATTATCTACGTATTACATAGACTACAGTCGACTCCCTCGTTATATACTTACGTGCCGCCATTTTGATACTTTCCTGTCTTAGTACTACTTCCTTCATGTGAAGGAGTTTGTAGAATGTGTGTGTAAAATATTCAAAGCGAAGAAAATATGAAAATTCTTTTATGCATCTTGAGACATTCCCATGCAAAGAGTCCACGTTGTGAAGTCTTGTTGTCGTGGCTTAAATTATTATTATGTTATTTTTACAGCAGCTTCTAATAAACATTGTTCATGATTTGGGAAGCCGATTGTACTTTTTTCGTTGTGTAGTCATTCCATTATTTATTTCCATTGTTTTTAAAGTTGTGACTCACATTGAATCCTTATTATATCTAATGTATAAAATTCTCGTGTCACAGTTTTCGTTCCCAAACTCCTCCGAAACGGCTGGACCGATTTGAACGAAATTTTGTGTACATATCGGGTAGGTCTGAGAATCGGTTAACATCTATTTTTCATGCCACTAACTGAGCAGCGGGTGAAACAGCTAGTATTTATATAAAGATTCAATGTGATTCTAGGTCTCTAGAAACAGGAACCTCCTCACAATGCAGGCCGTATCGAGGAGTACCTACTCCCTTCTGAATCATGCCCTTGATCCAACTGCTTAAAGAGAGCCTCAAGAGATAGTCCTCGAAGCTCTTGGCCATCACACCATTGGCCGTAATACACAAGAAAAACTGCATTAAATACTTACTAAATAAGTACTAAAAACTTTTTAATTATTACACTTTTAAAATTCTGGTCAAAAAGCACCTCTCTCCTTAAACAACAATATTAAATATTTCTTTGTTCTTCATGATTATTATTTCATATGTATTTATAAATAAGTATTTGTTTTTTTTTTAATGTAGCTATTAATTTTGAAAAACTATACACCACAGACTACCTACAGTACAGTTTCTCCTCCTTTAAACGATCCAAAGGTTGTCTTCAAAAGATCGCTTTGAACGATAAGACCGGCCATTGTGACACCGTATTTATAAGATGTTTAATGTTACGCTTGTTATTTCTATGGTGTACATGTACATAATAAAGAATATTATACCAACCCCAAGAGGTACGTCGCGACCAATAAGAGCGTCCCGCGGTCGCGTTCCGATACGATACCAATAAGAGGTATTCGCGCGCTCTTTTTTTCAACGTTGCCCCACACTAGGAATTTCTCCTGTATCTTGGGTGCGTTCACAAGCATATAAACTCACATACACAAAAACAACAACACCGAAACAACTATCTGTAGGCCATACAAATATTTTATTCGTGCTGGAATCGAACCCGCGACACGCAGGGCAGCAGTCAATCGCTCTGCCATTGCGCTAATCGTGTGGTCAACCCTTTTCCCGCGTTCACGCACGGTGTTGCTACCGCCGGGCGTCTATCTATGTATCTAAAATACGTAACCACAAAAAAAAACACGTAATTCCGTTGTGGCACCGGCCTCAACGGCATTATGTCAATATTTCCTGAACAGACAGAAACATCCCTAAAACGTTGCTATTTGACTAATAAACAGGAAGCTGCGGGCTTGCAGATAAACTACGTAATCCAGTGTCAGCGATGCGATGCGATAGGGGTAAAATAAAAGATTTTTTGGAGCCGTCTTTGTTCTACTTCCTAATTTATATAATCCTTACTAATATTATAAAAGCGAAAGTGAGTTTGTTTGTTTGTTTGTTACCTCTTCACGTCAGAGATAGTTGGGAACCAGGAGACGGACATAGGCTAAAAAAAGTGGGATGTGAGGGAGAAAGAGGGAAGAAAAGGGAAAACTTAGCGTTGCTATTACAAATCAATAAGGCGCAAGCGGAACTGTGTTACCCCAAATTTATCGCGGGCGAAGCCGGGGGGGCAAAAGCTAGTAATATTATAAAAGCGAAAGTGAGTTTGATGGTTTGGTTTGTTACGTCTTCACGCCTAAAGATTTTGATAAATTTTGGTACAGAGATAGTTGGGACACTGGAGACGGATATAGCTAATTTTAAAAAAAATGAGAAAAGGGGGAGAAAGAGGGAAGAAAAGGAAAAACTTAGCTTATTTATCGTAATAGGAATCTATTACGATAAATAAGACGCAAGGGCAAAATCTACAGGTACCTGTAAATCAGGAAAGGGGAATTGTGTTACCCCGAAATTAACGCGAGCGAAGCCGCGTGCAAAAGCTAGTTCTATATAAAATAAAAAAAAATAAAAAAAACATTTGGAGTACCTAAGTATTAAAAAAATAGTAGCTCGCTGATATTAGAAACAGAGTCCAAGCTACTAGCGGTCAGGGTCCAGAGAAAAGGACCTCCTAAGGAGTTCAGGAGTATTCTTTTCTGATTCAACGACTAAGGCTCTCCTAAAACAGAGGATCTGCCAGGGCCACCGCCTGCCGAGGTTGCGGGTTGTTCGAAAGAGATACCGCGGCCCCGGAACGTAAAGGGCAATAGAAGGAACATGGGTGGGGTTTTGGTCAGTAAAACTCTGACATTCCCCCACGCTCCGCCTAGAACGGGGTTAGTTATTTGATGATATCCCGTCCGCAAAAAAAGGCTCTCCTTAGTCGTTGATTCATAAAATGATAAGGCTCTCATATCATTAAAATTGTATTATTTTTAAAAACATTCTTGCCTAACAATCCCAAACTACTAAAAAAATACAAATTTATCTATAACATCGCCCAACATATCATCGCTCTCCATAGCTCCCCTACCTATCTCTATTTGATCGCGTCACGGACGAACACCCAGGGGTGCAAAAGAGACACTTTGCCGCCGTCAAATAAGATCACAGTCACATGAGGGACCACTGTGCATATACTTTATATTGGTATTTGACTTTCCAAAGGTTTTCAGAGAAATTGTTTTGTGTGGTAGGTATTTTGACAAAGTAATTAAAAAATAGGCATGTATTCTACCACACAATGACATTATTATAGAAGAAAAAATGCCGTGGCGTCTGATACCCCTATCAGACGCCACGGCATTTTTGGAGAAGAAGAAGAATGGAAGAAGAAGACGTGTTGTGCCGACCCCAAATGGGATAAGGGCAGGAAGATGATGATGGCAAAACAACGCAGTGACCTGCGTGTCCAGTACAATAATGCATTCAGGGTGCTTTTGGGGTTGTCGAGGCGATGTAGCGCGTCAAGGATGTTCGCTTGCGCGGGTGTCGACGGGTTCGCCGCGATCATGCGGAAGCGATGCGCTTCCATGTTGGCGCGCTTGCGCTCGTCCTCCAATGGTATCCTGAATGTGTTTTCGGATCGGTGGGACTCTCCCCTCTTACGAAGGTGGATAAGTGTACAGACACACCTATTCACATAACGAGTGTGATTATAAATTTAATTTTAATACTAACATTAGGCTAAGTTACTTTACTACTAACAATATATGGATTTATCTGAAATAAACTATTTGTATTTGAATTTGAAAAACGACTCCACCATAAACGGTACCTCCTGAACAAGTCTCACGGTTCATGACCGTAAAGTTGTCTTGAGACGTTATTCGTTTTCAATATATTACGATCCTCTTATAAAACCGTCACGTATCTAATTTTAAAAACCCACGCGTATTATCATTCCATACATAATTTTTCATTCCCCAAACATTTTTGAGAATTCTTGAGCTCTATATAGAAAGCCTACTCAAGAAAAAATTCGGTAAATTGAAATGTATTGCAGAAAATATGAAAGAATGCGATATTCTACGTTTATTCGATAACTTAAAAAAAGTAAGTTATTTCATTATAAAAAGGTTTAGAATAATTATTATGAAACCCTTTTGACAGCGAAATTCGGCAATTTCATGGATGTGCACATTTTTATAGTTTGCCGAATATTCGATTGATTTACCATTCGGCCATTTTGAAATTAATTAGTATCAGTATTCGATGCAATAAGTTTCAATTCATTTAACACGTTTTCATTATCTGCTCATATTTTAATATTAATTGAACTACAGTGTAGTGTTTAATTATAAGTAGCCTCATTTGGAAACGGAACATTGCAAGGTTGCAATACATTTTTGCTTACTATAAGGTAATGTGATTTTTACAAACAAGCTGAAATTAAGCAGGTTTGTTGAATGTATTACATCAAGTTTGTGAGGATGGAAGTTTGTTACTCTTTCACGCAAAACTACTGAACCGATTTGGATGAATTTTATGACTTTTTATTTTCATTTGGATGGGGATTTATCAAATGATTTCGGACTAAAACCCATACATGCTCGGTCTATTGCCCTGTGTGTTCCAGGGTACACACAGTATCTTTTCGAGCAACTCGCAACCCTAGCAGGCAGTAGCACTGACGGGCCCATTTGCTGATATCACTAACACGACACGGCATGTCGTTCTAGTAAACGGACGGTCGATGGTTGATCTATAACTTACCGTCCACAGACCTGTGTCTACGGTGGCCGGGAAACATCTTACGGCTCCCAACGCCCGGAGCGGCTAAGTTGATTTGAGGTCCCTTAAACGTCCAGCCACCTCATTCGCTAACATAATTGCTTCGCAGAAGAGGGTGACTGCTTTGCTTCATACTTCATCTTGCTCCCGATGGTCGCCTGTCAATAGGCGTCACCTATTACATTTCACTTAAGCATAAATTGCGAAATGTGATTGTACTATTACAAAAACCTCTAAGCTAGACGGAAATATTAAGACCAAAAGTTGGAAAGAAAGTGTCGTTACAACTTTTGGTCTTAGGTTTTTGCCATAGTTGTAAGCCGTGTGGCGTGCGCGTGTTTCTCTGTCCGTCTCTCTCTCTCATAGAAAGCAAGACAGTTATTTTCGTTTCGTCTTTCTATTTCGTATTGAAAGAAAGAAAGAAAAAACATTTATTAGTCGCAAATTACGACGAGCAACAAAATAACAAAGAAAAATAAACATTCAACATGCAAAGTATCACAAACATTTACAAATACATATAGGTATGGGACAAAATAAAAATAGCTTGCACGTCGTGACTGCGACAGATCGGTCACCACTCAGCATGATGCTGTGCCATGGGAGCCCACAGCACAGCGCTGGTTTTCAGTGGTCAACCCGTGAGTAAAACGTACGGAAGTCAAAACAGCATACATAAATGTTTTAAATACTTAAATTAATAAAAAAATAATAGAAATAAATTAAATAGACAAAAACTAAAATAAAACAACCCAATAATTTAACTTGTCACTATAAATATGTCGGCATGTCAATGTCAAAAACGTTAAGAGTGGCAGGTTGTCACTCTAGCGCAGCGTTGCCGTCGCGTCGATAGTAGCCAGGCGGCCAAATTAAGAAAAGGACGGGCGATTGCCTTAACCAAAATTTGTGTTGTGTTAACGTTTAATACCCATTATTATATACCCATATAGTAATTTAAAATTAACAAGAATTCATGAGAAAATTACAGTAATTTGAATTAAGAAGAGAACGTTTTTTAGCTGTCATTTTCCAACCGCTTTATCCACGCCGCATAATGAACGCGAATAGAATAAAACACAAGTATATACATAAACACAGGCCATAACTTGTTTTTTGGCTCGCTCGCTGGATAAATATGCCTTGCCGATTGATGATAAACCTTTTGTAAGTATTTATTTAAAAAATATTTGCTGTTCATACTTCTGATTAGCTAAAAGATTTCTTTTCAAGTGAAATTTAAAATTTGGTTTTGTTTTCAGGGATCTTATGGGAGGCGGCAGATCATTCCAGCAGCGGGTGGCGGCATATTTGAAACATCCCCTGAAAGCTGTGGTCTTATGTCGAGGCATCGAGAGTGGATTGGAAGTGGAACGAGCAGAGTAGCTGTAATGTTCGTGTCTCCAGCTGATATTACGGAACAAGTAAACCGGTTTTTGTGTTTTTATAATACCGAACATTAAAACTGCTAAGTGCAGCTTCCTCCGTGCAGCCATTTTCAGAATATTGTGTTCATTTAGATATGGTGTGGTGTGACGTGATGCCTCCGGGGTATGCTTAAACAGTAACGAACGTATTGAACAGTGTGGTGTCGCGACGATTATTTTTGTTGAGTGTATACAGGTTTTTGTACATAATAAATTCGTTCCATCCGGGTGTCCCTTGACACCTCTCAAGTATTTTTTTTCATCCTTAGTAAATACGAAAATGAAACGGTTTTACCGGATTTTGATGTAGTAACTCTCTAAATATTTGTGCTGTCTTCATAAAACCGTTAAAGATATCATAAAGGCTAAATTATAAGGACGAAGACAGGGAAAAATCATTCCCTTGCGGCTAAATAAATGATAAATAAATAAATATCTTGGGACAACTCACACACGGCTATCTAATCCCAAGCTAAGCAGAGCTTGTGTTATGGTGACCAGACAACTGATATACATACTTACATAATTTATAAACACATACATATTATAGATAAATCACACTCAGACACAGAACAAACAATCATGCTCATCACACAAAGTTTGTCCTGGGTGGGAATCCAACCCACGACCTCCGGCTCAGCAGTCAGGGCCACTAACCACTAGACCAACAGGCCCGTCAATAAAAATAAAGGGAATCCATGAAAAGTAGGCTGCCAAATAAGTTGAAATTACATTTTACTGAACCAGTGAATCTTGTTATTAATTTGTTGATTCATCAGAACATCAGAGGAGCTTATGGCTAAATATAAAAAATAAAAAAAAACTATCTTGGGTCAACTCACACACGGCTATCTGATCCTAAGCTAAGCAGAGCTTGTGTTATGGTAACCAGACAAGTGATATACATACTCATATAATTTATAAATACATACATATTAAAGATAAACAGGAGCTTCGGAAGATCTTTCGGTTAACCCACACATGTCTAGGTTGGTCTATGGATGGGTTAACGAACACCCGTTACATTGTTTTTCACGGCACGGTTGGCGCACTGGCTGAGCGATCGACTACTGAAATCGGATCACTTTTTTGGAAGGGAAAAACGTAAAACATATCCATGTTCCTTTTTTTTGTCCTGTGTGTTCTGGGGCCGCGATATCTCTTTCAAACCAACCCACACTGCAACTGCAATCCTGCCTAAGCCTTTGAAGATAGAGGTGTCAACAAAGCAGAGGGGCTAGCTAGAGCCTCCGCCTGCCGGGGTTGCGGGTTGTTCGAAAGCGATACCGCGGCCCCGGAACGTAAAGGGCAATAGAAGGAACATGGGTTTTAGTCAGTACAAGTCTGACAGTTTGACTTCCCTCTCTCCGCCCAGAGCGGGGGAAGTCATTAGATGATTACCCACTCGAAAAAGAAAGCCTTTGAAGATTACAGGCGTGATGATATGTCGTGTATTCTTACTCTAATATTATAACAGCGAAAGTGAGTTTGTTTGTTACGTCTCCACCCCTAAATGACCAAACCGATTTTGATATTAGAGATTGATATAGGTTATTTAAAATAAAAATGTGATAAAAGGGGGAGAAAGAGGGAAGAAAAGGGGAGAGAAAGAAAATTTTATTTTCGATCATCCTGCGGGTTAAAATTAGCATGAGGTCATAGCAACTACGTCACGCGAACGAAGTCGCAGGCGGAAGCTAGTATATCCATATGCACGACTTATCACATAAAGTAGTCCTAACGAAATAGATCCCATGCCTACAAAACCATGTGACCCGTAATTAATATTTTCTCACCATGAAAACAAGGATGGGAGATTCAGGGTGGATCTAAACGGCCTGTTAAATATGTTAGTGCCGACATTTGCTTTCATTACGCATGTGAAGGTGGGTTTAGAGACGGATCAACTTTAAACTAAGCCAACCTATGTTTAAAATGACAACTTTAACTTTAGTTTAAGACCCTGGAAGTATACTTAGGGTACGTTACAGGAAACGACGATGCAGTAGTCGACGGATGGCTTTGGTTTCTACGACTTATGTAGTGTTAAAACAGTTTTCATAAAAAAGAAAGAAAGAAGAGTTTATTTACAGTACTTACAGAATATGTTACAGGAATTACAAACTCATATTTTCTACCATTTCTGGTGTACAAATAAATTTAATTATAATTTTAACATCAGAAGGATTTAGAAGAAACACAATATTAAAAATGAAATTACCAGTCAAGATATTTCATTTCATAAATTATTTTTAGTTTTCATCAACTGAACAGCTTCAGACTCTGTGTCTCCTACTGGGAAATTCTTAATAGAAAAAAAACTACCAGCACTTTGATGACTTGGAAATCGATCCCAGAACTTCATGTTAAGCAGTAGCGATTGCTATCTCTCGATCAACGAGGTATCATAACTAATTATTTAATGAGAAAGTGATTTTGTTTGTATATACAACTTAACAGATTTTGATAAAATTCGGGAGTTTCTCGTAAAATAATATTCTTACATATAACATATCCCTTCATACATCCTTACTTATAATATTATAAAAGCGAAAGTGAGTTTGTTTGTTTGTTACCTCTTCACGCTTTAATGGCTGAACCGATTTTGATGAATTTAGGTACAGAGATAGTTGGAAACCAGGAGACGGACATAGGCTAATATATATTGTTTTTAAAAGTGGTATGTGAGGAAGAAAGAGGGAAGAAACGGGTAAACTTAGCGTTGCTATTACAAATCAATAAGCCGCAAGGGGAACTGTGTTACCCCGAATTTAACGCGAGTGAAGCCGCGGGCGAAAGCTAGTATAACATTTTCGAAAGCGCGAACAAAAAACCTAGTGTTATAAATATACAAACGGTTTTTTTACCATTTGTTAAACAATGGAATGAACGTGCGTGACTGGTTTTCAGTAATAATATGTCATGGGGGCCTTTGTCTACGGGTCGTTGGTTCAATCAATATTCGAAACAAATATGTTGTTCCGGGTCCAGGTAAATACCGGAACAAATATTTGAGATATTTGTTTGTGAATAGTACTGAATTTGAATGTATATGTATGGTATGGTAGGGTGAAGTCGGAATAGATGCCTCACTTGATTTATCGATTACATCATCAACTATTTTACTCATCTATGGATAAGATTTTCCAACTACTACTAATTAATAAATAATAATAAATATCTTGGAACAACTCACACACGGCTATCTGATCACAAGCTAAGCAGAGCTTGTGTTATGGTAACCAGACAACTGATAAACATACTTATATAATTTATAAGTACACAACTACTTTGATTACAGCTTACCTTCCCATGTAAAAACATGTGACAGATCCAAAAGACGCGGTCCAATAGACGGGCCTGTTGGTCTAGTGGTTAGTGACCCTGACTGCTGAGCCGGAGGTCGTGGGTTCGATTCCCATCCAGGACAAACTTTGTGTGATGGGCATGATTGTTTGTTCTGTGTCTGGGTGTGACTTATCTATAATATGTATGTATTTATAAATTATATAAATATATCAGTTGTCTGGTTACCATAACACAAGCTCTGCTTAGCTTGGGATCAGATAGCCGTGTGTGAGTTGTCCCAAGATATTTATTTTATTTATTTATAGTTTTGTGGGAATAAATGCCTTATTTACAGTGGGTCGTCTATCCTAAACGTAATTTATATCGATTAAGCATCTATCCTGTTCAAAAGTAAATAACACCTTTTTTTTGGGGTAGGAAATCATCATACAACTTCCTCCACTCTAGGCGGAGCCGGGGGGATTGTCAGACTTATACTGACTTAAACCCACCCATGTTCCGTCTATTGCCTTTTACGTTCCGGGGCTGGGTGTCTCTTTCGAACAACCCGCAACCCCGGCAGGCGGAGGCTCTGGCAAGCCCTTCTGAAGTAAATTATACCTTTGACGAACTATTTATAAAATATAATTACTCGCTCGTAGCAATACTGTTTGTCTTCATTCTCTCTAGTTTCTGTATTGGCTTTACTATTTCTTATAATAAACTGATATTTAAATAATCTAATAATTTTATCATTCCCTAGATTTTATGGGCCCACTATGCTTTCACTGCGCATACTTAAAAAAAAGTTAAGATCGGCAAAAACTATTTTTGAAATTTCAAAGATAATGTTTTTTTTATTTATTTTTTTATTTTCGTAGTGGGACAAAGTAAAAGTATGGCATCTATCCCGACTTGACCCAATGGATACTGTCGAATGATAAAACAAATGTGTCCTTTGAAGATAGATTTATCCTAAACATTCTCATCATAACGCTTCAGATATTTGCAGTAACATACTGCTCGAATATTGTGCATTTCTTTTCAAAAAGTATTTTTAAGATATTTTCTCATTCTTTACACGTTTTACAAACTGTTAACCAAAAATATCTTTGTTGTAAATTCTGCTCAAGATTTTAGAGAATGTGTGACGATGAGTTCCAAGCAACAAGTTGGCATGCTGTTGCTTGCAAAATACATTTAAGCTAATAAATAGTACACTTACAAATGTGCTGAATCGGATAATTGTTTTATTGTTTCGTCTTATTTTAAGTATCTATATTTCAGTTTATATGTTTTACTTCACCACACCAGATTTTACATTTCTCACCTAATTAACCGACTTTCTAAACTGTAAGAGGTAATGGTTTTTACTAGTATTTTTTTAGTACAGCTCCGCCTATGCCATAACTTGTTTGTTTTATACCAAACTTGAAACTAAGTTCTTTCTTTTTTAAACAAATAAAATGAGTTATTTATTAATAAATACATTTCTTTCTTTATTTATTTAGGGCACATCAACGACTTACTTACATATTACTTACACAAAAAACAGTTATAGTGAGGTCGAAATTTATAAAAAATACACTAAACTTGCAGTATAATAAAAGAATAAGACAGTAGTACATTACTGATTTATAGTTATAAAATACAGATCTTTAAAAAAATATAAAATAAAAAAAAAACATTAACATAAATAAATATCTTGAGACAACTAACACACGGCTATCTGGTCCCAAGCTAAGCAGAGCTTGTGTTATGGTAACCAGACAACTGATATACATACTTATATAATTTATAAATACATACATGTTATAGATAAATCACACCCAGACACAGAACAAACAATCATGCTCATCACACAAAGTTTGTCCTGGGTGGGAATCGAACCCAAGACCTCCGGCTCAGCAGTCAGGGCCACTAACCACTAGACCAACAGGCCCGTCAAAACATGATATTTATTATTATGCAACTTAAAGTAGACTATTAAAAATAAAGTGATCTTCCGGATAGCTAAATAATCCTTAACTAACAACTCTCCTATCTTAAATACTGACGACACGGTCGGTACAGTAGCTGAGCGATCGACTGCTGCGCTACGTGTTGCGGGTTTGATCCCTGCACAAAACAAATATTTGTATGGCCTACAGATAGTTGTTCCGGGTCTGGCTGTATGTGTATGTGAGATTAAATGATTGTAAACGCACCCACGATTCAGGAGAAATTTCTAGTGTGGAAACGTTTAAAAAAAAAATTTGACGTGTCAAGGGACACCCGGATGGAACGAAGTTCCTATAGAAATGAAAATATCTGGCTTGTTTTCTATAAGAGAGAGAGAGAAACAGACAGACAGACAGACAGAGAAACATGCGACGCCGCACAGCTTACAATAGCTTACTATAGCAAAAAGTGTCGTGACAACTTTTCGTAAGAATTTTTTCCGTCTAGCCCCCATTCACAACGCGCGATAAGGAACTTCGTTCCAAAAACTTGATTTTATCTAGGTACTCCCACTGCAGTTGCCGTAACGTAAGCTAAGTATATCATAAACCCTTCGTATAGCAACTCTTTTGAGCGTATATAATTATTCATGCAGTGCGTATTACGTTTGTTAAACACTCATCAACCCCTCGTTGGGGTCTCAAAGGCCCCGGACAGTTGCGGTTTCACATCTTTGTGACCCTGTTTTTGCAGAGCACAGAGGGTTATATGGGGTACTTTAAAAATATTAGGAATTTCTGGGTGGAAAGTGACCGGTTTAATTTAGTACGTCAGAGGGATCAGGGAACATAGTTTCGTGTGGTAAATGAGAGTGACGTCACTGTGTAACTGTGACTTTTTAACACGTTTTTTTAATATTTTTTTAATATATCTTGGGACAACTCACACACGGCTATCTGATCCCAAGCTAAGCAGAGCTTGTGTTATGGTAAAATTTGTTTTCATAATCATTTAAACTAAGCATGAATGAAAAATTTCAGCTTATTTGGAAAGCGGAAAGTGGGTCAAATTTACCTTCTTAGATAATTTTAAACACTCTAGACGCTTATTAAAATCGACGGGCCTGTTGGTCTAGTGGTTAGTGGCCCTGACTGCTGAGCCGGAGGTCGTGGGTTCGATTCCCACCCAGGACAAACTTTGTGTGATGAGCATGATTGTTTATTCTGTGTCTTGGTGTGATTTATCTATAATATGTATGTATTTATAAATTATATAAGTATCTGGTCAGTTGTCTGGTTACCATAACACAAGCTCTGCTTAGCTTGGGATCAGATAGCCGTGTGTGAGTTGTCCCAAGATATTATATATTATTATATTGTGTAAGAATCTTATACATAATTCAAAAAGCAGACAAAAAAAAGCTCGATGTCACAGAGTTAATGATTCAATCAATAGCCTCGATCGTTTCATCGTTTTGGTTCAGCAAAACAATTCCGACTGTTTTATTGGTTAATCCACAAAATGGGTTAAGAGGTATAATAAAATATAAATAATCCTGGCGATTGAACGATTATTTTCTGTTCAATAAAACACGATAATGGGGTCACTTTTGTTTACATAAAAATACTACACTGACTATTTATCTGTTTGCGATTTTCTTTTTACTAATTTTGCAGTTTTAGAAGACAAAATAAGGAGGTTCTGCATAACCTCCTTTTTATTGTAAACTAGCTTTCGCCCGCGGCTTCGCCCGCGTTAAATTTGGGGTAACACAGTTCCCATTGCGCCTTATTGATTTGTAATAGCAACGCTAAGTTTTCCCTTCTCTTCCCTCTTTCTCCCTCACATCCCACTTTTTTCAAAAAAATATTAGCCTATGTCCGTCTCCTGGTTCCCTACTATCTCTGTACCAAAATTCATCCAAATCGGTTCAGCCATTAAAGCGTGAAGAGGTAACAAACAAACAAACAAACTCACTTTCGCTTTTATAATATTAGTAAGGATACCAACAGAGCTAAGCTTCACATTATTCTGCTAAGCTTCACATTGCACATATTTAGTGGACATGGTTGGCCTTGTAGATTCTTAGACGCTTGTTAACTTTTGTTAACGTATTATTTTATTTTACTTTCTGTAGGTAAAGTTAGCAATGACTTAACGTCGAGCCTACGCTGTCCTCTCATACTTAAGTAGGTACTAACGCTGTAACAACAGCATTGTAAAACCAAATGATTTTAAAAGAGTAAGCAAAACATTTTCAACATCTTACACAATTTGACGACACGGTTCGCGCAGTGGCTGAGCGGTCGACTGCTGCGCTGCGTGTCGCGGGTTCGATCCCCGCACATACTTAACAAATATTTGTAAGACCTACAGGTAGTTCTTTCGGGTCTGACTGTTTTTGTATGTGAGTTTAAATGTTTGTAAACGCACCCACGATACAGGAGAAATTTTTAGTGTGGGGCAACGTTTAATGTACCGAAAAGCTATATTTATGATTAAGTAGTTTCTTTCAAAAGATTTCCTAATTGAGTGTATTTAAGAGCAGCACTTTCAAAATAAGTAGTGTTTGCGCGGAACGCCTAATGAATTCATCATAGCAAAAGTGAAGCTACGTGTGTTTTAGCTATGGATTTTATTCTTGCCAATTTTAAAAATCATCTACCGACGTTTGACGATTTATGAATACACTCAATTTTGTACTGAGAAGTTATGGCGTTTTTCTTTACATCTCCCGCTAAAAAAACCTGATGAAATTCCGAACATGGTCCTATCGAGCCTGGATTGGAAGATTTCACGTTGAAAAAACTTCGATCAGCTGTTATTATAAGAATTTCAAGAGAATTGGTGGAAAAATCGTAGTTACAAGCGAAGTTGGTTGTGCGTCATTGATTTTGCTGTGTCATTGCGAAGATTGGGGATTTTCCGTGGTCTGGACTATCTTGATCATCATTAATTCCACCCAACACTCTATTATCAGGTTGTATTTAGTGTTAATTTACGGTTAATAACCAGGTTAGTACACAATTTTACATACTTATTTATTGTAAAACTTGAATTTGCAAAACCCTAACAGTGCTTACAAATTGCAATAATTGATCAGACTTTAGTGTTTTATTCTTGTGATAATCACAGTTATTTACACCTTTTAAAGAGTATCTATTAAAATAGCTGCATTATTAGAACTTTATTAGGTGAATAACAGTTACTGAGACATTTATATCTGTAATCACATTTAAGTTAGGTACATATGTTCATAATTGTATTGTGAATATAAATTAGTTCTTAGTCTTTGTACTGATTTTGTTATTGTTAAAACGTCATTAGTATAAAAGTATCTAGAAAACATTTAACGATAAAGTTAATTTGTATTTCTTTATAGGTATTTTCAGGCAGACATAACAATTTTAGACACTGTTAAAACTTTAATTGTATACATTCCAGGTTGACTGCATCAGCTCACGCAATGCCAGAGGATAAGGAGCTCATTAGAAAAAGGGCGAGTTACAAGGGAAGGGTAACAGTATTCTTGAATTATTTAAATTCATTAAATCCTTCTTTAAATCCTACTGAGGTTGACGAGTTGCAGATGCGTTTAGATAAGTTTAAGTCATTGTATGACCAATATGATGAGGTGCAATTAGCACTGGAATGTAGCACTGATAATTTGGATAGCCAAATGTTAGAACGCAGCGACTTTGAGTCTCTTTATTATAAAACCGTATCTGAAGCTCGTAAAGTGCTCGGTGATTATAAGAAGAGGGATCCAACTGATAGTGATGTTGATACACGTTCTAATAATCACGGATTTGTTAAGTTGCCGACTATTCAATTACCTAAGTTCAGCGGTTCCTACGTAAATTGGTTGGAATTTCACGACACATTTGTCAGCCTTATTCACTCTAATGACGACATAAATGACATCAATAAATTTCATTATTTGAGGTCATCACTAGAAGGTTCAGCCGCAGTGGTGATTAACTCTATTCAGTTTTCTGCCGCTAATTATTCTGTCGCTTGGAAATTAATGTGTGACCGGTTTGACAATAAACATTTGTTGATTCAACATCATGTTTCAGCATTATTTAATATTGAGACAATCAGTAAGGAGTCTTCAGTGAATTTAAAAGCTTTAATTGATCACATAAATAAAAACTTGCGCGCCTTGGAATCCCTTGGCGAACCTGTCAATCACTGGGATACTTTACTCATACACATTGTAAGATACAAGTTAGACAACAAAACTTACCGTGAATGGGAAGAGTATAAGGGTCGCCTTGACAAGGACTGTAAGATCACTTTTACTGTGTTCCTCACATTCATTAAGAATCGTGCTGAATTAATTGAGACGTTAGAAATGTCAAATTCAATAATTGATAAACATTCAAACACTAGTAAAACTTCTAAGATTAGGACAATGGTTATACAGGAATCCAAAACTAAAATCGACAAGAATAATGAGGTGAATAATTCTTCAAAACCTAAAAGTTGTGTTAAATGTAACGGTGAACACAAATTAAGCAGTTGTCCTGAATTTTTATCTTTGAGTAACGAAGCACGGTTACAATTGCTACCTACATATAAGATATGTTATAATTGTTTATCTTCAGGACATTACGCTAATAACTGTAAGCAGGCAAGTTGTAAAATATGTCGGCGCAAGCACCACTCGCTGGTGCATGTTGCAGATCATTCAAAAAAGTCGGATTTGGCTATTACTTCCACTAACAATAATAATGCGACCAGTGCCCCTTCTTCGTCAGCTTCTAGTGCAGGTTTGTCACTTTCTGCAAGTGTTCAGCGCGGTGACGTATTGCTATCTACGGCGTTAATTAAAGTCTTAGATAAAAGCGGCCAGCACTACGTTGCTCGTGCTGTGCTTGATAGTGGCAGCACATCATGCCTCATGACTGAAAAGCTGTACCATCAACTAGGTTTAACTGGAAGTAATGTGAACAACTCAATATTAGGTATTAATAATTCATCTTCACACATAAATAAAATGTGTCCTATTTTCATAAAATCTTTAGACGATAACTATTCCATTAACATTAGTTGTTTTGTTCTACCTTCAATCACTGATAATATTCCGAGTAGACAAGTAGATTTATTAAAATTGAAAATACCGTCTAATATTTGTCTGGCTGATCCTAACTTTTACTTACCGGCTCCAATCGATATGTTGCTCGGTGCTGACATCTTTTGGGACTTACTGGGATCCCAAAGGATCATGTTAGGAGATGGCCAACCTATTCTTTGTGAAACTAAACTAGGATGGCTGGTTTCAGGTCCAACTAAAGTAAGTTATGGTTCGACGCCATCAAAAACGGTTAAATGTAATTTTACAAAGATAATTTCTGACGGTAATGATGAATTAAATATTACCATAGATCAGCAACTCACCAGGTTCTGGCAATTAGAAGAAGTATGTACTACATCAGTTTATTCGCAAGAAGAAAAACTATGCGAGGAGCATTTCATAAAGAATACTACGCGTTTGGAAAACGGACAATTTTGTGTTCGAATTCCACTGAAATGTTCCCCGGATGTGTTAGGCGAATCCCTTGTACGGGCTAAACATTGTTTTTCTTCATTAGAGCGTAGGTTCAAAAGCAAACCACAACTGTCTAAAATGTATAAAGAATTTATGGCAGAGTACGAAAGCCTAGGTCATATGTCGAAATGTATAAATGCTGAGCATTCTGCTCATTTCCTCCCACATCACGGAGTTTTGCGTGATAGCAGTGTCACTACCAAATTAAGAGTGGTCTTTAATGCCAGCAGCGTCACTACTACAGGCACTTCTTTTAATAGCATACAGATGACCGGACCTGTAGTACAGGATGATCTTTTATCTATATTATTACGTTTTAGACAACATAAATATATTATCGCTGCCGACGTGGAAAAAATGTACCGGCAGATAGTTGTACATCCAAATGACAGACATCTCCAACAAATCGTCTGGCGTGATGACCCGTTAATTCAGTTGAAAACGTATCAACTTAATACCGTTACGTACGGCACGGCCAGCGCTCCATTTCTAGCAACTAGGTGTCTTAGACAGCTAGGTTTAGAGTGTGTTGATGAAAGGGTTGCTGAGGTCATACTACGCGACTTTTACGTTGACGATTTGCTAACGGGAGGGGATGACCTCAATGAAGTCAGAGATTTGCGTCATAAGGTAACTTCTACTCTTGCTTCAGCTAAAATGAACCTAAGAAAGTGGAAGTCAAATGATTTGCGTTTAGTGATTGGTTCTGACAGTCCCCAATCTTCAATTGACTTGAATATTGGTGGATCTGAGTCTACCAAAACCTTAGGTCTGGGTTGGCAATCACAAACTGATCAACTCTGTTTTCCCATTAGTCAACAAATTGTTTGTAGCAATACGAAACGTGACATGTTATCGATCGTATCACAAATTTTTGATCCTTTAGGGCTTCTAGCTCCATGCATTATAGTAATGAAAATGTTACTTCAAAAACTGTGGTTACACAAACTGTCATGGGATGAACAGCTATCGCCGGACATTAGTAAAGTTTGGACTGATCTAATAACGAAATTGCCAAAATTAAATGAAATTAATATTCCGCGTTGTGTTTTAATTGATTCAAGAGATTTTTTAGAAATTCATGTTTTCACTGACGCATCTGAACGAGCATACGGAGCATGCTTATACGTTCGCAGTGTCAACACTGAACATCAAGTATTGGTGCGTTTATTGTCAGCAAAGAGTCGCGTTGCCCCGTTGAGGCCAACCACAATTCCTAGATTGGAGCTTTGCGGTGCTCTGGTGGGGGTTAGAATTTATGAAAAGGTGATTGCCTCATTACGCTTAAAAACTAGGCCACGTACATTCTTTTGGACAGACTCCACTGTCGTGCTAGGATGGCTTAAAATGTTGCCAAACAGGCTGCAGCCTTTCGTTCGCAACAGAGTTGCGGACATTTTAGAGAAGACCGGCAACTGCGAGTGGAGACATGTCCCAACCGATCAAAACCCCGCTGACCATGTCTCTCGAGGAGTAGACATTGATTTATTATCTTCTTTAGATGATTGGTGGTCTGGTCCAAGTTTTTTAAAGAATGACATATCATGTTGGCCTTCTAGATTTAATACAACTAGTGATGAATTATTGCCGGAAACTAAAACAAATGTCTCTTTACATGGCACCGTTAGCAAGAATGCGGCCAACGAATTGCTTAATTTTAACCGATTCTCGAGTTTTCTAAGGCTTCAGCGCACAGTATCATACGTTTTACGTTTCATTGCTGCATGTAAAAAACTACATATTTATGGTCCCTTTAGTAATGATGAACTACGAAATTCTTTAAATTTAATCATTCGAATCTGTCAAAACGAGTCCTTCATAGAATACAAGTTGTTACTTCTCAATAAACAATTACCAAAGAAAAGTGCTTTATTAAAATTTAATGTTTTTCTGGACGACCATAAAATAATGCGTGTTAGAGGTCGGTTACAAAACTCAGACTTACCATACGAACAAAAATGTCCAATTCTTTTACAATCTAGCCATCACTTTACAAAATTACTCTTCGAGTATGAACACAAACGGTTGCTCCATGCGGGGCCTCAGTTGCTGTTAGCTTCCATACGGGATACATACTGGCCTATAAGAGGCCGTAACTTAGCCAGGTCGTGCTACCGTAAATGTGTACGTTGCTGTCGTCTTAAAGGTCAAACCGTCACACCGATCATGGGTAATTTACCACGGCAGCGACTTTTAGCTGGAGGTTTCCCTTTTGAGAATATTGGCTTGGACTATGCAGGTCCAATACAATCTGCTGTTAGACAGGGTCGTGGCTGTAAACTAGTAAAAGTTTACATCGCCATTTTCGTTTGTTTTACAACAAAATCAATACACCTTGAACTAGTCGGTGACTTAACCAGTAACACTTTTATATTGGCGTTAAAGAGATTCATCTCGCGTAGGGGTAAACCGGTTAATATATTTTCCGATAACGGCACCTCGTTTGTTGGTGCATACAATGATTTATCAAAATTTCTTAAGGCTAATTGTGACTCGTTATCTGAGGAGATGGCTAAAGAGGGAATTACTTTTAACTTCATCCCTGCATACTCTCCTCATTTTGCTGGCCTTGCGGAGGCTGGTGTCAAGTCAACAAAGCATCATTTAGTCAGAGTGTTGGGCCTTTGTAATCTTACGTATGAAGAGCTCTATACTACGCTGGTGCAAATAGAAGCTATTTTGAACTCCAGACCACTGACTCCGCTTTCATCGAATCCCGAAGACTTGTCACCATTGACACCCGGACATTTTTTGATTGGACGTCCTTTGACCTCTTTGCCAACACCTGATTACCATGACCATTCCACCAGTTCTTTATCTCGATTCCAACGAATTGAGCAACTCCGACAACAGTTTTGGAAAAGATGGAGCAAGGAATATGTGTCGGAGCTCCAACTCAGGACAAAATGGCGCACATGTAAGGGTTCGCTGAAGCTGAACTCCCTGGTACTTCTCAAGGAAGACAACATGCCGCCTCTGAAGTGGAAAATGGGACGGATTGTCGCTACCTATCCAGGACCTGATGGCGTGATTAGAGTCGCAGACATCAAAACCTCCAGTGGCCTGCTCCGCAGATGTTTCAGCAAGATCTGCCCGTTACCCGTCTACCCCGAGTCTGATTATTCCGGTTGAAACACAAGCTTTCAACGCCCGGGGGTATGTTTGCGCGGAACGCCTAATGAATTCATCATAGCAAAAGTGAAGCTACGTGTGTTTTAGCTATGGATTTTATTCTTGCCAATTTTAAAAATCATCTACCGACGTTTGACGATTTATGAATACACTCAATTTTGTACTGAGAAGTTATGGCGTTTTTCTTTACATCTCCCGCTAAAAAAACCTGATGAAATTCCGAACAAGTAGCGACTGAGTTATTATTTCCATCAATACCAATTACCTCACTCCAATGAAGCATTTTTAATTGCAAGCACTTAACTAAAGAAGCACCCAAGAACAAAGCATAGTATGGATGCGGTAGAATTCTATGAAAAAGAGTAAAAATATGCATAAAAAGCTTCATAGCCTAGGATGGGGAACCACCAAATAACTTCCCCCGCTTTGGGCGGAGCGGGGGGGAGTGTCAGACTTTTACTGACTAAAACACGCCCATGTTAAGTTTTTTGCCGTTTTATGTTCTGGGGTATCTTTTTCGAACAACCCGCAACCCTGGTTAACCTAGCCCTGCGTCGCAAAATTGCACGCTTGTCGGTCTTTTAAAGACTGTTCTTCGGCGAGTGTGCCCAAGAGTACCACGAACTGGAACATTCCACCATCTCCCTTCTTCGATTGGGAAACCATACGTACTGCAGGTTATCACCCATACCTTGTCGGTGTTACACACCTTTGCACAAAACAATTTGTTTTATCCTTAATTATGCGCACTGCTAAAAGAGGAATTCTGTACCTGCGTCCGTGTTCCTGAGTTTATATACCCTGGATCTATTTAAGTCAAGAGTTAACAAGCTTCTTTT
Source organism: Ochropleura leucogaster (assembly GCA_958449745.1). Classification (NCBI taxonomy): domain Eukaryota; kingdom Metazoa; phylum Arthropoda; class Insecta; order Lepidoptera; family Noctuidae; genus Ochropleura; species Ochropleura leucogaster. The sequence goes on along the minus strand of OY288220.1, from coordinate 3,790,750 downwards.
AGGTTAGCTCCTTAGACAAGATTGTGTACAAGAGAGAAGCCATTAAAAAGAAAATACCCAACAAAGGGTCATTAAAGTCCCTCGTTATTTTAATGACTCCTTTCATTCAAATCCCTTTAAAAGATCTGTCTTATTAATTAACAGCGAGACGCGCTTTTTATCTTTCATACACGGGTTTTCCAAAAACAATGCCATTTTTAATATTTCATTCCATTCTTGCACGCATGCGTTAGTTCACGATTTGGCGCCTGCGTAGTGAGCCAAGCAAAATGGCCGACTCGACCAGATTTGAGAACACCAACTAAAATGTTTTGCTAATAAAATTTGAATTGCGTTCTAGAATTCGAATTTTAGAAAAAAAACAATTGAAGAATAGTTTGATGATGTGGCAATGTCAGTTGCTGTAGTGTTTAGTGTAAAATTAATGTAATTGTGGATATTTGTGTTTTGACAGTTTTGTGAAAATGACCAAAGATGTGCTTCTACAGATTTTTTTATAAAATACTCGTTTCTACGCTTATTTTGATGTAAACGTATTGAAATTCGGGTGTATTAAATACGATTGGCAAAGAACATTGAAGTTGAAAACGACTGATGAAAATGTAATCAAGAATCGTGTTCTGGGACATGATCAACCCAGACTATGAGTTTATAAGGTGAGTTAATCTTGACTTAGAATAATTATTTATAAGATCCGTCCGTGTTAACAAAGAAGGGAAATTATCCAAAATTTTTATATGAAAATGAGAGCTTACAAATTATATTTGAGCTAAGTCCTTTTATTAATGTTTTTTATGGCATTTCATGTTTTCTTTTGTTTTTAATTTGCGTTTTCAAGGAGGTTTTATTTATGTTTCATAGGTAAACTCTTTACACATAACTACGGTTTACACATTAATCACCTTTCCAAAATAATCGTTTCTTTTACCGTGACAACAAGGTTTGTTGACACCATAACGTCCTTTTACGAATATCAATGATCATTTTATGTACCAACTTACATACGAAGAAACGGTCTATTCAAAGTCCTAAGTAAATAAATAAACTAACGTATATAGGTTTGGTATAAACTTCTGTTTGGCTTGTACCAGTAAATAGGCCAAGCTTTGTGTTGTGAAAGTTAACAATGGGATTATGTCAAGATGATGAGCAGCTGAGAACTGCTTGGTTGGTGTAGAGTTCACAAGCGTGAGCTGAGCGTGAGGCACTTACTAGTTTCGATTCCTAGGTAGGCCAAAATATTACTGGATGTTTCCATCAGATATTGAACACCAGATCCTTTGGAGTCTAGATTTCTGACCGGTTGATGGCAAAAGGCTGCTCCCCTATTACATAGGAATAATGATGATTGGCGAAATCTGGGTGTACTATTAGGTACATGGCTGCCTACACCTTCAAGAATTACAGGAGTGATGATATGTTATGATGAGTCTTGTAATAAGTACAGTTGTCAACTAGGTAGTTAGTACTGAGGGTATACAGAGGTAAAATCCCCCCTGGATTTTAGTAGTAGTAGGAAGTTAGTTCTTTTGGTTCTGGCTGTTTGGGTATGCGAGTTTAAATGTTTGTGAACGCACACACGATGCAGGAGAAATTCTTAGTGTGGGGTAACGTTTTTTTTTTTAATATTTATTGAGTTGAAAACCTTTAAGTTTCCATTGTTGAAAACAACGTGATTGATTCAAGAACAAGGAACAAAATTGATTATTCCGCTATTTTTTTCTGATTCATTTTGTTGCATTCAAGACATTTAAATTGTTTCTCCGGGGCTTCTTCGAGCATTGTCTCTGCGCTTTTATCATGGTCGCCATTATTAATTTGGCTTTCAAGAGTTACGACAATCTATGGATTGGGAATAGTGTAGCAGGCTGGTCATAATAAAACAAAAACCTGCTAAGCTCGAGTAGAACTCGCGCATCGCGGTTTCCTTACAAACTGACGACATAAACGGCCATCTATAATGACTGCGTAGTAATAATAATAAATAAATATCTTGGGACAACTCACACACGGCTATCTGATCCCAAGCTAAGCAGAGCTTGTGTTATGGTAACCAGACAACTGATATACCTACATACTTTTATAATTTATAAATATTATAGATAAATCACACCCAGACACAGAACAAACAATCATGCTCATCACACAAAGTTTGTCCTGGGTGGGAATCGAACCCACGACCTCCGGCTCAGCAGTCAGGGCCACTAACCACTAGACTAACAGGCCCGTCAAAGTAGTAAGTAGTCTTGGAGAGTTTATTTTTTGACAGCTCCAAGGCACTTAAGTATACGGTTTTAATTTCAACTTGATACCTCCACGGGTATTCGAGATAAAGGGTCTTGACAGACAGATGGACATCAAAATGATCCAATAAGGGTTAAATTTGCCTGCCGGGGTTGCGGGTTGTTCGAAAGAGATACCGTGGCCTCGGAACGTAAAGGGCAATAGAAGGAACATGGGTGGGTTTTAGTCAGTACAAGTCTGACATGCCCCCCCGCTCCACCCAGAGCGGGGGAAGTCATCTGTTGATTTTAGACCAGAAAAAAAAATAAAGGTTAATTTTTTTTTCCTAAAAATGACCAAGAACAAAATAATCGTGGTTCCAATCCACACTGGGCGCGAGTATTGGACTGTAGTCCAAATGGGGTAGCCTTAACTCCAGCAGTGGTAACAGTATTGGCTGATTGTGCTTTTGTTTGTGTTGGGAAAAGTTATAGTAGGATTGTCAGGATTTTTCATCATTTTACTTAGTCTCATTCTATTTGGGGTTGGAGTAACACATTTTCTTCTTGCATTCTCCCCTGTCAGACGTCACGGCATCATTTACTCTATTCTGTTCCATATCATTCCTTACACAAATGGGTGTAAAAGTACCCTCAACTAAGCCGAAAGGCACTGGATTTTTCCATCAGTAAGTCAGTTTTTGGATGGAAAATCATCAAATAATTTGCCCTATTCTAAGTGGAGCGGGGGGGGGGGAGTGTCAGAGTTTTATTGACTAAAACCCACCCATGTTCTTTCTTTTGCTTTTTATGTTCTGGGACCGCGGTATTTCTTTTGAACAACCCGCAATCATGGAAAACTAAACTCTTTTTTTTTTATTATTTTTTTTTAAATCAAAATTGTTTATTTCGATATTACACGTTATGCAATGTTATCTAGTTGGTGGCGTCCCCTTTTAAGCATATAGATGCCTGTACCAAAGGGCGCCGCCGCCGCTCTTTTACATCATACAAGTGTAATGATACAAAGAAGTAAACAAGTAGGTAAACAAATTAAAAGACTAATTCTAGTTCTAAACTAAGTCTGTCGGCGTGTGTGTGTGCGCGTGTGTGTGTGCATGTGTGTGTGCGTGTGTGTGTTCTGGAGTGTGTGTGTGTAAGGTTGATTTATACGGAAAGCGGTTTGTGTAGATAGAAAACAGTTTATTTTATATTTAACAGCAGGTTCTCTGTTTCATCATAATGTAATTTGTTTATCCAGTTAACCAGCAACGATTTGCATTCTTTAAACGGTTTTGTGTAAATATCTATTACTTTATTTATTTTATTGTATAGGAAAGACGAGCGCCTGTCATACTGAATATTAGCGAATTCTGTTTTTACGAGTGTGGTGCAAGCAACATTATGTTTTCTTCTTTTAGCTAGGATATCAGGATCGAATGGTAGTGTTTTATGTTTTTTTTGTCCGAAAATTATATATAATACATATGTGTATTATATATAATTTTCGGACTGATAATAGGTTACTAATTTGGTATAACTCAATAGTGGAGCAGGTCCTTTTTTTAAAATATATTACTTTTATTAGTGTCCGTTGTGCTCTTTCTACCTCAAGAAAACGTGTTTTACGAGCGCCTCCCCAAATAGGAATACAATATATGATTACTGATTGAACTATCGTGATATACATTACATTTAGGAGATTTTTTAATTTGCCACTCTTTGGGATTACGTGTCGTAATGTCAAAAATTAGGTTAAAAATCCAAATAAACTTTCGTATTCGTGCAGTAATTTGTTCAATTTGAGGATACCAGGATAGGCTTTGGTCCATTATTATGCCCAGGTACTTGACATTGTTGACTTTACTTATGATTGGACAATTACAGTTGTGAGCTGTCACACTCATACATTCATGTATTTTAATGTTGAAATTATGTTAACCCTTAAAGGATAACTTTGTCGTCTGTCTATCTGTTTGTCTGCCTGTCAACACCTTTTTTCTCAGGAACGCGTTGAGGTATCGAGTTGAAACAAAAACCTTATATTCTAGTCTGTAGTCACTTGGAGCTGTGAACAAAATCAACCCTCTAAGTCAAAAGATATGGCCGTTTATGTTGTAAGTGTGTGTGGAATTCTCGGTGCTCGAAACTTAAAAAAATGTTTAAAAGTGAAAGTGTGTTTGTGTGTTTGTTTGTTACATCTTGACGCCTAAATGGCCCAACCATTAATGCGTCAAGACTACACACAACAAGATTTTGATGAATTTTGGTTCAGAAATAGTAGGACCCTGGAGACGGACTTAGGCATTTTTTTAAAAAGTGGGATGTAGGAGAGAAGGAGGGAAAAGAAGGGGAAAAAAAGGTTTTTTTTCAATCAGGTTAAAGTTAAGCTTAGCCCAATGTATCCATACACGCGGACGAAATCGCGGGTGGTAGCTAGTTTTATATATATTTTTGTACAGTAAGTTGGAATTGGCCATATCGGGTCAGTAACAGCTTTAAGGTTTGTCATGCTCCTATTATTTTCTGGCGCTCAGAACCGTCATTTGCTAGAGAATCAGAGTGCGAATGATATCGTATCGACGGTGTGATCGGCGGCTCTGTTGAATGGACAGTCCGTTTAACTGCCATAGGAGATTCAACCCTCAAACTCACCCAATAAGAACGTAGCCTCCTTATTTGAATTTTATGATACCCATCTGATAAAAAAATAGATATCCTTTTCTCCTGTGAGGTTATAAATATGAGGGTAAAGATCTAGGCATTCATGAATAAGGTCGTAAACGGAATCATAAAATATAACGTTATAAACAATTTTATGAGATGTTTTTTATTAAATCAGAAACACCTTTATGCTTTTCCATGATTTTCTATAGAGGTTTTTGTTTACTTCTGTAAGTAATGGTAATTTATAACCTTTTTATCCGGCCAATCATCATAATATGGGATACATGTATCGTAATGAAACCTATCTTTAAAAAAATAAAAACGTTGCGCCACACTAGGAATTTCTTCTGTATCGTGGGTGCGTTTACAAACATTTAAACTCACATACACAAACAGCCAGACCCAGAACAACTATCTGTAGGCCATACAAATATTTGTTCCGTGCGGGAATCGAACCTAAATCTTCGGCCTTAGAGTCTCTGTGAGTAAACCTGGGTTCAATACTAGAGATTTTAATAGTGCCCGGTGTATTGCAATAAGAACAAATTAAACAAAAAAAATTGCAAAAGAAACAAACACATGTTAGGAGCTTGTGGTTAAATAATAGGTCTTCAAAGTCAAACAGTGTTTATATACCGAGTTTCGCCCGGATGGGAAATCATCTTGCACTGACTCTTTATCTCTCTATTGCTCTTTCTAACAACCCGCAACCCCGGCAGGCGGTGGCTGGCAAACCCTCTTTGCTGCTTTGCTGACATCTCTTTGAGGCGCGTGACACCACTGACACCAGGTTAAGCACTAGCTCCGGAATGCAAAAAAGCAACATGTACGGGTTTACGTCAGTACAAGTCTGACACTCCCTTCCGATCCGCCCAGAATGGGAGGACTCATTTGATGATTTCCCATCAGTAAAAAGTATGAAAAGACGCAGCATCATCTCAATGGATATAAATATAAATAAATTTAAAAACAAAGAAAATATTAATTGTGTAGCTATACTCTATTTCAAAATTGCCTTTTTGTTACCTTAACCACCCCGCAAACTTGGGTTTAGCACTCATGAAACATCGAGAAAAGGTACACGGTTGGGTTTGGTCGTTTCATATGGCGAAAAATTTGCAAAAAACTGGCCACTAACGATCGTCAAAGATCTACACATAATAGCCGGGGTCATCAGCTAACGTGCTTTCCAAGGCACATAGGTAATTCGGCATGTTATAGCCGTTCGCCAACCACAGATCAACCTAAGGCAGTGCGGTTTAAAGATTGACCTGAGTATCTATTATAATTTAGCCGCGAGCTCCACAAACAAGTTACTAAGTAATTTTGTTGCCACGAGTTGTTTGAGATACTACAGTTCCCACACTGTGCTCAGTTGTCACTCAGAGTTGCGCCTTGATCATGTATATTAATTAATTTATTCATAAAATTATGATGGGAACGCTTTATTGTTAATTACTGTTCCCCACTCTCCGGGATCACGCGTGATTCTAATTTGATTGTGATGCCTCCAAGTCGCAGAGATTTTGTGGAATATGCAGCTTTTGTGCAAACAGCTGTATTTTATATTATACTTTTAACGTCGTTTTTTGTCGTCCACATTTGGCCTATTGGTCTAGTGGTTAGTAGCCCTGACTGCTGAGCCGGAGGTCGTGGGTTCGATTCCCACCCCAGGACAAACTTTGTGTGATGAGCATGATTGTTTGTTCTGTTTCTGGGTGTAATTTATCTATAATATGTATGTATTTATAAATTATATAAGTATGTATATCAGTTGTCTGGTTACCATAACACAAGCTCTGCTTAGCTAGGGATCAGATAGCCGTGTGTGAGTTGTCCCAAGACATTTATTTATTATTTAGATATTTATTTATTTATGCATTTGGTTGTACAACAGGTAGCAACTAGCGATCATTTTAGACCACATTAAGAAATACAAATGACTAAACGCATGTTTGCTCGGAATGTTAAGCAGAGATACGGGTGCACCGGTATCTTGCCAGTTTCTTATGGTTTACTAGCTTTTGCCCTCGGCTTCGCTCGCGTTAAATTCGGGGTAACACGGTTCCCCTTCCTGATTTTCAGGTATCTGCTACCTGTAGTTTTTCTTTTGCGCCTGATTTATTGTAATAGCAAAGCTAAGTTTTTCCTTTTCTTCCCTCGTTCTCCCTCATTTCTCCTTTTAATATAAAAAATGGCCTTTGTCCGTCTCCAGGGCTCCAACTATTTCTGTACCAAAATCGCTTTAGCCATTTAGGCGTGAAGAGATAACAAACAAACAAACTCACTTTCGCTTTTATAATATTAGTGAGGAAGTAGGGATTAGTAAGGATATTTTCATAGTGTAAAAAGAATGCGTATACAAATAAATAAAGGAAATAGTATCACGAAAACATTCTTCAAGACAAACGATTATCGACCTATAAAATATTCCACAAAATTCATAAAAGCCGTTTTCCCAAACGCCCATTGTCCTGCACGAAATTAACTCAAATGTCACGGCAATATTTTCCACAAATAATTTTGAAAAGAAATTCTCAGAAAATTAAAAACCTCCATTTTCCTGTACCAGTAAAAGCTATTACGCCCATCAATTTATATCATCAACATTAATATAATAAATAGGGGAAGTTTGTTCGTTCGTTTCGTTTAAGCGCCGAAACTTTAAGTTCAATACAAAACTCTCGCTTACCTGTATTTTATTTGAATGATGAACATAAAACTTTTGCTACGGCGCGTTTATTGTGCTTTTTGATGTTAATAGCCGTTGCTGTTAAGGTTTTTAGTAGCAGCTGGGAATTTTAGAATTTGCTTGGTTGTAATTTTCGCTTAAATACTCCAATGTAATGCTGGGTGATTTTTTTAATGTTGGCAATACTTTCAGGGCGTTTGGTACTCATGAAAATTAAGAACTTTATCTATGGGACTGATCATAAGATCGCGATTTTATAAGCTGACTAACGGTAAATGGTCGCGTTACTCGAAAACTCGGCAGTTAAAGATATTTATTTTCATGGTCGATGGCTTTGACAACGCTTTTTAAAGCGCTCGTGGCTAAATAGTAGATAGATAGATAGATAAAGTATTTATTTGATGCAGCAAAATACACAGGAGGAGTTAATACAAAAAATATCAAACAAAAAAAAGAACACATTAAAAAAAAGTAGGGTAGAAGTTAGATTGACCCATAGGCATTTAGATTACATACATTTATAAAGGTCGCCCACAACTGGGCGGTGTGTGTCTCAAGATTGCACCAAATAGGAGTCCAGCTCAGTATAATGCCAGGTAGACCAACTCCAATCCTGCTAGTGGCACACGGATGTCGAGAAAATGTGCGGCAAATACATATTATGAATGTGGGTTGTCACAAGTAGCAGCTACTCGGATCCAATTAACTTCCAAATCGGCAGCTAAAGTATGAAAATTTAAAAGGTAAAAGAAAGAAAGAGTATTCATAAGTGGCAATTACGACGTGTGCACAAAATAAATAAAAACAAACAATAAACATATAAGACATCAAAAACATTTATTCATACATATGGAGCAAACAAAAATAGCTTGCACGCTATCACTGTAATAAGAAGGTGACCACTCAGCATATTTATTAGGTATTATATACGTTTTAAATTTTCTACTTATATACATAAGTCATCATCTTCCTGCCCTTGTTCCATTGTATTTGTTATCGTCGCAACACGTCACACGTCACGGCTTCATTTACTCCTTTCTCTTTCATATCATTCCTTACACAATCCATCCACCTCTCATCCATCCATTAATATTTATAATTATCTATCACTTTTCTAGTCACATGCGCTTTGCTTTCCATACATTATACGTATATACATATACTAGTATTTCTCTGATAATACATAGTATGGTGAGGTATAGAATAGAATAGAATAGAATAGAAAAATATTTATTCGAAACAGACACAACACAGCAGCAAAAGAAAAATAAAAAAAAAGGTGCACAGAAAAACATGGACAAGGTTGCGCTGAGCGTGCCCATAACGAAAGGGTTACCAACTCAGCATATGCTAGGCGTCAGACACCCAACGCTGGTTTTCAGTTGGCAATGATATTATAATGGTTGGGTTTTTTTGGGTTTCATCTAGAATTTCTACATAACAGTCACAGAATGTTGATATGTTGTCCCCCTCTAGGATTTCTCCTGTATCGTGGGTGCATTTACAAACATTTAAGCTCACATACTCAAACAGCTAGGACCCGGAACAACTATCCGTAGGTCATACAAATATTTGTTCCGTGCGGGGATCGAACCCGTGACACGCAGCGCGGCAGTCAATCGCTCACCCACTACACCAACCGTTTCATCAATAAGGTAGTTTATATTTAGTCCACCTTTTAGATTATTCAAAAATAAGGGATACATATTTTTTTTATTAGTGAATTGAATTGAATTATTTTATGTGTGACGTCATTTGTTGCGAAAAAATGCAGCAACGCGTGACGTTTCACGTAACTTTAATGGGCTATATCTTTGTCATTTTTGGTCTAATTTACAAATAAAAAAATAAGTACGTGTCTCTTATTATGGAATAATCTAAAAGGCGGACTATTTATTGAGGGCCTGTTGGTCTAGTGGTTAGTGGCCCTGACTGCTGAGCCGGAGGTCGTGGGTTCGATTCCCACCCAGGACAAACTTTGTGTGATGAGCATGATTGTTTGTTCTGTGTCTGGGTGTAATTTATCTATAATATGTATGTATTTATAAATTATATAAGTATGTATATCAGTTGTCTGGTTGCCATAACACAAGCTCTGCTTAGCTTGGGATCAGATAGCCGTGTGTGAGTTGTCCCAAGATATTTATTTATTTTATTTTTAACGAAACTAACCTAAGTATTGTCGTGTCGTCGATTTTGCGCGATTGATGGCAAAGGCTCGCCCAATATTACATACAACTAATTACTGACGTAACATGTGTGCTCTCGGGTAGTTCTCTCTCTCTATCCTTGAGGGATTACAAGCCTGATGTTATTCTATATGTTTCTATGGTGTTCTCGAAATTAGATCTCTAAAAGCCTTTTACTTACCCGTGCGATTCTGCTTTTACATTCCTTTGAGCTTTCTCAATCCGTTTTAGAGCTGGCTTCGGCTCTAAAAGATCTGCAGCTATTTTATATCTGCTTTGACGTTGTTTATAGTATTATGAATTGTTATATATCTGGTATTATAGAGGGGAAAAGTTGGCATCAGCGTTATTTCAGCATTTTTTACTGGAAACTTTAGTTTCCTGTAGTACTCGTATGTTTGTAACAACTGTATTTTTTCCAGTTTTTTAGTTGTCTTTTTATATAGATCTATGTTCGTTAATTACAAATAATAACCTAAACTAATAATTAAATCAAATTCATTAATTTGAATAACACAATTTTAATAAATGTTACAAAAAGGTTCAAAAGTAGGTAGGTACACTTTTTTTTTCGGGTGGGAAATCATCAAATGACTTCCCCCGCTCTGGGCGGAGCGGGAGGCATGTCAGACTTGTACTAACTAAAACCCACCCATGTTCCTTCTATTGCCATTTACGTTCCGGGGCCGCGGTGTCTCTTTCGAATAACCCGCAACACCGGCAGGAAAGTACACTGTATTATAATACACTTTATAATACTTTTTAACCTTTTTGATCATAGCATTTGCAACATATACATAACCAAACTTAGAATAAATAACAAACATGGTAAATATCCCGTTTTAAGTGTTAATAATAAGTATGTCTTCAAGAAAAAAAACATCTGACGACCGCTAAAAGAGCTTCTGAAGATATTAGATGTATCCACGGTGGGTACATTTTGCCCGTCCTCCTTTCTAAGTACCCATAATATTAGCTGATAACGGCAACAATTTTTAATGAATGAAAAAACCACTTGGCAAATTTAGGAAGCATGATCTTTTACGGGTTTCCCTATCTAAAAAAAGGTTCCATCCATTAATTGTGTCCTGGAATCCTTATTCGTGGTACCAAATGACACGTAATAATAATAAGCACTTCAAAATGACAATCCCATATTAATCACCATCAAACCCTTTCAGGATACAGAGATAACGAATCACCATCAACATTTACGATCCCCATACACTCCCTCACATAACCCCTCCAACCTCCATTTTAAATTTTCACATCAGTAATTCTATAAAAAGTAACGACCTTCTCAGACTATCAGAACGACTTCGCGCGTCTCGAACCGGTGAGAGATTATCAATTTGACTTTCATAACAGCCCAAAGTAATGTCCTTAAGCTGAGTAAATGGACCGAAATTGATAATAAAATTAATTTACTTGCTCCCTAAAACGAGTTTTCGAGAAACAGGGCGTAATTTATTCGTCTTTATTTCAGCGTTGTCGTCGATACAATAGCTTTTGTTGCGTGCTTGTATTGTTTTAGGTGGCTGTCTGATGCTGCCTTTATAGATTGTGTGCTCTCCTTATAAATCGCGTGTTTTACTTTGGTGAACAATGGATTTCATATTGTGTTCTGAAATTACATTATCATCGTGGCTAAATTGGTACAAGGTTTTACTGCAATAATTTTCATAGTGAAACATCCAGAATTTTGGTCAAAACAAGACTCGATTTTTAATGCCTGACCCATCAACAATTTCAAAACTGATTTTTCAAAGTGAATACTGTTATTTCAAAGCGAACTCAGATTCTTGAAATTAACATTGATTTTCCAAAGTGAACATTGATTTCAGAAGGTTATTTATATTTATTTATTTAGATAAAATTATAAAAAAAACGTTGCCCCTCACTAGTAATTTCTCCTGTATCGTGGGTGCGTTTACAAACATTTAAACTCACATGCACAAACAGCCAGACCCGGAACAACTACCTATCTGTAGGCCATACAAATATTTGTTTCGTGCGGGGATCGAACCCAAAACACGCAGTGCAGCAGTCGAGCTCTCAGCCAGTGCACCAATCGTGTCCTCCAATTAATATTTTGTTTTTCACTGAGCAATCATTTTCAAATCTACTCGTAAGTCTTGTCGTACCAATCTATTTGTAGAATATTCCCTTAGCACACGTCACTTCACTAGGTTCCGACGTGTACTCACCCTTGGTTCTCATAAGGGAATTAAAGTCGTTACCTAAACACGTGACCACTGCCCAACGTTGAGATTATCTCATGAAAGGGCTTTCCTTAGTAGATGAACTAATTTAAACTATTCATGTATGTCCTTTACATACCGAGTTTCCGTCGTGTTTGGGAAAGCACGTTAAGCTGTTGGTCGCCATTGTTATTTCTAGACTAGCTGTTCTCCGCGGTTTCACCCACGCTGCTCAGCACCTGTTGGTCGTAGCGTGATGTTATATAGCCTATAGCCTTCCTCAAGGAATGGTCTATCCAACACTAATAGAATTATCCAATTCCAACCAGTAGTCCCTGAGATTAGCGCGTTCAAACAAACAAACAAACTCTTCAGCTTTATAATATTAAGTATAGATCTATGATTGTCGTTATAGGCGCGAATAAACTCTGATAAATAGTCTTACCAAGGGGTATATAATTATTGCATTTTTAAAACAATAACATAAATAAGCTACTTTTTTTTTTTTTTTTTTTTTTTTTCCGGGTGGGAAATCATCCAATGACTTCCCCCGCTCTGGGTGGAGCGGGGGGGCATGTCAGACTTGTACTGACTAAAACCCACCCATGTTTCTTCTATTGCCCTTTACGTTCCGAGGCCGCGGTATCTCTTTCGAACAACCCGCAACCCCGGCAGGCAGAGGCTCTGGCAAGCCCCTCTGCTTTGCTCACTCTCTTTGAGGCGCGCGTGAAACACGAACGCGCCGTCGACACGGCCTGTCGTCAATCGACGGACGGACGGTGAACTACCCATTGCTCACCGCCCACAGGCCCGATAAATAAGCTACTTCTAATATTGATTATCGTTACTAATATTATAAAAGCAAAAGTGAGTTTGTTTGTTACCTCTTTACGCCTAAATGAATAAATCGATTTTGATGAATTTTGGTACAGAGACGGACATAGGCTACTTTAAAAAAAAAAAAAAAAAAAAGATTAATCAAAATATGAGGGAGAAAGAGGGAAGAAAATTGAAAACTTGGCATTGCTATTACAATAAATAGCGCAAAAGGCAAAAACTACAGGTGGCAGGTAGGGGGTCGATAGAGGAACTGTGCTACCCTGAATTTAACGCGAGCGAAGTCGCGGGCAAAAGCTAGTCAATATATAAAAGAAAGAACAAGGGCCAACATTGTTTTAAAAAAAATCGACAAGCACATTTGGAATATTTTCAATCTTTACGTAACGCAGAACCGTTTAAAATCCTTTTTCAGTATCCGGGGCCCCTTTTAAAAACTTCGCCCGTTTTCTTTAATAATATTTCACTTTAGAGAAATATTGTTTTAAAATGTACGACTTCGGTACTTAAGTGCAAAGTGGATTACTTTTTTTATTTTGGCGTCGTAGCATTTCCTTTGAAATTAATGGTATGGAAGCATTTAACTGAAAAGTATCTTATTTATTACACTAGCACCTCTGCTTTATAAGCTTACAAGACTTTGGTAAAATGATTGAAAAACAGAATCGTCTTCTGATAACTCTCTCTGGCTGCCAAAATCTACAATTTATATTTCTTTCGATGTAAATATAGATGAACACAGTAACATAGTAGTCTTCGAGTGTTTCTTCGTTTTCTAATAAATTTGTATGCTATAATCACTTCATCATCATCACTTGACATTTCACAACAAAAAGACATGCTCTCTCAAAGTATTGAGAGAGCTGAAACTGCTATAGTAAGCAGTTTACATCTTATAGCAGTTCTTATTCCACAGAGGGAAAGAGATGGCGCTAGACACCCTGTATAGCTCTGTCTCTTTCCCTCAGTGGAATAAGTTCTGCTTTAACACGTCATGGTAGGGTACCTGAGATGTTTTGTAGCGTGATTGACGATAGCATGACGATTGCATGAAGCAGCGTGGACTTAGGAAATATGCAAAATACGTCTATCTTCATTTGTAGGTTGCATGCGTTCGTCAATGAAGCGTTCGTGGAAGTCTTAGCTCTAAAACTGTGAATTTTAAAAACGTCGTTTTGTTTTATAGATTTACTAGCTTTCGCCCGCGGCTTCGCCCGCGTTAAATGTGGAGTAATACAGTTCCCCTTGCGCCTTATTGATTTGTAATAGCAACGCTAAGGTTTCCTTTTTCTTCCCTCTTTCTCCCGCACATCCCACTTTTTTTTATAAAAATTAGCCTATGTCCGTCTCCTGGTTCCCAACTATCTCTGTACCAAAATTCATCAAAATCAGTTTAGCCATTAAAATGTGAAGAGGTAACAAACAAACAAACAAATAAATAAACAAACAAACTCACTTTCGCTTTTATAATATTCGTAAGGATATAAAACGTCCATTTAATACACCGTGATAGTATGCATTAATAGAAATATACATATATCGTTTTACACACCATTCAGGGACCGTATTAACCAATACCACTTCATTACGGCCGTAAAATCAATCCTGATACGTTCAGTATTTGCGATTTAAGTCCACTTATATGGGTTTGCGTAAATTAAATTCCGATATAATATTGTTTCAGTTTTGGTTAACTGATTAAGGTTGCATTTAATGAGGGATGAACACAAAACAACAGATTCAGAATTAAGTTGTAGTTGTTGGAGGTTCTGGGTTCGATTCCCTGGTTGGTCAAAGGTTTTCACTCATTACTCAGTAGCAGTTACAGAGCAGGATTGCCAACCGTACAAACAAAATCCCTCGTGCTGAAAAATCATTTATTAAGCTGTGATGTTTGAGTAATATCTGACACGAAGCGCTACTTAGCTTAGCTTGCTAGGGTAACGCTAATTGCAATATTTAAGGTAAGTACTTAAAATTATATTCCAAATTTAAAGATGTAAAATAATAATTTTCGTTACTATAAGATTTTCAAATGGTTTTTATTTAAACAGATCAGACAACATGTACATCAGAAGAAATCTAATCTAATTCGGCCCAAAGGTCATCAAATTCAGCTATCAAACAGCAAAACCAAAGGTGTAACAGAAATAAAATAAAACAAAGTCATTCAGTGAAACGTTGACAATTTAATCCATCTGTGACATTAACTGAAAACTTTCGAGTAATTTCAGTAACATTTTCATATTTCCCTGAAATGTTTCGAATGACACGATAATCATGCAATGAAAGTTGGATTAGACTTAATTTAATTATGTATTACATATTATATGATGCACTTTTGGAACGAACTTCCTTATCGCGCGTTGCGTAGTTGTAACGACACTTTTTGCTATAGTTGTAAGCCGTGCGGCGTGCGCGTGTTTCTCTGTCTGTCTCTCTCTCTCTCTCTCATAGAAAGCAAGCCAGTTATTTTCGTTTCGTCTTTCTATATCACATTGAACGGTGTGGTGTCGCGACGATTATTTTTGTTTGGTGCATACAGGTTTTTTTAATAACTTCGTTCCATCCGTTAGTCTCTTGACACCTCTCAAGTTTTTTTTTTACGACACGGTTGGCGCAGTGGCTGAGCCATCGACTGCTGCGCTGCGTATTGCGGGTACGATCCCCGCACGGAAAAAATATTTGTATAGCCTACAGATAGTTGTTCCGGGTCTGGCTGTTTGTGTATGTGAGTTTAAATATTTGTAAACGTACCCACGATACAGGAGTATTCCTAGTGCAGGGCAAAGTTTTTTTTTAAAGAAAAACTTTATTTTAAATAGCCAGTACTAAATGGGTTGTGGAGGTCAATGGGCAGCTCCATGTAAAATACTAGTACCTATTCATCGATATTGCACTGGATGCTAACCTTAACATAGTTGGGAAAAGCTAGACAATTAATAATGATACACTTTACTTAGTTGTAACTTTATCTTTGGAAATCTGCACAAAATTCTTGAATTATATTTGGACACCTGCGAAAATACTGTAGTTGCCCATTCTAAAGCGTAGATCTCTATGAAGAAGAATGCGCAAGAAACTCCATGGACACTCTTTATAAATCATAATATTTTTTACAAAATCATGGACACATCATTCATGTTGAGATTATACATACATGTGAGAACATCTACCAGGAATGATTTGTAACTTAATTTTATGTTAAACTAGCTGTTCCCCGCGGTTTCACCCACGCTGCTCAGCACCTGTTGGTCGTAGCGTGATGTTATATAGCCTACAAAATTCCTCAAGAAATGGACTATTCAACACTAAAAGAATTTTCCAATTCCAACCAGTAGTCTCTGAGATTAGCGCGTTCAAACAAACAAACAAACTCTTCAGCTTTATAATATTAGTATAGATAATAAATTGAAATGACTTATAGGAACTAACTTATGAACGTGGTAATTATACAGCCAGCCTTCTGGGCCCTTTCTGTTGACAGCAATGTGGACGAGTTTTCTAGTATTGTATTTTCAAGTTTTGTATTTGTAGTTTGTAAATAATAGTTGCTGTAGGTAATTATAATGTAATTTTAATAATTTAAAGTAAAACAATTATGCATAAACTTAAACATAGCGTCAAAACATTCGTCTTCAAAGCTGTGAACTGTGGTTACATCCCCAAGAGACTGACCACGTTTCCACGTTGCATGGCAACAGTTATTCTCTGGTAAATGTAAAAACCAGCCCTTTTTTGGGATGTTAAATCATCAAATAACGTGAAGTTATTTGTTTTTATATTTTGTGTGTCGGACTTGTATTGACTAAAACCCGCCCATGTTCCTTCTATTGCCCTTTACGTTCTATCGGTATATCTCAAAATCAAAATCATTTATTTCAAGTAGGCCAGTTACAGGCACTTTTGAACTGTCGAAACATTGACAACAATAAAAATTAAGCTACAGACCCAGTCACAAGGCATAATAACTGTGAAAGTACTGTAGTTGCCCATTCCAAAGCGTAGATCTCTATAGAGAAGAATGGGCAAGAAACTCCATGGACACTCTTTTTAAATCAGAATATTGTTACAGAACCTTGGTTACATCATTCGTGTTATATGGTAAAACTATGTGAGAACGATATAGCAAGACGTGCACATTAAAAGTGTCCATAAAAACAAAAAGAATTGCAAAAATACATAATTAATTCAAATAAGCCGTGGCAACTGAGAGATGACCAGCCACAACTGACAGCGCCCGTTCACGAACATGACGCATAGATCGGCACCATTCAACTCAACCATTTTGAAGGGAACTAAATGATCCGACACACGCGCCACCATCAGCGTGACATTTAAGTGAGCATGACATGATCTCAACCGCCAGAGCAAATTAGTCAAGAAAAGACGTAGGTTTCCATTGAATGTTAGCATTGTTGTACATAATACTCACACAATTTGGGCTATGCGATTATATAATGCAAATTAATTGAATCTATACAATTCAAAGATATTTGTACAATCTTCAGCAGCTCCAACAGTACTATTGCATGCTATTAATTTATTCGCCCCTGTTCTTGTGGAGCAGGACCGACATTGAGCCAAGCATTTTTGTCAGCAATATAATCGTCCAACTTATAGTATGCTTGTTTACATAGTGTGCGTTTAATGCATGTTTTAAATTTAGTCTCACTTAGTTCAAGGATACTTTGTGGAATTTTATTATAGCACCTTAAACAGTACCCCATGAAAGATTTGTCTACTTTAGCGAGTCTGAAGCCCGAACTCTCTGTCTCTGTCTCTTTCGAACAACCCGCAACCCTGGCAATCACGTGTAGATCCTTTAAAGATTCACACGTGACATAGTCCAGCCCTTAGATTATGTTTATCTAAACAATTTAAGCATGTTAGTGCTTATAGGACAGTAAAGGAAAAGAACCATATTTTTTTTTTAATCAATACGAATATTAACCTAACGATATAATTTGAGATTAACAACGACTTTATGGCCACTTAAACCTCGGTCAATAACTCAGATTTGAATGTTCATTTTATGACCATCGTTAACCATACTCTGTTTTATTCCTTTGGGCAATCTAGGTCGTAAAATACTAGATGATAGAGGCACAAAAAATGTTAGCACCTTCGGCTTTGGAGTATCAAAAGGATATAAGAATCCTATTAGCTTTAGTTCATAGAATACTAAGTTATAAGACCTTTTGATTCCCATCCCTAAAAAACAACTGGGCAAGTACCAGTAGTAATCGCATCCATACAAACTTGGGACACAGACTTAGAAATATGATTTTCCACAACTCTGGGACAGCAGACTTGAGTGTGTGGTATAAATTCCAATACCTTTACTCGTTCCTGAGATAAAGGGTCTTGATAGACAGACGGACGGACAAAAAAACGATCCTTTATCTTTCAGTAAGTTACTAAATTCTATGAAGTAATTCTTACTGATAATTTACATAGCGACAGTGAGTCCCATCCACAGACCGACATTGGCACCTTTTATTATTTAGCTAGCGGAGTGGGGGGAGAGTGTCAATCTTGTCCTGACTAAAACCCACCCATGTTCCTTCCGTTGCCCTTTATGTTCTGGGGCCGCGGTATCTCTTTCGAACAACCCGCAACCCGGGAACACTAAATTTTTACCTTCAAAATCACAAGTAGTGAAGGTCATCCCATTCTTATCTACCATTGAATACTAAAGAGCCTTCGAAAGTCGCCTCCTTTGATTTTGACACGGAAGGTTGAGTTTGATTAGAGTTTTGACATTAGTTAGGTCAAAGGGGCTAAATTAATTATTGTCGCTGTCATTTGGACTAAAATTCGGAGGATTGGAACAATTGGTGGAGTTAATGACTAAATAAAGCAAAGAGTAACATGTGGGTATCATATTTTGAAATGACTGTTCCAAAAAAGGAGTGTTATGTTTTTAGGGTTCAAATATCAGCCGGGGTTACGGGTTGTTCGAAACACACAAAGGGCAAAAGAAGAAACATGTCTGAGTTTTAGTCAGTTAAAGTCTGACACTCTGAAGTTATTTGATGATTTCCCATCCGCCAAAAAAAGGTTTCATCTTTGTAAGTTTCTTTATTATAATGTTATTAATTTCTTATTTGATTTCGATCGGAAGTCTATTTATGGATCGACATTTTGCTAGTAACGGACATGTATATTAAGATGAGGAGGGTCAAATCACATGTGACTAAAACAGTTATGGATATGATGCTAATGGATGGACAGAGAGAAAAGACTAAGTGTGTAAGGAATTATATAAAAGAAAAAAAACGGCCAAGTACTAGTCGGACTCGCACACCGAAGGTTCCGTAAAAACTGGCTACATAAACGTTCATATCCTTTGACTGCATAGGGTTGATTTTACATTTTCCACCTCTTCAAGGATCACAGATTTGAGTATGTGGTTTTAATTTCAACTCGATACATGCACGCGTTCCCAAGATAAAGAGTCTTGACTGGGAGACACATCATCATCATTTTCCTGCCCTTGACCCATTATATTTGGGGTCGGTGTAACACGTTTTCTTCTTCCATTCTCCCCTATCAGACGTCACGACATCATTTACTCCTTTCTACTTCATATCATTCCTTACACAATCCATCCATCATCTTTGGCTTTCCTCTTACTCTCTGTCCATCAAAATTCAGATCCATCACTCTTTTAGTCACATGTGATTCTTGAAAGACACACGGAGAACAAAAATATTAGGGTTCTGATTTTCCCTTTCGAGGTATGGACCCCTAAAAGGTTTGTTCGCCCACTTCAAAAATGTCCAGTATTTCAATTACCACAATATCAGTGTAAAGTCCCTTCTCCACGAAGTCTCCCGGAAAACACGGAACGTTTAAATGCAGAAATTCCGGAGTACCTTGCGGAATATTCGCGTGGCGATGCACGAAGTCTCATGTTGGACAAGCGGCGTCGGAATGCTAGACAGGGTTCAATTTAATTGAACAGTAGCCAAGGGCACTCGAAACTGTGTAGTATTTCGAAATTGGACTCGTGGAACTGTGGCCTTTATGTATTAAGCTGTTGGGTTCGTTTCCATTTTATATTTTGAACTTTTTTTGGATGGATGAGAATTTTAAAGTGGAATGAGGTTTGTTTTTTTTTTTTTGTTTTTATCGGATTGGATTTTATTGTTAAATAACTAGGATTTTTGTATTTAGTTCGATGGAAAAGCCAGTATTAATTGCTACACATTTGACAGTATTAAGCCAAGTTCTTTTGGTTAGATTCTGTAATTTCAAGGTCTTTTTGAACTGCAGTCTGGTGGGGGGGGGGGGGGTATGGAAGAAGAAAGCATTTTGTACCAATCCTATATAGAATGGAATAAGGGCAAAGATAATTATGCCTTTTAATCAACATTAGGACAATTCAATCTTACTACTATAAACGGAGTTTGTGAGGACCTACAGACATCTGTGGGTCCTCACAATATATAATGTAATTTGTTATTGTTAGTGGATTTGACACACAGATAGTTTATTAGGATACTTTTTATACTTCTAGTACATTCCCGTGGGACAGTTACCAAATTCCATAAGGGTGAAACCGCGGGTATAAGCTACTAAATATTGATTTATCTTATACAAAATTATTAGTTTTACAATTTTGTAAAATCCTAGCAATGTTGTTCTCATCACTGATGAGATTATTATCTTCTAGCAAACAAATTTTCGACGGCGTGCACTGCTTATAAATAGCCAAAATTAAGTATCCGATCACAATTAAATTAAACCCTATTAAATAAGTTAATGAACTACAAAAGAACATCGAAAGACTTCTTTCTCTTTGACGTTGTCAGCTGGTATCGTGCCCAAGAGACTGGTGACGTTGCCACGTTATAGTTATGCACACAAATAAAATAAAGTAATACTACTCTAAATACAAAATTGGATGCGTCGAGAAGTGGTGTGTCAGAAAATACAATAGGCTTTGTATCTTGAATACATAATGTTCTCGTTGCGCAGTCTCGCTAGAGAGGCAGTCTTGCGAATACACCCGCTATATCCAAGAAGCATAATGGTACAACCTGTATAATGTTACAATGATACATTCGTGATGTAAGATGGTTTATAGTTCTTGTGTAGAATTGTACATATTGTATGTTAGGTTAAGTAATTTTCAGCAATACATTTTTTGGAAGAGCTTTTTATGTACCGTAGGTGGTACATAGAAAGCTCTTTCAAGAAATGAATTTGCAGACTGTTTTTGTAGTGTCAGAAAGCTGGTGGATAAAATGATCGTGGTTTTATTGAAAGCTTGAAAACCTTAAATTATCTTCCTAATCTTTTACTGTACTAAATGCTTGAAAGCCTCAAGTTATCTTCCTAATCTTTTATTCTGCTATGGCAGAGTTTAAATAATAACAGTCGCACTGGTGGATCTTTGAAGTTAAGCGCGTTTATAAAGGTCGGTCTGTGGATGGGTTTTTTTATTACATACCGAGTTTTCTCTTTCCCTCATAAAACACGTTAAGCCTTTGTTTACGGCTGTTATTTGAAGATATTTAAAAATCAGAAGTAGTCAGTGACCGTTTCTTCCTTATTAGTCTGCCTCGCTTCTACTCCTTAACGGTTGAACAAACGATGGGCAATATGGGCATACCTACTCTTCTACGTCAAATAACCGACAAAAAAAAAGTGGGAAATGACTTTACTTCGGGACTGACTTTAGCGGTGATTTTTATTTGTTTCGTTGACCTTTTTGTAATCTCTGGCTTTTTATGGAAGTCGGTTATTATTTATAAAGAAGTTTTTTATATCAGCATTCGTAGTTGTATGATACCATAAAAAAACCATCGGATTTCCTCCTTTTTACCCGACTGCGTTTGAAATCGGTTACTTAAATAATCGAAAACTAGTTTTCCGTTTCGTCACAACCAAACCGAATAACAAAAGACACTGCCCAAAAAAGAACACCACGTATTCAATTGTATTCATTCCATCACAGCAAAAGTAGCCATGTAACAAGAGTTACATACTTTTTGTCCATTTTTCGAGCTCACTCAGTAGACAAACAACGTGTGGGTCGTTCCATTTCCACTAAGTGGATTATGCCTGAACGAAGGGCTGGAAAAAAGTTATTCGTCATTTCAGATTGACAGGCTATCTCTCTGGGGTCTACAAGCGTAATGTTTTGTTTCAAAAGAACGAATGTTAATGAGAATGGGTTTTGTATGTTCAGCAGTTGTTTACACAAAATGCAGGTGGTCTAGACTACAAACACTGTCATTTTTTTTTGTTAAAAAACCTTTTGCCCCCAATAGGAATTTCTCCTGTATCGTGGGTGCGTTTACAAACATTTAAACTCAACACAACAGCCAGACCTGAAAAAAATACCATGTCATACAGATATTTGTTCCGTGCGGGAATCGAACCCGTGACAAGTAGCGCAGCAGTCAAACGCTCAGTAACTGTGCCAAGCATGTCGTCAAATAATGCAATACTAAGCTAAGTTTTCCCTTTTCGTCCCGTCCCTCTTTCTCCCTCATTACCCACTTTTTTTAAATTATCCTATGTCCGTCTTCAGGGTCCCAACTATCTCTGTACCAAAATTCATCAAAATCGGATTGGCCATTTAGGCGTGAAGGCGTAACAAACAAACAAACTCACTTTCGCTTTTATAATATTAGTAAGGATAAGGATTCCAATGAATTGGAAACCTTACCTTACCGAGGCAAGGTAAGGGTATTGGAGGGTATATCCTTGACACATAAAGTAAGAAACTTTACCGTGCCATATTTTCATGAAAAATATCATCTTTCTCCGTCATTCAACACCAGAAACCTTTGCCTGAGACCTTTAGGGATTCTTAGTATATGAACATGAGATATCACTTTTGAAATAAGACTATCTTTTTCCGAAATATTCTTCTATTCCTTATTGCCTCTTCAAATTAAACTAAAAGCTTAGGGACAGAACATAACTCCCTAGCTAGATTGTTACATAGATCTGCGAATATTTAGTGCAAGTTGCTCACTATTCGTAATTGCCGTAACTTAATATACTTAATTCGACGACACGATTGGTGCAGTGGCTGAGCGATCGACTGCTGCACTGCGTGTCGCGGGTTCGAGGCATAGGGCCTACATATAGCTTTTCCAGGTGTGGCTGTTTGTGTATGTGAGATTAAATGTTTGTAAATGCACCCACGATACAGGAGACATTCCTAGTGTGGGGCAACGTTGTTTTTCAAGAGAAAATTATATCTACGCAATCAAAAACTCAAATAATTTATTTCAGTTGCCATTATGAGAACTTTTTAAGAGTCAAACAAATTTTAATCTTATATGAAGCTACGTCATATTCCGGAGCGAGAGAGACTCACATTTGGCCGGTTTTTTTAAATCTATAGATTCATTATATGAGAACAACGTAGGTACATCTAAAGTACGGCCAACGAGAAGCGATACCAAATGTAAACAAAACCAATGCTAAAACCCCATCTAAAATGGCCGCCCGAATGTTGGCGAACCCGTCTTAACGTTGTCATGTTTTTGCCGGGAGAACGAGACATTACGACAAAGGCACAAGATGGAAAGAGCTAAATATTAGATTGTCAACGCCACAGTTGTTCTTTAGGTTAATGACCTTTCGTATCGCTTCTCGTTGGCCGTACTGTACATCGTAAATGAAGCTACGTCATATTCCGGAGCGAGAGAGACTCGCACTTGGCCGGTTTTTTTAAATCTATAGATACATTATATGAGAACAACGTACATGTACAGCGGTGCAAAATAGACTTTACTCGTCTTCAACTAACTCTCCCAAAAGCGCTACAATTTTAAACTCTTGAACAGTCTAGACAAAAGCTAATTTCCCCAAATAACTACCTCTAGTACTCTTTTGTATTTAGTCTGATATTACTAACAATATAAACACTCAATTCTAAGCTCCGAAATAACATCGTATGTAGTTGTAATAAGGTGCTGCATTCCTAGATCACAATTACACAAACCCACAGCCAACTCCAAGTACCCTCGGAAACATTATGTCTCTAGAGTCCAGAGCACACAACAAAATATCAGTACAGTCTGCAGGAATTGTGCAGAAAATCCACTCTGTAAACTCATGAATAAAATAATGATAAACTAGAGAAAGTTATTGAAAAGAACAAAGAAAGGCAGCTTGTATAAACCGAGCACAAATGTTAAGGTAGGTGCACTGCGAAATTTCAGGCTAAACAGATGCAACTGAATGCCAGTATTTTGCATGGACTGAAACAAAGAAAGAAAGAAAACATGTTATTTGCCTAATACTACAAAAAAACTAATATCTTAACATTACATAGATAAAACATAAACTTACATTGTGTGTCTCACTGCGCCAAATAATGAACTGGGCCTAGTTCAGCAAACTGCCGAGAAGCTAATGCTGGCCGCTGGTTTTCGAATGATTGCTTATAAAACCAGAATTATTAAATGATTTTATAATAAATATGTGCACTGTAATTATAAAGAAAACCGATTCAATATGACTTTTCGGTGAACATTTAAACTTATTACTTTAAAGCATCCATCAATAACAAAAAAGGAGAATGTCCAAATTAAAACTGGAATTTTAAAAAGATTATATTATTTAATTTTTGAAAACACATAAAAATACAAAGTTTGACTGCACAATTTTTCGAGTAATGTAGTATTGTGTTGTACAATTCCTGATAGATATCCTTTAGTGCTTCGTTATTTTAAAACGTTTCTTACTATGCTGTATTCTCAAATAAGTGAACTTTCTGCAACTCGCCTATTTCGTGACACAACTAACAGTAACTACGAATACCTTGCGACCATTCCCCACATTCTACGGTAGCTCCCTCTATTGAGAACTATTAGATGTCGCAGAAGTCCAAACTGCCTCTTCAATGTACTATAACTAACAA
This sequence comes from Ochropleura leucogaster, assembly GCA_958449745.1. Lineage (NCBI taxonomy): Eukaryota > Metazoa > Arthropoda > Insecta > Lepidoptera > Noctuidae > Ochropleura > Ochropleura leucogaster. The sequence continues at coordinate 3,766,046 of OY288220.1, read as the reverse complement.
CACAGACTGCGTTACCTTTAAAATGCAGCGGTTAAGCATATTTTTGGTGCAAATACAATTTAAGTGCAGTTTTGTCGCTGTTCGGCGAAATTAAATTTTGAGAAGATTATTCTGGAAAAGTTGGTGAACATTTGAATTTGAATGAGGTTGATCAATTTTTGGGGATGTATACAGACTTAAATTAGGAATTATATCAATGAAGATTCAGGTTTGTAGCAACGGTTATTCAGTTCGGAATGTAAAGTGATGCAAAATAAAAAATAGTATTTTCCAAACAAAAAATTGAGTTTAATTCTCAATTTAGAATTTATCACTGATCATAATTATATAGGTACAACATATTTATATATTTACTAGCTTCCACCCGCGACTTCGTCCGCGTGGCATAGTTACTTTGGCTAACGCTAACTTTAACCCGCGCGATGATAAAAAAAAATACTTTTCTTTCCTCTTTCTTCCCGTTATTTCACTTTTTTTTTAAAGTTTATGTCCGATTCCAGGGTTCCAACTATCTCTGTACGAAAATTCATCAAAATCGGTTGGGTCATTTAGGCTCGAAGACCACGCAAACAAACAAACAAACGAACTCACTTTCGCTTTTATAATATTAGTACGGATCTGCTTATTATCAAATTCTCACAAAAGAAAAAAACAACCTTAACACTAATAATATGTATTTATAAGTACCCAATTCGGAATCTCCCGAAATCAATCAATGGAATTACAACGATCCTTATTGCCAAGAGCACTGCAGCATGGCAGATGGCAATAATCGTAGAGCTTGGCAACGAGACCATTAGCTCCTGGCATGTCAAGAGCCCTTGGCGTCAATAAGATGCAGGCGCCATTATGATTGGCTTAGACGTACCTATGGATTAGGGTTGCACAACCGTACAGATATTTATACAGTACAAGCTTTGGTCGGTGGCTTTTCGGTGATTAAAAATGAATCCCAAGTCCAATTTCAAAGGAACCTTTAAGAAATGCAATGAATGCTTTTTTAACCAACTTCTAAAACGGCGGAGGTTCTCAATTCAGCTGTTTATATTTTTTTTTAAATGTTTGTTCGCGCATAACTTTGTCGCTTGTCAACCGATTTCGAAAATTTATGTTGGAAAGGGTATAACTTCCCAAATGGTCCCATAGTCACCAAGTTGGGATCTGAATTTAACTCTTCAAATTTTATAGGAAAACGTACAGTTATTTTGGGAATTATTTAAGCATTCCATTTCTTTTCTTTTTAGGGTTCCGTAGTCAACTAGGAACCCTTATAGTTTCGCCATGTCTGTCTGTCCGTCCGTCCGTCCGTCCGTCCGTCCGTCCGTCCGTCCGTCCTCGCTTAATCTCTGTGACCGTTAGCGCTAGAAAGCTGAAATTTGGTACCAATATGTATATCAATCACGCCGACAAAGTGGTAAAATAAAAATTTGAAAAAAATGTTTTATTAGGGTAGCCACCCTATATGTAAAGTGGAAAGTGTTTTTTTTTTAATTTCAACCCTAACGTGTGATATATTGTTGGAAAGGTATTTAAAAATGAATAGGGGTTTACGATCATTTTTTGATAATGTCAATAATTTCGGAAATAATCGCTCCAAAAGTAAAAAACAATGTGTCCCCCCCCCTCTAACTTTTGAACCATAAGTTTAGAAAATATGAAAAAAATCTGAAGAAATGGAACTTTATAAGGACTTTCTATGAAAATCATTTTGAACTTGATTGACAAAACAGTTTTTGTACAAAAAAGACAAAAAGTTGTACAAAATAATTTCTGGACTAAGTTTGTAGTATAATCGTATATGCAAGCTTTTTTTGTAACTTTGTTTACATATTTTATTATCCTGAACGTATCTTTGTTCAAACAAAAAAAGAATTATTGAATTCGGTTCTCGCAATCCAAAATTACTACCGAAATTGCACGTCTTTGTATTAATTAGTAACCCAATTCCTCGAGAGATGGCACTGTATGTACTTATTACATTAGGTCGGGTATTACCGAATTGTTCGGTTGGCCTCATAAGTGGGAACACTTGTTGTGACGGACGGGAAACTACGGAACCCTACACTGAGCGTGTCCCGACACGCTCTTGGCCGGTTTTTTAATTGGACTGTATGTGCTTCATAGGTCCAAATATTTTTTTTTCACATAGGTCTACATGGACACTTATGAAACGTCGAGAAAAGTTGCAGTCCTCTCCTACATCCAAGAAATTCGGATTAAATGATGGCGAGACATGATGACATGATGGTGTGTTGCAACATTTCGACTGAAGTGAAACAATCGTGGGGCCTAGAAATAAATAATTTACTCTTACTTTGAAAAGATTCTGATTATAGATGATCAGGAAACAGAGGAGCCTGTAGTTTTGATCATAGCGGTTCGATTTTTTTTCTTTTCACAAAGCTTTGCCCCACACTAGGAATTTCTGCTGTATCGTGGGTGCGTTTACAAACATATAAACTCACATATATAGTACAACCACGTTTCACATTATTATGTTTGTGTTTCATGTAAAAGGGTTTTCGCCAATTGTCATCATCAACCGGGAACAACACGAAACTGACTGGTTAACGATGATTTTTGATGCCTTTAGTTTATAAAAATTTACTTGTATTTTTTTTTTATCCTAGAATAGTATCTTCTTCTTCTTCATGTGGACCCCTCTCCCTGGGGGGTCCGGTTTCTGCACTTAATCATTTTGTTGGGCCATTGTGCGTATCAATATATTCGACCTTTAAATATTCGACCTTTAGTTTTTTTCAAACACTAGAGAATATTAAAAATTGACTTAATTTGTACAAATGGATTCTTAGAAATTCGTTCAGTATTATTTGGTTTATCCAAGTCATTTCAAACAAATTCTTCGAGATTAAAAAAAATTTCTAACAAAGGCATTACAGACTACTAAGAAATAGATTACTTTGGACCCTATTAAGAATAATTAGATTTTTTAACTGTACAAGTAGGTACCTACTTTTTTGTAAGCATAGAGATCAATGGAGCAAACTTAATTGCAAAGAGTTTTTTATAAACATTGTAGATATATCATTAAAAATATTGTAACTTAAATAGCTATTGAAATATTGTATTTTAGCTATGGATTCAAGGCATTTTTTGAAGAGTGGAAGGGAATGTCAGACTTTTACTGAATAAAACCTAACCCTTATTCCTTCTTTTGCCCTTTATTTTCCTGGGTCGCGGTATCTCCTTCGAACAGCCTGAAACCCAGGATTATCAATGCATAGAACGAAATTTTGTTCAGCTTATTACTAACTATGTTGTAGTCGGCTGTCATTTGTCCATTCAGATGCAATTATGGAAAACTAGCTTTCGCCTGCGTTAAATTTGGGGTAACACAGTTCCCCTTGCGCCTTATTTATTTGCAATAGCAACGCTAAGTTTTCCCTTTTATTCCCTCTTTCTCCCTCACATCCCACTTTTTTCAAATAAAAATTAGCCTATGTCCGTCTCCTGGTTCCCAACTATCTATGTACCAAAATTCATCACAATCAGTTTAGCCATTAAAGCGTGAAGAGGTAACAAACAAACAAACAAACTCACTTTCGCTTTTATAATATTAGTAAGGATCGTTTAGGCTAAGCAACAAATTTTGCAACAACACTTTTTAGACAAGAACTCATCAGAACTATCAGAAAGTCTTATAATAAGTTCATCAACCCTGCAATCACAATGAACATTCAATAAGAAGCGTTCAATACTAAATCATCTTCCAACAGAACCAATTTAATTCACAACCAAAGAATTTCCAGAAAAATCCATCTTCTCCCCACAGGGCAATGTTACTTAACCCAAAATCCAATTTCAGGTGACGACGGTAAAAGATTTTGCATAAATCAATGCTTTAATCCTATAATACCGAATTTTACCTACACCCATACCTAATGTTCACCAATTGAATACTCTATTTCAATTTAAATGACTTATTTCATTACGCTCTGTGAGAGGATTCTCTGGGATCTGCGCGCATAAATTCAGAAATTGATAATAAAATTTTAGTAGGATCGCATTATGTTCAATGTTATATTCAATCGTAAGGATTTGTGGGTGTACGATTGTGTGGACTTTGGACAGTGTTTGTAAATGTGGATTTTCAGATGACAACGAGTTTTGTGGTTAATAAAAGGAATTAATGTAATTTTGGGCGTTTTCGGTGTAAAAGTTGCATTCCAAAGTTGTGGTTGTAAAAAATTTGGATTCATATTTATATTTTAACTAGTTTTCACCCGCGGCTACGCTCGCGTTAAATTCAGTATAACACAACAAGTAGACCTGCAGTTTTTGCTCTTGCGCCTGATTGATTTGTAATAGCAACGCTAATTTTTCCCTTTTCTTCCCTCGTTCTCCCTCATATCCCACTTTTTTAAATAAAAAATTAGCCTATGTCCATCTCCCGGTTCCCAACTATCTCTGTACCAAAATTCATCAAAATCGGTTTAGCCATTAAAGCGTGAAGAGGTAACAAACTCACTTTCGCTTTTATAATAGGTATTAGTAAGGATAAGGATTTGCAATTTATAATGTCCCAAGATGTTATGATAGGCTTAAAACTAAGGTACAATTACAGGCCCTGTAGGGCACAGGAAAAAGGATTGGATATACATTGATAGGTTTTTAGAGAAAAGTCGGTTGAATTCCTTCACCAGAAAATATTGTAAAAGACTTCGTTACTGGGAGTAGGTATACCACTGAAAATTACAAGATGGCTTCTTGAAAGCTTTCTAATGTTGCATTTTGGGTGCTTCAAAATTAATTCTTAAACTTCTTCTACAGTTTTAAACCTAGTTATGTTCTATGATATAAGGCTAACTGCCTGTAGCTGCTCGCTGCTTCGCCAGCATAATGGGAAACACGCCCACACATAATAACGGCATAAAAAGTATCATATTCTGCTGGGGTTGCGGGTTGTTCAAAAAAAAACTACGCCTCGGAACACAAAGAGCAAAAAAAGGAACATTGATGGGTTTTAGATTTATTTTGTAGTAAACCAGGTTATAAACTAACAGCGTTCCAATTTTGCAAAACATCGATGAATTTGGAAATCCGGTTAGTAACATTTCGCATTTATAATATAAGAAGGATAAAAGTAACAGAATCCGTTGTGCCTATAAATTGATCCAACATTATATCTATATTAATTTCCCTCTCTCTAACTACAACACTAAACAACTTTTTCCTTACACGTATTAAACGGAGGAGCATCCGAAGTTTAGCGGAACTTACCGATTAGTTCCGAGCTCAAATCCGGAACTGAAGTAAAAACGGTGTTCCGACAAGAAGCGAAGTTCTGCGGAAACTTCGGGCGGTTTCATAACGAGTTTGATGCGGTTGTTCTGGTTAACAAGGTACCGAAAATAGCAAGTTAGGAGCGATTATCTAAATATCTAGATGTTGCTTTTATAAGACTCTTTTAGGCTTGAAGTGTCTTTGAAAATTCGTCATCATTTTCCTGCCCTTATCTCAATCTATGTTGGGTGGGCGCAGCATGTTTTTTTTAAGATAAAGAAGAACTTCTCGATAACTCATCTCAGCAGTTCTCTCCTTTCTTGTCTTCCCAAGTAACACATAAGCAAGATAACAGTACGCATTGAGAACATTTTACAGTTCAAAGATGAATATAGTTTGTATAAGAGCTTTGGGAATAGCCAAATGCTGAATTAGGTTGAGTTCGGAGCCTTAAAATTCTTAACGCTTAATAAATTCTGTATTTCTGCACTTCCCTTCTTTAGGCTTAATAACCAATCACCGTAAAATTATTATACAGACGTTATTTAGCATTACGCATTCCAGGTGGCTTAAAGCTGAAAAACAGCCCCGTCGGCAGCATTTATCTGAATAACCATAATCTGTACTGCTATTATTAAAGCAGTACTAAGCTAGTAGCGTTTGAAATAGCTATTTGCTGAATAAAGTATCACCTTCTGAATAATATTGTTACATAAGTCTATTATACAGCTTGATACTGAATAATTGTCTTTATTTTATCTTTAAATTGGATAAGATTCTATGTTTTACTAATTATTCAGCTGCTGAATAAACAACATTATTTATGTTTTTATTAAGCTTTTTTCATTATAATAGAGAGTTTCAAACTATTTATTCAAATTATATACCATATTTGTATTGTTATAGCGTCCATAGCTTAATACCAGCTTAATTAAAGTATTATTGTACGTATTTATTTTTTGCGTTATGGATCGAAAGTCGTGGAAAAAACGTAAGAGAACCGGTAATATCAAAAGAAAATTGTTAAAAGAATATTTAAATATCAGAAGTGTTTCTAGTCATCAAAGGATTTGTGAAAATAGTTTGAACAAAACTGAACCCGGTCCCAGCCATCATGCGTGTTTGCCGTGCAATGATGAGGGTTCCGTCCCCCAAATAAGTCAAACAGCATTGCGATTTACGCAAGAAGAGAGTGCATCTGATGGTAGCTGTACAGATATCGAAGAAGAACAATGTACCGAACACATGAAAAATTTGATATTTCGAGAAAAAATCTGAAAATGGGCTATCGAAAAAAACATTACAGGATTTGGCAGACATATTCAATCAAAGATTCCCAGACATTGTACCTAATGATCCAAGGACAATTTTAAATACACCGAGACAAGTCCACATAAAGTCTATTGAGCAAGGTGAATACTGGCACAATGGCGTCATTGAGATATTTAAAAACATACTAGCTGTGCCCCGGCATGCGTTGCAATGCAATTTTCTACCTTTCTACCTACCTGCCTACCCTACCTACCCTACATACCCTACCTACTCTACATACCCTACCTACCCTACATACCCTACCTACCCTACATACCCTACATACCCTACCTACCCTACATACCCTACCTACCCTACATACCCTACTTACCCTACCTACCCTACATACCCTACCTTCCCTACATACCCTACCTACCCTACATATCCTACCTACCCTACATACCCTACCTACCCTACATACCCTACATACCCTACATACCCTACCTACCCTATCTCTCAAGTTGGATCGAACTGCACATGGTGTGCGAATTTTATTATAATCGGTTAAGTGGTTTAGGAGTCCATTGAGGACAAACATTGTGACACGAGATTTATATATATTAAGATTGATTAACACAAACGTTGTGCAAGAAAAGATATCACTGAATATAAACATGGATGGTCTTCCAATTATCAATAGTTCAATTTAATGAAAGCCGGGCGGGAAAATTCCACATTATAAAAGGTTTTTGTTCGTTCGATAAGAGAACCCTAAAAATCTGAATGTAGAAATGTGATCAAACTACCTATATAATTGTTATTCAGAAGTTAGTGTAACGAGACTACCTCTTTTTAAAGTTATAGCTTAGTAACAAGACATGTGTGCACTTTTATTCAGCATTAAAGCAAAAACTATCGATCGCCATTAAAAATCTTTGTAACTTATACTTAAAAGGAATTTATGAATCACCAAAATGCTTAATCTCACAACTACAACATTTTCAAGTCATTTATGGCTTATTTTATGGGTTAAAATTGCTAGTATTAGCTATTTCGTCACTAGTACTTTTGTCAGACCTAGTATGTTTGTATGAAAATACTATTTACTATCTGTTATCTTGATTATTCACGCGGCGCGTCGTGTAATGAAAGATAAAAACATTATATTCACGACAAAATTACTTGCGCACTAACAATTAACATAATAGCAGACCTCTAACTTAGTAAATTTATAAGTTTTCGATTTTTATAAGTTCGCCGGCGGATGTCAAATCAACATTAAATTCAACATATCGACATTAAAATCCAATATTGAATTATTTTCACAATTTGTATGAATAAAGTTTGCAAAAATGTGAACAATCTTAATAAATTCGGAATACAATGACCAATTCGACTAAACTGAATAACTCAGTTGTAAGAGCTTAATAAAAACAATGTGAGCTGTTTTTCAAAAGTTATTAAGCTCCTACTCAGATGGTGCTCAGATGTTATTTAGCTGTTGCTCAGATTTTATTCAGCGTTAAGCATTCAAAATTGGGGCCCTTTTTGCTTGAATAACAGCTGAATAGACGGTACTCAGACGTTATTCAGCTTAGTATTCAGCTTAATGCACTTGATGATTGCTCTACTCAATCATTATTCAGTACGTCTGTGTTACTTGGGTTATCATCCTTCATATATATTGTTTTTTGGTCTTCCTCTCCTCATACACCCATCCACATACTCAAAACTTTCGACTCTCAAAGTCCACTTAGTCATCACTCGTAAATTTTCCACGACTACCTCAATCTGTGAAGTAACACAGATGATTTTAATATGTAGTGGTTTATTATAGTACTAGCTTTTGACCGCGGCTTCGCTCGCGTTAAATTCGGGGTAACACAGTTCCCCTTTCCTGATTTACAGGTACCTGTTACTTGCAGTTTTTGCCCTTGCGCCTTATTTATTGTAAAAGTAAGTTTTCCCTTTTCTTCCCTGTTTCTGCCGCAATTTTCACTTTAAAAAAAAAGTTAGTTTATATCCGTCTTCAATGTCCCAACTATCTATGTACTGAAATTCATCAAAATCGGTTTAGCCATTTAGGCGTGTAGATGTAACAAACAAACTCACTTGCGCTGTTATAATGTTACCAGTATGGACTTTTTTAGGGATGAGAAATCATCAAATAACTTCCCCAGCTCTGGGAGGAGCAGGGGGGAATGTCAGGCTTTAACTGGCCAAAGCCCATTCATGTTCCTTCTTTTGCCTTTAGCGTTCCGGGGCCCCGGTATCTCTTTCGAACAACCATCAACCCCTTAAACCCGTAAACTGTCAGACGGTTTATAATAGTTTAAGATTGTCTATGAGCCTCCGTTGGCTGAAAATAAAATGATTAGTGTTGTTGAAAACGGAGAACAGGGTATTGAAGCAAAGCTTGGGAAAGGCTATGCTGTGCCGAGTAGATGGTAGATGGTCTGCGATACACTGAGCTGATTAAATTATTCCTTACTACAGATTTCGTAAAATATGCACCACGCGACCATTTCCTTCCACTCGGAAAGAGTTAAAAACCACAATGTTAAGGCAATTAACGAGAAATTGATAACATTAATGAGTAAATCAATGAATCATGAACAGCAAAAGTACCAAGTTTAAAATGTTCATTCCTGTTGCCAATTTTAATAAAATGCTTTTAAAGGTGCGGTTTCACTGTTACGAGCATTCGCCTGAAAGCTTTTGACAAGTGTACTTATGTTGTACAGCAATATTTACTTAACAATTTTATCAATATGTGGAACATTAAAATGGACATGCTTTATAAGCTTTTATATACGAGCCCTGTATTCGCATTCTGTAAGTTAAACTAAGTTAGCTCTGTGAAAAAAATCTTGCTGAGAAACGACTTTTTTTAGGGTGTTTGATCAACGCGTTCAAATTATTTTAGTGATGCATTACGTAGTACGGAGGTCGTGGACGTATTTAATGTAACGATATATCATTAAAACATTAAAAAAAGGTGAAAGAGCGTAAAAATCCGTAAATAGAAAATTCCCAGTTAAACTTCTTTTGTTTCAATCGATATTACATGAGAAAATGTCTTATTCGCTGTTATGTGTATTTCTTATAGCTTATACACCTTTAGAATCTTTTGATGAACGACCAATCTATCAATACAATGTCAATAATATCATCAGTAACCATTTTTATAACCACATAAACGCTTGCTCACGACATTCACCAACCAACACTTCATATACAAATGTTCGCAAACGAATGCTCGCGCTGCATAGACCAACACCTTTACAGAAAATTTCTTCTAAAATGTAATGTAGTGGAATCAAAGAGATTTCCAGGACATTGATATAAACCGTTTAATGGCTGAACTTGGGAAATTAGTTGCCTCTTAATAAATACCAAGGTGATTAAAGAGGTTTTATTTATGTCCGCGTTTCTCTTAGTTTATGGTCTCAATTTGTAGGAAAATGTAGGATTTCACAACTATTTATGGGAGGTTGTGTAGGCAAATGGAAGTTATAGTTATTGTGTTTGCCTTTTTAAATGTAAAGGCTTTTGGCGCCAGGATAGCCTGCGAATGTTGTATTATTTTTGTAATTTGTAGGTTAGTGTCAGGTTGTATGTTGATATCGCGATCATAACAAATTTGGATTTACCGAGTTGTAATAATTAAATTCATTAGTAGGTATATCCCTCTAAGTGCATTTAACGCCATCATATGACTAAATAATTAAAAAACAAAGAACATCATGTTAATGGTTTTGACTGTAAAAAATATGGATTATTTAAATTATTGATAAAACGTAAGAAAATTAAACTTCGCGGGCTACTATGGCGCTTACACCATAATTAATAAAATACAACCGCACGATTTGTCGATCGCTAAGGTAAGTTGAAGTGGAAACTTGGTTAGGTTTGCATTCCTAATACATCACACCTCTCGATTCGCCAAAAATTTCGTTTTTCCAACTATGCTTTGGCTACCAGTCTAGTTCTAGCGACTGCCTCATTTGTGTGATACGATACCCTTTGGTAAGGCTAGCTGTCAGAATTTCGGGTCACTGACTACCTGTAACTACTGTCAAAGATCTTCAGATTACAGTTGGGAACATCAGCGCACGTTGGTAGTATCAAAATTCTGCTACCGAAAAAGTAAAACAAAATGAGTCCCTCGAATATTATAACTAAAACGCATTCTAACTAAATCATCTATAATTCGTACAACAGTCAAGACAACTCAACATTACAATTTGTGCAGTGCTCACTGTTTGCACAGTGCACAACTGTGCCGACAATCAAACAGTTCTGTAATTTGTGTCACTAATGTAGATATACGCGAGAATATCGCGCCGAGTTGTGCACTAGTGCTGTAATACAGCAACTTGTTACTCCTCGTAACATAGTTTTAACTGCATCTTATGAACGGAGAAGCTGTTGGCAGAATTATTATTATTGTGGTGTAGAAGACATGGTTTATTGTCTATTTGTTCACATAAACTTATACCTTACTTTTTATCTTGAGAACATGTAAGGTATTAAGTTGAATTACTAATAACTATGTGATCAAGTTTGTGGTCCCTTAGAGCTGTGAAAAAACCCTCTAAATCTACGCAAACAAAAAATATGGTCGTTTATGTCGCAAGTTTGTACGGAACCCTTGGTTTTAAACTCAAACTCCATTACAGACTTACTTTTAAATGTCATAAAAACGAAAAAGGATACTGCTATAGTCCCAGACACAAGATATAATAACTTGTGAAAGTCCTGTAGTTGCCCATTCCAAAGCGTAGACCTCTATGGAGAGGAATGGGAAAGAAACTCCATGGACACTCTTTTAAATCATAATACTTTTACAAAATCATGGATACATCATTCATGTTGAGATTATATACATTTTATTTTCTCGTTAGACTACCCTAGCTACGATCCTTACATACTTCATGGGTGACATTCATATACCTCGTCATACACGCCGATTTATTACAAGGTTAACTAAATTATATCTGTTTATTTACTTTACATTTAACATTATTTTTATGAGACATGCTTGCTAAACCCGGAATCGCCGCCGAAATCAACAGTGGCTAGAAAAGCCCCAAGACAATGAAACTTAGTCCCAATGAAGCCTTTTAACTAACTGTCTTGGTTTGCGCAACACAATTAATCAGAAAGCGGGGTAGTAAAATAACAGATATTGGAAGGTCTAATTTTCAACTACATAACTACATGTCACGTAGCGCTGGACATTTATGAAGCTATATACTATACCCACATTTCTCAAAATAACTTTAAATATCTGGTAGTGGGTATCATATAACCAAATAGTACTGGATACTGGATTGTAGGGGTCAGATAATCAGTCGCTCTATGTAAAATACTGGTATTCAGCTGAATCCGGACAGGCTGGAAGCTGCCCGCAACATTGTTGGAAAAGGGCTAGGCAGATAAGATTAAGTTGCAGGTAACGAGCCGTTTGCCAACAACCGGACAGTCGGACACGAATCAAAGTTGAACAGTTTCAGATGGTAAAAACAAAATAACTAAGAAAGTCTAATTCAACATTTATATTTAATCTAGCTTTTGCCCGCGGCTTCGCTCGCATTAAATTCGGGGTAACACAGTTCCCCTTTCCTGATTTGCAGGTACCTGCTACCTGTAGTTTTTGTCCTTGCGCCTTATTTATAGCAATAGCAAAACTAAGTTCTCCCTTTTCTTCCCTCTATTTCCCTTATTTCTCACTTTCTCACAAAAAAATGTCTCTTTCCGTCTCCAGGGTCCCAACTGTCTCTGTTCCAAAAATTAAAATCGGTTTAGCCATTTGGGCGTGAAGACGTAACAAACAAACAAACTTACTTTCGCTTTCATAATATTAGTAAGGATTTGATTAAGTAAATAGTTGTCTATCACAATCTGAAACAAGACTCTAGAAATAGCAAAAAAATACAGCTTTGACCTTTTCAATTTTATTTCTCCAACGCCTATAAAGTCTCGAAATCTTATTTAGACACTGATCTCTACACTTAAGTCATAAAATAAACCTAAGCCTAGTTCGAAATGAAGTAGACAACAAAAATAAATCCAGTTAAATGTCAGCCCAGATTGAGAGACACAGACTAAGCAAAACATTAACTCTTAAAGGAAAAACAGCGAAATAACAACGAATATTTTTATTGAAATAGCTCTTGTGCTTAAATATACAAAATTGTGTTCACAGGTTTTGGTATCATCAGAAGAGGCTTAACAAAACATTCGAACCTGTTTCCTACATATTTTTCTACCACATATGCTAATAAATCTTACTTTTATTTTTACCGTTTTTACTTTATCCTTTCTTTTCCGTTTATTACACCCGCCTTTTTCTGGTAGAGCAGTTTTATTCTTTTGAATTTGGGTTTATATAGACCTCCGAGGCGAAAGCTCATTCGAAACTAATAAAAATCCAGGAAAAGTAAATAAACGTGGTCTCTTTTGTTTCAGATGGATTTCTGTCTCTACCTCTCCATAAGGGTCACGAGAAGATTTTTTCTAATCAAGGTGGTCTTAATATTTTTTGACGATCTTTCGCACTCATGAAGACGAACATGGATAAGAGTCTGAAGAAAAAGAACCATGCGAACGGAAAGTATAAAAAGAATGGGAAATCCGAGAACTACAGAATCGATGAAGATGTCATCACAACCTGTTGTCTTTGCGTCAAGACTAAAAAGAGCAAGAAAAAGAGCTTCATCGCAGGATGTGTGACAAATCTGGGCATTTTCACTCTACTTCTAGCTTACACTTTGGTAGGTGCTTTCATATTCCTGGCTATCGAAGGTGGAGCAGCTAAGATTCACCAGAAAACACTTGCCACCACGTCGTATCAAGCATCTGAGAATCAGAAGTCGGTTCCCCTGTCGAAACTAAACGGGACTATAAGTCAAGCGAGTGCAGAATTGAGGTCACAGACGGTGGAGAGTATTTGGGAGATTACGGTCTCTTTGAACATTTTGTATAAAGAGAATTGGACGAGGTTAGCTGCTCAGGAGATTGCCAGGTTTCAGGAGAAATTGGTGGCGAGGGTAGCAGCTGATGTGTCTGCGCAGTATGGAGGGGCAAGGGCGTTGGAGTCGGCGCCTGCGTTGGTGGTGGACGATTACGAGTGGAACTTCGCGAAGGCGTTCCTTTATTCTCTGACTGTCCTCACAACTATTGGTAACATTTAATTTATTGGTTAAATATTTAGTAGGAATAAACTTCCTGACTTTCTATTTGTTGCTGGCAACGGATGTCTGATGGAACGACTTATTTAAAAGAAAGAAAAACTATTTATAACACTCGCACAAGACAAGACAACTAAACAAGAAGTAATTAAAAAAAAGAACCAAAAACAAAAAAAAAACTGTATAAAAAAACAGACAATATTAATTAAATTAGTCCTGTACAAGGCCAAAACGTCCCTATCTCAGCATGGTACTGCAACTTGGCAGCCATGTTACAGCGCTAATTTTCTGATAGAGCACAAACAAATGAAGCCATCGGACTAAAGGGATCTTCCTTAAATAATTTGTTCCACCAGAAATCACATTTACTGCTAGCAGCAAACAGAAAGTCTAGATATCACATTTCCTAATTCATGAAAACGCTTTGATGACCACCACGTAATTATAATGTTACTAGCTGGAGCCCGCGGCTTCACCCGCTTGATATCGAAAATAAAATCCTATGTGATATTCCAGAATATAATAACCTCTGTGCCAAATTTCATCAAGATCCGTTCAGTCGTTTTGACGTGAAAGAGTAACAAACATCTAAACATCCATTCCTCACAAACGTTCGTATCTGAAACATTAGTAGGATTTAGAAATATTTTTAGTTTGCTACTCTAACTAGCAGCAGTCAATTAACAACATGTTGATCTTACTGTACTCTCTTTTTAAGCCAACAGCAATCAGCAAAGCTACTTCTTCAGATGGATTCTATAAAAATCTCTCCTTCAAAAACATCTCTCTTGTTCGCAGGGTACGGCAGCGTGGCACCGCGGACAGCTTTAGGAAAAGCAGTCACAATAGGCTATGCCGTAATAGGCATACCCTTAACACTCCTCTACCTCTCCGTAGTAGGGGCTCTTCTATCACGACTAGCCAGGAGCGTGTTCAGCAGAGCTCTTTGCTGCTGTATCTGCACAAAGTGCGGATATTGCTGCCTCGACGAACGGACCATGACCAGTAAAGAAAGAAAGGAAAAGGTCAGGAGACAGGATGACTACAGACATCAGACCTTACATCTTCAAGAACCATACTACGTTAGATCTCCATCAGGGACAATAATCTCAGCATCTCAAGCACACAGTGTTAGCACAAATTCAATCAAGGATAAGACTCAAGGGTTGAGCTTCCTAAGAGACTGTGATTCAATGAGTTGTACTGACACTGACTCCAAAGTTTCTCTTCGAGGATTCTCCATTCTAGCTCCTATTTCATTATGTTTGGCGGCGATTTTCACATACATTTTCTTTGGAGCTCTAGTTTTGTACCAATTGGAGGGTTGGAGTCCCATAGATGGAGTTTATTTCTGCTTCATGAGTCTAAGTACGATTGGTTTCGGACATTTGGCTCCAGGAGCGACTCAGAAGAATGGAGCCTCGTCTGGAACAGTTTGGTTCTGCTCAATATACATCATGACCGGCCTAGCTCTCACTGCCATGTGTTTCAACGTTCTTCACGACGAGATTGTCCACCGACTAAGACACCACGAGAAAGTCCTGAAAGCAAACAACCAGAAGGTTCTAACATCGGAGTTTCTTCATAGATCTTGACGAGACGAAAGCGGGAACCTGACTGATAACACAATGATGCATTCTGATGGGGAATCATTGCCAGAGGTATTACACCATGTCTCGAATGCCCGTTACGAAGGAGGTGCGATTAGACGGACAGTGTATGCCTTGAAGGAGGTGAAAGAACCTGAAAGAGTGACTCCAATGTAAGTTGGCACACCTGATTTAGTTCCCGGCAATGTAGTACAGCATAATTTTGAAGACACTGTAGAATTGAAGGATTTGATAAATGATAAACAGTCTCAAACAAAACATAGGTAAAAAAAATGACTGACCTTATGTGTTAATTATTTTAATTAGTTTTGTAATTATGAAATAGGCATTATATAGGATAGTACACCTGTGTTAAAAGTAAGTTTATAATAAGTGAAGTTACGGAAGTATAAAATTAGTCTTAAGGTTTATTAATTATTAAAAATGAAAAGTTTTTTGTACGTAGAGATAATACATTAGCGCGTTTGAATGATTTATTGTATTGTTGTTATAAATAGATTTATGGAAATATGCCAAATTATATTATAAAACGTATTATACTGATAGATCGTATATCTAATGCGTATCATATAAAACTAAATTATATGAAGCAGTTGTTTAACAACTGTTTAGCTGTTCTTGAAGGCTGCTTTGGTTTGAGCACAACGATTCGTGGAATTTACATACTATTTTCACATACGAAACGACGTACAGACAGCAGAAGAGATAAGTATCCAGACTCGTTAGATATAGTTTTTTTTTTCCTAGAAACCGATGCACGTATTTCTCTTATTTATTTGTTGGACTGTTTTTATCAAATATACTTTTATCATCATTTTTCTGCCATTGTCCTGGTTGGGGCCGGCGCAACACATTTACTTCTTCTATGTCAAATATCACGGTATCATTTACTCCTCTCTCCTTCATTTAATTCCTTACTCAATCCATTCATCATTTATTTGACCTTCTCCCTCACCATCCATCAACATTCGTATCCATCACTTTTTTAGTCACATGCGCTTCGTCGCTCCTAATTGTCCATACCAAAACAAACGACTTCCTTTCAATTTTTCTGTAACAAATTCCACTTTCAAACTTCCTCTAATATAAAATATCTTGGGACAACTCACACACGGCTATCTGATCCCAAGTTAAGCAGAGCTTGTGTAAATTATATGAGTATGTATATCAGTTGTCTGGTTACCATACCAGACAACTGATATACATACTCATATAATTTATAAATACATGCATATTATAGATAAATCACACCCAGACACAGAACAAACAATCATGCCCATCACACAACGTTTGTCCTGGGCGGGAATCGAACCCACGACCTCCGGCTCAGCAGTCAGGGCCACTAACCACTAGACCAACAGGCCCGTCAAATATACTCACTCCTTATTTGATCCATTCTTGTCACTCCACAAATCCATCTCAACATTCTCATCTCAGCTACATGCAAGTGTTTTTCATCAATTTTTTTTATCAAATAGACTTTATTCGAAAAATTCATTCATGTGACGGCGAGCCTGGTCAACAATCTCTTTTATTGAGTGTGCACTTGAAACTCATACCGAGACAGCTTTGAAAAGAACAACAGCTCTAAAGGTTAAAAATGAAGTGGCAAGTTTATTAATTCTATTTCATATTTTATATAATTTGTAAATGAGAGTTTGCGTGAATTATTAAATAAATCCGTTGCCGCGATTAAAAATAGAGTGTTTTAAGTAAAGTGTGAGATAACTAACTGTCAATATTTATTTTACTTGTGAAATTGTATGAAATGTAAAAAATAACATCTTGAAATAGAAAAATAAAGACTTTAAAATTATTTTCTTTTGTTTAAATGACGATCCTTGGGGTAAATACTGATCTAAGAAAAAGTACGAATGTTATTGGCTCCACAAACATATTTCGTTGAGCAGTATATTAATCAACTGAACATTTACAAATCACACAGTAATAATATACCTACCCGAATATTAGAGAAAAACAACGAAATATTACACACGATTTACAGAAGAAAGCAAAACAATACGAAACCATTAGAACATACGAAATTGATAGCCAAAATTAGTAAGGTCCTGTTATTACATGCCGGGGTATTTTCGACCCCGGGGTGAAATGACGGCCATAAGCGCCCATTGTCCGGAACCCTGGTATTTTGATTTATCTTTTGAGGGTTGAGCACAGTTTATAATTAAATGTAGTTAATGTACCAATGTGTTTTGCGTGTTGGGAGAATTTAAGGGTGTTGGATTTTTTTCAGTTGGGTTAACAAAATAATTCCAAAAAGCAACTGCACTAAAACCACTTGGTTGGATAATCCGACTAAATTTCAATGTTAAATAAGATTTTTATTGACTTTGAAATAAATAAACAGTTTAAAAAATTTTTGATCCACACTAAGTATTAACATTTAAACTCACATACACAAACAGCCAGACCCAAAAGAACTACATATAGGTCATACAAATATTTATTCCGTGTGGAGATCAAACACACGACACGCAGCACAGCAGTCGATCACTCAGCCTCTGTGTCAACCGTGTCGTCAATTTAAATTCTAAGATTACATAGGTAGTTACAGATGAAAACAATTAAAGAGTATTAAAAAATGCAGTTAGACTTCAAAACCTACTCAAGTCAGTCCATGGTCCGGAACGAGAAGGAATAGGCAGCGGTCACCTTCTGCTGCAAAGCAGTCATGCTAGCGAAGGAGGTGGCCGGGCGTTTGTGGGAGAGAACCTCAAAACACCAACCCAACGACAGGCCGTGTCAACGGCGCGTTAGTGTTCCACCCGTTCAAAGAGATGTCAGCAGAAGGGCCTCAAAGGGCAAAACATGAATGGGCTTTAGGCAGTACAAGTCTGACACTCCCCCCGCTCCACCGCGCGCGGGGCTAGTTATTTCCCATCCGCAAAAAATACCTACTCAACCCATACTTTTCTAGTGTACGTAGTAAATGCAAGGCACAATACATCATCATCTGCCTAGCCTTTTCCCAACTATATTGGGGTCGGCTTTCAGTCTAACCGGATGCAGCTGAATATCAGTATTTTACATGGAGCGACTGCCTACCTGACCTCCATAACCCAGTTAATACTGGGTAATACGATACCCCTTGGTAAGACTGGTTGTCAGACTTTCGGAACACTGACTACCTGTAACGTCTGTCAAAGATCTACAAATGACAGCCGGGACCAACGGCTTAACTTGCTTTCCGAGGCACGGAGGAAATTCGGTATGTAACGGGTGGTCACCCATCCACAAACCAACCTAGGCAAGCGCGGCTTAACCTAAATATCGACCCGAGCGGCTGCTTTTTATTAAGCCACGAGCTCCACAAGACACAATATGAAGATGCAAGACAAATAAGCATAAAAAGTATCCTTTTGAACACACGTCTCAAGTTCTGAGATTATTCCCACCCAACACGATGAAACGGCACAAGTCTAATTTTCTCTTTGATGAATACACAACAAAATAGACAATTTAAGACAAAACACACAAACTTCTGGAAGCCTGGCTTTCAAGCCAGCCGCACGTATCTAATTATTGCACCAGAGACCTTGGTCAGGGTGCTGAAGCGGGAGCGAAAACCTTACTTCCTTACTTAATATTATAAAAGCGAATGTGAGTTTGTTTGTTTGTTACGTCTTCACGCTTAAATGGCTGAACTGTTTTTGATGAATTTTGGTACAAAGATAGTTGAGACCTTGGAAACGGACGTAGGATAATTTTGCAGTTGCCAGATTTTTTCTTAAAACGACTACCTTTCTAACGCCTATAGCTGAGTTACTTAATAGTTATTTAAGATTGCAAGAAACATAAGGTTTTTATTTTATTAAATACTAGCTTTTGCTTCGCTTTTTCTGATTTTCAGGTACCTGCTACCTGTAGATTTTGCCCTTGCGCCTTATTTATTATAATCGCAAAGCCCAGTTCTCCTTTTTCTTCCCTCTTCCTCCCACATTTATCATTTTAAAAAAAATTGCCTATGGCCGTCTCCAGGGTCCCTGTCTCTGTTACACTCGTACAACATACAACTATCTCTGTAACAAAATTCATCAAATTCAGTTCAGCCATTTGGGCGTGAAGACGTAACAAACTCACTTTTGCTTTTATAATATTAGTAAGGATATCATCATACCATAACTAAAAATGCTTTTTTTTTTGTCGTTGGTTTTCTTCGGAATCGCTGTCTTAACAATACCTGTAGCAGCTCTCTCAAACTCGCGCCCGCTTCCACCTCAGTCACCGTGTTCTCGCCCCAGCCGAAGCTAAAAAGAGGGTGGGGAAACAAAAGTTGAGTTAAACCAGATGCTTTGTTAATGCCGATGTTTGTCGGGATATCTTAGCGGGAACATGAAACAGTCTCGTGATTTAATAAGGCTATGCATTTATGTTTTAGAGGTGGGAGTTTTAGGCTGTGACTTGGGCCCTCAAGAAAGGAATATATAATACCTTTGTACATCACTACACAGTAAAAACAAAGTCACTTTCCGCCGTCCGTCTGTCCCTATCTATGCTTAGATCTTTTAAACCCCTAAACGGATTTTGATGCGGATTTTTTGAATAGATAAAGTGTTCCAAGAGTAAAGTGTCTAATATTAGTATCTACATCGCCGGGAGACGCTCCGGGCGTCGGGCGCCGCAAGACGACTCCCGGCCACCGTAGATGCTAGCTTGTGGACGGTGAGCAATGGGTAGCTCGACGTCCGTCCGTCCAGTGGCGACAGGCCGTGTCGACGGCGCGTTAGTGTTCCACGCGGGCCTCAAAGAGATGTCAACAATGCAGAGAGTCCTGCCCTGCCAGGACCACCGCCTGCCGGGGTTGCGGGTTGTTCTAAAGTGATACCGCGGCCCCAAAACATAAAGGGCAATAGAAGGAACATGGGTGTTAGTTATAGTAAGTACAAGTGTGACGCCCCACTTTATGGAATTTATTTGACGATTTTCCATAAAAAAAAGTAATTACATTACAACCGTGTGAAGCCGGAGCGGTACGCTAGTATATTTAAAGAAAATATAAAATTACCACTCATTTCATATTTTGCATGGGGGACGACACCTTCCATAGCATCCATCAGAAATTAAACTAAGAGGACACAATATAATGCGCTTGTTCATTGTTTTCAAGTCTGTGTTAACAGCATACCATCAATCCGAATCTCATTCTGGTCCCAGTTCCATCCCCAAATCCTTAAACGTTCAACATTTTTCACGAAAAAACGCAATAATTGCGCATCCATCAGGCTTAATACCGGAATAATATCCTCGATATTATTTTGCCGAAAAACGTAAAAAGCACAGCAATTAATGGCGGTATACGTATAGGAGATAAAGCGGGAACGGACGTCCATCATTAACGGAATCAACTTAGAGCAGAGAAGCAAGGGGGATGTGGCATCGAGGAATATTTTGTGTTACTTATGTATTTAGCGGTGTTTTTACACGTGTGTTCTTTGCACTCCTTCGGCGCCTTTATGTTCGCTGATAAGCATCGTAATTTTACGTTTTGCACGTACGTAAGGAATGACTTCTTGGGCTTTCTCTGTCTTCTCAAACTAAAGTACTTAACGCTGTAAAACCAAATCATTCTAACTACTATAGTACAATCAGGCATCGCCAACAACTGGATTGCTACTTTGAAATTATTTATCATCATCTTTCTGCCGTTTTTCCATTCTATTTGGGGTCGGCGCAACACGTTTTCTACTTCCATTCTCTCCTGTCATACGTCACGGCATCATTAACTTATTTCTTTTGTATATCATTCGTTACATAATCCATCCATCTTTTCTTTGGCCTATTTTAAAATTCCTTTTGGTAAGGCCTTGGGCGATGCGACTTAACCCAAGCACTAGTCACTTGTCTTTTGTTTGTAAGGTAATAATTAACAATTCAGCAGCTTAATCTAGCTGAGTCTGGTAAACGACGTAATTCCAAATTTAGTTTTTCAACAGCTTTAAGCGCTAGAACACGTCTCCCAATTTTCTGTAATCCCAGATAATAGCCATTGAAAATGTTCGGCAAAAATATTCGAGTACAGCGTTTACGAATTGAAAATACAGAACCATTATTGTTGGCGCGTCACGTTGCAATTTCGAAAATCAGCCGAAGTGTGGCATTGTAGATGCTAACTGTAGAATGCCCCTACCTACGGTCTATTGCTTGAACTAGAGGACGCAATTTGGCCATGGTTATCATTCGAAAATTACAGTGATGAAGGTGCAGCGTCCCTAACCGTTTTGCTACAAGCTATACTTTTTTTTTATTGGAACGTATTTCGTAAGGAATTTGTGAAAGGGGGCTAGAAGGAAAAATTAAGACCAGAAGTTGTAACGACACTTTTTGCTATAGTTGTAAGCCGTGCGGCGTGCGCGTGTTTCTCTGTGTCTCCCTCTCCCTCTCTCATAGAAATCAAGCCAGCTATTTTCGTTACGTCTTTCCATTTCGCATTGAACAGTGTGGTGTCGCGACGATTATTTTTGTTGAGTCTAAACAGGATTTTTGTACATAATAAATAATAACTTCGTTCCATCCGGGTGTCCCTTGACATCTCTCAAGTTTTTATAATTATACTTTTATTAACACTTATAGGCTAAGAACAAGTGTACGACTAAACGCCGACAGACACTACGCCGACAGACTGAACACCGACAAGGCTTTACTTCGACGGGACTCTTCGCCGACAGGACTCTTCGCCGACATGGCTCATCAGCGACGCAATGGGTAGGTTAGGTTAGGTTAAAACTGTGACCTCCTACGCACGAGCCGAGCGAGCGTAGCGAGCGGTGCCGCGGCAGCGGCCGGCGAGTGCCAGAAACGACTTGCATTAATAGAGAGAGCCATGTCGGCGAAGAGTCCTGTCGGCGAAGAGTCCCGTCGAAGTAAAGTCTTGTCGGTGTTCAGTCTGTCGGCGTAGTGTCTGTCGGCGTTTAGTCGTACACTCGCTAAGAACATGCTAGTAAATGCATGGAAATAGTTCTGTAATAAAATTTAATTTATTTTGATTTGGAAAGCTGCAGCATCGCCTGTCAGTCAAACTGTACTGTGTACCCGTATAAAAAAAAACGGGTTTGGGTCCGTAATTGTACCTTAGTTTTAAGCCCATTGTAAGATCTTCACACATTATGGAATGCAAATAAAGACATGAATATGAATACAACTGTGATACTAATTCTTTTATCAGCATATTTTCTATTTCTAATTGACGACGACGATCATTTTTAGGAATCCGTACATCAAAAGGGAAAAAACGGAACTCTTATTAGATTACTTTTTGTCCGTCTGTTTGTCTGTCAAGACCTTTTATCTCAAGAACGCGTAGAGGTACCGAGTTAAAACCATGTACTCATGCAGTCTGTGATCCCTTGTAGCTATAAAAAACCAACCCGTATACGCAGTCAAAAAACAAGGCTGTTTATGTCCTGCCGGGGTTACGGGTTTGTTCGAAAGAGATACCGCGGCCCCGGAACGTAAAGAGCAATAGAATGAACATGGGTGAGTTTTAGTCAGTACAAGTCGGACTCTCCCCCTGCTCCACCCAGAGTGGGGTAAGTTAGTTGATAATTTCCCACCCAAAAAAAGGGCTGCTTATATGACAAGTTGAAACGAGGATGCGCTAGTCTCACTTGCACTTGGCTGTTTTCTATTTTTCGAAACTCCTTGCACGACACCTTTAAAATAGAGCAACCGTACTGAAGTCTAAATGCACCAGAAAGCTCCACGATCTTCGTATCAACACACAACACACGTTTTCTCTCGGCTTTTCCTACAAAAGTGTGTTCGAGCACAAATAGTACGTGAAATGTGGATTTATTGTAAACTCGCTGGCGATTTTCACGGCGGAATAGCCCCAAATTGCTCCACCACCGATGTAATAGCTTTCTGAGCTCTTGTTATTGCCCCGTTTTGGATATTGTGCCGTGTTATTAAAACATACGCTTGTTTTATGCTGATCTCGTGAAGCAGCTGGTCGAATTTGAATTTTAAGAAGGGAATAAAATAAAGTAAAAAATTGTGTGCTTTAATTTTTTTGGTTGATTTTGTATTATATTATTACTAACTTTTGCCCGCGGCTTTGCTTTAGTTAAATTCGGGGTAACACAGCTCTCCTTTCCTGATTTGGAAGTACCTGCTACTTGTAGTTTTTGCCCTAGCTCCTTATTTATTGTAATAGCAATGCTAAGTTTTCCCTTTTTTCCCCCTTTGTCCCTCATTTCCCACTTAAAAATAGACTTTGTCCGTCTCCAGGGTCCCAACTATCTCTTTACCAAAATTAATCAAAATCGATTCCGCCGTTAAGGCGTGAAGACGTAACAAAGAAACAAACAAACTCACTTTCGCTTTTATAATATTAGTAAAGATTATTGGAACTTAAAATCTCTATGTCTATGCTACTGTTGCTCTATGCTTAGGTATCGGGGTTGCGGGTTGTTGGAAAGAGATACCGCTGTCCCGGAACATAAAGGACAAAAGAAGGAACATGGGTGGGTTTTAGTCACTAAAAGACTGACACGCCCTTGCGCGCCACCCAGAGCAGAGGAAATTATTTGATGAATTCCACCCTAAAAAAAAGAAAGAGTTACAGACCATCAAACAAAAAAACTTTTTACATTTAACCAAAACCACAATAACGCGGAAATATATTGCTGTCTTTTACTGTGTGCTGATTTACAAGAAAACTTGCAAACATGCAAACCGTTTCTTTTAACAACAAATTACAAGAAACTTAATAGTCCTAGTTTACAAAGTCAATATTCCAAGAAACGTCCAATCCTTTTCAAAGAAACAAATTCTTACAACTATGAAGTCATATTAATTAAATAAAGGTTACTGCTTGAAGCGCGAAGCCATTGTTGTTATTAATTTCCCTTTTGTTTTATAAAACTTGCGATAATAGTCTGTGGGTATTATTGTCTTCTTATTCTTGTATTTATTTTCAGAATTTCCTTCAATTCTTTTTATACGGCTTTAGAAGCAAACAATTTATCAACCATAGACTAAAAAAAAAAATCTTGATCTGGCTGTTTGTGTATGTGAGTTTAAATATTTGTAAACGCACCCACGAGTTACTAGTGCGGGGCAATGTTTACAAAAAAAAAAACTATTATTTGTAAATTAAGTTCGATCAACTTTCGCGAAAGGTCAAAATTCATTACAGAAAACACATTTTTAACGACCTGCAATACAATATCCACTTAACACCTACAAAAATAGAGTTGACAATAAATGCGCCGTCGTAAATTCACGTAACTGTGGACGTTTATACTGAAATAATACAAAGCTCAGATTTTTTCAAGTGTAAACTTTAAATATTGTTTGAAATTTACATGCATGAGCTGATTTAATGGGATTTTGTGAAAACTGTCCTATTCTGTTGTTCGTAATGCCTTTGTTAAGTTTAAATTGTTTATTGTAGTGTGTTCGAAATCTTTCTGATTTCTGACATTTGTTTGAGCGTCAAAGGATTTTTGTCATTGAGTCAGCCATTTTATATCTTAAAGATTGCACAGCAGTAGAAAGCAATGAAGTTTTTTTCACATTTATTTAACAAAAATAGTTTTTAATTAAACGTAAAAATAACTGGCATCCACAAAAAAAAGAAAAAAGTTTAAAACTATTTGAATTTCTGATATCTATGGTAGGGACTAACGACTTAACGTGCTTTCTGAGGCACGAAGGAAACTCGGTGTGTCTTATTAAGTGGTCCACGCATCCACAGGCAAACTTAAGCAAGCGGGGCTTAACCTAAAGATCGACTCGACCAGCTGTTATTAGTCATCCACGAGATCTTCCCTCAGAATAATTATTGTCAGTACTTCACTTTACTGTTATTTTTAATTAGTTCCTGTAACAAATAACAAAATGAGAGCACCCACAGTACAAAATCAATCAAATTATTTTGTAATACCCAATTAAATTATAACGTTCCTGAAAAGCCAATACTGGACCCTATTAGGGCCCGATACAAGTATCAAAAAGGGTTGAAAATGTATCTCGATTCAATAATCTTGGTCATGGGACCGTATGTAGACGTATTCACAACGATTTCTCGTTTAAATTATAAAAAGGTGTCGGTTCTAAACAATTTTATAAGGTTTGAAATAATTAAGGGATAGAAGAGTCGATTGCATTTTATTTTTGACGAACGATGTATCATAACTGAATACGGCTCTTTTAATAAACACTTCTTTGTCATAGGAGTCACAAACAGCCCCATTTTTTGTGGATGGAAAATCATCAAATAACTTCCCCCGCTCTGGACGGAGTAAGGGGGGGAAGTGTCGGACTTGTACTGACTAGAACCCACTCAAGTTCCTTCTATTGCTCTTTACATTCCAGAGCCGTGGTATGTATAGACAGCCCCCTGTGCCGAGTCTGCATAGTGGGAGACTACACAGCTGCCCAGAAGTTGCCTGTGCAAAGACCCAGATTCTCTGCGCGAGATTCGTCAGTAACACCTAGACGTTGCTAGCCACCGCGGGAGAATCCCCAGGCGTCGGGCGCCGCGAGACGACTGCCGGCCACCGTAGATGTGGGCCTGTGGACGATGAGGAATGGTTAGCTCACCGTCTGTCTGTCTAGTGAGGACAGGCCGTATTGACGGAGCGGTTGATTTCCACGCGCGCCTCAAAAACATGCCAGCAAAGCAGAGGGGCCTGCCAGAGCAACCGCCTACTGGGGTTACGGGTTGTTCGAAAAAGATACCGCGGCCATAAAGGGCAAAAGAAGGAACATGGGTTGGTTTTAGTCAGTAAAAATCTGACTCTCAAAGAAAAATAGCTATTTCCATCGACCGGACACAAATCCAGACTCTGTGGCTGGTAATGAGACTTTATTGATGAGAAACTAATTTACACTTTGCTTGACCTGAAAATCACATCCAGGACCTAATTCTTAGCAGTCGAGAGCTATTTATATATGTTAGTAGCTGTGCCCAGCGGTTTCACCCGCTGCTGATTTACGGGTTTGAAAAATAAAACCTACCCGATATGTACACAAAATTTCGTTGAAATCGGTCCAGCCGTTTCGGAGGAGTATGGGAACGAAAACTGTGACACGAGAATTTTATATATCAGATTTCCATACAGCATCTTGTGTCACAGAAAACTAAAATCTAAAAGCACACTTTACCATTAAATCCACAAAAAAGTTACTTAAATCGAACACCAGTCATATTTCACATGAAAATCCAACTAAGAAATAACTTGAAGAGAAACTTGGTGGTGTTCATAAGCTTTGAATATCGCATTCCGCTCATAAGTTCTAAACTCCAACTTAAGCACTAAGCAGGTAGATTGAGATTCACTTAACTGGCCAATTTATGGCTTCATGAATTTTAAGTTATTGGACTTTAGTTAAGTTATATGGATTAGAGTGTAATGAGGTTTTAGAATGCTTGTGAAACTTTAATGCGTTTTGCAACAGATTCCATACGGATTTTTTGTCATATACATGTTATTGTGTTACTAGATTTGCCCGACTTGATTTTTTGCAGTCATGATTTTGTTTGCCCGTGACTTTAGTCAACTATCGTTGCTTATTATCTCAATAATTAATGTATTTTCCCACCAGTTAAAGATTTTCGTCATTCGTTAAGAAATCTGTTGGTCCTTATTATTAGAAAATGCCGCCTGTGATAGGTTTGTCTTAACCTAGTACAGGCATTATCAGGCAGAATTTTGTTATACCTACATTATTTTGAGGATTAAAATTGTATTTATTGTGTTAATTATTTAATTGACACAATAAATACTTAGAAGACTGCAGCCTCCATTCCAACTTGCAAAAAATTAAACTTAACCCCTAGAAATACCAGATTTATTTTCACATCGCTAAACTGTGACTACATTTCTTTTGACATTGGTAACTATGCTTCGTCACGATTTCAAAAGCTAAACAAATATTTGCATATACTATCGCATAGATGTACCTTTAGTACCTCGTAATTCTCCCGGGGCTGCGGGATGTTCGAAAGATACACCGCGGCCCCTGGAACATAAAAAGCAAAAGAAAGAACATGAGAGGGTTTAAGTCTGTAAGTTTGACACTTCCCGTTCCACCAAGAGCAGGGAAAGTTATTTGATGATTTCCCATTAGCAACAAAAAACCTCGTCATTTCAGCACCCACTTATTTCATAGAAATTTTCCATAATTTCTTAGCATACTTTATAGCAACTGCCATACTGTTTAACACTATATCTTTTTAACCAACCAACACAATTAGCCCCACCTTCGTTCCCAAGAATAAATCTAAAAACGATCTTTATGCAAACGGCTAAAAAATTCAAAACTCGCAGTCATAGTCAACCCTTTCCGATGCTATTCAAAAGCATTTGTCGATGCCATCTGATTATGTAAAGTTCCCTGTACACGGAGCTGGAACGCTACGGGAAACAATAGCATTCGTTCTTGAGCTAAGGGTACAAGAGAGGAAAAACAACAGGGTTAGGAAAATCTAGAAAGATTTTTTTGTGAGCTTTACTTATACTAATTTTGACAATGTCAGGAAAGAAGAAATATTTGTTTGTAAGAAAGATACTTATTATTTTGAGGGTTGCGCTTCCGGGCCTGTAGACGGTGAGCAATGGGTAGCTTACCGTCTGTCCGTCGATTGACGACAGGCCGTGTCGACGGCGCGTTTGTGTTTCACGCGCGCCTCAAAGAGATGTCAGCAAAGCAGAGGGGCTTGCCAGAGCCTCCGCCTGGCGGGGTTGCGGGTTGTTCGAAAGAGATACCGCGGCTCCGGAACGTAAAGGGCAATAGAAGGAACATGGGTGGGTTTTAGTTAGTACAAGTCTGACATGCCCCCGCCCCCCGCTCCGCCCTGAATTATATTTAAAATTGACCATGTTAAATATGGTCAATGTTGCGTGGATTGCTCACTGTCCAAAGACCCGCTTCTCCGGTAGCTGGGAGTCGTCTCAGGGCACCCGAGGCCCGGAGCGTCTCCAGCAGCGGCTGAGTTGATTTGAGGTTTCATATAAGAAGTCAGAGACGCATGTATAATTTACATGCGACTTGGCTTTACATGGAGTCATGAAATATATCCTAATATTATAAAAGCGAAAGTGAGTTTGTTTGTTTGTTACCTCTTCACGCTTTAATAGCTAAACCGATTTTGATGAATTTTGGTACAGAGATAGTTGGGAACCAGGAAACGGACATAGGCTAATATTTATTTTAAAAAAGTAGGATATAAGGGAGAACGAGGGAAGAAAAAGGAAAATTTAGCGTTGCTATTACAAATCAATCAGGCGCAAGAGCAAAAACTTCAGGTCTGCTTGGTGTGTTATATAGAATTTAAAGCGAGCGAAGCCGCGGGCGAAAGCTAGTAATATATAAATAGTAATTTAATAAATACGCACTTGAGTTGTGTCTTGGGTTCAAAATCGAGATCCTATGACTTGGTAGTATAACAGTCATGTCGCTGTGTTATCCCTGCCGGGGTTGCGGGTTGTTCGAAAGAGATACCGCGGCCCCAGAACATAAAGGGCAATAGAAAGAACATGGGTAGTTTTTAGTCAACAAGTCTGACACTCCTCTCGGGTCTGCTCAGAGCGGTGGAAGTTATTTCATGAATTCCCATTCGAAAAGAAATCTCTGCTTTATACTAAACTAGCTTTTGCCCGCGGCCTCGCTCGCGTTAAATTCGATAGCGCCTTATTGATTTGTAATAGCAACGTTAAATTTTCCCGTTTCTTCCCTCTTTCTCCCTTATATCCCACTCTTTTAAAATAAATAGATGTCCGTCTCCTGGTTTCCAACTATCTCTGTAGCAAAATTCATGAAAATCGGTTTAGCCATTAAAACGTGAAGAAGTAAAAAACAAACAAACTCAATTTTGCTTTAACAATATTAGTAAAGACTAATGTTCTAATCTCTACATTTGAATGCAAGGCATAAAAGATGTTTGTTTTTTTTTTTATTAAACCTTGTAACTATGTCTCATTGCTTAGTAAAGGCCTCTCCCCATATTCCACCAGGCATTCTTCTTCTGCTCCAACTCAAAATTAACAGAACTAATATAAAAAGGCGAACGTTTGTATGTGTCTATGTATGTTTGTTACTCCTTCACGTTAAAACAGCACATATAGCATTGAATAAAGAGCTTGTACCCTGGAAATACGCATGTGAAACCGCGGGGCGCAGCTAGTTCAGATTTATATTAAGCCTAGCATAAAATATAAGCTCACTACTACAATATTTACTATCCTGCATCGCTAACCTCCGTTACCTAACATCTAGACCGCCATATTCTATTTTAGCCAAACACAGCCTCGTGTATCCACAACCTTACTGATTTTATGAGGTTCCACCCAAGCTTGTGGTTTGTGGGACGCATATTTTACCGATAAATATCTTCAAGACGTTTCTTTTCTGTTTATCGTTTGGATTCTGCTGATTCTCTTTAACAGTTTTTTCTTTTAAACCCGTTTTTATGGCGGAAATATTGTCTACATTGAGCAAGATTGTAGGATCGCAATCTTTTCTACCATTTTTGTTTTTTTTTTTCGGGAATGGCAACATTAGTGGTACCGTTTAGGTAAATTGCTGACTTTTTGTTTTTTTTTGTCGCATTGGGGGTTTAGTCAGATCTGCAGTACGTAGAAGTTAAATCGCTTGTTTTGTCAAATGGACGATATAACGTTGATAACTGACTAGATAGATGTGGCGGTCTAGAATGGTCGCTTTAGCAGATTCATGATAGAATAATAATAAAATGTATAGTGAGTGCGTTTACAAACATTTAAACTCACGTACACATACACGAAACAACTATCTGTAGGCCATACACACATTTGACGGGCCTGTTGGTCTAGTGGTTAGTGGCCCTGACTGCTGAGCCGGAGGTCATGGGTTCGATTCCCACCCAGGACAAACATTATGTGATGAGCATGATTGTTTGTTCTGTGTCTGGGTGTGATTTATCTATAATATGTATGTATTTATAAATTATATAAGTATGTATATCAGTTGTCTGGTTACCAAAACACAAGCTCTGCTTAGCTTGGGATCAGATCACGGCTATCTGATCCCAAGCTAAGCAGAGCTTGTGTGTGAGTTGTCCCAAGATATTTATTTATTTTATTTATACAAATATTTGTGGGGTGTAATCCCCTGACTGGAGGCCTTAAATGCAAGGGTTATAATACAATAGGTGAATCTGCGAGAAGCTATTAAAAAAATGGGGTACACTTGTAAGGACTAAAACCCACTTATGTTCCTTCTTTTATCCTTTATGTTTCGGGGCTGCGGCATGTCTTTCGAAAAACCCGCAACTCCGGCAGGCGGAGCCACGGCTGGCCCCTCTGCTTTGCTGACATCTCTTTGAGGAGCGCGTGGAACAGACACGCGCCTTTAGGGGATGAAAGGCGTGTTGTAAAGTTATGTTATCAGGAATTATTCAGTAGGAACCTAGAATTTGGAGTCGTGCTAATTGATGGTACTTAATAGGTTTGTCGTCGATAGCATAAGTCTTTGACATAACCGGCGAAATATAGGTTTAGTCCTTACTAATATTATAGAAGCGAAAGTGAGTTTGTTTGTTTGTTACGTATTCACGCCTAAATGGCTACACCGATTTTTATAAATTTTGGTACACAGATAGTTGGGACCCTGGAGACGGACATAGGCTAATTAAAAAAAAAAGTGAGAAATGAGGGACAGAGGGAAGAAAAGGAAAAACTAAGATTTGCTATTACAATAAATAAGGTGCAAGGGCAAAAACTACAGGTAGCATGTACCTGCCAATCAGGAAAGGGAAACTGTGTTTACCGAACTTAAACAAAAAGAAAAACCGCGGGAAAAAACTAGTTTACACATCTGTCTAACCTTTTGGGAGAAAAAGGAAAAGTTTTTTTCTGTTTTACACCTACCACTGTTTGTCTCTGCATCACCCAAGGGTTGACTGGTAGAAAATGCCTAATGCATTAAGTCCTTCTCTGTACTTTGCGCTTGAAGTGTTAATAAATGAAAATAAATATTTTGACATGTAGAAATCAAATGAAATTAAATATTTATTGTTTAAATTAATTATAAATTAAACTAAAATTATTAAACTAAACTAAACTTATAAAGAAATTAAAAAATAGCGTCAAAAAATTCGTCCTCAACGCTGTCAATTGAAATCAAATGAATAAATAAAAGAATCTTGTAAAAAACCGACCAATAGCGAGTCATCTCGCGTATTAAGGGTTCCTTAGAAACTTGCGACATAAACTGACATATCCTTAGACCAGATTAGAGTAAATTGTTTTAATTTTAATTTCAACTCGATACCTCCACGTTTTCCCGAGATAAAGGTGCTTGACAGACTGACAGACAGACGGACAAAAAGTGATCTAATCAGTTTCCCGTTTTTTATTTTTGAGTTACGGAACACCTAAAAATAACTGTTTTTTTATAACTTACATTATAAATATGATTATGACTTAAAAAGTCTTATTAATTTAACAAACATAACTAATTAAATTAAACACTCTTAAATCTCGTCGCCTCCGCACTAATTAATTCACACTCATTAATTCAGGCTGGAAACTAGACCCAAAAATTCGTCCCAAAATATAATTCGAAACTAAAGCCTAACACATCACCAGATAATCCTTACAAATCCAGGCGATTTAATTAATTTTAGATGAGAACATCAATAGTTATAAGCATCTACTAGTTTACTGTTATGGCACGATATAAGCCTGAATTATCTTCGTTGGATAATATCGTGTTTAATTACGCTTATACGAGCGCGAGAGCGCAAAGAGCTCGTAGGTAAATAAAATAGCACACCAAGATATCTTTTTTGCAGTTTGGAAATCATCAAATAACTCCCCCTGCTCTGGGAGGATTGTCAGACTTGTACCGACTTAAACCCACGAACATAAAAAGAAAGGAAAAAACATGAGTTTTTTCCTTTTTTTTTATGTTCCGGGGCCGCGGTATCTCTTTCGAACAACCCGCAATTCCGGCAGGCGTCTCTGCTTTGCTGACATCTCTTTGAAGCGCCCGTGGAACACGAACGGAGTATCTCGCTTGGCTCCGAAAGCTCGTTAAGCTATTGATTCCGGCTGTCATTTGTAGATCTTTAACAGTCTGACAGCCAGTTCTACCAATGGATATCGTGTAACCCGGTATTATCTGGGCTGTAGAGGTTAGATGGGTAGTCGCGGATGTCTTGTAAAACACTGGTATTCAGCTGAATCTGGTTGTGACACTCGCTCGTTGCCGTCCGAGCAAGGTCGCAGTTTTCAGATGTAAATTGGGACAGGTGCACAAATAAGAACCACCACAGGTTTTGATTTCTTTATTTCCCCTGGTTGACCCTTTTATCAGGGGTGAATTTATACATAATATTACTGAACTGCACAATAAGTCTGACTGATTCACAAACTGATTTTAGGACATTCAAATTAAAATAGGATATAGATACAGCTTATTCAAAAAATACAATAAACTAGCACGAGTGGCTGCTAGCCGTGATCCAAAAACGTAATGAGCCAACAAAATTACTGTTGAAGACAAAATGACAGTCGTCAACTTTAGGGTTCCGTACCTCAAAAGGAGAAAACAGAATCCTTATATTATGTAGAATCACTTTGTTGTCTGTTTGTCTCTCTGTCAAGACCCTTTATCTCGAGAACACGTGTGTCGAGTTATAACTATATACTTTATTTTTCGGGTGGGATATTATTAAATAACTTTCCCCGCTCTGGGGCGGGCTCTGGGTCACACTTTTACTGATTAATAAAACCCACCCATGTTCCTTCGGTGGCCCTTTACGCTCCGGGGCCGCGATATCTCTTTCGAAGAACCCGCAACCCCGGCAGATAACTATATATTTAAGTCTTTAGTTCCTAGGAGCTGTAAAAAAATCAACCATCGAAGTCTACGCAGTCAAAAGATATGGCCGTTTATATTGCAAGCTTGTACGGAACTCACGGTGCGCGAATCCAACACGCACTTGTTTTGCATTTACACGGCGCTTGTAAATAAGGAAAAAAATAGGAAAACTTACTACATTATTACTGCTTACCCCTCATGACCCAAAATCACGAAAAAGGCAGCTTATCTAACAATGAACATCCCCGTCCTATGATTGCATCTTTTCAGTTTTATTATAGCCCATTTTCTTCGTTGTTTTTTGGTCAAAAGGAGAAAAGATTTTTATATCCCATAGGCATATGTATAGTTAAAAATGTTGTGATTCGCCATCATTGTTATGGAGGGCCAGGAACCGACTTAAAGTAAAATCGAAAAATGAATTCTATCCATGTGGAGTTACGGGTTGTTCGAAAAAGAAACAAACACTATAATAGGCAAAACAAAGAAGGACCCTTCTTCCAGAAGGGCCCCATCTGGAACAAGTTATTTAATGATTCCATACAAAAAAATTAGAGCTGTCAAGGGACACCCGGATGCAACGAAGTTCCTATAGAAATGAAAATATCTTTTCTATAAGAGCTTGCTTTCTATAAGAGAGAGAGAGACAGACATACAGACAGAGAAACATGCGACGCCGCACAGCTTACAATAGGTTACTATAGCAAAAAGAGTCGTGACAACTTTTCGTAAGAATTTTTTCCGTCTAACCCCCTTTCACAACGCGCGATAAGGAACTTTTTTCCAAAAAACTTTTTTTCATGAACATATAATAATATAAAGCTAACTTGCCAATTAGTAGCCACCCTGAGAATTATATGGGCATACATTTTTTACACACCGTCAAAAATATAAAAGTGCCACGATTGCCAGTTTGTATATCAATTCTGATCCTATGGCAAGCTTATATAATCACCACAACAAAGGCTACTTGATTTTACCTTTTGTCTTAAAACCCTACATCCATTAACTGACTTCAGCTCCTGAATCTTACACAACTGCCATCAATTCCTGGCTTCAATTGATGTCAATGATTGCAAATGACCGTCTTGTTTTATTCAACCTGGCATCTTCTGTCTCTTTCGCACTGCTAGATTTTAGTAGGAGTAAGCAGGATGGCATGATTCCTCACTCCCATGTAAGGTGTATACTGGTTACGTCTTCGGTTCCCTCCAATTATGGCGATTTACGACCATGGCGAATTGTTCCGTGGTGGATGTATTGTGTGTAGAATTGCTGGAAGAGTCTCCATCTTAATTTTAGTAGCTTTACCTGTAATTAACTAACTAAAACAAACTATGTAAAATCAAGCATACTGACTTGGCTCGCGAGGTTGTCGACATGTGGGATGTGGACTCAGCAATCATTGTACCGATAGACTTGATCTATACCTAAGGAGGCTCTCGTTAGGCACCTGGATAAAGGGCTTGAGACCGCTTTTTTTTAAATCCTCCCCCCCCTCTCTCTCAAGTTATTTGATGGTTTCCCAAATAAAATAAAAGGCTAAGAGGAAGCCCCTTTACAGTCTACCAAAAATATGCCTAAACAATTGTTTCACAAAGAGAAATTTGTCAGCACTTTCTGTCATTTTCTGATATAGAAATCCTGATATCTTGCAGTGGTGTGACCGTTAGACTATCAAGTCAAAAACATATAAGATTTAAAAACAAATCACACATACAAAAAGGTCGATAAGAAAGGCCAACGAAAGGTCGTCGGTTTTTTTGCGTACCTATGTAAAATAAATAAAAATTAAAATAATGTTTATTTCGGACAAGTACATCCATAGGGTTTAGTAAAAAGATATCTTAAAACTATGTTAGTATTTTATAAAGTTACAAGCATATTGTTGGAGAAACATCTTCGCACAATATCAAACAATATAGTTGAATCGTACCTCCCTGCAATGGTTTTCAGGATGGAGTTGGAACTGGCCCGCACTCTGCAGAGCAGCGAGGCAGACTTCTGTCTAATGATGGCATGGAAGCCATCAATGCGTGCGTGTGCGGACATGTCAGAAGCACTGCAGAAACGGGGCAGCCCCATAAACATCCTGAACCCATTATTATATTGGACTCGCAAGGCGCTGATAGTCCACAAAGTATAGTTGGTCCACAGAAATATCTTCTTTCTTGAAATGAAATATCTTCCCCCACTCTGGGGGGAATGGCAGACTTTTACTGACTAAAACCCACCCATGTTCCTTCTTTTGCCCGTTATGTTCCAGTGCCGCGGTATATCGAACAACCCGCAGCCCCGGCAGCAAGGTTTAGCATTAAGCCACAACAGCGTCTTTCTACAGAAATTTCGATACGTTCACCTGACTCCTTCTAGAACATTCTAGATCCGCGTAGAATGCCAACAGCAGGTACAAATTAAGGGCGTCGCGGTATTACAGCTTTATTTATTTACTTTAATCTATGGATACGATACCATAATGAGCCCACTTGGATTGTAAAAGGCCTCGCTTTGGTTTATAGGTAACTAGCTTTTGCCCACGGCTTCGCTCGCGTTAAATTCGGATAACATAGTTGTGTTACCCGAATTTAATGCGAGCGAAGCCGTGGGCAAAAGCTAATTATTATATACATAGATGAAATTGGTTAGCAGCAGCGGTGAGAGATTTTTGCTGGCTGTTTGATTTTCTTGCTTGAGGCGGCAATTTATTCCGTGTAGAATTAATTTCTGTGAATTTAGAAGCACTATCGTTTATTAAAACCGGTCAAGGGCGAGTTAGACTCGCACACCGGAAGTTCCGTACAAACTTGCTACACCCTTACTAATATTATAAAAGCGAAAGTGAGTTTGTTTGTTTATTACCTCTTCACGCTTTAATTACTAAACCGATTTTGATAAATTTACACAGATAGTTGGGAACCAGGAGACGGACATAGGCTAATTAAAAAAAAAGTGGGATGTGAGAGAGAAAGAGGGAAGAAAAGGGAAAACTTAGTTACAAATCAATAAGGCGCAAGGGGAACTGTGTTACCCCAAATATAACGCGGGTGAAACCGCGGGCAAAAGCTAGCAAAATATAAATTAGTTCAGAATTAAATTGTTAATACTAAGTATTGTTAAGCTAGGGTGTTATATTATAGTAATCTACTTAGATAAAACGAATGAAAACGTTGTAGGAAATAAAAGGCTTTATTTATTGACGGGCCTGTTGGTCTAGTGGTTAGTGGCCCTGACTGCTGAGCCGGAGGTCGTGGGTTCGATTCGCACCCAGGACAAACTTTGTGTGATGAGCATGATTGTTTGTTCTGTGTCTGGGTGTGATTTATCTATAATATGTATATATTTAAAAAATATATAAGTATGTATATCAGTTGTCTGGTTACCATAACACAAGCTCTGCTTAGCTTGGGATCAGATAGCCGTGTGTGAGTTGTCCCAAGATATTTATTTATTATTTATTCATTTTTTATATTAAACTACCCAGGTATTTTCTAGATCAGCTCAAAAAAATAACCCATATAAACAGCCGCCATTTTCAGTAAGCAAATATCGTCGACAGGCGTCCCTGCACTTCCAGATATTGAAACTCACATACGTATATGACGTACGAAAGTGGATGTGAGGTTTTATACTGAAATTGTTTGTATATAAGGCAGATGCTACACTATACTATTCATATTAAAACATGAGAGCAGGGGCCTAACCGCCAAATACTGAAACGTCACTCAAAATGTGAGGGCTGCACAACATTTGAGCAGCTCTTAAACTTTAGATTTTGTATGGTCAAACGTCACATCTGAGTCTCTGTTAAACTTAAGTGGGACTTAAATTTTGAGTGACGTTTCAGCATTCGGGGGTTAGTCTGCTATTACAATAGTGTCAGAATGGTCGATCACTGATCGCATAATGGTTAATTTTGACAAGTTTGGTAATCTGCTACATACTAAACTTGTCAAAATCAACCATTATGCGATCAGTGATCGACCATTCTGACACTATTGTAATAGCAGACTAAGGCCCCTGGGGTTTTTAAAATGATTTTTATGAAAGAAAGACTGTTTCTTAAACTTGTTCTGTGTGAGTCTAATCCTTACTATCCTTACTAATATGATAAAAGCGAAAGTGAGTTTGTTTGTTTGTTACCTCTTCACGCTTTAATGGCTAAACCGATGTAAATGAATTTTGGTACAGAGATAGTTAGGAACCAGGAGACGTACATAGGCTATTTAATAATTATTAAAAAAAGTGGGATGTGAGGGAGAAAGAGGGAAGAAAAGGGAAAACTTAGCGTTGCTATTACCCTAACTGTTACCCTAAATTTAACGCGGGCAAAGCCGCGGGCGAAAGCTAGTTTAATATAAACCAGCATTATCAAACAAGTGTTATAGTGAACACCAGATTTGTATTAGACGAGTATTTTATATATTAGATATGGGCGTTATTTTGCAAGTACAACTCACACTTGCCCAATTTTTACAGTATTTCTGAAGAGTTTGCAAATAAAATGTCATTACATTTGGACTTTAAGAATAGAATAACATAGTCTGCTACATCACGGACCGTAAGTGCTATGAGTATTTGGCAACCCGAAAGAATAATACATTTTAGATTTTTATTTCGGGTAATAAAATTGAATACAATATTTATATTAAATTAAAAGAGATAGATAGAAATCCTACTATAAAATATTATAAATGCGAATGTTTGTTTTCTTTCTCTGACTTTTTCGCGTCAAAACGGCTGAACAGATCTTTATGAAAATTGGCACATCGTCGGTAGGTATAGTTTGGAATATCACGACCGCCTGCCGGATTTGCGGGTTGTTTGAAAGAGATATCGCTGCCTCGGAACATAAAGAGCAATATAAAGAACATGGGTGGGTTTTAGTCAGTACAAGTCTGACACTCCCTCTGGCTCCGCCCAGACCGGGTGATGTTACTTGATCAATTTTCTCATCCGCAAAAAAGTCCTTAGAAGAAGCCAACGCGGTAATCATATTTTATAAGCTCACTAGCTACCGCCTGCGACTTCGTCCGCGTGGCATAGTTACTTTGGGCTAACGCTAACTTTAACCCCCGATGATGATGATGATCGAAAAAATATCTTTTTCTCCTCTTGTCTTGTAGAATAAAAGAGGGAAATCTTTCTCCCCCTTTTTTACGTTGTTTTTAGCCCTTGCCCGTCTCCAGGGTCCCAATTATGTCTGTACCAAAATTCATCGAAATCGGTGTGGCCATTTAGGCGTAAAGACGTAGCAAACTCACTTTCGCTTTTATAATATTACTAGCTTTTGCCCGAGGCTTCACTCGCGTTAAGTTCGGGGTAACACAGTACCTCTTGCGCCTTATTGATTTTTAATAGCAACGCTAATTTTTTCCTTTTCTTCCCTCTTTCTCCCTCACATCCCATTTTATTCAAAAAAATTGTGTGTATCCTGGTTCCCAACTATCTCTGTACCAAAATTCATGAAAATCGGTTTAGCCATTAAAGCGTGAAGAGGTAACAAACAAACGAACTCACTTTCGCTTTTGTAAGGATTCCCAAAACATCTAAAGCTTCATATCACAATGTCTGCAGCCGCCATCATTTATGCCAAACGCATGCTAGCGTGATATCAAAACGATTTGCACTACAGCAACTGACAAAATTGCTCTGATGTGATTTACTGTTTAAGCATAGACTAAGTTTGGAAAAACAAGCGTTCTGATTGATATTTATGCCTATTTTGTTTTCAAAACCATCTAATATATAAAATTCTCGTGTCACAGTTTTCATTCTCATACTCCTCCGAAACGGCTGGACCGATTCTTATGAAATTTTATATGCATATTCAGTAGGTCTGAGAATCGGCCAACATCTATTTTTCATACCCCTAAGTAAGCAGCGGGTGAAACCGCTGGGCACAGCTAGTCTATTAAATAAAATTCTCGTGTCACAGTTTTCGTTCCCATACTCCTCTGAAACGGCTGGACCGATTTAAACGAAATTTTGTGTACATATCGGGTAGGTCTGAGAATCGGCCAACATCTATTTTTCATATCCCTAAGTGGGCAGCGGGTGAAACCGCTGGGCACAGCTAGTTTAATATAAAAAGACGAAAGTTTGTATTTTTTTTTTTTTATTGAGAATGAACTCACTCTTGACCTCGATCTCGCCTGATGGTAAGCGACAGATGAGGTTTACGATGGAGCGAGTGAGCCCAGAAGATGCCTATTGACTCTTGTTTTGAAGGCAGACGGGTCGTATGTGGTAGGGAACACAGAAGCCGGTAGAGAGTTCCACACCTTGGCCGTGCGCACAATAAAGGTTAAGGAAAAGCGCTTAGTACGACAAGACGGTATATCGACCAAGTGCGGGTGGTACCCTGCCGTGCGTCTGGTAGCCCGGTAGTAAAACGGAGATGGTGGGATCAGGTCATGGAGCTCCAGCGCACACTCTCCGAAGTACAATCTGTAGAAAACCGACAAGCTGGCAACGTTACGCCTGTGCGCCAGGCTATGAAGCTTGGACACAAGCATCTCATCGCCTATGAGCCTTTTGGCTCTGCGTTCCACCGAGTCGAGTGCAGCGAGCTGGTATTTTGCCGAGCCATCCCATAGGTGGCTGCAATACTCCATACAGGAACGGACTTGTGCTTTATACAAATTACAAAGCTGTCCAGGTGTGAAGTATCGCCTCACCTTATTTAGGATGCCCAGCTTTTTAGCTGCAGTCTGTGCTTTTGACTCGATGGTCGAACCGAAGTTGAGGTCTGACGTCAACTCCATGCCCAAGAGCTCCAGACGGTCGGTAATGGGTACAGATGTACTTCGGAAAGTAGGGGATAAATTTAATGGGCTCCTTTTGGCTGAGAAAAGACAAGCCTGTGTTTTCTGGGCGTTGAACTTGACCAGATTGTCATCACCCCATTGGGAGACAAGATTTAAGGTCATATTCATCCGCTCGACCATGGCCTTTCTAAGAGCAGCTATCTCATCCCTACCGGCTTTTGCACTGGAAATGTATCTCTCTGAGACTGTGCTGTCATCGGCGTACCCAACAGCTCCAAGCTGAAGCAGGTCGTTGATGTGCAGCAAGAATAGAGTAGCAGAGAGAACAGACAGTACAGTACATAGTACAGACAGGACAGAGAGTATGTGTGTCAATGACAACAAGATCAAAGGGAAGGCCTGAGTATTTGGCCCCGGTGATCTCTCTCGTCCGGCCCTGGTCCAGACCATGGTTTGAGAGGGAATAGGAAGCGGTTACCTCCTTCTGCGAAGCAGTTATGCTGGCGAAGGAACTGGCCGGGAGCTAGAGGGAGAGAACGCCAAACCATCCTAGCCGCCGCGGCAAACTCCGGGCGCCGGGACACGACTCCCGGCCACCGTAGATACGGGTCTGTGGAAGGTGAGCTATGGGTGACGACATGCCGTTTCGAAGGCGCGTTCGTGTTCCAGGCGCACCTCAAAGAGATGTCAGCAAAACAAAGGAATCTGACAGGGCCACAGCCTGCTAGGGTTGCGGGTTGTCCGAAAGTGATAACGTAGCCCTGGAACAAATATCAAAAGAACCAACTTGTGTTTGGTTTCAATCAGTAAAAGGTTGACATCTCCCCCCCGCTCCGCCCAAAGCAGGGAAGTTATTTGATGATTTCCAATCTGCAAAAAAAGAAGGCAAGGTCCGAGTATTTAAGCAGTTAATTTAAAACAATTTATTTAACTTTGACTGCACTAATCACCACTTTTCTAAAAGAAATGAGGCAATTTCCCCCCAGCAAAGTGCAAAAGGCAATCCCCGTTTATTTTTGGCCCGAGCTTCCCATTAATTACTGAACAGGTTCAAGCTACATATTTGCTCAGCAAGTGCATTAACGGTTCTAAAATGTCGTTACCATCGTGCCATGTAAGTTTCAGTATCAATTAGTGATGTAGTATTCTTGGAAACTTAGCTACATTTTAGCGGCTCTGCTAGCAAATTGCGAGTACGTTCGATTAGATTCAATGTGTAAACGTGGCTGGATAGGTTTACATTTTAGTAACTAGAGAATGCTTAGTATTGTTGAGTGTATTATCTCTTATATATAAAATTCTACTGTCACACTTATAATTGCCATACTCCTCCGAAACGGCTTGATCGATTTTTATGAAAATTTTTTAGGTCTTAGAATCGGTCGTAATCTAATTTCCAAACTCCAGCAGCGGCTAAAAGGTCCCCTGGGTACAGAAAGATAGTGCGGGGAGGGAGTCAGATTTTTACTGACTGAAACCACCCGTGTTCTTTGATTGCCCTTTATTTAAACACCGACACCAGTTGAGGTAATAATTCTAACCTGACCTATGTAAGGTTGATTTCAACTCTAAACTAATTAACAAAATGACTGCTTATTGACCTATTCTATGGTATTTCATTATGGTTGGTGACTGCAACTCCACGTCTAAGGCGCGTATTTTGCGTACGGGTGGGAATATCATTACCCCAGCTCCACGAGAAAGACCAGCAGCGCCTTGGTGTTGCTGACGATCTTGCGAGGAGCTCCTAAGTTACCGAAGTACATGTCAAAACTGCCTATCTGACTTTCACATCAATTAAGTCACCAGGCAATACGATGTGAACACGTTCGTTGCTTTACGAAATCTATCAGATCTCTTGCAGGACTTTTGTATTGTGCGTTGATTATAATCGTGTCATTTCACTCCTTGCGGATCTAACGTTAAGTATGAGAAACCTGTATCTTTAGGAGACTCATTAGGTCTCAAACGCACCAAAGGGTAGGTTAGTTTCTAAATCTTTTAGACCTCCAAAGCACCAGCTGAAAGTTTTTTGAACTTTGACTACTAATATTTGCATGCTATGTTTAATCTTGGCAAAACATGTCTGTTTTATCTTTGTGCTGTAAGACCTTTTATACTATGTTTTAAACAAATAAATATTTTATTATTATTTAAAATGATGGCGCATGGAACGTGTTCAAGGAGGTTGTAGGTAAAAACTCAGCCACCAAAAATCAATGCTCGACCTCTACAACCATGACTACTCTGTGGCTGATCACAGTTCATTGGCAATTTGGGCATATAAATCAAATTTAGCTGAACTGACTACCGTGATGCGGTTTAATGCATCCGATAGAATTATCAGCGATAATGTTGTATCATTGGATGTATGTGAGCTGTTTGGACTACATTTAGAAGATAATAAATCAAGGAATTGTTTTTTAGGGTTATGTACCTTAATAG
Source organism: Ochropleura leucogaster (assembly GCA_958449745.1). NCBI lineage: Eukaryota > Metazoa > Arthropoda > Insecta > Lepidoptera > Noctuidae > Ochropleura > Ochropleura leucogaster. Next base: position 3,723,701 of record OY288220.1, on the reverse strand, counting down.
GAAAAAATAGGAGTGTACGACTAAACTGATGACGGGCCTGTTGGTCTAGTGGTTAGTGGCCCTAACTGCTGAGCCGGAGGTCGTGGGTTCGAGTCCCACCCTAGACAAACTTTGTGTGATGAGCATGATTGTTTGTTCTGTATCTGGGTGTGATTTATCTATAATATGTATGTATTTATAAATTATATAAGTATGTATACCAGTTGTCTGGTTACCATAACACAAGCTCTGCTTAGCTTGGGATCAGATAGCCGTGTGTGAGTTGTCCAAAGATAAAAAAAAAAAAAAAAAACGCCGACAGACACTACGCCGACAGACTGAACACCGACAAGACTTTACTTCGACGGGACTCTTCGCCGACAGGACACTTCGCCGACAGCACTCTTCGCCGACAGGGCTCATCAGCGATACAATTTTTCTCATCTCTTTTTTTCTATAATGCAAGTCGTTTCTGGAGTAGGAGGTCACAGTTTTAACCTAACCTACCCAATTTTGTTTTTAAGAGTTTAACCATTGCGTCGCTGATGAGCCCTGTCGGCGAAGAGTCCTGTCGGCGAAGTGTCATGTCGGCGAAGAGTCCGTCCCGTCGAAGTAAAGTCTTGTCGGTGTTCAGTCTGTCGGCGTTTAGTCGTACACTTAAGAAATAGAACCCTTATTGGATCACTTTGATGTCTGCCTGTCTGTCTGTCAAGACTCGTTATCTTCGGGGTTGCGGGTTGTTCGAAAGAGATACCGCAGCCTCGGAACGTAAAGGGAAATAGAAGGAATAATGGGTGGGTTTTGGTCAGTACAAGTCTGACACTCCCCTCCTGCTCCGCCTAGAGTGGAGGAAGTTATTTGATGATTTCCCCCCCCCCCCAAAAATACCCTTAATCTCGAGAACGCGTAGAGGTATCAAGTTGAAATTAAAACCATTTACTCCACTCTGTGCTCCTTTTGTTATGGATTTTTTTTTTGTAACGAAGATCTTTATCGTGCGTTGCAAACGGGGCTAGACGGAAAAAAATACGACCAAAAGTTGTAACGACACTTTTTGCTATAGTTGTAAGCCTTGCGGCGCGCGCGTGTTTCTCTGTCTGTCTCTTTCTTTCGCTCATAGAAACCAGTTATTTTCGTTTCGTCAATCTATTTCAAACAAACTCAGTCACAGATAACATATTTTTCCAAACCTGAACAGACCTATTTTCACATCCTGAACAATACACAAAAGGTGTCAATAAATCTAACTGATTAATAAAAAACTATCAGCGAAAAACACCAAAAAATAAACAGAGCAAAAAGTACATTATTATTTGCAAAACAAATGCAGTGCGCAAAATGATTTACTATTGGGAACAAGTTTAATCTTGTTTGTAACAATAAAAATTATACAGCGGGCATTCGCTGGTTTGCGTTTTAAAATATGCTCGGGTTATATGTATATATGAGAACGTGTTTTTATTTTGAAACTTTTGAGTAGTAAATGGGTCGGCTTTGACAAACTGTTACTGTTGTGTCAAAATCTATCAACTTATCTTATTTATTTAATGGCGTTTGTGGAAGGAGACACCACAATTTTGCCAATAACACGTAGGTGCTTTGGTAGACAATAAAAGCGACGAAAAAATACGTGTGGCTCTCGGGGACTGCCGCGGTAAAGGTAAATGCAATCTTTTAAGCTATTGCATGAGATTTTTTTATCAACTTATGCAATGAAATAAAAAAAACTTATGCAATAAGTATATAAAAAGAATTTAAAAAGTAAGTACTTTCAATGAATAGAAGTCGCAAAAAGAAAAATTAGATTAGAATTGGGTTAGATCCAGCTTAATATTGAATGACGATCCGATTCTCTACCAAACACGCTAATTGAACATTAGAATCGCGTTTGAAATAACTGACCGTATTCGTAATGTTAGGTGTTTTCGTTACGAAATTTCTGGATTCGGTCTCCACGCTCAAGGCCTGCGATAGAAGCTATGCAATAGCTTAAAACCCTCAGTACGCGAGTCTGACTCTCTCTTGACCGGTTTTATCTTCCAAATGACCAATAATTTACTAATGAGGCCAATAAAAAAGTTACTACGCCAGATCAATCAAAATCGATAGACCAGTAATACTTATTACAATCCAAAAGAAAAAGCTTTTTAAGACAATAACATAGAGATTGATAAATGGAATGACTGATCAAAATGAAAATAGCGCGCGTGGCTCCAAATTCTGCCTACACATGTTCTGATGGAGTAAGAAATGACATGGAGTCGAAACATCTGGTTATTTTCTGTGTACATTATTGAAGCTGTTATGATGATAAATGATTTTGATTTTGCAAGTTCGTTTTACACGTTGTTTTTTAGTTAAAAAAACGGTGTTTCGTGCCCGACTACTCTGAGAAGAAACAGTCGAAACAAACTCAGAAGTTTTGAAGGGCCAGACAAAAGTTACATGAGCATAAGTGCAGATTAGTTTTTTTTTAATATTTTTTTCTTTATTCAATTAAACTAACTAAGTATACAAACTAAACATAGCAGATTAGTGTCTGAAATGGTTTTTTAAAGAAAGCACCACATAGAGTGATTGGACCTGTCCCAGTAAGCATCTGTCAGTTATCATGCAGCTGACATTTGTGTAGGGATATCAATTCGTAAAACGCTTTGTTTTTAGATTAAAAAATATGTCCATATTTTGGGTTTCGTTTGCGATATTTTTTGGTTTAAAAAAAAACCAAAATGATGCTGGTAAAATACTAAGAAAAAAAAATTAGGCACGTTATTGCAAAAAAAACACCACTCCTAGAAAAAATAAGTACTGAATTCTAGACTAAAATAAAATAAGGCCACAGTGTATCCCTTAAAAACTCCAAGAACGCTAATTAAACATTTAAAATAGTACGACATTGCTAAATAATTAAAAGCAATCTTGCATGTGAAATACACGTTATTCAATTCTTAAAAACAAAAGTCTACTCCACACCATTCTTGTTCACATTAGCGCAATATACGTTGGACCTCCCGAATGTGCGATCATTAGTCAAAGGCGGTCAAAGTAACTTACTTTTTAGGGTTCCGTACATCAAAAGGAAAAAACGGAACCCTTATTGGATCACTTTGTTATCCGTCTGTCTGTCTGTCTGTCTCAGAGATACTTATAGGTATTGAGTTGAAATATACTCAAGTCTGGCTCAAGTCTGTCAAGCCTGTCTCAAGTCTGTCTCAAGTCTGTCTCAAGTCTGTCTCAAGTCTGTCTCAAGTCTGTCTCAAGTCTGTGGTCTCTTGAGGCTGTGAAAAATCAACCCTCTAAGTCTACGCAGTCAAAAGATATGGCCGTTTCTGTTGCAAGTTTGAACGGAACCCACGGTACGTGATTCTGATTTGCTCTTGTCCTGTTTTTTTTTCATATTATAACAAATATTCCCCGTTTCAGACTGTTGCAGTAATGGCAACTATAAATTGAGTTGTGGATGTTTTTTTTTGGGTAACAAATGGCGGTACGATTGGCGCAGTGGCTGAGCGTTCGGCTGTTGCATCACTAGTCTCGGATTTGAGCCTCGCGTTAAAAATATACCGGCAGTTGTTTCGGGTCTGGCTGTTTGTGCACCTGAGTTTTGTTTTAATGTTTGTAAGAACAACTACGATATAGGAGAAGATCGTAGACAAGTAAAGTTTCTTTAAATAAAAGGAACTGTTAAGTGACATTATTTGAATGTGTAGAAGACGAACAAACATAGGTTATCTTACTAATATTATATAAATAAATAAATATCTTGGGATAACTCACACACGGCTATCTGATCCCAAGCTAAGCAGAGCTTGTGTTATGGTAACCAGACAACTGATATTTATATATACATATTATAGATATTAATCACACCCAGACACAGAACAAACAATCATGCTCATCACACAAAGTTTGTCCTGGGTGGGAATCGAACCCACGACCTCCAGCTCAGCAGTCAGGGCCACTAACCACTAGACCAACAGGCCCGTCAAATATATTATAATTGCAAATGTTTGTTAAAACGGCTGAACGGATCTTGATGAAATTTGGCACAGAGGTAGATTATGGTTTGGAATAATACATAGGATACTTTTTTTATCATCACTGCAGCTAGGAGCACCAGCTAGGAGTTTATAAAACAAACTATAATGTTAATAAGTTTAAGGCAAACTTATCAAAGAGGCTTATTGGCGATCCCCACTTACATAGCTACTTCATCAAAATACAAAAGATAGTAAGATCAGCGGGGCCTGCCAGGGCCACCGCCTGAAGGGTTTGCGGGTTTTTCGAAAGAGATATCGCGGCCCCGGAACATAAAAGGCAAACGAAGGAACATGAGTGGGTTTTAGTTAGAAAAAGTCTGACACTCCCCCAGAGTAAGGGAAGTACATTGACAATTTCCCATCCAAAAAAAAACTAGGATAGTAAGATAAAAATCATATAAATTCAACCTCATTATAACAACGAAGAAATAGGAAAACTTAATAGATTTTCTACCTATCTCTTATAGCGGGGGATGCAAAATTTATGACTTGCTAGCAGACCGTCAGCGGAGCCCGAGGGGCTACTAAATTCTTATAATTGAACCGCCACACAACCTTAGATAGTATACTTGAATAGCTGTGAAGAAAAAAGGAATGTTTTATTATATTTGCTGCTGATTTCTGAAGGCTCGATCTGTGATAATCAGCTCTCGAACTTATTTATAACTAGCTTTTGCCCGTGGCTTTGCTAGCGTTAAATTCGGGGTAACACAGTTCCTCGTTAGGTACTTGTAGTTTTTGCGCCTTATTTATTGTAATAGCAATGCTAAGTTTTCCCATTTCTTCCCTCGTTCTCCGTCATTTCTCACTTGTTTGTACAAAAAAACCTATGTCCGTCTCCAGAGTCCCAACTATCTCTGTACTAAAATTCATCTAAATCAGTTATGTCATTTAGGCGTAAAGACGTAAAAAACAAATAAGCAAACTCACTTTCGCTTTTATAACATTAGTATGGATTAGCTGTTGCTGTTGGCCTTCATGCGTAAGAAATTATTATTGCGAAAATATTGATTTCTTCTTTGGATCGGATTTGGTAAATGGTTTCATATTTCTATCTATTTCAATCTCGTAGGTTTCATATTTTTTGGAGGTGAAAAGTAGCCTATTTCATATAACAGTAGCTAACTGCCAGTAAAAAATCGTGAATATCGGTCCAGCTGTTTTGGAGATAAACCGAAACAATCAAACAAAATTAATGTTTTTTTTTGTAGTAATTATATATTTTAAATCCATCCAGTAGAAAGCTGTTATTTAGAAATTATATTATATCCATCACTCTTTTAGTCACTTATTTTGGTATTTAAAAACGGTGGTGCCAATTAATAAATAAATAAATATCTTGGGACAACTCACACACGGCTATCTGATCCCAAGCTAAGCAGAGCTTGTGTTATGGTAACCAGACAACTGATATACATACTTATATAATTTATAAATACATACATATTATAGATAAATCACACCCAGACACAGAACAAACAATCATGCTCATCACACAAAGTTTTTCCTGGGTGGGAATCGAACCCACGACCTCCGGCTCAGCAGTCAGGGCCACTAACCACTAGACCAACAGGCCCGTCAATTCTGATGAACCACCGGATTAAACTAGACTTATATAAAAATGACATACCTAACCACATCAGGTTTTATTCCACACTATGTTAGTCGCCATTAAAGATAGTCCCATTTAGCTTATAAGCGTTAAAAACATCAATTTCAGAAAATGAGATTGCCATTTTCTCAAAATTGAGTAACTCAACGATAATTAATGCTTAACTATTACATAATTTGTGCCACTTTAATCAATATTAAAATAGGTAACGTCATTTGACGGGAATAAACAAAATTTTAGTGATTTTTAGAGTAGTTGTAGTTAAGTTTATGACAGCATAATCGACACCATAAACAAATAAACATGGATTTCTTTCATTTAGTTCATCAAAAAGAATCAAATTCTTTCAAAGCTAGCTACTATCAAGACTTGTTAGTTTATCCCTCAAGGCTACTAAATCCTAGTAATTGAACAGACAATACTTTATGAAAAAGGTAAAGTACTAAACTAGCCCCAAGTTAGACTCCGAATATTTTCGATCATAACTTAGCGGGTACCGTAATTTGTGACAAAGTCGCCATTTTAGGTTTACCGCCCGTATATTCACAGGACATCGGCATTGCTCCTTATATTTTTTTTTACATTCCTGGTAATGGTGATTGCATTTTTTTGGGTATTTTAGAGTTGAGTGTAGGATGCATAGGAATTTACAGTGTGGTTTTAATAAAGATAAAAATTGAAAAAATTCAACAGCGGGAGCTTAAATGTGTGGAGTCCTAAAACATCATCATTTTCCTGCCCTTGTCCCATTCTATTTGGGGTCGGCGCAACACGTTTTCTTCTTCCATTTTCCCCTATCGGACGTGCGGAGTCCTAAATGAAGATTACAAAATCAATAAAAAATTCTTGCGTGCTAATTAAGAGTCCCCTCTTAATTGGTACGAGCGAATGGTATTATACGTAACGTAAATAACTACGTTCAATAAAATAAAAATCCGGCCAAGTGCGAGTCGGACTTACCCACCGAAGGCCGACATAAATGGCCATATCTTTTGACTATAGAATAAGAGGGTTGATTTTTTCTCAGCTCTAATGGACCATAGACTTAAGAGTATGGTTTTAATTTCCAGTCGATACCTTCACGCGTTCCTGACGAATAGAGAACATACTAATTCTGTAAGGGTTCCGATTTTTACAAATCCCAAAAAAACTCCTTTCATATACAAGGCTTCGAAAGTCCCTTAACGACGGACAAGCAACGCAAAAAATATTTTTTTTAATTTATTTCAAAGTGGTCTAGGCAATCAAACTTAAAACAATGTTTTTTTGCCCTACACTAGGAATTTCTTCTGTATCGTGGATGCGTCTACAAACATTTAAACTCACATACACAAACAGCCAGAACCCAAACAACTATCTGCAGGTCATACAAATATTTGTTCCGTGCGGGAATTGAACCCGCGACACGCAGCGCAGCAGTCGACCGCTCAGCCACTGCGCCAACCATGCCGTCAATTTAACTTCTATTTCCTTCACTTAAATTTTTATTTATCTTCTAATTCCACACGTTTCTAACATAGGTTAGAATAGAGACCACCTCACCTAAATGTTGAAAGTCGTTGACCAGGGTAATACACCTTTACTTTGCCAGTATAAATCACGTATATCCAATTAGTGTCACATTCGCTGAGAGCCAAACTTTACGCGGGTTTTGAGGTAACTACGTGAGCAGATCATGAATAACCTCGGAGGAGAGACCAACCTCGGAGGAATAACATTTAAAACTTTACTCCGTTCTGTTAGTTTCATGGAAATTTTAATAGCATTATGCTATACCTACTTATTTCAGAATTATGTCTGTTATTTTAGAATTAAACCCTGTCCACTTTTAAAATTCTGGTCACAGAGCACTACCTCTCTCTACAATATCATCTGCCTAGCCTTTTCCCAACTATGTTGGGGGCGGCTTCCAGTCTAACCTCATGCAGCTGAATATCAGTATTTTACCTCTCTCTACAACAACATTAAATATACGTGATTATTCGTGCTCTTCATGATTATTATTTTTTAAATGTAGCTATTAATTTTGAAAAATGTTTCGCCACAGTTTCTTTCTCTTCTTTTAAATCCATCCAAAGGTTTAAAAAGATCGCTTTTAGCGATAAGACCGCCCATTGTGTCACCCTATTTATAAGTTGTTTTATTTTATTCTGGTTATTTGAATTGTGTATATAATAAAGAATATTCTATCTATCTATCTGTTAATCGTGGCAAGATAATAGCAGACGTTATGGTCGATTTTCAGGTAAAGTCAGCTTGCTTAGGTTGGTCTGTGGATGGGTGACCACCCGTTACGAACCAAGTTTCCTCCTTGCTTCGGAAAGCACGTTAAGCTGTTGGTCTGACTCAACCTTAACTATTTACTTCAACTTTATTTTCTCTTAATTTCCTAAGAGTATTTCCCAAAAATGTACATTTTTTTTTGCGATTGGGAAATTATGAAATATCTTCCCCTGCTCTGGGTGGAGCAGGGGAGAGTCTCAGACTTGTATTGACTAAAACCCACCTTTTTCCATCTATTGCCCTTTACGTTCCAGGGCCTCGGTATCTCTTTCGAAAAACGTACACCTTTTTTTTTGTTTTTGGGGTGGAAAATCATCAAATAACTTCCCTTGCTCTGGGTGGAGCGGGGGGGAGTGTCAGACATGTACTTACTAAAACCCACCCATGTTCCTTCTATTGCCCTTTACTTTCAAGGGCCACGGTATCTCTTTCAAAAAACATACACCTGACAACATAAGTCAAGTGCAAAACATACCAACAACTGTATCGCAGATTTTTTTCGATGACTACGATATTCGATCTGAACCGCATAAATATTCAGACACAATACATTCCCGCATCCTCTACGCAGGTACAATCACAGTCCATTCTCGCTACATCTCCAGCCTTATCTGGCCAATAAACAATAGTCGTTATGAGGAGGGACCGTCTATAAATATTTATACCGCTGAAACTTTCGCAGATATTTCCGCTATTCTTTTAAAAGAATTGCGGTTCGTCTATTGCTTTTCTTTGAAAGAAAGGTGTTTTAGCTTTTGTTTTCTTGGTTATGGTGATAGTTAATTAGTATGTATTGTATTAGTTATTTATGTATTTTTCTGCCTTGGAGTCTGACAAAGAGTAATGACGCACAGCATTCAGGGAGTGAAGAGAAAGTTTCACCATTTTTTAAGCTTGAATTTTTTAAATTTTTATTAAAGTGAGCACACAAATGACACGGCCGGAATGGGTGTAGAGTTGTGCCCTAACAAAAAAAATATTCATCAATGTATAAAAAGATATACATCATTTACGTCATTTTAAAGCTTACATGCAGGGCTTTACAATCGGTTGAGTTTTATGATCAGAGAATAGGCGAGAGAATAGTAACATAGTACGATAATACGTGATAAAATCAACGCAAGATGACAATGAAAATGTCAATCAAGGCAATGTCAGAATATAAAACCACACAATCAATGAACAAACATTTTTTTTTTTGCATTTTCTCTCGCCTATTTTAGGGAAAAGTAATTAATGCGGTTATTTTTTATTTATTCTAAAAGGAATTTTCATATGTTAATCATTACTGTGCATTATCAGGGCAGGATCCGGCCATGTCCTTTGAGGCACCTAAGACTTGTAGTTTCGGACGTTTGTAATGAGAGAGTCAATGATTTTCTCTTATAAAGACACTAGCTGTTCCTCGCGGTTTCACCCACGCTGCTCAGCACCTGTTGGTCGTAGCGTAATGTTATATAGCCTATAGCCTTCCTCAAGAAATGGACTATCCAACACTAAAAGAATTTTTCTATTCGAACCAGTACTTCCTGAGATTAGCGCGTTCAAACAAACAAACAAACAAACAAACTCTTCAGCTTTATAATATTAGTATAGATACGTAAAGAAAGAAGAACATAAATAATGATCACGTAATCCTCTTTTAATTTTCCTCACATTTTCTTTTCAACGAATAAAAACTTAGACTCTTTACAAAGAAAATGTTAGAAATCGGTTTTAAATTCCCTTCCCGATAGGGGGAAATGTGGGGCCTCCTATATCACGCCAGCGGGCTGCTCCCGATACTGTACGTGGAATTTTATAGCGGGTACCTCTGAGAAAAACTTACCATTTTATATCTTGAAACCTGCTAAATTCACTTTGAGATAGAGATTTTGAAAGATAAATTGATTAACTATTTAAATCCCTTTGGTATTGAAAACAGTTTGATAAGCAGTGATAATGGCAAACGGTAGAGTATATTAAGTATTATAAGCAAGTAAGTCAGATCAAAGACTTGAAGATAGAACATTGTTAATATTTATTAATTACTTACTAATAATATTATAAAAGTCAAAGTGAATTTGTTTATTTGTTACGTCTTCACGCTTTGATGGTTCAACTGATTTTGATGAATTTTGGTACAGAAATAGTTTTAAAAAAGTGAGAAATGAGGGAGAAAGAGGGAAGAAAAGGGAAACTTAGCTTTTCTATTACAATAAATAAGGCGCAACGGGCAAAAATTACTGGTAGCAGGTACCTGCATTTTAGGAAAGGGGAACTGTGTTACCCCGAATTTAAGTCGAATGAAGCCGCGGGCAAAGGCTAGTCTATCATAATTTAATTGTGTCGTCACACAATTGGTGTCAGAAGACAGGCGTCGTTGCCGAAGGTGACCACAAAATACTATCATGACAATTTAAGAACGAAACAAAGAATAAATAATAATAAGTGGTGGTAAAATAAATGGTGAGCCCAATAAATAACCAAATTAAAAAAAAAAAAACATGGAGTCTCAACTCAAGGAGGTATGGACGTGCACGTGACAAATGTTTGTAAAGATCACAGCAATCGGCATTCTGTAATTTCTGTATTCTCCCGGCGGGAAAAACGCCTTATGCTATGTATGTATAAGATACACCTTAATTTTCGGATGGGACACCATCAAATAACTTCAGGTAGTCGGACTTTTACTGACTGAAACCTTCGTTTAGTCCTTTGTGTTCCAGGGCTGCGGTATCTCTTTCGAACAACCCGCAACCCCGGCAGGCGTTAGCCCTGGCAATCCTCTCAGCTCTGCTAACATCTCTTTGAGGCGCGCGTGGAACACGAACGCGCCGTCAACATAATATACACACACACACAGCTTAGCCTTCATCACCAACCAGTCCTCCATCACGTTACAGAATCTCAGTATTCAGTCATGTATCCTTTGGCCAAAAAACTCGGCAGCTCGCGTAGTATGCCAACAGGGTGCTCCATAAAACATGAAGTTGGCGCGCGACCGATAAGCGACGGCCAACTGTGTGTGCGTGCTGCGTTCACTCGCACCTTCCAGTAGGGTTGGCAAGTGGAGTTGCCTGTGTAAACCATTTTTCATGAATATCTAAGGATTGTTTCGCAAATAACTCTCGGTAAAACTGTATTTACTTCATTTATTTAAATTCTGTAAGATCCTTTTTATGTGTTTGACTCTCCTCTTGGTAATATATATTCAGCCAATTTAGTTAGGCGGTCTCCTTGATGAGTAAACAGGAAACAATATTCAAATCAACGAAGGTTTTGTAAACTTTTTTGTGGAAAAAAAAAGTTGTTTTTTTTTTTAATCAATACATTTGAGTGCTAGAATGTTTGTTATATAAGTACATAGAATATAGCTAGTCCGTGACCGGACCCATTGTAAAGAGCTTTACGTATTTGGCACTATTCGCTCAATGTGTCAAATCGCTGTTTTCCAATTATTATTTTTTAATACTGTCATCTCCAGATACCTAATTATAAGTGTATAAAGGCGTGTATAAAGGGCGCCAACGTGTATATTAAAATTTTATACTTTAGAAAAAAAAACCTTTTGTGACAGCCCTAAGCTGTACTCGCGAAGGTCATCTGTCACTAGTTCTGAACGAGGCACAAAGATCACAGACTCGCCTAGTCAGGTATAAATCAATTGACTCCGACGACACCGGCTGTCCAGCCTATGTTTATTAAACTTTGTTTCGGCCTCCTGAGTTATTTAGTGGAGTTTTTTTAGTGTTACGAAATAAATAGCTTATTTTTTTACTTTCTTGGTTTTTGGTGATAAAAGTTAATTTAATGCGCTTTTGTTTTGTTCTTATTCTTTATTGCACACAAAAGTTTAGAAAAACATAAACACACAAATTGCAATTCTAATTGCTTATGTACTCACATTCAAGGGCGAACTTAACCTTGAATTGGGTTTTTTAACAGCCAATATACCGATTTTGTGAAATTTACAACTAAAGATATAATTATAATAATCCTTACTAAATATTATAAAAGCGAAAGTGAGTGTCGTCGTGAAGAGGTAACAAACGAACTCACTTTCGCTTTTATAATATTAAAGTAATACTTAAGGATTTACTGACGAGTTTCAAGAAGTGTGACCACATTATGGTCTTGAAGAGAGTCAAATATGTTTTATGGTCCATCTGCTAACTTCTACATCCTACTGCTAAAATCCACGCGAGCTCGATATTCGCACTCATGCCCATATCTATCGTCAGAGTAATTGTTTGTCTTGTTTTTCTTCTACCCCTCATTGGGGCATTTTACTACTTAAATATTTTCCATCTGTATTTTTTGTTGTTTCAAAAAACCTTGTCCTACACTAGGAATTTCTCCTGTATCGTGGGTGCATTTACGAAACTCACATACACAAACAGCCAGACCCGGAACAACTACCTGTAGGCCATACAAACATTTATTCCGTGCAGGGATCGAACCCGCGACACGCAGCGTGGCAGTCGATCGCTCAACTGCTGCGCCAACCGTGTCGTCGACCTCTATTACTTAACTTCTATAATTTCTCTAAACCAGACACCTGCCTACCCACTACGGTACAGAGGACTGTCATATTCATGACACAGTAAGCCGGTAGGGCCTGTGGGATTACATTTCGGCGAAAACTACGAAATTATACAGTATACAGAATTTATTCACCCTTTTTAGCCCTTTCTAGACTTAAGTATTTAGAAAAATAAGTCTTTGTCTTACTTTAATGGGGTTGCGGGTTGTTCGAAAGAGATAGTCTAGCCCCGGAACACAAAGGGCAAAAGAAAGAACATGAATTGGTTTTAGTCAGTAAAAGTCTGACACTGACCCCCGCTCCATTGATTGTTATTCTTTTTAATGTACAGACGCCTGCACATCAAGCTACTACAATCTGGCAAATTTCTTTGATAGATTTTCGACTTTATTTCTAAAATATTAGGTTCAAGGTTCATTGGGAGAAATTGACAGTTTCGGGTAGCTTGACCTGCAGGCGTCTGAACCAACACCTTCTTCTTTCTTTTGCCACCATCACGGCAACCACACGCTCTGCATTTTGTAAAATACAGTATACACCTAATTAAACCACCGTACCTCGATTCAAGAGTTTAGTAGATCGGCCATTTTATGGTCCCCCTGTCGTACCAACTACTGGAAGTCTAAAATTGCTGCTTCAGCAGAATCATAATCTAATATATAAAATTCTCGTGTCACAGTTTTCGTTCCCATACTCCTCCGAAACGGCTGGACCGATTTAAATGAAATTTTGTTTACATTTCGGGTAGGTCTGAAAAACGGCCAACGCATCTATTTTTTATACCCCTAAGTGAGCAGCGGGTGAAACCGCTGGGCACAGCTAGTAGAATATAATATTGTGAAGTGTGACACCATTTTGCAAATTTTAACGTAATTCATATTATTTTGGACCCCGAGTACTTTCACAAACTATTTTGCTTTGTACCTGGGATCGTTTTTTTTGCGACATTCAAAAGTAAAGGACGATAGTCTTATTGCAAAAAAAAAAAGGTTAACTTATTGAAGCTCCAACACTTTAATATTGTCTGTAAGTGAGTAAATTCAAGATTATGGTACAGACGCCTGCAGGTCAAGCTACCCGAAACTGTAAATTTTTCCCAATGAACCTTGAACCCTTATACTTTAGAAATAAAGTCGAAAATCTATCAAAGAAATCTGACAGATTGTAGTAGTTTGATGTGCAGGCGTCTGTACGTTCGGTGAACGTGATCATTGTTGATTGCATAATCATGGTTAATTATGCCATCAACCATGATTGCATAATGTAATCATGGTTAGCGTTTAAAAACGTCTATGATTCAATGTATTTATTAGTTTATTTGATATTTATATGTGTATTAGTATCCGTATAAAAATATACGTTTTCGTTAACAAATAGTTTTAGATCTAATATATAAAATTCTCGTGTTACAGTTTTCGTTCCCATACTCCTCCAAAACGGCTTGACCGAACGAAATTTTGTGCACATATCGGGTAGGTCTGAGAATCGGCCAACATCTATTTTTCATACCCCTAACTGAGCAGCGGGTGAAACCGCTGGGCACAGCTAGTATTTTATATAATTTTTGTACCCTATCATAATGTTATCGTATTTTACCCAAAGGTTGACTGGTAGAGAATGCCTTATGGCATTAAGTCCGCCTATGTACCACTATTGTACATGAAGTTTTAATAAATAAATAAACAAACATTTTAGAAATAATTTTATGTTAAAAACTGGAAAAACTTACTCAGATTTGTTCAAGATATAAAGATAAATATCGTCGACATAGCCGGTGGTCAGTGACAAATGCCAGGCACGACTGGCAACGAATGGCTTGCTAGCTTGGCGGCTTGGCGGCTTGGCAGGGAATGGCAAGGTGGGTACAGACGTCGAGAGTAATCGTGTGCAACGCTACCTGACATATTGAATGGAATATGTCTGAGAAATTTTACGTTACAGCATGGTAAGTATTTGAAGTGGGAGTGAAGATAGAAGTTTTTGAACGTATTTTATTTTATTTATAAAAATTATCCACGTGTATAAAAAAAAAACTTGAAAGGTGTCAAGGGACACCCGGATGGAACAAAGATATTATGGACAATAAACCTGTATACACTCAACAAAAATAATCTTCGCGACACCACACTGCGACACAATGCGAAATAGAAAGACAAAACGACGAAGACAGACAGAGAAAAGCGCACGCGCGCACGTTTTTACGCACAAGTGTCGTAAAAAAAATAAATTGCGCGCCACGTAAAGATAATTATAATCGATGTTACCATCCCGCATGACGAAAACCTCGTGAAAGATTAGAAAGAGATACAACTAAAATATCTCGACTGTCTCTGGAGCCCTAACCACCGGTAGCTTGAACCTTGCTCCCGATGTTTTTTTTTTTGAGAAATATTTAAAAATATAAAAATGAGAAGGAAAGCAACATAAAGAAAATACTTACAAACAAAAATATTAAAACAAAAAAAATCACAATTTTTTTATTTTATGTTTGACAAAGCTGCTTGATTTTCTTGTACGTGAAGATCCTGCTGTAGAAATTAATTACAATAGGAAACAGATTTCTTAGATCCTTGGGGCTTTATAAACTGGTAAACAATCCAGTCAGTCCCTTGTGTCTTACAATATCTATGATAAACAACGTAGTTTTAGAAAACTAGGATCAAGTTCCTCATTGGCCGGGGAGGGTAACGGGCGCTTTGTAGAAGTGAGGTATAAATAAATATCTTGGGACAACTCACACACGGCTATCTGATCCCAAGCTAAGCAGAGCTTGTGTTATGGTAACCAGACAACTGATATACATACTTATATAATATATAAATACATACATATTATAGATAAATCACACCCAGATACGGAACAAACAATCATGCTCATCACACAAAGTTTGTCCTGGGTGGGAATCGAACCCACGACCTCCGGCTCAGCAGTCAGGGCCACTAACCACTGGACCAACAGGCCCGTATGAAAATATCTTTCTTAGATTAGTGGTTTGTTAATATATTTAAAGGGGTAATGAAGAACAGGGTGTGAAGTCTTGATTAAAGAAGAAAAGGGAGGTTTCTTCTCCCAGACGAGGGTTGAATATTTTTTTTGTAGCATTAATCCTTACTTCCTTACTAATATTATAAAAGCGAAAGTGAGTTTGTTTGTTACCTCTTGACGCTTTAATAGCTAAATCGGTTGTGATGAATTTTGGTACATAGATAGTTGGGAACCAGGAGACGGACATAGGCTAATTTTTATTTAAAAAAAGTGGGATGTGATGGAGAAAGAGGGAAGAAATGGGAAAACTTAGCGTTGCTTACAAATCAATAAGGCGCAAGGGGAACTGTGTTACCCCAAATTTAACGCGGGCGAAGCCGCGGGCGAAAGCTAGTAGTCGATAAAAAATATGTTTAGTTTTTATTTCAGTATTTTTAGTTATGGTATATAATTATAATGATATATCGCATAATTTTTATCGAGTATTCATTTTCTATTGTTACTTAAAGGTTAGCAGATCATCCGCATAGAAAAATCTAGAGAATATTGAAGACGAAAACTCATAGACTACGTGGGCAAAATAAATAAAATTGATATGGGACCCCTTTGGAAAGTATACCCTAACAAACAAAAAAAAATTGCAAATCGGTCCAGGCATTCAGAGGTTTCTTCTCCGAGAGTTCGTATAGAAAAGTTTTTTTCGTACCCTAAAGTCATTGAATTTTTCTTAATCAATGTTTGACACCTATCCTATTTGTCAGCCGCATAATATTATAAAACACATGTTAAATAAATAGATTATGTGTATTTATTTACGTATTTATATATTTTGCATTTATTTTAATTGTTTGTGTAATATTAGCTGTAGGTACACCATTGACTACCCCCGTCGTATTTTTATATTCGAACAGTCCATCCAAAGGTTGTCTGGAAGATATCGCTAATAGCGATAAGACCGCCATTGTAACCATAGATTTAACATGTT
This sequence comes from Ochropleura leucogaster, assembly GCA_958449745.1. Taxonomy (NCBI): domain Eukaryota; kingdom Metazoa; phylum Arthropoda; class Insecta; order Lepidoptera; family Noctuidae; genus Ochropleura; species Ochropleura leucogaster. The sequence goes on along the minus strand of OY288220.1, from coordinate 3,707,292 downwards.
TTTGTATTATAGTTTTAGTTTTAAGATTTTGGTGTGCAATAAAATATATTATATTCTATTCTATAGTTTTCGCTAATAGGTCAATTTTTACCAACACAAAGGTCATTAACCTTGTGTTGTGTCAATCAGAACTTGTTGATTATGCATACCTACGTACATGTTTCACTTTATTTTAGTGCACATTTTGGCATTTTGATAGTGCATATATGAATTCCTTGTCTTGTTATCCTTACTAATATTATAAAAGCTAAAGTGAGTTTGTTTGTTTGTTATGTCTTCACGCCTAAACGGTTGAACCGATTTTGATGAATTTTGGTGCAGAGATAGTTGTGGAGACGATCCTGGAAACGGACATAGGCAAAATTTTTTAGGTGATAAATGAAGGAGAAAGAGGGAAGAAAAGGAAAAATTTAGCTTTGCTATTACAGTAAATAATGTGTTAGTAACCCGAATTTAATGCAAGCGAAGCCACGGGCAAAAGCTAGTTAATAATAAGTACCTAAAGCTACTGTGAGGTATCTAATACAGTACGTTTAAAACACCCTACTATCACCCATATATATACCAAGGCGGTTTAACCACGCGTGTGTTCAACCCATTTGTCTTGCGAGCCCGCAATGGACCTTGACGAGAACCAATGCATCAATCTATCTATATCTATATAGATATCGATGTAGGTGGGTTCCTGCGATATACGGTCGACTGGCAAAGGAAATCCTGCAGCAAGTGCTTTTAGTATTGCAAGGTACGGAAGGCGTGTAATGGATATCGTTTTGAAAATCTATTGGAAAGTTTAGTTTATCGTATTTTTATTTTATAACTAGCTTTTGCTCGCGGCTTCGCTCGCGTTAAATTCGGGGTAACACAGTTCCCCTTTCTTAATTTTTAAGATTTGACGGGCCTCTTGGTCTTGTGGTTAGTGGCCCTGTCTGCTTAGCCGGAGGTCGTGAGTTCGATTCCCACCCAGGACAAACTTTGTGTGATGAGCATGATTGTTTGTTCTGTGTCTGGGTGTGATTTATCTATAATATGTTTGTACCTATTTATAAATATTAAGTATGTATATCAGTTGTCTGGTTATCATAACACAAGCTCTGCTTAGCTCGGGATCAGATAGCCGTGTGTGAGTTGTCAGTTGTTATTTATTTGATTTGCAGGTACCTATTACCTGCAGTTTTTGCCCTTGCACCTTATTGATTTGTAATAGCAACGCTAAGTTTTCACTTTTCTTCCCTCTTTCTTCCTCACATCCCATGTTTTTTTTTAAATTAGCCTATGCCCGTTTCCTGATTCCCAACTATCTCTGTATCTACCAAAATCCATCTAAATCGGATAAGCCGTTTTTTTTTCGGGTGAGAAATAATCAAATAACTTTCCCCGTTCTGGGCGGAGCGGGGAGGCATGTCAGACTTTTACTGACTAAAACCCACCTAAGTTCCTTCTATTGCCTTTTACGTTCCGGGGCCGCGGTATCTCTTTCGAACAACCCGCAACCCCGGCAGGCGGAGGCGCTGGCAAGCCCCATGCTTTGCTGACATCTCTTAGAGGCGCGCGTGAAACACGAACGCGCCGCCGACACGGCCTGTCGTCAATAGACAGACGGAAGGTGAGCTACCCATTGCTCACCGCCACCCAGGCCACCGGCCGGGAGTCGTCTCACGGCGTCCGGCGCCCGGACAATTAATTAGCCATTAAAGCGTGAAGAGGTAACAAAAAATCTCACTGTCGCTTTTATTATTTTAGTAAGGATACATTCTTTATTTAGCTTTACCTTGCTTTCGTCAGAATGATGGGCTGTAAAAAAAGGTGGAAGAAAAACAATTACATGTAGCGTATGAGAAGGTTGAGATGAATGTGTGGAGTGACAAGAATGGATAAAGTAAGGAATGGGTATAGAGGAAGGAGGAAGTTTGAAAGATGCGCCTGTTACAGAAAAAAATAACGGGAGTCGTTTGTCTTGGTAATGAGGAGGGATGAAGAATTTGACTAAAATAGAGATGGATCTGAATATTGAAGGAGAGCGAGGGGCAGGCCAAAGAAAAGATGGATGGATTGTGTAAGGACTATTCACATTCATTTATTTGCGATAAGACAAGAATGATATGAAGGAGAAAGGAGTAAACGTAAAAGTGTCGTGACGTCTGATAGGGGAGAATGAAAGAAGAAAACGTGTTGTGCCGACCCCAAACAGAATGGGACAAGGGCAGGAAAATGATGATTTAGCGTTACCAACTCGTGTGTCAAAGAGTGTTCATGGAGTATCTTGCCCATTCTTCTCCATAGAGATCAACGCTTTGGAATGGGCAACTGTACTTTCACAAGTTATTATGCCTTGTGACCGGGACTGTAGATTCATTTTGTTTCTTGACATTCAAAAGTGCCTGTAATGGAGTAATTGAAATAAATGATTTGATTTGTGTAACCAAATCTTAAAATTTGACTAATTTCCCGGTGTCTGATTGAAGTTAAACTTTGCGTAGGTGCTTTGTTTAGAAGACAATACATTATGATAAATTAAGTGGGCTAAAAACTTCACTAGACGCCTGACAAATGTATTAGTATATTTTATGTAGGTATATGTCAATAAGTATCTTAATAAGAATATAAGTTTTCGAAAACAAATATATATACAGGGTGGAATTTTGTGATGCCACCTGAAGGGGAAGTACTTTTAATACTTTAAATAGAAAATTTTACTCAAAGAAAACATTCCTTTATTTTGAAAAGAAAGAAAACGGCATTCAAAGTTTTTTTTTTAATTCGCTTGCCGCACGCGGTAATCGTAACGACTAAAATCTGTAAAAGTGTGCAACTTAATCGTACATAAAGTTCAAATAAACTAGTTTGTGTCACGTTATCTTTCGAGTGGGTACGTTCATAGCACAGTTAAGGTATAGCACAAACAAAATTATAGCCGGGACTAACAAACAAAATGACGAGGAGTTAAAGGACTTCCCAAGACGCGGAAGCAATCTTTCAATGTTCAGACACCTTAACATCATTGTCATTCAAAAACAACCCTTATTACCATGCAAAACATGTCTCCTTCGCTTCCTCTAATACAATTGTTTTAGCTAGCTGATATGTTTGTTGTAAATACGTTACATTTAAGACTAATGAGAGCGTTATTAAACTGTTGATGAATGTACCGAAGAGGCCGAAGGGTGAAAGGATGTGTTTGTTTCATTTCATTAGCTGGCGCCCGCGGCTACGCCTGTGTAATATCAAAAAAAGTATCCTATGTATTATTACAGACTATAATGATCTACCTCTGTACCAAATTTCATCAAGATCCGTTGTGACGTGAAAGAGTAGCAAACATCCATCCATCCAAACATTTGCATTTATAATATTAGTAGAATAAAATAATATACTTTATTGCACACCAAAATTGAAACAAAACAGTTTTACAAAAAAAACGACGTCTTTTGTTACAATGGCGGTCTTATCGCTAATAGCGATATCTTCCAGACAACCTTTGGATGGACTGCTCGAATATAAAAATACAACGGGGGTAGTCAATGCTGTACCTACTGCTAATACTACACAAACAATTGTTGGACTCGTACAGTAAAACTCACTTTTAAATTCAACTAAATACTTTATTCCACTGACTTTCTAGTGCACGGTTCGGGTTGGTTGTTTCCATGGAGAAGAACCGGCAAGAAACTCCATGGTTACTCTTTTATATCATTTGGTTTTACAATGTCGTTGTTACAGCGTTAATACTTAAGTATAACAGGCTAGCGCAGGCCCGACAATATGTCCTTGCTTACTTATCGATCATAACCGACTAAATTTAAAACTAACGCGCCACACTGACAACTCGAATGTTGCGCGCCACTTTGGTTGGTACAACCGGGTAATATGAATATACGACAAACAATTATAGATTAAGTTTTACGTATTCGATTTATCGTAATATAATATTTCAGGAATTAATTAAACATTATTATGAATATCAATTCTATTTTAAAATGAATTGATAAAATGGAAACATATCTAACAAAAGAAGCGCCATCTAGTGGTCAATGGTTTATGATGACAGTCGTACCAACTTAAAAGGCATCATCGCAACTACTTATACTATTGACCACAAATTACTAACAAAATACAAAAGTAATATTAACTTATTTTCTACATTATTCTAACATTCGGCCATCCGCATAACTTACGCGTCCTCGCGTATGTATACGAATAGCATTATATACAATAATCAATATTGCGTATCTAAATCAACTGTTCCAGTTACAATGCAACTATTGAAGCCATACTGGATATCTTAATTAATCATGACTAACACATCCAACTGTATGAAATAGTTTGTTACTCGTCGCTACTACTTTGCACCCTATTCCAACATTCGGCCATCCATGTAACTTACGCGTCCTCGCGTATTTAGGTAAATGGTTTTTTATTTGAAAATATTTCAATTGTATACAGTTATACAGGTAATATTCAAATCAACAACACAAAGCAATTACAACTTTAAGTACCTAACCATAATACACTAAGAATCAACTTTAAATATTATAAATTGGTGTAAATGTATGAGTGGTGCAAGTCGCTATTACCTTAAAACCACAAAACCGTTTTATTTACTAGTGGTACAAGTCGCTACTAGTACTACCTTGAACTACCAAGCCGTCTTATTTACTAGTGGTACCTACAAGTCGCTACTACCTTGAAACTACCAAGCCGTCTTATTTACTAGTGGTACCTACAAGTCGCTACTACCTTGAAACTACCAAGCCGTCTTATTTACTAGTGGTACCTACAAGTCGCTACTACCTTGAAACTACCAAGCCGTCTTATTTACTAGTGGTATAAGTCGCTACTATCTTGAAACCACCAAGCCGTCCTATTTACTAGTGGTACAAGTCGCTACTACCTTGAAACTACCAAACCATTTTATTCACATGTTTTAAATTATAATTAGATCAATCAAATAAAATAATGACAATAGCTAACAGTCGGCCTTTCCTGACAAATTCACGTCTCGGGAATTTAATCCTTACTAATATTATAAAAGCGAAAGCGAGTTTGTTCCGTCTTCGACATTGATAAATGTTGGTGCAGAAATAGTTGGGACCCCGGATACGGATAAAGACTATTTAAAAAAAAGATTGAGATATGAGGAAGAAAATGGAAAACTTAACATTGCAATTACAAGGCACAAACGCAAAAACTATAGATAACAGGCACCTGTATGTCATGAAAGGGAAACCGTGATAACCCGAATTTAACGCGAGCGAAGCCACGGGTGAAAGCTAGTATATGTAATAAGCTTTTACAAGATTTAATAATTCATCATACTGAATACTGAAGCCCCTTTATGTCTTCAGTACTGCTGAGCCATTCCACTGGAACCTCTACACATTTCCGAAGGTTTGACAACAATTACTATAAACTATCAATACTGAAGCCCCTTCATGTCTTCAATACTGCTAAGTCATTTCACTGGAACCTCAACACATTTTCAGTGGTTTGACAACAACTATAATAAACTATCAATACTGAAGGCCATTCATGTCCTCAGTACTGCTAAGTCATTTCACTGGGACCTCTACACAATATCCAGTGGTTTGACAACAACTACAATAAACTATTAATACTGAAGGCCATTCATGTCTTCAGTACTGCTAAGTCATTTCACTGGGACCTCTACACATGTCCAGTGGTTTGACAACAACTACAATAAACTATTAATACTGAAGGCCATTCATGTCTTCAGTACTGCTAAGTCATTTCACTGGGACCTCTACACATGTCCAGTGATTTGACAACAACTACTATAAACTATCAATACTGAAGGCCATTCATGTCCTTAGTACTGCTAAGTCATTTCACTGGGACCTCTACACAATGTCCAGTGGTTTGACAACAACTACAATAAACTATTAATACTGAAGGCCATTCATGTCTTCAGTATTGCTAAGTCATTTCACTGGGACCTCTACACATGTCCAGTGATTTGACAACAACTACTATAAACTGTCAATACTGAAGGCCATTCATGTCTTCAGTACTGCTAAGTCATTTCACTGGGACCTCTACACATGTCCAGTGATTTGACAACAACTACTATAAACTATCAATACTGAAGTCCTTTCATGTCATCAGTACTGCTAAGTCATTTCACTGGGACCTCTACACATGTCCAGTGATTTGACAACAACTGCTATAAATTATCAATACTGAAGTCCCTTCATGTCTTCAGTACTGCCAAGTCATTTCACTGGGACCTCTACACATGTCCAGTGATTTGACAACAACTGCTATAAACGATCAATACTGAAGCTCCTTCACGTCTTCGGTACTGCTAAGTCATTTCACTGGAACCTCTACAAATGTCCAGTGATTTGACAACTACCCAAAGTTCATCTTTAAGAGGTTCATTAACTCTTTTGATCAGTTTACTTCTCAGTACTTAATCTCATTACCACATTTACAATCAAATCAATCAAACAGGTACATCATAAGAAACCTCTTTATAAAACGGCGTAAGAGACTTGATAGGCCAATAAATTGCCTAAAACCTTGTTGTCCTCCTTTCTAGCAGGGCAATCGTCAACTAAATGTCCTGCTTTATTATGTAACCACAGCAAACTCAGCCAACCGCTGAGAACCAGATATTGAGAAGACAGCCAATATAACGCCATTCGGATTATTCGAATACCCTCGAATGTGTCCAGGTTACAAAAAATGTAGGACAAACTTTTCAACGGTTCATACATCGTATGCTGAGTAGATTGGATTACGTTTTCCCATTTATAGATGACGTGATCATAGAATCTGACAAAGCGAAACAGCACAAGAAAGACTTCAACTTGTCCTACAAAGATAACATGACCATGGAATCACAACTAACCATCAAAATGTATTTTTGAAAAACCAAGCGTTAACTTTCTCGGCTATGACACACCATCCAAAGGAATCAAACCACCGAAAGATACAAGTTAAAATCATCACTGGCTACACTAGGCCTGAAACCATTGAAGATCTTATTATATCTTATTTAGTTTCCTGGGAATTGTGAACTTGTATCGCGACAACATTCCAAACGCCGCGCATGTACAACACCTCTTAATGCATATCTACACAACTGTAAGAATCGTGACAAGACAAAGATAGCTGGACAGCAGAAGCATCAACAGCTTTTGAGTCATGTAAGGCTAGCATACAAACCGCAACCTTACTTGCTCACCCGTCACCAACCGCAGCTATGTCACTAATGTGCGATGCGTCTAACAACTGTGCTGGAGCCGTACTACAACAGCGCATCAACAACAAGTGGGTTCCTCTCAGCTTTCCCTCAAAGAAATTCTCAGAAACTCAGCTCAGTACGTTTGACAGACAATTTTGTCTATTTATAAGGCCGTCAGACGCTTCAGAAATACTTTCGAAGGAAGAGAATTGATAGTGTTTATCGACCACAAGACGCTGACCTACGCAATACACAAGCCATCGTCTAAGAACCAAATCTGACAGACTCGTGAAGACGCCTGTACGCTTCGCTAGACTGGGAGCACTGTAGCTGTATACCAATACATCGTGGAACACAATACACCGCTGGACTGAAAGGCGCGCTGCCGCTATATTTGTAAACTTCGTCCATTTTGTTTCTCCGTTAAGAATATTCCATTTTTATGTAAAGCTTTGTGATTGGTCAAATTAATAAAACTAAGAGGCAGATCAACCACTACATGCCAGTTCCAAGAAAATAGTAGAAATAAATCGAAACATACAAGTTGCAACATAGTGTTATCATTCATTATCTTTCCCTACGATACACTACAATTACAAGCAGTACACCGTTTGATTGCTTGTTTACACTTATAATATGGGTGACTTCTTCGCCACAATTATAGCATTTAGCTGTGGTTTCTGACATATTGGTTTCATTATCAATTAGCCTGCTGCACCGTTTTGTCAATTTCTTTGTTAGTTTTAACCCCCTTCAAATAAACTAGTAATTTATCGCGATCAGAATACTGGACTGCTTCCGCAAAAGTTCTCATAGAACGATCTTCGATACCCAAAAGTATGCAATCAATGGCATTCTTGCACGTAATTGTATATCGATTAAGTAAAACTGTTTAGTCATGAAAATATTCCTCTAATGTATCTCCTAAACGCGATTTACAAGCAAGCATGTGTAGTTTGTTTTGCCATTCAGACTAGGAGGCCTACCATGAACTGTTATTGCGATTCAATTGATGTTCTACAATAAACTGTTTTGCCATTTCATACCACAATATCCTTAATACGATCTAGTTTAAGCAACGCCAAATCAAGTCGGCAATTGGATCGCAAACTGTTTTCATTCATTCTTTTTTTTTCATACCATAACGTGACCTATCAACCTAAATTGGATAGCTTATGTGTCAAATTAAGCAATTCATATAAGTTGCTATTTCTTGGCGTGAAGTGAGTCGTTTTGTTAATAACTTTATAAAAATTGTGATAATATACGTAATTAAAAGTATTTCAGTTGAATACTGCCCAATTTCCTGATTACCGTAAACTCCAAAAGAATACTTATGCCATTATTCGTAATACTAATTAATATAACTTCAAATAATACTAATAAAATTTAGTAATTAAGCAACAACAATTTCAACTTTCAAAACAGCTGTCAAATCCGACATAAGTGAAGGTGCGTTCCTAACTCGTCTTAATCAATTTATTTTAACAACAACAATAAGCAAACCTTTGATATTTCTAAATAAAATAATTATTTAAACTACTATCATTTACTACTAAAATTATACTTACTAATAAGTATATAATCTGACGCTAGAAAACGTAATTTAAAAATGTTTTTTGTAATTTTTATACAGATGAAGTTTCGAAACGCAACGCATATGGTGCGAGTAAAAGAGACAGACTTATGTTACGACTTTACAGCGTCAGCTCTTTCTCACACCGCGGACCACAGACAAATTTCGATCTTTCATTTAGTCCGTGAGCGATTCAAACGCCTGTCAGCTAGAGGCACTTCATGGTACGCTCTGCATGATTTAGTTTAGGTACTTATACTGGATTGCATCGGAAGTGAATGGCAACTAAAAAAAGTCGATGGTAGGTCTACAGGAAAACATTACACTGAGAAGCTCTTGGTACCATTTTTGCACCGAACCTACAAGTTTTGGCAGTTTGTACTAGTTCGTAGCGACTTGTTCACCCGTCTGACATGTTGTAAATTTGTGCACACTCGTTTACTTTGCATATCCACAATGTTTGATTTCATTTTGATAGATCCAATTCTAAAATAACATTAAAAACAGGAAAGCATTCATTGCTTCCATAAGTTTACATGGTCTGAATGACGTCTCTTAACATTTGCGCCAGTAAAAACTGATTACTGACCTATTCGGCAATGTTACCTACACCTTGAGAAAGCCTCGAATTGCCACAGCTGCGCCTCGAACAGCTCCAGCTGCGTCTCGAACAGCTCTGGCTGCGTCTTGAACAGCTCCGGCTGCGCCTCGCACCGTTCCGGCTGCGTCTCGAACCGCTCCGGCTGTGCTTCGAACCGCTCCGGCTGCGCCTCGTACCGTTTCGGCTGCGCCTCGTACCGTTCCGGCTGCGCCTCGAACCGCTCCGGCTGGGCCTCGTACCGTTCTGGCTGCGCCTCGAAACGCTCCGAAAAACAAATCATACAAGTATTCATTACAATTATGGAATAAAAATAAACACACGCACACACCCAATTATCTGTGTTTTATTTATAAAACAAATCATACATACAAGTATTCATTCCAAAAGTTAACCAGTGGGAAAAATATTAATTAATGCTTTTCGTTTAAGATATCACTCCATGTTATTAGCATTATTATTACCATTCCATTTATTATACCTACGTATAATAAGATATCAAGCGAGTTACACTATTTAGCTAACTGCTGGTCATTTGATTGAATTTATAAACGGATAAAAGAAACTGTACCTTAATATTGCGCTTTGCTGGGCGTTCGGTAACACTGAGATACTTAATTGTTTCTAGTGCTATCCCACTTCTGATATGTTGGACTCGTACAGTAAAACTCACTTTTAAATTCAACTAAATACTTTATTCCACTGACTTTCTAGTGCACGGTTCGGGTTGGTTGTTTCCATGGAGAAGAACCGGCAAGAAACTCCATGGTTACTCTTTTATATCATTTGGTTTTACAATGTCGTTGTTACAGCGTTAATACTTAAGTATAACAGGCTAGCGCAGGCCCGACAATATGTCCTTGCTTACTTATCGATCATAACCGACTAAATTTAAAACTAACGCGCCACACTGACAACTCGAATGTTGCGCGCCACTTTGGTTGGTACAACCGGGTAATATGAATATACGACAAACAATTATAGATTAAGTTTTACGTATTCGATTTATCGTAATATAATATTTCAGGAATTAATTAAACATTATTATGAATATCAATTCTATTTTAAAATGAATTGATAAAATGGAAACATATCTAACAAAAGAAGCGCCATCTAGTGGTCAATGGTTTATGATGACAGTCGTACCAACTTAAAAGGCATCATCGCAACTACTTATACTATTGACCACAAATTACTAACAAAATACAAAAGTAATATTAACTTATTTTCTACATTATTCTAACACAATTTAAAAATAAAGTTATTTATCCAAAATTTATAAATAAATACGTATAATGTATGTCGGCGTCGTATTGTTAGCAGCTTCTGCACTGGGACGCGCTGAGTCATTCTGCAGCTGCTATCGCGCTGAGTCATTCTGCAGTTGCTAGCGCGCTGTGCCATAACCCCCACTTAGAATTCTAGTCTATAAAAGAATCGCGCAGCGGTAAAACGGCAGTCTGACTTCAAGCGTTTCCTGGTGCACAGGTTGTATTACTTTTAATTATGTTTCTCTGTAACTGTGATTCTCTGTAACTGTGATTCTGTGTGACTGTGTTACTGTGATTCTGTGTTACTGTGCTACAGTGTTAATGTGCTACCGTGATAATGTGCTACTGTGCTACCGTATTACCCTGTTACTTTCCCAATCTCTGTACTACTGGGTGTCATGTTTTCTATTGCGTGATGTTGAGTTAATAACTTCATAAGACCCTTTCTATATAAAGAAACTGATTAAGGATAGTTCCTGTAGAATTCATTAGGTGAATAAATCATTAATAAATTCGATTTAATGCCATTGAAGATCTAGTTTTATTATGTTTCATCCTCTACCGACATGTATTTATTTAAGATGTGTTTTATAGTATTATCCGGTTGACAAATAGGATAGGTGTCAAACATTGATTAAAAAAAAAAATGACAATAACAATGACATTAAAGGGAACGAAAAAGATTTGCAACTAAGGTTTTAAAAGCAACGAGTGACTGAGCTTGTCTTACTGAAAACGGCAATTCCACAAACGGAGAGCCTGAACCGTGAAAGACTGTTCATAAAAAATTGTGGAATGTTCAGGCATTAAGTCTCAATTTCCCCTAGTAGGATTGAGTGTACAATTTATTATTATAAAACTTTTTTTAAATGTATGTATAACTGTCGAAATGTTGATGAAGTTGTCACTCTGCCTAGCTCTTTAGGAACTACAACTTTTGTTTTTTACTTATAATAATCAACTTGGATTGACTATTAAATAATAAATACCCATGTAAACGAGTTAAAGGACTGTAAAAGTTAAAAAAAAGTCATTTTAAAAAAAAACAAACTTTAAAAAAAAGGGGGTTTACTATAAAAACCTTTATTAAAAAAAAATCAAGATCAAGACGAAGTGTACAGTCATTATCTATTATATTCTAAACTGAACGATGTTCAATCACATAGCTTTACAAATCTATTAAAAAATCTCACCCCACAACTAGCTAGCTACCCTCCGGTGACACGTCTTGAATTCTCAATGTAATCACCGCACATTATTTCACTAAGTTCGGATTGCGTTAGACGGTGAGACAATTTACTAGAACCAGACTGTCGCACTCCCGTCTAATCTAGTTTAATTTATTTTTAAATTAATTACTGCGTTACTAAGGTGGGTACTTTGTAAGCCCTTCGTGAATGCTATAAGATTTACTGGAAGAGCCATTATACACATTGAGTTTATTTATTTATTACTAGCTTTTGTCCGCGGCTTCGCTCGCGTTAAATTCGGTAGTGCCTTATTGATTTGTAATAGCAACGCTAAGTTTTCCCATTTCTTCCCTCTTTCTTCCTCATATCCTATTCTTTTTTAAAAAAATGCCTAAGTCCGTCTCCATGGTTCCCAACTATCTCTGTACCAAAATTCATAAAAATCGGTTTAGCCATTAAAGCGTGAAGAGATAACAAACTAACTCACTTTCGCTTTTATAATATTAGTAAGGATTAGTAGCTTTTGACCGCGGCTTCATTCGCATTAAAATCGGGGTAACACAGTTCCCCTTTGCAGGTACCTGCTATCTGTAGTTTTTGAACTTGCGCCTTATTTATTGTAATAGGGATGCTAAGTTTTCCCTTTTCTTCCCACTTTCTTTCTCATTTCTCACTTTAAAAAAAAGTTAGCCTATGTCTGTCTCCAGGGTCCCGACTATCTCTCTACCTACCAAAATTCATCAAAATCGGATTGGGCATTTAGGCGTGAAGACGTAACAAACAAAATCACTTTCGCTTTTATAATAGTAAGGATTTTATTGTAACTATTGTGACCGTGGATGTGTGAACAATGACCACCCAAAGCTGTTGCTGCATAGAGCTGTTGGTCCTGGCTGTCATTTGTAGATCTTTGACGTAAAATGTAGTTGATGGCGCAAAAAGTCTAAAAATCAGTCCTACCAAATGGTATTTTTGCCCACTTTTTACTCCTGTATCGTGGATGCGTGTATACTCATCTAAACTCACATACATGAACAGCTAGACCCGAAACAACTATCTGTAGGTCATACGGATAGTTGTTGTGTCAACCGGATAGTTGAGGGACTTGAATCATAACTAGCAAAATGTGGGTGTACTGTAAGATTCACCCCTGTCTTACGTTTTGGGTATTACAGGCGTAATCCTTACTAATATTATAAAAGCGAAAGTGAGTTTGTTTGTTTGTTTATTTGTTTGTTACCTCTACACGCTTTAATGGCTAAACCGATTTTGATGAATTTTGGTACATAGATAGTTGGGAACCAGGAAACGGACATAGGCTAATTTTTATTAAAAAAAAGTGGGATGTGAGGGAGAAAGAGGGAAGAAAAGGGAAATCTTAGCGTTGCTATTACAAATCAATAAGGCGCAAGGAGAACTGTGTTACCCCAAATTTAACGCGGGCGAAGCCGCGGGCGAAAGCTAGTATTATATAATGATATGCCAGTTCCCTCATTATCTTTTATTTCTTTATTCAGACACCAGTGGCGATAACACAATATCACGCAAAAACCTTTGTTCAGATAGCAGTGGCGATCACGCAAAAATTAAGCGCCTAAGCTCGAAACTACGAACTATATCGCCCACGTACACGTACCTAAAATAAATGACTTAATCCACAGCATGTCCCTTCCATAACAACTTAACCCACGTCCACGTAACTGAGTCAGAGAGAAATTTAATTAATTCCCTCTGCGTAGTGAAGATTGATGATACGGCAAAGGGAAGACTTTCACGTGCTTGCGATATATTCTATTTTTATTTTACAAGTCATCTACACCTTAAGAGCTCATGTAAATATTTTATTAAATTACCTATTGTTTGGTGGAAATAAATGATTTGTTTGATTTTGTAGTAGTGATTAAATAGCTGCTTGGAGCAATCTTCAGGGTAAACCGCGATATATTGGGTTAGCCTTGAATAATCTACCTCATATTAGATATGCAAACATTAATTAAATTGTTACTGTTGAGATTAATATTAAAAAATTATTTATGGTTAAAATCACACACACAAAGAATAAAATAAAATATGCGTTTGCAACTTTTTCATGTCAAAACGGCTAAAGGGATCTTAATGAAATTTAACACAGAGGTAGATTATGGTCTGGAATAACACAAAAGATCTTTTACAAAATCACGCGGGTGAAACCGTGGGAGACAGTTACTCATACAATATACTTTGCCGACTTTCCAAATAATACAGTTTTTTTATTGTATTAAAAACCCAAGTACCTTAACTGTTCATCCCAGTTCGAAATAATACAAAAACATAGATAATTAAAAAAGTTAGAGAGTTTTTTTTCCTCATCGTTGCGTTGAATTTCGAGATTCATTGAACATCAAAATCATAAACCAGATCTGAACGTAAACCAGATTCATTGAACGTCGTAAATTTGAAAAAAATATGGAAATAGGTAATGCCATGACTACACAACGAAAAAAGTATAATCCGCTTTCCAAATCAAGAACAATGTTTATTAGAAGCTGCTATAAAAATAACATAATAATAATTTAAGCCACGACAACAAGACTTCACAATGTGGACTCTTTGCATGAGAATGTCTCAAGATGCAAAAAAGAATTTTCATATTTTCTTCGCTTTGAATATTCTACAAACTCCTTCACATGAAGGAAGTAGTACTAAGACAGGAAAGTATCAAAATGGCGGCACGTAAGTATATAACGAGGGAGTTGACTGTATTCTATGTAATACCTAGCAAAATCTCTAGAAATCACTATACTGAGCTGTAAAATCTTTTTTAGCGATAAGACCGCCCATTGTGTCACCCTATTTATAAGTTGTTTATTGTTATTCTTGTTATTTGTACGGTGTGCATAATAAAGAATATTTTATCTTCTATCTATATAAATAAACGGAACCGTTATTAGATCACTTTGTTGTCCGTCTGTCTGACAAGGTCCTTAATCTCGAGAACGCGTGAAGGTTAACCTTTCGTGTGTCTATGACGTGGATCCACGCGAGACACAATGCGTAATTAATTGTGTCTGTAATTCCGGCATACGAAAGGTTAAATTAAAACCATACACTCAAGTCACTTGGAGTTTGTAAAAATCACCGTTTATGTCGCAAGTTTGTACGGAACCCTCGACATGCGATTCCGACTCGCACTTGTCCGTCTGGAAAAACACATAAGATACTTTTTGTCATCACGCGGGCGAAGCTGCGGGCGCGAGTAATATCTATAGAATACTAGCTAAAACTACATTCGGGGTAACACAGTTCCCCTTGCGCCTTATTGATTTGTAATAGCAACGCTAAGTTTTCCCTTTTCTTTCCTCTTTCTCCCTCACATCCCACTTTTGTCAAATTTAAGTATTAGCCTATGTCCGTCTCCTGGCTCCCAACTATCTCTGTACCAAAATTCATCAAAATCGGTTTAACCATTAAAGCGTGAAGAGGTAACAAACAAACTCACTTCCGCTTTTATAATATTAGTACCTAAGGATTTATCGCAGCACCTAGAACGCTTTCCGAAGTTCCATCTAAACAATAACTCCTGCTTAATGAAGTATAAACAAAGTATACAAGAAACAACGGGCCTATTTAGCATAATCACAGATTCGGTCGCTGCGACAAGTTTGCGGACCGTTTGCCAAAGCTGGCGTGTTCAATTGAATCTCCTGAAGGGAGTTTCAAGTTTCGTGATAAAAAATTCGACAACGGACGTATAATTAGTTTTCTAGATGCGGCACTGTGTCTCCAAAACTGATTTTGGACGCACTTAATTTTTAAGGTCCTTAAGGGTAAAATATGACCTGCCGGGGTTGCGGGTTGTTTGAAAGAGACACCGCGGCCCCGAAACGTAACGGCAATAGAAGGAACATGGGTGGGTTTTAGTCAGTACAAGTCTGACACTACCCCCCGCTCAGAGCGGGGGAAGTTATTTGGTCATTTCCCATTCGCAAAAAAAGGGGTAAAATAGGACCTTATTACTATGATTATTTTCTAGTCTCTTTAGTTTTGTTTTTATTTTTGAGCCTACGCTGTCCTCTCATACTTAAGTACTAACGCTGTCTCAACAACATTATAATAATAATAATATCTTGTGTCAACTCACACACGGCTATCTGATCCCAAGCTAAGCAGAGCTTGTGTTATGGTAACCAGACAACTGATATACATACTTATATAATTTATAAATACATACATATTATGGATAAATCACACCCAGACACAGAACAAACAATCATGCTCATCACACAAAGTTTGTCCTGGGTGGGAATCGAACTCACGACCTCCGGCTCAGCAGTAAGGGCCACTAACCACTAGACCAACAGGCCCGACATTGTTAAACCAAATCATTTTGAAAGAGTAAGCATGGAGTTTCATGCCAGTTTTTTTCAAAAGAAACGGATCAATCCAACCCGTGCACTTTGGTAGGCCTTATCTATACTAATCTATACTAATATACTAATAATATTATAAAGCTGAAGAGTTTGTTTGTTTGTTTGAACGCGCTAATCTCAGGAAATACTGGTTCGAATTGAAAAATTCTTTTAGTGTTGGATAGTCCATTTCTTGAGGAAGGCTATAGGCTATATAACATCACGCTACGACCAACAGGTGCTGAGCAGCGTGGGTGAAACCGCGAGGAACAGCTAGTGTGAAATAAAATATTTTAATTTCTGCCTGTTCTTCTGTCAACAGGCTGTATCTCATAAACCGTGATAGTTAGATGGCAAAATAAATAATTATATTAATATTGGAACGAAGTTCCTTATCGCGCGTTGTGAAAGGGGGCTAAACGGAAAAAATTCTTACGAAAAGTTGTCACAACACTTTTTGCTATAGTAAGCTATTGTAAGCTGTGCAGCGTCGCATGTTTCTCTGCCTGTCTGTCTGTCTCTCTCTCTCTTATAGAAAGCAAGCCAGATATTTTGATTTCTATAGGAAGTTCGTTCCATCCGGATGTCCCTTGACACCTCTAAATTTTTTATTTTGGGGCCCGGTACAACTGACATATTTTTTTGCCGTTTGTATGAATAAATAATCTCGCACTTGACCGGTTATTGTCTTTCATCTGACATTTTTTAATTAAAGTGAAACTTGTAGAAAATAAATTATTAGAGAACCGATTTTTCGCCTACAAACAACAAAACACAAGAAATAGAAGAATTTTCAAAATATTGCATAGGCACGTGTCATGTGAATGTCGAATGAAAACAGATAATTACAGTCACCATAGAAATCCATTTCTGAAGTAAATCTTCCTATATCAGTTCAGTAGCGGATATAGTTTTTTTTTTTGTAAGATTTTGCTCCACAATAAGAGTTTTTCCTGTATCGTGGGTGCGTTTACAAACATTTAAACTCACAAATAGCCACACCCGAAACAACTACCTGTAGGCCATACAAATATTTGTTCCGTGCGGGGAACGAACCCGCGAAACGCAGCGCAGCAGTCGACCGCTCAGCCACAGCGGCCAACCGTGTCGTTTGTTTGTTAATTACAAGTGCTATTTTTAACAACTTTAAAACAAGTCTAAGAGGAAGTTAAATAATCCGTTTAACACATCCAGAGAACTGCTGTCCTTGACCCAAACAAATTCTTAGCTGACTGGATTTGAAAATTGTAGCCAGGTGGACAGTACGACACCCGGTCGTGATTACCTCAAAAACACCAAGAACTCATTAACATATATTAAAATTAATTGTTAAAACTAAAAGAGAATTACATTTCTAACAAGTTTCAAGGTAAGGAATAGCAATGAGGGGGTGGGTAGTGGTACCAGAAATTAATTGTGAATTTCAGGATAAGGAGTTATGCTCACCATATTTTTAGACACATATTGTAGATTTTTTTTTATTAAAAATACGTTAGCCCACACTAGGAATTTGTCTTGTACCGTGGGTGCGTTTACAAACATTTAACCTCACATACACAAACAGCCAGACCCGAAATAACTATCTGTAGGCCATACAAATATTTGTTTCGTGCAGGGATCAAACCCGCCATTAGCAGCGCAACAGTCGATCGCTCAGCCACTGCGCCAACCATGCCATCAATCTAAAATATAAAATTCTCGTGTCACAGTTTTCGTTCCCATACTCCTCCGAAACGGCTGGACCGATTTAAATGAAATTTTGTGTACATATCGGGTAGGTCTGAGAATCGGCCAACATCTATTTTTCATATCCCTAAGTGAGCAGCGAGTGAAACCGCTGGGCACAGCTAGTTATTTATATATTTTTTTGGCGATCGTCATGTCCATCTTGTATAATTTGAGTTCGTGGCTAAATAATAGATCAGGTCCGTTTTTAGAATTATGCTGCGCTTACCTAAGTTGATTCTGTGGATGGATGACCCGTAACATAGTAAGTTTCCTCCGTGCCCGGTCCCGGCTGTCATCTATAGATCTACCGCAGTCGTTAGTAGGTAGTTAGTGTCCCGAAAGACTCACAACTTACGAAGGGGTATCGTATTATCCAGTACTAGTAGGGCTTTTTTTATATTTGCGGATGGGAAGTCATTAAATAACTTCCCCCGGGCGTAGTGGGGGGGGAGTGTCAGACATGTACTGACTTAACCCAACTATGTTTCTTCTATTGCAATTTACGTTCCGGGGCCGCGGTATCTCTTTCGAACAACCTGCAACCTGGCAGGCCCCTCTGCTTTGCTGACATCTCTTTGAGGCGCGCGTGGAACACTAACGCGCCGTCGACACGGCTTGTCGTCAATACGGACGGTGAGCTACCCATTGCTCACCGTCCACAGGCCCTTTAGCTGGGCTGTAGAGGTTAGACAGGCAGTCACTTCATTTTATATACTGGCAAAGTAACAGTTGACCTTGATTTAGTTGGGAAAAAGGTGACGCCGATGATGATTTCATCAACCCAAGTTTTTTACAGGTTGACCACCGGGACCCAACGCGGTAGGCTTCCATAGCACAGCATCATGCTGAGTGGTGACCTTCTTGTTGCAGTCACGGTGTGCAAGCCATTTTATATATACTAGCTTTTGCCCGCGGCTTCGCTCGCGTTAAATTTGGGGTAACACAGTTCCCTTTTTCTGATTTACAGGTAGTTTTTGCTCTTGCGTCTTATTTATTGTAATAGCAATGATAAGTTTATCCTTTTCTTCCTTCTTTCCCCCTCATTTCCCAATCTTTTTTTTAAACAAACAAACTCACTTTCGCTTTTATAATATTAGTAAGGATTTATTTATTAGTGTTTGTAAGGCTTTGTATGTGCAATGTTTTTTTTTTCATTGTAAATTTTTGTGCTCGTCGAAATTGGTACAATTTTGTTTTCTTCTTTTACACTTTTAATATTAAATGGTAAGATTAACTCATATTCATTTGTTTAAGTAAGTATTTCTTTTATACATCCTGAAATATTGAAAACTGTGGTCACTGTACTGGTCACCATCTGTCGTTATTTGATTAACATTAATTAGATTCATGTCATGTTCATTAAAAATGCGTCAATCTCGTTGTTTCATCAAATGTTGCTTTAAACGATAAAAGTAAATTTTAACTGTTTTAATTTATTTGACAGCTATTAAAAATTAATCTGACATTAATTATTTAAAATTAATCTGACATTTATTATTTGAAATTAATTTGACATTGATTTGAAATTAGTCTATCATTTATTTAACATTTATTTGACATGTATTTTATTCACTGGACATTGGCAGAATAGTCGACATCAGCTCTAATTGCCATTAATCAAAAATAGAATAGAATAGAATTATAGACATGTATTTTGACATTGATTTGTTTCAACACAGTTAACAAGTTATTTTAAATTTGGTTTTTGCAGCGTTAATTTTAGATATTAGTTTAATTTTAAATTTTGGCTAACTAATTTAATGTATTATTTTATGATTATTTAGATTTGATTTATGCGACTATGTTGTTATGTAATATATATTTAAGTAACTGTTATTTTTTAAAGTTGACCCCAATTCGATTTCGGGGTTGGGCAAATTGTTTCGGGTTTTTTCGATCGGGAATTTACTATATGGGATACTTAAAACATAACTGGCGAAATGTTCGTGTACTAACAGGCATACTTACTGCCTTAAATAATTCGAGTTTCATATTATTGTTTAATACCAAAAGTTTTTTGTTTGTTTTGTTATTTAATTTCGCCGGCGGTAATAGAGCAAATATAAGGATAATACCAGGGTGTAATATAACCCTTGGGTTCTTGCCTTGGCCCTTTGCTTGGGCGAAAAATCTACCTCGTCCGCCATGACAAAGCTTCCTCACTTGAATAAAAAACGTACTATTACAATTCATATTTCAGTTCCTGAGACAACCCTTCAGCTTTTAAATACCGTTTATAGACAGATCTTTCTCACAATGGACCACAATAAGAACATGCAATCATGGCAAGTCATTTGTTCGCGTTGAAACCGAACATTGAGCAAAGCGGTGGTTCCCCTCCTATAAAAAAAAATCCAAAAGTTTAAACGAGCACCGGTAAAAGACCATTCGGCTTTCGATGGCAGCGCCATTTTTTATTCGGGCCAGAAATTTATATAGCTCTGTCTCTATTGGACACAATTGATGGAAACATTTGGTCATTGACTTGGAAACGTTTTACTTAATTCGGTGTTGGATTTGTTTTTCTATACACGTAGTGTTTGTTTCTATTTTAATGAATTAATTAATTTTGCTAATTTAGTACTATAAAGCACCTTCACAAATGTCCTTTATTTGTCACTAGCTTTTGCCCGCGGCTTCGCTCGCGTTAAATTCGGGGTAACACAGTTCCCCTGGCGCCTTATTGATTTGTAATAGCAACGCTAAGTTTTCCCTTTTCTTCCCTCTTTCACCCTCACATCCCACTATTTTCAAAAAAAATGTTAGCCTGTGTCCGTCTCCTGGTTCCCAACTATCTCTGTACCAAAATTCATCAAAATCGGTTAAGCCATTAAAGCGTGAAGAGGTAACGAACAAACAAACAAACTCACTTTCGCTTTTATAATATTAGTAAGGAAGTAAGGATTAGTAAGGATTGTTCGTCATTTTGTTGAGCTCCTTGGGTTTTGAGTCAAACTAAACGATAACTGACAAATGCTTGCACTGACTGGGCAGGTCCACTCAATCTGTGTGGTGCTTTTTAAAAAAGACCATTTCAGACACTAATCTGCATAGTCCTCATGTAAGTTGACCAAGATTTCTTGTCTGCACCTTAAAAGAGACTATGGCCTCTGAGTTTGTTTCAGCTGTTTCTTCACAGAGTAGTCGTAGTAAAAAAAGATAGATGGATTGTGTAAAGGATGTTATGAAGGAGAAAGGAGTAAATGATGCCGTGACGTCTGATAGGGGAGAAAGGATGAAGAAAAAGTGTTGCGTAGACCCCAAATAGAATGGGACAAGGGCAGGGAAATGATGATGACTAATCATAAAACGTCTCGTCTACTTTACCCATTAAAGAATACAGCTGATTCTAAAAAAGAAAAAGAATCGCAATTAAACTTAGAGACAAAGATGATTTCAAAAGATTCAAGTTTTCAACTCAATGAATCATAAATTAGATAATCAATGGAATCCTATTGGAATTGTGTTCAGCGAATTTTAATTTAAAGGTTTCTTTCCACTTGCTAGGCGAACATTTAAGTACAGCATTCATTTTGCAGCGACCATTGATCGTAACATTCGAAATAGTTTGCAAGGTGTCTTTTTCAAATCAATTGGTACGGGTCGGTATCACTTATAGTTCTTTAAAAACTATCACAACTTTTATTCTTTTAGGAGTAGACTTACTTGTGCAATAGAAGCGTGCACATTGCCGTCAAATTGTTAAGGAAGTGTCTATATTCTATTGATGAATATAAACTCTTGCATAATCTAAGTGACTTGCAATGTATTTTTTTATTGAATTGACTTATGACATATATTTATTTATTTTCTCATTTATAAATTTCTACCAGCAGGTCTGCGAGAGGAAATCTGAAGAAAAGAAATGTTGACAGTAGTGTGTGAGAACAGGAAGACAATAGCATCTAAAATATTATGATGGTATGAATATCTTAACATAAATATAAGATATACAGACTCAATTTAGCTACAAATACATTTCCAATAACACATTGCCCAACAACGAAATCGAACCGACCACTAAATGAAAGTGACAAACAAGTAATACCTAACGTCTGAACACTCGCTGTCGATGTTACACGCTGATGTATACAAACCTTTATGAAAACTTCTTAAGTGATAACAAGGCTCACGATTTACTTGGTCAGCAGTTTTAGTGATCTTTGGTCTATTCAGGAGATTGGGCACTTTACTAAGTTAAACTGGGTAGATTTAAATTAACTAGCAAAACTTAATACATCTCCTTGTGTAAATAAAAAGAATATGACTTAATGTTTTTTTAATGGATGCCGATGGTAATTCACAAACAGTCCGTATGTGAATTACCATCGGCATCTGCTTAGCTTTTTTACAACTATGTCGTTGCTGGCTTTTTAATCGGATTGATATGAATAACATGTTCCACGCAGAAAACGTACTCCGACTGATACGTATTATTTTCCTTTTTCTCTAATTTTTACATATTTAAATATTTCTTAAAAAAAAACATAAAAAAATATAAAAATAGTGGTCCGCCGGTATCGGGGGCAGGGTCCAAGCTGGTGGTTAGGGCTCCAAAGACAGGAACCTCTTCACATTGCGGGCCGTATCGAGGAGTACTGTCTTTTGCATCAGGCCCTTAATCCAACCGCCTAAGGAGAGCTTCGAGAGATGGTTGTCGATATTCTTGGCCATCAGGCCATTGGCCCTAACTACTATCGGCACAATGACAGCCGAGCTCACATTCCACAAATCAACAACCTCGTGTGCCAGGTCGAGATTTTTGTAGCAGATAATAATATTTATTATAGCATTTCCGAAAAAAATATTATAACAGTTTGGTACATTTTCCAAAAAGGTTTTTAACTTGACCTGTATGAAACTTAACTTAACTTGTAACTTTGTAAAAACGAAGTCAATTTTGAACCACTTATTGCACTGAAAGGCAATAAGTGGGTATTGCCCAGACGGGCTCCTCTGCTTTACTTACATCTTTGTGCGTTGAACACGCCATCGACATGGCCTGTGGTCACCAATCGGACAGACATGAGCTACCCATTGGTCACCGTACAAAGACCCGCTTACTCGCGGATACCGACGCCCCTGTCGCCTGGGTTGATTTAAGGTTCTATGACGTCACTTTTGACGTTTTTTTTTACACAAATATGCGTCATAAGCTTTATTTGACGTGTTATAAAACAAAACAAGCCCAAGTAAGTTGTTAGTCAGTAAAAAGTTTTTATTTAAGCCTTTTAGTCGTAGTAAGATGATATCTCACACAAATTACTATAGAGTATTAATTTATTGACGGGCCTGTAGGTCTAGTGGCTAGTGGCCCTGACTGCTGAGTCGGAGGTCGTGGGTTCGATTCCCACCCAGGATAAACTTTGTGTGATGAGCATGATTGTTTGTTCTGTGTCTGGGTGTGATTTATCTATAATATGTATGTATTTATAAATTATATAAGTATGTATATCAGTTGTCTGGTTACCATAACACAAGCTCTGCTTAGCTTGGGATCAGATAGTCGTGAGTGAGTTGTCCCAAGATATTTATTTATTTATTTATTATTGGTACTAAGAGATAGTAAGAAGTAGCATATCGTCCATAAACAGTAGCAGAAAAATATGTTTTTTAATATAACATAAATTATCCAAGCGATATTGATGAAAATCATATGAAACCGCTTCTGGAGTACCTACCCTTTTCAAAAATCGATTTCGTCGGAGAAATCGCTTAACAAACATACAAAAAATACAGTTGATATAAAACCTCCTCCTTCTTAGAAGTCGGTTAAAAATAAACAAAAATTCATAGAAAATACTCTTTATTTACAGCTACTTTTACTTTGTTCTTATCAGCTAATCAAAGTTAGTCTGTTATCTAGATGAGGTTTGATCGGGGATGCTTTTCTGACGTAGCCTTCAATGATGTCACGATCGATGCCTAGCACTGTCAGATTATGACCGTGTTCTTTGAACATCTGAAAAAAAAAAGAAGTTAATGGTTAGCCAAAACTTATAGGCGTACATGACGTACCTATTTAATTTATTTTTCAGCGACTTCCCAAGTCAATTTTTTCGCTACCGTCTGCAGCAGAGAAAACCGCGGTACTTGATACTAAATACCTAAGCGAAACCCGCGTGGTATGTACCTCTACGCACAGCGGCAGCAAATATCACTCAGGTCGCTCTAGCCGCGGTACCTTAACTGACTTCAAAAAAAAGAAAAGGTTCTCAATTCGACTCAATTTTTTTTTATTTTTGTTACCTGAAAGCTGGTGGCAAAAGGAATCGATGAAACAAACAAAAGTCACCAATTTTCCGTCTATTTAGTGATTTTTGGAGGTCGGTTTTGTTTTCTGTGTACAAAAATTTAGTTTATTTTGTCATAGGCAAAATTCCCTCTCAACAGATGTATTTACTTACCGTATACCCATTCCCTCCTCTCGCTATGAAATCCAGTGTGGTGACCTGATAATCTTTATCCAAATGGAACTCTTTGTACTCGTCTCCTTCCTTGAAGAGTATCTCCAGCACTTTCGGTATCGCCGTGTCAACGGTCACTTTGAGACCTTGAAAATAAAAGTAGTAGATGTTAATACCATAAAATAAAATTACGCGTGGATTCTCTGGATGACGTAGTGGTGTATGTAATGGGTCCACCCTTTATAGCAGAACTTTTTATGTCATAATTTTATTTTGCATAACAACAGATGGCATAAACTTCACTTCGCAGAAAATTGTTGAGCAGACACTCATTTATCATACATTCTAAACTCATAATTTAGTAAGTCAGAATCATCTCTAGGCATAAACTTCATATCCATAATATTTAAAAAGTAGAAACATCATATCGCAGAAAGTTCACAGTCAGAATCGTCTTTTGGTATAATATATTTTATATCGATGATCATTAAACGGTAGAGTTGTCATATCGTAGAAAGTATATATAGTTAGGGTCATCTTTGTCATTATAAGTTGTTATTCATTTTGATTAATTATTTCTTTAAAATAATGTAATTTATTTTAGTTATTGTTTAATTGAATTTGAAATAATGTCATTGAATTCATAAGTAATTAGGTATCCTAATCTAAATAGTTCAGTTCCGGGTAACCTACTTAAAACAATCTCTTTTTTCTATTAACGCAAGTCGTTTCTGGCACTCGCCGGCCGGAGGTCACAGTTTTAACCTAACCTAACCTAGCCATTACTTCCGTCTGCATAGTATGCCAAGTGAAATTATACCAACTAATATATTATGCGAAATTTGAACTCTGCGAATCGTAATTATACTAAATGTAATTCTGCCATCTTAAAAGTATGCCATTGTTAATTCGAAGTTTTAAACATTATGCCAAACGAAAATTATGCCAAAAAATGTTTATGCCTTTAAAATGTTCGTTCAGAGAAAATTATGCTAAGTGTGTTATGCCAAATAAATTTCGGAGCATCAAGATTCTGCCAGATAGAGGGAACCCGTATGTAATAGTGGATACCAAAACCCATGTAATAGGGGGGGGGGGGATGGGAGCCTATTGTCATTAATTGGGCACAAATCAGACTTCAAAGTTGCTAGTGAGTTCTTTTTTTAAATATTGCCCCACACTAGGAATTTGTCCTGCATCGTAGGTGCGTTATCAAACATTTAAAGTCACATACACAAACAGCCAAGCCCGAAGCAACTACTTGTAGGTCATAAAATATTTGTTCCGTGCGGGGATCGAACCTGCGACACGCAGCGCAGTAGTCGTTCGCTCAGCCATTCCGCTAACCGTGCTGTTATTTTTTTCTGATGGGAAATCACAGAACACCCAAATAAGCTGTACCGTTGTACTCGAATTTTATAAGTTTTTTTCCTATCATGTTTATTTTGTGTACGTGAACTGGAAAATAATCTGGTTAAACTGGAAACCCATCCGAATTTAGTTGGAATGATGATGAAGGAATCTCTGTACTGTGCAGTCATCATTGACGGGCCTGTTGGTCTAGTAGTTAGTGGCCCTGACTGCTGAGCCAGAGGTCGTGGGTTCGATTCCCACCCAGGACAAACTTTGTGAGATGAGCATGATTGTTTGTTCTGTGTCTGGGTGTGATTTATCTATAATATGTATGTATTTATAAATTATATAAGTATGTATATCAGCTGTCTGGTTACCATAACACAAGCTCTGCTTAGCTTGGGATCAGATAGCCGTGTGTGAGTTGTCCCAAGATATTTATTTATTTATCAGTGTACATAGGAAATGATATCATGATTTATTTATTTATCAGCCAGTTGTGCTAATTCTGGGGTGAGTCTTCTCCCCCTTTTACCCCGTCCCCCCTTTCTGAGTCTGCTGCGCTGCCGTTTACAAATAAAACGATACTCTTTTGTGAAGCTTTCAGGCGTTTGACTACACTTATCGACTGAAGAGAAAAAAATAGGTACATACCTGAAAAATGCGGTGTGGAAGGACCAGCAAATGGTTTAACCACCCACGGGTGTAAGAATGATTGCTCCAAAGCTTCTATGATGTACTTTCCAGAGATCACGATTGTCACCACTTTGTTCGTGAACGGCGACATGTTTATTATAGAACCCTTGGTTATATCTGAAAATATGATAATTTACAAAAAAAAATAGCTTCATGGGAATTTTTTTGACGGAGCTGTGGGTTGTTTGAAAGAGATACCCCGGAACATAACGGGCAAAAAGACTACAATGAGTGGGTTTCAGTCAATACAAGTCTGACACTCACCCTCGCTCCGCCCAGAGCGGGGGAAGTTATTTGATGATTTCCCATCCGCAAAAAGGAGTGATTTTTTATAAGAGCTTATTTCCTTTTTAAATACACAAAACTTTGAATCAAAACTAGCCTCTCCTAAAAACAAGAAATCTTACGGACGAAAATGTCTTTTATCATGGAAATAATCCATTTGAAAAATGTAGGAAAAAGATGGCGTCAATCATCCTCTACAGCTGTTTTTAACCACATTAGAATGACATTAAAAAATCCCATTTTATAAAAAAAACATGGTAAGCCACCTGTTCCACGAATAATAAAAGCGTTTTTTTTTTATTAATGGCATCTCGCATTTCAACCTAGGAGGTTGTCGTTTGCTTAACCGGGCGATTCCCGTAGATGCTTTGAAATTAAGGCCTCCAGCCAGGGCAAACACTTACAAATTAAGCGACTAGACGCTAAGCATAATGTATCCCACAGGGGTCCCCTGTGGTATACATACATATGCTTAGGGAGTCGCTGGGGAAAGACAGCAAAGGGACAGGCTGGTTCTGAGAGATTATTTGGGTACTGGTTTGAACTTACTCTCTCAGCAGCGCGGGCTGGCTTTAGCAAAGGATGGAGGGGGGGGGGGGGGGCAATAAAATCGTACTCACACACCTCCTTTTAATATTGCACTGCGCATCGATCCTCTAATGGTGAAAGCAAACGTAGGTAGCGTTGTTGGGTTTGACTCGCGCGACTGTAAATATAATAATTATTTTGTTTGTTAATATTCACACATAATATTTATTGACATACACATTTATTAAAAAAAAAAACTACACATTCTTAAAAACCGCTGCTTCGCGCTCTAAGGATTCCGTACAAACTTGCCACATAAACGGTTATATTTTTTGACTGCTTAAACTTAGAGGGTTGATTTTTTTCACAGATCCATAAGACTACAGACTTGATAATACAGTTTTAATTTCATCTCGATATTTCTACGCGTTTTTCAGTTGAAGGGTCTCGACACAGACAGGCAGACAGACGAACAACAAATATATCAAATAAGGGTTTCGTTTTTTTTTTTCCTTTTTAGTTTCCGAGACCCTAAAACGCAGGAAACAAACAAGTTTCTCCTTTCTTCCTTTATGTTAACAGACATTTTTTTTAGCTAGGTCCACTGACTCGAGTTGTTCTACTGCTTAACTGGTCTACTCTATGGTGACCTTAATAAATAAAGGCCCCCAGCCAGGGCTTACAAACTAAGTAAAAAACTAAATGACCGCTCGCTAAGGGCACCCCCTGTGGGGTACGGACCTCGGCTTAAGGCGTCATTGAGGGAGGCAGCAAAGGTGGCTGGGTCCTATCCTATCCTACTAATACTATAAATGCGAATGTTTTTGAGGATGGATCGATGTATGGATATTTGTTACTCTTTCACGTCAAAACGGTTGAACAGATCTTGATGAAATTTGGCACAGAGGAAGATTATGGTCTGGAATAACATATAGGGTACTTTTTTTTTCGGGAGAAGCCGCGGGCGCCAGTTAGTTAGACATAAAGATGAAAATTACTTACGCTATGTAAGAAAGCCTCCGCCACAAAATTGCCAAGAGTACATTCCTTTGATGAACATGTATCCATTTCGAGATTTCCATCTGCATAACCCACGACTTCATTGACTATTTTGTGAAGTTTCTCTGCGTAAGGCTGAAGGAGGGCCTTGATATTTGGATCTGTGGATAGAAGTCGAATCATCATCCACCTAGTCTTTCCCAACTAAAGTCAAAAAGTCAAAATCTTTATTGCAAACCAAGTGTACAAAGTTGGCATTATATTGGGTAAGTGCTTATGACTCAGTGGCCTTTTTCAAGCATTGCAATTAATATTATCCGCCTGCCCATAACAACTCAATTTAGCATGCAATAATAATTATTATTCATTACAATTAATATCATCAAAGTTATATTAGTTAATGTCATGTTAAATTAATAATAATGTCAATAGATAATATATTCGATTCAATTTTACAGCAATGTTGAAATAAATGTTTTCTTTAGTAAACACTCTTAAAATAATTTTCATTTCTAAATTAATATAAATTTTGTTATTTATATAGGACAGATCGCCACTATGCTGGGGTCGGCTTCCAGTCTTACAGGATGCAGCTGAATACCAGTATTTTACATGGAGCCGATACCCAGTTAGTACTGGGTAATGCAATACCCCTTGGTAAGACTGGTTGTCAGACTTTCGGAACACTGACTACCTCTAACGACTGTCAAAGGTCTACAAATGACAGCCAGTACCAACGGGTTAACGTGCTTTCCGAGGCACGGAGGAAACTCGGTATGTAACGGGTGGTCACCCATCCAAAGACCAAACTAGGCAAGCGC
Source organism: Ochropleura leucogaster (assembly GCA_958449745.1). Classification (NCBI taxonomy): domain Eukaryota; kingdom Metazoa; phylum Arthropoda; class Insecta; order Lepidoptera; family Noctuidae; genus Ochropleura; species Ochropleura leucogaster. The sequence continues at coordinate 3,678,245 of OY288220.1, read as the reverse complement.
AGTTTAACCTAAGGATCCACCCGAGCGGCTGCTATTATTTAGCCACGAGCTCCTCGAAAGAAGTCGAAATATTTTCTATTTATTATTTTTGGTACGAAGTTCCTTATCGTGCGTTGCAAAAGGGGGCTAGAAGGAAAAAATAAGAACAAAAGTTGTAACGACACTTTTTGCTATAGTTGTAAGCCGTGCGGCGTGCGCGTGTTTCTCTGTCTGTCTCTCTCTCATTAGAGCTAGTATTAAAATATATCAGATAAACATACCTTCGGGAATGGATCTGTTCAAAAAGACTGGTGACGCTTCATAGGACATCAGGTCGCCATGCTTATCAAAGTATGCAGTCATGTTTCCCAGGTACTTACTGTATGCAGATGCTGTTACTACCAACACCTGGAGGAAAAACTAAGTGTTATATATTACTAGCTGTGCCCAGCGGTTTCACCCGCTGCTGATTTAGGGGTTTGAAAAATAGATGTTAGCCGATTCTCAGACCTACCTGATATGTATACAAAATTTCGTTGAAATCGGACCAGCCGTTTCGGAGGAGTATGGGAACGAAAACTGTGACACGAGAATTTTATATTTAGATTGTTTTGACGACACGGTTGGCGCAGTGGCTGAGCGGTCGACGCACGGAACAAAATAAATAATACATTATGAATTAATAATTTAAGATTTCATTGTTTTCCTTTCATTTAAGTTATGAAGTTTGTTGAAGAAATTTCATCCTTACGATCGATGCAATAAAAGTACAAGATGCAACTTTTACAGATTTTAGTCGGTTCGATTACCGTGTGCTTTATCTTTCTTATCTTTCTTTTTTCTTCAATCTTTCTTTCTTTCTTCTTATCTTTCTTTTCAAAAATAAAGGAATGTTTTCTTTGAGTAAAATTTTCTATCTAAAGCAGGGGTCGGCAACCCGCGGCCCGCGGACGTCTTCCTTGCGGCCCGTGAATGTTATGCAAATACGTTTAATTGTTACCAAAATCAACGCATTAAGTAAGCGCTCCTTTTAACCCCTCTGCTTGGCAACACTTTGAAATGTGTCATACTAGCTGATAATATCAGAGCTCCTTCTATGAATCCAATGATCTTGTTAAATGCCATCGGATTTTGACGAGTTGAAAAAGTTTGCTCAGCAGTTCATTACAATTTTTTAATTGTCAATAATAGAAAAAATAAATATGCTTCTCGTCTTACAGATGAGCATTTGAACACTATTCTACAGTCAAAAATACCACCCCGGGTCCCAATGGCTTGCACGGCAAAGCCTGGGTCCTGGCCTTGGATGCTCTCGGGCCCCGACTACTAGGACTCCTAAGATGCTTGCATGCTTGGAGAGGGGCCAGTTCCCACTTCGTTGGAAGACGGGGAAGCTGGTCCTCATACAGAAGCCGGGGCGCCTTGCGGACTCTCCGTCCGCATTCCGGCTCATATTGGTCGACCAGGTGGGCAAGCTCTTTGAAAGAGTTATCGCAAACTGCCTCGTCGGGCACCTTGTGGGGACGGGGCCGGATCTTGCGGAGCACCAGTATGGTTTCTGCGGGTGGCGCTCGACGCCATCATGCATCTACCCCGGTCGCTCTGAAGAGTGGAACCGGCGAGACATGTCGTGCGGTGTCGCACAGAAATTGGCCTTGGGGCCGTTCCTCCTCTCCGCCTCACTCCTCGAAACAATGACACGCGGGGTTGCGATGGTCGCGAAGAGGATCCGGCTACTGGGTCCTGAGGTGGCATTGCACAAATCCGAGGACATGGTCTTTTATGGCCGCAGGAATACGCCACCGTCGGGATCCCAGCTGATGGCATGAGGGGTTCGCATCGGTGTCGGGTCGACGATGAAGTTCCTGGGAATCGTCCTCGACAGCCGGTGGAATTTCGTGGAGCACTTCCGGCGGCGGCGATCTCTCGCGTCCGGCCCTGGTTTATTCCATAGTCCGGAGTGAGAGGGATAGGAAGCGATCACCTCCTTCTGCGAAGCAGTAATGCTAGCAAAGGAGTTGGCCGGGCGTTTGAGCGAGAGAACCTCAAACCAATCCAGCCGCCGCGAGAGTCGCCCCGGGCGCCGGGCGCCGCGAGACGACTCCCGGCCACCGTAGATGCGAGCCTGCGGACGCAATGCTCACCGTTAGTGAGCACTATTACTACTATTGAGGACCGGCCGTGTCGACGGCGCGCTTGTTTCACGCACGCCTCAAAGAGATGTCAGCAAAGCAGAGGGGCCTGCCGGGTTTGCGGGTTCTTCGAAAGAGATACCGCGGCCGCGGAACACAAAGGGCAATAGAAGGAACATGGGTCGGTTTTAGTCAGTACAAGTCTGACACATCCTCCGCTCCGCCCAGAGCGGCGGAAGTTATTTGATGATTTCCCACCCCAAAAACAAAAAAAGTATTACGTGTACGAATTAAATTCCCTATGTTTTAACAATTTTCAATGGCATTTTTTTTTTTGGAATATGACCAATTATAATGAGCAGGTATATTGGGCTTCTTGGGTTAATGCGAGTAAAATGACTGCGGCCCGCCTTTAGTTTAATTTGTCACCTTGCGGCCCATGCTTGCCAAGAGGTTGCCGACCGCTGATCTAAAGTATTAAAAGTACTTCACCTTCAAGTGGCATTACGAAATTACACACTGTATATACAAGGTGTAAACGGACTATTCACGAAGTTCAGTACAGTAAATTATGTAAATCTACGCAACAAATATTGCGAATAGATTTTATTTTTGCGTTGTAAAACCACGTTCAACAAAATAATGCACTCAAAATATTAAGCTGTTGTTGTTAATGCGTTAATTAATGCGGATTTATAGAGGTACTAAAAGTAAAGTAATAACATTGAAAACTTAAATTTAATTCTAGCTAGCGACCCGCCCCGACTTCGTACGGGTGCGATGTGGATAAAAATAAAATAAAATTCAGGCTAGCGACCCGCCCCGAGTTCGTACGTGTTCAATGTGGATACTTATTTAATAATTATATACTAATATCATAGAATTTCGGAACACTGACTATCTGTACCAACTGTCCAAGATCTTCAAAAGATAGCTGGAGTCAACAGCTTAACCTGTTTATATATATTTGAAAAAAATTAGAGGTGTCAGGGGACACTCGGATGGAACGAAGTTCCTTTAGAAATGAAAATATCTGGCTTGCTTTCTATAAGAGCGAGAGAGACAGACAGACAGACAGAGAAACATGCGACGCCGCACAGCTTACAAATAGCTTACTATAGCAAAAACTGTCGTGACAACTTTTCGTAAGAATTTTTTCCGTCTAGCCCCCTTTCAAAACGCGCGATAAGGAAGTTCGTTCCAATAAATAACTTTATTTTTAATATTGTTTTTTTTTTGTTAGTTTTAGCAGTAGGTAAACCATTGACAACCCCCTCCCCCCTTATATTTTAAGATATAGCCAAATAATAATAGTGGACAAACATAATTTTCCCTCCTCCTCGGTTTTGCCTACAATAATAATTTCCGGTAATCATTTTCCAATAATGCTACTTATAACAGTTAACTGATCACAAATTAATATTGCCTCTATATTAAACCTGTTAACGTGATTATGGAGTAATTATCAGTTTTAATTAATTAATTATTAATACGCAATACGTTACTTGACCTAATTATTCTAATTAACGGTTTCATTACTCATTATTTTGGTAGTCGATTAATAGATTTCACTGTGTGTTTTATATTTGGATTCTGGTATATATAGTTCAGTCATCTTAGAATAACAATATTTAACATTTTGGCAAACAGGTTAAAATATATAAAAATCGTGGTCCGCCGGTGTTAGGAACAGGGTCCAAGATACCGGCGGTCAGGACTCCTCAGAAAGGAACTTACTAACAATACGAACCGTGTCCAAGAGTACCGCTTTCTGTATCAAACCCTTGATCCAGCTGCCTAACGAGAGCCTCCTCAGGTGTTGGTCGAGGCTCTTGGCAGTTAAGCCATTGGCTATAACTACTACTACACTATCGGCACAATGATCGTTAACAACATTATTGTTACAGTTCAAAACCGTTTGGGATAATAATTTAAATGAAAACATAGGATTTAAAAAAAAAGAGACTTGGCCCAACACTAGGAATTTCTCCTGTATCGTGGGTGCGTTTACAAACATTTAAACTCATATACACAAACAGCCAGATCCGAAACAACTATCTGCAGGTCATACAAATATTTGTTCCGTGCGGGAATCGAACCCGCGACTCGCAGCGCAGCAGTCGATCGCTCAGTCATTGTCAAATATCTACTAGATCCACACATTTTGCCCGATAAGTTATCGACTATTATACGGTATATCAAATTGATATTCAACTTTATTATAGTAGTTCCCAAGCGACACTATATTTAACACGTGTATTGAATTTAAGGTCCAGCCAAAGTGCAGCTGCCGGTGGGTTTCGGGTTCGTTCTGCCGAGTTTGCTGGCCCCGAAACATAAAGGCCTAAAGAGATACCGTGGCCCCGAAACATAAAGGGCGAAAGTAGGGACTTAGGTGGGTTTTACTCAGTAAAAATCTGACTCTCCCCCCCCGTTTCGCCTAGAGCGGAGGGAGTTATTTGTTAGTGTTAGTATGTCCGAATCTTTGGAAAACACTAAAAAGAATTGGTTTATGGTATTGTAAACATGCTAACTTGCTCTAAAGAGTGACATTGTTTTGAATACTCACCCATGCGGCTGTTATTATTTAATTATTTAGCCACGAGTTTGTAGACTGATCATGTTACCGTAATGTAGCACTAAAAAATACGAACTAAATTGAAGCAGAAAAAGTGACTAGCGTCAAAGTCATTTAAAAATAACTTTGATTCGTTTTTATTCGTAATTAAAGGTCATTATTTTTCTATAATTTATTCAGTGGGCAAGCAAAAACAAACACTTTTTGTCGAATAGTCAGTTCTGAAGTCAAGGTGCTGGTTTTTTTTTTTAACCAAATAAGTTTATTAGACAAGGTCTTAGGCGCGTCGCCCACACAACCAAGAGTCCAGGCGCAGTTGCGGTGCGGGCGCGTTAGGCGCGTCGCCCACATGACATTTGTAAAGAAAATCTCACATCAAAGTCACGCCGCAACGAGATTTTCTTTACGAATGTTGCGCGCCCGCACCGCGACTGCGCCTGGACTCTTGGTTGTGTGGGCGACGCGCCTAACGCGCCCGCACCGCGACTGCGCCTCGACTCTTGGTCGTGTGGGCGACGCGCTTTACAGACTGCAAGTATGGAATACCTAGTGCGTTTACAAAGAGAAAGTTACTGAACTCGCACCACGTTAATGACGTCATAGATGTTAATTCCAGAAAGTGGGTTGATTACTTTTTTATTCCCAAAAAAATACAAAAAAAGGATTTAAATTCGGCTTCAGACGCAGGCGAAGACTGCGTCAATAATTATCGAAAATTCGTTAGAATTTTATTGACAGTGACAGATAAAGTTGCAATATGGCGCGACCGCAGTGACTTTTTCATTGTAAACGTATTGTAAAAAGAATGTCAGGTGATTGTTTGATCGCATCTGTAAGCAGACTTTGCGCAGAATGTTTTTTCTTTTTTGTAGTTTATTGGAGTTTACTCCTTAAGAATCGATTTTCATATATAAGGCGCCCGGTATGAGAAAAATCCGAGGGGTAAAACCTACTAAAGTAACGAAAATGTGTCACGTTTTTGGTGCGCACCTTTAGTGCGCAACTTTCTAATTTGGCTGTGAGTGTATTAAGACGTACATATTATGGTATGCTGTATAGGCGACTATACCTATATACTATATGTTATTGGGCTTGTTTGTTTCTATCAGTGTCGATGTATTTATATTGCTATTTTTTTTCATTAATTTGTGAATTTACCCTTTCATATGATATTAATCTTTTTTCAGTTGAATAAACTCTTTTTGTCGTATGGTTAGATACCCGTACTTAAGGAGTAAACTCCAGTCGTGGGTCGGAGCTGACACACACATTTGCGCCAACCGTTTCGTCAATAAGGCTGTATATGTCTTCGAATTTTAAGTTTAGAACATGCTGGTTTGCATTGTTATATGTGGCAAGAATAAAAACACCTACGTTAAGAAGTCTGTTTCTTATCAACACTGATTTGAAAATGGTTGATTAACTTTAATATAACAAAATGTAATGTTTGTAGATAAAACATGGCACATATCGAATTTGTTTGAGATTACGTGTTTGCAGCCAGTGAAATGTTGAGTCATTTTTCACAAACCCTATATAACACTTAAATCTATACCTTAAATACGAATGTTATAAAAGCGAGAGTGAGTTTGTTTGTTTGTTACGTCTTCACGTGTAAATGGCCAAACCGATTTTGATGAATTTTGGTACAGAGATAGTTGGGACCCTGGAGACGAACATAGGCTATTTTTTTAGAAAAAAGTTGGATGTGAGGGAGAAAGAGGGAAGAAAAGGGATAACATAGCGTTGCTATTACAAATCAATAAGGCGCAATGGGAACTGTGTTACCCCGAATGTAACGCGAGCAAAGCCGCGGGCAAAAGCTAGTATATTATAAAAGAGAAAAGAAACTACAAGTGTTAGGTGTCATTCTTTGTCGAGGAATCGTTTTAGTACGTATTAGCTCACTGAGGCGGGATTTTACAAAATTCAACCATCAATTGGTGAACCAAGCAGGGCCCCGCCAAGGCCACCACCTGCCGGGGTTGCGGATTGTTCGAAAGAGATACCGCGGCCCCGGAACATGAAAGCCAAAGAAGGAAGATACCACCTCCTAGAACATAAAGGGCAAAAGTAGGAACATGGGTGGGTTTTAGTCAATATAAGTCTGACATTTCCCCTCGTCCAGCCCAGACCGAGGGAAGTTATTTGAAGATTTCCCACTACGAAAAATAAAAATTGATGAAGCAAGGTGGCAAAGTTTGTATAGGAAAACGAAATTCCTTGGCCGGATTGACTTGAAATTTTGCAAAGGTATGCTCTCACTTAAATAATCCTTACTATTCTTACTAATATTATAAAAGCGAAAGTGAGTTTGTTTGTTTGTTTGTTACGTCTTCACGCTTTAATGGCTGAACCGATTTTGATGAATTTTGGTACAGAGATAGTTGGGAACCAGGAGACGGACATAGACTATTTTTTATTAAAAAAAATTGGGATGTGAGGGAAAACGAGGGAAGAAAAGGGAAAACTTAGCGTTGCTATTACAAATCGATCAGGCGCAAGAGCAAAAACTGCAGGTCTGCTTGGTGTGTTAGAGCTAGTAATCTATAAAACACCACGCCACTATAATGAGAAGCTGAACAACAGAATATTTCCCACCAGGGGTCATCAAAATGTGCGTCTTGGTGCCCTGGTGCACCGTCGCGAGTACAGAGAGGGTTTGTTTTGTTGGGGTAGAAAATAATTAAATAACTTCCCCCGCTTTGCCCAGAGCGTGTCAGACTTGTACTAACTAAAACCCACCCATGTTCCTTTCATTGCCCTTTATGTTCGGACGCCACGGTATCTCTTTGGAACAACCCGAAACCCCGGCAGGCGTTGGCCCTGGCAGACCCCTCTGCTTTGCTGACATCAGTAAAGAATCCATGCAAACCTTTAGAATGATAGTGACAAAAAGAAGCTCACAGCACCCCTCGCTGTGAGCTTCTTTTTGTCACTATCATTCTAAAGGTTTGCATGGATTCAAAATCCTTTCCGTGCCCAATTCACCAGAATACACTTCGCAAAAAGAGGATTATGTTGCCAACAGTCTTACTTCTCTTTGGAAACAGTTTTAAACATATTTTAAACATCTTTTTACTTATAATTTTTTTTTCGGTTTATAATCTACGATTATACAATACTATGTATGTATGTATACTAATCTACGTTTAAAAGATACGCTTTGATATTATAATCATCATCATACCATTTGCGGTCAATTGAAGGTTTTATGTTCAGTGAACGTATTTGCTGGGGCAAAAAGCGAATTACCTATCAATTACTTGTGCAGTTAATAACTCCTATCAATTATAAAAAGATGATTTTGCAAAAAAACGTTAATTATATAGTCTTGTGCACATGCACTACTGCTGAAAATGAGGGCCTGGGATTTCCAGGTCATGCAAAGTCTAGCTAGGTTTTTCGTCAGTTTCTCAGTAGTAGCATGGAATCTAGATTTGTGCCCAATTGGTTACGGGACTGTCCTCTATTGCATGTGACTTTTTTGTGTTTTTGACAACACAATTGTTGTAACGGCTAAGCGTTTGCGAGAAGCAGTTCACTCCCCCCCTTTATTTGAGTCGGGGTCTGCCGTAAAGTAACCGCCACGGCTGGGGTGATTGTGAAGAATGCAATTTACGTCCCCACACCCAAGCCAGAAGTGAAGAGAAGGGACATCGTGCGGTTTTGGCTAGTAGAAGCCTGCCATACCCCTCCGCTGTGGGGCAGTGGAGGGCTATGACATCCACCGAGGTTTTCCACACGCAAAAAATTTGGCAAAGCGTTTGACTGCTACGTTACGTGTCTCAGTTTCGATCCCCGCACCGGACAAATATTTATCCTACAGATAGTTGTTTCGGGTCTAGCTGTTTGTGTATGTGAGTTCTGATGTTTGTAAACGCACCCACGATACCGGAGAAATTACAAGAGTGGGACAAAGTATTTTAATTTCCTCTTCATTGTGCACTGCGGCAAAATAATTTGGTTATTTACTTAGTTTCAAATGCACTGAACTTGACATTTTAATGTCAAATGGCACGCTAAGTACCAGGTTCGCATGAAAGGTAAGGTTACACCGGTTACACGGCCACGGTACTTGTGTGTTAAGCTGAGATTTACCTATATATAGTACGTTAAGCCCAAACAAATATATTATAGTCTGAAAGTGGGAAGTATCTGAAAAGTTGGGTAATAATCTATGGTCAAGGTGATCCGAATTAGACAGGCTGAAGATGTTTAAAACTTGGCTGGGCAGACTATACAATGTGCCCGGTCACGGGCTAGCGATATTCTATGTAATAATATATATAACAAACATTTAAGCACTCAAATATTATTGATTAAAAAAAACCTACATTTTTTTTACAAAAAAGTTTACAAAACTTTCGCTGAATTTGCATGTCTTTTGGGCTACAATTTTGTTTTCTGAAGTTACGAAAATGTAAGCTCCCCATCTCTTAATTTAAACGGTAGACAATATTGTTGCCTTCTGAATAAATCAATTGTCGTATCTAAGACCAACAACTTAGAGAGATATGATTATTTTTGTACATGCATAGCAAAAATATTTCAAAATGGCTGCCAAAAAGCGGGGAAGTGAATTAGACCCAAGTGTGTGTGACAAAAAAGTCATCTGATAAGGGTTCTGTTTTTTCCTTTTGAGTTATGGTTTTTACCATTACCAGGTGGTAATAGTTTTTGGAAAAAACCATTACCACCTTTTAAAGTCGGTTAAAAAGTATTACTAACCTTATGCTCAGGCTTGGCTTTGCTCTCAATTATAATAGGGTAGGGTCCTGATACATGTTCCTCGCTGGGAGCTTCTCCGTTCCAAAGGAGACTGTGTGTGTGGCCACCAACGATGATATCAATATTCTCTCCTACTTGTTTTGCCATTTGTCTGAAAAAAAAAACAAAGGAATACTTAAATAATAAAGCACAATTGCAAAATTATTAAAAAAAAAAAGTTGTCCCAGACTTGGATTTCTCCTGTATCGTGGGTGCGTTCACAAACATTTATACCCGAACAACTATTTGTAGGCCATACAAATATTTCTAACGACTGTCAAAGATCTAGAGAAATGGCATAGTTACTTTGGGCTAACGCTAACTTGATGATCGAAAAAATATCTTTCTCTCCCATTTTCTTCCCTCTTTCTCCCCCTTATCTCACTTATTTTAAATTAGTCTATGTCTGTCTCCAGGGTCCCAACTATCTCTGTACCAAAATTTATCAAAGTCGGTTTAGCCATTTAGGCGTGAAGACGTAACAAACAAACTCACTTTTGCTTTATAATATTAGTAAGGATAACTCATAAATTATACCCAAGCAATATAGATAAAATTTATATAGCAAGAAAACTTTATTCAAATTTCAAAGAATTTTGAAAATCGGCTTACAACCGACGAAGAAATCGCGCACCAAAACACAAAAAATACAGTAGAAATAAAAAAAACCTGCTCCTTTTTTTTAAGTCGGTAATTAAGCGAAGCAGTTTTAAACTGCAGTACCTACTTGGAGAATCGAAACAAATATATTATTGTTATTCTCACCCAGACTAAACCGTCTAGCATAACTACTTAGCAAGAAATACTTTTTGCAACAACATACTTGTTACTTTTTACATCCAACTTAATGTTGCCATTCACAAAAATACTTTTGCACCTAAACGACTTTAAGCTACATTAACTTTAACATTAAAATCTTGTTCATTTCCTACCAACATTTTATTTACAGGAAGTAGTAAGTTTCGTTTTCAAGGAAATCTTATAAATAAACCTACATTTATCTCTAGTTTTAGTCCAGTGGGAAAAGACGTGATTGATTGGTTCTTTATATTAAACTAGCTGTTCCACGCGGTTTCACCCACGCTGCTCAGCAACTGTTGGTCGTAGCGTGATCTTATATAGCCTATAGCCTTCCTCAAGAAATGGACTATCCAACACTAAAAGAATTTTCCAATTCCAACCAGTAGTCCCTAAGATTAGCGCGTTCAAACAAACAAACAGCTTTCTTCAGCTTTATAATATTATAGTATATAGTATAGATTATTGTTTTTCAAAGAAAAAGTTTTACAACCACAACAGACTACAGAGAAGTCTATGGTCAATATTTTTTCATTTCTTAAAAAACTGATAGCATGTTAACTACCCTAATTCCTACAATAAAGTTGCCTCCTCAAATACTTTGCAAATCTATGGTAAAATCCTGATTGTCATCATTTTTATTTTCAGATGCATAATCATCAAATAATCTCCATAGCTCAGGGCATAACCAAATTTTGTGCGTCGGCGCAGCATGACTTCTTGTCGTTTCTCGCTATTATCGAGACGGAGTACGGAGACGGGTTAGCTTGGTATGGATGAATCGATGGATGTAGGCACAGTATAATGGATGCATTATACTGTGCCTACATCCATCGATTCATTCATACCAAGCTAACCCGTCTCCACACATATTTTCAGACACCATCGCTACTTTTAGACTTCCTTTTAAGTAATAATTTTCATTTAAGTAATCAGTTCGCGTAACTCCACACATGTACTAAGCAGTCTCATCTCAACGACACGCAAAATGCCTTTCATGAACACTCTCCGATACATAGAATAAACTAGCTGTTCCACGTGTTTTCACCCACGCTGCTCAGCAGCTGTTGGTCGTAGCGTGATGTTATATAGCCTATAGCCTTCCTCAAGAAATGGACTATCCAACACTAAAAGAATTTTCCAATTCCAACTAGCAGTCCCTGAGATTAGCGCGAACAAACTCTTCAGCTTTATAATATTAGTATAGATAATATTTTATGTATCTATCTATTTAAACACCTCATGATTAACACGGCATTCAACGAATAATTATCAGCTTTTCTATATTTTACTTGTTGTGTACAGCGGGTACACCCGCTGTTTAGCTCCTTTTTTATATAGTCATGGTATCTATATAGTTTATAACCTTCCTCGATAAATAAGTTATTCATGCCCAACTTGTAAATATATTTACAATTCGAATTCATTTCATAGTTTGCTGACCAAACTACTTTAATATTTTGATTAAAATCAATCCATATTTATTAAGCTGAAAATGTAGCTTAATAAACATGTAGAAAGGTACAATAACAAACTGTAGACAACAAACTCATAAATATTATTACACATATCGAAATATCATAAACCAAACACGATTTAACCTTTGAAATAAGCTATACATCAGGATTATACCCTGACATAGTTACTTTATCGCCTTATGGACAATTTAAATGCATAGGTAGCGACTAGCGACCATCCACTATATTTTCTAATAAAGTTGTCATAAGATGAAGCACTGCATAAGACGGGTTTCCAATCACAGAGCAAGGAATTGCCGCACGGGTGCGTTTAGAGACGGCAGAGTTAGGGTTGAGCCACATCATTTTCTGTCACTTAGAACTGTCATTTGCAAGAGCGAGACGCGGTCGTTCGCACACTCTGTCTCTTTCTCTTACGACCATAGTCAAGACACTCGCGTGCTTCCAACTGTTTTTTTTGAGTGTTTTTTTATGAATGGCATCTCGCAGCTAGTAAATTTCTTTCACTGGTTTTGTTTGTAGTTGCTGTGGCAATATGTGTCATTTGAACGTGAAGCTTTGACCCACAGTGGGGACAGAATTCGTGGCCCGATAATGCGTTGAATACTAATCTTCTATGATAGACGTCATACTAAGCCAAAAGGAAATATTGCACAATGAGCTTTTTGTTTAATTAATTTCTATGTTCACAATGTTCTACAAAAAAAAAAACAGCTGTTGTGCTTTGTAGCTGATCTGTTGTTCTATCCCTTTGTTGCAGACAACTCAAAAGTGCCTTTTATCCTTTGACTTTAATGACAATGCCGCCTCTAAAAGAAGCTTCCATGGTCTATGGTTCTAATAATATTGATAAAATATCTTCTAGAAGAGAATCGGGTGGATGGTAGAAATAATGGCCTAAGATGACGTTCGTATTATGGAGGATTTTAATATCCAAGGATATTTAATCATGAACGGGGTAGAAATTTGGTTTCAGTGTAGAGTGCATTATGGAGAAGACTACCGAAAGGGTTTCCTTAGAATATTTCCTTAGATAAAAGTTTGATGTTATTAAAAAAATTCGAAGCGTAAAAAATCGGTAGTTCGATCATAAATGTATGACTTAGCCATACAATATTACAATGAATTTAATTCACACTTGATCACCTATGTGTTTTCAAAAAACATGAAGCAAATGATTTCAAATTGGAAATTTTAACTGTGAAAACTAATTACTTACTTAAACCATTAAACTATTTCAACTGATAAATGTGGTTTCTAGTTCTATTGTGACAGTTAAATTTAGTTAACCGAAATACCACAAATAATTAAATTCATTATAATTGCAATACGCGATTTTGACAAATCCTGACTAATATTATAAAAGCGAAAGTGAGTTTGTTTGTTACGTCTTCACGCCTAAATGGCTAAACCGATTTTGATGAATTTTGGTACATAGATAGTTGGGACTCTGGATACGGACATAGGCTTTACATAGGTTTTTTTTAAAAAAAAGATTCAGATATAAGGGAGAAAGAGGGAAGAAAAGGGAAAACTTAGCGTTGCTATTACAAATCAATAAGGCGCAAAGGGAAATGTGTTACCCCAAATTTAACGCGGACGAAGCCGCGGGCGAAAGCTAGTTTTATATAAATGCAAAACTAGTTAAAATATAATTTTATTATGACAAACAGTTACTGTTTTGTTATAGTTATGGAGGTCAGATAATCAGTCCCTCTATGTACAATATTGGTATTCTTTTGCATCTAGCTAGACTCACAGCTGACCCTAACAAAGTCAAGAAAAAATCTAGGCAGCAATTAGCTAAAACAAACAACGAAGCATAGGGAGAACACGCGCTCTTCGGCTTCGTTAAGGAAACCTTTATCAGAGGGGCCTACCAGGGCCACCGCCTGCCGGGGTTGTTCGAAGGAGATACCGCGGCCCCAGAACATAAAGGGCAATAGAAGGAGCATGATTGGATTTTAGTCAGTACAAGTCTGACACTCAAAAAAAAGGATTCACTTAGACCTTGTAGAAAATCCATGTTATCACAATGTTTTAATTACGTTACATTTAGTACCAAAAAACGTAATTTTCACCCCAAAAAAATCGTTTCTCAGCTATATTTGGCACGATAGCGCGGTTGGCGCGGGTTGTTTGAAAGAGAGAAGAGTAAGTCAGCAAAATTCTGACAGTCTCATCCGCTCTGCCTATAGCGGACAAAGTTATTTGGTAGTTTTCGATCCAAAAAAGAAATGTATAGCATGTTATCCTTACTAATATTATAAAAGCGAAAGTGAGTTTGTTAGTTTGTTACCTCTTCACGCTTTAATGGCTCAACCGATTCGGATGAATTTTGGTACAGAGATAGTAGGGAACCAGGAGACGGACATAGGCTATTTAAAAAAAAACTACGGGAAAACTTAGCGTTGCTATTACAAATCAATAAGGCGCTACCGAATTTCACGCGAGCGAAGCTGCGGGCAAAAGCTAGTGTATCCTTACTTCCTTACTTATATATAATATTCTAAAAGTGAAAGTGAGTTTGTTTGTTTATTTGTTTGTTTGTTTGTTACCTCTTCACGCTTTAATGGCTGAACCGATTTGGATGAATTTTGGTACAGAGATAGTAGGGAACCAGAAGACGGACGTAAGCTATTTAAAAAAAAAGTGGGATATGAGGAAGAAAGAGGAAAGAAACGGGAAAACTTAGCGTTGCTATTACAAATCAATAAGGCGCTACCGAATTTAACGCGAGCGAAGCCGCGGGCAAAAGCTAGTGTGTATATGAGTTTGTTTGTTTGTTACGTCTTCACGCCTAAATGGCTAAACCGATTTTGAAAAAAGAAAGATTGAGATATGAGGGAAAAACAGGGAAGAAAATGTATATTACTTACTTATCAACTTCCAATCCACAATGAGACAGAACTACGATGATGTCCACTCCTTGTTCTGTTAATAATTTAGCTTCCTTTTGTACCACTGGTATTGGGTCTATGAATGTTACCCCTGCAGCATTTGATAATTGCTAAAACAAAAATAAATAAATATCTATAAATAAATAATAATAAATAAATATCTTGGGACAACGCACACACGGCTATCTGATCCCAAGCTAAGCAGAGCTTGTGTTATGGTAACTGGACAACTGATATACATACTTATATAAATATATACATATTATAGATAAATCACACCCAGACACAGAACAAACAATCATGCTCATCACACAAAGTTTGTCCTGAGTGGGAATCGAACCCACGACCTCCGGCTCAGCAGTCAGGGCCACTAACCACTAGACCAACAGGCCCGTCAAATAAAAAATGTTGTATTAAAAGAGTTATACAGTACGTTAGAGGTTTTCAGAAACCAGAAGCTACCACCCTGGTCAAAGGTGAAGGTATCGTGTTATTCAGTATTTTTTCAATCTAATCGGCCGAGCTGTTTCGGAGATTACGCTGTTATTTTGAACAGACACTTCAATTTAATTTATTTAAGTGTTAATAGATAGTGATAATGACAGTGTATAGTACGGCCAACGAGAAGCGATACGAAAGGTCATTAACCTAAAGAACAACTGTGGCGTTGACAATCTAATATTTAGCTCTTTCCATCTTGTGCCTTTGTCGTAATGTCTCGTTCTCCCGGCAAAAACATGACAACGTTAAGACGGGTTCGCCAACATTCGGGCGGCCATTTTAGATGGGATTTTAGCATGGGTTTTGTTTACATTTGGTATCGCTTCTTGCTGGCCGTACTATAGTTTATCTAAAAAAAAATTGCCCTGCGAAAGGAAGGCTGGAAAAGCGAGGGCAAAATTCAACTGTCAAAGGGTAAGCCTTTAATTTGGTTGCGGGATTCCATAACAGGTAAATTATTTCTCCAAAACATCGTCAAGCTTAATTGTTTCTGCGGTTTTCTTGTGATCGCTACTGTTGATTCTGGCTAATAGAAGTCACAGTCATTTAGGAATAATTATTTGGGTTTAACATCACCAGGAAATCATCATCATCATTATTTAGATAAAATGACGGACCTATTGGTCTAGTGGTTAGTGGCCCTGACTGCTGAGCCGGAGGTTGTGGGTTCGATTGCCACCCAGGATAAACTTTGTGTGATGAGCATGATTGTTTGTTCTGTGTCTGGGTGTGATTTACTTATAATATGTATGTATTTATAAGTTATATAAGTATGCATATCTGTTGTCTGGTTACCATAACACAAGCTCTGCTTAGCTTGGGATCAGATAGCCGTGTGTGAGTTGTCCCAAGATATTTATTTATTTAAAATATGTCTGTTGCTGGGAGAGTAAAGTGCACCCTGAGAGGTGGACAAAGATCGTCACTCACTAGACACCTGATGGAGGAAATTTGCGATCAAGGTACCGAAGGTGGAACTAAGTTTGAGTATTTCATGGCCAGATATCGCACAGAATAACTATGGAACATTCTAAATGAGAAAAGAAGGCCTTGGCCTAGCAGTCTGACAACTGAAAGGTTTAAAAAAATTATGCAGAACCCAACTCGTAATCTAACATGCGAGACGACTTTGGCAACCTGGGCCTGTGCGTTTATTTTCGTTGGATCCCAGTTTTTGATCCCACTTTAATATTTTTGGCGTTGGATCCCACAAAACATTATTATTTATATATTTCCGTTGAATCCCAAATTTGAAAAATACTAAAAAAATACGCTTTATAGCCATTGAATCCCAAAAACTATTTCCGTTGGATCCCAGATCTTTAAAAACATTTGAATGCGGGTACATCCAACAACAAAATCACAATAATATTTTAAGGCGAAATTTTGTATGTATGTTTGTTATTCCAACACGCTCAAACTTCTAGACTGATTTGGATGAAATTTAGGTATGTGGATAGGTTATGTTAGAATAACGGGTGCCTGCCGTTTTTCCGAAAAGATTTTGACAAAATTCCATTACCCATACAAATTATAGGAACCGGGAACTAGGTTAGTTTAGGTTAAAACTATGACCTCCTACGCCACAAACGACTTGCATTTATAGAAAAAAAATACATCACAAATAAACTTGATTATTTTTAACTCATGCCAGTCTAGTACTATTTGGAGAACATCATTTGTCTTATTTATTCCCCAGTGGCAACAATCCTAAAAAATCCAAAATACACACACGGTGTTTTTGAAATATTTAATAAAAGTAAATCACTTTTCTTCTGAAATGTACACATGTTGTCATAAAATGGGATTCAATGGTAATATCAAATGGGACCCATCGGTAATACCTAAAAAATGGGATCAAAAACTGGGATCCAACGAAAATAAATCGGCCTGTGGACGATAAGCAATGGGTGGGTAGCACTTTCCGTCCGTCTAGCCGACAGGCCGTGTCTCCGGCGCGTTCGTGTTCCATGCGCGCCTCAAAAAGATATCAGCCAAGCAGAAGGCCGTCAACGTGGGTCTGTGGACGGTGAGCAATGGGTAGCTCACCATCCGTCCGTCTAGTAATGACAGGCCATGTCTACGGCGCGTTCGTGTGCCACGCGCGCCTTAAAGAGACATCAGCAAAGCAGAAAGCCTCGCCAAGGCCACTTCTTGGTGGTAGGTTGTTTGAAAAAGATACCACGGCCCCGGAACATAAAGGGTTAAAGAACGAACATGGATGGGTTTTGGACAGTGGCAGACTGACACTCCCTAGAAGAGAGAAACTATTTGAAGATTTTCCAATCGAAAAAAAAACCAATGAAGTTGTTCTAGCAGTTGCTGCTATTAGTCAGTGACTAGTGATTACATTTTCATCATTAAACATCCTAAAATCCTGTCAACATCTTCTTGTCCACATAATGTATGTTCCCACATTACAATCTATCTATGTTTACACATAACAAGGCTGAAACCGGAGGTTTGTCAGTTTGGTAAAAATGGTATGAAAACATCATTCAGTATTTACAACTAAGAAAATACCTTGCATCAAATATTTTCGCAAATATTATAATATGAAATAAATAACCTTCAAAAATAAGCATTTAAAAACAAACTTAGTTAGGTAGTAGGTATAGTTGCGGGTTGTTCGAAAGACATTACTGCGGCCCCGGAACTTAAAGGGAAATAGAAGGAACATGGATGGGTTTTAGTCAGTAAAAGTCTGACACTCCCCTCTGCTCCGCCCAGAGCGGGGGAAGTTATTTGATTATTTCCCACCCCAAGAAAAAAGTTAGGTATTTTTTTTTTAATTTACCTTAGTTTCTTACGAAGCGTGATTATAGTTTCTCGTCTTCAACTGATTTGTATAGTTTACTAGCTGTGCTCAGCGGTTTTACCCGCTGCTTAGGTCGATTTCTGAAGAGGGCTACCCATATTACTTAGGGGTATCACAAATAAATGACAACCGATTTTCGGACCTATCAAACATCCATTTCAAATTTTATAAAAGTTCCTTAAACGGCTTATTCGTCAACTCGCGAAATCTGACGTATTTACAGTCATCTACAAAAGACCAAACACTTTTGTAGATGACTTGGGAACGCCCCAAAAATTTATAATAAAATACCAAATGCCATAAAAGACATGCCAATGGTTAAGTTCAAAAAGGCACTTGGTAAGTTGCTTATTGACAAATGTTACTACAAATTGGATGATTTTTTAAATGATGACTCAATAGGTATAACAAAAACAAATGACTTATTATTATTGTTTATTAATTATGAATGTTTCGTATTATTTTAATCAAGAGACACATTGACATTTATATTTTGTATTCGTTATTAATCCTATTGTTTTATTCTATTTTTATTTAATTTATTTAGTTAAATGTTGGGACTTATGCATTTTTATTTGTTTTAATAATAAATGTTGAATGTCTCTTTATCGTAATTAATTTTAATACAATATTTGTACGCCATTGATGGCAAGACATAGCGTTCTATTTATAATCATTGACATCTGTACTTATGTTTACCTATGTTCTACAAATAAAAAGATTTGATTTGACTGTAAATACGTCAGATTTTCACTCGGTCGCGAGATTGACTACAACAAAAATAGGTAAAATCAGAAGGTGCTAACTCGCGCGTAGTCGCGAGTTTATGAGGCGCGAGTTGACGAATAAGCCGTTTCGGATGGGTATAGCAAGTATAACTTTTACTTTATATTATAAAGATTTTATAAAAAAAAATACAGTCATTCCCCTAATACTACTAGTGAACTTAAGTTAAGTAATGCACCTCTCATCTAAACTTCTCCACTAACTTGCTATTTAAATCTCACCTCTGTAGCCTTAGTAATAAGTCCAATGATTCCAATCTTCCTCCCATTCTTCTCCAACACAACGTGGGGCTGGTAGATGCCGTTCATCGGCGACTCTTTGTTGCTGATTAAGTTGGCGGCAAGCACTGGAGCTTTGAGTGCCTTGATGTAAGGAACCAGACCAGCAATGCCATCGTCGAACTCATGGTTGCCTAAAGCCTATAAAAAAAATGATGTCATGTATTCTACTAATCCTTACTAATATTATTATAATAGTGAAAGTGAGTTTGCCTGTTACGACTTCACGCCTAAATGGCTAAGCCAATATTGCTGAATAGTTGAGACCCTGGAGACGGACAAAGGCAATTTTTTTTTAAGTGAGAAATGAGGGAGAAAGAGGGAAGACTTAGCTGTGCTATTACAATAAATAAGGCACAATGGCAAACACTACAGGTAGCAGGTACCTGCAAATCAGGAAAGGGGGAGATTATTCAAAAATAAGGGACACGCTTTTTTATTTACAAATTAGACCAAATTGACAAGGATATATCCCATTAAAGTTACGTGTGACGTCACGTGTTGCTGCATTTTTTGGCAAGGAGTGACGTCACTCGTAAATCCTTACTAATATTATAAAAGCGAAAGTGAGTTCGTTTGTTTGTTACCTCTTCACGCTTTAATGGCTAAACCGATTGTGATGAATTTTGTTACATACATAGTTGGGAACCAGGAGACGGACATAGGCTAAATTTAATTTTTAAAAAGCTGGATGTGAGGAAGAACGAGGGAAGAAAAGGGAAAACTTTTGCTATTATAAATCAATAAGGCGCAAAGAGAACTGTGTTACCCCAAATTTAACGCGGGCGAAGCCGCTGGCGAAAGCTAGTTTCTAATATTTTTTTGGAAACTAGCCTATTGGTCCGTTGTCACTGAGGGAACTGCTCATTAACCCTTAATGTACTAAAAGTTCATAGAGCGCCTATATTTTAATGAGTATTTTTTGATTGGCTTGGTATATATGCACGGGGAGGGGAGGGATTGATTAAAATTTCCGCATTTTGGTGCCCGATTGGCGTTTGGATTGATTATTATTGCTGTTCCAACAAGATTTCAAATCTCTTTAAATTTATGAAAAATAATATTATCAACTTGTGATTTTTTTTCCAATTTTAACAAATAGTCAATTATTTATACTTTTTTCAAGGTAATGTAACCAACAGTGCATACTTAAGCGAAAAGACTTGAGATGAGATGCGTGACAGCATCTTCATCTTCCTTAAAATATATTAAGGAAGGTCACTAAGAGGGAGACGTTCACTATAGTGTAAAGGCCACCATGAGGAAATCCGTCAGGGCATGCTGATTGTGTTTTCCTTAACCAATTTAAGAGCAGCATTTATTTATTTCTTTATTTACCCACTAGCTTTTGCCCACGGCTTCGCTCGCGTTAAATTCGGGGTAACACAAATATATCTTAATATCTTGGGACAACTCACACACGGTTATCTGATCCCAAGCTAAGCAGAGCTTGTGTTATGGTAACCAGACAACTGGTATACATACTTATATAATTTATAAATACATACATATTTTAGATAAATCACACCCAGACACAGAACAAACAATCATGCTCATCACACAAAGTTTGTCCTGGGTGGGAATCGAACCCACGACCTCCGGCTCAGCAGTCAGGGCCACTAACCACAAGACCAACAGGCCCGTCAGTTCCCCTTTCCTGATTTGTACTTGCTACCTGTAGTTTTTGTCCTTGCCTCTTATTTATTTGTAATAGCAAAGCTAAGCTCTCCCTTTTCTTCCTAATTTCTCTATCATTTCGCACTTTATTTGAAAAAATAAAAATATCTTAACGCCGTCTCTAGGATCCCAAAAATATATCTGTACTAAAATTCATCAAAATCAGTTGACCCATAGAAGCGTGAAGACGTAACAAACAAACTCACTCTCGATTTATAATATTAGTAAGGCAGTAGGATTTTGTAATTAACTTTGAAATACTAAATATAATGGTTTAAAATTATAATTATTAAAACACTCTAGTCTTCACTTACATGTGCATCATTCGGCAGCATATTAATAAATTTCTGCGTGACATTCCATTTGAGCAATGTATACCAGTACGTCCCTTGGTAAGTGTCTCCTGCATTCAGGAGCAAAGCCCCTGGTTTTTCTTGGAGTAGGGCATGGATCTCCTGGTAGAGTCGCGCGAAGCCTCCAAGGCAGGACGTGTCGTTGGTCGTGCATACTGGGTAGATCACTGAGGTTTCTTCAAATCTGGGTAAATGAAATATACTGGGTGATAAATCTAGCAAGAGTAGCTTGTAGGATTGCGACGGTTAACCGTCAAGACGTCACACAGTTGGCGCAGTGGTTAAGCCTTTGACTGCTGCGCTACGTGTAGCGGGTTCGATCCCCGCACGGAACAAATATTTGTATGACCCGAAACAACTATCTGTAGATAGTTGTTTCGGGTCTGGCTGTTTGTGTTACATGTGAATTTAATTGTCTGTAAAGTCATCCACGATACAGGGGAAATTCTTACTGTGACAACAACGTTTTTATATAAAAAAAAAAAACAAAATACTTTACAGGAGGCGAATTTAGCAACAATTGTTGGAAAATCTTGCACGCGCGAATTTTTTAGGTAATGGTACGATAGACTTTTTTTTGCGTTTTCGTATTAAGTGGATAGATTTTTTAATTAATTAGTGTTGGTGTGGTAATTTAATTTTTGTTTTAGACTATAATAACAAAATCGCGAGACGACTCCCGGCCACCGTAGACGCGTGCCAGTGGACGGTGAGCAATGGATATTTTTCCTCCCAATGTCCGTAAACTATTTTATTATTATTTATTCAATTTGTTCTTCATGATGCAGTTTCGTCTTCAAGGTCTACCAATGTCACAATGTTTTGAAGGAAAAAATAACCTTTAACGCTTGTTTAACGACATTAAGGAAAATAAATGATAATATTATTTCGGATCGCATAAAAACCTTCAAACTGCCTGATCATATTTTTTCGTAGAATTCACTAATCATCAATATATTATATTTTTTAAATTCATTTTGTATTATTAGCAGAGGTCGGAGTAGGTAGATTTATTTTATATACTTGCGTCAAGATATTATAATATGGACATGCCATTTTATCCATTACTAGCTGTTCCACGCGGTTTCACCCACGCTGCTCAGCACCTGTTGGTCGTAGCGTGATGTTATATAGCCTATAGCCTTCCTCAAGAAATGGACTATCCAACACTAACAGAATTTTCCAATTCCAACCAGTAGTCCCTGAGATTAGCGCGTTCAAACAAACAAACAATCTCTTCAGCTTTATAATATTATATATTAGTATTAGTATAGATAAGTATATAAGTATAGATATTAAGTATAGATAATATTAGTATAGATGTGCGGGAAGTACCGGAAAAAGTTCCGGGATTGGAATTATGGAATACAATATACATAGTAAAAAAACCTACAGATAGGCTAACAAAATCGTTAATTATATGAATGATTGTTTGAATTCAGTGAACAATTATTTTTAATTAAACAATAACATATATAAATTATTTTTAATCTTCATAGGATACAATTTCTATATTTTGGCTTTCAACTTTAAAACAATTAAAATAAATAATCATACTTCAAGGTATTTTTGTATAAAATAAAATACTGTTTTCTTTCACTATTAGCTAATACTGGCAGCGTAGATTGATATTATTAATACGTATTTTACCTTAAACACAAATTCGTGCTAATTCAAAATTCCGTAACAAATCTATACTAATATTATAAAGCTGAAGAGATTGTTTGTTTGTTTGAACGCGCTAATCTCAGGGACTACTGGTTGGAATTGGAAAATTCTGTTAGTGTTGGATAGTCCATTTCTTGAGGAAGGCTATAGGCTATATAACATAACGCTACGGCCAACAGGTGCTGAGCAGCGCGGGTGAAACCGTGGGGAACAGCTAGTATCACAATAAATATGAAGTTTCGGTATTTTGGAGGCATATTCATATTATCCTCTACGTTTGACGTCAACGACCTGAAATCAATCTATCTACTCCGACCTCTAATAATTATGGTTACTGAGCAAATTAAGAAACACCATTTTTTTTTCAAAAACAGCTTTAAATTTTTGCAAACCAGTTCGAAATTTAAATTAACCTTTCATAAATGCTACCTGGTCTCCTTGGTTGTTCCATTTTTAAATTACACGACAGATATGAGTTTACATAGTCATTTTATTTCCTGTATTTTGACATAAGTTCTATGAGACGAAAATATAACTATCCGTAAGCAAAACGAATCGTTTTTTGTTTATTGGAACCGCGCCGCCGGAGATATGGATTTTCATACAAGTTTTGCCTTATCTTGATGAGGTTGCCAAAAATTAAATAATGTTCAAATATTCAAGCTTGCTTTTTAAGAAAAAAAATCACAGTATGACCACTTTAAGTTTATAGTTCAAGATAGCGCTCCTTGTGAAGGAGAAATGGACCTTTAAACAACAGTGGTACTTACATTTTTTTAGTTATTAGTTTTTTGGTTGCACAGGTAACTTAGTTGAAGTGTAACGTCATATCATCATGCATTAGGTTTATCCTTAAAGGATTAATAAAATGCTAGTAATATTTTTTCACATACATCACGCCCTCGAAGAATGCAAAGGTATTCACACACGGGGAGACGGACATAGGCTATTTTTTTGTTGTAAAAAGTGGGATGTGAGGGAGAAAGAGGGAAGAAAAGGGAAAACTTATCGTTGCTATTACAAATCAATAAGGCGCAAGAGGAACTGTGTTACCTCGAATTTAACGCGAGCGAAGCCGCGAGCAAAAGCTAGTAGATAATATAATAAAAGCATATCTATTATTAAAAACAACACAAAAGCAGATAAAATCTTTGGTTTTAAAGTTGTTAAAACAATTAAAATAAATAACCATACTTCAAGGTATTTTTGTATAAAATAAAATACTGTTTTCTTTCACTTTTAGCTAATACTGGCAGCGTAGATTGATATTATTAATACGTATTTTACTTTATTTTTTATTTTTATTTTATTTAAACACAAATTCGTGCTAATTTCAAAATTCCGTAACAAATATCACAATAAATATGAAGTTTCGGTATTTTGGAGGCATATTCATATTATCCTCTACGTTTGACGTCAACGACCTGAAATCAATCTATCTACTATGACCTCTGATAATTATGGTTACTGAGCAAATAAAAAAACAACATTTAAAAAAAAAATTAAAGCTGTTTTTGAAAAAAAACACTTTTTTTTTTTTCAAAAACAGCTTTAAATTTTTGCAAACCAGTTCGAAATTTAAATTTAACCTTTCATATATGCTACCTGGTCTCCTTGGTCGTTCCATTTTTAAATTACACGACAGATTTGAGTTTACATAGTCATTTATTTCCTGTATTTTGACATAAGTTCTATGAGACGAAAATACAACTATCCGTAAGCAAAACGAATCGTTTTTTGTTTATTGGAACCGCGCCGCCGGAGATATGGATTTTCATACAAGTTTTGCCTTACGCTTCTCGCATACCTACCCTATATTTGGCCAGTACAGCAATTTATCTTGATGAGGTTGCCAAAATAATGTTCAAATATTCAAGCTTTTTTAAGAAAAATAAATTACAGTATGACCACTTTAAGTTTATAGTTCAAGATAGCGCTGCTTGTGAAGGAGAAATGGACCTTTAAACAAAAGTGGTACAGTTTTTTAGTTCTTTGTTTTTTGGTTGCACAGGTAACTTAGTTGAAGTATAACATCATATCATAATGCATTAGGTTTATCCTTAAAGGATTAATAAAATGCTAGTAATATTTTTTCATGACGCCCGTATTTAACCCTCGAAGAATTGGGTTATTGTACATTCGTCATAAAGTAAATTCGTCATATTTTTAAAAGTCCATACATTGAAAGTAAATTCGTCACATGTATAAAAAATATGTGTAAACTCGTCACAGGTTCATGAGGGTTATTGTTAAATTGACACAAATCCTCAATTCACATATATTTTTCTTTAAGTAGCGATAGCAAGCAAGTTTTTAGCGCATGTAATATATTGATCGGTAATTAAATGTTACATGTTTTTAAAATGCTTCAATTTGATATACTAAAAAAGGAGGCTGAATATATAGATTGGAAATTAAGGAATTTCAAATTTGATATATCCTTAAAGATGAGAACACGTCGATCCATAGCACATGATAAAGAATTGAAAACTATTTTGGACAATTACGTCAACATGTTTTTTGGCTGAAGTACTTAAGAAAACTTTCTGTTTTGCAGCATTTTAAAAACATGTAACATTTAATTACCAATTAATATATTATATATTAAAATATAGGTAGTTTTTTTACATAGTTTCTATACTTTTAAGTCCGATTATTTTTAAATAATTATAAACAAGTCAGCTACTCAGAATCTGTGATTTTTACTTAGGTTAAGAAAAAAAGTGATTATAACTGTGATGTATATTTTTCTTATAATTATAATGTTGTTCTTAAATCAGCCACTGTCTGTGTCTTTTATGTAGGTTTTAGGTTAATTAAAGACTAACTGTCTTTCTTATTATTTGTAATGTTACGGGCATACCAGCCACTTGAGAACTATGATTTTTACGTAGATGTTAGGTTATTAAATTTATTTATTTTGTTGTAATCAAGTCAGTAAGTCGAGATCTGTGATTCTTTATAAATATTAAGTTAAATTTAAAAAAAGATGATTATTGCTGTGATTCAATTTCTTTCTATTGTTTATCTTTTTATTGTTAAGTGTCAGGCAAATCGTTCACTCGAGAACTGTGATTGTTGTTAAGTAGATGTAAGGTAAATTATTAAACTTGATCTGATTCCGAAAAATAAAACAACATTTTATTCTACTTCTTTTTTATTCTTTTTGCTATCAGTGCGAATAAAACCTATGTGACGAATTTACAATAAACAAAAATAATATATTGAAAATAAATTAGAATTGTGGCAAATTTACACATACTTTTTATCGTGACGAATTTACTTTGTGACGAATGTACAACAACCCGAAGAATTAAGCAAAGGTATTCACACACCCAGACACATTTTTCCAGTTTTGTGTGGTTGCTACTGAGAATTTCCTAATAATAAATCATTAATTTCGAAAAAAAAGATCAATAACATTATTATTAACAACAGAAATAAATGTAGATAAATTAGTTAGCAAAGAACATAATGAAATAAGACATAATAATAATATTAGATAATATTGGGCTACTATTTTTATTTTACTTTTTTATGTTTTTAAGAAATATTAAAAATTATTATATCATGTTAATAAAACAATAATAATAAACCTATTTTTATATTGACAAATGGTTTTTTCTTAATTTATTTTCTAAGAATCATTTGAAAATGTAATTTTAAGATGCGAAGTAAATAAAGGACATAATAATAGATAGTTAAATAAAAGCATACTATTAAAAACAACACAAAAGCAGATAAAATCGAAAAATAATAGTTACATAAACATCTCATTCCAAATAATTTACATTAAAAATCATTCGAGGTGGCCAACATAATTATAAAATAATTCTGTCAAACAATACTAAATAAATTATTAAAACTTCATCATAAATATTCATACATAAAATGTCCGACTTGTCCGGTAATAATTCTAATCTACTTGGACTGAATCGGAGAGTCAAATCGCCAAGCAATCACCCTAAGGCGCGTCGCCCATACAACCAACAGTCGAGGCGCAGTCGGGGCGCGGCCGGGCGCGTTAGGCGCGTCGCCCACATAACATTTGTAAAGAAAATCTCGTTGCAACGTGCCTCTTCTGTGCCTGCGCCTCAACTGCACCTCGACTGTTGATCTTGTGAGCGACACGCCTAATGCGACCGCGCCTCGACTGCGCCTCGACTGTTGGTCGTGTGGGCGACGCGCCGTAGGATGACTACTACTGTCCCTCAATTGTCGTGGCAATGAATGTGCTTCAGCAAACATGAACGACGCGCTGCCATAGGGGGGCAGCCGCGTCAACATCCTGAAGATTTTGCTATCATAGTTTTTGCCCGTGGCTTCACTTGCATTTAATTCGGGGTAACACAGTTCCCCTTTCCTGAATTTCAGGTACCTGTTACTTGTAGTTTTTGCCCTAGCGCCTTATTTATTGTGATAGCAATGTTAAGTTTTCCCTTTTCTTCCCTCTTTCTCCCTTATTTCTCAGCTTTTTTAGCATTTGTCTGTCTCCAGGGTCTCAACTATAATGAGCTACCGACTACTACCAGAACACCTGGTTGTATCTAATTTATATCATGTTTTCTTTTAAAACAGCCTTTGGTCATAATTTTCATAAAGTACTCTTTACTTTAATATTATAAAAGCGATAGTGAGTTTGTTTGTTTCGTCTTCACGACTAAATGGCTTAACTGATTTTAATGAATTTTGGTACAGAGATAGCTGGGACCCTAGAGACGAAGACAGGCTAAAAAAAAGAGAAACCGGGAAGAAAAGGGGAGAGAAAGATATTTTTTTTTTTCGTTCAGCACGCGGCTTAAAGTTAGCCCAAGTAACTGTGCCACACGGACGAATTCGTGGTGGCGAAGCTAGTTTTTTTATATATTTCTATAGGTTCAAAAAAGTTCGAAATTCATAAAAAACTTGCGCGTAAGCAACTCGCGCTTGCGTCACTTGTTGCGTTCACGTGATTACCTTCCAGCCAGTCACGTCACGGTGATTCGTGGAATTGAACGATACGTTTCATTTGCACAGTCTAGCAGATAAATGTAAATAAAAACAACAAACAAATATGTTTTAGTCAGATTTTTATTATACCGTAACCTTATTTCATAGTCAATTGAATTGGCATATTTTTTATGTTTTTTTTTTTTTAATTTGAATGTGTCGCTAGTGATGGTGAAGGCACAATTATTGGATATTAGAAAGAAGACCGGCTAAACGGAACAAAGATGAAATTTGGCACAGAGGTACATTATAGTCTAGAATAACACATGGGATACTTTTTTCGATCATCACGCGGGCAAAGCCAGCTTAGCGATGTGACTTCCAGCGTGACGGTTTTTTTTTGCGTTTGGGAAATCATCAAATAACTTCCCTCGCTCTGGGCGGAGCGAGGGGAGTGTCAGACTTGTACTAACTAAAACCCATCCATGTTCCTTCTATTGCCCTTTACGTTCCGGGGCCGCGGTATCTCTTTCGAACAACCCGCAACCCCGGCAGGTGGTGGCCCTAGCAGGCCCTTCGGCTTTGCTGACAACGTGACTGTACTCAAGCAAAGGAAACAAAGTGACGCACGCGCATGATACAAATTATGCGCTTGTCTCAAAATGCATTGCCGCCGGTAGCTGTGAATAGGAACGTTTCACATCGGATACGCGTTTACCGCATACTTTCATATTTACGCATTTTTCGTCAAAAAATACTCAACAATAATTGTTTGGGAATCCCATTTTGTTATGATTTTTTTTGGGGTATTTGTTACAGCATTCTTTTTCTTTTAATTTGTTGACGTTACTCGCTTCCATATTAGCATTTAGTCAAATCTCGGTACAGACGCCTGCACATCAAGCTACTACAATCTGTCAGATTTCTTTGATGGATTTTCGACTTTATTTCTAAAGTATTAGGTTCAAGGTTCATTGACAAATTGAGAGTTTTGGGTAGCTTGACCTGCAGGCGTCTGTACATGGCGGACGGGGTTGTTATTTGAGATGGTATGGTAGTCTGCTTAGTCTTTATCAACTACTAGCTGCACCCTCGGCTTCGCCCGTGTCATGATAAAAAAGTATCCTATGTGTTATTGCAGACCATAATCTACCTCTGGGCCGAATTTCATCAAGATCCGTTCAGTAATTTTGGCGTGAAAGAGTAATAAACATCTATACATCCATCCATTCTCACAAACATTCGCATTTATAATATTAAATAAATAAATAATAGTAATAAGTAGGATGTTGGGGTCGGCTTCTAGTCTTACCGGATGCAGCTGAATACCAGCATTTTACATGGACCATATACATGAGGAAGTTATTTTTAAGACATCGTTCACAAAAAGTAATAAAAATAAACTTTATATATAATAGAAAAAGAACTCAAATAATCTGTTTATTGGTTTTTGTTAACAATGACACTAAGTACCTATTTATCAAATAAATATTTTGTGTACCAACATAAGTTTATAAAAAAAAATTATTATCAGACAAAAACAAAAAAAAAACTACTAAAAGTAAAAAAATAAAATCTGAATTAAAATTACAACCAAAACCATGATGAGGATTAAAATTATAATAATTATAATAGCAGTTATAAAAGACAGAAAAAAAATATAAAAGGTAAAAAAACTGTTATGTGCGAAATGTTATTAAGTGGGTGTCCTTTTTTTTAAACCGTTAGACTTTTAATTTTAACTTCGTTACTTTAGCCAACTTTAGTTTTAAACATTTTGTAAAACAGACATTGTGGAATGCAAATACATTAATAATGTTTTTTGTTTAATTAAGGAAATCTCCGCACTGCACTGTTTTTTGTATAATATTTAATATTTTAATTAAGAAAAAAAAAACACGCTTCAGCAAGGGTATACGTATACATTTTTATTATGCTGGTGACTTTATTTAATAGTCAATGACGTCAATGTCAATTGCATTGGCATAAATGTATATATTTTTTTAAATATTTTATGTACGCAAAGAGATTGTATACCTACTTATTTATTCGTAGTCCTCGACGTGATCAATAAATCTTATACGATTTTAAATCATGTATGTATGCAAAAATTTCAGCTAAATTTGAAACCAGGAAGTGAGACAAGATTATATTTTAAAAAATTATTTACATTGTTAATTTGTTAATGTAAAAGACGATTTTCACCTACTGGTGAAGCTAATAAATTGTCTTAAAAAGACAAAAATTATAATAAGAAACACTTTAATGTTATGATATTAATACTGCTAGGATTTTATTAAATGAGCGCGAACATTAATTTCAATCCTTACTATCCTTACTTCCTTACTTAATATTATAAAAGCGAAAGTGAGTTTGTTTGTTTGTTACCTCTTCACGCTTTAATGGCTAAACCGATTTTGATGAATTTTGGTACAGAGATAGTTGGGAACCAGGAGACGGACATAGGCTAATTTTTATTTAAAAAAAAGTGGGATGTGAGAGAGAAAGAGGGAAGAAAAAGGAAAACTTAGCGTTCCTATTACAAATCAATAAGGCGCAAGGGGAACTGTATTACTCCAAATTTAACGCGGGCGAAAACTAGTAGGTTATAAATTAGCCTTACAAGTCAAATTATGTTCTTCACTACATTTCTAATTGGTGGTTACCACCCAAGAAGAAAAAGGAATACAAGTTTGTTATATAAAACTAGCCTATTACTGTCCCACTATTGGGCAAAGCCTCTTCTCCAACAGAAAAGGGACTAGCATTAATTACCACGCTTGTTCAAGACGGATTGGCAATTTCAGACACGATCCTTACTAATATTATAAAAGCGAAAGTGAGTTTTTTTATTTGTTTGTTTGTTACGTCATCACGTCCAAATGGCTAAACAGATTTCGATGAATTTTAGTTACAGAGATATTTGGGCGCTGGAGACGGATATTTTTTTTTAAGTGGGATTTGAGGGAGAAAGAGGGAAAGAAGGGAAAACTTAGCATTTTACAAATCAATAAGGCGCAAAAAAAACTACAGGTAGCAGGCAACTGCAAATCACAAAAGGGAAACTGTGTTACCTCGAATTTCACACAAGCGAAACCAAGCAAAAGCTTGTAATACCATATAAATGAATAAAAACACATTAAGGAACTAAAACACCTGGCACTTGAGAAAACTTTATATTATAAAAAAAAAGTTTATGTGTCAGCTGTCAGTTTGACCTCGACCCCTTTGACATTACGTTACACGAACTAACAACAGTAGGGCAGTAGGACCGTTTTTTTTTTAAACTAAATGTCAATTGCTACCATTTTCCGTCATTGCAGTTATAATAATAGATTGATAACAATCTATTTGGCCTTTATTCAATGCGGGGTCAATTTTAAGTGGCTAGACTTTTTACTCAACCTTTTTCATTGTTACAGAGTAGTTAGTAGATGGAAGGCCAATGTCTCAATCATTACAGTACACTGTAGTGCATCTTATTTTCCTGTCAAGTTTAAAGCCCGCAGTACACATTGAGCCAAAGTATTGGGCCAGGCTATTGGGCTAAGATAATGAATTTCCAATGTCGCTGTATACACATTGGTGTCAATGATGACGAAGCGCGTCAAAATCCTTTGATGTGTGAACAAAAAACCAACAACAATCGGTTTGCTCGCCAATGTTGGCGCCAACCGAACATCGCTGCCAACATACCGCCAAGTAGCCCTCTACACTTTGGAAAAATAGGCTGGTCCAACACCTTGGCCCAATGTGAACTGCGGGCTTAACATGATTATAATATGTACTTGTTTCGACAAACAGGAAATTGTTGTCTATTTATTTATTTACCTACTAAACTCTTGCCAAAAATGTCTAAAAGAAAGACATTATGACCACAAGCTGATAATGTTTTAATTCGCGTTCTTTGGTATCCTTACTAATATTATAAAAGCGAAAGTGAGTTTGTTTGTTTGTTACGTCTTCACGCCTTAAAAAAAATGGCTAAAGCGATTTTAATGAATTTTGGTACAGAGATAGTTGGGTCCCTAAAGACAGATGAGCTATTTTTTTTTAAAGTGGGAACTTTCAACTATATACCAAAATTCATCAAAATCGGTTTGAGGGAAAAAAGGGAAGAAAAGGGAAAACCTAGCTTTGCTATTACAATAAATAAGGCGCAACGGCAAAAAACTACAGGTAGCAGTTACTTGCAAATCAGGAAAGGGGAACTATGTTACAACGAAATTAACGCGAGCGAAGAAACGGGCAAAAGCTAGAGTTAAAGTAACGCGTGCTATTTTTTATTCTATCGCCACAATGTCAAATAAAAAAAAAAACACGAATGGTCAACATTTGGCTGCACATAATATAACATTTAGCGCAAGGTTGTCATTTGTATTGTAATGACGAAACTAGCTCGGGATAGTTCGTCATTCAAATTCTGTGATACCGAATCATTTTGCTACGTGACCTACCGAAAACAATTTCAATTCAATTGTCCCACTTCTAAATATTTCGAACTTCAATTTTCCATGCCATTGTTTAGCAAACAAAGTGCCGAAAATGTATGTCTGACGTCAAGTGACATTACGTGTGTGTTCACATAGACGTGTTTATTACAAAATAAACAGACTCTTTCATTAGATTCATCAGTAAATATGATGTAAAAAAAAAATTGACAATTGTCGGTTTTTGATTGCGCTGAAAATTTTAATTATTAGTTTAGATTACCATGTGGTAGTTGGTAAGCAACTTCATGCGAAATCCAATATGGCGGACTGCTAAAGATGGCGGTCTAGTTAAGGCGCATCGCCCACACGACCAAGAGTCGAGGCGCAGTCGCGGCGCAGTCGCGGCGCGGCCGAGCGCGTTAGGCGCGTCGCCCACACGACATTTGTAAAGAAAATCTCACATCAGAGTCACGCCGCAGCGAGATTTTCTTTACAAATGTCGTGTGGGCGACGCGCCTAACGCGCTTGGGCCTCGTCTGCGCCTCGACTCTTGGTCGTGTGGGCGACGCGCCTTAGTATACTCATGATCTTTTCACCTGACATGTAGCAAGTAAAAGGGTTTGCCGATTAAAATACGAGTCATCGTGTTTTTTAACCAAAACATTTAGTAAACCAAATAGTTTATATTGATTAAATTAAAAATAACTACGTTTATCTATGCATGATACATAAAGATAAAATAAATATATGTATCAAGTATTAGTAGCCCATGAATTTGGAAGTTTAATACACGTGCAACTACGACAATGCCTTAAAATATACATTTTGATAATATCTCTTGACGAATAAGTTTTTTTTTAAATTTAATTCAAAACTTTGAGAACACTGTCACAGAATAAATACTTAGTACTAACGTACGATATTAGATATATTAGTAGAGTAATTAAAACCATACAAATTATCATTCCGTTTCATAATTTCCCTGTTTATTTTCTTATTAATTATTCGAAAGATTATAATAAAATAAGAAAAACTTAAATATAATTTTGCTATTTTAAAGGCTGCGTCTACAGAACACGCTGTAGTTATGAGTTCAAAAGAATAGTTAATTATGTCCGACTGCAATTATTATTTAAATTTAATTTCTGTATTTACACATACATTTTTTATTTACCGAATTGTTTAAATTGTGCTTAATTATGTACTAACATAATTAGTGACTATTGTTTTTAACAGAATGCCAAACTGCATTCTAACAATTAGTGAAAATTCTAATATTAAATTAATCGTTTGGTGTGCCATTAGTAAAGTTAGCAATTAATAGTCTTAATAGCTTCTGATTCTACTAAAAACAGATGTCACTAAAAGATGGATGAAGAGGGAAAAGAAGACCAAAGAAAAGATAAATGGATTGTAAGGAATGTTATAAAGGGAAAGGAGTTAATGCCGTGACGTCTGTCAGGGGAGAATGGAGGTAAAAAACGTATTGCGCTGACCTTAAATACAATGGGACAATAGAAAAAAGATGATGAATAGCTTCTAATTGAGCTGTAAATACTGACAAACCGCATACCACTCATTTTTATCATAACTTTGTCACACATAAAGTATTTCTCCTGTACCGTTTGTGCGTTTACAAACATTTAAATTCATACACAAACAGCCAGACCCGGAACAAGAACGTGTAGTCCATACAAATATCTGGTGATCGAACTCGGGACATGCAGCGTAACAGATAATCAATTTTACCTGTTTATAATATTATTATGGCATACATAACTTTACGCCTGTATTAGCCTAAGGGCTAGGCAGAAGTGTAGCTAACAATACACCCACTTTTCGTAATAAGGGAGAGCTTACTGTCATCAACCGCATGGGTGATACTGAGAAATTCCTAATTAAAAAACCCCATTGAAAAGTTAAATATGGGGTTGCGTTTTTTAGAGGACGCAATATTTTTTTTGTGGGTGGCGATGCCACTAACTTGGTTTCAGCTTTACACTGACCCCCCTACACATGAAAAAAAAAATTACGTACTCTAAAAAACGCAGGGTAAGGCCTAAAAATGTGGGCACGCTACAATAGTGGCGGTAAGTCCCCTCTTTGAGGAGTGGCTGGAGAGGCGTCATGGCGTCCTCACCTACCGCCTGACGCAGGTCCTCACCGGACACGGAAGTTTCGGGAGGTTCCTGCACATCATCGGGCGGGAGGAAGCGCCCGGGTATCACCATTGTGACGATCGCCCGGAGGACACGGTGGAGCACACAGTGGCGATCTGCCCGGCTTGGGCGGAGCACCGCTGTGCCCTCGTAGAGGCGATCGGCGGCGGCGATCTCTCGCGTCCGGCCCTGGTTCAGGCCATGGTCCGCAGCGAGAGGGAATGGGAAGCGGTCACCACCTTCTGCGAAGCAGTACTGCTAGCGAAGGAGGTGGCCGGGCGTTTGAGGGAGAGAACATCTGCCCAACCCAGCCGCCGCGGGAGACGCCCATGGCGCCGGGCGCCGCGAGACGACTTCCGGCCACCGTAGATGCGGGTTTGTGGGCGGTGCGCAATGGGTAGTTCACCGTCCGTCCGTCGATTGACGACAGGCCGTGTCGACGGCGCGTTCGTGTTTCACGCGCGCCTCAAAGAGAGTCAGCAAAGCAGAGGGGCTTGCCAGAGCCTCCGCCTGCCGGGGTTGCGGGTTGTTCGAAAGAGATACCGCGGCCTCGGAACGTAAAGGGCATTAGAAGAAACATGGGTGGGTTTTAGTCAGTACAAGTCTGACATGCCCCCCCGCTCCGCCCAGAGCGGGGGAAGTCATTGGATGATTTCCCACCCGAAAAAAAAAAGGCCTTAAAATTTAACATTTCAATGAAATACTGGGAATTAATCTTAAAACCTCGCTTTTGTGACCACTGGACCAACGAGGCCGTCATAGTCGAACGTTATGCACAAAACCAATTAGCTTGGTTCCAATTTCGTGCACAAACTCAAGGACAAAGAGCTCATTTTTCAAACGCCGCGCCGGTTAAGGCCGAATCTATTCGGGCATCCCCAGAAAGCACGTGATCAAGTAAGTAGTAAATGAATGAATGAAATTTAAAACTTGTTCATTCGAAATAGAATTAGACACATTTTAAATTTAGAATGTCGTCGTAATTTAAAAGCGAGTACATTCATATTATTTGGCCTTTCACTACTTTGTGGTTTTTTGTTTTTGTGATTGTTAAGGTTATTAACTTTATATTTTTCCAGTTTCCTTGACGAGTTTATCTTTTTTTGTGTTTTATTGGATTTCTTTCCAATTGAAACGTTTTATTGTTGTTCTATAGGCAAATAATATGTGTATATTTATTTAAAAAAAAAAAAACGCATTGAGATAACCCAATAGTGAATTGAACTTAACAGAAAAATAATGGCAACAAAAAAATATTTGCCGCAAGGCCACAACTTAAAAAGCAAAAGTCTTACCGGTCATGAAAATCGTTGTAGTGCACAATATCCAATTGATACAAATCATTCCCGCGCAAAACATTTGCACTGACGACTAATAAACACACACATAACAGATAATAACACCACGAAAACATTTAATAAAACTTTCAAAAACAATAACTAACACAAAAAAAGAATTTACTAAAGAGTAAAAAAAAAAAGAAAAAAAAAATGCCTATTTTTAATTTGCAGCACTATTTTCGCGACGACATTCGCCGTTCGAATTTTAAATACTACTGAACGGCCAATGGACTTCATACCACTACTTCATTTTTTCCGTAAACACAGCTGATCTTTAAATACATAAAAATTTTCAACTCTATTTCTTTTAGTGTAAGGTTGAAAATCGAGTACCAGTTAGTAAAGTAACTCAAACTTCGAATTGTTTATGGTTTTCGGAGTGCCATTAATAATTAATTAATCGCTGATTGTCTTCTTATTCAAATAGTGCTTGGAATAATCGCATGCAGTAAAACAAAACATAATTTCTTGGGTCTTAATAAATTCATCAATATCCTAGCCTTTAATAAACTGTCTTGAGGACAGCCACGTGTAAAAGAATTCCAGCCAGCCAACGTTTGTGTAAAAATTATAATAAAAAAAACATTTTGATAAAATTAGCTCAGTAAAACTAGGAAGACACTGAAAACACATAGTTCTTACTGAATGCGTCTCTTAATGGCGCGAGCGCAATGCCAAAACACTAAATATAAAATTTGGCAACAGTACAAAAAAATATGTGTGTGTGATATCACACCTACGAGTATGTACACACAATGACACATCAACCTATACAAAACCAGTTTTTGCGGATCTCTCATTGTACTTGAAATCTATGGTGTACGATCCGTTGCTGAGAGAGCAGCATAAACTGGTTTTGTATAGGTTGATGTGTCGTCGTGTGTACACTCAACAAACCTAGCTAGTTACTGGCTTGAAAGGAATAGTTGAAATACAATGTACACTCAACAAACCTAGCTAGTTACTGGCTTGAAAAGAATAGTTCTTAGAACTCTACGGATGTTTTCAAATGAAATTAAAATTTATAAACAATTAATGTTTTTTTTTTTATTAATATTCATTTATTTCAAGTAACCAAGACTTATTTGAGGTAATATTAAACACTAAACAGAAGCATTCCAATTTCAATTAAATATTATGTCAGAAAACAATAAAATTACATTAAATAAACAAATTATACAACATAAAAAATTAAATTAGATATTGATATTAAAATAAAATGCAATAAATTAGATTAAAAGTCAGCAGATTCAAATTTCATAAAAAAGTCAATTTAATATCGTCAAGTAGAAATAAGTAAAAAACAATTAAATTTTTTTTCACGGGAATTGGAATTGGAAATGGTCTGGCACAGCCATGTCGGATATTAATTTTAACATAATATAATCTATACTAAAATGTAGTGTAACAAACTGAAATCTGTTCAAATAACGAAAAGGGGAAAACAATAACAGAGCGTCAAAAAATCATCTACATTGCTCGCAATAAGAAAAGTGCCGAGTCAGCATTGCCACGTTGGATGGCAATGCTGATTCTGTGGCCAAAATAAAGGCCAGCCTGGTCACGTGAAGAGTTGACGAACTGCTTTGCGATGTCCCGAAAAACTAGATAAGCACTCGGACCTCATGACCTACCTGGCACATTTTTATTGTAATAGCAATGCTAAGTCTGCCCTTATCTTCCCTCTTTCTCCA
This sequence comes from Ochropleura leucogaster, assembly GCA_958449745.1. Lineage (NCBI taxonomy): Eukaryota > Metazoa > Arthropoda > Insecta > Lepidoptera > Noctuidae > Ochropleura > Ochropleura leucogaster. Next base: position 3,640,974 of record OY288220.1, on the reverse strand, counting down.
TCACATCTCAATCTTTTTTTAAAACTATCCCTGTACCAAAATCGGTTAAGCCATTTAGGCGTGAAAACGTAACAAACAAACTCACTTTCGCTTTTGTAGGCATGTAATCCCAGCCATAGTTTCAACCCCAAACGCCTTGGATTTAAATGGATTTAAAACATCCATCGGTTTCTCAGAAAACGTAATCTATATCCCTCTAACCTGTCTACTTATTAAGTTCGTTGACTGTACCTAACGAACTATCATAATGTACACACGACAGCAGGTTCACCTATTCTAAACTATTATAACCTGATCTCTCTACTACGGTGTGCGATCCGTAGTAGAGAGATCAGGTTAAAATGGTTTTGTGTAGGTTGATGTGCCGTCGTGTGTACCTAAAAAAACGCGTTTCTCAGAATCTATACCTATAGTACGGCCAACGAGAAGCGATACCAAATGTAAACAAAACCCATGCTAAAACCCCATCTAAAATGGCCGCCCGAATGTTGGCGAACCCGTCTTAACGTTGTCATGTTTTTGCCGGGAGAACGAGACATTACGACAAAGGCACAAGATGGAAAGAGCTAAATATTACACAGTTGTTCTTTAGGTTAATGACCTTTCGTATCGCTTCTCGTTGGCCGTACTATATATAATATACCTCTAACCTGTATACCTATTAAGTTCGTTGTCTATACCTAACAGACTATGATTAATCCTTACTAATATTATAAAAGCGAAAGTGAGTTTGTTTGTTACGTCTTCACGCCTAAATGGCTTAACCGATTTTGATGAACCGATTTTGGTACAGGGATAATTTTAAAAAAAGATTGAGATGTGATGGAGAAAGAGGGAAGATAAGGGAAGACTTAGCATTGCTATTACAATAAAAAAGGCGCAAGGGCAAAAACTACAGGTGGCGGGTACCTGTAAATCAGGAAACGGGAACTGTGTTACCCCGAATTTAACGCGAGCGAAGCCGCAGAAGCTAGTGATACTATAAAATTTTATTTTAACTTTGGATCTTCTAAAAAATTTTGGATACTATTATAAGCTATATCTATACTAATCTATACTATCTATACTAATATTATAAATCTGAAGAGTTTGTTTGTTTGTTTGAACGCGCTAATCTCAGGGACTACTGGTTGGAATTGGAAAATTCTTTTAGTGTTGGATAGTCCATTTCTTGAGGAAGGCTATAGGCTATATAACATCACGCTACGACCAACAGGTGCTGAGCAGCGCGGGTGGAACCGTGGGGAACAGCTAGTTAAGAATATTTTTGTGGACCGTATATTTTCAGGCAATTTATTGTATTTCTGTGTACTTCATTTAGGGTCACTGACAACTTGTAACGACTGCCAAAGATTTAGAAATGACAGCCGAGGCCAACGACTTTCTCTATTTACCAAAAATAAAATAGCCAGAAGAATAAATAAATTACTTTAAATGCGTTACAGTGAGTGATATGATTTCACTTTTAAATTATACATGCGCTGAGATAAGATTTGAGTAACTAGCCATCGGAATGCATCGTGGTTACTTTTGAATGTGTTCTATACAAGGTCAAATTAGCTAGAGAAACTTTGTTCACATATTATCATTCTTGCCCATATCACAAATTATTTGACCCAAGGACTCTTCTTCCTTCCTGTTTTTATTATACTAGCTGTTCCACGCGGTTTCACCCACGCTGCTCAGCACCTGTTGGTCGTAGCGTGATGTTATATAGCCTATAGCCTTCCTCAAGAAATGGACTATCCAACACTAAAAGAATTTTCCAAATCCAACCAGTAGTCCCTGAGATTAGCGCGTTCAAAAAAACAAACAAACAAACTCTTCAGCTTTATAATGTTAGTATAGATTACTAGCTTTCGCCCGCGACTTCGTCTACATGGCATAGTTACTTTGGGCTAACGCTTCCTTTAACCCGCGTGATGATGATGAGTTTAAATGTGCTCCGTACCATACAGGAGAAATTCCTAGTGTGGGGAAACGTTTTTAACAATAAATAAATATTTTAGTTTTTTTTTTTTCAAATTGGATCAGTATTCGAAACAGACAAAAAACTCTTTCCTCTTTATATTATTATTGCTACAAAGATTTCGATTGTTTTTTTTATTTTTTGTATTTGACCCGCACAACAGCTGTATTGGTTAGAACTTCTGTTTTTTTCTAACTTTAGATCAAAACTTTGGTATAGTCTGTAAAACTAACAACACTTTTACTATATTTCTAACTTTAGATCACACATTCGCTATGGTCTACTTAGCCTTGGTTTTGAAAAGTATCAATCTATTGCTGATTGTTAGATTACCCGTGACCGAGCTGTTTTTAGCAGCAAAAAACCTATTGTTTCCTTAACAAAAGCGTTTAAATTTATTCATTCCCTCTGTAGGGCAAATTAGCTAGCTATTATTGGCCAATCGCTACGAAAAGAGTCGACTTTGCTTTGCCAAATCCTTTATCATTTAAATTACTTTTTGGACAAATATAAATATAGTGTTGCAAGATTTTGTTCACCAACTTCATGAAAATGTGGAGTTATTAAATTTATTTGTATGTTTGTTACACATTCCTTTCCAATATCATTAAAGCGAAAGTGAGTTTGTTTGTCTTCACTACTTACAATTTTGATGAATTTTGGTACATAGATAGTTAGGACCCTGGAGACAGACATAGTTTTTTTTTTTTAAGTGAGCAATGAGGGAGAAACAGGGAAGAAAAGGGAAAACTAAGGCGCAAGGGCAAAAACTACAAGTAGCAGGTACCTGATACCTGAATATTTGGGATCTGTTTTTTATCATTACGTACGGAACGCTAAAAAGTATTTTTAAACAGTGTATCTCTCTTTTTCTTAGTCATTCTCAACAGATTTTGTGTAGGCCTCTTTTTTTCTGAATGACATCTCCCAGTTTAACCTAGTTGGTTGTCGTCAACTTAACCGGGCGATTCCTTTGGATGCCTCCGGCTAGTGCAAAAAAACTTACAAACTAAGCGACTACACGTTAAGGGCACCCCCTGTGGGGTACGAGCCCGGCCTAGGCCCCACAGAGGGTGCCCTGAGCGTGTCGGCTATCTATATATCTAATATAGATAGCCGACACGCTCAGGTTTTCGTTCCCATACTCCTCCGAAACGGCTGTACCTACCGATTTAAATTTGTGTACATATCGGGTAGGTCTGAGAATCGGCCAACATCTATTTTTCATACCCCTAAGTGGGCAGCGGGTGAAACCGCTGGGCACAGCTAGTAAGTATATATCGGCTTGCGCCGGTCTGGGCGGAGTGGGGTAGCGTCAAACTTTGAACAAAAAACTTTTTGATTTGCTGACATCTACATGAGGCGCGCCTGAAACATGAACGCGCCGTTGTCACGGCCTGTCGTAACCAGACGGTTGGACGGTGAGGCACCCATTGCTCATCGTCCACAAACCCACTTCTATGGTGGCCAGGTGTCGTCTAGTGGCGCCCGTCGCCCGGAGCGTCCCCCACGGTGGCTAGCTTGGTTTGAGGTTCTCTCCTTCAAACATCCATCACCTCCTCCCGGACACAGTGGTGCTCCGCCCAAAAGAACAGACTGCCAGTGTGCTCCACCGTGTCTTCCGGGCGATCGTCACATTGGTGACACCTAGTCGTTTCCTCCCGCCCAAAGATGAGCAGGAACCTCCCGACACTTTCATGCCTGGTGAAGTCAGGCGGTAGGTGAGGATCCAGTGGCGCCCAACTTCCCCCACCCTGTGCGCAGCGGGGCGGGGGGAGTGGCAGACTTTTACTAACTAAAATCCTCCCATGCTCCTTCTTTAACAGGGGCCGCGGTATTTCTTTCGAACCACCCGCAACTTCGGTAGGGTACATTTTTGTCGTGTTTCCATTTCAATTGTGGTCTTCCTCGAGTTTATTTTTAGCCGCAGAGGGGCCTGCCAGGGCCAACGCCGTTCCTGCCGGCGTTGCGGGTTGTTCGAAAGAGGGTGGGGCAAAGTGTTTTTTTTAACTTCATGGTATACATATACTAAGCAATGGCAATGAAGTAGCAACAATGAAAAAATAAGATATTACATGCAATTTAAAGTTGACCCTAATGTTCAATAGATGGCGTTGTGCCTTTTTCTAAATCGCGCTATGGTTTCGTTACATGCGATTGATAGGGTCCTTCCGTTTCTACTATAAGTTACGTACTGTGATGTCTAGTGTCTGTATCTACTTAAATAAAGCTATTTTTTGAAACAATCTCTGGAATTATTCAGAGATTTTAAAATTTTATAAATTAATGATTAATAGCTTTTGCCCGCGGCTTCGCTCGCGTTAAATTCGGTAGCGCCTTATTGATTTGTAATAGCAACGCTAATTTTTTCCCTTTCTCCCTCAAAATATAGCCTATGTCCATCTCCTGGTTCCTAACTATCTCTGTACCAAAATCCATCAAAATCGGTGTAGCCATTAAAGCGTGAAGAGGTAACAAACAAACTAACTTTCGCTTTTATAATATTAGTAAGGATGAACCGTATAGTTCGGTACGGACCTCGGGCTTCGCGGGCTGGACATTCAAACCTCCGCTGGCTCGGTACTGGCCCCGAAAGGGGTCGAACATTTAAGTCTTACGATCTCCTCATTTTTTGTGTACATATATTATTTTCTGGTTAAACAATTATAGGGTGCATTCATTAAGATAGTTAAATAAAATCTCATGTGTTAACGTCATTAGAAGATCTTTAATTATTGAGCAAGTTTCTTAATTAACCCTTATAAAATCCAAATGCGAAAAAATTACGATCATCGCCATTTTAATGGAGGTGTAGGTCGACGCTAAAAATCATAAAAAATGTGGTTTTCGGACATACAAACTCCACATCATTGGGCATGATTAACGTGTCCTTTTATAACGTAAATCAAAATCATTTGTAATTGAACTTAAATTAGCAGTGGTAAAGATATATTTTGAAAAATCTAAAGTCGAAGTTTCTCGCCAATCGTGCTTGTTTACATTTTTAATTCCACATTATATCACACAGACGCAAATAGATTCTATGACAAATGAAACAAATATCAATTCAAATATTCTAACATAAAAATCATTTCGTATGTAATAATAAATTATAACATAAAAATCTAATCGTAATTTACAATAATAGGACACGACCGTAATATTTATAACCACTACTCAAGTTACTTTCGAAATTGACGTCCATTTTTAGGGTTCCGTAGTCAACTAGGAACCCTTATAGTTTCGCCATGTCTGTCTGTCCGTCCGACCGTCTCCGTCCGTCCGTCCATCCGTCCTTGCTTAATCTCTGTGACCGTTAGCACTAGAAAGCTGAATTTTTGTACCAATATGTATAATATCAATCACGCCGACAAAGTGGTAAAATAAAAATTGGAAAAATATGTTTTATTAGGGTAGCCACCCTATATGTAAAGTGGGAAGTGTTTTTTTTTTATTTCAACCCTAACGTGTGATATATTGTTGGAAAGGTATTTAAAAATGAAAAGGGGTTTACCGAATTCATTTTTTGATAATGTCAATAATTTCGGAAATAATCGCTCCAAAAGTAAAAAACAATGTGTCCCCCTCCCTCTAACTTTTGAACCATAAGTTTAGAAAATATGAAAAAAATCTGAAAAGTAGAACTTTATAAGGACTTTCTATGAAAATCATTTTGAACTTCATTGACACAACAGTTTTTGTACAAAAAAGACAAAAAGTTGTACAAAATAATTTCTGGACTAAGTTTGTAGTATCATCGTATATGCAAGCATTTTTTTTAACTTCGTTTACATATTTTATTATCCTGAACGTATCTTTTTCCAAACAAAAAAAGAATTATTGAAATCGGTTCTCGCAATCCAAAATTACCACCGAAAACTTCTTGGAAGTCTTTGTATTAATTAGTAACCCAATTCCCCGAGAGATGGCGCTGTAGGTACTTATTACATTGGATCGGGTATTACCGAATTGTTCGGTTGGTCTCTCCTTGGCATTGGCGGTATCTTATAACTACATAAAACTTCTATTAAGAGCATGCTAAGGCAATTTAGAACAAAACTAAAATTCATTTTTTTACACCATCAAAATGTTAAGGTAAAAACCAGTTCATAAATGGTTCGATAGATGGCGTTGTATAGTGACGTAATTTTTTTAAAAGTCGATGTTAAGATTTTCCGTGCTTTCATGACCTACCGTGGTAAAGTAAGTTGCACTTAAAAATATTCGTAAATTGATTTATGAGTGCATAATCTAATTAGTCGTCGAGGTTTGAGCGTTCCCCTTTGTGTTCGCGCTAAAAACCGTCACAACAAGTCGGAGCGCCTGCCGCGGAGCGTGCATGCAATGTTGCACGCTCCTCCACCTTTAAACTCATAAGTGGGAACACTTATTGTGACGGACGGGAAACTACGGAACCCTACACTGAGCGTGGCCCGACACGCTCTTGGCCGGTTTTTTTTCAAATTATGATGTGTAAATGCGATTATTTCAATCGAGTATTTTTTTGTAAATTAATCAACTTAAATAATAAAATTAAGGAATATCAAAAATTGATAAACGAAAATTAAAATCATCATCTGCCTAGCCTTTTCCCAACTATGTTGGGGTCGGCTTCCAGTCTAACCGGATGCAGCTGAATATCAGTATTTTACATGGAGCGACTGCCTATCTGACCTCCACAACCCAGTTAATACTGGGTAATACGATACCCCTTGGTAAGACTGGTTGTCAGACTTTCGGCACACTGACTACTTGTAACGACTGTCAAAGATCTACAAATGACAGCCGGGACCAACGGCTTAACGTGCTTTCCGAGGCACGGAGGAAACTCGGTATGTAACGGGTGGTCACCCATCCACAGACCAACCTAGGCAAGCGCGGCTTAACCTAAAGATCGACCCGAGCGGCTGCTATTATTTAGCCACGAGCTCCTCAACAACTCAATAAACTCTCTAAACGAAAATTAAAATAATTTGTAAAATATCTACTATAAATATTGATTACAATATTTTTTACACCACTAAAACCGACTCAACAACAAACAGTTTTCTTAAACTGATTGGTTCATTTTGCGCCAATTTTATTTACAAAATTTAAATTTAAATAAGGAATGCACTCGCTGTTCAAATTTATATTAAAATGTTTATTTGCTATTTTATTAATAACTAGCGGCCCGTCCCGGCTTCGCACGGGGGGACTTAAGATTTTTTACATAGTTTTACGTTTTATTTATATTTATTCTCAGTTTTGTTAAAGTTCTTTGTTTTATGTGTTTGATCAAATTATCGTAATATTTACATTTTACTTAAAGGCTTCACTGTAAACTATGTTTGCAGTGGTATTTGTAGGTGCTAACAAAACATATTGATTTTTAGGAGATCCTACTCGAGAAAGGGCTACATATAACTGCCCATGAGAAAAGCACTCTTTTCTTAGGTCGACGCCAACAATCGAAAAAGTTTGCCCCTGTGATTTATTTATCGTAAGGGCAAACGATGTCTTCACAGGAAACTGTAACCTTTTAAAGGATATAGGTAAATCCGTCGGAATCATCGGGATTCGCGGTATGTGAGCGAGCTGTCCGGCTGCGGGCCCAGTGATGATTGTTGCTACAATCACATTGTCTCGTAATTCCCTTATCAAAAGTCTTGTGCCATTGCACATATTGGGAGGGCTTAAATTTCTCAAAAGCATGATAGGAGTACCTCCTTTTAATTTTAGTTCGTGGGGTGACAAGCCGGCAGGGTTGAGGGAATTTAAAAATGCTTGTGGGTAGTGTACTGCATCTTCGATGTTGCACACAGTGTCAATAGATTTGTAACATTTGAAATCACCTGGTACTTTTTCCATAATCATTCTGTTTATATCATTTACGGAATCGTTTCTTGGCGACACTATCGCCCTCGAACAGAGCCAATTGAAATTTCGTTCTGTGAGATTTTCAATGTCGGGATAGATTGTGTCTATAAGAACATCTAGACTGTTAACAGTTTGAGCCAATTCATTGTCCAACGATACTTGGGAGCTATTTGCAACTGGCGATGGTAGTTTTCCATCTCCAAGTTGAAGTATTTTTTGTGAGAAATTTCCATTGTCGTCGTTACTTAAATGTGCTCTCATATTTGTGCGCAAATTTAGAGTTTTAATTGATTGTCACAAAGGTGATGATTTGAGGCACGCTTTAATAACGTCGGCGCGTGTACCTTTAGTTATAACCGGTAGTGTTTGGCGAAAGTCTCCAGCCAATACAAAGGTTACGCCTCCCATCACATTGCCTGAGTTCCTGAGGTCTTTTAATGTGCGGTTCACAGCTTCCACGTGAGCTCTATGGCTCATGGTACACTCATCCCAAATAATCAGTGAAGTGTCCTGTAAGAGCTTCCCAAGTGGACCATTTTTGCGGATTGAGCATACCGATTGCTGTTCTAATGACACAGACAACGGTAATTTAAAGGTCGAGTGAGCAGTCCACCATTTAATAGAGTTGCAGCAATGCCAGAAGACGCGACCGCCAGTGCTTTTCTTCCAGATTGTCGTACTTTGGCTAATATTAAATTGGCAAGAAATGTTTTACCTGTTCCGCCAGGCGCGTCCAAAAAAAAAGTCTACCTTTGTTGTTGATCACACTTTCAATTATAGCATCGAACGCAATTTTTTGATCTGCCACCAACTTGGGTACATTTGAGTTGACATATACTGATAACTCGTTAACATCGTATGTAGAGCTCGGTATGGCATTAACTACATTTTGTAGGGGGCGATTCGGAGAGGGTAACCCAAAGTCTACCAAATTTTTATCGTTCAGTTCTAAAAGTTTATTTTCGATCTGTATCAAACCTTCATTATAAACATTAAAATCTTGTTGACCTCTTTCTTGGGCTATGTGTCTGATATCTTGACACAAATCGTTTTTAAAAGTGTTCCATAATTTGAGAGGTTCCGAGGGGAAACAAAATAATAGAATCACCACAAACAATTCTCTCAGCTTAAGCGGACATTGGGATATTGAAGCTTCTCTCAAAGTTATTTCCCATTGGTTATCATTTTCCAGCAAACCTCTATCTCGGCAAGCGGCTTGGTAAGTTTCTTTAACAATTCCCTCAACTGTTTTTAAATACTGGAATGATGTTGGGCCACGTACATGATGAAGTAGTATCCTGAGATAAAAACATTCTGACTGTGAAGGATGAATGCCCGATTGAACAATTCAAAAGTTATCTAGAGCAAACTTTTATAAGGATTGAACCATTCATTAAAACGATTGTTATGGGTAAACTGTAAAAGGTAGACATATGCTCTCGCAGACTTTTTTAAAAAGAATGTTAAGATGAACAATTCATCCATAGAGCATTTTTGTATAACTTTAACTATATGCCCAGCGCACGCCACGGAAGGCCTCAGAAACGACACTTTTCCTCCGTTTTTAAAACATTTTTGGTTACTGCTCCACAACTATAGGACCTAGCGTGATATTATATAGCCTATGTTACTTCTGAATAATGCAGCTTTCTAATGGTGAAAAAATTATTGGAATCGGTCCAGTAGTTTTTGAGTTTATTCATTACAAACATACAAAAATACAAATCTTTCCTCTTTATAATATTAGTATAGATTTGGTTTATGTACCTACTATCTGAATATGTATAATATAAAAGAAATAAATAAGGTTGAATGCCTTTATTTTATACACTGACTTTTAATGATTTAACATTATTATTTATATATATTTTTTTTTTGCTTTACATTTTTTTATTAATATTTTTGATTTGTGACATTTTATGATATATATTGTTGTAAATATTTTATTTACGAAAACCTTTTGTACGCGCATAAAAATATAAAGTTGTTTAAAAAATACAGTGATATCCACGACATAAATACAAGGAACAAAAACATTTTTTTTTGTTCCTGCAACGAGGCTCAAAAAAATAGGGGGTACGTTCACATGCCAATGTATACATTATTATAATAAACTACCAAGCGATATTCAAACACTAAGCCTTAATAAATTTAAATCTTTTATAAAACGTAAACTATGTCTGAAAGCTTACTATAATATGAAAAAGATAAAAAGCTTGGGATTAAGCTGCTCCATTTTAATTTACTCAGTGAGTGTCAAAATTTGCCTTCGTTTCATTGTGTATTCCTTTATTCTATACACTTTGACATTAATATTTATTTTGTTTATTTTTATATTCTTTTTCTTTTTATTATTATGATTCGACATTTAATTTTCTTATTATTTTAATTTATGACGTTTTATGATTTCAATATGATCTCATTATTATTATTATATTTTATTTGTTTATTGTAAATGTGAAGACCATGTGGATCATTTCTATAAATTTACTTTGTTTTTTGACGAAGGTCTGGCAGTTTGAGTACTATAAGCGACCTACACAAATGTCCTTTTTTTGGTATTGTTCGTCGTGTCGTTGAGCTCCTTGTGTTATGAGTTGAGCTACACGATAACTGACAATTGCTTGCACTGATTGGGCAGGTCCACTCAATCTGTGTAGTGCTTTCTTAAAAAGACCATTTCAAACACTATCTGCATAGTCCTCATGTAAGTTGACCAAGATTATTTTGTCTGGACTTTAAAAGAGACTATAACCTCTGAGTTTGTTTCGTCGGTCTCTTCTCTTCCGGTGTTTTGTACCCGACTAGGGTACAAAACACCGGCCTCATCTAGTTTTTAAAAAAACAGTGACGTGTAAAAGTGTTTGTGAAAACCTACTTGCAAAATAAACATCATTTGTCATTTATCTACATACAAATCAAATCAAATCATTTTTTTCAATTATACCATTACACGCACTTTTAAATGTCAAGAAACAAAATGAATCTACAGTCCCGGTCACAAGGCATAATAACTATTGAAAATAATGCATTTAATTTTGCCCATTCCAAAGTGTTGATCTCTATGGAGAAGAATTGGCAGGAATCTCCATGGACACTCTTTCAAATTATAAAATTTTTACAAAATCGTATTTAAGTACATAATTCATGTTGAGATTATACAAAGTGAGAACAATGTAGAAGGACGTGCACAGTAAGAGCGTCCAGAGTAAATAAAGAGAAAATTCCATTTAAAATCTAAATACTTAAAATAAAAATGAACAGTGGTAGCTAAAATATGACCAGTCCCAACTGACAGCGCCCGTTCACGAACATGACGTATGGATCAGCCCCATTCAGCTCAACCATTTTTAAGGGAGCTAAATGACCCGACACACACGCCACCATCAGCGAGACATTTAAGTGAGCATGACATTCTGTCAACCACCAGGGCATCGTTAAGTCAATAATTAAATAGTACATGGTACTCACATACATACTCAATCTCCAGTTTCAATAACCACTTTATTATTCTCGCATAACTTCGTATGCACGGAACCATACATAGGAAATGTATTTTTATTTTTAGGGTTTCGAAACTCAAAAGAAATAATCGGAACCACATCTCGGATACGCGAGGAGGTTTTTCTTTTTCGGGTGGGAATACATCAAATGACTGGCTCTGGGCGGAGCGGGGTCAGAGTTTTACTGACTAAAACCCACCCATGTTCCTTCTGTTGCCCTTTACGTTCCGGGGCCGCGGTATCTCTTTCGAACAACCCGCAAAACGCGAGGAGGTATCGAGTTGAAATTTAACCATACACTTAAGTCTGTGGTACTTCGGAGCTTTTTTATAAAACAGCAACCCTACCATGACGTGTTAAAGCAGAACTTATTCCGCTGAGGGAAAGGGCCAGAGCTATACAGGGTGTCTAGCACCATCATTTTCACTCAGTGGAATAAGTTCTGCTTTAAGATGTCATAGTAGGCCTACAGCTCTTTAAAACCTCTGACATAAAGTAAGGCACTAGTAACACGATAAAAAACCGGCCAATAACAAGTCAGAGTCTTGCACCAAGGGTTCCTGACAAATTTGCGACATAAACGGTAATATATTATGCCTGCGTAAGCTTGGACCCTATTCCCTAAACCTACATTTTTTTTAATGAATTTTATCTTATACTAGCTGACACCCGCGGCTTTGCCCGTGAGATAATAAAAAAAGTATTGTATGTGTACTGTACTCCAAACTATAATTTACCTCTGCGCCAAAATTCATTAAATTCCGTTCAGCCGTTTTGACGTGAAGGACTAGATAACAAACATCCATACTTACATCCATCTTTCACAAACATTCGCATTTATAATACTTACATTAGTATTATAAATGTGAAACATATATTGTATACTATATATACATATATGGAGTAGCATATATTAATATGCTACTAGCTGCGTCCCGCGGTTTCACTCGCGTAGTGATAGAATATATACAGTGTATCTATCTTTATGAATTGTTGCCTATGTGTTGTAAGCTATATTATTGTACAGTTTTATTAAAATCCATAAAGTATTTTTTTCGTGAAAGAGTGACAAACATCATCTATACATCCGTACAAACTTTCGCGTTTATATAATTATAATAATAGTAGAAGAAGAATTATGTGAGAAAATGAATCTATACTTCTATACTAGTATATATTTATATATATTATATAATATATATAAATATAATAATAATTCTTTATAAGGTAGTGAATGGTTTTAAGAAAAATAATACCTTTTAATTTATGTTCTTAAGATTATAATCAACGATGCGAAGTAGGTTTTATAAGAACAATACAAAATAAAATTAATATTTTTGTATTTTTATTAACTGTGTTGTAAAAGCGTTATTTGTATGTAAATTATACTCTGGCAAAAATAGAGATATATATATATATATTTATATATAATATTATAAAGCTGAAGAGTTTGTTTGTTTGTTTGAACGCGCTAATCTCAGGGACTACTGGTTGGAATTGGAAAATTCTTTTAGTGTTGGATAGTCCATTTCTTGCGGAAGGCTGCAAGCTATATAACATCACGCTACGATCAACAGGTGCTGAGCAGCGCGGGTGAAACCGCGTGGAACAGCTAGTCAATGATAAACTGGATTTTTGTTTTTGGATGTGTGGAGTCAATCAAAAGAGACAATCAATCAATCATTTATTTTGTACTAGCTGTCGCCCGCGGCTTCGCCTGCGTTAAATTTGGGGTAACACAGTTTCCCTTGCGCCTTGTTGATTTGTAATAGCAACGCTAAGTTTTCCCTTTTCTTCCCTCTTTCACATCCGACTTTTTTTAAAATAAAAATTAGCCCATGTCCGTCTCCTACTTCCCATCTATCTCTGTACCAAAATTAATCAAAATCAGTTACATGCAATTTAAAGTTGACCCCAGTGTTCGATAGATGGCGTTGTGCCTTTTTCTAAATCGCGCTATGGTTTCGTTACATGCGATTGATAGGGTCCTTCCGTTTCTATTATTAGTTACGTACTGTAAGTGTAGAAGCTACGGGTTCTAATCTACTAATATTTTTTGAAACAATCTCTGGAATTATTCAGAGATTTAATTTTTTTATAAATTAATGATTATTAGCTTTTGCCGGCGGCTTCGCTCGCTTTAAATTCGGTAGCGCCTTATTGATTTGTAATAAACAACGCTAATTTTTCCCCTTTCTCTCTCAAAATATAGCCTATGTCCATCTCCTGGTTCCTTTCCTAACTATCTCTGTACCAAAATTCATCGAAATCGGTTAAGCCATGTAGGCGTGAAGACGTAACAAACTCACTTTCGCTTTTATAATATTAGTAGATAAGGATAATCCCTTAATTACTCGCACATTATATAACTGCTCGCATAAGGTCACAGATGACCCCAAATAATATGAGTAGTTTTTAATACGTATTAGTCATATTACTCGCTACTAAAATACAATAAGACGCGCGTTATAAAGCTACCGAGAGCGCGGGGGGAATCGAGCCTCGCCAAGTACTTAATTTTTTCATCCGAAAATGCATTGACCCTATGCGAGTAATTAAGGGTTATAAACCTACTAGTTTCTGGCTGTTTTATTTAGACTTTAGGCGCTTAAATTCAAATCACTGTGAAGAACCCTGGAGACGGACAATAAGGAAAACTTGGCATTGCTATTACAATAAATAAGGCACAAGGGCAAAAACTACAGGTAGCAGGAACCTGCAAATCAGAAAAGGGGAACTGTGTTACCCGGAATTTAACGCGAGCAAAGACGCGGGCAAAAGCTAGTTATTTATAACATTTGAGACTGAAAATTTACCATTTCACTAGTTTCAGATATTTTACGTGTATTATATTTAATTTATGGTGAATATTCCGTTTTAGAAGTTAAATATATAAATAAAACGTTTTTTTTATCAAATATCAACGGATAAGTAATTGGCGGCGTTAAGAAATAATCCCCAAATGTATTTATCGGTAAAAGGGTTTAGGTACCAGCAACTAGGAGTAAGCCTAGCCTTCATTGTTGTTGTTTTATTAATCTAATTAGCTTTTCGCGTTAAATTCGGGATAACACAGTTCCCCTTTCCTGTTTTTTTTTGCCCTTGCGCCTTTTTGATTGTAATAGCAAAGCGAAGTTTTCCCTTTCTTTCTCAGTTTCACTTCCCATTTTAAAAACAGCCTATGTCTTAGCCTATATCTGTCTTCAGGGTCCCAACTATCTTTGTACCAAAATTGGTTTAGCTTTGGCTTGAAGATGTAACAAACAAACTCACCTTCGGTTTTTTTAATATTAGTAAGGATTATTTAAGTTTAACTGTTAAGATTTTTTGCTATTTTTTCGTTTTCAGTTTTTTTCAATGTTTTATTAGATTTTTAAGTAATAAGTAAGTGTACTTATAATTTCTCGACAACAAATAGTTATGTACTCTTTTTGATGTAATTTTTGTACCCTATCACAATGTTGTCCTATATAACCCAAAGGTTGACTGGTACAGAATGCCTTATGGCATTAACTGAACTCTAACCTTTTCCCAACTATGTTGGGGTCGGCTTTCAGTCTTACCGGATGCAGCTGAATACCAGTTATTTACATGAAACGACTGCTTATGTGACCTCCACAACCCAGTTAGTACTGGGTAATACGATATTCCTTGATAGAACTGGTTGTAAGACTTTAGAGACACTAACTACCTTTAACGACTGTCAAAGATCTACAATTGACAACCGGGACCAACAGCTTAATGTGCTTTCCGACGCACGGAGGAATCTCGGTATGTAAAGGATGGTCACCCAACCACAGAGCAACCTAGGCAAGCGTGGCTTAACTTAAAGATTGACCCGAGCGGCTGTTATTATTTAGCTACGAGTTCCTTTAACGTAACGAATCCAAACAAAAAATGGAATTTTGAACCTCCTAAATTACTTACCTATTTTAGTTAAGTCGCGAACTTCACGCGACTAAAGTCGCGGGTAACAACTAATTAATAGTAAACACTTAAGCCCAATGACTTTAATACTTATTGTATTAATGTCATTAGGCTTAAGTGTTTACTATGTAGAGCAAACTCAGACGTTAAACTTGTTTTTTTTTATAATCATGAAATAACTTCTCCCGCTCGGAGAGGAGCAAAAGGAGTGTCAGAACTTATCTTACTAATTTATTTATTAATATTATAAACGTGAAAGTTTGTATGGTTGTATGGATGTATGGATGTTTGTTACTCTTTCACGCAAAAACTACTGAATGGATTTTAGTAAAACATTACAATAATATAGCTTATACATTACAATAACACATAGGCTACAATTTACAAAGATATATTGTGTATTCTATCACCACGCGGGTGAAACCGCGGGGCGCAGCTAGTTTAACTACAACCATCCATATTCTATTTTTGCCCTTTGTGTTCCAGGGCCGCAGTAGGTATCTCTTTCAAACAACCCGCAACCCCGGCAAGAACAGCAGGGTTACCATGTCTTCTTATAGCAGTTCTTATTCCTGTGTGAGAAAGAGATGGTACTAGGCACCCTGTATAGCTCTGTCTCTTTCCCTCAGCTCTGCTTTAAGATGTCATGGTAGAGTATACAACCCTGCTGAGTACATTAATTTCTTCTAACGTTAAAATCTAGAACATCAGCAAAACAGACTCCTTTTAAAAACATGAATGCAATGTTCACTCTTCATACAAAATTCATAGCGAAGTGCTTTAAAATAAATTGTTGCCATCCACGTCCTCATAGCACGAATAAAAAATAATAAGTAGACATTAGGAATCTTGGAGTATAGAACGAAGGAGGATGTGGTATTATTATTTACTAGCTTTTGCCCGCGGCTTCGCTCGCGTTAAATTTGGGGTAACACAGTTCCCCTTTCCTGATTTGCAGGTACCTGGTAACTGTAGTTTTTGCCCTTGCGCATTATTTATTGTATGCTAAGTTTTCCCTTTTCTTCCCTCATAGATCATGCCTCAGCTTATGTCCGTCTACAGGATCCCAACTATCTCCGTACCAAAATTGATCAAAATCGGTTTAGCCATTTAGGCGTGAAGACGTAACAAACAAACAAACTCACCTTTGCTTTTATAATATAAGTAAGGATTCATTTAAAAAAAAACGTTGCCCCACACTAGGAATGTCTCCTGTGTCGTGTACATGATGACTTCTTGGATCACATGCCATCAACACATTCAATTCAATATAAAAGCATTCCTTTGGCACATCCACCGTTTCGATGATCCACGGATAGAACTGTTCTTTATTGCAACATATAATTAAATTTTAGAAGGAAGTGTGGATTTTTACGAGTACCACATTACGGACTATGCTCTAAAATGAAAATTCCTAAGAAGATATACTGGCGAGGGCTCCTCATGAAACCTGTGTTTATCATTCTACATACTTAATTAGGGGCACTCCGTTCTACTAAGAGTTGGCTCTTTAGGGGTTGTATTTGAAGCAGAGAAAAAGCGTTCGCATTTTCTTTTTAATTTTCATTGTATTGGACTGGCTGTTTTTTATTATTAAACATTTATTTCAGTCCAGGACCATAAATTGTTAGTAACAATGCACTTAAAACTATGTTAAAATAGACAATCAAATTAAATCAAAACATGAAGCCTCATTGTTGCTTCAATATGCTGTTTTTTTTTAACATATAAGATAAGATAACTCTCATTTACAAAGCGGCGAAAGGTAATATCTTTAGGCCAAAGGTTATTATCTAAAAATTTGTCGAATTTTGTTTTGGGTACAGCTTATAGGAATTGTAAGATTTTTCGGATTTTCTATTATTATATTTTTTTGCTTGACTGTGATTTGTTTGTCTGGATCTACAATCTTTCCACCCAAAAAAAAGGTAATCTTTCTTTACTCGTATTATATCTCTACATGATTGGTAGACATCTCAATTGGTGTGAGACATAATAAATTATTTGTCGGTAAAGTTGCCCTCGCGTGACCTCTTTTAACGTGACACGTAAGACCTATCGTTATTTACGGACTGTGAAACTAAAAGCGTAAATAAGAAAGTAGTTTCAACCCTTAGGGTGAGACGTGACAACAGTGACATTTGGGAACGAATTCGTTGAATTAAACAGAGCTCAATTTTTATAGCCTAGAATGAACCCCTTGGCCACGATTTAAACGTTCCAGCGACTCATCTTTGCAATTTTGGAGTCTTTCACAGTCGCGTAAACGAAATCACAACACAAATTTTGGTTAACACGTTCGTTGCATTACGAGATCTATCAGATCTCTAGCAGGACTTTCGTATTGTGCGTTGAATATAATCGTGTTGTTTCACTCCCTGTTGGAGCATCTAACATGTACAATTCTTTAAGTATGAGAAAACTGTCTCTTTAGGAGACTCATTAGACACAAACGCACCGAATGGTAGGTTTGTTTTGAGATCTTTTAGGCCTCTAAAGCACCAGCTTCTTTTGAAAATAATGGCGCAGAGAACGTGTTAAGGCAACTTAGATTAAGACGCTGGCTAGCGATTCAAACGTGTTGCTCCTTTTCTTAATATGGCCGCCTGGCTAGTGGCTACCATCGACGCGACGGCAACTCTGTGCTAGAGTGACAACCTGCCACTCTTAACGTTCTTGACATTGACATGCCGACATATTTATAGTGACAAGTTAAATTATTGGGTTGTTTAATTTCTAGTTTTTGTCTATTTCATTTTTTTTTTATTAATTTAAGTATAAAAACATTTATGTATGCTGTTTTGACTTCCGTACGTTTTACTCACGGGTTGACCACTGAAAACCAGCGCCGTGCTGTGGGCTCCCATAGCACAGCATCATGCTGAGTGGTGACCGACCTGTCGCAGTCACGACGTGCAAGTTATTTTTGTTTTGTCCCATACCTATATGTATTTGTAAATGTTTGTGTGTACTTTGCATGTTGAATGTTTTTTTTTAATTTTGTAGCTCGTCGTAATTTGCGACTAATAAATGTTTTTTCTTTCTTTCTTTCTTTCTAAATGGGATAAAGAACCAGGTGTTTTTCAAAAATACTTAGATTTTTCTGCATGGAAAACCAGCATCTATATTTGGAATTTATTTTACAATCTGAGAAAATATCCTGTCCTACTAATATTAAAAATGTGATGTTTGTGAGGATGGAGGTATGGATGTTTGTTACTCTTTCACATCAAAACGGCTGAACGGATCTTGATGAAATTTGGCACAAAGGTAGATTATAGTCTGGAATAACACATAGGATACTTTTTTTTAGATATCACGTGGTTGAAGCAGAAAAGTTGTGAAGTCCATGCCAGGTGACTTGCGGAATGACAGCTGTTTTGAGTCAGTGACGATAGGCAGCGTTGACAGCGCGTTCGTGCTCCCTGTGCGACTCCAAGAGATGTCAGCAAATCTGATGAGACCAGTCAGTGCCAGTTATCCAAGTCAATGCAAATGGTCTATTGACTAAACCTAGTACCCTACTATGACCTCTTAAAGCAATTCTTATTCCACTGAGGGAAAGAGACAGAGCTATACAGGGTGTCTAGCACCATCTCTTTCCCTCAGTGGAATAAGAATTGCTATAAGATGTCATAGTAGCCCTTCTGATCCAAACCCTGCTTGTTCAAAGGGGCATGCTAGGGCCACGGGTTGTTTTAAAGAGATACTGCGACCTCGGAACATAAAGGGCAGTAGAAGGAACATGAGTGGGTTTTAGTCAGTACAAGTCTGACACTCCCCCTCGCTCCGCCCAGAGCGGGGGAAGTTATTTAATGATTTCCCATCCGCAAAAAAAAACTGCTTATTTCAATGATTTGTCAATTATGGATAAAAAAGCTTACATAAGCATGCCAGTAAGCCTATAAAGTGTAAGGGTCTATAGTTTCCTTCATCAAAAGGATTGCTTTTTTGCAGGAGTATGATTTCGAATGAACACCATTGTTTTGGTATAACTTCTGCTTCCAGTATGGTTAAATAGTTTTGTGAAGTGTTTAATTAAGATTGATGCAGTGGCTGAGCGATCGACTGTAATGTTGCCCAAGTGTGTTCGATTTCCGGACGGAACAAATATTGCTGGACGGGCCTGTTGGTCCAGTGGTTAGTGGCCCTGACTGCTGAGCCGGAGGTCGTGGGTTCGATTCCCACCCAGGACAAACTTTGTGTGATGAGCATGATTGTTTGTTCTGTGTCTGGGTGTGATTTATCTATAATATGTATGTATTTATAAATTATATAAGTATGTACATCAGTTGTCTGGTAACACAAGCTCTGCTTAGCTTGGGATCAGATAGCCGTGTGTGAGTTGTCCCAAGATATTTATTTATTTGTATGACGTACAGGTAGTTTCGGGTCTGACTGTATTTTAGTTTCAATGTTTACAAGCGCTTTCACGAAACCGGATAAATTCCTAGTGTTTAAACAAATAAAAAAAAACAAAGTCGTGAACAGGGTCTTAAGCCTAGAACTAAAGCAACCTATTCATCTTAGTACTTACACAAACTACACTTTTAGATTCCGAAACGATTTCATTTGTCAAAACGGTTCTTTTCTTTACAAATTGTGCCTACCAACAAAAGAGCACTTTAATATTTCGGTCCCAAGGTATCAATTCGTTTGAGAGGGTAAATGACGTCATGGGCTCTTAAGGTAGTATAATAAAATATGGGAGGTAGGTAGTACACACGAAGACACATCAACCTGTACGAAACCAGTTTATGTGGATCTCTCTTCGCACGAGAATTAATCTACAGTGTATGTAGTGGAAGATCAGCATAAACTGGTTTTGTTTAAATGATAAATATGTTTATTTAGCAAGTATGCTTTAACAAATACTTTTACACGTTTCGTGCGACTACTCTGAGAAAAAACAGCCGAATCAAACTGAGTCATATTCTATTTTAAAAGGTCCAGACAAAAATCTTGATCGAGTTACATGAGGACTCGACTAGTCTCTGAAATGATCTTTTTAAGAAAGCACCACACAGATTGAGTGGACCTGTCCAGTCAGTGCAAGCATTTGTCAGTTATCGTGTAGCTTGACTCATAACCCAAGGAGCTCAACGACACTACGAACAATATCAAAAAAGGACATTAGTGTTGGTCGCTTATAGTACTGTAAGAGGTTTTATATAACCTAAGCAATGCTGGCTGATATAGCATAACGTTCTAATACTCAGGTCGTTTTTAAGAAAATAATAGGATGACGGCTTTGCTATAAGACATGTAAATTAAAATGATTTAAATTATAATCCTTAAACTAAAGTAATATTTTAGTTTAAGGATTATCATTTTAATTTTATTAAATATTTTAAATTATGCTAATTATATACTAATTTAATATTATTACTGAACACTACAGTACCACGTATAGTACCTAGTACGTGTAGGTTGATTTGTCGTCTTGTGTACCTACTTCTGTTACTGTTGACCTTTTCTTTACTATTCACTTAGTTACTCACTCATCACTCACTATTCACTTAGTTAGTCTGTATGTCTTTTTAATTCAAGCACTTTATTTATTTTATTGGATGACTGATTTTCCTGGCAATTCCAAGATGATAAAACGGGAGTGGGCAGGTATATACCGGCGGATAATTCCATTGAAAACTTATCTAATGGAATTATTCGTAGAATAAATAGGCAAAAGTTGTAAAGTTTATAATTTAATTATGCTTTAAATAAATTCGAGACAAATATAATTAACTCGTTTATTTTACCTACCAAGGTATAATAATAATAATATTCAACTATCCAAAATCTGAAAGCCTATTAGTTCGCTCCGATTTTTCTTTATTTTGTGTAGGCAAGAGCCTTTTAAGCTATTGCATAGCTCTTATAGCTGGCTTTGAGCGCCGCGGCGAATCACGAAATTTCGTAACGAAAAAAACCTAACACTTTCATTACAAATAAGCTCAGTTATTTCAATTTGCGGTTGTAATGTTCGATCAGCGTGTTTGGTAGGGAATCAGAATGTGAATTGACAGTACGCTGGATCAAATCCAAGGCCTTGTTTTTAAGTTACTTTTAAA
Source organism: Ochropleura leucogaster (assembly GCA_958449745.1). Taxonomy (NCBI): domain Eukaryota; kingdom Metazoa; phylum Arthropoda; class Insecta; order Lepidoptera; family Noctuidae; genus Ochropleura; species Ochropleura leucogaster. The sequence continues at coordinate 3,619,645 of OY288220.1, read as the reverse complement.
ATATTATATTTAGTTTTTTTATTGATTACATAAGTGGATAAAAAATGCTATGCAATAGCTTTACCGCGGCAGTCCCCGAGTAAATATTCAGCCTTTTACTGACCACAACAAATGTTTATTCTTTTGCTTTTTGTATTCCGGGGCTGCGATATCTCATTCGAACAACCCGCAACCCAGGTAGATAGCGACACTGGCGCGCGCCTCTGCTTTGCGTCTCAATGCGATGTCCACTATGTGTGGCGTGGAACATGACCGTGCCTAACTTGGTGTCAGAGATTTTATACCACCTATCTCCACCGCCTCTGACTTGGCTCAATACATCATATCAGGGGTCGTCAAAGAATATCGATCAGGCAGACTGTTTCCTCACGATGTTATCCTTTAGCAAGTTATAATCATCCAATACATACCTACACGTGACTACTACATAAACATTTTTTAAACAACAACCAAATAAACAATTTTTTTCACTTTTCTCATGCATCCTTAAAATCAAAGGTACGTGCCTTGGGTTTGAACACGAGACCTGTGACTTGGCAGTCTGACGGTCACACCATAAGTCTATCACTGCCTATACTGTGTGGGCTAATGTAGACTCAGTTATGTCGCCGACGTCCATAGATGAGGATTCAGATGCATTGATACCGACAAAGTTCCACCTCCTGCAGCAACATTCTTTGACTTTTTTTTGTGCTTTCGCCTAGGCATTGTCTGAAAAAAAATAAAATATTGAGTCGAGTTGAAGGCAAATTCGTGCAAAGCAGATCACCGGCTAGATGGTTAGACATGATCAAGATGGCTGTTTGGATGAAGATTGTACCAAGCGGCTTACACTATAGGAGACCGTGTGGCTTCGAGACGTGTTATATATGGTCAAAGTGAAGGAACGATGAAGAAAAAGAAACATAATATATTTAAAAAAATATTTTATATATTTTTTTTAAATAACGTTGCCCTACACTTAGGAATTCGTCCTATATCGTGAGTGCGTTTACAATAATTTAAACTCACATTTACGAACAGCCAGACTCAAAGTAACTTTTTGTAGGCGATACAAATATTTGTTCGGTGCGGGAACCGAACCGGCGACACGCAGCGCAGTAGATCTTCTCTGATTTTTTTCTAGCATCCCTGAAGTAATTAATTAATATTAATATATTCTACTTCATTTTGAGCACAAAGAAATGCCTTTCTTTGTAGGTACTTTTAAAAGGATTCTATAACATATTAAATTATCCATTTCGAACGAGCTGACTCTTTAGAATATACATAGTTTTTATTAAAAAAATTTGCATAAAAGCACTTTTGAGTGCAATTTTTGTAAGTAGTTGCTAATCTATACTATATAATATTATAAAGCTGAAGAGTTTGTTTGTTTGTTTGAACGCGCTAATCTCAGAGACTTCTAGTTGGAATTGGATAATTCTTTTAGTGTTGGATAGCCCATTTCTTGAGAAAGGCTATATAGGCTATAGGATATAACATCACGCTACGACCAACAGGTGCTGAGCAGCGTGGGTGAAACCGCGTGGAACAGCTAGTTTAGAAATAAACCGGCCAAGTACTAGTCAGACTCGCTCAATAAAGGTTTCGTACAAACTTGCGACATAAACGACCATATCTTTTTACTGCGTAGTCTTAGGCGCGTCGCTCACACGACGGTGGTCGTGTGGGCGACGCGCCCAGACTGCGCCTCAACTGTGGTCGTGTGGGCGACGCGCCTTAGAAAGTTATTTTTTTCACAGCTCCAAGGAACTACAAATTTGAGTGTTTAAGATTAATGGATGATGATTTCGACTCATTCCCGATCTGTAGGCCTACTATGACGTCTTAAAGCAGAACTTATTCCACTGAGGGAAAGTGATGGTGCTAGACACCCTGTATAGCACTGTCTCTTTCCCTTAGTGGAATAAGTTCTGCTTTAAGACGTCATGGTAGGGTAGCTGATCTAAGATAACAAAACACCAAAAGTGTTGAAAAGGAATTGGTGAAGCTTTTGAGAAGCAATAGGACAAAAAAATGTATGAAACCATAACACACTGTTACTGAAATAAAAGGCTTGATACTTATTCTTTCTATATATAATATTACTTGCTTTTGCCCGCGGTTTCGCTCGCGTTAAATTCGGTATAACACAGTACCTGCTACCTGCAGTTTTTGCCCTTGAGCCTTATTGATTTGTAATAGCAACGCTAAGTTTTCCCTTTTCTTCCCTCTTTCTCCCTCATATCCCACTTGTTTTTAAAAAAAAATGTCCATATCCTGGTTCCTAGCTGTCTCTGTACCAAAATTCATCTAAATCGGTTCAGCCATTAAAACGTGAAGAGGTAACAAACAAACTCACTTTCGCTTTTATAGTATTAGTAAGGATAAATGTGAAAGAACTGTTTATAAGTATGTTTGTTACCATTTCACGACTAAATGGCTGTTCGGATCGTAATAAAACTTGGCAAAGAGATAGATTTCAACTTAAGGAAGGACATGGGCTTATTATTTTTATTTATGTACTAGCTGTTCCACGCGGTTTCACCCACGCTGCGCTGCACCTGTTGGTCGTAGCGTGATGTTATATAGCCTATAGCCTTCCTCAAGAAATGGACTATCTAACACTAAAAGAATTTTCCAATTCCAACCAGTAGTCCCTGAGATTAGCGCGTTCAAACAAACAAACATACAAACAAACAAACAAACTTTTCAGCTTTATAATATTAGTATAGATTACACTATGAAATACTTCAACTTCAACTCTTCATTAATGGCTTTTGTGGACGAGAGATACCAATTTTGCCAATATCTCTTGGATGTTTGTTACTCTTTCACGTCAAAACCGCTGCACGGATCTTAATGAAATTTGGCACAGAGGTAGATTATAGTCTGGAATAACACATAGGATACTTTTTATCCATATCACGCGGGCGAAGCCGTGATCGCCAGCTAGTTAAACATAAAAGTGTCATCGAAACCCAGTTAATTAGCAAAACAAAAGGATAATATGTGGTATGACAACTTGATAAGTGACGCGGCACAAAAGTTGCGACCATTGGACCTTCAACACAAACACGACACTTAGAAAATGAAACTCAAATAACTGTACCCTCATTTGCACAGGGACTCACTGTTGGATAGTTTGCCTAACATTTTTAGAGACTAGAATGCACTACACACATTTACCTTATTTTTTCATTGATAAATAATAAAATAATGATGTTTATTTTGCAAGTAGGTTTTCAGAAACACTCTTGTCTTTTTTTAAACCAAGATGAGGCTGATGTTTCGTACCCGACTACTCTGAGAAGAAACAGCCGAAACAAACTCAGAGGTCATAGTCTCTTCTAAGGTCCAGACAAAAAATCTTGGTCAACTTACATGAGGACTATACAGATTCGTGTCTGAAATGGTCTTTTTAGGAAAGCACCACACAGATTGAGTGGACCTGTCCAGTCAGTGCAAGCATTTGTCAGTTATCGTGTAGCTCGACTCAAAACCCAAGGAGCTCTCTTTTTTTGACAGAACAGGTTAAAAACAACAACAAAGAAGAAATCTGCTATTTCGAGGCTTTGAATTCGGAATAGTTACCCTAATGCAAAAGAGGCCCTGTTTTTTTACAGATAGGAAATCATTGAATAACATCCCCTGCTCTGGCCGAAGCGGGGGGAGTGTCAGACTTTTACTGACTAAAACCTATCCAAGTTTCTCCTATTGCCCTTTATGTTCCAGAGCAGTATCTCTTTCGAACACCCAAAACCCCGGAGTAAAAGAGCCCTTTTTTTTTTTTTTTCGGGTGGGAAATCATCCAATGACTTCCCCCGCTCTGGGCGGAGCGGGAGGGCATGTCAGACTTGTACTGACTAAAACCCACCCATGTTTCTTCTTTTGCCCTTTACGTTCCGAGGCCGCGGTATCTCTTTCGAACAACCCGCAACCCCGGCAGGGTAAAAGAGCCCTTAAGAAAATTATATACAAAATCGTTCGCCATCCTTTGAACCAGTATTTCCGTACCCATTTCCCGCGATATTTGCTCCGTATATCCCCTTAGAGCAAATTAACAATTGAAACTAGAAATTAATTACTACTAGTGGGCTTATAACTGGCTATCCCTTTTAGACCCTTGGTCCTCTACCCTGGATCGTGTTTGTTTTACCTTTTCGCAGTCCGATACTAGAAACTTTGTTTTGATGTTTAAAAGGTGAAATGTTTCATTGATTCTCTAGCTTTTAGAGTGTAGTTATTTAATTTAGGAGTAAATCGTTTTGTTGCAATAGAAACTGTATTGACTTTTAACCACTCTGCACGACAGGATTTTGACACATGACACATCAGCTGAATCGGTGGGGTGACGCGAATTATCATGAAATTCAAGAATTTTCATCAATTTACAGCATTCAATTTTGTTATTAAAAATAAGTCACCGGGGCTGTATCATATGATAAGTTTGAGGTTTATATTTCCAAAAACCTCATAAGGCCGATAAAATGGCGTCAATCTATTGTGAAATGTGTGTAAAATACATATTATTACACCCTTCCAAAAATTTGGTACTTTAAAAACGCTGGAAATAATGCACATACACAAGACAACCCTTTGATAATAAAATCGGAAATCCAAAATAAAAACAGTGACATTCCATCTGCATTCTTATTTTTGCCATTTTACATATAAATTCAAAATAAAACACGATACAAATCTCGACAAAAAAATACTAAAAACTGTGTTGCAACATGACATTTCTTAGTGCTGACCGTAAATCTAAGTTTCATCATTACGATTAAAAAGTTGCATTCAACCTAATCGATAATCGAAATGGAGTAAACTTTAAAAAAGTTTTGGGGCCATTGAGGAATTTACCTATGGAGATTGCATATTATTCTACTATTGATATTATAGTTGTTCAAATATCTATGATATCGATAAGAAAAGAAAGACAACAACATTTTGTCACGTACTTTTTTGTTATGCTATAATTATTTTCTTATGCGCCAAGATTTGATGTACAGACGCCTGCACATCAATCGGTCAGATTTCTTTGATAGATTTTCGACTTTATTTCTAAAGTATTAGGTTCAAGGTTGATTGGGAAAAATTGACAGTTTCGGGTAGCTTGATCTGCAGGCGTCTGTACATTTTGCTGTGAAACGGTTTCGCGGTAAAAGATTTTGGCTGTTTTCTTGAATGACGATGAATGAAAATGGCGGCCATTTTTGTAGGAGGTCATGCTAATTCTGTAGGTAACTAGTCAGGCACCCCAGCCGGCACAATCATACCGTACAGCACCTAGAAAGCCATGCCTCCGCAGTAGAGCCTTGTTTTAGACGGACAGGGACTCCGCACACATCGGGGCCCTAAAATATTGATATAGACACCCGACGCCCGACGCCCGATGCCTATAGCGTCTCCCGCGGTGGCTGGCTTGGTTTGAGGAGCGCCTCACTTCCCCCGCTCTAGACGAAGCGGGGGGGAGTGTCAGGGTTATGCAATAGAAGGAGCATGGGTGGGTATTAGTCAGTACTAGTCTGACACTCCCCCCCGTTTTGCCCAGAGCGGGGGAAGTTATTTGACGATTTCCCACCCAAAAAAAAACCCCGGTACACGACATCAAGAAAAATCCAGGTTCAAAATGGACTCATTTTGAACCAGGAGTTTTCTTGGTGTCGTGTTTCCATCTCAATTGTGCTCTTCCTCTATAGGCCATTTTTACCCCAAGGCTTCCACTCCAAGAACACTTTGGCATACGAGCCATGTTTTAGGAAAGAATGAATACGCTTTTCAAATAACCAATCCAACCAAACAATTTTGTCGAACAAATGTAATTTATCTTAGCTGATTTTTTTAATGTGCTTACCAAGATCATAATTGGCGCTTTCTATATTCAACCTTATTTTTTTCTATTTGCAATTCACATTCAAACAGTAGGTACAAAACCAAATTATTAATAAAATAGCAAATAAACATTTTAATATAAATTTGAACAGCGAGCGCATTCCTTTTTTGAATTTCTATCTGAAAATAAAATTGGCGCGAATTTAGCCATAGATCAGTTTGTACTGTTTGTTTTTGAATCGGTTTTAGTGGCGTAAAAAATATTATAATCAATATTTATAGTATTTTACACGTATTACAAAATTATTTTTTATTTTCATCTATCAATTTCTGATATTCCTTAATTTAATTATTCGAGTTGATTGATTTACAAGAAAATAATCGATTAAATAATCGTATTTACACATCACAAAATTAAAAAAAAAAGAAATGGACGTCAATTTCGAAAATTAATATATTAGTGGTTATGAATATTCCGTGTTATTGGTCCTATTATTGCAAATTACGATAAGATCTGGGCATTGTCATGTTATTTATAATATTTGAAATGATATTTGTGTCAATTGTTATAGAATCTATTCGTGAATATATGATAAAATGTGGAATTAAAAATGTAAACAAGCACGATTGGCGCGAAACTTCGACTTTAGATTTCAAAATGTATCATTACCACTACTGATATAAGTTCAATTACGAATGATTTCTTCACGTAATAAAAGGACACGTTAATCATGCCCAATAATGTGGAGTTTAAATGTCCGAAAACCTATTTTTTTTATGATTTTTAGCGTCGACCTACACTGCCATCAAAATGGCGATGACCGTAATTTACGCATTTGGATTTTATAAGACTTAATTAAGAAACTTCCTCAATAATTAAAGAACTTCTAGTGACGTTTACATATGAGATTTTTATTCTACTATCTTAATGAATGCACACACATATTATTTTTTAACCAGAAAATAAAATATTTACAAAAGTAATGAGGAGGTCATATGACTTAAATGTCCGACCCCTTTCGGGGCCAGTACCGAGCCAGCGGAGGTTTGAATGTCGAGCCCCCGAAGGGGTCCGTACCGAACTATACGGTTAAATTGGTTTTTTTTTTGCTTATTCGTCAACTCAAGCCTCATAAACTCGCGACCGCGCGCGATTAAGCGCTTTCTGATTTTACCTATTTTTGTTGTAGCCAACTCGCGACCGAGTGAAAATCTGACGTATTTATAGTCATCCACAAAGGTGTTTCGTCTTTTGTATTGTTTTGGTCGCGGGTTTATGAGGCGCGAGTTGACGAATAAGCCTTTCTTTTGTATCGGTTATTTTGTGATTTGGTTTTTGTTTTCGAATGAAAACTTACGGTAACGAATAGTTAGGAAATCATGCTGGGTTTCTTGCTTTATCTAATACTAGCTGTCTTGCACGGTTTCGTTCGCGTCTTTAGTTTCTGCCCCACTCCTGTGGGTAGGTAGTAGTGTGAATAGTGTGATGTTGTATACGTAGGTATAGTAAAATGAAAAAAAAATGACTATTTTAAAGTTATTTATATAAACAAAAATCATAATACAAATCACAAAATATAAGTACCCAAATATTTAGTTGTTACATTATACTAGCTTTTGCCCACAGCTTCACTCGCGTGAAATTCGGGGTAACACAGTTCCTGCAGTTTTTTCCCTGCACCTAATTTATTGTAATAGCATAGCTAAGTTTTCCCTTTTCTTCCCTCTTTCTCCCAAATTTCTCACTTAAAAAAATGCCTTTTTCCGTCTCCAGTATCCCAACTATCTCTGTACCAAAATTCATCGAAATCGGTTTAGCTATTTAGCCGTGAAGACGTAACAAACAAACAAACTTACTTTCGCTTTTGTAATATTAATAAGTAAGGATGTTATTAAGGGAAATCCTTGTCTAGCAGTTGCCATTGCTGTTACAAGGCAAATTTTTCAATAAAAAATTTAAGGGCAGTAGTCCTACAGTAGTTTCCACACTTTTTTCGCAACAAACACTAAATTCTACAAAAAACGCATTCTAATATCCAGCATAATCCTCAAAACAAATATCGCTTTCCATTGCCGCTATAACATTCAATATCAAACGGATATACGCTATAAAACAGGCAATGTATACAAGGATTCAACTCCGTTCTATGCAAACAGAATCCGTTTGCCTTATTTGTATTCAAACTGTTTTGCGCGATTCAAATTGTCGTATATTGAAAAATAAATGGTCAAGAGAATTGTGGAGATTTTCTTTGGGTTCTGTAGGGTTAGGAATTGGTTTTGTTTTGTACCTTACTCTTAAAAGACGAGACGATTGGTGCAGTTGCTGTGCGATTGACTGCTGCGCGCTTCGATCCCATATTTATATGGTCTACAGATAGTTTGTTCCGGGTCTCGCTGTTTGTGTATAAATGTTTATTAACGCACCCAATATATGGAAAAAGAAACACCAAAATATCTACGCGTACGCAGTCCCAGGATAGTAGTAGATATTTGAATATGATATTGAAATAATTGATTAGATTGCGACTTAGCTACATACGGGCTGGAGGAAACGCCCGGGTGTCGCCACTGTGACAATCGCCCGGTGGAGCACATAGCGGCGGTCTTCCCAGCTTGGGCAGAGCACCGCCTTGTCCTCGTAGTGGCGATCGGTTACGAAGATCTCTTGCGTCCGGCCTTGGTTTGAACCAAGGCCGGACGCGAGAGGGAGTAGGAAGCGGTCACCTTCTTCTGCGAAGAATTCGTGCTAGCGAAAAAGGTGGCCAGGCGTTTGAGGGAGAGAACCTCAAACCAACCCAGCCGCTGCAGGAGACGCCCCGAGACGACACCCGGTCACCGTAGATGGAGGCCTGCGGACGGTGAGCAACGGGTAGCTCACCGTCCGTCCGTCTATTGACGACAGACCGTAGCGACGGTCGACGGCAAAAAGATGTCAGCAAAGTAGAGCGGTCTGCCAGGGCCACCTGCCTGCTGCGTTTGCGGGTTGTTCGAAAGAGATACCGCGGCCCCGAAACATAAAGGGTACAAGAAGTAACATAGGGTTTTAATCAGTACAAATCTGGAACTTTGCCCAGGGCAGGGGATATTAGGATTATTAGTAACTAGGATATAACATTTTAATTTGAACATTTTTTGCAATTTTCGACCGTAAGCGGAGTTTCGATGGCGTTTTGCAAGAAATTTTCGAATCGATTGCAAAATAATACTGCTGTCCATCTTAAGCTACCCACAACAGCTAAAAGTAAGGTTCCTATTATTACAGTACTAGCTTTTGCCCGCGGCTTTGATCGCGTTAAATTCAGGGTAACATGGTTCCACTTTCCTGATTAACAGGTACCTGCTGCCTGTAGTTTTTGCCCTTTCGCCTTATTTATAGTAATAGCAATGGCAATAGCAAGTTTTCTCTTTTCCTTCCTCTTTCTCCCTCAATTATAACTTTAAAAAAAAGGCAAATGTCCGTCTCCAGGGTCCCAACTTCAAAATTAATCAAAATCGGTTTAGCCATTTGTGCGTGAAGACGTAACAAACAAACTCATCTTCGCTTTTATAATATTAGTAAGGATTTTTAATGAACCCTAAACTACGAATTAAATACGCCAAGGCAAATCGCTGACCAAATCAATTCGGTTGCAAATGGTTAGGTTTTTATCTTTTATTGTATTGCTAGTGTTTGTGTTTGCTTAGGGATATTTTGTTAGCTTAGCTGTTTTAACGCAGAGGACGTAGATGATTCTGCGAACGCGACTAGAATGCGGTTGGTTCTTTTGATATAAAGATCCTAATTAATCTAATATATAAAATTCTCGTGTCACAAATTTCGTTCCCATACTCCTCCGAAACGGCTGGACCGATTTAAACGAAATTTTGTGTACATATCGGGTAGGTCTGCGAATCGGCCAACATCTATTTTTCATACCCCTAAGTGAGCAGCGGGTGAAACCGCTGGGCATAGCTAGTATTATATGTTTGTGAAGATGTATAGATGTTTGTTATTCTTTCACGTCAAAACGGCTGAACGGATCGACCGATTCTTATGTTTTTTTTAGGAAGACTGAGGATCGGCTACTATCTAGTTCTTATACCCCTGAGGGGGACCTGAGCACTGGGGGAAACCTCTGGGCACTGCTAGTAAAATTATAAAGAACTAACTTTTGCCCGCGGCTTCGCTCGCGTTAAATTCGGTAGCGCCTTATTCATTTGTAATAGCAACGCTAAGTTTTCCCGTATCTTCCTTCGTTCTCCCTCATATCCCACTCTTTTTTTTTAAAAAAATAGCCTATGTCCGTCTCCTGGTTCCCAACTATATCTGTACCAAAATTCATAAAAATCCGTTTAGCCATTAAAGCGTGAAGAGGTAACAAACGAACAAACAAACTCACTTTCGCTTTTATAATATTAGTAAGGATACTAAATTCTGATGTATTCCTTAGTATTCACCTAATATCTGCATGCCAAATTTGATTTTTCTGGGTCATCTGGAACTTGATTAGAATTTTGATCTATTGGTCAGTCAGTGAAAAAAATACGATTTTTTAACGTTAATATCTAAATAACCGTTAACGATGTGTTTATGAAATTTGGAGCACACTTTTATCTTGCAAATCTCAATGTACAAACCAGATTTGATACGTTTATTTGACGGAGTTTTTGAGTTATGAAGGGGTCAAAAGTGGCATTACACATGATGCTGTTTGCCAGTTCTGTTACTTAAACTTGGCTTGACACACTACCGCGTGTCTATTTATCAGAAATGAATTAAGAAAATATTTATTTACATAGATAGTACGCTGGTAACACAACATAGTATAAAAAAATCCTTGCTAATATTATAAAAACGAAAGCGAGTTTGTTTGTTACCTCTTCAAGCCTAAATGGCTAAACAGATTTCGATGAATTTTAGTACAGAGATAGTTGGAGTTACCCTGGAGACGGACATAGGCTGTTTTTGAAAAAAAAGTGAGAAATGTGGGAGAAAGAGGGAAAAAAAGAGAAACTTAGCTTTGCTATTAGAATAAATAAGGCGCAAGGGCAAAACTACAGGTAGCAGGTACCTGCAAATAAAGGAAAAGGAAAGGGGAAAAAAAAAGGAAAGGGGAACTGTGTTACCCCGAATTTAACGCGAGCGAAGTCACGGTCAAAAGCTAGTATTTAATAATGTTATTCTCTTCTCAAGTAAGCTGGATTTCCATTTTGTATCTGAAAAGTGTCATAACTAAATATTTAATACACTATACCGCAGTATCTTTGGCATTAAAAATCAAAGCAAAATCTGCTACGGCCTGCTGCAAAGCTACCGAGGAATATTTATTTACAGACTGCATACTTCAACGTACCAATAGAGATGGGAATAACAGTTATTTTGTGGAACGGGTATGTAAACAAAAATACAGGTGCGTAGTACTCGCAAGCGTAGATTTACCAGTTGTATGAACGTTGATGTCGCAAAAAGATTATCCTAGAATCGTAGCAGGTGGCTTTTTATAGTTTCTGTCTAGACCACGAGAAAAAGGCATCAGATTATGACAATAGGTATATATTTTCATTTTAGGACTTTGTATTCCTGCAACTATAAGAAAATTATTATTTTCAAATATAGATAAAGAAAATTATTATTATTGGCGAGTGCAGGGCCTTATGTGGCCCCTAGACGTCCTACTACCATTAAACGGGTGCAAATCAAGACTCTATCCCCCGAATACTGAACCGTCACTCAAAATTCAAGTACCACTGAAATTTAACAGATACTCAAAAGTGACGTTTGTCAATACAAAGTCTAAAGTTTATGAGCTGCTCAAATGTTAAGCAGCCCTCAAATTTTAGTGACGTTTCAGTATTCGGGGGTATGGCTGCTATTGAGAAATCCCTGATCGAAAAATACAGGACCTCTATACAAGGTATAGTTGACACGAACTTGAAGCAATATAACGATTTTAGTTTAAGTAGTCATGAATATTGGAAATGTTTCACATTGAACGCAGACAGGTTGCCTTTCCGCTGGTACACTGAGCAAAAGAAATAAGATACCAAACCCGTCAGATAATTATAGCTGAATTTATAGAAATCGATGGACGTCTTCCAGCTGTAAATATTTTTTTTAATTTACAGTTTGCTTACTATCAGTTTTTTTTAGAATTTAAAGTCTACATAATCTGACGAGCCTAGTTAGGTACTTACCTTTTTCATTCGCTTAACGTGTGATATGGGCACTACGATGATTATAAAAAACTTTCTTGCAAAAAAATGTCGGTGGCAAAAAATTCATAGAAACAAACAAAATTCACCGACTTCCGGAAGTAAGGATACTTACCATTTATTTTTTTATTTTTTAGGGGTCAGTTATTTAAGTGCTAAAAATGTTTTTTTTTTATCATGTGCAAATTACACAATTTTTTATAGCTGTATTAAGTAGTTGTACAAAAGTCTAGCTTTGTCATGTCATATGGCATAACCGTAGGCTCAAAATAAAATATAAATAAAAAAAGGGTAAATTTAATGTATTGTAACAACACTGATTTAAATATTCTGAAAATATTTAAAGCAGTATTGTAATAAACATTTGTAGTGATGACCAAATAATTGGATACATACAATTATGCTGTTGTGAAAAAAAATAAGTTAAAAAATCTCACTTGAGGAGCTGGCCAACAGAACCGGATTAGTCCACGAAAATAAATTTTACACGGTAGCTAAAAAACTAATATCAGTATATGAAGTACATTGCATTAGGATATGTCGGTGGATTAGTTCTATTGTTGCCATTCTTGCCCATTCTTCACCATAGAGATCAACGCTTTGGAATGGGCAACTACAGTACTTTCACAAGTTATTATGCCTTTTGACTGGGACTGTAGATTCATTTTGTTTCTTGACATTCAAAAGTGCCTGTAATGGTCTAATTGAAATAAATGATTTGATTTGATTTGATTTGTTGCATGAGGTAAATATTTTTTATTTACTTCTATATTCTGGAAGTTATTCAAGAAATAAAAATGGACTAAACCGGTTTTGTTTGAAAAAGGTGGACTTATCCGGTTGTGACTGCAAACCTAGTACCTAAAACAAGGCGTTACAACATACAGTATTCATCTAACTAATTCGAATTTTCACTAATTTGTAGGTTCTGTAATTCTTTCGTACTTACAATTGTATTGATTGAAAATGTGTTGGAGAAATGAATACATTACAGGACAAGTCGGCTTTAGAATGAAAATATATATGTATATCTTTTTAAATCTTTGTGTTGGATATCGGACTAGTCCGGTTTTGTATGAAAATTTACTTTTTAAAACTTTTTTGCCTACTTCTAGACGGTTTTGATTGAAAATATTAACAGGGATCTACGAAACTAGGTTAAGACATCACGATTCGATTTTTTTTTTTAAAATGCTATTAGACAAGTCCGGTTCTGTTCGCCAGCTCCTCACTTGCTCTTAATTTGGAAATTACGGATCCCATCCAAGACTAGGAACTTTAACATTTCCTTTTATTTTTAATGGGCCTGGCAAGGCAGCAGCTAGAAGAGCTGTCCTCCAGGTCCTCCAGGTCCTCCAGGTCCATCAGGTCCTCCATATCCCCCATGTCCTCCATATCCTTCATTTCCTCCAGATCCTCGAGGTTCTCCAGATCCCACAGGTCCTACAAATACTTCAGATTCTCCAGGTCCTCCATGTCCTCCATATCCTTCATTTTCTCCAGGTTTTCCAGATCCTCCAGGTTCTCCAGATCCTCCAGGGCCTCCAGATCCTCCAGCTCCTCCAGCTCCTCGAGGTCCTCCAGATCCTTCAGGTCCTCCAGATCCTCCATGTCCTCCAGATCTTCCAGGTACTCCATATCCCACAGGTCCTTCAGGTCCTTCATATCCTTCAGGTCCTTCAGCTCCTCCAGATCCTCGAGGTCCTCCAGGTCCTCCATATCCTCCAGATCCTTTATATCCTCCAGGTCCTCCATATAATTTATAGTATTCTCCAGCTCCTCCTACAGATTTTCCAAAAGCAATGTCTGAATACTCAGGCGGATCTCCATTTTGTGCCTTCACTGTTATTGTAAAAATAAAAAGAATAAAAGCTGATTTAATAATGAAACTCATTTTGTAACTGCAGTAGAATTTCTAGTCGTAAACTAAAGCGCTTTACTTTTGCTATGCAGCTAAGCAGGCAGGTACCCGCTTTTTATACAAATCTAAAGCAAATACAGCTGGCAATTATTGTTACTACTATTATAAAAGCGAAAGTGAGTTTGTTTGTTTGTTTATTTGTTTGTTTGTTTGTTACCTCTTCACGTTTTAATGGCTAAACCGATTGTGATGAATTTTGGTACATAGATAGTTGGGAACCAGGAGACGGACATAGGCTAATTTTTATTTTAAAAAAGTGGGATGTGAGGGAGAAAAAGGGAAAACTTAGCGTTGCTATTACAAATCAATAAGGCGCAAGGAGAACTGTGTTACCCCAAATTTAACGCGGGCGAAGCCGCGGGCGAAAGCTAGTCCTTACTAATATTATAAAAGCGAAAGTGAGTTTGTTTGTTTGTTTGTTTGTTACCTCTTCACGCTTTAATGGCTAAACTGATTGTGATGAATTTTGGTACATAGGTAGTTGGGAACCAGGAGACGGACATAGGCTATATTAAAAAAAGTGGGATGTGAGGGAGAAAGAGGGAAGAAAGGGGAAAACTTAGCGTTGCTATTACAAATCAATAAGGCGCAAGGGGAACTGTTTCCCCAAATTTAACGCGTGCGAAGCCGCGGGCGAAAGCTAGTAATATTATAAAAGTGAAAGTGAGTTTGTTTGTTACCTCTTCACGCATTAATGGCTAAACCGATTGTAATGAATTTTGGTACATAGATAGTTGGGAACCAGGAGACGGACATAGGCTAATTTTTATTTTAAAAAAGTGGGATGTGAGGGAGAAAGAGGGAAGAAAAGGGAGGGTACAAATCAATAAGGCGCAAGAGGAATTGTGCTACCCCAAATTTAACGCGGGCGAAGCCGCGGGCGATAGCTAGTCTTCAATAACTACAAAATTAAAAGTCTTAGGATTTTTTTTCGGATTCGAAATCGTTCTATAACTTCTCCTGCTCTAGGTGGAGTAGAACTGACTAAAACCTATCCATGTTCCTTTTTTTGCTCTTTATGTTCTCTTTTGAACAACCCACAGCCCCGGCATGCAGTGGTCCCAGCAGGCCCCTCTGATTGAATGTTGAATGTACCTATTTTTGCGAATGCAAAATCATCAAATAACTTCGGAGCGGGGGGGCGTGTCAGACTTGTGCTGACTGAAACCTATATAATGTTCCCTCTTTTGCCCTTTATGTTCCGGGACCGCAGTATCTCTTCCGAACAACCCGCAACTCCGGCAGGCGGTGGCCCTGGCAGGCTTTACTGACATCTATTTGAAGCCCGCGTGGAACACTCGCTGCGCCTGGAGTCAATTTAGCCGCTTGCTATTAACCGCTACACAAAATGATGAGAAATAATAAAAATAAAAACTTAAGCGTGGCTCTCCATACTTGCAACTGAGATTTAAAAAAATATTATATTTTACGTAGATATATTATTTTAACGGTATATCCGTGTTTATATGTGTCTGTCCGTCTGTTTATATGTCGATAGCTATTAATATTATGATATCGATGTTTCTTATTATTTAATTCCTTTTTCTTCAAGTAAGAAATATTTCGAGATATAAGATTCTAAAGTCGTAAATATTGTAAGGAGAGACCAATTTTTTTTTTCATAAGTAAACAAAGGAAATTCTGAAGAAAAAAATAGTTTTGTAATACGTATAAAAAAACCTCCAACGAAAGTTGTCTTGAACAAGATTCGATATTTGATTGAGATCAAATCAAATCAAATCAAATCAAATCCTCGTTACGTTTTTGGTGCACACGCACCTATGGTGTTTTTGAATATTACTAGATAGCGCTTAATGAAATTTATCGTCCGTCAGTGATATTTTTGTATGTACAGACGCCTGCACATCAAGCCACAATCTGTCAGATTTCTTTGATAGATTTTCGACTTTATTTCTAAAGTATTAGGTTCAAGGTTCATTGGGAAAAATTGACAGTTTCGGGTAGCTTGACCTGCTGGCGTCTGTACCTAAGGAGTAAAGTACTCCAGTCGGGCGTCGGAGCTGACACACACCTTTTTTTATGAGAATTAACTTTGATGAAGAACAAATTTTGTTTTGTGGTTTAATGTAATATTTTAACTAATATGAATGAGTGCTTAAAATATTGTCATTGTATTTTTTGGTGTAACAAAACTCTTTGTGTCCGACTCGCACTTGGCCGGTTCGGTTCACTTGTTGTCACTAACGTGCACCGATGCCCTTCACAATGACTTAAGTATTGTTGTTCTAAAAATAAACAATAATATTGTGTAGTTTTATGTTAATGTTTATTTTCTTATTTATTCTCTTAATTTATTGATGTTTTCTTCAAATCAAAAACACCTATTTAAATAAACAACTACCATTGAATGAAATACGTCAATGCATACTAACCATTATATTGAAAATTGTCATTTAAATAATATCAACAGCTCGGGTCGTTTTTAAAGGTTACAAAATACAAAATGGTTTATTTGTAACAATCAGCACAGTAAGATTTAATCGTATTTGGAGCCTCCTTTTCAGCAAGACAGTGTCTGTATTAGGAGACTCCACGATTCCATATCTATTATTCTCATAATTAAGCTAAATTGTGATTTAGAAAATTTATAATATGTACATATAAATATCCTTAGGTACTTATAATATTATAAAAGCGAAAGTGAGTTTGTTTGTTACCTCTTTACACTTTAATGGCTAAACCGATTTTCATGAATTTTGGTACAGAGATAATTGGGAACAGGGAGGCGGACATAGTCTATTTTTTTAAAAGTTGGATGTGAGGGAGAAAGATGGAAGAAAAGGGAAAACTTAGCGTTGCTATTACAAATGAATAAGGCGCAAGGGAAACTGTGTTACCCCGAATTTAACGCGAGCGAAGCCGCGGGTAAAGCTAGTAATATTATAAAAGCGAAAGTGAGTTTGTTTGTTAGCTCTTCACACTTTAATGGCTTAACCGATTTTGTCAATATATATTTTTATAGATAGGTCTTTGTATTCCTGAAACCATAAGAAAATTATTCTTTTCAAATATAGTTATAATTGGAACCTCGAGGTTGCAATAATAAGTACTATATATTTGAAATTAATAAACACAGGAAATCATTTACTCATATCGATATCTTTATAATTAAAGTTATGAGTACTTTTTTACAAAAAAATACTAGTTCCTACATAAAAGTAACAGTTAAAATACTCGAAAAACTGTGAAACATAACAGGTAAATATTTTTAGCTGAGGTTCACCTTATTAAATTTTCAGTGCAAGCAATCGGATATAGTGCCTCTGCGATGCTTCTCAAAGTATTTGTGTCAGTATTGGTTTATGCTGAAGTTTATTTTTAGAAGATTCTGTATTAAAACCAATGCAAAATGACATGGCCAAATTTAAAGTACTAAGGCAATTATTCATTTGAATTTCTCTATATACATTTAAACTAGCTTTTGCCCGCGGCTTCGCTCGCGTTAAATTCGGTAAAACACAGTACCTGCTACCTGCAGTTTTTGCCCTTGCGGCTTATTGATTTGTAACAGCAACGCTAAGTTTTCCTTTTTCTCCCTCATATTCCACTTTAAAAAAAAACCTATGTCCGTCTCCTGGTTCCCAACGATCTCTGTACCAAAATTCATCAAAAACGGTTAAGCCTTTAAAGCGTGAAGAGGTAACAAACAAACTCACTTTCACTTTTATTTACGTATCTACGATACAGAAAAAAATCCTAGTGTAAGGCAACCATTTTCATTAAAAAAAAAAACTGTCATTAGTATTTCTGCAATTATTACTATTATTACATTCTCTGGCGACAGTTGATTAACGCACAGCTTAAGAAGTTGAATTACAATTCGCACAAAACTTGTAATTTTTTTAATAATGGCTGTATTTATTTCAAGAAACAATAGTAAAATGAGAGTAATAAAAACTGCGATAATTGTAAAACATAAATGAAAATATAGCATTTTTGCATTTTTTGATGACTGCCTTTTCAGGTATGTACAGACGCCTGCAGGTCAAGCTACCCGAAACTGTAAATTTTTCCCAATGAACCTTGAACCTAAAACTTTAGAAATAAAGTCGAAAATCTATCAAAGAAATCTGACAGATTGTAGTGGCTTGATGTGCAGGCGTCTGTACCATTTGAAAACGCATACTTTCAAACTGTTTTTTGTAAGGAGCCCCTTAACATTTATTGTCATTCCTTATTGTAAACAATCACATTTTTTTTGCAATAGCTTGATTAAATATAAATATCTAAATAAATAAATATCTTGGGACAACTCACACACGGCTATCTGATCCCAAACTAAGCAGAGCTTGTGTTATGGTAACCAGACAACTGATATACATACTTATATAACTTATAAATACATACATATTAAAGATAAATCACACCCAGACACAGAACAAACAATCATGCTCATCATACAAAGTTTGTCTTAGGTGGGAATCGAACCCACGACCTCCGGCGCAGCAGTCAGGGCCACTAACCACTAGACCAACAGGCCCGTCAAATGTTCCTGCAAAATATGCGAATATTCCTGTAACTTTGTTCATGTTATCTCGAATCCTTATCCTTACTATATTATATATATATATATATTATATTTATATAAGATTATAAAAGCGAAAGTGAGTTTGTTTGTTTGTTACCTCTTCACGCTTTAATGGCTAAACCGATTTTGATGAATTTTGGTACAGAGATAGTTGGGAACCAGGAGACGGACATAAGCTAATTTTTATTTTAAAAAAGTGGGATGTGCGGGAGAAAGAGGAAAGAAAAGGGAAATCTTAGCGTTGCTATTACAAATCAAATCAAATCAAATCATTTATTTCAATTAGACCATTACAGGCACTTTTGAATGTCAAGAAACAAAATGAATCTACAGTCCCGGTCACAAGGCATAATAACTTGTGAAAGTACTGCAGTTGCCCATTCCAAAGCGTTGATCTCTATGGAGAAGAATGGGCAAGAAACTCCATGGACACTCTTTTAAATTCTAATATTTTTACAAAATAGTATTTACATCATTCGTGTTGAGATTATACAAATATGTGAGAACGATGTAGAAAGACGTGCACAGTAAGAGCGTCCAGAGTAAATAAAAAACAAAATTCAATTTAAATCTAAATAAATTAAAAATGACCGTGGTAGTTAAAAAATGACCAGTCCCAACTGACAGCGCCCGTTCACGAACATGACGTATGGATCAGCCCCATTCAGCTCGACCATTTTGAAGGGAGCTAAATGACCCGACACACCCGCCACCATCAGCGAGACATTTAAGTGAGCATGACACTATTAACCACCAGGGCTTCGTCAAGTCAATGATAATACATAGCACTCACATATGGGCTTAATAATTATACAATACTAGAGAATTGATTCTATACATTGCAAAGATAGTCTTACAATCTTCTGCAGCTTCCACTATAGCTTCGGATACTTATTAATGAGTTTACCCCTATGCTTGAGGAGCAGGACCAGCATTGAGCCAAGCATTTTTATCATCAATATAATCCCCCAACTTATAATATGCTTGCCTACATAGTGTGCGTTTAATACAAGATTTAAATTTCGTTTCATTCAGTTGAAGAATGTGGGGAGGTATTTTATTGTAGCATTTCAAACAGTACCCCATGAAAGATGAGTCTACTTTAGCTAACCTGAAACCTGGTTGAACTAATTGGTCCCTATTTCTAGTATTATAATTGTGTCTGTCACCTCTTTTACTAAAAAGATGCGAGTTTTTCCTGACATACATGATGTTTTCATAAATATATTGACAAGGTACTGTCATGATGTTAATATCCTTAAACTGTTCCCTTAAAGAATCTCGCCTACGTAGGTTATATATGGCTCTAATGTCTCTTTTCTGCAGAATAAATATAGACTCGATGTCTGCAGCCCGTCCCCAAAGTAAAATACCGTATGACATTATACTATGAAAATAACTAAAATAGACTAGTCTCGCGGTATCAACATCAGTAAACTGACGGATTTTTCTAACAGCATATGCTGCTGAACTAAGGCGTCCTGCAAGAGATGTTATATGCGGACCCCATTGTAGCTTTGAATCGAGTGTTATTCCCAAGAAAACAGTTTTTTCGACGAATTCTAGTTTCTATTGATTCAATACTATGTCACACTCACTGTTTTTGACATTTGGTAGAGCAAATCTTATACACTTCGTTTTTTTCCCATTTAATGCTAAATTATTAGCCGTAAACCAATTATGTACCTGCATTAGGGCATTATTTACGTCGTCAAGATTTGTGGCACGTCTGTTTATCTTAAATATTAAAGAGGTATCGTCAGCAAATAACACCATTTGTGGTTGGTTTTTAAACAAATGGGGTAGATCATTTATATATACTAAAAAGAGGAAGGGACCTAATATCGATCCTTGTGGTACACCCATCTTTACATTTGAACCCATTGAATTGACACCATTTATTTGTACTTGCTGCTGTCTATCATTTAAATACGATTTAACTAAACTAAGGGCAAGT
This sequence comes from Ochropleura leucogaster, assembly GCA_958449745.1. NCBI lineage: Eukaryota > Metazoa > Arthropoda > Insecta > Lepidoptera > Noctuidae > Ochropleura > Ochropleura leucogaster. Next base: position 3,599,206 of record OY288220.1, on the reverse strand, counting down.
TTCCCTAGGCCGTAATGTTCAAGTTTTAAGAGAAGGGTTTCGTGGTTCACGCAATCAAATGCTTTTGAGAGGTCACAAAAGATCCCTATGGCATCCTGTGCCTCTTCCCACGCAGTAAATATGTGTTTTAATAGGGTGACACCGGCGTCAGTGGTACAACGTCCTTTGGTGAAACCATACTGCTTTTCATGTAATATTTTATTGGTGTTAAAGTGGTTGAGCATTTGGTTAAGCATTACCTTTTCAAACACCTTGCTGAAAACCGGCAAAACGGATACGGGTCTATAATTATTGGTGTCTTTACTGTCCCCAGATTTGAAAAGTGGTATTACCTTGCTGTATGTACGGTGCTATAGTCTCAATGATAGCTTGACAAACTTTAATAGACAATCCCCAAAGGTCTTCGGTTAATTTGATTTTTATTTGTTTAAAAGCTTTAATAACTACAGTGGGGTTAATATGTTTAAACTGAAACTCAACCGGGCATGGTAAAACGTTTGCTCTTAACAAGTCAACAGAAAGCAAGGGTGAGGAATTTAACGTTTCTGTAGTTTTAATTGGGATACTAGTAAAGAAATCCACAAATTCTTGAGCAACTTCGTTTTTAGTGGTTAGAAGACCACGTGAAGACTCTAGTGTTATATCATTATTATATTTTTTATTTCTATTAGTTTCACTATTGATTATTTTCCAAACCGTCTTAATTTTACAAATCAATAAGGCGCAAGGGGAACTGTATTACCCCAAATTTAACGCGAGCGAAGCCGCGGGCGAAAGCTAGTAAATAAAAATGTGAATATTACACATTGTATTTGCATCAAAAAGCATTAAACAGCCCCAGCTAATTATAAAATGTCTCATAACAAAAGCTCGTTTTGCCATTCTGCAGTAATACTTTAATACCTGCATCTTAATTACTGCACAACATTATCATAACAACAGAAACTTAATTAATACTACTGTAATTACTTGTTCTATAAGCCTTTGAATGTAGTTCAGAATATGGGATGAAGTGAAATGTATTTAATTTTTAACCATCTTCAAAAAAAGGCGGAGTACAATTTTTTAGGGTTTCGTACCTCAAAAGGAATAACGGAACCTTTATTGGATCACTAGCTGTTCTCCGCGGTTTCACCCACGCTGCTCAGCACCTGTTGGTCGTAGCGTGATGTTATATAGCCTATAGCCTTCCTTAAGAAATGGACTATCCAACACTAAAAGAATTATCCAATTCCAACCAGTAGTCACTGAGATTAGCGCGTTTAAACAAACAAACAAACATACAAACAAACAAACTCTTCAGCTTTATAATATTAGTAAGTATAGATTTTCTTGTCCGTCTGTCTGTCAAGACCCTTTATCTCAGGAACGCATTGAGGTATCGAGTTGATTTAAAACCAAATCTGTGATCCCCTTTTTTCTGTTTGGGGTGGGAAATCATCATCAAATAATTTCCCCCGCTCCGGGCGGAGCGGAGGGCAGTGTCAGAATTTTACTGACTTAAACCTACCCATTTTCTTCTATTGCCCTTACGGTCTGGGGCCCACGGTATCTCTTTCGAACAACCCACAACCCCGGTAGGCACAGGCCCTGGCAAGCCCCTCTGCTTTGCTGACACTTTTCTCTTTGAGGCGCGCGTGAAACACAAACGCGCCGTCGACACGGCCTGTCGTCAATAGACGGACAGACGGTGAGCTACCCGTTGCTCACCGTCCACAGTCTTGCATCTACGGTGGCCTTGAGTCGTCTCGTGGCACCCGTCGCCCGGGGCGTCTCCCGCGGTTTGAGGTTCTCTCCCTCAAACGCCCGGCCAAGCTCCTTTGCTAGCATTACTGCTTCGCCGAAGGAGGTGGGGTCCAAATACAATCAAATCTAATTGTGTATGCTAATTGTTACACAACAACCATTTTAATAAATAAATAATAATAAATATCTTGGGACAGCTCACACACGGCTGATCCCAAGCTAAGCAGAGCTTGTGTTATGGTAACCAGACAACTGATATACATACTTATATAATTTATAAATACATACATATTATAGATAAATCACACCCAGACACAGAACAAACAATCATGCTCAACACACAAAGTTTGTCCTGGGTGGGAATCGAACCCACGACCTCCGGCTCAGCAGTCAGGGCCACTAACCACTAGACCAACAGTGCCCGTATTTTGTAACCTCGAAAATCGACCCGAGCTGTTGTTATGACAATTTACAATGACATGGTTAATATGCACTTACGTATTTAATTCAATGCCAGTTGTTTATTTAAATAGGTGTTTTCGATTTGAAGAAAATATCAATAAATTAAAAGATGAAAAAGAAAATATATGTACATTAGCATAAAACTACATAATACGTATTGTTTATTTTAAAATAATAATACTAAGTTATTGTGAAGGGCATCGGTGTATGTAAGTGACAACAACCGAATCAAACTGGCCAAGTGCGAGTCGGACTTGCATACACAGTGTTCTGCATCACCAAAAAATACAATGACAATATTTTAAGCACCCATTCCATCAAATATCGAATCTTGTTCTAACCAATTTTCGTTTGAGGTTTTTCATACATTTTACAATTTTTTTAAAATAATATCGTTCATGGGACTTTTGACGGGCCTGTTGGTCTAGTGGTTAGTAGCCCTGACTGCTGAGCCGGAGGTCGTGGGTTCGATTCCCACCCAGGACAAACTTTGTGTGATGAGCATGATTGTTTGTTCTGTGTCTGGGTGTGATTTATCTATAATATGTATGTATTTATAAATTATATAAGTATGTATATCAGTTGTCTGGTTACCATAACACAAGCTCTGCTTAGCTTGGGATCAGATAACCGTGTGTGAGTTGTCCCATGATATTGATTTATTTATTTTAGAAATAAGAGGAAAGGAGGTACCAATACTTACGAATTTGGAAGCTCTTACTTAAGACAAAAGGAATATAAGGAACATAGATATAATTTATTAAAACCTATCAATACATACCCTACACAGATATACCGTTAAAACAAAATATATATAAAAACTCTCAGTTGCAAGTTTAGAGGGCCACCCCTATGTATTTATTTTATTATTTCGCATCGTATTTTTGTAGCGGTTAATAAATAGCAAGCATCCATTTTCTAAATTAACTCCAGGCGCTGCGAGTGTTTCACGTGCGCCTCAAAGAGATGTCAGCATAGAAGAGGGGCCTGCCAGGGTCACCGCCTGCCGGGGTTGCGGGTTGTTCGAGAGAGATATCGCGGCCCCGCAACGTAAAGGGCAATAGAAGGAACATGGGTGGGTTTCAGTTAGTACAAGTCTGACATGCCCCCCCGCTCCGCCCAGAGCGGGGTAAGTCATTGGATGATTTCCCACCCAAAAAAAGGGCAAAAACTATATTTAAAAAAGTGAGATATAATATAGATAATTATTTAGATAGATAATTTTTTTCGATCATCAAGCGGGTTAAACCTAGTCTTAGTCCAAAGCAACTATGCCATGCGGTCGAAGTCGCGGGTAGAAGCTAGTGACTCTATAAAGGTTCCGTCATTTCTTTTGAGGCACAGAACCTTACAATCACTTAACTTTAAAGAACTATTTTGTTGACATTAATGATATTGATTCAACAATAATTGCCAGCTGTATTTGCTTTAGATGTGTATAAAAAGTAGCTAACTGCCTGCTTAACTGCATAGCAAAAGTAAAGCGCTTTAGCTTACGACTAGAAAGTCTACTACAGTTACAAAATGAATTTCATTATTAAAACAGCTATTATTCTTTTCGTTTTTACAATAACCGTGAAGTCAGACATTGGAGATCCGCCAGAGTGTGACACTTGTCATGGAGCTCAACTAAATGTAGGTTGGGAAGAGAGCGGCCCAATACAAAAAGGTGCATTTGTAGTAAAAGTATGTCCTGGAGATATCCTTTCGGACTTCCCAGAGACAAACTAGGTGAGTTTTAACAACTTTACTTTTTTCGCATCATCATCATTTTTCTGCCTTTCCCCCATTCTATTTTGGGTCGGCGCTACACGTTCTCTTCTTCCATTCTCTCCTATCAGACGTCACGGCATCATTTACTCCTTTCTCCTTCATATCGTTCCTTACACAATCCATCCATCTTTTCGACGGGCCTGTTGGTCTAGTGGTTAGTGGCCCTGACTGCTGAGCCGGAGGTCGTGCGTTCGATTCCCACCCAGGACAAACTTTGTGTGATGAGCATGATTGTTTGTTCTGTGTCTGGGTGTGATTTATCTATAATATGTATGTATTTATAAATTATATAAGTATTTATATCAGTTGTCTGGTTACCATAACACAAGCTCTGCTTAGCTTGGGATCAGATAGCCATGTGTGAGTTGTCCCAAGATATTTATTTATTATTTATTTATCTTTTCTTTGGCCTTCCTCTCGCTCTCCGTCTTTCATCGTTCAGATCCATCACTGTTAGTCACATGTGCTTCGTCCCTCCTCATTACATGTCCATACCAAAACAAACGACTCCGTTTCAATTTTTCTGTAACAGGCGCTACTTTCTAACTTTCTCTTATATACTTTATTCCTTACTTTATCCATTCTTGTCACTCCATACATCCATCTCTGCTATATGCAATCGTTTTTCATCCACCTTTTTTACAGCCCAGCATTCTGACCCATACAGTACAACAGGTCTAATCACGGACTTATATATTTTCCCCCTTTAACTTGAGGGGCATCCGTGTGTCACAAGTTGTTCTAGTACGCACCGGATCAACGCAGGATGGGTGAAATTGTGAAAGGTCCATTTCATCCATGCTGAGGTACTGGAAGTTGGAGCAGATCGGTATCGGCGTTCCGGCAAAATGACAATGAAATGGAATGAAAAGGACTGGAGAGACCGCCGAAATCGCAGAACAAGTATTCTGTTTTAGTTCTACTTAATTTTAGGCCAACGTTCTCCAGTCTTTGCCACCACACCTCCGATCTGATCTGGACCTCTTGGCCGCTCTCGGCAACCAACACAATATCATTGGCAAACAGTATGCACCAGGGAAGCTCTTCCTGGATGTCCTATGTGAGTGCGTCCATTATCACCAGGAAGAGGTAACGGGCTGTGAGCCGACGCTTGGTGCCGACTGACAGCCACATTGAAGGTGCCGATAGTGCCCGCTGTAGACCGGACTTGGGTACTGCATCTACTGTACATCGCACGGATCAACTGAACTTAGTTCCCAGGCACACCTTTCATCTGAAGATCCCACCACGAAACAGTGGTGCCCGGTCGTATGCCTTTCGAGGTCGAATATGGCATCCGTCGTTTCCCGACTAGGCATAAAACCGAATTGGCTCTGAGAAATTGCGTTCTCTTCTCTCAATCGTCTTTCAATAACCTTTTCCCAAACTTTCATATTGTGTGACATTAGCTTTATTTTTCAATAATTGTTTTAAAAGATGGACTCCTAGCGAACTGTTATACCATTCGTCAGGTATGGCGTCTTTCAGCAACAGTTAGTTATTGAAGAATAAAGCTAACTACGTCCACACGTCCATTCGCAAAAACTACCATACTTTAACCAGCATTCCGTCCGGTTCTAATAACTTACCATTTTTAATTCCATTCACTGCAATCCTCACCTCATCCATACTAACATTTCTTACTACTCCGGAGTCCCTCATTCACTGGTTTATTTTCAAGCACATTATTCCAGTCATTCCCGTCATTCATCAGTCTTTCAAAGTAACGTTTCCAAATAACTAAATCTTCTCATCATCTGGTAATATAACCATTCCGGCTTCGTTTCATTTTATCCGCAAAACATCCTTCGACTTTCTCTCTCTAACTCTAGCTAGCCGGTAAAGGTGTTTTTGGCCTGTTGGACTATGTCCATCAACTTTTTAGAACTAAGTGTGTTGACTACTGCTAGATCAATTATTCTACGAATTATTTATTCTACCAAAACCCCATTCCCGTGTACTCTTTCATAACTTCCTGTTATTGTTTTTCACATGTTCATTAAAATCACCTTCAACTATCAATTCCTCCTACACGGGATGGTCATCAAAACTGTAACAAAATCCTCCCAGAATTTCTTTTTCACTCTTTCTTCGCATCCTACCTGTGATACGACCTAATCACGTTGAAAACCATATTTTCTAACATTACTTTCACAACTATTAACCTATCATTAATCCTTTTTACATCTATCACATTTTATTTCAAATTACTATCTAGGACTATTCTCACGCCAATTCTTTTCCACATCATTTCATCACTTCCACAGTAGAAAAACTTGTATCCTTCAAAAACCCACCCATGTTCCTTCTATTGCCCTTTACGTTCCGGGGCCGCGGTATCTCTTTCGAACAACCCGCAACCCCGGCAGGCGGAGGCTCTGGCAAGCCCATGATCTGTTTTGCTGACATCTCTTTGAGGCGCGCGTGAAACGGACGTGAACGGACGGACGGTGAGCTACCCATTGCTCACCGTCCACAGGCCCGCATCTACGGTGGCCGGGAGTCGTCTCGCGGCGCTCGGGGCGTATCCCGCGAGGGCTGGGTTTACTTGATGTTCTCTCCCTTAAACGCCCGGCCACCTCCTATTGCTTTTGAACCCTTCAATTTAGTTTCTTGCAAAAACACGCCACATTTATTCTTCTTCTTTTCAACATATCCACTAATTTTCTGGCTCCTCCTGTCATTGTCCCAACATTCCAGCTAACATACCTCAATCTCACTTACCGAGCTCACTTCTAACGTCGCACCTGCCCGGGATGGTGCTACATACAACCCTTGTCCGTTTCCCGCGGGAGCCAGGTGCTGACCCTGCGCGTCGCCTGCGGGGTCCGCCCTAACCCTATCGCGCAACTCATTCTCTCTATTCATGTTGCTCAGGGTTTTAGCTTAAGTTTTATAGTCCGTTGTATAGGCCGCCTACCTGACACTAATTCTACTTTGGAACGCTTTTGTTGGTGCATTACCCGTCACCACTCGGGTGACCCAATGTGCTCGATAGTCTGCATTGGGTCATAAGTTCCCTTTTACGACACCGACGGGATAAGATGGGGTGGCCGTATTCTTAAAGTCCACGACCACACGCGTCCTAACTTTTTTTTTTCTCAACTGCGTAGTTATGTGTATCCGATATTTTTTTATGACTACAAATGTGTATTCGATTATTTCGTCACGACTGCAGATGTGCAAAACGATGCCTTCAAACGTAAAGGTGATGAAGTAATCTACTAAACTGTTTTAAAAGAAATATGTTCCCTTTACGATTTTGCAAATAGCTGTAGCAGAGGAGGAACTAGATAATCACGTGCCTTCTATTGTGTGTACTTATGTTTATTTTTTTTTTGTTCCAGAATCCCAAACCTGATGCAGCAGTAACACCATCCTAGCTTCCTCACTAGGATGGCGTCGGCTTCCAGTCTAACAGTATGCAGCTGAACATCAGTATTTCTCGCGGAGGGACTGCCCATCTTAGCGTCCAAAATGGCCGCTTAAGCGGAATCATACTAGGATTATAATATGAATTACGTTGAAATTCTGGTGCGGTGGATATAATAGTGACAGACGCAGTCAATGTTGTAAATTGTATTTTTGTGAACATAATTCATATAATTTTCCTATTATGATTCTGCTAAGCGGCCATGTCGGATCCCCCTCCATAACTCGTTACTATGATACAACCGACACGTGTTTTTGAGTCCTTTCACAGCAGCATTAATAAAGCATTGAGGAAGCCTGCTGCTTAGAAAATATAAATTAACACTACAATGTTATATATCTTTCAGAATATTTAAACCAGTGTTGTTACAATACATTACATGTACCCTTATTTATTTATTTTGTTTTTTATTTTGAGCCTTGCGGTGACGCCATAATATATGAAATGGCAAAACTAGACTTTTGTACAATTTCCTACCACAGCTATATACCCAATAAAAATTGTGTAATTTGCACATGATAAATTAAAAACATTATGCACAAAAATAATCTGACTTTTTCGCCATCGACCTTTTTGCACGAAAGTTTTTTTTTTATAATCTTTCGTGCAAAAATATATATCGTAGTGCCATAGCACACGTAAAGCGAGTGAAAGAGATAAGTAACTAGGCGCGTCAGATAAAGTAGATTTATGTTCTTTTTTAATTTAAAACAGTCAATAATTTCCAATCAATAATTTTAAAGACCAAGACGTAACGCACTGGATCAACGCAGGATGGATGAAATGATTACAGGTCACTAGAATGACTTGTAACCCACGGATGCCCCTCAAGTTAAATTCCGTGATTGCATGTAGTGGATATGAAAAAGTTGAGGTGGATGTGTGAAGTGACAACAATGGATAAAGTAAGGAATGAGTATATTAGAGGAAGTTTAAAAGTTGCCCCTGTTACAGAAAAATTTAAAGGCAGTCGTTTTTATTGAGATGGACATGTAATGAGGAGGGACGAAGCACATGTAACTAAACGAGTGACGGATCTGAAGGAAGAAGAGCAAGAGAAAATCAAAAGAAAAGATAAATGGATTTTGTAGGGAATGATATTATGAAGGAGTGAATTAAACCAAGACGTCTGATAAGGGAGATTGGAAGAAGAAAACGTGTTGCGCCAACCCCAAATAGAATAGGACAAGGTCAGGAAAATGATGAGCAAGCATCCATTTCCTAAATTAACGCCAGCTGCCGCGAGTGTTCCACGCACGCCTCAAAGAGATGTCAGCAAACCAGTGGGGCCTGCTACGGTCACGTCCTGTCGGGGTTGCGAGTTGGTCGAAAGACATACCGTAGCCCCGGAACATAAAGGGAAAAGAAGGAACATGGGTGGGTTTTAGTCAGTACAAGTCTGACACTCACGTTATTTAATGATTTCCCATCCGCACGGAAAAAGTTACATTCAATCTGAGGGGCCTGCCGGGACCACTGCCTACCGGGGCTGCGGGTTGTTCGAAAGAGACACTGGGGTCTTGGAACATAAAGGGCAAAAGCGGAACTGACATGTTCCTTACATGGATAGGTTCTAGTCAGTTCTGCTCCGCCCAGAGCGGGATTAGTAACTTTATGATTTCGAATCCGAATAAAAAGCCTTTGAATTTTGTAGTTATGAAGATAAGAAGACTTTACAACCCTTTTCGATATACTTCAGTTTTCTGGGTAAGGTATAAAGGGTTTTCACAAACAATTAAATTACTCTAAAGGTTCCGTTGTTTCTTTTAAGACACCGAACCCTACAACGTCTTGACTTTACAGAACTATTTTTGTTGACATTAATGTTATTCAACAATAATTGCCAGCTGTATTTGCTTTAGATTTGTATAAAAAGTAGGTACCTGCCTGCTTAGCTGCATAGCAAAAGTAAAGCGCTTTAGTTTACGACGTGAAAATCTACTGCAGTTACAAAATGAATTTCATTATTAAAACGGCTGTTATTCTTTTCGTTTTCACTATTACGGTGAAGTCAGTAACTGGGGCTCTGCCTAAGACTTTAGAAGATAGTGAAGGAGCTGAAGCATCTGAAGAAGCTGACGTGTCACGACTGCAGATATGCAAAACGATACTTTCAAATGAAAACAAGAAGACGAAAAATTTTTAAATAAAAACATTTTTTATTCCTCTAGTTAACTTCAAGTATCTTAAAAGAAAGAAACGAAAATATATTTATTTGTAGCAAATTACGACAAGTACGTACACTAAACAACAAAAAAACAAACGTTAAACAAATCGTCATCTTTAGGCAATCGTTATCTTGGGCAATCTACTAAATTAATTTAAAAAAAAAATCCTTTACGAGTGTGCAAATAACTGTAGCAGAGGAGAAACTAGATAATCACGTGCCTTCTAATGTGTGTACTTATATTTATATTTTTGTTCCAGAATCCCAAACCTGATGCAGCAGTACCATCCTAGCTTCCTCATTAGGATGGCGTCGGCTTCCAGTCTAACAGTATGCAGCTGAACAACAGTATTTCTCGCGGAGGGACTGCCCATCTTAGGGTCCAAAATGGCCGCTTAAGCAGAATCATACTAGGATTATAATATAAATTACGTTGAAATTCTGGTCTAGTGTAAATAATAGTGACAGACGCAGTCAATGTTGTAAATTATATTTTTGTGAACATAATTCATATAATTTTCCTATTATGATTCTGCTAAGCGGCCATTTTGGATCCCCCTCCATAACTCGTTACTATGATACAACCGACACGTGTTTTTGAGTCCTTTCCCATTTTAAGTTTGACAGCTACATTAATAAAGCTTGAGGAAGCCTGCTGCTTATAAAATATAAATTAACACTACAATGTTATATATCTTTCAGAATATTTAAACCAGTGTTGTTACAATACATTAAATGTACCTTTATTTATTTATTTTGTTTTTTTTTTATTTTAAGCCTTGCGATGATGCCATATGAAATGGCAAAATTAGACTTTTGTACAACTTCCTACCACAGATATACACCCGATAAAAATTTGTGTAATTTGCATATGATAATTAAAAACATTTTTGCACAAAAATAACTTGACTTTCAAACAATACTAAAAAGTGGAAAGTTCTTTAACTTTCGGTGTCTTTTGTTAATTCTGACTTTTTCGCCATCGACGTTTTTGCACGAAAGTTATTTTTTTTATAATCTTTTGTGCAAAAATATATATCGTAGTGCCATAGCACACGTAAAGCGAGTGAAAGAGATAAATAACTAGGCGCGTCAGATAAAGTAGATTTATGTTCTTTTTTATTTAAAAGAGTCAATAATTTCAAATGTCAATAATTCATTTCAAGACGACCATCGAATTCTATGAAAAGCAGTTGTAGGTATCTGACGGGTTTGGTAACTTATTTCTTTTGCTGAGTGTACCAGCGGAGAGGCCACTTGTTTGCGTTCAATGTGAAACATTTCCAATATTCATGATTACTAAAACTAAAATCTTTTTATTGCTTCAAGTTCATATTAACCATATCTTGTATAGAGGTCCTGGGCTCGCCGGGCCTGGAAATGTATTTCTCGGTCAGGAAATTATTAGTAGCAGCCATGGAGTCTTAAGTTGCGCCCGGTTAATGGTAATAGGAGGGCTAGGGGCATAATAAGGCCTTGCGCTCGGCCCCCACAAGGCCCTCCTTCATGGGAGTTGAACATAACTGGCAAAATAACAATGTCAAATGAGAGAAAGGAAAGTTATCTGATAATTTCCCAAATGAACTTAATTTTCTCTGATCATTTACAAATATGTGTTGTAGTCTAAGTCACTTAATCCATACTTTCCTTATCAATATTGTAAAAGCGAAAGTTAGTTTGTTTAATTGTTTGTTACGTCTTCACGCCTAAATGGCTAAACCGATTATGATGAACTTTGGTGCAGAAATAGTTGGGACCATGGAGATGGCCATCGGCTTTTTTTTTAAATATTGATATATGAGGGAAGAAAAGGGATAACTTAGCTTTGCTATTACAATAAAAAAGGCGCAAGGGCAAAAACTACAAGTAGCTGGTACCTGCAAATCAGGAAAGGGGAACCGTGTTACCCCGAATTGGTAAAAGCTGGTAATTATAATGTAGCAATCCGACTGTAACGTATAGGAGAGCATAGCTGACTGGTTGGGCGCAAACGCTACGCAACGCGTCTAGACACGCTATAGTGTTGTGCAAAACTACTAATCTTAACGTTGGGAGTCCCACAGTGACAGTCTTAACGTCAGTTCTCTCAGTAAGTTTAATTTCCTTGCAATAGAAAACGATCGTTCGGAAACCAATGATTAAAAATTACCACACAAAATGCACGATTTGCCAATAAAACCTAATACCTTATGTTCAGCGATTGTGTTTGCTACCACTAAACCGTTGAAGAAGAGGCCAGCATTTATTTTATTTACCACGGATTCTTTACAGCACCATGAATATTAATATTTTCTTCCTGACTGTTTTCGGTCACGGCCGCCAATTTCAGCGAAAAATAACCATCGGTACAGGAGATATTATAGAGCACAAGTGTGTGTGCAGGCACAATTGCACTCTCTGTTCCCTCACACTCATAGTCCGATGAGACGGCAATCCAATATGACCAGAGAGTGATCAGGCGTAGAATCAATGACTTAACGTGCTTTCCAAGGCATGGAACACACCTCATACCGCCAACTTCCAAACTCTGGGCTGTAACTGAAAATTGCCTGATTAAAAAACCAATAGTTTTGGCCGAGACCCCGTGCTACCGCAAGTTCAACAGAGCAGTCACCATAAACATTATTAGGACATCCCGGTCCTTGCCCCACGAGTCCCTTGCTAGAGCCAATAGTTTTAAACCAGTCCCTAAATAATGACATTACTCAAATACAGTCTGTCCCTTTTTTGTCCTCCTCCAGCGATGCGTTAAGCTGAGGCTTGCAAACGTTTTCAAGGGAGAGATTTTTGGCCCCGGTACCCACTGAATTGTCCAGTTAAACCAACGACTGCACTGACCTGCGGATGCACTTCACCAAAAAAATATGCTTCATCCCTATTCCAATTATCATCGGATCTAAGAACTATGCTTCCACGTTTACTGATTCCTGAATTTCATTTTCAATTAAATCGTTTTTTTAGGCAAGTGCGCCCCTTCCTAAGATTGACCACAGCAAAAGCTGCTTAGCCTACATGTCTATGTAAAAAAACAAAATAACCGAGACCGCAAAAAAGAGTAAATCAGACCTTATACGAAGACTTACCAAAGAACCGAGGAACTGCTGGATTACATTGAGTAGCTGACAAAAGTCACGCAAATTTTTCACATTTTTACTAAAAACATTTCAAAATATAAAAATAGTAGCCCACCGGTATCGGGAACAGGATCCACCAACAATTCGGCGGTCAGGGCTCCAGAGAGAGGAACCTCCTAACAATACAAGCCGTGTCCAGGAGTACCGCTTTCTGTATCAAGCCCTTGATCCAGCAGCTGCCTAACGAGAGCCTCCTCAGGTAATGGTCGAGGCTATTGGTATTTTCCTGTTCCGTTTTCTCCTATCAGGCATCACGGCATCATTTCCTCCTTTTCCCTTCATATCATTCCTTACACAATCCAACTATCTTTTCTTTGGCCTTTCTAAAATGGGGAGAAAGAGGGCAGAAAACGGGAGACAAAGATATTTTTTTTCAATCATCCACGTTAGCCCAAAGTAACTATGCCACGCGGACGAAGTTGCGGGCGGAAGCTAATATTTTATATTATTATACATTTTAACAATCACAATTAGTTTAAGTATGAGGATGATATGGAACCGCTGAGTCTCCTAATACAGACACTATTTTGCTGAAAACGAGGCTTCAAATACGATTAAATGTTACTGTGCTAATTGTTACACATAAACCATTTTGTAACCTTTAAAAACGACCCGAGCTGGTGATATTATTTAAATCAGAATTCACAATTAAATGGCAAGTATGCATTTACGTATTTAATTAAAATAGCAGTTGTTTATTTAAATAGGTGTTTTGGATTTGAAGAAAACATCAATAAATTAAAAGTACAAATAACAAAATATGCATTGACATAAAACTATATAAAAACTTTATATTATTGGTTATTTGGAGTGCAACAATACTTCAGTCATTTTTAAGGGCATCGGTGCACGTAAGTGGCAACAAGTGAATCAAACCGGCCAAGTGCGAGTCGGATCTGCATACACAGGGTTCTGCAGGACTAAGCTATATTTTAAGCGCTCATTCCATGAAATATCGAATCTTGTTCAACAATTATAGAGGAATAAAGCTAATGTCACACAGAATGAAAAATTGGGAGAACGTTATTTAAAGGCGACTGAGGGAAGAGAGCGAAATTTCTCATTGCCAATTCGGTTTTATACCTGGTTGGAGAACGACGGATACCATTTTAGCTATTCGCCAGTTGTGCGAAAAATACAAAAGTGGAAATAAGAACTTGCACATGGCGTTCACCGTGCGATTTTGTGGTGGGCTCTTATGACGAAAGGTGTGCCTGGGAAGTATGTCCAGTTGATCGATGCGATGTACAGTAGATGCAGTACCCCCAAGTCCGGTCCACAGCGGGCACTACCGGCACCTTCAATGTGGCTGTCGGTGTGCATCAAGGGTCGGCTCTTAGCCTGTATTTCTTCCTGGTGGGATGCTCCCACGTCGGACATCTAGGAAGAGGCTCCCTGATGCATGCTGTTTGCCGATGACATTGTGTTAGTTGCCGAGTGGCCAAGAGGTCCAGAGCAGATTCAAAGTGTGGCAAAGGCTTGAGAACGTTTGCCTGAAATTAAGTAGAACTAAAACAGAATACCTGTTCTGCGATTACGGCGGTCTCTCCAGTCCTGTGCCAATAAATCTTGCCGGAATGCCCATACCAATCTGCTCCAACTTCCGGTACCTAGGGTCGCTTGTCCAAGGGGATAATGAAGTAGACCAAGACGTAACGCACCGGATCAACGCAGGATGGATGAAATGATTACAGGTCACTAGAACAACTTGTAACCCACGGATGCCCCTCAAGCTAAATTCCGTGATTGCATGTAGTGGATATGAAAAAGTTGAGGTGGATGTGTGAAGTGACAACAATGGATAAAGTAAGGAATGAGTATATTAGAGGAAGTTTAAAAGTTGCCCCTGTTACAGAAAAATTTAAAGGCAGTCGTTTGTATTGAGATGGACATGTAATGAGGAGGGACGAAGCACATGTAACTAAACGAGTGACGAATCTGAAGGAAGAAGAGCAAGAGAAAATCAAAAGAAAAGATAAATGGATTTTGTAGGGAATGATATTATGAAGGAGTGAATTAAACCGTGACGTCTGATAGGGGAGATTGGAAGAAGAAAACGTGTTGTGCCAATCCCAAATAGAATAGGACAAGGTCAGGAAAATGATGAGCAAGCATCCATTCCCTAAATTAACGCCAGCCGCCGCGAGTGTTCCACGCACGCCTTAAAGAGATGTCAGCATAACAGTGGGGCCTGCTATGGTCACGTCCTGTCGGGTTGCAAGTTGTTCGAAAGACATACCGCCCCGGAATATAAAGGGCAAAAGAAGGAACATGGGTGGGTTTTAGTAGGTACAAGTCTGACACTCACGTTATTTAAAGATTTCCCATCCGCACGGAAAAGTTACATTCAATCCGAGGGGCCTGCCGGGACCACTGCCTACCGGGGCTGCGGGTTGTTCGAAAGAGACACCGCGGTCTTGGAACATAAAGGGCAAAATGGAACTGACTAAAACCTATCTATGTTTCTTACATGGATAGGTTCTAGTCAGTTCTGCTCCGCCCAGAGCGGGATTAGTAACTTTATGATTTCGAATCCGAATAAAAAGCCTTTGAATTTTGTAGTTATGAAGATAAGAAGACTTTACAACCCTTTTCGATATACTTCAGTTTTCTGGGTAGGGTATAAAGGGTTTTCACAAAAACAATTAAATTACTCTAAAGGTTCCGTTGTTTCTTTTAAGACACCGAACCCTACAACGTCTTGACTTTACAGAACTATTTTTGTTGACATTAATGTTATTGATTCAACAATAATTGCCAGCTGTATTTGCTTTAGATTTGTATAAAAAGTAGGTACCTGCCTGCTTAGCTGCATAGCAAAAGTAAAGCGCTTTAGTTTACGACGTGAAAATCTACTGCAGTTACAAAATGAATTTCATTATTAAAACGGCTGTTATTCTTTTCATTTTTACAATGACAGTGAAGGCACAACATAGAGGTGGAGACACTGGAGGACTTTATGGAGGTGCTGACTTGTCAGGCCCATTAAAACTAAGAGGAAATGTTAGAAATTATGACGATGGATATGGTGGTGACTTAGGTCGTGAATTTGGTGTTGAATTTGATGGTAAATTTGGTGGTCCGTAATTTCCAAATTAAGAGTAAGTGAGATTTTTTTAACTTAAATTTTTTCACAACAGATTGTATGTATACAATTATTTGGGCATCACTACAGATGTTTATCCGATTATGTCGTCACGACTGCAGAAGTGCAAAGCGATACGCTCAAATGAAGATGAAAAAATGAAAATGAAAAAAAAAACATCTATTATTTCTGTAGTTAAGTTCAAGTCCCACTTAATAGAAAGAAAATATATTAACGAAAATATTTTAGACGAGCACACAAAATTATAAAAAAGTAAAAACAAACATTAACATGCAAAGCATCACAAACATTTACAAATAAATATATAGGACAAAATAAAAATAGCTTGCATTCAGCATGATGCCCCGTATTTAGTGCTGTGCCATGGGAGCCCATAGCGCTAAATAGGGGGGACAGGTCTCTGGTCACCAACCGGGCTCAAATCCTTTTCAGACTCATTTGGAGAAATTGGAATTACCCAATAACACTGCAAAATAGGTGGCAACTCTACGAATGCTATCATATTTAAAAAAACTCATGTGTTTACCAAATAAATAAATTTGTGATAATATTGTGGGTAATCCACTAAACTGTTTTTTTACGATGTTTCCTTTACGATTTTGCAAATAGCTGTAGCAGAGGAGAAACTAGATAATCACGTGCCTTCTAATGCATGTACTTATGTTTATTTTTTTGTTCCAGAATCCCAAACCTGATGCAGCAGTAACACCATCCTAGCTTCCTCACTAGGATGGCGTCGGCTTCCAATCTAACAGTATGCAGCTGAACTTCAGTAGTTCTCGCGGAGGGACTGCCCATCTTAGCGTCCAAAATGGCCGCTTAAGCAGAATCATACTAGGATTATAATATGAATTACGTCGAAATTCTGGTCTAGTGTAAATAATAGTGACAGACGCAGTCAATGTTGTAAATTGTATTTTTGTGAACATAATTCATATAATTTTCCTATTATGATTCTGCTAAGCGGCCATGTCGGATCCCCCTCCATAACTCGTTACTATGATACAACCGACACGTGTTTTTGAGTTCTTTCCCATTTTAAGTTTGACATCTACATTAATAAAGCATTGAGGAAGCCTGCTGCTTATAAAATATAAATTAACACTACAATTTTATATATCTTTCAGAATATTTAAACCAGTGTTGTTACAATACATTAAATGTACCTTTATTTATTTATTTTGTTTTTTTATTTTGATTCTTGCGGTGATGCTATATGACATGGCAAACTAGACTTTTATAAAAAAAAACTAGATTTTTGTACAATTTCCTACCACAGCTATATACCCAATAAAAAATTGTGTAATTTGCACATGATAATTAAAAACATTTTTGCACAAAAATAACTTGACTTCAAAAACAACACTAAAAAGTGGAAAGTTCCTTAACTTTCGGTGTCTTTTGTTAATTCTGACTTTTTTGCCATCGACGTTTTTGCACGAAAGTTTTTTTATAATCATCGTAGTGCCCAAAGCACACGTATAGCGAGTGAAAGAGATAAGTAACTAGGCGCGTCAGATGAAGTAGATTTATATTCTTTTTTGTTAAAAAAACTTTTTATTAAAAAAATAAAACCGACTTCTAAAAAAAACTGAAAACTGGAAAATAACTTTATTTCCGGAAGTCGGTGGCTTTTGTTGGTTTCGTTGAGTTTATTTGCCACCGACTTTGACTGAGTTTTTAGTTTTATTTTAGAAGTCGGTTTTATTTTTTTATTAAAAAGTTTTTATTTCAGCGTTTTTAGTTATAATATTATGATATAATACGCAAAAACGGTTAAAAAGTTTTTATTTTTAACTTTAGTACCGTCTTGAATACAAGTTTTAGTTCCACATCACGCTATAGATTAAATACTAAGTATCTATATAACGCATTAGTATTAAACCAATTCAGAAATCATATGCATCATCCCCTAGGGGATACAGCTGATACTTGATCTGATGATTATGTTTCTTAATGACTAGGTGAGGGGTAGGGAGGGGATACGGTCACCCTGCTCCCACTCGCCTGCCTACCCTGGCGAAACCCATACTTATACATGTGATTGCAGCAATCACGGCAAAGCGGTCATTTATTGAAAAGTGCCGTTATATATCACTGAAGATCTATCACCAAATTAAAATACAATCACCTCAAAAAACTGCGATGACCTTCCAAACCATAATAGTACATAGCATTTTTTGATCATTTGTCTTCGACAACTTCTAAAATATAATCGACGAATGAGTATATCATCAACGCACACGAAGTCAATCTAATACGCATTATTAAAGATAACTCAAAAACTACGTGTCAGATCTTGATATGTTTTTATGGGACCAAACGATAATAACCAGCTTTCAAATAAAAAATAATCATCAAAATCGGTTCACTCAGACCTGAGTTGTGAGGTAACAAACACAAAAAAAAGAAAACAAACAGTCGAATTGAACCTCCTCCTTTCTTGAAGTCGGTTAAAAAAGAAAGTGATCGCAAACAGTCAATAATTAAACAAATTTATTTTCATTTCAAGACGACCATCGAATTCTATGAAAAGCAGCTATAGGTATCTGACGGGTTTGGTAACTTGTTTTGCTGAGTGTACCAGCGGAAAGGCAATCTGTTTGCGTTCAATGTGAAACATTTTCAATATTCATGATTACTAAAACTAAAATCTTTTTATTGCTTCAAGTTCGTATTAACTATACCTTGTATTAGTAGGGGAGCCCACGATGCTAAATGGGGATTTACTCGAGCGTCGTAGAGACCTATAAGCTTAGATGATAAGAAGAAAAAAATGTTATATGATATTTACCGTTACATCGGTGGGGGAAGCGGCTATAGATTTTTAAATATGTAAAAAAAAACTGTTGCATGGACATCCTCGAGCGCGTCAGATATTGATAGCATCAATGCCCTATGTACGTATGTTAATCTGATCGTTTGCATGACGAGGGTGGTTGTATTTAATGGTGCTCCCACATTGCCGTTAGAAAATGTTTAATAACGTTAGTAAACATTTGTTAGCAAACATTTAATCACAAATAAATTTTCATGTTAGAAAATGTTTAGTAATGTTAGTAAACATTTTATAACAAAACAAATTACTTCGTACTTTATTTCGTTCGGCCCTCAGAAGGCGAAACCAAACTGCGAGCCAATACTAGATGTTATAAAATGTTTTATTTTCCATCAATGTAGGAGCACTTATAACATGTAACAGTTTCTAACAAAGTGCAACAATTGTTAACATTTGTTAGTAAATGTTTTGGTGTTATAAAATGTTTACAAACATTTTATAACGGCAATGTGGGAGCACCATAAGGGTTGAAAATGAAAAAAAAAAAAAAATTGTCGAGCGCGTAAGATTTTCTAAGGGAGTGTTAAGTGCACCAAAAAAAAGCTCTCATTCACTAATCTGACGATTTCGATGGGACGCAAACTCGCGGCCATTTTCATAATGTGCAAAAAAAAATCGCCATTTTGAAATACTCAAGCGCGTCAGATTAAGATATATGTGGTTAATATTTATGTTCTAAACGTACTGTCTCATAATCTGACGATTATGTAGAGGGATTCGCCTAATCTGACAAAAAAAAAATAAAAAAACGGTTCACCTTAAAGGCCATCCCTGCAACTTCTCGCTAATTATTTCCCGAAACTTCCGGTGTATTGTCATGTTCCACTTCACTTTGATTTTGTAAATACTGAAAGTCTAGTCTAGGTATTTTAATTGCAGTAAATAATTTATAGCATTGTGCGTGATATAAATCATTTAATGATGATTCCATCGGCAATTCGAGGTTATCATAATATGTTACTCGAGTCTTTCGGATAACCGGCTTGCTCCGACGATATTCCAAAATATTTACACATTTTTTAATGTTTCTACCGTAAATTTAATTGTTTTTTGTAACGTACTTTCACCACAAAACACACATTTCAAATTAATATCACTCATATTAAATGTTTATAAACTTTAATTCACTCAAATAATATTAAAATAGCAAAAAAACCAAAACGTTGGAAACACGTTGTAAACAGTATGCCACGAACGAGTCTTTATGATCAGCTGTGATGGCTTCATGGCAACAGAAACCAGAGTGGGGACGGAGTGAGAGAGTAATAGATAGAGAAAGAGTGAGAGAGGAATAGAAACGCGGAGAAGGAAATGTAGGCATCACGCAGCTGCACGCATTTATCTTTATCGACGAGTTTTTGTTATTTCGGCTTGTGGAAATCGTCAGATTATATATTTTTCATTATTCTTGAATTATTTCCTTCAAAATAAAAAAAAATTTAGCTACGCTCGAGAATGTCGAGATGACGTTTTTTTTTTACAACTTTGTTGCCCTCCCCTTTTTTTACGTCACTCTCAAATTGTCAGATTCACTTTTTAGGGTGTAATTAACTCACCCTACCTTAATCTGACGCGCTCGAGAATTTCTGATGGTCAATTTTTTTTTACTAATCTGATCCTGTAACCTTCACGGGCGGCCTTATATATGGGCCTCATGTTCTGTGGAGGTACTTAACTGGGTACAAGGTATCCCCCTGTATATTAATCTGCCGCGCTTTAGTAAATCCCGAAATCCCCGCTTGGGCTCCCCTACTATATAGAGGTCCTGGGCTCGATTCCCGGCATAGCAAAGGATTTTTCGGTCAGGAAATTATTAGTAGCAGCCATGGAGTCTTAACTTGCGCCCGGTTAATGGTAATAGGAGGGCTAGGGGCATAATAAGGCCCTGCGCTCGGCCCCCACAAGGCCACAATGTCAAATGAGAGAAAGGAAAGTTATCTGATAATTTCCCAAACGAACTTAATTTTCTCTGATCATTTACAAATATGTGTAGTAGTCAAAGTCACTTAATCTATACTTTCCTTATCAATATTATAAAAGCGAAAGTGAGTTTGTTTATTTGTTTGTTACTTCTTTACGTCTAAATGGCTAAACCGATTATGATGAATTTTGGTGCAGAGATAGTTGGGACCCTGAAAACGGACATCGGCTTGTTAAAAAAAAATGATATATGAGGGAAGACAAGGGAAAACTTAGCTTTGCTATAACAATAAATAAGGCGAAAGGGCAAAAACTACAAGTAGTTGGTACCTGCAAATCAGGAAAGGGGAACCGAGTTACCCCGAATTTATTGCGAGCGCAACCGTGGGCAAAAGCTAGTAATTATAATGTAGCAATCCAAGTCCAACAAAACGACTCTCTTTTATTTTTTCTGTAACAGGGGCAACTTTCAACTTTTATTTCCTAATCCTTACTAATATTATTAAAGCGAAAGTGAGTTGGTTTGTTTGTTACCTCTTTACGCTTTAATGGCTAAACCGATTTTGATGAATTTAGGTACTGAGATTGTGGGAGCCAAGAGACGGACATAGGCTTTTTTTTTAAATGTGAGATGTAAGGGAGAAAGGGGGAAGAAAAGGGAAAACTTGGCGTTGCTATTACAAATTAATAAGGCGCACGGGGAACTGTGTTACCTCGAATTGAACGCGAGCGAAGCCGCGGGCAAAAGCTAGTTAGTAGTTAGTTAGTAGCACAATAAAATGGTTTGTATGCACTTACGTATTTAATTAAATGGCAGTTGTTTATTTAAATAGGTGTTTTCGATTTGAAGAAAACATCGATAAATTAAAAAGAAAAGAAAATTTATGTACATTAACATAAAACTACATAATACGTATTGTTTATTTTAAAACAACAATATTAAGTTATTGTGAAGGGCATCGGTGCACGTAAGTGACAACAATCCACAATCCACTCAAACCGGCCAAGTGCGAGTCGCACTTGCATACACAGTGTTCTGCATCAAGAAAAAATACAATGACAATATTATAAGCACTCATTCCATCAAATATCGAATCTTCTTCAAACCAATTCCTTTCGTTGCAGGTTTTTCATACGTAGCACAAAACATTTTTTTTTAATTTTCTCTTACATTTGGAAGCTCTTACTTGAGAAAAAGGAATTTAAGAATCATAGATGTTATAATAAACATATTTATTAAAACTTATCATCACAGATTAAAACAAAAAATACAATAAAAACTCTCAGTTGCAAATATGGAGAGCAACGCCTATGTTGTTATTTTAATTATTTATCATCATACTAGCTTTTGCCCGCGGCTTCGCCCGCGTTAAATTTGGAGTAATACAGTTCCCCTAGCGCCTTATTGATTTGTAATAGCAACGCTAAGTTTTCCCTTTTCTTCCCTCTTTCTCCCGCACATCCCACTTTTTAAAATAAAAATTAGCCTATGTCCGTCTCCTGGTTCCCAACTATCTCTGTACCAAAATTCATCAAAGTCGGTTTAGCCATTAAAGCGTGAAGAAGTAACAAACAAACAAACAAATAAACAAACAAACTCACTTTCGCTTTTATAATATTATATATATATATATATATGTCGGCGTCGTATTGTTAGCAGCTTCTGCACTGGGACGCGCTGAGTCATTCTGCAGCTGCTATTGCGCTGAGTCATTCTGCAGTTGCTAGCGCGCTGTGCCATAACCCCCACTTAGAATTCTAGTCTATAAAAGAATCGCGCAGCGGTAAAACGGCAGTCTGACTTCAAGCGTTTCCTGGTGCACAGGTTGTATTACTTTTAATTATGTTTCTCTGTAACTGTGATTCTCTAACTGTGATTCTGTGTGACTGTGTTACTGTGATTCTGTGTTACTGTGCTACAGTGCTAATGTGCTACCGTGATAATGTGCTACTGTGCTACCGTATTACCCTGTTACTTTCCCAATCTCTGTACTACTGGGTGTCATGTTTTCTATTGCGTGATGTTGAGTTAATAACTTCATAAGACCCTTTTTATATAAAGAAACTGATTAAGGATAGCTCCTGTAGAATTCATTAGGTGAATAAATCATTAATAAATTCGATTTAATGCCATTGAAGATCTAGTTTTATTATGTCTCATCGTCTTCCGACATATATATATATATATAAATATAAGTAAGGATATATTATATACTAGCTTTTGCCCGCGGCTTCGCTCGCGTTAAATTCGGGGTAACACAGTTCCCTTTGCGCCTTATTGATTTGTAATAGCAACGCTAAGTTTTCCCTTTTCTTCCCTCTTTCTCCCGAACATCCCATTTTTTTAAAATAAAAATTAGCCTATGTCCGTCTCCTGGTTCCCAACTATCTATGTACCAAAATTCATCACAATCGGTTTAGCCATTAAAGCGTGAAGAGGTAACAAACAAACAAATAAACAAACAAACTCACTTTCGCTTTTATAATATTAGTAAGGATATTATGTTATATATTATATATAGTAAGGATAAGGATTTATATGGTGGTTAATAGCAAGCATCCATTTTGTAAATTAACGCCAGGCACCGCGAGTGTTCCACGCGGGCTTCAAAAAGATGTCAGTAAAGACTGCCAGGGCCACCGCCACCGCCTGCCGGAGTTGCGGTTTGTTCGAAAGAAATACTGCGGGCCCGGAACATAAAGGGCAAAAGAGGGAACATAATTATGTAGGTGGTTTTACGACCCCCCTCCCCCCCCCGCTCCGAGGTTATTTGATGATTTCGCATCCTCAAAAAAAGGTACATTCAATCAGAGTTTCATTCTTTCGTGCGCGCGCGCGTTGGTCGCACGCCTTCTGTGCCTCCCAGTGTCGTTCGTTGCACGTTGTCGTGGAGTGATTCCCAACGTCACCGAGTTATCGTGATTGATAGTGATGGGAAAAACATATCGATACCACAAAACGTCGACTTATTCTACGTGTTCGCCATGGAGCGATTTATAACACGTTCCAACTCGGTGGGCAAACGCCCACTGGAAGGTCCTGTAAATACCAGTGAGTGGAAGATTCCAAAGTTCGGTCTGCCTGCTGCTGTACAAGCCAAACCTGATCCGGTTAAAACGTCAAATCGATTCAGTGTTCTTCGAACCGTTACATCTCAGGAATCAGATACCCCCGCCGCGCGTCTCAAAGAAGCTTCTACTCCAAAGAGGAAATCAAGCCATATTCCGCCCATTATCTTGCAAATGAAATCCGAATGGACACATGATACAATCAAGAATCTCGTCCTGAAGCACACCAAAAACTTCGATCTACAATACAGAGGTAACAATAAGATTGTAATTACTTGCTATAATCCGGAAAGCCACCAAGCAGTGAAAAAAGGTTTCCAAGCTGATGATCTTCCATTCCATACATTTCCAAGGAAGGACGAGAAAACATACAAAGCGGTAATTTTTGGCCTACCTGCCTACACTGAAGATTGCTTAACAGAAGAACTCGAGATTCTAGGCTTCAACGATGTGAAAGTTCGTAAGATGAAACTGTCGGTTGACAGCAACAAAGGCAATGATTTTTGTCCACCAATCTTAGTGCACCTTCCAGCTGGCAGTGATTTTTCAAAATTCCTGAAAATCAGGTACATAAGCAACTGTGTGGTCCAAATAAAGAAATATGAAGCAAAGAACCCGTATGGTACACAATGTTTTAGATGCCAAGGTTTTGGTCATTCTTCCAGGAACTGCAATTTGACTCCACGCTGCGTGAAATGCACAGAACTCCACCCTACGGCTGACTGTCCCAAGAAAGATAGGACCAACCCTGCACAGTGCTGCAACTGCAAAGGTAACCATCCCGCCAACTTTCGGCAATGTTCCGAGAGACAGAAATACCTGAAACTTGTACAGAGTCGCCAAGAACACATAAAAGCAATTCGGGATGCTAAAACTAACCCAAGAAATAGCCATATTGACGGGCGTAGCTGGAACTCTGTCGCTGCAAACAATACGGAATCTAGCACCACTGGACCTCAAATTGGCGTTCAAGACCAGACGACAGCTGACATGTTAGCAATTCTTATGACTATCAAATCCATCAAAAATCAATTTGTTACTTGCAACAGCATGATGGATAAGGTAATATTAATCCTGACTCACCTTGGCCAGTATGTCTAATGGTAAAAATTTGAGCATCATGTACTGGAATGCCGATGGCATTCGCACCAAACTTATGGAGTTGTTAGATATGCTAGGTGATTTGTCTATAGATATAGTAGCATTGTGCGAAACTAGAATCTCCTCTCGTTATAAGCTTCAAATACCTGGTTATAACTGTTATCGTCTTGACAAAAAACCTGACGGCCGTGGGCAGGGGGTGGCACTGATGGTCCGTCGTGATATACTGCATACCCTTCTTTCTACTCCTAGCACGTATAATTTAGAATGTATAGGCATCCAAGTAAGCACTCCAGATCAAAACTTGATCATTTACTCTGCCTACCAATCGCCGAATCGCCCTCTACTAAAAAATGACCTTGATTCTCTAATAACAAACGCAAATCACAAGACTCTGATTATGGGTGACCTTAACGCCAAACATCCTTACTGGAACTGCAGTATATCTAACTCGCATGGTAAAATTCTCTTTGATCACATGCTGGCTAACGATTATGAGATATTAGCACCTTCTTCTCCTACCCTGGTTCATTACCATAGCTCTCACGAACCCTCTACTCCAGACGTTGTAATAGCTATCAATACACATGAGGTGAGCGATCCACAGGTTCTCACCAGCCTGTCATCAAATCACTTGCCAGTACACTTTACTATAGGTGGTAAATACTGTGTAAAAACCCAGTCGGCATTCAACTTTGCCAAAGCTGACTGGAGACGTTACAGATCCCATCTAGACCAAAACATCACGTTAAGTAATACAATCTTTGATGCAATACCCAGTATTGATGCTGCTGTAAATCAATTTACTGACAGTGTACTAAATGCACGTAAGGCGAGTGTTCCTATCGTTGAAATAAATAAGAGCCGCTTAAAACTACCAAGACGCATCAAAAGCCAAATCAAGCGCAAAAACTACATCCGTAGAAAGGCATTAAATGAGCAAAACCCCTGCCTCAGAAAACAACTGTTCTCTAAAGTTCACCAGCTAGTTCATTCAATTAAAACTAACATTCAGACCTTAAATGACAGTATTTGGAATGACAAGCTCTCAAAAGTCGATAATCCTAGTAATGATGTTTGGCGATTAGCTCGTTCAATAAACTATACCCCTAGTACTATTCCTCCCCTAAAAATACGTAATGATCAAATAACCTCCACCGTGTCAGAGCAGTGTGAAGCGCTTGCCGAGGCATTTGCTGGTAATATGAGTCTTACTAATCAATGGACCAGCGATGTTGAAACTGAGGCCGCTGTCAAAGAATCCATAAAAACATTAAATTCTACAGTCACATACAATTATCCTACCCTTGCTAGACCTAAGGAAATTATACAAATCATACGCAAATTAAAACCCCGCAAGGCTCCTGGCTTGGATGGACTCAATAACCAGCTACTTAAAAACCTATCTCAAAAAGCCTTGGTCTACCTCACAAAAATATTTAATGGTTGTCTAAAAATAGGCTACTTCCCAGCATGCTGGAAAACAGCAAAAGTAATCGCGCTTAAAAAACCTGGTAAGGACGGAAGCATCCCTACAAACTATCGTCCCATAAGTCTACTTCCATGCCTAGGTAAGTTATTTGAAACTCTCATACTAGCCCGTCTTTTAAAAGTCACCGAAAATTTATTGCTGCCGGAGCAATTTGGATTCCGCAAGGCACACTCCACCACCCAGCAGCTGGCTAGGGTATCCGAACACATCGCACATAACCTAAACGAGGGTAAATCTACTGGAATGGTGCTCCTAGACGTTGAAAAAGCGTTTGACACTGTCTGGCACGAGGGTTTACTTCACAAGCTTATTGTCAATAACGTTCCTCTCTCGATCGTTAAAATCGTTCAGAACTACTTGTGTAACCGCCATTTTAAAGTTTTTATAGGGGAACACTGTTCTGTTGCAAAATCCGTGCTTGCTGGCGTACCACAAGGTTCAAATTTAGGACCATTCCTTTTCATTTTGTATCTTAATGACATCCCGAAACAACCCAGAACCCATCTCGCAATATATTTATGCTGATGACACCGCGTCATATACTTCTTCTGAAGATATCGACTTAATAATTGAAAGGCTTCAGCTCGCACTAAGTCTCCTTGATACGTTTTTCACTAGATGGAAATTAAAATTGAACTCAAGTAAAACGGAAGCCATTCTTTTCACGCGAAAACGTTGTTTGCCTTCTAGGCTTATAAACTTCAAAACGATTTCCATACCCTGGAGTCGTTCGGTAAAATATCTCGGTGTGGTTTTAGATAATAGAATGACCTGGAATATAAACACCGATGCACTTCGTGAAAAGGGTCTGAAGGCTATAAATGCTTTAAAACCTATTCTAAACAGAAAATCTAAGTTGAGCGCCACCACTAAACTACGCGTTTATACCACCCTGGTTAGACCATGTTTGACATACGCTGCGCCAGTCTGGAGTTGCCTGACTGACAAAAATTACAACAAATTGCAAATTGTCCAGAATAAGGCAATTAAAATTTCATTCAATACTTCTTTCCGTACAAATCTGAAGCGAGTGCATGAGCATATTAAATTCCCACTTATTAAAAATTTCATTTTAAAATCAGCACGTAAATTCTATTTATTAAAAAATCCTAAACACTACAATCCGTTGGTATCATCCATAGGTAAAAGAAGATTAAATAATTTGTCGTATTCGATCACATACAATCGATATCGTTTACCACATCACTACTTTTTAGGTGAATAACAATATCTACCTACCACCGGACCGACTGGGCTACCCTCACCCGGCCGCAGTAACTATTACTCGTAGCAAGACTGTGCTTTAATTTAATTACCCACAACTTAGATTCAAAAATTTTACAACTATTGTTATACCAATGTATATTTCGTATTAACTACTAGTAATGTATTTAACCAACGCTCCAATTAGTTGCATTACCTTGTGTAAATAGTTTAGTTATAGTGTTATGTTATACGTATAAAGTCAGTGCTAAGACTTTTTGTGCCGTTTAAATTTCTGTGTTCTTTATGAACTTGCTATGTAATTAAATCATCTAAAGTAATCTCAGTGCAAAATGTTTATAAAGGTAAGTTAACCTAGAAACTAGTTACATTTAAGGTTGTAAACAATTAGAATAAGATCTCATTGTATGCAAATTTCAAATATTATGGAAAATAAAGACCTTTAAAAATCAATCAAATCAAATCAGAGTGGCCTGCCGGGACCACTGCCTGCTGGAGTTGCGGGTTGTTCGAAAGAGATGCCGCGGCTCCGGAACGTAAAGGGAACATGGGTGGGTTTTTTATAACAAGTTGCCAAAATCAGTTATAGAACTGACAGATGAAAAGTTTAAAAACTACATAAAACGTGTCCTTATTAAAAAAGCATATCACAAAATCAAGGACTACGTTGAAGATAAAGAAGTTCGGCTATAGTTCCTTCTGCGCATGTGGCTTCCCTGGTAGCAGTATAATCAGCACTTTGTGGAGGTCTCTAACTATTCTCAATCTTATTCTTTTTTGTGATCTCTTTTAGTATTTTTTTTTTGCAATAGCTTTTGTCGAAGCACATATTTATATCACCCTTTATTTATTTATTTTTTGGTGGGAAATCATCTAATGAGTTCCCCCGCTCTGGGTGGAGCGGGGGGGCATGTCAGACTTGTACTGACTAAAACCCACCCATGTTCCTTCTGTTGGCCTTTACGTTCCGGGGCCGCGGTATGTCTTTCGAACAACCCGCAACCCGGACAACCCGCTACCTCGGAACAACCTGCAACCCCGGTTTATATCACCCTTGATTTGAATAGTTACAGTACTGAGAGCAACATCTGTGTGACTCGTCTCATAGGTATTAATATTTTGTTTATTTTTTTATTCTTGTATAGATTCTCTTCTACCAATTAGTTGTGAATGAGTGGACATGGTTGGCCTTGTAGATTCTTAGACCTTGTTATAACTTTGGTTATTTATTATTTTATTTTACTTTCTGTAAAGTAAGCAGCGACTTATTGTCGGGCCTACGCTGTCCTCTCATACTTAAGTACTAACGCTGTAAAAACAACATTGTAAAACCAATGATTTTAAAAGAGTAACCATGGAGTTTCTTGCCGGTTCTTCTCCATAGGAAACGACCAACCCGAACAGTGCATCTTTTCTCGACGTTTTATAAGTGCCCATGTAGGCCTATGTGAAACAAAAATATTTTGATTTATTTCGATTGATTTTGATTTTTAGTCAGGTGCACTCAGAGCGGGAGAAGTTATTTTATAATTTTGTAGTAAATGAAGATAAGATGATATAACCTTTTTGTTATAAGTACTTCACTTTTCTGAGTGGCACCTGTTTGTTTGTGTTGTCACGTCAAAAGGGGTTTTCACGGACAACGAAATGACTCTATATAGGTTCCGTAGTTTCTTTTGAGGCACAGAACCCTACAACGATTTCACTTTAAAGGACTAGAAGCTCCAGCCTGCGGCTTCGCTCGCGTTAAATTCGGGGTAAAACACCTGTAGTTTTTTGCCCTTTTGCCTTATTTATTGTTATTACAATAAATAAGGCAAAAGGCTTTTGCTATTGCAAGGCTAAGTTTTCCCTTTTCTTCCCTCTTTCTCCCTCATTTCCTACTCTTTAAAATAACCTATGTCCGTCTCCAGGGTCCCAACTAAACCAAAATTCATCAAAATCGGTTTGGCCATTTGGGCGTGAAGACGTAACAAACAAACAAACTCACTTTCGCTTTTTATTAGTAAGGATTTTTGTTAACATTAATGTTATTGATTCAATGATAATTGCCAGCTGTATTTGCTTTAGATTTGTATAAAAAGTGGGTAGCTGCCTGCTTAGCTGCATAGCAAAAGTAAAGCGCTTTAGTTTACGACTAGAAAATCTACTGCAGTTACAAAATGGAGTTCATTATTAAAACAGCTATTATTCTTTTCATTTTTACAGTAGCAGTGAAGGCACAATTGGGAGATCCGCTAGAGTGTTCAGACACTGCTTATGAACCTGTAGTTAATTTTAATGTTGGCCAGCAACGCCTTTCCCATAAATTATTTGAAGTAAAAGCAAACGTCGATCTGAGATACCCAATACCAGGTTTAGTTCAGGTGAGATTTTTTGACCAATTTTTTTTCACATCTTCATAATTAGGTATGTGCGTCCGATTATGGTCATGACTACAAATATGTATTCCATTATTTCGTCACGACTACAGATATGCAAAACGATACTTTCAAATGAAAACAAGAAGACGAATTTTTTAAATAAAAACAACTTTTATTCCTCTAGTTAACTTCGAGTTTATTAAAAGAAAGAAAGAAAGAAACGAAAATATATTTATTTGTAGCAAATTACGTCAAATACGCTAAACAAAAAAGAAAACAAACAATAAACAATTCGTCATCTTTATAATATTCATGTTTTACAAAATAAATATATTTTTATCGTGAATTATTCAATTTTTTATGGGTAATCTACTAAACTAATTTAAAAAATATATTTTTCCTTTACGAGTGTGCAAATAGCTGTAGCAGTGGAGAAACTAGATAATCACGTGCCTTCTATTGTATGTACTTATGTTTATTTATTTTTTCCAGTTTCCCAAACCTGATGCAGCAGTACCATCCTAGCTTCCTCACTAGGGTGGCGTCGGCTTCCAGTCTAACAGTATGCAGCTGAACATCAGTAGTTCTCGCGGAGGGACTGCCCATCTTAGGGTCCAAAATGGCCGCTAAAGCAGAATCATACTAGGATTATAATATAAAAAAATACGTGACACTACCTATACATTAGAAACAGCATGTGGTCCTAAAAGTTCAAATCAGGAAGTGGCCCAAGAATTTGTAAATTTCTTTACCGATATACCGTTAAAAACTACAGAAGCTCTAAATTCGTCACCAGACATCTCAATTGCTTTACTTAAGGCGAATGTATCTGGCTGCCCGGCTGAATTTAAATTTAAACATATAAACCCAATTACAGTTATCAAAGCTTTCCGGCAAATAAAAATCAAAGTGACCGAAGATCTATGGGGAATGTCTATCAAAGTCTGTACATCCATTGTTGAGACAGTAGCTCCATTATTTAGCCTTAATTTTTAATTTGTGTGTGGACCAAGGAGTTTTCCCTGATTTGATGAAATACAGTAAAGTCATACCTCTTTTTAAGTCCGGGGACAGTAAAGATACGAATAATTATAGACCTGTATCCGTGTTGCCAGTTTTTAGCAAGGTGTTTGAAAAAGTAATGCTTAATCAGATGCTCAATCATTTTAACACCAACAAAATATTACACGACCAACAGTTTGGTTTCACCAAAGGACGTTGTACGACTGACGCCGGTGTAACTCTACTAAAGCACATATTTTTTGCGTGGGAAGAGTCCCAAGACGCCATAGGAATTTTTTGTGACCTCTCTAAAGCATTTGATTGCGTAAATCACGACACATTACTTTTGAAACTTGAGCATTACGGAATTGGTAATCTTGCTCTTAGTTTGGTAAAATCATATTTGACTGATAGGCAACAGTTAGTACAAGTAAATGGTGTTAATTCACAGGGTTTAAAAGTAAAAATTGGAGTTCCGCAAGGCTCAATATTAGGTCCTTTTCTCTTTCTAGTATACATTAATGATCTACCCTGCTTATTAAAAAATAAGTCTCAAAATTTAGTGTTATTTGCTGATGACACTTCCCTAATTTTTAAGATAAACAGACGGGCCCAAAATCTAGATGGCGTGAATAATGCCCTGATTGAGGTCCATAATTGGTTCACAGCAAACAATTTAGTATTGAATGAAAAAAAGACCAAATGCATAAGATTCGCTTTACCGAATGTTAAAAGTATTGATTGTGATATAGAATTGAATGAACAGAAACTAGAATTCGTAGATAAAACGGTTTTCCTGGGAATTACGCTTGATTCAAGGCTTCAATGGGGTTCCCATTTAACATCCCTTGCGGCGCGGCTAAGTTCAGCAGCGTATGCTGTTAGAAAAATCCGTCAATTCACTGATGTAGATACCGCGAGACTGGTTTATTTTAGTTACTTTCATAGTATAATGTCTTATGGCATTTTGTTATGGGGACGGGCTGCAGACATCGAGTCTATTTTCATTCTTCAAAAAAGAGCCATCAGAGCCATATATAATCTCCGTAGGCGCGATTCTCTAAGGGAACTGTTTAAGAACATTAACATCATGACAGTACACTGTCAATACATTTATGAAAACATAATGTACGTAAGGAAAAATCTGCATCTTTTTGTTAAAAGAGGTGACAGACATAATTACAATACGAGAAATAGGAACCAATTAGTTCAGCCGGGCTTCAGACTCGCTAAAGTAGACAAATCTTTCATGGGGTACTGTTTAAGGTGCTATAATAAAATTCCACAAAGTATCCTTGAACTCAGTGAGACTAAATTTAAAACATGCATTAAACGCACATTATGTAAACAAGCATACTATAAGTTGGACGATTATATTGCTGACAAATATGCTTGGCTCAATGTCGGTCCTGCTCCACAAGAACAGGGGCGAATAAATTAATAGCATGCAATAGTACTGTTGGAGCTGCTGAAGATTGTACAAATATCTTTGAATTGTATAGATTCAATTAATTTGCATTATATAATCGCATAGCCCAAATTGTGTGAGTATTATGTACTACAATGCTAACATTCAATGGAAACCTACGTATTTTCTTGACTAATTTGCTCTGGCGGTTGAGTGCATGTCATGCTCACTTAAATGTCACGCTGATGGTGGCGCGTGTGTCGGATCATTTAGCTCCCTTCAAAATGGTTGAGTTGAATGGTGCCGATCTATGCGTCATGTTCGTGAACGGGCGCTGTCAGTTGTGGCTGGTCATCTCTCAGTTGCCACGGCTTATTTGAATTAATTATGTATTTTTGCAATTCTTTTTGTTTTTATGGACACTTTTAATGTGCACGTCTTGCTACATCGTTCTCACATAGTTTTACCATATAACACGAATGATGTAACCAAGGTTCTGTAACAATATTCTGATTTAAAAAGAGTGTCCATGGAGTTTCTTGCCCATTCTTCTCCATAGAGATCTACGCTTTGGAATGGGCAACTGCAGTACTTTCACAGTTATTATGCCTTGTGACTGGGTCTGTAGCTTAATTTTTATTGTTGTCAATGTTTCGACAGTTCAAAAGTGCCTGTAACTGGCCTACTTGAAATAAATGATTTTGATTTGATTTGATTTGATTTGATATAAATTACGTTGAAATTCTGGTCTAGTGTAAATAATAGTGACAGACGCAGTCAATGTTGTAAATTATATTTTTGTGAACATAATTCATTGAATTTTCCTATTATGATTCTGCTAAGCGGCCATGTCGGATCCCCCTCCATGACCCGTTACTATGATACAACCGACACGTGTTTTTGAGTTCTTTCCCATTTTAAGTTTGACATTTACATTAATAAAGCATTGAGGAAGCCTGCTGCTTATAAAATATAAATTAACACTACAATGTTATATATCTTTCAGAATATTTAAACCAGTGTTGTTACAATACATTAAATGTACCCTTATTTATTTATTTTGTTTTTTATTTTGAGCCTTGCGGTATGCCATATGACAATGTTTGCCTTTATCGATGTCTGTGATGTCTTAGATAAACTTTAGAAAGTACATATGAATTGACAAAGTTGCATTGGTTTTGAAACCACAACCTCATGCTTGGGTAACAAGGTACCTAACCCCTGGGCCATCACCACACTAAACAATTGATACAAAGTACAGAAACTATTCAGATTTCGCCATAAATGAATAAAATATTGAAATGTCAACCTTATACCAAGTAATTTTAAATGCAAAATGTAACTTAGAGGTGTCGCCAGAGGGTCCACCCTTTATAGCAGAACTTTTTATGTCATAATTTTATTTTGCATAACAACGTAGGGCATAAACTTCACTTCGCAGAAAATTGTTTAGCAGACACTCATTTATCATACATTCTAAACTCATAATTTTCTAAGACAGAATCATCTCTAGGCATAAACTTCATAATATCCATAATATTTAAAAAGTAGAAACATCATATCGCAGAAAGTTCACAGTCAGAATCGTCTTTTGGCATAATATATTTTATATCGTTGTCATATTGCAGAAAGCTTATAGTTAGGATCATCTTTGTCATTTTAAGTTGTCATTTATTTTAATTAATTATTTCTTTAAAATAATGGCATTTATTTTAGTTACTGTTTAATTGAATTTGAAATAATGTCGTTGAATTCAATAAGTAATAATCCTAATCTAAATAGTTCAGTTCCGGGTAACCTACTTAAAACAATCTCTTTTTTCTATTAATGCAAGTCGTTTCTGGCGTCACAGTTTTAACCTTACCAAACCTAGCCATTACTGCCGTCTGCATAGTATGCCAAGTGAAATTATACCAAAATAATATATTATGCGAAATTTGAACTCTGCCAATCGTAGTTATACCAAATGTCATAAGGCCATCTTAAAAGTATGCCATTGTTAATTCGAAGTTTTAAACATTATGCCAAACGATAATTTTACCAAGTAATGTTCATGCCTTTAAAATGTTTGTTTAAAAAAAATTATGCTAAGTGTGTTATGCCAAATAAATTTCGGAGCATCAAGATTCTGCCAGATAGAGGGAACCCGTCGCCAGAAGACATACAATGAATTGATAATTATGCAGAACACGAAGGATCGTTCTAATACAATTTGGTTTTTAATAAGGAATAAAATCTTCTCTTTTTACCTAATTACGGGATGCGCAAACCACTTGGGGTTTTATCAATTTACATTATGATGTTTTTAATTAAAGTTTATGCTAGTAATTAAGTGACTTTGACTTCTATACATACTTTTATTTGATCAAAGACCATTAAGTTCGCCCTAGGCGTCGGGTGCCACGACTCCTGGCCACTGTAGATATAGGCCTGTGGAAGGTGACCAATGGGTAGCTGACCATCCGACCAGACCATTAACGACAGGCCGTGTCGACGGCGCATAAGTGCTAGAGCACATCAAAGAGTGCGCCTCAAAGAGATGTCGCCTGCTAGGGTTGCTAGTTGTTCGAAAAATTTTAGTCAGTACAAGTCTGACACTCCCCCCTGCCCTGCCCAGAGCGGGGGAAGTTATTTAATGATTTCCCATCCGCAAAAAAGGCTTAAAATAAAAAACAAAATAAATAAATAATGGTAAATTTAATGTATCGCAACAACACTGATTTAAATATGTTGAAAATTATATAATATTTTTGTATCAATTTATAATTTATTTAGGCTTCCCCAGTGCAAACTTAAAGTAGCTAGGAATATAAAATTTTAAAACGAATTTCAAAAGCACGCGGTTGTATCATAGTAACAAGTTATGGAGGTCAGAGGTTCCAAAATGGTCACTTCAGCAGCATCATAATATAATAGGAAAATAATATTTGACGACACGCTTGGCGCAGTGATTGAGCGATCGACTGCTGCGCTGTGTCGCGGGTTCGATCCCCGCACGGAACAAATATTTGTATGACCTGCAGATAGTTGTTTCGGGTCTGGGTATTTGTGTATAAATGTTTGTAAACGCACCCACGGTACAGGAGAAGTTCCAAGTGTGGGGCATATTATAATCATATTATGATACTGCTTAAGCGGCCATTTTGGACCCTAAGATGGGCAGTCCCTCCGCGAGAAATACTGATGTTCAGCTGCATACTGTTAAACTGGAAGCCGACGCCATCCTTGTGAGGAAGCTAGGATGGTGTTACTGTTGCATTAGATTTGGGATCCTGGAACAAAACGAGAAACATGAGTACACACAATAGAAGGCACGTGATTATCTAGTTCCTGCTCTGATACAGTTATTTGCAGACTCGTAAAGGATATGTGTGGACGGAGAATTTGCAGGTTGTTCGAAATAGATTTTAAATATATAATAGAAATAGAACTAAAAAGAAAAAAACTAGATGACGGGCCTGTTGGTCCAGTGGTTAGTGGCCCTGACTGCTGAGCCGGAGGTCGTGGGTTCGATTCCCACCAGGACAAACTTTGTGTGATGAGCATGATTGTTTGTTCTGTGTCTGGGTGTGATTTATCTATAATATGTATGTATTTATAAATTATATAAGTATGTATATCAGTTGTCTGGTTACCATAACACAAGCTCTGCTTAGCTTGGGATCAGATAGCCGTGTGTGAGTTGTCCCAAGATATTTATTATTATTATTAGATCATAGTTTTACAATTGCCGATGAAATGTGCTAGGAACAAAGGTGAAAACCCCCCCACCCCCCCACCCCGTCCACATTAAGTGGGACTTGAATATAACTAGAGGAATAATGGATGCGTTTTTATTTTGTTTTATATTTTCACTTTAATTTTTTTTTTATTTTCTTTTTCATTTGAACGTATCGCTTTGCACATCGGCAGCTGTGACTAAATAATCGGATACACGTATGCAGGTGTGGCAAAAAATAAAAATTAAAAAAAACTCACCTTGTCTTTCTTTGGAGCTGCACCATGCGGACGGTTTTGTGCAAGAATTCTAACAATTTGTCCTATTCCATGTCCGTTACCGCCATGTCCACCATTATTTCCTTCTCCAGGTCTAAGAGCAGCAGGGACAATACTCTCAGACTGATTCCCAGTTTCTGACTTCACTAGTATTGCAAAAACGAAAAGAATAATAGCTGATTTAATAATGAAATTCATTTTTGTAACTGTAGTAGATTTTCTAGTCGTAAACTAAAGCGCTTTACTTTTGCTATGCAGCTAAGCAGGCAGGTACCCGCTTTTTATACAAATCTAAAGCAAATACAGCTGGCAATTATTGTTGAAACTTTAATGTCATCAAACATAGTTCTATAAAATCAAGTTATTTTAGGGATCAGTAGGTACCTTCAAAAAAAAAAAGAATGATATCCAAAAAATAAAATGAAAAAGTTAAAATAACTTTATTTTCCACTTTTTAGTTTTTTAACTTTTTTTGTTTTATTTTTTATAAAACAGTTTTTTTTTTAATTTTAGCATTATTAGTTACTAGTTATTGCTCGCGACTTCGTTCGCGTGGAATAGTGATTTTCGGCAGCACGGAGCATAGGAATAGCTCGACATTTATAGTACTGAATGATGCTGATCCTTTCTCAAGTTCCAAACTATGTCTGTACCAAATTTCACATAAATCGGTTCAGTAGTTTAGGCGTGAAGAAAAGACAAACAGACAGAAAAGCAGACAGACAGAGTTACTTTCGCATTTATAATATTAGTTTAGATGGTATAATGATATATCACATATTTTTTATAGAGTATTCATTTTCCATTGTTACTAAAAGATTAGCAGGAGATGCATTTAGACATAACTCATAAACTACCCAAGCCATATTAATAACATTGATATGGAACCAGCTGGAAAGTATACCTTATCAAACAAAAAAAGAATTTTGCAAATCTGTTCAGGCGTCTATGAGTCATCGTTGAATGTACATAAAAATTAAAGATTCCCACGAATTGAGAACCTCCACTTTTATTTGAAGTTGGTTAAAGAAACAACGGAACCTTTATCAATTCACTTCGTTGTCCTTTAACGTGACAGCAATATATAGATATCAGTCAAAAAGTGAAGTACAACGAAAAGGCTTCTAAAATATACACATTCACATCACCATTGTGACGTTTGCCCGGACGACAAGGTGGAGCACACAGTCGCGGTCTTAGAGGCGATCGGTGGCGGCGATCTCTCGCGTCCAGCCCTGGTTCAGTCCATGGTCCGGAGCGAGAGGGAATGGGAAGCGGTCACCTCCTTGAAGGAGATGGCCGGGCTTTTGAGGGAGAGAACCTCAAATCGTGGGTGCGTTTACGGTTACAAACATTTAAATTCACATACACAAACAGCCAGACAGGACACAACTATTTGTTCCGTGCGGGAATCGAACCCACTCAGCCACTGCGCCAAACGTGCCGTCACACATTTTGAATTAACCGGTACACAAATATAATGCGAAAGAATAAAAAGAAATAGAAAGATACTTGCAACTGAGAGTTTAAAAATTATCTTACGTAGATATTTTATTTTATCGGTATTTCTGTACAGGGTATCTATCGATACCTTTTAATAAATTAATTCGATATTTCTTATATTCCTTTTTTCTCAAGTTAGAAATACTTCGAGATATTAGATTCTAAAGTCGTAAATGTTGGCCACTTTTATTTCTAAAGTAAACACAGGGAAATTCTTAAAAAAAATGTTTTGTAAAACGCAGAAATAAAAACCTTCAACAAAATCGGCTTTGACAAGATTCGATATTTGATCGAGTTAAGGGACTTTTTTGATGAAGAACAAATTTGCTTTTGAAGTTGGGAATGATGTTTAAATATTGTCATTGTATTTTTTGGTGTAACAGAATTCTTTGTAAGCGGGTCCGACTCACACTTGACCGGTTTGTTTCACTTGTTGCAACTAAGGGCATCGGTACACGATGCCCTTCACAATGACTAAAGTATTGTTGTTCTATAAATAAACTATTAATAACAATTTTATGCTAATGTTTATTTTCTTATTTATTCTCTTAATTTATTGATGTTTTCTTCAAATCGAAAACACCTATTTAAATAAACAACTACCATTGAATGAATACGTCAATGCATACTAACCATTATATTGAAAAACGTCTCATTTTATTAATGAGACATCCCGGTCCTTGCCCCAAGTATCCCTTGCTGGAGTCAGCCCGACATGCTGAGCCAGTAGTCAAAATCAAAAGTCATTTATTCAAATTAGGCTGATAATCAGCACTTTTTGAACGTCAGATTACAAGAGACAGTCCCACAAAAACGCCCTGCCCTTCGCCACTTCCTAGTGTTTTAGCTGGGAAGAAGAAGTGGCGGAACAAACTCCCCAGCAACACATCTGTCTGTCAGGTTAGAAGAACCAGATTTTATACAATTCCGTTTATCACAAGAAATTATAAAAAAAAAATAAGAAATAATTCATTCATTGTCACTTGTCAGCTAGCAAACACCAATTATATAAAAAAAAAAAAAATTACCCACGTCTAAATAATAAATTCACCAGTCTAACGGGTGTGCCCGCTTACATGTGCAGTGAAGAAATATCAGGTGATAAACTAAGACCATAGTTTTAAACCAGTCCCTAAAAAATGACATTACTCAAGTACAGCCTGTCCTCCTCCAGCGATGCGTTAAGCATTATGCCTTAAGAGGTCGTAACCATAGAACCAGAAGTTTTTGATCCCGGCTGGAGGACTTACTTTCAAGGCACCCATTGTATTGCCTAGTTATGCATACGACAAACTCACGTAAGCCATTCATCAATTGCGGGCCTGTGGGCGGTGAGCAATGGGTAGTTCACCGTCCGTCCGTCGATTGACGACAGGCCGTGTCGACGGCGCGTTCGTGTTTCATGCGCGCCTCAAAGAGAGTCAGCAAAGCAGAGGGGCTTGCCAGAGCCTCCGCCTGCCGGGGTTGCGGGTTATTCGAAAGAGATACCGCGGCCTCGGAACGTAAAGGGCAACAGAAGGAACATGGGTGGGTTTTAGTCAGTACAAGTCTGACATGCCCCCCCGCTCCTCCCAGAGCGGGGGAAGTTATAGGATGATTTCCCACCCGAAAAAAAAAAGCCATTCACCAAAAACAAAAATCCCCATCCCTTTCCCATTTTATCATCGGATCAAAGCGCTATGCTTCCACGTTTATTGTTCCCTGATAATAATCTCGATCAAATGTCTTCAAAGTTTTTTTAAATCGTTTTTTTCTTAGCAAGTGCGCCTTACCCTTGGATTGACTACAGCAAAAGCTGTTTAACCTAAAAATTAGATTAATGGACATGTCAATGTAATAAAAGAAAATTACCGAGATTGCGAAAAGGAGTATATCAGACCAGTAGGGCTACTATGACATCTTATAGCAATTCTTATTCCACTGAGTGAAAGAGATGATGCTAGATACCCTGTATAGCTCTGTCTCTTTCCCTCAGCGGAATAAGAATTGCTTTAAGAGGTCTTAGTAGGGCTACTGATACGACGATTGAGCAGCCGAAACAAGTCACAGTCAGCAAAAATTTCACTAATCATCATTATTATCATTTTCCTGCCCTTGTTCCAGTCTCTATGGGGTCGGCGCAACACGTTTTCTTGTTCCATTCTCTCCTGTCAGACATCACGACATCATTTCCTCCTTTTTCCTTCATATCATTCCTTACACAATCCAACTATCACCTCTTTGGCCTTCCCTCTCTACCCATCAACATTTAGATCCATAACTCTTTCCGTCAAATGTGCCGTCCCTCCTTAATTCCTCATTTCAAGTATATACCAAAACAAACGACTCGCTTTAATAATGCCTGTAACAGGCACAACTTTCAAGTTTTATTCAATTACTAGCTTTTACCCGCGGCCTACGCTCTCGTGAAATTCGGGGTAACACAGTTCCCCTTTAATGATTCGCAGGTACCTGCCACCTGCAGTTTTTTGCGCTTGCGCCCTATTGATTTGTAATAGCAAAGCTAAGTTTTCCCTCTTTTTTCATTTTTCCACGTTCACAAAAATAGCCTATGTCCGTCTCCTGGTTCCCAACTATCTCTGTACCAAAATTCATCAAAATTGGTTAAGCCATTAAAACGTGAAGAGGTAACAAACAAACAAACTCACTTTTGCTTTTGTAATATTATAAGTAAGGATATTTAATATGTACATTTCAATTTTGTAAATTACAATTAGCTTAATTATGAGAAAAATATAGAATCGTGGAGTCTCCTAATACAGACACTGTCTTGCTGAAAACGAGGCTCCAAATACAATTAAATGTTACTGTGCTAATTGTTACACATAAGCCAATTTTGTAACCTTTAAAAACGACCCGAGCTGTTGATATTATTTAAATAACAATTTTCAATATAATGGTTAGTATGCATTGACGTATTTCATTCAATGGTAGTTGTTTATTTGAATAGGTGTTTTCGATTTGAAGAAAACATCAATAAATTAAAAGAATAAATAAGAAAATAAACATTAGCATAAAATTGTTATTTATAGAACAACAATACTTTAGTCATTGTGAAGGGCATCGTGCACCGATGCCCTTAGTTGCAACAAGTGAAACAAACCGGTCAAGTGTGAGTCGGACCCGCTTACAAAGAATTCTGTTACACCAAAAAATACAATGACAATATTTAAATATCATTCCCAACTTCAAAACCACATTTGTTCTTCATCAAAAAAGTCCCTTAACTCGATCAAATATCGAATCTTGTCAAAGCCAATTTTGTTGAAGGTTTTTATTTCTGCGTTTTACAAAACATTTTTTTTTAGAATTTCCTTAGGTTTACTTTAGAAATTAATATCATCCATCCAAACTAATATTATAAATGCGAAAGTAACTCTGTCGGTCTGTCTTTCTGTCTGTCTGTCTTTTCTTCACGCCTAAACTACTGAACCGATTTATGTGAAATTTGGTACAGACATAGTTTGGAACTTGAGAAAGGATCAGCATCATTCAGTACTATAAATCTCAAACTGTTCCTATGCTCCGTGCTGCCGAAAATCACTATTCCACGCGAACGATGTCGCGAGCAATAACTAGTAACTAATAATGCTAAAATTAAAAAAAAAAACTGTTTTATAAAAAATAAAACAAAAAAAAGTTAAAAAAACTAAAAAGTGGAAAATAAAGTTATTTTTACTTTTTCATTTTATTTTTTGGACATCAGTTTTTTTTTTGAAGGTACCTACTGATCCCTAAAATAACTTGATTTTATAGAACTACGTTTGTTGACATTAAAGTTTCAACAATAATTGCCAGCTGTATTTGCTTTAGATTTGTATAAAAAGTAGGTAAATGCCTGCTTAGCTGCATAGCAAAAGTAACGCGCTTTAGTTTACGACTAGAAAATCTACTGCAGTTACAAAATGAGTTTCATTATTAAATCAGCTATTATTCTTTTCGTTTTTGCAATACTAGTGAAGTCAGAAATTGGGAATCAGTCTGAGAGTATTGTCCCTGCTGCTCTTAGACCTGGAGTAGGAAATAATGGTGGACATGGCGGTAACGGACATGGAATAGGACAAATTGTTAGAATTCTTGCACAAAACCGTCCGCATGGTGCAGCTCCAAAGAAAGACAAGGTGAGTTTTTTTAAGTTTTATTTTTTGCCACAACTGCATACGTGCAAGCGATTATTTAGTCACAGCTGCCGATGTGCAAAGCGATTCATTCAATTGAAAAAGAAAATAATAAAAAAATAAAGCGAAAATATAAAACAAAATAAAAACGCATCCATAATTCCTCTAGTTATATTCAAGTCAAACCAAACAAAGTCCAATAAATAAATAATAATAATAATATTTTTTTATATTCTATAATAGTAATAGATTTTATATATTTTTTTAATCAGTTCAGTAGATCAAAATCAAAAGTCATTTATTCAGACTAGGCTGCTAATCAGCACTTTGAACGTCACATTACAAGAGACAGTCCCACAAAAACGCCCTGCCCTTCGCCACTTCCTAGTTTTAGCTGGGAAGAAGAAGTGGCGGAACAAACTCCCCAGCAATACATCTGTCTGTCAGGTTAGAAGAACCGAGATTTTATACAATTTATATTATCACAAAAAATCATAAAAAAATAAGAAATTATTCATTCATTGTCACTTGTCAGCTAGCAAACACCAATTATGTTTCGTGTGTTGGTCCAAGACGTC
The DNA here is from genome assembly GCA_958449745.1 of Ochropleura leucogaster. NCBI lineage: Eukaryota > Metazoa > Arthropoda > Insecta > Lepidoptera > Noctuidae > Ochropleura > Ochropleura leucogaster. Next base: position 3,556,772 of record OY288220.1, on the reverse strand, counting down.
CTTCTATTTTTTAACTTGTAGTAGATGCATCGCGTCGCCAATTAATCACGTATTTCGAAGTTGTCCTCGAAAATAAAGGAAAAGAGTTTCCTTTTTTTTTTTTTTTTTGTTTGCTTCAAATCTGAACGCATCCATCGTTTGCGTCTTCTGGAACGTTACTGCTACCTGTCATTAACGTTTTCGTGCGCGCCAACAATCGCAGCAAAAGTTTTAAAATTTTACCAAAAAGTGATAATTTGCCTCAAAAGTCTATTCACATTGTGTAAATTGTACACTAGGTAACTATAGTAAGTGCTAGCATAATCAAACGATGCCAAAACACAAATTAAGAAACTCTGACGAGGTTGACGTAAAGGAACTATACCGACAAATAAAAAACTGAAAAAATCCATTAAAAAAAACAGGAAATCTACCGAAGGTAAGTCCTACACGTGCCTAACAAGAATAATTGAGATTTACACTGTGTTTTACAACAGAAAATCCGAGGTAACCAAGTTTTCGAACATTCGAGACGTTAGGTATGTATGTACCTACATTCCTCCATCTTGGCGGTAAAATGTACAGCAAGGTCTTCTTAGATTTTGACCAAACTTACCCATCTTGAGAACATTCCCGTGAGGTAGTACCTACACAAATGGACTACTCGTGAGGTTTATTCCTTGATAAACAAAATATACTTGAGAATATACTCGTGTGGTTGTATTAATAAAATACTACTCGTGTGGTTTATTCCTAACTGAATCAAATATGTGAATAAACTCAATGAGGTTTATTTCATATTTACAAATATACTTTAAGCTGCTGTCTAGAAAAAATGGTTCTACACACTCTTTCAGGAACACCTTCAAGGTATACGCCGATATCTATTGTCGACCTGGAGGCTGAGCAAGCTTTAGATGGAGCGGAAAATCCTTGTCCAGCACAGAATCCAGTAGTAGCAATAGAACCTCAAATTGAAATAGAATCGGAGGAATTAGATGAAGTCTTGGGGGTTAAAATTTCCTTTACGGGCCGTCGATTTAAGGGTCGCGGGGGTGTGGGGGGGGTGGGGGGAGGAAAGTGCTGCCCCCCTGTACCACCCCCAACCCGCGGAGCCCCATGGTTATGGAGATATCCATGGTTAAAGTTTTTGAGGTTATGTTACTTTCAAACACTAATATCTATCAATTTGTACTCTAATTTCAATAGATTTATGGGGCGGGGAGGGTGAGGGTGCTAGGGGCCTACCCCCTTTACACTCGTCATCCCGCGGAACCCCATGGTTATGGAGATATCCATGGTTAAAGTTTTGAGGTTATGTTATTAAAAGATAGCTTTTCGCGGAGGTCCTACTTCTGGGTGGTTTAAAAAAAAATAACCACGAAGGAGGTGGCGGGGTCTGTTCGCTCGCTTCGCTCGCTCACTACGACCCCGCCACCTCCTTCTAACCTAACCTGTCCGAGTCGGGGTGCCCTAAAATTCTGAGCTTGCACATCACTCGACTCTTCAGACACAGAAGCATAGGGCTTCGGAGACGCCATGGTAGTCAAACGAACGGAACTTGCAAGGGCAACAAACGAACGATGACGGATGACTGACACTATCAACAAAACAAAATAGCATCACTAAACGTTCCGTTCCACAGTGTAAACAAATATTCATAAATATTTTTGAGAAAAAGTCAATTTGCGTTATTTTTATGTAAAAAAGTAAATGTAATTGCATAATACAACGCATTATTAGTGCACATTAATTATATATCAAATTTACTATATGAAATACATAATTATATTAAAAACATATTATGATAAAATTTAATGAATAACACGTCCGCCATAAACGGAACGTAAAACGCCAATTTTGACATTACTGTGACATTTTAAGTAACCTAAATTGCGTAATTTGCGTATTATTTTGGAAACTTTAAAAAATTATATGTCGTAAACCGTGCGTCTCCGCAACTTAAAACTTTGTAAAAAGCCTTCTGTTAATGAGTACTATCTACAAAAAAAAAATGAACTTCCAACTCGACGGCCCGTAAAGGAAAGTTTAGCCGTCTTGGGAGAAGACCCCACTAAATCATATACATATGGGACTAACATACACGCCGACATAGCATCCCGCTGGGAGCACATTACAAAAGAAGGTCTACAAAAAGACACAAAAACAGAACTCTTAAAATCCATTCTCATCCCAGAGAATTGTAACTTCTTAGAAGCTCCAGGCTTGAACTTGGAAATAAAAGCAGCCATATCTGAACCAGTACTAAAAAGAGACAAGATACTAGTTGCTCAACAAAATCTACTGGGTCAAGCCACTGCTAGCATAGCAACGGCTCTCAATGCCATGCTCAAGGATAACCATAGAAATATGGAAATTACAAAAAACATCAGTAATGCAGGCCGTATTATGTGTGAACTTTTTCATATGCAAAGTAACTCTAGACGCTCTCTTATAAAATTCACTCTGAACAAGGAAACTAAAGACAGTAACACAAACAAAAATTGATAAACAGTTGTTTGGTGATAACTTGGGCGAGGCCTTAAAGGCAGGCAAAGCCATCAAGAAAACAGGCTCTGAAATTAGATTTGTCAAACCTCCAGAGAAACCAAAACCAAAGCAATCTTTAAACTACCGGGGCCCGCCTCACAAGCAACAGCAGCAGCAGCAGCGACCACCAATAGTGAGTGCGGGCAGAGCACCAAACAAGCAAACCAACAAATACATCCATTATCGACCTGCGAGCTACAAGCCACGGTCACACCCACACAAGAAATAGAGGTAAAGTATGCAGGAAGACTCCCTAATTTCTTTGAAAAGTGGCAATCTATCACAAATGATCCTAAAATTTTGGATTGGATAAGGGGTTATAAAATACCAATTTCTGGTACCCCTTCTCAACCTGAACAACCACAAAACAAGAACCCGTCAGTTATAGAAGTAAAGGAAATTCAAAAGTCTATTTGTCATTTGCTAACAATTGGTGCAATAGTGGAATGTCAATCAGAAAACCATCAGTTCTTGTCTCCAATCTTTTTAACTCCAAAACCTAATGGAGATTACAGATTCATTCTTAATCTAAAAACTCTCAACAAATCTATTAATACCTCACACTTTAAGCTGGAAGATATTAGAACTGCAATGAAATTACTATCCCCATACTGTTTTATGGCAAAAATTGACTTAAAAGATGCCTATTTTTCCATAAATATACATGAAAACTCAAGACACCTTCTGAGATTTAGATGGCAGAAAAAAATATATGAATTCAAAGTACTACCATTTGGCCTTAACACAGCACCATATGTATTTACCAAATTATTGAAACCGGTTATAGAATACCTCCGTTCCAAAGGTGTCTTATGTACTATGTATTTAGATGATGCACTACTGATCTCAAAATGTCACTCTGACTTAATTAACATATTACACACTACAATCGACCTACTAATTTCATTAGGATTTATCATAAACTATGACAAAAGTGTACTTACACCATCCCACAAATGTCAATTCTTAGGTTTTGTTCTTAATTCATCAGACATGAAAATAGAATTGCCACATGAAAAACGAGTGAAACTGAAAAACGAAATCATATATTTTTCAAAATTAGATCATTGTAAAATAAGAGAATTTGCACATTTCTTAGGCCTTCTAACATCAATTTGCCCAGCTATTAAGTATGGATGGCTATATACAAAGCAATTTGAAAGGATCAAATATCTTAACTTAATTAATAATGACAATTATAACAAAGTAATGAACCTACCCCAATGCCTTAAATCAGACTTTGATTGGTGGATAAAACATATAGATAATTCTGTCAATGACATCCGCTCAGATTCATATGAAAAAGAGATTTTTTCAGATGCCTCACTAACTGGCTGGGGAGCCGCATGCAACTCTCATTCTATAGGTGGGCACTGGTCTCAAAAAGAACGCGAAAATCACATAAATTATTTAGAATTACTTGCAGCTCTAATGAGTCTAAAAGTTTATGCTAAGGACAGTAATAATTGTCAAATCCTTCTTAGAATTGATAATACCACTGCCATCTCATACATTAACCGCATGGGTGGGGTCCAATATCCCCATCTCAATGAAATAACTCGGAAAATTTGGCAGTGGTGTGAAACCAGAAATATCTACTTGTTCGCGTCCTATATACAATCAAAAGATAATTTTATGGCTGATAAGGAATCAAGAAGGGACCAATCCAACATAGAATTTGAGCTTGCTGACTATGCATTTAAACAAATAGTATCAGTGTTAGGACAACCAGAGATAGACCTCTTTGCAACAAGGACTAACAAAAAGTGTAGGAAATATGTGTCATGGAAAAGAGACCCAGATGCTGTTTCAATAGATGCTTTTACAATCCCTTGGACTGAATATTTTTTCTATGCCTTTCCACCATTCTCATTGCTACTAAAAACTATAAAAAAGATAGAAAATGAAAACGCCAGGGGCATCATAGTCGCCCCTTACTGGCCAACACAACCTTGGTATCCCATGTTTACCAACCTTCTTGAATCCAAACCAATTTTCTTTTCACCTCACAGATTGTTACTGGTCTCCACCAGCAGCCAACCACATCCACTCCACGCCAGACTTACCCTGGTTGCAGGAATCTTATCCAGCAAGCAACCTCAATAGAAGTCATGATGGCATCTATCACAAATATCACCTTCGCCCAATATAATTCTTGTCTTAAACACTGGTGGGATCATTGCCTATGTAATAACATCAATCCACTTTCAGCTTCACCAACTGATATTATTAACTTTTTTACCTTACTCTACAATAAAGGCCTAAAATATGGTAGTCTCAACTCATGCCGTTCTGCACTCTCTCTTTTATTAGGACCACATGTCTGTTCACATGAACTAGTAAAACGTTATCTTAAGGGTGTATCCAAGTTAAAGCCAAATACTCCTAGATATAACATCACATGGGACCCTAATATTGTTTTAAATTATTTAAGTACACTTTATCCAAATTTAGGAATATCACAAAAAACCTTAGGAAAGAAGGTGGTCACTTTACTAGCATTAATAACAGCACATAGAGTTCAAACTCTTAGCCTAATTAAACTGGAAAACATTCTCCACCACGATAATAATATAATCATTAAAATTACAGATTTTATTAAGACTTCCAGGGAGGGCACACCCCAGCCTGCACTTGTGATTCCATTCCTCCCAAATAAACCTGAGATTTGCCCAGCGCAAGCACTTCTAGATTACATAAAAATGACAGAGAAACTTAGGGGTACAAATAAAGGTAACCTATTTATTAGTTTTAGAAAACCATTCTCTGCAGTTGGGTCAGAGTCCATAAGTCGTTGGATCAAAGAAACTATGTCTGAAAGTGGTATTGACACCAATATATTCACTTCTCACAGCACTAGACATGCATCTTCATCAAAGGCCAACCTAAGTGGATTAAACATGACATAATAAGGAAAACAGCAGGCTGGAGTGATTCCTCTTCTGTATTTGCCCGTTTCTACAACAGACCTATTGTAGAGTCACCAGAATTATTTGCTAGAACAATTCTCAATGATACAAATTACGTTTAATATTACAATTCAATTATGTTGATTATGATCTGCCTAAAATTGATCTCATTAATTGTAAATTAGAATAAGTAAAATAGCCAGGATTTGATTTTTTTTTCTACTTCTTATTACTTTCGTTATGTATAAGTTAATAACTATGTTACATGTCAATTTTCAATACCTAGAATTGTAAATTTTAAAAACTGAATAGAAATACATACACATTCAAGAATATAAATGTTATTTCATATTTTTGATATTTCATATTTTTAATGTTACACTATTTCACGATTCTTTGAACATCCTACAAGTTAAAAAATAGAAGGACGTCTTGGACCAACACACGAAACATAATTATAAATCAAACGAACTTACCTGTGAAGTTCGATGATAATTATGTGAGAGTGTTGGTCCAAGACGTCCTAACGGGAGTTAGGACGTCTTGGACTTGTAGGCAAATAATGGGTTCTTTTCGGGTGGGAACCCGAAAAGAACCCATTATTTGCCTACAAATACCCAAACACTTAGATCGTGAAATACTGTATCTTTAAACTAAATGACAGGTAGCAGTAACGTTCCAGAAGACGCAAACGATGGATGCGTTCAGATTTGAAGCAAACAAAAAAAAAAAAAAAAAAGGAAACTCTTTTCCTTTATTTTCGAGGACAACTTCGAAATACGTGATTAATTGGCGACGCGATGCGTCTACTACAAGTTAAAAAATAGAAGGACGTCTTGGACCAACACTCTCACATAATTATCATCGAACTTCACAGGTAAGTTCGTTTGATTTATAATTATATATAAAAATTAAAAAAAATATAAAAAAATATCCAGAGATAACCTACTATAATTTCACAAATTCGCGATATTTGTGGTATTCAAATTGATTGAAAATTTCCTCTTTAATTTATTGGTCGCATACGCTACAGCTGAGCTAAAAAATCTGGGTTCTCGGTGCTGGGGCCAAGGATGAGTAATTGGAAATGAAGAGGCAGCAATCATTTTCAAAAATCCTCTCTTTTTAGTCCATTCAATCGGGAAAACTATGCACCAACCACTCTGTATAAAGTATCAAAAAAATATATAATAAAATAAAAATAAAAACATGACTGCCATAACAAAAAAATTACCTAACTAAAAAGAAAAAAGAAACAAGATGATAGTTTTACATTTGCCGATGAAATGTAGAAACAAAGATGAAAGGGAATCGAAACAAAAATTTTGTCGAGGTCTGGGGACCGATCTGTAGAATACTTTCTTGTATAAAAAGCCCCCCGATTGCGATGAAAATTTTTGTTCCGTTTTGAATTCCTTTTTACCTTTGTTCCTAGCACATTTCATCGGCAAATGTAAAACTATGATCTTGTTTTTTTCTTTTTAGTTCTATTTCTATTATACTAGCTTTTGCCCGCGGCTTCGCTCGCGTTAAATTCGGTAGCGCCTTATAGATTTGTAATAGCAACGCTAAGTTTTCCCGTTTCTTCCCTCTTTCTCCCTCATATCCAACTCTTTGCCTATGTACGTCTCCTGGTTCCCAACTATCTCTGTACCAAAATTCATCAAAATCGGTTTAGCCATTAAAGCGTGAAGAGGTAACAAACAAACAAACTCACTTTCGCTTTTATAATATTAGTAAAAAGTAAAACAAAGATGTTTGTTCCTAGCTCATTGCATCGGCAAATGTAAAACTATCATATTGTTTTTTTTTAGTTCTATTTCTATTATATTATATTTAAAATCTATTTCGAACAACCTGCAAATTCTCCGTCCACACCTATCCTTTACGAGTCTGCAAATAACTGTATCAGAGCAGGAACTAGATAATCACGTGCCTTCTATTGTGTGTACTCATGTTTCTTGTTTTGTTCCAGAATCCCAAACCTGATGCAGCGGTACCATCCTAGCTTCCTCACTAGGATGGCGTCGGCTTCCAGTTTAACACTATGCAGCTGAACATCAGTATTTCTCGCGGAGGGACTGCCCATCTTAGGGTCCAAAATGGCCGCTTAAGCAGTATCATCATATGATTATAATATGCCCCACACTTGGAATTTCTCCTGTACCGTGGGTGCGTTTACAAACATTTATACACAAATACCCAGACCCGAAACAACTATCTGCAGGTCATACAAATATTTGTTCCGTGCGGGGATCGAACCCGCGACACAGCGCAGCAGTCGATCTCTCAACCACTGCGCCAACCGTGTCGTCAAATATTATTTTCCTATTATATTATGATGCTGCTGAAGTGACCATTTTGGAACCTCTGACCTCCATAACTTGTTACTATGATACAACCGCGTGCTTTTGAAATTCGTTTTAAAATTTTATATTCATAACTATTTTAAGTTTGCACTGGGAAGCCTAAATAAAATATAAATTAACACAAAAATATTATATAATTTTCAAAATATTTAAATCAGTGTTGTTGCGATACATTAAATTTACCATTATTTATTTATTTTGTTTTTTATTTTAAGCCTTTTTTGCGGATGGGATATCATTAAATAACTTCCCCCGCTCTGGGCAGGGCAGGGGGGAGTATCAGACTTATACTGACTAAAACCCACCTTTGTTCCTTCTTTTTTTACGTTCCGGGGCCGCGGTATCTCTTTCGAACAACCTGCAACCCCGGCAGGCGGTGGCCCTGGCAGGCCCCTCTGCTTCGCTGACATCTCTTTGAGTCGCGCGTGGAACACTTACGCGCCGTCGACAAAGACTGTTGTCAATAGACGGATGGATGGTCAGCTACCCATTGGTCACCTTCCACAGGCCTATATTTACGGTGGCCAGGAATCGTGGCACCCGACGCCTAGGGCTAACTTAATGGTATTTGATCAAATAAAAGTATGTATAGAAGTCAGAGTCACTTAATTACTAGCATAAACTTTAATTAAAAACATCATTATGTAAATTGATAAAATCCCAAGTGGTTTGCGCATCCCGTAATTAGGTAAAAAGAGAAGATTTAATACCTTATTAAAAAGCAAATTGTATTAGAACGATCCTTCGTGTCCTGCATATCAATTCATTGTATGTCTTCTGGCGACCCCCCTAAGTTACATTTTGCATTTTAAATTACTTGGTATAAGGTTGACATTTCAATATTTTATTCATTAATGGAAATGAAATCTGAATAGTTTCTGTACTTTGTATCAATTGTTTAGTGTGGCGATGGCCCAGGGGTAAGGCACCTTGTTTCCCAAGCATGAGGCTGTGGCTTCAAAACCAATGCAACTTTGGCAATTCATATGTACTTTCTAAAGTTTATCTAAGACATCACAGACATCGATAAAGGCAAACATTGTGAGTAAAACTGAAGTAGTTATTAATATAAGTCTGAAATCTTCAACCCGTCTTGAGCAAGTCTGGTGATCAACGCTCGTGCCTTCTTTGTACTAGTAGAGGCCCTTGCTTAGAAGTGTGACGGTTTTGGCTAGTATTAATATGTTATACAACTTGGCGCACGCGGCTTCGCCTGCGTCAAACAAAAAAAGTATCCTATGTGATATTCCAGACCATAATCTACCTCTGTGCCAAATTTCATCAAGATCCGTTCAGTCGTTTTGACGTGAAAGAGTAACATAATATTTGTAAGAAAACTGGCACCCGCAGCTTCTCCCGCGTGATATCGAATAGAGAGTTCCGTTCAACCGTTTTCACGTGAAAGAGTAACAAACATCCATACATCCATCCATCCTCACAAACATTCGCATTTATAATATTAAAGTAGGAATAGGAATAGTAGGAAGTAGGATCAAGCATTTTGGAGTTAAATTAGTAGTTAAATCTAAACCATAAATCAGAAGAATTTTACATACCACGTTACCAACCTAATCTATACTAATATTATAAAACTGAAGAGTTTGTTTGGTTGTTTGATTGTAAGGTTGTGACTGGGACTGTAACAGCAGCTTTTTTGTTTTCATGACATTCAAAAGTGCCTGTGATGCAATCGCAAAGGTAGTTCACCGTCCGTCCGTCGATTGACGACAGGCCGTGTCGACGGCGCGTTCGTGTTTCACGCGCGTCTCAAAGAGAGTCAGCAAAGCAGAGGGGCTAGCCAGAGCCTCCGCCTGCCGGGGTTGCGGGTTGTTCGAAAGAGATACCGCGGTCTCGGAACGTAAAGAACATGGGTGGGTTTTAGTCAGTACAAGTCTGACATGCCCCCCCCGCTCCGCCCAGAGCGGGGGAAGTCATTGGATGATTTCCCACCAGAAAAAAAAAATGGTCTAATTGAAAAAAATGATTTGATTTGATTGACCCAAACGACTGCTATTATTAAAATTTAGTCATGATCTTCTCGCAAATCACCAACCTATATGTAAATAATATTCGAATTCAATTGCCACATATTGGAAGGCAGGAGGCGTGTGAGCGACAATGCTCTGCAATTAGAATCAGCTGGTATTGTGCAGTGGTTCTATTGTGGCTTGAAAGAAAATGGGTTTCTGTTTACATAGATTTATGGTTGTAAGGTTTCACGGGTAATTTTGATAATCCTTACTAATATTATAAAAGCGAAAGTGAGTTTGTTTGTTACGTCTTCACGCCTTAATTGCTAAACTGATTTTGATTGAATTTTGGTACAGAAATAGTTGGGACCCTGAAGGTAGACATAGGCTAGGGAAATGATGGAGAAAGAGGGAAGAAATGGGAAAACTAAGCGTTGCTATTACAATCAATAAGGCACAAGGGCAAAAACTACAGGGAAAGGGGAAATGTGTTCTCCCGAATTTAACGCAAGCGAAGCCGCGCGCAAAAGCTAGTCAGATACATTACGTCTGCATTTACGGTAAGCATATTTATGTATGGGTAACTAGGGTGTTTTCACAAATTTTTATGCTTTGTGGCTGAGACTATTGCTTAATTTTTGGGGTACCTCAAAAGAAAAAATGGAACCACCCTTATTAGATACCTTTGTTGTCCGTCTGTCTGTCAAGGTCCTTTATCTCGGGAAAGCGTGGAGGTATCGAGTTGAAAATAAAACCATGGACCAGTCTGTGGTCCCTTTGTGCTATGAAAAAACAACTATCTTACCCCCGAATACTGAAACGTCACTCAAAATTTAAGTCCCACTTAAGTTTAACAGAGACTCAGAAGTGACGTTTGACCATACAAAATCTAAAGTTTAAGAGCTGCTCAAAAGTTAAGCAGCCCTTACATTTTGAGTGACGTTTCAGTATTCGGGGGTTAGTCTATCTAGCCAAAAAATATATCTGTTTATGTCACAAGTTTGTACGGAACCCCCGGTGCGCGAGTTTGACTTGCCCTTGGTCGGTATAATTTAGTTTTATTTTTTTTCCTGTGCGAGTCTAATAAGCAGTTTTTCTTTCTTTCTTTTCTTTCGTGCTCATAAATCTTGCTTACGACCAAAATACCAATCAGGTAATCTGCTCATGTTTGACCGAGATAATAATCAATTTTCCATTTTTATAACCTTTTTTAATCACATAAGTTGATCACAACACAATTTTGATCGCTAAAATGTCTTCGCTATTAACCCATAGAACTGCAAGTTTACTATGCTTTTTAAAAAGCGACAATCTTCTCGTCGTAGCAAGAAATATTCAGCAGTCACCGGTGCCCCAGTTGCATGTATTTTCCATTTTTGCCGCGTTCTGCAGCAAGTAATCAGGCAAGCGATCCATTTGCCTGATCACTGTACTCGCCTGGAAAGGATGCGTGGACAACTAAAGAGGTGGTTTTTATCGTGGTGTTTTCTAAAAAAAAAATATAACTACATTTGTTAAATATAAACAAATAACCAAAAAACTATGTCTTTTAAGTGGCAAAAGTAATTCAATACTTTATCCATGTTTTTCTTTTGAGGTACGGAACCCGAAAAAGAACAACAAAAACTAAAATATTTTTTTGGAACTAAGTTCCTTATCGCGCGTTGCGAAAGGGGGCTAGACCGAAAAAAATAAGGCGCTGTACAAAGCAAACACTTCGTAAAACGTCTAGTTCGTCGCAAAGTAAGCCGTATCTGTATATGCCACTAGCCAAAAAAAATTACCGTGTATAGTTAAATACATAAAGTAATGATTTAACACAATTAGTTTACAAAAATAGTCTAGTACCTACTACGAAAAAAAATGTATAAAAAGACCATGAAACCAATTTTTTCGTCTCCAAATTCTCAATTTTTTTAGCGACAACCATAATATTTTTATATCTATAACGAAGGAAATTTTATAGACTAAAGAGATATCTAAAATTTTTCAAACACGGAACTGTATTTTTTTATATTCAATTAAAATCGGCGGACATGATATTCAAATAAAATCAAACACCGAAATATTTTCTACCTTATTTCTATTCTTTCGATGCAATACTGTCGTGTACTTGTGTCAGACCATGCCCACGCCCAGTCTGCAGCCCGCGAATACCTAAAGATTAGCTTGTTACCGCGCCTTAAGACCAAAATTTGTAACGAGACTTTTTGCTATTGTTGGTATATATTATGTTGGTATATATCCTACTACTATTATAAAGGCGAAAGTTTGTAAGTATGGATGTATGGATGTTTGTTACTCTTTCACGTAAAAACTACTGAATGGATTTGAATGAAACTTTACCACAATATAGCTTATACATCAGAATAACACATAGGCTATAGCTTATACATCAGAATAACACATAGGCTACAATTTTTGCGGTTTCTAATGTGAGGTCGTAAAAAAACACATTTTTTGCGCTTACATTGCAAACGCTGACTGAATCCTACAAGATAGATCAAAACAATGTACTACAGTATTGTACAACTTAAAAAGGTCTACAAAAAAGTCCGTGATGGTATATGTTTATCTCTTAGGAATAACCCACAATAACCATTTTTTATCCTTTACTTTGTACGAGAAATAATGGCTTATTTACGAAGCGATTTTAAGCTATACAGTATTAATCCTTATCCAATTAAGTAACTTAAATACATTGTGCATTTAATAAAGATCAATATGGCTTTTTACAGCATGTAAATTAAATAAATATTTTCGAAGATATCACAGATTTAAAATGCAGAGTCATAGCAATTTCGGCGATAAATACCGGCAGCGGTGCCAGGCGAACGGGGCTTGGGGGGAGCGGGGTAGGTGCGGTGGGGAAGAAGTGGCTCATCGCTGTGCGCGACCCGAACGCGGGCAGACGCATGAGGGCAGACGTCGTTGACGGTTGTGTCCGTTTTGCGAATTTTCAAGGCACTAGCGATTTGATAAAAACGTATGGTCGCCTACTTTAAGTAATAATAGGCCTAAGGTTAGTTATTGCCAGGTTTCTTTTTGGTTAGGAGTTACACGTACAAAACGATACTTCATTATTACGAATTACTTCATTGATAATTAAATTACTATATAGATAGGTTACTTACAGTTAATTATAACAAATTATATAAATAGGTTAATTATAACGAATTACTTCATTGATAATTCAATAGGGAATATGCATAATATTTAAATTTGTCTCAAATATTTTTTTCTAGATTCTTTATAGTCTTAACATTATACTTTAAAGGTATTTTTTTTATTTAGTTATCATTTAAACCCAGAAAATATTATTTAAAAAGTGAAAAATAACGGAGGGAAATTCAAACTGTCAAAACGCGTCACTTTTGTTCGAAACGAAATGTGACGTCACAAGTTACCTTTGCATTTATCGTTGATTTATCGGCGTCGATATTCATACTGTATTAGTATAGTTTTTGTGAGAAAAACTATTTAAAACTGTATTTCTGTGTGGTTACTTCGTGAAATATATTTGTAGTAAATTTAAGACGATGACAGAAACTGGTTTTGTCAAAGCACAATCAGATAATCTACCGAGAATAGATGCATTTATAATGTCTGCATATTTTGCATCAAATTTCGATTTTACGAGTGCAGAGATCAAATTATTATGTCAATTATTATGTCACATGGTATACATATTTGAATAAATAACATAGATTTTTGTTTAGGTAATCCTAGAAACATTTTTGGCTATTTTTCAATAACAGTTAGGATGCTACTACACATTAGGTTTTTAAAATGTTTCTCTTCTTCTAAATCATCTTGCACTGAACTTAACTCAGAAGAACAACTTGGTTCATAATCAGCAGATATAACAGAGGGACGAAATGATATATAAGTGCTATCAACCGAGTTATCAGTGATCAATTTTCTTTTTACATATAGTTTTTTATCGGTGACGTTCCAATATTGTGTGATGAAAGAAGTAATGGTGATAGCCCGCCCTACATTTTCTTTTCAGTAGGCATTTTTACATTGATACTTTTACTTTCTGTACTGTGGTTTAATATTGACTTGCACAGCTTTGTCACTCTGTAATACAAGAAGTGCAGGGCTCTGTTTGATGATCATTACAACATACTTCAATACGGGAAGTACTGGGTCCTGCTTGATAAATATCACATATTTTTTTATGAGAAGTACTGGGTTCTACTTGATTATTATCATAATACATTTGAATGGAAGATACTAGGACTTGCTTCATGATCAATTGTTTGTGGAAGTTCACCAATTTCTAAAATATTACTACTTTTGATAGCAAACTCTGATAGAGCTTCATTTACCAGTGCTATTCTTTGCCTTTTAACTACGGCCATTCTCTTACATGGTGGTGGCATATTCGGTTTTTGACATACAAACATATGGGGAACAATTCTTTTCCTTAACCGTAGATTACGTTTTTCTCCATTCTGTTTCATTATGTTATCCTTACTATTATTATAAAAGCGAAAGTAAGTTTGTTTGTTTGTTACCTCATCACACTTTAATGGCTCAACCGATTGTGATGAATTTTGGTAAAGAGATAGGTGGGAACCAGGAGACGGACATAGTGGGACAGACAAAAAGTGGGATGTGAGGGAGAAAGATTGAAGAAAAGGGAAAACTTAGCGTTGCTATTACAAATCAATGAGGCGCAAGAGGAACTGTGTTACCCCAAATTTACCGCGGGCGAAGCCGCGGGCGAAAGCTAGTATAGTTATATAGGGGACTGCCACTGCCACCGCCTGCCGGGGCGGCGGGTTGTTCGAAAGAAATACCGCGGCCTCGGAACATAATGGGCAAAAGAATGAACATGTGTGGGTTTTAGTCAGTAAAAGTCTGACAACCCCCGCTCCTCAAAACGGGGTAAGTTATTTGATGATTTCCCATACGAAAAACAAAAGCACGAAATGTTCACACAGATATCCTTACTAATATTATAAAAGCGAAAGTGAGTTTGTTTATTTATTTGCCTTAATGGCTAAAACGATTTTATTGATTCCTGTACAGAGATAGTACCCTGGAGACGGACATAGGCAATTTTTTTTTAAATTGTGTGATCTGAGGGAGAAAGAAGAAAAAAAAGGGAAAACTTAGCTTTGCTATTACAATCAATAAGGCGCAAGGGCAAAAACTACAGCTAGCAGGAACCTGCAAATCAGGATAGGGAAACTGTGTTACTCCAAATTTAACGCGAGCGTTGCCGCGGGCATAAGCTAGTTTACAAATAAACTGACTCCCCAGCTTGTAAGCTTTAGGAAATACGTCTGAATAGCTACCAATTGGTCTGAAAAGCCACGGATATTCCGTAGAAACGTGCGTACGACTGAACCGGGTGCATGCATGTCCCAGATGCATCTATTTATTGCCCAGCTTCGGTATTCCTTTAGAAATCATAGCACCCAGGTTGGCAATGGTACTATTATATTGCTAGCAGTGAATGAGATGTCAGATGTGTGGAGATGATCGGATAGGAATGAGTTGTTTTTGATACTTGTCGTGTTTTGTCTATGTCAGGGAAATCGTAAAGGTAATCCTACTGTATTTTATTTTTATATATTACTAGCTGTGCCTAGCGGTTCCACCCGCTGTTCACTTAGGGGTATGAAAAATAGATGTTAGCCGATTCTCAGACCTACCCGATATGTACACAAAATTTCTTTCAAATCGGTCCAGCCGTTTTGGAGGAGTATGGCAACGAAAACTGTGACACGAGAATTTTATATATTAGACTAGCCTCCGCCCGCGACTTCGTCTGCGTGGCATAGTTTTCTTTTTCGGGTGTGAAATTAGCAAATGACTTCCCCCGCTCTGGGCGGAGCGGGGGGGCATGTCAGACTTTTACTGACTAAAACCCACACATGTTCCTTCTATAGCTCTTCACGTTCCGGGGCCGCGGTATCTCTTGCGAACAACCCGCAAAACCGGCAACAACTCGCAACCCATACTTTTATCACCTTGGAGTTTTGCCCATGAATCTTTTCAAATACTGATATCTACGTTGAGTTGATTGCTAAAATAAAAATGAAAGGCGCGTGTGATATTTGTTCATGTCTTAGACGAAGGTTCTACAGACCCTGGATCAGATCATGGTTTGGGGAGAAAGGGAATGGGAAGCGGTCAACTTCGTCTGCAAAAGCAGTCATGCTAGACTCCAACTAACTTAGACCCCGCGGGAAATGCTCCGGGCTTTGGGCGTCGCGAGACGTCTCCTGGCCACCGTAGACGGTTAGTTGCTCAATTGAGCAACTGATTATGTAACTCTTGCATGATGGCCTAGCTTCGAATCCTGGGTCCAGTGATTTGATATTGGTTTTATATGATATGTCCCTCTCCTGGTTCCCAACTATCTCTGTACCAAAATTCATCAAAATCGGTTGAGCCATTAAAGCGTGAAGAGGTAACAAACAAACAAACTCACTTTCGCTTTTATAATATTAGTAAGGACTAGCTTCCACCCGTGACTTCGTCCGCGTGGTATAGTTACATTGGGCTAACGCTAACTTTAACCCACGTGATGATTGAAAAAAAAAATCCTCCCCTACCTCAATTTAATAAAAAAAAACTAAGTCCGTCTCCAGGGTCCCAACTCTATTCATTAAATCAATTTAATTTAAAAAAAAACAGTTGTCCACCATCCACAGAGCCGCGTCTACGATGGCTAGAAGTGTCGCGGCGCCCGACGCCCGGAGCGAAATATTGATAAATATCAATATTTCGCTGAGTTAAGTTGATTGCTAAAATAAAAATGAAAGGCGCGTGTGTTATTTGTTCATGTCTTAGACGAAGGTTCTACAGACCCTGGCTCAGATCATGGTTTGGGGAGAGAGGGAATGGGAAGCGGTCACCTTCGTCTCCAAAAGCAGTCATGCTAGCCTCAAACCAACTTAGACTCCGCGGGAAACGCTCCGGGCTTTGCAAATCAGGAAAGGGGAACTGTGTTACCCCGAATTTAACGCGAGCGTTGCCGCAGGCGCAAAAGCTAGTATAGTCCTTACTAATATTATGAAAGCGAAAGTGAGTTTATTTGTTTGTTTGTTACCTCTGCACGTCTAAATGGCTGAACCGATTTTGATGAATTTTGGTACATAGACAGTTGGGACCCTGGAGACGGATATAGGCTAAAAAGTGAGAAAAGGGGGAGAAGAGGGACGAAAAGGGAAAACTTGGCTTTGCCATTACAATAAATAAGGCGCAAGGGCAAAAACTACAGGTAGCAGGTACCTGCAAATCAGGAAAGGCAAACTGTATTACCCTGAATTTATGCGAGCATTGCCGCGGGCAAAAACTAGTATAGTAATATTATAAAGACGTTCGTATGTATGTTTGTTTCTCCTTCACGCACAAACAGCTTAAAGGATTTCGTTACAATTTACTATCAAGACACACACGTAGGCTACTTTTGATCCCGGAATAATAAGGTGTTCCCGTGGGATGATCAAATTACTGAAATATCGGTTATCACAGCTCGGGAAACACCGCAGGGCTCAACTAGTCACCAATAGTTATTCACGTGCTACGGTGATAACTCACTATAGTTCTAACTGCATCTTGCATGTTTAAAAACTTAATTACGAAATACTCCCAAAACTGTATCAACGTATAACAGTAGGCCTACTATGACATCTTAAAGCAGAACTTATTCCACCGAGTGAAAGAGATGGTGCTAGACACCCTGTATAGCTCTGTCCCTTTCCCTCAGCGGAATAATTTCTACTTTAACACGTCATGGTAGGGTAGCAGGTACGTTGGGTCGGTCGCGAAATTGGAATTTAATATTAATTACAAAATGCACAGCAATCATAGTTTTTGACGTGGTTTTACTGTGACAGACTGTGGTGAATATTTTAGGTGAAAACGCCGGGGCGGTCCGCGAAATTCAATTTTGATGTATATTACTAACTATTGCTAACTCGCGAATATCCTTACTAATTAATTAATTATTATGATAAAAGCGAAAGTGAGTTTGTTTGTTAGTTACCTCTTCACGCTTTCTTCTGAGAATAAGAATAAGAATCTTATTTAAATAGAATAGAATCCTTACTAATATTATAAAAGCAATAGTGAGTTTGTTTGTTACGTCTTCACGCCTAAATGACTTAACCGATTTTAATTAATTTTGGTACAGAGATAGTTGGGAACCAGGAGACGGACATAGGTTTTTTTAAAAAAAAAGGAGTGGGATATGAGGGAGAAAGAGGGAAGAAACGGGAAAACTGCGTTACTATTACAAATCAATAGGGCGTTACCGAATTTAACGAAGCGAAGCGACGAAGCGAGCGAAGCCGCAGGCAAAAGCTAGTATTTTATAATTCTTGTTTTGTTCGAATGGTTATAATTTTTGAAAAGTTTCATTAATTTGGGGTTGCGGTTGTTGGAGGAAGGAATTTTATTTTTTTGTAAAGGTCAGTGTAAAGCTAAAACTAAGTTTGTGAGCTTGTCCTACGGCCGCCATCTTGAAAATAGGGTTTGAAATGATTTTTACGATATATCTCTTTAACTGTTTGTCTTTTAATTTCTTTTTAACATTACCCCCGTACACGGTAAAAAATAAAATTATATCCTCTAAAAAACGCAGGGTAAGGCCTAAAAAATCCTGTCGGGTTTGCGAGTTGTTCGAAAGAGATACCGCGGTCTTGGAGCATAAAAGGCAATAGAAGGAACATGGGTGGGTTTTAGTCAGTAAAAAAAAACCGAAAAAATTTATACATAATACATATTTTTTCTATTACTGTTTGTTAATCTGCTTATTTATTTTAGTAACAATGGAAATTCGTCATCGACAACCGTCTAGTAAAAAAAAATTGACAGATTAACAAATAGTCTAATTTTTGGTATGATGATAATCCCAAAAATTAAAAAGCTGGAAAAAAAATCCTGTTTGCAAAAGATAACCGACTTCCAGAAAAAAATGTGGAAAATAACTTTGTCCCGAAGTAGGTGACTTTTGTTTGTTTTTTTTTTTACTTTTTGCCACCGCCTTCCGGAAGTAAAGTTATTTTCCACTTTTTAGTTTTTTTACCAAATGCAAATAAGAATAAGGTTCTATGTTCGACCGTAGTTTTAACACAGTTTGTCCAGATTTGACAGTCATGTCCTGAAAGAGAAGAAGGTGAAAAAATACACCTGCTGACTCATTTAATATTATTTCTCACACCTACTCCAGAACGCCCACTAAAAAGTCTTAAAATACTTCTCCTAATTCATTTAAATCATATTGTACAGACGCCTGCAGGTCAAGCTACCCGAAACTGTAAATTTTTCCCAATGAACCTTGAACCTTAAGCTTTAGAAATAAAGTCGAAAATCTATCAAAGAAATCTGACAGATTGTAGTAGCTTGATGTGCAGGCGTCTGTACTTAGGAATGTATGTCACGTCAAGCATTTTCAAACATTGACGTAAAACGGTCTTTGTACTTAGAATAAATTAACTCTGAATATATTGACTTTTGTAAGTGTTTAAATAGAATTAACTGGCTTCAGTACTAAAATAAATATCATTTACAACGTGTCGTATAGGTTGGAACTGTTAAAAACATTGACGTTACCACGTGTTCTGAATGTCGTTATAAAACCTTTTTTTGTTATTGTGAAATCATCAAATATCTTCCCCCGCTCTGGGCGGAGCAGAGGGTTGTCAGATTTTTTCTGACTAAAACCCGCCCATGTTCCTTCTTTTGCCCTTTATGTTTCAGAGCCGCAGTATCTCTTTCAAACAATTCGCAACCCTTTTGTTTTTGGGGTGGGAAATCATCAAATAACTTCCCCCGCTCTGGGCGGAGCGGCGGGGAGTGTCAGACTAGTACTGACAAAAACGCACACATGTTTCTTCTATTGCCCTTTACGTTCCGGAACCGCGGTATCTCTTTCGAACAACCCGTAACCTTGGCCAGCCCTTCTGCTTTGCTGACATTTCTGGACGCGCGCGGTACACGAACGCGCCGTCTACACGGTCTGTCTTCACTAGACGGACGGTGAGTTACCCGTTGCTCACCGTCACAGGTTCACCTGTGCCTAACCTAAATATTTATTGATAACTCTTATCAAAATGCGTAACAAAACCTCATTAGAACCTGAACTTGTAATCCTTACTAATATTATAAAAGCAAAAGTGAGTTTGTTTGTTTCTTTGTTACCTTTTCACGCTTTAATGGCTAAACTTTGATGAATTTTGGTACAGAGATAGTTGGGAACCAGGAGACGGACATAGATATTTACAAATCAATAAGGCGCAAGGGCAAAAACTGCAGGTAGCCGGTACCTGCAACTCAGGAAAGGGAAACTATGTTACCCCATATTTAACACGAGCAAAGCCACGGGCAAAAGCTAGTAACGCATAAAACTCGCTGCTAACTCAGGCTCTGTCTTCCACGGAGTGGAGAGATGTGATCTGACCAATCAGGACAGAGCTGAGACGTGAGTAAGATTTAAACCAATAAGGTTGGTCGATTTCCGCACCTCTGTTTTTGCTCCGATCTTCTCGTTTCTGTTTTGGTGCAATTCGCATCTAAAGAATAAAAAAGCAAGTAATATTGACTTGAAAAAGTGAACGAAGCGTAGTCTTCTTATGGGGGTGTTGAAAATTATACCTTAGCAAACACGATAGAAAGTTCTAATTTCAATGCTTTACAGTAAGCACTGTCGTATTATCGGCGTCGACTGTCCGTTTTTTCATCTTTCCCACATCGAAGTTAGCAATCAGTGATAGCCTGGTGGTGTGAACGTTGAACTGCGAAGTCATGTGTCCCGAGTTCAAACCTAACTGTGTATGTTATAATTACGAGCTGTGCCCAGCGGTTACACATCTTCAAGTCAAGAGTGAATAGGTTATTTCTAGGTAAGCGTGCTTCATCGTCGACCACATCATCACTTACCATCAGGTGAGATAGTGGTCAAACGCGAGCCTATCAATAATAATAAAAAATAAAAAAAGAACTTTTCAGCTCTTCAGTGACATCTATTAACTTTGTAAAAGAATGCCTATGCAAAATTAAATTTCAAGTCAATTCGGCTGAGGAACTGCGTTCTTCCATATAAACTTTAGCACCCTCTGTCTCCCCCCAGGGGTTGAATTTTACAAAATCTCATCTTGGTGAGCATCTACATCCAAAAGAATCTTCCATGCAAAATTTGAGAGTCCTAACACTTGAAGTTTTTGAGATTTCGTCATAAGTAACTCAGTGATATTCAATTTTATAAAAATACTGGCTGTGCCCAGCGGTTTCACCCGCTGCTCATTTAGGGGTATGAAAAATAAATGTTGGCCGATTCTCAGACCTACCCGATGTGTACTCAAAATTTCGTTTAAATCGGTCCAGCCGTTTCGGAGGAGTATGGGAACGAAAACTATGACACGAGAACTTTATATATTAGACTAGCTGTACCCAGCGGTTTCACCAGTTGCTCAGGTTCCCTACTCACTTAGGAGTATGAAAGATTGATAGTAGGTGATTCTCAGACTTATTGAATATGCATAAAAAATCATAAGAATCGGTTGACTCGTTTCGGAGGAGTATGGGAACGAACATTGTGACATGAGAATTTTAGTTTATTTTAAACGTTGCCCCCAATCTAGGAACTTCTCCTGAATCATGGGTGTGTTTACAAACATTTGAACTGGCATACACAAACAGCCGGACCTGGAACAACTATCTCTAGGCCATACAAATTTGTTTTGTTCCGTGCGGGAATTGAACGCACGCAGCACAGCAGCCGATCGCTCAGCCACTGCGCCAATCATGTCGTCAAACTTTGCTTCAGTGAAGGACCACATCGTTATGAACCAAACTAGCATGACTGTCTGACTGTGCGCTGCGTGTCGCGGGTTCGATCCCCGCACGGAACAGATATTTGTATGGCCTACATATAGTTGTTCCGGGTCTGGCTGTTTGTGTAGGTGAAATAGAATAGAATAGAATAGGTTTTTATTTCTCTCAAAAAGGACACACTTTTACATTCTTTGGTTCAAGTCTTATTATGTCAAATCAGATTTATAACCTTTGTGAGAGCTGGAGTCTATAATGGGTTCAGGACCTGTATGAAAGATCTCCAAAAATCAAAAATGATCTTCAAAAATGTTTGTAAAGGCACCCACAATACAGGAGAAATTCCTAGATTCCTTTTTTTTTAAATACCAAAGCAAGCTAAAATAGTAGGGAAGGGTATGTACCTATCTAAAAAATTAAAAAAAAAAACAGAAATAGTGTAATTTTTTTATTGCATAATCGTGTATGGAATAAATAGTAGTGAACTAAATGTTTTTACTGTTTACGAACCCGTTTAAGATTCGTCACACATTTTAACATTAAATGTCACTTTGAAATCAGTGGAGAGAGGTTATTTTAACTATTGTACAAGCAATTATATTCGCGAAACGTATCATTATGTTGTTTCTTAGGTTGACAATTGCTTGAAGTAGTTATCTAGTTTCTTGAATATGACATACAGTTCACATAAAATGATATATTGCTGTTAGTTATTAAAACACAGACATGTTTTCAGACAACTTGCTAAATTCTCCTTGACGTGATTCTTCCCAGCTTAGCTGAACCTAAAGGAGTTTCAGCTTTGCAGTTAAAAATTTATTTAATTGTTCACATTTTCCAGCTTTTTTTTCTCTAAATCTTGCTTCTAAAAGCCATCAAAATTCTCAAAGAAAAGCCTTTAAGTAAAGATATCTGTATATTTGTTACTGCAAGCTTTCAATTTCAGGTCCATAACTGCCGCGACGTCCACGTTCACGTCATTCTAAAATCTACGCTGGTAGATTAACCACGTACTTACACATCCATCTCATGACAATCAACCAGACGACAAATGAAAAAACTGTAGCTATCGTTTGTCCAGGGTCTAAGTTAATGATTGTTGTTCCCTGGATCATGGTTTTAACAGCCACAGGCCTTCGAAACGACGTTGCAGACGAAGTAAAAACAAATAGCCAAAACTAATGCCGATCCAACAACTGTCAGAAACTGGTTCAAGTCAAAAGTTAGACCACAGGACACTTCCTTCGCCATGGTTATGAATGCAGTTCTCCCGTATATATATTAAACTTTATTTACCCTTTATTTTAAGTCTTCTAATTGTTTTGGAAAAACTTGCACATCCAGCTCATTACAACTAGCAGGGTAACGAAAGCGAAAGCTATCAAGAGCACTTGTAGAATATCAATGCTAACGCAAGTCGTTGTGTCTTTTGCCATATCTTTATTTACCAGCAGTTATGTGGCAAATTATGAGGAACAGCAGGACCAATATCACGACAGAACCCACGACCATGAGAAGCTGGTTCAAATTAAATGTTAGTCCACATTTGGTCCCAACTTTGGCCATTGTTTAACAACTAACGCCAATCATTGTTTCGAATCATCGTACTTTTTATCTTTTAAAATTCCAACATTTTGCAGAGGTTTTTTTTGCGTTTTTGTTAACTTTTAATTTGATTTTTTCACTATTTTTTTGAAAGATTGGTTTTTTGACGTTTTTGATAGAAAAGAAAAAAGTTTGACAATTCTCCCTCTTTGATTGAGATTCAAAGAGTTTTTGCTTAAAAACGAAGTGTGTAATCTAGAACTAATAAAACCGGATAAGGGCAAGTTGGAAACGAGCACGAAGGGTTTCGTACTGTTATAGGGTCCCTACGAGGGGGCTTTTTTTAAAAAAAAGAAATTATTTAAAAAGGTAATTAATATTTATTTAATTAATTGCTGAAATAAGTGGACCCCTATGCAACCGATCACCGTAAAGGTTGGAAATAGACTGACTGTAGTAGGTACCCATGATTATTGCTGATAACTACTATTATACTGAGATGGCTGAAAGCCATGATGATTAAGCTTTTTAAGGTTCAGTGTATGCTTAAAACAGTGCCATTAACTACAAAAAAAAAATACTTGTTTGTTGTATGTGCCGCCTTTTTTTTCTGGGGTGGGAAATCATCAACGACTTTTACTGACTAAAACCCACCCATGTTCCTTCTATTGCTCTTTATGTTCCGGGGCCGCGGTATCTCTTTTGAACAACCTGCAATCCCAGCAGTCGGTGCCCTGGCACGCCCCTCTGCTTTGCTGACACATATAGTGATGACGTACAACATTTAAAATTTAACGTAAAAAATATAAACAAGGGAAATTAAAAAATACGGATATGTAGTAAAACAAAAGTTTTTTAGTTTTAATTGTAAATAAATAAGTGTATATAACAAAATATAAAAAAATAACAAAATTGCAGTACTTTTCTTAACATTATTTATAACTACGTCAGGCTTCCAGTTTTGTTTTTCTGTAAAAGAAACAAATAAAATGAGTTTTTTTTTAAATCTGACAACTCAGTGAAAAGTTAATGCGTCATACTTTTACATAATTGAGAACCTCCTCCGCTTTTTTCGTCGGTTAAAAAAAAAAAAAATATCTTAACAATGTGTCTTAAAGCAAAGGAAACACGATGATAAAACAATCTCACTAAGATTAAAGGATTTTAACAGATGGGAAATCAGCAAATAACTTCCCCTGCCCTGGGCGGAGAAAGTAACTTTAACTGACCAGGTAATTGAACCCACGCCATTGTTCGAACGGAAAACCGCCGCCCCAGAATATAAAGGGCAAAACAGGAACATGAGTGGGTTTGAGTCAGTAAAAGTCTGACACGGGGGAAGTGTTCCGCCCCGCTCCGCCCAGAGCGGGAGAAGTTATTTGATGAATTCCCATCCACAAAAAACGGCCAAAGGCGACTCAAGACTCACACACCGACACCGGGTTCCGTACAAACATACGTCGTATACAGCCATACTTTTTGGCTGTGTCGACTGAGAAGGTTAATTTTCACAGCATAGGGGGACTAAAAGAGTAATAAGGACATGTGACTAAAAGAGTAATGGATCTGAATGTTGATGGACGGAGAGCGAGAGGAAGGCCAAAGAAAAGATGGATGGATTGTGTAAGGAATGATATGAAGGAGAAAGGAGTAAATGATGCCGTGACGTCTGATAGGAGAGAATGGAAGAAGAAAACGTGTTGCACCGACCCCAAATAGAATGGGACAAGGGCAGGAAAATGATGAGGGGGACTACAGATTTGAGTATATACGGTTTTAATTTCAACTTGATACCACCACGTCTTCCCGAAATAAAGGGTCTAGAAAGACAGACAGACGGACAGCAAAGTTTTTTTGTCATGCCTTACTATACACTAAGTATTTCTCCTGTGTCGTGGGTGCGTTTACAAACATTCAAACTCACACACACAAACAGCCAGAACAGAAACAACTACTTGTAGTTCATACAAATATTTGTTCCGTGCGGGGATTGAACCCGCGACACGAAGCGCAGCAATCGATCGCTCAGTCACTGCGCCAACCGTACCGTCAAAAAAAGTTTTTTTTCTTGAAGGTGCAGAACTCTCAAAATGGCGTGTATTAAAATATTGTGCTATATACATTAATAAAAAAATGTCCCACACCACTTACCGTACTTATTTCAGGCACCTCCGCTACTAAATACATATTTTAGTAAGATAATTATAATATTTACAAGTCCGTTTGTTATCATCATTTATTTCTCAGATAAGTTCAATCCAATATTGTTACCAAAGACTGTAGGTATAATATGTATTGTTAAATATTTGAAATAGTTGAATATTTTATTAAGTAAAAAATATAAAATGTTTAAATGTTTTAAACACTTGAATATTTTATATACTTGAATTTTTGATACACTTAAATATTTTATATACTTGAATATTTTATAAAGTTGAGCATTCTATGTAGTTGAATATTATTAGTAAGCCCAGGTGATTAAGAGAATATCATGCTCACTTAAATGTCTCGCTGATGGAGTGTTCATTTAGTTCCCTTCAAAATGGTTGAACTGAATAGGGCTAATCCATGCGTCATGTTCGTGAACAGGCGCTGTCAGTTGGGACTGGTTATCTTTTATCTGCCACGGTTCATTGTAGTTTAATTTAGGTTTTTAATTTAAATTTCACTCTTGACACTCGTACTTGACATTCGTTAACTCGCGACCGATAAACTCGCGATTCTGAGCACGTACTTTGACATCGTTCTCACATATTTGTGTAAAAATAATATAATTTAAAATTGTGTCCACAGAATTTCTTGCCTATTCTCCTCCATATAGAACTCTTTGAAATGGGCGACTACAGTACTTTCACAAGTTATTATGCCTTGTGACTGGGACTGTAGATTCATCATTCTTTCCTGACATTCTAAAGTGATTGTAATGGTCTAATTGAAATAAATGCTTTGAGTTTGAGTATAACGACGGCCGCAGGAGAAAGTGACATTGTCGACACTATTCACATAAACCAAGGATTTCATCCTTCACTGCCAACAAAGTAGGTTATAAAACTGATGATGTTAAGGTAGACAAGCCAGGGTGACGCGAAAAAAAATTTTTTTTCTTACGTTTTCAAATTTTCTATACTAAGGCCAACTAGCAGCGATACGAAAGGTCATTAACCTAAAGAACAACTGTGGCGTTGACAATCTAATATTTAGCTCTTTCCATCTTGTACCTTTGACAACGTTAAGACGGGTTCGCCAACATTCGGGCGGCCATTTTAGATGGGGTTTTAGCATGGGTTTTGTTTACATTTGGTATCGCTTCTCGTTGGCCGTACTATATAGTAGTGTCACTTTGTATGTTGAAATAAGATTCGCCTGGAATGGTCGTTAAGTTCCTACAGGGAACTTAATAAATCCGAAGAAAAAAAACCTGCCAAAAGCGAGTCAGACTCGCGAACCGGTAGTTCCGCACAAACTTGCGACATAAACAGCCATATCTTTGGACTGCGTTCTCTGAAAAAATCAACCCTCAAAGTCTACGGACTTTGAGGGTTGATTTTTTCAGAGAACAAAGGGGCCACAGAATTGAGTATTTGGTTTTAAAATTTGATGCCTCCACAAATTTAGAGATAAAGGGTCTTAATAGACAGACAGATAGACGGACAACAAAGTGATCCAATAAGGGGTTCTGTTTTTTCATTTTAAGCTACAGAACTCTAAAAAGAATTAAGATTTGCCATCATCGTTACAAATATGGCTTTACCTTATGATTACCGCTAAGTCTATGAATATTAGTAGTAGGTACTGCCATCTCTAGACATTGCAAATGGTGATTCCGTAATTTTTAGTACAAGCGGTGCTTTCTGAAATGCTAACCATTTTCTTATATTTATATTTACACAAACTAAATACCCACCACCCACCAAAAGTTAATTAAACGCAAATGATATTTATTACCAAGTTTATTAAGATCCAAATATATACATTCCCAGTCTCTTCTATCATACTAATAATGTATCAGTCGGCAAAATACAGCCAACGCCATCTTAAAAGGTTTGTTAATAACAATTTCGCAATCACAATAATTTTCAGTACAAATATGGTATATGGCTAAATAGTACCACGCTACCTTCTAAGGTTAGCATTGATACGGAGCCGAGAGTTGAGCATTTGAAATACTCAACAATCGGTGTGCTCATTACTGAGCTAATTGAAAATGACTACTTTTCGATTAAATATGAAATCTTTGGTTAAATAGTGCAGTATTAATACTACCATTAAATACAGAGAAAAGATATAAATATTGAAATACAGCGCAAAAATTAATAGAAGGTTGTGAAAATTAAACTTAAAGAATTTCTGTGGTATGAGATTTGTGCCTCAAGGTTTATAAAGGAACTATAAAAGGTATAAAAAGGCAGGAACCAATAACAGCTCAATCTCACACCAATAAACGGGAAATAAGGTTCTGATCAAACTGAGGCGAATCTCGTGTCTGAAGCGGGAAGACGTTCGTTTGCACCGACTGTGTGCAAACTAGATTCACCAGTCGCGTGCCTTCTTTATCTAACCTTACAACAATCAACAGGCACATTCGCGTCCCGCATGCCCCCACGATATTCGTTTCAGTAAGACCAGAGGTTTAGGCGCTCTTACGCCATATTAATAAAGCGAAGAAATCAGAAAGCATATATCAAAGACCCCCCAAAACACCAAAAACTGTGTATTTACTGAGCCTTGTTCTTCTTGAGATGTTTTCGGCGGCTGTTCTCCATGGACCGAGTAACCACCCAGTTGGCGAAGGAGAATGAAATAGACTGCATGAACCGAATAATGTGGATGAAAACGCCATGTGGAAGGTAGCCAGTGGTTCGGTCAACAACGCCAACGAGACCGATGGCAGACTTGACGAA
Source organism: Ochropleura leucogaster (assembly GCA_958449745.1). Classification (NCBI taxonomy): domain Eukaryota; kingdom Metazoa; phylum Arthropoda; class Insecta; order Lepidoptera; family Noctuidae; genus Ochropleura; species Ochropleura leucogaster. Next base: position 3,528,753 of record OY288220.1, on the reverse strand, counting down.
TTCTTCAGCAGTAGGAGCAAAGACGGTGCTCTTGCGGATCCCAGACATGTTTGAGCAGACGAAACCAGGCATTACGCTTTGGATAATAATGCCTCTTTTTGTGTATTCGATCTGTAAGCCTTCGGTGAACTTGTCGACGTAAGCCTGTTGGAGAAGAGGTTAATGAATATTTTCAATTTGCGAAATTATCTCGAACTGCCTGTTCCATGTGTCAATTCTTACTAATATTATAAAAGCGAAAGTGAGTTTGTTTGTATGTTTGTTACGTCTTCACGCCTAAATGGCCAAACCGATTTTGATGAATTTTGGTAGAAAGATAGTTGGGACCCTGACAACGGACATAGGCTAAAAAAATGAGAAAAAAGGGAGAAAGGGGGGAAGAAAAGGTGAGAGAAAGATATTTTTTTTTATCACCATGCGAGTTAAAGTTAGCGGTAGCACGTAACTAGCAACTAATTATGCTACGCGGACGAAGTCGCGGGCGGAAACTACTATTTTTATAATTGTTGTGATAGGTAAGTGAATTTTCCCATCTTCCCATATTTTACCTTAGTAGCAGCATACACCGAAAGCATGGGGCTAGGGATCATTGATGAAGCAGATCCCATGTTGATGACGACTCCCTTGTTCCTCTCCACCATGCCTGGGAGAACGAGTTTGGTAACCCTGGTCACCGAAACGACGTTTGCCTTGATCAAGGTGGTGAACATCTTGTCCCTGTTGAAGAAGAAGTTAACTATATCAAAGAAATGTTCTTTTTTTGGTATTGTTCGTCGTGTCGTTGAGCTCCTTGGGTTATGAGTCGAGCTACACGATAACTGAGAAATGCTTGCACTGACTGGACAGGTCCACACAATCTGTGTGGTGCTTTTTTAAAAGACCATTACAGACACTAATCTGCATAGTCCTCATGTAAGTTGGCCAAGATATATGACATTTTTTGCGGATGGGAAATCATCAAATAAATTCCCCCGCTCTGCGCGGAGCGGGGGCAGTGTCAGACTTGTACTGACTAAAACCCACCCATGTTCCTTCTATTGCCCGTGCTTTCTTAAAAAGTCCATTTTCAGACACTAATCTGCATTACATAGTCCTCATATAAGTTGACCAAGATTTTAGTCAGGACCTTAAAAAACTTTTTAGTAAAAAAATAAAACCGACTTCTTTTTACTTTACTTTTTACTAAAAAGTTTTTATTTCAACATTTTTAGTTATAGTATTATGATATAATACGCAAACACGGTTAAAAAGTTTTTATTTTTAGCTTTAGTCCCGTCTTAGATACTAAGTATCTAAGTATATAGATTAAATACTAAGTATCTATATTATGCTTTAGTATTAAACCAATTCAGAAATCATATGCATCATCCCCTAGCTAGGGGATACAGCTGATACTTGATCTGATGTTTATGTTTCTTAATGACTAGGTGAGGGGTGGGGAGGGGATACGGTCACCCTGCTCCCACTCGCCTGCCTACCCTGGCGAAACCCATACTTATACATGTGATTGCAGCAATCACGGCAGATTTGCTGTCATTTATTAAAGAGTGCCGTTGTATATCACTGAAGATCTATCACCAAATTACTGCGATGACCTTCCAAACCATAGTAGTACATACCATTTTTTGATCATTTGTCTTCGACAACTTCTAAAATATAATCGACGAATGAGTATATCATCAACGTACACGAAGTCAATCTAATACGTATTATTAAAGATAACTCAAAAACTACTAGTCGGATCTTGATATTTTTTTATGGGACCAAACGGCAACTACCAGCTTTCGAATAAAAAAAATCATCAAAATCGGTTCACTCAGACCTGAGTTATGAGGTAACAAACACAAAAAAAAAAAAAACGTACAGTCGAATTGAGAACCTCCTCCTTTTTTTGAAGTCGGTTAAAAAAGACTATGACCTCTGAGTTTGTTTCGACTGTCTACCTAGCGTTTCGTAGATCATGCGTCATAATATGTATTGTTATTTAAATAAATTATAGTAAAACGCTTAATTTATCTTTGTCATAAAAACGTGCCACTAAAACCGTTTTACTGAAATGAATTCTTACTTAATATTCTAAAAGCGAAAGTGTTTGTTACGTTTTCACGCTTACGTGGCTAAACCGATTTTGATGAATTTTGGTACAGAGATAGTTGGGATCCTGGAGGCGGACATAGGCTAACTTTATTTAAAAAAAAAAGTGGGAAATGAGGGAATAAGAGGGAAAAAAGGAAAAAGTTAGCTTTGCTATTACAATAAATAAGGCGCTAGGGCAAAAACCACAGGTAGCAGGAACTTGCAAATTAGGAAAGAGGAACTGTGTTACCTCGAATGAAACGCGAGCGAAGCCGCCGGAAAAAGCTAGTATTATATATAATTTAAACAATTACTCGAATAACTTCTTTGACGCATGAGCCCTTGAAAATTCACAAGTGCTGGAATATTTAAAGCCCAAAGTAAAATGATGGATCAATAAGGTCGTTTTGTTTTAAAGGTCAATTTTAATTTACTCACTTGAATCCAGTTTCTCTTTGTATTTAAAACGAAAATAGCTTTAAAAGGTTTTTGAGTTGGTAATACAGGATATTATAATAAGCGAAGTTATGTTTAATTCCCCTTTCACGACCTCCAACGAGGTCACATGCGTAAACCAAAAGTCTGTGGAATTCACTACCGGCTTTTCTGTATCCCGATCATTATTAATCTAAATTATCTCTTTAAGATTTGAGTGAATTGTTTTTTTTAGGCTAGCGTGCTCCATCATAGGCCTTTACTTCACGTCAGGCAAGTTGCGGCCAAATAGACGACACGGTTGGCGCAGTGGTTGAGCGATCGGCTATAGCGCTGCGTGTCGCGGGTTCGATTCCCGCTCGGAATAAATATTTGTAGGGCCTACAGATACCTTGTTGTTTCGGGTCCGGCTGTTTTAGTATGTGAGTTTAAATGTTTGTAAACGCACGTACAATTTAAAGAATATTAGTGATCTATACGAAAACCCTCTGCTCTGCCTAACTTCTGCCTTTTGGAGATTGCAGACGATATGTACAATTCTCAAGAATATCTCGCTTTTAAATAAAACAGGGGTGCTTAGAGTAAGACAATTTATTGAAGAAAATACCATTGAACAAAGTGAGAAAAGTGACGTCATGACACAACGCCATCTGTTATTGAAATGCGGTACTAATCTAATGACAAATGTAAGATTTTAAAGTGGTTTCTATTTAAACACGTGATTAGACACGTTAACCCTCTACCACTCATTAACTGAGATTTATTTGATTGATGATTACAAGAAAATAAAATACACGTATTTCTGGGTTTTATAATTTTTAACAAACAAAACAAAATTACAGAAATAAAGAATGTTGCTTGTAGGCAACACATAGGTCAAGAGTCGTATTTTTTTGGTACTAGCTCGTTAGTTAAAAATGTGGACTACAGGCGACCTTTTAAGGTAGGAAATCAATTATTAAAAAAAAAACGCGTCTGTACGGTATGTTGCCTAGAGTCTACACAGTGATATAGAGGGTTAAGTTATGTAACTAAATAAGTTGACCATCTCAATTCGCACCTACATACTAGATACATACATTATCAAGTTATGACCGTACTTTACCTTAGGTATAAGCCATCTGATGCACCGATTAAGCTCAAGCCATTAGCTCTAACATCACGGCTTCCTAGCGTATTAACTCTGGCAAGGAGCTATGTCGTCTCCTGGGGTATTCAGAATACTAGGTAGAAATAATATAATTACATACCGACGGTTAAAAGGAAATAGGGTATAAGCGACAAAAAATGAAATGTTCAGGAGAGCCGTTCAAAGTTTTAAATTTTAGAAAAACCGACGTTTTTTTTTTGCTAGGGCATAAACGCCAAAAAAGTCATCGTAGAGCCATGGGAGTAAGCGCATTTGAAAGAGCGGAAAATTTTACGTATGATGGCATAATAACTCATTTTTGACCAAAATGTCGCTTATGCGCCCTACTTCCTTTTTACCGTCGATACGGTTTTTTATATCAATAAATGAGTATTTAAGTTAGTTTTTAGTAACAAATGAACTCATTCTTGGCCTCAATCTTGTCCTAAACACGATGACGACTGACTACGACGATTGAGATACCGCGGCCCCGGAACATAAAGGGCAATAAAAGGAATATAGCTAGGTTTTTGTCAGTACAAATCTGACACTCCCCGCCGCTCCACCCAGAGCGGGGGAAGTTATAGAATGATTTCCCATCCGCATTAAACAAAATAAAAAAAGACGATGATGACGACAGTGACGTCAACGTTGGAACGAGCTACCCAAAAAGAAACCTATTATATAGACGGGCCTGTGTTGGTCTAGTGGTTAGTGGCCCTGACTGCTGAGCCGGAGGTCGTGGGTTCGATTCCCACCCAGGACAAACTTTGTGTGTTGAGCATGATTGTTTGTTCTGTGTCTGGGTATGGTTTATCTACAATATGTATGTATTTATAAATAATATAAGTATGTATATCAGTTGTCTGGTTTCCATAACACAAGCTCTGCTTAGCTTGGGATCAGATAGCCGTGTGTGAGTTGTTCCAAGATATTTATTTATTTTATTTTATTTATTGATTCACGTCTAAAGCGTCTAAAGCGACGCTCTCGTAAATGTATTGTTCTGATTAGATTTGGTATCAAGTTTTTGTAAATAAATTTCTCCGTAATAGTGCATTGTTTTGAATACCTGTTTTTTAGTTAATTTTTGGTTTAAAATAAAATATCCTGCTAAGATTCTGTTCGCCGGTCGATGAATTAAAGATGTTTTATAAAACTAGCATCAAGATTCATTAATTTAATTTGTTACTGTAAATTCATTACTTTATTTCAAAGAAACCAAAAGTGTCTACATTTAAGTTCACAATTCCAAATTCCAACTCTTAAAGTAATTACAAGAAACTACATTTTAACACGATCAACTTTCAAAGCTACATAAAACTCTTGGAACATATATAAAGAAACTATGAAAAGCTACTTCCAAGAAAATAATATCGCACGCAACCTTCGAAGTCGACACGACTTCAATCGTTGAGAGTCGGGAATTCGGTTCAGTTAATATCGCGGAAAACCTGAACATTTGTGAGCTGAATGCACCCTGCTCGATTTCTCAAAGGCAGGTGCTATATAAGTGCAGGATTGAAATATTCTACGATATTGGCATGAGATTATTTGTGACAGCGCGGTAGATTTGATCCTGCATAGAATTTTGTTGGTTACCGCGTTTGGTGAAGTTATAATATTATAATATTGGTAGAAAATGCCGGTGGAATTTTTTGAATGGTTTAATGAATAGTGAGTATTAAGGCGCTGTACAAAGCAAACACTATGTAGTACGTCTAGATTTTCGTCGCAAAGTTAGCCGTATCTGTACATACCACAAGTCAACAAAAAAAATATAGAGTGTTAAGTCAAATAGTGTTAAGGTAATAGTCTATTAATTTTATTTTATATAGATACAAAAATTATGATGGTTGTTACCACATAAAAAAATGATTATGCGACCACGAAAAAATTTTTTTGCCTCGAAATTATTATTTTTTTCAGCGACAACCATCATATTTTTTTGTATCTATTTAAAAGAAAATTAATAGACTATATAGACATGTCTAAAACTTTACAAACACGGAACTGTTTTCCTTTAAATATTCAATTACAACTGCTAAATGACTTACATTTGGACGGCCATGATATTCAAATAAAATCAAACGTAGAAATATTTTCGACCTTATTTCTATTCTTTCGATACAGTACTGTCGTGTTCTTGTGTCAGACTACGCCTAGTCTGCAGCTAGCCTCACCTCCCTCCCGAATACCTAAAGATTAGCTTCTTACCGCGCCTTAAGCAATGATATTCTACTGGTTCCCTGTGACTGCCAAGTCATAAGTCTTGGGTTTGAACCACGCACATCTGCTTTTTCAATTCATGTGCGTTTTGTATAAAATCAAATCAATAAAAATAAAATATACTTTTCTTTAACACAGGCCTACATAGGCTCTTATAAAACATGGAGAAATGGTGCACGGTTTGGGCTGGTTGTTTTCTATGGAGAAGAACCGGCAAGAAACTCAATGGTTACTCTTTTAAAATCATTTAGTATTACAATGTTGTTGTTACAGCGTTAGTACCTACATAAGTATGAGAGGCCAGCGTAGGCCCGAAAATAAGTCATTGCTTACTTTACAAAACGTAATATAATAAGTTGAATGTAAAAAATAAAATATCGTGAAGAAACAAGAGATATATTTCCCACAAAATTTTACTTCGCGTTCAAAAGTGCACTTGTAATGTAAAACAAAATATTGTAATGTAAAAGTATTGTCGCCAAATTTTGAGCTTACTGAATTTAGATTGTCAGAGTCAGAAGACGTGCTTGTTTATCTCGAACCTGGAACCTAGGCCATCACTACCGCTCAATCGACGATAACGCCTAAGATATAACAATCCAATGAGCTAACGTCATGGAATGACAATGTTTTAAAAACATCTACTCGTCACAACAACTGATCATTTGTAATTTGTGTGTTAGCATATAATTGTAGAATATTGTGAATGGCTACGGTAGGTACCAGAGAGCAGATTAAAACAAATAAAAGTCGGACGCGCGCACGAAGGGTTCCGTAAAAAAAGGAAATTTGTTGGATAGAAGCTCCCTTAAATATTTATTTTATTCTGTTTTTTTTTTAATATTTGTTGTTAAAGTGGCCATTTCGTATTAATTCTAAATTCAATTATTTCGGCTCTATGGCTTACTTTGCTTCCAACCATGCAATTATATTATATGCTTCATTTTCATTTTTATGCATAATTTTATTAATGGGGAATATGCATGTACTTTTTTCTTGACTTTAATCAATGAAAAACAATACCAACAACCTAAGAAAAGTATTAAGGGTAAAATATCAACTACAAAAAATAAAAAATAAAATATTTTGTCGCAAAAAAATAAAATTATACTCCTACATTTTCACTACACTACACTTTCACTACAGTTCAAACGCCTGTGACATTTACTACTATTTCCCTTTTTAACCGACTTCAAAAAAGGAGGAGGTTCTCAATTCGACTGTATGTTTTTTTTTTTTTTTTGTGTTTGTTACCTCATAAGTCAGGTCTCAGTGAACCGATTTTGATGATTCTTTTTTTATTCGAAAGCTGGTGGTTGTCGTTTGGTCCCATAAAAAAATATCAAGATCCGACAAGTAGTTTTTGAGTTATCTTTAATAATACGTATTAGATTGACTTCGTGTACGTTGATGATATACTCATTCGTCGATTATATTTTAGAAGTTGTCGAAGACAAATGATCAAAAAATGGTATGTACTACTATGGTTTGGAAAGTCATCGCAGTAATTTGGTGATAGATCTTCAGTGATATACAACGGCACTCTTTAATAAATGACAGCAAATCTGCCGTGATTGCTGCAATCACATGTATAAGTATGGGTTTCGCCAGGGTAGGCAGGCGAGTGGGAGCAGGGTGACCGTATCCCCTCCCCACCCCTCACCTAGTCATTAAGAAACATAAACATCAGATCAAGTATCAGCTGTATCCCCTAGGGGATGATGCATATGATTTCTGAATTGGTTTTATACTAAAGTATAATATAGATACTTAGTATTTAATCTATAGCTTGATGTGGAACTAAAAATTGTATCTAAGACGGGACTAAAGTCAAAAATAAAAACTATACTATAATATACTAGCTGTTCTCCGCGGTTTCACCCACGCTGCTCAGCACCTGTTGGTCGTAGCGTGATGTTATATAGGCTATAGCCTTCCTCAAGAAATGGACTATCCAACACTAAAAGAATTATCCAATTCCAACCAGTAGTCCCTGAGATTAGCGCGTTCAAACAAACAAACAAACTCTTCAGCTTTATAATATAGATTAGTATTAAAAATAAATACAAAAGTTTTGAGTTGCAAAACTTGAAGTCAGACTACCCGATTTAAATTTCCTTATCACAGTATTCGGCACATTTTAAAGCTCAATTGTCAACCCAGTCACACACATAATAAAACTGTCATTCCTTAAGCTACGTCAAACGCAATTCGAAATCAAAGCTCCGGTATTTGCAGAATTTAACTTGTCAAGAGGGATATAACGCCATGTTGGATTCAGTGACGTCAGAAATTCTATGATATGTCAGTTAGTGAATGTTTGTAACTGTTCGATTTTAATTAATGTATATACTGGGACAAACAGACCATATACGAAGAGCTCTTGACTAAATAATAATAGCCACTCGGGTCGATCTTTAAAGTTAGGCTGTGCTAACTTAGGTTGACCTGTAGATGGGTGAGCTCCACTAAATACCGAGTTTCGCTCGTGCCTCGGAAAGCATGATAAGCTGTTAGTACCAAATGTCGTAGATTCGTAGTCGCTTGTTAACTTTTGTTAACTTCTTATCTTATTTTACGTTTTGTAAACTAAGCAATGACTTATTGTTGGGCCTTTTTTTCTGGTGGGATATCATCAAATAACTTCCCCCGCCCTGGGCGGAGCGTGGGGGAGTGTCAGACTTGTACTAATAAAACCACCCATGTTCCTTTTATCGCCCTTTACGTTCTGGGGCCACGGTATGATGAGATGAGCATCTCTCCCTCAAACGTTTGGGCACCTCCTTCGCAAGTTGGACTGCTTCGCAGAAGGAGGTGACCGCTTCCCATTCCCTCTCGCTCCGGACCATGAACTGAACCAAGGCCGGACGCGGGAGATCACCGCCGCTGATCGCCTCTACGAAGGTACGGCAGTGCTCCACCCATTCTGGGCAGAACACCATATTGTCGGGCCTATGCTGTCGTCTCATACTTAAGTACTAACGCTGTAACGACACTGTTATAAAACCAAATGATTTTAAAAGAGTAACCATGGAGTTTCTTTTCATTTCTTCTCTATAGGAAACGACAAACCCGAACCGTGCACATTTCCTCAAAGTTTTATAAGTGCCACTGGATTGTTCACAAACCTGTTAGTTCTCCTTGACCTGCCTGACCAGTACTCGACCTCAAGGTCAGATAAGCAGTCTGTTCATGTTAAACAGTGGAGTTCTAACTACATCCAGTAAGACTCGAAGCCGATCGAAAGGAAAAAGCTAGGCATATTTTGGTCCGATTCTAAAAATATGTAAGTAGTAAATTGCTCGGTCATTTTAAATTAGTATAGTGATGTTATTGTGTATTATAATTATGTAAATTTTTTCTTATTAATAGACATGATTATTATTGACATTTATAATTGTTTATTATTATATTGACATTTTTCGTTCATTTATTGTTTTTTTTTTTTACATATAACTATATTTTTAAATATTTCTTAATACATTTGTGATTATTATTATAAATTTTTCATTGTTATATTGACATTTATTATTATTTATTTATTTTTCATAATTATATTGTCATTCAAAAAATTATAATAGGTAATTTAACTTTGCTGGGAATATCGGTATAATGACAGCATGGTTGTAATTAGTTAATTTAAATAAAAATAAGAGATCAATTTTGTCTACTTGTCAACCTTCTGTACCTTATTTACACAAATAAATGATTTTGTTTTTTCTGGATACTTACGCATCGGGTATGTCCAGGAAGTACTCGGGGTAGACATAGGAGACTCCAACATTGTTGACCAGGGTACCGATCTCGAGTCCGGCAATCTCCTTCTGAATGGTGTCGTATATCTCATCTCCGCCTGTGAAGTCCACCTGGATGATCTTCGTTGCGACGTTGTATTTCTTCTCTGTAGGGAGAGATCAATAGTTAGTTCTATTACTTGGTCTTTAAGGTTCTGTTTTGGTGTTAACCGAACAGATCGTGTTAGAAACAACCTCTATTTTCAGGGTTCCGTACATTAAGAGGAAAAAAAGGAACCCTAATTGGAACACTTTGTTGTCCATCTGTCTATCAAGACGTATAAATTGTTAAACGGCAACGGTAGGTGCAGTGATTGAGCTGTTGACTACTTCGTAACTTGTCGGGAGTTCGATTGTTGCACGAAACTAATTATTTGTAGCGAATACAGGTAGTTGTATCTAGCGGGTCTGGCTCTTATGAACCCCTTCTATTGTTCTTTATGTTCCAGGGCCGCGGTATCTCTCTCGGTGGCCCTTGGCCCCAGGCCCCGGGCCCCTCTGCTTTGCTGACATCTCTTTGAGGCGCGCGTGGAACACTAGCGCACCTTCGACACGGCCTGTCGTAAATAGACGGGTGGACGGTGAGCTACCCATTGCTCACCGTGCACAGGCCTGCATCTACGATGGCCGGGAGTCGTCTCGTGGCACCCGAAGCCCGAGGCGTTACCCGCGGCGGCTGGGTTCGTTTGAGGTTCTCCTCTGAACCCTTTGGGGAGAGCTGTTATGATGTAATCTGTGATATTTACCTATTTCCTGTGCCGTCGCCTGCAGTTTATCCATTGAACGACTGACTAGAATGATATCACAGCCTCGGGCAGCCAACTGTAACAAAAAAAACATAATTAATATTAATGATAATGAATATATATATATACATATAGTTGAAATGATGAATTCGTTCACGAAATAATCCTTACTAATATTATAAAACCGAAAGTGAGTTTGTCTGTTTGTTATGTCTTCACGAGTAACTGGTCAAACCGATTTTGATAACAGAGATCTGGTACAGAGATAGTTGAGACCCTGGAGCCGGACTTAGTATTTTTTATATTTTTTTATTTCGATCATCACGCGGGTTAAAGTTCGCCCAAAGTAACTATGCCAGGCGGACGAAGTCGCGGGTGGAAGCTAGTATACTATAAAACATCTCGTCACAATACTAATAAGCTGAGCAGTAGGTAAAACCGATGGACACAGCTAGTATCCTATATGTACAGTACACATACTACTATTTATACTAGTGATTATCAAGTGATATTTTTAACCGCCTTAGAGCGAATTTAAAGAATGATGCTTTAAAACGTCTTATTGGTACCTACTCATAGTATCATGAAATACACAAAATAACTTATCATAAATTAAATATCTATAAATATATAAATAACTATCTTGGGACAACTCACACACGGCTATCTGATCCCAAGCTAAGCAGAGCTTGTGTTATGGTAACCAGACAACTGATATACATACTTATATAATTTATAAATACATACATATTATAGATAAATCACACCCAGACACAGAACAAACAATCATGCTCATCACACAAAGTTTGTCCTGGGTGGGAATCGAACCCAAAACCTCCGGCTCAGCAGTCAGGGCCACTAACCACTAGACCAACAGGCCCGTCATTGTTTCTCATACCTTATCATAAATTACCTTACTGCTTTGTGGTAAGGTTAACTAATCGATGTCAATTAGTAAGTACTTTTCCACATCAACATTCTCTAATTTGAACGTTCTCGTTCAACATCTAGTACGATTAATTGGGCCGTGAGATCGAGAATTGAAGCACTAAGGGCCCGTCTCCACGACAGAATCCTACTAATATTATAAATGCGAATGTTTGTGAGGATGGATGCATGGATATTTGTTACTCTTTCACGTCAAAACGGCGAAACGGATCTTGATGAAATTTGGCACAGAGGTAGATTATAGTCTGGTACAACTCCTAGGATACGTTTTACGTCACGCGGGCCAAGCCGAGGGGCCAGCTATTCTACTTCCAACTGACATAATATCCTATCCTACTTCCTACTAATACCTATTATAAATGCAAATGTTTGTGAGAATAGATGTATGGATGTTTGTTACTCTTTCACGTCAAAACGGCTGAACGGATCTTGATGATGAAATTTGGCACAGAGGTAGATTATAATCTAGAATAATACATAGGATACTTTTTTTTTAAATCACGCGGGCAAAGTCGCGGGCGCCAGCTAGTAGTATCACTATAAGACCGCCCTGTTTATAAATTGTTGACATTTCATTCATTCATTGTGTAATTTTTTGTCATTTGTATGGTGTACATAATAAAGAATATTCTATCTATCTATCTAAACACTCTGTCACCACGTTGACAACGCCGTGTATACACATGTTCTAAGTGAGTGTCCAGAAATACGTGACAAAGCGATAATATCGCCGCGATTCTCCCGCTCGTGAGGACGGGCCTTAACCGATCAAACACAAAACCTTATTCATCAATAAATTGTTCTGTATCGTCGTGAGTACTGCCTACAAATTAATATAACTTCCATGTAATTAATTCTGATGTATTCTCGTTTAGTTGGTCTAAGCATGGCAAATATTTAATGTTTGAATACCAAAATACATTTATGACAGTACACAATAGTACTTATTTGCTCAGAGGGGCCTGCCAGGGCCATCGCTTGCCTGGGTTGCGGGTTGTTCGAAAGAGATACCGCGGTCACGGAACGTAAAGAGCAGTAAAGGAACATTGGTGGGTTTTAGTTAGTACAAGTCTGACGCTCCTCTCGCTCTACCCAGAGCAGGGGAAATTGATAATTTTTCATCCGCAAAAAAAGTAGGTATTCGTTAATAGTAGAGGTACCCAAACAGCCAGACCCGAAACAACTATATGTAGGCCAAACAAATATCTGTTCAGTGCGAGAATCGAACTCGCGACACGCAGCGCAGCAGTCGATCGCACAGTCACTGTGTCAACCGTGTCGTCAAAAGTCATTGCTTACTTTACAAAAACGACACACACCTCTGCCTAGCCCTTTTGAGACTAAAAGCGTGAGATTTGTTACATGATATCAAGAATGTTTGCTTTTTTTTTTTTTCGGGTGGGATATCATCCAATGACTTCCCCCGCTCTGGGGAGCGGGGGGGCATGTCAGACTTGTACTGACTAAAACCCACCCATGTTCCTTCTATTGCCCTTTACGTTCCTGGGCCGCGGTATCTCTTTCGAACAACCCGCAACCCCGGCAGGCGGAGGCTCTGGCAAGCCCCTCTGCTTTGCTGACTCTCTTTGAGGCGCGCGTGAAACACGAACGCGCCGTAAGGATGTTTGCTTAGCGAACAATTTGGAATTTAACCGTACTATAATCAATTATCATTTGCAGTCAAATACAGGTTCTAAAAATATTGGTTTTAAATCAATATGTGCTTTATGTTCAATTTTACTACGTAGTTTAAAAACGTATGTTTGCAGTTTTTAGTATTATATAATGGAAAAATTAAATATTCTTTAACAAACATAAAACTTGTGAATTGGTTGGATCATAAATATATACGACTAGCTGTTCCTCGCGGTTTCACCCACGCTGCTCAGCACCTGTTGGTCGTAGCGTGATGTTATATAGCCTATAGCCTTCCTCAAGAAATGGACTATCCAACACTAAAAGAATTTTCCAATTCCAACCAGTAGTCCCTAAGATTAGCGCGTTCAAACAAACAAACAAACTCTTCAGCTTTATAATATTAGTATAGATTTTAGGGTTCTGTTGAAAAATGGCAAAAGAAAGAAAACGCTGTTTACTGAGGCTGTCTGTGTGTCCGTATGCTCTCTATGAATTGCTACACAAACATGATGCAAAATCCTTACTAATATTATAAAACCGAAAGTTAGTTTGTAACGTCTTCACGCCGAAATGGCCAAACCGATTTTGATGAATTTTGGTACAGACATAGTTGAGACCCTGGAAACGGTCATAGTCTAATTGCAATTATATAATATAAAAGATGAGAAATGAGGGAGAAGGAGGGAAGAACAGGGAAAACTTAGCTTTGCTATTACAATAAATAATGTGCAAGGACAAAAACTACAGGAAGCAGGTACCTGCAAATCAGGAAAGGGGAACTGTGTTACCCTAAATATAACGCGAGCGAAGCCGCTGGCAAAAGCCAGTTGATTATATATGACTCATCTGTTGAAATCTAAAATGCAATAAATGTAAAAAACTGTTCAAAGGTGTTAAAGAGATACTTTATAAATTGTGCTAATTATTAAATAACGTTTTGGCACCGCGTTGCCGTGTCTGGCATACCGTTGTTAAGCCTGAAATGGTTTGTGTCTGTATGTTTTTGTCATCTCAAATGTAACAAAATGTGTTTTGAATAATAAAAGAAAAAAATAACTGTTCAGTTTTTGAGATATAGAACTTTTTCATCAAACTGCAGCCGTTACTTTGTTTTTCATGAAGAAACTATGAAGAACAAATTGATTGTTTTGCGTTGAAATTATTTTGATTGTGTTGTTTGATGCTACAGAACAACAGTGTGTGCAAGTCCGACTCACACTTGACTCGTTTATTTTTTATTTATATTTATAAATATTTGTGGTTATAGACAAGTAATTGAAAGTGACTAATACACCCAAAGCCTTAATACATAGGAAAACTAGTACTTACATTCTGAAAAAAAAAATTGAAACTATTTCTGAATGCAAATCACAATTCATGTTTAAAAACGCACCCAATATACAACAGAAATTACTAGTGTTTTTTTTTAGAATGAGATATCATTAAATGGCTTCTCCAGCTATCACCAGCGGATCGAAAAGGAGTGTCAGACTTGTACTGACTAAAATCCATCCATGTAAAATTTAAGGGAAAGCAGACTTAAGAGTGTGGATTTTTCACAGCTTCAAGAGACTACAGACTGGATACCTACTCGATAGTTTCTTGCGCTTCCGAGATAAAGGGTCAGACAGACGGACAAGAAGATCCAATAATGGCTCTGCTTTTTTTTCTTTAGAGGTTTAGAACCATAAAAAAACTGGAGTGATCCAAATGTAATATTAAACTTTATTTATTGTTATTATTTTTTCTTAAACAGTCTTACAGTTAATTAAAGAATCGGAGCTCGCACTTTGTTTGTCAAAATTGAACTTAAAATTAAGAAAAATTTACATTTTACCAATTACAAAAAATATATTATATAACTATTTTGTATAACACACGCCGGTGGCTAGCGAGTGCGATGTAAATGATTTACACAAAACAAGTGACTCAGCTGAAATTGAAAAGCCACGGATCTTGCCGTCATTGCTAATGCCCTAGAACTATACAGACAACAAATATGTAGCAAAGACAGAATTAGCTGACTAGATGGCTGATAATTTAGCCTTTTCATTAAAATCACGTCTTCATTTTATTAATAAATTTGAAAGGAACTCTGCAGGTAAAACATGAGAGAGCACTGGTACCCATAACACAAGTCAAATCTTACCTTGGGTGCCAGAGTTCATTTCACTAATTACCAAATGATGTTTGTTGAAATTTTAGAACGAAGACATTGTTAGTTGTAGTTATTGTTAGTTGTTATTTATCTATAATATGTATGTATTTATAAATTATATAAGTATGTATATCAGTTGTCTGGTTACCATAACACAAGCTCTGCTTAGCTTGGGATCAGATAGCCGTGTGTGAGTTGTCCCGTTTTTTTTTTTTTTTAGTTTGTAAGTGGTTTTGTGCAAATCTCTTTTTAGTAATATTTTTTTTTCGCAAACTTCTAATGTTCAGCCCGCTAGATGGAATTGCCATAATTACGAGCCATCCTTACTAATATTATAAAAGCTAAAGTGAGTTTGTTTGTTACCGTTTCACGCTTTAATGGCTAAACCGATTTGGATGAATTATGGTACAGAGAAAGTTGGGAACCAGGAGACGGACATAGGCTAATTTTTATTTAAAAAAAAAGTGGGATATGAGAGAGAACGAGGGAAGAAAAGGGAAAAATTAGCGTTGCTATTACAAATCTAACAGGCGCAAGAGCAAAAACTACAGGTCTGCTTGGTGTGTTATCCCAAATTTAACGCGAGCAAAGCCGCGGGCGAAAGCTAGTAAATAATAAAAATAGGTAGCAATTGTTCTTCACAAATGAGGTCGGGCATTAAAAAATACGAACGAAAATATACTCATAAGTGTTTACTAACTACAAATAAAAGTTTTTCATTAAAAATGTTAAATTAAATAGAGAAAGATTGAATGTAATAAAACAATTAGACATGTATTCATATAATTTAGAACAAAGCACTAGGAAGTACAAAATTGACACCGAACACTTGCAATCCAAACTTGACCACCTACAAGAGAAGTTAAGTTCAATGACTACCAAATATAATACCTCTGAACATCTAATGAGGGAATATGTGTTGGCAATGAATGATCTGGTGAACTCACAAACCAATAGCTGTGAGCACTGTCAACCAACTTCAGATGTACTTACGCCAGACCATTCAATGACAACATGTAATGCCACCTTACCGCAGCCATGTGTTAACTTGCATATTCCTAGAAATAGTTTTAAAAATCACTGTAAACCAAGTTTAAATAATGACATAGTAATATATTGTGATGAGATTGGAAAAGACCTAGGTAGTTTGTTAAAAGATGAATATCCAGGGCACTCAGTTATAAACAACTGTATGCCAGGGTGTTCATTATATTATATAATGAAGGAAATAATTAAATGCAAATTTGATAAGGACACTGTATTAGTCATTTTGATAGGTAATAGAGGAAATGTCAACAAAGGGGAATTGCTCCAATACCATAATACCTTATCCAGCTTGAATTTAAGACAAATTGTATTGTTTACATTTCCATATAGTACAAGTTTGCCACAGGAAGAAAATTACATTCGATATAATATGAATAAGACATTACATAATTTGACATTTCATAGTAATGTTTTCCATTTGATTGACACAAATAACTTTATTGGTAACAATTTTTATTTGACAAAAGATAGATTTTTTGTGGATCGGTACTATCTTGCAAACTATTGTAGAAGACAAATAGCTGTATCGCTATCATATTTTTTTACAATTACAGCCAAGAATTTGGCTAAGCGAGTTGCCTCTATTGAACATTGCAATACTCAGTCAAGTTACTCAGCCAATAGTTTGCTCACAATTAATGAATCAGATCATCATTTAAATTAGAGATTGAGACAATAGAGGCAACCTCTTGCAATCTTGTAAGGAAGCCAGATAGTAAATCAGTTGAAAGTATTGGGAATTTTGATTGTATCAACCTGGTGCATCAAAATATTCAAGGGTTTTTGAACAAAGAATTAGAAGTAGGGCTTTTCCTGAATTGTAACAACATAGATATTCTTTGTGTCACAGAGCATTGGCTCAAAAGTCACCAATTAATTTTTAATTTTAGTAATCACCAGGTTGGTAGTTCATTCAGTAGAGTAAATGCTATACATGGCGGCGCATTAATCTTAGTAAATAATCAGCTCAAATTTAAAGAACGCAAGGATATTGTAAACCTGTCTGTTGAGAGAACAATTGAAATAGCCTGTATAGAATTGGAGCAGTTTATCATATTAAGTGTGTATAGACCCCCTTCAGGTTTGTATGATTGTTTTGAAAAGATAATGGATGAAGTGTTGCATAAAATCTGTAGTAGCTCAAAGAAATCTATAATCACTTGTGGTGATTTTAATATTAATTTGCTAGAAAAATCTGTGTTAAGTACTAAAATTACAAACCTGTTTCAGTCATACAACCTTGAAAACAAATTTTTGGAGCCCACTAGAATAACCCAGACTAGTGCCACTTGCCTAGATAATATTTATACTGATGTTATACCAATCCACAAAGTAATTATTAACTTATTAGATTCAGATCATTGCGGGCAACTGATTACAATTCCAAATGTAATAAAAAAAGTAGCTAAGATGGATATCACTGTCAACCCAAAAACTAAAAGTCGCCTAGAAATTTTTAAAAATAAACTTTCAACTAAATTACCACTTTTGTCAACTAGTGATGACCCCAATCAAAAATATAACAATTTTTTTAGTATGTATTGCACACAGTTTAAGACCACGTTTGTTCCTAAGACTATCTCGGTTAATAATAACGCTTCTTTCAATGACTGGGCCACCTTTGGTATTCATAAAAGTAGAAAACGGCTTTATGAGCTGTATGAAGAGCGAATTTGTATTAATACTGTAGAATTTAATTTGTATGTTAAGAATTATTCTAAAGTTTTTAAAAAAGTTTGTGCTATAGCTAAGTCACATTATTTGAGTTCAAAAATTAAAAATAGTAGTAACGTAATTAAAACGACTTGGAACATTATTAATAGCGAAGCAGGAAGGTCTTGCAAGCGAAATAGTGACTACAGCCTTGCTATCGGCGATAATATCATAAAATCAGATACTCAAGTTGCTACAGCGTTCGAAAATTTCTTTGCGGATATTCCTGTATCGACTACTAAATCGCTAGACTCGTCACCTGCTGCTGCAGATGCTTTACTAAAGGAAAATGTTCCATTCCATGATTCCGAATTTAATTTTCAATATGTCAATTGTAATGATGTAATTAAAACTTTTCATATGTTAAATGTTAAGAAGACCGCTGATCTATGGGGTCATTCTGTGGACGTTGCCAAGTCCATTATAACCATTGTAGCTCCTTCATTAGCTGTTATATTTAATGATTGTATTGACCGTGGTGAGTTTCCTGATCTAATGAAAAATAGTAAAATAATACCATTGTTTAAATCGGGTAGTACATCAGACCCTACTAACTATAGACCAATTTCAGTGCTACCAACATTTAGTAAAATTTTTGAAAAAATAATTTTAGATCAAATGCAAAGATTTTTCAATAAACATAAGTTATTGCATAATAAACAGTTCGGTTTTACAAAGGGTCGTTCAACTACTGATGCCGGTGTTGAACTTCTAGGACACATTTATAATGCCTGGGAAGATAAATGTGATGCTTTGGGGATTTTTTGCGATTTGTCCAAGGCTTTCGATTGCGTTCTCCATAAAACATTAATCAGAAAACTACACCACTACGGAATCCGGAACGCCTCTCTGAATCTTCTTACGTCATATTTGAGTGGTAGGATTCAGAGAGTTGATGTAAACGGGAAAAGATCTCCCGGATCTGTAGTAAGCATGGGAGTACCACAAGGGTCCATTCTTGGCCCTTTTTTATTTCTTATTTATATTAATGACTTGCCTTACCTCATAAAGGATAATCATGATGTAGTGTTGTTTGCAGACGACACTTCTCTTTTATTTAAACTAAAACGTCAGCAGCTAGCTACTGACGATGTTAATAGCGCTCTGGCAAAGGTCGTTAATTGGTTTAACGTTAATAATTTACTTCTAAATGAAAAAAAGACCAAATGCATTAAGTTTACGTTACCTCATGTTAGACAAGTGGAAACTAGTGTACTAATCAAGGATGAAGAGTTGAAACCGGAAGATAATACAGTGTTCCTAGGCTTAACTTTGGATGCTAAGCTTCAGTGGGGCCCTCATATAGATAAGTTGTCAAAAAAGCTTAGCTCAGCAGCATACGCCGTTAAAAAAATTCGTGATTTGACTGATTTAGAGACAGCCCGTTTAGTTTATTTTAGTTATTTCCACAGTGTGATGTCGTATGGTATTCTCTTGTGGGGCCATGCCGCCGATATTCAGACAATTTTTATTTTGCAAAAGAGGGCAATTCGTTCAATGTATAAATTAAGTCCTAGACACTCCCTCAGAGAAAAATTTAAAGAGATTAACATACTTACTGTGCCCTCTCAGTTTATTTACGAAAACCTTTTGTACGCGCATAAAAATATAAAATTGTTTAAAAAATACAGTGATATCCACGACATAAATACAAGGAACAAACACAAATTTGTTGTTCCTGCAACGAGGCTCAAAAAAATAGGAGGTACTTTCACATGCCAATGTATACGTTATTATAATAAACTGCCAAGCGATATTCAAACACTAAGCCTCAATAAATTTAAATCTTTCATAAAACATAAACTATGTCTCAAAGCTTACTATAACATGAATCATTACCTTGAAGATAAAAAGGCTTGGGATTAAGCTGCTCCAATTTAATTTACTCAGTGAGTGTCAAAATTTGCCTTTGTTTCACTTATTTATTGTCTATTTCTTTATTTTATATACTTTGACATTAATATTTACTTTATTTTTACATTCTTTTTATTATTATGATTAGTGACATTTTATTTTCTTATTATTTTCATTTATGACATTTTATGATTTCATTATGATCTCATTAATTATTTATTTTTTTATTTGTTTATTGTAAATGTGAGGACCATGTGGATCATTTCTTTTATTTACTTTGTTTTTTGACGAAGGTCTGGCAGTTTGAGTGCTATAAGCGACCTACACAAATGTCCTTTTTTTGGTATTGTTCGTCGTGTCGTTGAGCTCCTTAGGTTATGAGTTGAGCTACACGATAACTGACAAATGCTTGCACTGACTGGACAGGTCCACTCAATCTGTGTGGTGCTTTCTTAAAAAGACCATTTCAGACACTATCTGCATAGTCCTCATGTAAGTTGACCAAGATTATTTTGTCTGGACTTTAAAAGAGACTATGACCTCTGAGTTTGTTTCGGCTGTTTCTTCTCAGAGTAGTCGGGTACGAAACACCGGCCTCATCTAGTTTTAAAAAAAAATGACGTGTAAAAGTGTTTGTGAAAACCTACTTGCAAAATAAACATCATTTATCATTTATCATTTATCATTTAAATGTACCTAAAAATTTAAATATTTACAAGTTAACAACTAAGTTTTATTTATTATAATTGAGTTCAAAAAGTCTGCCACTTAAATTTTTATCAAAATTTATTCAAAGTAATACGAAAACTTCAAGAATTGCTGTGTTGAATTTAGTACAATAAACTTGCTGAATTACATTTTTGCTGAGTTTTTTCTCATTAGGCAGTAAGTGGATGTCATTCTTAATAATATTATAAACTCGAAAGTGAGTATGTTTGTTTGTTACGTCTTCACGCCTAAATGGCGATAGAGATAGTTGAGACCCTGGAGACGGACATTTGCTATTTTTTTTAAAAAAGGTTGAGATATGAAGGAGAAATAAAATCTGGTTCTTCTAACCTGACAGACAGATGTGTTGCTGGGGAGTTTGTTCCGCCACTTCTTCTTCCCAGCTAAAACACTAGGAAGTGGCGAAGGGCAGGGCGTTTTTGTGGGACTGTCTCTTGTAATCTGACGTTCAAAAAGTGCTGATTATCAGCCTAATTTGAATAAATGACTTTTGATTTTGATTTTGAAATAGCTATTACAATAAATAAGGCGCAAAGGCAAAACCTACAGGTAGCAAGTACCTGTAAATCAGGAAAGGAGTACTGTGTTACCCCAAATTTAACGCGAGCGAAACCGAGGCAATAATTAGTCTTAAAATATATTAATTCTGTAGGTTCACCTGTTAGTAACATCATTGTAAATCCAATATGGCAGATTCCCAAAGATGGCCGACTCGTTATTCTCTTTGCTATGCTGATGTTATCATATTTAGTTAGCTTAGCTGTTATTATATTTAGTTAGCTTGTTAGCTCTTCACACCACTGCTTTTTCCACACAGGAAGTCAACTACTGAAATATTTCAATAGTGATGATGCCGATTTCAGCCCTAGCGATTGCATTTGATGACTCCACGAGATTTCATGTGTGGCTAGCTAGTATTTCTAACTTCGGCCGAACAACTCCGAGCTCTAAGCACCGTCACGTTATGAAGAACATTATAATATGAAGACCATCCTTACTAATATTATAAAAGCGAAAGTGAGTTTGTTTGTTACGTCTTCACACCTAAATAGCCCAGCCAATTTTGATGAGTTTTGATACAGAGGTAGTTGGTATCCTGGAGACGGACATAAGCTAAAAAAAAAGGAAGAAAAGGGGAGAAAAGGATAAAAAAAAATATCATCACGTGGGTTAAAGTTAGCGTTAGCCCAAAGTAACTATGCCACACGAACGAAGTCGCGGGTGGAAGCTAGTTTACAATTTATAGGATATAACTGTCAGTAGACTAAACAATATTGAACATTGGAACTAAGTTAGAATGCTACATCACCTGATTCGCATACTGCTTGCCGATACCATCGGTGCATCCCGTCACCACTGTAACAAAAGAAAAAGGATTTATGAAAAAATGTTTAAGAAGAAAGTATTACTACTTATCTTTATATATATAATTCTTCTGTGAGTGTGTATGTCACTGAACTTCTCTCAAACGACTGGACCGATTTTGATGAAATTTTTTTGTGTGTACAAGGGGATCTGGGAATGGTTTAGATTCACAATTTTGTCCGGCAGATGGCGCTGCATCACATTTTTGATAAATACGTAGCGAAGCACGTACCGGGCCGCTAGTCTACTATAAAAAAATAAGTCGGGTTTTCCTTCCTGACGCTATAACTCCAGAACGCTCGAACCGATTTCCACGGTTTTGCATTTGTTGGAAAGGTCTTGGGCTCCGTGAGGTTTATAGCAAAGAAAAGGTAGGGTAGGTAGAAAGGTAGAAAATTGCATAGCAACGCATGCCGGGGCACAGCTAGTTACCTATAAGATCATTAATAGAATCAGTATTTTTATCAGTGCTACAAAAAGTAACTTGGTCTAAAAATAATACAACGCCATCTATGTTACAAATTAAGAACTTATAGTACGGTCAATTTAGACATTCGTAGCTAAATTACTTTACAACAAGCTGAAAATTGTGAAAAACCCACTTTTCCACCTTGAATAACTTTTTTTCCATACAGGGAAAACATGAGAAACTTTTAAATTTTATTTAAAATCATATTTTGAACGATTTTAACAATTTTCAGCTTGTTGTAAATTAATGTAGCTTCACTCTTATTTTTTGGTCTAATTTGACCAGATTATAATATCAAAATCCTAAATGCTCTCCTAAAAATATACTCGACGCGTTTGCGCTCAGTAGCTACCAAACATTATACCCATCTGGTCGGGGAAACGTTCCTTTTCATTAGAGAATTTGAAACATTGTTCCTTCTACATCCTTACTATAATATATATTATATAATATAATATCCTTACTAATATTATAAAAGCGAAAGTGAGTTTGTTTGTTTGTTTGTTACCTCTTCACGCTTTAATGGCTGAACCGATTTGGATGAATTTTGGTACAGAGATAGTAGGGAACCAGGAGACGGACACAGGCTAATATTTTTTTGAAAAAAGTGGGATGTGAGGGAGAAAGAGGGAAGAGAAGGGAAAACTTAGCGTTGCTATTACAAATCAATAAGGCGCAATGGGAACTGTGTTACCCCAAATTTAACGCGGGCGAAGTCGCGGGCGAAAGCTAGTATCTTATAGTTAACGTTAATTCCCTCAACATGACCAAAACAATGGCGGCGCTAGACTAAACGCGGACGTTTGGCGACATCACGCAAGGCTCTAGATTGATAGATAGGTTCTAGATTGTATCATACCTAACAATGTGTTGAATGTCAATGACGGGCCTGTTGGTCTAGTGGTTAGTGGCCCTGACTGCTGAGCCGGAGGTCGTGGGTTCGATTCCCACCCAGGACAAACTTTGTGTGATGAGCATGATTGTTTGTTCTGTGTCTGGGTGTGATTTATCTATAATATGTATGTATTTATAAATTATATAAGTATGTATGTCAGTTGTCTGGTTACCATAACACAAGCTCTGCTTAGCTTGGGATCAGATAGCCGTGTGTGAGTTGTCCCAAGATATTTATATTTATATTTATATCACGCAAGGCTCTAGATTGTTAGATAGGTTCTAGATTGTATCATACCTAACAATAGCCACTATAACGACATCTTTTTAAATTTCTTTCAAAATTCTCAGTAACGTTTCAATCACACGATTTTCTAATCAAAACATTCTAGAGAAGCCCTTTCATTTCGCGAAGCCACACCAACTAAACATCAGGTTGCGGGTTGTTCGAAAGAGATACCGCGGCCCCGGAACATAAAGGGCAAAGAGGAAACATGGGTGGGTTTTAGTCAGTAAAAGTCTTGTACTCCCCCCCCGCACCGCCTAGGGCGGGGAAGTTATTTGATGATTAGATACACTAAAATTGTGATCATATCCTCTTCCAAACATATTATATCTTTTCTTGTGATTGTACTCACTATATCATTCAAAATTATTTCTTTCTTTAAAAAACCGTTAGCCTGTTCGCAGAATGGTCGATTCCTACAATAGCACTTTTGAACATATCGATATTTTTACATGTGCTCCCCATGAGTTAAAAAGTCTAATACTAAACGAACTTTCGTGAATATGACATTTATACACTATTTGTACTAAGTTTTGTTACCATTACATTATTATATTCACTTTATGTATGCTTTTAATTAATCTGTAAACAGCGTTGTGGGCTGCAATATTGTCAATAAGTCTTGTTTATTTATATGATGTTCATGTTTTATATTGTAGCTGTTTGCTGTTCCATTTGAATAAAAATAAGAAAAACGTTGCCGCACACTAGAAATTTCTCCTGTATTGTGGGTGCGTTTACAAACACTTAAACTCACATACACAAACACCCAGACCCGGAACAACTGTCTGCAGGTCATACAAATATTTGTTGCGCACGGGAATCGAACCCGCGACATGCAATCGATCACTCAGCCACTGTCCCAACCATGCTGTCAAAAAAATAACACCAGACAAAGTTTTCAACAGTCACCACCAAATATTAAGCTAAACCCTTAACCCCAGATGTTCGTTCTAACCTTATCTGACATGCCAGCCTGCCCTAATCATATATTCGAGAATAGTGCTGAATCAACATAGGATGCTGCGGTATTTGCATAATTTGTAATTGATACCTCTAGGCTTTGGTAACCGCATGAACATGCATTATTTATGCTGAAGAACACTTCTGAAGCGGTTGGGGGTCAAATAGAGAACTAGGCTAGCCATGGGCTTTAGGAGCGTTCAAAGCTATTCAGGTGGAGTAGCCTTGAGCTGACCATCTATGCTGTGCTATCCAGCTTTGTCTATGCATTCAAATTGAATAGTACGACGCAGAATCGAGTCGCTTTTTCCGAACTGGCATATTTTTAGCACGCTAATATTAGCTTCACTTGTAACTATGTATGTAAGAAAATCTTGGAATCTTATTTTGACCCACTTCTCGGTCTTCGATTAGGATGAAATTTTGCACACAATCTGAGTTCTGACGACAATACATGATTAGCTAAGAAACGTCATTACAAATCCAATATGTCGGCCTCCCCAAGATGGCGGACTGGCTGTTTGAAATCTACCCCCATGATAATATATGTATATCAAATGAAAGGGTTTGCTGTCAGAAATACGTAAACATATTGTCACGTGACTTAAATCCAATATGGCGGAGGTCCAAAATGGTAGATTTTCATTTGTATTTTTAGTGCGTACTAAAAGTGTGTTTTTAAACTATTAAATTATGAACTCCCTGTTTTAACTTCACTTGTAACTATGGGCAGTATTTAGAAACAAACCTCAGTCGTGATCTTGAGAAAAACTCAGTCTCAGCATAAGACCATGGACTTAAAATGTTCCTTAATTAATAAATACAGTATCAAGATCACCTCAGCTCTATACCCAGTAGCATCACATTTGATACACATCCCACTGTCTATGGCTAAAGTTGACTGTGGCGTAAACATATAGTACTTATTACCGATGACCGCAAGAAAGTATGGCAAGGCAAGGAGCTTCACGGGCTCTTTTACCGGACTCTTCGTGGGCACTAACTCCTCGATACGGCCCGCATTATGAATACGTTCCTGTCTCTAGAGCCCTAACTATCGGTTTTAGACCCCGCTTCCATTACCGGCGAAAACCTATTTTTATATGTTTTTTATATAATTTTTTTTTAAAGAAATATTCTAAATTGTAAAAGAAAGAAGAAAAGTAAATTAATTGAATAACATGGTAAATAACCGGTTTTTCTGATATAATAAAATAATATCTTAAAGAATTAAATCACACAATGACACGGGAAGTAAACAAAATCGCTGACGCAACACACTTTCTAAACGAACCTGTTACTATATTACATCTACAGCGCAATTTGAACTTTAACGTAATACGTTGAAGTCATAAAGTGTCTTATTTTAATTTCGCGGAGGTGAAAGTTATCGGCATGTTATAATAATACAACGAGATTGTTAGTGTGGATAAAGAATCAAGATGTTCATCAGCCTAAGAACTCGCTTGTTAGGTTCTTAGAGTAAGGCAGAATAAATAAATAAATAAAGGGCATTAGATACGCAATAGAAGAAGCATTTATTTATTTATCTCCAACAAAAGATGTACACAGATCATTCAACTTAGATAGGTAGTCACTCCATGTGAAACACTGGTATTCAGCTGTATCCGGTTAGACTGGAAGCTGACCCCAATTTAGTTAGGTAAAGGTTAGGATATTAATATGAAGAGTTATTCCAATTAATGAGTAGGCTTAACACAAACATCACATCATTTTCCTGCCCTTGTTCCATTTTATTTGGGGTCGGCGCAACACGTTTTCTTCTTCCATTCTCCCCTATCAGACGTCACAGTATCATTTACTTCTTTCTCCTTCATATCATTACAATCCATCAATCTTTTCTTTGGCCTTCCTCTCGCTCTCCGTCCTTCAACATTCAGATCCATCACTCTTTTATTCACCATGTACTTCATCTCTCCTCATTACATGTCCATACCAAGACAAAAGACTCCCTTTATTTTTTTCTGTAACAGGCTAATATACTCATTCCTTACTTTATCCATTCTTAGGCTTAACACAAATGTTTCATTATCGATTACTACAGCCACTCTACTTAATTGGGTCAGACACCTCACACATGTCACGTCATCTTGTTTCTACATAAACTGACAAGTGACATACGTCAATGTCAAGTTGACATAAACCCTTATCAGTTGATAACAAGTTAGTGTTAAACAAACTAATAAAATCCCTCGTCAACTAATCTGTAAACGAGGGTTTAATTTAATATTTATAGGCATTACTGTCGAAACTAGCGGGTTTAGTTTTTATTAATTTGGTTGATATTGTTTTTGTTATCTAGTTTATTAATTTTAATACTTTTTTTTATTTTTTTTACATATAATATATCTAATTAAAAAAAAAAACAAAAAATAGTAGATCATAGATATTAAGAACAGGGTGGTTAGGGCTCCAAAGAAAGGAGCCCCCTAACAATACGAGCCGTGTCTAAGAATACCATTTTCTGTATCAAATGATCATGTTTTATTATAACGTTAATTTGGTTTTTAGGGTCCCGTACCTTATAAAGAAAAAACGGTACCCTTATTGGACCACTTTGTTGTCCGTCTGTCTGTCTGTCAAGATTCTTTATCTCGGAAACACATGGAGATATCGAGTTGTAATTAAAATGACGTACTTAAGTCTGTGACCCCTTTGTGAATAAAAAAAAATCAACTCTCTAAGTCTACGCAGTCAAAAGATATGGCCGTTTATATTGCAAGTTTATACAGAACCCTCGGTGCGTGAGTATAATTCGCACTTGGCCGATCTTTTTTTTACGTTTTCTGCTTTATTTTATTAGACACTAGCTGTTCCACGCGGTTTCACCCACGCTGCTCAGCACCTGTTGGGCGTAGCGTGATGTTATATAGCCTATAGCCTTCCTCAAGAAATGGACTATCTAACACTAAAAGAATTTTACAATTCCAACCAGTAGTCCCTGAGATTAGCGCGTTCAAACAAACAAACAAACTCTTCAGCTTTATAATATTAAAGTATAGATTATATTAAGTGACTTCCTTTAAAAAAAACCTCACATTGCCTTTATATTCACACCGGTTTTAACTATAAACTTTCAAGCAAAACATACAAGCACTATGTCAAAACGCGACACTGTCGAAAACCCGCAATATTTTAATTAACTAAAAACTCTTCAGGTAGAAAAGGTAAGCATCTTATAATACAAAAGAATATTAAAATATTAAAGCCGAGCAAAACTTCTATCTCAGAATTTTAGCCAAACAAGTGAAAAGCGAGGAGGGTAGTTTGACATTTGCAATAAGAAAAGTTTGCGTCTACCTTCAGTTGGAAGTGTTGTAATATTTTTAATACCTCAATGTGTTAATGAACGAAGTTATAATGTAAGGGCCGCGAAAAGAACGGGTTAATAGACAAAAAAAAAATTGTTTCTTGCATCGACAATGAAAATAAAAAAAAAAGGAATTGGACCACAAATGATAGAGGAACAAACTAATAAAAATAACGCAGTCGAATTGAGAACCTCCTCATTTTCTTGAAGTCGGTTGCTCACTAATTTTAGAGATTTTAATCATAAAATCTATATCGAAACCGCGATTGTATAAATTTAGAAAACGTTGCTTAATGCTGTCGAACTCGGCGTTTGAGGGAGAGAAACTCAAACCAACCCAGCCGCCGCAGGAGACGCCCCGCTGTCGGGCGACGCGAGAGGACTCCCGGCCACCGTAGAAGCGGGCCTGTAGACGTTAAGCAATGGGTAGCTCACCGTCCGTTCGTCTATTGACGACAGACCGTGTCGACGGTGCGTTAGTGTTCCCCGCGCGACTCAAAGAGATGTCAGCAAAGCAGAGGGGCCTGCCAGTGCCACCGCCTGCCGGGGTTGCGGGTTGTTCGAAAGAGATACCGCGGCCCCGGAACGTGAATGGCACTAGAAGGAACATGGGTGGGTTTTGGTCCAAATTATATTAGGTATAGTTAAGTTGTGTCACTAAAATCAATTTAAAAAAGGAAATTAGAAATAAACAAAATTTGTGTAATTGTTACGAGGCTTCCGGCGACTGGGACTGCAATTAACTAGGACCGCGGTCCCAATCGCCGGATCTGTATAAAATAAATAATTTTCTTCCGGCGACTGGGACCACTTATATAATAACTGAAATAAAAAAAATGTACAGTCAAACAAAAGTTTTTAGATGTAACAATTGAAGAAAAATCCTTTTTGATTTAAAAAACATCATTTATTGATATAAGAAAAACAACCACTGACTACAGTTCTGTTATTTAAAACTTTCGTTATTAAAACATACACTTAGATCGTGTTAACAACAATCAACAAAAAAAAACACATAAATCGTGCATAACAATCAACAATTTTTAAATAATTAACAATCAGAAAGTAATTGTTTATTACAAAATCAGTCTTTAACTGGTACCGTAAATATAATAAAAAAACACAATAAAAATAATTAACGTGTAAAATCTATGTCAATCACAATTAGTTTGAAATGGCCGATAAGGCTTCACACAAAATCAGTCAAGTAAGTAATTATCACAAAATCAGCCTTAACTGTGTTAAAATATAAAGTTAGTGAGGGATAGTATTATACAATGCCCTTTGGGTGTATTTACCTGCATGTGTAAATTATGTCATGTGTTGAGACAGTCGCTAAATTAGTAAGCACACTTGGATTTTCAACTTTAATTATAACCCACTAAGAATAATTTGTCCTTACATAATCCCACTCTTACTTTATATGTTCTTTCAAAACTGTAGTAATAGATTACTAAGCGCATAAGATAAAATCATGTCTAGAACGAGTCAATGATATTTATATAAATAATTTAATTTTTTTTCGTTTGTCTGTACTAATTTTGGCTTGAATAAAAGATTTTTTTAAGTTATCTATGAGTGGTCCCAGTCGCTGGAAGAAAAATATTTATTTTTTACGGATCCGGCGACTGGGACCGCGGTCCTAGTTAATTGCGGTCCCAGTCGCCGGAAGCCTCATTGTTACGACTAGTTTATTCGAATTTGTGACCTTAGAATCAACATTATGCAACATAATGTAAGTATTTAGACTAACGTCAGTAGGTCAACGAAGTAAGACTTGACAAAATAGATTGAAAGTTCAGCAATTTCACAATTGATGACTAGTATCGGTCACTTAAAACAATGACAAGTAAATAACCTAGTTCTTACAGCTGTGCAGACATATTTACATAGTTTAAAATGAAGTCGTTTCCTCTGTCTGTTTGCTCAGATCTTTTAAAATACTTAACGGATTTTAATGCAGTTTTAGCAATCGATAGAGTGAGTAAAGATGAAGGTTTACCTATATGCATGTATAATTTATATAAGTATCTACATTAAACCTGTGCGGAGCTGTGGCGTGTCGCTAACCCTTACTATTGTTGTAAGCGAAAGTGTGTTTGTTTGTTACGTCTTCACGCCTAAATGGCTAAACCGATTTTGATGAATTTTAGTACAGAAATAGTTGGGACCCTGGAGACGGTCATAGGCTAATATTTTTTTTGAGTAATGAGGGAGAAAGAGGGAAGAAAGGAGCTTTGATATTATAATAAATAAGGCGCAAGGGCAAAAACTACAGGTAGCAGGTACCTGCAAAATCAGGAAAGGGGAACTGTGTTACCCGAATTTAACGCGAGCAAACCCGCGGGCAAAAGCTAGTTGCTTATAAATTGAAAAACTAACATCGCAATAAATAAAAACAAACATGGCTGTAAACCAGTACCTACTCTTTTATCATTTGCTTTGCTTTTTTTTTTCCAACTATGTTGGGGTCGGCTTCTAGTCTAACCAGATGCAGTTGAAGCTAAAAATCAGTATTTTAAAAGAACTCCATTAAAATATTGACTACCAATCTAACCTCCTTAATCAAGTGATTAATTATTCCGTCCGAACAAATCTTATACGAGTTAACGACTTAACGCCGACAGACTTTACTTCGACGGGAGTCTTCGCCGACAGGACACTTCGCCAACAGGACTCTTCGCCGACAGGGCTCATCAGCAACGCAATTTATCTAATCTCTTTTTTCTATTAATGCAAGTCGTTTCTGGCGTAGGAGGTCACAGTTTTAACCTAACCTACCCATATTTTTATAAGAATTTAACCATTACGTCGCTGATGAGTCGGCTAAGAGTCCCGTCGAAGTAAAGTCTTGCCGGTGTTCAGTCTGTCGGCGTAGTGTCTGTCGGCGTTTTGTCTTACAATAACCATAGACAATCGCTTCAGCTAGACAACCCGCTTATTTCCCGGCCCAATAATACTGCCAACTCGCATAGAACTATAACTGTAAAAGTAACTTACATAGTTTTAAAGTAAGTGACAAGTTTTATACAATTCAAGTAAGTCCTTACTTAGCCTTACTCTATAAGTTCCGTTCCTTGCTAAACTTAATTATTATTAAATCCTACTAATATACTACTATAATAATATTATTAATGCTCTAAGGTCGTGTTTCTTTTGAACTTAACTGTTTTTAATACATATAGTATTATTACTGCGAATGTTTGTGAGGATGGATCTATGTATGTTTGTTACTCTTTCACTTCAAAACGGTGAACGGATCTTAACCCATTACTTCCCAAGCACCGAACACATTGGAATTTTTTGATGAAATCTTGTAATTATGATCCTAATACGTCAAGAAAAAATAATATAATACAAAAATAAATACCATTTTTGCTGAGTCAGCATGTCCTATAAATAGGACAATGGGGACATGTGTTTGGTAAAAATGAAAGTTAACAATTATAGGAAAATCAACTTTATTTGTAAATATGTCCACAGACAGTTTTAGAAATAAACATGTATGAGCTTATTTTGCATGATAAGGTATAAAACAGTCACTGCAAAGTGTTTTTTTCACATTTAGCACAAAAAGATAAACATTTTTTTTTACAACCTTGTCCTTGAAAACATCTCTGTTTGTCCTTTTTCGTCATATAGTGACCAACATTGTCAAACCTGACAGGTTGTAATAG
Organism: Ochropleura leucogaster; assembly: GCA_958449745.1. Taxonomy (NCBI): domain Eukaryota; kingdom Metazoa; phylum Arthropoda; class Insecta; order Lepidoptera; family Noctuidae; genus Ochropleura; species Ochropleura leucogaster. The sequence goes on along the minus strand of OY288220.1, from coordinate 3,497,272 downwards.
AACTTCTGAAGAACCTGAAGTGGATTACTTACTTTGCCTTACGTGTTTTTAAAGAAAAACAAAACCTTCTTCTAAAATCTAGCAGAGGGATGGTCTCATCTTGTTTACATGGTTGTAAATAATCCATGCATTCACTAGGCATATTTCCAATATACGGATGACTAGAGGCCAATACCATTTATTACCACTGAAGCGGATTAGATATTTAGAAATTAGTCAATCATGTTTATTATTATAATACAATAAATATAATACTCCTCCTATGTTTTTTATTATAATTATGAATAAGCTGTGGCTGATTCACGGCTACTTTGGTCTTTTCAGTCTTCGAGTACCTAGTAAGTAGTTTTAACAAATCGTTGAACAGAGACAAGAGACATACTACATTGTTGTCGTGCCATTTCACGCATATTCATTATTTTCATCGAAACGGTAATTTGAATAACCTCGTTCTTCCTTTTTCATTTCTTGTTTGGTCGCCTTCCTTAGTTCTATTGTGTCTGACTGTTCCTGTAGCTCTGCTTTCAAAGCAATCAACAGTTGCACACTGCTGAAGAAGTTACCGAAGTAGACAACATGTGCGCTGAGATCGGTACATACCAAGACAGTATTTATACCAGATGTGGTTTGAGTAGGATGATCTTCTCCGACGTTATCAACTATACTTGAAAACTTCACTTGACCAGCTACATCAGACACTGGCAGAACTCCCATATCGTCATCAGGACCTTCTATGTCAGTCATTTTATCAACTTCATCCGGGGGCTATAAGGCAACTTCCATGTCATTCAACTCCTCATCACTACAATCTTCAATTCGGACACTTTCAATGCTTTTATAAACTTTCTTATCACTGGATCCATTACCTGTAAATGAAGAAGGGGTATAAATATGATATATATTCTTAATAACACGTTTAACAACGAACGAATATGATATATTGTTTACTATTGTGATAAAAAATAAAGTCTAAATATTCTTACTTACTTTTGCTCCACCTTATAAAAACAATTCACTAATTGTTTACTGTACCTATTTCGATAAATAAATCACGAACTATGTCACATGATGCACTTTGTTTGGCGTAAAATTTTTTATACTGTAACCAATGTCGAGTGCATGCAAGACCAAGAATCAAAAGAATCAAAAGTTGTTGGCTTAACATGATCAAACTCGCTTTCTTAGCTAATTGTACAGACATCGTCCCAATGTCATATTTATAGGACGGCTTATTTTGAATGTATGTCACAAGACGCCAAATTGTATTTTGTTTTTATTTTCATTTATTATACATTTAGCATAGATCTAAAAATCAGATTTATGTACTTTCAAGCTAGTAACTTTTTCCTTTTTTAGTGTATACAATTAAATCATAATCCTCTTTTTAAGGCCTACAAATATGATACATTTAAAAAAAATATATTAAAATTGCGGAATCATTTTTACGTAAAAAAAAATTGTTATCTACTAGAATAATAGTGTAAAAATACGAATTTAATAAAGTATAATAAAAATAAAATATATAACACGGATAAAAAAATATTGAATATAGTGTCTTAAAAATAGGACAGTGGGAAGTAATGGGTGAAATTTAGCACAGAGGTAGATTATGGTCTGGAATAACACATAGGATACTTTTTTCGATATCACGTGGGCGAAGCCACGGGCGCCACCTAGTAATATTATAATGTGAATGTTCATGAGGAGGGATGTTTGTTAGTCTTTCTTGCCAAAACGGCTGAACGGATCTTGTTGAAATTTGGCACAGAGGCAGATTAGAGTTTGGATTTGGATACACATAGGATTTTTTTTTTCGATCATCACGCGGTGTTCTGCGGAGATGAACGTAGATGTGTAGCGAGGGATGTGTGTGAAACTAACCAATCGCAAAGCTAATTCGCCTCAAGCTGTGAAAAACAAGCCTAACTATTGGTTAGTTTTACACACATCCCACGCTACACATCCTCGCTCATCTCGAGTAGACACGCAACCTTAGAGCCTACTCCTCCGAAGATTGTAAACCTGTATCATTATCATCTGCCTAGCCTTCTCCCAACTATGTTGGAGTCGGCGTCCAGTCTTACCGGATACAGCTGAATACCAATATTTTACATGGAGCGACTGCCTATCTGACCAGTTAGTACTGGGTAATACGATACCCCTTGGTAAGACTGGTTGTCAGACTTTCAAGACACTGACTACCTGTAACGACTGTCAAAGATCTACAAATGACAGCCGGGACCAACAGCTTTACGTGCTTTCCAAGGCATGGAGGAAACTTGGTATGTAACGGGTGGTCACCCATCCACAGACCAACCTAGGCAAGCGCGGCTTAACCTAAAGTTCGACCTGAGCGGCTGCTATTATATTATATTATATTATTATTTGCATACGCAAAATACGCCCCTCAGACGTGGAGTTGCCGTTGATAGTTGTCCGGGGTTGCGGGTTGTTCCGGGGTTGCTGGTTGTCCCGGGGTTGCGGGTTGTTCGAAAGAGATACCGCGGCCCCGGAACGTAAAGGGTAATAGAAGGAACATGGGTGGGTTTTAGTCAGTACAAGTCTGACATGCCCCCCCGCTCCGCCCAGAGCGGGGGAAGTCATTGGATGATTTCCCACCCGAAAAAAAAAAGACGTGGTGTTGCGGACACCAGCCCGTTATACAATACAATACAGGTTAATTAAAACAATACAGCTTAAATCCTAGCTGAAACATCTATAGACTTGTTCTAAAGAAATGTTTCTTTTTCTCCACAATATTCAAGCGCAAACTGCTACTTAAGCGTGTATTTAAATATGCAAACGCCTGTTCTTTGGTCACAAAGGTATTCTTATTCGGTCTTAAACAGTGCCGAGTTTTTTACTTCGGTCTCGGGACAGTCGGGACCAACTTTTTATTGCTCAATTTTCTTCGCGTTTTCTTTTAAATTGTTGACACAGCCCAATGTTGTGTTAAACTATTATTTTAAAGTTTTGTATACTTGTATTAAGTGCTTGTAAAATTTTCACGATTGGGGGAAAATATGGTAAGTCTTCTTTAAGTTTATTTTTTTCATTTAAGTATGACTTTTGACGGCACGAATGGCTCAGTTCCTAAGCGATGGACTGCTGCACTGCATATCAAGGGTTCGATTCTCGCAATTTTGGTACAGAGATAATTGGGACCATGGAGACGGACAAAAAAGTGAGAAAAGGGGGAGAAAGAGAGAAGAAAAGGGGAAAGATTTTTTTTTTCGATCATCGCCCGTGTTAAAGTTAGCGTTAGTCCAAAGTAACTATACCACGCGGACGAAGTCGCGGGAGGAAGCTAGTTTATTATAAGACCGTGTATAATCGTAATAATATTAACTCTTTGGAATGCTTGCCAACGAGACAGAGTGTGAGTAATGTGATATAATAGTCACACGCATGATACTAGCGATAAGAGTAAGCAGTGCTTATCAGATAAACACGCGGTTGCGTTTATACTGATAACGAGACTTCAGTCGACTTAGATTTTAAACTTACACTGGATTCGTAATAAATCGTTGTAAATACAAAAAATATAATTTATACTAATATTATAAAGCTGAAGAGTTTGTTTGTTTGTTTGAACGCGCTAATCTCAGGGACTACTGGTTGGAATTAGATTAAATTCTTTTAGTGTTGGATAGTCCATTTCTTGAGGAAGGCTATAGGCTATATAACATCACGCTACGACCAACAGGTGCTGAGCAGCGTGGGTGAAACCGCGTGGAACAGCTATATAATTATATATAATTTGCCACGTGGACGCCGCCGGATAAGGACTAATTGATTGGGTTCAAAGTTTAGTTCTTAGTTTAGTTCTTCTTTTAGTCCTTAGATTAGACCTTAATTATATGGGTTGTTTGTTTATTTATTTATTTCGAAGATAGATAGATAGATAAAAAAAAATATTTCATGCAATTAAAGACACAATACAGGAGATACCATACAAAACACAATACAAGATTAATACAAAAATCGTCAAGCTGTGAAAAAATAACACAAAGATTGAAAAAAAAAGATAGAAATTTGATTACCCCATATGCAATTAGACATGTTTGTTGCGGATGGGAAATCATCAAATAAATTCTCCCCTTCTGGGCGGAGGAAGGTACTGTTACTGACTAAAATAAAAATAAATAAATATCTTGCGACAACTCACACACGGCTATCTGATCCCATGCTAAGCAGAGCTTGTGTTATGGTAACCAGACAACTGATATACATACTTATATAATTTATAAATACATACATATTATAGATAAATCACACCCAGACACAGAACAAACAATCATGCTCATCACACAAAGTTTGTACTGGGTGGGAATCGAACCCACGGCCTCCGGCTCAGCAGTCAGGGTTACTAACCACTAGACCAACAGGTCTGTCAAAATCCATCCATGTTTCTTGTTTTACCCTTTGTATCCCGGGGCCGCGGTATCTCTTTTTAGACAATTAGATCCTTAATTAAAAAAATGGTGCCCCACAAAAAATTAAATTCACATACACAGCAGTCAAACCCGAAATAACTATTTGTAAGCCGAATATTTGTTACATACGTGCGGGAAACGAACGAGGAGCTCGTGGCTAAATAACAGTAGCCGCTCGGGTCGATCTTTATGTTAAGCCGCGCTTGCCTAGGTTGGTCAGTGGATGGGTGACCACCCATTACATACCGAGTTTCCTCCGTGCCTCGGAAAGCACGTTAAGCCGTTGGTCCCGGCTGTCATTTGTAGATCTTTGACAGTCGTTACAGATAGTCAGTGTTCCGAAAGTCTGACAACCAGTCTTACCAAGGGGTATTGTATTACCTAGTATTAACTGGGTTGTGGAGGTCAGATAGGCACTCGCTCCATGTAAAATACTGATATTCAACTGCTTCCGGTTAGACTGGAAGCCGACCCCAACATAGTTGTGAAAAGGCAGATGATGATGACGTGCGGGAAACGAACGCGCGACACGCAGCGCACCATTCAGCCACTCAACCACTGCGCCAACCGTGCCGCCGCGCCGATTAGTCCCAATATTGTTATTCTAATGACCAAACTGGTTTCCAAAGCCTATTTTAAAAATATTTACTAATGAATTAACGTGAAAGTTACCTTTTACTTTCATTTTTAGCCATTTTGCAAATCCTAGTAGAATAACGACTAAACATCACGCCTGAGATTTTTAAAGTGAGTAAGCAGAAGTATATGTGTAGATAGTACACCCACATGGCTCCAATTAAGTGCTATCGTTGAGCTCCTTGGGTTATGAGTCGAGCTACACGATAACTGACAAATGCTTGCATTGACTGGACAGGTCCACTCAATCTGTGTGGTGCTTTCTTTAAAAGATCACTTCAGACACTAATCTACATAGTCCTCATCTAAGTTGACCAAGATTTTTGTCTGGACCTTAAAAGAGACTATGACTTGTGAGTTTGTTTCGGCTGTTTCTTCTGAGTAGTCGGATACGAAACACCGGCCTCATTTAGTTCAAAAAGACGTGTAAAACTGTTTGTAAAAAGCTACTTGCAAAATAAACATCATTTATTGCTAGCAACTGGGCTTCAATCCAGACTCCACTTGATGATAATTTTGCCCGACCCGGTAATTAAACTTAGGTCTTCATGCACAGCAGCTGCGCATGAGACAACTACACCATCCAATAAAAATCAACAATCTAAAGAGGTCGAAACATTATGAATGCGGAAGAAAATCTCTGCTTGTTGTTACTCTAATAATATTTCAATCATAAATTACTAAACCGGTTTCGATAAGGTAAACCATGACCTACCTTAAGGCATAGTATAGTTTTTTTATCAGGGCAGTTCACTGATGTAGGACAATTTCCAAACGCGAGCGGCGTACCCCACACTCCCTAGCCTAGCCTAATTTAGTTTGTCACCTTTTTTAAGCCAAGGATAGACCGGTTAAGCAGTATGACAACCCTAGCAAGTTGAACTGCGAGAACCTAAAAAAATATCAACCTTGACAGAGGTCTATATTATTATAATTCAGCCTGCTTTATTTATTTATTTAATAATTAATGTCCACACAATAGACAAAACAAGAAAAAAAAATATAATATTTAAGTTCAAAGGTACTGCTTATTTCTTAAGAAATTTCTGCCAGCAGACCTGCGAAAGGATATTTGAGAAAGTAATGTAAGTAAACGATAGTGTGTGAGTGAGTACGAGAAAAATATGTGTGTGTGTGTAATAACTTATTAACTGGAGCCCGCGGCTTCGCCCGCGTGATTATAAAAAAGTAACTATGTGTTATTTCAGACTATAATCAACCTCTGTGCAGAGTTGAGTATGTATTATGTTTTTTTTTTTATTTCAACTCTATTCCGTAACACGTACACGAGATAATGGGTCTTGACAGACAGACAATCGGACAACAAAATGATCCAATAAGGGGTCCGCTTTCCTGCCGGGGTTGCGGGTTGTTCGAAAGAGATACCGCGACCCCGGAACGTAAAGGGCAATAGAAGGAACATGGGTTTTAGTCAGTACAAGTCTAACATGCCCCCGAAAAAAGCTCTTTCCTTTTTACGGAACCCTTAAAACGTTACTGGTGATAATGTGGGTTTCCTATTAGGAACACCTTAGTTTAACCCTTCAAGTATTAAAAGCGTTCTGTTATGTTATTTATTAGATGTGGGTACATAGTTAATATTATCCTTATTCGCATTAAATAAGGAAACACTAGCTGTTCCACGCGGTTTCACCCACGCTGCTCAGCACCTGTTGGTCGTAGCGTGATGTTATATAGCCTATAGCCTTCCTCAAGAAATGGACTATCCAACACTAAAAGAATTTTCCAATTCCAACCAGTAGTCCTTGAGATTAGCGCGTTCAAACAAACTCTTCAGCTTTATAATATTAAGTAAGGATAGTATAGATAGATTATTTCCTCTTCGGGAATTGTACAACATGATCAAAGAGATATAGATATCTTCGAATGTTTGGTTCTAGAAGATCACCGTTTCCTCTTTTGCTCGAATAACCTGAATCCTTTACATTTAAAAGTAGTTTTTATTGAACACTGACTATAAAGGTTTCAAGGTTTTGTTAAACCTGCTTTTATTTTGCCAAATCTGTTTATAAATAGTACGTTTTGATTCAATTGAGGAAATGTTATAATTGCTGCCGAGGTGAATTTAACGTCCGAGCCGCTAGCCGAGGGAGTTATAGAGCGGAGATAAAAAATAAAATTTAAAGGTGTTTAGGGACACCCGGATGGGACGAAGTTCCTATAGAAATGAAAATATCTGGCTTGCTTTCTATAAGAGAGAGAAACAGACAGACAGACAGACAGACAGAGAAACATGCGACGCCGCACAGCTTACAATAGCTTACTATAGCAAAAAGTGTCGTGACAACTTTTCGTAAGTTTTTTTTCCGTCTAGGCCCCTTTCACAATGCGCGATGAGGAACTTCGTTCCAAAAATTAAACCCTCCTTGCGATAAATGAAAACATAGTGCAATTAGAACCAGTTTTGGAGAAAATGTGTTGTAAAACTCATTTTCAGTACCTTTTCAAAATACTTACTTATAATATGGGAAGGACAAAGTGGAATTTCAAACAATAGCCTCACGAAAGCATTGAAAATAAATCAGAAGTTCGACTCCCATTAACTCACGTTAAACTAAACTTTATAGTATCACTAGCTGTGCCCAGCGGTTTCACCCGCTGCTCAGTTAGAGGCATGAAAAATAGATGTTAGCCGATTCTCAGACCTACCCACTACCCATGTAGGTACACAAAGTTTCGTTTGAATCGGTCCAGCCGTTTCGGAGGAGTATGGGAACGAAAACTGTGACACGAGAATTTTATATATTAGATTCTGCATATCTATTTGGGTGGCTGCTGAACATGAGACCTTAGGTTTGATTGCCGAGTCAAGCAAAGTGTTATTAGGTATCCATCAGGAACTTCTTAGTATCGGCAAGGAGTTTAGTTGCCAATTGATGGCATTAGGCCCCTATTAACTTCATACTGTTCTATTAGTTACACCTCTACCTAACCCTTAGGGATAACAGGTGAAATGTTAAGTTTTTACGTCATTTACTAAAAACAGAAAATTGAGTATAATTAGTTTATTAATTTGTACTTAAGACAACAACACAGTATATAGCGCAGTGAGTTATACAATCGAGGCAAAATTATTGTCAGTATTCCGGACTCAAATGATATCAAATCATTTATTTCTGCAAACATGGGTAATTATTACATAGATGTTTTCGTATATATTAAGGTCCTCCATATTATTCTACCGTCGTCGTATGGGCGTACAAAATAATATTCAATTCCAAATTTAAAAGGAAAGTTATATTACAGCACCTGTTGGTCGTAGCGTGATGTTATATAGCCTATAGCCTTCCTCAAGAAATGGACTATCCAACACTAAAATAATTTTTCAATTCGAACCAGTACATCCTGAGATTAGCGCGTTCAAACAAACAAACTCTTCAGCTTTATAATATTAGTATAGATTGTATTGATATCAAATAAATTTAAATGTCAAACCATTAGAGTTACTTAACAAAAAATGACAGACTAATAAACTGCACAAAAATATTTAATTGAGGACACGATTGGCGAAGTGGCCGAGCGATTTACTGCTGCGCTGCATGTCACGGGTTCGATGCCCGCACGGATACGGCCTACAGATGGTTGTTCCGGGTCTGGCTGTTTGTGTATACACTCATGTATGTGGAGTGTGGGTACACTCCACATACATATGTCCCTAGCACACATTTACAGAAACCTCTCCTCCCTCCTCTCCTCTCTCCTTTCCCCTCTCCTCTCCTCTCCTCTCCTCTCTCCTCTCCTCTCTTATTAACCAAATAATTATGTTTTAGCTTCGCGTTCTACCGTGAACGCTGTTGTTTAAGTTGCCTACCAGGTGGTCAGGTACTTACAGGATTCTAGGAACCAGCAGATCACCACACATTTATCTAGCAGTTGTATTTCACGGTCATTTTTTTTGTGCAATTTAATTAGCCTGTCATTTTTTGTTGTGTAAATTTAATGGTTTGACACCTAAATTTATTTATTATCAATACAATGTCATATATAACTTTTTTTCATTTTACAATTGACTATTATTCTTTACTAAGAAAGTACTTAACCAACCTCTAAAAGAAAAATCAGCAAGTCACGTTAAATACCAAAATCACATTGTTCGAAATCATTACCCGATATTCAGAATGAGTAATTAAATGCTAATTACTACGACACAGTAAAATAATATACACTTATACATATATCTACAAAATAAAACTCGGAAATTAGAATGCATGGTTTTAAGTACAGACGCCTGCAGGTCAAGCTACCCGAAACTGTCAATTTTTACCAATGAACCTTGAACCTAATACTTTAGAAATAAAGTCGAAAATCTATCAAAGAAATCTGACAGATTTTAGTAGCTTGATGTGCAGACGTCTGTACATTAAATGAATCTACTATTACTTGTTATAAAATACATTTAAAAGAATTATAGGACGCAATTTGGAAATGTTTTCATACAAAAATTTTGAAACCGAACATTTTCGATTTTGACACACGAATGCTATTTGACAAGCGGGCGTGTGAAAATAAACAAAACGATTTGTTACCAAGGAGTAACAAGTATTAGATAACGATTCTCTTCGTCTTTACCGTCTCATCATCATTTTCCTGCCGTTATCCCATTCTATTTGGGGTCTGCACAACACGTTTTCTTCTTCCATTGTCCCCGTCAGCCGTTACGGCATTATTTACTCCTTTCTCCTTCATATCATTCCTTACACAATCCATCCATCTTTTCTTTGGTCTTCCTCTCGCTCTCCGTCCATCAACATTCAGATCCATCACTCTTTTAGTCACACGTGCTCGTGTTATCCCGCCTATCACTCGTCAATATTTGAATGTTTTGCTTGAAATAGATGAATTTGAATTTGATCATCTTTTCCAATCGATCAATTTTGTATCAGTCTTTTAGGATCAGTTATTTTTTATTATATTTTACGTTTAAGATAAGGTCACACCTGTCGGCGTCAAGTCCCAGTATAAGGCATGATGATGAAAGAAAAAGTATAATATACCTCTTTGGATTAAAATAAAAAAAAAAACCTTAGACCGCAAGCAGACATGCTTACTGTACAGAGCCTGGCTTTTTGGCTAAGAGCCATCAACGTATGTCCGCCAATTAGATTTTTTTCAGTCATCATTTTAAATATAAAGAGAGAGAGTAAACGCAAAAGGTTTTTAACTTAAACCCTAGGCCGAAACCTAGACCTTTCGGGCCACCATTTTGCGTACCTTCTCGTGCAACAATATCGATCGATCGGATATGCACTTGCATTGAACTTCCCCACCCTAAGGTCAGCGACCGACCTTTGGAAATTAGGAAGTATCGCCTTTTAAGTTCAAATTTTACAAATTCATTGACATGACTTGCTATTAGATTAGCTGCAGTACGTTTTTAAAGCTAAAGAGAGGTAATAAATCACTTACATGCCCATTTTCCAAGCGCCTTAAAATCCACTTTGTTCAGCACAGGGCCCACAGCATAAATATACAATGTATCAAAGAACATTTTAACAAAATAAAAGAAACAAAACGCCACACATCCTAATCCGGTAATTTGAAGCACTTGGTACGGCATTTTCACTAAATTATTTTATTATTTTCGCCAATAAATTAAAAGTGAGAGGTTAGGACAAGAGAGAGCGTCACCGCTTGACACAGTTCCCGCATGCGTACTAGCCGTCGAAGAAAGTTGCCATGCGCAATGAATGAACGACGTGACGGAAAGCGAGTGAGTGAATCCAGTAATCGAGTAGCTGGCCGAAAATAGTCGAGCGCCGATCGAATTATGAGAAAGAGATGGGTATAAAATATAGTGCTGTCTCGCTTTTAACTGATAAGTGCGACATTGTACTGGAGTTTGTAGGTCATCCTGATTAATTCAATGTTTGGATAGTGTGAACTATTAGTATACTATGAAGAATTTGAAACGAATATTTATTGTTTTTTTTTTCGTATATTCTGTTTTCAAAAATCCCTGGTATCCCTCGGGATACGATCGTTACTGTTTTTTTTTTAAACTGGACGCAAATTCAATGAAAAATCTCTGTTATTTAGGTCAAATAAAGTTTAAATTTTATTTTAATTTTCAAACATTACCTCAAGAGTTTTCGTTCTAATTCTTTAAAACTTCAATGTTATAGAATTATATTTTTGCTGGCTTAGATGTAAATTAATTCTATTTATCATACTTTGGGTTTCCGTAAGTAAAGAATTACACCAACGTTATACAATTATCGTCAATAATTTATTTTTCCAGACAGATCATGAAAAATTAATTATCACATCCTTTATTAGAGAAATCATTTTTTTTAGCCCACGCTGAATCCCACTACTGAACAAAAGTCTCCAGGGTCCCAACTATCTCTGTACCAAAATTCATCAAAATCGGTTTTTTCATCAAGGCGTGAAGACGTAACAAACAAACTCACTTTCGCTTTTATAATATTAGTAAGGATTATTTAATAATAATACCGAAACAACTGTCAATACCAGAACAATTATTAAACCGGTATAATACCTCTAATTAGTTTCCGACGTCCAATGTTGCCATTTAAGTAATCAGAATTGGCTAGACGATAATTGATTAATACTAAATGTGTGAATCATGGCTTGGCACAGCTTGAGGATGTAATAAGTCAAGCGTATTAAGACGTAATATGGATGGGTGGGCACAAGTAGCAAACTAATGACATGTTATTGGCATAATATACAATCACTCTTGTTGTAGGCCGAGGGTGAGGCAGTCCGTGGTCCGGAGCGAAAGGGAATTATTTTATTATTTATTTTTATTATTAAAAAAAACACGTTGCCCCACACTAGGAATTTCTCCTGTATCGTAGGTGCGTTTACAAACATATAAACTCACATACACAAACAGCCAGACCCGAAACAACTATCTGTAGGCCATACAAATATTTGTTCCGTGCGGGAATCGAACCCGCGACGCGCAGCGCAGCAGTCGATCGCTCAGCCACTGCGCCAACCGTGTCGTGATATGAATGGGAAGCGGTAACCTCCTTCTGCGAAGCAGTTATGCTGATGAAGGAGACGGCTGGACGTATGAGGGAGAGAACCTACAACCGACTCGACCCAGACGCAGACATGCTCCGGGCATCAGGCGCTGCAAGATGACTCCCGGCCACCGTAGATTCGGGTTTGTAGCCAGGGAGAAATGGGTAGCACACCGTCTTTCCGTCTATTGATGACAGGCCGTGTCTAATACTGTATTTTTAATCGATGATAAAACAACAAATAAACTGCCCCGCTCTGGGCAGAGTGGGGAAGATTATCAAAGTTGAGTTCTAAATATAAAAATTACATGTACATACGCCTGCACATCAAGCTACCACAATCTGTCAGATTTCTTTGATAGATTTTCGACTTTATTTCTAAAGTATTAGGTTCAAGGTTCATTGGGAAAAATTGACAGTTTCGGGGAGCTTGACCTGCAGGCGTCTGCCCCTTACTTGAAAACTTTAACTATCACTAAAATACTAAATTGGGTTCGAAAACATCCGTTACAAACTAATTAAAAGAATATTTATCCACCCACCGCATTCACTTCTCGAGTAAAAAAATCAAAAAGTGATTAGTCAAATTTTTTGTGACTTAAAACTAAAACTCAAAGCATTTATTACAATTAGACTTTTTTTGGGGTGGGAAATCATCAAATAACTTCCCCCGCTCTGGGCGGAGCGTCAGACTTTTACTGATTAAAACCAACCCATGTTCTATTGCTATTGCCGCGGTATCTCTTTCGAACAACCCGCAACCCCGGCAGGTCAATTAGACCATTACAGGCACTTTTGAATGTCAAGACACAAAATGATGAAGCTACAGTCACGATACAAGGCATAATAACTTGTTTAAGTACTGCAGTTGCTCATTCCAAACTGTTGTTCTCTATGGAGAAGAATAGGCAAGAAACCCCCAGGACACCCTTTTAAATTATAATATTATTACAAAATAGTATTTACATCATTAGTGTTGAGATTATACAAATATGTGAGAACGATGTAGAAAGACGTGCACAGTTAAAGCGTCCAGAGTAAATCCTTAATAATATTATAAAAGCGAAAGTGAGTTTGTTTGTTTGTTACTTTACCTCTTCACGCTTTAATGGCTCAACCGATTTTGATGAATTTTGGTACAGAGATAGTTGGGAACCAGGAGAAGGGCATAGGCTTTTTTTTAAATAGTGGAAGAAAAGGTAAAACTTAGCGTTGCTATTAAAAATCAATAAGGAGCAAGGGCAAAAACTGCAGGTAGCTGGTACTGTGTTATACCGAATTTCACGCGAGCGAAGCCGCGGGTAAAACCTAGTAAACAATAAAAACACACCTATAGTCCTTCTTTTGCCATTCATATTCCGGGGCCGCGGTATCTCTTTCAAACAACCCGCAACATGATACTCTAGCTTATATTGAAAACTTGAAGCAAGAGCTAAAGAGGGACCTATGGAAACAAGGAAGTAATTACAAAGAACAACAGAACAAGTCACAAGTATAGAATAAGAGGACTGAATAGGAACGTCAATACAATTCACTTGAACACTGTCGGAAGTTTCTTCGTCAGTATTTCAGACTTTGCCACAAACTACTCGTTTAGGTAAAGCCTAGGTCACATTGAAAGCGAATTGTTGTTAAATAACAATTAGAACAAAGTTACTTATAGCGAAACGGGGCTAGACGGAAAAAATAAGACCAAAAGTGGTAACGACACTTTTTGCGTAAGACCAAAAGTTGTAACGAAATTTTTTTGCTTTTTGCTATTGTTGTAAGCCGTGAGCGTGTTTCTCTATCTCTCTCTCTCTCTTGAAAGCAAGCCAGTTATTTACGTTCCGTCTTTCTATTTCGCAATGAACAGTGTGGTGTCGCGAAGATTATTTTTGTGGAGCGTATACAGGTTGTTCCGGGTGTCCCTTGACACCTCTCAAGTTTTATAAATTATGATTTCTTGGTGTGCCCAGCGCATTATCCCGCTGCTGCTAAAATATGACGGCAAGTTTGCCGTAGTTGCTGAGGGACCGACTGCTGCTCTGCGTGTCGCGAGATCGATAAATCGATTCCCACACGCTTATTTTGTTAAAGATTTTAATATTTATTTTATAAAATTTATTAATAATTATTTTCATCACTTTCCTGTCCTTGACCCACTCTGTTAGGGGTCGCCGCAACACTTTTTTTTCTTCCATTCTCCCTTGACAGACGTCATGGTATTATTTACTCCTTTCTCCTTCATATCATTCCATACACAATAATAATACTTTTATTAAAGTTATTAATAATTATTTTATTAAAGTTATTCATTTTTTTTTTATAATTCTGTTATTAATAAGTGTAATTTTAAGTTATTAATAATTATTATTAATGATTAATATTAATTAATTTAATTAAATTAAACAATTATTAATGTTATTAATAATTGTTTAATTAAAGTTATTCATAATTATTTTATCTTATTTATATTTTTATAAGCAACTTTAACACTACTTCAACAACAATGTCACCTCACCCTTACTTTAAATAGAAACTTAAATGCTGAAGTTATTAAGTTCTCAAGTTCTCGCCGACGATACTGAGCTGCTTATACGGAAATTTTAATTAGCTTTTACAGTTCTCTCTGGTTTAGTTTGCAACAAATCAATCAGTCTATTTGTTTATTGGGTAGCTATTGACTTTGCTTTAGCTGGGAACATATGTGGGGATAAATTGTTTTATTTTAAACTAGCTGTTCTCCGTGGTTTCACCCACGCTGCTCATCACCTGTTGGTCGTAGCTTGATGTTATATAGCCTATAGCCTTCCTCAAGGAATGGACTATCCAACACTAAAAGAATTATCCAATTCCAACCAGTAGTCCCTGAGATTAGCGCGTTCCAACAAACAAACAAACTCTTCAGCTTTATAATATTATGCATAATATATATAAATATTTAATATATATTAGTATAATATAAGTATATTAGTATTAGTATATTAGTATAGATGCGGTTAGAATCCTTACTAATACTATAAAATTCGAAAGTGAGTTTGTTTGTTACATCTTCACCCTAAATGGCTCAACCGATTGATGAATTTTGGTACAGAGATAGTTGGGACCCTGGAGACGGACATAGGCTATTTAAAAAAAAAAAGTGAGATATGAGGGAGAAAGAGGGAAAAATAACTTAGCTTTGCTATTACAATAAATAAGGCGCAAGGGCAAAAACTACAGCTTACAGGTACCTGCAAATCAGGAAAGGGGAACAGTGTTACTCCGAATTTAACGCGAGCGAATAATAGAATATAATTTATTATAATTATAGTATTTTTTATTGAAAAAAGAAACGTTGCCCCACACTGGGATTTTATCCTGTATCGTGGGTGCGTTTACAAAAAAATAAAGTCACATACACAAACAACTGGAAAAAATAATTAATTATTTATTGCAATATTGTTTTTTATTCTTGCATGCAGATGCCTTTTCACCAATTCGTTGTGAATGAGTGGAAATTGTTGGCCTTGTAGATTCTTAGGCGCTTGTTAACTTTTGTTAACTTATTATTTTAATTAACGTTTTGTAAAGTAAACAATGACTTATTGTCGGGCCTACGCTGTCCTCTCATACCTAAGTACTAACGTTGTAATAGAAAACTGTAACTCATAGAAATATTAAAAGTAGAATATCTATCATATGGTAGGCCTCTTTGCGTACCCAAAGATTTTAAATGTCTGGCACACAACAAAACATACACACATTTGTGTCAATCAAATTCACATTGACTATGAAATAAGGTTATCGGCATAATAAAAATCCATATCCTCATTTCGAAAACATGTTTTTAGGTTATTTTAAAACTATAAAATGTATTCACGAAACTATTGGAAGTATTTTTATATCAAAAAACAAGATAAACGCTTTAGATTGTTCCTTGTTATAAAAATTACTTTACGAAAACAATAAAATCAAGGAAGCAAGGTTTTTTTTGCGTCTCAAAAACTGTATTAATAACAAGTTTCGTTATAAAAAAAATTTAAAGGCACATATGCATACAAAAATATTTAAGTATACATATTATACAATAATACATATAATATACATATCTAATTATATTCATGGGAATCATCCGCTATATTAATAAGGTGATAATATTAATGAAATGTGTTTTTTTACTACGTTGGAACTATTTTAACTACAAGTATTTAATTTTTAGGGTTCCATGCCTCAAAAAAAAACGGAGCCCTTTTTTTTTCGGGTGGGAAATCATCCAATGACTTCCCCCGCTCTGGGCGGAGCGGGGGGGCATGTCAGACTTGTACTGACTAAAACCCACCCATGTTTCTTCTAATGCCCTTTACGTTCCGAGGCCGCGGTATCTCTTTCGAACAACCCGCAACCCCGGCAGGCGGAGGCTCTGGCAAGCCCCTCTGCTTTGCTGACTCTCTTTGAGGCGCGCGTGAAACACGAACGCGCCGTCGACACGGCCTGTCGACAATCGACGGACGGACGGTGAACTACCCATTGCTCACCGCCCACAGGCCCGCAAAAAAATGAGTCCTTATAGGATCATTTTGTTGTCCGACTGTCTGTCACTAAAGACCCTTTATCTCGACAACGCGTGGCCGTATCTAGCTATAATTAGTATAATAAGACTGTGGTGTTTTTATGTGAAAAATCAACACTCTAAATCTACGCAGTCAATAATTATGTAATGTTTATGCCGTAAGTTTGTACGGAACCCTCGGCTTCGGTGCGCGAGTTTGACCCGCTCTTGTTGTAACTAAGTTTTAATTACCTTATTTACTTATAAGTTCTTAATTATTTCTTTGTGTTTTTTGTTGCGTTGAAATTAATATAAATTAGTAAAATTAGAATTGTATTTTTTTTAGACTAGGAAAAAAATATATTTCTTAAAATAATTACTATTTACAAAATAATTATACCTTTATAGACACAAACTAATAATAAAAAATGTACAAGTCAAAAATGGTAAATTTAAATAATTTAAATTGTACAATAGTAGAATGTAATACAGAGGTATGGGAAAAAATGTATATTGGCAAAATAGGGTAGTTTCCAGGGTCAAAATAATTACATTCTATTTAGTCTGTCTTTTAGATTATTCAAAAATAAGGGACACGTATTTTTTATTTGTTAATTAAACCAAAAATTACAAAAATATAGCCCATGAATTCCCTGTCCCCTATTTTTGAATAATCTAAAATACGGACTTAATATATTTTTTTCTAAACCACCTTATTGTAGTGTCTTTTTCCACAAATGCCATTAAAGAATTAAAGTAAAGTGATTATTTAGCACTTACAAAATATTTACGCTAACTATACAAAGGCACAATTAGTTGATGTCCTTTTGCCCAATGACCAAAAACATCCCTCTCCATTAACTAATGACTGGCGAAACATTCAGTTATGCATCGTTAATTCTTACTGCTTACCGGGTCTCGGTTGGTTGTCCAACCATGACCTTATGTTGGACACTCCACGTTGTATCCTTGTGAAGCAAGGAGTTTATTTTTGTGGAAAAGATTGCTCTTAAGGTTCTGTAGGTACTGCAAAAGGCAAATATAAATAAATAAATATATTGGGACAACTCACACACGGCTATCTGATCCCAAGCTAAGCAGAGCTTGTGTTATGGTAACCAGACAACTGATATACATACTTATATAATTTATAAAAACATACATATTATAGATAAATCACACCCAGACACAGAACAAACCATCATGCACATCACACAAAGTTTGTCCTGGGTGGGAATCGAACCCACGACCTCCGGCTCAGCAGTCAGGGCCACTAACCACTAGACCAACAGGCCCGTAACCTTATGGCATCACTTTCTTGTCTGTCTATCTGCCAAGACCGTTTATCTTAGACACCCGTAAGTTATCGAGTTGAAATTATGTTACTATTAACTCAAATTAACATTGCCTTGAAGCTGTGAAATAATTAAAAAATATACGGCCGTTTATGGCGCAAAAAACGTTTGTTTTCATATTCTAAACGGATTCAAAACTTTACCGTTGACTTATACTCATAAAATTTTGCAAGAAGATATGTCAAACAGTACCTACCAGTAGAGAGAAAAATCCAATAACAGTAATTTTGTTGAGACATCACCATTTTTTTATTACAAACTTAATTGCAGTTGCAACAACATTTTCAAACTCAAACTCAAAGCATTTATTTCAATTAGACCATTACAGGCGCTTTTGAATTTCAAGAAACAAAACGAAGCTACAGGGGACTGTGTGACAAGTTATTATGCCTTGTGACCGGGAGGTCACAAGGCATAATAACTAGTGAAAGTACTGTAGTTGCCCATTCCAGAAGTTGATATCTATTGAAAAGAATGGGCAAAAAACTCCATGGACACTCTTTTAAATTATAACATTACTAGCTTTTACCTGCGGCTTCGCCCGCGTTAAATTTAGGGTAACACAGCTCCCCTTTCCTGTTTTGCAGGTACTAAGTTTTCCCTTTTCTTCCCTCTTTCTCCCTCATTTTTCAATATTTTTCAAAAAAAAAGCCTATGTCCGTCTCCAGGGTCCCAGGGTAACTATTTCTGTACCAAAATTCACCAAAATCGGTTTAGCCATGTAGGCGTGAAGATGTAACAAACAAACAAACTCACTTTCGCTTTTATAATATTAGTAAGGATAAGGATTTTAAAATCGTATTTACATCATTCGTGTTGGGATTATACAAATATGTGAGAACGATGTAGAAAGACGTGCACAGTAAGAGCGTCCAGAGTAACTTTTCCAACGGCAATATGAGTTTGTCCTTAAAACAGTTTATCTTTTCGTTAAAGGAAAATTCGGTGCTTTCATTAGTAACCTACAAGTTTGCACAGAACCCTCGGTTTGCGAATCCAACTCGCACTTGTCCAGTTTGTTTGTTTGTGACCTAATTTGGCACTGGTTAGGACCTTCCGCGGAGATTTTTCAAGAGATACGAAAACCTACACGAGTTTGCAGTTTTGTGGGGCGTCATTGACAAATATAAACCCTGACGGGGTTGCGGGTTGTTTGAAAGAGATACCGCAGCCCTGGAACATAAAGGGCAAAAGAAGGAAAAAAAATCGTCTTAGTAAAAGCATTTGTTTTGAAAACTAAAAAAAAAATTGTTCCTATAGAATAATAAAATTTAAACCCCAAGTTATTTTATGAATTCCCATGCAAAAAATATATTGTTATATTCAGTCAATATTTAGTAGCTTTTGCCCATAGCTTCGCTTGCATTAATTTCGGGGTAACACAGTTCCCCTTTCCTGATTTGCAGGTACCCGCTACCTGTAGTTTTTGCCCATGCGCCTTATTTATTGTAATAGCAAAGGTAAATTTTCCATTTTATTCCCTCTTTTTCCCTCACATCCCACTTTTTTTTAATTAACCTAAGTCTGTCTCCAGGGTCCCAACTATCTCTGTACCAAAATTCATCAATACCAGTTTAGCCATTTAGGCGTGAAGACGTAACAAACATACAAACTGAAATTCACTTTCGCTCTTATAATATTAAATATGGATGTATCTGTAATCTGTGGAAGCAAAGGAGCTGTTAAAAATGTAAATGCATACACCAAAGACATAGTGACCTAGTTACCAATTTAGTAATTAACTAGGATTATACACAAGACAGATCTTGAATAGGGAAGTTATAACCTGAAAGCGCCGATGCGCAACGACTGTAACTGATTTCATGAACCATAAACTTTAAACTGGTGTTGTAGGGAGATGGAAGTTTCGTTATTCTGTTTTATTTATAATGGGAGAAGATTCATTTTAATTAAACCAGCGCCACTGCCTGCCGAGGTTGCGAATTGTTCGGAAGAGGTACTGCATAACACAAAGGGCAATAGAAGGAACATGGATGGGTTTTAGTCAGTCGTTTACAAACATTTAAAGTCACATACATAAACAGCCGACAGAGAATCTAAGTTATCAACATAGAACCGACAACCGTTGGGGTAAACGTGTTCTTGAGTGGAGACCGCGACTCAGCAAGCGTAGTGTAGGACGCCCTCCGACCAGGTGGGATGACGATCTAAGAAAGACTGCAGGCAGATGCTGGATGCGGCAAGCTGAAGACAGGGTGCTATGGCGCTCATTAGGGGAGGGCTATGTCCAGCAGTGGACTAATATAGCCTGATGCTGATGATGATGATGATGATGATGACATAAACAGCCAGACCCGAAACAACTATCTGTAGGCCAAACAAAAATTTGTTCTGTGCGGGGATTGAACCCGCGACTTGCAGCGAAGAAGTCGATCGCCCAGCCACTGCGTCAACCGTGTCGACGTCTTATATATATAGATAACATAGCAGGAATAACTTTAGTCCAAACGTGTTATATAGGTGTTTCCATTACATTGGTCGCTGAGAAGACTTCAGAGTATTAATAATACAAGGTGTGTAGATGCAAAGTGTAGCCGTAGATGCAAACCATTGATTTGAACCCAGACAAGCGAGTAATTGTAGTAGTTTTTGTGATATAATCACCATTGCTTTCAAAACCTTTACATTATTAATTAAGGTTTTCAATTCAAATGATTTTTTTTTTGTATCTTTTTAACGCTCTTTTATTTCTCTTTTTTATTTCTCCTTCATTCGTAGGCCAATTTTCAAAATTCCTTTTGAAATAAAAAAAGGTAAATACTCCCGAAGAGGCCCTATATTATTTTTTTTCTTCAAAAATATATATTTTTCTTTTTCTCTAATGGACGATATTATTATGTTTATTCATCTTAGAAACAATTGGAAATGAATAATCGAGAAGCATTCGTGTGAGAAACCATCATATATAAATAAAAATCCTATTTCGCAAAACTTTTGTTTCATTCATAGTTTTTTTTTGCTACCGAAGTTAATTTATTTTCTATCTTTTTTTGTAAGTCGTTTTTTTTGCAAAATAGACTTTTTTAGATTTATTAGTTGCTAAAAAGTGTTTTAGTGGATATAAAATATTGCTATCCCTGTTTTAATTTAAATTTTTAATTTATGTGTATTGTATTGATAATCTTTTCAATTCCAAAAATAAATCATTACTTCTCACATAATGTTATTAAAATAGAAAACCAATCTGTGTATACCCTTGACATTTTATTAAACTAGTCGATTCGTGGTCATAATTTTCTTATTGTATCTATTTCTAGTTTAATTAAATAACAAGCTTTAGATGTAATATAGAATGCGTCAGATGTTGTTATGTCGCTTTATAAAAAAAATATAAGTAGTAAGATAGATAGATTATTAAAGTTTAATGTTGGTATCAGAAGATGCGATACCAATTGATAATATTGCAGCTTCTTTTGTCTTTCCCCGCACTGGACGGATCGGGAGTGTCAGACTTCTACAGACTATATCCATATCCCTTCTTTTGCTCTTTATGTTCCGGGACCGCGGTACCTATCCCTTTCGAATAATCCCGGAAAAACCCTGCAAGCAAGCTGACGGTGAGCTACCCATTGCTCACCATCCACAAGCCCACATCTACGATGGCCGGGAGATATCTCGCGGTGCTCGACGCCCAGGGCGTTTCCCGCGGCGGCTGGGTTGGTTTAAGGTTCTTCCCCTCAAACGCCCGGCCACCTCCTTCACCAGCATGACTGCTTCGCAGACGTAGGAGACCGCTTCCCATTCCCTCTTGCTCCGGACCATGATCTGAACCAGGGCCGGACGCGAAAAAAGATCACGGTGGTTATACGCACAAGCTGGGCAAACCGCCACGGTGTGCTACACCGTGTCCTCCGGGCGATCTTCACAATGGTGACACCCAGATGTTTCCTCCCGCCCGATTATGCGCAGGAACCTCTCAAAACTTACAAACTGCTGCTTAATACTGTATATTTTTACTAGTTAGTTTTTTACTGTTTTAAAACACTTTAGTGGACAAATAAAATCAGAATACAAAAAAGGAAAACCGGTTAAGAATAGAACTAGCAAAATATAGTTGCATACATGCACAAGCAACCCGACCCGGAACTGCTTGTAGGTCAAGAAAATATTTATTCCATGGTGGGGTGTTATCGCGATACGTAGCACAGAGGTCAATTGTTCAGTCACTGCGCCAACCAAGATGGGTTGTTGGAACAAAGTTCCTTATCGCGCGTTGTGAAAGGGGGCTAGACGGAAAAAATTCTTACGAAAAGTTGTCACGACACTTTTTGCTATAGTAAGCTATTGTAAGCTGTGCGGCGTCGCATGTTTCTCTGTCTGTCTGTCTGTCTCTCTCTCTTTCTCTTATAGAAAGCAAGCCAGATATTTTCATTTCTATAGGGACTTCGTTCCATCCGGGTGTCCCTTGACACCTCTAATTTTTTTTTTAATATAAAAGTCTTTCTGACGATCGGTAAAATTATGAGCAAATATTACTAGTTATAATTCTGTAAAAGCTCAAACCATTATAATATGCAGGAAATTTAAGTCTTAAGAATCCCGAGGGTAAGTACAGATAAATAGCAATCGATATCAAAACATTTCGCTTACGATTTTTTGTGCTAATATCGTTAGCATTATTGAAATTGTAACCCTATAGTATTAAAGTTACGACCTCAGGCGATGCGACGTTGGCGACAAGAGACACACGCGCGCTTCAGTTGTTTCTTTTGTAATTCGAATCGCTGTGACTTATAAATATCATACATCTACATCTTAACTGGGCGAACCCAAAAAAAAAAGAGACGAAAAAACGTAATACTGTTAGTATAGGAAGTTATAAACATTCTATTTATAGATATAAATCTAGCAAAATGTCACTGTATGTAAATTTTGTTATGTAAGATAGTTGCATAAGATCAAAGAGCATTCGAATACAAGAAAATTAAGATTTTTGAGTTGTTTTTATTTCTTTACTAGCTTTTGACCGCGGCTTCGCTCGCGTTAAATTTGGGATAACACAGTTCCCCTTTCGTTATTTATGCAGGTACCTGCTACCTATAGTTTTTGCCTTTGCACCTTATTTATTGATTTCCCTTTTCTTCCCTTTTTCTCCCTCATTTTTTTTAAAATTAGTCTATTGGTATCGGTATCGATCTAGTAAATCAGTATATAGTATATAAAGGGCCATATTAATCTTTATTAAATGAACAATGTATTTAAGGTACTTAATTGGATAAAAATTAATGCTGTATTGTTTAAAAAAAAACTCTATTTTAATCTTTTTGTTATTTTTTTTTTATATTTTTTCTTAATTAATAAATCTCAAGCTTTGTTTGGGAAATAACGATAGTATATTGTTCCACTTTAGACGAAAGAGACTGAACCCCACGACACAGGGTATCCTAGTGTGGGGTTCAGTGTCATTTAAATTATGAATGTACTTTTTTGTAGAACAATAAATAAATAAAAAATAAATAAATACGGTTATTACGTGTTCAAGGGGTTTAAAAAGATGTGGACGGTGAGCAATGGGTAGCTCATCGTCCGTCCGTCTATTGACGACAGGCCGTGTTGACGGTGCGTTCGTGTTTCACGCGCGCCTCAAATTGATGTCAGCAAAGCCGAGGGGCTTGCTAGGGTTGCGGGTTGTTCGAAAGAGATACCGCGGCCCCGGAATGTAAAGGGCAACAGAAAGAACATGGGTGGGATTTAGTAAAAGTCTGACAAGCCTCCCGCTCCACCCACAGCGAGGGAAGTTATTTGATGATTTCCCACCCGAAAAAAAGGGTCTAAAATGGCTGCTTAAGCAAAATCATAAATAATAAAGTTATAGTATACATTTCTCTAATAAATCCTCCATTTAAAAACACCTTTACTCCCCTTTAAAATCCGAGCGAACCAGTGACTCACCACGATATCTTACTATGATAAATTTCCCAGCTGATAGCGAACTCCCCGTTCGAATCTTCACAGTCTGACAACGGGTAATAGATTGACTTTAAAAACAATTTTCATTAGATTCGTGACAGATATGGAATGGAATCTAGGGGATTTTATAGACATTTACTTATTGTCTGTGAGCGTTTTAGTTAGGGGATCGGTAGGATTATTAGTTACTAACTTTTGCCCGCGGCTTCGGTCCCGTTAAATTCGGGGTTACACAGTTCCCCTAGCGCCTTATTGATATGTAATAGCAGCGCTAAGTTTTCCCTTTTCTTCCCTCTTTCAAAAACAAAACAAAAAAATTAGCCTTTGTCCGTCTCCCGGTTCCTAACTATCTCTGTACCAAAATTCATCAAAATCGGTTAAGCCATTAAAGCGTGAAGAGGTAACAAACAAACTCACTTTCGCTTTTATAATATTAGTAAGGATTTAAATGGTATGAGTAATGTTCTTCATCGTCAACTTCTTAGTCTCATTCTATTTTATAGTCAGCGTAACACGTTTTCTTCTTCCATTCTCCCTTGTCGGTATCATTTACTCCTTTCTCATTTACAAAAGAGAAATATTATGTAGTAAGGATGATAAATAAGAGAAAGATTATGGAGTAAGAATGGTGGATGGATGAATATTTTCCATAGCCTATTTTTCCCTCTCTATTCATTAACATTTTTATCCATTAGTTTAGTCACATGGGTTTTATCCCGCTTTTTAACATGTCCATATCAAGATAAACGACCAGAACTTTCCGAAATCAATGCAGGCGACATTGCAGACATAAGCTAGCATCTAAATAAGATTCTGCTAAAGTCCGATAAAGTATTTAAGGCCCGCAGTTTCTTGTTCGGGCGATCAAACCATAGAACCGCTTGTTTGCACTTTAGAAGAAAATACATTTTCCGCAAAAGCAAAAACAATTTTTCTAGATTTTCTAAAACTTTAACTTCATTTCCTTTTATTGTTCGTCCTGCAATCTCATTTCAGAAACTCATTCTTAACTCTGCACTCAAGCGAACCTGCGGGCAAAACTAGTATGTGTTTCTAGGGCGTTCCTTCCCGGCATTTCCACTTACGCCGGCGTTTCAGACCCCTCACATACTCACATTGTTGGCATATTTCAAAGAGAACATTCTACTGTTGAATCAGAAGAATATTTGAAAAATGTTATGCAAATTAATTAAAAAGGGATGGTATTTAAAAGTACTTCAATTTATTCCCATTTCGTTTACCGAATTTTGCCTGTGTTGCACCAAATATACTCAATGTGCACCAAAAAATGTTAATTAAAATATGTCATAACGAGCATCAGGAAAAAGACAGCACTACAATAAAAAAGTGTTATATCTTTATCCATTTTCTATTAATGCAAGTCGTTACTGGTCGTAGGGGGTCGCAGTTTTAACCTAACCTAACCTACGTATTTTTTTAGCATTCAGGAAAGAATATTTGGTGCACGATCAGTATTTTTGGTGAACACAAAATTTTTTCCCGTTAAAAAGTACCCTTTAACTTTAAATATATGTGTTTAAGGGTTTGTTTTTTGTCAGCTTGTACTGATGTATCGGTAATATTATTAAGTGACAAGTTTTCGAAAATACAATTATCCTGTAGCACTTTATTTCAACTGTTCGCACAACCAGTATCAGACATAGATATGAATCATCATCTGATCCGTTAGGGTCGGCATCCAGCCTCACGAGATGCAGCTGAACACCAGTATTTTACATGGAGCGACTGCCTATCTGACCTCCACAACCCAGTTAGTACTAGGTAATACGTTAAATACTTGGTAAGACTAATTGACAGACTTTCGAAACACCGACTACTGATATTCACTACTGTAACGACTGTCAAAGATCTACAAAAGACAGCCGGGACCAAACGGCTTAACGTGCTTTCCGATGCACGGAGGAAACTCGGTATGACGTAACGGGTTAGTATGGGAGAACGCTATTCCTGGATTAGATTGAGTTGAAATTTTACATTAAGATTCATTCACAAAATTAATAGACTATGTAACATCACGGTACGACATTTACGAGCTGAGTACAGCTCGTTTTTTTTTTATTTAACACAATCTGTACAATTGGACGTCAACTGTTCAACAGCCTCAAGTGCTTTCCGAAGCACGGAGGAAACGTGGTATATAACGGGTGGTCATCCATCCGCAGACCAACCTTGGCAAGTGCGGGTTAACCTAAAGATCGACCCGAGCCGCTACTATTATTTAACCACGAGCCTCTCCAATCATTAACTTATTATTTAACTGCGCCTAAAATAATCAGAAAATAAGATTTTATCAATTACATTTTTCATAATTGGTCGCTGAAGATCGCTGGGGCAGCGTTTTAAGCCGCGACAATTGAAATTCATGAATAGCAATGACTTCACCCCTTAGGGCGGGTAGCGTGAATATTCTACAGAAAGGTCGTAAACGCTTTGTGACTTTAATACGAGATTTTCTTGAGAGCATTTTCTTTTTAAAAATGGTAGAAGAAATTAGAGCAAGCTTATTGTTTTTGTAGTAGAAAGAGGTGTGAATTCAGAAACGTAGGCTTTTGTATGATGCTTAGATTAAAAAAAAACTGGTCAAGTGCGAGTCACTCTTACTAACCTTATTTATTTTATTTACCCAGGGGTTGCTGGTTGTTCCGGGGTTGCGGAGTTTTCGAAAGAGATACCGCGACCCCGGAACGCAAGTGGCAATAGAATGACCATGGATGGGTTTTAGTCAGTACAAGTTTGACACTTCATCTTCAAATAACTTCCCCCGCACCGGGCGGAGTAAGTTATTTGATGATATCCTAATCTATACTTAATATTATAAAGCTGAAGAGTGTGTTTGTTTGTTTGTTTGAACGCGCTAATCCCAGGGACTACTGGTTGGAATTGGAAAATTCTTTTAGTGTTGGATAGTCCATTTCTTGAGGAAGGCTATAGGCTATATAACATCACGCTACGACCAACAGGTGCTGAGCAGCGCGGGTGAAACCGTGGGGAACAGCTAGTCATCAATAAAAAGGGCTATATAACCTTGTGACATAAACTTACATATCTTTGACTGCGTAGAGTTAGAGGGTTGGTTTTTTCATAGCTTCAAGGAACTACTGATTTGAGTATATGATCAAATCATTCATTCATTTGTTTAACAATCGTAATACAGTACTTACTTAAATATGGTTTTTAACAAAGTGAGCTATTTTATGTCCGAGAGCATAAAAATCAATTTTTACTTTTAATTGATGACACGGTTGGCGCAGTGTCTGTGCGTTCGACTGCTGCGCTGCGTGTCGCGGGTCCCCGCACGGAACAGATATTTGTAGGGCCTATAGATATTTGTTCCGGGTCTGGCTGTTTGTGTATGTGAGTTTAAATATTTGTAAACCTACCCATGATACAGGAGAAATTCCCAGTGTGGGGCAACGTTTTAATATGACAGTCGATAATGTTAAAAAAATAACAATAAATAATTTTCAATCCTAAAAAGAATATGTGTGACATAATATTATGTCTTACAAATTCTTATTAGGATTGCAAATTATTGATGACTAGCTTTTGCCCGCGGCTTCGCCCGCTAAGTTTTCCCTTTTCTACCCTCTTTCTCCCTCACATCCCACTTTTTTCAAAAAAATATTAACCTATGTCCGTCTCCTGGTTCCCAACTATCTCTGTACCAAAATTCATCGAAATCGGTTTGGTCATTAAAGCGTGAAGAGGTAACAAACAAACTCACTTTCGCTTTTATAATATTAAAAGGATATTATCATCAAACTTCAACTAATAAAGCTTTTCTGAATATTAATATCCTCTTCAAATCCTTACTTCAGATCAAACCCAAAGAGACATAAGGGTAGTTATATTACCTCTACCAAAAACGTGTTCGGCAAATCGGCTTCCGTGCAAAAGAGTTCTTTCAAACACGTACGATCATCGTGTAACATGTCGGCACGTGACATCTGACTGCTTTGACAACGTTGCACGTTTGTGAGTGGCTCTTGGTTATTTTATTTCGTGATTCCGGGTTCGGAAGAGAACGTGATATTTCTGATATTTTATCATCGATTAGTAGCTTTTTATAGGAAGGCAACATTATCATAGATAGAATATTCTTTATTATGTACACCATACAAGTAACAAGAATAACACTAGACAAACTTATAAAAAGGGTGTCACATTGGGCGGTCTTATCGCTAAAAGCGATCTTTTCAAGAGACGATCGCTTTTTCAAAAAAACTATATTATAGTTTTTTTTATAGTTTAGAGTTATAAATAAATATCTTGGGACAAATCACACACGGCTATCTGATCCCAAGCTAAGCAGAGCTTGTGTTATGGTAACCAGACAACTGATATACATTTTTATATAATTTATAAACTCATACATATTATAGATAAATCACACCCAGACACAGAACAAACAATCATGCTCATCACACAAAGTTTGTCCTGGGTGGGAATCGAAACCACGTCCTCCGGCTCAGCAGTCAGGGCTACTAACCACTAGACCCACGGGCCCGTCTAAATAAAATCTATATAAAAAGCACTAGTACTATACTAGAAATAGGGACCAATTAGTTCAATAAAGTTTCAGGTTAGCTAAAATAGAGTCAGCTTTCAAGGAGTTTGTTTTTTTTTTTGGATGGGAAATCATCAAATAACTTCCCCCGCACTGGGTGGAGCGGGGGGGCTGTGCTGTCATTTGTAGATCTTTGACATTCGTTACAGATAATCAGTATCCCGAAAGTTTTACATGCAGTCTTACCCAGTTCTAACTGGGCTGTGGTGATCAGATAGGCAGCCGTTCCGTGTAAAATACTGGTATTTAGGTGCACCCGGTTAGACTGGAAGACGTAGTAGTGAAAAAGACAGCCAGATAATGACAATATACTTGTAAATCGTCAAACTTATCTCTCTTTTCTGGAGAAAATTGAGGTTAAGAGTAGACCCATTCAATAAAAGAATCTATTATCTAAACGGTAAGCTATAATATCCATAAAACCACTACACCACAGTAAGAACATCTTACAATTGACATCACGTATCTACAGTCAACTCCTTATATAAGTGGAGACTTCACCGCGACATCGGCGCAGGAAACCGCAGGAAGCGCCTGATTTTTCAAAGTGATACGAATCGCGCTTTTGGGTTGAGCTGCGTTACAAGTCACCGGAGAATTTCTGTGAAAAATAAATAATAAAATAACCTTATTTGCCCTTTATGTTCCAGGGCTACGGTATTTTTTTTTCGAACAATACGCAAACCTGACAAGCAATGGCCCCAGCAGGCCCCTCTGCTTTGCTGATATATTTTTTAAGACGCGCGTGAAACATGATCGTGCCGTCGACACGGCCTGTCGTCAATAGACGGACGAGTGACCGGTGAGCTACCCATTGCTCACCGTCCACAGGCCCGCAGCTACGGTGGCCGGGAGTCTTCTCGTGGCGCCCGACGTCCGGGGCGTCTCCCGCGGCGGCTGGGTTGGTTCGAGGTTCTCTATTCAAACGCCCGACCGCTTCTTATTCCCTCTCGCTCCGGACCATGGACTGAACCAAGGCCGGACGCGAGGGATCACCGCCGCCGATCGCCTCTATAAGGGCACGGCGGTGCTCCACCCAAGCTGGGCAGACCGCCACTGTGTGATCCATCGTGTCTTCCGGGCGATCGTCACAATGGTGACACGCGGGCGTTTCCTCCCGCCCGATTATGTGCAGGAACCTCCCAAAACTTCCGTATCCGGTGAGGACCTGCGTCAGGCAGTAGGTGAGGACGCCATGGTGCCTCTCCAGCCAGTCCTCAAAGAGGGGACTTACCACCACTATTAGTCAGTAAAAGTCTGACAGTCCCTTCCGAGAGAGAAAAGTTATTTCATTTATTCCCATCCCTAAAAAGACAGCTTTATTTCACGAATATAAAATGAAACAGTTTGTGTATTCATTTAAAACTAGTCTTTGATGTGTAATATTAACAAGAAGATCTCCATATCAAAGGTTTTAGATTATTTTCATGAGGCCTACAAAATTGCCAATTTAGTTTGTAATACGAGAAGCACTTTTACCTGTAGCCTCTTCATAATTTCCATTATTTTTTTTTCTCATTTATTTACACACACTAGCTACAGTACGGCCAACGAGAAGCGATACCAAATGTAAACAAAACCCATGCTAAAACCCCATCTAAAATGGCCGCCCGAATGTTGGCGAACCCGTCTTAACGTTGTCATATTTTTGCCGGGAGAACGAGACATTACGACAAAGGCACAAGACGGAAAGAGCTAAATATTAGATTGACAACGCCACAGTTGTTCTTCAGGTTGATGACCTTTCGTATCGCTTCTCGTTGACCGTACTGTACGCGCCATGCTATCCGCGTAGACCGCAATAAAAAACTTGTTTGTCAAAAAATTAAACCGACTGCCGGAATTAAAGTTATTTTCCTTCACTTTACAGTTTTGTTTTTTTGGCAGTCGATTTTTTTTTAGGTTTTTTTTTTAAAACGTTGCCCCATTCTAGGTATTTCTCCTGTATCGTGGGTGCGTTTACAAACATTTAAATTCACATACACAAACATCCAGACCCGGAACAACTAACTGTAGGCCATACAAATATTTGTTCCGTGCGGGAATCGAACCCGATCGCTCAGCCACTGCGCCAAACGTGTCGCCTGCTTTATCTAATTCTTCACGGCTATTATCGGATATACTGTTCATACAGGTATAATTTTATACTATACTAACTGTTCTCCACAGTTTCATCCACTTAGACTGAGATATCATACAAAAGAACCTTCCTCTTGAATCACTATATGTCATCATCTGCCTAGCCTTTTCCCAACTATGTTGGGGTCGGCTTCCAGTCTAACCGGATGCAGCTGAATATCAGTATTTTACATGGAGCGACTGCCAATCTGACCTCCACAACCCAGTTAATACTAGGTAATACAATACCCCTTGGTAAGACTGGTTGTAAGACTTTCGGAACACTGACTAACTGTAACGACTGTCAAAGATCTACAAATGACAGCCGGGACCAACGGCTTAACGTGCTTTCCGAGGCACGGAGGAAAATCGGTATTAAACGGGTGGTCACCCATCCACAAACCAACCTAGGCAAGCGCGGCTCAACCTAAAGATCGACCTAAGCGGCTAATATTATTTAGCCACGAGCTCTTCCTCTTGAATCACTATATGTATTGCTGAAAACTGCATTAGAATTTGTTAAGTAGCTTAAAAACTGCGCCACTTCATAATATACTACTAGCTGTGCCTAGCGGTTTCTCCCGCTGCTTAGGTCCCTTTCTCACTTAGGGGTTTCAAAAATAGATAATAGCCGATTCTCAGGCTTTATAAATAAGCATGAAAAATTTCATAAGCATCGGTCTAGCCGTTTCGGAGGAGAATGGGAACAAAAATTGTGACACGAGAATTTAATATATTAGACTAGCTTCGCCCGCGTCATGATAAAAAAGTATCCTATGCGTTCTTCCAGATTATATTCTAACTTTGTGCCAAATTTCATCCAGATCCGTTCAGCCGTTTTGACGAGAAAGAGGATCAAACATACATCCATACTCACAAACCTTCGCATTTATAATATTAGTGGGAAGTAGGATGTAAAGCTCCATACGTAAATAAATTCCCTAACACCCGGCAAGCAAAACCCAGTACACCATAAATAACCAACTTACAGCTTCATAATACCTAAACTTCCACTCAACACTCTAATAACATTTCAGAACTCATAACATTTAAGAAAACACCTTACTCCTTAATTAAACGTTTTGCCGAAGTTCGGGAGTTTATAACTGTCTGTATAGGTTTAGAAATGGCAAAGGAAATGAATGATGGTGATGATATCAGCCATTCGTAGAAGCCATGAATAATGTAATTTTTTTTTTAAAGAATTAAAGGCGCTGTACAGAGCAAACACTTCGTAAAACGTCTAGATTTTCGTCGCAAAGTTAGCCGTATTTGTACATGCCACTAGCCAAAAAAAAATAATACCGTATATAGTTAAATACACAAAGTAAAGACTTTAACAAAATCAGTTTACAAAAGTGGTCTAGAACTACGAAAAAAAATGTTTAAAAAGTACACGACAAAATTTTTTTCGTCTCGAAATTCTCAATGTTTTCAGCGACAACCATCATCTTTTTTAAATCTATAACAAAAATTAAAACTGCAAAATTACCTACATTTTGGCGGACATGATTTTCAAATAAAATCAAACACCGAAATATTTTCAACCTTATTTCTATTCTTTCGATGCAGTACTGTCGTGTACTTGTGTCAGACCGTGCCCAGTCTACAGCTAGCCTCACTTCCGCGAATACCTAATAATAAGCTTGTTACCGCGCCTTAAGAAGATATTTTGGGTAGACTGAGAGCGCGTGCTTAACATTAACAGCATCTCGACGTCGTGTTTGCATGAGTTGGTCCATGAATGAGTCACAAACCACTTTTGGAACAAAATTCCTTATCACGCGTTGCAAAAGGAGATAGACGGAAAAAAATAAAAAAGTCGTGCAGCGTGCGTGTGTCTGTCTCTCTCATAGAAAGCAAGCCAGTTATTTTCGTTTCGTCTTCCTATTTGGCATTGAACAGTGTGGTGTCGCGACGATTATTTTTGTTGAGTGTATACAGGTTTTTTGTACATAACAAATAATAACTTCGTTCCATCCGGGTGTCTCTTGACACCTCTCAAGTTTTTTTTTGCTGATTGGTATTTATCTAATTACTTCTGTTCTGGGTGGAGCGGAAGGGAGTGTCAGACTTTTACTGACTATACCTATCCATGTTCCTTCTTTTGCTCTTGGGTGAACCGGGGCCAAATTATCTCTTATGAACCACACTTAACGGCAACCCTCTGGTTTGCTGACGTCTCTTTGAGGCGAATTACAACTTATTACATAAATATACCATTTTTATTCTGTTCCTAGGAAAGCATGTTAAGCTGTTAGTCCCGTCTGTAATTTGTAGATTTTTGGCATTCGTTACAGGTAGTCAGTGGGCAGTTGTTAATCAGTGGTCTTACCAAGAGTTTATTTAATTATTTACTAGCTTTTGCCCGCGGCTTCGCTCGCGTTAAATTCGGTAGCGCCTTATTGATTTGTAATAGCAACGCTGAGTTTTCCCTTTTCTTCCCTCGTTCTCCCTCATATCCCACTTTAAAAAAAAGATTAGCCTTTGTCCGTCTCCTGGTTCCCATCTATCTCTGTACCAAAATTCATCAAAATCGGTTTAGCCATTAAAGCGTGAGGAGGTAACAAACAAACAAACAAACTCACTTTCGCTTTTATAATATTAGTAAGGATTCTCCACTTTACAACTATCATTACAAGGTTATCTAATGCAATAGAGTACACAATGACAATAATACCTACGGTTAATTAAGTTTTGTAACTAATCTTATTAATACATCTTACTATTAATAATATTGTAAATGCGAATGTCTGTGAACACACAACGTAACGTTCGGTAGTAACGAACATCCATACATCCTCATGTGTGGATGTTTGTTACTCTTTCACGTCAAAACCGCTGAACGGATCTTGATAAAATTTGTCACAGAGGTAGATTATAGTTTGGAATAACACTTGTTATCATGAAGCGAGTGAAGCCGCGAGCGCCAGCTTGTTACAAATAAAGCAACTTTTGCGAAGACAATGATCAAAAATTCAAAAATTACTTGATCATTGATAAAAAAAAACACAGTGATCTTTATTCTATTAAGATAAGCTTAGGTTTCAGGTCGTTAGCCTAAAATTGGAGTAGCAAATATTAAATAACTCAAGGAATTGTAATCAAAAGTTGACAATAGCGCCTGACCAAATAGTAATAGCAAACCGCATAATGAAAACTTTGGTTTTCAATTTTAGAACGAAAATATTTTCAAGCCCTTTACTTTGTTAATAAATAAGTTTCTCGACAGTATTAGGTATTTTCATTAACTTCAGCAAAACTTATTACTGTTTTCAAATCAGGGTTGCCACGCACTTGTTCGAATTGATATTTCAAACTCAAACTCAATGCATTTTTTTTTCAATTAGACCATTACAGACACTTTTGAATGTCAAAACAAAAACCGACTGACCGACTACTGCTGCAGTCCCAGTCACAAGACATAATAACTTGAGACAGTACTGTAGTTTCCTATTCCATAGCCTAGATGTCTATGGAGAAGAATGAGCAAGAAATTCCATGGATACTCTTTAAATTATAGTATTTTTACAAAATCATGGAAACATCATTCATGTTGAGATTGTACACACATATAAGAACGGTGTAGAAAAACGAGCTCATTAAGAGCGTCCAGAGTAAAAGCTAAAACAAGAGTATAATAGATGAATTAACAATTTAAAACAAACCGTGGCGGCTAATAGATGACCAGTCACGACTGATAGCGCCCGTTCACGAAAATGACGCATATTATAAGCCCCATTCAGCTCAATCATTTTAAAGGAAGCTAAATGACGCCACCATCAGCGAAACATTTAAGTGAGCATGACAATTCT
This sequence comes from Ochropleura leucogaster, assembly GCA_958449745.1. Lineage (NCBI taxonomy): Eukaryota > Metazoa > Arthropoda > Insecta > Lepidoptera > Noctuidae > Ochropleura > Ochropleura leucogaster. Next base: position 3,462,867 of record OY288220.1, on the reverse strand, counting down.
TATTAGTATTATAAAAGTGAAATGGGACCCTGGAGACGGACATAGGCTATTTTTTTAAAGTGTAAATAAAGGGAGAAAGAGGGAAGGAAAGGGGAAAGCTTAGCTTTGCTATTACAATTAATAAGGCGGAAGGGAAAAACAACAGGTAGCAGGTACCTGCAAATCAGGAAAGGGAATCTGTGTTACCCCGAATTTAACGCGAGTGAAGCCGCGGGCAAAAGCTAGTCTCTCAATAAAAGTAATGTTGAGAGAAATAAATAGTATATTTTGATTCGGGGGATTTTGTCTCTATTTTAATGAATGCCATGGCAGGCCCCTCTGTTTCCTGCCGGGGTTGCGGGTTGTTCGAAAGAGATACCGCGGCCCCGGAACGTAAAGGGCAATAGAAGGAACATGGGTGGGTTTTAGTCAGTACAAGTCTGATATGCCCCCCCGCTCCGCCCAGAGCGGGGGAAGTCATTGGATGATTTCCCACCCGAAAAAAAAAAACGGCCCGTCTGCTTTGCTGTCATCTCTATTAGGCGTGCAACATGAACACGCCGTCGAGACGGGCCTGTCATTACAAGATCGATACCTCCCACGTAAGTTGTTGTATCTCCAAAACTGCAAATTTACAGTAGAGCGTTTCAAAGATTCAAATTGAACCAAAATCTGCATTTATTGTTGCATCTTTTTAAAATTTCGTATGTAAATGTAATATAATAGTCTTCTTAAATCCGTTAAAAGATATTTTAAGTAATATGTCTATTTTCGGAGATATTGTTCATACAACATTTTACTCCGGAGTAGAAGTTATGTCAGTTGTTGCATCTGATACTAACAACATTATACCGCGGCGCCCAGATAGCATCACTTGTGGTATATGATAGTTACAACTGTATACGTTGAAAAACAGAAGTCTTACTCTGTTGTTTGTGGTAATAATATTTATATTAGTTACAGAATTCAATTTCCAATTTGAAGGTGATTAATTTTTTTAGGTTAATAAATAAAAAATAAATGTTATTAAGGTTATTTTTTTTATTAGAAACAACATTAGTGAACAGAAAATCTTTGAAAATAAAATAATGAGCTTTTAAAACTTAATTAAATGACTACTTCTGTTGCTGAATAATCAAGAACGTTTCATTATTATAACAATCATACAAAAGACTTTTTAAAAATTATACAAAGTTATAGAATAGGATAGGTAACGTAACAATAGAACTAATCAAATTTTAATAGAATTGCAAAAATCAACATCACTATAAAAAATATAAATATGAACTTACTTAATTATATGAGATCAGCTTAAAATCAAAGTAGTTATTTGGTAACCATTTAAAATTTTTGGCATATACTTATTGGTTTATAATAATGGAAAAGAAATGTTAAAATAAAAACAATTGGTTAATGTCAACCTAAGAAACCTAAAATTAGCTTTTATGGGAGCTTAAAACAAAAAAATATTATTTTTATGAGATCAATATTAAAACCTGAGATGCTTAATCAAAAGCAATACAGAAAAAAGATAAATAGACGGAATATTTGAAAAAGACTAATGTCTATTCTGAATCAGAAAATTCAGCGTCATTATTAACGCCAGCAACGAAGGATGGTTTGCCCACCTGTTTCGCCCATCTAACCAAGCTAAACCATTCAAAGTGTGTATAAATAAGTTTATTTTTGGACAAACGTTCTATTAGAGCATGTACGCTATCACCTTCTGCCTGGGTGTGACCTTTTTCAAGAAATGTATGTTTGATAGTTAATAGTTAGTATATTAAGCTTATGAGCAATATAAACATAAAACGCAAACACGATACAATTGCGATTCTGACCGGTACAATTGCCAAACTTATTTATACACCCTTTGAATGGTTTAGCTTTGTTAGATGGGCGAAACAGGTGGGCAAACCATTTAACGTCATAGAAATGAAGCATACAGATTTTTAAACTATAAAACACTTTTGATTGGACGTCATTGGTCTAAAAATGTAAATGGGAACGTAGTTAGATGGAATAAAAAAGAAGTAAGTATATGTGCAGAAGATCCTTTTAAAATTATGTATCGGTAAGATTTGGCAGACAATAATGCTATGACAATTGCCCTTAATTAATACCAATACCCGTAGACGCCAAAGGAATAGTATGGCTGAGCTATGCCCCTTGTTATCCAACCGTCTTCCCATAACTAAGGTAAATATGACGACTTAATGAACCAGAGTCATACTAAAATTATTCCAGTTACGTATCACGACTTTTTCAGGCATTTATCTTTCGTTGCTCGCGTTAATAATGACGCTGAATTTTCTGATTCAGAATAGACATTAGTCTTTTTCCAAATATGCCGTTTGTTTTTCTTTTTTGTATATTGCTTTTGATTAAACATCTCAGGTTTTAATATTGAGCTCATAAAAATAATATTTATTTGTTTTATATTGTTTTAAGGCTCCCATAAAAGCTAATTTTAGGTTTGTTAGGTTGACAATTAACCAATTGTTTTTATTTTAACATTTCTTGACATGTACTCTTTTTCCAAATTACGTAAATTCTTTCCCTTAGTGTCTATCCATTCATTAAAATGTTTTTTTTACTATGTCACCTTTATCTTTCCTTGGTTGACGACGGCGATCGCTTGTGCTAGGACTATTATTCGAAATATCTGACAGCGGACTTTGTTTATTGTTATATACGTTGAGCAGCTAGAAAGATAACTTGGTGAGGGTACGGGCAAAAGTTGATAAGTTTTCCTTTTGTATATAATAATGGCAGTAAACATTATCACAGTCGTAGTCCAAGTGGTTGGTACCACAAGAAGGTGAAGGGTGCGGTGTTTTGAGATTTGCCGTATCAGAATCTGAAGCAACTTCTAGGTTACTATCTGCATCAATTATGTTTGCTAGCTCAATAATATCTGACTCATTAAAGCTTATCGGTAAAGGAGACTCTGAAACAATAATAATGTTTTGTATAATAAATGATCAGCAGATTTAGGCAATCGAACCTGAGACCTCAGCGTGTTAATACAATGCACTAGGTATGCATCTGGCTATTGAGGCAGTCGTACTACCATTTAAAGATTGACTTTTGAACTAAAGACTTGACTTACAACGTAAATTTTAAGTAAAAAAAAAAGTAAATCCAACGTAAAATATAGCATTTCACTATACAACTACATTTTAATTAACGATTTCCGAAGTAAAACGATGTATTTATTAGATACAACAAAATGTTAAACTTCAACGAAGACGTAAAATATTGTATGTATTACATACAACATTTTCGATGAACGCTCACCGGCGTATATTGTTGTAAGTAATCTATACAATAGTTTAGGTTGGTGCCACCATGTAAAGAGTTAGTAATCTAATTCATCGACATACGTCAATGAATTAGCAAATAATATATGCGATTGCAACGTGCGTGCGGCCGGTTGAAAGTCCGGCGTAGTCTGTTGTATGTAACCAATACGCGGCGCGAGCGCGTGATTCTACCCGCCCCGCGCCCCGCGTACACAAATGTATAGGCATATACAACGGTGTAATCCGTTCGCGTTTGAAACTTACAACATTATACGTCTGACAAATCCTTTAAAAATAGTGTTTTTGTTGTTTTTTTACTTTGAATGGATATAATGATCCATATTAAGATATTTTTCAGCAAAAAAGCAAAATGGCATTTTTGTGGCATACAACAACTTACGTGGGAGGTATCGAGATGGACGAACGGTGCGCTGCCGTTTACTCCACAAGCCCTTGAAACGGGATATTTACCATGTTTGTTATTTGTATCCGATATTCCGATATTTCGGCGATGTTGTAAACGCCATGATAACGGATGAACTGAAGTAAGTATTGAGTAAAAACCCAAAAAGTAGGGAAAAAAGATCGCAAATAGAAACAGTGAGTTTTGTGTGTCGAGAGCAAAATCGAGTTGTGAGTGACGGTGTTAGTGGTAACGAACAAATAATAAAGAGGGTAGATCGTTTTGTCTGCTGGTAAACATCCACCCGCAATAACTTCAGTTCATCCGTGATCATGGCGTTTGCAACGATACAAATAACAAACATGGTAAATATCCCGTTTCAAATGTTAATTATAATATTAGTAACCATGTCAGTTTAAAGACTTATACTTTGATGGGCCTGTTGGTCCAGTGGTTAGTGGCCCTGACTGCTGAGCCGGAGGTCGTGGGTTCGATTCCCACCCAGGACAAACTTTGTGTGATGAGCATGATTGTTTGTTCTGTGTCTGGGTGTGATTTATCTATAATATGTTACATGTATTTATAAATTATATAAGTATGTATATCAGTTGTCTGGTTACCATAACACAAGTTCTGCTTAGCTTGGGATCAGATAGCCGTGTGTGAGTTGTCCCAAGATATTTATTATATTTATTAAAATATCCACAAGCCCTTCGGTGGCCGGGAGGCACCCCTGAAATAGTTAACGAAAATAAATTTAGTTTTCAGTTACTATGTCAACATTATTTTATCCATCACTCAACTAGGTACGTTTATCTAAGGCGCCAAATGTTTAGTTTACTTACTTAACTAATTTCAAATAGAGCACTTCGTCTCTTATATTTGCCGTTTAAGCTGAAAACACAAAGTTGCTAGACTAATCTAATTACGTATCAGTTGGTTAAATAATTAAATGATACCTTAACTTTCTAAACTCCGCTTTATTTGGTGTAGCCGCAGCGTATCTTTTTCTTATATTTTTCTCTAAGGGCTATATTTCACCAGGACACCATGGCGGCGCAACCAGTTGCGAAACCGTGGTGTCCGTAAGCTACCAAACTAGACACCATACAGACACCAGAGTCGCCACACCATACTGAGGCAGTATCAAAATGGACCTCGAAGAGATAGCACTACTGCTGTATGTACGTAGGAAAAGAAAGTTCAAGAGAAAAAAAAACAGTGGTGGGTTTATCCTTATTTAGCCGATCGCTGTGAGAAAGGACAATTGACTGGCGGCCGAGTGAGTGAGACACCATACAGCGCTATAGTAACCAGTGGTGGCGCGACCAGCGTGGCGGCGCAGCCAGTAACATTCGGTGCACGCGTCCGAGTTGGTCGCGCCGCCAAATTGGTTGCGCAACCAAACGGACACCAAGTGAGTAACTCTCTATAGAGTTGTATACATTTTGTTGGTAGCGGCGACTGGTTGCGCCGCCATGGTGTCTCGGTGAAATATAGCCCTAATGCCCTGTGTTAAGGCCATGTCCTTACTAATATTTTAAAAGCGAAAGTGAGTTTGTTTGTTACGTCTTCACGCTTAAGTGGCTAAACCGATTTTGATGAATTTTGGTACAGAGATAGTTAGGACCCTGGAGACGGACATAATATGCTAAGACATAGGCTGTTTTTAAAGTGGGAAAGAAAGGGAAAACTTAGCTTTGCTATTACAATCAATAAGGCGCAAGGGCAAAAACTTACCCTAATAATACAAAAATTACGATTTATTAGGGTGTGATTAATCCTTACTAATATTATAAAAGCGAAAGTGAGTTTGTTTGTTTGTTACTTACCTCTTCACGCTTTAATGGCTAAACCAATTTTGGTACAGAGATAGTTGAGAACCAGAAGACGGACAAAGGCTATTTTGTTTTAAAAAAGAGTGGGATGTGAGGGAGGAAGAGGGACGAAACGGGAAAACTTAGCGTTGCTATTACAAATCCATAAGGCGCTACTGAATTTAACGCGAGCGAAGCCGCGGGCAAAAGGTAGTACGAACCTGCCGGGGTTGCGGGTTGTTCGAAAGAGATACCGCGGCCTCGGAACGTAAAGGGCAATAGAAGGAACATGGGTGGGTTTTAGTCAGTACAAGTCTGACATGCCCCCCCGCTCTGGGCGGAAGTCATTGGATGATTTCCCACCCCAAAAAAAAAAAGCTATTACGAATATATATGAATAAACAAAGGCAGTAAGGCATTATTACAGCAATTTTCATTATTAGTCTAAAACCTTTTGCTATCACTCAATAATAATCTTTTTTCTACATTCTTCTACGCGAGAAGATTTTCAAAGACATACCTACACTAACTTAAAACAAATACGTTCAAAGCTGGTTTTCATCCGCTCTGCACTCTTTGAGTTGACTTAGCCACCTGTTGTTTAATGTATTATGTAAAATACTTACTAACGACTCAACTTTATGGTTATCTTGTGCATTAGAAGTTGCCAACTCTACTTTGTGAGGAGATTGTGGAAATGCACTTAAGTTTATACTTAAGTTATTACTTCAAGAATATTTCTATGGATGTTGTAGTACCTACATGGCTTCGCTTGCGTTAAATTCGGGGTAACACAGTTCCTCTTTACTGATCTGCAGGTACCTGCTACCTGTATTTTTTGCCCTTGCGCCTTATTTACTGTAATAGCAAAGCTAAGTTTTCCCTTTTCTTCCCTCATACCTCACTTTTTGGAACAAAATGCCAAAGTTCGTCTTCAGGGTCCCCCCTGAAGACGAACTTTGGCATTTTGTTTTTTTTTTAATTTTGGTACAGAGATAATTGGGAAAGTATCTCTGTACCAAAATTCATCAAAATCGGTTTAGCCATTTAGGCGTGAAGACGTTACCAACAAACAAACTCACTTTCGCTTTTATAATATTAGGAAGGATAACTTAAAAAAAAATAATCCAAAAATTTACGGAAAAACCACTTATAGAATTGAGACCCTCCCCTTTTTTAAACGTCGTCGGTTCAAAGGAAAGAACCGTACCTGCATTCCAAGAGTCACCCTTATTGCTTTTCCTTCTAAACCATTTTCAACATTTATTTCAAAGCACACATCAACATTATACCCCACAAACTCCACAGCTAGAACAAAGGGAACACCCGAAACAGCATTAAGCATCATTTGCTTCTGTAAAAGTAAAGTGACAAGGTAAAACAGAGCAGGGCTTGAGAAAAACGTCGGCACAAGAGCCCTACAGTCCTGCTGCAAATGAGACAGGCTGTAGTGATGTATGTTGGACCGGGAATTCTAAAATCCTACAAATATTTTAAACTAGTTTTTGCCCGCGGCTTCGCTCGCGTTAACTTCGGTAGCGCCTTATTGATTTGTAATAGCAACGTTAAGTTTTCCCGTTTCGTCCCTCTATCTCCCTCATATCCCAATCTTTTTTAAAAAAAATTGCCTATGTCCGTCTCCTGGTTCCCAACTATCTCTGTACCAACATTCATCAAAATCGATGTAGCCATTAAAGCGTGAAGAGGTAACAAACAAACAAACAAACAAACTCACTTTCGCTTTTATAATATTAAGTAAGGATGTGAAAGTTTGTGAGGATGTTTTAATGTATGTTACTCTTTCTCGTAATAACTGGTGAATGGATTTGGATGGAACTTGACTTACAGAGATAGTTTTCAACCTTTTTTTTGCGGATATCATCATTCATCAAATAACTTCCCACGCCCTGAAGATGTTGGAATTACATTTGTAAAAGTTACGTAACGTAGAGTTTTGTATTAAAGATACAACGAACCTCGTCCTTGTTGAAATTGGTGAATTATCCTGTAGAATTTATGTTGTTTGCATTAAGTTCGAAAAGTACTATCTAAAGTCATTAATACTATCTTTAAATTTTTACTGACAAACACCCACCTATGTTCCTTCTTTTGCCCTTTATATTCTGGGGCCGCAACTCTGGCAGGCGGTAGCCCTGGCAAGCCTTATTTGCCCGCGGCTTTGCTAGCGTTAAATTCGGGGTAACACAGTTCTCCTACAGTGCTATCTGTAGTTTTTGATTGTAATAACAAAGCTAAGTTTTCCCTTTCCTTCCTCTTTCTCCCTCATTTCTCACTCTAAAAAAAAAAGTAAGCTGTCTGTCTCCAGGGTCCCAACTATCACTGTACCAAAATTCATAAAAATCGGTTTACCCATTTTAGTGTGAAGACGTAACAAACAAACTTACTTTCGCTTGTATAATGTTAATAAGGATAGGATATTAAGGTTTAGACTCTCAAATTTCCAATCAGTCAAATCTGATTGTTTTCTGAATTATAAATTAAACTAAAATTATTAGACTAAACTAAACTTATAAAGAAATTAAAAAATAGCGTCAAAAAATTCGTCCTCAACGCTGTCAGTTGGTAATGTCCCCAAGAGACTGGCCGCGTTGCCACGTTGTATGGCAACGCTAAGCCTCTGGCCAAAGTAAAAGCCAGCCCTTGGGTCATGGGAAGTGTCAACCAAACGTTTTGATATAGCCTTAAAAAGGCTGTGAGCACAAGGACCCCACGGTCCCAGAGTTTCAACCCCAAACGGCTCGAAAATATAGTTCCCAATAAGGTTACTATATTTACGCCGCTTGAGGTTCTCTGCAGCCGCAGCAGCACCGCCAGCGCAGCACGAAGAGCTAGGAAGATGGGATGGCGCAAGAGTATCGACGCACGTTGCGTCCCACACTAAAGGCCTACCCAACTTCCAAGGAAACAAAGACATACCGTCCGGTCTTTTGCCATCGTCGCGTGCCAAGCCATTGGGTTCTAAAACAGCTGGAACGCCGACGGTGACAAGAGCTCGACGGATGATGTCGTTAATATTCGCGTGCCGCGCAAAACGGCCCGCACTTCGGCTGCATGATAGGCCGTGGTGTCCAAGGCTGTTGACTACTTCACCACAATGACAGCGATGAGGAGAACAACAAGGAGCACCTAAACGTAAGGAAGCAGCGAGGCGGAAAGTAGTATCGTCGAACAAAGTGCCTATGCTCGACGACGGTAGTGCGTGAAGCCAAAGACCCGACTCCCACTTGCCCACAGCCAAAAGGCGCGCACGCTCAGCAGTAGTAGCAGACGTGTTCAGTAAATTATTCTGAACTACTCTGCAGAGCGGCTCGTCCCACTGTCTCTGGGAAAATGGTTTGTCGGGTTGTTCAGTGTTCGGGCAAGCGACTTTCCAAGCATCCTTAGCCTCGGAGAAGCATGGCACATCAAAATCAATCAGTGTGGAAGCCAGGATATTCCTGATTAATTTCTCAGTACCGTGGACCGAGGATAAGAAAGCTGGTAGACTAATACTAGAAATTTTGCGGACGCCGAGTCCTCCCAAACGAATGGGAAGAGTGGCTTGAGCCCAAGCTCGGTCGTCCAGAGCCACATTTAAAATTAAAGATAAGGTATGTCTGATAATTTGATCCATTTTATCCAAAAGATTAGTGTGCTTCCATAATGGGGAAGCACGTAGGAAATATGTTAATTTAGGGCCAAAACAGCAGTAACGAATTATAGTAATAGCCGAATGCATGTTAATTTGGAGCAATCTTTCTGAGACATCATTAAATTTTTGGATTTTTTCATCGATAAAATCTCGAAAGGAATTCTCGAAGATAGGAGACCCAAGGAGACGAAGAGAACTTTTGTCAATAATTTTGATGTCAGGGGCTATTGTGTTGAATTTGGACAAAGTCAGTCCTTTGTCGGTGCTGTCTGCTAAATATAATTCACATTTGGAAAGATTGAGATCAAGGCCAATAGAATGAAGTTCTTTTTTTAAATAAATTAGGTCTCTTAAGACTGTATCTACATCGCCGCCCAAGGTTCCATCATCGAGGTACCAAACGTTAAATTTGGAATTTAGCCGTCTAATGATTGGGTGGATAGCTAAACTAAAAATCACTGGCCCAAGTGGGTCACCTTGTTGACAGCCAACAGCAGATTTTAAGAGGTTGTCCCGATATAATAATTTAGTTGGGTGTCTGTAACATTGCCAAAGGAAACTGTAAATTTGGGGTAATTCTTGTTTAATTGAATTGAAGGCATTCTTTATATCAACCTTCAGGATGACCTCACCTTTACCAGAATTTAGGTAGGTCGATAAAGCGTGTACGGCAGCCTCACAGCCCCCTTTGGACCCGTAACCTAGCTGCAGGGGCTGAAATTTTTCCGAAACAACCTCACCATAAAATTTTGAACAAATCTTGGCTGCCATACGGCGATAAGTGGAACCCACAGCAATGGGGCGTATGCCGCCATCTCTTTTATGTAGGGCGCATAAATTTGCACCATACAAAACGTCGATGACGGCCTCGTTCACCTTGCCGGAGAGCATGAGGTTAATCAGAGCCGTAAGCTCCCTCAGGAGCAACTCACCAGCTTCTCCAGCGCCTGAGCAGATGAGGTCCTTTAGGTGCTGAGGACTAAGCCCATCCAGGCCGCCGGCAGACCCGCTCCGGAAGGAGCAAACAGCTGTGACCACCTCTCGACCTGTAATGGTGAGGGTGTGAAGATCCGAATCAGGAGGGTCGGGAAAAGAAAGGGCATCCGCTGGGGCAGGGTGTTTAGTCTCCAGAGCTGTCAGAGTTTCTGGAGAGCACGGTGCCACCACATCACTACTGAAGAGAATCCTGGCTGCACCGCTAATGTCACCTTCCCCCAACTTTGATTCCACTAGGTGGGATATACCTCTTGAAGAAGTATATCCTTGAGTCGATATATTTGTATCAAAATTTTGAGCCGAAATGTTACAATTATCTTTAACTTGAGCCGTTAAAGTTTTTTTGTTTGCCAAATTTTTCTGGACGTGTAGAATGCGGTAAGGGAAGGTTAGCAACTGTTCCCAAGCACTTTGCGAGTTTTCCCGGACTACCAGGCGTACGCAACCAGCTAGGTTTTGTGCGACTAGAGGCCTGGCGCCGCGGGGTATTCGCTTCAAAACGGGAACAGAGTTTTTGAATTTGCAAAGGGTTTTCCAGAACGGGTCGAAAGTGGATGTAGGGGGTGGAGGATTTAAGACAGGGTCTGAGGTGAGTGTATTTAGTACTCTATGTACTTTACCAATATGCACACTCAGACCTCGCTTACCTTTGAAAAATCGTGCTTGGGTACAGAGCGGGCATCTCTCCAGGGTAATAAGCGATGTCGAAGGTTGACTAGCACTATTACCTACCACATCGCTGCTATTGCTGCTCATTATACCTTAAAAAATAAACTTATGTACTAAAACTTTAATATACTAAATATAAAAAATTAAAACAGTTTTAAAAATACACAGCACAGGCGGCGTGGTTGTAGCACGGTTCAGGGACGGGACGCCAAGTCACCGTACTGGCGCGTCTTCAGTGACAACGGTTGCTACGGGGAGAGCGCAGACGCGCAGGCAGTCTGGGGCGCCGCGCCGACCACGCTGTCATTTTGGCTCAACCCTGGCAACCGTTGCCGAGAGACGGGCGTCGCGTTGCGTAGTGAAAACCACTGATATTCCAGGAACTGCTCATCAAATTCCTTTTGAACGCGAAATAGACGTCTTGATTACGGCAGCACACAATTCTTGACACGATTGACTATTTGAGAAACACCGAAACCGTTTTCGAATGCAGATAAAAACGGAAAATCGCACACACAACACCAAAGTTCAACGGAATGCCAACATTTATTTGAAATGTTGAAATATGATAATATTAAAACAGTAGGTATGGTTAATACTAGATTATTGTTGTTGATCTTTTCTGAATGTAATGAGCAAAATTCAAGAAATAAAACACTTCCTTTTTAATTAGCAGTCAACAATGAGCTCGTAATGAACAAAAGAGAATAAACCTGTGTGTCTAATTAAAACCAGATAAGCACAAAGTTTCAACTTAAATCCCGGGTTATCCGTATTTTCCGGGATCCCAGAACTTTCTCCCAACACTACTAAGTTCACGGCAGAAGGGCGGTATGCCACAAAGTGGTGCACTCTTTGCGATACACGTGCAAAAAGTAGTACATTTTAATTCTTTCTCTCTCGCCCCTCTCGTTTATTTTATCTTTTCATAGTAAATGCTATTATATGAAGCTACTTTCTTGTCAAAGGAGTCGTCAGATTTAGTTAAGGGAACACTTTTATCTGTTGGTAAGACCATTTCTAAAGGAGGTAGGCATTTAACTCGATTTTTCCTTTAGGACAAAAGACTCAAGTGCCAATATTATTTTTGAGGTTATGTTGCATTTAACGGGCCTCTTGGTCTAGTTAGTGGCCCTGACTGCTGAGCCGGAGGTCGTGGGATCGATTCCCATCCAGGACAAACTTTGTGTGATGGGCATGATTGTTTGTTCTGTGTCTGGGTGTGATTTAGCTATAATATGTATGTATTTATAAATTATATAAGTATGTATATCAGTTGTCTGGTTACCATAACACAAGCTCTGCTTAGCTTGGGATCAGATAGCCGTGTGTGAGTTGTCCCAAGATATTTATTTATTTAGTAGTAGATTGATGTCCGTTGTTTAATATCATAAAGTAAGTTTGTTTGTTTGTTACGTTTTCACGCTCCTAATGGCTGAACCGATTTTGATGAATTTTGTTTTTTTATTTTTTGTTGTTGTTTCTAGTAAGAGTTTTTTTTTTAATAATTTGAAAAAAGTTTCTGCACCTATTTTCATGATTTTATTGAGAAACTGGAACAAAAAATTCTTGTTTTTTTGTGCTATTATAATTCGAATATTTGTACAGCAAGACATAGCGTTAATTTTACTAATATTTACATGATCTGTAGGCCTACTATGACATCTTAAAGCAGAACTTATTCCACTGAGTGAAAGAGATGGTGCTAGACACCCTGTATAGCTCTGTCCCTTTCCCTCAGTGGAATAAGTTCTGCTTTAACACGTCATGGTAGGGTAGCTGTACCTGTGTTCTACAAATAAAGTAATTTGTATTTGAATTTAAAGCGATACCTGTCCCCAATAATTTTTATCCATACCCAATTGGCACATGGGTTGATTACTATCATCAAAATGTCAGAATTCTAACCGTTTTATTTATAATTACACAGCTTTGACCTTTGCGGCTTTGCTCGCGTTAAATTCGGGGTAACACAACTCCTCTTTCCTGATTTGCAGGTAGCACCTGCTTCATCAAATTCGGTGTAGCCATTAAAGCGTGTAGAGAACATACAAACAGACAAACTCACTTTCGCTTTTATAATATAAGTAAGGAAGTAAGGATTCAATAGATTTACAATTTAAAATTCCCAATTCACTTACAACCCAAGAGATAGACTCCCAATGCCATCTCAATAAACCATCCTCAAAGAAGAACGTACTCTAGATCAAATTCAATAGTATTGTACAGACAGCGTTGAGCACAAAAAGAATCACAATAGCTGTAGCTTGAGCTCTCTTGACCTACCAACCTAACGTTATTGATCAGTTGAATGACAGAAGTTTAACTCGGAAAAAATGTTCGCTACTAAAACTGTAAATGATGTGATTCATCATTTACCTATAGTAAGGCCAACTAGTAGCGATACGAAAGGTCATTAACCTAAAAAACAACTGTGGCGTTGACAATCTAATATTTAGCTCTTTCCATCTTGTGCCTTTGTTGTAATGTTTCGTTCTCCCGGCAAAAACATGACAACGTTAAGACGGGTTTGCCAACATTTGGGCGGCCATTTTAGATGGGGTTTTGTTTACATTTGGTATCGCTTCTCGTTGGCCGTACTGTAGCCTTTTCTTCACTATTTTCAGGTTGGCTTAGAGTTTAACAAGGAGCAGCTGAATACCAGTATTTTCAATACATGGATCGACTCCCTATCTGACTTTCAGAACAAAAACATATGTACGAGTAACAGTAGGCCTACTACGACGTCTTAAAGCAGAACTTATTCCACTGAGGGAAAGAGATGTTGCTAGACACCCTGTATAGCTCTGTCTCTTTTCCTCAGTGGAATAAGTTCTGCTTTAAGACGTCATGGTAGGGTAGCTGGTAGTGCCGAGTTTGGCTGTTTGTGAATGTGAGTTTAATGCCCGGTTCGTCGAGTCGTTTTTGTTTATTGGAACGCACATTTAAATCAACTGTGAGGGGCAACGTTTTTCTTTTGTTAAATATACTCGTTTTATCTCGTGTCAATCTTTTGACTACAAACAGATCATCTTTTGACTGTGGTGGTCGTCGTGTATGAAATCTGCCTAGTTTTCAAAGCTGAGAGGCAGGGTTTTCAGAGCAACCATAGAAGGAACCTAACCGCAAAATTAAAGTGTGGTCTGGGCACATCTGCAGCATGTCGCAAAAAAATTGGGCCAAAGTAACAACCGATTGGGTTGCGAACAACAGGACCCGGCGACGCGGTAGGCCCAGAAGGAGATGGCAGTGACGAGCTAGACTTCCACGAAAGGGACTGGGTCACAACAGCAAAAGACAGAAAAAATAGGAGAAAGGAAGGGAGGTCTATGCCCTGCAGTGGGACACAACTGACTCATACTTACTAATATTATAAAAGCGAAAGCGAGTTTGTTTGTTTGTTTGTTACCTCTTCACGCTTTAATGGCAGAACCAATTTTGATGAATTTTGGTATAGAGATAGTTGGGAACCAGGAGACTGACATAGGCTATTTTTTATTTGACATAGGGAGAACGAAGGAAGAAAAGGGAAAACTTAGCGTTGCTATTACAAATCAATCAGGCGCAAAAGCAAAAACTGCAGGTCTGCTTGGTGTGTTACACCGAATTTAACGCGAGTGAAGCCGCGGGCGAAAGCTAGTAATAAATAAATAAATAACATAGAAGGAACAAGGAAAGCGTAGATTTCTAGTAATTGTTTGTAATTTGTACAACCCTGTTCTACTCGTCTCTAGTTTGCTGATTAATAAACTTCAGCCAAATACATTTCAATAAGTGTATTTGTTTCACAAAGGTAAGGCTTATAGACATATAGTACGGCCAACGAGAAGCGATACGAAAGGTCATTAACCTAAAGAACAACTGTGGCGTTGACAATCTAATATTTAGCTCTTTCCATCTTGTCCCTTTGTCGTAATGTCTCGTTCTCCCGGCAAAAACATGACAACGTTAAGACGGGTTCGCCAACATTCGGGCGGCCATTTTAGATGGGGTTTTAGCATGGCTTTTGTTTATTTATTTGGTATCGCTTCTCGTTGGCCGTGCTATAGATATAAGGGGAAGATACTAGCTCCTGTTGCTAAGGAGTTGTTCCGCCACTTCTTCTTCCCAGCTAAAACACTAAGAAGTGGCGAAATGCAGGGCGTTTTTGTGGGACTGTCTCTTGTGATGTGACGTTCAAAAAGTGCTGATTTTCAGCCTAATTTGAATAAATGACTTTTGAATTTGATTTTGTAATACAGTGCACACTAGCGCAGGCGCTAGGTAATTCATAAATATGTTTGCATAATTTATGACAATAAAGATTATTATTATATAAATAAATAAATAAATATCTTGGAACAACTCACACACGGCTATCTGATCCCAAGCTAAGCAGAGCTTGTGTTATGGTAACCAGACAACTGATATACATACTTATATAAATTATAAATACATACCTATTATAGACAAATCACACCCAGACACAGAACAAACAATCGCGCTCATCACACAAAGTTTGTCCTGGGTGGGAATCGAACCCACGACCTCCGGCTCAGCAGTCAGGGCCACTAACCACTAGATCAACAGGCCCGTCAACTATATATACTTGTGTGAAACCTATGTGAAACGATTCGCATAGATTTCACATAAATAGGCAGCAATATTTGCCTCCACTATCAGCAGATGTGTTGTATTTCTGAAACTCACCTGTCATGCAACAGGTGAGAAGAAGGGAAATTTCCTTTTTAAAATTAGAGAGATGAAATTGTCGACGTTACTATCGATGATATTCACGAGGTGATCACATTGATCACCTACCTGTTTATTTACTGAAAGATATTCGACGGAAATAAATTATGTGAAAAGTCTAGAAGGAATTGGCACTTGACTTTTTTTTTAATAGTGCCCCACACTTGAAATTTCTCCTGTATCGTGGGTGCGTTTACAAACATTTAAACTCACATACATAAACAGCCAGACGTGGAACAACTATGTGTAGGCCATAAAAATACTTATTCTGTGCGGGGAACAAACCCGCGACACGCAGCGCAGTCAAAACAAAAAAGTTAAAATAAAGTAAAATAGTAAGTAAATAAGTCATTCGTAATCAAACTTAACACCTCACAAATGAAACCCACACTTGCAGCCACTCTACCAAAGCTGCAGTCTTAGTTTTGAAGCAAAGCTTTGCATGAAAACTTAAGTTTAAAGTAACGTAATAATGATATTTCGTTTAAGTTTCAGACTGAACTAGGAACTCAGAATATTACTGAATTTGGTATGCAAAATACTTCTGTGTGAAAATACGAGTGTGAAGATTAAATGAGAGCTGTTGGTTGTAGGTTGTTCGAAAGAAATACCGCGGCCCTGGAATATAAAGGGAAAAAGAAGGAACATGGGTAGGTTTTAGTCAGTAAAAATCTGACACTACTCCCGCTCCGCCCAGAGCGGGGAAGTTATTTGATTTTTGCCCATTCGCAAAAAAAGTAATACTGCTTAGTATTTGAGAAATCAGAATGTGGAAAATCAATATACATAATAGGTAACCGATTTCCAAAAAAACTAAAAAGTGGAAAAGACGATTACCCCCCAGTATGCATTATTAAAACATTCTGTGCGCCGTTCCAGCCCTTTGAGCGCACAGATTTCACAGAAAAATGCCTTGATGCTTGCTGCAACAGAGGGATTTGCGGAACGCCTCAATTGCGAACCGAGATTAATCAAATTTGTGTAATCTCTAAAGGACCGCCATTATTTACGTCAACTATCCGTCAAGCACCGCCGGGCGGGCTCTTATCGTAAGTGTAATCTGACCCCGGTCACAAAAACTGTAATTGCTCCGAGTCCACACACCAAACGGTGTCGGGATTTTCAATGATGTGGCCATAAAATACAATATAAAAAACATTCTGGTTAGATATTAACATAATAATATCATAAAATATTAACAAGAATAAAGTTTTGTTGCTGTATTATGTCGATTTCTGACTAAACCGAGTGATCAATTTACACAAAATTTTGGGAACTGAATAATGAATAGACTGGTAATCTAATAATAATATTGTTTTACGAGTTCTGTATCCGATTACTGCAATATTCAAACTCGTACTACATAGCGCGCGAACACGAAATTTTTGCACTAATTTCACACTTTTTTTTAAATGTTACCTACAATATTTTTAGTTTCTATCTTTGTCTATGGTTGTAAAATATTATCAGCCGTCGAGCACATTAGTTCAGAAACGATTTTAAGACTTATATTTGCTATAAATACAGTTTTAAATCGGTCGGGGTTTGGTGGCACTTTGTGGCAGCGTGGCTCAACGGTAATACTTGCTTACTGGCACGTTTTTGTGCCGCTGGGGCTCGTGGTAACCTTCGGGTCACTGGTAACTTGTAGCACTGACTACCTGTCTGCCCTGATAATTGTAAATGCAGTACTCGCAAATTGGCGGTTCCGAGATAAACGCGGTAAACGTGTTTTATGATATCTGCACAACAAGTCTGAATTTAATAACGTTTTAAATATACCAGAAAAATAAGAAAAAAATCAAACTTTGTATTGATCATTTTTTTTCTTTACTTTATTATTTATTTACGATAAAATGCGCATTACTGCATTTTGTTCTACCATCTAGACTTGTGAACATGACAGTATCACTAAGCCCAAAGGCAGTATTTGTGTTCATTACTGCAAAATCACCTAGCACGTGTTCAATACTGCGTTTCTATTTATTAATTGTGTCTTATTATCATGCCTGATTCTAGCTGAAAGATTTATTATACTTGCGGCATTGTCGAATACTGCTTGTAGTTTTAGTGGCGCAAGAAAAGCTCTATAATATACTTGCTACTCTCACACGCAGCAATGTTGAATACTGCGTTAAGCTTTAGTTAGTATTCGTTGCAAAGTACTAGAACGTTTAATAAAGTTGCAGTAAACATAGCAAGTACTGCACAACCTTCTAGCACATGCTGAGTACTGTATATCCTGTTAGCAAAAGTAATAATTTGGTGTAGTAAGTACTGCGTATCTTGTTATATAAAAAACAGGTTTATAATTAAAAAAATCATGAAAATTATTTTTTTATGTAAAGATTAGCCCCTTGAGGTGTAATTTTTGCAAAAAAGTGAAAATCGCAAAAATGACGATTACTGCACTTACAATTATGACGGCAGCTGTAACGACGCACCTTCTTGTAGTTGCTCCGGGTCTGGCTGTTTGTGTTTGTGAGTTTAAATGTTTGTAAACGCACCCACAATACAGGAGAAATCCTAGTGTGGGGCAACGTTTTTAAAAAGGAAAAAGAATATCTCTTATCTTCTTATTAATTCTTGCAAAGGTTAAAAAATGGTGACCTTTATTTCACTTAAAAAAGACACACAAAAAACAAATTATCCCTCAAAGTCTCATCTCAGAACTTTTAATTGGTGTTGCCAAATAAAATATTTATTTTTATCCTTCAAACAACTTGAAAGATGTCCCTAAGTAATTTCGCTGAAGAAAATGATACAAACTTACAACGTTTTTATTTTTATAGATGCTTAAGTTTATGATCTTTATTTATGGGTATTACAGCTCGTAAAGTATTGATGTCAACAGTTTTAGTGATTAGCTTTGATTTTACCTATTTATAGAATCTCTGATTTGCGATTCTTCATGGCTGTAAAGTTTTAAGTTACGTCTTGATTACTTTCATTTGGAAACAAGTTAGTTTTCTGTAGAACATCGTTTATTTTTTCTTATTATTTTTTTTTTTACAGCTGACAACATTAACATAAAACTTTAAAAGGTACCTACTTTATGAGTTAGGAGGGGCTTTTGCCCGAGGCTTCGTTCGCTATAAATTCGGGGTAACACAGTTCCCCTTTCCAGATTTGCACGTACCTGCTATATATTTTTGCCATAGCACCTTGTATATTGTAATAGCAAAGCTAAATTTTCCCTTTTTCCCCTCTTTCTCCCTCATTCCTAACTTTTTCTAAAAAATATTGCATATGGCCGTCTCCAAGATCCCAACTATCTCTGTACCAAAATTCATCGAAATCGGTTTAGCCATGTAGGCGTGAAGACGTAACAAACAAACTCACTTTCGCTTTTATAATATTAGTAAGGATTCTCAAAAACACTTAAAAGCAAAGTGACAACACACTACAAATCCACTCGTGTTTCCATCTCTGACAATCCAATAAAAAAGTCCATTAATATAAAATATAGTACGAATACTTCACTCGATAGTCGATAGTCCGACAGGCACTCTTGACGTACAAAATTGAATATTATTCGCAAATTGAATCCGTCGGTACCTGTCAACTGGATTCATATTTAGTTTACTGCTACCGTTGGTTCTCGATCGTAACTCATTTTGATGTGCTTTTACATGCAAGGTTCGCAACGTCGGGCGATAACGCCTTCTTTTGGGCGGTAGTAGCAAAAAAACCTAGAGAGAATAAGGGGGAATTGAGATGGCGCAGATGGAGCCAAAGCTGTTTTAAATTTTCGATGGATAGTAAGAAATAAACATATTCTCGAAGTAAGTGACTATGCTTTACTTTGAATCACACTATTTTTTTTTAAATAAATGTTACCTCACAATAGGAATTTCTCCTTAATTGTGGGTGCGTTTAAAAGTAGGTAGGTCAACAAATATTAGTTCCATGCGGGAATTGAACCCGCGCCACGCGGCTTACCAGCCAGTCTCATCGTGCCCCTTAAGGCAAATAAGGGCTTCGTACAGGTATGTGTGTATGTTTGTTACTCCTTCACGCCCAAATGGCTTAACAGGTTTGGATGAAATTTAGACAGCTTATGGGTATAAGCTGTCTGAATTAGCACATAGCCTACGCAAGTGAATCGACAGGACGTATCTAGTAAATAAATAAATCATTAAATAATGATTTATTTATATACTAGATGCGTATGATAAAATGAAAAAAAAACAAAAAAAAATGGCGTCATAAAGTTAAACTCTCATTTTGACGCCATTTTTTGAAGTTCCTTATCGCGCATTGCAAAAGGAGGCCAAACGTGAAAAAATTTAGACCGAAAGTTGTAACGACACCTTTTGCTGTAGTTGACAGCCGTGCGAGGTGCACTCTGTCTGTATTTCTCTCTCTCTCTCTCTTTCAAAGAAAGCAAGCCAGTTTATTTCTTTTCGTATTTCTATTTCGCATTCAACAGTGTGGTGTCGCGACGATTATTTTTTGTTGAGTGTATGGCGGTTTTTTGTACATAATTCTTACTTCCTTACTAATATTATAAAAGCGAAAGTGAGCTTTTTTGTTTGTTTGTTACCTCTTCACGCTTTCGTGGCTAAACCGATTTTGATGAATTTTGGTACAAAGATAGTTGGGAACCAGGAGACGGACATGGAGGCCAACTTTTTTCAAGCGAAGCAGCGGGCAAAAGCTAGTAAATAATAACTTCGGTCCATCCGGGTGTCCCTTGATAACTTTCAAGTTTTTTTTCTTTCACGAAACAAATAATATCATGGTAAGGTCAACTCCCACTTTACACGGTCAGGGAGTAGTAAAATGTCCTCTACATCAGCAAGATTTTATGTCCACTAGGCTCACCAAGTTTTTGCATTGCATGAGGTTTTATTTATGGCTCGTTTTTTTGTGACCGCATGATGTGTGACCTTGTGTACGAAATTTGGAAGACATTTTGATTTAGTATGCTGCATTGGTCAAGCGTTTTTTTTATGGAATAATTATAATCATAAATATCTTAGGACAACTCACACACGGCTATCTGATCCCAAGCTAAGCAGAGCTTGTGTGATGGTAACCAGACAACTGATATACAAACTTATATAATTTATAAATACATACATATTATAGATAAATCACACCCAGACACAGAACAAACAATCATGCTCATCACACAAAGTTTGTCCTGGGTGTGAATCGAACCCACGACCTCCGGCTCAGCAGTCAGGGCCACTAGCCACTAACAGGCCCGTCAAGGAAGACTAGCTGGCGCCCACGGCTTCGCCCGCAAGATATCGAAGAAAAAAATATCCTAGGGCTCGAAACCGCTCCACTGCGGCAACTATGCAGTCATATACATAGATAGCTGTGCCCAGCGGTTTCACCCACTTTTCAGTTTCTTAGTATCGTACCGTGACGTTATTATAGTCTACTAGCTGTGCCCAGCGGTTTCACCCGCTGAGGTTTGAAAAACAGATGTTAGCCGATTCTCAGACCTACCCAATATGTACCTACCCAAAATTTCATAAGAATCGGTCGAGCCGTTTCGGAGGAGTACGGTAACTTACATTGTGACACGGAAATTTTATATATTAGATTAATTTCGTGTTAGAATACTAAATTTTAAGTCAATCCGCCAGAGGAATCGTTTTCTCCCATACAAATTTGTCGAAATGAAACTGAGATCTATTAAAAGCGATCGGCAGGGTTGCCTGGGAGTTTCGTACACCTAATTAAAATTCTTAGATTTTTAGAAATTGGTACCTAAAAGTTATAAATGAAAATGAATGGTTTAGTTGCTTTAATAAGTGGTACAAATTCTATCACAGAACAAAAAAAAATGTGTTGTACGAATTCTGCCGATTGCCTTTGCAATAGTCTAGAATACGACCTCCCCTGATCTTCAACTGGGAAACAAAAGGTTGACGCTATGTATTGTTCATAGCCACGTCAACCAATTTTAGATAAGCCCAACATTAGACTGGCGAACGATTCCGTAGGGAGCTCTCGTACGAAATGCATGCTCCCTCTGCGAATGTAACTTTGTTAAGAGGAGCTATTTTAAACATCATAATGGCATCTTATGCCTAGGCCACGAGCTATACAACCACGCGACACACAT
This sequence comes from Ochropleura leucogaster, assembly GCA_958449745.1. NCBI lineage: Eukaryota > Metazoa > Arthropoda > Insecta > Lepidoptera > Noctuidae > Ochropleura > Ochropleura leucogaster. The sequence goes on along the minus strand of OY288220.1, from coordinate 3,441,230 downwards.
TTACATGACTAAAATTATTATGATACTAGCTGACGTGATGGTCGCAAAAAGTACCCTATGTGTTATGCCAGACTATAATCTACCTCTGTGCTAAATTTCATTAAGATCTGTTCAACCGTTTTGATGTGAAAGAGTAACAAACATACATACATCCATGACGACACGATCGAATGCTGCACTGGGTGTTGCGGGTTCGATCCCCGAACGAAACAAATATTTGTGTGACCTACAGGTTGTTTCGGGTCTAGTCAACGATTTAAAAAAAAAACCACAGCAAATTAAAATTATGATATTAAGCAACTATAGAAATGAACAACGATATTTTGACGACTCTTTTGGCGCAGTGACTGAGTGATGGACTGCTACGCTGCGTTTCTGTGACGTGACTTACGGAGCAATATTCAAGAGAAGAAATCAAGTGACAGGCGCGGTCCGTATCGTTTGACGTGCAAGTTGTAAGGCGCGTCGTCCACACGACCAACAGTCGAGGTGTAGTCGAGGCGTAGGCACGCCGCTACGAGATTTTCGTTACAAATGTCGTGTGGGCAACGCGAGGCGTCACGCGAGGCCGTGACCGAGTCTTCAAGAAATATAACTTCAAACATGACAATGTTGTATAATTAAGTTCTTAATTTAATATGGCTGTATCGTTTCGTTTTAAAAGACAAAGGGTTATTAAGTTCTAAGTGGTTACTGGCTGGGAATGGGTTATTGTGTTTACTAATAAGTAAAGATTCTATTTACAAACACGTTTGTGTTTTTTGAAGCTGAAAATCACTTGTTCTAACTGTCATTGTGTTATTATTTTTTTACCTTATCTGAAAACTCTCTAGTTCCATTACAGTATTTAATTTTTTTTTTTCATAACCTTGTAATATAAATCCTTACTAATATTATAAAAGCGAAAGTGAGTTTGTTTGTTTATTTGTTTGTTTGTTTGTTACCTCTTCACGCTTTAATGGCTTAACCGATTTTGATGAATTTTGGTACAGAGATACTTGGGAACCAGGAGACGGACATAGGCTAATTTTTATTTAAAAAAAGTGGGATGTGAGGGAGAAAGAGGGAAGAAAAGGGAAAACTTAGCGTTGCTATTACAAATCAATAAGGCGCAAGAGGAACTGTGTTACCCCAAATTAAACGCGGGCGAAGCCGCGGGCGAAAGCTAGTATATAAATAAAGTAAACCTTGTTTCATCTATGGTAACATAAAAGAAATATTTTATTAGGCCTTCTTTTAGATACTTCAAAAATTAGGGACATGTATTTTTTTATTACAAATAAAAAAATACGTGTCCCTTATTTTTGAATAAAATAGAATAAAAATTACAAAGATATAGACTATTAAAATTACGCGTGACGTCACACGTAACTTTGAATAATCTAAAATATTTTAAATAGAATGTAATTACCTACATTACGTGCCTGGTCTGAAATAAATATTTTCAATTTCAATTAAAGTCAGCACTTTTTATTTACATGTTGACTCTTAATTAAATCTAGAAGTTAGACAAAGATTCTCGAACTAAATCTAGCAAATTTCACAAAAAGTTTGATCTAATTAAATACTTTTGTAACTTTTAATTATAATATTCGATTTATACTAGCAATCATTCAACAGATATCAATTAGTTATTAAAAACTTTACCCTTAATTAATAACTTCAGACTGATTAAAGTCTATCAAAAACCGGCCAATAGCGAGTCAGACTTACGCACAAAGCGCTGAGCGATCGACTGCTGCACTGAAGGGTAGGTTAGGTTAGGTTAAAATTGCGTCGCTGATGAGCCGTGTCGTCGAAGAGTCCTGTCGGCGAAGAGTCCCGTCGAAGTAAAGCCTTGTCGGTGTTCAGTCTGTCGGCGTAGTGTCTGTCGGCGTTTAGTCGTAGACTCGCTGCACTGCGTGTTGCGGGTTCGAACCCCGCACTGTACAAATATTTGTATAACCTACAGTTAGTTGTTTCGGGTCTGCCTGTTTGTGTATGTGAGTTTAAATGTTTGTAAACGCACCTTCGATACAGGAGAAATTCCAAGTGTAGGGCAATGTTTTAAAAATAGTCAGTCACAGTCAGTCCCACTAAATGCGGTTCAATATTAATAATAATAAATAATAAATAAATATCTTGGGACAGCTCACACACGGCTATCTGATCCCAAGCTAAGCAGAGCTTGTGTTATGGTAACCAGACAACTGATATACATACTTATATAATTTATAAATACATACATATTATAGATAAATCACACCACACACATATTGGCATTACGTGGAGCAACTGCCCATCTGACCGCTAAAACCTGGTTGGTACTGAATAACAAGATACCCTTTGGTAAGTTTGGCTGTCAAACTTTCGGGCCATTGCCAACCGTAACGACTGTCAAACGTCTACGAATAACAGAATTGCTACTATGACATCTTATAGCAATTCTTATTCCACTGAGTAAAAGAGATGGTGCTAGACACCCTGTATAGCTCTGTCTCTTTCCCTCAGCGGAATAAGAATTGCTTTAAGAGGTCATAGTAGGGCTACAGCTGGGCACAACGGCTTTTTTTTGCGGATGGGAACTCAAATATTGAATAAGGAAAATATTCTCCAAATTTAAAATCTTAATCTTAATATATATAAATCTCGTGTCACAATGTTTGTCCTCAATGGACTCCTAAACCACTTAACCGATTTAAATGAAATTTGCACACCGTGTGCAGTTTGATCCAACTTAAAAGATAGGGTAGGTAGGGTATGTAGGGTATGTAGGGTATGTAGGGTATGTAGGGTATGTAGGGTATGTAGGGTATGTAGGGTAGGTAGGGTATGTAGGGTATGTAGGGTATGTAGGGTATGTAGGGTATGTAGGGTAGGTAGGGTATGTAGGGTATGAAGGGTAGGTAGAGTATGTAGGGTAGGTAGGGTATGTAGAGTATGTAGGGTATGTAGGGTATGTAGAGTAGGTAGGGTAGGTAGAGTATGTAGGGAGGGTGGTCTATGTAGGGTAGATAGGGTAGGTAGGGTTTGTAGGGTAGACAAGTAGGTAGAAAGGTAGAAAATTGCATTGCAACGCATGCCGGGGCACAGCTAGTAATATATATAAATCACGTGTCACGTTGTTTGTCCGCGATGGACTCCTTAACTACTTAACCAATTTAAATTAAATTTGCACACCGTGTGCAATTTGATCCAACTTAAAAGATAGGGTAGGTAGGGTATGTAGGGTAGGTAGGGTAGTAGGGTAGGTAGGGTATGTAGGGTAGGTAGGGTATGTAGGGGCGGTAGGGTATGTAGGGTAGGTAGGGTATGTAGGGTAGGTAGGGTATGTAGGGTAGGTAGGGTATGTAGGGTAGGTAGGGTATGTAGGGTAGGTAGGGAATGTAGGGTAGGTAGGCAAATAAATGATATTCTAGGGTATGTAGGGTAGGGAGGGAATGTAGGGTAGCGGTAGGTAGGTAGGGTAGGTAGGGTATGGAGGGTAGGTAGGGTTTGTAGAGTAGGTCGGGTATGTAGGGTAGGCAGGTAGGTAAAAAGGTAGAAAATTGCATTGCAACGCATGCCGGGGCACAGCTAGTATATGTAGTCTTGGAGTGTTACGGCTGTATCATACGGAAAGACAGAGAGACATACAGGTCATTGCAAACAAACTAGACTCCAAATATCCTGAGAACATTTATTCGAGCTCAAAAATTTTTTTTTAATTAACATTGTCTGAAATAAAGATAAATAAATAAATATCTTGGGACAATTCATACACGGCTATCTGATCCCAAGCTAAGCAGAGCTTGTGTAATGGTAATCAGACAACTGATATACATACTTATATAATTTATAAATACATACATATTATAGATAAATCACACCGAGACACGGAACAAACAATCATGCTCATCACACAAAGTTTGTCCTGGGTGGGAATTGAAACCACGACCTCCGGCTCAGCAGTCAGGGCCACTAACCACTAGAACAACAGGTTCGTCAAAGATGTATTTAATTTCATTTATAAAAGTTCAATTCGGCAAGAGAACAAAACGAAAACTACCTTATTTGATCTAGAAACTATCATAATATTAAAAAAGTCAATGTTCTTATAATTTCAACACATAACAGAAAAACTTACCAAAATCGCGCTACTATAAAATAATATTAAACTTATATTGTTTTTTCATCCTCTATGGAATATTTTGAACTACAGTGGAGCCCCAAGCGGTTTTCATTTAAATATAAAAACGGGCAGCTTTTGATAATTCAATTTTATAAGTTGTTTAAGGGAAACTGTTTAGGTATATACTCTAGGGTAACTAAGTTTAAAACTAAAACTTAGGTACTCTAGAGAATATGTTATTACTGAATTTTGTACTAGAACTTTCAAGTTTAATTTTATGGATATCTTCTGGCATTGGAAACAACTGCGACTTTCTAAAAAAAACACAAATTGAAAGACACTACCGACTTCCGGAAGTCGGTGGAAAAAATCGATGAATCAAACTAAAGTCCATAATTAAGTAAAAATAATTAGAAAGTCATAAATGGGGAACGAACCCGCGACACGCAGCGTAGTAGTCGATTGCTCAGCCACTGCGCCAACCGTGTCATTTGAGTTGGGAAAAAGCTAGGCAGATTATGATGACAAATTCTCTCTGGATCTGATTTATTAGAAAAAATAACAAAAGTAGTACCTAAAATTACAATATCTTTAAAGAATCAGGTTCTAAACCAAACCCTTTTTCGACGTTTTACAAGTAGGCCCATGTAGGCCCATCTGAAATAAAACATGTTTTGATTTTTATGTAGCCCTTTCTGATGTAAAACAGAACACCAAATATTTTACACTAGCTGTTCCTCGCGGTTTCACCCACGCTGCTCAGCACCTGTTGGTCGTAGCGTGATGTTATATAGCCTATAGCCTTCCTCAAGAAATGGACTATTCAACACTAAAAGAATTTTTCAATTCGAACCAGTACTTCCTGAGATTAGCGCGTTCAAACAAACAAACAAACAAACTCTTCAGCTTTATAATATTAGTATAGATAGAGCAACACCCCAAATCACAGAATACTTAGTAAGATTTGTGATCAGCCTTTTCAATTTCTGACCACCTGTAATGACGGTTAAGGATCTATAAATAACATCTGGGAACAAACCACTGGGTTTCATGTACTTTTGAGACCCTCCCTGTCTCGCTGTGTAATGGATGGTCACCCAAACATGGACTGTCTCCAACAAGCATTGCTTTAAAAAAAAAAAACGCTGCCCCACACTAAATAATTCTCCTGTATCGTGGGTGCATTTAAACTCACATACACAAACAGTCAGACCCGGAACAACTACCTATAGGTCATACATAATTTTGTTACGTACGGAGATCGAACCAGCGACACGCATCGCAGCAATCGATCGCTCAACCACTGCGCCAACCATGTCGTCCAAATTAATTTGCTTTTACTTTAAGAAAATTTCAACTTTATCTGAAGAACCTGGTTACATATCTGTTTCGTTGACTATACAGTAGAGATGCCACGAATATTCGGCAACTATTCGGTATTCGGCCTATTCGGCCACTTTTTTGCAATTCGGTATTTAGCCGAATAGAACGTACAATACCGAATAGCAAATCTTTTAAAAAAAGACACGTTATTTTACTAAAAATAATGCATTAATTTCTAAATAACAACATTTAAGTAGTTAAAAGAAATCAGTGGTAAGTTGTGATAGATAAAAACGAGCTTTTCAGCATTTTTCTGCGCGAACGCAACGAGAAAAACAGGTTGTGACTTGTCTTATTCCAGCTAACGCACCCCCACCAAGCATGTACTTCGCGCCAAATATTCGGCGGCCGAATATTCAGCGTTTCGGCAACAGTGTTGCCGAATATTCGGTATTCGGCCAATTCACTATTCGTGGCATCTCTACTATACAGTCAGCTACAGCATTGCGATTGTGCCGCGGCTTTTAGCGTTAACATCGCGACGCAGTTCTAGTAAGCGACAGCCCTAAAGCGGGTAGCTCAAGGCCTGAATCTAATATCACTCAACACTGGAGCTACTCGACAATCGCTTCTCATGAATTTTAAAAAGGCATTTTCTTTGAAGAGAACTGCGCTTAATCTCCTGAGAGGAATTGAGGGTAAACATGAGTAGTAATAGAGCGCGCAGGATAGCATGAGTGCGCGTGTAAACTTAAAGTAAATACGTCGATTTTGAACTTGAGGACCTCAACTCGCAAAGCACCCACAGGATACTATAATTTGAACGACTATTTGAATGATACTTTGACATCCTAATTAAATTGTAATAATCATTGACATATCTATTAAAGTTTGACATTGAATAATAATTTGACATTGTATTGTACTTTTAGTTTAAATTGTAATCATGTGATCATTGACATCTCTATTAATAATTACTGATATAGTCTCCAGCGTTTGATTGTCTACCATAGTACCTAAGTGATATTGGCAAAGTTGTGGTGTCTCCTTCCACAAACGCCATTAAATAAATAAGTAAAGTGAAGTGACATCTCTATTACAATTTGACACACAATCAAAACATTGTATTGTACTTTTGGTTTAATTAAATACTGATAATATTTATTTAATTAACATGCCACTAACTAAACCTTTAATTCCTATTTTAATTTTTGTCTGAAAATTTATTTTTGTACCTAATATGTATTTGCACGCCCAGTGGCAGAGTATAATGAGACCTTTGTTTATATTTAAGACCGTAAAAATGTACCATATTCAGGCAATTAAATGAATTTGAAATTGGATTTGAGGATAGTCTAGTTGGTAGCTCACAACCTCATTAGTAGACACGCAAGAAGTATTCATTAAAAAAAAAAACGCTTAACCTTGTGGCCAGGATTACTCACGAGCTACTTGCTTTTAAATACAGTCTTGTGGAATCGAATGTGCCTTACTATAGATATGTGTCCGACCCAGTTCTCGAAAATGAGAATATCACATTGTACTGGGAGCGATCCATCATCACCGACAGGACTATTGTGGCTTATAAATCTGATATAGTGGTGGTGGATCGATCAGAGCGGTGCACAATGATTGTACACATGATGGTCTCGCAAGCCGAGAAAGATTAACAAATCAAGTATATTGACTTGGCTCATGAGGTTGTCGACATGGCTTCCAGTCTAACCAGTACTTTTTTAATGAATGTGAGTTCATATCTGACCTTATTAACCCAGTACTGAGAAAAATGATACTCCTTAGTGAGGCTGGCTGTCAGACTTTGGGAACGCTGTCCAATACCTACAAATGATAGCCGCGAACTACGGCTTTACGTGCTTATCCTTACTAATATTATAAAAGCGAAAGTGAGTTTGTTTGTTACGCCTAAATGGCCAAACCAATTTTGATGAATTTTGTTACAGGAATAGTTGGGTCCCTAGAGGCGGACATATCCAATTTTTTTTAAAAGTGAGAATTGGGGGAGATAGATGGTAGAAAAGGGGAGAGTTCGATCATCACGCCGGTTAAAGTTAGCGTTAGCCCAAAGTAACTATGCCACGTGGAGGAACTCACGAGCGGAAGCTAGTCATCATCTGCCTAGCCTTTTCCCAACTATGTTGGGGTCGGCTTCCAGTCTAACCGGATGCAGCTGAATATCAGTATTTTACATGGAGCGACTGCCTATCTGACCTCCACAACCCAGTTAATACTGGGTAATACGATACCCCTTGGTAAGACTGGTTGGCAGACTTTCGGAACACTGACTACCTGTAACGACTGTCAAAGATCTACAAATGACAGCCGGGAGGACCAACGGCTTAACGTGCTTTCCGAGGCACGGAGGAAACTCGGTATGTAATGGGTGGTCACCCATCCACAGACCAACCTAGGCAAGCGCGGCTTAACCTTAAGATCGACCCGAGCGGCTGCTTTTATTTAGCCACGAGCTCCTCGAACTTTATATGTATTACGAGCGGAAGCTAGTAATACATATAAATGATAAATAAAAGTTTTTTAAAAGGTGAACCTTATTTTGAATAGCCTAAAGTTGAAATTACGCCTCTACCAACCCCACCAAACCATCAAATTCACTACAGTACAGGCCACACTAAATGTGGACACAATACAACATGATACTGGTTTATTTAAAAAAAGAATGACCTAGTGCATTAGTGAAACGGATGCCTCCTCGTCTGTGTAGCAGATGAGAACTTGCTAGTGTTGAGAAGAAGTTGACGTTATCGATAAACTTGAAAATTGGGGCAAAGATTTTGAATGTATGGAATAGGATGAAACAGGACATCGTGAAGTGATTTTCGTTGCAGTGTCAATGGATTAGGTTTCCCCTCGGCTTAGGTTTGAAAGAAAGAAAAAATATTTATCGGTCGTAAATGATGACAAGCCCTCAAAATAGACATACAAAAGCATCACAGATATGTATAAGCACAAATTAAAATAAAATAAACATTATATTTCTTGCAATTATATAAACACGATTTTTACTCCAATAAACTAGCTTTTTTAATTTGATCTTCTTGTCTTTTTTTTATTATTATACAAGTCCTCCTTTTTTTGTTTTCTAATGTTATTTTATTTAAAATGTTGTGTCTACACTGTATCTCTTTTTTCTTAGTAATATGTGGAAACGTCGTGGATTGTACACTAGCCTACTCCTAATATGTTGTAATACTTTTTTGTAACATTAATTGTACAATTGTTTGTTTTCCCTAAATAAATAAATAGTTGCAAAAGTCCCACTGTGGTCCAGCCTTTTCTTTTTACAAACACATACGAAACAAGTTTTTTTTTTTACTAAGGGTTTAGTTTAGTAGCTAAAACAATTCATGTAACGTCTTTGTTCTAAGATTGGAGGACACTCCAATCTTACTAATATTATAAATGTGAGTGTTTCTGAGGATAGATGGATGGATGTATGGCTGTTTGTTACTCTTTCACGTCAAAATCGCTGAACGGATCTTGATGAAATTTATCACAGAGGAAGATTATAGTCTGGAATAACACATAGGATACTTTGTTTTCGATGATCACGCGGGCGAAGCCGCGGGTGGATATTCTTTCTGCATAGACTTCTTCATAAAGTTCATTTTGTGTAAATTTGATGCTTCTTTTAACCAACGACTTTTCATAAATCTTTAGTACGTAACATAACATCGACAATTGTCTATCGACATTCAGCCAAGCACTATCAAATGTCGTGCCAGAAGATTATTATCCCAGAGATTACCATTCCACGAGACACAGCCAAAATACTAAAAAGAGTTGCGAATCTGCATCACTGACTTCACAATTAGGTGAATGTTTTATCTTCAACCCTTTTTAGTTTAATGAGACTATTGGTAAACTTTGTACACATCATTTCGAAGGATTTGTATCTTCAAGCTATTTACGCCCCGTTCACGACGACCAGCTTCGCGATTTGCGATAAATTTTTGCCGCGACTTAAGTCATTTAAAAGAAGAAAAAACTAAACCCCATATTAGGATGTTTTCCTGTATTTGGGTGCGTACAAACATTTAAAATCGTTTACACAAACAAAAGTATTAACATGATTTTGAAAAAAACGAAAACTTTGGTACTGACACATTTTTTTTTTGTTTCTAGGCGGAGCTAAACTGAGTGTCAGACTTTTATTGTGCACACAGTGGCGATCTGCCCAGCGTGGGCGGAGCACCGCCGTGCCCTCGTAGAGGCGATCGGCGGCGGTGATCTCTCGCGTCCGGCCCTGGTCCAGGCCATGGTCCGGAGCGAGAAGGAATGGGAAGCGGTCACCACCTTCTGCGAAGCAGTAATGCTAGCAAAGGAGGTGGCCGGGCGTTTGAGGGAGAGAACATCTGCCCAACCCAGCCGCCGCGGGAGACGCCCATGGCGCCGGGCGCCGCGAGACGACTTCCGGCCACCGTAGATGCGAGCCTGTGGGCGGTGAGCAATGGGTAGTTCACCGTCCGACCGTCGATTGACGACAGGCCGTGTCGACGGCGCGTTCGTGTTTCACGCGCGCCTTAAAGAGAGTCAGCAAAGCAGAGGGGCTTGCCAGAGCCTCCGCCTGCCGGGGTTGCGGGTTGTTCGAAAGAGATACCGCGGCCTCGGAACGTAAAGGGCAATAGAAGAAACATGGGTGGGTTTTAGTAAGTACAAGTCTGACATGACCCCCCGCTCCACCCAGAGCGGGGGAAGTCATTGGCTGATTTCCCACCCGAAAAAAAAAAATGCCAAAAATGACAAAGATAGTTACGTGTGACGTCACTCGTTCCGAGAAAAATGCATCAACGCGTGACGTCACACGTAAATTTAATGCGCTATATCTTTGTAATTTTTATTCTAATTTACAAATAAAAAAAAACGTGTCCCTTATTTTTGAATAACCTAAAAGGCAGACTAATATTTTTTTTAAAACCTAGCCTATATTTACTGTATATGTAGTTCTGTCCATAAAAACTTTTTTGACATGTTTTTTTTTCTTTTTCGCTCACTTTCCACTTTTTTTTAAACATTAGTCTATGTCCGTCTCTAGGGTCACAACTATCTCTATAACAAAATCGGTTTAGCCATTAAGGCGTGAAGACGTAACAAATAAACAAACTCACTTTCGCTTTTATAATATTAGTAAGAAAGTAAGGATTCCATCATCTACACAAAATCTCTTTTTTAAATTTGCTCAAAAATCACTCTAATTGCTACGACATAAACATCAAATTGCTTCCAATAATGTGTGTCCTTACTAGAACATCATACTGCTTAGCTATAGGATAGCTGTTCCGGATCTTCGTTTGTATTGCCTTTGACAACGAGATTAGATCCTTGGTTTCCGTGAGTTCTTTGTGAGGACAAAGCTGGTTTTGAAGACGTTCCTCTAAGGAATGCACTGTTGTATTACGCAATGCTCAGACCGCGGAAATAATTATAATAATAAAAAAACCGACTTACAAACAAATACTAAAATCATAGAAAATAAATTTACTTCTTTTTTTTATTCACTGATTTTTTTCCAGTAAAAATTGTGCACATATAAAAAAAAAACAGAGTTTTAAAATGTTATGTTGTTTGTCTGTGAAATACGCGATTGGCGCAAAGGCAATTGTTACGGGTTGGGCTATTTGTGTATGTGAGTTTAAGTGTTTCTAAACGATACAGGTGAAGTCATTTGCGTGCTTCCATTTTTTCTGATTTCACCACGGTAAAAGGTTGAAATTCCTATAGCCGGTGGTGTTTTCTTTTTTAAAGCATAACAAGGCTATTTCTAGTTTTTTTTTTAAATCTGTTTTTCAGTAGAACATCACAAATAAACATGATCATTTATTAAATAGTTTGCTTCTAACAACAAATTGACATTTTTCATAATTTTTATTTGAATAATGTTTGTTTTTTTTTAATATTTGGCTGTTCAGCGGTTTCACACCTTTGTTTTTTTTTTCAGTCTGAGTAGACAAAGCGAGGAAAAAAGTAAATTAAATCATAGTTTAATTTTGAATAATGTCAAAAGTACTTTTGTTCTGTTATTTAATCTCTTCGCAAGTGAAGTAATAATTGACGTCTGAATTGCGTGACAATTTGTCACTGCTGTTCTCGGCTCTATAACACCCTCGCCTGCGGCTGGGACGTTAAATCCGCTTCGGCTGCAATGCCAAAGTTTCCTCATTTAAACCAAAATGTACTATTTGTCTAATCTTACGCCCTCAGTAACAGCATGTTTTTCAACCTTCAAACATGAATAAACAAACCATCCGTATTTTCAGTGGACATTAAAATATTCCGTGGCAGTAAACAAAATGGGAGCAAAAGTTAACTCATATCCAAACTGTGATTACTTTTTTGATTAACTACGCAACGGCTATTTGACAACTCGTTAAATTTGGACCTCTTCATTTGAACTTGGTTTAAGGTGTCTGACAATTTGTGACTGTTTTGAGTAATTCTCAGAAAATCATGTTTTATTTTACTCGTTATGGTTTTCGCTTGGAAGTTTGGTCGTGTTAAATAAGTTTGTTAAACGTCTTTTGGGTGGAATATTAGGATATACCGCTGTTTTTATTATGATGATGAAAGATGGGCATTCAACATTTGTTTAAGTTACGCTTGTAATGCAGACTTGCCACCCCTACTAAAGCGTATTTTTAGTTTTTGTTTATCAACTGTTACCTCGTTGTATTATCCATCTGTTGTTTAATGGGTCGTGGAGGTCAGATAGGCAGTCGCTTCATGTGAAATACAGGTAGCCAGCTAAATCCGGTGAGACTTAAAGCCGACCCCAACATAGTAACGAAAAGGCTGGGCAGGTGATAAATCAACTACCAAAAATGGTAATGAGTATACCATTTGTTTAATAATCTCATCACCGTTCGAAAAAAACATTTAGATTCAGATCTATACAGCAGTTCAAATACTATGCTTTTCATTTATTTAGTTATAGTAATTTTCTGATGTAGTCTAGCTGTTTGTGTATGTGAATTTAATCTACAATACAGTAGAAAATCCTAGTTTGAGTCAACGCATTTATTTTTATATAAAAACAAGCTGTGCCCAGCGGTTTCACCCGCTGCTCACTTAGGGTTATGAAAAATAGATGTTGTCCGATTCTCAGACCTACCCGATATGTACAGAAAATTTCGTTTAAATCGGTCCAGCCGTTTCGGAGGAGTATAGAAACGAAAACTGTGACACGAGAATTTTATATATTAGATGAAAGCAATGGTTAAATTCTCTAAAACTTATACTACTAAATATTATTTTTTTTGCGAACGGGTAATCATCAAATACCTAATTTTTACTATCGAAAACCCACTTATGTTCCTTCTTTTGACTTTTATGTTCCGGGGCCGCAGTATGGTATCTCTTTCTGCAACCCCGGGAGGCGGTGACCCTGGCAGGCACTGTGTTTTGCTGACATCTCTTTGAGCCAATTTACTAATCTTAGATGTTTTTCTTCAAATATTCACCCAAATATAATGCTCTGCAACTTATAATACTTAAATGGGTGAACCCATTTAAGTATTATAAGTTGCAGAGCTATGAATCGTTGCTTATACATTTCGGAAAGGCGTTTTCTCAATACTTCACTGCTCAATCTAATTGCCTGTACTAACAATAGAGTCTAGACCAATAGTGCTTTGTAATCCAAAACACTTTTACAAAGAGGGTTAAAAACAGCATTCTTGGACTCAAATAAGCAATTGCCTTATGTAAAATAATTGGTATTCAGTTTTATCCAATATATTTATTTTTACATTTAATCCTTACTAATATTATAAAAACTAAATTGAGTTTGTTTGTTATGTTTTCAGGCGTTAATGGCTAAACCAACTTTGATAAGTTTTGGTACTGAAATAGTTGGGACCCTGGAGACGGACATAGGCTATTTTTGAGGATTGAGATATGAGGGAGAAAGAAGGGAAAAAAGGGAAAACTTAGCATTGATATTACAATACAAAACAACAGGTAGCAGGTACCTGTGAATCAGGAAAAGGGAACTGTGTTATCCGCCGAATGTGAAGCAGCGGGCAAAAGCTAGTGAAATCATAAAACGTTTAACAAAGTAAATATTAATGTCAAATCATTAAACGTCAAAGTGTTTAAAATAAAGGAATAAACAATAAATAAATGAAACAAAAAAAAAAGTGTGTGTGTCAGCTCCGACGCACGACTGAAGTTTACTCCTTAAGTACGAGTATCTAACCATACGCAAAAAGAGTTTATTCAACTGAAAAAAGATTAATATCATGAAGGGGTTCAGAAATTAATGAAAAACACTCACAGCCAAATTAGAAAGTTGCGCACTAAAGGTGCGCACCAAAAACGTGACACATTTTCGTTACTTTAGTAGGTTTTACCCCTCGGATTTTTCTCATACCGGGCGCCTTATATGAAAATCGATTCTTAAGGAGTAAACTCCAATAAAAATTCTGACACTCATTGAGTAAATTAAATTGGAAGTAGCTACCATAACTACATAATAGACTAATTTTGCAGTTAACCTCAAAAGCACTGACTTACAAACAATTAATTACTTGTTATGACAAGTACGTAAGTGATGCAGCTAATGATTTAGGAAAGACCCCGCAATACTAACCTCTTAGCCTATATCTATTGCATAAATTAGCTGAGGTGGAATTTAGTTTTATTATAAACTAGCTTTTGCCCGCGGCTTCGCTCGCGTTGAATTCGGTAGCGCCTTATTGATTTGTTATAGCAACGCTAAGTTTTCCCGTTTCTTCCCTCTTTCTCCCTCATATCTCACTCTTTTTTTTTTCATAATAGCCTATATCCGTCTCCTTGTTCCCAACTATCTCTGTACCAAAATTCATCAAAATCGGTTAAGCCATTAAAGCGTGAAGAGGTAACAAACAAACATACTCACTTTCGCTTTTATAATATTATAGTAAAGTAAGGATTTTAAGTAGGATGTGAAGTTAGATAAGAAGGGGAAATGGATTTGTTGAGAGTTAATATCGCCCTGAAAAATTTCAAGTACAAAATTTCATATACTTAATTATTTATTTATGTATGCAACTTTAAGACTAAGATCACCTTTAAGCTTTCTTTCTGCCTTTCTGTAAATACTTTAGAATAGGCTATAAGTTTCCAAATAAAATTTGATTAGTTCGTCTTTTAGATTATTCGAAAATTACGTCACGTATTTTTATTTGTACATTAGACCAAAAATAACAAATATATAGCCCATTAAAGTTATATGAAACGTCACGCGTTGCTGCATTTTTTGACAACAAGTGACGTCACACGTAGCTTTAATGGGCTATAAATATTTGGCTTTTTTATTCTAATTTACCAATAAACAAAAATAAATAAATAAATATCTTGGGACAACTCACACACGGCTATCTGATCCCAAGCTAAGCAGAGCTTGTGTTATGGTAACCAGACAACTGATATACATACCTACTTATATAATTTATAAATACATACATAAATATTATAGATAAATCACACCCAGACACAGAACCAACAATCATGCTCATCACACAAAGTTTGTCCTGGGTGGGAATCGAACCCACGACCTCCGGCTCAGCAGTCAGGGCAACTAACCACTAGACCAACAGGCCCGTCTAAACAATAAAACAATAAGTGTCCTTTGTTTTTGAATAATCTGAAAGACGAACTAAATATAATGTAATTATTTTGGACCTGGACACTACCCTATTATCACCACACATTAAGTTTCCTTCAATTAATGTTTTTATTCACCAAAGTTAAGCAATTGCGAGACAGACTCGCGCACCAAGGGCTCCATACAAACTTGCAACATAAACAGCCATATCTTTTGACTGCGTAGACTTAAGCGCAATACACACTAAACCCGCCGGGCCGCGGACAAAGCCCGGCGACATAACCCGGCGTCCTGTATGAAAAGAATCATCGCGGCAACATGACCCCCGCGTGTTGCCCGCCGATACGTTGGCGTCTTGGGTACGCCTGCGCTCAGTTGCCCGGCGACGCTCGACCTGTAGTGCAGACTGCCATATAAATTTCTCATCTCAAGCCGCCGACCAAATTTTCCGACTTGTATTAAGTGAAGTCGCCAACTAGACCGCCGACAAAAAGTTGCCGATATATGCCGCTTTAGAGGGTTAATCTCGAAAGAACTACAGACTTTGGTACTTAAACGCGTTCCCGAGATAAAGACCACGCTCCAAGAGACCACTGATTTGAGTATTTCATTTTAACATTTCAACTGGATATCTTAAGGCGTTCCCGAGATAGAGAGTCTTGACTGACAGACGGACAACAAAGTGATCCAATAAGGCTTTCGTTATTATTATTTTTTATTGAGAATGAACTCACTCTTGACCTCGATCTCGCCTGATGGTAAGCGACAGATGAGGTCTACAATGGAGCGAGCGAGCCCAGAAGATGCCTATTGACTCTTGTTTTGAATGCAGACGGGTCGTATGTGGTAGGGAACACAGAAGCCGGTAGAGAGTTCCACACCTTGGCCGTGCGCACAAGTAAAGCTTTGTATCCTTTTGAGGTACGGAACCCTAAATATTAGGAAAACTTTTCCTCGACAATTCCTACCGTTGTTTTTTTAAACATCCGTTTAAGTAATGGTAAGTTAATCTGTAGATATACAATCGATAGAAGTATCCACTTTATGGCGTATGTCATAGTTATTGAACGCGGAAAAACAAAACAAATATTTACTACTACTTGCAAGATCTTTTCGCAGTTATATGTTAAGCCACAGATTATGTAGAAAAGGTTAAAGGACAATTTCCTTTCCAGTTTTTTAATCTCAGATTTTGCTTCTAAATCAAAGGACTATGGG
Organism: Ochropleura leucogaster; assembly: GCA_958449745.1. Taxonomy (NCBI): domain Eukaryota; kingdom Metazoa; phylum Arthropoda; class Insecta; order Lepidoptera; family Noctuidae; genus Ochropleura; species Ochropleura leucogaster. The sequence continues at coordinate 3,424,980 of OY288220.1, read as the reverse complement.
CATTTTGGAACATAGCTTAGAACAGTCTCAGAGGTTGGTGACAAAAAAAACTGCATTAAAAGTTAATTTATTTTTGTAACGTTTCGATTTCCTATAAATCTTTCTTCATACTAATATTATAAATGCGAATATTTGTGAGGATGTATGGATGTTTGTTACTAATACGGCCGAACGGATCTTGATATAATTTGGCACAGAAGTAAATCATGGTCTGGAATAACACATAGGATACTTTGTTTTTTGATATCTTGCCGGCCAAGCCGCGGGTGCTAGTTATCTTACTAATATTATGTTTCATTCACGTCAAAACAGCTGAACGGATCTTGATGAAATTTGACATAGAGGTAGATTATGGTTTGGAATAAAACAAAGAATGCTTTTTTTCGGTATCATGCGGGTGAAGCCGCGGGCGCCAGCTTCTTAACAATACACTTCGTGGTTATACACTTATCTGAAAAAATGGAACTTAAAAATAACTGAAGCATTTCGGGAAGACCGTTTCGAAGCATGCTGGCGTAATGATAAGATATGTAACTGTGTTTACAATTATACGTCACAAGCGATTGAAGCAATCATGACAGATTTGCTGTCTATTATGTGTAGGTTGTTTGTGTGCGTGAGTTGGGCGCTTTCAATTTAAACGTTTCGTGTCGTACCGCTACGGTGCCGAAGCGGTGAGTTTGTCGGACTGCACACGGACGGTTGTCTTTTTTCATACAGTTGACGCCTGGCGTTTGTCGTCCTGCCGTCGAGTGAGCGTAGTACTAACGCTGCCGCAGACGCCACACCGCGCGCTTTGTATGAAAACAAACGACCGTCCGTGTGCAGTCCGACAAACGCACCGCTTCGGCACCGTAGCGGTCCGACACGAAACGTCTAAATTAAAAGCGCCCTAAAAGTTTCTAAACGCATCCACGAGACTGGCGAACGCACGACGTTTTATTTAAAAAAAACATATTGAAGAGTCTCTTTGTATATCGCCACGATTTAAATATTAATGAGACCAACAAAAGAAATTGCTGAACATGCAGACAGAAATAATAACATTCGGATGAATTATATTTCTCGTTTTTTTGGAACTTGTTTAACAAAACAACACTGTCCTTGTATAGTTATGTGCATTTTTTTATAATCACAAAAAAAATCGTCTATTCTTTAGTACACTTATATTTTCACACGTTTTTTTTAAAAAAAAATACTTAGAAAGTAGTAATCCACCAGCATCAGGAACACGGTCTAAGCTACCGATGGTAGGGCACGCCACAATAGTGCCAGTAAGTCCCCTCTTTGAGGAGTGGCTGGAGAGGCGTCATGGCGTCCTCACCTACCGCCTGACGCAGCTCCTCACCGGACACGGAAGTTTCGGGAGGTTCCTGCACATAATCGGGCGGGAGGAAACGCCTGGGTGTCACCATTGTGGCGATCGCCCGGAGGATATGGTGGAGCACACAGTGGCCGTCTGCCCAGCTTGGGCGGAGCACCGCCGTGCCTTCGTAGAGGCGATCGGCGGCGGCGATCTCTTGCGTCCGGCCCTGGTTCAGTCTATGGTCCGGAGCGAGAGGGAATGGGAAGCGGTCACCTCCTTCTGCGAAGCAGTAATGCTAGTGAAGGAGGAGGCCGGGCGTTTGAGAGAGAGAGAACCTCAAACCACCCCAGCCACCGCGGGAGACGCCCCGGGCGCCGGGCGCCGCGAGACGACTCCCGGCCACCAGAGATGCAGGCTTGTGGACGGTGAGCATAGGCAGCTCACCGTCCGTTCGTCGATTGACGACAGGCCGTGTCGACGGCGCGTTCGTGTTTCACGCGCGCCTTAAAGAGATGTCAGCACAGCAGAGGGGCTTGCCAGAGCCTCCGTAGAACATAAAGGCAATAGAAGGAACGTGGGTGGGTTTCCGCCCAGAGCGGGGGAAGTTATTTGATGATTTCCCAATCAAAAAAAAACCTACATGCACGAGTCCGACTCGCACTTGGCCGTTTTTTAATATATTGATTAATTTTACGTGCACACGGCAATCAACGTTCCTTCTCTGTTACCAAAAACAACGAGGAAATCATTTTGTTCTCCAGAATGTAACAAAAACTTGTTTTAAAAGCGAACGCTATCAAATGTGAATATTAATGTATCAATTTTGTATTATTAAACATGAGTATCAGACTACACGTTATGAAAACACTTTTGAAGTTATTTTTCTTGAACACACAGACATAAAATTATTCAGTTCCAGTGTAACAAGATCTCGCTTTGTATAGAATTACGGTACAATGAGAGATCTGCATCAACTGGTTTTGTATAGCTTGGTTGTGCAGGAACAGTACATCAAAAACTAGCCTAGAGCGAGTCAGACTCGCGAACCGAGGGTTCTGTACAAACTAGCGACATAAACGGCCATATATTTTGACTGTGTAGATTTTTCCACAGCTTCAAGGAACTACAGACTTGAGTATCTTTACTAATATTATAAAAGTGAAAGTGAGTTTGTATGTTAAGTCTTCACCCCTAAAAGGCCAAACCGATTTTGATGAATTTTGGTACACAGATAGTTGGGACCCTGGAACCGTTTCTTGGGTCCCAAATATCTCTTTTTAGTTCATAGACTAAAAAAGTGAGAAAAGGGAGAGAAAAGGATAGAGAAAAATAATTATTAATAAACGTTTTTTTTTTCTTTCGATCATCATGCGGGTTCAAAAGTAACTATGATGCCACGCAGACGAAGTCGCGGGCGGAAGCTAGTATGGTTAAATATACTACTCGATACCTTTACATGTTCTCGCACTTGGCACGTTTTTAAGGTATTTGGATTTAAAATAATCTAGCCTTTTAATGTGCTGGGTATGGTATTTAAAAACAAAACCTAGTGCTTACTCAGGTTATCTTTTAAGATCATACGACACATTTCATCGAAATAACTTAGGGCAATAATTATGCGTGATAAACAAGCTTACTTAAACTTTTATCATATTATTAAATTCGGAGAGCATTTCATTTGGGTACGAACGTCCTCTCAGAGGCAAAACATAGGCATAATACAAGTATCCTGTCGTGTCTGCTCCACTCTTTTGTTTAAATATTTCAATGAAGTGACAACTCGAATAGTCAACATTACATTACCGATCTTAGTGGACTTCACTCGCTTTGGAATAAATACGTATATCAGGTTAGTTATATATTTTTTTAAAGTTTTTTTAAACGTTTTTGAATTTGGAATCGTGCTGGCTGGTATTTTTTTATCCTTTTCGAGTAGATACGTGATTTTCTTGTGTTGGTTTTTAAATATTTTATTCGAAATTGTTGATCTTTTCAAATTCATATTCTATTTTCAAATTCATGACCCATTTAAATCAATTAGCAGAGAACAAGTTAGTTTATTAGTATTTATAGGTCAAATTCTTCAACTGAATTTTAAACTAGTTGGATTCAACCGATTGCGCTCAAATTTTTCAAACAAGTTTGTGGTGACAATACTTTTATATGGAAATACATACATCCATAACTTGCAGTCAGGATCGGTTCCTTATGAAAGAACTCCTCAACAGCTTATAGCAAGAACAGGATACTTCGTACACGCGTACAATGTTGATAGACAAAACCATTTTTTTTTTAAATCTTGTCTGGGTGGCTTCTAAAACAGTATAAGTACAAACTTATTACTCATAAATGATTGTTTCCCTTGTTTCTAAAGTTATTGCAGTTCTTATAATTATTGCCTTTAAATTGTTATTGATTGCTTAGTTTAATGTGATAATTCGCGTATTACAAATATAAAACCAAACATGGATGTTTAATTGAGAATAATAAAATGTACGAATAACAAGAGGCGTAGAAAATTAACATTTAAAAAACAAACATCATTTTATTATTTGCATAGTTGAGTAATATTTAAAAAATACAATATCCATAAATAATAATTTACATAAATTATCAACAAAAAACAACACAAACTCAAATACACACTTATTTAAAACAATGGAATATGAATTTTGTTAAAAAAAATGTATTTTGATTTCTGGTACTGTCATAATTTGGTGAGCAGAATTTGTGACTGGTACAAATAGTTTTTACCATATTTTATCAACATACAAAAATACCAAGTTTAGTAGGGTTTGTCGAACTAAATAACCACTCAGATCAATCTTCATATTAACCCGAGCTTGCTTGGTTTGGTCTTTGGATGGGTGAACCCATTACTCATCGATTTTTTTCCGTGCCATTTTAAGGTCTTTGACAGTTGTCACAGCTCATTCAGTGGCTCAAAAGCCATACCAAGGGCTATCGTCTGAGCACACAGGGCGGAGCACCGCCGTGCCCTCGTAGAGGCGATCGGCAGCGGCGATCTCTCGCGTTTGGTCCTGGTTCAGTCCATGGTCCGGAGCAAAAGAGAATGGGAAGCGGTCACATCCTTCTGCGAAACAGGGAGACGCTCCGGGCGTCGGGCACCGCGAGACGACTCCCGGCCTCCGTAGATGCGGCCCTGTGGACGGTGAGCAATGGGTAGCTCACCGTCCGTCCGTCTTTTGACGACAGGCCGTGTCGACGGTGTGTTAGTGTTCCACGCGCGCTTCAAAAATAGTCAGCAAAGCAGAGAAACGCACGCTATAAACATAGAACGTAAAGGGCGATAGAAGGAACATAGGTGGGTTTTAGTAAGTACAAGTCTGACACTCTCCCCCGCTCCGCCCAGAGCGGAGAAAGTGATTTGATGATTTCCCATCCGAAAAAAGGGGTATCGTATTACCCAATGCAAACCGACAGATAGTTGTGTTGGTCAGGTAGACAGCCACAGTGTTAAATACTTGTATAGTCAAAAGAAAAACAGTTTTTTACTTTAGCACAGGACAAGAATATAAAAAAAAAACCCGGCTCGCGCACCGGTAGTTCCGTACAAACTTGCGACATAAACAGCCATATCTTTTGACTGCGTAGACTTAGAGAGTTGATTTGGACCACAGATTTAAGTATTTAGTTTTAACTAGCTGCGCTACGCGGTTTCACCTGTTGGTCGTAGCGTGCTGTCATATAGCCTATAGCCTTCCTCATGAAATGGACTATCCAACACTAAAATAATTTTCCAATTCCAACCAGTAGTCCCTGAGATTAGCGCGTTCAAACAAACAAACAAACAAACTCTTCAGCTTTATAATATTAGTATAGATATAGATTAGTATAGATTTGAACTCGATACCTCCACGCGTTTCCGAGATAAATGGTCTTGACAGACAGACTGACAACAAAGTTATCCTGTACGGGATCTGTTTCCTTTTGAGGTAAAGAACCCCAAAATTTTTTTATACAGCTGTAACTTGTTTAAAAAACCCGCGAAATAATTTCTAATTAGGAACCCTATTGAGCGCATGACCTTAATGTCTTACAAAATATAGATCATAGACATACCTCCATTTCTTGATACGTGAGAACCTGAGTAACCGGTCCGGCTGTCTTATCGTAACCGGACGGTCTGGTCAGAAACCGGATAGGTCATCGTTGATGATGTAAACACCATACCAGCCAGTATGTGACTTTTGAGAGGAGCTCGTGGCTAAATAATAGCAGCCGCTCAGTTCTATCTTTAGGTTAAGCCGCGCTTGCCTAGGTTGGTCTGTAGATGGGTGACCACCCGTTACATACCGAGTTTCCTCCGTGCCTCGAAAAGCACGTTAAGCTGTTGGTCCCGGCTGTCATTTGTAGATCTTTGACAGTCGTTACAGTAGTCAGTGTCCCGAAAGTCTGGCAACCAGTCTTACCAAGGGTATCGTATTACCCAGTATCAACTGGGTTATGGAGGTCAGATAGGCAGTCGCTTCAAGTAAATACTGGTATTCAGCTGCATCCGGTAAAACTGGAAACCGACCCCAACATAGTTGGGAAAAGGCTAGGCGGATAATGACCAGCTAGTATATGGCTTTTAGGAAGAGACTCTGAAGGATTTTTGGAATTTATATCTTGTTATGACTAGCTAAGTGTCAGTTTACGTTGGGTTAACCTGTTATGCTACCACGCTGTCTCCGGTTTATGCTGGCCTGTTATAGGGGGTGAGATTTTGGGAATCAACCGTGCATAAATCTAGCCTGTGTAGCTCAAAAACTCAATAACTGTCCAACCAGGGGGTCTACTCTCTTTCTCCGAAACGTAACTTCGTTAACGAACGAAAGTCAAAAGTAGTTACGTTTGTAACCCTACTCTATATGATTTTGCGTGGATTAGAGTAGCTTTAGAAAATTTGAATGTCAAATAAACTTCGGATGTCCGAAATTTCGAAATAAATGAAATGAAATGAAACCGTGATAGAAAACGTTCGAAGCTTAGGCCGCAATTTCGTTTTACGTAGAATTAGAGTAGACCCCCAGGAAATGGAGCTTAGGACTTCTAGCTTATAAGACGTAAAAAATACAGGAATAATAGATAGTATAGGTACACATTTTTATAATATTTAAATTTTTCTCTCAAACTTTTAATGACTCACCCATGTTCCTTCTTTTGCCCTTTATGTTCCGGGGCCGCGGTATATCTTTCAAACAACCCGTGACCCTGGCTCTTTGTCTAATGCATTTATTTGTATTTGTATCAGCAAAAATGACTTAATTATGTAATGGTAACAGTTTGTTTAATTTCAGCGCTTATACAGAAATGTTTCTAAAAGACGAATAGATAGAATTCTATGTTTGTAGCGTTTCAACCGGCTTTTTTGCGGGTGGAAAATCATTAAATAACTTCCCCCGCTCTATGCGGAGCGAAAAGGAGTGTCAGACTTGTACTGACTAAAACCCAAACATGTTCCTTCTATCGCCCTTTACGTTTCTTCGCGGTATCTCTTACGAATAACACCGACAGGTGGTGGTCTGCTTTGCTGACATCTCTTTGAGGTGCGCGTGGAACACTAACGTGCCGTCGACACGGCCTATCGTCAATAGACGGACGGACGGTAAGCTACACATTGCTAACCGTCCACAGGCACGCTTGTAAACCGCCTGATAGTATAGCTACAAACACTTTCCGTGGGCGAAGGCCAAACAACGCAACCTTTTAACACGTGTGATATATTATTTCCAATCATTTACTACGATTAACAAATGATTGTTAAGAAAACCAGAATTCAAGGCCATGGTTTGGCACGCAACATTCCACATCTAAGAAAACCATGACATTCACATAACTTGATGTTTTCTACTTATCAATCAATTATTATGTGACTAACACAAAAATAATTATTTAGAACAGATTATAACTGTGTCATTTATTTAGTACTAGCTTTTGGCCGCGGCTTCGCTCGCGTTAAATTCGGTATAGTACAGTACCTGCTACCTGCAGTTTTTGTCCTTGCGCCTTATTGATTTGTTATAGCAACGCTAAGTTTTCCCTTTTCTTTCCTCGTTCTCCCGCATATCCCACTTTAAAAAAAAAGAAATAGCTTATGTCCGTCTCCTGGTTCCCAACTATGTCTGTACCAAAACTCATCAAAATCGGTTTAGCCATTAAAGCGTGAAGATGTAACAAACAAACAAACTCGCTTTCGCTTTTATAATATTAGTAAGGATTAAATAAGTTGACTATAATTTTAAACTTAATAAATAATAATCCTAAATCATAGTATAATAGTTGTATAGTTTTATGGTCTGCGACATCAGACGGAGATTCTTGCGCTTATTTTGTTACAACCTGTATATATTTTTTTAAATGCAACGCAAATAGATTAGCATACAATTATCATTATTATGTCTCGAGTTCAAATATCTAATTAAAAATAACATAGGCATAACTAACTACTTCTTTGAAAGCTTTAATAATTATAAAATTCTCAGTAAATAATACCTAATAGGTATTATATACGTGAGATAGAACTGGATAAGAATAAGAAGCTTGTGGATATATTATCACAGTCCCTTCGGTCGATCTTCTCATTATGCGGCACTTACCTAGGTTAGCCTGTGGGACCACCTTTTAACGCGTTAAGATGTTCTGATCCCACTTGACAGTCGTTATTATAGATATACTAGCTGTATCCAGAGGTTTCACCCGCTGCTCACTTAGGGGTAAGAAAAATAGATTTTGGTCGATTCTCAGACCTACCCGATATGTACACAAAATTTCGTTTAAATTGGTCCAGCCGTTTCAAAGGAGTATGGGAACGAAAACTGTGACACGAGAATTTTATATATTAGATCTTATGAGTCGACAGGTAGTTAGAACTCCAAAAGACTGACGTATCGTACCTATTATCTAGTACTAACTTGGTTGTGGAGGTCAGTTAGGTTGTTGCTCCACGCTCCAGTGTATAGTACCCTGGTACAGCAACACACACTTGGTCACATACTAGCAGCAGCACCGCCAACCGAGTCCAATCATCCAGGAACCCATTGAAATAAACACTTAGTTTCTACCAAATTGGAAGTTAAATTAAATTAAAACATATATATAGGCAATAAACAAGTTTTATACACATTTGTGAATCACTGGTGCCCGTGGTAGGTAGTGAAACACCTGTATTACAGGTCACCAAAAGTTATCAGTAGTAATCGGAGTTAGATGACAAACATAAAGAACAAAACTTGAGAGGTGTCAAGGGACACCCGGATACAGCACCTGTTGGTCGTAGCGTGATGTTATAAAGCCTATAGCCTTCCTCAAGAAATGGACTATCCAACACTAAAAGAATTTTCCAATTCCAACCAGTAGTCCCTGAGATTAGCGCGTTCAAACAAACAAACAAACTCTTCAGCTTTATAATATTAGTAAGTAAGTATAGAGTATAGATTTTGTCCAAAAAACCTGTATTCGCTCAGCAAAAATAATCATCGCGACACCACACTGTCCAATGCGAAATAGAAAGACGAAACGAAAATAACTGGCTTGCTTTTTATGAAAGAGAGAGTGAGAGACAGACGGAGAAACAATAAATTGATAATATTATTTTTTTCCGTCTAGCCCCCTTTCGCAACGCGCGATAAGGAACTTCGTTCCAAAAAATACATTTTAAGATTGTGTAAACAATGAATTGACGCCGGCTTATTTGCGGGTGGTATAGCTCTAGTCTAACATAGATATTGACGTCATATCATAATGTGTTAATTTAATCAGAAACATCCGTGTAGGAGGTCACTTTACAAAAGGATTTTATTATGGAATTCATTATTCTTGAATGAAGGTCATAATTATTTAATTAAACGTTTTTTAGTCAGTTAGGTTATTTCTTGTTAAAGTACAGCGGCGTAATAAATATGTTGAATTATGTAAATTCAGAGCAACAATTAAATAATAGTAAAAAACTACATGTATGTTAAACAGTAAATAAGAATAGCCGAGATTCAACTATCCTTAGGTGATTGAAACAAGGAAATAATTTTTTTTTTTATACCTAATATAAGAGGTAGATTGTAATACAAGGGAAAAAAAGGCCTGATTCAGAAGGCAGTACTCCTCGATACGGCCCGCATTGTGAGGAGGTTCCTGGCCTTGGAGCCCTATCCACCGGTAGCTTGGACCCTGCTCCCGTTACCCGTGGAAACCTATTTTTATGTGTGTAAATATGTTTTTTTAATTTAAATAAATAAAAGTGAGAAGAAAAGTATATGGAGAGAAAAATAATGAACAAACTCATATAAGTATTCAATCGAATTCGTAAAATGCTCGCAAAGTAAAAATTCAGAAAAGTAATTTCGTCTGTGACCATTTAGAAAAGGGTTTTAACTATTAGAAATTATCCTCATCATCATTTTCCTGCCCTTGTCCCTTTCTATTTGGGATCGGTGCAACAAGTTTTCTTCTTCCATTCTCCCCTATCAGACGTCACGGCATCAGTTACTTCTTTCTCCTTCATATCATTCCTTACACAATCCATCCATCTTTCCATTGGCCTTCCTCTCGCTCTCCGTCCATCAACATTCAGATCCATCACTCTTTTAGGCACATTTGCTTCATCCCTCCTCATTACATATCCATTCCCAGACAAAAGACTCCCTTTAAATTTTTCTGTAACAGTAGCTACCATAACATCTTATAACAGTACTTATTCCTGTGTGAGAAAGAGATGGTGCTAGATCTGTATAGCTCTGTCTCTTTCCCTCACTGAAATAAGTTCTGTTTTAAGACTTCATAGTAGGGTAGCTGGCTCAACTTTGAAACTTTCGCTAACCTACTCCTTCCTTACTTTGTCCATTCTTGTCATTCCACCTATCATTATGTTTTTGCTAAAGCGGCCTTTTTAGACCCCTTTGATAAATGCACTATTGCCTATTATGTACTATGCTTGTCTAATTCAATGCCGCAACACAATTTCAAAGTGTCAAGCAACCATAACACATTGAACACAGACATGCATATTGTTGACAGAACTATTAGACACACACACACACCACGGTCAAGCGTAAACCTTTGTTTGCGCTTACGTGAGCAGGCAAATGTTTGTGATACATGCCAAATATGTGATGTGCTGCAATGTTTGTTTTGTGTTAAGTGTGTATTGTATTGAAGCGTGTTTAATGATCGTTTTTTTTTTTGAAAATGAAAATGAAATCTTTATTTGTAAACATAGGTTAAAGAAGGTGTTTTTTAAATACATAATACAGTTAGTCCATCTATGTCTTGCATTGAAGCGTACAAATACATGCAGGTATACCATTTAATAGCCAATAAATAATAAATTTATCTGTGTCTTCACAATTAATACAAATTTTAAATTAAATTAAATTACATACATATTTATAAACAAAATTATACTTTTTTTCGCAATAGGTCCATGTCACGTATTGTTTTACATAATTGGTAATATCACAAATTGATTATAGAAATTAGTATAGAATGTCAGAATTACGGTAGAATAAGGTACGAGAGAAAAATTATTACATTAAATATTCGTTAAAAAAATCATATCATAAAAATTATCATTTTCTTGTTCATGATTGCCATTATCTGTCTAAGCTTTTAAATCGACTTTATTAAAAGGGGGGAAATTCTCGATTCTTACGTACGTTCACCGATTACTCAAAGATGCGTAGATCGATTTGCATTTTTTTTTTTGTTTGGGAAAATACTCCTAAGTGGTCCCATATCAATTTTATATATATTGCTTAGGCAGCTTATGAGTTATCGACTATAATACCTAGGTATTGTTTTCTCCATGTCTATGGATAATATCAATTTTTTTTTTGTAAAAAATACCGACTTCCAAAAAAAAAAACTAAAAAGTGCAAAATAACTTTACTTCCCGAAGTCGGTGGCAAAAAGTCAACAAAATCATCAAAAGTCAATCAAAAAAGTTTTTATTAAAGCATTTTTAGTTATGGTATAATGATATATCAAATAATTTTAAGAGACTGACTCTTTGACCGTAACTTATTAAAATGTACTCAAAGAGTAGTACCAAATCACATTGAAATTGTCCGACAACACAGTCATGGCTAAAAAAACATGGAAATAAAATCTTAAAACGGTTTTTTATTCGAAGAATTTATATAATTAGAATGGCTCTCCTAGAGCAGTATTCGGTGAACAAAGCAAAGAGCTAGGTTGTTGATTGGTCAAGTGATCCATGAGTTGCAACTGCGAAGAAAACAAAATACGTATACCGTTATACGACTGCTTATTCACTTCAATTTGAGCTTTCAATAGAAACCTTTCGCGGAAATCAGGAAGGCTCCTAGTCACAAACGGCTTATGTTACTACATAAGCCGTTAATGTTGTATTGTTGGGGACTCCTTAGCTACTGCTAAGGAGTCCCCAACAATATAATGGAATTGCTTAGAGCGTGTCAAAACTTAAGCCCTTTTTGTTCCGCCGCGGGAGACGCCCTGGTCGTCAGGCACCGCGAGACGACTCCCAACCACCGTAGATACGGGCCTGTGGACGGGGAGCAATAGGTAGCTCATCGTCCGTCCGTCTATTAACAACAAGCCGTGTTAGTGCGCGTTAGTGTTCCACGCGCGCCTTAAAACGATGTCAGTAAAGCAGAGGGGCCTTCCAGGGACCACGCCTGCCGGGGTTGCGCGTTGTTGGAAAGGGATACCGCGGCCCCGGAACATAAAGGGCAATGAGAAGAACATGAGTGGGTTTAAGTCAGTACAAGTCTGACACTCCCTCCCACTTTGCCCAGAGCGAGAGATGTTATTTGAAGATTTCCCACACCAAAAAAAAGTTTTTTTGTTTTTTTTTTATTTCTGCATTTTTATTTATACATAGTATAACGCTATCTTACACAATATTTAATATAGTATCCCTTTTCCATTAGTAAGTACTAAAATATTGATAGCAGATCAACCATATAGATTTAGAATAAAAATATGTACCTATATATATCTACATGAGAATTCATAAACTAACCCAGCATTACAAATAAAATTCGGAGGAATTATCTGTGAACATACATTAAAAAAAAGGTTAAACATAGAACCTTACCTTTTTTGAAGTCGGTTAAAAGTTCGTCCTTAACGCTGACAGCTACTAATGTACCCAAGAGAAAAGAGTTTAAATGTTATGTTGCAACGCTTAGCCTCTGACCAAGGTAAAAGCATCGGATTGGGTAATTGGATGATTCATAGCTAAACAGCTGCTACCCTACCATGACGTGTTAAAGCAGAACTTATTCCGCTGAGGGAAAGGGACAGAGCTATACAGGGTGTCTAGCACCATCTCTTTCACTCAGTGGAATAAGTTCTGCTTTAAGATGTCATAGTAGGCCTACTGGTCCAGGTAAACATACATCTAGTATGTGTTGCAAGGTAAACCAGTACATATCATGTGTTGTCTTGAAGTTCTTGCAACGGTGAGCAAAATTAAACGACAATTGCAAATGGCGGATGACAAATTTTCAACCTTATTACTCAGTGTTTAAGGGGTAAAACTGGAAAACTGTTCGATTACTATCGCATGACAGGAGTAGAACATGGCCTGACCTTACCTTAGTTAGTAATGATATGTTCAAGGGTTTTCCTAATATTATAAAGCTGAAGAGTTTGTTTGTTTGTTTGAACGCGCTAATCTCAGGGACTACTGGTTGGAATTGGAAAATTCTTTTAGTGTTGGATAGTCCATTTCTTGAGGAAGGCTATAGGCTATATAACATCACGCTACCACCAACAGGTGCTGAGCAGAGCGGGTGAAACCGTGGGGAACAGCTAGTCATAGCTAAAATATTTACCTACTATTTTAAGAACTCAATTATTTAACAATTTTTTTTTAAATAATAATTTTTTTTCTGCCTCTTAGTTCAAATTAATGACGAGTAAAATCAAATATTTAATAAGCTTTTAAAACATCATATTATAGGTATAATGTCTTAGTGCAAGTGCATTTGTTACCTGGTATTTGATAGCATAAATTAATCACTAATCCTTACGTCTTCACGCCTAAATGGCTAAACCGATTTTGATGAATTTTGGTACAAAAATAGTTGAGACCCCTAGAGACAGACATAGGCTATTTTTTAATGAGAAATGTGGGAGAAAGAGGCGTATATTCCCAGTCGCCCCCGCAAGGATTGCCTCCGGAGGCAAATGGGAATAAAAATTCCCAGTCGCCTCCGGCGGCGACTGGGAAGTCATTGCCCCCACTTCAGTTTCGCTGTACATTGCTTTCTCTATCGTACAGAATAAAAGGATAAGGCAACTTATCCTAAACCTGCCTGTCTCTAAAAAAAAAGACTAAAGTGCATTGAAATATTTATTTTGATTTTGATATCAATAAACTTGTTAAAATTAAACATTTAAACTGGTATTTTGTATCACAGATAATCAGACTCTTAAAGACAGTAATTAAATTAGGAAAGTAATAATAGTAATTATTTCTTCATAAATATGTACTTATTATAGAATATTAGACAACTGAGACAGAATACTAGATAATATGATTGATGACTACTACATAATCTGTGTTTTGAAATAATATTTTTAATTAGTTTACTTAGTAAATTATTCTGAACACACACTCTAGGTACATGTATCAATAAAAAAATGGGTTTATTCATAACTAGCTTTTGCCCGCGACTTCGTCCGCGTCCGCTCCCGTTTTTGCGACATTTTTCGTCACTGGTCATAGCGTGATGTTTTATATAGCCTATTTTCTTTTCCATGACAAAGCCTATATGCATGCCAAATTTCATCAGAAGAAAGAAAGAAAGAAGAAAGAAAGAAGAAAGAAAGAAAACATATTTGTTCCGCCATTATAGACGCACACATTTAAAAACAAAAGAAAAAAAAAACATCAAAATCAGTTCAGTTGTTTTTTACGTGATTAAGTAAAAAAACATCCACTCTTATAATATAGAGTTAGTGAACTCCACTTCTGGTGACGTAACCTACGACAAACTTATTACTTACAGTTAGTACAGTAGCCGGGTCTAGGTTTCGAACCGCAAAATTAAATTTGTTTTTTAATTTATATATTTTCCGGGATAAAATGTACTCAATAGGGTGCCCAGGATACTAAAGAATAATCAAGCAAAGTTTCATCGTAATCGAACCAGTAGTTTTTGCGTGATGCCTGAACAAACAGACAGACAGACAAAAAAAATAATTAATCACATTTTTAGGTTCGGTGTCGGTCTAGTAACACCATCTGCTACTTATTTTTTTGATTTTAAAATGTACAGAATTTTCACTTCTACAGATTTATTATAAGTATAGATATAAACATTATTTTTATATTTACGTTTAACATTTGGATACGCAAGGTAAAATAACAAAGTCTATGTTGGAAACTTTATTTCAATGTTATCATCAATCAGATAGATGTAGGTTTGGAATAAATTTCCTTATTATTTTATACTTCACAAGAAATAAAGCAATGTATACCGAAACTGAAGTGGGGGCAATGACTTCCCAGTCGCCGCCGGAGGCGACTGGGAATTTTTATTCCCATTTGCCTCCGGTGGCAATCCTTGCGGGGGCGACTGGGAATAAACGGAAAGAGGGAAAGAAAGATAAAACTTACCTTTGCTATTACAATAAAAAAGGCGCTTGGGCAAAAACTACAAGTAGCAGGTACCTGCAAATCAAGAAAGGGGAACTGTGTTACCCCGAATTAAACGCGAGTGAATCCACGGGAAAGAGCTAGTACATTAAAAAAAACCGGCCATGCGCGAGTCGGATTTGCGTATCGAGGGTTGAAAAGTTACAAGTTACCACAGGCTTCACTCTATGGTTTTAACTCGATACCGAGATGCAGGGTCTGTATATCCTATGAAAAAATAATATTGCAGCATTGATATCATCCTTACTAATATTATAAAAGCGAAAGTGAGTTTGTTTGTTACCTCTTCACGCTTTAATGGCTAAACCGATTTTGATGAATTTTGGTACAGAGATAGTTGGGAACCAGGAGACGGACATAGGCTAATTTTTATTTAAAAAAGTGGGATGTGATGTGAGGGAGACAGAGGGAAGAAAACGGAAATGTTAGCGTTGCTATTACAAATCAATAAGGCGCAAGGGGAACTGTGTCCCCCAAATTTAAGGCGGGCGAAGCCACGGGTAAAAGCTAGTTAACTAATAAAAGAAAATCACCAAAATAACCACGTAATTTCCCGTTATCTAAACTCAAACAAGAACTCTAAACCAAAAGACAAATTGAGCAACACTTAGATAAGAAATCGTTGTGGTTGAAATGTCCCATTGATAAGGGTAGATAGATAAGGGGTGGGGGATGTTTCGCAACTCCTTTCAAGCGAATCGGAAGGATTTATGGCTCAAATTTTGAAGCAAGAACGACTGCACCTTAAATGGTTATTTACGCGGTATTGTTGCTGGCCTTAAAAGGACAAGTTTGCGGTAGCTTGAATATAAAAAGTAAATATGTGTAGAGGAAGTAAATAGCATTTACCATCGCGTCTGTTGGGCAACAGACGCGATGGTAAATGCTATTATATATATATTATATATATATTATATATCTAACCTTTAACGGGCGTTAAAGGTTAGATAGAGATGTACTTAGAAGTGTCTTTGACACGTTCGTGTTCCATGCGCGCCTCATAAGGATGTCAGCAAAGCAGAGTTGTCAGGGCTGCCGCCTGCCAGGGTTGAGCGTTGTTTTTTTTTCATTTAAAAAAAAACGTTGCCCCACACTAGGATTTTCTCCTGTATCGTGGGTGCGTTTACAAACATTTAAACTCACATACACAAACAGCCAGACCCGAAACAACTATCTGCAGGTCATACAAATATTTGTTCCGTGCGGGAATCGAATCCGCGACACGCAGCGCAGCAGTCGATCGCTCAGCCACTGCGCCAACCGTACCGTAGCCGTTTGTTTGAAAGATACCGCGGCCCGGGAATATAAAGGACAAAAGAAGGAACATGGGTTTTAGTCTGACACTTTCCTCCACTCCACCCAGAGCGGGGGAAGTTATTTGATGATTTTCCATCCGCAAAAAAAGGTATACCTACCTAATAGTAGATACACCCACATTTCGTTAGTTAAGTTTTAGTTCCATGTGATTGTGTACCAGCCTTTTGCGATGAATTGGGCACAAATCTAGACTCCATAACTGCTGTTTAAAAACAGGATTCAGAATAATATTTAAATAATCCCCAATTTAAAAAAAAAACATGACGTCGATTTGAAAACCTACTTGTTTTTTTGTTTACTTCGGGTAATAAAACAACTTACGTACTAATGAAATGTAGTTTTTATTAATTACTAGGTTTCGCCCGCGGCTTCGCCCGCGTTAAATTCGGTGTAACACATCAAGCAGACCTGCAGTTTTTGCTCTTGCGCCTGATTGATTTTTAATAGCAACGCTTAGATTTCCCTTTTCTTCCCTCGTTCTCTCTCATATCTCACCTTTTTTAAATAAAAATCCTATGTCCGTCTCCTGGTTCCCAACTATCTCTGTACCAAAATTCATCAAAATCGGTTTATCCAAGCATGCAAGCGTGAAGAGGTAACAAACAAACAAACAAACAAACTCACTTTCGCTTTTATAATATTAGTAAGGATATTTTTACAAAAAAAAAAAAACATTTTGAACATATTTTTTGAAGGGTTGTTGTACATTCGTCACAAAGTAAATTCGTCACGAAAAAAAGTATGTGTAAATTTGCCACAATTCAAATTTATTTTCAATATATTAATTTTGTTTATTGTAAATTCGTCACATAGCTTTTATTCGCACCGATAGCAAAAAAATAAACAAGAAGTAGAATAAAATGTTGTATATTCTTCAGAATCACATCAAGTTTAAAAAATTACCTCACATCTACTTAACAACAATCACAGTTCTCGAGTGAACGATTTGCCTAAAACTTAACAATAATAAGATAAACAATAGAAAAAATTAAATCATAACAAAAATCATCTTTTTTTAATATAAATAAATATAATAACCTAACATCTACGTAAAAATCATAGTTCTCAAATGGCTGGTATGCCCGTAACATTAAAACAAATGAAAACACACAAATAATTAAAAAAAACAGTTAAAATCGAAATCAAAATATTTTTATTTCACATAGGTCTACATGGGCACTTGTAAAGCGTCGAGAAAAGATGAAAGTCTTTAATTAACCTAAAACCTACATAAAAATTACAGACACAGACAGCGGCTGATTTACGAACAACATTACAATTATAAGAAAAATATACATCACAGTTATAATTTTTTTTTTCTTAACCTAAGTAAAAATCACAGATTCTGAGTGGCTGACTTGTTTATAACTATACAAAAATAATAGTACTTATAAGTATAGAAACTATGTAAAAAAAACTATATTTTAATGTAATATATTGATTGGCAATTAAATGTTAAGTACATGTTTTAAAATGCTGCAAAACAAAAAGTTTTTTTAAGAACTTCAGCCAAAGACATGTTATCGTAATTGTCCAAAATAGTTTTCAATTCTTTATCATATGTTAAGTATCGACGTGTTCTCATCTTTAAGGATATATCAAATTTGAAATTCTTTAATTTCCAATCTATATATTCAGCCTTCTTTTTAAGAATATCAAGAAATTGAAACATTTTAAAAACATGTAACATTTAATTACTAATCAATATATTACCTGCGCTACAAACTTGCTTGCTATCGCTACTTAAAGAAAAAAATATGAACCTGTGACGAGTTTACACATATTTTTTATACATGTGACGAATTTACTTTCAATGTATGGATTTTTCAAAATATGACGAATTTACTTTGTGACGAATGTACAATAACCCTTTTTGAATAACACTCATTAAAGCGTACACTTAACAACTTTATCAACTGGTTTTGCATGAACACAAGGTCAAAGGTTAAACTCGTAGGTAGGGTACAATGTTTTTGGGTTTAAAAACCAGAATTTCACAAAACATTAAGCCAAACCAAAACCGGATCTCTATTAAAAGGTTTTAATCCTCATGTACGCTAAACAATATATTGTTGACACCAAAACTCCAGAACTAGTTTCTAACGTAATTTAAATTAGAATGCAATTTAACTACGTGCCAGAGCAACCAACTGCGAACAATTAACGATGCAATTATAATATTGACGTAAGTGTTTTAATTTTAATCATAATTAATGCATTGTTAAAATTAAATCACTTATTATGATATAACTATTGTCAGGAAATAAAAAAACTTACGGTTTTTTGTATTCAACTAGATTTCTAGAAAAGCTGTAATGTTAGGTAAATTATCTAGTTTTCATCGAAGACAACAAAATATATCCTTACTAATATTATAAAAGTGAAAGTGAGTTTGTTTGTTTGTTACGCCTTCACGCCCAAATGTTCTAACTGATTTTAATGAAATTTAGTACAGATAGTTGGGACCTAGAAAATGGACATGGACTAATTTAAAAAACAACTGTGATAAAGGGGAGAAAGAGGGAAGAAAAGGGGAGAAAAAGATATTTTTTTTCGATCATCACGCGGGTTAAAGTTAGCGCTAGCCCAAAGTAACTATGCCACCTGGATGAAATCGCGGGCGGAAGCTAGTTTTTTTTAGTAATAAGTCAGTTATTCCACGCGAATGGGAAATCATGGAATAACTAGCTGCTAGTGTCAGACTTGTACTGACTAAAACCCATCCATGCTTCTGCCCTATGTTCTGCGGTCACTGTATATCTTTCGAACAATCCGCAATGTCTGCAGGCAGTGGCCCTGGGGGGCCTCTGCACCGTCCACAGGCCCGCTATCTACGGTGACCGGGAGTCGTCACGCGGCGCCCGATGGCCAAAGCGTCTCCCGTGGTGACTGGGTGGGTTTTTTTTTTCGGGTGGGTAATCATCAAATAACTTTCCCCGCTCTGGTCGGAGCGGGCGTGTCAGACTTTCACTAACTAAAACCCACCCATGTTCCTTCTATTGCCCTTTACGTTCCGGGGCCGCGGTATCTCTTTCGAACAACCCGCAACCCCGGCAGCCGGAGGCCCTGGCAAGCCCCTCTGCTTTGCTGACATCTCTTTGAGGCGCGCGTGCAACACGAACGCGCCGTCGACACGGCCTGTCGTCAATAGACGGACGGGCGGTGAGCTACGACTGGGTGGATTAAGGGTAATTCAACTTTATACCTAAATAACGGCCATTTTCTTTTTTGATTCCAGTTCATCATGGAAGAGATACCACACCATCCACTTATCACGGTGACTCAAGAAGACATGAAGAAAGTGCGCCAACAATACGACATAGATGATGTCAAGAGAATCAATGATGCCATAGATGTTGTAGAGGATTGGGTCAAGAAACAAGACCATTTGGTGGAAGCGAGCAATTATTTGAGTAAGTTTGAACACAGCATTACGTCTTTTATCCCTAAAAGTAAATAGCAAAGAAAGAAACTAAACATGTTTGTTTAGCTCTTGGCGAATATTTAAAAAAAGACCTCAAATAGTGACCCATCGGTATTACAGGAACAGTGTGCAAGCTACCGATAGATAGGGCTCCAGTGACAAGAACCTCCTAACAATACGAGCCGTAATCAGGGATACCGCTTCCCGAATCAAACCCTTGATCCAGCTGGCTTAGGTGTTGGTCAAGGCTTTTGGAAATTAAGCCATGGGCTATACCGCCACAATGGTCGCTGAGTTCACATTCCACATGTCGCCAAACTCTCCTAAATTTGTTAATTTTTCTCGGCTATCACGAGAGAACATGTCTGACCCTCCCCTGCCAGGGATAGTTATTTGTTGATTTTCCATTAACAGAAAAAAACATAATCTACCAGACAACTTATGAGCTAAAAACATACTTACTTTATATCATTCCTTACACAATCCACCCATCTGTTTTTTGGCTTTCCTTTCGCTCTCCGTCCATCAACATTCAGATCCATCGCTCTTTTAGTCACCTGTGCTCTAACTTTTACCCGCGGCTTAGCTCACGTTAAATTCGGGGTAAGTTCTTCTTTTCTGATTTGCAGGTAGTGTTTACCCATGCGCCTTCTTTACTGTAATAGCAAAGCTAGATTTTCCCTTTTCTTCCCTCTTTATCCCTCATTTCTTAATCAATATTAGTAAGGATTTGTGTGAATAATAATAATTTATAATTGTTTTTCAGGCAGAGGACTCCTAGAACGAGTTTTCCTCATCGCGAAAGGATCTGTAGAAGATACTAAGAGAAGAGTAGAAAGACTACTGACGTCCCGAGGTATGATGCCGGAGCTGTGTGCCAACAGAACCGTTGAAGAGTTTGAAGCACAATGGGACGTTGTGTGAGTGACCTCTAAATAACCTCATTTTCAACCTTATCTTCACCTTGTAGGACTACCTCGTTGTCTAGTCTAGTGGTCGCTGAGAATATGGTCGTTTTATGGTTCCGTACCGTAAAAGAAAAAACGGAACCCTTATTGAATCACTTAGCTGCCCGTCTGTCTGTCTGCCACACACACACTTTTTATCTCTGGAACACGTACAGATATCGAGTTGAAATTAAAACCATATACTAAACCATGTAGTCCCTTGAAGATATGGAAAAATCAGATTTCTAAGTCTACGCAGTCAAAAGATATGGCCCAGTTTTCTTTTTCGTTTGTCAAATTTGACGGGCCTATTGGTCTAGTGGTTAGTGGTCCTGACTGCTGAGCCGGAGGTCGTGGGTTCGATTCAGACCCAGGACAAACTTTGTGTGATGAGCATGA
Organism: Ochropleura leucogaster; assembly: GCA_958449745.1. Classification (NCBI taxonomy): domain Eukaryota; kingdom Metazoa; phylum Arthropoda; class Insecta; order Lepidoptera; family Noctuidae; genus Ochropleura; species Ochropleura leucogaster. The sequence goes on along the minus strand of OY288220.1, from coordinate 3,403,939 downwards.
TTGTTTGTTCTGTGTCTGGGTGTGATTTATCTATAATATGTATGTATTTATAAATGATATAAGTATGTATATCAGTTGTCTGGGTACCATAACACAAGCTCTGCATAGCTTGGGATCAGATTATTTATTTAATCATCAAACAACTTCACTGCTCTGACCGGAGCAGCGGGGTGTGTCAAACTTTGACCAACCTATTCATGTTTTATTTTGTTTTCCTGGGCTGCAGTATCTTATCTTTTAAACAACGCGCAACCCCGGTAGGTAGAAGCATCTTTTTGAGGCGCGCGTGGAACACGAACGCGTCGTCGAAACGGCAACAAGACGACTAGACAAGTAGACATACACACACAGATTTGCGTCTACGGTGGCCGGGAGTTGTCTCGCTTCTCCCGAGCGACGCTCCTGTTATTGCGTTTTTTCTTCAGACAGAGCGAGTGTAATATTTCATACACTCTCTGCCTAACCCATCGGGGATTTTTAGCGTGATGCTAGGATGTAATGTTACTTTTTATTGTGTCTGTACCAACACGCGGTTCAAAGCCAAGCATTGTATAAAAGCACATTAAAGTGAGTTACGTTCGACAAACAATAGTAGCAGTGAACTAAATATGAATACAATTGATACATACGCACGGCGTCCAATCTAGTTAAACAAAACCAGTTCGAGTGGATTTCTCAATTAATGGGAAATCTACGGTGTTATGACCCGTAGTTGAGAGAACAGCTTTAACTGGTTTTCGTTAAGGTTGATGTAAAAATATATTATAGTTATTTGAATTATAATTAATTTAATTTCAATACCTTTTCTAAAGTACATAAACTATGGGTAAGTGACTCTTTATAAGATATCTGCCAGTAAAAGTCATCCTTTCAAAATCGGTCCAGACGTTTTGGAGATACGTCCAAACAAACAAACAAAGAGACATTTTTTTATAAGTACCGTTAATACTTTCAAACAAGAATTCAATAAAAAACTGTTAGTTAAACAAATATTTACTTTTATTTATTTGTAGATTGAAAAGGAATGATTCATGATTGTGTTTTTTTTAATATTTATAAAAAATTAAGACACTGTTAAATTAACAGGTTTAAAGCCACATACTTAAAAACCATTGAATATAAACAACAAGAAACGATAAAAAAAGACATCTTTAGAGATTTATAAAAAAAATATGAGCAAAAAGTGATGTTGATTTATAATTGATTGAAGCAATAATTGACATTCAAGTGTCTCATCCATTTGATGAGCTAGTTTTTTTTTTTGTGATGATTTGTGATCGGATATTCGGATACATATTATTTATTTAAAGTTGAGAAGTTGGCTTTAATGACAAGCACCTTTTTATCGGAAAATTCTTGCGATTTCGGGAAATTTAATTTAATGTCTGTGATATAGTAGTCTATTTGACACAAATTACTGTTGCCCTTTTACAACGTAATGTGGTTGCTTCTCCCTACTTTTATTTTCAGTGGTTTTAAGTAAATAGGGAAGTAAAGTAAATATACATACTTCCGATTGGTTATTCAACCCCAAAATCCCGGGATTTAATGAGCCGCTTCCATATTTTTTTTGCTATATAACTTTTAACTTTAAGTAAATGTGTATCCGAATATCCGATCTCTAGTAATGATTAGTTTTAGAATAACAAATCAGAATTTGCTTTAATGTTGTGCTTGTTTTCCGAAAGCTAAAAAAAACTTTTGTAGTGACCATCCAAAGAAAACATAACATTAATACAAACTTTTTATAAAAATCTTAACAAATCCCAACTATATTTAAATGTCAAAATGAATGTGTTTGTTTGTCGAGCCTTGGCAGTTGAAACGCGCCTCACACGCGAGCGAAGTCACCAGAAAAATCTTGTATTATAATATATGTCGACATGGCAGAATAACAGTGGTTTTATATCAATTTTCCTAGATTAATAATCATCATTTGTTAATTGCAGAAACTACGTTCCTCTTCCAAAGCTACATCCTAAAGACCAGACCAGGGTAATGGTGACACAGTTCCTCACAGATAAACTGGATCCCTTCAGCATCCTTTCATACTTCAGATATTGTTTTTTGGTAAGTTCTGTCTAGACTTTTTATCTAACTATGGGGTCGGCTCCCAGTCTAACTGGCCTGTATTTTATATGGAGCGACTGCCTATCTGATCTTCATTGTGACCTTCTAATGTCTTGACCGTACTTGGTTGGCGCAGTGGCTGAGCGAAGACTGCTGCGCTGCGTGTCGCGGTATCGATCCCCGCACGGAACAAATATTTGTATGACCTACAGCTAGTTGTTTCGGGTCTGGCTGTTTGTGTGTGTGAATTTAAATGTTTGTAAACGCACAAACGATACAGGAAACATTTTTTTTTTTTCATTATTTAACGAAATGTTTTTAAATTGTTGACGCCTGTGCTAAGTGTCGAAACGTGCATTCGTGATTGGCGCTTTTGCTAATTAAAAAAAACTAGGCGCCGCGTTTGACAGATTCAACTTATACCTAGTGATTTTTTTATTCCACCCAAATTCTACATTATGTTTAAAAACTGTCACTAGCGCAATGAACTCGCGCTCCACCTAATCTAATATATAAAATTCTCGTGTCACAGTTTTCGTTCCCATAGGTACTCCTCCGAAACGGCTAGACCGATTTAAACGAAATTTTGTGTACATATCGGGTAGGTCTGAGAATCGGCCAACATCTATTTTTCATACCCCTAACTGAGCAGCAGGTGAAACCGCTGGGCACAGCAAGTAATATTATAAATTAAAGTTTTTATTTTAATAAACCATCATATCTCGAAACGGGAGTTTCATTGAAGAACACTGAAGTCCCAAACATAAATGTTTGTCGAACGGTAAACTGTAGCTGAACTATGAACGCAGTATTATAGTACCCACTAGCTGTTCCACGTGGTTTCACCCACGCTGCTCAGCACCTGTTGGTCGTAGCGTGATGTTATATAGCCTATAGCCTTCATCAAGAAATGGACTATCCAACACTAAAAGAATTTTCCAATTCTAACCAGTAGTCCCTGAGATTAGCGCGTTCAAATAAACAAACAAACAAACAAACTCTTCAGCTTTATAATATTAGTATAGAAAAAAAAAACCTATTTTATTCCACAACCCAGAATCTGTTTTACTTCAAGGCTTAAAACATCAATTTAAAGAGTGGTCATTATGATGGTCATATTTTGCCGGATGACTGTTGCGCTGCGTGTTGCGGGTTCAATTCCCGCTCGGAACAAATACTTGTATGATCTACAGTAGGATCCGGGTCTGATTGTTTTTCGCCCCCACGATATAGGAGTTATTACGGGCAACGGTTAAAACAAAAAAAAAGAAATGGTGTTATTATTTGCGGCATTCCTAAAACTACAATTATTTACTAAATCTCTTGTATAAGATTTTATATTTAAAAAGTCAAATGAAGTACTTTTTTTTCTGATACACACCTCATTTTTCAGATCGGAGAATACAGGATAAACTTTGACTACACACCTTCGGAACGGTTCGTGATAGACCTTACAAATATACACTTGGGTTTGCTAGGAAAATTGAACCCTATTGTCATCAAAAAAGCCGAAGTCCTATGCACTGTGAGTTTTAATTATATTTTTGATAGCACAAACTAAAAAAATATAAACTAAATAAATAGAATAGACGGGCCTGTTGGTCTAGTGGTTAGTGACCCTGACTGCTGAGCCGGAGGTCGTGGGTTCGATTCCCACCCAGGACAAACTTTGTGTGATGAGCATGATTGTTTGTTCTGTGTCTGGGTGTGATTTATCTATAATATGTATGTATTTATAAATTATATAAGTATGTATATCAGTTGTCTGGTTACCATAACACAAGCTTTGCTTAGCTTGGGATCAGATAGCCGTGTGTGAGTTGTCCCAAGATATTTATTTATTTTATTTATTAAATATATTCTCGCCGTGCTGAAACGACAAAGTTTCCGCAGTTTAATAAAAATATACTTTTTCCTAACTTTCTTTTATTTTTTAATTTACAGGAAGGTATCGGCACAAAAATCAAGGGTATTCATATTCTGAACGCACCACCTTTCATAGACAAGCTGATATTCCTTCTTAAGCAAGCTCTAAGGGAGAAGGTTTGTATACTCTGATCATGAATTATTTTTTATTTTCATGAATATTCTATGTTATTAGTATTTTGACATTATAAATTAATATTCTTTATTATTATTATTTTGATATTATTGTTAACACTTTAACATCGGAGTTCTTTTTTGTATCTTTAGTTTTTGACAATGCAATAATTGTATTTTTTTTTTACATATTATTATTATAATTCTGACATTACAAATACTTAATCTTATTAAACGAATATAAATCCACAAACACAATTTAATTATTCTTGTATTGTCTGTTTTGTATGCACTTAGCTTATTTAATCTTTCTACTACAGCAATGGCAGTATGTGTTATGCAATGTTAGGTCTAAATGTACCATGTTCTCAAAAATAAATATATCTTTTCTTAAGGTGGCCAACAGAGTACATGTCCACAGTAGTTACGAAGACCTTCACAAGCATATACCCAGGGAAATCTTGCCAAAAGACTATGGTGGTGATGAGACGTCACTGAATAAATTGAGTGGTGAGTATGTGGTGCGTATAACCTGCAGAAGTTGTTAATTTCTGCTAAAATCAGACGCGGAAGGAACCCAGGTTATTAGAGAAACCTAGGCTATAATTGCTGATTCTGTCGCAAGAAGTTGAAGGCAAAAAAATACGCAATCGGGAAGAAAGGCACAGGAGATCATTCAATTCATTAATTGTACCACATACCTTGACCAGCGATTCCACGCGCGCGCGCAGGCGACGGCCACGTGTCCGCTTTCGGGAGGAGCAGCTTACAGGTCTTTTCTGGATACACTAGGCTGGCCAGCAGTACACAACACACTAACATAGGTCTGGAGTAGGTTGATAACAGTTCGTATAGGTTCAGTTCAGGGGGTTTCAGAGCGCGATGGGACTAGTTAGTGTCACACATAGCATGCGCATCTACCCGATCCCAAGGTTATAGCGTGACTAACGCGTCGATGCGGCGCGGCATGGCGCGCGCGCTGCTCGGCGCGAGCAAAATCACCCAATCACGATATAGGGCACATATTCAATAAATTGGACGAACCAATGCCTTTCAATCGCCATAGGTGATGTAGAAAAATATAAAACTATAAGTTACGAAGCGTAACCATTTTCCCCGGCTTGAAAGTTCCCACTTTCGAAACACTAAGGAGAAGTAAATACAAAATTGCATATCATCACAACTTCACAAAAGCTATAAGAACTCTAGAGTGCGACTCTATATAACAAATAAGGATACTTAACTAACTATCCTACGAGGTAACTAAATCTAAGACTGCACATTGGTGCAAAGTAAGAATTAATATTAAGGTAACTAAACTTATTGCGTTGGCAAAGGGCACAACTTTACGACCGGGCGACTCTGAAGGATCCCGCTTTGAGTCTTGACAGATGCGACTCTACAAACTCCGTTTTTATCTGGAAATATTTCGTGAATTACTCCTAATGGCCAATGCAGAGGCATCACATTGTCCTGCATGGAGACGACAACCATCCCGACCCGTATTGGATTGGCAGGAGTGTTCCATTTCTGTTTGGATTGTAGGGTGTGCAAATACTCTTGGCGCCACCGCTTCCAAAAAGATTGAACCATCTGATCAGTCAATTCATATCGCGAAATAAGATGTAAGCGCGTTTCATTGACTTCGTGAGCGGGAAGAAATAAAAGAGGTTTCGTATGCAAGAAGTGCGCCGGTGATAATGAAGTGGGCTCTGACGGATCCGAGCTGATCGCATACAGAGGCCTCGAGTTTAATAAAGCTTCTACTTGAGTTAGCATAGTGTTAAACTCGTCAAAGCTAAGAATTTGCTGACCGATGACTTTGCAGAGATGCGTTTTGACACTCTTCACTTCACTTTCCCAGCAACCACCAAAATGGGGAGCTCTACAGGGGATGGTTTTGAGTGTGATTCGATGCTCTGCAAGTTCTCTTTCCCACAAGGGGTGATACTCTTTAGCCAAGAATTGGTAGAGATCTCGGAGATAGGATTTGGCTCCAATAAAATTGGTAGCATTATCCGTGTACAAACACTGAACCGGACCTCTACGCGCCAGGAAGCGTTTCAACGCTGACAGAAAGCTCGCAGTGCTAAGATCAGAGGCAATCTCAAGATGTAGCGCGCGAGTGGTCAAGCATGTAAAAAGGCAGATGTACGCTTTCCTGGCCCTTTGGCCTCTAGCACGCACCGACGTGACCAAGAAGGGTCCCGCGTAGTCGCAACCTGTATGAGAGAAAGCCTTAGGAGCTGACTCAACGCGGCAACGTGGTAAATCCGCCATTATAGGAAAGGTAGGTCGTGGCTTTGCTCGAAAGCAAATGTTACATTTAAAGGTAATGTGACGTGCAATACGTCGCGCGGACAGGATCCAATACCTTTGTCGTAATAGAGATACGAGTAAGGTTGGTCCTGTGTGAAAATTAGTCACATGATAGTGGGAAACTAAAAGTTCCACTATATGATCTTGACACGGAAGGAGGATCTGATGACGAGAGTCAAAATCTAGCTCAGAGTTTGCTAGGCGACCTCCAACGTGGATAAGTCCTTCGTGAAGGAAGGGACTTAACCGTTGTACTGACTTAGAGCACAACTCATTGCGGGCTAAACGATCGAGATCAGATTCAAAGTGAATCCTCTGCACTGATCGCCACACAAAAGATTCAGCGAACTCTAAATCAGACGCGATAACGGGCCCTCTAGGGAGCCGTTTGATGAACTTATAAACTAAACAAATCGTTTTTTAAATATTTAAACCAGGACGAGAACCTGGTAGAGCGAACGTACAAAATGTTGTCAGAAGGAGGACTTCTGTCAGAGCATTCGTGCGAGAGCACAGGTAAAGCTACGGGTTTCATTTCAGGAAGCTCTTGCGACTCGCCTGAAACGAAGGGTTTTATCGGCCATTCAGCGCGGGGAAGTTTAAGCCACGACGGCCCATTTAGCCACAACGGATGATGAACTAATTGGGCAGGCGTTAACCCGCGAGAGAGGCAATCACTGGGATTTTCAGACCCTTTCACATGGAAGAAGTGATCTGCCGAGAGATTCTCATGAATCTTAGCGATACGATTGGCTACGAAGGTGTGCCATCGATGCGGTGCAGAGTGAATCCAACTTAAGGTTACAGTTGAATCCGAAAAAGCTACGACTACCTCAATGGCGTGTCGAGCTGCGAAAAGATTATATACTCGCCTTATCACAGTTGATAAGAGGAGTGCGGCGCATAACTCGAGACGAGCTAGCGAAACTACTTTCAGTGGCGCGACTTTAGATTTCGCACACACCAGCGAGACCACGACACTACCGTCAGGTCTGACAACGTGGGCATAAACCGAACCACCGTAAGCCTTCTCACTAGCGTCGGCAAAACCGACGAGTGAGAGTCTACAGCGTTCTACGACGCCAACATGTCTCAAAAATCTCAATTCAGAGATAATTGGCAGTTCAGATTGAAACTGTTCCCACAGACGAACAATGCGAGGTGGTGGGACATCATCCCATCCAAGGTTGACAAGCCAAAGCTCTTTGATAAGAAGCTTGGCGTATAAAATTATCGGTGCAACGAGGCCTAAAACGTCGAAAAGGCGTGAGATGGAAGAAAGAATATTCCGTTTAGTGCAAGTGCGAACATCAGGGTTTACCTGGAACCCGAAACAATCCTCGTCGGGGAACCAACGAAGTCCCAGTATTTTCTGAGTCGGATCTTTACTTAGGTCCACGCTCTGTGAAAGTCGTAATGACTCTGGAATAGTCCGAAGAACATCGACACTGTTGCTAGACCATTTCGTCAATTGAAAATCGCCGAGAGAGAATATTTTTATAAGTTCACGAGCCGAGTCTATAGCTAGCGCACTGCTAGGTATAGAACTAACTATGTCATCCATATAAATATCTCGCTGCAAAATGTCCCTGGCGAGAGGCAACTGTGTTCCTTCATCCTGACATAACTGTTGGATAGTGCGAATAGCTATAAAAGGACTACACTTTAAACCAAAGGGAAGCACTGAAAACTGATAAATTTGAAGTTCCTCTTCCTCATTAAACCGATACAAGATACGTTGTAGTGAACGATCTTGTGCACGTATACCTATACGTAGGTACATAGATTTGACATCTGCGGAAACAGCGACACTAAAAAGCCGAAAATTTAACAAAATGTTGAAAAGGTCAGCCTGAAGGGCTGGACCTGCGTACAGGATATCATTGAGCGAGGTGCCGTTATCTGTACATGCACTGGCGTCTAGGACCACACGCAACTTGGTGGTCACCTTATCCTCTCGAATGACAGCATGGTGAGGAATATAGTATTCCATTTCTCGCTCCTTACAATTTCGTTTGGGCAACATACATTCAGGTACGATACTCTGCACCAAAGAAATAAAATTGTTTTTTAGATAATCCCGTATGACGTCATCATACAGAAGTTTGACGTTAGGAAGTGATTTAAATTTACGTTCAAGACTATAGAATCTCTTGCGAGCCATATTAAGAGAATTTCCTAATGCTGACGCGTCTGTTTTCAGTGGTAAAGCGGCAACATACTTGCCATTTGGAGCGCGGGTAATTGTGTCACAATAAAACTCTTCACATTGTTTATCATCCGCACTCCCAATGGATGAAGCAGTAACATCTTCAATCTCCCAAAACTTACGAAGATCGAAGTTATCGAACGAACTCGCAAAGAAAGACAGAGTGTCAGTTGGAGGTTCGACAATAGGTGCTTCTCCTAGAAGTATGTAGCCGAGCACAGTTTCTAATGCGTCGGGACAACCGGGTACGCTGGTCACGTGACCAGGTCGCAATAACTTAGCGAACAACTTGACCCCAAGTAACATGTCAATATTACCTGGCACACCCCAGCTGTCATCCGCGAGTAGTTTAGGATCAATATGACTTAATACGGACGTATCTATAGCACCCAGTGGAAGTTGTCCGGTTATTTGATCCAAAACTAAAGCGTCTATTTCATACCTCGGCTGCGAGCAAAACCGTGAGCTGAACGTAAGATTCACCGAGCCGCGAACGGGCTGCGACGTGCCACCAATACCACGAACGGTAGTTATCGAGTCGGTATGTATAGTTAGACCGAGCCTACGGCAGCAACGCGATGTCATATAATTCTTTTGCGACCCAGGGTCCAAGAGACATCTAACCATCACGGCCTTACCCTTCCTACCCGCCACCAGCACCTTGGCAGTAGCCAGCACTTCCGTACTACGTGTGGCCTGGACTTGAGCAGAAGAATGCGTACACAACGCCACACGATCGGAAGGAGCTGGGTCGGCCGCAGAAGCGGAGGCGGGGGCGCTAGCGGGCGTCGGCGCAGGGGCTTGCAACGATTGCTCAAAATGCAATAAGGAATGATGCTTACCGTTACATTTCCTACATGTTGACTTCGATAGGCACTTAGAGACAGTATGTTTGCTACTTAGGCAATTACCACATCGGTTATTGTCTTTTATAAACTTAAATCTATTATCTACGCTCAACCTTTGAAACGCTTTGCACATAAATAAGGTTTTATGCGTGGAATGACATAGTGAACATTTAGATTCAGTAGCCACAAACACCTGCGATTCCTTAGATGAGGCGCGGGGGCTACCTGCGGGGCCGGACTTACTAGCCGCAGGAGAGGTGCGATACAAGATTTTTACTTGTTCACGAACAAACTTTACGAAATAATCATAATCTAACTCTTGTTGATTACGAAGCGACATTTCAAAATGTTTTGCAATATCAGAGTCTATTAACTTAAGACCCCAATAAATAAATATAAAATCATCTAACTTATTTATTTTCAATTGTTTGAGTCCCGCAACCGTAGAAGTTAATTTATCGAAACCCTTTTCAATATTAGCGGGAGTCGATCCGAACGATTTCAAGGAGAACAGCTGATTTAGATAATTAGTAGCGAGCGCGCGAGTATCTAGGTACTTGGCGATGAGCGCCTCCCAGACAAGAAGGTAATTATCGCCAGAAGGTACAATACCTTCAGCCACATTCCTAGCCTTGCCTTTTAAACAACTCAACAGATAATGAATGCGATCAGAATCTGTTAAATCTACGTTAGTATGTATAATACGTTTGAAAGTCTCGTAAAAGAACGGAAAACTCTGAATATCACCGTCAAAGGTAGGCAGTTCGATTTTAGGAACCTGTATATGGTGAGAATTTGGGCTCGCTGACGGGCTAGGTTTCTGGAAATCACCTGACTCAGTTAATGAAGATAAACTAAACTTTATTTCGCCGACCAACTCATCAAATGAATGCAATGCGCCATAGCTTACTTCACAGGTTGGATCCAATGTCATATTGAGCATATTTATCTCGTCCATTAGTCCATTGAATTCACTACGCAATCCATCAATTTGTTTTGCCTGAGCGATGAAAGCCTTGCGTAATCTTTCAGTAGTTAAAGATTTAGTTGAATCCAAAATCCTTTGAACCCGCGCAAAATATGCGTCACGTTTACCTTCCAATAATCGAAGTTTAACCTTGTCACTCATTGTGAACAGAAGTCAAATGTGACGCAAAAATAATTATTAAATCAACCTTTATCTTCTACGGAACCCCAGTGCGTGAGGTTAGGGGCCAATCAAACCGATAAGCCAATGAAAGATTTTATAACTTGAGTATATAGTACGGAACGAAGTTTACGTACACGCGAAACCCTAACAATATTAAATTGAAAAGTAAAACAAATATAAACTACCGACGCTTTAACCAAGTGCAGGTAACAAAATCTAATATAAATTAAAATAGTAAGCACGCCAAATATCTTATGAACGTACCCATCTATATACGATATTTATGATTAGCTCAGATATACCCATAACCCGATAAAACATTTATGTCGGATGCGACGCGATAAACTTGTCTGCACTAACTTCCACTTGAATGAGATTAACTTACTCAATACAAGTAATATGAAGGTACAGATTCTTAACTAAAAATAAGTTAAGTGTTGAACTTAGAAAAAAGTATAAACTTATTTTCGTAAGCGATGCGAGTGTATTCTTAACGAAATAACTTCGTAAGAAAGGGTAAATTTCTTCACGAGTAGACGCGTAGATGACTGTTTGAAATAAATTATCTAGTAAGTACATACTACGTTTGCAAACGTGAAGTGCGGGTGTGATATGTATAAATATACGGCTGTTTCCATTGAGGAGAATTAACGCGTAAAGTTTATACACATCTGTTATTTTACCTGAAGGTTTCTGTCAAGAAAGCAGTCCTACAAACCAAAATAACAAGCGACGCGATGATAATATGGTTAATTGCAATAATTAATCATATGCGGTTGAGTCTCGCTATATAAAGCATACCTGCTCGTGCAATACGAATATAACAGGCGTAAAGCTAATGAACCTATACAAGTGTATCATACAATAACAATCAATGTTATTCATTTAGCAATTTCGATTAGTACCAACATAATAAGTATGTAAAAGTTTCTAATGCGTAATTAAATTTAGCCGTGGGTACGCGAACAAAGTTCAGACCTGGAACATTCCACAGTCAACGTACGATGACGATTTATACCCACTACCCACAATTTTTCCAACCGAACAAAAAATATGTAATTACGCCGAAAACTATCAGATTTATTAAATAAACGTATTTAGCGATATGAATCAACGTTGATATTCAATTAACTGTATTCTTCGGAGCTTTAAATAGTGAACTTAAAGATTTAAATTAAGAATTGATTTGACGGTTGACCTATTGCAAACGCAAGGCAGTTGAACCTTATTGTTAAAGCAATAGAGTTGAGAGTTGTGTGATGATATGCAATTAATATTGAAAATTCCTAAGTTTTTTGCTCAAAATCAGACTTTTTTAGGACTTAAATATAGGCCGTAAAAAGGCCCAAACTTTATTATCCGGCTCGAAGGACCAAAATGGTGCGTATAACCTGCAGAAGTTGTTAATTTCTGCTAAAATCAGACGCGGAAGGAACCCAGGTTATTAGAGAAACGTAGGCTATAATTGCTGATTCTGTCGCAAGAAGTTGAAGGCAAAAAAATACGCAATCGGGAAGAAAGGCACAGGAGATCATTCAATTCATTAATTGTACCACATACCTTGACCAGCGATTCCACGCGCGCGCGCAGGCGACGGCCACGTGTCCGCTTTCGGGAGGAGCAGCTTACAGGTCTTTTCTGGATACACTAGGCTGGCCAGCAGTACACAACACACTAACATAGGTCTGGAGTAGGTTGATAACAGTTCGTATAGGTTCAGTTCAGGGGGTTTCAGAGCGCGATGGGACTAGTTAGTGTCACACATAGCATGCGCATCTACCCGATCCCAAGGTTATAGCGTGACTAACGCGTCGATGCGGCGCGGCATGGCGCGCGCGCTGCTCGGCGCGAGCAAAATCACCCAATCACGATATAGGGCACATATTCAATAAATTGGACGAACCAATGCCTTTCAATCGCCATAGGTGATGTAGAAAAATATAAAACTATAAGTTACGAAGCGTAACCAGTATGTTTATACGTTAACAAACATTTAAACACACATACACAAACAGCCAGACCCGGCACAACAACCTGTAGGTCACACAATTATTTGTTTCGTGCGGGGATCGAACCCGCGACACGTAGCGCAGCAGTTAGCGCAACACTTAACGCACTATGCCAACTGTGTCATCAAATTATACAGGGTGGCCAGTTGATAGGCGTCCAAAGAAAAAAATTAGATGCCTTATGCTAAGGGGTACCCGAATTACCCCCATGTATGTTCCGCGATTATTTGTAGTTTAGGAGCTAGAATTTTTTTAAGAACTTTTTTCAAAATATTCACCTAGCATTGGTTTTTATTTTTTATGTCTTTATTCATATCATTTTTAGATATTCTTTTTTGTGGAATCTATTAGCGATATCAATAGCTACCATGCAAAAAAAAATCCGTTTGCCTAGACATTGTAGAACTTACCACAAAATTAGTCCAAAGTTCAAAATTACCATTAGAGTTCGATAATCAAAAATGTTCAGAGCTTAAAAAAAAATAAGTGAGGGGTGCCAGAGGTTTCTAAATGATCTTAAAAACTTCTATGGACCTTCAACAAACAAAATCGGTAAAAAAATATAGAGCTTGATCGGGGATTATTTCCTGTAATTAGCGTTGATAGCAATAAAGGTATTTTTACAGTTATTGTTATAATTTGGGATTTCTTTATTTTTGCCACTTTTATGATAAAAAAATACGGTAGATAGTATACAAATTTTATTAAAACACGTTACAAAAGGTTTTCAAAGTGCCGCCTTACCACAGAAATGCACAATCTACATCTACGGAGGAAATTGTCTTATAGTTGTAAACTATGTCTCGTCTCAGTGTTAAGTTAACGTCTGACAGCAAAATTGGTAATTCTTCGAGAACTCTTTGTAGGTGGCTCCATCGAGCTTGGACAGCGGTCTGGCTATGGATTCTCCATAGTCCGCTATCGAGAATCCTCATTCCGTAAGACCATCAAATTTTCAACACGATAGATTAGATAGATAGATTTTGCATGGTAGCTATTGCCATCGCTAATAGATTTCACAAAAAAGAATATCTAAAAATGATAGGAATAAAGACATAAAAAATAAAAACCAATGCTAGGCGAATATTTTGAAAAAAGTACTTAAAAAAATTCTAGCTCCTAAACTACAAATAATCGCGGAACATACATGGGGGTAATTCGGGTACCCCTTAGCATAAGGCACCTAATTTTTTTCTTTGGACGCCTATCAACTGGCCACCCTGTATATATTGTTATTGACGGGCCTGTTGGTCTAGTGGTTAGTGGCCCTGACTGCTGAGCCGGAGGTCGTGGGTTCGATTCCCACCCAGGACAAACTTTGTGTGATGAGCATGATTGTTTGTTCTGTGTCTGGGTGTGCTTTATCTATAATATGTATGTATTTTTAAATTATATAAGTATGTACTATATATCAGTTGTCTGGTTACCATAACACAAGCTCTGCTTAGCTTGGGATCAGATAGCCGTGTGTGAGTTGTCCCAAGATATTTATTTATTTATTATTTATTTATTGTACTAGCTTTCATCCGTATTAAATTCGGTATAATACACCAAGCAGACCCGCAGGTTTTGCTCTTGCGCCTTATTGATTTGTAATAGCAACGCTAAGTTTTCCCTTTTCTTCCCTCGTTCTCCCTCATATCCCACTTTCTTAAAATAAAAATAAAGCCTATGTCCGTCTCCTGGTTCTGAACTATCTCTGTACCAAAATTCATCAAAATCGGTTTAGCCATTAAAGCGTGAAGAGGTAACAAACTCACTTTCGCTTTTATGATATTAGTAAGGATACTAGTTGTTCCCGATTATTGTCTGCGTAAAATATTATAGATAGATTGATGAAATATTTATTTCATGCAACAAAAAATATAGATACCTAAATGAGCTGCAATTCATTCATATATATGTTATATCTCCGTAGAATTTATATACTACTGGTACTTATGTACCGTATCGTAATATAAAAAGCTGTCATTTCGAAATTGCCAACAAACATAATAAAATGAATAAATTATTAAGATTATCAAACATTTTTTGTTTGTGAATTTTTAATTTTAAAATCGGCGTATTTACATTACTTTTACACCGCATACTAATTTTAGCCTCTTACATTTTTCAATTTACTAGAAAAACTTCAATTACTAATTTACGTTTTTAATATTCCTCAGAGCAATGGAAAGAAAACTTAAGAACTGAAGAAGCGAAGAAAATGGTTAAAAATGCAGAAAAGTTAATTAGTGACGAATCAAAGAGACAATCTTCCAAGTTCAACGAGGAGTACATGGGGATGCCAGGATCCTTCAGGAAATTAACTGTAGATTAAATAAAATGAGAGTAGTTCTGCCCAAGTGTATACATGTATATACTCCCACTTCAAAATGCCGCTCTTTTACCATGGTTAAATTGCAATGGTTTTGCAAACGGTGATTTTGCAAGCTTATGTTTTGGATGTATTTATTTAGTTTATTTATTTGGCTCACCAACAATTGAATACACGGTATAAGATCAAGAAATACATCGAACAAAACTTATAGATTAGTGTACCAATATCTTACAGGTAAGCACATGATGCATTATGTTAATGTTCATTGAAGATGAGTAGCTTTTTTATTACTAGAAATAAAAAAATAATTTATTTCTTCTTCAAAATTCCTCTTTTTTACCGCAGTTATTGCAGTGGTTTTGCAAACGGTGATTAATATTTAGCCAGTTGCAAGCTTATGTTTTGGATAGATTTAAATTTATTCTCACTTCAAAATTCCTCTTTTTTACCACAGTTATAGCAATATTTTTTCTAACGGTGATTAATATTTAGCCAGTTGCAAGCTCATGTTTTGGATGTATTTAATTTGACTCCTACTTAAAAATTACACTCTTTTACCGTAGTTATTGCAATGATGCAAACGGTGATAAATATTTAGCCAGTTGCAAGCTTAAATTTTGGATATATTTAATTTATGGTGATTAATATTTAGCCAGTTGCAAGCATATTTTTTGGATATATTTAAATTTACTCCCAACTTCAAAATTTCTCTCTCTTAACGCAGTTATTGCAATAGTTTCGCAAACAGTGATTAATATTTAGCCAGTTGCAAGCTTATGTTTTGGATATAATATGTATGTAAGTGGAACTGATTTTAATAAAAACTTAAATACCAATTTTAAAAATACGCGTCGATTTGAGAACCTCTTTTTTCGTTGTTTCTAAATGTAGAGTTATTTTGATAGAATGAATTTTGAGTCAGCTAATTGGCAGAACTACGTCTAGACAGATTTCAGAGAGCCCAGTAACAATAGCCTTTAAAACGTTTCAAATTTCCACAATTTCTTCCAACAATAATTAAAATAGCTCAATTTTCAACTGTCTATCATCTATGTCAAAGAGGTTTAAAAGACTCATCGTCATTGGAAATATTTTTTAATAATAATTAACCCTATAAAAGCTCTATCTAATATATAAAATTCTCGTGTCACAGTTTTCGTTCCCATACCTACTCCTCCGAAACTGCTGGACCGATTTAAACGAAATTTTGTGTACATATCGGGTAGGTCTGAGAATCGGCAAACATCTATTTTTCATACCCCTAAGTGAGCAGCGGGTGATACCGCTGGGCACAGCTAGTAATCTAGGTATTTTAGAAACTAGGTCATTTGAGTATCAGAATGAAGGTGGAAAAATGTGGCGGCTTTTCTAAATGGGTAGTTTTAAGTTAAAATGTAGCTATTTATAATTTATTATTAAGTGGCTGATAGAAAAATATCGGAATTGATAACTTGAATTTAAATTTGTTATATTATCCCTTTTGAAATAAAGACAAGATACAATAAAACGTTGTTTTTTTTTCGGAAATGCAGTAAGCGAAAGTGAGTTTGTTTGTTACGTCTGTACGCCTAAATCTGAGCAACTGGAGGCGGATATAGGCTAAAAAAATAAAATGAGTACCTATGAAAAGGGAGAGAAATTTTATATGGGACTTTTCGCAGTTTTCAAGGTAGGAAGCTAAAAATTGGTACACACACTTAGTTACCAACGAAAAATACCTGCAAGTCAGGAAAGAAGGACCGTGTTACTTCGAATTTAACGCGAGCGAAGCCGTGTGCGAAAGCTAGTACAAGATAAAAGAAAAACGTTGTTTGTTTTTTAGAAAGCAGTGAATTTTTATTGGATAGTCCTATGAAACTGAAAGCTGACTCCAACATAATTGACAAAAGGCTAGATTTCAGTTATGATTTTGTAATGATTCGTAGAATAAATGCCATTTTCGAAAACAAAAGTTTTATTTATGATCCACTTTGATATGCAGATTAATTGATTTTTTGCTTAAGCGAAAATATCGGAGTCCACCGAAGGTAGTGCGAAAACTGTAGCAATCAGGTTGTTAATTTAGTCTCATTATATGGAACACCAATAGAAAACACGGTACTTATGGGTATTATTATTATTTTTGGATGGGAAATCATAAAATAATACCGCAACTGCCCGACAGGCAGTGGCTCTGAGAAGCCCTTTTGCTGTCCTCTTCGAGGCGCATGTGGGATACAAACGCGCCATCGACACGGCCTGTCGTCACTTCACGGATGGATGGTGAGCTACCCATTGCTCACCGTCCCGATTGTACTAAGTATATGCCTTCGATGACTGCAATAGTCCATTGTTACAAAGTGGGTTTCAATCTCATAAGTCAGTTATTGAAACTACAATACGGCCAACGAGAAGCGATACCAAATGTAAACAAAACCCATGCAAAACCCCATCTAAAATGGCCGCCCGAATGTTGGCAAACCCGTCTTAACGTTGTCATGTTTTGGCCGGGAGAACGAGACATTACGACAAAGGCACAAGATGGAAAGAGCTAAATATTAGATTGTCAACGCCACAGTTGTTCTTTAGGTTAATGACCTTTCGTATCGCTTCTCGTTGGCCGTACTTATAGGCTGATAAGCAGCTGATTTTGAACGTTTACTACACAAGGCAAGTCCTTAAACGCCCAAACTTCGCCACTTCCTAGTACTTTAACTGAGAAAAACGAGTGGTGGAACAAGCTCATGGCAACAAGTTGTTTTGTAGGTTTGAAGAAACAGATTTAATACAGTAATATTCAAGGTACATATTATCAAAGACCACATTTAAGACTTTCGCTGCCAGACTCAGCGTATTTTGGACTCATACGCAATGCAATAAAAGTGTTAATTAAATCACCGCTTGTCTAGCAGACATTTGGTGACACTAGAAATTTCTCCTATATCGTGGGTGCGTTTACAAACATTTAAACTCACATACACAAACAGCCAGACCCGGAACAACTATCTGTAGGTCATACAAATAATTGTTCCGTGCGGGGATCGTACCCGCGACACGCAGCGCAGCAGTCGATCGCCCAGCCACGGTGCCAACTGAGTCGTCAAAGCCTTACTGCCACCAATACCTTACTGAGTAGGGTAGTTATGTGAATGGCTGCCTGTTTTTGTAGGATATTTATATCTATTGTTGTGTTCAAGTCGATATATCTTTGTCAGCTTTTCCGTATTAATAATGTTGTGATTATCACTGTTTTTGTATACAAATGTGTGTAATGTTGACAAAGATGTATTGTGAGGCCGTGAGAATACCAATCTCTTTAAAATTTATGTCCTAAAGAACTCTGGCGACTAGCTGATAAATTATTCGAACAGCTTCGTTTTAGCAGAACAAATGAATTAAAATATCCAATGCTTTGCCACGCAACAGCATATCGTAAGACATACAAAACTGGCTATAAAAATAACATAGTCATCGGCGCGTGAGATATTATAGTGCACAAATGTTTGCGCATGCTCAGATGCACTCTCTGTTCCCGGACTCTTATAAGTCTGAAACTTCCCTTGCTTCACCCAGACCATGATTTATATTCTCAGTTCTAACGTTGTTCTTTAATCTAGTTATCAATGCATCTACTTATTAACAATTATGTTGTGACGTAAGCAACGTCTGTTTATAAGACCCAGCGCAATTAGCTTTTTAATTAATTCTACTTAAACCCATAACACAGTGTTGGGAAATAAGATTACTATCAAATTGGTTTATAAATGCGCATGTACGTCAGATGAACTATTATATACAAAATGATGATGGATGTAGATATAGAGGAAGGCCAGAAAAAAACGACTTACAAAAAGAAAACTAAAAAGTGGATAATAACTTTACTTCTGTAAGTCGTATGGTATTCTCTTGTGGGGCCATGCCGCCGATATTCAGACAATTTTTATTTTGCAAAAGAGGGCAATTCGTTCAATGTATAAATTAAGTCCTAGACACTCCCTCAGAGAAAAATTTAAAGAGATTAACATACTAACCGTGCCCTCTCAGTTTATTTACGAAAACCTTTTGTACGCGCATAAAAATATAAAATTGTTTAAAAAATACAGTGATATCCACGACATAAATACAAGAAACAAACACAAATTTGTTGTTCCTGCAACGAGGCTCAAAAAAATAGGGGGTACATTCACATGCCAATGTATACGTTATTATAATAAACTGCCAAGCGATATTCAAACACTAAGCCTCAATAAATTTAAATCTTTTATAAAACGTAAACTATGTCTCAAAGCTTACTATAATATTAATCATTACCTTGAAGATAAAAAGGCTTGGGATTAAGCTGCTCCAATTTAGTTTACTCAGTGAGTGTCAAAATTTGCCTTTGTTTCATTTATTTATTGTCTATTCCTTTATTCTATACACTTTGACATTAATGTTTACTTTATTTTTACATTCTTTTTATTATTATTATGTTCTTTATTCATTCAACATCTTAAAATTACATTTTTAAATATTTTTTAGAAAATAAATAAAAAAAAAAACATTTAAAAATATAAAAATAGGTTTCCGCCGGTAGCGGGAGCAGGGTCCAAGCTACCGGTGGTTAGGGCTCCAGAGACAGGAACCTCCTCACAATGCGGGCCGTGTCGAGGAGTACTGCCTTCTGAATCAGGCCCTTGATCCAACCACCTAAGGAGAGCTTCGACAGATGTTCGTCGAAGCTCTTGGCAATTAAGCCATTGGCCGTTATGACAATCGGCACAATGATAGCCGAGTTTACATTCCACATGTCAACAACCTCGTGTGCCAAGTCAAGATATTTTAGTTGTTTTTCTTTCTCAGCTTTCACGAGGTTTTCGTCATGTGGGATGGTAACATCGATTATCATTACGCGGCGCGCTGATCGGTCTATCACCACTATGTCAGGCTTATTGGCGAGAATAGTCCTGTCAGTAATGATAGACCGATCCCAGTACAGCGTGACATGGTCTTTCTCGAGAACTGGGTCGGGCACATACTTGTAGTACGGTACCTCAGATTCCACAAGATTATATTTCAAGGCAAGTTGCTGATGAATAATCCTGGCTACTTGGTTGTGTCTATGCAAATACTCGCTGTTAGCTAGACGAGAACAACCAGAAATAATATGTCTGATGGACTCACCAGGACGATGGCATGCCCGACACACGTCAACCGTCCCATCCTTCATAATATATTTCCGGTAGTTGTTCGTCAACATAACTTCGTCCATAATCGCACAGACAAAACCTTCAGTTTCCCCAAATAGGTCACCGAATCGTAGCCAGGACACGGACGCCAGAAAATCTACATCGGGCCCATGAAGAGCCTTGTAGAAGCGCCCGTGAAGCTCCTTACCTTGCCATATTTCCTTGCGGTCATCGGTAGTAAGTACCACAGGTTTGCGCCAATTCTCTTTAGCCATGGACAACGGGGTGAGTCCCTTGTCCACTGCGACTACATC
This sequence comes from Ochropleura leucogaster, assembly GCA_958449745.1. NCBI lineage: Eukaryota > Metazoa > Arthropoda > Insecta > Lepidoptera > Noctuidae > Ochropleura > Ochropleura leucogaster. Next base: position 3,383,513 of record OY288220.1, on the reverse strand, counting down.
TCGGTGCATACCCACGTCGGCTTTTAAGAAATATTCCCTGAGACTGCACACCTCTCGGTTGTGGAGGGTCTTTGCGTTTAAAAAGCCTCGACCCCCACACTTCCGTGGGATGTACAGTCTCATCACCGATGATCGTGGGTGATGCATCCGATTTGCAGTCAGCAATGTACGGACTCTCCTATCCAGGGCATCGAGTTCAGTCTGCGTCCATTTGAGTATGCCGAAAGAGTACATTAAAACCGGCATGACCCAACTGTTGAAGGCGCGCACCTTGTTCCCGCCGGAAAGAAGGCTTTTTAATACCTTCTTCAGGCGACCAAAGAAACGCTCCCTCAACAGTTGCTTCATGTCAGTCACGTTAATGCCTAACGCTTCCGACATACCCAAATACTTATAGCTTTCGGATGAGGGAAGGGATCTGAGGTGTATGGAATCCGAGAGTTGAATTCCCTCGGATTCCATAATCTCCCCTCGTTTCACATACATGACTGCACATTTGTCCACACCAAATTCCATCCTGATGGCGTTACTAAAAGTTTCAGTTACTTTCAGTAGCTCCATCAGTCGCAATTTGTTGGGGGCAAAGAGTTTCAGATCATCCATGTAAAGGAGGTGAGATATGACCTGACCACCTCTTCTCAACCGATAGCCTAGACCTGAATCCTCCAGCAATGTACTAAGAGGATTCAGGGCTAGACAGAACCAAAGTGGACTCAAACTGTCACCCTGAAATATTCCCCGTTTAATCCAAACAGGCTCATCATTCCCCTGGATTTGTCGACATCCTGGATATCGAAGTACCGTCCTCCATTGTCCCATACACGACTCAAGAAAGGCGCGTAGGGTTGCATCTATCTTGTACAACTCCAGCACCCTCTTGAGCCATGTATGTGGCACTGAGTCGTAGGCCTTCTTATAATCAATCCAACATGTCGACAAATCCTTGCGGGATCGACGAACCTGTTGGCTAATGGCCATGTCGATGAGGAGTAGCTCTTTAGTACCGCGAGACCCGTTCCTACATCCATTCTGAGAGGCAGACATAATTGAATTTTTGTCAATGTGTGAATTAATTTTCGCTCTCAAAATGGACGTAAGAAGTTTATAGACCGTCGATAAACACGTGATCGGTCTATAATTCTTGGGTTCCGCGGGACTACCTGACTTATAGAGCAGGTGGGTAACGCCTGTTGTTAAAAACTGTGGCAGAGACCCGGACTCAAGGCAAGATTGAAATTGTGATGCCAGGCGAGTGTGTGAACTAGTGAGCCACTTGAGCCAAAAGTTGTGCAGTCCATCCGGTCCTGGAGACTTCCAGTTCGGTAACGGACGAACTGCACTGGCTATATCTAAAGATGTTATTAAGATTGGCTCCATTTCTGGAATAGTTTCACACACACGCTCAACATCACGTATCCAGTCAGCCTCAGTATGACAGACAGGCACCGACCAGATGCTATGCCAAAAAGAACTCGTGGCTACATCATCCGGGCGGCACACGTCAGTCACACTTTGTTCGGGTCGCTCCCAAGCTCTGTATACCCACCTCTCATCGCTCCGGAACATGCGATTCTGCGAATACCGATCAACCCGCCGCTTATACCGCCGAATACGGTTTGCCCATGCATAAACTTTCTGCTTCAGGAAGTCGATGCGCTCTGTGGCACGAGACATATATTCTTGAGGCCTGATTCCAGTCCCCGAGAATGCCCGTCTCACAAAGCGCATCACACGTGGTCTTGTATTGCCCTCCCTGAAGCAGTATAGTTTACCGATGAGTACCCTGGCCTCGTCGATACGCCGCTCGATCCTGCACTGCCAGGCTGGTACGGATGGTTTTGGTCGAGTAGCTACGTCACAGTTTGGAAATTTGACGTTAACTAAACGACATACCGCAACAGCCCCACAGTACAGGATCGAGTGCGTATCAACGAGATCCTCGCTACTTTCGAATAAATTCTTGAGCAACGAGTCCAGGGCACACACCAGCGCCCTATTTTTTTTATGCATGGGTAACCGTGGTAATCGGGGTCTAAGTTCGGCTGGAGTGGATCGATAGTCGCGAAGCGCATCCTCCAGTGCGCTCCTCAATCGGTCGTTGCACTGGCTACTTACCGTAGCAACCCTATCATCCTCCTCTACGACAGCGGGATTGGACCGCGGCTGCGTCACATCAATTGCTGACGCTTGCACCGCGGTTTGTGGCGTAGTCAAGATGACACGATTGCTCAGTACTTCTGAGCGCAGCCTATCAAGTGCAGCATCGTCCAACATGTGATTGCGTTGGATGACCCGCACCTGATCCGATAGTCGTTGGGCCGAAACGTTGATGGTCGGTTCTAGGTCCTGGAACAGAGACAGCATCCTAACACGGTACGCAGTGAGGTTAGTTCCCCCCTCTGTAGACCCATAATATGCGCGCATGACATTCGCGTTGATTGACGAAGTCCATCGCATGCGCGACACATTTCCACCGGCAGCGGGGACCCTGATCGGGGCCTGTTGGCCCCTAGATCCCAAGCCCGCTGGTGGCCGTCCTCTTCCTCGTCGTTGTCTTGTTGGTGGTGGTGGTGGTGGTGACGACGGCGGGGAGAAAAACTCGTCGCTCGAGCTCGACGCAACTGCAGCGACCGGCGACACGGCGCTCACGCGTGTAGCGCGTCCCGGCGGCTGCGAGGCGGAGCTGAGCGGCGAGCCCGGAGATGGTGGGAGTGCCTGTTGTTCCTGGGCCCGGCGTCTGGTCAGCATATTGACGTATTAACATTCATTGTTAAAATCCATTTTCTTCTTTTCATCTGTCGTTCTGTTTTCATTTTCTTTATTATGGTTATTTATTGGTTTATTTTATCTATTTGTGGTTTCGGTGTAGGCGGTTTCGGTGTAAATATTTGTAAAAATGTTTAAAATTTATTGGTATTGAAGAAAACACGTCATGTCACTTTGACAGTCGGGCCACAGATTATTTATTATTATTATTATGATTAGTGACATTTTATTTTCTTATTATTTTATGACATTTTATGATTTCATTATGATCTCATTAATTATTTATTTTTTTATTTTATTTGTTTATTGTAAATGTGAGGACCATGTGGATCATTTCTTTTATTTACTTTATTTTTTGACGAAGGTCTGGCAGTTTGAGTGCTATAAGCGACCTACACAAATGTCCTTTTTTTGGTATTGTTCGTCGTGTCGTTGAGCTCCTTGGGTTATGAGTTGAGCTACACGATAACTGACAAATGCTTGCACTGACTGGACAGGTCCACTCAATCTGTGTGGTGCTTTCTTAAAAAGACCATTTCAGACACTATCTGCATTGTCCTCATGTAAGTTGACCAAGATTATTTTGTCTGGACTTTAAAAGAGACTATGACCTCTGAGTTTGTTTCGGCTGTTTCTTCTCAGAGTAGTCGGGTACGAAACACCGGCATCATCTAGTTTTAAAAAAATATGACGTGTAAAAGTGTTTGTGAAAACCTACTTGCAAAATAAACATCATTTATCATTTATCATTTATAGTCAGTGACTTGTGTTTCGTTGACTTTTTTGCCATCTGCTGACTTCTTGGAAGTCTGTTTTATTATTTACAATATTTTTTTTATTTTAGCATTTTCAGTTCGATCGAGCATTCATTTTCCATTATTACTATCAAAAAGATTAGCAGATAATATTTTTTTTTCTTTAAAGAGAAAAAAATATGTATTACTAGCTGTGCCCAGCGGTTTCACCCGCTGCTCACTTAGGGTTATGAAAAATAGATGTTGGCCGATTCTCAGACCTACCCGATATGTACACAAAATTTCGTTTAAATCGGTCCAGCCGTTTCGGAGGAGTATGGGAACGAAAACTGTGACACGAGTTTTTCATATATGTATTTAGACAATAACTTATAAACTACCTAAGCAATATAAATACAATTGATGTGGGACCAAACAAAGAAAGAATTTGGCAAATCGGTCCAGGCGTCTTTGTAATTGGTGAGCATGCAAAAAAAAAAGAAGACTTCGACAAATTGAGAACCTCCTCCTTTTTTACTTGACGGGCCTGTTCGTCCAGTGGTTAGTGGCCCTGACTGCTGAGCCGGAGGTCGTGGGTTCGATTCCCACCCAGGACAAACTTTGTGTGATGAGCATGATTGTTTGTTCTGTGTCTGGGTGTGATTTATCTATAATATGTATGTATTTATAAATTATATAAGTATGTATATCAGTTGTCTGGTTACCATAACACAAGCTCTGCTTAGCTTGGGATCAGATAGCCGTGTGTGAGTTGTCCCAAGACATTTATTTATTTATTTATTTTAAGTCGGTTAAAAAGATTGATAGTCTGACAGAGGAGAATGGAAGAAGAAAACGTGTTGCTCCGACCCCAAATAGAATGGGACAAGGGCAAGTATATGATGATGACGTCAGAAAAATAAGTGCAATAACGAGCACTTCATTAAGAGCAGGTTGGAGGTGTGGTGGCAAATACTGAAGAATGACGGGCCTGTTGGTCTAGTGGTTAGTGGCCCTGACTGCTGAGCCGGAGGTCATGGGTTCGATTCCCACCCAGGACAAACTTTGTGTGATGAGCATGATTGTTTGCTTGCGTATTGCTCAGCACCTGTTGGTCGTAGCGTGATGTTATATAGCCTATAGCCTTCCTCAAGAAATGGACTATCCAACACTAAAAGAATTTTCCAATTCCAACCAGTAGTCCCTGAGATTAGCGCGTTCAAACAAACAAACAAACTCTTCAGCTTTATAATATTAGTATAGATATGTATGTATTTATAAATTATATAAGTATGTATATCAGTTGTCTGGTTACCATAACACAAGCTCTGCTTAGCTTGGGATCAGATAGCCGTGTGTGAGTTGTCCCAACATATTTATTATTTATTAATGTTCGCATGAAATTAAGTGTGATTAATGAATAGAAAGACTGGAGTTTGACGAACATATCTATACCAAGAGGTAGGTACCACTTTCAAACTTCCTCTTGAATTCATAATAATCATTTTTTTGCTCATTGGTTATCATGTAATAACTTTCTCCGCTCTTTGCGGAGCGGGATGGAATGTCAGACTTAGTATCACAAAAACTCTCCCATGTTTCTATTTTACCCTTTATGTTCCGGGGCCGTGGTATCTCTTTCGAACAAACCGCAACTCCGGTAACAACCCGCAACCTTATTATTATAATGCTTATTTCTTACTCTATCCAATTTATTATTTACTGTTGTCGCGTATTCCTAAATATTCTTAAACTCGTTGTACGGGCCTACCGCTAAGTAGATATGTAGAACGAGTTTATGAACATTGGACTTATTTCCAAATTGATATTTTATTTAAATAAGTGGTCAGTAGGTATTTGAAACCAAAAGCCATTTAATACTTATCATGTGATTAAGTTTACATATAATATGGCAAAAAAACAGGACCCTCTTTCGATCACTTTTTTGTGAAATTAATACGAAATACTGACGTCTGCAGTCCCTCAAAGTTATGAAAAAATCACCGTCTATACTAAGGCCTTAGCCAACTAGCAGCGATACGAAAGCTCATTAACCTAAAGAACAACTGTGGCGTTGACAATCTAATATTTAGCTCTTTCCATCTTGTGCCTTTGTCGTAATGTCTCGTTCTCCCGGCAAAAACATGACAACGTTAAGACGGGTTCGCCAACATTCGGGCGGCCATTTTAGATGGGGTTTTAGCATGGGTTTTGTTTACATTTGGTATCGCTTCTCGTTGGCCGTACTAAGTCTCCGCAATTACAAGATATATCCGTTTATAACGCATTTCCACACATTCTCAAAGGGAATCAAAAACATCAAAGTCCTCCCGTTGACCTAGAATCATAAATTTGGCAAAAAACGGTATCCGTTTTAAAAGTTTTAAAAACCTTGCCCCACACTAGGAATTTCTCCTGTATCGTGGGTGCGTTAGACAAACATACAAACTCACATACACAAACAGCCGTAAAACCGAAAAATTTGTAGATGCAAATAATTATATGTGATAAAATCAAAATCAAAAGTCATTTATTCAAATTAGGCTGATAATCAGCACTTTTTGAACGTCAGATTACAAGAGACAGTCCCACAAAAACGCTCTGCCCTTCGCCACTTCCTAGTGTTTTAGCTGGGAAGAAGAAGTGGCGGAACAAACTCGCCAGCAAGAGATCAAACTCAGCTGCAGTTGGTAAACTAACTGCAACTTATATCGATGTATGGTTGTGTCCAAAGCAAATTAAGATTGCCAAAGAAAAAAAATTATTTAAAAAAAAAACATCACAAAACAGTTTATCTTTAAGTAAGAGCAGTTTGTTACTTTAATAAATAAATAAATATAAATATCTTGGGACAACTCACACACGGCTATTTGATCCCAAGCTAAGCAGAGCTTGTGTTATGGTAACCAGTAAACTGATATACATACTTATATAATTTATAAAAACATACATATTATAGATAAATCACACCCAGACACAGAACAAACAATCATGCTCATCACACAAAGTTTGTCCTGGGTGGGAATCGAACCCACGATCTCCGGCTCAGCAGTCAGGGCCACTAACCACTAGACCAACAGGCCCATAAATTTAATTAGTAACCTACAAGTTTGTTTTCGTCATACTTGACTCTTGAATTTTTTTTTAATTCTGAAGCATTTTCATGTTTCTCACACATAAAAATGCTTTTTTAGAAAGTTGAACTTAATACTTAGATAGTAACCGTTTTCGCGTCTTTTTCCCTGTCTTCCCTGAATAGTACAAATAAAAAGTATTTTCGGAAAACAACTTACAGAAATAAATATTATTTCATTATTTTATTTCTTAATTTATTCATTTAATGCACAACGTACACAGTCACACGGTAGGCTTATTATAACTAACTAGCTGTTCCTCGCGGTTTCACCCACGCTGCTCAGCACCTGTTGGTCGTAGCGTGATGTTATATAGCCTATAGCCTTCCTCAATAAATGGAATATCCAACACTAAAAGAATTTTTCAATTCTAACCAGTAGTCCCTGAGATTTGCGCGTTGAAACAAACTCTTCAGCTTTATAATATTAGTATAGATGATTACATGACCCTGATAGGGCGCAGCAAAATGTCTTAAAAGTAATAAAATAATATTGTAGTATCTAATGTAACGTACGGTAGGAACTTACAGAATAATATTATATTAATTAAATTTATATCAAGACATTAACAATATTTATAAAACTTATATCCAACCTTAAACATTTAGCAACATACATAATTATTATATATTATATATTCAACTCAGAATAATTTATGGCAAGCGCAGTGTAACTTTGATTATAAGCCTAAACATATTTAGATATTATAGCCTGCCCAACAAGTTTTGATCCATAAAAACCGGTTTTAGGTATAAAAAAAAACAACCGGTTTTAATATTGTACTGTGAAGGGATCAGTCATACATTAACAGTGAAGTTAAGTAGTCTTTTCTTGTTTTAGAGTAGAATTATGGAAATATTAAAAAATACACCTTTGTTCGAGTTTAACGATAAAACCCTCGAGGAGGTCAGGGAGGAACTTAATTTGACTCACGATGGTATTGTTCAAATGTTGGACAATTTCGAAGAGTGGATTTTGAAGCAGCAACATTTTACAAAGAAAAAATTTTGTAAGTTTGTTTTTATTATTATTTTCAACGGATTAGAAAAAAATGATGTGGTTTTTATGTTTACGTACGTTTCATGGATAATTTTTAGAGGATGGGAAATTATCAAATAACTTCCCCCGCTTTGGGTGAAGCGGTTGGAAGTGTCAGACTTGTACTGACTAAAACCCACCCATATTCCTTCTATTTGACGGACCTGTTGGTCTAGTGGTTAGTGGCCCTGACTGCTGAGCCGGAGGTCGTGGGTTCGATTCCCACCCAGGACAAACTTTGTGTGATGAGCATGATTGTTTGTTCTGTGTCTGGGTGTGATTTATCTATAATATGTATGTATTTTTAAATTATATAAGTATGTATATCAGTTGTCTGGTTACCATAACACAAGCTCTGCTTGGCTTGGGATCAGATAGCCGTGTGTGAGTTGTCCCAAGATATTTATTTTATTTTATTTATTTATTTTTACGTTCCATGGCCGCGGTATCTCTTTCTAACAACCTGCAATCCCGGCAGGTTTATATTTACGTTCAGCTTCATATCTTTACATGTATTTTACCGATAACTCTATAATAACAGAATTGAGTGTTTTTTTTTCTTTTAATAGAGGAAGCTTCTGTGGTATTTTTTTTAGGGATAGAAATTAAAAACACACCCGTGTTCCGTTTTTTGCCCTTTGCGTTCCAGGCGGTATTTTAAAATCTTATTAATTTTGCTTCGGTACTTTTTAAGTTATTTTCTATAACTGTGGTTGATATGTTAATAACTTCTTCTTCTCTTCTTAAGAAGGACTTGGGATGGATACTAATCCTAAAGAAGGTGAAGTCAATTAAGTCTCTTGGGGTCATTGACAACTAAGATAAAATATATATTTAAATAATTAATTAGTGATACAATCTAAATGATGTGCTTATTTTAATTTGATGATAACTTCAAATAAATAATATCTGATAACAATAACATTTTATGTGATTCACATAGTAGTTTTAAATTTAGACATTTAACTAACTTCCCAATTTTAATTATATTCATAATTATGTTATTTTGCAAAAGATAGTGAACATATTTCTTATCAAGTATACTGTTTGTAAACCCATCTATGGTCTACGAAATAAATGATTGATTGATTGATATATTATATATTTTCAGACAGGCCTGTTGGTCTAGTGGTTAGTGGCCCAGATTGCTGAGCCGGAGGTCGTGGGTTCGATTCCCACCCAGGACAAACTTTCTATGATGAGCATGATTATTTGTTCTGTGTCTGGGTGTGATTTATCTATAATATTTGTATGTATTTATAAATTATATAACTATGTATATCAGTTTTCTGGTTACCATAACACAAGCTCTGCTTAGCTATGGATCAGATAGCCGTGTGTGAGTTGTCCCAAGACATTTATTTATTATTTTATTTATTTATTCAGGATTTTTTATTTCTTATTCTACGAAATAATATCTTAAGTTGACTCAATTTTCAGGTCGTGCTTACTTGGAAAATTACATAATACATGCAAAAGGATCAACAGAAAAAGCTAAGCAGAAAATGGACAAACTGTGCACTTTGAAGACATTATTGTCTTCGTTATTCGAGAAACATAATGTCAATAAAGAGTTTACGGATATATCTAATGTTTTGTAAGTTACCTAAATTACATAAAACTAGCTTTTGCCCGCGGCTTTGCTCGCGTTAAATTCGGGGTAACACAGTTGCCCTTTCCTGACTTGCAGGTACCTGCTACCTGTAGTTTTTGCCTTTGCATTTGCATTGTATTCTATTTACTTTGAATAAAAACGCATAAAATATTTTAAAATATTATGATTATTTATAATTTAAATCATATTTTAATTTACATGTCACACTTTTTCCTCAAACTCTGGTCGTTTTAAATTTGGAAGAGTAGTCTTCCATATTTAAAACGACCTGAGTATTTGAACGTTATGTTATACCAGCCAGCATTGATTAGGTTATAAAATAAATAAATTCTTGGGACAACTCACACACGGCTATCTGATCCCAAGCTAAGCAGAGCTTGTGTTATGGTAACCAGACAACTGATATACATACTTATATGTATAATTTATAAATACATCCATATTATAGATAAATCACACCCAGACACAGAAAAAACAATCATGCTCATCACACAAAGTTTGTCCTGGGTGGGAATCGAACCCACGACCTCCGGCTCAGCATTCAGGGCCACTAACCACTAGACCAACAGGCCCGTCAAAACATCTTACAGTACCTAGCCTAGGTACGAGTAGGTAGGGTACCTACCCTACCCGGGAATAAATAGTCCTATCTTGTGTCCGTCTCCTGGTTCTAAGCTTCATTGATTGATTGATTTGATTGTTTGGTTTATTTCTTTCTTTCTTTCTTTATGTAGATAGAGTAGGTACCCTACCTACCCTTTACTACCTAGTGAAAGGTACATTCCAGGCACCTAGTTATCCTTACTAATATTATAAAAGCGGAAGTAGGCAATTTTTTTTTAAGTGAGAAATGAAATGAGGGAGAACGAGGAAAGAAAAGGGAAAACTTAGCACTGCTATTACAATAAATAAGGCGCAAGGGCAAAAAATACTACAGGAAAGAGGAACTGTGTTACCCGTGTGAATTTAACGCGAGCGAAGTCGCGGGCAAAAGCTAGTGTAAAATAAAAAATATTTAGATTTTTTTGAATTTTAACACCTTTTTCAATTTCCAGCCTGCATGCAACTATGCCGAAACTTTTGAAGAACAACTACCGCATATATATTGTCAAGGTGGTTTCCGCTGATCTTGACGTTTCCACGTTACTCGAGTACAATAGATTTATTGTTCTGGTATGTTGCATCATTATTTTAATTGTTTTCTCTAATGTTTTCGCGGTCGCAAACGCGCCTGCTGATTAACTAATTGGTTTAAGGCAAGATGAGCATGATTTCGACGACATGGTTGGCGTAGTGACTGTGTGATCGACTGCTGCGCTGCGTGTCTAGGGTTCGATCCCCGCACGGAACAAATATTTGTATGACCTACAGATAACACAGGTCTGCAATGGTTTTCCCCTTTCAGTTTTGATGAGCGATTTGGATAAATTTTGGGGCGCTGATTACGGGAAAAATATTTAAAAAATTCCATCACGTCAGGATTTTTAGTTATAGATCATTCTTTTTTTTTGCCTAAATTACTTAAGCCTTCCTAGCAATTTATTAATTATTTTATTTTAATCGTATCTTATTGAACAAAAAACACACTAAATGGTTGAAGTAGACATTAATGAATGAGTTCTCATAAATGTAGTTAAACATAACTTTTAATTAAGTATGTGATATACCCTTATTATCAAAAAAGCTAGTGGATTTTTAGGTCATTTGCTAAAGACCTCATTTCTTGTAGGCTTAATGCTTTTTTTTATAGAAAATAACTTAAATCGTTAGAAGCCAGTTAATGAGGGTAGATTAATATTATTTTGTATAAATAGCACCATCAATATTTTTAAAAAGTCAGTTTTCTGTGCAATTCGTAACGCTTACTTGAAAAATGTCATCGCGAAAATGTTTAAACTCTCCGGACAATTTTTGCTACATTTGTGGGCAATTTATGCTGAGAAAACATAACATAACCGAATTTATAAGGAACGTTTATAATATGTATTTTGTCCTATCAATCGCTAATTAAGATAAACAGTGGGTCCCACATAAAGAAGCAGAAGCCTGGAAATCTTTTAAGGAAGTAGTAAGGCATTTTCTAAGAAACCATAATCCAAGTCCAAATTATGAGGAAATTGTAAAGAAAATGATTGAAAATTTCGGCAAAATGGGATGTTCGATGAGCATTAAACTTCACTTCCTTAATTCGCATTTGGACTACTTTCCTGATAACTTGGGAGCTGTAAGTGAAGAGCAAGGCGAAAGATTTCACCAGGACTTGAAGGAGATGGAACGTCGCTATCAGGGAAAGTGGAATAAAGTAATGATGGCAGACTACTGTTGGCTATTAAAGCGTGATGATCCAAGTCAGAATTGCAAGCGAAAATCTCGCAATCGGAGCTTCGGTGAAAAAAAAGCAAGATACCATAAAAGTATTTAATATTTTTAATTTATTTATTACTGTCCCTTCAATGTATTTTTAATGTTTTAAGTTTAGTAATATAATTGTTACTTCATTGTAATAAAAAAAAAAACTTTGTAAAGTTGGCCTTTTTTCCGATTTCACATAAAAGGATTTTTCAAAAAAACTGAGGGTGATAGGACAAATCCAAGTACATATTCGTAATCAGCGCACCAAAATACCTCAAGATCAGCAATCAAATCCAAAAGGGGAAAATAAGAGTTCAAATTTGCAGACCTGTGTAATTGTTCCGGGTCTGGCTGTTTGTGTATGTGAGTTTAAATGTTTGTAAACGCACCGACGATACAGGAGAAATTTCTAGTGTGGGGCAACATTTCCTAAAAAAAAAAGTGTGTGTGTCAGCTCCGACGTACGACTGGAGTTTACTTCTTAAGTACGAGTATCTAACCATACGCAAAAAGAGTTTATTCAACTGAAAAAAGATTAATATCATATGAAAGGTATAAATACATCGACAATGATAGAAAAAAACAAGCCCAATAACATATAGTTTATAGGTATAGTCGCCTATACAGCATACCATATGTACGTCTTAATACACTCACAGTCAAATTAGAAAGTTGCGCACTAAAGGTGCGCACCAAAAACGTGACAAATTTTCGTTACTTTAGTAGGTTTTACCCCTCGGATTTTTCTCATACCGGGCGCCTTGTATATGAAAAACGATTCTTAAGGAGTAAACTCCAAAAGAAAATTCATGAGTACAGACATAATCTATACTAATATTATAAAGCTGAAGAGTTTGTTTGTTTGTTTGTTTGAACGCGCAAAAAAAAATATTTTAGTGTTGGATAGTCCATTTCTTGAGGAAAGTTATAGGCTATATAACATCACGCTACGACCAACAGGTGCTGAGCAGCGGGGGTGAAACCGCGAGGAACAGCTAGTTATAATATACATTGTTAATGTCAAGACATTTCTATTTTGTAAACCATTCTCTTCCTGTGCTCACACACTACTGTCTACGTTTCTTTTCTTCATTTTTCCTCTCAAAGGCCTGCTACTATTATACTATTTCTTTTGAAATAAGTTGTGCCTTTGTACTCCATGTTTTCTTTTCATCATTTTCCTGCCCTTGTCCCATTCTATTTGGGGTCGGCGCAACACATTTTCTTCTTCCATTCTCCCTTATCAGACGTCACGGCATCATTTACTCCTTTCTCCTTCATATCATTCCTTACACAATCCATCTATCTTTTCTTTGGCTTTTCTCTCGCTCTCCGTCCTTCAACATTCAAATAATAAAAAATACTTTTTATTGCATTTTTGTTTGTTTTTTCTAGATGAGTGAATACGCGATGATACACGACTATTCTTTCGGATTTGTCTGCGTCATAGACTGCCGTGATGTCAATATATTGAGCTTTGCTTCGAAAGTTAACCTTATTGATCTACGCAATTCCATGTCTGTGTTAATGGTACGTACCTTCCTTTATAATATCTACATCCTTACTTATATTATAAAAGCGAAAGTGAGTTTGTTTGTTTGTTACCTCTTCACGCTTTAATGGCTAAACCGATTTTGATGAATTTTGGTACAGAGATAGTTGGGAACCAGGAGACGGACATAGGCTAATTTTTATTAAAAAAAAGTGGGATATGAGGGAGCACGAGGGAAGAAAAGGGGAAAACTTAGCATTGCTATTACAAATCAATAAATCACAAGGGCAAAAACTGCAGGTAGCAGGTATTGTAATATATCGAATTTAACGCGAGCGAAGCCGCGGGCAAAAGCTAGTTCTAGATAAATGTTAAATACACCTAATTGATAAGGCAGTGGTGAACTTAATGGCATACTGGCATTAACAAGTCCCTTGTTATTACAACCCCTCAAACTCAAACTCAAAGCATTTCTTTCAATTAGACCATTACAGGCACTGTTAATTGTCATGAAAACAAAAAAAGATGCTAGTACCAGTCCCAGTCACAAGGCATAATAACTTGTGAAAGTACTGTAGTTGAACAATCCAAAGCGTAAATCTCTATGGAGAAGAATGGGCAAGAAACTCCATGGACTCTCTTTTAAATCATATATTTTTTTATAAAATCATGGATACATCATTCATGTTGAGGTTCTAGATCTTCTTTGGATCTGATGTTATCATCTTGTTTCATAGTTTTTCTGCGAAGTTTTTTCCGTCGTAATCGGGTTAGTTTTGTTGCTTGTTATTGATTAAACTATTTCGTTGTTAAATCACCATATTTTTAACTATTTTCTGGTAAAAACTAAATTGTCTAATTATGAAATAGGTAATTAACATAACTAATTTGTTTATTAGTAAAGCGGTGAAACAACTGCGTGGACTCTTAACTGAATGAATTTCGGCGATATTATTGACGATAACACGGTACCCATCATTTTTGTTATCGATTTTTTGGATTGCTAGAGGTCGCTACATTGAAGTTTGATGATTTTTTTGAAAAGTACGAAAATAACAAGTGAGTTTTTTTAATGACATCAATTTCGGTATTTTTATCTTTTTTTTGACGCCACATTGAGTTTGTGACATCCGCCTATATTCAGCGGACGGTTGAGACGGTTCTAACGATACCTCAAATGTCGAGTTCCGATAAGCAGTTTAGAAGCTATGATTGAAAATATGACACACATACATAAACATAGCTTGTCAAAATCATAACCCTCCTTTGTTTTAAGGTAGTAGCCTTAAAATAAATCTATAAGTACGTAGCATTTGAGAACATACAATAATAATAGACCAATTTAGATTGTTCTACAAGATTAACATTAAATTGAAATATTCACCAACAAACAATCTATTCAATTTCGTGCGATTTATTTTATTTAATTTTCACACGTTTCTTGTGATTCTGACGTCAGGTGTGAAAAGGTGTGAAAACAACTGACTTTAAAAAGTTGGGCCCAGTTATGGCCTCGTTCAAAATATGAAACGTTATAACAGTGTCCATCAATTTTTTTCGTTTTCAACAAAAATTTAACTCTATATCATCTGCCTAGCCTTTTCCCAACAATGTTGGGGTCAGCTTCTAGTCTAACCGGATACAGCTGAATATCATTTTACATGGAGCGACTGCCAATCTGACCTCCACAACCCAGTTAGTTCTGGGTAATACGATACCCCTTGGTAAGACTGGTTGTCAGACTTTTGGAACTGTGACTACCAGTAACGACTGTCAAAGATCTACAAATGACAGCCGGGACCCACGACTTAACGTGCTTTCCGAGGCACGGAGGAAACTCGGTATGTAACGGGTGGTCACTCATCCACAGATCAACCTAGGCAAGCGCGGCTTAACCTAAAGATCGATCCGAGCGGCTGCTATTATTTAGCCACGAGCTCTAGATAAATCCACGTACTCTAAATTGAACTCTATGACATAAAAAATATGTTTATTTTTTCCAGGAAGGCTACGGTTTAAGAATCAACGCAATACATATAATTTCATCATCCAAAACGATAGATGTTTTTGTGACGCTACTGAAACAGGTCCTCAGTAGTAAAATATCTGGGCGAATCAATGTTGTCAAAACTGTTGAAGACTTATATGAACTCGTGCCAAAGGAATTACTACCTAAAGATTATGGCGGTAAAGAAAAAACGCTGAAGGAAATCAATGGTTCGTTTGTTTTGCTTACCTAACACGCCTACAAGTTCCAAAGCGATCGGCAGAGCTAATAGTACACCCACATTTTGCCAGTTAGGTAATAGGGCGCCTGTAGCAAAAGTCAGACATCTAGATTCTATTATTCGATAAATTTCTTGTGGAAAAACCCAAAAACACTTTAACTTTGCCTATGCTGCTGTCATGAGCTGTATTTAAACGAGAGCCTTCGAAATTTCACAATTTGTGGTTATGTTGGCCTTTAAAGAGAATAAAGTTAATAATAACTCGTTCAAAGCAAATACTTCATTCTACAATTAATATTCTTGTTAAATCAAATAAGATACTTAATTCTACAGTTAGTATTCTTGTCAAATCAAAAGCATTTATTTCAAGTAGGCCACATACTGTCAATTTTAAACAGTCAAAACAATGACGACCATAAAATCAAGCTACAGTCCCAGTCACAAGACATACTAATTACTGTGAAGGTGTTGTAGTTGCCCATTTCAAAGCGTAAATCTCTATGGAAAAGAATGAGCAAGAAAATCCTTGTTTAATGATTATCTATGGATACTAGACGGGCCTGTTGGTCTAGTGGTTAGTGGCCCTGACTGCTGAGCCGGAGGTCGTGGGTTCGATTCCCACCCAGGACAAACTTTGTGTGATGAGCATGATTGTTTGTTCTGTGTCTGGGTGTGATTTATCTATAATATGTATGTATTTATAAATTATATAAGTATGTATATCAGTTGTCTGGTTACCATAACACAAGCTCTGCTTAGCTTGGGATCAGATAGCCGTGTGTGAGTTGTCCCAAGATATTTATTTATTTTATTATTTATTATTATACTGAGTTCAACGATTTAGTTTCTAACAATTTTTTTTTTGTATTTATCCCCCGCATAGTTGATAAGCTTCTTTAGGGTTATCTTGCCCAATCATTGATCTCATCCCTGACCTCTAGACAAGACTGAGGTCAAGAGTAGGCCCGAACAAGTAAAAAAAATATTGAAAAAAAGCCTTAGCAAATAAACCTTTGTGTGATCTTTCAAAAAGTATTCTAAAATGAACCTATATTATAAATTCAGGTTAACCTGCCCTTAAACTTTGCAAACCTTATACCAATTTCAGAAAACTGGGCGAACGAGCTAAGCCGTCCGGAAAACGTGGAGTACTTCAAGGAGATGTCTCAAGCAAAAACTGATGAGCAGTACCGACAGACAGATCAATACAACGACCAGGTCTTGGGAATGCCAGGGTCTTTTAGAACCCTGACCGTCGATTAATAATAATAAAGCCTTATTTATTACATTTTACTGGGATCGATCCATCATCACTCACAGGACTTTTGTGGCTATTAAACCTGATATAGTGGTGGTGGATCGATCAGAGCGGCGCACAATGATTATTGACATAACGGCCCCCTATGACGAGAACCTCGTGAAAGCCGAGAAAGATAAACAGATCAAGTATTTTGACTTAACTCGCGAGGTTGTCGACATGTGGGATGTAGACTCAGCAATCATTGTGCCGATAGTTTTTACAGCCAATGGATTAATTGCAAGAGCCTCGACCAACACCTGAGAAGGCTCTCGTTAGACGGCTGGATCAAGAGCTTGATACAGGGAGCGGTACTCCTGGACACGGCTTGTATCGTTAGGAGGTTTCTATCTTTGGAGCCCTGACTGGTGGAAGACCACTGGTATCACCTGTTACCGATGGCGGTGGGCTACTATATTTGTGTTTTTTTTTTTATAAGAAATATCTAAGAATATATTTTTTTTTAAGAAAATGAATATACGAAGAACCTACATAAACCTTACTTACTTATAAACTAAAACTACTGTTTTCGCTGTGTATGTGTATGTATTAGTACATATTTCGTGATGGGATGTATTGCTATGATGAGTACACATCCTAACGATAATGATATCCAGAGTAAAGTCTATGATATAATACGAAATATAAGAAGAATATAAGATATAATACGTCAGGGCTTGTAATTGGCTTGCTGTCAATGGTTTTTTTATTAAGTTTTTTTTTAAGCTGTAAGTCCTACATGCTTTATTAAATCCTTACTAATATTTTAAAAGCGAAATTGAGTTTGTTTGTATGTAACGTCTTCACGCCTAAATGGCCAAATCGTTTTTTTTTTATTACATGAACTTTGTATTAAAATTGTAATTTAATTTAGTTTTTTTTAAACAAGAAAAATGTTTTTCAAGTAAATCTCTTTACTAATTTTAGATTATTCTGAGCGAGCTAAAGGCTTACATACCAAAGAACCCTTTTGCCCCAAATGCATCAAATTCTCATAATATTAAACAAAATGTTTTTCGTTAAACATTTTTTCATTAACAATGTACGTAATAAAACAGTAACTATAAAGCTAAAAACATAAGGAAACAGATTTTGTCTGTACACTATAAAGATGATAGATATTTCCTGAGTATAGTTATTATTTTTGATCATCTTTACATAGCCATAAACAAACATTAACTTCGACTTAAAGCAATATTCCATTTTTTTTTTGGGGAGTCGTTGTTTTATTTATGGTATGACTAGGTGGCGCCCGTCGCTTCGCCCGCGTGATATCAAAAAAAGATCCTATGTGTTATTTTAAACTATAATCAATCTCTGTGCCAAATTTTATCAACACCCGTTCAGCCGTTTTGACGTGAAAGAGTAATAAATATCCACACATCCATACATTTATACATGCATACATCCTCACAAACATTCGCATTTATAATATTAGTATGATAATAGTGGCAATTTGCTGAACTGGGCCTATTTGGCGCAAGCGTGAGACACATAACATATTTAGCTTTCTTTTTTTTAGATTAAGTTCAAATCTCTTAGTCATTCGTTTCTCCATCGTTCGAGACGCGGCGGGTCCACACAAAACACTGACCCGTATGCCCCCATCATTCCAGAATAATCCTTACCATATTTCGAGGCAAGTCCGTGCCCCAGCCAGAACCCTGAGGATTACTGTGGCTTCTGACTTCTAGTGTTAGTCCTGGTCGTACACCTTTATACTTTAGAATACTTGCTTAGTTTCCACTGTGGTCGGACCATATAGTGGAGTTAGATTACTTTGTTTTTTTGTGAGCTGGATATTGATTCTTATTGGTAGAAGGAAGAGTACATCCTTACTATCTAATATATAAAAATCTCGTGTCACAGTTTTCGTTCCCATACTCCTCCGAAACGGCTGGACCGATTTAAACGAAATTTTGTGTACAAATCGGGTAGGTCTGAGAATCGGCCAACATCTATTTTTCATACCCCTAAGTGAGCAGCGTGACACCGCTGGGCACAGCTAGTATTATTTTAAAAGCGAAAGTGAGTTTAATTTTGATGAATTTTGGTACAGAGATAGTTGGGACCCTGGAGACGGACAAAGGCTAATATTTAAAAAAAGTGAGATAGGGGAGAAAGGGAAGAACAGGGAAAACATAGCTATTACAATTAATAAGGCGCAAAGGCAAAAACTACAGGTAGCAGATACCTGCTAATTCCGAAGGGGGAACTGTGTTACCCCGAATTTAATGCGAGCGAAGCCGCGGGCAAAAGCTAGTTAAGCAATACACGGTACCTAATGACTTATCTATCCGACAGTCACACCACTTAGCTATTACTGCTAATAATACGTGGAAACTCAAAAACATTTACTTTTGGAATAAGAATCATATGAGTATAAAAAATATTAAGATATGTGATGGGTCTCGCTTGATATCTATGAAGCCGGTTAGGCTACAAACCGTATTAATGAACTATCCATACAAGCGTACATCATCATCATTTTCCTGCCCTTGTCCCATTCTATTTGGGGTCGGTGCAACACGTTTTCTTCTTCCATTCTCCCCTATCACACGTCACGGCATCATTTACTCCTTTCTCCTTCATATCATTCCTTACACAATCCATCCATCTTTTCTTTGGTCTTCCTCTCTCTCTTCGTCCATCAACATTCAGATCCATCACTCTTTTAGTCACATGTGCTTCATGCCTCCTCATTACATGCCCATACTAAGATAAACGACTCACTTTCAATTTTTCTGTAACAGGCGCAACTTTCAAACTTCCTCTAATATACTCATTCCTTACTTTTATCCATTCTGGTCACTCTACTCATATATCTTAACATTGTCATCTCCGCTACATGCAATCGTTTTTAATCTACCTTTTTTACAGCCCAGCATCCTGACCCATGCATATGTACAAACACTCCAAAAACACCCTCCTTTTGACGCAGTTGCGTAAAAAGTAAGAAATTTGATTAATTTTATAAAGGATATGAATACATCATACTAAAGAATGCAAACTCTTAAAGTAATACATTGTCTCAAATTGCTAACTCCCACACAAACCGCTACGAAGAGCTAGCGTTGTAATAAATTAGTTAAATGCCTACATCCTACGCACCTCCAAAAAATTTAGGTACAGGTATACCCACAACACAAAGGAGGCCTTCTGATTTTATAAAACCTACCCTTTATAAGATTTTATTAGATGCTATGCCTTGAGAAGTTTACGGGACGAACTAACCATTGCTCAATTACGAAATGTTTATTTTGCCTTAGTTGAGTCCAAGCTGAGGTACAGCATTAAACTATGGGGTAATAGTTATAAGTACAATATGGATGCAGCCTTTGTCATGCAAAAAAGACCCTTAGAACTATTCTTCGCATAGACCAGACTCAATCATGTAGAGAACATTTTGTTAATTTAAAAATACTACCTGTACCTTGTCTTTATATTTTAGTTCTTCTCAGTAGCTTCATAAAAAATCTAGATAAATACGAGACGAAGGAAGACAGGGATACTAGGGCGGAAACGCGCAGGAAAGATTTGCCTAATTTTTTGCAGCCAAAATTAAATGTTGTCAAACATGGATCTAAAGTACAGGCTGTAAAAATTTTCAATAAATTGCCATTAGAATTAAAAATTATTAGTAATCCAAGAATATTTAAATTAAAATTAAAATCATTCCTTTTGACGAAGTGCTACTATAGTATAGAGGATTTTTTTAGTGACAAAAATAATGCCACAGTGTAACTTGTCAAATAGCCTAGTTCCAAATATGGATGTCGTTATTTTTGATTAAGTTAAATATATAATATATTTTAATATTTTAATTGATTGTAACTTTATTAGCTATTTATTATTATTAATTTTAATTTTGACTTTTATTTGCATTTTATCCATTTATTATTATTGTAAATTTAATTGATTATCATATATATTATTGATTGTAAATTTAATTGATTTATTAGTTATGTTAAGTGATTAATCCTGTATTCGACACAAATGTATTTTTGTTCAGAATAAATAAATAAAATTATATGAAAAAGAGATTACTTGTAATTTGTAAAGTTATTTTTGGAAGATGGATCATTACTGCTTCTTAACTTTCGTGATCCATATAAAAAATAATATCAAAAGATACAATGTTTTGATGAAAAGTCATTTTAGACCAAAAACTACATAAAACTCCAGCCATCATTTCAGCACTAAGACTTGCACTTTTGGGAATAGACAAAGACCGCCCTAAGCTTAGACACGTAGAGCGCTTCTGTGGTCTTCGCGTCAAACAAATTTCTGCGGTCTTAACTCCACGTCTGCAGAAATTTCTGGAAAAAAAACTGCTCAACACTAGTTTGAAACCTAATTTATGTAAACTAACAACAAAAATAAACTTTTCAGCAACTGTAACATTTACAAAAAGCGTTGCGATGAACTCCTGAGAGAGATCGCCAGATGTAGGCACAAAGTGAGGCACTTCACTCATGAATAAACCATTTGTCGCGTCTGTTTTGAGGTCACGTCGCATCTCATCTATGTTTTTTTTGCACCCGAATTGGAGGGGTTTAAATAGTTTTGGTTTGTTTACATCGGGTTAATATATAAAAGGTTCGTTTCTGTCTGTATTCAACTAAGATCCTTCAATCCTTACTAATATTATAAAAGCGAAAGTCAGTTTGTTTGTTACGTCTTCCCGCCTTAATGGCTAAGCCGATTTTGATGACTTTTGATACAGAAATAGTTTGGACCCTGGAGACGGATATAGGCTAATTATTTTAAAATAAGTGAGATATGAGGGAGAAAGAGGGAAGAAAAGGGAAAACTTAGCATTGCTATTACAATGAATTAGGCGCAAGAGCAAAAACTACAGGTAGCACGTATCTGCAAATCAGGAAAAGGGAACTGTGTTACCCCGAATTTAACGCAAGCAAAGCCGCGGGCAAGCTAGTTTAAAATAATAATCATTCAATTATTATTTTTGCTATAACGGACCCACATGACAAGAATCTTGTGAAAGCAGAAAAAGATAAACAATTCTAGTATGTAGTTCTTGCTCGAGATTGTCGACATGTGGCCTGTAAATGCCAATGGCTTAATAGCCAATAGCCTCGACCAACTCCTGAGGATGCTTTCGCTAGACAGCTGGAACAAGAGCTTGATTCAGAAATAGGTACTTTTGGACATGGCACGTATTGTTAGGAGGTTCCACTCTCAAGAGCCTTGATCACCAGGTAGCTTGGACTCGGTTTTCTATACTAAACAAAATATGTGTGTAGTAGAAAGAATCATTTATTTCGGATATAATTTCACATTCAAAAATGTTTGTTATAAACATACGCTATAAAAACTATGTAAGTAAAATATGTAGGTTTGACAAAAAATGCATAAACGGGTAATCAAATTGTATGCAATAGTATACCTACAGGAGTGTGTTGAACTGCCCTGAACTAGCAGCTCGAGAACCATGTTACGCGTAAGTCTGATTGTTACGAAGTCATTAGCGAACATCCTAGCATAAAATAGAATAGAATAGAGTATACTTTATTGCACAACAAAATCAAAAAACAAGACAGTTATACAAAAAGATATTAAATATATGGTTACAATGGCGGTCTTATCGCTAATAGCGATATCTTCCAGACAACCTTTGGATGTACTGTTCAAATATAAAAATACAACGGGGGTAGTCAATGGTGTACAAACATATAAATATAGTTATAATATATATATTCAAAATATATAAATAAATACACATAATCTATTTATTTAACATGTGTTAAACATATCAGCATAACCAGAGGTATCCGTCAGGGCTGAATTAAACTGGTACATGTTCCTTGTTTGTATTCCGGAGCCTGGTGTCAGTGTTTTTAAGCCTTCTAATTTAGGCCGTATCGTCGGCGCGTTAGTGTTCCACATGCGTCTCAAAGAGATGTTAGCAAAGCAGAGGGGCCTGCCAGGGCCACCGCTTGCCGGGCTTGCGGGTTGTTCGAAAGAGATATCGCGGCCCCTGAACGTAAAGGGCAATAGTAGGAACATGGGTTGGTTTAAGTCAGTACAAGTCTGACACTCCCCCCCGCTCCAATTTATTTGATGGTTTCCCATCCGCAAAAAGTATCTATTCTGTTGAAAGTTATATCTAAATACATAATCGATATTCAATACTGCTATCTATCTGTTGTCACTAATGTGTAACTAACCTATATTAGTATGTGTATATTTTATCTGTGGCATTTCCTTCGAATAAACTAGTTCACTTTTGTTTTGAATCTCAACGTGTGCTTATTTTATTAGATATTCGATTAGAAAAAGAATTTTAATTAAAATGTCAGCCCATAACTAATGTGAAATCGAATTACAAATAAAAAAAAAAACATTCGAATTGACAACGCTTTAAAAAAAAAAACTGTTTAAAACCTTGTCATTTCCTTCACAAAAAAAATCTAAAAAAAAGAAAACAAAGCATCAATATCTAAGAATGTTTATCCCAATAAAGATTTATACCCTAATCTCATTAAATCCTCCTTTCCATCAGCGCAAAAAATCATGACATACTACATCCCCCGGCAACAATGCTAATAAGCGCCCCCAAAAATATTCAGTATTAAATATTTTTACACACAACCACCCCGGGAACTTCTGAATACATTATGGGGTTGAAAGGGGCAAAAGACACGTAAATATTTTACAAGCTCGGCGTTTTGCGTGTCTTTGCAGTTTCACGAACAAATTGAATCATGTCAGAATGTTTTTTTTCAGACTTCCATTTTGTAAAAGAATCTTATTTACATAGAATAGAATCCTTACTAATATTATAAAAGCGATAGTGAGTTTGTTTGTTTGTTACGTCTTCACGCCTAAATGGTTTAACCGATTTGGATGAATTTTAGCATAGAGATAGTTGGGACATTGGAGACGGACATAGGCTATTTTTTTTAAAAGAGGTCGCGATATGAGAGAGAAAAACGGAAGAAAAGACTAAACTTAGATAGCTTTGCTATTACAATAAATCAGGCGCAAGGGCAAAACAGCAGGTAGCTGGTATGTACGGTGCTTTGAAAAATGAAAGACCACAGACTACTTACAGTACTGTTTCTCCTCCTTTAAATCCATCCAAAGGTTGTCTTGAAAAGATCGCTTTTAACGGTAAGACTACCCATTGTGTCACCCTATTCATAAGTTGTTTAATGTTATTCTTGTTATTTGTATGGTTTACATAATAAATAATATTCTATCTATTATATCTATCTGTCTAATAACTGGATTTTTGAGGTACCTACTGAATCCTGAAAAACAAACTAAAGACTCCATAAAGATAAAAAAATACGTGTGGCACTCGGGGACTGCCGCGGTAAGCTATTGCATAGCTTTTTTTATCAACTTATGCAATAAATAATAAAAAAAAACTAAATACAATATTTAAAAAGTACTTCCAATGCAAAGAAGTCGCAAAAAGAAAAAACAAAATCTTGGGTTTGATCCAGAGTAATGTCGAGTGACTCTCAGATTCTCTCCTAAACACGCTAATAGAACACTGGAAACGTGATTAAATAACTGACCATATTGGTAATGAAATTTCTTGTTAGGTTTTTTCGTTACGAAATTTCTGGATTCGGTCTCCACGCTCAAGGCCCGCGATAGAAGCTATGCAATAGCTAAAAAATTACAACCATTAGGAACCAGTACAAAGCGTCAGAAATAACGCAATTTGCATAGAAAGCGTTGCTTTTCAAAATGCATATTCTCATAGGAATAACGGACCACATATTCTGCTTTTACCCATATTATCCATTTTACGAAAACGTTTCACTTCATAATTTATATCGGAAATGTTGGAATCTCTTTGAGAGAGTGTGCGTAATACATTATGGAATGTAAATATTTTAGTCTTTTCGTACATACGATTATTGAAAGTTTAAATGTGAATTTTAAGAACGAATAAGCCGACCGTTTTTATGAATTTACTAGCTTCTGCCCGTGACTTCGTCCGCGTGTCCTTTGGAGTAACGCTAAAAATCTTTCTCTCCCCTTTTCTTCCCTCTTTCTGCACCTGTTGCAAACTCTAAAAAAAAATGCTTATCTCGTCATCCTAACTATCTCTCTACTAAAATTCATCAAAATCGGTTTGGCCATTTAGGCGTGAAGACGTAACAAACAAACTCACTTTCACTTTTATAATATTAGTGAGGATTTGACTTTAACCAGTAACAGTTATTATTATCCGTGCATTAAGATAGAGCAGGATGGCGTGATTATACCTGTTGCCAAAAAACGCGACGGTAACGTTGCGCAGACGCGACGTTGACGTCGCGTCCAGTGGACGTTAATGCTTGTCACGCGACGACGTCGCGTCTGAGCAACTTTGACGCTGCGCAGACGTTCGAGAGACGCCGACGCTCGTAAAACGCCAGTGGGATAGCGGCCTAAGTTTTCCCTTTTCTTCCCTCTTTCTCCCTCACATCCCACTTTTTTCAAACAAAAATTAGCCTATGTCCGTCTCCTGGTTCCCAACTATATCTGTACCAAAATTCATCAAAATCGTAAAGAGGTAACAAACAAACAAACTCACTTTCGCTTTTATAATATTAAGTAAGGATTATTTATTCTGTAGGATATTAAGTACACTGAATTTTAAAAGTATTTTTTTAACAACAGAGAGTACTTTGCATGTGGTGTTTGCCTGTAATTGGTTGTACAGTGAGACTTAAGACATAATGATTTTGTATGTTCCTCCTTTATTATATCTGTAACAACTGTTGGTGAACCTTAATTAAATAAATATATAAGCTGTCTTAGTCAATTGCTGGCTACCTCCCAAGGCGGTATACTGGGAATTTTTATTCTTGTAGAAGTGATAGTGACGGGCCTGTTGGTCTAGTGGTTAGTAGCTGACTGCTGAGCCGGAGGTCGTGGGTTCGATTCCCACCCAGGACAAATTTTGTGTGATGAGCATGATTGTTTGTTCTGTGTCTAGGTGTGATTTTATCTATGATATGTATGTATTTATAAATTATATAAGTATGTATATCAGTTGTCTGGTTACCATAACACAAGCTCTGCTTAGCTTCGGATCAGATAGCCGTGTGTGAGTTGTCACAAGATATTTATTATTTACTAGCTGTTCCTCGCCGTTTCACCCACGCTGCTCAGCACACATTGGTCGTAGCGTGATGTTATATAGCCTATAGCCTTCCTCAAAAAATGGACTATCCAACACTAAAAGAATTTTCCAATTCCAACCAGTAGTCCCTGAGATTAGCGCGTTCAAACAAACAAACAAACTCTTCAGCTTTATAATATTAGTATAGATTAGTATAGATTTATTTGTAAGTGTTTCGGAAAAACTAATTTTTAAATTTGCGTAGTATTAATCAGTCTGTATGTTAAGACCCTTGAAATAGCGAACGCGTGGAGGTATCGAATTAAAATAAAAACCATAAACTCAACTCTATGGTCCCTTTGTGTTAACAAATTAACTCTCTAAGTCTACGCAGTCAAAAGATATGGCTGTTTATGTAGCAAAGTACGGAACCCTCGATGCGCAAGTCTGGCCGGTTTTTTTCCTTGTATAGTGTGCCTATAGATAAATTTATTCGTTTTGATGATCTAGGAGGATCAACGAATCCTTACTAATATTATAAAAGCGAAAGTGAGTTTGTTTGTTTGTTACGTCTTCACGCTTTAATGGCTAAGCCCATTGTGATGAATTTTGGTACATAGATAGTTGGGAACCAGGAGACGGACATAGGCTATATTTTATAAAAAAAAAGTGGGATGTGAGGGAGAAAGAGGGAAGAAAAGAGAAAACTTAGCGTTGCTATTACAAATCAATAAGGCGCAAGGGGAACTGTGTTACTCCAAGCATAACGCGGGTGAAGCCGCGGGCGAAAGCTAGTAATTTATATGCTCTTTGCTTTGAATACCTTTGAATGATAGATTGGTCACGCGCGAGACCGGGTGGCATGGAGCGGACCCAAGACCAAAGGAGTTGATAGGAAACCCTAATTTGAAGATAGTGCCTGATGCAAAATTAATAGCAAAGTGACGTAAGGTATTTATGCTATGTGTAATTTAAGACTCATCTTAGGAATTCTTGCTAATATTTGGGACAGACTTTGTGTGATGAGCATGATTGTTTGTTCTGTGTCTGGGTGTGATTTATCTATAATATGTATGTTTTTATAAAATATATAAGTATGTATATCAGTTGTCTGGTTACCATAACACAAGCTCTGCTTAGCTTGGGATCAGATAGCCGTGTGTAAATTGTCCCAAGATATTTAAAATATTTATTTATTTATTATAAAAGCGAAAGTGAATTTGTTTGTTACGTCTTCAAGCGGGTAAACCGATTTTGATGAATTTTGGTACAGAGATAGCTGTTGATACTGAGAAGTGTGAGACGAAGTGGGAAGAAAAGGGAAAACTTAGCATTGCTATTACAATAAATAAGGCACAAGGGCAAAAACAACAGATAGCCGGTAATCAGGTCGAATCAGGAAAGGGGAACTGTGTAACCCCGAATTTAACGCAAGCATAGCCGCGGGCAAAAGCTAGTAATTCATAATCCCATATAATCTCAAACAAAATTAGCCTCAAAAAAACCTCTTTGCAAACTAAAACCAAAACTTCCCTGCTTTGAAAACTTTTACAAGCAAAAAGTACAAAATGGCTTCCGTACCAAAGGATCATCTAATCTACTGCTGATAAGTATTACAAATATAATAAAACCCAACACGAGAGCAAACGTGGAAAATTTTTCACGTCGCGCGACACTTCAGTATGAAATTGGATAGAAAACGCAATTTGTACCGCGGTGAGATGAAAACGACGACACTTCACGTTTCGTAAATAAAAATGTATAGCAAAAATGGGAATTTAAAACGATGGGTATTTCGGTGTACCTAAGTATGTTATTATACATCAGGCTTTGGTAGTTACGGTTTCTTGGGATATTATATTTTTTAATTAGCTTATCCATCTGAATTATATTAAACTAGCAGTGCCCAGCGGTTTCACCTGCTGCTCACTTAGGGGTATGAAAAATAGATGTTGGCTGATTCTCAGACCTACTAGACTAGACTATTTGAATCCTTACAACTAATATAAAAGCAAAAGTGAGTTTGTTTGTTACGTGTTTTGGGACCCTGGAGACGATTTTTTTTAAAGTGAGAATTGAAGGAGAGAACGATAAAAATAAGCATTGCTATTACAATAAACAAGGCGCAAGGGCAAGAACTACAGGAAGCCCGAGTTACTTCGAATTTAACGCGAACGAAGCCGCGGGCAAAAGCTAGTTAGCTTATAAACGCGAGAATTTTGTTATACTTTAATTAGTTTGTACCCACGTGAATTATACTTAATACTTGTATTAGCTTATACCACCGTGAGTTATATTATAGCTTATACTCGCGTGAATTTTGGTAACTGTCCCACAGAATGGTTCATAAGGGATTAAGAGTATCCCATAATTACGTTAATCCAGGTTACAAACTATCCATGTGTTATGTCATCAAAATCGATTTCGTAGATTTTCAAACATACACGATACATTCTCACTAACTTTAGGATTCAAAAATAAAATTATAACTCATTTATCCAATATTAGGCTCATAATCAGCATGAGGAGCTCGTGGTTAAATAAAAGTAGCCGCTCGGGTCGATCTTTAGGTTAAGCCGCGCTGGCCTAGGTTGGCCTGTGGATGGGTGATCACCCGTTACATACCGAGTTTCCTCCGTGGCTCGGAAAGCACGTTAAGCCGTTGCTCCCGGCTGCCATTTGTAGATCTTTGACAGTCGTTACAGGTAGTCAGTGTTCCGAAAGTCTGACAACCAGTCTTACCAAGGGGTATTGTATTACCCAGTATTAACTGGGTTGTGGAGGTCAGATAGGCAGTCGCTCCATGTAAAATACTGATATTCAGCTGCATCCGGTTAGACTGGAAGCCGACCCCAACGTAGTTGGGAAAAGGCTAGGCAGATGATGAGGCTCAATAATCAGCAACTTTTTTCGTCAACTTACAATCTGGATTCTAAGAAACTTGTGTTATTCCAGACTGAAATCTAACTCTGCGTCAAATTTCATCAACATCAGTTCAGCCGTTTTGACACCAAAGAGAGAGAGATAAACATCCATCCATCTTCACAAACATTCGCATTCATAATATTAGTAGGTTTTAAATTGAAGAGCAAATTGTAAATACACCAACTAAATTTATGGATTAAAATTATTATGACACACGATCAAATTAAGACCAATGAAATTAGTGAAAATGATTTTATGTAATTTCACGAGTACGGCAACTGAACCGTAGCTAATGAAATTATGGCAAATACACATATTACATCAAATTATTGCTTACTAGCCTTTGCACAGTTCCCCTTTCGTGATTTGCAGGTATCTGCTAACTGTAGTTTTTGCCATTGTCGTTGCGCCTTATTTATTGCTATGCTAAGTTTTCCCTTACCTTCACATTGTATCCCTCATTACTCACTCTATAAAAAAAATATGGAGACGAACATAGTCTATTTTTTTTTTTCAAATGAGAAATGAGGGGGGCCTGATATTACAATCAATAAGGCGCAAGGGCAAAAACTCCAGGTAGCAGGTACCTGCAAATCAGTAAAAGGGTGTTACCCCGAATTTGACCCGAGCGAAGCCGCGGGCAAAAGCTAGTATACAAAAATTCCTCTAAAACAGTTATGTTGAACTTTTTGTGTGCAATAAATTATATTCTTACTATTCTTCAACTCGCTTTCATCTTTATACATATTAAAACAGCCCTCACAATAGTATAAACCTCAACACGAATGATGGAAATACGACTTTTTAATAATATTGACGGGCCTGTTGGTCCAGTGGTTAGTGGCCCTGACTGCTGATCCGGAGGTCGTGGGTTCGATTCCCACCCACGATAAACTTTGTGTGATGAGCATGATTGTTTGTTCTGTGTCTGGGTGTGATTTATCTATAATATGTATGTATTTATAAATTATATAAGTATGTATATCAGTTGTCTGGTTACCATAACACAAGCTCTGCTTAGCTTGGGATCAGATAGCCGTGTGTGAGTTGTCCCAAGATATTTATTTATTTATTCTTTAAAAGAGTGTCCATGGAGTTTCTTGCCCATTCTTCTCCATAGAGATCAACGCTTTGGAATAGGCAACTACAGTACTTTCACAAGTTATTATGTCTTGTGACCGAGACTGTAGCTTTAAAATTTTCTAATTGAAATAAATGCTTTTGATTTTTAAAATACAAAGACCAATTTCGAATTTACAGCTCTCGCTTTTGTGAGAATATTTTGATAATAATAGCTGCTAAGGTAACTTCATTACAGTCGCTCTTAACCACCACTAAATATCGCAATGTCTAGATAATTTGGATCCCGAATTAGAAATTCTCTCAGTCAGTGACCGCTAGGGTCTGTTAAATACGAATTAGAATAGTGTTTATGGATTGTAGTGCGGTTAAGACCGTATTTAATAATTTATTCCAGTGAAAATATGTATTTTGGGAGTAAGTTATTTGTTTCTCGGTTTTCACCGCAAAATTGTGGAGCCGGATCAGGTCTATATTTTGTGGCAGAACGAGGAAATCCGTTATTATGTAGACTTATTGTACGGAAAAGTGAATTCTGTTAAGTAAAACAATCTTGAAATCTTAAAGGACCAAAGGATTATCAAAAGAGACAAGAAAAAAAAATACAAAAACGAAAAACAGCTGGTTTTGTTTTTAGTTTTTGTATTTTTAGGGTTCCGTACCTCAAAAGGAAAAAACGGAACCCTTATAGGATCTATTTGTTGTCCGTCTGTCCGTCCGTCCGTCCGTCTGTCAAGACCCTTTTTCTCAGGAACGCGTGGAGGTATGAAGCTGAAATTTATATCAATTACTCAGCCAGCCAACGCAATCAAATGATACAGCCGTTTATGCCGCAAATTTTCGACACTTGCAAGGGAATCAAAACCTACAGGGTGCTTCCCGTGAACTCAGAACCTTGAAATTTGGTACGAAGCAACGTCTTATAGCATAAATAAAGGAAAAATTACGAAAACCATAAACTTTTAGTTACATCACATAATATATTTTTTTTTAATAATTTTAAACTTACAACCCATTTCCTCATAAACGCGTAGAGGTATTAAATTGAAATTCATACCAAATACTCAGGTCTATAATACCTTTAAGCTGTAATAAAATCAAACTTCTATGTCAACGCAATCAAAAGAAACAGCAATTTAAGCTGCATATTTTGAAACTCGCAAGTACTCGCAAGGGAATCAAAACCTAAAGGGTACTTTCAGTCGACCTAGAATCTTGAAATTTGGCATGAAGCAACGTTTTATAGCACACATAAAGGAAAAATTCCGAAACCCTAAAATTTTTAGTTACATTACAAAATATATATTTATTTTTTATTTAATAAATATAAACTTATTACTTTTTTCCTCATGAACGCGTAGAGCTATCAAGTTGAAATTCATATCAAATACTAGTTGTAAACCTTGCAGGTTTGTACGGAACCCTCGGTGCGCGAGTCCGACTCGCACTTGGCCGGTTTTTTTACGTTTAAGCCGTGAAAACTTGTTCATGTAAAACAAATGTGAAATCCACCCTAAGTCAGTGTCAAAATGTACAAAAATAAAAACAAAATCCTCCATTACCACACCTATTCAAGCAAGCAGGCCTATAACATTATAGAGACACATAATGACTAAATTCTCCTGTTTTGTCCACCACTGAACGGCACTCGTAGCAATCAGATTAGTGTTCCTATTCTCAATGCGTATCCAAATGTCCATTACACTATGTGTATCCAATTGCAAAATGTTTAGTGAAGTCACCGTGAACTCCACCAGTTTACACTACACCTCTACCAAGCAAGAATCAACTCTATCTATAAACGCGTAAGGGTTGTAACGGCCGCAATATAAGGTTTTAACTTTTGTGCATTCAATTGAGGTGAAAGTGGACTTTAATAAAGCTGGTTATAAGGATGGTTTTAGCATGTTTTGTGCAGCAGATAAGGAAAAGCTTTGACATGCATTGTCGCTGATCTTATAGCTGATAGTGTTGCAGTCAATTACAATGAGAATTAGCTGGATCATCGTTTTGGAAGAGTATTGTGTTGTTTCATAATAGGTGCCAGATATTTGGAGTTGTTAAGCATTTAGTCTTTGACGTTTCCACTTTAGGGACACAGAACGGCATTTGATTTTACAAATTTGAATGTTACAACGAAGTTCCTTATCGCACGTTGCGAAATAGGGCTAGACGGAAAAAATTAAGACCAAAAGTTGTATCGACACTTTTTGCTATAGTTGTAAGCCGTGCAGCGTGCGCGTGTTTCTCTGTCTGCCTCTCTCTCTCATAGAAAGCATCACATTGAACATCGTGGTGTCGCGACTATTATTTTTGTTGAGTATATAAAGGTTTTTTGTACATAACAAATAATAACTTCGTTCCATTCGGTCGTCCCTTGCCACCTCTCAAGTTTTTTTTTATATTTCAGCTTCTTTTTAGTAAGCTCCTCTTTGTCCTCATCTTTGTCTTCAGGACAATATTGAGTTCAAGATTAGACCCATTAAATATTGAAAAAACAATGTTTTCTTCTTCCTTCCATCTCCAATACCTATAATCTCATTAGTCACTTTATATCAAGTCATATCTTCTATCACTCAGCCTTTTGAATAGGGGTCCCAATTAAATTTTTTGGCAATTCAGAATCCTGGACCTGAGTTGAGGAGTTCGGATGAGCGTTTACATGCAAAATGCTACTATTCAGCTGCACTTAAACGACTACTGCAAGCCGAAGCGAAGGAAATCAGCATAGTTTGAAAAAACTAGTTAGATGACAATGACGCAAGTAGTCATTACTTTATTTCCGTTCCTTTCACTAGGACTTGTCTCTTTTTCTTTAACATTGAAACTTACATACACAAACATCAAGATCCGAAAGATCTACCTGACGGTCATACAAAAAATTGTTCCGTGGAGCAGTTGATCCCTCAGTCACTGCACCAACCGTGCCGTCAATGTTATTTAGTATGTATGTACAAAAAACCTGTATACACTCAACAAAAATAATCGTCGCGACAACACACTGTTCAATGCGAATAGAAAGACGAAACGAAAATATCTGGCTTACATCTATAGCAAAAAGTTTCGCTGCAATTTTTTTCTTAAGGAACTTAGTTCCAAAAACTAGTCCAGATAAAAAAAATCACCCATAAGAACATGCTTTATAATATTTCATGTCAAACTAGTTAACCAACGCTGTATCAAGTTCTAATTACTGGTTCAGAACCATTCGGAAGTAACTTGCGGAAATATAAGCTAAAAATAAATACTCGGTAATGTCAAGTCGGTGTTGAATTTTAAGTGGATTTCCTGAACGAGTTCTGAAGCGGAGATTGCGTATAGCTGTCTGAATCAAGTCCTTGATCTTGATCAAGGCTGCTTGCAGTCAAATGAAACCTTCTTCAGATTTTGAGGCTTTTTGCTATTAAGCCAGTTACTGACACTACTACGATTACTTGTACACATATAGAGAACCAAGCCATGTCACAGCAGTGTTGCCAACCCCAAAAAACTAAAAAATAATAACTCGCTAGAAAAAAAAAAACAGTAGGAAACAGTAAGTAACAGGTAAGTAAAGTAAAAAAGACAGATTTCATACTTTTGCTTATATAAATAAACAATTTTCTTAGTTACCAGAACGTAGATGTATACATTGTTATATTAATAACTAGCTTTTGCCCGCGGCTTCGCTCGCGTACAACAACATTCTTTAAAGTTTAGAGATCGTAACAAGACAACAACCACAACTTAATAATTTAATTCTTTATAATCTAATAATCTTTTGGTAACAACAATGGGAAGTGAATATTCGATAAAAATTATGTGATATATCGAGTACTTATTAGTACACCTACATCGCCAGTTATATTTAAGTCTTATCGTTGGAGTATTCTCGTCGTTGACTGATACTGGCGATGTGGATGTACTTAAGCACACCCCTGCCTCACTCCCGAAGGGATTAAAAGCGTAATCTATACTTATATTATAAAGCTGAAGAGTTTGTTTGTTTGTTTGTTTGAACGCGCTAATCTCAGGGACTACTGGTTGGAATTGGAAAATTCTTTTAGTGTTGGATAGTCCATTTCTTGAGGAAGGCTATAGGCTTTATAACTTCACGCTACAACCAACAGGTGCTGAGCAGTGCGGGTGAAACCGTGGGGAACAGCTAGTATCATATAAGTTGTTGCCCTACAATATTGCATCGAGACTCTACAAGATAAACGGCATCTATTAGCCAATCTATCAAACTCGAACTAATTAGCGATGCTTTAGTAACTGCAGTTTGTCAATTAATTAGTACATAATAGGTAATAAGTCTTCATATTAATTAGGAGACGATGAGCTATTAATTAAATCAACATTCCTGCTATATGTTTGTGTTCATAATCTGCTTAGCTTTTTTGTTACTTTACGTAGTCGGTAATTATATATATTGAATTGAATTGAAGGGGTGGACACTTGGACAGTAAAGTTACATAAGCTACTTTTTAGCTAACCCTCTACTTCCCTAAATGGAGGGTGGTAGGTTGTATGGAGCATTCCGCAATTTTCAAGGTAGAAAGCTTAAAATTGGTATGCGTAAAATAGTCACTAACAACATCGCGCATTATTTTTTTTGGAAATCTGCTCGAATCCCTCAAAAGAGGGGGTGAAATTTTATATGCAACTTTTTGCAGTTTCCAAGGTATTAAGCTAAAAATTTTTACTCTTTGTTACCAACGAAAAATATCCGTAGGTAAATCAGGAAAAGGGAACGGTGATAACTCGAATTTAACGAGAGCAAAGCCGCAGGTAAAAGCTAGTATTGTCTATAATATCAACCTTTATGATGTATCTGTGAATTTTTAAAAATATTAAATGCTTAAAAGAGTGTCCATGGAGTTTCTTGCCCATTCTTCTCTATAAAGATCTACGCTTTGGAATCGACAACTACAGTACTTTCACAAGTTATTATATAATGTGACTGGGACTGTAGCAGTTTTTATTACAAACAAAAGTGTCTGTAATGCTGTAAATAAATGCTTTGACATTAAGTTTTGACTTAAGACTTTAGCTCATTGTTGACCATTTGTATGTTTAGTAAAAACTTGTAGCTCATACATAAAATATAAGAAACTCAACAAAGAAATAAGTTTCAAAAAGGCTGTTAAATATTAATCGTCAGACAGGTATTAAAAAAATCTAGAATCATTCGTTTTACTGAAAGATATATAACCAGTTTGGCAGGAATATTTAAAAAAAGATTCGTATCTATGACCATCAAGAAAAACACTCCTTTTTTGAGTCAGTAGTGTAATTAGAGAGAGTCGTTTGTCTTGGTATGGACATGTAATGAGGAGGGACGAAGTACTTGTGATTAAAAGAACAAAGGATCTGAATGGTGATGGACGGAGAACGAGTGGAAGGTCAAAGTAACGATAGATGGATTGTGTAAGGAATTATATGAAGGAGAAAGGAGTAAATGATGCCGTGACGTCTGATAGGGGAGAATGGAAGAGAAGAACGTGTTGCGCCGACCTTAAATAGAATGG
Organism: Ochropleura leucogaster; assembly: GCA_958449745.1. Classification (NCBI taxonomy): domain Eukaryota; kingdom Metazoa; phylum Arthropoda; class Insecta; order Lepidoptera; family Noctuidae; genus Ochropleura; species Ochropleura leucogaster. Next base: position 3,348,251 of record OY288220.1, on the reverse strand, counting down.
GACAAGGGCAGGAAAATGATGATGAGTATACCTTATACCTAGGAAGGGGAAAACTATTTGATGATTTCCTATCTGCAAAAATACCTAGTCTTTTAAGTTAATAATGATATAATTAATATAAAAAGCAAAACAGAAAATGAATCATAAGGATAAACCAGAATTAAATAGCACATACTTCTACGTTAACTGTGACTACAATTTCCGCTAAGCAAAAAATCCATACTTAATCGTAACCATAATTAATAAAGTTTGTGTGTATTTGTGTGTGTGTTTGTTGGTTACACTTTCACACTCAAACTTTCTAACCAAATTTGATAAAATAAATAGGATGTTTTTTCAGAGTAAACTAACTATAATATTATAACAAAGAAATGATTTTAACATTGTAGAAAACAAACTTTTAATAAAATTTTCATGTAACCTTTTTTATTTTAAGAATTAAGAATGGGAGTTTGTCAAACAACTTGGTGTCAAGAATTTGAATGTAATACACACACACACACACACACACGCACACACATATACACACATTGCACGCATATACGTGCACTAGCCTAACACATCTAGAGCTGCTTGCTTATATTTTTAATTTGATTTGTATTAATTATTTTCTTTTTACAATTGTCTTCTTCTTTTTCATTGTTAATTAAGATACGACTTAAGGGAAGAGTGAGACAGCTCGGACACAAGTACTATTGTAACTTACTGAGGCTGCCTCAATTTATGAATGAAACAATGCTTAAGTTAAAATAAAAAAAATTGTATTTTGTAATACCACGGTCTTAAAACAAAGGGCACAAGAAGGGACATGGATGCGTTTAAGTCAGTATTAGTCTTTTTTTTAAACGTGGCCCCACACTAGAAATTTCTCCTGTATCGTGGGTGCATTTACAAACATTTAAGCTCACATACACAAACAACTACCTGCAGATCATACTAATATTTTTTTCATGTGGGGATCGAACGCACGACACACAGCGCAACAGTCGATCGCTCAACCGTGCCATCTGACACTCCGCTTCGCTATGCCCTTCCCTTGTAATTATTTTACAGTTTCAAGGGATTGCACACTTTAGTATGTGCTTTTAACTTCAACTAGACACCTTTACGCATTCCCGAAATAAATGGTATGGATAGACAGACAGACAGACGGTTCACAAAGTGCTCGTATAGGAGTTCCGTTTTTTCCTTTTGAAGTACAGAACTATAAAATTTGCAATTTCAACAATAAAGCTATGGAACGCGCTACCCTTTGGCATTAAAAAAGCTGAAAGTAAATTTACCTTTAAAAGAAAAGTTCGTAACCACTATTTAGGTCCGTCGACCAATTAAAATTCATAGTAATTACTGTTAAAATGTTCTCGTTTTTTTTTTTTTTTTAATTGTATTTATTATTTTATTTGATATGTATAAGTGTATTAGTATCCGTATAAATATATAATAATATGTTTTCATAAACAAATAGTTTTAGATATATTTATTTTTGTACCCTATCACAATGTTGTCGTATTTTACCCAAAGGTTGACTGGTAGAGAATGCCTTATGGCAGTCCGCTTATGTACCACTATTGTACATAAAGTTTAAATAAATAAATAAAAAAAAACCGAAGAATTGAGAAGCTCCTCCTTTTTTTGAAGTCGGTTTTAAAATGGAATTAAGAACCTCATGAGTGAAAATCTTATTTAAGCAAATTGTGAACCTAATACGTACGAAGTCGCCAGTAACAGCTAGTCTCATAATCAAGATAACATGGCCTGAAACACAGGTTTTCATAAACCTAGATCAGGCAGGTCTACATTATAGTTAGAATTCATTTTCCTCTATGACGATTAATGTAAATCATAGTTTTACTTATACTTGAATAAATTTATTATTATATTATTATAATACGTCAGAATATTGACAACATCATCAGACACTTCTATTAATCCTTATTAGTATGCGAAAACCGGTTTCTAAATATGAATAATCTTTTTATTATACGTTGCGGCTATTTAATAGATCATTAATTTTTTAATGAGTTTGCTATTCAGAGTTCAAATCCAACATAGGTTTCGGTGCATCAATATTTTTCTCATCATTTAAAAACTGGTTAAGAACGAGTAAGAACACCAAGGGTTCCGTACAACCTGCCGGGGTTGCGGGTTTTTCGAAAGAGATACCGCGGCCCCGGAACGTAAAGGGCATAAGGAAGGAACATGGGTGGGTATAGTTAGTAAAAGTCTAACACGCTCCCACACCCCCGCTTCGCCCAGAGCGGGGGAAATTATTTGGTGTTTCCAACCCCCCCCCTAAAAAAAAGGGTTCCGTACAAGCCTTGTGACTTAAACAGCTATTTGGGTGGAGCAGGAGGGAGTGTCAGACTTTGACTGACTAAAACCCACCGATGTTCCTTCTTTAGCCCCCAAACAACCCTACAATATCGGCAGGCGGTGGCTTTGGCGGACTCCTCTGCTTTGCTGACATCTCTTTGAAGCGCGCGTGGAACGTGAACGCGCCATCGACACGGCCTGTCGTCAGTAGACGGGCAGACAGTGAGTCACCCCTTGCTCACCGTCCACAGACCCACATCTACGGTGGACATCTCGCGAAGACAGACCTCTGATGCTATATTTTGACTTAGGCGCGTCGCCCACACGACATTTGTAAAGAAAATCTCTTTCCGGCGTTACTCTGATGTGAGATTTTCTTTACAAATCTCGTGTAGGCGACGCGCCTAACGCGCCCACGCCGCGACTGCGCCTCGACTCTTGGTCCTGTGGGCGAGGCGCCTTAAGATACTCCTAGTAGATTTTGTAAAGTTAAATAAAAACTTTTAGCTCATAAAAAAATATAATAAAACTCAATAAATAATTAATTTTCCAAAAAGCTGTTAAGTATGTATAACGTGTTAGACAAGTATTAAAATTATTTCGAGAATGATCTTTTATTTAGTGTTTGAAAGCCTTAAGGCTTTACATAAAGCGTCTTAGCGTTTTATCCATCATCAGTCACTTGGCTTTTTACCAACTTTGTTGGGGTTGACTTCTAGTCTTACCGGTAGCTGTGAACCAGTATTTTATACTAGCTGTTCCTCGCGGTTTCACCCACGCTGCTCAGCACCTGTTGGCCGTAGCGTGATGTTATATAGCCTATAGCCTTCCTCAAGAAATGGACTATCCAACAGTAAAAGAATTTTCCAATTCCAACCAGTAGTCCCTGAGATTAGCGCGTTCAAACAAACAAAAAAACAAACTCTTCAGCTTTATAATATTAGTTTAGATTAGATGGAGCGACTGCCTATCTGACCTCCACAATCCAGTTAGTACTGGGTTATACGACAACTCTTGGTAAAATACTGCTACCGAATCTGGTAAGACTGGAGAGCCTACTCCAACTTAGTTGGGAAAATGCTAAGCTATTTTTATTTTATTTGTAAATATATAAAACTAGCTGTGCCCAGCGGTTTCACCCGCTGCTCACTTAAGGGTATGAAAAATAGATGTTGGCCGATTCTCAGACCTACCCGATACGTACACAAAATTTCGTTGAAATCGGTCCAGCCGTTTCGGAGGAGTATGGGAACGAAAACTGTGACACGAGAATTTTATATATTAGATGTATTTGTGAATGTTTGTGATGTTTTGCATGTTTAATATTTGTTGTGTTTATATTTTGTGTGCTCATCGTAATTAGAGACAAATAAATATTATTTTCTTTCTTCTTCTATGTAGCTTGCCAGATGATGATGATTTTTTTGTGTAAGTAAATTACTGTGTCATCATTCTATATAATTGTACGAGTACTTCTTAAGGTCAAAGTCCTCCTTTATAGGTAAAATAAAAAAAAAATATATAAAAAAAGGGTTGTTAAAAAAAACTAACACCATCACATTACAATGTGAAGACAGAACAATAAAGTTATTTCAATAATACTAATACTATAAACCCGAATGTTTGCATCAGGTGAGATAGTGGTCAAACGCGAGCCTATCAATAATAAAAAAAAAAAAAATGTATGGATGTTTGTTACTCTTTTACTCAAAAACTACTCAATGAGGTATTCCTCGTAGCGCTCCCGTTTTGAAGCGCTCCCATCTAAGCGCTCCCGTTTTGTTCCTCTAAGCGCTCCCAAAAGGAGCGCTTAGAGGAACGATTAAAAATATTAAAATTTATTTCCTCGAAGCGCTCCCATGATTAGCTTTCGGATAGAGATGGGACTATACTAACTGAAATTATCGATAATAACTAGGTAATAAGTAGAACACATTGTTATACTATAATATACAACTAGCGGCCCGTCCCGGCTTAGAACGGGTTTGGTTTTTTTTTTGTTTTATTGTAAATCCTTTAGTCCACCAAATCGATGAATATAATCTGCCGACATATTTACCTATTCATATTTTTTTATTGTTTAGCTTATGATTTCTCTCCATTATGTTTACCATTACTACCCCCCTCCCCGCACACTTGGCAATGAGGTGTCTATCGTTTACGCTCATCTTACGGGACTTCCTCAATCTCTTCCCCTCATCCTATTAGGGCCGGTGTCCCTCAGGGTTCCGTCTTATCTCCCCTCGTCTTCACGCTGGTCACTAGCGACATTCCCAAGAGCAAAAAAGCTCAGTTAGCTCTGTTCGCGGATGACACGGCCATTTACTATACTGGCCGCTGTACAAACGCTATCGCTCGTACCCTTCAGACCCCAGCCGATATCCTAGGCGCTTGGTTCAGGAAATGGAGAATCGAGATGAATCCCGGTAAAAGTCAGGCGGTTATCTACTCCAAACCGCGCTTTAATCCCCTGATCCCCAGTTTGATCACTATGTACGGCAAGCCTATCCCCTGGGAGAAGCAAGCCAAATACTTAGGTGTCATTCTCGACAGCCACTTGTTCTTCGCGGCACATATTGCTATGGGTTTAGGTTTCACTTTTTATTTCAGGCAGAAAGCAAATTGTCACTTAAGTGCAAATTGCGTTCATACACCGCGGTCATCCGTCCCATCGTGACATACGCATGTGTCGTGTTCGCCCACGCCAACCCGCGTTTCCTTCATAAGATGTAGACCTTGCAAAACCGATTCCTTCGTAAAATCACGGGAGCCCGTAACGATAGTCTTCACTTCGACTTAAGAATACCCACCGTCGTTCAATTCATAAAGCGTCTTTCCATGCGCTTCTTTGACTCCGCGTTAAAACATCGCAACGGCCGCTCGATACGATCCCTCGCGAATAAGTAAAATTCATCGTCCTAGACATTTTCTCGTCACTCCTGACGATGCTATAACCCTGCTCCAGGAGAGCAGCAGGGAGACTAGCACTCTGCGCAAATTCAGACGCAAAGCGCCGTCATTCCATCCTCGCCGACGAGGCCCATCGCGACGTCCCGGTAACTGCCCCACCCGTCCTTTGCAAGAGCCAGCCCGCGCTGCTGAGCCAGTAAGTTTAAACCAGTCCATAAATAATATCACTCAGATACAGCCTGTCCCTTGCTTTCCCTCAGCGTCGCCCTAAGCCGAGGCTCGTACCCCACAGGGGGTGCCCTTAGCGTGTAGTCGCTTAGTTTGTAAGTTTTCACCCTGGCTGGAGGTCTTAATTTTTAAGGCACCTACAGGATTCGCCCGGTTAAGCAGACGATAACCTCCTTGGTTGAACTGCGAGATGCCATTCCTAAAAAAATCTATAGTTTACGTCCATGGTAGAAATGACAATAACATTGGCCCTTGTATACACATAAGAGTGCCGAAAGCAAAAAGATATTATTCTCTCAATTTCGTAATTTGGTTAAGCAATTACTTCACACATGAGTTTTTAAAAATTATCGATATAATTCATGACGTTTACTTCATGCTTTCCCTATTTTTAAACGTGGGAGCGCTTCGAGGAAATAATTTTTATTATTTTTAATCGTTCCTCGAAGCGCTCCTTTTGGGAGCGCTTAGAGGAACAAAACGGGAGCGCTTAGATGGGAGCGCTTCAAAACGGGAGCGCAATGAGGAATACCTCTACTCAATGGATTTAAATGAAACTTTACAAAACAAGACAAGAGTCGCGTAGCCGCCGCCAGAGGACCCGGAGGTCGTGGGTTTGATTCCCACCCAGGACAAACTTTGTGTGATGAGCATGATTGTTTATTCTGTGTCTGGGTGTGATTTATCTATAACATGTATGTATTTATAAATTATATAAGTATGTATATCAGTTTTCTGGTTACCATAACACAAGCTCTGCTTAGCTTGGGATATAGCAATAGATAAAATCGTATATTGTATCACCACGCGAGTGAAACCACGGGGCGCAGCTAGTGGATAATGAAAATTATTTAAATAAACAATTAATAAACTGCTTGTAATGTTTATTTTTCTGAACATAAAGATACTTGAGAATCTCTTAAAAATCAACACTTCTGTGTTGATTACAAGCTCTGCTAGTCAAAAGATTTTTTTAAACCAAATTCTGTAAATACAGGAGGTTATCAATACGACAGTTTTTTTTGTATGTTACGCCACTTCTTCATTATTTTTTTTAATAATCGTAATTGTATGCTCCTAGAGTTGCCAAATTTTATTTGTTTTGCTTGTAGCTTCAAAAACCGGCTTTCATAAAAATACTAAAAGTGGAAAATGTCTTTTATAAATCTGAGGAAAAACATGCAAAGTAACAAAAAAATGTCACCTACTTCCGGAAGTAAAGTTATTTTCAACTTTTTTGTAATTTTTTGTAAGTATTTTTTTTTGTTTGCCAATACCATCTTTCAAGTTAATAAGTTAAGTTGTCACCATTTTTAGACCAATTAAAGAAGACAAAAAAGACCTAGGAGGAGAAGCTTAAGGGTGTTTGAACTTCGTATGAATTATGAAATCTGCACGATAAGTGCGGATTTCATCATTTATGCGGGATTGTTACACACGCGTAACTGAGCAGATGTCCTTTTTAAACAAGTATTACTGTAATGCGAACAATACGCATACGTGATGAGAGTACAGGGATTTCAAAATCAAAAGCATTTATTTAAAGTAAGCCAGTTACTGGCACTTTTGAAATAAATCTACAGTCCCGTAATATGCGGGGCAATCCCGCATTAGCGATGAAATTCGCATGATATTAAAATCATTCATGAACTTTTATTAAGAGGCCGCGTGCTACGTGGAAATAGTCTTTCATCATCATCATCAGGCTATATTAGTCCACTGCTGGACATAGCCCTCCCCTATTGAGCGCCATAGCGCCCTGTCTTCAGCTTGCCGTATCCAGCATCTGCCTGCAGTCTTTGTTAGATCGTCATCCCACCTGGTCGGAGGGCGTAGTCTTTACTGTGACCAAATTATTTTTAAATGATATTACGTCTCAGGATTTTAACATTGAGAACTTGATACAAGCACGAAACATTCGGTACGTTAATATATTTTAGGCCCGAAATAACTTGACAAAACAAGCTCATAAAATTGACATGTTTTCCGCCATTAATAACCGACTATTTTGGAATATTTTGAATAGTTTTTTTTTTTCTAGACCATTCTTAGTTCAAGGTCTAATTTTGGATAACAATTTTTTATCTGAATATTTAAGTTAACTTCATAAATATATATTTGATTCTATGACATCACTGATTGAGTATATTTTAATCTGGAAGTCTTGTGTTCGATTTCCAGATCGATCAAAGTGTTATTGGGTTATTCCCGTGGAGTCTGGCCTTGTGCCCAGTTTATTGCATAAGGCTTTTTTTGCGGATGGGAAATCATCAAATAATTTCTCCCGCTCTGGGCGGAGCAGGGGGGAGTGTCAAAACTGACTAAACCCACCCATTTTCCTTGTATTGCCCTTAATGTTCCGGGGTTGCGGTATCTCTTCTAACTCTCTCGAATAACCTGCAACCCCGGCTTGCAGAAGGCTCACCCTCATTATTTGAAACTTAACCCATAATGTAAATTGTGCCTTCACTATTAACATTTTTTTTTTCTTTACTTGTGGCTGTACAATTAGAAACACTTGATACTACTATTATGTAATGATATAAATATTAGGTAGGTATATTGAGTCAGTTGAAGAGAATAAATAATGATATTTATATGTAAATAAAGTAATACCAGTCTAATTCCGTCTTACTGCTCGGCAGTGGTCTTCGCATGCAGTAATAAAACAAGGTTGATTAAATATAGACTTGCTGAACTAGTTTATGTTTTACGTAAAAGTACTAAAGGCTAGTTTACATTTTTTAATCTTGAAGATTTTTTAATCTTTTCCGGTTTGGTTTTCACCGGCTCTTATACATATATTTAGGAACAAGTGCAGAGCTTGGATTAAATGGAAACGATACAATAATTTGTCAGACTATGAACAATTTTCGCTTTTTAGATCCCGATTTCACGTTGACTGTAAAAATTGTTATGACCGTTATATGAAAACTGTTGAGGACAGTATTAAACTTAATGTTAATTATTTCTGGAAATTTGTCTCTAATCGCAAGTCATCTAAAGGAATCCCCTCTACTGTGCACCTCAAAAGTCAATCTTCTAACAACCCTGATGAAATTTGTAATCTCTTCTCTGTTTATTTTAAATCTGTTTATGAACCTTCCACTTTGTCAAATGATTTTTGCTCAAACGAAGATTGTTTAGAGGGCTGTACTGCTGTAGATAACATACAATTCTCAGTTCAGCAGGTATTGAGACACCTGGAAACTCTCGATATATCAAAAGGGCCTGGTCCCGATGCACTCCCTGCAATATTTCTCAGAAATACTGCTAAGAACATATGCGTTCCTTTACAAATTATTTTTAATCGGTCCCTGTCTCAAGGAATCTTTCCAGACGCTTGGAAGCAGGCTAACATAACACCGGTGCACAAGTCAGGCCCTAAAGATGACGTCGAGAACTATCGTCCAATATCGATTTTGTCGACCTTGTCGAAGGTATTTGAAAAACTTTTACATAGTGCACTTTATCCGTTGCTTCACAATACTATTGCTACACAACAACACGGATTTGTTAAAAGAAGATCTACGGTAACAAATCTTATAGCATATTCGGAATATATATTTAATGATATGGATGCTGGTATCCAAGTTGATTCAGTCTATACTGACTTTCAGAAGGCTTTCGATAAGGTCGACCACGAGCTGTTGCTGCGAAAAATTGCGTTTAATGGCATACGTGGAAACCTGTTAAGGTGGTTTTCTTCGTATATTTCCAAAAGGACGCAGCGTGTAGTGATTAATGGCTATCAATCATTTACTATAGCAGTAGCATCAGGCGTTCCTCAAGGATCGATTTTGGGACCCCTTTTATTTATTTTATTCATTAACGATATAGGCAATTGTTTTCAAAATTCAAAATTTCTTTTATATGCAGAATTATATGCAAAATTTTTTTTATGACTTAAAAATATTTAGGCCAATTAAAAACGTTTACGATTGTCTTGCTTTACAAAGTGACTTAAATAGTCTGTCCGAATACTGCGTGCGTAATAAGCTTAAACTTAGCGTGCCTAAATGTTGTTATATGAACATCACTAAAAACAAAAATGTCTTCAGATTCCATTACTCTCTAAATGATGTCACTTTAAAAAGAGTTACTATGGTTCGAGATCTGGGTGTAATTTTTGATGATAAACTTCATCTTGATTTGCATATCAATAGTATTATTAACAAGGCTTGGCGTATGTACGGATTTGTTATGAGATCAGCCACTGAATTTGTGCGCCCTCAGACCTACCTTTATTTATACAAAACCTTAATTAGATCTCAATTAGAGTATGCAGTTGCGGTGTGGAATCCCTTATACATGAAATATTCTAACAGCCTAGAAATGGTACAAAAGAAAATTTTAAAATCTATGAGTTATAGGTGCTTTCACTCTTCTGCGTCGTATGTCGATTCACTACAGAAATACAATCTTCTAAGCCTAACTGGCCGGCGAACATTACTTGGGACTGTGCTCCTGTACGACCTATGCAGGAACACGTATGACTGTTCTGATATATGCAACAGAATTTGTTATTTAGTTCCTAGAAGAACATACTTGCGGGCAGTACGTAAGCAACCGTTGTTTGCAGTGAGAGCATGTCGAACAAAGGCTGGCGTTCGAGCACCGTTGCGACGTCTTGTTGATAATTATAATAAACACTTTCTTGATATCGATTTATTCTGTGCAACTCGTGGAGAATTCCGAAAGTCAACTCATATGGCAATCAAGGAATTAGATATCTTATCCTTTACTCCTTAAATTATTGTGGGTCTTATATTCATAAAAAATCGATGCACTTATTATTATCAAATCACCTTTTTCTTTTTTCATTTATTTGTTTGTTACTTTAGCTTGTTTTGAAGCGCGTTATTATTACTTTGCATGTATGCTGTGAATAACGCTGTTGATTACATAATTGTTAATTTTAAGTTTTGTTTATATTTATGCTTTATTATGTAATTGTTTGTTGTTCCAAATAAAATAAAATAAAAAGAATGCGGGTGAACTGTGTGGTTCCCATCGGCTGATGTGAATAAAAAAAAAAACAAGTTTATATAAAAATAACTGTTTTCCAAAAAAGACTATGTAAAGTGGGAAATAAGCTAACTTTAGGATGTCAGTGTTTTTGTACGAATCTTTGTTTTTTTTAAAAAAAAAAGAAATATATCGATTTTTAAATTTTGTAAACAAGTGCAAGATCAAAACCTAACTAATAAAATATAAATAAATAATTGATTTTGATGTCTATGATAAGTACAGACATGATAAAAAATGTGTAGCGGTTTTTCTTGTTCTATTTTTTTTTTATTTCAGTTTTTATTTTTAGGGAATAGAGTATTTTGTAAGTTTTTAATTCGAAAATCGCTTTTTTTAATTTATTTATTTATAACTAACTTGTACTAACCGGTATCGGTTGGTAATAAAATATATCAAATTAAGAAAAATAAATATTGTCACAAAAAATACAAAAAAAAAAAGAAATTAAAATGATTAACAAACTATATGTGCAAAATTATTTTATTTGTGGAGATAGTACTGGCAGTAGCAATGTACTCCAGGTAGCGGGTAGCAGAGTTCAGGAATCTCAGATAAGTACAGACAAGCTACCACAAGCTGTCAGATTTCCTTGGTAGATTTTCGACTTTATTTCTAAAGTATTAGGTTCAAGGTTCATTGGGAAAAATTTACAGTTTCGGGAGGTTGACCTGCAGGCGTTTGTACATTTAAAAATATTTATGGAATCGTCATACATTAAAATGTTATTATTATAAGTGAGGGCTAAGCTCTTAAGCTCTAAGCTCTTAAGGGTTGTGGTACGCCAAGGTTGCGGGTTGTTCGAAAGAGATACTGGAACATAAAGGGCAATAAAAGGAACATGGGTGGGTTTTAGTTAGTACAAGTTTGACACTCTCCCCGCTCCGCCTAGAGCGGGGAGAGTTATTTGATGATTTTCCAACCGAAAAGAAAAGGGTTGCGGTACTGGATTGAGGAATCGAAAAAGTGGACGCTTTTAAATTTTACCAAGTGTTTACTTTTTTTTTGCTCACTGTACACTAGACAACACGTGATTTCCATAATGCGTTGGAAAAACCCGTGCATTCAAACTTTACCAGCATAACCAGCCATAATCTATACTATATACTATACTATATACTATATCTATACTAATATTATAAAGCTGAAGAGTTTGTTTGTTTGAACGCGCTACTATACTATCTCAGGAACTACTGGTTGGAATTGGAAAATTATTTTAGTATTGAATAGTCCATTTCTTAAGGAAGGCTATAGGCTATATAACATCACGCTACGACTAACAGGTGCTGAGCAGCGTGGCTGAAACCGCGTGGAACAGCTAATGAAGTATAAATTTTAAATACCAAACGTCAATTCAAGTAACTTTTATGATTTAAAGTTGTATTTAAATATGTCAGATATAACACTCACAATTTTTCATTGTTTATTTATCAACTAGCTTCCGCCTGCGACTTCGTCCGCGTGGCATAGTTACTTTGGACTAACGCTAACTTTTACCCGCGTGATGATCGAAAAAAAATATCTTTCTCTCGCCTTTTTCCACTCGTTCTCCCCTTTTTCATAACCTATATCCGTCTTCAGGGTCCCAACTATCTGTGTACCAAAACTCATCAAAATCGGTTGGGCCATTTAGGCGTGAAGACATCACAAAAAAACTCACTTTCACTTTTATAATATTACTAGCTTTTGCCCGCGGCTTCGCTCGCGTTAAATTCGGGGTAACACATTTCCCCTTGCGCCTTATTGATTTGTATTAGCAAAGCTAAGTTTTCCCTTTTCTTCCCTCTTTCTCCCTCACATCCCACTTTTTTATATTATCCAAAAAAATATTAGCCTATGTCCGTCTCCTGGTTCCCTACTATATCTGTACCAAAATTCATTAAAATCGGTTTAGCCATTAAAGCGTGAAGAGGTAACAAACAAACTCACTTTCACTTTTATAATATTAAAGTAAGAATTACTTTGCACAATATTTACAAATCCGGCATCAAAATCTCTCATTATAATCGAAACCCCTTAATGAATAGTTACGATACATAATGCCCTAAGTTCGTCCGCACTCATCGAGCACAATGGCTGCCGAGATGTGGGATCAATTGCTAATCGCCGGACAATAGGGCCGTTTGTGACCTCTGCTCTGACCATAACCGTAGACTAAGAATATTGGTCCAGAAGAGACAGTTTTGTTATGAAAGCGTTTTATGAAGGTAGTTTTCAGAAATCCTTACTAATATTATAAAAGTGAAAGTGAGTTTGTTTGTTTGTTTGTTACTTCTTTATGCCTCAATGGCTAAAGCAATTTTGATAAATTTTGGTGCAGAGACATCCCAACTATCTCTTTCGTTCCCTAGAGACGGACTTAGGCTATTTTTTTTTATCGCGATACCAGGAAATGCGTTCATATCACAAGTCGCGACTTAACAAGACGAAAATGCGTCAATCTCTTCAGAGTGCCGGTCAAGGCCATCGGCGTTGAAGGCTTTGAGTCCTCCAAATCACTTACCACAAATCGCATCGCCCGAAGTTATGAACAGAGCCAGGCTTTAGGTCTTAAATATCCAACAGGGAAGTGGTACCCTGAATAAGGACCTGATTATTTTTGTGTCGGAATGCATCAAATAACTTCCTCCGCTCTGGGCGGACCGGAGGGGAGTGTCAGACTTGTACTGAGTAAAACTTACCTATGTTCCTTCTTTATCCCTTTACGTTCCGGGGCCGCGGTATCACTTTCGAACAACCCGCAACCCCGGCAGGATAAGGACCCGATTAGGTAGTTCTTACGGTGTGGCGATGGGCGGGCGATGGGCGCGGGGGTGCCCTTGCCTGCATTGCACCCATCGGTCACTCCCGGACCCGGCCCGTAAGGGGTCCCGGCATGAAGGGCAATCGTCGGCGGAGGACTGGACGTTAAGGCTGTGCCGGTTTCCCAGTCCCCCGCCTCTTGGACGAAGCGGAAGTGCCGCTGGGTTGTTTAAGTGAGTATACCGGCTAAGGCTAAGGAGTCTCACATAGCCGGGGGGGCTATGTGAGACTCCTGGGTCTTACCCGGTTATCCCCCGATGGGAGGGTATGCGTAATGCATTTTTTCCCAGCGCAAAAAAAATGGTAGTTGTTACGGTGGCTTTAAAAGTCGTACAAAGATGATTTCATTTCTGTAATTATTGATTTAATCTATGTTTCTGGTCCGGTCATAACTCACAAACGGTACGCCCAACCGGCAAGGGTCATTCTTGGTAGTGAATTGTGCCTATACTATCTATGTTTATGTATCTCCTATTGTTTTGGTGTTTCGCCTTTAGTTTCTGCTATTGATGGGATTTGGTTTGATAACGTAAGGCGGGGTTGGAGTTTGGAATGACGTTTATTTATAACTAGCTGTTCCACGCGGTTTCACCCACGCTGCTCAGCACCTGTTGGTCGTAGCGTGATGTTATATAGCCTATAGCCTTCCTCAAGAAATGGAATATCCAACACTAAAAGAATTTTCCAATTCCAACCAGTAGTCCCTGAGATTAGCGCGTTCAAACAAACAAACTCTTCAGCTTTATAATATTATAGTATATAGTATACATTTTACACGCTACGATTTTTTTTAAACGAGAAATGGTGGTTATTTTGCAAGTAAATTTTTACCAACACGTTTTATACGTCACTTTTTTTTAAATTAGTTGGTCTGGTTTTTGGTACTCTGCTACTCAAAAAAGAAACAACCGAAGTAAACACAGAAGTCTATTTTGAGGTCTAGACAAAAATCTTGGTGAACTACATGAGGACTATGTATACCAGTGTCAGAGATAGTCTTTTTAAGAATCTCATACAGTTAAAAAAAAACTTGAGAGGTGTCAAGACATAAACACCTGTATACACTCAACAAAAATAATCAACGCAACACCACATTGTTCAATGCGAAACGAAAATAACTTTCTTGCTTTTTATGAGAGTGAGAGAGAGAGAGAGACAGACAGAGAAACACGCGCACGCCACACGGCTTACAACTATAGCGAAAAGTGTCGTTACAACTTTTGGTCTTAATTTTTTCCATCTAGCCCCCTTTCGCAACGTCCGATAAGGAACTTAGTTCCAAAAACGAAGATAAACGTTTTTTTTTTAATCTACTTGCAAAATAAACATTATTTATCATAAAATAACACTTCTCACTAACATAGGAAACTAAAGTACAATTCACACCTGACAGAACGCGTCGGAGTGGGAAAATCGCTGGAGCGTAAAAAACAAGGCGGCATAGTAGGTAGTGATATTATGAGCAATACACAAGGTAACATTTAAAACTGTTTTTTATACGTACTATTTTTCGTTATTCGCTGATTATCTTCATATTTACACTAGCTTTAGTCCGCGTGATAATCGAAAAAATATATCTTTTCTTCCGTCTATTTCCCCCGTTTCTCACTGTTTTTAGCCTATGTCCGTCTCCAGGGTCCCAACTATACCTGTAAAAAATCATTAAAACCGGTTTAGCGTGAAGACGTAACAAACAAACTCACTTTCGCTTTTATAATATTAGTAAGGATAAGGATTTTTAAATATTTTTTAAAAGAATATAAAAAAAATAGATTAACAACCCCTTATTAATCTATTTGTTTTATATTCATTAACTATGTGATTGTGGCGACCCCTCGCCACAATCACATAGTTTAAACACAAAATGTTGTAATGCAAGCACATTTTCCCTTTAGGGTATGATTTATGTCGTTTTTTTTTTCTTCTTTGGCAACTGAGCCGATGTCGACTATTCTGACAGGGTCGATTTGTCTCGTTATTTAGTTAGTGTTTTGAAATATGTTATGTCATATCTGACAGTTGCAATTGATATTGTAAAGGAAATCTGCTAAATAGACATAAAATAATATACTGGCCTTTGAAATTTACTGAATAGACGTTAAACAATTTATCAATGTTTTATGACAAATATGAAAAAATATATAATAGATATAAATGAATTGGTTCATAAATGTTTTTACAGAATATAACTGTGCGTGTGCAAATGTTTTGAATAAAATGTGTCTAAATAAATAATTGAAATCCAATAATATTTATTTGTTAACAAACTACAAGTGTAGCGAGGAATGTAGCGAAAAAAAAAGTAAATAATAAAATCATCTATGGATTACAATAAATTGCTGTCAGATATTCATTAAATCAGTTATTTAAATAATATAAATGCTCGTGAAAAGATAAATGGATTGTGTCAGTAACATTATTAAGAAAAAAAAGTGATTCACAAATGTCACAATTGACAGGGGAGAATGGAAGAAGAAAAACTGTGGTACCAACCCCATATAGAATGAGACAAGGGCAGAAAGATGATAATGACTCTAATTGCAATAATTATGAGTGAATAACGACACAATGCTAACTTATATAACACCAACAAGTTACGTAGTACTTTTAACATAACAGCCAGCAATAAGCTATAAATAGAGAATCATTAGAAAAACATCATGATAATTTAATGAATTTAAAAATAGAACGTCGAGAAAAACAACAAGTTGAAAATTTATTTTTTTTACAGGTCGTATATGGTATTTTACTTCAAACTTATATTGATATAATGCTTACTCATAGGTATTTACTTTTTTTAACAAACAAAAGACAATCTTACTTTTTTAGAATGGCAGCTTTTTTTGGGGTGGGAAATCATCAAATAACTTCCCCTGCTTTGGGCGGAGCGGGGGGTAGTACCAAATTTGTACTGAATAAAATCCGCCCATGTTCCTTCTATTGCCCTTTACGTTCCGGAGCCGCGGTATCTCTTTTGAAACCGCGGACCGCAGCTAGTATTCTATGTAATGAAAATAATTGTTATAAGTCGGACTTTTAATCTTCGAATTACTGTGAAGTCGCTCTACGATCACCAGTGACCCCATAAGTATACAATCTCTTTACACAAAAGTTTTGTAAATTCCTGGCACAAAACAAAACAAATGTTTGTATTAAAACAACATATTAATCGAATTGACATTTGCTCTGAAATAAGGTTACCAGCATAATAAAAGTCTAAACCTATATTTAAGGCATTAAAAATGATAAAATAAAAACAATCGGATCAGTAAGAAAAGTCAAACATAGTTTCCATATTTTTGAATTTGAGATTGGTTCGGAAGCGTGTAGAGATCCAAAGCAGGGAATTTTACTTCTCATCACTTTCGTGATTAATGCCTGTTTAATTTAAACAATTCTTGTAATATTGATTGTAAAAAATAACTGCATTTAGAACTTTATGTTTTATCCTTCCAATAATTATTGTGTACTATCTTTTTTATTCGATTGCTTCAGACTAAAATAAATAAACGTGGAATGATAATCCAAAAGAATATTTTTGGATAATACTATTTATAGCATTGTCCTTTGCAGCCAAAAATGTCGGTAAACAAATAAAATTTATCGAAATAAATGCAACACGTCACTACGACTTGCTTTTGTTTTAAATGAAAAATTGTCTTCGTCGTAAAATTAAAGGAACAAAATATGTAAAAACTTTTTTGTGGTTTGTTTTTTAAAACAAAATCTTACCAGTAAACACTTATACAAACTGTAGGCCTACTATGACGTCATAAAGCAGAACGTATTCCCACTGAGTGAAAGAGATGGTGGTAGACACCCTGTATAGCTCTGTCTCTTCCCCTCAGGGGAAAAAGTTCTGCTTTAAGACGTCATGGTAGGGTAGCTTATACTTTTATCATATGGTTGCATACAAATAACTAGTCTGTCATCTATCATTCAGTCTGTCATCGATACGACTGTTTGTCGTGTGGGCGACGCGCCTTAGTGTCAGGCCTGTAGACGGTGAGCAATGGGTAGCTTACCGTCCGTCCGTCTATTGACGACAGGCCGTATCGACGACGCTAGTATTCCACGTATTCCAGTAATCCACGCGCGCTTCAAAGAGATGTGAGCAAAGCAGAGGGGCCCACCAAGGCCACCTCCTGCCGGGGTTGCGGGTTATTCGAAAGAGATACCGCGGCCCCGAAACATAAGGGGCAATAGAAGGAACATGGGTGTCTCTTAGTCAGTACAAGGTACAAGTCTGACAATTCCCCCGGTCCGCCCAGAACGGGGGAAGTTATTTGATTATTTGCCATCAGCCAAAGAAACATGTAAATAATGGTTCACCCACATTTCGCTAGTTATATTTAAGTTCTAAGTAAAAGGGGAAGCCTATTGCGATCTACCACACACAAATCCAGATTTCGTGGCTGTTATTTAGAAATCCCTAATGGTTAAACCCAATAACACTTTGCACGACCCGAGCATCGAACTTAGGACTATAAAAAGTTGTATTAAAACATAATAAATACCTAGTGTAATTTCACGTGCTCCAATAAACATAATTGGTGATCATCTGCAGCGCCGGTATGTCCGTCAGTCGCGGATCTATTTTTTGCTAAGAAATAGATAAAAAAACTCTTCGCCTTGTATTTTTTACTTTTTGCCCACCATCAAAAAACCATGGGACTCCCAAATACCGGTACATCAATGGGAAACCTGTTGTAATTACCGTGCTTGTATTGATGATGTAATTTTTTTTGTTATTATCTATAGTTACTTGTAGTTAACACGGACGAGTACATGATATTAACATGAACAAAAATCTTTTTTAACTCGCCTATGGTGACGTATGTCTGTGAGACCGGGTGGTTGGTAAAACAGTAATGACATGACGTTTACACCCGCCATTAAATTTTATCGTGATTTTGAGTAGCTGCTTTATTGCACGCCCTCTGCCGTCAGTGCACCCCGCGACGTTGTAGCGTTGTAGTAAACATTTTCAGTTTTTTATTTAAAAACCTATACATTTTAATTTAATTTTATAACAGTTTTAAATGTCATAAGACTGGCTAAGACTGAATTGTTTAAAAACTATAAGATTGTTTGTTTTTGTATTTTATTTAGAATAGTTAAAAGTTGAAATCTCGGTGCGTGGCACCGGCGCAGCGTCACTAACAGTTCTATAACGACCAATTTAAAGTATTATGTGGAAAATAGGTACAATACTAGAAGCGTCAGAGAACGTAAACTTATTCGACCACCAGTAAAATTAATATGGCAAACAAACCAACAAGTATTGACCCCTACACTTTTCAATAACCTCGACTGGCTAAAAAAGGATAACAGTAGAATGTGTAAACAAAGATTAAAAAACAAATTAAAGGCTGTTCTCCTTAGTTCCTTAGTTTTCAGATATTTTGCTGAGCCCTAAAGGGTCATGTACTCATTAGTTATACTTTTTTTTTTCATTAGTTATGTACCTAGCCAGTAACTTTTTTGTACATTGTGCATTACATGAATAAATCAATTAGTCCATTGAAATGTTACATTTTTTAGACCTAACCTTGCGTTTTTTAGAGGACGCATTTTTTTTTTAAATGTGTAGATGTTTCTCGAATTTCCTTAAGATTTTCGCTTATAACTTTTTATTTATTGTTCTACGACAAAAAGTTACTGGACCAAAGTCGTAAAAAAATTAATTTGCAACAAAAAATGTTAACAATTTTTTTTATCAAATAAATAGTTTAAGAGATATATCGTAAAAACCATTTCAAACCTTATTTTCAAGATAGCGGCCGTGGGACAAGGGTGGCGACCCCACAAACTTGGTTTTAGTTTTACACTGACCCCCCCCCCCTACACATTAAAAAAAATTAAATTGCGTCCTCTAAAAAACGCAATCCCAAATATAACTTTTCAATGGACTAAATACAATTTGGCGCAGCTTGGGAAAATACCCACCATTTTTTATATTTTTTTATTTCTATTATTTTTTATATTAGATGGCATGTGAACCAATTTTACAAACAAACGCTTATCTCACCGACAAACAGTTTTATTCGGGTTTTTAAATTTGTAACAATTTTGGTCCAAAATAAATGTTTTTTTTTCCCAAACTGGATTCGAGAAGATTTTTGAAGAATACCAGCGTCAGGTTTTCTACCTAGCATATGCTGAACTGCTACCCTACCATGACGTGTTAAAGCAGAACTTATTCCGCTGAGGGAAAGGGACAGAGCTATACAGGGTGTCTAGCACCATCTCTTTCACTCAGTGGAATAAGTTCTGCTTTAAGATGTCATAGTAGGCCTACTGGACTCCTATTTGGTGCAACCTTGAGACGCACACCGCCCAGTAATGGGCGTCCACTAATTTTTAATAGGGTGGTTTCCAGGCTCAAAGTAATTACATTCTATTTAGTCCGTCTTCTCGTTGCAAAAAATGCAGCAATGCGTGACGTCATACGTAACTTTAATGGGCTATATCTTTGACTTTTAATACAAATTTACAAAAAAAAAGTATTCCTTATTTGTGAATAATCTAAAAGACGGATTTTTTTATTTTAGGAATCTAGCCTATGGGTTAATGTAACTTATATCCTTTTTATATTTTTTTCAGCTTAACTTTTGTTGTGTAGATTTTTATACTGTCTTTTGTTGCATCAAATAAATGATTTAACTGTAGGTATATTAAAAACATTCCTGCTTTAAGGCGTTCACAGTAACTCACCTGACCTTTCTAAAGGTCATAATATACAACATAAATGTAATTATGGCAACAATGTAATTATAACAATAAAAATACGTCCAATGTTTTGCAGAGCTACGTGAATACCTCCAAAGTAATATTTTACCTACTACAATTATTACAACGATTTTCAATAGATATCTCAGCTTCTCAAAAAAAGGTTGCCTGGTAGAGAATGCCTTAAGTCCGCCTATGTACCACTATTGTACAGACGCCTGCACATCAAGCTACTATAATCTGTCAGATTTCTTTGATAGATTTTCGACTTTATTTCCAACTAGCGACCCGTCCCAGCTTCGCACGGGTGTTGCAAATCTTTGAAAATACCCACTTTTCTCTACTATAATATGTATGTATTATACATATAAAACCTTTCTCTTGAATCACTCTATCTATTAAAAAAAAACCGCATCAAAATCCGTGGCGTAGTTTCAAAGATTTAAGCATACAAAGGGACATAGGGACAGAGAAAGCGACTTTGTTTTATACTATGTAGTGAAGTATTAGGTTCAAGGTTCATTGGGAAAAATATACAGTTTCGGGTAGCTTGACCTGCTGGCGTCTGTTCATGAAGTTTAAATAAATAAATAAAGGACTATGCCCCAAAATAGTACCAATATTTTGATAGTAATTTTTCATTCCACTCAATTTGTGTGGTGCTTTCTTAAAAAGACCATTTCAGACACTGTCTGCATAGTCCTCATATAAGTTGACCAAGATTATTTTGTCTGGACTTTAAAAAAGACTATGACCTCTGAGTTTGTTTCGGCTGTTTCTTCTCAGAGTAGTCGGGTACGAAACACCGGCCTCATCTATTTTTTAAAAAAGAATGACGTGTAACAGTGTTTTTGAAAACCTACTTGCAAAATAAACATCATTTATCATTATTTTGATAGTCAAAAAAGTTTAATTTACTTTTAATTATTGTTTATCAATTTTAAAGTAATTCATGCTTCGTTGCTCAAGACGCACAATTTTTCTTTCTATTATAAAACACTGCCTTCATTTGCAATTTTTCCTGTATCGTGGGTGCGTTTACAAACATTTAAACTCACAAACACAAACAGCCAAACCCGAAACAACTATCTGCAGGTCATACAAATATTTGTTTCACGCGGGAATCGAACCCGCGACACGCAACGCATCAAGTCGATCGCTCAGCCAATGCGCCAACCGTGCCGTCAAAACAATGTGTGCTCCGGTTACTAATTTTTACTCCTGTCATAATTTCAGTTGATCTTTAGCATTAGATGATGGTCTTTGCCTTATAACACAACTAGCTTTTGCCCGCGGCTTCGCTCGTGTTAAATTCGAGGTAACACAGTTCCCTTTTCCTGATTTACAGGTACCTGCTACCTGGTGGTTTTTGCCCTTGCGCCTTATTTATTGCAATAGCAATGCCAAGTTTTCCCTTTTCTTCCCTCTTTCTCCCTCATATCTCAATCTTAACCTACGTCTCCAGGGTCCCAACTATCTCTGTAACAAAATTCATCGAAATCGGTTTAGCTATTTAGGCGTGAAGACGTAACAAACAAACTCACTTTCGCTTTTATAATATTAGTAAGGATATCAAAGCTTGTGGCTCTAAAGATGTTAGGCTGAGCCATACATACACCTACACCAGTAGTTGCGTGTAGAACGTCTACTGGTATAATGAGGAAGTGTTAATAATATGTCCTTGATAATGTTGATATTGAATAAAGCAAAACTTAAATTCGTACGCACAAATGGTTCCGTAGCACAAAACAATATAATTATAACGACTTTAGAAGCAAATGTATTCTAGTATGGAATTTCCGTGCTTTTTGCAATTGTCTATTCTAATGTTCAAACAGCAGTAATCAAAGTAATGCTTTAATTAAATTTGTAGTAAATTTGAAATAAATAATCCTAAATTTAATTCTGGCTTTCACCACACATGCCTGCTCATAAAACTACACTAACACACACACACTTACACACGCACGCACACACACATACACACACATACACCCACACGCTTTATTTCTTCAATACCAGTAAATGGAAGACACCAGTTCGAAATTTAAACCGCTTAGTGCTAACAATCTTGGAATAAAATCGCTGTGACATACAAAAGGGTAGAGAGTCAGGAGAGAGGACAGGACGAATCCATAGGAGTTCCTTTTTTAGTTACTTAGCATCGGGACCCCAATAAAACCAGCCAAGAGAGAGCCAGACTCGCGCACCAAGGGTTCCGTACATATTTTTTTTGACAGCGTAGACCTAGATGGTTGTTTTTTACACAACGAGAGAGAGATTTTTCTCTTGGAGAGAGAAGAGATCATAGATTTGAGTATATAGTTTTAATATCAACCACATACCTTCACGCGTTCTGAGGATAAAGGGTCTTGGCAGAATAGACAACAAAGTAATCCTATAAGTATTCCGTTTTTTCCTTTTGAATTACGGAATCCTAAAAACGATATGCCTTTTGTATGAAAAATTGTGGACAAAACATTTTATTTAGAGCGTCACAAAGCTATTAATATCGCAATAAAGTTCAAGGGTAACCTTTTCTGCCGGTTCGGGCAAACGTTGAACTCAAATCCTAAAATTAGATTGGTGAAATTCTTATTCAGGTGGTGTTTTAAGTATAAGTGTTGTTAAGTTGGTCCTTTTTGGGGTCTTGTATAACTTATGGGTATAGTTTGATATTATTTTATGGTATGCATTATTTCGTTGCGTAATATCATAACATCACCGGAAATCTTTTTTTTTAATTCTGTCTTTTTTTGTTAAGTTATGGTTGTACTAGCTGACACCCGTGGCGTTGCCCGCGTGATGAATGAAGAAAAAGTATTTTATGTGTTATTTCAGACTATAATCTACATCTGTGTCATCAAGACTCGTTAAGGCGTTTTGTCGTGAAAGAATAACAAACATCCATCCTTCTATCCTCACAAACATTCGCATTAATATAATATTAGTACGATATAACACAAATGCTTACCGAGTATTTATTGTATACTAGCTTTCGCCCGCGGCTTCGCCCGCGTTAAATTTGGGGTAACCCAGTTACCCTTGCGCCTTATTGATTTGTAATATATAACGCTAAGTTTTCCCTTTTCTTCCCTCTTTCTCCCGCACATCCCACTTATTAAAATAAAAATTAGCCTATGTCCGTCTCCTGGTTCCCAACTATCTATGTACCAAAATTCATCACAATCAGTTTAGCCATTAAAGCGTGAAGAGGTAACAAACAAACAAACAAACTCACTTTCGCTTTTATAATATTAGTAAGGATTGTTACTAAATATATAAACAGATTATCCATATAGAAATAGAAGAAAATATATGTATTTTAGACGATAATTCACAAACAATCCAAGCAATACCTCTGGATATTCTTCAATTATAAAAAGAATAAAAAAAAAAACACACAGTCGAATAGGGTAGTTAACACCACCAACCAATTGATATACTTTTTATGAGCTGTCAAAACGCGCTTCCCCCATAGATTTTGTATGAGACTCGCAACCGATGACGTCACTAAGTTGTCAAGTCAATGATGCAACTATTTATTGATTTCAAAGCAACTATAAAACTAATATTAAAGTTATTTCGAAATGGATGGAGTTCTGAGGTCTAGAATAAGGTGTTCTTTCAGAAAAATTGTGTTTTTAAATTATTGGTTAATGGTGTCAAATACCCAATTCAGAACATCTTCCTTTTTTAAAGTCGATTTAAACAAAGAAATAACGTTATTGCCAACAGTACATAATCTACGAGTACTATTCCAAACTTGTGTTCGACCGGTTTTTTGTATGGAATATTTGCTTATTTTATAACAAACTCCGGTAATTACCGTATCAGGTTTTTTGTTTATATTTTTTTCGGCTTCCGGAAAATTTGGAGCTGTTTTTAAAGTTGAGTTTTTAGAGAAAAAAGTTGTTATTGTAATGTAATTTGTTTGTAAAAAAAATCCCAAACAAACATAAATTATGTTTTCATCTTTGAAGTAGATACATTTCTAGGCTTTTCCCAACTATTTTAAAGTCAGTTTCCAGTTTTACCGGATTCACCTGACTGCTAGTCTTTCAAATCTCAACTCAAACTCAATGTATTTATTTGAATTAGACCATTTTTTTGCGGGTGGAAATTCATCAAATAACTTTCCCTGCTCTGAGCGGAGTGGGAGGGAGTCTGACTAAAACCCACCGATATTCCTTATTGCTCTGTCTGTCCGGGGCCGCGGTATCTATTTCGAACAACCCCGGGCAACCCGCAACCCCGGAAAACCCGCAACCCCGGTCAATTAGACCATTACAATCCCTTTTAAATGTCAAGAAACAAAAGAATTAAGCTACAGGCCCAAACAATGCAAAAATAACTTGTGGAAGTACTAGTTGCACGTGAAGTATTAGTTGCACGTGAAGGTACTGCCTGTCTACGCCCACTACCCATTTAACAACTGGGTAATCATAATTTTCCTACTCTTGTCCCTTTCAATTTGGGGTTGGACTAATACGTTTTCCTCTTCCATTCTCCCTTTTCAGTGGTCCCGGCATCATTTAGTCCTTTCTCCTTCATATCATTCCTTACACAATCCATCCATCTTTTCTTTGGATTTCCTCTCGCTCTCCGTCCATCAACATTCAGATCTATCAAATTTTTAGTCACATGTGCTTCGAACCTCTTCATTACATGTCCATACCAAAACAAACGACTCCCTTTCAATTTTTCTGTAACAGCCGCAACTTCCAAACTTCCTCTAATATACTCATGTCTTACTGTATCCATTCTTGTCACTCCACACAGCCATATCAACATTCTCATCTCCGCCACATGCTATTGTTTTTCATCCATCTTTTTTTACAGCCCAGCATTCTGACCACCATTCTGAAACTTAACAACCGGGTAATAGGGATCCAAGACTGTGATCACGCTATCAAAATAAAACCAGTTGCCATAGTCGACATGGAAGTCTTTAAATAGACTCCGGACACAGATTAGCCGAAGCAAGAAAAACCGGTCCAGGTGGGGATTCATTGATCTGCACTGGAGTGTAAGTGTAGTGTTGCCCAATGTTTAGTTTTGTGTCAGTTTCTTAGACTGACTGTTTTACTTTATGAGGATCCAAGGAGAATGAATCGTTTTGACGAAACTAAAATAGAGGTTCACCATACATGTGGCTTGGTAACCATTTATATCTCAAAATATTCGTATTTTACTTGGATTGTTATTGCTAATCGAAAATATAGGCTTTTGTTTTTGCTTCGCTAGCATGATTGCTTCGCAGAAGATGGTGACCGCTTCCCATTCCCTCTCGCTCTGGACCATGGATTGAACCAGGGCTGGACGCGAAAGATCGCCGACGCCGATCGCTTCTACGAGGGCACGGGGTGGTGCTCCGCCCAAGCTGGGCAGACCGCCACTGTGAGCTCCACCGTGTCCTCCGGGCGATCATCACAATGGTAAAATATAGACCTTATCGAGCAGTTTTTTACATTTAACTCTTTTTCGGTCATGTTGTGGGTTGAATCCTTTTTGCTTATCTACGTCCACTTGACATCGAGACCATTTTGTCTTGTTGTTTGTACAGACGCCTGCACATCAAGCTACTACAATCTGTCAGATTTCTTTGATGGATTTTCGACTTTATTTCTAAAGAATTAGGTTCAAAGTTAATTGGAAAAAATTGTCAGTTTCGGGTAGCTTGACCTGCAGGCGTCTGAACATCATAGCAGTTGATAGATGCTACTGACAGCGCTGAACACGTCGCCAACTTTTGAGCTGCTATTGAGCCAAGAAGACAAATAAATTAATATTTTATTTAACAAAGGCTAACATGGGCACTTATAAAACGTCGAGAAAAGGTACACGGTTTGGGTTGGTTAGAGAAGAACCACCAAAAACACCATGGTAACTCCTTTAAAACCATTTGGTTTTACTATATTGTGTTACGAGTACAGCGTTAGTACTTAAGTGTGAGAGAACAGCAGATCAAAATAATGATTCCACTTATATTATAAATGTGAATGTTTCTGAGGATGGATGTATGGATGTTTGTTACTCTTTCACGTCAAACTGAACGGATCTTGGTGAAATTTGGCACAGAGGTAGATTATAGTCTGGAATAACACATAGAATACTTTATTTTTTATATCACGCGGCCGAAGCCGTGGGCGCCAGCTATTCTAATGTAAAATTACCATATTCTACCAAATTACGCTTTAGAGCAATCCTTTAAATTATTTTGCAACCTTGTTGAATTTTTCATAATAATTATGTGTTTTCATAGTATGTGAAAAATACAAAAAGTTGAAAAAAAAGAACAATTCAGTGACTGTGTTTTTTACTATGAAAATGATAATATTATCAATATAACTTATCTCTTATATATAATTAGTTGTATGTTTTATTAAATTGCTTTTTAGTTTAAATAAATAATTTTATTAAAACTTATGCTTCTAGTGAGGAGTGCCGGTGACCGGAGAAGTTTTTTGCGCGGCGCGTTTATCAGAAATACTCATTTTAAGTTTACATGTCCTCACGGGGTTTATTTTAATATCTTATGAGCACTGAAGACCACTAAACCATAACCAATATCACAGTTTTGGTCTTTATTTGCATGGCAAATTCATCAAATAACTTTTCTTGCTCTAGGCGAAGCGGGAGGGAGTTTCAGACATTTACTGACTAAGCGATCTATATTTCTTAGTTTGCCTTTGTGTCCTCGGGCTGCGGTATCTTTTTTAAGCAACTCGAAACCCTGGAAGACCCTCTAGACCCGGAAGACCTCTCACAACCGGAAATTATCCTACTAATATAATAATATTATAATTGCGAAATGGTTGTGAGGATGGATGGATGTAAGGATGTTTGCATGTTTGTTACTCTTTCACGTCAAAACGTCTGAACGGATCTTGATGAAACTTGACACAGAGGTTAATTTAGAACAACATATAGAACACTTGTTTAATGTTTATATCACCCGCAGATAGTGGCTTAATACATCAATATCGACCAAAAAGTTCTGTTGTAATTTTCTTTCTTTCCACTGACGGCAGAGAACGTGTTTAGTGTTTATACCAATACATATAAATAACCCTAAAACAAGTTTCCACGAAGTTCCAAAAAAGGATGAAAACAAAACAAAAATGTATGACGTCAATGGACACTGCAATTTGCATTTAACGTTACTTTAAAAGGAAATATATTTTTATTGAACTCTGTATGTGAATTGAATGGTTGGCTCCAACAGCATCCTAACAAGATTCTAAATTTCTAACATGTTTATTCGGAATGCTCATCATCTGCCGAGCCTTTTCCCAACTATGTTGGGGTCGGCTTCCAGTCTAACCGGATGCAGCTGAATATCAGTATTTTACATGGAGCGACTGCCTATCTGACCTCCACAACCCAGTTAATACTGGGTAATACGATACCCCTTGGTAAGACTGGTTGTCAGATTTTCGGAACACTGACTACCTGTAACGACTGTCAAAGATCTACAAATGACAGCCGGGACCAACGGTTTAACGTGCTTTCCGAGGCACGGAGGAAACTCGGTATGTAACGGGTGGTCACCCATCCACAGACCAACCTAGGCAAGCGCGGCTTAACCTAAAGATCGACCCGAGCGGCTACTATTTATTTAGCCACGAGCTCCTCCTTATTCGGAATGCTAATGCTTGATAATATCTACCCCATTTATTTGAAAATCAACCACAAATGGTGTTGTTTGCTGACGACACTTCTTTAATATTTAAGGTAAATAGACGTGCTACGAATCTTGACGACCTAAATAACGCCCTATTGCAGGTCCATAATTGGTTTACTGCTAATAACTTAGTATTGAATGGGAAAAAAACGAAATGCATAAGATTCGCTCTACCAAACGTCAAAAGTACTGATTGTGACATAGTATTAAATCCAGAGAAACTAGAATTCGTCAATAAAACTGTTTTCTTAGGAATCGCACTCGACTCGAGGCTACAATGGGGTCCTCATTTAACATCTCTTGCAGGACGGTTAAGTTCAGCTGCATATGCCGTAAGAAAAATCCGTCAATTTACTGATGTAGATACCGCGCGACTGGTCTATTTTAGTTATTTTCATAGTATAATGTCATACGGTATTTTACTTTGGGGACGGGCTGCAGACATTGAGTCTATATTTATTCTGCAGAAAAGAGCCATCAGAGCCATGTACAATCTGCGTAGGCGCGATTCTCTAAGAGAACTGTTTAAAAAAATTAACATCATGACAGTACCTTGTCAATACATCTATGAAAACATCATGTACGTTAGGAAAAATCTGCATCTATTTAGTAAAAGAGGTGACAGACATCACTATAATACTAGAAATAGGGACCAACTGGTTCAGCCAGGTTTCAGGCTAGCTAAGGTAGACTCCTCTTTTATGGGGTACTGTTTAAAATGTTACAATAAAATACCTCCAAACATCCTACAACTGAATGAATCGAAGTTTAAATCTTGTATTAAACGCACACTATGTAGGCAAGCATACTATAAGTTGGGGGATTACATTAATGATATAAATGCTTGGCTCAATGCCGGTCCTGCTCCACAACCATAGGGGCAAACTAACTATCATTAATCAGCATCTGAAGTTATTGTGGCAGCTGAAGAAGATTGTAATACTATCATTGCATTGTATAGACTCAATTTCCTAATATTGTATAATTGTAATAATGCCCATGTGTGAGTTCTATGTAATTTTTTTGACTCGACGGTTGCCCTGGTGGTTGAGAGACTGTCATGCTCACTTAAATGTCTCGCTGATGGTGGCGGGTGTGTCGGGTCATTTAGCTCCCTTCAAAATGATCGAGCTGAATGGGGCTGATCCATACGTCATGTTCGTAAACGGGCGCTGTCGGTTGGGACTGGTCATCTCTTAGCTACCACGGTTTGTTTTAATTCTTCTATTAAACTCGTGATAATTATTGCTTTTACTCTGGACGCTCTAAATGTGCTCGTTTTTCTACATCGTTCTCACATTATGAATAATCTCAACATGAATGATGTATCCATTAATTTATAAAACATTATGATTTAAAAGAGTGTCCATGGAGTTTCTTGCCCATTCTTCTCCATAGAGATCTACGCTTTGGAATGGGCAACTACAGTACTTTCACAAGTTATTATGTCTTGTGACTGGGACTGTAGCAGCATCATTTCTTTTGTTCTTGTTTTTATGACATTCAAAAGTGCCTGTAATGGTCTAATTGAAATAAATGATTTGAGTTTGAGTTTGAATTTGAGTTTATCAGTTCTGAAAATACCTTTATACAAAATCTGCCTACTCATCCCTAGAAACGTAGGAATAAGTAGCTAGATATTTAGTTGCTATTTCACGCAAAAACTGCAAAACGGATGTAGATGAAACTAGCTTTTGCTCGCGGCTTCCCTCGCGTTAAATTCGGGGTAACACAGTTTCCCTTGCGCCTTATTGATTTGTAATAGCAACGCTAAGTTTTCCCTTTTCTTCCGTCTTCCTCCCTCACATCCCACTTTTTCAGAAAAAATATTAGCCTATGTCCGTCTCCTGGTTCCAAACTATCTCTGTACCAAAATTTATCAAAATCGGTGTGGCCATTAAAGCGTGAAGAGGTAACAAACAAACAAACAAACTCACTTTCGCTTTTATAATATTATTATAGTAAGGATTTAGTACACAGATAGTTTTACATCTCGTTTACCCGTGAGATAATTACCTAACTCCATGCGGGTGAACACTTGGCTGTCCTCTTTCAGCGACGCCTTAAGCAGAAGCTCGTACCCCACAGGGTGGTACCTGACAGGTCTTTGCATGCATTCGCTTAGAATATAAGCTTTTTTTTCAGAAAACGTTGCCCCACTCTAGGAATTTCTCCTGTATCGTGGGTTGCGTTTACAAACATTTAGAATCACATATACAAACAGCCAGACCCGAAACAACTATTTGCAGGTTATACAAATATTTGTTCCGTGCGGGAACCGAATCCGCGACACGCGGCGCAGCAGCGGCTTTCCACCCGTCCCTTGCTAGAGCCAGCCCGTGCTGCTGAGCCAGTAAGTTCAAACCAGTCACAAATTAATATCTCACAAATCCAACCTGTCCCCTGTTTCTCTCTCAGCGACGCCCTAAGCCGAGGCTCGTACCCCACAGGGTGCCCTTAGCGTGTAGTCGCTTAGTATATGAGTTTTGCCCCTGGCTAGAGGCCTTACTCTCAAGGAGCCCACAGGATAGCAAAGTTAATCAGCTAACAACCTCCTAGGTTGATCTGCAAGAAGCCATTGAAAAAAAAACTGAAGGGCTACTATGACATCTTAAAGCAATTTTTATTCCACTGAGTGAAAGAGATGGTGCTAGACACCCTGTATAGCTCTGTCTCTTTCCCTCAGCGGAATAAGAATTGCTTTAAGAGATCATAGTAGGGTAGCTGCTCAGCATTTTTGGTATGCTTTTGTTTCCGGGCATAACATGACGAACCGTAGAAGTCGTGTGTGAGTCATTTTGTAAGGAATTCTAGTTATTATGCGGAGTGGTAAATAAAACAACCAAAAACCATGTCATCATCGGTCTAGTCGTTCTTGTTTTATGAATGGTGGTGGGGTTTAATACTGGCCTGGGTTGTGGAAGTCAGATAAACTCAAACTCAAAGCATTTATTTAAATTAGACCATTACAGGCATTTTTGAATGTCAGAAACAAACAATGAAGCTACAGTCCCAGATACAATGGATAATCTTTACTAATATTATAAAAGCGAAAGTGAGTTTGTTTGTTTGTTACCTCTTCACGCTCTAATGGCTAAACCGATTTTGATGAATTTTGGTACGGAGATATTTGGGAACCAGGAGACGGACATAGGCTAATTTTTTCATTAAAAAAAAAGTGGGATGTGAGGGAGAACGAGGGAAGAAAAGGGAAAACTTAGCATTGCTATTACAATAAATAAGGCGCAAAAGCAAAAACTGCAGATAGCAGGTACTGTGTTATACCGAATTTAATGCGAGCGAAGCGACGGGCAAGAAGCTAGTAATTTATAAAAGTACTGTAGTTGCCTATACCTCTCTATCTCTATGGAGAAAAATGGGCAAGAAACTCCGTGGACACTCTTTAAAATCATAATAATTTTACAAGATCACGGTTTTATCATTTATTCTGAGATTATACAAATAAGTCAGAACGATGACGTTAAATGTGCACATTCAGTCCAGAATAAAAGCAAAAATGGCAATCCTCACTAATTTTATAAAAGCGAAAGTGAGTTTGTTTGTATAAGTCTTCACGCCTAAATGAACAAACCGATTTTGATAGATATTGTTACAGAGTCAGTTAGAACCCTGGAGACGGAGACAGGTTTTTTTTTAAATTAAAGGGGAGAAAGAGGAAAGACAAGGGGAGAAAAAGATAAAATGTTTTTAATAATCACGCGGGTTAAAGTTAGCATTATCCCAAACCAACTATGTCACGCGGACGAAGTCGCGAGCGGAAGCTATTAAAATATATATTAATTTAAGTAAACCGTGGCAGCTAAGAAAGAAAATTCTGGTATTCAGCTGCATCTGGTTAGACTGGAAGTCGATCCACATATTTAGGCCAGGGGAGACCGACTTAAATACACCCAACATACGGATGAAATCCGGTGCAATGTACCAATATGTATGCCATAATGTAATGTTTTTAAATTAAAAATCACACAATATAACGCGCAGACTTTTAGTGATTACTTTACGCATCTGTTACAGTACGGCCAACGAGAAGCGATACGAAAGGTCATTAACCTAAAGAACAACTGTGGCGTTGACAATCTAATATTTAGCTCTTTCCATCTTGTGCCTTTGTCGTAATATCTCGTTCTCCCGGCAAAAACATGACAACGTTAAGACGGGTTCGTTAACATTCGGGCGGCTATTTTAGATGGGGTTTTAGCATGGGTTTTGTTTACATTTGGTATCGCTTCACGTTGGCCGTACCATTTTTATTTTGTTTACCTTACTGCGATCGACTGGAGGAATAGAAGCGCTCGACCGGTCACCGGCCATCCCTGATATAGGCTAAGCAGATGATAAGGACAGACCTACATTTCGTTGAATAGCTTCAACATCTAGTGTGAAAAAGGTAATTTGCCTCAATCAATGTACTTGTAATCCTTCAAATGATTTTCCTGATGACTCAATGACTTTCAACAAACGATAAGGAAATAAAATGATAACTCAAAATTAGGTACAGTTTGCGCAGGAAATGCCATTATTTATTTTTTGAAATATTTTCCTTGTCTTATGGCATTCACGAAAACAACATCATTTTGCGTTTCAGAATTTTATTGACCAAGGATTTTAAAACTCGAAAAGTTAGCCGGCAAATTTTGATTCGATGCATTTTTTGTGGAGTGATTTGGTCTTTCAACTATTCATCAATTATTAGTTTTTAAATAATAATATTTAAATACTAGTCTTGTGAAACATAACCTTAACAAATAGGGTTTTTTTTGACAAGGATAAAATCTCGAAAATTTGAAAATGAGTTTGCTGTGATGCGGATGTAGCTAGATTTTTGTTTTAAAGATAATGTCCATCCATTTATGAGTTCTATGCAAGATAAATATTTTAATTTTTATATTTTGAAACAATAGGTTTCTCAAGACATAACAGTGGGCGATTGCATGAATAAGATCTCACCATTTAGATATTCTGACAAGGCTAAAAAAACTTAAAATTAAGACCAAATTTCTACCGCATCAAACGTAACATGCATTTAACCACATTTCATCTTTTTTCCCCATTGTTGGGTAACCCCCCCCCCCCTCCTTTAAGCGTAAACTTGCGTCATATACGGCCATATCAAAACACACATAAAGACATCCCATTCAAACATTATTTTAGGATATATATTGCGGTGGGTCTATTTTGTTTAATTTTTGTTTTTATTTGTGGTTTCTTTTTTAATTCGATTATTGTGGACCACTTTTATTATTTCTAACCTGTTATTGGAGAACCGGGGCTTCCTAGCACAGGTATATCTTTAACTTAAAAGGAAGTCCCTATGTTATATTTACTGTAAATGTTTCTGCAATAAACCTTTTTATTTTTTTTCTTATTTTTGTTTGCATTAACTTGGACAGTTAATTGTCTCACATTTCCAAGAGACTACAAACTTATATATGTATATTTTGAATTACAATTCGATACCTGCACGCATTCCCGAGATAAACGTTATTGACAGACAGACGAACAACAAAGTGATCCTATAAGGGTTCTGTTTTTCCGTTTGAGGTAAAGAACCCTAAAACCGCAGATGTTTTGTTACGTTAACTGCACTTGACTTACAGGTTTATGTCTGAAAATACTTTTGTTTTTTAAATATCAAAACTAGCTGGTCGTGCTATGATCGTGAATTCTTAATAAAGGAGTATTAAAGGATGTATCAGATGTCGCTCTGGAGTGTCTACTTACTCATCGTTTCCGAGATAAAGGGTCTTAACAGACAGACAGGCAGGCAGATAGATAGACAGACAAGGATATTTCTTTCTTTTTAGGTACAAACCGTAAAAACTAAAAAAGGTTGAGCAAACCTGCCTGGGTTGCGTGTTGTTCGAAAGAGATACCGTGGCTCCGGAACATAAAGGGCAATGGAAGGAACATGGGTGAGTTTAAGTCGGTACTAGGAGCGGGGGAAGTCATTTAATGATTTTACATCTGCAAAAAAAAGTTTGAGGTTGGTACCTAATGTTATACAGTACGTCCAAAGATATTTTTTTTACATAAATAGGTACGTAAAATTCTTGCAATCTACGAGAAGCAGAGGTTTCCCAAAGCATACATCCACATTTCACTAGGAATGTTAAAGTCCTGTCTAATAGAGCCTCTGTACTTGACAAACAAAGAGCGAGTTCCACAATAAACGTTCTTTTTTCAAAAACCTTTGACACTATTAAAAAAAAAAAACAAAAAAAAATGTATACCAGTACCAACACACAGATAAGTAAGATACGCCAGAATTGGTTTGATTGTCGCCTGTTTTACTGAACGACGGGAGCGCACCGTGAAACATGGGACCCTTAAACCTTGAAACTAGGTTGACAGTTAACTACCGACAGTTTTAATTTTGTATTTCCTCACTTTTTAAATCCTTGAATGAAAAAGCTACACTTTCAGCGCGATTTTCAGTTTTTTTTAAAAAGCATGGAACTCGTGTCGGCTTAAAGGATTAATTATCTGCGGATTGTGATAAAAAAAAGAAAAAGCTGGGTAAGTACCAGTCCGAATCGTGCACAAAGAGTTCCGTAGCAACAAAGAAAAATTTGTTCAATAAAAAAAATACCGAAAAAGAATATAAACAAGAATCTGGAAAACCAACTGGGTTTTCTCCAAGTTTTTCTTGAATTTCCACTATTATTTGCGACTCGTTTTGTAACCATCAACGTAAGGCTAATTAAATAATGTTTCATATCAAGTAACTGGTATAAAAATCACAACAGGTACACTAACAAACAACATCGTCACGGAAATGTTATGGTGATTATTATTTTTTCCTTTGTTTTTTATTTGTAAATAGAACACTCTTTTTTTATAAAGAGCAGTATTTATGTTTTTCCTTGAAATTTTCCATGCAAACTATTATTCCTATTTTAAATCAATTTCAAAAAGGAGGAGATTCTCAATTCGATTTATTTTAGATTACGATATTGCCTTGTCAATTGTGGGTGAATTTCAAAATTGTTCTTATAATCGAAAAAGTATGCTCCCGAATTTTATCTTCCTATTGTAATATAGGTATATAAAATTCGGTAGTTATGTTCAATAATAATTAGTTTTTCTTCTCATGTTTATGAATGACTAGCTGTTCCACGCGGTTTCACCCACGCTGCTCAGCACCCGTTGGTCGTAGCGTGATGTTATATAGCCTATAGCCTTCCTCAAGAAATGGACTATCCAACACTAAAAGAAAATGCCTTCTTGATAAGAATTTGTATGAGATACCATAATATCTCATTTATATCTTTTATGATAAAATTTGGCATATTCTGTTCTGTCTCTTAGTCTTTTTATCCCGGCAGAACGATCCTGAGGGACAATTACTGAAACCCATGTAGGCGAAGGCGACGCCGACAAAAAACTAAATAGGTTTTCAAAGGTAATAAACTGGTTTGCCTAAAATTAGAAGTGCTAAATTTAGAATTCGTCGCAAAACATCGGCTACACATATGTTAGGAACATGGGTGGGTTTTTAGTCAGTAAAAGTCTGACACTCCCTTCCGCACCGCGAAGAGCGAAGTAAGATAATGATTACCAATAGCTCAAAAAAAAAAACAAACAATTAATATTTATTGTGATAAATTTAGTGACGATAAAGAACCCTACATTTTACCCAGTTTTTGGACTACACTAAACATGTTTAAAAATACTTGACTAGTAAACTTCCTTACTTTCAAGGTTAAAGCTGGCAATCTTCTTTTGATTTTACATCATATTTAAATAATTACTAGCTGTGCCCAGCGGTTTCACCCGCTGCTCACTTAGGGGTATAAAAAATAGATGTTGGCCGATTCTCAGACCTACCCGATATGTACACAAAATTTCGTTTAAATTGGTCCAGCCGCTTCGGAGAAGTATTAGAACGAAAACTGTGACACGAGAATTTTATATATTAGATTTAGTTTTTTTAAGCTCCGTACCTTAAAAGAAAAAAAAAACCCTTTTGCATCACTCTGTTGTCCGTCTGTCTGTCAAGACCCTTTATCTCGGGAACGCGTGGAGTTGAAACTACATACTCAAGTCTGTTGTCCTTAAGGACTGTGAAAAAAACAACTCTCTAAGTCTAGAGTCAAAAGATATGGCCGTTTATGTTGCAAGTTTGTACGGAGTCGTATTTGGCGGTTTTTTTTTTATTTTTTCAGCATTTTTAGGTATGGTGTAATGATATTTCACATAGTTTTTATCGAGAATTAAAACTCGGTAAAAATTATGTTAAAAAATGTTAAAACAACTAATGTACGATTTTGAATTGTTACTGCAAGATTAGCAGACCATCCTTAAAGACATAATGAAAAAGTGTGTGTGTCAGCTCCGACGCACGACTGGAGTTTACTCCTTAAGTACGAGTATCTAACCATATGCAAAAAGAGTTTATTCAACTGAAAAAAGATTAACATCATATGAAAATCACAAATTGTAGTGAATGACACGCAAGTTGGTTAAGCACCAATTTATTTCCAAACACCCACATACCATAACATAATCATATTGACATACCGTCACACTACTTATAATAATATACTACATCTTGTAATAAAACTGCAGCACTCCAATTAAATTATGTATTTAGATACAACAGAATAGATAGCTTAGAACAGATTATGCTAATTGCAATTATCGTATGAAACCGACAAACTGTGCCTCGATTGCCAACCGAACCAGTCCCTCCAAATCAAATCCCCTTTCCCGCCATTTTCTTGCCCGCGCTCTACGCTTTTTCCATAGATACCAACTTTTTTCCGTTCCGGTGTTGCCTGCACATTAAGTCGATTGCAATAAATAATTACTTACAAAAATAAATTAAATTAAAATCTTATTCGGAATAAATCTCATGAATCCGGTATTTTCACATAAGAACCTAACATTCGTCCATCCTGACAACGTGTATGTCCTCATACACACTCATGGAAAACCAAATACCTAACATTCGGCTCAGTACATTATTATCATTTAGCATCTACATAACCAAAATGGTAATTAAGTAAGACAATACAGTTTAAAACTAATATAAATATACATCAAATGAGTAAAGCACAGACTTAGAAGTATGTACTCGTAACATTTCTATTTTATCCCCAAACTTTCCCAACATATGGAATTTTTCCTTATGTCTCCAACTTTTGGAATTCCCCATGTGTCTCCAACTAATATTGGAGCCCTTGAATATTCTCCAACTTTTGAAGGTTCCTCTTATGTCTCCAACTTTTGGAGTCTCTAAACTTTCTCCAACTTTTGGAGGTTCCCCATATGTCTCCAACTTTTAGAGTTCTCCAACTTTTGGAGTCCCTAAACTTTCTCCAACTTTTGGAGGTTACCCATATGTCTACAACTTTTGGAGTCTCTAAACTGTCTCCAACTTTTGGAGGTTACCCATGTCTCCACTTTTGGAATTTCATAACAATAGGGTACACATCAAAGCAAGTATACTTTTATCGCTCTATTGACTTTAAAAAAAACTAATATCAAATCATATTTCCAGAACTAACACATCTTAAATATCATACAATTATTACTACATTGTTATAAATCTTAATACTACCATTTTTAAACTAACGCATTTTAAAAAAAACATAAGAAACATTTACGACCTTGTTTTTACTAAAATTATATAGTATTCTTCTGGAAATCATACTAAAATAACAAAACTAATCACTTAATCTTTCTTTATCGTCAATTTCATCATCATCAGTACTACTCTCATAAAGCTCTAAAGTGGCTACATGAACCCATGGTAACATTCGTTTAGCAGCTACTACCGTTTTACGTTTGTTTTTCGTAGTACTCAATCCGGGAATTGCGGCTAATTCATATCGATCATTACCGAGCGATGCAACTACTCGATATGGACCTACGTAAGCTGGATTGAGCTTTTTGCTTTTGCCGTCATTAATGAATGAAGTTTTTGTAATTTTGACCAATTCTCCTATTGCGTACGTACGAGCCGGACGTCTATTCTTATCATAATGACGTTTTTGTTTTGCCTGTTCCTCTTCGATTCTATCTTTCACCCGCTCGCGAATAGTAACAAGATCAGTTGCGTCCCTAGTGTTTTGACGTATTTCATTTAAACGTGGATCTATTTCACTACTCATTTGAGTACCGAACATTACCTCTGCTGGGGTTCGCCCCGTCGTCTTCTGTACGGTATTATTTAAACCCCACTGAATCCTGCCAACCTTGGTATCCCAAACCCTTTCGTCCTCACCGAGATTCTGTGCCGTCAAGGAATTCAGAATAGTACGGTTGTACCTTTCTACTTGTCCATTCGATTGTGGGCTAGCAACTGCATTCAACACATGCTTAATACCCTTTTCGGTACAAAATCTTTTGAACGCATGAGAGGTAAAACACGTTCCGCGATCACTAATTATGCGATCGGGTGGTCTAAAAACGTCAAAAATATCTAACAAAACATTGATAGCAGTCAAAGATTTTGTATTTCTCACCGGTTTTATAAAGACAAATTTAGTGAAGGCGTCAACTACCACAAATAAGTAAGAATGACCTCTCTTAGATTTCACAAAGGGACCCAGATGGTCGATGTGGAGCGTATGGAAAGGAATTTCAAGTTTGGGTATAGGATGTAAGAAGCCCTCGGACCTATTTGTCTTTGTTTTAGAGTACGCACATTCGAGACACGCGTTCACGTATTTTTTTACGAATTGTGACATACGAGGAAACCAGTAAGTCCCTCTAATACGATCTAAAGTTTTTTCAACGCCAAGATGACCAATATCATCGTGATTAATTCGACACAACTGCCGCCTTGCTCCCTTCGGGACTACCCAGCGAAGTTTGTCAGGGTCATTATCGATACGTTTATATAGCCCATTGTCCTTGATAACGTAGTTATCTTTCATGAATTTTAGCCCTTCTGGATCTAATTTCGTGTGCAAAATGTCGCGTATCCTATTCAACTCAGGATCACCCAACTGAAGGGTAAGCAACCAATCATCATTGTTCAATAACATAACCGTGGGATATGTATCGACTTCACAAGACTGATTTTCAGTTTGAGGATTTCGGGATAAAGCGTCAACATGCGACATCTTGACACCGGGCCGGTATTCAATTACACATTCGAACTCCTGCATCATAAGCCACCACCTCGCAATGCGGGGAATTAAATCGCGTTTGGTAAAAGTAGTTCGTAGTGCTCCGCAGTCAGATACGATTTTAAATTTCTGTCCTAATAAATACACCCTGAACTTTTTTAGAGAACAAATGACCGCCAGAGTCTCTAACTCATAAGAGTGAAAATTTTTCTCTTCCGGAGAAGTTTGGCGGCTGTAAAAAGCAACGGGATTGAATAGTTCTGAGCCAAACGGACGCTGCAAGAGAATACCACCAACTCCGATACGGCTAGCGTCAGTATGTAGCTCAGTTTCAGCAGACGGATCATAGATAGCCAGTACTGGTCTCGACACAAGTTTTTCTTTAAGTGTATTAAATGCCTGCTCCTGTTCGCTAGACCACAACCAAGAAACGTCTTTCTTTAACAACTTACTTAGAGGATGCGCGACCTGTGCGAAGTCTCGAATAAATTTGCGAAAGTAGCTTGCTAACCCCAAAAACTGGCGCACACCGTGCTGATTCGAAGGACGAGGAAAATCTGTGACCGATTGTATCTTTTTCATACCCGGCCTAACGCCCGCGGAGCTAATTTCATACCCTAGATAATCTAACTTATCTTTTAGAAATTCACATTTGGTTAAGTTAAGCGTTAAGTTGGCTTTCTCAAGCAACTTTAAAATGTGCTCTAACTTAACCAAACAATTATCTACACTTGTTCCATAAATAAGGAGATCATCCAAATATGCTGTAGCTTCATTAAAACGCGCAGAACCCAGAACCTTATTCATCATGCGTTGAAAGACCGCCGGCGCATTTGCTAAGCCAAATGGCATTCGATTAAATTCGTACTGACCATCCGGCGTTACGAAAGAAGTTAGTGGTTTTGAATTCTCGGCAATAGGCACTTGGTAA
The DNA here is from genome assembly GCA_958449745.1 of Ochropleura leucogaster. Taxonomy (NCBI): domain Eukaryota; kingdom Metazoa; phylum Arthropoda; class Insecta; order Lepidoptera; family Noctuidae; genus Ochropleura; species Ochropleura leucogaster. The sequence continues at coordinate 3,308,521 of OY288220.1, read as the reverse complement.
TAGCCGGAAGCTAAATCTAGAGAGATAAAGCAGGCTTGTCCCGACAACCTGGCAAGTTCATCCTCGATAATTGGCACAGGGTAACGTTCTTTTACCGTTATAGAATTGAGCATCCTATAATCAATGCATAACCGCAGCTTGCCATCTTTTTTACGAATCAAAACTATAGGACTTGCATACTCAGATGTAGATTCTTTGATGATCCCTGCGTCGAGCATGTCTTCTACTAATTCGCGAACCTTATGACGCTCACTGTGGGCCAGACGATATGGACGGTAAACAACGGGTGTTTTGCTGTTAACCTCTATAGTCATCTCTACAACATTGGTACAGCCTAGTTCTTTAAGCGAAGAAGCAAAACAATGCCTATACTTTTGCAATAGATCGAATAGCTTGGACTTGTCAGAATCTGTTATAGACTCTCCTACCCGAATCTGGCTACAATCAAGATTATTAGAGAGTTCCGAGGAGACTGACGTGTCTGGTACAAGGACTCTATTTACAACCTTAACGATTACTGCTCGGCTTAGGTTTGACCCAACAAGCAACGAAAATTCTGAACTAATAGGCGTTAAATCGACCACCGTTTTACCATTTTTGACTAAGTGTAATCCACCCGCCACTATACACTGCTGATGCGGCTTTCCTAACAACTTGCCATCTAACATGATATACCCATCGCAACAAGGTTCTACTGAAACTCTAACTGACGCTCTTCCAAATATTGTCACGCTGTTGAGCACACTAACTTTTACTTTACTATCCCTAGCTGTATGATTTTGTGCAAATGGCATCTCATCATCAACATTCATAAATTGTAAATCTGTGGCAGTTTTATGCACGATAACATGAGGCTGTTCCGTGAAAGTCTGACCAACTAAAACAGGTACATCTAAGTATTTGTCGCTCACCACGCGACAAGTAATGTTAGCGAGTACACCATCTACAGAAAGTTCAACGTTGACTCTTCCTACCGATAGAACTATTTCGTTACCAAAACCTTTCAATACCGTTTGTACTCGGTCGTGCTGAAGGCCAAGTTCCACTCCAAGAGACTCTGTAATCAACGAGACTTCACTACCAAAATCTATAAAAGACTTAACATTTTGACCATTAACTTTTATTGTTTTAATGAATTTGGAATTTGGTTTAGATGCGGAAATAAGCAAGGTTTTGGTTGGTTCTCTAAATTTGTTCTTGTCAGAATGCGAATAGCATTTGTCAGCATTATGGCCAACCTTACTACACTTAGTACATGTTATAAGAGGTTTTGGACATTTGGAAAAAACATGTCCCTTTTCTTTGCAGTTAAAACAATGGTAAGTTGAGGAACCGTTCGTTTTGGTTGTTGGCTTAACATTTGCCAAATCTGAATCGTTCCCTGATTTGAACCTAGAATTAGCCACGCGTTCGCTAACATTATTATCTTTGCTGCTCATCAGGTACTGCAACAATCCATCAGGATGACTGCACCTAAGTGCCAAAGCCGCGGATTTAAGTGACTTGTCAGTAATACCGTAAATAATACAGTCAACTGCGCGTTTATCGTAAATATCACACTGATTTAAGAGAGCTACTTTATCATAAAAATAGTTTTCAATGGGTTCATTGTATCTACTTCTTCGCTTCAGCATCTCTTCCAGGGCTTGGCCATAATTTTGTTCGAACGGAAAGGCACTCAATAACTTTTCTTGCCACTGAGGCCACGTAAATAAAATAGAATTCAAACTTTCGTACCAGGTTTTGGCCAATCCCTGCAGTTTTTGCATTGCGTGATGAATGGTTGTTCTCTCGTCCCACCCATAAACAGAAGCACACTCGTTAACCTTATTAATCCATACGTCAATGCGTTGGTTTTTCAGTGAAGGGTTAAATTCTGCTAAAATATTTTTAGAATCACTACTACGGTTTGTGGATGAACTTGTTGATGGCTGGGACGCGAGTTGTTTAATAGAACTTAACAATTGAGCTATATCTTTAGCACCAAACGAAACGCTACTCGATCTCACAGGTTGTTCCGCCTTATTAGAAACATTATCATAGTCGTTGCCATCATTCGTACGACGATGAGATGACTTAGCATAGTTATCGCGATGTACGGAGGATTCCCGAGAATATGGACTATACCGGCGCTTTGAAAATAAACGATGACGTGCCCTGCTAACCTCGTTTTCCATTGCATTAAGACGCTTCCGCTCCCGTTCCATCTTTTTCTCGCGTAGACTCAATAAAGTATAGCTCCGGTGAAGACTGCGACCGCGACTTCGACTTCGGAGACGCCTCGCACTGCCGCCGCTGCCCGCTCTTGATCTAACTTCCGCTACATGGTGACTTCGACTTCGAAGGCGCCTGCGACTTGCGTGCGTGCTTCGCCTAGCACTGCAGTCGTCTCGCGCCGTCGATCTTGGCCCGGCTGTATGGCGCGACGGACCTCTTATTGGCGTTGATAGGCGCCTCGAGGTAGTCGCCCGATCGTGTGGCATGGTTTGAAATCCCACTTCTGAAATGTAATAAAACTGCAGCACTCCAATTAAATTATGTATTTAGATACAACAGAATAGATAGCTTAGAACAGATTATGCTAATTGCAATTATCGTATGAAACCGACAAACTGTGCCTCGATTGCCAACCGAACCAGTCCCTCCAAATCAAATCCCCTTTCCCGCCATTTTCTTGCCCGCGCTCTACGCTTTTTCCATAGATACCAACTTTTTTCCGTTCCGGTGTTGCCTGCACATTAAGTCGATTGCAATAAATAATTACTTACAAAAATAAATTAAATTAAAATCTTATTCGGAATAAATCTCATGAATCCGGTATTTTCACATAAGAACCTAACAATCTCTTCCCTTCTAAGAAAACAATGCCAAAGAATAAACTAATTATAATAACTAAATTAATTAAAATTAATGAACTTACGGTTACACTGACTGTTGTTTACAATATGTACTTATCCTATTATCTATAACTAGTGTTAATACATAACTTTTATCCTTATACTCTACGCTTAAATTTACGATATTTTAAACCAACTAAACAATGTTATTATTACTATTTCTTATTCAATACCTAAAACAGATTTGACAGCATTCGTGCAGTTCTTTCTTTAGACCTTTCAATAGGAACATTTATTGGCGACGGTGTAGGCGATAGCTCCCGAATACTAACTGGACTTTCGAATTCACTACTCTCACTGAGTAGTGCAGACTGGTTTTTGATATCTGGACTTGTCTGCGTCTGAGTAGGGACGTCACTGACAGAAGTTCCATGCAGCCCCGTAACTTTTAGCTTTTGCCTATGCCTACGGACACCTGTTACCACCACACCTAGTGTCTTACTATTACTACCTGCACTGCTCGTTGGTTGTCTCAATGACTCCCCTACTCTTTCTAATGACCCCTCAATACGCCTAATCAACTGACTTCGTGTTCGTCGATAACGGCCACCGCGTTCGTCTTCAACGATATACGACCGTGGTTGAGATGCACGAGCTACGATTTTTACCGGTTTTCTTTCGCCGTTACTGATTAGAGTTGCCTTATCACCTGATGATAGACTCTTTAGCGTTTTCGCCGTTCTGTCGTAATTATTTTTAATCTGTTTTCTATTTGTCATAATTTTCCTAAAATTTTCGATGTTATCTACCTTTTCTGTTAACAGCTTCGTACTAATAGGTAACCTTGTTTTGAGACGTCTACCCATCAACATCTGTGCCGGTGAGTCTAAATCATGACGTGGTGTAGCCCTAAAGTTTAACAGTGCCAAATTAAAATCCTGTCCCGAATCTACACACTTCTTTAATAAACTTTTTACTGTCTGCACAGTCCTTTCGCTTTTACCGTTTGACTGTGGGTAATTCGGTGACGACGTCTCATGCCGTATTTCCCATTCGCGCATAAACTGTTTAAATTGTTGTGAGCTATAAGCCGGTCCATTATCACTGACTAACTCCGCCGGTATACCGTGCCGCGCAAACTGTTCTTTCATAAACGAAATGACCTGCCTTGAGCTGACACTTGACAACTGCCCGACTTCAACATAGTTAGAAAAGTAATCGACTAAAACAATATAATTATTTTTCTTATATTCGAACGTGTCTGAAGCTAGTTTGTGCCAGGGCAGTGCCGGTACACTGTGCTGCAGCAGCGGCTGTCGGCGCGGCCGGGGCGCGTGCAGCGCGCACGCTGCGCACGAGCGCACCACACGCTCCACGTCCTCGCACATTCCTGGCCAGAACATAACATCGCGCGCACGCCGCTTGCATCTTTCTATACCTAAATGTCCTTCATGGACACGTGACAGCATGTTTTCCCGTAACGCACGCGGAATAAATACACATTCCCCTTTGAAAAGTATACCGTTAACATGATGTAGCTGCTCGCGATATGGCCAGAAAACGTTAACCCTCTCGTTCACATCACGTCTATTTCGAGGCCAACCCCTCGCTATATACTTAATTAACCATCTGCTGTCATTATCTAGCTCAGTTTCTTTTTTGATGGCTTCTATATTTGGTGGGCTGAATGGTACGTTCTCTAACATAAAACATGTTTGTTCCTCAACTTCAGCAGACACTCGGTCATGCATCATTTCGGTCAGAGGCGACCGAGATAACGTGTCCGCTATATACATATATTTGCCAGGCATGTATACAACCTTAAAATCATAACCTTGCACCCTCATCATCATTCGTTGTAACCGAGCTGGAACCGAAACTAATGGTTTGCTAAATAAAGCTTCCAGTGGCTTATGGTCGCTGTGCACGGTGACGTCAGACCTGCCGTAAATATACTGCCTGAATCGCTCGACCCCAAAGACAATGGCCAACATTTCCTTTTCTATATGTGCATATCTGGTTTGTGTGTCGGTGAGCGTCAGTGATGCGAATTCAACTGGGCGGCCATTCTGCAGAAGCACGGCGCCCAGTGCGACGCTGGACGCGTCCACCGACAGCACTATCGGAGCACTGTTGCTATACAGCGCGAGTACCGGTGCACTGCTTAGCTTTGCTTTTAGCCGTTCCACAGCCTCAGAATGTTGCACATCCCATGACCACTGGGTTTCCTTTTTTAGCAACGACCTAAGTACATTTACACTCTCGGAGTAGTTTTGTATGAATTTTGACAGATAATTCACCATGCCTAAAAATCTCTCCAGAGCCTTTCTATCCGTTGGAAATGGCATCTCCATTATGGCTTTGACTTTTGAGTCATCTGCCCGCATACCGTTCGAATCAAACTTGTGACCTAAATAAGTAATTTCCGGTACCCCAAATCTACATTTATCACGATTAAATTTTACTCCGATATCCTTAGCACGTCGCAAAAGACACTCTAATCTTCGATTGTGCTCATCCTTGGTACGCCCCCATACTATTACGTCATCAATGAAAGATTCTACGCCTTCTAAGTCCTCTAAGTATTGCCTAAGTTTTGCATGAAATACCTCTGGCGCACAGTTTATCCCGTAAGGCAGACGAAGAAATTGGTAACGACCGAACGGTGTGCTGAACGTACACAAGTCGGCGCTCGCGTCATCTAACTGTACCATCCAGAATCCGCAGCGAGCATCTAGCACACTAAACACTGTAGCTCCCTGCAGGCGCGCTGCCAGCTCTGCCACTGTCGGCAATGAGTAATGCGCGCGCCGCACCGCGCGATTCAGTGGTCGTGGATCTAAACAAACACGAATGTTGCCATCTTTTTTTGCGACCAAAACAATAGCATTAACCCAAATGGTTGGGTGTGTTACCTTTCTAACTACACCCAGCTCTTCCATTCTATGAATCTCTTCCAACAATTTATCCTTTAGCCCCAAAGGAATTTTCCTAGTTGGGCAAACAACTGGCTGTACATTTTTATCAACAACGATACTATATTTACCAGGTAATTTTCCCAGTCCTTGAAACAATTCTTGATACTTATCTATATTCAATGCATCAATTTGCCGTATTAACCCTAATTTTATGCAACCATCCAAACCGAGTACATTCTGACAGTTTAAATCAGCGACAACAAATGATAAAACGTAACCTGTTTTGTTAAATACAAAGCGCACATTAGCAATGCCTACAACTGGCAGTTGATTACCTGTAAACGAATGTACACGTTTTATAAACGGTTTAAGGTCTGTTTTCGATAATCCTAAATTTAAATAGGTCATTTTAGAGATAACATTAATCATTGAACCTGTATCTATTTTTAATAAAATGTTTTTACCTTTGCATTTTACAACTTCTAACCATTCCATTGACGACTTACATTGGTTTTTGTCCTCTTCGAGTATATTGACATAATACATGTCTTTGGTGCTACCGTCACTATCACTTTCTGGTGATTCTAAACTAAGATTTAACACTTTTCGAATTGCTTTCTTTTGTTCACACACTCGCGAGAAATGACCTTTCTTTTCACAAACATAACACTCAGCGTTGCAAGCCGGGCAGCGCTCGCCACCGCGACAGCGCCCGCTGCCGCACCGCTCACAGGCGCTGCGCTGCACACGCGCCGCCTGCGACCCAGCGCCGCCGGCGCCGCCGTCGCGGCCGCCGCGCGTTCGCGCTCCGCTGGCGCCGAAACGTCGTCCTCTAGCGCGCCGTTCGCCTCGTGCGCTGGTGCTGTCTTGAACTGCATTCACTTGTACTTGATCTGTTGCACCGTCGATGCACTTGCTTTCTTCTTTGGACATCTCAGCCGCCTGGCAGATTTGTATCGCCTTTATTAGTGATAAATCGTCAGTGCGAAGAAGTCGATCCCTCACCGTGTTGTTGACAATACCGCAAACAATCTTATCCCGCAACAAGCTTTCGTGCAATTCACTAAACTCACACTGTTGACTCAATAACCTTAATGCGGTTACGTATTGGTCAATGTTCTCGTAGTCTTCTTGATTGCGTGTAAAGAATTTAAACCGTCTCACCGTGATATTTGGTTTAGTGCCAAAATACTTATCAAATTTCTCCAATACACATTTAATATCGTCTTCACTTTCTCCTTCATCAAACGTGAACGTTGTATAAGCTTCATAGCCAGCTGATCCAATGAGGTTAACCAACAAACTAGCCTGAATTTCTTTAGGCTCTTTGCTCACTCCAGATGCTTTGAGGAATACTTCGAACAGCTTCCGCCATTTTTGCCACGCGTCGGACCGCGCGGTCGGACCACCGTCGAGCGATAACTCCGCTGGAGGACGTGCGTGCTCCATAATATTAAAATACCGATTTCCGTATCTTAAAACTTATTAGACACAATATTTTACGGGTCCAAGTCCGTTTTAACTATTATAAAGTGTTAAAAAGACACACCGCTGTCACCATGTAGTGAATGACACGCAAGTTGGTTAAGCACCAATTTATTTCCAAACACCCACATACCATAACATAATCATATTGACATACCGTCACACTACTTATAATAATATACTACACAAATTAATAAAAAAAAATAGCAATATAAATACCTCGACACTGATAGAAACAAACAAGCTAATAACATATAGTAGGTATATAGGTGTAGTCGCCTACAGCATACCATATGTACGTCTTAATACACTCACAGCCAAATTAGAAAGTTGCGCACTAAAGGTGCACACCAAAAACGTGACACATTTTAGTTACTTTAGTAGGTTTTACCCCTCGGATTTTTCTCATACCGGGCGCCTTATATATGAAAATCGATTCTTAAGGAGTAAACTTCAAAAAAAAATGTATTACTTATAGATGATAATTCATAAACTAGCTAAGCCATTATAATGCATGATATGCTTACCTGTAAGAGATTGGTATGTCACTGTAAAAGCTTGAACTACGATAAATCTTAAAATTTTCTCCTATTTCTGGGTGGTTTAAAAAAATACCTACCCATGCCCAAGGGGCAGGTGGTAATCAGTTGTAAATATTAGAGATGTATTAAACTAAAACCAACATTTACCAGTCCACATTGGTAAAACCTAGCATGTACTGAATTGGAATGGCAAAAGTCCGAAAAAATCGTCCCTTTATAATAAATACTTACATTTACGTTTTGTCATTTAAGTCATGTCAATAAATCTTAGGTTTTACTGGAAAATCTTAAGATTTTCCGTAGTTCGAGCTTTTACAGTAACAGGTACACTAATCTATAAGTTTTATTCGATGTATTTCCTAATCTGGTACTGTGGTAGTCAATTGTTGGTGAACCAAATAAATAAAATTGATATGGGAACACCTGAAAAGTATACTATATCAAACTAAAAAAAAATGCAAATCAGTCTAGGCGTTTTTGAGTAAGCTTTTAGAATCTCCTCCTTTTTTTGAAGTCGGTAAAAAAGAGTTGCATTTAGAGCCAACTTGCCTGATGTGAAATGATGATGCGGCCTAGGATGGAGCACCCTTTTTACAGTACGGCCAATGAGAAGCGATACGAAAGGTCATTAACCTAAAGAACAACTGTGGCATTGACAATCTAATATTTAGCTCTTTCCATCTTGTGCCTTTGTCGTAATGTCTCGTTCTCCCGGCAAAAACATGATAACGTTAAGACGGGTTCGCCAACATTCGGGCCACCATTTTAGATGGGGTTTTAGCATGGGTTTTGTTTACATTTGGTATCGCTTGTCGTTGGCCGTACTTTAGACAAAACCAGTTCAGTCAAACTTTGAAGAGATACGGAGATTACGGAGAAGCCGGCATTGATTTAGAGAGAAAAGACACACCTGGGTCTTGCCAGCATTGAACTTGACCAAATTGGCATCGCCCCAATCGGAGGCTGTCTTGGGAGACGAGTTCAAGAGCTCGGTCATGGCCTCTTTTAGTAACTACATTTCATCAGCACATACATCATCTGCATAGCCTTTTCCCAGCTATGTTGGGGTCGGCGTCCAGTCTAACCGGATGCATGATATTTTACATGAAGCGACTGCCTTTCTGACCTCCACAACCCAGTTAGTACTGAGTAATACGATACCCCATGGTAAGACTGTTTGTCAGAATTTCGGAACACTGACTACCTGTAACGACTGTCAAAGATCTACAAATGACAGCCGGGACCAACGACTTAACGTGCTTTCCGAGGCACGAAGGAAACTCGGTATGTAACGGGTGATCAATCATCCACAGACCAACCTAGGCAAGCGCGGCTTAACGTAAAGATCGATCCGAGCGGCTGCTATTATTTAGCCACGAGCTCCTCTTCGGCCGCACATAAAAAATACAAAAACAACGATTGTGTTTAATATTTTATATATTATTTGTTATACTATTAAACTTTTCATAACAATATTTGTAAACTTTTCTTCTTGATAAATACCTTCAATGATTGCATTTGACGTGTAGATCGGAATAAAAGTAGCCTATGTTGTTGTCCAAGATATAAGCTATCTATTTACCAAATTTCACACAAATTCGTGCAGACATTCGAGCGTTAAAGAGTAAGAAACCTACAGATATTAATTTAAACTTTCGACTTTATAATATCTGTAATAATGTCATCAAAAGATATTTTAAATTCATTGACTTTATTGAAAACTAGCTACGCCCTACAGTTTCGCCCACGAAAACCGAAATAAAAAGTAATCTATGTTATAACACAGGGTATAAACTATCTAAATACCAAATTTCATCAAAATCCATTCAGCCATTTGACCGCTATGAAGTAATAAACATACAAACATTCGCCTATAATATAAGTGAGTTAGTCCTGATACAGAGACTTGGAAAGTCAAAAACAAGTTGTATATTATACGTCAATAAATGCATTGTTAATATATGCTACAATCCAGCCACATGCTGCAGCTTTGTTTGGTTCAAGATCATGAAAAACCCATGACGTATGTCCCAACGCAAATTCATTCCGTTTCCAATATTAATTATACTCTAAAGCAATGAATCCGGATCACTTAAAGAGACCTTTTTTTGGGTGGGAAATCATCAAACTCTTCCCCCGCTCTGGGCGGAGCGAGGGGGATTGTCAGACTTGTACTGACTAAAACCCACCCATATTCCTTCTATTGCCCTTTACGTTCCGGGGCCGTGGTATCTTTTTCCAACAACCCACAACCCCGGCAGGGCTTAAAGAGACCTTTAACCTTGCAAACTAACAATGCTTGCTTTGTAAAATAAATAAATTGTGTTTCATAGACAATATTATAATTTTGCGGATGAGAAATTATCAAACAACTTTCCTCTCTGGGTGAAAAAGAGGGTTTGTCAGACTTGTACTGACTAAAATCTACCCATGTTCCTTCTTTTGCCCTATATGTTCCAGGGCCTCGGTATCTCTTTCGATCAATCCGCAACCTTAGATATTATAATACCCCTTAAATGAATATGGTTTTTAACCGACTTCAAGTAAAGGTGGTCCCATATCAATTTTATTTATATTGCTTCGGTAGTTTATGAGTTATCGTCTACAATACATATTTTTTCCCATGTCTATAAAAGATCTGCTAATGTTTTTACAATGGAAAATTAATACTCGATCAAAATGTGATATATCAATATACCATAACTAAAACTGCTAAAATATTAAAAAATATATATATATTATAAAGTGGAAAATAACTTTACTTCCAGAAATTGATGGCAAAAAATTCAACGAAACTAACAAAAGTCAACGACTTCCGGAAATAAAGTTATTTTCCACATTTCAGTTATTTTATGGAAGTCGGTTTAATTTTCGAATAGATGACTCAGATTTTGTCCAAGCAAAATGTAGCAATATTCTGACGTTCAGGTCATTCAAGGCCTGGTGCAATTAGTTGTACACGACGTACGGGAGAGGTGTGTGGTAAGCCTCAAAGGCGATAGTGATCTGGGCGGAGCAAAGCGCGCAGTCTGTACACCCCCGTTCAAGTTTATCGGGAACGTTTCACATAAATGACGATCAAAGACTATGAGAACAAACTTAGAAATACGTGTCTATTTTTTGCTTTTGATTTCAGAAGAGACTCATCTGCCTAGCCTTTTCCCAACTGTGTTGGGGTCGGCTTCCAGTCTAACCGGATGCAGTTGAATATCAGTATTTTACATGGAGCGACTGCCTATCTGACCTCCACAACCCAGTTAGTACTGGGTAATACAAGGGTATTACCCAGTACTAACTGGGTTGTGGAGGTCAGTCAGTGTTCCGAAATTCTGACAACCAGTCTTACCAAGGGGTAAGACTGGTTGTCAGAATTTCGGAACACTGACTACCTGTAACGACTGTCAAAGATTTACAAATGACATCCGGGACCAACGGCTTAACGTGCTTTCCGAGGCACGAAGGAAACTCGGTATGTAACGGGTGGTCACCCATCCACAGACCAACCTAGGCAAGCGCGGCTAAACCTAGAGATCGACGCGAGCGGCTGCTATTATTTAGCCACGAGCTCCTCATTTCAGAAGAGACTATAATAAATTAAGGAATGAACTAAACAATTGAATAATTGTAAAATTCTTTTTTTATAATAATTATTGTTTTATTTAGTTGGTAATACGGTCGTTAAAAACTTAGAACGCGTATTTAAATAGTGATGAAAGTAGATTTATTCGTGAAAAAAAAGCTCGAGATACAAGAGCTCAAAATTGGTGGATTAAATAATTATACTTAGTCATTAAGATCTACCAATTTATTTTACAAACCTAATATACAATATTATCACGATCGGTTCAAATAACATCTCCCTTGTAATAAGGTTAATAATAAAACGCAGGTCATTAAAAAAATAGATTTTTATTCTAAGTTTCCTTCTTAGTGTTGCTTCGATAAAACTTGTATATTTATTATACAACGTTTAAACGTAAAAAAGACTAATATTATATAAAAAATATACAAATGAGCAGTAATAAACCGTCCACGTGCACATTAAAATTGGCTCCTCAGAAACTAGCCAGTCTATGGCGCACACTAAAACAGTGTATTTCGTTAATGTGTGCACTAACACACACACATATAATGCGCATTGTTTGCCGCTAGCTCATGTGGAGCAGGGACTAAACATCCATCCTCTTTCAATGCTTATGCACGACTGACACACGGTTCCACGCCCGCGCTGATTGCCGCCAAACATTTTTAAGTTTAAAAAAAATACTGGCCGTTTAAAAAAAATGTATCCTTGATACCTATCTGTTGCTTCGTTGAATCTGTCCATGACTATCGACCACAAACAATATTTTTTGTAAAATTCCAAATAGTTGATGATCCTACTAATATAACATTATAAATACGAATGTATGGATGTATGGGTGTTTGGATGCTTGTTACTCTTACACGTAAAAAGGGCAAAAGGAACCTTGATGAAATTTGACGCAGAGGTAGATTATGGTCTGGAATAACACATAGTATACTTTTTTATTCGATATTACGCGGGCGAAGCAGCGGGTGCCAGCTATCCTACTAATATTATTTTACTCATCCTACTTTCCTACTTATTCTACTATTATAATATTATAAATGCGAATGTGTGTGAGGATGGATGTATGGATGTTTGTTACTCTTTCACGTCAAAACGGCTGAGTTATAAAGCAAAAAAAATTACGCGATAATAATAAGTGCTAGAGTATATCTAGAAATTAACAACGAGACAATAACATCACTAAGAATCATAACGTCACTTAGCGGGACGAGCGCAGGGCAGAAGCGGACAGTAGTTAAGTAAACGTAGTTGTCAATAGAACAAAGGACTTTGCACAGAACCAGTGTAGATACGTCAGCAGAAAATCGTGTCAGTCCCAATCACACTGTCACCATTTTTTTTTTAATTTTTCATTTTTTTTTAAATTTTATATTAATAATAGTTTATTAATAATAATTCCAAAATATTGATTGTCCAAATTCAGAAATAATTATCGAAGTAAAATTAAAAAGTTATAAAAATACTACTAAATTATTATAATTTTAAACATTATGTAATCAGTTCGATTAGTTTTTGAAAATAAATTTTGAAAAGTTAGTGCTGCTAAAAATAGAAGTCGACGCCGATAGTTTTTTTTTTGTTTTCTACGCCTCAGCGCTAATATAATAAATTGGATCGAGCCTCCTTGCTACAGACTTTGTCAGGTCGTGTAGCGCGAAACAAGTGTTCAGTGAGCGTTTGTGAAAAAGTAATCAGTGCAAAATGACTATCGGAGATGGTTGTGTTGTAAGTTTTTTAATTATTTTTTTATTTTTAAATTTTGTTTTTATCATTTGACCTAAGAAAAATACAAAGTATAAAATTCTATTAATATTTATTTAATAAAAAAAAAGTAAACACAAAATATTTTTTTATCGTAAAATAGTTTTTTTTCACAATCTTTTGATAACAAAGGGATCTCATTTCGTTTATTTTACAATGAAAAATTACAATCTTAAGTGATTTTTGAAATAAAACTATTTTTTAAATTAATTAATAAAATAAAAATAATTTAATTCAAATTATTTTGCATGCCCATGTGAGGTTAGTATAAGTGAACTTAAAAAACAACTATTTTAGTCAAACAATTTAAAATTCAAAATTAAAAAAAAAATTATAATGTCAATACATACCATCATAATTTTCCTGCCTTTGTTCCATTCTATTTGGGGTCGGCGACGTTTTCTTCTTCCAGTCTCCCCTATCATACGAATATTCAAATTTATAAATATATCCCACACTACCAACTCTGGGCTTTCAGCGATTATCTTATTGTCCGGTCTATTGTAATAGGCCTGTCCCCTATTACATTGCAATAAAACAGGCAACTTGTTAAATTAGGATATACTTTAATTTACACTTATGCCTAACTAAGTCTTTGAGAATATCAGGCGTAAAGTTTATGTTAAATAAAGCACTGGGTATTTACTTATTAACATAATTAACTTAAATTAAGAACAATAACATACTGATAATTTATTCAATGTACATTACAATAATTGAATTAGCATGTTTTTTACATTTTTATGCCAATAGTCATTTTTGATTTCCTTAATTATGAAATACTTGTTATTTTTATACAATGCTTATGTTAATGCACAACGTACTTAATAAGAAGACAGGTTCAAAAAATACAGTTCAAGTTTTCTCTGAAACCGATAGATGTCTTGAAATGAACATAAATGAAATTAATAAATAAAAGATATTAGTTTCATCAATGAGGGTTCCGTACGTCAAAATAAAAAAACGAAACCCTTATGTGATAAACTTGTTGTCCGTCTGTCTGTCAATATAATTTATATCGAGAACGCGTAAAGGTATCGACTTAAAAACCAAATACTTAATCTCTCTTCCCTTAGAGCTGGGCAATAATCAACCCTCTAAATTTAATCAGTCAAAAGATATGGCCGGTTTTGTCGCCATTTTGTACGTTTTTTTTTAAATAGGGTAGTTGACACCACCAATCAATTGATATACTTTCTATGAGCTGTCAAAACTCGCTTCCCTCAAAGATTTTGTATGAGACTCGCAACCGATGACGTCACTATATTGTCAAGTAAATGATGCAAGTATTTATTGATTTAAAAGCAACTAAAAATCGAATTTTAAAGTTATTTTGAAATGAATGGAGTTCACAGGTCTAGAATAAGGTGTTCTTTCAGAAAAATTGTGTTTTTAAATTATTGGCTAATGGTGTCAACTACCCAATTACCGATAAAAATTCGTGTTCAAGGCGAGATTTAGAATAATATTTACACTAAAATGTTAAACCTTTTTTAAGTCAGTGTGTATAGCCCGCCCATTTCCATTTTAATTTTTATCATAAGATTTTTTTTTTGCATGAATGACAAGTCATTCAAAACTAATTTGCTTTATTATTTTCACAGTACGAGAAAACCTTCGATTATTCAATAAATGCGAGCACAATGCTCGACATCAAAGATGGAGACATTGACGTGTTACTGAAACTGTACAGTATCAACCGCAAGACTTTGGAGGAGATGATTCAGAGCATACAGGAGTGGTATCAAAAGCAGCCGCATTTACCCCAAGGACAATTACGTGAGTGTTCATTTGATTTTAAACCTTATGTGATGAGAATACGAGGAAAAGGAGGTTTCGTTTACTTTTTTGCTACAAACTTCCGGAAGTAAAGTTATTTTCCAGAGTTTTTTTTTTTTACAAAACCGTTTTTTATTTCAGCATTTTTAGTTTTGGTTTAATGATATATCACTTTTTTTATCGAATATTAATTTTCCATTGTTACTATAAATATCTTGGCTCAGCTCAGCTCACTCACAACACGATAACTCATAAACTACTTAAGCAATATTAATAAAATTGATATGGGACCACCTGAAAGGAATTCCCTATCAAACAAAAAATGAATTTTGCAAATCGGTCCGGATGGCTGATCACCCGGGTCACCCATCCACAGACCAACCTAGGTAAGCGTGTCTTAACCTAAAAATCGATCCGAACGGCTGCTATAATTTAGCCATGAGCTCCGTGTTTGTCTTTGACAAATAATATAATTTAAATAATGGTTTTGTAGATTGATGTTATTAACCTTCACGACTCAGCACACTCAGTACAGATAGCTGATGAGCTCATAGTAACAGCTACCTGAGTCGATTTTTAGGTTAAGTCACGCTTGCTTAGGTTGGTCCATGGATGGGTCCCCATTACATATCGAATTTCTTCCGTGCTTTATGAAACACGTGAAGCCGTTGTTCCCGGTTGTCATTTGTAAATGATAATGATAAATGATTTGCAAGTATGTTTAATAAAAACTAGATGAGGCTGGTGTTTCGTACCCGACTAATCTGAGAAGAAACAAAAGAAACAAACTCAGAGGTTGGTCAACTTACATGACGACTATGCAGATTAGTGTCTGAAATGGTCTTTTTAAGAAAGCAACACACAGGTTGAGTAGACCTGTCCAGTCAGTACAAGCATTTGTCAGTATTCGTGTAGATGGGCTCATAACCCAAGGAGCTCATAATAATATAATAGTACTCAAACTGCCAGACAATCGTCAAAAACAAACAAAGCAATTAAAAGTAATGGTCGTCACATTGTCAATAAACAAATCATTCAATTCAAAACAAACAGATCTTTGACACTCATTACTGGTAGTCAGTGTCCCGAAAGTGTGACAACCCGTCTAACCAAGGGGTATTACGCAGTAGCTACTAACTGGGCTGTGGTAGTCAGATAGGCAGTCGCTCCATGTAAAAATAATGGCCTGCATTCTGTTGGACTGGAAATCGGCCTCAACATAGTTGGGAAAACTTCTCCAAATTGTAAATTATGTGATTCTATAGATGATGTTCACTTGTTGATGGAATGTGTCAAGAACCAAAAGCAAAGAAAAGTGGTTTTAGACCAGCTGGGAATAAACCACTTGGATGTCGGTTTTATTCAAAGTATCTTGGCTGAAGCGACAGCTGAGCGGGCCTTTATGTTATATATGATCTCGTTTTATATAATAACTAGCGTTTGCCCACGACTTCGTCCGCGTGGATTAATAGTTCCCGTTCCCGGGGGATTTCCGGGATGAAAATTATCCTGTCCTTTCTCGGGTCCCAGAATATATCTGTAGGTACCAAATTTCATTGAAATCGGTTCAGTGGTTTAGGCGTGAAGAAGAGACAGACAAACAGACCGACCGATAGACAGACAGAATTACTTTCGCATTTATAATATTAGTACGGAAAAGTACGGATTTAGAATAAGCTATAAAGTAATTTGTTTGCTAATTTAAGGTTAGGCCTAATGGACTGAGATTTATAAAAGTCCTTAATAAATAAAGAGAAAAATAATTGTTGGGAAGAGTATAATAGGCGGGTGATGTCTGAGTACATTTAGTACATTGATTACAAATAGCAGCAAATTACAATTGATATAACTATACGTTCATGAACGTACTTGTTTTTCCCATCATATCAGCTGTATTATAACCTTGACGGTGGCAATTAAGCCCACGCCAAAGATTTCCTGATGACTGGTTTTGGGTTTCCCCCATTCATTGGTAAAATGACATGCAGCAACTAAATAAATAAATAAATATCTTGGGACAACTCACACACGGCTATCTGATCCCAAGCTAAGCAGAACTTGTGTTATGGTAACCAGACAACTGATATACATACTTATGTAATTTATAAATACATACATACTATAGATAAATCACACCCAGACACAGAACAAACAATCATGCTCATCACACAAAGTTTGTCTTGGGTGGGAATCGAACCCACGACCTCCGGCTCAGCAGTCAGGGCCACTAACCACTAGACCAAGAGGCCCGTCAAAAACTGTTGTGTTTTTTGTGGTTTAGGAAATCATCAAATAACTTTCCCCGTTTTGGGTGAAGCGGGGGGGAGTATCATTCTTTAGTGTCGCTTTAAGTTTCGGGGTCTTTGATTCTAACAACCCACAACCTGTGGTCGTGGGAGGTCCCTCTGCTGCAACTGTTGTGTTTACAGAAAATTTTTGTGTACAGACGACAGCAGGTCAAGCTACCCGAAACTGTCAATTTTTCCCAATGAACCTTGAACCTAATACTTTAGAAATAAAGTCAAAAATCTATCAAAGAAATCTGACAGCCTGTAGTAGCTTGATGTGCAGGCCTCTGTACAATAAAGTATATTCTATTCCATTAAACAATACTAGCTGCGCCCTGCGAATTCACTCGAGTGGTGATAGATATATTTTTTATGGATTGTAGCATGTGTTATTTTGATGTATAAGCTATATTATTGTAAAGTTTCATTTTAATCCATTCAGTAGTTTTTGCTTGACAGAGTAACAAACATCCAAACAAACTTTTGCCTTTATTATATTAGTAAGATATAAAATTAGGATAGAAGAATTATTTTTAGTTAATACGAAGCCTGAAAATAGTTTATTAAAAAAAAAACTGAATTAACTCCAAACTTTTACACCTCGTTATATTTTGTCCCAAAAATATTTAAAAAAGGTTACGAGTTGGACACTACAACCATACGGTCCACAGGTCAAGTTGGGATAACCCACGCAACACTAGATGCGCGTGGTTACCGTGTTTTTCTTACGGACAACCAGGTAAAATAACAAGATTAACACTTAGAACGGAATTTGAAAGTAGCTGGTGAAATCAGTTTTCAGACGTTTAACTTCAACCCGTCTAACCATGCTCTCATTGATTCTGGTGAAGCCTATCAAGGACTTCGATCCGATTATAAAGATACTAGCTTCTGCCCGCGGCTTCACTCGCGTTAAATTCGGCGTAACACAGTTCCCCTTGCGCCTTATTGATTTGTAATAGCAACGCTAAGTTTTCCCTTTTCTTCCCTCTTTCTCCCTCACTTCCCACTTTACAAAAAAATATTAGCCTATGTCCGTCTCCTGGTTCCCAACTATCTCTGTACCAAAATTCATCGAAATCGGTTCAGCCATTAAAGCGTGAAGAGGTAACAAACAAACTCGCTTTCACTTTTATAATATTAGTAAGGATTCAACGTTATACTGAGCTCTCAGGTCTCACATTCAAGGTCATAACCTTGAATGTCGTGGTGCTGGTAGTGTTGAATTTGCAGGTGCTGGTAAAGCCAATGAAGTACGAGAAGGTGTGTCAGATCAAATTAGTCAGAGAGAGAGAGACTTGATCTCGTTTTATTAGATTGGTGAAATCGGCCCTTAGTGATTTTATATGTTACAGTTCTGAAATTTTGTAAATACAGTGAAACCTTGTTAAGTGGGACCTGGATAAGTGAGAAACCTCCATAACTGGACCTCATGCTGAGGTCCCGACACCTTGGCCCTGAATCACCTCTGTTAGTGGAGACCCTGGGTTAGTGGAATACCTCTTTTAGTGAGACTAATTATCTCGTCCCTTCAAGTCTCACTTATCCAGGTTTCACTGTAGTTTCTTTACATAAATGTTTATTTAGACATGTATTTCGGGTTTTGCATAAAGTAAAACTATGTACTATGTAGACGAACTTAACGAATTCAACAAAATCGTAGGAAAAATCATAGATTGATTAAGTTTCCATACATATTTACTTAGTACCTTTTGTTTAGTTAACGATGATATTGTTTGTTCATTCCATTACCACGTTGTCACAGACGCACGTTCTTTGTAACGCGTGTTTTAACCTTTTGAAGGTCATACCTTTCTCATCCATTTTTCGTCAATGTATATTTAGGTACGCCTGCCTATACTTCACATTCTGACTGCCTCATTGGTGCAAACACGACTGCTGAGAACGTAGTTCTAGGTTCGATACAAAGTGTTAATAGGTTATAACAACACAAACTTCTTAGTTGCAACCATGAGTCGGGATTCGTGCCCGGTTAAAGATATAGGCTTATCTGCCTAGCCCAGAACTAAAAAAAAAACTTAATTTGAAACGGCACGAGTCTAAAAAGTTCCCTATCTCAGTATGATGCTGTAACGTCTGCCTAGCTTTCCTGGAATTACAAGCATGATATTATTTTACGTGTCTTTGGCACTGGTTTTTGCGCCCTTTGCCGTTATTCGATTGCAGAAAAAACAATTCTTACTAATATTATTAAGCGAAAGTGAGTTGGTTTGTTTTTTATGTCTTCACGCCTTAATGGTTTAACCGATTTTGATGAATTTTTGGATTTTAGATGAATTAGTTGGGACCCTGGAGACGGACATATGCTATTTTTTTAAGTAAGTAATGAAAAATAGGGAACTGAGGGAGACAGAGGAAAGAAAAGGGAAAACTTATCTTTTCTATTACAATGAATAAGGCGCAAGGGCAAAAACTACAGCTAGCAGGTACCTGGAAATCAGGAAAGGAGAACTGCGTTACCCCGAATTTTTGTTCGAAAGACATACCGCAGCTCCGAGACATGAAAAGCAAAAAAAGAAACATTTAGGTTTTTGTCAGTAAAAGTCTGATACTCCCCTCCGCTTCGCCCAGAGCGGGGGAAGTTAATTAATGATTTCCCGTAAAAAAGCCTCTTGTACAAATCGTTGGGTACAAATAGAAAAGCAAAAAACTGGTTTAAAAAGGGCAGTCGTGACGCACGTAAAAACAAGTATTCTTGAAATAGACCCAGTTTGTAATGAAAGGTAATTGTAAGCACCTGTATTCTTTTTTTATAGAGTTCCTTACATCCTAAAAACAAAACAGATCATTAATTGGATCACTTTGTTGTCCTAGCAAAACCATTTATCTCCTTACGCGTGGAGATATCGGATTCAAATTAAAACCATACACTCAAATTTGTGGTCCCTGCGAATTTAAAAAGAAAACTTCTAAATCTATGCAGGCAAATGATATGGCCGTTTATGTCGCAAATTTGTACGGAACCCTCGGTAGCGAGTCTGACTCGCACTTGGCCGGTTTTTTATTTTGTACTTACAGTACAAGTGTGTAATGGGTGGTCACCCATCCACAGACCAACCTAGGCAAGCGTGACTCAACCTCAAGGGCGACCCGTGTTGCAGGCACAAAAACCTCCATAGAGAAGTAATAAATATGGTCCACTAACTGGCGCCCGCGGCTTCGCCCACGTGATGATTGAAAAAAAAGTATCCTATGTGTCATTCCAGACTATAATCTATAGAGTAACAAACATCCATATTATTATTATATCCATACTCACAAACATTCGCATTTAAAACGTAAGTAGGGTTAATGTAATGTTTGTGTTATAGATTAAACAAGTTTAATTAATACATTAACGGGATTGTCAGTCAATTAGTTACGAAAAAGTTCTCGAAACTTCACATCTGCGCCGGTATTGAATAATTGAATAGTTTCCAACTATTTTTATCACAGTAGATAACTTGATAGTTTTTTTTTTAATTTGTTTAAATTATACAATGTTTTTTGTCGGACTGTTCCGTCGATCTCATGCTAGTTTCTCCTCCTTTAATTCCATCCAAAGGTTGCCTTGAAAAGATCGCTTTTAGCGGTAAGACCGCCCATTGTTGTTGCCACTTTTTTGTGCCCACTTTTTTGACGGGCCTGTTGGTCTATTGGTTAGTCACCCTGACTGCTGAGCCGGAGGTCGTGGGTTCGATTCCCACCCAGGACAAACTTTGTGTGATGAGCATGATTGTTTGTTCTGTGTCTGGGTGTGATTTATCTATAATATGTATGTATTTATAAATTATATAAGTATGTTTATATCAGTCGTCTGGTTACCATAACACAAGCTCTGCTTAGCTTGGGATCAGATAGCCGTGTGTGAGTTGTCCCAAGATATTTATTTATTGTGTCACCCTATTTATAAGTTGTTTAATGTTATTCTTGTTATATGTATGGTGTACATAATAAAGAATATTCTATCTTATATCTATCTAATGACCACGTGGTCTATTCTAGGGCCAGACAAAAAGTGTTTTTGGGTTTTTTCATTACATTTTTTTTAGTAACAGCACGGAGTTTGTAAGGTTGGTGGTATGGTACCCCAACACTTCGTAAAGTACGTTAAGCCGTTGGTCGTGTGCCTCATATTTTTCCGCTCATATCGGATTGGCGTCTCATCGGCCTATGAGAGTGTCATTAAAAAAGCTAAAAGGTCCGCTTACAAATTAAAAGTCATAGTAGTTACTGTTAAAATTCTCTTTGTGTATTTATTTTTTAAATGTATTTATTAGTTTATTTCATATATATATTGATTATTAGTATCTGTATAAAAATATACGTTTTTGAAAACAAATAGTCTTAGATATAAATATTTTACATAATTTTTCTAGTCTATCACAATGTTGTCGTATTTTCCCATAGTTTGACTGGTAGAGAATGCCTTATAGCATTAAGTACGCTTATGTACATGAAGTTTAAATAAATAATCAGAGAGTGTACCTGTGCCTGCGCACACACAAGTACACTTTGATAATTCCTGCGCCAATTGTTAATCTCTGCTGAGATTAGCCGCAATGACTTAAAACAGTCAGGAGGACTGTCCTTAAAATTAAAAAACTAATATTGCCCTAACGTTCGGCTTTTTTTTAGGTACTACGTAAGGTATATCTAAAAAAAGCCGAACCTCTATTTAAGTAAAAAAAAAAATCATTTGATACGACCAGCCATTAAAATAATTATGATTCTGACAAAAATAGAAACCATAGTAACATTAGTCATGTATTAATAAATTTATGGAAATAAATTGAACCAGTTCTCATCCTACTCGAATATTTTTTTAATTATAAATTGTTCAAGACTTGTTTTTTTTTTGTTTTCGAGAATTTACTATACTATCAAACTGATTGAGTCAATATCAGGAAAATTATATTTAATGACTGCTTATTGATTATGGATTAATTTTCATTCAATAATATTCCAAAACATCAAACCTGGTTGTATTAATTAAAATATCGTTCTAATTAACTGGAATGAAAATTCCTGTGAGTTTTTAATATTATGACCTACAGGTAATTTCGGGTCTAGCTACTGTTGTTTTTGTGTTAGTTTGTGTATGGCTCTTTGTGTATATTATTTTAAATGTTTATAGACAACGTTTAAAAAAAGAACGCTGATGATGACGTCATAGTACGACATCCTACTATACGAATGTAAATTGAAAGTAAAGATATAAATAAGGTTGGATATTGAATGCCATGTGATCTTGGTAGGGCCAGTAAAAAAAAATGTTTCCTTGTTCCTGCCAAGATAAATGATACACTTGAAATTATACGGAATTTTTACGCAGTCTCACATTTTTTTTTTTAAATTCATTGTTTATATCGATTAGGCTGAATGCAAACTTTTTAACCTTAATGATAAATTTTGGGTTAACGAGCAACACAGCGATAATATTTTATAAATTGGCAAAAAGAGATCACAGATAATTAATATTGTTGGTTTTGCCTAGACATTTTTACCAAACGATAAGCTTGTAGGTATATTTATTACGACGAAGTTAACAATAAGTTAGTAGAATGTATTTTACAAACTTTTGGAAATATACTGAAACCATTTTACAGACTTTATGATGTTATTGGATATGTTAATTTCAAACTTATAGAACACTAGCTGTTACACGCGGTTTCACCCACGCTGCTCAGCACCTGTTGGTCGTAGCGTGATGTTATATAGCCTATAGCCTTCCTCAAGAAATGGACTATCCAACACTAAAAGAATTTTCCAATTCCAACCAGTAGTCCCTGAGATTAGCGCGTTCAAACAAACAAACAAACAAACTCTTCAGCTTTATAATATTAGTATAGATTGCGAATGTTTGTTACTCTTTCACGTGAAAACGATTAAAAGGATTTTGATGAAATTTGGTACTGAGGTAGATTATAGTCTGGAATATACATAGGATATTTTTTTTCAATATCATGCAGGTGAAGTCGCGGACACCAGCTAGTATGATTTATTTTTAAAATACAAGTTTGAGTTCAATAGGGATACGGTTTTTAATACAGAAGATTAAATTATGTACATAAACTGTTTATTCTATTTTTCGCCAAGTGTACCAAGCTGACGAATCGAGAACATTGATAATATGGAAATTGTTAAGTTGACGCAAATGTCGAATTTACAAAACTGTAAAATCACCTAAACTGACGAATGAGCAAAACTGACCAGTCTTACGCTGACTCCATGAATGAATGCGTTCTACACTGAAAAAAAGTATAAATATTTTCTTAAATATCAAGTTCGACGTTAAAATGAGACTAAATAATATTTTATCGTATCATAGACTTTCAATACGAAGTAAGCCATAGGTCCACGGGCGGCATAAATACTGACGACACCAGAAACTAAACGCAAATAATAAAAAATAAAAAAATCTCTTTTTAAATATGGAATCCAATCTCGTTTTTAAAAAATTCTTTGGCTGATTACAATTGACCATAGAGAAATGAATTGGCAGAAATTGAGCGTGACGTCAATCGGTAATATGTATTTGTATAGGATAATCTATGTGGTATTTGATCAATTATACGAGCCAATATGGACTACAGATACTTAGCATAACAGCTTATATTAGCAGTATTGTCGATTACCAAGTAAACAAGACGTAAGTAGGTAATATTCCAGTTTGGACTTAGTACCACGTCTTGGGTACTTGCTACAGAAAAAAAAATCGATGCCGTTTTTTGGCCACTACTAGGTTCGGTTGGTATAAAATAAGTAAAAAAATAACCGACTTTCAAAAAACAAACGGAAAATTAATTTATTTCCGGCAGTCGGTGTCAAAAAAATCTATGAATCAAACAAATGTTATTCATTTTCTTTTTTTATGAATCCCTTAATCTTATGACGCAATGGAAGAAGGTCGATGGGAAACAACAGTATTTTTACAAGTTATTATGCCTTGTGACTAGGACTATTATATAGCTTCATCCTTTTGTTTCTTGACATTCAAAAGTGCCTCTAATGGTTTAATTGAAATAAATGCTTTGAGTTGAGTTTTTGGTGCAATGGTAAGAAGCAAAATACTTCATTTACTAAATCTCTCACTCTACACAATCATCATCATTCTCCTGCCTTTTTTTTCTTTTTTGTATGGGAAATCATCAAATAACTTCCCCCGCTCTAGGCGGAGCGGGGCAGTGTCAAACTTGTACTGACAAACCCACCCATGTTCCTTCTATTGCCCTTTACGTTTCAGGGCCGCAGTATCACTTTCGAACAACCCGCAACCCCGGCAGGTTATTTTATCCCTGCACGTAACAAAACACATCCCCAAATGCATTCTCATCTCAGCAAGCTCAGCTCAGTTGTTTTGTGTGTCCGAACATTCTAGTTCTCTCGCTCTATCCAGTCCATAATTAAAATTTCCGTTTATAATTTTAAAGGCCGTTGACACTACATAATCAAGTCAACGAACTTCCCAAAAACCCGGTTTGGACATATTTTTTGTAGATACTATTTTGGATGTATTTAAGGTGCTAGCTTATTTTTATTAATTAACCGTTATAAAATTAATTTTCGTTTGTGACTTTCGATGTTAGTAGGGCAAATCGTTTTTTACTTAACTCAAAGAACTAGTTTTATAACAGTCGTTTATAATAAATCTTTTAATCCTTCTTTCTGCAGCGAATGGTATGTAATAAATACTCCGTAGTGACACAAAAACAGATTGGAAATTAATGTATTGGGTTGCTTTATCTTAAAATAAACTATGAGTTCGCGACCTATCAAAAATGTGATGGTAACACCGATAAATTTCTAAATTATTATCATAATTAGGAGACACATTAATTCCGTCATTAGCATATACTACACCACGTTTGGTTAGACGTGTATTTGATCACAAAAACTTTCAGGGTTTTAATGGACAGACGCCAGCAGGTCAAGCTACCCGAAACTGTCAATTTTTAACTATGAACCTTGAACCTAATACTTTAGAAATAAAGTCGAAAATCTATCAAAGAAATCTGACAGATTGTAGTAGCTTGATGTGCAGGCGTCTGTACAAGCAACAAATCCTCATAAGAGAGATTGTCCGGTCACTCTATTACTGGGTTATGGTAGTCAGATATTCAATTACTTCATGAAAAAATACTGGTGCTGCATACGGTTAGATCAGTAGTTCGTTACCAAGTAGGCATTTGACAAGGATCGATATGAAAACTGCTTTTTAAAAAACAGTTACATGTAACGGTCTCATTTTGAAAAGCCTGCATATTTAATTTTTGTTATATACAGTAAGATCATCATTCAAAAATACACAAATCTTTGAGGAGTCATAAGCCATATTGCCTGCTAAAATAAGCATACCGCGGGGTTCTGTCTTTGGTCCAATGCTATTCTAAATCAAAGTTTAACTCTCTTTCAAGATTTAAAAGCATATTCGAATTATAAGACAGTAAAACTAGGCTTTGCAATAAACAAATAGCAATATAACATGAGATTTTTATAATGAGCAAACAGGCTTACCATAAAAATAAAATAAAAACCTTCTTAATAGTTAAAAAACAAACTTTACAAAACAACGAAAAGAAACATAAAAAAAAACTAAAGCCGCTAAGTCACAAATATAAATGTAATTATTAATAATTTTGTACAAATATTCAAAAAACGCCGGGCGGTCATTTATCCCTGGGACACATTGTATATTAAAAATACTAGATTTTGAGGTTATAATTGAACCAGAACAACAAATATTAGTTATAAATTTTTCATAGTTTCGATCGAAACTGAAAAATGATATCAAAATACATATACATAGATATATTTACCTACCAAGACAATTAGTAGGTACCTATGGATTTATTTCTAACGCCTAAGTGGCTGTAAATGCAACATTAAAATGCATAGATACCACTCATATAATTATGTAACATAGATAAGTATCTATATTCTTAACATTAGACGCAGATGATAGCTGGCGGATGTTATTAGTCGCGTAAAATAGTTTAATGACCATTTTGACATACAGCTAAGTAGTCCTTGTTACAGAAGTATAATATTTAACTTACATAATTAATTATCGTGTATTTCGATTCCGACTCTTTATTGCACAGGGCCATTTTGGACAATGACTTTTTAACTTCTAAGATTTTTTTAAATAGTTAGTTAACTATATAAAGAAAAACATTTACTAGTCGCAAATGACGACGAGCAACAAAATAACAAAAAATAAATATTCAACATGCAAAGTTTCACAAACATTTACAAATACATATAGGAGACAAAAAAAAAATAGCACGTCGTGACTGCGACAGGTAGGTTACCACTCAGCATGATGCTGTGCCATGGGAGCCCACAGCACAGCGCTGATTTTCAGTATAGCTGGTATAGGTAGAATTACTAATAGCGTGTTAAAAGCTATTATAGCATTTTTATACAATGTCTCATAACGAGACGACCCTGTTGAACTCGTAATCTCATCACTTTAAAAGTTACTTAAAACAATGACTAACTATTTGGAAAACCCGACAACTCCGGAAATTCTCAATTATACCATAATTAATTCTTAGTTGCAGCGTTAAGTAAATATCGTCTAGTTAGACCAAGGTTAAAATTATTTATGATTAGTGTTTGTCGCTTGGAAAACGTCGCATAAATTGAATGATCTTGGTTTTCGTTATTTCGTACTAAATGGGTAAAACGGAAGCAGGCCTGCCAGGGCCACCGCGTGCTGGAGTTGCGGGTTGTTCGAAAGAGATACCGCGGCCCCGGAACACAAAGGGCAATAGGAGGAACATGGGTGGGTTTACGTCAGTAGAAGCCTGACACTCCGCCCCGCTCCCAGAGTGGGAGAAGTTATTTGATGACACATAATTATTGTGTCTATGGCATTGATAAATTAATGATCTATGATTTTTTTTCTAATACATACAACGTCTCGACACTTTCTTCTCTGTGAATACTAAGACTTGGTCGCTCTATCTATGAATGAGTTTATTTAAAATGGTTTTGGAAGAAGAAATTGATTGCCACAATCAATATAGCAACCAGGGTTGTTCGAAAGAGATACCGCGGCCCCAGGACATAAAGGGCAAAAGAAGGAACGTGACTGCAGTTTAAGTCTGAAAAAAAAACCACTACTCCACCTAGAGCG
This sequence comes from Ochropleura leucogaster, assembly GCA_958449745.1. NCBI lineage: Eukaryota > Metazoa > Arthropoda > Insecta > Lepidoptera > Noctuidae > Ochropleura > Ochropleura leucogaster. The sequence goes on along the minus strand of OY288220.1, from coordinate 3,281,175 downwards.
GGGGAAGTTTAGGATTGCCCATCAAAATAAGGACATATTATATAGGCGTATACCGAGCATGACATGAAAGAACGAAAATATTATTTCTTTGATTACGTCTTACAGAAAATACCTTGTTTTAAAATAATAATCGAGGTAATTGTTTTGACTATATATAATTACGTAATAAATGTAATTAAAAATAATTCGTCAGATAATTCTCACGTAAGATAATATATAATTGTTGCCATTAAATACTTATCTTGCATTTTATTTCTGGCAATAAAATTTAAAATAAGTATTTTGAATTAGAACTTTTTTGCTGAATAAAATGGAGTCATTAAAATATATAATTTAAATAATAATATATATTTTTCTAGCTTCCACCCGCGACTTCGTCCGCGTGGCCATAGTTACTTTGGGCTAACGCTTACTATAGCCAGCGTGATGATTTAAAAAAAATGTATCTTACTCTCCCCTTTTCTTCCCAATGTCTCCCTTTTTACACTTAAAAAAAAATTGGTTATGTCCATCTCCAGAGTCCTAACTATCTCTGTACCAAAATTCATGAAAATTGCATTAGCCATTTTAGCGTGAAGATGTAACAAACAAATTCATTTTCGCTTTTATAATATTAGTAAGGATGAATGAATGGAAGAAGAAAACGTGTTGCGCCGACCCCAAATAGAATGGGAGAAGGGCATTAAAATGATGATGATGATTTAAATATATATATTTTAAATCGTAGTAATACTGATAAAATTCAATAATAATATTCTACGATAATGTTCTCCTTTGTCTTGATAACTTATTAAAAAAACTTGTCACAAACGACCTTCAGTTATGATCAGTATATTTTGCACGCAATACCAACTACGTCCGCATTGTAACTGTTATTGTGTTGGAATTGGTTTCATTTCGTCATAGGTCTATAATCATTGCTACCTGTTTACAAATACCTACATCGGAATACATTGCAAAGTAATACAGTATTTTCCAGAATCATACAAATTTATGTTTTTTTGCGGAAATCATCAAATATCTTAAGGGGACAGCCAGATAGTGTAGTAGTTTTGTACTGAACAAAACTCACCCATGTTCCTTCTTGTGCTTTTTATCTAACGGGGCCGCGATATCTCTTTCGAACTACCAGCAACCGCGGTAGGCGGTGGCCCTGGTAGGCCCCTCTGCTTTGCTCACCGTCCAAACACCGGCATCTACTTTGACAGAGAGTCCTCTCATGACACCTGAAGCTCGAAGCGTCTCCCACGGCTGCTGGGGAGCTAGCATGCCTGAGTGATATTTTTCGGTGGCATATAAAATCAAATCTGAAGTCCATAAGCGGTATAAAAACTTAAATGACTAGAACAAACACGAACAATAACATTATTAACTTTGCAAAAATCGTCAGCGATTTTTAATTATAACAACTCAACTGTTTCTAATTTGATTATTTCCAAAAAGTATTAACTATGAAATTATTATGTTCGTGAAAACGCAAATCGTTAAACAATACAGAAGCAGAATTTGTAGTGACTTATATTAGTAAATAAAACAATTTAGACTATATTTTTAGTTCATTATTTCCCAATACATTTCACATCATTGCCAAGCTAATTTAATCTATTCTTTTTTTTTATTCTCTATTTAAAAAAAAACATGAGGAATCGAACGTCATTGCAAACCAGCCAGCAACTAATAAGGTTTGATTTAAGTTTTTAAACCTAGTATACATTTTCATTCTCGAGACTGTCCCTACATAAATTATATTTAATTGCAAGACTGATAGTTTTTGTTCCGTGTCCAGTTCCCGCACCAGTTTTATTTTTAAACTTGTGGTCAGTTAACCATAACACCGGGGAAAACCCGTGGTTGGGTTTTTCAATTGGAATAGAATTTCTTGATCTCGACTCACCTATTATTCATCATGGCTCTTACAGAAAAAGTGAATGGAATAATAATTATAGCAGAACAATATTATTGTTTGTAATGATTGAAAAGTTATTATCTTAATTAGTAGTAATTAGTATTGTCTTGTAGTTAAACATTATCGGTGAGATTCATTGACATTGGTTGGGTCTTAACCAAGAGCGAGATAAAGAAGTAAATTACTGCATAAATTACAGTTTTGCTAGATATACTAATATTTTAAGAAAGAAAGAAAAATACTTGAGAGGTGTCAAGGGACACCCGGATGGAACGAAGTTCCTATAGAAATGAAAATATCTGGCTTGCTTTCTATAAGAGAGAGAGAGAGACAGACAGACAGACAGAGAAACATGCGACGCCACACAGCTTACTATAGCAAAAAGTGTCGTGACAACTTTTCGTAAGAATTTTTTCCGTCTAGCCCCCTTTCACAAAGCGCGATAAGGAACTTTGTTCCAATTACATTTGTTCAAACTTATTTAAAAAAAATACCGGAACGCTTTAAAAATAAACAAAATAATGCCAGATGGCAACACAAGACTGCCACCTGACGCTGAAAAAAAAGAAAGCCAGATGTTAAATAGCCGAGTTATCAAGGAAAGCTATGAGTTTATTTATTACTTGCGCAGTGGGTGAAACCGCTGGCCACAGCTAGTATCAGACTAAATATGTATGAGCTAACTGTCCTTATTGACGTGTCGCCCCCAGTTCATAGGCCCTCCAAATAACTGTACAGAGAGAAAGGGACAACAAGCGAGTTGATAAAATCTCCCAGCATTTCAAAACTGGTAGTTCGCGACACGTCACATGACCCCATACGGCGTATCTAGCTACCGCGTATATAGCTTTTTTTTACCTATTTGTTGTTTTTTTTTTCATCATCACCTTATTTGAACGCTTTTTTTTGTTCTTTAATACCCCTTATATCGGGAACGCGTAAAGTTTAGTTGAGTATATAGTTTTAACTAGCTTTTGCCCGCGGCTTCGCTCGCGTTAAATTCGGTAGCGCCTTATGGATTTGTAATAGCAACGCTAAGTTTTCCCGTTTCTTCCCTCATTCGCCCTCATATCCCTTTTTCTTCCCGTTTGTTACCTCTTCACGCTTTAATGGCTAAACCGATTTTGATGAATTTTAGTACAGAGATAGTTAGGAACCAGGAGACGGACATAGGCTAATATTTTTTTTTAAAAAGTGGGATGTGAGGGAGAAAGAGGGAAAAATAGGGAAAACTTAGCGTTGCTATTACAAATCAATAAGGCGCAAGGGGAACTGTGTTACCCCGAATTTAACGCGAGCGAAGCCGCGGGCAAATGCTAGTAGTGTATAAATGTAATATTCACGAAAGTTCGTTTATACTAAACGAAGAACGAACTAAGACTTTTAAATTAGTATTTTTTTTATTAGTATATAAATAGTTTGTAACCCATACCTTTCCTTTTTCCAGATGACCGCATGATCCTCGGCCATCTCATGACGAGAGGTTTCAGCGTAGAGCAATGTAAAGAAAAAATCGACAACTACTTCTCAGCAAGAAACAGGATGCCTGATCTCCTGTTAGGAAGATCGCCTCTAAATGCTAACATGGACAAGTATCTGAAAGAAGGATATTGGATCGTACCGCCAATGAAGACTAAGGAAAATCATCGCGTCCTAATGTTCAGGTAAGCAAATATTGGCATTTGACGGTGTGGTTGGTGCACTAGCTAAGCTATTAGCTGCTGTTATGCATGATGCGGGTTTGATCCCCGCACGGACCAAATATTTGTATGACCTACACCCATAGGTAGTTGTAATGCGAATGTTTGTGAAGATGGATAGATGTATGGATGTTTGTTACTCCTTCCCGTCAAAACGGCTCAACGGATCTTGATGAAATTTGGCACAGAGGTAGATTTTGGTCTGGAATACTTTTTTTCATTTTCATGCAGGCGAAGCCGCGGGCGCCAGCTAGTAAATAATATAAGTCTTTAACTGACATGGTCACTAACATTATTATCAACATCAAACAAAATGTTTGTTTCAATAATACTTTTACATATTTATGTTTTGAAGAATGAGAATTTCCATTTTAGTAAAAAATAAACTTGTGTTAGGAAGTTCCGCTCTTCCACTAGTAACATCAACATCTCCGAAATATCGGAAACTCGAAATAAACAGAAATGGTAAATTTCCCGTTTCAAGAGTTAATAATTGAATAAGTAAGTCAGCAGAATGGATTTTGTGATTTTTTATTCAACACACGACTTCATTGGTTGCCTATCGTAAAAATGGCTACCGCTTGCATTGATTTTCTGATTTTCTCTAAGTTGCAGACATTGACAGGCAGACGCGGAGATATTCTGCAAAATTAAACTGGCGTATTCTTTTGTGAGACAGATAAAAAATTATTTCGTGATTTTTTTTTTAACATCAAAGACGTTTTGTTCTATTTGTAAATGGCCAGTTGCTCCGATAATTTAATTACGAAAAGTGTTTTTGTGAAAATCCTACTAATATTATAAATGCGAATGTTTGTGACGATGGATGGATGGATGTATGAAAAGGATCCGAGGATTTTCCGAGTTGCGGGTTGTTTGAAAGAGATACCGCGTCCCCGGAAAGGGCAAAAGAAGGATGAGATGCTCTTTCTTTTTCTACTTAAGTCTATAAAAGTCTGGCACTAAACCGCGCTCTGTCCGGAAAAGGGAAAGTTTTTCGATGATTTCCCATCTGTAAAAAAGGGTCCCGTTTTACCTTTTAAGCATGAAACCCTAAAAACCATCACATCAAAATGTAATTTTAAAATAACCAGTCAGAATCACAATGCACTTTCAATTTGTAACGAAACCCGTGCACCGTGGAAGTGTGTTCAAATATTCAGAAGTGGCAACACAGCCCGTTTACAACCTGCCAGTACTGTCTGAGGTCGCATCGTGAAAATTTAACAGACTTTCGAGAAACGTCAAGTCTATTTTATATTATTATCTTGGGTTTGCGGAAAGTTAGGGGACTGCTTGTGAGTAAAACTAGGTTGGACGTTGCCATTTTCGAATGGTTGAGTGAGAGTAATGGTTGTTTTGGCGTTGATTGTATAGTACGGCCAACGAAAAGCGATACGAAAGGTTATTAACCTAAAGAACAACTGTGGCGTTGACAATCTAATATTTAGCTCTTTCCATCTTGTGCCTTTGTCATAATGTCTCGTTCTCCCGGCAAAAACATGACAATGTTAAGACGGGTTCACCAACGTTCGGGCGGCCATTTTAGATGGGGTTTTAGCATGGGTTTTGTTTACATTTGGTATCGCTTCTCGTTGGCCGTACTATAGTTTAAGATCACCGAGATTTACATAAAGGATGTAATTGCCATGCTTTCTATACTATATTTTCTTTTCTTTGAGAAAACTCTATGAAGAAAATATTGTTTAGGAATTATTTTTTTATTGAAATTCACATTTTAATGATGCATTGAATAGAGTGGGAGTCAGAACTAAATAATTCCGGATAAAAAAAAAATTGGGACCTCCAATATTTCCTTAACTAGGGGTACCTAAGTATGATCTATAGCCTGCAGAATAGGATATTTGATTCAAGTGAGGAATCTTTACATGTCACGGCATGTGGTGGAATACATGTGTGTGTTTTACTAAGTTTAAAAGAATAACACTCACCCCCGCTCCGATAGAGGGGAAAGTCATTTGATTATTTCCAACCCGGAAAAAAAACATATCTAACTGAAAGATATCTGATATCCTTATATTGTCTTCCAGGATTTTGAGCCCAGAAATGGTGGTACTGGATGTAGCCAAGCTTGGTTTCTTGATGGGAGACTACAGGTTATTCAACGAGACTACACAAGGAGACCACTGGATCTTCGACTTCAGTAATGCTACCCTCAATCAGGCTTTGCAATTCACACCTATCTTGATGTCCAAGATTTATTACCATATAACGGTTAGTTAGTAATTATTTTTTACAAGTATTTTTCAAAGTAAATACAATATCTTGAGACAACTCATACACGGCTATCTGATCCCAAGCTAAGCAGAGCTTGTGTTATGGTAACCAGACAACTGATATGCATACTTATATCCTTACTAATATTATAAAAGCGAAAGTGAGTTTGTTTATTTATTTGTTTGTTTGTTACCTCTTCACGCTTTAATGGCTTAACAGATTTTGATGAATTTTGGTACAGAGATAGTTGGGAACCAGGAGACGGACATAGGCATTTTAATTTATTTTTATAAAAAAGTGGGATGTGAGGGAGAAAGAGGGAAGAAAAGGGAAAACTTAGCGTTGCTATTACAAATCAATCAATCAGGAAAATCAATAAGGAGAACTGTGTTACCCCGAATTTAACGCGAGCGAAGCCGCGGGCAAAAGCTAGTAATTTATAAATACATACATATTATAGATAAATCACACCCAAACACAGAACAAACAATCATGCTCATCACACAAAGTTTGTCCTGGGTGGGAATCGAAACCACGACCTCCGGCTCAACAGTCAGGGCCACTAACCACTATACCAACATGCCCGTCAAAGGTGTAGAATTAATCTTGTTTTGACTAAGACAGATCTTAACTGAAAACATTTATTTGTGTTAGAATGTTATAAAAATGAATAAAAAAGATGCTGTTATATTAACAAGACATAATAACTTGTGAAAGTAATGTAGTTGCCCATTCTAAAACGTAGATCTCTATGGAGAAGAATGGGCACTCTTTTAAATCCATGGACACTCTGTTAAAACAATATTTTTACAAAATCATCGATTCATAATTCATGATAAGATTATCTATACTAATATTATAAAGCTGAAGAGTTTGGTTTGTTTGTTTGTTTGAACGCGCTAATCTCAGGAAGTACTGGTTCGAATTGAAAAATTCTTTTAGTGTTGGATAGTCCATTTCTTAAGGAAGGCTATAGGCTATATTACATCACGCTACGACCAACAGGTGCTGAGCAGCGCGGGTGAAACCGCGAGGAACAGCTAGTATATAAATATGTGGGAATGATATAGATAATAGATCCAGATTTGTCTTTAATTCGAAAGAACAAGATTTTTCAGATCAATTTATCAGGTCTGGTCATCAGCCAAAAAAAAATTGTGTTCACATATTACAAAGTTTTGGACTATACCAAAATATCGTATTGAACTAAAATGCTGCACAACTTTGAAAATAAAACTCTACTTAAATGGTAAAAAAATCTAAAATAGTACACCTGAACAACAACAAGGAATTCACCAAAGAATTGGCTTTATAGTATTAGGCTTTTCAACTAGACAAGTCTTCTTAAACGGTTCCCCCTTGAATAACAGATAAATACTAATACTTTGTCTCTTTTCTCACCCAGTCATGCTACGCTATCAAGATAAAAGGCCTGCATCTAGTCAACGTACCATCCTTCGGTCATTCAATCTTGGCCCTTTTCAAGAAAATCATGAAGCAGAAACATGTGGAAAGATTGCACCTGTACACCGGCTTTGAGCAGATCTACAACGTGTTGCCACGAGAAGTATTTCCTTCAGACCTCGGTGGTACTGCTAAAATGACTGTTCAAGACATCGCGGGTAAGTTCCTTCGTTCCATCATCTTTAGTGTGATTCTTCAAAGAGGAGCTCGTGGTTAAATAATAGCAGCAGCTTGGGTCGATGTTTAGGTTAAGCCGCGTTTGCCTAGATTGGTCTGTGGATGGGTCCAGTAGCGTTTCAGTTGAACCTGATTCAGCTGTATACTAGTATTTTATATAAAACGACTGCCTATCTGACCTCCACAACCCAGATAATACTGGGTAGTATGATACCCCTTGGTAAGACTGGTTGTCAGAATTTCGGGACACTATCTGTAACGACTTTCCAAGATCTTTAAGTGTTAATCAGGACCAACAGCTTAAAGTGCTTTCCAAGGCACAAAAGACAGTCACCCTTTTTTGTGGATAGGAAATAATCAAATAATTTTGGCGGACCTGGTGTGAGTGTCAGACTTTTACTGACTAAAAACCACCCATTTTGAACACGCAACCCCGACAGGAGAACAGTCAGTCGTCAATCATTACAATGTATCATAATTTCTTTACAGACGCAAGTTATGAAACCTTTAAATCGGACACTTGGCAAGAATTCTACGCGCATCAAGAGAAATACTTCACTGTCGACGATACAAAAAGAGTCATGGCTTCCAAATTAACCGACTCTTTTGGAGTAGAAGGTTCCTTCAGGAAATTACAATTAGATTAGTTATTAAGGCTAAAGAAGCTTGACTTGTAAATGTACTATGTTTGTTGAGGTGTGCACACATTTGTTAAGTTTTTTGTTTCTTCTTCTTTGGCAACTGAGCCGATGTCAACTATTCTGCCAGGGTCAATTTGTTAAGTTGAAGGTGAATTTAAAAAAAAACATTTTTGAATTGAATTCGATCAGAACATGTCAACAGTGACAGCTGACAGAATTGGTCAGAAGTTTAATTATTGTGAATTGTTAGGACTTACTATCAATGGTATAATCTCGCTTAGAATTATCGAAAATCACTTAATATTCTCCTAAGCAAACAATATGATACTCAAGTATACTTAAAGATTGGCAATTGTGAATTTCAGTAAAAAATCTATCTAGCAGGTTAATTAATTTATCAGGAAAAATGGACTCTAGATACTCGGCTTAAGGTATATACAATTTTTAAACTGATCTGTATTTAAGATCCGAGATCGTGTGGCATTTTCCATCCAAACTAATATTATAAATGCACCGATTTGTGTGAAATTTGGTACAGACATAGTTTGGAACTTGAAAAAGGACATAGGATAGTTTTTATTACAAAAAATAAAATATATTCCGGACATACAGCGCCATCTATTGGTCAAAAGGCATCGGCATCAATTCAGTACTGTAAAATAAATGTTGAGCTGTTAATATGCTCCGTGCTGCCGGAAGTCACTATTCCACGCGAACGAAGTCGCGAGCAAAAGCTAGTTTTTGAATATATCAGCAAAAGCTGTTGCACATTTTAGAATGAAAGAATATACTTTTGAAAAGTGACACCTCTGACACTTTTGACACCTCTGTAACTTCATATTATAACTGTGTGCATATCTTTAGAAAAGACTTCAATATAGTTTTAATTTTTCGCAGTATTTTTGATATTTTAAAATTAACATAAAGAAACTCTTTACGTTAAATTTAATGTAAATATTATAATATTATTTTTAAGCCCTTAATGACTGGTTTTAAAGTTTTTGTATGTGTATAGTAAATAAAATATAGTATAGTTTGACAACAAAATACTTTGTGATATTTTAAAAGTAAATAAAAGAAAATTTAAACAAGCATTTTAGTCGTGCTTAATAAAATTCAATTATAATTTACTATTTAGCTTGACACTGAATAACACTGAGGAATTATTAAACTTCAAAACTGGCATGTTCATTAATATTATCGAAAAAATTACCATTTTAATAATTACTGAATAGTTACAAAATTAATATGGTAAATATCCCGTTTCAAGTGTTCAACGTAATTATAACTTAAAATGTTTGAATAAATAGTCTATTATCAAATCTATTTACATAATTTTAATTATATTTCCGTGTTTAGCATTCAAAAGTATCTTTGCGAATTTGACTTTATGATTAAATTAATTACAGTTTAAAGTTAACTTAACAAAACAACTAAGAGCTCATTCGCGTGAGGACGATTCGTTTCATTTAACGAATGGTATTTTTCTACCAACCTTATTTTAAGGCAGCAGTGTTCTTTATAATATGCGTGTTCAAACGCATCACGGAACGTAAAAATTTACGGACACCAAATTTTTGAAGAAAACTATTACGGAACCCGTGTGAATGAGCCTTTTTTTGGGAAATCATCAAATAACTTCCCTCGCTCTTGGCGAAGCGGGTGAGTGTCTAGCTTTTAGTAGGTAACTAAATCCCACCCATGTTCCTTCTTTTGCCCTTTATGTTCCGGGGCTATGGTACCTCTTTCGAACACCCCGCAACCCTAGCAGTGAATGAGCCTTTAGTGGTGTCAATCATGTAAAACGTTTAATAATTAAATAAAAAATACCAATGTACCAACGACATAATTATATCGTGCTGATCTGAAACTTATTTTGTGCTTAATACTTTACTGAAAGCCAGTTGTAAACAATAATTTAAATAAGTAGGTGTAAGGACGAAAAATATTTTAAGTAAATAAAGTTTTGATGAAGTTTGTGTCTTTCAATTTTATCTTCTTTCTCATAATCTTTCCCAGATTAAGATGGCGTCTACTTCCAGTGTACCTGGAATTAGCTTAACAAGAGTATTTGACATGGATTGAATTTATCTGACCTCCACAACCCAGTAAGTACTGTGTGACATTTTTCTATTCTCTTTTTAAAAACGACATGAGTATTAGAACGTTATGCTCTCTCTATTATGTTATCAGCCAGCATTGCTTAGGTTATATAAAACCTCTTACAGTACAAAGTAATACAATACTCGTTGGTAAGACTGGTTGTCAGACTTTCGGGACGCTGACTACCTGTAACGACTGTCCAAGATCTACAAATAACAGTCTGGACCAACGGCTTAACGTGCTTTCCGAGGCGCGGAGGAAACTAGGTAACCATTAAAACTCAAAAAAACTCAAAGCATTTATTTCAATTAGACCATTTACAGGCATTTTTGAATGTCAAAAAACAAAATGTTGAAGCTAAAGTCCCAGTCACAAGACATAATAAGTTGTGAAAGTACTAGATGCCCATTCCAAAACGTTGATCTCTATGAAGAAGAATGGGCAAAAACCTCCTTTTTTTTTTGGGTGGGAAATCATCCTATGACTTCCCCCGCTCTGGGCGGAGAGAGGGGCATGTCAGACTTGTACTGACTAAAACCCACTCATGTTCCTTCGTTTGCCCTTTACGTTCCGAGGCCGCGGTATCTCTTTCAAACAACACGCAACCTTGGCAGGCGGAGGCTCAGGCAAGCCCCTCTGCTTTGCTGACTCTCTTTGAGGCGCGCGTGAAACACGAACGCGCCGTCGACACGGCCTGTCGTCAATCGACGGACGGACGGTGAACTACCCATTGCTCACCGCCCACAGGCCCGCATCTACGGTGGCCGGGAGTCGTCTCGCGGCGCCCGGCGCCATGGGCGTCTCCCGCGGCGGCTGGGTTGGGCAGATGTTCTCTCCCTCAAACGCCCGGCCACCTCCTTTGCTAGCATTACTGCTTCGCAGAAGGCGGTGACCGCTTCCCATTCCCTCTCGCTCCGGACCATGGCCTGAACCAAGGCCGGACGCGAGAGATCGCCGCCGCCGGCAAAAACCTCCTTGGATACTCTTTTAAATTATAATGAATTTACAAAATCGTATTTACATTATTCAGGTTGAGATAATACAAATGTATGAGTACGATGTTGAAAGACGAAAATAAAAGAATCCATTGCTTACAAATTCAATATAATTAAAAGGTTAACAACTACATTTAAATAAAAAAAGAAAACACCATAATTAATCGAAATCTAATTTCCTGAAGGATCCAGCCAGGAATTCCTCATTGATATCCGAGTTTGGTCGCTTCTTCTCGTTGGATACCATTTTCATCGAATTTATAAGAAACTGCTTTGTCGTCGTGCTTCTCATTTCTTTTTCGTATTTATCTGAAAAGATAATAAAAAAAAAAATAAGCATTTAATGTATAGTTGGTCTAGTTGTCGGAACTAGACATGAGGTCTTGGAGTTCAGTCCCAGTTAACCAATATTGTGTTGTGTGTTAGATAGATAGAATAGTTAGAATATTTTTTATTATGTACAACATACAAATTACAAGAATAACAGCTTACAACTTATAAATAGGGTGACAAAATGGGCGGTCGTATTGTTAAAAGCGATCGTTTCAGACCACCTTTGGATGGAATAAAAGGAGGAGAGACTGTACTGTAGGTAGTCTGTAGTGTTTGATTTTACGAAACGAAAAATACATATAAAATAATAATCATGAAGAGCAAAGATTAATATTTAATAATAAACGGATGGGCAAAAACTACAGGTAGTAGGTATACCTGCAAATCAGAAAAGAGGAACTGTACTACCCCAAATTTCAAGCCGTAGGCAAAAGCTAGTATAATATAAATGCAACATTAAATATAATCCTTACTAATATTATAAAAGCGAAAGTGAGTTTGTTTGTTTGTTTGTTTATTTGTTTGTTTGTTTGTTTGTTACCTCTTCACGCTTTAATGGCTAAACCGATTTTGATGAATTTTGGTACAGAGATAGTTGGGAACCAGGAGACGGACATAGGCTAATATTTTTTTGAAAAAAGTGGGATGTGAGGGAGAAAGAGGGAAGAAAAGGGAAAAGTTAGCGTTGCTATTACAAATCAATAAGGCGCAAGGGGAACTGTGTTACCCCAAATTTAACGCGGGCGGAGCCGCGGGCGAAAGCTAGTACAATAATAAATACATCATGCAACTATCGTTAAACTCATTTAAATATCTCAGAGTAAATAGCTTAGAGATGCCATAGCACAGATTAACCCTCTGCCAAAATAAGTTGGCCCTAAGACCACAGACGTAATAAAAACAACTTCAATAGAAATTAAAGAAAGATTTCCACATGAAGTACTTGCTTTATCTAGCCGTGAAACTTACCTTTGAACTCAGCCATAGCCGGTTCCTCTCCTCCATAATCCCTCGGCAGATATCTCTTAGGTACACTCATGTGTAGATCATCCAGGTTCTCGTGTACCACCACACGGTCTATGATCTTTGGACTGAAGAACTGCCTCATGAAACTGATGACGTGCTGGAGTAGATTGGTGGCGTTGAGGACATGGATGGAGTGGATCCGAAGACCAAGACCTTCCTGAAATTGAGGTATAGGAAGTTAGAATTTACACGTCAAAGTGATGTAGATGCTTGCATGTTCTAGAATCATAATTTCAAAGTTTGTCTTTTGTTTGTCTTCCATTCTCCCCTCTCAGACGTCACGTCATCATTTACTCCTTAAATATTTGTTTAAGTATAACTCTCAATTTGCTTATATGCAGCATTGCTATGTTTAGATCATAAGGGGTATTGAGTAGCAGAGAGGCCTTTCAGGGCCCCTGCCTGCTGGGGTTGATCAAAAGAGATATTTCGACCCCGGAACACAAAGGGCCAAACAAGATACATAGACGGACATTAGTTAGTAAAAGTTTGTCACTCCCCCCCGCTTCGCCCAGCGGGGAAAGTTATTTGATGATTTACCCATTAGAAAAATAGGAGGTGTTATGTTCGCGCTGATGAAAAGTATCTTCAATCAACGACACTGAGACTGAGACTGAGACTGCTGTGCTGCGTGACGCTGGTTCGTTTAAGGTGCTCCCACACCTTGAGCATTCGCCTTGTAACAATTACAATTACAAGTAAATGCTCCAGGTGTGTGAGCACCTTTACAGGATGGAATAATTATCGAAAAGAACTTAAAGACTATAGATTTAAGAGCAAGTTTAAGCGACATTTAGAAGGGAAAGCATACTATGACGATATGATGCGCGACTTTCTAAATTATAACATAATAATAATTTATTTAATTTTATTGAATTCAAATTAAATTGGACTGAATTGTATAGAATTAAATTGAATTGTATTGCAATGAATTGTAACGGTATTGTAATTTCAAATGACGACTTTTGTTTGACCATTTTAAAATTAGATTACAAAGTTTTGATGTAATTGTTTTCAAATTAATTTGTATATTTATATACCTGAAGGCCCAAACGTGACAGATCTTTTATATACTGACTATATCGCAAGCTATGTATGTACACACGACGGCACATCAACTTATACAAAACCATTTTAACCTGATCTCTCTACTATGGTTTGCGATCCGTTATAATAGTTTAGAATAGGTTGACCTACCGTCCGTGTATACTCATGTTTACACAAATAAAAAATATCTTGGATCGGCATGGCCTACTGGTAGTTGCACCGGGTCTAGTTGTTTGTGCATTTATAAAATGCACCCACAATAAAGTAGAAATTATTAATGGAGGGCAACAAAATACTTACGTGAAATAAATGAGCTGACTTCTGCATTAGTGATGGGTTCAGCCGAAGCAGGTGTGCGAAGGTGGCATGCTTCATGTCCAGCACCCAGATGTCACCTAGGAAGTAATCGTGTTTCATCCTGATGTCACCGAGCTGGAAGAAGTATACAAAAAGTTATATTTCTAAAAGAGTAAATCACTGACTCAATCAACACGAAATATCAGAAACTACAAGTGTAAGTTTTTAATTTTGCATGGGAGATCATTTTATATCGTAGGTGCTCAACATACTAAAAAACTTCACGCTAACGCTCAAACACTCAACACACGCTCTCACATTGTTGTCCGTCTCTCTGTCTATCTGTTTGTTAAGACCCTTTATCTCAGGAGGCCATGGAGGTATCGACTTGAAATAAACCATGTACTCAACTCTGAGGTCCTTTGTGCTGTTAAAAAATCAACCATCCAAGTCTACGCAGTCAAAGATATAGCTGTATACAAGTTTGTACAAAACCCTCGGTACACGAGTCTGACCGTCTCTTGGCTGGTCTTTTTTTACTTTATTATGTAATTAGTACCTAACTGGTGTCAGAGTTTTTTGCCTCCCATGGATTTCTAACTTGGCTTAGCATGCTGTACCGAAATATCTCTCACTTCTCTCAGGTGACCAGGTTTAAATGCAAGATGCACATGAATCCGAGAAATCTCTCCTCGAAAAATGACTTGAATTCGAACTTGAGACTTATGACTTGACAATCCGACGGTGACATAACTTGAATATTACTGCTTTATTTAGGAAATAGTACTAACTAGCCACCCGCGACTTCGTCCGCGTGGCATAGTTACTTTGGGCTAACGCTAACGTTAAACCGCGTGATGATAAAAAAAAATATTTCTCTCCCCATTTCTTCCCTCTTTCTCCCCCTTTTCTAACTTTTTCTAGCCTATGTCTGTTTCCAGGGTCTGAACTATTTCTGTACCAAAATTCATCAAAATCAGTTTAGCCATTTTGGCATGAAATCGTAACAAACAGTTGCACTTTCGCTTTAATAATATTAGAAAGGATAAATTAAACAAAAAAAAACATACCATAAAAGTATTTCTGAGGAACGCTTCACAAGAGAAAGAACTTGGATCTGGGTTCACGAACTTGACCACAGTCACTCTATGGCCTTTAAACATTTTAGGCATTGAAATCTGGAGGCTGGAAAAGAGAAAAAAGCAAATTAGACATTTCTATAATATAAACAATGAATCGTTAAAACAACACGCAAAAACCGACTTAAAAAGCATACAAAAAAGGTAATCCTTACTAATATTATAAAAGCGAAAGTGAGTTTGTTTGTTTATTTGTTTGTTACGTCTTCACGCTTTAATGGCTAAACCGATTTTGATTAATTTTGGTACAGAGATAGTTGGGAACCAGGAGACGGACATAGGCTAATTTTTATTTAAAAAGAATGGGATAGAACGATGGAAGCAAAAGGCAAAACTTAGCGTTGCTATTACAAATTCATCAGGCGCAAGAGCAAAAACTGCAGGTCTGCTTGGTGTGTTATACCGAATTTAACGCGAGCGAAGCCGCGGGCGAAAGCTAGTATTTTAATAAAAGAACAGCTACCATACAATGACGTCTTAAAGCAGAACTTATACCACTGAGGGAAAGAGACAGAGCTATACAGGGTGTCTAGCACCATCTCCTTTTCACACAGGATTATTCCTGTGTGAAAAGTTCTTATGAACTGCTATAAGATGTGATGGTAATCCTACAGGTTTTTCTTTGGTATGGGAGTTTTAGTCTTTTACTGACTAAAACCCATCCATATTCCTTCTTTGCCATTTGTGTTCCGGCGCCGCAGTATCTCTTTCAAACAACACGCAACCCCGGGAAAAAGACTTGACCGCTTCTCATTTCGTCTTGCCCCAGGCTATGAACAGAACCAGGGCCAGAAAGTAAGAACACTAATGTAACGTTAACAAATTGATGACAATGATTCAAAACGACGACAAGGTTGGCGCAGTGGCTGAGCGATCGACTGCTGCGCTGCGTGTTGCGGGTTCGATCCCGGCACGGAGCAAATATTTGTATAGCCTACAGATAGTTGTTCCGGGTCTGACTGTTTGTGAGTTTAAATGTTTGTAAACGCGCCCACGATACAGGAGGAATTCCTAGTGTGGGGCAACGTTTAAAAAAATACTATACAACAACAATTTATCTTCGCTTAAAAGAACGTAGGTAAAGGAAAATGATGTGTCTTTACTCTTTACTTTTTACAAATTCCCGCCATGACTATTGTTTTAAATATCAACAATACAAATTGTTTTTCAGTTCGAATAATTTCCAAGATATTCAATTTCAAGAAATATTTTGTTGAGACGTCTTTCAAAATGTTTTAAGATCACTCAAAATGATAAACAAACAATTAAATTATAATAACATTTTAAATTAATGGCTGTCTGGAAGTCATCGCTAAAAGCGGTAGGACCGCCATAGTAGCCAAAAGCCGTCAACCATGCATTTTTTTAACTGACAAATGCTTGCACTGATTGGACAGGTCCACTCAATCTGTGTGGTGCATTCTTAAAAAGACCATTTCAGACACTATCTGCATAGTCCTCATGTAAGTTGACCAAGATTATTTTGTCTGGACTTTAAAAGGGACTATGTCCTCTGAGTTTGTTTCGGCTGTTTCTTCTCAGAGTAGTCGGGTACGAAACACCGGCCTCATCTAGTTTAAAAAAAAATGATGTGTAAAAGTGTTTGTGAAAACCTACTTGCAAAATAAACATCATTTATCATTTTTGTACATTAACCGCCATTGTAACCATAAGCCGACAACCATGCATTTTGTACATTAACTTTTAGGTACTGTCCGTTCGTGTGGTTTAAACAATTAAGTTAAACAGGAAAACTTACTACATTACCTCACTGAAATGTTCTTATTTATTTCTAACTAGCTTTTGCCCGCGACTTCGCTCGCGTTAAATTCTGGGTAACAGTTCCCTTTTCCTGATTTGCAGGTACCTGCTACCTGCAGTTTTTACCCTTGCGCCCTATTGATTTGTAACACTTAGGCGCGTCGCCGTCGCCCACACGACATTTGCAATGAAAATCTCGTTGCGGCGTGCCTCTTATGCGCCTGCGCCTCAACTACACCTCGACTGTTGTTCTTGTGGGCGACGCCCCTAATGCGCCCGTGCCTCGACTGCGCATCGACTTTTGGTCGTGTGGGCGACGCGCCTAACGCACCGTCGACTACTACCTCTATTAGCATTTTGTAAAAAGTTGTTTCAATTTTAGCGAAAATGTATGTTTTTTTTATATCATTCTATTTTATAATTGTTTGTAAATTGTTATGTTTTTAGCAGACGTTTACCTTTTAGTCCAACCACGTCTAAACACTACCGTATTTTTTTTCCATTTGATAAAATTGATATTTCTTTTTTGTATGAAACAGCAGTTTTTTTTGGACTCTTAAGAATTGGTCTCGAAGTGAAAGTTGTTTATATTTATTCGTACTTTCTCTTTATAATGGACGTCAATAATTTTAATTACTCTGTCTATAAGATAATTATTCCACCAGAATATCCTCTAAATTTATATACCTAGTATTTAAGGAAAGTATTCTTTCAAAACTTTTTGATCTCTGTGGCGATGGCAAGTTTTTGTTTTTTTATGAACTTTTCGATCTTCAGCAGATCATTCGTAACATCACGCCTGTAATTCTCGAATAGTAGGGCATAGAGGTACGTAAACGTAACGCTGAGCGATCGACTGCTGCTCTGCGTGTCCCGAATTCGATCCCCGCACGCGACAAATATTTGTATGGCCTACCGATAGTTGTTCCGGGTCTGGCTCTTTGTGTATGTGAGTTTCAATGTTTGTAAAGGCACCCACGATACAGGAGAAATCCTAGTGTAGGGCAAGGTTTTTTAAAAACAAAAATGTTTTATTGAACACCCACCACATTTCTCCAGTTATGTTTTTGAGTCCCATGTAATAGGGGGCAACCCTATTGCCATTAACCGAGGAAA
The DNA here is from genome assembly GCA_958449745.1 of Ochropleura leucogaster. Classification (NCBI taxonomy): domain Eukaryota; kingdom Metazoa; phylum Arthropoda; class Insecta; order Lepidoptera; family Noctuidae; genus Ochropleura; species Ochropleura leucogaster. The sequence continues at coordinate 3,263,232 of OY288220.1, read as the reverse complement.
AATCTAGACTAAGGTTGGTACCGAAAAATCTTTATGAAAAAACTCAACAACACTTTGCTTGACCTGGGTATCGAATTTAGAACCTCACGTTCTGCAGTCTCGCTTGCGATCACTAGACTAATGAGGCAAATTTCTTCTTTTTTGCGGTTGAGTAATATTGTCAAATAATTTCTCCCGCTTTAGGTGGAGTTTGGGGAAATTTTGACTTCTACTGACTACAACCCACTCGCGTTCCTTGCTTTGTCTTTTATGTTTCGAGGTTTCAGTATTTCCTCGGTATGTCTAACCACCTTAGGGGTTGAATTTTGTAAAATCTCGTACGTATGCACCTATACCCTGAAAAGATCCTCCAGGCAAAATTGAGACTCCTAACACGTGTATGTAAGATTTCAAATCACTTTTTAATATAAAATGGGCATCTTTCTAACTAAATTATCTCTTTTTTAATTGAAATTATGTTTTCTTTTCCTGATTTGTTATCATTTTAAAATAGTTTTAAATTTTCACCTCTAAAAATATTTTTGTGTTAACACCTAGTTATATGTGCATGCTGTGGTCTCCTATAATTGAAGGAACACAGTAAAATTAACCCATAGTATTGTGTTTTATAATGTATCTGTGTATCCTTTGTTGGAGATCCAAATATATAAATAAATAAAAAAACAGCGTCATAATGTTAGTAGAACACATTGCGAACTAACACGGTCCACCAACCGTGACGCAGTTCCGATTACAACACGTTTAATTATAGCATACGAAGAACTACAATTTCTCAAGCCTTGTTTTTATGTCTAGGCTGTCAATTGATAGGTTGAGAAAGAGACGGACTACATTTGTTTGTTGTGTCGTTGAGCTCCCTGACTTATGAGTCGAGCTACACGATAATTAAGAAATGCTTGCACTGACTGGACAGGTTCAGTTCAAGTCTGTGTGGTTCTTTCTTAAAAAGACTCTCTCGGACGTTGGTCTGCATAGTCTTCATGTTAGTTGGCCAAGATATTTGTCTAGACCTTAAAGTGTCTGAGCGATCGACTGTCGTGGATTCGATCCCCGTGAGTGAGTTTATATGTTTGTAAACGCACCCGGGATACAGGAGAAAATCCTAGTGTGCGGCAATGTTTTATAAAATAAGAGACTATCCCACGAATACTGAAACGTCACTCAAAATGTGAGGGCTGCTTAACATTTGAGCAGCTCTTAAACTTTAGATTTTGTATGGTCAAACGTCACTTCTGAGTTTCTGTTAAACTTAAGTGGGACCTAACTTTTGAGTGACGTTTCAGTATTCGGGGGTAAGACCATTGAGGTTGTTTTGACTATTTCATCTCAGAGTAGTCGGGTAAGAAACACCGGCGTCATCTAGTTAAAAAGGACACACTGCAATTTGCCACTACCTAGGTACTTCTATAAGTTTTTGGCAAAAAGGTTTTTATTCAGAAGTCACTTTAATCATCACCAACATTACCAGATGGCAGGGATACATCTCTCTTTGTTTCACCCATCTTTAAAAAGTCTTTTAAGATTACTCACTAAGAACTCCACAGATCTTCAGGGTCTGATAGCACCGCCTCCCTGTTCTGTATAATCTCTGGCGCCAGCAGTCTGTATTTGTAGAAGTTGTCTATTCTCCGCTTTGCTTTCTCCATAGACCCTTTTGTTACAATCAGCATTCTTTCCACAAAATCTCTATCTGTAATTACAAAAAAAAAACTCTGACGTATTTAAAATACATGACTCATTCCGCATTGTTTTTTTTTCGTTTTTGGTTGTATTGCTTTTTTCTTTGCGAGAAAAGCAAATACTTTTTCTTTCTTTCTTGCTTTAATGTTGCCAAATGACACGACGATGGACTTAGAAAATAAATATAAAGTAATTAAAAATTCCGATTATATAAAAAAAGTAAAAAATAATAATAAGGTTTGTATTTTTTTTTATAGTCACGATTCTTTTTCTGACTCAAACCCACCTACGTTTATTCTTTTGCCCTTTATGTTCCGTGGCTGTGGTATCTTTTGAACAAGCCGCAACGTACGTGCCCTGGGTTCGAACTTTGACTTGGCAAACAGACGGTTCCACCAATAGGCTACCACTATTTTAAATCATGAAATTCATGGAATAGTCTAAGTTTTTCTTTACCTATTCCAGCTTCAACCAAATGCGGTTGCTTGTAGAACCACTCCACAACAGCATCCACATCTTCTTCTAAGGTGCTCTCCTTCAATCTGAGCTCTTTTCTGATCTCCTGCACTTCCTCCTTGGTGTAGGGGAACATCGGATGCATGTCGTCTATCGACATCTATAATAAATGGAAATTTATGTTAGTTATTAGGTTATAAGTAATTTGCCTTTTAGTAGGGATGTTTCGCTTCTGCTAGCCTACCATGACGTGTTAAAGCAGAACTTATTCCGCTGAGGGAAAGGGACGGAGCTATACCAGGGTGTCTAGCACCATCTCTTTCACTCAGTGGAATAAGTTCTGTTTTAAGATGTCATAGTAGGCCTACTGATCTCTAAGAGAACGTTATTTAAAATTGGATCATAAGTTAGAGGTCAGTGTGCATTAGTTGTCAAGTTCTTAGGAGCCCCCAATCCCTATTTATATGAATCTGCTTACAAAAAACTCTAATTTTGTAGTATTTTGTACAATATTATCAAACGGTGGAGAAATTTAGGTAATATGAGGAATTCAGTAAATTTTATCTGTTTCTATTGTATTAAATTAACCTTACAAAACAGTCTCAGACTTAAAAATAAGAATCGTCTGGGTGTGAATTACAAAACACTAAGCAGTTTTTATGTATATTAATATGACTTTGATCTTTAAATTTTAAGAAATGCAACATGCAATAAATTACACAATATGGAAAGGTAGTTTTCCACTTTAAGCGGGTGTACCAATATTTTGCATGGAGCGATTGTATCTCATCAAATTTCATCAAGATCAGTTCAGCCGTTTTGACGTGAAAGAGTAACAGACATCCACACATCCATCCATTCATCCTCACAAACATTCGTATTTATAATATTAGTAAAAAGTAGCATAGCTGGTGACCGCGGCTTCGCCCGGGTGATACCGCAAAAAAAAATGTTCCAGACTATAATCTACTTCTGTGCCAAATTTCATCAAGATCCGTTCGGCCGTTTTCACGTGAAAGTGTAACAAACATCCATACATCGTGATTGTGACTGGGACTGTAGCTTCATTCTTTTGTTTCTTGACATTCAAAAGTGCCTGTAATGGTCTAATTGAGCCTGCCGGGGTTGCGGGTTGTTTGAAAGGGAAACCGCGGCCCCGGAACGTAAAGGGCAATAGTAGGAACATGGGTGGGTTTTAGTCAGTAAAAGTCTGACACTCCCCCCCGCCCCGACCAGAGCTGGGGAAGTTATTTGATGATTTCCCACCCCAAAAAAATGGTCTAATTGAAATAAACGCTTTGAATTTGAGTTTGAGGCAACTTTTTTTTGTCGATGTTAACATACTCTATAGATGTCCCCCGTCCTGGGGAAGACGGAGGGGTCTGTCAGATTCGTACTGACTAAAACCACACCGGTGTTCCCTTGCATACTTACGTCTTGGGGCAGCAGGAACAAAGGTAACTTAGCCTATGTTCGACTCAAACGACTATTTTTAATTAACCACGAGCTTACGTAATACCCAAATAGAATTATCATAAAAGTTGCGAAATATGTTTAAATGAAAGTCTCATAACAGCAAAACGTTTTTAACTTTTTTTTTTGCAAACTGACCTTAATCGTTTTTAGGGTTCCGTAGCTTGAAAGGAAAAATACAGAACCCTCATTGGATCACTTGGTTGTCCGTCTGTCTGTCTATCAAGACCCTGTATCTTTACGCGTGGAAGTATCAAGTTGAAATTAAAACCATATACAGTACGGCCAACGAGAAGCGATACCAAATGTAAACAAAACCCATGCTAAAACCCCATCTAAAATGGCCGTCTGAATGTTGGCGAACCCATCTTAACGTTGTCATGTTTTTGCCGGGAGAACGAGACATTACGACAAAGGCACAAGATGGAAAGAGCTAAATATTAGATTGTCAACGCCACAGTTGTTCTTTAGGTTAATGACCTTTCGTATCGCTTCTCGTTGGCCGTACTGTAGTTAACTCTGTGGTCCCTATATGCTATAAAAAATACTTTCTAAGTCAACGCAGTCAAAAGATATGGCTACTTATGTCGCAAGTTTGTACGGAACCCTCGGTGTGCGAGTCTGACTCGCTTTTAGCCGGTTTTTTTTAACATAACTTAATTAGTTTCAACCGTTAACAACCAATTTCCGATTTCCAATTGACCTGACATTTTGCATACATGCCTTGTTTGGATATATAGTTTCCCAAGTCACGGGATTTTAATCTTTTAAAAAAATTAGTCTTAGGTTTTTTTGCATCAACAAATGTTCTGGCACAAAACAAAACACCATAAAATTATAACAACTAACATTTAAATTAATTGACATTGAATATAAGGTTACCAGTAAAATAAAATGAAAATTCTTCAAACATAATTATACTTTTTACAAACTATAATTATGTCTACAGAGAAAAATAGAAATATGGAAGCGAAAGTTTTGCCCTGTAGATAGGGTCAAGATAATAAAAAATAAAAATTTTAAATGCTTTTTTTTTAAGATTTTTTGTTTAAATAGATAACAAAAATATAATATTAATATTTATTATTTTTGCTGCTATGGAACAGCACAACATCTTACCAATGGTAGTCTTTATTAATATAATTATACACTATGGAGGTCTTACGCAATTTAAAATCTTAACAAAAAAAAACCATAGATACAGAAAGCCAATTGAAGTCCTCACGTATAGGTAGTTTCGTGCAAGAAATTAAATATGAAATGTGACCACAAACAGCAATTAACACATTGATTTAAATATTTTTAATAGTTATCACACTCACATTTTATTCTCCTTTTCCTTTAGAACACAAACACTATAAAAATATTCCAGTAAAAAACATAAAATTTTCAATGTCAACTTGTCATTTTTAATCCACTCCAGGATTTTTAAATATAAATTAGGTACCCAGCTATGGTGATAAGACACACATTCACACACACACAAATTCGAACTAAATTGATACAGCCACAATATCTTGGCCGCGACACGACACAGATATATTGAGTAACTGCGTCCACAAGTGAAACGGAGTTGAATAAAGATGAGGATTTTATAACTATTGAGAAATGAAGAACTTAGCAAAAATTGATTGGATTAAAAAAAATACTGGTTGGTTATATGATAACGTGTTAGAATATGTTTGATTTATTTTTCAACTAGCTTTTGCCTGCGGTTTCGCTCGCATTAAATTTGGGGTAACACAGTTTCCCTATCCTGATTTGCAGGTACCTGCTACCTGAAGTTTTTGCCATTGCGCCTTATTTATTGTAACAAATAGTGTGTGTACCGATTTTTAGGTTCCTACCTTGAAAACCGCGAAAAGTTCAATATTAAATTAAATTTCATCCCCCCTTTTAAGGCGTTGGGGGCAGATTTCCAAAAAAATAATGATGCGCGATGTTTTTTTTAGTGACCAATAGTCCGCATACCAATTTTTAGCTTTCTACCTTGGAAATCGTGGAATGCTCCATACAAACTTCCATCCCTATTTTAGAGCAGTGCGGGTTTAAAAAGAGACAAAAAGTAGCCTATATCCGTCTCTAGGGTCTACCTATCTTTGTACCAAAGTTCATCAAAATCGGTTTAGCCATTTAGGCGTGACGACGTAACAAACAAACTCACTTTCGCTTTTATAATATTAATAAGAATTATGTGACATAACATTACGACTGTAATCAACAAAGGATTAAGAGGAAGGGTTCCAAATAGTAAATTCCGATTTTGACAGATATGTTTAAGATACATGTAATAGGGTGTGAGCCATCAAACGGGCAGAAATCTTGACTAGAATCTGACACAGGAATCGAGCTCAAGACCTTACACTCAGCAGTCGCTCTTGCTATCACTAGTCCAAAGGGGCATTCAGTTTAATTATGTAACTGTTTTCTATACAAAAAAGTAATAAAGTTAATGCAAAAAAAAACTTGTATTCAAATGAGGCCACGAGTCAACATCTTTTTTGTGCGTCATGTTACAAGTAAGAGACTACTGCTGTTTATATTGTAGAGTTATTTAAAGGACTAACAAACACTATGGACACTCCTGCAACTAAGGCTAAAGCTACCTTACCATGACATCTTAAAGCAGAACTTATTCCACTGAGGGAAAGAGACAGAGGTTTACAGGGTGTCTAGTTCCATCTCTTTCTTACACAGGAATAAGAACTGCTATAAAATGTCATGGTTACCCTACTGTTCTCTTTTGTAGGCGAATAGTGAGCGGCTGACTGCCCATTGGCTAACTCTGAGCGGCGTATCGGTCATAAGAGTTTTTCAAATGGTACGTAGTACTTTGAAGTGCAACAAAAATCCCAAAAAAATATATTACATAAAGGACTTCTTTATGCCTTTTAAAGGTACTAGATACCGACCATTTAAAAAATCGTAGGGAGCTTCTTAATTTAAATGTCGAGTGAGTGGCTAACTGTAACAAATTAGCCGCGAAGCATTGGCGAACTCTGTGCAAAGAAAGTCAATTGCTGGCAGTGGCGTAACGAGCGTACTTATTCGCCAATTCGAGAAACGCAAGTAATTTTGCTGCGAATCAGCCGCTCACTGAATGAGTCAGCAAGCGATATGCAAACTGCATTAATTACGCACTGTATATTATACACTACATTTAAAATATGTAGGAAGGCATACTGAAAACAGGGTTGCGGGTTTTTCGAAAGAGATACCGAAGTCTCGGAACATAATGGGAAAAAGAAGGAACATGGGTGAGTTTTAGACAGTCAAAAAAGTCAAGAAAAGTCTGACACTTCTCCCCGCTACGCCCCAGTTATTTGATAATTTCCCATCCGAAAAAAAAGGCGTACTGAAGGCAAACAGTCAGCAGTTTACTGTTTGCCTGATGGAAATACAGCATAAATGCGCGTTTATTCGAGGCCCGCGGATGCACAGTTGGAATTCTCTGTATATTTGGATTTAACGGATAATGTATAGAATTAACCACCAGTCACTTATCATATAGTTAGTTGTTGCAGCATCATGCAGAGATACATTTTGCCCTCGTACACGAGTTATTTCATTAATTGTTTTTGCTTGGATTTTTTAAATTTATTTTTTGTTCTTTTTTTAAAATTAAGCATTTATTTTGTCCGTGCCAGTTTGACGAAACAGTTGAATTGTCACATTGATCGCTATTGGTCCTATTTGCAATATTTAAATCGGGAAAATTGTCTTCGGGATTATCCATAAGATTTTTTTTTAAAACAGAAACGGAAACTGGATTTGCCCCGTTTATGCGCCGAAGCACATTTGACTAAAAGAGTGATGGATCTGAATGCTTATTGATGGTGAGGGAGAGGAAAATCAAAAAAAGATGGATGGAATGTGTGAGGAATGACATAAGAAGAAAGAAGTAAATGATGCCGTGACGTCTGACTGAATGGAAGAAAAAAACGTGTTGCGACGACCCCAAATAGAGTGGGACACGGGCAGGAAAATGATGATGGTTTCAATAGCCTAAGAAGGGGGGGGGGGTATTGAAACCATTATCATTCCCTTTCACGTCGGATTTCAAATATAAATAGCGAAATGTAGGTATACTATTGAGTCCACTCCTGCTAAACCCCCTTGAAGAATACAACCCTTTTTTTTGAAGATGGAAAATCATCAAATAACAGCCCCCGCTCTAATTGGAGAGGGAGGGAGTGTGAGACTTGTACTGATTAAAACCCTCCCATATTCCTTTTATTGCCCTTTACGTTCCGGGGCCGCGGTATCTCTTTCGAACAACCCGCTACCCCGGCAGGCGGTGGCCCTGGCAGGCCCCTCTGCAGTAATACAAGCTATGTTATATGCATTTACTCTGAGCCATTAGAATGCATCCATTATTTTGTTAACTACTCATCTCAAGAGCAATGTCACGTCAGAATAATTTATTCTTAAGCTAACGATAACAATATCAGTCATTGCCAAAATGTTTCAATTTGTCAAGGTTTTCAACAAGGTGTTTCCTGTTTGTTCTTTTTTTTATTTTATTTTTGAGCATGGGTAAATCATCAAATAACTTCCCCCGCTCTGGGCGGAGTGTCAGTCTTTTAGTGACTAAAACCCACCCATGTTCCTTATTTTGCCCTTTATGTTCTGGGGTTGCGTTTGCCGAGGCACACACCGATAGCTTTCATGCTATAATATGCATAAAAACTGCGATGCCGAGTGCGGAGTAGTCGTAGCTAGGTATATCCTGAGAGCAGTGGTGGAAAGCGATACTCCAAATATTGAGCATGTTCGGAGGTTGACAATTAGGACACATTGATCCCGCTTTGTAATTCTTTGTATTTATATTTTATTTTTACTGCTACTAACACTAGAGTATAAGCCGCTTGTAATACTAATAAAATATGGATCTCCGTTGTCCGAAACAAATGTTTTTTTTTAATTCTCCTTTGAATCACCCGCAACCCCGGGGAAGCCAACCCTAAAAATGGTTTTATAAAATGTGTTGAATGGAATGGTTTAACGAATATGAAAGGCTGACTTCTTTTTCTTCTGTCATTTTGATTTTGTTCTTGTCCAGACTTCGGGAATACTTATTTATTACATACTTTTTTATTTTTTAGGGTTGCCTACCCCAAGGGTTAATCGGAACCCTATTACTACTCCGCTGTCTGTCCGTCTCTCACCAGGTTGTATCTCATAAACCGTGGTAGTTAAACTGTTGAAATATTCACAGAATTTCTGTTGCCGCTATCACAACAAATATAAAAAAATAGAAAAAAAATATATTACAACATCATGATTTGTTAGTCCACACTAGGAATTTCTCCTGTATCGTGGGTGCGTTTACAAACATTTGAATCACACATACACAAACCGCCAGACCCGGAACAACTATCTGTAGGCCATACAAATATTTGTTCCGAGTGGAGATCGAATCGATCGTACCATCAAAATGGAGAATATGAATATGGAGAACTTTATTACAAAAACACTTTAATGGCACGGTTCAAGCAGTGGCTGAGCGATTGACTGCCGCGCCGCGAGTCGCGGTTTCGATTCGCGCACGAAACAAATATTTGTATGGGCTCCCAATAGTTGTTTTAGGTCTAGCTATTTGTGTATGTAGGTTGAACTATTTGTAAACGCACCTACGATACAGGTGTAATTCCAAGTGTGGGCAACGTTTTTTTTATAAAAAAAAAAACAAAACAAACAAACACCTAAACACTACACTCAGGTTTGCAAAGAAATAAATGATTTGATTTGATGTACATAATGCATGGTTGACGGCTTCGTAAAGAATCAATTTACACCTTGTATATTCGACAATAACCTAGGCAGATGATAACGTGGTCCTTGGCAGACTTTCCATCTTTATCCGCAATTCAAGAGCGGATCCTGAGTTTATTTTTTGATATTTCCTGTTGTTGCGGATACTAATATCCTTAACTAATTAATCAAACAATCAGCCTATTGGATTTTTAATTTGATCAATACTTATTATCTTAACGAATCTTATCAATACAATCTTGCAATTTTGGGCACTACTTTTGTTGTCTGTTCCTAATAAATATTAAAAAATAAAATATTTATTGCCAGAAAGAGATTTGTACAAAACCACTTACAAACTAATGTCTTTAAAATTTGAACATACATCATATTGGTAAATAGTGAAATGAACCCTGGCACCCAAGGTAAGATTTAACTTGTTTTATGGGTGAATATTGGGGGTCCTAGTCACCTAAACTACAAGCTTGGGCTTAATTTATTTAATTATTAAACGATCGAACGAAACGATCCCCGCACGGAACAAATATTTGTGTGACCTAGAGATAGTTGTCCCGGGTCTGCGTGTTTGAGTATGTGAGTTTATATGTTTGTAAACGCACCCACGATACAGGAGAAAATCCTAGTGTAGAGCAAAGTTTTTTTTTTTAATTTATGGTCTTGACTTATTTAAAGGCATAGCAATACATCCCATCTCCTAAACATGTTTTGTCACCTTATGTCACCTGCACCATAACTACAGCAACAACAGTTTGTTTGTTTGTTTGTTTGTTATAACAGATGTGTATTATTTTAACTTCAGAAACCCAATAAAACAAAAAAGTTAACTTACTTTTAAAAATCACTAAACACAACACTTTTTAAAATTATTTTTGTTATTATTGTTTAAAACCACTGGCTCACCGAACTTTAGAAATAATAATTATTATTATTTAAAAAATCAGACACGAGTTTTTTTTTAATTTGCAACACGTCTAATGCAAAGGACATACGATCGAGTTTTGGCATGCCTCCGTTAAAGTTTATAAATAAATGCCGTGCGAAAAATTAATCTCCAAGGTTTTTTTGTTAAAAAATATTAGTAATAACGTCATTATGGTCTCGCTATTATTATTAGGTAAATAAGTCCAAATATTTATATTCTAAGATATTATTTATTTCCAAAATTGTCGGTTCAGGATTAAGCTTCGAAATATCAAGTTAACAAATGTAGAATTAATAGAAAATATATATTACTAGCTGGCGCCAGCGGCTAAATAAAGTATCCTATGTGTTATTCCAGACTACAATCTACCTCTGTGCCAAATTTCATCAAGATCCGTTTAGCTGTTTTGACGTTAAATAGTAACAAACATCCATACATCCATGTATCTTCACAAAATTCGCATTTATAATATGCATATGCAGAGCATGAATGAGGTCCGGGGTTGGATCCTCAGGTCGAGCTTTAGAGTCATTAGATTTACCACCACGATGCGTAAGATCCTCCCAAAAAAACCGTGTTCGGAGAGGACCTGTGTCAGGTGGTAGGTAAAGACACAGTGGCGCCTTTCCAGCCACTCCTCAAAGAGAGGACTTGTCTCTATTGTGGCGTCCTTAAGAAGGCCCCTTTTTTGGGGTGGGAAATCATCAAATAACTTCCCCCGCTCTGGGCGGAGCGGGGGGAGTGTCAGACTTTTACTGACTAAAACCCACCCATGTTCCTTCTGTAGCCTTTTACGTTCCAGGGCCGCGGTATCTCTTTCGAACAACCCACAACCCCGGATGAAGGACCTTTAGATGCTCACCATCGACCTTGCTAGACAATCAGCTACTCTAGGTTATGGCCATCAGGTCAGGATTGGTAATGACTGGCCTTATTATCTAGGGGACGGCCCATGTTTTTAAATACTGTCCATTTATGAAGGTTTAAATAATATTTATTAGTCATAATATAAGTTGCAGTGTCATTTCTCACTTAGGTGTTAATTTTAACTTAACTGTGAAAAAACCTTTAAGCAGCATACATTCTAAGCATCCTTACTAAAATTATAAAAGAGAAAGTGAGTTTGTTTGTTTATTTATTACAATTTCAGGCCTAAAAAAACCGGTTGGGATGAATTTTGTTACAGAGATAGTTTTCGACCAATAATCGTGTTACAAGAAACTTCTAGACAAGTTTGGAAAAAATACTACAAGATTTACATACATAACATAAAAAAGCCATAAAAACAAACCATGTAAATTAATTTTCGTAATTTATAGCGGACCCTGGAGACGGACATAGGCTAAATTTAAAAAAATATATGAGTGAGAAATGACGGAGAAAGAGGGAAGAAAAGGGAAAACTTAGCAGTGCTATTACAATAAATAAGGTGCTCGGGCAAAAACTACAGGTAGCAGTTTTTTAAAGTGAGAAAAGGGGGAGAAAGAGGGAAGAAAAGGGGACAGAAAGTTTTTTTTTTTAAGTTAGCTTTAACTCAAAGTAATTATGCCACACGGATGAAGTCGCGAGCGGAAGGTACTTCTGAATATTATTATCCTAGTGCTTATTAAATATAATATATATGAAGGTGAGTCTGTTTGTTTGTTAGCCACGCCTTTGTCTACTCTTTAAAAGTTGAACGAATTTTGATTCACTCAAACTAACGTTGACGGCACGGTTGGCGCAGTGGCTGAGCGAATGACTTCTGCGCTGCGTGTCGCGGGTTCAATTCTTGTACGGAACAAATATTTACAACGTTGTTCAATGGAGCAAGTCTAACAAGCTTCATTTTAATGTCGATAAGTGTTGTTTGATGAGCTACACTCGCGCGCGTGTTCCTTTACGGCACCAGTACAAAATGGACAGTGTAGTAATACCGTATGTCAAGCAGATACGAGATCTGGGTGTGCAGATGGTGCCTGAGCTAACGTTCCGCAAACACATAGTGGAAGTGTGTGGTAGGGCCTTTAGGAATCTTGGTTTCATCTTACGACAGTGTAAGGATTTTACCGATACCGCTGCTGTTAGGGTTTTGTATAATGCACTAGTAAGAAGTCACCTAGAAACAAGTGCATTCATTTGGAATCCACATGAGGGGAAATATAGCCTAATGTTGGAAAAAATACAAAATAAATTCTGTAGATTTCTTTACCTTAAGCAGTACGGAGTGTATCCCTTTTATCCCCTGATGTACCCAACGCTGTTCGTCCTGGGCATGGTCGGGTACTCCAGGCTGGCAGTAAGAAGGGACGTGGCGCTAGTTAAGTACGTGGCGAGCATACTGCTGGGTTTGCTGCACCACCCCGAGGTGCTGGCAGCGCTGCGGCTTTGCGCACCGGACGGCTGCGTGGGAGCGCGCCGCCGTCCTGCACTTTTAGACGTGCCAAGGGCTAGGACTAACTTGCTCAAGTTTACCCCAATTTCTCGAGCCGCTCGGATTATTAATATAATAACATTGTCGGAAGACATTTTTGGGCAAAACCTGCCAAGATTTCTTCGTGGGGCCCAGATCGTAATGGAGAGGGGTACCCACCTCCCTTAATCTCGACTACTGATTAATTATACTTGACTCGTTAAGTATAATTTTGATCACAATGCTTTGCCATGTTTAATTAAGATAAATATTACTTTTTTTATATAATTAACGTGTATGTTTGTTTATTTTTGTTGTATGTTGTATAATTTGTTGTCTTATAGCATCGTATTGGACATGTCTGTAAAGGTGCTATAAATTAGTGGTAAATAAATAAATCAATAATAAATAAAATTTGTATGGCCTGCAAATAATTGTTTCGGGTCTGGCAGTTTGTGTATGTGAGTTTAAATGTTTGTAATGCACCCACGATACAGGAGAAATTCGTAGTGTGGGAAAATAATAAACTGAAACTCATAGCATTTATTTCGATTAGACCATTGGAACTTTAAATGTCATAAAAACAAAAAAGATGCTGCTACAGTCCCAGTCACAAAACATAGTAACTTGTGAAGGTACTGTAGTTGCCCATTCTAAAGCGTAGAATCTCTATGGAGTATAGGACAAGAAACTCCATAGACACACTTTTAAATCATAATATTCCAAAAAAACATGGTTTCATTATTCATGTTGAGAATATACATGTATTTATGTAAGAACGACGTAAAAAAAACGAGTAAATTAAGAGCGTTGAATTTCACGTAAACTGAGTTTTACGAATGTGTTTTTCGACGTTTTATAAGTGCCCATATGGGCCTATAGGGCCATACAGGCTCTAACATGTTGATATCTATTTTGAATTTTGTGATGATTTTTAATATCGATTTGTTTGTTTAGCTCAGTGGCATTAAATCCTACACGTGGACAAATCCGCAGGTAAAAGAGAGTCCTTTAAAAATATTATTACTTTAATATTTCATTCCAAACGAACATAAACAACCTTGATAGTTTAGCAAGTAGTGCGAAATCTTCAACTTTATATTAGCCTTGCGCCGGCGCATAAAACACCAATACTTGTGCCCTAAGGTAATTTTAACGGAATAATAATTTTATTTATAGATAGCCTTTAAATTATGCGTCTATAAATAATTTGTATATACTGTTTTAAAACTTGTACGATGCCTATAATTATGACAACGTACCTCCTTGCAAGGTTAGATTGTTGCGTTCTAAATAAACGAATAAAAGTTTAAAAAATCTAACCCATACACAGAGCCTATACTGGCCGTTTTAGAAGAGTCATGATAGGATTCTACTATAATATTAGTACTTTTACGGACTAAGGCCCGGCGCCCATTATCGGCATCGGCACGACTAAAGATTTTAGGTGGCAAATAGCAATAAACATTAACATAATGGTAATAATGAAGAAATTTCCATTATATATGGTCGTAATAACAAAAATACCGCTTCGGTATGCTTGAGGCTGCTGTATCGGCAGCCTTGAGAGTTTTTCGGGATGCTTCGGCAGCCTTCGGTACGCCGCCGGCGCTGAGGCAACACTCGGGGATAGCTTGCTTAAGGACGCCTCATCATTCCTAAGAACGTTGTAGCATGCCAAACCATATTTTCCGACAGTGTGCGCTTGCATGTAGGATGCCGAAGAATCCTGTTCTTTGCCGATGCCGATAATGGGCGCCGGGCCTTAAACCCACTCATGTTCCTTTTATTACCCTTTGCGTTCCGGGGCCGCGTATAGGATCGCTTTGCTGTCCGCATGTCTGTCTGTCAAGGGCCTTTGAAATTGAAATATGTATAAAATCATATCCTTACTAATACTATTAAAGCGACAGTGAGTTTTGTTTTTTACGTCTTCACGCCTAAATGGCAGAGCAAATTAAGATAAATTTTGGTACAGAGATAGTTGGGACCCTGGAGACGAACAAAGTTTTTTTTTTAAAGTTTAAAATGAGGGAGAGAGAGACAAAAGAGAGAGAGAGAAAATCTAAACTTAGCTTTGCTATTACATTAAGTAAGGCGCAAAGGCAAAAACTGCAATTTGGCAAAAACTCTCTAAGTCTATGCAGTCAAAAAATATGGCTGTTTATGTCACAAGTTTGTAATGAACCCTTGATAGCCGACTTTTTTTTTGGGTTGGGAAATCATCAAATAACTTCCCCCGCTCTGGGCGGAGCGGGGGGGGGGGGCGGTTCCGGGGCCGCGGTTTCTCTTTCGAATAACCCGCAACCCCGGCACGGAGGCCCTGGCAAGCCCCTCTGCTTTGCTGACATCTTAAGTCAGTAAAAGTCTGCCCCGTTCCGCCCAGAGCGGGGAAAGTTATTCGATGATATCCCAACTCGAAAAAAAGGTGTACAGCTCAAAGTATAAGGAAAGGTCACAACTATGATTTCGATCGCTTTGTACTAAAATCCGTGATTGCAATAAACGAACACTTGTGTAACATGGCGTGGTTATTCTTTCTAAACACTTTGCAACTCATTTGTAATACGTAATTGCAAGCAGGATGCGAAATTCTATCGCTCCACATTTTTTTTTACATCCGCCTGTATATTTAAAATGGCGGTACGTGTATACCTAGTGTGGTGAAGTTACGTAGTATATCGCTTTCGCATCGCGATTTAGGTATCCAGGACCTTATTTTCGACAGTTGAAATAGCGATCTGGGGGCCTAAAATGGCTGTTTTAGCAAATTTATGATAGGTATATAGGATAATTATGGGTATGGCTATCTGGCAGAATCTTGATGCTCCGAAATTTTTTTGGCATAACACACTTAGCATAATTTTTTTTAAACGAACATTTTAAATGCATAAAAATTATTTGATATAATTATCGTTTCGCATAATGTTGAAAACTTCGAATCTACAATTGCATACGTTTAAGATGGCAGAATTAATAAATAAAATAAATAAAATAAAATTCATTTATTTCGGATAACTCGATCCATATTAAAGACACATTAGATTAGACAAAATAAATTAGATTAGTTTAAAATAAATAAATTGAATTAAATTAAATTTGATCAATATAAATTAGATGAAATTAAATTATCTTGAATCAAATTAAATATCTCCAATAATAATCAAACTACAATAATTAAGGTTACATTCAAAAACATTAAATTACACGTTCGATAAGACATCTCCATAGTGGAGAAGACATCCTATCTGCAACAGTCCTCAGAATTCCATTGCAGCTGCCACGCATTCTGCAGATCAGGGATACAGTTTTCTTGCGGATAACTGCATGAAAACCATCAGTGCGGTACAGCGCAAACATCCCCGATGCACTACAGAAGCGAGGCAACCCCAACAACATTCTGAAGATGTTGTTGTATTGGACACGCAGGACCTCCAGCGATCTTTTGGTGTGACTGACCCACAGATTTCCCGTATAAAAGCTTTGACAATAAGCTTGAAATAATGTTATTTTAACTTGTTCAGAGCAGCGGGCAAATCTGCGGGCCAGCATGTTACCTCTCACCGCCAAGGCCCTGCGCTCCCTCTCAATATCCATATCATCTTCAAGACCCTCGGTAATTAAATGCCCCAGGTATTTAAACTTTGTTACACGATTTATGCAGAAGCCATTTAGGGTAATAATATGATGTGAATACTCGGAGCATCCACCGACGGCCCTAAAGACCATATATTCGGTTTTTTGGATATTATATATAAGCCCATGTGCACTAGCATAGACCTCACACACTTTTAACAGCTCTCCGAGACCTCTCACCGTCGGGCTCAGCAGCACCATGTCGTCCGCGTAGCTGATGTTGTTGACGCAGACGCCATCTATCGAGCAACCGACACGCTTACTACTGAGCTCAACTATAAGGTCATTTATGTATAGGTTAAAAAGCTTAGGTGACGTCAAACCTCCCTGTCTCACCCCGCTTTCCAACGTATATGCCTCAGAGAGTGTATTATTCCACCTCACAAAATTTGTTTGGTGAGAATACCAATACTTGAACATATTAAGCAGCGACACCGGTACACCCGTGCTCCTCAACTTTCTCCAGAGCACATCGTATGAAACGAGATCAAAAGCTTTTGAGAGGTCAAGGAAACACGCATATACCGGCGTCTTGCGGTCCATATAGTATTGGACAGTATGCTTGAGACCAACGATAGCAGCTTCTGTGGATAGCCCAGGTCTAAACCCAAACTGTGCATCATGTAGTTTAACATAATTATCAAGGCAGGAGTCAAGCATACCGTCCAGCACCTTAGCAATTATCGTAGCTAGTGATATGGGGCGGTAATTCCCCCTGTCCGAAATGTCTCCAGTCCTGTTCTTCACAATAGGCACTACGATGGTTTTCATTAAATCATGTGGTAGGTAAGAATGACTCATGCACATCGTGAAAAACATGACCAGGACCCTCGGTAGGTGAACCCCCGCATGCCATAGATGCTCCACACTAAGCCCATCGTGACCGGGGGACTTACCGCCAGTCATTTTCTTTAAAACACGTCTTAATTGACTAGCTGTAAAATGAACAGGCGACCCTCCCTCCTCACATCTGGGCTCAGTCCTGGCAAACGTCGCTGATGGGCCCAGCGGGGAATGCACCTTAAAATATTCTTTGAAAGTATCCGCAATATGTACATATTGTGCCTATAGTGGCTATTCTAGCAAATTCATAATAGGTATATAGGATAATCATGGGTTCCCTATCCGGCAGAAGCTTGATGCTCCGAAACTTTTTTGGCAAAACACACTTAGCATAATTTTCTTTGAACGTGCATTTTAAATGCATAAAAATTATTTGATATAATTATCGTTTCGCATAATTTTTAAAACTTCGAATCTACAATTGCATACGTTGAAGATGGCAGAATTAAATTTAGTATAGTTACGATTGGCAGAGTTCAAATTTCGCATAATATCGTTTAGCATAATGTTCATTTAGAGCGATGATTATTTGGCATAATTTCACTTTGCATACTATGCAGATGGCAGAATTGGCTAGGTTGGGTTAGGTTAAAACTGTGACCTGCTACGCCAGAAACGACTTGCCTTAATATAAAAAAAGAGATTGTTTTGTTTTTGGAACAAATATTTGTATGACCTGCAGATAGTTGTTTCGGGTCTGGCTGTTGTGTATCTGAGTTTAAATGTTTGTAAACGCACCCACGATACCGGACAAATTCCTAGTGTGGGGCAAGGTTTTAAAAAAAAGAAAAAAATACTTTGGTCCACCTGAAGACCGCTTCACTGATTACAATATTAGGCGGGTTGTTGCAGGTACACCTTGATCTTAGGCTACAGTTTTCTGGCCGTGATCAAGGCCTTGGCCAACAGCAGGGACAGTCTCACTATCACGGTTCATGAGAAACATCCTGGTGACAGACAGACAGATAGACTGACAGTAAAGTCTATAGGGTCCCGTTTAAGCCTTTGGGTATGAAACCCTTAAAATATTACTGGAAAAATATGGGTGTACTCTTAGGTGCCTCTGCTTTCGCGGGAGACGCCCCGGGTGCCAGGCGCCGCGAGAAGACTCCCGGCCACCGTAGACGCGGCTCTGTGGACGGTGTGCAATGGGTAGCTCACCATCCGTCCGGCCGTGTTGACGGCGCGTTCGTGTTTCACGCGCGTCTCAAAGAGATGTCAGCAAAGCAGAGGGGCTGGCCTCCGCCTGCCGGGGTTGCGGGTTGATCGAAAGAGATACCGCGGCCCCGGAACATAAAGGGCAATAAAAGGAACATGGCTGGGTTTTAGTCAGTACAAGTCTGACACTCCACCCCGCTCTGCCCAGAGCGGGGGAAGTTATTTGATGATTATCCAACCCAAAAAAAACAGGGTGATTTTTTTGTTACTTAGGTACTTTGTTTATATGTTTTAGGTAAAAATAACATCACAGAGCCAGTTTTGTTTACCTTGCCAATTTATTAGAGGTCAAATTAATTCGTCTTAAACACGGATTCTTTTTAAACATTATCACTTCCTTTTCTTAATATATTTTACATAATTTTTTACCTGTCTGAAACGAAGGACTCGTACCTTTTATAAAATCTTGAAAATTTTGGAAAAAATTGAATACATAATTAATACTAGCTATGCCCAGTAGTTTCTCCTGCTGTTTTGTGTCCCCTTCTGAAGATTACTATTACCTATTAGTGGTATGACAAATAAGTTTCGACAGATTCTCAGAACTACTGAATATATATTTAAAATTTCATAAAAGTCGGTTAAGCCGTTTTAGAGGAGTAACGCAACTTAAACTAAAGATAGATAGTAAAACAACACATTTTAACTTAACGAGAGTTTTGACTGACACCAGTTGAAAATGGTTTTGATGAATTTTGGTACTGAGATAGTTGAGAACCGGGAGACGGACATAGGCTAATTTTTATTTAAAAAAAGTGGGATGTGAGGGAGAAAGAGGGAAGAAAAGGGAAAACTTAGCGTTGCTATTACAAATCAATAAGGCGCAAGGGGAACTGTATTACCCCAAATTTAACGCGGGTGAAACCGCGGGCGAAAGCTAGTATAAAAATAAATTTAAGACGCCTTAACACGCAGAGCGCAGGCGGCGTGGTTGCATCGCGATTCTGGAGCTTCAAGTCACCGTACTGGGCACGTCCTGGCTCTTTGGCCAAACAGCAGTCGGCAGCAGACGACAATCGTTATCGTTGAGCAGTCACTAATACATTTTCAACTTTATACGCTAGCGCATATAGTTGAAATCTAATTGACGTTTACATATCGTTTTTGTTTGTTTCGTTCGTTATCGCTCAGCAGTTTTTAATAGATTTTCAACTATATGCGCTAGGGTATAAAGTTGAAAATGTATTAGTGACTGCTGACCGCCAACGATTGTCGTCTGCTGTCATCTGCCGTTTGGCTATAGGCCCTGGACGGAAAACTGAGCACGCGTCTCCAGCGACAAACTCCGCAGTAACTGGGCGCGTGCTGGTTAGGACCCTGGGCTCGCGTCTTCAACGACAAACACCGAAGAAACTTGGTACGTCCACCTGGTTGGGAGCCTGAACTCGCGTCCCCAGCGGTAATACCGTATTGTGTTAAATTGGGTCGTAATAAAAAAAAAAAAAAAATGAAAAAAAAATGTGCTGCCATGATGACGTTTTCACGTTTTTTAAAAATGAATTGTGTTTATTAACAAAATATTACAAATAAACATGATCATTTGTAACATAATTTGCTTAACACAACACATGAACATTTATTTAAGTTCTAAATTCAAAAATATTTCCTGTTTACCAACGTCATACTCTTGTTTTTCTTCAGCCTTTTAGCACGAAAGAGAAAGAGAAAAAACATTTTCAGAGCGATTAATGACAAAATACATTTGTTCTGTTATTAATTTGGCCGTAAGTGTATTGAAATCATTGAAATCACTGCTGTTCTCGTAATGAAAAAGATTCCTCACATCATGATCAAAAGGTACTATTTAACCATTACTCCATTTAACACATTACGTAACAGTAATTGCAGGTTACTGACCTCCACTGAAAAAAAAAACATAAAAAAAATCAAATGTGCCACTGACCTTAATTGCGAATTCAAGTTCTAGTCTATGGCCAAATGCATTAATTTAAATTTATAGTCATCTTAAACCTTGAGTCTTTGGCCTTATGGTTTAAAATATCATTGGTTATATTTCGTAATGATAGACAGAGCTAATCAATTTCCGTTATTTAAGTTGTTTACCTTAGCTACTTCCTATATTTTTGCATAAAACGGGTGCAGCTTTTAAATTCTGCAATCCTTACTAATATTATAAAAGCGAAAGTGAGTTTGTTTGTTTGTTACCTCTTCACGCTTTAATGGCTGAACCGATTTGGATGAATTTTGGTACAGAGATAGTAGGGAACCAGGAGACGGACATAGGCTCATATTTTTTTGAAAAAAGTGGGATGTGAGGGAGAAAGAGGGAAGAGAAGGGAAAACTTAGCGTTGCTATCAATAAGGCGCAAGGGGAACTGTGTTACCCCAAATTTAACGCGGGCGAAAGCTAGTACATTATAATATACCGTTTCTACTGCTTGAACCGAGGCTTACCTCCGACAGCGGTGATCTCTTGCGTCTGGGCCTAGTTCAGTCCATGGTCCAGAGTGAGAGAGAATGGGAAGTGGTCATCTCCAGACGTTTGAGAACCTCAATTGGTCCCTCAATTGGTTTTTTTGAAAAAAGTGGGATGTGAGGGAGAAAGAGGGAAGAGAAGGGAAAACTTAGCGTTGCTATCAATAAGGCGCAAGGGGAACTGTGTTACCCCAAATTTAACGCGGGCGAAAGCTAGTACATTATAATATACCGTTTCTACTGCTTGAACCGAGGCTTACCTCCGACAGCGGTGATCTCTTGCGTCTGGGCCTAGTTCAGTCCATGGTCCAGAGTGAGAGAGAATGGGAAGTGGTCATCTCCAGACGTTTGAGAACCTCAATTGGTCCCACCCGCCGCCGCGAGAGGCTCTTGGGGCGTTGGGAGCCGTGAGATGACTTCCGGCCACCATAGACGCGAGTTTATCGACAGTCAGCTAACTGCTAGTCCGTCAAATGACGACAAGGAGCTGTGTGCTTCTCATTCCCTGTCGCTCTGAACCATGCATTAAGACAGCAGAGTAAGCAGGGTACACCGCAACGGTGTGACCCACTGTGTTCTCCGAGCGATTGTCAGAATGGTCACACGCGGGCATTTCCTACCGCCTGATTATGTGCAGAATCTTCCCGAAACATCCCTGTCCGGTGAGGTTCTAAGTCAAGGGTAGATAAGGACACCACTACAATTTTTTAGGAGAGGACTTATCGCCAGCATTGTGGAGTGCCTTGGGTTGCGACAGCCGCTCTCTTCATACCATCATCATATCGCACCAGAGGTATTTCCGCTTAGCAGCGATTTTTCGCGGCAGTGGAGTTACTTTCCGTCGCAATGCATTCATGCACCACTTTTACAGGCGCGCGAAAACCAAATCCCATGACGATGATACGACAACGAAGCAAGAAGGAGCCTTATGGCTGCCGCCTTTAGTGTCGCGTTCAGGTTGTAGGTAGCTCGCCGTCCCAAGAAACTTGCCCATACCAGGGCCCAGTAAAGGCCCATGTTTTTAAATAAGCTGAATCATTGCAACACCGCTGGGATTTGAGCAAAGAAAAAAAAGCCTTTGAAAAGAAAAACTGCGTAAAATAAAAC
The DNA here is from genome assembly GCA_958449745.1 of Ochropleura leucogaster. Lineage (NCBI taxonomy): Eukaryota > Metazoa > Arthropoda > Insecta > Lepidoptera > Noctuidae > Ochropleura > Ochropleura leucogaster. The sequence goes on along the minus strand of OY288220.1, from coordinate 3,241,294 downwards.
AAAGTATTAAAAATGATAATTATCTCCCGAAAATGATTTAATATACACATTATACAGTTTTTTGCCCCTGACAAATGGAAACGGTTTGTATGGAAATTTGAAAACTTAAAAAAAGAACACACTAAAAAGAATTACGCATTTAAAAACAGATTTGTGCGTCGAAAACTGTAATGGTTATCTCATAATGACGCATTTTTGTAAAAAAAAAACAGGTGTAGGTCTGTTATTGTTTTTTTTTTTTTAAACAAAATCTTCGCATTGTATTTTAAGCCCGTATGTGTAAATAATTATTATGATTTGTAGTATATTACCAAACGACTAGGTTAAAAAAAATACTTGTTAGGGACATAGGATTACTTCTTTACTTCTCATTTTTAAATATAAAAAAAAAAACATTTAAAAATATAAAATAGTGGACCGCTGGTATCGGGAGCAGTGTCCGAGCTACCGGTAGTTAGGGCTCCAGGGCCGTATCCAGGAGTACTGCCTTCTGTATCAGAACCTTGATCCAACCGCCTAAGGAGACTTCGAGAGATGGTCATCGAGGGTCTTGGCCATCAGGCCATTGGCTGTAACTACTATCGGCACTATGATAGCCGAACTCACATTCAACATATATCAATAACCTCGTCTGCCAAGTCCATGTAATTTAGTTGTTTCTCGTCATGCGGGATGGTAACATCGACTATCATTACGCGGCGCGCTGATCGGTCTATCACCACAAAGACAGAGGATTATTTTTACCGTAGTAGTTTGGTATGCAGAACATGATCGGGATTAAAGCATAGAATTAATTTGGCACTCGGGTCAAATTTGAGCAAATTTATATCGAAACTAGCTTTCGCCCGCGGCTTCGCCCGCATTAAATTTGGGGTAACACAGTTCTCCTTGCGCCTTATTGATTTGTAATAGCAACGCTAAGTTTTCCCTTTTCTTCCCTCTTTCTCCCTCACATCCCACTTTTTTAAAATAAAAATTAGCCTATGTCCGTCTCCTGGTTCTCAACTATCTATGTACCAAAATTCATCACAATCGGTTTAGCCATTAAAGCGTGAAGAGGTAACAAACAAACTCACTTTCGCTTTTATAATATTATTAGTAAGGATTTATTCTGTTAAAGGTTAAGGCATAAAAGGGTTTTTGTTTTAAATACTAAATAGCAACATGCCAGGCGTGAAGCAATAATGCAGCCTAGAGTAGAGCACGCTTGCCTAAAAGAGATACATATTCACTCGAAATTCGAAAAGATCCAGATTATAATGATCGAGAATCTGGCAGTAACTTATGGAATAGCTAGCTTTTGCCCGCGGTTTCGCGTTAAATTCGGGGTAGTACAGTTCCCCTTTCCTGATTTGCAGGTACCTGCTACTTGTAGTTTTTGCCCTTTCGCTTTATTTATAGTTATAACAAAGCTATGTTTTCTTTCCTCTTTCTCCCCCATTTCTCACTTTAAAAATAGCCTATGTCCGTAGAGTCCCAACTATATCGGTTTAGACATTTAGGCGTGAAGACGTAAAAAACAAACTCACTTTCGCTTTTATAATATTAGTAAAGATTAATAGACTGGCGGTTAGCACAATAAATGAAGACGCATAGCACTGTGACAGAGTGGGTATTCCACCTCCTCTATTGCCTTAACCTCTTTCCTTATGGAACAAATCATATTAAAAAAAAAAGAATATTCATTTTTAGAATTTTTAACTCGTAATTTGCGTAATCTTTAACTCTTTTGGTTAATTAGTACAATTTTATCACGGCTAGCAGCTGCACCAGGGGCCTTAATCTTGGTAATCTGCTACATACTAAACTTGTCAAAATCAACCATTGTGCGATCAGTGATCGACCATTCTGACACTATTGTAATAGCAGACTAAGGCCCCTGTTCTGAAATATCTTATATTTTTAAAGATGCTTCATTTTTTAACTAAAAGCTTCCTAGTGCTTCCTTTAACTCAAGTGAAGTTTTGTAATATTGCTGTAATACCTAAAATAATATATACCCTTTTTTTTGAGGGTGGGAAATCATCAAATAACTTCCCCCGCTCTGGGCGGAGCGAGGACGAGTGTCAGACTTGTACTGACTAAAACCCACCTATGTTCCTTCCGGGGCCGCGGTATCTCTTCGGGTCGCGGTCCTCAATAAATAGTTTTATTCTTGTTGTTCGTAGGGTCCACCCGTGGGGCTGTGCAAATAAAGAAATACCAAACCTGTAGTAACTCCTCAATTATTATCTGTCCCATAACTCCCTGTATAATATTTGTTGTGGCATCGTTCAGAGGGACATGCATGATTGCCTTAGCGCCTTGTCCGCGTTCGTGGAACTACAACCATAGGAAGGTGACGCTTCACCGCATCTCTACTCGTCCGATAATAGAAAGGGGATGGGAGAATAAGGACTTGTAAATTTACAAACGGGCCTGTTGGTCTAGTGGTTAGTGGCCCTGACTGCTGAGCCGGAGGTCGTGGGTTCAATTCCCACCTAAGACAAACTTTGTGTGATGAGCATGATTGTTTGTTCTGTGTCTAGGTGTGATTTATTTATAATATGTATGTTTTTATAAATTATATAAGTATGTATATCAGTTGTCTGGTTACCATAACACAAGCTTTGCTTAGCTTGGGATCAGATAGCCGTGTGTGAATTGTCCCAAGATATTCATTTAAACAAACGAAGTACCTACTAATATTCGTGTTTAAAATATTAAACATTGATTGAAAGCTCATGCTTAGGCATCGAATATTCTGGATTCTTAAATGAATCTTGAATATTAATGATTTCCATTTTGAAGAAGTGTTTATACTCAATCCTTACGAATATTATAAAAGTGAAAGTGAGTTTGTTTATTTGTTTGTTACCTCTTCATCCCTAAATGGATAAACAGATTTTTATGAGTTTTGGTACAGAGATAGTTGGAACCCTGGAGACGGACATGGGTTATTTTTTAAATAAAAATGAGGGAGAAAGAAGGAAGAAACGGGAAAACTTAATTTTGCTATTACAATAAATAATGCGCAAGGGCAAAACTACAGGTAGCAGGTACCTGCTAATCAAGAAAGGAGAACCGTGTTATCCCGGATTTAAAGCGAGCGAAGCCGCGGGCAAAAGCTACTTTATATATAAATTAAATTGTTTAATTCTCATCCACAAATTAAAAAAAATCAGCTCTTAAGATGTAGGTAACAAATACAGATAAGTACTTATCACATACGAAATCTATGTTTAACAATGCAACATATTTTGTTTTTCTTACCTCATTATGCAGACTACAGACGTCAAAGATTTGATAATATTAGAACTGATAATGATTATTAAGTGTTTGTAACATTTTATATTCCTCTAATATATGCATGAATCACATGAATGTCCTGTTTCTACAAAATTGATTATCCTTAATCTATACTAATATTATAAAGCAGAAGAGTTTGTTTGTTTGAACGCGCTAATCTCAGGGACTACTGGTTGGAATTGAAAAATTCTTTTAGTGTTGGATATTCCATTTCTTGAGGAAGGCTATAGGCTATATAACATCACGCTACGACTAATGGGTGCTGAGCAGCGTGGCTGAAACCGCGTAGAACAGCTAGTAATATTATAAAAACGAAAGTAAGTTTGTTACGTCTTTACGCTTTAATGGCTAAACCGATTTTGATGAATTTTTGGTACAGAGATAATTGGGACCCTGGAGACAGATAAAGGCTAATTTTTAAGTGATAAAACGGGGAGAAAGAGGGAAGAAAAGGGGAGAGAAAGATTTTTTTTAGCGTAAGCCCAAAGTAATTATGTCACGCGGACAAAGTCGCGGGCGAAATTTAGTTATAAAATAAACTAGCTGTTTTAGCTGAAATTTAATTTAAAAAAAAAAGAAATTGTCAGCAAGTTCTGAAATTCCGTTTTTTTTTGGTTTCCATTCTTTTCCTCAAATCTCTTGTTTATATTGCATATTGCTCCGGGGTCCTTTGTTATTATCATCAACACGTAGCCTATGTCATTCCCAATTTGAAATTTACTTCCCAACACAATTTTATTACGATTCGATCAGCCGTTTAGTCGTGAGAATGTAACAAACAAACATACATGTGACGCTTTTACAATGACTACATTGATATTTTTTTTTTCGGGTGGGAAATCATCCAATCATCCCCCGCTCTGGGCGGAGCGGGGTGGCATGTCAGACTTGTACTGACTAAAACCCACCCATGTTCCTTCTATTGCCCTTTACGTTCCGAGGCCGCGGTATCTCTTTCGAACAACCCGCAACCCCGGACAACCCGCAACCCCGTGATAATATACCTAAGTGTGGATTTCTGAAGTTAATATTTCCATTTCAAAACAATTAGAAATAACGTTTTTGCGCATACGTTTAAATGCTTTATTTTTACACTTAATTGCAGAAAAACTACAACAAAAGTAAGATTAATGACAGTGCTTATAATTATCTTTTAAAATGGTTTTAGACTACGTTGTAATGTTTAAATTTCGTCATTTTTTTATGCTGTCTGACCTTATAAATGACTAGCTGACGCCCGCAGCTGTGCCCGCGTGATATAGAAAAAATAGTATCCTTTGTGTTATTCCAGACTATAATTTACCTCTGTGCCAAGTTTTATCAAGATCCGTTTAGCCGTTTTGTCGTAAAAGAGTAACAAACATCCCTACATCCATCGATCCTCATAAAAAATCGCATTAATTATATTATTAGGATGTATGTTTGTAAGATTGTGTAAGGAATGATATGAAGGAGAAAGGAAAAGATGATGTCGTGACATCCGTCAGGGGAGTATGGAAATAGAATGGAATAGAATGGGACAAGGGCAGGAAAATTGATGCAATTAATGTATGTATATATGTTCATATTATATCGTGATGGGCCAGAGGTTAAGTGGCTCACTTCTCATGTATAAGGTTGTGGATTCAAATCCAGGTAAGTACGGTTAGTAGTATGTAAACATAATAAGTTTAATGAAAAGCATTCAATTGTTTTCATTCCCCTTGCATGGGTTCAATTCTTTATTTAAACAAAACAAATTAAGCATTTTCCACCGACTTTCTCAAAATACAATACTTTTTTTAATGTTTCCGAAATCTGTACATATTTTTTTTTTCAATTATCTACTTAGGACAACAGCTTAAAATTGCGTTCAATAAATAAAATATTTATTGAAATTAATTAAAACATTTTCTAAGTAACGCTGATCTATAAAAATATTTTAACCATAACGAATAATACATAATTAATTACCGTTTCGATATAAACACAAAGTCTTAATTAATTAATTAATTCTTGGCGTTAAGCTGAAAACACATAAAAAACTTCTGTATGTAACCAGAAAACAGCATATCGACAAATTACCACTATTCCAGAAAATTCCATATATAGCTCTATAAAAAAAGTGTGTGTGTCAGCTCCGACGCACGACTGGAGTTTACTCCTTAAGTACGAGTATCTAACCATACGCAAAAAGAGTTTATTAAACTGAAAAGGTATTCATATGAAAGGGTAAATTCACAAATTAATGAAAAAAAATTGCAATATAAATACATCGACACTGATAGAAACAAACAACCCCAATAACATATAGTATATAGGTATAGTTGCCTATACAGCATACCATATGTACGTCTTAACTCACAGCCAAATTAGAAAGTTGCGCACTAAAGGTGCGCACCAAAAACGTGACACATTTTCGTTACTTTAGTAGGTTTTACCCCTCGGATTTTTCTCATACCGGGCGCCTTATATATGAAAATCGATTCTTAGGGAGTAAACTCCAATAAACTCCAAAAAATTAACAAGCCTAATCCACGCATAAAGTTTTGAATGATCCAGGCATCCCTGAATATTCCTCATTGAATTTACAAGATTGTCTGCAAGATTCGTCCGTAGAAGCTTTTTCCATTTTCTTCACTCTTGCTATGTGTTCGTCTGTGCTTATTTCTTTGAAATCCATTTCTGAGAAAACAAAACGAATAACATTACAAAATAATAAGAAAAAATTTTGAGGTGTTAAGGGACACCCAGATGGAAGTTCCTATAGAAATGAAAATATCTGACTTGCTTTCTATAAGAGAGAGAGAGACAGACAGACAGAAAAACATGCGACGCCGCACAGCTTACAATAGCTTACTATAGCAAAAAGTGTCGTGACAACTTTTCGTAAGATTTTTTTCCATCTAGCCCCCTTTCACAACGCGCGATAAGGAACTTCGTTCCAAAAATACACAAAATCAGATCAAGTATACAGCTTCCTCCTTAACAAATAACAGGCGCCTCGAAAAGTTTATCTATGGTGTACCATATGACACACTAATATTATAAAAGCGAAAGCTTGTATTTTTGTGTGTATGTTTGTTACTCCTTCATGCTCAAATGGCTTAACGTGTATTTAACTTTTCTATTTTTTTTTCTAGCAATAGAAAGCAAATCATCCATATACATTCCAAGAGAAAATATGTTATATAGATAATAAATCATAAATTACCAAAGCGATACAGATTCGGGCGTTTATACTTTCGATTTTTAAAAAAGATTTTGAAAATAACAAAACATTTAAATATCTTTTTCCTTATTTCGGGTCGTTAAGCCTTTCAGTTAATAAAATCTTTTTAAAAAAATAACTAAATACATTGAGTATGAGCAATGAGCAAGAACATTCCAATTATTTGGCCTGTTTTAATTATGATAATAATGCTAATTGCATTTTAATCAAATTAAAAAAAATATTCATAAAAAGAATTAAGTACGTTGTAAATTAATTAGAAAATAGCGCAAATAAATTCGTCTTCAACGCTGTCAGTTGGCTATGTCCCCAAAAGACTGGCCACGTTGTATGGCAACGCTAAGCCTCTGGCCAAAGTAAATATGTATGTATTTATCTATAATATGTATGTATTTATAAATTATATAAGTATGTATATCAGTTGTCTGGTTACCATAATACAAGCTCTGCTTAGCTTGGGATCAGATAGCCGTGTGTGAGTTGTCCCAAGATATTAAAAATAGATATAAAAAAAAGCCAGCCCTTGGGTCACGGGAAGTATCAAACAAACGTTTTGAAATATCCTTAAAAAAGGCTGTGAGCATAAGGACCCCACGGTCCCAGAGTTTCAACCCCAAAGTTTCAAGATCCTTTTTTTGAAATTGGTTAAAAATATTATCTTACCAGCCAATTCCCTCATAGATCTCTCATTCCCTCCAAGGTCCTTCGGTAGATGTTCCCTAGGAATATGGTCATATAACGACTCAATACTATTGTGTACCACTAATCTTTGGGCCAGTTTCGCACTTAGAGCTTGTTTGAAGACCAGCAGAATCGTATCGAAGAATTTGGAGCCGCTAACTAGGTGTATCTTCTTCATTCTTTGGCCCAATGCTTCCTGGAAACAAAAGTAGATTGTTTTTAATATTTATGTCATCTGGTTGTTGTAAGGTTATGTTGCTATCCTTATTATAAAAGCGAAAGCGAGTTTGTTTATTAAGAGTCCACGCCTTAATGGCTAACCTAATTTTGATGAATGTTGTTACAGAGATAGTTGGTACCCTGGAGACGGACATCGGCAATTTTTTTTTAAATATGGTGATATGAGGGAAAATGAGAGAAGAAAAGGGAAAACTTAGCATTGTTATTACAATAAATAAGGCGCAAGGGCAAAAACTACAGGTAGCCGGTACCTGTAAATCAGGAAGAAGGTGTCACCCCGAATTTAACGCTAAGCCGCGGGCAAAAGCTAGTTGCATACAAAACTTCCTCTGTTCCTCGGAAAGCATATCTAAACCCGGGTGACTAAGCTGAGTCACAGGTTACAGCAAAGAACTGTGACTACCACCTTTTTTTTGCCTTGTGGAAATATTATAGCAATTGTTCATATCGTAGAAAGAAAGGACTTTTATCTGCACAACCAAGTTGGGGTTTCTTTTCAGCCTAAACGGATGCAGCTGAAAACTACTATTTTATGTGAAGCGACTGCTGTTTTGACCTCCACAACCCAGTATCTGGGCAATACGATTCTCCGTAAGACTGGTTGTCAGACTTTCGGGCCACTGACTACTAGTAACGACAGTCAAAGCTCTACAAATGATAGTCAGGACCAACGGCTTCACGTGTTTTCCGATACACGGACGAAACTCGGTATGTAATGTGTAGTTACCCATCTACGAACGAGCCTAGACAAGCGAGACTTAACCTAGAGATGTCGAGCAGCGTTTATTACTTAGTCGCGATCTTCTTTTTTAAACTGAACTAGCGACCCGCCCCGGCTTCGCATGGCTGCAATGTAAAAACTAATATACTAAAATAATACGTATAAACCTTCCTCTTGCCGTTTACATCACAATTTTGAACTGCAAGTCGGAATCTAGCAGCGAGGGTTTCGTACAAAATTGTGACGTTAACGGCTATATCTATTGATTGCGTAGATTTTGAGAGGTAATTTTTTCATACCTCTAAGGGACTACAGACTAAATGGTTTTAATTTCAATCGATAGACTAGACAGAGAGGCAAACATACGGACAGCAACGTGTTCCTCTCGTGTATAAAGGTTCCGTTTCTTACCATTGAGGTACGAAATTCATAAAAAAAACAGCCTGGATTTGTACACAATTTGATGGAGTAACTTGTAAGAATCAAATTTTGGAAACTACTAATATACATACGGAAAACGTAAATTTAATATATTGAAATGAGAAAAAAGATGATGCTGGCTAGGGTGTAGCCCGCTTGCCTAAAAATCCAAGAACAGAAAAACCAGTAGCGAATTCCGACGGGTAGTTCGTTGTTCAGGGCGCCTAGCTTAAAAGTATTAGCAATATATCAGTAGAATAACGCAAACACTTACGACGATCAGCGTCAAAGCTTTGTGGATGATAATCGGATTGAGTTTCTTCACTGTGCCCAGTGTCATGTGTCTGGAGTCACCCACTAACTCATAACCGTTGCAGTAGTCATTATGCATCATATACTGGCCCAGCTGGAAAACAAATGAAAATCTTGAATTACATTTGGTTGTTTATAGACAACTTTAGTAGGTAAAAATAATATTGGTCTTCGTGGCCATTTTCGCAGAGTTTAGTCACAGGCGCGGAAGATATCATAGTGCACAAGTTCATTCTTTATTCTTGTAATCTGATTGAAAAGCAATCCGACACGACTGGAGAGGCCTTTTTTTTGTGAATGGGGAATCATCAAATAACTTCTTCTGTTCTGCAAGAGGAGCGCCAGACTTGTACTGACTTAAAAAACCCATGTTCCTTCTTTTACCCTTTATGTTTTTCTTTTGAACAACCCGCAACCCCGGCAAGTGGTGGCCCTGGCAGGCCCCTTTGCTTCGGAAAGAGGCCTAGGACGAAAAATACTCGTTTTGTAATTAATGGTAACTCATCCACGGACAAACCCAGAACAGCACTTGAAGATTAACTCAAGCGCCTAATATAAGTCAGCCCTTTTTTTGGGTGCTGTACAAAAATAATAACGGAACTTTTTGCGTTCCCGGGCCCCGGTATCTCTTTTAAATCAGTTGCTGCAGACTAGCAAGCAGAGGCCGTGACGAGCTCCTCTGATTTGCTGATTTTTTGCGCAGGCTTTCTTTGTTAGACAGACGGATGAAGAGCTACCCATTGCTCACTGTCCACACCCGCGCCTACGGTGGCCGGGCTCCCGACGCCCGGAGGATTATTCGACCCTGAGCCCCTCAATGGAGTTAATACGTCAACACTCACCACTATTAAATATCTGTAGTACGAGACCAGTTCCCATTTGTTATCATCTATTCCCGTCAAGTTTGATATAACTACTCGGTAGTTATCGGAAGACGGTTTTGGCAGGATACATGTGTTGCTAAAAGAAAATACAAACAAATATATAATCTACTAGCTTTTGCCCGTGGCTTCGTTCGCGTTAAATTCGAGGTAGCACAGTTCCCCTTTCCTGATTTACAGGTATCCGCTACCGGTAGTTTTTGCCCTTGCGCCTTATTTATTGTAAATAGTAATGTTATTATTCCTTTTTCTTCCCTCTTTCTCCCTCAAATCTCAATATTTAAAAAAAAAGACTGTCCATCTCCAGGGCCCCAACTATCTCTGTACCAAAATTCATCAAGGTCCGTTTAGCCAAGCAGTTTAGGCGTGTAGACGTAACAAACAAACAAACTCACTTTCGCTTTTATAAAATTAGTCAGGATTAATGCATATAATTTGTATTTATGTATTATTTTCCTTTGTTAATTTTCACAGTTGTTAATTACATTTTTAATATTTCTTAAAGAAATAATAAATAGGTTTCCGCCAGCATCGGAATCAGGGATCAAGCTACCGATGGTTATGGCTCCACAGTCAAGACCCTTCTTACAATGCGGGCAGTATCGAGGAGTACTGCTTTCTGAATCAAGCCCTTAATCCAACCGCCTAAGGAGAGCTTCGACAGATGTTCGTCGAGGCTGTTGGCTATCAGAACATTGGCCATTTGATGTATTTATTATTTAAATTATATTTACAGAAACACTTAGGAAAACAAAAGAAAAACAAATTATTCTTAATATAAGGTAAATGTACCTATTACGAAAGTCAAGGACAGGTTGTTTCAATCAGGTAAACGACCAAAAACATTTATGGTCATTAATTTTTTAGGGTTCCACAATAAAAACGTGAAAACATGATTCTGATATATATATAGCTAGCTATATATATATATATATATATATAGCTGTGCGTTGCAGTTAAGTTGGCTAACCTGATTACTTTCAGGATAGCCAACTTAACGGGAGAATCTTTAAGACCGCAAGCTAGCCAACTGAAAAACTAGCACAAAATAAGCTGTAAAAAGACTTATATTAAAGTCTAGATTACTTGATTGTCTGTCAGTCAACGGGCATAGAAACAACAGAAAAGGGGCATGAGCGATTGGCTGCTACAAGGCGTGTTTCGTGTTTGATTCCCGCACTAAACAAATATATTTTTGTCCAACAGCTATTCTACCATGACGTCTTAAAACAGAAGTATTCTGGAATACTTCTGTGCTGTAAGATGGTGCTAGACACCCTGTATAGCTCTCTATGCAGGGTGTCTAGCACCATCTCTTTCTTACACAGGAATAAGAACTGCTATTAGATATCATGGTACAGGTTTTTTTTTTACGAACTCTGGCTGTTTGTGCATCTATTTTTAAATGTACACTCACGATACAGGTGAAGTTCCCACTGTACGGCATCATCATCATCTGAATAGCCTTTTCCCAACTATGTTGGGGTCGGCTTCCAGTCTAACCAGATACAGCTGAATATCAGTATTTTACATGGGGCGACTGCCTATCTGACCTCCACAACCCAGTTAATACTGGGTAATACGATACCCCTTGGTAAGACTGGTTGTCAGACTTTCGGAACACTACCTGTAACGGCTGTCAAAGATTTACAAATGACAGCCGGGACCAACGGCTTAACGTGCTTTCTGAGGAAACTCTTTATGTGACGGGTGGTCACCCATCCACAGACCAACCTAGGCAAGCGCGGCTTAACCTAAAGACCGACCAGAGCGGCTACTATTTAAATAGCCACGAGCTCCTCAAGTTCCCACTGTACACGGCATCGTTCCTAAAAAAGAAACAAACGAGAACTCACCTCATATTGAACAAGTGTGCAAACTCGTTCTTTATGTCATAGTTCTGTAGGAACTCGGGCATCAAACTGGTGAAGGTGCATAACTTATCGAAACGTTGCTTGGCTCTTTCAATGGATCCTTTGCAGTAGATCAGGTAACGTTCTAGGAAACCTCGATCTGAAAGGAAGAAAAAACTTTCGTTTAGTGTTAGATAGTCCATTTCTTGAGGAAGGCTATAGGCTATATAACATTATGCTACGAACAACAGGTGCTGAGCAGCGTGGGTGAAACCGCGAGGAACAGCTAGTTATTAATATTAGGCTATGTAGCGTTGTCATGTCTTTGTTTCTCTTTCAGCCTGAAAAGATAAAGCGTGGAGAAAAATACAAATTAAATCATATTTTCAAAGTGAAGTATGTAAATAATAACAAAAGTACTTTTTGTTCTGTTTTTAATTTTTTCCATTAGTGTATGAAAAAACATTTTTTGATTCACGTGAGAATTTGTCAATGCTGTTTTTCGGCTCCATAACACCCTTGCCTATCGGCTCAGGCGAAAAATTTTCCTAAATTGAATCTAAATCCTTACTAATATTATAAAAGCGAAAGTTTTGTTTATTTATTTGTTACGCATAAATGGATTTTTAAACCAAATTTGATCAATTTAGGAACAGATATAGTTGGAAACGGACATAAGCTATAACTCGGCGGCCATAAGAACTTAAGTCAATTTTGAACAAAACTGACTTAAGTTCTTTTGCACGCCGAGTCTAGCATCTTTTAAAAAAATATTGAAATATGAGGGAGAAAGAGGGAAGAAAAGGGAAAACTTAGCATTGCTATTACAATAAATAAGGCGCAAGAGCAAAAACTATAGGTAGCAGGTACCTGTAAATCAGAAAAGGGGAACTGTGTTACCCTGAATTTAACACGAGCGAAGCCGCAGGGAAAAGCTAGTGTACTATATTTTATTTCTGCTCTCTCTACCTTCTTTGAGAATGCCAGTTCTAATAATGACGATGTATGAATGAGATGTACAATAATTTGCTATTAATATAATGATACTATTAATCAACTCTATCAAAGCAGACATTTATACCATTATTAATGATGATAAGATGTGTCTGGGGAGAATTATTGCGTCATACTTATTTGTCATTATTAGAAATAGGTAGTATTGTGAAGTGTCTGTCGCAAGTTATTCGCTTATAAACAGCCGCTGGGGTTGATCTTTAGGTTAAGCTGCACTTGCTTAGGTTGGTCTGTGGATGGGTGACCAGCCTACAGGCCGTGTTTCTCGGAAAGTACGTTGAGCCGTAGATATCTGTTGTCTTCTAATAGATCTTTGATGGTTGTTAAAGATAGTCAATATTCCACAAGTCTTATCTTAGTACTAGCCGCTGCCGCTAGAAAAATAAAGTATGCTATATTTTATTCCAGACTATAGACCTACCTCTGAGTAAAATTTCAACAAGATCAATTCAGCCGTTTTGACGTGAGAGAGTAACAAACACCGATAGATACATCCATCCTCACAAACATTCACATTTTATAATACCCCTAGGTTTTGCCCGCGGCTTCGCTCGCGTTAAATTCGGTAGCCCCTGATGGATTATTAATAGCAACGCTAAGTTTTCCCGTTTCGTCCCTCTTTCTCCCTCACATCCCACGTTTTTTTTTATAAAAATTAGCATATGTCCGTCTCCTGGTTCCCAACTATCTATGTACCAAAATTCATCACAATCGGCTTAGACATTAAAGCGTGAAGAGGTAACAAACAAACAAACTGACTTTCGCTTTTATAATATTAGTAAGGATAGTAGGATTTGAAGTACTTTTCAGTTAAAAGTGTTTGACACATGGTTTCTGATGTCACAACCGGCATCAGCTCAGGCGATGCGTTCCGTTTCAAGAAAAACGTGCAACATTAAAAAATATATTAACAAAAAGTTTTGAATTAGAAAAAAAAAGTTCATTGTTTAATTTTACAGCACAAAGCAGATTAAAATAAAAAAAATAAAAAATCGTATTATTTGCATATGGCTTTTTTAACTTTTTTATTTAAACTAAAAAGTACTACAGTGGGGCAACACTATCGTACTTTTTTCTAAATCGTGGGTGACTTTTGAAACATATAAACACACATATTCAAGCAGTCAGGCCCGGAACCACCTGTAGGTCATACAAATATTTGTTCCGTGCGGAGATTGTACCTACGATATGCAGATCAGCAGTCCATCGCTTAGCCACTGCGCCAACTACCTACCAAAAATTTGCTGCGTCCACATCCTATATTTTGACATTTTGAGCCAATTCAATAAACTTGATTTATTCCTCTTTTGCGGCCTTCAAAATAACCTTCACTTTCATTGTTAACTTTACCCTTTTTGCTATTAAGTGTTATGGCCAGTATGTCAAGGTTGGTACACCGCAACTGGTTTGACAAGACGTTGCTCATGCGAATGGCTTAATAATTTTACCTAGATTGCATTTTTAATCTACTTAATCGATACAATCAAGGATAACATTTTAGCTGGTTTCATTTATAGTTTTTATGACTACTCAGTCTTGTTTTTTTAATAAATGTGCTATAGAATTATTACTAATAAAAATAGATTAACGTCGATTTCTCACGGAGATAAACAACACAATTTTATTTAACATTTTGTCAGTACCTACATAATAAAAGTAAAAATTGAAAATAAAACAGTCGACATTAGAAAATTATTTTACTAAATGAAAGAGAATAGACCATTGACTTGGAACCTTTTGCTTATAATTATGTAGAATAACTCAGATGCAACTTTTGGTTTTTGGAAATTTATTTTTATAATACTACTCTGAACTTAAATTCATAATAACTTATTTTGGGGTATCTATAATTTATGTTAGGGAAAGTCGGGATAGGTAGTTCTACCACATTTTTAAAAATAATTGTTTATTTTGGGAGAAATAAAATGTTTTGATTTTTGTAGTGGGCTACACAACCCAAAACATTTTATTTGTAAATCTGGCAAGATTATTAATTTTCTTTATCTACAAATTCATGGTTCATGATTTTTTTATATTTTTGCATTGACCACGTAAATAAAGTTAAAGATAGACGACCCCGAAAAACTTGGAACGCACCTTGCCTTCCCTTGTCATAAGTACAGAGCCAAAAGACATGGTCCACTTAGTGATAGATGGAAAAACTTATCGATAAATAAATAAAATAACAATCGATTCAAGTTGTCTTTTTTTTTAAACTTGGCCCCACACTAGGTATTTTTCCTGTATCGTGGGTGCACTTACAAACATTTAAACTCACATACACAAACAGCCAGACCGGAACCCTACCTGCAGGACATACAAATATTTGTGCCGTGCGGAGATCAAACCCGCGACAAGCAGCGCAGCAGTCGACCGATCAACCACTGCGCCAACCATGCCAAAAATAAATTTAAGAATCAAATAGAAGTCACCTTGAATTTATTTTCCGTCTTTTAGTATTTTAAGAAAAATAATAAACAGTTGCCATGTCAGTTTTGTCAAGGTTTTTTAGTCTATCCACTTAGGTAACAAGTAACAAACACAGGAATAGTAGATTATTAACCAAGGGGATAAAGCAGTGTCTTCTGTCGCGGGTGACGATTTAAATCGCGAGTGTAACGAAGGACTCTAGGTTTACTCCCGAGCGTAGCGAGGGTGTTAAAAACTTAAATCACGGGCGAAGCGAGGGATTTAAGACGAGTCCTGAGTGTAGCGAGAGATTTAAGTTTACCCAAGACTAAGACAGCTTTATCACCGAGGAAAATACTCTACTTTTCGTACCATTTGCGAAAAAATTAACACAGTAATAATATGAGAAAAGCATTTATTAAAGATAATGACATTAAAAGTAAAAGTTAAGATTCGAACATTGGTCCAATTATTTATAAAGAGAGCTATACTTTTGTTTGGTACATTTATTGTTGATGAGTATGATTGCGGCAGCATTTGCACTGATGGAATCCGACAATACACTGTCACTGTCGCTTTGATTTAACAATGTATTTTTAGAACATTAACTTATTTATAAAAATAAACTTAACGTTTATGTATTTGAAGAAAACAAAATCGCGGCAAATTCCTAGACTAATATGTTTTGTCGTAAAAGCAAAGTAATAATCATAACTGCATATTAATTGCGTGATCCTTTTTAAAAAAGATGCTTAATGCTTTACATACCTACAAACTCAATGGTGTAAACACAGATGTAGTTCACTATTAAGTATTCCAATTTTAAATCACATTCTCTCCCTAGGGGATGAATGAAATTCAGTACAATATTCTTTCCCTGTTTTTGACAGATTAAAAATGACTATTGTTATGTCCGCTTTTTGGGGCATAGAATGTCACTTTTTTGAGCAAGTGGTACGAAAACTATATTATGCATTTTTACAGGACGCAATTTTATTTTTTTGATGTGTAGTGGGGGTCAGTGTAAAGCTAAAACCAAGTTTGTGGGGTCGCCAGAAAATATTCAGAAATTTGATAAAAAAAAACTATTTTTTACGAAAAAAAATTATTTTACGAAAAAATAATATCAGACCATTTTTGTAGATCGTTTTTTGAAGAACCTCTTTTAAACAGAACATTTTTCATTAAGTCAATAGCTAAGGTTTTACAGCGCCCCGAAGCGAGTACTATTTTTCAGTACTCTTAAAATATACCTATATTATACGTGTGTACTAATAATGTGTCATCAGTTATTGTTTTTTTTTGTTATTGTAATTTTTTTAATTATAAATTTTGCAATACTATTAAAAAATAATCAATGACTATGTGAAATAAAAATACTTAGATTTTGAATTCAGAACACACCAAACAACAGGCTAGCTAGACCAACGACAAAAAAAAAACGTACCAAACTCCTTGCACCGAAAATGAGGTTGTTTACTAATCCAATCTTCAAAATGATCTATATCTTGCTTCAATTTATTCAAATCATCATAACCAAAACATTTTCTCACATTCAACACCTGATTTTCATTAAACTCAAGTATCGGACACGGTTTTATTTCTTCCATTTTATTGCTCAGAAGTTTGATCACACAATGAAATGAAGAAAAATTGACATCAAGTTTTATACTGCAGTGTATGTATAAGCATTTATATCGTAGGTAGGTATTATAAAGTAGTAGCACTAGTGGGTTCCCTTGACGTCGCTTGGCGATTTTTTGGTCGCGATAGCTGAGAGTAGATAATGATTGGAAAATAAATCAGGGGACCCCATTTTGGGTACTTTTTCTGTTGCATATTTTTTTTGTTTTGGGATGGGAAATCATCAAATGACTTCCCCCGCTCTGGACGGAGCGAGGGGCATCTCAGACTTTTACTGACTAAAACTCCCCCATGTTCCTTCTATTACCCTTTACGTTCCAGGGCCGCGGTATTTCTTTCGAACAACCAGCAACCCCGGCAGGCTGAGGCTTTGGCATGCCCCTTTGCTCTTTGAGGCGTGCGTAGAATACGAACGCGCCGTCGACACGGACGGACGGTGAGCTACCCATTGCTCACCGTCCACATACCCGCATCTACGGTGGCCGGGTAAAAAAGTATCCTTTGTTTTATTCCAGACTATATGTTCATCCTCACAAACATTCGCATTTATAATATTAGTAGGTGTCGAATTAATTTTGTGAAAACATTAAAATTCAAATGTCAAGTCAATTTAGCTAATATAGCGTATTCTCTCAAACTTTTAAAACATGACATGTGTCATCCCCTTTTTTCAGATTGGAAATTATCAAACTACTTCCTAGATCTGCTACCCTACTATGACCTCTTATAGCAATTCTTATTCCGCTGAGGGAAAGAGACAGAGCTATACAGGGTGTCTAGCACCATCTCTTTCACTCAGTGGAATAAGAATTGCTATAAGATGTCATAGTAGCCCTTCTGGGCGGAACAGGGGAGTCTCATACTTTTACTGACTAAAATTCATCCATGTTCCTTCTTTTGTTCTGGGGCCGCGGTACCTCTTTTGAATAACTCGAATAACTGGTAATCAGTGGTCCTAGCAAGCCTCTCTGCTTTGCTGACATTTCTTTAAGGCGCGCATGGAACACGAACGCGCCAAACACGACACTGCCCGTTTCACACCCTTTTTTTTTTTTTTTTTTTTCGGGTAAGAAATCATCCAAAGACTTCCCCACCTCTGGGCGGAGCGGGGGGCATGTCAGACTTGTACTGACTAAAACCCACCCATGTTCCTTCTGTTGCCCTTTACGTTCCGAGGCCGCGGTATCTCTTTCGAACAACCCGCAATTCAATTCAGTAATTTAAGTCAGTAAAAGTCTGACATGCCCCCCGCTCCGACCAGAGCGGGGGAAGTTATTTGGTGATTACCCACCTCCAAAAAAAATGGCATTAATTTTGCAAAATCCAATCCTAATAAGCACTTACGTCTTAAAATTATCCCTCACATTATACTTGTAGTATCTGAGACACAGTGATGAGAGAGTTAGTGATTATCTCTTTTATATATCTCTACCTATATTATATTTCTCTATATATAACAAACATTTATATGTCTGAAGTTTTTCATTAAGAAACCCCTACAGATGACTTAACCGCACACAAATTTGTTAAGGTAGACTGTCAATCACCCGAAGTAAATTGTCATTCATAAATATTTGCAACTGATTTTTAAATTAAAAACGTAGTCTTCAAATAAGCTGACAGACTGAATTGAAATATAATAATAATTTGACTGAAATGCTACAGACAAATTGTATTTGCAAATTTTCAAAAATCGACGTATTTAATGTAAATTTGGCGGCACTGTTAGTGGGTGATATGAAGGAGAAAGGAGTAAATGATGCCATGACGTCTGATAGGGGAGAATGGAAGAAGAAAACGTGTTGCGCCGACCCCAAATAAAATGGGACAAGGGCAGGAAAATGATGATGTTAGTGGCTTAGCGATCCACTGCTGCGCTGTGTGTCACGGGTTCGATCCCCGCACGGAACAAACATTTGTGTAGCCTACAGATGGCTGTTCCAGTGTGGGTGTGAAATGGAATTATAATGACAGTTGAACCTACAATTCAGTAGCAAACAAATCTCAACAAGAAATACTGTTAACAATGTAGAAATTGTGTAGGATTTTAATCAAAAATTATTAAATCATAAAAAAAATAGCCTCAAATAAAAGTCACCAATTTCCAAAACTGAAGTTATTTTTCTTTTTCTATATTACCGCGACTCGGCAAGCGTAGTGTAGGACGCCCTCCGACCAGGTGGGATGACGATCTAAGAAAGACTGCAGGCAGTTGCTGGATGCGGCAAGCTGAAGATAGGGCGCTATGGCGCTCATTAGGGGAGGGCTATGTCCAGCAGTGGACTAATATAGCCTGATGATGATGATGATATAACTGTGAAGTAGAATTTATTTATCGTGAAAAAGATTATTCTTACAAGCATACAAAATACTTTGTTTGTGATTTTTAATTGAGTATTTTTTGCACGTGCGTCATAATTAGTTATCAATATACATCTTGTGTTTTGCAGTGGCGAATCTAAATAGACGAAAACAATTAAAATTCCTTATCACCTCAAGGTGATTTACTAATATTATTACCTACTCTTATTTGTTATACAACGAATTCAAAGGCGATTAAAATGTTATTTTGGTACGCAATTTAAAACGAATCCTTCACAAAAATTTGAATAAAGAGTATTTATTAAAACTTTATGCACAAATAAAGATTGCACAAAGGCGGACTAGCAGTCTATTTTAAGGTGATGCAGAGACAAAACACATTAGGTGTGATAGCAGAAATACAGGATATTAGATAACAAATATAAAAAAAAACAATTATATCAAGTACTAGCTTTCGCCCGCGGCTTCGCTCGTTAAACTTGGTATAACACACCAAATAGACCTGCAGTTTTAGCTCTTGCGCCTGATGAATTTGTAATAGCAACGCTAAGTTTTCCCTTTTCTTCCCTCGTTCTCCCTCATATCCCACTTTTTTTTAATAAAAATAAGCCTATGTCCGTCTCCTGGTTCCCAACTATCTCTGTACCAAAATTCATCAAAATCGGTTTAGCCATTAAAGCGTGAAGAGATAACAAACAAACAAACTCACTTTCGCTTTTATGATATTAGTAAGGATTAATGTTTTAAAAAATACATATTATACTCCAGTAATCCCCAAAGAATTGGGCAGAGGTGTACCTTTTGAACGTCTGAGCAACTTAGTCGATGGTCTGACACTTCCTTCATCCGACGGCGACGCCTGGAGCGTCTCCCGCGTCTAAGTTGGTTTGTGGTTCTCTCCGTCAAGCCTCCAGCTTACTTCCTTTGCTACCATAACTGCGAGCTAACGTGTTATGTTTGTGTCATTGTCACACGTTTTTATTAAAGTAGCTAATTGAGCTTAAAAACTTGATAGGTGTTAAGGGACACCCGGATGGAACGAAGTTATAATTTATTATGAACAAAAACCTGCAAACACTCAACAACAATAATCGTCGCGACACCACACTGTTTAATGCGAAATAGAAAGACGATACGAAAATAACTGGCTTGATTTCTATGAGAGAGAGAGAGAGAGAAACAGAAAAAAACGCGCACACCGTACGGCTTACAACTATAGCAAAAAGTGTTCCGTCCAGCCCCTTTCGAAACGCGCGATAGGGAACGTCGTTCCAAATAAAATGAAAGAAGGTTTTGTATGCGGAGGTGAAATCATCAAATAACTTTCTCCGCTCCAGGCGAAGAGGTGGAGAGTGTCAGACTTTTATTAACTAAAACCCACCTAAGTACCTTATTTTGCTCTTTATGTTCCGGGGCCGCGGTATCACTTTCGAACAACCCGCAACCCCGGTAGACGGTGCTTATGACAGGAAATTTTGATACTAAAAGAAGTCGGCTTAAGCCATATCTGATGAATAAATTAACATTTTTAAATTTTGACATTTAACTTCTTATTTATTAAATAATTATGTTATTTTTGCAAGTTTTTGGTAAAATAATTCGTTGACAATAATGGCCTTATGCTCTTGCGCACAAGGTTACAAGGAACATTATCGTGATATAAAAATTTGCTTTCTACAATTCCAGTCTAGCCAAGAACAGCCTTACTAGTCGGTTAAAAGGCTAAAAAGCCTTGAAGATTGACTCGTGCGGTAGTTTTAATGTAGCTACAAGCTTTTTACGTATAAACATACTATATCCTTAAGCAAGACTGCTAAAAAACAAACCTTAGTCTAATTTGTCATTAATAATTGTTTTATCTTTAAACAATGGGTTAAGTTTGCTAGTGAGCAATCAGCAAGTACTAATTATAACCCATTGTTTTATTTTTAACTAGCTGTTCCACGCGGTTTCACCCACGCTGCTCAGCACCTGTTGATCGTAGCGTGATGTTATATAGCCTATAGCCTTCCTCAAGAAATGGACTATCCAACACTAAAAGAATTTTCCAATTCCAACCAGTAGTCCCTGAGATTAGCGCGTTCAAACAAACAAACAAACTCTTCAGCTTTATAATATTAGTATAGATAATGAATCTGTTTTAATAGTTTTCCGATTATTAATCGAAGGAGGAGTTATGTAAAGTGGACCGACAGTTTTTTTTTATCAATACTCTTTTAATGACAACAAAAAAACATCGCAGTAACGAGTTCCGTTAAAACTTGCGACATAAATTAATGGCCATATCTTTTGACTGTGTAGACTTAGAGATATGATCTTTTCACAACTCTAAGAGACTACAGATTTTAGTTTTTGGTTTAAATTTCAACTCGATACCTTTACGCGTTCCTGAGATAAAGTTGAGTCTTGACAGACATTCAGACAGAGAGACAAACAACAAAATAATCCAATAAGTTTTTTTTTTCCTTTTGACGTACAAAACCAGTTAATGCTGCTCTCTCAACAACGGATCATTATATTTCAAGTACAATGAGAGATCCGCATAAACTGGTTTTGTATAGGTTGATGTGTAGTCGTGTGTAACATAAAAATCACCGCGGTACCTATCTGTCAAGATAAGGTAAAGATGACTTAATTAGAACACACCCATTTTACCAGTATTTTTTATTTTCATGTCATAAAGGTCGAGCCTATTTATATAAACCTGGTTTAATTCCAAATATCAGAGCTGCTACTCCAAAGAAAAAAAAACAATTTAATTTTTGACTGACCTGATTGAATCCGGGTCCTCCATACTTAGCAGTTGCTTGCAATCAGTAAACTAACCAGGCATGTTTTTATCCTTATAAATTGATAGCCCACTAGCTGGCGCCCATGGTTTCGCCCGCGTAACATAGAAAAAAAAGTATCTTATATGTTTTTCCAGACTATACTGTTTTGACGTGAAAGAGTAACAAACATCCATTCATCCATCCATTCTGATGTATAAACTCTATTACTGTAATTTTTTATCAAAATTCGTTTAGTAGTTTTAGCGTAAATGTGTAACAAACATTCATCACAAATCATCAGAAACTCGAACTTATATAACACTGTGTATTACATTTAAGTTCTCATAATTGTTAAACGAGCTGATAATTTTTATATAACTATTTTAATTACATCTATTTCAATTGACATCAATGATATGTCACAATGAATCGTGTATAATATCTGTAACAACGGTAACTGGTTCCATTATCTCGTTATATAACAGGTAAAAACAAGACAAATGCAAGTCGGACCCGGTTTCAAACGTGCGACATAAACGGCCTTATGTCGCACAGATTTCTTTTAATTGGGTAGACTTAGAGAGTTGATTTTTTTTACAGTTTCGTCGACCTATTTTCTATAAAATTTGCATGAATAATTTCAATTGTTTAAGTTTTGAAGAATTAAATTCTTAAAAATTTTAGTAATATTGCATATTATATTATTACCAAATAAAGTATTCAATAATGTTTTATTTTAATCAAATCACAGCTAAAAAAACAGCTAGTTTATTTTATAACTAGCTTTCGCCCGCAACTTTGTCCGCGTGACATAATTACTTTGGGTTAACGCTAAAAAAAATCTTTCTCTCCCCTTTTCTTCCCTCTTTCTCCCCGTTTTCTCACTTAAAATTAGCCTATATCTGTCTCCAGGGTCCCAATTATCTCTGTACCAAAAATTAATCAAAATCGGTTTAGTCCTTACGGCATGAAGACGTAACAAACTCTCTTTCGTTTTTATAATATTATTAAAGATAATCAATTTTGTAGAAACAGGACATTCATGTGATTCATGCATATATTAGAGGAATATAAAATGTTACAAACACTTATAATCATTATCAGTTCTAATATTATCAAATCTTTGACGTCTGTAGTCTGCATAATGAGGTAAGAAAAAAAAATCACGTTGCATTGTGAAACAGATTTCTTCCGTGATAAGTATCTGTATTTGTTACCTACATCTTAAAAGATGATATTTTTTAATTTGTAGATGAGAATTAAACAATCCTTACTAATATTATAAAAGCGAAAGTGAGTTTGTTTGTTTATTTGTTACCTCTTCACGCTTTAATGGCTAAACCGATTGTGATGAATTTTGGTACATAGATAGTTGGGAACCAGGAAACGGACAAAGGCTAATTTTTATTTAAAAAAAGTGGGATGTGAGGGAGAAAGAGGGAAGAAAAGGGAAAACTTAGCGTTGCTATTACAAATCAATACGGCGCAAGAGGAACTGTGTTACCCCAAATTCAACGCGGGCGAAGCCGCGGGCGAAAGCTAGTAATATTATAAATGCGAATGTTTGTGAGGATAGATATTTGTTATTCTTTCAAATCTAAACCTTTGAAAGGATGTAGATTATAGTCTGAAATAACACATAAAATCCTTTTTTCAATCCTCACGCGGGCACCAGCTTGTAAAATTATATATTTGTAGCATACCATGACGTCGGGGCTCTTGGCCATTGGCCGTAACGACAATTGACGCAATGATAGCCAAGCTCATATTACATGGTATGTAGTACTCAAATGACATAACTTTTGATATGTATATGTGTATTAGTATCCGTATAAAAATATACGTTTTTGTTAACAAAAAGTTTTAGATATAAATATTTCATATAATTTTTGTACCCCCTATCACAATGTTGTCGTATTTTACCCAAAGGTTGACTGGTAGAGAATGCCTTATGGCATTAAGTTCGCCTATGTAGGTACATGAAATTTAAATAAATATATAACTAAGTAACTATGTACTTTTCATTATTTATATCAGATATAAACAGTTTTTTTGTTACTACCTACCCATTTTCAAAAGTAAATGAAGAATGACATTATCACATGAATAAATTGTCTGAAGATATTAACTTGACAAAAAATATGGTACTTACAGAAATAAAAAAATCTACTTATTATTGATAAAAACAATTGTTAAGGAAATAACTTGTCTCTGAATTTTTTTGAAGAATAGATTAACAAAAAAGGTTTACTAAATTCTTATTTACATGATCATATTTTGAAATTATAAACGACAATCGTAATTTTATTGTGTACTTATTAGTTTATTTTATTGGTATTGTGTTTAATATTTACATATAATGTTTAAGTTCTCGAAATTTAATAGGTAGATATATAAAACAAAACCTTTTTATTGGGATATCACTATGTTGTCGTATTTAACCCAAAGTTTGACTGGTAGAGAATGCCTTATGGCATATTATGTACCACTTTTATACATGAAAAGTTTAAATTAATACAAATATATTAAGTCAATACACGGTCACAATACAGTTAAAAATTGAAACAATATCACTTTTATGTTTCTCAGGTATACTTAACTAGCATTTGCCCGCAGCTTCGCTTGCGTTAAATTCAGGGTAACACAATTTCCATTTCCTGATTTTCAGGTACCTGTTACCTCTAGCTTTTGCCCTTGCACTTAATTTATTGTAATAGCAAAGCTAAGTTTTCCCTATTCTTCCCTCTTTCTCCCTCATTTCTCACATTAAAAAAAGCCTATGTTCGTCTCCAGGGTCTCAACTATCCCTGTACCAATATTCATTAAAATCAGTTTTGCCATTTAGACGTCCCACAAAATAAACTTATTTGATTTGTGTTAATTACGAATTTGAACAATGTAACAAGAATGTAGATTATGGTGAGAAAATAAATAAGTAATATTCAAGTTTCATGTATTAGGGGGCAGCCTATCGCCATCAAACAGGTACATTGACGACACAGTTGGCGCAGTGGCTGAGCGATTGACTGCTACTGCTATTCACAAGATAAAGTGTATTCCGAGTTTTAAATAACGTTATCATGAAATTCTGAAAAGTTTAATTAATAATTTTGTTTGCATGCCAAAAATTAAAATGAACTTTATCTGTAACGTTTTTATTTGCAGGCCAAAAAAAGTAATATTTGGTGTTTTTTACATCAGAAATATCTCAGTACCAGCAGTGGAGGCTGGAAAAGATTTGTTTTTTTTTTAAATCGTTGCCCCACACTAGAATTTCTCCTGTATCGTGGGTGCGTTTACGAACATTTCTCACATACACAAATAGCCAAA
The DNA here is from genome assembly GCA_958449745.1 of Ochropleura leucogaster. Classification (NCBI taxonomy): domain Eukaryota; kingdom Metazoa; phylum Arthropoda; class Insecta; order Lepidoptera; family Noctuidae; genus Ochropleura; species Ochropleura leucogaster. The sequence goes on along the minus strand of OY288220.1, from coordinate 3,216,197 downwards.
CCCAAAGCAACTATCTGCAGGTCATTCAAATATTTGTTCCGTGCGGGAATCGAACCCGCGACACGAAGCGCTGTGCTTAACTTTTTTTTTTAAAGATAGTCTCAAACATTATTCTGTATTGTCATTATGTAAGTTGCCAAATATTTGTATCTGGATCTCTGAGTTTCTTTCGGCTGTTTTTTATCAGAGTAGTTGGGTACGAAACACCGGCCTCATCTAGTATAAAAATACAACTATAATAATAATTTACGATAATAATAATTTTATGTGCAGTTTTATTTTTCCTTGAATATTTAATTATAATTACCTTGTTTTATCAGTTTCTTGAATATCAACTTAAATATTTATTCATAGGTCACAAATAATCAAAGCATTTATTTTTAGTTGGCTAAACTTGCAACATTAACAGCCATATCTTTTGTCTGTGTAGATTTAGAAGGTTGATTTTTACACAACACTAAGAAAGCCCAGAGACGAGTAAGTGGTTTTAATTTCAACTCGATACCTCCGCGCGTTCCTGAGATAAAGGGTCTTGACAGACACACGGACAACAATGTGAGTCAATAATAATATAATAGACTAGCTGTTCCTCGCGGTTTCACCCACGCTGCTCAGCACCTGTTGGTCGTAGCGTGATGTTATATAGCCTATAGCCTTCCTCAAGAAATGGACTATCCAACACTAAAAGAATTTTCCAATTCCAACCAGTAGTCCCTGAGATTAGCGCGTTCAAACAAACAAACAAACTCTTCAGCTTTATAATAATAGTATAAGTATATCTAGAAGTATACCTAGATTTCGTTTTTTTTTTCATTTAAATTTCAAAATTCATTAAAATCGGTTGGGTCACTTTGGCGTGAAGACGTAACAATAAGGCATCTTAAGCAAGGCTAAGGGTTCCGTTTTTTCCTTTTTAGGAACGGAACCCCAGATAAATTAAGCTTTGTAAAAAATGTCACTTAAAAAAGCTAATAACAGGAATTGCTTGGTTTAAATTATCTTATTTTGTCTTTATTATAAGCCCATATGACTTCAGGCGCGAGTAGCTGTATCCAGCGGTTTTACCCGTTGCTAATCTGATAACGATCATCTTTTATACAAGCATGATATTTTTTTCGTTTTGAGGTGTACGGAAACCTGCAATTTTTTTTTATCATATGACCAGTCTTGCGACTCGTCAAAACCGCGACTTCTTCTACGTCTTAAGACCACGACTCGGCAAGCGTAGTGTAGGACGCCCTCCGACCAGGTGGGATGACGATCTAAGAAAGACTGCAGGCAGATGCTGGATGCGGCAAGCTGAAGAGAGGGCGCTATGGCGCTCATTAGGGGAGGGCTATGTCCAGCAGTGGACTAATATAGCCTGATGGTGATGATGATGACCAGTCTTGATCTTGTCGCTACAAACGATAGCCCGTTTTCATGATGTCACATTCGCAAAGAAGCTTGTCAAAAACGTTGTCTTGAAAAGATCGCTTTTAGCGATAAGATCACCCATTGTGTCACCTTATTTATAAGTTTGTCTAGTGTTATTCTTGTTACTTATAAGTAACAAGAATAACACTAGACAAACTTATAAATGGTGTACATAATAAAGAATATTCTATCTATCTATCTTTCTTGATGGCCAATGTGAACCCAAGCTCGGCCATACCACCATGCCATCTAGCAACCCCCTAGTATCGTGTAAGAGAACAAAAGGTATAACCAAAAAGTTCTACGTGCTGCCATTAGGTATTAAAAAAGCTGAAAACTAATTATTTTTTAAAAGAAAAGTTAGGTACCACTATTCAGATCCGTCAATTAAGTAATTAATGTTAAGTTTTACGTTTGTTTTTTTTTTATTTATTTTATTTGTCAATCGGTATTTGTGTCTGTATAAGTATATAAGTTTTCGAAAACAAATACTTGTATTATTTTTAATATTTTTTTTACCCTTTCACAATGTTTTGTTGATCAAGCAATTTTGTGCTAATTGTGTTGTTATATTCGCATTTAACCATATTTTTTACGCCTCTGGCATGACAAAAAGACCTAATAAACTTTAATTTAAAAACTGTATTCACTACCTATGTTACACAAATAAAATGATCATGATTTTGATTTGAGTTTTGATCATTTGAATTTTTTCTATTTTGTCTCTACACACTGCGTTTACATAATATCTCATCCAACTTTCTGCTAGAAGAAATCTTTACTAATATTATAAAAGCGAAAGTGAGTTTGTTTGTTTGTTACCTCTTCATCTCTCTTGATGAATTTTGGTACAGAGATAGTTGGGAACCAGGAGACGGACATAGGCGAATATTATATAATAGGCTTTTTTTAAAAAAATGTGGGATGTGAGGGAGAAAAAGGGAAGAAAAGTGAAAACGTAGCGTTGCTATTACAAATCAATAAGGCGCAAGGGGAACTGTGTTACCACGAATCTAACGCGAGCGAAGCCGCGGGCAAAAGCTATAATATTATAAAAGCGAGAGTGAGTTTGTTTGTTACGTCTTCACGCCTGAATGGCTAAACTGGGACCCTGGAGATGGACATAGGCTATTTTTTTTAAAAGATTGAAATATGAGGGAGAAAGAGGGAAGAAAAGGGAAAACTTAGCATTGCTATTACAATAAATAAGGCGCAAGGGCAAAAAATACAGGTAGTAGGTACCTGTAAACCAGGAAGGAAAGGGGAACTGTATTGCTCCGGTTGCTCCGACTTTAACGTGAGCGAAGCCGCGGGCAAAAGCTAGTTTCTAATAAAATAAACAGTACCTTTTTGCTCTTCTGTTGTAATGTAATGTCCTGTCAAGTATTTTGTGTGTAAATAAATAAATGTTATCGTATTTAACCCAAAGGTTGACCGGCAATTAGTACTTGCTTTTCAACTGGATGCTCTTAATGTGCTTGCTTTTCTACATCGTTCTCACATGTATGTATAATCTCAACATAAATGAAATATCCATGACTTTGTAAAAATATTATGATTTAAAAGAGTGTCTATAGAGTTTCTTATCCATTCTTCTCTATAGAGATCTACACTATGAAATGGGCAATTACAGTACTTTTACAAGTTATTATGCCTTGTGACTAGGACTGTAGCAGCATCTTTTTCGTGAGACACACAATTACGTATTTGTATTTTGTATCGTTTAGTTTTAAGTCTTTATCTCACTTTGTGTGCACTTGTGGCATGGGCCAAATAAATGTTTTTTCATTCTTTTTTTTTGTTTTCATGACATTCAAAAGTAATGGTCTAATGCACTGAGAAAAATGTCATTTTGGCATAATCTTAAAATATCGTGACGTCGTTGGTTTAAAATATGCGTTGTCCTAAAATATGTTGATAATAATCGAATGAATTCGATTCCATTTATATTTCCATTTTTTTTTTGGTTTAGAAACTAATATAAGATATTGCAATTTCAGGCACTACTTTTGTTATCTTTTCCTAATAAATATTTTAGTGGGGTCCTGGTGACCTAAAATACAGGCCTTGGCTTAGTTTAGGCGCCAGTCTCCCACAAATAAAATACATTTATCCTGTATCTATGTTACATCTTAACCCTTAATTGGTCGCGTGGGGTGTCATGCACCCCAAAGCAGGTTTCCAGGCTCACAACTTTTTATAATTTGAATTTAGCGAGTTGGCCTTCTAGGTAGCTTCGTAAACACGTAAAACGTACACGATTCAGTTGCAAGCGACTCTCTGTTGTGGACGGTTGGGCTCGGAGAGCGTGTTTGGGGTGCACGACACCCCAGGTGACTGTTTGTGTGGTCTAAATTCCGAGGTAGTGAATGATAGTCAATTTCATTGTATCCGTTTCAAAACATTGTAATTTGAAAAGTAATAAATGGAATAAGTGTTCCGTTGTAATACTTCGACATTTTTGAGGTTATGATGTTCGAAATGCCAAAAACATGTGTGCAATGACCATATGAATACAGTCTGTCAAAATTGGGACGATAAAAACTAGGATTAGTAAAAAAATATTTTTCATATTTTAAAAAAAGTTAATTATGTTAAAAATACGTTTAAAAGTTGATTAATACGTAAGTTCAAATGTTCTTATTAATAAAAGTCAGATTTTGCATGTATTTCGTATTTTATTTAATTTCCTAAATCTGGGGTGCCAAACACCCCTCGCGACCGTTTATGCAACTTTTTAGGCGCGCCCAATTAAGGGTTAAGTACTGATTTAATTTATTTGTGGAAGAGAAATGAACAAATTTATTTTTATTTTTATCTTAATACATTTCAGTCCTAGCGTAATATTTACTTATTATCAACATATTTTAGGACAACGCATCTATTTTAAACCAACGTCACGATATTTTAAGATTATGCAAAAATGAAATTTTTCTCAGTGTTGAAATAAATGCTTTGAGTTTGTTCTACCATTGCACATGAAGTTTAAACAAATAAAAAATGAAGGGTTGGAAATAGTAAAACAACACAATTAAAAATACTAAGTCCCATTTAATCCAAGCTTAAAGTTCTAAAACTTCCAGGCATTCCCATATATTGTTCGTTAAATTTGTCCAGCTGTCTCTTCGATTCATCTGTACAAGCCTTGTTCATCTCTTTCATGAGCTCTACGTGCGTATCTGAAGATAACGTCTTGACTAGATTACCTGAAAATTGAAATGTTGAAATGTATAGTAAAAAACATTCCCCAACAACACAGACGTGTTGCTGGGGAGTTTGTTCCGCCACTTTTTCCACCTTCTAACTTGCCAGACAGGCTGGCCGGTTAGAAGAACCAGATTTTATACATATTCTTTTAACGGCAATATCTTTTGTTAGCGTGCATTTAAAGGGTTAGTTTTTTGACAGCTATAAGGGCCTATAGATTTGAGTTTATGTATATTTCAAGTAGGCTTAACTTGCAACATTAACTGCTGTATCTTTTGACTACGTGAATTTAGAGGGTTGATTTTTACACAGCACAAAGGGATCACAGAGTTGAGTCGTGTGGTTAGTGGTTTTAATTTCAACTCGATACTTCCTCGCTTTGATAATTGGTTGCCTTATGATAATTGGTCTTAACAGACAGACGGGCAAAAAAGTGGTCCTATATAAGGGTTCAATTTTTTCTCTTTGCGGTACTGAGGCCTAAAAGATCATTTTTATTTTGTGTATTTCGATTATTTTATCATCATCTGCTTAGCCTTTTCCCAACTATGTTAGGGTCCGTTTCCAGTCTATCTGGATGCAGCTGCTGGAGCGACTGCCTATTTTACCTCCGCAGCCTAGTCATAGTACTAGTTAATACAATACCCTTTAATAAGATTAGTTGTCAGATTTTCAAGCCACTGACTATTTGTAACGTCAAAGATATACAAATGGCAGTCTAACGTGCTTGCGACACCCATTTATACACATACTAGCTTTTGCCCGCGGATTCGCTCACGTTAAATTAGAGGTAACACAGTTCCCCTTGCGCCTTATTGATTTGTAATAGCAACGCTAAGTTTTCCCTTTTCTTTCCTCTTTCTCCCTCACATCCCACTTTTTTCAAAAAAAATATTAGCCTATGTCCGTCTCCTGGTTCCCAACTATCTCTGTATCAAAATTCATCGAAATCGGTTTAGCCATTAAAGCGTGAAGAGGTAACAAATAAACAAACAAACATACTCACTTTCGCTTTTATAATATTATTAGTAAGGATGTAAACGCGGCTTAATTTAAAGATGGAACCGAGATGCAGTTATAATCTAACAAAGCTATTCTACTATACTATACTAAATAACTAATATACTATACTAACAAAATTAAAACGAACAAAATTAATACGGTAAAAATGTCAACTTACTATGCAAAACTTCAATTGATTGCTCTTTCCCTCCATATTCTTCAGGTAAAATATCTACTGGGAGAAACTCTTTCAAACCCTCAACGGTAGTCGCCACGTGAATTCTACTAGCAATCTTTTCAGAGAAGAACGGTTTCACAATCTTGATGAAGCCGTCAATGAACTTGGAGCCGGTTAGGAAGATGATTCCTTTTATTTTCGTGCCGTAGCCTTCCTGTAATTATAAAAGTTTATTTAAAAACTAAGTCGGTCACAAGCAAATGCTGAGAATTAGGAGCTGGGTTCAATTTTCGGGTCATACAAGATGTAATCAATTTTTATTCGGGGTTTGGAACAAAGTTCCTTATCGCGCTTTGCAAAAGGGGCCTAGACGAAAAAAAATTAAGACTAAAAGTTGTAACGACACTTTTTGCTATAGTTGTAAGCTGTGCGGCGTGCGCGTATTTCTCTTTCCAGCCAAGTTAGCCAGCCAGTTATTTGCGTTTCGTCTTTGTATTTCGCATTGAACACTGTGGTGTCGCGACGATTATTTTTGTTAGGTTAAAGCGCGGTGAGAAGCTTATCTCGCGGAGGTGAGAATAGCTGCAGACTGGGCGTGGTCTGACACAAGTATACACAGTAGTGCATCGACATAATATAAATAGGGTCGAAAATATTTCGGCGTTTGATTTTATTTCAATATCATGCCCGCTAAAATGTTTGTAATTGAATATTAAAAAAATACAGTTCCGTGTTTTAAAAGTTTTAAATAAGTCTTTAGTCTATGAAATTTCCTTTGTTAAAGATAAAAAAAACATGATAGTTGTCGCTGAAAAAATTGAGAATTTCGAGACGATAAAATTATTTTCGTGGTCTGTTTAAACATTTTTTTTTCGTAGTACTACCCACTTTTGTAGTATTTTCTTTTTGTATTTGACTATACACTGTATTTTTTTGGCTTATGGTATGTACAGATACGGCTAACTTTGTGACAAAAATCTAGACGTTTTACAAAGTGTTTGCCGTATACAGTGCCTTCAACTGAAACCCCACAGATAATGGCAACTTCGCCTGGTATAAGGCTTCGTGGCTAGAGTAACTCGAACAAGTTGCAAATTAGTGTGCTACTAAAAGCCATTGCAATAATTGTTGTTCAGTTAATGATATGAAAGGGCGGAGCAAAACAGTGCTTGTATTAAGAGTAATACATACACTGTTTTGCTTAAAATGAGGCTCCAAATACGATTCAATGTTACTGCAACATCAATACTAGATACGACTCATTTTTCCTAGAATGAAAACGCAGTTATATAGGCAAAGTTGCTATCTTATGTAATAAGATGCCTAAACAATTTAAAGAGTTTTCAGAAGTAAAAGTAGTGGTCAAAAAAACTTTTTTTTGGGTTCGGAAATCATCAAATAACTTTCCCCGCTCTGGGCGGAGCGGCAGGACGTGTCAGACTTTGATTTTGAACCATGTTCCTTCTGTTGCCCCTTTACGTTCCGGGGCCGCGGTATCTCTTTCGAACAACCCCCAACCCCGGCAGGCGGAGGCCCTGGCAAGCCCCTCTGCTTTGCTGACATCTCTTTGAGGCGCGCGTGAAACACGAACGGGCTGTCGACACGGCCTGTCGTCAATAGACGGCCGGGGTGGTGGGCTACCCATTGCTCACCGTCCACAGGCCCGTTCAGCAGGGCTTCAGAAGAGCTTTTCGCTGGTGGTGCATTGAAAATTCCTTCGAAACGACTATCGGTACAATGATTGCTGAGCCTACATCCCACATGTCGACAACCTCGCGAGCCAAGTCAAAATACTTGATGCGTTTATTTTTTTCGGCTTTCACGAAGTTCTCGTCATGTGGAACCGTTATGTCAATGTCTGATCAATCCACCACCACTATAACAGGGTTATTTGCAACAATAGTCTTGTCAGTGATGATGGATCAATCCTAGTACAATGTGATATTGCCAAATTTGGATTATTATTATTATCTTTTTGTTATTATCTCACTTACCGTAATAACTGGTATAAACTGCTGCAATTCAACTAGGCTGAGCTTCGACAGAACATCAGCCGCGCTTGTGTCGTATATATCATTGATAAGCGTGAAACCTCTACAGTAGTCTGTGTTTTTTAAATATTCGGCAACCTGGAACAGATATTAGAAGAATTTGATCATTTAGCTTATTCGGCAACTCGCGCCTCATAAACTCGCGGCTGCGCCCGAGTTAGCCAAATCTGACGTATTCACAGTCATCTACAAAAGTGTTTTGTCTTTTGTAAATACGTCAGATTTTCACTCAGTCGCGAGTTGACGAATAAGAATATTTGACTACAACAAAAATAGGTAAAATCGGAATGTCTTAACTCGCGCGCAGTCGCGAGTTTATGAGGCGCGAGTTGACGAATAAGCCGATCATTTTGATCCTTAACATAGGGTTAAAACGCTTTCGATGTCTCAAGGGCTGCCTTTCCTTAAGCCAGAACTTAATCGTAGCCACTTGCCGTCTTTTGAGAACATCAGCAGGTAGCGTTAGGGAGGGTAAATATTACGCAACTGACCTGAGACTGCGAGGCGGGGTAGCGGTATTGCACAGAGGAGATAGCGGAACAAGGTGAACAGGTTCTGCCAGAACGGAAAGGTGGCTTTTGCCCAGGAGTATTTAGAATATAAAAAAAACAATTGGGCGTCTACTTTCTCAGTCCCTGTTCAAATGTTGCTCAAAATTTCCAAATATATTCTAATGTCTATTAATTTGACGACTCAGTTGGGGCAGTGTTTAAGTGACTAACTGCTGCGCCGCGTATCACGGATTCGATCCCCGCACGAAACAAATAATTGTGTGACCGACAGTTTGTTTCGGGTCTGGTCGTTTTTGTATGTGAATTTAGATGTTTGTAAACGCGCCCACCGAACAGGAGAAATTCCTAGTGTGGGGCAAAGTTTTAATAAAAGTTTTTAATATTGAAATGGGTGGTTCATTTACTCTCTACAATTTCAAACACAACAGAACAAGGTTACGAATCGACAATGAACATAACTCAGATTTGGTTCAAGCTATTTTAAAATCTTGTAGCCGTAAGTACTACATACTGCGAATGGCTTGAATGTACTTGGGAATCTCCTACAGAATAAGATACTCAAAATGCAGTGAAGCTGCTCCAGTGCGGGGCAATGTGAACATAAGCTTTAATCAATACCCAGTGGACTATATTCAAGCTGTTAGTATTACTCATCTGTGTTTATTTATGTTTATACTAGCTTCCACCCGCGACTTTGTCCGCGTGGCATAGTTACTTAGGGCTAAAGCTAACTTTAACCCACGTGATGATTAAAAAATAACCCCTCTACTTTTCCTCAATCTTTCACCCCCCTTTCTCACTTTATTTAGCTTATGTCCATCTCCAGGGTCCCAACTATCTCTGTACCAACTTTCATCAAAATCGGTTTGGCCATTTAACAAACACATAAACCCACTTTCGCTTTTATATTATTATAGTAAGGATTTTCGAGCATATGGCAGTCGTGGGCTGCAGTTGAAAATCAGCGTCAGGCAACATGCTTAGCTAAGGCCCTTTTGGCATTATTTATTTTAATGTTAAGGGTTTCCTGTTCTTTTTGTTATAATGCTAAATGAACGCATTCTTTCTTCAATTATTTCTTTTTACTTTATACTTACAAGAACAAACAACTTGAAGAGCAGCATGTAATCGTTTTGCCCGACGTCTGAACTTGATTTGACCTTAATGATGACGACCCGGTGGTAATCATCGGTAAGAGTTGGTACCAATGCAAAAAGCCTGAAAAAGTAAAAGAATTTTGTTAGTCACTTCATGTAATCCATCATATTAAGTCGTACATACTTATACATTTTTTTAAAAACCTGTATCGTGGGTGCGTTTACAAACATTTAAACTCACAAACACAAACAGCCAGACCCAAAACAACTATCTGTAGGTCATACAAATCTTTGTTCCATTCGGGGATCGAACCCGCAACACGTAGCGGAGCAGTCAAATGCTTACTTGCCACTGCGCCAACCGTGTTGTCAATTTAATCTTTATATTTAAATGAAACAGTTTTAGTTGCCATACGACTCCACCAGCTTCGACCAGCCTCCGATACGGCTTGGCCCATTTTTATGAAATTGATGTGTAAATTTGATAGGTGGGTCATACACATATGGGTGTTCGGATAAAATAACTTAAAAATTTACGACAGTAACTGAAGTCTTTTATTTTTTAGTTAAATCATTCTTACTTTTCTGTTTGCTCATAATATTTCAAGCTTTGAAATGATATGTCTTCATTTAAAAAAAAAAACAAAATGTTTCAAAAGTCTCTTCGTGTGGACTGTTCAGATTTGGGGTATGAGTGATTGGATAGATGTAGTTAATTATTTTGTACATTTTTGTTAAAACATCATTGTCGCATTTACGATATATATAATGAATATTATTTTTATTGGGTACTTGTTAATAATTGCGCAAGATATATTTAATTATTTCCAATAAACATGCTGTTATACGGATTTAGGTCTTTTTGGTGGACCTAAAAATCAACCACATTTTAATTTCTGCTAAAGCTACCTTGTATCGAATATTTTTTATATTGACAACACTGGATAGCCGCCATTTGTTGGAGTCCTTATTAGCACAGCTCCGTGCCATTTTCTAATTTACGAAGTTTTAAAATAAAATTAAGTGTTTTTGTCAAAGTTCAGTGCGTCTTTCCTGCTTGGGTTATAATTTGGTAAGTTATTATTTTATATTTTAGTAAATATTGCGTCGATATGCCTTTTGAGGAGTATTTTCAAAGTTTCCTTTGTTGTTTTACTAACCTTAAAAATAAAATGGCTGCTTTGATTTTAGTTTCAAAAATCTCTCCTGTGGACATCTTTCGTGTGAACATAAATGTCCACTGGAAAGATGCATGTCCACAAAAAATAACATTTTAATAGTTTTCTATGCTAATCAAGCTACAATGTTGGTAAAACAAGCAGGCGGGCTCAGATAGCATGATTTAAAAACTGCACCATTGGTATTGGCTTCCAAAAAAGGAGCCTGATTTATTTTTTGCAAAATGTTGGGTGCTTAGCATGTTTGAGTTTGTTTCAGGTACAATGCCTCGATTCAATCGGTCTAGAACCCAATTAACAATTGTAAAGGTATCGAAATTGTTCCTGTTGATGATAATCATGTTCCTGAAACACAGAGAATAGCGGATGCAAATAAATGTCGTCCGTTTAAAGGTACCTTCCAAATCCACCAAGTTGTATGAAACACTACTGAACCTAATTTACTGCACGCCAGGAGATTAAGCTGTATTTTATGCGCCACCAGCGCCACTCATGTTCCTTGTCCTAATTTTGAAATAAGACAAATTCATATTGAATGTGTCTCATATCCTATAGAAGATTCATCAGTAGGTATTTCAAGGCCTTCGTCAAGTATTTCTCTGACTGACTAGTTCACCATCTTCTCATAGAACAGCATCTGTATCAATTGTCACTGGACCAAGAACTCCTTCGCCATTGTTGTTAATACCTTCTCCAGAACTTCTAAACAATGTGACTAATCAACCGGGTACTCAGCGAAAGAGCATTCTATGTGAGAGTAACTATTCTGATGACTCAGGTAACCACAAAAAAAAACTAGAGTAAGACATTCGTTCTTCTTAAGGGCACGCCACAATGAAGGACACGCCATAATAGTGGCGGTAAGTCCCCTCTTTGAGGAGTGGCTGGAGAGGCGTCATGGCGTCTTCACCTACCGCCTGACGCAGGTCCTCATCGGACACGGAAGTTTTGGTAGGTTCCTGCACATAATCGGGTGGAGGACACGGTGGAGCACACAGTGGCGGTCTGCCCAGCTTGGGCGAAGCACCGCCGTGCCCTCGTATTGGCGATCGGCAGTGGCGACCTGGTTCAATGGTTCAATCCATGGTCCGGAGCGAGAGGGAATGGGAAGCACCACACCTCCTTCTGTGAAGCAGTAATGCTAGCAAAGGAGGTGGCCAGGCGTTTGAGGGAGCAATGGGTAGCTTACCGTCCGTCCGTCTATTGACGACAGGCCAGGTTTCACGCGCGCCTCAAAGAGATGTCAGAATAGCAGAGGGGCTTGCCACAGCCTCCGCCTGCCGGGGTTGCTGGTTGTTCGAAAGAAATACCGCGGCCCCGGAACGTAAAGAACAATAGAAGAAACATGGGTGGGTTTTAGTCAGTACAAGTCTGACACCACTCCCCGCTCCGCTCATTTATTTTCTTAATTTCCCATCCCAAAAAAAGACCTTCATTCTTTGAAAATGATTATAGTGATGAAAAACATTTTTGAAAGGTATTTTATGTTCTTTTTTTTTAGTTTGACATTTGATTTATTAATCAAATATAAAATAAATAAAGATAAGAGGCTAAAATGAATAAAAAATGGTGTAATTTCAATATGTGACCCTCGAAAAATTACATTTTATTACTAACTAGCTGTTGCCCACGGTTTCACCCGCGCTGCTCAGCACCTGTTGGTCGTAGCGTGATGTTATATAGCCTATAGCCTTCCTCAAGAAATGGACTATCCAACACTAAAAGAATTTTCCAATTCCAACCAGTAGTCCTTGAGATTATCGCGTTCAAACAAACAAACAAACTCTTCAGCTTTATAATATTAGTATAGATATCATCAAAGAAAAAGATTATTGGTAAGATTTTTTTGTTTGTATTTACCAAAGTACCTATTCTTGACAGGATAACTTTTGTTAATAATTACGAGTTTCAATGGCAAGTAAATGTCAATATCCACAGTGATTATATTATATTAACCTCTCTTCTGTGGAAACGGGTCTTTTCTGTGGACGTAAAAAAAATTTAAAGTGAAATAACTTGCTGAAATTCGAATAACGATCTGGTTTTTGATTAATTTCTAATTACTTGTAACATTACCTAATAAATGAGACTGATTTGAAAAAAAAACAACGACTTTTTATTTCGAACATTTTTATAACCCGTTTTGTGTATGACCCAGGTGTAAAAATCGGTCGAAATCTATTTTTCATGCTCCTATGTAATTCTAGGGTGGTCTTAAAGAGTTGAGCAACGGGTGAAAGTGCTGGATTTAGCTAGTATTTTAAAATAAATAAAACCCAATTCCCGGCCACCGTAGATGCGGATCTGTGTTAGTAAGCAATGAATAGCTCACCGAGTTACTTGTACCCTTCTATCTAAATGAAAGCCCTGAGTTAATAGACTTCTTCTGGGTTGGCTCGTCCCATCATCGTCCTCATCTCTGACCTCTAAACAAGACTGAGGTCACGTCTAGTCTCATTTGATTGAAAATAGGCTGAAGTTGCGTGCAGCTGTTATTACTTAGCCGGGAGCTAGAGAGTATACTATCATTTTTATTTGAATACTAGCTGGTGCCCGCGGCTTCGACTACGTAATATCGTAAGAAAAGTACCCCATGTGTTATTTACCTGTGTGCCAAATTTCATCAAAATCCGTTCCGCCATTTTGATATGAAAGAGTAACAAAGATCTATCCATCCATCTATTCATCCTTACAAACATTCGCATTTAATTAAAATATCAGTAGGAATACCGGACAAGTGCGAATCGGATTTGTGCAACGATGGCTCCAATTTGCGACATAAACGTCCATATCTTTCGACTACATAATGTATAGGGTATATTTTTACACAATTGGGTAGTTGACACCATTAACCAATAATTTGACGGGCCTGTTGGTCTAGTGGTTAGTGGCCCTGACTGCTGAGCCGAAGGTCGTGGGTTCGATTCCCACCCAACACAAACTTTGTGTGATGAGCATGATTGTTTGTTCTATGTCTGGGTGTGATTTATCTATAATATGTATGTATTTATAAATTATATAAGTATGTATATCAGTTGTCCGGTTACCATAACACAAGCTCTGCTTAGCTTGGGATCAGATCAGATGCCGTGTGTGAGTTGTCCCAAAATATTTATTTAGTTTTTATTTAATTTAAAAAAACATTTTTTCTGAAAGAATACCTTATTCTAGACCTGAGAACTCCATTCATTTCAAAATAACTTTAAAATTCGATTTTTAGTTGCTTTTAAATCAATAAATAGTTGCATCATTGACTTGACATCTTAGTGACGTCATCGGTTGCGAGTCTCATACAAAATCTATGGAGGAAGCGCGTTTTGTCAGCTCATAAGAAGTATATCAATTGATTGGTGGTGTCAACTACCCTATTTAAGACTTGAGTACCGTAAAATGGGGGGAATAGGGTCTAGGGGGTGAATCACACATTTACGTTACGTATTACAATTTGTGGAAGGATTTAAATTTGAAGCTAATCTGGCAACACTCAGCCATCCTGTCAAAAGTATTAAAAAAAAAAAAAAAAAAACCAGATACCTTTACACCTTACGTTCAAAGTAGTAGTTGTACCTCTGCGTTCCCGAGATAAATGGTTTTGACAGATAGACAACAAAGTAATCCTATAAGAGTTCCGTATTATTCCTTTTAAGGCATTGAATCCTAAAAAATGCAGTAAACGTACTTACCCTCTATCTAAAACTGGCGCAATTTCACTTTCAAGTAGATTTGTAGTTTGAAAGTATTTCGGCATCAATGTTCTGAAGGTGCATATTTTGTCTATTTGTTTCTTTGTTCGTTCCAGGGAACCCTTGCAGGTGATTATAGATCTTTCTATGTAGGCTTTACCTGTAATTAACAATAAAAAAAAAGTTAGTTCAAATTTCGAAGGTTTATTTTCGTTGGATCCCAGTTTTTGATCCCACTTTAATATTTTTGGCGTTGGATCCCACAAAACATTATTATATATTTCCGTTGGATCCCAAATTTGAAAAATACTAAAAAAATACGTTTTATTGCCATTGAATCCCAAAAAATATTTTCGTTGGATCCCAGATGTTTAAAAACATCTGACTGCGGGTACACCCAACAACAAAAGCACAATAATATTTTAAGGCGAAATTTTGTAGGATGTATGTTTGTTATTCCAACACGCTCAAACTTCTAAACTGATTTGTATGAAATTTGGGTATGTGGATAGGTTATATGTTAGAATAACGGGTGCCTCTCGTTTTTCCGAAGAGATTTTGACAAAAGTTCATTACCCAAACAAATTATGGGAACCGGGAACTAGGTTAGGTTAGGTTAAAACTGTGACCTCCTACGCACGAGCCGAGTGAGCGCAGCGAGCGGTGCCGCGGCAGCGGCCGGCGAGTGCCACAAACGACCTGCATTTATAGAAAAAAGACACACACGGTGCTTTTGAAATATTTAATCAAATTGAATCACTTTTCTTCTGAAATGTACACATGTTGGAATAACATGGGATCCAACGGTAATATGAAATGGGGCCCATCGTTAATACCTAAAAAATGGGATCAAAAACTGGGATCCAACGAAAATAAATCATTTCGAAGTGTTCGTTTTTTTTTGTGTAATTTGCTGTTCCAAACAGCTGTTTGCTGTTTTTGAAACCAAAAAGTTAGCCTAAAATCGGGAGAATAATAATAATTTGTATAATGTATTATTGCGCTATGGGTTGTAACCGACTTAAAAAATAAGAGGTTCTCCATTAAACTGTATTTTTTGTATGTTTGCATTTTTTTATGATATTTGTTACATTATTTTTATAATCGAAAGGGGATTTGAATTTCATCTATATTATCAAAATCAAAAGTTTTATTCAAATCAGGCAAATAGTCAGCACTTTTTGAACGTCACATTACAAGAAACAGTCCCACAAAAACGCCCTGCCCTTCTCCACTTCCTAGTTTTTTAGCCGGGAAGAAGAAGTGGCGGAACAAACTCCCCAGCAAAACATTCAAACAGCTCTTCACGTTTTAATGGCTAAACCGATTGTGATGAAACTTGCTACAGAGATAGTTGGGAACCAGGACATGGACATAGGCATTTTTTTTAAAGTGTGATATTCAGGAGACAGAGGGAAGAAAAGGGAAAACTTAGCGTTGCTATTACAAATCAATAAAAAAAAAAAAAACTTCAGGTTTACTGTGTTATAGGTGTTATACCTACCGAATTTATCGCGAGCAAAGCCGCGGGCAAAAGCTAGTAGTTATATAGTCAAGTCCGCCTATGTGCAAGAACTTTAAATTAATTAATTAATCAAACAAAAATCACTTGACTTCCCAACGTAATTAAATCTTCAGTCATTATAGTGTGTTTTGGAAGCCGGAAAAACCTTTTAGAAAAAAACTTTTTTGTTAAAACGTCTTACTGTACTCAATAATAATACAATATTGTTATAACCAAGGTCATAATTATAAAATAAATAAATAAAATATCTTGAGACAACTCACACACGGCTATCTAATCCCAAGCTAAGCAGAGCTTGTGTTATGGTAACCAGACATCTGATATACATACTTATATGATTTATAAATACATACATATTATAGATAAATCACACCCAGACACAGAACAAACAATCATGCTCATCACACAAAGTTTGTCCTGGGTGGGAATCGAACCCACGACCTCCGGCTCAGCAGTCAGGGCCACTAACCACTAGACCAGGGGTGTCGAACCTTGATGAACCAATGTGCCATTTTTCCTAAATAAATGTTGAATGAGGCCACAGACGTGCCATCAAATAATTTTGACTAAGTGATTGTATTAGGAAAAAAATACTATCAATTCGAAACTTTTTTACTGACTAGTAGAGTCATCGCCAAACGGTTTCTAAGTGAATTAATTTTATTCATCTTTGAAAATAATGAATCGCTCCGGAGAGTTAAAAAATGATAGAAGATAAAAATATGATTAAAATTGTTTGCGTGCCCAATTCGTTATGTCGCGTGCCGTCATTGGCACGCGTGCCATTGGTTCGCCATCTCTGCACTAGACCAAGAGGCCCGTCAATTATGCCATACTAGCTGATGAACGTGGCTTTGCCCGCGTGATGATAAAAAAGTGGCGTGTTATTGCAGACTATAATCTACGTCTGTGACATACGGAACGACGGCACGGTTGGCGCAGTGATTGAGCGATTGACTGCTGCGCTGCGTGTTGCGGGTTCGTTTCCCGCACGGAACAAAATATATTTGTATGACCTGCAGATAGTAGTTCCGGGTTTGGCAGTTTGTGTATGTGAGTTTAAATGTTAGTAAACGCACCCACGGTGCAGGAGAAATTATAGTGTAGGTTTTTTTTAAAAAAAACTTTATCAAGATCCGTCGCATTCATAATATTACTAGCTTTTGCCCGCGGCTTCGCTCGCGTTAAATTCGGGGTAAAACAGTTCCCCTTGCGCCTTATTGATTTGTAATAGCAACGTAGCAACTAAGTTTTCCCTTTTCTTCCCTCTTTCTCCCTCACATCCCACTTTTTTCAAAAAAATATTAGCCTATGTCCATTTCCCGGTTCCCAACTATCTCTGTACCAAAATTCATCAAAATCGGTGTAGCCATTAAAGCGTGAAGAGGTAACAAACAAACAAACTCACTTTCGCTTTTAATATTAGTAAGGAAGTAAGGACTAGTAAGGATAGTAGGATAATATTAATATATAGAAAAATGTATTGTTTTTATTATGGTAGGTACAATAACCGTTTTTACCGTCCTTTTTGCTTCTCCATTGTCGGGTAATAACACCGTCAGTATTTGTGCGGATCGCTATTAAATTCAATAAATATAACTAAGCGACTTCTTAACAGGAAATACTATCAAAAACTTGTTTAGTTTTTAGACACTAATCACACTTTTTTAGGTAGAATTTATCTTAAAACAAGTACAGACGCCTGCACATCAAGCTACTACAATCTGTCAGATTTCTTTGATAGATTTTCGACTTTATTTCTAAACCATTAGGTTCAAGGTTCATTGGGAAAAATTGACAGTTTCGGGTAGCTTGACCTGCAGGCGTCTGTACGTTACCTAACCTTGAAGTGTAAGGTTTTTTGAACAGTGTAACCAATCAAAACTGATGTCACACGATTATAATTTTAAATTAATTTTCAGGGCTCCGTACCCCAAATAGAAAAAACAGAAACCTTATTGAATCACTTTTTTGTCTGCTTGCCTGTCAAGACCTTTTTTTTGGGGTGGGAAATCATCAAATAACTTCCCCCGCCCTGGGCGGGGCGAGGGGCATGTCAGACTTAAACCCACCCATGTTTCTTCTATAGCTCTGTATGTTCCGGGGCCGCGGTATCTTTTTCGAACAACCGCAACCCCGGCTGGCAGAGGCCCTGGCAAACCCCTCTGCTTTGCTGACATCTCTTTGAGGCTAGCTTGATGTTCTCTCCCTCAAACGCCCGGCCACCTCCTTTGCTAGCATTACTGCTTCGCAGAAGGAGGTGACTGCTTCCCATTCCCTCTCGCTCCGGATCATGCACTGAACCAGGGCTGTCAAGACCCTTTAACTCAGGAATGCGTAGAGGTATCAACTCAAAATTAAAACCTTAGACTCAACTCTGTGGTTTC
This sequence comes from Ochropleura leucogaster, assembly GCA_958449745.1. Classification (NCBI taxonomy): domain Eukaryota; kingdom Metazoa; phylum Arthropoda; class Insecta; order Lepidoptera; family Noctuidae; genus Ochropleura; species Ochropleura leucogaster. The sequence goes on along the minus strand of OY288220.1, from coordinate 3,197,961 downwards.
TCTGTCAGAGTCACGCCGCAGCGAGATTTTCTTTACAAATGTCGTATGGGCGACGCGCCTAAAGCGCCCGCGCCGCGACTGCGCCTCGACTCTTGGTCGTGTGGGCGACGCGCCTTAGTCTACGCAGTCAAAAGATATAGCTGTTTATGTCGCAAGTTTCTACGGAACCCTTGGTACGTGAGGCAAATAATATTACATATTTTTGTAGGTACTTGCTGACCTTCGATTTCTGACAGGCTTTTATATGCTGTCTATACGATTATATTTGTTTAGTATTTAATCAGTATTTTGTTTTTAATTGCTTATTTCACACTCATTTCAAAATGCTGCGCTTCTAAACTTAGGTTGCAGATAAACAGCCAAGCTAAATTGTTGGGCGAGAATCGTTACTTATTGGATACCAACCTCGACGGTGGTGTCTAGTTTCTCCATCAAGCCTAAGGAAGCGCCAGGGTAGTCCACACGGCGGAGATCCCTCGCATCTGGCCTTAGCTCATCATCGAGAGGGAATGGGAAGGGAACACCTCTTCTGCGACGCAGTTATGCTAGCGAAGAAGGTGGCCGGACGTTTGAGGGCGAGAACCTCAAACCAACCTAGCCACCGTGTGAGACGCACCGGGGGTCAGGATGCCACGAAACGACTCCCAGCTATCGTACATACGGGTCTGTGGACGGTTAGCAATGGGTAGCTCACCATTCGTTCGTCTAATGCCGATAGGCCGTATCAGCATGTTAGTGTGTCTCGGCAAAGACACCACCTGCCGGGGTTGCGGGTTGTTCAAAAGAGATACCGCGGCCTCTGGTAACTAGCTATCTTTTCTCGTTAGTATTTCAGTACTAATTAATGGTATTAAGAAATAATAATGTGTTAAACGGGACCCTATTACTAAGACTCCGCTGTACGTCCGTCTGTCCGTCTGTTACGAGGCTCTATCTGACGAACCATGATAGTTAGACAGTTATTTTTTTTACAGATAGTGTATTTCTGTAGCCGTGTAGAAGGAGCTCGTGGCCAAATAATAGCAGCCGCTCAGATCGATCTTTAGGTTAAGCCGCGCTTTCCTAGGTTGGTCTGTGGATGGGTGACCACCCATTACATACCGAATTTCCTCCGTGCCTCGGAAAGCACGTTAAGCCGTTGGTCCCGGCTGAAATTTGTACAACTTTGACAGTCGTTACACGTAGTCAGTGTTCCAAAAGTCTGACAACCAGTCTTACCAAGGAGTATCGTATTACCCAGTACTATTTGGTTTGTGGAGGTCAGATAGGCAGTCGCTCCATGTAAAATACTGGTATTCAGCTGCATCCGGTTAGACTGAATTCCGACCCCAACATAGTTGGGAAAAGGCTAGGCAGATGATGGTGTATTTCTGTAGCTACTATAACAACAGATACTAAAAAATAGTCTGAAATAAATATTTAAGGGGGCTCCTATACAAAAAACTTGATTTTTCGCTTGTTTTTATACGGAACGCACTTGGATTTTTTCAACACGTCCGAGAAGTTGTTAGACCTTAAATTTACTGACATCTAGACAGGATCAATTTTTTTTTGCAGGCCAACAAAAATAAACTTATTATTTGTAAAACATATAACACGATTAACATTTTTTTATCAATACATCTAAGTCAATTGACTAAGATGTTATTTAACCACAAAATATCTGAGATCAACCAGTCTGGGTATTTGTTTTGTGTAATAAAAAAAACAGACAAGTGCGAGTCGGTTTTGCACACCCAGGGTTCCGTATAAACTTGCGACCTAAACCGGTATATCTTTTGACTGCGTTGACTTAGAAAGTTAATTTTTTCGCAGTTTGTAGTGACCACAGACAGGCGACGCGCCTAAAACCGTATACGAAAACGGTTTTAGGCGCGTCGCCCACACGATTGGCAGTCGGGGTGCAGACGAGGCACCGGGCGCGTTAGGCGCGTCACCCACACGACATTTGTAAAGAAAATCTCGTTGCGGCGTGCCTCTTATGTGCCTGCGCCTCAACTGTACGTCGACTGTTGATCTTGTGGGCGACGCGCCTAAAACCGTTTAACCGTTTCAATACTTCAAATCGATACCTTTACGTGTTCTTGAGATTGTTATTGACAGACAGATAAACAAACGGACAACAAAGTATTCTGTTTTTTTCTTTAGAGGTATGGAACCTTAAAAATGCGTATATATGCTTTAGTCAAATAAGATTTTTTTGTTGGCAATTAATTAATTTTGAAAATATCTCAAATGTATGTAGCGTGGGTAATGTCCTTCAACTTCGAAATCTTTTTGACATAGTTACACGTGAATTGTATAAAAACGTGTTAAAAAGATAGACGATAGAGTTCGTAACAAAACAAGACTGTATTTTATACTCATACTAGCTTTTGCCCGCGGCTTCGCTCGCGTTAAATTCGGGGTAATACAGTTAGTTACCCTTACACCTTATTGATTTGTAATAGCAACGCTAAGTTTTCCCTTTTCTTCCCCTTTTTCTCCCTCACTTCCCACTTTTTTAAAAATATTTTTTAAATACAAATTAGCCTATGTCCGTCTCCTGGTTCCCATCTATCTCTGTACCAAAATTCATCAAAATCGATTCAGCCATTAAAGCGTGAAGAGGTAACAAACAAACAAACAAACTCACTTTCGCTTTTATAATATTATAGTAAGGAAGTCATTGCGACATACTTATAGTTGTGAACATTATGCTGATAGTTTTGAATTTGAGTATGAGTTTGAGTCATCGTGGTGAAAAGATTAGTCAGCTAAATTGCGATAACAATTCAATTCAATTTTTATTTACGGACATCTTGATCCAACGTCCTTAGATACTAATATTATAAAAGCGAAAGTACTTTTGTTTGTTACGTCTTCCCGCCTAAATGGCTTAATCGATTTTGATAATTTTTTGTACAGAGATAGTAGGGACACTGGAGACGGACATATAGGTTTACTTTTTTTAAAATAAAGTGAGAAATGAGGGAAAAAGAGAAAAGAAAAGGGAAATCTTAGTATCGGTACTACATTAAATAAGGCGCAAGGGCAAAAAACTACAGGTAGCACCGAATTTAACGCGAGCGAAGCCTCGGGCTAAAGCTAGTTAAGTATATATATACCGAGTGCATTGGATAGTATGCCGTTTGGGGAGATATTTAATTCAAAGATTAAATAACAGTTATTATCAAAATAACTTAAAACGATTTTGTATTTTATGTTTATTAAACTTATTCGATATAGTTGTCTCATATTTATGCAATAAACATTATAACAAAAACTGACAAAAAAAAAATACTTGTGACAATGTTGGTACTTTGATCGCCATTTTTTTTTAAATTATCTTTGTAAGAAGTAAGTTTTTAATTATGACGAGGAAACCAAGTGTCTTCCGGGTTCGTTATGTGTACACCCATTTTTAAGGGGTGGGACGAGGGTAGGAAAATGATGATGATGTTATTATCATCAATTAATTTCCCCTGCTTGCTTGCTCTGAGCGGGGGGGAGCGTCAGAATGTTACTCGCTAAAACCCACTCATTTTCCATCTCTTGCCCTTTGTGTTCCGGGGTAAAGTTATGTCTTTCGAACAAACCGCAATCTCAGACTATTACACCCTTTTAACATCATAATTATTATTATGGACACACGACGGCAGGTAAAGGAGGTCGTAGCTAAATAATAGCAGCCGCTCGGGTCGATCTTTGGGTTAAGCCGCGCTTGCCTAGGTTGGTCTGTAGATGGGTGACTACCCGTCACATACCGAGTTTCCTCCGTGCCTCGGAAAGCACGTTAAGCCGTTGGTCCCGGCTATCATTTGTAGATCTTTGACAGTCGTTACAACCAGTCTTACCAAGGGGTATCGTATTACCCAGTATTAACTGGGTTGTGGAGGTCAGATAGGCAGTCGCTCCATGTAAAATACTGATATTAAGCTGCATCCGGTTAGACTGGAAGCCGACTCCAACATAGTTGGGAAAAGGCTAGGCAAATGATGACGACGGCAGGTCAACCTAAACTAAAATATTATAACCTGTAGGGTTACCATTACATCTTATAGCAGTTCTTATTCCTGTGTGAGAAAGAGATGGTGCTGGACACTCTGTATAGCTCTATCTCTTTCCCTCAGTGGAATAAGTTCTGCTTTAAGATGTCATAGTAGGCCTACAGATCTCTACCGTAGTATCAGGTTAAAATGGTTTTGTGTAGGTTGATGTGCCGTCGTGTGTACCTATGATATGTCAAACGGATAGCCTTTTTGCTTAGCCGTAGTTTTTTACATAATAATTTACTTGGGTTTTGACCGCACGGTGTCGCGTGGTTAATTCTTGCATGGAACAAATATTTGTATGACCTACAGATAGTTGTTGCAGGTCTGGCTGTTTGAGTATGCCAGTTTAAATGTTATAAACGCACCCACGATACAGGAAAAACTAGAGTAGAATAGTAATAAGAAGTATTAGAAATAAGAAGAATACTAGAGTAGAGAGGGCAAAGTTATAAATAAAAAAAAAACTTACTAAAATTTTTCTTGACTAGATGGTCCTGTATCTTCACCCACTTATCTATAATAGCGATGGCTTGTTCTCTATTTATTTTGTTTTCAAGATTATGTTCTTTTCTTATTTCTTCAACTACTTTCGGGCTGAATTTTACGAGTTGATTCTCTGGTTCAGTGATGTCCATTTTTACTTCACTAATAATCAACACAATCTTCTGTTTAGTAAAACGAAGGTGCCGCTGCCACTTCTGAAATTAAAAAAAATATATATATTTTATAAATTTTATTCTCTGTATTGTTTATATTTTTTTTAAGTTTTGTGTGTACATAAATAAATAAACAATTCACCAAAATCTTACTAATCCTACTTATTCAAGATATACTGAAAACAATCTATGAGATTTTTTTCAGTACATCTATATATACAAGATAAAATCTGGATTTTGGACTGGCCAGGCCAAATTTAGGTATCATTTGATTCTTATTGGAGCTAAATAAAATTAAGATAAAATTATATCTGGTAGAGAATGCCTTATGGCATTAAAAAATCTAAGTTTAAATAAAATTAAGATAAAATGATATCTGGTAGATAATGTCTTATGGCATTAAGTCCGCTTATGTACTACTATTGCACATGGAAATAAATCATTACTAATATTATACAAGCGAAAATGAGTTTGTTTGTTACGTCTTCACGCCTAAATGCCAAACCGATTTTTATGAATTTTGGTACAGAGATAGTTGGGACCCTGGAGATGGCCATAGGTTATTTTTTTGATATAAAAAAGATTGAAATATGAGGGAGAAAGAGGGAAGAAAAGGGAAAACTTAGCATTGCTATTACAATAAGTAAGGCGCAAGGGCAAAAAACTCATGTATCGGGTATCTGTAAATCAGGAAAGGGGAACTTTACTGTGTTACACCGAATTTAACGCGAGCGAAGCCGCGGGCAAAAGCTAATAAATAAATAAAATTAAAGTTGACTTATAAAAAAGGCCCAAAGCATTAAGTCCGCCTTTGTACAATGTTTTTTTACATGTGAATGAAGTTTAATAAATAAATAAAATCATTTTCATCCCACCATCTCGGAAAGAGTATTTTTAATCTTCAATATCTGAGTGGAAAAGCCGTTTTTATTCTCTAGAGGATAAAGTAAATTGAATTTAGAACATCGTGTGCACTAAGTTTGTGAATTAAAAAAAACATTAAACCGATTTACTGCCACCTCTATGGTGCCGAATATAATATCATACAACTTTTTTATAATTTGTCAAAAACTCAGACTCGGAACCTTCTTGGTGTTTTTTCAATTTGCTTTGTACGCGGTTCTTTACGCGGCATTTTTTCACGTCATAGTTAAACCTTATATTAAAAACAAGAAACTTGAAAACAAGTGAAAAACTAAAACGAGTGATTCTAGTACCAAACAAAAATATTACACTCAATTAAAATAACTGTAGCAACGTTACTTTAAAATTTTCTTAATTATACTTTACTATTATTTTGTTATAATTTAAAGATTATTCTGTAATACTTACCTGTCATACCCCCGAATACTGAAACGTCACTCAAAATTTAAGTCCCACTTAAATTTAACAGAGACTCAGAAGTGACGTTTGTCCATACAAAATCTAAAGTTTAAGAGCTGCTCAAATGTTAAGCAGCCCTAACATTTTAAGTGACGTTTCAGTATTCGGGGGATAATGTAGTAATTAATGCCTAAACTGAAATAAAAGTGTACCTATCTTGTGATTGTAAACGTTTTTTTTTTGCATTTAGTCATTTCCTCGCTGAGGTGGAATGAAAAGTTACGTGTTGCACTCGAGTGCAAAGATTTTTCACCTCGTGCTCTTTTGATTCCCTCGCTAACGCTCAGGATTCTAATTTTGAATCCTTCGCTTGCTCGGTCATCAAAATTGAACACGCGGTTAAAAAGCAACTTTGCACTCTTGTATAACAAATAACTATTATTTACAGACCACATGGCACGTCATTACAGGTAGTCAGTGTCTCGAAAGTTTGACAACCAGTCTTACCAAGGAGTATCATATTACCCAGTTGTTAAATGGTTTGTGGTGGTCAGATATTTTCTTCGCCTTGTCTCGTCTTTCGCTCATAAATATTTGTATAATTATCTCTACTATACACCTACCTTTACATATTTTACTTAGTGAATCAAAACATATTTGGGATTATGACACTATGAATGAAAAATTAACCTACTTTCAATAAACAGACTGTAAAAAACCACACATTTTTATATAAGTTTCCTGTTATTTCTAAATCTAGAGATACAGACTACCCCCCGTTGTATTTTTTATATTTGTTATGTCCATCCAAAGGTTGTCTGGAAGATATCGCTATTAGCGATAAGACAGACGGCCATTGTAACCGTAGATTTAGCACTTTTTTATTAACCATTATGTTTTTTTTTTTCAATTTTTTATTCTATTCTACAGATAAAAATGTAGATTATCGGTCGGATGATCAGAGATGACTGTTAAAGGTAACCAACGACTCCAAATGGTTTCTAAAGGATGAAATAAACACGGTATGCAATGGGTGGTCACCCATCTACAAAGCAAAGTCATCAACAAAGCAAAGTCATATTATTCAAGTAAAATCAATAAAAACCTTATTTTCTTGTATTTCTTACTTACTACCTAAAGCTCAAAATTCATCACCATCACTTTCGTAACCAACACAGCAAAAATAAATAAAACTATACCGCACAAAATATTGACAGTAATGTTATGTACCAACCTTGCAACGCGTATAATCTTACTGACAGGCTGGCTTAGCAAACTTTAAACGATACATTACTACCTGTAATGTTCTGACTATAAACCACAAATAGGCTGTCTACACACCCCGCAACTGTGACACAACTTTAAATCGTTACAAGTTGCGCTCGACTATTTTTTCTACAGTAGACAAATACAACTTTGTGCCAACGTGACAAGAATATTTTTGGATTTAAATCTGTACCGATATTATAAAGAGGAAAAATTCTTATTGTTTGTTTGTGTTAAATAGGCTCCGAAACTACTGGAACGATTTTATCCATTTTTTCACTAATAATAAGCTATTTCATCAGGAAGTAACATAGGCATTATCATGTTACTACCCTCGGAAGCGCGGCAACTAAAGATATTTATATCTTACTTTCTACTAATATTATAAATGCGAATGTTTGTGAGGATTGATGTAGAGATGGATATATGGATGTTTGTTACTCTTTCAAGTCAAAACGGCTGAATGGATCTTAATGACATTTAGCACAGAAGTAGATAATAGTCTAGAATAACCGCGGAGTCTAGCTTGTCACGGCAAAACGGCTGAACGGATCTTGATGAAATTTGGCAAAGAGGTAGATTATGGTCTAGAATAACACTATATTTGGGGGGATACTTTTTTATATAACACGTCAGCTAGTTAAAATATACAAGTAGAAAATATGTTAAATAAACGGTTGGTCCCGGCTGTCATTTATAGATCATTGACAGTCGTTACAGATAATCAGTGTTTTGAGAGTCTGACAAGCAATCTTACGAATAGTATTAAGAGTACCAAAACGGTACTCCCACGAAAGAAACGTGTTGCTTTACACTAGCCGCGTCGCAAGTCGCAACGCGTTAAGTCGTCGATCGGGTGTCAGCCCAAAACTATTACGTAAGCAATCTTCGCGATATAAGTTGACCAAGATTTTTGTCTGGACCTTAAAAGAGACTATGACCTCTAAGTTTGTTTCGGCTGTTTCTTCTCAGAGTAGTCGGGTACGAAACACCGGCCTCATCTAGTTTTTAAACAAGACGTGTAAAAGTGTTTTTGTAAATCTACTTGCAAAATATACATAATTTTTCATTTCAGTCGTCTTTTTTACTGGTTTAGGAGCGTTAATTAGATAACTCTGAAGAAACCACTGTCTACTCTGAACATCTGTGTGTTTGGAACTTATTGTGCGATAAGAACGCATCGTGTCATCGTACGAACGATAGTCAACTATATAATAGCACGGCCAACGAGAAGCGATACCAAATGTAAACAAAACCCATGCTAAAACCCCATCTAAAATGGCCGCCCGAATGTTGGCGAACCCGTCTTAACGTTGTCATGTTTTTGCCGGGAGAACGAGACATTACGACAAAGGCACAAGATGGAAAGAGCTAAATATTAGATTGTCAACGCCACTGTTGTTCTTTAGGTTAATGACCTTTCGTATCGCTTCTCGTTGGTCGTACTTTAGGTCGATGTCTTTTTTGGACTCGTACTGACTAAAACCTATTCATATTCCTTATTTTGCTTTTTGTGTTCCGGGGCCGCGGTATCTATCTCTAATCAACCCAGAGCTCGAGAGGACAACGCCTTTTTTGCGGATGGGAAATCATTAAATAACTTCCCCCGCTCTGGGCGGGAGTGTGAGACTTGTACTGACTAAAACCATGTTCCTTTTGTTGCACTTTACGTTCCGGGGCCGCGGTATCTCTTGTCTTAGCTTTCACTCTGGACGCTCTTAATTTGCTCGTTCATCTTCATCGTTCTCACTTGTACGATTAATCTCAACATGAATGATGTATGCATGATTTTGTAAAATATTATGATTTAAAAGAGTGTCCATGGAGTTTCTTGCCCATTCTTCTCCGTAAAGATCTACGCTTTGGAATGGGCAACTACAGTGATTTCACAAGTTATTATGTCTTGTGACTGTAGCTGCACTTTTTTGTTTTTATGACATTCAAAAGTGCCTCTAATGGTCTAATTGATATAAATTATTTTATAATTTGCAGGCTGTGGTCCTGGAAGGCCCCTCTGCTTTGCTGACATCTATTTGAGAGGACAACGCCTAAAACACACTTCAGATTTCATGAAAATTAAATCAATTAAAAAATAAGGGATCTAAGATCAAGCTAGTTAAGATGATGTTTTAGATAAAATAAGATGATGATAATAAGTCCGAAGGATGTAATTTTAAGAACCAATTAGATGGCACTTCAAAGCATTTTATGCAAAAAATAGAAATTAAACATTTTATGACCAATTATATTAATTAAGTCGCTACTTACATATTCATTACAGCAAAAAGTGATGTTAACACGACAAGTGTAATAACACAAATCCTTACTAATATTATAAAAGCGAAAGTGAGTTTGTTTGTTATTTCTTTACGCCTAAATGGCCTAACCGATTTTGATGGATTTTGGTACAAAGATAGTTGGGACCCCGGAGACGGGGCATAGACATAGGCTAAAAAAGTGAGAAAAAGGGGAGTAAGAGGGAAGAAAAGGTGAGACACAGATAATGTTAAAGTAAATATGCCACGCGGACGAAGTCGCAGGCGGAAACTAGTAATAAAATAAATATATAACTTGTCTCAATGCTCTTGGGACTGAGAGCTTGTAAAATCTTAGATAGTGTCATTACTACACTTAAGGAGCTTGTGGGTCCATAATAACAGCCACTCGGGTCAATCTTAAGGTTAAACCTGGTTGGTCTGTGGATGGGTGACTTCCCGTTATATACCGAGCTTCCTCTGTGCCACGGAAAACAAGATAAGCTGTTGGACCCGGCTGTCATATTCTGTTCTGTTTTTTAAAAACGTTTACCCACACAAGGAATTTCTCCTGTATTGTGGGTGCGTTTACAAACATTTAAACTCACAAACAGCCAGACTCGATACAACTCCCTGTACGTACAGGTAGGAATGTAGGTAGATCTTTGGCAATCGTTACTTTTAAACCACAAAAAAAAACAAAGTAAGGCCATAGAGTCCCAAACAAAATTGCTATAGTCGACATCGCTTTTTATTTTAAATTCCTTTTTAGTATTTCGAGAAATCGCGAAGCGGTTGGTCGAGTCTTCTCGTGACCAGAGGGCTGTTGTTTGCCCAAAAAATAAGTATTGCCATCCAACGCGGTAATGCTGCCAGCCTTCTGGGCACTTTTCTTATTGACTGCGATGAGGACGAAATTATTTCCGCGCTGTAATTTACTATTTCTTACTTGTACATATTTTTGTTATTAATTTATGTCTATTTTTAGTTTGAATGCTTAGTTAGCTTAATTAAATAAAGTATTTGAGAATATTTTCTTTTGCAATTTTTTGTAAGTTTAGGGTATTTTGAAATTAAGTACTCATTAACACCAATTTGGTCTGTTTCATCAGTGTGCAAGATCAAACACTACTCAGATAACAATCACTTTTTTTTTTCGGTTTTTGTAAGATTTTTATTCATCATATTATAATTAAATTAATTACTAAATATATACAACCTATAAATATACAGAAACTAATAATAAAAAAATTACAGGGCGTCAAATAATTCGTCCGCATCGCCGTCAACAGGTAAAGTGCCCAGAAGGCTGGCAGTATTACGGCGTTGGATGGCAATGCTACAATCACTTTGATTCTAAATTAGCAAGATCATGTGACACGTAATTGATAAATCTGACTCACATGTCTTAAGTAGGAAATGAGACACGACAGCGAATTGGTTTCAGCTTAGAGCAAAATGATCCGACCTCTATAACGTTCCTCGATACCACAATCGTTGGTTACGATCAATTGACACCTTGTTAATAGTCGTTAATCTTCAAGCAACATATTGGTAGATTTGTCAAGGACGAATTTTTAGACGGTATTTTTTTTGTGGGAATTTATTAATTCATTAGTGTTATAACTTTTTTCATTTATTAATTTTTACACATACATTTTTATATTTTTTATAAATTTTTAACTGAAAAAAAACATTAATAGTACAGAAACATATTTTTTTATTATTATAGCGCTAATATTGGAGATAAATTAAGCAGCAAAAAATTAAAAAAGTTGGTTATTCACAAGGTGACAATACTAACCAACCGCTATAAAACGTCCATTGTCCACGTCTTTGTACCTACATCGTTCTCACATTTATTAATTTGTATAATCTCAACACGAATGATGTAAATACGATTTTGTAATATTATCTAATTTAAAAGAGTGTCCATGGAGTTTCTTACCTATTATTCTCCATAGAGATCAACGCTTTGGAATGGGCAACTACAGTACTTTCACAAGTTATTATGTTGTGAGACCGGTAGCCTTAACATTTTCTTTCTTTTTCTTTTTTTTTTTAAAACCATGAGACCAGACCAGACCACACTAAGAATTTTCCAGTATCGTGGGTGCGTTTACAAACAATCATATTCTCATACACAAACAGCCAGACCCAAAACAACTATCTGCAGGTCATACAAATATTTGTTCCGTGCGGGAATCGAACCCGCGACACGCAGCGGAGCAGTCGATTGCTTTGCCACTGCGCCAGCCATGCGGCGGCATGTTCGTCTTTTTGTTCTTTTTGAGATTCAAAAGTGCCTGTAATTAAATAAATTTAATTGAAATAAATGATTTTGATTATTTTGATTTTAATAATAATCAAAATCATTTATATTTTATAACCGAAATAATTACAATACATTCACGACACGCGCTCGTTATAGGGCAAGGATGGTGAACCAATTGCTTGTATGCCATCTATTTGGGCACGCTACCTATTATAACTATGTCCTACATATGCCTGTGAATGAGTGGACATTGTTGGCCCTGTAGAGTCTTAGACGCTTGTTAACTTATTTTTTTTACGTTTCGTAAAATAAGCAATGACTTATTGTCAGGCCTACGCTGTCCTCTCATACGAACGCTGTAACAACAACATTGTAAAACCAAATGATTTTAAAAGTACCATGAAGTTTCTTGCCGGTTCTTCTCCATAGGAAACGACAAACCCGAACCGTGCATTTTTTTTTTATAAGTGCCCATGTAGGCTTATATTAAATATTTAAAAAAATATTTTGATTTTGCATGTGCCAGTAGTTATTTCCAGAGTGACCGAGTTTCCTCCGTGCCTCGGAAAGAACGTTAAGCTCAAGGTCTTTTTATAGGTCTTGGAAGTCATCAAATAACGTATAATAACTTATACTAACTAAAGCCCACCCATGTTCCTTATACCCTTATTGCCCTTTATATTCCGGGGCCGCGGTACCTCTTTCGAACAACCCGCAACCTGCAACTGGCAGGCGGTGGCCCTGGCAAGCCCCTCTGCTTTGCTGACATCTCTTTGCGCGCGTGGTAAACGAACGCACCGTCGACATGGCCTGTCGTCAATAGACGAACGGACGGTGAGCTACCCATTGCTCACCGTCCACAGGCCCGCATCTACAGTGGCTGGGTGTCGTCTCGCGGCGCTCGACGCCCGGGGCTTCTCCCGCGGCGGCTGGGTTGGTTTGAGGTTCTCTCCCACAAACGCCCGGCCACCTCCTTCGCTAGCATGACTGCTTCGCAGAAGGAGGTGACCGCTTTCCATTCCCTCTCGCTCCAGACCATAGACTGTACCAGGGCTGGAAGCGAGAGATCGCCGCCGCCGATCGCTTCTATAAGGGCACGGCGGTGCTCCGCCCAAGCTGGGCAGACCGCCACTGTGTGCTCCACCGTGTCTTCCGGGCAGTCGTCACAATGGTGACGGTGATAAGTGTTGGTCCTGGCTGTCATTTGTAGATCTTTGACAGTCGTTGTCACGAAAGTAACAACCAGTCTTACCAAGGGGTATCGTATTACCCAGGACTAAGTGGGTTATGGAGGTCAAATAGGCAGTCAAGGAAGCTGACCCCAATATAGTTGGGAAAAGGCTAGACAGATGATGGGTAGATAATAGAGTGACTAATTTCATTCAAAATTGATATTATCACCACAGTTGCTGTCGCCACAAAAAGTTGCGTACAGTTGCCATCTCTGTATGACTTAAATTATTGTCAATATAATCAAAGTTGCCCGGTCGCTTGATTGTGACGTATTTCTTTTGCAAAATAATTGACTTTAATTATTATTTACGTATTGTTCTTATAACAACATAAGTAGATAAGTTTACATAATAATATGATTACTCAGTATCCGGTTACACCGGGGTCTGATTTCTTAGGTAGATTACAGACGATTTAGATTTTTATTTTTGCGATATTAGTTTTTAATTTTGGTGCACTGGTTCAAGTGCCAATGCTATGTACAACGTGTAAACAGACCGTTTTTAAAGTCTTCAACCAAATCCTTACTAATATTATAAAAGCGAAAGTGAGTTTGTTTGTTTATTTGTTTTTACCTCTTCACGCCTAAATGGCTGAACCGATTTTGATGAATTTTGGTACAGAGATAGTTGGAAACCAGGAGACGGACATAGGCTTTTTATTTAAAAAAAGTGGGATGTGAGGGAGAAAGAGGGAAAAAAAGAGAAAACTTAGCGTTGCTATTACAAATCAATAAGGCGCAAGGGGAACTGTTTTGCCCTGAATTTAACGCGAGCGAAGCCGCGGGCTAAAAAAGCTAGTCATCAATAAATTAAAGTACTGAAAGACCTCTAAGAAAAAATATTGCTGGAACACTACAAAAAAAGAACATAATAATATGGTCTATGTGCGACTAATGGTAAATCCTTACTTCCTTACTAATATTATAAAAGCGAAAGCGAGTTTACTTATTTGTTTCGTCTTAACGCCTCAATGGCTTACGATTTTGATGAATTTTGGTACAGAGATAGTTGGGACTCTGGAGACGGACATAGTCTATGTTTTTAAATTGGAAAATGAGGGAGAAAAAGGAAAAAGGGAAAACTTAGCTTTACTATTACAATAAATAAGGCGCAAGGGCAAAAACTACAGGTAGCAGGTACCTGCAAATCAGGAAAGGGGCCGTGGGAAAAAGCTAGTTGATTAATACGTGTCTTAAATTTGACTAGCGAAATAGATACATTCAGTAAACCTTTAATTTGACGGGCCTGTTGGTGTAGTGGTTAGTGGCCCTGACTGCTGAGCCGGAGGTCGTGGGTTCGCTTCCCACCCAGGACAAACTTTGTGTGATGAGCATGATTGTTTGTTCTGTGTCTGGGTGTGATTTATCTATAATATGTATGTATTTATAAATTATATAAGTATGTATATCAGTTGTCTAGTTATCATAACACAAGCTCTGCTTAGCTTAGGATCAGATAGCCGTATGTGAGTTGTCCCAAGATATTTATTTTATTATTATTTATTAATTTCCTCCGAGGGATTAAAGTTACGGGTTTTTGTTTTCTTCGTATGCATCCAGCCTTAGATGTCGAAATAGGTATTTAGTAGGTTATTACAGGTCTCTGCTTATTATGACGGTATTACTTGTAGTGTCATGTTCTTAAGTACTTTAGACTATGTACTTACAATACGGTAACTATTTACCTAACTATAACAATTATTTCTGTTTAACCTGTTTTATAAGGTGTAAAAACTTTTAAAAAGAGTAAAAAAAACACTTAAATGTGGGACATAACATTAAGTGGGTACCTACTTTCTGGACTCGTTGTTCGTTTTGTTTTATTTACTTTTTGCTGCCGACCCTACTCGGTTATGCATATTATATTTATTTTACACTAGCTATTGCCCGCGGCTTTGCTCGCGTTAACTTCGGGGTAACACAGTTCCCCTTTCCTGATTTGCAGGTACCTACTACCTGAAGTTTTTTTTTGCCCTTGCGCCTTATTTATTGCAATAATTTAGCAAAGCTAAGTTTTCCCTTTAGTTGCCTCTTTCTCCCTCATATTAAACTTTTTTTTTTATAAATAGCTTATGTCCGTCTCCTTGGTCCCAACTATCTCTGTACCAAAATTTATCAAAATCGGTTTAGCCATTTAGGCGTGAAGACTAAACAAACAAACTCACTTTCGCTTTTATAATATAAGCAAGGTTTTTTTAAACTTAGTTTTGTAGTTTGATGGTATCTCACACTAATTCTTGACTAATGTTATTTTTATTGTTACATTTAAGAAGAAATATGTATTATAAAGATTATTTACATAAACTACCAATGTAAAGTGACCGTATCGCACAAACTGCTTCTAATAAAAAACAACACGTATTGGACTATTAATGACGGAGTCACACAAAAAAACTGCCCTAATTGAAAACCTCCTCCCTTTCAAAAGTCGGTTAAAATACTCTAAATTAAGCTGGCAGGTACCTCTCCGTACAATGTTTGTGATATTTTTTTTGATCTGAAGCTTACCTAGGATTCTCTTATTTATTAATGCGAATGTTTGTGAGGATGGATGGATGTATGGCTGTTTGTTACTCTTTCACCTCAAAACAGCTGAACGGATCTTGATAAAACCTGCTACAGAGATAGTTGGGATCCTGAAGACGGACATAAGGTATTTTTTAAAGTGAAGTAAGATAGAGAAAGAGGGAAGAAAAGGGAAAACATAGCTTTGCTATTACAATAAATAAGGGCAAATAATTACTACAGGTAGCAGTTTTTTTTTTCGATATCACGCTGTCAGTTAGTAGTTACATAGTTTTAGTAATATTGCAGGTCAAAGTGACAACGTTTTTATTAAGTTTTTGTTTAAAAAAAAGTTTTTCCTGTCATCACTTTACTTTTACAAAGAAAAAAAAACCTTCGTGGCCTCTTATAGTATTGAATACATTCATCAGCAATTTTTAATTGCGTCACATTGAGTTTTGACGTAAAACATGATTTGTCATCACAAAACGAAAAACATAACAGTAATAATTTTTGCGTAGAGTCATTATTTACTAGCTGAAGACCGCGGCTTGAACCGCGTGATGATTGAAAAAAAATGGAATGTTTGTGAGGATGGATGGATGTTTGTATGGATGTTTGTTACTCTTTCACGTCAAAACGTATCTCGATAAAATTTGGCCCAAAGGTAGATTATGGTCTGGAATAACACATAATTATGATACTTTTTTACGATATGTCGCGGGCAAAACTGCGGGCGCTTACTAGTGAAATTATATTTCTGTACGCCTACATGATGTCGAGGTAGTTATAATTGGCTTGGAGTTCAAAGTCAAAGTCAAACCGCTCATTTCAATTACCCGCCATTAAAATATACTTCGTAAAATACAAGGGAATAGAATTTGAATTCATTTGGCCATTCTCTAAGGAGCGTATGAAGTTGAATGGGCAAGAACCTGTAAGTATTCTTTGTTTAGAATTCGTAAATTGAAAAAAAGACTTTGGGCAACCACTTTTTTTGCTGTCATTTTTTGTATTATGTATAAGAAAAAGAAAGTTTTGTCAATTATACCTAACTATATAACTTCCTGTGTCAGACTTGTACTGTCTAACACCCACCCATGTTCGTTCTATTGCCCTTTATGTGCCAGGGTCGCGGTATTTCTTTCGAGCAGCCCGCAACCCGGGCAGTAGTCCTAGCAGGCTGGGTTTAACGTCAAAATCGAAATCGGTTCACCAACGGACATAAATACATCATCTATACTAAGGCCAACTAGCAGCGATACGAAAGGTCATTAACCTAAAGAACAACTGTGGCGTTGACAATCTAATATTTAGCTCTTTCCATTTTGTGCCTTTGTCGTAATGTCTCGTTCTCCCGGCAAAAACATGACAACGTTAAGACGGGTTCGCCAACATTCGGGCGGCCATTTTAGATGGGGTTTTAGCGTGGGTTTTGTTTACATTTGGTATCGCTTCTCGTTGGTCGTACTATAGCTTGCCTTTTTCCCATTCAGATTCAGCTGACTGACACTGATAGACAATTGAATCCGGTAAGACTGAAAGTTGCTGGAGCGACTGCCTATCTGACCACCACAACCCAGTTACTACATGGATATTATGATACCCCTTGGTAAGACTGGTTGTCAAATTATCGAGCCACGGACTACCTGTAACGACTATCAAAGATCAACAAATGGCAGCAACAAACAGCTTCACATGCTTTCCGAGGCATAGACACATAAATACATCATCATTTTCCTGCCCTTGTCCCATTCTATAATGGGGTCGGCGCAACACGTTTTCTTCTTCCATTCTCCCCTATCAAACGTCACGGCATCATTACTCCTTTCTCCTTCATATCATTCCTTACACAATCCATCCATCTTTTCTTTGGCCTTCCTTTCGCTCTCCGTCCATCACTCTTTTAGTCACATGTCCTTGAACACATAAAAACATACAGGAAAAAAACAATACACTGCCTTTTGAGCTCCGCCGAATTCAGTCGAGTAAAATTAATTTGTTCGTAATTATTTTCGCCAAAAACAAAACTGTCTATAAATATAATTAATGCTTAATTTGAAAGACAAATTCAGTACGGAAATTAACGGGAGATCAGTTTGTCAAGCTTTTCATTTGTGAATCAAGTTATTTGATTAATTAATCGCTTCAGCGGACATGATTAATACTAAGAGGGATGAACGACACTTCCTGCTAAATTATTTTAATTAAATAATATTTCTAAAGACATTATTATAAGGAAAATACGGTGTGAATAAAAATAAACAATGCCTTTTTAAATAAACTGACGATGACTGATAAAATCCGTTAAAAATATTTTTTAATAAAATGTTTATAATCCTTATTTCCTTACTAATATTATAAAACCGAATGTGAGTTTGTTTTTAATAAAATTTGATACAGAGACGGACATATGCTATTTTTTTTAAAGATTGAGATGTGATAGAGAAAGAAGAAGAAGAAAAAGGAAAAATTAGGCGCGTTGCCCACACGACCAAGAGTCGAGACGCAGACGGGGCGCGGGCGCGTTAGGCGCGTCTCTCACACGACATTTGTAAAGAAAATCTTGTTGCGGCGGCGAGACTCTGATGTGAGATTTTTAATACAAATGTCATGTGGGCGACGCGCCTAACGCGCCCGCGCCGCGACTGCGCCTCGACTCTTAGTCGTGTGGGCAACGCGCCTTAGCATTGCTATTACAATAAATAAGGCGCATAAACTACAGGTAGCAGTTACGTGTAAATCAAGAAAGGGGAACTATGTTACCCGAATTTAATGCAAGGGAATCCGCGGGCAAAACCTAGTAAAATATATATCCTTACTAATATTATAAAAGCGAAAGTGAGTTTGTTTATTTGTTACGTCCTCACGCCTAAATGGCCACACCGATTTTGATGAATTTTGCAACAGAGATAGTTAGGACTCTAGAGACAGATATAAACTAAAAAAAAAGTTAGAAAAGAGGGAGAAAGACGGAAGAAAATGGGATAGAAAGGTATTATTTTTCGATCATCACGCGGGTTAATGTTAGCGTTAGTCCAAAGTAACTATGCCAAGCGGACGAAGTCGCGGGCGGAAGCTAGTAATTACATAATTAAGCCTTTTTATTTCCACAAAAATATATGTATTTTGCATTCTTTTCATTTGTTTATTAGAACATAGAAAATTAATTATTTCGCTTTGGGCAGAGCGGGAGGGAGTGTCACACTTTTACTGCCCAAAACCTTTCTTTGGCCCATTGTGTTCCGTGGCCCCGGTATTTCTTTCCAACAACTTTACAACCGCGGTAGGCAGTCATGGCCCTGGCGAGGCCCTCTGTTTTGCTGACGTCTCTTTGACGCGCGCGTGCGTCATGACAAATATGTGACCGTGTATGTGTGTCAGACGAGTAGGCGTATGACAGTATCCAGTCAGTATAATATTGGTAGAGTGTTTTCAATATGGAGCGGATATCATCAATCAATATCATTGGGGATTGCCGACATCATCATAATTTCATTTATTAATGATAGCCGGGACCAACAGTAATAGAGCTGTAACTAAATAATTAAGCATAATATTGTCCTTTACAAATTGTTTTAAATAAACTAATTGAAGGCGCATTGGTTGAGCGATCAACGAGCACAGAACAAATATTTGTATGGCCTATAGATCGGCACGGGTCTGGCTGTTTGTGTGTGTGAGTTTAAATGATTGTAAAGGCACCCACGATACAGCAGAAAATCATAGTGCCCCATACTAGGATTCTCAACGTTTTTTAAAATTAAAATAAAAAACTACATCACCATTGTCTAGTCATTAAAACCATCTAGTTATTAAAATCATTGAGTCATTAAAGCCACTTAGCCATTTAAATCAGTTAGTCATTAAAATCTATTAAATAACAACAAACTAAAAGAGGTCACTAAAGAACTCCTCAACGCCACCAGCTGGCAAAAAAGACTGGCGACATTGCCTCGTTGCATGTTGCCATGCTTTGCTTTTAGCCAAAATATGGCTTTTAGTTTAATTAGTAGTAATATTGCCTTTAGATCACGGGTAGCGTCAACCAAGCATATTTTGGTATAACCTTGTAGAGCCGAGAACAGGAATGACGTGAATGAAACGACGTATTGCAATTTACTTTAATGTAAAATATAGTGTACTAGCTTTCGCCCGCGGCTCCGCCCGATTTATATATTGGGGTAACACAGTTCCCCTTGCGCCTTATTGATTTGTAATAGCAACGCTAAGTTTTCCCTTTTCTTCCCTCTTTCTCCTTCACATCCCACTTGAAAAAAAAAAATTTAGCCTATGTCTGTCTCCTGGTTCGCAACTACCGCTGTACCTAAAATTCATCAAAATCGGTTTAGCCATTAAAGCGTGAAGAGGTAACAAACAAACTCACTTTCGCTTTTATAATATTAGTAAGGAAGGATAAGGATTTACGCTCAGCTATCATTGTGCCGATTGTCGTATCGGCCAATGGCCTGATATCCAAGAGCCTTGACGATCATCCTGTCGAAGCTCTCCTTAAGTGGTTATATCAAGGATCTGATTCAGAAGGCAGTACTCCTCGATACGGCCGTGAGGAGTTCCTGTCTCTCGAACCCTGACCACCGATAACTTAGACCCTACTCCCAAGACCAGCGGATTACTTTTTTTAGTTGTTGAATTAATAAATAGAGAATGTAAAAAGAATTACAAACTTTTTTTTTGGTTGGAATATTATCAAATATAGTGTCAGAGTTGTACTGATTAAAACCCACCCATGTTCCTTACATTGCCCTTTACGTTCCGGGGCCGCGGTATCTCTATCGAACAACCCTCAGCCCCGGCAGGCGGAGGCCTTGGCAGGCCCCTTTCCTTTACTGACATCTCTTTGAGCCGCACGTGAAACACTAACTCGCCATCGACACGGCCTGTCGTTAATAGACGGCCGGACGGTGAGCTACGCATTGCTCACCGTCCACAGGCCCACATCTACGGTGGCCGGGAGTCGTCTCGCGGCGTGCGGCGCCCGGGGCGTCTCCTGCGGCGGCTGGGTTATAATAATACTAGCTGTTCCCCACGGTTTCACCCGCGCTGCTCAGCACCTGTTGGTCGTAGCGTGATGTTATATAGCCTATAGCCTTCCTCAAGAAAGGGACTATCCAACACTAAAAGAATTTTCCAATTCCAACCAGTAGTCCCTGAGATTAGCGCGTTCAAACAAACAAACTCTTCAGCTTTATAATATTAGTATAGATACATACTTACAACGTTCACAAAAAACGTTTCATTTGTAGAAACTCAACCAAAACGTCACTAATATTTCACAATTCACTAAAAACATGTTAGAACACTCAACAAGGAACAGCTGTGACTAAACTCTGGCCGTAGCAATGCTGTTATCTACTACGTTATCTGATAAGAATGTCAAGATGACAAGATGTGGCTTATGTCAGTCTCATGTATTTGTTTGCATTTTTATCAATCAAGTGATAACGATCTGCATGCCGAGGTTGTGGGTTGTTTGAAAGGGATATCGCGGCCCAGGAACATAAAGGGCAAAAAAAGGAACATGAGTGGGTTTTAGTCAGCAAAAGTTTGACACTCGCCCCCCTCCCCCCCCGCTCCGCCCAGAGCGTAGGAGGTTTTTGATGATTTTTCAACACCAAAAAAAATGTTTTAACAATGTGGTATAAACTGTGTTTAGAGACTTCTGTTAAAAAAGGAGTTAGAAATCTAATGCCGTTTTTTTTAAAGTTCCAAAATCAGTCATTTGTGTAATGTATTTTTTTGATAGAATGAATTATGAATGAATGATGATTAAATGATCGCGGGCTCCAGCTAATATCAAATATAGGTACCTACATATCAAATTTCATAAAAATAGTTTAACGCCCGGTTTCAATAAACAAAAACGACTCGTTTCGCTTACGGATAGTTGTATTTTGACATAAGTTCTATAAGACTTATGTTATATTTTGTACAACTATCCAACAAATACAACAATCGTAAGCAAAACGAGTCGTTTTTGTTTATTAGAACCGGGTGTAAGTCGTTTCGGAGGCGTATTGTAACTAAAACTGTGACAAAAACTCTTTATCTGATATATAAAATTCTCGTGTCACAGTTTTCGTTGCCATACTCCTCCAAAACGGCTGGACCGATTTAAACGAAATTTTGTGTACATATCGGGTAGGTCTGAGAATCGGCCAACATCTATTTTTCATACCCCTAAGTGGGCAGCGGGTGAAACCGCTCGGCACAGCTAGTATAAGTATAAATAGATTATCCGAGATATTTGAGTTTGAAAGTAATGACAATTTAACAGTTAAGTAAAACATTAAATGAATCGCCAAATGTCACATGTCAACTGCAGTCCGCTGCAACTTCTACAACGGTCACCTTGTACTAAATAGTTTGAAGTTAATATCAACGATTATGATCTCAGTCTATTTTACTTTATTTTGTGTAACAAACATTAAAATTTAATTTATGACATTGATAATTAATAGTGTGGGGCAACGTTTTTTAAAAAATATTTTGTATAATTATCTTAATCTAAACTAATATTATAAAAAGGTTACATTTTTTGTTTTATATTATGTCTAAACTTATTATTATTATTTTATTAAGAAAAATATGTTTAATACGATTTTACTCAAAACCTACTGAACCGATTTAGAAAATTCTTTGACCTACATTATTATTGAGTAATAAAGGCTATATTACATCACGCCACCACCCTCGGGGGTAGGGCAGTAACCAAAGACGCAGGCGATCCTTACCAATATTTTGAAAGCGAAAGTGAGTTTGTTTGTTGGTTACATCTTCACGCCTCAATGGCTTAACCGATTTTCATAAATTTTGGTACAGAGATTGTTGGGACCCTGGAGACGGACATAGGCTATTTAAAAAAAATATATGAGGGAGAAAGAGTAAGAAACGGGAAAACTTGGCATTGCTATTACAATAAATAAGGAGCAAGGGCAAAAACTACAGGTAGTAGGTACCTGTATATGAGGAAAGGGGAACTGTGTTACCCCGAATTTAACGCAAGCAAAACCGCGGGCAACAGCTAGTATCTTATAATTCTGATTGTTATCTATGTCTAATTTATATGTTTTTTTTTATGATTTCTAATTTAATTTTGTGCCTTTATTTATTAACATTGTTTTTTTATGTTTACTGACCTATGACTCGTTAGAGTAGTGTATAACTGCTAATTCGAGTTAGTTATGAATAAATAAAGAATATATAAAAAAAAACAAAACTCAGATAAATAAACATTAAAAATAATAAATACCTCGATAAAATCCTCCAAGTTAAAGAGTGTGCCCGCTTACAAGTGCAATGCTGGAATACGTACTTAAAACTGCATCTTGAACTTAACGATTAACTAAGACTATCGCAGTAAAAAATAACAATAAAAAGTTAAATTAAATTGAAGGTCAGCAAATCGACCGTAATTAATTTCACAGGTACCAATATCCGTTTACTAAATAAGTAATACTAGATACAACAAAATGGGCCCGTTTTGACGGGCCTGTTGGTCTAGTGGTTAGTGGCCCTGACTGCTGAGCCGGAGGTTGTGGGTTCGATTCCCGCACATGACAAACTTTGTGTGATGAGCATGATTGTTTGTTCTGTGTTTGGGTGTGATTTATATGTAAAATGTATGTATTTATAAATTATATAAGTATGTTTATTAGTTGTCTGGTTACTATAACACAAACTCTGCTTAGCTTGGGATCAGATAGCCGTGTGTGAGATGTTCCAAGGAAAAAAAAAATTAACGACATTAATTTGACGACATGATTGGTGCAGTGGCTGAGCGATCGACTGCTGTGCTTCGTGTCACGGGTTCGATCCCCGACGAGAGAGCGACTGTCTACCTTACCTCCACAACCCAGTTATTACTAGGTAATACTAGTTAATACTAGTTAATACCCCTTTTTTTTTCGCGTGGGAAATCATCCAATGACTTCCCCCGCTCTGGGCGGAGCGGGGGGCATATCAGACTTGTACTGACTAAAACCCACCCATGTTCCTTTTGTTGCCCTTTACGTTCCGAGGCCGCAGTATCTCATTCGAACAACCCGCAACCCCGGCAGGGGGAGGCTCTGGCAAGCCCCTCTGCTTTGCTGACTCTCTTTGAGGCGCGCGTGAAACACGAACGCGCCGCGTCGTCAATCGACGGACGGACGGTGAACTACCCATTGCTCACCGCCCACAGGCCCGCATCTACGGTGGCCGGGAGTCGTCTCGCGGCGCCCGGCGCCATGGGCGTCTCCCGCGGCGGCTGGGTTGGGCAGATGTTCTCTCCCTCAAACGCCCGGCCACCTCCTTTGCTAGCATGAGCAAAAGCGCAGTAGGTGGTGACCGCTTCCCATTCCCTCTCGCTCCGGACCATGGCCTGAACCAAGGCCGGATGCGAGAGATCGCCGCCGCCGATCGCCTCTACGAGGGCACGGCGGTGCTCCGCCCAGGTTAATACCCCTTAGTAAGACTAGTTGTCAGTCTTTAAGGTCAGCGGCAATTTGTATAGACGGTCAAAGATTTACAAATGAAAATCAGGGTACCCAGGGTCCGTCCGTCTATTGACGACAGGCCGTCTCGACGGCGCGTTAGTGTTCCACGCGCCTCAAAGAGATGTCAACAAAGCAGAGGGCCCTGCCAAGGCCACCGCCCTGCCTCGGAACGTAAAGGGCAACAGAAAGAACATGAGTGGGTTTAATCAGTACAAGTCTGACACTCCCCTCCACTCTGCCCAGAGCGGGGGAAGTTATTTGATTATTTCCCACCCCAAAAAACGACCAACAGCTTAACTTGCATTCTGAGGCACGGGGGGAACTCGGGAGCAGTTGGGTACCTATCCTATTTAACCAAGAGCTCTTCTAGACCAAAGCATTGCAAGTATGATATCAAAATCGACATTATTCAATGCATTGCTAAAGTCTAGAAAGGCACCGTCAGATTTCCTCTTTCTATGTGTAAACGTATGTCATCAGATACAAAACAGAATAAACTAGATTTTCGAGTTTATTGGAGTTTACTCCTTAAGAATCGATTTTCATATATAAGGCGCCCGGTACGAGAAAAATCCGAGGGGTAAAACCTACTAAAGTAACGAAAATGTGTCACGTTTTTGGTGCGCACCTTTAGTGCGCAACTTTCTAATTTGGCTGTGAGTGTATTAAGACGTACATATGGTATGCTGTATAGGCGACTATACCTATATACTATATGATATTGGGCTTGTTTGTTTCTATCAGTGTCGATGTATTTATATTGCAGATCTGTCATACAGGTCCCGAACCCATTATAGACTCCAACTCTTACAAAGGTTATAAATCTGATTTGACATAATATGACTTGAACCAAAGAATGTACCTTTTTGAGAGAAATAAAAACCTATTCTATTCTATTCTATTGCAATTTTTTCATTAATTTGTGAATTTACCCTTTCATATGATATTAATCTTTTTTCAGTTAAATAAACTCTTATGGTTAGATACTCGTACTTAAAGAGTAAAGTAAGTACTCCAGTAGTGCGTCGGAGCTGACACACACACTTTTTTAAACGTTGCCTCTCTCTAGGAATTATTCCTGTATTGTTATAGGTGCGTTTACAAACATTTAAACTCAATTTAACACTTAAAACGGGATATTTACCATGTTTGTTATTTATATCGGGTTTCCGATATTTTGACGATGTTGCAAACGCCATGATCACGGATGAACTGAAATATCGGAAACTCTATATAAATAACAAACATGGTAAATATCCCGTTTCAAGTGTTAATAATAATTATGATATTAATAACCATGTCAGTTTAAAGACTTATATTTAAACTCAAGTACGCAAACAGCCAGAGCGGAACAAATACCTGTAGGCCTACTATGACATCTTAAAGCAGAACTTATTCCACTGAGTGAAAGAGATGGTGCTAGACACCCTGTATAGCTTTGTCCCTTTCCCTCAGCGGAATAAGTTCTGCTTTAACACGTCATGGTAGGGTAGCTGTAGGGTAAATTATTGTTTCGTGCGGGTTTAGACCCCCGACACGCAGCGCAGGAGTCGATCACTCAGCCACTGCGCCAATCGTGCGGTCAATATCATTATTACTTTAACAAATATTTTAAATATACGCAACTTTGTAACAAACCCACGAGGAAACATGGTAGTAAGAATTATAGCTTGACAAGTATTAATTAGGATGATTGTCGCTATTATAATTATGTTTCATCCGCTCCAGCATTACAGACAATGTAAGTGGGTAGGAACGTGTTCGATTTGTTCAGTGGATTCCGTAGGTTTTTATGGTGAAGTATTTATTACTGTCATATTAAATTGATTTCTGAATTGACAACTACTACTGTTATAAACTCAAAGCATTTATTTTAGTTAAACCATAACAGGCACACAATCACACAATCCAGAGGCCTAAGTCTGCTATTACAATAGTGTTAGAATGGTCGATCACTGATCGCATAATGGTTTATTTTGACAACTTTAGTACCTATGTAGTAGATTACCAAAAGTATCAAAATCAATCATTATGCGATCAGTGATCGACCATTCTGACACTGGTCACAAGGCATAATAACTAGTGAAAGTAGGTACGGTAGTTGCTCATTCCAAAGCGTTGATCCCAGTGGAGAAGAATGGGCAAGAAACTCTATGGACACTCATTTAAATTATAATAGTAAGTATTACAAAATCGTATTTGTATCAATCATGTTAAGATAACACAAATATGTGAGAACGATGTAGAAAAACGTGCACTGTAAGAGCGTTCAGAATAAACAGATGATAAAAGCCAAATTGAACTAAAAACAAAAAAAAACAGTGTCAACTAAAAAATGGCCAGTCCCAACTGACAGCGCCAGTTAAAAGTAGACAAAAATAAATAAGAACAACCCCAAAAGCCAGCCTTTTTTGCGGATAGGAAATCATCAAATAACTTCCCCGGAGTTGGAATGTCCTACTTGTACTGACTAAAACCCATCCATGTTCATTCTATTCCCCTTTACGTTTCGGGCCACGGTATTCCTTTCGAACAAATCGCAACCGTTTTAAAACAATTGGTTCAAAAGCGAGGCAGCCCCAGCAGAATTCTAAAACCATTATTATACTGGACACATGACCTACAGATAGTTGTTTCGGGTTAGGCTGTTTGTGTATGTGAGACTAAATGTTTGTCAACGTACCCATGATACAGGAAAAGTTCCTAGTGTGGGAAAAAGTTTTTTTTTTAAATCTTCCTTTGTTTACTTTGCACACCAACAGGTAATCATGTAAGGTATGGTTATTACCAGCTCACTTTGGTTCATTGGCATTATTACTTCAGTTTGCCAACTTACTTCAGTTACGAAAAGAACTTGTAAATCAAAAATCTATTCATTCAATTAAAAAAAAAAAAAAGTTGCCTCACACTAAGAATTTCTCCTGTATCGTGTAGGCGTTTACAAACATTTAAACTCGCATACACAAACAACCAGACCCGAAACAACTACAAACTGTTAGAGAAAGAAATTTTAATTGTCTTTGGTATAAAAAGAAAAACGTATTTTAAACTCAGAATGTTTAGTATTGACAAGAGTCTTGTCTTAGAAAATAGTTCAGTTGTTCTATGAGTCTTGAGATGTACATTTTATTTTGATACCCTTGTTTTTCCTATTATGGTTTTTAAATAATTAAATATAATGGAGTGAATGTAAGTCAGTGGTTTTCCTTCAACATCATGTGAAAATAAGAAAATTCTAACACAAACAACAACTATAGGTCACAACAACAACTGTAGGTCAAACAAATATTTGTTCCGTGCGGGGATCGAACCCGCGACATGTAGAGCAGCAGTCAATCGGTCAGCCATGTCGTCAATCTTACTAAATTGATTGGTCATTGCGACTTTGTATTACAGAACCCTAACTGCCGTAATCAAGGTTACATTGTTTGCAAAATAATTGCATTATTACTTCGTAAGTTACTATGTAATTGTTAGTTTAGGCAAATGAGTTTTCATCATAATAGTTGGCGCTTGGTAATATCATTAAGGGTAATTGGATATTATAATATATTGATCTGCTCTAATATTTCCCTGAAAATAATCTCTCCCACAGTCTAACTTATGTACTGATGAGCCTTATCACCATCCTCATATATTATAAATGCGAATGTTTGTGAGGATGGACGGATGTATGTTTGTTACTCTTTCACGTCAAAACGGCTAAACGGATCTTGATGAAGTTTGGCACAGAGGTAGATTATAGTCTGGAATAACACATAGAGTAATTTTTATTTTGATATCATGCGGCGAAGCCGCGGACGCCTGCTGGTCTTCCATATTCTGACTTCACTCATTGCTGGTTATACGATAGGCCATTTTTTACGTATGGGAAAATCATCAAATAACTTCCCCTGTGGTGGAGCGGGGAGGAGTGTCAGACTTTTAATGAATAAAACCCACTCATGTTTTTTAATTTTTTTGTTTTCGAACAAGCCGCAGCCCCAGCAGGCCCTGGCTCTTTTTGGCACGGCCTGTCGTCAACAGACGGATGGTGAGCTACAATTGGTCACCGTCCACAGACTCAGGTCTGTCTCCTGGCCACCGTAGATGTGGATCCTTACCTTCCGAGGCCGTGGTAATTCTTTCGAACAACCAAGAACCCCGGCAGGCAGTGGCCTTGTCAGGGCCATCTGCTTTGCCTACATCTCTTTGACGAGCGCGTGGAACACTGACGCGCCATCGATACGGCCTGTCATCAAAAGAAAGACCCATTGTTCTACGTACACAGGCGCGTTCACGGACGAGTCCCGGCCACCGTAGATGCGGATCTACGGTGGCCGGGACTCGTCCTCCGGGGTTAAGGACCCCTCAAAAAGTGTTCATACAACAATACGGTCCCCGCGCAGCATGCCTTCTTTTCAGCAGTCATTTTCTTAAATTTCTACACATTTCATCTTTCGCACATTCTATCTATCGCTGTTTTTTTCTTTTGTAATAAAACTTTGCCCCACACTAGGAATTTCTCCCGTATCGTAAATGCGTTTACAAACATTTAAACTCACACACACACAGCCAGACCCGAAACAACTATCTGCAGGTCATACAAATATTTGTTCCGTGCGGGAATCGAACCCGCGACACGCAGCGCAGCAGTCGATCGCACAGCCACTGCGCCAACCGTGCCGTCAGTCGTTTGATCTTCCTTCTTCTTCAACTAAAATAGCCCATTTTCGTACTCAACACTTTTCTCACGACATTTTCCTCATTTTTTAAAATCACATTAAGACAACCGATTACCACACTTTTCAGTCACCGGTTTCACTTTTTGACTTTAAGACAAGTGTGGTTCCGTACCTCTAAAGAAAAACAACGGAGCCCTTTTTTCGGTTGGAAAATTATCAAAATACTTCCCCGCTCTGGGCGGAGCGGGGAGGCATGTCAGACTTTTACTGACTAAAACCCACCCATGTTCCTTCTATTGCCCTTTACGTTCCGGGGCCGCGGTATCTCAAAACGGAACCCGTATTGGATCATTCTGTTGTCCGTCCGTTTGTCTGTCAATACCCTTTATCTCGGGAACGCGTTGAAATTTAAATCATATAAAGCTGTAGTTCCTTGGAGTTGTGGATAAATCATATCTCTAAGTCTATGCATTCAAAAGATATGGCTGTTTATGTCGCGGTTTTGTCTGGTTTTATTTATTTAAACCAACAATCTCCTATATATGTATATATTACTTCAAAACTAGAGATAGACTTCTCCCAAGTTTCCCTGCGGTAGCCTCACTTCCGACTCCAATGTCTCACCAACGATTACGAAGACATTCCATGTCCAATAGGAGGACGTTCGACCCTGCGCTTGCGCATAAGGCGACAGTCCAGGATTCTTGCTTTATGTATTCGTAGTTATGGACCTTGATCGAAAGTACCTTATTAAATAAAATTAACTATTTGATCTTACCAATGATAAAAAAGCACTTAGCTTTTTTTGAAAAAATACATCATAACTCGATGTGGCTTTTGAACTTTTTGTTCATAAGCAAAATCAAAACGAGTACTTTGAAATACATATTTCTTAGTTGGACTTTTTGTCTGTCACAGGAACATAAATTAGAATCTCAAGGTGGACCGCCAAATTAACTGCTATGTCTAACTACAACATTTATGCAATTCAGTCACGTGATTTGTAACAATATTTGCCATACAATATTTATTTATTTTAAAACCCAACAGCGCAAGATATAATTTGTATCCTACTATAATATTATGACTGCGAATGTTTGCGATTGATGGATGGATATATGGATTTATGGATGTTTGTTACTCGAAACTGCTAAATGGATGCTAATAAAACTTTACAATAATATAGCTTACATATTACATGTCGGGCATGCCACCGTCCGGGTGAATCAATTCGACACATTATCTCCGGTTGTTCTCGTCTAGCTAACGGAGAGTACTTGCATAGACACAACCTTGTAGCCAGGATTATCCATCAGCAACTTGCTCTAAAATACAATCTTGTGGAATCGGAAGTGCCGTACTACAGGTATGAGCCCGACCCAGTTCTTGAACATGGCAATATCACATTGTACTGGGATCGATCCATCATCACTGACAGGACTATTGTTGCCAACAAGCCTGATATAGTGGTGGTGGATCGATCAGAGCGGCGCGCAATGATTATTGACATAACAGTCCCGCATGATGAGAACCTCGTGAAAGCCGAGAAAGATAAACAAATGAAGTATATTGACTTGGCTCGCGAGGTTGTCGACATGTGGGATGTGGACTCAGCGATCATTGTGCCGATAGTCGTATCTGCCAATGGCTTAATTGCCAAGAGCCTCGACCAATACCTAAGAAGGCTCTCGTTAGGCAGCTGGATCAAGGGCTTGATACAGAAAGCGGTACTCCTGGACACGGCTCGTATTGTTAGGAGGTTCCTTTCTCTGGAGCCCTGACCGCCGGTAGCTTGGACCCTGTTCCCGATACCGGTGGGCTACTATTTTTATATTTTTAAATGTTCTTTTTTTATTATTTTAAGAAATATTTAAAAATGTAATTTTATGTTAAAAAATAAATAAATGTACGAAAAATAGCTTACATATTAAAATAACACAGGCTACAATTCATAAAGATATATTGTATATTCTATCACCACGCGAGTAAAACCGCAGGGCGCAGCTAGTAAAAAGAGTTTCTTCGTAAAAAGTCGGCAGAATCGTCACATTGTTATAATGTTTTGCCCATTGTTTGTCTTTTTTTTAGTGTATCTGAGTTATCTCTCTTCTTTGATATAATAATAAATAAATATCTTGGGACAACTCACACACGGTTATCTGATCCCAAGCTAAGCAGAGCTTGTGTTATGGTAACTAGACAACTGATATACATACTTATATAATTTATAAATACATACATATTATAGATACATCACACCCAGACACAGAACAAACAATCATGCTCATCACACAAAGTTTGTCCTGGGTGGGAATCAAACCCACGACCTCCGGCTCAGCAATCAGGGCCACTAACCACTAGACCAACAGGCCCGTCAAAATATATTTATAGTATTTTGTTTTATATCTATAGTATTATAAATATCCATATAGTATTTTTCAAAATTAATTTATGTTTTTTTCTGTATACACCTACCACTGTGTGTCACTGCATCACCCAAAGGTTGACTGGTAGAAAATGCCTATGGCATTAAGTCCGCCTCTGTACTTTGTGGTTGAAGTGTTAAATAAATAAATAAGAAATAAATATAAAAGAGTTCAGTAAGGTTAATAATAGGTTTCTCTGTATCAATTTAATTGTGTGTACTTACCATGCGAACAGGCAGTAAACAATTTGTAAAATTAAATAAAGATATTAATTTATATACTAAGGTATATGTTTTGTAAAAGTATAAATATATTTATAATAAGAGAATTAAGTATAGTATTGTTAGTAATGCTTTGTTTTTACTTATAAGTCACGAACTGTCTCGCCTTTATTAATAACTAGCTTTTGCCCGCAGCTTCGCTCGCGTTAAATTCGGGATAACACAGTTCCCCTTTCCTGATTTGCAGGTACCTACTACCTGTAGTGTTTGCCCTTGCGCCTTATTGATAGCAAAGCTAAGTTTTCGCTTTTCATTCCTCTTTCTCCCTCACATCTCAATCTTTAAAAAAAATAGCTTTTGTCCGTCTCGGTATTAAAATTCATCAAAATCGGTTTAGCCATTGAGGCGTGAAGACGTAACAAACAAACTCATATGCATTTATAATATTAGTAAGAAAATAAAGCTTATAAACATTTCATTAAAAAAAAAACTAGCGGCCCGGTACGTGCTTCGCTACGTATTTACAAAAAAATGTGATGCAGCGCCATCTGCCGGACAAAATTGTGAATCTAAACCATTCCCAGATCCCCTTGAACACACACAAAAAAAATCATCAAAATCGGTCCAGTAGTTTGAAAGAAGTTCAGTGACATACACACTCACAGAAGAATTATAATATATAAAGATATATTCAACGGATTTTATTAGTCATCGTCTTCCCATATAATTCTCACTTAAAAAAAATGTTTTTTATGCAATTGTTATGTATTGCCTATATCCGTCTCCAGGGTCTCAACTATCTCTGTACCAAAATTCATCAAAATCGGTTCAGCCATTTAGGCGTGAAGACGTAACAAACAAACAAACTCACTTTCGCTTTTATAACATTAGTAACTATTATTCCGTTAAATTGGTACCAGTAGGTATATTATAAAGTTCTTCTTGCGTGTCATACTGATCCATTGACATTAAGTGACGTTTATTTTAATTTTTTTTGTAGTAATTATGTTAATTATTTAAGGCCATGTTCTAGAGCTGCGCAGTCATCAAAAGATATTATTATTATTTTATATTTTCGTCGTCATCTGTCATTATATTATGTTCAGTGTCTAAAAGAGTCATTAAGATGGAATTAACTAAATAGCTCTCTATAAAAAGTCATTTTAATTACTGTTTTTTTTTGTATTTTTAAATGTATTTACTAATTTATTTCATTTGTGTTAGCATTTGTATAAATTTTATAAGTTCACGAAAACAAATAGTTATGCATAAGTAAATTTTGTAAAATATTGTCGCATTTAACTCACAGGGAATAAATAAATGATAAATATGCATTAAAAAAAACAGGTCCCAAATGGTATCCTTGTGGAACACCGCTAGGTATTTCAGTCACGTTAGAACGGATTTTTCACTCTCTCAATTTTGAGAATCGAGGCTATGGCTCCTCCATTCTTTGTAGATTTTATGAATACTCTAAAGAATAAAAGAGTTCTAGCATTAAATCAAAATAAAAAAAAAACAAAACCAAAAGTCATTTATTCAAATTAGGCTGATAATCAGCACTTTTTGAAAGTCACATCACAAGAGACAGTCCCACAAAAACGCCCTGCCCTTCGCCTCTTCCTAGTGTTTAGCTGGGAAAAAGGAACAATCTCCCCAGCAACACATCTGTCTGTCAGGTTTAAAACTAACGACGACAAAGACAATTTGAAAATTGCATTTTGTCTCAAAGATCGTTACATACGATACCACTTGATTAAAATCGCAACTCATTAAAATGTTTGTTAACCCTGTTATGACATACAATTAAAAAACTGCAAAGGAAATAGAATATTTTTCTTTTAAGTGTATCTCTAGACACGTGTCTCGATCACGTGTATTTTGACCTCGACATAGGGGCAAACGCAATCGCTCAGAGGCAAGTAATTGCAAACGTGAAACTGTTTTAATGACATACAAACATACAGTAGTGTAAAATGCACACTTTTTTATTATTGGCACGAATTTCCTTGTCGCGCGTTGCGAAATCCTGTCACGGGCTCAACACTTTTTGCTTAAGACCAAAAGTTGTAACGACATTTTTTGCTATACTTGTAAGCCATGCGGCGTGCGCGTGTTTCTCTGTCTCTCATAGAAGTGTTTCTCTTTCTGTCTCTTACTCTCTCTCTCTCATAGAAAGCAAGCCAGTTATTTCCGTTTCGTCTTTCTATTTCGCATTGAACAGTGTGGTGTCGCGACGATTATTTTTGTTGAGTGAGAGACTACAGGTTTTTGTACATAATAAATAATAACTTCGCTCCATCTTGGTGTCCCTTGACACCTCTCAAGTATTTAATTATAGGGAGTTTTACGCACAGCGTGTGCCAACCCCATCGTATCGTAAATAATTGTTAAAATTTCAAATAACGTGGGCTTTGTACAAATCCTTCACAGCGTCTCCATTTAGTTAGGATAGAATCGCGTGGAACATACCTACATCAGTTCCGTTCAAATTCAGATCTGTCAATCAGTGATGTTTAAAATCTGGTTATTCTAACCTGACAGATAGATGTGTTGCTGGGGAGTTTGTTTCGTCACTTCTTCTTCCCAGCTTAAATACTAGGAAGTGGCGAAGGGCAAGGTGTATTTGTGGGACTGTCTCTTGTAATGTGTCGTTCAAAAAGTGCTGATTATCAGTTTTTTTTTTTAAACTTTGCCCCACACTAGGAATTTCTTCTGTATCGTGGGTGCGTTTACAAACATTTAAACTTACACACACAAACAGCCAGACCCGAAACAACTTTCTGCAGGTCATATAAATATTTGTTGCGTGCGGGAATCGAACCCGCAACATGCAGCGCAGCAGACGATTGCTCAGCTTCTGCGCCAACCGTACCGTCTTTTGATTCAGGGACCATACTAAATTTCTTCTACCAAACTCATTCTGGACACATTCCATCAATAGAAGGTGTAGGTCCTCAACAACTCCACATTTCTCACAATTTGGTAAAGCTACTTTGTTCATCATTTAGGCGAATTAATTGTATGGAATCTGCCCAAATTTGACTCTAACAGTTGTAGCAATCAACTTTCTACTTACAATTCATACTTGATAGTATACCAGCAGTATTAAATAAAAACGTTGCAGAGCTGGTATTCTAATACAAATAAACAGATATGAAAGAATAAACATCTGCAAGATTCAGAAACAACATTTACTTAAATGGGTTAAGATCAAAATCAAAATATTTTTATTTCACATAGGCTCCTATAAAACGGTTAAAAATTGTACACGGTTCGGGTTGGTAGTTTTTAAGAAAGGAACTAATATACCAACCTGTGGGACTCCAATGATTGAACTAAAAAAAGCGTTTAAAAATAATCCTAGTTAAACCATTCGAGAAGTCAACGCCTACTAGTTAAACAGTCATGTATGTACGGTTTTTGTACTACTTTTTTCTAAATACCTACGTAATTGCGTGTGCATGAATGACGCAGTTGAAGGCCTTGGACGAAACCAAAATTTATCATTCTTTGGTTTAACAATATGAGAATCTCGTAGCTGAATAGGTAATAGCAGCCGCTCAAGTCACTCTTTAGGTTAAGCCGCGCTTGCCTAGGTTGGTCTGTAGATGGATAACCACCCATTACATACCCAGTTTTCCCCGTGCCTCGGAACGCATGTTAAGCTGTTGGTCCCGGCTGTCATTTGGAGATCTTTGATAGTCGTTACAGATAGTCAGTGTCCCGGAAGTCTGACAACCAGTATTACCAATGGGTTTTGTATTACTCAGTACTAAATGGATTGTGGAGGTCAGATAGGCAGTCTCTCCATGTAAAATACTGGAATTCAGCTGCATCCGGTAAGACTGGAAGCCGACCCCAACATAGTTGGGAAAAGGCTAGGCAGATGATGATGGTTTAAGAATATAATGTTTGATAATACATTCATTTGTGTAGTGTAAAACGCCTAGTTTTTTTAGTTCTTCATTCTAGTCTATATTTATTACCATTGACGTGCCTAAGGATTAAGAAACACATTTTTCTAAGTTTTTACTAACCTTTTTTTAATTGTTTTTTTTAAATTATTTTTCCCTTATCGTAGAGAAAGATATTGCTGTGTCGACTGAACTAAAGCAACTAAACTATTTTCATCTTCTTTAAAAACTCCTATCAAAATACTGATACAATACATATGGCGCGCAATGATGAATATCTACATTTAGTCGACAAGGCGCTTAATTGTTCAACGAATCAAAACTAGATTTAAAAAAACAATATTATGTTCTAAATTTAAATGGAAAATGGCATTCAGTATTTTAAAACTTCTCACGGTCCATACAAATATCAACCGAATGTGGTGTATTATAAAGTTGGTTGCAATATCAGCAATGCCTTCGGCATGCACGCTTCGCAAATATAACAGTTCGTTGAATGTTTCATCTCCATATGGAATGGACCTCGGGCTGAATCTTTCAGGTTTATGCTTTATTTTTTTAGGGTTCCGTATCTAAAAAGGATAAAATAGAACCCGTTTAGGAGGATCGCTTTGTTGTCCGTCTGCCTATCTGTATGTGTGTCTTTATCTCGGGAACGCCTGAACGTATCGAGTTGAAATTTAAACCATATTCTTAAGACTGTGGTCTCGTGGAGCTTTAAAATTTTTTTTTAGTGTTGGATAGTCCATTTCTTGAGGAAGGCTATAGGCTATATAACATCACGCTACGACCAACAGGTGCTGAGCAGCGTGGGTGAAACCGCGAGGAACAGCTAGTTAACTAAATAAATGAAAGAAACAAGTTTTTTTTTTTATTTTGATTTTGAATGATCATGGTTACATTAACATAGCCGAAGACCTCATGGCACGGGGCCTGCCAAAGCCACTGCATTTAACTGTGCGTTTAATTGTTGCTCCCGGTTGCCATTTGAACATCTTCATACAATATTTATTTAATGAATTTCAGTGTATTCCTTTTTTAAGAATATTATCGATTTGCTCCTTTTTGTTTAAACTATGAATGTCAACTATGGGATTATGAATATTATAGTAAATGAATAATATGCTAAATGAATATTATGTTAAATGTGCATTATAGGAAATGTTCATTATGTCATATGAAATTAGGTAAAATGAAATTATATCAACAATTCATTATGTCAACTGATCGTTATGTTAAACAAAATTATGTTAACTAAAATCATGTAAAGTGAACGTTAGATATTTTGTTATTATGTCAATCGTTACACACCCATAAATTTGACCGCACCTTACGGAGGGCAAAAACTTTTTATTTATTTAGGCAAACCAACTAAATACATATAAAATCATTCGTAGTGAGTAACATCTACAATTACAATAGAAGTGCATGCATCTAAATTAAAGGTGAGCACAGCATTTTATATAGATCACACTATACAATAATAATCAATAAAAGGATCTTAACAATTATTATTATGGTCTATTATTCTTAAAACACAATTAATTATATTGGAAATTATGATTAATTAAATTAATTAAATTAGATAAAATAGTGCTAATATGCTACATATAATATTGTAAATGCGAAAATTGAATTAAATAAATAATATTATAATAGGGCAAGAATTACATCTTATTGAGCACAGCTCTTTTAAAGTTAGTAATGCTGCCTGAAAATATGTCCAACTCACAATCGTGAAATATGTCGTTACACCTTCTGAGAATATAATATTTTTGACCTTAACATTATTTTCAAAACATATCTATTATATAAAATTCTCGTGTCACAATTTTCGTTCCCATACTCCTCCGAAACGGCTTTACCGATTTGAACAAAATTTTGTGTGCATATCGTGTAGGTCTGAGAATCGGCTAACATCTATTTTTCATTGCTAACTGAGCAGCGGGTGAAACAGCTGGGCACAGCTAGTTTTACTATAATTAAATTTATATTTATAATAACAGATTAGTCTACATTCAAACGTCTAAAAGATCCAGGCATGCCCATGTATTCTTCATTGAATTTCACTGCGTTTCTTTTTGTTTCATCCGAACAAGCATTGAACATGTTTGTCACATAATCAATATGTTGTGGAGAACTTAATTCTTCCATCAGCTCCTCTGTAAAAGTAATATTATTATGTTGGTTAATAACAGTAACTGTAATGATCTTAAAATATATTAAAACTAGCTTTTGCCTGCGATTTCGCTCGCGTTAAATTTGGGGTAACACAGTTCCCCTTTCCTGATTTATAGGTACCTGCTACCTGTAGCTTTTGCCCTTGCACCTTATTTATTCTAATAGCAATCCTAAGTTTTTCCTTTTCTTCCCTCTTTCTCCCTCATATCTCAATCTTTATTTGAAAAAATAGCCTGTGGCCGTCTCCAGGGTCCCAACTAACGCTGTACCAAAATTCAGCAAAATCAGTTCAGCCATTTAGGCGTGAAGACGTAACAAATAAACTTACTTTCGCTTTTATAATATTAGTAACAATTGTAAAGTATCTCAAAGAAAGAAATTTGATTGCATGTCTTTTGTTTGCGAGTGTCAAATCATCTAATAATCAAAAACATCCACACTTTGAGCGGGGGAGAGTATCAGACTCAATGTTTCTTTTTTTGACCTTCAAGTTTCGGGGCCGCAATATCTCTTTCGAACAACCCGCAACCCTAGCAGGTGGTTGCATGTCTTAGAATACGAATTACCATCTACATCTCCAGAGGAAAGTATTGAGTTTAAATATAAATGGGTATAACAGTAGAGGAAGGCCGAAGAAACGGTGGATCGACTGTATGAAGGAGGATATGGCTCGGAAGGAGGTGTCTGATAAGATGAGGACCAATAGAAAAGTAGTATGAAAGAGAAGTATAAAAGAAAAAATATGATGCAGCGACCTCAAATAAATAGAGGTATGTGCTGGCGTATGAAGATGGCTTAGAAGACTGTAAATAACTTTCAGTTCCCCTTGGTTGGCGCAGTGCCTGAGCGATTGACTTCAGCGCTGCGTGTCACGGGTTCAATCCCCATACGAAACAAATATTTGTATGACCTACAGGTAGTTGTTTCGGGTCTGGCTGTTTGTGTGTGAGTTTAAATGTTTGTTAACGCACCCACGATACAGGAGAAATTTCTAGTGTGGGGCAAAGATTATTTTAAGAATAAAATAAATGCGTTTACAGTGAAACCTGGATAAGTGAGACTTGAAGGGACGAGAGAATTAGTCTCACTAAAAGAGGTATTCCACTAACCCAGGGTCTCCACTAACAGAGGTGATACAGAACCAAGTTGTCGGGATCTCAGCATGAGGTCCAGTTATGGAGGTTTCTCACTTACCCAGGTCCCACTTAACAAGGTTTTACTGTACTTACCATGTAAAGTTTCAATAGATTTCTGAGTACCGCCATACTCCAAAGGCAGAAGGTCTTTAGGTACAACTTGATGTAAATCTTCTAAACAGCGTCGAACATGCATTCTACCACCAATCTTCTCGCTAACAAATTGCTTAACAGTAGTAATGAGCAGTTCTATAGCTTTTGAATCTGTCATCATTTCAATGCTTTTTATTCTGGCTCCATAGCCTTCCTGTGAAAAGAGGATTCATAGTTTAGAAAGAAAGAAAATAAGTTTATTTGGCACAAACCATAAAATAATAAAGACACGTGTCTTAAATGTTACTGACGGTCAAAATGGGAGCAGATAGTAAGATTAAAGAATCTTATTATATTGTTAGTAGTGGTGAGCCTATTCCCATCAGTGTGGTCTTAACTAGAATTTTCTGATGGCAAAACGAATATACAAATCGGTCAAAATGAACTATTTTACATCATGGGCAATTTTAAAACGTTGAGAAAAGGTGCACGGTTTAGGTTGGAGAACTTCCTATGAAGAAGAATCGGCAAGAAACTCCATGGTTACTCTTTTAAAATCATATGGTTTTACAATGTTGCTGTTACAGTATTTCAGTAGGAGAATACAGCGTAGGCCCGACAATATTTGATATAAGGTCAGTGTTTTTAAGCTATTGCATAGCTTCTATCGCGGCCCTTGAGCGCGGGGACCGAATCCAGAAATTTCGTAACGAAAAAAAACCTGACGCTCCCCACTCCGACGGGCACGGAGGTGTGGCTTGTCTAACGTCGTTTACACAATACGGTCAGTTATTTCAATTCCGATTCTAATGTTCTAATAGCGTGTTTGGTAGAGAATCGGATAGTCAATCGACATTACGCTGGATCAAACCCAAGGTCTTTTTTTTTCGGGTGGGAAATCATCCAATGACTTCCCCCGCTCTGGGTGGAGCTGGGGGGCATGTCGGACTTGTACTGACTAAAACCCACCCATGTTTCTTCTATTGCCCTTTACGTTCCGAGGCCGCGGTATCTCTTTCGAACAACCCGCAACCCCGGCAGGCGGAGGCTCTGGCAAGCCCCTCTGCTTTGCTGAAAATATTTAAAAAGTACTTCCAATGAAAAGAAGTCGCAAAAAGGAAAAAAAAACCCAAGGTCTTAATTTTCTTTTTGCGACTTCTTTTCATTGGAAGTACATTTTAAATATTTTATTTAGATTGTTTTTATTTATTGCATAAGTTGATAAAAAATGCTATGCAATAGCTTTACCGCGGCAGTCCCCGAGTGCCACACATATTTTTTTTTATTGTAAGTGGGCTGACTCTTGACCTAAATTTTGTCTAAGGACAGTGATAACATCGACAAAAGAAGTATATTAATTATTGACTTAAAGAGGTTTGCTATTGATGAAGGCTAGAATCCAGACTCCATTACTTAGAAACTTCTGAAGAAAAAATCTGGACTTTGACTGACCCGGGAATAAGACCCAGAACTGTTGTGCATGAGTGAGTGTAGTGAGTGAGTGTTGTGTGAGTGTACATCGTGAAGAAAACAGCGTTGTGTGGCACCGCTTTACCGCGCCTACAGAAACACATACAGCAACTTCTCACACAGGCGCAAGTAACTATACTAGCGCCATAAGGTCATGTTGAAAAGCGGCACCCTGAAGGAGTTGGCTCCGTTTTAACAGGCCAAGAATGGCTTCTGGGGCTGCAGTAACTCTTTCAAACAACGCGCAACCCTGGCAGGCGGTGACCCTGGCAGGCCACTCTGCTTTGCGGTGAGCGTGGAACCATACCGCTCTGTAGCCTCAGTACAAAGCCAATCTTGGACTAAAAAAATCTCGGCGATGTAAATAAAATACTTACGACCAATATGGTTAAAAATTGCTGTAGTTCAACTGTGTTTATTTTTGATATTATTTCGAACATATTGACTTTTCTGCAGTCGTATATAAATATAAAACCATTACAATAGTCATTGGCTTTTAAACATATTACACTTTTAATGCGTATAGATGTTTGGATGTTTGTTACTCTTTCACGTCAAAACGGCTAAACGGATCTTGATTAAATTAAATTAGATTAGGTTGATTATAGTCTGGAATAACACATAGGATACATTTTTTTCGATATCACGCGGGGAAACTCGTGGGCGCCTGGTAATATAATTGTACAAATAGTTCCTATGCATATTTATGCTATTTCTTTTGAAATAAATAAAATAAATAAATATCTTGGGACAGCTCACACACGGCTATCTGATCCCAAGCTAAACAGTGCTTGTGTTATGGTAACCAGACAACTGATATACATACTTATATAGTTTATAAATACATACATATTATAGATAAATCACACCCAAACACAGAACAAACAAACATGCTCATCACACAAAGTTTGTCCTGGGTGGGAATCGAACCCACGACCTCCGGCTCAGCAGTCAGGGCCACTAACCACTAGACCAACAGGCCCGTCAAATAGGTAAGTTGTCTTTGTAAAATAAGCAATGTGTGTATTGATGTCCTTATGTTCTCTCTTGTTCCCTTTGACTTAACCTACATAAATAACAAAACAAAATAAATAGCTATAATTATGTTTCAATGGAGTTACAAAGAAACTAGACGAATCGATTTTTATTATTGTAGTTGAGTGCCTTGAACAAATTAATCAAGTTATTAATGATCGACTTCACGGCACTGCTGTGGTACGTGTTGCGGGTTCGAACTCCGCAAGAAACAAATATGCATACTACATGTGGCCGTCCTAGGTCTGGTAGTCTATTTGTGCATGTATAGGTATACAAGACAAATCTGCAAGACAAATCAGGCCAAGGTGTGGAACTCTCTACCGGCTTCTGTGTTCCCTACCACATACGACCCGTCTGCCTTCAAAACAAGAGTCAATAGGCATCTTCTGGGCTGGCTCGCCACATCGTAGACCTCATCTGTCGCTTACCATCAGGCGAGATCGAGGTCAAGAGTGAGTTCATTCTCAATTAAAAAAAAAATCAAGAGGCTACGTCGAAGTTTTTTGGCTGTTTGTGTATGTGAGTTTAAATGTTTGTAAACGCACCCACGATACAGGAAAAATTCTAGTGTGAGGCAAAGTAAAAAAAAAACAACAACTTACGTTTATACAAAACTGGAAATATTGCATAAAACTCGCATTGGTTAATTCCTTTTCGTTGATTTTAACAAATACTATTCTGTAGTAGTCCTCAGTAAGTATCGGTAAGGGGACCAGCTTTCTGGAAACCACAGATTAAAAAAAATATGAATTAGGAACATTAGCGCACATTTATGGTTACTCGTACCGAGGCTCGCGTGTTTTTGTTTTATTATAGTTCTAAGGCGCGTCGCCCACACGACCAAGAGTC
The DNA here is from genome assembly GCA_958449745.1 of Ochropleura leucogaster. NCBI lineage: Eukaryota > Metazoa > Arthropoda > Insecta > Lepidoptera > Noctuidae > Ochropleura > Ochropleura leucogaster. Next base: position 3,155,920 of record OY288220.1, on the reverse strand, counting down.
GAGGCGCAGTCGCGGCGCGGGCACGTTAGGCGCGTCGCCCACACGACATTTGTAAAGAAAATCTTGTTGCGGCGTGACTCTGATGTGAGATTTTCTTTACAAATGTCGTGTGGGCGACGCGCCTTATTCTCAGTGAAGAAACTTCGACCTAAGCACGCCTTTTTTATTTATTTACTAGCTGTGCCCAGCGGTTTCACCCGCTGCTCAGGTCCCCCTTATCACTTAGGGGTTTGAAAAATAGATAGTAGCCAATTCTTAGACCTACTGAATATGTATAAAAAAAATCATAGGGATCGGTCGAGCCATTTCGGTGGAGTATGGGAACGAACATTGTGATACGAGAATTTCATATTAGACTAGCTTTTTCCTGCAGCTTCGCTCGCGTTAAAATGGGGGGTAACACAGTTCCCCTGGCGCCTTATTGATTTTAATAGCAACGCTAAGTTTTCCCTTTTCTTCCCTCTTATTCCCTCACATTCCACTTTAAAAAAAAAAAAAATAGCGTCCGTCTCCTGGTTCCCAACTATCTCTGTACCAAAATTCATCAAAATCGGTTGAGCCATTAAAGCGTGAAGAGGTAACAAACAAACAAAAAAACTCACTTTCGCTTTTTATTAGTAAGGATTTTATTATGGCACTCCAACGATGCAATTGATTGGCATTTCAAACAAATGAACTTTCTTTACTGTACTGTCATGATAAATGGGTCTATGAAAACACGACTAGTTTGTATTTAATTTGGATTGAAAGTAACAGCATCCTTACTATAATATTATAAAAGCGAAAGTGAGTTTGTTTGTTTGTTATGTCTTCACGCCTAAGTGGCTAAACCGATTTTGATGAATTTTGGTACAGATATAGTTGGGACCTTGGAGACGGACATGGGCAATTTTTTTTAAACAGTGAAAAATGAGGAAGAGAGGGGGAAAAAGGAAAATTTAGCATTGCTATTACAATGAATAAGGCGCTAGGACAAAAACTACAGGTGGAATTGTCTTATCCTGAATTTAACGCGAGCGAAGCCGCGGGCGTAAGCTAGTACAATATAAAACACAATACAATTTGGGTTGTTTTAACTGTGTTCCTCCACAGCATGCACATACAACTGGTGTAAAAAATATTTATGGAAGAGAACATTGGAAACTGTTTTACAATAATAACAAAGTGGGAAAAGAAAACATAATGCCAATTAAAAAAGAGATATAGAAATTAAATGAATATAACAAAAGAATTAAATTAGAATTGATTTACATAAAAATTATAATTATAATGGTTGTTGCACAATTTTTACTTCCTTAAAAATATTATAAAAGCGAAAGTGAGTTTGTTTGTTTGTTATCTCTTCACGCTTTAATGGCTAAACCGATTTTTATGAATTTTGGTACAGAGATAGTTGGGAACCAGGAGACGGACATAGGCTAACTTAAAAAAAAAAGTGGGATGTGAGGGAGAAAGAGGGAAGAAAAAGGAAAACTTAGCGTTGCTATTACAAATCAATAAGGCGCAAGAGGAACTGTGTTACCCCAAATCTAACGCAGGCGAAGCCGCGGGTGAAAGCTAGTTGTTGTATATTTAAAGATTGTAAAAAAAAATTAACAAACAAAGGTATATTTTTTTTCATTATTTAGTTGGTGTGCTTATTGTTAAATCTTCTAATATATAAAATTCTCGTGTCACAGTTTTCGTTCCCATACTCCTCCGAAACGGCTGGACCGATTCAAACATCTATTTTTCAGACACCTAAATGAGCAGCGGGTGAAACCGCTGGGCACAGCTAGTACATAATAAATAACTTACGTTATAGTCAAAATTATTTGCAGTTCCTTCCTGATATTGATCTTTGAGAAGAACTTCGGGAGCAGCGTCTTCATCGTGCACAAACGGTCTATTTGCTTCTTTGATTTTTCTACAGAACCTTTGCAACATATAAGCGTTCTCTCCAAGTACTCCTCGCCTGAAAAGTAAAAATATAATCCTTACTAATATTATAAAAGCGAAAGTGAGTTTGTTTGTTAGGTTTTCACGCCTTAATGGCGAAACCGATTTTGATGAATTTTGGTGCAGAAATAGTTGGGACACTTTAAAAAAGTGAGAAAAAGGGAGAGGTAGTTTTGTTTCGATCATCACGCAGGTCAAAGTTAGCGTTAGCCCAAAGTAATTACGCCACGCAAACGAAGTCGCGGTCGGAAGCTAGTAAAATTAAGATTTAAAATCTAAATAAATAAACTTTTTCGTAATTTCGTTTGTTAATTTATTATAATTTGACTAACCAGGCTTTGTTATTCAAACTAAATATGAACAAAATTTAAAATCAAATGTAACATCTTTAATTTTCTTTTAACTGACATGGTCACTAATATAAAAAAAAAAAACGTGGCCCTTTACTAGGAATTTCTCCTGTATCGTGGGTGCGTTTACAAACATTTAAACTCACATACACAAACAGCCAGACCCGGAACAACCATCAGCCGATCGCTCAGTTACTTTTTCATTTACCATGTTTGTTATTTGTTTCGAGTTTCCGATATTTCAGCGATGTTGCAAACGCCATGATCACGAATAAACGAAGATGATCATGATGTAGTTCATCATGGCATTTTAAGACTCCGCTCCACCCAGAGCTGGGGAAGTTATTTGAGAATTTCTCATTCGCAAAAAAAAGGAAAACCGATTTGGGTACATGTAATTTAAAGCCGATAACCTCCACGTTTCCGAGTCTTGAAAAACAGACAGACGGACAACAAAATTATTATTTAAAGGTTCCGATTTCCGGGGTTGCAGGTTGTTCGAAAGAGATACCGCGGTCGGCCCCGGAACGTAAAGGGCAATAGAAGAAACATGGGTGAGTTTTAGTCAGTAAAAGTCTGACACTCCCCCAAGTTACTTGATGATTTCCCATCCCAAAAAAGGGTTCCGATTTTTTCCTTTTGAAAGACAGAACCCTAAAAACGCCGAAATGACAAATATGTGCCGGAAACAATTTAGCGTCGCTATGATGTTTTTCGATGTTTAAGTCGCTTAATTACCGGTAATCGTACAGCCGTAATTAGTTGCGCAAGCACATAAGTTTTGCAACATCTTGCGTTGCTAGAACACTTCGATCATAAGCTACATGTTCAAGGGACACGCAATATTGCAATGGCTACTCCGGAAGATAGAAATTAAAAGAGTTGTGCTACAAGTCACCAGTTAATGAAGCAACAAGTGACGATAGTACACACAACGGCACATCATCATTTGCCTAGCCTTTTCCCAACTATATTAGGGTCGGCTTCCAGTCTAACCGGATGCAGCTGAATATCAGTATTTTACATGGAGCGACTGCCTATCTGACCTCCACAACCCAGTTAGTACTGGGAAATACAATACCCCTTGGTAAGACTGGTTGTCAGACTTTCGGGACACTGACTACCTGTAACGACTGTCAAAGATCTACAAATGATAGCCGGGACCAACGGCTTAACGTGCTTTCCGAGGCACGGAGGAAACTCGGTATGTAACGGGTGGTCACCCATGCACAGACCAACCTAGGCAAGCGCGGCTTAACCTAAAGATCGACCCGAGCGGCTACTATTATTTAGCCACGAGCTCCTCACACAACGGCACATAAACCTACAAAAAACCATTTTAACCTGATCTCTCAACTACAGTGTGCGATCCGTAGTAGAGAGATCAGGTTATAAAAGTTTAGAATAGGTTGACCTGCCGTCGTGTGTACAACAAGTGACTTAAGGTTAAAGATTTTCTCAAAACAATACCTAATTCACTTACAGAGAAAAACTTAATTTAAGGCTGCAAATAAATTATGAAGTAGAAATAGCTTATGTAAGAATACAGTGACATGTTACTTAGGTACATGTTTAACTTAAACTTATGTTAATGTTTTGGCATAACAAACAAAACAAAACAAATGAGCAAAAAATTGCTAGTGGTGTTTTGAGCGACGCGGGTAAGGCGTGTTACACCCGCGGTGGCGTGTTGAATAAAGCGCAATACACATTGAGCTCGCCGGGCCGCCGAAATATGTCGGCATCTTTTTGTCGGCGATCTAGTAGAAATTTATTTGGCAGTCAGCACACATACAGGTCGAGCGTAGCCGGGCAAATGAGCGCAGGCGTACCCAAGCCGCCAACATGTTGGCGGGCACCCGCTCAGCCCATGTTGCCGACATGATTATTTTCATATAGGCCGCCGGGTTGCGTCGCCGGGCTTTTTCAGCGGTCCGGCGGGCTCAGTGTGTATTGCACTTAAGGCCTTCACACATCACATTGCAAAACAAAAGCAAGAAAATAAACTTGATATGTAAGTTTTTATTTACTGACTTGCGTGAGTGTAGCAGACACAATGTGAAAAATTTAATGAAAGCGCAAAACACACGGAGAGTCGGTACGGTTCGAACTGCCCGTATTGAGTCTAGAATGCGTTTATTTTTTTTCCTGAATGGCATCTCGCAGTTCAACCTAGGAGGTTGTCATCTGCTTATCCGGGCGATTCCTGTGGATGCCTTAAAAATTAAGACCTCCAGCCAGGGTAAAAAACTTACAAACTAAGCGACTACACGCTAAGAGCACCCTCTGTGGACTACGACCCTTGGCTTAAGGCATCGCTGAGGGAGGATAGTTAAGGAACAGGCTGGATCTGAGTGATATTATTTAGGGACTGATTTGAACTTACTGGCTCAGCAGCGCGGGCTGGCTCTAGCAAGGGACGGGTGGGGTTGAGAATGCGGCAGATATAACTACATAAATACCTAAATAAATAAATATTTTGGGACAACTCACACACGGCTATCTGATCCCAAGCTAAGCAGAGCTTGTGTTATGGTAACTAGACAACTGATACATACTTGTATAATTTATGAATACACATATTATAGATAAATCACACCCAGACACAGAACAAACAATCATGCTCATCACACAAAGTTTGTCCTGGGTGGGAATCGAACCCACGACCTCCGGCTCAGCAGTTAGGGCCACTAACCACTAGACCAACAGGCCCGACAATCCCGTCAATGAATTGAAGTAGACGATGTCACACATAAGCACGCGGCCCGCACCCGTCTAGGCATAATCTCTGTATGTTTTCAACCATATAAATATAAGGAATTGACGGCACGGTTGGCGCAGTGACTGAGCGATCGACTGCTGCACTGTGTGTCGCGGGTTTGATTCCCGCACAGAACATATACCTATTTGTATGACCTGCTTGTGTCTTATGCCTGTTTGTGTATGTGAGTTTACTTGTTTGTAAACACATCCACGATACAGGACAAATTTCTAGTGTAAAACAAAGTATAAAAAAAGAATTATGCCCGCCAAACTGCACTCTTTTCTTTTTTAAGGATCGGAAATCTTTTACTGACCAAAATCCATCCTTATTCCTTCTTTTGCCCCTTGTGTTTCTTTGTGGTCAGAAACCTGAACACGCCACTTTTGTCCACCAACGGTACTTATGTGTCCACACAACTTTGTGGACAAAAGTGGCGCGTGTCCGTTCAACATGTTGTCCATTATGTCTCGGGGCAAATGATGCCTTTTGGATACAAATGTAGTCTTTTGGATGATCTCCCATCGGAAAAAAAAACGTACAGAATCCTTGGTAACTGTGTGTTCTCTGAGTGTTCCTCCCATCTTGTGTATTAGCGAGGTGTTTATTACATAACAGACGTCATTCGATGTTGTTGATGTGTAAAAATGATAAAATGCTACTGAAACAAGTTTTATTATATAATATAATATAGATATTATTATGTAGTAAATAACATGTGGATTTCAAGTTTATTGGCTAACTTGTTTACTTAGACTACTAACAAGAAGATTTATAACTCATTAGTTTGTAATTTATCTAGCAAAGTTATCCTTTTTCCGTCATAGATTAATTTGTATACGTTTTTTATTGTGTACAGTCCTGAGCTATACAATGTAGGTATACAATTACCATCTTTTTTTTATTTAAACATTACTCTACAGTACCTAGGAATTTCTCCTGTATCTTACACACTTATTTTAAAATATTATGGCTTCCGAAGTACTATGTCATTGAAAACACGGTTGGCGTAGTGGCTGAGCGATCGACTGCTGCGGTGCGTGTCGCGGCTTCGAATCCCGTAAGGAACAATATAAGTATGACCTACAGGTAGTTGTTTTGGGTCTGGCTGTTTGTGTACCTGAGTTTGAATGTTTGTAAATGCACCCACGCATTTACAAACATTCAAACTCAGGTACACAAACTTATATTGTTCCTTACGGGATTCGAAGCCGCGACACGCACCGCAGCAGTCGATCGCTCAGCCACTACGCCAACCGTGTTTTCAATGACATAGTACTTCGGAAGCCATAATATTTTAAAATAAGTCTTATATCAATATTGAAACCGTATTTCACACGAAAGCTGCTTTTGAATTTCACTAAGTATTTACATTTCGAATCGACGGGCCTGTTAGTCTAGTGGTTAGTGGCCCTGACTGCTGAGCCGGAGTTCGTGGGTTCGATTCCCACCCAGGACAAACTTTGTGTGATGAACATGATTGTTTGTTCTGTGTCTGGGTGTGATTTATCTATAATATGTATGTATTTATAAATTATATAAGTATGTATATCAGTTGTCTGGTTACCATAACACAAGCTCTGCTTAGCTTGGGATCAGATAGCCGTGTGTGAGCTGTCCCAAGATATTTATTTATTTATTATTTATTTATGTTATTGCTCTTTATTATTCAAACGACTCCCAATCAGAATAAAGAAAAAAACTTCAGTTAAATGTATGGAGCCCACCCTTTCATTAATTTTACATCACTTTGTGTAGGTTTTTTTTAAAAGACGCCTTTACTCCCCAAAGGATAACGTCCAAAATGGCCCTGTGAAATAAAGAGTTTTGGAATACACGATAATTAGTTGTATTTTTGTTACATAAGTTGCATACTTCTGTAACACGGATTAGCTGTACGCCAAAATGTACATTTTATAGTATTTTACTATTTGTTACGTATTTTGTATATTTATTAGGTTTTTTTTTATTAGTGATAGGCTCGCGTTTGACCACTATCTCACCTGATGGTAAGTGATGATGTGGTCAAAGATGAAGCACGCTTACCTAGAAATAACCTATTCACTCTTGACTTGAAGACCCCCAGGTTATGTAAATACAGACTCCAGCAGGAAATTCCACTCCTTAGCAGTACGTATTTTAATATTAATATAAGGATGGTATTTAATACTTTAACTGTAAATCCCCTTTTTTCAATCAAAATATTCGAAATTATCACCAAAAATACTGAATTGCACACTAAATTTGCTCATCAAATAAATCAATTATACTATACTGTTGTGTACAGCACTACAATAAAAAAAGTGTTATATCTTTATCCATTTTCTATTAATGCAAGTCGTTACTGGCACTCGCCGGCCGCTGCCGCGGCACCGCTCGCTCCGCTCGCTCGGCTCGTGCGTAGGGGGTCGCAGTTTTAACCTAACCTAACCTACGCATTTTTTTAGCATTCACGAAAGAATATTTGGTGCGCGATCAGTATTTTTGGTGAACACAAAATTATTTCCCTTAATATAATAACATTCGCCAACCAATTAGCCGTTAGAAAAAAATTAAATGAAATAGGCCTACTTACCTAAACTACACAAAAACCTAAATTGCTTCTAGCTTTTCGCCGTAAAAACCATCCTTGGACATCAACAAATATTAAAAAAAAGAATTGTTAAAATTGGTCCAGGCGTTGTTGAGTTATATGCTTACTAACACATTTTGCGAGATTCATTTTTATATTATAGAGGATTAAACATTTAAACTTTCCTCTTAAATCACTCTTTCTATTACTAAATACTGCATTAAAATCCGTTGAGTCGTTTAAAAGATATAAGCTAACAGACGGCGGAAATGACTTCATTTTATACTATGTAAATGATTATAATTATAATAATGATTATAATCATGTCTTGGCGCCGTGTCTCAGCGGACACTAATTATCGATGACGGGGGATATATCAACATACTATAATAATTTATTAAAAATGCGAAGCATCACAAAAAATATATAAATACATATGGGACAAAAAAACTTGAGAGGTGTCAAGGGAAACCCGGATGGAAAGAAGTAATTATTTATTATGTACAAAAAATTCAACAAAAATAATCGTCGCGACACCACACTGCGAAATAGAAAGACGAAAAGAAAATAACTGGCTTGCTTTCTATGAGAGAGAAAGAGATAGAGTCACAGAAACACGCGCACGCCGCATCTTACAACTATAGCAAAAAGTGTCGTTACAACTTTTGGTCGTCAGCAAAAAAGTGTCGTTACAACTTTTGGTCTTAATTGTTTCCGTCCAGCCCCCTTTGATACAGAACTTCGTTTTAAAAATAGCTTTCGCCTGCACATCAAGCTACTACAATCTGTCAGATTTCTTTGATAGATTTTCGACTTTATTTCTAGTAGCTTTAGGTTCAAGGTGCATTGGAAAAAAATGACAGTTTCGGGTAGCTTGACCTGCTGGCGTCTGTACATAGCAAACATTTTGTAAAACGTCTAGATTTTTGTCACAAAGTTAGTCGTATCTGTACATACCACAAGCCAAATAAAATACTGTATATAGTCAAATACAAAAAGAATTAAACAAAAACAGTTTACAAAAGTGGTCTAGTATGTACTATGAAAAAAAAATGTTTATAAAGACCACGAAAAAAAATTTTTCAGCGGCAACCATCATATTTTTTATATAAATTTCATAGACTAAAGACATATCTAAAACCGAAAAACTGTTCCGTGACTGTTTTTTTTAAATATTCAATTAAATCTGCAAACTACTGATTACATTTTGGCGGACATGATATTCAAATAAAATCAAATGCCGAAACATTTTCGACCTTATTTCTATTCTTTCGATGCACTACTTTCGTGTAATTGTGTCAGTCCACAACCTGTCTGCAGCTAGCCTCAACTTAAAACCTAATTAGTGTTTTTGTGGAAACAAGTTTTTTTGTAAAAGATTTCATGTTTCTGGTCTGTTAGTTTTTACTAAGATAATTATCTTATACAAATTATTACCGCGAGTTTCCTCCGTACCTCGTAAAGATTGCATTAAGCTCAACAGCTTAAAACCAAAATTTGACATCATTTAGATCTTTGACAGTCGTTCTTTCTTTTTTCTTTTTAAAAAAACAAAACGTTGCCCTTCATTAGAAATTTCTCCTGTACCGTGGGTGCGTTTACAAACATTTAAACTCACATACACAAAACAGTCAGACCCAAAACAACTATCTGCAGGTCATACAAATATTTGTTTCGTGTGTGAATTAAACCCGCGACACGCAGCGCAGCAGTCGATCGCTCAGCCACTGCGCCAACCGTGCTGTCAAATCGTGCGTCGTTATAGGTAGTCAGTGTCCTAAAAATCTGACAACCAGGGCCAACCAGGGGCTATCGTATTACCCAGTACTAACTGGGTTGTGGAAGTGAGATAGGCAATAGCTCCATGTAAATTACTGGTATTCAGCTGCATCCGGTTAGACTGCAGGCCGACCCCAACATAATTGGGAAAAGGCTCAGCAGATAATGGTATCGGTGGAGTATTGGTTTTCCAGTTACTAAAAGTTATTAGCAGACTAGCTTCTGCCCGCGGCTTCGCTCGCGTTAAATTTGGGGTAACACAGTTCCCCTTACGCCTTATTGATTTGTAATAGCAACGCTAAGTTTTCCCTTTTCTTCCCTCTTTCTCCCTCACATCCCACTTTTTTCAAAAAAATATTAGCCTATGTCCGTCTCCTGGTTCCCAACTATCTCTGTACCAAATTTCATAAAAATCGGTTTAGCCATTAAAGCGTGAAGAGGTAACAAACAAACAACATAATATAAACAAACAAACTCACTTTCACTTTTATAATATTAATAAGGATTTATCGACATAGACAAGATTAACGATGATTTAAAAGTAAACCCTTACTAATATTATAAAATCGAAAGTGAGTTTGTTTGTTATGTCTTCACGCCTAAATGGCTAAACCGATTGTGATGAATTTAGGTATTTTTTTGAAAAAATTGAGGTATGAGGGAGAAAGAGGAAAGAAAAGGGAAAACTTAGCATTGCTATTACAATAAATAAGGCGCTAAGACAAAAACTACAGGTAGCAGGTACCTGTAAATCAGGAAAGGGGAACTGTGTTACCCCGAATTTAGCTAAAACTAGTTATTTATTAAGACGCACTACACCCGATGTTTCGGGTTGCCTGGGTTGCGGGATACCCCGAGTTGCGCATTGCAAGGGGTTGCGGATTATTCTAAAGAGGTACCGCGGCCCTGGAACTTTAACGGCAAAAGAAGGAACATAGGTAGTAAAAATAAGTGTGACACTCCTCCCCGCTCCGCCCAGAGCGGGGAAGTAACTTGATAAATGATGTTTATTTTGCAAGTAGGTTTTACACGTCTTTTTTTTAAACTAGATGAGGTCGGTGTTTCGTACCCGACTACTCTGAGAAGAAACAGCCGAAACAAACTCAGAGGTCATAGTCTCTTTTAAAGTCCAGACAAAAAAAATCTTGGTCAACTTACATGAGGACTATGCAGATTAGTGTCTGAAGTGGTCTTTTTAAGAAAGCACCACACAGATTGAGTGGACCTCCCCAGTTATCGTGCATTTGTCAGTTATCGTGTAGCTCGACTCATAACCCAAGGAGCTCAACGAATTGATGATTTCCTATGCGTCATAAAAGGTTTATGCAGAGGTATAATATACCTTAGATGATTTTTTATAATGCAGGAGTTCGCTTTTGCCCAACAGTGGGACAGTTTAAGATTAATATTAAAAAAACACAGTTTTTTTTTCAAACCTAGTTACTTACTGAAATCCTTCTTAATGATATGATCTTCTTTCAAAATCCAGGCCTGCAAAATATTTACAGCTTGCTTTATCATACTTGGTTCCAAGTTATGTATTTTTCTTATATCACTTAATGCAGTCGGGGGTATTTGTAAAACATTGTTGCCTTTAACACTTTCCATTTTTTTCACAAATTGTTTTTTTCTTCTAATTAACTTAAACTGTAACTCGTTTCGTTTTTATTAGATTTTTAGTAGCACTTATCAAATGTTTTATATTGTTTGCTTCTAATAAAATCAAATGCGGTAAACTGTCATGGACTTCAATGATCAACTGGATGTGTTCATAAACAGGTCTTTATTTATAAGCTATCGACTTGTTAATCACGTCGTTTTTGTTCCGTACAATCGATGACAAAATTACGTAAGGGTTCCGTTGCGCTTCAAAGAGCTCCTCCTAAAACGGGAGAAGTTATTTGATGATTTCACATCCATAAAAACGAGAGGAGATCGTGGCTAAATAATAGCACCCGGGTCGATCTTTAGGTTAATCCGCGCTTGCCTAGGTTGGCCTGTGGATGGGTGACCACCCGTTATATACCGAGTTTCCTCCGTGCCTCGGAAAGCACGTTAAGCCGTTGGTCCCGGCTGCCATTTGTAGATCTTTGACAGTCATTACAGGTAGTCAGTGTTCCAAAAGTCTGACAACCGGTCTTACCAAGGAGTATCGTATTACCCAGAATTAACTGGGTCGTGGAGGTCAGATCGGCAGTCGCTCCATGTAAAATACTGATATTCAGCTGCATCCGGTTAGACTGGAAGCCGACCCCAACGTAGTTGGGAAAAGGCTAGGCAGATGATGATGACATCCGTAAAAAAGGGCTTATGTAAAGATGTACTTGAAAGAATGCCTTCGCCCGTTATATTAGAGTCCATTAAAATAGAGAACTAGACTATTGCCATCAAGCGGGCACAGATGTAACTTCCGTGGCTGCTATTAAAATAAATCCTTACTAATATTATAAAAGCGAAAGTGAGTTTGTTTGTTTGTTTGTTACCTCTTCACGCTTTAATGGCTAAACCGATTTTGATGAATTTTGGTACAGAGATAGTTGGGAACCAGGAGACGGACATAGGCTAATATTTTTTTGAAAAAAGTGGAATGTGAGGGGGAAAGAGGGAAGAAAAGGGAAAACTTAGCGTTGCTATTACTCTTTCACGTCAAAACGGCTGAACGGATCTTGATGAAATTTGGCACAGAGGTTGAATATATTCTGGAACAACACATAGAGTACTTTTTATTTGGATATCACTTGGTCTAAGCTGCAGGTGCCAGCTAGTATATAACGAATGTTTGTGAGGGTGGGTGTATGGATGCTTGTTACTTTTTCACGTCAAAACGGCTAAACGGATCTTGATGAAATTTGGCACAGAAGTAGATTTAGACTTTTTTATTCGATATCAAGCGGGGGAGACCTCGGGCGCCAGCTAGTTTAAAAATTATTTATACTTAAAAATGTTAATGGCTGCTATATTTTTTTTTAAGTTTTATTTAAACATAAATATTGTTGACCTCGTGTTTGTCCTCGGAAAACATTGAGGTCAAGAGGAAGCCTATCAATTATAGGAAAAACTTATGTTTAAACACCATTTACACGTATATTTAACAGACTAAAAACAAGAACTTTGACTTTTGCTCATGTCAACCTCGTTTAAGATGGAAGGGGGATTTTACACGACTGGGCAAAAAAGGAATGTTATGTTTTTAGGGTACATATTACTGCCAGGGTTATGAATTGCTTAGAAGAGATACCGCGGCCCCGGAACATAATAGCAAAAGAAGGAACATGGGTGGATTTTAGTCAGTAAAAGTCTGACTCTCCCCACTGCACCCAGAGCGGGGAAGTTAAAAAAAGAAGGTGGAAACGCCAAGGCAGCTAGCGTTACTCAAAATATCTAATATCTTAATTATGATACTTGCAATTTATGCGCCAGTGCTTGATTGTATAAATTTCAACTGTAACAAAAATGGCTTCAGAGAATTTTAATAATTTAGATTTGATTAGATTTTCTGCTTTAGATTTGTACACCAATTTCATTGGTAGGACATAGAGCTCGACTAAATTGTATACATAAGACCTTTATTGTAATACCTATGTTCTCAAATAAAGTTGATTTGATTTGATTATAATGGCCAACGAGAAGCGATACCAAATGTAAACAAAACCCATGCTAAAACCCCATCTAAAATGGCCGCCCGAATGTTGGCGAACCCGTCTTAACGTTGTCATGTTTTTGCCGGGAGAACGAGACATTACGACAAAGGCACAAGATGGAAAGAGCTTAATATTAGATTGTCAACGCCACAGTTGTTCTTTAGGTTAATGACCTTTCGTATCGCTTCTCGTTGGCCGTACTATAATTAAAATCATTAGTACAACCTTGTACGTTCATTCCACCTCAATAAATGACCATTTCATGTAAAACTCAGTTACTGGCAAACATTCTTATTTTTTTTTTATCGTCATACTACCCGACAACGACACGCAAAACGCAAAAAAACGTCGATAATGATATCTTTTAATTGATTTTGTCTCTTTTTTCCAATAGGTAATTCAATGACACACATAATAGATATCTGAGGTCATCGGAAATCCTGAGACTGGAGATGCCGGTGTATTCTACTAGCTTTTATGATAAATCCTTTACAGTTCAAGCTGTACGGTGTGCTGTGTTAAGGCTATGGAATGCCCTGCCCGTGTCTGTAAGGAGCGCTCAAACCTTGTCTATTTATAAAACTATGGTCAAAAAGCACTTCCTCTCTCCTTAAACAACAACATGAAATATTTCTTTGCTCTTCATGATTATTATTTTATATGTTTTTTTATATAAGTATTTGTTTTTTTAATTTAAAAAGAAATGTTTGAAAATTATTTATTATTACAGTACTGTTTCTCCTCTTCTTAAATCCATCCAAAGGTTGTCTTGAAAATATCCCTTTAAGCGATAAAACCGCCCATTGTGACACCCTATTTATAAGTTTGTCTAGTGTTATTCTTGTTACTTGTATGGTGTACATAATAAGGAATATTCTATCTATCTTATTGTGTAGTGGTGATTTCTGCGATCAATATTGCATTGTACTAGACCTAAAGTACGGCCAACGAGAAGCGATACCAAATGTAAACAAAACCCATGCTAAAACCCCATCTAAAATGGCAGCCCGAATGTTGGCGAACCCGTCTTAACGTTGTCATGTTTTTGCCGGGAGAAAGAGACATTACGACAAAGGCACAAGATGGAAATAGCTAAATATTAGATTGTCAACGCCACAGTTGTTCTTTAGGTTAATGACCTTTCGTATCGCTGCTAGTTGGCCTTAGTGTAATTGTTATTATTATGTAGGTAATCTTACAAAATAAACCTTTAAAATACCACAGAAAAGTTATTTTTGTGATTTCACTGAACCAATTTTGAGATTTCTTCAAATCACCAGATTTGCTTAGGGAAATGATTAAAACGTGTTGTTATTTTAACATTCGCACAGTGTACCGCGTAGAACATGCTAGGTGGACAATATTATTTTATGATATTTAACGATGCTTTTATATGTAAATAGTCATATTGAGGCATTATTAATATTTTTTGGTATGATTTTGTAATAAAATACAAAAAATATATATAAAAACAGAAAAAAATATTTAAAAATAATAAACAAACAACAGAATTGCATTAAATAAATAAAATTAATAAAAATTAACTTAACCTAAACTTAATCATCAGAATCATCGTCAAAGTCTTCTGGTGAATCGTCATCATTTTGTGGCAATGTGCGACAATATGATGACGTTACCGGTGTTGATGTTACTATGGTCGGGCTTACAATTAACTTTAATACCTCTGCACATATTTTTTCCGGCTTTTTTTGGGGAATATCACGAAGGCTATTGATCAAAGGGTCAGATGTTATTATTAGCATGGACAGCAAGTCTCTATTCGTGGCAACACGTGAACACTTGCGGGTGTTGTACTCCCTAAATCTGCGGCAATGTTTTTTACGTGCTTCTTGAGCCTCTTCGGAAAGCTGCCCAATTGGAAGCAATGCCGCTTTGATGACCTCAGTACTGTGTACTAATATTTTATGTACAGTAGCAGGCATATAGTACCACGAATAGAGACTAAGGTAATGTCTTCTAGTTTCAAGACAAAATTTATTAAATTCAACTAAGTTTATTTCGAGCCCTGCTGAACGCATAGCAATTTCGGCAGCAGTCACTAATTCACTGGCACTTCGAGATTCTACGAGATCCACGACTCGACGTTTCTTCGTCTTAAACGACGATTCCTCGAAATCTTTGCGAGGTAAGGCTACCCACTGACCGGTCTTCCTGCAGATGTCACAGCCTCATTCGATGTCGAAGGTTGTGGGGCTAAAGAACTCA
Organism: Ochropleura leucogaster; assembly: GCA_958449745.1. Classification (NCBI taxonomy): domain Eukaryota; kingdom Metazoa; phylum Arthropoda; class Insecta; order Lepidoptera; family Noctuidae; genus Ochropleura; species Ochropleura leucogaster. The sequence continues at coordinate 3,140,653 of OY288220.1, read as the reverse complement.
CAGTAAACTGTATGTTTCCTTCATCCAGCCAAGTCTTATTTGTAATTAAAAAACGCTCTTTCGATTTTCCCGAAGCCAACCATTTGGCTCCAAACTTAGTAGCAAAGTTGGATATTTTCAAGTTTATTTCTCTTTGGCTGCTTTCAGTAATGTCACCAAAGTGAAATTTTGAAGAAAGATAGTCATAAATACGCGACCTTTTATCATTCTTCGTGTGTTTCAACCACTCTTCAAAAAAGGCTACCTTTGAAATAGAGTAAACGTGTTCTGAAAAAAAAAAGAAAAATATATGTTGTACTGAAGTGTGCTGAACAATGTATGTATTTTTACAAACTACACAGTTATACCTACAATATATCTAAAAACTAGCCCGAATAGAGGCGAATCAATGTATTTCCCGAACGTTCAAAGTTTTCTTTATGCAAAAATTACGCTAAAATTTCTGCATCAAGTTAAAAAAATGCTAAAAATTTATTTTAATAGATTCTGATAAAAAATAATATATCAAAAAATTTGTACATACCCTCAATATTAATATCCATCACAAAAAGCTTTCACAATATCACTATAAACCACTATAAGATGTGCACAAAGGTGTCGCTAAATTGCAACTGATTGACCGGAACGCTTGCACTAAACTCATTACCTGACTTCTGAACTCTATGACTCATCGGTTAAGCATTTGAAAAACAACTTTTTCTCGGAATTTGGAGTTTGGGGGTGTTGTTTGTGTTATGCAATTAAGATTTCCTGGAAATGAAAACTTGAATTTTGTCCACCTAGCAAGTTCTAGGCGGTACATTGTGATTCGCCGTGACATGCTGCGACATAATACAGCATGTATTGATTTATTGGAACGAAGTTCCTTATCGCGTGTTGCGAAAGGGGGCTAGACGGAAAAAAATAAGACCAAAAGTTGTAACGACACTTTTTTGCTATAGTTGTAAGCCGTGCGGCGTGCGCGTTTTTCTCTCTCTCTCTCTCTATTATAGAAAGCAAGCCAGTTATTTTCCTTTCGTTTTTCTATTTCGCATTGAACAGTGTGGTGTCGCGACGATTATTTTTGTTGAGTGTATACAGGTTTTGCTCCCTCCGGTTGTCCCTTGACACCTTTCAAGTTTTTTTCACTAATGTGTCCTCGGCCAGGAAGTTTTTTTTTCACTTAGACTAGTAGTAGGCCGTTATATAGTGTGAGCAATATGTGTTTAGCTACAGTAAATTCTGCATTAGTTTCTTTTCGGTGGTTTTAGTATGCTACTGTTATTTCCATAGAATTTAGTTTTGTTCAGGTGTGTATAAGCGAAGACTTGTAATTGGCTATCAGTCTTCTATCCAAAGTTTTGTTATATTCTCTTTAGCTGTAAGTCTGTTGAGTTTAATAATCTAATCGTTACTAATATTATAAAGGCGAAAGTGAGTTTGTTGGTTTGTTACCTCTTCACGCTTTAATGGCTAAATCGATTGTGATGAATTTTGGTACATAGATAGTTGGGAACTAGTAGACGGACATAAGCTAATTTTTATTTTAAAAAGTGGGATGTGAGGGAGAAAGAGGGAAGAAAAGGGAAAACTTAGCGTTGCTATTACAAATCAATAAGGCGCAACGGGAACTGTGTTACCCCAAATTTAACGCGGGCGAAGCCGCGGGCAAAAGCTAGTTAATAAATAACGTTGAATTCGTTGAACTAACGTTGAACTCAAACAAGTGTAGCCCGCGGGCTACACTTGTTTGAGTATGGGAAATACCAAATATCTTTTTTTTCCCCCGCTCTCTTAAGGCTCATAATTAATTTGTAAGGATGGTATAACTTTTTCTGGATTTGCTATGTAATGCATTTAAAACTAAAATTAAAATCTAACCTTTGTTTAAAAGCATACTATTTCGTTTATAGCACACTATATTTAGATGATAGAAATAGTTGGTCCCTGTGAACTCACGACGATCTTTGTGTTTTTTCTCCAAAATAGTTTGCATATCTCTGTCATATTATTTTATTTTTTACTAGCTTCCGTCCGCGTCTTCGTCCGTGTGGCATAGCTACTTTAGGCTAACGCTTACTTTAAGCCGCGTGATGATCGAAAAAAAAATATCTTTCTCTCGCCTTTACTTCCCTCTTTCTTACTTTTTTTAGCCTATATCCGTCTCCAGGGCCCAAACTATGTCTGTGCCAAAATTTATCAAAATCGGTTGAGCCATTTAGGCTTGAAGACATAACAAACAAACAAGCGAACTCACTTTCGTTTTTATAATATTAGTAAGGATTAAATCACTATATGTACTGGACCCGGATCAGTCTTCACTAAATCAACGGCGTAGTAGTGTATGTCAAAAGCAACTTTAAATCGTCGGTCAGAGAGCCTAATTTGGTGAAGGAAAGTGTCCAATCCACCATCAAATAAAACAGGTATACAGTATTTCATTTTATTTTTGTTAAATTAAATTTATGTTTTTGTAGACACAACGTGCGTCATAACATTAAAATAAATGGTCTTAAAACATGTTTAACTAATGGTTTTAAACTTACATATTTCTTATAATCGTTATCAAAGCGTTACGTGAGCCAGTCTTTCGTTTTTATAAAGTTTTCCGCCGATGAGATAAGAGATTAGAAGGCGAGTTTTTGGAGTTTACTCCTTAAGAATCGATTTTCATATATAAGGCGCCCGGTATGAGAAAAATCCGAGGGGTAAAACTTACTAAAGTAACGAAAATGTGTCACGTTTTTGGTGCGCACCTTTAGTGCGCAACTTTCTAATTTGGCTGTGAGTGTATTAAGACGTACGTATGGTATACTGTATAGGCGACTATACCTATATACTATATATTATTGGGCTTGTTTGTTTCTATCAGTGTCGATGTATTTATATAGCTATTTTTTTCATTAATTTGTGAATTTACCCTTTCATAAATATTATGATATTAATCTTTTTTCAGTTGAATAAATTCTTTTTGCGTATGGTTAGATACTCGTACTTAAGGAGTAAACTCCAGTCGTGCGTCGGAGCTGACAAACACACTTTTTTAATTTTTTTTATAGTGAAACTTTTCTTACATCATCTCAATCTTTACCGTCTGTGTGTTGCATGTCGCGTGATGGTCGGCCGCGGAGTAGGGACGTTTAAATGTCTATAATATTAAAAAAAAGTTTAATTCTACCGTGTTTTAATAATAAAACAACACAATCTTTTTTTATTATTTACTAACATTTTGTGTATCATTGATCTGTTCCCGTTACTTCGTTACTACTGTTACCGTTACTACTTTGACAGAGTATTAGCTTCAACCCCAGCCTGAATTATTTAAAATAATAAAGTAACTTAATACCACGCGTTTGTTTTCTGAAGTGTAAGGCTGAGATTTACAGACGCCTGCAGGTCAAGCTACCCGAAACTGACAATTTTTCTCAATGAACCTTGAACCTAATACTTAAGAAATAAAGTCGAAAATCTATCAGAGAAATCTGACAGATTGTAGTAGCTTGATGTGCAGGCGTCTGTACCTTAGTACCTTTATAATAAAACTCAAACTCCAAGCATTCATTTCAATTAGACCATTACAGGCACTTTTGAATGTCAAGTAACAAAATGAAGCTACAGTCCCGGTCACAAGACATAACAACTTGTGAAAGTACTGTAGTTGCCCATTCCAAAGCGTTGATCTCTATGGAGAAGAATGGGCAAGAAACTCAATGGACTCTCTTAAATTATAATTTTATTACAAAATCGTATTTATAATCATTCATGTTTTCATGAGATTATACAAATATTTTAGGATGATGTAGAAATACGTGCTCAGTAAGAGCGTCCAGAGTAAATAAAATAAAAATAAATTATTATTGTCATTCCTATTATCATTGAGAACTAAACCTGACTGGATTTCGCTGCGGCTGCTTCTAAAAATTTCTTGATGTAGAAACTTACCATTATGCTTGAACAGGATATCAAAACCAGTACCTACTCATGCTTAATATTCATCCTAGCCAACACAAAACCTATGGGGCAGCCATTATTGAAGTCATAAGAATACTGAAATGGATTGAAATGAGAGAAGCCCGTGGGTAAGTAATAACAGCTGCCATGGGGTAATCTTTCCGTCCGTCCGTCTATTGACGACAGGCCGTGTCGACGGCGCGTTCGTGTTTCACGCGCGCCTCAAAGAGAGTCAGCAAAGCAGAGGGGCTTGCCAGAGCCTCCGCCTGCCGGGGTTACGAGTTGTTCGAAAGAGATACCGCGGCCCCGGAACGTAAAGGGCAATACAAGGAACATGGGTGGGTTTTAGTCAGTACAAGTCTGACATGCCCCCACCCCGCTCCGCCCAGAGCGGGGGAAGTCATTGGATGATTTCCCATCCGAAAAAAAAAAAATGGTGATCTTTCGCCACAAAACGACTCCCGGCCACCGTAGACGCGGATCTGTGAACGGTGGGCAATTGGTAGCTCACTGTCCGTCCATCTAGTGACAACAGCTACCCTACCATGACGTGTTAAAGCAGAACTTATTCCGTTGAGGGAAAGAGACAGAGCTATAGAGGGTGTCTAGCATCATCTCTTTCACTCAGTGAAATAAGTTCTGCTTTAAGATGTCATAGTAGGCCTACAGGCCGTGTCAACACGTTCTTGTTGTCAGCTAAGAGACCTAAGAGATGTCAGCAAATCAAAAGTGCCTGCCAGGGCTACCACTTGCCGGGATTGTGGTTTGTTCAAACTCAAATTCAAAGCATTTATTATAATTAGACCTTTATAAAAATACTAGCTGTTCCCCGCGGTTTCACCCACGCTGCTCAGCACCTGTTGGTCGTAGCGTGATGTTATATAGCCTATAGCCTTCCTCAAGAAATGGACTATCCAACACTAAAAGAAATTTCCAATTCCAACCAGTAGTCCCTGAGATTAGCGCGTTCAAACAAACAAACTCTTCAGCTTTATAATATTAGTATAGATTCCAACCAGTAGTCCCTGAGATTAGCGCGTTCAAAAAAACAAACAAACTCTTCAGCTTTATAATATTAGTATAGATTAGTATTATTAGTATATTAGTATAGATGTACTTTTGAATGTCACAAAAACAAAAAAGTTCTGCAACAGTCACAATCACAAGACATAATAACTTGCGAAAGTATTGTTCGAAAGAGATACCGCGGTCCCGGAACATAAAGGGCAATAGAAGGAATATAAATGGATGGATTTCATAGACGGCTTAGGCGAAGCACTAATTGATTTTGTTATTACGCAAAATAATCTTAAATTAAAAATATCATCAAGTTCTTTCGAAGATGGCGAAATAGGCAGGTGTTAAAAGAAATAAACAGCATGCAGGTTTTGTTTACATAAGTTTAATTATAAAAAATCCCTTTTCACACAAATAAGTCAATAATTAATGTAACATGTAATATTAAGGCCTACCTTCATAGAAGCTAGAACAATCAAATATGTTATTATTTGAAAACATAAAAGTTTTAAAAATTGTCATGTATTCAAATATTATATATATTTTTACTTAACCATTAGGTTTCAAAATACTTTAACTTATGAGGCAACGTGAAGATGGGGTGGAAACGAGATAAAATACATATTAATAATAATTATTGTATCGCATGGCAGCTCTGATTCAAGGGCTTGTTTCAGAAAGCAGTACTTCTGGTCATGGCGCGTATTGTTAGGAGGTTCCTCTCTCAAGAGCCCTGACCACCGGTAGCTCGGACCCTGTTCCCGATGCTGATGGACTGCTATTTTTTATATTTTTAACCGACTTCAAAAAAAGGAGGAGGTTTTTTTTTTTTTTTTTTGTGTTTGTTACCTCATAACTCAGGTCTGAGTGAACCAATTTTGATGATTCTTTTTTATTCGAAAGCTGGTGGTTGTCGTTTGGTCCCATAAAAAAAAAATCAAGATCCGACAAGTAGTTTTTGAGTTATCTTTAATAATACGTATTAGATTGACTTCGTGTACGTTGATGATATACTCATTCGTCGATTATATTTTAGAAGTTGTCCAAGACAAATGATCAAAAAATGGTATGTAGGTACTACTATGGTTTGGAAGGTCATCGCAGTAATTTGGTGATAGATCTTCAGTGATATACAACGGCACTCTTTAATAAATGACAGCAAATCTGCCGTGATTGCTGCAATCACATGTATAAGTAAGGGTTTCGCCAGGGTAGGCAGGCGAGTGGGAGCAGGGTGACCGTATCCCCTCCCCACCCCTCACCTAGTCATTAAGAAACATAAACATCAGATCAAGTATCAGCTGTATCCCCTAAGGGATGATGCATATGATTTCTGAATTGGTTTAATACTAAAGCATAATAAAGATACTTAGTATTTAATCTATAGCTTGATGTGGAACTAAAAATTGTATCTAAGACGGGACTAAAGCTAAAAATAAAAACTTTTTAACCGTGTTTGCGTATTATATCATAATACTATAACTAAAAATGTTGAAATAAAAACTTTTTAGTAAAAAAATAAAACCGACTTCTAAAAAAAAACTAAAAACTGGAAAATAACTTTATTTCCGGAAGTCGGTGGCCAATAAAGTCAACGAAACCAACAAAAGCCACCGACTTCCGGAAATAAAGTTATTTTCCAGTTTTTAGTTTTTTTTTAGAAGTCGGTTTTATTTTTTTACTAAAAAGTTTTTTTTCTTTTTTATAAGAATATTGTAAAAATGTAACAAATATGTATAGAAATGAATAAACGAAAATATTGTATTATGTTAATTTTGTCCGGCCTTATTTTTTTTTAAAGAACTTATTTTTTTATTTATAAATATATATGCTTTGTTAGCTTCCGTATGTATTTCCTAGGGTGACCACTGAAAACCAGCGCTGTATTTAATTGTCCCCCACTACACAGCATCATGCTGAGACATTGTCGTAGTCATTTGCAAGCTGTAATTTTTTTGTTTCATCTTGTTATTAAACATAATATTTAAAAATTATTTGTAACAAATATTTATGTTTACTGTAAATATTTTTTGCAGTTTTTGTAACAAACAAATATCTATATTTTTATGCTTTCTTCACACTTTTTATATTTTCAATGAAAATCGTTTTTAAAGCAAACTAAGTCAAATATTCTACATATACCTACGAGTAGGTACTTGTTTAAATTCTTCACCATTCCAAAGTCAGAAAATAATTGTATACCGGACGGGAAAACAATGAGTAAACTCGACAAGAGATTCCATGTCTTCTTTGTTTCATTTGCGTCAAAATCTATGTCTTGCCTGTTTGTTTTTTCTTCTACATCATCAGCATTTACTAGTCGACACTCAAGTTCCTAAAAGCTCCAGGTATCCCCATGTATTCGTCATTGAATCTTGCTGCATTTCGTTTTGATTCGTCTGTACGAGCATTGAACATCATTTTTATATACTCCACATTTTTCTCTAAACTTAGTTCATCGACGCAAGCCTCTGTGAATGAAACAAATAAAATAAATTAATTAAAATATATAAAGTTAGAAGAACGTTCTGGTTTACAGTGATGTTGGTATTTTAATGCGTCATTTGCTTAGGCTTTTCCCAACTATATTTATTTATTTACTAGCTTTTGCCCGCGGCTTCGCTCGTGTTAAATTCGGGGTAACACAGTTCCCCTAGCGCCTTATTGATTTGTAATTTTTGATTTGCAACACTAAGTTTTCCCTTTTCTTCCCTCTTTCTCCCTCACATCCCACTTACACAAAAAAATATTAGTCTATGTCCGTCTCCTAGTTCCCAACTATCTCTGTACCAAAATTCATCAAAATCGGTTTAGCCATTAAAGCGTGAAGAAGTAACAAACAAACAAACTCACTTTCGCTTTTATAATATTAGTAAGGATGCACACACAAATACATGACAGGACATACTAAAGACAAAAGAGCACAAAGGTACTGTTCATTTCACTAGAAATTTCTTCCAGCACACCTTCGAGAGGAAAGTTGGATAAGATATGAAGACACAGTGTGTGGAAAAGATAAAACAGAAAATTTTAAATTATCAATCATATAATAAACTAACGTACAAATAATACACATGTAAAAATAAATACTAAGATAGTAAATAATAAATAAATAAAAATAAATATCTTGGGACAACTCACACACGGCTATCTGATCCCAAGCTAAGCAGAGCTTGTGTTATGGTAACCAGACAACTAATATACATACTTATATAATTTATAAATACATACATATTACGCTTTTGAGTTAAAAGTCATCATTCCAGTTTGTAAATAAGCTCCTTGGTTTATCAACTTTCGCGCATCGAACTAACCGTACAATCATGTGACATAAACCGCCATATCTTTTGATTGCGTAGACTTAGAGAGTTAATTTCTTCACATCACAAAGAAACCTCACAGTTGAGTATACAGTTTTAATTTTAATTTGATACCTACACGCGTTCCTGAGATAAAGGGTCTTGACAGATAGACTGAGAACAAAGTGATCCAAATACGGGCTACGATTTTTCCTTTTGAATTGATTTACGGAACCTTGAAAAGAATAAATAATAATATCTTGTGACAACTCACACACGGCTATCTGATCCCAAGCTAAGCATAGCTTGTGTTATGGTAACCAGACAACTGATAAACATACTTATATAATTTATAAATACATACATATTATAGATAAATCACACCCAGACACAGAACAAACAATCATGATCATCACACAAAGTTTGTCATAGGTGGGAATCAAACCCACGACCTCCGGCTCAGTGGTCAGGGCCACTAACCACTAGACCAAGAGGCCCGTCTTGAGTTTCACAAAGAAGATTGTGAAACTCAAGACTATATTAATGCTACTTACTCTGTAGTTCTCCAATCGACTTTTCATTCCCACCGAACTCTGCTGGCAGCAGCTCTTTAGGAACCGCTTGATGTAATTCTTCTGTTGTCCTTATCACATTAATTCTTTTGCCAATCTTTTCACTAACTAACTGCTTTACAACCTTAATTATAACTTCAATTGATTTTGAGTCAGTTATACAATAATATCCTTTCAATCTTGCGCCGTAGCCTTCCTGAAAAAAAAGATGGTAAACATTTGAATGTAGGAATCCATCTTATAATTATTTAGTACTTGCTGGCGCCCGCAGTTTCGCTCGTGTGATAGCAAAAAAAGTATCCTATGTGTTATTATTTGATCGGCCTGTTGGTCTGGTGGTTAGTGGCCCTGACTGCTGAGCCGGAGGTCGTGGGTTCGATTCCCACCCAGGACAAACTTTGTGTGATGAGCATGATTGTTTGTTCTGTGTCTGGGTGTGATTTATCTATAATATGTATGTATCTATAAATTATATAAGTTTGTATATCAGTTGTCTGGTTACCATAACACAAGCTCTGCTTAGCTTGGGATCAGATAGCCTTGCGTGAGTTGTCTCAAGATATTTATTTATTATTTATTTATTTATTCCAGACCATAATCTACCTCAGTGCCAAATTTTATCAAGCTCCGCCCAGCCGGTTTGACGTGAAAGAGTATCGAACATTCAAACATCCATCCTCACAAACATCCGCATTTATAATATTAGTAGGATTTTCAATTCGATACCTTTAAGCGTTCTTGTGATAAAGGGTCTTTACAGACACACAGACGGACAAAAAACTGATCCAATAAAGGTTCCGTTTTTGCTTTTGACGTACGTAACCCTAAAAGTACAAATACTTACGATAAGAATAGACACAAACTGCTGAAACTCCACCGAGTTCATTTTAGTCACCAGTTCTAATAAGTTGGTATTTCTGAAGTCGTCAATTATAATAAAACCATTGGCATAATCGTTTGCTTTCAAGTATTCTCCGAGCTAAAACAAACAGAAGTGTTGATTAAAAATGAAAAAACATTTGTTTCAATTAGACCATCAGCACTTTTGAATGTCAAAAAAAAAACAAGATGTTAAAGCTACAATCCCGGTCACAAGACATAATAACTTGTGAGAGTACTGTAGTTTCCCATTCCAAAGCGTCACCATGGAGCCAAAATTAAACAAAAAACCAAATTTTAGCTTTGTTTTAGGGGGAAATATACAAGTTCGTGATTAGAGCTGTTATACTGTATGGGTCAGAATGCTGGGCTGGAAAAAGGTGGATGAAAAACGATTGCATGTAGCCAAGATGACAATGTTGAGATAGATGTGTGGAGTGACAAGAATGGATAAACTAAGGGCAGTATATTAGAGGAACTTTAAAAGTGGCACCAGCTACAGAAAAAATAAAAGGGAGTCGTTTGTCTTGGTATGGAAATGTAATGAGGATGGACGAAAAGTGATGGATCTGAATGTTGATGGACGGAAAGCGAGAGGAAGGCCAAAGAATGTCCATGGAGTTTCTTGCCCATTCTTCTCCATAGAGATCTACGCTTTGGAATGGGCAACTACAGTACTTTCACAGTTATTATGCCTTGTGACTGGGTCTGTAGCTTAATTTTTTTTGTTGTCAATGTTTTTACAGTTCAAAAGTGCCTGTAACTGGCCTACTTAAAATAAATGATTTTGATTTTGAAAGAAAAGATGGATGGATTGTGTAAGGAATGATATGAAGGAGAAAGGAGTAAATGATGCCTTGACGTCTGATAGGGGAGAATGGAAGAAGAAAACGTGTTGCGCCGACCCCAAATAGAATGGGACAAGGGCAGGATAATGATGATGAATGATGTACTACGGAGCTTTATAACTAACTTCAAAAAGAAGTAGGTTCTATGTTCGACCATTCTTTTTAAAAGGTTGTCCCACACTAGGATACTCCTGTATCGTGGGTGCGTTTATAAACTATAAAATATAATCATAATACATATTTTTTTATCATTTTTCTATGTGGATGATATGCTAATCATTTACTAACAATGGAAAATGAATACTTGATAAAAAATATGTAGGTACAGACGCCTGCACATCAAACTACTACAATCTGTCAGATTTCTTTGATAGATTTTCGACTTTATTTCTAAAATATTAGGTTCAAGGTTCATTGGGAAAAAATGACAGTTTCGGGTAGCTTGACCTGCTGGTGTCTGTACATCAGTATACCATAACTAAAAATGCTGAAATAAAAAATATACCATAACTAAAAATACTGTTTTTTTTTGTAAAAAATAAAACCGTCTTCAAAAAAAAGCTACTAAGTAAAAAAAAACTTTACTTTCGGGAAGCAAAAGGTTCAAACAAACCACCAAAATCACCGACTTCCGGTTGTAATGTTATTTTCAATTTTAAGTTTTTTTTTGGAAGTCGGTTTTATTTTTTTTACAAAAAAGTTTTCTATTTGTAAATTTTAATAATACATAAAATAAAAGTTTTACTTACGATTATACATGTCTGGAAATACTGCAGGAACATATCACCTACGATACTTCTTAGCTGTCTAAATTCATTAAGTATTATTCGGTAATTGTCTTTCGTTAATTGAGGCAGCGGGACAATCCTCCTGAAAAAATAATAGTTGTTTTTAAAAGCTGTTTCATCCGTCCGGCGGCTGGAAATGCTCGAAATCTTACATGAACATGATGCCCTATTTCCTACTTATAATCTATCTAATATATCAAGCTGAAAAATTTGTTTGCTTGAACGCGCTAATCTCAGAATCTACTAGTCCTATTAGAAAAGTTATTTCAGTGTTAGATAGCCCATTTTAGAAAGAGGGAATAAAAGGGGAGAGAAAGATATTTTTTTTTCGATCATAACGCGGGCATATATTTATAAAAAAAACGAGCCAAAGGCGAGTCGAACTCGCGCGCAAAAGGTTCCGTATCATTATAAAGGATCTAGACTTCACTTTTTAAATTAAAGAAAGATTTTGCAAAAGTATAACGGATTTATTTTAAATCAGTGTTTTGTTCAACCGTCAAATCACGAATAACCATAGTTCGCCTCGTCATAGAAGGATTTCAAGACATACAAAGTGTTGCCATACTAATCTCTCGTTTTAATACAATTCAATAATCGATTTAATATTCGACTAAACTCATAAGGACTACTATTTATAATTTGCTTCTAATTGTAATACAAATACATTATTCCCATTGTTGCAAACCAGATAGAATATTATTAGAATACCCACATCTTGACTAATTAGCCTTACAACTCGGCCATCCTGTATAAGTGAGTCCTCTCACTTATTAGGTATAAACCATAATAATTACTAATTTAATAATGCATCACAAACATATAAAACCAAAAATAGCTAATAACTTGATTAAGAATACAAACAATTTACTAACAAACTACAACTGATTTCATTCTTCTATTACATTTCTATTACAATATTATTTCTATTACAATATTATTTCTATTACAATATTATTTCTATTACAATATTATTTCTATTACAATATCATTTCTATTACAATATAAATTCTTTATTTTTCAGTTCGACTAATGTACTATTTTCAAAAATATCATCACAATCAAGATTTCGAAGTATCTTTACATTCAAGTTACATTTAACTTATCGTTTTAATCAAGATCATATTCTTCATCAAAATTTTAACTCATGAAGCAGGATTAGCATTCTCATTTCTTTGTTTCTTGCACAATCTGTCATGATCTTTGGTCAACTGTGCGGCACCGTTATCTTGGTACCATTCGTAATCTGCACTGACCTCTTATGACAAATTGTGCTCACATCGTATAATCTTACTCACTATCTTGCAATCATAAAAAGTGCGACATCGATTTTCAATGCCATTCATTATCTGCACTGATTGCTCATGTATTTATATTATAACCTTAATAATGACACGCAATTTCTACTCAGTTTCATCAGGGAAGTTGATTAACCCAGCATTTATATTTATTTAATAATCATACTGTTCCTACCTATCACCTAGAGAGTAATGTATTACTCTCTGTTTACTTCTATATCTGTACCCTCACTCTGATCACTGTCAGTGCTGTCACTGGCGTAACCTTTAAAGTTCATCCAGGGATGGATTTTGTCTAGCGCGACAACATTTTCATACCTTTTGTTACCCTTTCTTGTTAATGGGGTATCTTCGACGAGAAATCTGTCATTAGGTAATATTTTCAGGATTCGGTAGGGACCTTGGAATTTGGGGATGAGCTTATGTGATTTTCCTACATGATCTTTGTCTATAACTGTCCTCTCAACCCTGACTAAATCATTTACATTATATTTAGTCGGACTCTTCCTATGCTTATCGAACTGCTTTTTAGCATAATCCTGTTGTTTTTCTATTTTTTCCCTAGCATTCGACCTCAGTTTTAGTAACGCGTCACCATCGATTCGTTGAGTTGTTTCGGCGATTACGTCACTCAATACGTTCTCCGACGCATTCGTCAATCTACAACCGAACAACAGCTCAGAAGGACTTTTCCCTGTTGTTTTATTAATAGTGGTATTAATACCTAATTGTACGTCACCTATGTATTCGTCCCATAAATTATCATTACCGTCATGACATTTTGTACTCAGAGCATCAGTTATGGTTCGGTTAAACCTTTCGACCTGTCCGTTCGCTCTTGGAGTGGCTACTGCATTCAAGATGTGCTTTATTTTTAATTGGTCTATAAAACTTTTAAATTTTGCACTTGTGAAACAAGAGCCACGATCTGTTATAAGGCGAGAAGGAACGCCGAAATAACTTAAATGTTCCTTAAATGCCTTGATAGCCGTAGTGGTCTTAGTATCTCTAACAGCCCTTATATTAATAAATTTTGTAAAAGCGTCTATAATAACAAGCAAATACATGTTGCCTCTCTTAGAGCGAATGAATGGACCCAGATGATCGGCATGAAGTGTATGGAACGGTTTCTCCAACTTAGGTATTGGATGGAGCATTCCCTCTTTTGGGCCACCGGGTGCCTTATGATGCGCACACTCCAAACAAGCTGAGACATTTTTCTTCGTAAACCTACGCATTTTGGGAAACCAAAATATGCTTTTGATACGGCTCAACGTTTTTTCGAAGCCAAAATGTCCCACCTCATCGTGGTTCATGCGCAGCACCTGCCACCTACACCCTCTCGGAACTACCCATCGTAATCCTTCGTCTAAAATTTTATACACATAATTACCTTTTAACATATAATTCTTACGCACGTCAGCTACAAACTTAGTATCGTCGTCTTCTAAGATGTCTTTTATACGTTTAATATCGCTATCATCACCCTGAACAGTAGCAATCCAATCACGAACGTCTACGTGCAGAACATCAAGAACGTGTGCTGTATCGGTCACAGGGGCACGACTGAGAGCATCTACGTGAGCCATACGCCGACCCGGTCTGTACTCAATTTCGCAGTCATACTCCTGAAACTGGATCCACCAGCGAGAAATTCGTGGTACAAGATCCCTCTTAGTTAAGGTAGTACGAAGTGCGTTACAATCAGTGACTATTTTAAACTTTAATCCTAATAAATAGACTCGGAAACGATTTAATGACGCGACTACAGCTAAGGTTTCCAATTCAAAGGAGTGAAATTTTTGCTCGTCCACCGTGGTTTTACGACTGTAATATGCCACTGGCCTGAGTAAGCCCTCAATACTTCGCTGTAGAAGTATCCCTGCAATACCTAGCTTCGACGCATCTGTATGAATTTCAGTCTCTAAATGGGGGTCGTATAAAGCTAAAAGAGGGCGTTCAACTAATTTTGCCTTCAAAGCTCTAAATGAATCCGCCTCCTCTGCCGTCCATTTCCATTGGAACTTAGTCTTTAACAGGTCTGTTAGTGGGCGGGCAATAAGGGCGAAGTCTTTTACAAACCTCCGAAAAAAACTTGCCAGGCCGATAAATCGTCTGATGTCATGTACGTTTCGCGGAATTGGGAAGTTTTCTACAGCTAGTGTTTTGCGCTTCCCTGGACGTATACCCTCACCACTAACATGAAATCCTAGGAACTCTAGCTCAGTACAGAAAAAACTACATTTTTTTATCTTAAGTGTAAGACCTGCTTCTTTTACGAGTTGGAGTACCTCCTCTAGCCGTCTTATTCCCTGATCAAAAGTTTTGGAAGGAATTAATACGTCATCCATATAAACAATCGTGTAACCGACTTTTGAAAGTATTTTGCTCATTGCTCGTTGAAAAACGGAAGGGGCATTTGCTAACCCAAAAGGCATGCGTTTAAACTGATATTGCCCATCGGGAGTAACAAATGCAGTCTTGTCTTGAGACTTTGCCTCTACTGGAACTTGGTAGTAGCCAGATGCAAGGTCTAAACTTACAAATAAAGAATTACCAGCTAGCCTGTCAAGTTGATCATCAATTAAAGGCAACGGATAGTGTTCCTTTTTTGTTTTATTATTTAATGCACGATAATCAACACATAGTCTGCTTTCACCAGTCTTTTTCTTTACCAGTATGACTAGGCTGGCGTATGGAGAGTTTGACTCACATACTATGCCTGCATCGATCATTTCCTTCACCATGGATTGAACCTGTCTACGCTCTGGAAAAGAGAGCCTATACGGGCGATAAACTACTGGTTGAGAATCACTTAATTGAATTTCCATTTGAACTACATTAGTCAATCCCAAGTCTTTTAAGTTATCCGAGAAACATGTTTCGTACCTTTTGAGCAATTCTTTTAATTGGTTAACCTCATATCCGCTTAGCTGTTTACCATAATTGAAAGCAGACTTAGTCTCAGCATTCTCGAAATCTAGTAAATTAATGTTCAAGCTATTTCTGATACAAATGACTCGTGTAATTAGCGTATCCTTATTTAAGCCAACCGTGCTTTCACTGAAGTTTTGCACCAGTAACCTAACCTCTCCGTTTTCCATTTCATATTCACCAGGCATCAAATAATATTTGTTCTGTGAAATACCACGTAGGGAGCCAAATACGTGGACTATACCCGAATATGTGTTTGTAGAAATACACGGTAATAGATACATTTCCTTACGAGGTATTACAATATCGGTTTTCAATCTTAATTCTAATTTAACTGATTGATCACGAGTAAATATCAATGAATGTGTAGTTTTCGTTATGACTATACCTGGTTTCTCTGTAAAACTGTGTCCAATTAAAATTGAATATTTGATAACGCTATCGTCAACGATGTACGCATTGACTTCCTCTACAATACCTTGAATTTCAATAATGACGTTCGATACGCCCACTGGTATTACTATACTCTCACCTATACCCCTCATAGTCGGTAAATTACTATCAGTCCACGTGATACCCCTCTTGACAGCCTCACTGTAACGAATCAGTGTACATTGGCTACCCAAATCTACGTAGCCTTGAATAACATCACCGTTGAGTTTTAGATTAATTAAATATTTAGTGTCATTAGTATTATTTGTTTCAATACGCATCACGTCTCTTTCTTTGGGTTTATCAATTTTATTAGCTGATTCGGAGGGTAATCTGGGACAGTTAATTGACAGATGACCTAATTTGGCACAAACATTGCACTTCAATATCTTTTTTGTGCACCTACAACTGAAATGCCCAGGTTCATTGCAGTTAAAGCATACAATTGACGCAATATTGTTTGACTTCGAAGTCTTAGGTTCGCTGCCGTTACCCATCTGCTTAAAACTATTACTAGATAATGAAGGAGTGGTGTGATTACGTTTATCGAAATTCACTCTTGACCTATCCGGTTCGCGAAGGTGTTGCTTGATCGATTGAAAATATGTCAGAACCTGCTCCGGCTCCTGACATTTTGCTGCTTTCGCGCCTAATCTCAATGACCGATCTTCAATCCCATATAGTAGGCAATCCACCGCACGTTTGCCATGTATTTCGCATCGATTCAGTAGGTTAATTTTTTCATAATAGTAATGTTCTAACGAATCATTAAATTTCACACGTTTTGACAACATCTCGGTTAGTAATTCAGCATAATCTTCACTGCTCGGAAATGATTGCTCTAGTTTATCTTTCCACTCGGACCATGAATACGACATAGATGGCAGGGCCTGGTACCACGTTTTCGCGATCCCTGACAATTTAGGCAGCGCGTAATGTATTATTTGATCGTCACCCCAGCCATATAGCCTAGCACATTCTTCAACTTTATTGATCCACATAACGATGGTTTGACTCTTTACCATAGGGTCAAACTCTGGAATCACGTTGCCTAGTACAGGGAATTTATTACCCTGAGGTCGATTTTGGGTTAAAGCTTTCACTAAAGTAGCAAAAAACGCTTGCGTGTCATTATTAACAACACTGTCATTACTCACGTGACCAGTCAGTGGGGGTGTGTGTCGCTCGATGCTGGATTCTGGGCGCCTGCTGCGGCCTGGTCTGCGTTTCCTCTCCAAGCCCCGGCTGGGCCGACGCTGCTCGTAGCTGCTGCTCCGACTGCGATAACCGTCACTGATTCGACTACGGTTCGGCTGGTGACGGCGCTTCATAGGCTGCACACGGGAACTGCGGTCTTCACTACGACGAGATTCCGACGAAGAATCGCGATTGCTCGATCGCTGCCTCCGTTGCTTCCGTTCATGCGTAGTTCTGCTTCTTGTTTCTCTGCTCCGGTCGCGGCGACGTTTACGTGCATTGCTTTTGCGATTAGCTCTAGTTTTATCCATCGTTATAACCAGTAACTTGCGTTCCGCAAGTTATTCGGAAATTTACTCACGTTATTTGGGGATTTTCCTTCAAAATTGTAGGCGTAGTAGACTTATCCCACTTCTGAGATAAAGGATCTAGACTTCACTTTTTAAATTAAAGAAAGATTTTGCAAAAGTATAACGGATTTATTTTAAATCAGTGTTTTGTTCAACCGTCAAATCACGAATAACCATAGTTCGCCTCGTCATAGAAGGATTTCAAGACATACAAAGTGTTGCCATACTAATCTCTCGTTTTAATACAATTCAATAATCGATTTAATGTTCGACTAAACTCATAAGGACTACTATTTATAATTTGCTTCTAATTGTAATACAAATACATTATTCCCATTGTTGCAAACCAGATAGAATATTATTAGAATACCCACATCTTGACTAATTAGCCTTACAATTATCTGTAAAAACACCAAAAATACAAGTTTGTTTTATAGGAGCTATATAAATATGTATTTTATTCTGTTTTTTACAACGCGAGCAAAAATAGCCTAGTGACAGACAGACGGCCAGTGGAGTCTTAAACAGATACACAGATAGACATACAAACAAACGGACAACACAGTGATGCAATAGGGGTCCCAATTTTTTTTATTTTGAGGCATATAACCCCAAAAACTTAAAAAAACCAGCGCTGTGCTGTGGGCTCCTATGGCACAGCATCATGCTGAGTGGTGACCGATCTGTCGCAGTCACGACGTGCAAGCTATTTTTATTTTGTCCCATACCTATATGTATTTGTAAATGTTTGTGATACTTTGCATGTTGAATGTTTATTTTATTTTTCTTTTTGTTTTGTTGCTCGTCGTAATTTGCGACTAATAAAAGTTTTTTCTTTCTTTCTTCTTTCTTGGTCACCAAACCAAGGCGGTTTTTACAAAAGAATTTGAGAGAAACGTTTTTTAAGTAGGACGTAGGTACTTACGCTAGATCCAGAATGGAGCCCAGTTCCAATTTGACATTGCTATTGGTAAAGAACTTCGGCGTCAACGTCTTCATCGTGCAGCATCGGTCTATTTGCTTTTTTGCTTTTTCTACGGAACCTTTACATGTAAGCAAAGTTCTCTCTAAGTAGCCCTTGCCTGGAAGATTGATAAAAGTATTATAAGACAACGATAAATTGAAATAATTTCGTATGAAAAAAAGTCAAAGAATGCGACGACATTGGGGTTTTGCAAATTAGAATATTCGAATTATTTGACTACTTTTAAAATTCGAGTATTCGAATAACTGCAGTACTTTTAAAATTCGAATGTCAAAGCAGAATAGAAGTAAAATCGAAATTTAAAATGGTATTATTTGACAAAAGTTTTTAGGCCTGTGACCAGCCAGCCAGTTAAGTGTCACCTTGGTCTAGGAAACCATGGTTGATGGCAAATAATTTTTCAATACACTTTCTGGAAATCTAGCTCTTATTGCAATACAATTAGGTTCAACATGCAATGGATTTCACACACGTGCCTTTCCTCATTTATCACAAAAATGTTTTTTTTTTCTGTTTCATCTTGGATAACCAAGTACCCAAATCCATATAGCCGGAATCATTTTAGCAAGGAGGTGCTTATTTTTAAGGCTTTTAAAAATAAATTATGTTTATCAGAAGAATATTACAAATAAACATGATTAATTGATCATTTATGAAATAATTTGTTTATAACAACAAATTGATATTTATTTAAGTTCCTCATTTTTTTTAATAATCTAAAGAGAAAAGGCCTAACTGTTTAGTGATGTCATGACTTTTTCCCATTTCGTATTAGAAGAAAAAGCGCGGGTAAAAATCAAATTAAATCATAGTTTCATATTGATAAATGACAAAAGCAGGTACTTATTGTTATTACTATTTTAATTTCTCTGAAGTGTATTAAAAAGCGTCGTTTAATTCACGTGAGGATTTCTCATTGCTGTTCTCGGCTCTATAAACGCGTCGGCAGCAATGACAAAGTTTTCTCACTTGAATGGAAATGTACTATTATCAATTGTGTCTACTGTGTGGGCAGTGAACGTGAAGTTAAAATATCGAGTGTACGACTAAACGCCGACAGACTAAACACCGACAAGACTTTACTTCGACGGGACTCTTCGCCGACAGGACACTTCGCCGACAGGACTCTACGCCGACAGGGCCCAACAGCGACGGAATTTATCTCATCTCTTTTTTCTATTTCTGGCGTAGAAGGTCACAGTTTTAACCTAACTTAAACTACCCATTTTTTTTAAGAATTTAACCAGTGCGTCGCTGATGAGACCTGTCAGCGAAGAGTCCTGTCGGCGAAGTGTCCTGTCGGCGAAGAGTCTTGTCGGTGTTCAGTCTGTCGGCGTTTAGTCGAACACTTTAAAATATCATTAGAAAATTATCTTATTATATGAATATTAGGTGTGTGTGTTTTATCCTCTGCTCAGCTTGTTTTCACGAGAGGGCCATCCTTGTTATTTAGAAGTATGAAAAAAAAGATAACTACTAATTCTCAGACCTACCATATAACATTCTATAAAAATCGATCAATCCGTTTCGAAGGAATATGACAACTATAACTGTGACATGAGATATTTATATAAGTATATGAGAAGAAAAGATTGTCAAACTTTTGACCTCGATCAAAATGTCTGCCATTCCGACCGCAACCGAAGTGTGGCGTAATTGCACGAAATGTTACGAATGCATAACAACGAGATAGAATGGACGCGGTGGAAAAGACCGAACATTTAAATATAGAAGTTGCAATTTTTTTATTATCTTAAAAATGGAAGTTTAGTCTAATAAATTGAATACGAATTACTTAAATTAAACTAATATATATGTATGTGTAATTTTAATTGCTTATAACAGTCAAATAAACTTCTAGTTTTAATGTTTATAAATCCTACTCCTTTTTTTTTCGGGTGGGAAATCATCCAATGACTTCCCCCGCTCTGCGCGGAGCGGGGGGGCATGTCAGACTTGTACTGACTAAACCCCACCCATGTTCCTTCTATTGCCCTTTAGGTTCCGGGGCCGCTGTATCTCTTTCGAACAACCCGCAACCCCGGATTCTACTCCTCTGAACTATTTATTTACTTATTAAAACTTAATGTACATAAATACTATACAAAGTAGGACGTAACGCTTTGGGCATCTACCAGTCCCAGAGTGATACAGAGAGAAAACACATGTAACACACACATAGTAACAGACTAGCTGCGCCCCGCGGTTTCACTTGCGTGGTTATAGAATATACAATTTATCTTCATGAATTGTAACATATGTGTTATTCTGATGTACAAGCTATATTATTGTAAAGTTTTATTAAAAAAATATTTATTTATTTAGTTTTATAAGTTGTTTTTATTTTGTAGTAAACTAATCTGTTTGATACAAAACATGTAATTTAGGTTATACTGGAGTTTATACCGTGTATCTTCATGGAAGTGCTTGTGACTTTTTTATGAACAAAAAATTCATTAAAATTCATTCGGTAGTTTTTGCGTGAAAGATATATATAATAGATAGAAAGAAGAAGAGAAAAGGTCTAGATCAAACTTATATTGTAAACACTATTACCATAATATTTATTTTTTTCTTTTAAAGGGGGGTGTACTGTTACAGTACAATGCGTACGTGCGTACGTGCTGTATCTACAATCTACATCGCAATCTTATGTTCTTTATCGCACGTTCAATATCTTTTAAATGTTTCTACTGTCGACACGTACGACACGAAGTCGTTAGTATATAAGATGCACCTTTGGATAATTATAACCAGACTATACTACATCTTTTGTCTCATTTATACCTAATCATATAATGCCAAGAAGTTTGCCAAAGTAACAAACATCCATACATCCAAACAAACTTTCGCGTTTATAATATTATTATAAAAAAGTTAGTATAATAATGTATAGTATATAAATATATGTATCAACAGATGATTAAACAACCGATGCCCGTCCGAGGTCAGTAACTGGACTGGCAACGTAACCAACTTTGTGTCCGGAAAATCAGGTTGCGCCAAGATCATCAAGAATTGAGCAATATTTTCTGTAATTTCCTTGAGTTTTTTTTGACGTAACTAAAATGACGTTGAACACGTGTCACTTTGCTGTCAATGTCACTTTGGTACCAACATCTGTTTAGCCTTTTCCCGACTATGTTGAGGTTGGCTTCAAAACTAATTGCATGCAGATATATACCAGTAAATTACATGGAGCAACTGCGTAATTGCGTATCCTAACTAATATTATAAAAGCAAAAGTGAGTTTGTTTGTTTGTTACTTCTTCACACGTAAATGGCAGAACCGATTTTGATGAAATTTGGTACAGAGATAGTTGGGACCCTGGAGACGGGCAAACGCTGGAAAAAGGGAGAAAAGGGAGAGAAAGAATATTTTTTTCAATCATCACGCAGAATAAAGTTACCGTTAGCCCAAAGTAACTATGCCACGCGGACGAAGATGCGGGCGAAAGCTAGTCTTGATACAAAATGGAGTTAAACAAACAAACGACAAATACGTTGTCAAAAGTGCTCGAATGGCTTTAAATAAACTTGTATTATGTACTAGCTGTTCCACGCGGTTTCACTCACGTTGCTCAGCACTTGTTGATCGTAGCGTGATGTTATATAGCCTATAGCCTTCCTCAAGAAATGGGCTATCCAACACTTAAAGAATTTTCTAATTCCAACCAGTAGTCCCTGAGATTAGCGCGTTCAAACAAACAAACAAACAAACTCTTCGGCTTTATAATATTAGTATAGAAGTATAGATAAATAATTGGTACATAATACAAGTAAATTGCCTTGGCTCGCGAGGTTGTCGACATGACGTGACACGTGGACTCAGTGATCATTGTGCCGATAGTCGTTACAGCCCATGGCTTAATTACCAAGAGCTAAAGAAGCTCTCGTTAGGCAGTTGGATCTAGGGATACAGAAAGCGGTACTCTTGGACACGGCTCGTAATTGTTAGGAGGTTCCTTTCTCTGGAGCCTTGACTGCCGGTAGTTTGGACCTTGTGCCCGATACCCGTGGGCTACTATTTATTATAGTTTTTTTTTTGTACGTATCCTAATATAAGGGTAAAAGAGTGAAGAAAAGGGAAAACTTAGCATTGCTATTACAATAAATAAGGCGCAAGGACAAAAACTACAGGTAACAGGTTACCTGTAAATCAGAAAAGAGGAACTGTGTTACCCTTTGAATCCCGTGAATTTAACGCGAGCGAAGCCGCATGCAAAAGCTAGTAAATCAATAAACAAGAATAATATTTTATTCAATAATGTTGCATAAACGCAATAAAAATTAATCATTCAAAGCTGGTTTTGTATTTGCGTCACAAACGAGTGTTTATAAAAAAAAACACGAACTTGTTTTCAAAAACATGTTTTAAATCAGAGAACCTTGATCGAGTAATATTGTACTTTAAAGTAAAAATGTAAGTTTGTTTCTATGATTTGCTCTTCGGAACTACTATGCTTTAACTTATGAACAAGTAGACATCATCTAGTATCATCTGAAATGTTTGGTGAATTTAAAAACTGTTTATGGTTATAGAAATAAGTCATGACTTGATACCATTTACTTAATTTTGTCCTCCTTAACCCTTTGCATGCCTGGTGGCGTGAAGTGACGCGGTATGCTTGGTGGGTCTGACAGACCCAGTTTTGGATCACTATTTCATAAACATATTGCAGTAAATAAATAAGAAAATTTGTTTTATAATGAAATTACATACTAATATTAGGATTAGAAATGAAAATTGTTTTACAAATCAACGATCTTTATTTTTTATATTTTAAATGAAAATTTGTTCCTTTTCAACATAAAATTAAGCTTTGAGCGTTTTGTTAACAATTATTATAAATAAAAGTAGAGAGAGCATTTTAAACAAGTCTTTTCGTTGTGGGAACGCGTCCCGGACTGAGGTAGCGGGCGGAAAGCATTGAGTAGTTTGTAACGACCAGCTACAGCTTGCGGGTGCGCTCAGAATTCAAAATTTAATCAAATACAACGATTTTTATGCCGTGGTGGGTCTGACAGACCCTACCAGGAATACCTAGGGTTAAGGATTTCTTTGACGTCATAAAGCAGTACTTATCCCAGTGTAAGAAAAAGATGGCGCTAGACATCCTGTATAGCTCCGTCTCTTTCCCTCAACAGAGCAGGTCCCCGTTTGTTGCCCAACACTATTTCTCTTGTATCGTGGGTGCGTTTACAAACATTTAATACACGAACAGCCAGACCCAAAACAACTACTGTAGGCTATACAAATATTTGTTCTGTGCGGGAAGCGAACCCGCGACACGCAGCGCAGCAGTCATTCGCTGAGCCACTGCGCCAACCATACCGTGCGTCCGTCCGTTTTATATGGCAAAAGAAGAAACGTGTAGTTTTTAGGCAGTCAAAGTCTGACCTAAAAAGAAAGAAATAACTGCCCCCGCTTTGGGCAGAGGAGGGGGGAGGGCTGCTCCACCCAAAGCGGGTGCAGTTATTTGATGATTTCCCATCCGCGAAAAAGGCCCAAAAATAAGTCGTTCCTCACTTCACGAAATGTTAAACAAGATAGAAAAGCTGTTCGTACATTCACAAACAATCGCTAAAATAATCTGTACTTGAAGAAAGAAACGTATCTCAGTATTTATTTTTATATGTGTATTATTTGTATGTAAGTTTATTATATGATTGATAATTTAATAATTTTTTATAATTATATTATTTTATATCTTATCCAACTCTCCTCTCGCAGGTCTGCTGGAAGAAATTTCTTATGAAATAAGCTGTACCTTTGTGCTCTTCTGTCTTAATGTAATGTCCTGTCATGTATTTTGTGTGTACATGAATAAATAAATAGAGGTACCTAGTTTTTAGGGTTCCGTAGTCAACTAGGAACCCTTATAGTTTCGCCATGTCTGTCTGTCCGTCCGTCCGTCCGTCCTCGCTTAATCTCTGTGACCGTTAGCACTAGAAAGCTGAAATTTGGTACCAATATGTATATCAATCACGCCGACAAAGTGGTAAAATAAAAATTTGAAAAATAATGTTTTATTAGGGTAGCCACCCTATATGTAAAGTGGGAAGTGATTTTTTTTTAATTTCAACCCTAACGTGTGATATATTGTTGGAAAGGTATTTAAAAATGAATAGGGGTTTACTAAGATCATTTTTTGATAATGCCAATAATTTCGGAAATAATCGCTCCAAAAGTAAAAAACAATGTGTCCCCCCCCCTCTAACTTTTGAACCATAAGTCTAAAAAATATGAAAAAAATTTGAAAAGTAGAACTTTATAAGGACTTTCTATGAAAATTATTTTGAACTTGATTGACACAACAGTTTTTGTACAAAAAAGACAAAAAGTTGTACAAAATAATTTCTGGACTAAGTTTGTAGTATAATCGTATATGCAAGCTTTTTTTGTAACTTTGTTTACATATTTTATTATTCTGAACGTATCTTTTTTCAAACAAAAAAAGAATTATTGAAATCGGTTGTCGCAATCCAAAATTACCACCGAAATTGCACGTCTTTGTATTAATTAGTAACCCAATTCCTCGAGAGATGGCGCTGTAGGTACTTATTACATTGGATCGGGTATTACCGAATTGTTCGGTTGGCCTCATAACTGGGAACACTTATTGTGACGGACGAGAAACTACGGAACCCTACACTGAGCGTGGCCCGACACGCTCTTGGCCGGTTTTTTTATAATAATAATTGAATTTTTTTATATTTATATTTTTTTAAAGTTTTTTTTTTGTTTTTGACAAAATATATGTAGAAATATAAAAATATGTATGTAAATAAATAAATGATAATAATAATTGAATTTAATAATAAAAGTACTATAGGTATTTTACAAGTGACACAAAATGGAAGAATTGATTACGAGGTTTTAGTATTGAATTTAGTTGCCTATTTGAAGGGATTATCTTTTTTTATTGCTTACCCGCTCAGGGTAGAGCAGCAGGGAGATTTAAACTTATACTGACTAAAACCCATCCATGTTCCTTCTTTTGCAAAATCAAAATTCATTTATTCAAATTAGGCTGATAATCAGCACTTTTTGAACGTCACATTACAAGAGATAGTCCCACAAAAACGCACTGCCCTTCGCCACTTCCTAGTGTTTTAACTGGGAAGAAGTGGCGGAATAAACTCCCCAGCAACACATCTATATCTGTCAGGTTAGAAGAACCAGATTTTATACAATTCCGTTTATCACAAGAAATTAAGAAATTATTCTTTTATTGAAGTTTGTATACCGGGGTCGCGGTATCTCTTTCGAACAACCTGCAACCCCGATTATTGTTGAGCATACGCTGTCCTTTCGTACTTCTGTACAAAATTATTTAAAAGAGTAACCATAAAGATTTTTGCTGGTTCTTCTCAATAAGTAAGTGGCCATGCCTTTGTGTAATGGATAATTGTTTTAATTTGACGATACGGTTGGCGCAGTAGCTGAGCGATCGACTGCTGCAATGCGTGTCGCGGGTTTGAACCCAACAAGGAACAAAAATTTGTTTGACCTTTTGGGTCTTGCTGTTTGTGTATGTGAGTTTAAATGAGAGGAGTAATTCCTAGAGGGCAACTTTTTCTTAAAAAAAAAATACTGGCACATAAAATAGAATAGAATACAACATTATTTTTAGTTTATGCGAAAGCCGAAACACCTGTCCAGTATTTTTATATAAAGAATCTATGTACAAAATTTCAGAACTGTATCATAAAAAAACCATAAAGTTATAAGCTTGTTATGTTACCTGGATATCCGTACAGATTCACTGTCTCCTACCAACGGCGCGCAGCCGGCGCGTCCCCGCGCCGCGCGCCTTGCGCACAATGATAATAATAATTTGTCAGTTTGTATTGTAATTAACTGGTGATAAAATTTTTGGAATCGATTAAAAAACTACAAACTATATTCAGGTTTCGCATTATACTAAAAATAATGTTGTACATTTATTTAAAGATAAAACAATTGGCAATTCACAATTCAAATCCTAGAATCCTACATAAAAAAACAAAGTACTCACTGAAATCCTTTTTGGTAAAATGATTCTGTTTTTGAATCCAATCATTCAAAATACTGAGAGCCTCCTCTAGTCTTTCTGGTTTATCCAAGTCATACATCTTTCTTGTGTCCTGAATGGCACTTGGAGGTATTTTAAAATAACTATTTTCCATTTTTGAAAGTATTTTTTCACAGCACAATTTTAGCGTCCAACTTCAAAAAGTCGTTTCCAAATTAAAAAAAAAAAATTTTTTTCGTTCACTTGTTTTTTAAATAACGATCTTGTTTATTTTTAATCCGTGTTCATTGAAACGTGGCCTGTGACTGTATGACTTCATAAACGAGGCCATATTTATAAGCTTCGCCGTTTAATATTCATGTTTTTTTAGAGGTTGTATATTTTATACCAAAACATTAATTACAAAATCAATAAATAAGATTTGGCAACTGTGTGATGTGATATTTTGTTAAGGTCGGCTTTCAGTCTAACTAGATGCACCTGTATACGACTATTTAACTTGGATCGACTGCATTTCAGATTCTGTCTGTGTTTTTAGACCACTGACTACATACAACGACTGTAAAAGATCAATTAATGACAGCTGGGACCAACAGCTGAACTGTACGAACGTCAAGGTGTTAGTAATGGAAGGTAACCCATCTTGAACTTGCAAGCGCGGCTTAACCTTGCATGTCGACTCTTGTGACCGTTTTTTTGTTGTTATTTAGCCAAAATACACAACAAAAATATAAAATAAAACACATCAAATTTAAAAAAACATAACGCCCTTTTTTGCGAATAGAAAATCATCAAATAACTTCACTTCAAGGGGGAGTGTCAGACTTGTACTGACTAAAACTCACCCATGTTCTTTCTTTTGCCCTTTATGTTCCGAAGTGTTATCTGTATCAAACAACCTGCAACATCGGGAACAAATACGCCCTTTGCGTATGAAAACTAATCTACGCTTTATCAAGCATTATTTTTAGGGCTTAGTACCTCAAAATGAAGATACAGAACAATTATAAGATTACTAGCTTTTGCCCGCGGCTTCGCTCGAGTTAAATTCGGTAGCGCCTTATTTATTTGTAATAGCAACGCTAAGTTTTCCCGTTTATTCCCTCTTTCTTCCTTATATACCACTCTTTTAAAAAAAATAGCCTATGTCCGTCTCCTGGTTCCCTACTATCTCTGTACCAAAATTCATCCAAATCGGTTTAGCCATTAAAGCGTGAAACAAACAAACAAACTCACTTTCGCTTTCCCTTCCTTCCTTCCGCTTCCCTTTAGGGCTTAGTACCTCAAAATGAAGATACTGTACAATTATAACATTTTCTTGTCCGCCTGTGTGTCTCTCGTTATAAAGGGTCTTGCCTTTATAACGAGAACGCGTAAAGGTTGAAAGTTGAAATTAAATCATATACTCAAGTCTGCTGTTCCTTGGAGTTATGAAAAAATTATACCTCTAAGTCTCAGAAGTCAAAAGATATGGCCGTTTACGTCACACGTCTATACGGAACCTTCAGTGTTCTATAGTACGGCCAACGAGAAGCGATACCAAATGTAAACAAAACCCATGCTAAAACCCCATCTAAAATGGCCGCCCGAATGTTGGCGAACCCGTCTTAACGTTGTCATGTTTTTGCCGGGAGCACGAGACATTACGACAAAGGCACAAGATGGAAAGAGCTAAATATTAGATTGTCAACGCCACAGTTGTTCTTTAGGTTAATGACCTTTCGTATCGCTTCTCGTAGGCCGTACTATAGTTTGACTCACATTTCCCCATTTTTTTTTTCTTTTCGTTTTGAAATTTCTAACTAAATACACCCTGATTTACCCAAACTTAAAAAAGAATCCTGTCGCGATTCACATTATTTTGTGGTGAGGATTATTATTTTCAATCAATATTGGAATATGTTCTGCTAATGTCATGGTAGAATAGCAGGTCAGTTTTGTATTACCTTTGTCAATATTCATAATGCACCAATAAATTCAAAATTCATTTAATTAGCGTACACATTGTTCGTTAGCATACATACATAATTGTTAAGTCAGACGTAACAAAGAACTTACAGGATTATCAGCGAGTCGCAAACTAGGCACAGCCTGTATCTTGATGACCCAGACACTACACAAAGTTACTATATTTCGAGTTGTTCTGCAGCATTTTGAGGGTGTTTGCCGAAAGGCTGCATGGGCCTACCTTGGGTAGGTTTATCAATCTACATGTCCTACATGGGCCTTGATAAATCTACCTGGGGCTGAGTTTTGGTCAAACTATTTAATTTTTCTATAACTACTAACAAAGGTTTTAATGATAATACTAACACAATGTAGGCAATGTAGGCACAATGTAGGTAATGAGGAGCTCGTGGCTAAATAATAGCAGCCACTCGGGTCGATCTTAAGGTTAAGCCGCGCTTGCCTAGGTTGGTCTGTGGATGGGTGACCACCCGTTACATACCGAGGTTCCTCCGTGCCTCGGAAAGCACGTTAAGCCGTTGGTCCCGACTGTCATTTGTAGATCTTTGACAGTCGTAACAGGTAGTCAGTGTTCCGAAAGTCTGACAACCAGTCTTACCAAAGGGTATCGTATTACCCAGTATTAACTGGGTTGTGGTCAGATAGGCAGTCGCTCCATGTAAAATACTGATATTCAGCTGCATCCGGTTAGACTGGAAGCCGACCCCAACATAGTTGGGAAAAGGCTAGGCAGATGATGATGACTAACACAATGTAGGCCAATGTTGTCTGTACATAAAAGTTTTTTTTATAATTCTTTTCTTAATCTAGGCAGAACTAATTATATTGTCTGTGAAGCTACAGTACTGAACAGGCTGGTATAGGAAACAATTATATTAATTAGCTACAATCCTGAGCACGTTGTTGTTTACGCAAGAATTATAATTAATAACATGATCACAAAGTTCAAAATGCCACACCAGTGTCAAGTTAACATGAACTTTTTAATGGCTAGACCTTCAATGAAACACAGGTTCAAATTTAACTAGCTAGCGTACCTTTGTAAACGTGTAAATGTCAAGTTAAAACAATCGAATCGAATCAATACAAATCAATAAGGCGCAAGGGGAACTGTGTTACCCCAAATTTAACGCGAGCGAAGCCGCGAGCAAAAGCTAGTTATGCATAAATATGAGAATGAAATCCAGCATTGCTTCAAGTAGGTATGTAGTACCTACGTCGCGTAGGAACGATAGCTGGCGGCCTCGAGGAACGTTGCTTGATCTTTGACCTGATCATGGGGCTGTAATTAGTTATCTACGAGCTCTATCAAACTCGTTTAAATGTTTACTTGCTACTTGTTTATACCATCGCTTCAATTAAATATGGCGTGGTGTTATGTTTTGTCTTAAACTGCTCATCGAGTCGCATAAAAATACGCTTCGCTCAGGAGTCTCTTGTTTGGGCAAGAAACTCTGGGGCGAAGCGATTGCTTGCATCCATTTCGGACAAGCATCCACTACACACCTCCATTGTCCAGTCATGAAAAGAATACAGTCACGGAAATCGTTTCGCTCAGGAGTCTCTTGTTTGGGCAAGAAACTCCGAAGCAAAGCGATTGCTTGCATCCATTTCGGACAAGCATTCACTACACACCTTCATTGTCCAGGCATGAAAAGAATACAGTCACGGAAATCGCTTTGCTCAGGAGTCTCTTGTTTGGGCAAGAAACTCCGGAGCGAAGCGATTTGCGTGCATCCATTCCGAACAAGCATCCACTACACACCGCCATTGTCCAGTCATGTAAAGAATACAGGCACGGAAATCACTTCACTCAGGAGTCTCTTGTTTGGGCAAGGAACTTCAGAGCAAAGCGATTGCATACATCTATTTATTTGGAACAAGCGTCTACTACACACCTCCATTGTCCAGTCATGAAAAGAATACAGTCACGGAAATCGCTTTGCTCAGGAGTCTCTTGTTTGGGCAAGAAACTCCGGAGCAAAGCGATTACATGCATCTATTTCGGACAAGCGTCCATTACACACTTCCATATTTTATGCAATTGCCTAGTTATGAAAACGAAAGCAAATTTTTTTTTTGCGCAAGTGTCGTAAAACTCATTATTTAAATAAGCTAATTTAACTGCTTTTATAAAACTGAAGGCTAATTCATACTGGTACTTATCTTAAAAACCATGAACCTGGCATATTGAGCAAGGTTAAACTATAAAATGAATCTTATTTACATAAAAGTAATGTTCTTAATCGTAAAATACTTTTGTTCACAATTGCATGTTTAGAATCGTACTTAATAATATAAATGCGAATTTTTGTGAGGATGGTGGATGTATGGATCTTTGTTACTTGTGTAAATGTGCACATTATCCCTATAGTAATAAGGTTGAAATCACAGGTAACATAACTACGTAAAGACTGTACTCGGCTATAATTCTCAAGCACTTAAACAAAATAATTTGTTTGATTTACGGAATTGAAAAAAATATATTATTTCACTTGATTGCTTGAGGTTTTAGCAGTGTCCAATAAAATGTATATTTTATAAAAAAAAAAAAAAAAAATTCAACCAAACAATTTACCTGTCTAAAAATTTTAAAAATATATTACTAAGACTTTATCTATGGCAAAATAAGTTTTTTTTTTCATTTTTATAATGAAATATTAATTATAATAAGCTATGGCGTCATTAATCTCTTAAAATTCTAAAGTTGTATTTAACTTTACTATTGAGAGAATAAATCGGTCATAGGTATCAGCTACCCTACCATGACGTGTTAAAGCAGAACTTAATTCGCTGAGGGAAAGGGACAGAGCTATACAGGGTGTCTAGCACCATCTCTTTCACTCAGTGGAATAAGTTCTGCTTTAAGATGTCATAGTAGGCCTACTGAACTACCCTGTCATGGTTGAACTGCGAGATGCCATTCCTAAAAAAAAAACTACCCTGTCAAAATTGCGGGTTGTTCGAAAAAGGTACTGCGGCCTCAGAACATAAAGGGCAAAAGAAGAAACATGGATGGGTTTTAGTTAGTAAAACTCTGGCACTCCGCCCAGAGCGGGGTAAGTAATTTGATAATATCCCATACGCAGATAAAACAAAAAAAAAATGATTGTGTGGTTCTATGAAACCACGGTAAAATAGAACTTTTGGAACGAAGTTCCTTATCGCGCGTTGTGAAAGGGGGCTAGACGGAAAAAATTCTTACGAAAAGTTGTCACGACACTTTTTGCTATTGACTATGTGCGAAGTGGGTGGTGGGAAAGGGCAAATCGATCGTAGCGCACGGCGTGGCAGAAATGTGAATTAATTCTGGGCTGTCATGTGTCAAATTGCTTTATTTTCATAACTTCTTTTATAATTTTAAGTAAAAACGTAAACATTTGTGTACATGCTGTGTCGTAAATTGTAAAAACAATGAGAAAAACAGTTCGTGCAAGTTTTATTCGTGTCCAACATCAAAGTGGACATTACAGCAAAGACAAAAATGGATAGCTGCTGTGAAGAGAAATAAGTAAGAAATTTAACCTAGTACACTATAATAATAATAAGCGTCCCAAAATTACAGTCCTTTTTATTTGTTTTAGTGCTAATGGGTCCCCATGGCACCCAAAACGACATGATACAATATGCAGTGAACATTTTATTGCAGGCAAAAAGTCAGACGCAGAGGCGAGCCCTAGCTATATTGTATATTCCAACAATATTCCCGTCAATATATCGGTGTAAGAAAATTGACCATTCTCAGGTCACTGCTAGATATAATCGTTTTATGACACGAAGATATCCGGATCAACAATTTATTGGAAAATACGAACAGAATCAGTTACCAATCGAAACAGTTACTAAAGTAAATGAAAGGGAATTTACTATGATGGCCGATAAAGGATGCCAAGCAGATATTTATAATCAGTTCGAGTTGAAAGAAACAACATTTATTTGTAATAGGTATGTTCAAAATAATAACTGTGATGCTGAGACCCAAGTAGAAATACCAACTACTTCTGACAAGTCCTGAATAGTTGTGGCCACTAGGGGCGCTATCATCGCGCACACAACGAATAGTAAGCTATTGCAAGCTGTGCGGCGTCGCATGTTTCTCTGTCTGTCTGTCTGTCTCTCTCTCTCCTATAGAAAGCAAGCCAGATATTTTCATTTCTTTTCGCATTGAACAGTGTGGTGTCGCGACGAGAACTTCGTTCCATCCGGGTGTCCCTTGACACCTCTAATTTTTTTTCACATTATAGACATTTAGACGTCCCTACTCGGCGGCCGACCGTCATGCAACACGCAACACACAGACCAAAAAGTTTCACTTTAAAAAAGAACAAAGCTGCATCAAATTATTTTCATGGTTATACTTGCAATGTACTGCATAATAATAAACTAGTTCTATTTTATTTTCAAGGAGTGGTATTTACTTTGGTGCATTTGTATATAACCTCAAAACTGCAAAAGGTTACTTATAAATAATTAAAATAGTGTAGTAATATTATAGTTTTGACATTATAAAGCGATTGTATTCTACTCTCTACTAATATTATAAACGTGTAAAATTGTATGTATGTTTGCATACTCTTTTGTTAAACTGTTAGTATTATAGCTTATACAACTACAGTACTATCACAAGTGTAAGAAAAACTCCATAAATGAAAAACACTTTTATTGCAAATATGCATAATACATCATAGAACAATATCATATTACCTTAGGTTTTATGACGCACTTCACAACTTATTTTAAAAGATGTTCACTAGCAGAATCTCCGAACGACTGGATAGTATGTCCTACCACAGCAAATGCCTTTAAATCTAAAAAACATTTGATAATCTTTCAGTATCCTTACTTATATTATAAAAGCGAAAGTGAGTTTGTTTGTTTGTTACGTCTTCAAGCCTAAATGAAAACTAAACTGATTTCGATGAATTTTGGTATAGAGATAGTTGGGACCCTGGAGACGGACATAGGCATAGGCTTTTTTTAAAGATTGAGGTATGAGAGAGAAAGAGGAAAGAAAAGGAAAAACTTAGCTTTGCTATTACAATAAATAAGGCGCAAGGGCAAAGACTACAGGTAGCAGGTACCTGTAAATCAGGCAAGGGGAACTGTGTTTCCCCGAATTTATTGCGAGCGAAGCCGCGGGCAAAAGCTAGTCATGTATAAATATCGCGTCCTAAATTGGTAGTGTGTCTTATTGGGTGTATTTAAATAAAAAAAAACGAGAAATCTTTATTTCAACCCGTTTCCTACTAAAAGACAAGAAGTACAATAAAAAAAGGAAACGGAAATTGTTAACTCTTTGAGCTATCAGACTCGTCGAGATGACAGTAACCGATGACATTGACGATGAAAAACCGGTTGGCGAGTTGTCGTCACGATTCGAGACATGACATTGGGTGGTGCAGTGAACAGAAGGTGATGCAACTTGCAACAAGGCTGGGGGCTTCGCTTGCATAACTCCTGTAGCAAGTCATAGCACAGTAAATCTACAGGATTTGTCCGGTTAAGCAAACCTTTTAGGTTGAACTGTGAGATGCAGGTTGAAAAAAAGACACAGTGACTTTGTGGGTTGGTCTAAATCAGGGAATCTATACTAATATTAAAAAGCTGAAGAGTTTGTTTGTTTGTTTGTTTGAACGCGCTAATCTCAGGGACTACTGGTTGGAATTGGAAAATTCTTTTAGTGTTGGATAGTCCATTTTTTGAAGAAGGCTATAGGCTATATAACATCACGCTACGACCAACAGGTGCTGAGCAGCGTGGGTGAAACCGCGGGGAGCAGCTAGTACTAAATATGGGGCACACCCACTTTGCTAATATAGTGTTATCCAAGGACAGAGGAAATTTAAATTTAAACATTAACAAGAATAATGAAGTACTCAAGACAGTGACAAAACCGTATTTGATATGCCCCAATCCAGAAATATCTCTTATTTATTGGAAGCGTTTTCAAATATCCAAACTAATATTACACAAACAACCAGACCCGATGATTGATACAATAATGCCACGAAAAGAAAAATAAGCTTATAGTTTTTTACAATAAATGAATCTATTGGCATGAAAATATACATTGTCCTTTAAAAAATCAAAGGACACTGCGGAGTTTTTAGTCCACACTTAAGTTTCTAAAAGCTCCCGGCATGCCCAAGTATTCCTCGTTGAATTTTCCTTCATGTCTTTTTGTTTCGTCCGTGCAAGCGTTATTCATCATTTTCATATACTCCACATGTTTTTCTGAACAGAGTTCTTCTATCCACTCCTCTGCAAAAAAAAATGAGGGAACATAATATCATGTTTAAGGCCTATTCAGACCTAAGCGGTATTCGCTACCGTCTGCGTCAGAGAAAACCCAGTGGGTATGCGGTAATATTACCTACTGTTCACACTAAAGTGGATTTCGCTATCCTTGTGGGTAGAATAACGCGCGGTAGCTATTCAAACCTATGCGGTATTCGCTACCGTCTGCGTCAGAGAAAACCCAGTGGGTATGCGGTAATATTACTGTTCACACCAAAGCGGATTTCGCTATCCTTGTGGGTAGAATAACGCGCGGTACCTATTCAGACCTATGCGGTATTCGCTACCGTCTGCGGCAGAGAAAACCGCGGTACTTGATACTAAATACCTAAGCGAAACCCGCGTGGTATGTACCTCTACCCACAGCGGCAGCGAATATCGCTCAGGTCGCTCTAGCCGCGGTACTTGATACTAAATACCTGAGCGAAACCCGCGCGGTATGTACCTCTACCCACAACGGCAGCGAATACCGCTTAGGTCTGAATAGGCCTTTACAGTCCTATTGTTACCCTGTTTCTAAAGCTCCGCTGCGAGTCCATCTGACACAGGACTGTACCCTTTTAACAGTAGGTAATAAAAAATATGTTTTTTTGAATTTATATATTTTTTAATTATGTGTCTATATCGCCTCACTGCAGGCAGGGCCAAGGCCTCCCTTCACTCCTAATTTTTAGCGGTCTAGTGCGATTGTAGGCTAAATCTTTGAGAAAGTATCCAGCGCATCCCGCCATCTCCTTTTAATAAAAACAAGAATTAATTTTCCGACCGACCGACTCAAACTAGGCCAGTTTATTTTTTATTGATTTGATTATTGCTATAAATAATTTATACCCAACAGACCACGTTAAATCTGGTAACAGTCTTAAAGAATCCCAAAATAGATAGTAGTGTCAGTTTTTGTATTTTATATAATCTCGACAAATTTCTTTGAGTCGCTTTTTAAATAAAACTAAATTGAGATCCTTTATTTCTCGGGGAATTTTATTGTACAATACTGGAGCCATTTGAAATATACTTTTTCGAAAAAGAGCTGCTACCCTACCATGACGTGTTAAAGCAGAACTTATTCCGCTGAGGGAAAGGGACAGAGCTATACAGGGTGTCTAGCACCATCTCTTTCACTCAGTGGAATAAGTTCTGCTTTAAGATATCATAGTAGGCCTACTGTTCTTCTGTGACCAACACGGAGAATGTAGATTCTCTTCTTCAGGCGTGGATTTTCTGGGGCTCTAATTTTAAAAAGCCGTGGGTTTGTTTTAGCAAAAACTACCACTTCGTAAATATACAGCAAAGGAAATGTTAAAAGCTTAATTTTTTTTTTTAATATTATATAATCCTTACTAATATCATTAAAGCGAAAGTGAGTTTGTTTGTTTGTCACCTCTTCACGCTTTAATGGCTAAACCGATTTTGATGAATTTTGGTACAGAGATAGTTGGGAACCAGGAGACGGACATAGGCTATTTATTTAAAAAAAAAGTGGGATGTGAGGGAGAAAGTCCCTCTTTCTCCCTCACATCCCACTTTAACAAGAATAAAAGGGAAAACTTAACGTTGCTATTACAAATCAATTAAGGCGCAAGGGGAACTGTGTTACCCCGAATTTAATGCGAGCGAAGCCGCGGGCAAAAGCTAGTATTATATAATCCTTACCAATATCATTAAAGCGAAAGTGAGTTTGTTTATTTGTTACGTCTTCACGCTAACATGGCTGAACCGATTTAGATGATTTTTTGTACAGAGATAGTTGGGACCCTGGAGATAGACATAGGTTTAAAAAAGGTTTGAGATAAGAGGGAAAAAGAGAGAAGAAAAGGGAAAACTTAGCACTGCTATTACAATAAATAAGGCGCAAGGGCAAAAACTACAAGTAGCAGGTACCTGCACATCAGGAAAGGGAACTGTGTTACCCCGAATTTAACGCGAGCGAAGCCGCGGGCAAAAGCTACTAAATATACCTTACCATACAAAATTTCGATGGATCTCTCAGTTCCACCATATTCAACCGGTAACATTTCCTTAGGCAACACTTTGTGTAGTTCATCGGACTTTTGTAGTACTTGTATTCTATTGCCTATCTTTTCACTAAGAAATTGCTTAAGGGTTTTAGTGAACAATTCTATAGCTTTAGAATCGGATACCACGATTACGTTCTTCATTCTGGTGCCATAACCTTCCTGAAAGAATAGATAGATATATATTGATGGTCATTTATTTTTTGTTTTAACAATTTTCTAGCAGTTTGCGTACTATAAACGACCTACACAGATGTTCTTTTTTTGGTATTGTCTAGACAATACCAAAAAAAAAAAGTTTATATTTTTCAATGACACGACTAGTCGTGTCATTGAAAAATATAAACTCGCCCACTATCAAATGAGACTTAAAAATAACTGCTGAAATTAAAGTGTACGATTTGGTACACTTACTACACTGCTTAATCATTCAGGGATTATATGTTTGATTTCATAATATTACAGATATTATCATTCAAATTATTAAAACCATATCCCCTAACAATTTCACCTGTATCGTAGGTGCGTTTACAAACATTTAAACTCACATATAAACAAACAGTCTGATTTGGAACAACAATCTGTGAGTCACTCAAATATTTGTCCATGCGGGGATGGAACCCGCAACACGAGGCGTAGCAGCCAATCGCTTAACCACTGCGCCAACCTTGCTGTCAGTTCCATCGATCATGCTGTATGATCTTAGGTGGTTAATTCTAAATAAAAAATAACATAAATGAATCTATATTACTTACTAAAAGAATGGTCATAAACTGGTGCAGCTCCACATGGTTCATTTTTGACAATAAGTCAAATATATTCAATTCGCTTAAGTCATTTATCGTTATAAAGCCATTGACATAATCATGCGCTTTTATGTATTCAGAAAGCTGAAAGAAAAAAAGGATATAATACAAAATAATTAGTTTAACGGTCCATTATAACGAGAACTAATAGCCTCGATTAACATCTGAGGAGGCTCTCGTTTGGCAGCTAGATCTAGTTTTCTTTTGTGCGCAGGAAAACATCAAATAACTTCCCCCGCTTTGGGCGGTGCGGGAGGGGGGAGTGTCAGACTTGTACTGACTAAAACTCACCGATGTTTTTCTATTGTCTTTTACGTTACGTTCCGGGGCGACTGGGTTGGTTTGAGGTTCTCTCTCTTAAACGCCCGGCCACCTCCTTCGCTAGCATGACTGCTTCGCAGAAGGAGGCCACCCGATCCCATTCCCTCTCGCTCCGGATCGTGGACTGAACCAGGGCCGGACGCGAGAGATCTCCCATGCTGGGCTGACTTTTATGTACGGCGAGGATCTGCGTCAGGCGGTAGGTGAGGACGCCATTGCGCCTCTTCAGTTACTCCTCAAAGAGGGGACTTACCGCCACTATTGTGGTGTGCCCTGCATGGGATTGCGACAGTCGTTCTCCCCATGCCACCATGAGATCGGACCAGAGGTCTGTCTGCTGAGTGGCAATTTGCTGCGGTAGCGGAGCTTCCCCCCCGAGTAGTGCCTCCGCGCGCCACTCATACAGGCGCGCAAGGGATTATTACATATTTTTTTTTAATTTTAGTATTGTAGACGAGACAGGAAAAAAGACTTATTTTTTTTTATTTAATCCAATTATATTTCAAATTTTAGCTTGATTGGTTCAGTATATTTGGAGGAAATTATCGGTGACATACAGGCACACACACACATATACAAGTTATCTTAAAACAGTTTTGATTTTAGACCGTACGAAAAGCCTAAAAACGAAGATAATACTTACGATTATAGCGTACTGGTAATATTGCATGTACTCGTCAGCTGTAAAGTTCTTATCGATAACTTTAAACACTAATACCCTATAAAAGTCTTCTGTAGTTTGTGGCAGTGGGATTTGCCGTCTGGAAGAAATAACAAAGACATTAAAACCTTAAAAAAAGATGATAAGAAAAGATGTAAAAAAAAACTTTTTTACAAAAAAAATAACCGATGAAAAGTGAAAAATAAAAACAAAAACCTTTAAGATCTTTAGTATAGCTAAGCTCCAAAGTTAAAGTTAGTAATTAATTTTATGTCGGCGCCAACCAAACAAACAAAAGAATTTATAACGTTAATGATGAAAATGACGCTGACAGCTTGATTGATCGTCAATCATTGTTTGTTGGCGCTGCCTCAAACTTAATTACTTACTTTAACTTTGCAGCTTAGCTAGACTAAAGATCTTTTTTTATTTTTCTCTTTAACAAAATCAAAACCAACACAATATATTTATTGTTTTAGTCGGTATAGCTCCGCTCATACATTCACCCAATAAAAAAAAAACGCTCAAAATGAAAACCTCTTGCGTCTTCTAAGAAGATAGTGATAAATGTGTGGGTGTTAACATAACTATTACATACTATGTTATCATGTGAAACTTTGATCGTTTCGTGTTTAAAAACCGCCATTTGAATACCTAAGTTATGATTTACGCATTTATATTTGTATCCCCGTGATAAATTAACTTTTTTTTTTTTATTTTAAAGCATAGCCCCTCACTATTTCCCTGTATCGTACATAAGTGCGTTTACAAACATTCAATCTCACATACACAAACAGTCAGACCCGGAACAACTATTTGTGATCGAACAAGATCAAACTTGCGACACGCAGCGTCAGCCCATAATAAGTCCATTTTAAAATGAATTTATTTTAATTAAAACACAAAGAATACTATTGTATTTTTTTTTAAACTTTGCCCCACACACACTAGGAATTTCTCCTGTATCTTGGGTGCGTTTACGAACATAAACTCACATACACAAACAGCCAGATCCGAAACAACTATCTGCAGGTCATACAAATATTTGTGCCGTGCGGGAATTGAACCCGCGACAGGCAGCGCAGTAGTCGATCCCTCAGCCACTGCGCTGACACGTGTTTTATTTTTTTTACCTATGGTTTATATCAGTTGTCTGGTTACCATAACACATGCTCTGCTTAGCTTGGGATCAGATAGCCGTGTGTGAGTTGTCCCAAGATATTTATTTATTATTTATACTTTCACTATTTGGTTAACTTACACTTTCTTTAGGACTGCGGGTAGTTCCTTGATGTTAGTCTTTGAAAAGAACTTGGGGTTCAAGGTCTTCATTGTGCAGCATCGGTCTATCTGCCTCTTTGATTTCTCCACAGAACCTTTACATGAAGCCAAGGTTTTCTCCAAGTATGCCTTGCCTGAAAAAAATAGGTTATTTTTTTACAATTTTCATTTCAAAACGTAATTGTTCGGGATTGTTCAACCTTGACAATAGGGTAGTTTCCTGGGTCAAAGTAATTACATTCTTTTTAGTCCGTCTTTTAGATTATTCAAAAATAAGGGACACGTATTTTTTTATTTGTAAACTAGCTATCGCCCGCGGTTTCGCCCGCGTTAAATTTAGGGTAATACAGTTCCCCTTGCGCCTTATTGATTTGTAATAGCAACGCTAACTTTTCTGTTTTCTTCCCTCTTTCTCCCTCAGATCCCGCTTTTTTTTAATAAAAAAATAGCCTATGTCCGTTTCCTGGTTCCCAACTATCTATGTACCAAAATTCATCACAATCGGTTTAGCCATTAAAGCGTGAAGAGGTAACAAACAAACTCACTTACGCTTTTATAATATTAAGTAAGGATTAGACCAAAAATTACAAAGATATAGCCCATTAAAGTTACGTATGACGTCACTCGTTGCATGAATCTAAAAGACGGACTCATAATTTTATTAGAGTTTCATTGGATTGCGGATGAGCCTAGTTCTCATTTTTTTTTTTTTTGCAAAAATACATTGTGAGATGTTCTAATTAAATATCTTATCTTCACAGAAACAGGTCATCAAAATCATGCTTTATCTTTCCTGTAGTTTAGCCAAATGAACACCTACATTTCGCCTTTAATGCAGTTAGCCTATTTTATGTTAATAAGATCGTCTTTTATTTCATGTATTCTTGATCCAAACTCCGCTTTTTTTTCTTTTTTTACGTATCGGAAATCAACAAATAACTTCCCCCGCTCGAAGCAGGAGGAGTGTCAGACTTTTACTGACTAAAACCTACCCATGTTCCTTTCTTTTTACCCTGTATGTCCTAGGACCGTGGTACTACTGTTTGTCTCTACATACCCCAAAGGTTGACTGGTATAAAATGCCTATGGCATTAAGTCCGCCCCTGTACTTTGTGCTTGAAGTTTTTAATAAATAAATAAAATATTATCTCTTCCGAACAACCCGCAACCCAGGCAGGAGGCGGGCATGATTCAGGTGAAGATCAGTAGGCCTACTATGACATCTTAAAGCAGAACTTATTCCACTGAGTGAAAGAGATGGTGCTAGACACCCTGTATAGCTTTGTCCCTTTCCCTCAGCGGAATAAGTTCTGCTTTAATACTTCATGGTAGGGTAGCTGGGCTCAAATATGTAATGGTAAAACCCAATAAGACTACGTCAACCTGAATAATAAATCATGCTCCGTAGTAACGTAAACAACCGGCAATAAGGCAGTTAAAGTAATCTCGAAAACTGGTCGGTAAATTATAATAAATCAATTTTATTATGTTATTAGCTCAGTGGTGACCTTTGGACTGTCAAATCAGAGGTCTCAAGTTCAAACTAGTGTTCCACGCGCTCCTCAAAAAGATGTCAGCAAGGCAGAGGAACCTGTCTGGGCCACCGCCTGCGGGTTGTTCGAAAGATATACCGCGGCCCCAAAGAAACATGGGTGGGTTTTAACCAGTAAAATCTTGACACTCCCCCTCGCTCCACCCAGAGCGGAAGTTATTTGATGATTTGCCATGCGGGAAAAAAACGCGCACTTCTGATTTATCAAATTTATGTGCATGTTGTAAACAGAAAAATAAAAAATGCCTGTTACAGAAAAAATTAAAGGGAGTCGTTTGTCTTAGCATGGACATGTAATAAGGAGGGATGAAGGGCATATGACTAAAAGAGTGATGGATCTGAATGTTGATGAACGGAGAGGGAGAATAAGGCCAAAAAAAAGATAGATGGATTGTGTAAGGAATGATATGAAGGAGAAATCGATACCTCCCACGTAAGTTGTTGTATCTCCAAAACTGCAAATTTACAGTAGAGCGTTTCAAAGATTCAAATTGAACCAAAATCTGCATTTATTGTTGCATCTTTTTAAAATTTCGTATTTAAATGTAATATAATAGTCTTCTTAAATACGTTAAAAGATATTTTAAGTAATATGTCTATTTTCGGAGATATTGTTCATACAACATTTTACTCCGGAGTAGAAGTTATGTCAGTTGTTGCATCTGATACTAACAACATTATACCGCGGCGCCCAGATAGCATCACTTGTGGTATATGATAGTTACAACTGTATACGTTGAAAAACAGAAGTCTTACTCTGTTGTTTGTGGTAATAATATTTATACTATTTACAGAATTCAATTTCCAATTTGAAGGTGATTAATTTTTTAGGTTAATAAATAATAAATAAATGTTATTAAGGTTATTTTTTTTATTAGAAACAACATTAGTGAACAGAAAATCTTTGAAAATAAAATAATGAGCTTTTAAAACTTAATTAAATGACTTCTTCTGTTGCTGAATAATCAAGAACGTTTCATTATTATAACAATCATACAAAAGACTTTTTAAAAATTATACAAAGTTATAGAATAGGATAGGTAACGTAACACCAGAACTAATCAAATTTTAATAGAATTGCAAAAATCAACATCACTATAAAAATATAAATATGAACTTACTTAATCATATGAGATCAGCTTAAAATCAAAGTAGTAATTTGGTAACCATTTAAAATTTTTGGCATATACTTATTGGTTTATAATAATGAAAAAGAAATGTTAAAATAAAAACAATTGGTTAATGTCAACCTAAGAAACCTAAAATTAGCTTTTATGGGAGCTTAAAACAAAAAAAATATTATTTTTATGAGATCAATATTAAAACCTGAGATGCTTAATCAAAAGCAATATAGAAAAAAGAAAAATAGACGGAATATTTGAAAAAGACTAAAGTCTATTCTGAATCAGAAAATTCAGCGTCATTATTAACGCCAGCAACGAAGGATGGTTTGCCCACTTGTTTCGCCCATCTAACCAAGCTAAACCATTCAAAGTGTGTATAAATAAGTTTATTTTTGGACAAACGTTCTATTAGAGCATGTACGCTATCACCTTCTGCCTGGGTGTGACCTTTTTCAAGAAATGTATGTTTGATAGTTAATAGTTAGTATATTAAGCTTATGAGCAATATAAACATAAAACGCAAACACGATACAATTGCGATTCTGACCGGTACAATTGCCAAACTTATT
The DNA here is from genome assembly GCA_958449745.1 of Ochropleura leucogaster. Taxonomy (NCBI): domain Eukaryota; kingdom Metazoa; phylum Arthropoda; class Insecta; order Lepidoptera; family Noctuidae; genus Ochropleura; species Ochropleura leucogaster. Next base: position 3,097,512 of record OY288220.1, on the reverse strand, counting down.
TATACACCCTTTGAATGGTTTAGCTTTGTTAGATGGGCGAAACAGGTGGGCAAACCATTTAACGTCATAGAAATGAAGCATACAGATTTTTAAACTATAAAACACTTTTGATTGGACGTCATTGGTCTAAAAATGTAAATGGGAACGTAGTTAGATGGAATAAAATAAAGAAGTAAGTATATGTGCAGAAGATCCTTTTAAAATTATGTATCGGTAAGATTTGGCAGACAATAATGCTATGACAATTGCCCTTAATTAATACCAATACCCGTAGACGCCAAAGGAATAGTATGGCTGAGCTATGCCCCTTGTTATCCAACCGTCTTCCCATAACTAAGGTAAATATGACGACTTAATGAACCAGAGTCATACTAAAATTATTCCAGTTACGTATCACGACTTTTTCAGGCATTTATCTTTCGTTGCTCGCGTTAATAATGACGCTGAATTTTCTGATTCAGAATAGACATTAGTCTTTTTCCAAATATGCCGTTTGTTTTTTCTTTTTTGTATATTGCTTTTAATTAAACATCTCAGGTTTTAATATTGAGCTCATAAAAATAATATTCATTTGTTTTATATTGTTTTAAGGCTCCCATAAAAGCTAATTTTAGGTTTGTTAGGTTGACAATTAACCAATTGTTTTTATTTTAACATTTCTTGACATGTACTCTTTTTCCAAATTACGTAAATTCTTTCCCTTAGTGTCTATCCATTCATTAAAATGTTTTTTTTACTATATTACCTTTATCTTTCCTTGGTTGACGACGGCGATCGCTTGTGCTAGGACTATTATTCGAAATATCTGACAGCGGATTTTGTTTATTGTTGTATACGTTGAGCAGCTAGACAGATAACTTGGTGATTGTACGGGCAAAAGTTGATAAGTTTTCCTTTTGTATATAATAATGGCAGTAAGCATTATCACAGTCGTAGTCCAAGTGGTTGGTACCACAAGAAGGTGAAGGGTGCGGTGTTTCGAGATTTGCCGTATCAGAATCGGAAGCAACTTCTAGGTTACTATCTGCATCAATTATGTTTGCTAGCTCAATAATATCTGACTCATTAAAGCTTATCGGTAAAGGAGACTCTGAAACAATAATAATGTTTTGTATAATAAATGATCAGCAGATTTAGGCAATCGAACCTGAGACCTCGGCGTGCTAATAAAATGCACTAGGTATGCATCTGGCTATTGAGGCAGTCGTACTTACCATTTAAAGATTGACTTTTGAACTAAAGACTTGACTTACAACGTAAATTTTAAGTATAAAAAAAGTAAATCCAACGTAAAATATAGCATTTCACTATACAACGATTCGATTTCCGAAGTAAAACGATGTATTTATTAGATACAACAAAATGTTAAACTTCAACGAAGACGTAAAATATTGTATGTATTACATACAACATTTTCGATGAACGCTCACCGGCGTATATTGTTGTAAGTAATCTATACAATAGTTTAGGTTGGTGTCACCATGTAAAGAGTTAGTAATCTAATTCATCGACTAAAATAATTCAAAAAGAAACTTACCATTAATATTTTGTAGGTTTGAATTAGAAAAACTGTTTAATTCTATTTAATTTTAAAAAATATTGTCCTTTTCAATGGGTGTATCGGAGTTGTTGCTTTGTATATTCGCATTATTGAGCAAGTCACATATTCGACGCCCTCTTGATAATATAATACTTGCACGTTTCATTATAACAAATATGAAGTAAACTAATAACGTCAATGAATTAGCAAATAATATATGCGATTGCAACGTGCGTGCGGCCGGTTGAAAGTCCGGCGTAGTCTGTTGTATGTAACCAATACGCGGCGCGAGCGCGTGGTTCTACCCGCCCCGCGCCCCGCGTACACAAATGTATAGGCATATACAACGGTGTAATCCGTTCGCGTTTGAAACTTACAACATTATACGTCTGACAAATCCTTTAAAAATAGTGTTTTTGTTGTTTTTTTACTTTGAATGGATAAAATGATCCATATTAAGATATTTTTCAGCAAAAAAGCAAAATAGCATTTTTGTGGCATACAACAACTTACGTGGGAGGTATCGAAATGAGTAAATGATGCCGTGACGTCTGATAGGGGAAAATGGAAGAAGAAAACGTGTTACGCCGACCCCAAATAGAATGGGACAAGGGCAGGAAAATGGTGATGCGCATGTTGTATACCTACATGAAACATACTTTTGTCGGAACCAATCCACGTGTGGGCTAGAGTTCCAAATTTAAAAAATATACTTTCTATCGACCCTATTGAGATCGAAATGTTTGATCTGTCAAAATTGACAGATTATTGTAGAAATACATTTTTGAAGTATTGATTTTCTATCGTTTTTTTTCGATTTTGGCATGTGTGAATTGATTCATCTTTGGTAAAGTCTAGTCAGCGTATAAATCGGTAAAGAAAAACATCGTATGGAAACCAGTTTACATGAAGAAAAAATCTCGACGCCTAGTCAAGTTGGAGGGCGGTAGTAAACTCTCGATACCAGCTAAAGAACTAACCACAAGAAAAATCAACGCCTAAGTCAAGTGTGAATAGGTTATTTCTAGGTAAGCGTGCTTCATCGTCGACCACATCATCACTTACCATCAGGTGAGATAGTGGTCAAACGCGAGCCTATCAATAATAAAAAAAAAGTGTGATTTCGGCGCGATCCGAGGTTTCCGTACAAACTTGTCACATAAACTGAACAGCCATATCTGTTGACTGCGTAGACTTAGAGAGTTGATTTTTTAACAGCTCAAAGAAACCATAAGTTAAAGTATATGGTTTTAATTTCAACTCGATACCTTTAAGCGTTCCCAAGATAAAAGGTCTTGTAAAACAGATAGATAGAGAAACCGCGGCCCCGGAATGTAAAGGGTAAAAAAGAAGGAACATGTAGGTTTTCGATTTGAAATCCGCAAAAAAAAGACAGACAGATAGACATAGACAACAAAGTGATCCTACAAGGATTATCTTTTCTTTTTCACGTAAAGAACCCTAAAAGAAGATCAGTAGGGTTACCATGACATCTTAAAGCAGTTCTTATTCCTGTGTGAAAAAGAGATGGTGCTAGACACCCTGTATAGCTCTGTCTCTTTCCCTCAGTGGAATAAGTTCTGCTTTAAGACATCATGGTAGAGTAGCAGGCCAAATTCAAAATAACCACTAAGCCGATCCGGTTCATATTAACTTTTTTAACTTGAAAAACAATTTAACGATATATGTTATTAAAAACAAAACAGGTTTTTTTTTGTGTTGATTTGATGTTACACACGCCTTAAGATTGTTTTTTTTTATGTTTTTGATTAGATATTCTAATATTTTTTATTTATATCAAAATTTACACTAGCTGGCGTCCGCGGCTTCGCCCGCGTGGTATCGAAAAAGTATCCTTTGTGTTATTCCAGACTAATAATCTACCTCAGTACTAAATTTCAGCAAGATCTGTTAAGCCGTTATGATGTGAAATAGTAACAAACATCCATACATCCTCATAAACATTCGCATTTTATAATATTACTAGCTTTTGCCCGCGGCTTCGCTCGCGTAAAATTCGGAGCAACACAGTTCCTCTTTCTTGATTTGCAGGTACCTGCTACCTGTTGTTTTTGCCTTTGTGCCTTATTGATTGAAATAGCATAGCTGAGTTTGTGTTACTTTGAATTTAACGCGAGCAAACCCGTGGGAAAAAGCTAGATTTTTTTTAAAAAATTTGCCTCACACTAGGAATTTCTTAATGAAAAATAAACTTTCATATTTATATTTGTTCAGTACTTACTAAAATCCTTCTTAATAATATGGTCTTGTTTTTGAATCCACTCCTCCAAAATGTTTAAAGCTTCTGCAAGTCTTCCTGGTTTATCCAAATCATACATTTTTCTTATACTTTCAACAGCATCCGGGCGTCGTTTTAAAAGCCTATTTTCTGGTATGGTATACATATTCTCCATTTTGTTTTTAGTTTTGTCACACAACACGTACTATTTAAAAAAATAAAAAAAAATCTTAAGTGTTTTCTTTTTTTAATGTCGCCAACCTTCGATATTTAAACTTTATTCACAAAAAAAAAACATCTTTGAAAAGGAAACTTAATTTCTTAGGAATTTTCTGCCAGTCTTTATAATATTAATAAATTATTATGAACTTTATATTGTCCATTACGTTTACCGTATACCAGAATATTATATTTCTAACTGAATAGAAATCACGTAGTTTCTCATACTTATTATAATTACCTTGGTAATTATTTATTTATTCAAATTCCTATTGTTTATAAAGTTAAAATCTAAGTTAGTACAGTCAGCAACAATTTTTCTACGTCTTCTGATTACGTCAATCCATGAATTCATTGTAAAAAAAATGCGGACAGGAATTAAAAAAAAATTTGACGTACATAACCAGTGACTAAACTGGTTATGTACGAATCTGCGTCATACAAAGAAAAAAATCATTCGAGGCTTTTTATACTTTTGGGAAATCATCAAATAAGCCCATCCCGCTGTGGATGAAATTACTAGAATTTCAAATTACGACATTTTACTATATTATCATGGTGTGTGGGTGGGAATTTGTACGTATAAAATTTAAATGTAAATATCATGGAATTTGTTATATTGAAATTTTAATGCCGTATTGTTTCAAAACTTCACACGAACGCAAAATACAGGGTGTAAACAGATCCTTTACGAAATCGCCAACCAAACATTTTGTACATTAAATTAAGCACCACTATTTAAAAATATTGTTGGAAAATTTTTGAAGGGAAAAATCACGGTTTTCGGTGGGGCTTCATGTGAATGCATTTAAAATGATGCAATTGAGGTATAAAGTAAAGCTATGATACTAAAATTTGATTAAAAAAAAGTTTTTTTTATTTAAAAAAAGATTGACCCTACAATAATTAATCCTTATCCTTACTATCCTTACTAATATTATATAAGCGAAAGTGAGTTTGTTTGTTTGTTTGTTACCTCTTCACGTTTTAATGGCTGAACCGATTTTGATGAATTTTGGTACAGATATAGTTGGGAACTAGGAGCCGGACATAAGCTTTTGAAAAAAGTGTGATGTGGGGGAGAAAGAGGAAAGAAAAGGGAAAACTTAGCGTTGCTATTACAAATCAATAAGGCGCAAGGGGAACTGTGTTACTCCGAATTTAACGCGTGCGAAGCCGCGGGCAAAAGCTAGTTAATTATAAAATAATACAAAAAAGCAGGGTCAATTCTAAAGCCCCCATTTGCCTAGGCTGGTATGCGGATAGGTGCCCACCCGTTATATACCGAGTAATATTAGTAGGATTTATTTAAACTTCGTGAAAAAAAAAACATGTGAAAAGCTGAATTTTGACCTCGAATATCCCCTTTACTAGAAGGTTAGGTATGCTCCAGAACAAAAGCGAAATCGGAATCACACTGAAAGGGAAAATAAGTACCGATCGGTTTCTAGAATATTCTTTTCACACCCATTGTTAACTCAATTTGTAATGATGTTTGGAATTATTTTCAACATTAATTTGAGTGGCTATTTTTAGAATCTTTTATCAAGATTTCTACAGAGATATCCCACAATAAAGCCGAAGAGTGTTTTTGTTACAAAAAAGTTCTATATATACGAAAAAAATGGGTTTTCATACACAATGAAACTTGATTTTTGGGGGTTTCTAAGGTTTGTATTTAAAAAGGAAAAAATGGAACCCTTATTAAATCACTTTGTAGTCCGTCCGTCTGTCTGTCACGATCTCGGGAACGCGTGAAGGTATCGAGTTGAAATCCTTGCTAATTTATAAAAGCGAAAGTGAGTTTGGTTGTTACGTCTTCAGCTGAATGGTTGAATCGATTTTGATGAATTTTGTTACAGTGATAGTAGGGACCCTGAATAAGCACATAGCCTTGCTTGCGTTAAATTTAGGGTAACACAGTTCCCTGATTTGCAAGTACCTGCTGCCTATTGTTTTTACCCTTGCGCCTTATTGATTGTAATAGCAAAGCTACGTTTTCCCTTTTCTTTCCTCTTTCTTCCTCACATTAATAAAAAAATATTATCCTTTGTCCGTCTCCAGGACCCCTATCTCTACCAAAATTAATCAAAATCAGTTAAGCCATTAATACGTGAAGACATAACAAAAAAACTCACTATTGCTTTTATAATATTAGTAAGGATAATATAGCTTTTTTTTGCAGAGCGCTCTTCACATAAAGTACATACATTAGAGCAAAGCAAGGGCGGGTTGCTAGTTAGTTTATAAATACCTATAAGACAATTGTTGCTAACTCATCTTCATTTTTATTAACAGCAATTAAACCTTTAGACTTGTTCACCGTTCACAGTCATTTCTATTGTATTTTAATTTATTAATTAGTTCTTGTTATATTCTTACTACATAATTAAACAAAATGAGTTATAATAATTGATGTTTGTTAAGTCTGAGGATAAGTATGTAAGTGGATAAGTGAAAGTCGACTAACAAAAGGTAAATGTAAGTGCTAATGCTGGCAGAGGACGCTGAAGATTGGCTAAACAAATGGCACGCGTGCCATAAGTGGCATGTGACACTAAGATTTAGGTAAACCAACGATTAAAACGGTTAGCAATTTAGTTGAAAATAACAAAGTTTACTAAGTATTAGGAAAGTATTTTTTGTTTACAAATTAGTAGTTCGTAGTTTTATTCTTTACTAGCTAGCGCCCTCGGCTTCACCTGCGTGATATCAAAAAAAGTATCCTAAGTGTTATTCCCGACCATAATCTTGCTCTGTGCCAAATTTCATCACGATTAATTTTGACGTAAAAGAGTAACAAACATCCATATATCCTCACAAACATTTGCATTTATAATAAAAAATCTAAAAACCGTTAAGTCAACATTATTGACAGCACGTCTATGGCGTCGCTAAACATTTCTTTAGGGAAAATGGCAAAAAGGTTCACCATCCCTGTCCTAGAAGGAGATACACTGACCTTCTTCAATGTTCTTCAAAAACGTCAGAAGCGCCAACCCCGCGGTGAAACTGTAATGGTATTGCTTTTGCTTTTTATTTACTCTGGACGCTCTTACTGTGCACGTCTTTCTACACCGTTCTCACATATTTGTATAATCTCAACACGAATGATATAAATATGATTTTGTAAAAATATTATAATTTAAAAGAGTGTCCATGGAGTTTCTTGCCCATTCTTCTCCATAGAGATCAACGCTTTGGAATGGGCAACTACAGTACTTTCACAAGTTATTATGCCTTGTGACCGGGACTGTAGATTCATTTTGTTTCTTGACATTCAAAAGTGCCTATAATGGTCTAATTGAAATAAATGATTTGATTTGATTACGTCTGTGGCATTTTCGCATAATTGTTCGCAATTAGTAAAATAAGCAAAAATAAATATATTTTACAAAAAAATAGTCTTCCGTACCTCAAAAGGAAATACCTAACGGAACCCTTTTGGATAACTTTGTTGTCCGTCTGTCTAACAAGACCCTTTATCTCAGGAACACGTGGAAGTATTCCGTTGAAATTAAAACCATATTAAACAACTTTGTAGTCTCTTAGTGCTGTGATAAAAATCCTAACTTATCCTTACTAATATAAAAGCGAAAGTGAATTTATTTGTTTGTTACCTCTTTACGCTTTAATGGATAAACCGATTTCGATGAATTTTGGTACAAAGATAGTTGGGAACCAGGAGACGGACATAGGTACTATATTTTTTAAAGTGGGATATGAGGGAGAAAGACGTAAGAAAAGGGAAAACTTAGCGTTGCTATTACAAATCAATAAGGCGCAAGAGGAACTGTGTTACCCCGAATTAAACGCGAGCGAAGCCGCGGGCAAAAGCTAGTATATCATAAGTGCGAATGTTTGTGAGGATGGATGGATGTTTGTTTCCCTTTCAATTCAAAACTGAGCAAACACATAGACTAGCCTGAAATAACACATAGGATATTTTTTTTCGATATCACGCGGGTGATCCGCGGGCGCCAGCTAGTAACGTTATAAATCTACGCAGCCCACAGATATGGCTGTGGTGCATATTTATACGGATCCTAGGGTACGCGAGCCTGACTCGCTCTTGACCATTTTTTTTTCGTTTCTATATAGTCATACTTTTCCTGCCCTTGTCCCATTCTATTTGGGGTCGGCGTAACACGTTTTCTTCTTCCATTTTCCCCTATCAGACGTCACGGCATCATTTACTCATTTCTCCTTCATATCATTCCTTACACAATCCATCCATTTTTTCTTTGGCCTTCCTCTCGCTCTCCGTCCATCAACATTCAGATCCATCACTCTTTTAGTCACATGTCCTTTCCTTTTTCGTTTCGTTTCTATATACTGTACAACGTATAATAGGTGTGAAAGGTGTAAAAACAAACAAACATACTTTTGCATTTATAATATCAAGTTAGGATTATAATAATAAACACTTTTCTCAAGGAAGTAATTTGATAAAAATAGATATAAATGTAGATGTTTTACACTCATTAATTTTTTTTATAGTCATGACTGACTTAGTACAGTCAGCAAAACAAATAAATTACCAGGTACGTCAGCTATTATAGTTGAATGTGTTTAAAAAACCCATGGATGTTTTTAAGTGTTTCTTAAAAACCGGGGGGTGTTTTATACTCAAATTTTATTTATCAATGATAGGTAGATAAATCATTTAATTTTATTTGATGCAACAAAAGACACAATACAGGAATTGACACAATAAATTAAAAAAAATATACGGGGACTGCCGCGGTAAAGCTATTGTATAGCATTTTTTATCAACTTGTGCAATAAATAAAAATATTATTTTTATCAACTTAGAAAATAAATAAAAAACTAAATATAATATTTAAAAAGTACTTCAAATGAAAAGAAGTCGCAAAGGACCGTAGATTCTGGATTCGGTCCCCGCACTCAAGGCCCGCGATAGAAGCTATGTAATAGCTTAAAACACATAGATAAAAAAATACAGTTAGATTAACCCATAAACAATTAATATAAGATAGAAGTTAGATTATTTACTAGAAAAGGTAGAGGTTAGATTAACCCATAGACAATTAGACACATCACATACATTTAGAACGGTCGATCACTACTAAAACTATTTGATATTTTTCAAATAAATTAAAATTTCTTTGAAAATATTTGAAACGTAAATTATGTAAAATAAAACGATGTAAATATCTAAAACTGCAACTAATTAAATACCTATCCATAACATCAAACAAATTGAAGTTGTCAATAAACAGGTAGTCAGTGTCCCGAAAGTCTGACAACCAGTTTTACTAAGGGGTATCGTATTACCCAGTACTTACTGGGTTGAGGAGGTCAGGTAGGCAGTCGCTCCATGTTAAATACTGGTATTCAGCTGCATCCGGTAAGACTGGAAGCCGAACCCAACAAAGTTGAGAAAAGGCTAGGGAGATGATGAGTTTTAATTATTTTTGTCTACTTAAGTAACTGATTTAGACTGCTCGTTATATTCCTTAAAATAAAGGCATTTTTCCTTTACTATTTTGTTGTTTTAAATTTCTGATTGGGTATTTGTGCAAAAATTCTGCTCGAAACCGATAATTATTTTTTCACTTTCAATAGTATGTTAGTTAGTAACCGGTAAAGATAAACGTGTTATAAAAAAAATACTTAATTAATGACTGTAATTCTTTATTAAAGCGGACGGCAAGCATTATTACCGGTCGTCATCATTCGAAATATGAATAAACAAAAACAAGTTTGGCCGTTTGCGTCACAATTTTTAATGTAATCGGATATCAGTAGGGTTACCAAGACATCTTATAGCAGTACTTATTCCTGTGTGAGAATTAGATGGTGTCTACCTGCCTACCTGTTTGCTAAGAGCAACCAGACGCAGCAAATAGAATGACTGCGTCTTTTTTTTATGAGGCGTTTTACCGCTCGCGGTCAGTCTATGTCACGTTAGATTGATTTGTATAAAAACCTACAGCTTTACTTACAGAAGGGCTACTATGACATCTTATAGCAATTCTTATTCCACTGAGGGAAAGAAACGGTGCTAGACACCCTGTATAGCTCTGTCTCTTTCCCTCAGTGGAATAAGAATTACTTTAAGAGGTCACAGTAGGGTAGCAGCACTCCACACTGCATATGGGAATCTCCGATTTGACGTCAATAGCTCACATTTCTCGGCAACTCTCATTCTGTTTTTTTTTTGTGAATGGCATTTCGCTGTTTAACCTTAGGTTGTCGTCTGCTTAACCGGGCAATTCCTGTGAATGCCTTGAGTAGGGCCTCCAGGCCAGGGCACTTTAGACTACACGGTATGGTACGAGCTTCGGCTTAGAACATCGCTGGGGGAGGACAGCAAAGGGACGGGCTGGATCTGAATGAAACTTTTATTCAGCTGCCGCTTAAGGGTTTTATACCATACACGTGTCTTCAATCAAAATACACCTTACGCGTGTCGACTCACAGTCTACAATCAAAAATCGTAGAAATTCTCTTCCATTTTTAATTGATAAGATTTTAACCTAAGTTTGCTTTATTTTCTTCGCATAATACACATATCCAAAAACATTAGATTCACTTACGAATACCAAAATGTTGGTACTAAAATTGTTCAAGTTTGTTTTCTAGATATTTTTTTTAAAAACTATATTTTTGTTTTTGTGCGTATCCAAACGCGTCAAGTGTCAATTACAAAAAATAAAACTGTCATAAAAATTGTGAATAATGAATCAATACAACACATTTTTGACTACATTTGTATTTTTAAAAAGAAAAATAATATTTTAGCATACATTTCTATCGTTAGATACATATTATTTTATAAGTTAATAAAAAAAATTGACATAGATCAAGTTATGAAGAACCAGCATGGATGAATACAAAAAAAATATCTTTATCTTTTCGAACCCTGATTTTGTTAGTTTTGTAGGTAAATCCAAGTCTCACTGGTACAGTAATGTCAATTACTGTATCAATGTCTTGTTTTTATTAAATTGGCAGGCATCGTTCGTCGTATGACAAAGGAATATTTTTTTGACAAAACCTTGTACCTATTGTTATTTTTACTACAGCCATGATTTATAACATTAATTTCTTAATTAAAAGCTTTATTAGCAATTAAATTCGTATGGATAAAAGTACAAACGCCTGGCGTAAAAAAATGAGTTTTTTACTTGTACCTTAATTTAAAAGCCTTATTTGTCAACTCGCGCCTCATAAACTCGCAAATTTTTATATTTTATTATATTATATTATTTTTATTTGTTTATTGTAAATGTGAAGACCATGTGGATCATTTCTTTTATTTACTTTGTTTTTTGACGAAGGTCTGGCAGTTTGAGTGCTATAAGCGACCTACACAAATATCCTTTTTAGGGTTCCGTAGTCAACTAGGAACCCTTATAGTTTCGCCATGTCTGTCTGTCCGTCCGTCCGTCCGTCCGTCCGTCCGTCCTCGCTTAATCTCGGTGACCGTTAGCACTAGAAAACTGAAATTTGGTATCAATATGTATATCAATCACGCCGACAAAATGGTAAAATAAAAATTGGAAAAAAATGTTTTATTAGGGTAGCCACCCTATATGTAAAGTGGGGAGTGATTTTTTTTTTAATTTCTACCCTAACGTGTGATATATTGTTGGAAAGGTATTTAAAAATAAATAGGGGTTTACTAAAATCATTTTTTGATATTATCAATAATTTCGGAAATAATCGCTCCAAAAGTAAAAAACAATGTGTCTCCCCCCCTCTAACTTTTGAACCATAAGTTTAGAAAATATGAAAAAAATCTGAAAAGTAGAACTTTATAAGAACTTTCTATGAAAATTATTTTGAACTTGATTGACACAACAGTTTTTGTACAAAAAAGACAAAAAGTTTTACAAAATAGTTTCTGGAGTAAGTTTGTAGTATAATCGTATTTGCAAGCATTTTTTTTTAACTTCGTTTACATATTTTGTTATCCTGAACGTATCTTTTTTCAAACAAAAAAAAGAATTATTGAAATCGGTTCTCGCAATCCAAAATTATTAAAAAAAGTATTAATTAGGAAATACAATTCTCTAGTGTTCAACGTCAAACAAATAATAAACTCATAAGTGGGAACACTTATTGTGACGGTCGGGAAACTACGGAACCCTACACTGAGCGTGGCCCGACACGCTCTTGGCCGGTTTTTTTTTGGTATTGTTCGTCGTGTCGTTGGGCTCCTTGGGTTATTAGTTGAGCTACACGATAACTGACAAATGCTTGAGCTGACTGGACAGGTCCACTCAATCTGTGTGGTGCTTTCTTAAAAAGACCATTTCAGACACTATCTGCATACTTAGTCTTCATGTAAGTTGACCAAGATTATTTTGTCTGGACTTTCAAAGAGACTATATACCTCTGAGTTTTTTTCGGCTGTTTCTTCTCAGAGTAGTCGGGTACGAAACACCGACCTCATCTAGTTTAAAAAAAAAATGACGTGTAAAAGTGTTTGTGAAAACCTACTTGCAAAATAAACATCATTTATCATTTAAATGCGCGCGAGTTAGCACTTTCCGATTTTACCTATTATAAATAAGTGTTTTGCCTTTTGTAGATGACTGTAAATACGTCAGATTTTCACTCGGTCGCGAGTTGACTACAACAAAAATAGGTAAAACTCAGAAGGTGCTAACTCGCGCGCAGTCGCGAGTTGACGAATAACCCATTTGAAATAAGACACACAGTTTAACATTTATGATATTGGCTTAATTTGTTCGATCTTTTAATGTCATTGTTTGAATATGATTCTGGGTTTGAAGCCACCGCATAATAGCGTTATTTAGAGGGTCAATGTGCATATATTTTTCACCGTAAATCAAGCTTTAAGTATCTTGGTAAACACCATACACTGTGGGTCTGTGTTTCGTCAGTCCAGTGACGACAAGCCGTGTCGACGACGCGTTAGGGTCAATTCACACAACCACACCACGTCGCAGCGACAAAATATGGTCAAGCTGTGGTTACGTGTGAATAGTGTCGCAGCACAACAGCTACAGCAACAGCAGCAGTGTATAGCAGCTTTTTGCAGTTGCGTTGTGGTACCGACAAAATGTCGATGTGGTTGCGTTGTCGCTGTCGTTGCGATGTGGTAACCACGTAGTCATGTGCAGTTATACTCCGGCTTTCGTAGAGGAAACAAACACGGTTTGACTGAACGTAGTCATGGAGGAAAGATTTGTCGCTGTTGATGACGTCATGTCGTGGCGATGTGGCCGCGATATGGTTGCGATGTGGACGTATTACACAGGGTGGTCGATAACAATGGCAAAATGTGGTACGTGTAAATTGTAATATTCATATTCGATACAAAATATTATATGCCAGACCAGATGGCGTTTTTTGTGGTGTGGTTGTGGTGCGTGTGGTGTTCCACGCGCGACTCAAAGAGATGTCAGCTAAGCTGAGGGGCCAGCCAGGACCACCGCCTCGGGGGTTGCGAATTGTTCGAAAGAGATATCGTGGCCGCAGGACATAAAGGGAAAAGAAGGAACATGGATGGGTTTTAGTCAGAAAAGTTTATCGCTTCTTCCCGTTCCGCCCAGAACGGTGGAAGTTATTTGATGATTTTTCAGCCTTAAAAAAAAAGAATAAGCGTGATAATATCAGGCTGTTTATTACCGCTAATTAAAAGAAGACTACGATATTTTTTTTATTAATAAAACTTGATACAGTATCACTGAATCGCTGACGAAGAAACATTTATTGTAACGTAAAGTTTGCATGTTAAATATTACCAATATTTAAAAAAAAGTGTGTGTGTCAGCTCCGACGCACGACTGGAGTTTACTCATAAGTACGAGTATCTAACCATACGCAAAAAGAGTTTATTCAACTGAAAAAAGATTAATATCATATGAAAGGGTAAATTCACAAATTAATGAAAAAAAATTTGCAATATAAATACATCGACACTGATAGAAACAAACAAGCCCAATAACATATCGACACCTCTGGGCTCAAAGGTCGTAAAGGACAAAATGCAACTTTTCAGGAGAAGCAAAAAACAGAAAAAAAAATCGTATTTTTACTCTAACTTTTTTGTTTCTTGAGCTATTTAAATGAAACTTTGGGAAAGTGCTTAGAATTCATAGTACTTTCTTGGGCAGTATTACAATTTTACCCTAATGCTTTATTTGTCGAGATAGATTTCCTTTACGACCACAAATTTCAAAATAAATGTCCTTTACCCCCCTAAAATTTTCATCTTATGATTTTAGTTTAGGGCGTAAATCTACTTTACTGTGCAAAATTAATCAAAGTAAGGAAATAATGGACAAGTGCAATATTTTTTAGGTTCTAAAGGATCACCCGCTAAGGTATTCTAAAAGGATTAATTGATAATTAAGCTAAATAATTAAATGGATCACGTAATTGTATGTATTTATTATATTTTTTATGTTTATTTTTTTACTTACAATTACATTATTAAATATTTCTTAATAAAAAAAAAACATAAAAAAAAATTGTAGACCACCGGTATCGGGGACAGGATCCAAGCTACCGGCGGTCAGGGTTCCAGAGAAAGGAACCTCCTAACAATACGAGCCGTGCCAAGGAGTATCAAACCCTTGATCCAGCTGCCTAACGAGAGCCTCCTCAGGTATTAGTCGAGGCTCTTAGCAATTAAGCCATTGGCAGATATGACTATCGGCACAATGATCCCTGAGTCCACATCCCACATGTCGACAACCTCGCGAGCCAAGTCAATATTCTTGATTTACTTATCTTTCTCGGCTTTCACGAGGTTCTCATCATGCGGGACTGTTATGTGTCAACAATCATTGCGCGCCGCGCTGATCGATCCACCACCACTATATCAGGCTTGTTGGCAACAATAGTCTTGTCAGTGATAATGGATCGATCCCAGTACAATGGGATATTGCCATATTCGAGAACTGGGTCGGGTTCACACCTGTAGTACGGCACTTCCGATTCCACAAGGTTATATTTTAGAGCAAGTTGCTGATGGATAATCCTGGCTACAAGGTTGTGTCTATGTAAGTACTCACACATTATCTCCGGTTGTTCTCGTCTAGATAGCGGATAGCTAGACGAGATCAACCGAAGATAATGTGTCGAATTGATACACCCGGACGGTGGCATGCCCGACATTTGTCAACCGTGCCGTCCTTCACAATAAATCTCCGGTAGTTATTTGTCATCATAACTTCATCCATAATTGCACAGATAAAACCTTCAATTTCTCCAAAGACATCCCCGGAACGTAGCCAGGCTACAGACGCTGATTGATCTACATCGGGTTCATGGGCCCAGAAAAACCATCCGTGAAGCTCCTTACTGTGCCATACCTCCTTGCGGTCATTAGTGTCAAGCACCACAGATTTGCGTCTGTTAGCCAAGGAGAGCGGAGTGAGGCCTTTGCCACTGCAACCACATCCCGATGCATTCCCACGTCGGTTTCTAGGAAATATTCCCTGAGACTGCATATCTCGCGATTATGGAGTCTTGGTATTTAAAAAGCTTCGACCTCCACAACTCCGCGGGATAAACAGCCTCATAACCGAAGAACGTGGGTGATGCATACGAAATGCCGTTAACAATGAACGGACCTTCCTATCCAAGGCGTCCAGTTCTGTTTGAGTCCATTTGAGTTTGCCGAAAGAGTACTTCAAAACCGGCATGACCCAACCGTTGAAAGCACGCACCTTGTTTCCGCCTGATAAAACACTAATAAATACTTTTCACTGGCGGCCAAAGAAGCGCTCCTTCAACGATTGCTTCAGCAACGTTGCGTTAGCAACATTGATGCCCAGCGCTTCCGACATCCCCAAGTACTTGTAGGTTTCGGTTGCTGAGAGGGGTCTAAGGTTTATGGAATCTGAGAGCTGGATTCCCACAGATTCCACAATTTCCCCTCGCTCTACATGCATGACCGCACATTTGTCTACACCAAATTCCATCCTGATGGCGCTACTGAAAGTTTCAGTTACCTTCAGTTGCTCCATCAGCTGCAAATCGTTGGGGGCAAAGAGTTTCTGGTCATCCATGTAAAGAAGGTAAGATATAAAATTACCACTTCACCTCAATCAATAGTCCAGACCTGAATTCTCCAGCAGCGTGCTTAGAGGATTCAAGGCTAAGCAGAACCAAAGTGGACTCAAACTATCGCTCTGGAATATACCTCGCTCTATCCTTATCGGTTCACTATTTCTCTGAATCTGCCGACATCCTGAATAGCGAAGGACTGTACTCCATTGCCTCATACACGAGATCAGGAATGTGCGTAGAGTTGCATTAACTTTATACGACTCTAGCACCCTCATGAGCCATGTATGTGTTATTATTATTATTTATTGTATGTTGAAAACACATGTATAAGAGTCATTTTAATAAGGTAGGGGTTGAAGAAGATACCAAAACTTTAAAAATCCTTGTAATTTTGATGATAATCGGTTTATTATTACCTACCTACATTTTACGAGATCGTGAGTTAATAGTTTTGTTTAATTTTAAATTGGTAGGTTGAGATTAAATTCGGAATATTCTAGGATTTATGGGACAATTTCTCACTTAAGTTTATAATACGCCCTTAGTGGAAGCACATAATTGAAAAGAAACTAGGTAGTAAAGGACACTTTATGTTCCTTTATTTTAACTTGTAAGGGTGTAAAGGGCAATTTGCAAAGAAGATGCCCTTTACATCAAAATTTTTAAAATAACTTATATTAACCACCAAAGGAGGTAAAGGACAATTGAAATTTTTAATGTATTTTAACCCCAAAAGTTGTTTTTTTATTTTGCTTTACTACCAAAATGAGTTCGCTCTGGTAACTAAGTGTTATTTACGTCCATATTTTAACGGTACATTTTGTTTAACGTCTTAAATTATGTGGGTCGTAAAGGCATTTTTTTTGCGAATTTCGTAAAACGGAATATACAGATCGATAGAGTATTAAAAAATTAGTAAAAGTGTATCAAAAAGTCATTTTCGCCAAAATGTCCTTTACGACCTTTGAGCCCAGAGGTGTCGATATAGTATATAGGTATACTTAATACACTCACAGCCAAATTAGAAAGTTGCGCACTAAAGCTGCGCACCAAAAACGTGACACATTTTTGTTACTTTAGTAGGTTTTACCCCTCGGAATTTTCTCATACCGGGCGCCTTATATATAAAAATCGATTAATAAGGAGTAAACTCCAATAAACTCCAATAATGAAATTCTATTTCTATTCTACTTTTACACGAACAACATTAATCTACACTTAAAGCCCTAAACGATCCAGGCATCCCAACGTATTGTTCATTAAAATTATTTGCTTGTCTGCATGATTCATCCGTCCTCGCTTGGTACATTTCTTCGTAATAAGCCAGAAAGTCTATTGAAGTAGACATTTCCCGCCAAGCGTCTGAAAACAGAAAAATGTAGGTTTTGAAATAAGTGATCGAGTGTTGCGCTGCATGTCGCGTGTTCGATTCCCACACGGAACAAATATTTGTATGACCTGCAGATAGTTGTCTCGGGTCTGGCTGTTTGTGTATATGAATTTAAATGTTTGTAAAATGTTAAACGCACCCATTATATAACAGAAACTCTTAGCGTTGAACACGGCCAAGAGCGAGTCAGATTCGCGCACCAAGGGTTCCGTACAAATTTGCGGCATTAACAGACATATCTTTTGGCTGCGTATACTTATAGGGTAATTTTTTTTACACCACCATTGTTTTGACGGCACGGTTGGCGCAGAGGCTGAGCGATTGATTGTTGCGCAGCGTGTCGCGGGTTCGATTCCCGCACCGAGCAAATATATGTATGATTTGCTGACAGTTGTTTCGGATCTGGGTGTTTGTGTATGTCAGTTTAAATGTACACGATACAGGAGAAATTCCTAGCGTGCGGCAACGTTGTTATAAAAAAAAAAAAAAAGCAAAACAAACACCTTCAAGGGACCACAGACTATACGTTCTCGAGATAAAGGGTCTGTACAGACAGATAGACGGACAACAAAGTAATCAAAGAGTAACGATGGAGTTTCTTGCCCGTTCTTCTCCATAGGAAACGACCAACCCGAACCGTGCATTTTTCTCGACGTTTTATAAAGGCCCATGTAGGCCTATGTGAAATAAAAATATTTTGATTTGATTCGATTTGATCTTATGAGGATTCTGTTTTTTTTCCATTTGAGTTCAGTACCTTTATATCCCTAAAAAGCACTTTATCTTTTATTTTTAAACCTTACCCCATACTAGGAATTTCTCCTGTAGCATGGGTTACAAACATATACAGTCACATGCACATACAACCAGACCTGGAAGAACTATCTAAATAAAATAAAAAATATTTATTGCCAGAAAGAGATTTGTATGTACTGCCTGCACATCAAGCTACTACAATCTGTCAGATTTCTTTGATAGATTTTCGACTTTATTTCTAAAGTATTACGTTCAAGGTTCATTGGGAAAAATTCACAGTTTCGGGTAGCTTGACCTGCAGGCGTCTGTCTGTACAAAACCACTTACAAACTAAAAATGTTTTTAAATTTTAACATACATCATAAATTATTATAGGTAAGTAGTGAAATGAACCCTGGCACCCAAGGTAAGATTTAACTTGTGTTATGGGTACCAGTGCTCTCATGTTTTACCTACAGAGTTCCTTTAATTTAAATAAAATGGAGACGTGATTTAATGAAACACATTAAGTTAAAACACATTAAATCTGTAGGTCATAGCCGGGTCAAGTTTGGGCACAGCTAAATAAGGAACGTGAAAAAAAATTGTGACCACCAAAAATACTGATCGTGCACCAAATATTCTTTCCTGAATGCAAAAAAAAATGCGTAGGTTAGGTTAGGTTAAAACTGCAACCCCCTACGCACGAGCTGAGCGAGCGGAGCGAGCGGTGCCGCGGCAGCGCCCGGCGAGTGCCAGTAACGACTTGCATTAATAGAAAATGGATAAAGATTTAACACTTTTTTATTGTAGTGCTGTCTTTTTCCTGATGCTCGTTATGACATATACAATATATTTAACACAGGCAAAATTAGGTAAACGAAATGGGAATAAATTGAAGTTCGTTTAAATACCATCCATAAGGAACTCCTTTTAAAGCCAAAACTCACCACTCAATGTCTGCAAGGATCTTTCCTTGCCCCCATACTCTTCAGGTAGTATATCTTTCGGCACAAAATCGTACAAGGTATCCAAAGTTTTGTGCACATGAATTCTCCCTCCCAGTTTTGAGCTCAACACTTGTTTGAGAAATCCTACGAGAGCGTCCACCATTTTTGAAGAAGTGATAACATGTATTTGTTTGATTCTCATGCCGTAGCCTTCCTGAAATTTAAATAGGTTGATTATTATAAGATATCCTTACTAATATTATAACAGCGAAAATGAGTTTGTTTGTTTGTTACGTCTTCACGCCTTAGTGCCTAAACCGATTTTGATGTATTTTAGTACAGAGGTATTTGGGACCCTGAAGACGGACAAAAGCTAACTTAAAAAAAATGAGAGATGAGGGAGAAAGAGGGACGAAAAGGGAAAACTTAGAATTGCCATTACAATAAATAAGACGCAAGGGCAAAAACTACAGGTAGCAGGTATCTGCAAATCAGGAAAGGGGAACTGTGTTACCCCAAATTTAAGGCAAGTTGCGGGCAAAACCTAGTCTATACTAATATTATAAAGAGGAAAGATTTGTATTTTTGTATGTTTGTAATGAATAAACTCAAAAACTACTGGACCGATTCCAATAATTTTTTCACCATTAGAAAGCTGCATTATTCAGAAGTAACATAGGCTATATAATATCACGCTAGGTCCTATAGTTGTGGAGCAGTAACCAAAAATGTTTTAAAAACGGAGGAAAAGTGTCGTTTCTGAGGCCTTCCGTGGCGTGCGCTGGGCATATAGTTAAAGTTATACAAAAATGCTCTATGGATGAATTGTTCATCTTAACATTCTTTTCAAAAAAGTCTGCGAGAGCATATGTCTACCTTTTATAGTTTACCCATAACAATCGTTTTAATGAATGGTTCAATCCTTATAAAAGTTTGCTCTAGATAACTTTTGAATTGTTCAATCGGTTACCTTATGACTATTAATTCATCCAAAAGATACCTATTAGGTAAGTACTTACCTGCTATTTCAAAAATACATAAAAAAAGGCCCGGCTACATATGATGTTAACGAGTTATCAGTATATGTCAACTCAAATGTACCCAAGTTGGTGGCAGATCAAAAAATTGCGTTCGATGCTATAATTGAAAGTGTGATCAACAACAAAGGTAGACTATTTTTTTTGGACGCGCCTGGCGGAACAGGTAAAACATTTCTTGCCAATTTAATATTAGCCAAATTACGACAATCTGGAAGAAAAGCACTGGCGGTCGCGTCTTCTGGCATTGCTGCAACTCTATTAAATGGTGGGAAGACTGCTCACTCGACCTTTAAATTACCGTTGTCTGTGTCATTAGAACAACAATCGGTATGCTCAATCCGCAAAAATGGTCCACTTGGGAAGCTCTTACAGGACACTTCACTGATTATTTGGGATGAGTGTACCATGAGCCATAGAGCTCACGTGGAAGCTGTGAACCGCACATTAAAAGACCTCAGGAACTCAGGCAATGTGATGGGAGGCGTAACCTTTGTGTTGGCTGGAGACTTTCGCCAAACACTACCGGTTATAACTAAAGGTACACGCGCCGACGTTATTAAAGCGTGCCTCAAATCATCACCTTTGTGGCAATCAATTAAAACTCTAAATTTGCGCACAAATATGAGAGCACATTTAAGTAACGACAACAATGGAAATTTCTCACAAAAAATACTTCAACTTGGAGATGGAAAACTACCATCGCCAGTTGCAAATAGCTCCCAAGTATCGTTGGACAATGAATTGGCTCAAACTGTTAACAGTCTAGATGTTCTTATAGACACAATCTATCCCGACATTGAAAATCTCACAGAACGAAATTTCAATTGGCTCTGTTCGAGGGCGATAGTGTCGCCAAGAAACGATTCCGTAAATGATATAAACAGAATGATTATGGAAAAAGTACCAGGTGATTTCAAATGTTACAAATCTATTGACACTGTGTGCAACATCGAAGATGCAGTACACTACCCACAAGAATTTTTAAATTCCCTCAACCCTGCCGGCTTGCCACCCCACGAACTAAAATTAAAAGGAGGTACTCCTATCGTGCTTTTGAGAAATTTAAGCCCTCCCAATATGTGCAATGGCACAAGACTTTTGATAAGGGAATTACGAGACAATGTGATTGTAGCAACAATCATCACTGGGCCCGCGGCCGGACAGCTCGCTCACATACCGCGAATCCCGATGATTCCGACGGATTTACCTATATCCTTTAAAAGGTTACAGTTTCCTGTGAAGACATCGTTTGCCCTTACGATAAATAAATCACAGGGGCAAACTTTTTCGATTGTTGGCGTCGACCTAAGAAAAGAGTGCTTTTCTCATGGGCAGTTATATGTAGCCCTTTCTCGAGTAGGATCTCCTAAAAATCTATATGTTTTGTTATCACCTACAAAAACCACTGCAAACATAGTTTACAGTGAAGCCTTAAAGTAAAATGTAAATATTACGATAATTTGATCAAACACATAAAACAAAGAACTTTAACAAAAAAAAAACAAAAATCTTTAACAAAAAAAACCTTAAAACAACAAAAAAAAACCTTAAAAAAAACAAAAAACTTTAACAAAAAAAACCTTAAAACAACAAAAAAAAAACAAAAAAAACCTTAAAACAATAAAGAAAAACAAAAAAAAATTAAAAGATGTAAATATTTTTCAAAAAATGTAAAATAACAATTTAAAAACAAACTTTTACCTCAACCAAAACAAACAACAACAAAATAGGTAGGTTCCTATTTAAGAAGAAAATAATTAATTAAATAAATGAAATAAGTAAATGAAGTCCGGAAAAATGTTTTCAAAAGGTAAATACTTCCTAAATAAAAAAAAAACTGAGAATAAATATAAATAAAACGTAAAACTATGTAAAAAATCTTAAGTCCCCCCGTGCGAAGCCGGGACGGGCCGCTAGTATAATATAAGATGGATCTATGTTCTCTCATCGATGCACTAACTTCAGTACATCATACTAAATCCAACCACTTTACGTTCCTTATTGTTTTCTGTGATGAAACAGAAAAAATTAAAGCATTACTTACGATAAATAAAAAAAATACGTCTGTAAAAAACATTGCATATTGAACCTTATCGCAGTGTAATAAGAGCTGGTTTTTGGAGGAAGTGTTTAGAAAAGAACATTTTTAATACTCACAGTCATCAGAGTGACAATTTGCCTGAATTCCATTGGGGTGCATTTAGTGATAAAAGTCAGTATGTTTGCATTCCTGAAGTCTATGCAGACGATAAGACCATTGTTGTAGTCATTTATTCGGATGTATTCGCTTAACTGAAAAAAATACATGTTTTAAAAGTACAATCGAGGTTCTGAAGGTCGGGTATTTTTTATGAATGACATCTCGCAGTTCAACCTAGGAGGTTGTCATCTGCTTGACCGGGCCATTCCTGTTAATGCCTTGAAATTAAGGCCTCCAACCAGGGCAAAAGGCCTCCAGCTAAGGCGGAAGGCCTTCAACCAGGGCGGAAGGCCTCCAGCCAGGGAAAAGGCCTCTAGCCAGGACAGAAAGCCTGTAGCCAGGGCAATGAGGGCCGGTGGCTTTTTTGTAGAATTTGTTCCTCATACATTCCGTAAAGGCGAATTTTAAAATTCCCCATACAAAACTTACATTGAGGTCAGCGTGTTAAAAAACGAAAAAAAAACAAGTAATACAATAAATTAAAAAAAAATACATTTGCGATCTCAAACGAGCTTTATTAGGGTTCCCAGACATGAACCCAAATAGAAAAAGATTTTTGTTTTCAACATTATTGTCTCGTAAATTATTTTGTGTGTTCATAAATAAAAAACCGGCCAACTGCGAGTCAGACTCGCGCAAACTGGCCAACAGTTCCATACAAGTTTGCGAAATAAATATCTTTTGATTGGGTCATTGCGTCTAAGGGACCACAAATTTAAGTACTTACATGGTATTAATTTTGAGCAGTAAAAAAACCACCCCCTAAGTTAACATACAGTTAAAGGCCATGGTCGTTTTTGTAGCAAATTTGTATGAAACCTCAGGGTTCCAAGGGCCAAGGTTCAAGTTTCAGGGACAAGAAGAGGCACCTGGGCTGGTTTTTATTTCTATTTGTGATCTTAAGTATTAAACTTACCACCGTGACATATCTGTAAAAATTATGAATGTCCGAAGATTGATAGTCATCTGATTTAACGTTAAATAGAGTCATCCTATAGTGTTCGTTTGTCATTTTTGGTAGAAATGCGAAGCGACTGAAAAATAAAGATTGTTTTTGTCAAAATAGGCGGAATTTAAAACATATACTGCGGTTCCGGAACATATCCGGCATAAGAAGTACATAGGTTTAGTCAGTAAATGTCTGATATTTCCCTTCTGAATCCGAAAATCTAGAATATATGGTCAAAATGAACCTTAGTGATGGTATCAATAAAAGTTTTTTTGGTTTCCATAGTTTTGGGTCACTGATAATGAAAAAAAAATCTAGAAAGTGGAAATAACATGACTTCCAGAAAAAACAATTACTTAAAGTTACTTTCCCATTTTCGGTTTTATTTTTACAATAAAGTTTTTATTTCAGCATTTTTAGTTATGGCATAGTGATAGATTGATTTACAGCTACCTGCCACCTGTAGTTTTTACCTTGGCGCCTTATTTATAGTACTAATAGCAATTCTAAGTTTTCCCATTTCTTCCCTCTTTCTCCCTCATTTTCCAGTATTAAAAAATAGCCTATGTCCGTCTCCTAGTTCCCAAATATCTCAGTATCAAAATTTATCAAAATCGGTTTAGCCATTAAAGCGTGAAGAGGTAACAAACAAACAAACTCACTTATTCTTTTATAATACTAGCTGTCCCCGGCATGCGTTGCAATGCAATTTTTTAACCCTATCTACCCTATAGAATTTTTCTTGCCGAAAAATATTCCTTATACTTCAACTTATAATTTAAAAAAGAATTGGTAAAATTGGTCCAGGCATTGTTGAGTTATGCGCTTACCAACACATTTTTGCGATTCATTTTTATTTATTTAACTATTTATGTACACGCAGTAAATTAACCAGACAGGATAAAAAACATATAAAAAATTGAGTACAAACAGGTACTGCTTATTTCTTAAGAAATTTCTGCTAGCAGACCTGCGAAAGGAGATATGAGAACGAAATGTAGACGATAGTGTGTGAGAGAGTATTAGAAAAATATGTGTGTGTGCCTTAACCTAATATTAATAAATACTAATAATTAATCCTTACTAATATTATAAAAGCAAAAGTGAGTTTGTTTGTTTGTTACCTCTTCACGCTTTAATGGCTAAACCGATTGTGATGAATTTTGGTACATAGATAGTCGGGAACCAGGAGACAGACAAAGGCTATATATATCTATATTTTTATTTGAAAAAAGTGAGATGTGAGGGAGAAAGAGGGAAGAAAAGGGAAAACTTAGCGTTCCCCTTGCGCCTTATTGATCTGTAATCAATAAGGCGCAAGGGGAACTGTGTTACCCCAAATTTAACGCGGGCGAGGCCGCGGGCGAAAGCTAGTTAATAATAATTTTATATTATAGATAGTAAGGAAGTAAGGATTATTGACTTACATATATTTATCTAGAGTTTCAAACTGTGTCCTGGACACGGGGCCAGCATACAACTCAGGCATCAACGTCTTGAAGGTGCACAATTTGTCTATCCTTTGTTTGGCTCGTTCTATCATCCCTTTCGCATTGATTATTGTCCTCTCAAGGTAGTCTCGAGCTGAAAGCCATTTAATTAAATGATTGAACACAGATAACATAACTTAACTTAACGTATCTAAACGTAACTTAAGTTAACGTAACGTAACTTAACGTAACGTAACTTAATGCCTATAATCCCCGAAGGTTTAAGCAGAAGTGTACCTAATATAACACACAAATCTGGTTACTTATGTTAAAGTAACACTTGATAGTAAATGCCTATTGCGATCAACTAGGCACGAATAAAACTTAGTAGCAGTCACTACCATATTTGTTTGACCCGGGAATTCCAGATCTCATGATCAAAACTCGTGCTGGCGGTCACAATACCAACGAAGCAGTAAAATAAAATTGTTGGTCAAAAACTAATATTATAAACTAGTTTGCACCCGCGGCCTCGCCCCCGTGGTTACAAAAAAGGATCCTATGTGATATTCTAGACTATAATCTACCTCTGTGCCAAATTACATCAAGATCCGTTCAGCCGTTTTGACGTAAAAGGGTAACAAATGATAATGTTTGTTATTCTAGAAACATTCGCATTCTACTATTAAAATTTTAAATGCGAAAGTTTGTGAGGTTTTATGGATATATGGAAGTTTGTTAATCTTCACGTGAAAAAGGCTGAACGGATCTTGGTGAAATTTTACACTAAGATAGACTATAGTCTGGACTAACATATAGGATATTTTTGTTTCGATAAAACGCCGGCAAAGCCGCGGGCGCTAGTCCTTTATAATATCCAGTGATTAATATAAACACTTTTTAAAGGACAAAGGTAAATTCCTGAACCTTATGACACTTGCTCGCTCTACAGACATCCAAAGTCCAACTTCATGAATAAAACACTAATGAATGTCACCACATAAATAATAATTAATGTCTCACACATTGATCTATCCACTTCAGAACGTGGTGGGTTAAAGATCAGGATCGTAAATGGCAATGCCATATGAATAACAATGGTTTTTTATTGCAATAAGACATTTTATTTATTTACTATCTGTTCCACGCGGTTTCACCCGCGCTGCTCAGCACCCGTTGGTTGTAGCGTGATGTTATATAGCCTATAGCCTTCCTCAAGAAATGGACTATCCAACACTAAAAGAATTTTCCAATTCCAACCAGTAGTCCCTGAGATTAGCGCGTTCAAACGGCTTATTGGACGATTCGCACGAATTTAACTCGCACAAAACGGGCGAATCGACTCCTTTAAAACATATTATTTTTTCTGTAGTCGATTCGCACGAATTTCATTTATTGGTGTGCAAATCGACACCCTCACAAATATGTAGTAGACTGAATAGTCTACTACTACTGTGCGAATGCACACAATTCATTTTAAGGTTTAAAAAAATTAAAGTACAGTCGTATTTAGCCATCACTGAAATAAAAACAAAAAATAATCGAAGTTTAAGTAACAGTGATTCAAATCGTGATTATAGCCCTAGTTCTAGTTTTATGATTAAAAGTTTTATTGTTATAATTATGAGGACTGTGTATTTTAGGTACACTTCTGAAAAATATTAAAACATGTTTTTGTTGTACCAAAAATAAATATAAGAAAAAGTTGTTAGTTATATATATAGAAAATTTTTGGTACTTTTATTTTTTATTACGCGGTTAGTGGAGTAGTAGTTTGTTAGTGACATTTATTTATTATTCTGTGATCGATATTTGCCCATTTTTAGTCCTCAAACCACAAGCTTAGAAGATGTTTTGTACTTAGTTTTAATTTTAATACATATATTGTTGATTATAGATTGTGATTTTATATTCTATCTATTACGAGTAAAACATATTTAACCTTACTACTTCTGTGCTCATGTGTACTTTATCTTAACTGCATTTCATAAAAAACAATATGTGTGCGAATAGCCTACTACATATTTGTGAGGGTGTCGATTCGCACGCCAATAAATGAAATTCGTGCGAATCGACTACAGAAAAAATAATATATTTTGAAGGAGTCGATTCGCACGTTTTGTGCGAGTTAAATTCGTGCGAATCGTCCAATAAGCCGTTCAAACAAACAAACTCTTCAGCTTTATAATATTAGTATAGATTTCATCATCTGCCTAGCCTTTTCCCAACTATGTTGAGGTCGGCTTCCAGTCTTACCGGATGCAGCTGAATACCAGTATTTTACTTTTAGCGACTGCCTATCTGACCTCCATAACCCAGTTAATACTGGGGAATACGATACCCCTTGGTAAGACTGGTTGTCAGACTTTCGGGACACTGACTACTGTAACAACTGTCAAAGATCTACAAATGACAGCCAGGACCAACAGCTTAACGTGATTTCTGAGGCACGGAGGAAACTCGGTATGTAACAGGTGGTCACCCATCCACAGACCAACCTAGGCAAGCGCGGCTTAACCTAAAGATCGAACTGAGCGGCTGCTATTATTTAGCCACGAGCTCCTCATTTAATTATTTTATTTATAGTTAGTTAAAACGGTATAACACCAATAACGATAAATGATAAATGATGTTTATTTTGCAAGTAGGTTTCCACAAACACTTTTACACGTCTTTTTTTAAAACTAGATGAGGCCGGTGTTTCGTACCCGACTACTCTGAGAAGAAACAGCCGAAACAAACTCAGAGGTCATAGTCTCTTTTAAAGTCCAGACAAAAAAATCTTGGTCAACTTGCATGAGGACTATGCAGATTAGTGTCTGAAGTGGTCTTTTTAAGAAAGCACCACACAGATTGAGTGGACCTGTCCCGTCAGTGCAAGCATTTGTCAGTTATCGTTATCATACAATAATCAACATAGAAACAAACAACTTACACTAGGTTACATATAAAGTTAACAACTTACACTAGGTTCAATTAAAACTAAGATGGAACAGTGGACACTCTTGTATACTTTGTTTCACAAAACACCAGACATACTATCAAGACTTTATTCCATTCATCCGCAAGCACATCACATTGGGTGGGCAGTCAAGAGAGCGTTAAGCATCTTTAAAATACGACACCCAGGCTATTCAGCGACATGAAGGTGATTGTGGCTTATTAATGACAGCAGGATTGGTGAATAGATTGCTGGCTGCTCACGGAACATCAAGGCCAAAAGAAGAAATCTAGATGGGTTTTCGTCATTAAAAGTCTAACACTCCCTTTCGCTCCGCTCAGAGTGGAAGCAGTCATTTCAGAATTTCTCGTCCGAAAAAATATCGGCCAAGAGGAGAAAACCACTTATGGTTTCTTTTGGAACCCCTTTTTTGGGGTGCGAAATTATCAAATAGCTCTTCCCCCACTCGCTGGCGGGAATGTCAGACTTGTACTGACTAAAACCCACCCATGTTCCTTCCATTGTCCTTTATGTTTCGGGGCCGCGGTATGTCTTTCGAAGAACTCGCAACCCCAGCAGGCGTTGGTGACGGACGGTGAGCTACCTATAGCTCACCGTCCGTCAGTCTTTTGACGACAGGCCGTGTCGACGGCGCGTTAGAGTTCCAAGGCCAACGCCGTCCACAGGCCGGGACCGGGACATACACATGATAATATAGTATGGGGATCAGACGAATACAAGAAAGCCCGCGGCTTTGCCCGCGTTATGGTCGAAAAATAATACCCTATGTGTTACTCCAGACTATACCTAATCTAACTCTGTGCCAAATTTCATCAAGGTCCGTTTTGACGTGAAAGAATAACTAACGTCCATTCCATCCATCCATTCTCACAAACATTCGCATTTATAAAATTACTAGCTTTCGCCCGCGTTAAATTTGGGGTAACACAGTTCTCCTTGCGCCTTATTGATTTGTAATAGCAACGCTAAGTTTTCCCTTTTCTTCCCTCTTTCTCCCTCACATCCCACTTTTTTTAAATAAAAATTAGTCTATGTCCATCTCCTGGTTCCCAACTATCTATGTACCAAAATTCATCAAAATCGGTTAAGCCATTAAAGCGTGAAGAGGTAACAAACAAACAAACAAACAAACAAACAAACTCACTTTCGCTTTTATAATATTATATAAGTAAGGATTAGAAATTTAGTAGGATTTTAATATTAGTAGGATTCTTTTAAACTCCTATTATGTTTATTACTAGCTAAAGGGCTACTATGACATCTTATAGCAATTCTTATTCCACTGAGTGAAAGAGATGGTGCTAGACCATAATGATAGTAGGGTAGCTGTTCCCCACGGTTTCACCCGCGCTGCTCAGCACCTGTTGGTCGTAGCGTGATTATATATAGCCTTCCTCAAGAAATGGGCTATCCAACACTAAAAGAATTATCCAATTCGAACCAGTAGTCCCTGAGATTAGCGCGTTCAAACAAACAAACAAACTCTTCAGCTTTATAATATTAGTATAGATTAGAAAGAAAGAATTGCACCACACAATTATAGTTTTGTATCCCTATCATAATATTTTGAAGATTAGCCTTGCCATGTTTTGCTTGCTATTCATAACATAGATTAATGTTCCATATATTCTTTGGTTACGTTTCTCACGAATAGTTATCAGCAATTTCTGCGCTCAAGAGGTATATAAGGCAAAACAAAGACTAAAGCAGAATGGTTTTGCTGTAAAAACAATTGAATGTGAACTTGTACCAAAAAACTTGCATTTATAAACGATAGCTATTGTCACTCGTATTAACCATAGCAATAGATCTTAATATATGCGTGTTATAATACCTGTGTATTATGACATGCGCTTGTTATCCTTACTAATATTATAAAAGCGAAAGTGAGTTTATTTGTTGGTTTGTTACGTCTTCACGCCTAAATGGCCGAACCGATTTTGATGAATTTAGGTGCAGAGATAGTTTAGAGACCTGGAAACGGACATAGACTAGAAAAAAAGGAAAAAAGGGGGAGTTAGAGGGAAGAAAAGGGGAGAGAAAGATATTTTTTTTAACATCACGTGGTTTGAAGTTAGCGTTAGCCCAAAATAACTATGACATGCGGACAAAGTCGCGGGTGGAAGCTAGTTTTGTAATATGTAATAATAAATAATAATAATATATATCTTGGGACAACTCACACACGGCTATCTGATCCCAAGCTAAGCAGAGCTTGTGTTATGGTAACCAGATAACTGATATACTAATTATATAATTTATAAATACATACGTTTTATAGATAAATCACACCCAGACACAGAACAAACAATCATGCTTATCACACTAAGTTTGTCCTGGGTGGGAATCGAACCCACGACCTCCGGCTCAGCAGTCAGGGCCACTAACAACTGGACCAAGAGGCCCGTCAAGTGCCATGCTATGCAGGATACCATGGTGCCTCTCTAGCCACCAGGACCAACAGCTTAACGCGCTTTTCCAGTCATGAAGGAACTCGGTATGTAACATGTGGTCACCCATCCATAGACCAACTAATCTATACTAATATTATAAAGCTGAAGAGTTTGTTTGTTTGAACGCGCTAATCTCAGGAACTACTGGTTGGAATTGGAAAATTCTTTTAGTGTTGGATAGTCCATTTCTTGCGGAAGGCTATAGGCTATATAACATCACGCTACGACCAACAGGTGCTGAGCAGCGTGGGTGAAACCGCGTGGAACAGCTAGTGGGTAATATTAATTATCCACGAGCTCTTTTACGTCACACAACTTTTAAACAAAATTTTGAATAGCCTCAATGACAATACAACATAATAACCTGTTGTATTCAATAATATTTTAGAAACAGCTCGGTCGAATACTGTATTCTACTAACATTATAAATGCGAATGTTTGTGATGATGGATGCACGTATAGAAATTTGTTACTTTTTCTCGTCGTAACGGTTGAACGGATCTTGATGAAATTTGGCACAGAGGTAGATTATAGTCTGGAATAACACATAAGATACCATACGGCTTTTTTCGATACCACACGGGCGAAGCCGCGGGCGCCTGCTAGTCTTAAATACAGGTTATATTAGTTTTAAAGGCCGTACCTCATAAACAACGATACCAGCGTTATGAAATAATATTTTAAATTTATTTGCAACATTTGCATAGTAAATTTTCCGTTTTAAAATATTTCCTAATGAAAACATAATATATATATATATATATAGTAGTCCACCGGTATCAGGCAATCGGCAATCAGGGCTCCAAAGAGAGGAACTTCCTAACAATACGAGCCTTGTCCAGGACTATCGCTGTCTGTATCACAACCCTTCGAAAGCATCAAGATCTAGCTGCCTAACCAGAGCCTCCTTAGGTGTTGGTCAAGGCTCTTGGCAACCTGCGGCCGGGGTTGCGGGTTGTTCGAAAGAGATACCGCGGCCTCGGAACGTAAAGGGCAATAGAAGGAACACGGGTGGGTTTTAGTCAGTACAAGTCTGGCATGCCCCCCCGCTCCACCCAGAGCGGGGGAAGTCATAGGATGATTTCCCACCCAAAAAAAAGGCTCTTGGCAAACCTCGCTAGGCAAATCAATATAAAGTATGGTATTATAATTTTGTAACTTTGCTAAAATGTGGAAATACAAATATGCTGGTCAGTTCCATTAGAGTCCCGATGATTTATGGCACGCAAAATTATTTAATTCTTAATTCATTTGTCATACAAAAAACATAAACAATCTGAGTTGAAGATGTCTATCAGATTCTATGAGAAAAAAACAACTTATATTTGACGACCCTGGTTGCTTGTCTTGTTTGCCGTCTGTACTTAAAAACAATACCAGTCTTTTTAAAATAATCCACTGCCAACGACCATACAGCCCGATGGTCGTTGTCCACTGCATAATAAAAATGCTTTTTCTCATTTATAGTTTTTTTATCGCTTGCCCAGCACTTATAATTGTGACCTACATAAACATTGATAAAGGAGTCAATTTAGAAAGTAGGTGGCATTGATAAAAGTACAGTGACTGACTCAATCTCTGAACTTGCCATATAAAAAACGACGTCTAAAAAATCAAAAAATAAGTTTATTTCCAGAAGTAACTCCTCAAAAAAAAAATCTAAATATTTTTATTTCACATAGGCCTACATGGGCACTTATAAAACGTCGAGAAAAGATCCTGTTTGCTAAATCGATTCTTTGGCCCGTGAATTTTGAAAGGCGGTTATTTTTTTTTAATAGATGATTGTTTTATAATTATTAGCCCTTTTAGTTGTGCCATGATGTTATAATGTGAAAGTAAATCTGTCTTTCAGTCTGTGTGCCTGTCTTTCTTTGACGATTCATTTTTTTTCCTGACAACCCCAGCACTTTATTCTCAAACCAGTGCAATTCAGTGTAAAAATCAACAGCGGCGACCACAGAAAAGTGCCGAGACGTGCCGAGTGCGTGTTTTTAATTAATGTGTCCGAAATAAAATGAATCCTTACTAATATTATAAAAGCGAATGTCAGTTTGTTTGTTACGGCTTTACGCCTTAATGGCAAAACCGATTTTGATGATTTTGGTATAGATATACCTAGTTGAAACCCTGGAGACGGATATAAGCTTTTTTTCAGTAAGTAAACTGGGAGAAAGAGGGTAGAAAAGGAGAGAAACTTCTTATTCCGTCGTCCGATTGCTTCGAGAGTTCGACGTTTGTTGCGGGCGAAGCCGCGCGTAAAACCTAGTTCTATTATATTTTAGTAAGGCTTGACGAAGTTCCGGAGAAAAATTATACCGTCGCAACGAAATATGTTGCAACGAAATTCAAAACAAAATAATTGAGGAGAGGACAAAATATTATGTTATATCGATTTTCCAGTTTAATTACTTGAGTTGAAGGGTAAAAATGTTTTGGCATGACTAAGGTAGTGTGTTCCCTTGATATATTTTTTAACTATCACAGGCCAGGTCGCGGTCAAAAGCGATTAAAATATAAAAATACCTACTTACAAAAATCTTTCTTTAAAAAATGCTGCTGCTTTTTCACCCAATCATCCAAGATATCAACAGCTTCTTCAATTCTTCCTTCCTTCTCCAAATTCACATCTTTTCTGACATATTCCAGGGTGTCTGGGTGGAATTCCAGGATCCTGTCTGTGAGCACTGATACCATTTTAGGCACACACTTGGTACGGAGTTGGCAATACACTGAATAAGATAAACAAGCGTTCATGGTTTTTATTTGAATGAGATCTGGTTTTGTGGCACTTACAGACTATACTGCTAAGTCTCTTTTTATTATTGGTAGTCTTGTTTGTGTGGGAAAGAAAGAAAGAAACACTAGCACACGATGAAACAAAACGGGTTAAAAAAAACTAGAAAATAATATTAAAAAGCCTCGGCATGGTACTGCAAAATAGCCACAAAACTTTTTGTATCGGCAAAATATTTTTTCTGTAATTTACGGTAGTTCAGTTATTTTTCATGTAATTAGTCTGTAAGCATTCTTAAATGTAAAAATAAAATATTCAGCCACTGTGGGAATGCAAGTCTTTGCCTTTTTTGGTAAAGGGTAAAACGTTACGCACACTATGTAGGCAAGCATACTATAAGTTGGGGGATTACATTAATGATATAAATGCTTGGCTCAATGCCGGTCCTGCTCCACAACCATAGGGGCAAACTAACTATCATTAATCAGCATCTGAAGTTATTGTGGCAGCTGAAGAAGATTGTAATACTATCATTGCA
The DNA here is from genome assembly GCA_958449745.1 of Ochropleura leucogaster. Taxonomy (NCBI): domain Eukaryota; kingdom Metazoa; phylum Arthropoda; class Insecta; order Lepidoptera; family Noctuidae; genus Ochropleura; species Ochropleura leucogaster. The sequence continues at coordinate 3,064,112 of OY288220.1, read as the reverse complement.
TTGTATAGACTCAATTTCCTAATATTGTATAATTGTAATGCCCATGTGTGAGTTCTATGTAATTTTATTGACTCGACGGTTGCCCTGGTGGTTGAGAGATTGTCATGCTCACTTAAATGTCTCGCTGATGGTGGCGGGTGTGTCGGGTCATTTAGCTCCCTTCAAAATGGTCGAGCTGAATGGGGCTGATCCATACGTCATGTTAGTGAACGGGCGCTGTCGGTTGGGACTGGTCATCTCTTAGCTACCACGGTTTGTTTTAATTCTTCTATTAAACTCGTGCTAATTATTGCTTTTACTCTGGACGCTCTAAATGTGCTCGTTTTTCTACATCGTTCTCACATTATGAATAATCTCAACATGAATGATGTATCCATGATTTTATAAAACATTATGATTTAAAAGAGTGTCCATGGAGTTTCTTGCCCATTCTTCTCCATAGAGATCTACGCTTTGGAATGGGCAACTACAGTACTTTCACAAGTTATTATGTCTTGTGACTGGGACTGTAGCAGCATCATTTTTTTTGTTCTTGTTTTTATGACATTCAAAAGTGCCTGTAATGGTCTAATTGAAATAAATGATTTGAGTTTGAGTTTGAGTTTGAGTTACCCTATAACTAAGATCCCGCTGTCAATCCGTCTGTCACAAGACTGAATCTCATAATTATACCGTGATAGTAAGAAAGTTCATCATGTATAGATCATGTAAGGCGGTGCCCAAGTCCAAAACACGGAATACAAAAAATAGTACACTTTTTTTTGGGGTGGGATGTCATCAAATAACTTCCCCCGCTCTGGGCGGAGCGGGGGGAAGTGTCAGGCTTTTACTGACTAAAATCCACTCATGTTTCTTCTATTGCCCTTTGCGTTCCGGGGCCGCGGTATCTCTTTCGAACAACCCGCAAAAATTGAACACTTGGTTTGCAAAACGTTTTGACGTTGACTTTGACATCCAGTTAGATTGTAAGCAGACTATAAAAACGCTACGTAAGTAACAATGATATTCACAAGAAAAAAACTAGCACTTAAACTATCACCATTCTTTCCTTCAATATCCTACGCTGACGCCAAAAAAAGGAGGTCATGTTATAAGTTTGTATACTTATTAAAAAAGAACAACAGAAACCATTCGATTATGGAATCCTTATGATTTTACGTCCGACTTCTTTCTACCTAAACGTCAATCATTTTATTACAAGTGTGTAAGGCACTTAACATAATATTAAAAATATCACACTCGTGCGATTATATTTTTTATTGAACTTGATTAATGACTTTGAATTTGCATTTAAATTTATACTCATATTTTTATTATTTACTTAATGTATGCATTGCAGATTGAATAGAAATTGGTGCTGTTCAAAAGAGGACACACAGGACATTTCCCCCGCTCCCGCTGTCGAGAATATATTGGAGGGAATGTCAGACTTTTACTGACTAAAACCCAGCCATGTTCTATCTGTTGCTTGTTTCGAACAACCCGCAACCCCAGCAGGCGGTGGCTCTGGCCCCTCTGTTTTGCTGATATGTCTATGAGGCGCGCGTGGAACACTGACACACCGTCGACACGGCCAGTCGTCAATAGCTGGACGGACGGTGAGCTACCCATTGCTCGCCGTTCACAGGCCTGATGACGTCATAAAAAAGGATTCTTTTAATCTTATTTCAGTGTGGGACAAAGATGGTGCGAGACATTCTGTATAGCTCTGTCTCTTTCTCACGATGCAATGACATAATTCATTAATAAATTGACATTAAACCTATGCAAAATATTAGATATGTTTCGAAGTGCTTGCTTGCTACCTTGAGGATTCATTTTATACCATTTCAAAACATGGTAAGACTGGATTGTAAGGAACATAATGAAAATATGTTTGTTTATTTATAAGCTAGCCTTTTAAGTGCACATAGAAAATAAGATAAAAACCGACTTTCAAGTATTTTTTTTGTTTCGTTGACGTTTTTGCCACCAACTTGTACATAGAACCTCCTCTTTTTTGAAGTAGGTTAAAAAAATCTTACGCAAAAAAATATTATTGTGGCTCGAAATGGGCCCAGTTCAGAACAGTCGAACAGCGCAATTTAAAACTGGTATACTTAGTACCTGTTTCTGATAATGCAGCAGACAAACACAATTTGGGGGCAGCCTACCTGAGCGACCCACTGATGTTATTTTAAAGCGATTTTTAGGGTTCTGTGCCTCGAAAAAAAAAACGGAATCCTTATTCGGTCACTTTATTGTCCGTCTGTCTGTCAGTCAAGGCCCTTTATCTAAGCAGAGGGGCCAGCCAGGGCCAACGCCTGCCGGGGTTGTTCGAAAATATTTTTTTTTAGAAAACGTTGCCCCACACTAGGAATTTCTCATATATCGTGGGTGCGTTTTCAAACATTTAAATTCACATACACAAACAGCCAGACCCGAAACAACTACCTGTAGGTCATACAAATATTTGTTTCGTGCGGGGATCGAACCCGCGACACGCAGCGCAGCAGTCGATGGCTCGGCCACTGTGCACCGTGCCGTCAAATAAAAGGAACATGGGTGGATTTAAGTCAGTACAAGTCTGACACCCCCCCTCGCTCCGCCCGGAGCGGGGGAAGTTATTTGATGTTTACCCACCCCAAAAAAAACGCCCTTTATTTTAAATGAAATCAAATCAAAAGTCATTTATTCAAATTAGGCTGATAATCATTTAATAGTTAGACAAAACTAAAACAAACTATTGTTTTTTTTATTTAATGTCATGATTGTTGTGAAAACAGACAGCAATACCGAGATAATTAGCTTGTACGCTGACCCGCGTGACCCTCTACATTAACCTATATATAATACGGCCAACGAGAAGCGATACCAAATGTAAACAAAACCCATGCTAAAACCCCATCTAAAATGGCCGCCGGAATGTTGGCGAACCCGTCTTAACGTTGTCATGTTTTTAACGGGAGAACGAGACATTACGACAAAGGCACAAGATGAAAAGAGCTAAATATTAGATTGTCAACGCCACAGTTGTTCTTTAGGTTAATTCTCGTTGGCCGTACTATACAACTGGTAATAAGTGGTTATTACGGCGTCTAAGAGCAGCTCACGTCCTGCCGGGGTTGCGGGTTGTTCGAAAGAGATACCGCGGCCTCGGAACGTAAAGGGCAACAGAAGGAACATGGTCGGGTTTTTAGTCAGTACAAGACTGACGCTCCACCCAGAGCGGGGGAAGTTATTTGATGACTTTCTACTAAACAACAAGAGTAGCTCACGTTACGCTTCTATTAACTGGTAGAACTTATCCCGCTTCCCATTAAGTATAGTAAAGACCTTAGACGGGCCTGTTGCTCTAGTGGTTAGTGGCCCTGACTGCTGAGCCGGAGGTCGTGGGTTCGATTCCCACCTAGGATAAACTTTGTGTGATGAGCATGATTGTTTGTTCTGTGTCTGGGTGTGATTTATCTATAATATGTGTGTATTTATAAATTATATAAGTATGGTTAACAGTTGTCTGGTTACCATAACACAAGCTCTGCTTAGCTTGGGATCAGATAGCCGTGTGTGAGTTGTCCCAAGATATTAATATATTTATTAACATTCAAATTTAAATTTCTCTATGAATAATAATAATGATTTTCCTCTTTATTCATTTGTCATACTTATAAATATTTTATTAAACATTTAAAAAAATATATAGAAAATCATATAGAAATAGGCCTCCACTGGTATCGGGAGCAGGCTCCAAGCTATTCGGTGGTTAGGGCTCCAGAGACAGGAACCTCCTCACAATGCGGGCCGTATCGAGGAGTACTGCCTTCTAAATCAGGCCCTTAATCCAACCACCTAAGGAGAGCGTCGACAGATGTTCGTCGAGGCTTATAGTTATTATTTCATCCATTTTTTTTTCATAACATATATTTACATTTTTAAATATTTCTTTAAAAAAATAATTTAAAAAAACATTTAAAAATAGCCCACCGGTATCGGGAACAGGATCCAAGCTACCGACGGTCAGGGCTCCAAAGAAAGGAACCTCCTAACAATACGAGCCGTGTCCAGGACTACCGCTTTCTGTATCAAGCCCTTGATCCAGCTGCCTAACGAGAGCCTCCTCAGGTATTGGTCGAGGCTCTTGGCAATTAAGCCATTGGCAGATACGACTGTCGGCACAATGATCGCTGAGTCCACGTTATTATTATTGTTACAATCTTATGTACTTTAAATTCTTACAATCTTACCATTCCATACGTTTTTTATTTTACCAATATCATTAAATTTATATATTTTTCAATACGTTTCCTTGAAAACTTTTATTGCACTAAGATTAGGTTCAACATGTTATATACATACGACAGCAGGTCAACCTATTCTAAACTCTTATAACCAGTAAATACCCTACTATGACGTCTTAAAGCAGAACTTATTCCAGTGAAGGAAAAAGACAGAGCTATACGGGGTTTCTAGCACCATCTCTTTCTCTCAGTGGAATAAATAAAGCAGAACTTATTCCACTGAGAGAAAGAGATGGTGCTAGACACCCTGTATAGCTCTGTCTCTTTTCCTCACTGGAGTAAGTTCAAGAGTTCCCTCTAATACGGATTGCACACCGTGGTAGACAGATCATCGAATCATAATTTTCATAATAATTAATGACAAAAATACTTTTTATTCTATTATTTTATTTCTTCGGAAATACATTGAAAAACATCGTTTGATTCAAGTGACAATTTGTCACGGCTGTTCTCGGCTCTATAACACCCTTGTATAACGGCTCGGCTGTTGATTCCGCCTTGAGCGCAATGAAACCGTCTCTTCATTTGAATCAAAGAGTACTATTTCCCTTCCTAATTGTTTTTTTTTTATTATTTATCAATATTACTAAACGGCAGCGTGTGGCCAAATCCGAAACAATGAGAAAATGTGAACAATACTCAATGGAGTCTGGGCCAGACTTCAATGAAAACAAAAACTGAGACAATGGATTTAAAAAAAAAAAAAACTAGCCAGTAAGTGTAACCGATCCTGTTGATTTTGGAAAATAATTCACAAACCAGCGTTTGTAAAAAAAAACTGGTAATGATTGCTGAATCATTACCAGTTTTTTTACCATAGTTACGGGAGTCAATTCTGTCATGACATCATGATCGCGTTGCTTTATAAATTGGATGTATTATTTTTCAAATTTGATGATTTCTGATTTCCTTACTTGTATTTTAATTAAACATTACCCAACAAAGACCGCGCTGGCGTGGCGGTCAAGAGATTAACATTTGCATACTTAGCAAATAAACCAACAAAGAACTGTAATTAGCTAGATCTCAAGTTTTAAGCGACTTACTAATAGAAGATCTTACATCTATACAAATAATTGAAATTGAAGTATCCGTTCGTATTTTAAAATTACCGTTTGTACTGACTGGTATATGGTAATGAAAATATAGGTACACGATACGGTTTCTAAAAAAAAAAACATTTGATTGTTTTTTTCTTTTTCCAGCCAATCTTTGAAACAGTTCGAGCAGTTTTGACAGGACTTTAACTGGCATAAAAACATTTAGTTTCGAAAACATAATGGATTGGATACATAATATTGAAAAAAAAAAAAACAAAACACGGTTTGATTTCAAGAATTTTATTGTTGTTTTGTTAGTGTGCATGTGTCTGAAGTGTGGTTGATTAGAGGTGCAAATGTCTATTTTTTTACTAGCCTATTATATTGTTGTTCTAGTCCACTCCTTTTCTTCCACTTCGTCTTCTCCATTGCTTCCATTGCTCGCGAAGTTCTATATACAATGTCACCTTGCGTATTTGAACGTCATAATTTTACTATTTGACATTTTACAGGCGTCATGTACCAGTATATACATTGTTATCTACAAAGATATCCATTAAATTAAGTCCGTTTAGTTTCAAAAAGAAAACTCGTGAAGATATTATCAAGAAGTTGACAGATTCGTCTCAGAATTAAGTTGTAGTAGTGTCTTGTTGCGCTCTTCACTTTATATATATTTATTTGCATGTATATCATTTTTTATTCTTAAATAGTAATACTTGTTTTTGCCCTCAGCTTCGCTCGCGTTAAATTCGGTATAACACAGTACCTGCTACCTGCAGTTTTTGCCCTTGCGCCGTATTGATTTGTAATAGCAACACCATGTTTTCCGTTTTCTTCCCTCGTTCTCCCTCATATCCCACTTTTTTTAATAAAAATATGTCTATGCCTATGTCCGTCTCCTGGGTCTCAACTATTTCTGTACCAATATGAATCAAAATCGGTTCAGCCATTAAAGCGTAAGGAGGTACCAAACAAACAAACTCACTTACGCTTTTATAATATTAGTAAGGATTAATAACTTTTTTCTAAAGTTCTTTTTTCTATTATTGCACCTATACCTACTGCGTTTTGTCTCTGAACCTCCCTAAGGGTGACTGGTAAAAAATACCGAATGCTTTTACAGTTTTTTACTTGTGAATAAAGTATTAATAGAATAGAATAAATTTCATGCAACAAAACCTACTAGTTTTCGTTGTACGATTGTTATCATGCCAGGATTTAAAGTTGTGATTTTTTTATTTATTTTTTTTTATTATTATTTTATACAGTAGGTTCTTAGTGTTGTCATTAACGTTAGTCCGCGATCAAAAAACGTATAAACTTATTACGTTGTTAATAGTGTTGTAGTTGTTTGTAGTATTTTTATTCCTTAGTAAAAGATTTTTTCAGAATATTATTGTGAGTCTATTATGGAAATTACCTCATTATTTAATTAAATAAATAAATTAAATTAATATCTTGGGACAACTCACTCACAGCTATCTGATCCCAAGCTAAGCAGAGCTTGTGTTATGGTAACCAGACAACTGATATACATACTTAAATAGTTTATAAATACATACATATTATAGATAAATCACACCCAGACACAGTACAAAGAATCATGCTCATCACACAAAGTTTGTCCTGGGTGGGAATTGAACCCACGACCTCCGGCTCAGCAGTCAGGGCCACTAACCACTAGACCAACAGGCCCGTCAAATCCTATCTTCTTATGTGTCTCGATGAACATTGATATTAATTAAGTATTTAACACAGACTTACTTATGCAGACACTATTATTAAAGACAAATTAGACGCAAAAGGTCACTCAGAGGTCAAAAAGGTCGTAGTCTGCAACAATAATATGAATGATGGATGAAAGGATTTATAAAACGACAATTAAGTTCTGTTTTTATGGTACAAACGGCGACAAATCAAGCTATCCAATACTAGTGTATGCGGATCTCTTATTGTATTGTAATTTTTTACAAAGCAAGGCCATGTTATACTGGGAATGTATGTAAATGTGTTGCCCTGTGTTCTTCTAGAAAAATCCTATGTGTACTGATATATTTTCTTTGAAGGTTTGTAATTAGCATTTTAATTATTTATTTCATTTATTCATTTTAAACCCTTCTTTTTCAGAACAGAGTCTAAAGAATAGCTACCCTACCATGACGTCTTAAAGCAGAATTTATTCCACTGAGGGAAAGAGACAGAGCCATAAAAGGTGTCTAGCAACATCTTTTTTTCACACAGGAATAAGAACTGCTATAAGATGTCATGGTAACCCTACTGATGTGACAGACGTAAGATAGGAAACGTTTTACTTTAACATTTTTAGCACGTTATATTTTCTGATATTATTATGTGCCCTTCTGATGGCGGTAATATAGGTGATAAAATAAAACTCAGTCAAAGATATAATTAAAATATTACATTTATTTGGCGTCACTTATCATATTAATTATAAAACATTTATTTCGGGCTTCGCCCATAGTGTTATGCGGGTCAATTCAAATCAAAATATTTTTATTTCACAAAAGCCTAGATGGGCACTTATAGGAAACGACCAACTCGAACCGTGCACTTTTTCTTGATGTTTTTTAAGTTCCAATCTAGACTTTTTTTGCGCATGGGAAATCATCAAATAACCTCCCCCGCTCTAGGCGTCGCGGGGTAGAGTGTCAGACTTGTACTGACTAAAATCCACTCATCTTCCTTCTATTGCCCTTTATGTTGCGGTATCTCTTTCGAACAACCCGAAACCCCGGCAAGGTCAAGGCCTTTGTGAAATAAAAATATATTAATTTTGTCGGCTGTTCAGCTCCCTAATATAATAATATTCCATACAAACTTTGCCACCCTGTTTCATCACCTAAGAAGACAAACTCCCGTATTATTGCCCACCTACAACGTAAAAAATACCCTACTTATTTTTTACACTCCTAGCCTAACACTTGTAGTTTCTGAGATTTCATGATGAGGAAGAAGGAAAGACAAACTGCTTATTAGACTCGCACAGGACAAAACAATAAAAAAAATAAAATTAATTAAAAAAAAAGAATACAAAACAAAAAAACAATGCTCCTGTACGACGCCAAAAGGCCCTTATCTCAGTTAGATAAAATTAATATACTAAACATGTCCCCAATTGTGTATCCTTAGTTAAAGGCAATTAAAAGTTATTTTTATATTTTACTAGATTATGCCCGCGGCTTCGCTCGCGTTAAATTCGGTATAATACAGTACCTGCTACCTGCAATTCTTCCTCTTGCGCCTTATTTATGTGTAATAGCAACGCTAAGTTTTCCCTTTTCTTTCCTCGTTCTCCTTCCTATCCCAAATTTTTAAATAAAAATTAACCTATGTCCGTCTCCTGGTTCCCAACTATCTCTGTACCAAAATTCCTCAAAATCGGTTTTAAAGCGTGAAGAGGTAACAAACAAACTCACTTTCGCTTTTATAATATTAGTAAGGATAGTTAGTTTCCTAGTAGTATTTTCTAGTTTCCAAGTCCAAATATTTTACAACTAATTAAAAACTAACTTAATTTAATCAACACTTAACGCCCTAAAAGAACCGGGCATGCCAACATAATGTTCGTTGAATTTATCCGACTGTCTGCAAGATTCGTTTGTTTTCGCATTGCTCATCTCGTTCATGTAGTCCAAAAATTCGATGGAACTGAGCACCTTAACCCAAGCTTCTGTAAAGAGAGTTTTTTTTTAATTAATAAGCATCCTACAGCAGGATTTGGAAACAAATTTTTATCGTGGTCTTGAGAAAAACGCGGTCTCAACGTGAGACTATGATCTCAACATGTTTCTTAATTATAAATGCAGTATCAAGATCGTCTCAGCTTTATACTCAGTCACACTACATTTGATAAGAATACATATAGTACGGCCAACGAGAAGCGATACCAAATGTAAACAAAACCCCATCTAAAATGGCCGCCCGAATGTTGGCGAACCCGTCTTAACGTAGTCATGTTTTTGCGGGGAGAACGAGACATTACGACAAAGGCCCAAGATGGAAAGAGCTAAATATTAGATTGTCAACGCCACAGTTGTTCTTAAGGTTAATGACCTTTCGTATCGCTTCTCGTTGGCCGTACTGTAAATAGATAGTTTGAAATTTAATCTCTATTTTACTATAGACAACATAGAATCTGTCATATTGATGCTCAAAAGGCCGAAGTTGCCAGAACCTAGAACGTAATAAAAAAACTGATCTCTCAAAAAATAATTCCGAAAAAAGTTTCGGTCAAGAAATTTCGCTATTTTAACTTTAATATTTTGTTAATTACTTGCGTTCACAAGCTTTGCGTCACAAAAAAACAGTAGTTTTTTCACGTACAGACGCCTGTAGCCCCAAGCTACCCGAAACTGTCAATTTTTCCCAATGAACCTTGAACCTTATACTTTAGAAATAAAGTCGAAAATCTATCAAAGAAATCTGACAGATTGTAGTAGCTCGATGTGCAGGCGTATGTACAACCAACACGAAAATCAACCAACTGTGAAACATGATTTTAACGAGTTGGTTTTAAGATAAAGACTACCACAACTTGAGACCATCCTAGCGATAGAACCGGTTTAATCTTTTACTGGCTAAAACCCATTTATGTTCTTTCTTTTGCCCTTTATGTTCTGGACCCGCGGTATCTCTTTTGATCAACCTGCAACCCCGGCAGGCAGTGGTCCTTTTGCGTAATATGTACATTTGGGATAAATTTCAAAGATCATGTGATGCTGCTTGAGACAGCTCAATTTATCAGTAGTAATCTACTAGAAGCTATGAGCCCCTCATGAATTAGCAACCTTAGACGAACATAATAATCTAGTCGTTCGGTTCATTCAAAGGTTGTCTAGAAGACATCGCTTTCAGCGATCACTGTCATTGTACTTATTTAGAATACTAGCTTTCGCCCGCGGCTTCGCCCGCGTTAAATTTGGGGTAACACAGTTCTCCTTGCGCCTTATTGATTTGTAACGCAACGCTAAGTTTTCCCTTTTCTTCCCTCTTTCTCCCTCACATCCCACTTTTTTAAAATAAAAATTAGCCTATGTCCGTCTCCTGGTTCCTAACTATCTATGTACCAAAATTCATCAAAATCGGTTAAGCCATTAAAGCGTGAAGAGGTAACAAACAAACAAACTCACTTTCGCTTTTATAATACAGTGAAACCTGGATAAGTGAGACTCGAAGGGACGAGAGAATTAGTCTCACTAAAAGAGGTATTCCACCAACCCAGGGTCTCCACTAACAGAGGTGATTCATCCAAGGTGTCGGGACCTCAGCATGAGGTCCAGTTATGGAGGTTTCTCACTTACCCAGGTAACTGTTTGGTGTTCAATAAAGTTTTACTCATTACGTTAAGAAATCTAAAAATATTAGCGGATGAGTTCAAAAATAAAAATTAAATGTCAAAGTGACACTTCAACTAACACTTCTCAATACTTAATAATTATCTTTATTACTTTACCATAATGTGTACTTAGGTGGTAGTTTTTTTTATAATAATGAGAGCATTATGGACCCTGTAGGGCACAGCAAAAGGGTAGAGGAGAGGAAGCTCTGTTTTATAATATATGTAGTTGCTATTTTTGTGTAGAAGATATCGTTAGGCGATTCAGGTGTTATTTTACAATTGTTTATAGAAATGTGTTTTCTTTTATATTTACATCTATATTTTTATTATAATTCTGCTGATTTGTATGTGTAGGTGTTACTGTGGTGGTGTCTACTTTTAAATGTTTTTTTTTTGTATTATAATAAGACTAGCTGTTCCACGCGGTTTCACCCACGCTGCTCAGCACCTGTTGGTCGTAGCGTGATGTTATATAGCCTATAACCTTTCTCGAGAAATGGACTATCCAACACTAAAAGAATTTTCCAATTCAAACCAGTAGTCCCTGAGATTAGCGCGTTCAAACAAACAAACAAACAAACTCTTCAGCTTTATAATATTAGTATAGATATAGTATAGATTGACAATATTCTAGTCTTTGTATGTCGCGGCAGGCGGTAACGGGGCAAGTCCATTAGCCGCAGTGGCTTTCCAGGCCCTTCGCAACGGAGCCTCTCTATTGGTTGTCAATTGAAGGCAATAGTAAGATGGCGCGAGCATATCACTCGCGCCTATGTGAATGCATGCAGTGTAAGTTACTGCAGGGGCGCTACAGCGCTGTTATCTTCACGACACCCAGCGGAAAGTCAGCGTCAGGTGAGATCCACGGTTGCACGGAGGAAGCCCAGCGGAGGACGACCAGCGACAGAGGTGTCGACGCAGTGCAACTGCAGTGAATGTGTGTGTCTCCCTCCCCGCGCAGAACTATTCGGTTAAGGTTGGGACTAAAAAGCCGCAATGTATGTGTGGGCGGAATTGTACTCAACTAGCACACTACATTTTGAGAAATAGCAAAGATCTTTGGTGGTAGTAATACGTTTTGCTCAGAATGTTACATAAGGAGTTAGCTCCTCCAGCTACTAATAAATTGTGTCTTGTCTTCTGATTGTTGGTCTACTGCTAACAACCAGGCTTAAATCCAGACTGCAAAGATGTCTACTGAGAAATTTGTATGGAAAAAATCTAATAACAATTAGTCAGAGCCGTTATTCGAACCTAGGACCTTATACTCAGAGGTCACGTTCATCTTCATTTTCCTGCTCTTGTCCCATTCTATCAGGGGTCGGCGCAACACGTTTTCTTCTTCCATTCTCCCCTATAGCCACGTCATCATTTACTCCTTTCTCCTTCATATCATTCCTTACACAATCCATTCATCTTTTCTTAGGCCTTCCTCTTGCTCTCTGTCCATCAACATTCAGATCAGTTCATCGACTACTAGATCAAGAAGGTAATGTAATTATAACAACTTACTGTTCATTTCCAATAGCGGTTTTTCTTGACCACCGTAGTCGGAAGACATTATTTCTTTGGGAATATTATCTGACAGCGTCTCAATTGATTTATATAGATGTATCCTGTCAGCTAACTTCGCGCTGAAAACTTGTTTTAACAAAGTTATCAGTGTGTCCACCATTTTGGAGGACGAGATCACGTGTATGCCTTTTATTCTGCAGCCGTAGCCTTCCTGAAAATGTAAATAAAATAAATATCTTGGGACAACTCACACACGGCTATCTGATCCCAAGCTAAGCAGAGCTTGTGTTATGGTAACCAGACAACTGATATACATACTTATATAATTTATAAATACATACATTTTATAGATAAATCACACCCAGACACAGAACAAACAATCATGCTCATCACACAAAGTTTGTCCTGGGTGGAATGAAACCCACGACCTCCGGCTCAGCAGTCAGGGCCACTAACCACTAGACCAACAGGCCCGTCAATGTGAGGAATTTATTTATTTATGTACGCAGTGTTGCGACCCTAGCAGGCCTCTCTGCTTTGCTGACATCTCTTGATCTCTTTGAGGCGTCTACTGATCGTCCCAGGGCGATTGTTGGCGGTCGCCGGGTCCATTGTACCTTTTTTTTTGGGGTGGGAAATCATCAAATAACTGCCCCCGCTCCGTCCAGAGTCGGAGTGTCAGACTTGTGTGACTAAAACCCACCCATGTTTCTTCTATTGCCTTATGTTCCGGGGCCGCGGTATCTCTTTTGAACAACCCGCAACTCCGGCAGGCGGTAACCCTAGCAAGCCCCTCTGTTTTGCTGACATCTCTTTGAGGCGCGCGTGGAACACTAACGCGCTGTCAACACGGCCTGTCGTTGATAGACGGACGGACGGTGAGCTATTGTATTGTACCCTTGCATAACCGTCTAAAGATTTCTGAGGGTGGTGATGGCAATTAAAGAGGCGACTAATAAGAGACAAGGAAGAGAGTAGTATGGAAGAATGCATGCATAACCGAACCCAAATAGTTAAGTAACACTCCCCTTTGCTCAACTCATTTTTTTGAAATGAAAACGTCGTAAAAGAATAAGTACTCACAGTCATCAAGGTAATCATTTGTCTAAGCTCCATAGGGTTGATTTTAGTAACAAATGATAAAATATTAATTTCGGTGTAGTCCAATACAATATGAAAACCGGCGCAGTATTCAACTCGCATAAAGTATTCGCTTAGCTGAAAAAAAAAGAAAAATACTTTTGTAGAATCGCAGTGGTCTATATATGGTGAATTTTCCATTTAGATGGGTAGATCCGAAACTCTGAGCAAGAGTAATCTATGAACAACATGCAGCGCAGCAGTCAATCGCTCAGCCATTGCGCCAACCGTGCTGTCAAATTTTTCTTCATTGCTGACAAATATAAATGACTAGCTTATGCCCGCAGCTCGCGCTAAATTCGCGTAACACAGTTCATCTTGCGCCTTATTGATTTGTAATAGCAACGTTAAGTTTTCCCTTTTCTTCACTTTTTCTCCCTCACATACCATAGTAAGATATTTGTAGAAATTGAAGACAGCTCCTGATTCAAAGTTTTCTGACACCAATTTGACGATGAGCACCCTGTGATGTTCTGGTGTCATTTGAGGCATATGGGCTGCATGACTGGAATTCATAAAAGGTAAAAATTATGAGAAATTTTATACTCACGTAACTAAGGAAAGAGATTTTTGTATATTACTCTGGTTCATTAAACCTACCAGGCAGTTATGTTGCTAGCGAGTTTGTTCCGCCACTTATTTTTCCTAGCTAAAATACTAGGAAGTGACAAAGGGCAGGCGTTTCGGAGAACTGTAGGCCTACTATGACATCTTAAAGCAGAACTTATTCCACTGAGTGAAAGAGATGGTGCTAGACACCCTGTATAGCTCTGTCACTTTCCCTCAGCGGAATAAGTTCTGCTTTAACACATCATGGTAGGGTAGCTGTCGTACAAAAAATGCTAATCATCAGCCTAGTTTGAATAAATGACTTTTGATTTTGATTTTAAGGGAAGCTTAGTTAGACAAAACAGTATTGGTAGTAGTTTATGGTGTTTAGTAAGGTGATCTCTTTTTTACGGATGGGTAAAATCATCAAATACCTTCCCCTGTTTTGGACGGTGCGGGGAGGAGTGTCAGACTTTTACTGACTAAAAACCCATGTTCCTTCTTTTGCCCTTTATGGTCCGGGCTGCTTCTTTGAACAACCCGCAACCTCTGATGATCACATATCTAAGGGAAGGGGTAAAAAAACAAACTAGCATGTCTAAGAGATATTTTTCGACGGCATGTAAACTCAACAAGAGGTTTATCAGTCGAAAGATGACTCCAGGTCACCGTAGACGCGGATCGATGGACGGTGAGCAACTGGTAGGTCACTGTCCGTCCGTCTAATGACGACAGACCGTGTCGACGGCGCGTTTGTGTCCCACGCTTGCCTTAAAGAGATGTTAGTAAAGCAGAGGGGCCTCCCAGGGTCACTGCCTCTTGGAGTTTTGGTTTCTTCGAAAGAGGTACCACGGCCCAGGAAAATTACGTAGAAAAGAAGGATGGTGAGAGGGTTTTAGTCAGTAATATTCTGGCACTGACACCCCGCTCCGACAAGAGCGGGAGGAGTTATTTGATGATTTACTACCCGTTTAAAAATATAAGTGAAAGTGTAAACATAAAGGGCAAGGAACATGGTTTGGTTTTATTCAGTACAAGTCTGACATTCTCCCCCGCTCTGGGCAGAGCGGGGGATGTTATTTGGTGATTGCCCACCGCAAAATGAAAATAGGCGTTATATAAACTCTGACATCAGTTTAGCACCACTTACAACAAAAAGTTATTTTATGTAGGGACTAGCTTTTGCCCGCGGCTTGCTCGTGTTAAATTCGGTATAACACAGTAGGTACCTGCTACCTGCAGTTTTTGCCGTTGCGCCTTATTGATTTATAATAGCAACGCTAAGTTTTCCCTTTTCTTCCCTCTTCTCCCTCATTACCCCACTTTTTTACAAAAATAGCCCATGTCCATCTCCTGGTTTCTAACTATCTTTGTACTAAAATTCATCAAAATCGGTTTAACGATTAAAGCGTGAAGAGGTAACAAACAAACAAACTCACTTTCGCTTTTATAATATTAGTAAGGATGTTATTTAAAAAATCTAACAAGTGATCGGTGATCATCTATTCTCGGACAAAATTTCACTTACATGAGCTCCAGAAGTGCTTCCATATCTTTCTCGAAATCGGTGACCTTGAAGAATTCTGGCATCAAGGTCTTGAATGTGCATAATTTATCCAACTTCTCTTTTGCTCTTTCCACCAAGCCTTTGGCCGTTATCAGGGTTCTCTCAAGGTAATCTCGGGCTGTAAACATTAATTAATGTTTTCGTTTATTAAATAAATAAATATCTTGGGACAACTCACACACGGCTATCTGATCCCAAGCTAAGCAGAGCTTGTGTTATGGTAACCAGACAACTGATATACATATTACATAATTTATAAATACATACATAAGTATTCTAGATAAATCACACCCAGACACAGAACAAACAATCATGCTCATCACACAAAGTTTGTCCTGGGTGGGAATCGAACCGACGACCTCCAGCTCAGCAGTCAGGGCCACTAACCACTGGACCAACAGGCCCGTCAATTACTCTCTAGAGAAAGGAACCTCCTGATAATACGAGCCGTGATCAAAAGTTCCGCTTTTTGTATCAAGCCCTAATCAAATCTATAGTCCTTTAGAACTGTGAAAATTTTAACCCTTTAAGGCGCTGTAGGTACATAGTACACACTTTGTAAAACATCTAGATTTTCGTCACAAAGTTAGCTGTATCTGTACATACGACGGGCCTGTTGGTCTAGTGGTTAGTGGCCCTGACTGCTGAGCCGGAGGTCGTGGGTTCGATTCCCACCCAGGACAAACTTTGTGTGATGAACATGATTGTTTGTTCTGTGTCTGGGTGTGATTTATCTATAATATTTATGTATTTATAAATTATATAAGTATGTATATCAGTTGTCTGGTTACCATAACACAGGCTCTGCTTAGCTTGGGACCAGATAGCCGTGTGTGAGTTGACCCAAGATATTTATTTATTTATATTTATACCAAAAGACACAAACAAAAATACAATGTATAGTCAACACAAAGAAAAGACAAAAAAAAAGTGTGTGTGGCAGCTCCGATGCACGACTGGAGTTTACTCCTTAAGTACGAGTATCTAACCATACGCAAAACGAGTTTATTCAACTGCAAAAAGATTAATATCATATTATGAAAGGGTAAATTCACAAATTAATAAAAAAAAATAGCAATATAAATACATCGACACTGATAGATACAAACAAGCCCAATAACATAATTATAGTATATAGGTATAGTCGCCTATACAGAATACCATATGTACGTCTTAATACACTCACAGCCAAATTAGAAAGTTGCGCACTAAAGGTGCGCACTAAAAACGTGACACATTTTCGTTACTTTAGTAGGTTTTACCCCTCAGATTTTTCTCATACCGGGCGCCTTATATATGCAAATCGATTCTTAAGGAGCAAACTCCAAATAAACAGTTTACAAAAGTGGTCTAATACTAAGATTTTTTTTTTAATATTTTCTGTCTATCGAGAGTTAGACAGCTGAACTGCGTGTGTAGTTTAGCAGAAGTAATTATTTTCTGAAAAACCCATTAAAGTGTGAGTCAGAATCACGAAATGAGAGTTCCGAATAAATTTGCTACATAAACGGCCATATCTTTTGACTGCGTAGATTTAGAGGGTTGTTTTTTTCAATTTTAAAAGACTATAGATTTGAGTAAATAGTTTTAATATCATGTCCACACCTCTACGCGATACCGAGATAAAGGGTCTTGACAGACAAAAAGACAGATGGATAATAAAGAGATCCTATAATGTTCCGTTTTACCTTTATAGGTACGAAACCCTAAAAAGAATTTAGCTACACAAATAAAGGCTTTCTTTTTTATACTCCTGGCTGCTAATGGGAAATTCCAGATTCTCTCTCAATAACACTGCCGAACCTGGAAATCGGAGTTGACTCTAGAAAGTATAGCATAATAAACGCTAGACGTAAGTACTAGTTTTAGGGCCAAGAGATCAAACCTTTTGGCCCTAAAAAATAAACTCAAACTAAAACCATTTATTTCAATTATACCACTACAGGTAATATTGAATGTCAAGAAACAAAATGATGAAGCTACAGTCCCGGTCACAAGGCATAATAACTTGTGAAAGTACTATAGTTGCCCATTCCAAAGCGTTGCTCTGTATGTGTTATTCCAGACTATAATTTCCCTCTGTGCCAAATTTCATGAAGTTCCGTTCAGCCATTTTGACTTGAAAGAGTAACATACATCCATACATCCATCCTCACAAACATTCGCATTTAAAATATTAGTAGGAAACATCAATACATCCATCCCTCCCCGTATGGCCCTCGACCATACCGAGGGCCATACGTTAGGTGGGGCGTTCAGATGACGTAGCATCGCGCGATCCCACTAGCCGGCGCGATGTGAAGATCCGGAATAGGATAAGATATTTTCATCTCATTCAGTTGTAGAACAAAAGTACTTGAAATTTCATCATCATTGCTATAATAACGTGTTTACTGGTCATTATAAAAAATAGAGTGGCATTTGAACTCGCGTTACTTTGTAAATAATCATTTATGGAAATTTGTTTTTTACCTTGAAAATAATAAACTAGTCAAACGTTTACATTACCGTGCAATTTGTGGATTGTTACTCTTTCATGTCAAAACGGCTGAAGGGATCTTGATGAAATTTGGTACAGATTATGGTCTGGAGTAGCGTAAAGGATGTTTTTTGTTCCGATACCACGCGGGCGAAGCCGCGGGTGTCAGCTATCTTACTAATATTATGTTACTGTTTACGTCAAAACGGCTGAACGGATATTGATGAAATTTGGCACAGAGGTAGATTTTGGTCTGGAATAACACATAGGATACTTTTTTGTAGTTTCACGTGGGCGAAGCCGCGGGCGCCAGATAGTTTTAAAATATTACCTAGCCGTACTTTAAAGGATAAAATGGTTTGGTTTTCCACGAGGAATCCATTTTTTTTTAGTTCACATTGTCCAACATTGGGTACTTATAAACAAAAAACAGGAAAGGACCAAAAATAGAACCTTGCGGCACACCCATTTTGACTAGAGACCCAGAGGACGTCGCCTTGCTGCCTGTTTGATAAATTTGAAAAAACAAGATGAGCCTGCTCGTCCACAAATTCTGTAGGTAGTGAATTTACAGAGCAGTGTGTTGTGGTCGACGAAGATGTCGAGTTAGGCTGAGGTATACCCAAAAGTACACCCACAATCCGCCAGTTATGCTTTCATGCCCCACTAGCTTTTTCCCGCGGCTTCGCTCGCGTTAAATTCGGGGTAACACATTCCTAATTTGCAAGTACCTGCTATCTATAGTTTTAGCCCTTGCTCCTTATTGATTGTAATAGCAAAGCTAAGTTTTTCCTTTCCCCTCTTTCTCCCTCATTCCTCACTTAAAAACAGACAACTATCTCTGTACCAAAATTCAAATTCATCCCAATCGGTTTAACCATTTAGGCGTGAAGACGTAACAAACAAACAAACTCACTTTCGCTTTTATAATATTAGTAAGGTAAGAATGTACTAGGGCGCGAGACCGACACGGCCGTAACAAGAATTTGTTCACAGAAATAATAAAAATCTAGCTGTATCACCCGCGTCTTTGGTTACTGCCCCGTCCCCATGTGTAGGAGCGTGATATTATATCTTATGTGTGGATGTATATGCGTCAAAAAGAGTCTCTTTTTTGTGTTTAGATTTACTTTTCCTTTTTTATGTTGTACTAGCTGAGCAGCGCGGGTGAAACCCCAGGGTTTCACCCGCGCTGCTCAGCACCTGTTGGTCTTAGCGTGATGTCATATAGCCTATAGCCTTTCTCAAGAAATGGACTATCCAACACTAAAAGAATTTTCCAACTCCAACCAGTAGTTCCTGAGATTAGCGCGTTCAAACAAACAAACAAACAAACAAACAAACTCTTCAGCTTTATAATATTAGTAAAGATTTATTTTTTGTTTTCTTTCTTTGTTTGATTTTGTGTGCATTTGTGGCATGTTCCAAATAAGCTTATTTTGTTTCGTATGTTAAAGTACCTATTAATGTAGCTTTTTAATGGCAAAAGGTTTTTTGAGATCGGGCTAGTAGTTTTTGAATTTTATAAGTTGTATCTATTCTTTACATACAAAAAATTAAAATATTTCCTCTTTAGAATATTAGAGTAAATGAAGTCATCAAAACAGCCCTCTAAGTTAATTGAATCCCATTCAATGGCTTTTTCAAGAAACACTCATTTATTGGAATCACATGAACATATAGGTTTGTAAAATCAATTTTAATGGTTATAACTTTATTAGAAATAAATATTTGTTAAGGTCGCAATTTTTATTTTTTAATCAACATGAATCTAACACTGACCTAAAAATTGAAAAAAAAAACTTTAAAAATCGAACTCGTATATGCCAGTATTTTACGTTAAGCAAGTATTGTATAAATGATGTTTATTTTTGAAGTAGGTTTTTACTAACATTTTTACACTTTTTTTTAAACTAGATAAGGCTTGTGTTTCGTACTAGACAACTCTTAGAAGAAGAAGCCAAAACGTAAAACGTACGAAAGTTTTAATAAATAAATAAATTAGTGTCTGCATAAATGAATCTGTAAAAATATTCATACGCCTTGCAAGGCAGCACAGTCATAGTGTATTTTTTATATTTATAACCCCATGTATACTTATTTACTTTTACCTATATGAAACGAATAAAACTATTTGAATTTAAAAAACAGTAAAATTTGAAAAATAATAATCTCAGCAACTTTTTAAGCTTAAGTTACCAGTCTTAAGTGCTTTTTTGAAGTAGGATTATTTTGCACAATTTTCCAAAATAATTTGTTTTTTTTAATAAAAAATTAGTTTCGTAATTATTTCGTAAATACTGAAAACACTCACAGAAATCCTTTTTAACAAAATGCGTCTGCATTTGCACCCATTTCTCCAAAATATCTACCGCTTCACTAATTCTTCCAGATTTTTCTAGATTAAGATCTTTCCTCACAGCTTCCAAAGTATCCGGACGGAACTTCAACATTTTGTCCTCTTTCAAGCACTCCATCTTTAGTCCGACCGCACTGTTTAACAGATAATCAAAAACTGAACGCAACGCAAATGTTTGTTTACTTTTATTGACAGAATGATTATTTGAAGACCTGCTTGAACATTGCCTTACCAGACACGATACTTTTGGTAAGCGGCGAACAGCGAATCCATTTTGTTCAACTTATTAGAAAAAAAGAAGACGACTGACAATTCGAAACTCAAATTCAAAAGCAGCTGTTAATTTGCTCAACTGATTTTAAAAAAGATGACCGGCAATTCGAAACTTAAATTCAAAAGCAGGTACATTGATTTGCTCAATCAATTTAATAAAAAGAAGATTGATAGTTCGAAACTTAAATTCAAAACAGCTGCATTAATTTGCTCAATCAATTTACAAAAAGACGATCTAAAATTCGAAACATAAATTTGAAAAAAAAAGGGTGGCAACAAAACGCGAACAACTTGTCGTTTAATATCTACAAAAAGAGCACTTAATGTAATTAAAACCATCAGTATCTTTGTTAGCTTCAAACGATTGGCAAGAAGAGAACGAAGAATTTAATTTGTAATTAAAATAGTTACTTAATAGTTAATTATTACATTACAAATAGTGCGGAGTAAGGAGTTTGTGGGTAAATAATAACTGCCGCTCGAGGTCGAAATATTGATTTTAAGCCGCGCGAGCGCACCCATGAACAATTGAACATGGTTGATATTATACAACGAGTTTCATCTGTGCTTCAGAAAGCACATTAGAGCTAGCGCACACAGGTTACTTTTGTCAGGGTAACTGTTTCGTCATCTGATAATGTATGAAGGTGCGCGTATGCTACGACGTGACAACTAGGTAACATTTTTGCGCACGGATGACAAAAGTGTCACGTCTAGTCATCATTTGTACCCAGTCCGATCACTATGTACGGCAAGCCTATCCCCTGGGAGAAGCAAACCAAATACTTAGGCGTAATTCTCGATAGTCACTTGTCCTTCGTGGCACATATCAGAGGCTCGTTCGCGCACCGCCTTTGCTATGGGTAGGGTTCATTACTTAATTTCGACAAGAAGCGAATTGCCGCTCAAGTGTGTCTTTTTTCCCATGATTGAGATAAATTCGCTGACAACGAAAATCGTTCTCTTCGAAAATCATGTCGACGAATGGTACTTCGATAAAAAAAAAACAGTCTCCCTCCGTTTGCGCACTTCAATTTGGGCACGTGACGTAACAGTGACAAAAACATTTATGTCACCCTGACAAAAGTAACTAATGCGCGCCAGCTAAAATAAAGATAAAATAATGTCAAAAAATACGGGGAGAGGCGCTAACATGAAGCTGCATCCACCTCTGTATCAGGGACTAGTCCCACCGCTCGGACAACACCCTTAGGAGACTGTTCGGGCTGCTACGTACGCGACTTAATAATGAAGCACTCCGCTTCCTTATTATTTTTAAGGTTTCGTACCTCAAAAAGAAAAAAATAATCATCCTATGACCGTTATCAAATGAGCAGCGGGTAAAACGGGAGGGTACAGCTAGTCACGGCATAAGTCGCGTTCATGATTTAAGTCACATCGACTAAAATCGTGAACGCGGTGTTAATTCAGACACAAGTAATTTATTCTATTATTATCGTTTACACGTGCCATCGTATACAAAGGTTAATTTATCTGTTTTGGGGTATCGTTCCTTAAAAAGAAAAAAATGGAACCCTTATTGGATCACATTGTTGTTCGTCCGTCTGTCTGTCTCTCTGTCAAGACTCTTTATCTTAGGAACGCGTGGAAGTATCGAGTTAAAACCATATTAATAATTGTTAAGATCCTTTTATTGATTATTATTATATAGTGTGACGGGCCTGTTGGTCCAGTGGTTAGTGGCCCTGACTGCTGAGCCGGAGGTCGTGGGTTCGATTGCCACCCAGGACAAACTTTGTGTGATGAACATGATTGTTTGTTGTGTGTCTGGGTGTGATTTATCTATAACTAGCTGTTCCCCACGGTTTCACCCGCGCTGCTCAGCACCTGTTGGTCGTAGCGTGATGTTATATAGCCTATGTTACTCGGGGATAATGTAGCTTTCCAAAGGTGAAAGAATTTTTGAAATCGGTCCAGTAGTTTCGGAGCCTATTTATTACAAACAAACAAACAAATCTTTCCTCTTTATAATATTAGTATAGATATGTATGTATTTATAAATTATTATAAGTATGTGTATCAGTTGTCTGGTTACCATAACACAAGCTCTGCTTACCTTGGGATCAGATAGGCTTGTGTGAGTTGTCCCAAGATATTTATATTTATTTATCTATATAAAATGCTGTGCTCACCTTTAATTAAGATGCATGCAATTCTATTGTAATTATTGTAGATGTTACTCACTACGAATGATTTTGTATGTATTTAGTTGGTTTGCCTAAATAAATAAAAAAAAAAACTAGATACAAAACTCTGTCGTCCCTTTGTGCTGTGAACCCTCAAAAATATTACTGTTTACGTTGCAAGTTTGTACGGAACCTTCAGTCCGCGAGTCTGACTCACTCTTGGCAGGGTTTTCGGTATAAAAACGTCAATACGAATATATTTTTAAATTTACAATACACCATGGATAATTCTACAAAATAGGAAGACTTAGAACAACACACCTATTCGTAAAACCAGTTTTATAAACAAAATTAATGTGAAAAAAATTGTTTTCGTAATCATAAAGAAATTATTAATATCGATTAATTGACTAGATAATTGATTTAATTCGAAGCCACTTTGTGTTTTTTTATGTTAACCGTGAGGTAGTATTTAGTGAACTTTTTGGCTCAGCTATGAGGCACACAGTTTTGCCTGTAATTTTTTTAGTTTTTTTTTTTATTATCTCTTTTGTTATTTTATACTGTGTACATAGTATAGATAGTATAGATATAACCCCCAAATACTGAAACGTCACTCAAAATGTGAGGGCTGCTTAACATTTGAGCAGCTTTTAAACTTTAGATTTTGTATCGTCAAACGTCACTTCTGAGTCTCTGTTAAACTTAAGTGGGACTTAAATTTTGAGTGACGTTTCAGTATTCAGGGGTTAGTCAGCGTTTACTGATTAAAACCCACCCATGTTCCTTTTTTTTCCCTTTTTGTTACGGGGCCGCGGTATCTCTTTCGAACAATCCGTAACCCCGACAGGCAGTGGCCCTGGTAAGGCCCTGCTTTGCTGACATCTCTTTGAGTCGCCCATTTATTATTACACCAACTGGTGCCCACGGCTTCGCCCGCGTGATATCGAAAAAAGTATCCTATATGTTATTTCAGACTATAATCGACCTTTGTGCCAAATTTCATCAAAAACCGTTCAGCTGTTTTGACGTGAAAGAGTAACAAACATCCATACATCCATCCATCCTCACAAACATTCGCATTTATAATATTAGTAGGATATAAGACTTATGCAAACCTGGCAAAATATCGTTAGACTCTTAGGTGCAACTCTGCTTAACCCTTGAAGTATCACAAGCGTAATGTTATGTTATGTTACTTAATCTACAGATTCCTTAACGACCTCTTGTGTGACATCTTACTAATATTATAAAAGCGAAAGTGAGTTTGTTTGTTTGTTACGTCTTCACGCCTAAATGACTGAACCGATTTTAATGAACTCTGGTACAGAGATAATTGGGACCCTGAAGACGGACGTAGGCTATTTTTTAAAACAAAAATATGACGATATGAAAGAGATAGAGGAAAGAAAAGGGAAAACTTAGCATTGATATTACAATAAATAAGGCGCAAGGGCAAAAACTACATGTAGCAGGTACCTGTAATTCAGGAAAGGGGAACTGTGTTACCCCGAATTTAACGCGAGCGAAGCCGAGGGCAAAAGCTAGTAAGTAATAATAATAATTAAAACGTCTATCTCAAACCTCTAGATGGTACCTCAACAGAAGTTAAGATCTATGTAAATACAATTGAAATATTGTGAGCAAATATCTTGTGTTGATTTTAAAGTTGCATGTAACGTGTGTGTTTTAGGAAGTCCAAGGCTAAAAAACTTGGTAGTTTTATGTAGCTAAAAGTATCCTATTAATGTATCTCAAAATGGTGGAGGTATTATTATTATTTTTTCGTCCATTTATTGTTTTCTATACATAAAATTACATTTTTAAATATTTCTTAAAATCATAAAAAAAAACATTTAAAAATATAAAAATAGTAGCCCACCGGTATCGGGAACAGGGTCCAAGCTACCGGCAGTCAGGGCTCCAGAGAAAGGAACCTCCTAACAATACGAGCCGTGTCCAGGAGTACCGCTTTCTGTATCAAGCCCTTGATCCAGCTGCTTAACGAGAGCTTCCACAGGTATTGGTCGAGGCTCTTGGCAATTAAGCCGTTGGCAGATACTTATTATTTTTATTATTTCTCTTTATTTATTTTTATTATTATTATTAACATCACACGACAGAGATCGGTGGAGTTATTTGTAGGAGACTTGTACCCAATCTTAAATATAAGTTTAAAGTTATAAGTAATATTAAGTAAATAACATGCTAAGAAAAGTTAAAAAGTAGTTTTGAAAACATTAACATTTTTTACTATCTAGTTGTAAATAAGCAAAATAAAGTATCTAAGAAAAGTTATAAATATAAACATTTTATTATCTAAGAATATGTAATATTAAAATAAATAACATAGTTTCTAAAAAAAAAAGTGTGTGTGTCAGCTCCGACGCACGACTGGAGTTCACTCTCACACTCTCACTTTTTGCGTATGGTTAGATACTCGTACTTAAAAGTACGAGTATCTAACCATACGCAAAAAGAGTTTATTCAACTGAAAAAAGATTTTTCTCATACCGGGCGCCTCTTTTTTTTTTTTTTTTTTTTCGGGTGGGAAATCATCCAATGACTTCCCCCGCTCTGGGCGGAGCGGGAGCCGATCGCATTTGGTGTACATAATAAAGAATATTCTATCTATCTTTCTATCTATCTAAGGTGTTCCTGTATTAATTTTTGTTTTTAATAATGCTGAATAAACGCATTTTTTTTTCTATTTCCTGCATTCCAAGTTGCCAGCTGTAACAGTGCAAGTTCAGACTGATTACGACTCTCAAGGAAGTTTGAAATCGCTTTTCGATGTCAACAACCCACCTGGCAACGTCGCCATGTTTCGTGTCTGTTTCCCGATACATGCGAGCATGAGATTGCTTCTAAGACTTGGAGAGGATATAAATGTCATATATATTTCGATATGTCTTGAGTAGAGGAAATTAGGTTGAGCGCACTGGGTTAATTAATTAACACATTATATAAAAGCGATAGTGAGTGTGTTTGTTACGTCTTCACGCCTAAATGGCAAAACTGATTTTGATGAATAGGGCATAGGCTACTTTTTCTCTTTTTCTAATCCCCCACTTCCCTAAAGTTGGGGGTGGAAGTTTGTAAGAAGCATTCCGCATAAATAAAAAGGTAAAAAATTGCGGACTATTTGTCACTATTTACCCTGGCTGGAGGTCTTAATTTTTAAGGCACCCACAGGATTCGCCCGGTTAAGCAGACGACAACCTCCTTGGTTGAACTGCGAGATGCCTTTCATAAAAAAAGGACTATTTGTCACTAATACAAAAATCCTGTCAACAACGGAACGAGAAAAAAAATCTGGACAGAATTTGAATTTAAAACCCGGAACTTCAAGTTTTTGAGGCTTAACCTTCATGTTTTAGTTTTGTTGATTGGATTTTGTCATATTTCACAACTGTTGACGTCATTGAAGCTCAAGAGTAATCCACTTATATAGAGAACTTGTAAATAAATGTGGATAATCGTCTATAAAAACCACTAGTTTAGGTACCTGCCTCATCGTCCACGATAAGCGACAAGCGAGTTGTGATTTTTTGACTAGAAATTTAAAGATGAGATTACCATAGATAACACCAAAAAGTTTATTCCGATGTCGCATCAAAAGCTTGCATATGATCTGAGGAGTTATCTCAATTTCTACAAGACTCTAATATCAGGTCCTGATGTGAAACTATGAGACTTTATAAAAAAGAAACATGTTTTCTTTCTGGTTGTGCTCTTCTATTTACTTTTATTTTAAACTAGCTGGCGCCTAGGGATTCACCCGCGTGATATCGAAAAAAAGTATCCTATGTGGTCTTACATACTATCTACCTGTATGCCAAATTTCCGTCCATCAGGATCCTCTCAGCCGTTTTGACGTGAAAGAGAGACAAACATCTATACATACATTCATCCTCACAAACATTCGCATTTATAATATTAGTAGGATTTTGACTTTTCGAATGGTAAATCATAATGACTTGACGAGAATGGCAGATTTGTACTAATTAAAAAAAAAACCAGCCAGGTCATCTTTCGGCCTGTTTTTGTATATCTTTCAAACAACCCGCAAAACCCAGCACGTTCAGCACTTACCTTCCACGTTTTTAGGATAGTAGGATAGAAGTCGGAAGTAGGATACTAGTAGGATTAAGATTAGATACTTAAGTTTCTGGTCCCTTGGAGCTGTATAAAAATCAACTCTACTCTACTACCCAGTCAAAAGTTATGGCCGTTTACATCGCAAGTTTGTACGGAACCTTCGGTTCGCGAGTCCGACTCATGCTTGGCCGGTATTTTTATCATTTCTTCTCTTTATTGACTCAGAACCTGCACCCATTGTTAGGTTCTTGAGTGAGGTAATAGACAATAACATCACATCCTCGTTGGCAGTGAGGTAGAAGCCTAAATTAAAGAAACACTTTAATCACTTTGACGTCAGCAATCTAGTCAATAATTTTAGAACTTGATTATTAAAGTTTTATTTTTAGGTGTAACTAAAAAAAGCGTATCAATACGATTAAAATAATTATATTTTGAAGATGAGAGTTGGCCACGGTTGTTATGGCTTTTAAAAGGTGAAGGAAAACATCTTAAAGTTGTTTATTGGTAACTTATATACAATGTGTTCGGTCATGGACTAGCGATATTCTAGATATTTATGTAACAATTTTTTTTTAATATAGTTACTATTACGATACACATTTGGGTCTAATTCACTTCTGAAGGCAATAATATTTCCTTTCGTTTATATTAAGAAATTATGAGCTTACATTTTCGTAAATTAAGAAAACAAAATTAATGTACAAAAAAATATGTAAATCAACGAAAGTTTTGTAAAGTTTTTTGTGAAAAAAAATGGTCGTTTTTCTATGAAAATTAATAAATTTTTATATAAATAGGTACATAGAATATCGCTAGTCCGTAACCGGACACATTGTATAGCTTAAATCACTATAGTGTCCACGTTTGCGCAGACTACAGAAATCTTGTTGGTTTGCTCGTTTTATCGATCGTCGACCTCATGAACGAGATTGTGATCAAGTGTAGGCCTAGCTAATTATACAAAAACGGACAAGTGCGAGCCGGACTCTGGCACCGAGGGTTCCGTACAAGCTTTCGACATAAACGGTCATATATTTTTACTGCGTAGACATAGAGGGTTGGTTTTTTTTGCAGCTCTAAGAGACTACAGATTAAAGTATATGGTAATATCAGCTTTATACCTCCAAGCATTCCCTAGTATCTTGATAAACAGACAGAACGACGGACAACAAAATTATACTATAGATAATGGTTGCAGCTTACTAATATTATAAAAGTGAGTTTGTTTGTATATTTGTTTGTTACGTCTTCATTCCTAAATAGCCAATAAAAAAAAATTGATGAATTTTGGTATAGAGATAGTTGGAACCCTGGAGACGGACATAGGAAAAGGGGGAGAATGAGGGAAGAAAAGGGGACAGAAGGATACTTTTTTTTCGGTCATAAAGGGTCGGGTTAAAGTTAGCGTTCGCCCAAAGTAATTATGCCATGCGGACGAAGTCGCGGGCAGAATGTAGTACATAAATAAATTTGAGCAAACCTTTAAATTATGCGCAGCAATAAATGCCACTTTTCAGTGTGCGAGACAATCACAAAAGATACTTAAACGTCTTACTTGTCTGTACTGTGGATATTTTCGTTCACGAAAAACAAAGAGAAATGGTAGAAATTTTTTAATTGGAAATTCAGTCGCTGTGATTCGGGCAAAATGTACTTCACGATTTCATTTTGGTTTTGCGAAAGTGAGAGGAAGATTGGTAGCAAGTCTCGATATTCTAAGGAGGAAGAGGTTTTTTTGTGTTAAAAGCTTATAGTTAAATAATAATAACAAACCTAGGTCTTGCTGTGTTGACGCGCGCCTCAAAGATATGTCAGTAAAGCAGAGGAGGCCTGTCGAGGTTGCGGGGTGTTCTAAAGAGATACCGCTGCCCCGGAACATTAAGAGCAAAAAGAAGGAACATGGGTGGGTTTTAATCAGTAAACGCCCCGCCCAGAGCGGGGAAGTTATTTTATAATTTCCCATCCGTAAAAAAAAATATTTAGTCTTCAAGATTAAACAAATTTTGCCAAGGTTGGTCCATAGATTGTTGACTATCTTCACACACTAAGTTCCCTCCATAGCACGGGAAGCACGCTGAGACATTGGTTCCGACTGTCATCTTGAGTAGATAGAAGAATAAAAGTCTGACTACCAGTCTTACCGGTAGGTTTCGTAATTACTCAGATACGGAGTTGTAAAGATATTTGGCTATTATCGCAAAGGCCTCATAATCCTACTATTCTACTTAATATCCTTACTTAATATTATAAAAGCGAAAGTGAGTTTGTTTGTTTGTTTGTTTGTTACCTCTTCACGCTTTAATGGCTGAACCGATTTGGATGAATTTTGGTACAGAGATAGTAGGGAACCAGGAGACGGACATAGGCTAATATTTTTTTGAAAAAAGTGGGATGTGAGGGAGAAAGAGGGAAGAGAAGGGAAAACTTAGCGTTGCTATTACAAATCAATAAGGCGCAAGAGGAACTGTGTTACCCCAAATTTAACGCGGGCGAAGCCGCGGGCGAAAGCTAGTTATGTATAAAAGCGAAAGTTAGTGAAGATGTATGGATGGATGGATGTTTATTACTCTACTACTAAAAACTACTGAATGGATTTTAATTAAACTTTACAATAATATCTATAATATCTAGAATATCAAAAAAATTAAATTATAACAAAAAAAAATTAGAGGTGTCAAGGGACACCCGGATGGAACGAAGTTCCTAAAGAAATGAAAATATCTGGCTTGCTTTCTATAAGAGAGAGAGAGAGACAGTGAAACATGCGACGCCACACAGCTTACAATAGCTTACTATAGCAAAAAGTGTCGTGACAACTTTTCGTAAGAATTTTTTCCGTCTAGCCCCCTTTCACAAACGCGCGATAAGGAACTTCGTTCCAAAAAATGAGATCAGTTATTGTAACATTATGAGTTGTTACGATTAAAATTCATCATTATTAAAGATCATCACGCGGGTTAAAGTTAACGTAAGCCCAAAGTCAGTATACCACGCGGACCAAGTCGCGTGCGGATGCTAGTATAGTTATAAAAACGCTTCGCAGATCATGATTTGGATTTTTGTATAAGTAGATGAAAGTTGGGATCTAACATTACGAATATTATTGAACGCCGCCTAATATTCGATTTGAGTGGTAGCCCTTATACCTGATATGGGTGAAGAGTTGATATACATATTGTAAACCTTAAACTAATAAATAAATAAATATCTTGGGACAACTCACACACGGCTATCTAATCCCAAGCTAAGCAGAGCTTGTGTTATGGTAACCAGACAACTGATATACATACTTATATAATTTATAAATACATACATATTATAGATAAATCACACCCAGACACAGAACAAACAATCATGCTCATCATACAAAGTTTGTCCTGGGTGGGAATCGAACTCACGACCTCCGGCTCAGCAGTCAGGGCCACTAACCACTAGACCAAGAGGCCCCCTTCAAAATAGACAACATTATTCTTAAAATTTCCACATCTTTCCTTTGGCCTTCATTTCCAACTCTATTCATTAACATTCATATCTATCACTCTTTAAGGCACATGTGCTTCGTCCCTCCTCATCACACGTCCCTACCAAGACAAACGACTCTGTAACAGGCGCAACTATCAAACTTCCTGCTTCCTGTGAGCGTTTGAAATTGTGATATTATAATGTTACTATTTAAGCGTTTTACTAAAAACTTTTAACTTAAAATGTGTTTCTAATAAATAATAATTACTAATTATTATAAAAGCGAAAGTGAGTTTGTTTGTTTGTAACGTCTTCACGCTTACATAGCTAAACTGATTTTGATGAATTTTGGTACACAGATAGACCCGGAGACGGACATATGCTAACTTTTTATTGGGAAAAATGAGGGAGAAAGAGGGTAGAAAAGGGAAAACTTAGCTTTGCTATTACAATAAATAAGGCGCTAGGGCAAAACTACAAGTAGCAGGTACCTGCAAATCAGGAGAGAACTGTGTTGCCCCGAATTAAACGCGAGCGAAGCCGCGGGCAAAACCTAGTAGGGCTATATAAATAGGTCTACAGTATGTAGACCTCATTTCTAAATAAAAAAAAAACAAACATAATACACAAAAACTTACTTAAAAATAAAACTCGAGCATTGTTCGAGACGAAACTTCGCTAATTCAATTCTAATGTAACTTTTGTATTAAAAGAAAAAAAGTTTCATCGCGCCCCGCGTTGATAAAAAAAAAACAAAGGATTGCCAGCGAAAATTATTATTGTTACGAGTTTTTTTTTTGTACTGGCAACAATAAGCGACTATAGGCACATAAGGCTGATTACATACAGTTGTTTTTTTAAAGATGGTTTCTAAAGTGCTTGGTAAAACTGGTGGAGGACTGCCACATCGATGACGTGGTTGCTAGCGTTGCGACTGTATGGCATATGGTCATGGGTTCAATTACCGGATCGTGATCGTTCAATGCGAATGTTTGTGAGGATAGATACATGGATGTATAGTTGTTTTTTACTCTTTCACGTCAAAAAGGCTGAACGGATCTTGATGAATTTAGGCAATAATAATAGGGTATTTTTTTCGATATCATGTGGGCGAAACCGCGTGCGCCAGCTAGTTATCTATAAAAACGGCGTAAAAAAATTGTTTTTGTTGTATGGGAGTCCCGTTAAATATTTATTTTATTCTGTTTTTTTTTATCTGTGAATATTTCAACTGTAACTATCACGGTTTATTAGATATAACCTGGTGACAGATGGGCAGAGGGACGGTTTTACCCTTTGGGTCCGGAACCCTAAGAACAACATTTTGTTCGTTATTACCAACATATTGGCACGCATCAAAATAAATATTTCTGAAGTAAATTATAATTAAAACAGTTTATGATAGTCAATAAACTTAAAAATCTTTAAAATGTAGTTTTACAAGCAAAATTAATAAAGAAAATAAAATTATTGATTACTAACTAGCTTTCGCCTGCGGCTTTGCTTGCGTTAAATTCGGTATAAAACACCAAGCAGACCTGCAGTTTTTGCTCTTGCGCCTAATTGATTTGTAATAGCAACGCTAAGTTTTCCCTTTTCTTCCCTCGCTCTCCCGAATATCCCACTTTTTTAAATAAAAAATTAGCCTGTGTCCGTCTCCTGGTTCCCAACTATCTCTGTACCAAAAATCATCGAAATCGGCCATTAAAGCGTGAAGAGGTAACAAACAAACGTACTAACTCACTTTCGCCTTTATAATATTAGTACGGATTACTGATATTATAAACGCCAATGTTTGTGAGGTGGATAAATGTATAGATGTTTGTTACTCTTTCACGTGAAAACGGGTGAACGGATCGTGATGAATTTTGGCACAGAGTCATTACAGTCTGGAATAACACATAGAATACTTTTTTTACGAACATCACTCGTACCAAGCCGTGGGCGCCAGTTAGTTTAGTACAAAATCTTCTTTTAAATCCCGAAGACATTTTCTAACATCTAATTAATTATATTACGAAGCCTGAAACAATGAAAATCAATTTAATTTCCTCTGAAAACTGGTGCCATTCTAAAACAGCCCTTAGGCAGAATTTACACCTCCTTACTAATTAAGATAATGTTCCGTAATAAAGATTCTTGTGAAAACATTTCTGCAGGTACCGAAATAATAAAAAAAGAGTTTTTAATTTGTGAAGACTGAAATTTATTATTGTTTGAATTTTTTAAGAAATGTTTCGATTACTATCTGTATAGAAGATGGGGTATTATTGTGTTTATTTTTTTTTGTTTGCAGTTTTTTTTAAAGGTAGTCAAGGAGGTCGTCCTTTGACATTTTTTTGTGTAATTTAATTCATGAATGATGTTTATTTTACAAGTAAGTTTTTATGAACACTTTTAAACTACATAAGGCCGGGCGGTGTTTGGTAACCGAGTACTCTGAGAAGAAACAGCCATACAAACTCAGAGGTCAGTCTCTTTTAAGGTCTAGACAAAAATCTTGGTCAACTTACATGACAACTAGGATAAATTGGTGTCGAACACGATGGTCTTTTTTAAGAAAGTCTTTAAGAATTTATTATTATCATCTTTTTTATTTTATTTATTTATAACCAAATTATATTAATAGTTAAAACTACACTTATGTTATCGGTTGTAGATAAAACATGAAAATCAAGATAAATTAAATACAGTCACAATTAGATATAACAAAAAAATATAATAGTTAAAAAAATATATATATGATTAGGTACAAAATTATTTAGGTAATTCACGGAGATGCTGACCTTTCTTGAACCTAAAGAAACCACGAAACAACCAAGTAGGCGACCATTAAACATATTATTTATTCAAATATAACTGGATCGGTGATGAAATTAACGCCCCATCTCTTTGTCTAATCAGACATTAAAAGATATAATTTTATTGTTCTCGCAATAATTAAACATGAACATTTTATACAAGGTTTCCGGTAATTAATGGGTAACCTTGAAATGTCTTATAGTACAACTTACGGCCGTCCTGAAAAGAATACGAAACAACATACATCATAAATAGTAGGTTATCCATTAATTATATTACCGGACACCCTGTATGATTCTTTATACTTTGGTCCCGGTTGTCTTTAGCAGCCATTTCAGGTAACCAGTGTCCCGAAAGTTTGACAACCAGTCTTACCAAGGGGTATCGTATTACCTTGTACTAAGTGGGTTGTGGAGAAACGCTCCATGCAAAATACTGGAATTTAGTTGCATCTGGTAAGTCTAGAATCCAACCCCAACTAAGTTGAGAAAAGGTTCCTGTGGATGCCTTGAAATTAACGCTTCCAGCCTTCAAGCCAGGGCAAAAACTTACAAACTACGCAACTATACCCTAAGGGCACCCCACTGTGGTACGATGCTCAGCTTAGGGCGTCGCTGGGAGATCTCAGAATCTAAGTGATATTATTGGTTACTGATTCGAACTTACTGGATCAGCAGCGCGGGGTGGCTCTAGCAAGGGATGGGTGGGGCAGGTACCGGAACGTCGCGACGGGCCTCGTCGGCTTTGAACATTTTTGATATGAAAATATTCCCAATATCCAATTAATAAGTTTTGTAATTAGCTCTGGTTTTTACAAACACTTTGAAGACTAAATAAGGCCGGTGTTTTGTAGTCGACTATTCTGAGAAGAAACAGCCAAAACTCAGAGGTATAGCCTTTTTTAAGGTCTAGACAAAAATCTTGGTCAACTTAAATGAGGACTATGCAGATTAACATCTATGATGAGATGTGTAGTGCAAGCATTTGTCAGCTATCGTGTGGCTCGTCTCATAACTCAAGGCGCTCAACGAGCCGGGGTTGCGGGTTGTTCGAAAGAGATACCACGGCCCCGGAACGTAAAAGGCAATAGAAGGAACCCCCCGCTCCGCACAGAGCGGGGAAAGTTATTTGATGGTTTCCCACCCCAAAAAAAGGTGCTCAATGAACATAATAATTTTGAGTAAAATGATTAAAAATCAAAACATTTAAAATATAAAATAAAGATAGATATATAAAGATATAGATAGATAAAGATATAGAAAGATAAAGATATAGATAGATAAAGATATAGATAGATAAAGGTATAGATAGATAAAGACATAGAATATAGTCAATCACATTTCTGTTCATCGGAAAATAATAACAGGCAACATTTTTCCTGCCTAGCCAAGAAAAACCTTAGCAAAGTCGTAAAGGATAAACGTTTTATGCTAATTGCTGTTCGGGTACCCGTGAAGGGATAAAAAATTGTAATAAATTCGTGTCTCAAGTGTTAAACGGTAGAAAAAAAAACTTTATGACTGTCTATCCCCTTTTAAACGGTGGGGTGAGACCTATTAATTATTTTGTCTAAAGTATTTTAAGGTTTAATCGCCCAGTGCCCATAAAACAAGGTAATTTAATGTAATTTGGTGTTTAGACGTTACGTAGAACAGAATGTTTTTTTTTTCTATTTGCAAAATTATTAAGAACTTACGTACGTTACGTCTTCACGCCTTAATGGCTAAACCGATTTTTATGAATTTTGGTAAAGAGATAGTTGGGACACAGGCTTATTTTTTTTTAATAAAAAGTGAGAAAAATAGGGAAGAAAAGGGGACAGAAAGATATTTTTTAATCGATCATCACGCGGGTTAAAGTTAGCGTTAACCCAAAGTAACTATTATGCCACGCGGACGAAGTCGCAGGCGGAAGCTAGTAACAAAATAAAAGTACTTAATTAAAATTTGTTTGTGTCGCCTCATTGTACTTATAAACTTTACAATTGATCTTGATGCCGGTTTCACCATCATGTAGATCATTATTCCGTAAGGTAAAGGTTCCGTACTGTACCTCAAATGGGAAACTGGAACCCTTATTGGATCATTTTGTTGTCTATCTGTCAAGAACATCTCGGGAACACCTGGAGGTATCGAGTTGAAACTAACCAAATACTCAAGTCTGTGGTCCCTTTGTTACTAGCACAACAGTGAAAATGTACTAATAACTCGTCCCTCGTCCCCACACATCGGCAAATGCACCAAAAACTTCAACTAACATCTTCCCAAAACTTGCACAGCTCACCTTTGATCACAACTCACGACACAGCACTGCCCGTTCATTATTACAGCACTCAATATGCTGACGAAGTTGCTTTCAAGTTTCTGGTCTTAAATTAATTTCACACTCGGTAACTTGTCGGCCTCTACTTGAAATTTACTGCTGCCTCTGTCTTCTTGTTTCGATTTGGAATTATTGGAGCGGCGGCCATGTTTTTTTGTGACGTCACTATGGTGATTGTGTTTTGTTTTTAATTGATTTGTGATTGGAGAAAGTATTTTGTTTTTTAATGTCCTTTTTTGGTATTGTTCGTCATGTCGTTGAGCTCCCTGGGTTATGAGTTAAGCTACACAATAACTGACAAATGCTAAACAAATGCTTGCACTAACTGGACACCTGTCCAGTTAAAATCGATAGTGTCAATTATCTTGTTAAGAAAGCACTACATAGGTTGAGTGGACCTCCATTCAATCTGAGTAGTGCTTTCTTAAAAAGACCATTACAAACACTAATCTGCATAGTCCTCATAATATAAGATTTTTGTCTGTTTAAAGAGACTATAGCCTCTGAGTTTGTTTCGGTTGTTTCTTCTCAGAATATTCAGGCCAAGAGCAAATTAGACTCACGCATCGAGGTTTCAACATAAATCCAGTCTGTATCTTAAAAAAGAATCCTTACTTATATATTATATATATATATATATATATATATATATATATATATATATATATATATATATATATATATATATATATATATATATATATATATATATATATATATTATATATATATTATATATATATATATATATTATATATATATATATCCTTACTAATATTATAAAAGCGAAAGTGAGTTTGTTTATTTGTTTGTTTGTTTGTTACCTCTTCACGCTTTAATGGCTAAACCGATTGTGATGAATTTTGGTACATAGATAGTTGGGAACCAGGAGACGGACATAGGCTAATTTTTATTTAAGAAAAGTGGGATGTGAGGGAGAAAGAGGGAAGAAAAGGGAAAACTTACCGTTGCTATTACAAATCAATAAGGCGCAAGGAGAACTGTGTTACCCCAAATTTAACGCGGGCGAAGCCGCGGGCGAAAGCTAGTCTATTTATAAAATTAGTCTTATTGAGGTTACAAAATATTGGTGGTGGTATTTTTAGATTCAATATTACAGTATTTCGATAATAACTTGCTTAAAAAGGACGATGTGACAAAAATCGGAAGCTACCCGCGATAGTCAACTGTAACGTTTGTGTCAAACGACCCAATCTATACTAATATTATAAAGCTGAAGAGTTTGTTTGTTTGAACGCGCTAATCTCAGGGACTACTGGTTGGAATTGAAAAATTATTTTAGTGTTCGATAGTCCATTTCTTGAGGAAGGCTATAGGCTATATAACATCACGCTACAACAAACAGGTGCTGAGCAGCGTGGGTGAAACCGCGTGAAACAGCTAGTAATTTTGTAAAAACGTAATTTTATTTTCTAATTTCTATCTTTTTGAACTAAAATCAAATATGGCTGCAATAGTAAGAATTTCAACAAGAACTTATAAACAAAACCAATCATCTTCAGCACCATAACCTATCAGAAACGAACAAAACTTGAGATATTGAATTCCTTTCAAAATAACTCTTTAAAGTTTAAACTTCGTCATTGGAAGCAGTTTGAAGTGAAACTGTATGAATCGATAGTTTCCAAGTGTCCCTTCTGTACCCAGTTTGTTCTTATTTTGTTTCGATTATTACTGCAGTGTTGGTTTCTTCGTCTTTTGTATATGTCGTTTTGTATATGTATTTTGCATATGACGGGCCTGTTGGTCTAGTGGTTAGTGGCCCTGACCGCTGAGCCGGAGGTCGTGGGTTCGATTCCCACCCAGGACAAACTTTGTGTGATGAGCATAATTGTTTGTTCTGTGTCTGGGTGGGATTTATCTATAATATGTATGTATTTATAAATTATATAAGTATGTATATCAGTTGTCTGGTTACCATTACACAAGCTCTGCTTAGCTTGGAATCGGATAGCCGTGTGTGAGTTGTCCCAAGATATTTATTTATTTATTATTTTTCAGAATGCTTGGTGGGTTCAAAAATCTATGATTTTGAACACTTTCGTTTTTGCCCAAAACCTAAACTATTATAGAAAGTACCTTTTTTTATTACTCATCATTATTATAATTAAATTAATTACTAAATATATACAAGTAAAAAATAGAAAATTACAGGGCGTCAAAAAATTCGTCCGTACCGCCGTCAACAGGTAAAGTGCCCAGAAGGCTGGCAGCATTACCGCGTTAGATGGCAATGCTTATTTTTTGTGCAAAAAACAGGACAGCCCTCTGGTCACGAGAAGAATCGACCAACCGCTTGGCGATTTCTCGAAACTATTATAGATGTATTATATCCGTATTCTACAGCTGTTTTTCTCCAAAACTGATGGCACCACACAGTTTTTATGTAAAGAAAAGCGATTAATAGAATAAGTAAATGTAAGTAAAGATTAATAAAAGCTTGTGTCACCTTATTCCAGATGCGATCCCTCAAAGAGGTTGTAAGTAAAACTTTAAGTTAGATAACTTAAAAATCAGGCGTAATATAAGTGAGAAAAGAATGTTAAAAATAGACGAACTGCCACGTCTTGATACGTTAAACTTTTATCGACAGCAATCAGTTAAGTCTTGCAAGTAGATCAAGATTTTCGCAGGTATAGAAAGTGATACGCGGTAATGGATTGTGTAAGGAATGATATGAAGGAGAAAGGAGTAAATGATGCCGTGACGTCTGATAGGGGAGAATGGAAGAAGAAAACGTATCGTGACGACCCCAAATAGAATAAGCCAAGGGCAGGAAAATTTCCAAGAGATGCACGTACAAAACAATTACAACTTTCACTTTCAATATTCAACATTGTTAATTTTCGTGTTTGTCTTGCTTGGCCTAAAAAGAAAACTTTGTTAAGGGCATAAGCAGACGACCTTAACAAAGTCACCTCGACACTATGTATGATGAGAATTCGACAAGAAATATGAGCAAAACTCATTGTACAGACGCCTGCACATCAAGCTACTACAATCTGTCAGATTTCTTTGATAGATTTTCGACTTTATTTCTAAAGTATTAGGTTCAAGGTTCATTGGGAAAAATTGACAGTTTCGGGTAGCTTGGGACCTGCAGGCGTCTGTACCTACCCAGTTAAATTTTTTTTCATGATGTGATATCGAAAAAAGAAATAATAATAATAAATCCTATGAGTTATTCTAGACTATAATCTACCTCAGTGCCTCTGTAATTTATTTAAACGAACAATAGTAACAAAATGGTTTATTTTTATAAAATCCTATCACCTATGTTCTACAGTAATAGGATAGCGTTGTGTGTGAGTGGGCAAACGCTTAAAGCAATTCTATCATTAGTTACCTGTCATTAAGAAAAATCTAGTACCTTCTCAATTTAAACTTTAAACCTTGTCTGTCATTACTCCATGCAAATATTCCGAAGTTAGATAGGTATTTATTTTGAGTATCCTAAACGCACTTTAAAAATACCGATTCCTTAAAGTACAGTCATGCACAAAAACACCTCGACGTACAACGATTTCAAATGTTTTTTCGACTCTTGACCTCCTCGCAAGCGAGACTCTCATTATTCCGTAGAGAAGAACTCTTATCTTCGTACAACGCCAGTGCTTGGCAGTAATTATTATTTTACAAGTGCACAAGGTACGGAACAAAACCTTTTTCTTCGTCATTATACTTCAGGTGATTGAGTGCGTAGAACACTTTGTCATGTCGGAGACTTACGCCCCTTTGGCTCGACATGGCTTTAATAACGCTACAGGTTTTTAAATGATTGTGTAGGCGTTTAAATGTTTCTAAACGTCATTTACTTTGTAAGAGCTTGTTGCTACATAATAAATGCCTTGCGGGTCGATCTTCAATGTTAGCCGCGCTTGTCAAGATCGATCTGTTGATCGGTGATTAGTCAACCTATATTGTAAAATAATGTAAACGAACTTACTTGATGTAAAATTAGATTATAATTCTCTTATCCTATCTTCCTTACTAATATTATAAAAGCCAAAGTGAGTTTGTTTGTTTTTTACCTCTTCACGCTTTAATAGCTAAACCGATGTTGATGCATTTTTGTACAGAGATAGTTGGGAACCAGGAGACGGACATAGGCTAATATTTTTTTGAAAAAAGTGGGATGTGAGGGAGAAAGAGAGAAGAAAGGGGAAAACTTAGCGTTGCTATTACAAATCAATAAGGCGCAAGGGGAACTGTGTTACCCCAAATTTAACGCGGGCGAAGCCGCGGGCGAAAGCTAGTCAACCTATATTGTAAAATAATGTAAACGAACTTACTTGATGTAAAATTAGATTATAATTCTCTTATATATAAATAATTGTGAAATAACAAACACGTGGAGTTGTATTTTTGTTTTTTTTTTCTGCTATCTTGTGTTGCAAGAAGCATTTGGGTAAGCGGAAAAATTGGGTACGAGAATAATTATATTATCTTGAGTCTTAAGTTATTAATCGGAGGGCACGGCAGTGCCCCCGCAATATTTCTTACACAATACAATAACTTACTTCAACAACAGAAGTAAATTAAATATTATCGATACCCGAAATTGTTACATTAATAATAAATTTCGCAATCCAGTTGAAAATAATATCGTC
Source organism: Ochropleura leucogaster (assembly GCA_958449745.1). Classification (NCBI taxonomy): domain Eukaryota; kingdom Metazoa; phylum Arthropoda; class Insecta; order Lepidoptera; family Noctuidae; genus Ochropleura; species Ochropleura leucogaster. Next base: position 3,024,084 of record OY288220.1, on the reverse strand, counting down.
GAAATAAACTTTGTTGCGACAGTCTCGATACAACTTTCATAGTAGTTTCAGAACTTATTTATAGAAGTTTATTACAAATATTTCGAGTACTGAAATAAGAGGTATTGTAACTAGGGTTGTAACTCGTTTTAGAAAAAAATTATGTTATCTAGATGCAACGACGGTTGACGATACATCTAAATCGCTCTAAAAAAAAACTCAAAATAATCTGAATTAAAAAAACAATTTTGGTCTAAAGAGTGTCAACAATAAATAGCTACAAGTTTTTTTTAAATAAAAAATGCCCACCTTTGTCGGGAACAGGGTTCAAGCTACCGGCAGTCAGGGCTCCAGAGAGAACATCCATACGAACCATATCCAGGAGAACCGCTTTCTATATCTGTATTTCTGTAAAAACCCTTGGGTTTTGATACAGAAAGCGGTTCTCCAGACCTCTGACGAGAACCTCCTCCTCCTTATTGGTCGAGGCTTTTGGCAATAAAACAATTGGCTGTAACGACTATGGGCACAATAATCGCTAAGTCCCCATCCCACGTGTCGAGAACCTCGCGAACCAAGTCAATATGCTTAATTTGTTTATCGTTTTCAGTTTTTTTTTTAAATGTAACTTTAAATGTGATAAAATGTTTAAACTAGAATAAAAGCACTAACATTAACGTATATTTATGGAAATTATTAACTGATACTACTCAATTACCTGCCTATGTAGGTAACTGGAGCCTATGAAAAAAGTACTTTCTTACCAAACGTAATTTACAAGACTTAAGAAATACTTGATTAGTTTCGTTGACTTTTTGTTGCACTGAATATTTTTCCGACGATAAATTAACTACGATAAATTAACTATAGAAGTGTGACAGCCCTAACTCTAACTTTTTTGATCCCCCGTCAAACTGTCTGCGAAGAAACGGCGTTTTATTATACAAGGAAGTTTTCACGTATCTTATTTATAAAACTTCACATACTGTCAATACGGTGCAGAAATTATTTTTGAGAGAAAGAAGGCTTATACATAAATTTCCTATGTGCTTATCGCTTTAACCCCCGAATACTGAAACGTCACTCAAAATGTGAGCTGCTTAACATTTGAGCAGCTCTTAAACTTTAGATTATGTATGGTCAAATGTCACTTCTGAGTCTCTGTTAAACTTAAGTGGGACTTAAATTTTGAGTAAGGTTTTTGAGATTTACGACCATCTTAGAAGGCGGAGCGTCAGACGGGAGATGCAAAATGTGGAGAAAAAAATATTTCATCGCTCCATACTTCATCAACCCGAAGGAATAACTGCCACCTGGATACGAACTGTGGTGGCAAATCTGGAAATCTCATAAACGACCAAAGACCTAGACGAGACTAATATGACCACGGTTGACGACTATAGATATAATCCAGTACCACCGTGGGGTGGTACTGGATTATACCCATACATACCTATTTTGTTTTCTATTTTTGTTATTATTTAATTTTGATCTCATTTGGTTTTCTTTTTGTAGCAATTTACCTTTTCTTTGCCTTCTGTTATATCCTAAAAATAGTGTATTTTTTGTTTTTGTAGTTTTTTTAGTATAAATTCATAGTTATTATTGTTATTACTCACATAGTATAAAAAAAATAACTAACTTGTAATTGGCATCTGTATATTTTCAATCCTTACTAATATTATAAAAGCGAAAGTGAGTTTGTTCGTATGTTACCTCTTCACGCTTTAATGGCTAAACCGATTGTGACGAATTTTGGTACATAGATAGTTGGGAACCAGGAGACGGACATAGGCTAATTTTTATTTAAAAAAGTGGGATGTGAGGGAGAAAGAAAAGGGAAAACTTAGCGTTGCTATTACAAATCAATAAGGCAAGGGGGACTGAGTTACCCCACATTTAACGCGGGCGAAGCCTTGGGCGAAAGCTAGTACTATATTAATCTTTATTTTTTTTTATATTCTTATAAAGAAATTTTCGGTGATAATAAAAAAATCTGGTCTACTCCAAACAGAATGCTAGTGTGGTGCCCCTATTCAGGATATTTCTTTTTCTTTAAAAAAGCGTTTCCCCACACTAGGAATTTCACCTGTATCGTGTGTGCGTTTACAAACATTTTTAAAAAGCTGTAGAATTATGCGTACAGACAGCTTGGCTACATCTGATATTTTAAAAATTTCTGTGGTATCATTACTGAGATTCAACGCAGTCAGAGCCGTAGGCAAAAACCAGTATGTCAATATTTTAATAATGTAACATTGCACCGTCTCTCATCTCTCCGTAGGTACAATGTATAATGTTATTTTGTTGTTTTTTTTAGTTGTATACTTTTAGAGGACAGTCTTATAGTGTACTAGTTTTCGCTCGCGACTTCATCCACGTGGCATAGTTACTTTGGGCTAACGGTAACTTTAAACCGCGTGATGATTGAAAAACAATATCTTTCTCGCCCCTTTTCTTGCCTCTATCTCCCCCTTTTCCTATATTTTTTTCTTGTCTTCTGTTCTTTTATCTTGTGTCCGTTTCCAGGGTCCCAACTATCTTTGTACCAAAATTCATCAAAATCGGTTAAGCCATTTAGTCGTGAAGACGTAACAAACAAACAAACTCACTTTCGCTTTTATAATATTAGTTAGAATAGTACCTTACTGGTGAGGTTCTTCAGAGAAGTCAACTGGCGCGCGTGTATGACCAAAAGTATAAACGTAGACGAGGAAAAAGGAGCATGACACACATTCCCCTTTGTTTTGCAGATTGGAAATCATCAAATTACTTCCCCTGCCCAGAGCAAGGGAAGTAATTTGATGATTTGCGGAGAGGAAGGGAGTGTATGACTTGTACTGACTAAAACCTACCCATGTTCCTTCTTTTGCCCTTCACGTTCCGGGGCCGCAGTATCTCTTTCGAAAAACCTTCGACCCCGGCAGGACACATAACACTTCTTTTCATCATAGAGAAATTATTTTCTGTTTGCAATGTTGCTGATTTTTTATTAATACGGATTATAGAAGTACTAAGTTAGTCTAAAAGCGCTGTAAGTTTATATAACATCTAATGAGGTGCTTTATAAACTTGTACCTATGCTTTGCGCTTACTATCTAATTTTAAACTTTTAAAGATGTAGATATTTGTTGTGTGCAATATGACGTACAAACCTCTTTTTCCGATGGGACATCATCAATTAACTTCCCCCGCTCTGGGAGGAGGGGAAAGGGGGAAGGGAGTGTCAGGCTTTTACGGACTAAAACTCATCCAAGTTGCTTCTTTTGCCTGTTTTGTTTCGGGGCCGCGGTATCTATTTCAAACAACCCGCAACCCCAGCAGGCAGTGGCCCTGGCAGGCCCCTCTGCGTTGTTGACAGCTCCTTAAAGCGCACGTGGAACACGAACACACCGTTGGCCTGTCGGCAATAATAGACGGACGGACGGTTAGCTACTCATTGCTGACCATCCATAGACCCTACAGTGGCCGGGAGTCCTCTCGCGTCTCCCGCGTTTGCTTGCATAAATGCTTCACAGAAGGAGGTGGCCGCTTCCCATTCCCTCTCGCTCCGGACCCTGGACATGGTCGCTGCCGCCGATGGCCTCTGCGTGGACACAGTGGTGCTCCATCCAAGCGGGGCAGACCGCCACAGGATGCTTCAGCTTCACCGTGTGAATGATCGTCACTATGATGACACCCGTGCATTTCTCTGCCACAATGAGAGATTTATGAAACTTACCCCCGAATACTGAAACGTCACTCAAAATTTAAGTCCCACTTAAATTTAACAGAGACTCAGAAGTGACGTTTGACCATACAAAATCTAAAGTTTAAGAGCTGCTCAAATGTTAAGCAGCCCTCACATTTTGAGTGACGTTTCAGTATTCGGGGGTAATACTTGTACGATTATCTGGTAGTTTGAGTACTATAAGCGACCTACACAAATGTCCTTTTTTGGTATTGTTCGTTGTGTCGTTGAGCTACTTGAGTTATGAGTCGAGCTACACGACAACTGACAAACGTTTGCCCTGACTGGACACTCAATCTGTGTGGTGTTTTCTTAAGACCATTTAGACACTAATCTGCATAGTCCTCATATAAGGTGACCAAGATTTTTGTCTGGACCTTAAAAGAGACTTTGTTTGAGTTTGTTTCGACTGTTTCTTCTCAGAGCAGTCGGGTACGAAACACCGGCCTCATCTATTTTTTTAAACAGACGTGTAAGTGTTTGTAAAAACCTACGTGCAAAATACACAACATTAAAATCATTTATATGTTATTATCCCCTGAAAAACAAAAAAAACACCACCCGATTTAAGTAACTTCCAAGAAAACCTAATAAAATTTAGCTTAAATGAACTCCCTTAATTAGACGTATGTCCTTTATTAAATTTATTAACTGAAAAATTAATACAGAAGAAGAAAATATCCATCTTAATTTGAATCTCAATTTAAAACCACGGTAACCATATTAGATGCCCAGTATTATGTTCAAGTACTTAAAATGTCTTTTTGCCCGTCTTTTCCTCCCGACAAAGTTATCTCGTTAAATGCACCAAGAGTTTGCAAGACAAGAGGGCAACTTTGAAAACTTTGACCAGTGTAAGGAGGACGCTAGAAACTCCTACGGTTGTATTAAAAAAGTTCGGGATGTAAAGACTACGAAGGTCTCTTTAATTTGGCCGTTTAACCCGTCGCGGAATTTGAGGGGTTAATATTTGTCTTGTGCTGTATAAAAATTTAATGTTTGCGCGTTTCTCAGTTTTGGTGAGCAGAGCTTAATGGCAGAAACTCATTTGTTGACTGTAGTCTAGTTGGTTTGCTATTTTTTTTGCTTTATAAGTTCAGTTAAGATTAGATTAGAGGATCTCGAGGCTAAATGATAGCAGCCGCTCGGGTCGATCTTAAGGTTAAGCCGCGCTTGCCTAGGTTGGTCTGTGGATGGGTGACCACCCGTGACATACCGAGTTTCCTCCGTGCCTCGGAAAGCACGTTAAGCCGTTGGTCCCGGCTGTCGTTTGTAGATCTTTGACAGTCGTTACAGGTAGTCAGTGTTCCGAAAGTCTGACAACCAGTCTTACCAAGGGGTATCGTATTACCCAGTATTAACTGGGTTGTGGAGGTCAGATAGGCAGTCGCTCCATGTAAAATACTGATATTCAGCTGCATCCGGTTAGACTGGAAGCCGACCCCAACATAGTTGGGAAAAGGCTAGGCAGACGATGAGGTTCAGTTAAGATTTGTTATAGAAGAGCTCGCTACTATACAATGTGTCCGGTCATGGTCTGGCGGCATTCTAGATAGTTATCAAGTTATACACTTGGGTCTAACTCACTTCCCTGCTTTTAGGCAGCTATTTTGAGACATTCAAATCAAATCAAATCAAATCATTTATTTCAATTAGACCATTACAGGCACTTTTGAATGTCAAGAAACAAAATGAATCTACAGTCCCGGTCACAAGGCATAATAACTTGTGAAAGTACTGCAGTTGCCCATTCCAAAGCGTTGATCTCTATGGAGAAGAATGGGCAAGAAACTCCATGGACACTCTTTTAAATTCTAATATTTTTACAAAATAGTATTTACATCATTCGTGTTGAGATTATACAAATATGTGAGAACGATGTAGAAAGACGTGCACAGTAAGAGCGTCCAGAGTAAATAAAAAACAAAATTCAATTTAAATGTAAATAAATTAAAAATGACCGTGGTAGTTAAAAAATGACCAGTCCCAACTGACAGCGCCCGTTCACGAACATGACGTATGGATCAGCCCCATTCAGCTCGACCATTTTGAAGGGAGCTAAATGACCCGACACACTCGCCACCATCAGCGAGACATTTAAGTGAGCATGACACTATTAACCACCAGGGCTTCGTCAAGTCAATGATAATACATAGCACTCACATATGGGCTTAATAATTATACAATACTAGAGAATTGATTCTATACATTGCAAAGATAGTCTTACAATCTTCTGCAGCTTCCACTATAGCTTCGGATACTTATTAATGAGTTTACCCCTATGCTTGAGGAGCAGGACCAGCATTGAGCCAAGCATTTTTATCATCAATATAATCCCCCAACTTATAATATGCTTGCCTACATAGTGTGCGTTTAATACAAGATTTAAATTTCGTTTCATTCAGTTGAAGAATGTGGGGAGGTATTTTATTGTAGCATTTCAAACAGTACCCCATGAAAGATGAGTCTACTTTAGCTAACCTGAAACCTGGTTGAACTAATTGGTCCCTATTTCTAGTATTAAAATTGTGTCTGTCACCTCTTTTACTAAAAAGATGCGAGTTTTTCCTGACATACATGATGTTTTCATAAATATATTGACAAGGTACTGTCATGATGTTAATATCCTTAAACTGTTCCCTTAAAGAATCTCGCCTACGTAGGTTATATATGGCTCTAATGGCTCTTTTCTGCAGAATAAATATAGACTCGATGTCTGCAGCCCGTCCCCAAAGTAAAATACCGTATGACATTATACTATGAAAATAACTAAAATAGACTAGTCTCGCGGTATCAACATCAGTAAACTGACGGATTTTTCTAACAGCATATGCTGCTGAACTAAGGCGTCCTGCAAGAGATGTTATATGCGGACCCCATTGTAGCTTTGAATCGAGTGTTATTCCCAAGAAAACAGTTTTTTCGACAAATTCTAGTTTCTCCTGATTCAATACTATGTCACACTCACTGTTTTTGACATTTGGTAGAGCAAATCTTATACACTTCGTTTTTTTCCCATTTAATACTAAATTATTAGCGGTAAACCAATTATGTACCTGCATTAGGGCATTATTTACGTCGTCAGGATTTGTGGCACGTCTGTTTATCTTAAATATTAAAGAGGTATCGTCAGCAAACAACACCATTTGTGGTTGGTTTTTAAATAAATGGGGTAGATCATTAATATATACTAAAAAGAGGAAGGGACCTAATATCGATCCTTGTGGTACACCCATCTTTACATTTAAACCCATTGAATTGACACCATTTATTTGTACTTGCTGCTGTCTATCATTTAAATACGATTTTACTAAACTAAGGGCAAGTTTCCCTAGGCCGTAATGTTCAAGTTTTAAGAGAAGGGTTTCGTGGTTCACGCAATCAAATGCTTTTGAGAGGTCACAAAAGATCCCTATGGCATCCTGTGCCTCTTCCCACGCAGTAAATATGTGTTTTAATAGGGTGACACCGGCGTCAGTGGTACAACGTCCTTTGGTGAAACCATACTGTTTTTCATGTAATATTTTATTGGTGTTAAAGTGGTTGAGCATTTGGTTAAGCATTACCTTTTCAAACACCTTGCTGAAAACCGGCAAAACGGATACGGGTCTATAATTATTGGTGTCTTTACTGTCCCCAGATTTGAAAAGCGGTATTACCTTGCTGTATTTCATAAGGTCCGGGAAGATTCCTTGGTCCACACACAAATTAAATATTAAGGCTAAGTACGGTGCTATAGTCTCAATGATAGCTTGACAAACTTTAATTGACAATCCCCAAAGGTCTTCGGTTAATTTGATTTTTATTTGTTTAAAAGCTTTAATGACTACAGTGGGGTTAATATGCTTAAACTGAAACTCAACCGAGCATGGTAAAACGTTTGCTCTTAATAACTCAACAGAAAGCAAGGGTGAGGAATTTAACGTTTCTGTAGTTTTAATTGGGATACTAGTAAAGAAATCCACAAATTCTTGAGCAACTTCGTTTTTAGTGGTTAGAAGACCACGTGAAGACTCTAGTGTAATATCATTATTATATTTTCTATTTCTATTAGTTTCGCTATTGATTATTTTCCAAACCGTCTTAATTTTATTATCAGCGGATTTAATCTTGTTGCTTATGAATAAGGCTTTAGCTACCTTGCAGGTGTTTTTAAACATTTTTGAGTAAGTAGCAACATAGCGATTGAATGTTTCCGAGTTGATGTAAGGCTTAAGGCCGTAAAGCTCAAACAGTCGTTCCCTACTTTTTCTTATACCCTTAGTTGCCCAATCACTAAACATAAACTTTGGGCTAATAGATTTAGTTTTTATTTTTAGCGTATCATTGAACTCTGTGTAGACAACCGAAAAGAATTCCTCATAAAAATGATTTACATTATTAATATCATATCCCGGAATGCCTAAATTACTTATTAAATTATTGTTAAATTTATTTAAATTGCTTGGTGTTATTTGTCTAGACTGTATCTGAATTTTTTGTGATGATGTGTAGGACTCGAAAACGACGGTTTGACCGCTGTGATCAGAGGGAAGGTAATTTACAATGGATTTATCTAAGAAGTCGCAGCAACAGAAAACGTTATCAATACATGTAGCGGTATTTGTAGTAATTCGGGTTGGCTCCGAAAACACATTCAACAAATTAAATGATTTAAAAAGATTTAAGAATCTACTGCTATTTGAATTTTCATCTAAAATATTGATGTTAAAGTCACCACAGATGGCTAGCGATTTATTACCTGTTGCAAGTTTTGCCAAAGCATCTTCCATTACTGACTCAAATATCGAGTAGTTTTGATAATTTGGGGGCCTGTAAACACACACTATGACATGCCTATCCAGCTCAACACAAGACAATTCAATATTATGTTCAACCGATAGATCAATTATATCAGTACGACTTCTAAATTTAATACTATTTTTGACTAAGATTAGTGAACCCCCACGCGTCTTAGATTTACGGTTAAAGCAACTGCCTACACTGTAATTTTCATAATTAATTAACATTTCATGATCTTTTAGCCAATGTTCGGTGAAACATACAATATCAAACTTGGTTTTTTCTAAAAACAATTCAATCTCTAGTTGTTTTGAAGAGAAACCTTGAATATTTTGATGAAATAATTTCAAGGAATTCTGCTTAGCCCCTTTTTTAAATTTAACTATTTGAGAGCCAGAAGGTACCTTGGTGTCTGTTGTCTTACTAGCTAGTTTAAATGAGCCGGAGTGAGCGACAATACTCCCCCGCCTTCCTTGTAAAAAGGTTTATTAGTATAAGTACTAATATTCGCCGTGTTAATAATATAAGAAAACATAGACATAATATTTATGTCCGAGTGAATATTATAAGCTAATAGCCTAGCTATTTTGTGTCTACAACTAGTAGGTAGAAACACACTACCCCGTGTCGAAATAAGCTTATCAACAACAGTGTTGACATCAAGATATACAAGCTTGTCACAATAGTGACCTACCAAGAAATGCATATGCTTATTCAGCATGTGAATGTAATTGTTCTGTTTGTTTGACTTTTTAGATAAGTATGGAAAAGCACACAATATTATTTTACGACAGTTCAACTTTAACAACTCAGTTACACTATCTGTGATGTCTTCCTTCTTAATTTTTGAACTATTTCCTATAAATATGGTTAGATCAGTATTTTTGCTATAAACATTTCCAGTTACTAATGCCATTATCTGCTTATAAGTTAACCCTGGCATACAATTATTTTGACTGGGAAAGCTCAGGTTATTACTTAATAATTTACCTACACCCCTTCCAATACTATCTGAGAACATTACTGAGTGAGAACATTCACAACTTTCACATATCTCAGTCTGTACCACCTGTAAGTTATTTTGTGGAATATTATCTGTTTCTTGGTTTATTAGACAGTCCAGAGGCAAATTCTCAGCCTGGGACGGGTCCTCCATTACCTCAGGCTGGATAGTGTCATGGTTGGAAACTGTCTGGCAACTACATTGACACATCACCAACTCATTTGCTGCAAGAATATGTTCCCTTATTTGGTTCTGCGAACTCACATATTTACTAGAAAGGGAACTAAGTGATTCCTGAAGTGCCACTATTTCAGATTGCAAATGCTCAGTATCAATATTATAGATTTTAATACTGTCTTCTAATTTGATTTGATAATTTTTTAACTTTTTTACTAAATCAACACGCTCTTTTCTTAGTGGAATATTTTTAGAAAAGAGTTTATATTGTTTCCTAAATTGATAACATTTTTTAATTAATCTATTTAGTTTAGCATATTTTTTATTTTTTTTATTGCTTACTGTATAATTTTGTTTCAATAAGGAATCTTCAGTCAAATCAATAGTTACTAAGGAAGGGGAGTTACAATTACTGTTTAACAATTCTGTATATAAGCGGTTTGTTTCTATAACCTGAGTACTTTCTTTTAGTCTCTGTAACTTTAAGATGCGACTATTGGCATGAATTAATTCATCTTCTAGGTCCCTAATTTTAGATAAAGCCTCCTCATATAAATTACTGCAATTGCTGAAACCATCTGTGACCACCTTCAGCTGATCCCGTTCATCAACAACGTCCAAGTATTGCTGATGAAGGTCTATTATCTGCCTTTTCAAGGAAGAGTTTTTGCCATTAACTTTGACGACTTCCACCTCACTTTCTTCTCTCTCCTGTAACAGTTGTTGGACTTGGAGTTTTGATTCTTTAAGTTCTTGGAGGGCCGTTCTTAACTTAAGATCCATCTCCTGAGCAGTAGCCTTACGGGTCATCACAGGCATGGTTTCAGGATTAGTTACTGAAAGATAGAAATAAAGAAACGGTGAGAACTAACAGAATAGACAAATACAGAAAAGTTAGCAGTGAAAAGGGAAAAAAAAACAAAAAACAAAGGGCAAATAGTTCAGATATGAAATTAAATGAGGTAGGATGTTTTATTAAGTTTAAAAGATTATCTTTATATTAAATTAATCTAAAAGAATATTGAATTTTACTGGTTTTTATCAACCTATTTATACTTTTGCTTAAGTGGGTAGGCTGCTTAGATGAAAAACACAAGAAAAATAAATTAATGCAGTTCATTCATATATTATATCTAGACAAAATGATCATTAATGTTATTAATAAGCATGAATATATGAATACCAAAGTTATGGAAAGACTATCACAATTTTGTTGTGATTATTAATTACAATTTTAGGTTGTCAACAAAGCCATTTAGAACCATTATAGGGTAATAAATCAGCACAAAATTAAATCTAGAATTGGCATGGATGTTCTAAATAATTAAAGTGACGAGTGTGTGCTATTATTTAATCAAAGTAAACAATACTTCCCTGAATTGTCCGTATATTAAAGTACAGGTAAAACGTCAGCTGATGTTTGAAGGTTACCGGTAACTATGTATTACCGAAAAACTTTATGGATTATCGTGAAAACAATAATCCTGGGCTTTTACACATTTACTATCCGATTGCGCAAATAATTACACTATATTATTACTTATTTACTAATTAAACTTAATTTTAAAATACGGAGCCAAAATTTTACATGTCACTCGGGCAGTGTTGCCTGAAACATTCTCTATGCGTGTACAAAAAATAATCTTACCTCTCATAGTTTTGGTCTTAATAGTAGTAATAGGTTTATTCAGAGGGCAACAATATTGTCTATCTTTTAAATGACGAAAAGATATGGCCACTTTTTTTTTAAACTGAATTTTTTACTGTATCATGAGTGCGTTTACAAACATTTAAACACGCATATACAAACAGCCAGACCCGGAACAACCCAAAATCGAACCCATTACATACAGCACGACAGTCAATCGCTTAGCCACTGCGCCAACTGTGCCGTTTATATCGCCAGTTTGTACGGAACCTCCAGTGTACGAGTTTGACATGCACTTGCCCGGCTTTTTCTACATTAAATTTAAGTCAGCTTTGTGAAGAGAGAATCATTATCCTTCATTATATTATAAAAAGCTAAAACCAGTCTTCACGCCTAAATCACTAAACCGATTTTGATGAATTTTAAAGTGAGAAATGAGGGAAAAAAAGGGGAAAACTTAGCTACCTGCAAATCAGAAAAGGGGAACTGTGTTACCTTGAATTTAACGCGAGCGAAGCCGCAGGTGAAAGCTAGTACCTAAATGATATATATGTTATGATATTATAAGTCAGAAGCAAACACACAGAACCAGAGAGAACTCTAGATTTTGTATAATAAGTCAATAGATTACACAAACAACTTGTCGCTCTGAGAAAGTTTACTGTTGTACGGTATGCTTCTGACGTTTCTGATGTCTGAGATTTGCCAGAAAACTAGTTTATGTTGTTTATGGTCGAAGTTTTAGTAGGAGATTAGATAGAGAGAAAAAGTATTTATTATAGTGGTATGTTTAATGTTTTCTATTAAAAAAATACATAAACATGTTGATGGACGGAGAGCGAGAGGAAGGCCAAAGAAAAGATGGATGGATTGCGTAAGGAATGATATGAAGGAGAAAGGAGTAAATGATGCCGCCGATGTGTGTGACGTCTGATAGGAGAGAATGGAAGAAGAAAAGGTGTTGGGCCGACCCCAAATAGAATGGGACAAGGGCAGGAAAATAATGATGATGAAAAAAATACATAAACAACTTTTTGTTTTGACAAAACTCAGGCCGAAAGTACACGGGTCACTAAATTTTAACAAATAATAAACAAAATAAATCAATCAAAATATTTTTGTTTCACATAGGTCTAAGCACTTATAAAACGTCGAGAATAGATGCACGGTTCGAGTTGTTCGTTTTCTATGGAGAAGAACCGGCAAGAAACAGAACAGGAATATGTTTATATATAAATATTTATAATGATACTAGCGGCCCGGTACGTGCTTCGCTACGTATTTACAAAAAAATGTGATGCAGCGCCTTCTGCCGGACAACATTGTGAATTTAAACCATTCCCAGATCCCCTTGAACACACACAAAAAAATTCATTAAAATCGGTCCTGTCGTTTGAGAGAAGTTCAGTGACATACACACTCACAGAAGAATTATATATATAAAGATAATATTGTTTGTGACATACAACATCATGCATAGTTTTAACTTCTCATTTAAAATTTTTGGTCGGTTATTAAGTATAAAACAGCAATACTTATTTGGTCAAAATTCATGAAAGGCCAGATAAAAAAAAATACTAATAAAAAAAAAGTGTAGGGGTGGGGTGTTCACAAAGATGTACTGAATACGTGATAATCTTTTGTGCGTCGATGTCCATTTTTATAATGTACTAGCTTTCGCCCGCGGCTTCGCCCGCGTTAAACTTGGGGTAACACAGTTCCCCTTGCGCCTAATTAAAGTTTTCTCTTTTCTTCCCTCTTTCTCCCTCACATCCCACTTTTTTCAAAAAAAATATTAGCCTATGTCTCCTGGTTCTCAACTATATCTGTACCAAAATTCATCAAAATCGGTGTAGCCATTAAAGCGTGAAGAGGTAACAAACAAACAAACAAACAAACTCACTTTCGCTTTTATAATATTAGTAAGGATTCTACAATACCTACATTCTATGCCTATGCCGATCCTTAAAACAACCGCCGAAGACGCTCCGGGCGCCGGGTGCCGCGCGACGAGTCTCGACCACCGTAGATGCAGGTCTGTGGACGGTGAGCAACGGGTAGCTCACCGTCTGTCCTTCTGGAACGACAGGCCGTTTTGACAGCGCGTTCGTGTTCAACGCGTGCCTCTATAAGATGGCAACAAAACTGAAGAGCCTACCGGGGCCACCACGACGTTGTGGGTTGACCAAAATAGACACCGTGGCCCCGGAACATAAAGGGCTATAGAAGGAACATGGGCGGGTTTCCCATCTGTAAAAACGGTAGGTTTTAGTCAGTAAAAGTCTGGCATTCCCCCCCGCTCTGCCCAGAGCAGGGAAAGTTATTTGATGAATCCATTCTCAAAAAAATAAAATTTCCTATGCCAATGAATTTTTCATTTGATTTCACCTCTTCAAAAATTATTTAGGATTAACTTTCTTCATTTTAATCCCCTCTTTGATGGTAATTCTCTTAACGAGAGCCTAATCTTTAAGTTCAAAAGTTTCCAAAAGAAATCTCCTGTAATGAGAACGGCTAAGCAAAAGATTTTAAAGAAATAATCTTTGAAAACATAATCTGTGCATTTACTTAAGTAAACTTCAAACGAAGTGTTAAGCAGCTAAGGGATTGAAGTTCATTGACGTAATTCTCAAGTTTTTGTTAAGATGGGTATTGTTTTTGCCAAAAGTTAGAAGTTGCTATCAACTTGGGTGTTTCGGCCATTATCGATATTTTCCTGCCCTTATTTAAATTCTAAAACAATCCATTTGATGTTTTACAATACGCAAAAAAGACCATAGTCTATTCTGAGGTCCGTATAAAATGACTTAAGTGAGTACTATGCAGACAAGTGTCTGAAATGTTTTTTTTTAAAAGGAACCACACAGATTTGGGTGGACCTGTCCAGTCAGTGCAAGCATTTGACAGCGACTTATAAGTTATAACTCAAAGATGTCATTTATTTATTCATTCATTTAACAATTTGCATTGTATGAATTAATCCTACATTAAAACATTACACAATCAATTTGAAAAAATACAAAAACAATATAATAATCAATAAAAATTACACTAAAAAAATATTAAAAAGTAGGTGTCAAATTATTATAAATCAATAAAGTGCAATAGGTCTAATAACGCATTTTTTATACTCGTCTAAATGTCATAACTAAACGGTATGTACAAAAAAGTAAATAAATGTCTTAATATAAAAAGAGTTTAACATCACGACGAACAATACCAAAAAAAAAAACATTTATGCAGGCCGCTTTTAGTACTCGAACTGCCAGATAATCGTTAAAAAAAAAAAAGAAATGGCCTACTTAATTTGTTTACATTGCAGATACCATTGCGTATGAAAGCAAAATAACAAGACATTTATATGTAATACCAAGGCAAAGTTTCACTGATATTTCTCCTGGAATGTGTTTTCAACCGTGTATGCATTGTCAACAGTTTACGTGTCGGAACGTTGTAGGTAGAGTGACCAAATTTTTTAAATGAACGGCAAGTTTTTTTTACGTAAAATGTGATATTATCATAAACAGTGAAATGGAACAAAATATATAAAAATTAGTCACAATGTCAACGAATTAGAATTTGCAAATGTCAACAATTTAAGAGGCATCGAATCAATATTAAACAATTAAACTTAATCACTTAGTCAATGAATTAATATCACACACACACACGCACTCACACACACACACACACGCACACAGTAAACAGTTACTTTTTTTTGCGAATGGGTAATCAACAAATAACTTCCCCCGGTCTGGGCGGAGCGGGGGGGGAGTGTGAGACTTATACTGACTTAAGCCCACCCATGTTCCTTCTACTGGCCTTTATATCCTGGGGTCACGGTATCTCTTTCGAACAAACCGCAACCCCGGCAGGCGGTAGCCCTGGCAGGCCCCTCTGCTTTGCTGACATATCTTTGAGGCGCGCGTGGAACACTAACGCACCGTCGACACGGCCTGTCATCAATAGACGAACGAAACAATTACTCACAGATAAAGCTTGTAAAAGCGTGTTAAAAATATGTCACACAGTACTTAATTATTACGATTTAAAATCGGAACAGTAGGCCTACCATGACATCTTAAAGCAGAACTTATTCCAGAGATTGTGCAAGACAGCTCTGTTTCTTTCCCTCAGCGGAATAAGTTCTGCTTTAAAACGTCATCGTAGGGTAGGTTTTAATGGTAGGTCGTAATAAATGTTTTTTTTAACTTAAATAGAGGTTCGACTTTTTTTAGATGTACCTAGTACCTATCTAGTTTCACGCGCGCCTCAAATAGAGTCAGCAAAGCAGAGGGGCTTGCCAGAGCCTCCGCCTGCCGGGGTTGCGGGTTGTTCGAAAGAGATACCGCGATAGTGAATCTCTTGGTAATCGAATTGTTACTTTTCTATGTAGGTAGTTTGTTTTCTATTTAACAGGACTTTAGAATATTTTGTCTGAAGTTTTACTTCAAACTGGCCACCCTTCTATTGAGGGTGAATCCCGGATGTTTTTACACCTCCACCCCTTATTGGATTTCTTTCATTGCCATTTATAAGTGGTACTAAACTGAAGACAAAGAATTAGTTCAACGCCTTCTTGTGACCTTGAAATGGAAAAAACGGAACTAATATAGGATTACTTTTTTGTCCATATGTCTGGCTGTCAAGCTTCATATTTAGAAAACGCGATGAGGTTTTGAATTAAAATTAAAACCATATACTCAAGTCTGTGGTCTCTTGAAGCTGTGAAAAAAATAATCCTCTTAGTCTACGCAGTCAAAAAATATGGCCGTCTATGTTGCTAGTTTGTACGAAACTTTAGGTGCGCGAACCCGACTCACACTTAGCCAGTTTTTTGGCGTGGCATCAATATTAAGCTTAGTATGATACTAGCTGGCGCCTGCGGCTTCGACCGCGTGACGATCGAAAAAAAAAAGTATCCTATGTGTTATTCCAGACTAACTTCTGTGCCAAATTTCATCAAGATCCGTTCAGCCATTTTGACGTGAGACAGGAACAAACATCCATACATCCATTCTCATAAACATTCGCATTTATAATGTTAGTAGCAATAGGAATTCTATCACCACGTGTGAAACCGCGGGGCGCAGCTAGTTTATAATATTAGTAGGATTAACACAGTTCTTTTAGAGTTTTCTACGACACGGTTGGCCCAGTAGCTGAGCGATCGACTGTTGCGCTGCGTGTCGCGGGTTCGATTCCCGCACGGAACACATAGTTGAAGAACAGATAGTTGTTTCAGGTCTGGCTGTTAGTGTGTGAGTTTAAATGTGTAAAAACACACCCACGATACAGGAGAAATTCCTAGTGTGTGGCATGAATTAAAGAAAATAAGAGTACTTAAGAATTTGAGCTATTCAATTTTACAAAAGACAAAGGAAAAGTGTATAGTAATAATAATAAACACAAACTCCAGTAAGTTATTTATCCCATTTTCATAGAAGACATTTTCTTTCTTCGTTATATTATAACTCTTTAAAATTATTTAACACCGCACTTAAAAGCAAGTAAGTTTTCATAGCAGTGTCAACGCCCACACAATACTTCAATTTCAATTCAACTAACTTTTAATACAATACTAAACTCAACTAAACGAGCAACACTAACACTAAAGCTGCACTAAATATACTCAACACTATATACTGACAGTTAAAATGCACTAAACTAGTTTAGTCACTATTTTGTGTTAAGGGGTGATTGTGTTCATAAAAGAGAACGGTTTATTCAACTTTTAGTTTAACACTAAAACTTCAATGTGCTTGTTTCGACCTCGTAATTACTTAACCACTTTTATATCAGATAGAAAGAAAAACTGTTTATAAGACGCGCACAGGACCAGACAGTTAAACAAAATTATATATTGAAAAAAAAAAGAAAAACAACATAAAAAGACAATTACTTAAATTAGTCCTGTACGAGGCCGAAAGGCCTCTATTTGACCATGGTGCTGCAACATGGCGACCATGTCACAGCGTTGGTGTTCTAATAGGGCCCAAGCAAGTGCAACCACGGTCATATTATAATTATAAATACAAATGTTTGTGATGGATTTGGGATCGATGAATTTACCTTCGCTTGCGTTAAATTCGGGGTAACACAGTTCCCCTTGCGCCTTATTGATTTGTGATAGCAAAGCTAAGTTGTCCCGTTTTTTCCCTCTTTCTCCCCCATATCCCACTCTTTTTAAAAAAATAATAGCCTATGTCCGTCTCCTGGTTCCCAACTATCTTTGTAACAAAATTAATCAAAATCGGCTTTGCTATTAAAGCGTGAAGAGGTAACAAACAAACAAACTCACTTTCGCTTTTATAAAATTAGTAAGGAAGTAAGGATAATCGTCGATAATATATTCATCTTTAAGTTATTGTAAATAGTATCTTAAGTTTGTTTTCCATATAGTGTGAGACTTTTATTTTAACTTTTATTCTTTTAAAATAAATAAATACCACTTTTTCAGGTATTTGTTTCTATAGTGCCATTCATCCACTTCCCCTTTATTCTCCCATAAAACCGACGTCAAAAAACGTTAAACAGAAACTCGAAACTATTAGTAGGACACACATCTTTAGTTGGTAACGCTTCAGGCCGTTGTAATTTCCCAAGGGATGGTCAAAGCCGCAGAAAAGATAGATTCAGAAGGTTGGATCCATATTTGTGTAATTATTCTTATTCATCATCATTTTCTTTTTATTGTAATATAACTAATATTTTCACTATAGTTAACTTACATCGTATCTACACCGGTTACATTTCGATGTTCGATGTTTTTTTTTTACCATTATCATTTTCCTGCCCTTCTCCCATTCTATTTGGGGTCGGCGCAACACGTTTTCTTCTTCCATTCTCCCCTATCAGACGTCATCATTTACTCCTTTAGCTCCTCTTCTTTGGCCTTCCTATCGCTATTATATTATATGTCCTTCATCCCTCCTCATTACATGTCCATACCCAGACAAAAGACTCCCTTTCATACGTCACGGCATCATTTACTTCTTTCTCCTTCATATCATTCCTTACATTATCTACCCATTCTTTTTCTTCACCGTTCAATAAACATAGAAAGTACAAATATATGAATTGAAAACGCCTTATTGGTACTTCCTGGATTTTAACCGAATTCCCCCGACATGATAATCGAGGTTTTAAGCTCTGGGCCATCACGAATCACTAAAAAAAAAAAAAACATTAAAATAGTTACCAGTATAGTTTCAGTATTTGATTTTAATATTATTGTTCATAAATAACCTATTTTCTTTTTTTGAGTAGTACGGTTACCATTGATCACGGTTTACGCAGTAGCTGAGCGATTGACTGCTGCGATGCGTGTCGCGGGTTCGATTCTCGCACGAACGAATATTTTTATGACCTGCAGATAAATGTTTCGGATCTGGCTGTTTGTGTATGTGAGTTTAAATATTTATAAACGCACCCACGATACAGGAGAAATTCCTAGTGTGGGGCAACGTTAAAAATAAAAGATATAATATTGAAGTGCGTGCTACTTTTTGTGTGTGCTAATGAGTGTGCGGGCTTTTGCCTTTTACAAAGAGTCATCCTTCTTAAGTTGTCTATATTGTGAGCCAAGTCCCTCGACCCGGTAGGGCTGTTTAATCAACGCTCTCCTTATGTTCCGGTTTGAGATTACTATATAACTTGATACCTGATGGGGACGAAGGCTTTTATTATTATGTATGTAGTTTGAAATTGGTTTTGAATAAGGTTAAGGAAAATATTGATTACTAGCTTTTACTCGCGGATTAGCTCGCGCTTACAGCCACCTGTAGTTTTTGCCCTTGCGCCTTATTTATTGTAATAGCAAAGCTAAGATTTCCCTTTCCTTCCCTCTTTCTCACTCATATCTTAATCTTTTTATAAAAAATATAGCCTATGTCTTCAGGGTCCCAACTATTTCTGTACCAAAATTCATCAAAATCGGTTTAGCTATTGAGGCGTGAAGACGTAACAAACAAACTCACTTTCGCTTTTATACTTTAAGTAATAATTATAATAAATAAGTAATGTTGGGTGCACAGTTAAACAGCAAATCATACATGGATCAATTTTAATTTTGTAGTTTGCTTTTCAATACGTAATTTAAGTGAAAAATTTACCAGAGCAAGCAACATTAGAATATTGAAGTCAAAGTTCTATTTGACGGATAAGGTTTCCAAAATTAAAAAAAAAAAACATTTACAATATGAATAAATATATTTAATTTATTTATTTGTAGTGTAAATAAATCACAATGTCGTGACGGCTGTAATGCACAAGTTTATTGATTACATTTCAAATCCGAGGAACTAGGTTTTTTTTTTCTAATCAGACCTGTATTTTAACCGACTTCAAAGAAAGGGGAGGTTTTCAATTCGTCGGAATCTTTTATTTTTTATGTATGTAAATTTACCGATTACTCAAACACGCCTGGACCGATTTGCATTTATTTTTGTTTTGTGTGGTCCCATATCAATTTTATTTATATTGCGTAAGTAGTTTATGAGTTATCGTCTAAAATACATATTTTTACTTCCGGAAGTCGGTTGCTAAAAGTCAACGAAACCAACAAAAGTCACCGATTTATACTAGTGTGTCTTGGCCATCACTAACATCGGTAAAGCAAAAAAACGTTAGAAAATCAGAACTTACATATTTTAAGTTTACTAAACATAAAACTTATACAAGTCTGTAATCGCACATCCATTTCAATTATTTACTGTTTGTGATCAACTTTCATTCCTATTGCCTTTGTCGAGTTGAATTTGTCCATCCTGACCTTGACCTTGACTAACACTTGGAGACGTTTCAGGAGTTGCGCCATATCATCATCTTTATCACAATCTGAGTTGTCTCCTTCTTCAGAGTCCTCTGGTGCAGTTACGTCTTCTTCGGGAGTAGTAGCATCAGGGGTTGTGAGCTCAGTAGTAGTGGTAGTGGGGGTAGTCGTTGTAAGAATGGGAGTTGTTATTGTAGTTGTAGGAGCGGGGGTCGTGGTGGTCGTTGTTGTGGGGGCGGGGGTCGTTTCTGTGGGGGCGGGGGTCGTGGTGGTCGTTGTTGTGGGGGCGGGGGTCGTTTCTGTGGGGGCGGGGGTCGTGGTGGTAGAGGTAGTTGTTGTAGGGGCGGGAGTTGTTGTTGTTGTTGGGGCAGGGGTCGTTGTGGTTGTGGTAGTTGTTGTAGGGGCTGGGGTCGTGGTGGTAGAAGTAGTTGTTGTGGGGGCGGGGGTTGTTGTCGTTGTTGTTGGGGCCGGGGTCGTGGTGGTAGACGTAGTTGTTGTAGGAGCGGGGGTCGTAGTGGTTGTGGTCGTTGTTGTAGGGGCTGGGGTCGTGGTGGTAGAAGAAGTTGTTGTGGGTGCTGGCGTTGTTGTGGTAGAAGTGGTTGTTGTGGGGGCAGGGGTTGTGGTGGTAGATGTAGTTGTTGTAGGTGCGGGGGTAGTGGTGGTAGATGTAGTTGTTGTAGGGGCAGGGGTCGTGGTGGTAGTAGTTGTAGTAGTAGTAGTAGTAGTAGTGGTTTCTTCTTCTTTTTCGAAGTCAATACCCGTTACATTTTGGAACCATGATAAGTAAGGGCCGGGTCGAACGTAACCTGTTAGAAATAAATACATTTTACTATAGTGTATCTTAATTCATCAAATAATTATGTAATTAATATAAAATGTAAAGAAAATTTTATAGTGATTTTGAAATCTGAAATGTATAGTGTAAAATTATTAATATTTTTAATTTAAATATATATTACCGAAAGGCAGACCGGAGTGGCAAGCGTCAGCTCCTGACATCCTAAAGGAGAAAACGCCGATGAGAGTTGGAACTCCATCAGAAGCAACATGCACTAGTGGAGCACCAAAGTCACCCTGAAAAGAACAAAGAATATTATGTTAAAGCTGTTGTCTGATTTGTAAAAATACACTTGCAAAATAAACATCCTTACTTCCTTATTAATATTATAAAAGCGAAAGTGAGTTTGTTTGTTTGTTACCTCTTCACGCTTTAGTGGCTAAACCGATTGTGATGAATTTTAGTACATAGATAGTTTGAAACCAGGAGGCGGACATAGGCTTTTTATTTTAAAAAAGTGGGAAGTGAGGGAGAAAGAGGGAAGAAAAGGGAAAACCTAGCGTTGCTATTACAAATCAATGAGGCGCAGGGGAACTGTGTTACCCCAAATTTAACGCAGGCGAAGCCTAGTCATTTATAAAAGGACTAGGTTTTGCTGGCGGCTTCGCTCGCGTTAAATTCGGGGTAACACAGTGGCCCTTTCAGGTACCTGCTACCTGTAGTTTTTGCCCTTGCGCCTTATATATTTTAATAGCAATGCTAAGTTTTCCCTTTTCTTACCTCTTTTTCTAACATTTCTGACTAAGCCTATGTCCGTCTCCAGGGTCCCAACTATCTCTGTACCAATTCATCAAAATCGGTTAAGCCATTAAGGCGTGAAGACGTAACAAGCAAACAAACTCCCTTTCGCTTTTATAGTATTAGTAGGGATTTCAGAGTCTAACTAAATCAAGATCAGCCTAGCCTTTTCTCTACTATCTTGGGGTCGGCTCATTTGGCATATTGTACATAGAGCGATTGCTTATCTGACCTCCACAACCCTGTTAATAACTGGGTAATACTATACTCCTAGGTCGGACTGGCTGTCAGGTTTTCGAAACACTGACTACCTGTAATGACTGTCAAAGATCTACAAACGACAACCAGGACTGACGGACACGAAGGAAACTCAATCATCAACTGACCATTCTAGGCAAGCGCAGCTTAACCTCAAGATTCTGTTCCTTAGCTGTGACCAGGAACTGCAGGCCTACTATGACATCTTAAAGCAGAACTTATTCCACTGAGGGAAAGAGATGGTGCTAGACACCCTGTATAGCTCTGTCTCTTTCCCTCAGTGGAATAAGAACTGCTATAAGATGTCATAGTAGGGTAACTGATCAAATAACAACTGCTGCTGCTGCTCAATCCAAGCAGCAATTGTTTCTAGTCACAGCTATTGAGCAGGTACAGCCGCCGTGGGAGACGCCCAGGGCACCGGGCACCGCGAGACGACTCCCGGCCACCGTAGGCCAGGGCCTTCGCCTGCCAGAGCCTCCGCCTGCCGGGGTCGCGGGTTGTTCGAAAGAGATACCGCGGCCTCGAAACGTAAAGGGCAAGAGAAGGAACATGGGTGGGTTTCAGTCAGTACAATTCTGACATGCCTCCCCGCTCCGCCCAGAGCGGGGGAAGTCATATGATGATTTCCCAACCGAAAAAAAATGCTATTGAGCTGAATCTAACTTTAAAAAACCGGCCAAGAGCTAGTCAGCCTCGCACACAGAAGGTTACGTACAAACTTGCCACATAAACAGCTATATCTTTTGACTGCGTAGATTTAGAGGGTTGGTTTTTTTTATAGCTCTAAGGAACGACAGATTTGAGTATATGGTTTTAATTTCGATACCTCAACTCATTCTCGAGAAAAAGGGTCTTGGCAGACAGACGGACAACAAGGGATCCCATAAAGCATCCGTTTTTATCAATATGGAACCCTAATTATCCTTTTAATCCAACAAAAACGTGAATTCTAATGATAAATAACATTTTGACTATACTTTACTTCTGTACAATGTAATCTAAAGAGATAGGTGTTCTTAATGAGTTTCTTAGAAATAACTATAATTTCGACAACACGCTATCACATAGTCGGATATCTGATGATGTTAATTGGCAGATTTAAATGTGACGATTGACGATTAAAATGTAATGAGCTCCGTTTATGTCCAAGAGCACGGAAAAATAAAGTCTTAGAAGATAGAAGAAAATCAAGGTTTATCAATGGGCAAGATTGCTTTCGTTTTAAAAAAAAAAACGAGGCATTGACTCATTTTTGTTTATCGTGTAGTAATCTAACGATTGATTTTTGTGCAATCACGGTTACCAACAGCACGTGAGCGGCTATTAACATTGAATTTGTTTTTTACAAGCTTTTATTTAAATACCTACATAGAAAAATAAAGTTTTTCTCTCAAAATCGAAAGTTTATCATGTACCGTGTTTAAAGTGTCCCGTCGGTGCTATGAATCGTTGAGGCGTATTCTTGTTAATTTTATAATTATTTGACCTAAAATACATATAATACATATATAAAATACTTTTGCAGAATTAAAATTATTTAACGAATACAATTGATTTGAAGGAGAAAGTAAATGTTCCCGTGGCGTCTGATAAGGGAGAATGGAAGAAGAAAACTTATTGCAATGACCGCAAATAAAATGGGACAAAGGTAAGAAAATTATGATGAACGAACACAGTTAATATTAAAAAAATCAAAGTCTTACGTTGCAAGGAGACTGTGAGATGACGTCGTAATATCGCGCGCAGATTGTGGTCGCTTGGAAAACGCTGGTCGTAAATGTTCTTGAGCATTCGGTGTTGGAGATTGCCCGTACATACACCCATTTCAGCGTATCCGACAAATCACCTAAAATATTCAGAAAAAAAGGTGAACTACACACAATTTTAAGTCATGAATTCATTGCATTATCTTTTTTTATCAATTAAAAAAAAACAGTAATAATTGATTTATTTTTAGTAATCAACAAAAAAATGGAAATTTTTTATTAAATAAACAGTTCCTAATTTTATTATTGCTGAGCTAAACGTGCTGATTTTCTAAATACTATATTATTTAGTAAATGACCTATTATGGCCTATTTTATAGAGAGGATTATATAAAACAAAGTCGTTTTAATAAATTAACCTCATGGTAAAAATAGAAAACACTGTAATATATAAGAAATATTTCCTTAGATTCATTTAGTAAAGCATAATGAAATAATAGAAGATACTGACCATTAGTCCAAGTTCTGCCATGTCCAGTAATGACGGCTTGCTCGCCATCATAGTTACGATATGCGTCAAGACTCGACTGTATGCGGATCGGCTTCACCAAATCTGTGTCAGGATATAGCAATTTCAGTTTAAACACAATTAGAAAGTTTAAAAAAATGTCGTTTTAATGATTTCTTTATGGAGCAAATTAAAAACATAGGCTTTACCAAGCTTATGTTTTTAATTTGCTTTACCATCCTGGGTTGTGGGTTGATCGAAAAAGATACCGCGGCAAAAGGAAGAAGAAGACATGGACGGGTTTTAGTAATTACAAATCTAGCACTCCTTTTCGCTCCATCCAGTGCAGGAAAAGCCAGTTGATGATATCCCACCCAAAAAATAAGTAGCGTTATCGTCGTTGCTTTTAACCCATTTTGTAAATAAAGAAGTAAAAACAAGCAACAGAGGAAAGTCAAGGTGATATCTAAATCAATAAATCAAACCAAGAGAGTTCCTTACGAAGCCAAAATACGATTGCCTTATTTACTTCATATGATGCTCATTTATATTATTTGAAAGAAGAAAGAATATGAATCTTTCTAAATAATTCTAGCTTTGTTTTTGTCGATTTTTCACCAGCTTATGACGTGGTCAACATCAAAAAGTTGCTAGATCAACCAACAGCCGTAACTGACGATCAAGCTAGTAAAACATCCTGGGTGAAATACTATGCCACCGACCGCCGGTTCATAGTCCATTTATATTTAAAAAAAGGAAAAGTGCACCTTATAGTTTGGCGTACCTCAAGGCAGTGCCTTAGCTCCCACTTTATATTATACTAGCTTTTGCCCACGATTCCGGTCGCGTTAATCAACTATATGACGTAATACGTAGTTCGTTTACGCATTTTTCTTACTTTCTTTTTACATGTTATACAAAAGTATTATTTAAAAATGGCCCGCAGGCATCGAAATTAAGATTTAGCAATTACAACCAAGGAAAATTAAGAAGACGGTTATAAACGGTGTACTCACTGGTGTAAACAATAGGGCGCTGCAGCTTCAGAAGTGCGATGTCGTTGGCCTGCGCAATTGTTGAAAGGTTGTTGTATGAGGGATGGATATACCACTCCGCACTATCGATAATTAAATCCGGATCATTAAAAGACAAGCCAAATCGGACTGTCACAGACGCCAGGCTGAAAAAGAAATGTTGGTCAAATTAGAACTCACGAATACTATAAGGAGAATATAGTCCTTTGATTCTTGCACTTACTTTACAGTGCATTGCGCAACAGAGAAGACCCATTCATTAGCCAGGATAGCTCCTCCAAAACGCCACAATTCACCAGTGTGACTAACTGTACGCAGAGCCACATGATAAGGAAACTGGCCTGGTTCTGCCTCCCATCCCGATACTATACGCGACGATGCTGCTACTGGCATGCGTTCTAGATAATAATACATCAAAATGATATAAGTTCACTCTGTCAACGTATTTTATTATGTTAGTTCATCATCCTTACTTAAATTATAAAAGCGAAAGTGAGTTTGTTTGTTTCACGACTTAATGGTTTAACCGATTTTAATTATTTTTGGTACAGAGATAGTTGGGACCCAAAAGACATAGACAATTTTTTTTTAGGGAAGAAATGGGAAAGCTTAGCTTTGCTATTACAAATAAATAAGGCACAAGAGCAAAAACTGCAGGTAGCAGGTACCTGCAAATCAGGAAAGGGGAACTGTGTTACCCCGAATTTAACGCGAGAAAAGCCGCGAGCAAAAGCTAGTTTATTATAAACTAGCTTCCGTCAGCGACTTCGTCCGCGTGGCATAGTTACTTTGGGCTAATGGTAACTTTAACCCGCCGCGTGATGATCGAAACAATAATATATCTTTCTCTACCCTTTTCTTTACTCTTTCTCCCCTTTTACTCACTTTAAAAAAAATGGCCTATGTTCGTCTCCAGGGACCCAACTAGTTCTGTACCAAATTTATCAAAATCGGTTTGGTCGTTTAAGCGTAAAGACGTAAACAACTCACTTTCGCTTTTATAATATTAGTAAGGATTGTCATTTTGATCATTAGCATATAACTCATAAAATGTAATATTTGTCTTACCTGAGTTGATGTCATTGTCAATGTTGGTTGGTTCTACATTTTTGTACCGAGCAGATACCTGCAAATGAAGTAAATGATGGGGCCTTTAAACTTAAACATCTTGTTAGAAAAATCTTTAGCGGCACGGTTGGTTCAGTGTTTGAGCGATCGACTGCCGCGCTGCGTGTCGCGGGTTCGATCTCCGCACGTAACAAATATTTGTATGACTTACAGGTAGTTGTTTCGGATCTGGCTGTTTGTGTATGTGAATTTAAATATTTTTAAACGCACCCACGATACAAAAAAAAATCTTAGTGTGAGGCAATATTTTTTTTAAAGAAAAAAAAATCTTTAACTCAAAAAAAAGAGAAGGAATTCTTAGTTAATATTAAAATACACAAACTGTTTACCCGAAGGGTAAGGCAGAGGTGAACCCAATTATAGTACCCCATATATCACCAGTGGCTTTTTAAAAACCGAATAACTTTATGCCCAACGCAGGAATGGAATGCAAGACCTCATTCTCAGCAATTTTGCTTGCGACCACGCAACCAAAGAGGTAGTCAAAGTCACAATTTTAAGTAAAAATAAGTGTGTAATAATACAATATAATGCAAACTTTACCTGAAATGCTGTCAGCAGAAATAGAAACAACCCAGATTTAGTAAACATCTTGTATGTGAACGACTGTTATACAAAAACTGAATGCTTTCTTATTTATACATACTACATTGTCAGTTATTATTAAGATAAAAATCAATAACTTGTAACGATAAAGTACATTAGTTTATCTGGCGCTAAAAAAATTGCGGACACCGGTGGTCTAAATGACCGAAATTTTGTAAAAGTTTTTTTAGGGTAAATCAGGCACAAAAAAAATTAAAAGTTATTTATTTAAAGTTTTCTGAAAATAAACAGTTTTTGAACGTCAATATTACGAGAAACAGTCCCCCAATACGCCCCACCTTTCACCACTTCCTAGTTTTTTAGTTGCAAAGAAGTGGCCAAACAAACTCTCCAGTAAAACATCTGTCTATCAGATTAGAAACAACCAGATTTTATACAATTTTATTTTCATTTTGCTTTAATAATGCTCATAGCATCGACACATTCACAAGTCTTTTAATGAATATAAAAAAAAAACGGATAAAATATAGTAATACCAATAGTGGATCTCTTTATAAACATGGCTGAGGCTTTAGACCTTGTTAACTATAAATACTTTTGAAGGAAATGTATTATTTAGGAATTAGGTGAACTGTTAACGGTCTCATGAAATCTAAATAAACTAATAGAAAACAGAAATATCAAAAGCATGCCTAAGTCAAAAACAAGAAAGATATTTTATTAACAGAAGAAGGTAGTAAAATATAATATTTCCCAAGGCAATGTTTTAGGGCCTTTGCTGTTCATCCAGTATTTTAATTACTTGCCGTTTATGTTCACATTCCACTGTACTGTATTTATGATTAGAATTATCATCATGCTAAATAAAAAACGGATAAATAATATTATTGCTTTCATAAATATACGGATTAGAAAACCTCCGATCAAACAATTTTTTTAAACACAAGTTGCAATACGTAACTAAAAGATATAGACCAAAACTAAAATATTATTGCGATGACTGGTTGAATGAAGCAGTGCCTTCCAGCTCCGATCTAATTAATATAAAAAAAAAACTTTGACCCACACTAACATTTTTTCCTGTATCGTTTGTGCATTTACAAACATTTAAACTCACATACACCAACAGCCAGACCCGAAACAACTACCTGTAGGTCATACAAATATTTGTTCTGTTCGTGGATCGAACCCGCGACACGCAGCGCAGCAGTCGATCGCTCAACCACTGCGCTAACCGTGCATAAAACAATGTCAATAATTATTTTATTTTACAGTCATCATTTATAATTGGATTTTACATAAAAAGTATGTCTTGTAGTTGAAAACGTCGCCGTGGGTCATTATTACCCAGTGTCGTATTCAACTGGTTATTATCTGATTAAGAAATTAATTAGAAATAAGATAACCCGACAAGGAGGAAAACATTACACTTAATTAAACACTACAAATTAATTGTTAATCGGCAATCAATTACAACGCAATATCATATTGGACATTGACGTATTGTTTCTGAAATCTAACAATACTACTACCACAACGAAACCGTCAGCTGCTTATATTTCCCGACATTCTAAAATCCGATCTAAGATCCACTTGTGACGCAGGTCCTCACCGGACACGGAAATTTCGGAATGTTCCTGCACATAATCGGGCGGGAGGAAACGCCTGGGTGTCACCATTGTGATGATCACCCGGAAGACACGGTGGAGCACACAGTGGCGGTCTGCCCAGCGCGGAGCACCGCCATGCCCTCGTAGAGGCGAGTGGCGGTGGCGAGCTCTCGCATCCGGCCCTGGTTCAGTCCATGGTCCGGAGCGAGAGGGAATGGGAAGCGGTCACCTCCTTTTGCGAAGCAGTCATGCTAGCAAAGGCGGTGGCCGGGTGTTTGAGGAAGAGAACCTCAAACCAACCCAGCCGCCGCGGGAGACGCCCCGGACGTCGGACGCCGCGAGACGACTCCCGTAGACACTGCCCCCCGCTCCGCCCAGAGCGGGGAAAGGTACTTGATGATTTCCCACCCCAAAAAAAAAAGATTCACCTTTGACTATTTGTCTCATCATCACCTAGCCCGGCCCTAACTATGTAAGAGTCACCTTCCCGTCTAACCAAATGCAGCTGAACACCAGAATTTTACTTAGACCAGTTACCTATCTCACCACCACAATCCATTTAGAACTGGGTCTACGAAATCCCTTGGTAAAATTGGTTCATCCACCACCTGTGTACCGAATGAAAAATACTTGTTACCCGACTAGCGAAGTATAATGTGTTTATTTATCTATACGAATGTCACATCGTGTCCTACTATATAATATTATAAATGCGAATGATTGGGAGTATGGGTAGATGTATGTATGGATGTTTGTTACTCTTTCACGTCAAAACGGCTGAATGGATCTTGATGAAATTTGGTACAGCGGTAGATTATAGTCTGGTATAACACATTGGATACACACTTTTTTTTGATATCACGCTGGCGAAGCCGCGGGCGCCAGCTAGTTACTAAATAATAACAGCCTTTCGGAACGGTCTTTAGGTTAAGCCACACTTGCCTAGTTTGGTCTGTGGATGGGTGACCACCCGTTATACAGGGTTTCTTCCGTGCATCAGATAGCACGTTAAGTTGTTAGTCCCGGCTGTCATTTTGTAGATCTTTGACAGTCATAACAGGTAGTCACTGTCCCGTAAAGCCCGAAATGGCTAAGCCGATGATGATGATGGCGTCTGGTTGTTGCCATATTGAATTTAGATTACTATGCTTTGATATTTAAGTGATACTTAAAAGATCAAAACAAATTGATTGAAAAAAGAACCTTCAAAATCAGTGCATGCGTTTGGTATCTAGAGTGTTACAAATTAACACACATACATATGAAAAATTATGTTTATTTTGCAAGTAGGTTTTCACAAACACTTCAACACGTCTTTTTAAAAAAAAAACATGATGAGGCTGGTGTTTTGTATCCGACTACTATGAGAAGAAACAGCCGAAAAAAACTCACTATAGTCTCTTTTAAAGTCCAGTCGAAAAATCTTGGTCAACTTACATGAAGACTATGCAGATAGTGTCTGAAATGGTCTTTTTAAGAAAGCACCACACAGATTGACTGGACCTGCCCAGTCAGTGCAAGCATTTGTCAGTTATTGTGTAGCTTAACTCATAACCCCAAGGAGCTCAACGACACGAAGAACAATTTCATCAAGACCCGTTCAGCCGTTTTGACGTGAAAGAGTAACAAATATCCATCCATCCTTACAAACATTCGCATTTACTATACTAGTACGATCTATGAGTCCATCCAGACGCCATAAAATAAGAGATATTTAAGCCAACGAACTACTATTTAATAGGGTATCATTGAGCAGATGATCATCATATGGAGATGGAGCTAGACACCCGTGTATAGCTCTGTCTCTTTCCCTCAGTGGAATAAGTTCTGTTATAAGACATCGTGGTAGGGCAGCAGGTATTCAAAAGAAATCTACGAGACCTCTCATACAATTTCATTCTTAAAAAGATTTACAGTTGTATGACAACAAACACTTACATTTTTAATACTCGTAATAAATCTGTGATAATGTTTATATAATCGGATAATAGGTCTTAAGAATGTCAAAATACTTTTTATCAATGAAATTCAATTATGATTTTTTAAATCAAATGACTCGGACTTTTTACTTTGAAAGATAATTTTTACTAACATTAAAAATGTAATAATATATACACTAATACTCGCTTTTGCCTTCGGCTTCGCTCGCGTTAAATTCGGGGTAACACAGTTTCCCTTTCCTGATTTGCAGGTAGCTGCTACCTGCAGTTTTTGCCCTTGTGCCTTATTGATTTGTAATAGCATAGCTAAGTTTCCCCTCCTTCTCCCATACATTCCACTTTTTTTAACAAAATACCCTATGCCCGTCTCCTGGGTCCCATTTATCTCTGTACCAATATTCATCAAAATCGGTTGGCCAATTTATGCGTGAAGATGTAACAAAAAGAGAGAGAAAGATTTTTTTTTTCGATCATCACGCGGGTTAAAGTAAGCGTAAGCCCAAAGTAACGCGTGGCGCAATAGTGGCGCGTGGAGGCATTACACCGGGGGGAAAACCCGCTGCCACGGCAAGTTGCCGCTCGGCGGGCAGACCTCCGGTGCGATCTCATGGTGGCATGGAGAGAGCGACTATCACAACCCCGTGCAGGGCACGCCACAATAGTGGCGGTAAGTCCCTTCTTTGAGGAGTGGCTGGAGAGGCGTCATGGCGTCCTCACCTACAGCCTGACGCAGGTCCTCACCGGACACGGAAGTTTCAGGAGGTTCCTGAACATCATCGGGCGGGAGGAAGCGCCCGGGTGTCACCATTGTGACGATCGCCCGGAGGACACGGTGGAGCACACACAGTGGCGATCTGCCCAGCTTGGGCGGAGCACCGCCGTGCCCTCGTAGAGGCGATCGGCGGCGGCGATCTCTCGCGTCCGGACCTGATTCAGGCCATGGTCCGGAGCGAGAGGGAATGGGAAGCGGTCACCACCTTCTGCGAAGCAGTAATGCTAGCAAAGGAGGTGGCCGGGCGTTTGAGGGAGAGAACATCTGCCCAACCCAGCCGCCGCGGGAGACGCCCATGGCGCCGGGCGCCGCGAGACGACTTCCGGCCACCGTAGATGCGGGCCTGTGGGCGGTGAGCAATGGGTAGTTCACCGTCCGTCCGTCGATTGACGACAGGCCGTGTCGACGGCGCGTTCGTGTTTCACGCGCGCCTCAAAGAGAGTCAGCAAAGCAGAGGGGCTTACCAGAGCCTCTGCCTGCCGGGGTTGCGGGTTGTTCGAAAGAGATACCGCGGCCTCGGAACGTAAAGGGCAAAAGAAGAAACATGGGTGGGTTTTAGTCAGTACAAGTCTGACATGCCGTAGTTGACATGACGAAGTTTCGGGCGGAAAGTTGTTAAAATTATACAGCTGTTTCCTGCAAAGCTGCAAAACCTACACGGTCATGTCTAGAATAGGTTATTACGCACAAAATATTATGAATAAAATGATTGTGAAGCATTCTTTTATTTTCCTTCTTCCGGGCCATTGATCAAAATCTATTTCAACGAAAACCAAAGATGGGACGTACACGACATGAAATTACATGCGTAGATTAGTTTAAAATGTGCGATGGATAGAATGATATTAACGATATTTTTTATCGTATAAAAAGATAAAAATACATGACTTTTCATTCAGTCATAGCTTTTTAACTGAGTTGCATATTTTTTTGGTTGTGGTCTGGTTAAATTATTGTAGTGCTAGCTTTCGCCCGCAGCTTCGCCCGCGTTAAATTTGGAGTAATACCCTACCTAGCGCCTTATCGATTTGTAATAGCAACGCTAAGTTTTCCCTTTTCTTCCCTCTTTCTCCCTCACATCCCACTTTTTTAAAATAAAAAAAACTACTTACTATGTCATCCATACTATGTCCGTCTCCTGGTTCCCAACTATCGCTGTACCAAAATTCATCAAAATCGGTTCAGCCATTAAAGCGTGAAGAGGTAACAAACAAACAAACTCACTTTCGCTTTAATAATATTAAGTAAGAATATATAAATATATATATTATACATATAGTAAGGATTAAGTGTTTAACTTTTAAAGCTATTTAATGGCAACTTTTTATGAATACTGGCTGTTTGAGTTGCCCGTGGCTTCGTGTTGTTTAATATTATATGAGTGGTTAGCAAAAATTAAGACCAGTTGACGGCACGGTTGGCGGCGGTTGGCGGCGGTTGGCGGTTATTTTAAAAAAGTGGGATGTGAGGGAGAAAGAAGGTAGGAAAGGGAAAACTTAGCGTTGCTATTACAAATCTAATTAAATAATAAATTTAGTAAATAATAAACATTCGTATAAAACTCTTGACATAAAAGAATATTGCAGTTCTTGTATCTTAGAATCTTGTGCGATTGAATTAATCGAACATCAACTGATTATAGTATGTATTTATAGATCTCCTAAAAATAATATCGACTCCCTAACTTCGTTTTTCTATAACTTTGATGGAATCTTAAGGAAAATATGTAACAATTCCAAGAAGAAAGTGCTGATTTGTGGAGACTTTAACATCGACTTTTTAAAAAACACAAAAATGTCAATGCAATTTCAAAATATCTTACATAGCTTTAATATGAAATTAGGTGTGCGTGAACCAACCCGGCTAGATAGTGGTACATGAATTGACAATATTATACACAACGTAAGAGGAAGTGCATGTGAGGTAATGGAGCTAGCCATCTCTGATCATACAGCACAAATTATAAAATGTCCCGTCAAAAAGACCTGCACGATTCCACACTGGTTTTCTTATAAACGTGATTTTTCCAAGGAAAATGTCAAAAAATTTAAAGAGGCGCTCCAAAGTCTTAGTTTTAATAATGTTTATAGCTGCAAAGATCCAAACAGTGCATTTAAAGAATTTCATAACTTATTTCAATTATTTTACGATCTGTGTTTCCCTTTGAAGAAAATAAAAAACGTAACCACAAAACCACAGAAATGGATCACAAAAGGTATTAAACTGTGCTCTAAACGTAAGCGTGAGATGCTGTGGACCTTAAGGCGCCATCCAAATGTAGTCAATAAAAAGAACTATAATTCTTATTCCAAACGATTAAAAACAATTATCAAATTGACCCAAAAATCGCAAAATAGTTATTTTATCAACAACGCTGAAAATAAAATTAAAGCAACCTGGAAGGTTATTAACTCATCAAAAAATAACATTCCGAGGAACGGTCCGTATAAAATCCTTATTGACAATAAATACGTAACAAATCCAACTGACATAGTAGAACTATTTAATAATCATTTTATTGACCAAGTACAGCCAACAAACAATTCTGACCCTAAAATAACATGACTAATTCAAACATAAATTCATTATTCTTATCACCTACAATACCTCTTGACATTTATAAAATAATTACGACTTTGAAAAATACGAATAGCTCTGGCTTTGACGACGTTGAGACTAAGATAATAAAAAGCGTAGCTGTTGAAATTTCACCGGTTTTTAGCTTTGTTACTAACCTTTGTATTGAAAATGGCGTTTTCCCCGAAGATTTAAAACTGTCCGTTATAAAACCTCTACATAAAAAGGATGATCCGCAAAATATACAAAATTACAGACCTATTGCCCTTCTTTCAATATTTTCCAAAATAATTGAAAAGATTATTTATAACAGCATGTACACGTTTCTTGAAAAAAACAAAATTTTAAGTAAAGAACAGTATGGTTTTAGAAAGTGCAAAAACATAAACATGGCTATTTATAAGTTGATAAATGAAATAGTTACAAATATGGACCAAAAAATACCTGTAACAGCCTTATTTATGGACATGACTAAGGCTTTTGACTTCGTTGATCATGGAATCCTTCTAAAAAAACTGTATAAATATGGCATTAGGGGCAACGTTTTAAATTTAATAAAGTCATATCTTACTGGCAGAAAACAATTAACTAGAATTACAGCAGTCGATGTCCAAAGTAAAAGTGAAATTAATTACCAATCGAAAGAGAGACACATTTATTATGGCGTGCCTCAGGGAAGTGTCCTTGGGCCTTTATTATTTTTATGCTATATAAATGACCTTCCGGAAACCATACCACATCCTATGACCTTATTTGCTGACGACTGTACTGTAGTGTTTTCTGGTAAAAATAGTGACACATATGAAAATGACATAAACAGTAGCTTAAGTCTAATAATTCAATGGCTAAATAATAATAATTTAAACATTAATTTTAATAAAACTCAAATAATGACATTTAAACAACGAACTAATCCTTCAATTCTTGACATTCACTATGACCAAAATAAAATAATTAATACAGAGCGAACTAAATTTCTAGGAATTTGGCTAGACGAAAACATGACATGGAAGACACACATGGAAATTATGATAAAAAAAATTAATCAATTTTGCTATGCTTTACACAATTTGAATAAGGTTGCTAACCGCAATACTGTCCTTACTGCATATCATGCTTATGTGTCCTCAACTCTTCGTTACGGCATAATGTTTTGGGGCAACTCTACCAACAGAGAAATGGCATTTAAAGCCCAAAAACAGTGTCTCCGAGCCATATGTTTGTTAAAAAGCACAGAAAGCTGCAAACCATATTTTATTAACTTAAAAATACTGACGCTACCAGCCCTATATATTTATGAAATTGCAATATTTGTTAAAGATAATCTGTCTCAATTTGAAACACTGAATACTAGACGCCATCAAAGCACATTAAAGACGAAAAGACACAATACAGCACTATTCTCTAAGAGTTGTCTCGGCATGGGTCCAAAGATTTTTAATAAATTACCAAAAGCTTTAAAAAGAGTAACTAACCTAAAGCAATTTAAATCGCATCTTAAAAGACTCTTGATTGAAAAGGCTTACTATTCCATCAATGAGTTTTTAGATGATAAAAACATAAAGTAAGAAATGTCCGACTTACCTAGTTATAGTAGTTAATGTGCTGTGTTGTTTGTGAAACTGTTTTATCTACTACTGAAACTGTTTTATGTACCTCATAATTTTGTACGCCTTGCAAGGCAAAACATAGTGATCCAAAATATTTTTTATAACATAACCTCACCACCTATGTTCTACAAATAAATATTTGACTTTGACTTTGACTTTAAATCAATAAGGCGCAAGGGGAACTATGTTACCCCAAATATAACGCGGGCGAAGCCGCCGGCGAAGCCGCGGGCGAAAGCTAGTCATTCATATGCGGTATAAGCTCTATAATACCGATACCGAATGCTTTTTATCGAGAGTCGATTATGTATCGATTAATTCATATTATTTATTCTCTCGTTTCACTTTGCGGTTTTGCGGTTCTGCCAAAATGCTTGACAAAGAATTGATGTATGGGTGGACCAGAAATGACATCGTAATGGTCGATCATGGAGGTAAATGAATGTGTTTTTCAGTGGAAAAAATCACTTAGTGGATTAAAACTACTACTATAATATGAGGTGTGGTTTCAGCTTTTTTTTTCGGGTGTGAAATCATCCAATGACTTCCCCCTTTGGGGCGGGGGGGCATGTCAGACTTGTACTGATTAAAACCCACCCATGTTCCTTCTGTTGCCCTTTACGTTCCGGGGTTGCGGTATCTCTTTCGAACAACCCGAAACCCCGGCAGGCGGAGGCTCTGGCAAGCCCCTCTGCTTTGCTGACATCTCTTTGAGGCGCGCGTGAAACACGAACGCGCCGTCGACACGGCCTGTCGTCAATCGACGGACGTTACTTTAGATATTTGTGTCCGACTGGAGGCCAATTTATCGAAACCGATTGATCGGCTATCGGCACAAACTTCAGCCGAAACAGATGAAGAATAAACCCAAAGAAATTCAGTTCATAATTAAGTGATAATTGTCATAAAGTGGTTTGAATTATGAATGTGAAAACTACTGAACGGATTTGCCGTATATTGTTTTTTTTTTTTTAATTTTTGACGACACTGTTGGCGCAGAAGCTAAGCGTTGGACTGCTGTGTTACGTGTCGCAGGTTCGATTCCAAAACGGAACAAATATTTGTATGACCTACGGGTAATTGTTTCGGGTCTGGCTATTTGTGTATGTGAGTTTAAATGTGTGTTAACGCACCTGTGGTACAGGAGAAATTCCTGGTGTGTAGCTTAACCACGGTCATGAACATCTTATTTAAAATGTTGAATTAGTTTGATTTATTACATTAATTTTTATAAACGATAGAAGGTATGCCCATTTTGGCTCAATTGTTCTGTTTTTGTAATAATAAATTGAAAACCTTTATTTCATTTCGAAACTTAAATTACATGAAGTTTTTTCAAATTATTTAGTATTACCATGGGGTCTCATTGCGAAGAAAGAAAAAGTAGTTCAAAAAAACATCAATAGATGGCGTTATGTGTATCGATTTGTTTTTGAAGTTTGTGTAACTGTTTAAATTTGACCATGGAAGAAGTATGTTCTTGTTTTTAAAAATCCCCATAACACAAAAAACAGGAATAATGGGCTCCTAGTTCCAAATTCCATGATTTTTCTAAATAATATTATGGTGTTGGCTCTGGTGAGAACAATTTGTACTACGTTGTGGTTAGGTAACTCATTTACTGTTATTTCTATGAATAGATGGCGTTGTTTTCATTTTCTGAGTTTTACTACACAGCTCAATATTACCATTTACCATACCTATTTTGATAGAATGAAATATTATGAAATACAAACTATCTATACCTACTTATAATAAATCTGTAGAGAGGTCAATTTTGTACATGAAATATATTTCCAAAATAACTATCAGAGGGTGATTAGTGATCGATACTGATGCCAAAAATGCAATCAGTAATATTTTTGTCTGTTTGTCTGTATGTTCGTTATAGAAACAAAAACGGATTTTAACGAAACTTGGTAAAATTATTCTTTATACTCCTGGGCAGGTTATAGTATACTTTTCATCACGCTACGATCAATAGGAGCAGAGCAGTGAAGGGAAATGTTGGGAAAACGGGAGAAGTTACTCCATTTTTTAAGCTTCTGTCGCGTGTGAAGCCTTAATGGTTAAAGCTACACAGAAATCATGTATGACGGAAATATTCTCCTTAAAATTCTAGGAAAAATAATCATACAGCATATGTCTATCTTTAATGGTTAACTCACAATAACACGTGTAACTCCCGATAGCTAAGCAGTTCGGAGCTTTCTGATTATATTTGTCTACTCTTACGTTTAATAACACTCTCACTCATCTCTTATTAAAAATAGTTAACATTATTACCTATACAATAAAAAAATAATCATATATATCGGTAATTATAAAGCTGAAGAGTTTGTTTGTTTGAACGCGCCAATCTCAGGAACTACTGGTTGGAATTGGAAAATTCTTTTAGTGTTGGATAGTCCATTTCTTGAGGAAGGCTATATAACATCACGCTATGACCAACCGGTGCTGAGCAGCGCGGGTGAAACCGTGGGGAACAGCTAGTCATATATATCGGTAAAGAAACACCAAAGTTAAACATGAAATACGCTAATAAGCCATCGCGCATGAATACTGGATCATGCCATAAGGATTATTTTTGTGTGCGCTCGACGCGGCTACCGTAATATTTGGCTGTTGATGCGAATAGACGTTCAGAGTGTTCGGCCTTATTGACAGACAATGCTTATCACCGCGACTTTTAGTCTTTAAATAATTTATTTTTAGATTTCTTTTGTTGTTATTTAATACAATAGGTACTTATTAGTTATTTTGGTAGTGTTTAAATAGGTAATCGTTCAAATTACGAATTAATAATAGTTTACATTTAATATCTTTTTAGGTAAAGTAGGTAGGTACGCATAGATTTTTAGATAGGTAGGTAGGTACCGAGTTTTGGTTAATTTAAGTTTTTTTTAAAACAAGTAGGTAAAAGCGTAGGTAGGTACTTTTATTAATTATGTTAAAGGTATTATTAATTAAGCATAGTAGTGATAGGTTTTTATCACAGTTTCAATTTTTAAGTGATGTAGGTATAGGTGGATAGTATTGGAGAGGCGTTTTAGCTTTATTTTCATTTCTTTTTTTGTACAACACGCAAGGTCATCCGCACTCTATCGTCTAGCGCCCAAGATTCGAGCCGGTAAGTATACTTACCTACTTTTGTAGGTACCAACACAACATAAAAATATTACTACCTACTTAGTTAAGTAACAACTTGTATTTAAAATAAAATAAAAATATTCTACACACTCCTGAGTCTGTTAAAAAATAACTCCCTGCTTAAAATCATCTAATTTGCAGCAAATATCATTTCAAGAGCTACCTACCTATTTCGATATTATAATCATCAGCCTAGCCTTTTCCCAACTATGTTGGGGTCAGCTTCCAGTCTAACCGGATGCAGCTGAATATCAGTAGGTACCTATTTTATATGGAGCGCCGTGCGACTGCCTATCTAACCTCCACAATTTGAGGAAGAGCACAACCCAGTTAGTACCTACTGGGTACCTAATACCATACCCCTTGGTAAGACTGGTTGTCAGACTTTCGGGACACTGACTACCTGTAACGACTGTCAAAGATCTACAAATGACAGCCGGAACCAACGGCTTAACGTGCTTTCCAAGGCACGGAGAAAACTCGGTATGTAACGGGTGGTCACCCATCCACAGACCAACCTAGGCAAGCGCAGCTTAACCTAAAGCACAACCCGAGCGGTTGCTATTTTTTTGCCACGAGCTCCTCTATTCGCTATTTCGATATTATAAATAACTTTGATTGAATTAGATACGATAGATTTTGATAATTATCAAAATTTGCGTTGACTTTTACGCTGAAACTAACAAATACCTCAGTCTACCAAAAAACATGTAGCTATACCCCACGCCTCAGATAATATAATACTAGGCATGAAAGAACGTGAATTTATTAATGGCGATTGCCGAGTGACTGACGACGTAAGCTTCAAGGTCAAAGGGCTATATACCTACCTTAGTTTACAGTACAAAAGTATAGTTTGGTTTTATCGCCATCTATTGGTTCTCTGTAAAATAAACTGAACTTGAGCTATCGCTGCAAGCACCATCTAGCGCCGTTGTGAGTAAAAAAAAAATAGCCCGGATAGCCCGGAGAAATGAGCAAGTTATGGCGGTCGCGTTTCTTTGTATGAGATGGAGTATCTGTACGTTAGTATTATATTATCTGTGGTATTACTAAGTATTTAAAAAAAAATGGTTGCATCGTTTAACACAGGCCACAATTCATGATTTTATTTTAAAATTCAAAACAAGAACAAAAGAACTGCAGAAATCCGATAGCCAATATATCATTCGATTACCACTGCTCCAAATTCAAAATGTGTTTGTGTATAAAATACGAATCAAGCAAACAAACAAAGCTCTGTCTCTTTCTAACTTATGAAATTTACGTTTGCCTGTAAGAGTCTGTTTTAGAGTTCAGTGATGTCAGAAAGATGGGGAAAACATGTTGTTATTGAAAATATATTGTTATTGGCAATTGAATATTATTTAACGAGTGCGGGAATATTTTTTTCTGTGTACGCTTGACTGTTAGGATAAAGGTATGCTTTGTAACGTAAAATTGTATTTTGTTGACATCATCGAAATTCAGTAGTCAAAAATATTAGATTTTTTCTTCTTAGTAAAAGAAGCGCCGACGGAAACTATAGCGGGACAAAAACGAATAAAATAAAATGATAAAATTTTTGAATTTATAAATAGCT
The DNA here is from genome assembly GCA_958449745.1 of Ochropleura leucogaster. Lineage (NCBI taxonomy): Eukaryota > Metazoa > Arthropoda > Insecta > Lepidoptera > Noctuidae > Ochropleura > Ochropleura leucogaster. The sequence goes on along the minus strand of OY288220.1, from coordinate 2,983,992 downwards.
AGCAGTGCCCAGCGGTTTCACCCGCTACTCAGCTCTTTTTCTAGAGAAGGGTATGAAAAATAATTGTTGGGCAATTCTCGGACCTACCCGATATGCACACAAAATTATCATATAGATTTTGTTCAAATCTTTCCCGCCGTTTCGGAGGAGTATGGTAACTAAGACTGTGACACGAGAATTTTATATTATACTAGCTTTTGCTCGTGGTTTCACTCGCGCTAAATTCGGAATAAGCCCCCCTTTCTTGATTGGCAAGTACCTGCTACCTACCTGTACCTGTACCTGTAGTTTTTGTCCTTGCGCCTTATTTATTTGTAATAGCAAAGCTAAGTTTTCCCTTTACTTCCGTCTTTCTCCCTCATATCCCACTTTCTAAAAATAAAAAATAGTCTATGTCCGTCTCCCTGTACCAAAATTCATCAAAATCGGTTAAGCTGTTAAGGCGTGTAGACATAACAAACAAAAAAACTCACTTTCGCTTTTAGAATATAGTATAGTAAGGATTTAACGCGTTGAATGTCATTAAATTCCTACGGGGGACATAAGACAAATTTGTCTTAAGTACCCACGGGGGCACTTAATACGGTGTAGCTATCGGTTTAACGGTAAAATCTTTGTAAATGTAAACAATGTATGACAGTAATATGTAATACTATGTGACTTTCATAGTACGCTCGGGTCGATTTTAAGCCGCGTTGCCTAGGTTAGTCTATGAAGGGGTGACCACCAGTTATATCCAGTTTTCTCCGTTCTTCGATCGGTGAAATCATTTTAACTGCTCAAAATCATATAATATACTATATTGCTAGTAAGTTAGTTGGTCCTCCCGATTTTCTAAAATTTCGAATCACTATTTATTTAAGTATGCAGTTTCAATGTAAAAGATGTGAGCTTTCTAGCAGAATTTTCTTAAATCATCAGTTGGTGTTTTCCATAGACTTTTTTGAGTTGTGTAGAAAGACAATTAAATAGAATTAATATTAAGGTAAAAAAATATTTTTTTAACATGCAATAAAAAAGGTTATCCATTTTTTTAATGATCGTGGTTACAATCATCCTTTTATAGTCAACTAGCTGCGCTAAAAGTATCCTATGTGTTATTCCAGACTATAATCTACTTCTTTGTCAAATTCATCAAGATCCGTTCAGTAGTTTTTTCGTGTACGAGGATCAAACAAAAAAAACTCACGTCGATTCGATTCCGTTTTGCCGTGAAAGACGGACAAACACACATACACTTTCCCATTTATAATATTAAGTATGGATCTGATAGGGGAGAATGGAAGAAGAAAACGTGTTGCACCGACCGACCCCAAATAGAATGGGACAAGGGCAGGAAAATTATGATGGCTCTACATTTTACCCCTATTTTGTCTAAAAGACAGAGATGTGGTCAACGCTGGAACGGGCTAACCCAAAGATAAAAATCGCATCAAGCCCTTGATCCTGCTGCTTAACGAGAGCCTCCTCAGGTGATGGTCGAGGCTCTTAGCAATTAAGCCATTGGCTGTAACGACTATCGGCACAATGAAACAATATTTATATATTAAGAGAGAAAAAACATTTATTTGGCTCATGGTACAAGTGTATTATTTCAATATGTATATTTGTGTGTTACAATTCTAATCTTATCAATTTCAAACATTAGTAATTTATTATGATAATACAATTGAAATTTAAAAAGAACTGATTGTATTCTTGACTTTTTAATCTTTAATAGCATGATTGTGTACTGTATGTATCTTTAAATTGATTAAATTATTTATTTATAGCATGTGTACCTATTTATATGTAAGTTTACCTGTAACTAAGTGTTATGATAATTGTTATGTAACTCTTTGGTAATCTTAAATAAATAAATAAAGTGCCTACAGTATCCTTACTATCCTTACTTCCTTACTATCCTTACTCATATTATAAAAGTGAAAGTGAGTTTGTTTGTTAGTTACCTCTTCACGTTTTAATGACTAAACCGATTTTGATGAATTTTGGTACAGAGATAGTTGGGAACCAGGAGTATTTTCAATAGATGTGTCGTCATGGCCAAGTTAACTTGGAATTCAACTTGACGGCACGATTGGCGCAGTTACTGAGCTATCGTATGCTGCGCTGCGTGTCGCGGGTTCGATCCACACACGAAACAAATATTTGTAATAATGTATGATCTACAGGTATGTAGTTGTTTCAATTTAATTTTTAAATGTTTTAAACGCACCCACGATACAGGAGCAATTCCTAGTGTGTGGGACAACGTTTATTTTTTAATACTATTTGTGTGGAAAAAAACACAAATAAAAATGGAAATAAAAACTGGCTGGAGTTAATGAAACTTTTTCATTTTTATAGCTATATATTTATTTTGTAAATTTGTATATGCTTTACAAAGTAAGTGTTTTTAATGATCAACTTTCATTCCTATTGCTTTCTTCGAGTTGAATTTGTCCATCCTGACCTTGACCTTGACTAACACTTGGAGACGTTTCAGGAGTTGCGCCATATCATCATCTTTATCACAATCTGCGTTGTCTGAGTCGTCTCCTTCTTCAGAGTCCTCTGGTGCTATAGTAGTGGTGGGGGTGGTGGTGGTTGGTATTGCAGTGGTCGTGGTTGGTGTTGTAATGGTAGTGGTTGGTGTTGGGGTGATAGTAGTTGGTATTGGGGTGGTATTGGTTGGTATTGGGGTAGTAGTGGTTGGTATTGAGGTGGTAGTGGTTGGTATTGGGGTGGTACTGGTTGGTATTGGGGTGGTACTGGTTGGGGTGGTAGTGGTTGGTATTGGGGCGGTAGTGGTTGGTATTGGGGCGGTAGTGGTTGGTATTGGGGTGGTAGTGGTTGGTGTTGGGGTGGTAGTGGTTGGTGTTGGGGTGGTAGTGGTTGGTGTTGGGGTGGTAGTGGTTGGTGTTGGAGTGGTAGTGGTTGGTGTTGGAGTGGTAGTGGTTGGTGTTGGGGTGGTAGTGGTTGGTGTTGGGGTGGTAGTGGTTGGTGTTGGGGTGGTAGTGGTTGGTATTGGGGTGGTAGTGGTTGGTATTGGGGTGGTAGTGGTTGGTGTTGGAGTGGTAGTGGTTGGTGTTGGGGTGGTTGTGGTAGTGGTTGGGGTAATTGTCGTTAAATCATCATCTTCATCGTCATCATCTCGTGGATTTTCAAAGTCAATATCCGTTATTTGTCTGAACCAAGGTAGGTAAGGTCCAGGACGGGTATAACCTGTCGGAAAAGTAATTGTATTTTAATAAAGATTAATTAAAAATAATAGTAGGTATGTTAAGTACAAAATATTTCATTAGTGTGTAGGTGCACAAAAATTAATACGATATAACACAATATTTCTAAAAAGGGTTTCTAGCTTCATATGAGGAATAATGAAAGTCTCAGAAAAATCAGAAATTAAAAATAACAATCATTATGTTGTATTACCTGTAGGCATGCCCTGAGGACATGAGTTGTCTTCGGCTGTAGTGAACACAAAGAGGCCGATGAGGGTCGGAATGCCGTCAGCACCAGCGTGGACTAGTGGGCCACCAAAGTCACCCTAGTACAAAAAACAAAAACCCAGTAAACAAAATGAATTGTCTTTCACAATTAGATAAGTCAGCGTTTTTCTCAGCCACCGCCGAGAGACACGTTATTATGACTCTCAGCCACCGGAGGCGCGGGCCTATGGACGGTGAGCAATGGGTAGCTCACCGTCTGTCCCTGTATTGATGACAGGTTCGTGTTCCACGTGCGCCTCAAAGAGATGTCAGGACAGCGAGCAAGTCGAGCGTATGGCTCTCGTGGGCAGTAGCTGAAAATCAGCCACAGGTAGCGGTCTTGTGTTACCATCTGGCATTATGCTGAGCTTAAATCTCTGGCCTAGCCAAGCAAAAAGCTACCGCATTATACAAGGCCAGTTACTAAACAATCGCTACGTTACGCCACCCCGTGACACAGTTCATGATAGTGCTCAACATGACATGACATGGTGGTAGACCCAGGAGTGTTGCAGCGCTTAAAACCAATTTGCGTAGAGATGGCGGTGCTCGCTATTGATACCTCAGAAGCCGGTGTACAGTAGCCAGAACCAACCTCCTTGCTAAGACCCCTATCACCAGACATTCATTTGTTTTTCGTCAGTCGTTCTCTAACGTTAGTTCAATAAAATCCTTACTCGACAAGCAGTCTGTGAGGTTTCGTTGTAGTATTCTGCGCAGACAATGGTGTTAAGGACGGTACCCGCCGGGTAGGACTTGGCACAGTCGGTGTCGGAGATCGCCCGCAGGTGGACCCATCTCAGCACATCACCAATAGCACCTAAAAATTTGGAGAAAATGTAACATTGATCTACTTATAAGTGAAACTTTTGCAATATTAATATTTGTAGGATGCTACTAATACTTATTATAAATGCGTATGTTTTGGCGATGTACAGTGTGTATGGGTGTTTGTTACTCTTTTACACTAGAACTGCTTAATGGATTTGGATGTTATTTAGCACACAGATAGATTTTAGTCTTGCATAGTTCATAGGATTTTTTTAATAAAAATATCATATCAAAATTATAACGCAAATTAAATCTCGGTAAACAGTATTGAAATCTACTTGGGAGTCCAAGAAATGTTGGAAGTAAGGTGTATGTTTATGAATTAGTAGGTACTTTTCTATGGAGAAAATGAAAGGAACAGTCTTCATGGACGTCATCATCATCAATAGGTTTCCCCCTTTTATATCACATCATTCCCTGCACGGTCTACAAGATTCTCAAGAAAGTTTTGAAAAGTAATTCTCTGTCATTTGTCCTAACCCAGGATTGTCCTTTTGTGTCCCTAACATCTAAGTCTGTTACAGCGTATGAAGGGTCTTCTGAGCACTTTCGGCCAATCACAGCGGAGATTAGCCATCGACGTGTGAGATATTATAGTGCATAAGTGTGTGCGAAGGTACAGCTTCACTCTCTGTTCCCTCACTCTCATAGTTCAATGGGACGACAATCCGACACGACCGGAGAGAGATCAGGCGCAGAACCAACGGCTAAACGTGCTTTTCGTGACGGAGGTATCCTACCTCCAACTTTCAAACGTCCGGAGTTTGAGTAGTCCGGAGTGAGTTTGTTATTGAGAAATTCCCGGTAATCCAAGGCTTCGTGCTCAGATCCCGAACAATAAGGTAGTTTATAAAGGTATTATATGCTTTATGTAAGTATGCATACTGACCAGAGTTGGATGTCCAGCCATGACCACTTATGATAGTCTGTTCGCCGGCGTAGTCACGGTAGGCATCGACACCCGATTGTACACGAATCGCTTTCACCAAATCTGAGTAAAGAAAACATTCCAGAATAGTAATGAAGTGTAGTCTAGTGTGGGTTGTGGAAAAGAGATACCACGGCCCCCGAACACAAAGGGCAAAAAAAAGAACATAGATGGGTTTTAGTCAGCAAATTTTGACAGTCCCTTCCGCTCCCTCCAAAACGGGAGGAGCGGTTTAATGATTTTACATCTGAAAAAAAGTTTGCAGAATTGTTTCTGGTACCACAAGCTGTTAAGATAGGAATCTCTATTGGCAAAAAATTAAAACCTTCATGTCATATTTAACTGATTTACGGCATTTTTTTTTCTTAATACCATATTTTTTTATCAAAATGACATGTTTTTAGACAATCTGTTCTCAACCCAAATTCAAAAGATTTTTTTAGTTCATGGTTTTAATTTAATGTGACGTCACTTAGTCTAGAATCAGAGGACAATCAAGACACTTCCAGGGATTCCTCATTAGTCATTATGGTGTTAAGTAGTTAAGGAGTTAGTGGTGGAAAAGATGAACATTATAATTATTATTAGCCTATTTTGTTCCACTGCAGGCCTCCCTGCCCTCCTCCCACTTTTTGCGGTCTAGTAAAATTGTAGGCCAATCTTTTGAGAAAGAATTCAGCTCATCTCGCCATCTTCTTTTGGGTCTGCTGTGTTATCGTTTTTTGCTTTTTGGTGTCCACTGAGATGAACATAACAAACTCCTAACCCTCGTTTTTGCTTCGCCATAATCGGGTAATAAAATACTTACTGGAATATACAACAGCGCGTCGTAACCTCACAAGTGCGATGTCGTTGGGTTGCACACGAGTTGGTCTTGAGTCATCAAATGTGGGGAAGTTGTACCATTCCGTGGTATCGAAGATATTCTCCGGGTTGTTGTCCGTGAGTGATAACACACCAACACGAACTACCAGGCTTACGCGGCTGGATGGAAAATGAGGACCATTAAATTTTCTTACTAATATTATAAATGCTGGAAGATGTATGGATGGATGGATGATGCATGTTCAGTCGCTCCATGTAACATACTGATATTCAGCTGCATCCGGTTAGACTGGAAGCCGACCTCAGCATAGTTGGGAAAAGTATTGGCAGATGATGATGGATGGATGATTAGAAATATGGATGTTTGTTAGCCTTTCTCGTCAAAACGGCTGATCGTGATGAAATTTGGCATAGAGGTAGAATATAGTCGGGAATAACAGATAGGATATTTTTTTTCCGATATTACGCTGGCAAAATCGCGGGGGCAGCTAGTATTTCTATAAATTGGGTACAAGAACCATTCATAAACGAATGTTAATAAATTTTATAGTTTTATAGTTTATACTGAACACGAACGATGTAACCAAGGTTCCGATTAAAAGAGTGTCCATGAAGTTTCTTACCCATTTTTCTCCATAGAAATCTACGCTTTGGAATGGGCAACTACAGCACTTTCACAGATATGCCTTGTGACTGGGAATGTAGCTTCATTTTTATTGTTGTCAATGTTTCGACAATTCAAAAGTGCCTGTAACTGGTCTACTTGAAGTAAATGATTTTGATTTGATTTGATTTGAATACTAACCCGGCAGTACACTGTGCTGCAGTGAGGATCCAACGTTTAGTAACGATGGCACCTCCACAGCGGCCCACAGTCCCGGTGGAGCTGATCATACGTAGAGATGCATGGTAAGGAAGCTGTCCTGGCTGTGCCTCCCACCCTAATACTATACGCTCATCGGATTCTGGTGAAGAAGATGTTTAAAGTGACATTAAGTTTATGAAATTCCTGTGTCATATTTTTATACACTCTGTATAGAAAGAAGTGGTATATTTCAAGGATATACAGGGTGATTACTTATTGGGTACACTTCTTAAAACGTCACTTTTGAGTATCTGTTAAATATAAGTCTTGTGCTTCTTAAATTTTGAGTGAAGTTTCAGTATTCGGGGGTTAGTCAGTTATAGTCTTTGAGACTCCCTCCCGGTCCGCCCAGAGTGGGGAATTTTTTGATGATTGCCCATATACAAAATAAGATAAACGGGTGATTGGTAATTGGGTGCACGCCCACCGAGGGTTCCGTAAAAACTTGCGACATAAACGGCTATATCTTTTAACTGCGACTTAGTGCATTAATTTTTTCACAGTTCCAAGGAACCACAAACTTGACTTTATGGTTTAAATTTCAACCCGATACCTCCACGCGATCCCACGTTTTAAAAATTTCTTTGACAGACAGACAGATAGACAACAAAGTGATCCTATATAAGGGTTCCGTATTTTTCTTTTGGGGTACAGAACCCTAAAAAGACACACTTACCGTTTATAATTTTATCCTCGATGACATCTGGCACTACGTTATTGTATCGTGCGGTTACCTGCAAGATATGTATAATAATAAAGCATATTTTATAATATTTTACCTAGCTAATAATTGATCATGAAAAAAAAATACTTTAAAAAGAAAAATACTTTCAACATGTTGTTTGTTTGTTTGACATTTAAAAATAAATATAGAACCTTAATTTATTGTCCCACTAGCTTCCGCCCGCGACTTCGTCCGCGTGGCGTTACTTTGGGCTAACGCTAACTTTAACCCGCGTGATGTTCGAAAAAAAAATATCTTTCTCTACCCTTTTCTTTTCTCTTTCCCCCTTTTCTCACTTTAAAATAAATAATCTGTAGATACCAAAATTCATCAAAATCGGCTTGTCCAATTAAAAATTAACTTTCGCTTTTAAAATATTAGTAAGGATAAATGTTGCAAAGTAATGATAAGTTTGTTAAAAAAAAGCTATTTGAATAGAACTTAAAGCTTAGATTGTACAATTATTTAAAACAAAAGAAGACCATAAACAAATGAAAACCTTTAAAATACGACTTAAGTAAAAATCTTACCTGGAGTACAGTCAGCGTCAGCAGAAACAAACCCGAATTCATTAGCATCATAATTGCAAATGACGACTTTCGTAAAAACAGAGGCCTAAACTATGGTTTTATACAGATTTCTATCAATTAAGTGACAAGATAACATTAATTAATAAACATGAGTGTAAACATTTACGGACAATTTAATCCGATGATAAGGAGCATTATCAGACTTTGATTTTGTTGGTGATATGGGAATGTACTGACTGAACTTTTAAGGAAATTAGAACGGAAATTAATTCTTAAGCAAGCTGAGACTCTCCGTTAATTTAGACTGTTACGTTTAAATAAACTCCCAAAGAGTGACAGTCTAAGGATCTCACTTACCGTCGGGGTTGCAGGTTGTTAGAAAGAATAACCGCGGTCCCGGAACATTAAATATCTAAATATCTTGGGACAAGATCAACAGTCGAGGTGCAGTTGAGGCGCAGGCACACCGCAACGAAATTTTCTTTACAAATGTCGTGTGGGCTACGCGCCTACCGCTCCCGCGCCCCGACTGCGGCTCGACCGTTGGTCGTTTGGGCGACGCGCCTTACGACTTAGGTCTAATAGTTTAAAATGTTATTATGTTACTCTACTTTTAAACAACAAGTTTTTTTTTGTTGAAGGCACTCAGGTGATCTTGAATTAAAATGTGTGGACTATTTAAAATAATAGACAAATAACTATTTTCCCTGACTTAACATTCATGCGGCCGGATAGGCACACTTATGTTATAGATATTATAACTTGGGTTTTAATGTTTTTATTTTCTATTTTATTTTATTGAACAGATAAAAAAAGAAAACTGACTTCCAAAACAAACACTAAAAAGAGTGAAAATAAGTTTACTTCCAGAAGAAGTCTTCCGGAAGTTGGTGGCAAAAAGTTAAATTTTTGAAGTCGGTTTTTATTTTGATTTATAACTTTTTAATACATATATTTTTTTAATTCAACCTTTTTAGTTGTGTTATGTCACACAAATTCTTATCGAGTATTGATTTTTTGCTACTAAAATAATATAAACATAATAATTTCATCCACCTACATTAGAAATAAAAATGTGTAATATAAAAGATAACTCATAGACTATAAAAACTATACAGATACAAATTTTAAGGAAACTTTTCGGGATCATACCCTTTCGCTAAAAAAATACTTTTATAAATCGGCACACTATATTGCCGACAGGTAGCGGGTACCCGCAAATCAGGAAAGGGGGTTTTTTATATTTTATGTGTTAACTTTTTTGGTAAAAATTAAACCAACTTCCAAAAAAAGCAAAAACAGACAACGAAACCAACAAAAGTCACCGACTTCCGGAATTAAAATCATTTTTCACGTTATAATAACTACCAAATGTGCTTCAATTTTAATTTTACTAAACTCTTATTTTTTTTTGTTTCTATTACAAATAATTATTCAATTTGTTAGCTTATAGTTAATTATATTATTATATTGCGCATGCCGTGGTCTTCTGTAAGTAAAACAGTGCACCTACATGAAATTATTGTCGTCCATAATTTACGTTAGGTACATGATTAATTGTGAACATTCTTTGTTAGAGATCTTAAATATAAAATTATAAATGCGAATGTTTCTGAGGATGGATGTTTGTTACACTTTCACGTCAAAACGGCAAAACGGATCTTGATGAAATTTGGCACAGAGGTAGATTATAGTCTGGAATAATACATAGTTATGGTCTGGAGTAACACATAGGATAAGAAGACACTTTTTATATCAGGCGGTTGAAGTCGCGGGCACCAGCTAGTCTTAAATAAATAAGTTTTACGGCTTTCAGACTAGCGGAATAAAAGTATTTTACATAAAGCAGTTGCTTATCTGACCTTCATTACCCAGTTAGGACTGGGTAATAATAACTCTTTATCTATACATATTGGTAAAGACAAAAAAAATGTTAGATCACTTGATTAATATGCTTTGTTTAATATTGTGTAATAATTATTATTTTAAAACAAATGCAAAGAAAACTGGCTGTTATTGCATTAGGATTAGGTCCAATTTTATAAATATATATTTTTGGCTGTCGATGTTTGGTCCTCATTTATCGCAACAAAAGCTCTTAATTTTTCTGATTTTGCCATAGATAACAATTATTAAAGTGTTTTTTTTACAGCAATGAGGCCTATGATGGCGCATTTTTAGGCAGAATATCATAAATTAACATTCCACCTCCCACTTTCCCCTCGATCCAGTCTATGGGCTGAACCAGGGAAGGACGCGAGAGTTTGCCGCTGCCGAAGGCTTGTACGAGGACACAGCGGTGCTCCGCCCAAGTTTATAGACTCAGATTGTCTTTTTATTCTAAGTATAGAATAAAAAGACACTCTGAGGTGTACACGGAAGGCTAACCTACTGTGCCATCAACGGGGCATAAATCGAAAATATCTTGCTTGAATAATCCAATAACACGGGTTGTTCCCGTTCGTCCACACCCCGTCGTCCACACTGCGGACGACTGGGAAAGATGCGTTCTGTTCGTTCACAGTGTAGACGAACAGAACGCAACATTCCCAGTCGTCCGCGCCTCGTTTCATGTCTAGTTTAAGAGTTAGTGTGAAGATATTTTAAATTAAATAAATGATTTAACGGTTTAAAATAAGTTCATTAAGGAGTATATCCAGGCGCTTGTAACTTTAATTTTTTTTTACATATTAATTGCATTTAAACTGATATTGATACAATACCCAATGTGTAAAATTAAAATGTGAAATATTCTTATGCTAAAAAGCTTTAGATTTACGTACGCAGTACGTATTTAAATACGCAAAAAAGCTTTAGATTTACTAGGTATGTACTTTTAAAGTATTTGCCTTACTAAAGTAATAAAGCTAAGTACATAATATTTTAAAAGTAGGTATGTTTATTATATAAGGAAATACTATCATCATATTTTCTTTATTAACTCTTAGACTAGACGTGAGATGACGGGGTGTGGACGACTGGGAATAATGCGTTCTGTTCGTCCACAGTGTAGACGAACAGAACGCAACATTCCCAGTCGTCCGCAGTGTGGACGACGGGGTGTGGACGAACGGGAACAACCCAATAAATGGGTAATAAATAACACTAAAGTTTTCTTTAGTTATATTGAAAATTCAGGGTTGTGGGTTACTCGAAAGAGATACGGCGGCCCCGGGACACAATGGGCAAAAGGCAGAATAAGGGAGTAAAAGTCTTTTAGGTAGGTTCTAATTAGGTGACACTAAATAAACAACAACTATTTTAGTTTCTCTAACATAACACCTAGTATGTTATACCGCACGGTGGAACATACTGTGGTGGTCTGCCCCACTTAAGCGGAACACCGCTGTGTCCTCGTAGAAGTACAAACTCCGCGTCCGTCCCTAGTCCATAGTCTGGAGCGAGGGGAAAGTAGGAAGTGTCTGGCTGGACCTTTGAGGAAGAGAACCGCAAACCAACCCAGCAGCTGTGGGAGACGCGCCGAGTGTCGGTTGCCGCGAGACTATTCCTGGCTACTGTCGATGTTGATTTGTTTGCGGTTAAAAATAGATAGCTTACCGTCTGTCCGTCTTGTGACGGCAGGCCGTGTCGACAGCGCGTCCGTGTTCCACGCGCGCCTCAAAGAGATGTCAGCATACCAGTGGGGTTCCATTTTTCCTTTTGAGGTACGGAACCCTAAAAATTAACAAAGAGTCTCTTTGGGCTTGACAGATATGTACCTAGTTTATATGTACAGCCATACTTCGCTAGTTACGTGTAAGCCCCATGTAATAGGGGGCGACCCTATGGATGAGCAGTCACTTCATGCATAACCCTGGTAGTCAGCTATAGCAGATAGGCTGGAAACCGATCCCAACATATATTTATTTATTGTTCTACAAAAAAGTACATACATCATTTTAATGCCTTTTTGGCACTTTACCTGTTGACGGCGATACAGACGAAATTTTTGACGCCCTGTAATTTTCCATTTTTTACTTGTATATATTTTTATTATTAGTTTGTGTCTATTTATAGGTTGTATATATTTAGTAATTAATCTATACTAATATTATAAAGCTGAAGAGTTTGTTTGTTTGAACGCGCTAATCTCAGGGACTACTGGTTGGAATTGGAAAATTCTTTTAGTGTTGGATAGTCCATTTCTTGAGGAAGGCCATAGGCTATATAACATCACGCTACGACCAACAGGTGCTGAGCAGCGTGGGTGAATCCGCGGGGAACAGCAAGTTTAATTATATCTAAATCTAAAACCATTTTAATGACACTGAACCCCACACTAGGATACCCTGTGTCGTGGGATTAAGTCTCTTTCTTAATATGTTATGTATGTAAATTGAAAAAAGATAGAGGAGATTAGAGTCTATAGTAGCAACTTGATATTCCAAATGGTCAACTTTATCAGCGTACGTGATATAGATAAGCGCGTATGTTTTAGTAAGTAAATGAACCGGGGTTTTTATTATTTTGAAGGACATCATTTGTTCTTTGTTTTACAAATGTATACAATACCAGCTTTTGCCCGCGGCTTCGCTCGCGTTAAATTCGGGGTGACACAGTTCCCCTTGCGCCTCATTGATTTGTAATAGCAACGCTAAGTTTTCCCTTTTCTTTCCTCTTTCTCCCTCACACCCCATTAGCCTATGTCCGTCTCCTGGTTCCCAACTATATCTGTACCTACCAAAATTCATCAAAATCGGTTTAGCCATTAAAGCGTGAAGAGGTAATAAACAAACAAACAAACTCACTTTCGCTTTTATAATATTAGTAAGGAAGTAAGGATACTTCATAATTGGTAGACATCCTACTATTGTCTATCTCAAAGAAAACTGTATTATAATTCTCTTGACAGATCGACTGCAGCAGAAATGCAAGGAATGAGAAGTAGTCCTTTTTTGTTGTGGGAAATCATCAAATAACTTCCCCCGCGCTGGGTGGAGCGGAGGGGGCGTGTCAGACTTTTACTGACTAAACCGCACTCATGTTTCTTCTATTGCCCTTTACGTTCCGGGGCCGCAGTATCTCTTTCGAACAACCCGCAACCCCGGAGATGTAGTCCTTCTATACTTAATTTTTTTAAACTAAGAGTTGAATTTTGATATTTAAATATCAATATACATTTATCATATTTACATTTACTAGCCTGTAGATTATGACACGGGTTCGATTCCCACCCAGGACAAACTTTGTGTGTTCTGTGTCTGGGTGTGATTTATCTATAATATGTATGTATTTATAATTATATAAGTATGTATATCAGTTGTCTGGTTACTATAACACAAGCTCTGCTTAGCTTGGGATAAGATAGCCGTGTGTGAGCTGTCCCAAGATATTTATTTATATAACGGGCACTAGAAGGAAGATGGGTGGGTTTTAGTCAGTAGAAGTCTGACACTCTCGCCATCTCCGCCTCGAGCGGAGAAAGCTTTATGATATGATTTCCCATCTGCAAAAAAACAACCACCTTGTATTAGCATGTGCTTGTTAAAACCCGACGTATATGCCCAAACATAAGATAGATGCCGTACACCGTTGAGAAGATTTTCTGGCGAGTTGAAAATGTATTCTTGTAATTCTTGTGCAATTTGCATCAGGCTAAGGTAAATATAATCATACTATGGCAATATTATTGATAAGTGACAGGAACAAAATAATATTACATTTTCCATCAACTAGAAGAGAGGTAATGACAGCTTAATAGAAACACAGCTTTTAAGCTCTTGATAAAAAAAAACTTTTAAGACCATTTTAAGACTTAAAACTCTTAAAACAATATACCTACATCTTTTTGGTCTGAGGTTAAAATACTTTAAGACATAAAACACAGCCTTGTGGTAGTAACCAAAACTAGTATTAGGAAGATAACCAGTATAATTATATTTATTTGTTACATCATCACGCCTACATGGCTAAACCGATTTAGGTTAAATGAATTTTGGTACACAGATAGTTGAGACTCAACGAAGGACATAGGCTAACTTAAAAAAAAGTAAGATATAGGGAGAAAGAGGGAAAACTTAGTTTTAATGGGTCAATGTAACCCGCTTTGTAGGGTTAATTTAAGCACGTATTTTAGCGCCAGTTAATTCATGTAGTAACCTTATCATGACATATTAAAACTCTATAAAAACAATATACATATTTTTGGTCGGAGGTTAAAATAATTTAAGACATAAAACACAACCTTGTAGTAGTAGTTTGGTAGTAACCAAAACCAGTATTAGGAAGATAAAAATGGAATACGGACCAATTTTTAAACATTGCTGGCGATCGCAAAGATAATAATAACAAAGTAATACTTTTACTCATCTTCTCCTAAATGTTAGAAGCTTCTATAGAAGTGTCGTACAATAATGTCGAAGGCCTTGGAAAGATCCAAAAATATTTCAACTGAGGGAAAATTACGAGAAAAAGAAAAGCATTGACAAAATATGCTACGCTGACCCTAACTTAATTGGGATAAGGGCAAGAAAATGTTTATGTTAACGATGCACGCGTACCTATTAAGATTCACAATAGATTACTTTTTTTATAAAAATACTAGCTTTTGCCCGCGGCTTCGCTCGCTTTAAATTCGGGGTAACACAGTTCCCCTTGCGCCTTATTGATTTGTAATAGCAACACTAAGTTTTCCCTTTTCTTCCCTCTTTCTTCCTCACTTCCCACTTTTTTTAAATAAAAATTGCCCTTTTCTGTCTCCTGGTTCCCAACTATCTCTGTACCACAATTCATCAAAATCGGTTTAGCCATTGAAGCGTGAAGAGGAAACAAACAAACACACTTTCACTTTTATAATAATATTATAGTAAGGATATATTCTTCCAGAAAGGACAAGCCAAAATAAACATAAATATAGTCCCACACTACGTGATTGTAAATATGCGGTTGCACATTAGATACAAGAAATAGATGAATGGAAACAGTTTAGGTCCTCGCAAATATGTGGAGGAAAATCTGTACAAAAATTCAGTTTTTCCCGTATCTTTTAATCGTAAAATTCGCAAAACTTCGTCGTCTAATACAAACATATCTATCTTCATTATCTACTAAGTAAATACATATCAATGATATTTATCAAAATGTTTTGATTTAAATCTAATTATTTAATTATGTTTATTGCTTCTTAACGCTCTTCCTTGTTGTCAGATTATATTATCAGTAAATTTATTTAGTAAACGCACACAGATCTTTCATTAATTGAGATAAGATAACAATCTGTAACCTGCGAGATTAACTATTGGCCATAATGAACCGAGATGGTTTTTTTGCGGACGGGATATCGTCAAATTACTTCCCCCGCTCTGGGCGGAGCGGGTAGGAGTGTCAGACTTGTACTGATTAATACCCATTCTCTTTTTCGAACAACCGGCAACCCTGGAACCGAGACGGCTAAGATGATGTTGTTTTTTTTTGAAAAGCAACTTATGCATTCATGTTTCTTTGACGGCGTGGTTGGCATGGTGGCTGACTGATTGACTACTGAGTAGAGTATCGCGAGTTCGATCCCACGTGGAACAAAAACTTCTATGGCTTACAGATAATTGTTCTATACTGTTTGTTTATGTAGGTTTTAAATGTTTGTTAACCCACGTTAAATGAGAAATTCTTGAAGTGGAGCAAATCGTTTTTAAATAAAACTAAACAAATAATGTAGATGAAAAAATGTTTGGATGTTCAAGCTAAACATGGTATGGATTGAAAATGAATGAGTTGTCAAATACCTTATCAACACAGATAATCAAGAACTTCTAACATCAATAGCGAAACGGTTTCAAGAAATGGTAAAGTAAAATTAATGAGACGTTAAAGAGAAGAAATACATACTGTTTACTGTGACATCTCACTGAAACACATGACTTCCAGTTGTTTCAATCCAAAGCTAACGTGGACCACTGGCCGTTGGTATTGTCCAGGTACCACTATCTTGTGCGAGGTCAATAGAATAATAGAAAACAAATGATTGTAAATGTGAAAACACGCAAGGTATTTTGTTTGAAAGAGAAGAGTTATCAGTTATGGAAAATTTATAGTTTTTTTGTTCTTAAAAAAACGTTGCCCCACACTAGGAATTTCTCCTGTATCGTAGGTGCGTTTACGAACGTTAAAAGTCATAAATACACAAACAGCCAGATCCGGAAAAACTATCTGTAGGCCATACAAATATTTGTTCCGTACGGGAATCGAACACGCGACACGCAGCGCAGCAGTCGATCGCTCAGCCACTGAGCCAACCGTGTCGATTGACGCAGTTATATAAAAAAACAGTAATAAAAACGCTATAAATACATTTGTGACCAAGCAGTTTATATATGAAAATTCTTGATTGGATTGAAATAGTGGTGAATGATGAGCTGGTGATGCACTGAAATTATTGTTGGCTGTACGACTTAAAATGCATGAGTGTAGAATTGATGCTACTGAAACCGTTATGTGATCAAATTCTTGGGTGATTAAATGCTAGAATACTGTGGTTTTAAAGAAAAAGGTTTGTCAAAATTTAAAAAAAAAATGGGTTTGGTTTTGCTGAAAGGATGAGTGAAAACCAACTTACAAAAAATAATTGCAAGGCAGATTTGAATGGTGAAGTTCTTCAGACAATAGAAGAAGATACCCCCAAATACTGAAACGTCACTCAAAATTTGAGGGTTGCTTAACATTTGAGCAGCTCTTAAACATTAGATTTTGTATTGCCAAACGTCATTTTTGAGTATCTGTTAAATTTAAGTGGTACTTAAATTTTGAGTGACGTTTCTGTATTCGAGAGATAGTATATTATATTACTAATATCTTCAAAACACAAAATGTAAAATGGTCTTACGTCCGACACGTCACATCCCAGATCTAGTTGAAAACCAGCGTCGCTCACTAGCTGCTCGGCATTATTAGCTATTCTTACTAATATTATAAAAGCGTAAGTTTGTTCGTTACATCTTCACGCCTACATGGCTAAACCGATTTTGCTTAAATGAATTTTGGTACACAGATGGTTGAGACTCAACGACGGACATAGCCTAACCTGAAAAAAAAAGTAAGATATAAGGGAGAAAGAAAGAAGAAAAGGGAAAACTTAGTTTTAATGGGTCAATGTAACCCGCAGTAGGGTTAATTTAAGCACGTGTTTTAACGCCAGTTAATTCATGTAGTAACGTTATCATGACAATTTCCTTGATATTGATCTCAATAGTAATCGCAATGACTATTCCTAATCAATTCTTGTTAAATATGTACTCAATTTACATTTAAAAGGTAGAGTTTTTACTGAAGGATTTAGTTACAAACAAGATGTTTGTAAAAACGGGTTGGTGTTTGTTATTAGGCATTGTTTTCCAGGTAAGGTTTTAGTTTGTAATTTCAATGCCAAAGCTTTATTGCTGAACATATTAAATACATTTCTGGATATTATGAAAATGTGTAGTTCACCGTGTACCAAATAAGGCTTACAGAATTAAAACTTAAAAAACAAAATTGACGACACGGTTGGCGCAAGTAGCTGAGCTATCGATTGCTTCGCTGCGTGTCAAGGGTTCGTTGCCCGCACGGAACCAATATTTTTATGACCTGCGGATAGTTGTTTCGGGTCTGGCTGTTTGTGTATGTGAGTTTAAATGTTTGTAAACGCACCCACGATACAGGAGAAATCCTAGTGTGGGGGCAATGTTTTGTTTCAAAGAGAGAATTATTAAGAACTAGCTTTCGCCCGCGGCTTCGCCCGCGTTAAATTTTGGATAACACAGTTCCTCTTGCGCCTTATTGATTTGTAATAGCAACGCTAAGTTTTTCCTTCTCTTCCCTCTTTCTCCCTCACATCCCACTTTTTTCAAAAAAATATTAGCCTATGTCCGTCTCCTGGTTTTTAACTATCTCTTTACCAAAATTCATCCAAATCGGTTCAGCCTTTAAAGCGTGAAGAGGTAACAAACAAACAAACAAACTCACTTTCGCTTTTATAATATTAAGTAAGGATTAAATATAACTTCCCTAGTCAGTTTTTTTAAGTATATTTGCAGACAGATAAAACATACATTACAATGACAGACATGACTTGATCTTGTAGTCAAAAATTTGTCTCTCACGAGAAAACGCTCTGAAAATTCGTTGAACTGT
The DNA here is from genome assembly GCA_958449745.1 of Ochropleura leucogaster. Taxonomy (NCBI): domain Eukaryota; kingdom Metazoa; phylum Arthropoda; class Insecta; order Lepidoptera; family Noctuidae; genus Ochropleura; species Ochropleura leucogaster. The sequence goes on along the minus strand of OY288220.1, from coordinate 2,965,715 downwards.
TGGTCCCGCATGTCATTTGTAGATCTTTGACAGTCGTTACAGGTAGTCAGTATTCCGAAAGTCTGACAACCTGTCTTACCAAGGGGTATCGTATAACCCAGTATTAACTGGGTTGGGTTATATTTTACATGGAACGACTGCCTATCTGACCTGATAGGCAGTCGCTCCATGTAAAATACTGGAATTCAGCTGCATCCGGTTAGACTAGAAAATTACCTTTTTTTGTGAAATTTTTCTAGGCCATGAAGCCACGACCTAGAAGAACCAATATCCATTATCTTTTAGTAATTTTTTGCTTAATTTTCCTTTATATTATTTAGCAGGTATCCGCGAGATACACAAACGTGAAACGATACTCCGATGGAGAAGAAATTAGAGCAGGTTAGTACAATAAATAAATACATAGTAGAATAGGATATTCATTTGACGACACAGTGTCTTCTCCTTATTTCTATGTTACATGTTATATGTTTTTTCTCCCAGAACCCGCATCACTGCTGTCATCGTCCTCGCGTGTAGTGTCCGGGTGGGATGCTCAGCCAGGCCAACTCCCTCACCACGCATCCCTGCGTATGATTAGCCCCTTTGGCGATATTCGCCAATGTGGTGGCTCCATTGTAGCTAAGGAATGGGTTATTACTTCAGCATTTTGTACTGTCAGGTATGTACTCCATCAGAGGCCGTCAGCTATTCTTTTTTTTTGCGTATGGGAAATCATCAAATAACTTCCTCCGTTCTGGGCGGAGCGGGGGGAGTATCAGACTTGTACTGACTTAAACCCGCCCATGTTCCAAGAGCTCCAAGGGCGCCTCAAAGAGATATCAACAAAGAAGAGAGGCCTGCCAGAGCCACCGCCTGCCTGGGTTGGGGGTTGTTCGAAAGCGATACCGCGGCCCCGGAATGTACAGGGCAATAGAAGGAACATGGGTGGATTTTAGTCAGTACAAGTCTGACAGTAACCCTCGCTCCACCCAGAGCAGGAGAAGTTATTTCATGATTTTTCCCCTGGCCCCACGCTGAAGACATGGGAGGTGTTCAAACCACCTTTGCGCCTGTTGGTTTTAATTCCCAACATAAAATATTCAGTAGAACTCAATTATAATATAGTTTATTACTAGCGACCCACCCCGGCTTCGCCAAAGACCAATAAAGATACCAATATCAAATATATATAAGTGTTTGTTACCAAACTTCTTCGAAACGGCTGGACCAAATTCGTATGAAATTTGTGTACATCGGTTAGGTCTGAAAATTGGCCAATATCTATTTTTCTTAACCCTAACTAGGACACACAGCACATCTAGTGATACATATAAACCTTTTTCTTAAATCACTCTAAATTAAAAAAAAACACAGCGTAAAAAGGCAAAGAAAAGATGGATGGATTGTGTAAAGAATGATATGAAGGAGAAAGGAGTAAATGATGCCGTGAGGTCTGATAGGGGAGAATAAAAGAAGAAAACGTTTTGCACCGACTCTAAATAGAATGGTACAGACGCCTGCAGGTCAAGCTACCCGAAACTGTAAATTTTTCCCAATGAACCTTGAACCTTAACACTTTAGAAATAAAGTCGAAAATCTATCAAAGAAATCTGACAGATTGTAGTAGCTTGATGTGCAGGCGTCTGTACAAGGACAGGAAAATGATGGACAGTCAGCGGAAAGCGACTTTTTTTTAAACTATATAGTGATTTACAAACTTGATACTTTTATTTGATACCCACAATCTTTTCAGCCGCGTTCTTGTAGTAGTTCGCGCTGGTGTGGTGTCACTTATCAACCCGGAGTACATTTTCGAGACAACGGAGTGGTACAGCCATCCTAGATACAACACTTCGAGGCCAACTATACTGCAAGCGTATGACATCGCGCTTGTCAAGTTGCACAGACCTCTTGTTTATTCAAGTAAGTTATTTTTAGAACGAAGTTCCTTATCGCGCTTTTCGAAAGGGGGCTAGACACAAAAAATTAAGATCAAAAGTTGAAACGACACTTTTTGCTTTAGTGTAAAGTTGTAAGACTATCTTTGCAATGTATAGAATCAATTCTCTAGTATTGTATAATTATTAAGCCCATATGTGAGTGCTATGTATTATCATTGACTTGACGAAGCCCTGGTGGTTAATAGTGTCATGCTCACTTAAATGTCTCGCTGATGGTGGCGGGTGTGTCGGGTCATTTAGCTCCCTTCAAAATGGTCGAGCTGAATGGGGCTGATCCATACGTCATGTTCGTGAACGGGCGCTGTCAGTTGGGACTGGTCATTTTTTAACTACCACGGTCATTTTTAATTTATTTAGATTTGAATATTGTTTGAATTTTGTTTTTTATTTACTCTGGACGCTCTTACTGTGCACGTCTTTCTACATCGTTCTCACATATTTGTATAATCTCAACACGAATGATGTAAATACTATTTTGTAAAAATATTAGAATTTAAAAGAGTGTCCATGGAGTTTCTTGCCCATTCTTCTCCATAGAGATCAACGCTTTGGAATGGGCAACTGCAGTACTTTCACAAGTTATTATGCCTTGTGACCGGGACTGTAGATTCATTTTGTTTCTTGACATTCAAAAGTGCCTGTAATGGTCTAATTGAAATAAATGATTTGATTTGATTTGATTTGATTTGATTTGATTTGAAGTTGTAAGCCGTGCGGCGTGCGCATGATTTTCTATCTGTCTCTCTCTCTCATAGAATCAAGCCAGTTATTTTCGTTTCGTCTTTCTATTTCGCATTGAACAGTGTGGTGTCGCGACGATTATTTTTGTTGAGTGTATACAGGTTTTTGTACATAGTAAATAATAATTTCGTTCCATCCCTTGACACCTCTCAAGTTTTTTAATATCTTTTATTTATCACTTAAGTAATGTTTGACAACGTGGTTGGCGCAGTGGCCGAGCGAAAGGTCATTTCGCTCGGCCACTGCGCCAATGTCAGTATCGGATTGAATATTGAAAAAAAAAATTACGACCGTAACAAATATTTTTAAATTCAGTCATAACCATTTAAATCTTTTTCGCAACTCTATATAGTAAATAATAGTAATCCTATTAAATGACATTTTCACGAAATTTTCAGAAAATTAAATTAAATTAAGTTAAAAGGTTATGATTTTAATTATTATGACTATGTAAAGCTATATTTGCTACGGTCGCGATGCATATCAATATAGCTGCACATTGCAAAAAACAGCGCTTCGACCTTCAAACGTGGTCTGGTCGTTTATTTTTTAGTAGCTTCCGCCCGCGACTTCGTCCGCGTGGCATAGTTACTTTAGGTTAACGCTAACTTTAACCCGCGTGATGATCGAAAAACAAAATATCTTTCTCTCCCCTTTGCTTCCTTTCTCACTTTTTTTAGCCTATGTCCGTCTCCAGGGTCGTCCCAATTGTTATATATTGGGTATTTAGGCGTGTAGACGTTACAAACAAACAAACTTACTTTCGCTTTTATGATATTAGTAAGGAAATAAGGATTCTTATTTCAAAAGAAATAAAGTAAGTTACCTGGCTCGTTTTTTTTTATAAATAAATAATTATCTTCATCCAGCGTTGCTGAAACCGATTCGCGTACAACCACGTGCTGACGCGTATCGCGACTACACCGGCAACCAGGTCTATGCTAGTGGACATGGCAACACACAAACCCTGGGTAAGTAATCGTTTTACAACCAATATGTTTAAGTAAAAACTAGAACTTACAGAATCATCATTTTCCTGCCCTTGTCTCATTCTATTTGGGGTCGGCGCAAGACGTTTTCTTCTTCCATTCTCCCCTATTGGACATCACGGCATCATTTATTCCTTTCTCCTTCATATCGCTCTCCGTATATCAACATTCAGATCCATCACTCTTTTAGTCACATGTCCTTCATCCCTTCTCAGTACATGTCCGTACCAAGACAAACGAGTTCCTTTCAATTTTTGATTAACAGGGGCAACTTTCTAACCACCCCTAATATACTCATTCCTTACTTTATCCATTCTTGTCACTCCACGCATCCATCTCGGCTACATGCAATCGTTTTTCATCCACCTTTTTTACAGCCCAGCATTCTGACCCATACAGTACAACTGTAGGCCTACCATGACGTCTTAAAGCAGAACTTATTCCACTGAGGGAAAGAGATGGTGCTAGATACCCTGTATAGCTCTGTCCCTTTCCCTCAGTGGAATAAGTTCTGGTTTAAGACGTCATGGTAGCGTAGCTGCGTAGGTACAGGTCTAATCACGCACTTGTATATTTTCCCTTTAACTTGAGGGTCAACCGTGGGTCACAAGTTGTTCCAGTGGCCTGTCGCCATTTCATCCATTAACTAGAATTTAGATAATAATAGTATCTGAACAATGTGCAGTTCTTCATTCTCTTTAAAATTCAGATGGTAATTTTGTTTTATTTGACTGTATTTTTTATTTGTATGTTAGTTACGCGATTGTTCCGTCGATTGTTAGGCAACTTTTCAAAATTTTTCTTAAAACTGTTAGGCCTACCTACTATCCAAGAGGACCCAAATGAATTTTACATTTATTCATTGTGTAATTTATTACTTATCATCTATACATATGTTTTATTCAATGTATATATGTAAATTAATTGACATCCGGCAGTGGCAAAAAATCTATGAAGTAACTTACCTATTTATCGTCTTTTCATTGTTTTCTTTGGTAATCGTTTTTTTTTTCCTTTATTAACCAACCAACAATAATTAACGCTATCATCTACAAACACACTCGCAAAATCAGACACATGACTCATAACTGTCTGAACTACAAACTTGTTGCGTACCTCTTTTACTTGTTAGCTCTTCGTGAAAGTTTCCTAAAATTTTCTTTTAACATTCTAGGTCCCTTATCCGACGTATTGCAGTGGGTTTACTTACGAGCGATATCTAACAAGGTTTGCGCTGACACATATGGCGTCGGCGTCTTCGAGACCACCATCTGCGCGGAATACTACAATGTCACGTCACAGTCTACTTGCTTCGTAAGTTTATAAAGCCACACACAATTACCACACGTATTATGATAGCAACACTGGTCTTTTTCACTTGAAGAGCTCGTCGATATTTAGGTTAAGCCGCGCTTGCCTAGGTTGGTCTGTGGATGGGTGACCACCTATTACATACCGAGTTTCCTCCGTGCCTCGAAAAGCACGTTAAGCCGTTGGTCCCGGCTGTCATTTGTAGATCTTTGACAGTCGTTACAGGTAGTCAGTGTCCCGAAAGTCTGACAACCAGTCTTACCAAGGGGTATCGTATTACCCAGTACTAATTGGGTTGTGGAGGTCAGATAGGCAGTCGCTCCATGTAAAATACTGGTATTAGACTGGAAGCCGACCCCAACATATTTGGGAAAAGGCTAGGCAGATGATTCCTGGTCCCTGCAAGCACTTGCTCAGCGAGGCATATCGATGAATAAAGAAAAATAAGTGACGCTCATACCTAACAAAATGTGGCTACAGTAATAAATATAAATAAGTAAATATCTTGGGACAACTCACACACGGTTATCTGATCCCAAGCTAAGCAGAGCTTGTGTTATGGTAACCAGACAACTGATATACATACTTATATAATTTATAAATACATACATATTATAGATAAATCACACCCAGACACAGAACAAACAATCATGCTCATCACACAAAGTTTGTCCTGGGTGGGAATCGAACCCACGACCTCTGGCTCAGCAGTCAGGGCCACTAACCACTAGACCAACAGGCCCGTCAATTAGGTATACCAATGTCTATCCTTATGGAGATAAGAGATGTGATGATATGTTACGTTCAATAAATATGAAATGGTGTAAGTTTGAAAAACACAATTTCAGCATTAACACTAAAACACACAACACGGTTGGCACAGTGGCAGAGTGATCGACTGCTACGCTGTATGTCGCGGGTTTGATCCCTGCACGGAACAAATGCTTGTATGGCCTACATTTTTCCGGGTTTGTTTGTAAACGCACCCACTATTTACGAGAAATTCTTAGATAGGGTTGCCCCACGTTTAAAAAAAAATAAACGTTATGTCGGGCGCAATATTTATATTGTCACAAGAAATAATATGTATACTCACCGAAATTAAAAAGCAACTTCCTCCTGATGTTTTTTTTTTAAATTTCACGAACATAATATTTAAAAAAAGATATGCTATTACGATATAAGTCTTATCTCAAAGTAGAAACCCATATAATAAATATTTTAATTTTAAAAAATAGTAGTTGTAGTTGCCCATTCCAAAGCGTTGATCTCTATGGAGAAAAATGGGCAAGAAACTCCATGGACACTCTTTTAAATTATAATATTTTTACAAAATCGTATTTACATTATTCATGTGGAGATTATACAAATTTGTGAGAACGATGTAGAAAGACGTGCACAGTAAGAGCGTACAGAGTAAATAATAAGCAAAATTCAATTTAAAATCTAAATAAATTTAAAATGACCAATATAGCTAAATATGACCAGTCCCAACTGACAAAAAAATGCTAAATATACACATGTTATTGCTCCTGACTGTGCAACTTTAAACCTGTCATTTCGCCCAATTTTACTGGATTTTATTTACAGGGTGACAATGGTGGCCCATTGGTGCATGTTGGTAACGATGGCATTCCAACCCTCATAGGAGTCTCATATTTCTACCCAGCATCCGTTACTGGCTGTGATAAGGGATGGCCAACAGGTAAATTTTATTATTTTTTCTCTCATCATCATAGATTATTTTTTTTTAGGGATAGGGATATAACCAAAAAACCCCAATTTAGTGGGTACGGGAGGGAGTGTCAGTCTTTTACTGACTAGATTTAGAGAGATGGAGATATATTTATTTGATCAAACGTTTTTATATTCAGAAAAAAATGCATGTCTGATGATATAAAAATAATAAAAATGGTTTAGACACGTTTGCCATATACTATAAATAAATAATAAATAAATAAATAATAAATAAATCGTTTATTTATAAAAAGGGGGCACATATACAATAAAATAAAGCATTTAAACAAACAAAAGAACACAGTTGCTTAATTGCCTGAACTAGGTTGGACCTGTGTTTCAGGCTTAAAAAGAGCATTAATACTAATTTCAAATAAATAAATTAACAGTAATGTAAAATTAAAGTATCATAAATGAAAAATTACACAAAAATAAAAATATAAAGTAAGTGTTTTATTTGCAGACAGCAAGTAAATCTTCTGTCTGTGCATAAGTTAAGGTTTGAAACAATTCAATTATTATTTTTTTACAGCTATAATAGTTTAACTTATAGATACTTAGTTTTCTATTTAATCTATTGTACAGAAATGGGCCTAAGAACGAGAAAAATCTTTCCACAAATGCGCGTTTGGAGGTTGTATTAATCGTGCAAACAATATCATTCCGTCTCTTGTTAGTAATGTCATCATTGTATGTGAGCTTGGTGTGCTGTTTTAATACTAAGTGCGTAATGAAAAGCTGGCGAACTGTCAACACCTTGCAGGATTTATATAGTTGATCTGTAGGAAAGAAGAAGGGAAGGAAGTTTGCTACCTTTAAAATTGCTCTTTGAGCTCTTTCAAGAGGAAGCAAGATAGTTTTTGGTGCGCCACCCCATGAAGTAATACAGTACTGAATTATGGATTGACATAGGGCAAAATAAATTTGTGTAATTAATTTAGAGTCTGAAAAAGTTCGTATTTTTTTAAATACATATATTAATTTGCGCACTCTTTTAACCAAACTTTCAATATGATTTCTAAAAGAGAGGGTGCCGTCTATTATCACACCGAGGTATTTAATGTTAGAGGTTTTTAGGATAGAAGGACAATTGCACATGCTGACTGATGGGTTACTACATTGATGGGCATATAAGTGAAAGTTAGCAGTGTTTTGTTGAGGCTTGCGCATGGAAAAATGTATATATTTGGTCTTGTCAGCATTTAAAGTTAGTAAATTGCTTTGAAGCCAATTAGTCACAGAATTAAAACTAAGTTGAGCGATTTCGAATAGTTCGGCAGTGTTTTTAGCAGTAAATATTAACGCCGTGTCATCAGCATATGATATGATTTTACCGTGCCTGAGATTTTGGTTACATAAATCGTTAATATATACCAGGAATAAGGTAGGGCCCAAAATACTTCCCTGGGGCACACCAAAATCCGTATTTTTCTGCTCATCGCTCGTAAAGTTATCAATTCTAACACATTGATATCGGTCGGTTAAATAGTCAGTAAGTAATGTCAGTGTGGTTCCCCTTATCCCTATGGCTTCTAGTTTGTTTATGAGTAATGAAGCAGATACAGTGTCAAAGGCTTTCGCTAAATCAAGGAAGATTGCTAGGACCTGGTTCCCTTTACCTAGCTCTTCTGAGACGTAATCGGTCAGGCTATGCACCGCATCGGTAGTGGATAACTTGGCTCTAAAACCAAATTGCGCAGGTGATAAGATGTTGTTTTTTTCAAGATAGTTAACTAGTCTGCTGTTTATAATTTTTTCAAGTATTTTTGAGATTGAGGGGAGTAATGATATTGGCCTATAGTTATTAACCAAGTCCGTATCCCCAGATTTAAAGATAGGGATAACAACTGCCTTTTTTAGACACTTAGGAAAAATTCCTTTAGCCAGACAGATTTGAAATATATGCGTTAAAGGAGGTACCAATATATGCTTACAGTGTTTAAGGATCTTATTGCTTATATTATCCCATCCGACTGCACAGTCATCTTTAAGGCCAGAAATGATGCGGGTTATTTCGTCTTCGTCAGTATCCAGCATAACAAATGAGTTCACAAAACAATTATTGTTTACTTTTTTGAGAGATGGTTGCGCGCAATCCTTCGGAATCTGTTTGGCCAAAGTTTTCCCGACATTTATAAAAAAGTTGTTAACATAATTAGCGGATAGGAGAGGAGTAGGATTAGTAAGCAATAGAGTCGAATTTGATTCACGTGGTTTAGTCATATAAGTGACACTTTTAATGTGCTTCCAAATTAGCTTGCTATTTTTACCTGCTTTAGTCAATTCTTTTTTATTATTATTTACTATGGTGTGCAAATGTTAAAATTGTATCGTCATTAAATAATCACATAGCAATCAAATTAATTTTAAATGAAATAAGCAAAAGAAAAATCATAGTAGTAATTAAAAATGTCAGTGAGTTTAGTAATAATGTCAAAATTATAAAAGTTAAAGTACATAATAATATGTCAATTGCATATGTCACAGTACATTTACTGTGACATATGCAATTCCCGTTCTGTCAGAAATTCATTAATATTATTATATGCGTTGTCAGTTAGGAACGATTTCAGTTTTTTTTTCACATGTACATTATTATGCTCTCACCACCGTTTTGGTAACAATTTTTTTTTATAATGGGAGCCATGCAAAAAACACTAATACCCATTCATTCCTTCTTTAGAGTTTATAGTTCAAATCACGACATCTCTTTCGAACCTGCAACTCCGAACATCCCTTTCTTGACAAATGCATTCACTGACTATGCTAGGCCGTTACTTATACCTTATCTTGCTAGGACAAAGTTTTTAAAAGAGGATATTTGAGCTTGTTTTAAAAAGTATTAATAAAGGAATGTCCAGTTAGTAACATTGAATTTATTAAATTTTAGAAAACTTTTCGTATTTTATTGAAGGCAATTTCACCATTAACACATTGAAAGTAGTATTCAAGTATTAATTCAAGAATGATATCAGCTCTGAATAATGCTAAACAAACCATTTAGTTTCGTATCTATTTATCTACACAAAAAATACCTACTTAACGCAACAGAAAAATATCAAAATAATAGTCATTATTTAAGAACCAACACTGATCCCTACAATCGACATTTATAACAAAATACATTTATCTTCAAAGGTTACACTCGACCTGGACCTTTCTTAGACTGGTTCGAAGACGTATCAGGAATTGACTTCGATAATTTTCAAGATGAAGACATAGACACTACCACAATCCCTAACGATCCCAGCACTACAAATAATCCAATCATCAATCCATCGAGTACTGCTGACCCCAACGTCTCCAGTACAACGACTGACCCCAACGATATTGGATCCAGCACCCAAGACCCGAATGATATTGGATCCAGCACCCAAGACCCAAATGATAGTGGATCCAGCACCCAAGACCCGAATGATATTGGATCAAGCACCCAAGACCCTAACGATATTGGATCAAGCACCCAAGACCCGAACGATATTGGATCCAGCACCCAAGACCCTAACAATATTGGATCCAGCACCCAAGACCCTAACGATATTGGATCCAGCACCCAAGACCCTAACGATATTGGATCAAGCACCCAAGACCCTAACGATATTGGATCCAGCACCCAAGACCCTAACGATATTGGATCAAGCACCCAAGACTCGAATGATATTGGATTAAGCACCCAAGACCCGAATGATATTGGATCCAGCACCCAAGATCCTAACGATATTGGATCCAGCACCCAAGACCCTAACGAAATTGGATCCAGCACCCAAGACCCTAACGATATTGGATCCAGCACCCAAGACCCGAACGATATTGGATCCAGCACCCAAGACCCGAATGATATTGGATCAAGCACCCAAGATCCAAATGATATTGGATCCAGCACCCAAGACCCGAATGATATTGGATCAAGCACCCAAGACCCTAACGATATTGGATCCAGCACCCAAGACCCGAATGATATTGGATCAAGCACCCAAGATCCAAATGATATTGGATCCAGCACCCAAGACCCGAATGAAATTGGATCCAGCACCCAAGACCCTAACGATATTGGATCCAGCACCCAAGACCCTAATGAAATTGGATCCAGCACCCAAGACCCTAACGATATTGGATCCAGCACCCAAGACCCGAACGATATTGGATCCAGCACCCAAGACCCGAATGATATTGGATCAAGCACCCAAGATCCAAATGATATTGGATCCAGCACCCAAGACCCGAATGAAATTGGATCCAGCACCCAAGACCCTAACGATATTGAATCCAGCACCCAAGACCCGAATGATATTGGATCAAGCACCCAAGACCCGAACGATATTGGATCCAGCACCCAAGACCCAAATGATAGTGGATCCAGCACCCAAGACCCAAATGATAGTGGATCCAGCACCCAAGACCCGAATGATATTGGATCAAGCACCCAAGACCCGAATGATATCGGATCCAGCACCCAAGAACCGAATGATATTGGATCTAGCACCCAAGACCCGAATGATATTGGATCCAGCACCCAAGACCCGAACGATATTGGATCCAGCACCCAAGACCCTAACGATATTGGATCCAGCACCCAAGACCCGAATGATATTGGATCTAGCACCCAAGACCCGAATGATATCGGATCCAGCACCCAAGACCCTAACGATATTGGATCCAGTACCCAAGACCCTAACGATATTGGATCCAGCACCCAAGACCCTAATGATATTGGGTCCAGCACCCAAGACCCGAATGATATTGGATCAAGCACCCAAGACCCGAACGAAATTGGATCCAGCACCCAAGACCCAAACGATAGTGGATCCAGCACCCAAGACCCGAATGATATCGGATCCAGCACCCAAGACCCGAACGATATTGGATCCAGCACCCAAGACCCGAATGATGTTGGATCTAGCACCCAAGACCCGAATGATATCGGATCCAGCACCCAAGACCCGAATGATATTGGATCTAGCACCCAAGACCCGAATGATATCGGATCCAGCACCCAAGACCCGAATGATATCGGATCAAGCACCCAAGACCCTAACGATATTGGATCAAGCACCCAAGACCCGAATGATATTGGATCAAGCACCCAAGACCCTAACGGTATTGGATCCAGCACCCAAGACCCGAATGATATTGGATCAAGCACCCAAGACCCGAATGATATTGGATCCAGCACTCAAGACCCTAATGATATTGGATCCAGCACCCAAGACCCGAACGATATTGGATCCAGCACCCAAGACCCAAATGATATTGGATCCAGCACCCAAGACCCGAATGATATCGGATCCAGCACCCAAGAACCGAATGATATTGGATCTAGCACCCAAGACCCGAATGTTATTGGATCCAGCACCCAAGACCCGAACGATATTGGATCCAGCACCCAAGACCCTAACGATATTGGATCCAGCACCCAAGACCCGAATGATGTTGGATCTAGCACCCAAGACCCGAATGATATCGGATCCAGCACCCAAGACCCTAACGATATTGGATCCAGTACCCAAGACCCTAACGATATTGGATCCAGCACCCAAGACCCGAATGATATTGGATCAAGCACTCAAGACCCGAATGACATTGGATCAAGCACCCAAGACCCGAACGAAATTGGATCCAGTACCCAAGACCCGAATGATATCGGATCCAGCACTCAAGACCCTAACGATATTGGATCTAGCACCCAAGACCCAAACGATATTGGATCAAGCACCCAAGACCCGAATGATATCGGATCCAGCACCCAAGACCCTAACGATATTGGATCCAGCACCCAAGACCCTAACGATATTGGATCAAGCACCCAAGACCCGAATGATATTGGATCAAGCACTCAAGACCCGAATGATATCGGATCCAGCACCCAAGATCCTAACGATATAGGATCCAGCACCCAAGACCCGAACGATATTGGATCCAGCACCCAAGACCCTAACGATATTGGATCCAGCACCCAAGACCCGAATGATATCGGATCCAGCACCCAAGACCCGAATGATATCGGATCAAGCACCCAAGACCCTAACGATATTGGATCAAGCACCCAAGACCCTAACGATATTGGATCCAGCACCCAAGACCCAAACGATATTGGATCCAGCACCCAAGACCCGAATGATATCGGATCCAGCACCCAAGACCCGAACGATATTGGATCCAGCACCCAAGACCCGAATGATGTTGGATCTAGCACCCAAGACCCGAATGATATCGGATCCAGCACCCAAGACCCGAATGATATTGGATCTAGCACCCAAGACCCAAATGATATTGGATCCAGCACCCAAGACCCGAACGATATTGGATCCAGCACCCGAGACCCTAACGATATTGGATCCAGCACCCAAGACCCGAATGATATTGGATCTAGCACCCAAGACCCGAATGATATCGGATCCAGCACCCAAGACCCTAACGATATTGGATCCAGTACCCAAGACCCTAACGATATTGGATCCAGCACCCAAGACCCTAACGATATTGGGTCCAGCACTCAAGACCCGAATGATATTGGATCAAGCACTCAAGACCCGAATGACATTGGATCAAGCACCCAAGACCCGAACGAAATTGGATCCAGTACCCAAGACCCGAATGATATCGGATCCAGCACTCAAGACCCTAACGATATTGGATCCAGCACCCAAGACCCAAACGATATTGGATCAAGCACCCAAGACCCGAATGATATCGGATCCAGCACCCAAGACCCTAACGATATTGGATCCAGCACCCAAGACCCAAACGAAAGTGGATCCAGCACTCAAGACCCTAACGATATTGGATCCAGTACCCAAGACCCTAACGATATTGGATCCAGCACCCAAGACCCTTACGATATTGGGTCCAGCACTCAAGACCCGAATGATATTGGATCAAGCACTCAAGACCCGAATGACATTGGATCAAGCACCCAAGACCCGAACGAAATTGGATCCAGCACCCAAGACCCAAACGATAGTGGATCCAGCACCCAAGACCCTAACGATATTGGATCCAGCACCCAAGACCCTAACGATATTGGATCCAGCACCCAAGACCCTAACGATATTGGATCAAGCACCCAAGACCCTAACGATATTGGGTCCAGCACTCAAGACCCGAATGATATCGGATCCAGCACCCAAGACCCGAATGATATTGGATCAAGCACCCAAGACCCTAACGATATTGGATCCAGCACCCAAGACCCGAATGATATCGGATCCAGCACCCAAGACCCGAATGATATCGGATCCAGCACCCAAGACCCGAATGATATTGGATCAAGCACCCAAGACCCTAACGATATTGGATCCAGCACCCAAGACCCGAATGATATCGGATCCAGCACCCAAGACCCGAATGATATCGGATCAAGCACCCAAGACCCTAACGATATTGGATCAAGCACCCAAGACCCTAACGATACTGGATCCAGCACCCAAGACCCAAACGATATTGGATCCAGCACCCAAGACCCGAATGATATTGGATCAAGCACCCAAGACCCTAACGATATTGGATCCAGTACCCAAGACCCTAACGATATTGGATCCAGCACCCAAGACCCGAATGATATTGGATCCAGCACCCAAGACCCGAATGATATTGGATCCAGCACCCAAGACCCGAATGATATTGGATCCAGCACCCAAGACCCGAATGATATTGGATCAAGCACCCAAGACCCTAACGATATTGGATCCAGCACCCAAGACCCGAATGATATTGGATCAAGCACCCAAGACCCGAATGATATTGGATCCAGCACTCAAGACGCTAATGATATTGGATCCAGCACCCAAGACCCGAACGATATTGGATCCAGCACCCAAGACCCGAATGATGTTGGATCTAGCACCCAAGACCCGAATGATATCGGATCCAGCACCCAAGACCCGAATGATATCGGATCCAGCACCCAAGACCCGAACGATATTGGATCCAGCACCCAAGACCCGAATGATGTTGGATCTAGCACCCAAGACCCGAATGATATCGGATCCAGCACCCAAGACCCGAATGATATTGGATCTAGCACCCAAGACCCGAATGATATTGGATCCAGCACCCAAGACCCGAACGATATTGGATCCAGCACCCGAGACCCTAACGATATTGGATCCAGCACCCAAGACCCGAATGATATTGGATCTAGCACCCAAGACCCGAATGATATCGGATCCAGCACCCAAGACCCTAACGATATTGGATCCAGTACCCAAGACCCTAACGATATTGGATCCAGCACCCAAGACCCTAACGATATTGGGTCCAGCACTCAAGACCCGAATGATATTGGATCAAGCACTCAAGACCCGAATGACATTGGATCAAGCACCCAAGACCCGAACGAAATTGGATCCAGTACCCAAGACCCGAATGATATCGGATCCAGCACTCAAGACCCTAACGATATTGGATCCAGCACCCAAGACCCAAACGATATTGGATCAAGCACCCAAGACCCGAATGATATCGGATCCAGCACCCAAGACCCTAACGATATTGGATCCAGCACCCAAGACCCAAACGAAAGTGGATCCAGCACTCAAGACCCTAACGATATTGGATCCAGTACCCAAGACCCTAACGATATTGGATCCAGCACCCAAGACCCTTACGATATTGGGTCCAGCACTCAAGACCCGAATGATATTGGATCAAGCACTCAAGACCCGAATGACATTGGATCAAGCACCCAAGACCCGAACGAAATTGGATCCAGCACCCAAGACCCAAACGATAGTGGATCCAGCACCCAAGACCCTAACGATATTGGATCCAGCACCCAAGACCCTAACGATATTGGATCCAGCACCCAAGACCCTAACGATATTGGATCAAGCACCCAAGACCCTAACGATATTGGGTCCAGCACTCAAGACCCGAATGATATCGGATCCAGCACCCAAGACCCGAATGATATCGGATCCAGCACCCAAGACCCGAATGATATTGGATCAAGCACCCAAGACCCTAACGATATTGGATCCAGCACCCAAGACCCGAATGATATCGGATCCAGCACCCAAGACCCGAATGATATCGGATCCAGCACCCAAGACCCGAATGATATTGGATCAAGCACCCAAGACCCTAACGATATTGGATCCAGCACCCAAGACCCGAATGATATCGGATCCAGCACCCAAGACCCGAATGATATCGGATCAAGCACCCAAGACCCTAACGATATTGGATCAAGCACCCAAGACCCTAACGATACTGGATCCAGCACCCAAGACCCAAACGATATTGGATCCAGCACCCAAGACCCGAATGATATTGGATCAAGCACCCAAGACCCTAACGATATTGGATCCAGTACCCAAGACCCTAACGATATTGGATCCAGCACCCAAGACCCGAATGATATTGGATCCAGCACCCAAGACCCGAATGATATTGGATCCAGCACCCAAGACCCGAATGATATTGGATCCAGCACCCAAGACCCGAATGATATTGGATCAAGCACCCAAGACCCTAACGATATTGGATCCAGCACCCAAGACCCGAATGATATTGGATCAAGCACCCAAGACCCGAATGATATTGGATCAAGCACCCAAGACCCTAACGATATTGGATCCAGCACCCAAGACCCTAACGATATTGGATCCAGCACCCAAGACCCGAATGATGTTGGATCTAGCACCCAAGACCCGAATGATATCGGATCCAGCACCCAAGACCCGAATGATATTGGATCTAGCACCCAAGACCCTAACGATATTGGATCCAGTACCCAAGACCCTAACGATATTGGATCCAGCACCCAAGACCCGAATGATATTGGATCAAGCACCCAAGACCCGCATGATATTGGATCCAGCACCCAAGACCCGAATGATATTGGATCAAGCACCCAAGACCCTAACGATATTGGATCCAGCACCCAAGACCCGAATGATATTGGATCAAGCACCCAAGACCCTAACGATATTGGATCCAGCACCCAAGACCCGAATGATATTGGATCAAGCACCCAAGACCCGAATGATATTGGATCAAGCACCCAAGACCCTAACGATATTGGATCCAGCACCCAAGACCCTAACGATATTGGATCCAGCACCCAAGACCCGAATGATGTTGGATCTAGCACCCAAGACCCGAATGATATCGGATCCAGCACCCAAGACCCGAATGATATTGGATCTAGCACCCAAGACCCTAACGATATTGGATCCAGTACCCAAGACCCTAACGATATTGGATCCAGCACCCAAGACCCGAATGATATTGGATCAAGCACCCAAGACCCGCATGATATTGGATCCAGCACCCAAGACCCGAATGATATTGGATCAAGCACCCAAGACCCTAACGATATTGGATCCAGCACCCAAGACCCGAATGATATTGGATCAAGCACCCAAGACCCGAATGATATTGGATCCAGCACCCAAGACCCGAATGATGTTGGATCTAGCACCCAAGACCCGAATGATATCGGATCCAGCACCCAAGACCCGAATGATATTGGATCTAGCACCCAAGACCCAAATGATATTGGATCCAGCACCCAAGACCCTAACGATATTGGATCCAGCACCCAAGACCCGAATGATATTGGATCTAGCACCCAAGACCCGAATGATATCGGATCCAGCACCCAAGACCCGAATGATATTGGATCTAGCACCCAAGACCCGAACGATAATGGATCCACCATACAAGACCCGAACGAGTCCACTTCGACAGCTGATCCCAACGACTTCAGCACCACTGCTGACCCCAATGAGTCCGGTTCTACTGAAGACCCTAACGACTCAAGCACTACTGTTGACCCTAACGATATTATCACCATGACCACAACTGAATCTGGAGACCCAGATGATACCACTCCTGACGGAGATGATCCTTCTCCCCCGGGCTCTGATGAAGATGGAGATGACGATGGAGAAGGGGATGGGAGTGGAGATGGAGACAACGATGGAGACGGAGATGACGATGGGGAAGGGGACGAGGATGGAGAAGGAGACAACGATGGAGGGGACGGTGGCGAAGAAGATGACGATGACGATGAAGACGATGATTCAGAATGTGATGAAAATGATAGTGCGCTTCAACTCCTGAAACGTCTCCAAGTCTTTGTCAAAGTCAAGGTTGGGATGGCTAAATTATTGACGGATGAACCAAGAAATGAACTTGAGGTTGCATAATAGTAACTTATTGAAAGTAAATTGTGAAATAAAATCAGCTTTTTTTTTCATTTACGGGATAAAAAAATGTTTACGAAAATAAATTTATTATCTAACAACAATCTTTGTTAATGTTTGGTGAAATCTTTTACTCGCAGAGCTATTTTCGAAATCATCAGTGTATAACAATTATAAAATACGGTCAAACATGGAACTTCCTTCTTCTATGAAGTCGGTTAAGAATGACGTTTCTGTCTGTCCTTTACCTTATAATATGAGGTTAGTATTTATGAATTTTTAACTTTGTCAATACTGGTACAAAGAATTTAAAATGACATTTCGAAATAAAATTCTAATTCATCACTATCAAATATTTTATTTCACATTGGCCTACATGGAATTTGTATTAATCGCTAAGAAAACACAGTTCCCTTTTCCTGATTTGCAGTTACCTATGACCTGCAGTTTTTGCCGTTGCGCCTTATTGATTTGTAATAGCAAACCTAAGTTTTTCCTTTTCTTCCCTCTTCCTCCCCCATATCCCACTGTTTTTTAAAAAACCGATTTTGATGAATTTTGGACGGACATAGGCTACTATGTCCGTCCAAAATTCATCAAAATCGGTTTACCTATTAAGGCATGAAGAGGTAAGAAACAAACAAACTTACTTTCGCTTGTATAATATTAGTAAGGATAAGGATCCCACACTGCTGACTCTGGGCTTTTGAAAATTATCTTTAAGATTATGCTGCTACTATCCTTACCCCTCATTGACTGGGAAAGCACGTTAGCCGTTGGCGCCCAGCTGTCATAAAATTTAATGATGTTGATTTTATAAATTTGCATGGTCTAATGGTTAAAGTTTGACAGTGACCATTGAGTTTGTTTAGCCTGTTTACTCTTAGTAGTTAGAGATGACCTTACACAGTTTCCTAAGTAATGCAAATAATACTGTTAATGGTATTAAAATCGGGCACCAAAACTCCACCTGTAAAACCACATTTTCTCAACGGTGAGGCTTTAAATTAAATTCATTTATTTCAGATTTTAAAATTAAACCCACCTTAAATTTAAATTAAAATAAATAAAAAAGAAAACAATAATTTTATTACATTCAGATTCAGCTAAAAATTAAAATTAAAAGTAAATCAGTTTAAACCATAACATTTTAAAGTCTAAAATTAAAATAGGAAAAAAAAAACTTAAATTTAAATAGAGAATACCAGTTTAAATATCTTGGACACTGTGTACTTTGATTTGACACTGTGGACTTGACCTACTGATTATTTCAACGATGATTATGAAATTAAGGGAAAGCAGAGTATTAGCAGTTTAAAACAAAAGTTGGTACGCAGATTTTTGTACAGACACAGTCAAAATTACTGTATACGGGAAGTCTGTGGGCTAATTACACCTAAAGAGCATACAATGCGTTGTGGGTACAATTTCAACGCATTCATGGCACTGTTGCGGATTCCACGTTTCTGTAACGTGCCAGCAATGTTTGATGACACACACACACAGATGGCTTTGCAGCTACCTTTTTGTTGTTCTGGGGCCGCGGTATCTCTTTCGAATAACCCGCAACAACGGCAGACGCTGGCCCTGGCAGGCCCATCTGCTTTGCTGATAACTCTTTGAAGCGCGCGCAGAACTTCAGCATGGTGCTGCAACATGACAGCCATGTCACAGCGCTGATATTCTGATAGGCTCATGCAAGTGAAGTCACGGCCAGATAAGATAAAATACATAACAAGAATAAATTAATTAATTGACGAATAAACAAAAATGACGAGGAGCTCTTGGCTAAATAATAGTAGCCGCTCAGGTTAAGCCGCGCTTGCTTAGGTTGGTCTGTGGATGGGTGACCACCCGTTATATACCGAGTTTCCTCCGTGCCTCGGAAAGCACGTTAAGCCGTTGGTCCCGGCTGTCATTTGTAGATAGTCAGTGTTCCGAAAGTCAGACAACCAGTCTTACCAAGGGGTATAAGTATTACCCAGTATTAACTGGGTTGTGGAGGTCAGATAGGCAGTCGCTCCATGTAAAATACTGATATTCAGCTGCATCCGGTTAGACTGGAAGCCGACCCCAACATAGTTGGAAAAAGGCTAGGCAGATGATGATGACAAATAAACAAAAATAAATGTTGTAAAAAAGAAGATGATAAGATTTTATCAGGCGGAAACAAGGTGCGTGCTTTTAACGGTTGGGTCATGCCGGTTTTGATGTACTCTTTCGGCATACTCAAATGGACTCAAACAGAACTGGACGCCCTAGATAGGAAGGTCCGTACATTGTTAACGGCATTTCGTATGCATCACCCACGTTCTTCGGTTATGAGACTGTATATCCCGCGGAGTTGTGGAGGTCGAGGTTTTTTAAACGCCAAGACTCTCCACAATCGCGAGATATGCAGCCTCAGGGAATATTTCCTAGAAAACGACGTGGGAATGCATCGGGATGTGGTTGCAGTGGACAAAGGCCTCACCCCGCTCTCCTTGGCTAAAGAGAACTGGTGCAAACCTGTAGTGCTTGACACTAACGACCGCAGGGAGGTATGGCAGAGTAAGGAGCTTCACGGACGCTTTTTCCGGGCCCTACATGGACCCGATGTAGATCATTCAGCGTCCGTAGCCTGGCTACGTTCCGGGGATCTCTTTGGAGAAACTGAAGGTTTTGTCTGTGCAATTATGGATGAAGTTATGATGACAAATAACTACCGGAGATTTATTGTGAAGGACGGCACGGTTGACATATGTCGGGTATGCCACCGTCCGGGTGAATCAATTCGACACATTATCTCCGGTTGTTCTCGTCTAGCTAACGGAGAGTACTTGCATAGACACAACCTTGTAGCCAGGATTATCCATCAGCAACTTGCTCTAAAATACAATCTTGTGGAATCGGAAGTGCCGTACTACAGGTATGAGCCCGACCCAGTTCTTGAACATGGCAATATCACATTGTACTGGGATCGATCCATCATCACTGACAGGACTATTGTTGCTAACAAGCCTGATATAGTGGTGGTGGATCGATCAGAGCGGCGCGCAATGATTGTTGACATAACAGTCCCGCATGATGAGAACCTCGTGAAAGCCGAGAAAGATAAGCAAATTAAGTATATTGACTTGGCTCGCGAGGTTGTCGACATGTGGGACGTGGACTCAGCGATCATTGTGCCGATAGTCGTATCTGCCAATGGCTTAATTGCCAAGAGCCTCGACCAATACCTGAGGAGGCTCTCGTTAGGCAGCTGGATCAAGGGCTTGATACAGAAAGCGGTACTCCTGGACACGGCTCGTATTGTTAGGAGGTTCCTTTCTCTGGAGCCCTGACCGCCGGTAGCTTGGACCCTGTTCCCGATACCGGTGGGCTACTATTTTTATATTTTTAAATGTTTTTTTTTTTATGATTTTTAGAAATATTTAAAAATGTAATTATATGTATGCAAAAATAAATAAATGTACGAAAATAAGATGATGATAAGATATGTAGATACTAATTTACTAATATTATACAAATAAACTCGCATCTTGAAAAACTATTTCGCCTTGTGTTTTAATTTCAACACCACATCCTTTTACCCGGTCCTACCTACACGTTATATGGCAATAATTTTCAATCGGCCCGGAAAATGTTTATCAGGATACTTTCATGAATAAATATGAACGTTTCATTTTTAACGCCGTGTTAAAGAAAAAGGTTTCGCCAATAGATTTTATTGAACCCGTTTTTATGCAACAGTTTCATAAAAAAAAGAGGTTCGATTTATTTTGTCGTAAATGACAGATGGAAATAATAAAATTATTGGGTTTTCTTTAGTTTTAAGGGGTTTGCATTTAATCAAATCAAATGTAAAGTATTTAATATAAGTAGGCCACTTAAAAGCTCTTTTGAACTGTCGAAACAATTAAATGAAGCCACACACATAATTACTACGAAATTCTGTATTGTAACAGGTATTTTGCCTTGTGACTGAGACCACTCTAAAGCGTAGATCTTTATGGAGAAGAATGGGCAAAAAACTCCATGGACACTCAACATACAAAACCTTGGTAACATCGTTCATGTTGAGATGGTAAATTATGTGAGAAGTGAGAACGATTAAGACACAAACAAACAGTTTCTACCAAATCCACATAATTATTCTGGTCTATGAATGGGTGACTCTCTACCTCAAACTAAGTTTTCTTCTTCTTCAGAAAGCACGGGAAGTCGTTGGTCCTCGTTAACTTTGTGTTAATCTTTGTCAGTCGTAACAAGCAGTCAGTATATGCATTTAAATGTTTTGTAATCGCACCCATCTTTTAGGAGTATTTTGTATTTATTTTATGCAAAATCATTGAATATTTTTCCTCCCACTCTGGACGAAGCGGGAGGGAGTGTCAAAGTAACTGATTAAAATCAAATTTCTTTTTGAATTTGTGTGTTTTGCGGCCGCGGTAGATGTTCGAACCAGAGATGTAACGGAGCTTCGATTCCGGTTCCGTTAAGTCGGAACTTCCGATTATTATTACACTTTCGGTTCCGACTTCGGTTCCGATACTCTCGTATCGGATGTTAATCGGAGGTCGAACGAAACAAAGCGGGCGGCGCGCGACGCCCTGTGCCGAACAGGTTCGAAGAATTAAACTTTAAATTCATTAATTTTATTTTGTTTATTTGGAATTATGCCAATTTTTTTTCACAGTTGTTTTTTATTTCATAATAAAAAGTAAAAATTAAAAAAAAATACTATAAATCATGTTTTATTTGACCTTAAACAAACTGACCCTGCCTCCGATTTCGATTCCGATTCCGATAAACCAAATTTGAAAACTCCGATTCCGATTTCGGTTCCGATAAAACTACCTCCGTTACATCCCTGGTTCGAACAACCGGCAACCTGGCAGGCAGTGGCTCTGGTGGCCGCTCTCCTTTGCTGATATCTCTTTGATGAGGGCGTGGAACACGAACGCGCCATCAACACGGCAAATTCCTTGTTTGGTAAATAACGTTTTATAAAGGACGAGAGGTTTCTTCTAAGGCAGCGTCGCCATCCTAGGCCTCATCATCGGTTGAAAAACGTAAGCCTAGTTAGTATTCAAAAAGACTGATTGTCAGACTTTTGGGACACTGACCACTTGAAACGACTGTCAAAGACCTACAATTGCCAACTGGGACCAGCAGCTTAACGTGCTTTCCGAGGCTCAAAGGAAACTCGGTATGCAACGGATTGTCATCCATCCATAGGTCAACCTAGGCAAGCGCGGCTCAACCTAAAAATCGACACGAGCTCCTCAAGACTCAAGATGTAGAGGTAAGGCACTTCCTCATACCCGAAAACTTTCGGTGCCCACTCAATATTATCAATTCTACCCATCGGCTTATCAAAAACAAAATAACATCGATAAAATATTCTTTACAACAAAAACAGTCACCTTTAATATAACGGGTAAGTTATCAAAGAGATCGTATCGTAGCTGATACCTAGTATTATTACAATATGCACGGTTCAACACACATTGGGTTTAAGAAAATGCCTTTTCAATATTCCTCTGTAATCTTCTATTTATTTCGTTGGAGGTATGAGTAGGTTTCAAAATATATTATTATGTTAATAATATTGTTCCTTTATATATTTTTACGCGTATCTTTTACATTTCTACGTAGGTATTTATAAAAGTAATAGCCCATAGGGTTCGCTCATGGCTGAGAAACCCATAAACATTATATTGACGGACCTGTTGGTCTAGTGGTTAGTGGCCCTGACCGCTGAGCCGCAGGTCGTGGGTTCGATTCCCACCCAGGACAAACTTTGTGTGATGAGCATGATTGTTTGTTCTGTGTCTGGGTGTGATTTATCTATAATATGTATGTATTTATAAATTATATAAGTATGTATATCAGTTGTCTGGTTACCATAACACAAGCTCTGCTTAGCTTGGGATCAGATAGCCGTGTGTGAGTTGTCCCAAGATATTTATTTATTATTTATTTTTTCGTTTTGTTAAATGAAACACCACAGAAAAAAATAGCATTGCCATCCAACGTGGTAATGCTGCCAATCTTCTGGGCACTTTTCCTGTTGACTGCGATGCGGACGAATTTTTTGACGCCCTGTACTTAACCAATTTTATACTTGTACATGTTTTTATTATCAGTTTCTGTCTATTTATAGTTTGTAAATAGTATTTTATTTAAAAAAAATATTTAAGATATAGTATTAGATATAGTACGGCCAACGAGAAGCGATAACAAATGTAAACAAAACCCATGCTAAAACCCCTTCTAAAATGGCCGCCCGAATGTTGGCGAACCCGTCCTAACGTTGTCATGTTTTTGCCGGGAGAACGAGACATTACGACAAAGGCACGAGATGGAAAGAGCTAAATATTGGATTGTCAACGCCACAGTTGTTCTTTAGGTTAATGACCTTTCGTATCGCTTCTCGTTGGCCGTACTATAGATATAAAGATAAAATATTCTGTATTATGTACACCATACAAATTACAAGAACAACAATTTACAACTTATAAATAGGGTGACACAATTATCGCTAAAAGCGATCTTTTCAAGACAACCTTTGGATGGATTTAAAAGAGGAGAGACACTACGTTAGTCAGTGGTGTTTCATTTTTTACGGTAGTTACATTTATAAAAAATCAAATACTTATATATAAATACAAATAATCTATATATATATT
Organism: Ochropleura leucogaster; assembly: GCA_958449745.1. Lineage (NCBI taxonomy): Eukaryota > Metazoa > Arthropoda > Insecta > Lepidoptera > Noctuidae > Ochropleura > Ochropleura leucogaster. The sequence goes on along the minus strand of OY288220.1, from coordinate 2,941,170 downwards.
ATTCTTCTATGAGTGTGTATGTCACTGACCTTCTCTCAAACGATTGGACCGATTTTGATGAAATTTTTTGTGTGTGTTCAAGGAGATCTGGGAATGGTTTAGATTCACAATTTTGTCCGGCAGATGGCGCTGCATCACATTTTTTTGTAAATACGTAGCGAAACACGTAGCGGGCCGCTAGTATACATATAAAATAATATTCATGAGGAACAAAGAAATATTTAATACTTGGCTTTAAAGCTTTTGCCCGCGGCTTTTTTTTATTTATTAAAAAGGTCATCAACAGCTTCTGTATTTAATAAAAATATCTTAAAACATAAAAATTACAATAGTATTGGACTTATACAGTTGCCAATTACAGTTTAACAAATATTTTTACATAATGAGTAATAACAATAATATTTATGTATTTATAATAAAAAAAACTACTACAAAAACAACAAAAAATACTATTTCTTTAGGGTATAACAGAAGACACTTAAAACGAAAAAATACGAAACTCGCGTTGAATTTGCGGTATCACAGTTCCCCTTTCCTGATTTGCAGGTACCTGCTACCTGTAGTTTTAGCCCTTGCGACTTATTTATTGTAATGGCAATGCCAAGTTTTCCCTTTTCTTTCCTCTTTTCTTACTATTTAAAAAATAAAATTAGCCTATATCCGTCTCCAGGGCCCAACTATCTCTGTATTAAATTTCATCAAAATCGGTTAAGCGATTAAGGCGTGAAAGCAAAAGTGAGTTTGTTTATTTGTTACCTAACAAATAAACAAACTCACTTTTGCTTTTATAATATTAGTAAGGATTGTTGTTTAAGGAGAGAGGTAGTGCTTCTGACCATAATTCTAAAAGTAGACAAGGTTTGATCACTCCATACAGACACGGGCAGGGCATTCCATTCGACCGAGCACGGCTCGGCCCCGAGCCATGTGTTGTCGGTAAACTTGACGCGCTCAAAGGTGCCTCAGTGAGCGCTGTGCGTTAGGTGGGGACGGTTATGTTTTGGCTCGCGCGCGAAGCTACTTCAAGTTTTGTCTCTTGCCGTGTTTGTCTTGTGTAATTTTGATATCATGGGCAGTCAGGAGGAGTCAATCCAGAAGCGTCTAGGTTTTTTCTTGATACGTGACTGTTTTCGTTTCTTTAAACAATACGCAGCTAGGAAAATAGCTGCAGCTGAAAATGCACGACTGTCCATGACGAATACTCTCGGACTTATGATGGCTCAGCCTGCCTCGCGAGGCGGCCTCGTGTAAATTGAACAAAACTTCTGAGGCTGCCGCGCGAGCCATCGCTCGCGATCCGGACACCGAGGCTGCCGCGCGAGCCTGTGCGCTAGGTGGGTACGCGGCTATTGCCGTACAGCTTGAACTGTAAATAATTGTAAACTTTACTTATTTTAATAATCTGGGTTGCGGGTTGTTCGAAAGAGATACCGCGGCCTCGGAACTTAAAGGGCAATAGAAGGAACATGGGTGGGTTTTAGTTAGTATAAGTCTGACACTCCCCTCAGCTCCGCCCAGAATGGGGAAGTAATTTGCAAAAAAAAATGTACGGTAAGATTACGATTTTGTTCATATAGAGGAAGTTGCTCACTGTCTAAACCACATCCTTAATTTTATGTGATCACACCTTCCTAAAAGCAGAAGGAAGCGGGGTAAGGGACACTTTTATTGACTAAAACCCACCCATATTCCTTCTTTAGCCCTATATGTTCCAGGCCCGCAGTATCTCTTTTGAAAAACCCGTAATCCCGGCAGGAATGTTGTATAAGAAGGCCATAATCATCGCACTTAAAAGAAAATAATGACACTTCAACTCGAATATTATCTTCAAAGAAGGATTTAAGGCATGTAATAACAAAATCAAAACACTCGCGTATGTTTCATATTATTTTAACACAAGTGTGAACCCGACTTTTTTACTAAGTGTTCCGTATCACCAAATCCTTATCCTTACTTCCTTACTAATATTATAAAAGCGAAAGTGAGTTTGTTTGTTTGTTACCTCTTCACGCTTTAATGGCTAAACCGATTGTGATGAATTTTGGTACAGATTTAGTTGGGAACCAGGAGACGGACATAGGCTAATTTTTATTTAAAAAAGTGGGATGTGAGGGAGAAAGAGGGAAGAAAAGGGAAAACTTAGCGTTGCTATTACAAATCAATAAGGCGCAAGGGGAACTATGTTACCCCAAATTTAACGCGGGCGAAGCCGCGGGCGAAAGCGAGTAATATAATATTTGACGGCACAGTCGTCGCAGTTGCTGAGCGATCGACTGCTGCGCTGCGTGTTGTGGGTTTGATCTTCGCACGGAACAAATATTTGTATGACCTACAGGTAGTTGTTTCAGGTCTGGCTGTTTGTGAATGTGTGTTTAAATGTTTTAAACCCACGATACAGGAGAGATACCTTGTGTGGGGTAACGTTTTTTTTTTTTTTAAGAACAGCTAAACAAGTTTTGGCCTCATTCATAATTATGCCAATTTACACTCAACGGCAAAACTAAATTTGTTTTTCATGAGCTGTTAATTACAAACAAAGTTACTGCTACAGTTTCACGAAAAACTCATGACACAAAAAATAATATGTTACTAAAACCAATTTTCGTTGAAAACTCTTGTTAGGTTTGTCAAACAAACATTTCTTAGAATTTTCTTCGTGTTTAAAATTAGAAGACGTAATGAATATGCTTTTAGAAGAGAATATCATATATTGCCAGTGACTTAAGAAAAAAAGGAGGAACCTTGATATCATATTTTAAAAGTTAAAAGCTGTCGAGCTGTCGTCTTTTTTTAAAAACCCTCTTTTTCATGTGTTGAGCCATCTCTATTTTTTTTCTAGCCTACTCTATTCCACTTCTTAAATATAAAAAATTTAGAAGTGTGAAGGAACACCCGGATGGAACGAAGTTCTCGTCACGACACCACACTGTTCAATGCGACATAGAAATGAAAATATCTGGCTTGCTTTCTATAAGAGAGAGAGAGACAGACAGAGAAACATGCGACGCCGCACAGCTTACAATAGCTTACTATAGCAAAAAGTGTCGTGACAACTTTTCGTAAGATTTTTTTCCGTCTAGCCCCCTTTCACAACGCGCGATAAGGAACTTCGTTCCAAAAAAAACTATAATCGTTTTTGTGTTGCGGTCCATAGAAGACACCACATTTCAACATTTATAATATTAGTAGGATATAATTAACAATATCTGAACTCACCCGTTTTCACCATTCGACTGCGGATTCCTAAAATTATCCCCTTAAGCCGTTTGACGACAGTTTTGATCCAGTAAACTGTTCATAAATACCCATAAAATGGCGTCATTGTGTGCTATTAATCGTTAATTTATACCCTAACTTGAAAACAATGGCTATTTGATTTTCGTTATTCGCTGTTCAGGCTTGAGTGTATTGTTTCATAGTAATAAATAGGGCTATTGTTGTGAATACCTTCCTTTATGGACAGATAGTATTGTGTGGATGAGTCGTTTGTTTGCTATTGTAAAGTTTTCTAGTTTTCAGAATTATTGCCTGTACAAGAGCATTAAGAGTCTTACAAAAATCCAACTAAGGAAACTGTCTGTAAGAAACAGTGTATACGTGCCCATGTCAGCCTATGTGAAGGCTGGGCGTCGGGCGACTCCCGGCCACCGTAGATGCATGTGTGTAGACGATGAGCAATGGGTAGTTCACCTTCCGTCTGCCTAGTGACGACGGACCGTATCGAAGTTACGTTCGCATTCCACGCGCCTCTCAAAGAAATGTTACCACAAGCAGAAAGCAGAGGGCTCTGACAGGCCTCTTTGCGGGTTGTTTGAAGGAAATCCCGTGGCCCAGGAACATAAAGGGCAAAAGAAGGAACATGGGTGGCTTTTAGCCTTTTAGCTAACAGTCACCCCGCTCTGACCAGAACGGGAGAAGTTATCTGATGATTCTTGATGATAGATAATATTCTCATCTGCGAAAAAAGGCCCAACCTAACGTAGGTCACTTCTACGCAGATAAATATAAAACGTAGTGTTGATGGCCTGACGAGTACGGGGCGGTCCGAATGGTCAAACCAATGCTGTTTTTTTTTTAAGACTTTACCTCACATAGAATTTCTCCTATATCATGGATGCGTTCACATATATTTAAACTAACATATACAAACAGACAGACCCGGAACTACAACAACTTTTCGTGCGGAGATCAACATACGGTATGGCGGCCAATCACTCAGCTACTGCGCCACCCGTGCTGTCAATCAAAATCAAAAGTCATTTATTCAAATTAGGCTGATAATCAGCACTTTTTGAACGTCACATTACAAGAGACAGTCCCACAAAAACGCCCTGCCCTTCGCCACTTCCTAGTGTTTTAGCTGGGAAGAAGAAGTAGCGAAACAAACTCCCCAGCAACACATCTCACATCTGTCTGTCAGGTTAGAAGAACCAGATTTTATACAATTTATATTATCACAAAAAATTATAAAAAAATAAGAAATTATTCATTCATTGTCACTTGTCAGCTAGCAAACACCAATTATATATAAAAACAAAAAAAATACCAAAGTCTAAATAATAAATTCACCAGTCTAACGGGTGTGCCCGCTTACACGTGCAGTGAAGAAGTCACAGGTGATAAACTAGGACCATAGTGCAAAAGAAATAAGCTAAGCATAAAAAAGATAAATATAAATAATTATATTCAGTCAATGCTCGAGGTCACTAGTTAACCACATGCCAATAAGTAAAAACACACAAAATGAAACAAGTATTTAAACAAAAAAAGTAAAATATAAAATTACATGACGAAGACATGTAACGTATCAATAAGCTAATTTGGCGAAAAAACATGAAGGTGAAAAAAAAATCGTCTTGAGTTCAACACAGTGACCAACTATGCTTATCAACACAGTGACCAACTATGCTTATCAACACAGTGACCAACTATGCTTAGCAATTCCGCTTAGTCCGTCATTCTGCTTGGCAGGTTTATTGAACTCAATGTGTTGTGGGGTAGACGACATGTCTAGTTTCTTTCTAGGATTCCGTTCCTCAAAAGCAAAAACAATCTTAAGAATTATAGGATCACTTCGCTGTCCGTCCGTCTGTCTATGTGCGTGGAGGTATCAAGTAAAAATTTGGCGGTTTTATTAATATTTTTTTTTATTTCGTAGTGGGAGTTAGACACCTATTTACAAAAGTGTAACATCTATCCCGACTTTACCCTTTCCGTAGCCATTATAATAAAACTCAAACTCAACACCACTTATTTCAATTAGACCATTTGTTTTTCCTGGTGAGAAATTATCAACAACTTCCCCCGCTCTGGGCGAAGCGGGGGGGGGGGGGGCATGTCAGACTTTTACTGACTAAAACACACCCATGTTTCTTCTATTGCCCTTTACATTCCAGGGCCGCGGTATCTCTTTCGGACAACCCGCAACCTCAATTAGACCATTACAGGCACTTTTGAATGTCAAGAAACAAAATGTTGAAGCTACAATCACGGTCACAAGACATATTAACTTGTGAAAGTACTATACCCATTCCAAAGCGTTGATCTCTATGGAGAATAATGGGCAAGAAACGCCATGGACACTCTCTCTCTTTTAAATAAGAATATTATTACAAAATCGTATTTACATCACTCGTGTTGGTATTATGCAAATATGTGAGAACGATGTAGAAAGACGTGCACAGTAAGAGCGTCCAGAGAATAAATAACATGATAAATACCTATTTATTATTTACAGATTTTCTGTATTATTATAGAAACTCAATTATTCTAACACTCATTGAATAACAAGTCGCACAAAAATCTTCTTGCCAAAATTTCTCTATCCTCAATCTCAGTAAGAAATATTCATGAAATATGAAAACAAATATATCACTGAGCTGTTGTCAACACATGGGGCTGACAGGGGTGAAAACAAACTGCCTTGATGATATCCAACGTCAGGTAGACGAGAAAAATAGCCCATGTTTATTCATGATAGAAAAGTTATGTCGAAAGCAAGGTGTGTGTGATTATTGATTATAAATTGTTATCCTTACTTAGCGAAAAAAAGCGAAAGTGAGTTTGTTTGTTTGTTACGTCTTCACGTCTAAATGACTAAACCGATTTTTATAACTTTTGGATAGAGATATGAGTTGGAAAGAGGGAAGAAAAGGGAAAACTTAGCGTTGCTATTACAATAAATAGGGCGCAAAAGCTAAAGGAAGCAGGTCAGGTCGCAAATCACGAAAGGGTAACTAACTGTGTTACCCCGAAATCAGCGCGAGCGAAACCGCCGGAAAAGCTTATCCTTACTTCCTTACTATCCTTACTAATATTATAAAAGCAAAAGTGAGTTTGTTTGTTTGTCACCTCTTCACGCTTTAATGGCTAAACCAATTTTGATGAATTTTGGTACAGAGATAGTTGGGAACCAGGAGACGGACATAGGCATAAAAAGTGGAATATGAGGGAGACAGAGGGAAGAAAAGGGAAAACTTAGCGTTGCTATTACAAATCAATAAGGCGCAAGGGGAACATGTGTTACCCCAAATTTAATGCGGGCGAAACCGTGGGCGAAAGCTAGTTGACTATAAATTGTTATCCTTAAATAATATTATAGAAGTGAAAGTGAGTTTGTTACGTCTTCACACCTATGTAAATGGTTAAACCGATTTTCATAAATTTTGGTACAGAGATAGTTGGGACCCTGGAAACAGACATAGGCTATTTTTTTTAAAAAGAGGGAGAAAGAGGGAAAATTTAGCATTGCTATTACAATAAATAAGGCAAAAACTACAGGTAATCAGGTGCCGGCAAATCACGAAAGGGGAACTGTGTTAGGTACCCCGAATTTAGGGCAAGCGAAGCCGCGGGCAAAAGCTAATCCTTACTAATATTATAAAAGCGAAAGTGAGTTTGTTTGTTTGTTTGTTTGTTACTCCTTCACGCTTTAATGGCTAAACCGATTGTGATGAATTTTGGTACATAGATGGTTGGGAACCAGGAGACGGACATAGGCTAATCTTTATTAAAAAAAAAGTGGGATGTGTGGGAGAAAGAGGGAAGAAAAGGGAAAACTTAGCGTTGCTATTTCAAATCAATAAGGCGCAAGGGGAACTGTATTACCCCAAATTTAACGCGGGCGAAGCCGCGGGCGAAAGCTAGTTCATCTATAAAACTCTTGTTTGTTATAATATGTAGTATCTTGGACATTGTAAGAATGCTGGAACAAAAAACAAGGAGTCCCTTTTAGTGTTGTAGTTTTGGAATTATGGTCAAAAGGTAGTACTATTGCGAGTTGTAAGAAAGAGATACTGCGGCTCCGGAACATAAAAGGCAAAAGAAGGAACATGGGTGGGTTTTAGACAGTAAAAGTCTCACTCTCCCCTACTTTGTCAGGGTCGGCTTCCAGTCTAACCGGATGGAGCAGAATACCAGTATTTTACATAGAGCGACCGCCTATCTGACCTCGACAGTTAGTACTGAGTAAAATGTGACCTCTTGGTAAAGACTGGTTGTCAGACTTTTGGGACACTGACTACATTGTAATGACTATCAAAGATCTACAAATGACAGCCTTGACCAACAGCTTAACGTGTTTTTTTTCAAACGTTGCCCATAGGAATTTTTCTTGTATCGTGGCTGCCTTCACAAACATTTAAACACACATTCACAAACAGCCAGACCCGGAACATCTACCTGTAAGACATACAAATATCGAATCAAGGATCGAATTCGCAACAAGCTGCACGACAGTCGATCGCTCAGCCACTGCGCACGGAGGAATCTCGGTGTGTACCGTGGTCACCCATCCACAAACCAACCGACGGGCCTGTTGGTCTAGTGGTTAGTGGCCCTGACTGCTGAGCCGGAGGTCGTGGGTTCGATTCCCACCCAGGACAAACTTTGTGTGATGAGCATGATTGTTTGTTCTGTGTCTGGGTGTGATTTATTTATAATATGTATGTACCTATTTATAAATTATATAAGTATGTATATCAGTTGTCTGGTTACCATAACACAAGCTCTGCTTAGCTTGGGATCAGATAGCCGTGTGTGAGTTGTCCCAAGATAAAAAAAAAAACCAAGGCAAGCGCAGCTTAACCTAAAGATCGACAAGAGCTGCTGCTATTATTCCAGGTCACGCAAACACCTGGAAGCTAAACTGATATCAGCAGAGTTTACTTTCTGGGCTAATGGCCAGACGATCGATTGGACAGGGTGGTGTTGAAGTTGTTTGTTAATAAACGAGGGGTTAGGTTGATCGATTGTTAATGTAGTTTACGATCAGCGTTAGCTAGAACTAGGTAATCGAATCATAGTGGGTTTAGTAGTGAGAATATCAGCGCTGTGACTTGGCTGCCATCTTGCAAAACCATGCTGAGGTACAGGCCTTTTGGCCTCGTACAGGACTAATTTAATTAATTGTAATAATATTATAATTTAAAAGCGTGTCCATGCAGTTAAGTTATGTTTAAGTTTGACGCAGTTGGGAAGAGCCTAAAACAACTAACCATGCACAATACCAGTTTCCGTATCTCAAGCCTAAGTTGAGCAGACCGCCACTGTGTGCTCCATCGTGTCCTACGGGCGATTGAAACTGTGGTGACACCCGAGCGTTTTCTTCGGCTCAATTATGTTCTGGAACTTTCCGAAACTTCCATGTCCAGTGAGGATGTGCTTCAGGTGGCAGGTGAGGACTACATGACGCCTCTCCAGCCACTCCTGGAAGAGGGCACTTATCGCCATTATTGTGGTGTACCCTGCACGGGGCCGCGGGGTTGCGACAGCAGCTCCTCATTCGCTCCTCTCCTCAATTACATGGTAATCTCATAGGAAATCCACTCAATTACAAACTAACAAGCAAGTAGCATTAATACAGAAACTTCATAAACTACCTTAAATATTTCGCTAAACTCGTCCCCAGGGATAAAAATACAGTCTACATTCATCCTTCCATTACGCGAAGGTACATTTCGCTGTCAAAAAAATACATTCTTAATTTATCACTAGCAACTTCAGAACCTTTTGTCATTTTTTTTGTGACAAGACGAGAACTTTTCGACTCATGACGTCATATATAAAAAATGGCGACGCTCGCGAATTTTTTGATAAATTAATTCTGTTAAGAAACGAAGGTGGTAATGAGATATTTATACGAAATGTGAAATGAAGAATTGCGTGTGAATGTAGAAGTGTATTTTTTTTTTGAGAATCAGATGTCACATTGTCGACTCACTTAGTGATTATTATACAGGGTAAAATGATATTTAGCGCAAGATATTTACGACCTACTTTTAAGTGTGTCTATTACAGTTGTCAGCTCTTGTTCAGAATATAAAGGTAATAAAATAACTGCTACATTTTATTAATATGTTCTTTGTGTAAGGAAATAGCTACATTTAAATTAATATTTTTCTTTACGTAGAGAAACACAGAATTAATAATTGTTCGGTGATTAAGGCGACTCACTATCAACATTGCAAATTTTGAATTAAGAAAAAAGCATTGGTGAGTTTTGGTCAGTACAAGTCTGACACTATTACACTCTGCAAATACCCGTAGAAGTGATTTGATGATTTTCCTTACAAAAAAAAAATACCGGCCAAGTGTGAGTGGGAGCACCGAGGGTTTCGTACAAACTTGCGACATAGACAATAATTATAATACCTTAACATCTTTGAGGACATCAATTATTTTCCGTCACTCCTCAAAAATTTTGAAGTAATATCCGCAACAGAATTCTATATTGTAATACTTAGTTAATTTAATAGTTTATTATTTTTAACCTCTCTTTCTCTGTATTTTGTGTCTATGTTTAAGTTTACATGTAGGTACTACTTTTCTGATTTAACGGCTTAGAATAGCTCGTGTATAACTTTTAGTAGAAAATTTATAAATTAGGACTTTTTTCACAACATAATTATATAATATTGCGGCTTTGCTCGCGTTTAATATGGGGAAACACAACTGTATTTCCCCGAATTAAAGGCAAAGGGAACTCCTTTTGCCTTATTTGCAGGTACCGGTTTTTGCCCTAGCGCCTTATTTATTGTAATAGCAATGCTAAGTTTTCTCTTTCTCCCTCATTTCTCACTTTTATAACAAAAGTTAGCCTATGTCCGTCTTCAGGGTCCTAACTACCTCTGTACCAAAATTCATCAAAATCAATTTAACCATGTAGGCGTGAAGACGTAACAAACAAACAAACTCACTTTCGCTTTTATAATATTAGTAGGAAAAACCCTTGTTTCAACTCAATATCTACGCGTTTCCGAAATAAAGGGTGTTGACAAACTGACAGACGGACCACAAAGTAGAAAAAAAGGAAACCCTTAAATTAGGGTTTTTTCTTTTTGAGGTACGGAATCCTAAAAAACCGTATCGCCTTTCTTCTCGCCGTCAAACATGTGTGTCCCGAGGCGAGGCGATTAGGTTACGATTCTGATTAGTATTCGTAGCAGTGGAGCCGTCCAAGAAATTTAATAAGACCCAATACTGTTCTATTTCTTTTTGGTTCTTAATATCAGCTACCCTACTATGACATCTTAAAGCAGAACTTATTCCACTGAGGGAAAGAGACAGAGCTATACAGGGTGTCTAGCACCATCTCTTTCCCTCAGTGGAATATGTTCTGCTTTAAGACGTCATGGTAGGCCTACTGGTCACATTCAGGTTTTAAGAGTGGATTTCAATGTTGATGGAGGGAGAAGATTCGATTATGTAAATAATGATTTGAAGGAGAAAGGAGTAAATGATGTCTGACAGGGGAAAATGGAAAAGAGAACGTGTTGCGCCGATCACAAATAGAATGGGACAAGGGCAGAAAAATGATGATCATCCAGGCTTTTGTGTTTGCAATGTTTTGTTATTTTCAACACAATTTTCCGTTAGACTTTAATCTTATAAATAAATAAATATCTTGGGACAGCTCTGATCCCAATCTAAGCAGAGCTTGTGTTATGGTAACCAGACAACTGATATACATACTTATATAATTTATAAATACATACATATTATAGATAAATCACACCCAGACGCAGAACAAACAATCATGCTCATCACACAAAGTTTCTCCTAGGTGGAAATCGAACCCATTGCACGACCTCCGGCTCAGCAGTCAGGGCCACTGGACCAACAGGCCCGTCAATTTAATTGAATTTTGATTAGACCCAATACTGTCGGATTTCTTGCGGGTTCTTGGAAAGAGTTACCCCGGCCCGGAAACATATAGGGCAAAAGAAGGAACATGCATGAGCTTTAGTTAGTAAAAGTCTGACACACCGACCTCCGCTCCGCCCAGAGCGGGGGAAGTTATTTGGTAATTTCCTATCCTCAAAAAAAGTATTCGCCTAATATAAATAATCAAATCTTATATTTATATACAAACTAGCTTCGCCCGCGATATCGTCCGCATGGCATAGTTACTTTGGGCTAACGCTCACTTTAACCCGCGTGACGATCAAAAAAAAATTTTTTTTTCTCCCTTTTTCTTTCCTCTTTAGAGGGATTTACTCACTTTTATTAAAAAAAATAGCCCGTGCCAGTCTCCAGCGTAATCAGGCTACCATTTAAGCGTGCAGACGTACCATACAAACAAACAAACTCACTTTCGCTTTTATAATATCTGAAAAGATAAATATATAATATTCTAGTTTAGTTTACTTTACAAAACCTTACCTTGTTATTTTGTAAAAACTTCTAGTTACTAGTACGTTGCTTCCAATGTTTTGAGAGGATTTGTTAAGGACATGTCTCTTACAAAAACATCATAGCTTGTAATCCCCTAAGGGGTGAGGTAGAGTTGTACACACGACAATACATCAACCTTACAAAACCAGTTTATACAGATCTTTCATCGTACGGGAAATCGTCGTTGGTTATCCGTAGTTGAGAGGTCTACACAAACTGGTTTTTTTAAGAGTTGATGTGTTTGTGTGTACTGTAAGAACTAAGCTAGAATACTTCAAATAGAATGCGCATATAATATTTTTAGATTATAATTTAAATCATATTTTAATTTACATGTCACACTTTTATCTGCTGAGTCCAGCATTACCCACGACGCAGCTGTACGTGTCGAGACTTCACACCATGTCGACTGAGGACATCGTGGAGTATGTACGTGTGAAGACAAACTGGACTTTGAGAGTCGTGCAGTTGGACATGACATTAATTTTAAGTCGTTTGTGGTGCGGGTGCCGACTAATCAATTGGACACCTTTCTCAAAGGAGAGTTTTGGCCGAAGGGTGTCGTGTATCGACGTTTTCGTGGAAGGATATCGAACCCTCAGCGAAACGCGAAGCCGTCACCTCGTGTGCAATAGTTTTTTAATTTTATAAAATACTAGCCTTCGCCCGTGGCTTCGCCCGCGTTAAATTTGGGGTAACACAGTTCTCGTTGCGCCTTATTAATTTGTAATAGCAACGCTAAGTTTTCCCTTTTCTTACCTCTTTCACCTGCACATCCCACTTTTTTAAAATAAAAATAGCCTATGTCCGTCTCCTGGTTCCCAACTATCTCTGTACCAAAATTCATCAAAATCCGTTCACCCATTAAAGCATGAAGAGGTAACAAACAAACAAACTCACTTTCGCTTTTATAATATTAGTAAGGATGTATTATTTTATAAATTTAAGATTAGTATGTATGGGCCTCCGATGCCTGAAATAATTTGATTTATTATTTTTATCTCAAACCTACTCTTATGACTTTTTCTATTCTAAGTTTAAAACGACCTGAGTATTTGAACATTATGGTAAGCCAGCCAGCATTGGTTTGGTTATAAAATCTCTTACAGTACCTAACAGTATATTCACATTTCGACAGTTATGTTCAGTTCTATTTGATAGGGGGCACGTCTTTTGCCATCAACCGGGCACAAATCTAGACTCTTTGGCTGCTATACTGATGGAACTACCCAATAACCCTTTGCACTAACCGGGAATAGAATCCAGGATCTTATGCTCTGAACTCGCTCTCGCAACAACTATACCAATGACACTGTAAAAGAACTCAAGTGCTGGTCAACAACACTATTATCTCGATATAAATACCCCTTTTTGGGTGGGAAATCATCAAATAACTTCCCCCGCTCTGGGCGGAGCGGGGGGGGGAGTATCAGAATTGTCCTAGTTAAAACCCACCCTTGTTCTTTCTATTGCCCTTTACGTTCTGAGACCGCGGTATCTCTTTCGAACAACCCGCAACCCCGGCAGGAGGTATAAACTACCCTTACAATAGAGAAATTCAACTAAACAATGATATTTTAATCCCTTTGATACGAAACTACCACAATGTTGTCGTATTTGACCCGAAGATAGACTGGTGAATTCCTTATGGCATTAAGTCCATCTATGTACCACTATTTTTATATATATAATTTTAAATAAACAATGCCCCACACTAGGAAGTTTTCCTATATCGTAAGTGTGTTTTACCAACATTTAAACTCACATACACAAACAACCAGACGCGGAAAATCTATCTGTAGGCCATACAAATAATGTGTTCCGTGAGGGGATCGAACCCGCGACACGCAGCGGAGCAACCGTGTCGTCTATTGCACATGAAGTTTAAATTAAAAAATCTACTTGGGCATTATGCAAGTGTGATGTAACAATAGCTGAAGAAAAAACAAATGTATGTGAAACAAATAATCTATATATATATAAAAGAAGTCGTGTTAGTTACTCCACTTATAACTCAAGAACGGCTGAACCGATTTAGCTGAAAAGTGAGGAGGTAGCTTAGAACCAGGAGACGGACATAGGATACTTTTCATCCCGGTAAGAGAAGTAGGGTAGGTAGAGAAGGTAGGTAGGGTAGGTAGGGTAGGTAGGGTAGGTAGGGTAGGTAGGGTAGGTAGGGTAGGTAGGGTAGGTAGGGTAGGTAGGGTAGGTAGGGTAGGTAGGGTAGGTAGGGTAGGTAGGGTAGGTAGGGTAGGTAGGGTAGGTAGGGTAGGTAGGGTAGGTAGGGTAGGTAGGGTAGGTAGGGTAGGTAGGGTAGGTAGGGTAGGTAGGGTAGGTAGGGTAGGTAGGGTAGGTAGGGTAGGTAGGGTAGGTAGGGTAGGTAGGGTAGGTAGGGTAGGTAGGGTAGGTAGGGTAGGTAGGGTAGGTAGGGTAGGTAGGGTAGGTAGGGTAGGTAGGGTAGGTAGGGTAGGTAGGGTAGGTAGGGTAGGTAGGGTAGGTAGGGTAGGTAGGGTAGGTAGGGTAGGTAGGGTAGGTAGGGTAGGTAGGGTAGGTAGGGTAGGTAGGGTAGGTAGGGTAGGTAGGGTAGGTAGGGTAGGTAGGGTAGGTAGGGTAGGTAGGGTAGGTAGGGTAGGTAGGGTAGGTAGGGTAGGTAGGGTAGGTAGGGTAGGTAGGGTAGGTAGGGTAGGTAGGGTAGGTAGGGTAGGTAGGGTAGGTAGGGTAGGTAGGGTAGGTAGGGTAGGTAGGGTAGGTAGGGTAGGTAGGGTAGGTAGGGTAGGTAGGGTAGGTAGGGTAGGTAGGGTAGGTAGGGTAGGTAGGGTAGGTAGGGTAGGTAGGGTAGGTAGGGTAGGTAGGGTAGGTAGGGTAGGTAGGGTAGGTAGGGTAGGTAGGGTAGGTAGGGTAGGTAGGGTAGGTAGGGTAGGTAGGGTAGGTAGGGTAGGTAGGGTAGGTAGGGTAGGTAGGGTAGGTAGGGTAGGTAGGGTAGGTAGGGTAGGTAGGGTAGGTAGGGTAGGTAGGGTAGGTAGCGTAGGTAGGGTAGGAAGGGTAGGTAGGTAGGGTAGGTAGGTAGGGTAGGTAGAGTAGGTAGGTAGGTTAGGTAGAAAGATACAATATTGCATTGCAACGCATGCCGGGGCACAGCTAGTTCTAAATAAACAAATGCAACTTGCGGCAACAGCAACTGCATTCGGTGGCTTTCTTTGTCGAGGGCTTTGATGTGCTGTTCTTTCATGAACTCTCAAGTGGCTAGCATATCATACTTAGACCGAAAACCTCTGAAAAGAATGCAGACATAAGACAATTCGGCTTACGGAATAGTTACTATAAAAGCGAAAGGGAGTTTGATTGTTTGTTGCGTCTTCACGCCTAAATGGCTAAACCGATTTTGGTACAGAAATAGTTGGGACCCTGGAGACGGACATCGGCTAACTTTTTTTTTAAATTAAAAAATGGGGGAGAAAGAAGGAAGAGAATGGAAAACTTAACATTGCTATTACAATAAATGAGGCGCAAGTGCAAAAACTACAGTTAGCAGGTGCCTTCAAATCAAGATGAGGGATCTGTGTTACTCCAAATTTAACGCGAGTAAACAGGCGAGCAAAAGCTTGTATTATATAGATAGAAAAACAAATTCTCTTAGTCCTTAACATAATTTTATGTTAGTCAACTAAGCAGAATTAAACGGTCAAGCGTGAGTCGGACTAGCGCACCAAGGGTTCTTTACAAACTTGCGTCATAAACGGCCATATGTCTTGTGACTGCGAAGACCAAGAGGGTTGTTTTTTTTACAGCTTCAAGGATCACAGATATGACTGACTGTAATTCTCGATACCTCCACGCGATCAGAAAAAGGATCTTGACAGGTAGATAGACGGACAAAGTGATTCCATAAGGATTCAGTTTTTCCTCAATAGGTACAGAACCCGAAAAACGATACACGCAAAAATAAAAACTAACCAGAATAAAAAAAGGGATGACGAGAAAAAATCAACACTTATTTAAAATCACACAGAAAGTACCAACAAGGCTACGCAGGCTAGATTCAATCTTTACCTAACGCGTTGAATCTTTTCGGTTAGCAAACTGAGACAAAATGGCGGCGCCAAGTGTATACTAGAAAATGTAACCAAAGTACTAGCATCGAGGTAAAGTTTTCCGAAGAAAATCTACGTGTATTTCTTTTAGAATTTTTCTCTTATTTTATTAAGACTTTTCAATATCGTATGCAAATTTTGCAGAAAGTAGGTAAGATTCAGGTGTAGGTTAGAAAAATATAGAACACGCTTTTCTAAAATTGTATTTTTATTTATACCTAATACAAAATATAGTTTATGTCTTACTTACCAGTAAAAAAATCTAAGGAAATGAAAAATGAATACCCTATAAGATTTTTTGTTAGATACCATCATACCAGAACTAAAAATACTTTTTGCCAAAAAAACCGACTTCCAAAGAAACACAAAAAATTTGTAAAATAAATTGACTTTCAGAAGTCGGTGGCAAAAAAAAATCTATGAATAAAAATAAAAGTCACCGACTTCCGGAACTAAATTCATTTCCCGTCTTTTTTAGTGTTTTTTCGGAATTCGGCTTTTTACCAGTGTTCAATCTTCGGAAAAAACCATTAACTACATCTTTAAAATGATCTCTTAGGATAAACTTTCGGTTCCCTTACTGGTCGAAAGCGCGGGTCGAAACCCGCGCTTTCGACCAGTAAGGGAAGCGTATACAAAAACTATTTTTCATATTTATTCATGTTAAGAGAATAAACAGATATTTTAAACTGTTATCTAAGTAACATAGAGATATGATTTTGTTTTATTTAATAATATTTTTAACACATTGTATATTTGGATTCAGTTTTAAGTAGCATTTTGAACAATCTATAAAGCAATTCATGTTCAACACAATAATTATGTTGTTGTGAATAAAGATAATACATATACTATTACTAGCTACGCCCTGCGGTTTTACCTACGAAGGTAGAGATAAAAAGTAAACAAAATATAAGCTATCTTGACGTTTAATATTTATAACAACTTTTAAAATGATTTTAGTGTTAAGGCGTGTCAATTTAATTTAAGTTTTAAATTACAGTTTTAAGGTATAATTAGGCTTGGTGAGTAGCTTTGAACTCATATAATTTTAAGTACCTACGCACTCAGCTTCAATCAACATAAATGTAGTGCATGATTTGCTTACCTGGTTTATAAGATTAATTCGTTGTATTTTCTTACCGGGTACAGACGGCGTCACATTAAGCTATACATTTCCAGTATAACATGACCTTTATTGCATAGATGTCAGTTACAATGAGAGATCCGCTTATACTGGTTTTGTTGGTGAGAAGAATAAATAAAATAGAATAAAAAATTTGTAAGTGAAAGAGTTTCAAACACACACACACACACATACAAGCTTTTGCATTCATTATATTTGTTTAATTAGTACTTATAGCACTAATCTAAAAGAAAAAGTTAGCCAATTATCTTCTACAGATTCAACCCTTTGGCACCTATCTTTGGTAATGTTAGAGTTTATTTTTATGACTATCGATTTGGTTAGCAAGGTACGGTGCCAAGAAAGTCCGTGACTTTACGATCAACCTGTGTAGGCACAGTGCAGCCATTATTTCCTTTGCCAAATGTGGTGCCAATCCTCTGGAAGCTTAACTTTACTCAAAGGTACATTTAAACCGATCATTTGAGGGAGAGAACCTCAAACCAACCCAGTCGCCGCGGGAGAAGTCCGGCCACCGTAGATGCGGGCCTGTGGACGGTGAGCAATAGGTAGCTCACCGTCCGTCCGTCTATTGACGACAGGCCGTGTCGACGGCGCGTTAGTGTTCCACGCGCGCCTCAAAGAGATGTCAGCAAGGCAGAGGCCAGCGCCTGCCGTGTTTGGTGGTTGTTCGAAAGAGATACCGCGGCCCCGGAACGTAAAGGGCAATTGAAGGAACATGGGTGGGTTTTAGTCAGTACCATCCTGACACTCCCGCTCCACCCAGAGCGGGGGAAGTTATTTGATGCTTTTCCATCCGCAAAAAAGGTGAATTTAAAGAGATAGCGAATGCACTTTACTTTCAACTAGATTTAATAAATCTAGCTCATTTGATAGGTCCTTATCATCTGCCTAGCCTTTTCACATTTATGTTGGGGTCGGTTTTCAGTCTAATCGGATACAGCTGAATCCTTTCTAATATTATAAAAGCGAAAGTGAGTTTGTTTGTTTATGTCGTCTTCACGCCTAAATGGCTGAACCAATTTTGATGAATTTTGGTACAAAGATAGTTGGGACCCTATAGACGGACATAAGCTAGAAAAAAATGGGGTAAGGAGAATAAAGAGTTTAAAGAGGGACGAAAAGGGGAGAGAAAGAATCTTTTTGATCGATCATCACGCTGGTTACAGTTAACGTTAGCCCAAAGTAACTATGCCACGCTTTCGAAATCGCTGGCGGAACCAGTTCAAAAAACTGATATTGGTGAACATGGTGCAACTTCCTATCTGATCTCCATATACCTAGGTAGTACTGAGTGATACCTACGATACATCTTGGTAACACTTTCGGGACACTGATATCTGTTTCGACAATCGAAGATCTATAAATGTCAACCGGGACTAACAACTTAACGTGCTTTCCGAGGCACGGAGGAAAATCGGTGTGTAACGGGTTGTCACCCATCCACAGGTCAAACTAGGCAAGTGCGGCTTAACCTAAAAATTCAACCAAGCGGTTGATACTATTCAGCCATCTCTTTCATGACTCATATAATGTCCAATTGTCAAATAATTTTGTACTTCAATAAAACTAAAAATTAGGGTAAGCCATTTAGGCGTGAAGACGTAACAAACCAAAAAAATACTCACTTTCGCTTTCATAATATTAGTAAGGATACTCGTAATTATAGCTTTAGGGTATAGATTGTTTATTCGCTTAATAATTCTGAAAATCGTATCTATTGTTGCATGTGGAATTTCAACCACTGCCACCCCACAGTGCTCAATATACTTACGCCATTTAGCCCTGGGACAGATCTTTTTGAAGACGTCAAAGTCGTGGCTCATTTCTGGACTGACAGAATGTATTATCCGCAAAGTTTTTGATAGAAATGATGGACGGAAAGTGAGAGGAAGGCCAAGGAAAAGATAGATGGATTGTAAAAGGAATGATATGAAGGAGAAAAAGTCAATGATGCCGTGTCGTCTGATAGGGGTGAACGGAAGAAGAAAACGTGTTGCGCCGACTCCAAATAGAATGAGATAAGGGCAGGAAAGTGATGATGATGTATCTATTGTTACATGTGGAATATCAACCACTGCTAGCCCAGTGCTCAGTATACTTACGTTACGTTTAGACCTTCGATAGAATCTTTCTGAAGACGCCAAAATCGTCGCTCAATTCTGGGCTGACAGAATGTTGATTGCGCTCTGGAGATCTTCCTGTGCTATTATTATCTGAGGATCCACAGATTTTTTTGATAGAAATTCTTTTGATACTTACTTTTTTATTTGGAACTTGATTTTGAAAGCCTGAAAGTTCTTAAAAGATGCTGAGCAATTGTCTAGAATTTTGCTATTTCCAGGAATAAGTATCTTTTTTTTTAATCGGTTATCATTTTATGCATAACTAGCTTTTGCCCACGGCTTCGCTTGCGTTAAATTTGGGGTAACACAGTTCCCCTTTCGTGATTTGCAGGTACCTGCTACCTGTATTTTTGGCCCTTGCGCCTTATTGATTGTAGTAGTAATGCTAAGTTTTCCCTTTTCTTCCCTCTTTCTCTTACATATCTCTATCTTTTTTTTAATAGGTTTAGGCTTTATTGCGTGAAGACGTACCAAACAAACAAACTCACTTTCGCTTTTATGATATTAGTAAGGACTATTTCGGGGACCAATCTCTCACAAATTTATGTTCATATTTTTAGATTAAGTATTTTTGTTTACCTTAAAATATGTGATGAGAAGTAAACATTTTTATTTATTACTAGCTAGCGCCCGCGGCTTTGTCTTTGTCATGATCGAAAAAAATAAGTATCTTATGTGTAATTCCAGACTATAATTTAACTTTGTGTTCAATTTCATCACGATCCGTTCCGTGCGGGGATCGAACCCGCGACACGTAGCGCAGCAGTCGATCGCTCAACCACTAGGCCAACCATGTCGACAATACTAGTTTTACTTCAGCTTAAGTATTTTTTGTTTGGTATACAGTCAACTACTGAGCAGAAATTAAATCAAATTAAGTTTTTGTTTCTAAATGACATTACAGTCTTATGCGGGGTGAAAATAAAAATCATCAAAACAGTTTTCCATTTTTTTTTATTAAACTCATATTTTTTTACAAAGAAACTATTCACATGAAAATCATTACAATTATTTTGATATTAACAGTTGACAAATAGATCAGATAAAAGATGTCAAACATCTGTTTCTATAACTAGTTACTTGCAATATTTACAAAACTATTTACATAATTACATTTGACAAGAACCTCCTCTTTATTTCGAAGTCGGTTAAAAAGTAAATTCGACAAAGACGATTATGTTATTTCTTAAAAATTGTATAAACTAAGTATTAGGATGTAAAGTCAGAAAAAACATACCGGTCAAGTGCGAGTCAGACTCGTTCACACGCGGTTCCGTCGCATCAAACAATACAATATTTTGAACGCGCATTGAAATAAAAATGAAAATTTACATTCAACCGCAAAGCTAAATTTGTTTTTCATAGTATCTTATTAAAAAACAAAGTTACGGCTGCAGTTTGATGAAAAAGACCCATATTAAAGATAGGTTTTTTATACTTACAAATTATTTTTTTTACAGATCATTTCAGTTCTTACTTTAAAATTTCGAGGGGTGGGGGGCAATTTTTACGACATTAGAAGCAAATGTCTCATCATAAACTTGAGAAAAAAAAATAAGAAACCTCGATATCATTTGAACCCCCACTCAGTTATATTTGAAGATTTTTTTTCAACCCTCATTTACATCTATGGAGGGCCACCCCTATTATTTATTTATTTTTATAATTTCGCTTCACATTGTGTAGCTATTCACGAAAGGCATCTACAGTCCAGATTTCAACAGTGCGGTGTCAATAGTTTTGGAGTAAAATGGCTGTGACAGACAGACGGACAGGGCAACTGAATGGAGGGTCGCCCACCCCTTTTTATAAAATTTTGCTTCGCATTGTGTAGCGGCTCACGGAAAGCATTAACAGTCCAAATTTCAACGATGCGGTGGCAATAGTTTTGGAGTAAAATGGCTGTGACAGACAGACGGACAGAGCAACTGCATGGAAGGTTGGCCACGCCTCTTTTATATAATTTTGCTTCGCATTGTGTAGCGGTTCACGGAAAGCATCTACAGTCCAAATTTAAACGATGCGGTGCCAATACTTTCGGAGTAAAATGGCTGTGACATACAAACAGGCAACGGAACCCAATAAAGATAAAAAAGTCAAGTCTTTTCAGATTATGTGTTTACATGTTCCAACATTTCTGGTAACGCATTGTATGCCACCATATTACCAAAACCTTTGGGCTCCTTCTTAGTAACTATTGCAATAATCTCCTCCTCTGGTGGCGGGGGTGGGAACTCTGCATTAGTATCCACTGCCGCCGATATATCATCTAGACTAAGTACTACTTCTCTATTGTCAATTTCAATTCTGTTACGCTCTAAAGAACTATCTTCCATAATGCTGTAAAGATTTTCTGACTTACTCTTACTATACATTTGTCAAGAATTCATGTAAAATGGATCGTTTATATTAACACCATCATTAACTGTGTTTCCCTTTTGGGACCACTGTTTTTGTTGATGCTTTATCCTATAAATAATTTCGTCGTGTATTACGCCAAAACACATGGCTGTCAAAGCTAAACCCGTTAAAGTGTACGCAGAACAAAACCATAAGGTTGTAGATTTGATGGTGTAGTACCTAACACCATTTATTGTAGTGTAAGTCATACCAGGAACAATATTACCGAATCCAATGGTGCTTAACGCCATGAAACAGAAATAGAAACCGTCTATGATACCCAAATTGTCTATTTTGAAGAGAACTACTGCTCCGATGACTATGTATATAAATATTGCTGCTAGACATAAAAATACTGGCGCTAATATGCTTAGACCATGCATAGAAAGCTTTGAGTCTGTGTCTGGCCAACTAATAATATCATCTTTGGCAGTACTAGTGGTTGGTCTTTCTGATAAAGACAAGTCTTTTTGACTGTCAGGTTTTAACACGTAACATTCTTCTGTTGGTGTTTTGCTCGTGTTTTGGCTGTTCAACATTTCTTCTTGTTGTCTCTTCAGCTTCATTCTTCTTTCTTTTTCTGCCATTCTTCTTTCATCGTAACAGCAGTAGCCACAGTTTGAACAGAGGCAGCAACAAAGGGCACGACTGAAGACGCTTCTCGCCATCTTGGAGAGTAGGGAACCGACGCTTGATAGGTAGACCAGGGTTAGTGGTATACCGATTAAAGCGTAGATTATGGTGACACCTTTACCCAGTATTGTTCTTGGTGCGATGTTACCGTAACCTGTGGAAAAAAAGGAACTATTAGTACCTTGACTTTCAAGTGAATTAAAAGATTCATTTTTTTTTATTCTTTTTTAAAAACCGGGTCAAGGGCGAGTATATGGTTTTAATTTCAACTGAAAACCTCTACTCGTTCTTGAGATAAAAGGGATTGACAGACAGACTGACAGACAGACGGACAACAAAGTGATCCCATAAGAATCCTGTTTTTCCTTTTTAGGTACGAGACTCTAAAAAAGACTTTTTGTGGGTTTTCTTGTGGGCATTAATAATTTGAAACAAAAAAATATTAGCGACATCTATGATGCAAATTGAGTACTAAGCTCAGAATTCTGAATCACAATATTAAATTATGAGCAAGTTAAGACTATATAGTAAGAAAACAGATATAACCATTCACCAGAAAGAGTAACATTTGAGGATCTAGCATTTCCAATGAGACGTTTGGGGAACTCCGCAAAACTCGTAGATTATGAATAATTAATTATAATGACTATAAAAAACTCTTTAGGAAATCCAAAAGGAAGCTATTTTCTCCTTCATACTTGATTGTTACCATGCTTCGTTACTATGCAGTGACAAAGATATTGGTCCAACACTTTTTATACAGTTTTTTAATGTTATAAAATTTTTACTTCAAGTGCCTTCATGATCCCTGTGCTATGTAATGTATCCATTATAACAATGTTTTGAATGCTATACATGGTTTGAAGTACAGAATTCTTGGTTGACATCTGCAGAAAGGGTTTGTCGACATCTTGTAGACAAAAGGGAACTCGCACATGTACATTTTTATAGAAACGAAAGAAAGAAAAACTGTTTATTGGACTCGCACAGTACAAGACAATAAAAAAATACGGGACTGCTAAGCTATTGCATAGAATTTTTAATAAACTTATGCAATAAATAAATAAAAAAATCTAAACATAATATTTAATTGGTACTTCCAATGAAAAGAAGTCGCAAAAAGAAAAACAAGACCTTAGGTTTGATCCAGAGTAATGTCGGTTGACTGTCCGATTCTCTACCAAACCTAAAAGAGCATTGGAATCGTCATTAAAATAACTGACCGTATTCGTAATGAAATTTCTTGTTAGGCTTTTTCGTTACGAAATTTCTGGATTCGGTCTCCACGCTTATTAAGGCCCGCGATAGAAGCTATGCAATAGCTTAACAACAAAAACTAAAAAACAATTGATTGGATTATACGAAGCCAATAGGCCTCTATCTCAGCATGGCAGCCATATTTATTTACTTAAAGCTGATCCCGACATAACACCAGTAGTTTTAAATTATATCAAACAAGGACAGTTATACACTATACTAGCGCAACATAACAGTAGCGTTGCTACCATTGTTCCGGCAATTTCCATCCTGAAATTACTTCTACAAATTTTAAAATATAGTGCAAAAAATTCTCACCTATCGTTGTTAAAACGGTGAGTGAGTAGAAAAATGCAAGCGCTAAATTCCATTCGTGCTCCTCATAATGGTTTGTGAGGTCGCTCCCAAATTCACCAAGCGCCATCTCTCGGTAACTGACGCCATATTGCGACGCCATTTCGGTAGTAACCCTTTGTACAAGCTCGTTCTGAAACTTCAGAATTTCCTGCGCAGCCAAACGTGTCCAATTTTCTCTATACAAAATATTTAGAGACACAGTTATCTCCCAAATATTTTCAACCGCTCTGCTCCTAGCGTCCCAGAAGTAATTTGCTGACAGAGTTAGATTCCCGTAATCATATTCCTCGTCTGTCTTTTTGTGTGTAGTATTTGTATCTTTATGACTAAGTTTTTGTCTATCTGGAAGAATTCTCGGCCTCGCTGGGACTTCTGCGCCGCCTTCTATTGCGAGAAAAATAAAGGATCCCAAAAACGTGTAGGCTAATAGTACGACGAATATCACAACGTTGGTGAGGGAACCTATAATGAATTGTTTTCTTCTGTATTTAGTAGTTTTGAGACAAAAACAGCAAACAACTTTTTGTCTTGATGTTTGTGCTCTTTTTCTGCTGTTGGATATCATGGAGTCGGCATCTTGGCATCTGTCCAAAGGGATCCCCCCGTTTAGCGGCTTTGCCAATGTGTACTGTTCGAACCGACTGATTGCTTCTTTGTCCAACACTACTTGATCTATATCCATTTTAATGTGTTCTATAACCACGTTCTACCTTCGTGTGACGTCATGATATCGGTACATCTGTAACAAGAGAAAATGCGATTATGTATCAAGTTTAAAGATACCTAAATTTGAGGGTAAGGTTTAGGAGAGGAACAAGAAAATAAATTGTATATTCAAAAGAATCCTTTCGTCCTTATCCGAGTATCTTTCTTTCTCATCAATATCGGCTTAGTTTGGATCTTCTTAGTAGAAAAAGAGAAACAATTTCAATTTTACGGTAGCTTTTGTTAGGTGCATTTTTAGGGATACTGGTTGCGTTTGTTAGTCTGGTGGCTAAGCATGAGATTTTGGTTTTGGTTTTCTTAGATTGGGTAGTGTTTTTGGGTTTTTTGTCAAAAAAGTCTCAGTAGAACGGTTGGATTAGTGCCCGAAAAAACACTTAGTTTGCTGATGTTCTACGTCACTGCAATAAATTAAAATGGCGTTGGGTCGGTCACATAGCACGACTGACAAACAATAGATTTACTCATAAACTAAGGACTTTTTGTTGCGAATAGGATATCAACAAATAACTTCCCTCGCTGTGGGCGGAGCGAGGAGGAGTGTATGACTTGAAAATGTCGAAAACACACCAATGCTCTTTTTATTGCCCTTTATGTTCCGAACTACCGGCAACCCTGGCAGTCGGTAGCCGTGACAGGCCCTTTTGCTTTGCTGACATCTCTTTGAGACGCGCGTGCTATTTTATTTTACTTGTAATAAGATTAAGGTACTAAACTAAGTCTAATTTTTTTTCAAGAACAGGCGACAACAATATTTCTAAAAAAGTTGAATTAAAATACAAGGCTTTTTTATAAGTATTTATTTATATTATTTTATTTTGGTAATGGCAACAAGCTCGCCCCCTTTAAACATAGAACTACATCATCTGCCTAGCCTTTTCCCAACTATGTTGGGGTCGGCTTCCAGTCTAACCGGACGCAGCTGAATATCAGTATTTTACATGGAGCGACTGCCTATCTGACCTCCACAAACAACCCAGTTAATACTGGGTAATACGATACCCCTTGGTAAGACTGGTTGTCAGATTTTCGGAACACTGACTACCTGTAACGACTGTCAAAGATGACAAATGACAAATGACAGCCGGGACCAACGGCTTAACGTGCTTTCCGAGGCACGGAGGAAACTCGGTATGTAACGGGTGGTCACCCATCCACAGACCAACGTAGGCAAGTGCGGCTTAACCTTAAGATCGACCCGAGCGGCTGCTATTATATAGCCACGAGCTCCTCCTTAAACATAGAACTACATAACTTGCAAAATGTGGATGTAGCAATAAGGTACACTGTTAGCTAACCCTTCAGGTACTACTAGCGTGATGTTTTGTCACGGTTCCATGTTTATTGGTTGGACGTAAACAAAATTAATTGAACGTCAATCACTGTCAGCTGATGATTGGCGTAAACAAGTACTATCTATTGACATCAAAGCACCGCTTGTGAGTTAACGTGGTTAGTTAGTAAGTATTATAAATATACTGAAAATTATTAAATTAAATATTTATAACATAACAAACTAGCTAGCACCCGCGGCTTAGTCCGCGTGTTGATCGAAGAAAAGTATCTTATGTGTTATTCTAGACTATGATCTACATCTGTGCCAAATTCCATCCTCACAAACGAATTTATAATATTAGTAGGATAGTAGGAATTTGCATAAGTAAAAGTTCACTCAAAGAGCCGCCGCGTGTGATGCTCTGGGCCACCGTAGTCGTGGGTCTGACGACGGTGATCAATAGGTAGCTCACTGTCCGTCTGTCTATTGACGATAATCCGTGTCAACGGCACCTTCGTGTTCCAGGTGCCACTTAAAGAGATGCAAGCAAAGCAGAAGCCAAGGCCACTGCCTACTGTGGTTGCAGAGTACCCATGGAGGCCTATGTGAAGGCCGAACGTCGGGCGCCCCGAGACGACCCGCGGCCACTGTCAGAGGCGCCTGCCAGAGCCACCGCCTGCCAGGGTTACGGGTTGTTCGAAAGACATACTGCGGCCCCGGAACACAAAGGGCAAGAGAAGAAACGTGGATGAGCTTTAGTCAGTAAAAGTCTGACACTCTGCTCAGAACAGAGGATGGGAAATTTTCTTGGCAGTTTTCTTGAAAAAGGTTTGCCAACGAGCAAACAATGAGCCCTATATACTACGTGTTAAGTTTTTTCTTTTTAATTTTTGTTAAGTAAAATAAAAGCAGTTGTCAGTAAGCTCATGCCGTGGTTTTCATTTCCCCGTAATCCTCAAGCATCCTAGTTCCTGGTCTCCCAAAACCATCCATCAACAATAACATACAACCTAAACTAACATTAATATAAATGTATTTACACGAATCTATTTCCGCATGTCGTAACTTTTCTATTTAATACTTCGTACCGCAATACAGGGCCATTTAAGCCGATAACTCCCCTACTTCTTAAGTGGGTAGTCATTTTTCAAAGTCTCTCAAAGGAGAGTGGGGGATAGGTGACAAATGAAGAAGTATAGACTTAAAGGCATGATTAATGACTGCTCAATATCCCCCTATGCGGGTATCTTGAAACAACTTATCCGATGTAATACGACGGATTTTTTGTAGGAAATTGGATTTATTGAATAGGTAATGTTTTTGTTTTTATTTGTGTTATTTTATGTATATTATCGAATAATCTGAACTAAATATTATAAAGTTTGTTTGTTTTTAGGAATCCGCATCTACTTCAAAAGGAGGAAAAAAATAACGGAACCCTTTTGTTTTGGGTGGGAAATCATCAAATAACTTCCCCCGCGCAGAGCTAGGAACATGGGTGGGTTTCAGTCAGTACAAGTCTGAAAATCCCCCCAAAGACTATAATCTAACTCCGTGCCAAATTTCATCAAGATCCGTTCAGCCGTTTTGCCGTGAAAGAGTAACAAACATCCATACATCTATACTCACAAACTTTCGCATCCTTACTAATATTATAAAAGCGAAAGTGACGCTTTAACGGCTAAACCGATTTTGATGAATTTTGGTACAGAGATAGTTGGGAACCAGGAGACGGACATAGGCTAATTTTTATTTTAAAAAAGAGGGATGTGAGGGAGAAAGAGGGAAGAAAAGGGATAAGTTAGTTAGTTAGCGTTGCTATTACAAATTAATAAGGCGCAAGGGGAAATGTGTTACCCCAAATTTAACGCAGGCAAAGCTGCGGGCGAAAGCTAGTTTATAATATTAGTAGGATATAGCAGGATTTAATGTAAAACGAAGAATTTTGCATTTAAAAATCGTTTTTACGTCACGTTTATAACGCGCGTTCGTGCTAAGGTCTGTTTTCAAAAATAGTCTTTCTTCGAAATCTTAAAAGGTACAGCAACTTTTTCATTTACAGATCGTCGAGGGTCGGGGAACAAAAACTTTCAGGCTTTATTTTTAGTGAATGGTGAACTTTTTGGAGGAGCAATTGTTTTTTTTTATTGTACCTAATCACAATATTTAATATAAATTTTAGAGTCAACATTTAAATTTGGAGTTTTCTTTTTTATTTGCTCTGTATTTTCTTACTTGACAATAGATTAAGAAATAATTGAATAAATACTTTATTGTGAATTCGAAACGATAAACATTTTTTTTAAATCAATTTGAACGATACATTAAAAATCTTCTTAGTAATAAGTTGGCTAGCTGGCTTGGGAGATATCTTCCAACGGTATGTTTAGCCAAGTCCTCCGTCCATGGGTAGCTCTCCGTCCGTCCGTCTATTGACGACAAGCCTTGTCGACGGCGCGTTAGTGTTCCAGGTGCGCCTCAAAGCGATGTCAGCAAAGTGTTATGTATGGCTAGTAACAATTGTTTATCCTCTGCCCTTTTGACGTGGTTGACAGCATGAGCTGTCAGATCTGTTTTCCATTAAACCAAACAATGGTAATTATGTAGTTTTATTTAAAACATTTCACAAAGTAGAGCAGCCTGCCAAGACCACCGCTTGTCGGGGTTGCGGGTCATTCCAAAGAGATACCGCGGCCCCGCAACATAAAGGGCAATAGAAGGAACATGGGTTTATTGATTTTCCATCCACAAAAATAAAATCCTCCGTCTATGGGCGGCATATAAACTTTGTAACTAGTTTAGGGCACTAACCGCACGATAAAAAATTTAAATAGTTTAAACTTTACAATACAGACGTATATTATAAAGCAATTATTCCGTTAATAACCGTGAAATAAATAAAGTTGCTCTGTCTCTTTCCGTCAGTGGAATAAGTTCTGCTTTAAGATGTCATTGTAGGGTAGCAGGTTACTTGACTGGAATAGAATTGGGCAGGACGTGGTCTGTCAGACCAATTAGTGGGCTGTAATAATTCTAACCTTATTCTTATTGCGGATGGAAAATCATCAAATTACTTCCCCTGCTCTGGGCGGAGTGGGGGGGGGGTGTCACTCTTGTACAGACTTAAACCCACCCATGTTCCTTCTATTGCCCTTTATGTTCCGAGGCCGCTGTATCTCTTTCGAACAACCTGCAACACTGGCAAAACTGGTACCCTAAGACTGTGAGGTGGAGTCGGGCAGACAAAACAAGATAGAGGGTCTAACTCCAAAGATTCCGTCAAAACTGGAAGAAGGACGGGTTTGAGAAAAGTGGTCAGATTGGAAGGATGTCTTTGGACGAAAATGGGACATAACTGGTTAGGGGAAAAAAAATTTGGTATCAAAATAAGTATAATTAATTACGTTTTATCAAAAAAGGGTGCGAAAATACTTGTGAAAGTAATAAATTGTGGAGTTTTGGTACGCAAACAGACGTTTATCATCTTTTAAGTTAGTCCTACTTAATATTATAAATGCGAATGTTAGTAAGGATAGATGTATGGATGTTTGTTACTCTTTCACGTGAAAATGGCTGAACGGATCTTGATGAAATTTAGTACACAGGTAGATTATAGTCTAGAATAACAACAGGATACTTTTTTTTCGATATCACGCGGGCGAAGCAGCTGCGGGCGCCCGCTAGTTATATATTAAGTACTGGCTTTTGCCCGCGTCTTCGCTCGCGTTAAATTCGGGGTAACACAGTTCTCTTTTCCTGATTTATAGGAACCTGCTACCTGTAGTTTTTGCCCTTGCGCCTTATTTATTGTAATAGCAATGCTAAGTTTTCCCTTTTTCTCCCTCATATCTAATTTAAAAAATAAGCCTATGTCCTTCTTCGTCCTTCCTTTTTCTTTCCTCTTTCTCCCTTATATTTCAATCTTTTTTTAAAAAAAGATGTCTCCAGGGTCCTAACTATCTCTGTTACCTCTTCACGCTTTAATGGCTAAACCGATTTTTATATTTTTTGAAAAAGTGTGATGTGAGGGAGAAAGAGGAAAGAAAAGGGAAAACTTAGCGTTGCTATTACAAATCAATAAGGCACAAGAGGAACTGTGTTACCCCAAATTTAACGCGGGCGAAGCCGCGGGCGAAAGCTAGTCGTTTATAAATGTCAAATTTTTTAAACAAAAGACTGTGCCCTTTCGTGAAAAAAAAAAACAAAAAAAATATAAATAATAAAACATTCGATATTTTCGATCTCCATATATTTGATCCGAAGGTAAACGTATGCACATAATTCACATAAGTTTCTATACTGATAGATGAAAACCTCAAGTTTTTTGTTTATAATAAATTCGCATTCAGACCACGTACGTTACATTGGACGAGGGATGTAAGGCGTAGATCATAGTGTTTAAGCAGTAACTAGCGGACCTGAGGCAAGCGCGAGTAGGTAACTAACTAAAAAAATATATGCTTCTGGTGGGGTTGCGGGTTGTTCGAAAGCGATACCGCGAAACATAAATGTCAATAGAAGGAACATGGGTGGGTTTTAGGCAGTTAAAGTCTGACACGCCCCCGGCTCCGCCCAGAGCGGGCGAAGTTATTTGATGATTTCGAACCACAAAAAAAAGGCAAGCGCGAGTAGGTTACTAAAAAAATATGCTTCTGGCGGGGTTGTGGGTTGCTCGAAACAGATACCGCTGCCCCGGAATATGAAGGGAAGAAAAAGGAACATAGGTGAGTTTTAGTCAGTAAAAATCTGACACTCCCCCATGCTCCGCTCAGACCAAGTGAGTTATATGATGATTTCTCATCCGTAAGAAAAAGGTTATTAAAACGACTGCATGAGCTAAATTAGCAACTCTCTTTGTCGTGGTTCAAACTTCGTTTCAAATACTGTTAAAATAAAGTTCTAATTAGCTAGCACTACAAAGTGGTTGTTACGTCAGTCACTGCGGGCCGAATAGTGCAAAATGTGTGTTTTTTGCGATTTACAAAAATCTATTGATTGGAGTAAAAAAATAAAACACTATTATGCTTATATTTTGCTTGTTGAATTATTTGACAAAAAATCAGATTAATCGCATGTATTTTAGTATGGTTTTTACTCGTTAAAAGAATTTTTTAGAGATAAGATCGTGATTTTTTTAACCGAATAAAATTTGTTATTTTTTTTTTCAAAATACTATCTTACTTGCATATATCCTGAAGAATATCATATATTTTTCTGGTTTTGTTGATTGCAGTGATTAAGGTAGTTGACACCACCAATCAATTGATTTACTTTTTATGAGCTGTCAAAACGCGCTTCCCCTATAGATTTTGTATGAGATTCGCAACCGATGACGTCACTAAGTTGTCAAGTCAATGATACAACTATTTATTGATTTAAAAGCAACTAAATATCGAATTTTTAAAGTTATTTTGAAAAGAATGGAGTTCTCAGGTCTAGAATAAGGTGTTCTTTCAGAAAAATTGTGTTTTTAAATTATTGGTTAATGGTGTCAACTACCCAATTATATGCTTTTTTGAATTATAAAACTCGCGTTTAGCGCCTTTACCCGCGAATACTGAAACGTCACTCAAAATTTAAGTCCCACTTAAGTTTAACAGAGACTCAGAAGTGACGTTTGACCATACAAAATCTAAAGTTTAAGAGCTGCTCAAATGTTAAGCAGCCCTCACATTTTGAGTAACGTTTCAGTATTCGGGGGGTAGTCCCCTTAAGCTTATGATTTACCCGCTTCAGCATCCGCTAAGTGTCCCACTCAGTTCGTATCCTTTGTGTTGCGTGAATTGGAACGGTTTCGCAAATAAAACACATATGTGTGAGTGAGATGGATTGTTTGATGAGAATGTTTTTGTGGGCGGTAGTGTTTTGTTTCTGACGTCACGTATTCATGACCGCAACGCATAAGAAAACGTTTTACTTGTATAAAAAGTACTGGCCAGTATTAAAAACAAAGAATGTTATTAACAATGAAAAACATACCTTAAAGCAAAACTATAAGGTATCTTATTTGAATGGTTTACCTGAAATCTAAGCAAAACATTATTAACAATGAAAAACATACCTTAAAGCAAAACTATAAGGTATCTTATTTGAATGGTTTACCTGAAATCTAAGCAAAAAAAAAATAACTCTTACTCTCCTCGGCAGGGTGAATTGCAATTCATAAAAAAAACCATGCAAAGTTTTATATGTATCATGATTTATGCAGAATACACAGGTAATAGGGGCGGCCCAATTGACATCATTAACCAGGCACTGGACATCTTAACTACAAATAGCTACCGAGAAGAGCCCGAGGAAAAATCCTTAATTATACTTTTTCATAATAATTGAGATCATTGGCTCGAGACCTAATGTTCCACAGAATTATTTGATACTACTACTTTTTTCCCGCGGCTTCGCTCGCGTACAATCTGGGTTAACACAGTTACCCTTTCCTGATTTACAGTTTTCAGTTTTTGCCCTAATTGCGCCTTATTTATTGTAATAGCAATGTTAAGTTTTCGCTATTCTTCCCACTTTCTCCCTCATTTCTCACTTTTTAAAAGAAGTCTCCATGGTCCCAACTACCTCTATACCAAAATTCATCAAAATCGGTTCAGCCATTTAGGCGTGTGAAGACGTAACAAGCAAACAAAGTCACTTTCGCTTTCGCACAAAGTAAGAATTTTCCCCCAAGCTGTTTCGCAAATTCTCACCTTATAAACAGGGGCCAATATATTTGCGTATATCGATGGGGCTATTGCCACACCGTATGGCAAAAATCGCTTCGACGTAGAGTGTGGACAATATTCGTGATTTCATGTATTCCTGTGAATAGGGGTGGATTTACGCACAGCGTTCTACCTACCTAAGGTAGGAGGAAAACGATCTTCCAAAGGAGCATATTTTTATACTTTCTCAATTTTCGTTTGACCACAATTCCGTGTTGTAAAGAAATGATTCGGTCTAATAAGAACGTTATTCAACTATTACCTTTTTTTTCGCTCTATCAAAGACTTAATAGAGTGAAAAATAAGTGTCCGTAAGTAAGTTTCATACATATTAAAAATATAGGTAGGTATACTAGCTGCGCCATGCGGTTTCGCCCGCGTGATGATAAAAAAGTATCTTATGTGTTATTTTAGACTATAATCTACCTCTGTGGCAAATTTCATCAAGATCTGTTCAGAAGTTTTTTCGTGAAAGAGGTTCAACATACAACCATTACTCAAAGACTTTCGCATTTATAATATTAGTAGGAAGTAGGATAGGATAGTAGATATATTGACGATAAACCTCCGTATTTGGGTCATTTATATATTTAAGTGAACCAGTTTTTATCTGAAACGGTCCCAAAGATTCTAAGCAAATTGTCTGTGACAGTTTAAAAAAAAAGGTAGTCTGGTGCGTTTACAAACATTTAAACTCACATACACAAACAGCCAGACCCGGAACAACTACCTGTAGGTCATACAAATATTTTTTCCATGCGGTGATCGAACCCGCGACACGCGGCGCAGCAGTCGATCGCTCAACCACTGCGCCAACCGTGTCGTCAAAGTTGTACAAACACGAGTGATCCCTAAAAAATGTTTGATAATGCCATGTCATGCCAGGAAAATGTCACTTAAATTGTCTTTATATCATGACGCCTGTAATCTTTTAGGGATAGGCAGAGGTGTACCTAATAGTACTTTCACTTATTTTCTTTAAGTCCCACACAACAAAAGGCTCGCCTTTTGCCACCAACTAGGCGTATTTTAATAAAAATAATAAAAAAATATTGCAATGCAGAAGTGTAAAAAAACACGGTGGTTTTTTGCTTGTTTTAATCGCGTTGGATCGGGTTTTTAATAAGGATTAATAAAAGGAACAAATAACCAGTTTATTTTTACATTAAAAATGAAAATAGTTTTAACAGTGAAATCAATATAAAGCCTTCGGCTCAGTTGGAGAAGAACCGGCTAGAAACTCTATGGTTACTCTTTTAAAATCATTTGGTTTTTTAATGATGTTTTTAAAACATAACCTCGAGAATAAGTACACAGAGGACACGGTAGAGCACACACTGGCGGTCTGCCTAGCTTGGGTGGAGCACCGCCGTACCCTCGTAGAGGCGATCGGCGGCGGCGATCTCTCGCGTCCGACCCTGGTTCTGTCAATGGTCCGGAGCGAGTGGGTATGGGAAGCGGTTACTGCCTTCTGCGCAGCAGTCATGCTAGCGAAAGAGGTGGCCGGGCGTTTGAGGGAGAGAACCTCAAACCAACCCAGCCGCCGCAGAAGACGCCCCGGGCGCCGGGTGCAGCGAAACGAATCCCGGCTACCGTAGATACGGGCCTGTGGACGGTAAGCAATGGGTAGCTCACCGTCCGTCCGTCTATTGACGACAGGCCGTGTCGACGGTGCGTTAGTGTTCCACGCGCGCCTCAAAGAGATGTCAGCAAAGCAGAGGGGCCTGCCAGGGCCATCGCCTGCCGGGGTTGCGGGTTGTTCGAAAGAGTTACCACGGCCTCCATGGGTGGGTTTTAGTTAGTACAAATCTGACACTATTCCCCGCTCTGCCTAGAGCGGGGGAAGTTATCTGATGATTTCCCACCACAAAAATAGTTTACTTTACAAAATGTAAATAGTATTAACTGTTAAAGAGTCTTACCTTACTTACAGGATATTATAGGCATAAAAATATAATTATGGTCATCAGAACTAAAGGTGTGTGCAAAATTTCAACTCAATTGGTAAGGGGAACTGGTTTAAAATTCAGTTGCAAGATTTGACCAACACAAACAGTGTTGTTGCTTTCACAAAATCGCATAAAAATACTGATAAATAATTAACATAGTACAGTAATGATTGAATAATGAATGACGGGCCTCTTGGTCTAGGGGTTAGTGGCCCTGACTGCTGAGCCGGAGGTCGTGGGTTCGATTCCCACCCAGGACTAACTTTGTGGGATGAGCATGATTGTTTGTTCT
Organism: Ochropleura leucogaster; assembly: GCA_958449745.1. Lineage (NCBI taxonomy): Eukaryota > Metazoa > Arthropoda > Insecta > Lepidoptera > Noctuidae > Ochropleura > Ochropleura leucogaster. The sequence goes on along the minus strand of OY288220.1, from coordinate 2,906,533 downwards.
GTGTCTGGGTGTGATTTATCTATAATATGTATGTTTTTATAAATTATATAAGTATGTATAGCAGTTGTCTGGTTACCATAACACAAGCTCTGCTTAGCTTGGGATCAGATAGCCGTGTGTGAGTTGTCCCAAGATATTTATTTATTTATATTTAATGAATGACGTTTGATCACGATTTTATTTTAAGACTCAAAGAAAACATTTGAAACAGATTTTTAAACAAATTCGAAAGATATACTGCGGCCTCGGAACATAAAGGGCAAAAGAAGGACCATGAATAGGTTTTGGTCAGTAAAAGTCTGACACTTTTCTACAGCGGGGAAAATTATTTTATGAGAGAAGATACGAAAAAAGAGGAGTTCCTCAATTCTTTTTACCTTAAATATCCATATCTCACTATTTTGAAAACCACTGTCCAGAAAACATGATTTTACCAAAAACCCTTGTCAAAATTATTCGAACTCGCACAACCCTACTTTGAAAAACCTCCGACTTGCTAAATGAAGCTCACAATTTTATTCGAATTTCGTATAATTAGCATAAAATTAGATGAAGTGTAATACTGCACGCGTATGATAAATGGCGGGCGGCGCTTGGAAGCTAGTTGATATTAATAAATCTTTGTTTAGTGAGCCACCTGGCTTTGCTTGGCATTAATATATAATTTAGTAGTGGGTTTTCTTTTGGGTTAAAATAGAATAGAAAATTCTGTATTTATTAAAACTTTATGCACAAGCAAAAATTACCAAGAGCGGACTTAATGCCTTAAGTATTTTCTACCAGTCTACCTTAGGCTGATGCAGAGACAAAACATATTATGTGCAATAATAGAAAAAAAGGATATCCTTCGTAATATTACAAAAGCGAGTTTATTTGTTTTTTACGTCTTCACGCCTAAATGGCTAAACCGATTTTGGTCAATTTTGGTATTATTTGATTATTATTGTTTTTTAAAGTGAGATTTGAGGGGAGGGAGAGGGAAGAAAAGGGAAAACTTAGCTTTGCAAAACTACAGGTAGCGGTACCTGCAAATCAAGAAAGAGGAACTGTCTCATCCCAAATTTAACGCGAGCGAAGTCGCGGGCAAAAGCTAGATAGAAAATATTTATTACAAGAATATAACAACACATAAGAAAAAAAATATACATAAAGTTAAAAGACCGTAACAAGACAACAACCACAACTTAATTACGAGACGAATCTATCAACTTCATGTAAATATACATTCACGAGCTTTCTTTTTAAAAGTAAACGGACTGGTAACCATCCTACTATATTGAGTGAGCTAATCCAAAGAAAAACCGCGTGCTCAAAGAAAGCAAATTTAATAAAAACCAGAGCGCTGAGAAGGACATCGTAGAAAACGTTCATAACACCATACAAATAACAAAATTACTGAAAAACATTTCACACTCGCTGGCGCCTGCGGCTTAATCCAGGTGATGATCGAAAAAAGAAGTATCCTATGTGTTATTCCAGACTATAGCCTACCTATGTGCCAAATTTCATCAGGATCTCTTTAGCCGTTTTGGCTAATTACCTATTAAACATCCATACATAAATCCATCTTCAGAAACATTCGCATTATATATAATTACTAGCTGTGCCCAGCGGTTTCACCCGCTGCTCACTTAGGGGTATGAAAAATAGATGTTGGCCGATTCTCAGACCTACTCGATATGTACACAAAGTTTCGTTTGAATCGGTCCAGCCGTTTCGGAGGAGTATGGGAACGAAAACTGTGACACGAGAATTTTATATATTAGATAATATACTTGCTGGCGCCCACGGCTTTGGCCGGGTGATGATCGAAAAAAAAAGTATCCTATGTGTTATTTCAGACTATAATCAACCTCTGTGCCAAATTTTATCAAAATCCGTCGTGAAAGAGTAACAAACATCCATATATCCATCCATCCTCACAAACATTTGCATGTATAATATTAGTAGGATAAGGTGACACAATGTGCGGTCTTATCGCTCCATCTTAAACTCCTTAAGAGATCTTTTCAAGACAACCTTTGTATGGATTATAGGAAGACGGAGAGATAATACTGCAGCTAATCTGTATAGTACCAGTAGGAGCTACTTATTAATATACATACATGCATAAAGTAAATACAAATCTATATAAATATACAATAATCGTGTAACAAAAGCGGTAGAGAAAACGTATTCTGGAGCACATTTATTTTTTGAATATTTTTTTGTTCTTTTCTTTTTAAAAAAGAACGTATCGTAGGTGCGTTTACAAACATTTAAACTCAGAATCTTTAGGTCAAATTAAAACTTTTTTCTTTTTACAGAAGTCACTGCGGTCAGTTTGAAAATAGTTGAAAGGCGCACGATGGTAAACTTTTTTATTGTCAGACCAATGACAAAAAAATTCCTCGTAGAAGGGATCGGTGGCGGTGATCTCTCGCGTCTGGCCCTGAATTAGTCTATGATCCAGGGAGAAAAGGAATGGGAAGCTGTTAAGTGCTTTTGCAAAACAGTCATGCTAGCGAAAGATGTGGCCTCATGTTTGCGGGAGAGAACCTCAAACAAACCAAACTACCGCAGGAGACGCGAGACGACTCCCGGCCAACATAGACGCAGGTATGTGAACGGTGAGCAATGGGTAGATCACCCACCATCCATCTGTGGACCGCAGGCCGTGTTGACAGCTCGTTCATATTACACGCATGGATCAAAGAAATGTCAGGAAAGAAGAGGGGTCCGCTAGGGCCACTGCCTGCCGGGGTTGCGGGTTGTTCCAAAGAAAAACCGCGGCTCCGGAATACAAAGGGCAAAATATGGATGGGTTTTATTTGGTAAATTCTGAGACTCAAGTTACTTGATGATTTTGATTGACGGGCCTGTTGGTCCAGTGGTTAGTGGCCCTGACTGCTGAGCCGGAGGTCGTGGGTTCGATTCCCACCCAGGACAAACTTTGTGTGATGAGCATGATTATTTGTTCTGTGTCTGGGTGTGATTTATCTATAATATGTATGTATTTATAAATTATATAAGTATGTATATCAGTTGTCTGGTTACCATAACACAAGCTCTGCTTAGCTTGGGATCAGATAGCCGTGTGTGAGTTGTCCCAAGATATTTATTTATTTATTATTTCCCATCCAAAAAAACGACACCGTAAAATGATATCACGAAAAAAGTACCCACAGCAACACACCATGCTTCAAATACCAGTATTACAAAGCCTTATTCTGTATAGATTTCCCATACAATGAGAGATCCGATAAAATTGTTGCTATAGCTTGATAGGTCGTCGTATGTACGACCCAAACTTACGACCAACATTTGCTACAAGTACTTAAAACCTAAGTTTGGTGTACAAAGGACACCCAAATGTATTCCTGAGTGGATCCCCTTTTGTCAGCAAAAAGATGATCCTACAGAAGTACGGCTAATGTAAGATATTTGTTAGTACACAAGAGGAATATACCTGTGTTTGTGCTGAAATTAATTTACGTCATTTTTTGTGAATATGTACGAAGACAATTGTATAAAGCATTGTTTGTACCAGTAACACGATTTTGTAAAAATATTATAATTTAAAAGAGTGTCCATGGAGTTTCTTGCCCATTCTTCTCGATAGAGATCAACGCTTTGGAATGGGCTACTACAGTACTTTCACAAGTTATTATGCCTTGTGACCGGGATTGTAGGTTCATTTTGTTTCTTGACTTTCAAAAGTGCCTGTAATGGTCTAATTGATGATTTGATTTTGATTTTAACTTAGCTCAGCCTCTGGCAGGGAGCCTTAAAGTCCAGCCATAGGGACATGCAAGATGCCAATCAACAAAACCAAGAAGACCGTCCGCTTGTTTCTATCTACTCTAAATTATGAAGAAACCGAAGACTTCCTGAGGTAACCACCCTCACTAATAAAACACACACACACACAAACACACACACACACACGCACGCACTCACACACACACACTCACATACCTACACTCTAAATCTACCTATTTACAATGGCTTTCATTTCCCTTTATTTCTGCATGCATTTTATTATTGTTACCAGGATAATTATACCTAATTATAAAATGTACTACGTCATGAGACCCCTATATGTATATTGTATAAACGGGATCAGTCCTGTCTCTCCTAAACACAGGCTACTCAGTAGCCTATATAGGAGTACAGCGCTTCACCCGCTTACCAGATTGTGAATTACTCTCATGTCCCAATCTATTTGTACTATAATCTGGTCCTTGTAAACAATAAATAAAATTTATTTATTATTATTATAATAATATACTTAAATTCACCTTCTAAAAAACGAAATTGTATAAAACCTGGTTCTTCTAAATTGACAGACTGATGTGTTGCCGGGCAAATGTGTTCCGCCAATTTTTCTTCCCAGCTAACGCTATGAAGTGGCGTTTTTGTGGAACTGTAATTTGATTTTCAAAACGTGCTGATAATCAACCTAATTTATTTTAAAAATGAAAAGAAAATCAGAAGCTCTTTTTTTCGGTTGGTGATCATCAAAATATGTCTCCTCCCGCTCTGGCGCTTAAGAGACTGTCAGATTTTAACTGTTTTATTTATATATATTTTTTTTATTTGACTACGTACCTACTTTGATTTATATTTTAATTAGTTTTGACGTCGGTTGGTGCAGTGGATTAGTCATACACTGCTGCGCTGCGTGTTGCAGGTTCGATCCCCGCACGAAACCAATTTTTGCTCTACATATAGTTGTTCCGGGTCTGGCTGTTTCTCTATGTGAGTTTAAATGTTTGTAAATGCACCCACGATACATAAAAAATCCTGTTGTGGGACAACGTTTTATAAAAAAAGGAAAAGAAAGAATTTATTTAACAAATAAATGTTGTATACAAATAATACATGAAAAATCTGCCAAACTACAAAACCGCTTGCCGGTAGTTATTTTCGTTTTACAAACTAAACCCATATTTTTTTCGTTATTGTGTTATAACCTCACAAACAATTTGACTAATACTATTATTTTTTCTGAAATTCTACGTAAAACTCTATAAAAGTAATATAAAAGGTTCGTTCTCAGTAAAATAAAAATAGTTAGTCTCTATCAATGAGCTGTCAAATACAATAATTGTGTTTTCAATTGTATTAAAATTGAAAAAGGTTTTATTGAATATTGTTTAATGGTTTACAGCATTTACAAATATAAAAAGTAATATAGAGGTAGGGTAATCTGGTATAGCGGGTTGTTCGAAATAGATACCACGGTCCCGGAACATTAAAGCGGGGCATTCACTAACAGACATACCCGTAGACACGCCTGCGGGCATGTCCGGGCGGGCATCTTTACAAGAGGTTTGTCCTTAAGTCTGTATGTGTGTGTCTATCGCAGACGGTCTGGCAGGCCGACGTTGCAAGTCCGTGCGATCTCATTTTGTCTGCGCGGGCACAGACATGTCCGAACGTGAATACTTACCGCAGGCCGCCTGTTCACAGACACAGGAGCGACAGCAACCAATGCAGACGTCCGTTTATTATTATTTGACGTGGAGGTTTTTTTAGAATGAGTTTTAACGACAACAAAATTTTCTGGGAAGAGTTTATAGCTATTTACAAAACGTATCCATATTTATGGAAGGTAAAAAGCAAGGAGTTTATGAACTCAGTGTTCATAAATTACAATTACGCAATACTGCCTATCAAAATTCAATTGAGAAATCCACTCCGAAACCGATTTAGCATTTGTTAAAAAAAAATAGAATTCCTAAGGAACTCATACAGGCGTGAGCTGCGTAAAATACGCCAGTCAACAAGAACTGGTTCATCAGTAGATGAGGTGGTATGAGTTGGTGTTTTAATCTGCTCCAGTTCACGTCCGATCAGGAGCAAGCACGAGCCGGTACATCGTTAATAAGCTCACCGCCTAATTCTTTGTCACACGAATCATTGGTATATGTATACAAGTAAAAGTACATAATACTCAATTATATTCTAATTAGTAAAAAATAAAGTATGTAGGATAGGTGGTGGGTGTAGGTGATTCAATAAAACTCAATATTGTACTGGATAGCAGCACCAGTAATTATTGCAATTTTTCGTTTTTTCGTAATCATCTTTAATGTGCACAACTAATCGCCTAGCCGGTCTAAAATAGACTGATGTGTCCGTGTAGTGTATTGAGGCGCCAGACATGCCCGGACAGACTGCCCGAAGGCGTGCCTACGGGCAAGTCTGTAAGTGAATGCCCCGCTTAAGGGCAAACGAAGGAACACGGATGGGTTTAAATTATTGAAAATTGGACACTCCTGCTTCGCCCAGAGCGGATGAAATTTTTTGGAACGAAGTTCCTTATCGCGCGTTGTAAAAGGGGGCTAGACGGCAAAAATTCTTACGAAAAGTTGTCACGACACTTTTTGCTATAATAAGCTATTATAAGCTGTGCGGCGTCGCATGTTTCTCTGTCTGTCTGTCTGTCTCTCTCTCTCTTATAGAAAGCAAGCCAGATATTTTCATTTCTATTTCGCATTGAACAGTGTGGTGTCGCGACGGGAACTTCGTTCCATCCGGGTGTCCCTTGACACCTCTAATTTTTTTTATTTTTATTTCTTTTTTATCGTGGTTGAGTTTACAAACATTCATACTGACATACACAAACAGCTAAACCCGAAACAACTACCTGTAAATCATACAAATATTTGTTTCGTGCGGGGATCAAACCCGCTACATGCAGCGCAGCAGTCGATCGCTCAACCACTGCGCCAAGCGTGCCGTCAGGACACGAGGACAAGAGGTTAAATAAAGGGGTATAATGGTTCTGATTTTTCCTTTTGAGGTACTGAACCATAAAATTACTTTTTTTTTGTGTGGGGGGATATCATCAAATGACTTCCCCAGCTCTGGGCGGAGCGGGGGGGCATGTCAGACTTGTAATGACTAAAACCCACCCATGTTCCTTCTATTGTCCTTTACGTTCAGAGGCCGCGGTATCTCTTTCGAACAACCCGCAACCCCGGCAGGCGGAGGCTCTGGCAAACCCCTCTGCTTTGCTGACATCTCTTTGAGGCGCGCGTGAAACACGAATGCGTCGTCGACACGGCCTGTCGTCAATCGACGGAAGGACGGTGAGCTACCCATTGCTCACCGTCCATAGGCCCGCATAAACAGATGTCAAACATATCAATTTTTAAACTAAAATACGACCACAATCCGAACACGCAACATTCTAGAATAACAAAGCGTAAACCCAGTAAATCCTTATATTCCTAAACAAATACAAATATTTTATTTACCAGCTGCGTTGATACGACCATTTACCACTTATTGCTAGGAAAAGCTTCTATAGTAAATAACCTAATAAGCGAGGACCCTCCTCAAGATTTCGACAGGAGCAGAAAAGGAAACTAAACTAGACGGAATATCAACATATCAAAGAATCTTTCTGTGACAATAACTTCTGAGTTACAAGCGAGCTTTTTGGTGTTGAAAATATTTATAATGTTGTCGATTTTGTTGTCACTACTATTATAAGACTACTATTTTAAATGTTATTATGGTAGTCACATTTAATTAATAGTTCAACCAGCTTATAGAGTTCAACTAGCTTTCGCCCGCGGCTTCAAACAGGAAACAAATATGTACTAGTATAAAAATAGTAAAATAATTGCAGAGCGTCAAAGAATTCGTCTGCATTGCTGTCAACAGGAAAACTGCACAAAAGGCAAAAACTAGTTCACAATAAACAAACGAAACCAGAAAATATTTACAAAATTGTTGATGAATGATTTTGCTAAACCAGTCTCCTGTTTACAGTGTTTCGTGCCAACATGTCGTTAGCCTTTATTGACCTATAATGAGCCACACATATTGTTTCCAGTCTACAATTGACTGCACACTCGCGGGCAGCCATTACTACACCAGTTCACGCCGGATTTCACAGGTTTTCACCAATTTAAACCAGTTTTAACTAGTTTTACACCTGCGTACTGTTAAATCTTTATTGTCAATTTGGAAATCCGAAGTTTCCGTTCCGTTTAAATGGCCGTTTTAACAGTTATAGTTTTGGAAGTTTTACATTGGATTTCTTTTTTGTTTTTGAATATATGTATAATGAGAGAATATTTTTTTGATCCTCTTGCTCGTAATTACCTTAACATGAGTCTTTCAGAATTGGTTACAAAGTGAATGTTACGTATGTATTTTTAGGGTTCCGTAGTCAACTAGGAACCCTTATAGTTTCGCCATGTCTGTCTGTCCGTCCGTCCGTCCGTCCGTCCTCGCTTAATCTCTGTGACCGTTAGCACTAGAAAGCTGAAATTTGGTACCAATATGTATATCAATCACGCCGACAAAGTGGTAAAATAAAAATTGGAAAAAAATGTTTTATTAGGGTAGCCACCCTATATGTAAAGTGGGGAGTGTTTTTTTTTTTAATTTCAACCCTAACGTGTGATATATTGTTGGAAAGGTATTTAAAAATGAATAGGGGTTTACTAAAATCATTTTTTGATATTGTCAATAATTTCGGAAATAATCGCTCCAAAAGTAAAAAACAATGTGTCCCCCCCCCTCTAACTTTTGAACCATAAGTTTAGAAAATATGAAAAAAATCTGAAAAGTAGTACTTTATAAGGACTTTCTATGAAAATTATTTTGAACTTGATTGACACAACAGTTTTTGTACAAAAAAGACAAAAAGTTGTACAAAATAATTTCTGGACTAAGTTTGTAGTATAATCGTATATGCAAGCATTTTTTTTAACTTCGTTCACATATTTTATTATCCTGAACGTATCTTTTTTCAAACAAAAAAAAAGAATTATTGCAATCGGTTCTCGCAATCCAAAATTATTAATTAAAGTATTAATTAGGAAATACAATTCTCTAGTGTTCAACGTCAAACAAATAATAAACTCATAAGTGGGAACACTTATTGTGACGGACGGGAAACTACGGAACCCTACACTGAGCGTGGCCCGACACGCTCTTGGCCGGTTTTTTCACTATTTAATAAGAACTACGAACAAGTTTTTACACAAAAGGTTACCATATATAAATTTATGTGTTTTGAGTATGACGGCACATCCGTCAATATCAGACATCAGGTTGACTTTAAGCTGTCAAAGTCAGCCTAGCGAAGCATCATTGTCGATGGTTGTGAGGGCTGCCTGCTGGGCAGTGTTGCTCGAGCCGGCGCTTGTGACGAATCGATTTGCATCCGAGTGATTGTTTAATCTAGCGTTATAATTAAGTTCGAGTCGTGCTGCTTAGGCTGTACATTGTGGATTTGACTGTGTATTTCAAATAATAAACCCTGTACTGATTAAACACTGTGATTGAAATAAGGACCTACCCACATACATCACACAAGATGAGTTTTGATGAAGGCCCTCCTGCCTCTTCAAGTATATCATTCAAATAAAATAATAACAATAGGAGTCCGACTCGCACTTGGCAAGTTTTTCTTCTTCCAATTAAACCACTCTTGTCCATCTTTATTACAAATCAAATCGTTTTTCTACAAACTTCCTAACGTTTTAATCCAAAGATCGTTATTCCCACTTAATAAGCTACAGTAACTGGACTCTAATCACCAAAAATGTCCAATCACAAAACCATGAACATTTTGAGACTAACATACAAACAAAGCAAGAACCCCAATCTCCGATCTCCCATTTTGCAAATGGCGGACAAAATGGCGGTAACAGGAAACCAAAAACGCGGCCATTGTATCGAAACAAAAATATATCGAGAATGATTGATGGATCAACAAATGGACTGTGTTTAATTATACGTAATTCGTTCAAATGGAGTCTTTGTGCGAAAATTGCGGTCGTATATCATAGTTGGACAATACAGCGTGTGGAGGAATAGCCTTTCATTATATGATATACTAGCTTTCGCCCGCGGTTTCGCCCGCGTTGAATTTGGGGCAAACAAACAAATAAACAAACAAACAAACTCACTTTCGCTTTTATAATATTAGTAAGGATTATAGTAAGTACTTACTAAACTCATTATGGAATCCTTACTAATAATAAAAAAGCCAAGGTTTGTTTGTTTGTTACCTCTTCACGCTTTAATGGCTAAACCGATTTTGATGAGTTTTAGTCCAGAGATAGTTGGAACCAGGAAACGGACATAGACTATGTTTTTTTTTTAAAAAAAGAGTGGGTTATGAAGCAGAAAGTGGGACTAAACGGGAAAACTTAGCGTTGCTTTTACAAATCAATAAGGTGCTACCGAATTTAACGCGAGCGAAGCCGCGGGCAAAAGCTAGTATCTATATAATAATTACTTACTTACTGTGCACGTCTTTTAACATTGTTTTGACATATTTGTATAATCTCAACATGAATGATGTAAATACGATTTTGTAATAATATTATAATTTAAAAGAGTGTCCATGGAGTTTCTTGCCCATTCTTCTCCATAGAGATTTACGATTTGAAATGGGCAACTACAGTACTTTCACAAGTTATTATGCCTTGTGACCGGGACTGTTGAAATGATTTGATTTGTTTGTTTACAACAATTTAACTCAAATACTACTCAACCGATTAGAAAATTTCTTCCACCATTAGAAATCTACATTATTTATTTTTGACGGGCCTGTTGGTCTCGTGGTTAGTGGCCCTGACTGCTGAGCCGGAAGTCGTGGGTTCGATTCCCACCCAGGAAAAACTTTGTGTGATGAGCATGATTGTTTGTTCTGTGTCTGGGTGTGTTTTAGCTATAATATGTATGTATTTATAAATTATATAAGTATGTATATCAGTTGTCTGGTTACCATAACACAAGCTCTGCTTAGCTTGGGATCAGATAGCCGTGTGTGAGCTGTACCAAGATATTTATTTATTTATTTATAAACAATTTATAGCAGACTAGTTTTTGCCCACTGCTTCGCTCGCGTTTAATTTGGGGTAACACAATTCCCCTTTCCTGATTTGCAGGTACTTCCTACTTGTAGTTTTTGCCCTAGCGCTTTATTTATTGTATTAGCAAAGATTTCCCTCTTTCTACCTCATTTCTCATTTTTTTTAAATTAGCATATTATATTATGTACATCTTCAGGGTCTCAACTATCTCTGTACCAAAATTCATCAAAATCTAGTAGGCGTGAAGACGTAACAAACAAACTCACTTTCGCTTTAATAATATTAGTAAGGATTAAGAGAGTGAATGTTTATATCTGAAATGATAATCATACAACAATCTAACATAGTCTGTCAATCTACTAGACAGTACAACATTCGTCTGACTGTATAATTGTTAAATGAAGTTGCAGCCATGATTTAGTACCTTCAAAGCTAAGCTTACTCCAAGCAACTCATAAACCGTTTGGGGACCATCGTAAAAGCAAGTCCTTATAGCTATTAAGTAAACTGTTATACCTTGGTGTACCTAAATTATATTGTTACCTCCGAACTAAGACAACATCGTAAAGTCGCTAGTGTTGTTCTAAAATGTTTGCCTTCTTAGGGGTTTTTTGGGTAAAGACATGACTCGATGGTCATTTTTGATTGCCACCAGCATGATATTTAGAAGCATATTTTTGTTGTTGTTGATCCTCACTAATATTATAAAAGCGTAAGTGAGTTTGTTTGTTTGTTACGTCTTCACGCCTAAACCAATTTTGATAAATTTTGTTATAGAGATAGTGGGGACCCTGGAGACGGACATATGCTATTTTTTTTAAAAAAAGAGTGAAAAATGAAGGAGAAAGAGGGAAAACTTAGCATTGCTATTACAATAAATAAGGCGCTAGGGCAAAAACTATAGGTAGCAGGTACCTCAGGAAAGAGGGACTAGATTTTCCCGAATTTATCGCGGGCGAAAGCTAGTATTTTAATAAGACTAAGTGCGACTTTATAGTATGACTAAGTGCGACTTTGTAGTATGATGGACAACCCTGATTTGAATATTAGTGACGTAACGCACTGGGTCGAGTCAGCATGTATGAAACGGCGACAGGTCACTGGAACTACGGAATGCGCGATTACACTGGAACGCGAACCGCGGATGTCCCTCAAGGGGAAAAGTAATTGTTATGGTGGCATGAAGGTCGTGACTGTCAGGCAGGCAGACAGGGCATGCCAAAAAAGCGATAAGTCATAACTTTGAGAAGTGACTGGAGAGGCGCCACGGCGTCCTCACCTACCGCTGGTCTCAGTCCGTCATCGGTCACGGAAGTTTCTGGAGATTCCTGCAGTTAAGCTAGCGAAGGAGGTGGCCGGCCGTTTGAGGGGGAAAACCTCAAACCAACACAGCCGCCGCGGGAGACGCTCCGGGCTTCGGGCGCCGCTAGACGACGATCTACCACCGTAAATGCGGGTCTGTGGATGGTGAGCAATAGGTAGCTCAATCAGTAACGACAGGCCGTGTCGTCAGCCTGTTAGTGTTCCACGCGCGCCTCAAATAGATGTCATCAAAGCAGAGGAGTTTGCCATCGCCTGGCGAAAACGTACCCCTATCTGATCCTAATACGTTTTCTGGCGTTTCCTAACCTGTATCCTATTGTTTATTCATGATTTGTGGCTGTGTTAAATAATACATAGGTATCTCTCCTGTTCGGATATCTCGACCAAGAACAACAGTAACTGTCAAACCAATTGTTTTATTGATATTTATTGGTTCTCAGTGCTCACTGATTAATGACTAGTACCGTACTATTTCAAAGGTGCTTGTCTGTTAGTGTTTTGTTATCCTTACTAATATTATAAAAGCGAACGTGAGTTTGTTTGTTACGTCTTCACGCCTAAATGCTAAACCGATTTTGATGAATTTTGGTACAGATATAGTTGGGAGAGAAAAATGAGGGAGAAAGAGGAAAGAAAAAAATTAGCATTGCTATTACAATAAATAGGGCGCCATTGCAAAAACTACAGGTAGCGGGTACTTGTAAATCAGGAATTCGACGCGAACGCAGCCGCGAGCAAAAGCTAGTACAAAAATAATCCTTGCGTCGTTGGTCAAACGGTTGCAAGTGCGAATGTTGAGGATGGGTCTTTGAGTTCGACCCTAGTGGGGTATAGTGTTTTTGGGGTTTTCTATAAGGAATGTCTCAAAAACAGTTATGGAGTCTGGATTTGTACCCAATTAATGGTAATAGGCTCGCTCACTATTATACGGGACTTTAACATAACCGGCACAATGTAGGTGTAGGTACTCTTTCTTTAGTACACCGCTGCTTAACGTTTCCAAAATTACCGGCGTGATGTTTTGTTATATCCTACTTCCTACTATCCTTACTAATATTATAAAAGCGAAAGTGAGTTTGTTTCTTTGTTTGTTACCTTTTCACGCTTTAATGGCTAAACCGATTGTGATGGATTTTGGTACATAGATAGTTGGGAACCAGGAGACGGACATAGGCTAATTTATTTTAAAAAAGTGGGATGTGAAGGGGAAAGTTGCTATTGCAAATTAATAAGGCACAAGGGGAAATGTGTTACCCCAAATTTAACGCGGGCGAAGCCGCGGGCGAAAGCTAGTATAATATAAATGCGAATGTTTGTGATGATGGATGGATGGATTTTAAATTATGTTTAAAGTTTTACAAAAACGAAACATTATGGAAGAGTCCACCACAACTCGTGGCCTAACTTGAAAACCACAAAAACTTAATAACCACACATTTGTATACAATATTTCCTCGTACAGAAGCCCCTTTTCGGAGCACACAACAACTTCATACATAAAGCACATGTTCTAAACTCCGACGCAAAAGGTCTATCAAACGGCAAATTTTCTTAGAAACTTTGTCAAACGTAGAAAATTTGCGGAATCCCAGTGTTGCGGTGAAACTGCCAAAACTTGAAAACGGTTGGACTAGAAACGTTTCACTCTTGCTAACTTTTAGGAGATCTCCTGTTTGTGTTGGTTTTAGAAGAGGAGAAATGTGGCTTTGAGGAGTAAAATGGTTGAAAGGATGTCCAAAATGCCTCTGTGCAATAAATAATAAATAAAAATAAAAAATCGTTTATTTTCAGGCGTCAACGGCCCATAGCTTGTTAGTAATCAGTACAAACTTAAAAACTGTGTTAGTATGTAAGACATAAGTACAACAATGAAAGCAAAAACACAAATACACATTAAAAAATTAGCCAAGTTTAGAGGAAGATTTATAAAGTCCCAAGTCTGACATGCAGCTTGATAAATCTATCCATTGTAGGCCCTTCCATCCTTTCTGCAAACACCTTCAGAATGCTATTGCTGTTTCCCCTCAATCTGCGTATCACTGATGCCACTTTTTTGTGCATGATCGCGAAATAATCGTTAGTGTGCGCATCCGCGAACATCCCTGTTGCACTACAGTAAGGTGGAAGCCCCAACAGCGCCCTGAAGGCGTTATTGTATTGAATGCGCAGTGCGTTGTCTGCTTATAATTATAATAAAGAGTATATTATAATAAAGAGTATCAAAATACAGGATAGTTAATTATCTTTTTTTTTATGTAATTATGTAAGTTGCAAATATTTCGGTAACATGGTCTAGCTGTTAGTAATTTTTTTTATTTTATTGTATTTTACGCGATTAATAATATTCGCTAAGAATACAGGTGTACCCATTTATGTTATATAATTATTATAATTTGTTTCTATGTTTTTGATGTTGCACTTACATACCTACTTACTGTCTAAGTAGGTATTTAAAATAGCTAAATGTATTATGATATATTTTTTCAGTTTCTTAAAAATCAGTCGGAGCAATGAAAAATTATGCCTCATATTCGTTCTAACCACAAAATCTAGTATTTTTGTAAGTATATCTTACAAAAATTAAATATATATCTTTTAAGTAGCTAGTCCACTATATAAATCCTACTAATATTATAAATGCGAATGATTGCGAGGATGGATGGATGTATTTGTTACTCTTTATCGTCAAAACGGCTAAACGGATCTTGATGTAATTTGGTACAGATGTAGATTATAGTCTGGAATAATACATTAGATACTTTTTTATCGATAACACGCGGGCGAAGCCTGGATGTTTGTTACTATTTCTCGTCAAAACGGCTGAACTGATCTTGATTAAATTTGGCACAGATATAGACTGTAGTCTCGAATAACACATTAGAAACTTTTATATCGATAACACGCGGGCGAAGCCGCGGGCGCCAGCAAGTAACGTCATAAAGGAGTTTAAAAATGATAGAGAATGCAAAACATCATTTTCCGATGCAGCAGCATGCAGAGCAATGCCCTTTTCAGGAGGACATACTAGTGGATTGATATTCAGTATTTCGATGAGGTTTAGCATAACTGGATTTACGTTTTCGTATGACAGTGATGCAGAAGCGTGCTTTAGCGCTTCAGGCGCTGCCCAAACGTGGATAGTTTCTATGGAGTTCTAGGAGTTACTTTGTCCTATAGTAGTTGATTGCATACTGGCTGTATAGAAAGTGGTTGCTTGTATTAGACAAAGGACATTATGTTTTTGTCATCGTTGTATGTTTGTGATAAAGATAAAGATTTTGACGATGATTTTGATTTGACGGGCCTGTTGGTCTAGTGGTTAGTGGCCCTGACTGCTGAGCCGGAGATCGTGGGTTCGATTCCCACCCAGGACAAACTTTGTGTGATGAGCATGATTGTTTGTTCTGTGTCTGGGTGTGATTTATCTATAATATTTATGTAATTATATAAGTATGTATGTCAGTTGTCTGGTTACCATAACACAAGCTCTGCTTAGCTTGGAATCAGATAGCCGTGTGTGAGTTGTCCCAAGAAAAAAAAAAGATGCATTTTATTTGTATACTTAAACATGTATATTACTTTACATAAGATATGTATATATTGATAGAACGAGTTTAATATTGTTGGTTCAACGTATTTTGCTAGTATCGGTGAATAACATTGTTCATAATTCATTGTAAATTAGAAAAAAAAAACAATTAGTACTGGGTAAAACGAGAAGCCTTGGTAAGACTGTTTAATTTCGTCTTAAAGAGATGTCAGCAAAGCAAAGCGGCCTGCCAGGGGCACCGCCTGCCGGGGTTGCGGGTTGTTCGAAAGAGATACCACGGCCCTAGAACATAAAGGGTAATAAAAGGAACATGGGTGGGTGTTAGTCAGTACAACTCTAATACACTTCGCGAGTGCGAGCGGGGGAATGGTTTAGTGGCCACCTGTAACAACTGTCAAAGATCTACTATTGACAGCCCGGTCGAAAGACTTTCTGGTGCATAGAGGAAACTCGGTACCTATGTAGAGTTTACCCATCCGCGGGTCAACCTTAACGGCACGGTTGGTGCAGTGGCCGAGCGATCGACTGCTGCGCTAGGTGTTGCGGGTGCGATCCCCGCATGAAACAAATATAAGTATGACTTACAGGTAGTTGTTTCGGGTCTGGCTATTTGTGTATGTGAGTTTAAATGTTTGTGAACGCACCCACGATACAGGAGAAAATCCTAGTGTGGGGCTAACGGGTAACGTTTGTTTTTAAAAAAAACCTATGCAAGCGCGGTTCAACTCAAACATCGACCTGAGTCAATTGGCTCTCATTAATAACCACAACGACTTCACACAAAAGCCATAAATATCAAGGGTATATTTGACAAAGACCAACGTAAAGAAAACCAATGAAGTCATAATCTAACCAAACCACTCCACGCCATATTTTACCTAAGAATATTTTTAATCGCCCATTTTTATTCGACTTCACGCTAGACACAAAGTAAAACAAGCAAATTTATTTTTCTCCCAGATATCGGTGCAAGTTTACTGGTAATAAAACTTCACGACGTTACGGGGTGAGCTGAATTTATGGTGCATCGTTTGTTCTAGGAAGTGCTTATAAATCATCGTATCGAAGGAAACAGTATTGAAGTGATAAACGGTTGGGTTGTGTTTTTGTTTGTAAGATATATGCAGTTCATCTGTTAGGTTTAGTTAAGAACTAGGTAACTTAATATCATCATTAAAGGCATGCCCTTATCCGAATTTATTTGTGGTAGGCGAAGCATGTAACATGCTGCGCCTACCACAAATAAATGAAAGAAGACAATGCAATATGCTGCATGTTGCATGTTCTTCTTTCATCTATATTTATATGTTACGCTCAAAGATTGAAAACGCTCAGTGACCGGGAAAATAGCTCACAATGCGTTGCGTGGTAACAGTAAAACATCAACATGGTGAAATTCGCGTTGGAGCAATCACAGAAATACCAAATAGCGAAATTAGTGTCGTGGCTGACATGCTATTCGATTTCAGCGCGTTGTGGCAATGAAGAGAAAAGTAATGACATATAAATTTGACGGGCCTGTTGGTCTAGTGGTTAGTGGCCCTGACTGCTGAGCCGGAGGTCGTGGGTTCGATTCCCACCCAGGACAAACTTTGTGTGATGAGCATGATTGTTTGTTCTGTGTTTGGGTGTGATTTATCTATAATATGTATGTATTTATAAATTATATAAGTATGTATATCAGTTGTCTGGTTACCATAACACAAGCTCTGCTTAGCTTGGGATCAGATAGCCGTGTGTGAGTTGTCCTTAGATATTTTATTATTATTGTAAAGTTTTAGTAGCAGCCAAAGCTGAATTTGGGCCCAGTTGATGGCAATACGCTCGCACCCTTACACATGGAACTTAAATATAACAGTCAGAATAAGTCTTTGTAAAAAACTTTTTTCGGTTGTTTACTTCCTCCGCTCTGGGCGGAGTAGGGAGAAGTGTCAAACTTATTCTGACTAAAACCCAACCATGTTCCTTTTTTTAGCCCTTTCTGTACGGGGGCCCCGGTATCTCTTTCGAACAACCCGCAACCCTGGATACCAATTAAGCTTGTTTTTGGCAAAAAATTACCAGATTTAAAGCGTTGATGATGATATAATCTAGCAAGAAGAAATTCATTTACTGGAACTTTAAAGATGTCGAGAATATCAGGGAACCGAGACACTGGCAATTAATTCCACAGACAATAAATGTGCATAGCGAAAAAAGTAAATGACGTCATTCCGTATTTAAATTCAAATTCCTTCTCCATTATTTATTTTCTTCTCCAACTAAAATACAACCACACTGGACTGCATAAAATGTAACAAATAACTAAGGATTTAATTAACTAATGTGATTCCGCTGTGGTGGAGTGGGTCGGGTCACATTGTTAGCGGGAACTTTAATTTTAGACTTTTATCTTTTGATAGTCTCATTCGTGTGTTAATTGGTTGACCATGTACAAAGCAGATAAATAAACGTGATTACCAGTTTTTTTTTTATAGAAACCGATGGACATATTTAACTCGAATTTAATTTATTTAATAAACTGTTTGATTTCTATGAAATAAATTTTTAATTCGCAAACATTCATAGAATTTTGCTAAAATTTTAATAACATTAAACGAATCCGGTGACTTATTTTATTTGTTGACTGTATAGCTAGCACCCACATAATAAAAAGCCTATTTATAAAAAAAGAAGTTAACTTTAATTTTATCGACTGCTTCGTTGGTCGAGTGTTGGGTTCGAAACCCGGGTAAGGCAAAATGCAATCGGAGTTATATAAGGAATTTTATGAATTTTGCAGCTGCGGGGTCGTACCCGGTTCATAGCAATAATCTCGTAAATAATATGGTACTGAAACATAGTTGTTGAAATAAAAGTAGACTTCTATCTAACCTAACGCCCTAACGGGGTTGATATTGAACCTAACATGCGTGATATTTATTATTTATTTATTTTATTATGCACATGTATAACACTGTACAAAGGCGGACTTAATGCCTTAGGCATTTTCTACCACTCTACCTTAGGGATATTGTATGTATGTAAAAAAAAAACGAAAATAAAAATAATGGTCGTCCGCTTTCTGTCAGTGGAGCTCCACCCCAAGGCCGGGTAATATTTAAACTGTCTTCCACAATTTACCGCTTTAGCAAGTATGCACTGAACTGAACGCGACATGGAACGTTTGAGTTTCTGCTTATTTGATTTCTAGCTGTTCCCCACGGTTTCACCCGCGCTGCTCATCACCTGTTGGTCGTAGCGTGATGTTATATAGCCTATAGCCTTCCTCAAGAAATGGACTATCCAACGCTAACAGAATTTTTCAATTCCAACCAGTAGTCCCTGAGATTAGCGCGTTCAAACAAACAAACTCTTCAGCTTTATAATATTAGTATAGATAGTTTGATTATAATATCGACTGAGGTGAGAGTATTGTAATTAATACTTTGACTAGATACTAATTAGGAGGAGCTCGTGGCTAAATAATAGCAGCCACTCGGGTCGATCTTTACGTTAAGCCGCGCTTGCCTAGATTAGTCTGTGGATGGGTGACCATCCGTTTCATACCGAGTTTCCTCCGTGCCTCGATATTAAGCCGTTGGTCCCGCCTGTCATTTGTAGAGCTTTGACAGTCGTTACAGGTAGTCAGTGTTCCGAAAGTCTGACAACCAGACTTACCAAAGGGGTATCGCA
Organism: Ochropleura leucogaster; assembly: GCA_958449745.1. Classification (NCBI taxonomy): domain Eukaryota; kingdom Metazoa; phylum Arthropoda; class Insecta; order Lepidoptera; family Noctuidae; genus Ochropleura; species Ochropleura leucogaster. The sequence goes on along the minus strand of OY288220.1, from coordinate 2,887,153 downwards.
TTACCCAGTACTAACTGGGTTGTGGAAGTCAGATGGGCAGTCGCTCCATGTAAAATACTGATATTCAGCTGCATCCGGTTAGACTGGAAGCCGACCCCAACATAGTTGGGAAAAGGCTAAGCAGATGATGATGACTTGACTACTAATTACTGTTAATTTTGGAGTTATTTCAGGTCAAAACCCCAAGGGTTCTGAATGAAGTGGCTGGAGAGGCGCCACAGCGTGATTATTAGTTCCTTACTACATCTATTTCAAGCATCTTAAAATTACATTTTTAAATATTTCTTAGAAAAAAATCCTAAAAATAGATTTTTGCCGGTAATGGGAGCAGGGTTCAAGCTACCGGTGGTTAGGGCTCCAAAGACAGGAACCTCCTTACAATGCGAGCCGTATCGAGGAGTACTGCCTTCTGAATCAGGCCCTTGATCCATCCACCTAAGGAAAGCTTCGACAGATGTTCGTCGAGGCTCTTGACAATTAAGCCATTGGCCGTTATTATTTTTCATCAATTCGTTTTTTGAGTTTCACAAAAACTTCGCGTTTTTCAAGTAGGTACCAACAATATTTATCAGTGTCAATACGAAAACATTTACTATAATATATTAATAAAAAAACTAACAAATCACGAAAATTCAACCATTTTCACAAACAGATACCGTCAACAAATCATCTGAAGAAGCTTCATTCAAATCTAGTAAAGAAAGAAATAAGAAGTCAAGTGCGAGTTATACTTGCACAAAAAGAGTTCCGTATCAACAAACAATATTTTTAACGCTTATTCATATTATGTAATTATGCAGATGTAAACAAAATCAAAGTTACTTCTACAGTTAGACGAAAATATTTTATAACTAAATACCTAAATTTCAACATCATCTGCCTAGCTTTTTCTCAACTATGTTGGTTGGCTTCCAGTCTTACCGGATTCAGCTGAATACCAGTATTTTACCTGGAGCGACTGCCTATGTGACCTCCATAACCTTATTACTGGGTAATACCATACCCCTAGGTAAGACTGATTGTTAGACTTTCGGGAATATCTGTTACGACTGTCAAAAATCTACAAACGATGAAGGAAACTCGTTATGTAACGAGTGGTCACCCATCCACAGACCAACCTAGGCAACCCCAGCTTAACCTAAAGATTGACCTGAGCGGCTGCTATTATTTAGCCACGAGCTCCTTAATACCAAAATTTAATATGTTATTCAAAACTATTTTTGTAAAAGGTGTCTGTTACGTTTTACAAATATCAATTTTTTTTTTTTGAGAATATTTTATTAAGGACTTAATAGGCATTTTTAACAGCTTTAAAAATTAATATCTCACTAACCACCATCTTAAAAAAATGAGGAATCTCGTTATCATATCTATCATAACTGTCGATATACACTACACGTTTAAATACTTTTTTTCTGTGTTAAAAGAAATATAGGTTTTTAATTTTCTTTACAATTTTACATCACTTTTGTGTAACAGTTAATAGAAGACTAGATGTGTTGTCTTATTTTTTTTTGTTTGGGAAATCATCAAATAACTTCCCCCGCTCTAGGTGGAGTGGGGGGGGGGCGTGCCATACTTTTACTGATACCCACCCATGTTCCTTCTATTTATTCAGGGCCGCGGTGTCTCTTTAGAACAACCCCGGAGATGTCTTATTTTGAAATTAAAACTGTGTATAAATACAAAAAAATGGCCGTCACAGACTCATAGACAAATAGACCGGGAAGGCGAACAAAGGTTCCATTTTAACGGAACCCGAAAAAGAAGGAAGCTTCTAAACACATTATCCCCAGTCATTTATAAAAGAAATAAACTACAATAGGAAAGATATAAGTTATACCGTAACAAGATACTGGAATATACTTTTCTTTGTGAAAGATAGTATTGTATTCACGACAGTTACTAATTTGAAATCCTCGGAGGTTGAAAGTTGGGATAAAATACTCTATACAACCGGGAGTTTAATCTTTTTTATACAAAACTTTTTGGAATAATGTAGTTGGACTGAAAAGCGGTGTACCTATAATATGCATTATAGGTACACGGTAATTTTGGCAGTGAATTAGAGGATGATAATAATATGATGTTTTCCGTTCACAGAACTTGCCTTAATGTGGCTTATCTACATATAAACGGGAATTGCATAGATTTTTCTTTTGACTGTACTTAAGTACCGGGGTTGTGGGTTGTTCTAAAGAGATAGATGCATACAATAGGTATTTTTTGTTATGTACACCATACAAATTTTAATTACATTATACAACTTATAAATAGAGTGACAAAATGGGCAGTCTTATCGCTAAAAGCGATCTTTTCAAGACAAACTTTGGATGGATTTAAAAGAGGAGAGAATACTGCGGCCCCAGAACAAAAAGGACAAAAAAGGGACATGTGTGGATTTTAGTCAGTAACAGTCTGACATGCCCCCCCCTTTCGCTCCACCCAGAACAACGGAAGTTATTTGATAATTTCTCATTAGTAAAAATAGTACCGATGACGAATCGAAACTATGAAATAAAATTTGAAACAATTGTGAATCGTTATTCTTTTGTTTTTCGATGACTTGTCGAGCATAACTCTGAATATGGATTGTGAAATGACAGAAAGAAAGAAAAAACATTTAATTGGCACATGCCAGACTACACTATACAAAAAAAATACGTGTGGCACTCGGGGACTGCCGCGGTAAAGCTATTGCATAGCATTTTTTATCAACTTATGCAATAAATAAAAACAATCTAAATATAATACTTAAAAGAAGTCGCAAAAAAAAAACAATACCGTGGGTTTGATTCAGCGTAATGTCGATTGACTATCCGATTCTCTACCAAACACGCTATTAGAACATTAGAATCGGGATTGAAATAACTGACCGTATTGTGTAAACGACGTAAGACAAGCCACACCTCCGTGCCCGTCGAAGTGGGGAGCGTCAGGTTTTTTTTCGTTACGGAATTTCTGGATTCGGTCCCCGTGCTCAACGCCCGCGATAGAAGCTATGCAATGGCTTAAAATATAACAAAAAGTGGAGAAGTATACACATGAAACTAATGAGTACCGTATTCGATCTATTTTTTACTATAACCTGGAGATTTAGGTCCAGATGGACGTCATGATTATTATCCATTTCATCTCTCAAAAGATGACTGGGTCCCAGTGGTAACGTTGTGGGATTTTAAGGTAATATTTTTTTCACCCGAAACCTGGCTCTACCATCATTTTGACGCAACTAATTTTCACAAACAGCTATCCAAATATTTGTTCCGTGTGTGGACTTTACCAACCACACCGAGTTTTGTACCGTCATTTCGTCGTCGACGACGAGGTCCGTCACTACGACGTCCCGGTAGTTGCACCAGCCGTCCCTTGCTGCGACGCTGAGCCAGTAAGTTCAAACCACTTTCTAAACAATATCACTAAGATAAAGCCTGTCCCTTTGCTGCCCCTAGCGAAGCCCTAACCCGAGGCTCGTATCCCACAGGGCTGCCGTTAGCGTGTAGTCGCTTAGTTTACAAGTTTTTCGCCGTGGCTTTAAGGCCTTAATTTCAAGGTAGCCACAGAAATTGCCCGGTTAAGCAGACGAAAATCTCCAAGGTTGAAAAACAAGAAACCATTCACAAAAAAAAAACAAGGATCGTATCCTACTGCGCAAACCATGCCGTCAAGATTGATGATTATATTATTATGTAAGTTTAGGTTAAACTTTAAAAAAGGTGTTTGAAATAACAAAAAAGTTAGCTATATGTATGTATGCATATACATACATATAGCTAACTTTTTTGTTAGTCCCTCAAAATGGAGTATTCTGAAATATAAATAAAGATACAAGCAGATTACGAAATATTACAAAAAAATATTTGCCAGACAAATAAGCCTACACGAAGTTATTTATAATTCAATGCCAGCCGAGTATGATTTACGACTGACAGACAGTAACTGAAATGGCAGATGCTTGAAGAAAGATGAACTAGTACTCAAACTTAGGTACCAGGAGTGCACAGTAAAACAAGAAATGATTGATATAGCTGTCTCTAGAAATTGTTACAGTGGTATTCATTCCTCCTTGGGATTATAGTTGCCTAGTACATAGACGGGATAACTTTCTTATTCCTATAAATATATTTTGTACTTTATAAGGAAAACAGAACCCTTATAGAATTACTTTGTTATCCGTCTGTCTATCTGTCATGTATATTTCGGGAACTCGTAGGAATTGAGTTGAAATTAAAACTATAAAATCAATTCGTCTGTGGTCTCTTGCGTTCGTACACTTGGCGGGTTTTTTTGAGAATAATCATGATAAATTTTGTAGATTGATAGATAGATAGAATATTCTTTATTATGTACACCATAAAAGTAACAAGAATAACATTAAACAACTTATAAATAGGGTGACAAAATGGAAAGGAAGAGAAATAGTACTGTAAGTAGTCTGTAAGGTAATATTTTTCAAAATTAAAAGCTACATTAAAAAAAACAAAATGTTATTAATATGTAATATACATATAAAATAACAATTATGAAGAGCAAAGAAATATTTAACTTTTCTGTTTACGGAGATAGATAGTTGTAGAGGTAGTGTATCAAAAACAATACAAAAAATGTGCCAAAAACGCAGAACATTTTTTCTAAATAATTGCACCTTTTCTGTATTTTGAACAAAAATAAACATTTGTAATCAAAACAAAACGAAGTAAAATCGTAAAAAGCTGTTTGTGGTAACATTATTAAATTAAGTCGAGAATAACGCGTTCCCTACAAAAGATAAATAATGGATACGGAAAAATGGGTAGAATACTGTCGAATAAGAAGTGGTTTTTATGTGTATTATATTGAAGATTTTTCTATTTTTAACACAGTAACCAACTACATAATATTTGCCATCTGTTAAGTCACAAAGGTAAAAAAGAACAGCCAAAACCGAGTCACACTCGCAAACGAAGGTTCCGTACAAACTTGCAATATAAACAGACATATTTTTTGACTGTGTAGCCTTACAAGTTTGATATCACAGCACAAAAGGACCGTACAGTTGAGTATACAATAATCCTTACTAATATTATAAAAGCGAAAGTGAGTTGTTACCTCTTCACGCCTTAATGGCTAAACCGATTGTGATGAATTTTGGTACATAAATAGTTGGGAACCAGGAGACGGACATAGGCTAATATTATTTTGAAAAAAGTGGGATGTGCGGGAGAAAGAGGAAAGAGACGGGAAAGTCAGCGTTGCTATTACAAATCAATAAGACGCTACCAAATTTTACGCGAGCGAAGCCGCGGGCAAAAGCTAGTAATATAATTAAAACCAAAATATATTGGTTTTAATTTCAAGTCGATACCTTTACGCTTTCCCGAGATAAAGACTATCTAGTCAGAATGACTCAGAATGACTGGCAAGAGTTGAATGCGAAAGGTAGAAGACCGGGTAAAATAAAATAAAAATAATTATTTAAAAGGTATGCCTTTCCCAACATTGGATGTGTATAATGTATGGATTAAAGAAGAGAGACCTCTGAAATGTTTTATTAAAAACAAAAAATTGCAACTGCACCGCTTACAAAAAAAAAAAACACAGCCTATTTTTCACACCAAAAGAATCAGAAAACAAAGAATTAAAACCATAAAAGTACAGCTACACAATAAACCAGTACACAACAGAATAAAACGATTAATTACATTGGTCGCTCGTGTAAAGGACAATGAAAAAAATGTATGTCTTGGTCGCGACATTTTGGTTGGTACAAATTTATCGCGGTTACCAAACAATGGTTGGTTGGTATGAGCTACACCTGCTTTTGTCGGACCAAATATTTTTGGCCTGACTTGTTTTGCTTTGTCATACTCTTTCTGATGCGTAAAAATATGGCGCGCTTTTTTCGGAGCTGCCATTTTTTTTTGAGTGCGTAAAATGTTATGGTTGAGTTGAATTGAATTTATGAACTATGGTTTTGTGGTCAACTTTTTTATGTTTGCGAATAGTTTGTAGGTTTATTTTGTGTTTCAAGTTTAAACCTGGGAAGTGCGAATCGGAATAAATAAATATCTTGGGACAACTCACACACGGCTATCTGATCCCAAGCTAAGCAGAGCTTGTGTTATGGTAACCAGACAACTGATATACATACTTATATAATTTATAAATACATACATATTATAGATAAATCACACCCAGACACAGAACAAACAATCGTGCTCATCACACAAAGTTTGTCCTGGGTGGGAATTGAACCGACGACCTCCGGCTCAGCAGTCAGTGCCACTAACCACTGGACCAACAGGCCCGTCAAATCGCGAATCGCGCAGACTTCCGTATAAAAATGCGTCAACCGTGTCATCATCTCACAATCTCCTTTCAACACTTCACCCCTACAGTCGATGGCCTTTTCAGGTCACTCTGTTTTGCTGACATGTCTTAACTAACGCGACGTCAACACGGCCTGTCGTCACTAGACAGACGGACGGTGATCTAACTATTGCTCATCTTCCACAGACGAGTCACAGTGCCCTCATCATCTGCCTAGCCTTTTCCCAAATATGTTGGGGTCGGGTTCCAGTCTTACCGGATGCAGCTGAATACCAGTATTTTACTTGGAGCGACTGCCCCAGTATAACCCAGTTAATACTGGGTAATACGATACCCCTTGGTAAGACTGGTTGTCAGACTTTCGGGTCACTGACTACTGCCAAAGATCTACAAATGACAGCCGGGACCAACAGGTTAACGTGCTTTCCGAGGCACGGAGGAAACTCGGTATGTAACGGATGGTCACCCATCTACAGACCAACCTAAAGCGCGGCTTAACCTAAAGATCGAACTGAGCGACTGCTATTATTTAGCCACGAGCTCCTCGAGTTACAGTGCCCTACTAAACGAAAATAAAAAGATGTACGTATCTAGATGAATTAGTATCACATAAAACGGTCACAGTTGAATACACATCTTCTCTATAGTCTTGGGTAAAGGCCAATCGTTAAATAAAAATGTTACTGTAAAGATGTTCCCTTGTAAACTGTTTATCTGCGATAAAAACTTCCGAATGCCGTTTCAAGGATTTTTATATACACAGCCTTGCGATAGTTTGCTGTTTTTTTCGTTTGTTGGTTTATTTTTGGAGTTTACTCCTTAAGAATCGATTTTCATATACAAGGCGCCCGGTATGAGAAAAATCCGAGGGGTAAAACCTACTAAAGTAACGAAAATGTGTCACGTTTTTGGTGCGCACCTTTAGTGCGCAACTTTCTAATTTGGCTGTGAGTGTATTAACACGTTAACAGTGCAGCTACTAAATGTGAGGGGAGCTCCTCACGTGCACACCCGGTTTTTTTTCATTAATTTGTGAATTTACCCTTTCTTATGATATTAATCTTTTTTCAGTTGAATAAACTCTTTGCGTATGGTTAGATACTCGTACTTAAGGAGTAAACTCCAGTCGTGCGTCGGAGCTGACACACACACTTTTTTTTCGTTAATTGATAATGGATTGTTTATAACACATCACTTTACGCTTTCTGGGTAAGAAAGGGAAGACGCGCGCGCGCCCTTGTTCAATTCAGAGGGAATGGAAAGTGGGCATCTCCTTCTACGAAGCAGTTATACTAGAGACGGAGTAGGACCAGAAGTTTGAGCTAGACAAGCTCGATCCAAACCAGCTGCTGCGGAAGACGATCCGGTACGATGCCTGTTCGAAAGAGAACCGCGGCTTCGGAACACAATGGGCAAAAGAAGGAACATGGATGGGAGTCAGCCAAAGTTACCCCCCCCCCCCCCGGGAAGTTATTTGATGATTTCCCTTCGGAAAAAATAAATTGGCTTACCTTCCTAGGTAGGTAAGGTAGGTAGTTACGGCAGGTGAGTAGGTTGAAAGGTAGTTCGGGTAGGTAGGTAGGTATTTTAGGTAGGGCGGATTATTAAAAGGTGTATGGCAAAGCTAGTCTAATATATAAAATTCTCGTGTCACAGTTTTTGATCCCATACTCCTCCGAAACGGCTCGACCGATTCTTATGAAATTCTGGGTACATATTGGGTAGGTCTGAGACTCGGCTAACATCTATTTTTCATACCCCTAAACCTCAGCGGGTGAAACCGCTGGGCACAGCTAGTTATTTTATAAAATTATAAAGTAAAATTTAAGTCTCCCATATTTCAACATGGCACATGACGAATGGACTACAAATTTTCTTCCTTATTACAGTAAAATTACTTTGGCAATATTCCAAAATCTAGACATTTGGAATAAGACATGTTATTAACGACCGCTTACTATAAATGTTAGTATATTTAGTATATTTATGTAGTACTACATATATTTAAAAGAAAAGGAGGATAAAATCTTCATACTCCTCTTCAGTTGGATTGTGCGGAGAAATGAGGAAAATGTCGTGAGGAAAGTTTTGAACATGAATGTGGATAGATATAGTAGAAGAAGAAGGCCTAAGAAACTATAGATGAACTGTATGAAGAATGAGATTTCAAGAAAGGGGTGTCTGATTAAATGACGAATGGTAGACGAGTATGGAAGCCCCTGAAATAACTTGGGACAAGGGTAGGAGACTCCCGGTCACAGTAGATGCGGGCCTGTGGACGGTGAGCATCGGGTAGCTCACCGTCCGTCTGTCTATTGACGACAGGCCTTGTCGTCGACGCGTTAGTGTTTCACACGCGCCTTTAGGAGATCTCAGCAAAGCAGAGGGGATTGCCAGGGACTACGCCTGCCGTGGTTGTGGGTTGTTTGAAAGAGATACCGCGGCCCCGGAACGTAAAGAGCAATAGAAGGAACATGGGTGGGTTTTAGTCACTAGAAGTCTGAGGGGAATGTCAAACTTCTACTGACTAAAACCCACCTACCCCCCTGCTCCGCTTAGAGCGGGGGAAGTTATTTGATGAATTCCCACCCAAAAAAATAAAAAAGGATGGGAGGCTGACTCATCATCAGTAGGTTAAGATCTCATAAGAGTAGGATAATAGTATAATAATAATAATCGTTTATTGGACTCGTGACGATTTATAGCCTAGTACAAAATATGACGTCACAGGGTTGTAATATTAAAGGCTGCTAAACTAAATCAACGTCTGATTTCCAAACTAGGTAAAGAATCTTTATCTTGAAAATCAGTATGTGTGGGTATGCAAAGAAAAAAAAACATCAGCTACCCTACTATGACCTCTTAAAGCAATTCTTATTCTACTGAGGGAAAGGGACAGAGCTATACAAGGTGTCTAGCACCATCTCTTTCATTCAGTAGAATGAGAATTGCTATAAGATGTCATAGTAGCCCTTCAGACTATCAAGGAGTTAAGCTGAGAAGCGGGCAAATAGACGCTGCTTTTTTAAAAGTATTGGGTGCCAGTGTTATTTTTATTTACTCTAGCCAGTGGTTTTTGGCTAGAGACCCAAATAAAAGGAGAAATATACTTGAAGCTTGCGACCCTAATCTTTTATTTACGAATATCTTCTAGTGATATAAAAGTATTATTTTAAAGCATGGTTGGTGCAGTGGCTGAGCGATCTGCTGGGGTGATTGTGTAAAATGCGAATGTGTCCCCGCACCCCAGCCAGAAGTGATTAGTAGGAACACCGTGTGGTTTTAGTCAGTACGAATCTGACAGACCCCTCCGCTATGGAGGACATCCATTGGGGATTTCCACACGCACAAAAAAAATGTGGCTGAGCGATCGACTGCTGCGCTGCGTGTCACGGGTTCGATCCCTGCAAGGAACAAATATTTGTAAGACCTACAGATAGTTGTTCCGGGTCTGGCTGACTGTGTATGTGAGTTTAAATGTTTGTAAACGCATCCACGATACTTTGAGTGTGTAGAGGCACGTTTAAAAAAAAACGTGTAATCTACTATATGCTACAGCAAAAATAGAATAGAACTTCTTTCATATTCTATATGTAAGTTATAATAGGTTAAAATAAATAAATAAATATCTTGGGACAACTCACACACGGCTATCTGATCCCAAGCTAAGCAGAGCTTGTGTTATGGTAACCAGACAACTGGTATACATACTTTTATAATTTATAAATACATACATTTTATAGATAAATCACACCCAGACACAGAACAAACAATCATGCTCATCACACAAAGTTTGTCCTGGGTGGGAATCGAACCCACGACCTCCGGCTCAGCAGTCAGGGCCACTAACCACTACACCATCAGGCCCGTCGTTAAGACACACATACATATTTTTCTAATACTCTCTCACACACTATCGTCTACATTTCGTTCTCATATCTCCTTTCGCAGGTCTGCTAGCAGAAATTTCTTAAGAAATGAACAGTACCTTTGTACTCAAATTTTGTATGTTTTTTTTTGCTGTCTGGTCTACTGTGTGTACATCCTTACTATTCTTACTAATATTATAAAAGCGAAAGTGAGTTTGTTTGTTTTTTTGTTACCTCTTCAAGCTATAATGGCTAAACCGATTGTGATGAATTTTGGTACAGACATAGTTAGGAACCAGGAGACGGACATAAGCTTTCTTTTTTTAAGGTGGGTTGTGTTGGAGAAAGAGGGAAGAAAATGGAAAACTTAGCGTTGCTATTACAAATCAATAAGGCGCAAGGCGAATTGTGTTACTCCGAATTTAACGCGAGCAAAGCCGCGGGCAAAAGCTAGTAAACAATAAAATAAAATAAATAAATAGAACTGATGATTAAAAATTTACAAGAAAACACTCCCAACATAAATTTAGACCATAATATTACGTAAAACGCAACATTTATTACATATCTGATAACGAAACGATAAAAAAATTTAAAGCTTTACTCTGGGGCCGCCATAACCGACGAACATTAAAAATATTATGTCCCCAACATTGTAAGGGGTAGTGTAGAAGTATGATTTGCATCACGTTGTAGATAAACTTGGATACATAGTGAAGTTGTTACAATGTCATCTTCTTCTCAGGAAGGACGTTAGGCTGTTAGTTTCAGCTGTAATTTATGGATCTTTGAATGTCGTTGCAGGTTGTCAGTGTCCCGAAAGTCTGCCAACCAGTCTTCCGAAGGGGTATCGAATTATTCAGTACAAACTTCGTTCCGGAGGTCAGTAGGGTTACCATGACATCTTATAGCAGTACTTATTCCTGTGTTAGAAAGAGGTGGTGCTAGACACCCTGTATAGCTCTGTCTCTTTCCCTCAGTGGAATAAGTTCTTCTTTAAGACGTCATGGTAGGGTAGCAGATAGGCAGTCGCTCCATGTAAAATACTGATGTTTAGCATGCATCTGGTTAGACTGGACGTCGACCTATTTTTTTTTTAAAGAGATGTCTTTTATGACTTGAAGATACACACAGGCATCAATCGACGGTTCTTACGTACATAAGGTTAAGTCAAAAACCGAAGTTTACAGGAAGGCGTAAGGTGTGGAGGTGCTTTCATTGTGCGTATTGCTAAGGAGTGGAATTCCCTGCCGGAGTCTGTATTTCCTGACAGCTATAACCTGGGGGTCTTCAAGTCAAGAGTGAATAGGTTATTTCTAGGTAAGCGTGCTTCATCGTCGACCACATCATCACTTACCATCAGGTGAGATAGTGGTCAAACGCGAACCTATCACTAATAAAAAAAAAACCCTGCTACCTGTAGTTTTTACCCTAGCTCGTTATTTATTGTAATAGCAATACTAAGTTTTCCCTTTTTTTTTCGTCATTTTTCCTTCTCTTTTACAACTTAAAAAAAAAATAGTCCGTCTCCAGGGTCCTAACTATCTCTGAACCAAAAATCATGAAAATCGGTTTAGCCATTCATTTAAGCGTGAAGAGGTCAAACAAACAAACTTACTTTCGCTTTTATAATATTAGTAAAGAAGTATGGATTATATTATACTAGCTTTTGCCCGCGGCTTTGCCCGCGTTAAATTTGGGGTAATACAGTTCCCCTTGCGCCTTTTCGATTTGTAATAGCAACGCTAAGTTTTCCCCTTTCTTCCCTCTTTCTCCCTCAAATCCCACTTTTTTCCAAAAAATATTAACCTATGTCCGTCTCCTGGTTTCCAACTATCTCTGTACCAAAATTCATCAAAATCGGTTTAGCTATTAAAGCGTGAAGAGGTAACAAACAAACAAACAAACAAACTCACTTTCGCTTTTATAATATTAAGTAAGGAAGTAAGGATTAATACTTCTACCTCTTTTCTCACTTTTTGTCAAATCCACAAGTCCGTCTCCAGGGTCCCAACTATCTAATCAGTTTGGACATTTAGGCGCGAAGACGTATCAAACAAACAAACACATTATATATTCATTTTTATCAGGATTATAATTCTGCTAAAGCGGTTATTTTAGACCCCCTGATCTAATACACAAAGCTATACATTCACAAGTTAGTGACAAGGCAACAATGGACGCGCAACACGTGACATCAACATATTTGGCAACGTTGCATAATTCTGACGTTGACAGATGGACCGTGACATGACGTGCTGATGTCGGATGAAACGTCAAAACACAATGTTGCTATACAGGGTGTACTTACATACAACTTTTGTACATCTAAGCAAAAGTAATTATTGAGAAACGACTTTTTATTTGTATGTATTCTATTTCAACATATTATGTACATTTTAAATCTTTTTAACCAACTTCAAAAAAAGGAGGAGGATATAAATTCGACTGTATGTTTTTTTATGTTTGTTACCTTTTTTTTCGGGTGGGAAATCATCCAATTACTTCCCCCGCTCTGGGCGGAGCGGGAGGGCATGTCAGACTTGTACTGACTAAAACCCACCCATGTTTCTTCTATTGCCCTTAAGTTCCGGGGCCGCGGTATCTCTTTAGAATAACCCACAACCCCGGAGATGTCTTATCTTGAAATTAAAAGAGACTCTGGCAAGCCCCTCTGCTTTGCTGACTCTCTTTGAGGCGCGCGTGAAACACGAACGCGCCGCCGACACGGCCTGTCGTCAATCGATGGACGGACAGTGAACTACCCATTGCTCACCGCCCACAAGCCCGCATCTACGGTGGCCGGGAGTCGTCTCGAGGCGCCCGGTGCCATGGGCGTCTCCCGCGGCGGCTGGGTTTGGGCAGATGTTCTCTCCCTCAAACGGCCGGCCATCTCCTTTGCTAGCATTACTGCTTCGCAGAAGGTGGTGACCCATTCCCTCTCGCTCCGGACCATGGCCTGAACCAGGGCCGGACGCGAGAGATCGCCTCCGCCGATCGCCTCAACGAAAGCACGGTGGTGCTCCGCCCAAGCTGGGCAAACCGCCACTGTTTGCTCCACAGTGTCCTCCGGGCGATTACTTTTACACCCTTATCTGCACTCGGCAGAATGTAAAAAATGTCTCAAATAGTTTCTCTCGCATTTACTTAAAATAAACGATCAACTTAGTGCTGTCAAAACAAACAAAAGCAATATAATTCTAATTCCACAGTTAACAAGTAAAAGTCGTCGTAATCCTCGGATATATAAACCAACAGAATTTACTTACACTGAATACATTATCCGAAATATCCGAATGGGATTTGACAACCGTTCGACATATTCAAACGCTTGTTGACAGAAATATCGACAAAAAAACGTCGACAAACACCAATGATTTCAATGAAAATGGATTTTTTTAAATGGATTTTCTCTTTTTTTGTACGGGGTGTTAAATGTATTTTATTTGTTTAAGCAAAACGTTTAGTTTTGTTTGCATGTAACGTCACGTTCATGTAAATGGTTTTATTTTTTACTAGCTTTTGCCCGCGGCTTCGCTCGCGTTAAATTTTGGTTAACACAGTTCCTCTTTCCTGATTTGCAGGTACCTGCTACCTGTGGTTTTTTCTCTAGCGCCTTATTTATTGTAATAGCAAGTTTTCCCTTTTCTTCCCTGTTTCTCCCTCATAGCTCAAACTTATTTTTTTTTAAATAGTCCGTCTCCACGGTCCCAACTATCTCTGTACCAAAATTCCTCAAAATTGGTTTAGCCACGTAGGCGTGAAGAGGTAACAAACAAATATCACTTTCGTTTTTATAATATTAGTAAGGATTATCAACAAGAGTATAAATATTTTTTAAGCAAATCAAGGATATAGACTTGGCTTGCCAGGTAGTCTGCATGTGGGGTTTGGACTCAGCGATCATTGTGCAGTTATTTGGTACAGCTAATGACGTAATTGCCAAGAGCCTCAACCAACACCTGAGGAGTGTCTCGTTAGATAGCTGGATCAAAGGTTTGATATAGAAGGCAGTACTCTAGTTTAGGAAATTCCCCTTTCTTGAGCCTTAACTGCCGCACAATGTACCGCCTAGAACATGCTAGGTGGACAAAATTCAAGTTTTCATTTCCAGGAAATCTTAATTGCATAACACAAACAACACCCCCAAACTCCAAATTCCGAGAAAAAGTTATTTTTCAAATGCTTAACCGATGAGTCATAGAGTTCAGAAGTCAGGTAATGAGTTAAATGCAAGCGTTCCGGTCAATCAGTTGCAATTTAGCGATACTTTTGTGCACATCTCATAGTGGTTTATAGTGATATTGTGAAAGTTTTTTGTGATGGATATTAATATTGAGGGTATGTACTATTTTTTTGATATATTATTTTTATCAGAATCTATTAAAATTAATTTTTAGCATTTTATTTAACTTGATGCAGAAATTTTTACGTAATTTTTGCATAAACAAAACTTTGAACGTTCAGGAAATACATTGATTCGCCTCTATTCGGGCTAGTTTTTAGATATATTGTAGGTATAACTGTGTAGTTTGTAAAAATACATACATTGTTCAGCACACTTCAGTACAACATATTTTTTTCTTTTTTTTTTCAGAACACGTTTGCTCTATTTCAAAGGTAGCCTTTTTTGAAGAGTGGTTGAAAGACACGAAGAATGATAAAAGGTCGCGTATTTATGACTATCTTTCTTCAAAATTTCACTTTGGTGACATTACTGAAAGCAGCCAAAGAGAAATAAAGTTGAAAATATCCAACTTTGCTACTAAGATTGGAGCCAAATGGTTGGCTTCGGGAAAATCGAAGGAGCGTTTTTTAATTACAAATAAGACTTGGCTGGATGAAGGAGACATACAGTTTACTATGAGTTCTTTAGCCCCACAACCTTCGACATTGAATGAGGCTGTGACATCTGCAGGAAGACCGGTCAGTGGGTAGTCTTACCTCGCAAAGATTTCGAGGAATCGTCGTTTAAGACGAAGAAACGTCGAGTCGTGGATCTCGTAGAATCTCGAAGTACCAGTGAATTAGTGACTGCTGCCGAAATTGCTATGCGTTCAGCAGGGCTCGAAATAAACTTAGTTGAATTTAATACATTTTGTCTTGAAACTAGAAGACATTACCTTAGTCTCTTTTCATGGTACTATATGCCTGCTGCTGTACATAAATATTAGTACACAGTACTGAGGTCATCAAAGCGGCATTGCTTCCAATTGGGCAGCTTTCCGAAGAGGCTCAAGAAGCACGTAACAAACATTGCCGCAGATTTAGAGAGTACAACACCCGCAAGTGTTCACGTGTTGCCACGAATAGAGACTTGCTGTCCATGATAATAATAACATCTGGCCCTTTGATCAATAGCCTTCGTGATATTCCCCAAAAAAAGCCGGAAAAAATATGTGCAGAGGTATTAAAGTTAATTGTAAGCCCGACCATAGCAACATCAAGACCGGTAACGTCATCATATTGTCGCACATTGCCACAAAATGATGACGATTCACCAGAAGACTTTGATAATGATTCTGATAATTAGGTTTAGATTAATTTAATTTTTATAGTAGGTATTTATTTATTTAATGCAATTCTGTTGTTTGTTTATTATTTTTAAATATTTTTTTCTGTTTTTATATATATTTTTTGTTTTTTATTACAAAATCATACCAAAAAATATTAATAATGCGTCAATATGACTATTTACATATAAAAGCATCGTTAAATATCATAAAATAATATTGTCCACCTAGCATGTTCTACGCGGTACACTGTGTGCCGGTAGCATGGACCCCGATTCCGATAAACGTTTTTGTTTTATTTATTTTTGAACAATAAAATATGAAAAAATATATAATCTTTATTCTCAGGCGGCTAAGGCCCATAGTTAATAGCTTACAGACAAACATATAGATCGAAAATTTTGTTAGTAAATAAATCTATAACAACTATGTTAGTAGCACTTCAATGCACTATGTCGCTGTGCGTTCATGTGGCACTTGAATAATAACTGGGGAACTAACACGGTGTTATTCAGAGGTATAGCAATAACAGGTTCAGGTTACCCTGCAGTGGCCCAGAAAAGCCATGGATGGGTGACCACCCATTACAAACCAGTTATACAGTACAATATACCGCTCACACATAAGTACATTACGGCTCTTTAGTCCCAACCATAACCGCTCTGAAAGCGGGGGGGGGGGGGAGCTGACCTATACCATACCAAAGATATTTGTCTCAACGACTAATAGAACGTAAATGCACAAAGAAAACATATTCCAAAACTACTCCTGAATACTATAAAGCGCAGGTTAAAGTTGTATGCAAACAATGTCACGGGAAACTGCAAGTGATTCATATTTTTGTTACGTGCAACATAGCAGTAGGTTTCCCCTTTATTTTTCTAGCAAAAGCAATTTGAGAGATAAAATGTCAGAGTATTATTCTTACATTATTATGTTTATAAAGTGTAGTTTTACAGCATGGTTTCAGTTAGTATTTTTAACAGAAGTTTCTTAGTAGCAGCTACTGAGCCCATTTAATGGGTATAGGCTCTTCCTTATTACATCAGACTGAAACTCAATTCTGCCAGGTTTTTTTTCCCGGCTTAAACACGAGGAAGTGGCGACGGATGCGCGTTTTAGGTGACTCTCTCTTGTAATGTTGACGTTTAAAAAGGGGAAAAAAAATTGTGTTCACCAAAAATACTGATCGTGCACCAAATATTCTTTCCTGAATGCTAAAAAAATGCGTAGGTTAGGTTAGGTTAAAATTGCGACCCCCTACGCACGAGCCGAGCGAGCGGAGCGAGCGGCGCCGCGGGAGCGGCCGGCGAGTGCCAGTAACGACTTGCATTAATAGAAAATGGATAAAGATATAACACTTTTTTATTGTAGTGCTGTCTTTTTCCTGATGCTCGTTATGACATATTTTAATTAACATATTTTGATGCACATTCAGTATATTTGGTGCAAAACAGGCAAAATTAGGTAAACGAAATGGGAATAAATTGAAGTACTTTTAAATACCATCCTTTAAAAAGTACGGAATGTCAGCCTACTTTTGATTTTGAATTGGCGTAATATTGATCAAAATACTATTAGCTACGCATCTATTACATCCACATCACATTGTGTTTTATTTAATATCTTTCAGTCTTTTTTTTTCAGATGGGAAATCACAAATAACTTCTCCTGCTCTGGGCATAGCGTGTTCCTTTTTTGCCCTTTGTGTTCCAGGGCTGCAACCCCGGCAGGCAATGGCCCTAGCGGAACCCTCTGGTTTGCTGAGATCTCTTTGAGACACGCATGGGACACGAACGGCTATCGTCACTAGGCCGTCGGACGGTAACCTAATCATTGCTCACCGTCCACAGACGGTGACGGTCTACGGTGGCTGGTAGTCGTCGTCCAGCCACCTTCGCTAGCATAACTGGTTCGCAGAAGGAGGCGACTGCTTCCAATTCCCTCTCGCTCCAGACCACGAATTGAGCTAACCGCGAGAGACCACCGCCGCCGATCGACTCTACGAGAAATCTTTCACAGTCTGGATGTTACTAAACAAACCTGCCTTTTTTGTAACAGACTCGTATCACTTGTTCATAAATCTATGATTTAAAAAAAAACCTGTCACTAACGGTTTCACATCTGTGCATTTGTTTTTAATTCCAGCTATGTCCCCAACTATGTTGAGGTCGACGAAATCCGACTAAATCTACTTTACCAGTTGAAAAAAAAACGCAAATACCGAAAGTTCTTCGTTTTTAATTTTTTCATGGAGTTTTAAAAAAGCCTGTAGCAAAATAAAATAAAACAAAGAGTAGAAGTTTTGAAGCGCCTGAGCACAACTTTGTGTCTGCATTTGTGACATACTGCTGTCGTGCTTGTGGGAAATATTTGTTATGTTGGCATTCTTTACTTTGTTTGTTAGTACTTTTGATATTTTTAGTTACTTTGAAATCTAATCGTAGGTATTTGTAAAGTTTGAAAGAGACTGAAATGTTAAGACATTATAATGTGTTTCTTACCAGTAGTTAAATTTCTTTAAGCCGAAAAATGAAGTAGGTGCCAAATATGAAGAGTTTTGTTAAAGCTTGCTATATAAACTCACTGAATTCAGTCTATGTAGATGAATTTAATCCCAACATCTGTGAGACTTCGCCATATTGGATTAAGTTTGACGTCACTTAACTAATCATGCATCCAAACTAAACATGGACACAAAACAGTTCAATTTACAATCAAAAGGTGGGTCGATAATAAACGTTAATAATTTAAAAATAGATTTTTTACTTTACTTTTATTTGTTTATTAAAAACGTTACCAGTAGGAATTTCTCCTGTATCGTGGGTGCGTTAACACACATTTAAACGCACAAACAGCCAGACCCGAAACAACTACCCATATTGCATACAAATATTTGTTCCGTGCGGGGATAGAACCCGCTATACACAGCGCAGCAGTCGATCGCCTACCACTGCACCAACCGTACTAACAAACAATAACTTCTAAGATTTATTTTTATTTTTACAGTAAATTACAAGTGACGCTACTAACTGCAGTTCCATACAAAATCATCACAACTACACTCTGTAATCCATTAAAGCTCGATCTATCACGTCTGTACGAATCAAATGAAAGGACACATTTCGGAGTCACGTTACGTCCATGGACAGCCTGTGAGCTGAGCGAGCTGAGCGAGCTGAGCTGACTAGCTAAACCGATTTGTTGCAGTGACTGGACGCTCAAAGCCAAAGTAGCCTTCGGAATTCAAACGTGTTAAGATATGTTTACGTTAGAAACTAGGATTTGATGTGAATGTGTGTGCACAGCTTAGGCTAGGTTCACAAAGTCAAATATGTCCCCGCACCCCAGCCAGAAGTGACGAGAAGGAACACCGTGTGGTTTTAGTCAGTAAGAGTCTGACAGACCCCTCCGCAAAGGTAGAGGACATACATTGAGGATTTCCACACGCAAGAAAAAAAGAAAAGGTTCACATTAGGTCGGACCGACAGTTTTGCCGTTGGCCGACCACCGGATCTTACTGTTCACACAAGAAGCTATAGCCGCCCTATACAAAGCAGTATGTCTATATTCTCCACCATTGTCTCGTCAGAAATCGTAGCCGGGCCCTCGCCGACAGTTCGCCATATATGCCACCTGAACACCGGTTCCGGTAAAACTGCCGGGTACGACCTAATGTGAACACGCTCTTAGATAACCTACAGACGTGCAATGCAATTATTTGTGTGCTAGTTGGCTGTGATAGCGGGTCTTGTTTGATATTTGAGATTAGTGTGGGATGCATCGTGAATTCTGTGTTGATTTACTTAAAACAATATTGATTAAAGTTTTTTTTAGAATTAAAGAGATCAGATGAAAGAGACATAAATAAGAGACAGAAGAGTTTTTTTAGTAGTTTTTTGTCTCACTTAAAACAATCCTTACTAATATTATAAAATCGAAATTGATCTCACTTTCGCTTTTATAATATTAGTAAGTAAGGATAATAAAGTAGAAGTTTGAAAAGTGAAAGGGGAAACCTAAGCCCAGCCACTGCTGGGCTTAGGTATTATGTCCCACTGGACATAATAGGCTAAATAAAAATTACCTTGTCCCACATCTGGGTAAAGGTCTCCTCTTTCACTATAAAGTTAAGAATATTTGGCTTGAAGATAATGACGACGGAGAATTTTAAGTTACAATGATTACTTTTAGCTAGATGACAGTTGATAAGTATACAGTTGAACCGCGTATTTGGAAATGCCTTAGTCCAGCGGTAAACTATTCAGTTTTCAAATGATTGAATTACAAAAAAAAACACTTAGAATAAAAGTTTGGCTTTCAAAGGAACTGTAAAAACAAGAAAATTGAATTTCCCCGAATGTCAGCACATTTAAAATTCTAAGCGACATGCCCCCAAAACGACACTAAGAAATAGTGATGAATGAGGTTTTACCATTTACTAGTGTGCTAGCTGCGCGAACGATGTTATAAAAAAACTTTCCAGCAACAAAACAGTGACTTTAGTTAGTCATCGTTAGTCTAGTTAGTGTATAGAGACTCAAAACTTTTATTTAAAAAAAGAACGCAGTCAGGCTGCGCGAAAAATTGTTGCCATAAAAAAATAAAAAGCAAAAACCAGATTCGAATAAATATTATTTGTAGAACGTAAGTAAAGCAAACAGGTATAGATGTCACTATGGATAAAATGAACGCTGTCTTGCCATGCACATTTAAAATGAAATAAAAGTTGGAAAAACTGACGCGTTCCATTTTATATTCAAATGTGTCCCGCCTTTTTTGCGGTTGCTTTTTGGGGTGCAAGTTTCCCCGCTGTGTAGTGGGGGAGTATCTAAATTTTACTGACTTAAACCCACCATGTTCCTTTATTTGCCCTTTATGTTCCGGGACCGCGGTATCTCTTTCGAACAACCCGCAAACCCGGCAGGATGGGTCTCAACTTGTTTAAACTTTTTGGACACTAGGTTTTTAAGACGAATCTAACACTAGGTAATCAAAAAAACACAAAAACATTCATGATACGCGCAAAGAACATAACCCATCCGTGGCAGTCGGTTAAAAATCACAGATAAACAACCCAACAGTATGTCCCGTACCATAAATGTATCGTCACAAAGAACCGCTGGACCGAAGCCCGTCTGATTGGTGGCAAAGTGGAAAACTTGTCCGATGGCACAGAGCAGTAGCGTTCAAACGAGTTCACGACAGTCGTGTATTGCGCAGCTGTTGCCTGCAGTATTTTCTACTGTTTGATAGGGAAATCATTTACTCTACGTCTTTAAATCATTTTTTTTCCTCTTTACCTCTAACCCTTATTGAATCACTTTATTGTTCGTCTGTCTGTCAAGACAATTTCGGAAAGGTCGATACCTCCATAGGTATCGAGTTGAAATCGTTGAGCTCCTTGGGTTATGAGTCGAGCTACACGATAACTGACAAATGCTTGCACTGACTGGACAGGTCCACTCAATCTGTGTGGTGCTTTCTTAATAAGACCACTTCAGACACTAATCTGCATAGTCCTCATGTAAGTTGACCAATTTTTTTTTTGTTTGGACTTTAAAAGAGACTATGACCTCTGAGTTTGTTTCGGCTGTTTCTTCTCAGAGTAGTTGGGTACGAAACACCGGCCTCATCTAGTTTAAAAAAAAAGACGTGAAAAAGTGTTTGTGAAAACCTACTTGCAAAATAAACATCATTTATCATTTATTTATTGCAAATTATTACAACCATTCACTAAAGTCTATGGTCCTTTTGTGCTGTGAAAAAATCAACTGTCTTCTACGCTGTCAAAAGATGTAGCTCTTTTTTTTTAAGTATTGGCACACTATAGCCCTTCATGTCGCAAGTTTATACGGAATACTCGGTGCACAATTAGTCTGACTCGCTCTTGGCTGGTTTGTATTTTTTTTAATTGACTGGAACAGCTCAAGCGACAGTTTTTTATGTCTATCTGGAAAAAAACTATGTTCAAGCTCGTGGCTACCTTTTAAATGCTGAGTGCCTATGTCCGTACATAGGCTATTTTTCTTAAATAATATTGAGATATGAGGGAGAAAGAGGGAAGAAAAGGGAAAACTTAGAATTGCTATTCTAATAAATTAGGCGCTAGGGCAAAAACTACAGGTAGCGGGTACCTGCAAATTAGGAAAGGGGAACTGTGTTACCCCGAATTTAACGCGAGCGAAGCCGTAGGCAAAAGCTAGTAATAATATATTCATAGAAAATTGCAATAATAAAATCAAAGGCATTATGATGGCACCTTGAATATAAATAATTCCAAAAAAAGGACTGCGTTCAGAAATATTTTCAAAACCAACTGTTGAAATTGTGTATCAAAACGTACTCCGCTCTAATGCTGGCAATACTGAAGAATAAAAGTGACATTACTGTTTTACCGCCTAACAAGCAACACGTTGTTTCATTTAATAGGTTATGGGCCCAGTTAATCGCGTTAGATTGTGAAAGTAATCAGTTATTCGGTCAAAAACTGTGTATTTAGCGTCAGTGTGTCGCACTACAGTAAAAAAACATTTATGAAAATGAGTAGTACGAACTATCTTCTCAACGTGCCTAAGTTGAAAGGACGAGAAAATTATACAGAATGGACGTTCGCAGCGGAAAATTTCCTTGTGCTCGAGGACATGAAGCATTGTATCAAGCCAGTAGAAGGAATTGCAGTAACAGCCGCAGATGATGCGAAAACGAAAGCTAAACTGATTATGACAATTGACTCATCGTTGTATGTGCATATCAAAAATGTGACTACGACTAAACAATTGTGGCAGAAGCTGAAAGAATTATTCGATGATTCCGGATTCTCTAGAAGGATCAGTTTATTGCGCCATTTGATATCAATTCGTTTAGAGAGTTGCAGCTCCATGACGTCGTACGTAACAGAAATAATTGAAACTGGACAGAAACTAAGTGGCACCGGTTTCAATATTGATGACTGTTGGATTGGATGTTTATTACTAGCTGGATTGAGTGAAAAATATTCGCCTATGATTATGGCAATAGAGCATTCTGGCATTCCCATCACATCAGACGCCATTAAGGTAAAATTATTAGACATGGAAACTGACACCGGAAATTATCAAGAAGTCAACGGCGCTTTTGCAAGTTCATACTCGCAGAAGGGGCAACATAATAAAAACAAAAAGCCTATGCAGTCTATGGCAACAAACCAAGATGGCGCATCAAGAAAAACAAATGTCAGATGTTATAAGTGCAAACAACCGGGACATTATAAGAATCAATGCACAAATAATGATAACAATCAGTCAAATTATAACAAAAATGCAAGAAAACAAACAAATGCATTTAGTGCAGTTTTCCTTAGTGGTGATTTTAATAAATCTGAGTGGTATATTGACTCAGGAGCCAGTTCTCATTTAACAGCAATAGAAAGTTGGGTTATGAACAAAAGAAAAAATAAAAAGGAAATTATCGTTGCAAATAGCAATAAGTTGAATGTTTCTTGCATAGGAGATGTTAATATTGTTACAAAGACTGATGACTGTGAATATGATGTATCTGTCAAGGACGTGCTCTGTGTTCCAGAATTGACAACAAACTTGTTGTCGGTCAGCCAGTTGATTAAAAACAATAATCGAGTTTCATTCAGTGAAAATGGTTGCAGTGTTTACAACAAGGATGGACAGTTGGTAGCTCAAGCTGCTTTAACCAATGGAGTCTACAAGCTGATGATGCCTGACATTACTTTAGCAGCAAGTGCAGTGTCAAGTGAGTTATGGCACCGCAGATTGGGTCATGTTAATAGCCAATATTTGAACCAAATGACATCTGCTGTGGAAGGTATCAAGTTATCAGAAAAAGCTGACACATCAAAGTCTTCCTGTTCAGTATGTTGCCAAGGTAAGCAGAGCAGATTACCATTTACTCATGTTGGTACTAGAAGTACAGAAAAATTAGCACTGGTTCACACAGACATTTGTGGACCAATGGAGGTTATGTCAATGGGTGGATCAAAATATTTCCTGCTTTTCGTTGATGATTATACAAGATACATATTTGTCTATTTTCTACAAAATAAAAATCAAGCATTAAAATGTTTTAAGAACTTCAAAGCTTTAGTTGAGAACCAGTCAAATAAAAAAATAAAAACCTTAAGAAGTGATAATGGGCTTGAATTTTGTAACAGAGAATTTGATATATATTTACAGAATGAGGGTATAAATCATCAGAAAACTAATCCGTACACCCCGGAGCAAAATGGTTTGTGTGAAAGGACAAACCGAACTGTCGTAGAAAAGGCAAGATGCTTATTGTTTGATTCAGGTCTTGGAAAGGAGTTCTGGGGCGAAGCAACAAATACAGCTGTATATCTTCAGAACCGCACAATGGCTTCGGGGCTGTCAGGAAAAACACCATTTGAAATGTGGACGGGAATAAAACCAGACTTAAGTCATTTGAGAGTTTTTGGCAGTAAAGTTATGGTACACATCCCAAAAGAAAAAAGAAAAAAATGGGATAAGAAGTCTGAGATACATGTTTTGGTGGGATATCCAGATAACGTTAAAGGCTATAGGATCTTTAATCCAAGGAATAAAACTGTAACAACCAGCAGGGATGTTATAATTATGGAACATAAACAAAACACTGATGTTACCATTCCAGTTCAAGAATCATTTCAAAGACAGTCAGGTACTGAAGAGGATATTGAGGAAAGCAGTGTTACAGACACTTCTTCACAACTAAGTGATGCTGATACAACATTTGTCCCAAGTGAGTACGAGGAATGTGAAGATGAGACGGATTTGAAAAACAGATCTCCCAGACCTGTTAGAGAGAGAAAGAAGACAGATAGGTATGGGTACACAAACATGTGTATTACTGAGGAAATCCTAGATGACGCCAGTGGACTGAGTTTAGATGAAGCTTTGAATGGACCTGAAAAGGAGCAGTGGTTGAAGGCTGTGAATGAAGAAATTCAGTGTTTCAAAGATAATAATGCGTGGGAATTAGTTGACATTCCAGTGAGTGGTACAGTAGTGAAGTGTAAATGGGTATTAAAAAAGAAATTTGACAGTGAAAATAATGTGCGTTACCGTGCAAGGCTTGTGGCCAAAGGTTTTATGCAAAAAAAGGGTGTAGATTACGATGAAACATTTTCACCAGTGGTGCGTCATGCTACACTTAGACTTTTGTTTGCATTGGCTGTAAAATTAAACTTAGAAATAACACATCTTGATGTCACAACTGCTTTTTTGAATGGGGACCTTGAGGAAACCATATTTATGCAAAAACCAGAAGGTTTTCCTGATTCTCAAGCAAATGGTAAAGTATTAAAACTTAAAAAAGCTATCTATGGTCTTAAACAATCCTCAAGGGCCTGGTACAGGAAGGTAGATGAATGTTTATTAGGTATAGGTTATAAACGTTCTAAAGTTGAGTCTTGTTTATATACTAAAATTAATAATGGATGTATAACAATTGTTACCCTGTATGTCGATGATTTCTTTGTTTTTTCAAATGAGGTCTCAGAAACAGTAAGTTTAAAACAGGTTTTATCTTCTAAATTTAAACTCAAAGACATGGGAGTTATAAAGCAATGTCTAGGTATGAGTGTTAATGTAGATAAAAATAAAGGTGTTATCACACTAAGTCAAGAAAATTATATAAACCAATTGTTAATAAAGTTTAATATGACTGAGAGTAAAACATTTGATACTCCAATGGAGGATAAGCTTCATATTACTAAAGAAGAAAATTGTAACTTGAAAGTTCCTTATCAACAGTTGATTGGCAGTCTAATGTATCTAGCCGTGTTAACAAGACCTGATATTATGTATTCTGTAAGTTTTCTTAGTCAGTTTAACAATAGTTTTAATAACAAACATTGGATGTATGCCAAAAGAATTTTAAAATATTTAAATAAGACAAGAAACTTTGGTTTAACATACACTAGGGAAGGTAATTGTGAACTTGTTGGATATGTTGATGCTGACTGGGGAAACAATATTGTTGACAGAAGGTCATACTCAGGTGTATGCTTTGTACTCTGTGGTGGTGCTATTTCATGGTCTTCTAGAAAGCAAAAATCTGTTGCTTTATCAAGCACAGAAGCGGAATACATGGCTATCACAGAGGCATGTACCGAAGCAATTTACTTGCGTAATATATTATTAGAAATATCTGATAATGTATGTAGTATTAAGATTTTTAATGATAACCAGGGAGCACTGAAACTGTCTTCGAATGATGTTTTTCACAACCGTACTAAACACATTGATGTGCGCTATCATTTTTGTCGTGACTGTGTGAACAATAAGATTGTAAACCTACAATATTTGGAGACAGCCAGAATGCCAGCTGATTTATTAACAAAAAGTTTGGGGTGTGTCAAACATTATATGTTTATGGAAATGTTAGGTGTACAAATTGTAACTTAAAATTGTACATGCATATTTAGATTTTTTTTAATTATGCAGGAATAATAACTTTGTATAATTTCATAACATAATGATGGTTAGTTTGTAACTTTGTTTTGATAGGCCTGGGTGTTGAAATTGTGTATCAAAACGTACTCCGCTCTAATGCTGGCAATACTGAAGAATAAAAGTGACATTACTGTTTTACCGCCTAACAAGCAACACGTTGTTTCATTTAATACCAACTTATCAGAAATGTTGTAGATGACAAAAAGACGAGTTATTCAGCAATATTTAAAATAAACAGCCTTAAGCGTTAATAACTACCTCAATTCAAATTTAGAAGTAATACATTTCAGTAAATACTGTCCAAATAATTTCGTCTACCATTAAAGCAGTAAAAACAAAATACATTTTTAAAAATGGAATCCCACCGTACTCATTCTACTAAATAAAATAATGGTACATTAATTTGACGTGAAATACTGCCGAGCTTCGTAGTTTCAGAGAGTACTACCAATAAGAATGTTGAAGTTTATTTCAGTGATTTTTCTTATACCTTAATTGAATACTTTATCTCCAATTTTTTCTACAATAACACTGTCTGAATAAACACAATTTATGAAACACTAAACTTTTGCAAAAGGCATATAAAATATGCCATTCATAAAATTCAAAAAAGCACTTAATAAGTTGCTTAGTGACAAATGGTGTTTTACATTAGATGAATTTTTGAATGGTGGCTAAATAAAAACAAAATTCAAAATTATTATTATTATAATGCGTTAGGATAAGTTTTTTTTTTGGTTAGATTTTTGTTGTTTGTTTGCATTTTTATAACAAAAACTTAAATGATGAACTAATATGGAATTGATATTCAAAATATATATTAATAAGTACTTAATTATAATTAATTAATTATATTTTTTTTAAAGTATTAAATTAAATAATAAATAATCAATTTATTAATTTTATTCTGCTAATTAAATACCATAATAGGGAATATGAATAAAATTTAAAGTTGGAAAAATTCAGATTTAATATTACCAAAGATAGATACTAGTCTATATAAATGCAAAATATTCCAAAATGATTGGATCATTTTCATTATGTAATTTTTAACGGCACGGTTAGCGCTCGACTGCAGGGATCGACTGCAGCGCTGCTTGTCGGAGATTCGGTCCCCGTGCCGAAAAAATATTTGCATGACCTTGTTATGTGAGTTTAAATAAAAAAAAAGACTTTTAATTTTCTGAGTCTTCGTTGGATCGTACGAAGAGGTGTTCTTTTGTTTCTGCCTACGCCATGGGATAAGGACGTGGGTTCATGCATGTATGCATTATCAACCGTAAAGTTTTTTGACGATACAGTTGGCGTAGTGGCTGAGCGATCGACTGCTGCGCTCTAATATCTAGCGTGGGACGTTTTTTTTTGGAAAAAATTGTAAAAAAGCTGAACACTTAAGGGAGCAAACCAAAATATCAACATAAAAGAAACAGCTAACCCGACCAAGGTAAGGGTCAACTTTTACAACATTACACCTTCACACAAGGCTGATTTCCATCCCAAAACCACTAACAAATTGTAATAGAAAAAATACGAGCACTAAACAACACTGTACCCCATCAACCACCATTTTCTTTCCACCCATAGCAATGTATCACATGACATATTAAATGTTGCGACTAACGAAACATCTCGAATGTTTCGTACCCATCACTCAGAGAGCCTTTGTACTTGTAATACAACGTTGAAAAAGAATAATGACCGGGGAAATGGAGTCGCGAAACTGTTACACCAATTTCCAACCTATAACCTTAACGCTAGGGAATAGTTTGGCATGAAAGCTAAAGGCGTTAAATAAACTTATAGCGGGAAGGGTGTATATTTTGTTGGCGATCTTCTAGATATATCGTGGGGGCTTATTGCAATTTTTATTCATGCTCTAATATATGATTTTGAAGGCTTTTTTGTTATTAAACTGTGGCGTTTTATGTGAATTTATTGTGGTTTGAAGTTACTGCAGTGTCGTGTTCCAAATTGCAATATGCTATAAAATATTTCGTTGTCATTCTGAGCGGCTTGGTATAGTATTTTAAATTTTATTTTGCGCTGTACCTAATAACGTTAATATTATACTTACTGGCGCCCGCGGCCATGCCCGCGTGGTATAAAAAAAAAGTATATTATGTGTGATTTCAGACCATAATCTACTCTTGTGCCAAATTTCATCAAGATCCGTTCAGCCGTTTTGACGTGAAAGAATAACAAACATCCATATATCGTCACAAACATTTGCATTTATAATATTAGTAGGATGTGGTAGGATGTAAAGACAAAAATACCTTACATGTGGTCACAGTTTTCCAAACCAAGAAGAAGAAGAATACTTATTTCCTTGAAACAGAAAGCAAACCATAGCCATAATACAAGCCGTGGCGAAGGCGCGTTCATGTTCCACGTGCGCCTGAAAGAGAAGTGAGCAAAGTAAAGTGGCCTCCCAGGGTTACTCCCTATCGAGGTTGCGGGTTGTTCAAAGGAGACACCGCAGCCCCAGAACAAAAAGAGCAAAAAAGGACAATACATGTTTGGGTTTTAGTCAAAAAAAGTCTGACATTCACCCCCGCCAAAGTAATTTAATGATTTCCCACCCGCAAGAAAAAAAAGCCATCATTTAAAACCAGTTTACTAAATCTGCAAGCACAGATGAAAATGTTCACAAAATACCAAACTAAACAAACTCCAGTTTTAACTTAAAACCAAGAAAACTAAAACGTCATCTAGATAAATAAGATAAAACAAACAACAAGACGTAACACTTGTTGCAGTAACAGCAGTTTGCGCTATATATCTCACCATCACGGGATCCTGCAATAACTTACTGTCGACACACTCATGTAGGTACAATGTATACACAACTGGGGCTAGGCGATCCATTCACCTACAAATATTTGGTGATATCCATTACCTAAGTCCATACATCGTGGATACGGGTCTTAAGATATACCTTAATTTATTAGATGTTCATCATCTCTTCTTCGGGTTTAGACGTTGGATTTGAATTTGTGGTTTCATATAACGTCTATGTGGAGATTTTGACGCCATTTTTTTAGTTTACCAGCATATTCCTTTTTAAGGGTTATTTTAAATTATAAATAAATTTAATAGTATTATGAAATAAAACATCGGTTATATCCTAAATATCATTATAATTTATGCCAGCTTTTTGACTAGAATACATTTATGTATTTCGAAATATAGCTGAAATGGCACACATTTAGGCACCTCGGCACTAGACGACCACGACCACGACTGGTCGTAGTCGTGGCCTCAACCTTGGTCGCAGAAGGTACGGTTGGGCTGCGATCGAGTTTTCGGTCACGACCACGACTGGTCTTAAAGCAGCCATTTGTAGAGCTTCTGCAGTTGTTATGCTGTTGTTATACTTGATGTGAAAAAAAGGTAACAACAAAAGACGTCATTGCATGCATCCTGTCTTGGAAATTCGGATACGAAGCGAGAATGGCTGGCCGCAGCCAGGCTGCATTGCCGGTCGCAGATCTAGTGCGCGAGCGCTAATAGCAAACTATACGTAAGTTGGTCGGCCAGTTATCCGTTGTGGCTAAGTGTATATGGTTTCTTTAGTAAATCTGATCGTTGCGGCCACTGGTCGTGGTCGTGGCCGTCTAGTGCGTAAGGTGCCTTGTAGTTGTTTTAGTTCATTATATATTTTTAAAAACTTTATATTTATTGATTTATATTTATGGTTTTTAACCACACGGATACGTCAACCTTAACAATTACATCTTTAAAAAATAACTATCTTCTGTTTGTATGATAATAATGTCTTCATCTCATTTTTTTCATGTCCCAGGTCATCTAAAATTCTCTAAGAACGTCAGAATATTCAGTAAATCTCAATTTCAATCTAGATCAAATACATCGATAGCTAACACACCCCACAGCACAATCGAAAGCCTAAAATTTTTCCATGAATATTTTACTTTTCCTTTTTCGGGTCGACATATTCAATATTTAGATTTATATCGCGGGAAACATTGAGATTACCTATTTGATTTATGGTAATAAATCCTGGTTTAACCCTTTATTTTTGAGGTCATGGTCAAACGTAGGGTAGGAACGAAATGGTATTAAAATTGGCAGTTACGTGCTGGATTTGGAAATTATAATAAATTATTGCTTCTGTGTGGTTTTGTAAATATTAGGCTATGTTTTAAGTATTAGTAAATGCATTATCTGTATTGATATTCTGGACAAATAAATAATCTTCTTATTTAACTTATGGATGGTGCCTAACCAGTATAATTATTCACAAATAATCTAATCGTAATCGACAATTGACACTAGTCTATCAAATGTCAAACCACTATTTAATTAAAAGATACACAACGCGATGAGTTTCTTTGTAAAACATTGCAAGGTATGTTTTAAGAGGATACGTTACATAATGGTAGCAAATAGAAATTTGTGGTAGAAAAAAAAAGAAAATTTAAAAGTAATAAATTTATTATTTTTACAGGTATTTGTCGATAATAATAGAATCAATATGATTGACATGTCGGAATTGGTCGATTACGAATCTGTGAATAGCATTTGGAAGACTTTTTCAATAATACTCACGGCACGATTGCAATCGATTAGTCATGAATAGCTATGCTGGTCGACACCAGTATAGCTATTCAGATTGACTGCTGCGTCAACCGTGTCGTCAGAAACTTCAAACTTTTAAGACCATCAGTGTAAGTTTTAACATTTAAATCAGAACAACAATAGTGATTGTTCATAAGCCTAAGAAGCGCTTGGACCGTGAGTGGTTCCACCCTAGTTTTAGACAATGAAAACGCCAAGAAGGAAAACTTTCGTTCCCAAACTGAACTCAAAGTTTACATGGACGGTAGTCGGAGAAAAGTCGCGTTCAAAAGAACCTCATGCAATGCAAATACAGAAACTTAATTCAGTGTTCGCAAGTTATTCAGTACATTAGGAAGCTAGCAACATTGAACAATGGTGAGAGCTGAAACATTCCGAGTGAAGTAAACTACGACTTTCTTCCACATAATTGGTTTTCAAACTCAGTACAAAATTGATGGATTGGCACCAAACTTGGTCGTGCAAATTGTTAATTATGAAAATTCTCCCGTCTTCAATTCAATGGTAGCTGAACAAAAGTTACCTGTTCGGAACAAATTTGTTTTGTGGCGTTTTTAAAGTTGTTTAACAAGGTTTAAGGAATGGCCTTTTAGAATTTGGTTTTGTGAATAATGTTTTTTGATTATTTGGTGTTGACTTGTAAGGAGTTTTATAATGAATTCGAAGCGGGTTTATTAATGACAGAGTTTTTGGGTTTGTGAGGGCGAGGGAGTTTTTTTTTAACTGACTTCAGAAAAGGAGAATCAATTTTACTGTATTTTTTGAAGTTATGAATATTCGGATTTTCAAAATATATGTATTTAATTTGATACTTATATAAGTCTTTGTAGTGAATAAACTTCTAATAGCTTTCGTTTTTATGGAGATTTATGGAGTTTGTTGTTTGTTTTGGAGATTTATGGATTTTATGGAGTTTGTTTTTTATGATCAGTTACAGACTTTTTGAAAACATCACTTAAAAATACAGTTTTCTTCATTTTTCACTTTTCATTCAGTCTTCAAATTTCTACTAGGTAAATAAATTCTCTCTATGTGGTCTCATATAAAAATATTAAAATATTTAATAAAATTTATTTAGTGGCAACACAAAACCCAAATACTAAATGAAACTTTTACCTATTATTTTTACAATAATTCATAATTATCCCTGTTCTTTTTAAAACTTTTATAAGCTTTATTTTTCCATTCAAATGAACAGGTAAAAGCTCCATGATTACTTTATGATAACAAAATATTCAGCTTTTTGTATCGTTTAAGGCTACTTTTTTATTCTGCACAATTTCTTTCATAAACGATTACAATATAAATAAAATATTACTCCGTTTATGAACATGGAGTTGCTAGAAGAGACATTGTTTATTTTTATACAAAACTAGCTTTTGCCCGGCTTCGTTGGCGTTAAATTCGGGGTAACACAGTTCTCCTTTCCTAATTTACAGGCACCTGCTACCTATGGTTTTTCCACTTGCGCCTTTTTTATTGTAATAGATAAATACGCCCTATTTTTTTCCTTTTATTCCCTCTTTCTCCCTCATATCTCAATCTTTTTTAAATGACGTATGTCCATCTCCAGGGTCCCAACTATCTCTGTACCTAAATTCATCAAAATCGGTTCAGCCATTTAGGCGTGAAGACGTAACAAGCAAATAAACAAACTCACTTTCGCTTTTATAATATTATAGTAAGGATGAGGTTGTCTTTGTCTGATGAGAAACGATGGAGTGGAAAGGTGGAGTACCTACACTTGCTTAGAAAAAAAAATACATTTGAACTTAGAAGTGATCCAGATTATAGTGATCAGGAAACAGGAAAGCTGGTAGTGAATGATGATGATGAATAAATAATGATTTCATTAATACACGTTCAACAGAGATTTTAAAGATTTATGAGAAATAAGCTGTATGTACACATAACTTGACGGCACAGTTGGTGCATTGGCTGATTGATCGACTATTGCGCTGTGTGTCTCGAGTTCGATCCACGATTTTGATCCCCACACGGAACAAATATTTGTATGACGAACAAGTAGTTGTTTCGGGTCTAGCTGTTTGTGAGTTTAAATGTTTGTAACAGCTCCCAAAATACAGGCGAAATTCCTAATATGGGGCAACGTTTTATAAAAAAAAAAAACTATGCAGTATAGTTATGCAATATTGGTGGACATACACTTAAGGTACATCACTAACGAACCATGCATCTATGCACTGTTTAATCGGGGTGAGGGGTCTAATATGAAGGGTGCTTTAAAATAACCACCATTAACGAGTGCTATTTTAACCACTTCAACCAAAAGGGCTCGATGATCCTATTTTTTAAATACAACTAGCTTTTGCCCGTGGCTTTGCTCGCGTTAAATTGGCGCCTGATTTGCAGATACCTGCTACCACAGGCGTGCACAGGGTCTAATGACCGGGTAGGCAGCGTATTTTTTTTCGCGAAAATTAGGAAAGATTCCGCAATTGCACGTGTTAGTTAGTCTTTTTTGCCGCGGAATAAAAATTATGTAAATCTGTAGGTATACCCCGAATGACTCCACACTGTTGTATTATTCGAATTAAATAACAGGCATGGAAAACAATATAATTTATTTGTGTGTATGCAACCACACAGCCAGGAGTATGTTTCATAATTTTTCTTATTAAATTTACGAGTTACATTACCTTTTTGCTGGGTTAATGCTGGTAATTCAAGCACACATCTACCTTTCGACACTATTTGAAGCTTTTCATTAAACGACAATTGAGAAAACCTACCATTTATTACTTTTAACAAACACACATTATAGAATTTAGAACAAATCGAACTGAATTTGCGATTCGTTAATTAATTATTCACAAAAAACAAATATTAACTGCAAACTTCACATAAACATTTCAAAATTTTGATAATAAAATGTTGAGAAATAAAATTGCATCACTTTCAACCGGAATTGTACATAGCTAATGACTTCTTCAACTTGTCGTATAATCTCTGTTGAGCGCCAATCAGTAAAAAGCTGAGCTGTACCGACCAATGCAACGAGCTGTTCATGTCGCAACGAATTGCGACATGAATCGCGGCCCCCGATTGGCTTCTCATGCCACAAGAGATACGTCGCTGTGTGAGCCATACACGACGTGTCTGTACACGAGGTTTTACACACACACGCATACTTCATGCCTACATTTATCAATGAACTAAAGGCACTATTGAAGTTTGCCTATAATTCGCTCGTGACGATCTGTTGAACGCGAAACGCCTGCCATAGTGTTAATTTAGGGCGTTGTGGAACGTTGCTATTATTTTTACGTTAGGAATTTATAAAAAAAGTTTAAATTAATTAGATATTTGTTTATTCTTTGATTTTTTTTCTTTCTTTGTTTACCTATGGAGTCTAGGGTCGGCAGTGTCTTTTTGCCTATAAGGAGTGCACGCCCCTGCCTGCTACCAGTAGTTTTTGCCCCTGTGCCTTATTGATTGTAATAGCAATGCTCAGTTTTTCCTTTTATTCACTCTTTTTCCTTTATTTCTCACTAAAATCGGTTTAGCCATTTAGGCGTGAAGACGTAACAAACAAACAAACTCACTTTCGTTTTTATAATACATATTAGTAAGTATTAGTAAGGATATCTGTCTTTTTACTTGTGTGTATGTAAGTATATTCTCATATTGTGTTTGATCATTATTTGCTTATGTTTTTTTCTCTTTTTTTTGTGCGTGTCTACATCTCTTTTTATTTACTCTCCTTTCGCAGGTATACTGGAAGAGATTTCTTTACAAAAAGTCATTACCTTTGTACTTATTTTCTGTATCCTGTCTTTTATTCCTGTATTCAGTGTAACATAAATCCTTACTAATATTATAAAAACGAAAGTGAGTTTGTTTGTTTGTTTGTTACCTCTTCACGCTTTAATGGCTAAACCGATTTTAATGAATTTTGGTACAGAGATAGTTGGGAACCTGGAAACGGACATAAGTTATTTTGGGAACCAGGAGACGGACACGGGATATTTAAAAAAAAAGAGAATGGGATATGCGGGAGAAAGAGGGAAGAAACGGGAAAACTTAGCGTTGCTGTTACAATTCACTAAGGCGCTACCGAATTTAACGCGAGCGAAGCCGCGGGCAAAAGCTAGTCGTTAAATAAATGAAAGCGTATTATACAAATAATAAAATCAACGCAACGTCTCATCCAGCATCTTTAAATCTTTAGATGGCAGTAAATAAAAGTACCCCGTCCCGATAATACGGGAGACGATAGATATTAATCATCCCCTTAGCTCTGGATTTATTCCTTTTTTTCTTTACCCTTTGCACGAAATATCATTGAATTTAATCGCGAAGACTTTTATTTTTTTCCTTTTGCCGTTTATGCTTATTGCGTATTGATTCCTTTTGGTCTCTTTTTATTTTATTCTTAAATCATACCTATTATATTATCATCTAGGCAGA
Organism: Ochropleura leucogaster; assembly: GCA_958449745.1. Classification (NCBI taxonomy): domain Eukaryota; kingdom Metazoa; phylum Arthropoda; class Insecta; order Lepidoptera; family Noctuidae; genus Ochropleura; species Ochropleura leucogaster. Next base: position 2,851,966 of record OY288220.1, on the reverse strand, counting down.
TGATTGATGCTTTTTCCGGCCAGATCAGCTTCCAGTCTTACCGAAAGTAGCTGATTATCAGTAGTTTACATGAAACAACTGCCTATCTGACCTCCACAACCCATTAAGTAACTGAGTAATATCTTTCTGGTAAGACTGATTGTCAGACTTTCGAGAAACTAGTTGCTTGTGACGACTATCAAAGATCTACAAAACTGCCGGGAGATATTGTGGAAACACCTCTTCTACATATTGAAAGTATTTTTCCTTTATGTTTAAACAAAGAAAAAAATCCGTCCAAGAGCGAGTCAGACTCTTACACCGAGAGTTCCGTACATTTTTTTAAACGTAACCCTGCAGAAGGATTTTCTCCTATATTGTGGGTCCATTTACAAACATTTAAACTCACATACACAAACAGTCAAACCCGAAACAACTATCTCTAGGTAATACAAATATTAATTTCAACTCTATATTAGGTACTAGCCACCGCCCGCGGCATCACCCGCGTGATATCGAAAAAAAATATCCTATGTGTTATTCCAGATTATGATCTGATACTACCTCTGTGCAAAAATTCATCAAGATCCGTTCCATACATCCAAACATCCATCCTCACAAACATTCGCATTTATAATATTAGTAGGATTTTATAGTACTAGCTGTTCCACGCGGTTTCACCTACGCTGCTCAGCACCTGTTGGTCGTAGCGTGATGTTATATAGCCTATAGCCTTCCTCAAGAAATGGACTATCCAACACTAAAAGAATTTTTCAAATCGAACCAGTACTTCCTGAGATTAGCGCGTTCAAACAAACAAACAAACAAACTCTTCAGCTTTATAATATTAGTATAGATTGATCGACAGATAGACCAACAACAAAGCGATCCAATTAGGCATACATTTTTCCTTTTGAGGTGCAGAACCTTAAAAAACTGAAAAAACTCCAGTCTCCGTATAACAAACACTTCAATTCGATTCGAGAAATCGTTTGTCCATCTCTTTTTGCCAATACAAAAACGAGTGAGACAGTCGTCTGACTCGAATCGATATCGAATCGAAACGTTTGTGAATACGGGGACAGGTAAGAATACCCTGAGACTCTAAATCTCAACCGTTCGCAATTCTCTAGAGGAAGGTATAATTTACTGTCGCGGAAAGCAGTTTGTTATAGAAAAATAAACTTTCCTCCATCAATAATAAGTTTCCAGTTTGTTGAAATTGTTTTCGTTGTTGAAACCTATTTAGGTTGGGATTATAATGTTAGATTCTCTTTTCACACCTTTTCTTGTTTTTTGGAGTTTACTCCTTAAGAACCGATTTTCATATATAAGGCGCCCGGTATGAGAAAAATCCGTGGGGTAAAACCTACTAAAGTAACGAAAATGTGTCACGGTTTTGGTGCGCACCTTTAGTGCGCAACTTTCTAACTTGGCTGTGAGTGTATTAAGAAGTACATATGGTACGCTGTATAGGCGACTATACCTATATACTATATGTTATTGGGCTTGTTTGTTTCTATCAGTGTCGATGTATTTATATTGCAATTTTTTTTCATTAATTTGTGAATTTACCCTTTCATAATATGATATTAATCTTTTTTCAGTTGAATAAACTCTTTTTGCGTACGGTTAGATACTCGTACTTAAGGAGTAAACTCCAGTCGTGCGTCGGAGCTGACACACACACTTCTTTTTATAACACGCTTTTATTATTTTTATCTGTAACTAACTATGCATGAATTAAAGGACAATGTCCAAAATGGTCCTGTGCAATAAAGAGTGTCGAAATACATCTGCCTAGCCTTTTCCCAACTATGTTGGGGTCAGATTCTAGTCTAACCGGATGCAGCTGAATATCAGTATTTTACATGGAGCGCATATCTGACCTCCACAACCCAGTTACTAGGTAATACGATACCCCTTTGTAAGGCTGGTTGTCAGACTTTCGGAACACTGACTACCTGTAACGACTGTCAAAGATCGACAAATGACAGCCGGGACCAACAGCTTAACGTGATTTCTGAGGCACGGAGGAAACTCGGTATGTAACGGGTGGTCACCCATCCACAGACCAACCTAGGCAAGCGCGGCTTAACCTAAAGATCGACCCAAGTGGCTGCCATTTAGCCACGAGCTCCTCCTCCAAAGAGTGTCGGAAATACCTACACGATAGTTAATTGTCTTTTTTTAACATTTAAGTTGCAAATACTTCTGTAACATGGACTAACTGTATGCCAAAATGTACATTTTGTACTATTTTACGCGACTAAAAAAAATCGAAAGAAAAACCTATATTAAATAAATAACTTAAAACTAAAATAATAGATTAAACTGAAGATCATTTTAACGTAAACCATGACTAAAGAAGAAAAACAACTACTTAATATTAATATTATTTTCATAGAATTCCTGTTTATTTTGAACCCACACAACCCAGCTACTACGCAACAAACGTTAATTAATACAATTAATGTTAATTAGATTAAAAACAATACGTAAAATATTTTCTTGTAGACGAAAATAACTTTCTAAAAATATAAATAATATTATGCCAAGCTTCGTTCAGTAACAAGAACAGCTACCCTACCATGACGTCTTAAAGCAGAACTTTTTACGCTGAGGAAAAGAGACAGAGCTATACAGGGTGTCTAGCACCATCTCTTTCTCACACAGGAATAAGAACTGCTATAAGATGTTATGGTAACCCTGCTGAAGTCAATTGAGTCAAGGATGAGATAATTTCGTTTCTCATTTAATTTTGGCAATTTACATGTTTAAGTAATTACGAGTATTATGTTCTTAAAAGCTTTTTGGGTCCTAAATTAAGTACGTAGAGTACTTAAAACTATCTTGAACTAAATAAATTAAAATGTTGTATAAACACCGAGATAAATGTTGGTGAAATTTTATTTTACTAATATATAGTTTTCGTTTTACTTATATAATTATATTTACGTATATTTTGCTTATATAATATTATAAATGTGTATATTTGTCAGGATAAATGAATGAACGGATGTATGGATGTTTGTTACTCTTTCATGTCAAAACGGCTGAACGGATCTTGATGAAATTTGGCACAGAGGTAGATTATGGTCTGGAACAACACATAACATACTTTTATTTCGATATCACACGGGCGAAGCTGCGAGCGCCAGCTTGTATAGCTATAATTAATTAGTAAAGTGGTAGTGGTCAAATCAATTGAAGATATTTGAAAAAACGTTCAAATATCTTCATTTGATTTGAATACAGTAAAAGGCTTAAATTACCAAAATCTTGTAAAACCATCATCTCTTAGCCCTTGTCCTATTCTATTTGGGTCGGCGCAACACGTTTTCTTCTTCCATTCTCCCCTATCAGACGTCACGGTATCGTTTACTCATTTCTCCTTCATATACCACTAGCTTTTGCCCGCGGCTTCGCTCGCGTTAAATTCGGGGTAACACAGTTTCCCTTGCGCCTTATTGATTTGTAATAGCAACGCTACGTTTTCCCTTTTCTTCCCTCTTTCTCCCTCATAACCCACTTTTTTCAAAAAAATATTAAGCCTATGTCCGTCTCCTGGTTCCCAACTATCTGTGTGCCAAAATTCATCAAAATCCGTTAAGCCATTAAAGCGTGAAAAGGTAACAAACAAACTCACTTTCGCTTTTATAATATTAGTAAGGATTTCTTTCACAATCCATCCATTATTTCTTTGGCCATCCTCTCCTCTATCCATCAACATTTATAACTAGACACACTTTTAGTCACATGCCTTTTATGATAAAACAAAAAAAAATATTGCATTTAAATTAAAAAGTCGCAGCTACATCCTGATTTCTGCCATTCTCCTTTTTTTGTAAAGGAGAGTGGCAACTGTGCTATAACAAACAATTCACTTGTGCCGTAAGGTAAACACATTCTATAAATAAAGGTACTTGTTTGTGTACAATCTAATGAACAAATAAGTACTCAACTGAAATTGACTTTCATCTCACAAACACGGAAAGACAATAAAGGAAAATGATTTCAATGGCATCAAAAAATGGATTGATGTATGTAAAGAATATATTAAAATTATTTTTAAGAGTAAGCTAAGCACCCATTTATGTCGTATGTCGTCTAATACGTAGTAGCTGTCACTTTTTTTTTCACCTTAATATTCATAAATATTTTTTTAACATTGTTCAGATTCGACATTAAAGTATTGTTTCAATCATTCAAGTAATTATATTATTTTTTCAGGACACCAAGACCCTTTTTTTGGGGTCGGAAATCATCAAATAACTTCCCCCGCTTTGAGGGAGCGGCGGGCAGTGTCAGACTTGTACTGACTAAAACCCACCCATGTTCCTTCTATTGCCCTATAATATAGGGCAATAGAAGGAACATGGGTGGAGAAAAGAGATGCCGCGGCCCCGGAACATATAGGGCCTATATGTTCCGGGGCCGCGGCATCTCTTTTGAACAACCCACAACCCCGCTTTGCTGACATCTCTTTGAGACACGCGTGAAATACAAACGCGCCGTCGACACGGCGTGTCGTCAATAGACGGACGGACGGTGAGCTACCCATTGCTCACCGTCCACAGGCCCGCACACCAAGACACTTTACAACATCTTCTTTTTTGAAAATATTTGTATTTGTATTTTTCAAAACAATGTACTAAGCATGTTGACTGAATTTAGTAAGGTGCTAGTTTCATAACATCTCAAATGTGTTTTATTTATTTTGATTTAAGTATATCGAGGCAAATGTTATTAGATGTGTAGTGTGGGTGTGTGTGTATGTTTAATTTGTTATATGTAGCATTTTTCTATAAATTAAATTTATTAGCCAGTCTGTTAGCCATTTATATTTGCACTAGCTTCTGCCCGCGGCTTCGCCCGCGTTAAATTCGGTATAACACAGTATCTGCCACCTGCAGTTTTTGCCCTAGCGCCTCATTGATTTGTAATAGCAACGCGAAGTTTTCCCTTTTCTTCCCTCTTTCTCCCTCATATCTCACTTTTTTTTAATGCTTATGTCCGTCTCCTGGTTCCCAACTATCTCTGTACGAAAATTCATCACAATCGGTTTAGCCATTAAAGCGTGAAGAAGTAACAAACAAACAAACTCACTTTCGCTTCTATAAAATTAGTTATTATTTGTTCTTTGTTACACTAAATAAATGTAACGCCTTAGAAGTTTTATTGTATTAACACAGATAGCAAAATAAACTAGCACCATATTGCATAATTATATGAGAATTATCTTATCATGTTCTCTTTTGTTTTGACGGGCCTGTTGGTCTAGTGGATAGTGGCCCTGACTGCTGAGCCGGAGGTCGTGGGTTCGATTCCCACCTAGGACAAACTTTGTGTGATGAGCATGATTGTTTGTTCTGTGTCTGGGTGTGATTTATCTATAATATGTATATATTTATAAATTATATAAGTATGTATATCAGTTGTCTGGTTACCATAACACAAGCTCTGCTTAGCTTGGGATCAGATAGCCGTGTGTCAGTTGTCCCAAGATATTTATTTATTTATTATTTCGGTCCGTCTGTCTGTCTGTCCAGACCCCTTATTTAAGGAACGCGTGTAAACGCGTAGTATCGAGTTGAAATTAGTCTGTGGTCCATTCATGCTAAAAATACAATTAACCCTCTAAGTTTACGCAGTCAAAAGATCAGTAAGCCTACCATGACTAAAGCAGAACTTATTCCACTGAGCTAAAGAGATGATGCTAGATACCCTGTATAGCTCTGTTTCTTACCCTCAGTGAAATAAGTTCTGCTTTAAGACGTCATAGTAGACGTCTATAACCTGGGGGTCTTCAAGTCAAGAGTGAATAGGTTATTTCTAGGTAAGCGTGCTTCATCGTCGACCACATCATCACTTACCATCAGGTGAGATAGCGGTCAAACGCGAGCCTATCAATAATAAAAAAAAAAAAAAATAGTAGGGTAGGGTCGTTTAAGTCGCAAGTTTGTACGGAATACTTTGTGCGCGAGACTGACTCACTCTTGTTTAGAGTACGTCAAATACCTCATCAAACAAAATTACTTCACCTTGTAAAAGAGCCTTACGAAATATAAAAAAATACATATATATTTTATTATGAATACCATGTCAGTGACACGCACCGTATCATTTTCAGGAAATTAATTTAATATCCTCTAGAAATTGAGATGATTTCTCCTCTTTGAATTTCATAAGCTCACGAGGGGAGGACATACATTTTGAGAAGTATGAGTGTCTATTTTTCATCAAAGCTTTATTTGGTTAGAGGAGTAATGAGTATTTTATTGACTGCTGCGTAGGTCTTGCGATTGTGACTGCTGATCACGAAGTGCCGATTTTTTTTTTTAAATCGCGTGGCATAGTTACTTTGGGCTATCGTTAACTCTAACCCGCGTAATGATTGCAAATATATCTTTTCCTCCCCTTTTCTTCTCTCTTTCTTCCCCTTTTCTCACTTTTATTTAGCCTATGTCCGTCTCCAGGGTCCCAACTATCTCTCCCAACTATCCCAACTATCTCTGCACCAAAATTCATCAAAATCAGTTCACTATTTAGGCGTGAAGACAAACAAATAAACAAACAAACTCAATTTCTCATTTATAAAATTAGTACCTACGGGTATTAGTAAGGATTATAATATAATATTAAGTAGGATATTAATATCCGATTATGATTCTGCTTAAGCGGGCTATTTAAGATCCCTAAATCCCGCTTCACACAAAAATATTTCATCCCATTGTGATACCTTAAAATGTATGTCATCCTTACCACACCTAAATATGGAAGCAACCACTTTGAAATCGACGATGGAAAACATCTCGACAACTGTCAATCTGGCGTATAAATATAGGAAGGGATTCGATTAGCTTGTCAATAACATAAGTGGGCATATATTTGAACATTCGGCGCCGCCATCTTGGATTTCCGCTTTTATTATGACAGCAGATTTTTACCGGATTTCTTCCAAAATTGAAAATGGAACATAAACGCCTTTGTTTTTATTCAATTTGAAAAACGAAATTGGAAGGCTAGCTAGAAAATATTTTTGGTGTGTTGTAATTTAAAGACTAAGAAAGCTAGGCACCAGACTGTACAATAAGTTGCCCAAACAAATTAAGGAGTGCAAAAACCTCAATGAATTTAAAAACAGATTATCACTATTATTGATTGATAAAGTGTGTTATTCAGTTAGCGAATTTCTTAATGACAAACTTTTAGAATGTTGTCATTCTATTTATTTATTCTTGCTTATAATTACTTGTTTTGAGATGACTAACGCTTTGTACATGTATTTTTAATAATGACATCTAGCTGCCATTTTATATAATCTAATGTTATCATTGTTATTGCGTTTTACTTTATATGAATTTAATTTAATGTACTTATTTTTTGTAAAAAAAAAAAATTGTAAGTATGCCTAACGGCGGAACATAGATAGTTTCTGCCTCTACTCTATTTATTTTTTACTTACGTTCACAAAACAAATGAGTTTGAATTTGAATTAAATTTTTGTAAACAAAAACATGCTTAAAGTAAGGATATTTATTTTGCTCGTAACCCTACTTTACTGTCAATATCAGTTTGATTGACATCAATGGAATATTGTTATTATTTGAATGTGTTTTTTTTCGTCTACACCTGCTATTTCAAGATTTACTTTTGTCACACGAAGAAAAGTCGACACCGACTTTCCTTGTAATGTAACAAAAAAAGAATAAAATGTGTTTTGTTTTGTGCCAGCACCTTTTGTGTACAACGAAGTTATACCGTTTCATTGTACGTATTTTTTTTTTATTTTAAACTTTGCCCCACACTAGGAATTTCTCCTGTGTCGTGGGTGCGTTTACAAACATTTAAACTCACATACATAAAGGGACGTCAGGACAGTCCACAATATCATTTGGATCCATAGTCGATTATATTAGGACGCAGGTAATCGGGCGAGGAGAATCAAACGACGTATTACACACAAAATATAATCAGGGTCTTATTACAAAATGATTAGGAACACTAAATAACTTTTGAACACTGAACACTGACAAAGACACTCCACCAAAAACGTAGCGCGTATTCGTGATGCGAACGGATTGCCGTTCCGATTCGAACTGAGCGTCGCACCAGTCTTTTCTCCCACACTAGCTCTTGGTGTTGCGTCAGAGTGAATGACAATCGATTAGTTCAACAGATGGCGCTTGGCATATCCGGTTGACATTCACACTTAAATAATCTTCATATAATCAAACGTGCCGTCACGGCCAGACTGACATTAGCACGTCCTCGTGCTGCTCCGTTTCTTTTAGCGTTGAGTTACTCTGCAACAATAAGAAAATAAAACCCGCTGGGATTACCACTTTCATTTAACTCGTCCTATTCCAACTAAGGCGTCCTTTCGACCAGCCATCATCTCCTATGATGGACATGGACCGGACAACCTAGCCCTCAACTAGCCATCTCATACGACTTCTCGTCCTATCCGAACGAACACTGGCTAAGGCGTCCTTTCGACCAGCCATCATCTCCTATGATGGACATGGACCGGACAACCTAGCCCTCAACTAGTCATCTCATATGACGTCGCCTAGCTCAAAGAGTGACAGTATCCTTTCGACCAGTCGTCATCTCATATGACGACATGGACCGGACAACTGGCACTCTACCCGTCATCTCATATGACGACATCTTTAACAGTCTAACATCGTCAATTAATTCTCACATATCTGATATTACTTACCTTGAAGTTCCTCACGCTCAGATGCTGAGAGGGTTACGGAGCTTGCGGTTTCAGTACGACCGCTAGATACTGATATTGTGTCGCTATCATCGTCTGATGTAAGCGTTACTGTCCTATCAACCTGGCTCCGCCCTGCCGTCTCGGCCTCCTGATCATTATTAATTAACGAGGTAGCTATCTCTACTAGACCATCATGGCCCCGGGGTACTAGACGCAGATTTTCGTGAGCATATTTGTAAGTTCGATTAGACCCATCAATGTTTTTCAGCTCATACCGATCATTTTCTAAAACCTTAGTAATTAAAAACGGACCTTTGAATTTTTTGTGAAGTTTAGTCTGATTGCGCTCGTTATTTTTTATAAAAACATACTCGCCTAAAGAAAATGGCTTCACGACTGCCCTGCCTCGATTGAACCGTTCTACTTCTGCTGAAGCTGCTTTCTCAATGTTATCTGAGGCATTACGTCGGATGGTGTCCAAGTCTGATCGAGGTTGGGGTTCGGAATCTAACACAATTTTTGACATACCTAACGATTGAGCTTTTATCCCAAACATCAGTTCTGTGGGTGAATATCCGGTTACCCTTGACCGCGTACTGTTTAGAGCTAACTGCACATCTAGAAGTTCATCTCGCCAGGTTTTGTTCGGATCGTTCTCAATTATGGTGAGAATACTTTTCAATGTGCGCATTACGCGTTCTACCTGACCGTTTGCTCTACTAGATCCTGTTGCTATGAGATGAAGGTCTATGGAATGGTCTCTACAAAATTCTCTAAACTCGGCACTTATATAACATCTTCCTTGGTCAGCTATAACGCGTTTAGGTGCTCCAAAAAGGCATACCGCTTTTTTGAGAGCTTTAATTGCACTTGCTGAATCTAACAAGGGAGTATATTCAAGGAGAACATATTTAGTGAAGGAATCGATAATTACTGATGAATATTCTTTGCGATCGCTTTTCCCACTGAGTTTACCCGTGATATCAATGTGTACGGTATGCCAAGGAGTGGAAACTTTAGGAATCGGATGAAGTCTAATCTGGGTAGCACCCGACGGACCCTTCGAAGCTTTGCATACTATGCAAGAATCTACAAATTTGCGCACTAGTTTTGACATTTGTGGGAACCAATATTGCTCGTAAAGTTTGTCTAGAGTCTTTTCAGTGCCCAGGTGCTTAATCTCTGTATGGACGTGGTTGATTAAGGTCCAAGTGAGGGAGCGCGGTACAACGGGGAGCCAAAAGCTACTTTTGTTACGCTCAATTTTCCTATAAAGAATCCCTTTTCGAACATCGTAAGTTTGGGCAACGGCTTCAGGAAGCTCTTTGTTATTGTGCTTGTTAATTAGGTCTTGTACTTCGCTATCTCGCTTTTGTTCAACTGTCAGCCAGCCCTGATGAAGTTCAACGAATTGGATAGACTTGTTTCTTTTGGACAGATTGGTACAGGGATAGTTGGCAGAAGGTTTCTCAAGTGGATTTCTGGAGAAGAAATCAGCGTGTCCCATGCTATTCCCTTGCTTGTGAACAATTTCAAAGTCATAAGCTTGGAGGAAAGCCCACCATCTGTGGACTCGGGGTGTAAGATCGGTTTTAGACTTTGATGCCTTGAGAGAATTGCAGTCAGTGAAAACTGTAAAGTGCTGTCCATACAAATAATGTCTGAAATGTTCAACCGCTCGGACTACTGCCAAGGTTTCAAGTTCGTAGGAATGGTAACGAGATTCGGTTTCGGCTGTCCGACGGCTAAAGTAGGATATCACATGAGGCAGATTATTACGTCGCTGAATCAGTATGGCACCATACCCTTCCGAGCTCGCGTCTGTATGAAGCTCTACTGGAGTTTTGGGATCGAAGATAGTCAAGACTGGCTCTGACGTCAATATGTTAACTATGGTTTTGTGTATATCACTATGTTGGCTCGTCCAAGTAATCGGACCTTTCAGTTTCGTAAGAGGGTATAAAGATCCTACTAAGCGGGTATAATTCGGAATAAAACGACGAAAATAAGATGCGAGACCTAAAAATTGACGAACTTGACTGGCTGTTCGCGGGGCGGGTGCGTCTGAAAGGGCTTGTACCTTCCTAGGGTTGGGAGTTACTTGACCTGATTTTACAACATAACCTAAGAAATCTACTTCGTTTTTCATGAATTTACATTTATGAATGTTTAAAGAAAAACCCGATTCAGAAAGAGCTTTTAGTGTAAGATCTAAACGTGCAAGGCCGCGCGTAACGTCATCAGAATAACAAAGAACATCGTCCATATATGCCAATGCTACTGTATCTTTAAGCGAACCTAGAGCTTTGTTAATACACCTTTGATATACCGACGCTGCATTTCGTAGGCCAAAAGGCATGGCAAGGAACTCATATTGCCCTTCGGGGGTAACGAAAGCTGTTCGAGCTATGCTATCGCTCTCGGGATCTATCAAAATCTGATGGTAGCCTGATGCCATGTCCAATGACGAAAAATAACAAGCACCATGCAGACGATCTATTTGCTCATCAATTATCGGTAACGGGTAATGTTCTGGCCGGGTATTAGCATTAAGCTCGCGATAGTCTACACACATTCTATCAGAGTTGTCTTTTTTTTTAACGAGTAGTATCGGACTGGCAAAGGGTGACGTGCTCTCGCGAATTACTCCTGCTTCTAAAAGATGTCTTATTTTATCCCTAACTATCTCCTTTTCTGCTGGTGACAACCTATAAGGACGCCGCTGAACAGTCTTATTCGGGTCAATTAACTCTATTCGCATAACGCCTGTGGTGACGCGACGTGTTGGTATTCTTTCTATAAAGAATTCGCGGTATTTTTGCAATAATTCTATGAGGGCTACTCTATTATCACCTTGTAAATCTGTATCAATGTTACTGAAATCGTAATGACACGATTTCTCTACAATACCAACCTCCCTACGTAACGAGAAATTAATGCGCTCATTACTAATTTTAACTTCAACACACTTGTCTAAAATGTCCCTGCCTATAATAACCGGTTCACTAATAGCAGTGTTGGGAACTACATGGAACAACACATGCAATTGAATGCCTTCAACATTGATGGGGCTAAGTATTTGCGAGTCACACTTCACTACATTATTATCTCCGATACCCGTGAGATATACGAGTTCATTACATAATGTACCCGGTAGCCTGCTAGCTAAGTCAGAAATCACCAGTGAACAAGCGGAGCCACTATCGAAAAGAAAAGAAACGAGCTCACCCGTGGACGTAGTAAAGGTGCCGGTTGCTGGCCTTCGCTCGCATAGGTGGACCTCCCTGACAGCCGGTTTCTCGTTGTTCCCTTTGCGATCAGGACACGCTGAAGCGACGTGTCCTTGTTGACCACAAACGTAACAAGTGACAGGGCGCGGATGGACTTGCATCTTCACAGGCTGCTCAGCTGTCTTCGTAGCGGCCTTAGCAACAGGCTCTTCCCGTCGTTTGCGACAGTCCACGGCTCGATGACCAGGTATACCACACCGGTGGCACGCTCCAGTAAAGCGTGGTTCATTGTAGCGGCTTTTTTTCACTTCAGTCTCATTACTCTCCTGTCCATCGTATTTTCGTTTCGATGAAATACCGTTGAGTACCCGTAACAACTGTGCTCTGGTAGATATATTACAAGATTGTAGCTCGCGTCGTATAAAACCATCTTTTTGGCATAGTACAGAAGCTACAAATCCTGTGATTACATCTTCTGACATTTCGGTGCGAGGGATGCGCTCTATCATGCTCCAGACACGTGTTGCAGCTTCACTCGCGGTTTCTTTCGTACCGAGTTGGAATCTTAATATCTCGTCGAAGTAGTCTTGCGGTAGCATCGGTTTCCCAAATTTTGCTAGGAGTAATTCCTTTATGGGCATCCATGTTAACTGTGAAGTTTGCAATTTGGTTAGACACGTGGCTGCTCGACCTCTCAGGGCGTGTGTAAGCGCCAGCAAAAGTTCCGCACCATCTAGTTTTCTACTATTCACTACTATTTCCGTTATCCTGCACCAACCTTCTATGTCCGAATCTTTTTCATCTGGGTCAAACCGCACTAGTTGTATTGTCATGCGGTCTGTATTTTCAGTGAGCGGCGGTGTCTTCAAGAGGCGAGATAATAAAGCTTCCATGTTGCGCAATAAATTGTGCGACGAAGCCACGTCCACATTGCTATCTTCTCCTTGTGAATGCCCTTCGCATCCCACTTCTGATAAAGGGACGTCAGGACAGTCCACAATATCATTTGGATCCATAGTCGATTATATTAGGACGCAGGTAATCGGGCGAGGAGAATCAAACGACGTATTACACACAAAATATAATCAGGGTCTTATTACAAAATGATTAGGAACACTAAATAACTTTTGAACACTGAACACTGACAAAGACACTCCACCAAAAACGTAGCGCGTATTCGTGATGCGAACGGATTGCCGTTCCGATTCGAACTGAGCGTCGCACCAGTCTTTTCTCCCACACTAGCTCTTGGTGTTGCGTCAGAGTGAATGACAATCGATTAGTTCAACAGATGGCGCTTGGCATATCCGGTTGACATTCACACTTAAATAATCTTCATATAATCAAACGTGCCGTCATACACAAACAGCCAGACCCAAAACAACTATCTGCAGGTCATACAAATATTTGTTCCGTGCGGGAATCGAACCCGCGACACGCTGCGCGGTAGTCGATCGCTCAGCCACTGCGCCAACCGTGCCGTCAAGTGCCGTCAATTTATTTCAATTGGATTCCGCGGAGTGGGTCTAAATTAACTTCTTAGATTTGTCTACATGCTTACAGGAGAGATTAATAAAAGCGTGTTAAATAAAACAGGCACTTAGGACAAAATACAATCTGCCGGGGTTGCGGGTTGTTCGAAAGAGATACCGCGGCCCTAGAATGTAAAAGACAATAGAAGGAAAATGGGTTTTTTTTTTTTTCGGGTGGGAAATCATTCAATGACTTCCCCCGCTCTGGGCGGAGCGGGGGGGCATGTTAGACTTGTACTGACTAAAACCCACCCATGTTCCTTCTATTGCCTTTTACGTTCCGAGGCCACGGTATCTCTTTCGAACAACCCGCAACCCCGGCAGGCGGAGGCTCTGGCAGGCCCCTCTGCTTTGCTCTGACTCTCTTTGAGGCGCGCGTGAAACACGAACGCGGGTTTTAGTCGGTACAAGTCTGATACTCCCCCCCGCCGCGGGGAAAGTTATTTGATGATTTCCCATCTGCAAAAAAAAGGACAAAATACAATTCCTACCGTATCGACGCCGCGTTCGTGTTCCTCGTGCGCCTCAACGAGATGACGGCAAAGCAGAAGCGGGCCTGCCGGGGCCACTGCCTGCGGAGGTTGCGGGTTGTTCGAAAGAGATACCGCGGCCCCGGATCACAAAAGGCAAAAGATTGTCCAAACATGGATGAGTTTTGGTCACCAAAAATCTGAAACTCCTCCTTTTTCCGCCTACAAGGGAAGTTATTTGATAATTTTCCATCCGAAAATAAAATTAACACAATACTTCATCAAGTGACAAGGACAAGAAAAGGACGAAAGTGTCATCTAACTAACACACGGACATTAAATACACATAAATTTCCGACATTCTTCCATGAAAATTAAATCCCTTAAATTAAATCTTTAATCTCCCCTGTAAGCATACCTTTCTCAACCCTTGTCAAGAGGGGTTTAATGTCCGGAGAAACGCGGCCACTGCATTCTTGCAGTGGTTTAATAATTTATTATTCAGAGTAATGTATTACATATTGGAATGTCATTAGAACCTTACTGTCAGTGGTTAAGCTGTTAACGTACGTACGTAATTACGTTGTAATTCGTGTTTCTTTTGAAACAATAATACTTTTCTAAATCAATTGAGGAAATTTGTCATTGCGTTCGAGGCGGAATTCACACACAAGCCGTAAGCCAAGGGTGTTATGGAGTCGAGAGCAACACTAACAAATTTTCATGGTAACCGAACGATTATTGATTCATAAATTACTAGGTATAAATTAATGTTTGTTTTTATTCCCCGAACTTTATCTTACCTCTTTAGAACTAACATAATTATCAATTTGTTAATACGCAAATTATTTTAAAAATTATCATACTTATTTGTGATATTTTGTTGATAAATCAACTTACTTTTTTTTTTAATAAAGATGAAGGTTTTAAAAACACGAGTTTCGTTGATCTAAAAAAATACAGTTGTTCAATATTTGTGATTGGTTCATAGATATAGATAAAAAATCAGAAAAAATAATTTTATTATATCTCATCCGAAAAAACAAAGTTTTGATGTGTATATGAAATTTATTTCTCCTAAATTATTCTCTTAATTAAAACAAAAATCGCATCAAATTTCATTAAAAAGACCTCCAGACAAAAAAAATGAATTTGAAAAAAAAGTGTGTGTGTCAGCTCCGACGCACGACTAGAGTTTACTCCTTAAGTACGAGTATTTAACCGTACGCAAAAAGAGTTTATTCAACTGTTGTAATTCACAAATTAATGAAAAAAAATAGCAATATAAATACATCGACACTGATAGAAACAAACAAGCCCAATAACATATAGTATATAGGTATAGTCGCCTATACAGCTTACCATAAATGTACGTCTTAATACACTCACAGTCAAATTAGAAAGTTGCGCACTAAAGGTGCGCACCAAAAACGTGACACATTTTCGTTACTTTAGTAGGTTTTACCCCTCGGATTTTTCTCATACCCGGCGCCTTATATATAAAAATCGATTCTTGTGGAGTAAACTCCAAAAACAAACACGAAAACTGACTTCAATTACTGATATAATAATAAATAACAATCTTACCTTGTCGATATTAGACATTCTTGTTCTAACAGAATCTAAATTTGGATATTAATATAAACATAGAATTTTGTTTAATAAAATAGAGCGTAGGCGGTGAGCTAAATTTAATAATAGCGTTTTTCGGGATCCGTAATCAAAGGGTAAAACGGGACCCTATTGCTAAGACTCTGTCCGTCCATGATATTATATCACACTAGCTGTGCCCAGCGGTTTCACTCGCTGCCCACTTAGGGCTATGAAAAATAGATGTTGGCCAATTCTCAGACCTACCCGATATGTACACAAAATTTCGTTTAAATCGGTCCAGCCGTTTCGGAGGAGTATGGGAACGAAAACTGAGAGAACAACACGAGAATTTTATTTAAAAGATAATTTTTATCGAGTATTCATTTTCCATTGTTACTAAAAGATTAGCAAATCATCCATATATAATAGACATAGAGAAAACAAAAATGTATTACAAATGTAATGTAAAAATGTATGACGGGCCTGTTGGTCTAGTGGTTAGTGGTCCTGACTGCTGAGCCGGAGGTCGTGGGTTCGATTCCCACCCAGGACAAACTTTGTGTGATGAGTTTTGTTTGTTCTGTGTCTGGGTGTGATTTATCTATAATATGTATGTATTTATAAATTATATAAGTATGTATATCAGTTGTCTGGTTACCATAACACAAGCTCTGCTTAGCTTGGGACCAGATAGCCGTGTGTGAGTTGTCCCAACATTATTTATCATTATTTATTTATTTATTATAGACGGTAACTCATAAACTCCCTTAGCAATATAAATAAAATTGATATGAGACCACCTGGGAAGTATACCCACCTTAACAAAAAAAAAGAATTTTGTCTTTGAGTGAACATGCATAAAAAAAGATTCCGACGAATTAAGAATCTTTTTTTATTTGCAAAACTATTTGCATCTTATGTCTTTGAATCCCTCGCCACCTCTCAGGATTTTACTTTAGAAACCCTCGCTACGCTCATGATTCAATCATAGTATATTATTATTTAGTACTTCAGAGTAATACATCCCATCACTAAACATGTCTGTGTAGTCCTACATGGCTGCGATATTCAGGGTAAAGCCTTAAAGGCTTTCAGTCATGATCAGAAATCGAGGTAACGTTCCAGATTGAAGATGAATGGCACAATTTGACTAATGTCACCCGCACCTTACTACAGAGATTCAAGGAGGTTATACTACTAAAATATAGACATTCTAATAATGAACAAATGAAATCTTTTGTTCATAAGTCTTTGAAATTGCTAACAACCTCTCCGGGGAATGAATTCAATACGAACCATCGTCGAAATATGAACGAATGAATGAATGGTTCTCTTACTCAGGGTACATTTAATATTGATGAATGAAATGTATCGGTTATTCTGGGAATTCGTTAGTCGATTGCGGGAATTGGATTTCCTAACTTCAATATTTCGATATAGTTTCGAAAAATGGGGTCAAAGGAAAGTAAACTTTTATTGGTTTTGTGAAAACAAACTCGGGCAGTCAAAAAGTGAGACAATAGTGATAACTAAGGTAAATATTAGTTCGAGCGGACCGGGGCTCCTTTTAAGCAGCTCCTGCCCATTTTGAGGGGGCAAAACGCCTCCTGCCGTAGGCTCTATGCAGGAGTCGTGCTATCCATGTCCCTTCACGGGGCCAAAAGCTCACCGTGTAAAGAGATACCGCGACCCCAGAACATAAAGGACAGTAGAAAGAACATGGGTGGGTTTTGGTCAGTACAAGTCTGATACCCCCCCCCCCCCCGAAGGTATATGATGATTTCCCATCCGCAAGAAAATAAGGAATTATTAGTGGAACGGTGGGAAATTTCTGACTTTTCTCACTTTTGTTTATTTTTAAGGTTCCGCGCCTCAAAAGGTAATAACGGAACCCTTATAGAATCACTGTGTTGTCCATCTATCAATACCTTTTATCTCGGAAAACTGTGGTATCGATTTGAAATGAAAATCATATACTCGAGTCTGTGGTCCATTGAAGCTATGAAAAAATCTACGCAGTCAAAAGATATAGCCATTTATATCCAAGTTTATTGCGCGATTCCGACTCGCACTTGACTTTATTTATCCCATAGAAAAGTTGTAATAAATTATGTATTTCTAAAGTCTCTTCGAAAAAAAAAACTCGTAAATAATAATTACAAAAAAAACTGCTCGCATCCACTGAAAGATTACCAGTTAATTCAAAGGGAAAGTTATTGATGAATAGAAGCGTTTTTATAATTTTCATCACAAAACTTTCTTTTTTGGAGAACACCGGGATCTAGAATAAAAAGTTGGCTAATATGTAAGATCTATCATTACTATAGGGTAGTTGACACCACCAATCAATTGATATACTTTTAATGAGCTGTCAAAACGTGCTTCCCCCATAGATTTTGTATGAGACTCGCAACCGATGACGTCACTAAGTTGTCAAGTCAGTGATGCAACTATTTATTAATTTAAAAGCAACTAAAAATCGAATTTTAAAGTTATTTTGAAATGAATGGAGTTCTCAGGTCTAGAACAAGGTGTTCTTTCAGAAAAAATGTTTTTTAAAATTATTGGTTAAGCTGCGCTTGCCTAAGTTGGTCTGTGGATGGGTGGGAGCACCCGTTACTTACTGAGTTTCTTCTGTGCCTTAGAAAGCACATTAAGCTTTGGTATTTTTGTTTGTTTTCGGCTGTCATTTGTAGACTGTCGTTAGTGATAGTCTGTGGTCCGCTAGTTTGACAACCAGTCTTACCAAGGGGTATTGCCTGCACTAACCGGGTTGTGGAGGTTAGATATGCATATTTAGTAAGTCTGAGAATCGACTACTATCTATCTCTCAAACCCCTTAATGAGAAGGGGACCTGTGTAGCGGGTGAAACCGCTGGGCACAGCTAGTATTTCGAGATAAAAGTGAAACGTTGCGTACGGGCGATGTTTAAATTAAAAACCACAGATAGTTGTGTGCCTTTTTTCAAACGCTATGGTTTATTAACATTACCGTGCATTTACATTTTGGAAGTAGCAGTATTTGTTAAGACTAACCCGAATCGTTTTAAACGTATGGACGACGCATTTCCTCGTAATAGACGCGACAACACCTTGCTATGTCTTCACCCCGCTAAAACAACACTAATGCACAAAAGTGTGATTTGCATGGCACCGGTTATATTCAACAAATTACCTAAACATTGGAAAGAACTGCCGTTAACAAAATTTAAAAAGACGCTTCGTAAATTTCTAGCCCTTAAAGCATATTATAGTATAAATGATTTTTTAACTGAAAAGGAATTTCAAGTTTAAGCCGATGTAGGTAATTACCTCATTATTATTATTTTTTTTTTTCAAGAGGTGTTTTGTTTGTGGATTTTATTTATTTATGTAAAGTTTTGTGTAAAGTGTTTGTGCCAAAGTTTTTGCATGCCAACAGGTAAAATATGGCTAATCCTGTTTTTCTTTATTTACCACCATGTACTGCACCCATATTTGCAAAATAAAGTATCTTTATCTTTATCTATCTTTAATGATTGACAAAAATTTGAAGCACACTCACAAAAACTAAACCTAAATAGAAATATCTCTTTCTGGTCTAGTAACTCCACCTAAATATTACAAACAGCAATATCAGCACAATCTTAGTCCCGAAAAACCGTTCATTTCGTATAAAAACCGATTTTATTCGAACATCTCATATAAACTCGATTGCATTTTTCGCTTTCCAATCGAATTTTTATCGTTCCATAATAGATCTTTCATTTCGGTCCGTTTTAACTACGCTGAATGTCGTAAAAATACACTTCTTTAATCCGTAAAATGCTTTCCCAACAAGATATATGTGTTTTACTGAATTTTCAAAATGTTTTTCTCTTTAAACGATGATTTGGGTATAAAATATTGCATGAAAAGATTTATGTTTCCATTTGGTTGAAGTTGTAAATAGATTTTTGTATGTATTACTTTTTGGTTGCTTTGAGGTTATGTTTGTGGGTTATTTGATATACTTATAGGTAAATAAACAAATAAAATAAATATCTTGGGACAACTCACACACGGCTATCTGATCCCAAGCTAAGCAGAGCTTGTGTTATGGTAACCAGACAACTGATATACATACTTATATAATTTATAAATACATACATAAATTATAGATAAATCACACCCAGACACAGAACAATCAACCATGCTCATCACACAAAGTTTGTCCTGGGTGGGAATCGAACCCACGACCTCCGGCTCAGTAGTCAGGGCCACTAACCACTGGACCAACAGGCCCGTCAAAAAAAAGTACCTTGATTATTGTGTTAATGCCAATGTTAACATTAAAAATAAATGCAATAAAAGTTTGAAACGCACACTATGTAGGCAGATATTAGAAGTATGTATATGTTTTTTTTTTGGTGGGAAATCATCAAATAACTTCCCCAGCTCTGGGTGGAGCGGGGGTGAGTGTCAGGATGGTACTGACTAAAACCCACCTATGTTCATTCTATTGCCCTTTACGTTCCGGGGCCGCGGTATCTCTTTCGAACAACCCGTAACCCCGGCAGGCGGAGGCCCTGACAGGCCCTGCTGACATCTTTCAGGCGCGCGTGAAACACTAACGCGCCGTCGACAAGGCCTGTCATCAATAGATAAACGGACGGTGAGCTACCCATTACTCACCGTCCACGGGCCCGCATCTACGGTGGCCGGGAATCATCTCGCGGTGCCCGACATACGCTACATTAACACTTATCTTGGCATGAGAAAAATACAAAGGCTCATTTTGCGATTTGACAAACAAAACAAAAATCTATTAAGTACCCTTTAAACAAAAAACAAAAACAAAATAATAATCTAAAATGTCCGCGTTCATTTAACATCAATTCTGTGATTTTAACCATTTGGCTTTAGCTGGTCGAATGATTGCTCCGCCAATAAAAACCCGGATTACCATATGTAATCACAAGGTCGGATTGGTGGATCGTGAGTACAAATGTATCATCACGGATTTGAAAGATGAATCTCTATTTTTTCGCTCTTGCTTGAGTTTTTTTTTAGCTGTTTTCTTCAAAGGAGGAGATTCTCAATTCAGCTGTGGCTTCTCAAAAGGAAAAATCTGAACTCTTATTAGATTACTTTACACACGTCAGTCGTTGATTTTTCTTTTACATATAATTTTAATTATTTTTTGAATAAAAAGTCAACCTGTATCACACGATACAGAGTGATTTTTATATCATATATTAATTTAATAACTTTGTTGTGACTGATTTCGATATAAATAATGTTAAAATTTGGTTTAATAATATTAAGAATTATTTGATTAATTGATTAATTTTATTTCAAAATTATTTATACTTTTTGCTGTGCCCTACAGTGTCCGTCATTGTACCTTAGCTTTAAGCCCATTTTAAGGTCTTCACACATTATGAAATGCATTAAAGATATGAATATGAAAATATGTATATAAGCTAAGATTGACAGCGCTCAGTGGCTGTCAACGTCCATAAGTGATAATCAGAATTGGGTAGTTGACACCATTAACCTAAAGATCGACCATCGTGGCTGCTATTATTTAACAACCAGCTTCTCCGTGTTTGGCATTAATTTACATAACATGTTTAATGTTAATAAAATACACAATGAAATACAATCAAAACCTTACCAATCATATCAAATTAAACAACACACAAACCACAATCCAATCAGAATCAATCCAGCGGTTTTCTGACTCACCCAAAACAAACACACATACATACCTTAACATAGGCATGTTAAAATCTGTTGTTATCTCCTCAGAACAATGTTTGTTCGTAAGGTTTGCGCAATTCCGCGGTTTCATTTTGGCTTCCTTTTGATCTCAATCTTGAAGGTTTAATAAGGGATCTAACTTGAAATTGTACTTTGAGTATGTGTAACGAAATACGTTAATGTGTACTGCTTTGTGTGTTCTTCATTTCTTGTACCTAATATGATGGCTGTTTAAAATGTATGTATTTATAAATTTTGTCAAAACTTGCATGGTTAGTTTTCTGTGTAGAAATACTGACCACAAGGATCCTTACTAATATTATAAAAGCGAAAGTGAGTTTGTTTGTTACGTCTTCACGCTTTAATGGCTTAACCGATTTTGATGAATTTTGGTACGTACAGAGATAGTTGGGATCCTGGAGACCAGGACAGGGCTATTTTTTTAAAATCAGATATGAGGGAGAAAGAGGGAAGAAAAGGGAAAACTTAGCATTGCTATTACAATAAATATGGCGCAAGGGCAAAACTACAGGTTGCAGGTACCTGCAAACGCTAGTATTTTTTAACTAGAGATGGGATAATTAAGACGACACGGTTGGCAAAGTGGCTGAGCTATCGACTGCTGCGCTGCGTGTTGCGGGTTCGATTCCCGCACGGAACAAATATTTGTATGGCCTACAGATAGTTGTTTTGGGTCTGGCTGATTGTGTATGTAAGTTTAAATGTTTTTAAACGCACCCACGATAAAGTGTAGGGAAACGTTAAAAAAATTGATGCGTAATTAACTAAAGTTAATTTTTGCCTAACAAAGCATGGAAGCAGCTCGTTAGGGTATTTTTTTTTTATAAAATTTCGGTATTTCCGGATTGCGCAACTAATTGGATGTATGTACGTATATTTACTTAACTTCCCTATTTACTTATATTCTCAAGTTTAATTGGCGTAATTTGACATTTGTTACTCTTCAAAATCACTGACAATAAAAGCAGGTAAGAGCAATCATATTCCGTTGTGTTAGCGTCTATAATAAATTTGATATGTTTTCGGTTTATTAACATGCAACTCTATCACTATTTTATTAATTGGCAGCACTCAAAAAATGTCCTCTGACTGGTTCAAAACCAACCAATCACAGGAACGCGAATGCCGAATCGCCGAACGAAATGGCGGTAATTGAAAAAAACGAACTTTAACAGCCCGGCTAGACAGTCAGTCGTTCGGCGATTCTCCTAGTGAACATCTTTTAAAATAAATTGTGAAGTGTGTCAATAAAACCTAAGGTAATATGATATTGTTCTATGTATTATGCGTATCTAAATGTTATAAATGCTTATAATGTGTGATTTGAAATATAAGTGTTTTTATTGAATCATTTTTGGAGTTTTTCTTGGCTTTACAATATGTCACAGGATATCTCACTTAAACTGAATTTCCCTAGATCGTGGATTTTTTTTCTATACAAAAACTGCTTTCTATATATTTACCAAGATGGCAAAAAAACATCCATACATCCATATAAGTCAAATCGGGCTAATTACATGATCCATCTCACGGAGGAGACACTAAAAATGAATTTCCAGGGATCGCGCCATTTTTTGATCGCACCGTCGACACGACAGGCAAAGATATTTAAAGAATCTAGGAATTGGCGAAAGGCGGGGCGTTTTTGTGGGTCTGTCTGTTGTAATGTGACGTTGAAAAGTGCTGATTATCAGCCTAATTTGAATAAATGCTTTTGATTTGATTTAAACGGCCTGGACCACCAGCTTAACGTGCTTTCGATGCATAAAGGAAACTGGGTATCTAAAGGGTGGTGGGAAAAATCTGGGCGACGCGGCTTAACCTAAAGATAAACTGCTAGTATAATTGAGCCACAAGCTCCTATATACCCAAGTAATTTAACTAAAATATTCGTGTTGAACCTTCGTAATAAATGCATAAAGTGTAAATATTTATGGATATTAATGGTGTAGTTAATTCATTTAACACATCCGTGTACGAGAATTAGTCTCGAGCGCCGGAGAGGCCCTGGCTATTTTCACAGGACATAGAGCAAGGAACAGATAGACTTGTCTGGATTTTTATTTTTGTATTACATTGTATTGATTTATTTTGCACTAAAACAAGCACAGCACTAAAACAAGAAAACTTATAGCCAAATCATTTTTTGTAGATGAAACACCTGCTGGTGGTCCTCAAACTCGCGTGTATAAACGTAATCCTTACTATCCTTACTAATATTATAAAAGCGAAAGTGAGTTTGTTTGTTTGTTTATTTGTTTGTTTGTTACCTCTTCACGCTTTAATGGCTAAACCGATTTTGATGAATTTTGGAATAGAGATAGTTGGGAACCAGGAGACGGACATAGGCTAATTTTTATTAAAAAAAAGTGGGATGTGCGGGAGGAAGAGGGAAGAAAAGGGAAAACTTGGCGTTGCTATTACAAATCAATAAGGCGCAAGGGGATCTGTATTACCCCAAATTTAACGCGAGCGAAGCCGCGGGCAAAAGCTAGTAATATAAAAGCGAAAGTGAGTTTGTTTGTTTGTTTATTTGTTTGTTTGTTTGTTACCTCTTCACGCTTTAATGGCTAAACCGATTTTGATGAATTTTGGAATTGAGATAGTTGGGAACCAGGAGACGGACATAGGCTAATTTTTATTAAAAAAAAAGTGGGATGTGCGGGAGAAAGAGGGAAGAAAAGGGAAAACTTGGCGTTGCTATTACAAATCAATAAGGCGCAAGGGGATCTGTATTACCCCAAATTTAACGCGAGCGAAGCCGCGGGCAAAAGCTAGTAATATTATAAAAGCGAAAGTGAGTTTGTTTGTTTGTTACCTCTTCACGCTTTAATGGCTAAACCGATTGTGATGAATTTTGGTACACTGATAGTTGGAAACCAGGAGACGGACATAGACTAATTTTTATTTTTAAAAAGTGGGATGTGAGGGAGAAAGAGGGAAGAAAAAGGAAAACTTAGCGTTGCAATTACAAATCAATAAGGCGCAAGGGGAACTGTTTTACCCCAAATTTAACGCGGGCGAAAGCTAGTTTTACAAATAAAAACCATAACTTTAACTTTCAGCTATAATAGTTGTTAATGTCAAAACAAAACAATTTTATAATTTACTGTTTTTACTTTTTATTGTGTAATTAGCCTTCCTTAAAGTAATAAAATAAATAATTTATACATATAAATGGTAAACAAACAGACATACACTATGAGTACCTGTTTGTTTGTCCGTCTTTTAAGGCATAATGGAATTGACGTGATTTTCTAAGTGGAGACAGTTGAAAGAAAGGAGACTGATATAGGCTACTTTTTGTCTCTTTCTAACGCTCCACTTCCTTGAAATGGGGGGTGGACGCGAGCGAAACCGCGGAGAAATGCAAGTACCTATATTATGTTTATAAAAAAATTGCACACTGCAAATAAACTTATAAATGCATGTAATTCACGCACTTTACATAGTGTTTTGCTTCCATCTGAGAACCTACGAGTCTACATAATAAAAACATGAGTATGATCTAGCTTTTACAATTTTACGGTTGATACCGCATACATGCATGAGCCCACTCCCTTTTTTCGTAAACTACAGAAAGTGAAAAGTTTAAAAAAAAAACTTGATGATTTTTTCTTGTGTTGTAGGTTTACAAACCTTCAAGCTCACATTTACAAACAGCCAGACCTGGAACGACCATTTGCCATACAAACACTTCGCCAACCGTGTCAACAAATTATCATTTTCATTTTTAATGAAAAAAAAAAAAACGAGAACACAAACAACCGTGTTTTAATTTCAAAAATTCCCTGTCTATTCCTTCCAAGCTCTATGTCCGGCTATCAGGGTAGCAATTTGCCAGGGGCGGCCGCGGTCCGCCCTTTGACAAGTAAATTGCGACTTAGACTTGCAGATTAAACGCAGATTACATTTGTTGGCTAGATATAAGCTGGACGTTTTCAGTTTTTTGAGGAAATACCTTTTTTTTGAGGTGTGAATTTTAGGTTTGGTGGAATTTGTTATTCATAACTTTTTTAGCTGCTAAAAAGTTAACAGCTTGCAGCTGGGGCTACATGTGCTCTATCTTTACACGTGGGAAATCATTAAATAACTTCCCCCGCTCTGTGTGGAGCGGGGGGGAGTGTCAAACTTGTACTGACTAAACCCACCCATGTTCCTTCTATTGCCCTTTACGTTCCGGGGCCGCGGTATCTCTTTCGAACAACCCGCAATCCCGGCAGGCGGTGGCCCTGGCCCCTCTACTTAGCTGACATCTCTTTGAGGCGCGCGTGGAACACTACACAATACGGCCTGTCGTCAATAGACGAACGGACGGTGAGCTACTCCATTAATACCTTAACTGACAAATTTTGATTAGCAGTTCAGCAGTTATGAACAGATAAACATGCATACTGGTCAAAATCGTAACCCCCTTTTTTGTTTCGCCATAACATATACCATTCATTTACAATCAAATAAATGGTTCAAATTCATTAATATTATACCAGTTAAAGTCAGACCAAATTGTGGGTGACAACAGGTTGTGAAATAACATCCGTTTTTGGCATCAGAAGGTTTAACTGACCACAAAGTTAACAGGAATTAGGTTTAAATCAAATTAATGGATCACTTTTGCATGGTTTATAGAATAGTAGACGTAATTTGTAACATAGTGTACAATTTGTTGGACGAAGGACGAGAGGAGGGCTAAAGAAAAGATGGATGGATTGTGATAAGAATGATAGAAGGAGAAAGGAGCGAATGATGCCGTGACGTCTGATAGGGGAGAATGGAAGAATAAAACGTGTTGCGTCGACCCCAAATAGAATGGGACAAGGGCAGAAAAATGATGATGATCCTAATAGGGCCCAAACCGCATATTTTCTGCTCAGCAATAGTACTTTTGACCACATAACCAAAGCCTTAGAAATTTCGAACCCAACACTATTGAAGAAACATGACCCGTACGTACCTTTCAAACTAAAGTTGATATCTGTCAATTTTACACCACAAAACTTTCTTCATATCAAAGACAACTCTATTAAAACACCAAAACTAAGCGAATATAGATAAGTAAATAACCCTTACACATACAAAACACAAAGTAAGTGAAACCAAGTTACAAGAAAACGGCCATCGAAGGGCAAGCTTCTTCATATCGCCGACATGGTATTATTGTGTGTCCCAGATGCTCCCCGCATTATCGTGGTTATGAGTTAAATGTGCCGACTCGAGACACGGTGCCACTTAATTGGAAAACTTGAAAAGGTGCGAGCACCGCGAACAATTGAATTTTCCCTTTCGTCGGATTTGTTGTTTGTGTAAATGTTTTTGGGAAGGTACTTGGGTACTTTTGAGTTTGTTGCTGATAAGAAGGGAAAAGACTGCACGATTGCTGGGAATGAGTCTTAGGTTTTAGGTTCGATTCCCACGTCCGAGAATGTGTCATTAGGTTTTTTTTTGTAAGAAATTTTTCATTAGCAGCTACGGTGTTTTGTAAATTGTTGATGGCAATAGGCTCACTCCCTATTTCAAGGGCCTTAAGCATAATTAGAACTAGTATGAACCAAATAATGTAAATTATCATAGTTTTCTAAACAGCTCACTAGTTGGCTATACTGTCTATGCCGCGGAATTGTCATTTTGTTCGGTCGAATTATATTCACTCTCTCTTGTGTCAACTGTTGTACTTTTTTGTACGTGTGTAATTCCTTGAAGCATGCCTCCGCCATGCTGGAGGACATCCATCGAAAAATCTTGACTGGATTATATTGTTTCCTTTGCTTAATTTTTATTGTTTGTGTGTTTAATATAAATATTTTTATTTATTCCGTTAAATAGTTTAAATTAATTGGCATTACGTCATTCAACTCTCACACAGTATATCTCGTTAAGTTTTATAAAAATAATCTTATTCCCTTACTTTCACGGTGGCCGCGAAATAAATTACCATACAAACAAAACTTCAAGGTTCATACAAAATCCGAGACTGCAATCATACTTTATAAAAAACTTGAGCCAAGTCTGCATTTCTTGCTCTTTGAGATCTTCGCTGAGTTTTCGAATAATTTATTTTTATACCAAAGGTTGGTTTGAACTTGGCGAGTTTATTCGAGTCGTCCATTCACTAGAAACTTTTGGCCAAACGAAGTATGATAAATAAATAAAAAAAGAACGATGTCTTGAACTACCCGTTTGTTCTTTGACTAAGGTTTTGAAATAAATAAAATATGCAAGAAGTAGTTAATGGCAAACTTGTAGTCTGGCTCATTGACTATATCAAGTGTTTTCTTTGTTCTAGATTTTTTTGTAGTTTATTTCTTGGTAACTTTAATAAATCATCACGGCGCTGGCTGTATCCTGGAATTTGAGAAACTATTAGAAAATCCTTACTTAATATTATAAAAGCGAAAGTGAGTTTGTTTGTTTGTTACCTCTTCACGCTTTAATGGCTACATCGATTTTGATGAATTTTGGTACAGAGATAGTTGGGAACCAGGAGACGGACATAAGCAAATTTTTATTTAAAAAAAGTGGGATTTGAGGGAGAAAGAGGGAAGAAAAGGGAAAACTTAGCGTTGCTATTACAAAACAATAAGGCGCAAGGGGAACTGTGTTACCCCAAATTTAACGCGGGCAAAGCCGCGGGCGAAAGCTAGTCACTTATAATTCAAGAAATGACAGTTGTTTTTGTGACCTATTTTGACGTCTAAATTTCTAATTTGTAAGGGGTAATCAGGGTGGCGGGTTATTCAAAGAAAACAAAAGTCTTAATCAAAATATTTTTAACGCACAATATTCAACAAGAGCATTCTTAAAACGTCGGGAAAAGAGTCACAGTTTGGTTTGGTCGTTTTCCATGGAGAAGGACCAGCAAGAAACTCCAAGTCTACTGTTTTAAAATCATTTGGTTTTACTATGTTGTTGTTATAGTATGAGGGGGCAGTGTAGGCCCGACAAAGGAGTCATTGCTTTCTTTACATGCCACAAATTAATAAAGGAAATTAACAAAAGCGCCTAAGAAGCTACAAGGCCCACAATATTTACACATTTACAAAAAGTTGGTAAAAAGAATCGATACTAGAAATAGGAATATGTCCCTTGTGAAATAAAAATATTTTAATTTGATTTAAGCTAAGGCTATCCCTACCAATATTATAAAAGCGAAAGTGAGTTTGTTTGTTTGTTACGTTTTCATGCCCAAATGGCTAA
Organism: Ochropleura leucogaster; assembly: GCA_958449745.1. Taxonomy (NCBI): domain Eukaryota; kingdom Metazoa; phylum Arthropoda; class Insecta; order Lepidoptera; family Noctuidae; genus Ochropleura; species Ochropleura leucogaster. The sequence continues at coordinate 2,823,495 of OY288220.1, read as the reverse complement.
AACGATTTTGATGAATTTTGGTACAGAGATAGTTAAGGCCGTGGAGAGCCGGACATAGGCACTTTTTTAAGTGAGAAATGAGGGAGAAAGGTGGAAGAAAATGGAAGACTTAGCTTTGCTATTACAATAAATAAGGCGCAAGGGCAAAAATTTCAGATAGCAGGTACTTGCAAATCAGGAAACGGGAGCTGTGTTACCCGAATTTAACGCGAGCGAAGCCGCGGGCAAAGCCTAGTCGGTCATAAATGAGTGCTACTCACAAGAAAACGGGATGGATCGCAAGTATTTTATAAAAAAACTTACATTAATCAACCCAACAGTCTCAAAAAAACCGTGTCCGCACACTACTGATTTCAAAAAAGCATCGATAAATAAATCAATTCGATTAAAAATAGGAATCGAATAGAATGAAGTAATCCCTGATAAGATTGATGTTCAGATTCCGAATGGTTCATTATCCTCATCGCGTGCGGACTGACGTAACTGATGGTGCTTTCGGAATCTTTCGGCCATCTTGATTGTGAAGTTCGATATTAGTAAAGACAGGGACCTATTGAGAGCTATTCGCTATTAGAAAATTTAACGTTCACGTCTTGCTACGTCGTTCTCACAAGATGTTATGAACTTACACTACAATCATGAATGATGTTACTAAAGTTTATTAACAATATTCTGATTTAACTTTTTATATTGTTTTTTTTTGTATGTATACTAGCTAGGTCCCCTTTACAAGTAGGTGTATGAAATATAGATACTTAATAGCCGATTCTTAGACTTACTGAATAATAATATTATAAATAAAAATAAATATCTTGGGACAACTCACACACGGCTATCTGATCCCAAGCTAAGCAGAGCTTGTGTTATAGTAACCAGACAACTGATATACATACTTATATAATTTATAAATAAATACATATTATAGATAAATCACACCCAGACACAGAACAAACAATCATGCTCATCACACAAAGTTTGTCCTGGGTGGGAATCGAACCCACGACCTCCGGCTCAGCAGTCAGGGCCACTAACCACTAGACCAACAGGCCCGTCAATTATGTACTAAGTATGTGAGCCGTTTCGGAGGAGTATGGGAACGAACATTGTCACGAAAATTTGATATATTAGATTTGATATTCTGTCTAACCTTGTAGATTAATTGATATAGTTTAGCTCTTCTTGCGCATCAAAACAGCTGCTGCTACCATGAAATAGTTCCCAATGGAACCTCACCCTTATACTGGGGACTGAGGACTAAAAGTTGGGAAGTTCTAAAATAACTCTTTTGAAATGGGATGACCCCTTAGACACCATTGCGAAATTCAAACGGTGTTGAGCCGCGACACTCGTTTAATTATGTTGAAAACTGTATTATTTCGTTTGGACCGTGTCCAAAATGAGTGCAAAATGACCAAATGACTTTCGTTTAATTTATAGAATTTTTGCCACCGACTTTCGGAATTAAATTTATTTTTAGTCTGTTTAAGTATTTTTTTGGGGGTCGTATTTTTTTTTGGCAAAACAGTATTTTCTTCAGCTTTTTTAGTTGTGGTATCATAGTATCTCACACAAATCCCTATCGAGTATTTATTTGTTAATACTACTAAGAGATATTAACTAAATCGTCCTTATTTAAAAACAACCATCCCGAACCGTGCACCTTTTCTCGATGTTTTATAAGTGCCCATGTAGGCCTATGTGAAATAAAAATATTTCGATTTTGAACATTATGCTACGACATCAAGAAGCTGAGCAGCGGGCAACCGCTGAATACATCTAGTCCTTACTTCCTTACTAATATTATAAAAGCAAAAGTGAGTTTGTTTGTTACTGCTTCACACTTGAACGGCTAAACCGCTTTTGATGAATTTTGGTACAGAGGTAGTTTGGACCCTGGAGACGGATATAGGCTAACTTTTTTTTAAAGTGAGAAATGAGGGAGAAAGAGGGAAGAAAAGGGAAAACTTAGCATTGCTATTACAATAAAAAAGGCGCAAGGGCAAAAACTACAGGTAGCAGGTACCTGTAAATCAGGAAAGGGGAACTGTGTTACCCCAAATTTAACGCGGGCGAAAGCTAGTATTCTATAACTCTGAAATATCTCCTTGAGTATCATAACAATACACGTAAAATCAACGAAAACAGTTTTCATTTCTCATGGCGGTATTTTCAACATGAATCAACGGTCGAACCACAGTTTTTCGTTGTTTTACCGTCGACCAGATTCAATTTATGAACACAACAACTTGATTGTAAAACGTGCAAAAAGTTTGATATTTTTTTTAATAAAAACCTTTTTTGTATTTTGTATTTTATTTTTTACGGTGCTGTCAATTCTGAACGAGTACATTTTTGGTGTTCTTTTTTCAAATGTCGTAGTTTGAACTTAGGTTAAATGGTTTGGTTTGTGTAATTCATTTTATTATACAGTTTTCAAAACGTAGAAGGAATTAACTTAAGAAAAATTATGTACTTAGAACCCAAAAATCAAAGTCATGTAGGGGCCCAGGTAGACTCTTGGCTTTTAGAGTAAGAAGAGCTGCCTAAGACAGTGAGAGTAACATAGCATCACGCTTGCAATCTTGAAGGGTTAGGCAGACGTGTACCTAAAGGTAGATACACCTCTATTTGCCAGTTATTTTCTTCTTCTTCTTTTTTATGTGGACCCCGCTTCTTGGGGGGGTCTGGTTTCTGCACTTGATCCTTCCAATGGACCATCATCCTTCCATATCATCAGCCTAGGCTTTTCCCAAGTATGTTGGGGTCGGCTGCCAGTCTAACCGGATGCAGCTGAATATCACATGGAGCGACTTCCTATCTGACCTCCACAACCCAGTTAATACCGGGTAATACGATACCCCTTGGTAAGACTGGTTGTCAGACTTTCGGGACACTGACTACCTGTAACGACTGTCAAAGACCTACAAATGACAGCCGGGACCAACGGCTTAACGTGCTTTCCGAGGCACGGAGGAAACTCGGTATGTAACGGGTGGTCACCCATCCACAGACCAACCTAGGCAAGCGCGGCTTAACCTAAAGATCGACCCGAGCGGCTGCTATTATTTAGCCACGAGCTCCTCCAATGGACCATTGTACGTAGATTGTGCCAGTTATATTTAAGTCTTAAGTAATTATGAGTGAGCCCATTTTCATCAACCTGGCATAAACCCAGATTCCGTGGCTACTTTAAGCTCCTAATCGAAAAAAAAACTGTCAGTCTCGGCAACAGACGCCAGGACCTTCTGCACAGAAGTCGTAATTGCAACCTTTGGGGTTGCAAATACGACTGTCGTGCATGCATAGCATTTCATTTATTGCAAGCAGGAATATTATAAGCTAACTAGCTATGCCCTGCGGTTTCAACCGCTTCTCAAGTCCCATTCTCAGTTAAGAGTATAAAAAATTGTTGTTGGCTGATTCTCAGAACCTACCCGACATGAACACAGAATGTTATACTAAACGGTGCAGCCGTTTCGGAGGAGTTTGGTAACAAACACCACGACACAAAAATATGTCTTGGTTTTATGACACCCTCGCATAGCAGGTTGGGCGTTAAATCCGCCTTAGCCGCAATAACAAAGTTTGCATCACTTGAATCACAATGTACTATTTTGAAATCTATACTATCCTTACTATATATCCTTACTAATATTATAAAAGCGAAAGTGAGTTTGTTTGTTTGTTTGTTTATTTGTTTGTTTGTTTGTTTGTTACCTCTTCACGCTTAAAAGGCTAAACCGATTTTAATGAATTTTGGTACAGAGATAGTTGGGAACCAGGAGACGGACATAGGCTAATATTTTTTTGAAAAAAGTGGGATGTGAGGGAGAAAGAGGGAAGAAAAGGGAAAACTTAGCGTTGCTATTACAAATCAATAAGGCGCAAGGGGAACTGTGTTACCCCAAGTTTAACGCGGGCGAAGCCGCGGGCGAAAGCTAGTAATATTATAAAAGCGAAAGTGAGTTTGTTTGTTTGTTACGTCTTCACGCTTTAATGGCTAAACCGATTTTGATGAATTTTGGTACAACGATAGTTAAGAACCAGGAAAAGGACATAGGCTAATATTTTTTTGAAAAAATTTTATTTAAAAAAACTGAGATGTGAGGGAGAAAGAGGGAAGAGAAGGTAAATCTTAGCGTTGCTATTACAAATCAATAAGGCGCAAGGGGAACTGTGTTACGGCGAAAGCTAGTATTATAAAAACGAAAGTGAGTTTGTTTCCTCTTCACGCTTTAATGGCTAAACCGATTTTGATGAATTTTGGTACAGCGATAGTTGGGAACCAGGAGACGGACAAGGGCTAACATTTTATTTATTATTATTATTTTATATATAATTTTATTATTTTTTATAAAAAAGTGTGATGTGAAGGAGCAAAAGGGAAAACTTAGCGTTGCTATAACAAATCAATAAGGCGCAAGGGTAACTGTGTTACCCCGAATTTAACGCGAGCGAAGCCGCGGGCAAAAGCTAGTATACTATATATACTACTAGCTGTGCCCAGCGGTTTCACCCGCTGCTCATTTAGGGGTCTGAAAAATAGATGTTGGCCGATTCTTCAGACCTACCTGATATGTACACAAAATTTCGTTTAAATCGGTCCAGCCGTTTCGGAGGAGTATAGGAACGAAAACTGTGACACGAGAATTTTATAATATATTAGATATTTATATGCTGAGCAGCGTGGGTGAAACCGCGGGGAACAGCTAGTTGTCAATAACCCGCAGGTCATTGTTATCCCTTGTTGACATACGGCCATAGAGTTCATTGATTTTAAATATTCATAGTTTACAAGCGATAAAACATTTGGTAGCGTTTTAAAAATGTTCCTGGTGGGTTGGTTGGTCAAAAATTGAATTTTTATTTCGAAAGTGGATTGAATTTTGGCGCTTTGGTGTATTTTTTAAGCAAACAAATGTAACAAAAAACATATCCTTGTAGTTCTGTAGATGTTCTAAATAGCATAAAATGAAGATCTGTTAAATTACTAAACGGATTTTAATGTAGTTTTCAGCAATAGATAGAGTGATTCAAGACAAAGGTTTATATATATAACATTTTACTTTACGTGGGTCCGTTTTTTCCCTTTGAGGTAAGGAATCTTAAAAAGAATCAAATTCTCGACGTTTTATAAATATTTTGATTATCAACCCCAAATATCCATAGCAATCAGCCTTTAAACACCAAAAGATTTTCTAGTATTTAGATTGAAAATAATAATAATATTTGAACCAATTTTTTTTTTATAATTATAATTTAATTATTTTTATACAATTAATATAATATAATTAATTCGTTAAACAAAACAAAATCTTCAGCTTCATAATATTAGTATTTATCCTACTAATATTATAAATACGAATGTTTGTGGGGATGTTTGTTACGTCTTTCACGTCAAGACGACTCTTGATGAAATTTGGCACACAGATTATAGTCTGGAATAACAAATTAGATACTTTTTTCGATCATCACACGAGCGAAGCCGTGGGCGCCAGCTAGTTGGTTATAAAATATAAGCACTTTTACACAGTATCCTTACAATAAACTCCAAACAACTCAGACATAACGTTTCACAAAATTACATACAAAATCACAGAACTTTATCCACGGTAAAGTTAAAAAGTATTGCCCGCCATAATGACGAAATATTGAAAATACCGTAGCGAAAAAAAGTTATGAACTTGTGAGTACCAACGCTGAGATCTTTGCTCACTTCACCAAGAGTTTGTCACTGATTTGAATAACAAGGAAAACCTTTTTTCTTTCACCCTCTTCTCTACCCTGCATACGGTTTTGTTATGAAGTGCATATCAGAAGGTACGCTGAGGCCTTGAGTTTTTTGCGATGGCAATTTTTTCATGTTTTTTTTTTTATAGTAGCAGTTGTCATAAAGTCCGTATTCTTGCCCGGTTGGTGGTAATAGGCTCCTATTACATGCGCCTCACATAACTGGCGAAACATGGGTAGGTACTCTACCTCTTTTTTAAAGAAAACTAGCTTTTGCCCAGGGCTTCGCTCGCTTAAATTCGGTAAAACACAGTTCCCTTCTCCTGATTGGTAGGTACCTGCTACCTGTAGTTTTTGCCCTTGCGCCTTATTGTAATAGTAAAGCTAAGTCTTCCCTTTTCATTTTTCTTTCTCCCTCATTTCCCATTTTAAAAAAATAGCCTATGTCCGTCTCCAGGGTCTCCACTATTTCTGTACCAAAATTCATCAAAACCGGTTTAGCCATTTAGGCGTGAAGACGTAACAAACAAGCTCACTTTCGCTTTTATAATATGAGTAATTCTTACCAGATTATAAAATGACTTCCCTCGCTTGGCAGATCAGAAGTGAGTGCCAAACTTGTTCTGACTATAAACCCATCCACGTTCCCTCTTTTGCTCTTGCTCCTTACAAAGGTGTTCCCATTAGCTAGCGGTCATTAACCGACCTTGACTGGGGTATCAATTTAGGATCACCAAAGTATAGTCCGGTTAACCTACTTTCTTAACTTAACTTCTAGTATGTTACAGTGAGTGGCCTTTATATAAAAAAAAAACTTTGTGTGCTCATAAAGCGAGTGACGATGTGCACGGATTAATTAAATATTGTGCGGCCGGACGTCTGGGAACGTGCGAGACTCGTTTATATTTCCTTGCGTCCGTTCTATTTAGTTAGTTATCTATTTGTATATCGTTTTGCTGTTGTTTTATCTTACAGCTTTCACCGAATACTTACAAATACAAAATATAGAGCTGTCTTACGTCTGCCCCACCGTCAGACATAGACGTTTGCTGAACAAGGCATATTTGTCACAGCCGAGAGACACAACACAGTTTTGATTTTAAATGTTTACTTCATTTTTGGAGTTTACTCCTTAAGAATCCATTTTCATATATAAGGCGCCCGGTATGAGAAAAATCCGATGGGTAAAACCTACTGAAGTAACGAAAATGTGTCACGTTTTTGGTGCGCACCTTTAGTGCGCAACTTTCTAATTTGGCTGTGAGTGTATTAAGACGTACATATGGTATGCTTGATGATGAATTATAGTTAATGTATATAAAATGAATAAATCTACATTTATTCCTATATGAATATTATTTTTTCATTAATTTATAAATTTACCCTTTCATATGATATTAATCTTTTTTCAGTTGAATAAACTCTTTTTGCGTATGGTTAGATACTCGTACTTAAGGAATAAACTCCAGTCATGCGTCGGAGCTGACACACACACTTTTTTTTATTCAATCTTCTTTATATCTTTCTTTCATATAAAGCTACTCATAAAGACTTAAGTTCATCCGTGAACATAGCGCTTGTAATAGTGCCGGCATGTCGAGAACTTAGCACGAATAATTAAAATGGTTCCCGTTTTAAGTGCTAATCATAACACGCCTGGTAGTCCATAAAAGATTAATCAGAAAACACTGTACATAATAGTACACAACAAGTTGCCCCACACAAGAAATTTTGCCTGTATCGGGTGCGTTTACAAACATTTAAACTCACATACACCAACAGCCAGATCTGAAATAACTACCTGTATAGTACGACCAACGAGAAGCGATACGAAAGGTCATTAACCTAAAGAACACCTGTGGCGTTGACAATCTAATATTTAGCTCTTTCCATCTTGTGCCTTTGTCGTAATGTCTCGTTCACCCGGCAAAAACATGACAACGTTAAGACGGGTTCGCCAACATTAGGGCGGTCATTTTAGATGGGTTTTTGTTTACATTTGGTATCGCTTCTCGTTGGTCGTACTATATTTGTTCCGTGCGCGGACCGAACCCACGACACGCAGCACAGCAGTCGATCGCTCAACCACTGCACCAACTGTGCCGTCAATCGAGGTCGCCCTCTAAAGCATGCTGGCATAAAAACAGTCAATACAGATACTCACTAACATTCTCAAAGTAATATGTATACACTATTAGATACCTACTCCTCTGCTTACCCTTCCGGGGATTACAAGCGCGTATTACGTAATACCTATTAAAATACAAAATGGCGGACAAAATCCATAACCTTAACAATAAACTCAAAACCATTTTATTGGTTTTATAAATACTGTAAACAGTAAAATTAACGTCAATTGTAAACGAAATCTGTTTGCGCTAACAAATTGTAACAGTAATTTATTTAATAGATTTCTTGGGGATTATTAATGAGCTATTTATTCTTAATGATGTCATATAAATTGGGTTACTAAGCGGGCGTTGTACTGTTGAGCCGTTTTCTTGATCGTTAAGGAAAGCAGAAATTAAATATTATTACGTTCGGATACGATATTGCAATATTTATTTATGGACACCCAAATTATCCTTACTAATATTATAAAAGCGAAAGTGAGTTTGTTTGTTTGTTACCTCTTCACGCTTTAACTCTTTGCGGCACAGATTTTTAGGTTAAGAGTAAAACTAATATTTTTGTGTATTCTGTATTACTTAGGCTTACTTTTAAGTAGATTTTGCGGTTTTACGTATGTGGGTTGATGGGGGGGTCAGATATGGGGTGGTTACTGTGGGTGACCACTGTGAAGAAAACAGCTAAAACTAGCAACATTTTTTTATTGTTATAAAATAAAATCTAGTAACAAAATGCGTACGTATGTACGCATATTGTTACTAGATGATAGAACGTGTGTATTGCAAAGTATTCTAAACACAAATTATTGTTTATGGTGGTCCTCAAAACAAGTTTTGCCCTCTCGGTAGCATAAGGGAACTTTGCGTATTTTGCAGCTCCAAATTGTCCGCACGGGCTCTTTTTTCGTGCTGCATCTACTGCAACGCCTGGAAGTTCCTCTAACTGGCTGATGATTTGCGACAACTAGGCGAAAAGATTTAGGAACTTCAGGTTTGTGTTTTTTTATGGAGACCAATCTTGGTGAGGCTGGATTGCTTCCAGATCTGTTTTTCATAAGTGTTTTATTTCTTACATAAGCAGGCGCCAACAAATCTTGATATACGCTGCGTATAAAATCTTTTAGACAGAGTTTGTCGAGACATGTGTTAGGATCTTCTTGAAGGTCCTTGTACAAAATAAATGCATTGACTACTGAACAGTCAAGAAAAAGAAAAAAGAATATGCGGTGCCACCATTTTTAGATTTTCTATCAATTGCGTAACTCCCCTTCAGTTGGTCAAACTTATGAACAAAGTTCATATTGTCATTGTAATTGGACTCTTTTTTATTCCCATAACTAAATTGAGACCAATAAATACTTCCATTTCTTCTTCCGTGACAGGATTATAAGATCCTCCTTTTTGTTGAACATATAAGTTAGTCTGAAAGGTGATAAGTTGAACGAGTTCTTTTGTCCAGAATAATTGAAAAATGCTAAGTAGAGATAGTTCTTTATGAGCAGCCAGAGATAACAAGTCACTAAGTATGTGATGTGAGGAGGGGTCATAATCGTCAGGAGGTATAATAGAGTACGATTTTTTCCATTTTGGAACCTGTATATCAGCCCGCGCAGTAGATGGTCCTGGTTGTGGAGCTGCTGCTGATGATGATGATGAAGGTAACGGCCGAGAAGAAGATAATCTGGTTAGAGGCGTGTCATCTTCTGATTCAAATTCAGAGTTAGATTGATTAGTACCTTCGAAGTCTTCACCGAGTAAAATTTCTTGAGTCGTCGTACTTGGACCTTCGACGATGAGCTCATCTTCGATATCCGTACCATCGCCACCCGCATAACTGTCATCATCAGAAGGTATATCGACATAATTATCCCGATATAACATTCTCGATTTCCTGGGTAGATAAAGCCGTTCTTTTCATAATCTGCAAAAATAAAACAAATGTAAATTAAACTAAGTTATAGAAAAAATTATACCTTTACAGTACGGTGGTCACCGCTGCTAACCACCTTAAATAAGGTGTAATTTTCAAAAACCTCTTATGTTTATTTGTGATATTTATACTTATTATATAAGATTATTTATATTTCAACAATTTGAGCATAAAAATAAATCGTATTTGTAAATATTAACTTACCAATGAAATAAAACACTTGCAGAACAACGCAATTCAAATTTCACCAGTTTTCGTCTGATAGTTTAGTTCTCCTTTTGGCCGTCAGAGTATGACAATTAGCACTTTTCAAATGCCACATGATCGTGTCGTTGATATTAATACGAACATTAACCAATAGATGCCATTATATCATAAAACACGCGAATAAATATGTGGTTAATTCTACTGACCACTGTGAAGCAAAGAGTTAATAGCTAAACCGATTTTGATGAATTTTGGTACAGAGATAGTTGGGAACCAGGAGACGGACATAGGCTAATATTTTTTTATAAAGTGGGATGTGAGGGAGAAAGAGGAAAGAAAAGGGAAAACTTAGCGTTGCTATTACAAATCAATAAGGCGCAAGAGGAACTGTGTTACCCCGAAATTAACGCAAGCGAAAAAAAAATGTAAAGCTAGTTATTTGATATAATTATTTATTTAATGGCGTTTGTGGAAGGAGACACCACAATTTTGCCAATATCACGTAGGTACTATGGTAGACAATCAAACGCTGGAGACTATATCAGTATTGATATAATTATGAAGTGGCTCTTTATTTGGTCAAATAATTATCACTGTCATTCAAGGTGGCAATGAGTCTTGTTACTTTTTGAGATGACAGCAAAATGGAGAAGTGCTTATAAGACAAAGTATCCTGTTGTTTTATTTAAGTTAGTTAATATTTAGTTTAGTTTTAGATCTATCAGTAGATCGTGCATTAAAAAATATATATAGGAAGATCTTAAATCGTTGAATGTCGTTAAGTTTCTACTATGGAACATAAGACAAAATGCTACAAGTGTCTTAAGTACCCACGGGGAACTTTATGCGGTGTAGCTATCGGTTTAAAGATAAACTTTTCGTTTTTCTAAAGGCCAACCTCGGTTAAAACGTTACTAATAAATTCTTTGATTTTTCACGGGTTTGTTGCGACATTCAACAAGTTAAAAGTACAGAATCTTAAAGACTACTATTTTGTTAGTATTTTCTTCCATCAGACACGCGACAGTTTTTTTTTTAAATAGTAGTAGCCACACCGTTTTTTTTTCTGTATAGTTACCGCTTCTCCTGGCTGGTGTAGAAACCTATCAACAGAACGACATTCGAATTTTGAAAAGGGTTGAACAAAACAAAATGGCGTTGCGGTGTTAATTCAGGACACGACTATGAGACTGTCCTAAAACTATAATCAAGAAATCATTTTTTAAAAAAACGTAGATAATCGAATACTTTATCATTCAAAAATAAACCTACAGTGTAAACGTGATAAAAAACATAATCCCTTAAACTTCAACAAACCAATCATTTCCCCTTCCGAGAAGAAAAATCATTCACCAACTAAGAACCACAACTAAAAATCATTAATTTCACTTCAGTAAAACGAAATTCACAATCCGAATTAAACAAAAAAAGGGTTTCCTTTTATCCATAAGGGACCTCAAAGTTGATCTACCCTTTTTAAGTTGGTCGAAAAAAAAATGGCCGCTAATCGACCTTGACGGTGACGGTTGGGGGTGCCAGATAAGGATACTGCAATCGATACTGTTATTTTTGGGACCCAGACAAAAGGGATGAAAGTTTTCCTTACCCCTTATATTATGTTCTTATATGTCCTCGACCTGAAACAAATGAAAATGTAGTATTAGTTTAATGTGGCAAGCTTGCGAACTGAAAAGTTGTTGTAGGACAAGGGTCAAAAGGTACATTTTCAAGTAATGATCATGTCCTTGCCAAATTCGGCTACAAAATCAAAATATTTTTATTTCACATAGGCCTACATGGGCACTTATAAAACGTCGAGGAAAGATGCACGGTTCGGGTTACCTAAACGAAAAACGTTACCCAAAAATATATAGTAGGTAAATATTGTGCATAAGGCTAATCTAATGCACAATTTTTGGTACGAATGAAGTATTCACTCACACTAGAAAAACTAAATTAGGTATAATTATCAACGCTAGGCAGCCCAATTCATTCAAAGCCCTCAAAATAAAGAATTACAGAAGAATTTTGTTACATCTTTTTTTCTGTACTCCGTTTCATGGGACTTTCAACCTTAACGCAATTGAACCTGTCTTTGACAAACAATAAAGAACCTACGCATAAGCAAATTAACATACAAAATAACTCGCAGCTAGAAATTCTGCCTCATAATAATATCTTCAACCTAAAAACAAGAGACACATACTTGTCGACAAAAGGGGAATACAAAAAAGGGTCAAAACTTAGTCGTCACGGCTCACTCAATTTCAACAGAGTGCCTAAGGTTTGCACACACTTGTACATTTGGGTGGAAACATTGAATACTAGCTGTTTCCCGCGACTTTGTACGTGTTAGGTTCGAGAATTGTTTAAAATGAGTTGTTCAGTCAGTATTCAATTTGCTGATTACATTTATGGTAATAAATGTCGTTTATTAGAAGTTATATTCTAATGCATATAATTCCAGTTGCCAAACAGGACACACAACACGAAGGAGGTGGCCGGGCGTTTGAGGGAGAGAACCTCAAACCAACCCAGCTATCGCGGGAGACGCCCCGGGCGTCGGGCACTGTGATACGACTCCCAGCCACCGTAGATGCGGGCCAGTGGACGGTGAGCAATGAGTAGCTTACCGTCCGTTCTTCCAGTGATGGCAGGAAGTGTCAATGGCGCGTTAGTGTTCCACGAGCGCCTTAAAGAGATGCCAGCCAAGCAGAGGGACCTGCCAGGGCCACCGCCTATCGGGGTTTGCGGGTTTTTTGAAAGAGATACCGCGGCCTCAGAACATAAAGGGAAATAGAAGGAACATGGATCGGTTCATCTGATACTCCCCCCCGCTCCGCCCAGAGCGGGGAAATATATAAAGCTACGGAACCCTAGAAAGACTTAAATAAATACTTTTTCACTCTTTATTTTTCTTAAAAACCTCGCAGCAGATGGATCGTACCAAATTGTTATTGTATTCACAGACGAGGTATGGAAACGAGGGAATAAAAATAATCGAATAGGGAATTATTTTGTGGTCGGTTGATTTGGAGGGTTTTCCTGTTCAATGTTTGGGTAGTAAGAGGGAGTGTTTGGATTTTAAGTAGACTGCACAGATATTGTATTTTTTTTTCTTGTTTTTTAAGATAATAAGAAAATGATAAAAAAGTCCTTACTTATATTATAAAAGCAAAAGTGTGTTTGTTTGTTTGTTACGTCGTCACGCCTAAATGGCTGAACCGGTTTTGATGAATTTTGGCACAGAGATAGTTGAGACCCTGAAGACGGGCATTGATTTTTTTTTAAAGTGAGAATTGAGAAGAAGGAGGGAAGAAAATGGAAAAGTTAGCTTTGCTATTACAATAAATAAGACGCAGGGGCAAAACTACAGGTAGCAGGTATGTGCAAATCACTTAAACGCGAGCGAAGCCGCGGGCAAAACCTAGTAAAAACATAAACTTGAAAAAAAAACAAAATCTTAAATATAAACACAAAAAGGAGATACTTATTGTGTGTCTCACGGCTGCCCTCAATAGGCCCAGTTCAGCAAACTGCCGAGCAGCTAGTACCCGACGCTGGTTTTCAACTGGACCTGTGCGGGTGTGATGTGACGGACGTAAAACAGCCTAATACTTGAGTTGAGGTAAGATTGTGTGTACCGCGGCTCTAGAGCATAAAGTGCAAAAGAAGGAACATGGGGAGGTTTTTGTCAGTAAAAGTCTGTCACTCTCCCCCCCGCTCCACATAAAATAGGACGAATTTTATTCCATCCATTTGACGGCACGGTTGGCGCAGTTACTGAGCGAACGACTGCTGCGCTGCGTGTCGCATGTTCGATCCCCGTACCGAACAGATATTTATATGATCTACAGATAAATGTTTTGTGTCTGGCAGTTTGTATATGTGATCTTAAAAGTTTGTAAATGCACCGCACGATACAGGAGAAGTTCCTAGTGAGGGGCATATATATTTTGACGGGCCTGTTGGTCTAGTGGTTAGTGGCCCTGACTGCTGAGCCGGAGGTCGTGGGTTCGATTCCCACCCAGGACAAACTTTGTGTGATGAGCATGATTATTTGTTCTGTGTCTGGGTGTCATTTATCTATAATATGTATGTATTTATAAATTATAAGTATGTATATCAGTTGTCTGGTTACCATAACACAAGCTCTGCTTAGCTTGGGATCAGATAGCCGTGTGTGAGCTGTCCCAAGATATTTATTTATTTATTTATTTATATAATAAAGATAATGCCCTACCTACCACACAAGTGATTACTATTATTACTGACAGAATAATAAGTCGTCTCTTGTCAGTCAAAAGTATTTAATACACTTCCATTTCAGGGAATTCCCAACATTGTTTTTACATTATAATATCCTAAAAGAAATTTCAAGGCTCTATAAGAGTCCTGACCTTTGAGATTCATTCGTTTATAAGAAACACTTATGAGAAATAATTTGAAAACACTTCAGTGATTTGTGACATAAGAAGATTCAATTTCTGAGAAAAAGTGTATATTCTCTCAACAAACTTTGTGTCTAAACAACTGTCAATTACTAACTGTCATGGAAATACTTCAGAAATATCTCCAGAAATGTTCCTATTTAAAAAAAAAAATTAGAGGTGTCAAGGGACACCCGGATGGAACGAAGTTCCTATAGAAATGAAAATATCTGGCTTGCTTTCTATAAGAGAGAGAGACAGACATATAGACAGAGAAACATGCGACGCCGCACAGCTTACAATAGCAAAAAGTGTCGTGACAACTTTTCGTAAGATTTTTTTCCGTCTAGCCCCCTTTCACAACGCGCGATAAGGAACTTCGTTTCAAAAAAAAACAATATCACATAAACTTATAATAAAAATATGTACAAGTATAAAAACGGTAAAATAATTACAATGCGTAAAATTCGTCCGCATCGCAGTCAACAGGAAAAGTGCTCAGAAGGCAAAAAAAAAACAGCCCGTCAATTCATTGAGTTACACTTTGGCCTGGTTGTCAAAGAAAGAGTAAAAACTGCAAGAAATTTTAATAAAAAAACTGGGAAAGGGGAAATGAACACAATTTTAAAGTTGCTCCTCCCAAGATAGTGGTGGGTCGTTGTCGATTTTTTGACGGACGATATTCTACCGTTTTTCGGACGATGGAAACGGTATCAGAAAACGGTAATTTTCGCAACTAGTTTGAAGACAGCTTGGCGCGGCAATAAGCTAATCTTTAGGTATTCGCGGAAGTGAGGCTAGCTGCATACTAGGCATGGTCTGACACAAGTACACGACAGTATTGCATAGAAGAATAGAAATAAGGTCGATAATATTAATAATATTTCGGTGTTTGATTTTATTGGAATATAATGTCCGCTAAAATGTAGATCATTTTGCAGTTTTATTCAATAAAAAAAAATACCGTGTTTGAAAATTTTTAGATATCTCTGTAGTCTATACAATTTTATTTGTTATACATATAAAAAATATGATGGTTGTCGCTGAAAAAATTGAAAATTTCGAGACGATTTTTTTTTCTTGCTCTTTTTAAACATTTTTCTTTTCGTAGTACTAGACCACTTTTGTAAACTAATTTTGTTTAAGTCTTTACTTTATGTATTGAACTATACACGGTAATTTTTGGCTAGTGGCATGAACACATACAGCTAACTTTGTGACGAAAATCTAGACGTCTTACGAAGTGTTTGCTTTGTACAGCGCCTATAAAGACGAAACTCTTGTTTAGTGAAGCCACCGCCACACCGAGGGTTCCGTACAAATATGCGACATAAACGGCCATATCCTTTGACTGCGTAGACTTAGAGTTATAACTTTTCTACAACTCACACGCAGCTTATGCTGAGACAGGGACCTTTTTTGGCCTCGCACAGACAATAATCTTGTCTGTACTATTTTATTTTTATTGTTTTATCTACTTGTTTTTTGCGAATCCCAAATAAAAGTTTTTCTTTCTTTCTGTCTTTCTTTTTACTTGAGTAAGAAAGAAAAAACAATCATTAGTCGCAAATTACGACGAGCAACAAAATAACATAAAAATAAAAACAAACATTCAACATGCAAAGTTTCACAAGCATTTACAATTAATACGAGTACCTACTGGTTTTAATTTCAAGTCGATATCTCCGCGCATCTCCAAAATAAAGTGTCTTGACAGACAGACAGATAGAACAATGTGATCCAATTAGGGTTCCTTTTTTTCCTTTTGAGCTACGGAACCCTAAACAATTTTCACTTTTTATTAGTAGAACAGATTTTAAAATAATTAAAATGAAAAAGTTACTATTGTTATAGTAGAATCAATGGATTCTTAACTGTATTGCCTAAGAGGTAAAATAAAAAATCGCATTAAGTAATCCGAACACAGGTTTGTGCAACAAAAACTGTTTGGGCCCAGAAAATAAAAACGGTTTCACCGTCGTAGTACGTAATACGGTCTTTGAAAACGGTTCGTCGACAAAACGCCACCGCTTTCCCAGGATGTACGCCTAAGAAGAAAGTTTGATAACCCGCAGATCTTGTTACATTGCAACGTTTTTTATGAATAAATTACAACGCGGGTAGATGATAAAAATGGGGTTGGAAGACTTTTGTATGAGGCGGGGCCTGTCTACCTTTCGCCATTTTAATTCATTGTTAAAATAGCGGCTATGACTATTACTTTTGTTAATCAACAGTAGGTATTGATACATATAAATTTTTATGATACTAATACGTCCAAAGCGTCACGATTCCAAGGTATAAGCTATCAAATTAAGAATCTATTTACTATGGAAAAATCAGTATGACTTATAATAAACAACGTTTTGGTTTAGGAACAGTGTAAGGGGCCAATCCTTACTAATAATCCTTACTTATAATATTATAAAAGCGAAAGTGAGTTTGTTTGTTTGTTTATTTGTTTGTTTGTTTGTTTGTTACCTCTTCACGCTTTAATGGCTTAACCGATTTTGATGAATTTTGGTACAGAGATAGTTGGGAACCAGGAGACGGACATAGGCTATTATTTTTTTAAGAAGAGTGGGATATGAGGGAGAAAAAGGGAAGAAACGGGAAAACTTAGCGTTGCTATTACAAATCAATAAGGCGCTACCGAATTTAACGCGAGCGAAGCCGCGGGCAAAAGCTAGTAATATTATAAAAGAGAAAGTGAGTTTGTTTGTTACCTCTTCACGCTTTAATGGCTAAGCCGATTGTGATGAATTTTGGTACGTAGATAGTTGGGAACCAGGAGACGGACATAGGCTAACTTTTATTTTAAAAAAGTGGGATGTGAGGGAGAAAGAGGGAAGAAAAGGGAAAACTTAGCGTTGCTATTACAAATTAATAAGGCGCAAGGGGAACTGTGTTACCCCAAATTTAACGCGGGCAAAGCCGCGGGCGAAAGCTAGTAATATTATAAAAGCGAAAGTGAGTTTGTTTGTTTGTTACCTCTTTACGCTTTAATGGCTAAACCGATTTTGATAAATTTTGGTACAGAGATAGTTGGGAACCAGGAGACGGACATAGGCTAATTTTTAATTTTTTAAAGTGGGGTATTAGGGTGAACAAGGGATGAAAAGGGAAAACTTAACGTTGCTATTGCAAACCAATAAGGCACAAGGGTAAAAACTGCAGGTAGCAGGTACTGTGTTACACCGAATTTAACGCGAGCAAAGCCGCGGGAAAAGCTAGTTGTTAATAAATACTCTTTTGGGATTACATTTGTGATATTATGTAGGCTAACGTTTATGCTTGTCTTACAATAAGTTACGCAATAATTCCGTTCCTACCTGACAAGGAATTTCTTAATTTAAAAATGATCCTTTTGGTAAGCTCTGTGTTAAACAAGTAAAAAATAAGGCAGACGCCTCTTAGGCAGTATAATACAACATCTTGTAAAAGGGAACTATAAGAGAAATGAAAAACAATTTGCGAAAATTAATCTAAGGAAAAAGACTTTCATAAAAATATACAGCCGTTTTTCTGCTGTCTAAGTTATGAGTATTTGGCGATTATAATTATTTTTGTTGATTATTAATAAGAGATAGATAGATAGAATATTCTTTATTATGTACACCGTAGATACAAATAATATTAACAACTTATAAATAGGGCGACACAATGGCCGGTGTTATCGCTAAAAGCGATCTTTTCGAGACAACCTTTGGATGGATTTAAAAGAGGAGATACAGTACTGTAGGTACATGTGGGTGTAACATTATTCAAAATTAAAAGCTACATTAAAAAAAACAAATACTTATATATAAATACATATAATATACATTTAAAATAATATTCATCAAGAGCGAAGAAGTATTTAATATTTTGTTTAAGGAGATAATAATGTTAATTCCCTCCCTCCCCTTTTTTACTTTTAATCCTTTTTTATATTCTATTTTTAAATCGCACTAAGTTGATAGGTTTAGGAAGAGAAAGAAGACGCGATTGCTCTGCAGTGAAACATTAATTGAGCGGCCAATAAAAAAAAAACAAAAAATTCGTAAAAAGACATTCTGTTCCGTACCGGTGACTTACTTTTTCATATGTTTAAAAGGTTTTTAAATCTGACTTTTAAATATATTAAATAAGTGAGTAAGCCCCGTTTTCGCCAGTTAAGTAATATCCGACGAATAAGTTTGTAATTTTGAGTCATAAATGTGACGTTTTCATGAACTGGCGATTGAAAAACAGGCCCTAAGTAAAATAAATGGTGCAAATAATTGTTCCAACCTATGGATTATTTTAAACTCAAAAAATCCAGGTTTCATTTCATGGTAGTTTTATAATAAGAAATAACTGATCTGCTGCAGAAGTAATGACCTCCTCTCATTAAGAAAAGGCCTAAAAAATAACCGCCATAAGAATCATAAATCACGTTCATACTTTACAATTAGATATAATATTAATCATAAAAAATATTTCTTTATTATAGTGCTATTAGAAAGCATTCCCAATATTTTATTTTTAAATTTATAATAATTGCAACACTGTATGTGCTAAATATGAATCATTAAATACGCTTGAATTTAATTAGAAGCTGCTTCTAAACGCGTACGATGTTTTGCTTCAGCAATTTTAAGTGACTAAGCGAATTTTAAAATAAAACCGCTTATGACTTACGCGTCCAACCCTCCCCGGATTTTCCGGAACACGAAATCCGGCCCAAGACGGCTTGTCAACACGCTCGTCCGTCCAAGCGTCGGAACTTAGATTTTTTAAATTATACCAAAAATAAATGTTACATTCAAAATTGTTCCATTCTTCTGTTTTATTTGATGGCCTTACAGCAACGCTGGGGACTTATTATTTGTACTTTCAAAGTATGAACAGAATTTTAGAGTAAATGGATTCTCAGGTCATTGGCTTTCTGAAAACTATCCCTACGTCTGGGCCTAGAAAGAATAATTAATTATTTTCTGAAGAAGGAATATTATACACCTGTGTGCGTGCGACCCACGCCACTGGTAGAATATTCACCTTAAGCTGGCTTAGTGTAATACAGAGTCCTAATAGAATACGAGGTCAACAAAAGCTTGTCTAGACACCATGAAACGTCGTTGTCTGTACCTTACCTTTTAGTAAAATAGCCTTACTTTCCGAAACTACTAATTACCCATTTGTATTGAAACCATTATATGGAATAACAATAAAAAATAACAGTTCAGGTTTGCTTTGCCAACTTTTTGACGACACGGTTGGCGCAGCGGTTGAGCGATCGACTGCTGCGCTGCGTGTTGCGGGTTTGATTTCTGCACGGAACAAATATATGTATGACCTGCAGGTAGTTGTTTCGGGTCTGGCTGTTTGAATATATGAGTTTATATGTTTGTAAACGTTCCCACGATAGAGGAGAAATTCCTAGTGTGGGGAAACGTTTCTTTTTTTTAAAGGATGGAGTACCTCTAGATATCAAAAAAGCCTGGCGCTCCGGGAGTCAGACTTTTACTGACTAAAACGCACCCTTGTTCATTCTTTTGCCCTTTATGTTCCGGGGCCGCGGCATCTCTTTCGAACAACCCGCAACCCCGGATACTCAGCTCCTGGTACTGCTTCGAAATAATTAATAATCAGTAACCTATTGGTAATCCGGGCACATGTTACGAAACGGATATTACTTTTGGATTAATTTCCCGATCCGAATTACGACCTTACATATACCACTTTCTCTCATATACGATTAAAAATCGGAAATTAATTTCTTTGAGGATTTCGTTTATGCGTAAGATCGTCCTTAAAGGAGATTGATAATTATAAGAATACAACGTATGTTTTTTTGTTACCAATAAACATAGTCATGAAAAGTATATTTAAAATATGTTTTTTTTAAACTTTACCCCACACTAGGAATTTTACCAGTATCGTTGGCGTGCACACAAACAGCCAGCCAGACCTTTTGACCTCTTTTGCCCTATATCCTCCCGCGGTATCTCTTTCGAACAACCGCAACCCTGTCAGGCAGTGGCCCTGGCAGGCTCCTCTGCTTTGCTGATATCTCTTTGATGCGCGTGTGGGTTACAAATGGCCCGATATGGGGTAACCACACTAGGATTTTATCCTGTATCATTGGCGTGCTTACAAACATTTAAACCCACACACACAAACAGCCAGACCCGAAACAACTACCAGTAGGTCATACATTTTTTTTTGGGATTAGGTTGTGTAGCTCTGTGGCACATTCACTGGAGTACAGTCTATACAAGACCGGTCTATACAAGAGCGAGAGAAAGGCTAAAGAAAAGATGGATGGATAGTATAAGGAATGATAAAAAGGAGAAAGGAGTAAATGATGCCGTGACGTCTGATAGGGGAGAATGGAAGAAGAAAAAATGTTGCGCGGACCCCAAATAGAATGGGACAAGGGCAGGAAAATGATAATGACAGTCTATACAAGACCAACAAGCATGCAACTTTGCCGCAAAGGCCTTGGTTATTAAAGCTTGGTACCTCAAACTCAAAACATTTATTTCAATTAGACTACTGAAAATTGACATTGATATTCAATTATAACATGAGAAATTATCAAATAACTTCCTCGATTCTGGGCAAAGCAAGGGGGAGTGTCAGACTTGTTCCTTCTTTTGTCCTAGAAGTTCCCGCGGTATCTCTTTCGAACAACCCACAACCCCGCAGCCAATAGCCCTGGCAGGTCCCTCTGCCTTGCTGACATCTCTTTGAGGTGCGCGTGGGACAGGGTCTGTCGTAACTGGATGGACGGACGGTGAGCTACCAATTGCTCACGTAAATGTAAGCCCGTAACCGGGAGTAGTCTCGCGGCGCCTGATGCCAAGATCGTAGCGCAGCGGCTCAATTAGTCCAAAACAGGCACTTTTGAATGTCATAAAAACAAAAAAGATGCTGCTACAGTCACAAAACATAAAAACTGGTAAAACTACTATAGTTTCCCATTCCAAAACGTAGATGTCAATAGAGAAAAATGGGCAAGTAACTCCATGGAATTTTTTTTCAATCATATTTTACAAAATTATGGATATATTAATATTGCGATTATAGATTATATGTGAGAAAACCACCAGCTTTTTGTCACAAATGACCGTCTTGACTCAGCGTTCGGCAGAGTCGAGTGTGACTAGTTGGCAAAACAATGGACTAAAATCTCTAACCCAAAGAAGTAATAAGACTAAAAAGCTCTATGAAATTTACTATTGTAAACTTAGTTACGAAAACCATTGAATTCAATCATAAAATAAAAATTACCTGTCAATGCCAGTAAATAATGGTTTTAAATTAAAATATTTTAGAAAGGGCACGCCTGAAATCTAATTTCCTTTTCCAAGATGAGATACTTTATAATCTGTCTCTGTAATTTTATCGAATTTCTGTGATCGGGGAGTTCGTTGTTTCCATGGTAACAAATAGGAAGGATGAATGGTTTGTTTGCCAAAGATTTTGAAGGATCAAGACATTTTGATGAGTGTCGTGAATTGTGATAACAATTTCAAGAGTTTAATATTAATTTTAGGTCCCGAAGTTACCAAATAACTTCCCTCTCGCTCTGGTAGGAGCCGGAAGGAGTGTCAGATTTTTACTGACTAAAACTAACCTATGTTTCTTTTGTTGCCTTTTATGTTCCAGGGACGCGGTAACTATAATTTTGGGTCATAAAGACACTCATCATCTGCCTAGCCTTTTCCCAACTATGTTGGGGTCGGCTTCCAGTCTTACTGGATGCAGCTGCATATCAGTATTTACATGGAACGACTGCCCATCTGACCTTTACAACCCAGTTAGTAATACGATGTCCCTTAATTAAGACTAGTTGTCAGACTTTAGAGACACTGACTACCTGTAACGACTGACAATTGACACCCGGGACCAACATCTTTACGTACTTTCCGACGCACGGAGGAAACTCGGTATGTAACGGGTGGTCACCCATCCACAGACCAACCTAGGTAAGCGCGGCTTAACCTAAAGATAGACCCAAGTAGCTGCTACTATATAGCCACGAGCTCCTCCATCAAGACACTAAAGATAAATAAAAAAATACGTGTCGCACTCGGGGACTGCCGCGGTAAAGCTATTTATTGCATAATTATGATTTTTTATCAACTTATGCAATAAATAATAATATTTTAAAAGTAACTTTTAATAGAAAAGAAGTCACAAAAAGTAAAACAAGACCTTGGTTTTGATCCAGCGTACTGTCAATTCACAAACCAATTTTATTCCCTACCAAACACGCTGATCGAACATTGGAATCGTAATTTGAAATAACAGTAGGCCTACCATAACATCTTAAATCAGAACTTATTCCACTGAGGGAATGAGATGGTGCTAGACACCCTGTATAGCTCTGTCTCTTTCCCTCAGTGGAATAAGTTCTGCTTTAAGACGTCATGGCAGGGTAGCTGAGCTTATCCGTATTTCCGTAATTACTAATATTATAAATGCGAAAGTAACTCTGTCTGTCTCTTCTTCACGCCCACTGAACCGATTTCAATGAAATTTGGTACAGTTATAGTCTGGGAACCAAGAAAGGACATAGGATAGTTTTCATCCCAGAAATCCTCCGGAAACGGGAACTATTAATCCACGCGGACAAAGTCGCGGGCAAATGCTAGTTCGTAATAAAATTGTTAGGTTTTTTTCGTTACGAAATTTTTTGATTCGATTACCGCGCTCAAAACCAGCGATAAAAGCTATGCAATAGTAGTAATAATGCTTAATAACAACCGAATAAAACAGCTATTTTCTCTGACTTTGTTCACAGCACTAACAACGTAAGCTGAAAAAGCCGTTTCAGTCTCATTTAAGTACTTAAGCGATATACAGCGGAGCTTGATTTTTAAACTTTCTCTTAAATGTCTTATTCACAGAATTGCCGTTTAAATGGTTTATGTGGACTTCACGACATTACACGCTTGGGGTAGGTAGGAAAGTTAATACCGGACAGTCAAATAATTTAATTCATTTCAGAGATCTCTTTTTACGATATTTTTTTTTCGATTTGACTGCTGCGTTGGTCGAGTCGATATGCGATTGCTGAGCTTTACGTCTTTGGTTCAATTACCTGGAGAGAAAAAATAGTCTTTACTAATATTATAAAAGTAAAAGTGAGTTTGTTTGTTTGTTACGTCTTTACGCCTAATGGCTAAACCGATTTTGATTAATTTACAAGGTACAGAGATAGTTGGAAACCAGGAGACGGACATAGGCTAATTTTCATTAAAAAAAAGTGGGATTTGCGGGAGAAAGAGGGAAGAAAAAGGAAAACTAAGCGTTGCTATTACAAATCAATAAGGCGCAAGGGGAACTGTATTACCCCAAATTGAACGCGGGCAAAGCCGCGGGCGAAAGCTAGTATAATATTGATAGTTTATTGGTAAAGTAAATTTCGTTTAACAATATTTATGATTGGAGCTTCCTTTAAGGCAGATAATGCCTGTGTTAGGAGGCTCCACTCTTCCGTAACAAAATGTGTCATACAGACAAACAAGACAACATAGACAGAAAAAAAAATGATAACAATAAAATAAATCAAGTTTGTGTATGAGTGAGTGAGGTGAGTATGTTAGTGTATTAGTATGTGTGTATGTGTGTGCGCGTATTTAAATGTGTAAATATATAATGTAAATACACATAGACTTTTCGGAAAATCTAAATTAGATAATGTAATTATCTTTAAACACTCCAACGTGACACGTTAAGAGAGTATTAGTTTAAGAGCCAGTCACTCCGATCCAAAGCCACAGGATTATGCGGTTTAGCTTCGACCTAGTTTAGGAGCTTGAGGTCAAAAATGCGACTGAGGGAAAAGACGATTTGTGATTCTTTGAAGTAGGAGCGAAGTAAGATGTGAACTCAAAGCATTTATTTCAATAAGAGGCACTTTTGAATGTCGAAAAACAAAATAGTGATGCTACAGTCCCGGTCACAAAGCATAATAACTTGTGAAAATACTGTAGTTGCCCTTTTCTAAGCGTTGATCTCTATGGAGAAGAATGGGCAAAAATTTCTGTTTAGTAAGATTCAAGGACAGGGAAGGTCAATTATTTTTGCAATTTTTTCAAACTAATATAATGACAACCGAACGTGTAGAAATTAAATAACGTTGACAAAATATAAGAAAAAAATATTTTACCCTTTTTAAGGGAAGTTATTTAAAAGTCTGACCCCCGAATACTGAAACGTTACTCAAAATGTGAGGGCTGCTTAACATTTGAGCAGCTCTTAAACTTTAGATTTTGTATGGTCAAACGTCACTTCTGAGTCTCTGTTATATTTAAGTGGGACTTAAATTTTGAGTGACGTTTCAGTATTTGGGGGTAACACTCCCTCCTGGGAGTGTCAGACTCTAACCAAAATCCGTCTATGTTCCTTTTTTCCAGTTGTGTTCCAAGGTCACGGTATCTCTTTCGAACAACCCGCAACAGCAGGCAGAGGCCCTGGCAGGCCCCTTTGCTTTGCTGACATCTCGTCAACGCGCGCGTTGAACACGAACGCGCCATCGACACGGCCTATCGTTAATAGACGGCGCGGCGGTGAGATAGCCATGCATTGCTTACCGTCCACTGACAGTCTCTCGTGGCAGCTAGGTTGGTTAGGGTTTTCTCAAAATCTTACTCTTGATTATTATTTTATTTTGTCTTAAAACTTTAGACATTTCCATTTTATTTGGAACTAGGATAATCAGTTAGGCTACTGAAATTGGCAAGACAAAAAAATAACAGCGAAGTGAGTTTGTTCGTTTGTTGGTTAAATTTTCACGCCTAAATGGCTAAACCGATTTTGATGAATTTTGTTTCAGAGATGGTTAGGACCCTGGAGACGGATAAGGGCTAATCTTTTTAGCATGGAGTTTCTTGCCCATTCTTCTCCATAGAGATCAACGCTTTGGAATGGGCAACTACAGTACTTTCACAAGTTATTATACCTTGTGACCAGGACTGTAGATTCATTTTGTTTCTTGACATTCAAAAGTGCCTGTAATGGTCTAATTGAAATAAATGATTTGATTAGATTTAAAAACATGAGAAATAGGGAAGAAAAAGGGAAAATTTAGCTTTGCTATTACAATAAATAAGGCGCAAGCGAAAACTACAGGTAGCAAGTACCTGCAAACCAGGAAAGGGGAACTGTGTTACCCCGATATTAACGGGGGTAAAACCGCGGCTTCAAAAGCTAGTGAAATAATATTACACCTAGGTCATATTTATGTTCCTTTGAAATGATTTCCTACCTCTTTTAGTTAGTTCTCAACTTACCACTTTATTCTACACAAACTGGTAACATATCCCTTATTATAAAACTTCATTCCCCGCGCAAGCACCGAATACATAAAACCAAATTACCAATAGAATTTGTATCTTATATCCGCGTAATAAGATTTGTTATTATACGCTCAAGAACGTTGTTGCAAGCGGCAACTAAGATTGTGGAAAATGTACGTAAGAGACTTATTGCATCCAATAAATTTTGTGTCTTGAGACTTATGTGTAAGGTACTGATTCGATTGATGAAGTTTTAATGCAAGCGGAAAAGAAGATTTTCCGAGTAAACGAGTAGGGTTTAAGGAAGTTTACAGTTAAAATGTTGTTGATTATTATTTTAGAAGCTCGATAAGATCAAAGATTATCTGATATTTTATCTCGGAGTTGTTTATTTTAGATACAGTTTCAGTTTAAACGTTTGCTTCATTTAAAACTTCTTCTAAAGTTATTGAATGACAGTTAGTGACTAAGGGATGAACATTTAACAGCTTTCTGAAGCCCCAATTTTGTTGAAATTTGTTGAACACTGCTTAATTCCTTAAAAGTTTTATGAGTGATCATATTTTTGGAGCAGACAAGATGGCGACTCAGTTCTTGATCAATGGATTCAATATATGATTCTTACTTCATCATTGGTATAGAAAACTAGTTGTTATCTGTGAAGTTAGATTTGCGATTTAAGTTGCTTAGTAATTTTTTTTTAAGACATACACCAGTTACAAACTAGTATTAGAACATAAATACTTTGGTCATTTCAAAACAAGATAAAGCTTGTTTTTTTTCTTTATTTTTTTTGGCGTCAAAAATCAACAAATAACTTCCCCCGCTCTGGGCGGAGCGGGGAGGAGTGTCAGACTTGTACTGACTATAACCCACCCAAGTTCCTTCCATTGCCTTTTATGTTGCGGGGCCGCGGTATCTCTTTCGAACAACCCGCGACCCTACAAATCAAAGCTATATGTATACATATACAATAACAATGCACACATTACTTGTTGGAACGGTTTTAAGGCATCTAGACAGCAGCAATAATTATTCTCTAGAACCTTTAACATTGTACAAGTAAGCTTTAAGATATAATGCCTTCAAAGTCTGTTTGTATTCTCATCCATAATTTCTTTAAAATAGAAATAATTTTCAATAAATGCTAAAACTTTTCTAACTGTTTTAGACTTGCTGGAAGTTTTCTTATGACACCCAAGGGAAAACCCACTAATAAGAAACAAATTAGTCTTATACAATACCGTCCATCGTTAAAGATCCCTGTTAAAATGCTAGCAATTGTCGAAAAGACGACAGGCCGTGTCGACGGTGCGTTGGTGATCCACGCGTGCCTCAAAGAGATGTCAGCAAAGCAGAGGGGCCTGCCAGGGCCACCGCCTGCTGGAGTTGCGGGTTGTTCGAAAGAGATATCGTGGCCCCGGAACATAAAGCACATGGAACATATTAGAAAAACATGGGTGAGTTTTAGTCGGTACAAGTCTGACAGGAGCGGGGGGGGCGCTTCTCTCAGAGCAGGGGCAGTTATTTAATGATTTCCCATTGGTAGAAAAATACCAGTTCGGTACGGTGTGCTACCCAAGGGCTGAATTATCGTTTGGCCAGAGGCTAGATGTTGCCATATAACGTGGCAACGCGGCCAGTCTCTTGGGGACATTACCAACTGGCAGCATTGAGAACGAACTTTTTGACGCCATTTTTTAGTTTTTGTGAGTTAGTTTCTTCAAGTTATTTTTTTTTTAAGTATGTGGTTTATTATAATCTAGTATGTAAAAAAATATAAGCGGATGACATGGATATTTGTAGTGTAAGGCGCGTCGCCCATACGAACAACAGTCGAGGCGCAGTCGGGGCGCGGGTGTGCCTGCGCTTCGACTGTTGGTCGTGTGGGCGACGTGCGGATTTTGAAATTGAAAAGGAGTTTTTAAAATAAGTTTTTGCTTACTTTTAATAAACATTACTTGCATTTAATTGCTAAAATATTATCATCGCCAACATCTTCGGCATTAGTATGTTCGCCAGTATTTTTTTAATTTTTATTAAGTCACTACCCAATAAGCGACCGGAGTATCACATGTGTTGCCATGTAATTTTCCTCATTTTATTTATTATTTTCGGGGTGTTTTTTCCTTTTCCTTCTTATCCAAAAATTGTAACATAAATAAAATCTAATCTCGAAACATAATAATACCCTCACGAATCGGATTAATATTATTTTTTATGTTGATGTTTTTCTAGTTCAAAATATTAGACTTTCACAGGAAAAAACAGTAAAAAAGGAAAATAAATAATAAATATCTTGGGACAACTCACACACGGCTATCTGATCCCAAGCTAAGCAGAGCTTGTGTTATGGTAACCAGACAACTGATATACATACTTATATAATCTGTAAAAATATACATATTATAGATAAATCACACCCAGACACAGAACAAACAATCATGCTCATCACTCAAAGTTTGTCCTGGGTGGGAATTGAACCCACGACCTCCGGCTCAGCAGTCAGGGCCACTAACCACTAGACCAACAGGCCCGTCAAAAAAAAAAGGTTGTCAGACATTTGAAGAAGATGAACATAATTCAATATTAGACACTGACTACGTGTAGCGACTGTCAAAGATCTACAAATGACAACCAGGTCCGACGACTAACGTGCTTTCTGAGGCACGGAAGAAACTCGGTATGTAACGAGTGGTCAGCCATCCACAGACCAACCTAGGCAAGCGCAGCTTTACTTAAAGATTGACCCGAGTGGCTGCTATTATGTAGCCACGAGCTCCTTCTAGAACGATGGAACAGGTGCCTGGCTACCCTACCATGAAGTCTTAAAGCAGAACTTATTCCACTGAGAGAAAGAGACAGAGCTATACAGGGTGTCTAGCACCATCTCTTTTTCTCAGTGGAATAAGTTCTGCTTTAAGGCGTTATGGTAGGCCTACTAAACAACAAAACTATTCACAAGAGACTAAGTCTTAAACAAGTATCACTAGTACTACAAAACTTATTAGTGAATTTCTCAACCCAACAATTAAAACCTGATTTACATTTCAATTTAACGACTTATTAATCCCCACTGATTTCCAATGGATTAAAAATTCATATTCTTTTTGCAGGAAAATATTGAAATGAAAATGTCTGTTTGAGTTTTATTCATTCTGGTTCTATAGTTTCTCATTTAGTTATTAAAATACACAGAAAGAAAATACTATAAATAATGAATGAAAAACAAAATGGAAAAGTGTTCATTAGTTTGGTGATATAATTTTATACAAAATATTACTTTTATCGTATATTTTTTTTCCGTTGTATGTTTTTTTGTACCACCTGTGCCCCGTGGTTTTACCCGCTGCAAAGATTCCCTTCTGAAGAGGGCAACCCTATTCACTTATAAAATAAAATAAAAAAACCTTTTATTTCTAAACAGAAGGTAAGTAGTTAGAAATAATTAATTAGAAAAAATAAAAGTGAAAGTAACATAAAGTAAAGTAAATAAAAAGTAACTTAAAAAAAAAAAACAAAATATTAAACGAAAAAGTAATTATAATCTACGGTTTTATTTAATCTTCTGCTAGAACCCCTCTGCATGTGAAGGTCCTCCAAGGATGACCAGTCTTCTCTAGATTTATTATACCTTAAGGGTATGAAAAATAGCTCAAAACTGATTCTCTCTTGATTGAGGTACGAAATCCTAAAAAAAAATGCAATCACCAACTTCTTTCGAGTTGTACTAGCCACTTGTACCCTTGAAATTAGCTAGTCAGACCACGATCAGGATTTAATCGCTAGGCTCGTGCCCACCCTCATTGTTTGCGGAGTTTAATTGCTAATCGGCTGAAAACGATAGAATACCTGATTAAGTTATGTCTCCATTTATATTATGAGGCTTGGGTGACTAGAATTCTGAGGAGACGCTGTTAGTAATAGTCAGTAGATATTGGCTTGCTATACTAAGGCCAACTAGCAGCGATACGAAAGGTCATTAACCTAAAGAACAACTGTGGCGTTGACAATCTAATATTTAGCTCTTTCCATCTTGTGCCTTTGTCGTAATGTCTCGTTCTCCCGGCAGAAACATGACAACGTTAAGACTGGTTCGCCAACATTAGGGCGGCCATTTTAAATGGGGTTTTAGCATGGGTTTTGTTTACATTTGGTATCGCTTCTCGTTGGCCGTACTATACTTAAAATATCTGGGGAGGTTTTTTTATCAAATTATTTCCTCCACTCAGTTCAGAACGGGGAAACTAATTCGGTGATTTCCCATCACTAAAAAAACTATCTACACACCAAATTACAACCAAATCGATCAAGAAGATTAAGCGGGAAAGAATAACAAAAATACAATTTTGAGCTTAAAATGTTAGTGGGAAAAATTCTACATTACTTTTTCATGAAAACTGAGGAAGTTTTCTACATTTATGATTTTAAAATATGCATGATGGTACAGAGATTGCAACTACTTGGCTTGTATTTCTACGCCGCTACATTTAAAGAGATTTATTTTCTAGAAATATCCCCGTAATGTTTTAGGTCAGGGAAATAGACACTGAAATTATTTTGTGAACATAGTATGTTTGTTAAAGTCAGTTTTGTACATATTAACATGAAGTTTTTACTTAGTTAGGAGTTTGTTTTAAGAACGACAATTAGTTAGATTTAATTTTTTAATTTCGTGTATTTTTTTTAAATTAATAGTTAATTGTATACTCAGTTCAATATTCAATACTGTTTCATGTTAAAATATTCGTATACAATGTAAATTGTTCCTGAATAAATAAGTGAATAAAAAAGTCAGATTATTAAATACAATATATGTATTTTTTTTTATTATGAACTAGCTTTTACCCACAGCATCGCTCGCGTTAAATTCGTGATTACACATTTCCCCTTTACTGATTTCAATGTACATGCTACCTAATAAACATACCAAAAAACACAATGATTGTTCTTCTGTAACCAGTGTTTCTGCCAACCTTTATAGGTCACAGCTTGATTTTTATTCAGCCATAAGTAATAAAGTTTAAAGATAACAATATTCCTGCCGAACATAAAATGGCGGATCGAAGCTAAACTGGTAAAAAAGGAACAAAAGAGATGCGAGTTCATCCTAGCCATTCGATTTGGCATGCACCCAATATACATTAGTGGCACTATATTCAGTTAAATTTAAAATTTTTGAAGAAAGATAGCATGAATACTGGCTAAGCATTGGGATTTTTCCGTCGTTCCGTACCTCAAAAGGAAAAAAACGGAACTCTCCTTGGATCACTTTGTTATCTGTCTGTCTGTCTGTCTAACGAGACCCTTTATCTCTGGAATATGTGGAGGTTTCCAGTCAAAGTTTCAAATTAAAACCATATACTCAAGTTAGTGGTCCCCTAGGGTTGTGGTAATTTTATTTGAGCAGAAAATGGCCAGATACTGTCAATTCGCGTTTGATACTAAATACATTGTTTTAAATTTTATGGGGTAAAAATCTATCCTATGTGTTATTCCAGATTATAATCCACGTCTGTGCCAAATTTCATTAAGATCCGTTCAGCCGTTTTGACGTGAAAGAGTAACAAACATCCATACATCCGTCCATCCTCACAAACATTCGCGCATTTCTCACAAAAATGCGATATATACATATTATAATAATGTAAGTAGAATTACTGATTACCGAACCAAACCGCGGGCATAACCAATTTTTTTATACTCCCATAAACTGGGTTTTAAATTTTTATTTAATTTAATATTTACAATACAGTAATAAATTAAATAATGGGATTAAAATTGAAGGGGATATGTGTACAGTTTTCTAACATATTAAACAAAATTCGTGATTTCTCGAACATCGAGAGGATAAGAGAGACAAGAAAGTGATCCATGGGTTCCATTTGTATCCTTTTGAGGTGCGGTACCCTAACAAACCCTTATACCATATTTATTTTTCCCTAAATATGAACACACCTCTTTGATACATTCTTTTCCTTCTGTTCATTCGAATTTTAAACTTAGATTTAAAAATAGAAGCATAGACAAAGTAATACATTTGAAACAAAACTTTATGGAGTTAGATTAAAAGACGTTTCACTTTAACAACCCGAACGAAAGAGATTACATTTGGTTTTATTTCTCTTTCGGTTGTAACGGCCATTTCGTTAATGGTTTTTGTATTAACTAAGCATTTGTAAGGGAATTGCGTGTTTCAGATTTTGTTGTCTGTGTTAACAGTATCACTGGTGGCATTACAGAGGATTATGGAAGTTGCAACGAAAGAAAAAAAAGTTACTAATATTATAAAAGCGACAGTGAGTTTGTTTGTTACGTCTTCACGCCTAAATGGCTAAACCGATTTTGATGAATTTTGGTACAGATATAGTTGGGATCCTGGAGACAAACATTTTTTTAAAGTGATAAATGAAAGAGAAACGGGGAGGAAAAGGGAAAACTTAGATTTGCTATTACAATAAATAAGGCGCACGGGCAAAAACTACAGGTAGTAGGTATCTGCAAATCATGAAAGGGGAACTGTCTCACTCCGAATTTGAAGCAAGCAAAGCCTACGGGCAAAAGCTCTTTATTTATAAAAAAACAAAAAACGACACAGGTAAAGAAGTTTCAAAGTAAATGTCCGCCACCGCCTTTAAATTCATGAAATGCAATTCTAAGCGTTTCTATGACAAAATTTGTCGTCGTGGTGCCTTCGTCACTCTGGACGATGCTATAAACCTGCTACAGGAGATCAGTAGGGAAACTAGCACCCTTCGCAAATTCAGACGCAAGGCACCATCCTCACCGGCGAAGGCCTGTCCCTTGCTAGAACCAACCCGCGATGATCTAGTAAGTTACAAAGCACTCACTAAATAATGTCACTCAGATCCAGCCTAATACAGACTCCTTGTCTGCTACTAACGAATTCCTGATGTAAAAAGCTAGTAGCACTTTGCCAGACCCAAGAATTAACACCAGAACCTCACACTTTCCCGTCGCGTCCAACAAGGCAGGCATTTAACTCGAACTGCCCCAAAAAATCAACTTAACAAAAGAGCACATCTATCAAAAAAATCCACCATTAACCGTCACGCAATTCTCGCCTTTAACGACAACACAATGGTGCACATATTTGTAACAACGGTACATCTGTAAGTTGTATGAATAGATTTGTACAAAAGAAGCCGTTTTCTCTTTCAGGTGTATAAGGCATTCTGTTATATAAACCAGGGCAGAGCATTGTTGGTAGACAATGGTAGTTTAACAGAATGTTGGTTTGTTTTATTATCTAATTTTTGCTGTACAGGTCTCAAGGTTCGAGGAGAAGAGGAGGAGAGGAACTTGTGATTAAATAAAAACTCGCTCGATTGCATGTACATACATGCACTTATTTTATGGTTAAATAGTTAACACAGAATATTGGTGAAAAAAAACACTGAAAAGATGGAAAATTAATTTACCTCCGGAAGTCAGTGAGTTTTTTTAGCTTCATAGAGTTTTTGGCCCTCGACTTCCGGAAATAAAGGACATGACATGATATTGAAATAAACAAAAAATAATCCCATTCATTACATTTCCCTAAACTAGGCGAGAGAAAATACAAAAAAATATGTGTTTGTTCATTGATTGTGTGGTTTTATATTCTGACATTGCATTGATTGACATTTACACTGTCGTCTGGCGTTGATTTTATCACGTATCATCGTACTTTGTTACTATTGAAACTTAACCACAAACTATCGTTTACGCTTCTAATATTATTGGACTTGCTAGTTTTAGTTACGTTTTACAAATATGTGGGTATCCAGAGAAAAATGATTAAACTGTCTGTAACATTTTTATTAATTTAAAAGGCCACGCTAAAAATGTCAATCATTCTTACAGAATCGGAGGATAAATCTGCAATCATGATCTCATTCCTGATGGATGCGAGCCAATCGACAATTAGTTAAAGTACTACAGGGAAATGAACCTGGAATTCCAGAACCATTTTACACTACAGTATGGCCAACGAGAAGCGATACCAAATGTAAACAAAACCCATGCTAAAACCCCATCTAAAATGGCCGCCCGAATGTTGGCGAACCCGTCTTAACGTTGTCATGTTTTTGCCGGGAGAACGAGACATTACGACAAAGGCACAAGATGGAAAGAGCTAAATATTAGATTGTCAACGTCACAGTTGTTCTTTAGGTTAATGACCTTTCGTATCGCTTCTCGTTGGCCGTACTATACTTTACTATTATTATCACTTACATTACACTACTATTCATTTCACTCTTATGGTGAGCTTTGATCGCAGCCACGACTCCAGACGAGTCTCTAATAAACTTGACGCTGCAGCAGCGCTAAGTTCAACACTGTTTTCTTGTAGAATATAGAATAGCACGATAGCTGTTTGTATGATATCAGCTTTACTTGTGGAATTAGTTCCTTTATATGAATAGCTTAGTTTATTTACTAAACTAGCCCTCGCCCGCGGCTTCGCCTGCGTTAAATTTGGGGTAACACATTTCCCCTTGCGCCTTATTGATTTGTAATAGCAACGCTAAGTTTTCCCTTTTCTTCCCTCTTTCTCCCTCACATCCCATTTTTGTCCAAAAAATATTAGCCTATGTCCGTCTCCTGGTTAACAACTAACTCTGTACCAAAATTCATCAAAATCGGTTTAGCCGTTAAAGCGTGAAGAGGTAACAAACTCACTTTCGTTTTTATAATATTAGTAAGGATAATATCTGAATAGTCTTTCTTCCTCGTTTTGTTACGCCTATAAAATTCTAAATGTTTCATCATTGCTATCCAAATTGTCAAGATGGTGTTTTTGTTTCTTATTTATAGTGTCTCTCGCCTATTCTCTGATCATAAATCATAACCTATTGTAAAACCCTGCATGTAAGCTTAAAATGACGTACTATACATCAATGTGCATGAATATTTTTTTAGGGCACAGTTTTAAGCCTATTCCGGCCGTGTCATTTAATTCTCATTTTTAGATAAAACACAGCCCTTGTCGGATCACTTTGCTCTGCGTTTATCTGTCAAGACCGTTTATCTCACGAACACTTGAAGTTATTTAGTTGAAGTAAAAATCACATACTCGAATCTGAAGTCCCTTAGAGCTATGAAAAAATTAACCCTCTAAAACTGTGCGATCAGAAGATATATGGCAATTTATGTCGCCAACTTGTACCTACGGATCCCTCGGTGCTCGATTCCGACTTGCATTTTTTTTGTTTATAGAGCGATTTGTTTTTAATTTTACCTTAACATCTCACAAATTTAATACCTTTCCATTATCATTCCACAAATGAAACGTATATTTTTTCCTGAAAATTGTTTTCCTGAAAACTGTTTACACATGATATCAGCTCATTCAGGTGGGCTCATTCACAATCAGTGAATTAATTAATTACATTTCAATCATTGCGAGTGTTTGACATTCCATTTATGGCTGATTGGTGGAGGCCTCGGGCTTACGAATAAAATTTAAAATGTACGCATATTTGCGAAAAAAACTTATTAATTTTACTTATTTTTTTATAGTTCGAGATATAATGGAAATGTAAGAATTATTGTAATGGCTTACGCCATTACGTAAAAAAAACGCTAGCAGAACAAATTACAAGTGTAACAAAAGTAACAAATGTCGGGTCGTGCCCGTGGCGTAGCAAATCTTTAGTTACGGAGCATTACATGGAGTCGGGGGAAACTCCGCTGCCGCGGCAAATCGCCGCTCAGCGGCCAAACCTCCGGTGCAATCTCACAGTGGCATGGAGAGGGCGATTGTCACAACTCCGTGCAGGGCACGATAAGTTCCTGCTTTGAGAAGTGGCTGAAGAGTCGCTATGGCATCCTCACCTACCGCCTGACAAAGGTCATCACCACACACAGAGGTTTCGGTAAGTTCTTGCACAACTTGGTTTCGGGAGGCTCCTGCTGCGGGTATACGCCTGGGTGTCACCACTGAGCACACAGTAGCGGTCAGACTAGCTTGGGACGCCCAGCAAGTGGTTAAGAGAAGCTTCTAGTCAGATAATAACAGCAGCTTGCGTCAATCTTTAGACTAAGCCATGCCAACTTAGAGTTTCCTCCGTGCCTCGGAAAACACTTTAAGTGGTTAGTCCCGGCTATTATTTGTAGGTCCTTCACAATCGTTACAGGAGTGACTCAAAAATCTCAGTCTCGCCAAGAAGTATTGTATTACCCATTACCAACCGGGTTGTGGAGGTCAGATAGGCAGTCGGTCCATGTAAAATACTGGTATTCAGCTGCATTCGGTTATACTGAAAGCCAACCCATAACTTACGTAGAAAAGGCTAGGCAGATGATGAAGTTTTAAAACTTTCCTCAAATCAAAACTAATCTTCGGATAACTCAGCACTAAATCCAAGAAGTTTTTATCGGCTTCAGTTGACATGCAAAACTTAAACAAACCAGGGACTCGAAGTTAAGAGGAGTTTTTATTAGAATAGTTCCCCATGTTCTTCATAACACTTATGTAAGTCATTAAAAGTGACATTAAGATGGTACTAAGGTGGCACTTTAGTGTTTTAGTGGCACTAAAGATTGTGATGTTGACGATACTGTATAGTGACTGTGTTTGAAAGTTGTTTTGAAATACTAAAGACTGATAAAATGGCGTAACAAGAAGTTCAGTCTAACCTGCAATATGGACTTGCTGTGTTCGTGGCTCTGCATGAAGAAAGGAATACAAAGAAAATTGCGTTTATTCTGGATTATTAAAACTAAAAAAAAACTCAGGAACAGCTCAACATTAAACTAAATAATGCCAAAAGGACCATAACTCAGCATCATAGACGGGCCTGTTGATCCAGTGGTTAGTGGCCCTGACTGCTGAGCCGGAGGTCGTGGGTTCGATTCCCACCCAGGACAAACTTTGTGTGATGAGCATGATTATTTGTTCTGTGTCTGGGTGTGATTTATGTATAATATGTATGTATTTATAAATTATATAAGTATGTATATCAGTTGTCTGGTTACCATAACACAAGCTCTGCTTAGCTTGGGATCAGATAGCCGTGTGTGAGTTGTCCCAAGATATTTATATCATGCCAGATGGCAACTGAAGGCCGCCAACAGATGCTGATTTATAAAAATTGATTTGATTTGATTGATTTCTAAAAACCCATCCATATTCCTACTTTTACCCTTTGTGTTACGGGGCCGCGGTATCTCTTTCGAACAAAAATCAAAATAAACAAGTCATTTATTCAAATTAGGCTGATAAGCAGCACTTTTTCAACGTCAGATTACAAGAGATATCCAACAAAAACGCCCTGCCCTTCGCCACTTCCTAGTGTTTTAGCTGGGATGAAGAAGTGGCGGAACAACCCGCAACCCCGGCACCCGGTGGTCCTGGCAGACCGCGCTGATTTGCTGACATCTCTTTGGAAGCGCGCGGAATACCAATCCGCTGTCGACACGGCCCTGCTGTCAAAAAGCAGGATTTCCTACCTGCATTTGTATTCTCACGTTACAGTTATCGCAATGGCGTGGAAAATACGTGCCTTTCGGATTCGTAGAGGGTACTTTCACACCCTTTACTTCCCCAAAACTCCGCGCGTAATCATAAACCGCCAAACCCCATCGTTAAAAACTAACGAATCCTTACTAATATTATAAAAGCGAAAGTGAGTTTGTTTGTTTGTTTGTTTGTTTATTTGTTTGTTTGTTTGTTACCTCTTCACGCTTTAATGGCTGAACCGATTTTGATAAATTTTGGTACAGAGATAGTTGGGAACCAGGAGACGGACATAGGCTAATATTTTTTTGAAAAAAGTGGGATGTGAGGGAGAAAGAGGGAAGAAAAGGGAAAATTTAGCGTTTTTTATTACAAATCAATAAGGCGCAAGGCGAACTGTGTTACCCCAAATTTAACGCGGGCGAAGCCGCGGGCGAAAGCTAGTGTTTAATAAATCCCCAAATACTCCAGTAAACAAATCGGGCAGTTAATCTCTGGTTAAATGTATCGTTGCGATCAGTGAATAGGTTCGAACAAATGGCACGGAAAAGGGTTCGGCCGATGGCAACAAATAACAGACAAATGGTGTCGCCTAAACGGTTGTCGGTAGACGGGCCACTTTTTTGTGGTATGAATGTTGAAGGCGATAGTTGGGCAACTGGTTTCGATGTACGTCGTAAAGTAAGTTTTTACAGTTTACTAACAATAATAATTGAAGTTATAGTAGAGTATTCAACAAACATAGACATCGGATTTTAACTGTGCATTTGTATGTTGAAATATTTATAAGTGTTTGTGTATTTTTAGTATTGTTTTTCAGTATAATTATTCCATTGGTATAATGCGTTGAGTGACTGCATTACAATATTTTACATAAAGTTTTGTCATTCTACATTGCAAAAAGAAAAGTTGTTTCCCAGCTAAATTATTTACGCAGAGTTACTTAATTTGAAGTACAAAAATATTGGTTGACGACTTAGGTAATGCTTTGTTTCCACCCTGTTTATTGTGAAAATAAATGCAAATTCTGATAATAGATAGCATTTTGACTGTAGATATTTTATGACTAATTCGGTTAATAAATAGTCCTTTTTCTATACATATTTTGTTATTTTGATAGTACATTATATTCCGATGCCTAAAAATTAGGATGTTAAAGTTCTTATTTTTGAGACACAAGCCAAAGATTAGAATAGTTTTTTTTTTTAAAGTTGCAACTTCATTAACAAGTAAAATTTTACTCGGTAGATAATTATGTATATTTACAATTTTTAAATGACCGATACATTTATAACAGACAGAGAGTTTTTTTTTTACAGAAAAAGGCTTATTGTGAACAACTATTTGTAGCACGTCTACTTAAAACCTTTTTGTGAAAATTCTAATTACGAACGCAGAACGGCATCTAGGCACCTAAAACGTAATAAATAAGACCATCTAAATAGGCCCCAGATCCTATGTTTCTATTTGTTCCGGGATATTTATAGCTGCTATTTTCAGAATTAGGCCCTTTTCTTAATCCTGTCCCTTTTTCCTTATCAAAGACGGCTTTACTTTAGGTAACTGTTTTTTTTTTATAAGAAATCATCAAATAACTTCCTTCGCTCTAGGTGGAAGGGGAGTAAGTCAGACTTTTACTGACTGAAACCCATCTAAGTTTTATCTTTTGCCCTTTGTGTCCTTATTTTTCGAACTACCCACACCCCCAGGCAGTGGCCCTGACGAGCAGCTCTGCTTTGCTGATTATCTCCTAGCGACGATTCCCGGTCCCAACAGATGCGTTTCTGTTCACAGTGGTGACATCCGGGCGTTTCCTTCCGCTCGATTATGTGCAGGAACCTCCCGAAGCTTTCGTGTCCGGTGAGCACCTGCGTCAGGCGGTAGCTGAGGACATGACGCCTCTCCAGCCACTCCTTTGTGGCGTGCCCTATGTATGCGCACGCTAAGTGACGGCGACCGAATGTCACTCGGTATGGTTGAAGGCCTAGCGTTAGGTGGGGCGGTCCCACTGGCCTGGTCTATATTGTAAATAGTTTTTAAGCTATGCAGTAGCCATAGCTTCTATCGCGGGCCTTGAGCATGGAGACCGAATCCAAAAGTTTCGTAACGAATAAACCTAACACTTTCATTAAGAATACGGTCAGTTATTTTAATAACGATTCCTATGTTATATTAGCATGTTTGGTAGAGAATCGGATAGTCAATCAACATTACGTTGGATCAAACCCAAGGTCTTGTTGTTTTTCTTTTTGCGACTACTTAGCATTGGAAGATTTTTTTTTAATTTTTTTTTTATTGCATAAGTTTATAAAAAATGCTATGCAATTGTTTTACCGCGGCAGTCCCCGAGTGCCACACGTATTTTTTTATGTTTTCCCATCCTAAAACAACGGCGTGATGTAAAGTATTTATTTTATAGATATAAACGACTATCCAATAGCCTTGACAAAATGGTCACAGTAATAATTGTGAAACAGAAGACAATCAGTGAACACATTACGAATCCCATAGCATTATCCCGAACCCACTTTTACGATGGCCGTGGTAAACAATTGGGTAGTTCCATTGGATAGGGGACAGCAAAATGTAACGAGTCGTTAATTCTAACTGTGGTTTGTGTTAACGAATTTGACTTGAAACTTTCAAAGGTCCTTCGTAGAGACAAGAATGCCGCTGAGACAAAGCAGATTGTATTATAATTAGTTATATAGAAAAAATATAACTAAAAAGTGGAAAATAACTTTACTACTGGAAGTCGGTGAATTTTGTTGGTTTTGTTGACTTTTTTGCCACCGACTCCCGGAAGTAAAGTAATTTTCCACTTTCTAGTTTTTTTTTGGAAGTTGGTTTTATTTGTCACTAGCTTTTGCCCGCGGCTTCGCTCGCGTTAAAGTCGGGGTAACACAGTACCCCTTGCGCCTTATTGATTTGTAATAGCAACGCTAAGTTTTCCCTTTTCTTCCCTCTTTCTCCCACACATCCCACTGTTTTCAAAAAAATATTAGCCTATGTCCGTCTCCTGGTTCCCAACTATCTCTGTACCAAAATTCATCAAAATCGGTTTAGCCATCAAAGCGTGAAGAGGTAACAAACAAACAAACTCACTTTCGCTTTTATAATATTATTAGTAAGGAGGTAAGGATTGCATCCTTATCTAATATTATAAACGCGAAAGTGGGTTTGTTTGTTACGTATTTACGCCTAAATGGCTAAACCGATTTTGATGAATTTTGGGACAGAGATAGTCTAAATTATCTAAAGATTAGACAACTATGTAAAAAAATGAGAAATGAGGGAGAAAGAGGGGAAAAAAAGGAAAACTTAGCATTGCTATTACAATAAATAAGGCGCTAGGGTAAAAACTACAGCAAATCCGGAAAGGGGGACTGTCTTATCCGGAATTTAACGCGGGCGAAGTAGCGGGCGAAAGCTAGTAAACTAATAAATACATTTTGAAAAATAAATAAAAACGATTAATTTAATATTCGTATTTATATTAAGTAGGAATTTACTCTCTCCCGAAAGCATAGCGTGAATCTCTGCCATTCATCTTTATACAGAAACTTGCGGCCCGGTACGTGCTTCACTACGTATTTACAAAAAAATGTGATGCAGCGCCATCTGCCGGACAAAATTGTGAATCTAAACCATTCCCAGATCCCCTTGAACACACACAAAAAATTTCATCAAAATCGGTCCAGTCGTTTGAGAGAAGTTCAGTGACATACACACTCACAGAACAATTATATATATAAAGATCATATATATAATGATTGTGTTGAAAACAAATAAACTCTCAGCTAAAGTTTTAATACCACAATTTCACAAACGAAGCGAAAAAGCTGCTGTGAATTGTGGTTAAAAACTTAGTCAAGAAATAAACTAATGTGTCACGAGATAAAACCCATTTTGACATCACACAATTGAAAACTTATTACTTTAGTCGCAGCAGAGCAAGTAGGGTTTGCTGTCGCCAGTGTTGCCGGATTAGATTATTTTCCCCATTTTTTCGGAATAATTTTTTTTCTCAGGGTAACGAAAAGCTTGAAGATTATTTACCAAATAACGGATATATCAACGGTAAAAATAAGATTAAATTTAAAAATAAAAAAAACTAAGTGCGAATCGCACTCGCACAACGAGGGTTCCGTATAAACTTGTATAAAAAACGGTCATATCTTTTGATTGCGTTACATTTAGCGAGTTGATTTCTTCACAGTTATGAGTGACTACAAATTTAAGTATGTGGTTTTAATGTTAACTTGTTACCTTTAGACGTCACCGACATAAAGGGTCTTGACAGAAAGACAGACAGACAGATGGTCAACAAAGTGATCTTATAAGAATAAAATGCCTTTATAAAAACAACTAAATTTATGTTTCTTAAACGCTTATGAAGGGTTAAAAAAGGTGTGTGTCAGCTTCGACGCACGACTAGAGTTTACTCCTTCAGTACAAAAATATCACTGAGGGACAACAAATTTCATAAAGCGCCATCTAGTAATATTCAAAAACACCATAGGTGCGTGCATTCATCAGTAGATTTTACACCTCACATTTTTCTCATACCGGCCGCCTTATATATGAAAATCGATTCTTAAAGAGTAAACTTCAATAACGAAGGTGTTGACAACACTGGAGCTAGTCACACCTTTTGTTTCAATGCAGATAAAAAAATAGAGTAGACAAAAAGTAGCAAAAAGATTGAAAATGGGGGAAATTCTGAAACTCGAATCTAGCAACCCTGCTCGTAACAAAATGACACAGAATGTAATCCGACTAACTGAAGAGGAATTTGCATAGCTGTCTTGTTGGCAAGACAGTTGAATTCAATAGAAAACAATATGTTTCTGAATTAAATAAATGTGTTTCTATTTGTTTCTGTCGCGTGTATTTGAACTATGTTGCTTAAGTGCGGTTTTAATAACAGTGACATGTTTTTCTATTGTAACTAGTGCCTTGGAAAATTAACTAGTGATGCGAATTCAGCCCTTTTGCAACTAAATTAGAGTTGGTTTCCAATGTAGGGTGGTTCTAAAAGAAGTGCAAACAGATGCTTCCTACTTATAATATTTTATTGCGAATGTTTATGAGGATAGATGTATGGATGTTTGTTACTCTTATACATCCAAACGGCTTAACGGATCTTAATGAAATTTAGCACAGAGGTAGATTATAGTCTGAAATAAAACATATTTTACTTTGTTTTTCGATATCACGCGAGCGTAGCCGCGGGCGCCAGCTATCTTACTTTAATATTATAAATGCAAATGCTCGTGAAAATGAATGGATGGATGTTTGTTTGTTACTCTTTCACGTCCAAACGGCTGAACGGATCGTGATAAAATTTGGCACAGAGGTAGATTAAACCCGGAATAACACATGAAATATCTAAATATTTTTTCAATACCACGCGGGCGTAGCCGCGGACGCCTTCTAGTAGGTACATAATTAAAAGACAATTAATTATTGTGCTTTCTGATAGTATTTATTGCAAAGGGCTATTTTGGGCATTGTTCTTTCCTAAATTATTGATTCTAAAACGAACGCCTGGAATAAACGACACAACCTTGAAAATAATCCAATCTAAATCTCATACACTACAATGGTTTAAATCAGATTGAAACTGCAAGAAAGCCGCATAAAAACTACGCCATCTCTTTGTTCTCAGAGCGGTCCAAGATTTAATCGTGTTTATCCCGCAAATACACGTTTTTTTGCCGTCCGCATCTGCCTGTCCGGACCTTATTTGTTTTGGTTAGCGCTGCCTTTTTCAACATGGCGTAAATAGATATTCGGACAAATAGCCGAGTAGGTGGAGTGCGCGGTTTTGGTGACAGCAGTTCGTTATTGATTATGTTTATCATGATACTAGCGACCCACCCAGTTTCACCGGCTGCTTACCTCCTAAGAGTTATAGCGTGAAGTATTATACATATAAAGTAAGTAGTAAACGGATGTTACTGCGGTTCTTTTTTAAGGCGTTGTACAAAGCAAACACTTCGTAAAACGTCTAGATCAAAGTTAGCCGTATCTGTACATGCCACTAGCCAAAAAAAAATACCGTGTATAGTTGAATACAAAAAGTAAAGACTTAACAAAAACAGTTTACAAAAGTGGTCTAGTACTACGAAAAAAAAAAATATTTAAAAAGAGCAAGAAAAAAAATCTTCGTCTCGAAATTCTCAATTTTTTCAGCGACAACCATCATATTTTTTATATCTATAACAAAGAAAATTGTATAGACTAAAGAAATATCTAAAATATTTCAAACACGGAGCTGTATTTTTTTATATTCAATAAAAACTGCAAAATGACCCTACATTTTGATATTCAAATAAAATCAAACACCGAAATATTTTCGACCTTATTTCTATTCTTTCGATGCAATACTATGGTGTACTTGTGTCAGACCATGCCTAGTATGCAGCTAGCGTCACTTCCGCGAATACCTAAAGATTAGCTTATTGCCGCGCCATCAACATCCGTTGCGTAGTTTTAAAGATTAAAGCATACATACAACATAGCAACAGACTGACAGCGACTTTGTTTTATACTATGTAGTGATAGTGATAACGCTTGTAATCTTTGCAGAGTATCGCAGAAGTATATGATCACCCACCCACATTTGACTAAATATTCAGGGTATTTCTCACGCTTCTGTAGTACCTCAGCAATGTTTGCTGACGCACGCACTGTCAGTATTGATGCGTTCAGGCGTAAAAAATCAGCCTCGCTACTCCACAGGCTGCGTGGCAGTCCCAACACTACCCTGCAATCGATAGCTGACAGCCCGCTAATGTGGCCGCCAACCAATTACACTTAATCTGTTAAGTACTAAAATATAGGCTAAGTCATATCGTTCTTAACACAGT
The DNA here is from genome assembly GCA_958449745.1 of Ochropleura leucogaster. Taxonomy (NCBI): domain Eukaryota; kingdom Metazoa; phylum Arthropoda; class Insecta; order Lepidoptera; family Noctuidae; genus Ochropleura; species Ochropleura leucogaster. The sequence goes on along the minus strand of OY288220.1, from coordinate 2,779,457 downwards.
GGACCTCATTCATCATCTGCCTAGCCTATTCCCAACTGTGTTGGGGTCAGATTCCTGTCTTACCGGATGCAGCTGATATAAATTGAACTTGCTTTTTGTAGACGTTGACATAGCATACGTAAAATAATGTTTTTGTAAAAAAAACAAAACCGACTGCCAAAAAAAAAAACTAAAAAGTGAAAACACAAACCTACTTTAGCACTTTATTACTCAATCATGCCAGAATGGCTGAACACATCTGGTTAAATTTTTGACAGACCCAAATTATAACCTGAAATACAAAAAACTAACTAAATGTCATATAATGACAAAGTTCAAGTTATATTTTGCATAGAAATTTATCACATAATAGAAACTCGCGTGTAACAGTTTCCTTTTTGGATAAAAGCAAAATGGATGTTTATTTACAAGGCAAAAATCCTAAGCATACGCCAAAAAACACTTCAAGAAAAGGATAAATTGGTCTTATAAAAATAAATGAACGATCACTTATACTAGGATCGACCAATATCCACATCGGAAAGGTCCACCAGAAAGGCTACTAGGACATCTTATAGCAATTCTTATTCCACTGAGTGAAAGAGATGGTGCTAGACACCCTGTATAGCTCTGTCTCTTTCCTTCAGCGGAATAACAGTTGCTTTAAGAGGTCATAGTAGGGTAGCAAACCTTCATAAACATTCCTATTACAACCCTTCCCTTTGGCAAGTTCATATATATGAATGATTTATCAAACATGTGCCATCATTGTACTGGAGAAGTTTCGCGAACTTCGACAAATAAATTATCGAACTTGAATTTGATATAACTGCCTTTGGGATCGAATTGTGCGTATTGGGACAGGGTTTTGCTCAAGACATCTGGATAAGGAAGGAATACTGTCTTAGAGGAAAGTTTAGATTATTATAAACTAGCTTTTGCCCGCGGCTTTGCTAGCTTCAAATTCGGGGTAAAACAGTTCCCCTTTCCTGATTTAGAGGTAGTTTTTGCCCTTGCGCCTTATTTATTGTAATAGCAATGTTAAGTTTTGCCTTTTCTTCCCTCTTTCTCCTTCAAATCTCAATCTTTTTTATAAAAAAATATTAGTCCGTCTTCTAGATTATTCGAAAACTAGCTTCTGCATACGACTTCGTCCCTGTGGCATAGTTGCTTTGGGCTAACGTTCCTTCTTTTGCCCTTTATATTCTGGGGCTGTGATATTTCTTTCGAACAACCCGCAACCCCGGTATGCTATGATTTTAAAACGCGCGCTGCAGTGTCGCCATATTGAAAATAGATGCGACATCTTTTAGCCTCTCGATATTTTGGCGCGCTATTTCCGTTTGTCATTCGCCATATTGATTTTGTTTTGTTTTCTTAGTATTCGTTTATTTAATCTGTTTCTCATGGAAGTGTTGAGTATGAGTTGTTTTTTTTTTTTAATTTTGGTATTAAAGCATCATCTGTTAGAGTATTTATAAAAGCTTGGACAATTTAACAAAAAGAAAAAAATAAAAACAATTTATTAATCTTTTAACTATGAATGAGAAATTATTAAATAACTTCCCCCGCTCTGGGCGAAGCAAAGGAGAGTGATGTTCCTTCTTTTGCCCTCTTTTTATGCCTAGGTATTATTAGATTAGTCTTTTGGACAACCCGCAACCTCGGTAGGTGGTGGCCCTGGCATGCCCCTCTGCTTTGTTGACATCTCTTTGAGGCGCGCGTGGAACACTAACGCGGGGAATGCCTTTTGGCCGGAACCCCCATTGGATCACTTTGTTGTCCGTCTGTCTGTCAAGACCCTTTATCTCAAAAACGCGTTTAAGTATCGAGCTGATTTTAAAACCATATATTCAACTCTATGGTTTCTTAGTGCTGTGAAAAAATCAATCCTCTAAATTTACGCAATGAAGAGATGAGGCTGTTTATGTCGCAAGTTTAGACGGAACCCTAAGTACGCGAGTATGACTGTATTACCGTCTTTTTGGAGTTTACTCCTTAAGAATCGATTTTCATATAAAAGGCGCCCGGTATGAGAAAAATCCGAGGGGTAAAACCTACTAAAGTAACGAAAATGTGTCACGTTTTTGGTGCGCACACCGTGAGTGTATTAAGACGTACATATGGTATGCTGTATAGGGGACTATACCTATATACTATAATTATGTTATTGGGCGTGTTTGTTTCTATCAGTGTCGATGTATTTATATTGCTATTTTTTTTCATTAATTTGTAAATTTACCCTTTCTTAAGATATTAATCTTTTTTCAGTTTTTAAACTCTTTTTGCGTATGGTTAGATACTCGTACTTAAGGAGTAAACTCCAGTCGTGCGTCGGAGCTGACACACACACTTTTTTATTTTTATTTATTTTGTTATTGTTTTATCCGGTACGAATATAATACTGAACCAGTTTTTTTTCTTTTTAATCGAAATGAATAGAGAACAAGAGAGAATAGAGCATATCACGAATTTTATTTCCAGATTTTCCAATTAGAAGTAAAAATGAAATAACACGACCCACACAAATCAGAGTACCATTGTGTAATAAAAAACAAAATATTGTCCGATAAAAATGACAATGCCAGGACACGGGAATGATTTCCAAGCGGAGTGAAAGACAATAAAAATTAATTCTGAAAAAAATCCGGTTCGAAATATTTTCGTCTATTGTGAATTGATGATTGAGATTCCTGGGTTATGGGTGACAATAGGCATGTTATAATACAATAGACATCCTTACTATAATATTATAAAAGTGAAAGTGAGTATTTGTTTGTTTGTTACGTCTTCACACCTAAATGGCCAAACCGATTTTGATGATTTTTGGGACAGAGATAGTTGGAACCTGAAGACGTAGTCACCCATCCATATACCAACCCAGTTAAGCGCGGCTTAATGCTAAAGATTGACCCAAGCGGCTATTAATATTGAACCACAAGCCTTATGTGTTTGTGACAGCGATTGTAACTAACAAATCGCTAATAGCAATTTTTTTGCCGTCATTGTCAAAATAAGCGTCTCGTTTCAGCGTGCATGAGGCCAAAGGAATCTTGATAATCGTTAAGCAAAATTATAAATAACAAAAAAATAACTTGAGAGGTGTGATGAACACACGGATAGAAAGAAGTTATTATTTATTATGTACAAAATACCTTTATACATTCAACAAAAATAATCGTCGCAACACCACACTGTTCAATGCCAAATAGAAAGACGGAATGAAAATAACTGGCCTGAGAGAGAGAGAGAGAAAGAGAGAGAGACAGACAGAGAAACACGCGCACGCCACATGGCTTACAACTATAGAAAAAAGTGTCGTTACAACTTTTGGACTTAACTTTTTCCGTCTATCGCAAAGCGCGATAAGGAACATCGTTCCAAAAACTAGCCAGTTTTAAAATAATCGACCAAAAAAATATGGGTACTTGGCCACTCAAAATGAACGCACACATTTTATGAACAACGCGCTTTCAGATAATCGGCTAAGCAAACAAAACAAAATGGCGGTCGACGAAAAATGTATAAAAAATGACGTAAGCATAATAAAACCAGGTTTACACGTTGCGTAAGTTCAAGCTATAAAGCTTTGTTGACCTCGTGCAATAAAATAAAATAAAAAACCGGCCAAGTGCGAGTTGGACGCGCACACGGGGCATGCCGTCCAAACTTGCGACATAAACGGACACATCTTTTGATTGGGTAGACTTAAAAGGTTGATTTTACAGCACAAAGGGAACAGAGTTGAGTATCCTTACTAATATCATAAAAGCGAAAGTGAGTTTGTTTGTTTGTTAAGTCTTCAGGCCTACATGGCTAAACCGATTTTAATGAATTTTGGTACAGCAAATTTGAGACCCAGGGGACGGACATAAGCTATCTTTTATTTTAAAGCGAGAAATGAGGGAGAAAGAGGGAAGAAGAAAGAAAACTTAACTTAGGCAAAAATTACAAGTAGCAGGTACCTGCAAATCAGGAAAAAGGGACTGTATTAGTGTATAACCCCGATTTAAACGCGAGCGTAGCCGCGGGCAAAAGCTAGTATGGTTATAATTTCAATTTGATACCTTTGCGCGTTCCCGAGATAACAAGTCTTGACAGGCAGACAGACAGACGGGTCACAACAAAGAAATCCAATAAAGGTTCCGATTTTTCCTTTCGAGGTACAAATTTGCGACATAAACGACCATCTTTTGACTGTGTAGATATTTCACAGCTCTTAGGGGCCACATAATTGAGAATATGGTTTTAATATCAACTCGATGTGTTCACACGTTCCCGACATAACAGACAGACAGACGTACAACAAAAGAAAAAAATTAGAGGTGTCAAGAGACACCCGGATGGAACGAAGTTCCTATAGAAATGAAAATATCTGGCTTGCTTTCTATAAGAGAGAGAGAGAGAGACAGACAGACAGACAGAGAAACATGGGACGCCGCACAGCTTACAATAGCTTACTATAGCAAAAAGTGTCGTGCCAACTTTTCGTAAGAATTTTTTCCGTCTAGCCCCCTTTCACAACGCGCGATAAGGAACTTCGTTCCCATAATGTCTTACCCTTATAATCCTATTTTGTACTAATCCTACCATAATCATAACCTTTTCCCAAATATCTTGGGGTCGGCTTCCAGTCTTACCGGATGCAGCTGAATACCAGTATTTTATATAGAGTCATTGTGTATCTGACCTCCTCATCCCAGTACTGGTTGTCAGATTTTTGGGCCACTACCTACTACACCTACAACAACGGTTAAAGATCTCCAATTGACATCCAGGTCCAACGGTTTAACTTTCCGAGGCACTGAGTAAACTCGCAAAAAGACAACCTTTATGGTGTCGTATTAGCCAGCGTTGCGGGTTGTTTGGAAGACTGCAGCCCCGAAACATAAAGGGCAATAGAAGGAACATGGGTGAATTAAAAGTCTAACACTCCCGCCCGCACCAACCAGAACGGGGAAGGTTATTTAATAATCAACCGTCTGTAAAAAAAATAAGGTGTCATATTTGCCGGCGTTGCTAAATGTTCAAAAGTTGCTAAATGTTCAAAATAAGTACCGCGGCCCCGGAACATAAAGGCCAAAAGAAGGAACATGGGTGGATATAAGTCAGACATTTTCCATTTTAGTGGTGGAAGTTATCTGACGATATTAAATGCGTAAAAAAAAATGTGTCCTGTTATACGGAACGAAGGTATTCCGAGAAATGAAAAGGTAAATCTACGTCGCATTTACCATAACGACTTACCATTAGCAAGAATAACAATTCATCATCGGACATACTCTATTTAGGAACGAATTTACCTGTCTAAAATTACTCTCAACCATACATTTGTCGCATCGTACACCGTGAGAACACGGCCATACCCCTACATACACTGTTAAAAGGTCCATTTGTCACTAGTGTGAAAAGCTCCTAGTCGTTACAGCACTTTGTGTGTGTCGATAAATATGTTTGTGTCTCGCTTACCTATGTATTACAACTAGATATAGTTATAGTTCTCATGTAAGTTCACCAAGAATTTTTTGGCTTGACCTTAAAATAGACTATAACCTCTGAGTTTGTTTCAGCTGTTTCTCAGAGTAGTCGGGTACTAAACTCATCTAGTTTGAAAAAAAGACGTGTAAAAGTGTTTGTGAAAACCTACTTGCAAAATAAACATTATTTATCATAGGTGTATAAAAAAAGAACCAAAGTGTTGTCCGATATTTCTTTTGGGTTTCTTTAACTCAAAAGGAAAAACGGAACCCTAATTGAATCACTTGGTTGTCTGTCTGTCTGTCACTTTATCTCGGGAACGCGTGGGGGATTGAGTTCATATTAACCGTCGGTATGCCTGGTGGCGAGATGTGACGCGGTATGCCTGGTGAGTCTGACAGACCCAGTTTTGGATCACTATTTCATATACATAATGCAGTAAATAAATAAAAATATTTCTTTTATAATGAAATTACATACTAATATTAGGATTAGAAATAAAAATTGTTTTACAAATCAACGATCTTTAATTTTTAAATGAAAATTTGTTCGTTTTAAACATAAAGTTTAACTTTGGGCTTTTAGTTAACAATTGTTATGAATTAAAAGTAGAGAGAGCACTTTAAACAAGTCTTTTCGTTGTGGGAACGCGTCCCGGATTGAGGTAGCGGGCGGAAAGCGTTCGTGACGGCTAGCTACAGCTTGCGGGTGCGCTCAGAATTCAAATTTGAATAAAATACAACGGTTTTTCAGCCGTGGTGGGTCTGACAGACCCTACCAGGCATACCGAGGGTTAAAACTATTTAGTTTTAATTTGAACTCAATCCTCCACGCGATCGAACCCGCATATGCGGGATCGATCTCAGCACGGAACAAATATTTGTATGATCACACTAGAAATTTTCCTGTATCGTGAGTGCGTTTACAAACGTTTAAACTCACATACACAAACAGCCAGACCCGGATCAACTATCTGAGGACCCTGCCGTGTTCAAATTAAGAAAATTTCTTTTCCACACTAATATATTCCCTTATTTTTTTGTAGAAACACTTGCACCGCACATGTAACATTATTTTCATCCCATTTATAAAAGAGAATTAATAGTGCCAGTCCCATAGATATCGTTATCTTAAACCGTCAGTGTTTTTGCCAGTAAAGTGTTCGGAAGACAGCGGCAAATGTTTACTGAAGACGAATGGTTTTAGAAAGTATATTACGTACATAAGGTTTTGATTTGAAGATTCTAGGAATATAAACCACATGTTTTAATATTATCTTTGAGAAAAAATATAATTAAAATAATAAATATATATTCTGCTTGGTTTCCGGTAGCTAGGGCCCGATAATATAGGACACTATTTTTTAATGTCTTTTTTACATATTTTTTTAAGAAATATTGGAGTAAATAAATAATTGAACGTTATTAATATTTATTGATGTCGACACATACAAACTTAAATAAATTAGAAGTGTGATTATCCTTATTTTTCAAGTAAAAAAAAACACTTATATCGTAACAGGTAATTACGTTAGGCTGCATTAATTGCAGGGTACCCCATTTGCATTAAAATTTGCATACAAAAGAAAACGATGATGCTATTTAAGTCTTGTCATAAAGAAAAAATCGGACCTTAAAACGTAATGAAAACAAAAATAGAAGTCCCAAAAGTTACAGCTGAATAAATAAATTTGTGGCGTAATATAATTTAGACAGACGGTAGACAGACTAAAAAAGCCATAAAACAAAAAACATAAAACCGTCCGTCTGTCCTAAGACTTAATTATGTCATTCAAAATTTCTAATGCGTAATTGATGCAAATTTTAAAGGGTGTGGCGTTATAAAGGTTGGGGCAGGTAAAATATTTAGTCTAAGCCTGTTACCCAAAGTCGTGCTTATATTATAAATTCTGTAACTTCATGTGAGATGAGATTATTTCGTTAGGCACGGCGGTAAAGTAATGAAGTGTGAGGTTTTGGGTCTTCCTGTCTTAAGTACTTTTGGTTAATGTACTTTGCTGGTTTGCTACTCGTGTGGTGAGTGTTCACACAGAATTAAGAAGCTTTTTGGACAGAATATAATATTGCACATAAAGGGAAGATTTTTTTATTTAAGTACTAGCTTTTGCCTGCGGCTTCGCTCGCGTTAAATTCGGTAAAACACAGCAGCTGGAAATCATCAAATAACTTTCCTCTCTCTGGGCGCGGCAGAGAAGGAATGTTAGACTTTTACGGGCTAAAACCAGCCCATGTTCCTGCTTTTAAGCTTATGTTCCAGGGCCGTAGTATCTCTTTCGAACAAGCCCCAACCTTGGCAGTCAGTGGCCCTGGCAGGTCCAGCTGCTTTGCTGACATCTCTTTGAGGCGCACGTGGAACACGAAAGCGCAAACCCCACCCGTTGCTCACCGTCTCGAGACCCGCATCTACGGTGGCCTGGAGTCGTTTTGCATTACAAGAGATATTTTTATGAGTTTCACAGAGTTCCGGATCTTCACATCGCGCCGGCCAGAGGGATCACGCGATCCTTCGTCATCTGAACACCTAACGCAACGCCTTCGACCATACCGAGGGACACTCACGCCGTCACTTCTCGTGCGCATAATTCGGCCATTTTTATTTTCTACACCACTCAGTTAATATTATACAGTCTTGTGGAAACGGAAGTTTTATTTAGTGGAGTCCAGCATCACAACCGGAGCTTGACACTTAAACACACAGCTTTGTTTTTTCTTATTTAAAAGACTAGCTGTGCCCAGCGGTTTCAAACGCTGTTCAGTTAGGGGCCTGAAAGATAGATGTTAGCCGATCCTCAGACCTACCCGATATGCACACAAAATTTCGTTCAAATCGGTCCGGTTTTGGATTCGTCCGGTTTTGGAGAAGTATGAGAACGAAAATTGTGACACGGGAATTTTATATATTAGATTTAACATATTTAAAAAATATCAATTCAATTTTCTATTTCTTTTTTTTTTTGTTACTATAACAATATGCTAGTCGCTAAAGAGGTCAGGTGATACGTCTTTTACTGGCAAAACAGGTGACGCTTGCCGCAATCGCATGTAGCATCGCCCAAGGTCGTGAACTAAGCATTATTATTACTGCAGCCTATCAAAAGCGTAACGGGTTGATCGAAAGAGATATCGCGACCCTAGATCATAAAATAGAATAGAATAGATTTGTATTTTCTCTCAACAAAGTTACATTCTTTGGTCCATGTCATATTATGTCAAATCAGATTTGTAACCTTTGTGAGAGCTGGAGTCTATAATGGGTTGCGGACCTGAAAAAGGTAAAAGAAGGAACATGAGAGACAACAGAGGAGAGTTATACAATTATTTCCAAACCGCAAAAAAACGCCTTTACAGCCATAACTTCTCAAAAAGACCAAACAAAAACTATTCTCATCTAACACTACGGCACTTTTAACACAAGATACCAACTTTTCTTCACAAAGACCAACGAAGAGAACATTTTGTAATATTAACAATATTTAAGTCAACAGAGCTGGCTATCTCTCCTAAGTTCTAAGTTAAGGCGGTGTTACATTGGCTTTTAAAACTTCGGAGCAACTTGTATGGGAGTTGGTAGAGCAATGTTCTATAATGTTTGTGGAAGAGCGTTTTAATGACAATGCATGGACACTTATAGTGTTGCACATGTGTGTATGCCATCGGTTTACATTTTTTTTTTAATTTACTTATAGAATTTCTCCTGTATCGTGGGCGCCTTAACAAATATTTAAACTCACATAATATACATACAACATTACTTTTAGTATATGCGAAACCTGAATATAGTTTGTTCAGAATAAGTAACTGAATCGATTCCAATCATTTTTACACCATGTTATATTTTTTTCCAAAAATATTTAAGAAAGTTTATAATATGGACACCATGCGACACTAAGTACCTATACGCAAGTGCACAAATCACCCGGCCGGACCTCGGCAAAAAAAATGCGCGCGAGTCACAGGCGCAGCGCAGGGAGTGCAGGGACGCTGTGCGCCGTTGGTGACAGTGTATTTGTACGGATATCTAGGTAAGATAACAAGCTTATAACTTTGTGGTTTTTCCTGATACAGTTTTGTAATTTTGAACGTAGATTCTTTATATAAAAATACTGGACAGGTGTTTCGGCTTTCGCATAAACTAAAATTAATGTTGTATAGAAAGGTAACGTAACCGCATCCAGTTGAAAAGTAAATACAGGCAGAAAAACGTTATTATTGTTTATCGGATTATTGGAATGGGATTGGGATGTATGGATGGATGATAAAAAAACCCAAAAGAAAAGTTTTCCGTACTCGGGAATCAAACCGATTTTACTATTATTCTCAGCAGTTGTTCTTGCGACCATTAAATCATTTAGTATGTTGGTGCCTAGGTAGTATGTTGTAATATTGACAGTCAGTAGGTTGTCTGCATACTTGTTTAATTTTTTATTTTACTTTTTCCCACACTAGGATTTTTTCCTGTATCATATTTGTTCCGTGCGGGGTTTGAACCCCCAACACGCAGCGCAGCAGTCGTCCGCTCAGCCACTGCGCCAACCGTGTCGTCAAAGTATATGTTGTAGTAATTAACAGTCAGTAATTAAGATTACAGTTTTATAAACATTTTGGTTAATTTCACAAAATTATTATAAACATTTAGTATTGTTATTTTATTAATAACAAAATAAAGAATTCGAAATTTAATTTTTATATTTAGTTTTTTTTGTAAATTCCAATTCAATATGAAATACTTAAGAATTGGTTTAACTTCACAGAAAGACGGGAACATCATAAAATACAATTCCAACAACAACAAAAAAAACATCGAAATCGGTTTAAAATCAAGGCATTTTTTTGCAAATGGGAAATCTTAGTAACTTTTATTGACTAAAAGTTTCTTCCTTTGCCCTTTAAGTTCCAGGGCTGCAGTATCTCTTTTGAATTTACAATTGTCTTAATAAGTTAATACACAAAAAAAACCTAGACCTCCTTTGAAAGTCCGTTAAAAATAAAACACTATCGTTAACTTTCTAACCTTAAATAAACTTAACCAAATAACCTGCTTGCTTGGAAGCTAAAACGAGCTTGAAGAAATCTGCTTTAAAACTGCGCATCCCAAAATTGACTACGTGGCTCGTGGCTTACGAAGCTAGGTGAAAATGTACCCACCACATAATCTTTTATTTACCGCTGTAGCGCCTGAAAGCGATGCAAGCAATATTAGAGGCGTACGAGCAACGAGTGCAGTGACGAGCAAGAAAAAGTATACACGTAGCAACTTTTAAATTTTATTCTTTTTTACTGTGTTGATTAAAGTTTTAAAATGTGTTTTGGAAACCTTACTAAAATCAAAATTGATTTTTATCTCAACTAGCTGGCGCCCGCGGCTTCGTCGGCGTTATGATAAAAAGTATTCTATCTGTTATTCCAAACTATAATCTAGGTACCTCTGTGCCTTTCATCAAGATCCGTTCAGTAGTTTTTTTGTGAAAGATGATCAAACAGCCATACTCACAAACTTTTGCATTTATAATATTACTAGCTGTTCCCCACGGTTTCACCCGCGCTGCTCAGCACCTGTTGGTCGTAGCGTGATGTTATATAGCCTATACCCTTCCTCAAGAAATGGACTATCCAACACTAAAAGAATTTTCCAATTCCAACCAGTAGTCCCTGAGATTAGCGCGTTCAAACAAACAAACAAACTCTTCAGCTTTATAATATTAAAGTAAAGATTAGTATATTATCAGTATTAGTAGGATGTAGAAACCATTTAACCGCTTTTGAATATTGCTAAGTAAATTGATCGTGACTGTACTTAAAAGGCAAGTAGACTAGACAATTAGTTATTTTTGACGAATGTTGATGGCCAGAGAGAGAGAGGGAAACTAAAGAAACGATAGGTGGTTTGTGTGAGAAATAATATGAGGAAGAAAAATTGGTCAAGTGCGAGTGGGACTCGTGCATCGAGGGTTCCGTACAAACGTAGGCTTGATTTTTTCACAACTCTAAAAAAAAACATTTTATTTCGGATAACACAAAGATCCATATATGTTACATTGACTGTCAAAATAAATACCATTAAAAAAAATAACATTAAATAAAAAAAAACTTAAATTAAAAAGAAACCAACGGTTAATTAAACATTAAAGTGAAAAATCGAAAATATTATCTAAGGTACATTTGAGTAACTCGGTACCTCCACTCGTTTTCAAGAAAAAGGGTCTAGACAGACAGACATACGGACAGCAAATTTGGTGTGCAATAAAGTATATTATACTAGCTTTCGCCCGCGTTAAATTTGGCGTAACACAGTTCAATTTGCGCCTTATTGATTTGTAATAGCAACGCTAAGTTTTCCCTTTTCTTCCCTCCTTCTTCCTCACATCCCACTTTTTAAAAATAAAATTAGCCTTTGTCCGTCTCCTGGTTCCCAACTATCTATGTACCAAAATTCATCACAATCGGTATAGCCATTAAAGCGTGAAGAGGTAACAAACAAACCCACTTTCGCTTTTATAATATTATAGTAAGGATATAGTAAGGATTCTATCCTATTCATGGTTTACAATACTTCCATTACAAATAACCGGATCGGGGTTTCAGAGTGTGATGCAGCCCTAAGCTGAGACATATGTGAGGCGTGGCTTGAGAGAAAATTACTTGGAAAAATATAGTGCAAGCACCTTATGTTTATGCAAGTGGTTTCCTGTAGTTTCTAGTAAGCTTTTCGTTTTAAGATAGTCGAGTTTATTTTTGTTTTTAAAAGGGTGTTTGATAAGAGGCAATTTGAGTTTAACGTAAAGAAGTTTTTTTTGCCAAATCCGTTTGTGTCACGACATATTAAAAATTAGAATATTGTTTTAGGTTTAAATATATTTAACTAGCTTTCGCCCGCGGCTTCGCTCGCGTTAAATTCGGTATAACACACCAAGCAGACCTGCAGTTTTTGCTCTTGCGCCTGATTGATTTGTAATAGCAACGCTAAGTTTTCCCTTTTCTTCCCTCGTTCTCCCTCATATCCCTCGCCTATGTCCGTCTCCTGGTTCCCAACTATATCTGTACCAAAATTCATCAAAATCGGTTTAGCCATTAAAGCGTGAAGAGGTAACAAACAAACTCACTTTCGCTTTTATAATATTAGTAAGGATTTTAAATACAACCGGCCAAGTGCGAGTCGGACTTGTGCACCAAGGGTTCCATACAAATTTAAAATTGCAATATTAATGTTTGTATAGCAATATCTTTTGATTGCGTAGACATAGAACGTTGTTTTTTTACTCCTCAAAAGGACTATAGACCTAGATATATGATAGATAGTGCATAGTTTTAATTTTCAACTCGATACCTCCAAGCGTTCCCGGGATAAAGTGTCTTTATAGTTTTTTTTTAACTTTTATATTTTTTGTGATATAAATAGAGTTTTTTTTGCAATAGTTGTCAAATCACATATTTACATTACCTTTTTTGTGAATAGTTACAGTACTGATAGCAACATCTGCGTGACTTGTCTCATGTAGTTATATTTGTGCAATATTTTTTCTTATTTTCGTCAAGTATAAGATTTTTTTTTACCAATTCCTAGTGAATGAGTGGACATGGTTAGCCTTGTAGATTCTTAGACGCTTGATAACTTTTGTTATCGTATTATCATATTTTACGTTTTGTAAAGAAAGCAATGACTTATTGTCGAGCCTACGCTGTCCTCTCATACCTAAGTACTGACGCTGTAGTTCTTGTAATAATATTGTAAAACCAAATGATTTTAAAAGAGTATCCATGGAGTTTCTTACTGGTTCTTCTCCATAGGAAACGATCAACCCGAACCATGCATCTTTTCACGACGTTTTATAAGGGCCCATTATGGCCTATGTAAAATATATAAAATAAATATATAAAATAAATATGTAAAATAAAAATATTTTGATTTTCCCGAAATATCACAACGTAAATAACAGAGTAAAATGCAGCTTTTTTATGTCTTATACCCGTACATGACTTGCAAATAATGCTTTGACCCGCATTATCCTTTCAAAATCAATACAAAACCCCACATTTTGCAGTTATTTACTAACAAACTATTTGGTTCACTAAGTGCCCAAAATAGAGCACTATGCAAATTTTGAATAGCCAAAGCGACGTCGGTCCCAGTAATCTTTTATTTACAACATGAACACCTGAATGCATCCAGCAGGTGATATTGGACCTTATGTGCAGGTGTTTTAGTCTCAAACCACACGTAATTGCAACTGCGGAGTGACTTGCACACACATCTCTCTCGCTCTGGTCTGTACACATCTGTGCACAATTTCGGTAAATAAACCATAGCTTGCACATCTCCACATTAGTTAGTAGATCGTAGACGTACACACCAGAAGATCTAAAATGGCAGCTTTTCGACCTTTGAATGTCTTAAGTTCATACAGGGGAACTTAAGGTAAGTTAGTAAAAAAAGAAAAGAAAATCGACAGGCAATGACTTAAGCAGTATCGTTAACCTACTAATATTATAAACCCTACTTTATTAATTAATATTATAAATGCGAATGTTTGTGAGGATGTATGGATGTTTGTTACTCTTTCACGTCAAAACGGCTGAATGGATCTTGATGAAATTTGGCACAGAGGTAGATTATAGTCTGGATTAACACATAGGATATTTTTTTGGAACGACATTCCTTATCGCGCGTTGTGAAAAGGGGCTAGATGAAAAAAATTAAGAACAAAAGTTGTAACGAAAGTGTCTTTACAACTTTTGGTCTTACTTTTTTCCGTCTTTTAATTGTATTCCGTGCGGCGTGCGCGTCCTCTCTCTCTATCTCTCTCTCTCATATAAAGCAATCCAGATATTGTCGTTTCGTCTTTCTATTTTGCATTGAACAGTGTGGTATCGCGACGATTATTTTTGTTGTGTGTATACAGGATTTTTGCACATAAATAATAATAACTTCGTTCCACCTGGATGTCCCTTGACACCTTAACAATAATATGAATTACGTTACCACTCGCAAATTGGTCACATAGTAATAAGTCACTATATTAACGGCGTCTGTGACCATTTTAAGAATATGTTATCCTATTATGATACTGCCAAAAGCAGCTATTTTAGACCCCTTGGTAGAAACAAATGACACACGCTCATGCCGCTTGACGCAAGTTGCATCGTCTGAGGACATGGACGAAGCGACTGTCTCAGCTTTTGCAAGTTTACGGATTCAATTTATAGTTCCTCAGAGGCAGTGCTGCAATATAGTAAGAGGTCAATACGGAGAATTTGATGTTATCTATAAGTAATAAATAAATAATAATAAATAAATATCTTGGGACAACTCACACACGGCTGTCTGATCCCAAGCTAAGCAGAGCTTGTGTTATGGTAACCAGACAACTGATATACATACTTATATTATTTATAAATACATACATATTATAGATAAATCACACCCAGACACAGAACAAACAATCATGCTCATCACAAAAAGTTTGTCCTGGGTGGGAATCTAAGCCACAACCTCCGGCTCAGTATAAGTACCTCTTGCTTAGTGCAATATGAAACAATGTTGTTTACTTGTGTGATTAGATAGGTTTTTATAGCCAAAAAGAACGAGTCGGATTCGCACCGAGGGTTCCGGACAAACTTTTTTTGTTTGCCCCACACTAGGAATTCCCCTGTACCGTGGGTGCGTTTACAAACATTTAAACTCACATACACAAACAGCCAGACCCGAAACAACTATCTGCAGGTCATACAAATATTTGTTACGTGCGGGCATCGAACCCGTGACACGCAGCGCAGCAGTCAATCGCTCAGCCACTGTGCTAACCGTGTTGTCGAACTACAACAACTAACTTGCGACATAAACGGCCATATGTTTTGACTGCGTCGACTCAAATGTATGATTTTTTCACAGCTAGGGACCACTGCTACCCTACCATGACGTGTTAAAGCAGAACTTATTCCGCTGAGGGAAAGGGACAGAGCTATACAGTTGCTATGTCTAGCACCATCTCTTTCACTCAGTGGAATAAGTTCTGCTTTAAGATGTCATAGTAGGCCTACTGATTCGAAAGACTATACAGTTTTAACTTTTAATCGACAGCTCCACTCCTTCCTGAGATAATAGACGGACAACAAAGTAATAAGATAAGGATCTTTTAAATTTTGGAACCCTTTTTTTATTTTTATTTTTTTCTCGTGGGAAATCATCCAATGACTTGGGGGGCATGTCAGACTTGTACTGACTAAAACCCACCCATGTTCCTTCTTGCCCTTTACGTTCCGGGGCCGCGGTATCTCTTTCGAACAACCCGCAACCCCGGATTTCAGAACCCTTAAAAATGGTTAAGTGACATAATTATAAAGTTTTAAATAAATTATGTACCTACAGGTGTGTTTAAACATGGGATCTGTTTAAACATATTATTTTATCACTTAAACTTAAATTTAAGCCTCAATATGACGAAAATATTATTTAAAACTATTGAATATTTAATTCAATTCGTCTAAAAGTTCCCCTTTCGTAATTTGCAGGTACCTGCTACCTGTAGTTTTGCCCTTGTGCCTTATTCATTGTAATAGCGATGCTGAGTTTTCCCTTATCTTCTCTCTTTCTCCCTCATATCTCACTTAAAAAAAAACAGCCTATGTCCGTCTCCCGGGTCCCAACTGTCTTTGTACCAAAATTGATCAAAATCGGTTCAGCCATTAAGGCGTGAAGACGTAACAAACAAACAAACTCACTTTTGCTCTTATATTATTAGTATGGATTGCGGGAGAAATATGGCAGACACTTTTGCGCCTTATGATGTAACCATGATCATGTAAAAATATGGGCAAGAAACTCCATGAATGAAGTTTTTTGCCCAGTCTTCTCCATGGAGATCATTTTCACGAGTTATTATGCATTGTGGCTGGGACTGTAGCTTCTTCCCTTCATTTCTTGACATTCAGAAGTGCTTGTAATGGTCTAATTGAAATAAATGCTTCTAGTTTGAGTCTGAATTTTAGTACGGAATATTATATTACCCTAGATAAATAACGTTACATTAATAACTTTATCCTCGCTAAGGTGGGTCGCTACTAAGGGAAGACATATGGTTTTAATTAAATGTATTAAAGTAAATTCCTTGTTTTTGATCTAACAGCTAACTACTTCTCAGGTATCTATACTATATTATATATATTATCTATACTAATATTATAAAGCTGAAGAGTTTGTTTGTTTGTCTGTTTGAACGCGCTAATCTCAGGGACTACTGGTTGGAATTGGAAAATTCTTTTAGTGTTGGATAGTCCATTTCCAGTCCAGGTGCTGAGCAGCGTGGGTGAAACCGCGTGGAACAGCTAGTCTTAAATATTATGCTGGCGAACATTAAGTTTTACCGTCATAAATAACCTCATAATATCATCACGACACGGTTGGCAAAGTGGCTGAGCGATCGACTGCTGCGCTGCGTGTCGCGGGTTCAATCCTCGCACGGAACAAATATTTGTATGGCCTACAGATAGTTGTTCCGGGTCTGGCTATTTTTGTATGTCAGTTTATTTTTGTAATCGAGCACAAGATACAGAAGAAATCCCTAGTGTGGGGCAATGTTTAAAAAAACCCTGAGGGCTAAACTGTGTGTTCTTTCTTTTGTTTTTTTTATGGTTCGGGGCCGCGGTATCTCTTTCGAACAACCCACAAATCTGGCAAGCAGTGGCAGTAGGCCCCTCTGCTTTGCTGATATCTCTATGAAGGACGCGTGGTAAACTTAAGTGGGACTTAAATTTTGAGTGACGTTTCAGTATTCGGGGGTTGCTTACACGTTACTGGATGGATGGACGGTGAGCTATCCATTGCATACCGGTGGCTGAGAGTCGTCTTGTGACGCCCGACATTACTATACTAAGTTACTATAGTATTCTAAGTTCCTCTTTTAAAAAGACCCGAGTATTGGAACATTGGAACGTTGTGGCCATCCAGACAGCATTGATTAAGCTATAAAACTGACCAACCTAGGCAAGCGCGGCATAACCTCAAGTCATGTGCGCGATCGGTGGATGGGTGACCACCCGTTACATACCGAGTTTCCTACGTCCCTCTTAAAGCATGTTAAGCTCTTGGTTCCGGCTGTCATTTGTCAAACCAACGTCACGATATTTTAAGATTATGCCAAAATGACATTTTTCTCAGTGCAGTAGTCAGTGTCCCAAAAGTCTGACAAACAGTCTTACCAAGGGGTATCGTATTACCCAGTATTAACTGAGTTATGGAGGTCAGACAGGCAGTTGCTCCAAGTAAAATACTGGTATTCAGCTGCATCCGGTAAGACTGGAAACCGACCCCAACATAGTTGGGAAAAGGCTAGGCAGATGATGTCTGTCAAACACACTAAATCTTTTGCTACTTCATTGAAAAGGAATTGACAGCGTGAAAGTAAAACCTTATCAAATCAAAATGGCGGAGGATCTCAAGATTGTGTGGAGTAGGTTAAGCTAGGCTTGGAGCTTATCTTGTTATTTCTAGGTTTTATGTGAAAGCCATAAAACTTAACAAGGCAGTACAAGAGCTTGTATACAAACTAGATGTAAGGAAAATGTAAAAAACTAGTTATTCTAACAATATTTAAAGCTACAAAACTGGATTCGTGGTCTTTTTCCAACGACTTCGAGAAGTAAAGTTATTTACACGTTTTTTTAGTTAACTTTTTTAAAGTTGGTTTGTTTTCTACAAAAATGTTTTATATTTTCAGATTTTTAGTCACGGTATAATCCTTACTAATATCCTTACTTCCTTACTATAATTTTATAAATCGAAAGTGAGTTTGTTTGTTTGTTACCTCTTCACGCTTTAATGGCTAAACCATTGATCAAAATCGGTTCAGCCATTAAGGCGTGAAGACGTAACAAACAAACAAACTCACTTTTGCTCTTATATTATTAGTATGGATTGCGGGAGAAATATGGCAGACACTTTTGCGCCTTATGATGTAACCATGATCATGTAAAAATATGGGCAAGAAACTCCATGAATGAAGTTTTTTGCCCAGTCTTCTCCATGGAGATCATTTTCACGAGTTATTATGCATTGTGGCTGGGACTGTAGCTTCTTCCCTTCATTTCTTGACATTCAGAAGTGCTTGTAATGGTCTAATTGAAATAAATGCTTCTAGTTTGAGTCTGAATTTTAGTACGGAATATTATATTACCCTAGATAAATAACGTTACATTAATAACTTTATCCTCGCTAAGGTGGGTCGCTACTAAGGGAAGACATATGGTTTTAATTAAATGTATTAAAGTAAATTCCTTGTTTTTGATCTAACAGCTAACTACTTCTCAGGTATCTATACTATATTATATATATTATCTATACTAATATTATAAAGCTGAAGAGTTTGTTTGTTTGTCTGTTTGAACGCGCTAATCTCAGGGACTACTGGTTGGAATTGGAAAATTCTTTTAGTGTTGGATAGTCCATTTCCAGTCCAGGTGCTGAGCAGCGTGGGTGAAACCGCGTGGAACAGCTAGTCTTAAATATTATGCTGGCGAACATTAAGTTTTACCGTCATAAATAACCTCATAATATCATCACGACACGGTTGGCAAAGTGGCTGAGCGATCGACTGCTGCGCTGCGTGTCGCGGGTTCAATCCTCGCACGGAACAAATATTTGTATGGCCTACAGATAGTTGTTCCGGGTCTGGCTATTTTTGTATGTCAGTTTATTTTTGTAATCGAGCACAAGATACAGAAGAAATCCCTAGTGTGGGGCAATGTTTAAAAAAACCCTGAGGGCTAAACTGTGTGTTCTTTCTTTTGTTTTTTTTATGGTTCGGGGCCGCGGTATCTCTTTCGAACAACCCACAAATCTGGCAAGCAGTGGCAGTAGGCCCCTCTGCTTTGCTGATATCTCTATGAAGGACGCGTGGTAAACTTAAGTGGGACTTAAATTTTGAGTGACGTTTCAGTATTCGGGGGTTGCTTACACGTTACTGGATGGATGGACGGTGAGCTATCCATTGCATACCGGTGGCTGAGAGTCGTCTTGTGACGCCCGACATTACTATACTAAGTTACTATAGTATTCTAAGTTCCTCTTTTAAAAAGACCCGAGTATTGGAACATTGGAACGTTGTGGCCATCCAGACAGCATTGATTAAGCTATAAAACTGACCAACCTAGGCAAGCGCGGCATAACCTCAAGTCATGTGCGCGATCGGTGGATGGGTGACCACCCGTTACATACCGAGTTTCCTACGTCCCTCTTAAAGCATGTTAAGCTCTTGGTTCCGGCTGTCATTTGTCAAACCAACGTCACGATATTTTAAGATTATGCCAAAATGACATTTTTCTCAGTGCAGTAGTCAGTGTCCCAAAAGTCTGACAAACAGTCTTACCAAGGGGTATCGTATTACCCAGTATTAACTGAGTTATGGAGGTCAGACAGGCAGTTGCTCCAAGTAAAATACTGGTATTCAGCTGCATCCGGTAAGACTGGAAACCGACCCCAACATAGTTGGGAAAAGGCTAGGCAGATGATGTCTGTCAAACACACTAAATCTTTTGATACTTCATTGAAAAGGAATTGACAGCGTGAAAGTAAAACCTTATCAAATCAAAATGGCGGAGGATCTCAAGATTGTGTGGAGTAGGTTAAGCTAGGCTTGGAGCTTATCTTGTTATTTCTAGGTTTTATGTGAAAGCCATAAAACTTAACAAGGCAGTACAAGAGCTTGTATACAAACTAGATGTAAGGAAAATGTAAAAAACTAGTTATTCTAACAATATTTAAAGCTACAAAAATGGATTCGTGGTCTTTTTCCAACGACTTCGAGAAGTAAAGTTATTTACACGTTTTTTTAGTTAACTTTTTTAAAGTTGGTTTGTTTTCTACAAAAATGTTTTATATTTTCAGATTTTTAGTCACGGTATAATCCTTACTAATATCCTTACTTCCTTACTATAATTTTATAAATCGAAAGTGAGTTTGTTTGTTTGTTACCTCTTCACGCTTTAATGGCTAAACCGATTTTGATGAATTTTAGTACATAGATAGTTGGGAACCAGGAGACGGACATAGGCAAACATAATTTTTATTTAAAAAAAAGTGGGCTGTGAGGGAGAAAGGGGGAAGAAAAGGGAAAACTTAGCGTTGCTATTACAAATCAATAAGGCGAAGGGGGGACTGTGTTACCCCAAATTTAATGCGGGCGAAGCCGCGGGCGAAAGCTAGTGATAATATATATCACATAATTATTTTTTATCGAGTATTCATTTCCCATTGTTACACTGTTCACTTCAGAAAAGTTTTCGGAAATTTTTAAGCAATAATTTTAGGGTCATATTCTGCCGTGCAGACCCTAAAACGCAGTAACAGGCTTTTTGTCATTTTTTTGTTGAATATTGAACCTTAATGCACACGTTATAAGGAACATGAACATCTAATCAGATTTTTGTTAGGATGCTTTAAACGGTTTAAAAATCAAATTTGTGAAAGCAGTAACTTAACTTTGCATGTCTAAATCTATTACAATACCAACTAAAATACAGTAATAGCAGTTACGTCTACCACGATCCGACACTTTACCAAGTTAAACGCAGTAAATATCTAAATTACCACAAAAAAACTGTATTCTACACCCAAAAAAATATTGAGGGGTATAAATTAAAACGCAGTAAGTAGTTTTTGTACCAACAGTGTTAATACTGCATGCTTGATCACTAGTTTATTTCATATGAACTAACCATTTAAACTGCAGTATGCTCATTATTTACTGCAGTATAGTCGGTATTTTTCAAAAGATGAAAATAACATATATGCTAATTAAAACGCAGTATGACACTCTGTTACTGCATTATAATTGGTAACTTGAACGATTTTACTAATTTCACTGCACTACAGGTCATTTTTTACTGCGTTCTAATCAGAATTTGTCGCTATCTCTCTCGCTCAATCAGTCGTGTTTGTGTGTCGATTACTGCCGAGGAAGGAAGACGTCTGCGCCGCGCCAGTGTAGGCAGCGAAGGCTCGCAGAGGCTCTCCCTCAGTCTGATCTAACAGATTTAGCTACGACTGAAATAGCTTCTGAACATTCATTCAATGATCTTGTGACATTAGAAGATTTATTATGTTCTGAGCTTTTGCCAACATCAACAGATATTTTTCAAAACGCGACACTATCAGCTAAAACACCAGTTTTTCAAGATTCTGACGACTCGGTAGCAGATAAAAAATTATATTCCTGTGCCTTCATTAGAAAGTAGTTTATCAGATCATACGCAAGCAGTCAAAAAAGAAATACTAATAAACGAAAAGTAAAACCAGAAACATACAAAATATACTAAAAAGTTAAAAAAAGAACCTAGACAAATATTTTATTAGACCACCGTGTCACAATCTCAAATAACTTCCGCGGGGAAAGTTATTAGATGATTTGATCTCTGGGCGGAGCGGGGGAGAGTGTCAGACTTGTAATTTACGTTCCGGGACCGCGGTCTCTCTTTCAACCAACCCGCAACCCCGGCAGGCGGAGGCTCTGGCAAGCCCCTCTGCTTTGCTGACATCTCTTTGCGCGGCGCGCGTGAAACACGAACGCGCCGTCGACACGGCCTGTCGTCAATCGACGGACGGACGGTGAGCTACCCATTGCTCACCGTCCACAGGCCCGCATCTACGGTGGCCGGGAGTCGACTCGCAGTGCCCGGCGCCCGGGGCGTCTTCCGCGGCAGCTGGGTTGACTTGATGTTCTCTCCCTCAAACGCCCGGCCACCTCCTTTGCTAGCTTTACTGCTTCGCAGAAGGAGGTGACCAATTAACATTTCTTCTCGCTCCGGACCATGGACTGAACCAGGGCCGGACGCGTGCGATCGCCGCCGCCGATCGCCTCTACGAGGGCACGGCGGTGCTCCACCCCTCACTGGGCAGACCGCCACTGTGTGCTCCACCGTGTCCTTCGAGCGATCGTCACAATGGTGACACCCGGGCGTTTCTTCCCGCCCGATTATGTGCAGGAACCTCCCGAAACTTCCGTGTCCGGTGAGGACCTGCGTCAGGCGGTAGGTGAGGACGCCATGACGCCTCTCCAGCCACTCCTCAAAGAGGGGACTTACCGCTACTAATGTGGCGTGTCCTGCAAGGGGTCGCGACAGTCGTTCTCTCCATGCCACCATGAGATCGCACTGGAGGTCTGTCCACTGAGCGGCAATTTGCCGCGGCAGCGGTGTTTCCCCCGGTGTAGTGCCTCCGCGCGCCACTCAAACAGGCGCGCGAGCACTATCGCCTCCAGATCCCACGGTGGCAATCCGGCAAGGAAAACTGGTGCCTGATAACTTATTTGATCGGAGTTTTTAAAAGTGAGTTACATAGCTGCTTCAAAATTATATTGAAGTATTTCACCACAACTTGGAACAATCTTTAAACAAAATTAAAGAACAAGATCAAAATCACAAATCAAAATCTTTCAATTACATGGTACATTTATATAAAACTAATAAATGTGCCATTTAAAGGAAAGATCTCATGTGTCTTGCGAAACCAAAAAGGTTTATACCATTTAAGTATTTTTATCGAAATGTCTTTAAAACCACCTGTGTTCAAAGCACCTTAAATTTAATTTACAATTATCTTATAATATTATAAAATAAACGACAAATTCTAAACATAATGCACTTTTTTCTGTAAATTCCTACCTAAAACATACCCCTAAATTGGAAGCAATTGTTATAATATAACAATTGCAGTACATGTAGTATATATACTACATGTGCAATTAGTTCAAGATACAAATTAAAATGCAGTTAAGAAAGTCTTATGCTGCAAGTTAGTCTGGAAAGTAGCAAAAAACTCAGATATTTTGTAGTATCAAGTATTTTTACCGCATTTTAATCTGTATATGTGTAACTTTTTGCGTGCAGTAAAAGCTAAGATTTCCAAAAACTCGATTTTAATTAAAATCTAATAAACAAAACTAACATTTGTTTTTGTAAATACCATCTTTGTTGTCACTTAGTCCTCGTAACAACAAAAATATGCACCATACACATAAATAATCCAAAAAAAAACAGTGTTAAAAAGTTTTTCGCGGTTTTCTCGAAACCGCTTTTTTCCTCATACTGCACTTTAGGGCCTGCACGGCAGTATTGTAGTCGTGCCAAACACAGCCTTTTTTGCAGATGGGAAATCATCAAATTACTTCCCCCGCTCTGGCCGGAGCGGGAGGGACTGTCAGACTTGTACTGACTAAAACCAACCCATGTTCCTTCTATTGCCCTTTATATTCCGGGGCCGCGATATCTCTTTCGAACAACCCGCAACCCCGGTAGGAAGACACTAGCTTCAAGTTTCCTTTGTAAAAGAATGGTGTATACAACATTATTTTTAGTATATGCCAAACCTGAATATAGTTTGTACAGAATAAGTAACTGAATCGATTCCAATCATTTTTACATCATGTTATATTTTTTCCTAAAAATATTTTTAAAAAAGTTTATAAAAAGAAAATGTAACCAGTTAATTACAATACAAACTGAGAAATTATTATTATTAATGAAAGCAAAGCGCGTCGCGCGCCCATCGTTGGTGGGTGACAGTGATTTTTTACGGATATCCAGGTAACATAACAAGCTTATAACTTTGTGGTTTTTCATGATACAGTTCTGAAATTTTGTAAATAGATTCTTCATATAAAAATACTGGACAGGTGTTTCGGCTTTCGCATAAACTAAAAATAATGTTGTAGTAATCGCGTAAGACATAAGCATACTTAACATATTTGACGGGCCTGTTGGTCTAGTGGTTAGTGGCCCTGACTGCTGAGCCGGAGGTCGTGGGTTCGATTCCCACCCAGGACAAACATTGTGTGATGAGCATGATTGTTTGTTCTGTGTCTGGGTGTGATTTATCTATTATATGTCTGTATTTATAAATTATATAAGTATGTATATCAGTTGTCTGGTTACCATAACACAAGCTCTGCTTAGCTTGGGATCAGATAGCCGTGTGTGAGTTGTCCCAAGATATTTATTTATTTATACCATCCATCTCGGTGATACACCCCGCGAGCCAATTACCGAAAGGTACCTGGTCTAAGTAAAGCTTGAATTTACAGTTAATTTTCACGATCCAGTTTTACCAGTTAATCTAGGCTTCGGGCTGGCATTTGTTTTACTTTAGGCAGCCGATGCTCGTTTGTTTTATTGGGAAATGGTTTTAGTAGCTAATTAGAGTGAGGTCTTGAGGTTGTTCGGATTCTTTTGTTTTATATTCGTTTGAATTTGTTAATTGGAGGTTTCTATTCAGGTCGAGGATTCGAAAGGTATATTATACAGGGTGAAAACGAAGAACCCTTTTGAAAGCTGTTAACCGTGCATTCTGCGCATCTGACTGATATTTTTTTCTTTTGTTTTATTTGTTACATTTTTTTTTGATTGCGTGTGTTGTCATGTGCGAGTCAAAATAAATAGTTTTCGTTTTTTTTTTGCGGAAGAAAATGCATTTTGCTTATATAACAAAAAAAAAAACATTTTTGTTCTACACTAGGAATTTCTCCTGTATCGGTTTTTTTGAGTGATTTATATGCATTCTACTTAAAAAACAAAAACATTTTTGTTGCATACTAGGAAATTCTCTTGTGTCGTGGGTGCTTTTACAAACATTTAAACTCACATACACAAACAGCCAGACCTGGAACAACTACCTGTAGGCCATACAAAATAATATTTGTTCCGTGCGGGGATCGAACCCGCAATACGCAGTGCAGCAGTCGTTAGCTTAGCCACTGCGCCAACCATGTCGTCGAACATACATAGCATTACAAACATTTATAAATACATATGGAACAAAAAAGAATAGCTTGCAGGTGGTGCAAAACGCATATTATCCTACTAATATGATCTCACTTAATATTATAAAATGCGAATGTTTGTGAGGATGGATGGGTGTATGGATATATGGATGTTTGTTACTCTGTCACGTCAAAACAGCTGAACAGATCTTGCCGAAATTTGGCACCAAAGTAGATTATAGTCTGAAATAACACATAGGATACTTTTTCTTCGATATGACGCGGGTGAAGCCGCGGCCGCCAGCTAGTCTTATAACATAGTTAATGTTAACCACACCTAAGTCACTATTAGTGAAGTTGCTCTATACAATCATCAATGTCAACAATTTAACCGACCATCGAACACAATCCATGTCTTATAACAATTGGCATTTCGGTCCGAAACGTAGGTCTATTGGGCAATTCATAGATCACTATGTCTAACATCCCGAATATCGTAAAACGGTTGACCAGACAAGATTGTATCCCTATGGGTATAAATAAGACAACCTGTGGTTTATTTTTGTGGGTAGTTGGATTGATTTAAAGATTAATTTTTCATTTATGATAGTTTGCATTTATTTTAGTTAGTAATAGAAATTCAAACACGGTGTAAAAGTTGTTATTGAATTAATTAATTGATTAGATTATCAAAATACTGCTATTTTTTAAATTTTGCTTAATAATAGTTTTTTTTAATGATAAACTTCATCTTACTCTTTTGCAATTCTCTGCAAAAATAATTTTATATCAATGGACAATTTTATAAAATAAATAAATATGGTGCTGAATCTCATGTCACTACGCAATGGTTGTTAGTTGTGATTTTCTATAGTCAATAGCTGACTTGAATTAGTTATTTTATTTGATTTCTGTGTAAATAAATACTTTAACAACGTTTTAGTTAAAAATCCTTAATTTAGTACAATTTATTATGGGCATTATATTAAAGAATTTTATGAGTGAAAATTATCATGATAAATTAGATTTAATGTCTATTTAAACCGCTGGCTACTTTAGCTCGTTTTTAACACACTTATATTCGTTTATTTTTACTACATGTAAAATAATATTGGGAGTTAAATTGAACATATTTTCTGGATTCAGATTGACCTGAAATGTTGCATTCATGTTGAATTATTTAAGGTTAGCGAGTTGATTTTGGCAATATGGCGGAATCTTAAGATGGTGAACTTGTTATTTTTTTGCATAACATGGTATCAAATGAAAGGAATTGCGAAAAAGAGTACAATTTTTTTTTTGTTTTTGAACGAAGATACTACTTCTTAGTATGTGTTTTGTTTAATTGGCGATAGTCGCTCTATAAATGTGCTAGTAAAAAGTACAACTATCGATACATAATTCTAAACAGCGACCGCTTTGTCTTATTCATACGCAGACGCTTGTTCTACGGTCGAGACGCTTGCAGGAAATGGAGGCGAGCTTAGGAAATGGATGGACAGACGGACGAGCCCAATAATGTATTGTAAAACTTATATTAAGTCTGAGGGAAGATTTAAAAATAGATTTTTCGATTGTTTCTGTTAAAAAAATACTAAAAGGACATTATGATTTTTGTGATATCAATACTATTTAAAATTAAACTCAAAGCATTTATTTCAATAAGACTGTTATAGGCATTTTTGAATGTCAAAAAAACAAAAAGATCGACCTAGAGTCCCAGGACGTAACAAGCAAGGGCGTCGCCAAGGGGGGGCAGGGAGGGGCAGCTGCCCCCCCCTAGAGATTCTAAAAAACTTATCAAATATAATGCAACCAAAGTCCTAAGTCTTTGAGTTAATTTGCTTGAAGTTCAAGCCTTGAACAATCATTCCCGTATGTCGAAACTCGAATGAATGCACCAATTCTACTCCTAATCTACTCTATCGTTAAAGCGGGAGAGCGGGAGTAGGGAAGCAACATGTAACCGCGCGGCGCTCGCGCCCCCCGCACAGCCGCCTTTGTTTTAGCGGCTGTCTGTCATTTATTCGTGCGTTAGCGTTGCCACTGCCCGCTTTTACGTTTGTTTTGTGCGCTATTATCATATCTAATAGTTGCGATGTCAGTCGAAAGTCTCACAGAAACTTGTGAAACTATCGCTCAGTTTTATAATTTACCAAACATAAAAATTGAAGTCGAGCTTTGGCAGCAATTCTGGCATAATAAACCAAACTCAACAGATCAAACCGTTGTTGATATCCTAAAAGAAGCAAAAACCTTATTTCCCGACACGGAAAAAGCGTTGAAAGTTTTGATCGCTCTTCCATGCACGACGTGTACGGTAGAGCGATCGTTTAGCAGCCTCAGGAGACTAAAAACCTGGCTAAGAAGCACTATGAGTGAAAATCGCCTCAATGGTTTGGCCATGATGAGTGTGCACCGTAAACTTATACATGGAAACTTACAAGATTTTAATAATAAAGTGGTCGAGAAGTTTACAATGAATCCCCGAAAATTATGTTTTAATTAACCTAATATAAACAAACAACGACCACTATAATATTAAAAAATGCTAATTTAAAAAAAATACGCTGTATACTTATTCAAATTCCTTTTTATTCTATTTTTCTAATAAATGTTATTATAACTTATTTACAAGTTTTTTATTGCATAGTCAAGAGCTCGTGCTCGTGTAGCTTTACACATTGGACTCTGTACTGTCACAGAATACATATATCTAATATATAAAATTCTCGTGTCACAGTTTTCGTTCCCATACTCTTCCGAAACGGCTGGACCGATTCAAATGAAACTTTGTGTACATATCGGGTAGGTCTGACAATCGGCCAACATCTATTTTTCAAACCCCTATGTGAGCAGCGGGTGAAACCGCTGGGTACAGCTAGTATTCATATAGTACTGAGATACTGTTGGTATTACAATCGCTGTAGATGTAAGGCTCGTAGTACAAATGAAAAGCTTCATGTGCTGTCGACTTTAGCTACAATTCATACCTACTTTTCTCATTCATAGAGAATGAGAAAGTATGAATTTTAGTACCTAGGTAAAGTCAATTTGCCCCCCCCTGCGCCATCGGCTGGCGACGCCCTTGGTAACAAGGCATACTAACTTGTGAAAGTACCGTAGTTGCCCATTCCAAAGCGTAGATCTCAATGGAGAAGAATGAGCAAGAAGTTCCGTGGGCACTCTTTTTAGTTATATTTTAAAAAAAACATGATTACATCATTCATGTCGAGATTATACAAATAATAAAAAGGAAAGATTTTTTGTTTGTTTGTACCAAACCGGCTTTAAAACTGTTAGTCCGAATTTAATATTATTTATTATCAGAAAATAACATAGGCTATACATCTACACGCTACGACAGTTGAGCTAAATAGCGGGTAAAACCGCTGGACATAGCTAGTTTTTAAAAGTATAATTAACCAAATGCTGCTGGATGTATCCCATGTCTTCAACCCAGTTGATTAGCATGACGATTTTTAAGCTATTGCATAGATTCTATCGCATCCAGAAATTTCGTAACGAAAACACCTGACATTACAAATACGGTCAGTTATTTTAATAGCGATACCAATGTTCTATTAGCGTTTTTGGTAGATAATAAAATAATAATAAATATCTTGAGACAACTCACACACGGCTATCTGATCCCAAGCTAAGCAGAGCTTGTTTTATGGTATCCAGACAACTTATATAACTTATATAATTTATAAATACATACATATTATAGATAAATCGCACCCAGACACAGAACAAACAATCATGCTCATCACACAAAGTTTGTCCTGGGTGGGAATCGAACCCACGACCTCCGGCTCAGCAGTCAGGGCCACTAACCACTAGACCAACAGGCCCGTCACGAATACGGTCAGTTATTTCAATACTGATACCAATGTTCTATTAGCGTTTTTGGTAGAGAATCGGGTCGTCAATCAATATTACGCTGGATCAAACCCAAGGTCAAATTTTTCTTTTTGCGACTTCTTTTACATTGGAATTACTTTTTAAATATTTTTTTTTTTTAATTATTGCATAAGTTTTGTTTTATTTATTGCATAATTTGATAAAAAATGCTATGCAATAGCTTAACCGCGGCAGTCCCCGAGTGCAACGCGTATTTTTTTTTATTATTTCGACAGTCATATATTTTTTTGGAAAAAGTTGCGTGGAATAAAAGGATTAAACGAGTAAAGAGAAAAAATATCTTCGATTTCTTGGAAAACATTGGGAAGCTGAGCGAATTTCAGGAAGGCAAAAGCTGCTTTTTATTTTGGGAAAATAAACAGATTTACGTGGAATCTTATACTAATATAACTTATAATCTTTGTTTATTTATAAGTAACTAGCTTTTGCCCACGGCTTCGCTTTCGTTAAATTTGGAGTTACACAGTTCACTTTCCTGATTTACAGGTATCTGTAGTTTTTGCAATTGCGACTAATTTATAATAGGAATGCTAAGTTTTCCCTTTACTCCCCCCTTTCTCAATCATATCTCAATATATTTTTTTAAAAAATAACCTATGTCCGTCTGCAGGGTCCCAACTATCTCTGTACGAAAATTCATCAAAATCAGTTGAGGAATTTAGGCGTGAAGACGTAACAAACAAACTCACTTTTGCTTTTATAATATTAGTAAAAAAGTGAGGATTATAAGTTATAACTAAACAAGGGCGATAAATGTCTAATCTACGACATTTTTCACCACATATATTTAAAGTTATACAAGCGCTATTCTAAGCTGTTAAATCAGAAAAGTAGTATATACGTACACGTATAACAAAATCAACATAATGCGGAAAATTTCAGTTCTATTCCTGTAATGTGAATTTCATGGAAAAATCAATATAAAGGTTCTATATAAATATCTACGAAACCTTTAAAACATCAAAATAAATACATCCAAAAGATCATTTCAGACGCTTATCTGCATAGTCCTCATGCAAGTTGACCAAGATTTTTTGTCTGGACCTTAAAAGAGACTATGACCTCTAAGTTTGTTTCGGCTGTTTCTTCTCAAAGTAGTCGGATACAAAACACTGACCTCGTCTTGTTTTTAAAAAAGACGTGTAAAAGTGTTAGTGAAAACCTACTTGCAAAATAAACATCATTTACTATACATTATCATAACTAAATAACGTAGAAACGTTTTACTGAATAAATTACTTCTCCTTAGTAAATCAAACTTTCATTCTTACTCTAGAAATACACTTTCTAAACCAAGTAATCAGAAAAGTGAGTGAAAGTGAGGAAAGTGGGAAAATCCTAATACATTTCGACCCATTGTTCCGATGAAGCATTGATCTCTTGTCCTACAACTCAATTCCGTGTTTTAATCAAGACTAGGGGAGGTCGGGCAAAAATGGCTACGTCTCGTTAACCCGGGCCTTATGGCAGTATTCCGATTAGACGGAGTTGTGGTTCGTATGTGTACAGACTTAGGGGAGTGTGGTGTTGTTAGGATTCAAGTTTTGGAGTTAGTTATTTGATAGTGTTGGTTGCTTAGTGATAAAAGAAGTTTTTGTTTTACAAGAAAGGGAAATATTCCTAAACCTTCTGTTCTCGGATTATATATATAATAAATATATTGTTTCGTTTATTCATTGCAACACAAATGTACATTTTTAAAAGTTTTAGAAAAAAACCTATAAAAATATTTAAAAAAAAATGCCCACTGGTGTCGTAAACAGTGTCCAAGCAGTCAGGGCTCCAGAAAGGAACCTCTTAACGATACAAGCTTTGTCTAGTACCGCTTTCAGCATCAAACCCTTGATCCAGTCAACTAATTAGAGCCTCCACGGGTTTTGGTTGAGGCAAACAAACATACTGCCCAACCCGGTACCGAACCCAAACGTCACGCTGAAGAGTCGTGTTTATGTACACTTGACCAATAAGGCAGTCTAGTGTTTCCAAGATAAAAAAAATACGGTACTACGTTTTTTTTCAGTGTAATTTTTAATTCGTTTTCTTAAAAATTTCAAACATCAGCGTGTGGGTTAAAAAATATTTATATATTTAATTAATTCCAATAAGGCTTTATCCTCCAAATCTGTACGCACACGCGGCTCGCCTCCAGACGTACATTAATCCTAGCGTCTTATAGATAAGTGAGGCGGGACACACCCGCGATTAACTCCTGCGACGCACTAACGATGACTTACTGTCAAAACTAAGTTTGATTAAAGAGATAAGAGGAAGATCAAGGGCGCATCAATAATCTCTTGAAGATTCGCTACGACGTAGCTGACGTAGCGCCTACGAAGCTACAACGGCGTAGCGGCTACGAAGCCACACCGGCGTAGCGGCTACGAAGCTACAACGGCGTAGCGGCTACGAAGCTACAGCGGCGTAGCAACCACGTAGCTAAGACCTCCAGCCAAGTTAAATAAAAAGCTTGACGGAACTGGATGCATCTTTTAATTAATGCATCTTACTTAGTACTTTGCATGCAAAGCTTGAACTATTTACTTACTTAAACTACTGAAGGCAGTCTGTGTTGAGAATGAAGTGATGGTACGCTATCCCGTTGAAAAATTACAGTCGGGACTTAAACGTGCTCTCTGAGGCGCGGAAGAAACTCGGTAAGTAACGGTTCGGCCCGCCTTAACTCAAAGGCTGACCCGAGAGGCTGTTATGATTTGGCCGACCACAAGTTGCTCATTGGTCCATCACTTACAAAAACATTCCAACAATAATAAATTTGAGACCAACTTTACTCAAATTCTCCGTAGTATTTAACCTTTTTCTTGGTAGGAACAAATTAATTAGTAAATTCCTTCATTAAAAGAGATTAAATCGACTAGCGAAAAGGTTCGTAATAAACTTTTGTACCAATATTTTCAATAAATTATTAAACATACTGATGTATTACTAATCCTGTAGAGCCGAATTTCTCTTTGAAACCATTGTAACGGCTAATAATTGATTGAAATAACAACTTTTAAGTTAAACCTTATAAACTTTACTAGAACAAGCCTTTTTGCAAAAAGGTCAACCCAAATTAAAACATTTGAAATAGTTTTCACTATATTAAACCTTTAGTAGTTAAATATTTGGAATGTGAAACTCGTGGCTAAATAATAGCAGCCGATCGGGTCGATCTTTAGGTTAAGCCACGCTTGCTTAGGTAGGACTATGGATGGGTGACCACCCGTCACATACCGAGTTTCCTCCGTGCCTCGGAAAGCATGTTAAGCCGTTGGTCCCGGCTGTCATTTGTAGATATTTGACGGTCGTTACAGGTAGTCAGAGTTTCGGAAGTCTGACAACCAGTCTTATCAAAGGGTATCGAATTACCCAGTATTAATTGGGCTGTGCAGGTCAGATAGGCAGTCGCTCCATGGAAAATACTGATATTCAGCTGCATCTGGTTAGACTGGAAGCCGACCTTAACATAGTTGGGAAAAGACTAGGCAGATGATGAGTTAAATCTTTGGGCTGTGGGACTGTTGGAAAGAGATACCGCGGCCCAGAACAGTAAGGGCTCAAGAAGGAACATAGATGGGTTTTAGTCAGTTTTAAGCAAGTCTGACACTCCCTTCTCTGACACGCCCACAGCAGGAGGAGTCATTAGATGAAAAACTGCCTACTTTTTTTCTCTATGGGAAATCATTCTCTTTTATGAACACAACTAGCTTTTGCCTGCGGCTTCGCTCGCGTTAAATTCGGTTTCGCCGTATTGATTTGTAATAGCAAAGCTAAGTTTTCCCGTTTCTACCCTCATTCTCCCTCATAACCCACTCTTTAAAAAAATAGCCTATGTCCGTCTCCTGGTTCTTAACTATCTCTGTACCAAAACTCATCAAAATCGGTTTAGCTATTAAAGCGTGAAGAGGTAATAAACAAACTCACTTTCGCTTTTATTATAATATTAGTAAGGATATAGTAGGATACGAAGTGTAATTCGTATAGACTAATAAACACATTATGCTCCATTAGTCAGGTAAATAGTATTTTGAATTCGGTACACAGACGCTGGATGAATCAATCTTACCAAGGAATTTCGTTTAACCCAGTAGTGAATAGATTGTGTTGGTGAGATAGGCAGCTGGTCTAAGTAAAATGCTGGTATTCAGCTGTATTTGGTTAGACTGGAAGGAGACCCGAACATTTATTTAACTATTTATGTACACACAGTAAACCAGACAGGATAAAAAAACATATAAAATTTGAGTACAAAGGTACTGCTAATATCTTAAAAAAAATCTGTTAGCAGACCTGCGAAAGGAGATATGAGAACGAAATGTAGACGATAGTGTGTGAGAGAGTATTAGAAAAATATGTGTGTGTGCCTTAACCTATTATAACCTGCCTATATAAATAAATATTAATAAATAAACATAGTAGGAGAAAGCTAGGTGATTATGAGACAGATAGTCAAAGATCGATCCTAGATCGGATTTTAGAATATCGGTAAACATAAGCAACTGACGGTTTCATTGTGGTAGTAGTATATTGTTAGATTTCAGAAACAACAAACATCAATGTCAAATATGATATTGCATTGTTATTGATTGCCGATTAACAATTTAATCTGTAGTGTTTAATTAAGTGTTATGTTTCTTCCTTGTTGGATTATCTTATTTCTGAATAATTCCTTAATCAGATATATACCAGTGGAATACGACACTGGGTAATAATGATCCACGGCGTCCCTTGTTACTAAAGGAACTATTTTTTATGTGAGATTTAATTATAAATGATGAGTAAAATAAAAACATTACTGTCATAATTTGATGCACGGTTGGCGCAGTGGTTAAGCAATCGACTGCTGCGTTGCGTGTTGCGGGTTTGATCCGCGCACGGTTTGTATGACCTACATGTAGTTGTTTCGGGTCTGGCTATTTGTGTATGTGAGTTTAAATGTTTGTAAATGCACCCACAATACAGAAGAAATTCCTAGTGTGGGGCAAAGTTTTTTTTTAATACTAATTAGTTCGAACCCGAAAGACACTGCTTCATTTAACCAGTCATCGCAATACCTAATATTTTAGTTTTAGTTGATATATTTTAGTTACGTATTGCAACTTGTATTTAAAAATATTGTTTGGTCGGAGAAGGTTTTCCAATCCGTAAATATATATAAAAAGGCAATAATAATTATTATTTATCAGTATTTTATTTAGCATGACGATAATTCTAATCTTTAATACAGTACAGTGGAATGTGAATATAAACGAGCAAGTTTTTTTTTCTTGGTGACTGTTTCTTGTAATGTTGACGTTCAAAACGCTGCTTATTTTCAGCCTAATTTGAATGAATGACTTTTGATGGTGTTGTACCTGATTTTCCTTAAAAAAAAGTTTTTCAAAATTTCGGTCATTTAGACCACCGGTGTCCGTGTTTTTTTTAGCGCCAGATTAACTAATGTACTTTATCGTTACAAGTTATTGATTTTTATCTTAATAATAACTGACAATGTGGTATGTATAAATAAGAAAGCATTCAGTTTTTTTTGTATAACAGTCGTTCACATACAAGATGTTTACTAAATCTGGGTTGTTTCTATTTCTGCTGACAGCATTTCAGGTAAAGTTTGCATTATATTGTAATATTACACACTTATTTTCTCACAAAATTATGACTCTGACTGCCTCTTTGGTAAAATTGGTAAAGTCGACAGCGAGATTGCTGAGAATGAGGTTCTGCATTCTTTCCCCGGGTTGGGCATAATGTTATTCGGTTTTTAAAAAGTTATGGTGATATATACTGGGGTACTATAATAGGGGTCACCTCTGCCTTACCTTTCGGGCATTTAAGGCGAGGCATAATTTTAAAGCTGTATACGTGTATTATAATATTAACTAAGAATTCCTTCTTTTTTCTCACACTAAGAATTCCTCCTGTAACGTGGGTGCGTTTACAGACGTTTAAATACACATACAGAAACAGCCAAACCCGAAACAACTATCTGTAGGTCATACAAATATTTATTCCGTGCGGGGATGGAACCCGAGACACGCAGCGAGGCAGTTGATTGCTCGAACACTGCGCCAACCGTGACGCTAAAGATTTGCGTTAAAGATGTTCAAGTTTGAGAGCTTCATCATTTAATTCATTTACAGGTATCTGCTCGGTACAAAAATTTAGAACCAACCAACATTGACAATGACATCAACTCAGGTAAAAAAAATACCACGTTTTATAAGTTACATGCTAATTATCAAACTGAAAATTCTTACTAATATTATAAAAGCGAAAGTGAGTTTGTTTTTTCTTACGTCTTCATGTTTAAATGGCCGACGATAACCGATTTTGATGAATTTTGGTACAGAACTAGTCGGAACCCTGGGGACGAACATAGGCTATTTTTTTAAGTGAGTAAATGGGAAGAAAGAGGGAAGAAAAGGGGAGAGAAAGATTTTTTTTTTCGATCATCACCAGGGTTAAAGTCAGCATTAGCCCAAAGTAATTATGCCACGCGGACAAAGTCGCGGTCGGAAGTTCGTTTATAATAAACTAGCTTTCGCCCGCGGCTTCGCCCGCGTTAAATTTGGGGTAACACAGTTCCTCTTGCGCCTTATTGATTTGTAATAGCAACGCTAAGTTTCCCGTTTCTTCCCTCTTTCTCCCTCACATCCCACTTTTTTCAAAAAAATATTTGCCTATGTCCGTCTCCTGGTTCCCAACTATCTCTGTACCAAAATTCATCAAGATCGGTTTAGCCATTAAAGCGTGAAGAGGTAACAAACAAACAAATAAACAAACAAACAAACTCACTTTCGCTTTTATAATAATATATATATATAATATATATATATATATAATAATATAAAGTAAGGATGATGAATTCGCATACAAAATAAGGTGACAGACTGAACTTATCTCAATTTTACGTATTATTATCTAGAACGCATGCCAGGAGCAGCATCACCGCGTATAGTATCAGGATGGGATGCAGAACCAGGCCAGTTTCCTTATCATGTGGCTCTGCGTACAGTTAGACACAATGGTGCTTTGTGGCGTTTTGGAGGAGCTATTGTGGCGAATGATTGGGTCATCTCTGTTGCGCAATGCACTTTTGAGTAAGTGCCAGAATGAAATGCCTATATACCCCTTAAAGTATTCGTGAGTTTTAATTTGACAAACATTTCTTTTTCAGCCTGGCGTCTGTGACATTCCGCTTTGGCTTGTCTTTTAATAATCCGGATTTCATTATCCAAAGCGCGGAATGGTATATCCATCCCTTATACAAAAACCTTACACTAATTGCGCAGGCCAACGACGTCGCACTTCTGAAGCTGCAACGCCCTATTGTTTACACCAGTGAGTACAACGTTTATAACCGTCTTCCAAATTTTTTTTTGTATAAAATGTAATAAAAAAGTAAGAACAATGCGCAAACGAATTACGCATTACGTCATATAGTTTTTTAACGTGAAGAGGTCATGGGCAAAAGCTGGTATGACATAAAGTAGAAGCTAAAGCACTGCCTTGAGGTACGCCATACTATAAGGTGTACCGTTTACTTTTTTTTACTATAAATGGACTATGAACCGTCTGTAGGTTGCTTATCATTTCACTCAAGATGCTTTACTAGCTTAATTTTCAGTTACAGCTGTTGGTTGAGCTAGCAACTTTTTGATGCTAACCACGTCATAAGCTGGTGATAAATCGACAAAAACAAAGCTAGTTATTCAGTAGTATTCATATTCTTCCTCAAAAAGTTAGGTAATAAGATAAACCGTTCAAATAATATGAATGAGCATCATATGAAGTAAATAGGGTAATCTTAATTTGGCTTCATAAGGTACTCTCTTGGTTTGAGTTATTGATATAGATAAATAAATAAAAATAAAATAAATAAATATCTTGGGACAACTCACGAACGGCTATCTGATCCCAAGCTAAGCAGAGCTTGTGTTATGGTAACCACACAACTGATATACATACTTCTATAATTTATAAATACATACATATTATAGATAAATCACACCCAGACACAGAATAAACAATCATGCTCATCACACAAAGTTTGTCCTGGGTGGGAATCTAACCCACGACCTCCGGCTCAGCAGTCGGGGCCACTAACCACTAGATCAACAGGCCCGTCCAACAATCCAAGATATCACCTTGGTTTTCTTCTATTGCTTGCTTTTATTTCTTTATCTGAAAAATGGGTTAAATAATATTTTTTTGGGTGGGATACTATCAAATGACTTTTCCAGGTGTGCTAGATTTGTACTTATTAAAACCCATCCATGTTTTCTTCTTCCTTTTGCCTTTTGTGTTCCAGTACCACGGTATCTTTTTCAACCAACCCGCAATCCAGGATGGTAACGTTACCAAGCCAAGTTTTTTATTTGATCCGGAAACTAATAATTAACGCCAACGACTTTTTTTAAAAACTTTCCTATTTCGGTTTTATTGAAATTGTTATATCCTGACACAGATTTGGTGAAGCCGATCCGCATACAGTCGAGTCTTGACGCATATCGTAACTACGATGGCGAGCAAGCCGTCATTACTGGACATGGCAGAACTTGGACTAATGGTCAGTATCTTCTATTATTTCATTATGCTTTACTAAATGAATCTAAGGAAATATTTCTATTATTATTATTTATCATTTGTACCCCTCATGAGGTTTTTTTTATTAAACGACTTTGTTTTATCTCTTGTTTTCTATAAATAGCCCATTTACATAATAATATGTTATTTAGAAAATCAGTACTTTTAGCTCAGCGATAATAAAATTAGGAACTGTTTATTTAATAATAGGTTCGCATTTTTTGTTGATTACTAAAAAATAATCAGATGTTACTGTTTCTTTTTAATTGAAAAAAAAAATTATGCAATGCAGTCAAGACAAAAATTTGTGTGTGGTTGGTTCACCTAGATTTTCTTTCTGAATGTTTTAGGTGATTTGTCCGATACGCTGAAATGGGTGTATGTCCGGGCAATCTCCAACACCGAATGCTCAAGGACATTTACGAGCAGCGTTTTCCAAGCGACCACAATCTGCGCGCGATATTACGACGTCATCACACAGTCTCCTTGCAACGTAATGCTTTGATTTTTTAATATCAACTGTAATCTTTCATCATCATTTTCTTGCCCTTGTCCCATTCTATTTGGGATCAATGCAACACGTTTTCTTCTTCCATTCTCCCCTATCAGACATTAAGGCATGATTTGCTTTCTCCGTCATATCAACTGTATTCGTTATATAATTTTAATTGTACATAGTATAAATATGTTTTTAGGTCATACTAGCTTTTGCCCGCGGCTTCGCTTGCGTTAAATTCGGGGTAACACAGTTCCCCTTGCGCCTTTTGGATTTGTAATAGCAACGCAAAGTTTTCCCTTTTCTTCCCTCTTTCTCACTCGCATCCCACTTTTTACAAAAAATATTAGCCTATGTCCGTCTCCTGGTTCCCAACTATCTCTTTACTAAAATTCATCAAAATCGGTTCAGCCATAAAAAGCGTGAAGAGGTAACAAACAAACAAACTCACTTTCGCTTTTATAATATTATTAGTAAGGATAATTAATTATAATATAAGTTCAAAAGAAAACGCATCAACGATTCACACATACACGAAACTTTATATGTACATACATGATGCACGTTGGATTTTGATAGAAAAACTTTTTTTTTCTATGTATTTAAATAAAAACTTGTAAAAAAAACGATGAAGCATAATAATTTAAAGGCACATTTTTTTTTTAAATGAAAGCAAACTTGCCGATAGATAAACCGTGATTTTCATCGTATCTTTAATTTAATCGTTAATCGTCACATTTTAATCTACCAATTAACATCATCAGATATCCGACTCTATGAAAGCGTGTTATCGAAATTGTAGTTTTTTCTAAGAAACCCATTTATAATACCTATCTCTTTAGATTACATTGTACAGAAGTAAAGTATGGTCAAGATGTTATTTCTCGTCCATTTATTGTTTTCTATACATAAAATTACATTTTTAAATATTTCTTAAAATCATAAAAAAAAAACATTTAAAAATATAAAAATAGTAGCCCACCGGTATCGGGACCAGGGTCCAAGCTACCGGCGGTCAGGGCTCCAGAGAAAGGAACCTCCTAACAATACGAGCCGTATCCAGGAGTACCGCTTTCTGTATCAAGCCCTTGATCCAGCTGCCTAACGAGAGCCTCCTCAGGTATTGGTCGAGGCTCTTGGCAATTAAGCCATTGTCAGATACGACTATCGGCACAATGATCGCTGAGTCCACATCCCACATGTCGACAACCTCGCGAGCCAAGTCAATATACTTATTTATTATTAGAATTTACGTTTTTGTTGGTTATGATAATTTCTAGGGTTCCCTACAATAAAAGAAAAATACGGATCCCTTATGGAATCACTTTGCAGTCCGTCTGTCTGCCAAGACCCTTTTTCTCGGGAATGTGTTGAAGTATCGAAATCCTTACTATAATATATATATACATATATCTAATATATAAAATTCTCGTGTCACAGTTTTCGTTCCCATACTCCTCCGAAACAGCTGGACCGATTTAAACGAAATTTTGTGTACATATCGGGTAGGTCTGAGAATCGGCCAACATCTATTTTTCAGACCCCTAAATGAGCAGCGGGTGAAACCGCTGAGCACAGCTAGTCCTTACTAATATTATAAAAGCGAAAGTGAGTTTGTTTGTTTGTTACCTCTTCACGCTTTAACGGCTAAACCGATGGAAAAAAAAACTAGTTTGATCATTACGTTACGTTAGACTTTGAAATAATTTAAGAAATGATGTTTATTTTCAAGTGTATTTTTAGAAATCAGACAACAGCTATAACATAATATTCTTTGTTATTGGCAGGGTGACTTTGGTGCTCCACTAGTGCATGTTGCTTCTGATGGAGTTCCAACTCTCATCGGCCTTTTCTCCTTTAGAAGGTCAGGAGCTGACGCTTGCCACTCCGGTCTGCCTTTCGGTAATATTTATTTTTAATTAAAAATATTTACGGTTTTAAACATTTCACATTTTAAAAGTAACTATAAAATTTTCTTTACAGTTTTATATCAATTACATAATTATTTGATGAATTAAGATACACAATAGTAAAATATGTTTATTTCTAACAGGTTACGTTCGACCCGGTCCTTACTTATCATGGTTCCAAAATGTAACGGGTATTGACTTCGAAAAAGAAGAAGAAACCACTACTACTACTACAACTACTACCACCACTACCCCCGCGCCCACAACAACTACGACCCCCACCCCTACAACAACTACGTCTACCACCACGACCCCGGCCCCTACAACGACAACAACCACCACGACCCCTGACCCTACAACAAGCACCACGACCCCTGACCCTACAACAACCACCACGACCCCTGACCCTACAACAAGCACCACCACCCCTGCCCCTACAACAAGCACCACGACCCCTGCCACTACAACAACCACCACGACCCCTGCCCCTACAACAAGCACCACGACCCCTGCCACTACAACAACCACCACGACCCCTGACCCTACAACAACCACCACGACCCCTGACCCTACAACAAGCACCACGACCCCTGCCACTACAACAACCACCACGACCCCTGACCCTACAACAATCACCACGACCCCTGACCCTACAACAAGCACCACGACCCCTGCCACTACAACAACCACCACGACCCCTGACCCTACAACAACCACCACGACCCCTGCCACTACAACAACCACCACGACCCCTACCCCTACAACAACCACCACTACCCCCGCTCCCACAACAACGACCACAACTACCACGACCCCGGCCCCTACAACTATAATAACAACTCCCATCCTTACCACTACTACCCCCACTACCACTACTACTGAGGTCACAACCCCTGATGCTACTACTCCCGAAGAAGACATAACTGCACCAGAGGACTCTGAAGAAGGAGATAACGCAGATTGTGATAAAGATGATGAAATGGCGCAACTCCTGAAACGTCTCCAAGTGTTAGTCAAGGTCAAGGTCAGGATGGACAAATTCAACTCGAAGAAAGCAATAGGCATGAAAGTTGATCACAAACAGTAAATTATTGAAATGGATGTGCGATTACAGACTTGTATAAGTTTTATATATTTAGTAAACTTAAATGTAAGTTCTGGTTTTCTAACGATGTTTTGCTTTACCGATGTTAATGATGGCCAAGATAAACTAAACTTGTATAATGTAACTTCGGGAAGTCGGTGACTTTTTAGCAACCGACTTCCGAAAGTAAAAATATGTATTTAGACGATAACTCATAAACTACCTACGCAAAAGAAATAAAATTGATATGGGATCACACAAAACAAGAAAAGAATTTATCTTGGAGAACATCCTTGAGCTGCCAACAACAATGACCTGAGTCTTGCAGGGTTTACTTGCAACCCATAGGCCCACTCCATTCGCTAATCGAAACCAG
This sequence comes from Ochropleura leucogaster, assembly GCA_958449745.1. NCBI lineage: Eukaryota > Metazoa > Arthropoda > Insecta > Lepidoptera > Noctuidae > Ochropleura > Ochropleura leucogaster. The sequence goes on along the minus strand of OY288220.1, from coordinate 2,737,862 downwards.
TTTATTAGTTTATTTAAAGTATTCAATGAAATACGTTTAAAATGTCGAGTATTTACTGCTGTATTGAGCTAGTGGCTGCAATGGCGACTGATTTAGCATGAAAACTTGGATTCGATACCCTGGTCGGGTAAATTTTTATAGGATTTTTTAAATTACTTACCGTGCACAGACCCAGCATCTAAGGTGACCGGGAGTTGTCTCGCGAAAGACCTTTCACACCTTTTACACCTTTGCTTAATTTTTTTATATTATAGGCACTATATTATGTGTTTTGTAGAGTTGTAATGTAAGAGATTATGAGTGATACATATTAAATATACTAATATACTATATACTTATATATACTTTATACTATAATACTATATATAATATTATAAAAGCGAAAGTGAGTTTGTTTGTTTGTTACCACTTCACGCTTTAATGGCTAAACCGATTTCGATGAATTTTGGTACAGAGATTGTTGGGAACCAGGAGACGGACATAGGCTAATATTTTTTTGAAAAAAGTGGGATGTGAGGGAGAAAGAGGGAAGAAAATGGAAAACTTAGCGTTGCTATTACAAATCAATAAGGCGCAAGAGAAACTGTGTTACCCCGAATTTAACGCAAGCGAAGCCGCGGGCAAAAGCTAGTATAAATATATATTATTGGCTTATTTTATAATACAATTCTCATTAACCTCAACATCTCACCGTTAATGAGATGAGATGGTGGGTGTTTTCTATTATTCCAACATACAAAGGAGTGGGTAGAATCCTCGTGTTGGTAGGAGGACTAAAACACGATGTGGTGGTTGAGTGCACTGTATAAAATAGATAAATAAATATCTTGGGACAACTCACACACGGCTATCTGATCCCAAGCTAAGCAGAGCTTGTGTTATGGTAACCAGACAACTGATATACATACTTATATAATTTATAAATACATACATATTATAGATAAATCACACCCAGACACAGAACAAACAATCATGCTCATCACACAAAGTTTTTCCTGGCTGGGAATCGAACCCACGACCCCCGGCTCAGCAGTCAGGGCCACTAACCACTAGACCAACAGGCCCGTCAAGGTATAATAATTAAAATGTCAAAGACTGACAAACAGTAAATATAGAATTAAAAGCGGCTAGAAAATTAATGTAAAGAGGTAACGCTCGGTAGCGAGGTCGGTGAGGCAGTGCTGTGCCGCCGACAACTCCTATAATGTTTGCTATTTTATCAAATTAATTCCTTATTACAAACTCCTTTTCCAAATTTTGAATAATAGAACTTAACCCGAGTCTTCTATCTTAAGGAAAATTTAAATTAATTATTATCATTCTGACTAAGTTAATTCCATTGTCTTCGGTTATGTAGAAACTATATAAAATTTAATTAATCAAAATTAATTCTAGTACAATTAATAACGTAATTACATTGTTATTCATATTAGACTTCAAACGTTTTGTTTGAAGTTTGCAACAATATTATTTACGTACTAGCTTTTGCCCGCGGCTTCGCCCGCGTTAAATTTGGGGTAACACAGTTTCCCTTGCGCCTTATTGATTCGTAATAACAACGCTAAGTTTTCCCTTTTCCTCCCTCACATCCCACTTTTTTCAAAAAAATATTAGCCTATGTCCGTCTCCTGGTTCCCAACTATCTCTGTACCAAAATTCATCAAAATCGGTTTAGCCGTTAAAGCGTGAAGAGGTAACAAACAAACAAACTCACTTTCGCTTTTATAATATTACTAGCGTTCGCCCGCGGCTTCGCCCGCGTTAAATTTGGGGTAACACAGTTCCTCTTGCGCCTTATTGATTTGTAATAGCAACGCTAAGTTTTCCCTTCTCTTCCCTCTTTCTCCCTCACATCCCACTTTTTTCAAAAAAAAAATAGCCTATGTCCGTCTCCTGGTTCCCTACTATCTCTGTACCAAAATTCATCCAAATCGGTTCAGCCATTAAAGCGTGAAGAGGTAACAAACAAACAAACAAACAAACAAACAAACAAACAAACTCACTTTCGCTTTTATAATATTAGTAAGGATTAAGGATATTAAGGATAGTAAGGATGCTGAAAAAAACATCAGAACAAAGGCGTTTAATAATAACAACTCGTTACAAATAGTAGTGTTCCGAAAAGTCTGACAACCAGTCTTACCAAAGGGTATCGTTTTACCCAGTACTAACTGGGTTATGGAGGTCAGATAGGCAACTCCGTGTAAAATACTGGTATTCAGCTGCATCCAGTAAGACTGGAAGCCGACCTCAACATAGTGGGGAAAAGGCTAGGCAGATGATGAGATACTCCGCGCCATTGCATCTTATGAGTATTTTTTCATTAAAATGTTTGCCTCAAGAATCAGGTGTCCAATAAATTCGGGTATTGAATACCCGAATTTATTGAACTCCTGCACCACATAACTTAATTAAAGTGAAGTAACGAATGAGCTAACAAAGGGTTTGTTTAATCCAATTAACAACTGTTCTAGATTGGTCGATTCAATTAAGTGAGATCGATTTTGATAGTCTGCAGGTTGGGTAGTACCAGTTTATGCTCAGCACTTGGATATGAGTTTAAAAAACGAATTAGGTAGTTAAAATTATAGGTAAAAACACGCTTTTTAAGGGTACACTGTATATATGCTTATAGCTGTGTATAGGCTTTATAAGGGTTTTTAAGGGTTACCTTCTGCTTTGCTGACATCAATTCGAGGCACGCTTGGAACACTAACGCGCCGTTGACACGACAAGGCGCGTAAAAGACGCATAAAGCTATCCAGTTGCCCGTCCGGACTTCTAGAGGTCTAGTCTAAGAAAATCTAATTGAGATTGAAAGATTTATTTATGTTTATTCTAGAACTGAATATACGTACATACATCAGAACATAAAAACTCGTTGTGAAATAACAACAGACGCACAGGTCAATTTTTGAGGTTAAGCCAGTCTTTCTAAGGTTGGTCAGTTGATGGCTTGGTCCGTATGACAACCAGTCTTATCAAGGCGTACCGTATTACCTAGTACTAACTGGGTTAGTAAGTAAGATAGGCAGTCGCGTCATCCTATCCTACTAATATTATAAATGCGAATGTCTGTGAGGATGGATGGATGGATGGATGGATGGATATTTGTTACTCTTTCACGTCAATACTGCTGAAAGGATCTTTATGACATTTGGCACAGAGGTAGATCATAGTCTGGAATAACACATGGTATACTTTTATTATCGATAACACGCGGGCAAAGCCGTGGGTGGCAGTTAGTTTAAAATACTGAGAATCAGTATTTTATACCAGCCAGCCAGAATTAAACGCGGAGTCATGAAGCTCACTGATGGCAATTAGATGGTGGTTACCAAGCTTCGTAGCCTGGCCCATTGTGTACACATTATTCCGTTTTGACTTTCCCAATAACATTCTAGTCAAATTTATTGCAACGAGCATAATCAATATCATGCATAGAAATGTTTTTACTACTTTACTGTACTTTTTTATGAATGGAAATTTTCCTTTTTTTGCCTTAAACTTTCGTAACTTTTAATCATAATAAAAGCTAACAGATCAATTGATTTTGAATTGATCATTTGTTTGGTAAATCGTTTGGTTAACGTAATATAAATTTATTATGGTTCTGGCTGAAAAAAAAAGAAAAACTTTTATTTGAGACTCGCACAAAACAAGTAAAACAGTGACAAAAAAAATAGTACAGACAAGGTTATTGTCTGTACCAGGCCAAAAAGGTCCCTGTCTCAGCATAAGCTGCGATATTTTAAGATAAAAATAACACAGCGTTGGCATTCTGACAGGGCCAGTTACTGGTTGGTGGTGGGTTAAAAAATAACAAGCCATCCTAACTATCTCAAAAGGTTCGACCAATACAAGCCAAAATCAGGCCAAATACGCTTTTACAAAACCATTATCGTACAACAAAAGAAAAGTTTAAAATCCACCATTTTGCAGCAAAAGCAACAATTTGCAGTCATAAGCATTTACGAGGAAATTTTCGGTCGAAAAATACGAAAGTTCCGCCCATCCGCGACATAAAAACCGCACAATTTGGAAACTGCGCTTTACTTTAAAAAAAAGTCACGGCTTAATTTAACGCTTTGGAGCAATCGTATGGGGCCATTACGTTTTGAAAGAAACGACTGATCAGCTTTGAATTTCAATGCAATTCAATTTATATTTACGGACATCTTGATCCAACATTTTCTGACGGCACAGTTGGTTCAGTGGTTGAGGGATCGACTGCTGCGCTGCGTGTCTCAAGTTCGATTCCCGCACGGAACAAATATTTTTATGTCCTGCAAATAGTTGTTTCGAGTCTGGCTGTTTGTATATGTGAGTTTATGTGGGACAACGTATTAAAAAAAAAACTTTAATACTATAGATACAGACTTAAAAACTATTTTTAGTAACACAAATAAACTTACACGAATACAAAAGGCACTAGTTCTAATATTTCGTCACAGGGCAAGACTTTCTTCACAGTAAAGGCCTCTCTATGCTTGTGCCTTCAAGTTCTAGTGCTAGTTGCTTAATGCTAGTTTTTTTGTTTTAGTTTAAAAAAAAACGTTTCCCCACACTAGGAATATCTCCTGTATTGTGGGTGCGTATTACAAACATTTAAACTCACATACACAAACAGCCAGACCCGAAACAACTAGCTGTAGATCATACAAACGTTTGTTCCGTGTGGGGATCGAACCAGCGACACGGAGAGTAGCAGTCGATCACTCAGCCATTGCACCGTGCCGTCGAAATTTCCATTAAACATATTTGTATCTGACTGTCTGTATTTTTGTTTTTTTAGTCTTTATCTTTTTTTCTTGTTAATTCTTGTATTGTGTGTTACTTTGTATAAAATTAATGATTTATCTATCTAATCTATTTTGGGGTATTAACATCAAGAGCTAAAAATAGAAGGAGACAACACAGAGGCATCAATAAGATGTAGAATACAATGCATATCTCTCCAATACAAGCTACAGATCAACTTAAGCAAGCTTGGTTTAACCATAAACGGGTTCCCTCTATCTGGCAGAATCTTGATGTTCCGAAATTTAATTGGCATAACACACTTAGCATAATTTTCTTTAAACTAACATTTTAAATGCATAAAAAATATTTGATATAACTATCGTTTCGCATAATGTTTAAAACTTCGAATCTACAATGGCATACCTTTAAGATGGCAGAATTACATTTATTATAATTTCGATTGGCAGAGTTCAAATTTCGCATAATATCGTTTAGCATAATGCTCATTTAGAGCGATTATTATTTGGTATAACTTTACTTGGCATACTATGCAGATGGGAGAATTAGCTAGGTAAGGTTATGTTATAACTGTGACCTCCTACGCACGAGCCGAGCGAGCGTAGCGAGCGGTGCCGCGGCAGCGGCCGGCGAGTGCCAGAAACGACTTGCATTAATAGAAAAATGAGATTGTTTTTAGTAGGTTACCCGGAACTGAACTATTTTGATTAGGATAATTACTTATTGTAATAAATGTCATTATTTCAAACTCAATTGAATAATAACTAAAATAAATGACATTATTTCAAACTCAATTAAATAATAACTAAAATCAAATTATTTTAAAAATTAAAATAAATGACAGCAAATAATGACAAAGATGATTCTAACTTTAAACTTTCTGCGATATGACAATTCTGCCGTTTGATGATTATCGTTGTGAAATATATGCCAAAAGACGATTCTGACTGTGAACTTTCTGCGATATGATGTTTCTACTTTTTAAATATTATGGATATGAAATTTATGTCAAGAGATGATTCTGACTTACAAAATTATGAGTTTTGAATGTATGACAAATGAGTATCTGCCAAACAATTTTCTGCGAAATGAAGTTTATGCTATCCGTTGTTATGCAAAATAAAATTATGACATAAAAAGTTCTGCTGTAAAGGGTGGACCCACCATAAACAACGACCAGTCTGGCTGTTTATTAATTGAACACCAATATTAAGAAGATAGTACTACAGTAGGGCCAACTAGCAGCGATACGAAAGGTCATTAACCTAAGTAAAGAACAACTATGGCGTTGACAATCTAATATTTAGCTCTTTCCATCTTGTGCCTTTGTCGTAATGTCTCGTTCTCCCGGCAAAAACATGTCAACGTTAAGACGGGTTCGCCAACATTCGGGCGGCCATTTTAGATGGGGTTTTAGCATGGGTTTTGTTTACATTTGGTATCGCTTCTCGTTGGCCATACTTTATACGGACCAGTTACCAGTGATGTACCAACCACAATCGGCACTCCTTAATTACGTTTAACTACAAGTAATCTCATCAAGTTCGCGGTAATCAAGCCGCTCCGTATGCAGATGAGGTGAACGAAACGATCCGCGTATGTTGATGAATTTTATTTGAGGAGGGTAAGTAGGTGTGTAGTTTCTTATAGACATACTAGCTTTTGCCCTTTTTTTTCGGACGGGAAATCATCAAATGACTTCCCCCGCTCTGGGCGGAGCGGGGGGGCATGTCAGACTTGTACTGACTAAAACCCATCCATGTTCCTTCTATTACCCTTTACGTTCCGGGGCCGCGGTATCTCTTTCGAACAACCCGCAACCCCGGCAGGAAGCTTTTGCCCTTGCGCCTTATTTATTGTAATAGCAAAGCTAAGTTTTCCCATTTTTCTCTCTTTCTCCCGCATTTCTAACACTGTTAAAAAAAATAGCCTATGTCTGTCTCCAGGGTCCCAACTATCAAAATCGGTTTAGTCATGTAGGCGTGAAGACGTAACAAACAAACAAACTCACTTTCGCTTTCATAATATTTGTAAGGATAGTAAAGATTGGTGTAACAAATCAAATAAAAAATGGTTATTTGTAAGTATATGGTACAGACGCCAGCAGGTCAAGCTACCCGAAACTGTCAATTTTTCCCAATGAACCTTGAACCTTAATACTTTAGAAATAAAGTCGAAAATCTATCAGAGAAATCTGACAGATTGTTGTAGCTTGATGTGCAGGCGTCTGTACAATAGATGTTATAATAATAGTTCCACCATATCCTGCCATACTATGACGTACAAATATTTCCATAAAAATAATAATCAAGGCTTATATTATTAAACTATTAATAATTATACATTTGGAGCAGCTCGTGGCAACATAATAGCAGCCGCTCAGGTCGATCTTTAGATTAAGCCGCGCTTGCCTAGGTTGGTCTGTGGATGGGAGACCACTCGTTACATACCGAGTTCCTTCCGTGCCTCGGAAAGCACTTAATAACTAAAAAATAATATAGTTAAGCCTTTTATTAAAAAATAACGTCAGTTGACACCGGGCGCACGTAACATGTACCTCAGATGCCAAAGAAAAGAAGCAACAGGAGAAAGGCGCTTGTTTTACCTTAAAAATAACTTCGTATCTGCCAATGGCTTAAACGCCAAGAGCCTCGACCAATATCTGAGGAGGCTCTCGTTAGGCAGCTGGATCAAGGGCTTGATACAGAAAGCGGTACTCCTGGATACGGCTCGTATTGTTAGGAGGTTCCTTTCTCTGGAGCCCTGACCGCCGGTAGCTTGGACCGTGTTCCCGATACCGGTGGGCTACTATTTTTTTATTTTTTAATGTTTTTTTTATGATTTCAAGAAATATTTAAAAAAAATATTATAAAAATATTTAAGAAAAGAATAAATGAACGAAAACTTAACTACTCATATGTGTGTATAAAGTTAATCAAGTTTATAAATTGATTTAATCAAGAAACATGTAGTACAATTCAACTCCATAAAAAAATATTGAAACACGAGCTACCGACCATTAAACCTACCTCCAACTACACAGTGAACATTTCTGTATTATATTCCACCAAATAGAAAACAAACATTATAAACCTTGAATAAATAAAGACGAGTAGAACATGATTGTGATCAAGCTACCATGCTAAGCCTAGTTTAGCCCAGAGCACGTGCCACTCTGGAATAAAACAAGGATTTATGAAAACAATTCCATCTCATCATTTGAATTTGGAACTTGGTTGTTTGGTTGGTGAGGATCAACAAAACAATATGGTAGGCCCGTCCATATATTTATCATGGATGGTTTTTTTTTGCCCCACACTAGGAATATCTCCTGTATCGTGGGTGCGTTTACAAACATTTAAAATCACATATACAAACAGCCAGACCCGCAACAGTCGATCGCTTCGCCACTGCGCCAATCGCGTCTTCAAAAATTTTCAAATAACTTCCCCCGTTCTAGGCGGAGCGTTTTTTTATAAAACGTAAGCTGTGTCTGAAAGCCTACTATAATATTAATCATTACCTTGAAGATAAAAAGGCTTGGGATTAAGCTGCTCCAATTTAATTTACTCAGTGAGTGTCAAACTTTTTGTCTGCTTCATTTAATTTTATTTATTTATTAATTCTTTTATTTTATGCACTTAGACATTTAATGATTTGGCATTAATATTAACTTTGTTATTTTTAGGGTTCCGTAGTCAACTAGGAACCCTTATAGTTTCGCCATGTCTGTCTGTCCGTCCGTCCGTCCGTCCGTCCTCGCTTAATCTCTGTGACCGTTAGCGCTAGAAAGCTGAAATTTGGTACCAATATGTATATCAATCACGCCGACAAAGTGGTAAAATAAAAATTTGAAAAAAATGTTTTATTAGGGTAGCCACCCTATATGTAAAGTGGGAAGTGATTTTTTTTTAATTTCAACCCTAACGTGTGATATATTGTTGGAAAGGTATTTAAAAATAAATAGGGGTTTACTAAGATCATTTTTTGATAATATCAATAATTTCGGAAATAATCGCTCCAAAAGTAAAAAACAATGTGTCCCCCCCCTCTAACTTTTGAACCATAAGTCTAAAAAATATGAAAAAAATCTGAAAAGTAGAACTTTATAAGGACTTTCTATGAAAATTATTTTGAACTTGATTGACACAACAGTTTTTGTACAAAAAAGACAAAAAGTTGTACAAAATAATTTCTGGACTAAGTTTGTAGTATAATCGTATATGCAAGCTTTTTTTGTAACTTTGTTTACATATTTTATTATCCTGAATGTATCTTTTTTCAAACAAAAAAAGAATTATTGAAATCGGTTCTCGCAATCCAAAATTACCACCAAAATTGCACGTCTTTGTATTAATTAGTAACCCAATTCTTCGAGAGATGGCGCTGTATCTTATTACATTGGATCGGGTATTACCGAATTGTTTGGTTGGCCTCATAACTGGGAACACTTATTGTGACGGACGGGAAACTACGGAACCCTACACTGAGCGTGTCCCGACACGCTCTTGGCCGGTTTTTTTTTATTTAATTTCGATTTTCTATTATTATTTTGGCTTGTGACATTTTATTTAATTTAATTTTGTAAATAATTTTTAATTTGCTTTTTGTGAAAGTGAAGACCACGTGGATCATTACTTTTATTAAGTTTGTTTTTATCAATTATCTGGCAGTTTGAGTACTAGTGATCTACAAAACACAAACCTATGACTAACAATACCAAAAAAGGGCATTTGTGTCTTTTTTTGGTATAAAAAGACACAAATTTACACTAGTACTAATGTAGTATCATTAGTACTAGTGATCTACAAAACACAAACCTATGACTAACAATACCAAAAAAGGGCATTTGTGTCTTTTTTTGGTATAGTTCGTCGTGTAGGTGAGCTCCTTGAGTTATGAATCGAGCTACACGATAACTGACAAATTCTTGCACTGACTAAACAGGTCTACTCAATAAGTATGGCGCTTTTAAAAAAAAAACCATTTTAGAAACTAATCTGCATAATCCTCGGATAAGGTGACCAAGATTTTTGTCTGGACCTTAACAGAGACTATGACCTCTGTGTTTCGGCTGTATTTTTCTGAGTAGTCGGGTACGAAACATCGGCCTCATCTTGTATTTAAAAAAAATGTGTCTGTTAAAACTTAATTACAAAATGAACATCATTTATCATTAAACGGTCACACCACAAGACTATTACTGAAGTCAATAACAGAAATTAATCACAACTATTACAAAACAAATTAACCACAAGGAAATCTTCTTAACAAACCGGGACGCAGTAAAAAGCGGTGCCCTTAATACCTGTTATAAATTACTTGAAATACGTCTTAAACAATTCTAACTTAGGTTGGTACAGTCACAAGCATCCTACTTATCCTAACTAATATTATAAAACCGAAAGTGAGTTTGTTTGTTACGTCTTTACACTTAAATAGCCAAACCGATTTTAATGGATTTTGCTATAGAGATAGTTGGGATCCTGGAAACGGGCGTAGGTTAAAAAAAGTGAAAACACGGAAAGAATGGAAGAAAAGGTAGAGAAAGATATTTTTTTATCGATCATGACGCGGTTTAAAGTTAGCGTTAGTCCAAAGTATCTATGCCAAGCGGACGAAGTTGTGAGCGGAAGCTAGTAGAAGTAATATTATAAAAGCGAAAGTTTTTGAGAATGTATGTAATTATATTTGTTGCTCTATCACGTAAAAAACTGCATACACACAACACAATAATATAGCTTGCAAATTAAAATAACACATAGTCTATAATTCACACAGATACATTGTATATTATATCACCACGCCAGTGAAACCGCGGGGCGCAGTTAGTAAAATATACTTATAAAATTGTCTCAAGTTAGTTAGCTGACCCCAATATGGACTGCGATCTAATTGGCTACACCTGATTAACACTATTTTACATGAAGCGATTGCTTGTCTAATATCCACAATTTAGTTAGTACTGGGTAATACGGCACTCCTTGGTAACACAAGACACTTGAAAGCCACTGGCTGATAAAACGACGGTCAAAGATTTTTCATTTAATAACCAAAATCACCAACAATTGTCAACACTAGTTTAATGCTTAAGGTAACAATCAAAAAGTAATATACATAATGCAAGAATCACTTAAAGGTAAACACCGCATGTATTATGGAAGTTGTGTAAGAAAAAAATATTAAATAAAACTAATCATGTTTTTTGTTGCTTAAATTTAAAAACGAAATTATTAATCGAAATTTTATATTTTGAAAAAAATCCTAACATCACACAAATATAAACATCTTTATTTTTCAATATTATGAAATAAAATCAATTTATGAAAAAAAAAAAACACGAAAAAATCTTTTTTCTATTTCACGCAAGTTACAAATATTTCTGGTCGTGAGTTTTTGTTGCTTATATTTAAAAACGAAATTACTAACCAAAAATTTGTGTTTTAAAAAACACCCAACATCACATCAATATAAACATCTTTAGTTTACACTATAATGAAATAAATCAATTAGCGAAAAAAGAGTGACAAATATTTATGGTCATGACTGTACCTCGGTTTGTTAACTCGACAGGGCTGTTAATTTTATTAGTAATTAATTTCAACTGAAGGATTGAGGTGTTCAGTGATTTATATTTTACTGGTTTATTTGTAATTATTTTGGTGCAAGATTTTAAGCAGCTGTTAATTTGGTGCAAATGACTTTGTTGTGTATTTAATTTTTAGCCGACTTCAACAAATAAGTAGGTTCACAATTTGTCTGTATTTTTTTTTTGTATGTTTGTTACGATATTTCACCGTCAATTGTGGGTCGATTTTTAAATTTGTTTTTTTAATCGAAGGGAAAAACACACGAAACACAACACCGAAGCAAAGAACAATTAATATGGGACCTCCCCATATTAATTGTTCTATGCTTCTAGCTTTTGCCCGCGGCATTGCTCGCGTAAAATTCGGGGTAACACAGTTCCCCTTTCCTGATTTTGCAGGCACCTGCCACCTGTATTTTTGCCTTTGCGCCTTATTTATCGTAATAGCAATGCTAAGTTTTTCCTTTTCTTCCCTCTTTCTCCCTCATATCTCAATCTATTTAAAAAAAAAACTTATGTCCTTCTTCAGGGTCCCAACTGTACCAAAATTCATCAAAATCGGTTTACCCATGTAGGCGTGAAGACGTAACAAACAAACTCACTTTCGCTTTTATAATATTAGTAAGGATTATATCTTCTGGTACAGACTGTCAAAGATCTACAAATGATAACCGGTATCAACAGCTTACCGTGCTTTCTGAGGCACGGAGGAAACTCGGTATGTAACAGATATTTTATATTTCTACACCATAAGTAACATTAATACTAGACATTTTATAAAACATAATTATCTTCTCTAAAATCACATTATTAAATCTGACTACCTCACAGTAACAACAAACTACAAAAACTTGCCACTCAAAATTGTACTTAAAGAACTTCTCCGCAAGCATTAATAAAAACAAAATCCTATAACCAGAATATAATTTCATGGAATATTTACTTCTGCGAATAACAACACGTGTTGAAAGCAAACTTCCTGAAAGCACCGCAACTTCTTCTAACAATAAATACAAAACTAAACGTTGCATAATAACAATATGTAAAACTATACACAAAGTTAGTCTCCCCGTAGGTAAAGTGTTTTTCTATAAAATTTTCAATATTACTATCGTATGGATCGACACGGCACATACTTTAAAATCTTGTTCAAACAGCTCTTTTCTAAAACATGGGCTGCAGATAGCCGTATTTTTAAAAGCTGGCTTAGTTTTACATTATGGATGGGGGTAGTTCAAAGTTATTTCAGAAGTTATATTTCTTAACTTCCAAATTTAGTGTTAGATATTGTTTTTAATGCGACTGACCCAGAAGGAGACGGTGGGATAAGCTTTTTTCGACCGGGATATCAACAAATAACTTCTAAGTGTCAGACTTTTACTGACAAGAACACTTTCATGTTCCAACTTTTACCCTTTGTGTTTCGAGGCCACGGTATCTTTTTCAAACAACCCGCAACCCCGGCAGGCAGTAGCCAAGGCAGGCCCTTCTGCTTTGCTGTTATCTCTCTGAAGCCCACTGTGCCGATCCTGCACGGAGGTTGACGAGACATCAGCTTACGTGCTTCTGCACTGACCAGAGGTTGTCCCATACAGGGCAAAGCACTCAGTAACCCAGGTACTCTTTGCGAGATCGTCAGCAACACCAAGGCGCTGCTGCCGTTTCTCGTGGAGCGGGGTGGATCGAATAATATTCCCACCCATACGCAAAATACGAGCCTCAGACGTAGAGTTGCGCACACCAGCCCGTTACACAATACAATCCTTCTGAGGCGCGCGTGGAACACGAACGCGCCGTGGACACGGCACTTGATAAGAACTTCACATAGCGAATTGATTAAACCTGCTCATTGGTTATCAGACGACCAGATTTCGCAGTTGAACTCCAAAAATGTAAATAAGAGGCATTTATACGTAAATTTTCATTAAAAAAAAGATACTAATAAATACACAACAATACAAACTCACACGTTGACCTGTAAACAATCTATCCTAATTAAACAGCCAAAAATAGTAGCAAACACAGTTAAATTAAATCGTTTTAAATATGGCTTAGGTAACTTCTCATAATTATGTCCATACTGACATGTCTGTGGGTATAGAATTTAAATCCAGTCGCGGAGTCGTAGACGAGGAAAGATGCAGAATACCAACATTATTTTGCTTTCAAAATTTACTGTAAAATAATCTTTGAATACAGCTTATTCATATTGGGTCTAATTCGTCTTTGCTAATATTTTTTTCTGTAGTGAACCTTACAGCTATTAACGGTTTATTAGACACGGTTGGCGTAGTGGCTGAGCGATCGAATGCTGCGTTGCGTGTATGGTCTACAAAAAGTTGTTACGGGTCTGGCTGTTTGTGTATGTGAGTTTATATGTTTGTAAACGCACCCACGATACAAGAGAAATTTCTAATGTGAACCGTTTAGTAAAACATATATCTCGGGATAATGCGGCTTAAAGTAACAACATTTTTTTAATACATGTTTTTATTTTATAATGTTAAGTTAAATGTTTTCACGGCCCCTCCACAAAAGCAAAAAAAAAGCCCCAAAAGCGTCTCAATTGCGTTAAATTTAGTTCTAACAGCAAACGTTATTTTTCATCCCATTCTCAGCATTATTTTTTGCGCAGAATTACTTGGTTTCATGTACGAAATGCTTGGTTGTTGTCTTTGTGAAAGATTCGTTAACAATTAGTATTTGACGACACTGCAACATACCGTGACGTCTGATAGGGGAGAATGCAAAAAGAAAACGTGTTGCGCCGACCCCAAATAGAATAGGACAAGGGCAGGTAAATGAAGATGAATTGGTCTTGTTCCACTAAATTATCTGTTGAACAAAACTAAACTTCTGCAAATATATCTTTACTACATTATGGCGGTCAAAAGCGACTGTTGATTTTGCATCTAATTAACCATTTTTCACTTGCCACAGCGTCGAATTTGGTTTTCCACACCCCCAGTTATTTATACTAGATTTAGTAAAAGGTTTTTCTAACTTTGAACAAGCTTAAAACTGTGAAATGATGACTATGATTGAGGTTTTTCCATGGAACAGATTAATATTACAGAAAATAAATAAAGAAATTTAGTCAAATATGTATAAATAAAACGAATTTAATGAGAAAATACATTAAATAAAATGCATGATAATTATGATAAAATTAATGAATAATTTCAATTTTAATTTATCTATACACAAAATAACAATTTTATATTTTAAATAATTGGAAAATTATAAATTAATATTTTTAGGAATGTGATTTTTTGTGAATAATTTTCTTGTGGTAGAATATAGCCTACTTTAATTTTTTTTTAACAAAAAAATACATTGAAATTTATATTTATAAGTATGTTTCAAATTATAATACTATGAGGTAGATATATGTATAAGACAGGTGTTAAATACTATCAGCAATTTTCTTTTGGCTGTTGTTTTTCAGAGTATTACTGCATTGTCTATTGAATTTAGAAATGTTCAGTTTTTAAACGAGAAGACTTACTTGTGTTACAGCCTTATTTGCAGATTTTGATACATTCTCTTTAGCTGTAAGTGTGCCACGTTTAAATAAAAAAATATAAAAGCGAAAGTGAGTTTGTTAGTTTGTTACATCTTCACGTCTAAATGGTTAAGCCGATGTTGATGAATTTTGAAATGAAGTAGTTGAGACCCTGATAACGGACGTAGGTTATTTTTTTTTAGTGGAACTAAGGAAGAAAAGGGAAAGCTTAACTTTGCTATTACAATAAATAAGGCGCAAGGGCAAAAACTAAAAGTAGCAGGTATTATCTGCAAATCAGGAAAGGGGAACTGTGTTACCCCGAATGCGCGCGAATCGCGAGCAAAGCCGCGGGCAAAAGCTAGTAAAAAATAAATAAAAGCTATATCATGAAAACCTTCTCTCTCATAATTTTTCTTATTTTATGTCCGATAGTAAAATATGCCAAACTTTATACGTGTTGTGGAAAAACGGATTGACAGCTCATTATTCATAAAACCCACACGATATAATATGTCGAAAACAACCGCGTCAAATGATTCGCAAAAACCCAATTTTATCCATTACCCCCGTAATAATTTTACAGTGAAAGTTAGTTCAATGAATTACTCTTGAAATGATTTTAGTATGACCAGAGTCAAAATCACTTATGATTATGGGGATAATAATTACTAAAACTAACACAAAAACTATGTTTTTTTTTTAGTAATTACAATCCAATTAAATATACTAAACAAACTGGCGCTTTGCCCGCGTGATATCGAAAAAAAAAGTGACTTATGTGTTTTTCCAGACTGTGCCTGTGTCCTCTGTGCTAAATTTCATTAAGATCCGTTCAGCCGTTTTCACGTGAAAGAGTAACAAAAAACCATACATCCTCACAAACATTCACATTTATAATATTACAGATAGAATTACATTTCCAGAATGCCCCTTGAAAAACCTACTCATCTTAAACTTCATTGTTAAAACTCCATTAAAACTATCAGGCACATAATAAAAAGAAATCTTTCATTCTTTTCTTCTTTATTAAGATTTATGAAGGAATGAATTTTCCCTCTTGTTAGACATTCCGATGTAACATCTTAACACTTTCGCGCCACCGTGGGTATCAATGGTTTGGAAGGAAATGTGGTGCCGTAGATCATGTAAGGATATCTCATAAATTTTATTAGATTTCATAGTTTTGTTGGGTTCCGTAACTCGAAAAGAATAGACGAAACCTTTATGTTTGCGCGTTGTAGTGATCAAGTTTAAATCACACTATTTAAAGCCTACTGTCAGACTTTTTACACGTGCAATCTGTGGTCAAGTATACGCAGAGGCCGCTCAATGCCCTGCGTTTCCAATAATGGATTTAAGAGGTTGTTAGGGCTACCTGCGTTTGTAGTGCCTTTTTTTTTTTCGGGTCGGAAATCATCCAATGACTTCCCCCGCTCTGGGTGGAGCGGGGGGGCATGTCAGACTTGTACTGACTAAAACCCACCCATGTTCCTTCTATTGCCCTTTATGTTCAGGGGCCACGGTATCTCTTTTGAACAACCCGCAACCCCGGCAGGGGGTGGGCCTGGCCCCTCTGCTTTGCTGACATCTCTTTGAGACGTGCGTGGAAAACTAAAGCACCGCCGACACGGCCTGTCGTCAATCGACGGATGGATGGATGAGTGCCTCTGGTATGTTTCCATCCGGGTGTCTGGTATGTTGACACCTCCCAAGTTTTTTTTTCTTTTGAGGAAAAAAGTGTGAGTTTATGTACCTATGTATAGAAAAAAGGCCAATTTAAAAATACTTCGAACCGAAACGATTAAAAAATAAAGCAACAACTTCACAACACGACTGTCGACACCGTTCCGCGCCTGACCTCAAATGTTACGATGCAAAAAGCTGTCTACGTTAGGGGGCGTACACATTTGAACGTGCGCATCGTTGCAAAACGATACGGGAACGGATATCTGAACATTTGTTGTCATCGCAAAAAGCATAATAGTAGCGGTAGACTTGGTGTACATACCTTATTAAAATCACTCTTTGTAAGGCTTTCAGCCAGATTATATACGGGTATCCTTATTAATATTTTAAAAGTGAAAGTGAGTTTGTTTGTTTGTTACGTCTTCACGCCTTAAGGGCAAAACCGATTTTGATGAATTTTGGTGCAGAGATAGTTGGGAGCCTGGAGATACGCAATTTTTAAAAAAAATAGGAATGAGGGAGAAAGAGGGGACAAAAGGGAAAACTTAGTTTTGCTATTACAATCAATCAGGCGCAAGACGCTGGCTGTTTGTGTATGTGAGTCTATAATATGTTTGTAAACACACCCACAATACAGGAGAAATTCCAAGTGTAGGGAAAGTTTATTTTTTTTAAATAGGCCATTTGATCGCTGGATGTCTTGCGCGTCTTATATAATAATGCCTTCAGGATGTTACGGAGACTGCCTCGCTACTGTAGTGCTTCGGAAATGTTCGCGCAAGCTCGTGCTGATGGGTTTCACGCGATTATGCGGAAAAAAGTGCTTCGCTGCTCAGAAAAGTAAGAAGAATATAGAGAAGAGAGAAAATAGTTGCAACGGCATCCTGAGAACTGTAGAGGAGAGATTTAGAGCTTTTTAATTGTAAAATTTCTTGTGCAAAGCATTCTGCCATCCTATCCTACATCCTACTAATATTATAAATACATTTTTTTGTGAGAATGGATGGATGGATGTAAAAATAGATGTATGGATGTTTGTTACTCTTTTACGTCAAAACAGCTGAATGGATCTTGATGAAATTTAGTACAGAGGTAGATTATAGTCTGGAATAACTCATAAGATACTTTTTTTCGATCATCACGCGGTCAAAGCCACGGGAGCTAGCTAGTATACAAACACATTTTGAACTGCATCGAAAAAGTCTATTCAGTCCCCGTCTCCCGGACGTAGCAAAAACAGTTATGTGCTTCATTGTACAGACGCCTGCACATCAAGCTACTACAATCTGTCAGATTTCTTTGATAGATTTTCGACTTTATTTCTAAAGTATTAGGTTCAAGGTTCATTGGGAAAAATTGACAGTTTCGGGTAGTTTGACCTGCAGGCGTCTGTACGTCCCCAGTAGAGCCTATGTTGTGTAACTGACATTGACTTCCTGGTGTACTCGGCTAGAATGGTTTTCTGACACTGAACTAGAATAACTATGTTGATATTTTACTGTAGAATTCTTTATTTACTTAACATCTTCTGTTCACTTACAAATATAAAAATAGTGGTCAGTCCGTATCGGAACCGAAGTTGCGGGTTTTTCGAAAGAGATACCGCGGCCCTTTATCGTAAAGGGCAATAGAAGGAATATGGGTGGGTTTTAGTCAGTACAAGTCTGACACTCCCCCCCGCTCCGCCCAGAGCGAGGGAAGTTATTTGGTGATTTCCCAACCTAAAAAAAGTATTCAAGACTGAAAGATGTCCTTGGAGTTCCGTACCCCAAAAGGAAAAAGACGGAACCCAATTGCGTAATTTTTACCAACTATCTCTGGTACCAAAATTCATCAAAATCGGTTTGCCAGTTAGACGTGAAGACGTTACAAGCAAACAAACTCACTTTAGATTATAAAAATAATTTTGAAAACCAGCCCACGATTATGGAGAAATCGTGTAACAAACTTACAAAAAACAACAGTCGAATTCAGAACCTCCTTCTTTAATTGAAGTTGGTTAATAATTTTGATCGCAGTATTCAGATTTGCAATAAGAGAAAATAAATAAACTTGTTATAAGTAGAAAATTAAACCAAATTCCAAATCGTATCGTATAATTCTTTAACAAAAATCCTCTCCAGTTTTCATATAAAACGTACCGTTACGAAAGTTATTTCAACATTATGTTAAAAAAAAATAGGTAGCGATTTCGTAAGCTTACGTTTATACTTTTTACTTAACTCAAAGAATTGAACGAAAACAAGAACCAAACAAAAGAAAAGCCTTAAATTGCAAATGAAGAACAGAATAGATTCTATAGCTCATCTTTTATCTCACTCTTTTCGTGAACAATAAAAAGAGATAGCTAACAGAATCCGATGCTCGTTTAAAAACGAAAGGCAAATGTTGGCAAATCAAAAGGCAATATCAGGGGATCGATACAAGCGGCTTTGACATATTTGCATAATAGATTTCTGAACGAAGAGTTACAAATATTTTGGAGTAGTTTAAAATGTAGGAGGTTCCGTATTATATAAAAAATAAAAACTAAAATTTTTGTGACTGCCTGCGGCTTCGCACGTGTAATATCGAAAAAAGTACCTCTGTACCAGATTTCATCAAGATTCATTTAGCTGTTTTGACGGGAAAGAGTAACAAACATCCATACATCCATCATTCCATCCTCACAAACATTCGCATTTATAATATTAGTAGGATAGTAAAACCTTCAGCCTAATCTAATGTTTTTTTTGGAAGATATAAGCAGGCACACAGATATAAGATCTCATTCGTTTTTTAGCTTGCTTTGCCCTGCGAGTTCACTCGCGCCCAAGGGTCGTAGTGTCTGGGGTTGCGGGTTGTTCGAAAGAGCTACCGCGGCCCCGGAACGTAAAAGGCAATAGAAGGAACATGGGTGGATTTTAGTCAGTAAAAGTCTGACACTCCCCCCTTCTCCACCTAGAGCGGGAAAGTTATTTGATGATTTTCCCACTCCAAAAAAAAGTGTCGTAGTGTGAAGTCATATTTTTTTAATTAGGCTATCAATAAAAAAACATTATTTATAATATCTACCTGACAGTATCCCAAAGATTAGCGTGATTATACAAAAACAAAGTCGTTAGTGTTATTAGAATAATTAAAGATCGTAAAAAAACCGTCAACTACGAGTCGGGCTCACACACAAAGCACTAAACAATACAGTTAACAACATTTTAACGTTCATGCATAGGTCAATTTACATTCGACAGCAAAACTAGATTTCTTTACAAAGTATGCAAATAAAAAGCAAACTTATTGGTGAAGATATAATGTTGTTATTCGTCTTTTAATATCGCTTTAATGTAGCGGCTCAAAATACACCTGGCGGCCATTTTAAGCCAGCACCCGAAATGTCAAATGTGAGTTACCAATATGTTGGTAACTCACTTTTTTTCTTTTTTTGTAGGCACGTTTACAAATATTTAAACTCACATACAAAAACAGCCAGAACCGGTATAATTATCTGTAGGCCATACAAATATGTGTTGTTGTCCGTGCGGGGATCGAACCCGTGACACGCAGCGCAGCAGTCGATCACTCAGCAACTGCGCCAACCGTGTCGTCAACTTTCGTGTCGACTTTAGTCTCAGACTAATATGACAATGACATACGGACGAACAGACGCATAATACGAATCTATAAAAGTATCGTTTTTTCTATTTTCCAACCGAACCCTAAAAAACGCCACAACCTAACCCTTTCATAGATACTTGCAACCTATTGTCTAATAAAAAACCGGGTAAGCTTCTACTAAGTCCTGAACTTTGCATAGAGGTCCTATTAGACCCCAGTAAAGGTCCCGACAACGGTAAATATATGCCCAGAATTGTCAGCAAATATGCAAAGAGAAGGATAAAAATAGCTAGAATAAGATCCCAGATAAAAAGTATTGTGTAAACAAAAACTGTTAAACTTAACTTTGCAAGATGTCATGCGGTCATTTTAGAAGGGCTCTAAATGACCGCATGACCGCTTAAGCAGACTTATATTAGAAAAATAATATGGGTACGTTAAAAAAAATGGAAACATACGCAGAAAAATCCGTGATTAGACCTGTTGTACTGTATGGGTATATATATATATACTGAATGCTGGGCTGTAAAAAAGGTGGATGAAAAACGATTGCATGTAGCGGACATAAAAATGTTGAGATGGATGTGTGGAGTGACAAGAATGGATAAAGTAAGGAATGAGTGTATCAGAGGAAGTTTAAAATTTGCGCCTGTTACAGAAAAACAGAAAAGGAGTTGTTTGTCTTGATATGGTCAAGCAATGAGGAGGGACGAAGCACGTGTGACTTTTAAAGAGTGATGGATCTGAACGTAGGTGAATGGAGAGCGAGAAGAAGGCAAAATAAAAATCGATGGATGTAAGGAATGATATGAAGAAGAAAAGAGTAAATGATGCCGTGACTTCTGACAGGGGAGAATGGAAGAAGAAACCGTGTTGCGCCGACCCGAAGTAGAAAGGGACAAGGGCAGGAAAATTATGAATTGAAACTTACGCAATTAATATTGTTATTTTTCACTTTATGACCGTGTGAATGGTAACGTAATTTAAAGTATTATCCTATTATGATTCTGCTATAGGAGCCATTTAAGACCCCGGGATTTTTGTGGTGTTTCCAAGACCCGTTCACTTCGATATGCAATGCAACTTTTGTCAAAAGACACGCACGAAATTCGCTTGTTTCCCCCGACTTAATACAAACCGTAGCATCACAAGTTTATTTATTTATTACCTACTTATACTAACAGTTAACAAAAGACATACAAGACCAACTTTTTTTGCGGATGGTTATCAAGTAACTTCCCCGATCCGGGCGAAGCGGAGAGGGGGGCAGAGTATCAGACTTGTACTGACTAAAACCCACCCATGTTCCTTTTATTGCCCTTTAGGTTCCGGGGCCGCGGTATCTCTTTCAAACAACCCGCAACCAGTGGAAGGAAATGTCAGTCTTTTACTGAATAGAATCCATCCAGGTTCTTTATTTTGACCTTCCTGTTCCGAGGCCCTGGCATCTCCGCTACTTTGCAGACTAGGTACTCTTTGAGGTAAAGACCCGCGTGATGTGGACGGGAGTCGTCAATCGTCGTCATCCTTATTGGATCACTTGGTTGTCCGTCTGTCTGTTTGTCTGTAAAGACACTTCCTCTTGTCTCGAGACAAGATTAATCTCGAAGATTATGGATGTATCGAAATGATATTAAAACCATATACTCAAGAAGTCTACACAGTCAAAAGATATGGCCGTTTATGTCGCAAGTTTGTACGGAAACCTGGGTGCGTTAGTCCAGCTTGCACTTGCCCGGTATATACGCTGTTTCCAATAAATTTTACTTTTTTTTTTTATTGAGAATGAACTCACTCTTGACCTCGATCTCGCCTGATGGTAAGCGACACATGAGGTCTACGATGGAGCGAGCGAGCCCAGAAGATGCCTATTGAGTCTTGTTTTGAAGGCAGACGGGTCGTATGTGGTAGGGAACACAGAAGCCGGTAGAGAGTTCCACACCTTGGCCGTGCGCACAATAAATGTTAAGGAAAAGCGCTTAGTACGACGAGACGGTATTACTTATTACTTTCTGTTTTGGTTGTCTACTAAATTGATAGAAACTCCCAAAATGATAGCTGTCTGTATGTACACAGAAAACTATATTTTTTTAAACTGTTCGGTCTATTTCCACTTCGAATAAAACAAATAGTGCAGTTTATTCAAGCATTGCTACAAACGAATCTTTTTATGATTTTTCTGTTGAACGTTCAACAAAAAATAAGATAGTGTACGTATATTTGTACACACAACGGCATGACCTATTATAAACTATTACAACCTGATACCCTACCATGAAGTCTTTTTTTTTCGGGTGGGAAATCATCCAATGACTTCCCCCGCTCTAGGTGGAGCGCGGGGGCATGTCAGACTAGCACTGACTAAAACCCACCCATGTTCCTTCTATTGCCCTTTACATTCCGGGGCCGCGGTATCTCTTTCGAACAACCTGCAACCCCGGCAGGCGGAGGCTCTGGCAAGCCCCTCTGCTTTGCTGACTCTCTTTAAGGCGCGCGTGAATCACGAACGTGCCGTCGACACGGCCTGTCGTCAATCGACGGACGGACGGTGAGCTACCCATTTCTCACCGTCCACAGGCCCGCATCTACGGTGGCCGGGAGTCGTCTCGCGGCGCCCGGCGCCCGGGGCGTCTCTCGCGGCGGCTGGGTTGGGCGATGTTCTCTCCCTCAAACGCCCGGCCAAGATTCGTTCAGTAACAAGAACAGCTACCCTACCATGAAGTCTTAAAGCAGAACATATTCCACTGAGGGAAAGAAACAGAGCTATACAGGGTGTATAGCACTCTCTCTTTCTCACACAGGAATAAGAACTGCTATAAGATGTCATGGTAATCTCTACTATGCATCGCACATCGTATAGGTTGATATACCGTCGAGTGTACATCGATTTAGTTATCTTAACATACTTTAATAGTTGGTCCAGTATTCAAGCCTGGTAGATGTCTTAGAGTTCAGTACCTCAAAAGGAAATAGACAGAACCCTTATTAGATCACTTTGTTGTCTGTCTGCCTGTCAAGACCCTTTATATCGAGAACTCGTGGAGGTATCGAGTTGAAGGTACACCTACTAAAACGATATACTCAAGTCTGTGGTGCCTTGAAGCTGTGAAAAAATCAACGAAGTAATGTTACTTTCGCTTGTGCCTTAAAATGTCCACAAAAGAGATAAGCAAGAAGTTCATACAAACAGAAACAGTTGAAGTTTTCAAAAAAGAGTTATTGTTATTAACCAAACAGGTAATAAAATTATATAAAACTAGCTTTTGCCCGCGGCTTCGCTCGCGGTAAATTCGGGGTAACACAGTTCCCCTTGCACCTATTGATTTGTAATAGCAACGCTAAGTTTTCCCTTTTCTTTCCTCTTTCTCCCTTACATCCCACTTTTTTTTTCAAAAAGGTTAGCCTATGTCCGTCTCCTGGTTCTCAACTATCTCTGTACCAAAATTCATCAAAATCGGTTAACTCACTTTCGCTTTTATAATATTACTAGCTGTTCTCCGCGGTTTCATCCACGCTGCTCAGCACCTGTTGGTCGTAGCGTGATGTTATAGCCTATAGCCTTCCTCAAGAAATGGACTATCCAACAATTCCAACCAGTAGTCCCTGAGATTAGCGCGTTCAAACAAACAAACAAACTCTTCAGCTTTATAATATTAGTATAGATAGTATAGATAATAAGGAAGTAAGGATAATACAATTTCATTTGAAGACGTACATCGGTGTTTAAAAAAAATACAAATGTATTATCAGATAAAATAGTATTTTTTATATCCGGGTTACTTATTATTTCTTTTGTTGAAAGAACACAAAAAGCTTTTTAGATAAAATAAATGATGTTTATTTTGCAAGTAGGTAGTAGGTAGGTTACAAACACTTTTGCAAGTCTTTTTTTTTTAATTAGATGAGGCAGGTGTTTCGTACTAGACTATTCTGAGAAAAAACAGCGGTCATAGTCTCTTTTTACGTCCAGACAAAAATCTTGGTCAACTTACATGAAGACTATGCAGATTAGTGACTGTCTCTCTGAATAGAGTGTGTTGTGGTCTTTTTTAAGAAAGCCCCACACAGATTGAGTAGACCTGTCCTACAGAGGTAAATAAAGAGGTCATAGTCTCTGTTAAAGTCCAGACAAAAATCTTGGTCACCTTGTTTGAGCACTATGCAGATAGTGTCTGAAACGGTCTTTTTAAGAAAGCCCCACACAGATTGAGTACACCTGTCCAGTCAGTGCAAACATTTGTCAGTTATCGTGTAGCTCGACTCATAACCCAAGGAGCTCAACGACACGACGAAATATACAAAAAAATAAAAAGAACATTTGTATAGGTCGCTTTAGTACTTAAACTGTCAGATAATCGTCAAAAACAAATAAAAGTAATGACCCATATGGGCTTCATATTAAACTCAGTGAACTAGAATACAGTTAAACATAATCATATTCACATATCACATACATAAAGACTTCCCTCTCTTCCTAAGATTCTAAAATACCCATTAGATAGAAACACAAAACAAAACAAGACCAATATTAAACAAAACTGCCGTTTTCAGTCTTACAACAATAATATCTCGTCCTAACAAAAACTCATTTAAATGTAAAAACTTGGGCTCCTAATTTGGAAATCATGTCGTCAAAAGATTATCTTGGATTTTCCACTCTTTAGGCATCGCCAGCTGTATTTATAAGAGGATTAGTGACGTGATCCTCGTACTGGCGACAATAGCGATGGATGTGGGTAGCTGTGTACATCTCTATTCTACTCGACTGTGGGGAAGCGGAAAGGAAAATGTTATATGTGTTTTTTTTTGCTAACTAATCAAATAATAATGTCATGTTTTTCTTAAAAAAAAACGTTTTCGCAAACTAGGATATTTTCCTGTATCGTCGGTGCGTTTACAAATACTTAAACATACATACACAAACAGCTAGACCCGGAACAACTACCTACAAATATTTGTTCCGTGCGGGGATCGAACCCAGCCCTTGCGTCAACCGTGCCGTCTAAATTTCTTTTGTTTTCCTGCTTCTGATCTAAGAGAGAATAAAAGCAGCTGCTCGGGTCGATCTTAAGGTTAAGCTACACTTGCCTGGGTTGGACTGAGGATGGGTGACCACCCGTTATGTACAGAGTTTACTCCGTGCCACGAAAAGTACGTTGAGCTGTTGGTCCTGGATGTCATGTTTCGAAAATCTGACAACCAGTCTTACCAAGGGGTATCGTATTAGTCCAGTACTAACTGGGTTGTGGAGGTCAGATAGGCAGTCGCTTCATGTAAAATACTGATATTCAGCTGCATCCGGTTAGACTGGAAACCGACCCTAACGTAGTTGGGAAAAGGCGAGGCAGATGATGGAATACTGTTTTTCAGTAAGTGACCAAGTTTGTGCACTGTCGGATACGAACGTCAGAAAAACAGTGTGATTGCTTTTGGTTCTGGATGTCATATTTAAAATTGTAGATTTTATCGGTCAGTACTTTGACAGTCGTTACAGTAAATCTGACAACCAGTCTTTTTCCTTTTGAGGTATGGAACCTTTTTTTTTGGGTGGGCAATCATCCAATGACTTCCCCCGCTGGGCAGAGCGGGGGGGCATGTCAAACTTGTACTGACTAAAACCCACCCATGTTCCTTCTATTGTCCTTTACGTTCCTGAGCCGCGGTATCTCTATCTACCCCGGCAGGTGGAGGCTCTGGAGGTATGGAACCTTATAAATACAATATGTTGATTTGCATCCTCGCCAAAATTTAGGAGGTGCTAATAAAAGTCATAAATAATCAATGAAAATTACGGTACCTGATCAATAATAATATACGGCGCTTGTATGATATGTCTCAGTCTGTTTTAATTTAACAGTATTATAGAATATCTCCACTTCAAGGTAGAGAATCACCTACAGAACTAACAGAACAGTGTGCGAGAGCGTCGGCGCATTCGTATCATACAGCGGCATGCCCGCACACAGTCCGAGTGTAGTGTACACTTACCGATTTCTGCAAATACGAAAAAAGTAAAAAAAAAACCTATTTATTTTATTATCGATTCGGGTTGAGAATCATTAGCATAGTTACGTCCTTGAATTTGGCGAGGATGCAAATCAACATGCTGTATATTGTACTACTATCTGGCGCCCGCGACTTCGCCCGCGTGATGATCCAAAAAATAGTCCTGTGTTATTCCAGACTATAATCTACCTCTGTGCCAAATTTCATCAGGATCCCCTCAGCGTGAAAGAGTAACAAACATCCATACATCAATCCATTCATCCATCCATCCATCCATCCATCCATCCATCCATCCATCCATCCATCCATCCATCCGTCCATCCATCCATCCATCCATCCATCCATCCATCCATCCGTCCATCCATCCATCCATCCATCCATCCATCCGTCCATCCATCCATCCATCCATCCATCCATCCATCCACCCGTCCATCCATCCATCCATCCATCCATCCATCCGTCCATCCATCCATCCATCCATCCATCCATCCATCCATCCATCCATCCACCCGTCCATCCATCCATCCATCCATCCATCCATCCGTCCATCCATCCATCCATCCATCCATCCATCCATCCATCCATCCATCCATCCATCCATCCATCCATCCGTCCATCCATCCATCCATTCATTCATTCATCCATCCATCCATCCATCCATCCATCCATCCATCCATCCATCCTCAAAAACATTCGCATTTATAATACTACTAGGATAAAATCACTCTTCAATCTATCACAATATCGTACCGATTTACAAATGGTTTTGCTCCGTATGTCTGCTAACGACGTCATAGGTTGTTTGTTTGAGATTCCGATCGTTGAGCCTTGTTTTGTGTAACGGTACACGTTCACGTTTTGTGTAAACTATCAATGAGGCCCAATCAGCTATAAGTGGAGTATTAATACTAACGTGTATTAGGGAAAACCTGCTCAAGACCTGCTGAGCCGGAGGTCGTGGGTTCGATTCCCACCCAGGACAAACTTTGTGTGATTAGCATGATTGTTTGTCCTGTGCCTGGGTGTGATTTATCTATAACTAGCTGTTCCCCACGGTTTCACCCGCGCTGCTCAGCACCTGTTGGTCGTAGCGTGATGTTATATAGCCTATGTTACTCGGGGATAATGTAGCTTTCCAAAGGTGAAAGAATTTTTGAAATCCGTCCAGTAGTTTCGGAGCCTATTCATTACAAACAAACAAACAAACAAACAAATCTTTCCTCTTTATAATATTAGTATAGATAGTATAGATATGTATGTATTTATAAATTATATAAGTATGTATATCAGTTGTCTGGTTACCATAACACAAGCTCTGCTTAGCTTGGGATCAGATAGCCGTGTGTGAGTTGTCCCAAGATAAAAAAAAAAGTACGTAATCCAATTTAAAATATGATGTAACACAGTTCCCCTTTCCTGATTTGCAGGTATCTGCTACCTGTAGTTTTTGCCCTTGCGCCTTATTTATTGTAATAGGAAAGCTAAATACTCCCTTTTCTTCCCTCTTTCTCCCTCATTTCTCACTTTAAAAAAATACTATGTCCATCTCCAGGGTCCCAACTATCTTTGTACCAAAATTCATCAAAACCGGTTAAGCCATTTAGGCGTGAAGAGGTAACAAACAAACTCACTTTCACTTTTATAATATTGGTAGGGATTTCGTTGTCCCAGGGTAGTAGCTTGATGTTGTATAGACTATGTTACTCCTTAATCTTGTAGCTTTCTATTAGTGAAAAAAAGGTTAAAATCGTAAGTAGTTTTGGAGCCTATTCGACATAAACAAAAAAAAAATCCTCTTTATAATATTGGATCTCTTTAAAGATAGAACTTTTAAATAGGGCGACACACTGGGTGGATTTTCGAACGAGATACAGCGTGCAGCGGCCTCAGAACACAACTCACTTGTCTGAGCCCTATCAGAATATCAGCGCTGTGACACGGCCGCCATTTTGCAACGCCGTGCTGAGATAGGGGCCTTTTGGCCACGTACAGGACCGATTCATTTGTCTTTTTTTAAATATGCTTTTGAAATTTTTGTTGTTCTTTTTTTAAAAATCAATTTTGTTCCATTGTTTGTCCTGTGCAAGTTTGATAAACAGTTTTCTTTTTATTTGTTTGTTTTTTATCATCGGGTGCCTAGAATTTTGTTGACTATGTTGGGGTCGGCTTCCAGTCTAACCTGATGCAATTGAATACCGGTATTTAATAGGGGAGTGACTGCCTATCTGACCTTCACGTACCGGCTAAAGGTCACACACTAAGAAAACCTCTTTCAGGACGACCTCGTCTATTTTTAGTCCTATTTACGTTTGGGGCTTAAAGATAAATTGAGTCACTGAGCAATTTAAATAGTAGAGACTTCGTCGACGATTTGTTTCTAGTTAAATTCCTGGGTTTATTAGCACTTAAGCATTTTCAAAGTTAGTGTAATCTTAAAAGCTATTTCGCCATTATTAATGCTCCCTCAAGTTTTTGTTGGGAATATTCGAGATATTTTATTTAAAGTACCGCAAGCAGTATTATTTTATAGGGACAGGCTATTATGAAATTTTGTCATTCTATTTTTAAGCGGAATATTTTGAGGTTTACGTAAGAGGATTTTGAGGATAATTTATTTGATTTTAATGGTGCTTTCAGGGAGACATCTGGACAGGATACGCTCCGAGCGTAAGGCGCTGCGAGATGACTCCCGGCCACCGTAGATGCGGGTTGTGGTGGATGAGCAATGGGTAGATCGACGATCGATGAAATCTTAGACGTTAAATTTCTTATTCTCCATACTCTTCTAGTACAATGAAATGTTTGATTTGTACGCTTTTAATAGGACTAACCTATAGCTTAATAAAATATGTGAAAAAAAAATAGAAATTAAATTTGACCCTGGTCTCATTTTGACATTGCATGGTGAGTTAAGCCAAGTTAATCTAATCTTCCAATGATCATATCACACTAATCATAGTGCAGTGAGTATATAAGTATAAGCTCTCTTTGTGTACACAAAAAGTATTGTAATGTCTGGAACAAATCCAAACACATTAAAATTTTAGCAACACTGGTTTACGCCCGCGACTTCATCCGCGTGGTATAGTTACTTTGGGCTAGTGCTTACTTTATCCCGCGTGATGATAAAAAAAAAAATCTTTCTCTTCCCTTTTTTCACTTTTTCTCCCTTTTTTTACCCTATGTCGAGTCCGAACTATCTCTAATCCAAAATTCATCAAAATCGGCTTTACTATTTAGGCGTTAAAACGTAACAAACAAACAAACTCACTTTCGCTTTTATAATATTAGTAAGGAGTAAGGACTTATTTAATCGTGTTTTTTTACTTCTTACCCGACCGGCAGTCGGTTTATGTATTACCAGGGTAGGTATATTTGTAAGTATATATGGATGTAATTATGCAAGTAAGTATGTATGTCTAAGTATTTAGCACACTCTACAGCCTAAACAGAATTCGGCATATGAGGTGTTTTTAAATTCATCTCAGTTTGTGGGAGTGAGAGGCAGGTAAATCAATATTTAAAAAGAATTTGAAAACTGAAAACTAGAAAACCGACCGCCTTATCACATAAAAGAAAAAATCAAGTCCAGTCTTTACCAGTCGAGACCCATTAATAATATAGATTGGCTCGTATCTTCCCAATAATGGGCGTCTGACCTGACTGTTAAGGAACGGACTTGTTTCTTTCCTTTAATTTATTTCAGTAGTGGCGTTTTTATTTTGTCACTTGACTATGCAATAACTATTAAGATAAGAAAAGAGATCAACAAGACTTGACATTAAATTCCAAATTTTCCGAAAGTTAATCTAATGGCAGTCAGTACCGGGGTTGCGGGTTGTTCGAAAGAGATACCATGGCCCCGGAACGTAAAGGGCAATAGAAGGAACATGGGTAGGTTTAAGCCAGTAAAAGTCTGACATGCCCCCCCGCTCCGCCCAGAGCGGGGGAAGTTATTTGATAATTTTCTACCCGACAAAAAAATGGTGTTCAGTAGATACACATTCTGATTAACGTAATTTTTGAGCGTATGATTAGTACAACTTAATATTCACAAAATAAAATTAGTTTAACAGTATAAAGGTTAGAATCGTTTTCAGAAATCCAGACTTCTGGCTTCTTTTGAAAAATTCTTTCAATCAATCAAATCAAATCAAAATATTGTCATTTTACTACTTATTCCTACATGGCCACTTATAAAACGTCGAGAAGAGGTGCACGGTTCGTATTGGTCGTTTCCTATGGAGAAGAACCGGCAAGATACTCCATGGTTACTTTTTTCAAATCATATGGAAAACACCTAATAACACTTAGTCCAACTTTGAAATTAACGGGCCTGTTGGTCCAGTGGTTAGTGGCCCTGACTGCTGAGCCGGAGGTCGTGAGTTCGATTCCCACCCAGGACAAACTTTGTGTGATGAGCATGATTGTTTGTTCTGTGTCTGGGTGTGATTTATCTATAATATGTATGTATTTATAAATTGTATAAGTATGTATATCAGTTGTCTGGTTACCATAACACAAGCTCTGCTTAGCTTGGGATCAGATAGCCGTGTGTGAGTTGTCCCAAGATATTTAAAAAAAACAAAAATCGAACCTCCTATTCAGCAGTCGTACTGGCCACTAGTCGACCAATAAATAAATAAATAAATATCTTGGGACAACTCACACACGGCTATCTGATCCCAAGCTAAGCAGAGCTTGTGTTATGGTAACCAGACCACTGATATACATACTTATATAATTTATAAATATTATAGATAAATCACACCCAGATACAGAACAAACAATCATGCTCATCACACAAAGTTTGTCCTGGGTGGGAATCGAACCCACGACCTCCGGCTCAGCAATCAGGGCCACTAACCACTAGACCAATAGGCCCGTCCAAACGAGAAGATACACTGTATTGCAGGATAAACTTTACTTTGAAAACTTTTGATCAACTGCAATTAATTTTGTAATCTCATTTTTTGAGATGCATCTACAAGTTTACGATTTAAGGATTTTTTCTTTACTGGTATATTTTTCTATCTACGCTATTGCTTGTTCCCAAATTTCATGATTCAAGGTCGGGAAGAAGTATCCTATAGATTTTTATTCCTTTTTCGAAACGGACATATCTTTTGACTGCGTAAACTCAAAGGGTTACTTTTTTCACAGCTCTTAGGCATTGCAGACTTCAGTATTTGGTATAAATACCAATTCAATACCTTTACGCTTTCCCGAAATAAAAGGTCTTTACAGACAGACAGACCAACAATAAAGTGACCCTATAAAGGTAAGCGGAGGGCCCTGCCAGGGCCACCACCACCACCGGGTTTTTCGAAAGAGATACCGCAGCCTCGGAACATAAAGGGCAAAAAGAATATGGGTGGGTTTTAGTCAGTAAAAGTCTGACACATACCCTTACTCCGTCCAGGGCTTGGGAAGATAAACAAGGATTTTTCACTCACAAAAAATTGTCATAGTCATAGTATTTTATTGATAAGGTAATCTTTCAAGTCAAAGGTTCATAATATTCATTACATTAAAGTTACATAGCAATAAAAAATGTCAAATCAACAAAAAAAAATGTTAAACAGGTAGAAATATTACAAATAAAATAAAAAATACAAAAACACAAAAATCTAACACATTAATTTTCAAGTCAAACTTCAAATATTAAAAAATAATATATTAAAGATCCGTTTCTTTTTTTTCCACATACGGAACCCTACAAACGTTATTGAAAGACAAAACAACGTCTATTCCTCCACGAATTCAATACTATAGGTGCGTCGAATCCAATATGTGTCTAAGACTTTCCATTATTCATCCCACAACTACATATGTACCTACTGTTGGGGTCGTAATAAAATTGCGACCTGAAATTTATATAAAACTGAGCTACGGGTATAGTAGAGGTATCAGTATAAGAAATGCAGAATTTTTACTGGAATTAATGTAAAAAAAATAAAGCAAAGTTTGTTTAGCTCATGCCGTGCACACAATCCTTACTTAATATTATAAAAGCAAAAGTGAGTTTTTTTGTTACGTCTTCATCATAGGCTTATTAAAAGAAAATGTGAGAAAAGGGGGAAAAAGAAGGAAGAAAAGGCGAGAGAAAGATTTTTTTTTTCGATCATAAGGTTAAAAGTCAAAAAATAAATAGGTTAAAGTAAGCGTTAGCCCAAAGTAACTATGCCACACGGACGAAGTCGCGAGTGGAAGCTAGTATTAAATAATAGAAAAAGAACTTAAATCTTATATACTATACAGTTGCGTTGAGAACTTCCTTCTTTTTTTAAGTCGGTTAAAAGAGATATAATTATTTTAAAAAACATGGTACAATTATTGTGTGTCTCACGACTGCGCCAAATAGGACCAGTTCAGCAAACTGCCCGGCAACTAGTGCCCGACGCTGGTTTTCAACTGGAACCTGTAATGGTGTGATGTGATGGACGTAAAACAATCTACTTCAGTTGAGGTGTGTGAAATGATTTGATAAATAAATACAATATTGTGTATCTAATAATACCTAATAAAAACAATGTTTCTGTCTTTGGAGCCCTAACCACTGGCAGCTTGGACCCTGTTCTGGGATAGATGCATCCCAAAAAACATCATATCACCCTGCCCGTGTCTGTAAGGAGCGCTCAAACTCTGTCCACTTTTAAAATTCTGGTCAAAAAGCACTACCTCTCTCCTTAAACAAAATATTAAATACTTCTTTGCTCTGATTATTATTTTAAATGTATACTATATGTATTTATATTTAAGTATTTGTTTTTTTTTAAATGTAGCTATTAATTTTGAAAAATGTTACACCACAGACTACCTACAGTACTGTTTGTCCTCCTTTAAATGCATCCAAAGGTTGTCTTGAAAAGATCGCTTTTAGCGATAAAACCGCCCATTGTGTCACCCTATTTATAAGTTGTTTAATGTTATTCTTGTTATTTGCATGGTGTACATAATAAAGAATATTCTATCTATCTATCACGACAAAAACCCATCCTTGTTCCTTATTTTCCTGGCTATTGAACAACCTGGCAGTAGGCCTAGCAGGCTCCTCTGCTTTGCTGACATCTCTTTAAGGCGCGCGTAGGACACGAATGAGCCGTCGACACGGCCTGACGTCACTAGACGGACCGACGGTGTGTTACCCATTGCCCACCATCCACAGCCTCGCAATCTAGAAACCCTGGGACGATCATTGCTCCATCTACCCTGAATTTATATAGTATAGTTCAAACATACGTTTGATTCCACAAAAATGTCAAAAACAGTGAGTGTGACATAGTATTGAATCAAGAGAAACTAGAATTCGTCGAAAAAACTGTTTTCTTGGGAATAACACTCGATTCAAAGCTACAATGGGGTCCGCATATAACATCTCTTGCAGGACGCCTTAGTTCAGCAGCATATGCTGTTAGAAAAATCCGTCAGTTTACTGATGTTGATACCGCGAGACTAGTCTATTTTAGGTATTTTCATAGTATAATGTCATACGGTATTTTACTTTGGGGACGGGCTGCAGACATCGAGTCTATATTTATTCTGCAGAAAAGAGCCATCAGAGCCATATATAACCTACGTAGGCGAGATTCTTTAAGGGAACAGTTTAAGGATATTAACATCATGACAGTACCTTGTCAATATATTTATGAAAACATCATGTATGTCAGGAAAAACTTGCATCTTTTTAGTAAAAGAGGTGACAGACACAATTATAATACTAGAAATAGGGACCAATTAGTACAACCAGGTTTCAGGTTAGCTAATGTAGACTCATCCTTCATGGGGTACTGTTTGAAATGCTACAATAAAATACCTCCCCACATACTTCAATTGAATGAAACGAAATTTAAATCTTGTATTAAACGCACACTATGTAGGCAAGCATATTATAAGTTGGGGGATTATATTGATGAAAAATGCTTGGCTCAATGCTGGTCCTGCTCCACAAGCATAGGGGTAAACTCAGTATCCGAAGCTATAGTGGAAGCTGCAGAAGATTGTAAGACTATCTTTGCAATGTATAGAATCAATTCTCTAGTATTGTATAATTATTAAGCCCATATGTGAGTGCTATGTATTATCATTAACTTGACGAAGCCCTGGTGGTTGATAGTGTCATGCTCACTTAAATGTCTCGCTGATGGTGGCGGGTGTGTCGGGTCATTTAGCTCCTTTCAAAATGGTCGAGCTGAATGGGGCTGATCCATACGTCATGTTCGTGAACGGGCGCTGTCAGTTGGGACTGGTCATTTTTTAGCTACCACGGTTCATTTTTAAACTTATTTAGATTTAAAATTAAATTTTGCTTTTGATTTACTCTGGACGCTCTTACTGTGCACGTCTTTCTACATCGTTCTCACATATTTGTATAATCTCAACCTGAATGATGTAAATACGTTTTTGTAAAAATATTATAATTTAAAAGAGTGTCCATGGAGTTTCTTGCCCATTCTTCTCCATAGAGATCAACGCTTTGGAATGGGCAACTACAGTACTTTCACAAGTTATTATGCCTTGTGACCGGGATTGTAGATTCATTTTGTTTCTTGACATTCAAAAGTGCCTGTAATGGTCTAATTGAAATAAATGATTTGATTTGATTTGATTTGAAGGGCCAAGTTGGTTTACGGATAATATTTCTACTAGCGTTCGGGTGCTTCGTGGAGCGAGGACGCATGTTGAAAGTTGAAGAGCGAAGTTGAAAAAGTATTGTTTTATGCAAATGTTAATACAGGTCATTTTCGTTTGTAACAGTTTTACAAGGTCATTGTCTCTTTGTGATAAATGAGCATATGGAGATTAATGAGATTTATATTATTTTTATTCTGCCCGTGGCTTAATATTGACAGCCGCTACGATCGATTTTTGGTTGGACCGTCGATGAGCGATTTATAACATAAAGAGTTTCTTCCGTGTCTTATTTTTTTGGGGTGGGAAATCATCAAATAACTTACTTATAACCCGCAACCCGGCGGAGGCTCTGGCAAGCCCCTCTGCTTTGCTGACATCTCTTTGAGGCTCGCGTGAAACACAAACGTGCCGTCGACGGCCTGTCGTCAATAGACGGATGGACGCTGAGCTACCCATTGCTCACCATCCACAGGCCCGCATTTACGGTAGCCGGGAGTCGTCTCGCGGCGCCCGGGGCGTCTCCGTCTTCTGTGTCTCAGAAAGGACTTCAAGCCCTTAGTCCCAGTTGTCACTTGTAGGTCTTTGACAGTCGTTACAGGTACATAGGCAATGGTCCGAATTCTGACAACCTGTCTTACCAAAAAGTTTAGTATTACCCAGTACTAACTCACTTGCTATCGTGGACAACAAGCCGTTGACCCAACAGAACGTTATATGCTGATTTATTCATCCTCATTTTCCTGCCCTTGTCCCATTTTATTTGGGGTCGGTACAACACGTTTTTTTCTTCCATTCTCTCCTGTCAAACATAATTTACTCCTTTTTCCTTCATATCATTCCTCACAAAATCAAGATGGATTATGTGAGGAATTCTTTGGCATTTTTATTATTTACTAGCTGTGCCCAGCGGTTTCACCCGCTGCTCACTTAGGGGTATGAAAAATAGATGTTGGCCGATTCTCAGACCTACCCGATATGTACACAAAATTTCGTTTAAATCGGTCCAGCCGTTTCGGAGGAGTATGGGAACGAAAACTGTGACACGAGAATTTTATATATTAGATTTATTCTTCTTACATACAATTGTATTGTTTCTTTTTTACCGGTATTGGTAACGTAGAGATTTATATTTAAAACTTTGCCCCACATAAAAATTTCTCCTGTGTCGTGGGTGCAAAGGCACCCATGTGCGAAGTGGTTCAATAAATAAAACCGCCTTATTTAATTTGATCCTTTCTGCCAAAGACACTCCGTATTCTATACCTAGTCAGAACTTCTGAATAAAAACAGCTTACGCTTTTGACGAATTAAATGGGTACTAAGTGATTTGGCTTACACAAACTACTTAAGGGAGAAAGTTAAGCAACTACGTAGACCAATCGATCGTTAAGTAGGAATTTAGGCATGAAATCTTTCATTAAACCGTTCCTCTTTAAGGGTAATTGAAATAAGATTCCTCTATTTCAACAGCCTTTTGGTGAACTCACCCGTTGAATGTCGTTAAGTTCCTACGGGGGAACATAAGACAAAATGCCACAAGTGTCCTTAAGTACCCACGGGGGAACTTTATACGGTGTATCTATCGTTAAATAGTAAAATCTTCGTTTTTCTGAAGGTCTACCTAGCTAAAATCATCATCTGCCTAGCCTTTTCCCAACTATGTTGGGGTCGGCTAGTCTAACCGGATACAGCTGAATTTCAGTATTTTACATGGAGCGACTGCCTATCTGACCTCCACAACCCAGTTAATACTGGGTAATACGATACCCCTTGGTAAGACTGGTTGTCAGACTTTCGGAACACTGACTACCTGTAACGACTGTCAAAGATCTACAAATGACAGCAGGGACCAACGACTTAACGTGCTTTCCAAGGCACGGAGGAAACTCGGTATGTAACGGGTGGTCAACCATCCACAGACCAACCTAGGCAAGCGCGGCTTAACGTGAAGATCGACCCGAGCGGCTGCTAATATTTAGCCACGAGCTTCTATTATTAGGTATTCCAGGCTCCTAAAATTATTTATTTCGGGAAAACGTCGTATTATTATGTCGAGACGATATTCACATTACCAGACAAAGAAAACCACAATCTTTTCTTTGTGAGACAAACAAAATTTTCTTTGTAATCATTTTAATCTGTATCTTTGTGTCCTAGCTTGTAATGTTAAGATTGAAATAGAGAGTCGAATTATTATGAAAAGGATGAAATGATGTTACTGGATCAAACATCTACAAGGGTATTGTGTAACATGTTTTAATGCCTTTTATTTTGATAGTTGGACTGCTAAAAAAATTATGTATTATGTGTATAATTAGACCCCTTTTTTTTTTTTCGGGTGGGAAATCATCCTATGACTTCCCCCGCTCTGGGCGGAGCGGGGCGGCATGTCAGACTTGTACTGACTAAAACCCACCCATGTTTCTTCTATTGCCATTTACGTTCCGAGGCCGCGGTATCTCTTTCGAACAACCCGCAACCCGGCCAGGCCGAGGCCCTGGCAGGCCCCAAAACAAAACCTGTGCACTAAAGCATAAATAGTAGACCCCTCAAATATAAGCTTTAGTGTATTTTTTGTACTTAGTAAAAATACATCATCTATCATCTGTGATAATTTCAACTTTCTTACTATCGCGGTTCATGAGATACAGGGTCTATAGACAAACAGCAGACGACAGCAGACGACAATCGTTATCGCTCAGCAGTCATTAATACATTTTCAACTTTATACCCTAGCGCATGTAGTTGAAAATCTATTAAAGACTGCTGAGCGATAACGAACGAAAGAAACGATATGTAAACGTCAATAGATTTAAACTATATGCGCTAGGGTATACAGTTGAAAATGTATTAGTGACTGCTGAGCGATAACGATTGTCGTCTGCTGCCGACTGCAGTTTGGCTAAAGGGCCTGACTAGTCACAGACGGAGAGCGGAGTCTTAGGAACAGGGTAGCTCCCGTTAGACCCTTTTATGTACGGAACGCTAAAAATAAACACTTTTACAAAAACAATCACCGATTACCAAAAAAATACAAGTATTTTTAGGCAGGTGTTTGTTTTGAGTTCTGAAATTCTAGCTAGCGTTATCTTTACTATTATAAAAGCGAAAGTGAGTTGTTTGTTTGTTACGTCTTCACGCCTAAATGGCAAAACCGATTTTGATGAATTTCAGTACAGATATAGTTGGGACCCTGGAGACGGACATATGCTAAAAAAAGTGAGTAATAAGGGAGAAAGAGGGAAGAAAACGGAAAACTTAGCTTTGCTATTACAATAAATAAGGCGCAAGGGCAAAAACTAAAGGTGCCAGGTACCCAAAACAGGAAAGGGGAACTGTGTTACCCTGAAATTAACGCGAGCGAAGCCGCGGGCAAAATCTAGTCTATTATAAAAAAAAGACAAAGGTAACTTCAACATTAACAGGGTAAATATATTGCATCCACTTCCATCTTTTCCATGATCAGCCTTTTATTTAATTTTTCTGTAACTATTGTCTTATTTTTTGTAGTGTCCAATTTATGACGGATGTGTGTAAAATATCCAATTTATATTTCTCTAATTTACCATTTTTAATCGTTTTTTTTTTATATTTTGTAGTGTCCAACTTATGATGAGTGTAAAATATCCAATTTATATTTTTCTATTTTACCATTTTTAATCGTTATTTCATTTTTTTTAATTGTCTAATGTATTTGTTTTGCAAAAAGTATAATTTGTAATTACAACTTCTTTTCTATGATTCTGCAAAGCACTTCTGACAGTGACGAACTCACTATAGCCTCATTGTTTGTGATGTTGCAGCTTTGTGATATGTAAGTGAGTAAGTCGTTGAAGTGCCTTAATAAATAAATAAACATTAATAAGTTGCGAATCTGCCGGGGTTGCGGGTTGTTCGAAAGAGATGCAGCGGCCCCGGTACATGAAGGGCAAAAGAAGGAATATCGTTGGGTTTTAGATACCAGAGCAAAGTCGGTCATTTAAAAAAAAAGTGTGTGTCAGCTCCGACGCACGACTGGAGTTTACTTCTTAAGTACGAGTATCTAACCATACGCGAACAGAGTTTATTCAACTGAAAAAAGGAAAGGGTAAATTCACAAATTAATGAAAAAAATAGCAATATAAATACGTCGACACTGATAGAAACAAACAAGCCTAATAACATAATTATAGTATATAGGTATAGTCGTTAATACAGCATGTCTTAATACACTCACAGCCAAATTAGAAAGTTGCGCACTAAAGGTGCGCACCAAAAACGTGACACATTTTCGTTACTTTAGTAGGTTTTACCCCTCGGATTTTTCTCATACCGGGTGCCTTTTTTTTTTTTTTTTTTTTTCGGGTGGGAAATCATCCAATGACTTCCCCCGCTCTGGGCGGAGCGGGAGGGCATGTCAGACTTGTACTGACTAAAACCCACCCATGTTTCTTCTTTTGCCCTTTACGTTCCGAGGCCGCGGTATCTCTTTCGAACAACCCGCAACCCCGGCAGGCAGAGGCTCTGGCAAGCCCCTCTGCTTTGCTGACTCTCTTTGAGGCGCGCGTGAAACACGAACGCGCCGTCGACACGGCCTGTCATCAATCGACGGACGGACGGTGAACTACCCATTGCTCACCGCCCACAGGCCCGCATCTACGGTGGCCGGAAGTCGTCTCGCGGCGCCCGGCGCCATGGGCGTCTCCCGCGGCGGCTGGGTTGGGCAGATGTTCTCTCCCTCAAACGCCCGGCCACCTCCTTCGCTAGCATTACTGCTTCGCAGAAGGTGGTGACCGCTTCCCATTCCCTCTCGCTCCGGACCATGGCCTGAACCAGGGCCGGACGCGAGAGATCGCCGCCGCCGATCGCCTCTACGAGGGCACGGCGGTGCTCCGCCCAAGCCGGGCAGATCGCCACTGTGTGCTCCACCGTGTCCTCCGGGCGATCGTCACAATGGTGACACCCGGGCGCTTCCTCCCGCCCGATGATGTGCAGGAACCTCCCGAAACTTCCGTGTCCGGTGAGGACCTGCGTCAGGCGGTAGGTGAGGACGCCATGACGCCTCTCCAGCCACTCCTCAAAGAGGGGACTTACCGCCACTATTGTAGCGTGCCCTTAAATATGAAAATCGATTCTTAAGGAGTAAACTCCAAAAATGCGCATGAAAAAGAAACGCGCCTAAAAGCTAACGCCCTAAATACGAAATACAGTTTCTATCGAAATAACGTCAGGGAAACTGATATCTTTCGTTCATTCACTTCGAATTCAAGATGGCTGCCTCTTGTGTAAACA
The DNA here is from genome assembly GCA_958449745.1 of Ochropleura leucogaster. Taxonomy (NCBI): domain Eukaryota; kingdom Metazoa; phylum Arthropoda; class Insecta; order Lepidoptera; family Noctuidae; genus Ochropleura; species Ochropleura leucogaster. The sequence goes on along the minus strand of OY288220.1, from coordinate 2,697,813 downwards.
ACTGTTTTGTGAGAAATATCAAATGCAAAGCCTGGAGGTTTAAACACCAATGCAATCGGTAACTAATTTAGCTCGGGGCGCATTAAAATTGAAGACAGCTGATGTAGTGCGCAGTGGTGGCTTACGTAAATGTATATAGTTTGATTATTGTGTGTATAAACTAAACCCTCTGTTTGTGACCTCTGAGTGAACGTGGACGTGGGTTTCGTTTTGAGGTAAGGAACCCTAAATCCTTACTAATATTATAAATGCGAAAGTGAGTTTGTTTGTTACGTCTTCACGCCTAAATGACTAAACCGATTTTGATGAATTTTGGTACAGTTGGGACCCTGGAGAAGAACATAAACTTTTTTTAAATAGATTGAGATATGAGGGAGAAAGAGGGAAGAAAAGGGTAAACTTAACATTGCATTTACAATAAATAAGGCGCAAGGGAAATACTACAGGTGGCAGGTACCCGTAAATCAGGAAAGGGGAACTGTGTTAACCCGAATTTAACGCGAGTGAAGCCGCGGGAAAAAGCTAGTATTAAATAAATAAGAATGTGATAATATACAAGACATCTTTCCATCAATTTAATTTCTTCGAAGCACTTGCCTAATCAAACTTTTCTGCCAAAAATAACAGAAAAGAGAAAACCTAAATATTTAATTGTTTTCGCGAACGCCTGGAAACAGAAAATGAAAGAAAGCAATATAAATAAATGTAATAGAAAACATGTACGTTTTTTACCGCTGCATTTTATTAAGGGACAGAAAAAAGATAAATGGAAAACAATGGAAACGGTATTCTGTACGAAATGTGTTTGTCAATCAAAGTAGCTGTATACGTCTGGGTTGAGGTGAAACATGTAGATTATTTGATGCGAAAATTACGGTTTGTTTTTGTAAAGGTATTTTATCTTTTAAACCGAATGCTAAAAACGAGAAGGTTCTCAATTTCACTGTTTTTTTTTGTTTGTATATTTTTAACCATCTAATTTAATCCCAATTTAAATGGTATTGGGGCAGCGTTTCTTCTTAATTTAATATATCCAGTGTGACAAAGGGGCCTGCCAAGGCCACCAATTGCCGGGGTTGTAGGTTGTTCGAAAGAGATACTGCGACCTCGGAACAAAAAGGGCAAAATAAGGAACATGGGTGAAAGAAAGAAAGAAACTAGCGTTTATTTTGCATTAAAACAAAAACAAAAAATCAGGAACACCTTAACAAAATAAAAAAAGTAATGCCAAAAGGGCTTCAGCTCAACATACTCTCTGACACCGGCACCTTACGAAGATTTTCAGCTGCAACCCACGAGTGGTGGTAGTGGTGGAGGATTTAGTCAGTAAAAGACTGACACTCCCCCCGCTCTGAGTAATTTGATGACTTCCCATACGCTTAAAAACAATCAACATAAATATCGAGAAAACTACACCCTGTAAAAGTAAACAATTAAAATGCAAGTAATGTAGCTCAACGTATTGTATCTCATAGATACTGTAGCTGGATGTTTCAAATAATATGAAAATAAATTCAATGAAAATAATATTATGCTCTCATTATGATATTGCAGTCCGGAATGGCACATATAATTTTATTAAATCCTGAATTGTGGCACACATGTCGGAAATATTTCATCATATTGTAACATAAAATATAATGTTCGAAAACGGACGTTTTAGCAAGGAGTACCTTCATAATATAATATTTTACATTTTAATTGCTAGCCTCTGAAAACCACTGCAACCATATTTTGTTATCTCCTTTTAAAAATACACACTTTCATTATCTAATATATGTACGAACTTGTTAATATATTTTTTTATATTTGATCTTTAAATTGTTTTCTTTTTCGTATTGGAAATCATCAAATAACTTCCCCCGCTCTAGGCGGAGCGTGCCATTTTTGCCCTTTATGTTCCGAGGACACGGTACATACACACCAAGACAAACGACTGCCTTTCAATTTTTCTGTAACACTTTCAAACTTTTTCGAATATATTCATTCCTTACTTTATCCATTCTTGTCACTCCACACATCCATCTCAACATTCTCATCTCCGCTACATGCAATCGTTTTTCATCCACCTTTTTTACAGCCCAGCATTCTGACACATACAGTACAACAGGTCTAATCACGAACTTATATATTTTCCCCTCCAACTTCAGGGGGAAAAAAATACCATATTTTAAAAATAGTCGAGGTCAATATTGCTTACCAACAACCTAAAGATGTAAAATAACGAACAAAAAATTAGAAATAAATAGAAAACACGGGCATTGCAATCAAACCAAATTATTTTATTTCACATACCTATTATTATGACCTAGAAAAGGTGCACGGTTCGGGTTGGTTATTTCCATTGATAAATTATGTTTATTTTGCAAGTAGGTTTTCACAAACACTTTTACACGGCTTTTTTAAAAACTAGAGGAGGCCGGTGTTTCGTACCAGACTACTCTGAAAAGAAACAGCTGAAACAAACTCAAAGGTCTCTTAAAAGGTCCAGAAAATAAATCTTGGTCGTCACTCAAAATTTGAGGGCTGCTTAACATTTGAGCGGCTCTTAAACTTTAGATTTTGTATTGTCAAACGTCTCTTTTGAGTATCTATTAAATTTAAGTGGTACTTAAATTTTGAGTGACGTTTCAGTATTCGGGGGTTAGTGTCTGATATGGTCCTTATAAAAAAGCGCCACACAGATTGAGTGGAGCTGTCCAGTCAGTGCAAGCATTTGTCAGTTATCGTGTAGTTCGACTCATAACCCAAGGAGGTCAACGACACGACGAACAATACCAAAAAAGGACATTTGTGTAGGTCCCTTATAGTACTCAAATTACCAGACAGTATAGAAAAGATATCTTAATAATATTACTCACTAGCTGTTCCACGCGGTTTCACCTACGCTGCTCAGCACCTGTTGGTCGTAGCGTAATGTTATATAGCCTATAGCCTTCCTCGAGAAATGGACTATCCAACACTAAAAGAATTTTCCAATTCCAAACAGTGGTCCCTGAGATTAGCGCGTTCAAACAAACAAACAAACTCTTCAGCTTTATAATATTAGTATAGATAAGTAATATAAGTATAGATAATTATTTCAGGTTTAGTAGATTTTCCAGAATTCCTTGTACAGTATGTCTATTTTAATATTTATTAAAAACATCGAATCGGGTATTCTAGAAAGTTCTCAGTATTTTCGTATTCCATCCTCGTAGGATTTTGTTACCGCCATAATGTATTACAGTTTACGACCTAAGAAACACAATGTGACGGATCAAAAATAAATAATGTTTGCTAAATATTTTAACTAAATTTACTTTAAATGAACTTACTTTCAAATGTTCGCTAGTACTTTCATTCCTTTTGAAGAGGTAAGTACCTGCAAAAAATGAAAAATACGGTCATTAAAATCAATCCTATTCTTTGTTCTTTTAAAAAACGTTGCCCGACACTATAAATTTCTCCTTTATCATGGGTGCGTTTACAAATATTTAATCTCACATACATAAACAGCTCGACACACAACAATTATCTGTAGGCCATACAAATATTTGTACCATTCGGGGATCGAACCCGCGACACGCAAGGCAGCAGTTAATCGCTCAGCCACTGCGCAAAATATATCCATATCCAGCAGTGAGACTGTTATAGGCCGGCATTACATACATATAAAGAAATAAACAAAAAGATACCGTGGCCCCAGAATATAAAAGGCAAAAGAAGGAACATGGATGGGTTTTAGTCAGTAAAAGTCTGACAATTCCGCTCCGCTTAGAGCAGGAGAAGCTATTTGGTGATTTTCGATTCGCAAAAAAAGCTTGCATTCCCAAGACTCTGTTCTATTTATATTTTGATTTAGGTATTTAAAATGTACACATGATTAGCCTTATATTATAATTATAAGAAGATTTCCCATCCAAAAAAAAACAGTAACATGGTAATTTAGAAGGGCCTGTTGGTCTAGTGACTGCTGAGCCGGAGGTCGTGGTTTCCATTCCCACCCAAGACAAACTTTGTATGATGAGCATGATTGTTTGTTCTGTTTCTGGGTGTGATTTTTCTATAATATGTATGTATTTATAAATTATATAAGTATGTATATCAGTTGTCTGGTTACCATAACACAAGCTCTGCTTAGCTTGGGATCAGATAGTCGTGTGTGAGTTGTCCCAAGAATTATTTATTTTTTATTTTATACCAAAAAAATTCTTCTCCCTCACCCTCATGTTATACGTAACATTGCAGCTATAAAGTATAGGATTAAGGGTGTTGTCACAACAACGGAGTTAGGGCTCATAATTCTGTCCCACCTTAACACAGTGTTCCAGGCTTAAAACACTCTTGGACAAAAATTATCACGTACTTTAGGCTAAAACAAATTTGTTTTTGTCGGATCCCTAGCGCGATTATGAAATTGTTTTGTTTTTCGTAGATTTTATTTTTGTTTTGTTTAATATTGTTTACGCTCGTCCTGTTTGCAAAGGAAAGCTGCTTTTGAAGGCGTTTTTAAATAATGCGGTCGCGAAGTTTTATCATATTTTGGATTATGTTTCAGTGTTGATCCCAAATAATAGAATAGAATCTTATTTATTTTTCACACTTATTAATTACATATTTAAATAATTCTTAAACAAAAAAAAAAAATATTAATAATAGAAAAAAACAACTTTTGCCCGCGGCTTCGCTCGCGTTAGATTCGGGCTAACACAGCTCCCCTTTCCTGACTTACAGGTAGCTGCTACCTGTAGTTTTTGCCCTTGCGCCTTATTTATTGTAACAGCAAAGCTAAGTTTTCCTTTTTCTTCCCTCGCTCTCCCTAATTTCTCTCTTTAAAAAAATTGCCTATGTCCGTCGCCAGAGTCCTAACTATCTCTGAACCAAAATTCATCAAAATCGGTTAAGCCATTTAGGCGTGAAGATGTTACAAACAAACTCACTTTCGCTTTTATAATATTAGTAAGGATATATTTTCCGCCTGTATCGGGACTAGGCTCCAAGCTAGATCTAGCTTCGGTGGCCGGGCATCGTCTCGCGATATGCAATGGCTTACTTTTGCCATAAATTCCTGAAAAGCACCCCTCCAAAATAATAACAGTCTTCGACCTCACTGTCATGGTTTTTTTTGGGGTGGTAAATCATCAAATATCATCATCCGCGCTCTGGGCGAAGCGGGGGAGAGTGTCAGACTTCTATTGACTAAAACCGACCCATATTCTTTCTACTGCCCTTTATGTTTGTGTATGTTGTGTGTATGTTTCTCCTCTTCTTAAGTCCATCCAAAGGTTGTCTTGAAAAGATCGCTTGTCTTGATAAGACCGCCCATTGTGTCACCTTATTTATAAGTTTGTCTAGTGTTATTCTTGTTACTTGTATGGTGTACATAATAAAGAATATTCTATCTATCTATCTATCTCTTTCAAACAGCCCACAACCCGGGAAGTCGGTGGCCCTGTCAGGTCCCTCTCTGACATGTCTTTGAGGTTACTCTTGCCATTAATTCCTTAAAAGCGTCTCTCAAAATTTCATGGCTTGATGATTCCCAAAACTCCTCGTTTCAAGTGCTTATTTGTTTTATGAAGCATCTCGGTTACAATGTATGTAATTACCGCACTTCATTAAAATAATTTCGCTATAAAACTTCAAGTTTTCGCCCGGATCTTAATGTCTACCCTTATATGAACACGTTTTTGGGTTGGAGTACACTGAGAGCATTTTGAGAATGTGGTTTAAAATGAAAGAAAAAATAATCTCTTTTGGCATAAAACATAATATAACGCCCATTAACACTGAAGGGTTAGACAGTACTGTACCTATGTCTAGTAATTTTTTAAACGTCGCTTCACACTAGGAATTTCTCCTGTATTGTGGGTGCGTTTACAAACATTTTAACTCACATACACAAATAGCCAGACCCAAAACAACTACCTGTAGGTTATACAAAAATTCCCCCCGGATTGAACCCGCAACACGCAGCACAGAAGTCGATCGCTTAGCCACTGCGCCGCCAACCGTGTCGTCTAAGTATCATTTCTAAAAAAAAACACACTGAGACTATGATAATCAATTGTATTAGTTAACATAATCGCTTAGGTGCCCTTTGTTTGAACTTTATAACTCAACGTTTACAAAAAGACTGTCCTTGGAAAAATAATTCGCGGGTTTTTAACGGAGAACAATGGGTAGCTCACCGTCTTTCGATCTAGTGACGACAGGCCGTGACGCGTTCATGATCCACCGCGCCTCAAAGCCTGCCGGGACTGCGGGTTGTTCGAAAAAGATACCGCTGTCCTGGACCACAAAGGGGAATGAACATGGATTGGTTTTAGTCAGTAAAAGTCTGACACTCCCAACCGCTCCGCACAGAGCGGGAGTTTACGTATCAGTTCTAAGTTTTACTGTGCCAAAGTGGATTTGTCACTATTTGCTAGACATATTATAAGTAGTAAGGTTTTAAAAATGAATTTAGGTTAATTTGGAAATGTATTTTCACAATATAATATTTAAACAATTTAATACGTTTTATTGTACTAAATTACTAATCAAATTAAGCATCAATAACATTTTTAAATGCTGGTATTTACTCAATGGACATTCAAATATGTTTATTTATCTTAAAATTGCTTACACATGTAATGATAAATGATGTTTATTTTGCAAGTAGGTTTTCACAAACACTTTTACACGACATTCTTTTTTAAAAACTGGATGAGGCCGGTGTTTTGTACCCGACTACTCTGAGAAAAAACAGCCGAAACAAACTCAGAGGTCATAGTCTCTTTTAAAGTCCAGACAAAATAATCTTGGTCAACTTACATTCGGACTATGCAGATAGTGTCTGAAATGGTCTTTTTAAGAAAGCACCACACAGATTGAGTGGACCTGTCCAATCAGTGCAAGCATTTGTCAGTTATCGTGTAGCTCAACTCATATCCCAAGGAGCTCAACGCACCTAGAGATACCGCGGCACCGGAACACAAAGGGCAAAAGAAGGGTAAACTAACTACATGGGTAAACTTTAGTCAGTAAAAGTCTGACACTCCCCCCGCTCCGCGCACATCGGAAGAGGTTTATTTGATGATTTCCCATCCGCAAAAAAGGCAATTTAAAGATCGAATATGAAATATATTTACATTTATGTACGTATATTAGTAAAAGTGTCTGTTTATAAAATGTAACATTGAAGAAGAAAACAAATATGATTGCAGTGGTTTTCAGTAGCTAGCAATTAAAATGTAAAATATTATATTTTAAAGATAGTCCTCGCTAAAACGTCAGTTTTCGAACATAATGTTCGAAATTTTATTTTAAAATATTTCCAACATGTGTTCCACATTTCAGGATTTAATAAAATTATATGTACCATTCCGGACTGCAGAATCATAATGAGAACATAATATTATTTTTCATGGAATTTATATTCGTATTTTTTTAAACATCCAGCTGCAGTATGAGGCACAATATGTTGTGTAACTTAATTTGTATTTTAATTACATACTTTTACGGTTCTTCCCAGCTAAAACACTAGAAAGTGGCGAAGGGCAGGGCGTTTTTGTGGGACTGTCTCTTGTAATCTGACGTTCAAAAAGTGCTGATTATCAGCCTAATTTGAATAAATGACTTTTGATTTTGATTTTGTAGTTTTCCTGCTATTTTATAATAAGTTGATTATTTTTAATTTGGATGTAATAAATAAAGAAGACCCAACACAAGCGGGGGAAGTTATTTGATTATTTGCCAACCGCAAAAAATACTACCTTTTGCCCGCGGCTTCGCTTGCGTTAAATTAGGAGTAACGCAGTTCGCCTTTCTTGATTTGCAGGTATCTGCTACCTGTAGTTTTTGCCCTTGCGCCTTATTTATGGTAATAACAACGCTAAGTTTTCCTTTTTCTTCCCTCTTTTCCCCTCATATATCACTTTAAAAAAAAGCCTATGTTCGTCTCCAGAGTCTCAACTATCTCTATACCAAAATTCATCAAAATGGTTTAGCCATTTAGGCGTCAAGACGTAATAAACAAACAAACTTACTTTCGCTTTTATAATATAAGTAAGGTTGATGATACCAAGTATTTATAAAATGAACATCCTTACATATATAAATTATATATAATATTATAAAAGCGAAAGTGAGTTTGTTTGTTTGTTACTTCTTTACGCTTTAATGGCTAAACCGATTGTGATGAATTTTGGTACATAGATAGTTGGGAACCAGGAGACGGACATAGGCTAATTTTTATTTAAAAAAGTGGGATGTGACGGAGAAAGAGGGAAGAAAAGGGAAAACTTAGCGTTGCTATTAAAAATCAATAAGGCGCAAGGGGAAATGTGTCACCCAAATTTAACGCGGGCGGAGCCGTGGGCGAAAGCTAGTTATTTATATAAAAAACTGTGTTTGTTACTTAGGTTATAGATACGTATGCGAACTATAATTGGGCAACTACCTCCATTATTGCTGCCAAAGTTTTCACATTCAAAAGCAAATGGGCCGTGATATAAATGTCTGTAACGCACAGACAGTTAGGCCTCGTTCACGGCCTCGGGCGACCCGACGCGTCGTCGCGCGTCGAACGTTGACAGCACGCGTGATGGAGGAAATAAGTGACGAGCGCGAAGCCTTCGCGTGAGCACCATCTAAATTTATTTCGTTTGTTTTCTACGCAGAGTACGTGCATGTGTCGCTTGATTGAGGTGTTTTGAAGCAACTAAACGAGGTAGAATTATTATATTTCTATAATTATTTATATAGTACTAGCTTTCGCCCGCGGCTTATTGATTTGTAATAGCACAACGTAATAAATGTAATAACACACGCTAAGTTTTCCCTTTTCTTTCCTCTTTCTCCCTTACATCCCACTTTTTATTTATAAAAATTAGCCTATGTCCGTCTTCTGGTTCCCAACTACCTTTGTACCAAAATTCATCGAAATCGGTTAGGCTATTAAAGCGTGAAGAACAAACAAACGAACTCAGTTTCGCTTTTATAATATTAGAATAATATAGTAAGGATAATTATTATTTATTTTTAATTTTTGTTTTTTTGGGATGGTTAAAAAATAATAAAAGTCGTTGGCATGAATATGATGAAATAAACAAAAGTTATAATTAGTAGTAAAAAAGTACATTTCGACTTCCACTGAACAAGGGTTCCGTAGAAACTTGCGACATTTAAAACGGCCATATCTTTTGACTGCGTCGACTTAGAAGGTTGATTTTTTCATAATTAAAAGGGGCCACATATTTGAGTAAATGGTTTTAATTTCAGTTCTTCTCATCTTTCACTTGACAGACAGACAGTCGGACAAGAAACAGATCCAATAAGGGTTTCTTTTGTCATTTGAGGTACAGAAATCTTAAAATAAAATCCAAGAAAAAACATGTCTTATTACCCACTATACCCATTATCTTTTTTACTCATAACCCTCTCACTGTGCCACTGTCCTAACGATCAAGATTTTAACCCGTCGGCTGCCATTAAAAGCCAAGTGCATAAAGTCAGGAAGTTGAACAATTAAATCGGGGGCGGTCGTTTGTACCCGAAGACAGTGTGTAGTTATATGTAAGTTGGCACGATGAGGGTTGAGCCTTGTTTTTGTGATCGTCCACTTGAGGTTTGGGAAGTTATGATTAGGTAAGTCGCTTGAGGCGAATGTGTGTCGTGTGTGTGAGTTGGTTAAAAAAAAATACAGGGTGTAAATGAACTCTTCCCGGTGACGTCAACCATGCATTCTGTATTTCAAATCAAATAACTTTACTCTTAAATTGTTGCTAAAAAATTTAGTTTAATATCACGTTTCACGGTTAAGGCGCGGTAAGAAGCTAATTTTTAGGTATTCGCGGAAGTGAGGCTAGCGTCTGATTGGGCTTGGACTGATACAATTAAAGGAAATTAGTGCATCGGAATAAGGTCGATAATATTTCGACGTTTCATTTTATTTGAATATCATGGCCGCCAAAATGTCAGTCATTTTGCAGTTTTAATTTAATATTTAAAAAATACATTTCCGTATTTAAAGTCTTATATATATTTTTAGTCTATGAAATTTCCTTTATTACAGATATAAACAATAATGAGGGTTGTCGCTGAAAAAACTTTTCGTGGTCTTTTTAACATGGCTGCCACGGTCGGAGTGACTGAACTAATCTCGCAATTTGCCTATTCGATGAGCCGCACCGTTTCAGCCTTATTAATTAACTAGCTTTTGCCCGCGGCTTCGCTCGCGTTAAATTCGGAGTAACACAGTTCTCCTTGCGCCTTATTGATTTGTAATAGCAACGCTAAGTGTTCCCCTTTCTTCCCTCTTTCTACCTGACATAACACTTTTTTTTAAAAAAAAAACCTATGTCCGTCTCCTGGTTTCCAACTTTCTCTGTACTTTGGTATTCATCAAAATCAGTGTAGTCATTAAAGCGTGAAGAGGTAACAAACAAACAAACTCACTTTCGCTTTGCAGTAGTAGTGTGTGTGTGGGTGTGTTTAACATTTTGGTTTCAAATTAATGATTGGAAACCATTAAGTTAAAAAGTGAGAAACAGGAGAGAAAGAGGGAAGAAAAGGGGAAAGAAAGAATTTTATTTTTCGGTTTTTTTTTTCGATTATCACGGCGTTACCCCAAAGTAATTATGCCACGCAGACGAAGTCGTGGGCGAGAGCTAGTTAATAAGTTAATATCTAATCACCACAATTACTTATGCACAAGATATCGGCTGTACCGCTTTGGTTACATTAATTTGTGGTACATTAATATGCGGAAATTAATGAGAGCTTTAATTTATTCATAAGCCAAAGGATGTCTGTGGGTGTAGAATTAAGCTTCCCAGAAATAATTTTGATAGAGATATAATCATTTTTAACCGACTTCAAAAAAAAGGAGTAGATAGATAGAATATTCTTTATTATGTACACCATGCAAATAACTAGAATAACATTAAACAACTTATAAATAGGGTGACACAATGGGCGGTCTTATCGCTAAAAGCGATCTTTTCAAGACAACCTTTGGATGGATTTAAAGGAGGACAAACAGTACTGTAGGTAGTCTGTGGTGTAACATTTTTGAAAATTAATAACTACATTTAAAAAAAGAGAAACAAATACTTAAATATTAATACATATAATATACATTTAAAATAATAATCATTAAGAGCAAAGAAGTATTTAATATTTTGTTTAAGGAGAGAGGTAAGGTAGAGTAGCTTTCAATTCGACTGTATATTTTTTACACGATATCTCCGTTCGATTGTGGCTCGATTTTCAAATTAGGGAATCGGTGAGGAATGGGTAGCTCACCGTCCGTCAGTCTATAGGCGACAGGCCGTGATCCACGCGCGCCTCAAACCATGTCAGTAATGCAGAGGGGCCTGCCAGTGCCACCGACTACCGGGATTGCGAGATAGTCGAAAGAGATAATGCGCAATGACGGGCCTGTTGGTCCAGTGGTTAGTGGCCCTGACTGCTGAGCCGGAGGTCGTGGGTTCGATTCCCACCCAGGACAAACTTTGTGTGATGAGCATGATTGTTTGTTCTGTTTCTGGGTGTGATTTATCTATAATTTATGTATGTATTTAAAAATTATATAAGTATGTATATCAGTTGTCTGGTTACCATAACACAAGCTCTGCTTAGCTTGGGATCAGATAGAGCCGTGTGTGAGTTGTCCCAAGTAATAAAAAAAAAAATATCGATGGAACATGGGTAGGTTTTAGTCAGTTCAAGTCACTCAGCTTGCCCATTCTTGCCCATTTTTCTCCATAGAGATCTACGCTTTGGAATGGGCGTCTACAGTACTTTGACAAGTTATTTTATCTTGTGACTGGGACTGTAGCAGTATAAGTTTTTGTTTTCATGACATTTAAAAGTGCCTGTAATAGTCTAATTGAAATAAATGATTTTGATATGATTTGATTCAGAGTGGGGGAAGTTACTTAATGATTTCCTAACCGCATAAAATAATGAAATTGATATTTTCTGTCCCGTTGTACCTACTATGTCTTTGTCTCTGCATCACCCAAAGGTTGACTGGTAGAAAATGCCCAAGGCATTAAGTCCGCCTTTGTACAATGTTTTTGTGCATGAAGTTTTAATCCTTACTAATATTATAAAAGCGAAAGGGAGTTTGTTTGTTTGTTTGTTTGTTACCTCTTCACGCTTTAATGGCTGAACCGATCTTGATGAATTTTGGTACAGATATAGTTGGGAACCAGGAGACGGACATAGGCTAATTGTTTTAAAAGTGGGATGTGAGGGAGAAAGAAGGAAGAAAAGAGAAACCTTGGCGTTGCTATTACAAATCAATAAGGCGCAAGGGGAACTGTGTTACCTCGAATTTAACGCGAGCAAAGCCGCGGGCAAAAGCTAGTAAATAAATAAAAAGCTATCCTATATGCAATATCACAATACTCTGTACAATGCACTAGTTGACGAAACTACAGCATTTCACTATCCATATTTCAAAACAGATTGTGTCGCTGGAGGATGGACTCAGACAGAAAGGGACCACGTAGTCTATTGAGTCGGCTGATCGTTTCAATCCTTTTGTTGCTTTATTTCGCTCTATTGTCCGAGACGCTTCAATTTTCTGAAAGAATTCCTTCGTATCCTAGTTTTTGAGCCTTTAAAATCATTTTAAGATTGTTGGGTTTAAAGATTCTTTATTTATTCAGAAGAACATACATTGTTTACTTATTAAATCCTTAATTAATATTATAAAAGTAAAAGTGAGTTTGTTTGTTGTTTATTCACGCTTTAATGGCTTAACCAATTTTGATGAATTTTGGTATAGAGATGGTAAGGAACCAGGAAACGGACATAGGCAAATTTTTATTTAAAAAAATCGTGGGATATGAGGGAGAACGAGGGAAGAAAAGGAAAAAGTTAGCGTTGCTATTACAAATCAATAAGGCGCAAGGGGTGTGTGTGTTACTGTGTTACCCCGAATTTAACGCGAGCGAAGTCGCGGGCAAAAGCTAGTAATATTATAAATGCAAATGTTTGTGAGGATGAATGGATGTATAGATGTTTCTCTTTCACGTCAAAACGGCAGAGCGGATCTTGATAAAATTTGGCACAGAGTTAGATTATAGTCTGGAATAACACATAGGATAGGTATTTTATTCGATATCACGCGGGCGAAGCCACGGGCGCCAGCCAGTATTTTCGATGGAGTAGGTATAGCAACTAAAACTGACACTGACACTTGAATTTTATTTAAACGAAGAAGAAAAAATGTTTTATAATCAAAATAGTTAATAACTTCTTTCCATATAATATTTGTTTTATAAATTCTATTCACCATGTACTTGAGGACGTAACTCGTTGACTAGTTTTTGAAGCGGTTAATTGAATTTTCAATTAAATTGGATTTGACGAAAATTTCCATTTTACCTCAAGGTAAGTGAGAAGGGTGTTATGTTCAAGTGTAATTAATTAATTTTGATAACCTCGTTTAAAATAAATTAGTTGTAATGGATATAATCTATTCTTGATACGATACCCGGGATGGCTAAAATGTTTTTGGGTTTCTATTATAAAATTTTCAGCAGCAATTTTCAGCAGCTATTTTCAGCAGCTTTCTGTTATATGGAACTTGCATAACTGGGTTTTTTTTTTGGGGAATGAAAAGTCATTCAACTTCCCCCGCTCTAGGAGCAGCAGTGGGGAGAGTCATACTTGTACTGACTAAAACCCACCCATGTTTCTTCATTTTGCCTTTTATGTTCCGAGGCCACAGTATTTCTTTCGAACAACCCCGCAACCCCGGTAGGTGTTTGTACACTTACTAAACGTGTTTTAGACTTTTTAATCATACTAAAATTATAAATGCGAATGTTTGTGAGGAGGGATGGATATATGAATGTTTGCTACAATTTCACGTCAAAACGGCTTAATGGATCTTGATGAAATTTGGCACAGAAATAGATTATAGTCTGGAATACCACATAGAATACTTTTTAAGATATCCTGTGTTCTTTTGCCCTTAATGTTCTGGGCCCTGCGGTATCTCTGTCGAACAATAAGCAACCCCGGCAGTCTGAGAATCGGCCAACATCTATTTTTCAAACCCCTAAATCAGCAGCGGGTGAAACCGCTGGGCACAGTTAGTCTAATATATAAAATTTCCGTGTCACAATCTTAGTTACCGTACTCCTCCGAAACGGCTCGACCGATTCTTATGAATTTTTGGGTACATATTGTGTAGGTCTGAGAATCGGCCAACATCGATTTTTCATACCCCTAAGTGAGCAGCGGGTGAAACCCCTGGGCACAGCTAGTTATTATGAAGTTAATCAAATCGTATTAAAAATCGGCCAATTACGAGTCGGGCTGTCACATCGAGGCGTACAAACTTGCGATATATAGTAAACAGTCATATTTTTCAATTGCGTAAACTTAGAGGGTTGATTTCACAGCTTTAAGGGACAATAGCTACCCTACCATGACGACTTAAAGCAGAACTTATTCCACTGAGGGAAAGAGACAGAGCTATACAGGGTGTCTAGCACCGTCTCTTTCCCTCAGTGGAATAAGTTCTGCTTTAAGACGTCATAGTAGGCCTACAGATTTGAGTACATGGTTTTAATTTTTACGTGATACCTCCACGTATTTTCGAGATAAAGGGTCTTGACAGACAGACAGACGGACAAGACATCCAATAAGGGTTCAGTTTTTTTCCTTTTGAGGCAAAAACTCAAAAAAAATCAAATCATTTATTTCAATTAGACCATTACAGGCACTTTTGAATGTCAAGAAACAAAATTAATCTACAGTCCCGGTCACAAGGCATAATAAATAAATAAATAAATAATAAATATCTTGGGACAACTCACACACGGCTATCTGATCCCAAGCTAAGCAGAGTTTGTGTTATGGTAACCAGACAACTGATATACATACTTATATAATTTATAAATACATACATATTATAGATAAATCACACCCAGACACAGAACAAACAATCATGCTCATCACACAAAGTTTGTCCTGGGTGGGAATCGAACCCACGACCTCCGGCTCAGCAGTAGTGGCCCTGACCACTGGACCAACAGGCCCGTCATAATAACTTGTGAATGTACTGCAGTTGCCCATTCCAAAGCGTTGATCTCTATGGAGTAGAATGGACAAGAAACTCCATGGACACTCTTTTAAATTATAATATTTTTACAAAATCGTATTTACATCATTCATGTTGAGTTTATACAAATATGTAAGAACGATGTAGAATGAAAGTCAAAGTCAAAGTCAAATATTTATTTGTAGAACATAGGTGGTAAGGTTATGTTATAAAAAATATTTTGTATCACTATGTTTTGCCTTGCAAGGCGTACAAAATTATGAGGTACATAAAACAGTTTCAGTATGACGTGCACAGTAAGAGCGTCCAGAGAAAACAATTCATAGTCCTATGAATTAAATTCGAAACTGAGTAAGTAATGATCAAAAACATACGCTAGTATCTACCCTCTCCACAGCCTTACAAAAAATCACAGCATATTACAAAAAAAACAACCAATTTTGCCTTCCAACCTGACATTCCCGAAGCTAAATCACGAACGCGCGGTGTGAACTTAATTTATATTTATTTACTAGCTTTCGCCCGCGACTTCTTTCGAGTGGCAAGGTTAGTTTGGCCTAACGCTAACTCTAACCCGCGTGATGATCGAAAAAATATCTTTCTCTCCCCTTTTCTTCCCTCTTTCTCCCCCTTACCTCACTTCTTTTAAGAAAAATAGCCTACATTCTGGAGACAGTCCAGGGTCCAATCTATCTCTGTAGCAAAATTCATTAAAATCGGTTTAGCCATTTATTTATTAAAACTTCATGCACAAGTAACAAAAACATTGTACAAAGGCGGACTTAATGCCTTGGGCATTTTTTACCAGTCAACCTTAGGGTGATACAGATGCCATTTAGGCGTCGTGAAGACGTAACAAACAAACAAACAAACTCACTTTCTATTTTAAAATATTACTAGCTTTTGCCCGCGGCTTCGCTCGCGTTAAATTCGGTAGCGCCTTATTGATCTGTAATACAAACGCTAAGTGTTCCCGTTTCTTCCCTCTTTGTCTGTTTTTTTAATAAATAAATAGCTTATGTCCGTCTCCTGGTTCCCAACTATCTCTGTACCAAAATTCGTCAAAATCGGTTTAGCCATTAAAGCGTGAAGAGGTACCAAACAAACAAACTAACTCACTTTCGATTTTATAATATTAGTAAGGATATTTATGTGACGTTTACACCGCGCGCTTGTACCGGGGCCACTGATCTATAAAAGGGAGATTTTTTCACCATTTTCTCTCCGCTTGAACAGGCACGTTAGCAACGTCATTATTTCAATGAATGAGTCTTAGTTTCTCGCTCCGCTTGTTATGAAGGTCCGGACCCGGAATCTATCGTCTTTAAGCTTCAAAATGGGACAGATTACCGACAGAATTTATTGGACATTTCTGATGAATATTTGGCAAATTGTTTTAAGAGATCGGTAGGTCAGAATGCGTTTATAAAGTACAGATGTTTAAAAAGTGGGTTGTCATTTCTTACACATACATACTTAAATGGTACAGTATGATCAGTGGTTTTGCGATCGACTGCTGCGCTGCGTGCCGCGGGTTCGATTCTTGCTCTGAACAAATATTTGTATGGGATACAGATAGTTGTTCCGGGTCTGGCTGTTTGTGTATGTGAGTTTAAATGTTTGTAAACGCAATCACCATCCAAGAGAAATTCTTAGTGTGGGATAACGTTTAAAAAAATAGTTCTCCTGACCAGTTTAACTGTGGCAGCTAAGAAATAACCAGACCCAACTGACAGCGCCCGTTCACGAACATGACGCATGGATCAGACATACTATATACATCGTTAGGAGGTTCCTCTCTGTGGTGCCCTCACTGCCGATTGCTTGAGTGCTGTTCCTGGTACCGTTTAGCTATTTTTTTGTACTTTGAAAGTTTTTTAAATTAAAAATGAATTATAATATATTTTCTACTTTATTAATTTGGGACCAAAAGTGCTGTACGTTTTGTAAACCCACAAAACTGCGTAGGGAACATATTTTCGGTGGAATTGGCGCACGTAAACAATAAGTTTAAAACTACAATAAATCCTTTATTGTCATATCGTAAACCATTACTTTAAAAAAAAAGAAAAAACAAAACAAGAAACATTGGTATGTTCCTTCTTTTGCCCTTTATGTACTTTTACTACAACACACTTTTACTAAAAACCCACCTGGGTTTTGGTCAGTAAAAGACTGGCATTCTCCCCCACTCCACCCGCAGTTCGAGAATTTATTTGATGACTAGCTTTCGCCCGCGGCTTTGCCCGCGTTAAATTTGGGGAAACACATTTCCCCTTGCGCCTTATTGATTTGTTATAGCAACGCTAAGCTTTCCCTTTTCTTCCCTTTTTGTCCCTCACCTCCAACTTTTTTTTAATAAAAATTAGCCTATGTCCGTCTCCTGGTTCCCAACTATCTCTGTACCAAAATTCATCAAAATCGGTTTAGCCATTAAAGCGTGAAGAGGTAACAAACAAACAAACAAATAAACAAACAAACAAACTCACTTTCGCTTTTATAATATTAGTAAGGATTTCCCATCTCTAAAACAAAAATACCTACTCTTTTTGTTACGACCACGTTAAATAGCTTTCGCAATATCTCTGTAGAATTCCAAATTATTAAGGGCCTAATTACATCATATTAACAGACTCATACAGAGACTTTGCATTTCAAAAACGAATCGAGAAACCGAGTTTGGCGGTTTGTTGAGTCAAAAATCGGAAGGTTTCTTTGTTGAGCTAACATCAGTTGAAGACTTTTCCATTTTAGATTTTGAGCTAAGTTACTTTTTCGTTTGTAAAGTTAATGAACTGACTGGTGTTAGTTTTGCTATGTTTATACCTTTGACCACTGAAAACCAGCGCTGTGCTGTGGGCTCACACGGCACAGCATCATGCTGAGTGCTGACCTGTCGCAGTCACGATGATTTTTGTCGCATATATGTATTTGTAAATGTTTGTGATGCTTTGCATGTTCAATGTTTATTTTTATTATGAGGAGTTCGTGGCTAAAGAATAGCAGTCGCTCAGGTCAATCTTTAGGTTAAGCCGCGTTTGCCTAGGTTGGTCTGTGGATGGGTGACCACCCGTTACATACCGAATTTCCTCCGTGCCTCAGAAACCACGTTTAGACACATACATAGTTAAAATACATACGTACATTTGTAGATATTTGACAGTCGTTACAGCTAGTCAGTGTCCCGAAAGTCTGCCAACCAGTCTTACCAAGGGATATCGTATTACCCAGTACTAACACGGTTATGGAGATAAGATGGCAGTCGCTCCGAGACTGGAAGCCGACCCCAACATAGTTAAGAAAAGGTTAGGCAGATGATGATGTGTGCTCGTCGTAATTTGCGACAAATATATTTTTTAGTTATTTCTATCCTTTCTTTATTATGAGCTAAATATTAGCAGGTTTTTTTGTGGGCGAGTGACCAACGCAAGCCGATAAGCCGTTGGTCCTAACTGTCATTAATACATCTTTGAAAGTCTTTACAGCTAGTCAGTGCCTCGGGCCCATTAGAGATTTTATTGAGAGTCGACCATATACTTGATTATATGGTTTAAATTTCAACTTTATACATCCACGTATTCTCGAGATCAAGGCTTGACAACTTGAACATGGGTGGGTTCAGTCAGTACAAAGCTGACACTCCCCTGCTCCGCCCAGAGCGGGGGTAGTTATTTGATCATTTCCCATTCGCAAAAATAGCAACAATCGTTCTGACAGTAATGTGGCGTCATTCACCGCTTATTTTACGATACATCACATTTGATTAATTGATGCCTAGCCTGGATTTTGTGCTACAATATAGGCTGAAACAGAAAAAGTTCCTGACGCTTCTCTATAGGGAATATTGTGATTGGGCGAGGAATTTAATAAGAAAACTGTTTTAATCTCAGAAAGGTCAATGTATACCGGAGTTATTATTTTATACGTCGTCGGCTGATGAATTTGTTCTTTTTTTTCCTATTTTTATGGTTACGTAAAACATACATACCGTCGCTATTTTTCTGTACAAACGATATAGTGGCTTACTCATAGTTGCATAGGTATTTATTATTTCATATATAACTAGCTGCGCCCCGCGGGTTCACTCACGTGGTGCTA
This sequence comes from Ochropleura leucogaster, assembly GCA_958449745.1. Lineage (NCBI taxonomy): Eukaryota > Metazoa > Arthropoda > Insecta > Lepidoptera > Noctuidae > Ochropleura > Ochropleura leucogaster. Next base: position 2,678,663 of record OY288220.1, on the reverse strand, counting down.
GAACTAAACCGATTTTGATGAATTTTGGTGCAGAGATAGTTGGGAACCAGGAGACGGACATAGGCTAATTTTTATTTAAAAAAAGTGGGATGTGCGGGAGGAAGAGGGAAGAAAAGGGAAAACTTAGCGTTGCTATTACAAATCAATAAGGCGCAAGGGGAACTGTATTACCCCAAATTTAACACGGGCGAAGCCGCGGGCGAAAGCTAGTAAATAATAAAAATGTCTAGAACCTATATCTTTTCTATTGCATTATGTAATTCATAAATATCCTGAAATAAAACTTTTTTTTAAAATTATACTATTTATGCTCAGCGGTTTCACGCGCTACTTAGCTCTTAATCTCACAACGTGATGTAATATAGTCTATTAATTTCGTGAAATAATGCCTGTGCATAATTACAAGTGTATCCTTTCAAGAAATTGCGTTTCCCCATATTAACTTTGCCACACTGTTTTACCCCCGATTTTATGAATGGGAAATCATTAAATAATTACCACCGCTCTGGGTGAAGAGGAAGATGATAGTGTCAGACTTTTACTGATTAAAACCCATTCATATTCCATCTTTTGCTCCTTGTGTTCCCGGGCCACGGTATCTCTTTCGAACAACCCGCAATTTGTTTTACCTCTTTTTGTAGAGGTTGATTTTTTAAATAATTACCCCGCTCTGTGGGAAGAGGAGGTTGAGAGACTAAAACTGACTCAAAACCATACATATTTCTTCTTTTGCCCTTTGTGTTATTTCGAGTAACCCGCAAGCTGATTTACACCCCTTTTTAGCTGTTTATTATCGAAATCTCGTCTTAGTGAGCTCCTTTTACTTGTAATTTCATTTATTCCGTGATGAATGAGTCAGTGTTTTTCCTCGTTATATTTATAGAAAAGTAATTGCGTTCACCGACTAAATAATCTTGTTTTCACAGTGAAGCTCCTATTTCTTGTCAACGTGTGCGGTTGTGACTTCCGCCTGACATTAGAGACAGTCAAACAGTGTCAGTTTTCAAAAAAAGAATAAAAGAACATTATCTTTCCATTTCGCCATATTAGCATAGGTATTTATTGTCTTTGTACTTGTTTTTTTTTTTAAATATTAATTAAATAAATATCTTGGGACAACTCACACACGGCTATCTGATCCCAAGCTAAGCAGAGCTTGTGTTATGGTAACCAGACAGCTGATATACATACTTATATAATTTATAAATACATACATATTATAGATAAATGACACCCAGACACAGAACAAACAATCATGCACATCACACAAAGTTTGTCCTGGGTGGGAATCGAACCCACGACCTCCGGCTCAGCAGTCAGGGCCACTAACCACTAGACCAACAGGCCCGTATTAGCTTTGTGTTTTGTTTTTTTACCCAGTGTCTACATGTCGTTTTAATAACTTTCTTTTCGTAGGTATGCTGGAAGAGATTCCTTTACAAATATGCAATTCCTTTGTTTTTATTATTTCAGTTCCTGTTTTCTTTTATGTATTCCGTGTGTACCGTGTGTTTGACGACACGGTTGGCGCAGTGGTTGAGAGATCGACTGCTGCGCTGCGTGTCGCGGGTTTGATCTCCGGAACAAATATTTGTATGACCTACACGTAGTCGTTCCGTATTTGGCTGTTTGTACATATGTTCTTAGTGTCGGGCAACGAAAAAAAAGACGTAAATAGTAATAATGAATAAAAAACTATATTTTGTTTACAATACATTTTACTTTAGTTTAGCTCTGAGCCAACAGAACATTATTTCGTCCTAAACTCGACCTAGATAAAGCCTAGATGCTGTGTCTAGATCAGATGATCCCCAATTACACGCTGTCGTACCCGCCTTCTTACTAACATCACGCTTGCCGATAATAGAACCAGCAGAGCTCGAGGGATTGTGGTGGTAAAGATTATTTAATACTAGCTGTTCCCCACGGTTTCACCCGCGCTGCTCAGCACCTGTTGGTCGTAGCGTGATGTTATATAGCCTGTAGCCTTCCTCATGAAATGGACTATCCAACACTAAAAGAATTTTCCAATTCCAACCAGTAGTCCCTGAGATTAGCGCGTTCAAACAAACAAACAAACAAACTCTTCAGCTTTATAATATTAGTATAGATTGTGATCAAGAATAAAGTAGAATTAAATCACAAATGTACCTACTAATGTGTAATCTACCCTACCATGACGTCTTAAATCAGAACTTATTCCATTGAGGAAAGAGACAGAGCTATACAGGGTGTCTAGCACCATTTCTTTCGCACACAGGAATAAGTAAGTGCAATAAAGTATTGAGTATTGAGAACTGCTATAAGATGTCATGGTAAGCCTACATGTCAGGTTTAAATTAATACTTTTGAGCTTAAAAAAGGACTGTGTGGTTTTATGAAACCACGGTAAAAGTATATTTTTTTTTTCAAACTATAGACATTTAGACGTCCCTACTCCGCGGCCGACCGTCACGCGACATGTGACACACAGACGACGAAAAGTTTGAGACGATATAATAAAAGTTTCTCTTAATAAAAAGCGCAGTGGCTGACCGATTGACTGCTGCACTGCGTGACGCGGGTTCAATTCCCGCACGGAACAAATATTTGTGTGACCTACAGGTAGTTGTTTCGGGACTGGCTGTTTGTGTATGTGAGTTTAAATACTATAAGCACCCAAACCATATGAAAAGTAGCTAGTGTGGGACGACGTTTAAAACAAGCAGGCAATTATTGTTTATAATAGATCTATGAACATATTTATATTTAGTACTTAAAGTAGGTAAACATATTTATCTATAATATGTATGTATTTATAAATTATATAAGTATGTATATCAGTTGTCTGGTTACCATAACACAAGCTCTGCTTAGCTTGGGATCAGATAGCCGTGTGTGAGTTGTCCCAAGATATTTATTTATTTATTTATTTATTATTTATTTATTGTTGAAGCCAAAGACAGCTAATCCTATAACAAAAAAGTGTTACCAATACAAAAAAATAAAAATATAGAGCACGGATAACTCTTGATGATAAATGTTGCCATAAATAAAAACATACCATTATCCTTATGCCGAGGGGTTAAAAAATGAAAAATGCCTACACATATGCATGTTGATTTGGTAAAGAAAACGTCGGAAGTTTAAGAGTAAAAGAAGAATTCTTGTTTTATATATTTTACTAGCTACCGCCCGTGACTTCGTCCGCGTTACATAGTTACTTTGGGCTAACGCTTACTTTAACCCGCATAAAAATCAAGATCCGTTCAGCCGTTTTGACGTGAAAGAGTAAAAAACATTCATCCATCCATCCTCACAAACATTTGCATTTATAACATTACTAGCTTTTGCCCGCGGCTTCGCGTTAAATTCGGGGTAACACAGCTTCTTATTGATTTGTAATAGCAACGCTAAGTTTTCCCGTTTCTTCCCTTTTTCTCCCTCACATCCCACTTTTTTAAAATAAAAATTAACCTTTGTCCGTCTCCTGGTTCCCAACTATCTCTGTACCTACCAAAATTCATCAAAATCGGTGTAGCCATTAAAGCGTGAAGAGGTAACAAACAAACAAACTCACTTTTGCTTTTATAATATTAGTAAGGATATAGTAGGATGAAGCCTATCAGACCTCCACAACTCATTTAGTAATGGGTAAATAATACTCTTTGGTAAGACTGGTCAGACTTTTAACGACTATCAAAGATTTGCACATGACAGCCGGGTAACGATGTTTTCCTTTACCAATGTATGTGATGTCTTTTTATTTATTTTTTCTGGTGGGAAATCATCCAATGACTTCCCTCAGGGCGGAGCGGAAGGGCATGTCAGACTTGTACTGACTAAAACCCACCCATGTTCCTTCTGTTGCCCTTTACGTTCCGAGGCCGCGGTATCTCTTTTGAACAACCCGCAACCCCGGCAGGCGGAGGCTCTGGCAAACCCCTCTGCTTTGCTGACTCTCTTTGAGGCGCGCGTGAAACACGAACGCGCCGTCGACACGGCCTGTCGTCAATCGACGGACGGACGGTGAACTACCCATTGCTCACCGCCCACAGGCCCGCATCTACGGTGGCCGGGAGTCGTCTCGCGGCGCCCGTGTATGTGATGTCTTAGATAAATTTAAGAAAATACATATGAATAGAAAAGCCACATTGATACATGCTCGGATTTGAACCCCAAGAGAGGCACTTAACCTCTGCACCATCACAGCTTATGTTTAAATATAATTAAAGCTATATTTAATGACACCATCATAAATTTCATAATTCTCTCTAGAGTGAACCCGAGGTGCTTGATCAATGGGGCCACTAAATCAGCACTAACGCTACTCCGTAAGGAAGCTTCGGGTATAAATATTTTCCACATAAACGGTGTGTGAAGAATAATTGTGATGTATGGGAACGAATATTTCAAGTCCTCAGATTGTTGCTTATGGCGAAAAATATGCGATTTCAAGAACTGTACTGATACATAATGTTTTCTTAGGATGTGAATAGATTTCGACTCGTAACCCTTGGTGGGCTTGGACCTCTGATCTGTGTGCAGCCGGGGGTCAAACTTTTACCGATTAAAACCCACCCATGTTCCTTCTTTTGCCCTTTATGTGTCAGTGCTGCGGTATCTGTTTCGAACAACCCGTAACCCCGGCAAGTCCCTTAGAAGCGTCGCCCACACGACCAACAGTCGAGGCGCAGTTGAGGCGCGACGGGCGCGTTAGGCTCGTCGCCCACACGACATTTGTAAAGTAAATCTCACATAAGAGGCACGCCCCAACGAGATTTTGTTTAGGGGGCTTAAATCCGTAATGTTATGATGATGGTAATATAAGAGATCAGATAGCGACTGTCTGATCTGCAAAAATTTAATCACATTGGTTGCGAGATTTGCGGGCTTCAGACCACTGTCAAACCGGGTTTTTGAGGGTTTCCGGCCACCGTAGACGTGGGTATGTGAACGGTGAGCAACGTGTAGCTCAACGTCCCTTCGTCTAGGCCGTGTCGATGTGTGTTTTCATTAGAATTAGGAAAAATTAAGAAACATGAACAGGTTTAAATCAGACACACGACTGACAATGTGTCTAGTCACAGACAAGTGTTAATATAACAAACATTATAGTACTCAAATTTATTGATTTAAAAAAAAAAAACTACCACTTGTTTTCACAAAAAAGTTTACAAGCCTTTCGTTGATTTGCATGGACTTTGATTTTGTATCCTAAAGTTACGAAAATTTAAGCCCAGCATTTCTTAATTTTAACCATCGACAATATTGTTGTTCTCTGTATAAATCTATTTTCGTCTCAGTAAGACCAAAACTTTGAGAGATATGATTATTTTTTGTACACGAAAAGAGAATATCTCAAAATGCCTGCCAAAAAACGGGGAAGTGAATTAGATTCAATGTGTATCGTAATAGTATATTAAAACACTCGTTACATAAGTATCTAGAATATCGCCAATCCATGACCGGACACGTCATTGTATATATCTTCTATCTCACACACCCCTATTCTATTCTAACACCAACTTAATATCAGCGGGATATATTTCTCAACAACACAAACTTTTTATTCTTTCCATCTTATACGACATGTCATTTGAGCGAGATGAGTTACCATTGTGTACTAGAAGTACCTAGAACAGTCCATTACAGAGACTGGTGTTTCAATTTGATTTTTATACAACTTATAAAACGGGCGTGAAATACATACCTAGTTTCTTGTATGGAACTTGACCTAGTATTGCTTTTGTTTTTTTTTTGCAAAAAATCCTTTTTGTTTCATACCTTGAGTTATAGTATCTCACACAAACTCTTATCGAGTACTTTTTTTAAAGATTCTAATTTATGTTATACTAGCTTTTGCCCGCGGCTTCACTCGTTTTTAATTCGGAGTAACACAGTTCCCCTTTCCTGATTTGCAGGTACCTGCTCCCTGTAGTTTTTGCCCTTGCGCCTTATTTATTCTAATAGCAAAGCCAAGTTTTCCTTTTCATTCCCTCTCACTTTAACAAAAAAACAAATGTTTGTCTTTGTATGTGATGAATTTTGGTACAGAGAAGAGATGGTTGGGACCTTGGGGACGGGTCTCAACTATCTCTGTACCAAAATTCATCAAAATCGGTTAGCTATTTAGGCTAGACTATTTTGGTTACTATGACCAAGGAGTTTATTAAAACTACTTGATCAAATCAATTAATTCGTACAAGAATTTGAAAATCTTTTCACGTCCTTATGTTAACTAGAGCTACTCTCCTCGCCCCCATTATTTTACCTTTCCATTTTCTCATAACATTTATAGTATGACTACCTTTTGCCAGTCTAACCAGCCAGATACCCACATCAAACTAATGAAAGATGATAAATAAAAGCCTGCAGTCATTATACCTCCAAACGTGTTACATAATTCATGAACGTTATTCCACGTTCAAATAATGTTAGGAATAAAGGGATCGCTCTTGTTACTGCAAAGGGTTTTTTTGTCGATTTCTTTTTCTGTTAGTACTAGTTTCGATTTTAGTAAAAGACTTGAGTAAATTCATTTTTCTCTATCTATCTGTTTTCTTTTTAGTAGTAGGTAGTAGTGTCAAATTTATGTGGAGTGTAAAATATCTAATTTTTTTTTTCTAATTTACCATTTTTTTTATTATCATTTCACATTTTTTTAAATTGTCTAATTTATTTGTTTTTTGTTTTGCAAAGTGTATCTTTACTATATTACTATCCTTACTAATATTATAAAAGCAAAAGTGAGTTTGTTTGTTTGTTACCTCTTTACGCTTTAATGGCTAAACCAATTTTGATGAATTTTGGTACATAGATAGTTGGGAACCAGGAGACGGACATAGGCCAATTTTTATTTTAAAAAAGTGGGATGTGAGGGAGAAAGAGGGAAGAAAAGGGAAAACTTAGCGTTGCTATTACAAATCAATAAGGCGCAAGGAGAACTGTGTTACCCCAAATTTAACGCGGACGAAGCCGCGGGCGAAAGCTAGTATAATATTATAAAAGCGAAAGTGAGTTTGTTTGTTTGTTACCTCTTCACGCTTTAATGGCTGCACCTATTTTGATAAATTTTGGTACAGAGATAGTTGGGAACCAGGAGGCGGACATAGGCTAATTTTTATTTTAAAAAAAACTGGGATGTGAGGGAGCAAGAGGGAATAAAAGGGAAAACTTAGCGTTGCTGTTACAAATCGATAAGGCGCAAGGGGAACTGTGTTACCTCGAATTTTAACGCGAGCGAAGCCGCGGGCAAAAGCTAGTAATTTATAATTATAATCTCGGCGTTCTCTTTCCATTTGTATGATTCTGCAAGTGCTGTGCACTTCTGTAAGTGACGAACTCACTTTAGTCTTATTTATTGTATTTTTTTTGTGTATATGTGAGTAAGTTGTTAAAGTGCCTTAATAAATCTATACTTATATTATAAAGCTGAAGAGTTTGTTTGTTTGTTTGAACGCGCTAATCTCAGGCCCTTCTGGTTGGAATTGGAAAATTCTTTTAGTGTTGGATAGTCCATTTCTTGAGGAAAGCTATAGGCTATATAACATCACGCTACGACCAACAGGTACTGAGCAGCGTGGGTGAAACCGTGGAACAGCTAGTAAATAAATAAATGGTTTAAGTTTCAACTCGATACCTTTACGCTTTCCCGAGATAAAGGGTCTTGTAGACAGATAGACAGACAACAAAATCAATGTGATTCAATTACGGTTCTGTTATTGGAGTTTACTCCTTAAGAATCGATTTTCATATATAAGGCGCCCGGTATGAGAAAAATCCAAGGGGTAAAACCTACTAAAGTAACGAAAATGTGTCACGTTTTTGGTGCGCACCTTTAGTGCGCAACTTTCTAATTTGGCTGTGAGTGTATTAGAACGTACATATGGTATGCTGTATAGGCGACTATACCTTTATACTATATGTTATTGGGCTTGTTTGTTTCTATCAGTGTCGATGTATTTTTATTGCAATTTTTTTCATTAATTTGTGAATTTACCCTTTCATATGATATAAATCTTTTTTCAGTTGAATAAACTCTTTTTGCGTATAGTTAGATACTCGTACTTAAGGAGTAAACTCCAGTCGTGCGTCGGATCTGACACACACACTTTTTTTTTTCTTTTGTGGTGCAGAACTCTAAATACGACAATTGATATTAAGTATCCATGTTCAAACTTTACCGAGACTAAAACCTGTATAAACTTTTTATTTCAGACATATTTAGTCAATATTATTGTTAGTAGTATGACTTAAAAGCTATGTTAGGTACATTAACACACACGCACTTGCATTTGAAGTTAAGTTTTTGCCGCCCTCTGGGGCCCCGGGCACACGCACTTGCATTTTATGGCTGAGCACGTTCAGGATGGCGAGCTCAGGTCACGCGTGCGGAACCTGGAACATTAATCTGTAGGCCATACAAATATTTGTTCCGTGCGGGGATCGAACCCGCGACACGCAGCGCAGCAGTCATTCGCTCAGCCACTGCGCCAATCGTGCCGTTAAAGCATTGTTCCGTTTTAAAATACGGAACCCCTTAAAAACACTATTCCGTTTCAAAAGAAGAAGATAAAAGAGCCAAAAAGCAAAACGATAGACCAAAACAGACACAAAGAAAAACGCATTGCTTAAAGTCCATAGAGATCCCGACGTATTCGCTAAAAGTTTTCTTCTACATTGTTTTGTACGTGCCGTCCGTCCACATGGGCAAAAAAAAGGGTAAAATCTCTGCGAAATAAAAGTTTAGAAAGCTGAGGTTCTAGCACGAGTGTGCGAAGTAAACGTAACGTTAACACGAGTGAATTTTAAACTGAATATAGACATAAAAAGTAGTTATTTGACAGAACACAATATTATAAATACCTACGTGTGGCACTCGGGGACTGCCGCGGTAAAGCTATTGCATAGCATTTTTTATCAACTTATGCAATAAATAAAAACAATCAAAATATAATATTTAAAAAGTACTTCCAATGAAAAGAAGTCGCAAAAAGAAAAACAAGACCTTGGGTTTGATCCAGCGTAATGTCGATTGACTATCCGATTCTCTATCAAACACGCTATGAGAGCATTAGAATCGGGATTGAAATAACTGACGGTATTGTGTAAACGACGTTAGACAAGCCACACCTCCGTGCCCGTCGGCGTGGGGAACGTCAGGTATTTTTTCGTTACGAAATTTCTGGATTCGGTCCCCGCGCTCAAAGCCCGCGATAGAAGCTATGCAAAAGCTTAAAAGAAAAAGTATCATACATCATCATCATCATTTTCTTGCCCTGGTCCCATTCTATTTGGGGTCGGCGTAACACGTTTTCTTCTTCCATTCTCCCCTATCAGACGACACGGCATCATTTACTCCTTTCTCCTTTATATCATTCCTTACACAATCCATCTATCTTTTCTTTGGCCTTCCTCTCGCTTTCCATGCATCAACATTCAGATCAATAACTCTTTTAGTCACGTGTGCTTCGTCCCTCCTTTTTACTTGTTTATACCAAGACAAACGACCTCCTTTCAATTTTTCTGTAACAGGCGCCACTTTCAAACTTCGTCTAATATACTCATTCCTTACTTTATACATTCTTGTCACTCCACACATCCATCTCAACATTTTCATCTCTATCCTTCTCAAAAAGTATCATACAATGACATAAATGAGCCCTGTATGAGACCAAAAAGGTCTATATACCATAGCATGGTGCTGTAACATTTAATTAAAAATAAGAAATAAAATGAGTTGGTTTAATTCTACGGTAAAGTTTTGGTCATCATCTTTTTAGTAACAACGCTTTCTTAGATTACCTTTACTGTCCCACTATTTGGCAAATATCATATTATTATGTGATATTTTGTATCATTATGATTATGGTATATTACTACCTAGTAGCATGTTGTTTCGTTTCTTTTTGCCACAAGTGCTTTTAATTCTTTGTTTGGTACGTGTTATGCCTGGAAACAGGTTTTTTGCACACCATAAATAATAAATTTACTCAACAAAAATAATCGTCGCGACACGATACTGTTCAATGCGAAATAGAAAAACGAAACAAAAATAACTGGCTTGCTTTCTATGAGAGAGAGACACTTTTTGCTATGGTTTTCTGTCTATACAGACAACCATAGCAAAAAGTGTCGTTACAACTTTTTGTCTTCTCTTCTGTCTGTCTCGAGAACACGTACAGGCATCGAGTTTTAAAACCATTTACTTACGTCTGTTCCCTTGTACCTGTGATGCAGTCAAAAGATATGGCCGTTTATGCCGCAAGTTTCCCTCGGTGCGCCAGTCTAACTCGTTCATAGTCGAGTCTGTCCAGACAGACAGACATACAACAAAGGGTTCCGTTTACCGATTCCTCCCTTTCCGTAACAGATTCCTTAAAACAACTAAAAAAAAAGTGTGTGTGTCAGCTCCGACGCACGACTGGATTTTACTCCTTAAGTACGAGTATCTAACCATACGCAAAAAGAGTTTATTCAACTGAAAAAAGATTAATATCACATGAAAGGGTAAATTCACAAATTAATGAAAAAAAATAGCAATATAAATACGTCGACATTGATAGAAACAAACAAGCCTAATAACAGGTATAGTCGCCTATACAGCATACCATATGTACGTCTTAATACACTCACAGCCACCAAAAACGTGACACATTTTCTTTACTTTAGTAGGTTTTACCTCTCGGATTTTTCTCATACCGGGCGCCTTATATATGAAAATCGATTCTTAAGGAGTAAACTCCAAAAATGATGTGTAAAACGTGCCTCAGCTATAAAATCACTCATAATTATTAAGATTGACAGTACGTTTGCATCGTGCATTTGTGCCAGTACCTTTTGTCCGGTTTTAACCTGATCGGTCGCGTCACGTAGGAGTTTGCATCGACCCTTACGATTGGTTTTTTGTGCAGATAGTTGCTGTGTAGGGCGAAAATGTGTGAAATATTATGTGTTTTCTGATTTATCCATGATATTTGATGGATAGGGACTCAGTAAAGTACTCTGAGCCTATACATTGTTGGCCCTGGAGCCAAGCGCATCGGAAAATAATGAAGTTATAATCGAACCATAACAATGAGTATTAGGTACTGATGCGCCTCTGCTGCGCTGCGTGTCGCGGGTTCGATTCCTACATAGTTGTTTCGGGTCTATCTGTTTGTGTACGTGAGTTTAATTGTTAGTAAACGCACCCACGATATAGGAGAAATTCCTAGTGTGGGGCAACGCTTTTTTTAAAAAAAAACTATCGCAGCTAAAATGAATAAAAACATTTATCGTTGTAACAAACTTGCTAAGTTTATAGGTACTGAAATTCGATCAAAGCTGAATATTATCTTATAATTTATTACATATTTAATATAATATATTCATCTGAAGGTTTAATCTCATATTTTTATTAAAGTTCTGATGGAAAATGTTTTTGATATACGTTGTACTAATAAGTTTGATTATGAAGTTCGAAGATTTTCTTATTAATCTTGAAATAAAATGTTCTCTAGCAAGTCAAGCCAAAACTATTATTGTATCACTTTGACGCTATTTTTATTTGAGGTAATTTCTTTTTTTTCGAATTGAAATCATCAAATGAGTCCTCGGAAGGGAATTTCAGACTTGTACTAACTAAACCCATCCTTGTTCATTACTTTCCCTATGTGTTTCGGGGCTACGATATCTCTTTCGAACAACCCGCAACCCCGGCAGTGGGCAGTGGAGGTATCAAGTTAAAATGTCTACGCAGTCAAAAGATATGGCCGTTAATGTTGCAAGTTTGTATGAAACCCATCGTGAATGAGTCTGAATCACACTTTTTTGGGGTGGGAAATCATTAAATAACTTCCCCCCGAGCGGGGGGGGGGGGATTGTCAGGCTTGTACTAACTTAAATCCACCCATGTTCCTTTCATTGCCCTTTACGTTCCGGAGCCGCAATATCTCTTTCGAACAACCCGCAACCTCGGCAGGCGGTGGCCCTGGCAAGCCCCTCTGCTTTGCTGACATCTCTTTGAGGCGCGCGTGAAACATTTACGCGCCGTCGACACAGCCTGTCGTCAATAGACGGCCGGACGGTGAGCTACCCATTGCTCACCGTCCATAGGGTTTGACTTGCACTTGGCTGGTGAAACGACAAAAATATATTATTTAACTAGCTTTTGCCCGCGGCTTCACTCGCGTTAAATTCGGTATAACACAGTACGTGCTACTTGCAGTTTTTACCCTTATTTATTGTAATAGCAAAGGTTAAAGTTTTCCTTTTTCTTCGCATTTTCTCCCTCATTTCTTACTCTTTTTTTTAACTAGCCTATGTCCGTCTCCAGGGTCTCAACTATCCCTGTACTAAAATTCATCGAAATCGGTTCAGCCATTTAGGCGTGAAGACGAAACAAAGAAACAAACAAACTCACTTTCAACTTTTATAATATTAGCAAGAAGTATTTAATTATTCAGTAACAACTTTATAGTAACAGACCCCGCCCACAGTTTCCCATCCCTAGTCCCGGTTTCTCGTACATCTCTATCAACAAAACAGCTGAGTCTGTAGGTACAAATAGCTGTCTAACTGATTGATTGACGACCCTAGTTGGGTCCCATGTCCCAAAAACTTTTTGTTTACCGTACTGTGCCCAAGTTGGCTAACTTACCCAACTTGTCCCGGTTTAGGGAGTGTAATGTGTATCGATGGTGTGGTAAATTAAATATTGGTGAGAATTTGTGGTGTCATTGAGGTTTACTTAACATCAGTTTAAATTTGGAGATTGTGATTAAGATGAGTAGCATTGTATACAGCGTAAATATGTACGTCGCTGTCGGAGGACCCAAAAAAAACCAAAGTGAATTTGGACTAACTTTAATTATAATAAAATTACAATATTAATTATAATAAAATAGGATTCCTATTCCGATCGATGTTAGATACAGAATGCCTGCCCAATCCTCACATTCGTACTTATTGCTAAAAACACCTGCATCCGGTAAACAGGGGCATCGTATGACGACATGCGGCATCAGCGATTTGGTCTGCACGTGTCTGTTTCTGTGCGCGGTAACTAGGTCGGCGCATGCTTGCAGTTTTGGCGTTGGTACATACTATAACACCTCCACCGTCAGATCAGCAATTATTTTTGAAGTTTGAACTGAGAAAATATTGCTGAATGTGTCTTCGATGTTCCGGATGCTCCAGGCTCTGCATAAGTTTTATCTCTTGTAGATTGTTTCTCGACTTCATCATTTGGTTTCCTGCAGCGTCGTAGGGTAATGAATATGCCAAGTGCAAGTGTACTGGATAGTACTATGTAGAACGGGATCGTTGTGTGGTATAAGTATTCCGCTGGTAACGGTTGCATCTGCAGAGGAGGCAGCGACATTACTTTATATTGAGCGTTGTGTAGTTTGGTAAGATCGATCGAGTTGAAGTTGACTTGTACTGGTTCTGGGTGGCCTTCTGTATTGTAGTTCATCTTCGTAATTTTGATTGGTTGCCCTTCCACATGATCGTTGAGATTAGTGATGGTAAACTCTGGAGTGTACAGGAAACAATTCACGGGTATAGTAGCCAAGTAGCTGCCATTTAATAGGGTATATTCTTCTCGTCCGCACAAGGTGTGTATCTGCGTTGTATTGGGAAATGATATGACGTAGTGTTTCTCGTCCAACTCTTCCATAGCTATTCTTGATAGTAATGTAGTCGCGATTTCGCAGCTTCCGTCGAGAGACTGGTCCATAATAAGTTTTTGCATACAATCTGGGTCTTGCCGCAGCTGGTGACTCGTTTTTTCTCCGCAAAGGTACCAGTTGTTGTACTTCGGGCATTCAGCCTCAATGTACACGTAACCTTTCCTGTTGGTTGCAATCAATGGGTAAGGAGGGATAAGAGTTTGCCTATATTTATTGGGAGCTATTGATAATTTATACAGATCGTATTTTTCTGTAGCAAATATTGGGAATTTAAATATGACTACTATTTGACTGCCTGAATAGTAATATCCGGGTTTAATAATGTCATAGTATTCTCGGAGTTCTAAATCTATTACTTTTTCTCTACCGTATATTTCAACTAACCTATCAATCATATGACGTAATACTTCTACACTAATCATGGAATGGTGTGCACTTGAGCTATGAATGAATGCTAACATGTTCTCGATTCTTACTAACTCGTTTAGTACTTCATCTAGGTTTTCGGTTAATATAGTTAAACACTGTCCAAATTTTGCGAATCTAATTAAGCTATAATCTTTGTGGGCATTTCTATCCAATAATACTTGTAGTGTGTTATTAATTTTAACTTGATTAGCTACTAGTTGCTCGATAACGTCGGAATGTTGAGTCATCCATTCCTTACTGAAGCTGATATGGTTATTTAGTTCTTCAGTGGTTCTGTAGTCATTATTCTGAAGGATTTTGATAGTATTATCGTATCTGATCGCGTCTGAGTAGTCTAAATTTCCTGTAACACTTTTTATTATAGAGCCTAGTCCATCTATGAGGCCTCGCTTTACACGACCCGGTTTCATGGTTTCTAATTGGTGCACGACACTTTGCAATTTTTTTGAAATATATTCTAATTGAATTTCGTACAGCATATGCGTGTTATTATCTAATTTTTGCCTTAAATTATCCAGTTGATCTTGTAAAGTCCTAATATTTAAGTCAATATCCTTAGTTTGAATATATTGTAAAAAGGTATGATAGTGAGTTGTAAGTTTAGTTGCACCAAGCCGGAAGGGAAGTATTCCTGGACCATCGTCCAAGCTTTCAAGTGTTATCTTCTGGTTTGTTTCCTGGGCTGCTATCAAACGAGCAGTCAGGGCCAGTAGCACTCTGTAACAATAGAGCGCTTTTAGGTACTCTTTTCAATCGACTTTTAGCGACGGGGCTTCGCTTTTTAGATGTATAGATATGTATAGGCAGGTCGGCTAGTACGGTGTCTTGAGTATATCTGGGAGCTAACTTTTGACGACTCGCTAGAGGGTTACTGATAAAAATACGTTGGTAAGGCCTATATTCGGTTTCGGGCTCGCGTGTTTTGTTCCGATTTTCTATAATTTTGGTACGATTTGTAAGAGATGACTCATTTATTGAATTATAGACTAACTTGATCTTTTCTTTATGATTTTGCGTATATTGTTGTAAAAGATGTTTAGTTAAATCTACGTCAAAGGGATCTCGCGGATCGAAGTGTCCGGTTACAATATCAAATGGTCGGCACTTCGTAAAACTATGTATGGAGCTATTGTATGCTAAGATTGCATACGATACGAGGTTGATTACGTCATCGTCTTTATGAGTTAGTTTTAAAATACGTAAATGTTCTAATAATGATGAGTGGAAACGTTCCACAATCCCATTATCGTTTGGGGTATGTGGTAGAGTTTTGTGGTGAATTATTTTATGCAAGTTAATGAATTCGTTGAATAATTGGTTGGTGAATTCCGTACCGTTGTCCGATATGATGGTTAAAGGTAGACCATGATGCGTGCAGAATTTTAGTAGTGCTTGTAATACACTTACAGCTGTACCGTCTCGTATATAATAAGCTTGTGCGTATTTAGAGAATACGTCTACAATTGTTAGGTATTTTTCGTTGTGAATCGTTAGCAAGTCCATATGAACGGTATCGAATGGTTTGGTGGCCGGGGGTACTATATTAAAGCATTGTTTTATTGGATGACGATCGTACTTCGCTTGGCCACAGATAGTACAGTCGTTGATGAACTTTGTTATCTCGTCTTTCATTTTTGGCCAGTAATAACGATCGGAAAGGGCCAAATAGCATTCGTTTATTCCACGGTGGTTTGTTTTCCCATCGTGGTAATGCTTAATGATTTCTTGCTGTTTTAAGTATTCCTTAACGTTTTCGACCTCCCTTTTGGCTAAAACAAGGTTCATCGCTGAACTTTTAAATTTATCCTGAATGATAGGTATAATTTCATACATTGCAAGAGGGGGATTTATAAGCAGCGCGGTTTTGACTTTAGGGTTCACGTATTCTTTGATTATATTAATAATGTCTGATTCTAAATTAGATTGAGAAACCTGGACGGCCGTTCTAGTATGCGTATCAAAGGGTTTAGATGCCGTAGGGCGTTTTTTTATGTCACCGACTACTGTTATGCAAATTTGTCTATTAAACTTATTTAATGGTTGGTCAACTATCGGGACTTCGAGTATGGGGTTTTCTCGACTGGTATGGGCTGATACTGTGGACGAATTACCTATTGAAACAGGGTGTTCGGAAGTGTTTACCGCTAGAGAACAAGCCTCTTCATTGTGTAATTGGATACGGGAGAGAGCGTCCGCGTTTGTATTACTCGAACCTTTTTTGTACGTGACTGTAAAGTCATACTCGGATAGTTTAAGCTTCCACCTGGTTAGTCTAGAGTTGGGTTCCTTCAGATT
This sequence comes from Ochropleura leucogaster, assembly GCA_958449745.1. Lineage (NCBI taxonomy): Eukaryota > Metazoa > Arthropoda > Insecta > Lepidoptera > Noctuidae > Ochropleura > Ochropleura leucogaster. The sequence goes on along the minus strand of OY288220.1, from coordinate 2,662,284 downwards.
CATAACCCACTGTAGTGGCTTATGGTCTGTAATGATCTTAAATTTCCTCCCGAACAGATACGGTCTAAAATATTTTGTGGCCCAAACTATAGCAAGGAGCTCCTTTTCAATCGTACTGTAGTTTAATTCACTCTCATTGAGGGTGCGAGATGCGTAGCAAACAGGTTTGTCTGCGCCAATCGTTCCCTGCGATAGAATAGCTCCTAGCGCCACGTTAGAGGCATCTGTCGTTAAAATAAATTCCTTATGAAAATCAGGGTACTGTAGAATTGGGTCATTAATTATTAAGGCTTTACATTTTTCGAAACTTGCGGTATATTCGGAGTTAAGTATTACTTTCCTTCCTTTCTTTAAACATTGTGTTAGCGGTTTCGTTACGCGGGCGAAGTCCGGTATGAATTTCCTATAATAGCCAACTAGTCCAAGGAATTGTTTAATCTCTTTAGGGGTAGTTGGAATAGGGTAGTTTTGTATAGCACTAATCTTATCTGGATTTGGTTTGATGCCTTCCCTTGTTATAACGTGACCTAAATAGGATGTTTCCAATTTGAGGAACTCTGACTTGTCTAACTGTATTTTAAAGTTTGATTCCCGTAATTTGTTGAATACCTTTTCAAGGTTGATTATGTGTTCTTGTAATGATGTACTGAATACCACGATATCATCAAGGTATACCAGGCAGACCGTATTCTGGAGGTCCTTAAGGACATTGTCCATAACACGTTGGAATGTCGATGGTGAATTTTTTAATCCCATTGGCATTCGTAAGAATTCATAATGCCCATTTTCCACATTAAATGCGGTCTTGGGGACGTCAATGGGGTCCATCTCCACCTGGTAAAAACCACTTGCAAGGTCAAGGGTTGTAAAATATTGACAGTTGCCCAGTTTATCTAACACGTCATTAATATTAGGTATGGGGTACTTGTCATCCTGGGTTTTTTCATTTAATTTCCTAAAATCTACTACTAAACGCCACTTAGCTTTTCCTGAAGCATCTGCCTTCTTTGGGACGACCCAAATAGGTGAACTCCAGGCGGACTCCGATGGTCTTATAATGCCCTGATCTAGCATTTTCCCTATTTGATCTCTGACCTCATCTCTATGTATATACGGATATCGATAGCTTTTTGTGTGAATCGGAACTTCGTCGGTTGTTCGAATGCGATGTTTTATTTTATTGGTAAATGTTAAAGCCTCTCCATCTATATAAAATATATCGGCATATCTTCCGCACAAGGTTTCTAAGTTAATACGTTCTTCATCGTTGAGATGGTTCGTCCGTAATCGCGATATAACGTCTTTCGCTCTTGCTGACATTTGATCCATGTCTGCGCGCTCGGTATCGTATGATTGTTGTTCGGTGCGCGTGCACTGAATATTATAAGTTTCTGCTTGTACGGCCCGGTCCATAGAAAATATTAAGTCGTGCGAGGTAGGGTTGATAACCTCTAAAAATCCGCGGTTGTCTGTTACTGTAGTTATACAATCTCTAATAATACAATTGGCCATAGTTTGCTCGGAAATCAACGCATCTCCATCATGTATGTTAATCGGTACCCGTAGTATTTTTGACGAGTTGGCTGGTATGACATCCTCGTATAAGTTAACGTTACGCGAATTGTACATACTAATTGTATTGGTAGAATTACGTGTTACTAATAGTTTATCTTTGAGGTCGATTTTGGCTTCCCATTTTTCCAATAGATCCAGACCTATAAGCCCGTCGAAGAAATCATGAAATTTGTAAATGAATAATTCAATATCATCGTGCTCCTGAAATTCAGTAAAAGTGGGAACGTTTATGGAATAGTTATTCCTCGTTGTCGCATGTACATTAGTGACCTCAAAGGGATTAAAATTTAAAGGGAAATTGCTGAAAAATGTTTGTACCGCTTCCGGGCTAATGAAGGATTGATTCGCGCCTGTGTCGATAAGTAACCTTAAGGGTGGTTGTAAGATCTGAATGAATGGAAGCTGTCTTTGTGTCTGTAGGTTTAATTCTATTTTGGCTTGTCTGACTTCTCCCGTTTCGGAAAATCCTGTTCGCTAGTGGGTTTTGACATAGAAGGTTCAGATTCGTTAGTTAAGGCAACCGGGTAATTTACAGCGATACCCTCACCGTTTAAATCGGTGCCTGCGCAATAAATTGGCATTGTGTTAAAATATTCTGGACACTCCGGGAAGTAATTATAGTCGGGTTCAATAAAGTATTCTGGATAATAATAGTACTGGCCATCGTCATCTACGCATACATTCATGTTCATTTCCTTAGTTTTAAAGTATTGGGTTGGCGGCGGGTTTCCGCTCCTACGCCAGTCGTGACTTGCTGGCTGACCAAACGTCGGTCTTTCTTTAGTAGCATAATGGCTAACGCCACTCATAGGTTTAGGGCCGAAATTTTGAGGGGCCATTCGTGGTTGCATTTGGAAGTTATTATTGAAACGATTATAATTGGGCGGTGCTGCGCGGAACATCTGCTGCGTATGCGATATCGGTGCGCGATACATTTGTTGCGCCCCCGGAAAACCCGGTCTCCATGTCTGAGGCGGCTGAAAGTTTGTAATAGGTCCTGCTCGCGCATTAAAATTGAACGTTTTGGGGTTAGGGTTACCGAGCTGGGTCGAGGAAACCATCGGCATAGGTTTATTTAACTGTATAATATTTGATTTTTTATCGGTTACTGGGTCGTGACGGTTTTGCAGATAGAGAACATTCAATTCTTCCTGCACAAATTCAAGCGCCTTTTCGACACTATCGGGACGCATGCATCGTACACGTGAACCCAAGGGTTCTTTTAAGCCACGAACAAATGCCTGCATGGTTAATTTCCGATACAAAGTCCGTTTAGCTTCTATAGTAGTTTTAATATTCTCGTGCAAAGTAACATACGTCATTATGGTGCTGAATAAATTAAGGCATCGATCATAGAACTCTTGAGGCGAATTATTTCCTTGAGTTGCTAGCATAAGGTCATTGTAAAGAGCGGTCTCATCTCTTTGATCAGAAAAATTATTTATTAGACACGTTTTAATACTATCCCAATCTTCAGATATGCCATTTGAATTTATAATACGCGCAGCTGCTCCAGTTATTTTATTTAAAATACCGTTAATTAAACACAGCTTAGCCAAAGCATTTCCAGGGTTAGCTTCTAGATACTCAGAAGAAATTTGATCGCAAAGATTTATAAATCTCGGTAAGATATGTGGGTTACCGTCGAAATCCGGTACTAAACGTAAGGTCTTAAAAATCATGTCGGGGTCGGTCATTATGACAGAGTCAAAACTCTCTAAACTCAAAGAATTATCTAAGCTATTAACTGTACTATCTAAGTCTATACTAATATCTCGATTTAAGTCTATATCTATCCTACGTGCCAGTCTAGAGCGCGTAGGCCCTTCGGGGATAGATTTCTTAGGGTGAAAAATGATTGCAATCTAAACTAATTTACTATAGGTAAGGAGGAAGGGAATTGAAAGCAACTCACAGAAACGATTGTCAGTGTACTTACATGAACTGCATTTTGGTACCTCTGGGATCGATGTCTGGATTTCTCCTCCGCGCAGGACGTCAGGTTCTTGTTCAGGATACTCGGTGAACGCGATCGCTCACGACGGCGGTAGCGATTTAGCGAGACGGTATTCGATATGAGAATAGCCCTATCTAGCTTAACTCGAGACGCCTCGAGTATCCTACCGACTGCGCCAAATATGTACGTCGCTGTCGGAGGACCCAAAAAAAACCAAAGTGAATTTGGACTAACTTTAATTATAATAAAATTACAATATTAATTATAATAAAATAGGATTCCTATTCCGATCGATGTTAGATACAGAATGCCTGCCCAATCCTCACATTCGTACTTATTGCTAAAAACACCTGCATCCGGTAAACAGGGGCATCGTATGACGACATGCGGCATCAGCGATTTGGTCTGCACGTGTCTGTTTCTGTGCGCGGTAACTAGGTCGGCGCATGCTTGCAGTTTTGGCGTTGGTACATACTATAACAGCGTTGTTTAAGGCGCGGCAATAAGTTAATCTTTAGGTATTCGCGGAAGTGACGCTAGCTGCATACTAGGCATGGTCTGACACAAGTACTAACACGACAGTTTTGTATCGAAAGAATAGAAATAAGGTCGAAAATATTTCGGTGTTTGATTTTATTTGAATATCATGTCCGCCAAAATGTAGGTCATTTTGCAGTTTTTATTAAATATAAAAAAATACAGCTCCGTGTTTGAAAAATTTTAGATATCTCTTCAGTCTATACAATTTTCTTTGTTATAGATATAAAAACAATGAAGGTTGTTGCTGAAATAAAAACTTTTTAGTAAAAAAATAAAACCGACTTCTAAAAAAAACTAAAAACTGGAAAATAACTTTATTTCCGGAAGTCGGTGGCTTTTGTTGGTTTCGTTGACTTTATTGGCCACCGACTTCCGGAAATAAAGTTATTTTCCAGTTTTTAGTTTTTTTTAGAAGTCGGTTTTATTTTTTTACTAAAAAGTTTTTATTTCTACATTTTTAGTTACTTATAGTATTATGATATAATAGTTAAAAAGTTTTTATTTTTAGCTTTAGTCCCGTCTTAGATACAGTTTTTAGTTCCACATCAAGCTATAGATTAAATACTAAGTATCTATATTATGCTTTAGTATTAAACCAATTCAGAAATCATATGCATCATCCCCTAGGGGATACAGCTGATACTTGATCTGATGTAACTTATGTTTCTTAATGACTAGGTGAGGGGTGGGGAGGGGATACGGTCACCCTGCTCCCACTCGCCTGCCTACCCTGGCGAAACCCATACTTATACATGTGATTGCAGCAATTACGGCAGATTTGCTGTCATTTATTAAAGAGTGCCGTTGTATATCACTGAAGATCTATCACCAAATTACTGCGATGACCTTCCAAACCATAGTAGTACATACCATTTTTGATCATTTGTCTTCGACAACTTCTAAAATTTAATCGACGAATGAGTATATCATCAACGTACACGAAGTCAATCTAATACGTATTATTAAAGATAACTCAAAAACTACTTGTCGGATCTTGATATTTTTTTTATGGGACCAAACGACAACCACCAGCTTTCGAATAAAAGAAGAACCATCAAAATCGGTTCACTCAGACCTGAGTTATGAGGTAACAAACACAAAAAAAAAAAAAAAAAAAAAAAAAAAAAAAACATACAGTCGAATTGAGAACCTCCTCCTTTTTTTGAAGTCGGTTAAAAAATGAGAATTTCTTGGTCTTTTTTTTCTTGGTTTTATTAAACATTTTTTTTCGTAGTACTAGACCACTTTTGTCAACTGATTTTGTTTAACTCTTTACTTTGTGTATTGAACCATACACGGTTATTCTTGTTTTAATTTTTGGCTTGTGGCGTGTACAGATACGGTTAACTTTGCGACGAAAATCTAGACGTTTTACGAAGTGTTTGCTTTGTACAGCGCCTTAAGAGTAGACTACATTTTCTTTTTCATCCATTCAACTTACTACAGTGTTGCGTAATTCCTAACGGGGAGAAAACATTTACTGATTACTGATGTTTCATTTAATCCAACGTATTCATTTTTAGTTATTCATCATCATCATTTTCTTGCCCTTGTCCCATTCTATTTGGGGTCTTCGCAACACGTTAACTTCTTTCAATAATTTTAGTTTTTATTTTTTTAATTAATGAAATTTATTGACATGTTATAAAAACAATGTTTGCATGCCGATTGGTAAAATTGTTTATTCTAATTGTTTGTTCTGTTATGCCAAAACCTTAATATAATTTTAAGTTTTATATGTATATAAACCATACCATGATCAGTACAGTAGTCTTATTTTAAGCTATGCTCACTGCTTTAAATTAAGTTGCATATAATTAAGTTTTTCTCTGTAAGTGTTTTTGTAATTCTTTTGAGAAATAATTATTTTTAACCGTAAAATGTGGCTGAGATTTGATTTATTATAAGAATTAAACCCATAATTGCAAAATAAAATTCTATTCGGTGCTAACCAATAGTGATTGTTTTTTCATACAAAAATATTCAGAAAAACTTGGACTCTAGTAAGGATACTGCTTGATTATACCATCTGTTTTTTGGCTGTGTAAGTTCAATATACATCATTGTCAAAAAGCATTGTCCAAAATGGCGCAGTGCAATAAAGAATATCGGATTTGGTAATACACAGGATACACGATAATTCATTGTCAGTGCCGTAGATGCGGGCCTGTGGACGGTAAGCAATGGGTACCTCACCGCCCGTCCGTCTATTGACGACAGGCCGTATCTTGCGCGTTCGTGCGCCACGCGTGCCTCAAAGAGATGTAAGCAAATCAGAGGAGCCTGCCAGGGACACCGCCTGTAGTTGTTTCAGGTCGTTGGAAAGGACTTCCCATTAGAAAAAAAGTGTCTTATGAAAGTTGAAAATAATTTTGCGTAAAAGCGTATTAAAAATCTAGCTTATAGCTTATCTAGCTCTGGTGCTTAAAAAATAAGCTATCCATTGATATTAAACACACCAAACTACACGGGTAAGAGAGCCAGGCTTTTTCTTGTATCTTACCTATCCATGTCTACACTTCAGAGTTATTTTCCAAAACCTCGTTAAGGCGCTGTACAATTGTACATAGCAAACAGAATGTAAAACGTCTAGATTTTCATCGCACCGTATCTGTAAATACCACAAGCCAAAAAAAAATACAGTTTATTGTCAAATACATAAAGAAAAAACTTAAACTAAAACAGTTAACAAAAGCGGTCTAGTACTACGAAATAAAATGTTTAAAAAAACCACGTAATTTTTTTTTATCTCGAAATTTCTCAATTTTTAACTCACCATTGTATAATTATATTCTTATTCCACGTTGGCTATTACTGTTTAATTAACTATAGTGAAACGATTTATAATTTGCATATTTTATTGCTTTTCAGCTTTTCAGTTCTTATCTCATGTTTTTAGGTTTCCTTACGTTTAAATCACTTTATTATCCGTCCATCTGTCACCGCCCTTTTTCTCAGGAACGCATAGTGGTATCAGGCTAATAAATAAAAAAAAATATCTTGGGACAACTCACACACGGCTATCTGATCCCAAGCTAAGCAAAGCTTGTGTTATGGTACCCAGACAACTGATATACATACCTACTTATATAATTTATAAATACATACATATTATAGATAAATCACACCCAGGCACAGAACAATCAATCATGCTCATCACACAAAGTTTGTCCTGGGTGGGAATCGAACCCACGACCTCTGGCTCAGCAGTCAGAGCCACTAACCACTAGACCAACAGGCCCGTAACAAGCTGAAATTAATATCTGTAACTTTTTAGAGCAATAAAAAATTCAAACTTGTGCGTCATCACAATCAAAAGATACGGAGTGTATGCCGCTTATTTTAACATTCAATGATAAATGATGTATTTGCAAGTAGGTTTTCACAAATATGTTTACATGTCTTTTTTAATAACTAGATGAGGCCGGTGTTTCGTACCCGACTACTCTGAGAAGGAACAGCCGAAACAAACTCAGAGGTCATAGTCTCTTTTAAAGTCCAGACAAAAAATCTTGGTCAACTAACTAACGTGAGGACTATGCAGATTAGTGTCTGAAATGGTCTTTTTAGGAAAGCACCACACAGATTGAGTGGACCTCTCCATTCAGTGCAAGCATTTGTCAGTTATCGTGTAGCTCGACTCATAACCCAAGCTCAACGACACGACGACCAATACCAAAAAAAGGACATTAGTGTAGGTCCCTAATAGTACTCAAACCGCCTGTAAGTTTTGATTCGCAAAGGAATCAAAGCTACAGGGAAGGTTCTAGGTCAACGGTGAGCTGTTGACCTAAAACCATGCGGAACCCTCAATGCGTGACCCCGACTCTTAGTTGACCAGCTTTACTACCCACTTTATCTTTTCGAGCTTTAGTACTGATCTTATTCAGAAACGTCAGTCTTTGCTTATGAATATGTATTTTCACCACAGCAGCTTAGACAGTTTTATGTGGAGCAAAGTGACATTTTGATTTTTTAAATCAAGGCAGCTAGCATTGCCTCGTTCGGAAACGCGTTACACCCAAAAATTTAAAAGCATTTAAATAAACAATAATTATGTTTTCTTATGTAGATTATTCAATTTATTATTGTATTTAAACGAAAATTAGTATGTATAGCAGCTGATTAAACTGATATTCAACCCATGATTTATTAGTTTTTGTATCATCTAAGTAACATTGTTGAATAATAAAACATCAATACTGGTTTAAAAAGCGCTTATGAAAGTTATTTCAATTTATTCCTGCTTATTGCTTTATCTTGGTTAGTCACAAACCACACGAGAAAGATAAAATTCTTACTAATATTATAAAAGCGTAAGTAAGTTTGTTTGTTCCGTCTTCACGTCTTAATTGCAAAACTGATTTTGATGATTTTTGGTACAGAGATAGACACAAACTGTGTGTGTGTATACGTGAATGTGTCAGCATGAGAGAAGTGGATAGGGAAAGGTTATGTAAGTGAGATTGTGTTTAAGTGTTAGTTATGTCAAAGGACACAAGATACTTTGCCCAGCTGTGGGTCAGTAATAGGCTGGTTACCTTGTTGTTCTTGTGGGTAAAGTTGTATAGTTTTGTAACAGAGTGGGTATTTAACCCTCTCTGTTGCCTCAACCTCTTTCCTTGTAGATCAACATTGTTTTTTTTTTTAAATATTCATATTTCGAATTTCATTTTCAACAGTCACTTTTTCACTCATTACGTCTTTGGATCTCGGCTAGCAACCACTTGTTCTAATTATTGTGTTTTTTACTAAATTGTACCTATTTGTGCAGTTTATGATAAAAACTGTATAATATTTTACTTAACCAAATATACAAACACACAAAAACACAAAGTGTATTTTCTCCGTTGATAAAAGGTATGTGTAAAATTATTTAGTTTTTCACCTCTTCAACGTTATTTTTGTATTATAGTGTGTAAATTTTGTAATTTTTTCGTTAAAGGGTCCTGCCTCGGGAATAAATTTATTAAAACCACATTTGTACACCTCTACTACGAACTCGCTTGAAGAGCAACGAGCGAGTATTATTTTTTGTTGGTTTATGGCCAAATTCGTCTGACACACTCTTCTTAAAACATTTTCATCTTTGACTCAGAAAATTATTAATAACTCCTCGGTAAAGTTTGAAGACATCAACGATTAATCCTATAAGTTTCAAAGTGTTGAAGTGGCCATCTCTCAACTATTTGTTGTAGCAAGATGGATCTCCCTCCATTATCCTATGTGCTTAATCAATTTGATGGTGAATGGATCGCCGAAGTTTGTTACCGCAGACATATTAGTATATTGATCCCAAATGGCCTGCTTTGATGTTTGGGTGCTGAAGTTTTTCGTTAAAAGAGGGGGAAAGTGCTGATAGTATGCGCTAGTTTGTTTGTTAGTTTTTGTGGAAGTCATTTGTTTTGGTTTACATTTGGATAACAGGGTATTGGGTATTGGGTTATTTTGTTGTCATGTAAATGCTTTTCTTTCCTTCCTTTTCTTTTCTTCCTTTTTCCTTTCCTGTTCTTTTCTTTCGCTTTTACTCTGGACGCTCTTAATGTGCACGTTTTTCTACATCGTTCTCACATGTATTTATAATCACAACATGAATGATGTATCCATGATTTTGTAAAACATTATGATTTAACAGAGTGTCCATGGAGTTTCTTGCCCATTCTGCTCCATAGAGACCTACGCTTTGGTATGGGCAACTACAGTACTTTCACAAGTTATTATGTCTTGTGATTGGGACTGTAGCAGCATCAGTTATTTTTTGTTTTGTTTTCATGACATTCAAAAGTGCCTGTAATGGTCTAATTGAAATAAATTATTTGATTTGATTTTCTTCTGAGACATTTTGCCATACGTCAACGCCCCGTCGACACGCCCTCCTGCTAAGGCCTCTGATGATCAATATTTCTTATAGGGTAAATGATAAATCCTTACTTCCTTACTAATATTATAAAAGCGAAATTGAGTTTGTCTGTTTGTTACCTCTTCACGCCCTAATGGCTATATCGATTTTGATGAATTTTGGTACAGAGATAGTTGGGACCTAGGAGACGGACATAGACTATTTTTAAAAGTGTTATAAGAGGGATAAAAAGGATAGAAAAGGGGAGAGAAAGATACGCGTTTCAAGCGTTAGCCCAAAGTAACTATGCCACGCGGACGAAGTCGCGAGTGGAAGCTAGTATTTTATAAAGGGCAAAGCTTTTCAGCACAAATATAACTACAAACCTAACAAGTTTGCTCAAAAAGACTGTGTCCTAATATACACTAAATGCCTCAAAGGACCAATCCAATGATACTAAACTGTGACGCGACCAAATAACAAGTGACGCGAAAATTTAATTTCAGCAAACTTCAGTCTTTTATTGGTCGAATAACTCGAGAAATAGAAACTTTGGAACAAGTTAGTAAAGTGTCTTATTAAATACGGTTCCTAATTAATATGCTGCGTCACCAATTAAGCATTAACCAGAGGTCCTATCTCGATGTTGCGATGTTAACGAAATACGTCGATTTTTTTAATGAAACTATAATTTATCTAGTAGTATTTTACTTAAATTATTTTCAACAAGCATTTTTAGACTAAGTATGAACCATAGGTATTCCTATTTTTTGTAAATTATGAAATTACTATCTTTAGCTTTGCTGGCGTGATATAAAAAATAAGTTTCCTATGTCTTATTCCAGACGTTTGTGCCAAATTTCATCAAGATCCGTTTAGCGGTTTTAACGTGAAAGAGTAACAAACATCCATACATCCTCACAAACATTTGCATTTATAATATATGTATATATTTACATGTCACCCCCCCTACCAAGAAGTATCGTATTACCTAGTTAGTGAAATACTAGTATTTTACATAACATAACGCTTGTAACCTCCAAAGAGTTGGGCAGAGTTATACCTAATGATACACCTACGGTTTGCCAGTTTTAAGTCTAGGGGACGAGCTTATTGCCATCAACTTAACACAGGTCCAGATTGTGTAACTACTACCCAGAAATTCCCGATGGAAAGACACAATACCACTGCTCGACACGGGAATCGAAGCCAGTACCTCATAATCAGCATTCGCCCTTTCCAGCACTAGACAACAAACATAGTTGGTTAAAAGCTAGACAGCTGATGATTATAACTCGAGAAATTAAAACTTTGTAACAAAGTTAGTGAAACTGACTAATTAAAGTCGGTTCTTAATTAATATACCGTGTTACCAATTAATGTTATAGGCTTAACTTTTTTATGCTCTTTACGTCGAGTAAGAGTTGAAAAGTTACTGAGTGATGCAACTTAGTTTTCGAATTCTGAACGAAGGAAAGAAAGTTTGCATTTGACCATATCTCCCCCCTGTTGAGAAGCGATGATGCACCTTTTGAAAATTCTGTAAATACTATCTTTTGCTTGCGGCTTCGCTCTCGTTAAATTTTAGTTACCGGGTTACCACAGTTCCCCTTACGCCTTATTGATTTGTAACAGCAAAGCTAATTTTCCCTTTTATTCCCTCTTTCTCCCTCACATCCCACTTTTTTTAAATAAAAATTAGCCTATGTCCGTCTCCTGGTTCCCAACTATTTCTGTGCCAAAATTCATCAAAATCGGCTGAACCATTTAGGCGTGAAGACTTAACAAACAAACAAACTCACTTTCGCTTTTATTAAGTAAGGATTGCATGCGCGAATTTCGAATTTTAAAATTTACGTATTTTGTTAGGCCGCATAATTGTGATATGAGGAAAAGAGCCTTGGGTCTGTGGACGGCGAGAAATGGGTAGTTCGGACGGCGCGTTAGTTCCACGCGCACCTCAAAGAGATGTTAGCACAGCAGAGGGACTTACCAGGGCCACCACCTACCGGGGTTGCGGTCTGTTCCAAAGAGACACCGCGTCCCCGGAACATAAAGGGTAAAAGAAGGAACATGGGTGGGTTTTAGTCGGTACAATTCTGACACGCCCTGCTACTCTGTCCAAAGCGGGTAAATTATATGATGATTTCCCATCTGCATTTAAGGAAAAAGGTAAAACAATATTCGATTTGTACATTAAATAAATATCTAAATAAATAAATATCTTGGGACAACTCCCACACGGCTATCTGATCCCAAGCTAAGCAGAGCTTGTGTTATGGTAACCAGACAACTGATATACATACTTATATAATTTATAAATATATACATATTATAGATAAATCACACCCAGACACAGAACAAACAATCATGCTCATCACACAAAGTTTGTCGGTGGGAATCGAACCCACGACCTCCGGCTCAGCAGTCAGGGCCACTAACCAGTAGACCTACAGGCCCGTCATACATTACTGCTATAACTGTTTAGTAGCGGAGCGATGATGCACCTGATGTCAAGCGATGACGGCCTAGTGTGGAACACGCTTGCCCTCGCTTGATCGATAATTTGTCGTATACGTAACGTAAAATCGGCAAATGATAAAGCTAATAATGTAACTTTTATAAAAATGCGTCAAAACAATTGCCATCACCAATAATAAACTACACGCCTAACAAACTACATTAATATTATTTATATGAAAAGAGTTGGTATTTAAAGTTATCAGTTGTCATATAGCAAAGAATCCTTATAGTTTTTAATGATATGAAATTTAGGACAACAAAACAACCCTAAAGGTCTCTGCACACAGCCGGCGTGACGTGACGGGGCGCGGCGGGACGGGACGGCGACGCGACACTGAGCAGTTGTAATGTACTAGATATTACGGACGACGCCACACAGAGCCGTCCCGCTCGACGCGACGGTAACCGTCGCGCCACGCCGCCGCCGCGCCGAGCGGGAATACAAGTCAGAAGCGGCGGGGACGGGCGCGGCGGGACGCGAGCGGCATAGGCAGTATAAAAACAGTATACGGTCGGCGTGAATGGGCGCGACGGGACGGGACGTTATCGCGCCCGCAGTGTGACCGATGCCGCCGCGCCAGCGTCGCGTCGCCGCCCCGCCACGCCGCGCCCCGTCACGCCACGCCGGCTGTGTGCAGAGACCTTTAAACAACCCGATAAAATATTTGACAAACTCCAGAATTTCCCAATAAAAATAACCAAAAGAAAGCCCACACAAATTATAGCGAGCGCTAAATTGATCGGGCACCTAACTGCCGTTAAACAATCCAGACCAGTTAAGCCTTAAATTTTCCCTGAGCCTATTTTTATTTTCAAATTTCATCACAATTTATGTTCCTCGAGATCCCGACCCGCAATGAGGGGTTCCAACTTTGTTAATTTCGCTAAAAGTTGTACACTGCGGGGAGTTATTACGTAGACGCGAGCTAGGAAACCATCAGGGGATTATTCTAAACGGGAATCGCAATCGACTGTGATTATATATTGAACTGAAGGAATTGTAGATGTCTTCGAAATTCCATGTCCATTTGAGAGGGTATAATGTGAGGGAGCGAGATAGCGATGGTACGAGTATGTATGTTTTAGACCTTCCTAAGATTCACGCATGATCTCGTCGTAGCCAATCAGCAATACATATGTATTACTAATACCTTTGAGCATTGCATTTCTGGTCAATTTGTGGTTGAATCCCAGTCCGTGTATCTATGCAGTTAGCTGTTCGTAATCGGATTCTCTCAGTCTTGTTAGAGTAAAAAGCTGATACACTCTCGTGTTTTTCTTCAATTCACAAAGTTAGTTTCCCGAGTTTCAATTAAATGGACGTGGAACTTTATTTTATATCTTTAGATTTACTTGAAGCAATTTCGCTACTATTAAGTCTTTATGTAAAAGAGTTAATTCATGTAAAATAATTAAGCAAAATAATTATAAAATTTTGTTCTACTTTTTTAAATGTAACGAACGCTTGGCTTCCTTGCAAAACCAATGAAGACAGCATTTTGAACTGCCTAATATGTTCTAATAAAAATATTACATTAACATGTTCGACCACTACAAAATCATCAAAATAAACACAAATCAAAGTTCTGTGAGGTATTGAAAGACTTTTATTACTAAATAGATGTAAAATTTTGAGAAGTTATTGAATTAAATGCTCTCTATTTTATTGCAGGCACTATGAAATATTTCAGCATTTAAAATTCCACAGAACTACTTGCTGAAATCCTCGTTCTAAATCCAATATTCAAAGAATGTAAGTTCTTACTAACTACAGGATTCCGTCGTATTTTAACATTTTTAAACATTCTACTACGAATTGAATAATAAGCAAATAGAATAGTTTGCTTCAATAAAACTGATTTTTAACTCGAACATTGTAGTCGGCACTTTTTGTGTTATCTCCAATAGTTTCCCCACGATAACGTTGATATTAACATATAAAGTGTAGTTTCAATGCTTTGAAATGCGTTTGACTATGTCCATGTTGCTACCCCTGATTTTTATTTTGGAGTGAACGGTAGTTTTTGATTCATGATTGTCTACATTAAAATTGTTTAGTGCTTTGTTTGTTACTACAAAATTGTGTTGATGTCGAAATGTTTATTTGTACTTCTTACTTCGGGGTTTGGTCCTATTATTTATGTTTTTTCTAATCAAAATTATTTATTTGCTTAAAATGGAGGTATAAATAGGTGTTAATATTGGTAATACGATATTTGGCTTGTTTCAGGCATGCAAACATGATTTTACATTAGTAATATAATGCGTCATTTAGCTATACATACCAAATTGAAAAAAAGAAATATCCTTATTATAAATTAAAAAATATACACTATATTGCACATAAAAGTACACACCATACCTTAAAGTTACATTTTATGTTGCACGAATTATTGTTGACTGTAGAAGCAATGTTTTATAATTCGTTCGTTCGAACTTTTCGTCATGTTTTAATTTGCAGATAATTTATTCGCTTTCGTCTGCCTTTTGAAACAAAAATAAATAATCTAAAGAAATACTAACACGCTCTTATTAATCACTACGCAAATACCAGAACACAACCTCAAAGGCTTACAGAATATTATGATCCATCGCTCAATATTTACCCAACGAAGCAAAAACTAAATCTATTTACATAAACCTCAAGTAACATCAGTTCTAACAAAGTGTAATTAACTCCAAAATTACTTTATATTATCACGAGCATTCGCCAAAGTTGTTTTAGTTTTAATCCCATTAAATCTTGTCCCTCAATCATAAGGGTAGTGGAAAATGCCGGAATCTTTGTCGGCGGTACGTGTCGTCATTGGCACGTGTGAGGAATCGTGCACGTGTTTGTACTGGTAGATAGCTTAACGTGATCTGGGAAGATCAAGTGTGGTTGATGGAAGTAGTTTGGTAGTTCAAAAGAAATTATGTCCCATAATATTAATATAATTTAAGAAAAAAGTATTTTAGGAGCTCGGACACGTCACCTTTATTTTTTTTTATTTTGTCGTGTTTAAAAATTTGTGGTTCAAAGAGTAGCTACTCTACGACCAGCCAAAACGAATTTATAAGGAAACTTTTTTTTTAAATTTCTATACGGAATTCTAATAATATATTTTCATTCTATTCTTCTCCATAGAGCTCTACGCTTTGAAATGGACAACTACAGTACTTTCACAAGTTACCATGAGTTGTGTGTGTAGTTTCATCTTTTTGTTTTAAACATTCAAAAGTGCCTGTAACGGTCTTCGTTCGGGTTTTTTTTACGGCTTGTTTGGCGCAGTGGCACAGCAATCAACTGCTGCGCTGCGTGTCGCGGTTTCGATCCCCACACTGAACAAATATTTGTATAACCTGAAGCTAGTTGTTTCGGGTTTGGCTGTTTGTGTAATGTCTATTTGAGATTAAATGTTTGTAAATGCACCTGCGATACAGGAGGGTTATTCCTAGCGTGACGCAGTTAAAAAGAAAGATTTTATTTTTGAATTTGAGCTTGAATTTGTATACGTTTTTTAATCATTTGTAGACTAAAATGAACACCAAAAACACCGTTTTTTTTTTTAGAAAAACCGTTTATCCCGTATCTCACCCAAACATCACCCCAAGGCCCTCAAAGAACTCCACACCTGAAATCCCCCATGAATTTAAATCACGATTATCCCTACATCCTCACGGTATAACCTGGTGACCTATTTACCGTAAAATGATTTAGTTTCCAGTCATGACCGAGGGTCACAGTGAACCAAGTGACTATTCAAAGTGTTGCTCTAACGATTTCCGACACATTAGTATGCTACCTTCGTGTCTTGGCGGTTGGATAACCGCTGTGCATCTAATATCTCTGTCAAGATAGGTTTTATAATTTTGGTAGGTTTGACACTTGGATTTGGTTGGTTTATTTTGTTTTAGGTTAGGGTTCGAAGAAACTCACAAACTCCTAACCAAAAAAGAGGGGTGTTATAAGTTCGACGACTCGGTTGGCGCAGTGGCTGAGCTCTCGACTGCTGCGCTGTGTGTTGCGGATTCGATCCTCGCATGGAACAAATATTTCTATGGACTACAGATAGTTGTTTCTGGTCTGTCTGTTTGTGTATGTGAGTTTAAATATTTGTAAACGCACCAACGAAATAGGAAAAAATCCTAGTGTGGGGCATAATTTTTGTAAAATTGAAAAATGATGTTTGACCACTATTGTGTCCGCTGTCCTTTTATACTTAAGTATTGACGCTGCGCTGTAACAACAACATTGTAAAACCAAATGATTTTAAAAGAGTAACCATGGAGTTTCCTGCTAATTCTTCTGCATAAGAAAAGACTAACCCGAGTCGTGCACCTCTTCCCGACGTTTTATAAGTACCCATGTAGGAAGGTGTAAAATATATTTTTTTTTATTTGATATGATTATGTTTTTTGAACCGATTTAAATGCTGTTTTTTTATGTTCTTTTTGTTACTTTTTGTATTTCGGAGCTGCAAAACATCTCTTAAACAACCACGCAACCCCAGCAGGCAGTGGTCTTAGTAGGACCCTCTGCTTTAAAGCACGCGTAGAACACACACGCCGTCGACACGGCCTGTCGTCTAGTAAAGACAGACGGCAAGCTATCTATTACTCGCCGTCCACAGAACCGCACCTATGGTAGCAGAGAGTCGTCTCGCAGCCTCTGTCGCCCAGAGCGGCTTCTGCGGTAGCTGGGTTAGTTTCTTTTTGGGGTGGAAAACCATCAAATAACTTCGGGGCGTGTCAGACTTTAACTGACTAAAACTTACCCATGTTCTTTCTATTGCCCTTTACGTTCCGGGGCCGCGGTATCTCTTTCGAACAACCCGCAAAGCTGGGTTGGTTTAAGGAGCTTCTCTTGGTCTAACTTTCACATTTTTTCATAAAAATCTTAGCCTTGATTTCAGAAGGTTATGTTTTCATTCCTATGTTCAAAATGGTCTTCAGAAAAAGATTGCAATATTTAAACATGGAAAAATAACTTATACATCTTAGATAACATAATTATCAAAAAGTTAATTAGTGTGACTTTACTTAGAGGATAAGATGCCACAGATTAAGTTGTAATTAAAAATGAATTAAAGACGTAAATGTTTAATTTGTATATATTTTCTGTGAAATGCTAATGAAGAAATTAATGTACGCAGAATTTTGTGTCTTAGAGATGATTTATGAGTACTTGCAGAATGTGAATAAGATAAATTGGTTTGTTCAGAGGGTAATGAACTTCAAGACAATGGAATTGCTACTTTGCGTAATTATATCGCTTATATTTTTGGCACTTATATCTGAAATTTGATGTGTGTTACTATTAAATGTTTTCTACATTTCTGGGTTTGGTTTTTATTCTTATAATAATTAAAAATATACTTCTAGACACGGAGAAGCTCGTGGTTTAATAATAACAGCGCTCGGGACAATCATTTTTTTTTAATTTTTGATGCGTTTCCCCACACCAGGAATTTCCCATGTATGGTAGGTGCGTTTACAAGCATTTAAACTCGATGAAACGTAACGGAACAAATATTTATATGGCCTTAAGATAGTTGTTCCAAAACAACTAAGTAAGGGGAGTGTCAAAATCAAAATCAAAAGTCATTTATTCAAATTAGGCTGTTTAGCAGCACTTTTTGAACGTCAGATTACAAGAGACAGTCCCACAAAAACGCCCTGCCCTTCGCCACTTCCTAGTGTTTTAGCTGGGAAGAAGAAGTGGCGGAACAAACTCCCCAGCAACACATCTGTCTGTCAGGTTAGAAGAACCAGATTTTATACAATTCCGATTATCACAATAAATTATAAAGAAAAAAAAATAAGAAATAATTCATTCATTGTCACTTGTCAGCTAGCAAACACCAATTATATATAAAAAACAAAAACAAAAAAAAAAATAATAATACCCAAGTCTAAATAATAAATTAACCAGTCTAACGGGTGTGCCCGCTTACACGTGCAGTGAAGAAGTCACAGGTGATAAACTAGGACCATAGTGCAAAAGAAATAAGCTAAGCATAAAAAAGATAAATATAAATAATTATATTCAGTCAATGCTCGAGGTCACTAGTTAACCACATGCCAATAACAAAAACACACAAAATGAAACAAGTAAGTATATAAAGAAAAAAAGAAAAATATAAAATTACATGACGAAGACATGTAACGTATCAATAAGCTAATTTGGCGAAAAAACATGAAGGAGAAGAAAAAAATAATAATAATAATCGTCTTGAGTTCAACACAGTGACCAACTATGCTTGTCATCTAAATAGTCGTTAATAGAATAGTATGCTTTTAAACAAAGGTTAGATTTTACTTTAGCTTTAAATGCATTAAATGGCAAATCTAGAAAAGTAGCAGGTAGCTTGTTATAAAAAGTTATACCAAGCCTTACAAATGAATTATGAACCTTATGAAGCCGGTGGAAGGGAGCACGTAGTTTATGCTTATTTCTAGTGTTAATGTTGTGAATATCACTGTTTTTACAATATAGATGGATATTTTGCCTAACATATAATGTCAGACTTAAAAACCCACCCATTTTCCTCTTTCGAACTACCTGCAACCCACTCGTATACTCTTCATTCAACATTTGAAGTATAATGATCCTTTGTCATAATCTAGAGCATTTTATTTACTGACTAGCTTTTTCCGGCGGCTTCGCTCGCGTTAAATTTGGGGTAACACAGTTCCCCTTTCCTGATTTATAGGTACCTACTACCTGAAGTTTTTGCCCATGCGCCTTATTTTATTAATAGCAATGCTAAGTTTTCCCTTTTCTTCTTTTTTTCTCTCTCATATCTCAATCGTTTTAAAAAAAATTGCCTGTATCCGTCTCCAGGGTCCCAACTATCTCTGTACCATGTACTTTTATAAATTAGTAAGGATAGTCACAATTTGTTTTGCTAAACTACTTACGCATCGGTAGCACAAGCGTGAATGCAAGCCAATAATTGAATGTACCGCAAATAGCTACTTCATATACCAGTTGTTGCCTGTACTGACTGCATTGGGTACTTGGAACTGATTTGCGGTTTGAGCTGGTTACTTACTGTACATATTCTGGTCTACTAAGCCTAAAGCAGTAACTTAACAAATCTTTAGTTAGAGAAACACACACAATATGTTGGGTATAAAGCCCGCAGTTCACATTGGGCCAAGGTGTGGGGCCAGTCTATTGGCCCAATGTGTAGCTACTTGGCGGTATATTGGCAGCGATGTTCTGTTGGTGCCAACATTGGCGAGCAAACCTATTGTTGTCGGTTTTTTGTTCGCACATCAAAGGATCTTGACGCGCTTCGTCATGATTGACACCAATGTGTATACAGCGACATTGTGAATTAATTATCTTGGCCCAAAAGGCTGGCCCCATACCTTGGCTCAGTGTATACTGCGGGCTTTACTTTAAATATTAACCTGAGTACCTACTATATTGATGACGTCAATGTTGTGTGAATAGAGACCCGAAATAACTACCTGTAGGTCATAGAAATATTTGTTCCGTGCGGGGATCGAACCCGCGACACGCAGTGCAACAGTCGATCGCTCAGCCACTGCGCCAATCGTGTCGTCAAACAGTCCCGCAAAAACAGAAAAATAATGCACTTTTGATATTTCTTTTAATCCCCAAAGAATAAAAACCATCCAATCCCCGCTTTCGAATACCATTCCGTTCGAAAATCGAATAAAACAAACCGCATACAGGTACAATCGCGATCTGAACAACCAATTAACGTGTCCCCACAATCTTGACTCCCACGGGATAGTCGCGCACAAATGAAACATGTATCAATTACTGCGAAACACTTGTGCATTGACTTGTACTTGCGAAAGGGGAAAGTTCGAAGTTTCGGTGGCTGTTTCTTTAGCTCTGGTTTTTGGTTCAATTTCTTCTGTGTACGTTCGTCCAAAATATTTATTGAAATCATTTTCTGCCTAGCCTTTTCCCAACTATGTTGGGGTCGGCTTCCAGTGTAACCGAATGCAGCTGAATATTACTCCTTTACATGGAGCGACTGCCTATCTGATCTCCACAACCCAGTTAGTACTGGGTAATGCGATACCCCTTGGTAAGACTGGTTGTCGGAACTTTCGGAACACTGACTACCTGTAACGACTGTCAAAGATCTACAAATGACAGCCGGGACCAACAGCTTAACGAGCTTTCCGAGGCACAGAATATTTATTGAAATACTACGCTTATATTTCATTGAAATGTGGAAGGATTTAAAACTTACATGGGGATATTTTGTTGGGTTTATTAGATACTAGCTTTCGCCCGCGGCTTCGCCCGCGTTAAATTTGGGGTAACACAGTTCCCATTGCGCCTTATTGATTTGTAATAGCAACGCCAAGTTTTCCCTTCTCTAACCTCTTTCTCCCTCACATCCCACTTTTTTCAAAAAAATATTAGCCTATGTCCGTCTCCTGGTTCCCTACCATCTCTGTACCAAAATTCATCCAAATCGATTCAGCCATTAAAGCGTGAAGAGGTAACAAACAAACAAACAAACTCACTTTCGCTTTTATAATATTAGTAAGGATAATTCTTTTTTTAGTAGGCGGATCAGAAGGGAGTGTTATATGTGTGAAGTAGCGTTACATGTAGTAAACGGATGATAGAATATAGAATCAGTATTGATTGCAGTAAGCTTAATAAACTTAAAAAAGTTTACGTGTCAGCTCCGACGCACGACTGGAGTTTACTCCTTAAGTACGAGTATCTAACCATACGCAAAAAGAGTTTATTCAACTGAAAAAGATTAATATCATATGAAAGGGTAAATTCACAAATCAATGAAAAAAATAGCAATATAAATACATCGACACTGATAGAAACAAACAAGCCCAACAACATATAGTATATAGGTATAGTCGCCTATACAGTATACCATATGTACGTCTTAATACACTCACAGCCAAATTAGAAAGTTGCGCACCAAAAACGTGACACATTTTTGTTACTTTAGTAGGTTTTACCCCTCGGATTTTTCTCATACCGGGCGCCTTATATATGAAATCGATTCTTAAGGAGTAAACTCCAACATCCAAAATATTGAATGGAAAATAAAGCAAACGTAATGGCATGCGTCTAACATGGCATCATCAAAATGTTTAGTGTTGGGATGTATTGCTATGATAGATAGTCGATATAATTCATAGAAAAAAAAAGTTAAATTAAGATTTCTTGTTTTTATTTTAGTCATCTTATAGCTTTAAATGAAACAAAAAACATGCATTATGATTCAATTTTATTTGATTGATCGTTTAATGTACCTAAACGGAACCAGGACAATCAGAATCGTTTATCTTTTTTTCTAAACTCCGATCATTTATCAAAATTATAATGAAGTAAAGAACATAAAATTATTGGCGTGACAATCGTTTCGCGTAAATTTTATAAGTCGTTTATTTTTTTTTTCACATATTCTTTACATTTCTAAATATTTCTTAATAAAAACATAGAAACCAAAAAAAAAACCATTTAAAATACAAAAAAAATAGTAGCCCACCGGTATTGGGAACAGGGACCAAGTTATTGGCGGTCAGGGCTCCAGAGAAAGGAACCTCCTAACAATACGAGCCGTGTCCAAGAGTAGGTACTGCTTAATATGTTATTTTATCGATTCAATACATCACTTAAAATAATGTCTTGTCATGTAATGTCACGAAATCTCACCTACACGATGCTACAGCGAGAAAATTATAGTTACAAAGAATATTTTTGGAGTTTACTCCTTAAGAATCGATTTTCATATATAAGGCGCCCGGTGTGAGAAAAATCCGAGGGGGCGGGGGCGACCTACAAAAGTAACGAAAATCTGTCACGTTGTTGGTGCGCAACTTTCTAATTTGGCTGTAAGTGTATTAAGACGTACATATGGTATGCTGACTATACCTATATACTATATGTTATTGGGCTTGTTTGTTTCTATCAGTGTCGATGTATATATATATTTAATTGTTATTTTTCATTAATTTGTGAATTTACCCTTTCATATGATATTAATCTTTTTTCAGTTGAATAAACTCTTTTTGCGTATGGTTAGATACTTGTACTTAAGGAGTAAACTCCAGTCGTGCGTCGGAGCTGACACACACACACTTTTTTATTACTAGTGACAGGTTTTCTGAACTGAAATACGTTTTGACGTCAAAAACATCTAATTTATTTTCAAAGTTGTCTATTTTACAGCTGTTTAAAGATCAGACTGCTATAAACACCTTTAGGACCCGACAGCTTTCAAAAGCTCATCAAACATCAAAATTACAATCAATAAAACCCTCAAAATGAAAATCGTTTTCAAACCAGTTAAATTAAATTATTTCCCATTAAGGAGGTGCAATAACTTTTGGGCTTCAATTAATATCGTTTTCGAAATTCGAACAATTTGAAATCGATCAAAAGGAGTTCGAACGTATTCAAATTAACTTTGTGCCGGTTCTACGCGAACGAATGCAGACAAAAGCTATTGGCTGTGAAAATTGGAATCAGGTATAATTTTTTTTTTTTCTGAAAGACTCATAACTATAGTATTTATATACAGGGTGGCCAGTTGATAGGCGTCCAAAGAAAAAAAATAGATGCCTTATGCTAAGGGGTACCCGAATTACCCCCATGTATGTTCCGCGATTATTTGTAGTTTAGGAGCTACAATTTTTTTAAGTATTATTTTCAAAATTTTCACCTAACATTGGTTTTTATTTTTTATTTCTTTATTCCTATAATTTTTAGATATTCTTTTTTGTGAAATCTATTAGCGATAGCAATAGCTACCATGTAAAAAAAATCCGTTTGCCTAGGCGTTGTAAAACTTACCACAAAATTAGTCCAAAGTTCAAAATTACCATTAGAGTTCGATAATCAAAAATGTTCAGAGCTTAAACAAAAAATAAGTTAGGGGTGGTAGAGGTTTCTAAATGATCTTAAAAACTTCTATAGACCTTCAACAGACGAAATCGGTAAAAAAATATAGAGCTTGATCGGGGATTATTTCCTGTAATTAGCGTTGATAGCTATAAAGGTATTTTTACAGTTATTGTTATAATTTGGGATTTCTTTATTTTTGCCACTTTTATGATAAAAAAAATACGGTAGATAGTTTACAAATTTTATTAAAACACGTTACAAAAGGTTTTCAAAGTGCCGCCTTACCACAGAAATGCACAATCTACATCTACGGAGGAAATTGTCTTTTAGTTGTAAAACATGACTCGTCTCAGTGTTAAGTTAACGTCTGACAGCAAAATTGGTAATTCTTCAAAAACTCTTTGTAGGTGGCTCCATCGAGCTTGGACAGCGGTCTGGCTATGGATTCTCCATAGTCCACTATCGAGAATCCTCATTACGTAAGACCATCAAATTTTCAACACCGCTTCAAGGTCGCTGCACACAGCGGGCGCGGCGCGGCGGGACGGGACGGCGACGCGACACTGAGCAGTTGTAATGTACTAGATATTACGGACGACGCCACACAGATCCGTCCCGCTCGACGCGACGGTAACCGTCGCGCCACGCCGCCGCCGCGCCAAGCGGGAATACAAGTCAGAAGCGGCGAGGACGGGCGCGGCGGGACGCGAGCGGCATAGGCAGTATTAAAACAGTATACGTTCGGCGTGAATGGGCGCGACGGGACGGGACGTTATCGCGCCCGCAGTGTGACCGATGCCGCCGCACCAGCGCCGCGTCGCCGCCCCGCCACGCCGCGCCCCGTCACGCCAATACGGCGGTGTGCAGAGACCTTCAGTGTGAGCATGTGGTCCGGCGTTCTCAACGGTAGTTTACCACCACCATTCGAGCTGCCGTCCAGGATCGTGATGGTACGCACGGGACACTAACAATGAGGAAGAGCTAAAACGGAAAATTGAAGAAGCGGGAAATGTTGTAAGAAGTAACAGAGAAGCCTGTTTGTTTTATTTTTTCGGGTGGGAAATCATCCAATGACTTCCTCCGCTCTGGGCGGAGCGGGGGGGCATGTCAGACTTGTACTGACTAAAACCCACCCATGTTCCTTCTATTGCCCTTTACGTTCCGTAGCCGCAGTATCTCTTTCGAACAACCCGCAACCCTGGCAGGCGGAGGCTCTGGCTAACCCCTCTGCAACAGAGAAGCCTTTAGACAACTAAAATACAATTTCCTCCGTAGATGTAGATTGTGCATTTCTGTGGTAAGGCGGCAATTGGAAAACCTTTTGTAACGTGTTTTAGTAAAATTTGTAAACTATCTACCGTATTTTTTTATCATAAAAGTGGCAAAAATAAAGAAATCTCAAATTTTAACAATAACTGTAAAAATACCTTTATTGCTATCAACGCTAATTACAGGAAATAATCCCCGATCAAGCTCTATATTTTTTTACCGATTTCATCTGTTGAAGGTCTATAAAAGTTTTTAAGATCATTTAGAAACCTCTGGCACCCCTTACTTATTTTTTGTTTAAGCTCTGAACATTTTTGATTATCGAACTCTAATGGTAATTTTGAACTTTGGACTAATTTTGTGGTAAGTTTTACAACGCCTAGGCAAACGGATTTTTTTTACATGGTAGCTATTGCTATCGCTAATAGATTTCACAAAAAAGAATATCTAAAAATTATAGGAATAAAGAAATAAAAAATAAAAACCAATGTTAGGTGAAAATTTTGAAAATAGTACTTAAAAAAATTCTAGCTCCTAAACTATAAATAATCGCGGAACATACATGGGGGTAATTCGGGTACCCCTTAGCATAAGGCATCTAATTTTTTTCTTTGGACGCCTATCAACTGGCCACCCTGTATAGTAACTATGGAGTTTCTTGCCGGTTCTTCTCCATAGAAAACGACCAACCCGAACCGTGCATCTTTTCTCGACGTTTTATAAGTGCCCATGTAGGGCTATGTGAAATAAAAATATTTTGATTTCATTTTTTTAAAGACAAATTTTCAGGTTTTGTTTCATTTTTAGGGTCCCGTATGACAAAAGGAAGAAACGGAATCCATAGAGGATCCCTTTGTTGTTCGCCTATCTGTGTATCTGTCAAGACCTTTTATATCGGGAACGAGTGAAGGTATCCGTATTGAAATTAAAACCAAATACTCAAGTTTGTAGTCTCTTAGAGCTATGAAAAAATCAACCGTTTTTGTCGCAAGTTTGCACTAACCCGCGGTGCGCGAATTCGTTTCGCAGTTGGCCAATTTTGTATAAGTCAAACAGTAATTTATTAAGTAGTGCTTCCACCCGCGACTTCGTCCTCGTGGCATAGTTCCATAGATTGAAAAAAAAAAAATCTTCTCTCCCCTTTTCTTCCCTCTTTCTCCCCATTTTTTGACTTTTTTTTAGTCTGTCCGTCTCCAGAGTCTTAACTATTTTTGTACCAAAAATAATCAAAATAGGTTTAGCCATTTAGGCGTGAAGACGTAACAAACAAACTTACTTTCGCTTCCAGCATATTAGTAAGGGTTATAAGTGTACAGATTTCATCACCTGCCAAGCCTTTTTCTTCAACTATGTCAGCGATGGAATCCAGTCTATCCGTATACAGCAACATACCAATATTTTTAAGCAACTAAAACTCATAAATTGTTGATTACAAAGAGTACAATCTCGACTAATACACAAATCAATGGCTCTCAACACAACCCGGCAACAGACCAACAAAATCCATAAACCATATCACATAATTGCAACAGTTTCATTTTGCAAAGTTCACACAGTTGCAAATTTAAACGTTTTGTTTGTGGTCGCTTCGAGTTAAATATGTATTGATAAAGGACTGTTCATATTAGTATGGCACGGGCGGTTTAAATAACTGCGGACGGTATGGGACAAAAGTGTGCGGATTGGAAATATGTTTTCGATGAGTTGGGAATAGGTAAAGTATTGTGTTGTGTATATAGTTATTTACGTCATTAGCAACATTAATATTGTATTACTAGCTTTTTCCCGCGGCTTCGCTCGCGTTACCTGCTACCTGTAGTTTTTGTCCTTCGGCCTTATTGATTGTAATGGCAAAGCTAAGTTTTCCCTTTTCTTCCCACGTTCTCTCTTTAAAAAAATTGCTTATGTCCGTCTCCAGGGTCCAAACTATCTCTGTACCAAAATTCATCAAAATCGGTTAAGCCATTAAGGCGTATTACAAACAAGCAGACAAACAAACTCACTTTCGCTTTTTTTAGTAAGGATTTGCGGCTAAGAAAAGGGCTCGTATTATAATAATTTTAGTACATCAAACGATTGAAGGATAAGCTATTTTTGTCAAAGGCTTCTTATGGAACCTACAAAGGTCTTCACGTGGACTACTCCACGTCCCTTCCATGCACCAGAAAGCAGGTCTAACCAGCAGTGTGTGTCGGCTGACGTCTTTATATTTTTGATAGCCAATAAAAACCAACACTCGTAAATTTTGTGTCTTAAAGTAATGATAGTGAAGTAATGGTAATGCTAGTGATTTAATAGTAATCATAGTAATATAATAGTAATGATATAGTTTTTTTAATAAGATGAGGCGCTAGTGACTAAATAATAGCAACCGCTCGAGTCGACCTTTAGGCTAGGCCGCGCTTGCCTACGTTGGTCTGTGGATGGGTGTCGTTACAGGTAGTCAGTGTTCCGAAAATCTGACAACCAGTCTTACCAAGGGGTATCGCATTACCTAATACTAACTGGGTTGTGGAGGTCAGATAGGCAGTCGCTCCATGTAAAATAATGAAATTCAGCTGCATCCGGTTAGACTGGAAGCCGACCCCAACATAGTTGGGGAAAGGCTAGGCAGATGATGATATAGTTTTTTAATGAGGGTTATGTACTGATAGTGATTTTATAATAGTGAAGTTATCATAGTGATGTAATCAGAGTGATGTACTGATGGTAATGTAATGAAAGTGATTTACTGATAGTGATGTCATTACATCACTGATACTTTTGTAATGGTGATGATATAAAATAAATAAATAAATATCTTGGGACAACTCACACACGGCTATCTGATCCCAAGCTAAGCAGAGCTTGTGTTATGGTAACCAGACAATTGATATACATGCTTATATAATTTATTAATACAAACATATTATAGATAAATCACACCCAGACACAGAACAAACAATCATGCTCATATATGCGCATCATGTAATGAGTGATGTACTGATAGTATTGTAATGAAAGTGATTTACAGATGTCATTACATCACTGATATTTTTGTAATGGTGATGATATAAAGACGTAATGATAGTGATGTAATGATGGTGATGTAATGAGAGTGATGTAATTATAGTGATGAGGCTGACTATACCAACTTAATAAACTACTCCATTTTCTATTACCTACAGAGATAAGCTGTGACTTAAAAAATACATGATGACCCGGCTCTGGGCGGTGCGGGAAGGAGTGTTAGACATGTACTCACTAAGACCCACACATGTTCCTTCTATTGCCCTTAATGTTCCGGGGCCCCCCTCTGCTTTGCTGACATCTCTATGAAG
Organism: Ochropleura leucogaster; assembly: GCA_958449745.1. Lineage (NCBI taxonomy): Eukaryota > Metazoa > Arthropoda > Insecta > Lepidoptera > Noctuidae > Ochropleura > Ochropleura leucogaster. The sequence goes on along the minus strand of OY288220.1, from coordinate 2,634,406 downwards.
TGCGTATGTACGCACCATCGACAGGGCCTGTTGTCGACCTGTCGTTTTTCAATGAAACTTTGCCCCATTAGCAATTTATCCAGTATTGTGGATGCGTTTACAAACATTCATACTGACATACACAAACAACCAGACCTGAAACAACTACCTGTAGGGCATACAAATATTTGTTCCGTGCAAGGATCGAACCCGCGAAACGGAGCGCAGCAGTCGATCGCTCAACTGCTGTGCCAACCGTGCCGTCTCAATACAATTGGAAATATTAATGTTTTTAATCTTTTACAAACCATTGTAATCTCAAAATAGATTTAAGAAAAACTAATTACGTATTATGTAGACACTTTAATTACAAGATTTTGGCAACTTTATTACCCTTTTTAGAACACCGCGACAACGTAGACAAGGCTACAATTTTGTTTTCCATTATTATTTAACTTAACCAATATTTTTTAAACTAACGAGCCAAGTTTTGTCGTCATCTGTACAACACTTAAAAATTCCCTGTTTTTAGTGCTAGAATTATGAGCAGATATTTACTATGCATGATGCTGTCATTTATTTTATGAAACTTGGCTTAGTCTCGGTTACGAAGGTTTTTACAGGATTAATTTTGGACTTGGCCAGTTTAAATTGGGGCAAGTAATAGGCCGTGCGCCCACTGTGACTTTTGTGGCAAAGCTGTCGCGCGACAGAAGTGTCACAAAAGAGCGTTGACAGAGAAATCACTTTGCATCGATACTGGATTGATACTTGATTTTGTATCGATGAAACAATGAAAAAATGTCTGACAATATTGGAGATCGGAATGTGGAGAATATTGTGTGGAGAGTATTATAAAATGAAATTAATTTATTTGTTAAATCAAAATAACAACTTTGCATTGTATTGCAAATTACTAACAAAAAATAAATATTATAAAAGTGAAAGTGAGTTTGTTTGTTATGTCTTCACGCCTAAATGGCTGAACCGATTTTGATGAATTTTTGTACAGAGATAGTTGAGACCCTGGAGACGGGCGGTTTTTAAAGTGAGAAATGAGGGAGAAAGAAAAAAAAGGAAAAATTTAGCATTGCTATTACAATAAATAAGGCGCAAGGGCAAAAACTACAGGTAGCAGGGACCTGCAAATCAGGAAAGGGGAATTGAGTTACCCCGAATTTAACGCGAGCAAAGCCGCGCAACAGAATCGGTTGCTTAGTTTTAAAGATCATAATAACACACCTAGGCACAGACAGACCGCGGAAAGCGTTTGTACTATGTGATGAATTTAATATTTGTTAGCGTCGCTGCGAACAGTAGCGATGGCTATAGGCCTTTATTGCTAAACTAGGGTACAATAGAATGGGATGTTTTACGAAGTGATGTAAAAAGGAACGGTGGACATCTGGTGAGATGTCAAAGTTAGCGATGTTAGCTTTTCTTATTGTAAGGTTTGGGGCGGTTTTCTTGAGTAGTTCTGTTTTTCGTGTGTTTCTTGTTCGTTAATTTTTGATGAATTTTTGTCGGGATTAGGTAAGTTTTTTTTGTTATTATTTTTGTTTCCTGGTAATTAAAGCTTTCTCGCCTTTTTTTCATTAGTTTTTTTCGGTTTTACACCTACCACTGTTTGTTTCTGCATCACCCAAAGGTTGACTGGTAGAAAATTCCTACCTATCGCATTAAGTCCGCCTCTGTACTTTGTGCTTGAAGTGTTAAATTGATCTATACTATATACTATAATACTATATTACTATATATAATATTATAAAGCTGAAGAGTTTGTTTGTTTGTTTGTTTTTTGTTTGAACGCGCTAATCTCAGGGACTACTGGTTGGAATTGGATAATTCTTTTAGTGTTGGATAGTCCATTTCTTGAGGAAGGCTATAGGCTATATAACATCACGCTACGACCAACAGGTGCTGAGCAGCGTGGGTGAAACCGCGTGGAACAGCTAGTATAATATAAATAACACTGGGCAAACTCGTGTCAAAGATGAAAAGTAAGATTTTTGAGAATTTATTTAGAGTGTAATTCTAATTTAGAAATAAAAAAAATACGACACTTATTTTGTCGTTTTAAAAATCTAAAAACCGGACCTTTTTTTTAATACTAGCATATTTTAAAAAAAAAACACAACTATAACAGTCCACAAAGTAAATAAGTAACTAATCTCGTCAGAAATAGTTGTTTATTTCTAAGAAACCGTCGATTTTCTCATAGGACGCTTCAATACGGAGCCAGTTCACCGACCTCCCACTTAACAAAATTTATAAATAAAAAAGGAAACCCAATTTTTCAGCCTTACCTCCTGAATATAAATCGCTTCTAATTTTATAAGAAACACAAGACTGAACAGGTTCATAATATTAATTGCGAAGTTAATTAGGACGGCAGTTTATCTCGTAAGCCTTCAGAAAAATAAATCTTTATAATAGGCTGACATGGTATGGTTATGTTTTACGATAGCATAACTTCAGAAAAGGGCGCATAAAAAGAAAAATAAGAAGATTAATTTCCGGAGATACTAAGACTTTTTACTGAGACTAGGGTGTAAACTGACCCATTATGTCGCTTACCATGCATTTTGTACATCAATTTAAGTACTCTATGCAAAAAAATATGGTGCATGCAACTTTAACATTTTTTAAGGTGATAAATAATGGTTTTCTGTGAGAGACTAAAAAGCCAATAAAATTAAATGTCAAAATGTTTTTTTTTATTCTATCTAGAGGCAAAACGTTTCAAATATCTACTAATCATAAATTCGAACGCAACCATCTTTTGAAATAGGAATATAACCGATCTTCTAACCAAAAGCATGAGCTAAATCTAAACATTAAGAATATTATCCTACCATTTCTATTTAAAACTAAGACGCATTAAAAATAAAGACCTTCATTTAATTGGATATCTTATATATAAAAAATCTCGTGTCACAATGTTCGTTCCCATAATCTTCTGAAACGGCTTGACCGATTTATATGAAATTTTATAATATATGTTCAGTAGGTCTGAGAATCGGCCAACATCTATTTTTAATACCCCTAAGTAAGCAGGCGAGTGAAACCGCTGGGCTCAGTTAGTTATTGTATAAAGTCTAGTTCATCAAACCTATCAGACAGTTGTGTTGCTGGGGAGTTAGTTCCCCCACTTTTTCTTCCCAGCTAAAACATTAAGAAGTGGCGAAGGGCGTTTTGGTGGACTGTCGTGTCGGCCTACTGATCATGACGTCTTAAAGTAGAACTTATTCCACTGAGGAAAAGAGATGGTGCTACACACCCTGTATAGCTCTGTCTCTTTCCCACAGTGGAATAAATTCTGCTTTAAGACGTCATGGTAGGGTAGCAGGTCTAGAATCAGACTGGTTTGAATAAATGACTTCTGATTTAAATCAAATCAAATCATTTATTTCAATAAGACCATTACAAGCACTTTTGAATGTCAAGAAACAAAATGAATCTACAGTCCCGGTCACAAGGCATAATAACTTGTGAAATTACTGTAGTTGCCCATTCCAAAGCATAGATCTCTATGGAGAAGAATGGGCAAGAAACTCCATGGACACTCTTTTAAATTATAATCTTTATTTTCCTTTTTATCTTATTTTTACATTTTTAAATACATATTTCTTAAAAAAAAAATAACATAAACAATATTTAAAAATATAAAAATAGTGGTCCACCAGTATCGGGAGCAGGGTCCAAGCTACCGGTGGTTAGGGCTCCAGAGACAGGAACCTCCTCACAATGCGGGCCGTATCGAGGAGTACTGCCTTCTGAATCAGGCCCTTGATCCAACCACCTAAGGAGAGCTTCAACAGATGTTCGTCGAAGCTCTTGGCAATTAAGCCATTGGCCGTTACGACAATCGGCACAATGATAGCCGAGTTTACATTCCACATGTCAACAACCTCGTGTGCCAAGTCAAGATATTTTAGTTGTTTTTCTTTCTCAGCTTTCACGAGGTTGTCGTCATGTGGGATGGTAACATCGATTATCATTACGCGGCGCGCTGATCGGTCTATCACCACTATGTCAGGCTTATTGGCGACAATAGTCCTGTCAGTAATGATAGACCGATCCCAGTACAGCGTGACATGGTCTTTCTCGAGAACTGGGTCGGGCACATACTTGTAGTACGGTACCTCAGATTCAACAAGATTATATTTCAAGGCAAGTTGCTGATGAATAATCCTGGCTACTTGGTTGTGCCTATGCAAATACTCGCTGTTAGCTAGACGAGAACAACCAGAAATAATATGTCTGATGGACTCACCAGGACGATGGCATGCCCGACACACGTCAACCGTCCCATCCTTCATAATATATTTCCGGTAGTTGTTCGTCAACATAACTTCGTCCATAATCGCACAGACAAAACCTTCAGTTTCCCCAAATAGGTCACCGAATCGTAACCAGGACACGGACGCCAGAAAATCTACATCGGGCCCATGAAGAGCCTTGTAGAAGCGCCCGTGAAGCTCCTTACCTTGCCATACTTCCTTGCGGTCATCGGTAGTAAGTACTACAGGTTTGCGCCAATTCTCTTTAGCCATGGACAACGGGGTGAGTCCCTTGTCCACTGCGACTACATCTCGGTGCATACCCACGTCGGCTTTTAAGAAATATTCCCTGAGACTGCACACCTCTCGGTTGTGGAGGGTCTTTGCGTTTAAAAAGCCTCGACCCCCACACTTCCGTGGGATGTACAGTCTCATCACCGATGATCGTGGGTGATGCATCCGATTTGCAGTCAGCAATGTACGGACTCTCCTATCCAGGGCATCGAGTTCAGTCTGCGTCCATTTGAGTATGCCGAAAGAGTACATTAAAACCGGCATGACCCAACTGTTGAAGGCGCGCACCTTGTTCCCGCCGGAAAGAAGGCTTTTTAATACCTTCTTCAGGCGACCAAAGAAACGCTCCCTCAACAGTTGCTTCATGTCAGCCACGTTAATGCCTAACGCTTCCGACATACCCAAATACTTATAGCTTTCGGATGAGGAAAGGGATCTGAGGTGTATGGAATCCGAGAGTTGAATTCCCTCGGATTCCATAATCTCCCCTCGCTTCACATACATGACTGCACATTTGTCCACACCAAATTCCATCCTGATGGCGTTACTAAAAGTTTCAGTTACTTTCAGTAGCTCCATCAGTCGCAATTTGTTGGGGGCAAAGAGTTTCAGATCATCCATGTAAAGGAGGTGAGATATGACCTGACCACGTCTTCTCAACCGATAGCCTAGACCTGAATCCTCCAGCAATGTGCTTAGAGGATTCAGGGCTAGACAGAACCAAAGTGGACTCAAACTGTCGCCCTGAAATATTCCCCGTTTAATCCATACAGGCTCATCGTTCCCCTGGATTTGTCGACATCCTGGATATCGAAGTACCGTCCTCCATTGTCCCATACACGACTCAAGAAAGGCGCGTAGGGTTGCATCTATCTTGTACAACTCCAGCACCCTCTTGAGCCATGTATGTGGCACTGAGTCGTAGGCCTTCTTATAATCAATCCAACATGTCGACAAATCCTTGCGGGATCGACGAACCTGTTGGCTAATGGCCATGTCGATGAGGAGTAGCTCCTTAGTACCGCGGGACCCGTTCTTACATCCATTTTGAGAGACAGACATAATAGAGTTACTGTCAATGTGTTTGTTAATTTTCATTCTCAAAATGGACGTAAGAAGTTTATAGACCGTCGATAAACACGTGATCGGCCTATAATTCTTGGGTTCCGCGGGACTACCTGACTTATAGAGCAGGTGGGTAACGCCTGTTGTTAAGAACTGTGGCAGAGATCCGGACTCTAGGCATGACTGAAATTGCGATGCCAGGCGAGTGTGTGAACTACTGAACCATTTTAACCAAAAGTTATGCAGTCCATCCGGTCCCGGAGATTTCCAGTTCGGGAACGGACGGACAGCTCTGGCTATGTCTGATGGTGTAATTAAAATTGGCTCCATCTCTGGTATAGTTTCACACACTCGCTCGGTATCACGCATCCAGTCAGCCTCAGTATGACAGACGGGCACCGACCAGATGCTGCGCCAGAAAGAACTTGTGGCTACATCATCCGGGCGGCACACGTCAGTCACACTTTGTTCGGGTCGCTCCCAAGCTCTGTATACCCACCTCTCATCGCTCCGGAACATGCGATTCTGCGAATACCGATCAACCCGCCGCTTATACCGCCGAATACGGTTTGCCCATGCATAAACTTTTTGCTTCAGGAAGTCGATGCGCTCTGTGGCATGAGACATATATTCTTGAGGACTGATTCCAGTCCCCGAGAATGCCCGTCTCACAAAGCGCATCACACGTGGTCTTGTATTACCCTCCCTGAAGCAGTTTAGTTTACCGATGAGTACCCTGGCCTCGTCGATACGGCGCTCGATCCTGCACTGCCAGGCTGGTACGGATGGTTTTGGTCGAGTAGCTACGTCACTGTTTTGGAATGTGACGTTAGCTACACGACATACCGCAACAGCCCCACAATACAGGATCGAGTGTGTATCAACGAGATTCTCGCTGCTCTCAAATAAATTCTTGAGCTGCGAGTCCAGGGCACACACCAGCGCCCTATTTTTCTTATGCATGGGTAACCGTGGTAATCGGGGCCTAAGTTCGGCTGGAGTGGATCGATAGTCGCGAAGCGCATCCTCCAGTGCGCTCCTCAATCGGTCGTTGCACTGGCTACTTACCGTAGCAACCCTATCATCTTCCTCTACAACAGCGAGGTTGGACCGCGGCTGCGTCACACTAATTGCTGTCGCTTGCAACGCGGTTTGTGGCGTAGTTAAGATGACACGGTTGTTAAGTACTTCTGAGCGCAGCCTATCAAGCGCAGCATCGTCCAACAAGTGATTGCGTTGGATGACCCGCACCTGATCCGACAGTCGTTGGGCCGAAACGTTGATGGTTGGTTCTAGGTCCTGGAACAGAGACAGCATCCTAACACGGTACGCAGTGAGGTTAGTTCCCCCCTCTGTAGACTCATAATATGCGCGCATGACATTCGCGTTGATAAACGAAGTCCATCGCATGCGCGACACATTTCCACCGGCAGCGGGGACCCTGATCGGAGCCTGTTGGCCCCTAGATCCCAAGCCCGCTGGTGGCCGTCCTCTTCCTCGTCGTTGTCGTGTTGGTGGTGGTGGCGACGATGGCGGGGAGAAAAACTCGTCACTCGAGCTCGACGCAACTGCAGCGACCGGCGACACGGCGCTCACACGTGTAGCGCATCCCGGCGGCTGCGAGGCGGAGCTGAGCGGCGAGTCCGGAGATGGTGGGAGTGCCTGCTGTATTTGGGCCCGGCGTCTTGTTAGCATGTGGCGGTTGACGTATAAGCAACTTTATGTTTCTTAAAATTTCGTTCGTTTCGTTTCATTTTGTATTTTTTTTTATTCTATTGCTTTTTAATGTTAATTTTAATTGATTTGTCTTCGTTCTTGCGTAAAATTATTGTTATTAAATTAAATAGAAAAAAATTCGGAGATGAAAAACGTCACGTCAATTTGACAGTCGGGCCACAGATTATAAATTATAATTAAATTATAATATTATTACAAAATCGTATTTACATCATTCATGTTGATATTATCCAAATAATATGTGAGAACGATGTAGAAAGACGTGCACAGTAAGAGCGTCCAGAGTAAATAAAAAGCTAAATTTAATTTAATATCTAAATAAATTGAATGATTTTGAATCATATTCAAATCGAACTAAGGTTTCTAGGAATACTATCGATCTTGCAACCATAACAATCAGACCACTCTATATTGACTTGGCTCACGAGGCTGTCGACATGTGGGATGTGGCCACAGCGATCATTGTGCCGATAGTCATATCTGCTAATGACTTAATTGCCAAGAGCCTCGTCCAATACCTGAGGATGCTCTCGTTAGGCAGCTGGATCAAGATACAGAAAGCGGGACTCCTGGACGCGGCTCGTATTGTTATGGGTTTCCTTTTTCTGGAGCCCTGACCGCCGGTAGCTTGGACCCTGTTCCCGATACCAGTGGGCTACATTTTTTTGTATTTTTTAATGTTTTTAGGTATTTAAACATATATTTTTGAAATTTAATTTATATGTTTTTAAATGAATAAACGAAATAAAAAACCAACTCTAAACCTTTTAAATTCACAATTTAAATTTCAAAACGTATGTAGAATAAGTCAGGTAGTTTTAAAGTTTTAATTGAGGATTTCAGCCCAGTCGAGTTGACATTATCAACCAAAACTGACCTTTAATCAAGAGTTCACCGGGTCCGAACCAAAGAGGCTTATTAGTAAAACGAGCTGGCGCCCGCGGCTTCGCCCACATGATATAAAAAAGTCCTATATGTTATTCCAGACCATAATCTACCTCTGAGCCAAATTTTATTTTGATGTGAAAAAGTAACAATCATCCATACATCTATCCATCCTCACAAACATTCGCATTTATAATATTAGTAGGAAGTAAGATTGCTTCGTTGTCGCGGTTGCGAGTGCGACTGCTCAGCACGGGATCTTGGCTTCAATTCCTGGGTCAGGCAAAAAGTGCTATTGCGTTTATCCACTAACCTTTGCCATTATTCCGCCTAGAGTTTGGAAATTGGCGGTAATGGTTGGCCCTTGTGCTTCGAAAAGCACGTTAAGCCATAGATCCTGCGCCATATCTCTCTCCTGTCATGTCGGATATGACGCAATATATGACGGGCCTGTTGGTCTAGTGGTTAGTGGCCCTGACTGCTGAGCCGGAGGTCGTTGGTTCGATTCCCACCCAGGATAAACTTTGTGTGATGAGCATGATTGTTTGTTCTGTGTCTGGGTGTGGTGTGATTTATCTATAATATGTATGTATCTATAAATTATATAAGTATGTATATCAGTTGTCTGGTTACCATAACACAAGCTCTGCTTAGCTTGGGATCATATAGCCGTGTGTGAGTTGTCCCAAGATATTTATTTATAGTATCTCCCGCGCAAATGGCTAATTTCTGCTTTGATTGACATCTCTGTTGCATTCGTGGCCGAAAATGACCAGGATAAATAGCTCTATTTCAAAGCTAAGCTAAAGCATCAAGTCCATTATCACTCAGATCCAGCCTGTCCCTTTGCTGTCCTCCCTTAGCGACGCCCTAAGCCGAGGCTCGTACCCCACAGGGAGTGCCCTTAGCGCGAGTCGCTTGGTTTATTATTTTTTTGCTGTGGCTGTTTACCCTGGCTGGAGGTCTTAATTTTTAAGGCATCCACAGGAATCGACCCGTTAAGTAGACGACAACCTTCTTAGTTGAACTGCGAGATGCTATTTCGAAAAAAATCCAAATCCATCAATCAATTTACAAATTCAATCCAAAAAAAAGTTTAGTAGTAGTAAAAATGATATCTCACATGAATTTAATCGAGTATTCATTTTTCATTGTTACAAAAAGATTAGTAGATCATCCATATCGACATAGAGAAAAAATATGTAATAGACGATAACTCATAAATTACTTACTACAAGCAATATAAATAAAATTGACATGGGTGGTTCCGTATCAATTTCACCTGGGAAGTAGACCATTCTTACTAATATTTTAAATACGAGAGTGAGTTTGTTTGTTTGTTACGTCTTCATGCCTAAATATCCAAACCGATTTTGATCAATTTTGATAGGTACAAAGATAGTTCGGGCCCTGGAAACGGACAAAGGCTATTTTTTTAAGTGAGAAAAGGGGTAGAAAGAGGGAAGAAAAGGGGAGAAAAAAATATTTTTGTTTGATCATCACGCGGGTTAAAGTTAGCTTTAGCCCAAAGTAACTATGCCAAGTCGCGGGCGGAAGCTAGTATAAGATAAAAAAAAAATTGCAAATCGGTCCAGGCGACTTTGAACAATCGGTGAACATACATAAAAAAAGATTCCAAAGAATTGAGAACTTCCTCCTTTTTTGAAGTCGGTTAAAAACAAAATATCAACAACATTACTACCTATGTAACAGCTTATTTCCTACTGTGCACTGTTTTCTGGAAAACTATAAACGCTGTATTTCTCTGTAGTTAACAATTGAACCGGTATGTCGCTTAGTTGAAATACCCTGCTTTCAGTATTTTAAATAGAACGGATAAAGTCCGGATTTAAGTTGCAGCTGCAGCGACACAAGTTCAGTTTCAGCAATACCTTACAATTTTAGTTCAGTCGCTGTTAACTATGATTTGTGAGTTCAGAAGAAAGTACACACAACGAAATAGATAAGTATGTAGAGTGTATCCACAACAATTATGGGTTCTAGACAAAATTACGTGTGTAGTGTTACAATAACTTTTTGTCGTACATTTATTTATTTTTTTAACATATAATTACATTTTTAAATATTTCAAAAAAGCATAAAAAACATTTAAAAATATAAAAACATAATAACTTTTATTATTATTATTTACAAGAAGGCTGATATTTTTTTGTTAAAAAGGTAAACGTAGATTTTATACCATATCCCATAATAACCTGTTTAAAAAATATTTAAATGAGATTGGGTAGCTTACGGACAAGAAACTGACAATGGAACAAATTGCAGAAAAGATAAATGCTGGATTCGGTGATGACTTGAATTGTATCTTCAACGAAATCACGTCAGATATTTCAAAGTTAGTTTCAAAGTAAGTCATTTCAGATGCTGGTTTGAAATGGGATTGGGTATATCACGATAGCTATATACTCAGGCCCCGGAACAAAAAGGGCAAAATATGGAATATGAGTGGGTTTTGGTCAGTAAAAGTCTGACATCGAATAACCCACCAACTACCTGAAAAAAAAATGCCAAAGAGGATAATTTTAATTTTAGAATGCCCAATTGACTGGTTCTAGTTTAATGACAAATCCATTGTTCAACGACTAAGTAATTGAAATGCCATTTAATCATTCCAACTAGTATCCAATTAATTTTAAATCAAACCAAACATTGAATGAAAACCATTTCAACGTTTTGTAATTTGTGTTGAGTGCTATTTATTTATTCGACCTAACTATCTCTGTAATCTGTAACTTAAATGTTATAATATTGTGTTATGAGGTTAAATCTGAAACTACTAAACCGATTTAAACAAAACTTTTTCGGACTTTCGAACTTTTTACAAAGTTGGTAAAAAAGACGATAAAACAAAAAAAAAGTTACCGAATTCTAAAAGTAAATTTATGTTCCGTCTTTTTAATGTTTTTTTGGAAAAAAATAGTTTTTTATTTCAACATTTTTATTTGTGATAATTATGATGGTACCTCATAAATTCTTATCAAGTATTCATTTTACATTGATACTAAAAGACATGAGATATCCCTTACATTAGAAGAAAAAATCTGTAACATATAACTCATAAACAAGCAAAGCACTAAACTTTAGGAAAAGTGCAGCAACCCATGACCTTTCACATAACTTTAATGGGCTATATCTTTGTAATATTTTGTCTAATAAAAAAAAAATACGTATCTTTTATTTTAGAATAATCTAAAAGATAGACTAATATTTTTTTTAACGAAACTAGCCTACTGACGAATAAATCAAATAAATAAATAACATACAAAAAATATATTTACATTCCGATTGAGAACCTCCTTCTTTCAAGTCAAAAAACAAAAGTCACGCATTATTTGGTATTTCATTTTACATACCATCAAGTAGGTATAAGATCAAAACCAAAAGCCACTTATTTAAACTAGGCTGATAATTCATCAGCACTTTTTAAACGTCAAATTACAAGAGACAGTCCCACAAAATGTTCGCTCTTCGCCACTTCTTGAAGGATAATTAAAAATAAATAAATAAATATCGTGGGACAACTCACACACGGCTATCTGATCCCAAGCTAAGCAGAGCTTGTGTTATGGTAACCAGACAACTGATATACATACTTATATAATTTATAAATACATACATATTACAGATGAATCACACCCAGACACAGAACAAACAATCATGCTCATCACACAAAGTTTGTCCTGGGTGGGAATCGAACCCACGACCTCCGGCTCAGCAGTCAGGGCCACCAACTGCTAGACCAACAGGCCCGTCAAATAACCAAAACTAATCATCCCGAAACCATATTAATGCCAAAACAATGAATTCAACATTTTCCTATAAAACTTTTTCCTTAGGTATACTATCGCTCGTTTCAGTTTTGAAAAGTTCACCATACTTCTGATTCCTGGCGCCGAAGCACCTGAAATGAATCCAACTTTTCTAATTTTCTGCAACTTATAAATTCCGATTGCGAGAAGGTATGTGTCGATAATTAAAGCGAATTGTTCGAGTTTGGATAGCTGAAATATGTTTTTAAAATGTTTAATTTCTAGTGGTTTTTAAGACTGAGAAATTTGAAATATAATAGGTAGTTTATGAAAAAACAAAAGCGACTCATGACTCATTACTAGTATTATAAAAGCGAAAGTGAGTTTGTTTTACGTCTTCACGCCTAAATGGCTAAACCGATTTTGATGAATTTTCGTACAGAGATTGTTGGGACACTGGAGCCAAAAAATAGTAGTAATAATGTCCGTCACAGGCTCTTTAAAAAAAAAGATTGAGATACTTATAATAAATGAGAATATAAAAAATATAGATAATTTGCAAATAAAGAAATACGTGTCCCTTATTTTTGAATAATCTAAAAGTCGGACTAAATAGAATGTAATAACTTTGACCCTAGCAACTACTCTATTGAGTATATGGTTTTAATTTAAATTCGATACTTGAACGCCTTCCCGAGATAAATGATCTTGACAGATAGACAGACAAACAACAATGTGATCCAATAAGGGTTCCATTTTTTCCTTTTAAGATACGGATCCCTGAAAAAACCAACTCCACTGTCAACGAAACGAAACTGATAGCAATAAAGTACCAAGCTAAGCAACACACATTAAACAAAATTAAAAGCACAAACGCAACACCCCAGTGCCTCCGTATTCTCTACGTCTTCCATTTTAGCAGAAAACTAGTTTAATTGGTTAATCCCATTAAGGTGTATCGCATTAGATACCGTCTGAGGTTTCAATTAGATGTGTTGAACAGTGTACTGCCATGGAGTAGATAGAGTACAGAAGGATGACGTCATACGTACGTGTAGCTTTTATTTAACACAATTTCCATTAGAAATTGCAAAAACTATAGAAATTACTTTTATTCTTATACGAGCAGTAGTGCTACCGAAGAAGGTGGTTGGACTTTGAGGGACGGAACTTCAAACCAACCTAACCATCTTGGACGCGGGTCTGTGCACGGTGAGTAATGGCTAGCTCATCGTCCGTCAGTCTAGTGACGCTAGGCCGCGTTCGTGTATCACGCGCGCCTCAAAGATATGTCAGCGAAGCATAGGGGCCCACCAGGGCTACTGCCTGCCGGGGTCGCGGGTTGTTCGAAAGAGAGACAAAGCCTCGAAACACAAAAGGCAAAGAAAGAACATGAATGGGTTTTAGTCCGTACAAGTACGCCCAATGCGAGAGGAATTATTTGATGAATTCCTTTCCAGAACAAATAAACCTTATCAATGATATTACACTTTTAGGTACACTGTTCATGACCTTTATGTGACTTAAATCACTGCACACGCACGTTTACTGTCATTCGCAAAAGTTGAGGTAAGTCGCAGCATGCTCGATATTGGGTGTTTCATTCGTTTTTTTTTCACAAACGTTGTCACTAGACGCGCTTGTAGCATAGACGTCAATTTATGTTGATCCTAGAATCTCTTGGAGTGTGTTCGGCACTCTTTTCATTAAACACTTGTTTTTTTTTGTTATTTTATATTATGACGCTGTTTTCCTACAAATGCCATTCCTTCTTATTTATTTTACAAATAGAAACAATTTTTTTAGGGTTTTGTACCTCAAAAGGAAAATTAAGACCCTTATTGGACCACTTTGTCGCCCTGTCTACCTGTCGGTCAAGACCCTTTATCTCATGAACGAGTGAAGGTATCGACCCTTGGAGTTGTGGAAAATCATATCTCTAAATTTACGCAGTCAAAAAATAACATGGCCGCTCTTTAACAAGCTAATGATGCCGTTTTTCTACAAATACTAAATTGCTTTTTATTTATTTCACGAAAAGAAATCCATTTTTTTTTTACTCATTGCGGTTTCACTGGATCTATAGATGTGACATTCTGTATCTAACTACTCTGTGTAACGAGGATGCGACATCCAGTCCTTAATTGTTACAACATTTCCGTTATTGAGTTTGGCTGTGTGGTTAGAGTTTGGTGATATTATTTTCAATGTGTAGGTATTTCAACAGTGACAACGGTATTCTGAGAACAGTGGCGGAAACTTCCTAAACGATCAATTATGTTTATTTTAGAAGTAGGTTTTTACAAATACTTTAACACGTTTCTTTTTTAAACTAGTTTGTGCCGACTACTCTGAGAAGAAACATCCCAAACAAACTCAGAGAGATTTGTAACTCTCGTAATTTATATTTTAACTAGCTTTTGCCCGCGGCTTCGCTCGCGTTAAATTCGGGGTAACACAGTTCCCCTAGCGCCTTATTGATTTGTAATAGCAACGCTATGTTTTCCCTTTTCTTCCCTCTTTCTTCCTCACATCCCACTTTTTTCAAAAAAATATTAGCCTATGTCCGTCTCCTGGTTCCCATCTATCTCTTTACCAAAATTCATCAAAATCGGTTTAGCCATTAAAGCGTGAAGAGGTAACAAACAAACAAAGTACTCACTTTCGCTTTTATAATATTATAGTAAGGATAACCATACATCTAACATCTATTCAATATATATTCATCTATTTGACGACACGGTTGGTGCAGTGGCTGAGCAATCTACTCCTGCGCTGTGTGTCGTGGTTTCGATTTCCACACGAAACAAGTATTTGTATGAACTACAGATGGTTGTTTCGGGTCTGGCTGTTTGTGTAGGTATGTGAGGTCAAATTTTTGTAAGCGCAACCACGATGCAGGACTGGAAAATTCCCAATGTGGGGTATATTTTAATTAAAAATAATTACGCAGTCGGGTTTTTAAAAAAATAAAAAACCCGACTGCGTAAAAAGTGAAACAAACTACACACCTATAAAAATAAAACTGAAAAGAGAAAAACAAGTACTGTAATCTGGAACTATGAAGAACAGTCGGGACCCATTATTGAGGGTATGAGCCGTTCTAGATTTTAATGGGCCTCCTTTGCGGTGCGCAGTCGGGCAAAAAAACATGAATATCCCGTATCAAGTGTGAATCATTTCATGATAAAGTCACTGTATGAGAAAACATCTCTGTCCTTATTCTCATGGGAAAAT
The DNA here is from genome assembly GCA_958449745.1 of Ochropleura leucogaster. Lineage (NCBI taxonomy): Eukaryota > Metazoa > Arthropoda > Insecta > Lepidoptera > Noctuidae > Ochropleura > Ochropleura leucogaster. Next base: position 2,619,156 of record OY288220.1, on the reverse strand, counting down.
ACTTAATGCTTATCTATTAAAAACAATACCTATTACTTTCATATTTTGTTAGTTAATTTATCCACAAAATTTTCGATGACACCGCTCTTCACCACTAAATCTAATTCATTAGTTAATTTTCCATTCCATTAGCACTTACGATGCTTTTAATGTAAACGTTCTTAATGTTGCCAACGCTAAAATTACTTCACTGCTCAAAGAAATTAAATGATAACTACGTTGTAAGTGGTGAATATAAAATAAGGTTATATTTAACAGTATAGAAGAACTTAGAGGTTATACTTTTTTTAATATCCCAAGCTAAGCAGAGCTTGTGTTATGGTAACCAGACAACTGATATTCATACTTCTATAATTTATAAATACATACACATTATAGATAAATCACACCCAGACACAGAACAAACAATCATGCTCATCACACAAAGTTTGTCTTGGGTGGGAATCGAACAAATGACCTCCGGCTCAGCAGTCAGGGCCACTAACCACTAGACCAACAGGCCCGTCACAACAATGTCAACATGAATGGGTGTTGGTCAGTAAAATGTCATTCGATGGCCTACTACCATTCTTATCGCAGCTTCTCTACCCCCATGATGGTCATTCATAAATGAAACTGGTGAATTATCTTGCAACGAAAACAGAAATTTAAAAAAAAACTTTAAACAAATGCTGTAAGAACTTTAAACACGCATTAAATAATAATCTTACATTGACGGCACGGTTAGTCACAGGGGCTGAGCGATCGACTGCCGCGCTGCATGTCGCGGGTTCGATTCCCGCACGAAACAAATATTTGTATGACCTGCAGATAGTTGTTTCGGGTTTGGCTGTATGTGATCTAAATGTTTGTAAACGCACCCACGATACAGGAGAAATTCCTAGTGTGGGGCAAAGTTTAAATAAAAATCGTTAATGTAAGCTATATTCGGCTCCTAATAAAATATTCTCGTTGCGTCCTTGTTTTTGCCAAAACAGTTGGCAACAGCTGCCATTTTTAAAAGCCTTGTAGAGGCTTGTAGAGGCTACAAAGTCTTGTAATTTAATCTTTCTTTCTTCATTCACTTTTTAATTATTTTATTTTTAGTATACGGTTGGTGAGGTGCTCTGGGTGTCTGAAATTGCATTTGAGTTTATTTTTTTCAGGTTCTTATGCAGATTAAGACACTAGTTTTTTGGATTATTATTTAAAGAAGTGTTCAAAGAAGTCTTTAGTTGCTGCCCCGCTCCCGTGGGTAGTAGCGTGATGTTGTATAGCCTATGTTACTTCCTGATTATGTAGCTTCCTATTAGAGAAAAAATGGTTAAAATCGGTCCAGCAGTTTTTGAGCCTATTCGATACAACGAACAAAAAAATCTTTCCTCTTTATAATATTGTTATAGAATTGAATGATTTGTAGTTAAACGCAATACGGTACAATGTGTCGCAACGTAGTTCACATTTTCGTGAGTCATAACACACGGTACACGCCGCAATGAAATTCAGAGGCCCTAGTACAGATGACCGAAACGTAATTTAATGTACAGACGCCAGCAGGTCAAGCTACCCGAATCTGTCAATTTTTCCCAATGAACCTTGAACCTTATACTTTAGAAATAAAGTCGAAAATCTATCAAAGAAATCTGACAGATTGTAGTAGCTTGATGTGCAGGCGTCTGTACGTCGATTTTTAAATCAATGAAACAGATTTTCGCATTAACCGTAAATTAATCATGGAAAAAAAATATATGTTGCAAATCCCTAAAAGATAAGGAAAAAAGATTAAATTATTTTGATTTAAGAAAAGAAGCTGAAGCAACGACTCCAAAAGTTGCCATGAAACAATGGCAAGAATTTTGACGACACCGTTGGCGCTGTGGCTGAGCGATCGACTTTTGCGCTGCGTGTCGCGGTTTCGATTTCCTCCCGAAACAAATAATTGTATAGCCTGCAGATAGTTGTTTCTGGTCTGGCTGTTTGTGTATGTAAGTTTAAATTTTTGTGAACGCACCCACAATACGGGAGAAATCGTAGTATGGGGCAACGTTTAAAAAAAATTTTCTTTAAATACTCGAGAATTCTCGTTTATAGAAATCAATCTGAAAATCGAAAGTCAGACCATATAAGTTTCGTCAGCATGAGCACCACATAACGACGAAGTAAACAGACAGAAGTAAGTTTTATTTTATTCTGTGACTGAAGGACTTTTGGGAACGACCTATGTCCACTAGAGGACTGCTAAAGTCTGAGTTGATTGATTGATCGAAAGGGGAAATACTCCTGGGACACACAAACCGAATGAAAACGATCTGCGGCCTATATTTGTGAGAAAGAGGACAAACTGTCTTGCTGAAATTGATCTGGGCAAGCCGTGTAGGTATCCGGAGCCGATTGTTCGAAAGAGATACTACAGCTTTGGAACACAAATGGCAAAAGAACATGATTAGGTTTCAGTCAGATAACCTCTGATGCTCCCTCCCGCTCCGCCCAGAGTGGGGGAAGTTGTTTTATGATTTCCCCTCCCTAAAAAAGGCATGTAGGTATGTCAATTTTCTCTTTTGAGACCCAAAAACAGCTTGTCTGGAGAAAATTTGGTCTCGTGGAAGACACAGACGAGCTTCATACCGTAATAGCAGAAGCGAAAAGCATCAGAATGATGTGGAGTAAATAGAGTTACTTGCCCATTCTTCTCCGTAAAGATCAAGGCTTTGTATGTCTTGTGACCGTGACTGTAGCTTCGTCATTTTGTTTCGTGACATTCAAAAGTGCCTGCTGTTGAAATAAATGCTTTAAGTATTGGGAAATACTGCGGTCCTGGAACAAAAATGGTAAAAGAACATGAATGGGTTTCAGTAAGTTAACCTTTGATGCTACCTCCCGCTCCGCCTAGAGTAGGGAAAGTAATTTCATAATTTTCCCTCCCAAAAAAATAAGAATGTTGGTATGTCAATTTCCTCTTTCCACTTTTTCCTTTTGAGACTCAAGAAGAGTCTGTGTAAAGAAATTTGACTATGTGCAAGACCTTGTGACCGTGACTGGTAGCTTTAACATTTTGTTTCTTGACATTCAAAAGTGCCTGTAATGGTCTAATTGAGTTGCGGGTGGTTCGAAAGAGATACCGTGGCCCCGGAACGTAAAGGGCAACAGAAAGAACGTAGGTGGGTTTTAGTCAGTAAAAGTCAGACACGCCCCCCCGCTCCACCCTGAGCGGGGGAAGTTATTTGATGATTTCCCACCCCAAAAAAAAAAAGGTTATAATTGAAATACATGCTTCGAGTTTTGTTTTCATTGAGTATATAGAGTCTGAACCTCAAGACCGCTGGCGATGAAAAATTAATGTGGATCAGATATTCAGTAAAGGAAGACTCAAGCCAAGGGTGACTGAAAAACTGCACAATGCCAGTAATTGTGGAAAAAATGGAAGAAACCCTTGGCCGGGCAGTGTAATACCATAGGCTGATACAATGGGCTAATACGATACCATTTGGTAAGACAATCAGTCTTACCAAATGGTTTCGTATTAGCCAAATTTTGTCAAATTTTCGGGGCAATGACTATCTGTACCGACTGTCAAAGATCTACAAATGACAGCCGGTACTAACAGCTAAACGTGCTTTCCGAGGCACGGAGGAAACTCGGCATACCAAGTTTCCTCCGTGCCTCATCTGTCCAGAGACCAACCTAGGCAAGCGCGGCTTAACCTAAAGATCGACCTAAGCGGCTACTTTAATTAACCAAGAGCTCCTGACTCTAGAAAACACTAATCCAAATTACTATACAAATAATTATCTTTACGATACTTCAAGGAAAAATTAAGGAAAGTACTACTTAATTGGACATACACTCACCCAAGAGAATGAACAAGAACAAAATGAACTCAGACCACAATGGAGGTACGCTAAGATAATATATTTAAAAGGTAGGTTTCTTAATATAGCTAATTGTATTAGCTGGGTCTTTATATTGGGAAGCAAGTGCTGTAATGTTTATTGTTTGTTCACCGTTGTTTTTGGTAATCTTGATAAGTAAAAGTACTTGAATAAGATGTCCGACGTAACTGCCCCTTTATCACCAGGAAGCGGTAAGGACTAAGAGTTGACCTTTTTGGAACAAAGTCCCTTATCGCGCGTTGCGAAAGGGGGCTAGACGGAAAAAATTTAGACCAAAAGTTGTAACGACACTTTTTGATTAAGACCTAAAGTTGTAACGAGACTTTTCTCTATAGTTGTATGCCGTGCGGCGTGCGCGTGTTTCTCTGTCTGTCTATCTCTATCTCTCTCTCTCTCTCACAGAAAGCAAGCCAGTCATTCTTGTTTCGTCTTTCTATTTCGCATTGAACACTGTGTTATCGCGACGATTATTTTTGTTGAGTGTGTACAGGTTTTGTTTTGGGGCCTGCCAGGGCATCTGCCTGCCGGGGTTGGTTGTTCGAAAGAGACACCGCGGCCCCGGAACGTAAAGGGCAACAGAGGGAACATGGGTGGGTTTTAGTTAGTACATATTGTCTGACACTCCTTCCCGCTAAGAAAGTTATTTGATGATTTCCCACCCTAAAAAAAAATAATACGGTACCCACAAATTTATGTAATAAGGTTAGTAATAATAGGTCAGTGGTTTCTAACCACAACCTACAACAGCTACCCTACTATGACGTCTTAAAGCAGAACTAATTCCACTGAGGGAAAGAGACAAAGCTATACAGGGTGTCTAGCGCCATCTCTTTCCCTCAGTGGAATAAGAACTGCTTTAAGATGTTATAGTAGGCCTACTGAACTAAGGAGACCATTTAGTACAAGATTTTCCATTTTCCAGATTATTCCAGAAGGCTGCAGCCTGCCCAACATGTACCGGCCGTACTTAAGCACTTGATGGGTTAATATACAGCAAGATGTGTAGTTTAAACTCGTGCAAACTACAAACATGCATTTAATGTTATTTAACGTTATAGAACAGAGCAACAACGTGGAAACTGAGAATAATTAATGGTCGGACATATTGCTTTAAGCTTTACTATCGGATTTGGCAATATGGTGTCTCTACCTTATTGCTTTGTTGTAAATTGTTAGTAGAAGATGGTGCAACTTTTGCAAAGTTAGTGATGAGTAATTAGATTTGTTACGTTTTAGAGCTTTTGCAAACATTATTAGGTAACCAGTTATGGCTGCGGCTTTGCCCGCATGGATTTTGGGATCACAATTCAAATCATAACAGCTCATACACTAATTCTCATGTAACTTGACCAAGATTTTTGTCTGGACCCTAAAAGAGACTATGACGCATGTGAGGACCATGTGGATCATAACTTTTATTTACTTTGTTTGTTTCTGACGATTGTCTGGCAGTTTGAGTACTATAAGGGACCCACACAAATGTTCTTATTTTGGTATTGTTCGTCGTGTCGTTGAGCTCCTTGGTTTATGAGTCGAGCTACACGATAACTGAAAAATGCTTGCACTGACTGGACAGGTCCACTCAATCTGTGTGGTGATTTCTTAAAAAGACCATTTCAGACACTATCTGCAAAGTCCTCATGTAAGTTGACCAAGATTTTTTGTCTGGACCTTAAAACAGACTATGACCTCTAAGTTTGTTACTGTTGTAAGTGTGTTGCTGGTGTTTGTGGGTACGAAACACCAGCCTCATCTAGTTATTAAAAAAGACGTGTAAAAATGTTTGTGAAACATAACCTACTTGCAAAATAAACGTCATTTTTCATTTATATCTGTGTGCCAAAATTCATCAAAATCCTTTCAGCATATTTTGCATGGAAGAGTAAAAACCTTTCAGACAACCTTAGGAATTTTTCAAATTTGTTATATGTATATATGCCCAGTGGTTTCTAAAGCTGAAATAAAATAGACATGACCGATTCCAGACCTACCGAATTTACATTTTTTTTTTTTTATAAAGATCGGTCAAGTCGTTTCAGAAGAATATGGCAACTAAAACTGTGACGCGAGAATTTTTATACATAAGAAGAATATTTAAACGTAGTGTGCTCCTGCTGGGGTTGCCCCGGAACGTAAAGGGCAATAGAAGGAACATGGGTAAGTTTTAGTCAGTACAATTCTGACACTCTTCCCCGCTCCACCCAGAGCAGGGGAAATTATCTGATGATTACACACCCCAAAAAAAAAAAATTGTGTGATAGAAAAAAAATGCTCAGATAATAGACTAATCTCTTATAGATATTCTCTTTTATTATAAACTAGCTTTCGCCCGCGGCTTCGCCCGCGTTAAATTTGGGGTAACACAGTTCCCCTTGCTCCTTATTGATTTGTAATAGCAACGCAAATTTTTCCCTTTTCTTCCCTTGTTCTCCCTCATATCCCACGTTTTTAGAATAAAAATTAGCCTATGTCCGTCTCCCGGTTCCCAACTATCTCTGTACCAAAATTCATCAAAATCGGTTGAGCCATTAAAGCGTGAAGAGGTAACAAGCAAACAAACAAACAAACTCACTTTCGCTTTAATAATATTAGTAAGGAAGAAAGGATACAGGAGTTCAATAATAATTTAAATTTTAAGTGAACAAAAGACTAATTAGTTCATCCATTATTCCTATGCAAACACAAATACACTAAAACACTTACCTCACACGGAATTGTAGGAATCTTCTCATAAACTAGGCAGCACACTGATAAAGTTGGTCACTTATGAATCGTTCAGCGTTGGCTCCGCGCCAGTTGTACCTGTAACAAGTAAATATTGTCTGAACAAACAGTTCCTTTGCTAAGTTCAATATTATTTAATCCGTAATCACCATTGGATGGTGAAACGACTCACGGCCACCGTAGATGTCTGTGGACGGTGAGCATTTTTTTGTGATCTTTTTAAATCATTTTTTTTTTTGCAATAGTTGTCAAATCACATATTTGTATCACCCTTGTTCTGAATAGTTACAGTACTGATAGCAACATCTGTGTGACTCGTCTCATAGTTATTATTTTGTTTTTTATTTTTTTATTCTTGTATAGATTCTCTTCTACCAATTCGTTGTGAATAAGTGGACATGGTTGGCCTTGTAGATTCTTAGACCCTTGTTAACTTTGGTTGTTTATTATTTTATTTTACTTTCTGTAAAGTAAGCATTGACTTATTATCGGGCCTACGCTGTCCTCTCATACTTAAGTACTAACGCTGTAACAACAACATTGTAAAACCAAATAATTTTAAAAGAGTAACCATGGAGTTTCTTGCCGGTTCTTCTCCATAGGAAACGACCAACCCGAACCGTGCATCTTTTCTCGACGTTTTATAAGTGCCCATGTAGGCCTATGTGAAATAAAAATATTTTGATTTGATTTGCGCAATGTGTAGCTCACCGTCCGCCCGTCTAGTAGTCCAACTCTTTTTTTAAAAAAAAGGTAGGAAGGGCAAAAACTATAGCTATCAGGTACCTGCAAATCAGGAAAGGGGAACTGTGTTACCCCAAATTTAACGCGAGCGAAGCCGCGGGCACTAGCTAGTATACATGTAAACACTATTACGGTGAGTGACTAAAACAATGCTACACAATGTAATCCGACTTGAAATACAGCGATGAAATCCCAAGTTAAAACCACATAACAATAAATTCTACGTCGAACATGCATGTTGGGCCAAAAAAAACAGCACACAGTCTAAAAACAAAAGCGAAACAGTTACAAAGTAAAATATTAGAGGTCTCTACTGGTTGGGGCATCGAGCCATTGTCACGCCGTTCTTAACCACTAGCCAAGATCTCGAAAGACGTGGTCCATTTTGAAAAGCCCTGTATCGTGTATTTGAGTATGTTTTGTTTTTGTAAAACGTTGCCCTACGCTAAGAATTTCTCCTGTATCGTAGGTGCGTTTACAAACATTTAAACTCACTTACACAAACAGTCAGACCCGAACTATCTGCAGGTCATACAGATATTTGTTCCGTGCGGGAAGCTAACCCGCGACACGCAACGCAGCAGTCGATCGCTCAGCCTCTGCGCCAACCGTGTCGCTTTGGCTCGTTGAAAAATTATTTAAGGACGATATTTTAATCTTAATCTTTATATAGTACTAGCTGTTCAACGCGGTTTCACCCACGCTGCTCAGCACCTGTTGGTCGTAGCGTGATGTTATATAGCCTATAGCCTTCCTCAAGAAATGGACTATCCAACACTAAAAGAATTTTCCAATTCCAACTAGTAGTCCCTGAGATTAGCGCGTTCAAACAAACAAACAAACTCTTCAACTTTATAATATTATAATAGTATATAAAATAGATTAGTATAGATAGAAAAGTCGAGTTTTTTCGAACACTTATAACTCACGAATGGCTGAACCGATTTTCATGATTCTTGATTTGTTGGGTTCGTCTCCGTGCCGTTTAGCAAAAGTGGTAAGTACAACCTTTGACGACGCTGATTAGGGTAGTGAGGTAGAAAAGATAAGTAACGCATGCTGGGCACAGCTAGATGTTATAATGAATTAAGTAATTCGTAATTCAGTTTATTGATTACTCTGGTAAAACAAGTGAAAATTCATTACTAATTGTAAAACTTTTCTAAGATGGCAACATCGACATTAAGTTATTTTATTGCAAAATATTCTGTAATTGTTAATTGTCCATGCATTATCAGTCAGAATCTTCGCATTTGTGAAACCTATACGGCACAGAAACTAAAAAAACCTATTTCAGAACGAAGTCTGCGGCGCGCCAGTTGCTCATTTTGATATCCACAGACTTGTATCATACGTTCGCTGTTCAACGGACGATATATGAAGTTTGATTGATGGATTATAAGACTCTGTAGACTGTATTACAACAAGCAAATTTCCATATTATTGAAAAGGTAACATTTGTGAGGTTGTAGGGGGTAAACTCTGGATCTACTGAACCGATTTTAAAAATCCTTTTACCTACAAAAAGCTACGTTATTTGTTAGTGTAATCAGATATACAACATTACGCTACAACACTCGGGGGCTAAGCAGCAAGTGAAAACATTGGTCACAGCTAGTTTTTAAAATACTTTTTGAGGTTAAATCTAATTCTACTAGACAATATCGTAAGCTTCTTCTTCTTCTGTTCTTGGTATGGACATGTACTGAGAAGAATAATAGATAATACTAGCTGTGCAGCGGGTTTCACCCGCTGCTCATTTAGGGGTATGAAAAATAGATGTTGGGCGATTCTCAGACCTACCCGATATGTACACACGGCAACAGATCAACCTATACAAAACCAGTTTATGCTGCTCTCTCAACAACGGATCGTACACCATAAATTTCAAGTACAATGAGAGATCCGCATAAACTGGTTTTGTATAGGTTGATCTGTCGCCGTGTGTATACAAAATTTCGTTTAAATCGGTCCAGCCGTTTCGGAGGAGTATGGGAACGAAAACTGTGACACGAGAATTTATACATTAGACAAGCTGTTCCACGCGGTTTCACCCACGCTGCTGAGCACCTGTTGGTCGTAGCGCGATGTTATATAGCCTCTAGCCTTCCTCAAGAAATGGACTATCCAACACTAAAAGAATTTTCCAAGTCCAACCAGTAGCCCCTGAGATTAGCGCGTTCAAACAAACAAACAAACTCTTTTCTCTTCAGCTTTATAATATTATATAGTATATATAGTATAGTATAGATATGATTGTTAATGTATGGAGTGAGAGACGAAGGCTAAAGAAAACATGGATGGATTGTGTAAGAAATTACATGAAGAAGAAAGGAGTAAATTATGCCGTGACGTCTGTTGGGAGAATTGAAAAAGAAAACGTGCTAAACCCAAATAGAATGGGATCAGTAGGCCTACTATGACATCTTAAAGCAGAACTTATTCCACTGAGTGAAAGAGATGGTGCTAGACACCCTGTATAGCTCTTTCCCTTTCCATCAGCGGAATAAGTTCTGCTTTAACACGTCATGGTAGGGTAGCAGGGCAGAAAGATGATGAATTTCGAGAGTTTCTTACTATTCAAATAACTCAACATTTTTTTTTTAAATGTTTTTTTACAGTACCTTGGACCTTTTTAGCTTCATACAGGGTTAATTTATTTCATGTAGGTCTTTGTAATTTTCTTTTTGCTTTATGTCATTTTTTAATATGAAGGAGCTCGTGGCCAAATAATAGCAGCCGCTCAGATCGATCTTTAGGTAAAGCCGCGCTAGCCTAGATTGGTATGTAGATGGGTGACCACCCATTACATGCCGAGTTTCTTCCGTGCCTCGGAAAGCACGTTAAGCCGTTGGTCCCGGCTGTCATTTGTAGAACTTTGACAATCGTTACACGTAGTCAGTGTTCCGAAAGTCTGACAACCGGTCTTACCAAAGAGTATCGCATTACCTAGTACTAACTGAGTTGTGGAGGTCAGATAGGCAGTCGCTCCATGTAAAATACTGGTATTCAGCTGCATCCGGTTAGACTGGAAGCCGACCCCAACATAGTTGGGAAAAGGCTAGGCAGATGATGATGTCATTTTTTAATAGTTTGTTTCACCGTTTTGTCAAGTGCGAGGGACATTGAACTTCATCCATACGAATTGTAAACAGACTAATAAAATTTGGCAGCGTTCTTTTTTCAAATAAATTTACAAATAAAGTTCATAGTTATGCGGCGAGTATTGTATGAACTTTATTGAAGTTGTTGCCAAAAGGTTCTATTGTCTATTTGAATCGGTTTTCTAATGAAGTAATGACCCGTTTCTCCAAACTAAGTTTAATGGTTCCCGTGACTCTTGTGTTGCCTAAAATTGTATGCACCTAAGTTATTGATGGCTTTTATATAGTTTGATAACTGGCGCCCGTCGGTTCGCGATCATCATATCGAAAAAACAAGTGTCCTATGTCCAGACAATAATCTACCTCTGTGCCAAATTTCATCAAGATCCATTCAGCCGTTTTGACGTGAAAGAGTAACAAACATCCATGCAACCATACATCCATTCATCCTTACACACATTCGCAAAATAAAACCATTACTTAAGCCGACTCCTAAAACTAACCGGTGAAAAACCGGTCATTTCGACAGAACGCCACTATATTTTTAGACTGGTAAAAGAAGTAATTGAGATTACCAAATATAGGAAAGATCTAGAGGCTATCAAGAGGCTACTGATATTTCAATTTGTGTAATACTCTCTTATACAATAAAGTTTTTATTATTTAAGCGCCTGGAATCCAGTTGTTTTTGGGTATAAACCCAAAAAGTTGTGAAAAAAGATCGCAACTATATACAGTGAGTTTTCTGTGTCGAGAGCAAAATCCAGTTGAATGTTGACACCAGAATCGAGTTGTGAGTGACTATGGGTCAATTAATCTTCTACCTTACTTTTTTTTTAAATTTTCTCAGTTATTTTTCGTGTTAATTCCTGTATTGTCTTGTGTTGCATCAAATAAATGATTTATCTATATATCTGTCGCACTTACAATTAATTATTAATTACAATCATTTGAATGCTAAATATTTTGTAAATAGTAGATTCACCAAACGGTTAATCTTCACAAAGTCTTTATCAGACAATTTAACGCCCCAAAAAGAACGACACACGACCCCTTATCGCTTCCCCAACAATAAAAGCCTAAACGCCATTTACTCCAAAGAAAAACAAAACGACGACGAAAACGATTATGACAACGGACATTTACGATTAGAGAAAACCCAACAAAAAGATTCCGATCATTTAAAAAAAAGAACATCGCTCCGGGCGACTCTGTAAGTTTTGTATACCTAACTGACAAAACACTTTCCATCTCACTCGTTCTTATGGAAAATTGATAATGTGGAAAAGAGATGGGGGTAGTATTTTTGCAAAAATCTCAGCACAAAGGTCATTAACCCATTACTTCCCAAGCACCGAAAACATTGGATTTTTTTGATAAAATCTTGTAATTATGATCCTAATACGTCAAGAAAAAATAATATAATACAAAAATAAAAAAATAAATACCATTTTTGCTGAGTCAGCATGTCCTATAAATAGGACAATGGGAACATGTGTTTGGTAAAAATGAAAGTTAACAATTATAGGAAAATCAACTTTATTTGTAAATATGTCCACAGACAGTTTCAGAAATAAACATGTATGAGCTTATTTTGCATTATAAGGTATAAAACAGTCACTGCAGAGTGTTTTTTTCACATTTAGCACAAAAAAATGAACTTTTTTTTTTACAACCTTGTCCTTGAAAACATCTCTGTTTGTCCTTTTTCGTCATATAGTGACCAACATTGTCAATCCTGACAGGTTGTAATAGAACTTCTGAAGAACCTGAAGTGGATTACATACTTTGCCTTACGTCTTTTTAAAGAAAAACAAAACCTTCTTCTAAAATCTAGCAGAAGGATGGTCTCATCTTGTTTACATGGTTGTAAATAATCCATGCATTCACTAGGCATATTTCCAATATACGGATGACTAGAGGCCAATACCATTTATTACCACTGAAGCGGATTAGGTATTTAGAAATTAGTCAATCATTTTTATTATTATAATACAATAAATATAATACTCCTCCCATGTTTTTTATTATAATTATGAATAAGCTGTGGCTGATTCACTGCTACTTTGGCCTTTTCAGTCTTCGAGTACCTAGTAAGTAGTTTTAACAAATCGTTGAACAGAGACAAGAGACATACTACATTGTTGTCGTGCCATTTCAGGCATATTCATTATTTTCATCGAAACGGTAATTTGAATAACCTCGTTCTTCCTTTTTCATTTCTTGTTTGGTCGCCTTCCTTAGTTCTATTGTGTCTGACTGTTCCTGTAGCTCTGCTTTCAAAGCAATCTACAGTTGCACACTGCTGAAGAAGTTATCGAAGTAGACAACATGTGCGCTGAAATCGGTACATACCAAGACAGTATTTATACGAGATGTGGTTTGAGTAGGATGATCTTCTCCGACGTTATCAACTATACTTGAAAACTTCACTTGACCAGCTACATCAGACACTGGCAGAACTCCCATGTCGTCATCAGGACCTTCTTCTATGTCAGTCATTTTATCAACTTCATCCGGGGGCTATATGGCAACTTCCATGTCATTCAACTCCTCATCACTACAATCTTCAATTCGGACACTTTCAATGCTTTTATAAACTTTCTTATCACTGGATCCATTACCTGTAAATGAAGAAGGGGTATAAATATTATATATATTCATAATAACACGTTTATCAACGAACGAATATGATATATTGTTTACTATTGTGATAAAAAATAAAGTCTAAATATTCTTACTTACTTTTTCTCCACCTTATAAAAACAATTCACAAATTTTTTACTGTACCTATTTCGATAAATAAATCACGAACTGTGTCACAAGATGCACTTTGTTTGGCGTAATTTTTTTTATACTGTAACCAATGTCGAGTGCATGCAAGACCTCCAAGAATCAAAAGTTGTTGGCGTAACATGCTCAAACTCGCTTTCTTAGCTTGTACAGACATCGTCCCAATGTCATATTTATAGGACGGCTTATTTTGAATGTATGTCACAAGACGCCAAATTGTATTTTGTTTTTATTTCCATTTATTATACATTTAGCATAGATCTAAAAATCAGATTTATGTACTTTCAAGCTAGTAACTTTTTCCTTTTTTAGTGTATACAATTAAATCATAATCCTCTTTTTAAGGCCTACAAATATGATACATTTAAAAAAATATATTAAAATTGCGGAAACATTTTTACGGAAAAAAACATTGTTATCTACTAGAATAATAGTGTAAAAATACGAATTTAATAAAGTATAATAAAAATAAAATATATAACACGGATAAAAAAAATATTGAATATAGTGTCTTAAAAATAGGACAGTGGGAAGTAATGGGTTAAGTAGCATCAGATAGATGCGTCTACTTTGTCATGTTTATGATTGATGGATGCTGCTGACGGCTACGTCACTTCCTTTCTCGCTTTCGGATATGTCAAATTGATTTTAGTCGGAATAAATGTGACGCGGCGCTTAGGATTCGGAAAATTGTGCATAAAAAATGTTAGGAGATAATTTTTGTTTTGGGTCAGAATGTACGTTTAAGTGCTCTGCGAGTCTCGCCTTTGCAAGAGTAGCTTCTGAGCGTGGGGTCCTGCGTTCGATTTCCTTGATCGGAGTTTTCGCGCGTTGCGAAAGGGGGCTAGACGGAAAAAAAGACCAAAAGTTGTAACGACACTTTTTGCTATAGTTGTAAACCGTGCGACGTGCGCGTGTTTCTCTGTCTGTCTCTCTCTCTCATAGAAAACAAGCCAGTTATTTTTGTTTCATCTTTCTATTTCGCATTGAACAGTGTGGTGTCGCGACGATTATTTTTGTTGAATGTATACAGGTTTTTTGTACACACGACGGCAGGTCAACCTATTCTAAACTATTATAACCTGATCTCTCTACTACGGATCGCACACCGTAGTAGAGAGGTCAAGTTAAAATGGTTTGGTGTAGGTTGATGTGCCGTCGTGTGTACCAAATAAATAATAACTTCGTTCCATCCGGGTGTCCCTAATTTTTATTAAAAAAATATTTCTTTCTTTGCTAGTGGTACGTAGGCCTATTCATCATCAAAATCACGTTACCTAAGTCGTTAGTCCGATCAATCTCCGATCGTGTCGGATTGCCGTCCCAGCGGACTATGAACGTAAAGGAACAGAGAGTGCACCTGTGCCTATGCATACACTTGTGCCGTTTCGTGCCGTATATGGGCCGAGATAGAGTGACCACCGTGATCGAAAACGAGGAGGACTATTATTTTTATCGACTGTGAGGAGTAGGCAATGGGACATATCAACAGTTCTTACGTACATAAGGTTAAAACAAAAACCGAGGTTTACAGGAGAGCGTAATTTGTGTTCAACACGCCCTAGAAATAATAATATAGAAATTAATAAATAGTTTCTTTCTACGATATTTTAAGAGTTTTATAATGCTATTTACAAATAACTTGTGTTTTGTTTTTCCACGTTTTTTTGGAAAAAACTGAAAGATGACCGTTTCTACGACACTTATTCGTTGTATTTATAATACTGTCTTGTTCTCTTATACGTAAATAAATTAAATTAAATAAAAATCGTATGTCAGCATGTGCGCATAGATAATCTAAAGCCAATGATACAATAAAAAATGCCAATTTCGACATGTACGTAGGGACCATCAAAACAGGCATAGAAAACTGATTTTAACTGGAGATGATATAGGTAACTGTGAAAAAAAAATTAAATAGTAATAATTCTGGCACGGTTGGCGCAATGGGTGAACGATTGACTACTGCGCTGCGTGTCGCGGGTTCGATTTCCGTACGGAACAAATATTTGATTCGGGTCTGACTATTTGTGTATGAAAAACAATTAAACTAAATGTTTTAAACGCATCCATGATACAGGAGGAGTTCCTAGTGCGTACGTTTAAAAAAATGCGTCAAGTTTTACACTTTACATAAAATGCATTTAAAACAATGTATTTAAAAGTGTGGCACCACGAGCTTAAAAAAAACACTGACATTGACATTTAAATGTCAAAATCCCTAAAATCATAATCCTACAACACATCGCATAATTCACATCGGAACTCGAGAAAAATTAAATATCCATGAAAAACGATTCGCACCTCAGGGATGTAGGGAAGTGCCAACGAAATCCTAATTGTTTCATAATTAGGCGGGACATCAGCCATCTCAAGGGTATATAGCTGGCGGGTGTTCCCTAACAGACACATATAATATGGATGGATCGGAGATCCCTTGGTATCTCTTTTGATGATATGTGCTACATGTCCTATTTGGTGCAGCCGTGAGACACACAATAATCGTACTTAATTCTATTGTAATAATGATTATAATTGCAAATATTTGTGAGGATAGATAATCTATCTCTGTGCCAAATTTCATCAAGATCTGTTCCGCCGTTTAGGCGTGAAAGAGTAACAAACATACATATTATATCTTCACAAACATTCGCATTTATATTATTAGTAGAGTAATAGGGTTACCTATAGCACGGCGAACGAGAAGCGATACCAAATGTAAACAAAACCCATGCTAAAACCCCATCTAAAATGGTCGACCGAATGTTGGCAATTTCATCAAGATCCGTTCCGCCGTTTTGGCGTGAAAGAGTAACAAACATACATATTATATCTTCACAAACATTCGCATTTATATTATTAGTAGAGTAATAGGGTTACCTATAGCACGGCGAACGAGAAGCGATACCAAATGTAAACAAAACCCATGCTAAAACCCCATCTAAAATGGTCGACCGAATGTTGGCGAACCCGTCTTAACGTTGTCATGTTTTTGCCGGGAGAACGAGACATTACGACAAAGGCACAAGATGGAAAGAGCTAAATATTAGATTGTCAACGCCACAGTTGTTCTTTAGGTTAATGACCTTTCGTATCGCTTCTCGTTGGCCGTACTATAGTAGGATCATTCTCCGGCTTTAATCCCAAACTATTTGGGCACAATAAATGTTTTCTAGTTGACATAATATAGTTTACCAAATCTAGTCTTTAAGATTACAAAAAATGGTCATATCTGTCAGTTTTCAAATTTTACGTTTCTCACTACCTCATGGAGAGAAACCTGTGCCAAAAGTGGTAACATTATTAGATGATTATATTTTTTTTTCTTGCCAATCACATAGCTAAAAATTTCATTTATTTCCCAATCAAAACGCTCCACAAATAGCAGGTACCAGTAATGGAACAAAATTAAAAAGATCCTACGCTCCGTACCATTTTTGGAACACGTACAAAAATCCGACATTCATGACAAATTTCCGACAGACGTGTTCCGACACAGGTATCAATCAACTTGTTTTTTTTTTTTGCAAAGGAAATTCATACGCATTCATCATTCGTATGTCGTGAATGTTTATGGCCGATAAGGGTACTGTTTTTCTTTTTTTCTGAATGGTGAATTCAGTTTAGTTTAATAATTAATAAATATAAATAAATATCTTGGGACAACTCACACACGGCTATCTGATCCCAAGCTAAGCAGAGCTTGTGTTATGGTAACCAGACAACTGATATACATTTTATATAATTTTTAAATACATACATATTATAGATAAATCACAGAACGGACACAGAACAAACAATCATGCTCATCACACAAAGTTTGTCCTGGGTGGGAATCGAACCCACGACCTCCGGCTCAGCAGTCAGGGCCACTAACCACTGGACCAACAGGCGCGTCAAATTCGGGGTAACACAGTTTCCCTTGCGCCTTATTGATTTGTAATAGCAACGCTAAGTTTTCCATTTTCTTCCCTCTTTCTCCCTCAAATCTCACTTTTTTTTTAAATATTGCCTATGTCCGTCTCCTGGTTCCCAACTATCTCTGTACCAAAATTCATCAAAATCGGTTAAGCCATTAAAGCGTGAAGAGGTAACAAACAAACAAACTCACTTTCGCTTTTATAATATTAGTAAGGATGCGAAAGTTTGTAAGTATGGATGTATGTTTGATCCTCTTTCACGAAAAATCTACCGTACGGATCTTGATGAAATTTGTCACAGAGGTCTGTAATAACACATGAAATATTTTTTTTCTATATCACGCGGACGAAGCCGCGGGCTCCAGCTAGTTGAGAATATTTAAGAACGGAACGACATGCAACACCTAATTTGTCTAGTTAGTAATTCTGATCATCAAGGTTACCATGACCCTGAAAGAGTTGTCAACAAAACAAAAAGGCTCGCCAGGGTTGCGGGTTTTTTGAAAGAAATACCGCGGCCCCGGAACACAAAAGGCAAAAAAAAGAAACATGGGTGGATTTTAGTCAGTAATACTCCTTACCACTCCGCCCAGAGCGGGGGAAGTTATTTGACGATTTCTCATTCCTAACAAAAAAAAACTTACCATGAAATCTTAAAGCAGTACTTACTCCAGTGTGGGAAAGAGATGGTACTATGCACCCTGTATAGTTCTGTCCTTTTCCCTCTCTGGAATAAGTACTGCTTTACTCTCTAAGCACGCAATCCACAGTTACTGTTGTTTCCTACTCGGTATCACTTACGGAAATAAGATTAGTTAGGGCACCGCACTAAAAGTTAATGACAACCCTATTGGAATATGTAAGTATAGGTATATATATTTTATAATATAATATTGTTTTTTTTAATTAGTTTTGTTTTATTATTTTGTTCTATGCAAGTTTAATGAACAGTTTTTTTCTTACATTATTGTACAGATGTCGCTAGTGTCGATGTGTTTTAAAACTGATGAATCGGAATAAAATAGGGAATCGGGTTGCTTTTATTTGTTGATTTATTCACAAAATACTTGACAGGACATTACATTACAGAGAGCATAGAAGAACTGCTTATTTTGTTAGAAATTTCTTACAGCAGATCTGCGAGAGGAAGGTTGGATGAGGTATGTAAATACAGTATGTAGAAAAAACAAAACAGGAACATTTGTAGAGGAAATATAAGACATTTTGTTTGGTTTTGTATTTAATATCTATCATAAAATAAATATACATACAAATAAAATACATCCTTACTTACTAATATTATAAAAGCGAAAGTGAGTTTGTTTGTTTGTTACCTTTTCACGCTTTAATGGCTTAACCGATTTTTTGAATTTCGGTACAGAGATATTTGGGAACCAAAAGACGGACATAGGCTATTTTTTTTTAAAAGAGTGGGATATGAGGGAGAAAGAGAGAAGAAACGGAAAAAATTAGCGTTGCTATTACAAATCAATAAGGCGCTACCGAATTTAACGCGAGCGAGCGGCGGACAAAAGCTAGTTACATAAATATAAATACTGATATAGTAAATGTCTACCTAAAATATATAATTATGCAGAATATTACAGTAAAAAAGAGGTGATACTCTTTGACTTGCTTTTAGAAGATAAATAAAGTTTTAGAGTCTTGTATGTTTGGCGAAAGTTTAACATTTCCAAGTATCAAACTTGATTACTTTTATCATTTTATCAATTTTAACTTTAGACATCGATTGATAGTGCTAGAAAATTGAGTTGCTCCACTAACATCATAGTTTTAAAATAGACGTGGTTATTGCCTTGCGACATTCTGGTACTAGTGATATTGGTTTTTAGTTTCTGTTTTTCTTTTTTTAATGTTTTTTCTACAGCGAGTCTCATGAGCGTCGATCGCTATACGTCACAACAAATACATATAATACTAGCTGTGCCCAGCGGTTTCACCCGCTGCTCATTTAGGGGTATGAAAAATAGATGTTGGCCGATTCTCAGACCTACCCGATATGTACACAAAATTTCGTTTAAATCGGTCCAGCCGTTTCGGAGGAGTATGGGAACGAAAACTGTGACACGAGAATTTTCCTTGTTAAGTGGGACCTGGGTAAGTGAGAAACCTCCATAACTGGACCTCATGCTGAGGTCCCGACACCTTGGCCCTGAATCACCTCTGTTAGTGGAGACCCTGGGTTAGTGGAATACCTCTTTTAGTGAGACTAATTCTCTCGTCTCTTCAAGTCTCACTTATCCAGGTTTCACTGTATTAGATGTTTTTGATGTACTTACAATGTAGTTTTAATATTGTGTGGTGTGTATTTGTCTATGATTATTTAATTACATATTTATTTTTTGCATCTACTTATAAAATTATGGCTCGTTGTGTATGAGTTTAGTAAAACAATGTAACTTGTATTACTGGTTTTCAATTGGCAACGAACATCTGTTTTCACTAACGCGAAACTTAAACGAATGTCTAAATACGATTGCAGTGCTGGAACTTAAACGTTAGACCCATCACCGAGAGTTGACATTCGCTTAACGTTTGCGAAAGCGCACATAAACTTTAGAAATTGTTTGAGTGGACAAAAGGGCAATGGGCAAAAGTTCTGTAGGAATGTTGGGATGTCTGATTTATGGTCGTTTGATATAGTTGTTTGAATCCGTTCAATAGTTCTAGTTGGTAAAGGACGATGTGTATATTTGTATCGATAGTTTCAAACGATGATGAAACAGCTACTATGACGTCTAAAACAGAACTTATTCCACTGAGGGAAAGAGACAGAGCTATACAGGGTGTCTAGCACCATCTCTTTCTCACACAGGAATAAGAACTGCTATAAGATGTTATGGTTACCCTGCTGGTTTATATAAAACGGCAGTCATTGTGTTGATAGTCAATATAAGCCATTGGCTTTCTGAAGGGGCCAAACGCCTCCTGCCGTAGGCTCTATGCCGGAGTCGTGCGGTCCATGGCCCTTTACGGGGCCCCAGTATGAACGCGTTCTTTAGGGCGGCGCGCCGCCCACTATCTGAACGCGCCCCAAAAGGTGGTGGCCATACGGCTTATCCGGGGCTACCGCACGATCTCCGGCGAGGCAGCAAGCCTCCTTGCCGGACTGCCACCGTGTGATCTGGAGGCGATAGTCCTCGCGCGCCTGTTTGAGTGGTGCGCGGAGGCACTACACCGGGGGGAAAACCCGCTGCCCCGGCAAGTTGCCGCTCGGTGGGCAGACCTCCGGTGCGATCTCATAATGGCATGGAGAGAGCGACTGTCACAACCCCGTGCAGGGCACGCCACAATAGTGGCGGTAAGTCCCCTCTTTGAGGAGTGGCTGGAGAGGCGTCATGGCGTCCTCACCTACCGCCTGACGCAGGTCCTCACCAGACACGGAAGTTTCGGGAGGTTCCTGCACATCATCGGGCGGGAGGTAGCGCCTGGGTGTCGCCAGCACACAGTGGCGATCTCACCGCCGTGCCCTCGTAGAGGCGATCGGCGGCGGCGATCTCTCGCGTCCGGCCCTGGTTCAGGCCATGGTCGGAGCGAGAGGGAATGGGAAGCGGTCACCACCTTCTGCGAAGCAGTAATGCTAGCAAAGGAGGTGGCCGGGCGTCTGAGGGAGAGAACATCAGCCCAACCCAGCCGCCGCGGGAGACGCCCATGGCGCCGGGCGCCGCGAGACGACTTCCGGCCACCGTAGATGCGGGCCTGTGGGCGGTGAGCAATGGGTAGTTCACCGTCCGTCCGTCAATTGACGACAGGCCGTGTCGACGGCGCGTTCGTGTTTCACGCGCGCCTCAAAGAGAGTCAGCAAAGCAGAGGGGCTTGCCAGAGCCTCCGCCTGCCGGGGTTGCGGGTTGTTCGAAAGAGATACCGCGGCCTCGGAACGTAAAGGGCAACAAAAGGAACATGGGTGGGTTTTAGTCAGTACAAGTCTGACATGTCCCCCCGCTCCGCCCAGAGCGGGGAAAGTCATAGGATGATTTCCCACCCGAAAAAAAAAAAAGCCATTCGCTTAATATCTTAATCCTTACTAATAATATTATAAAAGCGAAAGTGAGTTTGTTTGTTTGTTACGTCTTCACGCCTAAATGGCCAAACCAATTTTGATAAATTTTGGTACAGAGATAGTTGGGAGCCTGGAAACGGACATAGGCTATTTTTAAAGTGAGAAAATGAGGAGAAAGAGGGAAGAAAATATAGTATAATAGCTCGACCAACATTTAAAGAGGCCATCGCTTGTCAGCTGAATTAAGGGCTAGATTAAAAAGGAAAGGAGTTTTCTCTATCAGATCCAGCTTCTAATTAGTGTAGGATAGACTGAATAGACTATTGTAAGGGTTCCGTACCTCAAAAGGAAAAAAGAACCCTCATCGGATCATTTTATTGTCCGTCTGTCTGACTGTCTATCTGTCAAGACCCTTTATCTCTGGAACGCGTGGAGGTACCAAGTTGAAATTTATATCATTACTAATATTATAAAAGCGAAAGTGAGTTTGTCTGTTTGTTACCTTTTCACGCTTAAATGGCTAAACCGATTTTGGTGAATTTTGGTACAGAGATAGTTGAAACCCTGGAAACGGACATGGAGTATTTTTAAATAAAAAGTACAAATAAGGAATAAAAGGGAAAACATAGCTTTGCTATTACAATCAATCAGGCGCAAGGGCAAAACTACAGGTAGCAGGTACCTGCAAATCAGGAAAGGAAACCGTGTTACCTACCCCGAATTTAACGCGAGCGAAGCCACAGGCAAAAGATAGTCATAATATTATATTTAATTCTGTGGTCCCTCTGTGCTATGAAAAATCAACCCTCAAAATCTACCCAAAAGATATGGCTATTTATGTCGTAAGTTTGTACGGAACTCTCGGTGCGCGAGTCTGACTCGCTCTTGGATGCGTTTTTTTTTTTAATTTTTTAAAAGTTTTAAAAAGTTTTTCCAAAAAAGAACAAAATTACTAGGGCGGCATGACAAATTAAAAGAAGAAGCGGCCATCAAAAGTTTTCAAATTGCCTCTTTTAAAATCAATAATTTACAATTTCCCGAACATTTTATAACAACATTGCCGGTCTGAAGTCCCTGTACGTTGATTCATTAGTGCGTCCTGCGATGGGGGACCACTTCAAAGGGGATGTTAGTATGAAAATCGAATTATGGCCACCGTCTATACATTTAGTTGGTAATATATTATTATGGTGTAGGGGGAATTCCAATTATGGACAGTGTAAAGTGGTGTGTTAGCTTTATAAAAACTAGCTATTGCCTCTGGCTTCGGTTCGTTAAATTCGGGGTAACACAGTTTTCCTTTCCTGATTTGCCGGTACCATTCCATTTGGGGTCGGCGCAACACAATTTCTTCTTCCATTCTCCCCTAGCAGACGTCACTGCATCATTTACTCCTTTCTCCTTCATATCATTCCTTACACAATCTATCCATATTTTTCGTTAGCCTTCCTCTCGCTCTCCGTCCATCAACATTCAGATTCATTACTCTTTTATTCACATTTCCTTAAATTAAACAGTATTAAGATTTAAAAAAGAAACTAAAATAAAACAACTGTAAGAAACAAGTGACACAGATGCCATCAGTACTCTAACTATTCTAGATTCCGTGACTGCTTGAGAGAAATCCCTCATGAAAAAATCTGTTAAGGCGCTACACAAAGCAAACACTACGTAAAACGTCTAGATTTTCGTCGCAAAGTTAGCCGTATCAGTGCATGCCACTAGCCAAAAAACTTTAATTAAAATTACCGTGTATAGTTCAATACATAAAGTAAAGAGAACAAACTCTGTTTGTGTGTTTGTGTACTGCAAAAAAAAATATTTAAAAAGACCAAGAAAAAATTTTTTCGTCTCGAAATTCTCAATTTTTTCAGCGACAACCATCATATTTTTATATCTATAACAAAGAAATTTGTAAAGACTAAAGAGATATCTAAAATTTTTCAAACACGGAGCTGTATTTTTTTATATTATATAAAAACTGTAAAATGACCTACATTTTGGCGGACATGATATTCAAATAAAATCAACGCCAAAATATTTTCGACCTTATTATGTAATTCTTTCGATGCAATACTGTCGTGTACTTGTGTCAGACCATGCCTAGTATGCAGCTAGCGTCACTTCAGCGAATACCTAAAGATTAGCTTATTGCCGCGCCTTAATAACAGTTTGCCCGACTCCGATCCGATTCATGGCTAGCATTCCCGCACTCGACCTACGAGGAATTCCAAAACAAATATTAACTTAATCTATTTTTAACTAAAACTTTACAAATAACACTTTCGAAATCATCCAAAATAATCCTTAGCTCCTTAAATAAACTGATAAACCCGGAACCCGGAACTCTGAAACTCGACAATAATCAAATAAACCAAACATAAGTTTAAATTAACTTTATTAATCGGTAATTTTCCAGTCGTTTGAAGTTGGAGCATTACAACCAGCGGTTGATCCCATCGGTGTATTTTGAACTGTTTGCGAAAATAACTACTTGTGAATAAGGTTACTAGACAAATGATTTATCATTAGCAACATGTTGGTTACCAACATAATTCTATTAGAGACTAGTTTTCTTGCGCGGTGTCACCTGCGTCTTTAATTGCTGCCTCGCTCCCGTGGGATCCTTGGTGTACTAGTCCGACGTTATTCCAGACTATAATCTACCTCTGTGCCAGTTTTCGTCAAGATCCGTTCAACCGTTTTGACATGAAAGAATAATAAACATCCATACATCCATCTATCCTCATAAACATTCGCATTTATAATATTAGTAGGATAGCTGGCCGCGCGGCTTTACCAGCGTGATATTGAAAAAAAAAAACATTTGTGTTATTCCAGACCAAAATCTACCTCTCTGCCAAATTTCATCAAAATCCGTGTAGCCGTTTTGACGTGAAAGAGTGACAAACGTCCATACATCCACAACATCCTCACAAACATTCACATTTATAATATTAATAGGATTTAATTGACGCAAAAAAACATTGGTCATCCCAGTGTCAGTTTCGCGTAAAATCTTTGTTTTAAATGTCACAAAAATATATTAAAAGTCTGGCTTCTTCAATTTAGTTCATCTTAAATTTTGTAACTAGATCGTGGTCAGGTTTTAGTTTCACCAGTGGCGGTGGAATATCAATATTTTACTTGGAACCTTCAAAATTCAATTAGGTATTCAATAATACCGCTATAATAAGAATAGGTTCGTTCTGAAACGTTTTGATTTTGAGCAGTCTTTGATAAAAATAATGATTTGACTATTATTCCATGAATTTTCGGTAGAACAAATAAAACGACCTTATACCCTTTCCTCTTTGATTAGGTCGTGAATATCAGCCTCTCGGCAACATCTCGACGTCACCGCGAATTCAGACGTCGAAATTTGTTCCTAGGAAACACAGTCCCGGGGGATAACATGTAACCTGCGTGATAATCCAGGTTATAAACTATATCTGTGGCAGATTTAGTCCAAATATACTCACTTGTTTTTGCCTGAAAACATGAAAACGTCCATTCATCATATTCAATTTTCTTGTTTATGACTAGCTGCCTTATGATTTTATATGCATACTAGCTTTTGCCCGCGGCTTCGCTCGCGTTAAATTCGGGGTAACACATTTTCCCTTGCGCCTTATTGATTTGTAATAGCAACGCTAAGTCTTCCCTATTCTTCCCTCTTTCTCCCTCACATCCCACTTTTTTCAAAAAAAATATTTGCCTATGTCCATCTCCTGGTACCCAACTATCTATGTACCAAAATTCATCACAATCGGTTTAGCCATTAAAGCGTGAAGAGGTAACAAACAAACAAACTCACTTTCGCTTTTATAATATTAAGTAAGGAAGTCTGGTTTCTTCAATTTAGTTCAATTTGAAGAAGTCTCTTTCATCTTCAAATTTTGTAGGTAAACCCGGGTTGGGTTTTAGTTTCACCAGTGGCGGTCGACTATCAATATTTTACTTGGAACCTTCAAATTCAATTAGGTATTCAATAATACCGGTATTATAAGAATAGGTTCGTTCTGAAACGTTTTGATTTTGAGCGGTCTTTGATAAAAATAATGATTTGACTATTATTTTATGAATTTTCGGTAGAACAAATAAAACGACTTTATACCCTTTCCCCTTTGAATAGGTCGTGAATATCAGCCTCTCGGCAATATCTCGACGTCACCGCGAATTCGTCGTTGACGTCAAAATTTGTTCCTAGGAAACACAGTCCCGGGGGAATACATGTAACCTGTGTGTTAATCCAGGTTATAAACTATATCTGTGGCAGATTTAGTCCAAATATGCTCAGTTGTTTTTGCCTGAAAACGTGAAAACGTCCATTCATCATATCCAATTTTCTTGTTTATGACTAGCTGCCTTATGATTTTATATGCATACTAGCTTTTGCCCGCGGCTTCACTCGCGTTAAATTCGGGGTAACACATTTTCCCTTGCGCCTTATTGATTTGTAATAGCAACGCTAAGTCTTCCCTATTCTTCCCTCTTTCTCCCTCACATCCCACTTTTTTCAAAAAAATATTTGCCTATGTCCGACTCCTGGTTCCCAACTATCTCTGTACCAAAATTCATCAAAATCGGTTTAGCCATTAAAGCGTAAAGAGGTAACAAACAAACAAACAAACAAACTCACTTTTGCTTTTATAATATTAGTAAGGATAGTAAATAGTAAATTATAGTAAATAGTAATATAGTAATAGTAAAGTAAGGATTGGTATCGACATGATAAGTAGGCTATGTGGTATTTCAGGAAAAAGACGCATCGGGCGTCGGATGCCGCGAGACCTCTCCCGGCCTACGTAGACGCAGGTCTGTTGCTCACCGTCTAGTGACGAGAGGCCGTGTCAACGGCGCGTTCGTGTTCCATGGCAGCTATGCAGACAGGGCCCGCCAGTACCCGGAACATAAAGGGCAAAACAAGGTTCAAGGATGCGTTCTAGTCATATGAATGACACTCTTGCTCCTTCCATAATGGGGGAAGTTGTTTGATGATTTCTCCTTTCTAAAAAAGATGTTATAATCTATCTATAGTACGGCCAACGAGAAGCGATACGAAAGGTCATTAACCTAAAGAACAACTGTGGCGTTGACAATCTAATATTTAGCTCTTTCCATCTTGTGCCTTTGTCTTAATGTCTCGTTCTCCTGGCAAAAACATGACAATGTTAAGACGGGTTCGCCAACATTCGGGCGGCCATTTTAGATGGAGTTTTAGCATGGGTTTTGTTTACATTTGGTATCGCTTCTCGTTGTCCGTACTATAGATATTAAATCATCTAAACCGGTCCATACGTTTGATCGTGAAGGAAGAATAATTAAACATTTACACACACAGAAATGTTCGCCTTTATAATATTAGTGTAATTAAGTAGAATAAATTAGGAAACAGGAAAGTCTAATCAAAAAAATAATTCTGCCCCCGATAGTTAAAAAGACGTATCTAACACATTTTTTTTAAATTTTGAGTTATATACATTGCCGGAATCAGAAAAAAAGGCGAATCTGCCTGTATTTTTATTAAATTTAGATACTTTTTGTTAGATACGTCTTTTTAATTATCGGGGGCAGGAAAAATAAATATCTTGGAACAACTCACACACGGCTATCTGATTCCAAGCTAAGCAGAGCTTGTGTTATGGTAACCAGACAACTGATATACCTACATACTTATATAAATTATAAATACATACATATTATAGATAAATCACATCCAGACACAGAACAAACAATCATGCTCATCACACAAAGTTTGTCCTAAGTGGGGATCGAACCCACGACCTCCGGCTTAGCAGTCCACTGCAGTCCACCACTAGACCAACAGGCCCGTCAATTTCAGAATTTAATTAAATAGAATATGTTTAAAGGTACTCTAGTCACCTGGGACTTAACATCACTGACAAAATGTGGTTAAACATGTCTCCTTCTGCTCTCTCGCCAAAAACCGTTATTACATTGCACAGGTAAATATTCTCCCAGGTTAACAAAAATAATTACTACGCATTCAAGCTCACCTCCATTTAATACGTGTCCATCAGACTCGTATATTTGTAACAGATGTAGAGATAATACGCCTGGCTTGTCATGCGGCTAGAAAAATAAGGAAGGGACGCGGAATGACGCAAATGTGGCCGACTGAAACACATGTGCACATATATGAACAGCGTTACGTTGTTGACCCCTGGTTCATTAGTGTGCGCACGCATTTGAATCTCGAACGCTACATTTACGCATGCCCGGACAGGATATGTCATGGAGTACATATGTAGTGTCTATCACAAAAGCGTGGACTCATTTTGTGATTGAAATATTCGTTTTGCATTTATTATGGATAGATCCATACCTACGTCTTGTTCGTGAACGGGCGCTGTCAGTTGGGACCGGTCATTTTTAATTTATTTAGATTTTAAATTGAATTTTCTTTTTATTTACTCTGGACGTCTGTGCACGTCTTTCTACATCGTTCTTACATATTTGTATAATCTCAACACGAATGATGTAAATACGATTTTGTAAAAATATTATAATTTAAAAGAGTGTCCATGGAGTTTCTTGCCCATTCTTCTCCATAGAGATCAACGCTTTGGAATGGGCAACTGCAGTACTTTCACAAGTTATTATGCCTTGTGACCGGGACTGTAGATTCATTTTGTTTCTTGACATTCAAAAGTGCCTGTAATGGTCTAATTGAAATAAATGATTTGATTTGATTTGATACCTCGGGATTCAAATGAGGTTATTGTATTTTTTTCGGAATTGCCTTTTTAATGAACAGAATGAGTTCACGCTTTTTATTTCTTTCTTCTCTTTTGGTATGTGTATTTAAAGTCTTAAATTTCTCCAAAATACTGCGATTAGGACCCTGTTTTTTATCTTGCGACATAGACAGCCATATCTATTGACTGCCTCTGACACTCTCTGACTTAAAGGATTGATATTTTCACAGCACAAAGATACTGCAGAGTTGAGTTACCAATTATGTTGAGGTCAGTTCCCAGTCAAACTCAAACTTAAAGCAATCATTACCATTAGACCATCACAGGGACTTTTAAATTTCAGAAAAATTATGAAATAAAAATCCTATGTGTTATTCTAGACTATGATTATAGTCTAGAATAACACATAGGATTTTTATTTATAGAGATATATTTATAGAGAGGATATTTTTTTCGATATCATGCGTGCGGAGCCGCGGGAGCCAGCTAGTTTTCGTTCATAATTTTAGCAATTCATGTCACACAATAAAGAAAAACAATGCTAATCCCTTCTATTCTTTCTAAATCTTTATTTAAAAACTAGCTTTTGCCCGCGGCTTCGCTTGCGTTAAATTCGGGGTAACACAGTTCCCCTTGCGCCTTATCGATTTGTAATAGCAACGCTAAGTTTTCCCTTTTTTTCCCTCTTTCTCTCTCACATCCCACTTTTTTCAAAAAAATATTAGCCTATGTCCGTCTCCTGGTTCCCAACTATATCTGTACCAAAATTCATCAAAATCGGTTTAGCCATAAAAGCGTGAAGAGGTAACAAACAAACTCACTTTCGCTTTTATAATATTAGTATGGATTTGAATATTCGAATGTCTTCACAAACCAGCCTGTACTATCAAAGGTTTGGTCAATGTTATCAGACCTCTATAGTACTATCCTTCACAATGCCGTGTTGAGTTCGATAGAAAACGTAAACATCAAATAACAAACAAAACATCTACGAAAATGCGCACATCACATCCCAGGTCCAATTGAAATCCAGCGTTAGGCTCTAGCTGGTTGCTAAACTGGGTCAATTTGGCGCAGCCGTGAAACACACAGCAGTGTTGCTTAAGACCTACCTCAAAAAGAAAAAAACTGAAAGTATTTTTTTTGCTCCACACTAGGAATTTCTCCTGTATCGTGGGTGCGTTTACAAACATTTAAAGTTACATACACAAACAGCCAGACCCGGAACAACTATCTGTAGACCATACAAATATTTTTTCCGTGCGGGGATCGAACTCACGACACAAAGCGCAACAGTCGATCGCTCAACCTCTGCGCAACCTTTAAAATATCACTTTAGTGTCCGTCTGTTTGTCTGTCTAGATCTTGTGATCTCGAGAACGCTTGGAGGTACCGATTTTAATATTCGAAATTAAAACTATACAATGTGTCCGGTCATGGACTAGCGATATTCTAGATACTTATGTAACGTGTGTTTTAATATACTATTACGAAACACACTTGGGTCTAATTCACTTCCCCGCTTTTTGGCAGCCATTTTGAGATAAACTATTATGCGTGTACAAAAAAGAATCATATGTCTCAAAGATTTGGTCTTACTAAGACGAAAATAGGTTTATTCAGAGGGTAACAATATTGTCTATCGTTTAAATAAAGAAATTATGAGCTCACATTGTGTAACTTTAGAAAACAAAATTAAAGGCCAAAAAAATATTTTTTCGAAAATCAATTAATTTGAGTACTAGAATGTTTGTTATATAAGTACATAGAATATCGCTAGTCTGTGACCGGACACATTGTATAGGTACTCAAGTTTGTGGTCCCTTGGAGCTGTAAATAAAACAACCAATTAAATCAACACAGTCAAAAGATTCGGCCGTTTATGTTGCAAATTTGTACGAAACCCATGGTGCGCGAGTCCGGATCGCACTTGTCAGTTGTTTTTTTTTACCGTTTAATTTTTTTTTTATTGTCTTACGCAGTTGTGTCAAACAAACATGATCTCTGTCTTTATTTCGAACACAAAGTGGTGACCTACCTGACGCAGTCACGACGTGCAAGCTATTTTTATTTTGTCACATATATGTATTTGTAAATGTTTGTGATACTTTGCATGTTGAGTGTTTATTTTTTTGTTGTTCGTCGTAATTTGCGACTAATAAATGTTTTTTCTTTTTTTCTTTCAAATGCATCCTAACATAGGACATGGCCACCCCTTATAACAAACACTTTTAGGCATCGCTGGTTCCAACACACGGTTGGGTTAAATTAATTGTCGTTACCCTTTTATGGAGAGAACAAAACTGAATGAATAAACTCTATCTATACTAATATTATAAAGCTGAAGAGTTTGTTTGTTTGTTTGAACGCGCTAATCTCAGGGACTACTGATTGGAATTGGAAAATTCTTTTAGTGTTGGATAGTCCATTTTTTGAGGAAGGCTATAAGGCTATATAACATTAGGCTACGACCAACAGGTGCTGAGCAGCGTGGGTGAAACCGCGGGGAACAGCTAGTGTTTTGATATAACTGTAAATAGCATTGTCCTTTTTTGTTGATGGGAAATCATATCCTACTAATATATAAATGCGAATGTTTGTGAGGATGTTTGGATGTATGAGTGATTGTTACTCTTTCACGTCAAAACGGCTAAACGGATCTTGATGAAATTTGACACAGAGGTAGATTATGATCTGGAATAACACATAGGACTTTTTAATTATTATAAATACATAAATATTATTGTTATTACTCTTTATGTAAAAATGTTGGTTAACTTGTAATTGGCAACTGTATTAGTCTAATATTTTTATAGAGAAGCTGTTGGTGACCTTTTTAATATAAATAATCTATACTAATATTATAAAGCTGAAGAGTTTGTTTGTTTGTTTGAACGCGCTAATCTCAGGGACAACTGGTTGGAATTGGAAAATTCTTTTAGTGTTGGATAGTTCATTTCTTGAGGAAGGCTATAGGCTATATAACATTACGCTACGACCAACAGGTGCTGAGCAGCGCGGGTGAAACCGTGGGGAACAGCTAGTTAATAAATAATTAGGGTTTTTGATTACGATACAGATTTTAGAAAAGTATGAATTTTTTTTACCTCAAAACCACAAAAATCGACTGTCCATGGAATGGAAATTCTTCTAATTCTTTAATTAAATAAACTGGAAAGCTGCAAGTCGTATTCGTGCACCGAGGGTTCCGTACAAACTTAACAATAAAACTAACTAATGAAAGTACGGAACATTGCTCTAACGAAAAGATAAACTGTATTTAAAGATAAACTTAACTTTGCCGTTGGAATATTGTTGTTATTTTACCAACTGCAATTAAGTTAGAAACAACATTTTTTTTGTGATGAATTCCAAATTTACTGTTCCCGGATTTTTTCCTTAACTGGTACTCTATGATATTACCAAAAAGATTAGTAAAACTATTCTCGAAGTGAAGTTATTAAATTTTTTAACAACTTCAGAGTCTTTTGCAATCAAAGCTTACACAAAAATACAGCGTCAAAAATAGGTATAGAAAAAAACTTTTCTACCAAAATAGAAAGCGATACTTCTAACTCGATTGGCCAAACCACTAGTTTGGCCTCCCGTATCTGTTTATTTTACCCCCAATATCGAGTGGAGCTTGAGCAAACATCGTTACAAAAATGAAGGAAGCCAAAAACACGTAGAGCCCGGTCAATCTGCAAATAGTCCAGCTAACTAGACCTCCCTGCACCCCCTTATCGCCTTTTCTCATTTTCCAGAACGGGGGTTTTTGTAAGAATCTCAGAGGTCCTTGAAAGTTGGTCGCCTGTCGAGGACAGAGTAGCCAAATTGATTACACTAGATGGTTACGGATGACCAAATCTGTCACAAGAACAAACAAATGCTAGGACCCGCAGCTGCGCCTAATCCCGATATTAACTACACTTATTTTAAGAAAAATGTGGGCCGTTTATTGGAACGATAGTGTATGTATACATTGGCAATCGTTTTACCTAAGTAATTTGAGAAAGGGTCTTGGTGAAAATGCGTGTAAGACCCACAGAATAGAATTTGACACAGTGGCTGAGCGTTCGGCTGCTGCGCTGCGTGTCGTGGGTTCGATCACCGCACAGAACAAATATTTGTAAGACCTGCTGCATAGTTGTCCCAGGGCTGGCTGTTTGTGTGTTTGTATGTTAAAAAAAGTGAAATATATCACATTTTATAAGTGCAATATAATGATAGCAACTGCAACATAATAATAATACCAGCTATTACTGTTCCAGTGATAGGCAAAGTCCTCTTTATATCCTCTTCATTGATCACCACGCTTGCTCACGACGGGTTGGCGATTTCGGACTTATATTAATTAGCTGGCGCCCGCCGCGGCGTGGCCCGGGTGATATCGAAAAGAAAAGTATCCTATGTGTTATTCCAGACTATAATCTACTCTGTGTCAAATTTCGTCAAGATCCGTTCAGCCGTTTTGACGTGAAAGAGTAACAAACATCCATACACATCCTCACAAACATTTTATAATATTAAGTAGGAATATAGTATGAAGTAGGATCAGTCTAGATTTCCTCAAGATGTTTTCCTTCATCGATATCTGTGATTTCGAAGATAAATTTAGACAAGTACGTAATAATAACAAATTGAAAAATCCACATTGCTACTTGCTCAGATTTGAAACAACAACCTTGTGCGCCCAGGCGAGGCCTTAAGCACTGGGCCTGATCATTAAAAAAGTGCAACTTTTTTTACCAAAACTTATTTTTTTTTTAATTTTTAAGTAAGTATAGTTGTTGCACGAAAAGCTAAATCGTCAGAAAACTATTTTAATGAACCTTTGAAATAGCAAAAACATATTAAACTTAACACAAGTTAGCGACTTGAAAATAAAATAACAAATATGAAAATTATTCAGTACCAAAATTATAATTTTACTGCTTGCATGTAGGTTTAACGAAAAAAATATTAAACATCATCTTACAGTTCACTGAAATATTCTAATATACAAAAACACCACTTAACACAAAACCGCATGACAAAATTTAATTTATTTTCGCTACCCACGAAAGCTTTTAAATAAATTTAAATTTGCCGCAAGCTTTCATTTCGCCATGAAAGCTGGTAGGCTTCCGAGGTGCCGCAAACCACATGCTAACAGGCTTTTCCACTTCATCGGGTAAACGTGACGAATGCTACTCAATTCGTTATTACCACAGAGTATGACATGACATAGAATAGGCATGACGAAACAATGGCACGTGCCATAGATGGCACGTTTTGGATAGGCCAACGATTTTTCATCTTCCTATGCCTGAGGGTTATTTGAAGTCATGTTACTAGTTTACAAGCGCTACTGACGATCATGAGATCTGGGTTCGATTTACAGGTTTAGAAAAGTACCTATTGCGTGTTTTCAGAATGCATTCTTGACTTCTCTCATCAAGTTACTACCCGCCACTCTGGATTATCACTCCACCGAGTCTATGTGGAGATGGGCCCAGTTGATCGCAATAGTCTTCCTCCAATCACATGGAGTTACACATACTATCTACCAGAATCACCGAGCCGGTAGGTAACATCAAAAGACTAATAAAATTGGTGGCAGCAACGGCGATTTAAGCCATTGGTCTTAGCTGTCATTTGTAGATATTTAACAATCATTACAAATAGTCAGTGTCCCGAAAATCAGACAACCAGTCTTACCAAGGTGTATCGTATTTCGTAGTACTAACTGGGTTTTGGAGGTCTTTGTCTTTGGCGTCTATCTGACAGTCGCACCATGTAATATATTGGTATTCAACTGCATCCAGTTAGACTGGAAGCCGGCCCCAACATAGTTGTACAAAAGTAAATGATGAATAGAACGTTGACTGCACGCTTTCTGATACAGACACACATATGCGACAGAATTGCTGTAAATCGAAGCCATTTGTTTTTTTGAGGGTATTTTGTACCAACGTCGTTTTTGGTATCGGTTTCCGTACTCTGTGCACCTAATGCGAGCCACATTCGAACGATTTTAGTATTTTGTTAACGTAATTTATGTATTTATTTCGTGACGTGTCATACATATTGCGAAAACAGAACCCTTTCTGAAGCACAGAGGAAACTCAGTATGTAAAGGGGTTGTCACCCATCCACAGACCAAGCGCGGCTTTGCCTAAAGGTCGTCCCGAGCGGCTACAATTATTTAGCCAAGCAAAAATATTTACATTGAAAAAAAATACTGGTTCTCATAGACCCTTTTCAGATTTACCTGCAAAAGAATCAGTGCTCTTAAATACAAAAAAAAAACAGCTCTCATTCCAACTCACTGCATTTTTCGAGGAGACTTGGCTATCTCGTTTTAAAAGCATTCATTTTCTTTGAAGTACTTAAGTAACTTCTATCTTTCATTAAATAGTAAGCAAATACGTAAGAAGTTAGAGAGAAAAATACTTTCTGAACATTAAATATTTTTAATAACTTTTAGTTAAAATCATCTTACTAATATTATAAATGCGAATGTTTGTGAGGATGGATGGATGTATGGATGTTTGTTACTCTTTCACGTCAAAACGTCTTATCGGATCTTGATGAAATTTAACACAGAGATAGATTATAGTATGGAATAACAAATAGGATTTTTGTTTTCGATATCACGCGGGTGAAGCCACGGACGCCAGCTAGCAATGTAAAATCATCACTTGCTTCGGTGAAGGAAAACATCGTGAAGAAATCAGCATGCCTTTATTTTTCTGATGGGAAATCGTTAAGACATTAAGGGCAAAAGAAGGAACATGAGTAGGTTTAAGTCAGTAAAAATCGCACACTCACTCGCGCTCCGTCCATAGTAAGGGTAATTTTTTATTATTTCCCATCCATAAAATGCCTCTACCCAATAGTGAGTGATTCCGGGCTAAAAAAGAATTATTATTTCAGACTTTTATACGCTGTTTCTAGAAGCACGAACCAAATTGAAAGGGTGCGTGGGCAAGGTAACTTTCAAACTTTAAGTATTAAAAGTGTGGAAAATGAATTTGATAATGTCTAATTTTTCCACTTTTTAAAAGTTATTTATATTTTTTTGTTAATTTTCAATGACTTCGCTTAGTCCAACGAGTATTTTTAGATTTTTTTAGTAGCCTCCACGAAGTATTGATTTGTTCCTAGTTGATGGCAAAAGGCTCGCCCCTTATTACACGGATCTAGTGAAATGTGGGGTAAACCTTCAGAGATTACAGGGGTGATGTTCTTGGGGTCTAAAATGGCCGGTTAATATTATGCTGCCATTAGTAATGGTCACAAAGTGATAATTTCGATGACACGGTTGGCGCAGTGGCTGAGCGTTTGACTGTTGAGCTACGTGTCGCGGGTTCGGTCTCCGCACGGAACAAATATTTGTATGACTTAATGATAGTTGTTCCGGGTCTGGCTGTTTGAGTGAGTTTAAATGTTTGTAAACGCACCCACGATACAGGAGTAATTCCTAATGTTGGGAAAATTAAAAAAAAGAACATCATCACAATTTCATTTACTTGTGTCTTTAACCATTATAAGATTTTTTATAATTATTCTGGCTCGGCCATTTTAGACCCCTCGTTATGTTTACAATCAAACACTCATTTCATAAGATCAAAACTACGACAACGTACAACGAAACACCACAAGTCATCACAAACCTGCACTAGCAAAACACGCTTAAACATAACCCTTGCAATTCCACCCGCCCTTTACCCCATAAAGACTCTCGAAAGTCATTACCGGGATAACTTACCGGTAACCTAAACTACATTTACCGTTATACCGGGTAAATTAAATTCCTGTTCCTTGCTTATATAACAAGTTGGGTGATATATCGTCGCTTGGAAGCTGCGTACAGTAATCTTGTTGGTTTTAGCTATGGAATAATCTTGGTAAGGGTTAAGATGTGATGGTTGAGTTGGGAATTATTTTGATTGGAAATTAAGAGATTGGGAAGTGCTTTATGTCTTCATTTGGTATTGTAATAAAAATAAATGGAGTTGTGTAATGTTAAATGTTATGATGGCGCAATGTTCTTGAAGTAATACAGATCTCTGGGGGTCTAAAATGGTGGTTTGAGCAGAAACATAAAAGAATATGAATTACGTTAAAATGGTCACAGATGAAGTAAATATTATGACCATTTTACGTGTAATAACGTAATTCATATTATTTACCAATTATGATACTGCTTAAGCGTCCATTTTAGACCCCCTGTTTGGGTGAGCCGAGGTTGTGAGTTGGAAACTGGACAAAGACCAATGTAACTTTTTCAAAGCATTTTTCTTAATACTAAATACCTTACCTAGTACCGTCATCTAAACTGATTATAAACCTTTTGGCTTAATTGAAAACTGGGAAGTGTGTCAAATTTTAACTTCTATGATTTGTTTACGTAACACCGTGAAGTTTTTATGGTTTCCTTCCTATTAAGGATTTAGGGTTCCGTTCCTCAATGGGAAACAGAAACCTTACAGGACACTTTGGTGCCCCTCTGCTCATCAAGACCTTATATCTCGGGAACGCGTAAAGGAATCTAGATGAACTTCAAGCCATATACTTGAATCTGTAGGGCCCAGAAAGCTGTGAAAAAAATATTTCTCTGAATCGACGCAGTCAAAATCTATGGCCGTTTACGTCGCAAGTTTGTACGAAGTGCGCGAGTCTATCTCGCATTTCACCGGTATTTTTTTTTAAACAGGAGAAGCAATAAAAAGAGCACATTATCCTTATCCTTCCTTACTATATATAATATTATAAAAGCGAAAGTGAGTTTGTTTGTTTATTTGTTTGTTTGTTACCCCTTCACGCTTTAATGGCTAAACCGATTGTGATGGGATGTGAGGGAGAAAGAGGGAAGAAAAGGGAAAACTTAGTGTTGCTATTACAAATCAATAAGGCGCAAGGAGAACTGTGTTACCCCAAATTTAACGCGAGCGAAGCCGCGGGCAAAAGCTAGTTAAAAATAAAGATAGTTTTAATTAACAGACAAAAAGACAACTATGAACTATGATGCCAACAATCCAACTTTATTCTGCAATAAAAGTACTGGTATAATGACATGCTATCAAAGGCAATGGGCTGATAAAAGAAAAGAGGATTAAGTAATTAATTCCATCGCTTGGTGAAAGCTTCAATAATTTCATAGAGCTATTTAGTATAAACGCTATTAACTTCGCTCACGGTTTTATCTGCGACTTTAGTTCCTCTCCTTCAGTACTTTCAACATGGTTTATTTTCCCATCAAAAATTAACAAAATATTTGTAAAAGGTTATCGGGAATAACCTAACTAACAGAGTGCCTCGTGTTAAAAAAAAACACTTTTATTCCAAATTACACATTTAAATGAATGAGAGGAAATGGGAAGCTTTCACCTCCTTTTTCTATGCTATCGTACGAGGGGACAGGCGTTTGAGGGAGAGAACCTATAGCCTAGCTCTAGGCTATATAACATCACGCTACGACCAACAGGTGCTGAGCAGCGTGGGTGAAACCGCGCGGAACAGCTAGTATATAAATAAACTTGTTAAATAGCCTTTAGCCTTCCTCAAGAAATGGACTATCCAACACTAAAAGAATTTTCCAATTCCAACCAGTAGTCCCTGAGATTAGCGCGTTCAAACAAACAAACAAACTCTTCAGCTTTATAATATTAGTATAGATAAAAGTATAAATAAAAATAATTCTTCTTAGTAGCAGAAAATAGTTATAGAGGATTAACTCGTTCACTAGTACCCCTATTTCTACTACTACCACTAAAGTTTATGTTTTCAAATGACGATTTTTTATTACCCTATTAAGTTGTGATGCAGGTCCCGTACGAAATACTCTTAACTTTATCATCCTGATCTTTAACTTTCGAGACCGTAAAAAGGAAATCAATTACGTTGAGTAAATTTCAGTTCAGAGCACACAAACTAACAAAAATAATAACATACAAAGCTTCACAAACATTTATAAGTAAATACATATGGAAAAAAAATATATAAAAAAATAACTTGAACGCCGTGACTGCGACAGGTAGGTCACCACTCAGCATGATGCTGTGCTATGGGACCCCACAGCACAGCGCTGGTTTTCAGTGGTCAACCCGTGAGCAAAACTTACGGAAGTCAACACAACATACATTAATATCATAAATCTGTTTCTTAATTATATGGAATCTGTTTTAATGTGTCTGTGTATGTTTAACAATGTTATATTAGTTTTCTATGGGTCTATGGCACCCGAAATAAAGTTTATTCATTCATTCATTAATATTTTAAATAGTGGCCGGAATACTACGGAATCTTAGAAACCTCCTCAAATGGTTTCTTTGTAAGTTATGTCGCGATAGTAAAGTTAAATAGAAATTCGTCGTATTTATGCCTTTTTTTTCGGGTGGGAAATCATTCAATGACTTCCCCCGCTCTGGGCGGAGCGGGGGGCATGTCAGACTTGTACTGACTAAAACCCACCCATGTTCCTTCTATTGCCCGGAGGCTCTGGCAAGCCCCTCTGCTTTGCTGACTCTCTTTGAGGTGCGCGTCACACGGACGCGCCGTCGACACGGCCTGTTGTCAATCGACGGACGGACGGTGAACTACCCATTGTCGTATTATGCCTTCATGCTTCTTTCATTTGTTTTAAAAATATGTCAGAATAAATACTAAAAGGGGTTTTGTTAGTCCGTATGAGTTCAAAGTAAAGTATCCACTAAGCTGATTAAGGCTTAGACTTCACGATAGTAAACAAACATGTCTATCCAATGCCATTTCCCACAGAACCCTAAGAAAGAATCTCCTAAAAATATAACTAAAACATATAAACAAATTACACGTATGTGTTCTATCCCAACTACAGCGAAAATTTGGTGGGATTGTAGATAAAATATAATTAAATAAGGATTACGGTAATCCTAGGTTGAACACTAGTGGCACATACGATTACATGTTTGTGTGTGTGTGTTGTTTATACATAGTGTGTCTAGGGTTTTTGTGTGTTTGCTGTTTATCGGCGGAGTTTTGTTTATATTTTTAATGCTTTTATACGTATAAAAATTAGCTTTTGCCCCCGGCTTTGCTCGCGTTAAATTCGGGGTAACACAGTTCCCCTTTCCTGATTTACAGGTACCTGTTACCTGTAGTTTTTGCCCTTGCGCCTTATTTATTGTAATAGCAATGCTAAGTTTTCCCTTTTTCTCACTCGTTTCTCAAAAATAGCCTATGTCTGTCTCCAGAGTCCTAACTATCTCTATACCAAAATTCATTAAAATCGGTTTGGCCATTTAGGCGTAAAGACGTAACAAACAAACTGACTTTCACTTTTAATATTAGTAAGGATTTTACAAAAAAAAATCTATTATTAGTTTATGTCTCATCATCATCATCAGGCTATATTAGTCCACTGCTGGACATAGCCCTCCCCTAATGAGCGCCATAGCGCCCTGTCTTCAGCTTGCCGCATCCAGCATCTGCCTGCAGTCTTTCTTAGATCGTCATCCCACCTGGTCGGAGGGCGTCCTACACTACGCTTGCCGAGTTTATGTCTATTGACGGGCCTGTTGGTCTAGTGGTTAGTGGCCCTGACTGCTGAGCCGGAGGTCGTGGGTTCGATTCCCACCCAGGACAAACTTTGTGTGATGAGCATGATTGTTTGTTCTGTGTCTGGGTGTGATTTATCTATGATGTGTATGTATTTATAAATTA
The DNA here is from genome assembly GCA_958449745.1 of Ochropleura leucogaster. Taxonomy (NCBI): domain Eukaryota; kingdom Metazoa; phylum Arthropoda; class Insecta; order Lepidoptera; family Noctuidae; genus Ochropleura; species Ochropleura leucogaster. The sequence continues at coordinate 2,579,571 of OY288220.1, read as the reverse complement.
TATAATATAAGTATATATATCAGTTGTCTGATTACCATAACACAAGCTCTGCTTAACTTGGGATCTGCTTAGCCGTGTGTGAGTTGTCCCAAGATATTTATTTTATTTATTGCTTTGTAAATAGTCATAGTAGTAGTCATTGTTACTTAAAGCCAACCTTCCGATATTATTAATTTAACCAAAAATCGATCCGAACAGCTGATATTATTTCGCCACAATCTCGCCCTAACAACGTTTCCTCTCAACGTAAATTACGAAACTCCATCTACAACGTCGAACGTCGTTCACCTATGCGCTTTAATTTCCAACCCTTGCGCCATTCCTTCTAATTATACCTAGGTTTAATTAAATCGGCGTAGATAAATTCTCGTCCCACTAACAGTAAGGCTATGTGGTAAGTGGACGCTTACGATCTGAGTGTTAGATTGTCATTTCGTGACTCACAAGTGTGTTGTGTAGTGTGGTTTAAGTGTGTTTTATTGTTTGTTTGTTGTGTTTTCTTTTGTAATCTAGATTAAATTATGTCTTTTATATCTAACTAGCTTTCGTCCGCGTGGCATAGTTACTTTGGGCTAACGCTAACTTCAACCCACGTGATGATTGAAAAAAAAAACTTTCTCTCCTCTTTTTTCCCTCTTTCTCCCACTTTTCTCAATTGTTTTAACCTTTGTCCGTCTCTAAGGTCTCAACGATCTCTCTGCCAAAATTCATCGAAATCGGTTTGGTCATTTAGGCGTGAAGACGTAACAAACTCATCACTTATTATATTAGTAAAGATTTTAGTAACTTTTAATTTTAAAAACTTTTTGATTTTTCGTTTTAAATGGACTGAACATGGAAAATTCAAGTTAAAAAGCTTCTCATAACAAAGGAACAAACATACATACATAGACTGATGAACACATTACCCTCCTTTGCGGTGCGCAGTCGGGTAAAAAGTTTCATTCACAAGTAAAAGGTTCCGTATGTAGGTATAACGACTATCTTACATTAGCATGCACATAGCGGACCTTGTGTGTAGATAAGGTATTCCTAATTAAGTTGAGGGCGGACCCTTTTAAAGCTCATTAAAATTAAATGTGTGCAGGCAACACTGATGCTTGATTGTTGGCAACATTGAGTGGGTTGTGTGTTTGTGTGACTGTGGTTGTTTTTAGGTTTATTACGGGCCTGTTGCCTATTTAATATGACGGGCCTGTTGGTCTAGTGGTTAGTGGCCCTGACTGCTAAACCGGAGGTCGTGGGTTCGATTCCCACCCAGGACAAACGTTGTGTGATGAGCATGATTGTTTGTTCTGTGTCTGGGTGTGATTTATCTATAATATTTATGTATTTATAAATTATATAAGTATGTATATCAGTTGTCTGGTTACCATAACACAAGCTCTGCTTAGCTTGGGATCAGATAGCCGTGTGTGAGTTGTCCCAAGATATTTTTTTTATATAAATTTTATTCCATAAAATAGGTATTATTCACTAGTGTAACATTAGTTTAGTAACATTGTAAAACCGAATGATTTTAAAAGAGTAACCATGGAGTTTCTTGCCGGTTCTTCTCCATAGGAAACGACCAACCCGAACCGTGCATCTTTTCTCGACGTTTTGTATGTGCCCATGTAGGCCATAGCAGTGTGTGAGTTGTCCCAAGATATTTATTTATTTATTTAGTTGATATCAGGTATGTACAGTCTGGAAAAAGAAAAAAAACCAGGCTCGCCAGAAAGAGCTAAAAAAAATTCTCTGCTCAAACCTATTCAGTCAGCAAAAGAGATAACTACTCTCATTATTTTTATTCTAGAAACCAATCGATAGACGTTTTCGACTTAATTTTAATCCTTACTAATATTATAAAAGCGAAAGTGAGTTTGTTTGTTTGTTTGTTACCTCTTCACGCTTTAATGGCTAAACCGATTTTGATGAATTTTGGTACAGAGATTGTTGGGAACCAGGAGACGGACATAGGCTAATATTTAAAAAAAAAAATAGGATGTGAGGGAGAAAGAGGGAAGAAAAGGGAAAACTTAACGTTGCTATTACAAATCTAAAAGGCGCAAGGGGAACTGTTTTACCCCAAATTTAACGCGGGCGAAGCCGCGGGCGAAAGCTAGTTTAGATATAATAAATGGATTGTAATTTAAACTCGATACCTCTACGCGTTCCCGAGATAAAGAGCCTTGACGGACAGACATACCAACGGACAACAAATTGATTCTATAAATGTTACGGAAACCTAAAAAGCACCTGAATCTAATATATAAAATTCTCGTGTCACAGTTTTCGTTCCCATAATCCTCCGGCTGGACCGATTTAAACGAAATTTTGTGTACATATCGGGTAGGTCTGAGAATCGGCCAACATCTATTTTTCATACCCCTAAGTGAGCAGCGGGTGAAACCTCTGGGCACAGCTAGTAAATATATAGATACCAAATTTGAGACTAAGAAATTCGTGAAAGAAATTTTCACCACAGATTTCAATCTACCCAAATCTGTTTCCAACTTCAGTAACCCTTGCTCATCTTAATACCGTTATTTTAAAGCACAAGAATGTTCTATATAACCTTAACATTTATGAAACAACTTAACGGGGCACTTAAACCAAAGATGTTAATGGAAACAACATTGTGTATACAATGGCTCATTAACACTTGTAGGTGGTAAAATGCGTGATTCTAATTACAAAATGAAGGCGGTAATGTTAGGTATTATAGTTATATCTGCATTTAAATGAGTTTTGTGGTTAATATGAGCTTCGGTTTTCAGTTTTATAGATATGTATAGGGTTTAAGAGGACCTTTCACGGAATCGTTAACTATCTCCGTCTATCCTTACTAATATAATAAAAGCAAAAGGGAGTTTGTTTGTTTGTTACGTCTTCACGCCTAAATGGCCTAACCGATTTCAATGAAGTTTGGTACCCTGGAGACGGACACTGGAGAAAGAGGGAAGAGAAAGATAATTTATTTTTGGTTTAAGTTAGAGTTAGCCCAAAGTATCTATGCCACGCGGACGGAGTCGCGGGCGGAACCTAGTATATTCTATACATCAAACTAAGTAACTCAAATCAAAAAGAAATATTGCTGAGAAACCGTTAATTTTTTTGGGGTGACAAATCATCAAATAACTTCCCCCGCTCTGGGCGGAGCGAGGGGGAGTGTCAGACTTGTACTGACTAAAACCCACCCATGTTCCTTCTATTGCCCTTAATGTACCGGGACCGCGGTATCTCTTCCGAACAACACGCAACCCCGGCAGTGGCTCGGCTGCTTTGCTGAAGTATCTGAAGTACGCGTGGTACACGAACGTGCCGTCGACACGACCTGTCGTAACCAGACGGCACGGTTGGCTCAGTGGCTGAGCGATTAAGTGGCTGCGCTGCGTGTCGCGGGTTCGAAATATTTATGGATCTGGCTATATGTGAGTTAAAATGTTTGTAAACGCACCCACGATTGTTAGCGTCTATAATAAATTTGATATGTTTTCGGTTTATTAACATGCAACTATACCACTATTTTATTAATTGGCAACACTCAAAAGATTCAAAACCAACCAATCACAGGAACGCGCCCATTTCACTATTGAAATGGCGGTAATTGAAAATAACGAACTTTAACAGCCCGGCTAGATAGTCAGTTGTTCGGTGATTCTCTTTGTGAACATTTTTTAAAATAAGTTGTGAAGTGTGTCAATAAAACCTAAGGTAATATGATATTGTTCTATGATGTATTATGTATATCTAATTGTTTAAAAGCTTATAATGTGTGATTTGCAATATAAGTGTTTTTATTGAATCATTTATGGAGTTTTTCTTACACGATACAGGATCCTAGTGTGGGCAATGTTTTTTTTTAAAAAGAGAATAGTCCGCTAACCTACGTCTCAACGCTTTCACGAGATCAACGCTTTGGAATGGGCAACTACAGTACTTTCACAAGTTATTATGCCTTGTGACCGGGACTGTAGATTCATTTTGTTTCTTGACATTCTAAAGTGCCTGTAATGGTCTAATTGAAATAAATGATTTGATTTGATTTCAATCTCACAAACTTTTATACCCTTCAAACCAATTTCACCAAATCAACATCAGAATTGGGACAAGCCTACATAATCTAATAAGTATATCCATATAAACCTACCTACCCATGTAGATATATATGTTATACTATCTACACAAAAAAAATATTTTCGTCTCCAGGTGTAATAAATTCATGAAAAACATGAAGAACAAATCTGACAAAAACATTGGGATCAAAATGAGCGCGAGAATATTCTGGAATAGTATTTGTAGCGGGGAGTAAAAGAAAGTTGTCTGAAACAAAGTTTTTCATCTTTTGAAAGCTGATTTCATGTTAGGCGTGAATATAATCTAAGAAGACGATTTATAATATATTATAATGCACTCACTTCCTTACTAATATTATAAAAGCGAAAGTGAGTTTGTTACCTCTTCGCGCCTAAATGGCTAAGTCGATTTTGATGAATTCTGGTACAGAGATAGTTAGAACCCTGAAGCCGGACATAAGCTATTTTGTTTTTAAATAATGAGGGTGAAAGGGAAAAACTGCAGGTAGTAGGTACCTGCAAACAATAATAATCCAAACTGTCTGTCTTTTCTTCACGCCTAAACTACTAAACCGATTTGTGTGAAATTTGGTACAGACATAGTTTGGAACTTAAGAAAGGACATAGGATAGTTTTTATTACAAAAAATAAAAATAAAATTTATTCCGGACATACAGCGCTATCTATTGGTCAGAAGTCGGCATAAATTCAGTACTATAAAATAAATGTTGAGGTGTTAATATGCTCCGTGCTGCTGGAAGTCACTATTCCACGCGAACGAAGTCGCGAGCAAAAGCTAGTAATAAATAAATCATTTATTTTCGATCAACATTGTTTCACATTTAGTAAACCCACCAAGTTGTATGACGCGGACGGTGGGATTAGCGCTTGTCTGTTACATTAGTTCACAATTAAAACTAATTTAAAATATACAAAAACTCAGAAAAAGGAACCGTGTTACCCCGAAATTCAAGGCGATCGTCTGTTTTTTATTTTTCTGGCGTATATAGCAGTTTCTAAATAAAGAAGACTGCGATTTTACCCAACAACATCGCTTATATTAGATTAAATTACCCCCAATAAATTATTGACACATAACCCTATAATCTCCCGATCAACATACCTTAATAAGGTATGTCTATAAACCCAAATTATACCAAATACCTTGATCCCCACCTTCCTCTTGGACAATACCCAGGCTAGTATTACTGTATGCAAATAGCAGCAGTAATTCTACCCGTGTGTCTACCAGGTTATTATCATGAGGAGCACTTCCCCTTTTTATGGAGCCATCAAAATCTTAAATTTAATCAAGTTTGGATGGCTCAGCCGTTTCTACGGGAGAATTTCGTTTGGGGATTTTTTTCGGAATAACTGGGGCCGAGAAAATATTTTTTGTAAGACCCTAGTTAGTTGGAAATAGGATTCAATTCAATTTGCGGGCTAAAGATAAACTAGGTGCTACAATTATGTGAAATTTTTGTAATGCTGGGGATAAATGCGACAAATTATCATTCCTCTAGCGGTTAAGATAAAATAATATAAATTTATTTCTAAGTACAGACGCCTGCAGGTCAAGCTACCCGAAACTGTCATTTTTTAACCTTAGACCTTAAACTTGAGCAATAAAGTCGAAAATCTATCAAAGAAATCTGACAGATTGTAGTAGCTTCATGTGCAGGCCTCTGTACATTTAGCTGGTGCAGAAATCCTTACTAACATTATAAAAGCGAAAGTGAGTTTGTTTGAACGTGGTCAGGGGTTCAAATCAAGTGCTAGATCGATGACCCTGTTTATTGATAAAAACACAAGCTATCTGTTCCGACCACCGCCGATTTAGACCGAAGGCTCCCGAAGTTAAGTTCAGAAATAACAAAGTCAATTTACATTACATTAAAGAAGTATTGTTTAGTGTAAATATTTATTTATTTAAAAGATTGAGATATGAGGGAGAAAGGGGGTAGCACAAGTAAGCATTGCTATTACAATAATTAAGGCGCAAGGGCAAAAACTGCAGGTAGCGGATACTTGCAAATCAGGAAAGGGGAACTGTGTTGCCCCGAATTTAATGCGAGCGAAGCCGCGGCCAAAAACAGAGTCCGTTAACCCCGTTCTACATGCTCCATCTAACCAAGTCTCCTAAACACATCAGCGCCCATTAGACCCCAAAGCCATTACCAACACGTTACAACAATATCTTATTTTGATGATTACGTTTTGATTAAACACAAGCGAACCGTAAATTCTCCTGGTATCACCCTTCAGCCATACCTTATCACTGAAGACCCCCATGGGGATAGATGAGAATATTTCATATAAAAAAAAACAGTACAGAAAAGAACCGTGGAATACTGACATTGTTTTTCCCTTGAGGTTTTATTCTGGGTTAGCAAAAGAGACGTTTAATAATAATTTGATTATTCTCGTCTGTGTACATGTTGCTGAGCCAGCTCTTTTACAAAAATTACGTTCGAACCTAGAATGTTCTACTTTGGAACTGTGTAGAAGATTCGAGAATAATGCTAGGACGTTCCTCTATTGAGCTGTAAAGAAGATTCGAAATAGTTCTACAACTTTTTGAATCAGTACGGTTACCATGACATTATAGCAGTACTTATTCCTGTGTGAGAAAGAGATAGCGCTAGCCACTCTGCATAGCTCTGTCTCTTTCCCTCAGTGGAATTAGTTCTGTTTTAAGACGTCATAGTAGGGTAGCAGATCGGTTGACAGTCGCCGTTTGCGAAATCACTACATAGTGTAAAACAAAGTCGCTTTCTCTGTCCCTATGTCCCTTTGTATGCTTAAATCTTTGAAACTACGCCACGGATTTTGATGCGGTTTTTTTTTATAGATAGAGTGATTCAAGAAGAAGGTTTTTATACATATAACATACATATTATAGTAGAGAAAAGTGGGGATTTTCAAAGATTTGTAACACCCGTGCGAAGCTGGGACGGGTCGCTAGTTATTAATAAGTTTAATTAAGGTGAAGTGAAATGCGTCAAATGGGATACTATCGATATTTAAATGAAATATTTTACTGACTAACCTCATTTTGGATAACACAGATAACAGTGAAGGAAAATATCTTGAGAAACCTGGACTAGCAATTCATAAAAAAATAGGGAGGAGGGAGACGCTCGTGGCTAAATAATAGCAGCCGCTCAGGTCGATCTTTAGGTTAAGCCGTGCTTGCATAGGTTGGTCTGTGGATAGGTGACCACCCGTTACATACCGAGTTTCCTCCGTGCCTTGGAAAGCACGTTAAGCTGTTGGTCTTGGCTGTCATTTGTAGATCTTTGACAATCGTTAGAGATAGTCAGATAACTAGTCCTACCAAGAGGTATCGTATTACCCAGTACTAACTGGGTTATGGAGGTCAGATAGCAGTCGCTCCATGTAAAATACTGGTATTCAGCTGCACCCGGTAAGACTGGAAGCCGACTAGGCAGATAATGATGACTTGCAACTTATTAAAAAAATATCAGAAATCGCCAATTCGTCTTGAGCAAACGTGATAATTTTTTTTTGTTCAATCTATATTCGTGCCTTCTTTTACATAATGAGGTTTGTTTTCTTTTTTAATAATTGGTATCTATAGTACGGCCAACGAGAAGCGATACCAAATGTAAACAAAACCCATGCTAAAACCCCATCTAAAATAGCCGCCCGAATGTTGGCAAATCCGTCTTAACGTTGTCATGTTTTTGCCGGGAGAAAGAGACATTACGACAAAGGCACAAGATGGAAAGAGCTAAATATTAGATTGTCAACGCCACAGTTGTTCTTTAGGTTAATGACCTTTCGTGTCGCTTCTCGTTGGCCGTACTGTAGCTGCATATATTTCAATTTATCCCAAACCTAGCACCTAACAATATTATAAGCAAAGTAGAATATTGGGTCTGGTTCTGAAATGCCAAAGGTGGCAAGAGGTCGTCGGATAATGTGGTTTATGTTTGCGCAAGACTGTGTGTACTTCAGCTATATGACATGGTGTTATCTATCGTTGTTGACGGGCTGTTGGTCTAGTGGTTAGTAGCCCTGACTGCTAAGCTGGAGGTCGTGGGTTCGATTCCCACCCAGGACAAACTTTATGTGATGAGTATGATTGTTTGTTCTGTGTCTGGGTGTGATTTATCTATAATATGTATGTGTTTATAAATTATATAAGTATGTATATCAGTTGTCTGGTTACCATAACACAAGCTCTGCTTAGCTTGGGATCAGATAGCCGTGTGTGAGTTGTCCCAAGATATTTATTATCTCAAAGACTGTGGCCAGCTTCACCACAGACACAGCATTGACAAGAGCAGCTGGCAGCTCCAAGGCATTAAATGCCGATCCGATCCGTTATCCGTTCTGACGTGAAAGAGTTACATTATATTAGTAAGATAGCTGGTGCCAACGGCTTTCCCCGCGTGATATCGAATAAAAAGTATCCTATATGTTTTTCGAGACCATATACTATCTCTGTGCTAAATTTCATCAAGATCCGTTTAGTCGTTTTGACTTGAAAGAGTAACAAACATCCATACATCCATCCATACTCGCAAACATTCGCATTTATAATATTAGTAGGAAATAGGATGTAGGAAACAGGTTTTTACAAACACTTCCACACGTCTTTAAAAAAAAAAAAAACTAGATGAGGACGGTGTTTCGTACCCTACTACTCTGAGAAGAAACAGCCGAAACAAACTCAGAGGTCATAGTCTCTTCTGAGGTCCAGACGAAATTTTGGTCAACTTATATGAGGACTATGCAAGTTAGTGTTCGAAATGGTCCAGTCAGTGCAAGCATTTGTCAGTTATCATGTAGCTCGACTCAAATAAGGGTGAAAGAGGGCAGAAAAGGAAAAACTTAGCTTTGCTATTACAATCAATAAGGTGCAAGGGTGCAAACTACAGGTAGCAGGTACCTGCAAATCAGGAAAGAGGAACTGTGTTACCCCGCGGGCAAAATCTAGTTTTTTGACGGGCCTGTTGGTCTAGTGGTTAGTGGCCCTGACTGCTGAGCTAGAGGTCGTGGGGTCGATTCCCACCCAGGACAAACTTTGTGTGTTGAGCATGATTGTTTACTTACTTTTGTTGTTTATTTACTTATTTATTTACCTAATTAAAATAGTTTTTTTTAATGTGCACATCTTAAAGTATACCTACGTATACTGGTGTATAGCTAAATTTGGTAAGACAACCGACAACATAGTTGGGAAAAGGCTAGCTAGATAATAACAGCTGCTGTGGTCTATCTATAAGATGACCAGAATCACTCATTCGGCTATAAGATTCTCTAGAAAGATTACCTGAGCGAGAACATTAAATCTCTGCAATGTCAGAGCCACTCACTTCAAGTCATCAATTTCACTTTAGACCCACTTGAGAAACATGTTGGATAGAATATCTGATATCGTCTATTAGAATTTTTCAAACGTACGTGAAATTCAGTGAAGTATAAACACATGACTATACACAATACACATTGGATATGCCAGCCGGATTCTATCGGGTGGCAACGACCAAATTTTGTTGAAACATATTTATTTACTAGCTGTTCCCCGCGGTTTCACCCACGCTGCTCAGCACCTGTTGGTCGTAGCGTGATGTTATATAGCCTATAGCCTTCCTCAAGAAATGGACTATCCAACACTAAAAGAATTTTTCAATTCGAACCAAGTACTTCCTGAGATTAGCGCGTTCAAACAAACAAACTCTTCAGCTTTATAATATTAGTATAGATTTGTACTCTGAAATTTATTCCAGAACGTGACATAGTCACTATTTGGAAATATAAAACTTGGAAATAATTTAAACTTATCGCCATTTTCTTAAAAATAAATCATAATTATTAGGACCTCAATTTTTATACAAACGTTGCCCCACACTAAGAATTTCTCCTGTATCGTGGGTGCGTTTGCAAACATTTAAATTCACATCACAAACAGCCAGACCCGGAATAACTATCTGTACAAATATTTGTTCCGTGTAGGGATCGAACCCGCGGGACGCAGCGCAGCAGTCGATCGCTCAACCACTGGGCCAGCCAACCGTGCCGTCAAAGATTTATTTTTTATTTGGATGATTTAATTTTTTACTTATAATCATATTCATAGATCTTATGTATCTCGACATCAATAAGTACAGGTGATTCACATTACAATCCTACTAATATTATAAATGCGAATGTTTGTGAGAATGGATGGTTGTATGGATGCTTGTTACTCTTTCTCGTCAAAAGGGCTGAACGGATCTTGATAAAATTTAGCACAGAGGTACCTTATAGTCTGCAATAACACATAGGATACTTTGATTTCAATGAAAACGGCTGAACGAATCTTTATTAAATTTGGCAAAAGGTAGATTATAGTCTGATATAACACATAGGATAAGTTTTTTTTCGATATCACGCGGGCAAAGCCGGGAGCGCCAGCTAGTTTTACATACAGGGAAAGGCGTCTGAAGTACCGTACGGTGGTAAAGTTTAAATGTTTTGATCGACTGTTTGTTTATGCTGAAGTGAGTAAGTAAGTCGTTGATTTCCTATGTTTAAAATTAAGTAATACAATCTTTTGAATTGTATGGAAAACTAAAAGAAATAGATCAACAAACTTATGTACAGAGGGGCCTGTCAGGGCCACCTCCTTCTAGGGTTGCGGGTTGTTCGAAAGAGATACTGCGGCCCCGGAACATATAGGGCAAAAGATGAAACATGGGTTTTAGTTAGTAAAAGTCTGACACTCCCCCTTTCCCACCCCCCTCAGCGCTTCGCCTAGAATGGAAAAAGTTATAAGATAGTTTCCCAGCCGCCAAAAAAACTATGTTAAAAAAATGTATACAACTACAAATACGGAGGGTATTTTAATTTCTTTACAATTTACGCTTCGTTCCCCAATGATATCATACCCTAACTAAATTTGCCTGGCTCCACCTCAAAGCCTTATGAATATTTTAATTTAGCCGCTTAACTGAGGCAATATTTTGTACGAAGATTCATTCTTAATTATCTTTGAATCTATTCATACGTCAAATGGATTTATACCGTCGATATCTGTATGTAATGCTCATTATAGCAAAAATAGCAAATGGGTCCCGCTTCGAATGAGATTTTATTTCAGCAGTTAATTTCGGGTTTTACCGAGCCAATTTGGGGAAGAATTTGAGGCATTATGTATTCATAATATATTGGCTGGGATAACGTTTTTATGACAGTTTCGTGGAATCTGTAAATGCGAGAAATTTTCGGTTATTGAAAATATATTATTTTTATGACTAGCTTTTGCCCGCGGCTTCGCTCGCGTTAAATTTGCGGTAAAACAGTTTTTTTCCGGATTTACAAGTACCTGATACCTGTAGTTTTTGCCCCTGTGCCTTATTTATTGTAATAGCAATGCTAAGTTTTCCATTTTCTTCCCTCTATCTCCCTCACAACACAATCTTTTTTTATTAAAATAGCCTATGTCCGTCTCCACGGTCCCAACTGTCTCTACCGAAATTCATCAAAATTGGTTTAGCCCTTTAGGCGTGAAGACGTAACAAACAAACAAACTCACAACTAGCTTTTGCCCGAGGCTTCGCTCGCGTTAAATTCGGTATAACACAGTTCCTCTTGCTCCTTATGGATTTATAATAGCAACGCTAAGTTTTCCATTTTCTTCCCTCTATATCCCTCACAACTCAATCTTTTTTTATTAAAATAGCCTATGTCCGTCTCCACGGTCCCAACTGCCTCTTTACCGAAATTCATCAAAATCGGTTTAGCCATTTAGGCGTGAAGATGTAACAAACAATCAAACTTACTTTCGCTTTTAAAATATTAGTATAAAAATTGTATATGGCAATAACAGGCTTCGGCTTTATGACCATAAAAATGTACTATATTCAGACAATTAAATGAATTTTAATTTCAATTTGAATTTGAATTCGGGTACATATTATTATGGGTATTGTAATGGGGATCGGTAGTATGATAGTCATTTTCTTCGTCATGTCAATGAAGTCTTTTATAAGATTCCTAAGCTGCGACCACCACCCAATGGCTATGAGCTCTGCCATCTTGATAAGTGCCCCAAAGACGACACAGTTGGACCAGTGGCTGAGAGATCGACTGCTGCACTGCGTGTCACGGGTTCAATCCCCGCACGGAACAAATATTTGTACGGCCTACAGATAGTTGTTTCAGGTCCGGCTGTTTGTGTATGTGAGTTTAAATGTTTGTTAACGCACCTACGATACAGGAGAAATTACTAGTGTGGAGCAAAGTTTAAAATAATATTAATAAGGGATAATATTATACAGATCGTAAAACGCTGGATTTTACCAGAACTTTTGACCTTGTGTCATATGATGAGCTCTGGAAGAAGTTAGGGGATATGAATAAACCGGGCGAAGTTCTTAAAGTTCTGCGATATTGGCATGCTAACCAAACTAATCGCGGAAAGTGGTCCAACATTCTCTCTGAGACTTGTGGAAAGGAATGCGGGGTGAGGCAGAGAGGATTGACCTCTCCCAGGCTCTTCAACTTATATGCGCAAGGCTTCGGCGGTCCGCGGTAATATGTTGGCTCGTAGATTCGCCCGTTGCAGATCGAATTCTAAACGCAGTAACCGATAGTATGTTTTCCCCTTTTCTACGGATTTCTGTTATCATATTATTGAAATAAATAAATTATTATTAATTAATAGCTGACGCCCGCGGCTTCGAATAAAAAAGTGTTATTCCAAACTATAATCTACCTCTGCCAAATTTCATCAAGATCCGTTCAGCCGTTTTGACGAGAAAGAGTAACAAACATCCATACATCTATCCTCACAAACATTCGCATTTATAATATAAGTAAGATTAGTAGGACTAGTGACGCTGCCTGATCAGTAGGCCTACTGTGACATCTTAAAGCAGAACTTATTCCACTGAGTGAAAGAGATGGCGCTAGACAGCCTGCATAGCTCTGTCCCTTTCCCTCAGCAGAATAAGTTCTGCTTTAACACGTCATGGTAGGGTAGCTGATGGCCAAAAAAAAATTTACTTTATCGTTTAATTTTCAATAGTTAAACTTGTTTATTATGTTTATTAGTTTAAACCTTCAATATAGGAAGAACCGCAACTTCTATAATACCTATTAATTATCAGATTTATTAACTCCAACAGGGCTGATCTAATGCTTTTCTCGATGAATATTAATGAGTCAATTCTCACATATCTGAACGGAATGAATTTAAATCATAAAGACGTTAATAAGATTACTTCCATATTAAGCGAAGCACACATAATCGTCCCTTTTAATGGGATAGGAATGGCAACTTTTGCATCATTAAAAGTTTAAAATTAGAATGACCAAAAAGTTTTTAGTTTTTATTCAGTTTAATTTAAAACTATCACATTTTCCCAATGATAAATCCTTACTTTATAAAGGCGAAAGTGAGTTTATTTGTTACGTCATCACGCCTAAATAGCTTAACCAATTTTGATGAATTTTTGTACAGAGATAGTTGAGACCCTGGAGACGGACATAGGCTAACTTTAAAAAAAAAGTGAAAAAAGGGAAAACTTAGCTTTGTTACTACAATAAATAAGGCTAGGGCAAAAACTACAAGTAGCAGGTACCTGCAAATCAGGAAAGGGGAACTGTGTTACCCCGAATTAAACGAACGCAGCCGCGGGCTAAAGCTAGTATATAATCATTTCTTCATATTCATCTTCCTTCCGTATTCCTTCCATATTTATCTTCCAATGCATGGTTGATGGATTCAAAAAGAGTTAGTTTATACCCTGTAGGTAGACTGATTGAAAATTCTACAAAATAATTTATGACCGGAACAAAATAACGCGAACGTAAACTCCCCTTCCGTCATATTTAGATTCCTCTTATTTTTTTTGTGTGGAATTCCTCGATTGATGTCCTTCGCCGTCCCATGGCGACACACAGTCTGCCAGACTCCTACTGTCTAAAACCACACGGTGTTCCGTTTCGTCACGGCACGGAACTAATATTTTTTTTTGTGTGGAAATCCTCGATGGATGTCCTTCGCCGTTCCATGACGTCACACAGTCTGCGGACTCCTACTGTCTAAAACCACACGGTGTTCCGTTTCGTCACGGCCCCCGCACGGAACTAATATTTGTATGACCTACAAATAGTTGTTCCAGGTGTGGCTGTGCTGTGTAAGTGGTTTTAAATGTTTGTTTACGCACCCACGATACAGGAGAAATTACTAGTCAATCTAGATGAACCCTTATTGTATAAATTCTCCCAATAGTGAAACATGTGGAAAGGTTGTTCATCCTTACTTCCTTACTATAATCCTTACAAATTTTATAAAAGCGAAAGTGAGTTTGTTTGTTTTTTTGTTTGTTTGCATATTACCTCTTCACGCTTTTATGGCTAAACCAATTTGGATAAATTTTGGTACATCGTTGGGAACCAGGAGACGGACATAGGCTATTTTTTTTTAAGAGTGGGATATGAGTGAGAAAGAGGGACGAAACGGGAAAACTTAGTGTTGCTATTACAAATCAATAAGGCGCAAGGGGAACTGTGTTACCCCGAATTTAACGCGAGCGAAGCCGCGGGCTAAAGCTTGTCATATTATACTTGTAGAGTGTACTAAAAAAAGAAACACTGTTAAGTTACACTAACTTAGAATTAAAAGTATACGACATCGTTCCTTATGTTCAAGTTTTAGCACAATTCTCACCGGAAAAAAGCAATTCTGCTTGCTGATTTATTTATTTATGCACACACAAAATACATGACAGGACATTACTAAAGACAGAAGAGCACAAAATTCATATATTATATTATTTTATATATTTCATAAGAAATTTCTTCGGAAAAGTTGGATAAGATATGTAGACACAGTGTGTGGAAAAGATAAAACAGAAAATTTTTAATTATCAATCATTTAATAAACTTACATACAAATAATACACATAAAAAGTAAATACTGAGATGGTAAATATACTTTTAATATAATTATTATTATGCAGAATATTACCGTAAAGAGGACAGATAATGCTCTTTGACTTGCTTTTCAAAAATAAATATAGTTTTAGAGTCTCTTATGTTAGGCGGAAGTGAGTTCCACAAACGCACTGCGTGAACAGAGAAGGAGTAGGAGAAAAATTCAGTTTTATGTGATCGGAAATTAAGATGATACTTAAGGTGGGATTATCAGGAGGGCGGGTAAACATTAAATAAATAGCTGATTTGTTTAATGTAGAATATTAATTTATATCACAAATGTAGTTTTATTTAAAATTTAGCTTAAGTTATAATGAGGCTGACTTGCTTTTGAGAATAAAAGCCTTCAAACAAACAAAAAAAAAACCTTTATCCTAAGACACATCACTTTAAAACTAAGTACTTCCCCAATCAACAGTTAAATAAGAAAATGAAACAACGTTCAATAAACTTTATTACATGAAACAAATTAAAGTCCCCTACAAGCTGGGGTTCCGGACCCCTTGGGGTCCCACTTATCTTGATTACGCAGCGTTTTGTGAACCCCGCAACACGTATTGCCAGTCAAACGGGCTTTTGAAAACCTTTGAAAAGAGGTTAAAAGCAATTATGCTTGAATCCGCGGATATTCGTATAAGTATTGATCAGCATAATACATTTCATAAGGTAGCTCGTTTTGAATAGCCGTCTGTATTGTAGAGATTTATTTTCCTTTTGGCCCAAAATGTGGTATGTTTTCTTATTTGTAAACGTTCTGTGTCGACACTCGATTTAAGATTGCAGAACCGCATAGCTTGTATTTTGCGGATTGGAAATCAATAAATAACTTTCTCCGCGTGTCAGATTTAAATATGGGGGATTATAAAATCCTTACTAATATTATAAATGCGAAAGTGAATTTGTTTTTATGTTTGTTTGTTACGTCTTCACACCTTACTAGCTAATCCGATATTGATTAATTTTGGTACCAGTGTTAGTTGGGACCCTGGAGACGGACATAACACAGGCAATATTTTTTTAAATGGACGATGGGGGAGACAAAAGGAAAACTCAGCTTTGCTATTTTTCAATTTTTTTTTGAGTATTGTTGGACTCGTACAGTAAAACTCACTTTTAAATTCAACTACATACTTTATTCCACTGACTTTCTAGTGCACGGTCCGGGTTGGTTGTTTTTGGAGAAGAACCGGCAAGAAACTCCATGGTTACTCTTTTAAATCACAATATGTCCTTGCTTACTTTACGATCATAACCGACTAAATTTAAAACTAACGCATGTAGCGCGCCACTTTGGTTGGTATCAGATGACAGTCGTACCAACTTAAAAAGCATCATCGCAACTACTTATACTATTGACCACAATGACTAATAAAAATACAAAGTAATAAATTAACTTATTTTCTACATTGTTCTAACAGTATAACATTTTTTTTTCATCTCTTCAATCATCAAGGACCTTGGGGTCCATGGCATCCCGTTAAATCGAAGAGGATCAAATAGGCGAGTGGAGTATGTCAACACGCCATCAAATCTCTTAATCGCTATCTACAAGACATTGACAACAATCAAACGTTAATGTGGTAGTTTTATTGGCTGAGGACTTCAAGCACACTTTACCTGTCATCGTGTGAGGACAGGCAAAGTAGTCTGCTGCAGAGACGAAATTGACACATGTCTAAAAACATCATTACGTTTAGACACAAAGTTCCTTTTGTGACAAGTTTCGTTTTTATTTTTGCCTTCTGTTATAAGTATAACCTAAACAAATTTTATTTTTGGATGTTTTTTTTTACTATTGATACATAATTCCAGACTATAATCTACCTTCTACCATTCTATGTGTTATTCCAGACTATAGTCTACCTCTGTGCCAAATTTCATCAAGATCCGGTCAGCCGTTTTGACGTGAAAGAGTAACAAACATCTACAAACATTCACATTCATAATATTTTATAGTAGGAAGTAGGATAATTGCATTACAACGTATACCGGGCACATCTAGTTCAACATAAAATCTTACCAACATACTTGTAAAGCCACAAAAAAATCCTTATCCTTACTAATATTATAAAAGCGAAAGTGAGTTTGTTTGTTACCTCTTCACGCTTTAATGGCTAAACCGATTGTGATGAATTTTGGTACATAGATAGTTGGGAACCAGGAGACGGACATAGGTTAATTTTTATTAAAAAAAAAAGTGGGATGTGAGGGAGAAAAAGGGAAGAAAAGGGAATACTTAGCGTTGCTATTACAAATCAATAAGGCGCAAGGTGAACTGTATTACCCCAGATTTAACGCGTTCGAAGCCGCGGGCGAAAGCTAGTTTACCATATTCTGGCAAATCCAATCAATAAATCGCATCATACCAAAAAAAAAACAAAAGACTGATACTTCCATCCTTTTAAAATAATCAATTTCTCCAATTGATCTTTGACCTTTGTACTCGTTAGATTCACCAGGATATCAGAAAAGATTAGATGTCACAACAATCTAGTTCCTCCTTTGATCTTAATGTTTTGTAAGCCTTCAATGCTTCAGACTGAATCGTTTGATCTCGGAATTCTATAATCACGAATTGATTGGACGATTTTGTCTCATTACATTGCGAAGCCGGAAAAAGAACTTTAGAAGAACTTGTTAAGCCTCCACGAGAGCTTCAAAGAGATGTCAGCAAAGCAGAGGGGCCTGCCTAAAACCACCACCTAAGGTAGTGCGGCCCCGGGACAAAAATAGCAAATGAAAGAACATGGATGGGTTTTTATTTCCCATTCGTAGTAAAAAAAAGCCTGAAAATAACTGTTTTATTTTAGTACTAGCTTTTGCCCGCGGTTTCGCTCGCGATAAATTAGGTAGCGCCTTATTGATTTGTAATAGCAACGCTAAGTTTTCCCGGTTCGTGCCTCTTTGTCCCTCATATCCCACTCTTTTTTTAAAAAGAGTACAAAGATATTTGGGAACCAGGAGACGGACATAAGCTAAAAAACGTAAAAAAAGGGGGAGGAAGAGGGAAGAAAAGGGATTACCGTTTACAGTTAAAGTTAGATTTAGCGAGTTAAAGTTATCGTCAGCCAAAAGTAACTATGCCTATGTACTATACTAGTAATTATAGTTGTGAAAAAAACAGTCTACTAAATTTAAATGTATTAAAAAAAATTGACGTTTATGTCTCACTTCCTAAACATTATTTAACGGAATCAAAATCCATTGAGTTACTTCTCGTTCACCTAGAATCGTGAAATTCAGTAATGCAGTATCATTATAGTACCAGTAAAAGGAATATTCTAGAAAATTTTCTAGAAGCATCACAAAAAATATGTGATTACAAACTTAATTACAGTTAGTAAACTAACTGCGTTCGAGCTATTGATGTAAAACATAGGCTTACCATGACATCTTAAAGCAGAACTTATTCCACTGAGGGAAAGAGACAGAGCTATACAAGGTGTCTAGCACCATCTCTTTCCCTCAGTGGAAAAAGTTCTGCTTTAAGATGTCATGGTAGGGTAGCTGTTCCCAACAACAGTTTTCTAACAGCAACGTTAAGTTTGTCCTTATAAACAGTTTTCTTTTTTCTTTAGAACAATGTTCGGTACTTCCATTAATTACTTACCCTCGCTGAAGCCTCAGTGCGGGATTCCCACTCGCACTTGTTTGCCCAGTTTTTTTTTAATTGCTTGCTTATAATGTTGGGCAAAAGGCTACGGTTTCTCCTGTCAAACTTTGTGAGATAACTGATCATGTCGATACCTCCCACGTAAGTTGTTGTAAGCCACAAAAATGCTATTTTGCTTTTTTGCTGAAAATATCCTAATATGGCTCATTATATCCATTCAAATTAAAAAAACAACAAAAACATTATTTTTAAAGGATTTGTCAGACGTATAATGTTGTACGTTTCAAACGCGAACGGATTACACCGTTGTATATGCCTATACATTTGTGTACGCGGGGCGCGGGGCGGGTAGAACCACGCGCTCGCGCCGCGTATTGGTTACATACAACAGACTACGCCGGACTTTCAACCGGCCGCACGCACGTTGCAATCGCATATATTATTTGCTAATTCATTGACATAATTAGTTTACTTCATATTTGTTATAATGAAACGTGCAAGTATTATAGTATCAAGAGGGCGTCGAATATGTGACTTGCTCAATAATGCGAATATACAAAGCAACAACTCCGATACACCCATTGAAAAGGACAATATTTTTTAAAATTAAATAGAATTTAACAGTTTTTCTAATTTAAACCTACAAAATATTAATGGTAAGTTTCTTTTTGAATTATTTTAGTCGATGAATTAGATTACTAACTCTTTACATGGTGGCACCAACCTAAACTATTGTATAGATTACTTACAACAATATACGCCGGTGAGCGTTCATCGAAAATGTTGTATGTAATACATACAATATTTTACGTCTTCGTTGAAGTTTAAAATTTTGTTGTATCTAATAAATACATCGTTTTACTTCGGAAATCGTTCATTAAAATGTAGTTGTATAGTGAAATGCTATATTTTACGTTGGATTTTCTTTTTTTTTTACTTAAAATTTACGTTGTAAGTCAAGTCTTTAGTTCAAAAGTCAATCTTTAAATGGTAAGTACGACTGCCTCAATAGCCAGATGCATACCTAGTGCATTGTATTAGCACGCCGAGGTCTCAGGTTCGATTGCCTAAATCTGCTGATCATTTATTATACAAAACATTATTATTGTTTCAGAGTCTCCTTTACCGATAAGCTTTAATGAGTCAGATATTATTGAGCTAGCAAACATAATTGATGCAGATTTCTTTGATAGTAACCTAGAAGTTGCTTCAGATTCTGATACGGCAAATCTCGAAACACCGCACCCTTCACCTTCTTGTGGTACCAACCACTTGGACTACGACTGTGATAATGATTACTGCCATTATTATACACAAAAGGAAAACTTATCAGCTTTTGCCCATACCCTCACCAAGTTATCTGTCTAGCTGCTCAACGTATACAACAATAAACAAAGTCCGCTGTCAGATATTTCGAATAATAGTCCCAGCACAAGCGATCGCCGTCGTCAACCAAGGAAAGATAAAGGTAATATAGTAAAAAAAACATTTTAATGAATGGATAGACACTAAGGGAAAGAATTTACGTAATTTGGAAAAAGAGTACATGTCAAGAAATGTTAAAATAAAAACAATTGGTTAATTGTCAACCTAACAAACATAAAATTAGCTTTTATGGGAGCCTTAAAACAATATAAAACAAATGAATATTATTTTTATGAGCTCAATATTAAAACCTGAGATGTTTAATCAAAAGCAATATACAAAAAAGAAAAACAAACGGCATATTTGGAAAAAGACTAATGTCTATTCTGAATCAGAAAATTCAGCGTCATTATTAACGCGAGCAACGAAAGATAAATGCCTGAAAAGTCGTGATACGTAACTGGAATAATTTTAGTATGACTCTGGTTCATTAAGTCGTCATATTTACCTTAGTTATAGGAAGACGGTTGGATAAAAAGGGGCATAGCTCAGCCATACTATTCCTTTGGCGTCTACGGGTATTGGTATTAATTAAGGGCAATTGTCATAGCATTATTGTCTGTCAAATCTTACCGATACATAATTTTAAAAGGATCTTCTGCACATACACTTACTTCTTTATTTTATTCCATCAAACTACGTTCCCATTTACATTTTTAGACCAATGACGTCCAATCAAAAGTGTTTTATAGTTTAAAAATCTGTATGCTTTATTTCTATGACGTTAAATGGTTTGCCCACCTGTTTCGCTCATCTAACAAAGCTAAACCATTCAAAGGGTGTATAAATAAGTTTGGCAATTGTACCGGTCAGAATCGCAATTGTATCGTGTTTGCGTTTTATGTTTATATTGCTCATAAGCTTAATATACTAACTATTAACTATCAAACATACATTTCTTGAAAAAGGTCTCACCCAGGCAGAAGGTGATAGCGTACATGCTCTAATAGAACGTTTGTCCAATAATAAACTTATTTATACACACTTTGAATGGTTTAGCTTGGTTAGATGGGCGAAACAGGTGGGCAAACCATCCTTCGTTGCTGGCGTTAATAATGACGCTGAATTTTCTGATTCAGAATAGACATTAGTCTTTTTCAAATATTCCGTCTATTTTTCTTTTTTCTATATTGCTTTTGATTAAGCATCTCAGGTTTTAATATTGATCTCATAAAAATAATATTTTTTTTGTTTTAAGCTCCCATAAAAGCTAATTTTAGGTTTCTTAGGTTGACATTAACCAATTGTTTTTATTTTAACATTTCTTTTTCATTATTATAAACCAATAAGTATATGCCAAAAATTTTAAATGGTTACCAAATTACTACTTTGATTTTAAGCTGATCTCATATAATTAAGTAAGTTCATATTTATATTTTTTATAGTGATGTTCATTTTTGCAATTCTATTAAAATTTGATTAGTTCTGTTGTTACGTTACCTATCCTATTCTATAACTTTGTATAATTTTTAAAAAGTCTTTCGTATGATTGTTATAATAATGAAACGTTCTTGATTATTCAGCAACAGAAGAAGTCATTTAATTAAGTTTTGAAAGCTCATTATTTTATTTTCAAAGATTTTCTGTTCACTAATGTTGTTTCTAATAAAAAAAATAACCTTAATAACATTTATTTTTTATTTATTAACCTAAAAAATTAACCACCTTCAAATTGGAAATTGAATTCTGTAACTAATATAAATATTATTACCACAAACAACAGAGTAAGACTTCTGTTTTTCAACGTATACAGTTGTAACTATCATATACCACAAGTGATGCTATCTGGGCGCCGCGGTATAATGTTGTTAGTATCAGATGCAACAACTGACATAACTTCTACTCCGGAGTAAAATGTTGTATGAACAATATCTCCGAAAATAGACATATTACTTAAAATATCTTTTAACGGATTTAAGAAGACTATTATATTACATTTAAATACGAAATTTTAAAAAGATGCAACAATAAATGCAGATTTTGGTTCAATTTGAATCTTTGAAACGCTCTACTGTAAAGTTGCAGTTTTGGAGATACAACAACTTACGTGGGAGGTATCGATGTTTGCAACGTAAAAAAAGATTAAAATCATCTGGCATTTGTCAGGCAGGGGAACAAAGATTTTGGGCTTTTTGAAAGAGATACCGATTACTCGGAAAATAAAGGGCAAAGAAGGAACATGGGTGGGTTTTAGTCAGCAAAAGTGGAACACTCCTTCCCGTTCCGCCCTGTGCGGAAGAAGTTATTTGATGATATCCCATTCAAAAAAAAGATTAGATTTAAAAAATACAGGTTTATCAAAGTGATAGTGGTTTAAGTAAAATACAAAAGTTAAAACTCAAACAAAATATAAAAAACTATCTTTTTCCCGCGGCTTCGCTCGCGTTAAATTCGGGTTAACACAGTTTCCCTTTCCTGATTTGCAGGTATTTTTCGCTGGTAACAAAGAGTGTGTGTAGTGATTATTAGCTTCCTACCTTGAATATTGGCGAATGCTCCATACAAACTTCCACCCCCTATTTTAGGGAAGTAGGGGGTTAGAAAGACACAAAAAGCCCATATCCGTCTCCCGGGTTCCAACTATCTCTGTACCAAAACTCATTAAAGTCGGTTTTTTCATTTAGGCGTGAAGACGTAACAAACAAACTCACTTTCGCTTTTATAATATAAGTAAAGAAGTAAAGATAAGTCCAGGTTTCCTCATGATATTTTCCATCACAGATGTCTGCGATGTCTTTTTTTGGGTATGTAAAATCATCAAATAACTTCCCTCGCTCTGGGAGCGGGTGGGAGTGTCAGTCTTGTACTGATTAAAACCCACCCATGTTCCTTCTATTGCCTTTTATAATATGCCCAACAGTGATTAAGTTACAGACTGGTATTATTTAACCTAACCTAACACACACATAACATAACCAATATAGTAATTTACATCACAATCGTATAATAACAACAATATCACGACGTCTTAATAACTAAAAGGTAGGTAGATAGGTTGGTAAGTAAATATTAATTACTTTTCTCGTTTCATGTCATATGCCCGGATATGATATTCTTGCGGTAGGTAATGTTGGGATAATATTATTATTAAAAGAGAAGGCGTGAGATTGTTTTATTTAGAGAGATCAATTGCTTTGTTTTATCAACAAAAAAAAAAACAAAACGTAGACCCACACTAGAAATTTCTCCTGTTTCGTGGATGCGTTTACAAACATTAAACTCACATACACTAACAGCCAGACATTTATTATTATAAAAGAATATTTGTTCCGTGTGGGAATCGAACCCTCGACACGCAGCGGAGCAGTCGATCGCTCAGCCACTGCGCCAACTGTGTTGTCAATGCATTCATTTTCTTGCTTTTGTCTTACTCTGTGGTGTAAGGCCTTAGTAAACACTATATAGCGTGTTTAACCGCTGGTGCAACACGGCCTAACCGCATCGGCTAAAAACTCCAATGGCAAACTTTTTTAGAACTACCTGCTTATTTCTTTTGTTTTGTTTGTAATGCCAAAACATTAACAGAATTTTAAGTTTTAGTTAAACATGTACAAATTGTAATATGCCGCAGTATTCTTATTTTAAACTGCGTCAAGTTTTTCTCTGTAAGTGAATTTGTAATTCTTTTGAGAAATAAATATATTAAACCGTTTTATTTTATTTTTAGCAGTGAAAATAACCACTTCGTCTTACGTCCACGTGCCTCAAAGAGGAGATGTCAGCAAAGCAGAGTGGCCTGCCAGGGCCACTGCCTGCTGGGTTTGCGGGTAGTTTGAAAGAGTTACCGCAGCCCCGTAACATTTGTATTAAGGGCAAAAGAAGGAACATGGTTAAGTTTTAGACAGGAGAAGTCTGACACTCCCTCCCGCTACACCTGGAGCGGGGGAAGTTATTTGATAATTTCCCATCCAAAAATAATACCTAAGCCAATTAGTACTCAGTGAATCCAAACAAAAATCTATTTCTTCGTTTTTCCTTAACCCCCGTCCAAACCTATTTATAGCCTAAAGATTAACTACCAGAAGGGTTACCATGACATCTTATAGCAGTTCTTATTCCTGTGTGAGAAAGAGATGGTGCGAGACACCCTGTATAGCTCTGTCTCTTTCCCTCAGTGGAATGAGTTCTGCTTTAAGACGTCATTGTAGGGTAGCTGTTGTACTGAAAACAGTCAAAGAATTAAACACTTAAGGCTAGGTTACCAACGAACTTTTTTGAACTTTTTTAAACCTATGTGACACTAACGCATGACTTTAAACGTGTCTTTCTATGAAATTATGTATGAAAAATTTTTGAAAGTAACATAAAATAATAAAAATTGTTTTTTTAAAGGCCTTGGTATGAATATTTTTAAAACTATATTATTACATAATACAGTTTACACAATATATATATCTAATATATAAAATTCTCGTGTCACAGTTTTCATTCCCATGCTCCTCCGAAACGGCTGGACCGATTTAAACGAAATTTTGTGTACATATCGGGTAGGTCTGAGAATCGGCCAACATCTATTTTTCAGACCCCTAAATGAGCAGCGGGTGAAACCGCTGGGCACAGCTAGTATTATATATATATATATATATCTTCCTGTTGCGAATGCGACAAACCCGACCAATGGGCGCTGAGAAAAAACATCGCGGTAAAGGAGGCCCTTTTTTTTCGGGTGGGAAATCATCCAATGACTTCCCCCGCTCTGGGCGGAGCGGGGGGGCATGTCAGACTTGTACTAACTAACTACTAAATCCCACTAAAACCCACCCATGTTCCTTCTATTGCCCTTTACGTTCCGAGGCCGCGGTATCTCTTTCGAACAACCCGCAACCCCGGCAGGACAACCCGCAACCCCGGCAGGGAAAGGAGGCCCTTAATTACAAGTGAATAATTACTGTGATACACGTTCCGTCGTTCCATTTTCCAGAGTTTATTACAGTACAATCTTCGTAGATTCGTCATTAAATTCTCCGTGAAAGCCTTTCAACGTATATTTGAGGATTTAACGGTACGTCATTTTCTTAAAATCGTCTAATAAATGGTTACACGACATCAAAGATGTACTCATATGCGGAAAATTAGGCAGTAAGCATGCAAATGAAACAAATAGAGGTGAAACACTAAATAAAAAAATGGCACGACTTCCTATTCGAATCGGATTTTGTTAAGAATTTCCTAGGTTTTATTTTTTTGAATGATAACCTCATAAAGAAATAAATGTCAATAAATGTCTAAGTCTGTCATTTGCCTATAAAAGTATAGCCGAAATCGAACTAGCCGTTTCCGAGATACGAGAGAACAGAAAAACTCAACATTTTAATAACGTGTTTTGTTATAATTTCCGTGTATACTGTTATTATATGTAGTAAAAAACTTTTATTTTGAAATAACAAACAAGCACTTGTAATACAAAATGCAAAACAATACTTAAAAAAGTGCAGATTTAATTAAATTCCAAGTAACTTAACAACAGTGCTGAGAAAACTCAAAACTGAACGACATTTTCGCATTGATTGTACAAAGGAAAGTACATAAGATTCCTCTGTACGATTTATTGTTCTATGGCAGAAAGCAAAGGTTATTTTCGTAATATAATGGGTGACAGAACAATTATTAAGCGTATTGTGAGAACAGTGGCCCCAACGCAAACGCGCAGTGTAAACGTAAGGTAATCCTTACTAATATTATAAAAGCGAAAGTGAGTTTGTTTGCTTGTTTATTTGTTTGTTACCTCTTCACGCTTTAATGACTAAACCGATTTCGATGAATTTTGGTACATAGATAGTTGGGAACCAGGAGACGGACATAGGCTAATATTTTTTTGAAAAAAGTGGGATGTGAGGGAGAAAGAGGGAAGAAAAGGGAAAACTTAGCGTTGCTATTACAAATCAATAAGGCGCAAAGGGAACTGTGTTACCCCAAATTTAACGCGAGCGAAGCCGCGGGCAAAAGCTAGTTACTTCATATTTTTTTATAAATACAATTATTTATTTTATTTTAATTGTTAAAACTTTATGCATATGTAAAAAAACATTGTACGAAGGCGGAATTAATGTCTTGAGCATTTTCTACCAGACAATAAAATACAAACACGTACAGATACATAGACAATTTACAAAATTAAAGAGAGGTAAATCTACACAAATGATGAAAACCTGACGACAAATTAACAAACAATTATGATACAGCATTTTAGTTAGACACATAGATAGATTAAATAAATTCTTATTCATAAAACTAGCGATAATATATTTTAAAAAAAATTGAGGTGTCAAGGGACACCCGGATGGAACGAAGTTCCTATAGAAATGAAAATATCTGGCTTGCTTTCTATAAGAGAGAGAGAGACAGACAGAGAAACATGCGACGCCGCACAGCTTACTATAGCAAAAAGTGTCGTGACAACTTTTCGTAAGAATTTTTTCCAAAAAAAAAAGTTTAAATAGTTGCAGAAGCTAGTAACTTTAGTTTCTTTTTTATTACAGCGTTTTTGGAAGTGGTACAATGTTTTGTATTTCACACAAATTCTTGTCGATTATTCATTTAAAATCATTAGCAGATCATCCACTTACGTAGAAGAAGAAATACGTATTATAGACTTACTATTTTATCACTTTATCTAAAGCTCCCTTTACAAATAAATAAATAAAAGTGACAACCAGTCGCTTTTATAATAAACAGTTTCCACAGCCGTATGACTTACCAACAAACCCCACGAGAAGCAGAGACATGTGTGTAGTGCTCATGTCCCCTGCGCCGCAATGCCGGTCTTCCGGCACTTAATTGAATCGTTCCGAAGCTGTACGGTTTGAACGGCTTAAAGAATTCCCGTCCCGGCACTAAACGGTTTATTTGAAAACTCAATGACGAAGCTGTGGCATTTATTGATGGGAACTGCAGGGTATCCAACGATTAATACATTGAAAAAGAAATTAAATTGTTGGTTGTTGTATGTGTTGAAATATTTTTTGAGAGTTTTTTGGGGCAGTGTAATGTAGTTGCTGTTATTAACCTTTTGACCGCCACAGTCATGTATCGATGACAGAGCAAAATATATCTAGTCTTTCAACTGTCACAGTCATTTATAGATGACAGAGCAAAATGTATCTAGCATGTCACGGTTGCTTGACAGACTTTGAAATGTAATAGAATGAAATAGTAGCTTGGCAAGAGCGCCGAGAGCACGATTTTGCATATTATTTGATTTTAGGTTTTTTTTGGAGTGGGAAATCATCAAATAACTTCTCCCGCTCTGGGCGGAGCGGGGGGGAGTGTGACTTTTATTGACCCACCCATGTTCCTTCTATAGTCCTTTACGTTCCGGGGCCGGTATCATTTTCATACAACCCGCAACTTTCGAACAACCCGCAGCTGGTTATGGATTCAAGTTTCAATGACCACTCATCATTTGCTTCAGTAAAGGGCTATATCCAATTCACAGGCCCAAGAGCGGCACCAATATTAAAAACTAACTACAAAATAACTAAGAAGAAGAGGAGTGAACAATCGGTTAATTAACCCGACAGGAAGAGGGTTCAAGTGTTTTCAATTTGTATCTATACACTAGCTGTTCTCCGCGGTTTCACCCACGCTGCTCAGCACTAGTTGGTCGTAGCGTGATGTTATATAACCTATAGCCTTCCTCAAGAAATGGACTATCCAACACTAAAAGAATTATCCAATTCCAACCAGTGGTTCCTGAGATTAGCGCGTTCAAACAAACAAACAAACTTTTCAGCTTTATAATATTAGTATAGTATAGATTAGTATCGATTAGTAATTTGGCATGCTCCACAGCCTACACCGTTTAACGTATTTTGACAAATGAGGCTCATTCAATTGACACAGGGTCCTCACACAAAAAACTTGACTGCCTAAAATCCTTTAAAAAAATCAAATTCAGTCTTTAACAGTCGGGTAAATTAAAATCTAGACTTTTCTTCTCAAAATCAAAATCAAATTCTTTAGAACTTTGTTGCCTGTTTAGCATTGTACATTTTGAGGTACAGAACCCAAAAAGTGACTGTAATACCTAATTCTTATAAGGCAACACGCGGCACGTTCTGAAACCGTAACAATTCCATACACCGTTAAATAAAAGTGCCTAATAAAACATATATAAAAGAGAGAATCTTCTCAGCGGCACTTAAAAATATCGAAGACTTTCTTCCAAGAATCTGCTGAAGCAAAGTCTATGTTAAATGAAAAATAAACAATGATGGTGGCTCCGTATACTACGCTTGTATAGTTGATCGTCCTTTAGGCTAAAAAGACTAAGGGCCGATTTCACCAATTTATTGAGATCGAGATCACATAATATAACACACCTTCTTGCGCTTTATTGGCTCCACCAGCACCATTGAGAGCTCGGTACCACCTTGAGGGTCTTCACAATCACATCGAAGTGCTTGATTGGTTTCACCAGTACCAATGATAGCATGGTGGGACGGGTTGAAATAAAACATCTGAAAACTGATTTCACCTTTCGAATTTCGAATTTCGTTCTCTAAAATGAAGTTTCCGAGGACAAACAGCGTAATAGTTGTCACAAAAACGAAAAACGTTTGGAATTTGCAACATACCAAAGCGACTTACTGCGTCTATAAAACGAAACATGTCAGCATTTCAAAACGTTGCAAGTTATCAAAATCACAGTAAAAATATGGACAGTACGGAAACTACGTACTAACGTTCGAAACGGCACACACACACTAACACGCGAATACGAGACCTCTAAGCGGACATCGCGGTGCTGTCAGTCGTGAGTGCCGCGTCAAGACGAGTGGTTGCATTTACTCCATAATCATAATGCATAAATAAGACAAAATCGGTTTTATAGTACCCTTTCCTTGTATCCTAATAGTTTATTTGAAGAAGATATTCATAAGAATGAGAATTCATTAAAGTATAAAATTTAATAATAAAGTATTCCGAACATGTCGTAGCAGACGAAAATATTTTTAGTAAAAAATTTGTAACTGTGTAATATAAAGATATTTCTTTTTTTAATGTAGTGGTTTTTTAATTGCTATCATTTTCGGGTTAAAACTCAGTACTATGCGTTTCAAATTAGAAAAGGATTACCTTGGCTCTATATTAGAATTCTCTTATGCCTGATGCACGCCTTTCTAATACTTATACGCTCTTAAATAAACAATAACCATATGAAAATAACATGAACAAGATAAATATTAGCATCACATATTATTATGCCGCGCGTCGCTTGCGGAGTCCACCGCACACCCTTCCGGCAAATACCGAAGGACACGTTTTCATCTATCCGCGGCTCACGCCAAAAATGTAAAAGGTTACGCTATAGTGATAAAGCTCACAAGTTGTTTTGTATTAGTATTAAACTGATCCGTGTTATAAACGATCTTTTTTACTAGTATTAACCGAAGCCATGAGATTGATTACTTAAATTTTATTTTTTAACTACGTTTTTAACGTGATAAAAAAATCGAGTTAAAATAACAACTCGATTTTTTTATCACTACAGAACACAGAATCCGATATGATATTAAAAATAGTTCACTTTCAAAAACATTTAGAGTGACAACGCTAAAGCTGCAGTGGAGCGTAGGTATTTATTTCTACAACTAGGCCTAGTTTTCTTACTGTCCAGACTTATACTGTGTCAAAATTGTTTATATCATTGTGTCAATTTTATATTTCGTTTCGCGATGTGCTGCAAGCTTTTCCTATTTCTTTACGCAAAAGGTATGTCGTTGACCGGTGGATATGGGACGCTGTGCGTAGCGTACCTTAGGAACACCAAATTTTGAAGTGATTGAACAAAAAGCGGGTGCTGTACGTCTGAAGAAGATTTCGCATGAAACAACGTACTTCTTCCAAGCTCAAATCTTCTGGTCGGTTATGAGTTCATCGGTTGTGAGTTCGTGCAACTCTGTTTATTTGTGAGTACAGCCTTGAGGAAATTCGCTGTCGTACTGGTATGGCTAAAAGTGCAATGTCCAACCTGGGGAAAATTTGGAAGACGCGACATCCGGCGGATTATTGGTCCGTGTACTGGTGTTCTCAATATTTCTTTTTTGGCTCTGTAATGTGGTGCAACAAAAGCCGTGAAAGCAGAAAAATGGATGTTTTTGAGATGTGGTGTTTGTGAAAGCTGATACGTAATCCATGGACCGAGATATGACCGTAATGTGAGCATCTCGTCCAACTCGTCCACGAGAACGACATCACCAAACTGCTTTCCTCAATCGACAGGAGCGTATTTTCTGATTTTTCAGACATATTATTATGTGTGCGTGTCTGAAAAAACGTGTAATACTGGGCCGGATAGAAAGAAAACGCGCGCAAGGCAGAGCGCCTGCAATATCAAAAAGGCTATTTGAGACAGTTTCTACCGAATGATTCGAACTACAGGAGACCGCAAACTTGGAGACGGGTCATATGTGGTTGCTCTATCCTGAGCAGTGATAGAACTACGAAAAAAGTAGAACATGAAAGTAATCTAATCAAACGATGTAATGGCTCTTGTTTTATTAATAATTGTTATATTTTTAATGCAAATGTTTAAATAAAAAGCTTAAAACAAAGCGTATTTTCTTCAGAATATTGTAGAGAGTTCCCCGCCATCTATTGATACATTGTTGAACTAACTTCCGACCGTATACGCAAAAAAGTATAAATGACGGACTTTTAAATTGATTTATTCCATTTAGTGTCTCAAGGACCCGAGCCTCATCGAAATCATATAACTACATTAAAATACCTACCTACTATACGCTGCTACTAATAACATCCTTACTAATATTATAAAAGCGAAAGTGAGTTTTTTTGTTTGTTTATTACCTCTTCACGCTTTAATGGTTACACCGATTTTGATGAATTTTGATACAGATATAGTTGGGAACTAGGAGACGGACATAGGCTATTTTTTTAAAAAAAAGAGTGGGTGATGAGGGAGAAAGAGGGAAGAAACAGGAAAACTTAGCGTTGCTATTACAAAACAATAAGGCGCTACCAAATTTAACGCGGGCGAAGCCGCGGGCAAAAGCTAGTTCCATATAAAGACGTGATTCACTTTATCGTCGTTTTGGGGCTTTTAACTCTATGTCATAATTTCAATAATTTTCGTCACGGTAACAAACTTTTTGGAACCCTCCAAGAAGTTTGTTATATATTTAATAGAAGAAGTTGTTTTTAATCTGTGAATGCACATTTCATTGGACAAGGAAAACACAATCAGATAGGAATAAAAACCACTTTTACAAAGAGAATCTTTAATAACAAATGATTTATGTAGGTATAATTATATCACACCGGTTGTTCCCAATGACTATGAGTTAGGCTAAAGTGAACTTATTTATCAGTACACCTACATTTTGTTAGTTTCCTTGAATGCCAATCGAAGCCAGTCTGTAGTTTGATGCTACTATTCCTGCTGTTCTGAAAATATATATTTATATTAATTTGAAATACTAAAATGTTTTTGTTGTTAGTAAATAATGGACCGTTACTGATTTATTGTTATTAACTGTTTAGTTCCTTATCCAGGCAAAATACCAATGGCTGGAATGAAGCCTTACAGCTCTGACTCTTTACATATAATTCTATATGCAGCGGAATCCATGAAAATCGGCAGACATCACTAATATCACCTAATTGCATAGAAACGTGGAGCACATTTCAACTAATAAAGGCCACCCTGTGGTTTCTAAATAACAAACAGTACCTAATAACTTACGCCAAGTCCACAGCTGAATAAAATGAATCATTATTTGGTACTTACATGTCTGTACGAATCTATTTTACCGTCTGCAGAATACAGGTTCACCTCTTGGTTTTGTGAGATGAAATCGTGTAATAAATACCGGGTCGTCAAGGATGACAAACTGTTCTTTTCTCTCGCGTGTCAATCTTGGACGACCAACATCCTCATCGCAACTTTCACGTGAACAGTTTTTCCACTTTACGTAGCCAAATACCAACAATATCAATATTTTTAATAATAAATATTTTACAAAAGTGATGGCACTGTCAATACACTGACAGCTCATAGTTTGGTTTTCGACTTGATCGACACACATCGGGGCGATCAATCCTAACTTTAGTTAATAAATCTGATCACGTGATTTGTTCACAGCGAGGGAACGAGATAGCTACAATTTTGTAGCCTGTCTTTATCTCGCAATTGCCTATTGTCATTGTCATAACTGTTGTATATTATTGTAAGTTTATTTTATTGAAAATATGGATTTTATTGGCTGTGTAAAATAAAAAGTCTTCACGTGAGCTTTGGGATGTTTGTCGCTCAAGATCGATAAACGAGAGGAAGGAATATTTTATCAACCTTGATGCTCGGGAATTTATAACATGATTTGGATTTCACAAAACCAACACTTCTGCCTGTACTGGAGTCTATCAACGATAAATTAGTGCCAGCAGTAGAGGTCCTAAGGCTGATATGATGATGATGTGATGAATATCTAATTTAACTGGCAAATACGAGTGTGAACTCACAAAATTGGTTCACCAAGCTGACTGACTTCCTCAAAACAATATGTCATGTGTACTTATCTCATGTGTAGTTAAAAATTTTCTTAATAAAGTTATTTTTATTCCGAAATGGGAGCGTGTTTATCCTTTTTCATACGAAATGTGCATTCACAGGTCTACAAACAGCTCCATCCATTAACTTTAAAACAAACTTCTAGGCTTCTTCGTTGTACTACTAGGTGACTGAAAACGAAATAGGTAGTCTGAAGAATATACGCTATTTATTTAAATAAGCACTTTATTTTTAATCCACATCCAAATTAATATAAAGTATAAGGCGCATCACATCGTTTGATTAGATTACGATGATTCATGTGAAATCTTCTTCAAATCCGCAATTTTTCGCTGTACTCGTTTTTATTCAACAACTTTAAAATACTGATTCACTAACTTTAAAGTGTCTAATTGTTGCCATTTGCGGATGCCGATTCCCTTTTTCATTTAACACCATTACTTTAGTTATTTATAGAAATAGAAAAAAGCAAGTAACACATTGACACAACTGTAAATACAGGTTTGACAATTAATTGCATTTTGATATTCTGGCGATTTCGAGAATAATACTCGCAGTAGGTTGCGTTCCGCTGTTGCAAAAGCTAAACGCACTACGTTTTTGTGAAAAAATTGCGATCTTTGAGTTCTTTGCCATGGAAACGTAAAAATTGTTTGATTTTATGATCTTTTGCCATGGAAACGTAAAAAGTGTTTGATCTTTAGATCACGAAAACGACCTTAATCGAGATCATGTTACAAAATCGGTGAAATCCACCCTTAATGGTTTTAGATAAAATTTAATGTCAAGATAATTTTATAACCTCTATTAATACTTAGTTTACGATTTATACCGATACTAAGCTCCCATTTTTTTTGTCGATGGGAAGTTAACAAACACCTTCCCCGCTCTGGGCGGAGCAGAGGGGAGTGTCAGACTTTTACTGACTATAACCCATCCATGTTCCTTTGCCCTTTAAGTTCCGAGGCCGCGGTATCTTTTAAGAACAATCGGCAAATATATACTATGTCCCCTTATTTAATATAGTGCACAAGTGTGTGCGCAGGCACAGGTGCACTCTGTTCATCGTCAACCTTTACTAAACCATTTTAACCTGATTTCTCTACAACGGTGTGCGATCCGTACTTGAGAGATCAGGTTATATACAGTACGGCCAACGAGAAGCGATACCAAATGTAAACAAAACCCATGCTAAAACCCCATCTAAAATGGCCGCCCGAATGTTGGCGAACCCGTCTTAACGTTGTCATGTTTTTGCCGGGAGAACGAGACATTACGACAAAGGCACAAGATGGAAAGAGGTAAATATTAGATTGTCAACGCCACAGTTGTTCTTTAGGTTAATCACCTTTCGTATCGCTTCTCGTTGGCCGTACTTATAGTTTAAAATAGGTTGACCTGCCGTCGTGTGTACATGAACGGCACAACAGAGTACCTATACTAGAAACAGAAAATTGGCAACATCGCATTAGTTAATTGAAAAAGTGACAATGTCAATTTAGGTCAGTTATAGAACACGAGCTGCGGCGTTGTCGCTTTTGTTAAGGCTGTGTGTATCACTCCTACGTTGGCAAAGTATACGCTGATCATTAATCTTGATCTGTTTCGAACCATATTATGAACATCACAAACTTCGTCAGTTTCTTTTTTGTTGTTTACAAGTTTTTATTCTTTTTTGTTTTTCGGGAATAATCTTGAGACTTTGCATGAAATTTTTATTTTAGGAATGGAAAATCAATTTATAATTTCCCCCGCTTTGGGGGGAGCGGGGAGAGTGTCAGACTTTTAGATACTGAAATCCACTTATCTTCCTTCCACAGCATCTTCTTCTAACATTTTTTTTTTTGGAATTCAAGGAAATAGAAATTAATTAAGTTAATTTTTTTTATTGAAGATTTTGTATTATTCTTCTTAACTTATAATTTAGAAGATGGAAATGTTATGAGGGAATGTATTGAATACCTTTTTTAGATTTAGAAGTAATAGATTCAAGAGATGTTTATATGTTTAACATAGCATAATGTATACTATATTGCGCCGAAGCGAAAAAGGAATAAAAAATATATAAAAGATAACAAACATCCATACATCTTTACAAACAATCGCATTTTTAATTATTAGGATTAATATTGTATTTTTTGCAGTATGCTCTTGAGGCCAAGTTGCCAAATAAAAATGATTTCTTTCTTTCTTTTAATAAAGTCGTATATAAAATGTTAAAACCACACATCAACTTACGTAGCTAAATTGGTTCACCACAAATCTAAACCCAGCTACACACACAGACGCAGATAATATAGGTGTGTCAAGGGTCCGTCGTCCAATCAGCAACTGTCCCCACGTTACTTCCACTTGAGCCCCTCGCCAAAGATCGGCGGCATATAACCCTTGAGCTGTAGACACACGGGTTATTTTTGAGCTATTTTAGGTTATTTTGAGCTTTTTCTACATTTGATAGAGTAACCCCCGAATACTGAAACGTCACTCAAAATCTAAGTACCACTTAAATTTAACAGATACTCAGAAGTGACGTTTGACAATACAAAATCTAAAGTTTAAGAGCTGCTCAAATGTTAAGCAGCCCTCAAATTTTAAGTGACGTTTCAGTATTCGGGGGATAGTGGTGCAATACAAGATTAGTTTACGTTATGCGAAAGATCTAATATATAAAATTCTCGTGTCACAGTTTTCGTTCCCATACTCCTCCGAAACGGCTGGACCGATTTAAACGAAATTTTGTGTACATATCGGGTAGGTCTGAGAATCGGCCAACATCTATTTTTCATACCCCTAAGTAGGCAGCGGGTGAAACCGCTGGGCATAGCTAGTAGTCTTATAAAATTTTATTATGTGTTGACAATGTGAATTAGATTAATAAAATGTTGTGATCCTTACTACTACTATAAAAGCGTAAATGAGTTTGTTTGTTTGTTACGTCTTCACGCTTATTTGGGTAAACCGATTTTGATGAATTTAGACTATTTTTACAAAAAGTGAGAAATAAGAGAGAAAGAGAGAAGAAAAGGGAAAACTTAGCTTTGCTATTACAATAAATAAGGTGCAAGGGGAAAAACTACAGGTAGCAGGTGTTACCCCGAATTCAACGCGAGCAAAGCCGTGGGTAAAAGCTAGTAATAATTTATATTTTTTTAACGTTTATAAATATTTTATACTATGTAATAATTTGTAGTAATCAGTATGTTTGTACCAAAATATTTGTACGCCGCCTCGCCGTTCATGGCTAGACATATCCCACTTATATTCAACAAATAAAAATATTTATAATTGAAATCTTCTAATATATAAAATTCTCGTGTCACAATTTTCGTCCCCATACTCCTCCGAAACGGCTGGACCGATTTAAACGAAATTTTGTGTACATATTTTTCATACCCCTAAGTGAGCAGGCGGGTGAAACCGCTGGGCACAGCTATTATTTTTGGTTGAAATTTATGTAAAAAAATTCAAAACTGTATCATGTAAAATCACAAAGTTAGAAGCTATCTGGTTGCCCGTAAAAAAAAGTTTTGTAAAGTAAGTGACGACATATTGTCGGGCCTAAGCTATTGTCCCCCCATACTTAATTACTAACGTGACTAAGTAAGCGCGACTGCTGAGCGTGGGCTTTTGTGTTTGATTCCCAAGTCAGGTAAAACAGTGTTATTTTTTTTTTGTTTAAAAAAATCGTTGCCCCCACTAGGATTTTCTCCTGTATCGTGGGTGCGTTTACAAACATTTAAACTCACATACACAAACAGCCAGACCCGTAACAACTATCTGCAGTTCATACAAATATTTGTTCCGTGCGGGAATCGAACCCGCGACACGCAGCGCAGCAGTCGATCCCTCAGCTACTGCGCCAACCGTGCCGTCAAATTATTAGATTTTTCCATTAAACAGCTTCTAATTCTCGGAATTCAGAAAATGGTGGATTGATCCCCTGTGTGCCCCGGAGAGTTTTCTCGACATTTTATACGAGTAAACGTCCATACAGGCTTATGTAAAGTATTTTGATTATGTATAGAACCTTTTTTTTTCTCCTGGGAAAATCCTCATGCAGGGGCCTTGTCTATATGTGACCTATTGGAATGAAGTTCCTTATCGCGCGTTGTGAAAGGGGGTTAGACGGAAAAAATTCTTACGAAAAGTTGTCACGACACTTTTTGCTATAGTAAGCTATTGTAAGCTGTGCGGTGTCGCATGTTTCTCTGTCTGTCTCTCTCTCTTATAGAAAGCAAGCCAGATATTTTCATTTCTATAGGAACTTCGTTCCATCCGGGTGTCCCTTGACACCTCTAATTTTTTTCTATTTAAATATTTCGTCTAGAGATAATATCCAAATATTTAATTTCTGATGATTTACAAGAACATTCTAGATTGCACTACAGTTTCTTAAAAAAATTGTCAAAAACAGTCATATCTTTTGACTGCTTAAACTTTGAGTGTTGATTTCGACGCAGCTCAAACGTGGACACTATTGTGTGTTGTGTCGGATACAAGATAAAAATTACTATGAAATCTGTCGCTACAGGACACACACACAGCAACTTCTACAACTCTATAGGAATCGGTAGCTTGTATCCAACACAGGACACAAAAGTGTCCACGTTTGTGCAGCGCCTTCACAGCTTCAAGGGACCTGGGACAAGGGAGGGTATTAAGTTTATAGTTTAAACTAGCTTTTGCCCGCGGCTTCGCTCGCGTTCAATTCGGGGTAAAATAGTTCCCCTTGCGCCTTATTGATTTGTAATAGCAACGCTAAGTTTTCCCTTTTCTTCCCTCTTTCTCCCTCACATCCCACTTTTTTAGAAAAAATATCAGCCTATGTCCGTCTCCTGGTTCCCAACTATCTTTGTACCAAAATTCATCAAAATCGGTGTAGCCATTAAAGCGTGAAGAGGTAATAAACAAACAAACAAATAAACAAACAAACTCACTTTCGCTTTTATAATATTAGTAAGGATAAGGATTGGAACGAAGTTCCTTATCGTGCGTTGTGAAAGGGGGCTAGACGGAAAAAATTCTTACGAAAAGTTGTCACAACACTTTTTGCTATAGTAAGCTATTGTAAGCTGTGCGGCGTCGCATGTTTCTCTGTCTGTCTGCCTGTCTCTCTCTCTCTTATAGAAAGCAAGCCAGATATTTTAATTTCTATAGGAACTTCGTTCCATCCGGGTGTCCCTTGACACCTCGAATTTTTTTTGAACTCCACGCGTTCCTCAGATAGAGGGTCTTGACAGACAAAAACTCAGACAAACAGACAGACAGACGGACAACAAGGTGGTCCAATAAAGATTCCGTTCTTTTCCTTTTGAGCTACGGAATTCTAAAAATTCCGGCCAGTCTCTGTTTTCTAAAATATTCAACTTCTTTTTCTATGCGAACTAACATATGTTGGTAAGTCGTTGTTGAGCGGAAAAAGCGAGTGCTAAGATAAATGAGCGATGTCTAGTGAAACGTGTAGTACACGCGTTTTGTGAAGAACAGTTTAGTTACTGTCTTAGCGACAAAAGAAATTCATTTTGTAGGGCTTTGGAATTGGCATGGCAGCAATATAAATATATTTCCTGCCGGGGTTGCGGGTTGTTCGAAAGAGATACGGCGGCCCCGGAACGTAAAGGGCAACAGAAGGAACATGGGTGGGTTTTAGTCAGTAAAAGTCTGACATGCCCCCCGCTACGCCCAGAGAGGGGGAAGTTATTTCCCACCCCGAAAAAAAAATATTTTCACTGTTTATGTTTTACTAGCTGTTCCCCACGGTTTCACCCGCGCTGCTCAGCACCTGTTGGTCGTAGCGTGATGTTATATAGCCTATAACCTTCCTCAAGAAATGGACTATCCAACACTAAAAGGATTTTCTAATTCCAACCAGTAGTCCCTGAGATTAGCGCGTTCAAACAAACAAACAAACAAACTCTTCAGCTTTATAATATTAAGTATAGATTTTTGTCAGATATATTTAAAAATATCCTACTAATATTATAAATGCTAATGTTTGTGACGATGAATGTATGGATGTTTGTTACTCATTCACGTATAAACGGCTTGAACGGATCTTCCTACTAATAATATAAATGCGAATGTCTGTGCGAATTGATGGATGTTTGTTACTCTTTCACGTCAAAACGGCTGAACGGATCTTCATAAAATTTAGCACAGAGTTAGATTATAGTCTAGAATAATACATAGGATACGTTTTTTTAGGATCATCACGCGGGTAAAGCCGTGGGCGCCAGCTAGTAACATAGCCGTTTATATCGCAAGTTTGTTTGTAACAGTCAGTTTGCGATAGCTCTGACTAGCACTTGGACAGTTTCTTGTATTGAAATAAATTAATAAATAAATAATTTAACAAAAATAAAGGTGGAAACTGTAAAACCTAAATAAATATTACCTTCTTGCTTATTTACTCTTGGATTTTCGAAGGTCTTGTAGCCGTTAGACCAGGAGAGACGAAGGGAATCATTAATTACCTGTAACAAGAAAAATAAGATTTAATAAAATGTGTGTAATCCTTACTAATATTATAAAAGCGAAAGTGAGTTTGTTTGTTACCTCTTCACGCTTTAATGGCTAAACCGATTTTGATGAATTTTGGTATCTACAGAGATAGTTGGGACTCAGGAGACGGATATAAGCTAAAAAAAGAGGGATATGAGGGAGAAAGAGGGAAGAAAAGGGAAAACTTAGCATTGCTATTACAATAAATAAAGCGCAGAGGCAAAAACTACAGGTAGCAGGTACCTGTAAATCAGGAAAGGGGATCTGTGCTACCCCGAATTTAACGCGAGCGAAGCCGCGGGCATAAGCTAGTAACTCTGGCCAAAATAAAAGCCAGCCCTTGGGTCACAGGAAGTGTCAACTAAACGTTATTTTATAATTGTATTCCATAATTTATATACAAAATTTGTAATTGAGAGCGCTTAGATTTTTATCTTTCACAAATTATTTAAACTAGTCATTACTTTTTTTTTATTTAAATAAAAATGACTCAATCGAGTAATTATAATATAAAAAAATGTGGTCCACCAGAATCGGGAGCTAAGCTAAGCTACCGATGGTTATTATTACCTGTATTTATTTTTATACAAATTATTTTATATTTTTAAATATTTCGTAAAATTGCATTTAAAAAAATTGAAATCCATCGGTATCAGAAGCAGGGTCCAAATTACCGATGATTAGAGCTCCAGAGACAACTTCTTCAGAATGTGGGCCGCATCGAGAAGAACTGCATTTTATTTTTATTATTAAATCCCATGAAAATTCAATCCATGACTTAACAAATCTAAAAATCCGTACGAACATAGTCAGAGAGCCAGTAGATAATCTTGTTACCCCAGTCCTAGCGGAAGTTTTAAGAGCTGCACGCACCATCACTTAACTTGTTAGCTTAGCTCCTGTACTATAAATTTCAGTACACCTAACTTAATTTAGTGGCTCTGGGACGCTTGATGCTGAACTTAAACTTCTCCAACTTTCGAGTTCATTTTATGTATTTGAAGTTGGAATTGGGAGTGGTTTAAGGACTGGCCAAATTATGTATGGTAGTACATTCGCAGTCAAAATAATACGGATAAATAACCAAATCTGTCACTTGTACATTTATACTGGTAATAGCTTTTACCCGTGGCTTCGCTCGCGTTAAATTCGGGGTAACTTAGTTCCCGTTTCTTTATATGCAGGTTACCTACCTGTAGTTTTTGCTTTAACACCTTATTTATTGTAATAGCAATGCAACATTTTCCCTTTTCTTCCCTCTTTCCCCCTCATAACTCAATATTCTATGTCGGTCTCCAGGGTCCCAACTATCTCTGTACCAAAAACCATCAAAATTGGTTAGCCATTTAGGCGTAAAGACGTAACAAAAAAAAACTCACTTTCGCTTTTTAATATTATAGTAAGGATTAATAATTCAATATACCTACTACATTTTACATTGTTTATTTCCTTTTTTTTTTAATTCTCATTGATTTTGTGACTATTAAATAGTTTTCTTTCTTTCTAATAACCACATAAATTAAAAAAAAAACTCGAATTCGGAAATTAATTCAACGCGCTGTTGTTTTGAAAAAAAATACTAAAATTTATATTTACAATAATAAAAATAATACACTGGTTTTCCATTATCACACATATGTCAAA
Source organism: Ochropleura leucogaster (assembly GCA_958449745.1). NCBI lineage: Eukaryota > Metazoa > Arthropoda > Insecta > Lepidoptera > Noctuidae > Ochropleura > Ochropleura leucogaster. Next base: position 2,538,842 of record OY288220.1, on the reverse strand, counting down.
AAAAAAAACGAGAATCCGGTAGATGAAGATGTTTTACGGTTAGGAATGATTATGTCGGGAGCATGGCTATATGTATAAACATTGTAAGAGCTACACAATAAGACATTACCCTGGCTGGACGTCTTAACTTTTAAGTCACCCATAGGATTCGCCCGGTTAAGCAGACGACAACCTCCTTGGTAGAACTGCGAGATGCCATTCATAAAAAAAAAACACAATAAAACAGTTGGTAATAAGCACTCGAGCGTTTCACTTGTATTCACTACAATCAATTTATTGTTATGACCTTGCTCTGAAATCCGCACCTTATGGCATTGCAGTTGAAGTCAAATATCTAAATCAAAATATTTTATTCCACATAGGCCTACATAGGCACTTAAAAAACGATGAATTTCCATCCGAAAAAAAAGTTTTTTTCTTCAACTTAGCTACATTAATTCCCAGCCTCGCAGTCCCAATAAATCTTAACACATATAGCACGATCAACGAGAAGCGATACCAAATGTAAACAAAACCCATGCTAAAACCCCATCTAAAATGGCCGCCCGAATGTTGGCGAACCCGTCTTAACGTAGTCATGTCTTTGCCGGGAGAACGAGACATTACGATAAAGGCACAAGATGGAAAGAGCTAAATATTAGATTGTCAACGCCACAGTTGTTCTTTAGGTTAATGACCTTTCGTATCGCTTCTCGTTGGCCGTACTATAGTTTTCAACCACACCTATTTGCCACAATATTCAAGCAACTTGTGAACTAACAAATAAGATGGCTGTTGGCCTAGTTATGAACTACTGTGTAGGTAATCCTTACTATATAATCCTTACTTCCTTACTAATATTATAAAAGCGAAAGTGAGTTTGTTTGTTTGTTTATTTGTTTGTTTGTTACCTCTTCACGCTTTAATGGCTGCACCGATTTTGATGAATTTTGGTACAGAGATAGTTGGGAACCAGGAGACGCACATAGGCTAATATTTTTTCTAAAAAAGTGGGATGTGAGGGAGAAAGAGGGAAGAAAAGGGAAAACTAAGCGTTGCTATTACAAATTAATAAGGCGCAAGGGAAACTGTGTTACCCCGAATTTATCGCGAGCGAAGCCGCGGGCAAAAGCTAGTATTATTATAAATGCGAAAGTTTGTGAGGATGTATGGATGTTTGTGACTTTTTCACGTCAAAACGGTAAACGGATCTTGATGAAATTTGGCACAGAGGTAGATTATAGTCTGGAATAATTCATAGAATACATTTTTCATAGTTAAACGCTATTTTTTTTACGGTGACTTCTCAAAACAAAAAAAAATATCTTCTTAAGGTGAGTGTGTAGTGTCTCCAAAATGTGGTAGCCATTAGGCTAATTCCGGGCTAACGCACGATCTCCGGCGAAGCGTCGAGCCTCCTTGTTCTATAATATCCTACGTCTTCACGGAGAATTTTTAATTAATTTACCCACTGCCATGAATTTTTTTCTTTTTCCGTAAAAAAAGACCCAATGTCAACAGATACTAGACATTTGCGTTTTAAAAGTGTCAGCCAACATACAGACAATGTAATGTCTATTTCCAATCCTGCACGCAAATTGTCCCTAACTAGCTGACGCCCGCGGTTTCACCCGCGTGTTATTCCAGACTCTGGAATAACACATAGGATACTTTGGCACAGAGGTAGATTTAACTCTGGAATCCAGACTATATAATCTACCTCTGTGCCAAATTTCATTAAGATCCGTTCAGCCGTTTTGATGTGAAAGATTACTCCTTACAAAAATCCATACATCCATCCATCCTCACAGCCATTCGCATTTATAATATTTAATAAATATCTTGGGACAACTCACACACGGCTATCTGATCCCAAGCTAAGCAGAGCTTGTGTTATGGTAACCAGACAACTGATATAAATACACATAATTTATAAATACATACATAATATAGATAAATCACACCCAGACACAGAACAAACAATCATGCTTATCACACAATGTTTGTCCTGGGTGGGAATCAAACCCGACGACCTCCGGCTCAGCAGTCAGGGCCACTATCCACTAGACCAACAACAATATTAGTAGTAAATGTTATTAGGTTAATGCTGAATCTATTGGCAATTTGGTACCAATAACCTACCTAAGTACTTAGGGTCGTAAATGATCCGAATGCCAACGAAGATCTAAGCAGGATTGAAATTCGTTCGGCATATTTGGCAATATCCCACCTTGTGATATACTTGTGATTGCATATATAATTATATAGATAGGCAAATGTAAATAATAAATCCGTTTTATAATGGATAATTCAGGTTTTTTATAGTTGACTTAATTTTAGGCCAAAAATATATTTTTTACAACAAGTAAGTTACTTTTAACCATTAATGCGCAGTTAGAATCATCATCTGTTTAGCCTTTTCCAACTATTTGAGATCGGCTTCCAGTCTAACTGGATGCAGAATTTTTTATAGATCGACTGCCAAGAATGGATAAAGTAAGGAATGAGTACCTATATTAGAAGAAGTTTGAAAGTTGCGCCTGTTACAGAAAAATTGAAAGGGAATCGTTTGTCTTGGTATGATCATGTTATGAGGAGGGACAAAGCTCATGTGACTAAAAGTGTGATGGATTTGAATTTTGATGGACGGAGAACGAGAGGAAGGCCAAAGAAAAGATGGATGGATTGTGCAAGGAATGATATGAAGGAGAAATGAGTAAATGATGCCGTAACGTCCGATAGGGGAGAATGGAAGAAGAAAACGTGTTGCGCCGACCCCAAATAGAATGGGACAGGGGCAGGAAAATTATGATGGTGACTGCCTAGCTGGCCTTCACATGCCAGTAAGTACTGCTTAAGACTAATTCTCAGACTTGCCACTGATTTTCTTTTACTGATTTACAATCCAATAAAACTGCTTTGGAACTACCGATCGGTATATTGTTCTGAAAACATTTTGTTTCATTGTTTTCACTTATAACCTGCTGCCTTTGTCTAATATTTGTGTGTTTAAATTACTCATCAACATAACTCACGACTCATAAAGCTCGTCAACTTTCAAATTTAATACGTGAATAAAAAAATTGGGGGCCTAAATGTCCTAAAACATTCAACCGAATAATTTACAGTTTTTTTTTTATAAGAATGCTAGCTTTTCCTCGAGGCTTTGCTCGTGATAAATTCGGGGTAACAGAGTTCGCCTTTCCTGATTCACAGGTACCTGCTACTTGTAGTTTTTGCCCTTGCGCCTTATTTATTGTAATAGTAATGCTAAGTTTTCCCTTTACTTCCATCTTTCTCCCTCATATCTCAAACTTAAAAAAAAAAAAGCTTCTGTCCATCTTCAGGGTCCCAACTATCTCTGAACCAAAATTCATTTAAATCAGTTTAGCTGTTAAGGCGTGAAAAAACAAACTCACTTTCGCTTTTATAATAATAGTAAGGACTTCTTTTAATCAACCCTCATACCCTCTCTCCCTTGTTATATAATAAGGTGCAAAATAACAATAAAATGAGTGGAAATAAAATGTGTTAGGACCCACAATTTACCTAGTATAACGCAAGACGTATTAATTTTACGACTGGCAATAACAGAAGCTTTTATGTGCTATAATATGATCTACAATTTTATTGGTAGCCTTTGCGGTTTTAGGGGCGCGAAGTATTCTAGAAGTGACAGGAATCCGCGGCGACGGAGCTGTCAAAACTGACAACAATGACAGTGACACAACTGATTTTTGACGTTATTGCTAGAATACTAGAGTCTGATCAAAGTTTCGGCTTTTTATTAAAGAAAAAACGACTTTCTTTTGTTTTTAGCAAGACCCAAAATTCAACGGTTCAAAATAAGGTCAATGGAATAAACAAAGTCATCGACTTTTAAATGCTTTTGTCCATGTAAATTTAATCCGAGGTTGTGGGTTGTTCTAATGATATACCGCGACCCCGGTACACAAAAGGCAAAAGAAGAGATATGACACACTCCCTCCACTTCACCCAGAGAAGGAGAGGTATTCACTTCAGACTTTACCTGACTAAAGCCTCTCTGTCTGTCGCTACTCTTGTCCAAAAGGTACCTAAGGTACTTTTGAATTTACTCTCTCATCTTTTTACTTACTTCCCTAACCTTACTTTGTGAAAAATTCTCGCACAGTCAGAACTAAGCGTATACTGGGTGTGGATCTGTGGACGGTGAGCAATGGGTAGCTCACCGTCCATCCATCTATTGACGACAGGCCGTGTCGACGGCGCGTTAGTATTCCATGCGCGCCTCAAAGAGATGTCAGTAAAGCAGAGGGGCCTGCCAGGGCTTCCGCCTGCCGGGGAGAGATACCGCGGCCCCGGAACGTAAAAGGCAATAAAAGGAACACGTTACTCCCCCCGAAATTATTTGATGATTTCCCATCCGAAAAAAAAAATACTAGCTATGTATAACTTGACGTGTGTACAAAGTTGTAACTTATTTTCACAAGAGTCATTCAAAATATTTCCCCGACACACTTCCCATCACTATCGCTTTCAAACAGAAGTAAAAACTTTCTTCCTGAAGCCTTTTACCACCCTACAAACTTTATCACTCTATGGCCTATAAAACCGAGCCTATATAATTTATAACTATATTAGAATTACACTCGCGTAGAGAATAACTGTGTCAAGTTTTAGATTTGGGTCGGAAGGATTCAATATGTTTTGGTCTTATAAAGGTATTTTTTTCTGAACAATATTTAGGATCTTCTGGAGGGATTTACTCTATGACTGTGCGCATTGTAAATATTAGAATTAGATTCGCGTTAAGAATAACTACATATTTATATTAACTTTTGATATAGATTTGGGGTGTAAGGATTCAATATATTTTGGCCTTTTAAAGTTATTTTTGGAGTTTACTCCTTAAGAATCGATTTTCATATATAATCCGAGGGATAAAACCTACTAACTAGTAACGAAAATCGTGTCACGTTTTTGGTGCGCAACTTTCTAATTTGGCTGTGAGTGTATTAAAACGTACATATGGTATGCTGTATAGGCGACTATACCTATATACTATATGTTATTTTATTTATTTGTGTGTAACTCTTTTTGCGTATGGTTAGATACTTGTACTTAAGGAGTAAACTCCAGTCGTGCGTCGGAGCTGACACACACATTTTTTTTATGAATATGTTTATTACTTATTGCCGGGCCTACGCTGTCCTCTCATATTCAAGTAACGCTGTAACAACAACATTGTAAAACAAAATGATTTTAAAAGTGTAACTATGGAGTTTCTTGCCGGTTCTTCTCCATAGGAATCGACTAACCTGAACCGTGCACCCTTGCCTATGTAGACCTACGTGACCAGGGTTTGCGGGTTGTCCCGGGGTTGCGGGCTTTTCGAGAAAAAGTTACCGCGGCCCCGGAACGTAAAGGTAAATAGAAGGAACATGAGTTTTAGTCAAATCTGACACTCACACTGAGCCTAAATGGCCATACCGATTTTACCGACAAGCGAACGTGAGTTTGTTTGTTACGTCTTCACGCCTAAATTGCATAAGTGATTTCGATGAATTTTTGTATAGAGATAGTTGGGACCCTGGAGACAGACATAAGCTAAAAAAATGAGAAAAGGGGTACAAATAAGGGAAAAAAGGGAGAGAAAATTAGTTTTTTTTTCAAACATCCCGTGGTTTAAAGTTAGCGTTAGCCCAAAGTAACTATGCCACGCGGACGAAGTCGCGGGCGGACGTTTATCGTTTTCTAAGAATATCACACTTTGAATACGTGATTTTTGCTATAGAGCAGGGGTCGGCAACCCGCGGCCCGCGGACATCTTTCTTGCGGCCCGTGAATGTTTTGTTAATAAGTTATAATAAATTATCAAATTCAACGCATTAAGTAAGTGCACCTTTAACCTGCTCGGCAACACTTTGTAATGTGTCATACTAGCTGATGTTTTCAAAAGCTCCCTTCTATGCAATCAATGATCTTGTTAAATTTTATGGTAGCTAGCCATCTGAATTTGACGAATTGAAAAAGTTTGCTAAGCAGTTCATTTCAATTTTTGGTAGCACTTATTTTTACGAACAAACATTTTTAATTGTCAATTATAAAAAAATATGCTTCTCGTCTCACAAATGAGCACTTGAAATTGAGAGCTATTCTACGAATTGCCACTACCAATATGTTTCTGCTACTGCTAACATACGAGAAATACCTCCTCCGCCCTACCCCCTGAATTTCGTGGAGCATTTCCGACGTTTGGCTCCCAAACTCGAGCGGACCGGGCCAAACGCTTCCTGCCGTAGGCTCTATACCGGAGTCGTGCGATCCATGGCCCTTAACAAGCCCTTGTTTAGGGGGGTGCATCGCCCACTATCCGAACGCGCCCCAAAAGGTGGTAGCCATTAGGTTAATCCAGGGCTACCGCACGATCTCCGGCGAGGCGGTGCGCCTTCTTGCCGGAGGCACTATACCGGGGGGAATCTCTGCTGCTGCGGCAAGTTGCCGTCCAGTGGACAGACTTCCGGTGCGGCCACATGGTGGCATGGAGAGAGCGACTATCGCAATCCCGTGCAGGGCAAGCCACAATAGTGGCGGTAAGTCCCCTCTTTGAAGAATGGCTGGAGAGCCGCCATGGCCACCTACCTCACCTACCGCCTGACACAGGTCCTCACCGGTCACGGAAGTTTCGGGAGGTTCTTGCACATAATCAGGGGGGAGGAAACGCCCGGGTGTCACCATTGTGACGATCGCCTGGAGGACACGGTGGAACACACAGTGGCGGTCTGCCCAGTTTGGGCGGAGCACCGCCGTTCTCTCGTAGAGGCGTTCGGGGCAGTGATCTCCTGCAGGGAATGGGAACCTCCTTCTGCGAAACAGTCATGCTGGCGAAGGAGGTGGCCGGGCGTTTGAGAGAAAGATCCTCGAACCAACCCATCCGCCGTGGGAGACGCCCCGGAAGTCGGGAGCCGCGAGACGAGTCCCGGCCACATCAGATGCGGGTCTGTGGACGGTGACCAATGGTTAGCTCAAAAGCGGTCCGTCTATTGACGACAGGCCGTATGTGTTCCACGTGCGGCTCAGAGAGATGTCAACAAACAAGAGGGCCCTGGCAGGCCCCTCTTCCGGGTTGTTCGAAAGAAATACTTCGGAACGTAAAGGGTACGAAGTGAATTCCGTATTTTTTAACAATTTTCAATGCCATTTTTATTTTTTCTATGGAATATGACCAATTATAATGCGCAGGTATTTTGGACTTCTTGGATATTAATCCAAGTATAATGACTGCGGCCCGCCTTTAGTTTATTTTGCCACCATGTGGCCCTTGCCTGCCAAGAGGTTGCCGACCCCTGCTATAGAGGATTAACAAGGCAAGTGGAAATGCTGGAAGATACTCTACTTCAGTACTCTTGACAACTGCTAAGACTCTTTCGCGGCCAAGCGGTCAACGAGTCGACATTTTATGGAGATGCCAAGTTGAAGTTGCTAACATTGTAAAACCAAATGATTTTAAAAGAGTAACTATGGAGTTTCTTGCCGGTTCTTCTCCATAGAAAACGACCAACCCGAACCGTGCATCTTTTCTCGACGTTTTATAAGTGCCTATGTGAAATAAAAATATTTTGATTTGATTTGAAGGGTAAAACACGTGTCAAGCATAGGTCCATAGCATGCAGATTTTTATTATTGTTTTTTTTTTGCATGTGTAGGTATATCTTTTCATCTAGTCTCCAAGGCTAAATCTTTACTGCGACTCCAAAACACAAAAGCAAGAGAAGGAATATAGATGGGTTTTAGTCATTAGAAGTCTGACACTTCCTTTCGCTCCGCCCACATCGGGAGAAGTCTGATGACTTTTTGCGTAACATTTTTAATGTAAAGGATTTCTGATGAAACGCCTGGTTCTATAACTTATTTAAAAATCTTTACTAATATTATAAAACCGAAAGTGAGTTTGTTTGTTTATTAAGTCTTCACGCCTAAATGGCTAAACCGGTTCTGATGATTTTTGGTACAGAGATTGACATGAGAAATGGGGGAGAAAGAGGGAAGAAAAGGAAAATCTTTGCTCTGCTATTACATCAATAGCAGGTACCAAAAAAGAGGAACTGTGTTACCCCGAATTTAACGCTAGCAAAGCCGCGGGCAAAAGCTAGTATATCCTTACTAATATTATAAAAGCGAAAGTGAGTTTGTTTGTTTATTTCTTTGTTTGTTACCTCTTCACGCTTTAATGGCTTAACCGATTTTGATGAATTTTGATACAGATATAGTTGGGAACCAGGAGACGGATAAAGGCTATTTTTTATTTAAAAAAGGTGGGATGTGAGGGAGAAAGAGGGAAGAAAAGGGAAAACTTAGCGTTGCTATTACAAATCAATAAGGCGCAAGAGGAACTGTGTTACCCCAAATTTTACAGGATCTCCTTAATTCAACATTTTTAACACCCAAAAACCTCTTTCTCTCAATAGTCTTCTAAACAAAACCCATCATATTTTATTTCGAGCCTCGCGGATGGTTTCAAAGAACACTTGTCGGGTAATCCGGCTGACAACCGGCAGCACAGTAGTGGGGATTAACCGTCTTTCCGACACGGTTCCAACATGTTTCTCGGACGGACCGGATTAAATACTGTAGGGATTCTTCATTCCCGTTTAGAACTTTTATTGCGAGCGCTGACTTGAAGAAAATCTTGGACATGAATGGCCTATAAAATAAATAAATATCTTGGGACAACTCACACACGGCTATCTGATCCCAAGCTAAGCAGAGCTTGTGTTATGGTAACCAGACAACTGTTATACATACTAATTTATTTTATAAATACATACATATTATAGATAAATCACACCCAGACACAGAACAAACAATCATGCTCATCACACAAAGTTTTTCCTGGGTGGGAATCGAACCCACAACCTCCGGCTCAGCAGGATGTTGACTATACCTAGGATCGTTATAAAATTTGCCAACGAGATAGATTTGAACTTAGATAAGGACATAGGCTATTCACATATTATTACGCGTATAACTTAGGGGGATGAATAATATATACTATATGTTATTGGGCTTGTTTGTTTCTATCAGTGTCGATGTATTTATATTGCTAATTTTTTTACATTAATTTGTGAATTTACCCTTTCATATGATATTAATCTCTTTTCAGTTGAATAAACTCTTTTTGCGTATGGTTAGATAGGTACTCGTACTTAAGGAGTAAACTCCAGTCGTGCGTCGCGTCGGAGCTGTTTTATTTCAGATCTTTAGTTAAGGTATAATATGTGTGTATCTCACAAAATTGTTTATCGAATATTTTACGTACGGACAGCAGAGTCTTTGGAATAGGGTCCCGTTTTACACTCTGTAATCTCTAAAAATAATCCAAAAACCATTTTTAGCTACTGCATTTTTCGCAGTCTAACCTTGACCCTTTACACATTACACTGAAAACCAGCTTAGCAGAATTTCGGACCTCAAAGCAGTCAAAGCTTAAGCAACCTCATAAATGTTAGTTACGTGACCTCTCGCAGCCTCCCGGAGGTTTCTCGGAGGTAACGGAGGCAATTACACTGTGTAGCAGTCCCGTAGGAGTGAGATGTGAGTGTTTGAGACTATCTTGTAAAAGACGTAACACTTTTGTAAAGAAAAAGGTGTTATGCTTTTTTTTTTTCAAGGTTTTTTATCATTTATTTATCACACAAAACACATATTATGGGAATGGTTTGTTTGTTTGAACGCGCTAATCTCAGGGACTACTGGTTGGAATTGGAAAATTCTTTTAGTGTTGGATAGTCCATTTCTTGAGGAAGGCTATAGGCTATACAACATCATGCTACGATCATCAGGTGCTGAGCAGCGTGGGTGAAACCGCGTGGAACAACTAGTCTTTTATATTACACTAGCTTTTGCCCGCGGCTTCGCTCGCGTTAAATTCGGGCTAACACAGTTCCCCTTGCGCCTTATTGGTTTGTAATAGCAACGCTAAGTTTTCCCTTTTCTTCCCTCTTTCTCACTCACATTCCACTTTAAAAAAAAATATCCTATGTCCGTCTCCTTGTTCCAAACTAAAATTCATTAAAATCGGTTTAGCCATTAAAGCGTGAAGATGTAACAAACAAACTCGCTTTCGCTTTTATAATATAAGTGAGGATTAAATGAATTCAAATATTTCTTTTACACCATCCAGTTCTAGCCAACGTTATTTTAGTTTTCAATAATAAAAGGTTTCATAATATTAAGTTTCCAATTATAATTATTAAATGTATATCTGAATATAAGAGGAAAAACCAAACTAATATAATTTTTTGCTGAACAATCTTTTGCATCCCATTTAATGCATCCGCCATTTTAATGAATGCACATGTTGCAAATATAATTTTACATTTTAATACATTCATAGCCATAATGCGGTAAATCCCATTTTCGCATGAAAAATATCCGAACTGATTATCTTATCTGACGAGGCTATCTGATCGGATATGCATACGAATTGCAGAAAATTATTGCAAAAATGCAATAACTTTTATATTAATATTTGTGCAACCTGCATTATTCATGTTTTTTTTATTATTTAAGAGTAAGATTGTATTGTGTGTATTGCACGTGCAGACTCTAATCCTTACTAATATTATAAAAGTGAAAGTGAGCTGGTTTGTTTGTTACGTATTCACGTCTAAATGGCTAAACCGATTATGTTAAATTTTGGGTACAGAGATAGTTGGGACCCTGGAGACGGATATAAGCTTTTTTAAAAAAGATTGAGATATGAGAGAGAAAGAGGGAAGAAAAGGGAAAACTTAGCATTGCTATTACAATAAATAAGGTGCATGGGCAAAAACTACAGGTAGCAGGTACCTGCAAATCAGGAAAGGGGAACTGTGTTACCCCGAAATTAAGGCGAGCGAAGCCGCGGGCAAAAGCCAGTATGTCTTATAAAATTGAAAAGCATATACAAAGTGTAAGTGTATGTCTCACCTACAGCCTGACGCAGAACTCCACCGGACACGGGAGTTTTAGGAGGTTCCTGCACATAATTGAGCGGGAGGAAACGCCCGGGTGTCACCATTGTAACGATCGCCTGGAGAACACGGTATAACACACTGTGGTGGTCTACCCAACTTGGGCGGATGACCACCGTCCTCGTAGAGGCGATCGGCAGCGGCGATCTCTCGCGTCCGGTCCTGGTTCAGTCCAGGGTCTGGAGCGAGAGGAAATGGGAAGCAGTCACTTCCTTCTGCAAATCAGTTATGGTAGCGAAGGAGGTAGCCGGGTGTTTGATGGAGAGAACTTCAAACCAACCCAGCCGCCGAGGGAAACGCTCCGGGCATCGGGCGCCGCGAGATGACTCCCGGCCATCTTAGATGTGGGTGTGTGTTCTTGTCTATTGTGTGTACATAAACTGTTTTTAAGCTATTGCATAGCTTCTGTCGCGGGCCTTGAGCGTGGAGACTGAATCCAGAAATTTCATAACGAAAAAGCCTAACACGAAATTTCATTACGAATACGGTCAGTTATTTCAATCAAGATTCTAATGTTCTATTAGCGTGATTGGTACAGAATCGGATAGTCTAACGACATTACTCTGGATCAAACCCAAGGTCTTGCTTTTTCTTTTTGCGACTTCTTTTCATTGGAAGTACTTTTTAAATATTATATTTAGTTTTTTTATTTTTATTGTATTAGTTGATAATAAATGTTATAATAGCTTTACCGCAGCAGTCCCCGAGTGCTACACGTATTTTTTTAAAATGGTGACGTTCTCCTTTTTTGCATGTTATCTGTGAAACTTCACAAATTAAACAATGCGTGTACACAAAAAACATGAAATCTAAGCCAAATACTAGCTCTAAATAAATAAGCACGGTTCGATGACGCGTGACGATAGTCGATTCAACGCACGGTTGAAGCTCAAACGTCAATTTCAGTGAGAGGCCGTATTAAATCGATCTCTGACAATTGACAAAGTTGCAATCGTATTTCACTGTGTTAGTTACCTCTTGTTTTATGAATAGAGTTCGAATTTGTTGAGTTTTGATACTGGACTTTTCATGGAAATATTCATCATCTGCCTAGCCTTTTCCCAACTAAGTATGTTGGGGTCGGCTTCCAGTCTAACCGGATGCAGCTGAATATCCGTATTTTACATGGAGCGACTGCTTATCTGACCTCTACAACCCAGTTAATACTGGGTAATACGATACCCCTTGGTAAGACTGGTTGTCAGACTTTCGGATAACTGACTACCTGTAACGACTGTCAAAGATATACAAATGTCAGCCGGGACCAACGGCTTAACGTTCTTTCCAAGGCACGGAGGAAACTCGGTATGTAACTGGTGGTCACCCATCCACAGATCAACCTAGGCAAGCGCGGCTTAACTTAAAGATCGACCCGAGCGGCTGCTATTTACTTAGCTACGAGCTCCTCCTTTTCATGGAAATATTGTTTGTTGGAAATGTTATTAAAGTGTACAATCATAAGCAATAATGGTTTGAATTCATTTGTTTCTAAATACTAGAAATCATTTGTAAAGAATAACTACGGCACGGTTGGCGCAGAGGCTGAGCGATCAACTACTGCGCTTCGTGTCGCGGGTTCGATTCCCGCACGGAACAAATATTTGAATGACCTACAGGTAAGTAGTTGTTCCGGGTGAAGCTGTTTGTGTATATGATTTTAAATGTTTGAAAACGAACTCAGGATGCAGGAGAAATTCCAAGTGTGGGGCAACGTTTTATAAAAAATAAAAACTAATCCTGAAATAATTCACAAGCCGAAAGCAAAAGATCAATAAATAATACGTGATCGAAAACCATGTTTGATATCTTACGACATCAACATAGCTTCAAGTACCACAAGTAACACAAGTATAGGTATCAGTAGCCCTACTATGACCTCTTAAAGCAATTCTTATTCCGCTGAGGGAAAGAGACAGAGCTATACAGGGTGTCTAGCACCATCTCTTTCACTCAGTGGAATAAGAATTGCTATAAGATGTCATAGTAGCCCTTCAGAAATATGGAGCAAACGTCTTCACAAACCAAATCGATTATAATGCGTATTCAATACTTACTCTAAGTACCAACTTACGTGTATTCCGTGCAAAGAATTATTATTATGAACGCGATTACTCTTTCGAGCGATGTATGAAATACCGGGGTATAGGATTTGGCAAATCGTGTCCAGGATATATTTTGATGGCTTATTTTCAGTTGGGAAATTATCAAATAACTTTTTTCGCTCTGGGTGGGTAAAACGTAAAACCCACCCATGTTGGGTGGGTTTTACGTTTTACGTTTAGCCAGTACAATTATGACGCTTCCCCCGCTCGTGAGACCCAGTGCGGGGAAGTTATTTGTGATTTCCTATTCGCAATTACCCTCCTTTGCGGTGCGCAATCGGGTAAAAAAGCCTATTTTTGCACATTTAACGGTGTCAAATACATCGCTTTTGACGCTGAGAAGTTATAGTGGAATAAACTTACAAAGAGGTGTGGATTCACATATGTATGTACACATACGTTTGGTCATTTGAGCATAACATCAGTGAAGGAGGAGAACCGAACATTACAATGCGCACCTTGTAATAATACAATGTGTAATATCTTGATACAACTTTTTTTTTTTTTTTTCTTTCTTGGGACAACTCACTCACGGCTATCTGATACCAAGCTAAACAGAGCTTGTGTTATGGTAACCAGACAACACATACATACTTATATAATTTATACATATTATAGATAAATCACACCCAGACACAGAACATACAATCATGCTCATCACCCAAAGTTTGTCCTGGGTGGGAATCGAACCCACGACCTCCGGCTCAGCAGTCAGGGCCACTAACTACTAGACCAACAGGCCCGTCAACTTGTAACATCAATGAATTTAACTTTAATTTAAATAAATTTATTTGTTACATTACACGCAAATGCTCGTTAGTCAGGGAGGTATTATTGTAATGTAATGCTCAAAGTCGAATCTATAATGTTACAATACACGTGAATGCTCCCGGTGAGGGAGCACCTTAAAAATATCGGTTACCCAGTATTTAAATTGCACAGATTTGAAGCAAACGTTTTTCATGAAAACTATGATATGGCTCCATGCATCAAATCCATACGTTTTTTATTTATTTTATGCATTTGAATGTTGAAAAGGGACCGCCGCCTGTGAAAAATTGATACGAAGCTACGTTTCAGTGACGTATTTTTTGGAATCAGATGTTGGAACTGATAAGTCCCGGTGAATGTTATAACATTGAATCGAGGTTGAATGATAGTTTTAACTGTTGATTCTACGAAAGGCAGTTTATCTAACTAAATTTAATTAAAATGCCGTGTTTATTTTTCAATTTGAAAGCTTTCCATTGTAGGGGTATCTTATCTATGTATTTTTTATGAAAACCTGTCCGTCTTTTTTTGGGTGGGATATCATCAAATAACTTCCCCCGCTCTGGGCGGAGCGGAGGGGAGTGTGAGACTTGTCCTTACTAAAAACCCGCCCATGTTCCTTTTTTTGCCCTTTACGTTCCGGGGTCGCGGTATCTCTTTCGAACAACCCGCAGCCCCGGCAGGCGGAGGCTCTGGCAAGCCCCTCTGCTTTGCTGACATCTTTTTGAGGCGCGTGTGAAACAGGAACGCGCCGTCGACACGGCCTGTCGTCAATAGACGGACGGACGTGAAGCAATTGCTCACCGTCCACAGGCCCGCATCTACGGTGGCCGGGAGTCGTCTCGCGGCGCCCGGGGCCCGGGGCGTCTCCTGCGGCGGCTGGGTTGGTTTGAGGAACCATAGCGCATTATGCGGGTTTGTGGAACTGTAAACACAAAGGTGACGTTTCTCCGTATCTCTGCTCGTCCGATGATAACATGGCGATAGGGGACTTAGATTGTACAATTCCATAGCATACTCCCCGGAATGTATTCGATAGAAATATGACACGGTTGGCGCAGTGGCTAAAAGTTTGACTGCAGTGTTACGTGGTGCGGGTTCGATTCCCAATTGACCTACAAATAGTTTACATTTATGTAATTACCTAAGTTCCACAAATAAAAGTCTGATTCTAAAACTATCAACTATCTATACTAATATTATAAAGCTGAAGAGTTTGTTTGTTTGTTTGAACGCGCTAATCTCAGGGACTACTGGTTCGAATTGGAAATTTTTTTTAGTGTTGGATAGTCCATTTCTTGAGGAAGGCTATAGGCTATATAACATCACGCTACAACTAACAGGTGCTGAGCAGCGTGGGTGAAACCGCGTGGAACAGCTAGTCTTTATGAAAGCCAATATTTAAAGTGTTCCCAAAATTAAATGTTAAATTAAAAGGCCCACTAAATATTTGCTATAGGTACAAATATTTAATCTAGAACAAACATTTTGTTATTTTGAGTAAATAGATCGACCCAAAAGTTGGCACTTAAAGTGTAGAGAACTAAATTAATAGTTTTGTAACATTGAAAGGTGGTTTATCGTAATTTAATTGTACTTGTTTTTTTTACGCAGATCCGGCGAAGGCCAAAAGGAGGGTTATGTGTTTGACCTGAATGCTATTTATTTGAATAATGAGACACAACACACTGTCTACAGAATTGTCTCTTTTTCTGCCTTAAATTCATAAAGAGGTTGTCTTGAAAAGATGGCTTTTAGCGATAAAGACCACCTATTGTGTTACCCTATTTATATATTCCATACTGTAGTTCTTTTAATTTGTATGATGTACATAATGAAGAATATTTTATTTATCCATATATTTTATATATCACTAGCTGTGCCCAGCGGTTTCACCCGCTGCTCACTTAGGGGTATGAAAAATAGATGTTGGCCGATTCTCAGACCTACCCGATATGTACACAAAATTTCGTTGAAATCGGTCCAGCCGTTTCGGAGGAGTATGGGAACGAAAACTGTGACACGAGAATTTTATATATTAGATGTATGGAATAGGTTACGGCTTTTTTGCGGATGGTAAATCATCAAATAACTTCCCCCGCTCTGGGCGGAGCGGGGAGGAGTGTCAGACTTGTGCTGACTAAAAGCCACCCATGTTCGAATCAGACTCGAGTTGAACTCGATACCTCCACGCATTCCTAAGATAAATGATCTTGATATACAAACAGACGGACAACAAAGTCATACAATAAGGGTTCCGTTTTTTTTCTTTTGAAGTACGGAACCCTTTTTTTTCCACCCGCCCGCGTCAAGTCAAAAATAATTCTATGTGTCATTCCAGACTATAATCTACCTCTGTACAAAATGTCATACATCCTTACATCCATATATCCTCACAAACATTCGCATTTATAACATTAAAATAATATAATATTAATAGTGGCACAGACTGTTAGAAATAAAACTTATAAAAATAATAAAGCTGCTGTTAGAGCTAATAAAAATGTGTTAAATAAAGGAGAATGTTACAATAAGCTCCATAAAAGGATTATACATATATTATACACACCAACTATGTACATCAAACGCGAAAATAAATTATTGAAGTATTATTTTCACAGAAAATTTACCAACAAAATATCCATCAGCCTATCAATAATTATTATCCTAGACATTATTGTTCTTGACATCAACAACCTTATCGCCGATAACGTTTCAAATTGATGATAGCATTATGGCTTTTGGGAGTAATACAATATTTTAAGTATTATACAAAATAACTTATCAGACAATTGACAAAGTAATTACATTCAATTTAGTCTGTCTTCTAAATTATTCAAAAATAAGCGACACGTTTTTTTTTATTTGTAAATTAGACCAAAAATGACGAAGATATAGCCCATTGAAGTAACGTGTGACGTCACTTGTTCCGGAAAAATCCAGCAACGTGTGACGTCACATGTAACTTTAATGGGCTATATCTTTGCCATTTTTATACTGATATTTTTTTTTGGAAACCGGCTTATCAAGGAAAGCTTTGAGTATGAACGTGGATGAGTATATAGTACAGCCAACGAGAAGAAAGGTTATTAACCTAAAGAACAGCTGTGGCGTTGACAATCTAATATTTAGCTCTTTCCATCTTGTGCCTTTGTCGTAATGTCTCGTTCTCCTGGCAAAAACATGACAACGTTAAGACGGGTTCGCCAACATTCGGGCGGCCATTTTAGATGGGGTTTTAGCATGGGTTTTGTTTACATTTGGTATCGCTTCTCGTTGGCCGTACTATAGTAGAAGAGGAAGGCCAAAGAAACGATGGATTTGTTTATATTTGTCCGAAAGAGATACTGCGGTCCCGGAACATGCAGGGCCAAGAAGGAACATAGGTGGGTTTTAGTCAGTACAAGTCTAACAAAGAAGTTTTTTTAAAGATTTCCCATCAACAAAAAAAGGTGTGCAATAAGCTGATTATGATAAAAATTCATAACAGCCAGTATTATCACTAAAGTAATCATTTGGACAACTACTTCAATTGGTCAATGCCCTTTGTACAAAGCACAAAATCCGTTTAACACAAAATCGATACGAAAACTCCCTTTCACTAAGCTATCACGCATAAATTAAATACAATTCAAACAAGTACAAAAAGTGACAATTCGGGTCACGACCCCCGACCTTTAGTATCGTGAAAATGCCCACTTTTCGTTGGCGAAGCTAGTTTTAAATATTAAATACATGAATTCTCGAATTTTAGAATACGTGTTTCGAATCTTAAAATTGAATAGTTTTGCGATTTTCGATTTTGTGTTTGTTTTAATCGTTCTAGTCATCGTTTTAGATTGTAATCGGCATTATTCGACTTTGGTTTTATTTTAAAAGGGTTTTAGATTTTAAAATGTAAAGTATTTATTGTACAGACGCCTGCAGGTCAAGCTACCCGAAACTGTCAATTTTTCCCA
Organism: Ochropleura leucogaster; assembly: GCA_958449745.1. Lineage (NCBI taxonomy): Eukaryota > Metazoa > Arthropoda > Insecta > Lepidoptera > Noctuidae > Ochropleura > Ochropleura leucogaster. The sequence continues at coordinate 2,521,034 of OY288220.1, read as the reverse complement.
ATGAACCTTAAACCTAATACTTTAGAAATAAAGTCGAAAACCTATCAAAGAAATCTGACAGATTGTAGTAGCTTGATTTGCAGGCGTCTGTACGTTTGAAAAGTCTCTCATTTTTATAAATAGGTTTGAATAATTTATTATAATAAGCACGCGATTACGTATTGTTCGAAAGAGATACACGCGACCCTTGAACAAAAAGGGCAAGAGAAAGAACATGGGTGTTCAGTACAAGTCTGAAACTCCCACCCGCTCCGCCCACTGAGAGGGAAGTTATTGGAAAATTTCCCATCCGCAAAAAGGGTGCCGTATGTGTATAGTTGTTTGAGATTGTATAATTAAGTTATTAGATATTTTTAAGTCTTGTATAGAAAGCTAATTTGGTGGTGACTCAGTTGAAACGACACTCACTATATTTTATCATCATCATCTGCCTAGCCTTTTCCCAACTATGTTGGGGTCGGCTTCCAGTCTAACCGGATGCAGCTGAATATCAGTATTTTACAAGGAGCGCCTGCCTATCTGACCTCCACAACCCAGTTAGTACTGGGTAATACGATACCCCTTGGTAAGACTGGTTGTCAGAATTTCGGAACACTGACTACCTGTAACGGCTGTCAAAGATCTACAAAAGACAGCCGGGACCAACGGCTTAACGTGCTTTCCGAGGCACGGAGGAAACTCGGTATGTAACGGGTGGTCACCCATCCACAGGCCAACCTAGGCAAGCGCGGCTTAACCTAAAGATCGACCCGAGCGGCTACTATTATTTAGCCACGAGCTCCTCACTCACTATATTTTATCTATTTTTAAAAAGCACCTCAGTGTTTCGGAACGCACCAACACCCCTTCCATATTCAAATCGAACAGCCACCGTCAGAAATAACGAAACAAACATAAATGTTTATCGACTGTCATGAAATGACACTGACACCTCCCGAAACACTGAGGTCGACGTCAGCCGTGACCTAAATCGATTCTCGGTTAATCGAATATCAGAATAAAGATCACCGTACAGTTATAAGCACTGGCTGAGCGATCGACTGCTGTCCTGTCACGTCTGTCTAGCGCCTTATTGATTTGTAACAGCAACGCTCAGTTTTCTCTTTTCTTCCCTTTTTCTCCCTCACATCCCACTTTTTTTTTTGAAGAAGGAAAATAGTCTATGTCCGTCTTTTGGTTTCCAACTATCTCTGCACCAAAATCCATCAAAATCGGTTTAACCATTAACGCGTGAAGAGGTAACAAACAAACAAACTCACTTTCGCTTTTATAATATTAGTAAGGATTCTCGACATCCGTTTGTGACTAGGAGGATTCAGCCAATACCAGCGTCAGGTAGTCTACCTACCTAGCATTATGCTGAGCTAGACTCCTATTTGGTGCAATCTTGGGACACACACCGCCCAGTAATTATGGGCAACCGTTATAAATGTATGCGATTTGTCTAAATGTATGTCAATCAATCTAATTTCTACCTTACTTTTTTTTCTCAGTTAGATATTATTTTGTGTTAATTCCTAAAACACAACACAGAGAGGAATGGAGGAAGTTGAAGGAGGACCCTACACCAAAATGGTCGAAAAAGGCTAAGAAAAGAAAGAGTAAATTCTCCTGTATCGTGGGTGCGTTTACAAACATTTAAACTCACATACACAAACAGCCAGACCCGAAACAACAATCTGTAGGTCATACAAATATTTTTTCTATGTGGGAATCGAACAAGCGACACGCAGCGCAGCAGTCGATCGCTCAGTCACTGCGCCAACCGTGTCGTCATTGTGTCGACGTTTTCGTGGAAGGATACCGAACTCGCAGCGAAACACGAAGCCGTCACCTCGTGTGCAGTAGTATTTAATTTTATAAAATATGTATTAGTTTATAAATTTAAGATTATTTGTGTATAAGTAGTATGTATGGGCCTTCGATGCCTGAAATAAATTGATTTATTATTATTGTATATTGTGTCTTTTGTTGCAACAAAAAAATAATTTATCTATCTATCTAGCTCATATCTATCGCTCTTTTACTCAAATGGATTCCTCATTACATGTCCTATTGTCAACCTAAGTTTTTTTAGAGTTCAAAGTCATCCTAAAAAAAATTCCGCCACTGCTGCGGGCAATCTCAGCGGAGATATTATAGTGTAGAAGTGTGTGCGCAGGCGCAGTTGTACTCTCTGTTCCCTCACTCCCATAGTCCGATGGGACGACAAGCTGACGCAACCGGAGAAACATCAGGCACAGGACCAACGGCTATTTTTTGCGGATGGAAAATCTTCATAGATCTTCCCTTGCTGTGGGCGGAGCGGGGAGGAGTGCCAAACTTTTATTGACTAAACCCACCAACGTTTCTAATATTGTTTTTCATGTTTAGGGGCCGCGGTATCTCAGGTTTTTCAAACAGTTTATTTTTAGATTTTGATGTGCAATCCTTACTTATATACTTATATAATATTATAAAAGTGAAAGTGAGTTTGTTTGTTTGTTACCTCTTCACGCTTTAATGGCTCAATTGATTTAGATGAATTTTGGTACAGAGATAGTTGGGAACCAGGAGACGGACATAGGCTATTTAAAAAAAAAATAGAGTGGGATATGAGGGAGTAAGAGGGAAAAAACGGGAAAACTTAGCGTTGCTATTACAAATCAATAAGGCACTACCGAATTTAACGCGAGCGAAGCCGCGGGCAAAAGCTAGTAAAGTATATTCTATTCTATCTCTTTCGAACACACGCAACCCCGGCAGGTGGTGGCGATGGACCCTTTGGGGACCTCGTGCTTCGCAGAAGCGTTTGCGCCTGCCATACCAACGATGCATAACTGTGCGTTGACCTTTAAAACAGAATCTATGTCCGATATCGAGTGGAATCGATAAAAGTCGGTCAAACGATACGATTGTTCAATGTAGAATTGATAAAGAGTCCGTATGTATTTCAGTAGTGGTGGTGTTTTGAATGCCGTAGTGGTCTAGTTGTCGTAAGCATGACTGTTGACCATAGTGTTTTAGATTCGATCTTCAGTTTGGCCAGAGCTTTTGGATTTTTCCATCAGAAATATTTAAGTTACAGATATGGAGTCAAAAATTTGACGGCACGGTTGGCGCAGTGACTGAGCGATTGACTGGCCTGTTGGTCTAGTGGTTAGTGGCCCTGACTGCTGAGCCGGAGGTCGTGGGTTCGATTCCCACCCAGGACAAACTTTGTGTGATGAGCATGATTGTTTGTTCTGTGTCTGGGTGTGATTTATCTATAATAATTATGTATTTATAAGTTATATAAGTATGTATATCAGTTGTCTGGTTAGCATAACACAAGCTCTGCTTAGCTTAGGATCAGATAGCCGTGTGTGAGTTGTCCCAAGATATTTATTATATTATTATTGACTATTGTCGCGGGTTCGATTCTTGCACGGTACGGTTGTATGGCCTACAAATAGTTGTTTCGTGGCCGACTGTATGTGTGCTGAAATGTTTGTAAACGCACCCACGATACAGGAGAAATTCCTAGAGTGTGGCATCGTTTTTTTTTAATAATGATCCTGGTTTATGACAATATTACATGAATGATCTACTATTAGGTCTGTTGCGGGTTCTTCGAAAGATATTTTGCAGCCCCGGAACACAAAAAGAAGGAACATGGATTAGCTCTGTAAAAGCCTAATACTCCCTCCTAGTCCGATCAGAGCCTTAGAAGTTATTTGATGACTAGCTTTTTCCCGCGGCTTCGCCCGCGTTAAATTTGGGATAACACAGTTATCCTTGCGGCTTATTGATTTTTAATAGCAACGCTAAGTTTTCCCTTTTCTTCCCTCTTTCTCACTCGCATCCCACTTTTTACAAAAAAATATTACCCTATGTCCGTCTCCTGGTTCCCAACTATCTCTGTACCAAAATTCATCCAAATCGGTTCAGCCATTAAAGCGTGAAGAGGTAACAAACAAACAAACAAACTCACTTTCGCTTTTATAATATTAGTAAGGATTTCCCATCACAAAAAGGTGTACCTACCATACAGTTACAGCCAATCTCAGAGGTTAGATATCGGCGCGGGAGATATTATAGTCCACAAGAATATGCAAAGACACAGGTGCGCCCTCTGTTCTCTCGCTCTCATAGTCCGATGGGACGTCAATCCGACACGACCAAAGACAGAGAGAGATCAGGCGCAGAACCAACGGCTTAACGTAGTTTTCGAGGTTCAGGAGTATCTTACCGCCAACTACCAGAATCCGGGCCCTTTCTGTGAAATTCCTAGTAAAAAAACCCAATCTCACTTTTTACCTGACCAGAGAAACCGACTCCATCGCGATCATCATCATCTGCCGAGCCTTTTCCTAACTGTGTTGGGGTCGGCTTCCAGTCTAACCGGATGCAGCTGAATATCAGTATTTTACATGGAGCGACTGCCTATCTGACCTCCACAACCCAGTTAATACTGGGTAATACGATAAATCTTGGTAAGACTGGTTGTCAGACTTTCGGAACACTGACTACCTGTAACGACTGTCAAAGATCTACAAATGACAGCCGGGACCAACGGCTTAACATGCTTTCCGAGGCACGGACGAAACCCGGTATGTAACGGGTGGTCAACTGGTCACCCATCCACAGACCAACCTAGGCAAGCGTGGCTAAACCTAAAGATTGACCCGAACGGCTCGCGGACTCCATCGCGATCCGCGAGCGATATTATATTATTTGTATTAACAATACAAATAATATAATAGACTAGCTTTTGCCCGCGGCTTCGTTCGCGTTAAATTCGGGGTAACACAGTTCTCCTTACTTGATTTGCATTTACCGGCTACCTGTAGGTTTTGCCCTAGCGCCTTATTCAATGTAATAGCAATGCTAAGTTTTCCCTTTTCTTCCCTCTTTCTCCCTCATATCTAAATCTTTTTTTAAATAGCCTATATCCGTTTCCAGGGTCCCAACAATCTCTGTACCAAAATACGGCGACTCCCGGGCACAGTAGATGCGGGCCTGTGGACGGTGAGCCATGGGTAGCTCACCGTCCGTCCGTCTATTGACGACAGGCCGTGCCGGCGGCGCGTTCGTGTTTCACGCGCGCCTCAAAGAGATCAGCAAAGCAGAGGGGCTTGCCAGAGCCTCCGCCTGCCGGGGTTGCGGGTTGTTCGAAAGAGATACCGCGGCCCCGGAACGTAAAGGGCAATAGAAGGAACGTAGGTGGGTTTTAGTCGGTAAAAGTCTGACATGCTCCCCCGCTCCGCCCAGAGGAAGTCATTAGATGATTTCCCCCAAGAAAAAAAAAAGGCGTCCCAACTATCTCTGTCCCATCAAAATCGGTTAAGCCATTTAGGCGTGAATACAAACAAAAATTCACTTTCGCTTTGATAATATTAGTAAGGATTTGATTATACAAAATACCATTCTCACACAACACTGACCATCTACTTCCCGAACACCATGATAACCCTTACAGCCAGCAATCAAAATAAATCCCTATCAAAATAACTGCGCGTCGATACATTCTAACTAAATGATGTGTAAACACATAAGCGTTACCGCTGCCCGAACGCGTGTCGCACGCACGTCTGGTGCGACCTTTACTTTGGCTAATGACACGTGAAGGACGAAGCCAGTTAAATAAAAGTTAATTGGGATTGTTTATTTTGACGATAAGGGAGGGTGTGGTATATTCTACTAATATTATAAACTAGCTTTCGCCCGCGGCTTCGCCCGCGTTAAATCTGGGGTAACACAGTTCCCATTGCGCCTTATTGATTTGTAATAGCAATGCTAAGTTTTCCCTTTTCTTCCCTCTTTCTCCCTCACATCCCACTTTTTTCAAAAAAATATTAGCCTATGTATTAAAACGTGAAGAGGTAACAAACAAACAAACAAACAAACAAACTCACTTTCGCTTTTATAATATTATATATATATATATATATATATATTAAAGTAAGGAAGTAAGGATGCGAATGTTTGTGTGGATGGATGTATGGATGTTTGAATGTTTTTGACGACACGGTTGGTGCAAAGGCTGAGCGATTGACTGCTGCGCTGCGTGTCGCGGGTTCGAACAAATATTTACATGACCTGCAGATAGTTGTTTCGGGTCTGGCTGTTTGTGTATGTGAGTTTAAAGTTTTGTAAACGCACCCACGATATAGGAGAAATCCTAGTGTGGGGCAACCGTTTAAAAAGAAAAAAAAAATGTTTGTTACTCTTTCACGTCAAAACGGCTAAACTGATATTGATGAAAGGCACAGAGTTAGATTATAGTCTGGAATAAAGCATAGGATACTTTTTTTGAGGCCACTGGCGCTAGCTAGAAGGTCGAAAAGTTGGTTGTCAAGTTTTTAGTTGCGGGTTCGAATTTTACCAGTCGCGATGTAAGTATACTTAGAGCAGTACAAAAACCTTTTCTCAATATTTATAATATATCTAATATATCTTGGGACAACTCACACACGGCTATCTGATCCCAAGCTAAGCAGAGCTTGTGTTATGGTAACCAGACAACTGATATACATACTTAAATAATTTATAAATACATACAAATTATAGATAAATCACACCCAGACACAGAACAAACAATCATGCTCATCACACAAAGTTTGTCCTGGGTGGGAATCGAACCCACGACCTCCGGCTCAGCAGTCAGGGCCACTAACCACTAGACCAACAGGCCCGTCATATCAATCAATATTTAACTTCTGTCTGTCTGCTCTGCGTTTATATGTTAATGTCTGTTTATCGGCTTATCTGCTTAGTTTTTTTATTATAAATTTTTATTTGTATATCGTCGGTACATAATGGATTATGTAGGTACTAATATTATTAATATTATAAAAGCGAAAGTGAGTTTGTTTGTTTAGTACGTCTTTACGCCTAAATGGCTAAACCCATTTTGATGGATTTTAGTACAGAAATAGTTGACACCCTGGAGAAGGTTATAGGCAAATTTTAAAAAAAAAGTGAGATAAAGGGGAGAAAGAGGGTAAAAAAGGAAAGAGAAAGTTTTTTTTTCGATCACCACGTAGGTTAAAATTAGCGTTAGCCCAAAATAACTATGCGTCGCGGACGAAGTCGCAGTCGGAAGCAAGTGATCCAATAAAGGTAAGCTAGGATCCGTTTCGTCCTATTGAGGTTCAGAACCCAAAAAAAAACCAAAACCACAACATAATTTTCCCACCCAAAACCCCTTTAAAATACACATTTTAATCTTAAAATTCTAAACAAAACAGTGAACAAAAACTGAAGCACAGTTTATTTATGAAGGCCGTCAAACGTCACGCTAAAATAAAAGTTAATTGGAAAACCAAACAGCGACCGTGAACATGACAACCCAATGTTATCGGCTCAGTTTAAATTATCGCGCTTTTGTTTCTAAATATTGGTCTAGAAGTTTCTAAAAAATATTTGAATTTTTATTTAAAAACCATAGGGTAAATGGATTTTGGACGAAACACAGGCAATGAAAGGGAAAGATTCAAATCAAATCAAATCATTTATTTCAATAAGACCATTACAGGCACTTTTGAATGTCATGAGAACAAAAAAAAAAGGATGCTGCTACAGTCCCAGTCACAAGACATAATAACTTGTGAAAGTAATGTAGTTGCCCATTCCAAAGCGCAGATCTCTATGGAGAAGAATGGGCAAGAAACTCCATGGACACTCTTTAAGTGAGCATGACAATCTCTCAACCACCAGGGCAACCGTCGAGTCAATTAATACTGTTCTATTATATTAAACAAAGCGCTATGTTACGTTGATGATGATACATCGGAAAGGGACATCGGATCCCTCACATACCACCAGACGCAAGTCCTCACCGAACACGGAAGTTTCGGGAGGTTCCTGCACATAATCGGGCGGGAGGAAACACCAAATTGTCACCTGGACGTCATGGTGGAGCTCACTGTGGTCGGAGCACCGCTGTGTCCTCGTAGAGGCGATCGGCGACGGCGATTTCTCCCGTCCGGCCCTGGGGGTCTACTCTCTTTTTCCGAAACGTAACTTCGTTAACGAACGAAAGTCAAAAGTAGTTATAGGTTTAGAAAATTTTAATGTCAAATAAATTTCGGACGTCCGAAATTTCGAAATGAATGAAATGAAATGAAACCGTGGTGGAAAACGTTTGAAGTTTCGGCAGCAATTTCGTTTTACGTAGAATTAGAGTAGACCCCCTGGTCAGTCCATGGTCTGCGAGAGGGAATGTGAAGGTGGCCGGGTGTTTTAGGGCGATAACCTAAAAGACACTCCGGGCATCGAGCGCCGCAAGACGACTCCTGGCCATCGTAGATGCGGGTAACTGTTCTGTAGACAGTGAGCAATAGGTATCTCACTGTCGACGGCGGTCGGCACGTTCGTGTTCCACGCACGACTCAAAGAGTTTATTGCATTTGTTGTAATCATTTAAAATTTTATTAATACTGTAAAATGTTGCTCCACACTAGAAATTTTTCCTGTATCGTGGGTGATTTTACAAACATTAAAACTCACATATACAAACAACCAGTTCCTGTCGGACATATAAGTAATTGTTCCGTGCTGGGATTGAAACCACGACACGGTGCGTAGTAGCCAATCAACCGCTGCGCCAACCGTACCGTCAAATTGTCGTATATGTAATACAAATGTATGAAATAAAACATAATTTAGAGACATAAAAAAAACATCTCAAAAAGAACATTCTAGCAGGATTAGGCAACTAAAAAAGTTTATGCCCTGGCCCTGCCAGGGTTGCAGGTTGTTCGTAAGATTAACCACGGCACCGGAACACACATGGCAAAAGAAGGAACATGGGTAGGTTTGAAGCGCTTCTGTGAAGCCGCTTCGCCTAGAGCCGGAAAAATTACAACGGCTATTAGACCATTTCCTATAAATCAATGGTGTAGTAGCGAAAAGATAAACATTTTCCTTTAGAATAACAATCCTTACTAATATTATAAAAGCGAAAGTGAGTTTGTTTGTTACCTCTTCACGCTTTAATGGCTAAACCGATTGTGATGAATTTTGGTACACAGATAGTTGGGAACCAGAAGACGGACATAGGCTAATTTTTATTTAAAAAAGTGGGATGTGAGGGAGAAAGAGGGAAGAAAGGGGAAAACTTAGCGTTGCTATTACAAATCAACAACCCCAAAATTAACGCGGGCGAAGCCGCGGGCGAACGCTAGTATTAATATAATTGTTATTCTAAAGGACCATTTCCTCAAAATCAATGGTGTCCGAAGTAGCCGAAAAGATAAACAGTTTCCTTTAGAATAACAATTATATTAATACTAGCTTTCGCCCGCGGCTTTTTCCGGGCCCTACATGGACCCGATGTAGATCATTCAGCGTCCGTAGCCTGGCTACGTTCCGGGGATCTCTTTGGAGAAACTGAAGGTTTTGTCTGTGCAATTATGGATGAAGTTATGATGACAAATAACTACCGGAGATTTATTGTGAAGGACGGCACGGTTGACATATGTCGGGCATGCCACCGTCCGGGTGAATCAATTCGACACATTATCTCCGGTTGTTCTCGTCTAGCTAACGGAGAGTACTTGCATAGACACAACCTTCTAGCCAGGATTATCCATCAGCAACTTGCTCTAAAATACAATCTTGTGGAATCGGAAGTGCCGTACTACAGGTATGAGCCCGACCCAGTTCTTGAACATGGCAATATCACATTGTACTGGGATCGATCCATCATCACTGACAGGACTATTGTTGCCAACAAGCCTGATATAGTGGTGGTGGATCGATCAGAGCAGCGCGCAATGATTGTTGACATAACAGTCCCGCATGATGAGAACCTCGTGAAAGCCGAGAAACATAAACAAATGAAGTATATTGACTTGGCTCGCGAGGTTGTCGACATGTGGGATGTGGACTCAGCGATCATTGTGCCGATAGTCGTATCTGCCAATGGCTTAATTGCCAAGAGCCTCGACCAATACCTAAGAAGGCTCTCGTTAGGCAGCTGGATCAAGGGCTTGATACAGAAAGCGGTACTCCTGAACACGGCTCGTATTGTTAGGAGGTTCCTTTCTCTGGAGCCCTGACCGCCGGTAGCTTGGACCCTGTTCCCGATACCGGTGGGCTACTATTTTTATATTTTTAAATGTTTTTTTTTTATGATTTAAAGAAATATTTAAAAATGTAATTTTATGTTAAAAAATAAATAAATGTACGAAAAATATTAATAAGAAAGAAACATTACACGAACATTTTCAATCCCCAAAGTGACTTGATGTTTAATTAATTTCATAAAGTTATTTCATTTTCGACCCACTGAGGGTGTTATTTGCATACGAATTATTCGTTAAACTATCTGTTCCCCACGGTTTCACCCGCGCTGCTCAGCACCTGTTGGTCGTAGCGTGATGTTATATAGCCTTTCTCAAGAAATGGACTATCCAACACTTAAAGAGTTTTCCAATTCCAACCAGTAGTCCCTGAGATTAGCGCGTTCAAATAAACAAACAAACAAACTCTTCAGCTTTATAATATTAATAATAAGTATAGATATAGATTTTCTCAAAATCAATGGTGTCCGAAGTAACCGAAAAGATAAACAGTTTCCTTTAGAATAACAATTATATTAATAAGAAAGAAACATTACACGAACATTTTCAATCCCCAAAGTGACTTGATGTTTAATTTAATTTCATAAAGTTATTTCATTTTCGACCCACTGAGGGAGTTATTTGCATTCGAATTATTCGTTAAATTAGTTCTGAATCGGTCATCTGATACTACAAAAAACCGACTTCCGATAAAAAAACCATTTGCGGTTATTTTTTGTGTTTTTTGGAAGTTATTTTTTTTTTTGCAATAATCTGAATGTCCGAATTGACCTTAGCCCATCACTTCTATTTTATCAAAAAAAAAAAATAATAATAAAACATTGCCCCAAACAAGGAATATCTTCTGTATTGTGGGTGAGTTTACAAACATTTAAACTCACATACACAAACAGCCAGACCCGAATTGTTCCGTACGGAGATCAAACCCGCGATACGCAGTGCAACAGTCAATCGCTCAACCACTGCGCCAAAGGCGCCGTCAATTTTTTTTTATTGTGAATGTGACGATCATGTAGGTCAATGCTTTTTTTGGTTTTGTTTGTTTTCGACGATTTTCTGGCAGTTTGAGTAATTTAAGGTGAAGATTTCTTGAGAACGGCCAAAAATCAGGTTTTTTAACGCAGTGTATCTCTTAAACCATACATAATTTTAATCACTAAAAAAATATGATATTTTTAAGGCTTTTTTGCATACATTGATGGAATTCAAATTATAATTAAATATACTAAAATGTGTAAAAAAATATTCAAACACACCTCTAAATTCTCTTTTAAAGCAGTTTATCTCTTCAATATTAATCGTAATTATAATAAAAAGTATACAATGAAATTTCCAATGCCAAACTGCGTTCAATGATGGATTGTTTTTGATTGAATAGTTAATATTTAATTTTTTACAAATTTATTTGTATTTTTACGACAAACGTATGCAGTAAAGTCCAACGTCAAAATGTATGAACAAGGTCAACGACATAATACTGGGCCTTAAACGACGTACTCAAATGCCCTTTTTTTGGTATTGTTCGTCGTGTCGTTGATGTCCTTGAGTTATGAGTCGAGCTACACGATAACTGACAAATGCTTGCACTGATTGGATAGGTCCATTAAATGTGTGTGGTGTTTTCATCAAAACACCATTTCAGACATAAATCGTTATTAAGTTGAACAAGATTTTATCTGGACCTTAAAAGTGGCTTCTTAGTTTGTTTCGGTTATTTCTTCTCAGAGTAGTCGGGTACAAAACACTTCCATTATCTAGTTTAAAAAAAAAACGACGAGTTAAATAAAGTACTTACTTGCAAAATAAACGTCATTAATTATTTACTTGTACCTACGCGATCTCACACACGACATCTTTTCCTAACCATTTCTTTGTTACCCTAAATTGCTCAGCTTTAAGATAACATCCACCGAGCTATTTTGTCCATCGCCATAAATAGGGTCTTCTATAAAATCTACTTACATGGAAGAAATACTTTTTAAAGGTCAAGGTCATTGAAACCGTTGTCTGAGCTCCCAAAGCCTCTTTGTATGCAGTCATTGGACGAAAATGATTGATATAAAGATAAGAAAATAACGCGTCAAGAAAAAAGTCTTGTCAATTTAAGGCGCTGTACAAAGCAAACACTTCGCAAAACGTCTAGATTTTCGTCGCAAAGTTAGCCGTATCTGTACATGCCACTAGCCAAAAAAAAATACCGTGTATAATTCAATACATAAAGTTAAGACTTAAACAAAATCAGTTTACAAAAGTGGTCTAGAACTACGAAAAAAAAATGTTTAAAAAAACCAAGAAAAAAAAATTTTCGTCTCAAAAATCTCAATTTTTTCAGCGACATCCATCATATTTTTTAAATCTATAACAAAGGAAATTGTATAGACTAAAGAGATATCTAAAATTTTTCAGTCAGTAAAAGTCTGACACCCCCCCCCCCGCTCCGAGGGGGAGAGGAAATTAATTATTTCCCACCCCCCAACAAAAAAAAAGCCAGTTATTAACGTAGAAAAATTTCCCGAAGCAAACTTAGCATAGACATGTGCATCATAATTTTCGCTAATATAAATATTTTTAAATACTATGGAAATGTATCTCTTAATTAGTTAGTAAGTACAAATCTCGAGAACAGCTGAATCGATTTCGCTAATTTTTTATTTGTTGTGTTGTTTAATGTCAGTAGAAGGATCATAAGGAAACAAAAGTAGGGTAGGGTATTGGAGGGTTGGTAAGGTTGGTAGGGTAGGTAAGGTAGACAGGGTGGGCATGGTAGGTAAGGTAGATAGGGTGGATAAGGTAGGTAAGGTAGGTAGGGTAGGTAAGGTAGATAGGGTAGGTAAGGTAGATAGGGTAGGTAAGGTAGGTAGGGTAGGTAAGGTAGGTAGGGTAGAAAATGTAAGTATGGTAGGTAAGGTATGTAAGGTAGGTAAGGTAGGTAGGGGAGGTAAGGTAGGCAAGGTAGGTCGGGTAGGTAAGGTTGGTCGGGTAGGTAGAACACAAAAATGGCATAGCAGTGCACAGCTATATTTTTAAACTCTATCACGTGATTTCATATTCTAAAATATTACTGAGCGGCCCGCGGAAAAAAAGGCATGGGGTCCGTCAAGTTACACACCTCAGTAATAACTTAAATATTACCTAGATATTAAATAAATAAAATGCCCCTATATATTTTCTGTTGCATTTGAGAATGGTTCATATAACCGTATTTTAAATTGAAACAACAAGTAACACGTGTCCAGCAAATCAATTTCAATTTTGCGAACAATCATTGTTACGTTAAAAACTTTGATTAAATTAATATTACACGTGATTTTCAGAAAAGGACCTTTCCACAGAAAATAGGCCTAATATAATTAAGAACTTTCCCTATTTGAAAACCATTCCTTAAAATAACATTGGCGGTTTTTACCCTTAAATCAGGAAAAGAATGTTAATATACCATTCCCTGTCTGTTTTCTGTAAATAAGAGAAATAATGAACTTGATAGGGAAAAAAATAATCTTATCGAAGAGTTTCTATTTCGTGATTTCCGAGGTAATGTAGAGGTTATATATGAGGAGCTCGTGGCTAAATAGTAGCAGCCGCTCGGGTCGATCTTGAGGTTAAGCCGTGCTTGCCTAGGTTGGTCTGTGGATGGGTGACCACCCGTTACATAACGAGTTTCCTCCATGCCTCAGAAAGCACGTTAAGCCGTTGGTCCCTGCTGTCATTTGTAGATCTTTGACAGTCGTTACAGGTAGTCAGTTTTCCGAAAGTCTGACAACCAGTCTTACCAAGGGGTATCGTATTACCCAGTATTAACTGGGTTGTGGAGGTCAGATAGGCAGTCGTCCATGTAAAATACTGAAATTGAGCTGCATCCGGTTAGATTGGAAGCCGATCCCAACATAGTTGGGAAAAGGCTAGGCAGATGATGATGTAGAGGTTATATATCATTAACTAAACCCAACTGCAGACTGGTCAGGTTTTTTGAATAAATAAAAAAAAGAAACGGCGGCTTTAAAAAAGTGTGTGACAAGTATTGCTGAAATAATAAATTTGACAGCATGGTTGGCGCAGTATGCGATAAATAACTGGGACTCTAGCATCATCTTTTTGTTTTTATTTCAAAGTGCCTTTTTTTCGGGAGGGAAATCATCAAATGACTTCCCCCGCTCTGGGCGGAGCGGGGGTGTATGTCAGACTTGTACTGACTAAAACCCACTCATGTTCCTTCTATTGCCCTTAACGTTAGGGGCCGCGGTATCTCTTTCGAACAACCCGCAACCCCGGCAGGCGGAGGCTCTTTCAAGCCCCTCTGTTTTGCTGACTTCCTTTGAGGCGCACGTGAAACACGATCGCGCCGTTGACACGGCCTAGTCGTCAATCGACGGACGGACGGTGAGCTATTTCAAAGTGCCTTAAATAGTCTTAGTAAAAGAAATGCATGTTTTATGTAAATATTGCATTGTTTTATTTATTGACAATTATTACCTGTATTAGTATATAACTTTTCTATCTTCTGTTAGTTAGTAGTTAAATTATCACAATGTTGACGTCTAAAGGTTGACTGGTAGAGAATGCCTTATGGCATTAAGTCCGCCTATGTACCACTATTGTATATGAAATTTAAATAAACAAAAAATATTATAAATACAAGTTTATTAAAAAAAGGAATCAAGAAAATTAAGTTTCGATTTCGAAACACAAAGCTTGATTAATTTATATTCTTCATTCATACCTCTATAGATTAAATTAGCCCCCAACGAAGGCAAAGAGGCTATGCCGTACGAACAAATTAAAAAGTATCTCACCAAAAGGACATCTTCAAGGTGTCCGTAACGGAGCCTTCTTGCAAATCCAATTAATTTTCCTGCAAAGTACAAAACCGTTGTTGTTACTTGGGGAAATGGCCTTTTATTTGCGGATGGGAAATCATCAAAAAAATCATTAATTAATTATTCATTTATATACAATGTGCTCCAGGGATAAGTGACCGCCCGGCGTTTTTTGAATATTTGTTCAAAATTATTATTAATTACATTTATATTTGTGACATGGCTTTAGCTCTTTTTATTATCTTTTTTTTTTGTAAAGACGCGTGACGTGCTGCAGTTTTTACGATATTCCCTAAGTTTGTTCATCTTTTTCTATTATTTTTTTTTACTGACTAGCCGACATCATAGTTTTTATTAAAATCATTAAACATAACTAAAATGTAGTAAAACATTTATTAAATAAAAAACGAAATTAAAATTCTAAGAAAAAATAACTCTTCTTTTCAGTTTTTTCAAAATAAATCTAAAAAATGCCCTCTTTATATCACATTTTTTTTATTAATTAACTACATGATATTTCCTATAATAGCTCAGGACAATGTTTCTTACAATTTCAAACATGCACCAAACTACAAACTCTTGAATCAGACCTTTACTCCTTACCAACCCGACAGCCACTGGGAAGTTTTCTTCCCGCAACCTGTTATTTTAATCTATGGTCACCCATATCAATCAAGTGTAATCCTTATCCTTACTAATATTATAAAAGTGAGTTTGTTTATTTGTTTGTTACCTCTTCACGCTTCAATGGCTAAACCGATTTCGATGAATTTACCAAAATTCATCGAAATCGGTTTTTTGAACATTGATAGTTGGAAACCAGGAGACGGACGTAGGCTAATTTTTATTTAAAAAAAGTGGGATGTGAGGGAGAAAGAGGGAAGAAATGGGAAAACTTAGCGTTGCTATTACAAATCAATAAGGCGCAAGGGGAACTGTGTTACCCCAAATTTAACGCGGGGAAGCCGCGGGCGAAAGCTAGTATTAATATAATTGTTATTCTTAAGGACCATTTCCTCAAAATCAATGGTGTCCGAAGTAGCCGAAAAGATAAACAGTTTCCTTAGAATAACAATAATATTAATAGGAAAGAAAGGTACAGAGATAGTTGAGAACCAGGAGACGGACATAGGCATAATATTTTTTATAAAAAAGTGGGATTTGAGGGAAAAAGAGGGAAGAAAAGGGAAAACTTAGCGTTCAATAAGGCGCAAGAGCTAGTTATTGGTAATTTTGTACAAATATTCAAAAAACGCCGGGCGTTCACTTATCCCTAGGACACATTGTATAAGAGAAATACACACATACATATGTCGTGTAGTCTTGATTTCTTTCGTTACGCTCAGACCCCTATTTTTTGCGGAAATCATCGAACTGAGTGTCAGGCTTGTGCTGACTAAAACCCACCCATGTTCCTTCTATTGCCCTTTATGTTCCGGGGCCGCGGTATCTTTTTCAAACAACCCGCAACCCCGTCAGGTGTGTCCCTAGCTGGCCCCTATGTAGACGGGAGAGATCGCCGCTACACAGACTCATTAGGTCTCAAACATACCAAAGAGTAGGTTAGCTTCAAGATCTTTTAGGCCTCCAAAGCACCAGCTGAAAGTTATTGAAAACGATGGTGCAGGGAACGTGTTAAGTGCCTTACTCCTCATGCATGAGGGTGCGTTTAAGCTGGTCAAGGATGAATATGACTTTTGACATTGTGGGCAAAAGCTAGTATCAAAATCATTTATTATTTGAAATAAATGATTTTGATACTAGCTTTTGCCCACGGCTTCGCTCGCCTTAAATTCGGGGTAACACAGAACCCCTTTATTGATTTACCTGCTACCTTTAGTTTTTTGTAATAGCGATGCTAAGTTTTCCCCTTTCTCCCTCACATCTCAATCTTAAAAAAAAAATAGCCTATGTCCGTCTCCAGGGTCCCAACTATCTCTGTACCAAAATTCATCAAAATCGGTTTAGCTATTTAGGCGTGAAGACGTAACAAACAAAAAAACTCACTTTCGGTTTTATAATATTAAAATTGCCAACCCGTCTTGAGCAACATTATACATTATATAGGTCCGACGGGACTGAATTTTATGAGCTGGAAAACACCTTTAAAAAAAAAGTAAAACAAATACCCACTCTCACAGTAAAATAATTTATTACGAGTAAAAAGTTCTGACCGCAGGGAAGTGAAGTAGACACAGATTGACGGATGCTTTTTCTGGGTACCATATAGACCATCAACGTTACCTTCACAAAATGATATTAATTTTCATAAATTAGTAGCATTCTCAATAAATAAAATAAATAAATAAAATAAAATTCATTTATTTCGGATAACTCGATCCATATTAAAGACACATTAGATTGCTCAATGCTTAGAAATTCATAAAAAGGCAATTATAAAACCTATAAGCATAGTAAGCTCTCTAAAAGATTTTTCACGTTACCATAATTTTAGGTTTGCCATTTAACGAAATCTAATATTTAAAATTCTCGTGTCACAATTTTCGTTCCCATACTCCTCCAAAACGGCTGGACTGATTAAACGAAATTTCGTGTGCATATCGAGTAGGTCTGAGAATCGGCTAACATCTATTCTTCGTGCCCCTAACTGAGCAGCGGGTGAAACCGCTGGGCACAGCTAGTTTTTTTTTAAATCGTACGCCAGCATTGTAGCGTAATCTTTAACCATCTCTGATTAGTGTTGTCGCTGTGCTTTCTCGTTAACGTGATATTGTACAAAATGATAGCAATTTTCATCATCAAAGCATTCGTGCTGCATAGTCTCAATGTCATGCTGGTCAAACTCCGGTTCTTTATGTGAACCATCATTCGTTTCCACATTACCTGAGATTTCAAGATATAGTGTATTTGGTGTTGTCGTAGTCGTAGTGGTGGTCGTAGTCGTAGTGGTCGTGGTGGTAGTAGTGGTCGTAGTGGTCGTGGTGGTAGTAGTGGTCGTAGTGGTCGTGGTGGTTGTAGTGGTCGTGGTGGTCGTGGTGGTTGTAGTGGTAGTAGTGGTCGTGGTGGTTGTAGTAGTCGTAGTGGTCGTCGTAGTCGTGGTGGTTGTAGTGGTCGTAGTGGTCGTCGTAGTCGTGGTGGTTGTAGTAGTCGTGGTAGTCGTGGTTGTAGTTGTGGTGGTTGTCGTAGTCGTGGTAGTGGAGGTCGTGGTAGTCGTCGTCGTAGCCCATATAGTGTAAACTACAACGAGTTCCCGAGGTAGATGCCTTGTGTGATTACAAATTTGTAGCGAGTAGAGGTATCTTCCAGGCAATCTCACTTGACATGCTTCACCAAATATCCTACATACATCCATGAGTCTATCGGGACGACACGGGTCCCAAAGATTAGCAATCGCTTCTGGTGGTAACGTGGTGTCAGATTGAGTTTTGAGATTAAACTCATCACGATCAGCATCGATCACATTGCCTTTCTCGCAAATGAATTCAATGAGTTCACTCTTTTCTGCTTCATTTGAACTGTATTCGGTGTATGCATATATATAAGCATTATTATCGTCTTTCTTGTGACATAATTCAACACGATTTGACTGTTTAAAACAATTGACTATAAAAAAACGTCTATTAGACATCGTTCTAGAAAAGATTGTAACTTTATCAATGCTCTTTAAATGTTGGATTCTTACAGTTTCACAAACGTAGTTTTTACTTTTAGTTGTTTTATTAAAACAGGCCATCAAGCCCAGATTTGGTGCAAATAGATCAGACATTGATGTAAATGTAACCGGTTCACATTTGTTTGTTGTAGAACAGTTAAAAAACAAGGTTTTGCTTTTAATTATATCAGTATCATTGGCATTGGTTTCTTCCATTTCAACTTTAACAAGCTCGTCGCCCTAAAACAACACATAAATTTGATTATTTTCATAGTTCAATAATTATAAATTTGCATGTAACTCTTTTCGTATATTTTGTTTTTACCATTCAACGACTAAACGGTTGATCGTAAAAAAATTGACAAGGACAGAGATTTCAACTTAGAGAGACATCCTTACCAATATTATAAAAGCGAAAGTGAGTTTGTTTGTTACTTCTTCACGCTTTAATGGCCAAACCGATTTTGATGAATTTTGGTACAGAGATAGTTGGGAACCAGAAGACGGGTATAGGCTATTTTTTTTAAGTGGGATGTGAGGGATAAAGGGCTAATAAGCTAAAAGCTAGTAGGCTATATATTTTCACGCTAATATCTTAGGCGAGTGAGCAATATTGCATAATGTCCGTGTTATTCATCGGTCGTGACCTCCATACAAATAAAGTCTATACTATAACCCAAGGCAAATTACTTTCCGGCCCTGGTTCAGGCCATGGTCCGGAGCGAGAGGGAATGGGAAGCGATCACCACCTTCTGCGAAGCAGTAATGCTAGCAAAGGAGGTGGCCGGGCGTTTGAGGGAGAGAACATCTGCACAACCCAGCCGCCGCGAGAGACGCCCATGCCGCCGGGCGCCGCGAGACGAGTCCCGGCCACGGTAGACGCGGGCCTGTGGGCGGTGAGCAATGGGTAGTTCACCGTCCGTCCGTCGATTGACGACAGGCCGTGTCGACGGCGCGTTCGTGTTTCAAGCGCGCCTCAAAGAGAGTCAGCAAAGCAGTGGGGCTTGCCAGAGCCTCCGCCTGCCGGGGTCGCGGGTTGTTCGAAAGAGATACCGCGGCCTCGGAACGTAAAGGGCAAAAGAAGAAACATGGGTGGGTTTTAGTCAGTACAATTCTGACATGCCCCCCCGCTCCGCCCAGAGTGTGGGAAGTCATTGGACGATTACCCACCCGAAAAAAAAAAAAAGAACAAATTACTTTTGCGTACAAAGACGTGGGTGACAGCTACATATAATTGATCAGCCCTAATATAAGTCAAATTAAAATGCACCTGCGAACAATTGGGCATACCATTAATTCTACCTACTCAGTTGTTGACCTGCCTTATTATTATTATTTATTTATTTTACAGACCACAAATGTGATCCAGTGTGTTAGTAACAATATGATTTGGCATATGTTAGTACTTAATAACTAGTATACAGATACCTTTATTTATCTTTTTAGCTCCTTTTTACATTTTTAAATACATATTTCTTAAAAAAAAAATAACATAAACAATATTTAAAAATATAAAAATAGTGGTCCACCAGTATCGGGAGCAGGGTCCAAGCTACCGGTGGTTAGGGCTCCAGAGAGAGGAACCTCCTCACAATGCGGGCCGTATCGAGGAGTACTGCCTTCTGAATCAGGCCCTTGATCCAACCACCTAAGGAGAGCTTCGACAGATGTTCGTCGAGGCTCTTGGCAATTAAGCCATTGGCCGTTACGACAATCGGCACAAAGATAGCCGAGTTTACATTCCACATGTCAACAGCCTCGTGTGCCAAGTCAAGATATTTTAGTTGTTTTTCTTTCTCATCTTTCACGAGGTTTTCGTCATGTGACATCGATTAACATTACGCGGCGCGCTGATCGGTCTATCACCACTATGTCAGGCTTATTGGCGACAATAGTCCTGTCAGTAATGATAGACCGATCCCAGTACAGCGTGACATGGTCTTTCTCGAGAACTGGGTCGGGCACATACTTGTAGTATGGTACCTCAGATTCCACAAGATTATATTTCAAGGCAAGTTGCTGATGAATAATCCTGGCTACTTGGTTGTGTCTATGCAAATACTCGTGTCTATGCTGAATATAGTTTGTTCAGAATAAGTAACTGAATCGATTCCAATCATTTTTACACCACGTTATATTTTTTCCCAATTTTTTTTAAATAAGTTGATAATATGAACACCATGCGACACTAAGTACCTATCCGGCCTGACCTCGGCAAAAAAATGCGCGCGAGTCACAGTCGCGGCGCAGGGACGCCGTGCGCCGTTGGTGACAGTGTATTTGTACGGATATCCAGGTAACATAGCAAGCTTATAACTTTGTGGTTTTTCATGATAATGACAAAATTTCAAAACTGTAGTTTTGAAATTTTGTACATAGATTCTTTATATAAAAATACTGGACAGGCGTTTCGGCTTTCGCATAAACTAAAAATAATGTTTTGATCGAGTGCGATTAGTTCGCGTGCTCACATTAGCGGGCTGTCTGCCCGATCAGCTATCGAGTGTAGGATAGTGTTGGGACTGCCACGCAGCCGAGCTGACAGTGCGTGCGCCAACAAACATTGCTGAGGCACTACAGAATATTGGATAAGCAGAGCATTATAAGCCATTTGCGTATATGTGAACCACAGGGCTCCCTAGTACAGTGAGGACTATTTTAATTGCAGCTGTACATCGAGAAAAACTGCGGGCCAACATATTGGCCCTAACATTTCATTTAGGTTTAAGTTGAGCACGCTGTCAAGAACCTTGGCTATGACTGTGGCAAGTGAAATAGGCCTATAATTAGACTTGTCCAAAACGTCTCCAGTCCTGCTTTTGATCACCGGCACAACCAGAATCCACACTAAATCAGGTGGAAGATTTAAATGACTCAGGCACAGATTGAACAAAAGTGCTAGCACTCGACATAAGTGGGGACCCGCATGCTGCAGGTGCTCGATGCTGAGCCCATCATGACCAGGTGATTTGCCTCTTGTCATCTTCTGTATTATGTGCCTGATCTCCTTAGCAAGAATGACAGTGGTCACCTCGGGTCTATGCTTGGGCCCAGCATCAAACACCAGACTGACCGGCGGACCCAGTTCCGATTTAATGGCGAATTGTTTTTTAACATTTCACCTATAACCTTAGGGTTGACAAGCCCGTCGACGCTCACAAGAACACCAGGCTTAGGGTTAATTCTGTGAGTAACTTTCCAAAACCCTTTAAAATCTGACTTAGCAAGGCATTTAGCTAGTAGATCCATTCTGATTTGTTCTTGGTGTTTTTGGCACCTCTTAAGCTTTCCCTTAAATAATTTCCGTGCCCTCATCATGGCGTCAAAAATGGGGCCTGTGGACGGTTGAGCGTACCTACTAACACCATACATTAAACTCCATCCTAGCATTCCTGTGAGCCTCGCTGACATGCTTATTAGTCAAACGTTGCTGCTAAGCATAACGCCCTACTACCCTGGTAGTAGCAGTTCGGATTTCGAATTGAGTCCAGTTGATGGCAAAGGCTCGCTGACCCCGTGTGTAAGCTGTGAGTGAAAGAACCAGGGTAATCCAATGGCGTTAAGCCAGAGACACGTGTAGGATGGACAATGACAAGGAGACATAACATTTAATTAAATGGGTACCAAGAGATAGGAAAGGAAAAGCGAGAGATCCGACCGATAAAAGGTGGAAAGACGTCTTCAACCAGAGCGGTGGATCTTCAGAGAAATTTGAAGCGCGGGAAAAAATTGTATAGAAAGGCTTTGGTAAGGCCTTTTTTGCGCATGGGATTTCACAAGGTTACGTCTTCCGCTCTAGGCGAAGCGAAGGGGAGTTTCAGACTTTTAATGACTAGCACCCGCCCATGTTCCTTATTCCGCCTTTATGTTCTAACACGAATGATGTAACCAAGGTTTTGTAACAATATTCTGATTTAAAAGAGTGTCCATGGAGTTTCTTGCCCATTCTTCTCCATAGAGATCTACACTTTGGAAGGGGCAACTACATAGACTTTCTCAGATATTATGCCTTGTGACTGGGACTGAAGCTTCATTTTTATTTGTCAATGTTTTGACAGTTCAGAAGTGCCTGTAACTGGCCTACTTGAAATAAATGATTTTGATTTAGATTTTTTGATTTTGGAGCAGCGGTATCTCTTTCGAACAATCCGCAACCTTTCTGTTTTTCTGACATCTCTTTCAGGCGCGCGTGGAACACGAACGCACCGTCGACACGGCCTGTTGTCAATGGACGGACGAACGGTGAGCTACCCATCAGCTGCTCATATTGCTCGCCACCCACAGGATCACATCTACGATGGCCGGGAATCGTCTCGCGGCGTCCTACGCTAGAGTTAGAGCCCTAGGCCGCAAAGGCAACCTGCTCGGACCTTCTGCTGACAACTGATCCAAACATTTACTCTGTTTTGGTTTATTCACCTAGATGTAGCTCCGACAACTCTTCACCAGTCTGGATTAAACAACACCAAACGCAATTTTCTTTCTTTCTTCTGCATCCTTTTATTCGCCCTTCGATCCAAGCCTTCGTGGTTCGGGCTCGGGCATGTGGTCGGCGAGCTTTAAGTAACTCACTATCCGTCCGTCCAACGATGACAGGTCGACAGTGCGTTGGCGCTCCACGCGGCACTTTGTTAGTTTTTAGACACGTTTACTATAATATTCATTGTGTGTGTAAAGAACTGAAGGGTTAACATGACATCTTATACCACTTTTTATTCCTGTATTAGAAAAAGATGGTGCTAGACACCCTGTATAGCTGAAATAAGTTCTGTTTTAAGACGTCATGGCTGTACATTTTAAAGAACGCATTAGTGATGTTCATTATAATAGCAATATTACCAGCAAAAGCATATAAAAAAGGCTGTGTGCATTCTAGCTGCCTTCCTACCCCTTCACTTAAAGCTTTCATAGTTACTATACCTGAGCCGGCAAACATGTCACCCTCTCAGCATTTACCTGAAAAGAAATATCACTTAGTTATTTAAATCCTTACTAATATTATAAAAGCGAAAGTGAGTTTGTTTGTTTGTTACCTCTTTACGCTTTAATGGCTAAACCGATTTCGATGAATTTTGGTACAGAGATAGTTGGGAACCAGGATACGGACATAAGCTAATATTTTTTTTTAAAAGTGGGATGTGAGGGAGAAAGAGGGAAGAAAACGGAAAACTTAGCGTTGCTATTACAAATCAATAAGGCGCAAGAGGACCTGTGTTACCCCGAATTTAACGAAAGCGAAGCCGTGGGCAAAAGCTAGTATATAAATAAAGGTTAATACAATTAACTTAAAAAAAATGTTGTTAATATAATATGAAACTTAAGATTTATGTACATTTTGTGGTGGAAACAGCGATGTTCTATACTTACTGTTTCTACAGAGTTTAAAAATAAATATGCAAAGAAAATATTGTATAAAATACACATGTTTCAAATCAACTTGATCTCCGAAACTGAAGTTAAAATCTACGAATAGGCCGTATTTATAGTAAGTTGAGCCATCGGTTAACTGCGCAAGGTCCATTGCACTTAAATGGAAAAATAAATTGGAAACGTCTTGAAATTAGCATTATTCAGCCGTTAAAGTTTTTAACTAACTTTAAAAAAAAGACGGTGACGTTGTTCTATTGATCGCATCTCTAGTACCGAGCATGAGGATCCGGGTTCGATTTTCAGATAGGGCAAAACAGTGTTAGTTTGTTTTGTTCTTTTAATAATGTCGCTCCACACTAAGGATTTTTTCTGTATCGTGGGTGCGTTCACAAACATGTAAACTCACATAAACAAACAGCCAGACCTAGAACAACTATCTGTAGGTATTACCCAGTATTAATTGGGTTGTGGAAGTCGGACAGGCAGTCGCTCCATGTAAAATACTGGTATTCAGCTGCATCTGGTTAGACTGGAAGCCGACCCCAATATAGTTGGGAAAAGGCTAGCTAGATAATATCAGCTGCTATGGTCTATCTGTTAGACGAAGCCGCGGGCATATATTAAATTAGGATTATTAAATCAATCAATTATGTTTTAGAAGTGAAACAATTCGGTAACTAACCGTAGTATTCAAATTATCACAGTCATGTGCGCAAGCGCATGTTTTAGGATTTACCCATAAAACGCTCATTTCTAGTGTGTAATTGAATGAGACTAAATGCTTTCCTTGATTCGATGGAGTTAATCTTTTTGTAGGATTCCGTTTTAAAATATCTACTACGGAACCCTTCTAATTTTGCTCCGTCAATCTATTGGTCTATCAGAGCCTTTTTTATTATAAACTAGCTTTTGCTTGCAGCTTCGCTCGCGTTAAATTCGGGATAACACAGTTCCCCTTGCGCCTTATTGATTTGTAATAGCAACGCTAAGTTTTCCCTTTTCTTCCCTCTTTCTCCCTCACATCCCACTTTTTTCAAAAAACAATTAGCTATATCCGTCTCCTGGTTCCCAACTATATCTGTATCAAAATTCATCAAGATCGGTGTAGCCATTAAAGCGCGAAGAGGTAACAAACAAACAAACTCACTTTCGCTTTTATAATATTAGTAAGGATAAGGATGATAAATGATGTTTATTTTGCGAGTAGGTTTTCACAAACACTTTTACACGTCATTTTTTTTTAAACTAGATGAGGTCGGTGTTTCGTACCCGACTACTCTGAGAAGAAACAGCCGAAACAAACTCACAGGTCATAGTCTCTTTTAAGGTCCAGACAAAATAATCTTGGTCAACTTACATGAGGACTATGCAGATATTGTCTGAAATGGTCTTTTTAAGAAAGCACCACACAGATTGAGTGGACCTGTCCAGTCAGTGCAAGCATTTGTCAGTTATCGTGTAGCTCAACTCATAACCCAAGGAGCTCAACAACACGACGAACAATACCAAAAAAAAAGGACAATATATTCTGACTGTTAGCCTACAACTGATAGGAGAAACCCCAACTCCATACAAACTAGGGCTTGACGTTAAAGGTCTAAAATCCTGACTAATATTGTAAAAGTGAAAATGAGTTAGTTTGTTTGTTACCTCTTCGCGCTTAAATGGCTAAACCCATTTTGATGAATTTTGGTACAAACATCGTTGGGACCCTGGAGGCGGACATAGGCAATTTTTTTAAAGAGATAAATGAGTCAGAAAGGGTGATGAAAAGGGAAAACTTAGCTTTGCTATTACAACCAATAAGGCGCAAGGGCAAAAATTACAGGTAGCAGGTACCTGCAAATCAGGAAAGGGAAACTGTGTTACCCTGAATTTAATGCGAGCGAAGCCGCGGACAAAAGATAGTAATAAATCTATTAGAAGCAGCACAATAACTATGTAACACCTCATCTGACTCATTGCTTGGTATGGCATTAGGGGGTGGCTTAACCTTTCAACTATTACAAGTATGATGTTATGTTATGTAACTTTATATCACAATCAAAGAGTTATCAGCTTGAGCTTCTGACATTCAAAAAGTGCTGATTATCACCCGAATTTGAATAAATGAATTTTGATTTGATTAAAAAAAATATTTTTAGTCGTAGGAAACGTCACAATTTATTATTTTCCAAAAAGCGTTTTTTTTTTAATATTTTCCCACACTAGGAATTCCTCCTGTATTATGGGTGCGTTTACAAACATTTAAATTCACGTACACAAACAGCCAACCCAGAACAACTATCTGTAGGCTATACAAATATTTGCTCCGTGCGGGAATCGAACCCGCGTCACGCAGCGCATCGCTCAGCCAATGCGCCAACCGTGCCGTCAAATTAGGGTTTCTTTACAATAAAACCACCCCTCTCATATTTCCTAAAATCGTCGTGTTAATTTTTGCCTAAACGATAACGTAAATGAAAAAAAGGGGTTAATAAATTAATCTCGAATCCCAAATGTAAGCATCTAATTGAATAATTTCGTTCAAAATGAAGTAGAGGGGTGAACCGTCCAAGGAAAATTAAAAATACTGCTGACGAACATGAAAAGTAAAGAAAATGTAATTGTGTGAAAATTTTCCTTTTTTTTTCGGGCACTTTCCGGGCTTATTTCCAAGGTCTATTTTGATGGAAGAGATTGACTAAGCATTCATTAGTCAGCTAGGAAGACCGATCTGTCGCAGTCACGACGTGCAAGCTATTTTTATTTTGTCCCATACCTATATGTATTTGTAAATGTTTGTGATACTTTGCATGTTGAATGTTTATTTTATTTTTCTTTGTTATTTTGTTGCTCGTCGTAATTTACGACTAATAAATGTTTTTTCTTTCTTTTTTTCTTTCTTTCTTTCTTTACGCACAAACTTAAGAGTTTTTTTTTTTGTAAAATAACTCTTGCAGTCTGTTATTTTGCGGATTTGAAATCTCACCCATTTATGTTCCAAAACCGCGGTATCCTTTTCGAACAACCCTGCAACCATGGCAGGCGGTAGCCCTGGGGCAAGCCCCTCTGCTTTGCTGACATATCTTTAAGGCACGCGTGGAACATTAACGCGCCGCCAACACGGCCTGTTTACACTAGACAGACGGACGGTGACCTACCTATTGTTGACCGTCCACAGACCCACATCTACAGTGGCCGAGAGTCGGCTCGCGGCGGCCGACGCCCAGGTTTCCGACGGCGGCTATGTTGGTAGAAGTTTACTCTTAAATTATCAATACTTACTACTCTAGTCTTGCAGACTGAAATTATATTCTAAATATACTTTCATCTTAAATCAAACTCGCTTGAACAAGTTAGCTAAGTTTTTTTATATTTTTTGTATAAATTCTTTTTTTACCAGTTATTTGAGAGTGAGTGGACCTTATTAGCCTTGTAGTTTTTAAACGCTTGTTACATAAAACATACAAAAAAAAATCAACATCCATACCTCCCAAATGTCTTTTTACAAGATCAGTAGGGTTACCATGACATCTTACAGCAGTTCTTATTCATGTGTTAGAATGAGATGGTGCTAGCCACCCTGTATAGCTCTGTCTCTTTCCCTCAGTGGCATAAGTTCTGCTTTAAGCCGTCATGGTAGAGTAGCTGATTTGATCCGACCTTACACCCGATTGATTTTCAGCCAACATGTATCATTTGACCCATTGGAGAGAAACTCGTCAACAAAACATTAACATACAAATCGACGGTAAAAAGGAAGTAGGGCATAAGCGACATTTTGGTCAAAAATGAGTTATATATGCCATCATACGTAAAATTTTCCGCTCTTTCAAATGCGCTTACTCCCATGGCTCTACGATGACTTTTTTGGCGTTTATGCCCTAGCAAAAAAAATCATTTTACTAGTATTATTTTTCGTAACCGACGAAAATTCAGATCATTTTTGCTACAAAGGTGCTTGTACCCCTACAAAAATGACTTATTTTCGGTTTGTTGTCGGTAATGCTTTTTTACTTCATAAGGGTGTCGAGCTTTCGGTTGTTTATGCCTTTTAAGCTTTTCCCTCAAAAAGTACAAACGTTGTTTATAGCCTACTTCCATTTCATAATTTAACATAGCTGTGGCGCTTGTACCCTATATACAAAATTCATTTTCATATTACTCTGTCGGTTATACCCTATTACCATTCAGTACTTTATGACAGCTATGTAGGTTATGCCCTATTACCTAAATTTATTTTAATATCACACTGTTGGTTATACCTTTCTTCCGTTTACAAAATAAATACAGTTGTGTCGCTAATACCTTATTATTTAAATTAAATTTGATATCATGGTGTCGATTATAACCTACTTCCACGTTTTACAGTCGTTCTCATACGTCACATATACTGCAATACCCAATATAAATTTAATTACGAGTCGGTGCTTATGCCATTTGATATCACAAAAGTAGGTTTTAAGCGCGTCGCTTGTCTGAAAAACACTGCCGCGTGCTGTGACGGCGGCGAGAGAACTATAATGTTCGTTACTTTTTTTAATGTTTAATACATGTACCTACCTATTACGGATACATACCAAGTTTTCGTAATTGATTCTTAAGTTATCTACTTACTAGCTTTTTTTTTTCGGGAGGGAAATCATCCAATAACTTCCCCCGCTCTAGGCGGAGCGGGGGGGCATGTCAGACTTGTACTGACTAAAACTCACCCATGTTCCTTCTATTGCCCTTTACGTTCTGAGGCCTCGGTATCTCTTTCGAACAACCCGCAACCCCGGCAGGCGGAGGCCCTGGCAAGCCCCTCTGCTTTGCTGACTCTCTTTGAGGCGCGCGTGAAACACGAACGCGCCGTCGACACAGCCTGTCGTCAATAGACGGACAGACGGTGAGCTATCCATTGCTCACCGTCCACAGGCCCGCATCTACGGTGGCCGGGAGTCGTCTCGCGGCACCCGGCGCCCTGGGCGGCTCCCGCGGCGGCTGGGTTGGCCTGATGTTCTCTCCCTCAAACGCCCGGCCCCCTCCTTTGCTAGCATTACTGCTTCGCAGAAGGAGGTGACCGCTTTCCATTCCCTCTCGCTCCGGACCTGAACCAGGGCCGGACGCGAGAGAACGCCGCCGCCGATCGCCTCCACGAGGGCACGGCGGTGCTCCGCCCAAGCTGGGCAGATCGCCACTGTGTGCTCCACCGTGTCCTCCGGGCGATCGTCACAATGGTGACACCCGGGTGCTGCCTCCCGCCTGATGATGTGCTGGAACCTCCCGAAACTTCCGTGTCCGGTGAGGACCTGCGTCAGGCGGTAGGTCAGGACGCCATGACGCCTCTCCAGCCACTTCTCAAAGAGGGGACTTACCGCCACTATTGTAGCGTGCCCTGCTCGGGGTTGCAACAGTCGCTCTCTCCATGCCACCATAAAATCGCACCGGAGGTCTGTCCGCTGAGCGGCAATCTGCCGCGGCACCGGGTTTTCCCCCCGGTGCGGTGTAGTGCCTTCGCGCGCCACTCAAACAGGCGCGCGAGCACTATCACCTCCAGATCCCACGGTAGTAATCCGGCAAGGAGGCTCGCTGCCTCGCCGGAGATCAGGCGGTAGCCCCGGATCAGCCATATGACCACCTTTTGGGGCGCGTTCAGATAGTGGGCGGCCTGCCGCCCTAATGAACGCGCCCATACCGGGGCCCCGTAAAGGGCCATGGACCGCACGACTCCGGCATAGAGCCTACGGCAGAAGGCGTTTGGCCCCCTCAGATTGGGCAGGAGCCGCTTGAAAGCAGCCCCCGTCCGCTCGAGTTTGGGAGCCAAACGTCGGAAGTGTTCCACGAAGTTCCACCGGCTGTCGAGAACGATGCGAACTTCTCCTACCGTCCAACTGGGATCCCGATGGTGGCGTGTTTCCGCGGCCATGAAATACCACTCGGGCCCATAGGCCTCGGATTTGTGCAAGGCCACCTCGAGACCCAGTAGTCATGTTGTCGGCCGTCGCGTTATTGCATCTACTTACTAGCTGCAGTATTATTGTTTCTAAAAATTATTAGCAGGTTGATACCTACCCACTTTTTTTAAGTAGCTATGATTTTTCTTGATTAAAAAATATTAACAAAAATGTCTTTTTTTATTTAAAAACATCCTACTATCCGCTTGTTAATAAATAGGTAGGTAGGTGACATGAAAATCAGTATAATGACGAACTATCATCTTTTAAATCAACCATTAAGTGAAAATTTGACTTACTTGAACGGGTAGGGTATACTAAAACAGACCCCTAAGACTAAGGACTTTACTCTTTTTGAGTACCTACTGACCTTAGTCTTTTTCTATAAAAATCGACGCCCTTAAATACTCATAAGGTACTTCACTCTATTTTACGAGTTAGGGGCCCAATTATTACAGTGTAGTGTAATACCCGTTTTAGCTCTTATTCTGATGAAGGATCGTGTTGGTTGCGCTACTTCATTATTTTTGGGGTGTCTTTTCACCTATATTTCCATAGACTCATGCAATGCCAAATGTTGATTATCCTTCTTTTCCTTTGCTTTCAAGCGACATTGTGTATCACTAATGTCTTATATCCTGTTATTGTTTTGAAAGCCGACTGTTTCTTATGCTCTATTATCTTTTATACAACCACTGTGAAAAGTACCTTATCCTTCTTTTCCTATAACTCTTATTTAACTGTCTAGTCTCTTATACCCTTTTACCTTGCGATGTGAGAAATCAGTATGTCTCTTAGGCTTCTTATCCTCTATTATTTTATTTTGTCATTTGTATCTTATGCCATATTTCCTCATTGGAAAATTAAAAGCTATTGTCATAAGCGACAAAAACCACGTTAAATAGCGTCAAATGATTAAACCTAAAAATACCTGTAACTGCTCCATTTTTTTCTGATTTTATAACTGTTTTAGTTTTCACGATATCTTAACCCATTACTTCCCACTGTCCTATTTTTAAGACACTATATTCAATATTTTTTTTATCCGTGTTATATATTTTATTATTATTATACTTTATTAAATTCGTATTTTTACACTATTATTCTAGTAGATAACAATGTTTTTTTCCGTAAAAATGTTTCCGCAATTTTAATATATTTTTTTAAATGTATCATATTTGTAGGCCTTAAAAAGAGGATTATGATTTAATTGTATACACTAAAAAAGGAAAAAGTTACTAGCTTGAAAGTACATAAATCTGATTTTTAGATCTATGCTAAATGTATAATAAATGAAAATAAAAACAAAATACAATTTGGCGTCTTGTGACATACATTCAAAATAAGCCGTCCTATAAATATGACATTGGGACGATGTCTGTACAATTAGCTAAGAAAGCGAGTTTGATCATGTTACGCCAACAACTTTTGATTCTTGGAGGTCTTGCATGCACTCGACATTGGTTACAGTATAAAAAAAATTACGCCAAACAAAGTGCATCTTG
Organism: Ochropleura leucogaster; assembly: GCA_958449745.1. Taxonomy (NCBI): domain Eukaryota; kingdom Metazoa; phylum Arthropoda; class Insecta; order Lepidoptera; family Noctuidae; genus Ochropleura; species Ochropleura leucogaster. The sequence continues at coordinate 2,489,765 of OY288220.1, read as the reverse complement.
TGACACAGTTCGTGATTTATATTTTATCGAAATAGGTACCTTAAAAAATTAGTGAATTGTTTTTATAAGGTGGAGAAAAAGTAAGTAAGAATATTTAGACTTTATTTTTTATCACAATAGTAAACAATATATCATATTCGTTCGTTGATAAACGTGTTATTATGAATATATATAATATTTATACCCCTTCTTCATTTACAGGTAATGGATCCAGTGATAAGAAAGTTTATAAAAGCATTGAAAGTGTCCGAATTGAAGATTGTAGTGATGAGGAGTTGAATGACATGGAAGTTGCCATATAGCCCCCGGATGAAGTTGATAAAATGACTGACATAGAAGAAGGTCCTGATGACGATATGCGAGTTCTGCCAGTGTCTGATGTCAAGTGGTGTCAGTGGTCAAGTGAAGTTTTCAAGTATTGTTGATAACGTCGGAGAAGATCATCCTACTCAAACCACATCTCGTATAAATACTGTCTTGGTATGTACCGATCTCAGAGCACATGTTGTCTACTTCGATAACTTCTTCAGCAGTGTGCAACTGTTGATTGCTTTGAAAGCAGAGCTACAGGAACAGTCAGACACAATAGAACTAAGGAAGGCGACCAAACAAGAAATGAAAAAGGAAGAACGAGGTTATTCAAATTACCGTTTCAATGAAAATAATGAATATGCGTGAAATGGCACGACAACAATGTAGTATGTCTCTTGTCTCTGTTCAACGATTTGTTAAAACTACTTACTAGGTACTCGAAGACTGAAAAGGCCAAAGTAGCTGTGAATCAGCCACAGCTTATTCATAATTATAATCAAAAACATGGGAGGAGTATTATATTTATTGTATTATAATAATAAAAATGATTGACTAATTTCTAAATATCTAATCCGCTTCAGTGGTAATAAATGGTATTGGCCTCTAGTCATCCGTATATTGGAAATATGCCTAGTGAATGTATGGATTATTTACAACCATGTAAACAAGATGAGACCATCCTTCTGCTAGATTTTAGAAGAAGGTTTTGTTTTTCTTTAAAAAGACGTAAGGACGTTCAGGTTCTTCAGAAATTCTATTACAACCTGTCAGGTTTGACAATGCTGGTCACTAAATGACGAAAAAGGACAAACAGAGATGTTTTCAAGGACAAGGTTCTAAAAAAAAAATGTTCATCTTTTTGTGCTAAATGTGAAAAAAACACTTTGCAGTGACTGTTTTATACCATATAATGCAAAATAAGCTCATACATGTTTATTTCTGAAACTGTCTGTGGACATATTTACAAATAAAGTTGATTTTCCTATAATTGTTAACTTTCATTTTTACCAAACACATGTCCCCATTGTCCTATTTATAGGACATGCTGACTCAGCAAAAATGGTACTTATTTTTTTATTTTTGTATTATATTATTTTTTCTTGTCGTATTAGGATCATAATTACAAGATTTCATCAAAAAATTCCAATGTTTTCGGTGCTTGGGAAGTAATGGGTTAATAAATGACAAAAATACGTCGGTTTTTCTAAAATTTAAAACTTTGAACGGCTCTCCTGAACATTTCACTTTTTGTCGCTTATCCCCTATTTCCTTTTAACCGTCGAAATCCATTATGCATGTACTGGAGACGTCAATCGACCGTTGTTGATGTAACATATGACCATATGATACATGCTGTTCGTAAAGTTGCAAACTACTTTGGTAAGCGCACTTGAAAATTGCAGTATTTTAGTGAATAAGCTACCCCCAAATCTAAAGACTAGCTTAAAAATCCTTACTAATATTATTAAAGCGAAAGTTAGTTCGTTTGTTTGTTACGTCTTCACGCCTAAATGGCTAAACCGATTTTGATGAATTTTAGTACAGAGATAGTCGGACCCTGGAGACGGAAAAATGCATTTTTTTTTAAAAAAGATTGAGATGTGAAGGAGAAAAAGGGAAAACTTAGCTTTGTTATTACAATAAATAAGGCGCAAGGGAAAAACTACAGCTAGCAGGTGCCTGCAAATCAGGAAAGCGGAGCTGTTTTAGCCTGAATTTAACACGAGCGAAGCCGCGGGCAAAAGCTAGTGTTTTCATAAAGCACTACCTGGCAATGTGCCTAATTTTGCATCTGGGTAAAAAAAAGCCGCTGGGTGTGAGTAGTGCACGACAGTCCTGTAGTGGACTTCTTTAGGCTGAAAAAATGATGATGATGAATACAAAATTTCATGGTTTTATATTTATATTTTTTTAGTATGTATGTTTTTCTATATAAATATAGTTATGTATTTTTAGTTAGTGCTTGTTTAATATTTTACACACTGGGTCTACGTGTCATAAGAATCTGTCGTATTGCAGGTCTGCTGGAAGAGCTTTATAAATGAAACTAGCTTTCGCCCGCGTTAAATTTGGGGTAACACATTTCCCCTTGCGCCTTATTGATTTGTAATAGCAACGCTAAGTTTTCCCTTTTCTTCGCTCTTTCTCCCTCACATCCCACTTTTTTTCCAAAAAATATTAGCCTATGTCCGTCTCCTGGTTCCCAACTATCTCTGTACCAAAATTCATCAAAATCGGTTTAGCCGTTAAAGCGTGAAGAGGTAACAAACAAACTCCCTTTCGCTTGTATAATATTAGTAAGGATAAGCAGTACCTTTATGCTATTTTGTTTGTTTATATTTTTTTCCAGTTTATGTGATTTGTGTGTACATAAATAAATAAAACGACGGACTCCCATACAAACTTTTACCCTTTATGACAACCCCTTGCTCAAGCTCTAGTCTATCTTTGAACCAAATTTTATGAAAATCATTTCAGCGGTTTACGCATGAAAGCGTTACAAACAGATATTAAAATATACATTCATTTAAACTGATTGAAATAAGTTTTATATTGTGAAAATAAAAGTGAAGCAGAAGTTGAACAGGCCAAGTAATTCAAAGCTAAGTAACTAGTTATAACATTAAATATGTAGTACAATAAGAATTAAAGTATCGATTTAACTTTGAGCTATTCTTTAGTTACGTGACTCGGCGCCGTTTAAGCCCGGGTCATGGTGACGTCACGCAAGGTTTGACATAATATCCAAAAGGTTTTATACATAGTTATTTGTGCTACTAGAGAGCAAAGCTATTTTGTGCGCCTGCCGGGGTTGCGGGTTATTCGAGAGGGATACCGCGGCCCCGGAACGTAAAGGGCAATAGAGGGAACATTTACATTTAGTCCGTACAAGTCTGACACTCCCTCCCGCTATGATAATTTCGCACCCCCAAAAAAAAGCTATTTTGCGCTGCGAGGGATAGTTTTGAGTCCCCAGCAAGCAAAGGGTTCTAAAATTGCATGACGAGCGAAGCGAGTGATTCTAAACTAGAATCCTGAATGTGATAAGGTATTCAAAGATTTTTTCGTTGTCAAATAACATATTAATACAACCTTTGTTCTGAATGGATACAATACTTTTGGCAACATCTGTGGCACTTATCTCATATGGTTATTTTTTGTAAATACCTTCCTGAACCGTACTATTCAATGCATCTATAGCAAAATATTTTGAGTGCGTGATTTTTCTCCCAATATTATTTTAAAATCGAAGATGAAAGCTCGGTCTAAATGTCATGACAAAAAATTTGGTGCAGTTCACAACACCGGACTCAACTAGAAAACAGTGTACCTAATGTACTATCTTTCTATTGTCGGAACCCAATCCATACTCCTCGGACCATAGTTTGACGGATCCTAGATAGTGCTGTGCATTGGACACCAATGAAAATAATAAATTAATGATTAATGAACCACGAAAAAGTAAAAAAAAAAAAAATTTGTTTGTGGAGGTCAGATAGACAGTTGCTCCATGTAAAATACTGGTATTCAGCTGCATCTGGTAAGACTGGAAGCCGACCCCAACACACTTGGGAAAAGGCTAGGCTGATGATGAAATATGTAATTTTATCATTATCTAGTCTAAAATTTCAGCTCAATGGATAACCGGGAAGTTCGTATTTAACTTCAAGATTTTTTTTAATAGCTACTTAACTACAGGTGAAGCTGATTAAAAGCGTGTTATAAAGGAAAATCACGTCTAAACGGCGTAGGATATCGAAAGAAGCGTATCGACTGTTCGAACAAGCTGCTACTTTCCTTAAAATTACACTGCGATACTAACAAAAATGCGCAAGTAATATTATTATCTACAAGACCCACTGAAATCCTGAAATCCCACACATACTCATATGGAAAAGCAAGTGAAATAACGACGCCATTTTGCAAACTGTAGGCAAAACTTATTCATAGTAGGTAACAATATAAATACCGTGAAGAAACCGGCTTAGATCCTCTATGTAGGGCATGTAAGAAAAGCGCTTCCAGGGAGATAAACGTACATAATTTATCAAGAGCGTCGTCGATAAAAGAAAACATAGCGTAACCTATAAAGCGTATTTTTCTTTACTTGTCCCATTACGTAAACAAATATGGCGGACCGGGGTTCTGATTTTGAATGTATTTATAGTTCATTCGAAGCAGTTTTTGGATGTGTGATGTTTGTTTTTTTTATGTCTTTTTTTTTTAAAGGCTTTTCTATATTCTATATTTAAAGTACTTTTGAGTATGGATTCGCATGACAATAAGGCTAAAAACGATTAAAAAACCTATAGATTTACTATAAAAGGTCATAATATAGGTTCATTGTTGCAAAACACGCATTTCAATACAAGAATACTTCCAGAAAGCTTTATAAAAATTTAAATAACAGTATTATACTGAAAATTACTTCGCAACAATGAACTAAATATAACGTAAATTGATTTGCCAATACCATTTTGTAATATTACAATGAGATCGACGTGATTTTCCTGCTTTAAGTAATCAATTGAAATGGCGCCAATGGTTTTGACAGGTGTCAGCCATTTTGGATAACAAAGGAATCGACGTGTACGTTGACTGGGCAAATTCAAAACAGACCTGTAATAATAGTTGGTCTATGATTTGGAAACGGTGTAGTAATGCATTTCGTGCTTGGCGATGACATGTATGTTAATGACAGATGTCAACTGTCATTTTGACACCTCTTAAATTGATTTCTTATTTAGCGGAATACAACGCTGGCTGAGCGATCTACTGCGCTGCGTATCGCCGGTTCGATCCCCGCACGAAACAAGTATCTACATGTATGAGTCATACATACATACCCGAAACAACTACCCGTAGGTCAGACAGTATCAGGTCATACCTCATCATCTGCCTAGCGTTTTCCCTAACTGTGTTGGGGTCGGCTTCCAGTCTTACCGTATGCAGCTGAATACCAGTATTTTACATAGTGCGACTGCCTATCTGACCTCCATAACCCAGGTGGTACTGGGTAATACGATACCTCTTGGTAAGACTGGTTGTCAGACTTTCGGGACACTGACTATCTGTGACGACTGTCAAAGATCTACAAATGACAGCCGGGACCAACAGCTTTACGTGCTTTCCGAGGCACGGAGGAAACTCGGTATGTAACGGGTGGTCACCCATCCACAGACTAACTTAGCAAGCGCGGCTTCACCTAAAGATCGACCTGAGCGGCTGCTAATATTTAGCCATGAGCTCCTTAGCCGAGTATCAGGCCATGGGTAGTTCACCGTCCGTCCGTCGATTGACGACAGGCCGTGTCGACGGCGCGTTCGTGTTTCACGCGCGCCTCAAAGAGAGTCAGCAAAGCAGAGGGGCTTGCCAGAGCCTCCGCCTGCCGGGGTTGCGGGTTGTTCGAAAGAGATACCGCGGCCTCGGAACGTAAAGGGCAACAGAAGGAACATGGGTGGGTTTTAGTCAGTACAAGTCTTACACGCCCCCCCGCTCCGCCCAGAGCGGGGGAAGTCATAGGATGATTTCCCAACCGAAAAAAAAAAAAAAAAAACAAAGTATCAGGCCATACCTACAGGTAGTTATTTCGGGTCTGCCTGTTTGTGTATGTGAGTTTAAATGTTAGTGAGGGGCAATGTTTAAAAAGGTTTTGTAGTGTATTTGTATCCTTTTGTTTTTCTTTAACAGCCATATTTTTTATAACATCGATCGAAAAGGAGAACAACGTTGAAATATGTCTTTTTTTATCGTCATCATCACTCCATTTTACGTTTGACACGTAAAAAGTTTATTGATGTATGAAAATACTTCATTTAATTTTAACCTCTAAATGACCGCTATTATTTACGTCAACTATCCGTCAAGCACCGCCGGGCGGGCTCTTAACATTCGTACAGAAACGATTTTAAGACTTATCTTTACTACAAATTAAATACAGTTTTAAATCGGTTGGGGTTTGGTGGTACAAATTTGTGCCAGCGGGGCTCAACGGTGATACTTGTTTACTGGCACGTTTTTGTGCCGCTGGGGCTCTAGAGGTAAATTTATTTTTTTGATATCCAATATTTGTATACCTAGCACTGGTGAAACATGTTGAACTTTCCATTATTGTATGTTCAGACGCCTGCAGGTCAAGCTACCCAAAACTGTCAATTTTTCCCAATGAAACTTGAACCTTATGTTTTGGAAATAAAGTCGAAAATATCTCAAAGAAATCTGACAGATTGTAGTAGCTTGATGTGCAGGCGTCTGTACCATCGTCAGTACCATGTTTTTGACAAATAAATTAATTTGACTTTGACTTTTTACTCTTGATTACTCATTTGAGACTTGCAGAGAATGACAAGTTTGTATTAAACGAAAAAGATACCTCGTAAAAAGTAATAGGATGTATTAGTACGAGATCCGGCTGCAGAATCAGTGTACCTATCGAGTATTTGCTGAAAACCAAATTTTTACACATATTCATGATTAGGAGAATTTATATCCACCAGGTTGCCTATCAAAATGTGGCCGCTAGTATTTTTAATTAAATTATTAATAATTCATAATCCGTAAGAAATTTCATTGACTTTTTTTTTCAATGAAATGTCGTCTACTTTACGGCAACATCTATAAAGACTCTGAAAAATTATGGTTGCCGTTGCGCACCTGGCCGCACCTCTTCGCAGCCAGGTATACACAGGTATGAATTTGTTACATTTATACACCCACAACGTACATTTATAATTTATATATCAAATTAAAGCTAATTTTTTTCTGTATATTATTATATACGGTTGCTTAATTAAATCTGGCCGCCAATAAGGGTTGCTGGCTAATAAATATAGTAAATATTAAAAGTAGAGTGAAAGAGAGCTAGCGCGTAACACCACTGTCTAGTCAGACGAGGATAGCGATTGCCAGCTGTCGGACGGTTTAAAGCCATTGCGCATGCGTCAGATGTTAGTGTTCTCAACGGATCAGTTGTGATTTTTATTTTAAGTTCGAAACCACGCTGTTTGGAGTACGTAATACACAACATAATATATTGCTGTTTTATTTGTGCATCGAAAAATTATCAATCTCGCACATTCCACCATGCTGGAAATCTTTAAAGGAAAAATTATTGCGGACCATCTTTGTTAATTCGATGTGGTTAAATGCTACTGAGCGGGATTGCATCAAGTTCAGCGCGGAAAATAATGGCTGGCTGCTGTTAGATGGTTTTTTAAAACCAACATGGTTCCTGGGAGATTCAACTCCAGCGCAAGTTGAGAATGTGCTGTGTGATTCCACGAACAAGCCTTCCGATAATAATGACGATACCGATATTTCTGATGAAAGTGATACCTGCGATGATAGTGTGACTGAGAGCTCCGATGATTCAGATTTTTAAAAAAGAGTCATGGAAGTATAAAATACATTTTAAAAATTCATAAATTGCTTAAACTGATGATTGATGAATATGTAAAATAAATGTAATACTTGAATAAAATTAAATCTTTTTTCATACAGTACTTGTACAACACAATGTTTTTACATAAGTAACCTTGATTTTATTCATCATCAATATTCATTTTTTTTTTGTAATTTTTAAATTTGTCATTGACTTTTTAATTTTTATTTTAGAAAAGAAAGACGTTTCTTTTGGAGTATTTATTATTTTGAGTCGTACCTACTATTGTTTGAATCGGAGGTTGAGAACACTAACATCAGACGCATGCGCAATGGCTTTAAACCGTCCGACAGCTGGCAATCGCTATCCTCGTCTGACTAGACAGTGGTGTTACGCGCTAGCTCTCTTTCACTCTACTTTTAATATTTACTATATTTATTAGCCAGCAACCCTTATTGGCGGCCAGATTTAATTAAGCAACCGTATATAATAATATACAGAAAAAAATTAGCTTTAATTTGATATATAAATTATAAATGTACGTTGTGGGTGTATAAATGTAACAAATTCATACCTGTGTATACCTGGCTGCGAAGAGGTGCGGCCAGGTGCGCAACGGCAACCATAATTTTTCAGAGTCTTTATAGATGTTGCCGTAAAGTAGACGACATTTCATTGAAAAAAAAAGTCAATGAAATTTCTTACGGATTATGAATTATTAATAATTTAATTAAAAATACTAGCGGCCACATTTTGATAGGCAACCTGGTGGATATAAATTCTCCTAATCATGAATATGTGTAAAAATTTGGTTTTCAGCAAATACTCGATAGGTACACTGATTCTGCAGCCGGATCTTAGACTATATGTAATATACTGTTAACCTTCGATGGAAGTCATAAGTTACTTTTAGTCAAATATTGACGAACTCATTCGCCATTTTCTGATTTAAATTACAAGTACAATAGTGTTACATAGGCGGACTTAATGCCATAAGGCATTCTCTACCAGCCAACCTTTGGGTAAAATACGAAAACATTGTGATACAGTACAAAAATTAAAACTAAAAAAAAAATATACTATACCTACTTGTTTTCGTGAACTTATATTTTTGTTACTAGCTGTTCTCTGCGGTTTCACCCACGCTGGTCAGCACCTGTTGGTCGTGGCGTGATGTTATATATAGCCTTCTTGAAGAAATGGACTATCCAACACTAAAAGAATTTTCCAATTCCAACCAGTACTCCCTGAGATTAGCGCGTTCAAACAAACAAACAAACTCTTCAGCTTTAAAATATTTTTATATTAAAATATTAATATTATAGTATAGATAGATACTAATACACATTTACAGATTAAACTAATCCTACTTCCTGCTAATATTATAAATAAATGCGAATGTTTGTAGGATGGATGGATGGATTTATAGATGTCTGGATGTTTGTTACTCTTTCACGTCAAAACGGCTGAACAGATCTTGATGAAATTTGGCACAGCGGTAGATTATAGTCTGGCATAATACATAGAATATTTTTGGATCATCGCGCGGACAAAGCCGTAGGTGCCAGCTAGTATTTAATACAATACTAATACACATTTTCAAATCAAATTAACTAATAAATAGGTACATTTAAAAATTAGAAAAAAATAACGAGAAAATTTAACAGTTATAACTATATGACTTATAATTGAAAATAAATAGTAATATATAATAGACCATTTTTCATGCATGCCAAGCCGCACACGCCATAGTCGGTGCTGTCAACAGTCGCACGGGTAGATCATTGAGTTCTTAACCACAAAGATCAACTAGTGCGTCTGTTATTATTTAGCTAAAAGCTTCTCTTTTAATGACAATAACCAAATGTATTTAAAACATCAGTTCACACGTAATTTAGAATTGACGGATACAAGTTCAGCAATTATGTTTGTAATTAGTTAATTAAGAGCTCATTGTGACTAGTTAATGGCCAACCCAGCCTGTATTAACAATAATGTTTAGTGATCTGTCAAACAGCCTTTGACACCAATTTTCAACCTTATTACTTAGGCTTAAGGGTGAAAGTAGCCCTGTCTACGGCACGGGAGGAAACGCCTGGGTGTCACCACTGTGACAACGGGGACACGGTGAAGCACACTGTGGCTCTACCCAACATGAACGGAGCACTGCTGTGTCCCTCGTAGAGGCGATTGGTAATTTTTATGATAAATGATGTTTATTTTGCAAGTAGGTTTTCACAAACACTTTTACACGTCATTTTTTTTAAACTAGATGAGGCTGGTGTTTTTACCCTACTACTCTGAAACAGCCGAAACAAACTCAGAGATCATAGTCTCTTTTAAAGTCCAGACAAAATAATCTTGGTCAACTTACATGAGGACCATGCAGATAGTGTCTGAAATGGTCTTTTTAAGAAAGCACCACACCGGTTGAGAGGACCTGTCTAGTCAGTGCAAACATTTGTCAGTTATCGTGTAGCTCAACTCATAACCCAAGGAGCTCAACGATACGACGAACAATACCAAAAAAAGGACATTTGTGTAGAGTCCATGGTCCGGAACGAGAGGGAATAGGAAGTGGTTTAATTCCTTCTGCGACTCAGTTATGCTAGCGAAGGAGGTGACCAGACTTTTGCGGTAGAGGGTCTCAAACCAATCCAGCCGCAGCGCTGACAGATGCTCTGGGTGTCAAGCACCGCGATACGACTCCCGGCCACCGTAGATTTTTTTATTATTATTTTTTTTATTGAGAATGAACTCACTCTTGACCTCGATCTCGCCTGATGGTAAGCGACAGATGAGGTCTACGATGGAGCGAGCGAGCCCAGAAGATGCCTATTGACTCTTGTTTTGAAGGCAGACGGGTCGTATGTGGTAGGGAACACAGAGAGTTCCACACAGATGCGGGTCTGTGTTCGGTGAGCAATGGGTAGCCTACAGTCCGTTTGTCTAGTAACGACAGGCCGTATCGAAGGCGCGTTCTTGTTCAACGCGCGCCTCAAAAAATGTTTGTTAGGCAGAAGGGCCCATCAGGGCCATGGCGTAGCGTTTAATCCTAGAACCCTCCCTTATCTTAAAGAACTTTTCAAATTCCTTCAGAACACACGAAAAAGATATCTGAGGTCATCGGAAAACCTAAGGCTGGAGTTGCCGGTGCATTCTACTAGCTTCACTACATAGTATAAAACAAAGTCGCTTTCTCTGTCCCTATGTCCCTTTGTATGCTTAAATCTTTGAAACTACGCCACGGATTTTGATGCGGTTTTTTTAATAGATAGAGTGATTCAAGAGGAAGGTTTTTATGTATAATACATACATATTATAGTAGAGAAAAGTGGAGATTTTCAAAGATTTGTAACACCCGTGCGAAGCTGGGACGGGTCGCTAGTATTCGATAAATCCCTTACAGATAAAGCTGTATACAAGATTTTTATTTCTAAACCAAAAAGTTTTACATTGTTAGGTGATTGGAGCCTCCTTTCAAGCTAGTAATGATTGTGTTAGGAGACTCCGCTCTTCCATAGCTATTCATAATTATAAAGTAACTTAGATATAACGCATGACTGTGTGTATGTATGCATGTATGAAATGTGTATTTTTCTTGTAATTAGTAGTGTACATAATAAAGAATATTCTAATTATCTCAAACATGCCTGAGAGAAATTTCTCGGGGGCCCAAACTCAATTCAGAGACCCTTGCCATAAAAACTGTGACAGCAGGTTAAACACGAAACACGTAATTATTGACGGGCCTGTTGGTCTAGTGGTTAGTGGCCCTGACTGCTGAGCCGGAGGTCGTGGGTTCGATTCCCACCCAGGACAAACTTTGTGTGATGAGCATGATTGTTTGTTCTGTGTCTGGGTGTGATTTATCTATAATATGTATGTATTTATAAATAGTATAAGTATGTATATCAGTTGTCTGATTACCATAACACAAGCTCTGCTTAGCTTGGGATCAGTTAGCCGCGTGTGAGTTGTCCCAAGATATTTATTTACGTAGGTAATATCAAGATAGAAAAAGAAGAACCTTGTGAACTAGCTATATATATTTACAATAGTATTTACTTACTGTTCGATACAGAGAAAGAATAAAATATTCAAACTTATAGTTTCACCAATAAGCGTCAACTACCTATATCTACATTTGTGCAAGGTGATACCATATATGTTTTTTTTTTTAAATGTATTGGGACAACTCACACACGGCTATCTCATCCCAAGCTAAGCAGAGCTTGTGTTATGGTAACCAGACAACTGATATACATACTTATATAATTTATAAATACATACATATTATAGATAAATCACACCCAGACACAGAACAAACAATCATGCTCATCACACAAAGTTTGTCCTGGGTGGGAATCGAACCCACGACCTCCGGCTCAGCAGTCAGGGCCACTAACCACTAGACCAAGAGGCCCGTCCAAAATATGTATATGTATCCATATAACGAAGCTTCCTTATAGCGCATTATGTTTTATAGCCTTTCGTGGTGCTAAACTTTATGTCTGCGTTATTATGACGATGTTATGACCTATTGACCACGTTCGTCATAATATGGGCTCTGTATGTTCGGGAACATATATTTGTTTATTCATGAATTCTTCAAGGATCTAGATCGACTATCTAGAATATTTTTATTATTAAGTGCATCTACTATTTATTTATTCACTATCTTCCGCCCGCGACTTCGTCCGCGTGGTATAGTTACTTTGGGCTAACGATAACTTTAACCCGTGTGATGATCGTAAAAAAATCTCTTTCTCTCCCCTTTTTTTCTAGTTTCTTCTCCTTTTCTCACTTTTTTTAAATGGTATGTCCGTCTCCAGGGTCCCAACTATCTCTGTACCAAAAATTGAAAAATTGGTTTAGCCATTTATACGTGAAGACGTAACAAACTTACGTTCGCTTTTATAATATTAGTAACGATTTTAACATCTTGGTTCTCACAGGAAACAACCTATCGCTATTACTATTAACCGATCGAAAATAAAGGGGGGAAAAAAGGGAAAGCTTTGCTATTACAATTAATAAGGCGCAAGGGCAAAAACTACAGGTAACAGGTACCTGCAAATCAGGAAAGGTTAACTGTGTTACCCCGAATTTAACGCGAGCGAAGCCACTTGCAAAAACTAGTCCTATATAAAAAGAAACAAGTGCGTGTCAGATTTACACTTGGAGGGTTCCGTACTAATTTGCGACATGGTTTATGTTTATGTATTTATTTCGCGAGTTTGTACGGAACGATCGGTGCGCGGGTCCGACTCACATTTGACTAGTCTTTCAAAACTCCCCGTGTAAAAAATAAGTAAGTTATTTAAAAAACAAATGTCTCTTTTGAAAATAGAATCCGAAGCGGGATAAAACATAAAACTGCACCAAATCGATAAATATGAAAGAATCCTGATAAAATTTGCCAAAGATTTAAGTTTACAGTAGGTACTTCTGCTTTTATTGCATTGCCCTGATTCAGCATTCGCCCTGGTTTCAGAAAATTCAGTATTTATTATTATAATTTGGGTAAAACTTGGCTCCTTTATCTTCGAATTGGATCAAAAGAATCTAATAAAGTTCATTTTTTGCTAAACCGAGGTTACCTACTCTGTTATTTTTCGATGATAACATCGAAAAATACACAAAAACGAATACTTAGGACAACTTCTCAAGTGAAGCTAATTAAATCGGGGGTCAAAAACTTAATTAAATAATGCATAATTACTACTGGATTTAGAATTACGTCATTCTAAATCCAATATGGCGAACTCCCAAAGACGGCTGTCTATTTAATTTTTATGCATACGAAAGAGTTTGCTCAAAACAATTTTATATTTTACTAGCTTTTGCCCGCGGCTTCGCTCGCGTTAAATTCGGTAGTGCCTTATTGATTTGTAATAGCAACGCTAAGTTTTCCCGTTACTTTACTCTTTCTCCCTCATATCCCACTCTTTTTTTAAAAAAAAGCCTATGTCCGTCTCCTAGTTGCCAACTATCTCTGTGCCAAAATTCATCAAAATCGGTTTAGCCATTAAAGCGTGAAGAGGTAACAAACAAACAAACAAACAAACTCACTTTCGCTTTTATAATATTATAGTAAGGATAAAAAAATAACTAAAAACACGCTTTAGTAAGATTAAAACGTTTTACCTTATTTCATTGCCAGACAATTTGATTGATATAAAATGTATGTTGTTTTAATTTGAATGTGTTTTGTTGTGTGCCAGACATTTTGTGTGCGCAAATTTATAATAACACTAGCTGTTCCACGCGGTTTCACCCACGCTGCTCAGCACCTGTTGGTCGTAGGGTGATGATATATAACCTACAGCCTTCCTCAAGAAATGGACTATCCAACACTAAAAGAATTTTCCAATTCCGACCAGTAGTCCCTGAGATTAGCGCGTTCAAACAAACAAACAAACTCTTCAGCTTTATAATATTACTATAGATAATAACATTTAACCTATAATTTTTAATAATTGAAAGTTAAGATAAACGTGACCTAATTCTGCCCTGCAATGGTAGCTCAAAACTTTTTTGAAACAATAGAAAATGAATAAAGTCGGTTAACAAAACAAACATTTCAGCTCAATCGGACAACGGAAAGAGGGTTAAATTTAACAGAAAAAGCAAAATTTCCACCTTCAAGTTTGCGAAAGAGCAATGGAACGCAGCTTTCTGGGTTTCAAGAGGCAAGGCAGGGTTCATAACATTCATTCAGATATCACGCTGGTTTCCAAAACACACAATGGACGTTGCCAAAAAAGCTGCTAGACTGAGATGAGAATATTAGCGAGGCACGTCATCCACATGCACGATGATCGCTTGGCAAAAGATCATCAATTCAAATCAAAAATGTTTATTTGTAAGAATATGGTATAATAGATGTTATAATATTAGTTCCTGCATATCCTGCCATACTATGACGTAGGTACAAATATTTCCATAAAAATAATTATCAAGGCTTACTCGACCAATACCTGCGTTACTCCTGGACACGGCTCGTATTGTTAGGAGGTTTCTTTCTCTGGAGCCCTGACCGCCGGTAGTTTGGACCCTGTTCCCGATACCGGTGGGCTACTATTTTTATTTATGCTTTTAAGAAAAATTTAATGTGAAGAAAACAATACATGAAGAAGATATCAAGGCTTATATTATTAAACTATTAGTAATCTTGAATTTGAAGATTGAAATTGTATTGTAGTAATAATATTGATTAAAATTTAGTATACATTTGCTGGGTATGGTAAAATAAGAGTTTTATTTTGTTACTAACGACTAATCCTCTAAATATTCTTTAACACTCTAATATTTTTTCACACGACGGGTTCTGGTAGTGTGACAGTTCCGGGGAGGCCTGTCACACTTCCATGCCTAGAAAAGATGACGAGATGACTTGTTGGGTGAGAGAAGTGATCTAAAGTGATCTTGCTCATCAAATTGAAGGAGGACTTTTTTTGCCCATAGGAAATCTCTGGGCGGAGCGGGGGGACTGCCAGAGTTTTACTAACTAAAAGCCACCTATATTCCTCCTTTTGCCCTTTATGTTCCGGAGTCGTGGTATCTCTTTTGAACAACCCGCAACTCTGAATCGGGGGAGGTATTCCCAAGCAGTGGTGATTCTGGTTAAAAAAAAATGAAACTAATTAGTTGTAGTATAAAAAACATCTAAACTGTAAAATAAAACAGAAAACCCCATAAAATCCCACCAGCATCTTACTTTAACAATGTTCTAACTCAACCCTTAAACGCAAACCCTAAACGCAGACTTGAAAACGTGAACGCAATAAAATATAATGAGAAGCCAAATTAAAATGAATGAGAAGCCGAGCCGAGGTCTCATGGGCAGCGAGTAGAGGGAAGCATAATTGAATTATTTCGTTAACGTAATGAAACTGGATCTTCAGACGTTTCCGACGGTAGATGCATAAAGAATTTTATCGCAACCAACTCGGGTCGTGGATAATTTTGAATCGCATTACTAGATGTGGTTTGCTATAAAGGGTTGGATTTTCAAGCAGCCTCAAGTTATATTTCACTAGTTCTGAATGACTGCGTCCGCATTTAAGAAAAATATTATTTACTGACTGGCGCCCGCGGCTTGCCCGAGTGATAATCGATAAAAAAGTATCATATCTGTCTGTTATTCCAGATTACATTCTATCTCTGTACCTAATTTCATAAAGATCCGTTCAGCCGTGTTGACGTGAAAGAGTAACATGATATTAGTAAGATAGCTGGCCCTCGCGGCTTCGCCCGCGTATTGATCGGTAAAAAAGTATCATACTTATGTGTTATTTCAGACCATATACTACCTATGTGTCAAATTTCATCAAGATCCGTTCCACCATTTTTACATGAAAGTGTAACAAACATCCATTCACCCTCACAAACATTCGCGTTTAAAATAATAATAAAGCAGGAGCAGGATTACAATCGCGTAGATAATAGCCCGGATATGCCTATGTGTTAATCCAGGGTATACGCTGTCGACATACCAAACATCTAAATCCGTTAAGCCGTTTGAGCGTGAAGGAGTAACAACCATACACACACACATACACATTATCGCCTTTATTATGTTAAGAGTGTGGTCTTACAACCAGTCTTACCAAGGGGAGTCGTATTACCTAGTACTAACTGGGTTGTGGACGTCAAATAGGCAGTCATGTAAAATACTGGTATTCAGCTACATCCGGTTAGACTGGAAGCCGACCCTAACAAAAGTAAGGAAAAGGTAGATGATGTTGTATTCATAAAATTAAATATTTGTGTGGATTTGTATGATTAAGGTTAAAAAAAAATTGTGCTCGTCCTCGCGAATGATAAACATTTTTTTCTTTGTTAATCCTTACTAATATTATAAAAGTGAAAGGGAGTTTGTTTGTTACGTCTTCACGCCTAAATGGCAAAACCGATTTTAAGGAATTTTAGTACAGAGATAGTTGAGACCCTGGAGACGGACATAGGCTATTTTTTAAGTGAGAAATGAGGGAGAAAGAAGGAAGAAAAGGAAAAACTTAGCATTGTTATTACAATAAATACGGCGCAAGGGCAAAAACTAAAGGTAGCAGGTACCTGCAAATCAGGCAAAAGAGAACTGTGTTACCCTGAATTTAACGCAAACGAAGCCGCGGGCAAAAGCTAGTAATTCAAAAAGATATATTGTATAATCTATGACCACGCGACTGAAACCACGGGGCGCATAGTATAGTTATGATTAATCACGAATAGGTGATTTCTCATAATCAAAAATTAGCGGTCCGAGCGTAACGAAAGAAATCAAGACTACACGACATGTGTATGTGTGTATTTCTCTTATATATATTTATAAACTATTTTAAATAAATATAATTTATATTTATAAAATATTTTAAATACTAAGCTTGCGCTTGGCCGCTCCAACGCTATGACTCGGCCTAGGGTGAAACACGCTTGCCTAGAAAACACCAACTCACTCAAACTAGAAGACTTCCAGACATCTAATACTTCACAAGTGGAGTTCCATGAAATAATTACCTATATCAAAATAACCAAGTTCCTACTTATATGTAAGTTATTTCTCAATCACGAATCCAGTGCCTTACAATATTACATGACAATATAAACCTCACAGCGTCTTGACGATAACAATTAAAATACCTTTGATTACCAATAATTAATATAATGTTGGTCTGGCAACACTTTAAGTGACAAATACTTCAATTTCTCTTCCTGATATTTTATTCTTGTTTTTATTCAAAACATTATTTTTAACAGTTTTTACAAATACTTACATCTAAAGTTGCAATAGCTGACCCTCATTTATCGATTTTTAGTGCAAAATGATTTTAATTTTCTCAAATAGAGTCAAAAAGAAAAAATATGACATGAGTGACAAATGTCATTTGTAAAATCAAAAACATGATGAAATGAAGATAAAAAGAAAATGTTGACCAGATCAGCTCACGCCAGAAGCGCACGCCATCCACCTCCGGGCTCGTCGCTCAGCTCCGCCTCGCCGCCGCCGGAATCCAGCCTCGTCGTGAGTGCTGTGACACCGGCCGTGGCAGTTGCGTCGAGCTCGAGCGACGAGTATTTTTCCCCGCCCACGACGCCACCACCAGTTCGTCGACGAGGAAGACGCCGGCCGCCGGACGGTTTAGGACCTCGGGGCCCACCGGCCTCTGATAGGGTCCCAGCTCCCGGTGGAAGTGTGCAGCGCATGCGATGGACTCAATCCATCAATGAAAACGTCATGCGCTCATACTATGGGGCTACAGAGGGAGGAAACAACCTGACCGCGTACCGTGTTCGGATGCTCTCTCTGTTTCAGGTGCTTGAGCCAGCTGTCAACGTGTCGGCGCAACGACTGTCGGATCAGGTGCGGGTTATCCAGCGTAATCGTATGTTGGATGACACCGTACTTGATCGCTTACGAACTGAAATGCAGAGTAGCCAAGTCATTACCTCTTCGTCGCAGGCTGTGGTACCACCACAGCCCCACCAACTAGTTAATCGCGTTAACGAGGTAAGTAATGACATGGCTACTAATGTAAGTACCCAGTGCAGTGAGGAAATGAGGAGTACTTTGGAGGGTGCGATTCGAGAATATCGGTACATGTCGCCCGAACTTAGACCACGCTTACCTCGTTTGCCCATGCATAATAAAAATAGGGCGCTAGTGGCTGCTCTGGATTCGCAGTTGTCAAGCTATTTTGACAGCTGCGAGAACCTCACTGATGCTCACTCAATCCTGTATTGTGCGGCTGTAGCGGTGTGTCGTGTAGCTCACGTCAAATTTCCTGATGACAGAGCTACACGACTGAAACTAGCTATACCATTTTGGCAGTGCAGGATTGAGCGGCGTATTGGTGTGGCCAGAGCAATCATTGGCAAACTAACCTGTTTCAGGGAGGGTAACACACGACCTCGAGTGATGCGCTTTGTGAGGCGGGCATTTGTAGGGACTGATATAAGTCCTCCAGACTATATGTCCCGCATCACAGAGCGCATCGACTTCCTGAAACAGAAAGTGTATGCATGGGCAAACCGTATTCGTAGGTATAAGCGGCGGGTGGAACGGTACACTCAGAATCGCACATTCCAAAGTGATGAAAGGTGGGTGTATAGAGCATGGGAGCGACCGGACCAAGGTGTGTCTGGCACGCACCTACCGGATGATGACGCCATGTGTTTGTTTTGGCGCAGCATCTGGTCGGTGCCTGTCAGTCATACCGAAGGTGAATGGACTCGGGAAGTCGAACGAGCATGCGATCCAATACCAGAAATGGGGGCCCTAACAATCAGCCCCCAAGATGTAGCTTGTGCGGTCCGTCCGTTGCCTAATTGGAAGTCTCCAGGGCCGGACGGACTGCACAACTTCTGGATAAAGTGGTTCCAGAGGTCGCACGTTCGTTTGGCGGCCCTATTCCAGACGGCCTTAGAGTCAGGGTCGTTACCTATGTTTCTGACAACTGGTATAACCCACCTGCTCCATAAATCGGGTAGTACGGCGGAACCCAAAAATTATAGACCAATTACGTGTCTTCCGACACTTTATAAAGTTCTTACATCCATTTTGAGATCTAAAATTACTAAACACATTGATGACAATTCAATCATGTCTGCTTCTCAAAATGGATGTAGGAACGGGTCCCGCGGTACTAAGGAGCTGCTCCTCATTGATATGGCCATTAGTCAACAGGTTCGCCGTTCTCGAAGGCATCTGTCGACATGTTGGATAGACTATAAGAAGGCCTATGACTCCGTGCCACATACATGGCTCATGAGGGTGCTAGAGTTGTATAAAGTTGATGCAACTCTGCGCACCTTTCTGATCTCGTGTATGAGGCAATGGAGTACAGTCCTTCGCTATCCAGGATGTCAGCAGATTCAGAGAAATAGTGAACCGATAAAGATAGAGCGAGGTATATTCCAGGGCGATAGTTTGAGTCCACTTTGGTTCTGCTTAGCCCTGAATCCTCTAAGCACGCTGCTGGAGAATTCAGGTCTGGGCTATCGATTGAGGAGAGGTGGTCAGGTTATATCTCACCTTCTTTACATGGATGACCTGAAACTCTTTGCCCCCAACGATTTGCAGCTGATGGAGCTACTGAAGGTAACTGAAACTTTCAGTAGCGCCATCAGGATGGAATTTGGTGTGGACAAATGTGCGGTCATGCATGTAAAGCGAGGGGAAATTGTGGAATCTGTGGGAACCCAGCTCTCAGATTCCATAAACCTTAGATCCCTCTCAGCAACCGAAACCTACAAATATTTGGGGATGTCGGAAGCGCTGGGCATCAATGTTGCTGACATGAAGCAATCGTTGAAGGAGCGCTTCTTTGGCCGCCTGAAAAAAGTATTTAATAGTCTTTTATCAGGCGGAAACAAGGTGCGTGCTTTCAACGGTTGGGTCATGCCGGTTTTGATGTACTCTTTCGGCATACTCAAATGGACTCAAACAGAACTGGACGCCCTGGATAGGAAGATCCGTACATTGTTAACGGCATTTCGTATGCATCACCCACGTTCTTCGGTCATGAGATTGTATATCCCTCGGAGTTGTGGAGGTCGAGGCTTTTTAAACGCCAAGACTCTCCACAATCGCGAGATATGCAGTCTCAGGGAATATTTTCTAGAATCAGACGTGGGAATGCATCGAGATGTGGTTGCAGTGGACAAAGGCCTCACCCCGCTCTCCTTGGCTAAAGAGAACTGGCGCAAACCTGTAGTGCTTGACACTAACGACCGCAAGGAGGTATGGCAGAGTAAGGAGCTTCACGGACGCTTTTTCCGGGCCCTACATGGACCCGATGTAGATCAATCAGCGTCCGTAGCTTGGCTACGTTTCGGGGACCTCTTTGGAGAAACCGAAGGTTTTGTCTGTGCAATTATGGATGAAGTTATGATGACGAATAACTACCGGAGATTTATTGTGAAGGATGGTACGGTTGACATATGTCGGGCATGCCACCGTCCGGGTGAATCAATTCGACACATTATCTCCGGGTGTTCTCGTCTAGCTAACGGAGAGTACTTGCATAGACACAACCTTGTAGCCAGGATTATCCATCAGCAACTTGCTCTAAAGTACAACCTTGTGGAATCGGAAGTGCCGTACTACAGGTATGAGCCCGACCCAGTTCTTGAACATGGCAATATCACATTGTACTGGGATCGCTCCATCATCACTGACAGGACTATTGTTGCTAACAAGCCTGATATAGTGGTGGTGGATCGATCAGAGCGGCGCGCAATGATTGTTGACATAACAGTCCCGCATGATGAGAACCTCGTGAAAGCCGAGAAAGATAAGCAAATCAAGTATATTGACTTGGCTCGCGAGGTTGTCGACATGTGGGACGTGGACTCAGCAATCATTGTGCCGATAGTCGTTACAGCCAATGGCTTAATTGCTAAGAGCCTCGACCAACACCTGAGAAGGCTCTCGTTAGGCAGCTGGATCAAGGGCTTGATACAGAAAGCGGTACTCCTGGACACGGCTCGTATTGTTAGGAGGTTCCTTTCTCTGGAGCCCTGACCGCCGGTAGCTTGGATCCTGTTCCCGATACCGGTGGGCTACTATTTTTATATTTTTAAATGTTTTTTTTTTTTTTTGTTTAAGAAATATTTAAAAATGTAATTTTATGTAAAGAAATCAATAAATGGACAATACAATCAAAGGTATCGGATACGTCCCGAAATTAATTACAAGGAATAATACACTGTGGTTTCGATAATATTACTAAGGCGGATTCTCTCACTACAATTAAAGAATTAAGCAGACGTGGCATATCAAAGCATTTTTATGACGTAAATATAAAAAAAAAAAACTCTTGAGAGGTGTCAAAGGACACCCGGATGGAAAGAAGTTATTATTTATTGTGTACAAAAAGCCTGTATACACTTAACAAAAATAATCGTCGCGACACCACACTGTCCAATGTAAAATATAAAGAGGACTGTTGCAGCTAATAGCAGCGTATCCAATCTTGTGAAAACTAGTTTGTTTCTCTGTACTCCAGGTTGTGTTGATTTTTGGTTACTTTATGGAGTTTGTAACAATGAGCGAAACATAATTTTGGAATTACTCAGATAAATTACTCTTCGCAACGTTACCGTCGCGTTTTTTGGCAACAGGTATAAATACGCCGTCCTGCTCTATCTTAATATACGGATAGAGCAGGACGGCGTGATTGTCCCTGTTGCCAACAAACACGACGTTAACGAGTCGCAGACGTGACGTTGACGTCGCGTCCAGTGGACGTTAATGCTTGTCACGCGACGAAGTCGCGTCTGCGCAACGTAGACGCTGCGCAAACGTTCGAGAGACGCCGACGCTCGTAAAACGCCAGTGGGATAGCGGCCTTAAGATGAAAGACACAAAAACTAAAATCGACAGATCGTTTATCAACCGAGAAGTTAACAAGTTTGCTGCAAAATAGTAAAAGCCGTCACAAAACTTTTAAATAACAAAACAACTAATCTATACTAATATTATAAAGCTGAAGAGTTTGTTTGTTTGTTTGTTTGAACACGCTAATCTCAGGGACTACTGGTTGGAATTGGAAAATTCTTTTAGTGTTGGATAGTCCATTTCTTGAGGAAGGCTATAGGCTATATAACATCACGCTACGACCAACAGGTGCTGAGCAGCGTGGGTGAAACCGCGTGAAACAGCTAGTTGGAAAATAAAGTTTCGGGTATACCTCTTGCTACTTATTTCTAAGGTTAATTTTTTGGCAGATATGTAATCATCAAATAACTTCCCCCGCTCTGGTCGGAGCGGGAAGGAGTGTCAGGCTTTTACGGGCCTGTTAGTCTAGTGGTTAGTGGCCCTGACTGCTGAGCCGGAGGTCGTGGGTTCGATTTCCACCCAGGACAAACTTTGTGTAATTAGCATGATTGTTTGTTCTGTCTGGGTGTGATTTATCTATAATTTGTATGTATTTATAAATTATATAAGTATGTATATCAGTTGTCTGGTTACCATAACACAAGCTCTGCTTAGCTTGGGATCAGATAGCCGTGTGTGAGTTTTCCCAAGATATATTTTTACGGACTAAAACCCATCCATGTCCATTTTTTTGCCTTTGGTTTTCATGGGCCGCGGTATCTCTTTCCAACAACCTGCGATCCCAGCAGACAGTGGCCCTGGCAGGCCCCACTACTTCACTGACATCTCTTAGAGGCGCGCGTGGAAAGCGAACGCACCGTCATGGCACGGCTAGTACCTATAACTTCCATTCATTAACTTAAGTAATACCTACGTGATCATCTACCTAGCCTTTTCCCAACTATATTGGGGTCGGGTTCCAGTCTAACCGGATGCAGCTGAATATAAGTATTTTACATGGAGCGACTGCCTATCTGACCTCCACAACCCAGTTAGTACTGGGTAATACGATACCTCTTGGTAACACTGGTTATCAGACTTTCGGAACACTGACTATGTGTAACGACTGTCAAAGATCTTTAAATGATCACGTAATACCTACGTGATAAGGCAATATTAAAATATACACTTGATCTAGTTTCTTTTTTATTCACTGTTATATTATCTTACACAAAGTTAAATTCTTTCATTTTCAAGTTCTACATAGATTAAATATCTAACTTAATTAGTTCGGTCTTAGTCATTTATAAGAATCTTGAGCTAAGTAGCTTCTTCTTTGTCGTTTCTATACGAAGGAATTTTGCGAACTTATCGAAGTAGGTACAATTTCTGTTATCAAATTGCTATTTCCATCACCAATTCATCACATATCAATTACATTTTTAAATATTCTAATATATAAAATTCTCGTGTCACAGTTTTCGTTCCCATACTCCTCCGAAACAGCTGGACCGATTTAAACGAAATTTTGTGTACATACCGGGTAGGTCTTAGAATCGGCCAACATCTATTTTTCATACCCCTAAGTGAGCAGCGAGTGAAACCGCTGGGTACAGCTAGTTTCTTAATAAAAACAGAAAAAATAGTCATTCAACATTTGAAAAAAAATTAAAATTGTTAGTTTTTTTTTTATAATGATTCTTTTTGTGTTTACTTGTGGCAAGTGATACCCCGGAACATAAAGGGCAAAAGAAGTAACACGCCGTGGGTTTTATACAGTGAAAGTTTGACACTCCCCCCCAGTTCTCTCAGAGGGTGTAGTTATTTGATTACTTCCCATGCGCATAAAAAAGGTACCGTATTATCCAGTGCTAACTGGCTTCAGATAGGCAGTTACTCCATTAAGTTTCCTGGTATTCAACTGCATCTGGTAAGACTGGAAGATAACACCAACACCTTTGGGAAAACACAGTCTGATGGACCTTTTGTAAAAAATAAAATAAAAAAAACGTTGCCCATACTAGGAATCTCCTATGTATCGTTTACAAACACTCACATACACAAACAGCCAGACCCGAAACAATCATTTGTAGGCCATAAAAATGTTTCGGAATCGAACCCAAAACAAGCAGCGCAGCAGCCGATCGCTCAGCCACTGCGTCAACCGTGCCGTCGTATTTATTTTGCAGTACCGCGTCAACTCGTGTAATTATAACTTGCAAACTACTAATGTGATCTGTTTTAATAAATTGTGGTTTATGGATCCTAGTTACGCTTCAGTACGCTAAATTAGATTGTTGGCAAATGGAATATTTTATAACTAGATACAGAGAGATATAACAGTAATTAATAACACAACATTAAAATCCTTACATTAATATTATAAAAGCAAAAGTGAGTTTGTTTGTTAGCTCTTCTCGCCTAAATGGTCAAATCACTTTTGATGAATTTTGGTACAGAGATAGTTGGGACCCAGGAGACAGGCAAAGCAATTTTTTTTTTTAATCGTGGTTTATAAATAAAAGTGGGGAGAACTTGCTATTACAAATCAATAAGGCGCAAGGGCAACAACTGCAGGTAGCAAGTACTTTTTTTTTCGGGTGGGACATAGGGGGGAGTGTCAGACTTTTACTGACTAAAACCTACCCATGTTCCTTCTTTGCCCTTACGTTCCGGAGCCGCGGTATCTCTTTCGAACAACCCGCAACAGCTACCTATATACCTACCTACCTATATAACGCGAGCAAAGCCGCGGGCAAAAGCTAGTAACATATAAAACCAAAGTACCAACCACGCTCATCTTTTTAGGCCATATCCAGCAACATAGCTTCGTATAATTTTATCGGAGTCAGTATGCCGCTCAAATTACAAGACGAACGTTGCAAATTGAAATGAGTCGACGAGCAACGCTTGAGAGTTCCCACTTTTATATTTATCCTGCCTACTATCTGTTTAAGTGCATAGTGATTTTATTTATGAATCATATCTGAAGAAGCTCGCGATTATACAATACTAGCTTCCGTCTGTGACTTCGTCCGTGTGGCATAGTTACTTTGGGCTAACGCTAACTTTAACCTGCGCAATGATCGAAAACAAATGATCTTTCTCTCCCCTTTTCTTCCCTCTTTCTCCCCCTTATCTCACTTTAGCCTATGTCTGTCTCCAGGGTGCCAACTATCTCTCTACTTGTACACCTACATTCTGGCAAATAAATTATTCTTTTTGGAACGAAGTTCCTTATCGCGCGTTGTGTAAGGTACACTTTTTGCTTTAGTAAGCTATTGTAAGCTGTGCAGCGTCGCATGTTTCTCTGTCTGTCTGTCTGTCTCTCTCTCTCTTATAGAAAGCAAGCCAGATATTTTCATTTCTATAGGAACTTCGTTCCATCCGGGTGTCCCTTGACACCTCTAATTTTTTTTTCCTCATACGTCCGCCAAATATCAGAAAGATAAAAAAAAACCTATTTGAACCAACAATGTCGGTACCGCAACCAAACATAGACAGACTTTTTGGTTACATTTCCCTATCATAGACAATGGATTCAATTTACGTTTTGTTTTTGCACTTAGTCTTTTCGTTAGAATTTTCCACTCGACCCTACCAAGAAAATCGTATTCAATTTACGTACAAAAAACACACTGTTTTTCCCTCGAAGAAATAACTGTTCTTCCAATCTCTGTTCTGCCAATAGGATCAATTTGAGGAATAAATTGGTCCTGACATTGAGCCTCTAATATCCGATTACTGGTCATCACTTTGCTAAAAGAAATGTAATAAATAAAAAGAGTAGGTATTTATTGATAATATTACATGTTTGTCGGAGATAGGAAGAGCCTATAACCCAATAAGAGTGAGTAGTGTTTCTAAAAGAACTAAAAGGAATCGGTACTATTCAGAATCAAAGCTTTTCAGGATAGGGCGAAAAAAGATTGAGTGAGTTTTTCTCGATTCTTTTAGTTTTCATTTAAACTGACAAAACAAATGTGACTTAAAAAGTTATGGATCTGAATGTTGATGGACGAAGGACGAGAGGAAAGCCAAAGAAAAGATGGATGGATTGCGTAAGGAATGATGTGAAGAAGCAAATGTGACTAAAAGAGTGATGGATCTGAATGTTGATAGACGGAGAGCGAGAGGAAAGCCAAGGAAAAGATGGATGGATTGTGTAAGGAATGATATGAAGGAGGAAATGTAACTAAAAGAGTGATGGATCTGAATGTTGATGGACGGAGAGCGAGAGGAAAGCCAAGGAAAAGATGGATGGATTGTGTAAGGAATGATATGAAGGAGAAAGGAGTAAATGATGCCGTGACGTCTGATAGGGGAGAATGGAAGAAGAAAACGTTTTGTGCCGACCCCAAATAGAATGGGACAAGGGCAGGAAAATGATGATGATTACTGACAAAACTTTTTATACTGTTATTCGGCTTAGTCTGCACCCAAAAATATTGGTTCGGCTTCAATTTGACCTGGAGATAGGTTAGTACCAGTTTTCTGGAATTTATTAATTAAATAATTTTAGACTTTTCAACAATGTAAGTATTTGTTTTTGTGTAAAATAAAATAAAATTAATTATAAAATGTTACGCCACAGACTACCTACAGTACTGTTTCTCCTCTATTTAAATCCATCCAAAGGTTGTCTTGAAAAGATCGCTTTTAGCGATAAGACCGCCCATTGTGTCACCCTATTTATAAGTTTGTCTAGTGTTAATTTTGTTACTTGTATGGTGTACATAATTAAGAATGTTCTATGTATCTATCTATCAATCAATGAGTACGCCATTAGGTTATAATTTGTAAATGATAAATGATGTATATTTTGCAAGTAGGTTTTCACAAACACTTTAACACGTCATTTTTTTTTTAAACTAGATGAGGCCCGTGTTTCGTACCCGACTACTCTGAGAAGAAACAGCCGAAACAAACTCAGAGGTCATAGTCTCTTTTAAAGTCCAGACAAAAAAATCTTGGTCAACTTACATGACGACTATGCAGATAGTGTCCGAAATGGTCTTTTTAAGAAAGCACCACACAGATTGAGTGGACCTGTCCAGTCAGTGCAAGCATTTGTCAGTTATCGTGTAGCTCAACTCATAACCCATGTACATTACTGACTTAAGTCTAAGTGCCTCATTAATTATAGGGAAACACAGCATGCACTACATGATGCACAGATAATCCTTACTAATATTATAAAAAACGAAAGTGAATTTGTTTGTTTGTTACGCCTTCACGCCTATATAGCTAAACCGATTTTGATAGGGGATCTGTACCCTATACCTACCTTTTGTTTGTTTTTTTTTTGTGAAATATTAATAATTCGTTAAATAATTGACCTCTATTCTAACATGATTATTGTATGCTAAAAGGGCGGTACATAGCTAATCTATTTAAATATTTAAGAACTGTTTTATGTACAAAGATATAATCCACAATAAAGATTGATGATTGAGTTGACTTGCAAAATGCATGTGTTTGTTGACGCATGTCACGGCTTATGCTAATTTCGAAGTACCTCAACCATGTGCCGACATTTGACCTAGCGGTACGGGTTACCCATTTTCGGTTAACCGCTCCATTAGTCAGTTGGTTAAGTGGGTTCGGTTTCCGGGGTCATAAAATACTATGAGAATGTTTTGAGTAATAAGTGATTATTTTTAAAACATTTGTTATTATTTAATTTCAAGAAAAAAAGAACGGGAACAAAGAATGGCCGTGGACGAAGTGGGTCTTCCTTTTTATGTACGCTTTTGCCCGCGGCTTTGCTCGCATTAAATTTGGGGTAACACAGTTCCCATTTCCCGATTTTCAGGTACCTGCTACATGTAGTTTTTAGTCTTGCGCCTTTTTTATTGTAATAGCAATGCTAAGTTTTACCTTTTTCTTCGATCTTTCTCCCTTTTTTCTCACTTAGCTTATTATGTCCGTCTCCAGGGTCTCAACTAACTCTATACCAAAATTCATCAAAATCCGTTTTTGCCATTTAGGTGTGATGGACCAAAAAGATACTTAATGAGAGTTAATTATTAAATAAAGTAAAATAAAAAAAACTAGGAAAAAACAGACTATAAACGAGCATCAAAAAACTCGTCTTCAACGCCGTCAGCTGGTAATGTACAGACGCCTGCAGGTCAAGCTACCCGAAACTGTCAATTTTTCCTAATGAACCTTGAACCTAATACTTTAGAAATAAAGTCGAAAATCTATCGAAGAAATCTGACAGATTGTAGTAGCTTGATGTGCAGGCGTCTGTACCCAAGAGACTGGCCGTGTTGCCACGTTGTATGGCGACACTTACCCTGTGGCCAGGGTTCAAGCCAGCCCTTGAGTCATGAGAAGCGTCAGCAAAACTATTTAAGGTTTAAAAAAACTATGAGCATTCGTGCCCCACATAATATAAAATATATCTTTATGAATTGTAACTTATGTGTTATGTCTGATGTTAATTGTAAAGTTTTCATCATTCATTAAAATCCATTCAGTAGTTTTTGCGTGAAAGAGTAACAAACATCCATACAAACAATAACGTTTATAATATTAGTACGAAAAAAGTTTCATCACAATGTTTTCCTCCACCGATGTATGTGATTTCATAGATAAACTTTCAAAAAAGAAAGTTCATATGAATTGAAAAATTCCCATTAATACAGTACGGCCAACGAGAAGCGATACCAAATGTAAACAAAACCCATGCTAAAACCCCATCTAAAATGGCCGCCCGAATGTTGGCGAACCCGTCTTAACGTTGTCATGTTTTTGCCGGGAGAACGAGACATTACGACAAAGGCACAAGATGGAAAGAGCTAAATATTAGATTGTCAACGCCACAGTTGTTCTTTAGGTTAATGACCTTTCGTATTGCTTCTCGTTGGCCGTACTGTAGATACTTGCCAAATTTGAACCCAAAACCTCATGCAGGAGAAGTAAGACGCTTAACCGCTAGGCCATCACGTTATGTCGTGAAGATACAAGACATGTCGAATTGAGAACCTTATCTCTTTGTTTTCGTCGGTTCGGGTTTAAATGCCATTCTCACACACACAAGTACAACATCACAGTAACATAAAGCCAGAGTGCGGCGTGACCTAATTATGGCACTTATATAATACAAGTGTACAGCAAACAGAGCAAATGCGTGCCGTAAGACCATTGAACTGGTGCGAGTGACCTCTTACGTGTAAAAATGTCCACTTAGAATGTACTGAGGGTGGCCGCGTCCCCCTCTTTGAGGAGTGGCTGGAGAGGCGCCATGGCGTCCTCGCCTACCGCCTGACGCAGGTCCTCAATGGACGCGGAAGTTTCGGGAGGTTCCTGCACATAATCGGGCGGGAGGAAACGCTCGGGTGTCACCATTGTGACGATCGCCCGGAGGACACGGTGGAGCACACAGTGGCGATCTGCCCAGCTTGGGTGGAGCACCGCCGTGCCCTCGTAAAGGCGATTCTCGAGAGAGGGAATAGGCCCGGCCACCGTAGATGCGGGCCTGTGGACGGTGAGCAATGGGTAGCTCACCGTCCGTCCGTCTATTAACGACAGGCCGTGTCGACGGCGCGTTTGTGTTTCACGCGCGCCTCAAAGAGATGTCAGTAAAGCAGAGAGGCCTGCCTGCGCCAACGCCTGCCGGAGTCACGGGTTGTTCGAAAGAGATATATCGCAGCTCCGGAACATAAAAGGCAATGGAAGGAACATAGGTGGGTTTTAGTCAGTACAAATATGACACACCTGAAGATATTTGATGATTTCCCAGAAAAAAAAAAATACTGTTGAACTGGACGACCTCTTAGTCAGTAGAAGTCTAAACTACCCTTCACTCCGCCCAGAGCACCCAGAGCAGGGGAAATTATTTTAAGATTTCTTATGACCAAAAATAAAAAGATTTAGTAATGATGTACTGAGAGTAAATTTGAATCGAATCTTTAAGGGCTAAATAATTATAAGCACTCCGTAAGTAGATACCTCCAGAAAACTGCACAAAAACGACTTGCGCGGTGTCTTAAGTTGAAACAGCCCGCGAAATTCAATTTTTCTACGCTTTTTTTACATTTTGTATGTCGGTGTCTAGTTGTACAGACGCCTGCACATCAGCATACTACAATCTGTCAGATTTCTTTGACAGATTTTCGACTTTATTTCTAAAGTATTAGGTTCAAGGTTCATTGGGAAAAAATTACAGTTTCGGGTAGCTTGACCTGCAGGCGTCTGTACGTTGATAAAAATGTGATATGATTTTTTTTTATTAAATATTTAGTTCAATTAAATTCTAAAACAGGAACGAAACAACCAAGATTTACATAGTTAATGTATAACTTTACTAAAGCTAAATAAACATAGTGATATTGTGAACAATCAAAGCTAGCTGCTAATTAAAACGACTTAATTATACACCGTTATGTAAGTTAACATTTAATTAAATGGTTGAAATTAATTGATGGGAATATTGTTCAGTACTGATTAACTATCTGGAATGGATTATTAAATACCTCTTCAATAATAACTGCCGCTCTGGTCGGGCTTAAGTTGGTCCGCTCTTTGCTTATCGAGTTTCCTCCATGCCTCGGAAAGCACGTTAAGCCGTGTTGGTCCCGGTTGTCATTTGTAGACGGACGAACGGTGAGCTACCATTTCTCACCGTCCACATCAACGGTGGTCGAGAGTCGTCTCGTGGTATCCGACGCCAGGAACGTCACCCGCGACTGCTGAGTTAGTTTGAGGTTCTCTCCCTCAAACGTCAATCCCTCCTTCGCTAGTATAACTTCATCCCAGAAGGAGGCCATCACTTCCCTCGCGACATGGCTTACAAGTTTTGTTTAGGATACTCGGAAGAAATCTGTTTGTTTGAACTCCTAGTGTGACGATCACGCATCGTGTCATCGTACGATCGATAGTTAGTTATGACGACACCTTCCTTTCCAAATTTCGAATATTTTTGTTTAAGAAATAGTTGTTTTTTATCGCAATTTCTAAAGTTTATTTTATTATCTACCAAACTAAACCCGGGTTAGTTTTATATTTTTTTAGGAGACCGAAACCGGGTTTCGATGGTCTATACCAAACATCACTCAAACATTACTACAGAATTCTAGGGCAATGAAAGTTATTTGAAATCATTTAAACATTTAGGAATGTGTCCATAAATTATGTATAACTAGGTGCGCCCGCGTGATATCGAAAAAGTATCCTGTGTGCTATTCCAGACTATAATTTACCTCTGTGCCAAATTTTAACAAGATCCGTTCAGCCGTGACGTGAGCCGTTTGACGTGAAAGAGTAACAAACATCCATACATCCACACATCCATCCATCCTCACACATTCGCATTTATAATATTCGTAGTATTGCCGTCACCAAAAAACCTGCCTCTGCACAGTTATGTATTTTTTGTTGCAAACGAACGAACTGTCACTAACATTTAAAACTAATTACAAGAATCCTAAAAGCAATAAGAAACCAAATAAAGCCCGTTCTAAAAAAAACCTTATCACTGAACCCGACAGTCGGATTTCAAATGACAGTGTAAATAATACAACAAAATATCTACAACAGGAATATGGCGGCGATATTAGAAATGTTATCTAGACTTGTAATGTGGAACGAATGTCGTCGGCAAATGTAACACTTGTCATGTTATGTCGACGCTGTGAAATATGTCACATAAAGGTTAGTTAACATGCAGAGAGGCCTGCCAGGGTCACCGCCTGCCGGGGTTGCGGGTTGTTCGAAAAAGATACCGCGGCCCCGGAACATAAAGGAACATAAAGGACAATAGAAGGAACATGGGTGGGTTTTAGTCAGTACAAGTCTGACACTCCCCCCGCTCTGGCCAAAACGGGGGAACTTTCTGACGATTCTTACAGGGCGGACAGCAGCAAAAGAGAATTGAAATCACGAGGTTGGATATTAAAAGCTTCGGTTTAAATGTACGAAAGCCTAGCTATGTTTTGGACATGATTAGCACCCATGCAAGATAACTAAAAGTTGACTAATTATAAATTTGTTCCTGCGAAAACAACAACATCTTTAAATCGATTTATCCTTACTATCCTTACTAATATTATAAAAGCGAAAGTGAGTTTGTTTGTTCACGCTTTAATGGCTAAACCGATTTTAAAGAATGTTGGTACAGAGGTAGTGAGGAACCAGGAGGCTAATTATTATTATAAAAAGTGGGATGTGAGTGAGAAAGAGGGAAGAAAAGAGAAAACTTAGCGTTGCTATTACAAATCAATAAGGCGCAAGGGGAACTGTGTTACCGCAAATTTAACGCGAGCAAAGCCGCGGGTAAAAGCTAGTACTAAATAAATAACTCAACTAAGTTATAAATGTTATAGTAAAAACTTGATTTAGAATTAAATCGCTAATTGTTAAAAAATTAACATTTTGTTTTTCTTTCCTCGAACTATTTATCAATATGCATATGTATAAAAGCGAAAATCACCGACTAATTCATCACAAAATCTCAGAAACTACAAGTACTTATAGTACGGCCAACGAGAAGCGATACGAAAGGTCATTAACCTAAAGAACAACTGTGGAGTTGACAATCTAATATTTAGCTCTTTCCATCTTGTGCCTTTGTCGTAATGTCTCGTTCTCCCGGCAAAAACATGACAACGTTAAGACGGGTTCGCCAACATTCGGGCGGCCATTTTAGATGGGGTTTTAGCATGGGTTTTGTTAACATTTGGTATCGCTTCTCGTTGGCCGTGCTATAGTCTGTAATTTTGCATTGGGGAGTAAGTAAGTGAGGATTCAGTAAGTAATGTATCAAAATTCAACCCCTTTTTTGCGGATGAGAAATCATGAAATGACTTCCCCCTCTCTGGGCGGAGTGGAGGAGGAGTGTCAGACTTGTATTGACTAAAACCTATCCATGTTCTTTCTTTTGCCCTTTAAAATTCAACCTCTAAGGGGGGAAATAGGGTGTAATTTTCTATGGGAGGACGCGCTTCCTTTGCTGAGTTGACTTGAAATTTTGCATAAACATTCTGTCACGAAATAAAATTAATCCTACTAATATTAATTTATAATATAATATAAGCGAATGTTTGTGAGGATGGATGGATGTTTGTTAGTCTTTCACGTCAAAACGTACGAACGGATCTTGATGAAATTTGGCACAGAGGTAGATTTTAGTCTAGAATAACACATAGGACTGTTTTTTTTTTCAATACTATGCGTGAGAAGCCGCGGGCGCCAGCTAGTTCACTAAAGTAACATCACGCTACGACACTAAAGAGATAAGCAGCAGAT
Organism: Ochropleura leucogaster; assembly: GCA_958449745.1. Lineage (NCBI taxonomy): Eukaryota > Metazoa > Arthropoda > Insecta > Lepidoptera > Noctuidae > Ochropleura > Ochropleura leucogaster. Next base: position 2,456,496 of record OY288220.1, on the reverse strand, counting down.
GAAACCGCTGAGCACAGCTAGTATATTTGCCCGCTGTTGGCAGCACTGTTTGTTTTCATCAACTCTGGTATTTGTATCGGTTTTATTAGTTCTAACAATAAACTGATATTTAGTTAATCTAATAATTGTATCATTCTTTGATGTTACAAGCCGTCTCATATAATATTTATTTTACTTACTGGGTAAGTTAAATAATAGCTTATTTATTTATTCGTTTAAGAACCTCCCACACAATACATACACAAAATATTATTATATAGTGGACAACATATAATATTTTTCTTATTAGTGTACTCCTTCACTTATAGGAGACCACAAAATTCACAGTAAAATTAACAACAAATAAATTAATTAAGATTGACATCAGAAAAATAATTGAAACGTACGAGAGTATAAATAAAATATAAATTCATGAAATTATAATTTCTAGCAACAACTTTAATTTTGACACATAATTATAAAATAAAATGTTTTTAATATTCACTAAACTTGCAATAAAAAAATTCAAGACACATGAAAGCAAGCAAATAATACCCGTTATAATTTAATTGTATATTCATATTAATTAATATTTATATGAATCGTATATTCATGTTAAAAATATTTAAATTATACGTTATAATAATATTTTTAACTAACTTCAAAACTTTTACACACCAACTTTTTTTTGATAACACCGAAGTCGATGGCAACAAAGTCAACGAAACCAACAAAACTCACCGACTTCTGGAAGTAAAGTTATTTTCTATTTTTCAGTTTTTTATTTTTGGAAGTCAGTTTTATTTTTATCGACGTGCCAGCTGCCAGCAGTAGTATTTTTAATACGTAACATTATGAATATCTTGGGACAACTCACACACGGCTATCTGATCCCAAGCTAAGCAGAGCTTGTGTTATGGTAACCAGACAACTGATATACATACTTATATAATTTATAAATACATACTTATTATAGATAAATCACACCCAGACACAGAACAAACAATCAAGCTCATCACACAAATTTTGTCCTGGATGGGAATTGAACCCACGACCTCTGGCTCAGCAGTCAGGGCCACTAACCACTAGACCAACAGGCCCGCACATTGATGATTTCTATCGTATAACGTGATTTTCTACTTACCCAAAAATTTAGTTAATTTCGTGCATGCTTCGTTTACACCCTTCCTTAGTCTCCCGTAGTGACAAACAGTAAAACAAAAGCATAAATAATCAAGAATTTTTAACTTACTACTACTGTGAAGGTTTTAATCAAACCTATTAAAGTGCTGGCTGGTTTGCAATGACGTTCGATTACTCAACTTGTTTAACCGTATAGTTCGGTACGGACCCCTTCGGGGGCTCGACATTCAAACCTCCGCTGGCTCGGTACTGGCCCCGAAAGGGGTCGGACATTTAAGTCATATGACCTCCTCATTATTTTTGTAAATATTTTATTTTCTGGTTAAAAAATAATATGGGTGTGCATTCATTAAGATAGTTGAATAAAAACTCATATGTAAACGTCATTAGAAGTTCTTTAATTAGTGAGGAAGTTTCTTAATTAAGTCTTATAAAATCCAAATGCGTAAATTATGATCATCGCCATTTTGATGGCAGTGTAGGTCGACGCTAAAAATCATAAAAAAATAGGTTTTCGGACATTTAAACTCCACATTATTGGGCATGATTAACGTGTCCTTTTATTACGTGAAGAAATCATTCGTAATTGAACTTATATTAGTAGTGGTAATGATACATTTTGAAATCTAAAGTCGAAGTTTCGCGCCAATCGTGCTTGTTTACATTTTTAATTCCACATTATATCTTATATTCACGAATAGATTCTATAACAACTGACACAAATATCATTTCAAATATTATAAATAACATGACAATGCCCAGATCTTATCGTAATTTGCAAAAATAGGACCAATAACACGGATTATTCATAACCACTACTAAATTCACTTTCGAAATTGACGTCCATTTCTTTTTTTTTTTAATTTTGTGATGTGTAAATACGATTATTTCAATCGATTATTTTCTTGTAAATCAATCAACTCGAATAATTAAATTAAGGAATATCAGAAATTGATAGATGAAAATAAAAAAATATTTTGTAATACGTGTAAAATACTATAAATATTGATTATAATATTTTTTACGCCACTAAAACCGATTCAAAAACAAACAGTACAAACTGATCTATGGCTAAATTCGCGTCAATTTTATTTTCAGATAAAAATTCAAAAAAGGAAGGCGCTCGCTGTTCAAAATATTAAAATGTTTATTTGCTATTTTATTAATAATTCGGTTTTGTACCTACTATTTGAATGTGAATTGCAAATAGAAATAAATAAGGTTGAATATAGAACGCGCCAATTATTATGATCTTGGTTAGCACATAAAAAAAAATCAGCTAAGATAAATTACATTTGTTCGACAAAATTGTTTGGTTGGATTAGTTATTTGAAAAGCGTATTCATTCTTTCCTAAAACATGGCTCGTAGGCCAAAGTGTTCTTGGAGTGGAAGCCTTGGGGTAAAAATGGCCCAATGGAGGAAGAGCACAATTGAGATGGAAACACGACACCAAGAAAACTCCTGGTTCAAAATGAACCTGGATTTTTTGATGTCGTGTACCGGGGTTTTTTTGGGTGGGAAATCGTCAAATAACTTCCCCCGCTCTGGGCAAAACGGGGGGGAGTGTCAGACTAGTACTGACTAAAACCCACCCATGCTCCTTCTATTGCATAACCCTGACACTCCCCCCCGCTTCGTCTAGAGCGAGGGAAGTGAGGCGCCTCAAACCAAGCCAGCCACCGCGGGAGACGCTATAGGCATCGGGCGGCGGGCGTCTATATCAATATTTTAGGGCCCCGATGTGTGCGGAGTCCCTGTCCGTCTAAAACAAGGCTCTACTGCGGAGGCATGGCTTTCTAGGTGCGGTACGATATGGTTGTGCCGGCTGGGGTGCCTGACTAGTTACCTACAGAATTAGCATGACCTCCTACAAAAATGGCCGCCATTTTCATTCATCGTCATTCAAGAAAACAACCAAAATCTTTTACCGCGAAACCGTTTGACAGCAAAATGTACAGACGCCTGCAGGTCAAGCTACCCAAAACTGTCAATTTTTCCCAATCAACCTTGAACCTAATACTTTAGAAATAAAGTCGAAAATCTATCAAAGAAATCTGACAGATTGTGGTAGCTTGATGTGCAGGCGTCTGTACCTCAAATCTTGGCGCATAAGAAAATAATTATAGCACAACAAAAAAGCACGTGACAAAATGTTGTTGTCTTTCTTTTCTTATCGATATCATAGATATTTGAACAACTATAATATCAATAGTACTTAAAATAAAATGCATTCTCCATAGGTAAATTCATCAATGGTCTCAAAACTTTTTTTTAAAGTTTACTCCATTTCGATTATCGATTAGGTTGAATGCAACTTTTTAATCGTAATGATGAAACTTAGATTTACGGTCAGCACTAAGAAATGTCATGTTGCAACACAGTTTTTAGTATTTTTTGTCGAGATTTGTATCGTGTTTTATTTTGAATTTATACGTAAAATGGCAAAAATAAGAATGCAGATGGAATGTCAATGTTTTTATTTTGGATTTCCGATTTTATTATCAAAGGATTGTTTGGTGTATGTGCATTATTTCCAGCGTTTTAAAAGTACCTAATTTTTGGAAGGGTGTAATAATATGTATTTTACACACATTTTACAATAGATTGACGCCGTTTTATCGACCTTATGAGGTTTTTGGAAATATAAACCTCAAACTTATCATACGAAACAACCCCTGTGATTTATTTTTAATAACAAAATTGAATGCTGTAAATTGATGAAAATTCTTGAATTTCATGACAGTTCGCGTCACCCCACCGATTCAGCTGATGTGTCATGTGTCAAAATCCTGTCGTGCAGAGTGGTTAAATAAAGAATAGAAAAAAAAAACAGAATGGAATAGCTTTGCAATGATGTGTCATATAACGGTAAAATGATATATTAAAAATATAATCTAAAGTTTGTTATGTTTCTTTTATTACGAAAATACTAAGTCACCATAGTTAATTACTTTTAATTACTAAGTATAACTGAATATTAAAGAAAACGTACCTGATCCAGAGATTGTCTTGGTTGAAACCTGCGAACAATAAAATTAGAATTATAAAGGTATGTAAAGTTATTTGTATTAATATTATATTTATAAGGGTTTCGTTGCCAGAATTGACGGCACGGTTGTTGCAGTGGTTGAAAGATCAACTGCTGCCCTGCGTGTCGCGGGTTCGATCTCCGCACGGAACTTATGTACCTATGGCCTACAGACCGTTGTTCCGGGTCTGGCTGTTTGTGTATGTGAGTTTAAATGTTTGTAAACGCAGCCAAGTTTCAGGAGAAATTCATGTTTAAAAAAAATGTGGAGTACTTATAGAATCACATATCTCTGTCCGTCAGTATGTCACAGACATTGTACCCCTGAAATTGTTGGCACACAGTTCAAGTTGTTCAAAATACGTATAGGTACATACCGTCGCCTTAGAGTGAAAACCTCGGGAATGCATTTTTGCTCAAATTTATTTTATTGCGTTTCTAGGAAGAAAACCTCGCAACGCATATCCTGATTTGACTCATTTGTTCATTCGATACTCATAGCGCCTTCTATGACAGTAAATGAGAACCTCGTAAATACTCGCATCTGTCAGTTTGGCGTAAATACCTTGCAACGAACGTGTCGTTTCTTGTTTCTTATACTATCGAACCGTTCTGGATATAAAAGCGGGTTGAATCTCGATATTAATTAATAAAAAACCATAAAAGACGCCGTACAAAAATTTTACAGTATGCAGTTTTTTCTTCCTCCTGAAAAGTTACCTCTTTTACACTTACGAGGTTTTCACTCTAAGGCCATACGTGGTTACTGTTTGTAGCCTAGGTTAATGTCCCACCCATAAAATACGACGATAAATAAAAAAACTAGTACTATCAATTTGTAGGATCATTTAAACTTGTCAAAAATCCAAAGATTTAAATTTGAAAAATATAAAAAAATATATAAATAGCGTACAAACCGGTGACATTTTATAGAACACGACTTTTAAATAGTTTTTTTTTTTACTTTTGTTTATTCGGAAAACTTACAGCTAACGGCAAATTATGAGTTTTCAATGTTTTTGTTTTATTGTTATTTTTTTTCCCGTCACCTCAAAAGGAAAATAAGTAAACCCTTATTGGAACACTTTCATGCCCATCTCTATGTCTGTCTCTCACCCTTAACACGCGCAAACGAGAACGCGTAGAAGTATCAAATTGAAGTTAAAACCTTATACTCAAGTCTGAGATCTCTCACAGCTGTGAAAAAATTAATCCTCTAAGCCTACGTAGTCAAAAGATATGCCCGTTTGTGTCGCAAGTTACGAAACCGTCCGTGCGCAAGTACGATTTTCACTTAGTCGGTTTTTTGGAGTTTTTAAGACTTATAGCTTCGTAATCTTATCTCAGAAGTTAACCAACTTACAAAAGTACATAATGCGGACATTTTATGTGTTCCGGATAGGTACGTGGGTGACGTCGACAGCCACGCTTGCTGGTGGTGCAACGCGCGCGTAACAATCTGTTAGGCGCGTTGCCCACACGACCAACAGTCAAGGCGCGGGCGCATTAAGGCGTTGTACAAAGCAAACACTTCGTAAAACGTCTAGATTTTTGTCGCAAAGTTAGCCGTATCTGTACATGCCACTAGCCGAACAAAATTACCGTGTATAGTTCAATACATAAAGTTAAGATTTAAATGAAATCAGTTTACAAAAGTGGTCTAGTACTAAGAAAAAAAATGTTTAAAAAGACCAAGGAAAAAATTTTTTCGCCTCGACGTTCTCAATTTTTTCGGCGACAACCATCAAATTTTTCAAACACGGAGCTGTATTTTTTATATTCAATAAAAACTGCAAAATGACCTACATTTTGGCGGACATGATATTCAAATAAAATCAAACACCGAAATATTTTCGACCTTATTTCTATTCTTTCGATGCAATGCTGTCGTGTACTTGTGTCAGACCATGCCTAGTATCATGCAGCTAGCCTCACTTTCGCGAATACCTAAAGATTAGCTTATTGCCGCGCCTTCATCGCCCACAAGATCAACAGTCGAGGCGCAGGCACATAAGAGGCACGCCGCAACAAGATTTTCTTTACAATACGGTATTACACCCATTTTTAAAAAGTATTTCATTTTGATCCTAGGGTCCTAATAAACCACCAAAAAAAACAAAAAAATAATATTCAAACGATAACTGCCATAAAACTGCATTTCAATTTTACAATTTCTATGTTCGCGCGTAAAATCACAAAAACGCTTGACGCCATGTTACTCTGTGGTCATGACGTCAGTTGATGACCAACTGACGTCATGACCTGAGTAAACAAATGCGCTGTTATTAGTCTTTCTGTTTAGTTGTATTTTTCACTATAGTTTATGGTATTATTATATGGTAGTATTTATGTCTTCCATGGTATGATTACTATTATTTCAATAAAAATTAAAATGTAAAGTTTTAAAATACTAAAATAGTAATAGTTGCTCAGTTGACAGTTGTCACTTTTTGTTCTCATGACCATATGACGTAATAATCATGGCGGACACTGTTTCGCGTAGTAAAAGAACAGACTAAAAAAAGTGAAAACTTTGAAATCAATTTAAAAATTTATTTAGTTATTTTATTAACTAAATTTAACATTTTCCGACTGCTTGTTGCCTAAACTATCTGAATTGTATATTTTTATAATTTCTTTCATATAGAGTAAAATACCCTATTGTCGTGTGGGCGACGCGCCTTAGTGGAGGTTCCAATGACGCGCGCAATTCGTACTCTCAACCACATAGCGAGTGACATGATATGTTTGTTTGTTCTTTGAATGAGTTCACAAATGTTGCATTATTTGTAATTAGTTACAAAACTTAATTAACCGTATTATTGTTATTGTGTACACTATCGCATTAGGTCGCCTGAGGATAGTCGTAAGATGGAAAATAAATAAATAAATAAACTTACTGTTCGAAAATATGAGACGTTTCATTTTTAATGTCATTTTGAAAATCAAACCGTGGTTTCCAAAATGGCGAAATTTCTGATATTTTTTTCTGATTTCTCTATGTATTTTAAAAAAACTGACTTGAAAAAAAACATGTTTACTTAAGACAACCGCCTAGTTCCCTGATGTTTAAACTAATAAAATTTTCTTTTAATGCTGCTATTAACGTACGCGTAAAATTGTCGTATGTATTTTGTTCCAATAGAGATTATATATTTTGCAACGTTTATTCAACATTTTACCAAGGAGTTACTTATTCCAAGGAATTCTTATTGCAAAAATTCGTACTTGTACGATTTATTTCCCTAAAAAAAGAAATAAAAACAACTTTAAATCTATCTTACATTATTTTAGAACACAAACATGCCAATATAAAAAAAACCCTTATAAAATATACGGACTTTTCCTTCAAATTATGCAAAATTTTCGCAAAGCCATAATTCGCATCTTAGACGATAATTTCCTTAGCGAACATCAAATATTTTCAACACTCATTAAAACAACTAAATTAAGTACTCAATGTACCTAAGTGCTTCAGTCTAATAAAAGTCAAGCATAATTACATTAATCAAAAGATGCTTAAATGAAGACTCTTTAAAGCCGATATTAGCGGCTCTGTAGTACGTGAATCTTTGACATATCGACCCTTTTTTTGTCAGATGTAAGTTCATGAAATAGCTTCTTTGGCTGTGGGCGGGGTGGAAGGGAGTGTCAGACTTTTACTCACTCAAAACTTACCTATGTTTCTTCTTTTGCCCTTTGCTTTCCGGATATCTCTTTTGAGCAACGCTAGCAGGACCCTCAACCAATTGAACTGACATTTTGCAAACACATTTAGTTTTGGTGACAATACTTTATAATATAAAAATCCTCAATCATTAATAGCACGGACATGAAACTTTGTATAAACTTCCGATATTGATAGATAAACCTTATTCTTATATTGATACTAGCTTTTGCCCGCGGCTTCGCTCGTGTTAAATACGGGATAACACCATTCCCTTTTCCTGATTTACAGGTACCTGCTACCTGTAGTTTTTACCCCTGCGCCTTATTTATTGTAATAGCAATGCTATGTTTTCCCTTTTCTTCCCTCTTTCATTTTTCACTTTTTTTAAACAAAAGTTAGCCTTTGTCCGTCTCCAAGATCCCAACTATCTCTGTACCAAAATGAATCAAAATTGGTATAGCCATTGAGGCGTGAAGACGTAAAAAACAAACAAAGAAACTGATACTTTTACTTTCGCTTTTAAGTATAATATAAGTAAGGATTATTTTTGCTTTCTTAAAAATAGAAGTTTTATTAATTTTCAGGTACAAATTATGATTCCGGTACCTTTTAAAGATTTCGTACCTCAAAAGGAAAACCTTACAGAATCACTTTGTTGACCATCTGTCTGTCTGTCAAAGCCCTTAATCTCAGTAATGCGTAAATGTATCAAGTTGAAATTAATACTATAAACTCAGGTTTATAGTCCTATAAAACTGTAAAAAAATCAACCCTTTAAATCTATGCAGTCAAAAGATATCGCTATTCATGTTTCAAGTTTTTAAAGCAGAGCTGCGCCAAGCAAAAAAGGTTTTTTTTATTAATCTTGGTGATAGTATCACTCGTGCACAACCCAGTGACAAACAGTTTTACAGCGTCACCGCCCAAACATCTGTGGTGCAAACCCAGCTTTATAATCGAATATTTGCAAAAAGCCTAACGACTTGACGGGGCACATTAGGAAGATCGGCCCAAAAAAAACGGGACATTTTTCTGCTATTGAATGCTTTGACCTGCCCATGTTTTATACAAATTGTAGATAAGGTGTAGGGTGACTCAACTAAAGGACAAAAATGACACTGTGCTTGCGAATTTTTTATCATTGCAGAAAAAACGAAATGGAGTTGGCTTTTTTTGCAGATGGGAAATCATCTAATAACTTCCGGGGGAGTGTCAGGCTTTTACTGTATAAAACCCATCCATGTTGACGGCACGGCTTGGACTGCGTGTCGTGGGTTCGATTCCCGCAACAAATATTTGTGTATAATCTATACTAATATTATAAAGCTGAAGAGTTTCTTTGTTTGTTTCTTTGTTTGTTTGAACGCGGTAATCTCAGGGACTACTGGTTGGAATTGGAAAATTCTTTTAGTGTTGGATAGTCCATTTCTTGAGGAAGGCTATAGACTATATAACATCACGCTACGACCAACAGGTGCTGATCAGCGTGGGTGAAACCGCGTGAAACAGCTAGTTAGTGTAATATGCAGAGTGCATCGTTGACGGCTTTAACAAAGTGTTCGTTTACACTGCAAGCCAACAAAGTTGGGTCCGAAAAATAGACTGTCCCAATTTCTTTCACCATAATGGTCGTCGTACCAAACCAATGTATTGACATCAACACACAATACCCAACATGACTCCAAGTCAGCTTTTGAATACAACTTTCACCTTTGCCCATTCGCTATTTTATTTTGAAACAGTGACCTTTATTCTTGACCCTATAAGGTTGATGTTACAGCTTAAATAACCGTGTAAGGGTACCTACGTCAGTCAATTCAATATAATGGTACAATACGTATTGATAATGTTGAATAGAGAGTTTTAAAAGGTCATGTAATGTTAACATTGTGACCTGGTGTTTCTGATTTCTATAATGGTCTTTTGGATGGGAAAATTTCATGTTCGAAAACATTGCTTAGTTAGTGACAAAGGGTCCATATTGTCAAATATAGTGCATTGTTAGCAGATAACACAAATAATGTAGTGCAAAGAAAAGTGGGCAAGAGCCAGTCAATCCCGCACCCCGAGTGCTTTTTTTAAACGTTGCTCCACACTAGGATTTTTTCCTGTATCGTGGGTGCGTTTACAAACATTTAAACTCACATACACAAACAGCCAGACCCGAAAGAACTATCTGCAGGTCATACCGTGCGGAAATCGAACCCGAGACACGCAGTGCAGCAGTTGATCGTTCAGCCACTGCGCCAACCGTGCTGTCACACCGGCCTCATCTAGTTTTATATAGAAAGACGTGTAAAGGTGTTTGGGAAAACCTACTTGCAAAATAAACATCATTTATACTTAATTTAACAAATTGTATACAATTAAACAAAAAAATATCTAACTTAAGAGATTAACAGGCTGATTATAATTTTCAAAAAACGAATCCATACTACTAAATTAAAAACAAACTCTTTTCGGTGCAGCATTTTCCACAAAATGAACACATAATTACATCATTCTGTATAAAATTGCTTCACGGGAGATGCTATCCCGGCGAATGCATTGATCCGATAAATGAGCTTGTTTAACTACTAAATTATCTGCCTGGAAACAGGTTAGCTGGAAAATTATGGTATAGTCTGGCTTATAAGCTGTTTTGTAGCTTTTATAGTTACATACAATCATTATGGTTTTTGGAACGAAGTTCCTTATTGCGCGTGGCGAAAGGGAGATAGACGAAAAAAAATTAAGACAAAAAGTTGTATCGATACTTTTTTGTTTAAGACCAAAAGTTGTAACGACACTTTTTGCTTAAGACCAAAAGTTGTAACGACACTTTTTGCTATAGTAAGCCGTGCGGCATGCGCGTGTTTCTCTGTCTGTCTCTCTCTCATAGAAAGCAAACCAGTTATTTTCGTTTCGTCTGTCGTGGTGTCGCGACGATTATTTTTGTTAAGTGTATACATGTTTTTTGTACATAATTAATAATAACTTCGTTCCCTCTCAAGTTTATTTTTTTTTGAGGATGGGATGGGATGGGATTGGAGGATCATTCAAATAAAGTACTAAAATGCCACTAAGCTTGCGATTTTTATCATTGCAGTAAACGTGAAAGTGAGTTGGCTTTTTAGCAGATGGGAAATCACCAAGTAACTTCTCCAGCTCTGGGTGGAATGGGGGGAGTGTCAGACTCACGGGTTGACCACTGAAAACCAACGCTGTACTGTGGGCTCCTATGGCACAGCATCATGCTGAGTGGTGAATTACCTGTCGCAGTCACGACGTGCAAGCTATTTTTATTTTGCGCCATATATGTGTTTGTAAATGTTTGTGTTGCTTTGCATGTTAATGTTATTTTTTTTTGTTATTTTATTGCTCGTCGTAATTTGCGACTTATAAATGTTTTTTTCTTTCTTACTTTAATTGACTAAAACCCACCCATGTTTCTTCTTCGGATTTTGACGAAACTCATTTAAAATCCAGTGTCCATAAAAATACAGTCTCATTTCAAGTAATAATATGTGTATTTATCATTTATTAAGAAAATATTCCGTTATTTTTTATATTAGTAGGACATCTTGTAGCATGTTATGTTTTCATTACTCCGTACGTGAAGAGACTTCATTCAATTGTTTTTCATTAAAATACTATGAAGAAAAAAAATGTTTTACGATTGATTGTAAATTTCCATTAAAAAAATAACCCATCGTGTTTGTCCTTGGAAAAGATAAAGGATAAAATAATATTAAGCAGCCCCACTGTTGACCTCAGTTAAAACTTATTTAACAAACACAACTGCATTGTATTTTTGTTATAAATTTGTGTTTGTACTTGTATGTATAAAAGCATATTCTTATCCTACTAATATTACAAATGCGAATGTTGGTGAGGATGATGTTTGGATGTTTGTTAGGTACTCTTACTCGTCAAAACGGCTGATCGGATATTGGTGAAATTTGGCACAGAGGTAGATTATAGTCCGGAAAAATACATAAGATTTTATTTATATCACGCAGGAGAAGCCGCGTGCGCCAGCTAGTAATGAATAATATTTAAAGTCACTATTAGTTTAATGTTTTTGTGTATTCAATTATCTCTTTTTTTACGTACTGTATCTACATCTCTTTTTATTTGCTATCCTTTCGCAGGTATGCTGGAAGAGATTTCTGTAGAAATAAACATTACCTTTGTACCAATTTTCTGTTCCTGTCTTCTTAACATTATTTATCGTGAACATAAATAAATAAACTGCAACAAAACGAATTCAAAATTATAAAATAATGGTCCACCTGAAAACATAGCGCGAAATTATTCCCTAGACTCAAACTCAAATTCGTGAAAGAATTGTGAACTTAAACAAAGCAATACCCCATTATATATATTAACTAGCTTTCGCCCGCGGCTTCGCTCGCGTTAAATTCGGTATAACACACCAAGCAGACCTGCAGTTTTTGCTCTTGCGCCTGATTGATTTGTAATAGCAACGCTAAGTTTTCCCTTTTCTTCCCTCGTTCTCCCTCATATCCCACTTTTTTTTTATAAAAATTAGCCTATATCCGTCTCCTGGTTCCCAACTATCTCTGTACCAAAATTCATCAAAATCGGTTTAGCCATTAAAGCGTGAAGATGTAACAAACAATCTCACTTTCGCTTTTATAATATTAGTAAGGATTCATTACTTATATATAAACATTATAATAATTCATTACTCACTGGGCACTTAGATAAAATAATTGCCATACTGATTACCGTAGCAAGGAAAATATATACAGCAGTATCCATCATTGTAATATCAACATTTATCTCGGCTGTCCAAATGGCAGCAATGTAAAATACTTGCCGCCGACCGCGGCTTCGCCCGCGTGGGCATCGAAAAAAAAGTTCTGTATCACTATTTCTAATCTTCTTTGTGATAAGACGAGGCCTTGACTACAGTAAGGATGATGTTATTTAATCTTTCAATTTCGTTATCAAATTCTCTGTAGGCTCGTATGTAACAAGATGAGGAAGGGCGCTAGGTTGTCCATTCTGTGGACAGTTTTGAACTGCGTTTTATTATTGTTTTCTCAGGCTTTTGTAGTAATAGTTATGATAAATGATGTTTATTTTGCAAGTAAGTTTTCACAAACACTTTTACAAGTCTTTTTTTTTAAACTAGATAAGGCCGGTGTTTCGTACCCGACTACTCTGAGAAGAAACAGCCGAAACAAACTCAGAGGTCATAGTCTCTTTTAAAGTCCAGACAAAAAAATCTTGGTCAACTTACATGAGGACTATGCAGATTTGTGTCTGAAGTGGTCTTTTTAAGAAAGCACCACACAGATTGAGTGGACCTGTCCAGTCAGTGCAAGCATTTGTCAGTTATTGACATTAGTCGTCTACTTTTTTGTCGGATGATAAATCTCTAAATAACTTCTCCCACTCTGGTTGGTGCGCAAGAAAGTGTCAGGTTTTTACTGACTAAAACCGAGGTAGAGGTATCTCTTTCGAACAAGCCGCAACCCCGGGTAGTCGTTACCTTGCGTCAAAGATTTTTTTACTATAAATTTACTAGCTGGCGACCGCGGCTTCGCCCACGTGTTGATTGAAAAAAGTATCATTTGTGTTATTCCAGACTATAATCTACCTCTGTGCCAAATTTCATCCTCATCCATTCAGGCGTTTTGACGTGAAAGAGTAACAAACATCCATACATCCATCCTCACTAACATTTAGGTAGGATTAGTATACGGTCTGTCTTTCTCGAGATAAATAATAACAACCGCTCGACTCGATGTTCAGGTTAAGCCCTGCTTATCTAGGTCTGAGGATGATTGAACATTCATTACATACCGAGTTCCCTCCGTGCCTCGGAGAGCACGTAAAGCCGGTCCGGGCTGTCATTTGTAGATGTTTGACAACTAGTTTCCAAAGCGTGTTGTATTACCCAGTACTAACTGGGTTGTGTAGGTCACCTAGGCAGTCGTTATGTGTGAAATACTGCAAAAATTATGCAGATAATAGTCTAAACTAAGAACAGGACAGTGTTTCCAATTTTCAAAACTGGACAAACAAGAAAATTTTCAACAACGTTTTAAAAAATTAAAAAATATTGCCGTCAAAGTAGTCAGGTACGCTTATATGAAACATCATTTAATAATTGTTTGAACGAATTAACGGATTAAAACTAACTTATAAATAAAAAAAATAGGATGGTATTTAAACGTACTTCAATTTATTCCCATTTCGTTTACCTAATTTTGCCTGTGTTGCACCAAATTTACTGAATGAGCACCAAAATATGTTAATTAAAATATGTCATAACGAGCATCAGGAAAAAGACAGCACTACAATAAAAAAGTGTTATATCTTTATCCATTTTCTATTAATGCAAGTCGTAGGGGGTCGCAGTTTTAACCTAACCTAACCTACGCATTTTTTTGCATTCAGGAAAGAATATTTGGTGCACGATCAGAATTTTTGGTGGTCACAAAATTTTTTCCCAATAAAATATAGTATAGCGTCAAAAATTTCGTCCTCAACGCAGTCAGTTGGCAAAGTCCCCAAAAGACTGAGAGACACAAGAGACGCGTTGAGTATCAGACTTGTACTGACTTACGACGTTTTATAAGTGCCTACGTAGGCCTATGTAAAATAAAAAATATTTTGATTTTGAAGTTGCCCTTTATGCTCCGAGGCCACGGTATTTCTTTCAAACAATTCGCATCCCCGGCAGGTTAAGACCCACATACATTTGACATTAAAACTCTGAAATATGCCAAAGAACTGACGACGCGGTTGGAGCAGTGGCTGAGCTATCGACTGCGGTGCTGCATGTTGTGGTTTCGATTCCCGCACGGAACAAAATATTTGTATGGCCTACAGATAGTTGTTTCAGGTCTGGATGTTTTTGTATGTGAGTTTAAATGTGTGCGGCAACGTTTTATCAAAAAAGAAGGAACAACCCGCAACCTTTGTAGGTTAAATCCACATACAGTTGACATTAAACCTCTGAAATATGCCAAAGAACTAGGTTAAAACATTTAGGCAGCGCTTTGAAAGTAATCATACCAAAATATTCATACCTACATACATACATTACGCCAGTATATTCCCGTTTCTTATCTAGCAGTCCTTTTTCCTTCCTAGTTGGCTACAATCCAACGGATATAAACGGTGGATGCATCAGCAAAAGAATATTTATCTATAAGAATAACTAGTTTGATTTTGTAAGAATAAAAGTAGAAATTGGTGTATGCTTTAATATTAAAACTACTGAAGAGTTTGTTGGACGCGCTAATCTCGGGAACTACTGGTTCGAATTGAGAAATCTTTTAGTAACAAATATTTGTATGGCCTATAGATAGTTGTTCCGGGTCTGGCTGTTTTTGTATGTGAGTTTAAATGTTTGTAAACGCACCCACGATACAGGAGAAATTCCTAGTATAGGGCAAAGTTTTATTTAAAGAGTTTTGATCAATGTAAAATCAGACTTCTTCAGTACTCTTAACCAGCGTATGTGACTAGACTAGCTTTTGCCCGCGGCTTCACTTGCGTTAAATTCGAGGTAACACATTTCCCATTGCGCCTTATTGATTTGTAATAGCAACGCTAAGTTTTCCCTTTCCTTCCTTACATCCCAGATTTTTAAAATAAAAATTAGCCTTTGTCCGTCTCTTGGTTTCGAACTATCTCTGTACCAAAATTGGTGTAGCCATTAAAGCGTGAAGAGGTAACAAACAAACAAACAAACTCACTTTCGCTTTTATAATATTAGTAAGGATGTATGAACATGGATGAATTGTGCAAGTCCCGTAACAAATGGCATTCTGTAGTTTCTGCCTACCCCTTGAGAAAAGGCGTGAATACATGTATCATAACGGAATTATGATAAAGATGAGAATATCCTCGCCTACAAATAGTGTTTCAACAGTAAGTCATCTCGGGCAATAACTAAGCTCCGCCCACGCAGTTACGATGACCCTTACCGTCTTAACGATCCATGGCTGCGTAATTTATATTTTCTACGTTTTAGGTTTCTTGAGAAAAATGGGGAATTATTATGTGGATAAAACATACAGTTTTAAGGATTCGGTGTCTCAAAAGAAAAAAACAGAACCCTTATTGAATCATATTTGTTCCAAGCATTACTATTAACTAGCTTTCGGCCGCGGCATCGCCCGCGTTAAATTCGGGATAAGACAGACCTTTCCTGATTTGCAGGTACCTGCCACCTGTAGTTTTTGCCATAGCGCTTCTTTATTGTAATATCAATGCTAAGTTTTCACTTTTTTCCCTCTTTCTCCCTCATTTTTCACTTAAAAAAAATTTCATCAAAATCGGTTTAGCCATTAAGGCGTGAAGAATTAACAAACAAACAAACAAACTCACTTTCGCTTTTATAATATTAATAAGGATACTTGAAGCGGGTTTACCATGTTTGTTATTTGTTTCGAGTTGCCGATATTTCAGTGATGTTGCAAACGCCACGATCACGGATGAACTGAAGTTATTGCGGGTGGATGTTTATGAGCAGACAAAACGATCTAACTTCTTTCAAATTTGTCACACCGTCACTCACAACTGGATTTTGTTGTCGACGTTTTTTCACTCCTTTTTAGGTTTTTACACAATTCAAACAAATAACAAACACGGTAAATATCCCGTTTCAAATTTTAATAACAATTTGACAAATGCTTGAGTTGACAAATACTTGCACTGACTGGACCGGTCCACTCAATCTCTGTGGTCCTTTCTTAAAAAGACCATTTCAGACACTAATCTGCATAGACCTCATGTAAGTAGACCAAGATTTTTTGTCTGGACCTTAAAAGAGACTATGAAATCTACGTTTGTTTCGGCTGTTTCTTCTCAGAGTAGTCGGGTACGAAACACCGGCCTCATCTAGTTTAAAAGTGTTTGTGAAAACCTACTTGCAAAATAAACATCATTTATCATTTGTTCCAATAAGAGTGCCTCGGTTCCGGTCGATGCGATTTTTTTTTTCTTTTTACATTTCACCAGCTACGTATTTACAAGACCTATGAATAGGGGGTGACCTTACAGCCATCAACGAGCCCCAAACCCAGACTTCGTGGCTCATCATCTGCCTAGCCTTTTCCCAAAAATGTTAGGGTCGGCTTCCAGTCTAACCGGATGCAGCTGAATATCAGTATTTTACATGGAGCGACTGCTTATCTGACCTCCACAACCCAGTTTGACAACCAGCCTTGGTAAGACTGGTTGTCAGACTTTCGGAACACTGACTACCTGTAACGACTGTTATAGAATCTACAAATGACAGCCGGGACCAACAGTTTAACGTGCTTATAGAGGCACGGAGGAAACTCGGTATGTAACGGGTGGTCACCCATCCACAGACCAACCTAGGCAAGCGTGGCTTAACCTAAAGATCGCCCCGAGCGGCTGCTATTAGTTAGCCACGAGTTCCTCTGACTCCGTGGTTACTGCTGAAAAAACTCAATATCACATTTGGCCGACTCGGGAATCGTACCCCGGACCTCATGTAGTTTCTATATACTAATAGAATATTATATTTCAGTGGTCAAATAGATCGCCATAATTCCAGCTCAATGTTACAGCAAATAAAATTGTCCTTTCAATATACTCCATCAAATATTGTCAACCTCAATCTAATATTATGTTTCTAAATAAACATTATGATATTATTTTCCGTTTTCCTTTTATACAACTATACTTAGACTGGATTACCACTAGTTTTTCGGAGAAATAAAGGAAAATCTATCAATAAGATTGATTTATTTTCGTACACGTAGACACGTTTCACATATTTCACGTACACGCTATCATCTTGTTTTCAATTTAATTTAGCTGTTGACTAGACCATAAATTCAAATATTTTATCTTCGTTTGCTTTTTCCCGCGGCTTTGCTCGCAGGGAGGACTTAAAATATTTCTATACATGCTTCCTCATATTCTTCTCTGTAAACTATTTAATTTGAAACCTGTATCATGGATATGTATAAAAATAAATAGCCCGCCATCTTGTAAAGTTCGCCATATTGGATTTAGAACGCGGGACGTCACTTAGATGTCTATGTATTATCATCCAAACTAAAAATATATGCAAAGTTAAAGTGTAAGGAAAACGGAAAGTGGGTCAAAAACTTCCAAAATTGTTTTTATTGTTGTTGGTTATTTCAAGGTACAAATGCTGAAACAACGTATGTCCAATGAATACCCCTTAAGTTAATACGGAAAAAAATACATGTCCGTGATTAGACCTGTCGTACTGTATAGCTCAGAACGCTGGGCTGTAAAAATGATAGATGAAAAATGATTGCATGTAACGGAGATGAGAATGTTGATATAGATGTGTGGAGTGACAAGAATGGGTAAAGAAAAGAATGAGTACATTAGAGGAAGTTTAAATGTTGTGCCTGTTGTACCATTTCATACGAATCGGACCAGCCGTTTCGGAGGAGTTTGGTAACAAACACCGTGACACGGAATTTTATATATTAGATGTTAAAATTTGCATGTTACACCGACATTTGTCAAAAGGTTCGTTATTTTTTTTATTAATATTTAATTTTAAGGCCTTGACGTTTATTTATATGGTCGTTGGCCTATTTACTGAGTTAAATGGATTACTAGAATACTGGTTTGTTGGAAGTGGTTTTAAAGAACCATTATTATTAGTGGACTATTATTATTTTTATAGTGTGATCTAAATAAAATGCTGTAAAACCTTTAATTAAACCTTTAATTTAGATGCATGTAAATCACTACGAATGATTTTGTATGTATTTAGTTGGTTTGCCTAAATAAATAAAGAAAGAAAAAATATTTATTTGACGCAAATTACGACAAGCAAACAAAATAAGTTGCGGGTTGTTCGAAAGAGATACCGTGACCCCGGAACGTAAACGGCAATGGGAGGAACATGGGTGGGTTTTAGTCAGTACACGTCTGACACTCCCCCCCAAGTTTTTACAAGTTATTTGATGATTTCCCACCACAAAAACAAACTATTTGAGGTCGGCGCAACACGTTTTCTTCTTCCATTCTCCTGTCAGACGTCACGGTATCATTTACTCCTTTCTCCTTCATATCATTCCTTACACAATCCATCCATCTTTTCTGGCCTTCAATTTTTTTCCTTTGCCTCTCCATCCATCAACATTCAGAGTCAACACGTCTCTAGATACCTACTAACACATTATTACATTAAGTTAAGCATTATTTTGACGGGCCTGTTGGTCTAGTGGTTAGTGGCCCTGACTGCTGAGCCGGAGGTCGTGGGTTTGATTCCCACCCAGGACAAACTTTGTGTGATGAGCATGATTGTTTGTTCTGTGTCTGGGTGCGATTTATCTATAATATGTATGTATTTATAAATTATATAAGTATGTATATCAGTTGTCTGGTTACCATAACACAAGCTCTGCTTAGCTTGGGATCAGATAGCCGTGTGTGAGTTGTCCCAAGATATTTATATTTATATTTATATTTATTATTGAGGCAATAAGATTTATTACTCAAAATGAGATTAGTCGGGTTAATTATATTAATAGTTAGAAAAAGAAATACCCGATATTAGCTAGTATATACTCCAATAAATAGTATTTTTCGGTACCTACATCAACTACGTTTGAGCCCTCAATACTTTAGTATTAATCTTATTGTTCTTACATAAAATAAATATACCTAACTAGCTTTCGCCTGCGGCTTCGCTCGCGTTAAATTCGGGGTAACACAGTTCCCCTTTCCTGATTTACAGGTATCTGCTACCTGTAGTTTATTCCCTTGCGCCTTATCTATTGTAATAGCAATGCTAAGTTGTCCCTTTTCTTCCCTCTTTCTCCCTCATATCCCACTATTTTAATAAAAAATAGCCTATGTCCGCCTCCAGGGTTCCAACTATTTCTGTACCAAAATTCATCAACATCGGTTTAGCCATTAAGACGTAACAAACAACAATACAAACTCACTTTCGCTTTTGTAATATTTGTAAGAATTTCTGCACCTACATCATCTATTACGTTTAAGCAAATATTAATCTTATTGTTATTACGTAAAATAAATATACCTAATGTTATCTGTTGGTGTAGTTGTTATCGGTAGACTTCTGTAACAGTTGTTTCATTTAATTTTCATTTTTGTATTTTTTTTAAACGTTGCCCCACACTAGCATTTTCTCCTGTCTCACATACACAAACAGCCAGACACGGAACAACCGGATCCTCCAGTTATACCGCGAACATGACATTCATAACAGCTTTAAAATATCGGGAGCTCACAGTAATAATAAACCACGTAAGTTATTCCATAAACGACAGTTAAAATGTTACTAGCTTCTACTTACTAGCTTGAGCTAACTTTAAACCGCGTGATGACGGAAAATAAAATATCTTTCTCTCCTTTTTTCTTTCCTCTTGCTCCCCCTTTAAACACTTTTTAAAATTGCCTATGTCCGTCTCCAGGGTCCCATCTATGTTTGTAACGAAATTCGTCAAAATCGGTTTGGCCATTTAAACGTGAAGACGTAACAAACAAACAAACTCATTTTCGCTTTTATAATATTAACTAGCTTTCGCCCGCGGCTTCGCCCGTGTTAAATTTGGGGTAACACAGTTCCCCTTGCGCCTTATTGATTTGTAATAGAAACGCTAAGTTTTCCCTTTTCTTCCCTCTTTCTCCCTCACATCCCACTTTTTTCATTTCTCTCTACCAAAATTCATCAAAATCGGTTCATCCATTAAAGCGTGAAGAGGTAACAAACAAACAAACTCACTTTCGCTTTTATAATATTACATATAATATATATATATATATATATAAGTAAGGATAAGGATGAGCGTAATAAAAAAGAAAGAACATGCTATGGATTTTCTAAGTTAAAATCTATCTCTTTACTAAATGTTTATAAAAATCCAAGCAGCCGTCGTGACAAGTTAACAAAACAAACAGAATAACTTTCGCATTTAAAATATAAGTATTAATACCTTTTCCAAAAAGGTTTCGTAACAAAATATCATTACACAAACTTCTATCTCAACTTGAACTAAATCGATATTCGGAGCCTCTTCGAATATTCTCTCAAAAAGGTCAAACATAACGACGTGTCCTAACTACAGAAGTTATTAGGCGGCGCCTAACTAAACTTAACTTTAATCTGGTTCTAATATCATGATAGGGTAAACTTAGTTTTTAGTACGTTTGATATTGGGTTACCGAGAAATGTTTCAAAATCCAAATCAAAAGTCATTTATTCAAATTAGGCTGATAATCAGCACTTTTGAACGTCACATTACAAGAGACAGTCCCACAAAAACGCCCTGCCCTTCGCCACTTCCTAGTGTTTTAGCTGGGAAGAAGAAGTGGCGGAACAAACTCCCCAGCAACACATCTGTCTGCCAGGTTAGAAGAACCAGATTTTATACAATTTATATTATCACAAAAAAATTATAAAAAAATTAAAAATTATTCATTCATTGTCACTTGTCAGCTAGCAAACACCAATTATATATAAAAACAAAAAAAAATGTGTCTGTGTCACAATAGCAGCTCGGACCGATATTTGTGTTAAGGTGAGGTGAATAAACGTCAAATCGAATGGGGACATTAACAAGGTTATTTCTAAACTCTGCGCCATCATTTTCAAATAACTTTCTACTGGTGCTTTGGAGGCTTAAAAGATCTCGAAACTAACCTACACTTTTTTTTGCGTGGATCTACGTATTATATATCTAGATGTCTACGTATTATTATCCAAATTAAAAATATATGCAAAATTAAAGTGTAAGGAAAACGGAAAGTGGGTCAAATTTAACTTCCAAAATTGTTTTTATTGTTGTTGGTTATTTCAAGGTACAAATGCTGGAACAACGTATGTCCAACGAATACCCCTTTTTTTTCGGGTGGGAAAACATCAAATAACTTCCCCCGCCCTGGGCGGAGCGGGGGGGAGTGTCAGGCTTGTACTGACTAAACCCCCCCCATGTTCCTTCTGTAGCCCTTTATGTTCCGGGGCCGCGGTATCTCTTTCGAACAACCCGCAACCCCGGGAAAACTAACCTACCCTTTGGTGCGTTTGAGGACGAATGGACCCGGAACAACTATTTGTAGGGCATACAAATATTTGTTCCGTGCGGTGATCGAACCCGCTACACGCAGCGCGGCAGTCGATCGCTCAAGAGAGATTGGCAGTCGCTCAGTGTAAAATTATATGCAGTAAGACTATAAGCCGACCCCAACATAGACAGGAACACGCTAGGTAGATGATAAATTCACGGCAAAAACATTTTGCACATAGTACGTTTATCGCCTCCAATTTCACAGATCACTAACTCTACTAAACCATTCCAAATCTCATTTTGTCAGCAAGGAAATATAGATAGCACTTAATTCTGCAATATTCAGCAACAAAGCAAGTAACTACACTATCACCGTCTGAACACTAATATATATTCAACAAACTGCAGTACTAATCTTAAATCTTCGCTGAAATTTAATACAACGGTACTTGCCTCCCGTTCTTCAAATATAAAGTTGTGTTTACACGATGATAGTGAACAAGCTAGTACTGTCGGTGAGTTACTGGTGAGTTAATTGGAATGGTGATTGTCGATTTTAAAGGTCACATTCTTATAGTCCAAGAGCCCAGAGCGATCTGACATAACTTATTTTCACATAGATGAAACCATACATTGTCAGTAGCGCGTCATGTGCTTTGAATACCTGCGTACTTATGGAGCTTGCCGTGTGACACCTGGGCAGGTACCAGATTCGAAAGGTAACTAAAAATAGGTGTTACTTAACTTAAATTTATATGTCTGATTTTTATTCATGTTGTTTAGAACATTATTCTAAAGTTGTATCATAAGTGTCCAGACACTTTCCATGGGCCAGAACTTTTGTCAGACACTTTAAAGCTCCATTAAAAATAGCTGAATTTTACTTATTTTTACATGTCTGATATCCTTACTATATATATATATATATATATATATATATATAATTATAATATAATATAATATATAATTTGGGGTAACACAGTTCTCATTGCGCCTTATAAGTTTTTCCTTTTCTTCCCTTTTTCTCCCTCACATCCCACTTTTTTTAAATAAAAATTAGCCTATGTCCGTCTCCTGGTTCCCAACTATTTCTGTACCAAAATTCATCAAAATCAGTTTAGCCATTAAAGCGTGAAGAGGTAACAAACAAACAAACAAACTCACTTTCGCTTTTATAATATTAGTAAGGATTTTTCAAACCGAAAATATAAATATCCTTTAGTAATTCAATTTAATCTTGTGTGCACTTGTTGAATCTGCCAAATAACTTATATTTTTTAATTTTATTTTTATATTAATAACTTGATATCTTTCTTTATTATTTTTTTTTCTTTTTTAAGTCGCTAATCAATAGGCGCTCTGTCCTCTAGACAAGATTGAGGTCAAATGTCCTATTTAAATGAATAATTAATCACCAGATTTTGTGTAACTTCAAATGGTGGTTTATTTATCTATGGCTTTTAAAGTCAAAGTCAAAGTCAAAGTTATTTATTTGTGAAACATAGATCCATGGTTTATGGTATAAAAAAAATTTGTTGTCTCACTATGTTTTGCCTTGCAAGACGTACAAATTAATTACAAGAAAAAGTTTCATAAACAAACTCTAATTAAACATGGAACCTTTAATGATGTAACTACGTTGTTACAACAAAAGTTATACAGATTCATAGCTTAAGAGAGGTATTTCGTCCCGAATATTCCATTTACACAAAATACTGTTAGCATAGCGTCAGAGCTGACACTCCGCGACTTCCGACGTCAGAAACTAAAGTTCGGTTCAAACGGTGACAGTAATTTCGCGGGTAGCGGATGTAACTTCAGCTTGTCAATTGGGGATAACATGTTACGTTAAACTTGCATCGTGTGCTTCCTAACAGGAATGAAGTTAATAGTGAGAGTGGCAGTGTTCCGGTGTTGTAAAGAGCTAGTTTTGGAACGTTCCTTATCACGCGTTGTGAAAGGGGGCTACACGGAAAAAATTAAGACCAAAAGTTGTAACGACACTTTTGCTTAACATCAAAAGTTGTAACGACACTTTTTTACTATAAGCCGTGTGGCGTGCGCGTGTTTATCTGTATGTCTCTCTCTTTCTCTCATAGAAAGCAAGCCAGTTATTTTCATTTCGTCTTTCTATTTCGCATTGAATAGTGTGGTGCCTCGACGATTATTTTTGTTGAGTGTACACAGGTTTTTTGTACATAATGTTTTTTAATATACTTTGCCCCACACTACGTTTTTCTCCTGTATAGTGGGTGCGTTTCCAAACATTTAAACTCACATACACAAACAGCCAGACCCGGAACAACTTTCAGTAGGCCATACAAATATTTTTCTTTTATAACTTCGTTCCAACCGGGTGTCCCTTGACACCTCTCAAGTTTTTTTTTTTGGAGTTTACTCCTTAAGAATCGATTTTTATATATAAGGCGCCCGGTATGAGAAAAATCCGAGGGGTAAAACCTACTAAAGTAACGAAAATGTGTCACGTTTTTGGTGCGCACCTTTAGTGCGCAACTTTCTAATTCGGCTGTGAGTGTATTTAAACGTACATATGGTATGCTGTATAGGCGACTATACCTATATACTATATGTTATTGGGCTTGTTTGTTTCATTAATTTGTGAATTTACCCTTTCATATGATATTAATCTTTTTTCAGTTGAATAAACTCTTTTTGCGTATGGTTAGATACTCGTACTTAAGGAGTAAACTCCAGTTGTGCGTCGGAGCTGACACACACACTTTTAGAACTATTTTTTCAAAACACAATCCGTAGCGCAACGTCACGCAGTTGCAATAATGGCGGCTCTAAGAGCGATTCTACACGATGCGGTAACGCTCCGGTGTGGGGCCGGAGCGGTGCCGCAACGTCTTTCTTCATATTTTAAAATAAAAACCATAACTCTTACTTTCGGCTTTAATAAATCGTTAATGTAATTTATTTATGGGCTTGTAATTAGCAACTTTATAATTTACTGTTTTTATTTTGTAATTAGTTTGGAACTGTAAGCCTTCTTAACACATTCGCGCGCGGTGCTCACTTTTTCGAAAATTGTGATGGAGCACTGTTTTTCCCCATACATTTTTTTGGACGTTTATAAACGTTCATTGGTACCTCTATACATTTAAGTTATTAACTATGATTAGAACGACATTATACGTCAACGTATGATGACGTTCCGCAACATATAATTATTTTTCTTTTTTTTTTATTAAACACAACGTCTCGATACGTCGACGTGCAGTTACGTTTTGCCACATTTTATCCTTAAAAACATATTAAATTATACAAAACGTATCTGGGCGTCGTCGTACATATACGTTCTGTAACATTGTACATTTCCTAATCTATTGTACTCCACGCAACGTCTTACTACGTTGACGTATGAATACGTTGTACCCCTTAGCGTCTTTTTTATCTGTTATGTCTCGCGCATCTTCTGTTTACGTCGACGTTAAGAAACGTCCTAGTCTAATTTATCTTACCTTACTATGATATTATTCGCAACGTGTCATTACGTCGATGCATGTATACGTTTTGCTTCATTTTGTCTCATCTAATCTATTTTATTACACGCAACGTTGACTGTAATACATTAAAACACTGTCTTACGTAAGTATGTATTTATTATTATTGAAATAAAGAAGGAGATAATAAAAATACAAAGCAATTTTTTGCCTTTTGAATCGAGTTCGACCACATACATGCCCATTTTTTACAAGTTAAGGATGATAATATAAATAAAGGATCATTGCTCGTGAAAAGGTTCCGTTTTTATGGAACGTTAACCTGTTCCATCAAAAGACATAATCCAAGAAATTTGAGCATTTGTTGCTGATTCGTATCTCTAAAATTATAGTTGTTCTTTCTAGTTGGTCTTCTTTTCGAACATAGTGCTTGTCCATAAGCATTCGTTTTCTCAACTATGTACGAGTAGTCTATAATGTTTGGCGGTAATAACTTACTAGATACTTGTTCAACTGATGAATTGGGGCCGATTTCAAACTGAACTCCTGCAGAAAGCTCATCAAATTCAAAATACGGAATTTCAGCTATTATTTCGGCGCTTCACGACGTGAAGGTTTCTGCCGTAGCTTGCAGAAACCATTATCTGAGGCGAGGGTGGCACCCCACGACGTAGGTTGCTTTCGGGGCTTGCAAGTGCTAGAATCCGTGGCAAGGGCGGCCCTTTTAGGCCTTCGGAGTCCGAAGTCTAAGGCAAGAACAGCACCTCGCAATATGAGTTGCCTTCGGGGTCTTTGGCGTTTGGAATCTGAGGCGAGGGCGGCATCATGAGATGTGAATTATAGTCGAAGTTTTCAGGGTCTATATTCTGAAGCGAAGATGGTGCACCGCAGTGTGAATTGCCTTCGCGATCTTCAGGGTCTGGATTCTGAGGCATGTTATATCCGAAGAACATGGTTGTGATGGATCCTTGCTTGTATTGCCACCTTTTTATTACTCTTTTTTCTTCTCGCTCGCTTTGTGTTGTTCATCTAAAACAATGGAACTTCTTTAATTAGAACTAAAATAAAACTACTCTTGTTGCTCAAATATGAAAACAATTATTGTATTCTATATAATACACACTCTATTATTTAAATCCACTAAAAATATGTGATAACTTACGATTTAAATGTTTTGTAACTTGGGAGCTCACTTCACTGTACATGTGCGTCGCGTAACGGTGCACAGCTCGACTGACAGTATGGCGGCGCATACGCCAGTTGACGACTATGCACGTTCTGCGTTTGTGAGTAGGTGTCATTGTATGTGTGAGAAGCGCCCACAAAACGCTTAAAATGTCGATGCTGTGTGACACTACGAAATCAATATTTTGATATGTTGTGGCACTGTGACGTCACTATAGGAGCATTATATGAGAAACTGACGTTTTCTAACGTACTGACTGATAGAGAAACATAAAATTTGACGTATCGATACGTTGTGCGACATCGCATCTCGATTATTTTACGTATCCATACGTTCTGCACGCGAATGTGTTAAAGATAATTTAAAAAAATACTATATCATGTCAAATGACGTGTTTGGCGACGCCGCAAGCGCGCTGGACTTGTGACCTGCAAAACGAGGCGGGGAGGGGTAGGTAATATATGAATCGTTGCCCCATACTAGGAATTTCTCATGTATTCTGGGTGCGTTTACAAACATTTAAACTCACATGCACAAACAGCCAGACCCGAAACAACTATTTGGAACTATTTTTGCGCGATGGGAACTTCGTTCCAAAAAAACATTGACACAAAGTAACGACTACCCCGGGGTTGCGGCTTGTTCGAAAGAGATACTGCGACCACGGACCATAAAAGGCAAAAGAAGGATCATGTGTAATGATGTGTTTTAGTCAGTAAAAGCCTGACACTTCCTTTCACCCCACCCAGAGTGGGAGAAATTATTTAGAGACTATCTGGCACCCGCGGCTTCGCTAGCGTGATATCGAAAAAAAGTATCCTATGTGTTATTCAAAACTATAATCTACCTCTATCCCAAATTTCATCAAGATCCGTGCAGCCGTTTTGATGAAATTTAATTTTTAGAATTAAATTTCATTTTACTTTATACACACATCAAAAGAGTCTAAGCAACACATACTACGCTTCATATGTCGCAGCTGGCACCGCATCACCCAACCACTCATCTGTAGGTCACTTTTGTTTTAATTAAAAAAAAAACCTTTTCAGATTATTATTCAATTATTATTATATCATTTCTTACCAAGTAGGCTATACCTATGTAAACTTTTGTGATCTAGAGCACATACTGGCTGGTTGTAAAAAAAATCGAGGTTAATTTGTTTTTTTTACAAATTCAAAAGCGAATGGTATTCGAATTTTATAGCGTTTTCTTTGCTTATTAAAATTTAGTATTCTGTATCAATTTTATGAATTAAAAAAATTAGAGGTGTCAAGGGACACCCGGATGGAACGAAGTTCCTATAGAAATGAAAATATCTGGCTTGCTTTCTATAAGAGAGAGAGAGAGACAGACAGAGAAACATGCGACGCCGCACAGCTTACAATAGCTTACTATAGCAAAAAGTGTCGTGACAACTTTTCGTAAGATTTTTTTCCGTCTAGCCCCCATTCAAAACGCGCGATAAGGAACTTCGTTCCAATAATAATTTGGAGCGACGTCATTAGACATCAGAATAATACATACATACACGTAAACATAAGTAGGTACTGATGGTGTGCAATATAAATTGATAGCACCTACTTTTCCTATTAGGCACACTTTACAAGCCACTGAACCACAAAAGGCGCTTCTAATAAACACGGGGAGTTTTAACACAAGCAACGGTAGCCAATGTTCATGTAAATATATCAGGCTTTTTTATATTTTTTACTAGCTCGCGCCCGCGGTTTCGCCCGCAAAATGATCGAAGAAAAATTCAGCTGTTTTGACGTGAAAGAGTTACAAACATCCATAATCTATCCTCACAAACATTCGTATTTTACGTCGTATGTCATGAAATTTGTCTTAGTTCCACGAGGGTCAGTTTTATGTATTTAAAAACTTTAATTAGTTTTTTTTTTTAAACGTTGCTCCACACTAGGAATTTCTCCAGTGTCGTGGGTGCATTTGCAAACATATTTAACATAATTATTTATTAACAATGATTTTCCTGAAGATTTTAACTATTTACTTAATTTATATTTTGATTGTATTATTGACTAATTAATAACTTGCTATTGACATTGTATATTTAACTTATTATTGACATTGTATTGTTGACTAATTATTAACTTATTATTAACATTTTATTATTGACTAATGATTAATTTATTTTTTTGACATTGTTTACTACTTAATGAATTTGAATGATTTATATTTTATTGATGATTGTAATCACTTGACATTAGTTAAATATTTGTTTCTTTTATTTTGTTTATTGAAATAATTTCGTAATTAATTCTAATATAAAAATGTTGCATGCCTGACGGTAGAATGTATTGGATCCTTCTCTTACTCAACACCATATTTCTGTACCTACATTCATAGCAAATAAATTTCATTTCATTTCATTTCATTTATAAACTCACATACACAAACAGCCAGACCCGAAACGACTATCTGCAGGTCATACAAATATTTGTTCCGTGCGGGAATCGAACCCGCGACACGCAGCGCAGCAGTCGATCCCTCAGCCACTGCGCCAACCGTGCCGTCAATTTTCCTTATTTTTGACAACTCAACTACATACCTAATGCACATTATCAAGCAACACACAAACAAAATTTTCTTACATAAAAAGCAATAACTTAAGGTCTTCCTACAAAAAAATATACACAACAAAACATCAAAATGAACCGCAGAAAAGTGTCGACTTTCCAACTTATTCACAACTTTGATCATTTAAAATCACAAACAGTCGTAATCAAGTGTCTTGTTTACTTTCTTTTGTTAACAGCCAAACTTGCAGTAATGCTGCTTTATTGCTGAGAGCTGCAATGTCTTGGGGTGGTGTGGGATTGAGAAACGTGCATTTTGCTTGTAACTTAGTTGTGATTTTTCCATTGTTTAAGGCTTCTTTGCGGATGGAAATACACGCGGGGGGAAAGTCAGACTTTGACAGGCCCCTCTGCTTTACTGGCGTCTCTTTGAGGTGAAAGTGGAACATGAACGCGCCGTCGAAACACCATAACCTAGGCTGCTGTCTAGCTGTACAACACGCTATCGTCAGCTTTCCGCTCTCTCTCTCTCTCTCTCTCTCTCTCTCTCTCTCTCTCTCTCTCTCTCTCTCTCTCGCTGTCCATCTAGAGTCCCGCATGAATGCCTGCATTACGAAGCAAATACATGTATATCTTAATATATATAAATCACGCGTCACGTTGTTTGTCCACAATGGACACCTAAACTACTTAACCGATTTTAAATTATTTTACACACCGTGTACAGTTTGATCCAACTTGACAGATAGGGTAGGTAGGAGAGGTAAGGGAGGAAGGGTCGGAAGGTAGGTAGAAAATTGCATTGCAACGCATGCCGGGGCACAGCTAGTATAATATATGGTACAGTAATATTTGTGAGTGTACGACTAAACGCCGACAGACACTACGCCGACAGACTGAACACCGACAAGACTTTACTTTGACGGGACTCTTCGCCGACAGGACTCTTCGCCGACATGGCTCTCTCTATTAATGCAAGTCGTTTCTGCCACTCGCCGGCCGCTGCCGCGGCACCGCTCGCTTCGCTCGCTCGGCTCGTGCGTAGGAGGTCACAGTTTTAACCTAACCTAACCTACCCATTGCGTCGCTAGAGTCCCGTCGAAGTAAAGCCTTGTCGGTGTTCAGTCTGTCGGCGTAGTGTCTGTCGGCGTTTAGTCGTACACTTAATATTTGTTGCTACAAAAATCTTAGATGTGAAATTCGTCTCAATTCCCCGTATCCGATTGAGCTCAAATTTTGCTTACCTATTTGGTTTGCACAATAATACATGGCCAGTTAAGTGGTATTATTTTTCAATCCAAAATGGCGGACTCCCAAAGATAGGGGCCTAGTTATATTTTATACACACCTACGATGTAGGTATCAAGTTATTTTAAGATCCTATTGCCATTAACCGGGCACAACTCCAGACTCCGTAGCTAACGGCTGACTGATCAATTAGGAAAACGCAAAAAGGCAAAAGAATAGAGAAAAAAGAGAACAGAGTAGGCCAACATAATATAAAAACCGGGCAAGTGCAAGTCGGTCTCGTACACCGAGGGTTCCGTAGAAACTTGTGACAAAAACAGCTATGGCTGTTTACGTAAAACCACGTTGCACGAGCGTTGTTTTTCACAGCACAAGATTTGAGTCTAATGATTTTAATTTCAACTCAATATCTTTACCCGCTCTCAAGATAATGGGCCGTGACAGACAGACAGACAGACGGATAACAAAGTAATCCAATAAGGGTTCCGTTTTTCCTTTTAAGATACGGAACCCTTACAAGCAAAATACTCAACAGCCACCACAGGCCGTTCATAAATGTAATCAAGATCCTCAAGAAATTCTATTCATCTGAAAGCAATCGATTTCTCTAATAAAATCCCGCCTTTATTCAGGGTCTACACTCCAGCGAGAACAGGGCTTAAAAACGAATTCGATAATGTTTCCAAAACTATGCGTAACTCAAATATGTTTATTCTATTAAAATATTTGAATTTTTAAAAAGTAAAAAAACACGCTTATAAATTATCTTGGGACAACTCACACACGGCTATCTGATCCCAAGCTAAGCAGAGCTTGTGTTATGGTAACCAGACAACTGCTATACATACTTATATAATTTATAAATACATACATATTATAGATAATTCACACCCAGACACAGAACAAACAATCATGCTCATCACACAAAGTTTGTCCTGGGTAGGAATCGAACCCATAACCTCCGGCTCAGCAGTCAGGGCCACTAACCACTAGACCAACAGGCCCGTCATTATGAAAAGGTATTGATTTTTATTATGCCTTATTTCATAGTCAATGTTAATCTGTTTAAACTGTTATAATGACTTTGAAATCCTGTTCATCATCGTTCAACAGAAAAAAACTGATTACCAATACCCTAAGGTAAAATCAGTCATCATAATTTTTCAGAAACATAAATATATTTCAAAAAAAATCTAGAAATAAACAATACGACTAGATACGAAATCCCAGCTGAATTTATTACGATTCAATCACTCACTGAATTCCACATTTCATTGACAATCGTAATTGTCAAATATTGACACTGCTCGCGAAATTACGACATACAAATGGCATCAAAAAGTAATAAAATCCGTACTAAATAATAAATGTGAAAGTAACTCTGGTTTGTTTGTGTGTGCATTTGTTAACTTTCACTACTAAACGGCTGATCGGATCGTAATGAAGTTTGCCAAGGATAGGCTATAATATAGTGTATCTATTTAATAGTGTATCTAAAAGAGTGATAGATCTGAATGTTGATGGACGGAAAGCGAGAGGAAGACCAAACAAAAGATGGATGGATTGTGTAAGGAATGATATGAAGAAGAAAGGAGTAAATGATGCCGTGACGTCTGGTAGCGGAGAATGGAAGAAGAAGACGCCTTGCACCAACCCCAAATAGAATGGGACAAGGGCAGGAAAATGATGATGATTTAATAAATATGTAAACACTTTTTCTAGACCACAAATAGTCGTAGGGAGCTGTCACTAATGTCAACTGTCAGTTGTCATGATGGCGGGAAGTTGGAAGGTTGAAGCGTACCCTGGACTTGGGCTTTGAGGTATGGTGTATCCTGTTTTGTAGTTAGTTAATGAGTTATCAACCTGTATCTCTGCTGATTTTGATGAATTTTGGTACAGAGATAGTTGGGAGGTTGGAGACGGACATAAGCCATTTAAAAAAAAACAGGGAGATGAAAAGGGAAAACTTAGCTTTGCTATTACAATAAATAATTACAGTTAGCAGGTACCTGCAAATCAGGAACGGAACTGTGTTACCCCGAATTTATTGCGAGCGAAGCCGCGGGCAATAGCTAGTATTGTATAATATCCATATTTCTCAACTGTTGGCAACTGACACTATCATGCTATGCATTAGAATAAATCGACTCAAGCGCAACGTAGACGATAGAATATTAATATTGGAGACATCAGGTTACGAATTAAAATAAAAATCCTCGTGTCTAAAAGCCTAATTTAACCTCTCAAGGACCGCCATTATTTACGTCAACTATCCGTCAAGCACCGCCGGGCGGGCTCTTATCGTAAGCGTAATCTGATTTTAAGACTTATCTTAACTACAAATACAGTTTTAAATCGGTCGGGGTTTGGTGGCACAAATTTGTGCCAGCGGCGCTCAACGGTAATACTTGTTTACTGGCACGTTTTTGTGCCGCTGGGGCTGTAGAGATTAACGCTAATCGCGAACCTAACGCGTCCAAAGTCGCGAGTAACAACTAGTATTAAAGTGAAATAAAAACTTACCCTAGAGAAATAGCATTCGTTCGAGACCGAATGAATATTTGAACGAATGAACGAAATAATGGGAATCAATCAGATGTCGACGTGGTTGTCTAATTTAGGCAGAATGAAGGGTAGTCGGATAATTTATTATTTAATAGTGGAATGTCGGATGTGCGGGTAGACAGTAATTATTGGGATGCAAATGAAGAGCCTTCTAATTAGTGTTTTGTAATTAATGTTCTAGTGTTCGAAAGTTTCGGTTTGTTTCAAAAGTTCTTCATAAAATCATGACTACCTATGTTAATAAAGAATGGAAAAATGTTAATGATGTATGAGTATTGAGTATCCTTTTCCTTACTAATATTATGAAAACGAAAGTGAGATTGTTTGTTTGTTTGTTGCGTCTTCACGCCTAAATGACCAAACCGATTTTGATGATTTTTAGTACAGAGATAGTTGGGATCCTGGAAACGGTAATAGGCATTTTTTTTTTTAAATATTGAGATATGAGGGAGAAAGAAGGAAGAAAGAGGAAAACTTATCATTGCTATTACAATAAATTAGGCGCAAGGGCAAAAACTACAGGTAGCAGTGTTAACAACCTGTAAATCAGGAAAATCAAACTGTGTTATCTCGAATTTAATGCGAACGAAGCCGCGGGCAAAAGCTAGTACTTTTATATCACTGTAAATACGTTTTTTAGGCCCCATTTATGCACGCCATCCTCCCACTTTTTTACCTGACCTACAGGAGGTCGTCTTTTTCCATGTCTTCTGAAATACCTAATAGGTATGTACACACGGCGACAGATCAACCTATACAAAACCAGTTTATGCGGATCTCTCATCGTACTTGAAATTTATGGTGTACGATCCGTTGTTGAGAGAGCAGCATAAACTGGTTTTGTATAAGTTGATCTGTCGCCGTGTGTACATATTATACTCGTAAATTAAAACATTCACTATTGCTAGAAATACGCTCTTACTTTGCTTGTTTTTCTACATCGTTCTCGCATGTATGTATAATTTCAACATAAAAAAATATCTATGAGTTTGCAAAAAAAAAATGAATTTATAAGAGTGTCCATGGAGTTTCTTGCCCATTCTTCTCCATAGAGATCTACGCTTTGAAATGGGGATCTACAGTACTTTCGCAAGTCTTGTGACTGAGTTTGTAGCTACATTTTTTTTTTGTTTTTATGACATTAAAAAGTGCCTGTAATAGTCTAATTGAAATAAATGTTTTGAGTTTTGAATTTGGAATAAAAAAACATTTCCAAATTTGAAATTGCGTGAGGATTATTTTATGAGGGTTATCAAGTAAGCAGGTAATTGCAAATAAAAAACGGTTCGGGTTGAACCTTGGGACGGTACAATCTGTTCTGCCTTATTATTAGGGGTCTGTCCCCAGAAGACCCGTTATACGGCCTTGAACTGGACGCTATCTTATCTTACTAATATAACACCACGCTTGTTAACCCCGTAGGGTAAAGCAGAGTTGAAAACCCATATATTAACAGTTATCATTTTTTATTTTATCAAACAGGAACAAAAAACAGTTTCACTATTTCCGTTCCACTTTAAACGATATCATTTTCCTACCCTTGCCCCATTCTATTTCAAAGCATTATTAGACTTTTTGTTCTTGATTGATTTTTAATCATTTGACATCTATTTATAACTAGCTGGCACCTGCGGCTTTGCTCGCGTGATATCGAAAAAAAAAGTTTTAACGCAAGCAACGGTAGCCTATGTTCATGTAAATAATATATCAGCCTTTTTTATATTTTTGACTAGCTGGTGCCCGCGGTTTTGCCCGCAAATTGATCAAAATATCTATCTTATGTGTTATTGCAGACTTTAATCTACCTATGTGCCAAATTTCGTCAAGATCCGTTCAGCCGTTTTGACGTGAAAGAAGATCAAACATACATCCATACTCACAAACTTCCGCATTTATAATATTAGTAAGATTAGGAAAAATATTTAATATAAAATATTGCAAAGTAGAAACGGAACCTTTCTTATGCAAGTCCGACTCGCACTTAACCGGTTTTTCGTAAAAACAGGGCAATGTAAAGGTCTTTAGTGTCCCAATGGGGGCTCAGGATAAATTCGAGGACTTTTTCATAGTGATTTGGAAAAAGGAATCGTTTATGTATAGTACCTATGTATAGAAATTGACTATATGCCAATGAATGAGTTGTAAAGGATTTGGGGTAAAGATTTAAAGTCAGTAATTGGGATGAAAAATGGATGAGTTTTTGGGTAATTTCATAAAAGCCATTTTTCTTTAGTATTCCTGCTTCATAATGAAAAAAAAGGAGCCCAAATAAAACTGTCATAGAATCACTTTGTTCTCCGTCTGTCTGTTTGTATGTCAGAACCAAAGTTATCACGGGAATGCGTGTAGGTATTAAGTTGAAATTAAAACCATTGTATTGTATAACGGGCTGATGTCCGCAACTTCACGTCTGAGGCACGTATTTTGCGTAATTAAAATAGAAATATTTTACACTAGCTTTCGCCCGCGGCTTCGCCCGCGTTAAATTCGGGATAAGACAGTTCCCCTTTCCTGATTTGTAGGTACCTGCCACCTGTAGTTTTTGCCTAGTGCCTTATTTATTGTAATAGCAATGCTAAGGTTTCCCTCTTTCTCCCTCATTTTTCACTCCTTGTTAATATATCTCTTTTATAAAAAATAGTCTATGTCCGTCTCCAGGGTCCGAACTCAAATTTATTTGGCATAACACACTTAGCATAATTTTCTTTAAACGAACATTTTAAAGGCATAAATATTATATATTATGATATAATTATCGTTTGACAGAATGTTTAAAACTTCGAATTATCAATGGCATACTTTTAAGATGGCAGAATTAAATTTAGTATAATTACGGTTGGCATAGTTCAATTTTCGCATAATATCGTTTAGAGCGATGATTATTTGGCATAATTTCACTTGGCATACTATGCAGATGGCGTTAATGGCTAGGTTACGTTAGGTTAAAACCGTGACTTCCTACTTCTAGAAACGACTTGCATTAATAGAAAAAAGAGATTGTTTTAAGTAGGTTACTCTGAGCTGAACTATTTAGATTAGAATAATAACTTATATTATACTATAATAGAACGGCATTCTTTAACTTTCTTTTGGGAAGATGCTATTATTCCATCATAGAGTTCATTGATGACAAACAGGAGTACGAAGATCCGACTTGCTAATTAATAATAATAATTTATGATTAATTAATCAGTAATATGTTTTATCTACTAAATAATGTGCTTGTTTTTATTTTGATTTAATTTTTAATAATGATACTGACAGCATTTAACTTAATTGACATAGCTATTTTTTTAAATTTTGTCATTGAACTTCTTAACAGTGTGGTGTCGCGACGATTATTTTTGTTGAGTATATACAAGCTTTTTGTACATAATAAATAATAACTTCGTTCCATCCGGGTGTCCCTTGACACCTCTCAAGATTTTAACATAAAAAATAATAGGGGGCGACACTTTTGCCATCGACCAAACCCGTAACTGCTACTAAGCACTTCTGATGGAACAAATTTTGTTTTTCCTGCCACTGTGTCAGGCCCTATCACAGAACCATTCCGACTTTTCCTCAAGCCCTGATTACCATTCAAATATCGCTTCGATATCAACAACAAGCCACCAACGATACTTACCAGGAGCAAATACTACCAAACAGCCCTTATTGGTACCAAACTGTTATTTTAAGTAAAGACGATACGGTATTATTACTCGATACCGTTTCGATTACGTATCGATACCTACTCGGTATCCAATAAAAGCACTTTACGTTCATTTTTCGTTTTCTAGTTTATCTTCAAGAGTTGTTTGTTTAAATGTTTTTCAGAATTCAAAGTATTTATTATTAATGACAAATACAAAAGTATCAAGCCTAGTCACAAAGCATAGTAACTTGTGAAATTACCGTAGTTGCGAAATTCCAAGCCCAGATTTCTATGGAGAAGAATGGACAAGAAACTCCACGACTCCCTTGAAACCTTAATAATAAAATATGATATAGATTTATTGTTGCTTACTGGGCATTGATACGACTACTGTAATAATATCTACATACTTTTGGGCCCCAAAGTATCAATACCAAAAACACTTGTTACCGAAAGAAAAGTATTGAGTAAGTACTTGTTACTGGTATTTTTCCCATCACCACTTCTAAATGTCGAAAAGAACGAGCAAAGCAAAACTTGCATACGATACAAAAGTTCCAATACCAAAAATACTTGTTATCGTAAGAAAAGTATTGAGTAAATACTTGTTACTGGTATTTTTCCCATCCCCACTTTTAAATGTCGAAAAGAACGAGCAAAGCAAACCTTGCATACGATACAATAGTATCTACTTTTCATATTAAAATTCATGAAGAGATTTGAACGAAAACAACAACAGGCTACGAATATAACTTCGCTAATCTTTTTCCTGTTTCGGAGTAGGCAAGGTTCTATTGTTATTCTAAGTTTGAAAATGTATTGATCAGAGTATCATGTTTAGCATGAGAATATAATGCCGTGTCCAAAAGAATGATTCAATTTTAAATAGAGAATTAGTTAAGGAAATAGTTTCCGTGATATGAATGGGTTTAAGGTAAATACGACATAATACTTTGAACAGATTTCAAAAAATGAATTATTTCACATAGGCTTTTTCTTTTTTTTTCGGGTAGGTAATCATCCAATGTCTTCCCCCGCTCTGGGCAGAGCGGGATGGCATGTCAGACTTGTACTGACTAAAACCCACCCATGTTCCTTCTATTGCCCTTTACGTTCCGATGCCGCGGTATCTCTTTCGAACAACCCGCAACCTCGGCAGGCGGAGGCTCTGGCAAGCCCCTCTGCTTTGTGACTCTCTTTGAGGCGCGCGTGAAACACGAACGCGCCGTCGACACGGCCTGTCGTCAATCGACGGACGGACGGTGAACTACCCATTGCTCACCGCCCACAGGCCCGCATCTACGGTGGCCCGGAGTCGTCTCGCGGCGCCCGGCGCCATGGGCGTCTCCCGCGGCGGCTGGGTTGGGCAGATGTTCTCTCCCTCAAACGCCCGGCCACCTCCGTTGCTAGCATTACTGCTTCGCAAAAGGTAGTGACCGCTTCCCATTCCCTCTCACTTCGGACCATGGCCTGAACCAGGGCCGGACGCGCGAGATCGCCGCCGCCGATCGCCTCTACGAGGGCTCTTCACATAGGCTTACGAGGGCATAAAGGGTCGAGAAAAGGTGCATAGTTTGGATTGATCGTTTCCTATGGAGAAGAACTGGCAAGAAACTCGGAACCAACAGCTGAGGCACGGAGGAAAGTTGTTCTATCAAATATGGTTGTACTAGCTGCGCCCCGCGGGTTCACTCGCGTGGTGATAAAATATACAATATATCTTTATGAATTCTAGCCTATATGTTGTTCTGATGTAAATTTATATTATTGTAAAGTTTAATTAAAATCCATTCAGTAGTTTTTGCGTGAAAGTGTAACTTTTAAAAAAAAAACAGCTTATGTTCGTTTCCAGGGTCCCAACTATCTCTGTACCGAAATTCATCAAAATAGGCTTAGCCATTTAGACGTGAAGACGTAACAAACAAACAAACTCTCTTTCGCTTTTATAATATTAGTAAGGATTACTTTGATCCGGAAAACTACGCTATTACTGCTATCCTACCATGACGTCTTAAAGCAGAACTTATTCAACTGAGGGAAAGAGACAGAGCTATATGGTGTGTCTAGCACCATCTCTTTCCCTCATTGGAATAAGTTCTGCTTTAAGACGTCATGGTAGGCCTACTATTCTCATAAGTGACATGTTATGTTTTTATCTATACTAATATTATAAAGCTGAAGAGTTTGTTTGTTTGTTTGTTTGAACGCGGTAATCTCAGGGACTACTGGTTGGAATTGGAAAATTCTTTTAGTGTTGGATAGTCCATTTCTTGAGGAAGGCTATAGGCTATATAACATCACGCTACGACCGACAGGTGCTGAGCAGCGCGGGTGAAACCGTAGGGACCAGCTAGTTGAGAATAAAGATCTTTAAACCTATAAACTAAAGATTGTTCCGAGCGACTGTTAATCAAACACGAGCTCTTCTTTAGCCGTGAACTACTTTTTTTTATCTTTCTCTTCATTTGGTATCTTTGTGACCCAACTATGTCCGAAATCTTATTTAGGTAGCTGCCCCAAAAACTGGCCTAGCGACAAAATGGTCGTGTTACATCAATATCCTAACACGTAGGGCCAATTCCCCCTCAGTTGACTTACTCGCCTCATTTCCTTAAGGAAGGGAGGACGTCCGACTATTGTTCAGCTACCCTTCGTGGTACTTTGACGATTTGCTATAAGTCTTATTGATTGGATTTTTTGTGAAGATTTTATTTTACACGAGAATGGTGGACGCCTTTGTGGAGAGGTTTTTTGTAAAGTGACTTTTTCTTTCCGTTTTTCTTGACATCTAACAAGAGCGATGTAAAGGACTATAGTCTATGGTAGACAATGGTTTAGTCCCTTTAGATAGTCTGTAGTTTTAGTATATATGTACGAGTGTTTGAAACTTTTGTAAAGCTAATAGTGACGAGAGTTTTGCCTTTACCAATTCTAGGTGCTTTCTTCCATAGCTCCAAGGAATCACAGACTTGAGTATAATATTAAGTGTATTTTTGGGACCTGCCGGGTCCTAAAGGTATAAAAATTTCGAGCCGCAACACAAACAATGATGATGAATGATAATTGATATACAACATCCTCTAATGGAAATTTAAGTGATTGGTTTAGACATTTTTTTACTTTGAATTTGTATTAGTGCCTCGCTTGACCATTATTTTGACTAAACGATGACGGTCAATGAATAAAAAACCTTTTTTAATTATGTCGATTTGTGTTTTGTTTTATTACAAGTAATGAAAACTCAATAACTTAAATCCATTGATTTGCTTCAGATATTTCCATGTTTGTTACATACCATCGCATCAGATTGTGGTGTTTACACTCATTTTTATTTCAGTATATGGTTTTTAAAACCTTTGAACTATTGTATTTAAAAACTGGTGCATACTTCTAACTTCGGTTAGACAAATCGTTCTCCATTGATTTGTTAGTGGTCGTAAAAACCAACTTCTTGAATTTTCTGGGGTGTATGTCCAAGCTAACTTTTAAAATAAGGCTTTAACATAAATAGCAATAATATATTATGAAACACCATCATATTTTACGTATTTCTTGTATAGAACCCAATTTTACATCTTTTAGAGTTAAAAAGATATAAGCCAAAAAACGAAATT
The DNA here is from genome assembly GCA_958449745.1 of Ochropleura leucogaster. NCBI lineage: Eukaryota > Metazoa > Arthropoda > Insecta > Lepidoptera > Noctuidae > Ochropleura > Ochropleura leucogaster. The sequence goes on along the minus strand of OY288220.1, from coordinate 2,416,390 downwards.
ATTTTTTGTTTTTCGTTGATTACCATAAGTGCTATTTTGGTGTTTACGACCTTTGTTGTCGGAAGCATCGATATGGTTTTAATTTCAACTGGATACCTTTGTGCGTTCCCGAGATAAGGAGTCTTCACAAACAGACGGAAAACAAAGATGATCCGATAAGGGTTCCGTTTACCAGTGAGATTGTTTGAAGGAGATACCGCAGCCCCGGAACATAAAGGGCAAAAGAAGGAACATGGGTGGGTTTTAGTAAGTTAAAGTCTGAAACTCTGCCTGTACCCAGCGTGGGAAGATATTTGATGATTTTCCATCCGCATAAAAGGCTACTTTCGCTCTTAACTTTATTCTTCACTAGCTTTCGCCCGCGGCTTCGCTCGCGTTAAATTCGGGGTAACACATTTTCCCTTGCGCCTTATTGATTTGTAATAGCAACGCTAAGTTTTCCCTTTTCTTCCCTCTTTTTCTCCCTCACATCCCACTTTTTTTAAATAAAAATTAGCCTATGTTCGTCTCCTGGTTCCCAACTATCTCTGTACCGAAATTCATCAAAATCGGTGTAGCCATTAAAGCGTGAAGAGGTAACAAACAAACAAACAAACACACTCACTTTCGATTTTATAATATTAAGTAAGGATTATATATAGTAAGGATTAATAATAGTCATTATGTTTTACTAGATTTATCCAGAGAAAAATATGCATTTTTTTTTCGTGGCTTCATGTATTTATTTAATCTTAAGGGCTTATTTTTTATAGTCACATAATCTCTATCTGAGGAATAAAATTAGGGTTTTGACATAATTTTTATAGATTAGCTGTCAACCCGCCATTTTTATTTCTCAGATAAAAGTTATCTGAGAATTTATGAAAAAACAGCCCTAACTGAGGCGCTGAAATACTTATATTGTTTTATCATCTATGCCATACTAGCTGCGCCCCGCCGTTTCACTCGCGTGGTGATAGAATATAATATGAACTGTAGACTGTGTTATTCTGATATGTAAGCTATATTATTGTAAAGTTTTAAAATCCATTCAGTAGTTTTTGAGTGAAAGGGTAACAAAGATCCATACAAATTTTCGAATTTATAATATTTATAGTAGGTTATGTATAGTGGTTTATAAAAGGTATCTACTCTCCAAATTTCAACGTTGTGGTGCCAATAATTTCGGAGTAAAAAGCCCGTGACTGAGAGACAAATCTATAAGGGAATATAAAACGGCTATGAAACAAAATTCGAAACGCAATACATCGCGTTCTTATCCTTATTTGTGCTATAAATGATCGTAAGTTTGGGAGCAAGGGACTCGTTAGGGCAATTTGTTTAAACATGTTCCGTACAAGAGTTTGGGAATAGGACCCAGAGGAGCTATTGGAGACATTAAAATTACTTATCTTACAGCTTGGTCCCTCGTGTTGGGAGTCAAAGATCTTTTAATGGCTTGGTTCTAAGATTTGCTTCCTAATTGGGTAATTAGTATTAGTATACGGCACATATGTCTCTTTACCCTTTTAGCTTCGTATTTGTTTTTAAACACAAGTTAAACCTTTTTTGCGGATTGGAAAATCATCAAATAACTTCCCCGGAGCGGAAGCGGGGGGGAGTGTCAGACTTGTACTGACTAAAACCCACCCATGTTCATTCTATTGCCCTTTATGTTCTGGGGCCACGGTATCTCAAAAGTAAAGGTTGTCTTGAAAAGATCGCTTTTAGGGATAAGACCGCCCATTGTGTCACCCTATTTATAAGTTTGTCTATTGTTATTCTTGTTACTTGTATGGTGTACATAATAAAGAATATTCTATCTTCTATCTATCTATCTATCTCTTTAGAACAACCCGCAACCCCGGCAGGCAGTGGCCCTGGCAGGCCCCTCTGTTTTACTGATATCTCTTTGAGGAGCGCGTGGAACACTAACGCGCCCTCGACACGGCCTGTCGTCAATAGCCGGACGGACGGTGAGCTACCCATTTCTCACCGTCCACAGGCCTAGGTAATTTTAGGATAAACTCTGAGCATTTATTATACTGTTACAAGCACTTTTGAATTTCAAAACAAAGGATGAAGCTGGCAGTTGCCCATTCCAAGCGTAGATATCTCGTAGATTTTTAAATCAAAATATTTTTACAAGATCTTCTTGGAACATAAATCGTGTTGAAATTACATATTTGTTTGAGATTGTTGTACAAAAACTTGAACAGAATAAAAAGTTGAAATGTGAATCCGTTTGTTTTGTCATATAAAAAACATAGAACATAGGTATTTCAAAATCATCTTGAAGTTATCCATTTTATTTATTTATAATAACTTAAAAATAAAACCGGCCAAGCGTAAGTCGGACTCGCGCACTAAGGGTTCCGTACCATTATCTATAAAAACAGCAAAAAAAAAACATGTTTATTTTATGAGAGCTCGCTTAAACATATTATATCATCTGTGAGAATTTCAACTGTCTAATTATCGCAGTTCATGAGATACAGCCTGATGACAGATGGACAGACGAACAGACAGCAGTCTTAGTAACAGGGTCCCGTTTTAACTTTTAGGTAAAAAAACACTAAATACCAAAACAACTACAATAAATGTTGTGTATGAAAATTATCACATTATTCATTTATACTCAATAATATATCTTTATTCCTATACCATTATGTGTACTTAGGTGGTAGTTTTTTTATAATAATGAGAGCATTATGGACCCTGTAGGGCACAACAAAAGGGTAGAGAAGAGGAAGCTCTGTTTTATAAGATAGATCATATTTTTGTGATCGTTGATTATATGCTATCACCTATATCAGGCTGCATCATAAATTATCACTAAAATGGGTACACAATGACACATTGATAAACCCACACTCCCGTACCTTGGAGGAAAGCCAAGAAAAGTTTAGGAATATGTCCTCGGCTGCCAACTACCTCTTTCTCCAAACAAATTTTAAGATACGCACCTAAAATGTGTCTGCATGGAAGTTGAGAATGCACTCAAACAAGAGACCACTGTGTTATTTATGTAAATATGATAAACTAGCTGTTCCTCGCGGTTTCACCCACGCTGCTCAGCACCTGTTGGTCGTAGCGTGATGTTATATAGCCTAAAGCCTTCCTCAAGAAATGGACTATCCAACACTAAAAGAATTTTCCAATTCCAACCAGTAGTCCCTGAGATTAGCGCGTTCAAACAAACAAACTCTTCAGCTTTATAATATTAGTATAGATTATGTTTATTTTGCAAGTAGATTTTTACACGTCGCCTCTTTTTAGACTGGTAGAGGCTGGTGTTTCGTACCCGACTACTCTGAGGAAGAAACAGCCGAAACAAACTCAGAGGTTATAGTCTCTTTTAAGGACCAGGATTTAGATTAATCTGCAGTACTATGCAGATAAGTGTCTGAAATGGTCCTATGTGATTGTTTGTACTGGCATGTACTACATATTGTATATTCATAGCTTGCGCTGTATTGAATGCAGTAGTACTCCTGTGAATTATTTAAAACTTCTTCATTCAGATCCTGAAAAGAAAAAAATACCTGGCAAAATAAAAAAAAACTTCAAAACTACAACCTCATTCTAAATCTGCATTTCGAATTTAGAATACAATTCCCCCCATTTTTTTCCTCAAATACAAAAACAAAGTAGGCGAACAAAAAAAGGTTGTATTATTAAAAAAAAGACGGTGTATTCTTCAAAAGATTCTCGAACCTTCGTTTGCAGAAACATCGTGAACTAGACTAGGGACGCGGGACGTTACGTGAGCATCATCGCAGCGACTCTTTTGTGTTTGGGGCCTATTCACTGAAAACGTGTGTTTTTACCTAACGTCTAGGTAGGTAGATAAGTTAGATGTATGTTTACAGGCACTCTAAAGGTCGAGGTATGTTTAAAGACTGTCAAAATGAAGAGAATAGGGTCCTGATTCTCGGAAGTTGTGACATAATGTGTAGGTGTATTGTAAAGAAAACTTCTGGAACGATTTTTGTTTGTTTATTACGTCAGGTGTACTCCCTAACTATTAAATGCGTATTATCGGTAGAACGGTCGTTTCATAATCACTTATAATGTATATTATGTTGATGATAACGTTTTCGCGATACAGTCGTACCTAGTCTCTCAAACCCGCAACCCTGGCGGTGGCCCTGGCAGGCTCATCTGAGCATGCCTATGCCTATAATTTGAAGCTCAATTTCGGTTTGTAAAGTTCTAATAAACCTTTATTAAACCGAAATTTAACTTCAAATTTAGTTTTCAAAATCATCAAGAATCGTATCTTCGTACTGATAACGTTTTCGCGATACAGTCGTACCTAGTCTCCGTAGCACAGCTGTGTGAGACAATGGGGGAAACACTATCTCATTCTCGACGGCAACATCTCTTTGTGTTCACTGTAATCAAACAGTTTGTATTGATGTTCATGTTACAGGCAAATCATATAGTTCATTCTACACAATACAGAGATTGTCTAGGCAATATATGAAATATTGAATCCATAGTATTCTAGCTTTTGCAATAAATTCAGGGTAAAACAGTGCCCCTTTCCTGATTTACAAGTGCTACCTGTAGTTTTTGCCCATGCGCCTTATTGATAATAATAGCAATACTAAGTTTTCCCTTTTGTTCTGTCTTTCTCCCTCATTTCCCACTAAAAAAACTCTTTAGCCTAAAGTCTTTAGCCTATGCCTGTCTCCCGGGTCCCAACTATCTCTGAACCAAAATTCATCAAAATCAGTAGTAAAGTTAGTCAAATGTAGACGTAACAAATAAACTCACTTTCGCTTTTATAATACTAGTGAGGATCGGCGTGCAAGCTTATTATTTTTTGTTCCTTAAGCTACTAATATTAGAAATGCGAATGTTTGTGAGGATGAAAGACGTAAAAACGGCTGAACGGATCTTAATGAAATTTGGCACAGAGGTAAATTATGGCTTGGAATAAAACATAGGATATTTTTTTTCGATATCATGTGGGCGAAGATGCGGGCGCCAGCTAGACTATTTATAAATATTTGTCAAGCTTTGAATGTTCAAATTTTTGTAGGTACATCAAAAGTTTTATTATGCAGTTTTAATTGAATATTTAAAAAAAATACAGTTCAGTGTTTTCAAAGTTTTAGATATGTCTTTAGTCTACGAAATTTTCATTGTTACAGATATCAAAAATACGATGGCTGATGGCTGTGAAAAAGATTTTTTCGTGGTCTTTTATACTTTTTTTTCCGTAGTACTAGTACACTTTTGTAAACTGTTTTTGTTTAAGTTTAGCCTATATATATTTGACTATGCACTGTATTTATGGCTTGTGGTTTGTACAACTTTGCGACGAAAATCTGGACGTTTTACAATGTTTGACGGTATAGTTGGCGCAGCGGCTGAGTGATCGGCTGCTGTGCTGCGTGTCGCGTGTTCGATTGCCGCACGGAACAAATATTTGCATGACCTACAGATGTTTGTAAACGCACCTACGATACAGGAGAAATTCCTAGTGTGGGGCAACGTTTAAAAAAAAATGTTTTTGCTTTTTTATCTTTGTACAGCGCCTTAAACAACCACATTCTGATATAAGCAGCATTACTAGAAACGAGTATTCGAGTCAGCTATCGACGTTATTGGATCCACCTCTAATCTATCAATTACTTCGCTAATTGACATCTGCTAGGCGTAGCCTACCGAATACAAACATATCGAGTTCGGATCGATAGTATTCACTTATTGATATACATCCTTATTACAAGTGATAGGGTTGTAAACTTGAGGAAGCGTAAGTTAAGATGGGTATGTATAATTGATAAGCTTATGCGCCTGTACTTCCTGTAGGGGTACACAATTCTGTTAATGATTAATGATGTTTATTCTGCAACACTTTTACTTGTTTTTAGTATTCCGTACCTCAAAAGGAAAAACCGAAACCCTTACAGGATCACTTTATTGTTCATCTGTATGTCTGTAGATCAGATATGTCTGTCAAGATCTGATGTCGCGAACTCGTGGAAGAGGTGGGATCGAATTGAAAATTTAAAAAACAATACTCAATTCTATGATCGTTGTTTATGTCGCAAATTTGAACGGAACCCCCCGGTGACATAGTCCTTATATTATATGAAATCACATGAATAGTACAAAGAATAGAATATACTTTATTGCACACCAAAAATTTAAAAAAACAAACTGGTTTATAAAAAAAATGCTAAATCTATCGTACGAAAGTAAATAGATAATTTTAAAGTACATAGGTACTTTTCTTTTATAATAAAACTAGCTGTGCCCAGTGGTTTCACCCGCTGCACATTTAGGGGTATGAAAAATAGATGTTAGCCGATTCTCAGACAAGAAAATTTCGTTTAAATCGATCCAGCCGTTTCGGAGGAGTATGGGAACGAATTAGATAGAATTAGATAGCTTTAATAATTTAAATTTTTGTAAGCTTACTTGAAGCTAGATGCTTCAAGTAAGCTTACAAAAATTTAAATTCGAGTCTCCTCGATATTTCCAGGATCCCATCATCAGATCCTGAAATTATTAGACTAGACCAGATAACAAAAAAAAAACAAATCGGCCTAGTCGTCTTTGAGTAAATAACGAATTGAGAACATTCTCCTTTTGAAATTAATACGAAATTCACCATAGACAAAATGAGGAACTCCTTATTAATTTATCGAAATTCGAAATTCTACATAATCCGAAGGCTTTCCTTTTTCAAAACGTGGAACAACTTCAAAACGAGCACAAAAAGCTTCGATTCCGAAAACACTAAATTACGTTTCCCAATAATATATTCTGATAAACGTCTTAGCGACGCTGAGTGATACTTCAGTCAGTCCATTTATCAATAAAAAGTGCTGGGATTTAGGCAAACTTAAAGGGAAGGCCCTTTTAACATGATAAGCGCTGACTGGTCTATAATGGCCTTTTTGTTGGCGACCGCTACGATTAAATCGCGCAACTTTTCGGCACAAATTGCGTTTAGTTGTTGTATGGATGGATTTTTCCGGTTGAATGTGTATTGATTGGTTTTTTGCACGGGCATATTAAGAAATAAAAACTCACGAAATTATTCGTGTAATAAATTCGGTTTTTACGCTCTCTGGACGCATAAGCAAGAAATAAAGAAAGATTAGAAAACAGTTTAGCATGATTTATTTTCTATTAAAAATATTTTCAATCTCAACAAATTGCTTATGCGCAGTCTTCTTTAATATAATCGTTTTTATTGATATGCAGTCAAACAGATATTTTTGCGACAAGGACACAAAGTAAAAGACAAAAGTCGCAAAGTATTGCAAAATAAAATATCATGGCGCCTGTCTCTCAAAGCTTCAACCCGGCACAACCCAGATGACCAGAGACAATCAATGTCTGCCAAAAATCCATACAGAAATCCTAAAATCACTTTATTTCGACCTGGGACCCGAACCTAGGATTCTGGGACCACTAGCGTGTATAACATAATACATTTTGCAATCAACAGGAAGAAAACAAAACTTGAGAGGTGTCAAAGGGCACCTAGATGGAACGAAATTATTATTTAATATGTTCAAAAACCCTGCATACACTCAACAAAAATAATCGTCGCGACACCACACTGTTCAATGCGAATTAGAAAGACGAAACAAAAAAAACGGTTTGCTTTCTATGAAATAGAGGGAGAGATAGACAGATAAACACGAGCACGCCCCACGGTTTACACATATAGCAAAAAGTAGCGTTACAACTTTTGGTCTTAATTTTTTTCCGCCTTTACTCCCTTTCGCAACGCGCAATAAGGAACTTCATTCCAAAATCTTGTTAACTCGATGCGAACAAAACATCAATCGACATATTTTAACCCAACCTCATTTGATTTCCTCCACACGTCAAGCTGTTCGGTGCTAATTATCAGAAGTCACGGAGCCAATATCCCTTTGTTCGTAAATCTTCGAGGTTACATCACAAACACGATTAGTGCAGAAGACCTGGTCCTTATTCTAAGCGAAAATACGAATGAGGAAGTACGGGAACGCATGGTGCAATTATTGACGGGCCTCTTGGTCTAGTGGTTAGTGGCCCTGAGTGCTGAGCCGGAGGTCGTGGGTTCGATTCCCACCCAGGACAAGCTTTGTGTGATGAGCATGATTGTTTGTTCTGTGTCTGGGTGCGATTTATCTATTATATGTATGTATTTATAAATTATATAAGTATGTATATCAGTTGTCTGGTTACTATAACACAAGCTCTGCTTAGCTTGGGATCAGATAGCCGAGTGTGAGTTGTCCCAAGTTATTTATTTATAATTACATTTGAATTCCGATAAACGACCAAGTGACCAACGCGGTCGAGTAAACTCGTCTTCGGAAAATCGCTCGTTTTCATTTTTTATTTTTTTACTTAATGTAATTCCATTTATGTATGTGTATGTACATGTAGACATACAGTTCATGTATCGTTAACCAAAAGGGTATTTTTAAGTAAGGGCTGAATTTACTAATGCTGAATACATTGACGGGCCTGTTGGTCTAGTGGTTAGTAGCCCTGACTGCTGAGCCGGAGGTCGTGGGTTCGATTCCCACCCAGGACAAACTTTGTGTGATGAGCATGATTGTTTGTTCTGGGTCTGGGTGTGATTTATCTATTATATGTATGTATTTATAAATTATATAAGTACGTATATCAGTTGTCTGGTTACCATAACACAAGTTCTGCTTAGCTTGGGATCAGATAGCCGTGTGTGAGTTGTCGCAAGATATTTATTAAACTATTAATTATTAAAACTTATTTATCTTCACTAATCTTATTAAGAGAAACATTTTTAAATATTTTTAAAATGAATGGCATTGTTAATTAATTGGCCAAAGAAAGAGCCAGCTATTTGGTCACGCGAAGTCGACCAGGCATGAACGAAAACAGTTCATCAAATAAAATTAACTTTTGCTTACTGTACATAGACTTTATATAACCAGCCAGGGCTACGGGTTGTTCGAAAGACATACCGTAAGAGATAAGTATTTATGGATATCTATATATACTAGCTTTTACCCGTGTTAAATTTGGGGTAAAACAGTTCCCCTTGCGTCTTATTGATTTGTAATAGCAACGCTAAGTTTTCCCTTTTCTTCCTTCTTTCTCCCTCACAGCCCAGTTTTTTGTAATAACAACTAGCCTATGTCCGTTTCCTGGTTCCTAACTATCTCTGTACCAAAATTCATCAAAATCGGTTTAGCCATTAAAGCGTGAAGAGGTAACAAACAAACAAAGTCACTTTCGCTTTTATAATATTATAGAAAGGATTTATTTTCTAATATCCATCTTTGCTGTTATACTGTGTTTTGTCTCTGCATCACCCTAAGATAGGCTGGTAGAAAATGATCATTAAGTCCGCCTTTGTACAGTTTTTACTTTCATAATATTTTAAATAAATAATTACCGCACCCCCGAAACAAAACGGGCAAAAGGAGGAACATGGATGAGATTTAACCAGGAAAAGTCAGACATTCTCTTCCGCTTCGAACAGAGCCCTTCCTTCCACTTGACACCACCAAAACGACACCACCGGTGGTGTCGTATTGAATCTCTAGTCCATATGACACCACCCTAGTGATGTCCAGAAACGCGTGGTTTTGACAAACAGCTCCTAATTCATTATTTTAAGTTATCTATAGTTAAACGATAATGAATAAAACAGAGTTTATAAAATATTATTTATTTATTTAAGTGAAGTAAGTAGTTATGTAGGTATTAAAGAACGGACCGGAAAACTAATCATCCAGCATGTCAACAATTGTTATTACGTGCTTGTAATAGGCCTTAATGAACTTTTCTTATAGTGTTTCTTTTCCGGGAAAAAAACTTTAAATATAAACTTTGTCAAATGACGTACCTCATTAATGAAACTGCTTGAACTTAATTGGAGTTTTCATATCAACAACTTTGTGTGTAACCTCACTAATAGTCGGTGGTGTCATATGGACTAGAGATTCCATACGACACCACCGGTGGTGTCGTTTTGGTGGTGTCAAGTGGAAGGAAGGAACAGAGCGGGGGAAACTATTTGATAGAAGAAGAGAAAAAAAAGTGTGTGTGTCAGCTCCGACGCACGACTGGAGTTAACTCCTTAAGTACGAGTATCTAACCATACGCAAAAAACGTTTATTCAACTGAAAAAAGATTAATATCATATGAAAGGGTAAATTCATAAATTAATGAAAAAAAATAGCAATATAAATACATTGACACTGATAGAAACAAACAAGCCCAATAACATATAGTATATAGGTATAGTCGCCTATACAGCATACCATATGTACGTCTTAATACACTTACAGCCAAATTAGAAAGTTGCGCACTAAAGGTGCACCAAAAACGTGACACATTTTCGTTACTTTAGTAGGTTTTACCCCTTGGATTTTTCTCATACCGGGCGCCTTAAATATGAAAATCGATTCTTCAAAAACTTAATATTAGTCTATCTATGAGTGCGTGCGTTTTCGCTCATTGTAAATATAAAACACCAACCTTCTGTTTCCATTCGTCTTTGGTCCTACATTCCCGTGTCAATAAAGCGCTCAATTCTCCATTATTTGACAAGACACCGCACTTGTTTGGCACATATTTATCTTCAAACATGGCTGTTTGACGAGAAACCCAGTTTTACAATGTAAAATATAAGGTGTGCTGAATGTGTTTCGTTTTTGAGTAATATTCTGGCGTTTTATTCTGAGATGCCGGGAATTTTGGCTGCGTGGGTCGTAAATGAAACGTACGTTTGAGGTGCTCCATAAAACAAAAGAACCTGTAAAATTTTAAGGATGGTATTTAAAAGAACTTCAATTTATTCCCATTTCGTTTACCTAATTTTGCCTGTGTTGCACCAAATTTACTGAATGAGCACCAAAATATGTTAATTAAAATATGTCATAACGAGCATCAGGAAAAAGACAGCACTACAATAAAAAAGTGTTATATCTTTATCCATTTTCTATTAATGCAAGTCGTTACTGGCACTCGCCGACCGCTACCGCGGCACCGCTCGCTCCGCTCGCTCGGCTCGTGCGTAGGGGTCGCAGTTTTAACCTAACCTAACCTACGCAGTTTTTTAGCATTCAGGAAAAAATATTTGGTGCACGATCAGTATTTTTGGTGACCACAATTTTTTTTCCCAAATTTTAATGCTGAAAAAGTAGATGTATTGCAAGAGAGCTATTTTTTTTGTTATACATCAAATTAAGATAAATGGTAATCACAACATTCAAAACTGGGCTGCGCGATAGCTAAGTCATTAAATAACATTCCCTGCTCCGCCCAAAGCGGAGGAGAGTGTCAGACTTGTACTGACTAAAACCCACCCATGTTCCTTCTAGTGCCCTTTATGTTCCGGGGCCGCGGTATCTCTTTCGAACTGGCAAGCACAAACAAGCCCTAAAACGAAAAAAAAACTCAAGAAGGAACATGGATGGGTTTTCAGACAGTACAAGCCTGCCACACCCTTCTGCTCTGCCTAGAGAGCGGGATCCTCATATGATGATTTCCCATACAAAATAATACTGAATTTGGCTAGCATATATCGAATTGAAATCAACTCCTATATTCAATTCTGTAGTCCCTTTGTGCTGTAAAAAAAGCAACCCTCTAAACGCCCGTTCCAATAAACAAAAACGACTCGTTTTCCTCACGAATGGTAGTGTTTTGACATAAGTTCTATGATACGTCATGTTAAAATCCTACTATCCGTAAGTAAAACGACTCGTTTTTGTTTATTGGAACCGGACGTAAGTCTACGCAGTGAAAAGATATGACCGTTTATATCGAAAACTAGCTGTTCCACGCGGTTTCACCCGCGCTGCTCAGCACCTGTTGGTTGTAGCGTGATGTTATATAGCCTATAGCCTTCCTCAAGAAATGGACTATCCAACACTAAGAATATTCCAATTCCAACCAGTAGTCCCTGAGATTAGCGCGTTCAAACAAACAAACAAACTCTTCAGCTTTATAATATTAGTATAGATTTGTACGGAACCTTCGGTGCACGAGTGTGACTCGATCTTGACCGGTTTTCTCTATAACAAAACCATCAAAATACTTCCAATTTTGATTTAAAAATGTAACACAATTGGAACGCCATTCTAGTATATTTGAAAAAGTATTCATATTCAACCATTTCCTTCATTTCCAATTGGTTTTTCTCAGAATCGAAACTCAAATCTTCCATCCGAAGACAGTCCTCAAAATCCATCACAAGAACTTTCAGCAGAAATAATTAAGAAGAATCGTTGAGTTCTGAACGGGCCTCTCAACTCAAGGGGATTAAACTTGAAAACGGAAACGTATGGAAGTAGAAATAACAACGCGACCGACTTTTTGTTTTGACGAAGGTTTTTATTGATTTACTAGCTTTTACCCGTGGCTTCGCTCGCGTTAAATTCAGTACCCGCTAACTGCAGTTTTTGCTCGTTCTCCCTCATATCCCACTTTTTTACTGTCTCCTGGTTATCAACTATCCCTGTACCGAAATTCATCAAAATCGGATTAGCCATTAAAGCGTAAAGAGGTAACAAACATACAAACTCACTTTCGCTTTCATAATATTAGTAAGGAAGTAAGGATTTTTAGTCGAAAAAAGCGTAGTACTACTAGAATACTAACTAACTAAGTTAATTACCACGCTATACAAAATAGGGTGGAGCGGAGTTTTCTACAGGCACAATTCTTGGACGACACAGTGGCTGAGCAATCGACTGCTGAGCTGCGTGTAGCGGGTTCGAATAACGGGTGGTCACCCATCCACAGACCTAGGCAAACGCGGCTTAACCTAAAGATCGACCCGAGCGGCTGCTATTATTTAGCCAAGAGCTCCTCCGTTAAACAGCATCAATACACGAATAACTCGAATACAAAAATGTGCATGAAAATTAAAGTTAAACCCTAAACAGTCCTGTGGACGGTGAGCAATGGGTAGCTCACTGTCCATCCGTCCAGTGACGACAGGCCGTGTAGAAGGAACGTTACTGTTCCACGCGCGCCTCAAAGAGATGTCAGCAAAGCAGAGGGCCATGCCAAGGCCACCGCCTGCCGGGGTTGCGGGTTGTTCGAAAGAGATACCGTGGCCCCGGAACATTAAGGGCAATACAAGGAACATGGGTGGGTTTTAGTCAGTACAAGTCTGACACTCCCTCAAGTTATTTGATAATTTCCCATCCGCAAAAAAATAAACCCTAAAAACGTACAATTAAAGTAGCCTTTTCAACGTAAAGCTAGATAAAAGTGTAAATTAAGAACTTTGCTTTTGAAACGCTATGGAAATAAGTTCAGCTGAAATTTTTCCATTCCTTGCCTTTCTACCAGTATCGACTTTGAATTTAACTTTCTTTTTTTGTTAATTTATTCGATTTCCTCCCGAAGGTGTTCTTACAGAGGTATCCACTTAAAGATGGAGTTCTTTTCGGCATGATTTTAATTGTAAAGATTTTTTGAAATATAAAAACAATACATAGTCATATCATCATCGTATTATTATTGTATCACCATCGTATCATCTTCATCATATCATCATCAGACCATCATGATTTAAAAAAAAATGTGTGTGTCAGCTTCGACGCACGACTGGAGTTTACTCCTTAAGTACGAGTATCTAACCATACGCAAAAAGAGTTTTTTCAACCGAAAAAAGATTAATATCATGTGAAAGGGTAAATTCACAAATAAATGAAAAAATATAAATACATCGACACTGATAGAAACAAACAAGCCCAATAACATATAGTATATAGGTATAGTCGCCTATACAGCATACCATATGTACGTCTTAATACACTCACAGCCAAATTAGAAAGTTGCGCACTAGAGGTGCGCACCAAAAACGTGACACATTTTCGTTACTTTAGTAGGTTTTCCCCCCCGGAGGACACGGTGGAGCACACAGTGGCGATCTGCCCGGCTTGGGCGGAGCACCGCCGTGCCCTCGTAGAGGCGATCGGCGGCGGCGATCTCTCGCGCCCTGGTTCAGGCCATGGTCCGGAGCGAGAGGGAATGGGAAGCGGTCACCACCTTCTGCGAAGCAGTAATGCTAGCGAAGGAGGTGGCCGGGCGTTTGAGGGAGAGAACATCTGCCCAACCCAGCCGCCGCGGGAGACGCCCATGGCGCCGGGCGCCGCGAGACGACTTCCGGCCACCGTAGATGCGGGCCTGTGGGCGGTGAGCAATGGGTAGTTCACCGTCCGTCCGTCGATTGACGACAGGCCGTGTCGACGGCGCGTTCGTGTTTCACGCGCGCCTCAAAGAGAGTCAGCAAAGCAGAGGGGCTTGCCAGAACCTCCGCCTGCCGGGGTTGCGGGTTGTTCGAAAGAGATACCGCGGCCTCGGAACGTAAAGGACAATAGAAGAAACATGGGTGGGTTTTAGTCAGTACAAGTCTGACATGCCCCCCCGCTCCACCCAGAGCGGGGGAAGTCATTGGATGATTTCCCAACCGAAAAAAAAAAAAAAAAAAAGTAGGTTTTCCCCTCGGATTTTTCTCATACCGGGCGCCTTATATAAGAAAATCGATTCTTGAGGAGTAAACTCCAAAAATCGTTTATTTATAAAAACAGACCAAATCATATCATATTATCAAGGGCATATATTATAGTCTTCTTGGAGTCCCGAAAATTTTAGAATCAGTCTCGCAGAAGGATGTCGTATTCTACAGTAACCGGTTTGCGGAGGTCAGACAAGTATTAGATTTTCAGATAAAATAGAATACTTGTCTGACCTTCTCAGCTGTTGGTCTGAAAGCCGAATCCAAAATGGCTGGAAAACGATAAACTGTGCGCTGGTAAAGTATTCTAATCCCATTTATGTCCAAAATATCACGATTTCGTTAGAACGCCGTTTATTTGTATCTCAGTCAAATATCATCTCTTATTAATACAAAAACATCGATAGCAAAATGACGTAACATACGCTATAATAACATAAATACTAAAATTAAGAAATTTATTACATGAGCAACTCGCCTTTTAAAGCTTAAATAAAAAAAATCGTGTAACTGAGTGATAAGTATTTTTTTTATACAGGCGGACACGGGACTGCCAACCACGCACCGTCTCGTATTAAAAAAAAATGTGTAAGAATCTTTTAAAACTTTCAGCGTAACATATTAGCGGAGTATTTTTTTTAAACGTTTCCCCACTCTAAGATTTCTCCTGTATCGTGGGTGCGTTTACAAACAGTCAGAGCCGAAACAACTATCTGAAAGTCATACAAATATTTGTTCCGTGCGGAAATCGAACCCGCGACACGCAGCACAGCAGTCGATCGCTCAGCCACTGCGTCAACCGTGTCGTCAAACCAAATCGACTCGACGGGCCTGTTGGTCTAGTGGTTAGTGGCCCTGACTGCTGAGCCGGAGGTCGTGGGTTCGATTCCCACCTAGGACAAACTTTGTGTGATGAGCATGATTGTTTGTTCTGTGTCTGGGTGTGATTTATCTATAATATGTATGTATTTATAAATTATATAAGTATGCATATCAGTTGTCTGGTCACCATAACACAAGCTATGCTTAGCTTGGGACCTTCTTAGCCAAAGGTCATTAACATCGAACAGATCGATTCAACTTTAATAGAAGCCCAAAACTGATTCACAAACTAAACCAACAAATCGATACAACCTAACCTTACAAGAACAAATAAACCTATCAAATACAATCCCCCAAATTATAATGCCATATCGCACAACTAGATCTAAACGAAGACAACTCAAAAATTGAGAATTTTTAGTTACCCGTGTATTTGAATGCCTTTTTGCTGGGCTGTAAAAAAGGTGGATGAAAAACGATTGCATGTAGCGGAGATGAGAATGTTGAGATGGATGTGTGGAGTGACAAGAATGGATAAAGTAAGGAATGAATATATTCGAGGAAGTTTGAAAGTTGCGCCTGTTACAGAAATATTAAAGGGAGTCGTTTGTCTTGGTATGGGCAATGTAATGAGGAGGGATGAAGCACATGTGACTAAAAGAGTAATGGATCTGAATGTTGATGGACGGAGAGCGAGAGGAAGGCCAAAGAAATGATGGATGGATTGTGTAAGGAATGATATGAAGGAGAAAGGAGTAAATGATGCCGTGACGTCTGATAGGGGAGAATGGAAGAAGAAAACGTGTTGCGCCGACCCCAAATAGAATGGGACAAGGGCAGGAAAATGATGATGTATTTGAATGCCTTTTTTGTGGATGGAAAATCATCAAATAACTTTCCCCGCTCTAGGCGGAGCGGTGGGGAGTGTCAGACTTACTGACTAATTCCCACCCATGTTCGTTCTATTGCCCTTTATGTTCCGGGGCCGCGGTATCTTTTTCGAACAACCTGCAAACCCGGCAGCCGGTGGCTCTGGCCAGTCCCTCTGATTTTTTGACAACTCTTTCAAACGGGACGGTTAGCGATGGGTGGGCTACCGCTAACCATCCCGCTCTACGGTGGCCGGGACGCGTCTAGCGGCGCCCGACGTCCGGTGGGTCTCCCGTGGTAGCTGGGTTGTTTTGAGGTTCTCTTCCTCAAACGTCCGGCCACTTCCTTTGCTAGCATGCCTGTTTCGCAGAAGGAGGTGACCGTTTCCAATTTCTTTTCGTCCCGAACCAATGCCAGACGATTCGAATGCCCTGTTCTCATACGCTACTAACTTACATATCACAATATACTATACATACACATTTAACCTTTTAAATGTTCTAAACAAAGTTGAATTTTCATTTAAACTCTGATACAAACAGTAATTTTAATACGTTTATAGAAAAACTAGCTGTTCCACGCGGTTTCACCCACGCTGCTCAGCACCTGTTGGTCGTAGCGTGATGTTATATAGCCTTCCCTTCCTCAAGAAATGGACTATCCAACACTAAAAGAATTTTCCAATTCCAACCAGTAGTCCCTGAGATTAGCGCGTTCAAACAAACTCTTCAGCTTTATAATATTAATATAAGTATAGATTACCTTATATGAGTTATCTCAGTTTAGATCTGAGTGGACGGTATTATTATATCCATTTTTAGACCGCATTCCTAATACCGACCCACACGTAGGTATTGTAATAATTAAAGAGGTAGTAGGAGTGATTCGATAAATAAATAATGTGTACGATGGGCTTTTGTTTCGCCACGCCTCAGGAGGATTTGTTGGTGTCTGTTGCAATTAATGATTCAAATATCGAAGCCGGTTAGAATTAGATGGCGGGAAAAGACAATAGATAAAAAAGAAGATGTGTTTTATCCGGGTTTTGCGAGTTGTTCGAAAGAGATACCGAGGCTCCGGAATACAAAGGACAGAGAAAGAGTAATTGTGAAACTGCAGTGTCGCTCTGTCATATGAGGCCAAGCGAATGAATTCTTTAGGTACCTGTGACAGGGTCCTTCACATACCTACAGAGCCCACGCTTGCAGACACGCGGCGGGTGTCGGTCGCGGGTGCCTGTTTAACGCATTTTCAAACCTTATAGACTGGTATTATTATAGTAGTAACGTTAAGTTGTTTAATTCATATTCAAGAAATTCTACTGCAGCGATAAAATAGTTTTAATCGTAAAGAATGTATTCTGTAATACAACAATAAGGCGTTTCAAGCGAACACCAAAATCCTGCTCACTACAGATTTCCGAATCGGATGTTAGATAAATGTTTGGGAATCAAAGGCGTATATTGAGCCTCTCTTGAGCGCATAAAATGTAAATGCAGAAGGTCAAATCGTTGCCTCGTCAGATGTTGAGGCTTTTAATAAAATAATTGAAAATAATAGTAGTAAGTTAGTTGTATGTGTTCCTTTTAATAAAAAAAACTCACCGATGTTTCTATTTTTGCTTTTTATGTTCCGAAAACGCGGGGTACTTATATTTCGAACAACCCGCAACCCCGGCAGGCGATGGCCCTCACAGACCCCTCTACTTTGCATCTCTTTGAAACGCGCGTGGAAGACGAACGTGCCATCGACACGGCAGATTTTGGGTCTTAAACGAAAATCCCGTTTCGATGTATAGTGGTAACTGATGATTATTTTGAATGTAAGTTTTACAAAATTTTTGTTAATCTACATGAGGTTAAGACTAAACTACTCTGAGAAGAAACAGACGAAACAAACTCAGAGGTCGTAGTCTATTTGATTGGATCAGTTCAGTCAGTGCACGCATTTGTCAGTTATTTGTGTAGCTCGACTTGGAACTCAAGGAGCTCAACGACACGACGAACAATACAAAAAAGGGACAGTACTCAAACAGACACTTGTTAAAAACATTTTTTAAATTAGCTATATTTTGAACTAGCTGTTCCCCACGGTTTCACCCGCGCTGCTCAGCACCTGTTGGTCGTAGCGTGATGTTATATAGCCTATAGCCTTCCTCAAGATGGACTATCCAACACTAAAAGAATTTTCCATTTCCAACCAGTAGTTCCTGAGATTAACGCGTTCAAACATACAAAAAAACTCTTCAGCTTTATAATATTATTTAGTATATAGTATAGATTAGACATAGTATACATATAATTTGTTTATTTTTAAAAAGAGCAACCAGTCACGTTTGACTCGGTCACCGAGGATTCCATACAGACTTGTAGATAGTTATCTAAAAATATTATTATCTTACTTCCTACTTAGTAGCATTATAAATACGAATGTTTGTGAGGATGGATGGATGTATGGATATTTTTTACTCTTTCACGTCAAAACGTCTGAACGGGTCCTAATGAAATTTGACACAGAGGTAGATTATAGTCTGGAATAAAACACATACTTTTTTTTCGATCATCACGCGGGCGATGTGGCGGGCGTCAGCTAGTTAATAGAAGTACTGAACATTACTCTAACGAAAAGATAAACTGTATTGAAGTACAAACTTAGCTTGGCTGTATAATTGCTTTTGTTGGATAATTGTTGTACCGATACATCGACAAAGATCGCAGTTAGTTTACCAACTGCAATTAAGTTTTTTATCACATTATTTTTGTGACGTGTCTACTAATTTACTTCTTGTTTTCGGATTATCCTTATCCTTACTTATAATATTATAAAAGCGAAAGTGAGTTTGTTTGTTACCTCTTCACGCTTTAATGGCTAAACCGATTTTGATGAATTTTGGTACAGATATAGTTGGTAACCAGGAGACGGACATGTGGGATGTGAGGGAGAAAGAGGGAAGAAAAGGGAAAATTTAGCGTTGCTATTACAAATCAATAAGGCGCAAGGGGAACTGTGTTACCCCGAATTTAACGCGAGCGAAGCCGCGGGCAAAAGTTAGTAACAAAATATTTTTAAACTAAATTTTGATATTTTTCTTAAAAAGGAAAACACGGAACCCTTTTTTTTGTTGTCCGTCTGTCTGTCTATCTGTCAAGACCCTTAATCTCGGAAATGCGTGAAGGTATCGAGTTGAAATTTAAATCATATACTTAAGTCTGTGATCCGTTTTAGTTGTGGAAAAATCATATAGGTAAAGTCTAGGCAGATAAAATATTATGTTCATTTTTTCGGATCAAAAATCATCGAATATCTGCTCCGCTCTGGGCGAAACGGGAGGTACTGTCTGACTTCTGCTGACTAAAACCCATCGCTATTGATTCTTTTGCCCTATATGTTCCGGAGCCGCTATGTCTCTTTCGAACAATCCGCAATTCCGGCACGATTGTTTTTTTTTATAAGACGTGTTTGACGAATTGACGAATTTCTCCTGTATCGTGGGTGCGTTTACAAACATTTAAACTCACATACGCAAACAGCCAGACCTAAAACAACTACCTGTAGGTCATACACATATTTGTTCCGTGCGGATATCGAACCCGCGACACGCGGCGCAGCAGTCGATCCCTCATCCACTGTACCAACCCTGCCATCTATTTAATTGTAACCTACTTGTCCTTCTGTTTTCTCTTGTTTATTTCCTCTTCGGTAGTTGTTTTGAGAACAACACTGGGAAGTTTTCCTCGGTATAGTTTAGTTACAAGTGTCGGAAATTCCTTTACCGCCCGAACCCGTAATTCAGTAATGTCCGTTTGAAAGGAGCGTCTTTAGTGTTAGTACAATATTGGATGGAAGATATTCTCGGTCTCACTACAAACTGTAATCTCCGAAATGTAAGGCCGAGGTATATTAATACATCTATATTTCACCAGTTCTGTTTATGAAGTTTTTTTTCTAAGGGATCTAAACTCCAGAAACTCACGGAAAAACCCAGCAACAATTTCAAATTAAACTCAGGACTGTTAAGCCCAGCAGTCACGATTACAAGTCAACTTGGTGAACTATTTTATATTGGTTATTCTATAAAAAGAAATCAATAAAGATATTTAGTATTAAGTATTTTAGAAAGAAAAGTATTAATTTGATTAGTCAAAACAGTAAACAACATTAAATTAAATTAAAAACAAATGAAAACGACATACGCAGTGTCATTAAAAAAAAGCATTTGTGTCTATGACTGTTTTTAACCGAATTCAAAAAAAGGAGGAGGTTCTCAATTCGACTGTATGTTTTTTTTTTGTGTTTGTTACCTCATAACTCAGGTCTGAGTGAACCGATTTTGATGATTAAAGAAAGAAGATGGCAAATAAAGTCAACGAAACCAACAAAAGCCACCGACTTCCAGAAATAAAGTTATTTTCCAGTTTTTAGTTTTTTTTTTAGAAGTCGGTTTTATTTTTTGACTAAAAAGTTTTTAATAA
Organism: Ochropleura leucogaster; assembly: GCA_958449745.1. Lineage (NCBI taxonomy): Eukaryota > Metazoa > Arthropoda > Insecta > Lepidoptera > Noctuidae > Ochropleura > Ochropleura leucogaster. The sequence continues at coordinate 2,395,753 of OY288220.1, read as the reverse complement.
TCGTATCAGTTCAAGATTCGAGATTTGAATACAATGGGGATCAACGAGAGCGACATTTCAAATCCAGTTCGCAGTACAAGTCTTAGCGCTATTCATGGAAATTTTGCCATTCCGGCGCATTATTGGAATAGTTTGACGGCCTTATATATTATACAGTATGTAGAATATGTCTCGATGCTGGTGGTGACCTAATACATATATATTGTGAGTAATCTGTGGAAGATTATATTGTTGTAATGTGTGTTGTGTAATGATGAACTATACATAATATTAACTTGAACGTTGTGTTGTGAAGTTGTTAAAAATAGTCTAGATATACAGAATATTCTTCATTACGTACACCTTACAAATGACAAGAAATACAGTATAGATCTTATAAATAAGGTGACACAATGGGCGGTTTTTCATGACAACTTTTCGATGGATTTAATGGAGGAAAGACAAAAATGTAGGTAGTCTATTTTGTTTCATTATTTAAATAACGAATATTTAGATTAATAAAAACGATTATTTGTTTGTGACATTATCATCATATATGTATATATATAATTATTATGATGAGCAAAGAAATATTTAATACTAACTTTTGCCCGTAGCTTCGCTCGCGTTAAATCGGGGAAACACAATTGCAGTTTCCTGCTTTGCAGGTACCTGCTACCTGTAGTTTTTGCTTTTCCACCTCATTAATTGTAATAGCAAAGCTAAGTTTTCCCTTTTCTTCCCTCTTTCTCTCTCATAACTCAATCTTTTTTAAAAAAAAAAACCTATGTCCGTCTCCAGGGTCCCAACTATCTCTGTACCAAAATTCATAAAAACGGTTTAGCCATTGAGGCGTGAAGACGTAACAAACACACTCACTTTCGCTTTTATAATATAAGTAAGGATTGTTATCTTAGGAGAGAGGTAGTGCTTTTTGACCATAATTTTAAAACTGTTAGTTGCTATGTTATTTTGATTGCAGATGTCTCCATGCATCCTCATTCCAAGTCTCCCTTAGTCCACGTCCTGGCAATACCGAATTGAATGCTCTACTCATCTACTGCAATCGACACCGGACTGGGATTTATTTGCCTCGAGATGTGAAGACGTATGTCGTGGATCTTTGAGTTTCTGCGAGAGGGAGAACTAGAGATTACTTATTCTTGTGTTTTTTCTTTGAGAGAATGGACGTAAACTGGCCAATGACTCGGGAATCGGGCGTTCCGTATAAAATACGATGTTAAAGGCCATATCTTTTTATGACTGCGCAGACTTAGACGTACCTGTTACCTGTAGTTTTTGCCCTTTTTTGGGTTGGGAAATCATCAAATAACTTCCCCCTCTCTGGGCGGAGCGGGGTGGTGTCAGACTTTTACTGACTAAAACCCATCCATGTTCCTTCTACTGTCCTTTACGATCCGGGGCCGCGGTATCTCTTTCGAACAAACCGCAACCGCAGCAGGCGGAGGCCCTGGCCAAAGAGATGTTAGCAAAACAGAGGGGCTTCTGTTTTGCTGATATCTCTTAAAGGCGCGCGTGAAACACTAACGCGCTGTCGACACGGCCAGTCGTCAATAGACGGAAGGACAGTGAGCTACCCATTGCTCACCGTCCACAGGCCCGCTAGTTTTTGTCCTTGCGCCTTATTGATTGTAATAGCAAAGCTAACTTTTCCATTTTCTTCCCCATTTCTCACACTTTAAAAAAATTGCCTGTGTCCGTCTAAAATTCATCAAAATCGGTTTAGTAATTTAGCCGTGAAGACGTAACAAACAAACAAACTCATTTTCGCTTTTATAATATTACAGTATTGTATTGTGTGCCGATTACCTTAAATAATAAATAAATATCAAATCAAATGTCGACGCGCGTTTGTAGCGATACAGACGCGATACGCACGCAAGTCAGACGCAGCCTGTAGACCTTTACACACCTGACGCGCTTGTGTAACTATACAGACGCGATGCAAACGCGTGTGTGTAGCGATACAGACGCGCGTGTGTAGCGATACAGACGTGATGCAAACGCGCCTGTGTAGCGAAAGGCTCCATTTTTTTGTTCAAAAGACGTGCATCAAATCCTCGATTGCTACTAGCGTAGATTCACACTTCCCTTTCCCTCGTTGCGGGGGAAACCCCGTCCGTAGGGAAGGCGCGCGCGCTAGCGCTCGTATCGGTGTCGCGCGTTTGAATCGATACAGACGCGCCGGTGCCGCGCGTTTGTATCGATACAAACGACAACAAACTGCTCTGCAGGATAAAAACGCGCCGGCGACGCGCGTTCCCAAAACGCGCGTCGACGACGCGTTTAAACAACGTGGTGTGCATAGGCCCTTAGTAAACAAAACAGCACATCTCCTTAACAATTTTGATACAAATACTCCATACAAATGACGCACTCTAGCTCCCCCATCATCCATTTGTTTTATCCACCTCGGTGGCACTGGCAACGTTCTTACCAACATAATGTCGAAGATTTATTTGACGCGAAGATATACTAAAAGCATTATATGTTACAAGTAGGTTTAGGTTAACTATAAATAAAATTGTGGTTGAGTTTTGCGATTTTTTTGGCATCTCAAAAGGGAAAAAAGGAAACCATAATAGGATAATTTTGTTGTCCTTTCTGTCTGACTATCAAAACCGCTTATCTCGGGAAATTTAAATTAAAACTAAAATATTCGAATCGGTAGTTTCTTTGAGTGAAAAATCAACCCTCAGGTCAACGTAGTAGGGGCCTGCCAGGGCATCCGCCTGCCGGGGTTGCGGGTTTTTCGAAAGAGATACCACGGCCCCGGAACGTAAAAGGCAGTAGAAGGAACATGGGTGGGTTTTAGTCAGTACAAGTCTGACACTCCCCCCCGCTCCGCCCAGAGCGAAGGAAGTTATTTGATGAATTCCCACCCCAAAAAAAAAGGTCAACGTCGTCAAAAGATATGGCCGTTTATGTTGCCATTTGTGCGGAACCCTAAGTGCACGACTCGTACTTGGCCGCTTTTTTATTAATTTAAAAAATAATTTTCGTTTATTCATTTAAGAACATATAATTTTATATTATTAAATATTTCTTACTTCTCCAAAACATTTAAAATATACAAAATATTATTATTATTACAAGCCTGATGTTGTGTTGGTAATATTTGTGGGTTATTATTTAATTACCGTTTAATTTTTAGGTCTGAATATTTACTATATTTTATTTTAGATATATTATTAAGTCTTCGTCGGTCTATTGCTTATAAGAGCTTTTGCTGAGGTCTTGGATTCGTTTTCAGGGCAGATTTTTTTTTTATATAAAAACTCATATTTGTTCCGTGCGGGGTTTGAACCCGCGATACGCAGCAGTCGATGCTCAACCACTGCGCCAACCGTGTTGTCGATGGTCTCTTCCAATAGTGTCCAATTGTCTATTCCTTTGACAAATGTCCCAGTGCTGCTAATGGGACACTTTTTAATGAAATAGACGATTGGACACGGTGGTTCTCCCATAATCTAAATATATAAAACCCAAAGGTGACTGACTGACTGACTGACATAGTGATCTATCAACGCCCAGCCCAAACCACTCGAGGGATCACGCTGAAATACATGGATAAAATATAACTGGCGAATTTTGGGTTAGATACAACTCTACCTTACCCAACAAGTATTACAAGCGCAATGTTACGTTTGTATTTTACAAAACACAAAATAAAAGAGACAAAGAATACTATAAACTACCATTCCTTTAATTACAAACGCTCATTTGCAATCATTAATGTACTATAGAACAAATAAATGAGAAGACATATACATCTAAAATCGCTTATGACGTCGTGGCTTACATAATAAGTATGTTTGTTTGTGGAGCAATAGAAAAGTAGTACGTAACCAGGGTTTCCATACTTCTTAACTTGTCCGGACATGTCCAGGTTTTTTTTGGATCACACATCTAGACAAGGCTTTTTTTTCGCAGATGGGAAATCATCAAATATCTTTAACCACTCTGGGCGAAGCGGGGAAAGTTTCACACATGTTCCTTTTTTTGCCTTTTATATTCCGGGGCCGCGGTATCTCTTCCGAAAATCAGGCGCTGGCCCTGGTAGGCCCCTCTGCTTTGTTGTCATCTCTTTGAGGCACGCGTGAAACATGAACGCGTCGATACGGCTAGCTATTGCTCACTGTCCAAAGACCCACATCTACGGTGGCCGGGAGTCGTCTCGCGGCGCCGGACGCCCGAGGCGTCTCCTGTGGTGGCTGGGTTGGTTTAAGATCCTCTCCAACAAACGTCCGACCACCTGCTTCACTAGCATAACTACTTCACATCTAGACACATGACTTGCGGTTAAATAATAACATTTACTCAGGTAGATCTGCAGGTCACGTTATCTGAGATGATCTGTGGATTATCTTTACTAATATTATATAAGTGAAAGTAAGTTTGTTTGTTTGTCTTCACGCCTATTCACGTCAGTTGATAGTTGGGACCCAGAAGACGAACATAGGCTAACTTAAAAAAAATGAGAAATGGGAAAGAAAGAGGTAAGAAAAGGGAGAACACAATACAATCAATAAGGCGCTAGGTTAAAAACTACAGGTAGCAGATATCTGCAAATCAAGAAAGGGGAATTGAGTTACCCCGAATTTAACGCGAGCGAAGCCGCTACTGCTACTGCTCCATACATTTTGATCATATAAGTTAAGAGGAAAACAGCTGTTTTTATTTTTATAAACTACCATGAACACTTTCTGAACGAAGAAATACGCGGCCATTTTTTTTAAATGTCCGGCTTTTTATCGGGACTTATGAAATTTCGTAATGGAGAACCTACACGTAACGTACTCAGGGGTACAAAGCGTTGGCACGTTGCCAGCTCGCCGCTACCTGGGTTATAACAGCTCGTAGTCATACTTCTACGCCATTTTTTTCTTTCTCACGAGTAGAATAAGTTGTCTTTAATTACGAGGAGAACGTGTTTTTGTGGATTAACTTTGCTCTCATAGACTGCGGGGAGGGAATTTTTCACAAGATTTTTATTTCATAATGTAAAACTCTTTTAACTCGTAACACGTTTTATGTGCCTGGACCATATTACATATTGTTTTACATACATAATTTCACGCTTTTTTCCCAAGGTGGGTAGGCAGAAACCATAGAACGCCACCTGCCACGATCCTTGCACACTTTGCCTAGTTATACACTTATAACGGCGGTTGTGATAACTACTATTCAATACTATTATCTAGTTTCAGTTATCTTTACTAATATTATAAATGCGAAATTGAGTTTGTTTGTTTGTTACGTCTTCACGCCTAAATATATATATAAATGGCCAAACCGATTTTGATGAATTAAGGTACTGAGATGGTTGGGGACCCTTGAGACGGACATATTTTTTTTTCGATCAGCTCGTGGGCTAAAGTTAGCGTTACCCCAAAGTAACTATGCCACGCGGATGAAGTCGCGGGCGGAAGCTAGTAAAAAATAAATCGAATTATTATTTCAGTAGCAATAACAACCGGTAGCGTTTCATGGTCTGTGGAGATCGGATGGGCAGTTTCAACCCCAGCATAGTTGGAAAACTCTTGGCAAGTCTAGGAAAATGATCATGACGATTAACTTAAACGACAAGCCCCTCCCCAATGACACATATCATATCAATAAAGTATTTACTATAGAGATTTACTCCCCAACCCCAAACATAAACATTCTAACACAAAACACTATAACCACTAACCCAAATAGTAATTGGTGTTACGCGAAAGTAATTTAATTCCCTTATCGGCCGCTGTTATCAGTAGCTTATCCTTAAGACGAGCAATTCGAACGAGTGGTTCTTTCGCAGTTTCGTCCCTCGCGAGAATCTCAAGGGAGATTGTAACCTCCTTGTAATAGTAATTAGTTTGCGATTGTTATGTGTTGCAGTATTATTTTATTACCAAGTATAAAACATACTGAATGCTTTGTTGTCAAACTAACAGTAGGTAAATAAATAATAATAAATATCTTGAGACAACTCACACACAGCTATCTGATCCCAAGCTAAGCAGAGCTTGTGTTATGGTAACCAGACAACTGATATACATACTTATATAATTTATAAATACATACATATTATAGATAAATCACACCCAGACACAGAACAAACAATCATGCTCATCACACAAAGTTTGTCCTGGGTGGGAATCGAACCCACGACCTCCGGCTCAGCAGTCAGGGCAACTAACCGACAGGCCCGTCAAAGGTACATTGATGTTGGTGATTTTTGAGTGGCGTGTCTGTGTGTAGGTACATTGATTGGGATTACATTGTTCTGTTAGCCTTCTCGCCTGTAAGAACGATGTTAGAGGAATAACAATAAATTAAGTCTCCACCATGTTCTTTCTTTTGCCCTTTATGTTCCGGGGCCGCAGTATCTCTTTCGAAAGCCTATATGCCTATAAGGTTAGTCAGAGCCGTAGGTGCCATAGACATATTGCCAGTCAAGTTGAGCTAACCGGGCAAAATTCCAAATACCGTGTCTGCTGTTGAGAAATTCTGATGACAAAACCCATTAACATTTTGCCCGAGTGGGGAATCGCTTCTGGGACCTCATAGTCGGCAGTCGTGCTTGCGATCAAAGATCAAAAAACTCTAAGGCCCGGCGTCCATTATCGGCATCGGCAAGGAACAGGATTCTTCGGCATCCTACATGCAAGCACACACTGTCCGAAACTATGCTTTGGCATGCTGCAACGTTCTTAGGGATGACGAGGCGTCCTTAAGCAAGCTATCCCCGAGTGTTGCCTCGGCGCCGATGGCGTACCGAAGGATGCCGAAGCATCCCCAAGCATCCCCAAGTATTCTCAAGGCAGCCGATACAGCAGCCTCAAGCATACCGAAGCGGTATTTTTGTTATTACAACCATATATTATGTATAATGGAAATTTCTACTTTATTGCATTATGTTAATGTATATTGCTATTTGCCACCTAAAATCCACAGTCGTGGGTCTAACAAAGAAGTAGTAGTAAAATCATTACAGAGCAGCAAATCCTATATTTGTCAACGCATTAGGGTAATTTCACGAGTACATATCTACATTTCATTCAGAATTGAACAACCACAGTGTCCGCACTAGTAAACTTTATTTAATTACCGTATGTACTGCTACCCTACCATGACGTGTTAAAGCAGAACTTATTCCACTGAGGGAAAGGGACAGAGCTATACAGGGTGTCTAGCACCATCTCTTTCACTCAGTGGAATAAGTTCTGCTTTAAGGTGTCATAGTAGGCCTACTGTTCCCACGGATAAACCGTTAAACCGGTTTTGTGAGAAATAGTTTATTGTAAGATTTGTATAAATTCTTTTATTTTGTTAAGGATTGTTCGACAGAGATACCGCGCGCGGCCCCGAAACACAAAGGGCAAAAGAAGAAACATGGACGGATTTTAGTCAGTAAAAGACTGAAATTCCCTTCCCCTCCGCCAAGAACGGGAGAAGTAAGACGGGCCTGTTGGTCTAGTGTTAGTGGCCCTAATTGCTGAGCCGGAGGTCGTGGATTCGATTCCCACCCAGGACAAACTTTGTGTGATGAGCATGATTGTTTGTTCTGTGTCTGGGTGTGATTTATCTATAATATGTATGTATTTATAAATTATAAAAGTATGTATATCAGTTGTCCGGTTACCATAACACAAGCTCTGCTTAGCTTGGGATCAGTTAGCCGTATGTGAGTTGTCCTAAGATATTAAAAAAATATATATTAGATATTAAAGTTATTTGATGGTTTTCCAGCAGAAAAAAAAGAAGCACTTACCAGTTGTTGATTCCATTACTTACAAATGCACATAAACTTTGTCCTGACCATGGCAGCGATCCGACTAGAATTTATTACAAAATATTATGTTACTCTTATAAAATAACTTTCTCTTTTTTCCTTGTTGCTTGGATACGTTCACATATACGTTACGTGTAGAAATTCGAGGGTTCATAAATCTAATATATAAAATTATTGTGTCACAGCGTTTGTTAGTTTGTTACCAAACTTCTCCGAAACGGCTGGACCGATTTGTATGAAATTTTATGTGCATTTGGGTTTGAGAATCGGCTAACATCTATTTTTTATACCCTTATGTGAGAAGGACATTGGCACATGGACGGCTAAAACAACTAGGCACAGCTAGTATACATGATGAACTAGCTGGTGCCCGCGGCTTCGCCAACGTGATATCGAAAAAAAGTAAGTATCCTTTGTGTTATTCCAGACTATACTCTACCTCTGTGTTAAATATCATCAAGATCCGTTCAGCCGTTTTGACGTGAAAGCGTAACAAACATCCATACATCCATCCTCACAAATATTCGCATTTATAATATTAGTAGGATATAGTAGAAAATTAGTAGCAAGTATTAGTAGGAATCAGTAGGAAGTTGTACTAATAAATAGGATTCAATGTAATTTGTTATGTATAAAATCCCTTTTTTTGGATGGCAAATCATCAAATAACTTCCCCCGCTCTAGGCATGACAGACTTTTACTGACTAAAACCTACGCATGTTCCGTCTATTGCCCTTTGCGATCCTAATAAGTAGGATTCAATGTAATTTGTTATGTATAAAATCCCTTATACAACGAGTAACGGAATAAGTGGAATAATAATTTGTATAACAAAGTTTTTGAATGACAAACTCTGAATGTAGATAATTGAATTTGAGTTTTTGTTTCATTAATTTTATATGATTCTTTTACCCCCGAATACTGAAACGTCACTCAAAATGTGAGGGCTGCTTAACATTTGAGCAGCTCTTAAACTTTAGATTTTGTATGGTCAAACGTCACTTCTGAGTCTCTGTTAAACTTAAGTGGGACTTAAATTTTGAGTGACGTTTCAGTATTCGGGGGTTAGTTAAATGTATTATTTTAAATTATAATTTATTTCTGATTTAACCCCGGGTGAATGAGTGCTGGTATAGTTAGAGACCAGTATTATGGCACATTAATACCCAAAAACTGAACACTATACACACTGTTTGGTGGCAAAGCTGTGCCGAGCCTTCATGGAGGAAGCCGAGGCAACAGCCCACTTGCTTCTAAACATCAGATCATCCGTGATCATGGCGTTTGCAACATCGCCGAAATATCGGAAACTCGAAACAAATAACATCTTTTTGTCCCATTCTATTTGGGGTCGGTGCAACACGTTTTCATCTTCCATTCTCCCCTATCAGACGTCACGGCATCATTCACTCCTTCCTCCTTTATATGATTCCTGACACAATGTTGTTTGACGGGCCTGTTGGTCTAGTGGTTAGTGGCCCTGACTGCTGAGCCGGAGGTTGTGGGTTCGATTCCCACCCAGGACAAACTTTGTATGATGAGCATAATTGTTTGTTCTATGTCTGGGTGTGATTTATCTATAATATGTACTTATGTATTTATGAATTATATAAGTATGTTAATTATATAAGTATCAGTTTTCTGGTTACCATAACACAAGCTCTGCTTAGCTTGGGATCAGATAGCCGTGTGTGAGCTGTCCCAAGATATTTATTTATTTATTTAATGTATCCATCTTTTCTTTGGCTTTCCTCTCGCTCTCCGTCCATTAACATTCACATCTATCACTCTTTTAGTCACATATGCTTCATCCCTCCTCATTACATGTCCATACCAAGACAAACGACTCCCTTTCATTTTTTTTTTCAAATTATAGACCTGGTCAATATCCCGTTTCAAGAGTTAATTACAATGCTTCTAAATAGCCCAGAGGAAGTTCTTCTGTAGAACATTTAGACTCCGCGAGATCGTCAGTTAAACAAAGGCGTTTCTGGCCCTTCTCGTTAACGAATGTCGATCGAAAGGTCCATTTTTCCATCCGTACGAAAAATAAGCAATTTGGACCTTAGAGCTACGGACACTCGTTATACATTACAATATAATATAATTGGTCGCAAAAATTGGTACGATAGCAACATAAAATGTCGATCAAATCTAACGAGGGAAACGTATATTCGTCCATGACACTTTGAATCCAAATGGCATAATTGCCAATTTTAACTCGTTCATCGTGAACTAGTTCAGTGAGCAACGGCCAGTTGGTTTTAGGAATTATTTACTTGTTTGTTTGGGTTTAGATGACATTATTGATCACAGATTTTTTTGAAATTTAGTAATTCACTTAAGTGAGAGACGTGAGAGTTAAATAAATAAATAAATATCTTGGGACAACTCACACACGGCTATCTGATCCCAAGTTAAGCAGAGCTTGTGTTATGGTAACCAGACAACTGATATACATACTTATATTATTTATAAATACATACATATTATAGATAAATCACACCCAGACACAGAACAAACAATCATGCTCATCACACAAAGTTTGTCCTGGGTGGGAATCGAACCCACGACCTCCGGCTCAGCAGTCAGGGCCACTAACCACTAGACCATCAGGCCCGTCAGTTGAAACAAAAACATTAAAATGGAAATTGACAGATCATATTATGATGAGAGCAAAGAGAGAAATATGGACAAATAAAAACAACGGAATAATACCCAAGATACGGAAAAAAACGCAGGAAAGGAGAGTTAAAAAGGTGGGAGGATCTGCCAATGGGTTGGTGAAAAGATGCTATAAGATCTATACTAATATTATAAAGCTGAAGAGTTTGTTTGTTTGTTTGTTTGAACGCGCTCATCAGGGACAGGGACATCTGGTTGGAATTGGAAAATTCTTTTAGTGTTGGATAGTCCATTTCTTGAGGAAGGCTATAACATCACGCTACGACCAACAGGTGCTGAGCAGCGCGGGTGAAACCGCGGGGAACAGCTAGTATGAGATAAGATGCTATGAGATAAGTTACGATTTGAAACGTTTATCTATAAGATTATATCTTGGAAAGTAAAATTGTATTTTTTAAAGGGTTTCTTAGATTTTTATTAATAAAAAGGGGGGGTTACTATTAGGGCTTTGAAGTCGACATGCACCCGACAAATCGACCAATGAGCGCTGAGAAAAACCGTTCCAATAAATGAGGCCCTTAAAGTAACGTAAATACGTCGATTTTTGTTATCGACATTTATAATTAACCGCAATCGTAATCATATATATTCTTAAAAATGTGGCAGCCCTAGCTTATGCCCTCGGCATCCGTGGTTGCGAGATATCCAAAAGAGATACCGCAGCCTCGGAACATAAAGGACAATAGAAGGAACATTGGTGAGTTTTAGTCCCTACAAGTCTAAAACACCTCCTATTATATAATAACTTCTCCTACTTTAGGTGGAGTGGGAGAAGATATTTGATGATGCCATCCGCAAAAAAAATGCCCACAGCATCGTATGGTTCGGTAAATATTCCTTGACATCTTTCTACCTAAATAATTAAAATGATAATAATGCGTAACACCCAAACGTTGCCCGCGTGATGATTGAAAAAAAGTATCCTATGTGTTATTCCAGACTATAATCTACCTCTGTGCCAAATGTCATCAAGATCCGTTCAGCCGTTTTGACGTGAAAGAGTAACAAACATCCAAACATCCTCACAAACATTTATTTTACAACTAGCTGTTCCCCACGGTTTCACCCGCGCTGCTCAGCACCTGTTGGTCGTAGCGTGATGTTATATAGCCTATAGCCTTCCTCAATAAATGGACTATCCAACACTTAAAGAATTTTCCAATTCCAACCAGTAGTCCCTGAGATTAGCACGTTCAAACAAACAAACATACAAACAAACAAACAAACTCTTCAGCTTTATAATATTAGTATAGATTATTTATTTTTACAATTATAACACATTATAGTTCACAAAGACGTATTCATAGGAAAACAAATGAAACGTTTTTTTTTGGATCGAAGTTCCTTATCACGCGTTGTGAAAGGGGGCTAGACGGAAAAAACTAAGACCAAAAGCTGTAACGACACTTATGCTATAGTTGTAAGCCGTGCGGCGTACGCGTGTTTCTCTGTCTGTCTCTCTCCCTCTTATCTCTCATAGAAAGCAAACCAGTTTTTTTTGTTTCGTCTTTCTATTTCGCATTGAACAGTTTCTGGTGTTGCGACGATTATTTTTGTTGAGTGTATATTTTCGATGTATTTACCTGGCCTCGAGTGAGTTCACCAAAAGGCTGTGAAAATAGAGGAATCTCGTTTCAATGATCTTTAAAGAGGAACGGTTCATGCCTGAAATCCTACTTAACGATCGATTGGTCTACATAGTTGCTTAACTTTCTCCCTTAAGTAGTTTGTATAAGCCTTAATCACTTAGTACCTATTTAATTCCTTCAAAGCGTAAGCTGTTTTTATTCGGAAGTTTTGCCCAGGTATAGTATACAGGGTGTCCTTGGAAATAAGGATCAATACGGCTAATGGACAATGTCATTTCCAAACTTTGTCAACCTGAAAATGTGGGTACAATTATTTACGGTAATAAATATGACCACTTTTTATTGGAACGAAGTTTTGGAGCGAAGTTTTGGAACGAAGTTTTGGAGCGAAGTTTTGGAACGAAGTTTTGGAGCGAAGTTTTGGAACGAAGTTTTTTATCGCGAGTTGCGAAAGGGGGCAAGACGGAAGAAAATAAGACCAAAAGTTGTAAAAATATTTTTGCTATAATTGTAAGCCGTGCGGCGTGCGCGTGTGTCTCTGTCTATCTCTCTCAATCACTTCGTTTAATGCAAAAAAATCTACCTAAGTGCAAGCAGTACCACTGGTTCCTTTGTTTCTATGATATTAATCATACATTCTGTATTCTAACTGTGATGTGATTTAAGTTCAACTTGTGACGCTTAGGTGGTGTGTACAAATATTACTTCTCTAGTACTCAGGTATAACAAGGAGATTTATTGAGATTTATTGAGGTAGCAGAAATAGACTGCTTTGTACAGAAATATGTACAGGAGTTGGCAGCGGACGGATGTGTTAATGAATTGCAGCTACAAACTTAAAAAATAATATGCAATTCCTCATGCGTCGAGCTACGCGATAACTGACAAATGTTTGCACTGACTGGACAGGTCTACTCAAATCTGTGTGATGCTTTCTTAAAAAGGCCATTTCAGACACTAATCTGCATAGTCTTCAAATGTTGGTCAATTTATGTCTTGGCCTTAACAGAGAAGACATTGACTTCGAAGTTTGTTTGGGCTGTTTCTTCTCAGAGTAGTCAGGTTCGAAAAACCCGCATAACTTACAAATTAAAACATTTATCATTTGTCTAAGAATAAAATTGAAACAACTGTATTTTTCTTAATAGATATTTCAGACGAATTTAAAAACTATTTTATAAAAACAGGTCAAAAGTTTTTAACAAAGGTTTTTCGTAATATTTAATATGAATATAATTTTCACGTTTAAAAGCTAACAGATTCTAGAAGTTAAAAATAAGGCCTACATACAACATAAAATAGACTCAGTACAATTCAATAATCCCCTTACAAAAATATTCCTGAACGCTCAAAGGTTCCAAACTTAAACCCTAACCAGCATGGGCCATCGTGTATCCGGGATATATCAGATACGTCAGTCACTTCAAGTATTCCAATACAACGCAACATAAACCAATTCGTCGGTACCGAATACAAATTTGAATTTGGAACGAAAGCTTTGTGGCGCTAGAAAGTATTTCGTTCAAAAATATTGATGGTAGCGCTGTAAATCCAAATGTCTATGTAAACGGAAAAGTGTGTAATCTGTCATTGTACAAAATCCCTAGGAAACGTGTGCAATTCCTGAAAGATACAGGAAATCTGTCATGTATTTTACAAAATACATGACAGATTTCCTGTATCTTTCAGGCACATAAGCACTTTTTTCCAGGAAATCTAAACATTTCCTAAATAGGAATTGTATTTTCTTTTTAATATATACTAGCTTTCGCCCGCGGCTTCGCCCGCGTTGAATTTGGGGTAACACAGTTCCCCTTGCGCCTTATTGATTTGTAATAGCAACCCTAAGTTTTCACTTTTCTTCCCTCTTTCTCCCTCACATCCCACTTTTTTAAAATAAAAATATAGCCTATGTCCGTCTCCTGGTTCCCAACTATCTCTGTACCAAAATTCATCAAAATCGGTTTAGCCATTAAAGCGTGAAGAGGTAACAAACAAACAAACAAACTCACTTTCGCTTTTATAATATTAGTAAGGATTATTTTACTCAGTTCCTAACGTGGGCTTGGAATATTTCAGAAACCTAGAAATTGTGCACATCTCCGATTTCAAGTGTTTCCCGGTAACGTGTAAGTACGTTACGTTACATACCTAGTACATTGTATTTTATTCTTCTGCCATAAAGTTTGCATGTATGTTTAAAATTGTGTTGTGTTTGATAGTAAACTCTAAACGTTGTAGTACAAAGTTCAGTTTCAAACACAACAACCTAACAATAAGCCCAACTAGATGTTTCCTACGACTTTGTAGCTCAAACAAACTTCAAAACTCCGACCGGCTTAGAAGTTCAGTTATGAAAAATGTTTTCTTTACATCCGTAAAATTATATTATGATTTCTTTTTTTTAACAGCTAATGTCTGTGAGGATAGATGAATGTATGGATGTATGGATGCTAGTAAAAGCTACTAATATTATAAATGTGAAAGTCTGTGAGGATGGATGGATGTATGGATATTTGTTACACTTTCACTTCAAAACGGCTGAACGCATCTTGATGAAATTTGGCACAGAGTTAGATTATAATCTAGAACATAGGATATATATTTTTATTTTTCGATCATCACGCGGGCAAAGCCGCCGGCGCCAGCTAGTAAGCTAAGAACAATCTGGTCAAATTTTGGCCCTAACTAGCTGACCCGACACGTTATCCTGTCAAATTATACAAAAGATGAAGAAAACAAGATAGATAATTTTAATTTGGATTTAATTTTAGTATCAGTAGGCCTACTATGACATCTTAAAGCAGAACTTATTCCACTGAGTGAAAGAGATGGTGCTAGACACCCTGTATAGCTCTGTCCCTTTCACTCAGCGGAATAAGTTCTGCTTAAACACGTCATGGTAAGGTAGCAGAAGGCTCATATCAATTATAATGCTTCTTTTGTGACGTAATTGCAAGTTCATGAAAATTGAAAGAAAAAAAGAAAAATAAATTATTTGGCACATGCCACAAAGAAAAAAAGACTTAAATCTAAACACAATAAAAACTTTTTTTACGGTTTTATTTTTTTACTAAAAAGTTTTTATTTTTAACTTTAGAAAAACTTGTATATAAGACGGGACGTCATACAAGTTTTAGTTCCACATCACGCTATAGTATTAAATACTAAGTATCTATATTATGCTTTAGTATAAAACCAATTCAGAAATCATATGCATCATCCCCTAGGGGATACAGCTGATACTTGATCTGATGATTATGTTTCTTAACGACTAGGTGAGGGGTAGGGAGAGGGTACGGTCACCCTGCTGCCTTTCGCCTACCTACCCTGGCGAAACCCATACTTATACATGTGATTGCAGCAATCACGGCAGATTTGCTGTCATTTATTGAAGAGTGCCGTTGTATATCACTGAAGACCTATCACCAAATTAAAACCGCAAAAAAACTGCGATGGCCTTCCAAACCATAGTACATAGCATTTTTTGATCATTTGTCTTCCACAACTTCTAAAATATAATCGACGAATGAGTATATCATCAACGTACACGAAGTCACGACAATCTAATACGCATTATTAAAGATAACTCAAAAACTACGTGTCGGATCCAGATATTTTTTTTGGTAATTGGTATGGGACCAAACGACAACCACACAACGACAAACAGCTTTCGAATAAAAAAAGAATCATCCAAATCGGTTCACTCAGACCTGACTTATGAGGTAACAAACACAAAAAAAAATAAAAATAAAAAAAAATACAGTCGAATTGAGAACCTCCTCCTTTTTTGAAGTCGGTTAAAAAGAAGAAATATAAGACTTAATGGAAATCTAGAAGGTAGTCAACATTGCAAAGCGCTTTGAATGTTAGAGAAGGCAATCCTGTCGTGTCGGGGTTGTGGGTTGTTTAAAAGAGATACCACGCCCCCGGAACATGTAGGGCAAAAGAAGGAACGTGGATGGGCTTTAGTCAGTAAAACTCTGAATGCTCAACAACCCAGCTGTTGTGATTACAACATCTTTATATTGATCTACAACGTTGTGTATCATTCTGTTGTTTTTTAACTATACCGGTCAATTTTTATATCAATGGAAACAAAAACTGAGCGTTTAGGTAGGAAACATATTAAACAAATGCCTTTTACGGAGTTGTTCCATTTCATGTTATGAAAAACAAACACAAAGTATTAAAACAAGCAAATTCAATTATCAATTTACAACCGAACAGGCAATCTAAAAGGGAAAGAAGCCATTTTTGAAAACCACAAAAACTAATCGACGCGCAAAAATATCGCGTTCAATAAACAGTAAATTTTAAATTCCGAAGTTCGAATTTTAGAATTCGGATTTAGAATGGAAGCGTTTAACTCATTGGTTCCACATTTCCGAACGGCTTCGATCGGTTATGACCTGGGAGGTTTATCGTACTGATCTTTTTCTTTTAAGGGGTCAGCAGTATTCCTATCTGTATGAAATTGATGGTTTGAACAGTACGATTATTTAGGAAAACCTGAAAGGCATCGGCGGATGAATACCAGTATTTTACAAGGAGCCTCTCTGACTGACTTCCACAACTCAGTACTGGGTAAATCGATACCCCTTGGTAAGACTGGTTGTCAAACTTTCGGACCACTGACTATCTGTTATGACTGTCAAAGATCTACAAATGACAGCCGGGAACAGCTTAAATTGCTTTCTGAGCCATTGAGAAAACTCAGTATGTATCGTATGGTCACCCATCCATAGACTAACAAAGACAAGCGTGACTTGTCCTAAAGATAGATCTGACATACTGGAATTTTATTTTTTCATTTTAAAAACGTTGTCACACACTATGAATTTCTCCTGAATCACAAGTGCGTTTACAAATATTTAAACTCACATACACAAACAGCCACATCTAGCCAACTCCCTGCATGTCATACAAATATATGTTACGTGCGGGGATCGAACCCGGTCGCGTCTACCCAAGTAGCAAATTGTAGTCCTGTAGTTATTTTAGGAGCATGCATTTTTTTGCACTATAGAAATCCTATTGACGTTTATAGAACCGCATTTGGGCGCAGTTTATAGGACTATTACGTCCTGTGACCGTTGTGTTACAGTCCGGTAATGTGCAATCGGATTTTATAATTATCTTATTAGGTGCTTTTACAAGATATTATTGTCCTATAAAGATCCGGTTGACGCACTGAGTAAGCGCGATTAGTCCTCTTACGATCTAGTGCGTGCTGCTACTGGTGTGATTGATCCTACATTGATCAGGGTGATGTTATTAGTAGAGCATTACTTTTTAATTCTTTAAGAGTGACGCGCTGGGTGTCTTGATAACAAAAAAATATTAAAGTAATCCACATTATAATATAATTATCCCTTAGCATACCATAGGTAAATTTTGTCTTACTTTTATGTATAAAGAATGCCTAATCAACTTGCGAAATTAATTTTATTGATAAAGTATTCGAAGATAATGAACATGTCTTCATGCCCCTTTCAAAGTAATCGTATTAAGTAATTTTTTATTAAGTAATAATTAACATACTTATAAACCGCCATGGGATCGGATCATGTGCCACAATATTGCATTTATCAAAACGTTTACAAAACTATTTAGTGAAAGTTAAGACTACTACATGACATACCTACTTCGCCACCATATTTTAGATTTAGGGTTCCTTTAGAGAAATACATCAGAAATACTCCATATTTCAAAGAAAAATCTAAATCCAAAGTCATTTATTCAAATCAGGCTGATAATCAGCACTTTTAGAATGTAATTTTATATAATCTTAGTACTAATATTATAAGAATTGTGTGAATTACGTAACAACACTTTAAACTTTCTTTATAAAATTGATTTCGACATAGATGAAAAGTAGGCAGTGGATACAAAACGATAAATCAATAGGTATTTGAACAGTTTTGCAAGGTCGTCATATTTCTTCACCTTTAAGTAATTTTTCGCAAAAATCTTTATTTTTGCGTTTTGATCTGATAATTACGAGTATGGAATGTTTTTTCAAAGTCAGGGTGGTTGTCATTACCAAATTCACTATCACTACTTCCATTATCTTCAAGGTTATTAAAACTTTCAGTAAAAGTAATTTCGCAGTCTTCTTGAACCATTTCATTGTTTTATATTGTACGGAACCATCACGAACTTCACGAGACTCTCTTGTATTTAAGAAGAATATCGACCCGGACTTCGATCCTGATTTCATTTCAAGTAACTTTTTGGAAACTCTTCTTCGAAAACTGCCACTACGCTTAAATCGTTTCCAATTGTTTAGATCAATGTTTATTTTTTTGCTTTCTCTAAATAATAACAATATGGCCGGTTGCTCCAGTATATAAAAGCAAATGTAGGATTCATGTTAGCAGAATATTACCTATAAACATCGGCGGGCATGCTAGTTTCGTGTTAAAAATCAATTAGGAGTCGCGTCTCAGACAAATCAATCCTTTAATATACTTGACCTATAACACCTATATGAAGACGTTTATAGAAGTGCATGTCTTGTGCGTGTTAGTATAAACAATCTTATCAAATGCGTTTAAAGGATCAAAATGAAATACTTGCTAATTAGTTTTATATAATGCTCTTATATAACTGCAAGATCGGGTAGAAATCGTGTGTAGTATAATGTAAACGTCTATAAAACTAAGAAATAGGATCGAAAGCACTTGAAGCGCAAATTGTCTTTTGACATGCTTTTGTGAGATCAGTGATCTTAGTCAAAGCGTCTATTAGATGCGTATTAGACGTTTAGTCTTATAAGTCGATTGCTAAAGGACCATTTTGCTACTTGGGTATCTTCAGGAAAAACAACCAAAACGTAATGTGTCGTAACTTTCATCTATTCAAAGTTGAAACGTATTCGTTCTCAGTTACAAGACCCTATTTGACAGACAAAAAACTCGGACCAAAGATCGAACACGAAAACAAAAAAAAAAGTCGTTGGCATTTTGAACTTGGAACCCGATGCCAATCGGTTCGGAATCGAGGGAGGTTTTAATCGAAATTTGATTGGTGTAGAGCAGTTGCGGATCTGCTAGTTTTCGAGAATTATTCTTGTTTGTAGATATTACTTTGAGTGTTTGAGTGGTTCAGGAGATGTAGAATGTGTGTTTATTTCTATTTTATCCGCCTTCTACAAAAAGTAGGTTCTCAATCTACCTGTGTTTTAATTTTGGGCCGATTTTCAAAGCTCGGAAGAGGTGTAAGTTTTTTTTTTAATACTTTTTGATAGTACCTTTAAGATAATCAAAAGACAGTACAAATAATTAGATATCCGCCTACTTAACATTTATGTTCCTTACACCTTCATAATATAAACATTATTATGTATTGTAATATAATTGTGTGAACAAGTTTACACTAGGAGACGTTTTACTCAAACTCAAATCCTTCAATTAGACCATTACAAGGTCAATTGAATGTCAAGAAACAAAAGAATGAAGCTACAGTCCCAGTCACAAGGCATAATAACTTGTGAACGTACTATAGTTGCATTTTGCTTATGAGTTTACACAATTTTATAGCCACATAACTTTGTAACAGCGCTCAATTTTCAACAACACAATATTTCTCAGAGCCGTGTGACAACATCGAGTGATGGCTACTTGATCGAAAAACGAGGAAACTTTTTGACAAACAACTGAACCGTACATTGTTACTGGTCGAAAACATAGTTGCATAGAGAATTGGTATGTTGACTGGAAGAATTTTGTTTTTTATTTGAAGCTAGGGTTTAGTTTCGGCGCGTTCGTGTTTCACGCGCGCCTCAAAGAGATATCAGCAATGCAGAGGGGCTTGCCAGAGCCTCCGCCTGCCGGGGTTGCGGGTTGTTCGAAAGAGATACCGCGGCCCCGGAACGTAAAGGGCAATAGAAGGAACATGGGTGGGTTTTAGTCAATAAGAGTCTGACACTCCCCCCCGCTCCGCCCAGAGCAGGGGAAATTATTTGATGATTTCCCACCCAAAAAATAAAGGTTATTTACACATACAAACATAAACATGGTTCTATGATATCCACACTACAGGAAGTTATTTGGTGATTTCCCATCTTTGATCAAAAGGTAGTTGTCGATATATGGAATGTGAGTTCGGCTACCATTGTACAAAGGCCTGATTACTCGGGGTTGCGGGTTGCTCGAAAGAGATACCGCGGCCCCGGAACTTAAAGGGCAATAGAAGGAACATGGGTGGGTTTTAGTCAGTACAAGTCTGACATGCCCCCTCCGTCATTGGATGATGTCCCACCCGAAAAAAAAAATGGCCTGATTACCAAGAATACATGCCTAAATCATTTGTAAAAAAACCGGCCAAGTGCGAGTCTGAATTGCGCATTGAGGGTTCCGTACAAACATCGGGTCATTTAGTTTCCTACCCTTCAAAATGGTTGAGCTGTGAATGGGGCTGATATATGCGTCATGTTCGTGAATCTGCGCTGTCAGTCGTGACTGGTCATCTCCTAGCCGCCACGGTTTGTTTTAATTAAGTACTTCTTGTATTAAACTCTTGTTCTGGATATTTTAAATGTTCTTGTTTTTTGGTATCGTTCTGACGTGTATGTATAATCTCAACATGAATGATTTTGTAAAAAAATATTTTTTTTACATACTATGTATTTGATTTAAAAGAGTGTGTGGAGTTTCATGCCTATTCTTCTCAATAGAGATCTACGCTTTACAATGGGCAACTACAGTACTTGCGCAGTTATTATGTATTGTGACTGGGACTGTAGCAGCATCTTTTTTGTTTTTTTGACATTCAAAAGTGCCTGTAATGGTCTAATTGAAATAAATGATTGAGTTTGACATATAGGTAGCTATTGAAAGCACCGAACCGTCTTTAGAGCAAAGAAAAGATAAACTATATTGAAGGACAAACTTAACATTGCCGTTGGAAAACTGTTGTCCCCAAACACTTACATAGATCACAATTAATTTACCAACTTCAATTAAGTTTGTGATCATATTTTTGTGTAATGCAACTACAAATTTAAGATTTTCGGATTTTTTTCTTTTCTAGTACTATATGATATTCCTTCATGCCAAATTTCATAATTCTACAGTACGGCCAACGAGAAGCGATACCAAATGTAAACAAAACCCATGCTAAAACCCCATCTAAAATGGCCGTCCGAATGTTGGCGAACCCGTCTTAACGTTGTCATGTTTTTGCCGGGAGAACGAGACATTATGACAAAGGCACAAGATGGAAAGAGTTAAATATTAGATTATCAACGCCACAGTTGTTCTTTAGGTTAATGACCTTTCGTATCGCTTCTCGTTGGCCGTACTGTAGGTCAAAGTGAAATACCTACCCCATAGATTTTGTTTCCCTTTGTATGGGAAAGGGACTTAAACGGTTATATCTTCTGATTACGTAAATTAAGAGTTTTACCGTTTTCACAGCTCCATAGGCATAAATTTCTACAGTACCTTATGGCTGTGATATATGATTTAAATTTCAACTCGATACCTAAACGCGTTTCTGAGATAAAGGGTCTTGACAGTCGGACGAACGGTCAACAAACCGAACTTGTTAGGGTCCTGTTATTTACTTTTAAGGTACGAAACCCCAAAAAAATAATCAAACGATCAACTTACACTGACTTCCGAATCAAAAGAGTTTATTTTTTTGTGATTTAATGAAGTCTATACTATTTTCGAAATCTGATTATTCTAATTTACTTTTACACACATTATTTGTTTTAATTCAAGTATACTTCGTATTCATTTGTATCGACCCAAAATTGACGACACGGTTGGCGCAGTGGCTGTGCAATCGACTGCTGCGCTGCGTGTCGCGGGTTCGATCCCCGCACGGATCAGATATTTGCATGGCCTATAGATAGTTGTTCCGGGTCTGGCAGTTTGTGTATATGAGTTTAAATGATTGTAACGCATGCACGATACAAAAGAAATTCCTAGTGTGTGGCCAAATTAAAAAAAAATGCTAGAGTAGCGCTTCCTGTTGTATCGATACTATAAAGTATCGGATCGAATCGTGCGTCACTATATATGGAGATGAGCCATAAAGAGGGGTTACTACAAAACTCATTCTCAGTTCCAATGCTATTCATTTCCCTCTAACAAAATTCATTTCGCGATTTATGTTGTTGAGCAAATGAATTTTTAGTAAGAACCAATTCATTACGATTTTTATTCGGAATGCTTCGGATTGTGTTTGAAAAATGGGTTACGTAATCAAGATGCTGTTTGTTTTCGTATTCATTGGTCGTGTTTCAGCGGATTCAGTTGTGATAGCCTTGTGATGTGACCGTCCCACTGCCAAGTCGTAGGTCCCAAGTTCGAACCCAAGGCACGCACCTCTTATTTTTCGTGTGTTGTTAATATGAATGTTGATGGACGGAGAGGGAGAGGAAGGTCAAATAAAAGATGGATGGATTGTGTAAGGACTAATATGAAGGAGAAAGAAGTTAATGATGCCGTGACGTCTGATAGGGGAGAATGAAAACGTGGCTCAATGCGACAAGGGCAAAACAATGATGATGTGCGTATTCAATAATAATAATTATTCTTTGTTTCGGTGAAAAAAACACAACCCGTCTAGCACTGGGTAATACGATACGTCTTATCAAGAACTAGCTTTTGCCCGCAGCTTCGCTCACGTTAAACTAATAATAAATATCTTGAGACAACTCACACACGGCTATCTGATCCCAAGCTATGCAGAGCTTGTGTTATAGTAACCAGACAACTGATATACATACTTATATAATTTATAAATACATACATATTATAGATAAATCACAGTCAGATACAGAACAAACAATCATGCTCATCACACAAAGTTTGTCCTGGGTGGGAATCGAACCCACGACCTCCGGCTCAGCAGTCAGGGCCACTAACCACTAGACCAACAGGCTCGTCAAATTCGGGGTAACACAGTTAGTTCCCCTTTCCTGATTTACTTGTAGTTTTGCCCGTGCGCTTTATTTGTCGTAATAGCAAAGCTGAGTTTTCCCTTTTCTTCTCTCTTTCTCCTTTTTTTTAAATGTTAGCCTATGTCCGTCTCCAGGGCCCAAATATCTCTGTACCAAAATTTATCAAAATCGGTTTAGACATTTAGGCGTGATGACGTAACAAACAAACAAACTCACTTTCGCTTTATTACCATTTTAATTTTGTCAAACATCCTTACCTTAGTAAGGATAAGGTAATTGCTCACAATGGCATAGACTTGTACCTACCTACTTGCGAAGTAACTTGAAGCTTGGGGCTGGACAAACTGTAACCAACAAGTACCGTCAGCATACAAACGAATACATTAGTAATATTGTCACGTTCGCTGCAATATTGTGAATTAGCTGTTTTTGTGACTCTACAAGAAGTGGGGCAGTTGCTTATTAAAGTTATGACTTGACTTAATAACTCTAGACACTAAACAAAACGTTCCTGATGTTACATTTTGCCGTTTCGGGAATCGAACCTAAGACCTTATAGTCAACGGTTTGTAAAGAATATGAGTTCTTACATTGATTGAAAAGTAAATACTAAATAAACTAATACAATTTAGCAAATTTGTTTTAGGTTATTTAGTACTAGCTCGCGCCCTCGGCTTTGCCCGCGTGATGATCGAACAAAGGATCAACGTGAAAGAGTAACAAACATCCATACATTCGCATTTATAATATTATAATATATATATACTAGTTGTGCCCAGCGGCTTCACCCGCTGCTCACTTAGCGGTCTGAAAAATAGATGTTGGCCGATTCTCAGACCTACCCGATTTCATAAATCACACAGAAGAAGTCCGGCGACCTAGCCCACCATCAACCATGCACAGAATATCACAACATCATGAGTAAATGCGTCGCTTGGAAAAAGATTCGAAAACAATTTATTGTTGCGCCTAAATATAATGTCATCATGTGTAATGATTATTACGGGGCTTAAATATTTGTCTTATACTTGTTATGCCATTTAAATATTATGTCTAATAATTATTATGGCACATAAAAATAAGGCAAACAATACTTATGGCATTCGTATCTTATGGTATCTAAAATTCGGGCAATTAAAAGTATGTTATATGTCTTTTAGGGCAAATGAAACATTCGGGCAAATGAAATTCGGGTCAATGAAATTCGGGAAAATGATGATTATGGCATATAATCGTCGGACAAACAATAGACAACCCATAAATTCACGTCTTTTTCTATGGTGGAAGGCTGAAAAAACAATGCAATCTGCATTCTTCTTTCGACTGCCTCGAACGCATAGAGGTAGGTATCGAGTTGCCGAAACCATATACCTACACAAGTCTGTGGTCAATTGGACCTGTGAAAAAGTCAACCCTCTAATTCTGCACAATTATGAGCACAACATAATGCTGTTTATGTAGCAAGTTTGCACGGAACCCTTGGTATGCGAGACCAACTTGCACTTGGCCAGTTCTTTTGGATTCCTTACTAATATTATAAAAGCGAAAGTGAGTTTGTTTGTTTGTTTGTTACGTCTTCGCGCCTAAATGGCAAAGCCGATTTTTATGAATTTTGGTACAGACATAGTTGGGATCCTGGAGACGGCCATAAACTAATATTTTTCTCTTTCCTAGAATGGTTGAAGTTTGTATGGAGCATTTCGCAATTTTCAAAGTAGAAAGCAAAAAATAGACATTAAAAATAGACATTATTTTCCAAGGTAGGAAAGCTAGCTAGCTAAAAATCGGTACCCACACTCTTTGCTACCAACAAAAAATACCTGCAAATCGGGAAAGAGGAACCATGTTACTTTGAATTTAGGGCAGGGCGTTTTTGCGGTACTGTCTCTTGTAATCCGACGTTCAAAAAGTGCTGATTATCAGCCTAATTTGAATAAATGACATTTGATTTTAATTGACGGGCCTGTTGGTCTAGTGGTTAGCGGCCCTGACTGCTGAGCCGGAGGTCGTGGGTTCGATTCCCACCCAGAACACACTTTGTGTGATGAGCATGATTGTTTGTTCTGTGTCTGGGTGTAATTTATCTATAATATGTATGTATTTATAAATTATATAAGTATGTATATCAGTTGTCTGGTTGGGATCAGATAGCCGTGTGTGAGTTGTCCCAAGATATTTATTTATTTATTTAAACATTTAATATATAGAAATAGGAGTAAGATTAAAACTACTACTGTTCTTTTTATAATGCCTTGGTAACCCCACTGATTATTTATTCCTACAAACCTACGGTTTGTTCACATACCTAATTAATATGCGAATTGCATTCACTACAGTTGCAGCACGACTTTCATCTTGACACTGTATGTTTTTATGTTTAGTTTTCGAGAAGCACTCGTGCGTAAAATGAACATTTTTGCTTATTAATTCAGATTCAGTATTTTATACCCGTCGTTTTTAATTCTTGCATTTTATAATAATTAATTACTATAGTATGGCCAACTAGAAGTGATACGAAAGGTCATTAACCTAAAGAACAACTGTGGCGTTGACAATCTAATATTTAGCTCTTTCCATCTTGTGCCTTTGTCGTAATGTCTCGTTTTCCCGGCAAAAACATGACAAAGAAGACGGGTTCGCCAACATTCGGGCGGCCATTTTAGATGGGGTTTTAGCATGGGTTTTGTTTACATTTGGTATCGCTTCTCGTTGGCCGTGCTATAGTATGGTAAGTTTTTACAGTGCTGTGTACAAATACACATACGTTAATTAATTCAGAAATAATGAGAATACAACAACAATGCTATGTCACTTGAAATAAGATTCCCTATAAGTGACTACTAGAATCGCAGTTGGCCTTAATTACAATTATAGTTTTTCAGAACGTATTTATTTATTTAAAAATAGCTAGTAGGAAAAAGTAGATTCTTAAATTTAAATTGGAGGAAGCAATTTGAAGTTATCAAAATATTAATTTGACTTGCTTGATTAAATATGTACGATGTGTGTGTGCGAGTGAGTAGAAGTGTGTAGAATTGTGAAATTGTGAGTGTGTGTGTTCTCCTGTACCGTGGGTGCGTTTATAAACATTTAACGCATACACAAACAGCCAGACCCGAAACAACTACCTGTAGGTCATACAAATATTTGTTCCGTGCAGGGTTCGAATCCGTGACACGCAGCGCAGCAGTCGATCACTCAGCCACTGATTAAAAAAAATCCTTATAGAAAACCAAATAAAACTTTTGCCTAACCCTTGAATCGAACCCAAGACTCCGTGCTCTATCGACCGCGAGACCAACAAAGCAGTTTAAGATAGCACTTCACAAATAAACTATCTTTTGTACTCTTATACCGATAAAACACACCAAAACAATGTGTCAAGTTTGTTTTAAAACACTAAAATACGTAACAAGCTCCAACTTTGCTCAACATTTAATCAGATAGAACAAAAAGGGCGACATTCCAAGAAATCTTTAACACGGACTAAAAGCTAAAACTATTCGCTAAAATAAATAAATTCCAACACAAGTGCGATAAGAGAGGTATTAAAGTGACATTTTAAAAGATAAAAAGAATTAATTAACACAATTTTAGCGTCGACTTGAATCATTTGGCACAGTTTTAAGTCTTAGTTTGGGTCATGGAGTGAATTTATAACGGGTTGTACAAGGTTGTTTCAGTTATTTTAAAAGAAAGAAATTGTAATTAATTCACCTACTTTTTATACCTACTTCTCAAAAGGCTCCCCAAAATGCAAAACTTGAGACGCACCTGTAGTTTCTGAGATGTCGTGTTTTCAGTTAGTCTGTTTTTAAATTTTTCTCTTTTAATTTTTTTTTAATACAGCACGTGTTACTAAAAACTGCTGACTATTTTAACGAAATTCGTAATTAGTAAAATAAAAAAATTTGTCGTTCGTCGAACATAACAATGTGTGTGTGTGCAAAGTGCAATTATCATCTTGCTTTGGATGCGTGGAAATCAGATATGTCATCATTTTCCGAACCATTAGTCCAAGTCCGTAAAGTCTATATTTAACCTCATTCAAACGACCATCGACAATATTTCGAAATTAGAAGCAGGAGCATTTATTTTAAAAGTAAGAAATCATCAATCGTATTTCATCTCAAAACTGTTCTAATTTCGAATTTGACAAGAGGTAAAGGAAGAAGAAAAAAACTGCCAGGACTAAAGACATAATTTTGTAGATTTATTTAGAAGAATTTCAAAGAAATGTCAAAAGGTTTTTTTACTTTCCGTGACATTATTTTGTACAAAAAAGTGCTATTAGTTAGTCTTTGACCCGTTGATTAATCTTTGGTCTCACTTTTCCTTTTTTTATAACGGAAAAATAATTTGGTACTTTCTTGTCATGCCTGACAACCCAAATGGAAATGTTTTTTCTTAAGAAATATTAATTAACAAAAACGTGTAGAAAAAATCAAACGCAGTTATTTAAAGTTCGTAAGTATTTTAAATGTGAAAATTTGTGAGGAAGTACGGATATCTGGTCATATGTAAGTATGTATTTGCGTATCCTTTGTTGGAGATCAAAATAAATATATAAATTAATAAGTATATATGGAAAACGTAACCAAAACAAATTTATTATTACTTTAGCTGCTATTCAATAATGTACATAAATAATATTAATTTTAAAATATTCTACATGAAACTCAGATGACACTCAAGCCCATATTATTAAATCATTCTCATCTAAGAGCTCTCTCTCAAAGGTCATTTGATATCTCCAGGGACTGACTTCAAAATAAACATAAAGAAGTAATTCAATATCAACAATTGAATAAAAACTCAAATGACATTTATGATTCTGACAGCCTTTTTTGCCGGCAGACGCCATTTTGCCAGCGAACCATAGATATGTACATTCATTTCATCATCATTTTTTACCAGTCAATACAACAAGATCTTTGTGGACATCGACTTCTTTACTATCACTGCTCAAAAATGTAGATGTGTTATCCGCAATAAAAATCTTGATTGTAATACCCAGTTAATTTAATAGTTTATTATATAGTTTACTAGCTTTTGCCCGCGGCTTCGCTCGCGTTAATTTCGGGGTAACACAGTTCCCCTTGCGCCTTATTGATTTGTAATAGTAACGCTAAGTTTTCCCTTTTCTTCGCTCTTTCTCCCTCACATCCCACTTTTTTAAGCCTATTGTTTAATTTAGCTTATGTCCGTGTCCTGGTTCCCAACTATCTCAGTACCAAAATTTATCAAAATCGGTTCAGCCATTAAAGCGAGAAGACGTAACAAACAAACTCACTTTCGCTTTTATAATATTAGTAAGGATTACTTCTCTTTCTCTGCCTATGTTTAAGTTTACCTGTACTATTTTTATTAACAGCTTAGAATAGTGCATTTATAACTAATATAATTATGTTGTTCCCCATTTTAGTAGTTTATACATTTATTTTATAACTATTGTATATTTATAACTTAGTATAAGACTCGTGTATAATTTTTAACAGCTTAGAATAGCGCATTTATAACTGATGTAATTATAGTATTATTAGTAGACGGGCCTGTTGGTCTAGTGGTCAGTGGCCCTGACTGCTGAGCCGGAGGTCGTGGGTTCGATTCCCACCCAGGACAAACTTTGTGTGATGAGCATGATTGTTTGTTCTGTGTCTGGGTGTGATTTATCTATAATATGTATGTATTTATAAATTATATAAGTATGTATATCAGTTGTCTGGTTACCATAACACAAGCTCTGCTTAGCTTGGGATCAGATAGCCGTGTGTCAGTTGTCCCAAGATATTTATTTATGTTGTGGACAATTTCGTAGTTTATACATTTATTTTATAACTATTGTATATTTATAACTTAATATAATATTCATGTATAACTGTTTATTTTCTCACATAACAAAATAAAAAAAATCTTTTTCTTACCATAGAGTGTTACAAACTTAATACCGACCTTATTAAGCCACTCAGCCGCTAACCTTATCACTAACGAAGCAAACAAAACTCTGGCCAGAAACTTTGGGAGAAACTCATTAGTACAAAAGTGTAATGTTTCGACACGTCGATTCATTGGGCTGAAATCAGATTGAGACTACTTGCTTAATTATTTACAAATCATTCATTGTCTGGAAACTATTACTAATCTCTTATAAAAATTACATTTACAACTTTTGATGAAGTTGATGAGGAGATTGTTCCAAATACAAATAGTAATGTTTATTTTTTCTTTTTTTTATTAGACTACCAAATAAATAGCATAATAATAGTTTTTTTTTTCAATTCAACTCCAGGACAAACTTTGTGTGATAAGCATAATTGTTTGTTCTGTGTCTGGGTGTGATTTATCTATAATATGTTTGTATTTATAAATTATATAAGTATGTATAT
This sequence comes from Ochropleura leucogaster, assembly GCA_958449745.1. NCBI lineage: Eukaryota > Metazoa > Arthropoda > Insecta > Lepidoptera > Noctuidae > Ochropleura > Ochropleura leucogaster. The sequence goes on along the minus strand of OY288220.1, from coordinate 2,366,395 downwards.
TAGTTGTCTGGTAACCATAACACAAGCTCTGCTTAGCTTGGGATCAGATAGCCGTGTGTGGGTTGTCCCAAGATAAAAAAAGGTTATTTTACTGCGCAACCGGTTTTTTATAATTTAATTAACATTGCTCAATACTAGAAATTTCTCCTGTATCGTGGGTGCGTTTACAAACATTTAGCTCACATACACAAACAGCCAGACCCGAAACAACTATCTGCAGGTCATACAAATATTTGTTCCGTGCGGGAATCGAACCTGCGACACGCAGCGCAGTAGTCGATCGCTTAGCCACTGCGCCAACTGTGAGTTTAAATGTTTATATATGCAGTCACGATACAGGAATTTTTTCCTAGTGTCCTCTTTTTATAACATTCTAAATTACCTTTTATTATTTATTTATTTCTAAAACACTTATACTAACGTTATTTAACTAAAGTTACTTAACAATATGTTGCCCTACACGCAAATCTCACAGGGTTTATCTATGTGCTGGCGAGCCGTTCATTTGTTTGCCTGTAATGGTCCCTTGAAATAAAACATTTATTTCAAAAGACTATTACAGTCACTTGTTTGTGTTTTATGGTGCTGGTTTCCCCACTACTCAAGTTAACACTCTTTAAATTTCAAAATTATGTAACGCCCGCTTTTTACTACTGTTAGTATTTTAAATCATAGTTCCTTTATGTAGATACATGAGGCAAACAAAACACAAAGAACTACCCTAAAGTTAATTTGAAAGAGAAACACTTAAAATCAATCAAGACAGAACAGACTTAACACATCTAAGTCTTATAAATTGTCATTTTTGTAAAGTCTTTTATACTCAGACAATAACATTACTGTTATAAAAAAAACTACAACTCTTATAAAGTTCACAACTCCTGCAGAATATCATCGTAGAAGTTATAACGAGTGAGGCACACATGAGACCAGGGTTGTCAACTCAGCCGCAAAATGTTGAAGTTTCAGCTTCACAGGACTTTCAACTACAACTTAGTTTTAAGTAATCTGCCGCTTGCGTGACAGTATACCTGTTGACGTAAAGGGGTCAATGTACGAGGGATGTGCTCGTGTTGAGTGATGCACGTTAGTGGGCTCATTTGGGGCTCTAAGTAACGTTTAATGTGACGTAAGATGAAGCTGGCTTTGTAAAACTTAAAAGTTTATTTACGTACATAGATATTATATTACTAAAATCTTAGATAAAGTTTTTTTTGGTCATAGATAAACATTTTATAAGCAAAATATTAATTTGACTGATCAAATATATAATTCTAATAATAATTTTTATAAATATGTCAATTTTATTTTATTCATATAAATATACTAACTTTTGCCCGCAGCTTCGCTCGCGTTAAATTCAGGGTAACACAGTTCCCCTTTCCTGATTTGCATGCACCTGCTACCTGCAGTTTTTGCCCTAGCGCCTTATTGATTTGTAATAGCAAAGCTAAGTTTTTCCTTTACTTCCCTCTTTCTCCCTCACATCTCACTTTTATTTAAATATTATATTCATCAAAATCGGTTTAGCCATTAAAGTAACAAACAAACAAACTCACTTTCGCTTTCATAATATTAGTAAGGATATTATATATTATAATATACATAATCTACAGATCACCGATTCGGTAAACGGCCATATCTTTTGGCTGCGTAAGCTTATAGGGTTGATTTTACCACAGCCCTAAAGGACCACAGACTAGAGTATATGGTTTTAATTTCAACTCGATACCTCTACGCGTTCCCGAGATAAAGGTTCTTGACAGACGCACAGACAGACCGACGGACAACAAAGTGATCTAATAAGAACTCCATTTCTCCCTTGAAGTACAGAACACAAAAAAAAACAATTCCAAAAGAACCATTTATCATTTTATTAGTCAACAAAAATGTACAAATATTTAGCTCGTAGCATTATTTGAATAATGATAAATAATGAGCAGTCAGGGTATCAATTAATCAAGCTGTTTCGTAAATATAACAGGTGTGTTGTGCATTAGGTATGCAAATTGTGATTTATTATTTTAACGCGTTCTTGGTAGAAGGGCACTTGAGTGACGTTTAAAATAGGGTAGTTGAAAACACCAATCAGTTGATATACTTTTTATGAGCTGTCAAAACGCGCTTCCCTCATAAATTTTGTATGAGGCTCGCAACCGATGACGTCACTAAGTGGTCAAGTCAATGATGCAACTATTTATTGATTTTAAAGCAACTAAAAATCGAATTTTAAAGTTATTTTGAAATGAATGGAGTTCTCAGGTCTAGAATAAGGTGTTCTTTCAGAAAAATTGTGTTTTTAAATTATTGGTTAATGGTGTCAACTACCCAATTGATAAAGAATTTATTCACTGAATATATCAACTTTGCTGTACGCTATTTAATAAGAGCGTCGGGTTGATCTTTAGGTTTGGGCGAGGTTCAAGTTTTCAGGTGTTAGAGCTGGTTTAAAAATGATAGCCACTACAGGTTTTTAATAACTTTATTCCCGAGGGAGGACCCTTTAACAATAAAATAACAAAAATAAAACACAAAATTAACGTGAAGTAGTAAAAAACTAATCCTTACTAATAATATTATAAAAGCGAAAGTGAGTTTGTTTGTTTGTTTGTTACCTCTTCACGCTTTAATGGCTAGTAGTTGGGAACCAGGAGACGGTCATAGGCTAATACTTTTTTGAAAAAAGTGGGATGTGAGGGAGAAACATGGAAGAAAATGGAAAACTGCGAAAAAGAGGGAAGAAAAGAAAAGGGAAAGCGTTGCTATTACAAATCAATAAGGCGCAAGGGTAACTGTATTACTGCAAATTTAACGCGAGCAAAGCCGCGGGCGAAAGCTAGTACAAAATAATTTTACACATACCTTTTATCAAGGGAGAAAATACACTATTGTGTATTTTTGGTTAAGTGAAATATCACAGACAGAACAAAACTAAAACTTCACAAACTGATTTTACAAATTGGTACAATTTAGTAAAAAAAAACACAATTACTAGCACAAGTGGCTGCTAGCCGAGATTCAAAAACTTAATGAGCGAAAAAATTACTGTTGAAGATGAAATGACAGAATGAAATTCGAAATATGAATAATAAAAAAAAAAACAATGTTGATCCAAAAGGAAAAAGGTTAAGGCAACAGAGAGGGTATAAAACCCACTTTTACAGGTTAAATTGCGTTTGCCTAGGTCGGTTAGCTGATCGGTGCCCACCATGGTTATGGGTGGCCATACACGAGTTTCATGTGTGCCTCGGAAAGCACGTCTAACCGTTGGTCCCGGCTGTCATTTGTAAATCTTTAACAGTCAGACATTACCAAGTACTAACTGGGTTATTTATGGAGGTTAGATAGGCAGTCGTTCAATGAAGAATACTTGTATTAATCTGTAAGCTCTAACTAAAGGGCGTTTTTTTATTATCAATAATATTATTAGTTATCATTTGAACTCTACTAGCACCACTATTGCAGCAAGAATGATAGTACATATATATCTTCGGAAATTCCTAATAGGCATAAACAACTAAACCATTAGCCATTTCAGTGCTCCAAGCGATTATAACCTACAGCCGTTACGGTTTGACCCGTCGTAGCACTTTCGTAGACGTGCTACGAAAGCGTAGCGCTACGTTATCGCTACGTCAATTTAGTAGGCATGTGATTTCTGCGATTTGAAAATCGGTTCGCCAATTCTAGCTGAACTATTTCATTTCTTTTGACATTTACGATATTGAGATTGGAGCTAGATTTTAGATGGTTTTAGTGCTAAAAATTGGTATTATTATTGTTATGATCGGTTCAATGGTTTATGTATCGAACAACAAACATACTTTTGCATTTTTAACATTATAGCTATGCCCGGTGGTTTTACCCACTGCTCAGCTTCTTTTCTGGAGAGCGTCACCCTTATCACTTAGGGGTATGTAAATCGGACATGTCTGTAAAAAGTTATGCGTGGACATACATTAAATATATATATAGGTGACGAATTGAGAGCTCCTCCGGTTAAAAAAATAGATTACGACCGATTCCCAGACCTATCAAATATACTTTAGAAAATTTCATAAAAATTGATCCAGCCGTTTCAGAAAAGTATGCTAATTAAAACTTTAATTTTATTATAAGGTAGTTAAGATAAAACCATATCAAATTAAATAAAAGATGTTTATTTGTAACAATATGGTACAATATTAGTTCCACCATATTCTGCCATATTATGACGTACAAATATTACCATAAAAATAAAAATCTAGGCTTATATTATTAAACTATTAGTAATAATAAATAAGTGAGTGAAGTCTAGTTTTCGCCCGCGACTTCATCCGCGTGGCTTAATTACTTTGGGCTAACGCTTACTTTAACCCGCGTGATGATCGAAATAAAAACTTTCTCTCCACTTTTTCTCCCCTTTTCTCACTTTTTGAGCCTATATTTATTTGTCTCCAGGGTCCCAACTATCTCTGTACCCGTTGCGGAGTGAAAACGTAACAAACTCACTTTCGCTTTTATAATATCAATAGGATAATAATATATATTAAAATTTAATTGTAGTAATAATATCGGTTCAAATTGAATACGTATTTGTTGGATATAGTAAAATATATACAAACACACATTCAAACAATTTTCTGATTTATCTCAAAAACGTAGCTTTAATACATTAAATACAATTTACCCGACATAACAAAGATAAATGATGTGTTAATGTATTCACAGCAGAGCGACTGTTCTACATTAATTCACGTTTGACTCTCATAGGACAACATGGCGTGATGGCGGTTATTAATTACTGAAACTCGTTATCTTACAAGCTCAGGACTTTGGAGATAATGTTTTATAAGAAAAAAAGATTTTTCATGAATATTTATATAATTAATAGCTGGCGACCGCGGCTTTGCCCTCGTTATATCGAAAAAAAGGTATCCTATGATGATATATAATCAACCTCTGTGCCAAATTCCATCAAGATCCGTTCAGCTGTTTTGGCATGATAGAGTAACAAACATCCATATATACATCCTACAAACATTCGCATTTATAATATTAGTGGGATACAAAACGGCACGTATTGTAAGGAGGTTTCTGTATCTGGAGCCCTAACAAACAGTAACTTGGATTCTCTTCCTAAATGGGACTAATGTTTTTTTTTATATTCCTCTATGGATTACTAACTAACAGTTCTAACGTGCCTGTAACTGGCCTACTTTAATTAAATGCTTTTAATTTAATTTAACAGTTTAAAACGCTAAAACAAAGATTAAACAGCTTCATAATTTTATTTACGGGCCTGTTAGTCTAGTGGTTAGTGGCCCTGACTGCTGATCCGGAGGTCGTGGGTTCGATTCCCACCCAGGACAAACTTTGTGTGATGAGCATGATTGTTTGTTCTGTGTCTGGGTGTAATTTATCTATAATATGTATGTATTTATAAATTATATAAGTATGTATATCAGTTGTCTGGTTACCATAACACAAGCTCTGCTTAGCTTGGGATCAGATAGCCGTGTGTGAGTTGTCCCAAGACATTTATAAGCCTTCATATAGTCTTCTTTTGAAGTTTAAATTTCTAGATCTCGGACTTATTTAATGGTCGGAAAATATGTAATGCTGAATTCATTTCAATTTCTCAGTGCACATCGGTAGATATCCATCAATATAACCTCTTTAATACACATCAAAGGGAGGAACATACAATCACATAATAATATAGAGCACGTAATACCCGTAACATATCCTTGTACATATCCTTACTTCACTAATATTATAAAAGCGAAAGTGAGTTTGTTTGTTTGTTACGTCTTCACGCCCACATAGCGAAACCGATTTTGATGAATTTTAGTACAGATATAGTTGGGACCCTAGAGACGGACATAGGCTATTTTTGTAAAGATTGATATATGAGAAAAAGGAAAGAAAGGGGAAAACTTAGCATTGCAATTACAATAAATAAGGCGCCAGGCCAAAAACTACAAGTAGCCGGTATCTGCAAATCACTAAAGGGGAACTGTGTTACCCCGAAATAAACGCGAACGAAGCCGCGGGCGAAAGCTAGTCTACTTTATTACTGAAATTCAAGGGCGTGAGTGAGTCAAGGGTTATGTTACGAAAGATTAATCTTAATTTGTGTAAGCTAACAATGCTTGCCACAGTCGGGTACGTGGATGGGTGACCATTCAATTCAGACCGAGTACTCTGCATGCCTCAGAACTCAGTCGTTACTGGTAAACCAAACGCAGTCTTACCAATTAGTACTATGTGTCTTACTTCATTCGGAAGTGGAGGTCAGATAAACAGTCATTAGATGCTCCTGACTTGTCTGATTCGACTATAACATAGTTAATTAGTTTATTTAACACACATGTAGATACAGAAACAGAGGAGCATATAATATAGTTATATACAAAGCTAGACATATAGGTAATGTTAATACCGTAACACATCAAAGGAACAAACACGAAATGAATATATAATATCGTACATAATTATGTAACTGCAATACAAGGTAAGGAGAGAGCCACATGGGAGGCGACATATGTATATCGGGAGATTAATCTTAATTTGTATTGTCATATTGTGTGTGTCGGGTGGATAAGCAGAATACATCGTTTCATATCGTGAGTGTACTTAGATAAAATAAAATAGGTAATTTTATACGTTACTAGCTTTCGCCCGCGGCTTCGCCCGCGTTAAATTTGGGGTAACACAGTTCCCCTTGTGCCTTATTGTTTTGTAATAGCAACGCTAAGTTTTCCCTTTTCTTCCCTCTTTCTCCCTCACATTTCACTTTTTTTTTTTAAATTAGCCTATGTCCGTCTCCTGGTTCCCAACTATCTCTGTACCAAAATTCATCACAATCGGTTTAGCCATTAAAGCTTGAAGAGGTAACAAACAAACTCACTTTCGCTTTTATAATATTAGTAAGGATTATAATGTTGTCGTATTGAACCCAAAGGTTGACTGGTAGAATGCCTTTATTTTTGTGGGTAGGTAATCATCAAATAACTTCCCCGTTCTGGGTGGATTGGTGTCAGACTTTTAGTGTCTAAAACATACCGATGTTCCTTCTTTTGCCCTTTATGTTCAGGGGCAGCGGTATCTCTTTCGAACAACCTACAATTCGGCAGGCTCCTTTGCTTAGCTGACATCTCTTTGAGGTGCGCGTGGAACACTAACGTGTCGTCGACACGACCTGTAGTCACTAGACTGACGGACGGTGAGAAATGGCTAGCTCACCGTCGAGAGAATGCCTCATGGCATAGTCCCATATACCACAATTGTACAAGAAGTTTAAATAAATAAAAGCCCGCGCTGCTGAGCCAGTAAGTTCAAATCAGTCCCCAATACTAATACCACTCAGATCCAGCCCGTCCCTTTGCAATCCTCCCTCGGCGAAGCCCTAAGCCGAGTCTCGTACCCCACAGCGTGTATTCGCTTAGTTCGTAAGTTTTTGCCCTGGTTGGAGGTCTTAATTTTTAAGGCATCCACAGGAATTGCCTGGTTAAGCAGACGACAACCTCTTTAGGTTGAACTGCGAGATGGTATTTCGAAAAAGTGAATTTATCAGTAGCAACTACGTAGTTTGGGTTGATCCTTAGGCAGACTGCTTACTAAATAAAATGACAGAAATATGAATTTAAAGCACCCATTTATTTTAATATGACCATCAGAGGCAGTTTTGAGTGTCAAAAAAAGAAAAAGAATAAAGCTGCGATCTCAACTAAAATACTAGCCTAAAAAATATTTGAAAACAGAATAAGTACGAGAATTTATAACCACGCTAACTTAATACATGGGTGCTTTGACGGCACGGTTAGCGCATTGGCTGAGCGATTGACTGCTGCACTGCGTGTCGCGGGTTCGATTCCCGCACGGAACAAATATTTGTATAACCTGCAGATAGTTGTTTCGGGTCTGGCTGTTTGTGTATGTGAGTTTAAATGTTTGTAAACGCACCCACGATACAGGAGAAGTGTGGGGGGCAACGATTTAACACTGGCCTCATCAAGTTAAAAAAAAAATCGACGTGTAAAAAATGTTTGTTAAAACCTATTTGCAAAATAAACATCATTTATTCATTAAATATCATAATGATCTCACTAGTATTTTCCGAACTACAACTGTTCCTCTGATATAGGCGCCATTGTTGTTTATCAATAGTATTTTAGGCGCCATTGTTAGTAAGGGTTAGGAAAAGAAAGGTTACGGTTTTTTTACTTCATTTGTATTAACGAGCTGTGTTCAGCGATTTTGCCCGCTATTCAGCTCTTTAGTTTTGTAGGGTGATATTATATAGTTTACTAGCTGTGCCCAGCGGTTTCACCTCACTTAGGGGTATGAAAAATAGATGTTGGCCGATTCTCAGACCTACCTGGTATGTACACAAAATTTCGTTTAAATCGGTTTAGCCGTTTCGGAGGAGTATGGGAACGAAAACTGTGACACGAGAATTTTATATATTAGATTTATTTTGTCAAAGCGTGCCTATAGAAAATTACAAGTCAATCCGGCGTTCTCCAATACAAACTTTGCCACCCTGCTTTAATCCTTAGGGTTTTAATGAGTGCCGGGGTTGCAGGTTGTTCGAAAGAGATACATTGGTAAGCTTTCGGTAGTAAAAGTCTGACACTCGCCCCCGCTTCGTCCAGAAAAGGAGAAGTTATTTGATGATTTCCCATCCGAAAAATAAAGGGGTTGAATGTTGCAAAACCCCGTTTTAGTGAGCATCTATGTCATTAAAAGATCTGTGCAAAATTTGAGACCCCAGACACTTGAAGTTTCTCAGTCAGAAATTTTCTCTTTGATATTTATTTATTACTAGCTTTCGCCCGCGGCTTCACCCGCGTTAAATTTGCGGTAACACAGTTCCCCTTGCGCCTTATTGATTTGTAATAGCAACGCTAAGTTTTCCCTTCTCTTCCCTCTTTCTCCCTCACATCCCACTTTTTTCAAAAAAATATTAGCCTATGTCCGTCTCCTGGTTCCCAACTATCTCTGTACCAAAATTCATCCAAATCGGTTCAGCCATTAAAGCGTGAAGCGGTAACAAACAAACAAACAAACTCACTTTCGCTTTTATAATATTAGTAAGGAAGGATTTATTAAATATCCCGCCCGCCGCTTCACCCGCGTGATATCGAAAAAAATATTAGCCTATGCGTTATTCCACACCATAATCTACCTTTGTGCCAAATTTCATCAAGATCCGTTCAGCCGTTTTGACGTGAAAGAGCGTGGAGAACATCCATACATCCTCACAAACATTCTCTTTTATAATATTAGTAAGATAATAGATATTTTAGTTGAAGTCGTCAAATTCTTTTTGTATTTAGTAATGGGACAAAATCAAAAAATCAAAATCAAAATATTTGTATTTCACATAGGCCTACATGGGCACTTATAAAACGTCGAGAAAAGATGCACGGTTCCGGTTGGTCGTTTCCTGTGGAGAAGAACCGGCAAGAAACTCCATAGTTACTCTTTTAAAATCATTTGGTTTCACAATGTTGTTGTTACAGCGTTAGCACTTAAGGATGAGAGGACAGCGTAGGCCCGACAATAAGTCATTGCTTACTTTACAGAAAGTAAAATCCTTATCCTTATTAAATTATAAAAGCGAAAGTGAGTTTGTTTGTTTGTTACCTCTTCACGCTTTAATGGCTAAACCGATTTTGATGAATTTTGGTACAGAGATAGTTGGGAACCAGGATACAGACAAAGGCATAGACATAATATTTTTTTTATAAAAAAGTGGATGTGAGGGGGAAAGAGGGAAGAGAAGGGAAAACTTAGCGTTGCTATTAAAAATCAATAAGGCGAGCAAAAGTTAGTAAAATAATAAATAGCCAAAACACACACTTCACACTTCTTTTGTCTTATCCACGTTCATACAGCTGGTCATATATGTACGCCTTTCGCAAGTACTACGCAAATTGACCTTTTCTGAAGACCAATGAGGTTAGTTTTCTTTCTAGGGCATCCGCTCTTGACAATCCCACACACATCTGCCTTGTTTAAATAATTACATTTTTATCTACGAAAATCGTTGACACTAAACAAACATGTTCCTTTTATAAAACACTAGCTTCCGCCCGTGACTTCGTCCGCGTGGCGTAGTTACTTTGGGCTAACGCTAACTTTAACACACGTGATATCGAAAAAAAAAAACTTTCTCTACCCTTTTCTTTCCTCTTGCTCCCCTTGACACTAAACAAACATGTTCCTTTTATAAAAGACTAGCTTTTGCCCGCGGTTTCGCTAGCGTTAAATTCGGGGTGACACAGTTTCTCTTTCCTGATTTGACGGTACCTGCTACCTGTAGTTTTTGCCTCTGTGCCGTATTTATTGTAATAGGAAAGCTAAGTTTTCCCTTTTTCATCCCTCTTTCTCCGCTCATTTCTCACAAAAATTGCCTATATCCGTCTCCAGGGTCTAATTCAACAAAATCGGTTTAGCCATTTAGGCGTGATGACGTAACAAACAAACAAACTCACTTTCGCTTTTATAAAATTACTAAAGATGGCGTTAAATTGGTTTATAATCATAATTTTAATTTAGTCATTATTTTCATTGAGATTCTATTTAGTCCCCTGTAATGCTCACCTAACTAATACTGATGCCTCTCTTTACGTAAAGGCAAGTCTATGTCGAAACAGACGGGCTTGCTCGAAAGAGATACCGCGGCCCCAGAACATAAAGGGCAATAGAAGGAACATGGGTGGGTTTTAGTCAGTAAGAGTCTCGAGTATTTGATGATTTCCCACGCCAAAAAAAGTAAGAAAAAAGTCTTTGTTTACATACCACAAAAATGAATAAAGAATTTATTACAGTGATCTCTTGTGACCGTCTCACTTGTGTCATGATTTTGAAAATATTTACCATTTTTGGGAATCCGAAAAGAAACCCTTATAGGTTCACTTTCTTGTCTGTCTGTCTATCTGTCAAGACCCTCTACCCCGGAAAACACGTGGATGTGTTGAGTTGAAATTAAAACCATAAACTCAAATATGGTCCCTTGGAGTCTTGGAAAAATCATATTTCTAAGTCTACGCAGTCATAACATACGGCCGTTTATGTCGCAAATTTCTACGGAACCTTTAGTGTGCGAGTCTGACTCGATTTTGCCCGGTTTATTATTGGTTGACACAGCGCCGAATAAAACTGTTTGATCGAATAGAGTCAGTTCTAATTAATAATGTAACCGTCTACCTATCTATTCAAATGTTCAAATATCCACAATCTATTTTGAACTGTATTTCCTATTCCTGTTTAATGCATGCCGTTGCACCCTTAAATTAAGGCAACACATGAAATGAAATAAGAGCGTTAACTAAAATACATAATGAATACAACATTTATACCAAACCCGGCTATTTCCAACGAATCACTTTAGCATCACACACGAACGAATTAAATACGTCATTTATAGAAACCAACAAAACGTACAACATTTATGGAGTTTCTTGCCCATTCTTCTCCATAGAGATCAACGCTTTGGAATGGGCAACTACAGTGCTTTCAGAAGTTATTATGTCTTGTGACCCGGACTGTAGCTTTAACATTTTTTTTTACATTTAAAAGTGCCTGTAATGGTGTTATTGAAATAAATGATTTTGATTTGATTTATAACCTTATAAATTTATAGTTATATACTGTGAAGGTTTAATAACATTAATCAAACCTTAAAAAGTGTTGGCTAGTTTGCAATAACGTTTGAATACTCAAGTTGTTAAAATACAGAATAAAAAATTCAAGAGAATTTCTTTGCAATGAATTGTCATATTGTATTTGTATAATGATAATCCTACTAACCTACTAATATTATAAATGTGAATGTTTGTGAGGATGGCTGTATGGATGTTTGTTACTCTTTCACGTCAAAACATCTCAACGGATGTTGATGAAATTTGGCACAGAGGTAGATTATAGTCTAGAACAACATACAGAATACTTTTTTTTCAATTTCAATATTAAGGGTGCCAGCTAGTATAAAATATAGTAAAAGATGTTCTATGCTTCTTTTGTTACGAATAAACGCCTGAATATCACAGTACTGACTATAAAACGGTCGAAGTTCCGGCCAAAGAAATTATTATATACTAGCTTTTGCCCGCGCCTTCGCTCACGTTAAATTCGGTAGCGCCTTATTGATTTGTAATAGCAAAGCTAAGTTTTCCCTTTTCTTCCCTTTTTCTCCCATACATCCCACTTTTTTCAAAAAAAAATATTAGCTTAAGTCCGTCTCCTGGTTTCCAACTATCTCTGCACAAAAATTCATCAAAATCGGTTCAGCCATTAAAGCGTGAAGAGGTAACGAACAAACAAAAAAACTCACTTTCGCTTTTATAATATTAGTAAGGAAAATGTAGGCACAACAAAAACGTTGACACCGTTATGGAGAAAATAATTGTACTCATCAAAATACACGGGTTCTGTAATGTAACTCCATTGAAAACTTGGTTTCGAAACGTTTTCGTCGACACATTTTGTCGAGGTAACAGAATCTATGTATGTTTGAAAACTTGATATGAAGTTTAAGTCGCATTTGTGTATCAACTTTTAGAACGATGAAATTTTGATTTTTGGGTGCTATTCAAGCATTATTTTTACTGTCCTATCCTTATCCTATGTTATTTTTAGTCAGTAACTTGTTTTAAACAGACTTCTAAAAAGGAGGACGTTTTATTTTCGAGCGATTTTTTATGTATCTATTTCGTTTTTTTTTTATATTATGTATTTTATATGTCCGCCGCCAACTGTGGACCGATTTTCATAATTCATTTTTTGTTGTGTATCAAGTGGTTCTGTATCAATTTTATTTATATTTTTTAAGCAATTTGTGAGTTATCGTCTATAATTATAGTAAATTTTTTTCTTCAATGTGAATATGGATGATCTGCAAATATATTTTAGTAACGATGAAGATGACCTACAAGAGTCTAACTACCTTCATTTAAAGTATTTGTTCTAGCACTTTTAGCACATTACAGACTAGCTTCCGCCCGCGACTTCGTCCGCGTGGCAAAGTTCTACTCGCGTGATGATCGAAAAAAAAAATTTCTCTCCCTTTTTCTTCTCTCTTTCTCCTCTTTTTCACACATTTTTATAGCCTATGTCCGTCTCCAGGGTCCCAACTATCTTTGTACCAAAATTCATCAAAATCGGTTTGGCCATTTAGGCGTGAAGAAGTAACAAACAAACAAACTCACTTTCGCTTAGTAAAGATTAGAATCAAATCATCAAGTAAAGAATCTATCAACCTGGTTACATGGCATCATACTTTTTTAATTCAATAATTTATTATGCCATCAATCAGCGGACGAGAACGCTAACTTCAATTACTCACACCAAAAGCCCCTAAATTTATCATAGAAGATATAAGTATTAAATAAAATCAAGAAAATAAAGACGAAGAATAATTCAGTGAAATTTATTTTACCCTAGCAATTTGATTCTCTTGAATATGAACCTGGCACTCGACTCAAAATCTCTTTACTTCTAAGAAAAAGCCACTTTTTAATTAAGTAGTCGCGTTTGAATGGCATCTACAAATTAATTTCCCCACAATTTTATCAAAATACTTTTCTACCATTTATTATATCTAATATATAAAATTCTCGTGTCACAGTTTTCGTTCCCATACTCCTCCGAAACGGCTGGACCGATTTAAACGAAATTTTGTGTACATATCGGGTAGGTCTGAGAATCGCCAACATCTCTATTTTTCATACCCCTAAATGAGCAGCGGGTGAAACCGCTGGGCACAGCTTTTTTTTTCTTATATGTGTAAGTTTGTAATAGGTTAAGGCACACATATATTTTTTTCTCATACTTTCTCACACACTATCGTCTACATTTCGTTCTAATATCGGTTTACGCAAGTCTGCTGGTAGAAATTTCTTAAGTAATAAGCAGTACTTTTGTTCTCAAAATTAATGTTTTTTTTTTCTTGTGTCTTGTCTAAACATTTTTTTTTTACTTAAATAGAAGCGATGAATGCACTGTGTGAAGGATTATATGGGGAGACGGAGGTGTCTGGCGTATTACAGAAGTATGAAAGAAGAAGAAATGATGAACAGCAGAATAATGATCATGGTGATCGTATGCGTCTCTTTTGACAGGTTAACGTTTTAGAGCACATTGATACTGGCTGTTGTCAAACGAAAAAAAAAGTACATATTCTTTTTTTTTTATTTCTTGTCTCTTACAAAGAAGGTTTCGTTCTTATTTTAAAATTGAACTATAACTGATTATTCTAAAGTAAGATTAAATTCGTCGGCTCTGTTATACAGTCACTAATTTCTTCTTAATGAAATATTAATAACAAAACTAATGTTCTCACGAACTTGCCCCTAATTCCGTCTAGATAACGCCTTAATCGTAAAGGAACATCGCTCAGACAGTCTCGCAAATCGCCAGTCATCGTACTTGACACTTCCTATTAATTACTTTTCGGTATAAAAAACCTTTTATTATTCTTTTTTCACCAGCCTTTTGAAAGCGCGGAGGTTTTAATCAAAGTGCTCTTTTATATTTTTTTATGCAAATGTTTAAAAAGATAATAGAATGTTATTCTCATGTTTTTATCGTAGATTTTTTAAGGTTAGTGTTAATGTTATTGATGTGCTAAATTTAATTGGGTTTCCTTAGTGTACTAATTAAAGATTAATTATGTGAAAGTCGGTTTTTATAAACTGCGTCATTGTAATGTTAATAATTGCATTTATTTGTCGTTAATATGTTTTCTTTTAAAATCAAATAAAAACCACTAAATTGAAAAAAAAAATCCCTTACAAAACACATGTTTTATTTATACCATATTTAGCCACAACTTCTACAAAACAATCAATATCACACACAAAAATCGCATAACCCTAAAAATGCCGTTTTCAGATATTCATGTCGAGTTTCCGTTTTATATTTAAATCACTGTGTACCTCAATATTTCTGACATAACAAAACGGTTAAAGTGACCTTGCCTTACCTGCTAAAACCTTAACAACACGATTCCAACACACACTAAACTTTACACAAAAACAAAATAGTTTTTTCACAAAAAAGTATGCACTATGCTAGTATATAACACCGAATTAAAAAGTTTAAAATACACACACAACCACTCTTTTATTTTTTTTATCTATACACTTAGTACACACACACAAACACTTCGATTTTCGAAATAATCGGGTTTTCACGCGACGCGGCACACGTTCACTCTTAAAGCGCAAAGGCGGCACACTGGCTGAAATACATGAAGTTTGCAGACGTTAGTGGTGCGTTCTCTTTCTCCCGCGAAGGAACCCGGGGGGGTTGAAGAATTTCGCAATTAAAAATCGTTAATAAACACGATTATATGACGTAGATATAAAGTGAGGAGTGAGAATGTGTTACACATAGATACGAGACGAGTGGCGAGGTCTGTTCCATGTTTATTTTATTTATTTCAAACCTTTTTCGTGTGAATTATATTCGTTTGTACGAAACGTGGCTTGTTATAGTTTGGGGTGAAGTATTCGTGGCGTGTGTTCAGAGTTTCTCTGTTTAAATGTTGAATAGTATTTATATGATAAAGCTACGGGCCTGGACGTGTAGTTAAGCTGCTTGAGGAATTGCTGACCCGGAAAATTTACCACTAAGTAACCTTGTTGTGTTACATTTGAAAGGTATTTGTGAATTTATTGAAAACTAGCTTTTGCCCGCGGCTTCGCTCGCGTTTAATTCGGGGTAACACAGTTCCCCTTGCGCCTTATTGATTTGTAATAGCAACGTTTTCCCTTTTCTTCCCTCTTTCTCCCTCACATCCCATTTTTTTCAAAAAAATATTAGCCTTTGTCCGTCTCCTGGTTCCCTACTATCTCTGTACCAAAATTCATCAAAATCGGTTTAGCCATTAAAGCGTGAAGAGGTAACAAACAAATAAACAAACAAACAAACTCACTTTCGCTTTTATAATATTATAAGTAAGGATGTTTTCTCTAAGGCAAAGTATCGACATTTAAATTACTAATGGTATACTAGCTTCCGTCCGCGACTTCGTCCGCGTGGTATAGTTACTTTGGGCTAACGCTAACATTAACCCGCGTGATGATCGAATAATATCTTTCTCTCCCCTATTCTCCCCATTCCTCAGTTTAATAAAATAGACTATGTCCGTCTCCAGGATCCCAATTATCTCTGTACCAAAATTCATCAAAATCGGTTTGGCCATTTAGGCGTGGAGACGTAACAAACAAATAAACTCACTTTCGCTTTTATAATATTAGTAAGGATCATTGTTCATTTAATTAAAACCAATGGCATATATTGCGGGATTCTTACCAAATAGGTAACATTGTATTGAACCCAATCGCAATTGTAATTTATTTCAAAAAGCACTACCTCTCTCCTTAAACAAAATATTAAATACTTCTTTGCTTTTAATGATTATTATTTTAAATGTATATTATATGTATTTATATGTAAGTACTTGTTTTTTAAATGTAGCTATTAATTTTAAAAATGTTACACCACAAACCACCTACACTTACTGTTTCTCCTCCTTTAAATCCATCCAAAGGTTGTCTTGATAAGACCGCCCATTGTGTCACCCTATTTATAGGTTGTTTAATGTTATTCTAGCTATTTGTATGGTGTACATAATAAAGAATATTCTATCTATCTATCTATATACAGGTTAAGTTGAACATAAAATAAATAAATATCTTGGGACAACTCACACACGGCTATCTGATCCCAAGTTAAGCAGAGCTTGTGTTATGGTAACCAGACAACTGATATACATACTTATATAATTTATAAATACATATATATTATAGATAAATCACACCCAGACACAGAACAAACAATCATGCTCATCACACAAAGTATGTCCTGGGTGGGAATCGAACCCACGACCTCCGGCTCAGCAGTCAGGGCCACTAACCACTAGACCAAGAGGCCCGTCAACATAAGCTTTATCATTGCACTTATACTGCTCCGGCTGTAGCATGGTGCGGGTGACGTTTGGTAGTTGAACCGTTCCTCTTCAATCTGCAACGTTACCGCGATTTATGATCATGATTGGCTTTACCTGAATGTCATAGTCATAAAGGAGTACCTACCCATCATCATAGCAATATAACCCATGCTACAGTGAAATTAGTTTAGTATGTAATTTTTTGGAGTTTACTCCTTAAGAATCGATTTTCATATATAAGGCGCCCGGTATGAGAAAAATCCGAGGGGTAAAACCTACTAAAGTAACGAAAATGTGTCACGTTTTTGGTGCGCACCTTTAGTGCGCAACTTTCTAATTTGGCTGTGAGTGTATTAAGATAAGACTTACATATGGTATGAAGTATAGGCGACTATACGTATATACTATTTGTTATTGGGCTTGTTTGTTTCTATCAGTGTCGATGTATTTATATTGCTATTTTTTTTCATTAATTTGTGAATTTACCCTTTCATATGATATTAATCTTTTTTCAGTTGAATAAACTCTTTTTGCGTATGGTTAGATACTCGTACTTAAGGAGTAAACTCCAGTCGTGCGTCGGAGCTGACACACACACTTTTTTTTTACTGTGGATACTAGTATATGCAAATCAAAACAAGTATTAAAAATGAGATTAATACCTTTTGTTGTTTATGAAAGATGTAGTTTTTATTAAGGACGCTTTCACATTTTTAATGCCCTCAATTTTAGGTATCATCCTAGTCGCAACACAATAACATTTCTCTCTCGTTCTACTTGTTCAATTTTATACTTTAACCTAACAAATTTTGATACTTGAAGATATTGTTTTATTTATTTTTTCTGGTATTTATTGACTTTATTGATCAGTTAGTATAGTGTTATATAATACGTTGGTACCTTTTACTCAATTACAAACGCTGGCCTTAATCATACTATTTTGTAGTTTTCAATGTGCACAGGATTTAGCTCACACGTACCAGACCTTCAGACCTCATTTTTTGCAACTTTTTCTAATTATTACGATGGTAAAATCGAGTTTGTATGAAAATGTTATATGAGAATACACATATTTTTAAAACCATCGTAGATATGAATATATTATGTTTTATGTGATACTATGACAACCTCACTTTTACGATTCCTTGTGCATCATAATGGTTCCCGAAAAACAGTTATTTGTTGAAAATTGTAAGATCGTCCTTAAAATGACGTCACATTTAATTCAAGCTTGGAAAAACAAAAAATATTTATTTCATTTATTATGCGTAGACGAAAAACATCTATAATCTCTAAGTACATAGAGGTCAGTGTCCTTCGTCTGACACCTATCAAATAAGTCAATGTTCCTTCAACACATGTTATAAGTTGCCTCATAAGTTACAATGCTTTTGACTTTCATGTATACTCGACGACTTTCAACTTAGATATTAACTTACTTAACTTATTTTCTTTTAATCTAATATATAACATTCTCGTGTCACAATTTTCGTTCCCATACTCCTCCGAAACGGCTGGACCGATTTAAACGAAATTTTGTTGTGTACACATCGGGTAGGTCTGAGAAACGGTCAACATGTATTTTTCATACCCCTAAGTGGGCAGCGGGTGAAACCGCTGGACATAGCTAGTCTAATATTAAAATTCTCGTGTCCCAGTGTTAGTTCCCATACTTCTACGAAACGGCTGGACCAATTTCAACGAAATTTTGTGTACATATCAGGTAGGTCTGAGAATCGGCCATAATCTATTTTTCCTTAAAAATCCTTCTCTAGAACAGGAGCTGAGCAGGAAATCGCTGGGCACAGCTAGTAATATATATAACTACTAGCTTTCGCCCGCGGCTTCGCTCGCGTTAAATTCGGTATGATTTCTCACCCGCAAAAAAAAACAAAAAGCAGACCTGCAGCTTTTGCTCTTGCGCCTGATTGATTTGTAATAGCAACGCTAAGTTTTCCCTTTTCTTCCCTTGTTCTCCCCTCATATCCCACTTTTCTTTAATAAAAATTAGCGTATGTCCGGCTCCTGGTTCCCAACTATCTCTGTACCAAAATTCATCAAAATAGGTTTAGCCATTACAGCGTGAAGAGGTAACAAACAAACTCACTTTCGCTTTTATAATATTAGTAAGGATAAAGCTTTGATGAACCACACTTTAAACAGTAATTAATATCCAAAGTACACATTACAATTTATGAACACACTCCCCCCCCCCGCTCTGCTCAGAGCGGGGAAATTTAAACAGGTTACCTAATGCATTTAATAAATTCGGAAATCCCGGTCTGGCCAGCATATACCATTGTGTAAAGCAGTATAACCACGTTAGATCGTCCCAGCGAGAGTGTTCAACTGTTCGAAATCGCGTGTGATTTGAATAATCCTTAGCGACAAGCTAAGTTACTTAAAATTAGAGTGCTCACACTTGATGCTTGTTTTTTTTGTTGACGCTGTTTGTGTGTGTGTGTGTGCTGTTTAAGAGTAGATGTGTACTGTGAAAATGTTGTCAGGAAAGTTTTGAGTACGAATTTGGATTCACAATTCTTGTTTTACTGGGTATTAAGGATCATCATTTACCTACAGTTGAAAAGTATCAGTCTTTTTTTTGGATGAGAAATCATTAAATGATTTTTTCTTCTGCTCTGGGTGGAGCAGGGAAAACTGTCAGTCTTTTACTGACTAAAACCAATTCATTTTCCTCCTTTTGCCCTTTTTCTTGCGAACAACCCGTTACACCCTGGATACATTTCAATTCTACTACATATCATTACTAATATTATTAAAGCGAGTTGCGTGAGTTTGTTTGTTACGTCTTCACGCCTAAATGGCCAAACCGATTTTGATGAATTTTGGTACAGAGACGAAAATAGGCTAATATTTTTTTTTAATGGAGAAATTAAGGAGAAAGAGAGATGAAAAGGGAAAACTAAGCTTACTACAATAAATAAGGCGCAAGGGCAAAAATTACAGGTAGGCAGGTAATTGCAAATCCGGAAACCAAATTTAGCGCGAGCGAAGCCGCGGGCAAAAGCGTGTTTAATAAAACTTATAATAACTTAGACTGGCAAGTTTTTTTATAAACAGAATCGATATCGACAAGTTCTGATAAATCAAACCCAGTTTTTCCTACAAAAATAACTACGATTTTACTATGATGGTCACGTCACAGTTTTCGCGTCTACATACCAAATTGACGGAAATTTTATCTATAGATACAGTAATTTCTCAGGTAATTTTCACAAAATGGCGTCTTTTTGACAATCGGATGCCAAAAAAGTGACATTTGAAGTCGAAATAATAGTTTTACGATAAATACATTACTATTTCGATTTTTATGTATATTTAGACACATTTTGAACTTTATTTTTTTATTATTTACCATGTGGCTAAAGAATAGCAGCCGCTCGAGTCGAGAGGAGCTCGTGGCTAAATAATATCAGCCGCTCGGGTCGATCGCTATAACATAGTTGGGAAAAACGCTAGGCAGATGATGACACATTTTGAACGATTTCAAACTTTGAAATGATTTTAGTTTTAACGCTGAAGTGTCATTAAAGGAAATAATAAACTGCTTTTTGGGTTTCGAACTGAAGTGAAAACGGAACCCTTATTAGATCACTTATTTGTCTGTCTATCTGTGTTTCAAGGATCTTTTATATCGAGAACGCGTGGATATTATTGAGTTAAAAAAACGAGTTAAAACCATGTACTCGAATCTTCGAAGGTTGTTTTTTTCTCGGTCCCTTGGACCTGAAAAAAAAACAACCTACTAAGACCACACAGTCTAAAGATATGGCCGTTTATGTCGCAAGTTTGTACGAGGCCCTCCGTGCTAGAGCCCGACTCGCACTTGGCCACTTTTTCAACATTTGTTTACCTTTACTTCACAAGTGAAGAAAAACTCTTAAAAAATAAGATATGATTTTACTAGAAATGTTGCCACAATAACTACCTTTGGCAAATAATTTGTTGATTGCATTTTGTTTTTTCAGTCGACTGACGAGGTACGTCCATGACAAGCTCCCGCCATTCACATCATGTTATGATATTGGATTAATTATGCAACATGTTTTTTACACAAACGTACGGTTCAACACACAAACAGTGTTTACAACATGTTTTTATGTTGACGCTTTATCAGTGTAAAACAACAGTTAGTCTTTTTTTTATGACAAGCGTGTGAGAGAAGGATATATTTTAATAATTACCTTGTTTTTTTTGTGAAAAACAAAGGTGTTAATTTTTGTGGCAACACTTGCTGTTGTCTTTGGTTTCTTTTGGATCTATTCGAAACTGTTTTGTGTACTGGAATTGTGTTTTTTATATCTGTTCGGTTGTTTAATGCCCCGTTCCAATAAACAAAAATGACTCGTTTTGCTTACGGATTGTTGTATTTTGACAAACAACAATCCGTTGTATTTTTACTTATGTCAAAATACAACAATCCGTAAGCAAAACGAGTCGTTTTTATTTATTGGAACGGGGCATAAATTCTCTTCGTATTGTGTCGACAGCTAATTATATACAGGGGTAACAGACCCTAAACGATGCCGGCAACCATGCATGGCTACTTATCTTTTATGTTGGCTGTACATGTACCTACAGTCAACATAAAAGATAAGTAGCCAGGTTCGTCTGATACAGTTGATTTTTTCAAATTTAATTCCTTTAATGAAAACTTGATAAAAAAAATCATGATTTTTATAAAAAAAAAAAAAACTTCTCAATTCGACAGATTTTTTTAGGATGTTTATCTGTAATTTGTGAGTTATATTCTAGAATACCTACATATTTTTTTCTTTTAATGTAGAGATATAAAGATCTCTTAATAGCAATAAAAAAATAATACTCGGTAAGAATTTTTGTGAGATACCATCATAAAACATTTCAGAAAACAAAATCAAAAATACGAAGGTCCATGCATTTAATATACATAACTTAGATGCTTCTTACAACGCAGGGAGCGTATTGTAAGCCTATGGTCTTAGGGGCTCGCCTGACAGGCTTATTTAAGTGTTTAAAACCTGACAGGGTTGCGGGTTGTTCGAAAGAGACAGGTACCGCAGTCCCGGAACATAAAGGGCAATGGAAGGTACATGGATAGGTTTTTATAGATGGATGTGTTTTGTAGTCAGTAAAAGTTAAGTATTAGTTTTTAATTTTAATAAAGCAGTTTTCTAAAAACAAATAACAAAAACTTTGAATAAAGGCAAATAAATGACAACCAATCATTCAATTTCTTTTTCTTAAAGTGTTACTTTTTCGAAATTTTATTTTTAATTTATATGTGTAGTATCGCATTGTTAATTTCATTATAATATTTTATAAGTCCGTTTCTACATACATTAAATCCCAGTTACACAGGGAAACCTATTATTAGCCATATTAGACTGTAACTAAAATAATTTGTAATGTATTGTAAGTATCGCTGTTGGTTACCTAAATAAAGAAAATAAAAAGTCTAACAGTCTGCCCTGCTCTGACCAGAGCGGGGGAAGTAATTTGATGATTTGCCATCCGCAAAAAAAGTGTTTAAAACTTCGCTTCATACGAGTCAGTCAAATTTGACGACACGGTTGGCGTAGTGGCTGAGCGATCGACTGCTGCGCTGCGTGTCGCGGGTTCAATCCCCGTACGAAACAAATATTTGTATAGTAGTTGTTTCGGGTCTGGCTGTTTGTGTATGTGAGTTTAAATGTTTGTAAACGTACCCACTATACGGGACAAATTCCTAGTGTGGGGCAACGTTTAAAAAAAGCAAAATTGTTTCGTGATTTATTCATTTATTCAATAAACACTTACAATAAAACAGACAAATTCAAACACTGCAGAGTAATAAGAAATATATTTACAAAAGAGAATAACAAAAAAAAACAAATGCGAGTCGACCTCATACACCGAGGTTTCGAACAAAATTATAACTAATAAAAGGACCGGACTTTGCTCTAACGAAAAGAATCATTAGTTTTTCAAGTAAATTTTAAGTGTGATCATTATTAGGGTTGACGTCTGACAGGGGAGAATGGAAGAAGTAAACGTGTTGCGCCGACCCCAAATAGAATGGGCAAGGGCAGGAAAATGATGACCTTCAAAGGTAAAAACGGAACCCAAAGTTATACAATAAGTATCACTTTGTTGTCCGTCTATCAATCTACAAAATTACATGAAAATTATAATTAAATTAAAAAATTAAAAATTGCAATAAAAAATAACTAACTAATTGTATTACATAATATTAATGGCAAACAACAATCAAGTAAGTAATCCAATTGACAAGTAAATAATAATAACAACGTAATATTTTATTAAGAAATATTTTTAAATTTTATTGATACATCTGTACTTTAAACGTCAAAGACCGATTGCATAACTTAGAGCTCTACCGTGATTTTTCACACTAGTGGAAAAAATCCAGCTTATAAAATTTTCATTTAACATTATTTCTGACACTATGCTCACAGCCTTACCCACTTTTCCATGTCTGGCGTAAGAGTAGTGCAACTGTGAAAATATTGGGAATCCGTCACGTCGTCGTGACATGGCGGCGCGTTTCACATAAATTATGGACACTCTACTACCTTCGGCTACCGAACAAGTAAGATTACTGAGACTTTGAAGTTTTTTGAACGTAGTGTATCGCTTTGATAATGGCATGAATGCATTTTTGGAACCTTTTAAAATTCGGATATAACTAATGGCTGAATAATAATAATCTCGATCATCAAATCAAATCATTTATTTCAATTAGACCATTACAGGCACTTTAGAATGTCAAGAAACAAAAGTAATCTACAGTCCCGGTCACAAGGTACAGTCAGGGGTGTGAAGTGCAGAGGCATAATTACAACGTAACAGCTTGACGTTTAGTTTGACTTACGACCTTTTATATTAAAGCATATAATGTAGTCGTTGTCGTCAACAAGTGATTGTAGCTCATAATTTCAATTTGTAAATTAGAATCAGGATGGCTTACCGGTTAATCGGGTTCCGACAGACGTGCGAATCAATTAGCCGTTAGTTCAAATCTAACGCAAGATGCAGACTTTTTGTAAATTTTATTTGGTTGGTAGTAATGGGACAGAAATATTATATTCTTTACGTTGTTTGCTTTGTTCACACAATAATTCGTTAAGTTAGGGAGGTTAAGTAAACGTTTAAAAACTCTTTTTATTACATTGCTATAAACTGTGCGAGCACTATACAGTCAGTGCGTTTACTTGTATGAGTTTTGTCTCAACATTCAACAGATAACACACACTAATAAACTGTAGTCGCACTAAGAGCGACATGATATTATCTCTTTTGCATTTACGCGTTATAGTGGCTACCCGTTCGTTACATTGCATTGCTAAAATTCGCTAGATACTAGTAAGTACTGCTAGCTGTTTGAGTATAGTCGTGGATTTACGATTAAAGTGTTCCGAGTTCGAATATCAAATACAGCGCAAATTAGTTTTTGTTTCTTTGAAACCATAATATGTAAGATATAATCAAAATTTGTTACGTTTGTGTTAAATAAGTAATATTAACTTCACTATTCATGTGATTTGAAATCTATCTTTGCGGTGTTAGAAGGGAAAATAAAAAAGGCGTGCTGAATGAAAATAAAAATGTTTATTCGTTTTATTATACAATAACAAACTTTTATGAGAATTGTGACGTCACATTCCTACCTAGTTTAAAAATAAGTTCACATGTAACTTTTTGACTCTTATTTTTTGTTGAGTAGTGGGTATACAGTCAATTATTCATATTAACTTATCAAGAAAAGGATATTTTAAATTGTTGATTACCCACTTATTTTAGTTAAAGGCTCGTAAATATTTAAATATCATTGTGTGTCGGTATTCATCAGAGATTTAATGATAACTAATATTTATGATTTAGACCTTATGAACATGTTTTTTTTTATGTAACGTCACAATGAATGCATTGAGGTTATAGCTTAAGTGTTCATTTTCTTAGCGAAAAGAAGATTGAAACTAAACCTCAACTTAAGAATTATGCATTTATGTTAATGTTACACAATATTTAGTTACACTGCCTAGAATAAAAACCAAAAGATATAGGTATTATTAATATTTAGTGTATCCCCCGTTATTATCTATACAGTCAAGTAGACGTTTGCGCATGGAACCTACAATATTGCCACATATCTCGGTTCCTCTTAAACTTTCCCACACCTCCAAGCAATGTGCTTTTAATTGTGGAATACTCCTCTCATCCCGGGAGTCCCACCTTTGCACCATCAAACCCCATAGATTTTCTATGGGGTTGAGGTCGGGTGATCGCGCTGGCCATGGAACAACAATGATCTCCGGGTGATTCTGAAACCATTCACGCACAGTGCTTGCCCGGACAATAATTGTCCTGGACAAATGCTAAATGTGTCAGCTCATCAGCTGGGTAAATGTTGCGCACAGTTGGTAGCATGACGTCATTTAATACTTCTACATAAGTAGAACTGTTGGCGCGAGGAAGAATAAAAGCAAGTTCTCCTGGCCCTGCTGCACTCATCCATCCCCACATATTAATAGTAATTCGACCTGATTCTGTATTAGGGATTACGTTTCTTTCGTACCAACGAGTGTTATCCCTGCGCCATAAATGAAGCCTACCCTTTTGACTTGATTTAAAAGTCTTTTCATCTGAAAATATGGTGCTATTCCAGTCAAAATCTAAATAGTCGCGAGCGAAACGTAACCGTTCTTGTTTGTGTCGCTCTGTCAGGAAGGGCTTTTTAGCGGGAATGCGGTGATGCATGCCTTCAGCGTGAAGGGCACGGCGCACAGTTTTAACTGAGGTGCCGAATAATTCCGCGAAGTGTCGTGTTGGTGTAAAGCCACTCATTTCAAATTCGTCTACCATTTGGCGTCGCTGTGCCTCGCTAAGAAGCGGCGGCCTTCCACTTCGCTGTCGACTCGCAAGGCTACCCTCTTCCTCATATCTTTTAATCCACCGACTTACAGTATTCCTCTAAAACAAAAAAGAAAATGATATTAAGCAGCTATATAAAAATATGGCTCCTTTTCTGGAGGGTATAAAAAATTGCTTACGAAATGTTCTCAGACCTAATTAATATTTATTTATTCATAAAACAATTGGCATTGTTTTAATAACATTGCTTAACCGTCAATAATAGTCCTACATTAATTAATTTGTAACAGCTAAAAAACAATAAATAGTGAATTTTAAAAAAACAAAAATTATAATCAATAAAAAATTTACTAAACAATATCATTGTTAATAAAAATCCTTATGTTATTATGATTATGGTTCTCACGACAAAACACAGTAACATCCTCCGTTTTTTTGATAGTCGTTTAATAAAAAGAATTACAGGTTTAAGTTATAATCCACAAATATAATACTCACATTTAGTCCGGTTTCATCAGATATTTGTGTTCTATTTAGACCACTTCTATGCAGCGCAATTATGGTTGCCTTCGTCTCAATATTAATATTTGAGTGCATTTTGATTTTTGAGAATAATTAATGAGCCACACGTCACTAACCCACAACTACAATCAATCGACAACGTGAATTCCGATTAAGTTAAAAACTCATTACTACCCAACAGAAATATTAATTCTGTAGATCATTTTCTATGATCTACCATCATAACTTTGCTAATTGTGTGAACAAAGCGAACAAGTTTAAGAATATAATATTTACCCATTACTTCCAATCAAGTAAAAACTTACAAAAAGACTAACGATTCAGCGTAAGATTTGAACTCACGGCTCACTGTTTCACTCATGTAACCGCACCCATTTAACCGCTTAGTCACATGGACTCGAAGTTTTTGGTTGAAATTATAAGCTACAATAACTTGTCGACGGCAATGACTTTTTGCTTGAAAATAGAAGGTCGTAAGTCAAACTAAACGTCAAGCTGTTGCCTCGAGAGTGTGCCACTCGAATTCTGGCGCCGACTGTACTTGTGAAAAATCGACGTCGCGTCGGTTAGTCGGTGGTCACCCATCCACACAACAACCTGGGCAAGTGCAGCTTCACCTTGATTTTATTTAGCTACGAGCTTCACAAACCAATGTGATATCGATATATTTTTTCTTCATATTTATAGAGAAAATACTTATCCAAAGATACCACGGTTATAACTCAACATGACGCGACGTTTTAGTGTATCATAAATATCACAACATAAGATATAAAGCATAAACATAAAGGAATATAATATAATATCACATAATGACACGAACTTGTCCCACTTTGCGTCGCATCCATGAAGTGCGCGAGTCATTACATTTATCATTTGGTGCAGGGATCGTAAACCTTTTTAAGAAGGACTACTACTACTACTAATATTATAAAAGCGAAAGTGAGTTTGTTTGTTTGTTTGTTACCTCTTCACGCTTTAATGGCTAAACCGATTTTGATGAATTTTGGTACAAAGATAGTTGGGAACCAGGAGACGGACATAGGCTATTTTTTTTTTATAAAAGAGTGGGATATGAGGGAGAAAGAGGGAAGAAACGGGAAAACTTAGCGTTGCTATTACAAATCAATAAGGTGGTATCGAATTTAACGCGAGCGAAGCCGAGGGCAAAAGCTAGTAATATTTATTTATTTGCGAAAAACACGGTATATAAAGTTATTGACAGAAGTTTAAGGACCAGCATGTTTTGCTGAATTAAAGCATGCAAACTTATAAGTATCTAAACAAATGTAACAAAATAATTATACAAACAAAAAGGGAAACCTATAGTCTATGTTCCAGAAATTGCTTAATACTATAGAAATTATATTGAGTTAACTAATTATACAATTTTACCTTAAACAACCTACAGTTTAACGTTTTTACATACTTTTCTAGTTTTTATCGTTTGGTATCTCTATTAAAAACCCACTTTATAGGATCACTTTGTTATCCTTCTGTCTGTCTGTCAAGACCTTTTATCTCGGGAATTCATGGAGGTATTTTTGCGGTT
Organism: Ochropleura leucogaster; assembly: GCA_958449745.1. Classification (NCBI taxonomy): domain Eukaryota; kingdom Metazoa; phylum Arthropoda; class Insecta; order Lepidoptera; family Noctuidae; genus Ochropleura; species Ochropleura leucogaster. Next base: position 2,338,502 of record OY288220.1, on the reverse strand, counting down.
GGGAAATCATCAAATAACTTCCCCAGCTCTGGGCGGATTATCAGACTTTTACTGACTTAAACTGACCCTTATCCTGCTTTTGCCCTTTATGTTCCATTACCCCTCTTTGACGCGCGCGTAGAACACGAACGCGGTATCTACACAGTCTGTAGTCTCTAGACGGATGGACGGTGAGGGGTCCATTGCTCACAGCCCACAGGCCTGCATTTACAGTGGTCAGGAGTTGTTTCGCGGTGGCCGACAACCGAAACGTCTCCCACGGCGCGTGGCGGTTGGGTTGGTTTGAGGTTCTCTTCCTCATACGTCCGACCATTTCCTTAGCTAGCATAACTTCGCAGAAGGAGGTGACCGCTTCCCAGTCCCTCTCGCTCGGGACCATAGACTGAACCAGTGCCAGACACGAGAGATCGCTGCCACCGATTGCCTCTACGAAGAAAATGTGGAGCCATGGATCTGTGAAAAAATCAACCGTCTTAGTCTACGCAGTCAAAAAATAAAGCCGTTAATGTCACAAGTTTGTATGAAACCCCTCAGTTCGCGAGTCTGATTTCTTACAAAGAACATAAGGTCAGGAAATAGTAAAAAAAAGTTAGTGGTAAAGGCGTCTAAAATCACCAATTATGCACCTTCTCTGCAGTGTCAAGCCATCAACCAAGGTCCTTGGATGCTCCTAAAATTCATACATAATATATAACTTTAACTGGGAAAGCGACACATTTTCACGACAGATTCTGTTTAATATAGCACGAATACTTTGTAAAATATTTGTAAATTTTGGAATGGATGGATTTTCGCCTGTCAGTTCTATAAAATAAATCTCAGTTTTAATAAAAAATATGGTTTATAAACAAGATATAGGTACATTTTTATTATACAGTTATTGAAGTACTAGGTTTTGCCCGCGGCTTCGCTCGCGTTAAATTCTTGGTAACACAGTGCCCCCTTTCCTGTTTTTCAAGTGCCTCCTACCTCTAGTTCTTGCCCTTGGGCCTTATTGATTGTAATAGCACTTTTCACCCTCATTTTCCACTTTAAAAAAAATTGCCTATGAACCAAAATTCATCAAAATCGGTTTAGCCATTAAGGCGTAAAAAACAAACAAAACTCACATTCGCTTTTCTAATATTAGAATTTAAAAATGATCGACTTAAAGTTTTTTTTTTGTTTTTAGTTTCGTTTTGTGCCAAAAAAAACAGATATACTGTTTAACGTTTTTGCTAGTTAATTAAAAATCTTAGACAACTCATAAAGAAAAGCGCATATAGTTAGTTCTTAACGATTTATTTCTGCCAAAGTTTTTTCAACAAATGTTTGCCATCCCTGCACCAGTAGGCTGATATGTTTTACTTTTCTCTTATACGGCGTATGTCGCAAGAGAGGATAATGCATAAAATATTATTGCTATCGCTTCCATTTTGGAAGGGATTGGGGAAATATGGCGTGTCCGTATTGATATTGTAGTGTGTTGTGGTGCTTAGATTAGGAGACTTATTCTTACCGATAGGTGGTGTAAGTAGAGATTACAGTATTGGGGTATTAAGGTCAGAACTTTCGGAATCACGTCAATATTTGCGGTTCGTGGTTGTTAATTTCAAAATTGAAAGGGATTCGTTTGTCTTGGTATGGACATGTGACTAAAAGAGTGATGGATCTGAATGTTGATGGACGGAGAGCGAGAGGAAGGACAAAGGCAAGATGGAAGGATTGTGTAAGGAGTGATATGAAGGAGAAAGGAGTAAATGATGCCATGACGTCTGATAGGGGAGAATGGAAGAAGAAAACGTGTTGCGCCGACCCCAAATAAAATGGGACAAGGGCAGGAAAATGATGGTTGTTATTTTCACTTATTTATGCTTCGAGTTGAGCCTGATTATCTTCATAAATGATGCTTAGTAGTGAGCTCGCACCTTTCTAGGGACCCGCAAGATTCTAAGAAACCCTCGTTGCGTGAGTCTGGCTCGCAAGTTTAAATGGCCATATCTTTTGAATGCGTTAACTTAAGGGGTTGATTTTTTTGCAACTTCAAGAGATCACATTCGTGGGTATATGGTTTTAATTGCAATGACGATGTCTCCACGAGTTCCCGAGATAAAGAGTCTTAACAGACAGACATACAGATAAACAGACAACACGATAACATAAGGGTTACCTTAAAAATACCTATGTTTACAATAATTCGGGTTCAACAACCTCGTACGTTCATTGGAGCCCTTAACCGTTTAACCAACCAGCCTCTCTGCCGCTCATAATTCCCTTTTTAATATATTTATAAGGGATAGCTTGAACCGCAATCTGTTCCCAGAAATTGGAATATTTTTTACCAAGCGTTGCGTGTTTACAAAGTTATGTTTGCGGCGACAGAAAAAGGAATTCAGTATTTATTTCAAACGTTTAAGGTTCGCTTCTTGCTGTGCTGACTGTTTTGGTAATTTTGTAAGGATGTAGGCTGCGTTACGTTAGGTATATAACCGATGCCGGTACGGTATATACTGAAATGTATTGTTTGTATTATTTATAGTACGTTTGTTTACTGCTTCCGGGGTCAGTGTGTCAATGGACGTAATAACATGGCGTACACTACACACATACAGGGTGTAAACGAATTTTCACGAAGCAAGGGGGGCTGCCAGGGCCACCGCCTGTCGGGGTTGCGAGTTGTTCGAAAGACATACTACTGCCCCGGAACGTAAAGGGCAATAGAAGGAACATGGGTGGGTTTTAGTCAGTACAAGTCTGACTCTCCCGCTTCGGCACAGGGGGAAAAAAGTCATGCATTTTGCTCCCTAGACTAAGTAACACTAAGGACAAAAAATGTATTTTTGCAATGTGTGGAGCCCATTTTTTAGATAGCTGTAAATCATTACCTATTCCAAAACATAAAACACTATCTTTACCATGTTTATATCTTATTATATCTTTGAAACATGAATATTTGTATAACTAAATTATAATCTACTAGCTTTTGCCCGCGGCTTCGCTCGCGTTAAATTCGGGGTAACACAGTTGCACCCCTTGCGCCTTATTGATTTGTAATAGCAACGCTAAGTTTTCCCTTTTCTTCCCTCTTTCACATCCCACTTTTTTCAAAAAAATATTAGTCTATGTCCGTCTCCTGGTTCCCAACTATCTCTGTACCAAAATTCATCAAAACCGGTGTAGCCATTAAAGCGTGAAGAGGTAACAAACAAACAAACAAATAAACAAACAAACAAACTCACTTTCGCTTTTATAATATTATAAGTTAGGATTTGAAAAAAAAAGCAGTTACAAAATAAATAGTAGAATACGATAAAAAGACAAATTGAAACTACCTCAAATCAAATCATCACAGATCACAGATTTGAGTACTATGGTTTTAATTAACACGGTTAAAAATCAACATAGTATGGGTTCTGTTTCTTTATTTTGAGGCACGGAACCCTAAAAATGATCGCAATGACGTACCCGTCATTACTAAACTTGTACCTTTCGGCTTCCATAGGAGTATTCCGCCAATTCTTTTTAAATGGTCACAAAATCATAATTCACAATATTAACTGCATCTGCGTCACCATTTTAAGAATTTTAACGTAATTGCTAAAGCGGTAATTTTAACAAGAAGAGAGAAGAATGGATAATGTAAGCTTAGAGTATATTAGAGGAAGTTTGAAAGTTGCGCCTGTTACAGAAAAAATTAAAGGGAGTCGTTTGTCTTGGTATGGACATGCAATGAGGAGGGATGAAGGACATGTGACTAAAAGAGTGTTGGATCTGAAAGTTGATATGAAGGAGAAAGAAGTAAATGATGCCATGACGTTAAGGAGAGAATAGAAGAAGAAAACGTGTTGCGCCAACCCCAAATAGAATGTGACAAGGGCAGGTAAATGATGATGCTAAAACGCCCATTTGAGAGTCCTATGGTCATGCACGCAGATCGCAAGTAGTACGCTCCTGACTTTTCTGAATAACCTCACTTTTTTGTAACAATTTATTGTATGAATTTAATAAACTGAAGAGTCAAACTACTCACCGTACTCATAAAACACAATATACCTAGTAACACAAAATACAATTATGAATACCAGTAGCCCTACTATGACCTCTTAAAGCAATTCTTATTCCGCTGAGGGAAAGGGACAGAGCTATACAGGGTGTCTAGCACCATCTCTTTCACTCAGTGGAATAAGAATTGCTATAAGATGTCATAGTAGGGCTACAGAAGGGCTACTATGACATCTTATAGCAATTCTTATTCCACTGAGTGAAAGAGATGGTGCTAGACACCCTGTATAGCTCTGTCTCTTTCCCTCAGCGGAATAAGAATTGCTTTAAGAGGTCATAGTAGGGCTACAGTTTATATTTACTGAACAGTTCCAAAAATAATTTATTTCGCGAAACAAGCTCCCCACCCCAAAATAATATAGCTTCTATAATCTAATAACTTTGGAAACAATACCTACGAATTTAATATAATTTCCAACGTCGTGGGACTTCAAATAAAATATAATAACGTTGTAGAACTCGGCACTATGAATAATTTATTTTGGAAACACCTTTTTTGTACTTTTATTGATGTTTTTTAAGGTTGGCTGGTATTTTCTGTTTCAATTTTACTTCGAATTTGTGTAAGGACTGTGGAGGTTTCATTTTTTTTACGTGTGGATATCCCCGATGAATGTCCTCCGCCACGGCGGAGGGGTTTGTCAGACTCCTACTAACTATAACCACACGATGTTCCTTCTCGTCACTTCTGGCTGGGGTGCGGGGCACAATCGCATTCTACACAATCACCCAAGCAGTGACGGTTTGCTTGTGGCAAACCCCTTATCAGGTAAGAGGGAGGAGTGGGCTTCTCCTCTCCCTGTCATTCTATATGAGAGGCGCGCGGAAACACCACGCGACGCCAACTCAGGTCTTTATGCTTGGACAACCGACTTCCCCAAGTCCATTGTCAGCAGGCCATTTTATGGGGGGCGAAAGAGGACATTGTCGGTCCTCCTCCTGCGCCCAGATCTTCGAGTGCGGAAAGGTACGTTGGAAGTTTTCTTCCTCTCCCTTTCTGCTGCCTCTTTTGCTGCCATAACTTCTTCAGCCTGTGGAGGTTTCAAACCTTAAACCAAACCCAAGTACAGGCTGGTTTTTAAAGGCATTCGAATACTCAAGGTTGTTTTTAAAAAAAAAATAAGAAGACAAAATGTCGTAGGAAGTATGTGACATGTATCTGTGAAATTTGAACGAAAAATATTTATAAAATAACTTAAAAGTATATTATGCGCTTTCAATTACATAATTTTGACGGGCCTGTTGGTCTAGGTGGTTAGTGGCCCTGCCTGCTGAGCGGAGGTCGTGGGTTCGATTCCCACCCAGGACAAACTTTGTGTGATGAGCATAATTGTTTGTTCTGTGTCTGGGTGTGATTTATCTATAATATGTATGTATTTATAAATTAAATAAGTATTTATATCAGTTATCTGGTTACCATAACACAAGCTCTGCTTAGCTTGGGATCAGAAAGCCGTGTGTGAGTTGTCCCAAGATATTTATTTTTTATTTTATTTTAATTATATTACTCCCCACACACACGTGAAAATACTGTTCCGTCAGTTGATTTACGAGAACATTTTTAGATTACTCTCGAGTCTAGAGTGTTCCACAATGGAGCTATGTAGAAAATAACAGAATATTTCTAGAATATTCCTGTATAGAGTTGCGAAGAAGGTTCCAGAAAGTTGTAGAACTTTCTTAAAAGATCGGTCGGCGAACTAACAAATCGATACCTCCCACGTAAGTTGTTGTATCTCCAAAACTGCAAATTTACAGTAGAGCGTTTCAAAGATTCAAATTGAACCAAAATCTGCATTTATTGTTGCATCTTTTTAAAATTTCGTATTTAAATCCTTACTAATATTATAAAAGCGAAAGTGAGTTTGTTTGTTTGTTTGTTTATTTGTTTGTTTGTTTGTTACCTCTTCACGCTTTAATGGCTTAACCGATTTTGATGAATTTTGGTACAGAGATAGTTGGGAACCAGGAGACGGACATAGGCTATTTTTTATTTAAAAAAAGTGGGATGTGAGGGAGAAAGAGGGATGAAAAGGGAAAACTTAGCGTTGCTATTACAAATCAAAAAGGCGCAAGGGGAGCTGTGTTAAACCGAATTTAACGCGAGCGAAGCCGCGGGCAAAAGCTAGTGTAATATAATAGTCTTCTTAAATCCGTTAAAAGATATTTTAAGTAATATGTCTATTTTCGGAGATATTGTTCATACAACATTTTACTCCGGAGTAGAAGTTATGTCAATTGTTGCATCTGATACTAACAACATTATACCGCGGCGCCCAGATAGCATCACTTGTGGTATATGATAGTTACAACTGTATACGTTGAAAAACATAAGTCTTACTCTGTTGTATGTGGTAATAATATTTATATTAGTTACAGAATTCAATTTCCAATTTGAAGTTGATTATTTTTTTAGGTTAATAAATAAAAAATAAATGTTATTAAGGTTATTTTTTTTATTAAAAACAACATTAGTGAACAGAAAATCTTTGAAAATAAAATAATGAGCTTTTAAAACTTAATTAAATGACTTCTTCTGTTGCTGAATAATCAAGAACGTTTCATTATATAACAATCATACAAAAGACTTTTAAAAATTATACAAAGTTATAGAACAGGATAGGTAACGTAACAACAGAACAAATAAAATTTTAATAGAATAGCAAAAATCAACATCACTATAAAAATAAAAATATGAACTTACTTAATTATATGAGATCAGCTTAAAATCAAAGTAGTAATTTGGTAACCATTTAAAATTTTTGGCATATACTTATTGGTTTATAATAATGAAAAAGAAATGTTAAAATAAAAACAATTGGTTAATGTCAACCTAAGAAACCTAAAATTAGCTTTTATGGGAGCTTAAAACAAAAAAATATTATTTTTATGATATCAATATTAAAACCTGAGATGCTTAATCAAAAGCAATATAGAAAAAAGAAAAATAGAAGGAATATTTGAAAAAGACTAATGTCTATTCTGAATCAGAAAATTCAGCGTCATTATTAACGCCAGCAACGAAGGATGGTTTGCCCACCTGTTTCGCCCATCTAACCAAGCTAAACCTTTCAAAGTGTGTATAAATAAGTTTATTTTTGGACAAACGTTCTATTAGAGCATGTACGCTATCACCTTATGCCTGGGTGTGACCTTTTTCAAGAAATGTATGTTTGATAGTTAATAGTTAGTATATTAAGCTTATGAGCAATATAAACATAAAACGCAAACACGATACAATTGCGATTCTGACCGGTACAATTGCCAAACTTATTTATACACACTTTGAATGGTTTAACTTTGTTAGATGGGCGAAACAGTTGGGCAAACCATTTAACGTCATAGAAATGAAGCATACAGATTTTTAAACTATAAAACACTTTTGATTGGACGTCATTGGTCTAAAAATGTAAATGGGAACGTAGTTAGATGGAATAAAATAAAGAAGTAAGTATATGTGCAGAAGATCCTTTTAAAATTATGTATCGGTAAGATTTGGCAGACAATAATGATATGACAATTGCCCTTAATTAATACCAATACCCGTAGACGCCTAAGGAATAGTATGTCTGAACTATGCCCCTTGTTATCCAACCGTCTTCCCATAAATAAGGTAAATATGACGACTTAATGAACCAGAGTCATACTAAAATTATTCCAGTTACGTATCACGACTTTTTCAGGCATTTATCTTTCGTTGCTCGCGTTAATAATGACGCTGAATTTTCTGATTCAGAATAGATATTAGTCTTTTTCCAAATATTCCGTTTGTTTTTCTTTTTTGTATATTGCTTTTGATTAAACATCTCAGGTTTTAATATTGAGCTCATAAAAATAATATTCATTTGTTTTATAATGTTTTAAGGCTCCCATAAAAGCTAATTTTAGGTTTGTTAGGTTGACAATTAACCAATTGTTTTTATTTTAACATTTCTTGACATGTACTCTTTTTCCATATTACGTAAATTCTTTCCCTTAGTGTCTATCCATTCATTAAAATGTTTTTTTACTATATTACCTTTATCTTTCCTTGGTTGACGACGGCGATCGCTTGTGCTAGGACTATTATTCGAAATATCTGACAGCGGACTTTGTTTATTGTTGTATACGTTGAGCAGCTAGACAGATAACTTGGTGAGAGTACGGGCAAAAGTTGATAAGTTTTCCTTTTGTATATAATAATGGCAGTAATCATTATCACAGCCGTAGTCCAAGTGGTTGGTACCACAAGAAGGTGAAGGATGCGGTGTTTCGAGATTTGCCGTATCAGAATCTGAAGCAACTTCTAGGTTACTATCAAAGAAATCTGCATCAATTATGTTTGCTAGCTCAATAATATCTGACTCATTAAAGTTTATTGGTAAAGGAGACCCTGAAACAATAATAATGTTTCGTATAATAAATGATCAGCAGATTTAGGCAATCGAACCTGAGACCTCGGCGTGCTAATACAATGCACTAGGTATGCATCTGGCTATTGAGGCAGTCGTACTTACCGTTTAAAGATTGACTTTTGAACTAAAGACTTGACTTACAACGTAAATTTTAAGTTAAAAAAAAAGTAAATCCAACGTAAAATATAGCATTTCACTATACAACTACATTTTAATGAACGATTTCCGAAGTAAAACGATGTATTTATTAGATACAACAAAATGTTAAACATCAACGAAGACGTAAAATATTGTTTGTATTACATACAACATTTTCGATGAACGCTCACCAGCGTATATTGTTGTAAGTAATCTATACAATAGTTTAGGTTGGTGCCACCATGTAAAGAGTTAGTACTCTAATTTATCGACTAAAATAATTCAAAAACTTAACTTAACTTAACTTACCATTCATATTTTGTAGGTTTGAATTAGAAAAACTGTTTAATTCTATTTAATTTTAAAAAATATTGTCCTTTTCAATGTGTGTATCGGAGTTGTTGCTTTGTATATTCGCATTATTGAGCAAGTCACATATTCGACGCCCTCTTGATAATATAATACTTGCACGTTTCATTATAACAAATAAGAAGTAAACTAATTACGTCAATGAATTAGCAAATAATATATGCGATTGCAACGTACGTGCGGCCGGTTGAAAGTCCGGCGTAGTCTGTTGTATGTAACCAATACGCGGCGCGAGCGCGTGATTCTACCCGCCCCGCGCCCCGCGTACACAAATGTATAGGCATATACAACGGTGTAATCCGTTCGCGTTTGAAACTTACAACATTATACGTCTGACAAATCCTTTAAAAATAGTGTTTTTGTTGTTTTTTTACTTTGAATGGATGTAATGATCCATATTAAGATATTTTTCAGCAAAAAAGCAAAATAGCATTTTTGTGGCATACAACAACTTACGTGGGAGGTATCGAAATAGGCGTCGTATTTGCAGGAACCGTGACCCACCAGACCCAGCCAGTGATGCTGTTCGGTTATTTCCTATTCCTGCCAAAACAACGGGGTTGCGGGTTGTTCGAAAGAGATACCGCGGTCCCGGAACATAATTAGCAATAGAAGGAATATGCGTGGATTTTAGTCTGTACAAGTCTGACACTCAGCGCCGACTAGAGCGGGGAAACTTGATGATGTCTATGTATTATTATTGACTTGACGAAGCCCTGCTACCCTACTATGACCTCTTAAAGCAATTCTTATTCCGCTGAGGGAAAGAGACAGAGCTATATAGAGTGTCTAGCACCATCTCTTTCACTCAGTGGAATGAGAATTGCTATAAGATGTCATAGTAGGCCTACTGGTGGTTAATACTGTCATGCTCACTTAAATGTCTCGCTGACAGTGGCGGGTGTGTCGGGTCATTTAGCTCCCTTCAAAATGGTCGAGCTGAATGGGGCTGATCCATACGTCTTGTTCGTGAACGGGCGCTGTCAGTTGGGACTGGTCATTTTTTAACTACCACGGTCATTTTTAATTTATTGAGATTTTAAATTGAATTTTGCTCTTTATTTACTCTGGACGCTCTTACTGTGCACGTCTTTCTACATCGTTCTCACATATTTGTATAATCTCAACACGAATGACGAAAATACGATTTTGTAAAATATTATAATTTAAAAGAGTGTCCATGGAGTTTCTTGCCCATTCTTCTCCATAGAGATCAACGCTTTGGAATGGGCAACTACAGTACTATCACAAGTTATTATGCCTTGTGACCGGGACTGTAGATTCATTTTGTTTCTTTACATTCAAAAGTGCCTGTAATGGTCTAATTGAAATAAATGATTTGATTTGATGATTTGATTTGATTTGTCATTCTTGTCCCATTCTATTTAGGGTCGGTGCAACACGTTTTTTTCGTCCATTCTCCCCTGTCCGACGTCATGGCATTGGGTAACATCAAACGAGAGTTCTAATTTCCTCACCGAAAACAAAAAATATAAGTCTCTTTCCACTCGTTGCTAATCACATCCAGCATCGGAAAAAATCCGGCCATTTTTTTTAAGTTAGCTCCTGTCGGCAGCGCGGAATGATTGCCAATTAACAGGTACAATTAGGACGGTCCTTGTGACTGAGCGTTTCAAAAACCGTTGTGAGTGGTGAAATATCTGAGCACGTTTGACAAATACATAAGTGCTGTTTTTTTTTTCGCGTGGTGAAATCATCGAATTAATAACTTCCCCGCGCTTTTGCCCTTTGTTTTCCGGGGTCTCTCTTATATTATCTATCTTTTTCTAACAACTCGCAACTCCGACAGGCGGTATCCCTAGCAGGCCCTCTAAATTGCTAACATCTCTTTGAGGCGCGCATGGAACACGAACGAACGGAGCTATCCATTACTTGGAACATGGGTGGGTTGATGATTTCCCATCCGCAAAAAAGGACCATAAACTTTTGAATATATGGATTTAAGTTTCAACCTCTACGCGTTCGCGAGATAAAGAGTTATTATCTTGACAGACAGGCGGTTTTCCTTTTGAGGTACGGAACCCTAAAAACTACTTAAAGGTGATTTTTTACGTTTTGCCAGACCAGTTAAGTACTACACTTGTTTATTGCAAACAAACGTATTCGTTTATAAAATGCCCGCGACTTCGTCCGCGTGGCATAGTTACTTTGGGCTAACGTGAACTTTAAACCGCATGGTGATCGAAAAAAAAAATTCTCTCCCCTTTTCTTCTCATTTTTTAGCCTGTGTCCGTCTCCAGGGTCCCAACTATCTTTGTTTGAAATTTCATCACAATCGGTTTAGCCATTAAAGCGTGAAGAGGTAACAAACAACACTCACTTTCGCTTTTATAATATTATAGTAAGGATTAACTAATCCTGGTAATATTTTTAGTCGATTTATTGGTACATATTATTGTACATACTAGCAACACTAGTTCGGAATGGGCATTCTACATTCTGACATGACGCTGGAACGGACTGCAGGAATTGCAGATATCCAACGTTAATAGATTAGCTACATAGTACATTACCATACATAACATAACATAACATACAGTTTACTTTTAAAAAGAAAAATCGTGAACATATTTGACGGGCCTGATGGTCTAGTGGTTAGTGGCCCTGACTGCTCAACCGGAGGTCGTGGGTTCGATTCCCACCCAGGACAAACTTTGTGTGATGAGCATGATTGTTTGTTCTGTGTCTGGGTGTGATTTATCTATAATATGTATGTTTTTATAAATTATATAAGTATGTATATCAGTTGTCTGGTTACCATAACACAAGCTCTGCTTAGCTTGGGATCAGATAACCGTGTGTGAGTTGTCCCAAGATATTTATTAAAAGATATTATTACATGAAGTTGGTAGATTCGTCTCGCAATTAAGTTGTGGTTGTTGTCTTGTTACGGTCTCTTAACCTTATATAATTTTGTTTTACGTGTGTGTATGAGTATTTATAGTTATTTATATATGTATACTAGATTTTGCCCGTGGCTTCGCTCGTCTTAAATTCGGTATAACACTGTACCTGCAGTTTTTGCCCTAGCGCCTTATTGATTTGTAATAGCAACGCTAAATTTTCTCTTTTCTTCCCTCTTTCACCCTCATATACCACTTTAAAAAAAAATTGCCTATGTCCGTCTTCTTGGTTACCAACTATCTCTGTACCAAAATTCATTAAAATCGGTTTAGCCACTAAAGCGTGAAGAGGTAACAAACAAACAAACTCACTTTCGCTTTTATAATATTAGTAAGGAAGTAAGGATCAGTGCATAATATGTCGCGAACCTACTCGGTGATCGTTCCCAAATTAAAAGAAAGCACCAGTTTTTAAATAAATTATGTTTATTTTGCAAGTAGGTTTTCACAAACATTTGTACACGTCTTTTTTAGATGAGGTCGGTGTTTCATACCCGACTACTCTGAGAAGAAACAGCCGAAACAAACTCAGAGGTCAAACGCAGAGGGGCTTGCCAGAGCCTCCGCCTGCCGGGGTTGCGGGTTGTTCGAAAGAGATACCGCAGCCCCGGAACGTAAAGGGCAATAGAAGGAACATGGGTGGGTTTAAGTCAGTACAAGTCTGACATGCCCCTCCGCTCCGCCCAGAGCGAGGGAAGTCATTGGATGATTTCCCAACCGAAAAAAAAAGGTCATAGTCTCTTTTAAGGTTCACACAAAAAATTGGGCAACTTATATGAGGACTATGCAGATTAGTGTCTGAAATGGTCTTTTTAAGAAAGCACCACACAGATTGAGTGGACCTGTCCAATCAGTGCAAGCATTTGTCAGTTTTCAGGAGCATCACGTTATCACAACACAATTTAGTCACCAACACCCTCTTACCGTACAAACCTATAAACTAAAGATGCAACGCAAGATTATCCTTACGTTACGAGTGGCTCAGGGCAACACGAGCACCCTCGAGCCTTCTCGAGCCTTCTCGAGCCACTCCAGCATCCCCCGCCCCAATCTTTACGATTAATTGAGAGGGGCAAACGGGAAACTTGCTAAATTGCCTGTAGGAATTGGTATCGTATGTGCGGTTTGGTATTGAGTATATTTATTTTGGAAATAAATAAATAAAACCTATTATTTTTGTTGCAAATTTAATTAAATTACAGTTAGGTTACAATATTGCTCTGGAACGCGCTGCCCTTTGGTATAAAAAAACTTTACGCAAATTTACATTAAAGAAAAATAAATGAAAAGTACTTACCATTTAGTGGTAATCCTACTAATATTAGATATAAATGCGAAAGTTTGTGAGTATGGATGTACTGAATTAATCTTGATGAAATTTGGCACAGAGGTAGATATAGAGAGGTAGAATAGGTGGATTCCGTGCCTTTCATCAAGATCCGTTCAGCCGCTTTGACGTGAAAGAGTAACAAACATCCACACATCTAGCCATCCATCATCACGAACTTTCGCATTTAAAATAATAGTAGGATGAAAAGTTCATAAGTTACCCTTGATAAGTAACAAGTTTCCTTTTTTTTTAGCACTAAGCACCTTGTTACCAGCGGGTATCGGGAGGCGATTGAACGGGTCACGTTGCTGTAGTCAATTCTAGCACCTTTATGTCCTTATCCTTACTTCCTTACTAATTTACTAATATTAATATTATAAAAGTGAAAGTGAGTTTGTTTGTTTGTTTGTTTATTTGTTTGTTTGTTTGTTACCGCTTCACGCTTTAATGGCTAAACCGATTTTGATGAATTTTGGTACAGACATAGTTTGGAACCAGGAGACGGACATAGGCTAATGGCATAATATTTTTTTGAAAAAAGTGGGATGTGAGGGAGAAAGAGGGAAGAAAAGGGAAAACTTAGCGTTGCTATTACAAATCAATAAGGCGCAAGGGGAACTGTGTTACCCCAAATTTAACGCGGGCGAAGCCGCGGGCGAAAGCTAGTATATATATATATATTTATTTCTATACAAAGATTATTAGGGCGCGGTCAAATTGACCTCTGTTTACAATAAAACTTAATGTAACGTTCACAAAACATTGTATTGATAGTTACTGGCTTGATACGCGTCGATGGAAAGAGACCAGATGCTATGACCATAATGCCATGGAAGTTGGGTAGATCTTTGGTGTGGGATGCAACTTGTGTCGACACCCTTGCACCATCCCATCTTCCTAGCACGGTGGCTTGCGCTGGAGCTGCTGCTGCAGGTGCTGAAAACCTCAAACGGTGCAAATATCACAATTTCATCTATAGTAATAGTCAATTTTGATTGGTAGTTATGTTTTTGAGCCGTTTGGTGTTGAAACACTAGGGCCATGGGGCCGAGTGCCCATGTATTATTTCGAGAAATCGTCAAACGGTTGGTCGATTCTTCTCGTGACCTGGCTGGCCTGTTTTTTGCACAAAAAATAAGCATTGCCATCCAACGCGGTAATGCTGCCAGCCTTCTGGGCACTTTACCTGTTGACGGCGATGCGGACGAATTTTTTAACGCCCAGTAATTCATTTTTTACTTGTATATATTTTTATTATTACTTTGTGTCTATTTATAGGTTGTACCTATATATTTAGTAATTAATTTAATTATAAAATAATGAAGTAAATGAATTATTGGATTTTAAAATTGATAGTTGCATATAAAAGTTAATCTCAAATAAGGCAATCCTACTACGCATAATATTACTAGCTTTTGCCCGCGGCTTCGCTCGCGTTAAATTCGGGGTAACACAGTTCCCCTTTCCTGATTTTCAGGTACCTTCTACCTGTAGTTTTTGCCCTTGCGCCTTATTTATTGTAATAGCAATGTTAAGTTTTCCCTTTTCTTCCCTCAGTCCCCCTTATTTCTCACTTTAAAAAAAAAGTTAGCCTATGTCCGTATCCACGGTCTCAACTATCTCTGTACCAAAATTCATCTAAATCGGTTTAGCTATTAAGACGCGAAGACGTAACAAACAGAAAATTGTAGTTCCAAGTGTCTGGTTTTTGGATTTGGTATTTTTTTGATCCCTTTATTTTTTCCAGTAGGCCGAAGACGCAGGTAACCGCTAATATGACAATACATAACTGTGACATCTACTCTGCCCCTATCCCAGACTATGCCTGTCTGGTAGATTAAAGCCAACTGTCACATATTTGTATAATCTCAACATGAATGATGTAAGTAAATACGATTTTGTTATAATATTATAATTTAAAAGAGTGTTCATGGAGTTTCTTGCCCATTCTACTCCATAGAGATCAACGCTTTGGAATGGGCAACTACAGTACTTTCACAAGTTATTTCCCTTTTGACCGAGACTGTAACTTCATCATTTTGTTTCTTGACATTCAAAAGTGCCTGTAATGGTCTAATTGTGATACCGCGGCCTCAGAACGTAAAGGGTAATAGAAGGAACATGGGTGGGTTTTAGTCAGTACAAGTCTGACACTCCCGGAAGTTATTTGGTGATACAACAGTCCAAAAAAATGGTCTAATTGGAATAAATGCTTTGATTTTGCCTCTCACTTACCAAAAGTGGGAACATTCTAGACCTACTTTGAGGAGGGATATAACATTCATCTATGTATGTTAATACTATTACTATCGATTCTCTTACAAATAACACTACCCTTATCTGCTAATCTAAAATAAATAACCCTTCCGTACCCTCTTCAACAGGGCTGTTTTTATTAAGG
The DNA here is from genome assembly GCA_958449745.1 of Ochropleura leucogaster. Taxonomy (NCBI): domain Eukaryota; kingdom Metazoa; phylum Arthropoda; class Insecta; order Lepidoptera; family Noctuidae; genus Ochropleura; species Ochropleura leucogaster. Next base: position 2,322,905 of record OY288220.1, on the reverse strand, counting down.
ACTATATACTATGTGAGAACGCTGAAAGAATAATATGTTGGATATATGGATCACGGCATAAGTGAATGCCCCGGCTTCGCACGATTGCTATGTAGATACAAATATATGTTAACTAGCTTTTGCCTGCAGCTTCGTTCGCGTTAAATTCAGGGTAACACAGATCTCCTTTCCTGATTTGCAGGTACCTGCTACCTGTAGTTTTTGCCAAGACGCCTTATTTATTGTAATAGCAATGCTAAGTTTTCCCTTTTCTTCCCTCTTTCTCCCCCATTTCACAACATATAAAAAAATTGCCTATGTCCGTCTCCCTTTCCAACTGTCCCTGTACCAAAATTCATCAAAATCGGCTTAGACATTTAGGCATGAAGAGGTAACAAACAAACAAAACTCGCTTTCGCTTTTGTAATATTAGTAAGGATTAAGTAAGGATATACAATATAGCAACCCGCCCCGACTTCGCACGGGTGCTATATAGATACAAATATATACTAATACTAGCTGTGCCCAGCGGTTTCACCCGCTGCTCACTTAGGGGTATGAAAAATAGATGTTGGCCGATTCTCAGACCTACCCGATATGTACACAAAATTTCGTTTGAATCGGTCCAGCCGTTTCGGAGGAGTATGGGAACGAAAACTGTGACACGAGAATTTTATATATTAGATTCCACATGCTTCCTCTTAAATAAATATCTATTAAAAAACCGGCCAAGAGCGAGTCAGACTCGCGCAAAGGTTCCGTCCGTACAAACTTGTGATATAAACAGTTATATTTTATTACGTAGACTTAGAGGGTTGAGCAACGTGAATTTAAGAGTCTAAATAGTACTAATTCATTCATTGCTTTTAATTTTTTGGGAAAACAATATATTTAGCTTTTTACCAATGTTGTCACTGTCAAAAAATTTATCGATGTTACTTTTTTCAATTGGGTAGTTGACACCATTAACCAATAATTAAAAAACACATTTTTTCTGAAAGAACACCTTATTCTAGACCTGAGAACTCCATTCATTTCAAAATAACTTTAAAATTCGATTTTCAGTTGCTTTTAAATCAATAAATAGTTGCATCATTGACTTGACAACTTAGTGACGTCATCGTTGCGAGTCTGATACAAAATCTATGGGGGAAGCGCGTTTTGACAGCTCATAAAAAGTATATCAATTGATTGCTGGTGTCATCTACCCTATTGTATAATTTTTCACTATTCACAATTGTAATTTAATTTAATTCAATATTGGCGCTTATTACTCAGTCAGTTTTGTATTGTTTATGATCGTGGTGTTGCGCTTTAATTTAATTTTAAGAATGCATGATGTAACAATTTTCAGTATAAACAACTATTTCTAAAAATTACAAAAAAAAATAACAAACATTTTTTCGCTCCGTGCTACGCCGATGCTTGGAGGTACGACGATGCTTGGTGCTACGCCGATGCTTGGAGCTACGCCGATGCTTGGTGCTACGACGATGTTTGGTGCTCCGCCGATGCTTGGTGCTACGCCGATGCTTGGAGCTACGCCGATGCTTGGTGCTACGACGATGTTTGGTGCTCCGCCGATGCTTGGTGCTACGCCGATGCTTGGAGCTACGCCGATGCTTGGAGCTACGACGATGTTTGGTGCTACGCCGATGCTTGATGCTACGCCGTAGCCGTACGCGTACGCATTGGACAATTCTATAACGGTAAATTCTAAATCCAACTAAGAAGTATAAGTATGGTCGGGTAATTTTGTTGTTGAAATCATATTTTTGTACATTCAATAATTTCTTCGTTGCGCATTTGAAAAAAACATATAATACACTATTAATACATATTTACATATTTTTTTAATATTTCTAGAACTATTTTTCATTAAATGTAAAAAAAATATTAATAAAAATTGTTGGGTGATAACTAGAGATGGGATTTTCGGATGAATATTTACCTAAAGTTGAGAAGTTGGCTAGTATGGAAAGCACTTTTTATAAAAAAAAATCGCGATCCTGTTAAATTCAATTGAAGTGACTGTTATTTGAAACAAATGACTTTTGCCCTGTTACAACGTAATATTTTTGTTTTTCCCTACTTTTATTGTCAGTGATTTTTGACGACATTTGTTGCCTTAAACCTTAGGGAATATAAGTAAATATACAGACATCTGATGAGTTATGCAATCCCAAAATACCGAAAATTTTATTTTTAATAAAAAAAATATCTCTACAAACCGCTTCCATACGATTTGTAGCAAAATATTAACTTTAGTTTAATACATTTAGTTAGTTAGTTTAGTTAGTTGTTTAGTTTAATACATTGGTACCCAAAGGGCAACATCCTTACTAATATTATAAAAGCGAAAGTGAGTTTGTTTGTTTGTTACCTCCTCACTCGTTAATGGCTAAACCGATTGTGATTAATTTTGGTACAGAGATAGTTGGGAACCAGGAGACGGACAAAGGCTAATTTTTATTTGAAAAAAGTGGGATGTGAGGGAGAAAGAGGGAAGAAAAGGGAAAACTTAGCGTTGCTATTGCAAATCAATAAGGCGCAAGGGGAACTGTGTTACCCCAAATTTAACGCGGGCGAAGCCGCGGGCGAAAGCTAGTAAGAAATAAAGGAAAACAGGGCATACGCTGGGAGGATGACATCAGACAAGTCACGGGGTCAGAATGGACCCGCATAGCCAGAGATCGAGAGAGAGAGAGAAGAGAGATAGGCCTCTTCCAAATCTTTGGAAGAGGCCTATGTCGTAGGACAAGCTGTAACAGAAACCGATCTGATCGCCGTTGTTTAATTTGGGTCCACCCTTTATAGCAGAACTTTTTATGTCATAATTTTATTTTGCATAACAACGGATGGCATAAACTTCACTTCGCAGAAAATAGTTTAGCAGACACTCATTTATCATACATTCTAAACTCATAATTTTGTAAGTCAGAATCATCTCTAGGCATAAACTTCATATGCATAATATTTAAAAAGTAGAAACATCATATCGCAGAAAGTTCACAGTCAGAATCGTCTTTTGGCATAATATATTTTATATTGATGATCATTAAACGGCAGAATTGTCATATCGTAGAAAGTTTATAGTTAGGGTCATCTTTGTCATTATAAGTTGTCATATATTTTGATTCATTATTTCTTTAAAATAACGTCATTTATTTTAGTTATTGTTTAATTGAATTTGAGATAATGTCATTGAATTCAATAAGTAATTAGGTATCCTAATCTAAATAGTTCAGTTCCGGGTAACCTACTTAAAACAATCTCTTTTTTCTATTAACGCAAGTCGTTTCTGGCACTCGCCGGCCGCTGCCGCGGCACCGCTCGCTTCGCTCGCTCGGCTCGTGCGTAGAGGGTCACAGTTTTAACCTAACCTAACCTAGTCATTACTGCCGTCTGTTTAGTATGCCAAGTGAAATTATACCAAATAAATATTATGCGAAATTTGAACTCTGCGAATCGTAATTATACTAAATGTAATTCTGCCATCTTAAAAGTATGCCATTGTTAATTCGAAGTTTTAAACATTATGCCAAATGATGATTATACCAAATATTTTTTATGCCTTTAAAATGTTCGTTTAAAGAAAATTATGCTAAGTGTGTTATGCCAAATAAATTTCGGAGTATCAAGATTCTGCCAGATAGAGGGAACCCGTTTAATTTATATAGTAACTAGCTTTTGCCCGCGGCTTAGCTCGCGTTAAATTCGGGGTAACGCGCAAAGAGAACTGTTTCTCTTTGCGCCTTATTGATTTTCTATGTCCGTCTCCTGGTTCCCAACTATCTCTGTACCAAAATTCATTAAAGCGTGAAGAGGTAACAAACAAACTCATTTTCGCTTTTATAATATTAGTAAGGATAGTGTAAGTGCAATAATTAAATAGATCAGTAAAACAACTGAAAAAAAAATAACAGCAATAAAGGCTTATTTTTTTTATTTAAAATACGCATTAGATTATCCAGTCTGTAGTGATGTTTTTTATGTGTATTTAAAAATACCCCATTGTTATTAAGCGTCGAGCTTGTATACAGATTATAGGCCTAGAGCACAAAAAAACGTCTGAAGGGCCTAAACGGTATTTAGTCCCAGTTTATCGCCTTGACGCGATAATCGCCTTCTTGACGTTTATTTAGCACATATTTCATTTGCTCCAGTTTTAGCGCGATCCGAGGATATTCGCAGTTATAATTAAACTAGCGCGGCTTTGCCCGCATGATGATGGAAAAAAGTATCCTATGTCTTAATTCAGACTATACTCTACCTCTGTGCCAAATTCCATCAAGATCCATTCAGCCGTTTTGACGTGAAATAGTAACAAACATCCATACAACCATACTCACAAACATTCGCATTTATAATATTAGTAGGAAGTACGGTGACTTTGTTTCTTGAATAGTGGTTGCAGACGAGACAGCTGAATATGAGATCCTGAGTTCAATTCCCGAACGCGAATTTTCGAACAAAATTTTATTTTTGTTCCAAAAATATTTTTCTCAGTAGCGGCCACAGAGTTTGTATTCGCGCCCTTTTGATCAAAAGTCTTTTATTCAAATTACACTGATAATCAGCACTTTTTGAACGTCAACATTACAAGAGACAGTCCCACAGAAACGCCCTGCCCTTCGCCACTTCCTAGTGTTTTAGCTGGGAAGAAGAAGTGGCGGAACAAACTCCCCAGCAACACATCTGTCTGTCAGGTTTGAAGAACAAGATTTAATACAAATTCGCGCGTTTATCACAAGGTAAATTTAAGAAATAATTCATTCATTGTCACATGTCAGCTAGCAAACACCAATTATGTATATAAAAATAAACCAAGCATAAATAAATCCTCGAGCCTAACGGGTGTGCCCGCTTACACGTGTAGTGAAGAAGTCAAAGGTGATAAAACAGGATCATAGTACAAAAGCTAAGCATAAAAAAATACTAATAATAAAACCGGAATAATTTAAAGTGTATTGATTTGGCTCGCGAGGTTGTCGACATGTGGGACTCAGCGATCATTGTATCGATAATCATATCTGCTAATGGCTTAATTGCCAAGAGCCTCGACCAATACCCAAGGAGGCTCTCGTTAGGCAGCTGGATCAAGGTCTTGATACAGAGGGTCGTACTCTTCGACACGGCTCGTTTTGTTAGGAGGTTCCTTTCTCCAGAGCCCTGACCACCGGTAGCTTGGACCCTATTCCCGATACCGGTGGGCTACTATTTCTTTTTTAATTTGTCATTAAGGAACATATAAAATTATAAAACAAATATGTGTGTAAATGAATAAGCGGGATAAACTTGAATAAAAATTTAAGCCTTACTAATATTATAAAAGCGAAAGTGAGTTTGTTTGTTTGTTTGTTTGTTTGTTACCTCTTCACGCTTTAATGGCTGAACCGATTTGGATGAATTTTGGTACAGAGATAGTTGGGAACCAGGAGACGGACATAAGCTATTCTTTTTTTAAATAGAGTGGAATATGAGGAAGAAAGAGGGAAGAAACGGGAAAACTTAGCGTTGCTATTACAAATCAATAAGGCGCTACCGAATTTAACGCGAGCGAAGCCGCGGGCAAAAGCTAGTATTAAATAAAATTTGAAAATTTAATTAAATTTAAACAGTAATTCGGTCGCCTCTATTACGTGAGACTTAAACAACTAGCGAAATGTGGAAGTACTATTAGACACCTCTGCTCAACTTTATATAAACGTGAGGTAATGTTATTTAAAAGCAGCAATAAAAACGCTACAAGTACGGGAATGAGCCGGGATCGTGAGCGCGGATCGCTTAAACTCGTTTTCTCACTTAATTATCGCGGACGACGGTGTGGAATTATAAACAGCTGAATGTAGCAACTCAGGAGCGGCGGCCATTGTTTTATTTCGAATGAAGATTCTAATTTTGAAAGTTTAAAAGAGTTTTTGGTTATGAAACCTTCTTTTGGATTATATTTTTAAACATAATTGGCATTAATCTTGATTTGAATTTGGTTTCGTTACTTATGTGACATCCTTACTAATATTATAAAAGCGAATAGTAAGCGAAGAGTTTGTTTGTTTGTTACCTCATCACGCTTTAATGGCTAAACCGATTGTGATGAATTTTGGTACATAGATAGCTTAACGGCTGAACTGATTTTGATGAATTTTGGTACAGAGAGAATTGGGACCCTGGAGACGAACATAGACTTAACTAACTTTTCAGGAAAGGGGAACTGTGTTACCCTGAATTAACGCGAGCAAAGCCAAAACAGAGAATTTTATAATGAGAACTAGAGTATATCTTTAAAAATAACGAATTGTCAGACTTTTGCTGAGCAAAACTTAGCTATGTTCCTTTTTTTGCCGTTTACGTTCCGGGGCCTCGGTATCTCTTTCGAAGAACCCGCAACCGGGTAGTTACCTCTTTAATTTGGGATGAATTTATGAAAATGGTCGCAATCGAAATAAATGAATTAATTAACTAGTTTGTTTAGTTCTTTTCTGGCTAACCTTATTGATCAGAAGTTTTGTATCCGACAGGAATGATGTCCATCAGTTCGTGTTAAAACTAACAATAGGACAGTGACACACACAGACAGACAGACACACGATATCAAGTGCATTATCGTTGGTGAAACTGTACCACATTAAAACTCCTGGGCAGAGGATCCGGGGTTGCAGATTTTTCGATACAGGTACCGCAGTCCCGAAACACAAAGGGAAAACGGAGGAACTTGGGTGGGTTTTAGTCAGAACCAGTCTGACGCTCCCTCCTCCTTACTGAAAAAGGGCAGAGCTTATATTATGTAGGTAATGCTGCGATATTTGTAGGGATTTGGCATTTTTAAGAGTCGCTATTCAAGATATCCTAGGTCTACACTTAAGTTTCTAGAAATATTTAAGACCTATTTAAAGAAATATTTATTATAAATATTTGTATGGCCTACAGATAGTTGTTTCGGGTCTGGCTGTTTGTATATGTGAGTTTGAATGTTTTTAACCGCAGCAATTAGCAATAGTGTGGGGCAACGTTTTTTTTTTTAATATATATATACTATCTAACCGCTCAAGTAATAATTTGATTGCATAAAACATACTCTATATACATTGATATCGTAGAAGTTTATAATCCTACGAAATTCCACTTTTATAAAAAGCCTCTAGAATTGCAAAGTCGGCAAACACTTCGCTTCAGACTGTAAACACTACAAACTATAGTAGCAATTTCCAAGCGAAGGCAATTCTTTAGAACTGGCCATAGTCGAAATTGAAACGTCTTTAACCCTTGGCCACGACTTGCACATTTCAGCGATTTGCATCTTGTGACGGAGACTGTAGAGTGAATGGGGAGAAAGAAGTATTTGCCTTTGCAGAATTATAATACTAAAGATAATAATATGACAGAATTATCACCTCTCGCCTACAATACACGACTGAGGCAGAGGATATCGAGTACACGCAAATATTGCAGCTGCTGGAATCATTTTCAGAGCGTTTTAGTTACCTCCATTTGGTGTTAAAAAAAAATATATATATATTCCGTCGCTTCTTCGGTCAAATTCCATAGGAATGCACAAACACATCGTGCAAGTGAAGTGCCACTAACATAATTTTATATACGAACGTATGCTGGCTAAGGGTCTTTTTGACGGGCCTCTTGGTCTAGTAGTTAGTGGCCCTGACTGCTGAGCCGGAGGTCGTGGGTTCGATTCCCACCCAGGACAAACTTTGTGTGATGAGCATGATTGTTTGTTCTGTGTCTGGGTGTGATTTATCTATAATATGCATGTTTTTATAAATTATATAAGTATGTATATCAGTTGTCTGGTTACCATAACACAAGCTCTGCTTAGCTTGGGATCAGATAGCCGTGTGTGAGTTGTCCCAAGATATTTATTTATTTATATTTATTTTTACCTGCAATAAATGGTTTATTATAATCAATTACGATAAACACAATTGTGCGTTTCATCTGTTTCCTCTGCTGCGATTGTCGCAGCACGCGCCTTTTGTGTCAATCGTGGTCAAGCCGTAAGAACTCGTCAAAGTCGAAATTGAAACGTCTTTGAGTGCGTTTCGTTCCACCTCACAATCGTCACAATGTCATAGGTAACATAAACCTTTTGATTGCCTCTCTCCGACTCCCGTAAATTTTATGTTCAGCTCAAAATATACGGGGTATACACCTCGGAGTATAAATAAGACGAGGTGTATGTAGTGGATTCTTGTGAAACACAAAAATCATAACCTCCTTTGTTTTGGTGTTATCGAGTAAAATATACTAGCCCAGTAAGATATACTGTTAACCTTAAAAAGGTGGCTGGAACTGATTGGATGCAGGAGTCTGAGTATTATGTGCTGCGATACAGAATAGGACAAGTCCAGCATCGTATGATGGTGGGCCAAGTCAAAGGAAATAACTAAAACTGACTACCATTTAAAACACAAAGGGAACTTTTGCAAAAAATTAAACGACTTCCACAAAAAATAAAAGAGTGGAAAAGTTTGTTTTCTTTACTTTTTGCCACAGACTTCCGGGAGTAAAATTATTCTTCAGTTTTTTGTTGTTCTTTGAAAATCGGTCACGTTTTTGCGCAATATTTGTGTTAAAAATAACTAAAATATTTTTTACTAGCTGTTCCCCACGGTTTCATTCGCGCTGCTCAACACCTGTTGGTCGTAGCGTGATGTTATATAGCCTATAGCCTTCCTCAAGAAATGGACTATCCAACACTAAAAGAATTTTCCAATTCCAACCAGTACTCCCTGAGATTAGCGCGTTTAAACAAACTCCTTAGCTTTATAATATTAGTATAGATATGTAGCATGGTATCCCACACAAACTCTTGTTGAGTATTCATTTTCTATTATTATTGAAAGTTTTAAGAACAAATATATAGCGGTGAAGGATTTCCTATGTAGTAATATATCTCTGATATACAGGCAAATCACTTATTTATTATTTACAAGATATTGCCCGCGGCTTCACTCGCGTTAAATTCGGGGTAACACAGTTCTCCTTTCCTGATTTGCAGGTACCTGCTACCTGTAGTTTTTGCCGTTGCGCCTTATTTATTGTAATAGCAAAGTTAAGTTTACCCAGTTTTTCCCTCTTTATCCAACATTTGTCACTGTTTTAAAAACAAATTCGCCTATATCCGTCTCCAGGGTCTCAACTATCTCTGTATCAAAATTCATCACAATCGGTTTAGCCATTTAGGCGTGAAGACGTAACAAACAGACTCACTTTCGCTTTTATAATATAAAAATAAATTTATTTAGTAAGATTTAAGCCAATCGCTTAACAACTGCGCCAACCGTGCAGTCAACATTTTTTATTTATGGATCAACGTCCCTCTTTTTTCAAAATATATGTCCTAGACGTACCGCCCTAATTTTGCCTTAGTAATTAATGGTAAGTAATCAATGGCCTCTGGAGTCATCTGCTAAACAGACTTTGAGTATCCTTGAGTTATAGTCGAGCTACACGATAATTGAAAAATGCTTGCACTGGACAGGTACACTCAAATCTGTGTGGTGCTTTCTAAAAAAACTAGTGACACTAGTCAGCATAGTCCTCATGTAAGTTGACCAAGATTTTTGTCTGGACCTTAAAAGAGACTCTCCTCTGAGTTGGTTTTGGCTGTTTCTTCTCAGAGTAGTCGGGTACAAAACACTTTTCTAATCAATTTTCAAAAAAGGCCATGTAATTGTTTGTAAAAAAATACTTGAAAAATAAACATCATATATCATTTAAACGCTTTTGCAGTCACGTTCGTTCCTAATCATTAATAATGAAAATTTATTTTTTAAAACTAATACTTAAACCATTTTGATTGGTGGCATTCATAAAATAATATTTTAATATTATTATGTCGCGTGCCATATACGGCACGTGTGTCATTGGTTCGCCATCTTTGCCCTAGTTGTCTTCTTCATACACCAAGGCTTAAACCCAAAGTTAGATCTTAAATTCGGATCAAAAGTGAATTGAACACTCACAGTTAACGATGTTGAGTTAATAACATGATGTTTTAAGCTTATTGAGGAATTTTACGATAGCACAGAAGGATATGTTGATGTTATAACTTCCGACCTTACGGTAAAATCTTTGCGTGCTAACAAACTTCAATTCCCGGTTGACCCCATAGGGATGGAGTAGGTGGAGAGAACCCTTTCTTGTTAGGTACCTATTAAGCTAAGGAGCTGTTATAACAAAGCATAACATCTCGCCTTTATTTCCGAGGGGTAAGCAGAGGTGTACCTAATAGTAGTCACTTTTTTACTGACCTTTATAATAACAAGGACGATATCAACTGCATTTTTTAAAGTGAAAGTTTTATTACATCGTCTCAAACTTTTTCGTCTGTGTGTTGCAAACCGCGTGACGGTTGACCACATCATTCCAATTTTCCAAGTAAACAATTAAGATTGATAAAGCGATTTTAAAGGATTTTTTTTCAAAAAAAATTTGTTAATGTGAAAAAAAAGTTTCACTTTTACCGTGGTTTCATAAAACCACACAATCCTTTTTATGTTTGTTGCATCAGAACTTTTGACTGGAAGAATAGTTTTTTTTGATTATTTTTTTATTTGAAAAGTTGGTGCTATCCGTGTGGTTCCATTTCCATTTGGGCCAGCATATCTGTTTACCCCTCGATTGCAATAACGCCGTAGGTATAATCTAAAAAAAATCCTCTAATTCCACAGATACGTAATCGGCCAATTTTAACATGTCTGCACAACCGTGTTATGATATGAAAACATCAATCATACCGACAACAAAGAAATACCTGGTTAAAATAACATATTTATCACTTTAAATTTTCTAACACAAATTTCTATTTGCTACCATTATGTATTATTAAGATGGATGGATTGTGTAAGGAATGATATGAAGAAGAAAGGAGTAAATGATGCCGTGACGTCTGATAGAATAGAATATACTTTATTGCACACCAAAAATAAAAAAAAAACTGTTTTATTAAATTGTGCTAAATCTATGGTTACAATGGCGGGCTTATCGCTAATAGCGATATCTTCCAGACAGCCTTTGGATGGACTGTACGAATATAAAAATACAACGGGGTGTAGTCAATGGTGTACCTACTGCTAATACTATACAAATAATTACAATAGGATCTGATAGGGGAGAATACTTTCATTGTGCGTACTGCTAAGGAGTGGAATTCCCTGCCGGAGTCTGTATTTCCTGACAGCTATAACCTGGGGTCTTCAAGTCAAGAGTGAATAGGTTATTTCTAGGTAAGCGTGCTTCATCGTCGACCACATCATCACTTACTATCAGGTGAGATAGTGGTCAAACGCGAGCCTATCAATAATAAAAAAAAAATGGAAGAAGAAAACGTGTTGCGCCGACCCCAAATAGAATGGGACAAGGGCAGGAAAATGATGATGATGAATATGTAACGTACCCTGTTAAACATACCTTGGAATAGGTTTTTATTTTTAAACTCCACACGTATTCTATGAATAGCGTTTGGCCGGTTTGATGATTGGCTTATGAACACGTAGAGTCCTAGTGTCGATTGTCGATTACGGTAACAATTGGATTGTTAGCTATGCAGTTTTGCTACCCTACCATGACGTTTTAAAGCAGAACTTATGCCACTGAGGGAAAGAGACAGAGCTATACAGGGTGTCTAGCACTGTCTCTTTCCCTCAGTGGCATACGTTCTGCTTTAAGATGTCATGGTAAGCCTTCAGATAATAGCATCCATAAGAAACCATATATGTCTTAAATTTTCTTTTCAAAAATCGATGAAACAAACAAAAGTCACAGACTTCCGGAAGTCAATTTATTTTCTTTTTTAGTGTTTTTAGGCTCTATTTCTATTTTGCCCAATAGAAAAAGACCACCGTGATTCCAAGCATTCTTATCGTGAATTTAATCTCATTCGAAGAATGAGAATATGCTTGTTTTAAAGTGTAAATTTCATAATCACTTTTAAATATTATGTCATTTAATTTAAAAAAAATGACTCAGTTTTTTATTGTAACACTAGCTTCCCCCGCGACTTCATTGGTGTGGCATAGTTATTTTGTGCTAACGCTTACTTGAAATAAAACATCTTTATCTTCCCTTTTCTTCTTTCTCCCCATTTTCTAACTTAAAAAAATATAGCCTATGACCGTCTCCAGGGTCCCAACTATCTCTGTGAAGGCGTGAAGACATAACAAACAAACTTTCTTTCGCTTTTATAATATTAGTAAGGATTTAATAAAATGTATAAAAAATCCTCATCAATACGTGAGCTTTATTACAAAATAAACCATCAAATACAAACTCCATCAAATCCCTGAACACTCCCAACAACTCGCAAGACCAAAGTATTGACTACCTACCTCAAAGAAATACCCTGTATACGTTCGCAATTATTAATTCAGAGCGCCTTCCTACATCCAATAAGGAAAGCTATAACTCAGCTAGACAAAATTAAATTTGCAGGCAACCGCGCTCAAACGCCAAGACGTATGCTGCAGGAGTCTAGCTAGCTAGGAGATAGGATTTTAGGAATATACAAAATGCCTTTGAGAGTTCGCGGCAAGAACCAGGTAATCTGACAGAGTACCAGTGTGTGGATGTTGTTAAATAAATAAGCTGAAGTGACAGTTTTTATTTTCTTAAATAGTGTGCCTGAATGGGTAGGTTTTTGAGTTACAATAACATAATTAAGTTGAGTGTCTATCAATATAGACCAAGCTATTGTATCAGTAGGGGCTCATTAATAAATGCTTTGAATTTACTAAACTATAGGATCAACTTTCTGCATCAGCAAAAGGTTCACTAATAAATACTTTGAATTTACTAAACTATGAGACCAACCTACTGTATCAGCAAAGGCCGACTAATATATACTTTGACTTTACTAAACTATGAGACCAACCTACTGTATCAGCAAAATGCCCACTGATAAATACTTTGACTTTGGGCCGACCTTTATCGATGACTGTTTTGAACCGAATTAAACGCAAAGCCGCGGGCAAAAGCTAGTAATAGTATATTTTGTACACTATTATCACAATGTTAAAACTTTAATAGACTTCGCCATTATAGTTTTATTTTGTCCATAAAATAAAATCTGTCAAAAGCACTAATAAAGTTTGGCGCCATTGAGCTTTATTTTATTTTAATTGGGTATTTAAACTTTGTTTTAGGGTCGCTTCGGAATGACCAGCTACCCTACCATGACGTGTTATAGCAGAACTTATTCCGCTGAGGGAAAGGGACAGAGCTATACAGGGTGTCTAGCACCATCTCTTTCACTCAGTGGAATAAGTTCTGCTTTAAGATGTCATAGTAGGCCTACTGGTAGTTGAGGAGATTTATAACGCGGCTGGTTTCTTCACGAAGTATAAGCTCTTCATCTTCTTCGACCACATACGACGTGACTCCACTGACCACGTGACACACTGCAGAAGATAAATGGTCTTCTGCAGTGTAGATCAATCAGTACAAGCTTCTTCCAATAGTCTTTTTGATCGCACTCTTCTTGCCAGTGTTCACCAGGATCAGTATATCTTTTTAGGGTCCCCCACCTCAAAAACGGAACCCTGATAGGATCACTTTGTTGTCCGTCTGACTGTCAAAGCCCTTTATCTCGGGAACATGTAATTAAAACCGTATACACAAGTCTGTGGTCCCTTGCAGGTGTGTAAAAATCAACCATCTAGTCACAAGATATGGCCATTTATGTCGCGAGTATGTACGGAGCCCTCAGAGCGAGAGTCTGACCTGCTTTCGGCCGGTTTTTGTTCACCCAAAGCGGGAGAAATCCCGAGAAGTCCCGGAGGAGTGGAAGGTGAGTGTCAGACTTGTACTGACTAAAATCCATCCATGTTTCTTCCATTGTCCTTTGTTCTTAGGGGTCGCGGAATCTATTTCGAACCGAACTGCAGCCTAGGCTTAATAGACAATGTGAACACAGAGGGTGGAAACACTGACGCGAAAGCGGTAAACGCGTATCAGCCAATACACCGTTCTGACATCACCAAAAACCCGACCAAGTGCGTGTCAGACTCTCAAACAGCCATATCTTCTGACTGCGTCGACTTCAGGATCGATTTTTAACAGCTCTAAGGGACCACAGAATTGGTATTTTTTTAGTGCAATCGGTCAAAAAACGATGTTTATCTCATTCTGCGAATTTATTGTTTCAGATAGATCGCATACATAAAGCGATGCCTAGCTCTTGGACCTAGATACCTACTGTTATACCGAGGTAACGTGTGCATTAGTGAGTGCGTCTCTCGATCTATGTATGTACTTAATGTTGCGTTTCCACAAACTATCTACCTATATAGACGTAGGTGCTATTGTCCGCTTGCCGAGATTACTAATTGCGTGTAGTGCTCAACATAAACATAAGCTTAATATATAGAGATGTCAGCAAAGCGAAGGGGCAGGCCACTAGCGTTCGAAAGACATACTGCGGCCCTGGAACATAAAGGGCAAAAGAAAAAACATGGATAGGTTTTAGTCAGTAAAAGCTTGACACTCGTCCCCGCTCCGCTCAGAGCGGAGAATTTATTTGATTGTTTTTTCATCCGCATAAAAATAATAGGCGTAAAGACTTAGCTATACTCGTTGTAGTCGTTGTGGTGTCTTAGAGGAGCTTGTGGCTAACTAATAGCAGCCGCTCGGGTCGATCGCTAGGTTAAGCCGCGCTTCCCTAAGCAGGTCTGTGGATGGGTGACGACCCGTTAGGTACATACGGAGTTTCCTCCGTGCCTCGGAAAGCACTTAAGCCGTTGGTCCCAGGATTTGTAGATCTTTGACAGTCGTTACAGGTAGTCAGCGTTCCGAAAGTCTGACAACCAGTCTTACCAAGGGGTATCGTATTACCCAGTATTAACTGGATTGTGGAGGTCAGGTAGGCAGTCGTTCCATGTAAAATACTGATATTCAGCTGCATCCAGTTAGACTGGAAGCCGACCCCAGCATATTGGGAATAGGCTAGGCAGATGATGACAGGCTTAGCTATACTATCTGTCGACGTCTCCGATCAATTTTATCAGGCGCCGCGTCAAGACAGTTTGCATCGTTTTTACCTGCCCACTAGCGGCGTGTACAAATTAGTTTTGCCACATTATGTCGAGGTTTTTCATTGTCAATTTTGAGATTTTCTTCGTCTAAGTATAGGTATTTTTCCTCACTGTCACAAACATTAACACACAACATCATTATTTTAGTCTCTTGCATATTACAAGTACTTAAACGATTGCCAGAAACAGAATGATGATGAGAGTAATGTTTTAGCAGTCTATAAATAATATGTATAGGTACGTCTGTTGCACTTTGTGGCACTATATACAACAAAGTTTGTTCTATACAAATAGTGCCACAAAGGAACAGACTCAGAATTATCAAAATCGTTTCGATATAAAATTTTGATACATTTTAAGACAATCTATTTAGTTTTAAGTGTATCTCTAAGCCCTTTAATGTCGCAAGTTTTTACGGAACCCTCTGTGCGCGTTTCTGACTCGCCCTTGGCTGGTTTCATATTAATTTCTGTTTTAGGCATATTTGAATTTGTTTTACAATAACTACCTAGGTTAACACTGATTTGATTTTTGTGATTTGAGGTGCAAAAAGACCCAAAAGTGCCATGTGGTTGAAGTTTGAAAAACAGAGCACTCTATGTTTTTTCATACCTTACTGCATATATAGTTTTATAACGGAAAATTAATCTATTTACCTTCGCGTGGACAGAGCTGTGGTTTTCCATTAATGGACTAAACCAAACATTTAATTAACTAAGAGCTAAATTGACACGGAATACTTAATGAAATGGGCAGAATTTTATCAAAATAGGTCATTCTATAAATACCGCGCTTATAAAGCCGGGATATATTCAATACATACGAATACAAAGCGTATTCATTCATTGATTGAATGAGTTTTCTATATTATGGGGGTAGTTTGACAATGAAACCCGCTTTTGAGCCAATAGTACCTACTATTGGTTTTTGAAACCATAAATAAGCGTAGATAGGTATGTATGTATTTGATTAAAATTGCCAATTATTTTTTTAATATGTCGTTTTGGGCCACCAGTCAACTGCTTGCTTGGTACCGAAATGATATGATAATGAACAAGTATTTTTTTAATAAGGTATTATTACATTTCTTCAGGTAATATGTTTTAACGTATATTGTAAATATTTTGTGACTGCATTCAGAGCAAAAATAAGCAATTTATTGATTTATATTTTTTGTATCTTTTGAATACTTTTATAGTTTACGAATCGCGTGATAATCGCAAACGCGCGACTAGAAAATGAAGCGCGAAGTTTGTCTCTACAGAACTGGCCTCTGCAGGCTATTCTCTAAAAATACAACCTTGAGCGCAGCACTGACCCCACTGACTGAAAACTGGCTATGAAACTTGACGCTGCGACACTGCTAAGCTTAACGCTGTATTCTTCGAGAATAGCCCTACCTTACTGCTTGAAGTAATAAATAAATAAAATCGCAGATTACGTCATTCTAATCACTCAGATCCAGCCTGTCGATTTTCTGTCCTCCCTCAGCGACGCCCTAAGCCGAGACTCGTACCCCACAGGTGCCCTTAGCGTGTAGTCGCTTAGTTTATAAGTTTTTTTACCCTGGCTGGAGGTCTTAATTTTTAAGGCATCCACAGGATTCGCCCTGTTAAGCAGACGACAACTTCCTAGGTTGATCTGCGAGATGCCATTGAGGAAAAAAACGTTGTTCTAACTATTCAGTCGCCACGGACGTCCTTAGCGACGAACCACTGACAGGTCAGCTGCCCTGCCGGGGTTGCGGGTTGTTCGAAAGAGATACCGCGACCTCGGAACGTAAAGAGCAAAAGAAGAAACATGGGTGGGTTTTAGTCAGTACAAGTCTGACATGCCCCCCCGCTCCGCCCAGAGCGGGGGATGTCATTGGATGACTTCCCACCCGAACGAAAAAAAAAAAAAAAAAGGTGTCAGCTGTGATGCTTTTAATATTGCAGAGGGCCAAAGAGAACAACCGACCATCGACTTATGCGGCATTAAGAAAACGCAATTAGAAATTGAAATATTATATTTATTTTCAAAATCATCAATGACTGAATTAAAGCTTACATTCTAGAAATATCTTCAGCTTTACATCATCATCATCAGCTTAGCCTTCTCTAAACTATTTATTTGATAATTTATGTACACACAGGAGAAAAAAACAAGGAAACATCAATAAAAAAACAGAGTACAAAGGCGCAGCTTATTTCAAAAGAAATTTCTTTTTTAAGGTTCAAAATGGGCTGTCTGTTAACCCATTAGCTGTACACAATACAATATTTTAGTGTCCGACCGAAACTAGTTTTACAACCGAAACCGAATTTCGGCAGCAGTTTGTTTTGGCCGAAACCGAAACCGAAATTACCTAACAAGGATCACTTTTATCAGTCATATTGAATATTTTTTTATGTTTACTATCCGCTTTTATGTTATAATGACATGAAACGAGACAAAAAATACCAAATTCAAAATAAATGCCACCGTAAAAACAGTAAAAACTCGCCACCACAACAAAACAAAACGAACAACAAACAAACAAGTAAATCACGACATTGGCTCTGATGGGATTAATTCATTCATTCAACGCGCCGAACATGACCGATCACAGCGCGAAAACTCCCGAATGCACATTCGGTTTCGGTTGTAGTTTCGGCAAGTTCGCCGCCGAAAACGAAACCGAACATTCGGTCGGACACAACAATATTTACTAACTACTTAATATATCACCCAGCTAATACAGTGTGGTCATACACAAACATTAGCTGGGAGCATCATACGCCAGCGATCCTGAACCGCTATTTAATTGAGTATTATTTGTTTTCCTTATCTTTAATACAACAGCCATTTTTAATAAAGTATCATTGGGACACAAAAATATTATGACCACAAGAGCAAAAAAAATATGACATGTTGAAAATTTGAATTTCTATGATTATTATACCTAGCAATAGCCTATTTCTCCTTTTTTAAAAATTACTGATAACACATTTTGGTAATTTTAAGGTGTAACAAAATACTGACTATAGTACGGCCAACGAGAAGCGATACCAAATGTAAACAAAACCCATGCTAAAACCCCATCTAAAATGGCCGCCCGAATGTTGGCGAACCCGTCTTAACGTTGTCATGTTTTTGCCGGGAGAACGAGACATTACGACAAAAGCATAAGATGGAAAGAGCTAAATATTAGATTGTCAACGCCACAATTGTTCTTTAGGTTAATGACCTTTCGTATCGCTTCTCGTTGGCCGTACTGTACCTACCAGCCCTGCAAAAGAGAATACTCAGTCACATGAGAATAGTAACAGAAACAACTAGTTTTAAATACATCATTACTAATAGACTTGATAGAAACTAGTTAAAACTAAACAATTAATGTAATTATTCAATTCATTAGTTCTTTTTACTTGCTATGTGCCAATTTCAAGTGTCAGTATTCATTCATAACTGGCTTCTATCAACCGCTTAGGTCTGGCTGGTTAGAAATGGTACTAACAAACCGTGACTGATTTGAATTTTATATTGTGGATATAATGGTTTAAAATCTAGCCCATAGAGCCCTGGACCTAAGCATCTAGGACAAAGATTTTATATGTTAATCACTGGCTAGCTTATTACGGTCTGTCACCTTTACTATTCCATTTTAAATGAGAGAGTTATACAATAGTTTTTACTAAAAAAGGTTCTATTTTAAAATGCCAAGTATCTGATAGGGAGATCTAAGCTCATATTTCTATAGAATAACCCGTTCATACCCACTCTTGGGGTGTAATATCTCCGCAATACCTCTCTCACTTCTGCTACAGTAATAGCTGGGACACCCTCGTAACCCGATTTAATGTACACTGCATTATTCAAACTGACGGGGTTGCAAAAATGTCCACCTTCAAACTTGCTGAATGGGTCTCCGCTCTTTTTCTTGGCATCCTGTCTAACTAGAAAGACTCCGTCTACTATCTCCGCAACAGTTTCATATGCAACAAAACACAGCACTTCCAAAGCAGCTTGGGTAATCTTGAATTCTTTAACAGGGTTTAGCCAGCGTTCAAGTTTGACAAAACCCTTGCCAATACCATAACCAGAACGGAAGGATGCGCATCTAGCTTTATGGTAGGCTTCATACTTCTCAAAAGTCATAGACTCAGTGATTTTAGCAGCTCTTACCTTCCGTATGTAATCAATGGAATCATATTTGATTTTACTGACTTCATCATATTCATCAAATTCCTTGATGTAGTCTATGTGTGTCCTTCGCTTTTTAATTGTGGGGTCTTTTTCATCTTCCATCAATCCTGCGATCAAAGACTCACCAGGTGTACCTATATTCAAGATACATTTCTTGTCAATTTGATCCAATTTTAATTGATAGTCGTGAAGGCGTTTTAGCTTCTTAATATTCTTTCGCATCAAGAAAATGATGTCGTAGTTAGTTATGGCTCTACCGGCTCGTGTGGTGCAGTGTTGATGGGCTTCCTGTATCATGAATTTAAGTTGTTGTTGAACAATGTTTTCAACCAACACAACGGTTGCCGCATTCGGATTCGGATTATCGCCAAATCCGTGCATCATGCCAGATATCTCCTTCTGAAAGTTTGTTGATTCTATGCCGTCCATGTTGAAGTAATTCACCATGGCTATAGCGTTCCACGCTATCAGCTTTTACGTTTACGAAATAAAAACACGCTTTAAAAACAAGGCTGTTTACAAACTCAAAGAGATTTTGACAGAAGCTTTTTGTTTCAACCTTTAAAAGTGCTATACACTTTTAGCAACTATTTGTTGTTTGTTAAACCATTTATCATTTTTAAATAAATCATTCAGCAAAAACGTTTATTTTTTTATTTCAACAATATTGATGATACAAATACTGATCTACAATATTTTGTTTGTTGAAATTCTACTTCTTATCATTGCTGAGTGAGAACAAGAACTAAACGTTATGAAATCAGCTGACTGTCAGTGTCAGTCAAATCAATTATTGTCAACGTCAAATTGTAAACGCACTATGATCGGAGATTCGGAGATAACTTGTTGACTTAAATATTGCCAAAATCATTTGACTATAGCTGCTGTGTGCATATCGTGACCTCACTGAATATTTCACGTTATTACCAACATTTCAAGGTCTTTCAATTAGTGTCGAACATAAATTAACCTGAAAATTATGAGTGTACGAAATCTAATAATAAATCGAACGGTAAAACAAACTTTATTCAGACAAATTCGCTTTTCATCATGTTGGTCTTGTGGCAAAGATGTTCAAAGCAAAGAACCTGGTTTATTCTGTGGAAATTGTAATGCCTTACAACAGCCAGCCAAAGGAGAGAATTATTTCAAAATCATGGGAGTCATTGAATCCTACGACCTCGATGAGACGGAACTAGCGAAGAAATATAAGGAATTACAGAAATACCTACATCCTGATAAGTTTGCGAACAGGTATAAGAAATTAGTTGATAAAAGAAAACTTTATTTCATAGTTTAATAACAACTTAATTTTGTTATCTTTTCATATAACAAGTTAAGCGTTGGCCTCTACCCAAGTTCACCAAACATAATCATATTATTTATTTCAGCCCTGAACTACCCACTGATAGGTATTGGCCTTTTCGGTTTGAAGTGTCCCTCATCTACCTATTTCCCAAACTTCGGCAAAACCATAGCCCAACACTGTTTTTTTCAGCAATTCCAAATACATACATTGTAATTTTTTATTTAGTGTATCTATTGTTTGATATATATTTATAGTATTTTGTTTTATGTATAATTGTATAGTATTTTATACATATATCTATATAAGATTTTTTTTTGTTGGCACCTACCACTGTTTGTCACTGCATCACCCAAAGCTTGACTGGTAGAAAATGCCTATGGCATTAAGTCCGCCTCTGTACTTTGTACTTGAAGTGTTAAATAAATAAATAATTGTGTAACGTACTGGTGTTTGCAACTGGAAGTCCAATCATGTGTTCAAAAGTTTAGTATGCATAGTAAAATAATTGTTTCATTTCAATATTTCAGAGACAAGAAGGAGCAAGAAATCTCAGAGAATTATTCATCACTGGTGAATGAGGCTTATAAAACATTATTAGAACCTTTATCAAGAGGTAAGAAACTAGCATAATATGTCCCTTTTAAAAGAGTTTTCACAAAAAAAAATAGTTGTAACAATGTCATTTCACTTCACTTATTTATTTAATGGCGTTTGTGGAAGGAGACACCACAATTTTGCCAATATCACGTAGGTACTATGGTAGACAATCAAACGCTGGAGACTATATCAGTAATTATTATTGTTGAATAGAACACAGCAAAGAGTTTAAATGATTTAAAATATTTTAACAACAAGAGAAAAAAAAAAGTTGTTATAAATTACAACTTTATTTTATTAACTTCAGTAAAAATGTCCGTATTGCATGTTTGTATGAAACAACAGTATATATGCAATTGAAATGATAGAACTAAAAGCCAGCCAGCAGGAAATTAAATAAGACTGGCTGAAAAAGTTGGGCTGGGCAAAGTTTATTTTTTTAAACATTTACTTATACATATATATTTGTATGGCGTGTGTCATCAATATAATATAGTGGTCTAGTGGGGTTGTAACATTGATCTAGCAAAACGTCATAACTGGGAAATTTCATTTGATCTATTTTCACTCTAGCAGTGCTTGGTTGCCCAGGTACATTTTATTGGTACTTACATAAATAAACTCACGCTTTTTGTCATGTGGGTAGGCTACAGAACCTTACCTTCTATGGTCCTAGCAAACATCTACAATGCATCATTCATGTCCACAAATTAATGATTTTTTTACATTCTTTTTTCAGGAATATACATGCTGCAACTAAGAGGCAAAGATATACCTGAAAAAACAGAATTAAACAAAGAATTCCTAATGCAAATAATGGAGAAGAATGAAGAAGTAGAGAATGCAGCTACA
Source organism: Ochropleura leucogaster (assembly GCA_958449745.1). NCBI lineage: Eukaryota > Metazoa > Arthropoda > Insecta > Lepidoptera > Noctuidae > Ochropleura > Ochropleura leucogaster. Next base: position 2,300,954 of record OY288220.1, on the reverse strand, counting down.
GAAAAAGAAATTATGGAATTAAATGCTGAGAACAAAGCAACAATCAAAAGTTTACAAAAGCAAGTTTCTACCGCATTTTTTGATGGAGACATGAAAAGAGTAATAAAATTATTAGGGGTTATGAAATATTACACAAGCATAGACAACCTAATACAGTCATCAATTCGAAGCAAAGGAATTATTCGATAATGTAGTTTGTCAAATAGATCTTGGCATGTTGGGGTGGCGCTGTTCTAAGAGAACGGTCTTCAAATACATTTGAATGTAGTTCCGTTTTTCGCCACCTTTAAAGAGCTACTGTAGAGTCAACCCACTATAGAGTTTTTGTTTGATTGTATGTACCTATAGATTTTGTTAGTAAGACGATGTTAAAGATATTATACAATTTGTTATTCCAATCTTTTCGAAAGTTTTATTTCTCAGTCCATAATTGCACCCTTTTTTTGCGAATATGGAGATACGCAATCGCTCCATGTAAAATACTGGTATTAAGCTGCATCTGATTAAATTGGAAGCTGACCCCAAAACACATATAGGTATATAACACATAGATAATCCTTATTCCTTACTATATATAATATTATAAAAGCGAAAGTGAGTTTGTTTATTTGTTTGTTTGTTACCTCTTCACGCTTTAATGGCTAAACCGATTGTGATGAATTTTGGTACATAGATAGTTGGGAACCAGGAGACGGACATAGGCTAATTTTTATTTAAAAAAAGTTGGATGTGAGGGAGAAAAGGGAAAACTTAGCGTTGCTATTACAAATCAATAAGGCGCAAGGGGAACTGTATTACCCCAAATTTAACGCGGGCGAAAGCTAGTAAATAATAAAGGAATCCGTAGGCTAAAATACAAAATACCACAGGATTTGATTGGACAAAATAGAAAAATGTTAAGCATATGATTAAAAAAAACTACCTTCAATCAATTCTAGCTAAATAGGGTCAGTGAACTAATATTAAGCTTTAAACTTGTTTTAAAATAGGCCTAATTAAACGGCCCCAATCTATACTAATATTATAAAGCTGAAGAGTTTGTTTGTTTGTTTGAATAATCTCAGGGACTACTGGTTGGAATTGGAAAAATCTTTTAGTGTTGGATAGTCCATTTCTTGAGAAAGGCTATAGGCTATATAACATCACACTACGACCAACAGGTGCTGAGCAGCGCGGGTGAACAGCTATTAGTTATACTCATGGTACACGCGCCGACACATCAAGATAGACATTTCTAGTATAACATGGTCTCGACTAGTAAACATTTTCTGTGCATTGAGAGATCCGCATAAACTAGTTCAACATAGTTCTATTCTTCACTGTGTAGGCTGCATAAAAAAGTTGGCACCTACCTACCTCAAATCATTAAACAGTGCCCGTTTTCATTAAAACTAGACAACTACTAAATGAATGCCGAAAAAGAAATGCGCTGTTGGACTTTCAACTGTGTATCGAGACTTACAAGTTCCAAAGTGCAATGGTACACTCGAGAGCTATGAATCCGGGAATGCCACACCACGTAATTCCAGTAAGTACCTAATGTAGGCTGAGGAAGCAATGCAAAGTATTAAAATTCAAGGAAATCAGTAATGTTTGTTCAAAAATTTAATATTTCCTTGTTTTGTTATACGGTGAAATCAGCAGTTTTTTGTTGTTTTTGTAATTTATAGTAAATAAATGTTCATAGCTTTTAATTCTTTAGTTTAAGAAGTATTATGTTTTCTAATAAACACAATTTATTTAATTAAACTATAGTTTTAGTTTCCATGATTTATAGGTTTCTTCAAGTGACCCGGATTCATTACAGCGACCCTAGCACGAGTTTGCGGCGCAAACGCAAACTCGCAAGCCCGCGGCTTCGCCCGCGTTAAATTTGGGGTAACACAGTTCTCCTTGCGCCTTATTGATTTGTAAGTGATAGCAACGCTAAGTTTTCCCTTTTCTTCCTTCTTTCTCCCTCACATCCCACTTTTTTTAAATAAAAAATAGCCTATGTCCGTCTCCAGGGTCCCAACTATCTCTGTACCAAAATTCATCAAAATCAGTTAAGCCATTTATGCGTGAAGACGTAACAAACAAACAAACTCATTTTCGCTTTTATAAATCTTACTAGCTTTTGCCCGCGGCTTCGCTCACGTTAAATTCGGGGTAACACAGTTTGCGCCTTATTGATTTGTTATAGCCCGCTAAGTTTTCCCATTTCTTCCCTCTTTCTCCCTCACATCCCACTTTTTTTTAAAATAAATAGCCAATGTCCGTCTCCTGGTTCCCAACTATCTCTGTACCAAAATTCGTCAAAATCGGTTAGGCACGCCACTGCAACGACTCAACGTGTTTTCTGAGGTATCCAACCACCAACTTCTAGACCCTCGTCTGGTGGCTCAAGCGTTATTTCCGCCTCGGCTGCAATGACAAAGTTTCCTGCCTTGAATCAAAATGTGCTATTTCGATTTAAAAACCTAACGTAGTCACTCATGCTAGGGCCTCAGGTTAGTTGTTGAACAAAAAAACACCGTTAACTATAACTACTATTTAAAAATCAATTAACTACAACTTAATAACATGTTATTATCACTTTTTGCTACAGTTCCACAGTCCACTATGATCGCCTCTAAACAATTTAAACAAATTGTTTAATGATTAATTTTCTTATGGAGTTTCTACCGACTGCTCTCTAAATGATTGATGTTCATAATATACCGAGAGACAGTATTTGCATTTCACATGTAACGTGGAACAATCTTGATACTTGGCTTTTTTTGCAATATTTGAAAGCCTCCGAGCCTCATGAAGCTCGTTAAGCCGCTGGTGCCGGCTGTCATTTAAAGTGGCGGTAAATAAGAAAGAAAATTGCGTTTATTTAGCATTTTCAAAAACAGAAACACCTAACATTAAAATAAAAATGCCATAAGGGCCCCAACTCAGCATAATGCCAGATGGCAACACAAGGCTGCCACCTGACGCCGATTTACAGCAGCAGCTCTCGAGTTCCATACGCTTGAAAACATAAAACACATAGGTATAAAAGTCACTGCTGTAAGTCAGTGACCTGAAAATCTCATAAACTGTCTTTTTTTGGGGTGGGAAATCATCTAATAACTTCCCCCGCTCTGGGCGGAACGGGGGGGGAGCGTCAGACTTGTACTGACTAAAACCCACCCATGTTCCTTCTATTTCCCTTTACGTTCCGGGGCCGCGGTATCTCTTTCGAACAACCCGCAACCCCGGACGAATAGTAGCTGATGATAACATTTTTGTTGAAATAGTTTTGAGCCAGAAAATGTACCTACCTTATGTTAGGGTTTTGTGAATTTTAATTTTGTAGATCAATTTACTTAGTCGATTAACTTTTTAATACAGCTTTAATTTTAATATATTACGCTGGTAACTTTAATCTTTTAGTATATTTGTGGTCGTTCTGTGATTGGTTGACGCAAATTGGCGGGAACCAATCGGAGAAAACGCTTCTGCCCGCTTAAAAAAATGGGGGGGTTAAGGTGTGGAACGGAACGTTTGGCCGGTTGCGCAGCTCTCTTGGTTTTTGGGAATCAGCGCGATAGGTCGAAGACTAGAATTCCATTAGAATATCTTATAAGATCATTACTTCTAAGTGTCGATCATAAATTGTATCGTTATACAACAAGAAAAATATAAGACAGTTTCGTGTAATCCTTGCATCTTATTTAACTACATCCTGTTCCCGTTGGTGTTCGTCACAGTTCAGAAGTGGGATAAAGAACATTTCGCATCATGGATGAAACATCTAGACGTCCAAGCATGGAGTCTAATCATCGGCGACTTGAGACGCCCTTCGCGATACAGCGTCGAAGCAGGAGTCGCGTGAGAGACCACAGCCGCAGCCGGTTGCGAAGTCGCAGCCCCCGTCGCAACCGGGATCAAGAACTGAGTTCGAGCCATGAACGAGTCAAGCTCCTAGAAAGGCAGCTGCTTCAAGAACGGGAGCGCCTTCTACGTGCAGAAACCGGTAACCGGAGTCGCAGCCGATGCAGCGCGCGGCGCACGTCTTCACGGCACGCCACTCAACATAGCGCGCGCAGTCGCAGTCAGCGCGGTGGGACATCTGATCATCAGCGGCGACGAGCGGAGGCCAGTCATCACGACGGTATCAATCCACAGGCTGAGCATCATAACGTCGCGGGACACTTTGAAAGGTCACGTAGCCCATCTGTATCTAAAAAATATATTGTTGATGTTTTCAAATGTTTGAAAGATAGTTTGAAATCTCAACCGGCCCGAGACACACACTCTTTTCAAAAAATTGATCACATGAACATACTGCCTAATTTTGATCCATCTACAAAAAACCAACGAATTGACGTATGGCTCAAAAAGGTCAACGAGTGTGCTAGTGTGTACGGTTGGGATGACAAAACCGTCGTTCACTTTGCTATGCAGAAACTCCAAGGCCTCGCCAAAACATGGTATGAAGGTTTAAATTCTGTATTGTTTAACTGGCAAGAATGGCAAGGTAAACTAATGAACGCCTTTCCTTGCGAACAAAATTATGGTCAGGCCTTGGAGGACATGCTTAAACGAAGGAGTAGGTATGTTGAACCTATAGAGGTTTATTTTTATGAAAAGCTGGCTTTGCTTAACCAATGTGATATTGTTGGTAAACGGGCCGTAGACTGTATCATTCATGGGATCAGTGATAGGACACTCAAATCGGGTGCTCTAGCTTTACGATCCTCTCATCCCGATCAACTCTTGCAATTTTTGATGAGCAGTAGAGATTCTTATCAACGCTTTGATCGAAACCAAAACAAAAACAAAACCGAACACTCTAATGCCGGGCCTAATAGTCAGCCTAGTCAACGGTCGGGTGCTAAGTCGAGTTCATTCCCTGGTTGTTACAATTGTAAAGAAAGAGGTCACAGCTTTCTACATTGTCCTAAACCACTTATAAAATGCACAAAATGTCATAAACTAGGACATACAGTTGATAGCTGTGACGCGCAGCCACAAAACAATATTGTAAAACTCGGTGGCAATATTCCAAAAGCTATGTGTATCGATGTGACCAGTAAAGGTCACGATTTGCACCCGAACTCAAAGTTTATAAAGGATGTAAAAATTAACGGGACTTTACAACAAGCTTTTGTGGATTTTGGGAGCGAAGTCACGCTTATAAGGGAGTCAGTAGTGAGTGAATTAGGCTTGACCCACGATCATATATTAACCCTATTGAAAGGGTTTGGAAACGGTATAATAGAGTCGCCGGGAGGGTTGTTGCTTAATTTTGAGGTAGATGGCGTCAATGCTCAGGTTTCATGCAAGGTGGTGGGTGATGATTTGTTAGATAAATCCGTGCTCATAGGGCAGTCGTTCACTGAACAACCTCATATCATAGTTTATAAGGATGTAACTAGGCTACAATTTATCGATATTGGCAATGAATTGCCAACACCAGATCCAGATCTAACAGAGTCCTCGTTAAAGATTAGGGCAAAAGGATTGATAGAAGTCTTCGGTGCAGCATCAGTGAAGGCATGCATTGAACCTTCCACATGTGGCAGTGTTCTCGTGAAAAATGTCCTCGCTGGGAAACCAAACAAACAGTACTTTGTTTGTGGAGGTCTTTATCGCTCTGAAAATGGTCGGATCTATGTAACCGTTTTCCCGTGTTCGAACTCCTGCTGGATCGCTAGTAATTTAGTTTTATGTCGCGCAAAACGAGTAGAGATTGTTAGTAGGGTAGTTGTTGAACCACCAGAAATCCCTATGGCGATTGAGGGCGACTTCGATGAGAATATTATTAATGTCTGTGATAAAGTACCAGAGGACGTAAAACAAAGGTTGTTAGAGTTGCTTAGAAAATATCATCGTTGCTTCGCGTCTTCTCTTAGGGACTTAGGTTGTACCAACGCGACTGAAATGAATATAGAGTTAAACAGTGAACGCCCTGTCGTCTACCGGCCATATAGGTTATCGCATTATGAACGAGAAAAAGTACGGGCAATGGTGGAGGAGATGCTGGACGCTGGGATAATAAGAGAGTCGACCTCAGGGTATGCTAGTCCAATTCTACTTGTACGCAAGAAAGATGGTTCGTTTCGAATGTGTGTCGATTACCGTATGCTCAATTCTGTCACTGTAAAGGAGCGCTATCCTATGCCCATCATTGAAGACGAGATAGCACGACTCACTGGCCAGGCTTGTTTTATTTCACTCGACCTTACATCAGGTTATTACCAGGTGCCGATTTCGGAGCAGAGCAGACATCTTACCTCGTTTGTCACGCCAGACGGCCAGTACGAGTTTAACCGTATGCCGTTTGGTTTGGCGAATGCACCGGCTATATTTCAACGAATGATGAATTCGATATTAGGGTCGTCTCGGTTTAACAAGGCAACTGCGTATTTAGATGACGTCCTTATTTTTGGTAAGGATTTCAGTGAATGTCTGGAACGATTTGAGGAGGTATTGCAGGTTTTGGAGAAAGCAAATCTCACATTGAATCTATCAAAATGTGACTTTTTACGAGACAAAATCGACTATCTGGGTTATGAAATTAGTTCCGCGGGGGTTAGGCCAGGTGATAAGAAAATTGTTAGTGTCATGAATTTTCCACGACCTGAGAATGTTCATAATGTACGCCAGTTCCTGGGCCTCGCTAGTTATTTCCGCAAATTTATTCAAGATTTTGCCCGAATTGCCTTGCCTCTCAGTAAGTTGCTGAAAAAGGATGTCTCATGGTCATGGGGTGATAGTCAAGAGGAGGCTTTTGAAGTTTTGAAATCAAAGTTGGTTGATAGGCCCATTCTTGCAATCTATGATCCTGCAGCAGAGACAGAACTTCACACCGACGCAAGTAAGTTAGGTCTTGGAGGAATATTATTGCAACGGTCCGAAGGTGATGATGCTTTTCGTCCAGTAGCTTACTACAGTCGACAGACTTCTCCTGAGGAGAAGAATTTCCACTCATATGAACTCGAAACTCTGGCAGTAGTCTGCTCTTTGCGAAAGTTTAGGGTATATCTGCTAGGGAAGTCGTTCAAGATCATAACAGATTGTAGTGCTCTACGATCTACGTTCTCGAAAAGAGACCTGATTCCGAGGATAGCACGCTGGTGGCTTTTACTGCAAGAGTTCCAATGTTCAGTTGAGTACAGAACAGGATTAAAAATGGGCCATGTAGACGCGCTGTCTCGTAATCCAGTCGATAGTTCAGGGGAAAATCCCACCAATCAATTTTCTGTTATGTCAATCACTAGTGAGGATTGGTTACATACGCTTCAGCTTGGCGATACCGAACTATGTAGGATTAAGGACATTTTAAATAATAAACTTGATGAGAAGGAACTTAGATACATTACAGATAATTTCGTAGTCAAGGATAACAAATTATTTCGTTATTTAGATAATGATAAAAGTAACGTTCGTTGGGTAGTGCCAAAAGGTGCGAGGTGGCAAATCTGTCGGATGAACCATGACGATATTGGTCATTTTGGGGTGGAGAAGACCCTTGAAAGAATAAAAAAACATTATTGGTTTAGCAAAATGTCCAAGTTTGTAAAAAAATATGTGAGTTCATGTATTGAATGTGCATATGCGAAGAAAAAGGCTAATACGCACGAAGGTCTGCTCCATCCCATTGCGAAAATAGAAGTACCATTTCATACGGTACATGTTGACCACCTCGGTCCTTTCGTCAAGTCAAAGAGAGGTTACACTTACTTACTGGTAGTTGTAGAAGCTTTCACCAAATTCTGTTTTATCAAACCCGTCAGAAGTACTAATCATTTGAATGCCATTAGAGTTCTTGAAGATATATTTTTTACATTCAGGGTCCCTGATCGTCTTGTTAGTGATCGAGGTTCCTGCTTTACATCTCATGCTTTCAATCGATTCTGCCTAGATAAGGGAATAAGGCATATTTTAAATACAGTAGCCAGTCCAAGGTCGAACGGCCAGGTTGAACGTTACAACCGTACCATACTCAACTCCTTAAAAGCGATGACTGTTAAACACGGTGAAAAGGATTGGGATAGTCATTTAGGGAAAATTCAGTGGGGTCTAAACAACACTTTTCAGAAAACTACTGGTAGAACTCCGTCAGAGGTGTTATTTGGAACTAAAATGAGTAGTGAAATAAATCCCATTCTTAACGAAATTACCAAAGACTCACGTGAAAACTGTGAAATTACTGTTATTCGAGAAGAGGTCAAGAAAAGGATTGATAATGAACAGATTAAACAAAAGCAGATTTATGATAGAAATAGGGTACCAGCCCGGACCTATGTCGAAGGTGAACTTGTCAAAATTACTAAGACTTGTTTCAATAATGACGGGCAAAGTAAAAAGCTCATGCCCTCGTTTGTAGGGCCCTATCGCGTTACCTCAGTTTTAGGTAGGGATAGATATAAAATAGCACCGGTTCCAGGGTTGACCAGTATGCAAAACAAACGGCCTACCACCGTGGCAGCAGATCGTATGATGCCATGGATACATACGGCGGCACTAGAGGTGAATAATTCTGATACCAGTGGCACTGACGACGAAGACCCCATTGAACCATGATCTTACTATTTTATTGATTTTTTCCCAAGATCTATAGTGTATCCCATTGAGTTATAGAGACACTTAACTACAGATGCGTGTCTTTCATTGTTTCAGATCAAGCACGAGAATCGATCGGATCGTGACTTGATTCAACAATTAATGTCCTACTGACTGCCACAAGTAAATCGATCGTCTTGTAGGCATCAGTTAGGCCCCGAAGAATCGATCGTTCGGGTAGATCTAAGATGGGTACCGATTAATCGATCGTCGGTACCCAAAAGCAAAGTTTAATTGAAAGTGATAGAAAACATATATCGATCGCTGTTTTCTGATCAAATTCAAAGAGAAATTAACTGATCCGATGAATGTAATTCAGTAATTAGACTTCGAAATGATTACATGAATGTTTAAGTTGATTTGTATTTTACACTCCTTGATAGTAGTTGAGTGTTTATTTCAGATATATACTCCAATTGAGTGAAGCTATTGTGTTTATTTACATATATCTACTACTTTATTGAACTTGTACATCACTAAAATTAAATATTTATATTAATAAGCTTTTTTATAGAAATTGTCATTAATTTGTAAAGTCGTTTATGTGTCGTTCAGCTGAAATTTCTGGAAAATTGAATTATTATGTTATATAATTGAAATATATTATCAGTATTAGGAAGTAGATGTTTGTTCACTGTAGTAATAAGATTTTGTTTTATTTTTGTTGTGCTTATTTTTCATTGAAGTGTACAAATTAAATTGAAATTACTAATTACTGTAATTTGATAGTCAAATAATAAATAATTATGTAAAAACTGAGCATCCTGCCAGCGTTCCGATTGTTAGGGTTCCACCTGGTGTCGTGTCCGGGGACGCACACGATGTCAGGACGGTCGATTGTTAGGGTTTTGTGAATTTTAATTTTGTAGATCAATTTACTTAGTCGATTAACTTTTTAATACAGCTTTAATTTTAATATATTACGCTGGTAACTTTAATCTTTTAGTATATTTGTGGTCGTTCTGTGATTGGTTGACGCAAATTGGCGGGAACCAATCGGAGAAAACGCTTCTGCCCGCTTAAAAAAATGGGGGGGTTAAGGTGTGGAACGGAACGTTTGGCCGGTTGCGCAGCTCTCTTGGTTTTTGGGAATCAGCGCGATAGGTCGAAGACTAGAATTCCATTAGAATATCTTATAAGATCATTACTTCTAAGTGTCGATCATAAATTGTATCGTTATACAACAAGAAAAATATAAGACAGTTTCGTGTAATCCTTGCATCTTATTTAACTACATCCTGTTCCCGTTGGTGTTCGTCACACTTACCTAAAGCTGGTGATAGCATTATTGATTCATGCAGCCAGATAATTAGAAAAGTAGAAAAACTATTATGTGAAATATGGGGTCAAAAACCTGTAAAACAATATCTAGGTAAATCAAAGCAAAACACTAAAACGAGGCTATGAAGTTCAAGTATCAAGATCACCCATCGTAGTATACGCTCACCATAATTCATGTTCAGTGCCTCCCGAGAGTACCACATCGTATCGTGTTTGCAACGGATCAGTATCAAATAGTGCCTCTAAGCGGATAAAGTGACATTGTGCTTCAAGTATCAAAACGTTGCGAAAATGCGACATTGTTGTATCGTCCTTTTAGTGGGTCTGTGCTTTTTGCAGGGTAAGTAGTATTTCTTACAGCTTTTTCACACAAAATATTATAAAGATGTAAAGTTTGAGTTTATGGTCGAGAAGAAATACTTCTAGATAATTAATGTGAACAATTTGTTTTCAAAAATAACATAATATCAAATAACATAATTCCCAAAGGATTAGGCAGATATACCAATATGTAGATATACCTAGTATTTTACCCACACACATTTCGCTAGTTGTATTGTATTGTATAGCGTAAGTAAGGAGGGTTGAGGACCTCGTGGCTAAATAATAGCAGCCGGCTTGGTTCGATCTTTAGGTTAAGCCGCGCTTGCCTAGGTTGGTCTGTAGATGGGTGACCATCAGTTACATACCGAGTTTCCTCCGTGCCTCGGAAAGCACGTTAAGCCGTTGGTCCCGGCTGTCATTTGTAGATCTTTTACAGTCGTTACAGGTAGTCAGTGTTCCGAAAGTCTGACAACCAGTCTTACCAAGGGGTATCGCATTACCCAGTACTAACTAGGTTGTGGAGGTCAGATAGGCAGTCGCTCCATGTAAAATACTGATATTCAGCTGCATCTGGTTAGACTGGAAGCCGACCCCAACATAGTTGGGAAAAGGCTAGGCAGATGATGAGCGTAAGTAAGGCGAGTATTTTGCGTACGGTACCTACTGGGGATACCATCGGGTCCACCGCAGCTCCACGAGAGAGGCTAGCACACACGTCTTGTCTTCATTTCGCCAGTATTTAAGTCTCATGTACCTACCCACAGAACAGATACAGTTCCCGAAATCGTCTAGTGCCTAAGATACCTGACTCTCATCCAGGAGATTCGGATTCGACTCCCGGTACCAGAATACTCTTTTAGTCCGGTTAAGGATCAAAGAAGGTCCGGCAGTATAACAACTCAACAGAGAGTTGAATTGCGAGCGGCCCTATGTCGTAACATTGTAGAGACCAACTCACACTTGGCCGGTTTTTTCTTATAAAACCAGAGACAAGCTTTTTTTTTGTTCTATGCATATACCTAATGCGGTGGGCGTATATGGCTATCAAGGCACAAATCTAAACTCCGTGGCTGCTACTAAGAAATTCCTGTTAAAAAAAGCCTATAATAATTCGCCCGACCTTGGAATCGAACCCCAGGACCTTATGCTCAGCAATCGCTGATGCGACCACTAATTAATAAAAGAAATTGTGAACTAAATACTAATTTAGTTCGGTAACGCAAAATAGAAGATGCCGCGAAACGAAGACTAGAGCGACCTTGCTCAGGGGAGCCCGTCAGGGTCACTGCCTGCCGGATTTGAATTCGATTTTTTTATATTTTTAACATGAACAAAACATATCAATGACATTCAGATCTTATTCTAAAAGCATTAAATTCGGTATTTTGTGCAGGCTATGGCGCCTTTATAAAACACTAGCTTTCGCCCGCGGCTTCGCCTGCACTAAATTCGGGGTAACACAGTTCCCCTTTCCTGATTTGCAGGTCCCTTCTCTCTGTACTTTTCGCCCTAGCCCCTAATTTTTTGTAATAGCAATGCTTAGTTTTCCCTTTTCTTCCCTCTTTGCCCCTCATTTTTCGCTCATTTAAAAAAATAGCCTATGTCCGTCTCCAGGGTCCCAACTATCTCTGTACCAAACTTCATTAAAATCAGTTTTGCCATTTAGGCGTGAAGATGTAACAAACAAACAAACTCACTTTCGCTTTTATAATATAACTAGCTTTCGCCCGCGGCTTCGCCCGCGTTAAATTTGGGGTAACACAGTTCCCCTTGCGCCTTATTGATATGTAATAGCAACGCTAAGTTTTCCCTTTTCTTCCCTCTTTCTGCCTCACATCCCACTTTTTAAAAAGCCTATGTCCGGCTCCTGGTTCCCAACTATCTGTGTACCAAAATTCAGCACAATCGGTTTAGCCATTAAAGCGTGAAGAGGTAACAAAAAACACACTTTCGCTTTTATAATATTAAAGTAAGGAAGTAAGGATATTAGTAAAGATTTAACATCCGAAAAAAAGGGTCGCCTCGCAGGTCCCGATACTTTCTGTCTTCCTTTACAAGATATCACATATCAGTTCTCTGATAACTGTTTGCTTCCGTATTTTCTCAACAGAAGGTCAAAAACGTGGTTATGTGCTGTGATCAATGGCTACACATAGTTAAGTAGATTAAACAGCGTAACCAACATCATAATAATTATTATAAATGCGAAAATTTGTTTGTTTGGCTGAACCGTTCATCATGAAATTTTGCATAGTTATACCTTTCATCCAGAAAACGCTTACTGATCCCAAGAGAAATAACAATACTATTCTTATGATAGTAGATGGCACCACGTGTCTTTCGAATCGTGATAGAAAAAGCAAGCGGATAAAATCCGAGTTGATTGTCATAATTCTAAATAAGCGCCAGCGAAAAGCTTGTTTATTTGACGGGCCTGTTGGTCTAGTGGTCAGTGGCCCTGACTGCTGAGCCGGAGGTCGTGGGTTCGATTCCCACCCAGGACAAACTTTGTGTGATGAGCATGATTGTTTGTTCTGTGTCTGGGTGTGATTTATCTATAATATGTATGTATTTATAAATTATATAAGTATGTATATCAGTTGTCTGGTTACCATAACACAAGCTCTGCTTAGCTTGGGATCAGATAGCCGTGTGTGAGTTGTCCCAAGATATTTATTTTATTATTTATTTATTTATCATATATAACTACTTGGTGTAGTATACGGTTTTAACTTCAACTTGATACTTCCACGTGTTCCCGAGATAAAGGGTCTTGACAGACAGACGGACAACAAAGTGTTCCGTAATATGAAGTTGATCCTATAAGGGTTCCGTTTTTTTTTCTGTTTGAGGTGCAGAACCCTAAAAATAGCAAAATAAATCCAAAAAAAAAAAAAATGTTTTTTTTTCGATGTATTTTGCTATTTTATTTCATTGACTGATTGCCACTGCCATCCGGCCGGCCGTCGCTTAAAACCGTATATCATCAAATTGACACCACCAGCGAAAAATATACCATATCAATATCAAATCATTTATTATTTCATTTCAATTAGACCATTACAGTCACTTTTGAATGTCAAGAAACAGAATGAATCTACAGTCCCGGTCACAAAGCATAATAACAAGACGTACGGCGATGCGCCACCGTTACATGGTAGACATCCCACCCACACGCACTAAACGGTTTGGGAATACCTTCATTGTGCGTACTGCTAAGGAGTGGAATTCCCTGCCGGAGTCTGTATTTCCTGACAGCTATAACCTGGGGGTCTTCAAGTCAAGAGTGAATAGGTTATTTCTAGGTAAGCGTGCTTCATCGTCGACCACATCATCACTTACCATCAGGTGAGATAGTGGTCAAACGAGAACCTATCACTAATAAAAAAAAAAAAAACAAACCATGATTCCGAAAAATAATGGTCCTAAAATGGATCCCTGGCTAACGCCAGCTATGCTATTCTGAAACGTTCAATTGCGATCTCACGTCTGAATCCGCTGTGAACTCATGAGAAATCAACGTTTCGTATTCTGAAATTGAATGAATTCGACACTAGCGCCACCCGAGTGAGATCGTAAGCGGGAGGAATTACAACGGGTGAGATTTTGACGTTTGTCAATAGGATTTCGTATTCTTTCACACATTTTACCTGCTATCTCGAAAGTCATCTCGCACGTCAAACACGAATTCATCTGTCAAATGAAAAGTTACTATTTCTTGAGTGAAAACAAGTTTGTTGATTAAATTAATCAATCTAATAAGCTCCAAAAGAAAGGAATTTACATATACATACATTATTGATTGTCTTGCAGAGAAATTTAAATGGCTAGTATGAACTATAAACTAATATAGCGACCATAAAAAACTTCATAACCTCAGTATTTTCATCTATATCTAACTTTTGTAGATGTCTCGTTCTTTTTTGATACTGAGTTTGCTGAAAGAATCTGATAGCTTAGACATTGCTGCAAGCCGCCGCCAAGCCCAGAATATGTGAATGGTCAAGACTATGTGCATGTGTACAGACTTACATTACATAACATAACCTCTAATACCGGTGATTGCAAAAAAGGGAAGAAGTCTGACCAATACAATTAAGGTATATAAATGATTTATTAATTACTTTTAAGTTACTTAAAACCTGTTTGACTCATTTTCCTATTATGCTACAGACCTACCTATCACTGCGCCATTTTAATTTCTTGAAGGATATACAAATACTTAATGTGTTTAAAAAATGTTTTTTTTTTCAGCTACTCTCAACTCTGTCGTTTCTGGCTAATGGAAGCTATCAAAAAATATTAATTAAAAATGAAAATACTTTTCTCTTGCAAGCTTCAATATCATGCAGCATATATCAAATAGTTAATGTATTAAACCAACCTATAATAGCAAAAAATATACATAAGGTATCCATAAAATGCAGCTGAAAGATAAACATTAAAGGAATAGTAAGTATGTTTAATGTTCTATTAGATTCTTCTTTATAATAATATGATTTTAGATTATAGGCAGCCTAGGTACAAATCATCACTTTTAGAGCACCTTTGATCAGTATGTATGGCTTATTGTGCTGACCCAGTATCATTTGGTTTACATGTATTTTTAGTCACTGGTCTCCTTTACCAGTAAAATTTAAAAAAAAATAAAGCCATTATTTAGATGTACTAGTACTTATTTAAAATGTTTTTTTTTAGGTTTCATAAGAAAACTAACATAACCAGTGTTATAGAATGTATAGATACCACATTGGTTACTATGATAACACCTAAGGAGAATGAAGAAATATATTACTGTTGCAAAGGATATTATGCAAGAAATGTTCTATTGGTAAGTTCAGTCAAAGAAACACATGCTTAATTTTTTATCTGTTTATTTGGATATCAATCAGTGTAATCATCAAATTACTGTACATTTAAAAAACTTATAATTTATGTTATATAAAGATACCAGCACGAAAATAAACCAAATTTATTATTTTACTTTAAACAAAGTGAAAGTAATAAGTATTTATTTACTCTAATTTCAGATAACAGATGCAGATATAAATATAATACATTTGGATGCTTCATAAGGTGGATCATTTCCTCATCATAAGCAGCCTGGCACCTCAATTAAATATTCATCAATATCCTGAAACAAACAATTTTTAATGTCAAAACTTAGATAGTATTAAACCAATATAAATCATTGAGGTTGTTGTATTTGTCCGTTAAGTTTAAGCCCCTTCTGAAGCTCCCTGTGCATGGCAGTGTATGTATATATAATGTAAACACAATATGTACGTCATTGATCTCAGCTGTTGTTAGAAGATGACAATAATTAAGCAAAGTCAATGGGCTGCATCCCGCTTGAAAACACTGGCCTCTGCCTAGCCAGAAGCAGCATGGTGAAGTAAGCTTGAAGACTTGATATTTTTATAATACTTAAGTATATACAAATGACTCACTAGTGTATTTGTGCAACTGCCAAATACCTGAACATACCTGATAAGATTTTTTTTAATTAATAATTAACTTAAAAGAAAGACTGGGTCCGTAGATTCCAAAAAATAAGTGTGAGTTAGTTACAGAATGGGCTTATTAAATACCTTTATAAATAACATACATTAAATGGTTGTATTTATAAATGTGTGTCGCCTGTAGCAAAACCTTCACCACCAATAACATTTCTATGCGCTCTTCTATATTTGATAGCTTTGATGTGCCACCTTCAACCATTCCTAAACCTGTAGTATTTCCAAAAGCAGCGCGTGCAGCAGCATTCTTTTTCACTGCACTTGTTTTGTCAGACCAATACTGTAATGAGAAACAAAAATAATAATTATTTTACACTGCATGATAAGCAAAGACGCAAATAGCACAACACACAATGAAATATATGAAGTATACTATGTAAATAAGATAACTGAAATTATCAACTAACCTTAAATCATTTTTTTGCAGTCTTCACCGTTTTTCCACCCATACTGTTTAGTTTTACAGTTATTTGATCCCAGTCCTTATTAGCAGCCTGTTTGGCGCTTTGATTTTTGGAAAATCCCATTACCAAGCTAAGCTTCCTTTCTAAAAACTCTGGGAATTACGCTCGGCGCAGTCGGCACTGAAATAGGGAATTCATAATTAAATATGAATATACCGATACCGGCTGTTACTAATTACCTAAGAAATCGTACTTACTTCATTTTGTTAAACACTGCACTGAGAAAACTCGAGGAAATAAAATTAATACTTTGTAAACAAAAAACACTTAAGACGATTGACATTAATGACATTACGTGATGAGAGTTTTTTTTAATACAGAGGCATCTCATCGGACCACGAAGCAAGGGCGACAGCCCATTCAGCCTAGTTATTTCATTGTCGATCTCAAATAAGACTTGTAAATTTTAAAATGTGCAAAATAATACATTTGCATTGCATTTAAGGCCAGAATAAACTATAAACTATTAGTGTAGAGCGCAAATTCTGGTAATTTAGTGTGTCGATATAAATTTTAGCAAGACACAATTTAGCGTCACTCTATATTACCATAGAGAAATCTCACTTGAGTTTTCGGACCTCACTTCACTTCACTTGGCTTTGATCTTGTTTTGCGAATACGAAAACTTTGACAGGTGATGTGACAAGAGAAGTGTGTATGACTTTCGAGATGGCTTGCGAGGTGAGTTCTGAATTGAATCACTGTTTACAGAATAGCAGTGCAGATCGTGTAATCGCGAGTGATTTATGACTCCAAAACAAAACAACTGCCGTGGGGCTATTTTGAACTTTCGAATAAATTATTTGATTGATTATTAATTTCGCCAGCGACACGATGACATGTTAGTTGTAATATTATATTTAAGCTAGCTGTGCCCAGCGGGTTCACCCGTTGCTCAGTTAGGGGCATGCAAAATAGATGTTAGCCGATTTTCAGACCCTCCCAATATGTACCCAAAATTTCATAAGAATCGGTGGAGCGGTTTCGGAGGAGTACGGTAATTTTACGGTAGTAATTTTATATATAAGACTAGCTGTGCCCAGCGGTGTCACCCGCTGCCCACTTAGGGGTATGAAAAATAGATGTTGGCCGATTCTCAGACCTACATACCTGATATGTACACAAAGTTTCGTTTGAATCGGTCCAGCCGTTTCGGAGGAGTATGGGAACGAAAACTGTGACACAAGAATTTTATATATTAGATATATTTGAAAATAGAATTGCCTACTGCTTTTATAAGAATAAACCGGTCAAGTGCGAGTCGGGCCATATTTTTGACTGCGTATTACGACTTTAGAGGGTTGGTATTTTGACAACTCCAAGAGACTGCGAGTATGGTTTTAATTTTAACTCAATACCTCCACGCGTTCCCGAGATAAAGGGTCTTGAAAGACAGACAGACGGACGGACAACCAAGGGAAGGGAAAGGCACGATTGCGTTATTTCCTTTTGAGGTATAATCTATACTAATATTATAAAGCTGAAGAGTTTGTTTGTTTGAACGCGCTAATCTCAGGGACTACTGGTTGGAATTGGAAAATTCTTTTAGTGTTGGATAGTCCATTTCTTGAGGAAGGCTATAGGCTATATAACATCACGCTGCGACCAACAGGTGCTGAGCAGCGTGGGCGAAACCGCGGGGAACAGCTAGTTCTTACTAAATTGTTTGTTTGTTACGTCTTCGCGCCTAAATGGCTAAACCGATGATTGATGAATTTTGGTACAGAGGTAGTTGGGACCTTGGACGGAATATTTCTTTTTAAAAAATATTGAGATATGAGGGAGAAAGAGGGAAGAAAAGGGAAAAGCATTGCTATTACAAATCAATAAGGCGCAAGGGCAAAAGCTGCAGGTAGCAGGTCCCTGCAAATCAGGAAAGGGGAACTGTGTTACCTCGAATTTAACGCGAGCGAAGCCCCGGGCAAAAGCTAGTAGTATATAATCTTTTATTTCCAAGGGTTCAGAATAGCCCCCAAGTCTCAAATAGCCTCACTTTACGTTATGTATAATAATAAATAAAACTCGCAAGAAAACAGTTCAGTAGAGATACCATGATGCCTTAAAGCAAGACTGCTTCCAGTGTGAGATATAGAGAGAGATGGCGCTAGACATCCTGCATAGCTCTGTCTCTTTACCTCACTGCAATAAATACTACTTGACGTTATACAGTAGAGTAACAGTGCTGGAGTCCCTTTTTTTTCTGGTGGGATTTTAGCAAATAACTTTTCCCGCCTGGGCCGAGCGAAACGGACTTTTAATCACTAATCTTTACGTTCTGGGGCCGCGGTATCTTTGTCGAACAACCAGCAACGTGCTGGTGTCCCTTCCACCCTTTATTATAGAGGCAAAAGTTTGTGTGTATGTAAGTTTAAGCTTAAAAGGCTTTACGGATATGGGTGAAATTCGATAGGTCCCTGAATTAACATATAGTATAGGCTACCTAAATATTATACATATTACAACAAGCAGATACCCTGCAATAAATGGGTCGGTAATGAAAAGCACACGAAGATAATCACAAGGACTTTTACTTTCTGAAGAAAGCTTACGACTTTCTCGGTTTACTTCTCAAGCACACTGAAATTAACAACCTCTCGTGTTATTAACGACGTGAAAACTCGCGTGTATGTAATTTTATGACCTAAGTTATGGCTTAGAAGTCTCCGCCGCCGACTGGTTATAATTACAAATTAGATTAAGAATATAGTACCTATTTATTTTGTTTGTGGTACGCATACCAACGAGTTACCTCCATGAGTACATGAGTCCTTCCAGTTGGTATTGGAAGATTTTTGGCCTTAGGATGCGGTGTTCCGTCGCTTCAAACAGACACACAAGAGCATCGTGCAATTGAAGTGCTACTAACATAACTTTGCAAAAAAAAAAAAACGAATGTCATGAGCCTATATTGTCCTTATTCAGGGCATAGGCACAAAAACATTAAAATAAAAAAATAGTAGCAGTTCTTTTATTATCATAAGTAGATAAACTTAGTTCTTATGGTGAGATAGGATAGTTTGTGCATGATAATTAATCATTTCTCCGAGTAATAGCTTCGTCGAGTTGTCCAAAACTCCAACCCAACTCTTTAAAGCGAATACTCAAAGTAACATCAACTACAAGGCTTTTGAGCTTCTCGTTTCTGTGTTCTTTTCTCAAAAGACCATTATCATAAAGTACTCTACATTTTGGAAATGATGAGTGGTACCTGTAGGGTAGTCTAGGTTTCTGGCCTTTAAAAGATACTTAAAAGAGAGATACTTTAAAATATTTGACCTGACGTCCTCAGGCTCCATGAAATGATGACCTACGGATTGTCGCTGGTGGCAACTGGATGGAGATGTCGAAAATCAGTTAAATCTGCAGTACTTCCACAAGTGCCTTGTGACCAGGACTGTAGCTTCATCATTTCGTTTCTTGACGTTCAAAAAAGCCTGTAATGGTCTAATGAAATAAATGCTTTGAGTTTAAGTTTGAAATGGCATAATTGGAGAGGCCTACGACCAGCTGTGGACTGTTGTAGGCTGATGAATTGATGATGTCTACACTGTATTGTAGATATTAGACCTTACACAACCTTTTGTATTACTTTTCAGCGCATGCCCAGTACTACAACTACAACATACTAACCCGAGTAATCCAAGGCATCCCAACGAATATTGACCGCTACCCCATACTCGCCCAACTCCTGCTGGACGCGTGGGGGAACCAAGACTTCGTGCAGCACTGCGCAGGAGTCATTCTGACGTCTCGACATGTACTGTCTGCGGCGCATTGTTTTCAATATAATGAAAATACTGGCAGGAAGTAAGAGATGCATTTGTTTTTTTTTTGTTCTCGTTGGTCAAATGTGAAGAGATGAAGTCTAGATTTAACCGTATAGTTCGGTACGGACCCCTTCGGGGGCTCGACATTCAAACCTCCACTGGCTCGGTACTGGCCCCGAAAGGGGTCGGACATTTAAGTCATATGACCTCCTCATTATTTTTGAAAATATTTTATTTTCTGGTTAATAAATAATATGGGTGTGCATTCATTAAGATAGTAGAATAAAAATCTCATATGTAAACGTCATTAGAAGTTCTTTAATTATTGAGTAAGTTTCTTAATTAAGTCTTATAAAATCCTAATGTGTAAATTACGATCATCGCCATGTTGATGGCAGTGTAGGTCGACGCTAAAAATCATAAAAAAGTAGGTTTTCGGATATTTAAACTCCATATTATTGGGCATGATTAACGTGTCCTTTTATTACGTGAAGAAATCATTCGTAATTGAACTCATATTAGCAGTGGTAATGATACATTTTGAAATCTAAAGTCGAAGTATCGCGCCAATCGTGCTTGTTTACATTTTTCATTCCACATTATATCACACGGACGCGAATAGATTCTATAACAAATGAGACAAATATCATTGCAAATATTATAAATAACATGAACATGCCCAGATCTTATCGTAATTTGCAATAATAGGACCAATAACACGTAATATTCATAACCACTGCTAAATTCACTTTCGAAAATGACGTCCATTTCTTTTTTTTTATTTTTGTGATGTGTAAATGCGATTATTTCAATCGATTATTTTTTTGTAAATCAATCAACTCGAATTATTAAAATAGGGAATATCAGAAATTGATAGATGAAAATAAGAATAATTTTGTAATACGTGTAAAATACTATAAATATTAATAATAATATTTTTTACGCCACTAAAACCGACTCAACAACAAACAGTAGAATCTGATCTATGGCTAAATTCGCGCCAATTTTATTTTCAGATAAAAAATCAAATAAGGAATGCGCTCGCTGTTCGAATTTACATTAAAATGTTTATTTGCTATTTTATTAATAATTTGGTTTTGTACCTACTATTTGAATGTGAATTGAAAATAGAAATTAATAAGGTTGAATATAGAACGATCTTATTATGATCTTGGTAGGCACAGTAAAAAAAATCAGCCAAGATAAATTATATTTGTTCGACAAAATTGTTTGTAGTATGGTTGGATTAGTTATTTGGAAAGCGTTTTCATTCTTTCCTAAATCATGGCTAAGTGTTCTTGGAGTGGAAGCCTTGGGGTAAAAATGGTCTAGAGGGAAACCACAATTGAGATGCAAAAAAAAAACCCCGGTACACCAAGAAAACTCCAGGTTCAAAATAGGTTCATTTTGTACCTGGATTTTTCTTGATGTCGTGTACCGGAGTTTTTTTTTGGGGTGGGAAATCATCTCATCAAATAACTTCCCCCGCTCCAGGCGAAGCGGGGGGGAGTGTCAGACTTTTACTGACTAATGTCCACCGATCGAGGTTCCTTCTTTTACTCGGGGCTGAGGTATCTCTTTCGAACAACCCGCGATCTCGGCAGGACCCTACTGGGGTTGCGGCTCTGACGCTCCGCCTAGAGCGGGGAAAGTGAGGTGCCACGGCATCCTCACCTACCACCTGACGCAGATCCTCACCGGGCACGAAGGTTTCGGGACGTTCCTGCACATCATCGGGCGGGAAGAATCACCCAGGTGTCACCTATGTGACTATCGCCCGGAGGACACGTTGGAGTACACAGGCAGTCTGCTCTTTTGAGTGGAGCACCGCTCTGCCCTGGAGGAGATGGTGATGTTTGAAGGAGAGAACCTCAAACCAAGCCAGCCACCGCGGGAGACGCTACAGGGATCGGGCGCCGCGAGACGACAACGAGTTTTTGTTAAAAGTTTAACAGGAGCGGATATTTGATGATTTCCAATCCAAGTGGCGCAAGACCGATATAAATAAGTTCCTGAGAAGTTTATGAGAAGGCCTCTTTTAAATTCCTAAAGAAGTCCTTAAATTCCAAAAAATAGAGATACACTATTTAAAAATACTTTTTAGGCTTCCGTACTTCATAATAAATAACACAACCCAAATATCAAATCTGTGGGCCCTTGAAGCTGTGAAAAAAACAACCCTCCAAGTCTACGTAGAGAAAAGATATGAACGTTTATGTCGTCAGTTTGTACGGAACCCTTGGTGCGTGAGTCCGACTCGCATTTGGCCGGTCTATTTTTAATAGGCTAAATCGCTGACTGCAACGCAAAGGTCTCCTTATTAGCATGACCTACAAAATTGGTTACCGCGAAACCGTTTGACAGCAAATGTGAAGACCACATTTTGGCGCATAACAAAATAATGAAACCTTAAAACAAAAAAGCACGAGACAAAATGCTGTTGTCTTTTTTTTCTAATCGATATCATAGATATTTATACAACTATAATATCTATACTAGAGTAATATGCCACCTCCATAGGTAAATTCCTCAATGGTCCCAAAACTTTTTTGAAAGTTTACTCTATTACGATTATCGATAATGTTGAATGCAACTTTTTAATCGTAATGATGAAACTTAGTTTTACGGTCAGCACTAAGAAATATCATATTGCAACATATTTTGTAGTATTTTTTGTCGAGATTTGTATCGTGTTTTTTTATTAATTTATATGTAAAATGGCAAAAATAAGAATGCAGATGGAATGTCACTGTTTTTATTTTGTATTTCCGATTTTATTATCAAAGGGTTATCTTATGTATGTGCATTATTTCCAGCGTTTTTAAAGTACCTAATTTATGGAAGGGTATAGTAATATGTATTTTACACACATTTTACAATAGATCGACGCTGTTTTATCGACCATAGGAGGTTTTTGGAAATATAAATCTCAAACTTATCGTATGAAACAGCCGCTGTGACTTATTTTTAAGAACAAAATTGAATGCTGTAAATTGATGAAAATTCTTGAATTTCATGACAATTCGCGTCACCCCACCGATTCAGCTGATGTGTCATGTGTCAAAATCCTGTCGTGCAGAGTGGTTAACCTGTGGTTTTCATCCACGCATTAGTTCATTGAGACAACTCACAGATTTCAGGGAAGCAGTGTCTTTTAATCAACTTTAAATTATGAGATGCTCTTTTATCGACTTTTTTTCTAAAGTTTTAAGGTTAAAGGTTCATTGGGAAAAATTGACAGTTTCGGGTAGCTTGACCTGCAGGCGTCTTTACTTAATTGCATAATCGTCATTTGTTTAATAAAATAACCTAAACTTAAACATGTTTACCTATTAATTACAGTTACACACATCCCAAATATTGGAAGATTCGCGTTGGATCAACATACCGGACTGAAGGAGGGACCCTTCACAATTTGAAAACCATAATTCCGCATAAAAACTTCGACAATTACTTTTACACACACGACATCGCCATCGTTGTGGTTTCAAGGCAATTCTCGTTCAACAGCAATGTGAAACAAGGAACAATAATCAAGCAAGGAGTCGAAATCAAGTCTGATTCTCTTTGTACCCTGGTTGGTTGGGGAGTTTTGGAGGTTTGTATTTAATTTTCTACTAGCTTTTGCCCACGGCTTCGCTCGCGTTAAATTCGGGGTAACACAGTTCCCCTTTCCTGATTTGTAGGCACCTGCTAGCTATAGTTTCTGCCCTTGCGCCTTATTTATTGTAATAGCAAAGCTAAGTTTTCCCTTTTCTTCTCTCTTTCTCCCTCATTTCTCACTTAAAAAGGAAAATTAGCCAGATATTTTGAAGATAAATTGCAACAGTCGCCATAGACAACGCAGAACGGACAGGAGAGGGCCAATCTTTTTCTTCGGGACTACAATACGAAATGGGCTTACTGCATTAAAATTAAGTATTTAACTAATATTTTTATCATAGGGCAATAGCAGCAACAGTTCTACGACTTCCGGAGCGAGCCCCGAACGTCAGGTGTGTTAAACAGGTCAACTTTGCCTCACCAAGCTTAGTAGCCAGGCTTTTTCGTCACCCATTCAAAAATGCTTTATTGCACATCATGGGAAAATAGTTTAATCATTGGTTTATTGCCATCATTGAAAAATCGTAAAACACGTGGCCCACATCACATCGTTCAACAACACGCTAAGAATTCTGCCGAGCAAAAGCAAAACATAATCGCCTTTTCTCTATGAAAAGGAGTTTGGCTCCTGTAATGATCATTAATTGAAATAACAAAATAATTTGTTCCAGCCTGATGGCCCACAGCCAGAACATCTACAGCACACAAATCTTTACACCATAGACCAAAAGATATGTGCCATGCGATACAACACTATTGGTGCAGTGATTCAAGACTCCATGATGTGTGCCGGGCGTGTGGATGCTGGAGGCCCAGATGGATGCTTTGGAGATTCAGGAGGACCTCTGTTATACAAAGGCCTGGTAGTAGGCATCGTTTCCTTCGGATATTCCTGTGGACATCGCTATTTTCCAGGCGTTTATACGAAAGTTTCGCATTACACAAACTGGGTTTTAAAAACTGTTAGTTCTAATAAATGAGCTTTTTGTTTTATTTGTATAATTTAATTTGAATGCCTTTCTATCACAGCTCGTGGTGGATGTCGTTTGCTGTAATTAATTTGGGGGTCTAAAATAAGTGGAATCATAATTGGTTATTAAAATGAATTACGTAAACGGAACAATATTTTCTGACCCTCGTTGCGGGAGGAGAAGTAAACGCATAGCAACCACTTATTAAAGAATACATACTTTGACCAATTTGTTTTAGAATTGACAAAAATATATACCTACCTTCAAAGTGAAGTGTCACATCAAGCTTATACATTTCCAGTATAACATGGCCGGGCTATTTACAAATTTCCCTTAAAATAAGAAACTGGTATTGTATGACTTGATGTGTCGTAATAAGAACATATACCTACTTACTTCACCAATTTCTCTATCATCGACAGTCAAAGAGATCCTTTTCCATTCGAAGACCGAAGACGTATCAAGGTGAATAAAAAAAGGCCAAAGGAACAAAGTAGGTATCCGATTCTTATAGTGATTAAGGAAACAATTTTTTCCACGCCTGTAGAACAAAAATAGAAAATTAAAAAAAAATTGTGGCTGATTTTTCTAAGATTACTCAAAAAACCCGAAAACTACTAAATTTTAAAGTTCATATCCAAAAACTAGACACTTGGAGCTACAATTTTTTTTTTTTGTTTCCCATACGATCATTTCACTCGAACTACCCCCACACCGTCTACTAGTTTTCGAAATAGTCGTATTTAAAAAAACATAAAACTGCCACCAGACACAATCTACTTAAAAGTAAAAATGAATGGGACTCATTCTTATTTCTTATTGCAAGTGTTGCAACACCGCAATAATCTGTCAATGCAATGTCACTGTCTTATTGTTTTCGCAGTCACAAAGATTTATCGATTTTTGCTTCGAATAATTTAACGTAAATACGTTAAATTTTGTAAAACTAACAATCTCACAAAACATATAATGGGCAAAAAAGGTATTGTACCATTTGTGAAAGACTTTTACTACGATCCTTTCAAGTGGTAAGTAAAATTGTTATAGGTACCTATAACCTCTTTTGAAAATGTGGTATTCCGCGGTGTTTTGTTTTGTAACATTAATGATTGCGTAAATTCCGTCCATCAATTCAACACTTCATCATTGCAGGACTTAAAATTGTTGTGTAAGTTTTACCAATATATACTTTACTGATGGAGCACACTGTTAATCGAAGTTGACAAATTTTAACACATTTTAAAACTGAATATTACAATTCTTCAAAAAGTCAAGATATGACTAACTTATTATATTTCAGAAAGCCAATCATGTTATTGACAAAAACATTTATTTTACTTTAGTAGTGTTAATTAGGAAAAGCAATACATTGTTTCTCATTCAAGGTCAATTGTATGTGTATTTTTCAGTGTAAGGGTCTGGTCGGTATTATTTATACTCTATGAATAATAAATATAATATGAATAAACCTTATATATGCTCAGCTCAGGGCACAAAATTCAAACTATTCATTAAACCTTTTGGAGATCCATTGTCACATATAATATGTGAAGCGCCTTGGATGCCGATAACACAAATTTTGGTAAAAATGACTTCCTCTGCATGGAGAGCATAAGCTCTGGTGATCAAAAGGGTTAATGTAGCTGAACAGCAGCGGTTTCACCTGCACATCTGCAATTCTGCTCCTAAATGCTATAGTGTGATGATACAACCTTCCTCAAAACTTGCTGAATAAGACACTGATGCACAAACAGTATAATTGCTACATCTAGAACCCGCCTCCGACATATTATGTGATTAACCATCCTCAAATCTTGCGCTATAATGCAGGATGTAAGAGACACCGATGCACAGTTAAAATGTATTTGCTATATCATTCTGAACTCTCATGTGGAATGCTTCATAATTAATTAAAAAAGACAATGACACACTACTATACTACACTACACTACTACACTTTCAGTGGTAAATAATCATATCTATTTATGTATGTATTACAATACCATTTCATATGTAGTGTTTAACTCAAGAATGCTTGTTACTAATTTGCTGAATCCATGTGTATGATTCTCTAGCAAATAACATCATAATGTCGAAATTGCCAAAACTGTACTAACGGGTGTTTGGACCTTGACAACAACTTGTAGATTACCACTATTAATGTTTTTTTTTATGGTTCCTTACCTCAATAGAAAAAAAATTGACCCGATATAGCATCACTTTGTGGACTGTCTATTAAAACACTTTGGGAAAAGCATGGAGGAATTATGTTTAAAAAAAAAACAGACACAAATCTATGGTCCCTTGAGTTGTGAAAAAATCAACCCTTTGAGTCTATGCAGACAAAACATGAGAGTTGTAGGGAACACTCGGTGCGCAAATCAAATCATTTATTCTTTGCAAACATGGGTAATTTGTACATAGATGTTTTCATATTATATAGTTCTAAATATTTTACTGTCGCATAGGCATGCCAATAATATTCAAAGCTAAATTAATGACATAATTATAAAAATAAGTCCGATTCACACTGGGCCAGTACATTTTCATGTTGTTGTTGTACATAAATACTATGTATTTTATTTGTAATTAATCTGATATTGAGTCCAACCAGTTAAGTTTATCATTTATGACACAGTTATCTGAAAGTGTTCTATAAACATTCAACTTACAAAACTCTCATAAGAATGTAGTGGGAGCAAAAAAATTCAATATCCTATTGGAACCTTGTATAAAAAGGTGGGTGGGTCAGAATGGTTGCAATTGAATAGACTAGCATTTGCCCGCGGCTTCGCTCGCGTTAAATTCGCGGTAACACAGTTTCCCTTTCCTGATTTGCTCGTACCTGCTACCTGTAGTTTTTGCCCTTGCGCCTTGTTTATTGTAATAGCAAAACTGTGTTTTCATTTTTCTTCCCTCATTCGCCCACATTTCTCACTAAAAAAAAAAATTGCCTATGTCTGTCTCCAGGGTCCCAACTATCTCAGTACCAAATCTCATCAAAATCGGCTTTGCCATTTAGGCGCGAAGGCGTAACAAACAAACTCACTTTCGCTTTTATAATATTAAGTTAGGCTTATATTAATTTATTTAGGTAATTTACACCTGTTGTCACTTGTATAATACTTTGATTTGATACCTACATTTCAATATATCAAAAATAAAAGACTACAATATGTTATAAGTTTTTGTTAGTAGTGTTTTCCAAAATAGCTATATGTTGCTTTGATAGTTTTAATTATTTAAACAATAAATCAAAATTAAAGTGCCTCTCAAAAATCGATTTCAAAATAAAACAAACACCAAAGACCAAAAAGTTTAACAAAAATAAAAACGCTTTAGTAACTTATTTTTTATCTGTACATAATGTTTATTTTTTTAATCTGCAGGTCACTTGTGAAGAGCGTGGGTATATTCGCAGTCGGCGTCGTGATCGCGAGCGAGTGCTCCGGCCTGGAAATAATGCCCGCGATGCCGCAATAGACAAAACAATATTCCCATAAATTCTATTCTAATAAGTTTTAAAAATGTTAAATTATTTATTGTTGTTTTCGCTCCTTGGGGTCAGTGTTTGTCAACAAAGGAAGCCTAATATTGTCTTGATATTGACGGACGATCAAGATGTAGTGTTGGGTGGAATGGTTAGTAGTGCAGTGATAGTAATGTGCAAATAAATGGATTAGGAAAAATGTGTTGTTTTATTTGTTTTTTATTTCAGACGCCAATGAAGAATGTGCAACGGTTTATCGGGAGCCAAGGCGTCACTTTCACGAATTCGGTGAGTTTTATGAGAAAATTAGAACCACCATAGTGCACTATGACATAGTATCACGCCTCTAATGCTCGAAAGGCAAGGCACATGTTAACAGCTTGCGAAATGTTTTGTAACCACATTTCAAACTAACTACTCATCTATACTAACATTATAAAGCTGAAGAGTTTGTTGGTTTGAACGCGCTAATCTCAGGGACTACTGGTTGGAATTGGAAAATTCTTTTAGTGTTGGATAGTCCATTTCTTGAGGAAGGCTATAGGCTATATAACATCACGCTACGACCAACAGGTGCTGAGCAGCGTGGGTGAAACCGCGGGGAACAGCTTGTCTATACTAATATTATAAAGCTGAAGAGTTTGTTTGTTTGTTTGTTTGAACGCGCTAATCTCAGGGACTACTGGTTGGAATTGGAAAATTCTTTTAGTGTTGGATAGTCCATTTCTTGAGGCATTTTCATTTCTATAGGCTATATAACATCACGCTACGACCAACAGGTGCTGAGCAGCGCGGGTGAAACCGTGGGGAACAGCTAGTTCATCTATAGTAGAACTAGCTTCCGGCCGCGACTTCGTCCGCGTGGCATAGGTAGTTATTTTGGGCAAACGCTAACTATAACCCGCGTGATGATCGAAAAAAAAATCTTTTTCTTCCCTCTCACTTTCTCAATCCTTTTCTCACTCTTTTTAGCCTCGGAAAAAATGGGTTTGGGCATTTTGCCGTAAAGACGTAACAAATAAACAAACTCACTTTCGGTTTTTTATAAAAGTATTTTCATTTTGGGGTGGGAAATCATCAATTAACTTCCCCCGCTGGGTGGAGTGGGGGGGAGTGTCAGACTTGTACTGACTAAAACCCACCCATGTTCCTTCTATTGCTCTTTACGTTCCGGGGCCGCGGTATCTCTTTCGAACAACCCGCAACATATTAGTAAGGATTACGATAAAATGAATAGACAATAGAGCAATATATATCATAATGTGGAAGTTAAAATAACTATCTTATGTCAAATAAAATTTATCTTTACTTATGTACTAACTGTCCATATTGACTGAACTGTCTGACTTCTATCATCAGCTGCACCAATTGTGTCAACTTAACATACTATAGTAAGGCTTTGCCTTGTTTGTAAAGTTGGTTTCACTGAGGATTGGGTGTCATTCACCTATGTGGCATTTATTAAAATGTTAAAAGACGCGTAGAAGACTTCAAACTATATTTTAGATCAGCATTTAATTGCAAAGCTCTCTTTTTTTGGTGTGGCAGTATTTGCGTCTTTGTGCCAATTTCGGGTAGCTTTTTTCTTCTACCATTTTTCTATTCTTTATTTAAACAACTTGAGTATTCGAACGTCATTGCTAACCAGCCTGTACGCTTTATGGTTTGTTAAAAGATCAACCTCTTATACTTTATTAAATTACTTACCGGTACTCATATTTAAAGTTATAAACAGCTGTAAATAAGTTATGGGGGTCACCTCTTTTGAGACATTCAGGGAGTTGATCCATGACCCACCTATGTTATTGCTAGGAGGTAAGCCTTACAGAAACTGATGGATATTTTCCAAAAATCAGTAGATGTAATAAACAATGTATTAATTTAATTTGAAAGGTTTATCGGTTTCAAAGAGAACTTCAACATCTTTCGAACCTGTTTAGGACTTATTTTGTTTGTTGACTGTACCTACTAATACAGGCTAGGTGTAGGGTTACCATGACGTATTAAAATGCAATACTGGACAAACCTATATAGCTGTCTCTTTTTGTCACTGGAATAAGTAGGTACTGCTTAAATTTTGCGTTTAGCGCGTGCCCTGGATGCCAACGCCACAAATATGTGATAGAATAGAATAATATTTATTTGTGTAAAAAAAATAGTAAATACTTACATAAGGTCTTATAGTTAGAGTTGTGAACTTACATGTACTATATAATGACATAAAAATATGAAACTAATTGAGTATGAGTAATAAAATACAAACATAAAATAAAACTTAGTAAGTAGGTACCTAAGTATCCATATTATCTATTAATTACCTACTTACTTTTTTTATCAAGAAATTCTTTTACACTATAGAAACAATTGTCTACTGGCCAGTAAGGCATTTTTATGTACCTATATAGATAAAAATGTAGGTAAAATGAGTTCCTCACCGTTGAGGGCGGGCGCGTGCTTGTAAATGCTGTGGCGACCAAAAAAGTTCCTTACAAGATCGAAAATTCTAATATCAGTTTTCCTGACCAGAGAAATTCTACTAAAACTTAGTATACATACTTGTTTTACGGATGTCAATGAACCAAGTGATTCAATTGTTTGCCTCCACGGAATCTTTGTCAGCACCGGACGTGAACACAATAATATGGATCGATCATCTTACCTTTAGAAATAGCCGCGATTTCAAGACTCGTATCCACTAGGCAACATTTTATGCGCTACACGTGACGCTCTATAAGTTAGGCAACGTTGCACAACTATAGTCCTCCAGACCGTTTTCGGCTACGGTAGGCCAATGGTCAGAAGAGCCATCTACGCGAAAGTGTAGTTGAGCAGGCATGTGTTCGCAGGCACAGGTACACTCTCTGTTCCCTCCCCCTCATAGTCCGATGGGACGGCATGCGGCAGTCCGACACGACCGGATGGAGATAAGGCGCAAGATCAACGGTTTAACGTGCTTTCGTTGAAAACTGTGAAATTCTTAATGAAAAATCCAATATCACTGCCCGAACCCAGGACTACGTGCTAAGCAGTCGCGCTTGTGACCGTGAGACGAATGGAGCAGCATAACTAGGTACTAAGCTGGTCCGCAACATGACTCGAGACTTGTTAGTTAAGGATCATGGGTTGCCAAGTAGGTATAGACGCGAACTGCCGGGATTGCAGGTTGTTCGAAAGAGATACCGTGGCCTTGGAACGTAAAGGGCGATATACGAAACATGGGTGGGTTTTAGTCAGTACAAGTCTAACACTCCCCCCCGCTTCGTCCAGTGCGCGGGAAGTTATGTGATTTTTACCCGAAAAAAAAATGCGTGGCTGTGTTTTGGAGGGTCCTCTTAGACTAATTCCGTTCCATTCAAATATTCAATGATGCTTACTTAACTTTAAAGTGTAAAAATAAAGGGGAACATTTTAATCTCATTACAGTCTGTGAAATGTCTGCTGTATTCGTTGCGGTCATCGACCGTAACAAACAAAGAGGATTGTTTGCTTCACGACAGAACATCCATCAGTCGCGTTGTGTTTGTACAATCGGCAGCAACTAGTGCATAATTATAAGCATTGTCATCCACTTTGGTAGAAAACAGGCGCCTTGTGGAGTGTATGGCTGTATCAACCACTAAGCCTCTTGCGGCTTAGTATATTTTTGTTAAGTTCAAACCCTTACTAATATTATAAAAGCCAAAGTGAGTTTGTTTGTTTGTTACGTCTCCACGCCTAAATGGCTAAGCCAATTTTGGTAGGTACAGATATAGTTGGGACCATGGAAATGGAAATAGACCTAGTAGAAAAGGTACCTACTGATTTATTGCCATCAACTGTGCACAAATTCAGACTCCGTAACTGCTACAGGTACCTGCTACCTGTAGTTTTTGCCCTTGCGCCTTATTTATTGTAATCGCAAAGCTAGCTTTTCCCTTTTCTGTCCTCTTTCTCCCTCATTTGTAACTTAAAAAAAATAGCAGATGAGTCCGTCTCCGGGGTCCCAACTATCTCTGTACCAAAATTCATCATAATCGGTTTTGTCATTTAGGCGTAAGTAAAGACGTAACAAACAATCAAACTCACTTTCGCTTTTATAATATTAGTAGGAATGGTGTAAAAGCATCCTTCAGAAAGACGTCAACCAAGTATTACTTACTGCACAAAAATATAAAAATAAGCGAGAAATACTGCTCAGAAATTATTGCCAGGAAACAACTTTTTTAATGGCGCGAAATATCAATTGACGCTATCGCTCAATGTAACATACTCAAAACGTTTCACTGATAGTATAGAGGTCAGGGACGTGTTAAAAGTTACTACTTTTGACCTCCGTAACTAGGTGTTTATTGTAGGGTTGGGAAATCATAAATAACTTCCTCCGCGGAGGAAGTATGTTGTGTAGTGTCAGACTTGTACTGACTAAAACCCACCCATGTTCCTTTTATTGCCCTTTACGTTCCGGGGCCGCGGTATCTTTCGAATAACCCGCAACCCCGGAATTGGAAGGTATGGTCCAGAATAAAGAAAAACTGGCTTTCAATACACTACCTCGAAAACTGGCCCTAATTGCACCACGATTAGGTTCAACATGGAATGTATTTCACACACGTATTTATTTCTTATTTATCACAACAAGGGCTTTAATTTTTCTGTATCATCACGGATAACAATAAACAATTGCTCAAATCCTCGACTGTTGGTCTTGTGGGCGACGCGCCTAAGGCCGGCAGTAATTTTTTTAGAGCAGTAAATGTTCTGGGTTCTATAACACTCTCGTCTGGCGGCTCGTGCCTTAAATCCGTCTTGTCTGCAATTACGAAGTTTCCTGATTTGAATCAAATTGACTGTGCAGACTTAGAGAGTTGCTTTTTGATAGCTCTAAGGGACCACAGACTTGAGTTGACTTGAGGTTTTAATTTCAACTCGGTACTTCCATGTGACTAAAAGAGTGATGGATCTGAATGTTGATGGACGGAGAGCGAGAGGAATCCCAAAGAAAAGATGGATGGATTGTGTAAGGAATGATATGAAGGAGTAAATGATGCCATGACGTCTGATAGGGGAGAATGGAAGAAGAAAACGTGTTGCACCGACCCCAAATAAAATGGGACAAGGGCAGGAAAATGATGATGCCTTCCACGCGATCCGGAGAGAAAGGGTCTTGACAGAAAGATAGACGAAGAACAAAGTGATCCTTATAAATATGTTTTTATCTGTAATTAAAATATTTATTTAAGTATGTGTTCCGTTCTGCGTCCGTGACACCACTAACTGGCCCTGTCAGAATACCAGCGCTGTGTTATTTTTATCCTAAAATACAGCTTATGCTGAGACATGGGACCTTTTTGGCCTCGCACAGACAATAACCTTGTCTGAACTATTTTATTTCATTTTGTTACAGTTTTACTTGTTTTGTGCGAGTCCCAAATAAAAGTTTCTCTTTCTTTCTTATAAGGATTTTTTCCCTAAAAACGGCTCCGTTTTAACCTCCCCTTCTCCCATTGCAGTACGTAACCTCCCCGATATGCTGTCCAAGCCGCGCCAGCCTCCTTACGGGACTGTATCAACACAACCACTACACCATAGACAATAGCTTGCGAGGTGGCTGCTACGGGACCCACTGGCGAGAAAACTTGCAGAATAACACCTTTGCGACGGCGCTGAAGGACGCTGGGTACAAGACTTTCTATGCTGGGAAGTATTTGAATGAGGTTAGTAATGCGAACGGGTTCCAAAATGGCAGCTTAAACAGAAACACGATGGTATAATAATATGAATTACATTACCATTCGATAAAAATGGTCACAAAGTGACAATTCACAATATTTACTGCGTCTGTGACTATTTTAAGAATTTTAACGTACCTATTTCATATTAAATTATCCTACTAGCTGGCGCCCGCGGCTTCGCCCGCGTGTTATTGGAAAAAAAGTATCAGTCTTATGTGATATTCCAGACTTTAATCTACCTATGTGCCGCCGTTCAGCACAAACAATTATAATATTAAGTAGGAGTATGATCTGCTACAGCGGCCATATTAAATCCACAGTTTAAGTAAAAGCGCGAGAAAATACCGCGAAACTTTTTTTTTTCTAAAGTTTATATTTTTGACTAAAATATGTTACGCGATCGTAACGCGTAGGTATGCGTTTTCTTAATTATAATTATTAAAAACAACCAATGCAACTGTTTAAGTTTTAATATAAAAGATAAATGGTCTCGCTCTGAACCTGAAAAAGACTCACTTCATGCGCTTTGTGCTGTCAGGACGGTCATCGCGACCACTGGCGGTATCTGCGGGTGGAGTGGCTTTAGTTCAGGTGAAGACATTAACCTTTCTGGGGTTCGAAATTGATGAATGCCTCAAGTGGGATCGGCAAATCGATAAAATGTGTGGTAAGTTGGGTAGTGCGTGTTATGCCCTTCACAGAATATCGCGCGTTTTACCAAAACGCGAAGTGCGGTCTTGTTATTTCGCGACGGTGCACTCGCAACTCCAATACGGCGCTGAGCTATGGGGACGTGCTGCCGACTGGCTACGCGCCTTCCGAATGCAGAAGCGAGCCGTGCGGGCCATCGTCGGGATACCGCAGGACATGTCCGCTAGACCGCACTTTATTAGACTAGGCATCCTCACGCTACCTGCTATAATTATTTATCAGGTCGCTCTGTATACAAGGCTGAACCTGGATCTGTACCCTAAGGTGGGCAGCCGACATTCATACTGCACTAGAAGCAAGGGTCAGTTATCGTCGGTCTCGTGTAAACTTATAAAATCATCCAAGACGACTCATGTTATGGGTCCGACAGTTTATAACCAGCTGCCGGCTACCATTTCTAGTGCCACGACCATTGGAACCTTCAAAGCTCGTTTAAAAAAATGGCTTGTCGAGCAAGCGTTTTACTGCTTTGATGATTTTTTTAATAGTTGAACTTTGACTTATAATTAATGTGTTAGATTTTTGTGTTTTTGATTTTTTATTTTATTTGCAATATTTCTACCTGTTTGACATTTGGATTTTTTTTTTTATTGATTTTGATTTTTTATTGATTTGACATCTTTTATTGCTTTGACATTTTTATTGATTTGACATCTTTTATTGTTTAGACATTTTTTTATTGATTTGAAATTTTTATTGCTCGTAACTTTAATGTAATGAATATTATGAATCTGTGACTTGTAAGAATCCCTTATCAATAAAATACTATGACTATGACTAATAATTTATTAATAATCCCATTTTGTATGTATTTTTTTCGGATGGGGTATTATCAAATAACTTCTCCCGCTATAGGCTGAGCTGCAGGAAGTCTCAGACTTTTACTGACTAAAACCCATGCATGTTTCTTCTTTTGCCCGTTCTGTTCCGTATTTCTTTCGATCAACCTGCAACCCCGGATATAATATCATTGAATGACTATTTCATAAAAAAATCATTCAATAACACACTTTTTCTTGTTTTTCATAATTATTATAAGTCTATTAGCAATATTTGTAACTGCGCCAAAAGTAATATGTTCTATCTCTTTCCAGTATGGCGCCAAAGAAGCAGGTGGCCCGGAGCTGGTGCCACCTGGATGGACGGAGTGGCACGGCCTGGTCGGGAACTCGGTGTACTATAACTACACTATCTCAAACAACGGTGTGCCCACTGCTTCCACAGATCAGTACCTAACTGATGTTATAGTAAGTATATCTGCTCACCTTTGTCATGACTTTTGAGTAAGTGTTCCTCATGTCTTGCGAGGGTATGGGAAGCCGTCACCTCCTGCAAGAAGCAGTAATGCCCAGCCGTCGCTGGAGAGGCCCCGGCCGTCGGGAGCCATGAGACAAGTCCCGGCCACCATAGGCGCGGGTTCCGACTACACCCAAGAGCACCCAATAACTCAGCACTCACCGTCCGTCCGTGTCATAACATATGTTACATGGCCGACATGTTTCGACGGCGCATTCGTGTTCGACGCGCGCTTATAAGAGACTAGCTTTCGCCCGCGGCTTCGCCCGCGTTAAATTTGGGGTGATTAATACAGTTCCCCTTGCGCCTTATTGATTTGTAATAGCAACGCTAAGTTTTCCCTTTTCTTCCCTCTTTCTCCCTGACATCCCAGTTTTTTAAAATGAAAATTAGCCTATGTCCGTCTCCTGGTTCCCAACTATCTCTGTACCAAAATTCATCAAAATCGGTTTAGCCATTAAAGCGTGAAGAGGTAACAAACAAACAAACAAATAAACAAACAAACAAACTCACTTTCGCTTTTATAATATTAGTAAGGATGTCAGAAAATGTTGATGTTAGATATCCAATTCGTAAAAAGAATAATAAGTACAATATTGATGCCTGTATAAATTAGATAAAAGTGATACAATTAATAAAAGTGTTTTGTTACAATCTTTGTCACTGTAGCCGAAGTGGAATTGGCTGTTAACAAAAGCGTGTTATTATGAAACCCAGAACTACAGTGATAGCCCACTTGTACCAGGAAGAGCCTCGACGTAAAGGGTGCTCGTATTCGCCATCTATAGGCAAATAGTGCTTAGCGTTCGACCAACTCGTGCGGCTGTTGTTATTAAGCCACTAAACTTATTGTTACTTTTTCAAACCAAACCACACGAATTAAGTATAATCTGTGGTGATAACCTCTATCGTCCGGTTTTGTACAGACTAGGTTATTCAACTTAAATAATTTTAGTTACATTGTTTATTTTTAAATCTTATTCTTATTTTAATAATGTTTAAAATAATAGTAATCATTGCTATGATGAACGGAAAGATGACAGGACCCCACCAGGATTTTTTAATAGGTACTCATAATTTGAATAATAGGTATTTATAACAATGTTACCACTATTGAATAAAAACATAGTGAAATTCTACACCCTTAAAATTCCAAAATATTCTACAGCAAATTACACAGAAGGAAACGGAACCCTTGTTAGGTCACTTTGTTGTCCGTCTCGCGTCTGTGGTCCCTTGGAGCTGTAAAAAATCTATTATTTTATACTAATTATTTTATGTATTTATAAGTTTATTTCATATGTATAAACCCTAAGTCTACGCAGACCAAAGATATGGCAAGCCTTGTAACTTTGTACTAATGAAGACAAATTCCCTTGCAGCGCGAACTCGGTGTGAGCTACATAGAAAACCAAACAGAACAGGAACCATTCCTCATGGTGTTAGCTCCTCCGGCTCCTCACCAGCCCTTCACTCCGGCGCCAAGACATGAGAACGCGTTCAGTAACGTGACAGCTGTCAGGCATCCTAACTTCAACGTTGCTGCTGAGGTGCGTAACCAACTTTTAGACTTGAGTTTCCACAACACATTGCCCGTACTTCCCCAAGGGTTACATAGAGGTATACCTAATGAAAGAAGAGGTGTGCTCATCTTGCTTGGATTTCAAGAGGATCGCTTTATGTCAACAATCATTACGCGCCACTTTATCATTATATCAGGCTTATTGGCTCCGGGGTTGCGGGTTGTTCGAAAGAGATACAGCGGCCCCGGAACGCAAAGGGCAATGGAAGGAACATGGGTGGGTTTTAGCCAGTACAAGTCTGACACTCCCCCCCCGCATGGCCCAGACCGGGGGAAGGTATTTGATGATTTACGATCCGCAAAAAAAAGGCTTATCAGTGATGATGGAATATTATTGTGTTTATTCTTTTACACAATATTTTGATAAGTATATTTAAAATATAGAATCCTTACTTAATATTATAAAAGCGAAAGTGAGGTTGTTTGTTACCTCTTCACGCTTTAATGGCTAAACCGATTGTGATGAATTTTGGTACATAGTTGGGAACCAGGAGACGGACATAGGCTAATATTTTATTTAAAAAAGTGGGATGTGAGGGAGAAAGAGGGAAGAAAAGGGAAAACTTAGCGTTGCTTATACATGTTTACAGATTAAAACCCACCCATGTTCCTTCTGCTTCCTTCTGTTCCGCTCTTTGGAACAACCCGCAACCCCGGCAGGAATGTCTCTCCTTCTCTCCCCCCCCCTCCCCCCCCCATAGCCTAATTCAATTAATGGACGCCCCCGCTTTCACAGCGGGGCGATACATTTGTACATATCTCTAATTGAATACGGGCCTGTTGGTCTAGTGGTTAGTGGCCCTGACTTCTGAGCCGGAGGTCGTGGGTTCGATTCCCACCCAGGACAAACTTTGTGTGATGAGCATGATTGTTTGTTCTGTGTCTGGGTGTGATTTATCTATAATATGTATGTATTTATAAATTATATAAGTATGTATATCAGTTGTCTGGTTACCATAACACAAGCTCTGCTTAGCTTGGGATCAGATAGCCGTGTGTGAGTTGTCCCAAGATATTTATTTATTTTATTTTTAATAAAAAAAATATCTCAAAGCGGGGCCATGTCATCCTGGAAATGTATAGCTTGATGCAGCTTGTCATATTGAAGCTGTTTTTTTGCAATTTTCAGGACAAGCACTGGCTCATGCGCATGCCTCCCTCCCCGCTCCCCGCGGCGATGCTCCCCGAACTAGACCGAGTGTATCGTTCGCGCTGGCAGAGTCTGTTAGCGGTGGACGAGATGGTTGCGGATGTAGTGGGCTCTCTAGACAGACTGGCCATGTTGGAGAACACCTATATTATATTTACTTCTGACAACGGTTATCATGTGGGTAAGTTATCATCATCTGCCTAGCCTTTTCCCAACTATGTTGAGGTCGGCTTCCAGTCTAACCGGATGCAGCTGAATATCAGTATCTTACATGAAGCGACTGCCTATCTGACCTCCACATCCCTTAGTACTGGGTAATACGATACCCCTTGGTGAGACTGGTTGTTAGACTTTCGGAATACTGACTACCAGTAACGACAGTCAAAGATCTACAAATGATGATGATGTGTCATTTGTCATTGT
The DNA here is from genome assembly GCA_958449745.1 of Ochropleura leucogaster. Classification (NCBI taxonomy): domain Eukaryota; kingdom Metazoa; phylum Arthropoda; class Insecta; order Lepidoptera; family Noctuidae; genus Ochropleura; species Ochropleura leucogaster. The sequence continues at coordinate 2,262,082 of OY288220.1, read as the reverse complement.
CATCCTCACAAATATTCGCATTTATAATATTAGTAGGATTGTTAGCAAAAAACAAATGTTAACAAATGCGCATGTGGAAATGCAGCTCAAAGGGCAAGGTAGGCCATTGGAAGGACTGAAGTTAAAATTTTTGTTTTTAAAACCAACTTGAAACGGGGTAATTACCATATTTGTTTCGAGTTTCCGATATTTCGAACATAACACACATGGTAAATATGCCGTTTCAAGTTTTAATAATAATGTCAGTACAGTAACCATGTCCATTTAAAGACTTAAATTTTTTGTTTGCCAGGTCAATTCTCCCAAGCCTACGACAAGCGCCAGCCTTACGAGTCCGACATTAAGGTGCCTCTCCTCATCAAGGGTCCAGGCATAAAGCCTAACTCTTCACACTCGCAGCCAGTGCTGAACATAGACCTGGCACCCACTATCTTACGGCTGGCTGGTTTAGAACCTAGTCAGCGAATGGACGGGAGAGCTATTGATTTGGTGAAGCAAGATGAGGGTGTTGTTGAAGAAAGGTTTGTTTATTTTTGAAACGTATTATCTATAGTATAATAGTTCACCATCATCATTTTCCTGCTCTTGTCCCATTCTATTTGGGGTCGGCGAAACACGTTTTCTTCTTTTCCTCCTGTTGGCATAACTTGATGGTGAATAAATAAAAAATCTCAGATTATAGAAAAAGACGTGTACGTGTGTTATTCGTTGCTCGTTATTTTTGGTACAGTGCACTGAGTGCACAGAGATCAAAGTAACTTCAACTTCAACTCTTCATTAATGGCTTTTGTGGACGAGAGATACCACAATTTTGCCAATAACACGTGTACTGGAAATAAACTATCAAACGCTGGAGAATATTTAGCAAGTAATCACAGTAATTAAAAAATATAAAAACAATAAAAGTATTTCTTTGCAGATTTAGATTATCATTTCATATGTCAGAATGACAGAAAAAAAAGAGACTAAGTAGAAAAAAAAATGACAGAGATCAAAGTAATTTAGTGACATTAAAATGACATAATAATGTATTTTGACATGGCCTCTGGGCCTTTTGCTTTAAAACTAAATCTGTTGCCAACACCTCCCACTAACCCCTTGTCAGAGAAACCTCCCCCTCCTCGGGTGGAGGGCAAAGCAAAAACCAACCCCCCCTTGCCCCCTTATAGTGTTTACGTAAAACTTGAACGGCGCCTTAGAGTGTATGTTAGCCCATACTATAATTCGTACCTTAGTAAATTGTTTTTATTCTAGGTATTTGCTGGTAGAATACCACGGTGAAGGACGAAATGGTTCCGTAGACGAGAGCTGTCCATGGAAGTATGACGGCGAACAGTTAGCTGTGAGTATTCTTATTAACCGACTTCAATAAAAGGAGGAGATCCGCATTCGTCTGTTTTTTAGGGTTTTGTACCTCAAAAGGAAAAACGGAACAGTTATTGGATCACTTAGTAGTCAGTCTGTCTGTCAAGATCCTTTATCTCTGGAAAACGGCAGCCAGACGGTGTATAATGCCGAACACCGGGGACGGCACTCAGCACTTAAAGCTTTGACCTTATTAGGTCTTAAATTAAACTACCACTGTATACTCTTCTAGATGTAGTTAGATATTTTATGAATGGCATCTCGCAGTTCAACCAAGGAGGTTGTCGTCTGCTTAACCGGGTGAATACTGTCGATGTCTTAAAAATTAAGACCTCCAGCCAGGGCAAAAACTTACAAACTAAGCGACTATACGTTAAGGGCACCCCCTGTGGGGTACGAGCCTCAGCTTAGAGCGTCGCTGAGGGCCAGCAAGGGACAGGCTGGATCTGAGTGGAAGTTATATTTTAAAAGCATCGCATGAACTTAACCAAATCGATGTAACCAGCGTTTGGTTCCGAGATCTATTTCGACGACAACGCCATCTAGTATTTGGGGTAACTTTCCGAACCAATATTGTTTTTTTTTTGTCCTGGATGAATTGTTTAAACATACGGACAAAAAAGTGATCCTATAAGGGTTCCTTTTTTTCCATTTGAATCCTAAAACATCAAAAATGTTACCGACTTACCCCCGAATACTGAAACATCACTCAAAATTTGAGGGCTGCTTGACATTTGAGCAGCCCTTAAACTTTAGATTTTGTATGGTCAAACGTCACTTTTGAGTATCTGTTAAATTTAAGTGGTACTTAAATTTTGAGTGACGTTTCAGTATTCGGGGGTTAGTGACGTAAATAATGATTGTGTTTTATTTAACGATTTATGTAAACACTGAATACAGGAAAAAAGACAGATACAGAAAATAGATACCTTCAAAGGCAATGCTTATTTGTAAAGACATCTCTTCCAACATACCTGCGAAAGGAGAGTAAATAAAGAGATGTAGACACAGTACATATATTTCTTATTTATTATTCCAGGAATGCTACCCTCAATACGACTGCAAGTGTCAGGACTCTCGTAACAACACGTATGCTTGTCTCCGGCACTTCGCCCCCAATATTAACAAGAAATACTGCGAGTTTTCTGATAAAGAGGTACGATATCTTTTATCCATCAAGACATTGACATAATTCGTTTTTTTTATTTGTCTATGGAATGACATACCTAATAACATATTATAATATTTTTGAATTGATGTACTGTACGTAGACTGTATAAAAATAAGTCAATAATGGGACCACTTAATACATGCGTCGAGATCTGACTGGGCACTGGCGGTTGAAGGGCAGAGGGTCTCCCGCGCCTCGCTCTCTGCCGCCTGCTGCGGCCACGTTTCGGTTCAACAACGCGTGTTCAACAACACGCGTTTCGCGTGAACACTTATTTAACTTAATTTATATTTATTTAATTTGTGATTTTAATTGAGCACATAAAGTTACGTCCATATAATAATAATTATGTTAGTAGAAGAACCTTAAACCCTATGTTAGTAAAATTTAAAATAATCAATATGCTGGACATGTTTGAGCGACCATTGCCACAGGATTTGGCTGTCCACTCTGTCCGACAACACACTCATTAGCCTGTTGGTGCTACCCTTTACCCGAGACCACAGGGAGGCCGTCCTTTTGCGCCTGGAAGCCATCCGTGCTGTACTCGACAAACATGCCAGAGGCACTGCACCGCCAGGGGAGCCCCAACATACCCCTGAACGTGTTGTTATATTGGATGCGCAAAGCATTGTAGGGTTTTTAGTGTAACTGCTCCACAGGTTGCACGTGTGTAACGTTTGGCAGTAGCTATATATTTATTTTTATAATGAAAGAAGATACAATCTATTTTAGGTTTTTTTTTATAATATTCTTTGTTTATTTTTTTCTCAGGACTTCGTAGAGATTTACAACCTAGGGCGCGACCCCTTCGAGCTGTCAAACATAGTAGACTCAGTAATGCCGGCTGTCAAACACTGGTACAGTTTCATACTGTCTCGGATGCGCTCCTGTGTTGGCGCCGTCAGCTGCGACAATCCTCTGAACATGGAAATTATATTGGAATAGAAAAACATAGATGTAAAACACATTATTTAAAGAATAAACCTGTCTGATACGATAGGTATCGAATTAGAATATGTTTGTTACCCTTTTTAAAAATAAAATGTACTAAAATGAGAATACTTACATGGCAACACAAGGGCGCGGGAGGCAACACCGGGGTAATGACGTCATAAACAAACAATTGACGATTGCTATTACTCACACCGAAGATGGTGTTGTTATGTTTTGAGTTTGCTATATTTTAGGGAAATAGTGTTAATTAGAGCACAGCAATTCATGCATTTTAAAATTCATTAATACGTCGTTTACTTTTGTGAATATTTTATAATGGTAAATATCCCGTTTCAAGTGTTAATAATAATCTTCTCCTGTCGCAGTAATTCGTGTTCTTGTGTTTTAAGTGCAAATTACTACTGTTTAGCCGCTTTATCTACGAGAATTATTTTGTTAACATTAATTAAATATAAACGCAAATAAAAATGTTATTTTAACAAGTAGCAATATTGTTTTTTTTTCGTTTTTTAACCCTTATAGGATCACTTTGTTGTCCGTCCGTCTGTCGGAAACGCATGAAGATATCGATTTAAAATTTAAACTAAAATAATACTAGCTGTGCCCCGGCAAAAATAGCGTCAAATCAAATCAAACCATTTATTTCAATTAGAGTTTAGACCATTACAGGCACTTTTGAATGTCAAGAAACAAAATGAATCTACAGTCCCGGTCACAAGGCATAATAACTTGTGAAAGTACTGTAGTTGCCCATTCCAAAGCGTTGATCTCTATGGAGAAGAATGGGCAAGAAACTCCATGGACACTCTTTTAAATTATATTTTCAAAAAAATTGTCCTCATTGCTATCAGTTGGCAATATCCCCAAGAGTCTGGCCGCGTTGCCACGTTGTATGGCAACGTTGTAACTTAGGATGAAAAGGTTATTGTGGAAAATGACGTCATCATGATCACAACAGTCACTGGCGTTTCACTGTAGTATTTTTTTTTGCGACAAGATTTAGTTGTTTTTGGCATTTAATTATTTTCTTGAGTTGTTAGTACTGTTAATAAAATATAAAACAGCATATTCCCTAATCCTTATTAAACCTGAAGTTGAAATTAGCATGTAATTATTTTTTTGTGTTGTTAGTTAATACAAATAACAAGCGTATTCTCTAATCACTATTAATATTGAAATAAAAATACCATGTTTACAATAATTTTTATTAGAAATTTTATAAATAGTAACCTAGTATACAATAATATCATATCAAAAATCACAGATTGGTGAAGTAAATGGCATTTTACTGTAATATCATCAAGAACACACCTGAAAAAAAGAAAATTTTTTTTTATTGCCGTGGCATTAAGATTCAATCTGCACTAGAGTATAGGCAAGACATGTGATGCATTCAGAACTATTTAAAGTTCGTTTCCAAATTTTGAAATTGGAATGTTCCAATTACAATAAAGAAAACACCGTGAGGAAATCTGGATTTATAATTAACTAGTTTTTGCCCGCGGTTTCGCTCGGGTTAAATTCGGGGTAACACAGTTCCCCTTTCCTGATTTGCAGGTAACTGCCACCTGTAGTTTTTGCAAAGCTAAGTTTTCCCTTTTTCCCTCTTTCTCCCTCATCTCTTACTTTAAAAAAAAAGTCCCAACTATCTCTGTACTAAAATTCATCAAATTCGGTTTAGCCATTAAGGCGTGAAGACGTAACAAACTCACTTTCGCTATTACAAAATTAGTAAAGAATAGTTTGAAATCGCTAACCCGTCTTGAGCAAGCGTGGTGATTTATGCTCATGCGTTCTCTTTATGAGAAGAGGCTCTTGGCCAACAGTGGGACAGTATTACTCTGTATAGTGACCTCGATAGAAGAACGTATCACCTTACCTAAAATAGTTCTATTTTCAAAAACTACATTGCTTCTCCTAAATCAATTTTCAATCATTCTTCTCATTTAGTGTTTACTACTTTGAACTCAATTGATACAGTGCATAAAGTTGGTATTCGTTTAACGAGACCTCACCTCAAGTAACGGCAGGAACTTGCTGTTGGTTCTGTATACTGAAAAAGTCCGTCACTTTGCTCTGGCACTGGATTTCCTCCTTGTGGACCAGCGGACATGGGAAATATTTCTGTAAAAAAAAACAAAATACGTTTAGGCTGTACTTTTATTTACGTTTGCCCTGTGCTTATTTTTACATAGTCTATTCTATACTAATCCTACTAATATTATAAATGCGAATGTTTGTGAGGATGGATGTTTGTTACTCTTTCACATCAAAACGGCTGAACGGATTTTGATGAAATTTAGCACAGGGGTAGATTATGGTCTGGAATAACACATAGAGTACTATTTTTCGATATCACGCGGCCGAACCCGCGGGCGCCAGCTAGTAATATTATAAAGAGGAAACTCTTTCGAACAACTCGAAATTCCGAGACCTAACTCCTTGGCTCCTAACTCCTTGGTCAGAATACCAATGCAAAACAATATAAAAGTAGCCGTTACCTGCACCGCCCTTACTCCCCCGGAGATGTCGACTGTGGGCACCACTTGTTTCGGCCTCAAATACTTCACGAACCGAATAAGCTCTGAGAAGCTCGAATGTTCGCTGTATGGTATGCCTGTAAATAATAGATAGAATATTCTTTATTACGTCATCATCATTTTCCTGCCCTTGTCCCATTCTATTTGGGGTCGGCGCAACACGTTTTCTTCTTCCATTCTCCCCTATCAGACGTCATGGCATCATTTACTCCTTTCTCCTTCATATCATTCCTTACACAATCCATCCATCTTTTCTTTGGCCTTCCTCTCGCTCTCCGTCCATCAACATTCACATCCATCACTCTTTTAGTCACATTTCCTTCATCCCTCCTCATCACATGTCCATACCAAGACAAATATTCTTTATTATGTACATCATATAAATTACAAGAATTCAACTTATTAAAAAAAACATTGCCCCCCTCTAAGATTTTCTCCTGTATCATGGGTGCATTCACATATACAAACAGCCCGACCCGAAACAACTAGGTCATACAAATGTTTGTTCCGTGAGGGAATCGAACCCGCGACACGCAGCACAGCAGTCGATCGCTCGGCCACTGCGCCAACCGTGTGGTCAATATAAAAATTATAAGTAATGTTATTTACACGACTGCCCCAAAAAGGAGTGTTATGTTTTTTAGGGTTCATGTATGTTTGTATTGTATTGTAGTTTCTTTATTCCATCATAACGCCTGAACTGATTTACATGCATGGTGTATCGCTAGAACCCTTGCATTGTCCCAAGTAACATAGGCTATTGAAAATTATAGTTTTGACGTGACAACGTCTTATAAATTGGTTTGCCGGGTGACACTTCAAGAAACTGCGTTACGCTCCGCTCACGTTATGCGCTCACAATGAGAGCGAGTGAGAGGCACGCGTCCCTTCCACTCGGGCATGGTTAGCCCGCCTAAGAGCGAGAGAGACAGACATATCATCCTTCTTCCTACTATACGAATGAATATTCACATTAAAATTATTTTACCACTCAAAGTCGTTGTCACGTAAAACTTTCGCCCGTATACCGACTTTACAGGCAACCAATTTTTTTTTTTAATTTAACTTTTTGACATGGCAGTCAATACAAATACATTTGCAGATGGAATGTACTAGGAACAAAGATGAAAGGGAATCTCTGATAAACGAAACAAATATTTTCATCGCAGTCGGTTTCTCAGTAGCAGCCACGATGGAGTCTGGATTTGTATCCGGTTGATGGCAATAAGGTCGCCCACTATAACATGGGACTACGTTAAGCTCTTGGTCCCGGCTGTCATTTCTAGATCTTTGACAATCGTTACAGGTAGACTCTAAAGTCGAACACCCAGGTTTTACCAAGAAGTATCGTATTATCCAGTACTAACTTGGTTGTAGAGGTCAGATAGGCAGTCGCTCCATGTAAAATACTGGAAGCCGACACCAACATAGTTGGGAAATGTCTAGGGAAACTAAATTTAACTTTGTGAACATTACCGTGTATGGTGACCATGTCTTTCTCGACACTAGACGTCTTCCCATTCTCCCAGCCGCTCGGCTTGAATGCCACGATCTCGGAGAACGCACCTTTCAGACTATCCAGGTAACAGCGGAGTTTCTGAAGAACAAATACTGAATAATCGGTTTGTAATACAAACAAATTTAAAGGTGAGTTGAAACGACCAATTATGGGCGGCCATTCTTTAATCATCATGTTTAGACCACTTTTATAGCCCATGGAGTAAGTTGGGCTTTAAAAGTGGTGCGGTTATCAAGTTGGTAACATGTGAAATGACGGGCCTGTTGGTCTAGTGGTTAATGGCCCTGACTGCTGAGCCGGAGGTCGTGGGTTCGATTCCCAACCACGACAAACTTTGTGTGATGAGCATGATTGTTTGTTCTGTGTCTGGGTGTAATTTATCTATAATTTATGTATGTATTTATAAATTATATAAGTATGTATATCAGTTGTCTGGTTACCATAACACAAGCTCTGCTTAGCTTGGGATCAGATAGCCGTGTGTGAGTTGTCCCAAGAAATTTATTTATTTTTATTTATGTATGTATTTATGTGCGAGGTTTTATCTCTTCAGAGACAGGTATTTAATTTATGGTGTGTGTGTGTATAGTTGTGCACGTACCTCGTGCGTGAGGTCCCGCATGGGCACGACGTGCAGCTGGCACGAGTGCGGCGGCGCGTGGCCGAAGCTGCGCCCCTCCACGGCCTGCAGCACGCGATCCTTTTCTGGACAAGCCCAAACCGTGCAGCCCACGCGCCGAGACATACCCAAGAAGAACTTCTCCTTGCCTAAAGATAAGAATTACAATATTCAAGCTTATTTCTTAATTCTGTTTTGTTTGCAATCGTTTGCACCTCTCCTTATTAATCCTTACTTCCTTACTAATATTATAAAAGCGCAAGTGAGTTTGTTTGTTTGTAACCTTTTCACGCTTTAATGGCTAAACTGATTTTGATGAATTTTGGTACATAGATAGTTAGGAACCAGGAGCCGGACATAGCAAATTTTTATTTAAAAAAGTGGGATATGAAGGGAGAACGAGGGAAAAAACGGAAACTTAGGGTTGCTATTACAAATCAATAAGGCGCAAGGGCAAAAACTGCAGGTAGCAGGTACTGTGTTAAACTGAATTTAACGCGAGCCAAGCCGTGGGCAAAAGCTTGTACTCTATAATCTGCCTTTCGTGACCTTACCTGACGTCTCCAGTAATATTACTCTTCTAATGCATGTCAGGACAGTTGTCAAACAGTTGAGGAATGTGGACATAATGCAATATTGCCACCTAAGTTATAAGCGTGATATAGCCTATGCCCTTTTAGTTGTGAAACGCTAAAATACATACATACAAAAAAACACAGGTGCTTCCAAATTTCTCTTGTCTTTGGACCAGAGTTGGCCGTAAATAAATGAATGTGTAGCGACACAAAGATGCAAGTGGCAAAAAGTACTACAGCGCCATCTATCCAGCCACTGAAGAACTAACGGCAAGATTCCAACATCGCGCAAGCAAAGTTGTACGCGAAGTCAGCATATATACGAGCACCCGACAAGCAACTGTCGGGCCCACCAGACACGACACCCGTCTGGTCGGAGGATCCTCCCTTGTCCATAGAGGATGGAGAACTTTACACCCTGTTCTTCATGCCTCTAAAAATGCTATGTTATAGGGCGCACTCACCGATAGTATAAGTTCCACACACGATGAGAACTGACGAGAACTTCTTCTTAACTTTCTCGAGCGCCACTCTCTTCTGTCGCAGTATATACAGCGCCATCTCTAGACTTTGCTCTTGAGTCGGGAAGTCATACCGTGGGTTGCAATATCTTAAATATAAAAATGGCCCTTAAAATACGTTCACCCGGGATTGGTTCGAAAGAGATACCTCGGCCCCGGAACACACAAGGCAGAAGAAGGATCATAGTAGTAGGTACAGACGCCTACACATCAAGTTAAGTACTACAATCTGTCAGATTTCTTTGATAGATTTTCGACTTTATTTCTATAAAGTATTAGGTTCAAGGTTCATTGGGGAAAATTGACAGTTTCGGGTAGCTTGACCTGCTATAAATGCGGCTGGAATCATTTGATGATTTCAGAAATTCTGTACATATTAGCCAAATCAGAGGACATGGGCGGTTTAGAAACTCTGACACCAGCTACCCTACCATGACGTTTTAAAGCAGAACTTATTCCACTGAGGGAAAGAGACAGAGCTATACAGGGTGTCTAGCACCATCTCTTTCTTACACAGGAATAAGAACTGCTATAAGATGTCATGGTAACCCTACTGGTTAATCAAAAAAAGAAAAAGACTATAACTTTTTTTTTGTGTTGTGTTTTTAATTGGGAGTTTAGGACTGTATGGATCTAGTTATCTGAAATAAATAAATTTTAATTTATTTTTTCTAATTTTATAAAGTCAAGACAGAATAATCTAACGATGGAAACTAAGTGATGTTATGTGAGGAATCTTGTATGACTGGCGATCTTTATTGGATTCAAGCGCCCACTGTTTGTAAGAAAGACTCGTCTAAGTTCACGTCATAGTTGTGTGATGTGTTTGCTTCTTAAAGAAGTTTGTTTGGGACCAAATCCATCCCTTTTTATTTGTTAATGGGAAATCATCTGATAACTTACTCAGCTCTTCTCCCCCACTGATCCACCAACTTGATATTATTATTATGAATGATCTTAATTAACACAAGAAAAGTCATCTTTCTCATAACCTTTTTTTGCGGATGATTAATCATGAAATAACTTCCCCCCGGTCTGGGTGAAGCGGAGGGGGTGGAGTGTCAGATTGTCTTTTACTGACTAAAACCCACCCAACCCATGTTCCTTCTTTTGATCTTTATGTTCCGGGGCTGAGGTATTTTTTTCGAACAACCCGCAACCTCGGACCAAATGAATCCCTTAGATCAAATATTGACAGAGAATCATCAGTTGTTTTTGCATAAGCATTCTACAGTACGGCCAACAAGAAGCGTTACCAAATGTAAACAAAACCCATGCTAAAACCCCATCTAAAATGGCCGCCCGAATGTTGGCGAACCCGTCTTAACGTTGTCATGTTTTTGCCGGGAGAACGAGACATTACGACAAAGGCACAAGATGGAAAGAGCTAAATATTAGATTGTCAACGCCAGTTGTTCTTTAGGTTAATGACCTTTCGTATCGCTTCTCGTTGGCCGTACTGTATGCAAAAGCCAAATCTAAGCTCGGGCAGTGATGCTTCCGTATAAACGTGCGGCATAAACGGTCATATCTTTTCACTGAGTAGACTTAGAGGGTTGATTTTTTCACAGCTTCAAAGGGCCACAGACTTGACTTAATAGGTTTTATTTCAACTCGATATTTAAGGGTTGAAACTACGTTAAACGGACATCCGCGCGGTTTCATAAAAAAGTGAACCGACGCGGGGTCACGCGTGGGGCCCGCCAGCGGTAACACGACCGGGATTGTTCAGTCAATAACGCTTGATGAAAAGCTTGTGAAAACGTCTATCGACAGAGAAAGAGTAATTGTGATACAGCAGTGTCTCTCTGTCATATGAGGCCAAGTGAATGAACTCTTTAGGTACCTGTGACAGGGTCCTCCACATACTTACAAAGCCCACGCTTGCAGACACGCGGCGGGTGCCCGTTTAACACTAGGAAGTGGCGAAGGGCAGGGCGTTTTTGTGGGACTGTCTCTTGTAATCTGACGTTCAAAAAGTGCTGATTATCAGCCTAATTTGAATAAATGACTTTTGTTTTTTTTTTTTTTTTATTTTTGATCACAGTTTCAGTCCTAAAGCTAGCAGTCGCAGCCGTTTTTTCCTTTTGAGGTAAGTACTAAACCGTAAAAACAACTCATTAAGGTTTTAGATGTTCTTAAACTATGATTTTAAACACTCACGTGGTATCCAAGTATATGGTATGGATGTCCTTGTTCCAAAATATAGGGTAGGACTCCATGATGGCCGAGGCTCTGAAGTCCCCCGTATGCAACATCGTCTTGCCGCTAGGCAGCGTGAAAACCAGCATTATGGCTCCGGGACAGCTACAACATAATAGCTGGAGGGTTAGGCAGAAATGTTTTGTTTTTTGCACGTTGCACACTAGGAATTTCCAGTATCGGGAGTGCGTTTACAAACAGTATCTTTTTTTTTAAATGGCGGTTTGACAACTTATCTATAGAAAAATATGTCAATCCGCTATTTTTATTCCTCCGATAAAAGTTATCCGACTATTGAAAAATCAGCCCTAAGTTTATTGAATCCCATTGAATCCTTACTAATATTATAAAAGCGAAAGTGAGTTTGTTTGTTTGTTTGTTTGTTACCTCTTCACGCTTTAACGGCTAAACCGATTTTGATGAATTTTGGTACAGAGATAGTTGGAAACCAGGAGACGGACATAGGCTAATATTTTTTGGAAAAAAGTGGGATGTGAGGGAGAAAGAGGGAAGAAAAGGGAAAACTTAGCGTTGCTATTACAATTCAATTAGGCGCAAGAGGAACTGTGTTACCCCAAATTTAACGCGGGCGAAGCCGCGGGCGAAAGCTAGTAACTATATAATCGTAACCGCTATGCTGCGCTCTTCAAATTGCAAAAAAAAAGAAAACTCGAATTTCGCAGGCTGCCCTAGCGCTTCTCACGTAGGCTAAACTAATCTATAGTACGGCCAACAAGAAGCGATACGAAAGGTCATTAACCTAAAGAACAACTGTGGCGTTGACAATCTAATATTTAGCTCTTTCCATCTTGTGTCTTTGTCGTAATGTCTCGTTCTCCCGGCAAAAACATGACAACGTTAAGACGGGTTCGCCAACATTCGGGTGGCCTTTTTATATGGGGTTTTAGCATGGGTTTTGTTTACATTTGGTATCGCTTCTCGTTGGCCGTGCTATACACTTACTGGTTAGCCTCCACAGCTGTGACCTCCACATTGTCAATCCGAATGGTCTCATCTATCTTAATTATATGAATGCACTTGGAAGCCACGCCAAGCCGCGATATGCACAGATCCGCTGCAAAATAACATGAACATTTGGAAGACTGCTTCTCGAATATAAGGACAGTTTCATTTGCATTTGGGTACAAATCCTTATATTTGGGAACAAGTCCTTATATTTGGGAACAAGTCCTTACATTTGGGGAGAGTTCCTTGCATTTTTTATTGTTTTTTATTAAATACCTTGCCCCACTCTAGGAATTTCTCCTGTACTGTGGGTGCGTTTACAAACATTAAAACTCACATACACAAACAGCCAGACCCGGAACAATTATCGGTAGTTTATACAAATATTTGTTCCGTGCGGGGATCGAAACCACGACATGCAGCGTAGCAATCAATCGCTTAGCCACTCCGCTAACTGTGGCGTCAAAGTCAATTTGGGAACAAGTCGTTACATTTGGCGAGATTTACTTGCATTTGGCAACTGCTCCTTACAGTTCTGAAGACTAAAGCACTAACGATAATTAAACAATCATTGATCTTAATTCCATGGTTTTGGAGTTAATCAGTTGAACCCACAACACCATAATATTTTGCACGTAGTTTCCTGCCCTCCCAAATAATTTGGGGTTGGCGCAGTATGTCTTCTTCTTCACTCCTCTATAAGTCATCTCACCAGACACCTAATCTCTTACCATATCATCCATACCGAAGTCCATCCATCGTTCTTTGGTCTTCCTTATTCCCATACACATCACAATCAAAACTTTCCTCCCGACATTTTCCTCATTCCTATGCATCACATGCCAACAACAAAAATAAAATACAAAACCAATAGCTCACCGGTAATTTTTGAACAGAACAAGAATTTATTGAAGCCTTTCGTCAACCCCGAATAATGGTCCGAATGGAAATGCGTGAGGAAGTAATGTTTCACATTCGGAATATCCCCGTAAGAGAACGCATCTACTGCAAAGTGAGTACCTGCAAACCATTTTGAACTTTAAATCATATAAAAGAAAATGCAAAAGACATTTATTCAAACTAGGTTGCGAATCAGCAGTTTCTGAAAGTCCAATTTACTTTTTATTTATCTTTAAATCAGGCAGTTTAATTAAACTAATATAGGTTAATCGACTAAGACACAATATTAACAGGGACAATCACAATCCACTAATATTTGGTTTCGTCATCTTCGGGAGACACCTGGCAACAGTACAAACACTGCGCTAAGGTATCCCATCAGGTGACCTTCAGTCTTACTAGCAACAATGCTTAGGAGACTGTTGTCTTTGCCCCGGATCTGGCGTAGTGATGCAGCCCTTTTACTCATAATTGCATAAATCAGTACGCGCTACTGTGAACATTCCCGACGCGCTTCAGAAACGTGGCAGCGCCAGCAATAACTTTAAAGCAATGTTTTATTGCAGCCGGAGGGTTTCAAACGTTTTTGCTTAAATCTGGCCCACCGACTGCAGGGATAAAAGGCCTTGACTGCCTCCCAAAACCCTGCCTCTCCCCTCCCTTACTAGAACCAGCCCGCGCTGCTGAGCCAGTAAGTTCAAATCAGTTCCCAATTAATATCACTCAGATCCAGCCTGTCCCTTTGCTGTCCTCCCTCAGTGACGCCCTAACCCGAGGCTCGTACCCCACAGAGGGTGCCCGTAGCGTGTAGTCGCTTAGTTTGTAAGTTTTTTGCCTTAGCTGGAGGTCTTAATTTTTAAGGCATCCACAGGAATCGCCCGGTTAAGCAGACAACCTCCTAGGTTGAACTGCGAGATGCTATTCAGAAAAAAAAACACATAACCCTCCATAACTTCGTACATGTGATTGATTTGATACTATAGCAATAGAAGGTGCATCAATGCTTTGAAATAACACATAACAGGCTGACGTCATGCCAAGGTCAAAGTGCAATTTTTCTTTTCTGGGTGGGATTTATAATTCGATCCACCCCAGCTCCTCGAGACAGGCCAGTAAACCTCTGCTGTTACTGACGATCTCGCGGAGAATAATATTTTAAAAGATTAGACTGTAAGGTAGCTTCACCATTAAGATTCATCAAAGTGAACAAAAATACCAATGATTAACTGCCTAATTGCAAATTCAGGAGTACGGCAAATGGTAACCAAAAATACATTGCACGTTTCACGACAAAAAAGTATGGATAGGCAACATACCTGCGACGATCTTATGATGTGGTATATTCTTGGATGAGACAGATCTCTTCGTGGACACAGACTTGGGCGGTAAGCCGAAATGTAAAGACTCTACAGTTTTACCCGGACTGTGGCAGCTCAGGTTTTCTGATTTCCCGCGCGGCGATGAGCATGAAGTCTTAACCTCCGGAGTGGGAAACGATTCTTTCTTCGGGGAATACACCCGAGTCGATCTATTTGAGGATTCATTTTCACCCCTAGGTGTCCCTTTGAGAGGCAACTTACGACTTCTTTCGCTTTTAATCGGTTCAGTAATACCCGAATTCCTACTCATGACCTCCACATCACCATCTTTATTCACTCGAGCCTTCACCTCAGATACAGGGTCAGCTAAACTGCGTCCTTCCGAAACTTTGAGGCTTAAAACATTCGTACGTTTCGGAAAAAAACTGTCAATGGATTTCTGCCTCAGGCTGTCACGCACAATTCCATTGTTGACTTTTAAACCTACCACTGAGTTTCTCTTAGGATCGCTTTTGAATTTACCCTTGTCCAAAATTTTCCCTTTCACTATTTTATAATTTGGTGGTTGAACGATGACATGGGATATCTTCTCGATGGCACTTGTATTTAAAATTAGAACTTTATCTTCTGTTGTCTCTGTAGCTGACGGTTTTTTCTTTTTAATTTCCAAGTTGACAGTGACGGCAGACCTCTTTAGAGAATTAGTAGAAAGGAGTTCGTTCATGTTTTCGTCGAGATCGCTCTCTTCCGTGCTTGCTTGAGATCCTTCAGCGATTTCGCAATCGACCAACGTGTTATCGTTGCTTTGTGAGAATTTTATCCTCTGAATGGCGCTCTTTTTAGAATTAATATCTACACTTTGGCAGTTGTGAATGCCAAATGACACCGAGATAGTAGCTCTATCGGTATCATTCTGTATGGCTGTAGTTTCACTCTTCAATTCTACATTTTGGTCTAATTCTGTGTGGGAAGAGACAGAAATCAAAGGTGTGGCCCTATTAGAAAGTTTGACTGTGGCTGGCACACCATGAACCACACTGAGTGAGCAAGAATCAAAGTGATTTGCTTCACTCTGCAGATCTTCAATTGCTGAGAAACCCAGGCTATCTCTGTCAACAGCCGTTTTTACTATTTTTGGAGTTTTCTTGGTAACAGTAAGTTGTTGAGAGATCAAGTTGTGTACATTTTGCGAGTTTTCCTTGTTTATTGGATGAATCTGTAAAAGGCATTTTTTTTTATCTAGTGTCGCTACGTAAAAACTTTACTAAGACGTGCTTTAGGGAGGAGCGAGTTGCGAAAGGGATGCGTTCACAAATGTAAAGATTCAGTCATTCGACCGCTGTCGAACGTCAACACTCTAACTGCACAGCTACCCTACTATGACGTGTTAAAGCAGAACTTATTCCGCTGACGGAAAGGGACAGAGCTATACAGGGTGTCTAGCACCATCTCTTTCACTCAGTGGAATAAGTTCTGCTTTAAGATGTCATAGTAGGCCTGCTGTACAACTACCTCAGGTACCACCTCAATGAAATGGCCTGTAGCTAGATAAACTTTATGCTGTCGTCAACGTCACTTTCGTTACAAAACATCCTTAATTAAATGTATCTAATAATAGCTTTCGCCCACGGCTTCACCCGCGTTAAATTTGGGGTAACACAGTTCCCGTTGCGCCTTATTGATTTGTAATAGCAACGCTAAGTTTTCCCTTTTCTTCCCTCTTTCTCCCTCACATGCCACTTTTTTCAAAAAAATATTAGCCTATGTCCGTCTCCTGGTTCCCTACTATCTCTGTACCAAAATTCATCAAAATCGGTTTAGCCATTAAAGCGTGAAGAGGAAACAAACAAACAAACTCACTTTCGCTTTTATAATATTAGTAAGGATAGTAAGGATTACAAAAGCGAAATTGAACACTAAAAAATTTCAAACCTAAATGGCCGATAAATAAAAACCGATTTTAATGAATTTTGGTACAGAGATAGTTGGGACCCTGGAGACGGATAGGCTAAAAAAAGTAAAAAAGAGGGAATAAAAGAGGAGAGAAAGATATATTTTTTTCGTTAACCTAAATTAACTTTGCCACGCGGGCGGAAGCAAGTCCTATTCTACTAATATTATAAATGCGAAAGTTTGTGAGTATGGATGTATGTTTGATCCTCTTTAACGAAAAAACTTCTGAACAGATCTTGATGAAATTTGGCATAGAGGTAGATTATAGTCTGGAATATTACATAGGATACTTTTGTTATCATCATGCGGTCGAAGCCGCGGGGCACAGCTAGTTTATAAAGCAATTTGACGGGCCTGTTGGTCTAGTGGCTAGTGGCCCTGACTGCTGAACCGGAGGTCGTGGGTTCGATTCCCACCCAGGACAAACTTTGTGTGATGAGCATGATTGTTTGTTCTGTGTCTGGGTGTGATTTATCTATAACATGTATGTATTTATAAATTATATAAGTATGTATTTCAGTTGTCTGGTTACCATAACACAAGCTCTGCTTAGCTTGGGATCAGATAGCCGTGTGTGAGTTGTCCCAAGATATTTATTATTATTTATTTATTAATTGAGTAACTTAAGGGCATGGTGTGTATTGTTAGGAAGTTCTTTTCTCTGGAGCCCTGACCGTGTCTTGGACCCTATTCCTGATACGGGGGGCTAGTATTTTCTTTGTTTTAAAATATTTTTTGTTTTATGTACAATTAAAATGAGAATAAATATGTAAAAATATAAAAAAATTTGCCTCTGTACATTATGTGTGCTTAAATTATTAAATATATAAATAATGTCACAATTTATAAATATTAACTGGATCTGTAAAAATATAAAGAATTTTAATGAAATTTGTTTTATGATTCTGCTAACGCGGCCACTTATGGCCATCAGATTGTTAACTTTGGTATATAATTGAAATATGCTACATAGCTTTGGACACCTCTCCCATAAATTGATGTATAACTTAAGTTATTAAATTACTAGACACTTACCCGTTGTTTTGGTTTCAATTTAAACCCATTGCTTCTTCTCAATGACAAGGAAGAACGGCTTACAAATGAGTTCTGAAAATAATTAGTTAGACAAAAGTTACGTATTATAAAATTATTCAGGAAGATTTTCTTATATTATGTTACAAATCATAATAATTAATATTAACTGAATAAATAAAATATTATTGATCATGATATTGTTAAAATGATTAGTAGAACTGAGATTGGGGGTTGTTCGAAGAAGGTACCATGGCCCCGGAACATGAAGGATAAAAGAAGGAACATGACTGGATTTTAGTCATTATAAATTTGATAATTAATTAGTTATTCGATGATTTCCCATCACAAAAAAAAGTATCAGTAGAAATTAGTCAGATTTTTTGACAATGAATTATTTGAGATAATTACATTTATATTACTGTGCCAATTTATATCCATGTTGCTTTATGTTCCAGGGTGGCGGTATCTCTTTCAAACAACCCGCAACCCCAACCGGTTATCAATACCAACGGCCTAAGTTTTATTACTCATTTTAATGCTATGAGACTGCAGTGAAGTTAAAAACCATTTGAAACTAATTACTGAAGATTTTCTACTGAATAAAGCAGTGGAACCAAAACCCACTTAAATGCAACAACTTCAACCGGAACAATTATGTATGGGCCATACAGATATTTGTTCGGTGTGGGGATCGAACCAGCGACAGGTAGCACCATACAGCCACTGCACCAACCAACAGTTACGTAATTTTCATGAGTGTCGTAAGTGTTCAAAACACGCATTTGTGATACACTTACATTGCCATGAATAGGAACTGGGCCTTAAGTTACTGGGATTTTGATACCATATTTTATTTTAGTTGGGCACCGGGAAACAAACAAATTGGAATATTTATTGCTAATGTTATAGAAAGTGGTCCAGTTGATGCATAAAACATCATGCTTATCTGTCGTAGTCTTCTTCGCCGTAAAATGAGAACTAAGGCTAACATTGCTAATAAATCGGACTCCGAATCCATGACGACAATGTTTTGATAACGATGACTTCAATATGACCTCTTCCTCTCAAATATCGTGTGACATAAGAGTTCAAGGATCTCTTTGGATACGTAACGCCAAATAAAGATTAATTATCATTTTTCAAATTAGCGAAACCGTAATGAAAACTTTTTGGCCCCGGCCAAATCTTAGTCTATTCTTAATTCTAGAAATTTTAAAATAAATTACTAAACATCGATTCCCTACCTGCGTTGAAGAGAAATCACCATCAACTTTTTTCGCTACTCTTGGGTTCAAAAGAGAGGGAATGTAATCATTAATATCATCCATCACCATTCATCTTCAATTTCAATGTAAAATATAACTTTTAGTATACAATTTAATCTAGTTTGCAAAACACAAAATGGAATTCAGTGCTTCGTGTTTTTATTTATTAAAATTGCAAACATGTAGTGATCTAATATAGTAATATCTGACACCTGACAGTGTCACTGTCAAACAATGAACTTGTGAAACTCAAAATTACCCAGAGTAAAACTTTGTAGTGATTTATTTTGGCACAAAAATCAATACGTAGGCTCCGCTTTTATCTGCAGTTGAGATTACCATTAAGTGTCGAATTTGTCCCTGCGCAATCTATAGCGGGATGGAAATATAACTTTCTTTATCATAAATAATGCGGTTTAATGAATTTACGAACGGAGGCTGGAGGTTTTTCCAGCCTCCTTTCTCAAAGTCCTCCGTACGTTATTTTAGGAACAGCACGAGACTAAATACTTATTTAAAAGTAAGAAACGTATTGATATAAGTATTTTACTGTTTACTTCACACAAACAAAAATAAAAGTCGCCTATTTTATTTAAAATTCCAGGCTGCATATAGTCTGCACTATTTTTGTCTATGAAAACAACACACGTCAGTGTTTGGAACAATATTACCACATAAAATAAACTCCATTTGAAACTCGGTAAATAAAATTGTAAAAAAACATGTTTCATTTAATAAACAATGAATGTAGTAAAGTTTTAATGTTTTGATTTATGGTAAAAATAATTTAACCATTACCTTTAATTTATCTCATTTTTTCAATAAGGTATTTTAAAGTTTAAGTTTAACATTTTATTTACAGGGAGAGGTAAACTGTCAAAAGCGGGAGATTTTCTTATCTGCAGGAGTGGCAACAATTAATCCAAACTTCAACATTTTGCTTTTCACGGAAAGATATTGTGCGAGAAAAATATTGTTTCTATTATAATAAATACAAATTGAATGAAATAAAGACTGAGAATCGTTAACCGAACAGTTCTTGATTTACTGCGAATGTGAGTATATTTTGAATACATTTTTTTAATGTTATGTTAGGTTAGATGTTACCTTTAATTTCCGCTGACTGTCCCTAAACATTTTTCCGATATTTTAAAATTTACGCTTAATTTATTAGGGGCTGAAAATGGCTTTTTTATTTTGATATGCTAGAAAATGCCCTCCATGTATGGAATCAATGTTGTTCAACATACGAATATGTTACGCTCGAGTGAACATAAATAATCAATAACATTGTGTCGAGGGTAATTTTCGCCGTTTCATGCAAATAGTTACGTGCAAACTTACCATTAATTTGATTTAATTAAAAACTCAGTGCGTTTTCACCATTAAATCATACTTATCTATATTTTTTGTTTTTATAAAAATATGTATCACTATTATTAGTGAAGTAATACTCAAATTATTGTTGAAATACAGGGGTATCTAATCATTTCATTGTACATAATCATCATTGTACTTAATACAAAACATATTCTGGGACCATTCATGTCATAGTTCAAAGTCAGCATTAATTTTTTTATGTATATTTTATTTTCTGAATATACCTACCCATTATAAGTTCTTTCATCCAGAACATTAATTTTTGTATTTATTTTCTTTACAATCCCCAATTATTTATCGTGTTTAAAGTTTACTTTATATAGGTATCTAATAGTAGTGATTTCAATATCTATATCTACTTACATTTTAATACAGTGTAATATTAATAATTATGAGTGATTTATTATATATATTTACAAAACAACATGTATTTATTACATCAACAATTTCTCCACAATTCTGCAAGGCAAGAAGACAAGGGATAAGATTAATGTGTAGAAGACACAACACAATATATACTTAAACAGGAATAATATAAATATATTAAGTATGGCGGGTACAAGGCGTGCTCGTAATAACGCCAATTCAGTGGTCATACCCCGTCAGAACTCTGTGTCTGACAATGGAAGGACCCGTCAGAACCTTAGTCCTGAGGCATTAGCAGCTATGAATAAGGAACAGCTCCGGGCCGAATGCAGGAAACGGGGGCAGCGTGCTACAGGCAACAAAAATGAGCTGGTATAAAGCTGTTTGCGTTTGTGTCTGTGCTTCATTTTACTTTTTTTGCCGGTTGTCATGTGATGCTTTAATTTTTTAATTTAAGTAGTAATGTGATCAATGTTTTGCTTTAAAATTTGTTTTTTTTTTTATAAATGTTGTTGCACTAATTTATTTATGATAGTTGTAAATATATATAATAAAAATTAGTAACTATTTCAATTGTTGCATCATTTTTTTTGCTTAGCAGTTCTTTTTTTTGCGTTTTCGTAATAATTTTTGTTGCACTTTCTTATCATCTTAAGATTTTATTTATTTTTCTTATTCAATATTTGTGTAGGTAGAATTCATTCCAATTTTAATTTATTTAATCTATGTTCTGAACAAACAGTTCCAACACATAAAGAGGTCATTGCATGTTCGTTTTTTAAAAAAAGTTTGTTACCATAGCTTTACTTCTCTTTTACGGGAAGAACCTTATTTAAACACGTATTGACTGTCATTGTCGCTAAGGGCGATGACACATTACATGAGATTATTGCGACATCCGGGTGCCGCGAGCGCCACAAGGTAATCGTGTTTGATTTTATGTCTATGTAGTGTAATGATGAACTTTTACATATACAAACTCACGCCTTTTTCGCTGGGTAAGGCATAAACTAAAGAACAACAAGCCACATTGCTCGTAGTCTTGTTGTTTCGTCTACATTCATACATACACACACAGTCGCACGCACGTTGCGCGGTTTAAGCGCGTATCGTACATTTGTCTATG
The DNA here is from genome assembly GCA_958449745.1 of Ochropleura leucogaster. Lineage (NCBI taxonomy): Eukaryota > Metazoa > Arthropoda > Insecta > Lepidoptera > Noctuidae > Ochropleura > Ochropleura leucogaster. Next base: position 2,240,303 of record OY288220.1, on the reverse strand, counting down.
ATTTTGAAAATAATAATGAACAGGAAAAATCTTATGAATAAATAATTTGCACTGCATATATAGACCTTGATGCTTATCGCTCGGGAAAGTCCCTAAGAGACCATTGGAAGTCGTGCTATTATTATTTTTAAGATAACGTAAATTACACAATCAAACCATGTTTGACAAATTATTAGAAATTTTCCTCTATTTAAATGCCTCTCTAAAAATTATAGCTGAAATAGTATTTTTCTGCGGCTTTGCGCGCGTGGAGGTCGGGAAGGGAACTCTCCTCGGAGTAGGCATTACTGGGGCAAACGCCAAATATCATTGAAATCCTTCACCCTCTCAAGTGTGGAAAGGTAATAGACAGAATTACTGTCGCAATTTGTCATTCCATTGCCCTTATTCCAATTTATTCAAGGTCTGCACATCATGTCTTTTCTTCGAATGGGAAGTCGTCAAGTGTTAGATTTTTACTGCTTAAACTCATCCATGTTCTTTTTTTCCCTTTTGTGTTCCGGGAACACAATATCTCGAACAACTAGCGAACCCTTAACTAGCTGTGCCCGCGGTATTGGCCTCGGTGGGGTCCTAAGAGTCATAAATGGGCTATGCAACACCGAACTTTTTTTCAATTCCATCCAGAAGTTTTTGAGATTAGTGCATCCAATAGAACATACTCTTCAGCATTATTTTATTATTATTAGCCTTGCAATTCTGAATTGGTTATCTGTTACATTTTACTTAGTTATAAAATGTCCCTTAATTCAGCGTGCCTCTTGGCAAAGGCCTCGTCTAGCTGCTTCCACTGTACTCTATCGCGACCCATTCTTCTCCAGTTGGAGCCTGCTGTCAGTTTTAAGCGCAATACCTACACATTGAGCCCGCCGGGCCGTCGACATATGTCGTCAACTTTTTGTCGGCGGTCTAGTTGGCGGCCTCACTTATTACAAGTCGGAAAATTTGGTCGGCGGCATGTCGGCGGCTTGAGATAATAAATTTATTTGGCAGTCGAGCTTCGCCGGGCAACTGAGCACAGGCGTACCCAAGCCGCAAACATGTCGGCGGGCAACACACGCGGGCGCCTGTTGCCGACATGATTCTTTTCATAGAGGCCGCCGGGTCGGCGGCCCGGCGTGCTCAGTGTGTATTGATCCTCCCATCTCATTATTTGTTTACCTCTACTCATTTTGCAATCTCTGGGATACCAATCTGTCACTATTTTGCTCCACTTTTCCTGGTTGTCTCTTATATGCGACCTGCCCATCTCCATTTTTGCTGGTCTATTCTGGTCAGCTGCTTCAGCATTATAATAATTAGTTTATTTAACATACTCTGGCATTTAAAATTAATTGGTAATTACTATCAGCAGTTTTTCAGCAATATAGACAATAACAGGTGTCATTTTGGCTTGACTTCTCTGGCACGCAGAACAATCAACATATTCGTCAATAATTTTTGATGTACGTTATAAAATAATAAATCATTTGTTTCTCATACAATAGCGTTACGTCATTTTATTTCCGAATTGAAAAAATAAACACTATGTAGTCTAGTTTTATCCAGCATATTAACTCGTCTTACGCAAGAATGTATACATTTACACTTACAGTTTATACAATATAATGGCAATTGAGCCTACATTTCAATTAAAATTATTAAACATTATGAAAGAGACATCGCTGCATCGTTAGAACAGTTACACGCGTATCTATACAGTACATCATTCTGAACATAAATTACATACATTATATATTTTTATGCCAAAGAAATAAAACAATCGGTCACATTTTTTTACTAAAGTATTTAAACCGGATTTCGATGGAATAATGTTGACCGTATATTGCAGTTTTTTTTACTAAGACACCGCTGTCCGTCCGTCTGTCATCAGGCTGTATCTCTTGAACCGCGATAGTTAGACAGTTGAATTTTTCACAGATAATATATTTCTGTTGCCGCTATAACTACAAATAAAATAAATATTTAATGGGGTACCCATAACACAAACATGATATTTGTGCCCAGCGGTTTCACCTGCCGCTCAGTTCCTTTTTTTGGAGATGGATAATGGATATGCACCCAAAATTTCTTATGCGACACGAGAATCCTTACTAATATTATAAAAGCGAAAGTGAGTTTGATTGTTTGTGTGTTTGTTACCTCTTCACGCTTTAATGGCTAAACCGATTTTGATGAATTTTAGTACAGAGATAGTTGGGAACCAGGAGACGGACATGGGCTAACAACACAACTAAGGATAAAGCTTTTAAAAAAAAGTGGGATGTGAGGGAGAAAGAGGGAAGAAAGAGGAAAACTTAGCGTTGCTATTACAAATCAATAAGGCGCAAGGGGAACTGTGTTACCCCGAATTTAACGCGAGCAAAGCCGCGGGCAAAAGCTAGTTTTATATATAAGATGGTACGAAACCCTTCGTGCGCAAGTCCGACTCGCACTTGGCCGGTTTTTTAATAACTAACGACAAGTTTCTATATGGGTTCAGAATGATGCACTGAATACGAGGTAACAATTTATTTTACGCGTCGGTGCCCTTTCCACACAGTATTTTGTGCGTCGTTGCCTATGGCAGTCTTTACCTTTTCGTAAAATATTTCAACCATAACGTCTATGGTCCCACAGCTTTCTAATGTTGTACTCCAGTTAACAGAGTCAAAATTTGTGTTATGGCTCAGCAATCATTGTAATCAGCATTATGCTAGTTACGGGTAGGCAACATAATTATGGCGTACCTACCAGGTATGGTGGTTATGGAACCTAAAGTCGGAATACCTATGTCTAAAAAAAAAACAATATTTAAAAGCTTTGGTGTACTGGCCGAAAATAAAAAAAGCGGGAATTTATGTCACATCAAAAAAAAAGTAGACACACTCAAGTATTTTATGGCTTGTCTCTGTCTTTAAAAAAAGAAACTAAACAGAATGAATAAATAACGGCGTGTTTATCGATAGATGATAAGTATCGTATATTCTCAATTCAAATACCACTTAAAATTTATAGCGATCGATTACCAGCACCAAAATAAATCGTTTGATGTTGCTATACGTAAATTTTCCCGCGTAAACTGGCGAAAGATAGGTAACAGATTTCCGTCTCCTCTGCCAAGATTGTGTTGTCTATAACTATTAGTTTGAGCAATTTAAAAACAAAACTAATTACTTACCAAGAAATTCATGTTAAAGACCTTCTGCTATCAGCTACAAATAGTTATTAAAACTTTGATTACACTGAAACTCATTAATATTCCAAGAATTTCATTAAAGCGCCCGAGAAGCAATTCTTGCTTTTTTCTTTTGAAACTAATCTTGAATCTTGACCCTTTGAAGATAATGACTAGAATACATTCATTTTTCATTCATGGACGTGTAATCAGCCAGTTATTGGAAACTGTTAAACTGTCATAAGTCCTTCAGGCTGGTTTTGCATTTGATCAGCATGAATCTGAATACATATACATATGTACGGTTTATATTCGGATGAGGAATGAGCTTGAATCTTATGCTGTTATCTATTGCCCTAGTGTGTCTCTGGCGAGCCTATTGCCGTCGTCCCAGCTATTTTCGAAAAAGACGAGATTTTTCAGCGATGTAGACACAACAACAGGAATTATAAAAAAAAAAAATAACAACTGTTACTATAAGCCCACATCATCCCACTACTGGGCAAAAGCCTCCCCATGGCCCTCCAGGGTTGGTTCTATCCAGCTCGTTCCGCCATCTTGTAAGGCGTCTGCTGCGTTGCCTTCCAATGCCGATTTACCAAGGGGTATCGTAAAGCCCAGCACGAACTGGATTGTAGTAGTCAGATAGACAGTTGTTCCATAAAAATATTGGTATTCAGCTGCATCCGGTTAGACTGAAAGCCGACCCCAACACAGCTGGGAAAAGGCTAGGCAGATGACGAATTCGCATAACAAACCGCTCAAACAAAGTGCTTGTCTGAATGGAGACTGAGCTTCAGTTATTCAATTGACCGCTAAATTGACAACGGAAACAATACGTAAAGCAATTTGTTGGATACAGTTACGAAACGAACTGGTATGTGGAAAGCTTATAGTATGGAGCTGATGAGCTCCCAAGTTAAAAAGAAACTGAATAAATGAAACAAACGCTATCATCTGACTTGTTGATCTAGTGGTCGCAGGCAAGGAATCTTGTTTTGAGCCCTGTTGATTGTAATATCGTCCTTACTAATATTATAAAACGAAAGTGAGTTTGTTTGTTACCTCTTCACGCCTTAATGGCTAAACCGATTTTTATGAATCGTGGTACAGAGATAGTTGGGAACCAGGAGACGAACCTAGTCTAATTTTTATTAAAAAAAAAGTGAGATATGAGGGAGAACGAGGGAAGAAAAGGGAAAACTTAGCGTTGCTATTACAAATCAATAAGGAGCAAGGGCAAAAACTGCAGGTAGCAGGTACCGTGTTATACCGAATTTAACGCGAGTGAAGCTGCGGGCTAAAGCCAGTTAATAATAAATTGTAGTGTGCCGATTGTCGTAACGGCCAATGGCTTGATTGCAAGAGCTTGACGAACATCTGTCGAAGCTCTCTTTAGGCGGTTGGATCAAGGGCCTGATTTAGAAGGCAGTACTCCTCGATGCGGCTCGCATTGTGAGGAGGTTTCTGTCTCTAGAGCCTTAACCACCGGTAGCTTGGACCCTGCTTCTGATACCGGCGATCCAGTATTTTAAATGTATGTTTTTTATTGTTTAAGAAATATTTAAAAATGTAAAAATGAGAGGAAAAGCAAAATAAAGACGAAAAACTCTTAGGTACACCTCTGTCAAGGTCTGCGGGGTTTGATGTGTTTGGTTATAATTAAGTATAAGTTTTTAATCTGACATGGTCTCTAACATTATATATAACACTAGCGGACCCGACAGACGTTGTCCGGCTTTTGTTTTTCTCTGATTTGCGAATCTAAACCCCGAATACTGAAACGTCACTCAAAATGTGAGGACTGCTTAACATTTGAGCAGCTCTTAAACTTTAGATTTTGTATGGTCAAACGTCACTTCTGAGTCTCTGTTAAACTTAAGTGGGACTTAAATTTTGAGTGACGTTTCAGTATTCGGGGGTAAACCATCCAGGGCGCCACCCAAACGCATACAAAAAAAAACATTCAACGGTCGTTTTGATACGGGACATTTACCATGCTTGCTCGTGTCTTTTGGCATATGCAACTGTCAAAATATCCAAAACTCAAAATTAACAAGTAAACAAATATAGTCCGGTCAAATTAGACTTAGACTATTACTGCTTAGACTAGACTGCCATTTTACTGAAAATCGCGAAATACCCGTTTTTGTGACATTTGACCCCGAGTACGTTTTTTTGCACGTCGATGAGGACTTTTCACATCCTTACTAATATTATAAAAGCGAAAGTGAGTTTGTTTGTTACCTCTTCACGCTTTAATGGCTGAACCGATTTAGATGAATTTTGGTACATAGATAGTGAGAGATAGATAGGGAACCAGGAGACGGACATAGGCTAATATTTTTTTGAAATAAGTGGGATGTGAGGGAGAAAGAGGGAAGAGAAGGGAAAACTTAGCGTTGCTATTACAAATCAATAAGGCGCAAGGGGAACTGTGTTACCCCAAATTTAACGCGGGCGAAGCCGCGGGCGAAAGCTAGTTTTCTATATAATAGGGTTTTGAACAATCCTACCAATATTCAGCCAAGTGGGAATTATTGTAGCCTTGGATGTCTAAATCGACCGGACTAATATATTGTAATAAGTGTTATAAATAAGGTTATAAGCATATACAAATCATTAAAAAAATGCTACTACAATACTTTAAATGCTTCATAAGTTTATGCTAACGTAAAGACGTAGACTAATCAAAATTAAACAAATTGAATTGCTCACCACAGCGTAACTAAGTCAGCGTGTCAGCAATAAATGTACCTAGTAAATTATATATGCGATTGTAAATCAAATAACTACTACAAAAGTATTGAGAAACGGACTAAAGACGGTAAACGAAACTACAAATTCACGACTTTTACCCGACTGCCAAGATAAGGTTATGTTTATTAGCCAATTTGTTCAAAAAGTAGGAGGATCTCGGGGGTGTAAAAAATCCATTAAGAAGCCGAAAGGCTTTTCGGCTGCGCTCTCCGTCATTTAGTTTTTTTTTTCTAGACTCTACCTGACCTAGGTCAAAGTCCCAAGATTTTATTAAAAAAAAAAGTTTTTACTGTTATGTTATATATAACCTTAACTTAAATACCTTCACGAATCGCGTACTATTCAATCTAACCATGGTCACAGATAATATAATACTAACGTACAGATACTCCATCTCATACAAAGAAACGCGACCGCCATAACTTGCTCATTTCTCCGGGCTATCCGGGCTATTTTTTTTTACTCACAACGGCGCTAGATGGTGCTTGCAGCGATAGCTCAAGTTCAGTTTATTTTACAGAGAACCAATAGATGGCGATAAAACCAAACTATACATTTGTACTGTAAACTAAGGTAGGTTTGACCTTGAAGCTTACGTCGTCAGTCACTCGGCAATCGCCATTAATAAATTCACGTTCTTTCATGCCTAGTATTATATTATCTGAGGCGTGGGGTATAGCTACATGTTTTTCGGTAGACTGAGGTATTTGTTAGGTTCAGCGTAAAAGTCAACGCAAATTTTGATAATTAGGTATCAAGTATCTAAGTCAATCAAAGTTATTTATAATATCGAATAGCGAATAGAGGAGCTCGTGGCTAAAAAATAGCAACCGCTCGGGTTGTTCTTTAGGTTAAGCTGCGCTTGCCTAGGTTGGTCTGTGGATGGGTGACCACCCGTTACATACCGAGTTTTCTCCGTGCCTCGGAAAGCACGTTAAGCCGTTGGTTCCGGCTGTCATTTGTAGATCTTTGACAGTCGTTACAGGTAGTCAGTGTCCCGAAAGTCTGACGACCAGTCTTACCAAGGGGTATGGTATTAGGTACCCAGTAGGTAGGTACTAACTGGGTTGTGCTCCTCCTCTAATTGTGGAGGTTAGATAGGCAGTCGCACGGCGCTCCATATAAAATAGGTACCTACTGATATTCAGCTGCATCCGGTTAGACTGGAAGCTGACCCCAACATAGTTGGGAAAAGGCTAGGCTGATGATTATAATATCGAAATAGGTAGGTAGCTCTTTAAATGATATTTGCTGCAAATTAGATGATTTTAAGCAGGGAGTTATTTTTTAACAGACTCAGGAGTGTGTAGAATATTTTTATTTTATTTTAAATACAAGTTGTTACTTAACTAAGTAGGTAGTAATATTTGTATGTTGTGTTGGTACCTACAAAAGTAGGTAAGTATACTTACCGGCTCGAATCTTGGTCGCTAGACGATAGAGTGCGGATGACCTTGCGTGTTGTACAAAAAAAGAAATGAAAATAAAGCTAAAACGCCTCTCCAATACTATCTACCTATACCTACATCACTTAAAAATTAAAACTGTGATAAAAACCTATCACTACTATGCTTAATTAATAATACCTTTAATATAATTAATAAAAGTACGTACCTACGCTTTTACCTACTTGATATAAAAAAAAACTTAACTTAAATTAACCAAAACTCGGTACCTACCTATCTAAAAATCTATGCGTACCTACCTACTTTACTTAAAAAGATATTAAATGTAAACTTATCATAATTCGTAATTTGAACGATTACCTATTTAAACACTACCAAAATAACTAATAAGTACCTATTTTATTAAATAACAACAAAAGAAATCTAAAAATAAATTATTTAAAGACTAAAAGTCGCGGTGATAAGCATTGTCTGTCAATAAGGCCGAACACTCTGAACGTCTATTCGCATCAACAGCCAAATATTACGGTAACCGCGTCGAGCGCACACAAAAATAATCCTTATGGCATGATCCAGTATTCATGCGCGATGGCTTATTAGCGTATTTCATGTATAACTTTGGTGTTTCTTTACCGATATATATGACTAGCTGTTCCCCACGGTTTCACCCGCGCTGCTCAGCACCTGTTGGTCATAGTGTGATGTTATATAGCCTTCCTCAAGAAATGGACTATCCAACACCAAAAGAATTTTCCAATTCCAACCAGTAGTTCCTGAGATTAGCGCGTTCAAACAAACAAACTCTTCAGCTTTATAATTACCGATATATATAATTATTTTTTTATTGTATAGGTAATAATGTAAACTATTTTTAATAAGAGATGAGTGAGAGTGTTATTAAACGTAAGAGTAGACAAATATAATCAGAAAGCTCCGAACTGCTTAGCTATCGGGAGTTACACGTGTTATTGTGAGTTAACCATTAAAGATAGACATATGCTGTCGTATGATTATTTTTTATATAATTTTAAGGAGAATATTTCCGTCATACATGATTTCTGTGTAGCTTTAACCATTAAGGCTACACACGCGACAGAAGCTTAAAAAATGGAGTAACTTCTCCCGTTTTCCCAACATTTCCCTTCACTGCTCTGCTCCTATTGATCGTAGCGTGATGAAAAGTATACTATAACCTGCCCAGGAGTATAAAGAATAATTTGACCAAGTTTCATTAAAATCCGTTTTTGTTTATATAACGATCATACAGACAAACAGACAAAAATATTACTGATTGCATTTTTGGCATCAGTATCGATCACTAATCACCCTCTGATAGTTATTTTGGAAATATACCTATTTCATGTACAAAATTGACCTCTCTACAGATTTATTATAAGTAGGTATAGATAGTTTGTATTTCATAATATTTCATTCTATCAAAATAGGTATGGTAAATGGTAATATTGAGCTGTGTAGTAAAACTCAGAAAATGAAAATAACGCCATCTATTCATAGAAATAACAGTAAATGAGTTACCTAACCACAACGTAGTACAAATTGTTCTCACCAGAGCCAACACCATAATATTATTTAGAAAAATCATGGAATTTGGAACTAGGAGCCCATTATTCCTGTTTTTTGTGTTATGGGGATTTTTAAAAACAAGAACAAACTTCTTCCATGGTCAAATTTAAACAGTTACACGTAACTCACTTGATGATAGATGCACTAAAACATTCGCTGCATCCTTTTCATAACCGTCGCTAGAGCTGGTTCTTAATTTTCCATTTGGGCCAGGATGATGATAATGAGGTCGCCCCCTATAGCATGGGACTTAAACATAACTAACGAAATGTGGGTGTAATTTTAGGTGCTTTATTGCCAAATTTTTCGGGAAAATGGCAAAATTGTACTTTGGCTTAGCCAATATGCGCGAAAATAAAGTGATTTCCAAGTATCTATCTTTTTGTTGTTACGCTACATATCTGTCCGTCTGTCTATCCGTTGCCACAGTCCGTTTCGTCCGAAACCGTAGTCATCATAGATGTTACTAGATGATGAAAATCTTCCAACAAGGCTTTTTGAGGTTTTAAACCTCAAAAACAAAAATAGATACAGCGATTTCCTGCGACACAATAAATCTGCATTATCATGCCTCAATGTACTAAATCAATAACAAAACAACGCTACAACGAATACGGGTCAGCGGACCTGCGCGAACGCAAGCGATGATCACGCCACCGCTCGTTTATTTCCGGAAACTAATTAACGCACTTCATTTTTTAACTCTAATTTCAAGGGCGTAGGGTCCATTATCAATGTTACACATCGTGTACTATATTTCAGTGTAGTCTTCGTTCTTTGTTACAATTTGAAAGTAATATGCATGAATGTATTAACTTGTTTTTTTTTTCATTAGAGTTGCTATGTCATTGGATTAAAGTACAATATTCGTTGGCTGTAATTTTTTGGAGGACAGCCATTTGACAATAAAGACAGTCATATAGAAACGCAGACGCCAAAGTCGCCAGACGTTTATTAATTACTTTTTTTAAACCGAATTTACATTTTATAAGTAGAACAAATTGTATTGTACTTTCCTGGCAAATCCAAAATAAACCTCATTATATTTTATTAATTAATATTCAGCAATTGGTTTATTATGCATATAAATAAAACGTTACATTATTTATAACTGAGATTAAATCCTCCATTGTTTCAATCAGTCTCCTTGGTGCTGGCACAACGACCGCACATCTTCCGACGATTAAAAATAAATTAAAAACTCAAGTTCTTGATTTAAATATCGGTTGGCGGGAAAAGTTTATACAGTGCATTTTGTCATTGTTGTTTTTTTTTACTTTTACGAAGACTTTTTTAATGAAAATAGTTGATGGTATTTTAGAGTACTTACATCGCGCGTTCGCAATTTAAATTACGGGACATCTTTCCGACTGTGATTAGATGGAACTGTTACTCGAACGACAGTGAAATGAGAGAGAAAGTGCTCGTGCTCGTCGAAAGTGAAATTCGTTTTGGCGGTGGCGTGATGTCAGACATTTCACTTACGACGTCGTAATAAACCAGTTATCTACACAGTTACACAATAAATATTTAAATAATAGTTTTTTTTTTATAAAAATATTATTGGACCGCTCGTTTGTGTTAAAAAAAAACAGTTTATGGTACACGTGTGTGCTTCGTTCTAAGTTTGAATTACTTACAAAGGACATCAGAATAGGTAAGTAGGTACTTACTTTAGTTAGGATTCTATGTTTAAAATTAAATATTGTCAGATAAAAGCGTTATAGCTACCGTAAAGATAAACGCTTTATCATTATGATTGACTTGAAGGGCGCCATTTCCGTGAACACATGCCAATAGAAATGTAAAGGAGTTATATTTAATAACTCTATGAAATTACACATTGTCTATGCCGGTTATAATTTATATCCTGTTATCCGTTCACTGTTACAGAAGTTTTTTTTTTGTTAATGTTGTCCATAGGAATTTGTCCCCTAAACATATATGCAATCAATACAAGGCTATTAAACTTTTAAATTGTTTTCTGTGGGAATTGTTTAAAGGCGAAGTTTTATTTTCTGCAAACAAAAGGACAAAGGCTTGTACAAATATCGTAAAACTTCTCACGCTCACATCTTTAATTTGACTCATCTCACAATACGGGCACTCACAACTAAAAAAAAAAACCTATAAGACTGAGTCAGACTCGCGCAACGAGGGTTCCGTAGAAACATGCGACATAAACAGCCATATCTTTTGATTGCGTAGACTTAGATGGTTTGAATTTTTCACAACACAAAAAGGACCGCAGCGTTGAGTATGGTTTTAATTTCAACTTGATACCTCCACGCGTCCCAGGTCTTGACAGACAGACAAACAGACAGACAGACAGTTTGACGGACGACAAAGTGTATAAAGTGTACGGAACTATGATGATGAACGGATGTTTTTTGGCGGTTATCAAGGCTAGATACAGTCTACCAACTAGCAGAAAGTACAAACCATAGTTCCTAAAATTATTACAGACTAGCTGTTCCACGCGGTTTCACCCACGCTGCTCAGCACCTGTTGGTCGTAGCGTGATGTTATATAGCTTTCCTCAAGAAGTGGACTATCCAACACTAAAAGAATTTTCCAATTCCAACCAGTAGTCCCTGAGATTAGCGCGTTCAAACAAACAAACAAACAAACAAACTCTTCAGCTTTATAATATTAGTATAGATAATAAAAAAATCTTGCGTGCAAAGTATTTAAAATACGTACTACGTATTTCTTTTGTAGATAACGTAAAAACGCACATCTTGCGTGGGACGTTCAATCCCAGACGGATCGACATAAATAAATATTAAATGAAAGATACTGTTATCTTTCGTTTTCCGCGTCTGATAAAGAATAGTGATCAAACTGCCTTTGAATGTAGTAATAGGAAAATTGATATTTATTGTCGCTTCGACGCAAGGGCGGCCGTTGCTAGGCAACCTTGCTAAAAAGGTTTTATTTTTTTTTTTCTTTTTGTGCCGATTATAAGTACTTATGTTAGACCAGTATGTACCAGCATCTGCACACCTCTAGCATTTGCTTTGTTTAAATCCTGATATTTGCAAGTGGTTTTGCAGGGTGGGCAGGGAGGAAAGTGGGGTCATATCCTGCAAAGGAATAGTGTTTAGGATGGGTCGATGATGCCCCATTTGGCCAGATCATATAGATACTGCGGCTAACCTGAGCCCACAGTCGGTTAAGAGTTTTCCAAATTGGCTATTGCAGTTCTGTAGTATTTTTATATAGAAAATACACCAGTCACTAAAAAAAAAACAAATCGCTTAAATTCTGGTTTAGTTCCCTCGATTTCTGCGGAATCCCATGCTATAACCGATTTCTACAAAAAACACTCATCATCTGCCTAGTCTTTTTCCAACTATATTGGGGTCGGCTTCCAGTCAAACCGGGTGCATCTGACTACCAATATTTTACATGAAACAGATGTCTTTCTGATCTCTATATCCCAGCTAGTACTGGGTAACCCTGTCCATCTGTAACGACTGACCAAGATCTACAAAAGATAGTCGATCTCCGATAATCTTAACACTAGGAAGTGAAAAATAATCGGTGACTTTTGTTTGTTCCATTGCCTTTTTGCCACCGCCGCCGTTTGATAGTCAAAAGTAAAGTTATTTCCCACTTTTAAGTTTTTTTTTTGCAAATTGTATATTTGTTAAAGTTTTTAATTCAGCTTGTTTACTGGTGGTATGATGGAATTATCGTCGAGTCTTTATTTTCCATCCTTCCTTAGAGTTATTTGCAGGATCATCCACTAAATGAAGTCATCCGGAATGAGAATCTCCCCAATTTTTATAAAAGTCTGATAAAAAGTGGTATTCAGCTTCATCCGGTTAGACTGGAAGCTACTGTTCAGATGATTAGAAGAAGTCTTCCTTTATCATATTGCCATGCGCTATCGTAACCCACAAGTGTGTTTTCATACGTCACTAATTCGATTACCAAGAACAAGAAAACCGATCTCGATTCGATGATTCGTATCTATTGCGCACGCACAGTTAATGTTGTAAACATCACTCTAATCTTGATTATTATCTAAGATTAATCACGAACAACGTGTGAGTGTATGAATATCTATTATGTTCAAATTTAGTCGTTGTTTTGGGATCTTTCGAAATTGATTGTTGGTTTATTGGTTTTAAGAGATACTTATTCCAATCGATTTTGGGAAAAAAAAATGTTTTCTAGATTCCCTATTGACCTTTGTCCGCATGATATTATTATAATAATATTAATTCCTTATTTGAATCTTATTAAATTAACAATTTAATGTTTTTTTTAATAAAAGTGATTTATTTACTCATTATAATTTGAGACTAAAAGTCTGATAAAAATCGGTCTTGCTGTTTTGGGGATAAGTGTGAACAAACAAACAGACAAACATCCTTACTAATATTATAAAAGCGAAAGTGAGTTTGTTTGTTTGTTTGTTACCTCTTCACGCTTTAATGGCTAAACCGATTTCGATGAATTTTGGTACAGAGATAGTTGGGAACCAGGAGACGGACATAGGCTAATATTATTAATAAAAAAGTGGTATTAGTAAAAAAGTATTACAAATCAACAAGGCGCAAGAGGAACTGTGTTACCCCGAATTTAACGCGAGCGAAGCCGCGGGCAAAAGCTAGTAAATAATAAAAAACAAAGTTTCTTATCAAAGGACATTGATAATACTTAACATGTTAGTGAAAAATATTTGTAATACAATCACAATATTTGTTTATCGCATTATCTTTACTAAAGCTACATAAACAGTCATACTTTTATCTCGTCTATGGTACAGTCACCTACAAGTTGCTTCGTTGACCCAGTGATAGTGATTGCTGCAGACTTTGAGCCCGAGTACAGACAGAAAAAAATAAGTAGTTCAAAAAAGAACAATTAAAACGGATTAAAATGTTACCGTTATTAGAATTCGTTAGAGTGAATCTGATTTCGCGGTGTTCCTCTTTCGTAAGTAATTCTAAAAAAAGAAACTGTACTGTAAAAAAAAAACATCTGCACAAAAAAATGGTCATAACTTTTTAAACTTAATTAGACCGATATTCTCAGAGGTGAAAAGTTTCGAAATTACCATGTCCATACCCCTTTTTTATCCTTCCTTCTAGGAACACACTGTATACTGCGAATTAAAGAGGAATTGGGAATTTATTTGTGAGCGAGTTGAGGAAAAAATTCAAAGATATATGTTCCTCGTAAAAATAACATATTCCTTATCAGTTTGTGTTAATAAATATCCGAAATAAATTATTTTATGACGTTTCTGTAAAGGTCTTCAAATAAGTCAGGAGCGTAGTACTTGATCGGCGTGCGTGTTTTGACCAGGGGCTCTAAAATGGCTGCTTTGGCGTAATTTTAGTGGAATAATACACCACTAAGGCGCTATTTATAGGCGAAATTCATACTTTCCGAGAGCAAGTCGCAGTTTTAACGATTTTTCTTGTAAATTTCCCTTTTTTCCGCCAATGCAAGCACTGTAATAAAGCTTTCCGCAAAGCCATTTATTGTAAAAGAGGCACATAATAATATCTTGCAAAGGGGCCTGCCGGCGATGCGGGTTGTTCGAAAGAGGAAAGAGATACCGCGGCTTCGGAACATAAAAGGCAAAAGAAGGAACATGTGTGGGTTAGACAGTAAAAATCTGAGACTCCCTTCCCGCCCAGAGCGGGAAAGTTATTTAATAATATCCCATCCTTAAAAGAAAGGCGCTAGCCTCCACAAGAGCCGTATATTGACCAAGTTAGTTTAAAATTAATAACATTTAAATTGAACCAACTCAGCCGAGCTAACAACTTATACTGGAAGTAATAACTGCGTAATTATCTGTGGAAGACTGCAATTTGTAATTTATTATTGTTGAAAAAGGCGTGAGTTAGTTAATTGTTACTTTTACTTCTTTTGCTAAAGTGATCTAAGCAGGAAGATATCCGGTTGAGTAAGTTATGTGAAAGTGACAAATTATCACCGCCAAACCGTAGTCAATCTAGTATCGTTTTTGAAACTATATATTGTTTGGTATACTCACCTGCAAAATTGCTAGAACGTTTGGAGTTCAAGTTTTTAGAAGGACATGTGACTAAAAGAGTGATGGATCTGAATGTTGATGGACGGAGAGCTAGAGGAAAGCCAAAGAAAAGATGGATGGATTGTGTAAAGAATAATATGAAGGAGAAAGGAGTAAATGATGCCGTTACGTCTGACAGGGGAGAATGGAAGAAGAAACCGTGTTGCGCCGCCACCCAATGTTATGGAACAAGGGTAGGAAAATAAATAATAAAATAAATAAATAAATATCTTGGGACAACTCACACACGGCTATCTGATCCCAAGCTAAGCAGAGCTTGTGTCATGGTAATCAGACAACTTACTTGTCTGGTAGTAGTTGTCTGGTTACCATGACACAAGCTCTGCAATTATATAAGTATTTATATAATTTATAAATACATACATATTATAGATAAATCACACCCAGACACAGAACAAACAATCATGCTCATCACACAAAGTTTGTCCTGGGTGGGAATCGAACCCACGACCTCCGGCACAGCAGTCAGGGCCACTAACCACTAGACCAACAGGCCCGTCAATAAATAATGATGTTTGGAGTTCAAGTTTTCGAAAATGTACTAGATGGCCTTTCTCGTTTCACACGATTTTATTTTATTTAAAAAAGCTTCATGTTGTCACGATTAAATCCGAGCATAAAGAGAAATGGGCTGTAAAACCGCGGGGCGGAATTAGTTAAAATAATCTACCTATAAAATAAAATTCTGTTTCCGACTGATGTTATTTAAATAAATATCAACTGTAAGCCAGTGTAATTGAAATTTATTTTGAGTTTGAATGAATAAAACCCCTTATTATAAAGTCGTAAAAAATATATTTTAAAGTTATAGCGGAAACTGAAATTTCATTTGTGAGTTTTAAAGTAATTTTTTCAATATTTTTGTTTACATTTTTGGAAATTAAACTGCAAAGCAGGATATTATGCGCATCATTATATAAGTAATATGTTTTGGTTTGGGTGCCCCAGTTGTAGTAAAATTAACTTTCAAGGGTCATACCCAAGAGCAGTAATGCTAGAAAAGGCGGTGGCTGGACGTAGAGGGAGCCTCAAACCAACCCAGACACTTCGGATTTCGGGTGCCACAAGACCACTCCCGGCCACCGTAGACACGGGTCTTTAGACGATGAGCAATGTTTAGCCCATCGCCCGTCCGTCTAGTTACGACAGGCCGAGTCGGGCTACACGAAAACTGATAAATGCTTGCACTGACTGGAAAAAAGGTCTCAAGTGTGGTGCTTTTCTTTAAAATACAATTTTAGACACTACTTGCTGAGGTGTGCAAATATAATTGTCTACTCGTATTAGATATTTTATAATTAATGAACAACATTGTCATTGAAAATAACATACAATAGTAATTTACATTACACATTTATAAGATTAAAAGGTAAAATAATAATGTCACGCCAATTAATTATTATTAAAAAACAATATCTTTAAAGTAGTATTTTATATTATAAATAGACTAGCGACCCGTCCCAGCTTCGCACGGGTGTTACAAATCTTTGAAAATCCCCACTTTTCTCTACTATAATATGTATGTATTATACATAAAAACCTTCCTCTTGAATCACTCTATCTATTAAAAAAAACCGCATCAAAATCCGTGCCGTAGTTTCAAAGATTTAAGCATACAAAGGGACATAGGGACAGAGAAAGCGACTTTGTTTTATACTATGTAGTGATAAACAGGTAGGTAGCTTCTTTATGTCATCGGGCAATTTATTATAATTCAGTGTTGCCATACAAATAATACTTTTATTGAGTAATGCTGTTTTACTACTTATAAAGTTTTTTATTTTTCGTTGGTTTTTTTTTTTTCATTTATGGTTTCTTAACATTTTTATTTTGCGACAATCAGCTTCGCATGCTCTTTGCACTAGGTGGAAACGCCAAAGGAACCGGTGAAATCCAAATTTAGTTTATTGCATTTTTAGGAATCCGTACTTCAAAAGGAAAAATAACGGAACCCTTGTAGATAGACCACTTTATAGGTACCTACAGGTATAGATCACTTTGTTGTCCGTCTGTCTGTCTATATGTCAAGACCCCTGATCTCGTGAACACGCGGAGATATCGAGTTGAAAAAAACAACATACTCAAGTCTATGGTTCAGTTATGGTAGAGCTGAGAAAAAAGTCAACCCTCTAAATCTACGCAGTCAAAAGATATGGCCACTTTTGTACCTAGCTAGTTTATGAAATAAACTATTTTTTTTAAGATTGTACGGAATCATCGGTGCGCGAGCAGCGCGAGTCCGAAACGCACTTGGTTTTTTTTTTATAAATTAAGATTGTTTTGTCAATTTTAATGATTATTTTTTTTTTTTTATAAATTAAGATTGTTTTGACGGCTTATTGGACGATTCGCACGAATTTAACTCGCACAAAACGTGCGAATCGACTCCTTTAAAACATATTATTTTTTCTGTAGTCGATTCGCACGAGTAAAACAAATTTGACCTTACTACTTCTGTGCTCAGGGTGTCGATTCGCACGCCAATAAATGAAATTCGTGCGAATCGACTACAGAAAAAATAATATGTTTTAAAGGAGTCGATTCGCACGTTTTGTGCGAGTTAAATTCGTGCGAATCGTCCAATAAGCCGTTTTGACAATTTTTATCATTATTCTTTTTTTTTATAAATTAAGATTGTTTTGACAATTTTAATGATTATTCATTTTGTAAATGCAAACGAGTTACGGTGTCGAATTATATTTTGTTTAGCAGTATAATATGTTGACAATGAGAAAATTTGAATTTCACGGCTTATTCTGGCATTTGCACCTCAAAACTATTTCCATTATCTTCCAATTTTCCCAAATTCTTTATAATGAGAGTTAAATATCCGTTATCACTTACAGTAGGCGACACTTAATTTAATTTCTAAATAACAAATTTCCAGCGTTCGATCCAATGCCAAAAAGTTGAAATTTAAACACCGTAAAAATATTAGGGAGTGCGTAAGATATTGCCTAATATTCGTGAAAACGGGTAAAGTTTTCCTCGTAACTAATCGCATTGTTTACGAATTCCCAGTAATGGTTCAATTATGTTTTTATGTGATTTGGATGTAGACGTGAATGTGTAGTTTAATTTAGACTAGAAAATAGTTCTGTGGTGATTCACTTGTCTTTGCTTTCGGCACATAATAATACTAGAACTACAACACTCTATACAGTTCCGTTATTTTTTTTCTCGTATTCATCTCAGCAAAGTTCTTTTTCTATTTTTTGTTGCCATTGTCATGGTAATGAAAAAAAAAAAACTGGACCGTCAATTTGAATTTAGAATGGCGTCACCTCACTAAGCATGCAGTGGCGTCCAATCTAAACGTAGGTGTGCGTAAAAAGTTATCTCAATCGAAATTCAAAAAGTGTCAAGTTTAACTTTTAAGTTTTTTTTTTATATAATTACAAACGTGTTAAAAAAGCGGACTGTAATAAATACTATAGGTACGTGCCGATCGGTAAACTTCGCTCAGCATCTATGATTGCTGAGTTATGTTATGTGGGCACGGCACGGCACGTTTCTATCATCTTACGTTAGTCAATTGTATACGAATTTGTCGCTCGACACTGCCGATTTTTTCTTTATCGTGTAGTTAGTGCTAAACCTGGTGTCGAGAATTTCTATGCCGCCTATGAGTTTCTTACTTGGTTTAAGATGCTGTTGACAAATTTATTTATTTACTGCGTTGCAATGCAATTTTTCTACCTATCTATAGTTTAGGTTTTACCTACCTAAACTACACAAAACCTAAACTGCCTTAGCTTTTTTTTTCTTCCCATAAAAACCATCCTTGGACTTCAACAAATATTTGAAAAAAAGAATTGGTAAAATTGGTCCAGGTGTCGTTGAGTTATGCGCTTACTAACACATATTGCGATTCATTTTTATATTATAGAAGACTAGCTGTTCTCCGCGGTTTCACCCACGCTGCTCAGCACCTGTTGGTCGTAGCGTGATGTTATAGCCTATAGCCTTCCTCAAGAAATGGACTATCCAACACTAAAAGCATTTTCCAATTCCAACCAGTAGTCCCTGAGATTAGCGCGTTCAAACAAACAAACAAACAAACTCTTCAGCTTTATAATATTAGTACTTATAGATTTACCACCAATTTATAGCACCTTTACAGATATATCCAATACGAAGCTATAAGTCACTAAATAACGCAACATAAAATAAAACTCCTTAATTTAATCAAAAACAAAGTAATCCCTATCTTATTTAAACGTGACAAATCATAAGTATAGGATCGTAATTACGCATAATAATAATAATATAGCCTTTTATTCAGATCACTTAACTTAGTACAATGGTTTTTTAAACTTACATGAATAACTAACTTTGAAAAACTTAATAAACAATTTAATTTTAAACTAATATTTGTTGCTTAGTTATCTTTCCAAGATCTGTTTGCCAGTCGGCAAAGGCCTCGGGCCTCCAACCTTTTCCATTCTTTCCTTACTTGCCACTCTGTTCCACGTGACTCCTGCCACTTGTCTGATGTCACAATTACGCATAACAAGTCATAATTGAGGGAGGTGGGCACCTCTCCCAATTACGAAGCCTGTGCCCTATGAAGAAATCTCGGCAGGTTTTGCCCAAATATGTCTTCCGATAATGTTACAATATTAATAATCCGGGCGGATCACGAAATTGGGGTAAACTTGAGTAAGTTAGTCCTAGCCGTTGGACACGTCTAAAAATATCTGTCAGGCATGTTAGTTTCCTCTCAATGTTTTCCTTCACAAGTAATAATTATAAACGGTGTAAAAGTTCCCATAACCTCTAGAGCTCCAGCGGCACAAAAACGTGCTAGTAATCAAGTATTACTGTTGAGCCCCGCTGGCACAAATTTGTAGTTGTAGTAGAGATAAGTCTTAAACTCAGATTACGCTTACAATAAGAGCCCGCTCGGCGGTGCTTGACGGATAGTTGACGTAAATAATGGCGGTCCTTGAGAGGATAACAAAGCCAAAAGTCACGTATCCCGTGGCATCTCCCCGTCATTACGACCATTATTTGTTCTAGATCAATCCTGGATCTCTCTAGTTACGGATATATTAGGGTACTAAGTTTCAACTTTACCTTCATGCCCCCCCGTATTGGTTGACTAGCTGTTCCACGCGGTTTCACCCACGCTGCTCAGCACCTGTTGGTCGTAGCGTGATGTTATATAGCCTATAGCCTTCCTCAAGAAATGGACTATGCAACACTAAACGAATTTTCCAATTCCAACCAGTAGTCCCTGAGATTAGCGCGTTCAAACAAACAAACAAACAAACTCTTCAGCTTTATAATATTAGTATAGATTATTTATCAGCACAATGTTTTATGGTGTTACATTGATTGTAAATCGCACCTTTACACCCCCAAAAAATGTTTCCCAGCAATAATTATTGCGTTTAGTTAGTTACATGTACAGACGCCAGCAGGTCAAGCTACCCGAAACTGTCAATTTTTCCCAATGAACCTTGAACCTAATACTTTAGAAATAAAGTCGAAAACAAACTGACGTTAACGGTTCCGCGGCTTCCTAATAGTGGACACTCAACGTGCGTTGTAACCCCTCTTTATTTAATTTCCTTCTACAAGTTTCTAGATCAATTTTAATAACAACTAGGTACCTACGACCCAAGCATTGACCTACTTTACAGTCATTGTTGTCGCAACAACGGCAGTTTAGTTGACAACTTCAATTTCATACATGATCGCTTCAGCGAGGGGCAGTAATGAACTTATTTAATAATAGATTGCCTATCACCAAGGTCCTATATAACCTTAAATTAATGTGATTGGATAGTTATTATCGATTGAAAGCAAGAAAACCCGTTTATTAGACTCATATAGGACAACTACACATTAATTTAAATAAAGAACAACAAAAACTTTAAAACCAAAGAGAATAAAAAAGAGAATTCATGGTGCTGCGACATGGCAGCCATGTTAGCGTTGATAATCTGATAGGGCCCAATCAAATGAAGCCACGGTCAGATACGATAAAATACATCATCATTTTCCTGCCCTTGTCCCATTCTATTTGGGGTCGGCGCAACACGTTTACTTCTTCCATTCTCCCCTATCAGACGTCACGGCATCATTTACTCCTTTCTCCTTCATAATAATTCCTTACACAGTCCATCCATCTTTTGTTTGGCCTTCCTCTCGCTCTCCGTCCATCAACATTCAGATCCATCACTCTTTTAGTCACACGTCCTTAACAATTAGATAACAAGAATAAATAACTTGTGGGACTAATACATATTATAAAAAATATGAAAAAGAAAAAAATATATTGATGAACATGAAACACAAAAAGAAAGAAAGAAAGTTATATGAGTTACTATTTACGCAAAAAAAAATATTGGAGTGTATAGGAACGGTCACGATCAGCTGGTCCAAATGGAGTTTCTTGCTGGTTTCTCTCCATAGGAAACGACCAACCCAAACCGTGCACCTTTTATCGACGTTTTATTAATGTCTATGTGTACTAAAAATATTTTGATTTTGAAATATATGGGAAAACAAAATACGGTTATGAATTTCCATTTTTGACTGGCTTGAAAAAAGGGATTTTCAATTCGTCGGAATATATGTTTTCTGGTTACTCTAAGACGCCTGGACACAATTAGATTTTTGGAAAATTTCCCAGGTGGTCCCATGGTCATAATTTCTTTGCCCGAAACACTAAATGCAAGTTACTCTCATTTCTTAAGGTGTAGAAGCTCCTTGTAATAGTGACTGGGTGCTGTTACTTCATCATCTACTTAGACTTGTCCCAACTGTGGGCTCGGCTTCGAGTCTAACCGGATGCCGCTCAATATCAGAATTTTACATAGAGCGACTGCCCATCTGACCTTCACAAAGCCAGTTAGTTCTGGGTAATACGATACCCGTTGGTAAGACTGGTTGTCAGACTTTCGAGCATGTCTTCTGACTCCTCGTAACTACTTGTGATGACTGCCGAAAATCTACAAAAGACAGTTTTAGTTATTTGGAGGAGCTCACAGCATTTTACTTGGCTAGAATGTTAACTATTTTTAGGTAGAAACTCTTTTAATATCTACTCTATGAGAAAAACTCCGTTTATGAACACCTCAAAAACTGGACATTACCCAGACATTAGTCATTAAAACTGCGATTATATAACAATGCATAGTTAATGCGCACGCGCATAGTAACTGCGGCCATGTTTAGCGGTTTCCGCTGGTTGTTATTATTATGGCATGGTATGACAATGATAACGAGTGTAGTGTAGATAAGAACTTAATCTGGCTTTAATATAACCAGATTTGTTAAATTATCGAGGCCTACCTACTGCCTGCCAGGGTTGCGGGTTGTTCTGAGATACCTCCCGGAACATAAAGGACAAAAGAAGGATCAGGGTTGGGTTTTAGTCAGTAAAAGTCTAACACACTTTTCCGCTCCGCCCAAAGCGAGCAGTTAATTGATGAATTCACAACTGAAAAAAATAATGGTGTAAGAAAACCTTTTATGAAGCGGAAGGTACTTGTTCTCTCCGTCACTACATATTTTTTTGGTTACAAGCCTTTTTTTTGGACCATACTTGGGAACCTCTTAAATACGGAGATGTCAAGGTTTTAAGCTTCAACTTTTTCAAAAAGAACTGTTTTGTAGTTTCTTAAACCTCCACACGGCCCTGCTAGTCAATGCATCCCTCAGCATAATGTTTTGTTACTTTCGAGTCTTACTGTAAAACACGCTTTGAAGCCCCCAAAACAGTAGTTTCACTGCTTCGTCAAGGGTCCCTTTACACCTTGTATAGTTAGAGGCCTTATCGAGAGTCCATAACTTTGCCCGTTTAAGCAGCTGATAGGTTGCTTCCAAGCTGGACTTGCATTATGTCTTTTAAATATAGAAAAATACTATACATCGAGACAAGTTAAGTGACTTCATTTATTCCAGATTTGTTATGGTTTTGGGTACGGTGGAATTCGAGGGATCTGGTATTTCACCCAGACGTTACAAGTTACCATTTTGGCTTTGGCCTCTGCATCGGGTGCCAATTCCAAAACACTCGCCAAACACGGCTTTTTTTTTAACCAACTCCTTTTATTTCTACACTGCACAATTCGTTTCTTTACCTGTTTAAGTTTATTTCAAATCATGTTGGACTACCTACAATTCAGGATGAAAGTGGAATCATGATTCATTGCGAGAAAGCTGCCTTATACCATATAACACTCTTAATAGTCTATTTTGTCGTAAAACAAGATTAACTGCGTTGTTTCGCAGATTTGTGATCGAACGATCGAGAATTCTTTTTGTAGTGTCCAGAAAAGGCACTACCTATTTGTTAATTAAGTGTTCTATGCAATGAGACTGCCAACTTTAAAATCGACGGTGGAGATTTGAGATGTCGTTACCAAAGTGTATATGACCTATTTGGCATTTCAAATTTATCACCGTCGCAATCGCCATGGTTATTTTCACCGGTCCGTTTTTCTGTAGACCAAGGCTGCTCAACCTAAGGCCCGCGAGCCACAATATGGCCCGCCAACAATGAACAATTGATGATAATATTTGAAAATAGAATTCACGATTTCCAACCAGCTTACCATGGCATCTTATAGCTTTTCTTATTCCTGTGAGAGAAAGAGATGGTGCTAGGCACCCTGTATAGCTCTCTCTCTTTCCCTCAGTCAGGTAGGCTAGCTGGTTTATAAAAATTGGTACTACTTTTACTACCCTACTTTTACTTATTTGAATTTTGAAAGTATATTAATAGCCGCTATAGTCATCAGAAATGGGTTCAAAAAGTGACAAAGGTTTTTTTACAAGATAGCCCGCTGGATGACACGGAAATAAAATTTGGTTTCACCTTCAGAATAAGTTGAGCAGCCTTACTGTAGATTATTAATTGCTGCAGAAATTAATGTTCGATCCTGTTGTCATTCAGCTCGCCCGTCTCGGGTACTACAAGCTGGCGGCGGCGGTGCAAGCGGACACCGAACAGCGCCCGCGCAACGGTCTCCATCACCCTCATCCTAAGGAGATCAGGTACAACATTTTAGACATATCTTGTGCATATTTTCAAACGAAAGAAAGAAAGAAAAATTTAGAGGTTTGAAGGGACACCCGGATGGAACGAAGTTCCTATAGAAATGAAAATATCTGGCTTGCTTTCTATAAGATAGAGAGAGACAGACAGACAGACAGAGAAACATGCGACGCCGCACAGCTTACAATAGCCTACTATAGCAAAAAGTGTCGTGACAACTTTTCGTAAGATTTTTTTCCGTCTAGCCCCCTTTCACAACGCGCGATAAGGAACTTCGTTCCAAAAAACATTTATTTGTCGCAAATTACGACGAGCACATAAATAATAGAAAAAAAATTCAATATTCGAAGCATCACAAACATTTACATATAAGGGCTGTGGCCTAAAATAAGAGGTACTGGCTCATGTCAGGGTAGACGAGCATGGCGGCTCGAATAACAGGATGGTACCTTCTTGTTGCACGAATACATAAAAAGCGCTTTGCTACATCCTTTAATCAAACTAGCATAGTATTATAGCATTTGGGTAGTTGACACCACCAATCAATTGATATACTTTTTATGAGCTGTCAAAACGCGCTTCCCCCATAGATTTTGTATGAAACTCGCAACCGATGACGTCACTAAGTTGTCAAGTCAATGATGCAACTATTTATTGATTTAAAAGCAACTAAAAATCTAATTTTAAAGTTATTTTGAAATGAATGGAGTTCTGAGGTTTAAAATAAGGTGTTCTTTCAGAAAAATTGTGTTTTTAAATTATTGGTTAATGGTGTCAACTACCCAATTAGACTATTACACGCATTTTTGAATGTCAAGAAACAAAAGCTACTATAGCTTCATCCTTTTGTTTCCCAGTCACAAGGCATAATAACTTGTGAAAGTACTGTTGTTCAGCCCTTTCCAAATCGTTCATCTAAATCTAGAAGAATAACCAAGAAACTCCATAAGAACTCTTTTAAATCATATCTAATATTTTTACAAGGTCATGCTTATATCATACTGTTATATGGTTGAAATTAACTGTGATAGTTATGACATGATCAATCCCACAAACTGAAAGCGCCCGTTTACGAACATGACTCGTAGATCAGCCCCATTCAGCTTAACCATTTTGAAGGGAACTAAATGACTCGACACACTCGCCACCATCAACGAGACATTTAAGTAAGCATGATATTCTCTCAACCACCAGAGCATAGTCGGTCAATGATAGTACAAAGTACTCACACATGGGCCTTACAATTTTGCAATACAAACCCCCGAATACTGAAACGTCACTCAAAATTTAAGTACCACTTAAATTTAACAGATACTCAAAAGTGACGTTTGACAATACGAAATCTAAAGTTTAAGAGCTGCTCTAATGTTAAGCAGCCCTCAAATTTTGAGTTACGTTTCAGTATTCGGGGGTAAGAAATTGAGTCTTTAAAATTGAAAGATAGTTTTACAATCTTCTCCAGCTTCCACAATAACTTCAGACGCTGATCAATGAGTTTACACCTATGGTTGTGGAGCAGGACTAGCATTGAGCCAAGCATTTTTATCATCAATATTATCCTATTAATAATATAAAAGCAAATGTTTGTGAGGATGTATGCAAGTATGTTTGTTGCTCTTTTACGCAAAATCTACTGAATGTAGCTTACATATCAGAACAACACATAGGCTACAATTCATAAAGATATTTTGAATATTCTATCACCTCGCAAATGAAACCGCGGGGCGAAGCTAGTAATATATACTCATAATATGCTTGTCTACATAGTGTGCGTATTCATGCAAGATTTAAATTTCGTCTCATTCAGTTCTAGTATCTATACTATAAATACGTTCGGTGTGTCCCGAGTTTATAGAGCTAAGTTCTATTTAAGTCGCGAGGTAATGTAGTATGTAGGCTTCTCTTTTGTCAGCTCGTCTATCGTTGACGTTATCGCTGTCTTCAGGGTGAGATAGAGGTCAAGAGAAGGCCTTTAAAATAAAATTTAAAAACTTTTATACGATGGTTTTTGAATAAAATTCGTAATTCAGTGCTTCATATGTTTAGTTAGAGTGTTTTGATGCGTTTATTACCTTTAGTTAAATACATTTTTTTAAACGTTGCCCCACACTTTCCTGTATCGTGAGAGCGTTTACACACATTCAAACACATTCAAACTTACATACACAAACAGCCAGACCCGGAACAACTAAGGCCGTAGGCCATTCAAATATTTGTTCCGTGCGGAGTCGTCCATACATTAGAAAAAAATAGACTTATAGTTTCCTCATGAATGCCATCGTCAGAAAAAACGAAACAGCACCAGCTTTTAAAAAGAAAAAAAAAAAAACAATTCACCCATTCGACAGTTCAGAGGTAACAAAAAAAACTGTCGAATTTATAACCTCCTCCTCTTTTAAGTCGGTTAATATAAGTCAAAATTCGTAAAACCACGCCATAAACATTTTACGTAATAACATGTACTACATAGACTCTAGAAATTTTTTGTTTTAAAACTTAACACGCAGTTCCAATGGAGGATGACGACCTGACCTGAGAAGGTAGGGGTGGCCTCCTATCTATAAATAACCATAGATGCATCAATAACTACCTTTGTTAGCTTACTTTAATAAATTAGAATATGAATACGAAAGAGGATATGGATTAGAAAATTACTTCTTAGTCAATATTATCTGTAGTTACCTACTATATTTATCTATACCAATAATAGACCAGGGCCGAAACTTTCAAAATGGTTAAAGCACCCTAATTTTCAATCGAAAATACTCGTGTCAAAATATCAGCTTTTTCCAAAAAGTGGAAGCTTTTTCTTCGTTGAAATCTCTACTTTCAGATGGTGTAAAAAATTACATTACCATACTAAATGTTGTCAGAAAATTAAAAAAAAATCTCACATTAGAATTTTTTTCTTACCACTTCCAGAACTCGGATCGACCGTAATTTATTTTTCCTTTCATTTTTTTCATATTCCCCTTCTTTTCTAATGGGTTTCATCCTACTGTATTTTTTTTGGTTTAAAAAATTATCGACCCTGGTCGAGGAAGGAATTTTTTTGTGTGTTTGTATCGAACAGGCTCCAAAACTACTGGACCGCTTTAACCATTTTTTCACTAAACGGAAGGTACATTATCAGGTAGTAACAGGCTATACAACATAACGCTACTATCCACGGTTTGCGGGGCAGCAACTAAAGACGTGTAGGACAACTCATAATTTCCCTGCCCTTGTCCCATTCTATTTGGGGACGGCGCAACCAACACGTTTTTTTTTCCATTCTCCCCTATCAGACGTCATGGCATCATTTGCTCCTTTCTCCTTCATATCATTCCTTACACAATCCATCCATCTTTTCTTTGGCCTTCCTCTCGCTCTCCGTCCATTAACCACGTCAGATCCAATAGTATTTTGGTCAAATGTGCTCCATCCCTCCTCATTACATGTTCATACCAAGACAAACGACTCCCTTGCAATTTTTATTTATAATTGTGTTAAAAGTAGGGACGTTGGTTTTGATAGAAACTCTTTATTGACAAATGTAAATAAAATCACGCTTGTAATTCTCGATGGGTTATGCAGAGGTGTCTTATACTGCCCTCCTAACCGCAAAAGCGGTATTACAAGGCAAGCTAGCCTCCTGCCGGCTTTTTCGAAAGAGTTACCGCGGCTCCAGAACTGAACGGGCAAAAGAAGGAACATGGGTGGGTTTTAGTTAAGTAGTAAAAGTCGGTCACTTCCCCCCCTAGAAGTTATTCTATGATTTCCGATCTGCGAAAAAAAAAAATTAAAATACAGAACCCTAAATTTGCCACAGCACTGTCACGGTCTAATACCAACTAATAAAGTATTCAATTATGAATAAAATATGTATTACTAGCTTCCGCCCGCGACTCTGTCTGCGTGGCATTAACGTTAACTTAAAACCGCGTGATGATCGAAAAAAAAAAACTTTTCTTTTCTTCCCTCTTTCTCCCCCTTTTTTTAGCCTATGTCCGTCTCCAGGGTACCAACTGTCTCTATATCAAAATTCATCAAAATCGGTTTGGCCATAAGCGTGAAGACATAACAAACAATCTCACTTTCGCTTTTAAAATATTAAGAAGGTTTAGTAAGGACTAGAGTTCAACAATCCAAACAAGTTTAAAATCTAGCCTTCGAAATGCGTAGGTTTCTAATTTCTTTCGCGCTGTACTGGATTCACCTACTTACCAATAAGCCAGTCATTAAAAAAGAGAAAGTAGGTACAGTTTTTGAGATTAGCAGTCTTGATAGTGGCGGTTGGCCAGAGTGGCCGTGATTGGGTTCAGTATGTGTAAAAAGAAAACAATTGAACCCTTATACGATCACTTTGTTGTATTTGTTGTCCGTGTGCCTGGAAAATCATCAAATAACTTCCCCCGCTCTGGGCGAAGCGGGGGGGAGTGTCAGACTTGTACTGACTAAAACCCACCCATGTTCCTTCTGTTGCCCTTTACGTTCCGGAGCCGCGGTATTTCTTTCGAACAACCCACACCCCGGCAGGCGGTGGCCCTAGCAGGCCCCTAAAGAGAGCCTCCTTAGGTGTTGTTCGAGGTTCTTGGCAATTTAGACATTGGTGTAGCAACGACAATGATCGCTAATTCCACATCCCACATGTCGACAATCTCGCGAGCTAAGTCAATATACTTTATTTGTTTATCTTTCTCGACTTTCACGAGGTTCTCGCCATGTGGAACTGTCTTATCGTCTATCTCATCCTATTAATAATTGTACGCCGCTCTGATCGATCCACCACCACTATATTAAGATCTGACATTTATTATTACGCCGTACACAATCGATTTACTTATTTTTGGGTCTTAAGGTAAAACTGGGATCGACTCCCGAAAAAGGTTGGCACACCCCTCAAAAGTTGTTCAAGAGTATTTAAGGTTTAGTCCTTGGATATTTCAGTATTGGCTTTCTATTTTGGCCACAACATTTTAAGTATAAATAAAACTGTGATGTTTTCAACCAGTTTTAATTAAAATCAAAAGTGTTTTATTTAAATTAGGCTGTAAATCAGCATGTTTTGAACGTCAACATTAAGAGAGAAAGTCCCCCAAAACACCTGCCCTTCACCACTTCCTAGTGTTTTAGCAGGGGCCTAAGTCTGCTATTACAACAGCGTCAGAATGGTCGATCACAGATCGCATAATGGTTGATTTTGACAAGTTTAGTATGTAGTAGATTACCAAAATTATCAAAATCAACCAAAAGGGTTGAAGGGATGAAGTGGCGGAACAAACTCCCCAGCAACACAACTGTCTGTCAGGTTAGAAGAACTGAAGGAGAAAGTCGTAAATGATGCCGTGACAGGGAAGAATGGAAGAAGAAAACCCCAAATAGAATGGGACAAGGGCAGGAACATGAGGGTGACTTTATATGATGTTATTTGTGTGTCTTATTGTATTGTTATTTGTTGCAGTAGGAGCAAAACCACAACAATGGACAGTGACAGCCTGGTGCTTTGGAGGCGGCCCCTCACCACACTGGAATTCTTCTTCAAAGAACTCACCATATTGATCTCGACAGGAGTACAGAGGTATTTTTTTTAATTCATACATAGCCCATATGTTTTCGTTTATTCATTTTTTTATATCATCGCACTAATCACGAACATTTTAACTAGAGAGATACACTCACATATTATATTTACAAAAGTTAAATTAGGAATATAAAATTAAATTTACTACCTGATTTATAAATAAATGAAAATAGCGTCAAATAACGTCCTCAACGCTGTCAGTTAGCAATGTCCCCTAGATACTGGATCAGTTTTACACATATTTTTTGTTTTGTTAACATATCCCTTATTATAATATTGTATAAAACAAAAATCATTTAAAATACAAAAAAAATATCCCACCGGTATCGGGAATAGGGTCCAAGCTACCGGCGGTCAGGGTTCCAGAGAGAGGAACCTCCTAACAATACGAGCCGTGTCCAAGAGTACCGCTCTCTGTATCAAACCCTTGATCCAGCTGCCTAACGAGAACCTCCCTAGGTA
Source organism: Ochropleura leucogaster (assembly GCA_958449745.1). NCBI lineage: Eukaryota > Metazoa > Arthropoda > Insecta > Lepidoptera > Noctuidae > Ochropleura > Ochropleura leucogaster. The sequence continues at coordinate 2,210,276 of OY288220.1, read as the reverse complement.
TTGGTCGAGGCTCTTGGCAATTAAGCCGTGGGCAGATACAACCTCGCGAGCCAAGTCAATTTTTTTTTTTAATAAAACTTTGCCCCACACTAGGAATTTCTCCTGTATCGTGGGTGCGTTTACAAACATTTATATAGACATACACAAACACCCAGACCCGAAACAACTATCTGCAGGTCAAACAAATATTTGTTCCGTGCGGGGATCGTACCCACGACACACAGCGCAGCAGTCGATTGCAGAACCACTGCGCCAACCGTGTCGTCAATATACTTGATTTGTTTATCTTTCTCTAGAGTCTAGAAAAGGAAAAGGAAGAAAGGAAATCATGTCACAATAATATGGTCTAGAGTCTAGACCTTAATATTGTAACATAATTTCCTTTCCAAAAAAAAAAAGGCTTGCGTAAGAAGGGCAGACCAGCTGCCCGGTGGACAGATGACGTAACACAAGTGACTGACTTGTTTTTTTAACAGTACAAGAAGACCACAGACTTGATTTTATGGTTTTTTTAATTTCAACTAGACACTTTCATGCTTTCCCGAATTAAAGGGCCTTGATAGACAGACGGACAACAAAATCATCCTATAAGGGTTCCGTTTTCTTCTTTTAAGTTACGGAACCCTAAAATAGGCCAAATAATTCAAAGCCCTTTAGTATAATTATGTTGTGTTTTGTTACAGATTATTAGCATACAAATTGTTGGCGCTGACGATATTCATAGCAACTTTAGGAACAATTATATCTTACCACGTTAGTGGCCCTCATCAGCCTTATGTACAGGTAAATATTGCTATTTATAATTTCCGTACTAAATTACGACTTTATGCGTATGAGAAATAGGGTCTAAAGTTCCTGAAAACTCCATAGAAAAGGGAGGCTCCTCAGATCAGAACCTGTTCTATTAAAATTCATTCATTACTAACCAAAAAAAATAACTTCTCAGCAATATTTTTTTGGCGTAGTTATTTATTTTGATGTACAGAGCACATGGGAGACGACTTCTTGCAGGATCCGTTTTTTAATTCAATTCAATTATTTATTGCATCTCACATGTTGTGTTTCACAAGTTCTTAAATATATAATAACTAGCTTTCGCCCGCGGCTTCGCCCGCGTTTAATTTTGGGTAACACAGTTCACCTTGCGCCTTATTGATTTGTAATAGCAACGCTAACTTTTCCCTTTTCTTCCCTCTTTCCCCCTCACATCCCACTTTTTTTTAATTTAAATTAGCCTATGTCCGTCTCTTGGTTCCCAACTATATCTGTACCAAAATTCATCACAATCGGTTTAGCCATTAAAGCGTGAAGAGGTAACAAACAAACTCACTTTCGCTTTTATAATATTAGTAAGGATAATACAATTCACATGGACCCCACAGTTATTTAAAATAAGGAGAAAAATCTAAATAATTAACGTAAAATATAAATTAATAAATCATAATAATCCTAACTATAAATAAGATAGACCTACTCTTGATCTTACCCTTGTCCAAAAAGATAATGGCGACGAGATGAGGTCGACGATATAACGAGCTATCCCAAAAGAGGCCTATTAGCTTGAGAATTGTATAGATCTGGGTTATATGAACTACAGTACGGCCAACGAGAAGCGATACGAAAGGTCATTAACCTAAAGAACAACTGTGGCGTTGACAATCTAATATTTAGCTCTTTCCATCTTGTGCCTTTGTCGTAATGTCTCGTTCTCCCGGCAAAAACATGACAACGTTAAGACGGGTTCGCCAACATTCGGGCGGCCATTTTAGATGGGGTTTTAGCATGGGTTTTGTTTACATTTGGTATCGCTTCTCGTTGGCCGTACTGTAGGGGAATACAGACGCAAGCAGGGAATTTCACTTGTTAGCTGATCGCATAATAAAGGATGCTACAAGGCATTTACACCTCTGCGAACTGCAAACTCTGCTACCCCGGTTGCAGGTCGTTCGAAAGAGATAACCGCGTCCCCGGAACATTAAGGGCAAAAGAAGGAAAATGGGTGGGTTTCAGTCATTACAAGTGATACTCTCTGCCTCTCCAGACCGGGGAAAGTTGTTTGATGAGTTTAAATAAGGTGTACAATGTGTAAACGGACCTTGTATAATATTATTTATATATTTACCACTAATTTATAGCACCTCTACAGACATCCAATACGATGCTTAAAGTCACCAAATAATACAACATGCCAAAAAACACGGTTATTAAATTAATACTTATCTTAATTAAACATGGCAAAGCATAAATATAATCAAAATTATAATTAACAAGTCGTCACAATTTTTTGGAACGAAGTTCCTTATCGCGCGTTGTGAAAGGGGGCTAGACGGAAAAAATTCTTACGAAAAGTTGTCACGACACTTTTTGCTATTGTAAGCTGTGCGGCGTCGCATGTTTCTCTGTCTGTCTGTCTGGCTCTCTCTCTTTCTTATAGAAAGCAAGCCAGATATTTTAATTTCTATAGGAACTTCGTTCCATCCGGGTGTCCCTTGAACCTCAATTTTTTTTTTCTTTGGTCTCCAGGTAGTAATAACCAGCTTAGCATGGTGGGGCTGGTGGGTGGTGCTGGGCGTGTGCAGTTCGGTAGGCCTGGGCACAGGACTGCACACGTTCCTGTTGTACCTGGGGCCGCACATCGCGCGCGTGACGTTGGCGGCGTACGAGTGCGGCGGACTCAACTTCCCCGAACCGCCTTATCCTAACGAGTGAGTTGTTGAGCAAATCAAATCATTTATTTCAATAAGACCATTACAGGTGCTTTTGAATGTCAAGAAACAAAATGAATCTACAGTCTCGGTCACAAGGCATATAAAACAAAATATAATAAAATGGGTGTACCACAAGGTTCTATATTAGGTCCTTTTCTCTTTTTAGTATATATTAATGATCTACCCCATTTATTTAAAAACCAACCTCAAATGGTGTTGTTTGCTGACTGTGATTTAAGATAAACAGACGTGCAACAAAAGTCGTAAAGACATAATAACTTGTGAAAGTACTGTAATTGCCCATTCCAAAGCGTTGATCTCTTTGGAGAAGAATGGGCAAGAAACTCCATGGACACTCTTTTAAATTATAATTTTCTACAAAATCGTATTCACATCATTCATGTTGAGATTATAAAAATATGTAAGAATGATGTAGAAAAACGTGCACAGTAAGAGCGTCCAGAGTAAATAAAAAGCAAAATTTTATTTGAAATCTAAATAAGTTAAAAATTGTTTAGTTTAGCATAATATCGTTATCTCTTTCCAGCATAATATGTCCAGCAGAAATCGACCCCAATTACGTGGTGACGATATGGAACATAATGTCGAAGGTCCGCATCGAGTCCATGATGTGGGGCATAGGAACCGCCCTGGGGGAGTTGCCGCCATACTTCATGGCACGCGCCGCCAGGCTCTCTGGCGGGGGAGTCGCGGAACTGGCTGCTAGTGATGATTCTAGAACTGGCAGGTGAGTTATAAAGGTCTTACAAACCATGCCCGCCAATTTGTTCGCATCTTCATGAATCTGTGTGGTGCTTTCTTAAAAAGACCATTTCGACACTAATCTGCATAGTCATCATGTAAGTTGACTTAGTTTTTTTTTTTTTGTCTGGACTTTAAAAGAGACTGTGACCTCTGAGTTTGTTTCGGCTGTTTCTTCTCAGAGTAGTCGGGTACGAAATACTGGCCTCATCTAGTTTAAAAAAAGGACGTGTCAAAGTGTTTGTGAAAACCTACTTGCTAAATAAACATCATTTTATCATCCCAGTTTTCTTCAAAGGAGTTAGTTGTACCCATTTATTTATTTATTTATTTATTTAATTAAGGTTCACCAACAGTTGTTACAGGTATTATTATACAAAGGAATATACAAATAATTGTGTCTATAGTCTCACTGCACAACCAATTACAGGCAAACACCACATGCAAAGTGCTCTATAATTAAATTCTCAAAATGTACTTACATTGAACTTAGATTCTAATAATTAATACACACTAATACTAATGACGTCTGACAAACGTCGATATTGGGTCTGCGTGGACGTCAACCAGGTCGCTGCGTTCGTTTATGAGTTTGCATATGCGGGGTATAGGGGAATTAGTACCAGATACTGTACGACGAAGAGGTGGAGCTAAGGGTGTTATAGGTTTGCGAGGCGGTCTACGGGGAACTCTAAAATTAAACCTACATACCAATTGTGGGCAGTCAATGGTGTTGTTTAGTAATTTATAAGCAAATCTCAAATCCAAGATCTCTCTACGTGCTTCGAGGGTACGCATTTTGTAGCAGCCTAGTTTATCCAGGTAGGAGAGGTATTTAAATTGCCTTCCCTTTGAATACCCTAGGTATCGGATAAATCTTTTTTGTACTCGTTCTATCCGCAGCGAGTGGGTTGCGTAGTGAGGCCTCCATATCACACTGCAGTATTCCAGGATGCTTCTTATAAGGCTATTGTAGAGAATTAATTTAGTATGTGGGCGTTGAAATAGCTTACTATTGCGGATGACAAATCCAAGCATACGTTGAGATCGACCGATTATGTTCTCAATGTGTGGTAAAAATGTGAGTTTCGAGTCCAAGATAACTCCCAGATCTCGTACCACGTCCAACTCGTTCAAGTTAACTCCGTTTATTTGGTACGCCGAGTTCACTGTGTTAACTTTCCTGGTGAATTTTATGTGGCTACATTTCGAGTTGTTTATTGAGATTTTATTATGATAACACCATTCAGAAAATCGGTCGATATCTTCTTGCATTAGCTTTACGTCCTGTTGAGACCTGATGGCTCTTGACATTTTTAGGTCATCCGCAAAAAGGAATATGCTAGTATTGTGGAAGCACGATGATACATCATTTACATATATGATGAATAATACTGGTCCCAGATGAGAACCTTGAGGTACACCTGAGGCAATTGGACACCTGCCTGACCGGTATCCATTGACAACCACATAAAACTCCCGACCAGCCAGATAAGAACCAAACCACTCCAGAAGGCTACCGGTGACGCCGTACTTAGCTAGTTTTTCAACAAGTAGTTTATGCGAAACCTTATCAAATGCCTTGCTAAAATCCGTATAAACAGCGTCAACCTGTATACCTTTATCAATGGCTTCGCTCAAGGTTTCAACAAAGGACACCAGATTTGTAGTTGTGGATCTGTTCTTTACAAAGCCATGCTGATGGTCGCTTAAGTACTTGGAAAAATATCTTTGAATATATGGACAAACCAACGACTCCAATATTTTACCGAAAATCGAAAGGATGGAAATTGGTCTATAGTTCTTTACGTCGCAAGGGTCTCCACTCTTGTAGACCGGTACTACTTTCGCCTGTTTCCACTCTTTTGGGAATTGACCGGATCGGATTGAGGCGTTATATATCTTCGCCAAGGGAACAGCCAAGCTGGTTGCACATCTGGCAATAAACAGTGGCGGTATATCATCTGGGCCCGCCCCCTTATTAGTGTCAAGGCTTTTTAGTTTCCTCACAACATTTTCATATTTAATGTCCACGGAAGTTATACAGTCTGACTGCGTGGCTATTCCTTGCAGGTATTCGGAGGCTACATAGTTTTGATCTGAAGGCGATGTAGTTGCTTCTTCATAAATGCTGCTATAATTTGAAGCAAATAGTTCACAAATTCCTTCTCCATTCGAAGATGTTATTGGACCATTAGTTATTGATGCTGGGTATGAACTTTCTCCACCACGTTTATTCTTGACATATGACCAAAACATTTTAGGACATCTGGCAATAGATTCTTCTGTAGTCTCAATGTAACTATTGTAACACTTTTTAGCATAATTATCACACCGTTTAGAGATTAATAATAATAAATTCTTTATTATCAGACAACAAGATCCAACATGTTAGTAAAAATTCTTATAATTAGTGTTAGTAACAAATTAGTTAAGTATCTCTCTTACATAATTAATATCTATACCCACCCGCTTCATGTGGACGATGAACAAGCGAAAGGAAACTCACTCATTCATCACCCCCACAAAACGTACCAGAATAGGAGAGTAGATATTCTCCGCCACTGTCCTCAGAATACTGTTGTCACTGTCCCGCAATCTCGTTATCAAGGACGAGATTTTTTTCCGAATGACCGCATAAAAGTCGTCAGTCCGATTCAGCGCAAACATCTCAGATGCGCTACAATAACGGGGCAACCCCAACAGCATTCTGAAAACATTATTATATTGGATGCGCAGGACCTCCAGCGATCTTTTGGTAAAGTTGACCCACAGACTTCCCGTGTACATACCCTGACAATAGGCTTTGAAAAGGGTTATTTTAACCTGGTTAGTACAACGGTAAAACCTGCGCGCCAACATATTCCCTCTGACCGCCAGTGCCCTGCGCTCCCTCTCTATGTCCACATTGTCCTTAAGGTCGTCGGTAAGTATGTGCCCCAGATACTTAAAACTATGTACTCGCCTTATAACCAAGCCATTTAAAGTGAAACTTGGTACATAGTCGGTAACCCTACCAGCGGCCTTAAAAACCATGTGTTCACACTTTTTAACATTATAAACGAGCCCGTGTGTAGCTGCATAGTTCTCGCATACTCTCAACATCTCCCTAATAGATCCCGCAGTCGGGCCCAACAGCACCATGTCGTCCGCGTAGCTGATATTATTAATGGTAACACCACCCACGCTACATCCAACACGCATGCTACTGAGCCCGGCCAGAAGATCATTCACATATAGGTTGAAGAGCCTAGGAGAGGTCAGACCTCCCTGTCTCACACCACACTCCAACCTATATGGATCAGAGAGTGCTGTTGACCATTTCACACTGTTAGTTTGGTTCGCATACCAATACTGCAGAACATTAAGCACTCCTACCGGAATATTCCTGTCCTCCAGCTTTCTCCACAGCACATCATACGACACGAGGTCGAAGGCTCTGGAGAGATCCAGGAAACACGCATATACCGTAGTTCCGCGATCAGTATATCCGCGATCAGATTAATGCGAGTGATAGCTTGTCAAGGGGATTCTTGTACATTTTAAAACTTACATGAAGTTTGTTTTTTTCTTTTAATAAATTAAGGAGTTTCTTATCAAACCATATTGGAACACTAGTACTTTGTTTTCGGGTGATAGGCACAAAAGTATTGATAGCTGACCTGATAACGCTGTAGAAAACTTCCACCATTTCGTCAACATTGTTGCAACATTTCAAACACTCTTCCCAGTCCCTATCATTCAAGTGCTTGTTTATGGCTTCATAGTCGGCTTTATGAAAGTTTCGTTTTGCAATGCTATTAGATTTTAGTTTAAGCGACTCCGTCAATGTTAGTTGTATATCTAATGGAGGATGGTGAGGGTCTACAACACTTAAGGGATCCGCTTCACTAACGCAACAACCTGGAACGTCCACCAACACAACATCCAGTAGTCTACTGTTCTTGTTGGTAATATTATTGCATTGTTGGAGATTATTAACTGATGTAAAATCAATAAAAAGTTGTTCGAGACTACTAATGTGCTGATTTTTGATAGGAATGTTTAGGTCATTCCAATTTATAGTTCTCAAGTTAAAATCTCCAATGATGCATGTGTACGCATTATGGTTAGCCTGATAAGAATTACACTTCGTAATAAAATGTTCCAACATTGCTTTAGAGACCGGTGGTGGCAGGTAGGCCGCGCAAAGGTCAAGACGGCGGAGCTGTCTCGAGCGCTTGCATGGTATTTCTACAGACACCCATAGATCCTCACAATTACTTTGTCTATGAAGTAATCTTTTTGAAACAAGTTTCCTAGATACTGCAATCAAAACACCTCCGCCATCCCTGTTACAGTGGTAGCCCGAGCTTTCTCTGTCTCTTCTATAGACCAAGTACCTATCATCAAACAGCTCTTTATTACATATACTATTATTAAGCCAAGTTTCTGTCAGAACTAGAATATCGTAGTTACATGTTGCTAATTTACATAAAAAATCGTGCGTTTTCGTCCGCAGGCCTCTTACATTCTGATAGTAAATCTCAATATTACATAAGTTGAATTTTGTTTCTGTGATACAATTAACATGCATAAAAAACTTCTACAGAGTTGAACTCATTTCAAGTTATCCAAAGTTGCTAGATCTTTTATCACTATACGTTCCGATGTAACGTCTTTACGCATTAAAATACGACCGTTTCTGATCCACACAAATTGGAATCCTAATTCTCTAGCTTTGTTTCTTGCTGCGGCGTGGATTTCCTTGTTGATCGCCGACAGATGCTCCATTACGTAGATAGGATTTTTAGGACCCTGCAATCCAATATGGGAGGAGTTCAATTTGTCCTGACTGTTTTTCTTGTTGAAGTCGATCGCAGATGCCAAGAATTGATCACGGAGTCTTGGGGAGCTGAACTGAGTGACAATTGATCGAGGCCTAGGAGAGTCACGGTTCACTTTGGCAATTCGTGTGCAGCTTAAGATATCATTATCTGTAATGGCACAGCCTATGACCGACCCCAGCTGTTTTGTCAGGTTAATGACATTCTCTGTTTTTTTCTCTGGTACGCATTGTATTTCAATATTGCTAAGTCTAGCATGTTGTTCCATCTGATTTACGCGATTAGTGAGCTTAACAATGGTGTTGGACATTAGTCCGTTTCTGGTTTCAAGATCCTTTATTGTTTGTGCAGATTTTATGGATTCCAAAATGGCCGTTTCATATTGACTGTTCATGAAGGACATAGCCTCGTTTACCTCCTTCAACTCTTCCCGGATTGATTTAAGCTCTGAGTTCATATTAGCATTTAATTGCGCAAGCATATCAGTCATTGCGGTTTTTATTACTGCCTCAACTATCTCTTGAACATCAGTCTTCGTCAAGGTACTAGAGTTGCTATTCGGTGGTGACGACAAAGCGATTCTTTTTTTGGCACGCGAGGTTACATTTTCTCCCGGTCTGGTGGGTGACATAGTACTTTCCTTTTGTTTAGAAAATGAAGATTCTGATTCGGCCATATTAATTAGGAAAACAAAAACCTTTTTTGTTAAGTTTATTTCAAAGCGCACACTAAGAAATGCCCACACCGAGAAGTGCACGCTAATCAAGGCCCTCGCTGAGTTCGCGACCAAAAGGTCTTAAGTGCGCGGAAGACGGCGTCGCTTACGGCGCTGTCTTTGGTCTACGGTTGGGTATATTAACAAAAAGTTCAATGACTATTTCTTAAGTTAAGTCTTATTTGTGATGTTTTTGTGTAATTTCTTCCACTTACAGTTAGTATGTATGTCCAAAAACAAAACTATCACCAACACTGAACCGAAAACAACTTAAAACTGTGTTAAAACTATTTATTACTGCGGAGCTATATAAAAGCACAATACACTTTCTGCCGGTAGGATTACGATAATAAGTGACGATACGGTTGGAACAGTGGCTAAACGATCGACTGCTGCGCTGTTTGTCGAGGATTCGATCCCCACACGGAACGACTTGTATGACTTACAGTTAGTTGTTTCGGGTCTGGCTGTTTGTGTATGTGAGTTTATGAGGGTAAATGAGATATATGAGTGTAGTGTAGACATAAGAGATAAATGAGTGGTAAACGAGGGAGAAAGCGAGAAGAAAATGGAAAACAATTAATAAGACGCAAGGGCAAAAACTACCGGTATAAGGTACCTGCAAATAAGATAAGAGGAACTGCATGTTACCCCAAATTTAACGCGAGCGAAGCCGCGGGTAAAAGCTAGTATTTTAAATTTCTAATCTAAGCTTCTTCAAATTCAAGCAAGCGTTCTAATGTCTTTTTTTTCCTTATACTTCTAAAATTTCAGATACTATCTAGCTGTGCCCAGCGGTTTCACCCGCTGCTCACTTAGGGGTATGAAAAATAGATCTTGACCGATTCTCATACCTACCCGATATGTACACAAAATTTCGTTTAAATCGGTCCAGCCGTTTCGGAGGAGTATGGGAACGAAAACTGTGACACGAGAATTTTATATATTAGATATTAAAAACAAACTTACTTACAATTACTTAAAAAAGAAGGATCATTTGAAAGGATAAATCGTCTTTACACTTTGGTCACTTGTCTAAATTAAAAATTGAATAGACTGAATGGGTCTTTAAACTTACCAAAAAAAAAAACTGCGCTTCAACTTGTAAAATAACTGCGTACTATTTTTTACATTCAATTTTATCCGTCAACTTTTTCATGTATACTTGAATAAAAAAGTTTGACGCTTATCCTTTTAAACGTAAAAATTAATCATTTAGTTTTTGTCGTTTGAAGCAATGATGTATGTGCTTAATAGTTTGGTTTATATCACTACATAGTAAAAAACAAAGTCTCTTCCCGCTGTTTGTCTGTCCCTATGTATGCTTAAATCTTTAGAACTGCGCAACGGATTTTGATGCGTTAAATCCGGGGTAAAACTGTCTACTACTGATTTGCAGGTACCCGCTGTCTGCAGTGTTTTCCCTTGCACCTTATTGAACTTAGCTTTGCTATTACAAGCAAAGCTAAGTTTTCCCTTTTCTTCCCTCTTTCTCCGTCATATCCCACTTTAAAAAAATAGCCTATGTCCGTCTCCTGGGTCCCAACTATTGCTGTACCAAAATCGGTTTAGCCATTAAGTCGAGAAGAGGTAACAAACTCACTTTCGCTTATAGTAAGGATAACCTTGAAAATGTTACTTCCAGGGCAAAACAAATGGTACAGAAGCTGGTGCAGAAGGTGGGCTTCGCAGGCATCCTGGCGTGCGCGTCCGTACCCAACCCACTGTTCGACCTGGCCGGCCTCACGTGCGGACACTTCCTCGTGCCCTTCTGGACCTTCTTCGGCGCCACCGTGCTGGGCAAGGCCGTCATTAAGATGCACATACAGAAGATGTTCGTTATTATCGCGTTTAATGAAACTTTAGTTGGGTGAGTCAAGCTTTTTTTCACATAAGTTACGGTTGCCAATCGTAAAAAGAAATTCCTCCTACAAATGTTGCAAAAATCTCGTATTTTGACTTTCAATCCGCGTTAATTTTTTTTTTGTTCTTTTCCTCGTACATTTATTAAGCTGTGATGTTTGAGTAGCATCTGACAGATACCGCTACTTATCAACGTCACTCTTATTGAAATATTTAAAATTATATTACAAATTTTAAGATGTAAAATAATAATTTAGTTTAAAATCGATGATTCTTATTTATTTTTTTAAACTTTTAGGGCGTAGTTTTTCTTTCATTATTTATGGCAACCTCATACAGTTGGCAACCCTGATTTTCCGAAGCAATAAGTCGGTCAAAGTTATTGATTTGTTAAACATAGGTCCATTTATAATTAACACTAGAAACGGGATATTTACCATGTTTGTTATTTCGGTGATGTTGCAAACGCCACGATCATGGATGAACTGAAGTTATTGTGGGTGGATGTTTACGAGCAGACAAAACGATCTACCCTCTTTCTTATTCGTTTTTTGCGTTCGTTACCACTAATACCGTCACTCACAACTCGATTTTGCTCTCGATACACAAAACTCACTGTATCAAGTAGCGATTTTTTTTCACTACTTTTTGGGTTTTTAAACAATTGAACCACTGGATTCCAGGCTCTTGATAGTTGAAACCCATGTTCTCGGTTGAAATTTCTATATTTCGTTATCTCAATTGCTTCCCTTACCAATCTAGGAATATTGTGGCGTTAAAAGACTTATAGGTCAGGGCTATGTAATCTTACTAACCAACCTTAATTTTCTTCCAGCCAAGTCCTATCCTGGGTAGAAAGGATACCGTACATCGGCCCAAGACTTGAAGCACCCTTACTAGAATTCCTCAGGAACCAAAAAGCACGTCTGCACAAAAACGACTCCGCTGCACCCGCAGACAACCAAGGCTCCGTGCTATCCAGTTTGTTGGAGAAGTTCGTGCTTGCAATGGTTGTGTACTTCGTGGTGTCGATAGTGAATGCGCTCGCGCAGAATTACAGCAAGCGAGTTGGCAAGAAGAAGGGGAAGAAACGGGAATAGGGTCTGCGATCGCCGGGCGACGCGTTGTTTGCTATCGGTATGTGTTTTTTTATTGTTCTATTTGAATAGCAGTCTAGTATTATCCCACTGGTATAGGCCGGTTAAGCAGAAAAGCAACTCAACAGCGAGTTAAACTACGAGTTGCACTACCAAAAAAGAAAACCACTGGTTAGCAAAGCTCTTCTCAAACAGAGAAAGCACGAAGATTGATTACTACGCTTTCTCAAGACGGGTTGACGATTTCAGACTTATAAAAAAGTTGAGTAAAGAAGCAAGACCCCGCCATCCTCGTCGTGTTAGGTAACTTCAAACTCTGCAGGCAGAAATAGGACCAGACGCTTCGTCGACGACGCTTATATTGATTTGCTTTAAATGAAAAATTTCACAATAGAAGCTGTTTTAATTTTTGGTAATAACTTACTACTGACAGTAAAATGATTTATAAATTATATTGTACTGTTAAGTTGAACATAAGCCTTTTAAAAGTTTGTTGAAATAATCGTAACTTTTAGCTGCCTTGGGTTTTGTTCACGACCTTAATTAATTAATTCTTGGTTTTACAAAAACTGTTATTTTGCTTCATGAATGAGTTTTTCCATGTTCCAGCGCGGCGGCGGCCGGCCGAGCGCAGGTAGTAGCGGCGACACATCGCCTGCACTGATGGCGTACCTTGTATTACGTAACACAGGCCGAATCTAAACTCACGTGTGAATCGAGACCAAACTGTTGTTTTAACGATGAATTCAACGTTATAATCAAGCGATTTTGATCTTAAATTCATCTGATATGTTGACAATAAGGTCTCTAAGAAATAAGCAAATATATAAATAGTACTTATTGGTAACATATCGTTTGAATTCAACATTAAAATTCCTTTTAAAAGTTTTGTCTCGATTCACCCTCGATTCTATTCCCCCGTTTTACTCGGTAATGTTATATTGTATTGTAAATAATAGAAAAATTAAAGGGTTTTCCGTTTGTCCCTTACGACTACGGTACCTTAAAAACGTGCTTGAATATCCCACAAAACGACTGGGCATTTTGTGGAATAACTGATAGTAACACTTTCTTCTTAAAAAAAAACAGATACTCTCCATAGACAATATTTAAAGAAGGTTTTATACCTTACCAAAGAGATACTTCGCCATTTAAAAAGGACGGTTGATACATAATTAGGCAATAATTTAGCTGTACATACTAAGCTATGTATATAAGAGTGCGTTACTATCAAATGTTTTCAAATTCAGACAGTGTAAACAAACTTAATTTATTAGAAGTGGTGTTCTTTAATATGGGCAGTTTTTAGTGTTATTAAAGAATAATAATTAATGGTCAGGCTAATAATAATGATAGGCGGATTGGAAACCTTCTGAATGGAGCAAAACAGTCAAATATTCGCATGGTTGTCAAATGGTAACCATTTAGGCATGGGGTTAGATGCCCGGAGGCAAATTTTTTTTGGGGGTTTTTCATCAGGAATTTCTTAATAGCAACCACAAAGTCTTAATTTGGCCCTGGTTGATGGCAGTAAGCTCACCCCCTATTACATAAAGCTTAAAATCAACTGTCAAAATATGGGTGTAATATTAGGTGCGGTGTACTTTATATTACACCCATATTTTATCATAGCCTTTATTCCACTCCGAAGGTTTCCAAAAATCTTATCAATACATAACCATTATCATCTTACATTTATAAGTAAAAACAGCTATCGCCCGACTAGTAGCTCTTGCCTTTACAACAATAATGTACATAAGTAGTGTTAATATATAAACTGAAACACAACTAGCGGAGTGTACCCACAAAATATAGGTGTACTATTAGGTACACTTTTGTATAACCCTTTGGGATTACAAGCGAGATGTTATGTTATGTAATATATAAATAACTAGTTAATATATAACACCAATGCACTACTGTGCTTGTAACTAAGGTACCTACGAATACTTAAACTAAATTGATCAGTTAGAAGTTGTTTCTCCAATGGAGTCCGCCATATTGGATTTAGAATGGCACCACAGCTTACCATGCATCGTCGTCCATATTGGATTTAGAATGACATCTCTAACTATCTGGACAGGCCTGTTGGTCTAGTGGTTAGTGGCCCTGACTGCTGAGCCGGAGGTCGTGGGTTCGATTCCCATCCAGGACAAACTTTGTGTGATAAGCATGATTGTTTGTTCTGTGTCTGGGTGTGATTTATCTATAAAACGTATGTATTTATAAATTATATAAGTATGTATATCAGTTGTCTGGTTACCATAACACAAGCTCTGCTTAGCTTGGGATCAGATAGCCGTGTGTGAGTTGTCCCAAAATATTTATTTATTTATCTCTAAAAAATAAAAAGTGAAAGAATGATGTGGGTCAAATTTTACTTTTAACATTTTGGTATATAGAGGAGAGGTCAAAAAAAGTAAGTTCAAGGCATTTTACTGAACTGGGATTAGATTCGTTTAAGTATTCGTAGAATAGACTAACGAGTGACTAGATTTAGCTTAGGTGCTCAATACAGTCAGTAATAATTGTAGGGCTCACTAGACAACTGAAAAAATATGGCATTAGTTTTTATTTCAGCAGTTAAGGTCAAAATACCGGTCAAGTGCGCGTCGGACATGCGCACCGAAGGTTTCGTACAAACTTGCTACATAAACAGCCATATCTTTTGACTGTAGACTTAGAGGGTTATTTTTTTCAGAGCTCCTTGGGGCCATAGACTTGAGTTAATGGTTTAATTTCAACTCAATACCTCCCCGAATAATGCGTTTCCGAAATAAAAGGTCTTGATAGACAGACAAACAGACGATCTATTTACAAAGTGAATGTCCCTATAAAGGCCTATTCAGACCTAAGCGGTATTCGCTGCCGCTGTGAGTAGAGGTACATACCGCGCGGGTTTCGCTTATACTAAGGCCAACTAGCAGCGATACGAAAGGTCATTAACCTAAAGAACAACTGTGGCGTTGACAATCTAATATTTAGCTCTTTCCATCTTGTGCCTTTGTCGTAATGTTTCGTTCTCCCGGCAAAAACATGACAACGTTAAGACGGGTTCGCCAACATTCGGGCGGCCATTTGGTACCGCTTCTCGTTGGCCGTACTATAGGTATTTAGTATCAAGTACCGCGGTTTTCTCTGCCGCAGACGGTAGCGAATACCGCATAGGTCTGAATAGCTACCGCGCGTTATTCTACCCACAAGGATAGCGAAATCCGCTTTGGTGTGAACAGTAATATTACTGCATACCCACTGGGTTTTCTCTGACGCAGACGGTAGCGAATACCGCTTAGGTCTGAATAGGCCTTAAATGTTCCATTTTTCCTTTTGAGGTACGGAACTAAAGCTGAATACATTAAATTAAAGTTTTTTTTTTTATTGCCCTCCATACAGATAATTGTATTGCTTGGCATTTTGGAATGGCTAATAAACTCGTCAATTTATTATCAAAATAAGCTGAACTTATTTCTCAAATGTACGAGTAAAAAAATGTCTATGGGCGTTTTAATTTAATCAATAATACAGTCATTAATAAAGTATTGGTTAATTTATGTTCAAATCTAAAAGGTAAAATCATAAAAAAAAAATACCAAAATATGTGTTATTTATTATTTCATGTGATTATAACGATTCCAAAAAAATAACGTTTGGTGCTGTTCCTAATTTAATTCGATAACTCCCGTTATTTTTAATTAGGTTTTTCACCTAGTCCGTGGTAGATATAACGTTATAACGTTTATTATTTATTTGTTCACATACATTAATATATCGGTTATTGCTTTGTATTTACGCTAAGATGGGGTTCAATAGATATTCTTTAGTATTTTGAAGAAAATATTGAAGTTTTGATAAATATTAATGATTTCAACAGAAAATATTCATGTCGGTTTTTAATTGAAAAACTTTAAAACAAAATCTGTAAAATAACGTCTTATGAAATCTCCAACTCATTAATTTTTAACAAGACTTCTTATATCTTCATAATATCTAGTTATCTTAACCCAAAAATATTAATATTAAGAATTTACGATTGAAAGACATTTTTGTATCTCGTGTTTATAAATGATGATTAATGTTAAGTAGTTAAATGATGTCCAGTATTAAAATTAAGGATTTTTTAATATTAATAGGAATGAATTCATTATGTACGTTGTTGGACGCATTCCTTCTATATAGACCGTTTTAAAATTACAGTTTGATATAAATGTTTTGAATTTTAAATGATATAGTTGAAATTGGGTTTGTGAAATGCTAATTATGATATTAACCCTTTCGCTGCCCAGTCCAAATTATACCATACATTTTGGATTCAAACGCTGAGGGCAGCGAAAGAGTTAATTTTCTAACAAATCAGCAATCTCTTGTGACACTCATTATTTTCCTTGAATCTTTCTTGTTTTAACTCTTAAATAAAATGGGTATCATTTACTTGATTAAGAGTTTTTTTTTTATAGAAATGAATAGCAAAAATAGTTATTACTAATATTCAAATTAACTTTCTTAAGAAGCATCCGAAGAACGATGTGTTTAAAGACAATTATTTATTTGAGAAACTTTCTCAAAACATTAACACAAATATAATTTGCATTTCATTAAAACCTAGGAAATAACAATGTGGGTAATTTTATGAATTAAAAATAGCCGTGTGCAAATCTCTATCTAATATCTATTCTATATCTGTAGTTTTTGTGAATTAGGTAAATGTAGGTCTCAAATTCTGCTATTTTTTTAATTAGGACTAAATTCTAGAGTTTACTTTTATTAGTTTAACTTTGTTAGTTCACGCTGTGATTGTAGTACACAAAAAAAAACTAGCTTACAATGATTTATGCAATTTTGTGTGAACACATTTTTATTATTAATAAATCATAGTGTATGCTTGCTAAGATTCTTAACTCGTTCTCGAATTCTGGGCCCACCATTTAGATTGCAATCGACCCGCAGCAATGAACATTGCCTGCACACAATGGGGTCAATAACCAATGCATATTTACGCACAAGTGTCTTAAAGTCGATCTGTAATGATGGACCAAAATGTTTTAAAATAGGTGAAAAACACGTGCTTTTTACTTCTAATTATGTAACCTATCATGGTGCCAAATACAGAGTATTTATGTAATTTAAGTAAATATTATCATCTTAAATTCGTTTCTTTGAGAGCAGTAATCAACGTCTTTTTTAGTGATTAGGTTTTAGCAGAATTTGAACCTAAAACTAAACTCTAGTGACATTCATTTAAAATTGTTCATAATTTAATAGTTTATTTTTAAAATCTACATTCTTTTAAAGTATGCTTTATGCTACATTCCACATTATTCTAGTTCTTTTAACTTTTGTTAATAAATGAAATTTAATTTTGTGAACTTCCTGATTTTCTTAAATGTGTCGGAAAATTGGCTGCAAACAGGGTAGGCTTGTAAGAGCCGATTTAAAAAAAAAATATAATGTTAAAAGTATTCAAAACTTGTCTTGGAAACGTAATTCAATATAAAAACTTCTTAGTGATACCACAGATAATATAATACTAACGTACAGATACTCCATCTCATACAAAGAAACGTGACCGCCATAACTTGCTCATTTCTTCGGGCTATTCGGGCTATTTTTTTTTTACTCACAACGGCGCTAGATGGTGCTTGCAGCGATAGTTTAGTTTACACAAAGAACCAATAGATGGCGATAAAACCATACTGCATACAAAATTATGGTAGCCGTTTGACCTTGAAGCTTACGATACTCGGCAATCGCCTACTTTGCGATAGCGCATGATTTCTTGAGCGTGGGATTATACTATCTATGGCGTGGGGTATAGGTCCATGTTTTTCGGCAGACTTAGTTATTTGTTAGGTTCGGCGTAAACGTTAACGCAAATTATGATAATTATCAAGTATTTAAATCAATTAAAATTATTTATAATATCGAAATAGCTCTTGCAATGATAGGAGACACAGGGCAGGGAGTTATTTTTTAACAGACTCAGTTTCGAGTGTGTAATTTTTTGTATTTTAATTACAAATTGTTACTTAACTGACTTAACTAAGTAGGTAGTAATATTTGTATGCTGTGTTGGTACCTACCTATAAAAGTAGGTAAGTATACTTACTGGCTCGGATATTGGGCGCTAGATGATAGAGTGGGGATAACCTTGCGCTTTGTACAGTACAGACGCCAGTTCATCAACTTACCCCAATTTGTCAAATCTAATTTAGTTTGTTCGGCCGCAGTATAGGTATAAAATGTACTCTGTGGCAGCAGTCAAAGGTTTAGAAATTGTACAGTTCTGGCTAGGTTGACCTGCTGACTGCTGATGTCTGTACGCTTATAGAAAAACACTTACGAGATGTAGGTATTTAAAGAAATTTATTCTCAAAAAAGACTACAGTCATGAGAGTCGGGCAGCGCATGAGAACTTGAGATCCAAAAATTTATCTTCTGCGCATGTGAAGTTAAACAAGCGCTCAAGATCCGTGCCATTTACTTTCCATTCTAATATAATCCAACCACTTACTGGCATATTGAACTGAATGTGGGGTTGAGTTTGTCTCACCCCACATTTAGCGTAAAATACCTACAAACAAATAAAATGCAAGCGTAATTTATGAGTAGGTACCTTTAGATTCGAGTCGCTTAATGTACCTACTTATCAGTTTCATTTGAATTGCGTTTTATGCTACAAGACGGCATCTAATTCTTTTGTATTTTGAACAATTATTATCCGATGGCAGTCCTTAATACTAAATTGACCACTTCAGAGTCGGTTCTTGGTAATTATTTTAAAATACATAATATATAATAAATATAATAGAAATCGTATTTTTGGACGTGTCATGGTGGACGTTCTCGTGCCGCCTTCAAAGGTAATTACGGCTTGTAATGTACCTACTTATGCCGCCGGGCTAAATCTCCTGCTTTAACCCAGCGGGTTTTGGTGGGCAGAGGTCTACCCAAATAGGAGGATGATGATGATGATCTTTGTTTGAAGGAAAATTTATAAAAAAAAACACAATAAATTATAAATAAAAATAAATAAATATCTTGGGACAACTCACACACGGCTATCTGATCCCAAGCTAAGCAAAGATTGAGTTATGGTCACCAGACAACTGATATACATACTTATATAATTTATAAATACATACATATTATAGATAAATCACACCCAGATACAGAACAAACAATCATGCTCATCACACAAAGTTTGTCCTGGGTGGGAATCGAACCCACGACCTCCGGCTCAGCAGTCAGGGCCACTAACCACTGGACCAACAGGCCCGTCAACAAATTACTTAATAGTTTTTTTATTATGTAAGTACTTTATCATTTACAATGAGTAAGTAGGACTGCCTCGTTAATCCAGTGGTCTCAAGCGCTACTATTGGGCAGTAGGGTTTAGGTGCGATTCTCGGGTGGGATAAAATACCAATACCTAACCCTATGGGACATAAGGCGTAATGTTATGTATGTATTTAGTCGATATATTTATACTTTTTCTGCTATTTTTGAAGTTGACGGAAAATTAATAAGTTTGCCTTTGCCTTTCAGTAAAATACATAAAAAGTAGATACAGAATAGCAGACAAAGACATACAACAAGACCTTTGGGTATTTAATTGAATCTGTAGGTCCTACCTATGTAATTGATTTATCAAACAGCATCCACCTGAAGATTAATAATATCATACATAATTATGAAGAACGATGATTAAACATTTATTTTGAAGTAACCTTAATTTTGATGAAGATTGTAATGATTTTTTGCGACTTTTGGCTTCAAGGACTTTATTCCCAAAGTTGACACTTGAGACCGCAAAATTGTAAATACCTATATTATTATTCTATGGCGCAGATTAGCGTTTTATTCATAGATTATAAGAAAAGTAGGTTTTGTTGTTCTATGTCCGAAATATATTTCGTTTTACTTAATATATTTGCATTTCATAACTATTTCATTCTATCTAAATAGGTATGGTATGTATCATTTAGGACGTGTAGTAAAACTTAAAACAACGCCATCTATTAGCACAATTAACAGCAAATGAGTTACTTAACCACAACGTAGTACAAATTTTTCTCACCAGAGGCAACACCATAATATTATTTAGTAAAATCATGGAATTTGGAACTAGGAGCCCATTATTCCTTGATTTTGTGTTATGGAGATTTTTAAAAACAAGGACATACTTCTTTCATGGTCAAACTTAAACAGTTACACAAACCTCAAAAACAAATCGATACATATAACGCCATCTATTGAGATTTATTTGAACTATTTTTTGTTTGTTCGCAATGAGACCCCATGGTGATACCAAATCACTGCCATAGACACACAAAAATGTTGCAAAATAATAAATGTTTTTTTTTTGTAAACAGTGATTAAAACAGAATTGTTTTTATAAGTTTAATATAATAATAATGTTTTTTTTTGTCCTGAAATTGTATATAAGAGAATGTATTCGTATTTATAGTAGTTTGTACAGTCTTGTGGAGTGGTACATTAGTACAAAATATTGCTTTTTTTTGTAAGTTTGTGGTTTCATACTCACAAAGCAATAAATGAATGTTCACGAATGCTGACTTTTATTAACCGACTTCTGAAAAGGAGGAGGTTTTTTTTTTATTATTATTGTTAGGCTTGCGTTTGACCACTATCTCACCTGATGGTAAGTGATGATGTGGTCGACGATGAAGCACGCTTACCTAGAAATAACCTATTCACTCTTGACTTGAAGACCCCCAGGTTATAGCTGTCAGGAAATACAGACTCCGGCAGGGAATTCCACTCCTTAGCAGTACGCACAATGAAGGTATTCCCAAACCGTTTAGTGCGTGTGGGTGGGATGTCTACCATGTAACGGTGGCGCATCGCCGTACGTCTTGTAGTCCTGTGATGGAACGGGCTTGGCGGAATACGGTATTACACCCATTTTTAAAAAGTATTTCATTATGATCCTAGGGTCCTAATAAACCACCAAAAAAAACAAAAAAATAATATTCAAACGATAAGTGCCTTAAAACTGCATTTCAATTTTACAATTTCTATGTTCGCGCGTAAAATCACAAAAACGCTTGACGCCATGTTACTCTCTGGACATGACGTCAGTTGGTGACCAACTGACGTCATGACCTGAGTAAAAAAATGCGCTGTTATTAGTCTTTCTGTTTAGTTGTATTTATCACTATAGTTTATGGTATTATTATATGGTAGTATTTATGTCTTCCATGGTATGATTACTATTATATCAATAAAAATTAAAATGTAAAGTTTTAAAATACTAAAATAGTAATAGTTGCTCAGTTGACAGTTGTCACTTTTTGTTCTCATGACCATATGACGTAATAATCATGGCGGACACTGTTTCGCGTAGTAAAAGAACATTTCAGTGCTACCAACATTTAGTAAAATTTTTGAAAAAATAATTTTAGATCAAATGCAAAGATTTTTCAATAAACATAAGTTATTGCATAATAAACAGTTCGGTTTTACAAAGGGTCGTTCAACTACTGATGCCGGTGTTGAACTTCTAGGACACATTTATAATGCCTGGGAAGATAAATGTGATGCTTTGGGGATTTTTTGCGATTTGTCCAAGGCTTTCGATTGCGTTCTCCATAAAACATTAATCAGAAAACTACACCACTACGGAATCCGAAACGCCTCTCTGAATCTTCTTACGTCATATTTGAGTGGTAGGATTCAGAGAGTTGATGTAAACGGGAAAAGATCTCCCGGATCTGTAGTAAGCATGGGAGTACCACAAGGGTCCATTCTTGGCCCTTTTTTATTTCTTATTTATATTAATGACTTGCCTTACCTCATAAAGGATAATCATGATGTAGTGTTGTTTGCAGACGACACTTCTCTTTTATTTAAACTAAAACGTCAGCAGCTAGCTACTGACGATGTTAATAGCGCTCTGGCAAAGGTCGTTAATTGGTTTAACGTTAATAATTTACTTCTAAATGAGAAAAAGACCAAATGCATTAAGTTTACGTTACCTCATGTTAGACAAGTGGAAACTAGTGTACTAATCAAAGATGAAGAGTTGAAACCGGAAGATAATACAGTGTTCCTAGGCTTAACTTTGGATGCTAAGCTTCAGTGGGGCCCTCATATAGATAAGTTGTCAAAAAAGCTTAGCTCAGCAGCATACGCCGTTAAAAAAATTCGTGATTTGACTGATTTAGAGACAGCCCGTTTAGTTTATTTTAGTTATTTCCACAGTGTGATGTCGTATGGTATTCTCTTGTGGGGCCATGCCGCCGATATTCAGACAATTTTTATTTTGCAAAAGAGGGCAATTCGTTCAATGTATAAATTAAGTCCTAGACACTCCCTTAGAGAAAAATTTAAAGAGATTAACATACTTACTGTGCCCTCTCAGTTTATTTACGAAAACCTTTTGTACGCGCATAAAAATATAAAATTGTTTAAAAAATACAGTGATATCCACGACATAAATACAAGGAACAAACACAAATTTGTTGTTCCTGCAACGAGGCTCAAAAAAATAGGAGGTACTTTCACATGCCAATGTATACGTTATTATAATAAACTGCCAAGCGATATTCAAACACTAAGCCTCAATAAATTTAAATCTTTTATAAAACGTAAACTATGTCTTAAAGCTTACTATAACATGAATCATTACCTTGAAGATAAAAAGGCTTGGGATTAAGCTGCTCCAATTTAATTTACTCAGTGAGTGTCAAAATTTGCCTTTGTTTCATTTATTTATTGTCTATTCCTTTATTTTATATACTTTGACATTAATATTTACTTTATTTTTACATTCTTTTTATTATTATGATTAGTGACATTTTATTTTCTTATTATTTTCATTTATGACATTTTATGATTTCATTATGATCTCATTAATTATTTATTTTTTATTTGTTTATTGTAAATGTGAGGACCATGTGGATCATTTCTTTTATTTACTTTGTTTTTTGACGAAGGTCTGGCAGTTTGAGTGCTATAAGCGACCTACACAAATGTCCTTTTTTTGGTATTGTTCGTCGTGTCGTTGAGCTCCTTAGGTTATGAGTTGAGCTACACGATAACTGACAAATGCTTGCACTGACTGGACAGGTCCACTCAATCTGTGTGGTGCTTTCTTAAAAAGACCATTTCAGACACTATCTGCATAGTCCTCATGTAAGTTGACCAAGATTATTTTGTCTGGACTTTAAAAGAGACTATGACCTCTGAGTTTGTTTCGGCTGTTTCTTCTCAGAGTAGTCGGGTACGAAACACCGGCCTCATCTAGTTTTAAAAAAAAATGACGTGTAAAAGTGTTTGTGAAAACCTACTTGCAAAATAAACATCATTTATCATTTAGACTAAAAAAAGTGAAAACTTTGAAATCAATTTAAAAATTTATTTAGTTATTTTATTAACTAAATTTAACATTTTCCGACTGCTTGTTGCCTAAACTATCTGAATTGTATATTTTTAGAATTTCTTTCATATATAGTAAAATACCCTATTAGGCTGTGCAATTCCATCGCACACTCCGAAATGTAACCGATAGAAAACCGAAAGGCTGGCAACGCGCCGGCGATGCTCCAGGCTCTGGAGCTTTGACTCAACCAGCGCGTCGTTGCCGATGAGCCTCTTGGCTCGTTTCTCTATAGACTCTAGCGCTTCAAGCTGGTATTTGGCGGATCCGTCCCAGAGATGAGAACAGTATTCCACACACGATCGAACTTGCGCTTGATATAAGTTCAGCAACTGTTCCGGGGTTCTTTATGAACCGTATTTTTTATGTTCGCCGAGTTACTTTGTTTACTGTTGAGATTACTTTGCTTACAGTAGACCAATGTTCATTACTACCTACCTGTAGCTTTTGCCCTTGCGCCTTATTTATTCTAATAGCAAAGCTAAGTTTTCCATTTTCTTCCCTCTTCATTCATTCATTGCTCACTTTAAAAAAAAATAGCTTGTGTCCGTCTCCAGGGTCCCAACTATCTCTGTACCAGAATTCATCAAAATCGGTTTTGCCATATAGCCGTGAAGACGTAACAAACAAACAATCTCAGTTTCGCTTTTATAATATTAAGTAAGGATTAAAAGAAAAATGGATGAGTTAGGGAACTGACCATTGCAGTAATACGCGGAGTCTGGCAAAGTATTAATTTCTCAGAAGCAGATTTGGATTTGTGCCCAGTTGATGGCATACTCACGTTTTTTTTTGCGGATGGGAAATCATCAAATAATTTCCCCCCCTCCGGGCTGAGCGGGGGCAAATGACTTGTACTGACTACAACCCACCCATGTTCCTTCTTTTGCCCTGTGTTCCGGGGCCGCGGTATCTGTTTTGAACAACTCGGAATCCCGGGTTGGTGGCAGGCTGGCCCCTAAAGTTTGCCCATGGTAAAGATGCTGCCACAGGATTAGGCAGTAAAACCTTTCGGTTCGTAACGGGGGGCTTAAAACCTACGTACCTGAATCCACTATACCCACTACTCTAACAGTTATGCGCCGAGAAATAGCTAGATACTCGTCATGGGAAGGAAAGACAGCAAAGAGACGGTAAGTTAAGTAGAAACGCAAAGTAAAGATTGATATCGCAGTAGCATTGCATTCCATATTCGGGATCCTGATGTGCTCCCTCTGTAATAATACCTACAAATAGCGTTGACCTAGTACAGGGATGGCGAACCTTTTTGGATCAGCGTGCCATTTTGCCCACAAAAATGTTAAACGACGCCATTAATGTGGCGTCAATAATTTCAACTTAGTGATACAATAATAATAAAAAAAAACGAGTAAATATTATTCACTAAAATCACATTATTTTCTAACAAAAACATAAAGGGTATCTTCGAAATCATTCATAATTTGTTTATTGCACTATTTTATCTATCAGATACACTAAATTGCAAACCGTTTTGGTCGGTGGCGTGCCCAAAAAATTGTGTCGCGTGCCACCAAAGGCACGCGTGCCGTTGGTTCGCCATCACTGACCTAGTATATACCACGGGTAAATACCTAACAGTATACTTTTTCGCGTTCAGTCGTAAAAAATGTGTGTGCCACCCACTATGAAATTTAACTAAACTTGGTTTGTTAGATTGTATATAAAGAACTTTGAACGAATATTGGGTGGACTACCGTGTTGGTCATCCAACTATCTATCTACAAATAGTTGTTCTAGGTCTAGCTGTTTGTGTATGTGAGTTTAAATGTTCGTAAACGCTCCCACGATACAAAAGAAATTGCTAGTGTGAAAACTTCAAATTCAAATTCAAATAGGTTTATTCGTTTCACATAGGTAAAAGTATGTTAATATACATGGTGTTAAAGAATATAAAAGTGTATCACTATGTGCTGCCCTGCAAGGCGTACGAATATTTTTACATTTATAGTAGTGCAGTTTGTAGTTTATGTGAGTGTGAACTAATTATAACAGCTTAATGAGAAACAATTTTTTAAATGCCTTCTATTGACCTCCGAACAATAGGTCGTGAATTATTTGCTAAAAACTGATTTTCGTGACCTTTTGACTTTTGTAACTTTGTTAGCCGGCACAATATCGATGTCGATTTTTCATATCTTCATCATAACACCATAATAAAGGTGTATACAAATCACTACGATTTTTCTCCAGATAAAACCTAAAATAACTGGACTAACAAAACAAGCAAAAGTAGATTGAGTTTTTTAATTAAAAACCATGCTTTGAATTAGAACATTAAAACCTGGAACGTTAATAAAAAAAGTAGCTGTCAAAGCAGTCAAAAGTCAAATGTTTTGTCAATGTCAAGTGAATTAGAGGTTAGGTGATTAAAAAAATCAATTTTATTTTTAATTCAGCTGTAATACATAAAATTGTCGCAATGCTGCGGCGCTTAGCTTGTAATATAGTTCAATCTCGTGGTATCAAGCACACCGTTAATGTAAAATGGGTACGACCAGAATACGTGCCTGCTTACAAACCTGAGAAGTCTGGAGACTTGGAAGGCCTGCCAGCCATTCCTCAGAGCGCTATTGGCAAGGATTATGCTTTAACTGAAGAAATAAAAGAGTAAGTTAATAGAAAAAACAATTTATATTAGGAATTGCATGTGCAGGAAATAAGACATTCAACTTCATAAAACTGAAAAATTAGATATTCTATCAAAATATTTATTACCTAGGGTGTATTAGAATAGATTATAGAATACAATATACTTTATTGCAAATTAAAATTGAAATATAACTGTTTATTACTATTTTTTAGTTTCTGATTTTCTGTACATCTATTTAAATTATTTACTTCAACATTTGTTAATTTTGCCTTTCAGTGCACCAGCAGCGGTGAAAAAGATATTCTCAGTAGGCCACCTGGGTCGCAATGAGTACAATCGTTTAGTCAAACAGGAGCTGATTGATAGGGTGCGGAGACATCAGTATGACCAGGGCTCTGCTGAAACTAAAAGTATGACTCTTATTTGTAAATAAAACTTATCATTCAGTTTTTTTAAGTACAATAAAGCTTGTATTGGTGAAGCAAGAATCATAATGTTAATAATTAATTATATGGCCATTGTTCATCAAAATCTAAAAACCTTTTTTTCAGTTGCTTTCCTGACAGGAAAGATACGGTGTCTTCAATTCAGTATGGAAAAGTTCCCTAGAAATAAGAAAGTAAAGGTAAAAAAAGGTTATTCAGCTTTTTAAACAACAATGTTTTGTGTTCTGACTGTTCTGTTTTACTTACTTACACAAATAGTCCTCTATTGTACATCAATCTATTTTGAATCACTACATAGTATTAAACTAAGTCCCTTCCCGCTGTCTGTCTGTCCCTATGTATGCTTAGATCTTTAAAACTATGCAAAAATTTTGATGCAGTTTTTTAATGGATAGTGTCCACTTTACACCCTGTAAAGTTCTCCATCCTCTATGGAAAAGGGAGGATCCTCCGACCAGACGGGTGTTGTGTCTGATGGGCCACTGCCCGACAGTTGTTTGTCGGTGCTCGTATAAATGCTAACTTCGCGTACAACTTTGCTTGCGCGATGTAGGAATCTTGCCGTTAGTTCTTCAGTGGCTGGATAGATGGCGCTGTAGTACTTTCTGCCAACTTGCATATTTGTGCCGCTACAAGTGATTCAAGAGGAAGGTTTAAATGATGATATTAGTATCTACATTGCATCCGTGTGAAGCCGGTACAGGATGCTAGTCTTAAATATGATCCTCACATTATTTATTTCAGCAAATGGTGCAAGAACTCATTGATAAAAGGAAGAAGCTACTGAAGTTCTTGAGACAATATGACTACAAGAAGTTCGAATGGCTTTTAGAGAAACTCAATATTGAATACAAAGGCCATCCTGAGTAAGTAACTTAAATTTTTTAATTGAAAATTGCAGAGTAGAGTTCCTGGTTCTCGTCTCTGGAACCCTAACCACCAGTAGCTTGGACCCTACTCCAGATACTGGTAGACCACTATTTTATATGTTTAATTCATATAATTTTTAAAAGAAATATTTTAAAATGTAAATAAAAGGTAAAAATTATATGCTATAAAAAGTCGAGTTGACATTGTATATGTTTGAAAAGACATTGACAATCACCATGTATTCTCATCATTCCAAACCCAATACAGTGTGCAACGTCAAATGTTTGATTTTTTTACCATAGTTGAAACCAGTTAAATGTCGCAACAAACGCCCGAAAATTCGAAGAATTTATTGAGTAGTGGAGTTAGTGAGGTAGGCCTTCAGAAAACTAAGATTTTAACGTTAAACGTTAGCTACACCATATAAAGTTCCCCTGTGGGTACTTAAGGACACTTGTGGCATTTTGTCTTATGTTCCCCGTAGGTACTTAACGACATTGAACGGGTTAAATGTCTTTTAATCAAATGTGTTGCATCCCTACTAATAATACTAACATGTCCATACCAAGACATTTGCCTGAACTTTTGGAACGAAGTTCCTTATCGCGCGTTGTGAAAGGGGGCTAGACGGAAAAAATTCTTACGAAAAGTTGTCACGACACTTTTTGCTATTGTAAGCTGTGCGGCGTCGCATGTTTCTCTGTCTGTCTGTCTCTCTATCTCTTATAGAAAGCAAGCCAGATATTTTAATTTCTATAGGAACTTCGTTCCATCCGGGTGTCACTTGACACCTCAATTTTTTCTTTTATATAATTGTCATTGTACACTTCCAGTTCTTTCCACAAGCTGTCTCGCATGGAGTCACTCCGCAAGCTTACAGAGATGCACTGTGACGATATTCGCAATAAGAAACTATCTGACTACAGAAACTTACTTGAAAGTCAACAAGGACCATACTTACAGCAGAAACTAGACGCTTTGAAGTTAATACGTAGTGAACAAATTGAACTACAGCTACCAATCACAGTAACTGAACAAGATGTTACAAAAGTTCAACAGCAGTATGATGAGTGGAAGATTCGAGATGATATCAAACAGCAAGCTAAGAAAAAGAAGAAGAATATTGTTTTGGAATCGAATTGATTTTTGTTAATTATATTATAGGTAGTCGAAAGTTTTTTTTTGTTTTCTTTTATCTATACTAATATTATAAAGCTGAAGAGTTTGTTTGTTTGTTTGAACGCGCTAATCTCAGGGACTACTGGTTGGAATTGGAAAATTCTTTTAGTGTTGGATAGTCCATTTCTTGAGGAAGGCTATAGGCTATATAACATCACGCTACGACCAACAGGTGCTGAGCAGCGTGGGTGAAACCGCGGGGAACAGCTAGTTATTAATATGAATGATCTTAATTAGCACAAGAAAAGTCATCTTTCTCTTATCCTTTTTTTTTGCGTATGATGATGCCTAGCCATGCTTAACCGATTTTGATGATACAGAGATAGTTAGGACCCTGGAGACGGACATAGGCTTTTTGTAAAGTCAGAAAAGGGGGAGAAAGAGGGAAGAAAAGGGGGAGAAAGAGTGAAGAAAAGGGGGAGAAAGAGGGAAGAAAAGGGGGAGAAAGAGGGGAGAAAAAGATACAAAGTTAGTGTTAGCCATAAGTAACTATGCCACGCGGACGAAATCGCGGGCGGAAGCTAGTAATTGATAAAGGAGTAAATGATGCCGTGATGTTTGACAAGGGAGAATGTAAGAAGAAAACGTGTTGTGCCGACCCCAAATAGAATGGAACAAGGGCAGGAAAATGATGAATAATTGATAATCAGCAAAAAAAAAGAAAATACCTAGTTTAAAACCGTTTTATTTAATAAGTAATTAAGTACAAATTACATACAAATCTTATACTTAAAAATATTCATATAAAAGTATGAAGCGTATTGTCTAAATCAGACGAATTTGGACGGAGTATATTTTACATAAACATTCGACATTTTGAGTATATATAGCGATTTAATATTAAAATAATGGATTGAAATACTTAACAATAGGGAAGACGACACTTATTTCCTATAATTTACATAAAATATGGCTTTAGGCTAAGATTTAGGCGAGACCGTTCAGACAGATTAAATCTGATTTGTAATGCGATTTCGATCAAGATTGAAGTTAAAATATTTGAGCTTCACGATCAAAATAAACTTGAGAAGGAAATGAGATTCTTTTTCTCCTATGGCGCTGCAAGTCTGCAGTACACGTGGCATCTATGCAATTGATTTCAGATTAGCGTATTTTCGGCGCGTATAAGCTCGTTTTGTACGCGCGTGTAAGCTCGTTTTGGACGCGCGTGTAAGCTCGTTTTGGACGCGCGTGTAAGCTCGTTTTGGACACGCGTGTAGGCGCTTATAAGCTCATACAAGCGCGAGTAATTTTTGCTTAGAGCTGTCATTTAAATAAAGCAACCACATCGGCATTGGCGATTTTGACGACGCTGTTGGCGCAGTGCTTATCGCGGGTTCGATCCCCACACGGAACAAATATTTGTATGACCTACTGGTAGTTTTTCCGGGTCTGGCTGTTTGTGTGTGAGTTTTAAATGTTTGTGAAAGTACCCAAGATACAGGAGAAATTCCTAGTGAGGGGTAGTTTAAAAAAATAGTATGAGTGCGTGAGCGCACGTAATTTGGCGATGCGAGCTTATACACGCTTCAATATACTGGTCTGTAACCTCTATCAGCGTACAGCTCTTGATGAAGTTGTCAAATAAAAACTGTATGACCCAATTGGCAATGTAGGGTATGCTGCAGTAACACTGTTAGCTAGGTGTGTGTACAGTGGTGCGGTCACAGTGAGGTGGTGTGCGGCGCGCGTGCGTAGGCGGTGGGTATGAAGCCGGAGCGGCGACACTTGGGCGCGTGCGCCCACAGCCAGCCCTCCACGGTCTGCTGCGTGAGATCCGCGTACACCCACTCGCCGCGCTTCACGGACAAGTCGTCCGGGGCCTGCGCCTGGACCAAACAAACAACATGTTTAATATATCAGTGTGGTGTGTCTTGATATTTACTTCATACAAATAACAATATTGTGAGGTCGCCTCGAGTGCGTCACTATGTTATAAAGCGTGCAAAAGTACCCTTAGCGGAGCCGAAAGGGACTTATTAGCCCCGTCATTGCGATAATTTCTTTGTTCTAGAACATACTTGGGTAACTTCAACTAAAGTTTTTTTAAAACAAGTTTTTAATGTTTTTATCTTTACTTTAACTACCTCCCCGACCCCCGTACATTGCACCCATCAGTAGGACGTTTTGGGTGTGTAACATTAAATCCTTACTAATAAAAGCGAAAGTGAGTTTGTTTGTTACCTCTTCACGCTTTAATGGCTGAACCGATTTTGATGAATTTTGGCACATAGATAGTTGGGAACCAGGAGACGGACATAGGCTTTATTTAAAGAAAGTAGGATGTGAGGGAGAAACAGAGAAGGGAAAACTTAGCGTTGCTATTAAAAATCAATAAGGGTCAAGGAGAACTGTGTTACCCCAAATTTAACGCGGGCGAACCCGCTGCTCGGTTAAATAGATGTTGGCCGATTCTCAGACCTACCCGATATGTACACAAAATTTCTTTTATATCGGTGCAGCCGTTTCGGAGGAGTATGGGAACGAAAACTGTGACACGAGAATTTTATATATTAGATTAGAAGAAGATTACACTTACTAAAATAAATTCTTATCCCAGGACAGTTTGACGGTCAGAATTGATTGATTATAAATGTTTGATTTTATTATTAAAAAGCTTGATGGTTTTAATATCTGCCTAGCCTTTTCCTAACTTTATTGAAGTTGGCTTCCAGTCTTACCAGATGCAGTTTCATTTTTACATGGAGTATCTGCCTATCTGTCCTCCAAAGTTACGGGTACAACGATACCCCTTGGTAAGACTGGTTGTCAGACTTTCGGGACACTATCTGTAACGACTGTCAAAGATCTACAAATGACAGCCGGGACTAACAGCTTAACGTGCTTTCCAAGGCACGGAAGAAACTCGGTATGTAACAGGTGGTCACCCATCCACAGACCAGCCCAGGCAAGTGCGGCTTAACCTTAAGATGGACCCGAGCGGCTTATTTAGCAATGAGCTCCTATCGACTGTTAATGTCTGAAAAAACATATAACTTTAATTTTGCGGTCATTTTGAATTTTGATGATGAACATGAATGATGTAGCCGTGATTTTGCAAAAATCAATGAACTTTCTTGCCCATTCTTCTCCATAGAGATCAACGCTTTGGAATGGGCAACTACAGTACTTTCACAAGTTATTATGCCTTGTGACCGGGACTGTAGATTCAACATTTTGTTTCTTGAAATTCAAAGTGCCTGTAATGGTCTAATTGACCAGCCGGAGTAGCGGGTTGTTCGAAAGAGATACCGCGGCCCCGGAACGTAAAGGGCAATTGAAGGAACATGGGTGGGTTTTACTCAGTAGTGGTTTAAATCTGACACTCCCGCCCGCTCCGCCCAGAGCGGGGGAAGTTATTTGATGATTTCCCACCCAAAAAAAAATGATCTAATTGAAATAAATGCTTCGAGTATTGAATATATCCACTTACTTTATAATCGTATAGCATGACTAGTTCAGTGCCGTGGTATCGCCCGTCGTTGTCCTGTGGCTGCGCATTGTTCAGTTTGTTGTTCAACAACGAGTTGTTTGGATTCGTTGGCGGCGGTGACAGGATGGGTTGTGTGTTGTCTGGTTGTGTTGCTGAAAGTGAGAAAATTGAGTTTTTTATAAACCGACTTAAGAAAGGAGGAGATTCTATGTTCGACCGTATTTTTGTTGGAACGAAGTTCCTTATTGTGCTTTGCGAAAGGGGGCTAGACGAAAAAATTAAGACCAAAATTTGTAACGACACTGTTTGCTATAGTTGTAAGCCGTGCGGCGTGCGCATGTTTCTCTGTCGGTCTCTCATATGGAACGCAAGCCAGTTATTATTTTCGTTTCGTCTTTCTATTTGGCATTGGACAGTGTGGTGTCGCGACGATTATTGGAACGAAGTTCCTTATCGCGCGTTGTGAAATGCGGCGTCGCATGTTTCTCTGTCTGTCTGTCTGTCTCTCTCTCTCTTATAGAAAGCAAGCCAGATATTTTCATTTTGTATAGGAACTTCGTTCCATCCGGGTGTCCCTTGACACCTCTAATTTTTTTTTGTTGACTGTATAAAAGATTTTTTATACATAATAAATAATAACTTCGTTCCATCCGGGTGTCCGTTGACCTCTAATTTTTTTTTTGTTGACTGTATAAAAGTTTTTTTGTACATAATAAATAATAACTTCGTTCCATCCGGGTGTCCGTTGACACCTCTAATTTTTTTTTTGTTGACTGTATAAAAGATTTTTTATACATAATAAATAATAACTTCGTTCCATCCGGGTGTCCGTTGACACCTCTAATTTTTTTTTTGTTGACTGTATAAAAGTTTTTTTGTACATAATAAATAATAACTTCGTTCCATCCGGGTGTCCGTTGACACCTCTAATTTTTTTTTTGTTGACTGTATAAAAGTTTTTTTGTACATAATAAATAATAACTTCGTTCCATCCGGGTGTCCCTTGACACCTCAAATTTTTTTTTTGTTGACTGTATAAAAGTTTTTTTGTACATAATAAATAATAACTTCGTTCCATCCGGGTGTCCGTTGACACCTCTAATTTTTTTTTTGTTGACTGTATAAAAGTTTTTTTGTACATAATAAATAATAACTTCGTTCCATCCGGGTGTCCGTTGACACCTCTAATTTTTTTTCTGTTGACTGTATAAAAGTTTTTTTGTACATAATAAATAATAACTTCGTTCCATCCGGGTGTCCCTTGACACCTCTAATTTTTTTTTTGTTGACTGTATAAAAGTTTTTTTGTACATAATAAATAATAACTTCGTTCCATCCGGGTGTCCCTTGACACCTCTAATTTTTTTTTTGTTGACTGTATAAAAGTTTTTTTGTACATAATAAATAATAACTTCGTTCCATCCGGGTGTCCCTTGACACCTCTAATTTTTTTTTGTTGACTGTATAAAAGTTTTTTTGTACATAATAAATAATAACTTCGTTCCATCCGGGTGTCCCTTGACACCTCTAATTTTTTTTTTGTTGACTGTATAAAAGTTTTTTTGTACGTAATAAATAATAACTTCGTTCCATCCGGGTGTCCCTTGACACCTCTAAATTTTTTTTTGTTGACTGTATAAAAGATTTTTTGTACATAATAAATTAATAACTTCGTTCCACCCGGGTGTCCCTTGACACTTCTCAAGTTTTATGTATATTCACAGATTACTTCACCAACTGTTTTCTTGTTTAATTGAATGTGTACACTTCTGAGGTGGTCCCAAATCGGTTTTATTTATATTGCTTAGGTAGTTTATGAGTTATCGTCTATAATACATTTCTTTCATTTCATCTATGTCTTAACGGATGATCTGCTAATCTTTTAGTAGCAATGGAAAACGAATACTACAGTACGGCCAACGAGAAGCGATACGAAAGGTCATTAACCTAAAGAACAACTGTGGCGTTGACAATCTAATATTTAGCTCTTTCCATCTTGTGCCTTTGTCGTAATGTCTCGTTCTCCCGGCAAAAACATGACAACGTTAAGACGGGTTCGCCAACATTCGGGCGGCCATTTTAGATGGGGTTTTAGCATGGGTTTTGTTTACATTTGGTATCGCTTCTCGTTGGCCGTACTGTAGATAAAAATTATGTGATATATCGTTATACCATAACTAAAAATGCTGTTTTTTATTTGCAAAATCGTTTGCTGGCCTGTGGACGGTGACCTATGGGTAGCTCACCGTCCACAGGCCCGCAATGAGAGTGCATGATTGAACAATATACTAATTACCTTGAACAACTGCAGGGTACACAAAGCCCGAAGGTATGAAGCCTTCTTGACCATCACTGCGGACAATCCAGTACCAGTCTGGGTCTTCTCTATTTAGAACTGAAACAGACAACATTACTTAAGTAAATACACTGTAATACGTCAGAAGAAAAGGTGGAACCTTTCCTTCCTTCCACTTAACACCACCAAAACGACACCACCGGTGGTGTCGTATGGAATCTCTAGTCCATATGACACCACCGACTATTAGTGAGGTTACATACAAAGTTGTTGATATGAAAACTCCAATTAAGTTAAAGCAGTTTCATTAATGAGGTAAGTCATTTGACAAAGTTTATATTTAAAGTTTTTTTCCCGGAAAAGAAACACTAAAAGAAAAGTTCATTAAGGCCTATTACAAGCACGTAACAACAATTGTTGACATGCTGGACGACTAGTTTTCCGGTCCGTTCTTTAATAACTACATACTACACTTAAATAAAAAAAATATATTTTATAAACTCTGTTTTATTAGTTATCGTTTAACTATGGATAACTTAAAATAATGAATTGGGTGCTGTTTGTCAAAAACACGCGTTTCTGGACATCACTAGGGTGGTGTCATATGGACTAGAGATTCCATACGACACCACCGGTGGTGTCGTTTTGGTGGTGTTAAGTGGAAGGAAGGGAACCTTTGTAGGATGGCTTTGTTGTCCGTCTGTCTGGCAAGACCATTTATCTCGAGAATGCAAGTTCTACAATGCCTAGGCAAACGGTTTTTTTGCATGGTAGCTATTGCTATCCTTAATAGATTCCACAAAAAAGAATATCTAAAAATTATAGGAATAAAGAGATAAAAAATAAAAACCAATGGTAGGTGAAAATTTTAAAATAGTACTTAAAAAAACATACATGGGGGTAATTCAGGTACCCCTTAGCATAAGGCATCTAATTATTTTCTTTGGACGTCTATCAAGTGGCCAACCTGTATACATATACCAAAAAATTGCCAACCCTAACAGCTGTGAAAATCAAGTTGACGCAATCTAAAGATATGGCCATTTATGTCGCCGACTCGCACTCATGGAAAAATTATGTCTCCCCCTGTGTTTGGAGCTGGAGGCAGTGTCAGACTTGTACTGATTAAAACCTATTCATGTTCCTTCTTTAGGCTTTTCCGCGGTGTCCCTGGCAGGCTCCTCTACTTTGCTGACATCTCTTTGAGTCGAACGGACCCACTCACCGGTGACAAACTCGCCGCGTTCCACGTCCACGTCGTTCTCGTCGCGTGCAGTGAAGGTGTACAGCACAACGTAACGTCCGGAGGGATCCTTGCTGAACGGACACGCTTCTCCCTCGCTGCCTATCTCGGAGTGCCCGTCGTTTGTTACGCCGTCCGATACTGATAATCTGGGAAGAGAATAATCATGAACTTACTAATATTATAAAAGCGAAAGTGAGTTTGTTTGATCGTTTGTTACGTTTTCACGTCTAAATGACTGAGAATGAGACCGTGGAGACGGACATAGGCTATTTTTTAAAGTGAGAAAGGGGGGAGAAAGCGGGAAGAAAAGGGAAAACTTAACTTTGCTATTACAATAAATAAGGCACAAGGGCAAAAACTACAGGTACCAGGTACCTGTGTTACCCCGAATTTTACGCGAGCGAAGCCGTGGGCACAAGCTAGTAATATTATAAATGCGAATGTTTGTGAGGATGAATGTATTGATGTTTGTTACTCTTTCACGTCAAAGCGGCTGAACGGATCTTGATTAAATTTGGCACAGAATTAGATTATAGTCTGGAAAAACACATAGAATACTTTTTTTTCGATCATCACGCGGGCGAAGCCGTGGGCGCCAGCTAGTATACCATAGTATAACAGTGCATTTCTACTGAGGTAGAGACAGGGAGCACGAATAAAAATAAATAAAATAAATAAATATCTTGGGACAACTCACACACGGCTATCTGATCCCAAGCTAAGCAGAGCTTGTGTTATGGTAACCAGACAACTGATATACATACTTATATAATTTATAAATACATACATATTATAGATAAATCACACCCAGACACAGAACAAACAATCATGCTCATCACACAAAGTTTGTCCTGAGTGGGAATCGAACCCACGACCTCCGAAGGCGAGGGAATAGACAAATCAAAGATGAGACTTGTGAGATGAGCCGATTCTTGCAAATGTCTTTTGCATCTCTACTAGTCTTTTAAAGGAGTACAACAAAAAAGAGTGTCCATGGAGATTCTTCCCCATTCTTCGCCATAGAGATCAACGCTTTGGAATGGGCAACTACAGTACTTTCATAAGTTACTATGCCTTCTGATTTGGACTGTAGTTACATCATTTCGTTTCTTGACATTCAAAAGTGCCTGCAAAGGTTTAATTAAAAGAAGCATAGTTTGACAACTCACTGTGAAACATCTCGATGCGCCAGATCAGCTGGAGACCGACTCCGGGGCAGTTTCTTCTTGAGGTCGTGATGCTCGCAGGGCGCGCAGTACGAGTGCGGGATGAAGCCCTCGCGCCGGGACTCCGCCACGATCACGTACACCCAGTCGTTCTCCCGGTACAGTACGTTTACTATTTGGCCGCGTTTTACCTGGAATGTCGAAGATTTTTTGTTAATGACTGTGTGACTCGTAGTTATATAATAACTATCTCTACAAGCGAGAGAATAGCGGCGATATTGTCGCGATACCGTCAAGTTATCACTGTACCTAGTATTATTACCATGTGGAGATTGATTAACTCTTATGACCTATTTATGTAAACAGGAATCAATCCACATGTATGCCAGAGTTGAGATAGAAATACAGAAAGCTTTAAAAATACTTTTTCTACCATCCCTGTAGAGGCATCTGTCAATTTTTACAAACCCTGTGAGGTTTAAAGGCATCTGACAATTCTCACAGACTAAAACATTAAATTGAATGTAATCTGGCGTGTAATATTAACTGCCGGGGTTGCGGGTTGTTCGAAAGAGATACCGCGGCCCCGGAACGTAAAGGGCAACAGAAGGAACATGGGTGGGTTTTAGTCAGTAAAAGACTGGTATGCCCCCCGCTCCACCCAGAGCGGGTGAAGTTATTTGATAATTTCCCACCAGAAAAAAAACCTCATTATAAGTCGCACTACATTTTAAACTAAACTACACTTATGATATAAATTACTTTATTATTCTACACTAAAAAAATCAGCAAGGAGAATTGAACATATGGACCGATATTGTATTCTTTTAATTTTAAGTTACTTCCCAGTTTTTCTCTTTCTTTCTTATTCTTAGGACACTTTTACAAGTATATCATGAACATCTTCAATACTTCCACAAAAAATTAATAGGAGCAACTTATTCTTTTTAAACTCAGAAAATTTTCTCACCATGCCCACATACTCTGTTTAAATAAATTTATAATCCTACTTAATATTAGTAAAGCGAATGTTTGTGAGGATGTTTGTTACTCTTTCATGTCAAAACGGTTGAATAGATCTTGATGAAATTTGGCACAGAGGTAGATTATAGTCTGGAATAACATATAGTTTTTTTTTTTTTCGATCATCACGAGGGCGAAGCCGCGAGCGACAGCTAGTACAAAATATTGCTAAACTTATCAAAAACTGGACTAACCTCTAACTCATCATCAACGCAAGGAGCAAAATCATGTAGCACCACCATCTTTGAATCCGGACTGAGACCGTGCTCCTTCTCAATACCAACCCTGACAAGGGTCTCTATGCTGGCTGAGCCTGTGATACGTCCCATGCCAGGGCTTAGCCCTGAGCCGGGGCGTGATAAGTCTTTGTCCGAGTCACCGCTGCTTGCTGGAAAGAATTATTTATTTATTCAATTAATGCTCATTGTGCAAATAGTTAAAATAACATGTTAGGCTTACAACTAGTAAGTACATGACCCCGTTAGGGCGCAGCAAAATTTTTTAAACTAATAAAATAATATTGCAGTGAGTATCTGCTATCCAAAAGCATGTATGTAAGGACTATAATTAAACTATATCTTTTTTAGCTGTGCCCAGCGGTTTAGAGGAGTATGAAAAATAGATGTTGACGGAAACTCAGACTTCCTGAATATGAGTATGGGAATGAATATTGTGACACAAGATATTTTTGTATTTGATTGATGTGAGCGTGTGAATTCCTACTAATATTATAAATGCAAATAATTGCAAGATTGTATCTTTTCCATACGCAAAATACGCGCCTTAGACGTGGAGTTGCGGACACCAGCCCGTTATACAAGATTGTATCAAACCACTGATCAGATTTGGATGAAATTTGGCGCACAAAAAGCTAATCTGGATTATTCTTTAGGATATTTTTTAACCCAATAGTAATGACTCAAGAAATAATTTTCAGACTCTGCAGGCAGGTGGCAACCGGCATGTAATATGCATTAGGCCCACAGATTATTATTATTTTTGGATAGAAAATTGTCAAATAATTCTCCCACTCTGGCTTTCTGTGTTCTAGGGACACGGTAACTGTTTCGAACAACCCACAAACCCAAGAAACTCACTACATGGATATGTACTAATGACACTAGACAGCCATTATACTTCATGTAAATATTAATGTTTTTTTTTCTTTCTTTGTTGGCAACTGAGGCTAGGTCAACTATTCTGCCAGAGTCATGTGGTGATGGCAACTAAATATTAATGTTAAATAGAAGAATTCATTATATCTATCCAACGGGTTTTTGGTAGTCAGTCATTTCATGGCATTTTGTATGAAATCAAATGGTTTAATTATAAACAGACTAGCTGTGCCCAGTGCTAGAAGATAAACTTTGGTTGTGTAGAAAATGTTATTGTGAATGGCAAGACCACCATTTTAATCATAGAAATAGCAATTTTGAAAAAGAGCAATTATTTTGGAGTACAATTAAATATATTCTATCTTCTCTATATGTTATTTTTTCAGTAAAATATGGAATCTTTGTAAATCAAATTAAAGAAAACTCACAGACAGACCAGACATTTGCAAATGAGAAGCAAATCTGTGAGTCATAAAATATTCATTGTGTTCTGTGCAATCAATCTCGCGTGTGTGAAGTTATATTGAACAATTTTATGAATTTTAAGTCATGCAAGCTATATTTCATAACTTAACTATTGATTACATAGAAAGATAGTATAATAATGAATAATAACTAGTTTTGACAGCCTCTAAGCTATCAAAACTAGTTATTTGAATAATTTATCCTTTAAATTATGTGATAACTTAGTAAAGTTTAAAAAGTTGTGGCCAGAATCACACATTATATGTGTAAACTTTTGCATCTATGGTCATTCAACTTTTTTTTTGTTTGGCTAGCCGTATAAAATCCCTAAATTAAGGTTCTCACGGTCAAGGGTGTTGGGCATACAGGTTGTCAGGTGAAACAGGATGAAATTACTAGTTTTATATATTTATAATTATATAGAAAGTCTGAGGTCATTGACTTGAAAAGTTCCCAATGAAAGCTCGATACTTACATTTCTTCTTCTTCCCCCTTCTTATTCTAACTGGACACAGAAACGCCATACTGTAATTAACTTAAATTAACACATAACAAACAAAATTAGGTTAAATACAACAAGATAAAGTCACTACTTTGAATAAAATACGATTTTCTCACGATTTCCTACATGTCAAAAAAGTTCACAAAACAACTTTTTTTTATACGTTTCGATACTGCGTTCGGGTTGTGCGTTTCGTTTTTCGCAAACATTCAACATTGTATGATTTCATATTAACTGTAATTGTGACTTTAATTATAATTTTGTTTAATGAAGTTATTAAAATGCGTGCAATGTATTTTTTTGGAAATTTAGTATGTTGTATTCATTTTGCTTTATTTTTTCACACCAACTCCGACCGCAGTATTTATTTTACAAATGAAACACTGATATTTTCCGAAAATGTTTATTTTACAGTATTAGGTAGGTACACAATATAAAGACAGTCGTTAGCTTAATTTCTAAAATCCAAAGATACATTTTGGCACATGCAAATTGAAACAGCAAAGTACAAAAATACACAGAAATTACTTTCAACAACTTTAACTTTAACTCTAAAATGGATTCAAACTTAACTAAGTTTAATATATATCATCAAGTTATATTGTTTTATATATTCATTGGTAGTAACTCTACATAACATTTAAAATAGTTTGATTTTTTCTGTAGGTATATAATAATAATTAAGTGTAACCATTTTGAACAGGGAGTTGATTATATTTGAACAATAACAAACTTTTAATTATGTTTTTCATCAATAATCGTCTTAAATATCTAAATATAATCTTGATATTACTTCAACAATTGTCACAGTCCC
The DNA here is from genome assembly GCA_958449745.1 of Ochropleura leucogaster. Classification (NCBI taxonomy): domain Eukaryota; kingdom Metazoa; phylum Arthropoda; class Insecta; order Lepidoptera; family Noctuidae; genus Ochropleura; species Ochropleura leucogaster. Next base: position 2,169,741 of record OY288220.1, on the reverse strand, counting down.
AATAACAAAGAAAAAAAAATACAATTTGTCATAGTAATGATGTAATGTCAAAATAACAATGTTTTTATCTACATTTTGTTTTTATTTACTAGTCTATCAAGCACCGTTTTGCTTTGAAGCTCGCTAATTTGTTTTTTTCTGATATTTTTTTAGTTACCTATGGGCTTTGTTGCTATGCAAGGAGTACACAGATCCTTCACGAAGCCGTTATGTACATCTAACTAAGTAACTATATGCAAAAAATATCCTGTTGGGGTTGCGGGTAGTTCGAAAAAGATACCGCGGTTCTGGAACATAAAGGGCAATACTAGGAACATGGGTCAGTACAAACCGGACACTCCCCCCGCTCCCACCAGAGCGGAGGAAGTTATTCGATGATTTCCCATCCGCAAAATAAAAATACTGTTGGGATACAACTTGTTTTTGGGGTGAAATTATCACGTTTTAGGTAGGAATTAATCTAACACACTCCAAAACATCTACAATAACGTGTAAGTATTCAAAACAAGTTGGAACTTTGACCCCTAACTCCCAATATCTCCGTAATTATAAACTTCCTGGGTATTCCCAAACAAAAAAATAATATTTATAATGAGAAGGACAAACGTCTGACGGCTTCGCTGAGGTTATTTTTAAACCTACCCATTATACAACTATCCGGTAATGTGTTCATTTTGTGGTTTATAAAGTGTTTACATTGGTTGGCTAAACAAAGATTCTGAAGTAATTAATGCTAAAAAGTAAAAATAATCCGGGCATAAGTAGAGACAATTTTAAAGTCAGGTAACGGATTATCGAATTGTTGATATTTATCATATTATTTACATGCAAACTAGAACTTAAAATAAACTACAGATGTTGCGTATCAGTTAATGAATGCCAGGATTCGTGGCGATGGTCGGGAAACTTTATACAATCCATCCAATGTTTCAATCTCCTTCCTTTTGAACTTGCTCCCAAAACTAGGCTGCCTAAAAAGTCGTTGGGTTTGCCATAGTCCTTATCCCAAACTGTCAATGTCAGATTTTGGCGGGAAAGTTCGGTTGGGCGAGTTTCGAAAAGAAATTCTTCGTTCCACACTGGGTTTAGATTTCGCCATTTTATCGATGTTTTGTGCTTTTTGTGGTACGGGTCGGGATCCAAGTGCCTGAGAGAAAAGAAATGTTGCAAATATCATAATAAACAGCAATGGTATTATTAATTATTTGATTTGTACTTGTTTACAGAATACCTAATACATTTAAGATGTATACCTAGATACACAAATAAAGAAAAAAAAGAAAATACGTCTATTTGGCACATGCTACACAATATTAGACAGCAAAAAAAGAAATAACAACAAAATTATATGAAAACTTAAATCTCAACACAAAAAAAGATCTGAGGGCTGCCCCAAATAGGCAAAAACGACTACAACAACTACAACTTACAATTTAACAAACGGATCGGAGTATCCATTACTATCCTGCGGTGGTAAGTCAGCTCCTCGGCATATAGTCACCACTAGTGCCCTCCGCCTGGTACTGTAGCACAATGCCAGGAGAACCCTGGGGCCAGTGGGCTCTGAGCCTGAAGACCCTGACAGGGCTAGACGCAGCTGCGCGGGGGACTTCGTGCATTCTCGGAGCGCCACCGTCGCTGAACCCATCTCGTCGCAGCCGTATCTGAGGATCGAAGGATATTTTTAATTTTGTGTGGTTATAACTAGTGTCAGAGCTTTTGGGCCTCTGACTTGCCTAAACAGAAATATCTCTCAGGGATGCTGGTTTGGTTTGTTCACGATGTTTTCCTTCGTCGCAGCAGGTGATAATAAAATTATTCAATAGCCAAATGAATACAAAAACTTGAAAGGTCTTTTTTTTTTGAGGCTGGGAATTCATCAAATAACTTCTTCCGCTGTGGGCGTAGCAGAAGGAGAAGTAGAGGACATGTTCAATCTATGTTCTTTCCCTCTGTGTTCTGGGGTCGCGGTATCTTTGCCGAATAACCCGCAACCCCGGCAGGCAGTGGTCCTGGGAAGCCCCTCTGCTTTTCTGACATCTCTTTCAGGTTCACTTGGAACACGAACGCGGCCGTCATCACTAGATGAACGGACGATGAGCTACCTGGTACGAGGCACGGAGGAAACTCGGTATGTATCGGGTGGTCACCCATCCACGGATGAACCTAGGCGTGGGTTAACCTGAAGACCGACCCAAGCAGCAGTTTTTATTTATCCTCATGTAGGTACGTGTTATTTATGGTGGCGAAACATGTAACTTGACATTTTCACTTATCTTTGTTATCAAATCAAAAAGTTATATGTAACAATAAAACCTTCATAATATTTGGATTGTAACCGTGTAAAGTATTTGATCAATGCGTGTTCGCGTTTCGCAGAGTGGAAAAGTTAAGTGTTCTTTTGACCTAGTTCAGGAAGCATCGGGGACTGTCAGAATATTACCATAAATACATACAGCTTTTATAAACTGACCCAACAGTGAAGAAGGAAAACTTACTTCAACTAGGCCTTAGGCATTAATTTTGGCATTTATTTAATTTTTCAAACTAAATTAGACAATCACTGAAACAATTGTTAGGCACAAACAAAACAGTTGTTAGGCATTCGTTTAAGTGCCAATTAATATTACTGAAAACGGTAAATAGGCATTCAAATAGGTGTCGCTTTGTGTTGGTGAAAAAAGGCGTTAGGCATTTGTTTAAGTACCACTTAGTGTTAGTAAAAACGGGTATTAGGTACATCATTTAAAGTTGGTAAAAATGGTTATTAGGCATTCGTTTATAAAATCACCCGAATTTCCAATATTCACGACAATAAAATAAATAGGTATCTACTTGAAATGCGGTGAATTTACAACAAGCTAGTTTCCAAAATAATATTAGACCAAAAATGCGTTTCGTATTTTTTCACAACTATCTATAGTTGAGTGTGACGTCTACGTCACACGTAGCTTTAATGGACTTTCTATAATAATATTACCTGTGTCATTTTTGGTCTAATTTACAATTAAAAAAATACGCGTCCCTTTTTTAATAATCTAAAAGACGGACTAATATTATTTTTTTGGATCTGGCCTATACATATATATATTGCTGAGTTCTTGAGCTCAGGCAGACAGTAAATAGTACAATAGGCATTAAGCTGGATCCGGTTAGACTCGAAAACGACCCAACACAGTTGGCAAAACTCTTGAGAAGAGAAGAATTTGTCGTAGATCCAAAGACTCGATTCTATTAGTTGACGGAGTATTCTAGACACGTTTTGGTACCAAACTTTTGCGACCCAAACTTGACAAGTTCAATTCACTTCTGTCGTGTGAACGTTAGTGTTACGTTGATATTCGTAGATATATAATACCCACGTTTTGTCTCATTTGTAGTTTACGTCTACTTCAAGAAAATAAGACCGAAGTAGATACTTGATAACTCAACAAATTTACGTGATAAACGGGAGGCGGACAGACCAAAAGACGTGGGTGAAACCGCGCAGGACCGCTAGTTGAATTTAAAATTAAAAGTAAAACATTAAGACGGTGCACTCTGAAAGTTTGTAGTGCCATACATATTTGTGAAATAATTCGCTGTTATGGTGAGCTTCTTTAATATTACTAAATGAAAATGAAACTTACTACTGAGTAAGATTAATAAGTAAGTATGGGTAACTTTCCACTGACGATTTAGCTAGTTGTAGGTGTATAAAAAGCACCTAGATATATTTCTGTTGCTTTCAATACAAAAACACACTACATACTACGTTAGGGCCAAAGTAAAGTTGCGGGTTGTTCGAAAGAGATACCGCGTACTCAGAACATAAAGGGCAGAAGAAAAAACATGAAAGGGTTTTAGTCAGTACAACTCCGACACTCCCCCAACTCCGCCCAGAGCAAGGGAAGTTATTTGATGATTTCCCCTCCGCAAAACAACCTTGTTAGGTTGCTATCACACCGATAAGATGTATAAGAAGCTGGATGGACCTACTTGTCATCATCGAACAGCATGATCTCCAAAGACTTGACGGCGAGGTCAGACTCCGTAAGGCCAAAGAAGTGCAGCGTCTCGTTGAACTCCGGGTTCTTGGTCTTGTGTACTGTCTTCGTCCTCAGTCTGTTGGAGTAGGATCCTTCTGGAAAAGTAAGAGGAGGGTTTTGTTAGTAAGTAGTTTGACCAGCAAAATCTTGCTATGGAGGCAACATCCTGAGTTGCAAAGCAAAAACTGACGATGGAATGCGGTGGATTTGTAAACTTGAAACGTTTTTAGAGATGGCAAATGCGTTGTTATTCTATGTAGATGAAAAGATTTTAATCTCAAAGAAACTAATCTGATAATAAGTCAAGAATTTAGACAATGATTTTGTGATGTAATGTTATGGACGCAAAGCGTGCGAACCGATCTCGATTTTAGCACTCACACATTAAAAAGTAGAAAAGATTTCAAAAAACAAGAAGGGTAATGGAATATTAGGATACTCTCGCACTAATTAGGTTTTTGTTCACGAATCCAGATATTAGAGTGGAAAAAAAATGTAGTTTAGATTACGTTTGATGATAGGAATTTGAACCTCGAAAAGTCTCTCCCTTCCCGGCCTTGGTTAGGTCCTTCAGAAAACATAATCATGCACTTTATGACAAAATCGATTATGATACAAAGTGAAGTGCATTGGGAAATCGATCCGATTCAGTGTTCGAGAGCTTAGACAAATGACGATCGTTTTCCAAGCGTTTTGACTTCCAGAAAAATTGATCAATAAAAGTCATGCTATTCAGTTGCTAATATCAATATAATAGACTAGCCGCACGCTTTTGCCCGCGGCTTCGCTCGCGTTAAATTCGGGGTAACACAGTTCCCCTTTCCTAATTTACGGGTACCAGCTACCTCTAGTTTTTGCCCTTGCGCCTTATTTATTGTAATAGCAAAGCTAAGATTTCCCTTCCCTCCTTCTCCCTCATAACTCAATCTTTTATGAAAAAAAAAGTCCATGCCCGTCTCCAGAATAGTATATAGTCTCCAAAATTCATTAAAGTCGGTTTAGCCATCTAGGCGTGAAGACGTAACAAACAAACAAACTCACTTTCGCTTTTATAATATTAGTAAGGATTCATGATCTTCATGATTACCTCTAGGCAACACTTCTAATCTACAAAACGGATCCGAAAGTCCAGTCATGTCCATTCCAATGAGTCCCCTTGCCCTCAACACCGTCACAGCCAACGACGACGTCGCATTCTCATACGCCAACTTGATCTCCAAGGTCCCAAATCCTGCATCAGGTATCGTAGGAGGCCTCTCAACCTGCGTGGTGGACTTCGTCATCTCTTTCCTTATACTGCGAAGACTGTAGGCACTGCCTTTACTGCCGGTTCGTTTTAGGGCCGCTAAGGGGCGCTGTGTAAGACTGTCTTGTCTGTGAAGACTTAGGCCACTGAATCCGTGGGATAGGATGTCTGTTTCGCTCCAGTCGTAGTATGGGTCCTGGAATGAAGAGAAGATAATCTGTCAAAATAGTCATTTATTCAAATTAGGCTAATGATTTTTTTGGGGGTGGGAAATCACGAAATAGCTAGGAGCAGGGGGGAGTGTCAGATTTGTGCTGACTAAAAACACCCATGTTCCTTCTATTGCCCTTTATGTTCCGTGGCCGCGTTATCTCTTTCCAACAACCCGCAACCCCGGCAAGCGGAGGCCCTGGCTTTGCTGACATCTTTTCGAGGCCCGCGTGAAACACTAACGCGCCGTCACCATGACCTGTTGTCAATAAACGGACGGACGGAGTGCTACCCTTTGCTCACCGTCCACAGGCCCGCACAAGACAGTCCCTTAAACACGCGCGCACAATTCGTACGCTCAACCACATAGCGAGTGACATTGATATGTTTCTTTGTTCTTTGAATGAGTTCACAAATGTTGCATTATTCGTAATTAGTTACAAAGTATAATTAACCGTTATTGTGTACACTATCGCATTAACCCTGTAAAGATGTCGTAATATAGAGAATAAATAAACAAAGTCATACATGCACACATTAACGCCTTTTTCGTAAGGGGGGTTGGTAGAAACCATAGACCACCGCCTGTTACGATACTTTTTTTTTTCTTCGGTTGGAAATTCCGCCAATAACATTCCTCACTCTGGGTGAAGCGGAGGGGAGTGTCAGATTTTTAAAAAAGCCCACCCATGTTCCGTCTTTTGACCTTTATGTTCCGGGGCCGAAGTATCTTTTCGAGCAACCCGCAACTCCGACAGGTGGTGGCCCTCGCAGGCCCAACTGCTTTGCTGACATCTCTTTGAGGCGCGCGTGGCACGAACGCGTCATCGACAGGGCCTGTCGTCACTAGACGATCGGACGGTGAGCTAGCCATTGCTTACAGTCCATAGACCCACATTTATGGTGGCCGGGAGTCATCTCTCGAATGACTCCCGCGGCGGCTAAGGTGGTTTGAGTTTCTCTCCTTCATACAAACTAGGTTGTGAGAGTCAGATAGGCAGTCGCTCCATGTAAAATACTAGTATTCAGATACAACCGGTAAAACTGGAAATCGACCCAAATATGGTTGGGAAAACGTTAGGCTGATGATGATAAGTAAAAAGCCTCTATTCTTAAAATTTTATTCATTTGGTCGCCATCCAGCAAAAACAATGTCAATATGCAGGTCTTTTAACTCCATGAATAATAAAACTTCTTCAAATAAAGCTGAATAAGCGCCTCGATACAATTCCGCTTGGCTGCATAACCTGATTTGCATATAAAATGTACTGAGATACTTTACAGCCGCTTGCAAACTAGATTAAAGCGCTTTCATCGCTGGTTTTGCATATTTCATAGATAAGTTACGTGGTGGTGTGATATGGAAGATCGTAAATAACATTGTGTTTTAATGCCAGCTATAAATATCCATCGATTTTCAGTGACACGATATCTGAGATGTCATACAACCTCCATGGCTAAAGTGTATTGTTCAAGTTTGATTTCATAAACACGTTTTTAATAGCTTCAACGTTACACGTTTTTAACTCATCATTTCATTTTTCTGCCCTTGTCCCATTCTATTTGGGGTCGGCGCCACACGTTTTCTTCTTCCATTCTCTCCTATCAGACGTCACGGCATCATTTACTCCTTTCTCCTTCATATCATTCCATCCATCTTTTCTTCCTCTTGCTCTCCTTCCATCAAACATTCAGATCCATCACTCTTTTAGTCACATGTAATTCAACTGTAGCTATGTAAAGAAATCTAGAAGTTAATTATGACTCGCTTCCTGATATCCAATTGAGCTGTAAATTCAAACTCAAACTCAAAGCATTTATTACAATCAGATCGTCACGTTTGAATGTCAAGAACAAAAAGAGAAAGCTACAGTCCAAGTCATAAAGCATAATAACTTGTGAAAGTACCGTAGTTGCCCATTCCAAAGCGCTAAACTATGGAAAAGAATGGGCAACAAATTCCATGGACACTCTTTTTAATGATAATGTTTTTACAAGATCTTGGTTACATCATTCATGACGAGATTATACATGTATGTGAGAACGATGTAGTTAAAAGTGTACATTAAGAGAGTCCAGAGTAAAAGTAGAAATCAATAATCTTACTAATTATCCTTACTTATAATATTATAAAAGCGAAAGTGAGTTTGTTTGTTTGTTTGTTACCTCTTCACGCTTTAATGGCTAAACCAATTTTGATGAATTTTGGTACAGAGATAGTTGGGAACCAGGAGACGGACATAGGCTAAGTGGCATGTGAGGGAGAAAGAGGGAAGAAAAGGGAAAGCTTAGCGTTGCTATTACAAAACAATAAGGCGCAAGGGGAACTGTGTTACCCCAAATTTAACGCGGGCGAAGCCGCGGGCGAAAGCTAGTTACCTATAAATGCAAATGTTTGTGAGGATGGATGGATGTTTGTTACTCTTTCATGTGAAAACAGCTGAACGGATCTTGACGAAATTTGGCACAGAGGTAGATTATAGTCTGGAATAACACATTGGATACTTTATGTTTTCGATATCAGGCGGGTGAAGCCGCGGGCGCCAGCTAGTTCAGAAATAAAGTAATTAAGATAAAACGCGGCAGCTGGGCGATGACCAACTTTTTTTCATACAAGTTTAGTTTGGATGACAATGAATACTTTCACCGTTGCTCCCTAGTGTCATGGCGTGATAGTAGTGGCCTAAAACCAACTTCGCATGCACGCATATTGCCTATCCAATAAAACGGTTTGGGGAACATCGGTTCGCTGGATTCAAAGTCAATTACGGACAAATGTACCTATGTGCTTTTTTTTTTGTATCGACCCGCTTTGCACGAGTGCAATATAGATACTGATATACAACCTTCCTCTTGAATCACTCTATCAATTTAAAAAAAAACTACATCCAAATCCGTTGAGTAGTTTTAAAGATCTAAGAATACATAGGGACAGACAGACAGCGAGAAGCGAATTTGTTTAATACTATGTACTGATTGTCAAGGCCACTTGCTTCTTGTGCTGAGAATTTCGAGCTAAGATCTCTTAACCTGACGGGCCTGTTGGTCCAGTGGTTAGTGGCCCTGACTGCTGAGCCGGAGGTCGTGGGTTCGATTCCCACCCAGGACAAACTTTGTGTGATGAGCATGATTGATTGTTCTGTGTCTGGGTGTGATTTATCTATAATATGTATGTATTTATAAATTATATAAGTATGTATATCAGTTGTCTGGTTACCATAACACAAGCTCTGCTTAGCTTGGGATCAGATAGCCGTGTGTGAGTTGTCCCAAGATATTTATTTATTTATTTATAACCGAACATTTGCATTGAACTGACGTTAAGGTTATGTGGTGCAGTCCGCCCGTAAATCGACAAATGGGCGATTAAGAAACCATTAGGTATTTTATGGGTCGTATTAAACTCGTGACGTTAATGAACTGAAGACGCTGAGCCATCATTTTTATTGAAGGTTGGGTTGTAAAACCAATTAAGGACAGATGTTGATGATTATGCGTATATTGATGGGGGATGATATTAATTTATTATTTTTGACGATCGACTGCTGCGCGTCGAGGAGCTCGTGGCTAAATAAATAGTAGCCGCTCGGGTCGATCTTTAGGTTAAGCCGCGCTTGCCTAGGTTGGTCTGTGGATGGGTGGCCACCCGTTACATACCGAACATTGCAGTGGTGGTGATTACATTGGTCCCGGCTGTCATTTTTAGATCTTTGACAGTCGTTACAGGTAGTCAGTGTACCGAAAGTCTGACAACCAGTCTTACCAAGGGGTATCGTATTACTCAGTATTAACTGGGTTGTGGAGGTCAGATAGGCAGTCGCTCCATGTAAAATAATGGTATTCAGCTGCATCCGGTTAGACTGGAAGCCGACCCCAACATAGTTGGGAAAAGGCTAGGCAGATGATGACTGCTGCGCTGCATGTGAACGGGATGAAGCACATGTGACTAAAAGAGTAATGGATCTGAATGTCGATGGACGGAGAACGAGAGGAAGGCCAAAGAAAAGATGGATGGATTGTGTAAGGAATTATATGAAGGAGAATGGAGTGAATGACGGGCCTGTTAGTCTAGTGGTTAGTGGCCCTGACTGCTGAGCCGGAGATCGTGGGTTCGATTCCCACCCAGGATAAACTTTGTGTGATGAGCATGATTGTTTGTTCTGTGTCTGGGTGTGATTTATCTATAACATGTATGTATTTATAAATTATATAAGTATGTATATCAGTTGTCTGGTTACCATAACACAAGCTCTGCTTAGCTTGGGATTAGATAGCCGTGTGTGAGCTGTCCCAAGATATTTATTATTTATTATATGATGCCGTGACGTCTGATAGGGGAGAATGGAAAAAGAAAACGTGTTGTGCCGACCCCAAATAGAATGGGACAAGGGCTGGAAAGTGATGATGACTGCTGCGCTTCGTGTCACGGGTTCGATTGACGCACGGTACAAATATTTGTATGGCCTACATATAGTGGTTTCAGATTTGGCTATTTGTGTATGTGAGTTTAAATGATTGTGAACGCACACACGATATTGGAGAAATTCCTAGTGTATAGCAAAGTTAAAAAAAAATGATTTGTGTGATAGATACAATTTGCTGAGCCTTTTCGAATCAATATGAGATCAGATTCTAGTCTTAGTTTTACATAGAGCGATTGCCCATCTGATCTTCTCAAAACAGTTAGTACTGGGTAATACGTGTGAAGTGGCTGAGCGATCGACTGCCGCGCTGCGTGTCGCCGGTTCGATTCCAACACGGAACAAATATCTTTACGACCCACAGATAGTTGTTTCGGGTCTGGCTGTTTGTGTATGTGTGTTTAAATGTTTGTAAACGCACCCACGGTACAGGAGAAATACTACTCGTAGTGTGGTGCACCGTTTTTTTTAAACGTTCTATTATACTGGAAAAAGAGTTACCTACATTAAATATCCAACATGGAGGTAGATATAATTGGAATATTCTAGAACTAAATTACTGAAGTAAAACCGTGCTTCTAGACTTTAATTGATCGTATTTAGACGTAAATTACAAATTCCTATTTAATAAAAATTCTCAATTTCACTAAGAGCTTAGTGAATGAAGTTTCTATTTCTGAAAGCACTTTAATCATCTTAAAGTCTTTAGAAGACGGTTTATAATACCAAACCTAATTTTCTACAAATGCCGGGACATTTTAGGCCAGCTTAAAATAGCGTGTTAAGTAGCTGTAATTAAGGATTTATACCAAAGATTTTTTTTTTGGAGGAGCTCATGGCTAAATAACAGTAGCCGCTCGGGTCGATCTTTAGGTTAAGCCGCGCTTGCCTGGGTTGGTCTGTGGATGGGTGACCACCTGTTACATACCGAGTTTCCTCCGTGCCTCGGAAAGCACGTTAAGCCGTTGGTCCCGGCTGTCATTTGTAGATCTTTGACAGTCGTTACAGGTAGTCAGTGTTCCGAAAGTCTGACAACCAGTCTTACCAAGGGGTATTGTATTACCTAGTATTAACTGGGTTGTGGAGGTCAGATAGGCAGTCGCTCCATGTAAAATACTGATATTCAGCTGCATCCGGTTAGACGGGAAGCCGACCCCAACATAGTTGGGAAAAGGCTAGGCAGATGATGACCAAAGATTTTATTTTTAAATCCCCACACAAGGAATTTCTCCTGTATTGTGGGTTCGTATACAAAGATTTAAACTCACATACACAAACAGCCAGACCCGGAACAACTACTGGTCGGTCACATAAATATTTAAAAAACGACTATCGGTTTCTTTTTAAAAAAAAAAAAACTATATTTGACGAGCCTAGTTAAGATCCCATTTGCTGTATATTATATCAAATCAGATTATATTCAGCGACAACTGTCTGTGAATTATTAATATTGACACTTGTCAGCCTGTCGCGTCTCCTTCGTTACCATAGCAACAGGTTATTATCGTCTGGTTTCGTCGCCAAGTCGTTGCTTGTCTGCATAATATGTATTTCGTGAGAAATGTTATTACTAGAATCTTTTTAGAACTTAATTTAACTTGTTTTTTTTCGCATTTCGAAGAACTTCTTTTTAATATTTGATTGACGTATTAAGCCAACCAGCCAGAAATTTTTATTTATTTTTTTTCCAATCTTTTTAAGTCGAGACCTTTTGCTTTTTATCTATTAACTCTTTGTTTCATTTTAAATATAACTGTTTTATGTTTTGAATATTATTTTGAGCGTGGCCCCGGGCCTACATTCAAACCTACTGCCTTTCTAGCGTAGTAGCGATTTTTACGGACCTCTACTTTTTGGTCAATATAAATTACGTTTACGACAAACGATTTAATAAAAAGTAAGGCACTACCAGGGCCACTGTCTGCCTGCCGGGGTTGCGGGTAGTTCGAAAGTTACCACGGTCCCGGAACACAAAGGACAAAAGAAAGAACCTGGATGGGTCTTAGTCAGTAAGTAAAAGTCTGACATGCCCCTCCGCTCCGCCCAGTCCGAAGGAAGTTATTTGATGATTTTCAATGAGAAAAAAAGGGTTATATCCCCAAAAAACTTTGGTCTCACCTTGCCTTCCTATGCAATCGCACAGAGCCAAAACACAAGATCCACTTAGTAGTACTTAGTAGTACAGTAGTGTATCTAGTTGGAAAATCTTATCGATCCTTACTAATATTGTAAAAACGAAAGTGAGTTTGTTTGTTACGTCTTCCCGCCAAATGACCAAACTAAAATTGATGAATTTTGCTACAGAAATAGAGATAGTTCGGACCTTGGCGACCGACATAGGCGATAGTTTTTTTTTAAGTGAGATAAGGAGGAGAAAGAGGGAAGAAAAGGGGAGAGAAAGATTTTTTTTTCGATCATCACGTTAGCGTTATCCCATAGCAACTATGCCACGCGGACGAAGTCGCAGGCGGAAGCTAGTAGATAAATAAAATAGCAAGTTATTCAAGCGATTAACCCTTAATTACTCGCACAAAGAACATTACATAACTACTCGCATGGGGTCAAAGACGACCCCAAATAATATGATTAGTTTTTAATACATATTATTCATATTAGTCGCTACTAAAATACAAACTTAGACGCGCGTTATGAAGCTACCGAGAGCGCGGGGGGAATCGAGCTGCGCCAAGTACTTCATTTTTTCATCCGAAAATGCATTGACCCCATGCGTTTAATTAAGGGTTAATTAAGTTACTACAATCGGGGCATCTATCCTCTTGAGGCATCTATACCGACTTTAACCTACTACTCGACATCTCGGTAGTCACCTGTTGTATACAATGTGTGTGGTCATGGTCTTGCCAAATTGTAGATACTTATGTAACGAGTGTTTTAATATACTATATACTATTACGATACACATTTGGGTCTAATTCACTTCTCCGCTTTTCGGCAGCCATTTTGAGATATTCTCCATGCGTGTATAAAAAATAATCATATCAGTCAAAGTTTTGGTTTTACTGAGACGAAAATAGGTTTATTCAGAGGGCAACAATATTGACTGTCGTTTAAATTAAGTAATGATGAGCTTACATTTTCGTAACTTTAGAAAACAAAGTCCAAAAAAATATGCAAATGAACAAAAATTTTGTAATTAAAAAAAAAAAAAAAAAATTGTTTTAGAATGTTTGTCATATAAGTTCATAGAATATCGCTAGTCCGTGGCCGGACATATTGTATATCTTTGGCTTTAATATTAAGTAAATTCAAAGCTTTTGCCGTCCTTAATGTCACACAAAATTCTCTAAAAAGCTACTCAACTGGAAGAAATTAGGGATCCGCAGTATCTATCTACGTAACTATGAAGGAAGTACATTCGGTTCAGGTTACCTAATGTGAAATTTCGACGGCACGGTTGGCGCAGTGGCTGAGCGATCGACTGTTGCGTTTTGTGTCGCGGGTTCGGTTCCCGCACGGTACAAATATTTGTATGACCTGCAAATAATTGTTTCGGGTCTGGCCGTTTGTGTATGTGAGTTTAAATGTTTGTAAACGCACCCACGATACAGGAGATATTCCTAGTGTGAGGCAACGTTTTTTTTTAAATATAGATATAGCTAATAACATTTTGATACAAGTGCGGTAACTGTATCAATGCAGCCGAGGTAGAATTCATATTCAATATTTATAATGAAACTATGAATAAACGTGTTTTTTTTTTGGTAGGATGGATGAGAAGCAAAGGTATTAAGATAAAGGCTTAAGGTAAAGATTTATATGTTTTTTTTTTTAAATAGATACAAAAAATATTAATTTGTTGATCAAAGAAAAACTTTACTAATACTATAAAAGGGAAAGTGAGTGTGTTTGGTACACCTTCACGCCTAAATGGGTAAACCGATTTTGATGAATTTTGGTACAGAAATAGTTTATAATATTAATTCATAATTGATGAATTTTAGGCTTATTTTTATTTAAAAAAAGTGGGATGTGAGGAAGAAAGAGGGAAGAAAAAGGAAAACTTAGCGTTGCTATTACAAATCAATAAGGCGCAAGGAGAACTGTGTTACCCCAAATTTAACGCGGGCGAAAGCTAGTTATATAATATATATAGTAAGGATGCCGTTAGACAATTAAGTCTAATCGTTATAAACCCATTTAACTAGAATCAATCAAATCGTCGTTATTGTCAGCCCTCTGACAAATTGAGTCGACCCCAATCAGCATGGAGTCAATAAAAAGTAGGAATTGTCTGGCATCCGCCCCCTACTGAGACGATATGACGCAACCGTGACGCATTACGCGTCAGATGGGAATTTTACTTAAGACTAGCTGTTCTCCGCGGTTTCACCTACGCTGCTCAGCACCTGTTGGTCGTAGCGTGATGTTATATAACCTATAGCCTTCCTCAAGAAATGGACTATCCAACACTAAAAGAATTTTCCAATTCCAATTAGTCCCTGAGATTAGCGCGTTCAAACAAACAAACAAACAAACTCTTCAGCTTTATAATATTAGTATAGATTACAGACTTTTTCGAACAATTATGTTGTTTTGGAATTCTGGTACAGTGGCTGACTTATTCTAGACTTGCAATAAATCCTTACTAATATTATTAAAGCGAAAGTGAGTTTGTTTGTTTGTTACGTCTTCACGCCTAAATGGCGAAACCGATTTTAATGCATTTTGGTACAGAAATAGTTTGGACCCTGGAGACGGACATACGCTATTTTTAATAAAAGTGAGAAATGAGGGAGAAAGAGGAAAGAAAACGGAAAACTTAGCGTTGCTATTACAAATCAGTAAGGCGCAAGGGGAACTGTGTTACCCGAAATTTAACGCGAGCGAAGCCGCGGGCAAAAGCTAGTCCTTACTAAAACTGTGAAAGAGAGTTTGTTTGTTACGTCTTCACACCTAAATGGCGAAACCGATTTTAATGAATTTTGGTATAGAGATAGTTGGGACCCTGGAGACGGACATAGGCTATTTTTTTAAGAGGGAAGAAAAGGGAAACCTAGCTTTGCTATTACAATAAATAAGCCGCAAGGGCAAAAACTACAGGTAGCCGGTACCTGCAAATCAGGAAAGGGGAACCACCGTGTTACCCTGAATTTAACGCGAGCGAAGCCGTGGGCAAAAACTATACCATAACTAACCATTACGGCTATAGGCTCACCCCAATACATAACATAACTATAGAAATGTGGGCGTAATAATTATTAAATTTTGGTACAGAGATAGTTGGGAACCAGGAGACGGACATGCGCTATTATTATTATTATTTATTTCAAAAAAGTGGGATGTGAGGGAAGAAAAGGGAAAACTTAGCGTTGCTATTACAAATCAATAAGGCAAAAGGGAAAATGTGTTACCCCGAATTTAACGCGAGCGAAGCCGCGGGCAAAAGCTAGTAATATTATAAAAGCGAAAGTGAGTTTGTTTGTTTGTTACCTCTTCACGCTTTAATGGCTGCACCGATTTTGATGAGTTTTGGTACAGAGATAGTTGGGAACCAGGAGACGGACATAGACTACTTTTTATTTAAAAAAAAGTGGGATGTCAGGGAGAAAGAGGGAAGAAAAGGGAAAACTTAGCGTTGCTTTTACAAATCAATAAGGCGCAAGGGGAACTGTGTTACCCCGAATTTAACGCGAGCAAAGTCGCGGGCAAAAGCTAGTATTTAAATAATTCTCATCCCAGATATCCTTAAACCCAGTTCTTAGCCCCAAGGGTATGGTCTGTGGGGGTGACAGATTTGGAACATTCCATGAATACTATTAGGGCGAATTTACTAAGTTAATACGATTTACTTAGAGTGGGAGTTAGCTGCCTACAACCTTGTTGATTTAGTTAGGTTATATCGAACTAGCTGCTCCCCGCGGTTTTGTTCGCGTAGACTGGATATGTATGTATCCGTATATTCTATGTGTTGTGTTTGCTCAGAGGAGCTTGCCAGGGTCATCGCCTGCCAGGGTTGCGGGTTGTTCGAAAGAGATATCACGGCCCCGGAACATAAAGGGCAATAAAATGAATATAGCTTAAAGTATTAATCTATACTTATATTAATATTATAAAGCTGAAGAGTTTGTTTGTTTGTTTGAACGCGCTAATCTCAGGGACTACTGGTTGGAATTCGATAATTCTTTTAGTGTTGGATAGTCCATTTCTTGAGGAAGGCTATAGGCTATCTGACATCACGCTACGACCTACTAGGCTGACAGGTGCTGAGCAGCGTGGGTGAAACCGCGGAGAACAGCTAGTAAATAACATAAACTTACACCTCTGAAGAAGAAATAAAATATCACCAAGATATAATAGAACCAGAGACACTAGATATAAAATTACGTGTTTATAAATAGCGCCTGTCAGCTGCAGGGTACGGCTGCGGGAGATCGTCCCCGCCCTTACTAGACCGGTATGGGAGTTTACTTCATATCAAAATATTAGCTTTTGCCCACGGCTTCGCTCGCGTTAAATTCGGGGTAACACATCTCCCCTTTCCTGTTTTGCAGGTACCTGCTACCTGTTGTTTTTGCCCTGGCGCCTTAGTTATTGTAATAACAAAGCTACGTTTTCCCTTTTCTTCCATCTTTCACCCTCATTTCTCACTTTAAAATGCCTATGTCCGTCTCCAGGGTCCCAACTATCTCTGTACCGAAATTCATCAAAATCGGTTTAGCCATTTAGGCGTGAAGACGTAACAAACAAACAAACTTACTTTCGCTTTTATAATATTAGTATGGTAAGGATAACTAGGAGGAATAAAAGACTATTGTCAATTTCACGTATGGATAAGGTGATGTTTAATTAGGATTCCGTATCGCAAAATGAAAAATACGGAGCCCTTTTTTTGCGGATCAGAAATCATCAAATAACTTCACCCTTTCCTTCTTTTGCCCTTTATGTTCCGGGGCCGCTATATCTCTTTCGAACAACACGCAACTCCGGCAGGCTGGCCCCTCTGCTTTCATGACAAAATATCCTATAAGGGTTCCGTGTTTTCCTTCTGAGGTACGAACTAACTGTGTATTAGACTCGTACAGCTGCCTTACCACGACGTCTTAAAACAGAACTTATTCCACTGAGGGAAAGAGACAGAGCTATACAGGGTGTCTAGCCACCATTTCTTTCTCACACAGGAATAAGAATTACTATAAGATGTCATGGTAACCCTTCATGACAAGACAATAAAACAAAATTACTTAATTTAAAAAAGAACATCAAATAAAAATGTCCACGACAGGCTAAAAGGCCTCATATCTCAGCAAGACGCTACAAAATGGCAGCCATGTCAGAGCGCGAATAATCGAACTCTTATGGTCCTCAGTAAAAAAGTCAACAGAACAATTTTGATATTCTCCAAATCAGTTCTGAGGCCGTTCTTGGAAGAAGGGCCGTTCTCAGGGGAAACAGTAGCGTCTCATAGGACAAAAACTTCTTGTCAATTCGCCTCGAAATTGTTGTTTTTTTCTTATAATAGACTATTGAAAAAAAAAAACCAATATGTTTGGGACTGTTGTCTTTGGTTTCCAAGATTTCACAAATACTCAATTTTTAAATTATAAAAAAAAATGGTTTCATAGAGAATTAAAATATCGGATTTGAATATGTCAAATCTGTCAGTTTTAGGAATATAAATAGGAAGGAATAGTTTCTGTTTGTTAAAATATTTTAAATCATTTAAACTCTTTGTTGTGTTCTATTCAACAATAATAATTACCGATATAGTCTCCAGCGTTTGATTGTCTACCATAGTACCTACGTGATATTGGCAAAATTGTGGTGTCTCCTTCCACAAATGCCATTAAATAAATAAGTCAAGTCAAGGAATAGTTTCTATTTGTGAAAACTTATTGGCCTTAACATTACTCAATCACTCAATTATTTAGTCAATCAATCAATTAATCTAAACATTCAATCTTATTCTTATACAACTGTAAGTTTTCCGAATAAACAATCATAAATAGCCAAGCTGTAGCCATTATATTTTACAAAAGCGGCGCTCAGTGTCGTGGGTCCGATTCCCAGACAGAAGAAATATTTGAATGGGGTTCCCTCTATCTGGCAGAATCTTGATGCTCCGATATTTTTATTTATTATCACACTTAGCATAATTTTCTTTAAACGAACATTTGAAAGGCATAAAAATTATTTGGTATAATTATCGTTTGGCATAATGTTTAAAACTTCGAATTAACAATGGCATACTTTTAAGATGGCAGAATTACATTTAGTATAATTAAGATTGGCAGAGTTCTAATTTCGCATAATATATTATTTGGTATAATTTCACTTGGCATACTATACAGACGGCAGTAATGGCTAGGTTAGGTTAGGTTAAAACTGTGACCTCCTACGACCTCCAGAAACGACTTGCGTTAATAGAAAAAAGAGATTGTTATAAGTAGGTTAGGTACCCGGAATTGAACTATTTAGATTAGGATACCTAATTACTTATTGAATTCAATGACATTATCTCAAAATCAGTTAAACAATAACTAAAATAAATGACATTATTTTAAAGAAATAATTATTCAAAATAAATGACAACTTATAATGACAAAGATGATCCTAACTATAAACTTTCTACGATATGACAATTCTGCCGTTTAATGATCATCGATATAAAATATATTATGCCAAAAGACGATTCTGACTGTGAACTTTCTGCGATATGATGTTTCTACTTTTTAAATATTATGGATATAAAGTTTATGCCTAGTTTAGAATGTATGATAAATGAGTGTCTGCTAAACTATTTTCTGCGAAGTGAAGTTTATGCCATCCGTTGTTATGCAAAATAAAATTATGACATAAAAAGTTCTGCTATAAAGGGTGGACCCATTTGAATGACGGTAGTTGATCCGGGTCTGAAAAAATAAATCCACAATTCTAAAGAACCAGTAGAAAAAAAATTGAGTGTGTGTTGTTCAGTCCATATTTATACTTTCCATTTATTGTCGAGTATTCCACTTAAGACTACCTACTCATTATAGTCAAAAGAGTTGAGGGTTGATCGAAAGAGATACCGCGACCCCGGAACTCAAAGGGCAAAAGATGGGAACACGGATAGGTGCTAGCTAATAAAAGGATAATAAAAAATCTCTAGGCATTCAAAAGTGCCTGTAATGGTCTAATTGAAATAAATGCTTTTTGAGCTTTGAAAGTCTGCCCCGCTCCACCCAGAGCGGGGGAAGTTATTTGATGATTTCCCATTCCTAAAAACGGTGTCAGGAAAGCAGTTAATATCCGAACAAAGGCTAAATTAATTCAAATTGTATCGCAATTTGGAGCTCGAAATAGATTTAACCGTAGGCGGGTTCAAGGAGGTTTGTAGTTTTATTTGTGACTAGCTGACGCCCGCGGCTTTGACAGCGTGATTTCAAAAAAAAAATAGTATTTTATGTGTTATTCCAGACGATTGCATGTAGCGGAGATGAGAATGTTGAGATGGATGTGTGGAGTGACAAGAATGGATAAAGTAAGGAATGAATATATTCGAGGAAGTTTGAAAGTTGCGCCTGTTACAGAAAAGATGAAAAGGAGTCGGTTGTCTTGGTATGGACATGTAATAAGGAGGGATGAAGGACATGTGACTAAAAGAGTAATGGATCTGAATGTTGATGGACGGAGAGCGAGAGGAAGGCCAAAGAAAAGATGGATGGATTGTGTAAGGAATGATATGAAGGAGAAAGGAGTAAATGATGCCATGACGTCTGATAGGGGAGAATGGAAGAAGAAAACGTGTTGCGCCGACCCCAAATAGAATGGGACAAGGGTAGAAAAAGAAGATGATGTGTTATTCCAGACTTATAAAGTTCAGCTGTTTTGACTTGAAAGAGTAACAAACATCCATACATCATCACAATCATTCGAAAATATAATACTAGCTTTTGCCCGAGGCTTCGCTCGCGTTAAATTTGGGGTAACACAGTTCCCTTTTCCTGATTTGCAGTTTTTGGTCTTGCGCCTTATTGATTTGTAATAGCAAAGCTAAGTTTTCCCTTTACTTCGCGGCGCAAGGGCAAAAACTACAGGTAGCTGCAAATTAGGAAAGGGGAACTGTGTTACCCCAAATTTAATGCGAGCGAAGCCGCGGGCAAAATCTAGTATTTAATATTTCTAATATTTTAATGAGTGCTTTGATCATCCCACGGGAACACGGGATATTAACGGGTTCAAAAACCTATGTGTTAATCCAGAATATAAGCTGTCTTAATACTACATTTCGTCTAAAGTTGACGACACGGTTGGCGCAGTGGTTGAGTGATCGACTTCTGCTCTGAGTGTCGCGGGTTGGATTCCCGCACTAAACTAATATTTGTATGGCCTACAAATAGTTGTTTCTGGTCTGGCTGTTTGTGTATGTGAGTTTAAGTGTTTGTAAACGCATCGACGATACAGGAGAAAATTCTAGTGTGGGGGCAACGTTTATTTAAAAAAAAAGTTGTTTCAGGTCTGGCTGTTTGTGTATGTGACTTTAAATGTTTGTAAACGCACCCACGATACAGGAGAAATTCCTAGTGTGGGGCAACGTTTTTTTTAATGTTAAGCCGTTGAAGCGTGCAGTAACTAACACACACAAACAATCTTTCGCCTTTATATTAGCGGGATGTGGTCTTAGTCAAGGCCGTTACAAATAGATGAAGGCTATAGGAAATGAGTGAGCATTTTCTGCCCCGACGGTGGTCCTCAAAGGAATTAGCAGAGACACACTGACCTAGTTACAAAAGGTCGCTTTCACCCTTTCGTTGTTTGTATACCTAATTACACCGTTTTGCTAGAAAACTTAGAATCGTGCATGTAAAACACGTCGCCGAAGGAAAAACAGGGATGTTTTGATTAGTATAAGGTCTACACAGTTCATATATTAAAGTACTAGCTTTTACCCGCGGCTTCGCTTGCGTAAAATTCGCGGTAGCACAGTTCCCCCCTTTCGTGATTTGCAGGTAGCAGCTACCTGTAGTTTTTGCCCTAGTGCCTTATTGATTGTAATAGCAATACTAAGTTTTCCCTTTTCTTCCCTCATTACTCACTTTAAAAAAATTTGCCTATGTCCGCCTCCAGGGTCTCAAATATATCTGTACCAAAATTCATCAAAATTGGTTTAGTCATTTACACGTGAAGACGTAACAAACAAACTCACTTTCGCTTTTATAATAGTAGGTAAGGATTAGTAAAGGTATTCCTCAAAGCGCTCCCGTTTTAAAACGCTCCCATCTAAGCGCTCCCGTTTTGTTCCTCAGAGCGCTCCCAAAAGGAGCGCTTCGAGGAACGATTAAAAATATTAAAATTTATTTCCTCGAAGCGCTCCCACGTTTAAAAATAGGGAAAAGTATGAAGTAAATGTCATGAATTATATCGATAATTTTTAAAAGCTCATGTGTGTGCATCATCGACATCGAAGTTGCTTAACCAAATTACGATATTGAGGGAATAATATCTTTTTGTTTTCGGCACCCTTATGTGTATACAAGGGCCAATGTTATTGTCATTTCTACCATTGACGTTAACGATAGTTTTTTTTTAGGAATGGCATCTCGCAGTTCAATAAAGGAGGTTGTCGTCTGCTTAACCGGGCAAATCCTGTGGGTGCCTAAAAATTAAGACCTCCAGCCAGGGTGAGCACGAGCACGAGCATGAGTACGAGCCTCGGTTTAGGGCGACGCTGAGGGACAGCAAGGGACAGGCTGGGTCTGAGTGATATTATTTATGGATTGGTTTAAACTTACTGGCTCAGCAGCGCGGGCTGGCTCTTGCAAGGGACGGGTGGGGCAGTTGCCGGGACGTTGCGACGGGCCTCGTCGGCGAGGACGAAATGACGGCGCGTTGCGTGTGAATTTGCGCAGAGTGCTAGTCTCCGTGCTGCTCTCCTGGAGCAGGGTTTTAGCATCGTCAGGAGTGACGAGGGAATGTCTAGGACGACGAATTTCACTTATTCGCGAGCGATCGTATCGAGCGGCCGATGCGATAAGGGGGTTGCGATGTTTTAACGCGGAGTCAAAGAAGCGCTTGGAAAGGCGCTTCATGAATTGAACGACGGTGGGGATTCTTAAGTTCAAGTGAAGACTATCGTTATGGGCTCCTGTGATTTTACGAAGGAATCGGTTTTGCAAGGTCTGTATCTTATGAAGGAAACGTGGGTTGGCGTGGGCGAACACGACACATGCGTGTGTCATGATGGGACGGTTGACCGCGGTGTATAAACGCAATTTGCACTTAAGTGAAAATTTGCTTTTTGCCTGAATTAAAAGTGAAACCTAAACCCATAGCAAAGGCAGCGCGCGAACGAGCTGCTTTGATATGTGCCGCGAAGGACAAGTAGCTGTCGAGAATGACACCTAAGAATTTGGCTTGCTTCTCCCTGGGAATAGGCTTGCCGTACATGGTGATCGGACTGGGGATCGGGGGATTAAAGCGCGGTTTGTAGTAAATAACCGCCTGAATTTTACCGGGATTCACCTCGATTCTCCATTTCCTGAACCAAGCGCCTAGGACGTCGGCTGAGGTCTGAAGGGTACGGGCAGCGGCCAGTATAGTAAATGGCCGTGTCATCCGCGAACAGAGCTAATAGAGCTTTTTTACACTTGGGAATGTCGCTAGTGAACAGCGTGAAGACGAGGGGGGATAAGACGGAACCCTGAGGGACACCGGCCCTATAATAAAACCGGCCTTATAAATAAAAGCAATAGAATGCTTGCTTTCTTAAACCGTAGCACAAGACAACTTAGCAATTTGGCAGCGCTAAAAGTTTTGTTTTCTGCACTAGTCCGTAGTCACATAGAATACTGCTCTATTGTTTGGTACCCAATACATAATATCCACATACAACGCATCGAACGAGTTCAAAAAAGGTTTATAAAAAGACTATCTTATAAAGCAGGTATTAGGAATGCAGTTAATAATTATAATGATAGACTAAACCACTTTAAAATGAAATCTCTACACTGGCGTCGAGACTTTGCAGGTCTAATATTCGTGTTTAAGATATTGAATCAAGGCGTGGATTCTTCACAGCTTCTGTCATCAATTAATATTAACGTGCCCCGGTCATCAGCTAGACTTCATAATTATAAACCTTTTGCTCCTGGTAGCCGTAAAACGAAGTACGGGAGAAATGCCCCTCTCTCCTATATTCTCAGAAGGTGTAACGACATATTTCACGATTGTGAGTTGAACATGTTTTCAGGCAGCATCACTAACTTTAAAAGAGCTGTGCTCAATAATATGTAATTCTTGCCCTATTATATTATTTTCTTTATCTTAAGTGTGTTGTATTATGTTTTGTTATTTAATTCAATTTTTGCATTTATAATATTATTAGCACTATTTTATCTAATTTAATTTTTAATTTATTTAATTAATCATAATTCCCACTCTAATTAATTGTGTTTTAAGTATAATAGACCATATTAATAGTTGTTAAGTTCCTTTTATTGATTATTATTGTATAGTGTGATCTATATAAAATGCTGTGCTCACCTTTAATTTAGATGCATGCAATTCTATTGTAATTATTGTAGATGTTACTCACTACGAATGATTTTGTATGTATTTAGTTGGTTTGCCTAAATAAATAAATAAATAAATAGTATGAGGGGAAGAGAATGAGGTCCCTAAGCGATAACGGAAGGTGCGGTTCGACAAAAAGTCTCGTAAGATGAGCGTAAACGATAGACACCTCATTGCCTTATTTCTACGAAAAACTTCCGACAACATTGAGGTATGCGGGGAGGGCGGCAGTAATGGGAAACTTATTGGAGAAAAATCATAAGCTTTCTAAACAATAAAAAAATATGAATATGTACATATTATGTCAGCAGATTATATTCATCGATTTGGTGGACTAAAGGATTTACAATAAAACAAAAAAAAAATTACCAAACCCGTGCGAAGCCGGGACGGGCCGCTAGTTGTATATTAAAACCATGTGTTCTACTTATTACCTAGTTATTATCGATAATTTCAGTTAGTATAGTCCCATCTCTATACGAAAGTTAATCATGGGAGCGCTTCGAGGAAATAAATTTTAATATTTTTAATCGTTCCTCGAAGCGCTCCTTTTGGTAGCGCTCTGAGGAACAAAACGGGAGCGCTTAGATGGGAGCGTTTCAAAACGGGAGCGCTTTGAGGAATACCTCGATTAGTAAGGTTTAAACCGTATTGCTAGAAGACTTGGAATTGTGCTTGTAACCGCCGAAGGAAAAACAGAGATGTATCGACTACAGTACGGCCAACGAGAAGCGATACGAAAGGTCGTTAACCTAAAGAACAACTGTGGCGTTGAAAATCTAATATTTAGCTCTTTCCATCTTGTGCCTTTGTCGTAATGTCTCGTTCTCCCGGCAAAAACATGACAACATTAAGACGGGTTCGCCAACATTCGGGCGGCCATTTTACATGGGGTTTTAGCATGGGTTTTGTTTACATTTGGTATCGCTTCTCGTTGGCCGTACTGTATAGGTCTACAAAGTATACGTTATCATCATAAATTGTATTGTGTATGAATTTCTTCGGACAAGTTTCTTTCACTTTTCAGCAGATCATTTTAAGTTTTGTAAAACATCTTCCCTTTGCTTCTAATAAATATTTCTTATTGCATTCAAATATGGTTGTCTTGAAGAGACCGCTTTTAGCGATAAGACCGCCCATTGTGTCACCCTATTTATAAGTTGTCTAATGTTATTCTTGTTACTTGTATGGTGTACATAATCTATACTAATATTATATACTAATATTATAAAGCTGAAGAGTTTGTTTGTTTGTTTGAACGCGCTAATCTCAGGGACTACTGGTTGGAATTGGAAAATTATTTTAGTGTTGGATAGTCCATTTCTTGAGGAGGCTATAGGCTATATAACATCACGCTACGACCAACAGGTGCTGAGCAGCGTGGGTGAAACCGCGTGGAACAGCTAGTAAATAATATTCTATCTATCTAATAAGCGGCATTACGACAAGCGAAGAAGGATATGGGTCGGGAGTTCTATGCTTATTATGCCAAAAATAAGAGAACATTAAAAAGCAAAGGAAGAGATCAATATTGCATTGTACTACACCTAAAATGAACCTTTAAAATACCATAGAAAAGTCATTTTTGTCATTTCACTGAACCAATTTTGGGATTTGTTCAAATCATTAGATTTCTTTAGTGGGATTTGTCAAATCACCAGATTTGATGAAAATTTAAAGTAATTTGATGATTTTCCATTCGCTAAAAAAGGCATCTAATTTTCCAAGAATGTCTAAACCTATGCAACTTATAGACAATATTCTGTTCTCTCAGACCTCAGTTTCATATCTAACTTGAATAACTAGGATAAGCGGCTTATGCATTTTACGACCTCTTCCCGCTTGCAGATAAAATGGAAAACTCCTTTCATATTTTATTATTCTTATTTTATTTCTAGCTATTTTATCTGTGGTTTTTCAGTTGGCGCCTTTTTCAGCAGCCAGTAATGACTGTTCTAATAAATGGTAATTTGCTCTTTACTTTTTTTCTGAAGATGATGAATAATTTTAATTAATTAAATATCAGTTCACTGAGACTTTTTTATGTTTTTACAAACGTTTCAATATATAAGGGAACATTACACATTACATTGAGGAGCCTTAATATATGCCTGCCGGGGTTGCTCGAAAAAGATAACGCGGCCCCAGAACATAAAGGGCAAAAGAAGAAATTAGGGTGGGTTTTAGTAAGCGCAAGTCTGACACCTCCCATTCCAACCAGAGCGGGGGAAGTTATTTGATGAAAGAAAAATAAGGCTATATTAATAAAATACTTTATACAGTTCCAACAAAAAACGCCAGGATTTTCAGGAACTCAGGAAAATGTTGAGAAGAATCGACTTCAGGATTAGGTTTATCAATTTTCGTGGGGTTAGTAGGTTAAAGGAGGACCTAAAACCTTGTTTGTTACTCTTTAACGCAAAATATACTACAGAAACTATAATATTAGTTTAATATTAGTTTTCTATGGGTCTATGCCACCCGAAATAAAGTTTATTCATTCATTCATTCATAATACAGAAATAGATGCAATTGAGCACATAGATCCTTACTTCCTTACTTAATATTATAAAAGCGAAAGTGAGTTTGTTTGTTTATTTGTTACCTCTTCACGCTTTAATGGCTGAACCGATTTGGATGAATTTTGGTACAGAGATAGTGAGGAACCAGGAGACGGACATAGGCTAATATTTTTTTGAAAAAAGTGGGATGTGAGGGAGAAAGAGGGAAGAGAAGGGAAAACTTAGCGTTGCTATTACAAATCAATAAGGCGCAAGGAACAAGGAACTGTATTACCCCAAATTTAACGCGGGCGAAGCCGCGGGCGAAAGTTAGTACTTTATAACTTAGATTAACATAATTATAGACCGCTTTTTATCTTGGTGAAACCGCGGGATAAATGTAGTAAACACAAAAATCCGAAAAGG
This sequence comes from Ochropleura leucogaster, assembly GCA_958449745.1. Taxonomy (NCBI): domain Eukaryota; kingdom Metazoa; phylum Arthropoda; class Insecta; order Lepidoptera; family Noctuidae; genus Ochropleura; species Ochropleura leucogaster. The sequence continues at coordinate 2,143,397 of OY288220.1, read as the reverse complement.
TTGGGTTTGGATTAAGTTGGGTTAGTAGAATATAGAACGTTACTCCTAAACGAGTTTTTAGTTTCTCTTTCCAATCCTTCTAGAAACTTTAAACGTCCTCATCACCGTACTACTCGTCATTTTGCAGTAGTCATCTTCTTTGTACCCTTATCATAATTATTTTCCTGTCCTATTTTATATATTTTCTTGCAATAAAACGTTGCCCCACACTATGAATTTCTCCTGTATCGTGGGTGCACAAACATTAAAACTCATGTACACAATTAAGCCAGTCCCGAAACAAGTACCTCTAGGTCATACAAATATTTGTTCTGAGCGGGGATCGAACTCGCGACACGCAGATCAGCTTAAATTATTTGTCGGCGCAACATGTTTTCGTCTTCCATTCTCCCCTGTCAGATACGGCATCATTTACTTATTTCTAGTTCATAGCATACCTTACATAATCCATCTATATTTTCTTTTGCCTTCCTCTCCCTCTCCATCCATCAATATTCAGATCCATCACTCTTTTAGTCGCATGTGCTTCGTCCCTCCTCATTGCATGTCCATACCAAGACAAATGACTCCTTTTCAATTTTTCTGTAACAGGCGTAACATTCAAACTTCCTCTAAAATACTCATTCCTTACTTTTTCTATTGTCGTCATTCTACACTTTGTACCTTTATTATCCTCAGTTTTATTTTCCACGTGTTTGGGGAAAAATGTAAACCGAATCTAAATATAAGTGGGCGCTGATTTTAAATAAGATAATTATATTCTTTTGATCTTTTGTTACACCCACGGAATATACTTATTTTCAGTAATACTTGGTTTCACATATAGGCGCTCGTGGCTAAATAATAACAGTCGCTCAGGTCGATCTTTAGGTTAAGCTGCGCTTGCTTAGGTTGGTCTGTGGATGGGTGACTACCCGTTACATACCGAGTTTACTACGTGCCTCGGAAAGCGCGTTAAGCTGTTGGTTCCGGCTGTCATTTGTAGATCTTTGTCAGTGTCCTGAAAGTCTGTCAACCAGTCTTACCAAGGGGTATCGTGCTACCCAGTACTAGCTGGGTTATGGAGGTCAGATAGACAGTCGCTCCATGTAAAATACTGGTATTCAGCTGCATCCGGATGATGACTACCTTTCATACAATAAAAAGCTCTGGGAGCTCTGAGAATAAGGTTTATTTCTGAATGTGTATTGTTCGAAAGAAATGAGTTACATATAACATGACCAAGTATCGGTAACCATTATTTAAACACGCGGCATAAGCTCTTTAAGAAAACCAGTTCGAGTCAGATTCGTCCACCGAGGGTTCCGTACAAACTTGCGACATAAACGGCCATATCTTTTGACTGCGTATACTTAGAGGATTGATTTTTTTCATAGCTTCAAGGGACCAAAGACTAAGTTTATGCTTTTAAATTTAACTTGATACCTCCACGTGTTTCTGAGATTTAGGGTTTTTTTCGGGTGGGAAATCATCAAGTGACTTCCCCCGCTCTGGGTCGAGCGGGAGGGCATGTCAGGCTTTTACTGACTAAAACCTACCCATGTTCCTTCCATTGCCCTTTACTTTCCAGGACCGCAGTATCTTTTTCGAACAACCCGGAACCCCAGAGATTGAGGAACTTGACAGAAAGACTGGTGGACAACAAAGTGATCCAATAAGGGTTCTGTTTTTTTCTTTTGAGGTACAGAACCCTAAAAAGGAAAAGCAGAAAGAAATACCCTCTTCAAAGATAATAAAGACAAAAATTGCAACTGAAGAACATTTCTTTATGAATTATTTCAAATCTGCTTCCCTTTCTTGTATTTTTTCCATCAAAGCGTATGCCCGCAGCCATATTTGAGGAAGGCCTTCAGTTTTCCGAGACAATCAGTACCTCTTACTTATGTTCTTAAGATACATAAGAATCTTTGAAAAAATGTTAACAATGTATGTAAAAAAGTGGATAAAATGACAATGATATTTATCCTTGCGAAAACTGTTTTGGAGTAGAAAATCTGGGTTGGTATCCTTGCAGCCTTTTTTTAGGAAATGGACCTGGTAGTCTTAAAATAGAGGCCGGATCGCCCGACGCCCGGAGCATCTCTTGCAGCGGCTGGGTTGGTTTGAGGCTCTCCTTAAAACGTCCAGCCACCTACTTCGCAAGCATAAACGCTTCGCAGAAGGAGGTGACCGCTTCCCATTTGCTTTCGCTCCAGACCATGGGCAGAACAAGAGCCAGTCGCGAGAGGTCACTGCCTACAATCGCCTCTTTGAGGACGCAGCGGGGCAGGCCGCCACAGCGTGCTCCACCATGTCCTCGAAACGATTATCATAGTGGCCTAACTCTGCCCTGAAATGTAAACATTAAGTTCCTCCTCAAACGATAGCACATTTGATATAGTCTCCTGCCTTTCGAGTTTGCACATCAGAGGAGCATATGGACGTTACTGAAACTGCCAAATACGTCACCATATATTGGCATGACTCAATTTGGATCTTTATCGACACGTTAAGAAGATCTTAAAACTATCGAAATGTGCCGTTAAGTGCTATGGTACATTTATGTTTACTCATTCGAGGAATAACACGCAGACATAAAAAGTTAATGGACAGAAAATACCTTCACTTTTGCTCTCATCTTTAAACCTAAAAGTTATTGGTGTGAACTGAGCTGTAATAGGCGGAGCTCTAGTCAATCTTCAAGTTAAGCCACGCTTGCCTAGGTTGGTCTGTAACGGTGACGATCCATTATATACAGAGTTTGCTCCGTGCATCGAAAGAATGTTAAGCTGATGGTCTCAGCTGCAATTTGTAGATCTATGATAGTAGTGACATTTAGTCAGAGGCCCAAACTTTTATTGGTGTGAACTGAGCTATAATACGCGGAGCTCGAGTCAATCTTCAAGTTAAGCCACGCTTGCTTAGGTTGGTCTGAAGATGGGTGACGATCCATTATATAGCGAGTTTCCTTCATGCCTCGAAAAGCACGTTAAGCTGTTGGTCTCAACTGCAATTTGTGGATCTTTGATAGTAGTGACATGAAAGAGAAAGGAGTAAATGATGCCGAGACGTCTGATAGGGGAGAATGAAAGAAAAAGACGTGTTGCGCTGACCTCTAATAGAATGGGAAAAGGGCAAGAAAATGATTATGATAGTAGTGACATTCAGTCAGTGACTCAAAGTCTGATAGCCAGTCTGTCCAAAGGGTTTCGTATTACTACTATTTACTGGATTATGGAGGTCAGATAGGCAGTCGCTCCATGTAACTGGTATTTAACTGCATTCGTCAAGACTTGAAGCTGACCCCAAAATAGTTGGTGAAACGCTAGACTTCATAAAACCAACTTCCTCACTTCTGGTTTGAACTAAAAAAAAACCAACGGAAAACTTTAACAGGACCAGACAAAACAGTCACTTCTACGAAAACTCATTCATTAATTTTCCTGCCCTTGTCCCATTCTATTTGGGGTCGGCGCAACACTTTTACGAAAACTAAACCAAAGAAATAAAATAAATGAACTGTGAATGTGGTAACTTGCTACAAGTTGTACTTATGAACCCTGAAATGTCTCAAATAGTTACTTAAGTTAGTATGTTACTTAAGTGTAACTTAATGAACCAATAGCACTAACCTTTACTTAGCACACACACTTAAGAATACTTAATATCGCTTTTATTTAAATGCTATAAGTGTGTTGGACTTGTGAGTACACTCCAGAGAATGGAAGTGTTGAGTAGGTTTTAACGTTTTGTACGGTTTTGCCCTGTTTGTCGGAGAATATTGGGCAATAATGAGTCTTAGGACGTGGCCAAATGGCAACCTTAGTCCCTACCATTTCTTTAAGGTAGCCAGCATACCTTTTTGTTGTTTGGAACGAAGTTCCTTAACGCGTTGTGAAAGGGGGCTAGACGGAAAAAATTCTTACGAAAAGTTGTCACGACACTTTTTGCTATAGTAAGCTATTGTAAGCTGTGCGGCGTCTCATGTTTCTCTGTCTGTCTGTCTGTCTGTCTCTCTCTCTCTCTTATAGAAAGCAAGCCAGATATTTTCATTTCTATAGGAACTTCGTTCCATCCGGGTGTCCCTTGACACCTCTAAATTTTTTTTCCATAGGAATTCATGTATGTATTTACTAGCTGGCACCCTCGGCTTCGCCCGCATGATATCGAAAATAAAGTATCCTATGTATATATTGTGTTCCAGACTATAATCTACCTCTGAGCCAAATTTCTGCATTTTTGTTCAGCCCTTTTTGACGTTAAAGAGTAACAAACATCCATACATCCATACATCTATCCATCTTAACAAACATTTGCATTTATAATACTGGTACGATTTATTTTAATTACATATACAATGATGGTACATAGGCGGACTTAATCAAGGCATTCTCTACGCTACGCTGGTTACCTTATTTCATAGTCAATGTCAATTTGATTGACTTCTATGTATGTTGTTATAATTTGAGTGTGTTTTGTTTTTTTTTATTATTTAGTTGTTTACACGACACCAACAATTGTTTACACGTTACATTTCATTTGAAATTACACGAGATACATTTTTGTAAGTGCAACAATTACATATATGTTTTTTTTTAGTGTGTTTTGTGCCAGTCATTACAAAAGTTTTTGTGTGTTTGCAAAGAGATGTTGTAGGTACCTACTTTTTCCGTAATGATAATAGCGCGACAGCACAATATTTGGAAGGTTAATATCGTGACTTAGCTGCGTTGTCCAGCTAAACATGGATGCAAAATTTCAGCGCAATGAAAGGCCGAGAAGATGTATGAAAAAATTGATTAATTTTTTTAATACATAATTACAGATGCTGTTTGTAAACATTAGTTAAAAAATCTAATTCTTTTGAAAGGACGAAACTGCGAAATATTTGAAGAACGAAGTAGAGAAAAGTTGATTCTATAATTATTTACATGAAAATTCAGAAAATCGCTCATTCATCAATTCTGCTCATCATTTTCCCACGGGTACGGAAGCTCCCAATAAAATAAGGTCAAAGAACAAACTAAGTTGAAGGTTGTTCGGTTTATAAATTCGCTTTCATTTTATATTTGACCTTCTGTTGTTTTTGGATTTAAAAGTAGAACAAAAAAAAAACAAATGTATCGAAAATAACATAAATTTTCAACTTGTATCGCACCGTTGGTGCGCGAATCCGACTCGCAAATGGCCGTTTTTTTTCAATACATTCTTACTAATATTATAAAAGCGAAAGTGAGTTTATTTGTTACGTCTTCACGCCTCAATGGCTAAACCGATTTTAATGAATTTTGGTGCAGATGTAGTTGGGACCCTGGAAAGGGACATAGACTTTTTTTTAAGTGACAAAAGGGAGAGAAAGAGAGAAGAAAAGGGGAGAGAAATATATTGTTTTTTCGATCATCACGCGGTTTAAAGTTAGCGTTAGTCCAAAGTAACTATGCCACGCGGACGCGAGAAGTTAGTTTCACTATATTTTTACAAATGGACTAAAAAAATACTTCAGTAGCTTTTACCTTTATTAATCCTAAAGTTCCTAGTATTTTTGTGATTATAATTACTTAGAACTTAGGTCATCGCGCGCTGTAACCTCTGCAACTTTACACAAATCAATTTTAAACAGAAACAGCCCGAGGCTACTTATACCTTTCACAAAAAGTGCTTTGATCCTCAAACTCAAGAAAAAAAATATTTACTAGCTTTTGGCCGCAGCTTCGCTCGCGTTAAATTCAGGGTAACACATTTCCCATTTCCTGATTTGCCTACCTGCTACCTTTAATTTTTGCCATTGCGCCTTATTCATTGGAATAGCAAAGCTTTCTTTTTTCTTCCCTCTTTCTCCCTCATTTCTCATTTTTAAATAAATAGCCTATTTCCGTCTCCAGAGTCTCGACTATCTCTGTACCAAAATTCATCAACATCGGTTTAGCCATTGAGGCGTGAAGACGTAACAAACAAACTCACTTTCGCTTTTATAATATTAATAAGGATGTATTACTTAAAATGCGTCTTAAGTGACCTAGTAATCAATTTAAATGTAAAAGGATGCTAAATCATGTTGACGCATAAGATGCTCACGCATGTGATTGCATATTAACCAGTAGCAACTGAGGGCCTATAATGTTGCAGAGGGGCTTGCCAGGGCCACCAACCGCCGGGGTTGCGGTTGGTTCGAAAGAGATACCGCGGCCCCGGAACATTAAGGGCAATAGAAGGAACATGGGCGGGTTTTAGTCAAAACAAGTCTGAAACTCCCTATTGGATGATTTCCCGTGAAAAAAGGGCCTATAACGGGAAGCGGGCAACAGGAAGTATGGAACGGGAAGCGGGGAACGGAAAGTATGCAACGGGAGCGGGCAACGGGAATCGGGCAATGGGGAGTGGGCAATGGGAAGCAGGCAACGGGAAGCAGACAACGGGAAGCAGGCCACGGGAAGCGGGCAACAGAAAGCTGGCAACGTGAAGCGGGGAACGGTAAGCGGGCAATGGGAAACGGTAAGCGGGCAACGGGAAGCAGACAACGGGAAGCGGGCAACGGGAAGAATCTTAAAGATTCAGATTCTGTAAGAAGATTCTTAAAGTGGTCACAGAGGCAGTTAATATTGTGAATTTTCACGTTGTGACCATCTTACGAATTTTAACGTAATTCATATTCCATTATGATACTGCTAAAGCAGCTGTTTTAGATCCCCTGATTGCTCAGGAGCTAGATTGTGATATATGTTTAAGTGTAGTAGTAAAGTTATGCTTCATGATTGCATAAAGTTAGTAAGTTGTGTGATGTTGTTGACTTGCTGCACGCTTTGGTGCAAAATGAAAGTACAGGAAATATCTTTATGATACTAGCTTTTGCCCGCGGCTTCGCTCGCGTTAAATTCGGGTTAACACAGTTCCCCTTGCGCCTTATTGATTTGTTATAGCAACGCTAAGTTTTCCCTTTTCTTCCCTCTTTCTCCCTCACATCCCTCTTTTTCAAAAAAATATTAGCGTATGTCCGTCTCCTGGTTTCCAACTATCTCTGTACCAAAATTCATCAAAATCGGTTTAGCCATTAAAGCGTGAAGAGGTAACAAACAAATAAACAAACAAACTCACTTTCGCTTTTATAATACTACTAGTAAGGACTAGTAAGGAAGTAAGGATAAATACCACCCAGCTACATATAAATCGATGTTAGCAAATATGGGGGTCATTCGCCTGGAGGGTAGCCAGTTTTGAGCTGGTCTAAATTGCATTTAATTTTTATTTCATTGCATTGAAAGGCGACACGTTTGGTGCCTGAGCGATCGACAGCCGCGCTGCGTGTCGCGGGTTCGATCCCCGCACAGAAAAAATATTTGTATGGCCTACAGATAGTTGTTCCGGGTCTGGCTGTTTGTGTATGTGAGTTTAAATGTTTGTACACGCACCCACGAGATCTCGGCCCCTTTCGATTGTTCGAAAGAGAAACCGCGGCCCCGGAACATAAAGGGCAAAAAAGGAACATGGGAATTTTAGTCAGTAAAATTCTGACACTCCGACCGCTCCGCTCAGAGCGGGGGAAGTTATTTGATGAAAAGGAGATATAGGAGTTCTATATTCCTCCGACAATCTCTTACGAGAATAAGTTGATGATAAGTTTAAAGAAAATAGCTCTCAGTATTAGTTAACTGCGTTATAGTAAGTGTTTGTCGCGATTACGTAACTGAGTCTTTGAGCTCCGTTAACGAGTTTACGGCACTAATAGTAGCGAATAGATTAACGAGTTTAGATGAAACAAAGAAGATTTCCTTAAGGAGACTACAGGAGCTAAACGCGAGTTTTATAATGCAAAAAAGCATATAATTCACTGCAATCAACAAAACCAAAATATATGATACTAGCTTTTGCCCGCGGCTTCGCTCGCGTTAAATTCGGTATAACACAGTACCTTCTACACGCAATTTTTGCTCTTGCGCCTTATTGATTTGTAATAGCAACGCTAAGTTTTCCCTTTTCTTCCCTCGTTCTCCCTCATATCCCACTCTTTTTAGAAAAAAATAGCCTTTGTCTGTCTCCTGGTTCCCAACTATCTCTGTACCAAAATTCATCAAAATCGGTTTTCAAGATATATGCTAGTAAGATAGTATTTTGAAAACATAATACAACAAATTTTACTTGATAAAAAAAATCGCGAAGTTATCTCATAACTTTTAACGAGTAAAAATCAACTCAAACCCTGGAGACGGACATAGGCTAAAAAAAAGGATAAAAGTGAGAAAGAAGGAAGAAAAGGAGAGAAAAAGATATTTTTTTTCGATCATCACGCGGTTTATATTTAGCGTTAGCCCAAAGTAACTATGCCACGTGGACGAAGTCGCGGGCGGAAGCTAGTCAGTATATAAAACAGTTTTTTTATTTTTTTTTGGGTGGGAAATCTTCCAATGACTTCCCCCGTTCTGGGCGGAGCGGGGGGGCTTGTACTGGGTCAAATTGTACTGACTAAAACCCACCCATGTTCCTTCTATTGCCCTTTACGTTCCGAGGCCGCGGTATCTCTTTCGAACAACCCGCAACCCCGGCAGGCGGAGGCTCTGGCAAGCCCCTCTGCTTTGCTGACATCTCTTTGAGGCGCGCGTGAAACAGGAATGCGCCATCGAGACGGCTAATTAAAAGGCTTACGTCACCTTTGATGAATTCGTTAACAGCTACCCTACCATGACGTGTTAAAGCAGAAGTTATTCCGCTGAGGGAAAGGGACAGAGCTATACAGGGTGTCTAGCACCATCTCTTTCACTCAGTGGAATAAGTTCTGCTTTAAGATGTCATAGTAGGCCTACAGAGAAGCGTTATATGCGAATGACGTCACATCATGCCGACAGCCAGTATCAATGTTAATTTTTTGCATGAATTCACTTTCCTGACAACAATGTATTTAATACTAGCTGGCACCCGCTTCTACGCCCGCGTGCTATAGAAAAAAATATTATCCTATGTGTTATTCCAGACCATAATCTACCTCTGTGCCGAATTTCATCAAGATCCGGTCAGCCGTTTTGACGTGAAAGTGTATCAAACATCCATCCATCCATTTTGAAGTCGATTAAAAATTAGCAGTCCCTTCAATAAAGATAGTTTATTTTTCAAATATAGGTGCAATATACGGTGTTAAATATAAAACAAGATCAGCCACATTTAACCTGCTAGCATGCATTTTGTCTCGGTATGGACAAGTAATGAGGAAGGATGAAGCACATGTGACTAAAAGAGTGATGGTTCTGAATGTTGATGGACGGAGAGCGAGAGGAAGGCCAAAGAAAAGATGGATGGATTGTGTAAGGAATGATATGAAGGAGAAAGGAGTAAATAATGCCGTGACGTCTGATAGGGGAGAATGGAAGAAGAAAACGTGTTGCCTCAAATAGAAGGGGACAAGGGCAGGAAAATGATGATGATGATGCAAGAATTTGGTATAAACAATTTTACGCAGGTCTTTAAAAACGGCCAAGAGCGAGTCAGAGTAAATTAAGCATTGCAGCAACGTGTGACGTCACACGTAACTTTAATGTGCTATATTTTTGTCAGTTTTGGTCTAATTTACAAATAAAAAAAACACGTCCCTCAATTTTGGATAATATAAAAGACTGTCTAAATGGAATGTAAATACTTTGAAATTACTAAGCTATAAGACTCATGTAACATCCTTTCACATTATGAAATGGAAATAAATATGAATATGAACTTAGGACTAAATAATCATGCTTACTTACATGAGGTGATGTAATAGACTTCCTGCTCTCCGTATTGCTCGCTTGTCTTGAGAACGAGGGTGCGTGGATGCTGAGGGGAGATCCCGGCTCCGAGTCTGTCTTGGCCTCATTGCTGCTGTTGCCGGCTTCCTGATCATAATGATGATTAGATTTAGAACGAGGTTAAGTTAAGACGACACAGTTTTTTTTTTTTTAATATCTTGGGACAACTCACACACGGCTATCTGATCCCAAGCTAAGCAGAGCTTGTGTTATGGTAACCAGACAACTGATATACATACTTATATCATTTATAAATACATACATATTATAGATAAATCACACCCGGACACAGAACAAACAATTATCACACAAAGTTTGTCCTGGGTGGGAATCGAACCCACGACCTCCGGCTCAGCAGTCAGGGCCACTAACCACTAGACCAAGAGGCCCGTCAAGAGTTGGCGCAGTGGCTGAGCGATCGACTGCTGCGCTGCGTGTCGCGGGTTTGATCGATATTTGTATGACTTGCAGATAGTTGTTTCGGGTCTGGCTGTTTGTGTATGTGACTTTAAATGTTTGTAAACGCACCCACGATACGGGAGAAATTCCAAGTGTAGGGAGACGTTTTTTTTTTAAACAAAGAAACATGACAAAGTTTAAATTCATTTTATATTTTAAAAATATACAAAGCTTAAGTAAGGACAAAGATTGTTTTAAACTGGTAACCTTATTAATAAATTCTGATACAATCTAAAAAAAAGAAAAATACCGGTTAACAGTAATTCACACTCGCGCATCGAAGGGTTCCGTACAAACTTGCGACATAAACGGCCATATCTTTTGATTGCGTAGACTTAAAGGGTTGTGGAACCAAAGGGACCACAAAATCAAAATATAATTATTTCTCATAAACCTACATGGGCACGTATAAGACGTCGAGAAAGGGCGCAAGGTTAGAGTTGCTCCTTGCCAATGAAGAAAAACAGGTAAGTAACTCCATGGTTACTCTTTTAAAATCATTTGGTTTTACAATGTTGTTGTTACAGCGTTATAACTTTAATATGAGAAGACAGCGTAGGTCTAACTATAAGACACAGACTTGAGTATATGGTTTTAATTTCAACTCGATGCCTCCACGCGTTCCCGAGATAAAGGGTTACAGACAGACAGACGGACAACAAAGTGATACAAAAAGGGTTCCGTTTTGTACTTTTGAGGTACAAACCCTAAAACCCTAAAAGGGTTCATCGTTCTACGGCGTAGTTTTTACTGTGCTACGGCGAAGCGTATACTTTGCTACGGCGTAGCGTACACTTCGTTGGCGTAGCGTATACTGTGCTACGGCGTTGCGTATACTTTGCTACGGCGTAGCGTATACTTTGCTACGGCGTAGCTCGTAATGTGCTATAATCAAAATGATCTAACTTCTCGAAACGTTTTCGGTATTTATATTTAAGCTCATAATTTAATTTATTATTCAAACCCTTACTGCTCTAAGATTTCCCCTATTACCAAGGAAAATCTTGTTAAACCGTTTCATTTAAAGATAAGATTTTAGTTTAATAGAGGAACATTATAAACTGTACAAGGAATTCTAATTGTAGATAACTAGGATTCCTTGTATAGTTGCTGATGTAGATACAAATCCGATAGTCAAACAAACTGGCTACAAACTAGTATCTCGAGTCGAAAACAGCTGACGGTAAATGATAGCCAAAGTAATCAGTGTTCAAAATGTTTTTTTTTAAAGGCAGGGTTTGTTCACTATTTTGGATTGGCGGTTGTTTCTTTAAATCCAAAGAGGTTCTTTAAACAAATAAAAACCTACAAAAGGCGATATTTTAAAATATAAACTAACTAGGTTTTGCCAGCGGCTTCGCTCGCGTTTAATTAGGGGTAACACAATTCCCCTTTCCTGATTTGCAGGAAAGGGCCTGCCCTTGCGCCTTATTTATAGTAATATTAAAGCTAAGTTTTCCCTTTTCCTCCCTGCCTTTCCCTCATTTCTCGTTTTTTTTTTAAATATTGGCTTTGTCCGTCTCCAGGGTCCCAACTATCTCTGTACCTAAATTCATCAAAATCGCTTGACCAACAAACTCACTTTCGCTTTTACAATATTAATAACGATTTCCCACTAAATGGATTAATTATCACAGGTCTACGAAAAAATTTTTTTCTTGTTATTTTTACTGAATTATATGTTTTAAAGTGCGCTGATTCCAAAAGTGTTGGCTATATTTTTCTATCACATAAGGATTTTTGCAAATTACACAAAAAATTGCTTAAACCACTTCTTTATTCAAAATTTTCAAACAATAAGTATTTATTTTTAAAGAACACGAAACATTATTTTGATACATATGCTAATTTATGTTCTTTATGAAACCTCTTCTTTTCCTTGATACTTTGACGAGTCTTTTTCCGATTTTCGTCTTCAGTTTCTCGCTTAAGCAGCCAACAGTAGTCAGCAAGCATAGTGACATCCCATCGCCCTTGGTACAGACGCCTGCACATCAAGCTACTACAATCTGTCAGATTTCTTTGATAGATTTTCGACTTTATTTCTAAAGTATTAGGTTCAAGGTTGATTGGGAAACATTGACAGTTTCGGGTAGCATGACCAGCAGGCCTACTATGACGTCTTAAAGCAGAACTTATTCCACTGAGGGAAAGAGATGGTGCTAGACACCCTGTATAGCTCTGTCTGTTTCTGTACATTCTCTCGATAAACCAAGATTTAATAGATAATAGAGTAATGTTTGTAAGCCACAATGCTTGAAAGAACCCTAATTAAACATGACAAAAAACATAGACAGTATTAGTGTAAATAACAACGGCAAAGGAAAACCTTTAAGCCCCGCATTTTGTTGAAAAAGGCTGAGAATTATGACAAAGGTGAATGTCAGAAATTGCCCGAAGCTATAAGTGCGACCTTGTTCGTTTCCAATTTTATTATTGTGTTTCTTTTATGTACTATGGCTTTATATAAGTATTTATACGATTGTTGGGCTCATACATGCATAAAGTCACGGCCTTTTTCTAAGGGTGGGTTGGCAGAAACTACAAACTCCTAAGTTTCACGTAACAGGACGCGCGTTCGTGTTCCAAACAATATGCCTGATCGGGGAATCCAACTGACGGCCTCATGCTCAGCAGTTGAGATTGCGACCACTGAACCATCGAGAAAGTCTCAGATAGATAGATAGAATATTCTTTATTATGTACACCATACAAATGACAAGAATAACAGTATAAAACTTATAAATAGGGTGACACAATGGGTGGTCTTATCGCTAAAAGCGATCTTTTCAAGACAACCTTTGGATGGATGGATTTTTTGGATTTCTCAGCGTACTTAGTTGAACCTTAGTATATAAATTGTTCCTTAATCATTTGTTTGTAACTACCTCGGGGCAGAAAGGGTGTTCTATGCATATGACAGTGAACAATCCTTACTAATATTATAAAAGCGAAAGTGAGTTTGTTTGTTAGCTCTTCACGCCTAAATGGCTAAAGAAATTTTGATGAATTTTGGTACAGAGATGGTTGGGACCCTGGACATAGGCTAAGTTTTTTTTAAAGTGAGAAATGAAGGAGATAGCGGAAAGAAAAGGGAAAACTTAGCTTTGCTATTACAATAAATAAGGGGCTAGGGCAAAAAAATTAAGTACCAGGTACCTGTAAATCAGGAAAGGGGAACTGTGTTACCCCGAATTAAACGCGAGCGAAGCCGCAGGCAAAAGCTAGTTGTATATAAATTGTCTACTACCTCGGGGAAGTAAGGGTGTCCTATGCATATGACGGTGAACCATAATTTATATAATTATATATGTAAATTTATTCCTCTTGTGATGCGCTACTGCTTTGAAGGTGGACATCTGTTATTACCATAATTTGCTGAAGATCCAGTAGGTACTCTTAGTAACTGTGTCATAAAGAAGGTAATTTTTTTCTGAAGTATAGATATAGCTAGGTACATATTTTTGTACTGGTAACTTTAAGGCATACTCAAAAACATAGTCACTGTGAATTTGATTTAACATAAGTGTATTTTGATTATAGGAATATTATGTTTTGTGCCAGAGTTTTCTCGACATTACAATAATTTGGTATTCATCAACTATTTGAATCGCTATAACTCTTTGCTTTTAACTGGTGATTAATTTATAATTAAACTAGTAGTGGAACTGCAGCTCTTGGATGTTGTTCAAATCGACAAGGGAGTTTTGTCAGAAGTTTCCTTTTTGGATTACAACATAGAAAAAACAAAATCGCTCCCCACTTACAGACATACTGTCTGTCCATATGTGTGTATGCTTGATCTTTAAAACTACGTTACGGACTTTAATGCAGTTTTTTGTAATCGATAATGTTTCAAGAGGAAGGTTTGTATGTATAACTAGCTTTCGCCCGCGGCTCCGCCCGCGTTATATTTGAGGTAACACAGTTCCCCTTGCGCCTTATTGATTTGTAATAGCAACGCTAAGTTTTCCCTTTTCTTCCCTCTTTCTCCCTCATATCACAGTTTTTTTCAAAAAAATATTAGCCTATGTCCGCCTCCCGGTTTCCAACTATCTCTGTACCAAAATTCATCGAAATCGGTTTAGCCATTAAAGCGTGAAGAGGTAACAAACAAACAAACAAACTAACTCACTTTCGCTTTTATAATATTAGTAAGGAGTAAGGATTTACCGTTAGTACGGCTGAAAATTAATAAAATAACAATATTTGTAATTTACCTCGTTTTTTTTACAGATGCATATTTTGTTTACTTACTACCTCTTGTTTATTTTTACGGATTGGAAATAATCAAAGTGTCAGACTTTTACTTACATAGTAAGCATAGCCTGTTGAATGTCGCAAAAAAACGCACGAAAACGCTCATAAAATCGACTTTATGAGTAACGTTTTAGGGAGGTAGGCCTTCAGAAAAACTAAGATTTTACCGTTAGCGACAGCTACACCGTATAAAATTCCCCCGTGGGTACTTAAGACAAATTATCTTATGTGGGGAACATAGGACCTTAAAGACATTCAACGGGATATTTAAGCATCAAAAATTAATAAATAGACCAGGAAGGAACAAAAACTTGATAACTTGCACGGCTTGACTGAGAAAAGCAGAAAGCGGTTACCCTTTAATTAAATGACGTATTTACCCTTATCACACATACTAGTGGCACGTCCCTGTTTCACATGGCGCCACCTACCGCGTCCAAAACTATAAATAATAATAATAAATATCTTGGGACAACTCACACACGTCTATCTGATCCCAAGCTAAGCCGAACTTGTGTTATGGTAACCAGACAACTGATATACATACTTATATAATTTATAAATACATACATATTATAGATAAATCACACCCAGACACAGAACAAACAATCATGCTCATCACACAAAGTTTCAAGCCGACACTAACAATATGGGAGGGACAGAGAGACTTCGGGGTTGTGGGTTGTTCGAAAGAGATACCGCGGCCCCGGCACGTTTAGGGCAATGTAAGGAACATGGGTGGGTTTTAGTCAGTACAAGCCTGATCCCCCGCTCCATCAAAAGCGGGGGAAGTTATTTGATGATTTCCCACCCCAAAAAAAAACCCTAGGTAAGACTGTTAGTCACACTATCCGGACAGTTGACTATCTGTAACGACTGTTAAATCCTTACTAATATTATAAAAGCGAAAGTGAGTTTGTTAGTTTGCTTCTTACCCCTTCACGCTTTAATGGCTAATCCGATTTTGATGAATTTTGGTACAGAGATAGTTGGGAACCAGGAGACGGACATAGGCTATTTTTGGCTACTGTTTAAAAAGCGTGGTATAGGAGGGAGAAAGAGGGATGAAACGGGAAAACTTAGTGTTGCTATTACAAATCAATAAGGCGCTAATTTAACTCGAGCAAAGCCGCGGGCAAAAGCTAGTATATAATAATGACAGATTACCGTAATTTTTGAGTCACGGAGGATACTCGATACATACCGCATGCCTAGATTGGTCTGTTGATGGCCAACAATCCAACCTAAACAAGTGCTAAAGATGGACCCGAGTGGCTGTTATTATACAGCAACTAAGTCCTCAAACAACAGAGCCACGATAAACTAAAATAGAAATCCAACCATTACATGGCTAGTTAGGTTTTAATCCTCTCGGGACTTAGGCGACTGTCCCACCGTATAGCGAGGAATAAAAACGAGCGACGTAATAGCACGGAACAATATTTTAAACTAGCTGTCCTATGTGTTATTCCAGACTATAATCTACTTCTGTGCCAAATTTCATCGAGATCCGTTCGGCCGTTTTGACGTGAAAGAGTAACAAACATCTGTCCTCACAAACATTCGCATTTATAATATTAGTAGGATCTAGTAATAAAATAAAAATGAGCCGTAAACTGTGGATTTTACATATTCTTTGAACTTCATATTAGGAAGCTCAAAGAAAGCAAAATTCAAACTAGCTGGCGCCCGCGGCTTGGCCCGCATGATGATCGAAAGAAGTATCCTATGTATTATTCCAGACTATAATCTACCTCTGTGCCAAATTTCATCAAGATCCGTTCAGCCGTTTTGACGTAAAAGAGCAACAAACATACTTAAATACATCCTCACAAACTTTCGTTTTTATAATATTAATAGGATACTCTGATCATTGTCTCAACAGCCGCGCGCATCTGTCGAATGCGTCGCGGTCCTCCTAAATGTACCTTTAAAAGGTATGTATTTGACAGATTGGGAAAATTAAGGACTGAAACTACGTTGAACGGACATCCGCGCGGTTTCATACAAAAGTGAACCGTCGCACAAACCAAGCACACGCGCGGGGCCCGCCAGCGGTAACACGCGCGGGCTTATTCACTCAATAACGCTTGATGAAAAGCTTGTGAAAATGACTTTCGATAGAGAGAGAGTAATTGTGAAACTGCAGTGTCTCTCTGTCATATGAGGACAAGCGAATGAACTCTTTAGGCACCTGTGGCAGGGTCCTTCACATACCCACAGAGCCCACGCTTGCAGACACGCGGCGGGTGCCCGTCGCGGGTGCCCGTTTAACGCAGTTTCAGCCCTAAAAGCTACTTTCAATAAGTATCTCCCCGAACAATGAGTTCCAAGCCTTGCATTGTCTAAATTTAGGCTACATGAAACTTGTTTTTTGTACCATTGCGTCTCATTGGGTTGGATAGTTTTTGTTTTTAATCTGTTCGTCTTGAATTTTGCTTACATTTAGTTTAATTTTATCTGTTAAGTCCATAGCCCAGTCTTTTTTTTGCATGCAGAGTTTACCTATAAGTGATTGTTACACTTTGCCCTGTTATTTTGCTTGTTGAGTTTTACAATTGTATATATAATTGTGAACCAAATAAATAAATAAATGTACATTGCCGTTTCGAAATTTGAACCTATTCTAGCTACTCTTATCTGTGTTGTACGGAAACCCTGTCTTGTTTTTGCTTTGTGTTTTATTACTTAACTAGCTTTCGCCCGCGGCTTCGCTCGCATTAAATTCGGGGTAACACAATTTCGCTAGCGCCTTATTGAATTGTAATAGTAAACCTAAGTGTCCCTTTTTTCCCACTTTCTCCTTCATTTACCACTTAAAAAATAGCCTATGTCCGTCTTCTGGTTCCCAACTATCTCTGTACCAAAATTCATCAAAATCATTTTAGCCATTAAAGCGTGAACAGGTAACAAACAAGCAAACTCACTTTCACTTTTATTATATTAGTAAGGATTATGTTAATTTTTTGCAATGCGCCCGACAAAATAATGTATGTACAACTATATAAATAGTTTTAATATTGGAGTTTATCGGAGTTTACTTCTTAAGAATCGATTTTCATATATAAGGCGCCCGGTATGAGAAAAATCCGAGGGGTCAAACCTACTAAAGTAACGAAAATGTGTCATGTTTTTGGTGCGCACCTTTAGTGCGCCACTTTCTAATTTGGCTGTGAGTGTATTAAGACGTACATATGGTATGCTGTATAGGCGACTATACCTATATACTATATGTTATTGTTTGTTTCTATCAGTGTCGATGTATTTATATTGCTATTTTTTTTCATTAATTTGTGAAATTTACCCTTTCATATGATATTAATCTTTTTTCAGTTGAATAAACTCTTTTTGCGTATTGTTAGATACTTGTACTTATGGAGTAAACTCCAGTCGTGCGTCGGAGCTGACACACACACATTTTTTCATGTAAATGTATGAATATATTCTTATGAGAATAAAGTAATTTCGAGCCGGAACTGTAAGCATAGCCCGCCTCACAGTTCGCTGAGCGACTCTGTATTCATCGGCACGTTTCTACAGCATATTGCTATCGAATCGGATTGCGAGCCTCATTGCTACAGATTACAATTTGTTCCGGATATAAATCCTTTAACCGGATTATTGTTCAATAGTGAACTGAATGATGGAAATAAATTAATGAAAACGCTTTTGTGGGAAATAATTGAATGAATGTGTTTTGGATATTGTTGAAATTATTTTATAATTGATATAAGTTTACATGGATCTTGGGACAACTCACACACGGCTATCTGATCCCAAGCTAAGCAGAGCTTGTGTTATGGTAACCAGACAACTGATTTACATACTTATATAATTCATAAATACATACATATTATAGATAATTCACACCCAGACACAGAACAAACAATCATGCTCATCACACAAAGTTTGTCCTGGGTGGGAATCGAACCCACGACCTCCGGCTCAGCAGTCAGGGCCACTAACCACTAGACCAACAGGCCCGTCAGCAACATTATCAGTAAAACGTCATACCTGCAGGGACCTCGCGAGTTCCGAATCAAGGTATCTCCCAGTTGTTCTCCTATCTGGCAGGATATACTTCGGTAAGGACTTGAAGAACCAGGCGCCTGACTTCTTCCACATCTCTCTGGTCTCCGCACAGAGGTTGCACATGTACGCCTCTCTGGAGTATAGTGCAGATCTGAAGACAAGAAGATGGAGTTAGTTTGTGTGATTGTTCACACTACGGTAGGTCAACCTATCCTGAACTATTATAACCTGCTACCCTTTTTTTTTTTCTGGTGGGAAATCATTCAATGAGTTCCCCCGCTCTGGGCGGAGCGGGGGGGCATGTCAGACTTGTACTGACTAAAACCCACCCATGTTCCTTCTATCGGCGCGTTGTCGTCAATCGACGGACGGACGGTGAACAACCCATTGCTCACCGCCCACAGGCCCGCATCTACGGTGGCCGGGAGTCGACTCGCGGCGCCCGGCGCCCGGGGCGTCTCCCGCGGAACCTGCTACCCTACCATGACGTCTTAAAGCAGAACTTATTCCGCTGAGAGAAAGAGACAGAGCTATACAGGGTGTCTAGCACTATCTCTTTCTCACACAGAAATAAGGAGTGCTATAAGATGTCATGGTAAACCTTCTGTTCTTTCTATTACAGATCGTACACTGTAGTAGAGAGATCAGATTAAAATGGTTTTGTGTAGGTTGATGTGCCGTGGTGTGTACTTCGTTTACCAGAAGGTGGTCTTATTTCAGATTGTGATTGATGCCATACAAGTTTCTTTACGGGACCTTAAAAAACATTAATGTTCGTCCTTTTTTTTCGTTCGTCATGTCGTTGAGCTCCTTGGGTTATGAGTTGAGCTACACGATAGCTGACAAATGCTTGCACTGACTGGACAGGTCTACTCAATCTGTGTGGTGCTTTCTGAAATACCATTTCAGACACCAATCTGCATAGTCCTCATGTAAGTTAACCAAGATTATTTTGTCTGGACCTTACGAGAGACAATGACCTCTGAGTTTGTTTCGGCTGTTTCTTCTCAGAATAGTCCGGTATACTAAATGTAAAACACCGGCCTTATCTAGTTTTTAAAAAAGATGTGTGAAAGTGTTTGTGAAAACCTACTTGCAAAATAAACAACATTTATCATTTACTTTAATAAAGTATTTTGCCCGCGGCTTCACTCGTATCCACGCCTTATTTTAGGGAAGGGTTAGAAAGAGACAAAAAGTAGCCTATATAACTCTTTGTCCCTTCAACTATCTCCACATAAACAAATCACGTCAATTGGCGGTTGGCAAACACGGTTGGCGCAGTGACTGAGCGATCGACTGCTGAGCTGCGTATCGCGGGGTTCGATTCCCGCACGGAACAAATATTTGTATGGTCTACAGATAATTGTTCCGGGTCTAACTGTTTGTGTTTGTGAGTTTAATTGTTTTTAAACGCACCCACGATGCAGGAGTTCTTTACTGGTGTGGGGCAGTCTTCAAAAAAGAAACTTAGTAACTCCCGGCCAAGAAACAGGCGCAGCCTAGTTTGAGAACCATTGTTTTTTAATTTTGTCAACATAAAATTTGTTACCGATATTTGTAATGATTTTGAAAAAATCTGTAACACTGGTTTCATAAATGTATTCTTATTATTATTTATTTAGTTGTCAGATCAGTACAATCCATTACTGTTATTAAAGATATACACAACTTACAAACTAACGTTAGAACATAAATACTTTGGTCAATTCATTATATGTCAAAACTTATCTATCTATACTAATATTATAAAGCTGAAGAGTTTGTTTGTTTGAACGCGCTAATCTCAGGGACTACTGGTTGGAATTGGAAAATTCTTTTAGTGTTGGATAGTCCATTTCTTGAGGAAGGCTATAGGCTATTTAACATCACGCTACGACCAACAGGTGCTGAGCAGCGCGGGTGAAACCGCGTGGAACAGCTAGTAATACATACACAATAACAACACACACGCATTATTTCTGGTAACGATTTGAAGGCAACACTAACGTTGTCGTCCAGTGTTTATAAATAACGCCATCAGTCCTATCTGCTACAGTCATCAAGAGACTGTTGGCGCTGCCACGCACCCGCCACATCACGGAAAAAAAAACTATTGAAATTGCCGACACGCCGAAAGAAAAAAATAACGGTTCATTGTTTCCAGGTATCAATTAAACGCCTTCGTTTTGCTTCAGTTTTCATTCAACGTCTTCTCGGAAAATTGTGTAAACTCGTCCACCACTTGTGCCAGTATTTACAAAGAAGTTCATTGTTCCGAAGTACTGTCAGTAAAGTAGATAGGTATATAGTCCTCCTGACCGTTTTCGGTCATGCCAATTTCAGCGGCGCTGGAGATGTTATAGTGCAGGCGTAGGACCAACAGCTTAGCATACTTTATTTTGTGTCATACCGCTAACTTTCAAACTTAGAGTTGTTACTGAGTAATTCTTAAGCAAAGGAAATAAGTAACCAGACTCGTCAAATACAGTTGTATTATAAAAAATAGTTTTTTTTTTTTTTCGAAAAAATTTAAAGGACATTGCTCTGCGGCCATACATTGTTAGCCCTGGAGCCAAGAGCATTAGAAAATGATGTATGGTATTCTCTAACATTATTAAACTAGATTATGATCTTATTCTTACAGCAGACTAGCTGCAGTACAGATATCCTTACTAATATTATAAAAGCGAAAGGGAGTTTGTTTGTTTGTTACCTCTTCACGCTTTACTGGGTAAACCGATTTTGATGAATTTTGGTACAGAGATAGTTGGGAACCAGGAGACGGACATAGACTAATTTTTATTTAAAAAAAGTGGGATATAAACCCACTTTCGCTTTTATAATATTAGTAAGGAATACATTAGGCGTAGATAGCGGCTGGCGGATGTTATTAGTTGCGCAAAATACTATAAATGTATATTTTGGCAAATAGCTAGCTATTTCGTGTTAAATAATTATTTATTTATTCATTAAATGCACAATGTACAAAAAAGTTACACGCTAGGCTTATAACTAGTGAGTACATGACCCTGTTAGGGCGCAGCAAAATGTCTTAAGACTAATAAAATCAATAGCAAAATGTCTTAAAACTATAATAAAATTATATTACATTATTATTTAATTATATTAAAATTACATTAAAATTATACAGTCACGTATGGTAGGAACTTTCACGATATTATATTAATTAAACTTATATCTCGCCATAAACGATATTCATTAAACGTATATTTAACCTTAAACATTTGCAACTTACTTACATAATAAAAAGACAATCAATTATTGTCTATTCCGAAACTCTTTACTTCACAAGGTATTTTGGGCATTGTCCTTTATTTTATGGAAAACAAACAGTAGGCCTACTATGACATCTTAAAGCAGAACTTATTCCACTGAGTGAAAGAGATGGTGCTAGACACCCTGTATAGCTCTGTCCCTTTCCCTCAGCGGAATAAGTTCTGCTTTAAGATGTCATAGTAGGCCTACTGTTCATTAAATTCATTTTCTTTGAATCGAAGACGTCCATCAGTTTCTAAGAAAACTAAAAAAAGATTTTTGGCAAACCTGCTAACATATCTCCTTTACTGACCGTACAAGAGTAAAGTTTCTGAAAAGTTGCGAGAAACTTTCAATTCATTACGGTTATTTAACTTTGTGTTTTGTTGTTCACTTTCTTTGAAGTAAACTTTGTAAAATTAGTGTTTGTGGTTGAGTTTATTGAACTGAAGGGTTACCATGACATCTTATAGCAGTTCTTATTCCTGTGTGAGAAAGAGATGGTGCTAGACACCCTGTATAGCTCTGTCTCTTTCCCTCAGTGGAATAAGTTCTGCTTTAAGACGTCATGGTAGGGTAGCTGGTAAGTTTTGAGTTCTCGAATCTTTTGCATTTTATGTGGGAGTGAAGAATGAGTCGGTTTTCATCATCATCTGCCTAGCCTTTTCCCAACTATGTTGGGGTCGGCTTCCAGTCTAACCGGATGCAGCTAATATCAGTATTTTACATGGAGCGACTGCCTATCTGACCTCCACAACCCAAATAGTACTGGGTAATACGGTACCCCTTGGTAAGACTGGTTGTCAGACTTTCGGAACACTGACTACCTGTAACGACTGTCAAAGCTCTGCAAATGTCAGCCGAGACCAACGGCTTAACGTGCTTTCCGAGGCACGGAGGAAATTCGGTATGTAACGGGTCACCCATCCACAGACCAACCTAGGCAAGCGTGGCTTAACCTAAAGATCGACTCGAGCGGCTGCTGTTATTTAGCCACGAGCTCCTCCTGAATGAGTCGGTTTTTATACAGGTTCGAATTTAAATTGGCTAGCGATACCTTGCATACGTAGTGTTTTACCACTATCACTACGCCTGCAATTCTCGAAGGGTTAGACAGAAGTGTTTGTAATTGTACACCCACATTCCGGCAGTGTTTCATGCAATTTAACGTTTGACGACACGATTGACGCAGTGGCTGAGCGATCGACTTCTGCACTGCGTTTCGTGGGTTCGATTCCCGCACGGAACAAATATTTGTATGGCCTACAGATATTTGTTTCGAGTCTGGCTGTTTGTGTATGTGAGTTTAAATGTTTGTTAACGCACCCACGATACAGGAGAAATTCCTAGTGTGGTGTGGGACAGTTTTTTTTTTCTTAAATGGACGGGTCACAAATCAAGCCTCTGTGGCTGTTACTCAAAAATCCTGATGGCAAAACCCAATATCATTTTGCTAGGACCAGGAAATCGAACCTTAGCAGTCAAGTGACTGCTTCAAATATGATCAATACTTTTTTTCTGTCTTACTTTTGTTAATTTTGTATTTATTTAAAACTAGCTTTTACTCGCGGTTTCGCTCGCGTCCACCCCCATTTTAGGGAAGTGCGGGGGTGTCAGAAAGAGACAATTTAAAAAGTAGCTTTAAACAGCCAATGTCACTCTCCATCCTTAGAACTATTACCGCTTAAAAATCACGTCTAATCACGTCAATTCGTAGCTCCGTTGCGCCGTGAAACACGGACAAACCAACAGGCACAGAAATACACTTTCCCATTTATAATATTTGTATGGGACTGATCTATAAATTTATTTGAATTGCATTTTGGTATGAGCTTGTTTCAACAAACTTATTTTAAATTTGGTTTTTGCAATAGTAATTTTAGATAATTAGTTTCGTTTTCAATTCTGGATGATTTATATAATGTATCTATGATTATTTTGAATCCATTTCATTGATTATGTACCAGAGTTAAATGATTTTTAGTTTTTATATCTTTAAAAAGCTTGTAAGGCAACAAGCAACGAAAAAAAATCCTTCGAATTAATGAAGTTTCAGAACGTTGTTAACTCGTTTATTATTCGATGCAGAGCGCAAAGACTGCTCTATATAGCTTCTGAACGAAAATTGAAAAAAGTTCAAATTACTTTTTATATCCCTGGCATATTGATGCGTTCCGTTTAATTGGAGATGTTTTTTTTTTAATGAAAGTTTCGTTTTAACTTTTAAATTTTAATGTGTGTATGTTTATTCAGCTATCTAAAAAGAAGTTAATAATAATAGTCGGTCTTTAGATCCATAACATAATGAGTTTCCTCCGTGACTCATAAACTACGTTAAACCCTTGGTCCCGCCTGCCGGGGTTGATGGTTGTACGAAAGAGATACCGCGGCCCCGGAACATTAATTTATGACGGGCCTGTTGGTCTAGTGGTTAGTGGCCCTGACTGTTGAGCCGGAGGTCGTGGGTTCGATTCACACCCAGGACAAACTTTGTGTGATGAGCATGACTGTTTGTTCTGTGTGGGTGTGATTTATCTATAATATGTATGTATTTATAAATTATATAAGTATGTATATCAGTTGCCTGGTTACCATAACACAAGCTCTGCTTAGCTTGGGATCAGATAGCCGTGTGTGAGCTGTCCCAAGATATTTATTATTATTTTATTAAGGGCAATAGAGGGATCATGGGTGGGTTTTAGTCAGTACAAGTTTGACACTCGCCCCGCTCTGCCCAAAGAAAAATAACCCTTGACCCCGGCTGTCAGTTATAGATCCTTGATCGTCGTAATAGTGGCTGGAAAGTCTGACTCCATAACTAGTTGTTATAGGATTAGCATTAGCAGGTTAAAATTATAGTGACTAAAACCCACACATGGTCCTTTTTTTACCCTTTACGTTCGGGGGATGCGGAATCTTAACACGTTCGCTGCATTACGAGATCTATCAGATCTCTTGCAGGACTTTTCTATTGTGCGTTGAATAAAATCGTGTTGTTTCACTCCTTGCGGGAGGATCTAAAAAAAATCTAAAAGTAATTGTAAAGTTCTTTATGTATGAATAAGACAAATATACATATTTGCTTTCTACTTAAAACTGAATTTAAAGACATTAAAAAATAAATTAGAGATGGATTAGGTCCTTAACGCACAGTACTATAATTATTTTCATTTCTTGCGTTAGGAGATATGTCAATACTCGTGGAATCATAGTCCTCGTAGACGCAAGAGAGGAAGAGAGGGCGGCGCGGGCGCTCCGTGACTCGTGTTAGTGTTGTCCTAGCATCGACGTGCGCGCGACCTGCGCGCACGTTTTGGAAATAACACTCGCGTATATACGTCGTGTACGTGTTGATTACTTTTTATTAACAATGAGTGATTATAGAAGAAAAAAGTGTAGAAAATCTATTTGTTTTGGTGAGGTTGCCAACGAAAAATCAACACCGGATTATAACGCTACATCGTCTAGTAAAATATTTTTTTTGGATAATATTCAAATTTGCCCCCCATTGGCTAATAATGACAGTGATTCAGATTTTGTTTGATTGAATTTTTTATTTATTTATTTTTTTATTAAAGACAATTCCCCGCACAAAGAATTAATCCTGTTTTTGTTTTATATTGATTTGTTGTGATTGATTATATTGAAATAAGAATTGAATATAAAAATTTAATAAAACTTTTTCAATCGACAACTGAGATATTATTTTATTCCCATCACTACTTACTACACATATTGAACTATCTTCGGTTGCGGTACGAGATACAATCGATACCTAATTTTTTATTGGTATTTGTAGTTTATTCAAATATCATAACTGCGTGCGAACCTAGCAAAATATAGAGCAATAGGTCTTTCACCCACATAAACTTTAAAATATATGTCATTGGTTTTCTCGAAGATATAAGTTATTTTCAAAACTGTATTTTTAGGAGACTGATTTAGGTCTCAAACGCACCAAAGGGCAGATTAGTTTCGAGATCTTTTAGGTCTCCAAAGCACCAGCTGAAAGTTCTTTGAAAATGATGGCGCAGTGAACGTGTTAATCAAATAAACTGCAACCCTAGCAGGCAGTAACCCTGCCAGGCCCCTCAGCTTTGCTGACATCTCTTTGAGGAGCGCATGGAAAACGAACGCGCCATCGAGATGGTCTGTCGTCACTAAACAGACGGACTTTGTAATAGAATGCGAGTGTAAGTTATGAATTGCTATCAACCGCCCGGAAAAACAAGACCCAAGCGGGAAATCCCTCAATGTGGAAACTGTCTTCAATACGGACATACAAAAACTTACTGTAGGAGAAGCCCAAAATGCATTAAGTGCGCTGGCGATCATTTGACAGCGGACTGCCTACGAAAAACTAGATCCGAAAGCGTTAAGTGCGTGCTGTGCGAAGGCAACCATCCAGCAAATTATAAAGGCTGCAAAGTATACAGAGAACTACAAAAAATAAAATTCCCACCAGCACCCACAAAGGTTCAGACATACAGACAATCATATTATGATAGGTCAAAACAATTACATGGCCCATCAACAACTGGAACAACGTATGCCGAAATAGTGCAAAACAAAATACCACCGCGAGCCAATGAACCTGACAATAAAACTAATAGTGACCAGAACTCTAACATAAAAGAATTAATGATAACGATGAGACAAATGATGGAACAATTAACAGCAATCACTAACCTAATCCTGAATCTCACGACCAAATTAACTGCACACTGGACTCCATAAAAATGGTGCTCTGGAACGCCAATGGGCTGTCACAACATACCCTCGAGGTTAATAAATATATGACTTTAAACAACATTGACATTATGTTAATCTCGGAAACACATTTTACAAGTAAAAGCTATTTTAACATACCAGGATACAAATTCTATCACACCACGCACCCTGACGGAAAAGGCCACGGAGGAAGTGCAGTTCTGATTAAGAACAACGTAAGACATCACTTAGCTCACAGCTATTGTTCTGAAAAAATTCAGGCTACAAACATTGTGATAGAGGACTGGTTGGGACATGTCACAGTATCAGCTATATATAGCCCTCCCAAGCATGTCATAAAGCAAGAGGAATACGAAAAATATCTTAAAACCTTGGGACGGCGGTTTGTGTCTGGCGGTGACTTTAATGCCAAGCACACATTCTGGGGTTCTCGGACTATAAATTCAAAAGGCCGACAGCTAATCTTAGCGATAAATAAACTCCAACTGGGCGTTATCTCAACAGGTGAACCAACATACTGGCCCACTGATCGAAATAGGAAGCCAGATCTTATTGACTTTTGCGTCATCAAAGGTATTAGCAACACAGACTTCAGTTGCAACTCTAGTACCGACCTGTCCTCTGACCATTCTCCTGTGGAAGTATTATTGAGTCGAAGAATTCTGCAAAAAGAAAGACCTTGCCGACTACATACCCGTAGAACTAACTGGGAATACTTTCGCGAGTTAATAACTAACTCTCTTGATGTCAAAATGCCATTACAAAAGGATGACGATATTATAAGCGCAGTTGAACATTTTAACAACACAGTCCAACAAGCTGCATGGAAAGCCACGCCTCCACCAAAGCCCATAAATAGAGATGGACTCCAAAGCTCACCATCTATCAGAAAGCTACTAGTTGAAAAGCGTAAAGCTAGAAAGAGATGGCAAACCACTCGATACCCAGGGGACAAAACAACATTCAATAGACTAGCTGCACAACTCAAGCAACTATTGAGCGATGATAGAAACCAGAATATCGCAACATACCTGCAAAATCTGGACGCTAAACCTTCTACTGACTACTCATTGTGGAAAGCGACAAAAGCCTTCAAACGCCCAATAACTTACCAACCACCTCTGCTCAAAGCAGATAATTCATGGGCTAGGAATGATGTGGAGAAAGCCAATGTGTTCATGGAACATCTGCAAGAAGTCTTCCAACCAAACCCCAATATTGGCTCTACAAAGGCGGAAATGGTTGTAGAACTGCTGAACCAGACGCACCAACTAGAGTTGCCCATTCAAAAACTTAGCAAAGCAGAAATCAAATCTGCAATTAGAAAATTGAATGTAGGTAAAGCCCCTGGATACGATCTAATTACATCAACCATTCTTAAAGAGCTACCAGAGCAGGGCGTAACATTCTTGACGCAATTATATAATGCTATCCTTCGAAAGGAATATGTACCTCCACAATGGAAAGTAGCTAAAATCATTATGATCCCGAAACCAGGCAAAAGCCCAGAAGATGCCAAATCCTATCGGCCAATTAGCCTACTCCCAATTGCGTCCAAAGTTATGGAGACATTGATCCTCGTAAGGTTAAATCCAATCATCAAGGAAAACAACCTAATACCCGACCACCAGTTTGGATTCAGGGAAAAGCACGGTACAATCGAGCAAATTCATAGACTCGTTAATGGTATAGCAAAATCATTTGAACAGAAAGAATACTGCACAGCTTCCTTCCTTGACATATCACAAGCTTTTGACAGAGTTTGGCACGATGGACTTCTGTACAAAATTAAAAAGACACTACCTACCAACTTTTACAGTCTAATAAGATCCTACTTACTTGGCAGACACTTCTTCGTCAGTCACGGTGAAGCAAATACAGAACTTAAAGAAATTCAAGCTGGAGTGCCGCAGGGTAGTGTAATGGGACCTACTCTGTATCTTCTTTACACCGCGGACTTGCCGATATCTGACGATGTTGTCATGGGCACTTTTGCTGACGACACAGCTATCATGGCATCAGATGACTCACCAATTCAAGCTTCTCACAAACTACAGAACAGCCTGGATAAGATCACAACATGGCTAAAAGACTGGCGCATCAAAGCTAATGAAACAAAATCACTTCAGGTAACATTTACAACCCGACGACAGACTTGTCCCCCAGTTACCTTGAATGCCGTCCAGCTTCCACAATCTGACGAAGCAAAATATCTCGGAATGTATCTAGACCGACGCCTAACATGGAGAAAGCACATTTTTACCAAACGCCTAGCAATGGGACAACAAGTGCGTAAGATGTATTGGTTGATAAACAGAAATAGCCAGCTCTCAATGGAAAATAAACTTTTGTTATATAAGAGTATAATAAAGCCAATATGGACATACGGAATACAACTATGGGGTACAGCTGCCAACTCTAACCTAGAAATTCTACAAAGGTTTCAATCGAAAATGCTAAGGCTGATAGTAGACGCACCATGGTATGTCACTAACGAAAGACTTCACCGAGAGCTTGGCATCATAACCGTAAAAGAAGAAATAAAGGAGAGAGTCACAAAATATAAAGACAGACTGCAACTGCACCCTAACATATTGACACACCACCTTATGGACGACACACTTTCAAGTACTAGGAGACTAAAGAAGAGAACTCCTCAAGATTTAATGTACACTATTTAAGAGGGCATGTCACTGGACCTGTACCTCACACGCCATACATCATTACATACGTATTGCTGAATGTCTCCGAGACAGATTGCAATAGCAAGATACAGAAAAAAAAAAAAAAAAAAAAAAAAAGTTATGAATTGCTATCAACCGCCCGGAAAAACAAAGTATTGATTTGTAAAGTCGTACATAACTTATCTTGTTACAGAAAACTTTAAAGGGAGTCGTTTGTCTTGGTATGGACATGTGATGAGGAGGGCCGAAGCACATGTGACTAATAGAGTGATGGATCTGAATGTTGATGGACGGAGAGCGAGAGGAAGGCCAAAGAAAAGATGGATGGATTGTGTAAGGAATGATATGAAGAAGAAAGGAGTAAATGATGCCGTGTCGTTTCATAGGGGAGAATGGAAGAAGAAATCGTGTTGCGCTGACCCCAAATAGAATGGAGCAAGGGCAGGAAAATGATGATGATATAACTTACCTATGTGTAAGATTTTCTATGACGCACTTGGAGCAGGCTGTGTTTCTACAGATAGAGCATGTTCGGAGTGGCGAGAGGAGTCGGGATGCCTCGCCACATAGCAGGCAGGTCCGCGGGGCAGGGCCTTGTGCTGAGCGACGCATTCCTGGATAAGATAAAAACAAAGTAATTTTAAATTTTCGAACTCATTTCGCAAGGAGCTCATGGATAATTAAAAACAGCCGCTTATATCAATCTTCAGTTTTTTTTCTTTCAAAACCATTGCCCCACACTATGAATATCTCCTGTATCGTGGGTACGTTTACAAACATTTAAACTCACATACACAAATAGCCAGACCCGGAACCAACAAATATTTCTGTAGGCCATACAAATTTTTGTTCCGTACGGAATAGAACCAGCGACACGCAGCGAAGCAGTCGATCGTTCAACCACTGCGCTAAACATGTCGTCAAATAAAATAAATAATTTTATTTTTTTACTAGCTTTCGCCCGCGACTTCGTCAGCGTGGCTTAGTTATTTTGGGCTAACGCTTACTTTAGCCCGCGCGATGATCGAAAAAAAAATATCTTTCTCTCTCTTTTCTCACATTTTTTTCCCAGCTGTCTCTGTACCGAAATTTATCAAAATTGGTACAGCCATTTAAGAATGAAGACGAACAAACCAGCTCACTTTCACTTTTATAACATTAGTAAGGATTCATTTTTCTTAATGAAATAAAGAAAGAAAATATGTTTATTTGGCACTTGCCACAAGTACACACAAATTTATTTCCAAAACTTAAATCTTAACACTAGAAAAATAAAACTTTATATCTTCATACAAAAAAAAACAAAGCTATAAACATTGTATGTGACAATTACCGACAACGCTAAATAGGCCCAAAATATTGCAATCTTACTCTAGTAGAACTGCCTGTTCCTCTACCAGAAAATCTTTTGAAAATATGTTAAAAATAATTATCTCCAAAGGGTTAATGTGGAGCCTTAGGTACAAATATAGAACCAGTGTGTGGAATTTTAGTCTACCTTAAAGGTTAATAAGTTAATTATGGTCCTCATTATTATATTGGGACTGCCTCGTTGGCCGAGTGGTAAGCAAGCGGGCTGCCAAGTAAGAGTTTTAAGCTGCCAAGTAAAAAACTAACTTGTAAAAGATTGTTTTTAAATCGGACGTCCCTGTAAAAAGTCAAGCGTGGTCATACATAAAAAAATACACATGTCGAATTGAGAACCTCTTTTTTTTCGTCGGTAAAAAATCTTAAAGCTTTGACCCTCAATGTCTAAAACTAGGAGGTTCCCAGATCAGATCTATTAAAAAAACTTGCAACAGTGGGAACAAAAACTGCTTTTCGGCTTTGTTAGGGGTACTTTTACACTATAGTGAACGAATATTTAATTTGCAGTAGTAATAAGAATCTCGGTTAGGCACGCCTCGGCCGTAGAGCGCTACGTCACGCTACGACCCGCTACGTCATGCAATGCTACGCAGCTCCAGCTACGGCGTAGCTCGTAATCTATCTGAGAAAATTAGACATCTAGTCCAGGGTCGATAATTTTTAAAACCAAAAAAAATCATAATAGGATGAAACCCATTAGAAAAGGAGGGAAATATGATAAAAATGAAAGGAAAAATAATTTACGGGCGATCTGAGGTTGGGAAGGGGATGGGGGTGAGTTTTTAAGGGTAAAAAACGGTTTTTCTCGATTTCCGGCAAAACTAAAAGTCCTATCGAAAAAAGTCAAATGGAAAATTTGTAGTTAATAAAAAGATCTAAAACTTTTGCATTTACACTTTTTTCACATAGCCTCAAAATTTATGTGAAAAATTCAAAAAACCAAGTTTTTGGGTTTTTATTTTTATCTTTTACAAAAAAAATTTTTTTTTAACGAAATTTTGTGAAAACTTACCTTTTTATGTCCCAAATACGCTGTAATTTATTTGATTAAAAATATTAATTTTTTCACCTTATTTTGAATTAATATCGAAAAAACACCCTAATTTCCAATCGAAAATTCACCCGTCAAAATATCAGCTTTTTTCAAAAAGTTGGTAAGGTTTCTGTTCGTTGAAATCTCTACTTTCCGATGGTGAAAAAAAAAATATATGTTACTATGGTAAATCTTCTCAGAAAACGCAAAAATTAAAAAAAAAACTTGAATTGGAATTTTTTTTTTTAATTATTATAAATAATTTTGAGCTATTTATTAAAATTAAGACTTTAATTACTCGAAAAACGTTAGATTACATGTGACGTTGATAACAAAAAAAATGCAAATAAAAATATACTACTATAATTAAGAAACAAATAAGTTAATTAAATTAATATTTAATAAGACATCTACAATATTTGGAGAGAGTTGTCTAATTTTCTTTAAATTATATGCGTAGATGCTTATTTATAACTATTTTGAGATAAATTATATATATACCTGAGTAGATATACCTGAGTGACCTACGAAAAATTGTAGCCCATCAAAAGGTATTTCGTGGAGAAGTGGGGAAGGGGCTAGGCGGGTCTGGGTCTTACTACATACATACCTACTATTATATACTATATATTTCGTAGCAGCTGTTACAACCGCTAGCCTAACCAGTATTCGAAATACAGTAAAGTATACAACATCGTTTATAAAAATACACATGCACGCTGAGTTTCTTGAAGATAATTGTGACAAGTTTACTTAAAAAAACAATAAAACTTTTCGAATCTGCATAGGAAGGTAAATACTATCTCTATTTTTATCTGTTTCAATCAACTCAACCATAAAAATCGTAATATTTTCTTTGAAAAATAGTATGCTTTACTTAACATAACCTAAAGATTGAAATTAAATGATATTTTAGTACAAGATAAAAAAATAATTATCTCCTTAATTTTGCACAAACAAATTTAGTTAATCCCATGAAAAAAAAAAAAATTCAAAATCTATAAAATATATATTTTGATGAATCTGTTTCTATCATTTGCAATAAGGCAGATGATAAGCAAGTGTATGCAATAAAAAAAGCATGGGATTAACTAAATTTGTTTGTGCAAAATTAAGGAGATAATTATTTTTTTATCTTGTACTAAAATATCATTTAATTTCAATCTTTAGGTTATGTTAAGTAAAGCATACTATTTTTCAAAGAAAATATTACGATTTTTATGGTTGAGTTGATTGATACAGATAAAAATAGAGATAGTATTTACCTTCCTATGCAGATTCGAAAAGTTTTATTGTTTTTTTAAGTAAACTTGTCACAATTATCTTCAAGAAACTCAGCGTGCATGTGTATTTTTATAAACGATGTTGTATACTTTACTGTATTTCGAATACTGGTTAGGCTAGCGGTTGTAACAGCTGCTACGAAATATATAGTATATAATAGTAGGTATGTATGTAGTAAGACCCAGACCCGCCTAGCCCCTTCCCCACTTCTCCACGAAATACCTTTTGATGGGCTACAATTTTTCGTAGGTCACTCAGGTATATCTACTCAGGTATATATATAATTTATCTCAAAATAGTTATAAATAAGCATCTACGCATATAATTTAAAGAAAATTAGACAACTCTCTCCAAATATTGTAGATGTCTTATTAAATATTAATTTAATTAACTTATTTGTTTCTTAATTATAGTAGTATATTTTTATTTGCATTTTTTTTGTTATCAACGTCACATGTAATCTAACGTTTTTCGAGTAATTAAAGTCTTAATTTTAATAAATAGCTCAAAATTATTTATAATAATTAAAAAAAAAATTTCGAATTCAAGTTTTTTTTTAATTTTTGCGTTTTCTGAGAAAATTTACCATAGTAACATATATTTTTTTTCACCATCGGAAAGTAGAGATTTCAACGAACAGAAACCTTACCAACTTTTTGAAAAAAGCTGATATTTTGACGGGTGAATTTTCGATTGAAAATTAGGGTGTTTTTTCGATATTAATTCAAAATAAGGTGAAAAAATAAATATTTTTAATCAAATAAATTACAGCGTATTTGGGACATAAAAAGGTAAGTTTTCACAAAATTTCGTTAAAAAAATTTTTTTTTTGTAAAAGATAAAAATAAAAAACCAAAAACTTGGTTTTTTGAATTTTTCACATAAATTTTGAGGTTATGTGAAAAAAGTGTAAATACAAAAGTTTTAGATCTTTTTATTATCTACAACTTTTCCATTTGACTTTTTTCGATAGGACTTTTAGTTTTGCCGGAAATCGAGAAAAACCGTTTTTTACCCTTAAAAACTCACCCCCATCCCCTTCCCAACCTCAGATCGCCCGTAAATTATTTTTCCTTTCATTTTTATCATATTTCCCTGCTTTTCTAATGGGTTTCATTCTATTATAATTTTTTTTTCACTTTTCATTATTTTTAAAGGCTTCTACCCTGGTCTAATCGTTTTTTTTGGTATTTTAAATCATCATCATTTTCCTGCCCTTGTCCCATTCTATTTGGGGTCGTCGCAACACGTTTTCTTCTTTCATTCTCCCCTGTCAGACGTCACAGCATCAT
Source organism: Ochropleura leucogaster (assembly GCA_958449745.1). Classification (NCBI taxonomy): domain Eukaryota; kingdom Metazoa; phylum Arthropoda; class Insecta; order Lepidoptera; family Noctuidae; genus Ochropleura; species Ochropleura leucogaster. The sequence goes on along the minus strand of OY288220.1, from coordinate 2,109,250 downwards.
TTACTCCGTTCTCCTTCATATCATTCCTTACACTACACTTACATAACAAATTGTTTGAGCAAAAATTTGCGTACGAAAATAAGCTAAAGCTACTTTAGTAATTATTTGGGACCCCTTCGGGAGTATACTTTTTTATTATATAAATAATTTTGAAAATCGGCTCACAATTTACGGAAATCACGTAACAAACATACAAACAAATACAATCGGATTGAGAACCTCCTCCTTTGAAGTCGGTTAAAAATAATACGCTGGAAAGTTTCAACGTATTTTCTAAGATAAAACTAAAAAAATACATATTTATTGAAAAATTTAGTAATAAAGGTTTGAACCGAACCTCATTCATGAATTAGTAATTAATTGTGCTTTTAATTTGCAGCAATCTTAAAATCGTAGTATTTTTTATTTCTTAAAATAGGTTGCGTTATATTTGCTGCAACTGGAAAAGTCTGTTAAAATCAAAGTGAATCAAATCTTAATCACCGTTTCCATAAGGTTGATGTTGGCTCGATGCAGTAATAAAGTAACTGACGGCACGATTGGCGCAGTGGCTGAGCGATTAACTGCTGCGCTGCGTGTCGCGGGTTCGATTCCCGCACGAAACAAATATAGTGTATGGCTTACAGATAGTTGTTTCGGGTCTGGCTGTTTGTGTATGCGAGTTTAAATGTTGTAAACGCACCCACGTTACAGGAGACAACGAAAAAAGTGGAAGCTGTAATTGTGAGAACTAGTCTGCCTCCTTACCTTCGAGCCTGGCCACCAGCCTCCCGACCCTCTTGGCCTCCACTTCATCTATCTGCTCCGCTCTCTTCACGACGGCTGCAATGGCCTCCCTCTCGCTCGTGGTCAGTGGTGGTTCGCTCCGGGCTGCGCTCCATCCTGTACGTAACCTAAGAGACAAGAGATATACTTTTAAACATTATAACCGATTTTTGACAGTCATTTTCTGAAATGTAGTTTGTAAAAACGTCTTTATTTAATAGAACTAAACTATGTTATAAATTAACACATTGTACTGACGTGTGTTCACATAATTTCTATTTTATTTCTATATGTACCTACGTGTTGACTTGTAATTGGCTTTCTGTTTCTATGCTTTCTTTTTTTTATGTTATTTTTTTATATAGCTAGCTGTAAGTCTTCCATAGTATATTAAATAAATTAAATTAAATTATTTCTAGTACTTATTGATATCATATTCTAATATTGTGAAATCCTTACTAATATTATAAAAGCGAAAGTGAGTTTGTTTGTTACCTCTTCACGCTTTAACGGCTAAACCGATTTTGATGAATTTTGGTACAGAGATGGTTGGTTTTATTAGAAAAAAGTGGCTCATATCCCACTTTTTGAGAGAACGAGGGAAAAGGGAAAACTTAGCGTTGCTATTACAAATCAATAAGGCGCTACCGAATTTAACGAGAGCGAAGCCGCGGGCAAAAGCTATTGTATAAAGAGTAGTTTTTAGGGTACCTCAAAAGGAACTAACAAAACCCTTATAGGATCACTTTGTTGTCTGTCTGTCTGTCTGTTAAGACCCTTCATCTCGGGAACACAAGGTCATCATCATCAGTATACTTTTTTCTCAGCTGTGTTGGGGTCGGCTTCCAGTCTAACCAGATGCAGGTGAATACCAGTATTTTACTTGGAGCGACTGCCTATCTGACCTCCAGAACCACATAACACAATAGTAGTGGGTTAGTTTGGTTAGTAGTCCCTGGGTAAGACTGGTTGTCAGACTTTTTGGGACACTGACTACCTATATCAACTGTAAAAAATCTACAAATAACAGCCGGGTCCAACAACTTTAACAAAAAAATTGCCAACAAACAACGCAATTCGGTAAATCTATACTAATATTATAAAGCTGAAGAGTTTGTTTGTTTGTTAGAACGCGCTAATCTCAGGGACTACTGGTTGGAATTGGAAAATTCTTTTAGTGTTGGATAGTCCATTTCTTGAGGAAGGCTATAGGCTATATAACATCACGCTACGACCAACAGGTGCTGAGCAGCGCGGGTGAAACCGTGGGGAACAGCTAGTATTAAATAACAGGAAAATGTGAAATTCTATTCCAATAACAACATATTATGTTTCATAAAACGCCATCCGAATTGACACGAATCTAAAATAAATAACAAAACCACCAGAAAAAGTTGCAAAATCAAACATGTTGCAGCACCAATTATCTGATAAGAGTCGTATCTATGACAAGCGCTTCATTACAAAAACTACACCTATAGTTAAGGAGATAAGATCGAAAGTTCCTTCACTGATACTATGGGTTGGTGACCTCAACTCTTAAATACAAAAGGTGCTTAATAGGTGAACATTATAACACCACGTCTGTGATCTCCGGAGATACGGGCAGAGTTATAGGTACGCCTGCTGGGGTTGCGGGTTGTTCGAAAGAGATACCGCGGCCCCGGAACATAAAGGGCAATGGAAGGAACATGGGTGGGTTTTACTCAGTATAAATCTGACACTCCCCCCCGCTCCGCCCAGAGCGGGGGAAGTTATTTGATGATTTCCCACCCCAAAAAAAGCGGCGTAGGTACTTACGTACGTACTGCAGCCCCGGAACCACAAAGGGCTAAAGGAACTCAAACTCAAAAGCATTTATTTTAATTAGACCATTACAGGCACTTTTGAATGTCAAGAACGAAATGTTGAAGCTACAGTCCTGGGGCCTTTTTTTTTTTTTTTTTTTTTTCGGGTGGGAAATCATCCAATGACTTCCCCCGCTCTGGGTGGAGCGGGGGGGCATGTCAGACTTGTACTGACTAAAACCCACCCATGTTTCTTCTATTGCCCTTTACGTTCCGAGGCCGCGGTATCTCTTTCGAACAACCCGCAACCCCGGCAGGCAGAGGCTCTGGCAAGCCCCTCTGCTTTGCTGACTCTCTTTGAGGCGCGCGTGAAACACGAACGCGCCGTCGACACGGCCTGTCGTCAATCGACGGACGGGCGGTGAACTTCCCATTGCTCACCGCCCACAGGCCCGCATCTACGGTGGCCGGAAGTCGTCTCGCGGCGCCCGGCGCCATGGGCGTCTCCCGCGGCGGCTGGGTTGGGCAGATGTTCTCTCCCTCAAACGCCCGGCCACCTCCTTCGCTAGCATTACTGCTTCGCAGAAGGTGGTGACCGCTTCCCATTCCCTCTCGCTCCGGACCATGGCCTGAACCAGGGCCGGACGCGAGAGATCGCCGCCGCCGATCGCCTCTACGAGGGCACGGCGGTGCTCCGCCCAAGCCGGGCAGATCGCCACTGTGTGCTCCACCGTGTAGTCCTGGGGCCTTAGTCTGCTATTACAATAGTGTCAGAATGGTCGATCACTGATCTCATAATAGTTGATTTTGACAAGTTTAGTATGTAGCAGATTACCAAACTTGTCAAAATTAACCATTATGCGATCAGTGATCGACCATTCTAACACTATAGTAATAGCAGACTAAGGCCCGTTACAAGGCATAATAACTTGTGGAATTATATACTACATATAACAAAATGGCTATCGCCTCTCTAGGAAAACATTTTAACTCACATACACAAACAGCCAGACCCGAAACAACTATTTATTTATATATGCACACACAAAATACATGACAGGATATTACATTAAGACAGATGAGCACAAAGGTACAGCTTATTTCATAGAAATTTCTTCCAGCAGACCTGCGAGAGGAAAGTTGGGTAAGATATGTAGACACAGTGTGTGGAAAAGATAAAACAGAAAATTAAAACAATAAACTTACATACAAATAATACACATATAAAAATAAATACTGAGATTATAATATATACCTAAAATATATAATTATGCAGAATATTACAGTAAAAAGGACAGGTAATGGCTCTTCGACTTGCTTTTTAAAAATAAATATAGTTTTAGAGCCTCGTATGTTAGGCGGAAGTGAGTTCCACAAACATGAACAGAGAAGGAGTAGGAGACTACCTAACTATCTTCAGGTCACACAAATATTTTTTCCGTGCGGGAATCGAACTCGCGACGCGCAGCGCAGCATTCGATCGCTGAACCACTGCGCCAACCGTGCCGTCAAACACTTTACATGGAGCCTATGTGACCTCCACAACCCAGCTAGTACCGGGTAACGGGATACCCCTTGAGGATTGGTTGTCAGACTCCCGTGTCATTACCTGTTAGTCAGACATTGTCATCATAGGTGCAAATAAACCAAAAACCGATTAACTTAATACTTTTTTATGTGATATCTGTAACATGAAACATGTGTCAGTACACGCCGGTGCAAAGTTATCGGGTCGCGGATTAGTGTATCTTGCGATCAACTGATCAATATTATGACATAAATAGCGAGGGGAACGCGCGCTCATGTAAGTTACACAAGGTGAAAACGGACCCTTCTATAGTACGGCCAACGAGAAGCGATACGAAAGGTCATTAACCTAAAGAACAACTGTGGCGTTAACAATCTAATATTTAGCTCTTTCCATCTTGTGCCTTTGTCGTAATGTCTCGTTCTCCGGGCAAAAACATGACAACGTTAAGACGGGTTCGCCAATATTCGGGCGGTCATTTTAGATGGGGTTTTAGCATGGGTTTTGTTTACATTTGGTATCGCTTCTCGTTGGCCGTGCTATAGAAGCTGATTAACACGAATGATGTAACCAAGGTTTTGTAACAATATTCTGATTTAAAAGAGTGTCCATGGAGTTTCTTGCCCATTCTTCTTCATAGAGATTTATTGTTGTCAATGTTTCGACAGTTCAAAAGTGCCTGTAACTGGCCTACTTGAAATAAATGATTTTGATTTTACTGTTAGCCAAGCATTAACAAGTTTTGTTTTTTTTTTTTAAACTTTGCCCCACATTAGGAATTTCTCTTGTATCATGGGTGTGTTTACAAAAATTTTAACTCGCATAAACAAACAGCCAGACCCGAAACAACTATTTGCAGGTCATACAAATATTTGTTGCGTGCGGGAATCGAACCCGTGACACGCAGCGCAGCAGTCAATCGCTCAGCACTGCGGCCACCGTGTCGTCAAATATGAATGGAAATTGTTGCTGTCGTATCGAAAGTGGGTCTATTTTTTTTTTGGAGTTTATTGGAGTTTACTCCTTAAGAATCGATTTTCATATTTAAGGCGCCCGGTATGAGAAAAATCCGAGGGGTAAAACCTACTAAAGTAACGAAAATGTGTCACGTTTTTGGTGCGCACCTTTAGTGCGCAACTTTCTTATTTGGCTGTGAGTGTATTAAGACGTACATATGGTATGCTGTATAGGCGACTATACCTATATACTATTTGTTATTCGGCTTGTTTGTTTCTATCAGTGTCGATGTATTTATATTGCTATTTTTTTCATTAATTTGTGAATTTACCCTTTCATATGATACTAGCTGTGCCCCGGCATGCGTTGCTATGCAATTTTCTACCTTTCTACCTACCCTACCTTTTCTTTACTATAAACCTCACGGAGCCCGAGACCTTTCCAACGAATGCAAAACCGTGGAAATCGGTTCGTGCGTTCTGGAGTTATAGCGTCAGGAAGGAAAACCCGACTTATTTTTATATAGTAGATTAATCTTTTTTCAGTTGAATAAACTCTTTTTGCGTATGGTTAGATACTCGTACTTAAGGAGTAAACTCCAGTCGTGCGTCGGAGCTGACACACACACTTTTTCGTATTTGGTTTTTATGTGGTCATAAAAACCGTTAAAATAAAATAATAATAATATAATATAAAATGTTGTAGTCAACATCCAACGACAATTCCTACTAACATTCGATTGTCTCTGTGACATAAAGATGAAAGTTCGGAAACTTCACAATAGTATTCCTGTAGTTACACCAACAATACTCCTTTGAAGCTGACTCAATAATGATTCTCGGTAGAAATGGATGATAATATCAAATGGGTTGGAAATGTTGATATTGCACTTTCCTAGAAACTGTAGGGCTACTATGACATCTTATAGCAATTCTTCTTCCACTGAGTGAAAGAGATGGTGCTAGACGCCCTGTATAGCTCTGTCTCTTTCCCTCAGCGGAATAAGAATTGCTTTAAGAGGTCATAGTAGGGCTACTGTTCCGCCATCGATGAATAATTAAGTTTGCCAAGTTAATGTTAATAATGAAAAGTGTACGAATACTCAAAAAAATTGGTATGAAAAAAATTTACGTATGCGTATCGTCGTATATTTTTTCTTAACCTTATTTTGAGGACTTCAAATTATAATAACATTGCGTTATTTCATGATGTTTTTGATTTGATTTGATTGTGTTGCTAAATATGGGATGTTAGTACCTGAATATTAAACGAATTTAATTTTTTCTATTATTAGCTTTGACCCGCGGCTTTTTTTTCGGGTGGGAAATCATCTAATGACTTCGATATGAGTGTATGTCAGACTTGTACTGATTAAAACCCACCCGTGTTCCTTTTATTGCCCTTTACGTTCCGGGGCCGCGGTATCTCTTTAGAACAACCCGCAACCCCGGCAGGCAGAGGCTCTGGCAAGCCCCTCTGCTTTGCTGACATCTCTTTGAGGCGCGCGTGAAAAACGAACGCGCCGTCGACACGGCCTGTCGTGTATCGACGGACGATTCTTCTTATGCTGTTAGAAAAATCCGTCAGTTTACTGATGTAGAAACCGCGAGGCTAGTGTATTTTCATAGTATAATGTCATACGGTATTTTACTTTGGGGACGGGCTGCAGACATCGACTCGATTCTTATTCTGCAGAAAAGAGCCGTCAGAGCCATTATATAATTTACGTAAGCGAAATTCTTTAAAGGAACATTTTAAGGATATTAACATCATGACAGTATACTATATATACTTGTCAATATATTCATGAAAACATCATGTACGTCAGATTTTTTGTATCTATTTAGTAATAAAAGTGACAAACACAAGTGCTTAAAATAGAGACCAATTATTTCAGCCAGGTTTCAGGTTAGCTAAAGTAGACTTATCTTTCATGAAGTATTGTTTAAAATAAAATACGTCACCACACTACAGTTGAATGAGACAAAGTTTAAAAGCGAAAGTGATTTTATTTGTTTGTTACCTCTTCACGCCTTAATGGTTAAACTGATTTTGATGAATTTTGATACAGAGATAGTTGGGACTCGGGAGACGAACATAGGCAATTTTTTTTAAACTGTTTTAAGAGAGAAAGAGGGAAGAAAAGGGAAAACTTAGCATTGCTATTACAATAAATAAGGCGCAAAGGCAAAAACTACAGGTACCAGCAAATCAGGAAAGAGGAACTGTTTTACCCCGAATTTCATGAACGCCCGTTCATGAAATTCGGGGTAAAACAGTTCCTCTTTCCGTAGTTCTGTAGTTTTTGCCTTTGCGCCTTATTTATTGTAATAGCAATGCTAAGTTTTCCCTTTTCTTCTGTCAGTCGTGATATCTATTAATTAATTCTTGTTTTTGCTTTTACTCTGGACGCTCTTAATGTGCTCGCCTACACCGTTCTCACATATATGTATGTATTATCTCAACATGAATGATGTAACTATGATCTTGTCAAAATATTACGATTTAAAAGGAGTTTCTTGCCCATTCTTCTCCATAGAATCAACGATTCAGAATGGGCAACTACAGTACTTTCACAAGTTATTATGCCTTGTGACCGGGACTGTAGCTTCATTCTTTTGTAAGAGCCTGTAATGGTCTAATTGAATTAAATGAATTGAGTTTAAAAAAAAAATAAGTTACGTAAAGTGGCTCAAATTTACAAAATATGACCCGAAAGAATCTTTACATAACCGAATTGCCATAATTATTTCTTAGAAGTAAACACGATAAAGTCTTTGAGGAACCGACTCATACATTTCTGAGTGGTTACTTTGTAATACTTCAAATACAGTCAGAAAATAAACTTATTCAACTGAAATAGGTAGAATGGTATGTTTGTTTTTATTCGAATGGTAACTTACATTATTAAAAAAACATCACGACTGTAAATCTAGAAGGTTGTTTTTTTTTTTCGGGTGGGGAATCATCGTATGACTTCCCCCGCTCTGGGCGGAGCGGGGGGCATGTCAGACTTGTACTGACTAATCCCCACCCATGTTCCATCTATTGCCCTTTACGTTCCGGGGCCGCGGTATCTCTTTCGAAGAACCCGCAACCCTGGTAGGCGGAGGTTCTGGCAAGCCCCTCTGCTTTGCTGACATCTCTTTGAGGCGCGCGTGAAACACGAACGCGCCGTCGACACGGCCTGTCGTCAATTAGAGCTGCCCATTGCTCACCGTCCACAGCCCCGCATCTACGGTGGCCGGGAGTCGTCTCGCGGCGGCTGGGTTGGCTTGATGAATCTAGAAGGTTTAGGCAGAGTTGTACAGACGCCTGCAGGTCAAGCTACCCGAAACTGTCAGTTTTTCCCAATGAACCTTGAACTTAATACTTTAGACACAAAGTCGAAAATCTATTAAAGAAATCTGACAGATTGTAGTAGCTTGATGTGCAGTCCTACAGTGTATGACGGCACGGTTCGCGCAGTGGTTGAGAGATCGACTGCTGCGCTGCGTGTCGCTAGTTCGATATCCGCACGGACGGAACAAATATAAAGTCCTGCAAGATATCTGATAGATCTCGTAATGCAACGAAAGTGTTAAATGGTACTAGATTATCGAATTATCTTAAACTAACTTTTGCCCGCGGTTTCGCTCGCGTTAAATTCGGGGTAACACAGTTCCTCTTTCTATAGTTTTTGGCCTTGCGCTATATGAATTGTAATAGCAATGCTAAGTTTTCCCTTTTTTCCCCCTTTCTCCCTCATATCTCAATTTTTTTTTTAAATTAGCCTATTTCCGTCTCCAGGTTCTCAACTATCTCTGTACCAAAATTCATCAAAATCGGTCTAGCCGTTTAGGCGTAAAGACGTTACAAACAAACAAAGTCAATTTCGTTTTTATAGTATAAGTAAGGATACCTATCAAACTGAGATCTGTTGTAATTAAATTAGTTATTTAATTTAAACTCCACTTTAGATCCTTCGCTTTACAAAAACAAACACCTAGCTTTTGCCCGCGGCTTCGCTCGCGTTAAATTCAAGGTAGCAGGGCTCCTCTTTCCTGATTTGCAGGTATTTTTCTTTGGCAACAGAGTGTGTGAACCGATTTTTAGCTTCCTACTTTGAAAACTGCGAAAAGCCCCATATAAAATTTCACCCAATTTAAGGGGTTGGTGGGGTCAGACTACTGCACGATGTTTTTGTTAGTAACAAATAGTCCGCATACTATTATTTTGCTTTCTACCTTGAAAATTTATTGCTCCATACAAACTTCAACACCCCATTTTAGGAAAGTGAGGGATTAGAAAGAGACGAAAAAAGTGTGTGCATCAGCTCCGACGCACGACTGGAGTTTACTCCTTAAGTACGAGTATCTAACCATACGCAAAAAGAGTTTATTCAACTGAAAAAAGATTAATATCATATGAAAGGGTAAATTCACAAATTAATGAAAAAAAAGCAATATAAATACATCGACACTGATAGAAACAAACAAGCCCAATAACATATAGTATATAGGTATAGTCGCCTATACAGCATACCATATGTACGTCTTAATACACTCACAGCCAAATTAGAAAGTTGCGCACTAAAGGTGCGCACCAAAAACGTGACACATTTTCGTTACTTTAGTAGGTTTTACCTCTCGGATTTTTCTCATACCGGGCGCCTTATATATGAAAATCGATTCTTAAGGAGTAAACTCCAAAAACCGTCTCTAGGGACAAACAAACTCACTTTCGCTTTTATCCTTACTAATATTATAAAAGCGAAAGTGAGTTTGTTTGTTTATTTGTTTGTTTGTTACCTCTTCACGCTTTAATGGCTAAACCGATTGTGGTGAATTTTGGTACATAGATAGTTGGGAACCAGGAGACGGACATAGGCTAAGTTTTAATTAAAAAAAGTGGGATGTGAGGGAGAAAGAGGGAAGAAAAGAGAAAACTTAGCGTTGCTATTACAAATCAATAAGGCGCAAGGAGAACTGTCTTACCCCAAATTTGACGCGATCGAAGCCGCGGGCGAAAGCTAGTAATATTATAGTAAGGATTCCTAAAGAACTGGCTAAGTGTGATTCGATCTCGCACACCAAGGTTTCCGTGCAAACTTGTGACATAAACAGCATTATGTTGTGCTCATAACTATGCAGAATTAGAGGGTTGATTTTTTCACAGGTCCAATTGACCACAGACTTATGTAGGTATATGGTTTCGGCAACTCGATACCTCTATGCGTTCGAGGCAGGAAGAAGAATGGAGATGGCATTGTTTTTTCAGCATTCTACCAAAGAAAAAGACGTGAGTTTTATTAATTTTTTGGGGATGGCAAATCATCAAATAACTTCTTCTGCTGTGGTCGGAGCGGAAGGAGTGTCAGATTTTTACTGACTAAAACCCATCCATGTTCCATCTTCTCCAGGGCCGGTATATCTTTCAAACTAATCCGCAACCTCGGTATGCGTGTGTGCGTTTTACCTTAATAAAGTTTAATTAAAATAAATCCCTGAATAATTCCAGAGATCTCACCAAAAATAAATTAAAGTCAGAATAGGATGATGAAGTAAGACATGACACTTTGCCAATATAGAAATGGGAATGACCTTACCAAACACGTGTAACGAAACCATAGCGCGATTCAGAAAAAGGCACAACGCCATCTATCGAAGACGAGGGTAAACTTTACCTGTACAATGTGGTACTATCGCAACTTTTTAAACCAAACTGACTGACGTTATTACTATAAGAAAACAGCCCAAACTACTGAAAATAATAATGACAAATGGGAACATTGGTTTAAAAATAAAATAGTAGCCCACAAGTATCAAAAACAAGGTCCAGCTCCCTACCATGACGTCAGAACTTATTCCACTGAGGGAAAGAGACAGAGCTATACAGGGTGTCTAGCACCATCTTTTTCTCACACTGGAATAAGAACTGCTTTAAGATGTCATAGTAATCCTTCTGATAGAGGACTGAATCTTTCTGAATCATGCGTTCTTCAGCCAGCTGGAACCACGGGTTCGAATTAAAAGAATATTTTTATGTTCGGTAGCCAAGAGCGAGTCAGACTCGCGAACCTAGGGTTCCGTACGAACTTGCGATATAAACAGCCATATCTTTTGACTGCGTAAACTTAGAGGGTTTATTTTTTCACATCACAAAGGGACAACAGACTTAAGTAAATAGTTTTAATTTCAACTCGATACCTCCACGCGTTCCCGAGATAAAGGCGCTTTATAGACAGACAGACGGACAACAAAGTGATCCAATAAGGGTTCCGTATTTTTCCTTTTGAGGGACGGAACTCTAGAAAGGGTTGTTTAGGCTATATAACATCACTAGTTTTTGCCCGCGGCTTCAATCGCATTAAATTTGGGGTAACACAGTTCCCCTTGCGCCTTATTGTTTTGTAATAGCAACGCTAAGTTTTCCCTTTTCTTCCCTCTTTCTCCCTCACATCCCGCTTTTTTCAAAAAAATATTAGCCTATGTCCGTCTCCCGGTTTCCAACTATCTCCCGGTTTCCAAAATTCATCGAAATCGGTTTAGCCATTAAAGCGTGAAGAGGTAACAAACAAACAAACTCACATTCGCTTTTATAATATTAAGTAAGGATAAGGATTCCACGTCCAATATAAGTTAAGCTGTGGGTAAAACATCTTCTATATCCTTACTAATATTAAAAAAGCGAAAGTGAGTTTGTTTGTTTGTAACCTCTTCACGCTTTAATGGCCAAACCGATTTTGATGAATTTTGGTACAGAGATAGTTGGCAACCAGGAGACGGACATAGGCTATTTTTTAATAATTGTGATGTGATGGAGAAAGAAGGAAGAAAAGGGAAAACTTAGCGTTGCTATTACAAATCAATAAGGCGCAAGGGGAACTGTGTTACCCCGAATTTGTGGGTAAAAGCTATAGTGCGAGTTATAAAAGTCACTCAAATTTCTGTCCGATGAAACGGGATAGTAAAAGAAAACCACACAGAATGATTGATTGAAGACCTGTCATGTTATGGCGAAAGGCAATTGAACTAATCGTTTCAGTGCGTCCTAACTTCTTGCCAAAGTGAGGTGGTAATCTACGAGATTGCTGAAGTGGCAAGACGGCAATGAACCTTAACCCTTAGAAAGAAAGACCTTGACTTCAAGCTTAACCCCCGAATACTGAAACGTCACTCAAAATTTAAGTCCCACTTAAGTTTAACAGAGACTCAGAAGTGACGTTTGACCATACAAAATCTAAAGTTTAAGAGCTGCTCAAATGTTAAGCAGCCCTCACATTTTGAGTGACGTTTCAGTATTCGGGGGTAAGTCTTGTACAGACGCCAGAAGTTTAAGCTACCCGAAACTGTCAATTTTTCCCAATGAACCTTGAACCTAATACTTTAGAAATAAAGTTGAAAACCTTTCAAGGAAATCTGACAGATCGTAGTAGCTTGATGTGCAGGCGTTTGACCACCTGTATTGTAAAGCCAAAGGAGATGTTCGATTTTGGGCTAGGAATATGTACACCGCATAGATAAAAAGGAAAAAAAATATAGATTCTCATAAAAATACAATTAAATTAGTTAGAATAAAAGTACAGGTGTACTTAATCAATTATTTGAAAAGTATTTTAGTCAGATAACCCTTTTTTTAAGGTAGCCATGACAGTAGTTATGACGTTTGATTGACGACTTTGACAGTTCTAAGCAAAGAGTATAAAATTATAGAGGGTACTTCTAAGTTTCGTTTACGTTTACTTTGAATCATCGTGTTCGTGAATGTTGAGTTAGTTGTGTTTCGGAGTTTTTAACGATTGTTTTTGTTTTGCGAAGCAGTTTACTATTACGGACCTTGATTGATTGCTTCTCTGTTGACCCTGGTTTTGTTATATGATAGTTTCTGATTCGTCAGTGATTTGGATCCCGTCGTATGTAGTGTTTTTTTACAAAAACAAGTTCAGTTTCAGGTATGTATCCTGTTTTCTTTGTACAAATGTTATTTCTTTGCGATGTTTTCTTACCTTGTTCATTATTGTAACATTTTATCTCAAATTGTTCCAGTCTATTGACAATGGCGTGCGTAAGGCGCACCTCGGTAATAAATGAGAATGAACAATATTGCGCTAAACCATGTAATTAATCTAGCTGCAATAATAGGTATTACAAGATAAGCAGACGCAAACAAGTAGTATGCTCGGAATTCGTGTTTTGTTTTTCTCGCAGTTATAAATAAGGTGACACACAACACATCAATCAAATGTCATTGTCAAAATCACATTTAGCTTATTGCTGACCACCATATTTATTAGTAGTTGTGTTGCTCTCCTTGACCGAGTTAAATTGGATTTACATAAAAACGACGGCAAAATATAGGAAATTAACACAAAAAAACGTTAACTATACTGTATAGTGATATTTACATTAGGTGTACATAGAGCTGGCCCAAGCTCCATACATTTCTGGAACATCTCCTTTAATCCTACTTATATTATACTAGCTGTTCCTGGCGGTTTCACCACGGCTGCTCAGCACCTGTTTGTCGTAGCGTGATGTTATATAGCGTATAGCCTTCCTCAAGAAATGGACTATCCAACACTAAAAGAATTTTCCAATTCCAATCAGTAGTCCCTGAGATTAGCGCGTTCAAACAAACAAACGAACAAACAAACAAACAAACAAACTCTTCAGCTTTATAATATTAGTATAGATGAATGTTTGTATGGATGGATGTATGTATGACAAATGATGTTTATTTTGCAAGTAGGTTCTCACAAACACTTTTACACGTCTTTATTTTAAACTAGATGAGGCCAGTGTTTCGTTGCCGACTACTCTGAGAAGAAACAGCCGAAACAAACTCAGAGGTCATAGTCTCTTTTAAGGTCCAGACAAAAAATCTTGGTCAACTTACATGAGGACTATGCAGATTAGTGTCTGAAACGGTATTTTTAATAAAGCACCACACAAATTGAGTGGACCTGTCCAGTCAGTGCAAGCATTTGTCAGCTATCGTGTAGCTCGTATGGATATTTGTTACTGTTTCACGCAAAAACTACTGAATGGATTTTAATGAAACTTTACAATAATATAGCTTACATCAGAATAACACATAGGCTACAAATTCGTAAAGATATATTGTATACTAGCTTTCGCTCGCGTTAAATTCGGGATAAGACAGTTCCCCTTTCCTGATTTTGGTACCTGCCACTTGTAGTTTTTGCCCTAGCGACATATTTTCACCATTCCTTCATCAGCCCTGTCTTCAGCTTGCCGCATCCATCATCTGCCTGCAGTCTTTCTTAGATCGTCATCCCAAATGGTCGGAGGGCGTCCTACACTACGCGACATATTTATTGTAATAGAAATGCTAAGTTTTCCCTTTTATTCACTATTTCTCACTTTAAAAAAAATATTAGCCCATGTCCGTCTCCAGGGTCCCAACTATCTTTGTACCAAAATTCATGAAAATCAGTTTGAAGAGGTAACAAACTCACTTTCGCTCATATAATAATACTAGCTTTTGCCCGCGGCTTCGCCCGCGTTAAATTTGGGGTAATACAGTTCCCCTTGCGCCTTATTGATTTGTAATAGCAACGCTAAGTTTTCCCTTTTCTTCCCTCTTTCTCCCTCACATCCCACTTTTTTTTAATAAAAATTAGCCTATGTCCGTCTCCTGGTTCCCAACTATCTTTGTACCAAAATTCATCAAAATCGGTTAAGCCATTAAAGCGTGAAGAGGTAACAAACAAACTCACTTTCGCTTTTATAATATTAAGTAAGGATTAGTAAGGATTCTATCACCACGCAAGTGAAACCGCGGGGCGCACCTAGTTTGTTCCATATTTGTGTAGCGGTTTATGGAAAGCGAGAGAGTCTCCACTTTTCGAGAATGCTTTTTTAAAGAGTAACCATGGAGGTCCTTACTGGTTCTTCTCCATAGGAAACGTCGAGTATCAAAGTGAGAATTAAATTAAAGGATTACGTTAAAAACGACGACTTGTTTTACGGCACGTTTGGCGCAGTGGTTGAGCGATTGACTGCTGCGCTGCGTGTCGCGGGTTCTATCCCCGCACGGAACAAATATTTGTATGGCCTACAAATAGTTGTTTCTGGTCTGGCTGTTTGTGTATGTGAGTTGAGAAATACCTAGTGTGGGGCAAAGGCAAAGTTTCAAATAAAACGGTACCCTAGAAAGGCTTCTAAACGCAAGTCTGAATTTCTGAAAATAATTGTTCTATTGACTGAAAAGGGAAACGTTTTAACTTGAAGCCGTTGTATAGGTCCCTCTATTGTATACCTTGAGAAGTAAAAGCCGGTTGAAAAGTCACTTAAAATTTTATAAGTTTAAACTGTTTTAAAGACTAAAAGTATAATCCATTCTTTTTTCTTTCTTATATTTAAAAGTAGCTTCCGCCGGCGACTTCGTCCGCGTGGCATAGTTACTTTGGGTTAACGCTAACTATAATCCGCGTGATTATCGAAAAACAATTAGCTTTCTCTCCCTTTTTCTTTCCTCTTCTCCCCCTTTTCTCACTATTTTTCAAAAATCAAAAAATAGCCTATATGCTTCTCCAGGGTCCCAACTATCTCTGTACCAAAATTCATCAAAATCGGTTCGGCCATTTAGGCGTGAAGACGTAACAAACAAACTCACTTACGCTTTTATAATCTAATATATAAAATTCTCGTGTCACAGTTTTCGTTCCCATACTCCTCCGAAACGGCTGGACCGATTTAAACGAAATTTTGTGTACATATCGGGTAGTCTGAGAATCGGCCAACATATATTTTTCATACCCCTACCCATATAAGTGGGCAGCGGGTGAAACCGCTGGGCACAGCTAGTATTAAATAAGAATTTTTGGGTCACTGTTTTAGTTGTTATACACCTTTGAAACGGCTTGACCGATTTTCATGAATTTTTTATTTTTATTTATTTCTCAACAGATTTTGTGTATTTAAAACAATATTACTCGCCAAACTTGACGTTTGATGGCGAGATGCGCTCTTTTCATATAAATAAATACACGTAAACATTATACTACATGTTTTAACAAAATAAGTACTAAATGAGATTTTTTTTTAAATTAAATTAAAAGCTGTCAGTGTTATACGAGTAGTACCTAGGGTGTAGTAATACTAAGGGTGGCCCTCTCCAGTAAAGGAAATAAATAGCTCATTTATACAAGGAAAAAGAAAGAAATGTAAACATTAAACAGTAGCTTTTTTAAATTGTAGCATTCCGAACAGTTTATCAATGTGTGTATTGATGTTTTCGCTCCCGAGTCAAAGCGTGGGTCCAACGGAGCGCAGATTGTAATTACCCCTATAGCGAGAATTGAGATGTAATCGCTTGGCAATTAGTGTATGAGTTACATAGAAGATTGGCTGTATGGTCGGCTGAATTATTGAGTTAATTTAAACTATAAGCAATATAATATTACACTGTCACAAGGCTGCTAACTTGACTAAAATGGAAAAAAAAGTGTATGGAAAGTTAGATCATTGATAAATGATGTTTATTTTGCAAGTAGGTTTTCACAAACACTTTTACACGTCTTTTTTTTAAACTAGTTGCGGCCGGTGTTTCGTACCCGACTACTCTGAGAAGAAACAGCCGAAACAAACTTTCTTTTTAAGTCCAGACAAAAAAAATCTTGGTCAACTTACATGAGGACTATGCAGATTAGTGTCTGAAGTGGTCTTTTTAAGAAAGCACCACACAGATTGAGTGGACCTGTCCAGTCAGTGCAAGCATTTGTCAGTTATTGATTTTATTTATGAGGTCATAGTGTTTTGTTTATTTGATACATGTGCCTACCTATAAGTATTAGTGGTCCTTTTGTTCCACGTTGTATAACTGTGCTCCTTAAAATGTCAATACTTTCTTTCCAAACTTAGTTATAGTTTATGGTAATACTAGCTTTTGCACGCAGCTTCGCTCGCTTTAAATTTGGGGTAACACAATTCCCCTTTCCTGATCTGCAGGTACGTGCTTCTTGTAGTTTTTGCCCTTGCGCCTTTTTTATTGTAATAGCAAAGCTAAGTTTTCCATTTTCTTCCCTCTTTCTCCTTCGTTTCTCACTTTTTTTTAAACAAAAGTTAGCCGATGTCCGTCTCCAGGGTCCCAATTATCTCTGTACCAATATTCATCTAAATCGGTTTAGCCATTAAAGCGTGAAGAGGTAACAAACAAACAAACTCACTTTCAATTTGTATTAAAAAAAGTGGGATATGAGGGAGAACGAGGGAAGAAAAGGGAAAACTTAGCGTTGCTATTACAAATCAATCAGGCGCAAGAGCAAAAACTGCAGGTCTGCTTGGTGTGTAATACCGATTTTATCGCGAGCGAAGCCGCGGGCGAAAGCTAGTAATATTATAAAAGGAACGAAACACGAAAACGAAAGTGTGTTTGTTTGTTACGTCTTGAGTAGTCTTGACGCCTAATTGGCTAAACCAATTTTTCATGAAATATAATAGTATAGTAAACAATAAACAAAGATAGTTGGCACCCTGGAGACGGTCATAGGCTATTTAAAAAAAAAGATTGATATATGAGGGAGACAGAGGGAAGAAAAGGGAAAACTTAGCATTGCTATTATAATAAATAAGGTGCAACGGCAAAAACTACTGGTACCTGTAAACCAGGAAAGGGGAACTGTGTTATCCCAAATTTAACGCGAGCGAAACCGCGGGCAAAAGCTAGTAAGAAAATAATTTTCTTTGACTTTAAGTCCTTGTTTGCAAATAACTGCAGTAACTTGGAAACTAGGTTACCTGTTTAAAGAGGTATTTCTGTACTTACATATATGCATGCACCTTTATGCAGGAGTATTGTAGTAATATTGGAAATTACCAACACAATGGTGGGGTTACGCGACTGTGGGCATATGGGCACGTTTAGTTGCAAATGTGCGGTGATCGTATAGGAATATGATACTAAATGCTAGCGGCGTCGTCTGCATGGGCTTTTGATGAGATAGGATACGGTTTATCATCATCATCTGCCTAGCCTTTCCCAAACTATGTTGGGGTCGGCTTCCAGTCTAAGCAGCTAAATTCCAGTATTTCACATGGAGCGACTTTCTATCGAACCCCTACAAACCAGTTAAAGTTAATAATACGATACCCCTTGGTAAGACTGGTTGCCAGACTTTCGGGACACTGACTACCTGTTACGACTGTCAAAGATCTACTAATATCAGCCGGGACCAACAGCTTAGCAGGCTTTCCGAGGCACGGAATAAATTTTGTATGTAATGGGTTGTCACCCATCCACAGACCAACCTAGGCAAGCGGCGCTTAACCTAAAGATCAAACCGACCGGCTGCTATTATTACAATAATGATTAAATCGACGAGAACGTAACCATTTTCAAAAGCTAGTTATTAAGAATGAAACGTAAATAACAATAAATAAACAAAATAGTCTTTCACAAAAGTTATCAAATTAAATATTGGTCTTTTGGTTTTCAAATGCCAAGAATTTTGCGTACCATGGCCCCGCGGGAGATTAACATTCTTAACCTTTTCATAACCGTCATGTGGGCGTTTTCACAAACGCCTTTGTCAGTCCATTCAAGATAATATATATATTTTTTTATCAAAGATAGGGAATCCTGTAGATTTGCTGATGCGTGCTAATATTATAAAAGCGAAAGTGAGCTTGTTTGTTACGTCTCCACGCCTAAATGGCTAAACCGATTTTGATGAATTTTGGTACAGAGATAGTTGGGACCCTGGAGACGGACATAGGCTATTTTTTTGAAATTGTGAAATGAGGGAGAAAGAGGGAAGAAAAGAGAAAATTTTGCTATTACAATAAATAAGGCGATAAATAAGCAAAAACAACAGGAAGCAGGTACCTGCAAATCAGGAAAGGGGAACTGTGTTACCCCGAATTTAACGCGAGCGAAGCCGCTGGCAAAAGCTAGTAACTCTATAATTTATAAATAAAAACAAATTCTACGCTTTGTTGTTACGTTAACATAAAAAAATACTTCCCCCACTCTGGGCGGAGGCGGGAGGAGTGTGAGACCTGTAGTGACTAAAACTCATCCATGTTCCTTCTTTTTCGCAACCAGAGTAAAGCACCCTTAACGTAACTCACGTCGCAAGTAGCAACAGACGAGGTCGTGGACGCGGCCCATGCCTCGTGTCTGTCATTTAATACGTGCCTTGTATCAACCATGTTGTAACAGGATAATATTGAGGATAAAATTTGATACGAAGGAAATCATTTTGGATTTATTTGTTATAATACTATGGACGCTCTAAATGTTCTCGTTTTTCTACATCGTTCTCACCTTATGTATAATCTCAACATGATTGATGTATCCATGATTTTATAAAATATAGCTGTTCCTCACGGTTTCACCCACCTGTTGGTCGTAGCGTGATGTTATATAGCCTGTAGCCATCCTAAAGAAATGGACTATCCAACACTAAAAGAATTTTTCAATTCCAACCAGTAGTCCCTGAGATTAGCGCGTTCAAACAAACAAACTCTTCAGCTTTATAATATTATAAAGTATATAAAGTATAGATATAGATTATGATTTAAAAGAGTGTCCATGGAGTTTCTTGCCCATTCTTCTCCATAGAGATCTACGCTTTGGAATTGGCAACTACAGTATTTTCACAAGTTATTATGTCTTGTGACTGGGACTGTAGCAATCTTTTTTTATGTTCTTGTTTTTATGACATTCAAAAGTGCCTGTAATGGTCTAATTGAAATAAATGGTTTGAGTTTGATTAATATATAAATAAAAAATAAAATATCTTGGGACAACTCACACACGGCTATCTGATCCCAAGCTAAGCAGAGCTTGTGTTATGGTAACCAGACAACTGATATACATACTTAAATAATTTATTAATACATACATATTATAGATAAATCACACCTAGACACAGAACAAACAATCATGCTCATCACACAAAGGTTGTCCTGGGTGGGAATCGAACCCACGACCTCCGGCTCAGCAGTCAGGGCCAATAACCACTAGACCAACAGGCCCGTCAAAAAATATAGTACGTTTGAGGGTTCATTTTAGAACCTTCGAGACGAATAACGATGGGATGTTGTATTAACCGCAATGAAAGCAGCCGTTCACAGTAAACAGTTGGAGATAGGCTTCTAGGAGGTGCTCAAGGCTAAATAGTAGCAGCCACACCTGTCGATCTTCAGGAAGTCAGCTGTCTCGCACATGTTTACCGAGTAAGTTTTTTTTTAATCTTTGCCTTACAATAGGAATTTCTCTCGTATCGTGGTGCGTTGACAAACATTTAAATTCACATACGGAAATAGCCAGACTCGGAACAACTATCTGCAGGTCATTCAAATGTTGTATGCGTGTAGGGATCGAACCGGCGACGCCCAGCGCAGCAGTCGATCCTTGAGCCGCTGCACTAACTGTACCGTCAAAGGTATTGCAGTTTTGTAGCTTCGACCAGATTATGTTTCTTAAACAGACGAAAGATTTTATAAAACCGTTTTAGCGTCCAGCCTGTATCCTTTAACAATAAACTAAAAATGGCGTCTACTTTTATTTTTTAAGTTCCATACATTATAAACAAGTACTAAATAAGGCCGATCTTTAGGATAAGCCGCGCTTGCCTGGGTTGGTCGGTGGATGGGTGACCACCCGATACATACCGAGGTTCCTCCGTGCCTCGCAAAGCACGTTAAACTATTGATACCGGCTGTCATTTGTAGATCTCTGACAGTCGTTGGCTAAAGAAGGAATAATGTATTACCCCGTACTAACTGGGTGTTGAAGGTAGGCAGTCAGTCCATGTAAAATACTGATATTCAGCTGTATCCGGTTAGACTGGAAGCCGACCCCAACAAAGCTGGGAAAAGGCTAGGTAGACGATGATGACAACCGTATTTCCGTACTCGCGCGACGAAGTCGCGGGCAAAAGCTAGTAATAAATAAATGCATGAAACAAATGCCTGTATCAACTCCGAAACGTAAATCCAACAAGATATAACATCGTATTATATACCAAATCAGTAATATATAGACAGATATATTATTATAACCATCGACAAGCCAACAGAGCGTAGACCCGCTGACATATGACACGAAAAAAAAAAAGATTTATTGGAGAAAATAAATTACGACAAGACTTGAACGATATTGTGAAGAATGTTTATTGAATGCCAGCTTTTATTATGAAGTTAGATTGAGTGAAATATGATCGAGTTCATGTGTACTAAGGTTGTGATATGATTATCTATGAATTAGGTCTCAAGGGGAAACTTTCTAGGTTATTTACCTGGGTTACCTTTTAGTTACGGTCATTTTCAAAGTTTATTTTCCATTCGCTATCTTTGCAGCACGAAATTTTGCAATGCATAGGGGTCTGCTAGGGCCACCGTCTACCGGGGTTGCATGTTGTTCGAAAGAGTTACCGCCCGGACCATCAAGGGCAATAGAAGGAAGATGAGTGGGGTGGCCAGTAAAATTCTGACACTTTCCCCCACTCCGCTCGGAGCAGGGGAAGTTATAAATATAAAAAAACAGCACAAAATAATGAGTGTGTGATTTTAAAACCCCAAACCATAATCTAACTCTTTAAAAGTTTTTTTCCAGCCATCTTTTTTGCACGATGATACTTAGTTTCATGTCCAGAATGCTTTTCACAGAGTGTAAAAGGACCCACTCTCTACCGTCCGACAACATAAATCATT
Organism: Ochropleura leucogaster; assembly: GCA_958449745.1. Lineage (NCBI taxonomy): Eukaryota > Metazoa > Arthropoda > Insecta > Lepidoptera > Noctuidae > Ochropleura > Ochropleura leucogaster. The sequence goes on along the minus strand of OY288220.1, from coordinate 2,087,549 downwards.
TACCGTAATCAGACCTCGGCGATAACCGTCAGGCTATCGATATGTGGCCAACGTTGGGTCCCATCTTGGTGCTTCCCTTGGACGCAAAGAATATCGAAGCTAGTTCTGCGGTAGACATTGGAAAGAATTTTTGTTTGGTCATGTAAGAACAAAGCTGATTCTAGAAATGGACTTTGGATTGGTATCGTGGTGAAAGGATTAGCTAGTTGGCGTGGGGACTCGCAGATTGCCTAAGGTGTTCAGGACCTATAGTGGCGAGGAGGCTCCTTTCCATTTCCTAATGAACGGTGTTGTTGATAAAGAAGACATTGTAAGTGTTACGCTACGCAATACCTCACTGGTAACTTCGAAACATAGTTTTGCCCGAAGACAGGGGTTCTCAATGTGCTGTGGTGCGATATTTCAAAACGTTTAGTTGACACTTCCCGTGACCCACGGGTTGGCTTTATTTAACCTTGGCCAGAGGCTAAGCGTTGCGTAACCGTGGCAAGGCTGCCGCTGTAGTCTTTGCAAGAAGAAGTCTCGTTGAAATCTCGTGGCTCGGCGGTTTTCAAAATAAGATTCATCATTGTGTCAATTTGGTTGAGTTGCAAATGCTGTACGGGGCCGAATTAATGAACATGTCATCGGGGTATACAATTTAAAAATCAATCACAGTTCTTTCCCTGCACACATTAAACTGATGTTGCCAAGCAATAAAATAAAGTTTTATCCTGATGAGAATACATACAAAAGTATCCATTCTCTATTTGTGCCGATTGTACAACAAAGACATTAAATTACATATATACGAGTGATAAACGGGACAAGACAAAAATATTGCTCAAAATACTTGTTAATACTTGTTAACTAATCGTTTTGTCTAGTGTGACTCGACCGCTTGTCAGGTAGCATTTGTTTGTCAAAATCGTTCTTTTTTGCGCAAAAAAAATAACAAGCCGTTTGTGCGTCGCGAAATGAAAAAGTTTGGGAACCCCTGCCTTCAATCCTAAGTCAACATAGAAAAGACAAAAGAGATTCAAATTGACATGGTGCTTTCATTACCCTACAACCATGTTAAATCGAATGTAGGTAAACAAAGGAATCTATAAATAAATTAGTATGTGCCGAACACAGGAAGCGGATATGACAAGAGATAGCGTAGCAAGGACACCGCCATGAATTGATTATGTTGACGTCTTTACGTCAACTAAACGCGTAGTTTGTGACAGATGTTGGTGCATTATCGTTGAAGGATAATACAGGGAACGTTTGTGAAGAAAGAAGATAACTGAATAAACTATAGGTGTCATTCAAAAGAAATATTCAAGTATAAATATAAGTATAATCTTTATTACACAAGAAGTATTTACATTGTTTGTGAAGTCCCTGACTCCTGTGCTAGGTGAAAGACCTGTGTTACAGGAGCCAGTGCCCTCTCCCAAAGGAGATTTTACAGAGTTATGTGCAAAAAGATTAACAAAACAATATTATTCAGAATTAAAGAAAAATACTATAAAATAAGATATAAGTTAAAGGCGGTTAAAAAATAGCCTATAAGTACTACGTTCCCGAGTTCTTCCCCCATGACTTCCAGTCGCTACGATTCAGGGCCAATGTGAATGTGAACCACTCTTCGTTGGTATTATCCAGCTCGATTTGTCATTTTCTAGCAGCAACTTCGAAGAGTAGGTACAGCCAGGCGTCCGTCACTCGCTCAAGGCCACGCGTTTTATGCCTACCGCTTCGTGTATCGCCGTCGATACAACTGACAGTGGGCTGTCGCACCGTGCGACCGACGCCGACGTCGTGATTACCGCGCTGAGTTTTAAAATGCCGAAACCACGTAATTTTTGTGCAGTATATGGGTAATATAATTATATTGAATATAATAATATAATAATTCTACTATTGTACTTCAATATAATCATTATATTGAAGAATTAGAAGAAACTTTTTTAAATAATTTTGACAACGTAATAATGGATCGGCCTGGCAGTACAGTACCATCTTGGATTTTTTAAATTGATTGATTTTCCTCCACTTTGCTCCTGTTTCCCTTTCGATTATTTATTAAAATTATTTACGCGGTTTGGAATATTTTCCACAATAAAATTTAATAATCTTGAATTCAGTGAAGGAAAAAAAATTATCAGTCATTTTATTAAACTGAAACATATTTGATTCTACAACATTCGTTTTATTATCATTATCATCAATTCATCATACGTTCAACCCTAGCATATTCGCTCGATGACGCGCCCGCACGTAGGTCGCGCGGCGGGCAATACAATCTCAACTCTCTTTGCGCGTACTTATGGTGCATTTCTTTTGGCTGCAAACAGCTGTTATTATTATTATGATTTTGTAGGCTATTATAGCGTAGGTATTTTCCTTTTTGTATTGGAGTGATGTATCTGCTACGTAGTAGCTATTTAGTAATCTGTGGTACTGCTGCCCTACCACGACGTTTGAAAATAGAACTTATTCCACTGAAGGAAAGCGACAGAGCTATACAGGGTGTCTAGAACCATCTCTTTCTCACACAGGAATAAGAACTGCTATTAGATGTCATGGTAACCCTACAGTTCACAAAAGCGGTCATTCCGCTCTAGTTCAATAAAAAAGCTGTAAATATCGGAAAATGAGTCTCTAAATCTTGGTTAAGTTAATGACAAAAATACACGAAGTAGTTAAAAAAAATAATGTAGGCAACAGAGTCGCTAAGTAAGATTTGCCGAGTTACTTAGTTGTAAAGTTAATTGTTAGTTTCTTATATATTATTTTAAAATAGATTGTCTGATAAAGTTGTTAGTGTAGGATAAGTGGAAAGTGGCCGGCCGTTTAAGCCGTGCAACCGATGATCGTTGTGGTAGATACTAGATATCATCATCATTTTCCTGCCCTTGTCCCATTTTATTTGGGGTCGGCGCAACACGTTTTCTTCTTCCATTCTCCCCTATCAGACGTCATGGCATCATTTACTCCTTTCTCCTTCATATCACTCCTTACACAATCCATCCATCTTTTCTTTGGCCTTCCTCTCGCTCTCCGTCCATCAACATTCGGATCCATCACTTAGTACAGGTGGTGGTTGGATGGTTTTCATAAGCTTGCTGGTAGATGCCGAATGAGGATTGTCGAGAGCTGAGTGTGCTATTCTGGAGTGGTCTAGCTACATCTGGTAGTAGATGACGCCTTTAGAGCGGATCCAATGAGACCCCAAGACAAAGGTTACAATTGAAAACAGTAATCACGAAATACCAACTGTCTGCTTCAGTTTAAAACCATAACACGTAAACCAAGATGGCGCCCACTGGTCTACCTCACATAATAGATGTTAGTCTCAAATTAGTGCAACATTACGAGGAAACCGGCATTAACCGGAACTTTTTTCAAACTCAAAGCTCTTAATTTCGGATGAGAAATCAAATGACTCCTTCCTCTATAGCTGAGCGGAAGGGAATGTCAGATTTAACGTACTAAACCCCATCCATGTTCCTTTTTTTGCTCCATTTTAGTTTCGGGGTCACGGTGACTCCTGGAACTTGATATACAACTTCTTACTAAAAAAAGACACCCGGATTGAACAAAGTTATTATATACAAAAAACCTATATAAAATCAACAAAAAAAATCGTCGCGACACCACACTGTTCAGTCCGAAATAGAAAGACGCAATGAAAATAATTAGCTTGCTTTCTATGAGAGAGAGAGACAGACAGAGAAACACGCGCACGCCGCACGGCTTACAGCTATAGGAAAATGTGTAGTAACAACTTTTGATCTTAAGCAAAAAGTGTCGTTACAACTTTTGGTATATTTTTTTCCGTCTAGTGCACTTTCGCAACGCGCGATAAGGAACTTCGTTCCGAAAACCCATTTTAGACTAACAGGTCTCCTGTACTGTGGCTGCACAACAGCTGATGGGCAATCGAGTCCAGTCCAGCAAGTTTTTATTTTTATTCTGAGACTAGCTTTTGCCCGCGGCTTCGCTCGCGTTAAATTCGGTAGCGCCTTATTGATTTGTAATAGCAACGCTAATTTTTCCCGTTTCTTCCCTTTTTCTTCCTCATATTCCACTCTTTTTTTAAAATAGCCTATGTCCGTCTCCTGGTTCCCTACTATCTCTGTGCCAAAATTCATCCAAATCGGTTCAGCCTTTAAAGCGTGAAGAGGTAACAAACGAACTCACTTTCGCTTTTATAACATTAAGTAAGGAGTAAGGATTTGAGACACCTACAACCCGCTCCGGGGCTGCGTACTATGTCCCTGATTTGTCTGTGGCACTAAATTGTTCTTCTGCCTAGCCATTGTCCAACTATTTTGGGGTCGCCTTCTAGTCTAACCAGACGCAGCTGAATCTAGTATTTTAAATGGATTGAATGCCTTGAAGACTTCCATAACCCAGTTAGTAGTAACACATTATGACAGGAATATTTTTTTCAAATCGACATATTTACGCTACGTTTATACCGCACGGCTAGTACTAGGGTGTCCTATAATACTATGGAACATTCTGTTAGTTGTTATTTTAGTCATGTAATCACATTTTGCTTACAAATACTTATTCGATTAGTATTCGATTCGGCTCAATCTTGATTAGACTTTCAGAATTCCTTCACCTTTAACTACTCCCACGGGTTAAGATGCAAGAGTGGGAGCAAAATCAACCCACACATAAGCAAAAAGATTTGAATTCAGAACTGTTTTCGATTTTTATTTTCATTTACTCATTAAAAAAAATACGTTTTGCGTTCTCTCCGCTTAATTTACTCAACTCTTCACAGACAAAAAAAAAAGAAAAAGGTTCTCAATTCAAATGTGTCTTTTTGAATGTTTTATTAAGCAGTATTTCTGACGGTGGGTCTTTGAATTTATAATGCTTGGATTTGTTACATAACTGGTTATCTGTTATTTAATACTAGCTTTTGCCCGCGGCTTCGCTCGCGTAAAATTCGGGGTAGCACAGATTTTCAAGTACCTGCTACCTGTAGTGTTTTCCCTTTTCTTACTTATTTCTCTCTTTTTTTAAAAAAAAAAGTTCAGTATCCCAACTATCTCTGTTAAGTACCTACAGAGATAGTTTTCCAAAATTCATCAAAATCGGTTTAGCCATTAAGGCGTGAAGACGTAACAAACAAACTCATTTTCGTACATGACCTCTATTTAGTTTAATTTGATGTTTTAATTATTCGGATTTGACTTGTTTCTGTAAATTTGTGTTTTTTTTTGGTTAACCCTGTGTACTCTCACTAATTGTATACTTTTCACATCACAAATTAAATCTTCATGAAATATTAAGGCATATAAAAGATCATGCGTGTACTCTTTACCGTAAAAAAATATATCGCCGTCTATAGCGAATTTAACCATCTGTATTGTGTAATTGGTGTCTGTGGTAAAATAAAAAAAACACTAGTTAAGCTAATTAAAAAAAAATAAGAATGTGAAATATATTGCATGAACCTAATCGTAGTGCAAAAAGAGCCAATTTTCGAGAAGCGAATAGAACAAGAATTTATAAAACCTTTCAGGAAAATGGCCGACTTTCAAATATAATCCACGCACTTTTTTCTTTGACCTTTTGACAGCATATTGTTTTTTTTTAATCGGTTCAAAGGTTCAGAGTTACACGTGGCGTAGCGGCCAGTATTACGGAATTTTTAAACTGTAGTAATAATATATTGAATTTCTTCCTGTTAACTTCCATTGTCTATGTGTATGTTTTTTTTTTTTTGTAAAGTTGCTCCACACCAGGATATTCTCCTGTTTTATTGGTGCGCTTACCAACATTTGAACTCACATACACAAACAGCCAGACCAGAATATTTGTTCCGTAAGGAAATCGAACCTGCGACACGCAGCGCAGCAGTAGATCGCTCAGAGAATTCGCCAAACGAGCTGTGAATTAATATTTGTTGACAAGCTCGGTTTTTGAAATGAGGTTCTCATTTCAAAAACCGAGCTTGCCTTTTACCGCATTACAATATATTAACCTTCTTTATGAATCCTGTTGAAAGGTTATGTGCTAATTGATGATTAGGTTAACAAACAAGTGCTACGAGTCTCAAATTTTGTATGGAGAATCCTTTGTCTTACCCCCGAATACTGAAACGTCACTCAAAATTTAAGTCCCACTTAAATTTAACAGAGACTCAGAAGTGACGTTTGACGATACAAAATCTAAAGTTTAAGAGCTGCTCAAATGTTAAGCAGCCCTCACATTTTGAGTGACGTTTCAGTATTCCGGGGTTAGTCGGTCACTAATTAGGGGTTTTGCAAAATTTTACCCCCAAGGAAGTGAAACGGGTGGAAAAGTTAGTATGGGAGACGCGATTCCTTGGCGGGATTGACTTGAAATTTTGCATAGGCATTCTTTCAAGAAAGATTTAGACTAAATATAACATCTTTTTATTTACTCTCCTTTCGCAGGTATGATGCAAGAGATTTCTTTAGAAATAAGCATTGTCTTTGTACCTATTTTCTGTTCCTATCTTTTATTTTTCTGTATTCAGTGTGTACATAAATCGTTAAATTAATAAATAAGCATCACGATACTAAACAGGTGAGCAGCGGGTGAAACCGCTAGGCACAGCTAGATTACTAATAAACTTAGCGCGAGTTCTAAGGTTCCGTCCTCATTTATCCCGGACAGCGACTGCAAGTACCCATAAATAGTTTAAACCCTTTTTTTGGGTTGGGAAATCTTCAAATAACTTCCCCCGCTCTGGGCGGAGCGGGGGGAGTGTCAGACTTGTACTGACTAAAACCCACCCATGTTCCTTCTATTTCCCTTTGCGTTCCGGGACCGTGGTATCTCTTTCGAACAACCCGCAACGCATGGGGCGTTGCGGGTTGTTCGAAAGTGTCTCAAGGTAAGACATTTAAAACAAATATCGTAATGACAATATCTAATTTACAGACATTGATTAAGAAACTTGGCTCATTCCGGTCAGAATTACTTTAAAGGTTCAAAGTTAGCGCTGAGTTTGGTCGGCCAATTGAACTCAAGTTAATTAAGACAGGGTTACTTTGAGATAAGTTTAATTATTTTTTAACTTTACAACGATAATATTATTTGACGGTTGGCGCAGTGGCTGAGCGATCGACTGCTGCGCTGCGTGTCGCGGTATCAATCCCTGCACGGAACAAATATTTGTATAACCGGTAGTTGTTCCGGGTCTGGCTGTTTGTGTATGTGAGTTTAAATGTTTGTAACCGCACCCAAGATCAAAATAAGTTCTTAGTGTGGCGCAAAGCTTTAAAAAAAACATAACCAAAAAATCACCAAACCACCAGGGCATTAAAAATGGAAGTCCAACCCGCACTGGAACCAGGAGGTCGATTACGGTCCACACCATAGATAACAGAAATATGCTTTTAATATTTCTATGGTCCTTGTAGAGAGCAAGGCTACTTGAGTATCCCAATGGACAATATTTACATTGTAGGCTAATAGATAGGTATGTATACAACCTAATCAGTATCTTATTTTCGTACAATCACTGTGTTCATGACGTCACTGCTATTACCACGTGGTAATAATATTTCGTCATGATTTCGGCAAAAATGTTCTGCAATATGGGTCACATTGTAGGCATTTACAAAGCAGAGGGGCCTGCCAGAGCCACCGCCTGCCTGTGCTGTCGGTTGTTCTAAAGAGATACCACGGACGGGAAACATAAAAGGCAAAAGAAGGAACACGGATGGGATTTAGTCAGTAAAAATCTAACGCTCCACACCCACTCCGCCGAAAAAATAGCATTTACAAAACTAGATTACCTACTCCACCAACTTTTCGATTGCAGTTGGTAGGTACAGGTTGTTATCACCGTGGAAACCATAGACTAAACTAAGTATAGAATTCCACAAAGCCTGCTTAAAACCTACACGATAGAATTAACGACAAGTGACCCAATAAAAATAATCCCGCCTGACGCTTTTACGCGATTCTGATAACAACAACTAAGTTCGCCTATTTAGAACTAGATAGGAGTAATAACAAGAAATTATCTCGTCATTGTATCTTGCAACTGTGCACCGTTTATGTACCTATATTAAATTATTCATCATCATCTGAATAGGCCTTTCCCAACTATGTTAGTCCATCCAGTCTAATCAGATGCAGCTGAATATCAGTATTTTACATGGAGCGACTGCCTATCTGACCTCCACAACTCAGCTAGGTAGTACCGGGTAATACAATAACCCTTGTTAAGACTGGTTGCCAGACTTTCGGGACACTGACTATCTGTAGCGATTGTTAAATATCTTTAAATTACTGCCGGGACCAACAGCTTTACATGCTTTCCGCGGAAACTCGGCATGTAGGTAACGGTTGGTCCCTCCTATCTTAGCCTAAAGATCATCCCGAGCGTCTGCTATTATAAAATATTTTTAAAAGAATAATTAAATAAGAGCTTTTTGGGACAAAGGCTTAAACATCCGCTATGCAACGATTTTCTTTTAAAAGGAAAATTGTTCACAAAATATTTTGTGGATATTTTCCTCTTGGTTGTACCTATTTCATCTCAAGTCCTTGAATTAGCGGAAAAAAAGATATTTTTAACTTCGAACCAAAAAAGCAATCAATTTAAAAGTTATCAAGCATCCCAACTTTTATCAAGGAAAATCGATTTATTTTTAGCACCAAGGGAAAGTAACCTATTTTTAACAAGACCGAATAAATACCTAGAAATCAAATTCATCGCGCGTAAAACATAATTAACATCAAAGGGACGCTTCAAGTCCAAAATATAAACAAAACTCTACAGCTGTGGCAAAAAACAAAAGTTTTAGAATCACTTACTTGGCTCTCAAGGATAACTGTCGATCGTTCGGACACACATACTTATTCGCTTTACTTTGAAAATTCATTGCACAGCAAAAATAACGATAAAAAAAATATTTAAAATGTTCGAGAGACGCGGGAAAGTGGCGCCGCGCGCGTTCGGGCCTGTTGATTCCGTTCAACTGTTGCTTCGCGCGTGGAGGCTAGTAATAATCGATATTTTAACAACGCTCTTGAAAACTAACAATATGTTGCGAGCAGCGACATCCTTTTATCAGTGTGATAAACATGGCCATGTAAATATAATGCTCGCATGTTGAGAGCATGTGGGTAATGCTTAAATTGTATTTTTTTGTACTAGTTTTGGAGCAAGATTTTACGAAACGAAGCTGTATAATACCTATATTATTTTGATTCTTTCAAAAGTTACTCTCCTTGCATTCAAGTTAGATAGCAACCTACTGAAACACATTTCTTCTGTAATAAAAGCTCAAAAAAAATAGACCAGAACAAAACTATTGCTTGCAGGCCTACATCTTTACAAATCTCAGTCAGACCATTTTAAAATCCGAACAATGTTTCGGATACGACGTCAGACTTATGTTTTGTGGAACACGAACATTTCGCAGTGATACCAGCACAAACAATCCTTTTGCGATCGATTGCTTACAATGAAAATGTTAAAGAAACAGTTTCGTAGAACAGATTTCGTGCCAATGTTATTTTGGTACTAATCCTTATAAATAACAATGTACATTTTTAACGATTTGATTGATTTGTTTCTACTGGTAAGTGTATCCAAACATAGAAAGAGAAGAGAATATAGCTATGTCTCGTTCTCTTTTCTGGCACTAGTGATGTGAAAGTGTTAATATAACGAATATGAATTTAAAACGGCTCTACCGTTATTAAGATTGATTCGTTCCTTTTTTATTTGGTTTTAATCAACCATATACTAATATTTTTTCTAAAAGAGTTTTAATTTTACTGTTATTCTTTGTTACGTGGGGTCGGTGCAAAATATAGAATGAATTTAGTCATTTGAAATAATAATTACGATAGGCTGCACCCTGACAAAATGGCACAGTTGACATTTATCGAGCATGCCACAAATCACCATAAGCTACTGTCTGGGTGAACCAATGCATCACATTATCTCCAGGTGGTCTCGTCTAGCTAAGGGAGAGTACTTGGATAGTCACAATGTGGCCAGCATTATCAATTAGCAACTTTTCTTATCTACAGTCTTCTGAAATCAGAAGTGCCGTATTATAGATCAGCATAATATATAGACCCGGTCCAGTTTTTGACCATGACAATATGTAAATTTATGTATATTTAATTTTAAATGGCATCTCGCAGGTCAACCTATAATGTCGTTAACTGCTCAAATGGACCGGCCTATTCTGTGGGTGCATTGAATTTAAGGCCTCCAGCCTGAGGCAAAACCTTATACCTAAACTACCGATCGCACGCTATGGGCAACCCCTGCGGAATATTATTTGATAGCTTAATTATTTATTTATTAATGTAAATACCATCAGAAGTATATTTACTGGTATGTAGATAGTTCTTTATCTCCTATAGAAAAGGATGGATCTTCCGACCGCACTGATATCTTGTCTAGTGGGTCACTAACCAACATAATAAGGGTTCTTCTACATAATATCGTCTTAACTCACGAATAACATTACTTGGGCGATGTCAGAATTTTATGTTTGTTCTTCAGTTGTGGGATAAATGGTACTATAGTACTTTTTGCCGCAATGGAAATTTGTAGTGTAGCTTAAACATAAATAAAGGAAGTACGACATTAAGTATTATTTTTAAATGTTATAATAATTTAAGTTTTAGGCCATTTTAGAGTTTTTTTTTTTGCAACTTAAGAATTTAATCACGTATTTTATCGATATGGTTTAATAATCTCACACCACTCAGTGAAATCTAAAATAAGTTCAGTTTTACAGATAAGTTATAATAGGTATGGTAGCACAAAGAACCAAAAAAAAAAAAAAAACGTTATAGTTATCAACGCAAAAACTAGAACCGTTATTTATGCGTCGTACAGCCCTACAATAATAGTCAATTTGACATTTCATTTTTTCAGTAATGATGGCGCACTTGCGAAAGGTGTTTAGTTTACTGTAACTTTTATTTTTATGTTGTGTCGTGAAGTGAAAACCAAGTGATTTTAATGCCGTACCGCAGGCGCTTCTCCGCCAAGATGCCAGATTTCGACGACGAAGTCACCGTCGTCGATGTTTACGACCTGGCATCGGACATTGGCAAAGAATGCGAGATAATTATTGAAAAATACGGCCCTGACGCCGTTACAGCGCTTCTGCCGAAGGTGATTAACGCGCTAGAGCTGCTGGAGAACCTAGCGGTGAGGAACGAGAAGGAGAATCAAGCGCTGCAGGAGCTGACGGCGAAGATTTCCCAGTTGGAAAACGACAAGATTGAGAAGGCTGAATACAGGCAGCGTTTCGAGAAGGTAGGTGGTAGAGGTCATTGTTAGGCAAATAGCTGTTATTAGTTGCTTTAGTGCGTGTTGTGCACCGAATACACGAAACATTGATGTTTCGTCACCTGTGAATGCATCGGCTGCGTTGCAACAGAACGCCTCGGGCATTGGTATTGCGCGACTGTGTCCACTGCTAAGCTGCGGTTCACGTCCAAACGATAATTGGCCTCTTTTAGACCCGTTTTTTGTGAGTACATATAGTTTTAAATCTCTTTTCATAATTAGAACTTCATTTTCGTTTTTAGGGACTTCTTACTGGCCAGTCTTGTCACTCTTTTATATAATTGATTTAAAAAGTTGTTAGTCATCTTATTTGTTCACTGATCTAGAAGAACTGTTAAAAGTATTTTAATACACTAAAATGATGTAAGTAATACCTTCTTATATTTAAATCGGTAATACTTTCATTATGTAAAATAAAATGTAATTATTTATGCAAATTATTACTAGCAGTTGTAATAGATTTTTATCAATTGTCTTTTCAGCACAATTTCATTTGAATTAAACTACGCAAATGGTTGGTTTCACATCTGTGTTGACTCCCATAAAATGTATGCTGTGTTATTGTTTAGATAAATCTGCAATTAGTATTATCAGCAAGTTGAAACTTTCAACTAAATTATTTCATACTAGCTGTTGTAGCTTGCGCAGTGTCACCTGCATCTATAGTTGCTGCCCTGCTCCCTTTTTTTTCAGATGTGAAATCCTGTTCCTTCTATTGCCCTTTACATTCTGGGCCCACTGTATCTCTTTCGAACCCCCTCAACCCCGGCGCCCTGCTCCATTGGGTACTAGTGTAAAGTTGTATAGCCTGTATTACTTTCTGATAATGTAGCTTCCTATAGGTAAAACAATGGTTAAAATTGGCATTGAAAAACAAACAACCAAATCTTTTGTCTTTATAATATTAGTGTTGTTGTTAGTCTCATGTGGTGTTTTCTGTAATCCACAACCAGTGGTACCACGTGGTCTGTTACATTCTACTTCATTTCACACAGAGTAACTGGTGACTATGGGCAGATTATCCCACAAATCCTACTAATATTGATATTATCCTATTAATATTTCATGCAAAACTACTGCACGGATTTAGATGAAATTTAATTTGACACACTGATACTTTAAAATCAGGATTAAAACACATTCTGAACTGATATGGGATGTTTGAACATGATATTCATTGAATGGATTGAAAATCAGTAGGACGAAGCACATGTGACTAAAAGAGCGATGGATCTGAATGTTGATGGACGGATTAGCAAGAGGAAGGCCAAAGAAAAGACGGATGGATTGTGTAAGTAATGATATGAAGAAGAAAGGAGTAAATGGTGCTGTGATGTCTGATAGGGGAAAATGGAAGAAGAAAACGTGTTGCGCCAACCTCAAATAGTATGGGCAGGAAAATGATGATGGATTGAAAATCAGTAAAAGATAAAAGGTGACGCCAAACCATATCAAGTCGAATTTTGCAAAGATATGTCTGCTTAATCTCAAAAATATTTTGTTCATAAATCACAAGAACAAATATAATGGTTTCTTTAAAAAAAAACTTTTATGTTTTTTCCGCTGCTGAGCAAAGAATTTCTCCATAGCCTTCCATTATTTGTCTCCTTGTGTTTTACTTTGGCATACCTCTCCGAAACACCTCTAAGTTGCCATACAAGCATTTTCTAAGCCTTCCTTGGTGACAATGCTTGTCTTCAGGACACCCACTACATCACTACTCCTTAGCAATCAGGCTATAAACTTGCCAATTGTCTAATATTAAGAATAATAAGCCTCTGAATAGCATCAGAAAGGAAAAATCAAAATATTAACAAAAAAATATATCATCTCTTAAGTCAACCACAAGTAGATTTACTCAGTAATTTTTTGCTCTACACTTTTAATTTCTCTCTTGTATTGTGGGTGCGTTTACAAACATTTAAATCCACAAACACAAACAGCCAGACCCGGAACAATTATCTGTAGGCCATACAAATATCTGTTCCATGCGGGGATCGAACCCGCGACACGCAGCGCAGCAGTCGATCGCACAGCCACTACGCCAACCGTGTCGATTTGATTGCAGATAACTCGTACAAAATAGTCTTAAAAATAGTCATCTATCAACAACGGACAGTACTTTCACTTTGAACAATAAAAAAATATTTTATGATAGCCGAATATAAATACTACAGGGTAATCTAGATTATAATTTATTGGGCTATTAATTGTTAAGAGCTAGCTTACTTTATGTAACTTTGATTTATTTCCTGTTATTTGACTTTCGGAGAAACCTGATTTTTATTTGCCAGTTTTGTAATAAGAGATTATTTTGTTTGGATGGAACATTATCTGTTATTATACCTTGTATAAAATATTGTTAAAATAAAGTAAAAAGAGTAATTATTATGGCCTGCCGCATTTTTAAAAGACTTCGTCAAAGGGAGGATTGTATCCTTACTAGTTAATATTATAAAAGCGAAAGTGAGTTTGTTTGTTTGTTACATCTTCACGCCTAAATGTCTTAACCGATTTTGATGAATACAGAGATAGTTCAAACCCTGAAGTAGGACAAAGGCAATTATTTTTTTTAAAGTGAGAAATGAGGGAGAAAGAGTGAAAACTTAACTTTGCTATAACAATAAATAAGGCGCAAGGGCTAAAACTACCTGTAGCAGGTAATAATAATTACTCTCTGAATTTAAATAAATGAAAAAATATATTATATTTAGATTTCGTTCAAAAGTATAATAACTTCCTGAGCACCAATCAAAAGGAATTATCAACAAAAAATCGAATAATTATTATTATGTAATGCGTAATACAAGTTAATAGGTAATTGTATCTTGAATGAGTGAAAGTTAACTGCTAAGATCAAGCTAGCGAAAGCTTGGATGGCAGGTGATTTCAAGTAAAAGTATTTCGTTTGTAAGCTCCGTTCTTAAAACATTGTGAACACTGCGGTATAATTCGAGACTGACAAAAATACATAAATCGTTAGATTAACTTCAGCACGTCAAATAATGACGTGTTTTGGGTTAAACAGTCCTAGTTTTTCTGGGCTCTGGGTGGGGCGGAGGAGAGTATCAGACTTGTACTGACTAAAACCCTTCCTTCTATTGCCCATGTTTCGGGGCCGCGGTATCTCTTTCGAACAACCCGCAACCCCGGCCTTCCTCTCCTTGATAAGATTGGTTGACGAGACTTCCTTGTCACTGACTATTAGTAAGGACTGCCAAAAGAAATACACATGACAGCCGGTACCAATTTCTTAAGAGTTCCGAGTCACGGCGGAATCTCGCTATGTAATTCAATTCAGTTCCAGTTAGTATACATACAGACATAAATACTTTTTTAATGAACTTACACGAATACAGAAGGCACTGGTTGTAATATTTTGCCTCAGGGCAGGAAAGAAGAACTTCCCCGTAAAGTATCCACGGACCAACTTAAGCAACCGCGGCTTTCCTAAATTCGACCTTAGCGTCTGTTGTTATTTAGCGCCTCCAGCTTTCCAATAAGTAATTAAACGTTAATAGATTCCAATAGAAAACTGAATATCTCAATACAACGTATATGTAGTAAGCTTTCCACTTAAGGTGCGGTTAAGTAGAAATGCAACCAATCACATTACTCCGAACATTAATTTGTAAGCCTGGTTTACTATCACTTATAACGTGGCCTGGTCAACTTTCCCGGCAAGGTATACCCAGTAAGAGAGCAAAATTGTAGATAATGCTACATACTTTCGACAAGGTCTAATCGTCTGGCAATTGGAACTACTAAAACGTAAAGGTCAACACACAGTTTTACGTACTAGAAGTGGCCTGATTGTGGTTTCAGCCGAATGTCGCGTACAGCCGAATTTCGGTTGAATTTCACGCGTCTGTAGACGATGTTCGGTCTATAAGCCGAACTTTGGCCGAATACTGAAACTCCAAACAGCTGAATTTCGGTATTACTGAATGGGGAGTTTTAAATAAAGCCGTTGATTTTTCGGGTGTCTGATATGAAACTTCATACGACAACGGACACTTACATTATAAGTACCTTTACGTCATCGCCTTAGAGGTTAGCATCTTGAAATGAGGTAAAATGCCATCTTCTTAGTTCGAGCTTTATCCCCAAATTACTAAAACTACTTCCGTAATTAATTAACATTAAAATGATATAAGGTTCATTATGAAATTAGTCACCTTAGACCATTACTAAATTAACTACACAATAAGTCGCTCCCACAGTATTAAGCCAAAAGTTCCGTGTTCGGATTAATTCGCAATGTTACGGTTATTGAACTTTGAATTTTAGAATTCAAAACAGTTAGCGGCTTGATGGAAAGGCTTGAGCTGCATTAGACGCACGGTATTTGACGCAATCAAGATCCACCAATCTCGCGTCCCCAGAAGGATGTTCCCATTCTCTGCTTCCTCTTTATCGTGAGGTTAGTGCCTAACCTGTTGTCAGAGTGTTTTTGCCACTACTGGTTTCCTCACGATGTTTGCCTTCACTTCGGTGAAATGATAATTATACATTGGGCAGATGAATGAAAGAAGCGGTGCGTGCGGTGGGTTCGAACTCGAGACTTGCTGACTGCAAAAAAAAAATAAAACGTCAATGTAGCGCCATCGCAACATAGCTTTCCTATACAAGTGGCACTGCATTGGCTTTTGTCATACTTACTGTTGCAAAGCATGACTAGTCAGAGACCCAGAGTTACCAACATAGCCACTCGAATCAGCAAACTGAAGTGGTAGTACCGATGACCTGTTTCAGAAGGCTGCTGCTCAAACTGCTGAAGTAAGCATATTTTGCAGTAAAGACCTCAATTAGGCAAGCGTTATGCGGGATGCCCTCCGGCCAGAAAGAGCTGACGGCTGGCAGTAGCTGTAGCTATATGCGTGTTGCCTACCATTTGGCTAAATGGCGCGCCTTGGTAGAGGCATCTCCAGCAGTTGACTGACAGGTTAATAATGATGATACACATCATCATTATCAACCTGTTTCTTGCAATTACATGTCAGTCGTTCTGACGAGAGTTGTAATCCTGCCAGCCGTCCTGCCAAGACCAACCAACTCTTTTTCTTCCAAGTCTTTAGGAGTTCTTGCATGTAATCTTCTGAAGCGACACATCATCCATCACCTGCCTAGCCCTTTTCCAACTTCATTAGGGTCTACATCAATCTTACCAGATGCATCACAATACCAGTATTTTACATAGATCTGCCTATCTGATCTCCACAATCCAGTTAGAACTGGGTAATACGGTAACCTTTGGTGAGACTGGTTGTCTGATATTGTTTTCCGAGTCACCGAAGAAATTCGGTATGTAATAAATGATCACCCATTCACAGACCGAACTTGATAAGCGCGGCCTAACCTTAAAGATGGACCTTTGCGAGAGTTACTAAGTTTATTTAACCACGAACTCCTCCAAAAGGTAACATGTTGGTTACCTACCAAAATCCTACTCCTGGGATCCAGGTTTCCTCTTTTTTTTAAAAAAAAAAAACAAAAAACTACATGGGCACTTATAAAACGTCGAGAAAAGATGCACGGTTCGGGTTGGTGGTTTTCTATGGAGAAGAACCGGCAAGAAACTCCATGGTTACTCTTTTAAAATCATTTGGTTTTACAATGTTGTTGTTACAGCGTTAGCACTTAAGTATGAGACGACAGCGTAGGGCCGACAATAAGTCATTGCTTACTTTACAAAAAGTAAAATAAAATAATACGTTAACATAAGTTAACAAACGTCCAAGAATCTACAAGGCCAAGGCCCTTGTGAGAAGGGTGTCTTCAACCACCATGCAGATTTACTTCTGAAAGGTTTGCATTTCACCAAAATTATACGAACTAATTATTTTTCTATCGCAACAACAAACACCCATAAATTGAGCAGTTTTCTCATGGCCGTATGTTAATCTAAGCGAGTGAGATGCGCGAAGTATGCAAGCATGTCGTGTATGTAATCTATGTAATTTGTTCAAGGATTCGTATTACATGTTTATTTATTACTGTAACGTTTGTTTTTTATCGTTATTACTCATCTTTGTTTAGTAATTTTTTTTTTGGAGTTTTGGTTGCGTGTTTTTAAAGCCAAAGGTACACAGGGATTGGGAGTTGTTCGAAAGAAATACTGCGACCACGGAGCATAAAGGGCAAAATAATGAACATGGGTGGGTTTTAGTCAGTAAAACTGACATTAGAGAGCGGATAGATTATTCAAAAACAAGAAGCGAATATTTTAGATTTTTACTATATCTTTTTAAAAAACGTTGCCCCACACTAGGATTTCTCCGGTTTCGTTTACAAACATTTAAACTCACATACACAAACAGCCAGACCTGAAACCACTATCTGCAGGTCATACAAATATTTGTTCCGTGTGGGAAACGAACCCGCGATACGCGGCGCAGCAGTCGATCGCTAAGCTACTACGCCAACCGTGTCGTCATTAGGCTTAATATTCATTAGGCTTAAGCTTAGCTAATTTTAGGTCGATGAACCGCCCACCGCTACTCCAAACATATCACACTGTCAATCAAAGAACAACTGTGGCGTTGACAATCTAATATTTAGCTCTTCCCATCTTGTGCCTTTGTCGTAATGTCTCGTTCTCCCGGCAAAAACATGACAACGTCAAGACGGGTTCGCCAACATTCGGGTGGCCATTTTAGATGGGGTTTTAGCATGGGTTTTGTTTACATTTGGTATCGCTTCTCGTTGGCCGTACTGTAGCTTCATAAGCTTGGTTCCACACGAAATTGAACTTTAATGAAGTTACTTTTAACTCAATTTCCAAAGCCTTTTACTAGGTACTGCTGAAAAATACCTGCATGGTTCATGAGACTGCCATTGTCCTGTTTCGGAAGATCCTTGCAAATCTTTTCATGCTGTTTTTGGTACGTTATCAATCTATTTAAAAAAATATAGTATGCCTTAAATACAAAACCCAAATACGACGAAAAAAACGATGTAAGTAAAAGAATGAGTGGCATACGCCCACGGCTTTCCCTTAAATATCACTATCATATATTTTCTTCCTACTCCTACTATATTATATATATATAAAAATATATCTACTATATAAAAATAAGTCGGGTTTTCCTTCCTGACGCTTTATCTCCAGAACGCACGAACCGATTTCCACGGTTTTGCATTCGTTGGAAAGGTCTCGGGCACCGTGAGGTTTATAGCTAAGAAGAGAAGGTAGGGTAGGTAGAAAGGTAGAAAATTGCATAGCAACGCATTCCGGGGCACAGCTAGTTTTTTATATATCTAATACATCAAATTCACGTGTCACAGTTTTCGTTCCCATACTCCTCCGAAACGGCTGGACCGACTTAAACGAAATTTTGTGTACATATCGGGTAGGTCTGAGAATCGGCCAACATCTATTTTTCATACCCCTAAGTGGGCAGCGGGTGAAACCGCTGGGCACAGCTAGTAATATTATAAACGCGAAAGTTTGTATAGATGTATGGGTGCTTGTTACTCTTTCACGCTTTCTTTTCTGTTAGTCTTTCATACTTTTCAGAGTCGTTTTTTTTTGTTTGTCTTAGTCCGATACCAGTAAGGTTCCTATCAAACGATACTAAATAGGGTATCTAATTTATCATAATGGACATATATCGTAGGCTATGTTCAGGGTCGAATTACTATGAGAGAACAAACAAACACACATAGTCTATAGTCTGTCAAAATCATAACCCTCCATTGACTTTGCTGTAGTCGGGTAAAAAAAAACTATCGTATTCAGTGACTCATGTATAAACTTTATAACCTTGCTACGTATCAGGAAAAATAATAACGTTTTTTTTTTTATAAAAAACGCGCATTCTTCATGTAAAAAATATTTTAATTGAATCTCTTTTTACGTCGTTGTATGAATGAGAAGTCGGGGAACCGGTTGAAATGACCGTTGGTGAAGTCTGCGATGAACTGAAATAAAAACAAAAGAGATCAGTGTTGCCATGCCAAAGAGAAGCACGACGCAAAAGCTTGTTTTTTTTTATTAATAAAGAGTTTTAATAAACAGTCCACATAAATAAGTTAACAATGCAACAAGAATTTATTAACCAGGCTTAGTACTGAGTTGAATTGAATAATTACCTACTTAGTTTCCGGCCTCCATGCATGACTGGCCACTTATTGCATTTTATGTTGCACTAGAAGCTGATGATGACGATTTTACTGTGGATTAATCACTTTTGACTGGCTTACCCCCGAATACTGAAACGTCACTCAAAATGTGAGGGCTGCTTAACATTTGAGCAGCTCTTAAATTTTAGATTTTGTATGGTCAAACGTCATTTCTGAGTCTCTGTTAAACTTAAGTGGGACTTAAATTTTGAGTGACGTTTCAGTATTCGGGGGTTAGATTCTTTTTTTTGAGTGGGTAATCATCAAATAACTTCCCCCATTCTCTGGGCGGAGCGGGGGGAGTATCAGACTTGTACTGACTAAAACCCACCCATGTTCCTTCTATTGCCCTTTACGTTCCGTGGCCGTGGTATCTCTTTCGAACAACCGCAACCCCAACATTAGATCATCCTGACAGGGTGCTCTGAAGTCGTATCGATTATAAATCTACATCGATGACTATAATGACAGCTATTGACAGCTGTCAATGTGTTCGAAAATTTGCAGTGTAAGCTCTTAATCGCGGGAGACTTTTTAGCCAGTAGTGATCAGCACAACAGATATTGTCTACAGTACGGCCAACGAGAAGCGATACGAAACGTCATTAACCTAAAGAACAACTGTGGCGTTGACAATCTAATACTTAGCTCTTTCAATCTTGTGCCTTTGTCGTAATGTCTCGTTCTCCCGGCAAAAACATGACAACGTTAAGACGGGTTCGCCAACATTCGGGCAGCCATTTTAGATGGGGTTTTAGCATAGGTTTTGTTTACATTTGGTATCGCTTCTCGTTGGCCGTACTATAGCTACATGTTGGGCTGGTTCATGCTTACCTAAGCAACAGTTCTAAGGTAAAATTTTTATAGGCGAATGACATGAGACAGCCCGATTGAGGGATAGTAAGCCCCTCTACCATACTGCGGACTAGCAAGTATTGATACCTTATTATGACATGAGACACCTGGTAGACGTGTGGGTTTTCATTTCCAAGTTCTGGAAAAGCTTGCGCTTTTTGTTATTAATGATTGTGCAAGTAGGTTTCCACAAACACATTTACACGTCTTTTTTAAAAAAAAACTAGTTGAGGCCGGTGTTTCGTACCCGACTACTCTGAGAAGAAACAGCCGAAACAAACTTACAGGTCATAGTCTCTTTTAAGGTCCAGACAAAAAAAATTGGTCAACTTACATGAGGATTATGCAGCTTAGTGTCTGAAATGGTCTTTTTAGGAAAGCACCACACAGATTGAGTGGACCTGCCCAGTCAGTGCAAGCATTTGTCAGTTATCGTGTAGCTCGACTCATAACCAAGGGCGGATCCAGCTTTTATATCAGGGGGGGGTCACCATATCGCAGACAACTTGTCTCCGTAGTCTAGTTCGGATAGATATAGCTATACTTAATATTATAAAGGAACGTGAATGTGTGTTTGTCAATTTTTTACGTTAAAACCGCTAAACGGATAAGTTTTCATGGGGTTGATTGCATTGGTCCTCCACTGCAGCGAAGTTACCTAGTCGCGGACTGAGTCAATGGAAAAATCTAGTAAATAATACTATTTCTTCACAAATTATATAATTTTGTTGGTGCATACAGAAGAACAATTAAAACTTATATGATAAAATGTATTTTACGTTTGTGTCGTCTCGCAAAACGACTTTATAACTTCTTCGTCATCTATATTTATTGACTTTGTGCACGTGCAAAAGAGCTAAGCCCGTCAGGCGGTCTTCTGCCATAGACACCCTAAGCCTAGCTTTGACCCTTCTTAGTGTGGAAAAAGACTTTTCCGCTGTTACAATGCTAACGGGTAGTGTCGCCAGAATACACAAAAAACTTCTTTTGTTAGGATAAAGTTCTTTTTCACAAGTTTCTATCAGGGTCGAAATGGCCAGCGGAATTATTTGATTTCGCTGCTATTTCACTTTCCACAGCCGGTACTCATTTATAATCATTGGCAATATCTTTTACAGTTTTTATGTCATCTTCTTAATTAGCAAGGAGACTTTTGGTATAAACACACAGTTGAGGACATCGGGAGTAAGACGGTCTTCTAAATCATGAATATTATCCAGAAGCGAAAATATTCCTCAGGGGATTGAGTCAGATAATTAGTGGCTCGGGGTGTCACCAGATTCTATACGGAGCTATAAAAGTACTCTAAAATTTTCTTCGTCAGCTACCATTTTATATCCTTGTCTGGTTCTTCATCCAACAATTTACCATTATCACGATGGCCTCGGAGTGCTATAGTTCGACCACAAAAAATATCGTTTTTACTATTGGTCGCAAGCGTCCCCTTTTTTTCGGGTGGGAAATTATCAAATAACTTCCCCCGCTCTGGGCGGAGCGGAGGGGCATGTCAGACTTGTACTGTCTGAAACCCCCCCATGTTCCTTCTATTGCCCTTTACGTTCCGGGGCCGCGGTATCTCGCAACCCCGGCAGGCGGAGGCTCTGGCAAGCCCCTCTGCTTTGCTGACATCTCTTTGAGGCGCGCGTGAAACACGAACGCGCCGTCGACACGGCCTGTCGTCAGACGGACGAACGGTGAGGTACCATTGCTGACCGTCCACAGGCCCACATCTACGGTGACCGGGAGTCTTCTCGCGGCGCCCGACGCCCGGCCACCTCCTTTGCTAGCATTACTGCTTCGCAGAAGGAGGTGACCGCTTCCCATTTAGTCTTGCTCCGGACTCCGGCTGCGGACCATGACCACATTTTTCTCACTGATGCCGGACGCATCAGTGAGAAAAAAATATCTCGTCCTTGCGGCGCGATAGGACAATAAGCACAACGGCCGCGCTGCCCGGCGCATTTTTAAGCTTACAACCAATTGAATAATTTTATTCGATGTTTTGCACTATATAACTATAATATAACCAATAACAGCACAGAATTGTACCTATTATTATGATTATTTGCGTCTTTCGCGTTTAATTTGTTTACGTTTATAAATAAAATTGGTCACCTGTGACCCAGCCTGTCGCCCAGGGGGGGGTCATGACCCCCATGACCCCCCCCCTGGATCCGTCGTTGCTCATAACCCAAGGAGCTCAACGACACGACGATTTCATTTATTGTTGAGAGTTGCCCAACTGGTCTTAGAAAACTACGTCTTTAAACAACAAAGCTAGAAGCTTATTGCTTCTAGCTTTTTGGCTAATTCACTGACTCCTCTTCAATTTCAAAAATGCCATTAAAATTAAGGCTTTGCAATGCAGTTACACTCGAAAGTTTTGTAATAAGTGTTCTTCTAAACCCGTGGTGAAGTTACCTTGCAGAAAAATGCGGCTTCGAACCTCGTAGTGCCGAAAGATTTCTAGATAAGACCCCTGTAGGGTCACCATGACATCTTATAGCAGAAAGAAAGAAAGAAATCATTTATTTGCTAAAATGTAGGTATACAAATAATGGTGGTAAGTTTTACGACGTCCCGATACATTTTGCCTTACGGCATGCAAAATTATTTAAATATACATTTAGTAGACGAACATTTAAGTTAAAAAGAACATATTCCTATAGGTACATTAAATTAAAAATAACAACAAATTAAATTACAAATGTCAACGAATTAAACAACTTAAATGGCACAAGTCTTAATCTAAAATCTTAATCATTTAGTTAAATTAAATCAATGAATGAATACTACTAATCTAAACAAAACAAAAAATAAATAATAAAAAATAAATACACAGAAATCAAAATTAATTACAAATGTCGAAAAATTAAATTTAAAAATATTAAAGTAAGCAGTTCTTATTCCTGTGTGAGAAAGAGATGGTGCTAGACACCCTGTATAGCTCTGTCTCTTTCCCTCAGTGGAATAAGTTCTGCTTTAAGACGTCATGGTAGGGTAGCTGTTACATATTCAGTTTCTCGTTTAACGCCAGCTTAGCACATAAAACGATTATTTTGTCACGTAATTATTCTATCTGCCCATCTAAAATGAAGTACAGAAACATTCTTGAATAAGAAATGACGTCGAAAAATTTTCTCATCATAATTTAAACTGAGGAATTTATTGCATCATCAAAATAATGCGCTCACACTAAATGTAAAGACAACATTGAATTATAGTTTGTTTTTGTTTTTAAATTGTTTTTTTAAATATGTGCAGAAATAAACAATTTCTTCAATCCTTGTCCCCCGACTGCGGTCCCAGGTTGGCTGTTATAGATATAATCGGGCCAAATAGGGTATCCTCGATTTGCAGGATATGCAGCCTTAGTTGCTGCCCGTCCTGCACAACCACTTGTACCTATCAAGATTACTGAACTATTATACTCTTAAACCGCTTGGACTGTTTACTTCTCGAGTGGATCCCTGGTCATCGGGTCAGGATCGGATAGGATCTTAATAAAATCGAGGGAACCCTTCAAATTATAGGCACAACTTGAAGCCATTTTTGTGACTTGTTGTTGTTTTATAAAAAAAATATGTTTTTATAAATAATGAAATAAAATAATATTATACTTCAAAATGAAATAATAACACTGTTTACTGAGATAAAATTAAATACATCAAAAAATACTAAAATCTTTGGCTAGTTAGTGACGGATAAAAATGCTAAATAAAACAAGGTATAGTTCAGAAGCTAGATAATTATTATTTTCCTCTTTTTGGTGTCTTTTTAACCCTTTTTTTACTACTTGTAGGCTTGTCAGCTTCAACGTCACTACCTCACCTACTTCGGCGACTTCAGCCGTAACGGCGCATTATGTAAAATGTTTCTCAACACATTATTGTACTATAATAATGAAATAAAAAGTAAAATGGTGGCCTTCGATATTGTTACTGGCCCGAGCGTGTAGTTCCACAGTTCCACTTTTGGGTAACGGTTGTATTAATGTATGTAATATGGTGTTTACTGACCCTTTGGTAACTGCCACTTAACCTCTAACTAGACTGTAAACTGCTGTAGTTAATTAAGTTTGTATTGGTGTGTTTGATGAGGATTTTATGACCATGACTGGTTAAGTTTTTATGCTTAAGGTTGAAGCGAAGACGTCATAAGAGATGACGGCTAATAGAGGAGTATCCGGGAATAAGAAATTTTTCGCTTACCACAAATAATTTGAGAGTAGACCAGGATAGTGATGACGATGAATTAAAGTGGGTGTGCCAGGGCAGCCGCCAAAAATAAAAAAATGTTCTGGTTTTTTTGGCTTAAAAGTAAATTTTGATCTACTCTCTGGCTTCTGATTGTTAAAAAATTTTGCATACAACTTTACGATGTCAATGCTTGGCAAGTGATGTCATTCTAAATCCAATATGGGGGCTCTCCAAAATGGCGGACTAATTATTTTTATGCATGACTAGCTGTTCCACGCGGTTTCACCCACGCTGCTCAGCACCCGTTGGTCGTAGCGTGATATTATATAGCCTATAGCCTTCCTCAAGAAATGGACTATCCAACACTAAAAGAATTTTCTAATTCCAACCAGTAGTCCCTGAGATTAGCGCGTTCAAACAAACAAACTCTTCAGCTTTATAATATTAGTATAGATATAGGTATCAAATGAAAGGGCTGTCTTTTAAGTTCTTTTTAACTATGATATTAAATGTTTTAAGCCATTTAAACGCTGATCGTTTATCAAGGATGTCACTGGGCTGACCATGACTGTATTGAATTTGTTTCATCATCATATTCCTGCCCTTTTCCCATTCTATTTGGGGTCGGCGCAACACGTTTTCTTCTTCCATTCTCCCCTATCACACGTCACGGCATCATTTACTCCTTTCACCTTCATAACATTCCTTACACAATCCATCCATCTTCTCTTTGGCTTTCCTCTCGCTCTCCGTCCATCAACATTCATTTGTTTATCGTATCAAATATTTATTTGCATTTTATTGTACTGCGATATCAGTTTTCAAATATTATCTCCAGTATCAATGATAAAAATTCTAATCATGCACTGTTTTGTCCTGAAATGTTTGCAAACTTGTCAAAAACTTAATATATTATTCTACTGAACGTATGACCATAACGCCTTTGACCTTCAAAGGTCTAGGTACCGGCGTCCCTTATAAGTACACCCACATTTGGGTTATGAGTTGAGCTACACGATAACTGACAAATGCTTGCACTGACTGGACAGGTCCACTCAATCTGTGTGGTGCTTTCTTAAAAAGACCATTTCAGACACTATCTGCATAGTCCTCATGTAAGTTGACCAAGATTATTTTGTCTGGACTTTAAAAGAGACTATGACCTCTGAGTTTGTTTCGGCTGTTTCTTCTCAGAGTAGTCGGGTACGAAACACCGGCCTCATCTAGTTTAAAAAATGACGTGTAAAAGTGTTTTGTGAAAACCTACTTGCAAAATAAACATCATTTATCATTTCGCTAGTTATGTTTGAGATCATGAAAATAATAGGGATGGGAAATCATCAAATAACTTCCCCGCTGTGGGCGGATGGAGTATCACCCTTTTACTGACTAAAACGTATCCATGCCGTCTTTTACCCTTTGTGTTCCGGCACCGAGCATCTCTTTCGGACAACCCGCAACAACGGCAGGGGATTCCTCCCCTTATCGATCAAAGGTACTTAGTTACGTTGTAGGTCGTAGGCAATTAGGGCACGAGCGCTCTCCGTCAAATTAGATTAGCTCAAAATTAGTCTGCCGCTAACCGAATCTGGCTGGAATCGCTACATCATCCCATTACGTTGCTATGGTTAATTCCATTACACTCAATATGTAATAAAACATCTTGAGTTTTTTTCCAGGTTTTTTTTCCGTAATACCTACTGAGCGTGGTGATACTTGCCCGACTAGCTGGCGCCAGCGGCTACGCCCGCGTGATATCGAAAAAAATCCTGTCTTATTCCAGACTCTCTCTCAGATCTACCTCTGTGCCAAATTTCATCAAGATCCGTTCAGCTGTTTTGATGTGAAAGAGTAACAAACATCCCTACATCTATCCATCCTCACAAACATTCGCATTTATAAAATTAGTAGGATAGAGTGTAATTTCTTTCATCTCGATATTTCTTCAGCCACACTTAATTCACAATAGAATCATTCCAATTCTAACCAAATCAATATACAAAAGTGGATATCAGAGCGATGCTATTGGCTCGCCCGTCGGATCCGTCCAATGATTGATGTGCACAACTGTAATACGATTAAAATTGATCACTTCGGGGCCGGCCGGCGTATTTGCTGACGAAGAAAATGTTATTGAGATAATTATATTAGGAAGAGATAAAATACAGGTTGAAGTTTGGCTGTTAGGAGACTTAAGGTAAAATTTTTGATTTCGCGGCCTATTCTGGCGCTTCCCCCTTAAATGAGAAGAAGGCTAAACGCTCTGGGCTCGTTTGGTGATTTGGGGCCTTCTTAAAGACGTCGGGGAAGACCTAGAAGAGTAATATCATTAGGACAGCTGCTTTGAGAACAGAAAAGAGTTATGTTACGCTAATCCCGCCGACAAACTGTTACGCAGTTTGGCGGGTTCACTAAATGTAAAACAATTTTGGTCCAAAAATAAATGATTTATTATTTATTTATTTATTTAACAATAAAAAAAACGCCCAAGTGCGAGTCAGCCTCGCTCGATTCTAATTTTTTTTTTATTATTTCAACTGTTGAACTATTATGTCTGTCACCAGGCTGTATTTAATTATACAGCCGATAGACGGACGGACAGCGGATAACTAAGTAATTTTCCCGTTTTACCCTTTGGGTACGAAACCCTAAAAATACTGCCCATACATTAATCTGCTTTGGTGCTAATATAATATTAGTTTATCTTAGACAACTCATATATATCTTACTCAACAATTTTAATGGCGAGAGTGTTTCTTTAAACCTAGAGCGAAGCGAGGGATTCTGAAATCGAATCCTAAGCGCAAAAGGTTCAAAGTTGCATTTTTATCATCTATGAGAAAATAAATACGTGCAACCTATGAAATCCAGGATTGTGAACTGTTTTGATCAAATCTCATAAAAAAAAAACAGTTGAAGAGTTTGAATTCCTATTATATATATTATATTATTTCCTCAAATGGCTTTTAAATTATTTATTTGAATTGGAATACTTATAACGAGACTAACCACGGTCTGATTCAGAAACTTATTGGGAAAACATCAATTGTACGGAAGTGCGTTCTTTAACTTGTAACATCTTAAACCGGCTCCTATATTTATAGCTCGAAGAAGAATGTTTAATCCCTTTAGATGCACGACCTCGGATCTTGACGAAATTCGTAAATTAAAAAAAGAAGGTCGAACCTTACATTACATACCCGCATATCTGTCCAAGAAAAAAGTATCTGTACAAGGATGCACAAAATAATAAATTATAATAGTTTAGAAATTCTAAAAAAACATGCATAAGGAAGTGTATTTTTATTTTATGATACTGGTAACCCTATTTCAATGTAAATTTCAATTTGATTGACCCAAATGTGTGTTCTTAATTTGAGTGATTTTATATTTACTTTTTTTTAAATTAATTTGAAGATTAGAATGACACGATCTAGCATTTCATGCATTTGTCTTCAATTTCTTCTCTTTTTCTTCTTGCAATTTCAATTTCAGCCCAGTCGGACACTGGGAAGTGGTTCAAATTTAGCTATTAATTTTTTTGGAGTTTACTCCTTAAGAATCGATTTTCATTATAAGGCGCCCGGTATGAGAAAAATCCGAAGGGTAAAACCTACTAAAGTAACGAAAATGTGTCACGTTTTTGGTGCGCAACTTTCTAATTTGGCTGTGAGTGTATTAAGACGTACACATTATGGTATGCTGTATAGACGACTATACCTATATACTATATGTTATTGGGCTTGTTTGTTTCTATCAGTGTCGATGTATTTATATTGCTATTTTTTTTTTTATTAATTTGTGAATTTACCCTTTCATATGATATTAATCTTTTTTCAGTTGAATAAACTCTTTTTGCGTATGGTTAGATACTCGTACTTAAGAAGTAAACTCCAGTCGTGTGTCGGAGCTGACACACACACTTTTTACATAGCCAGTTACTTACAGGTGAAGCTAAGCTTATATATGAACTTCACAGGAAGCTTAGCTTACTAACAATCGGGGGCGATTTGGTGTACCTAATATTCAACGGCGCGAGTAGTTACACTTTAGGGGCAAAATCTAAGGGGCGAGCGAAGCCTACACCTCATTTGCGCTGTCAATACCGCATTTGTTAAAACTAAGGTTACATGTCATGTTAAGCAAAAATGAGTGTTATGATTTTGACTGGTATGTATGTTTGGGAAACATTCATCCATAAAGGTTGTAAAAGTATCTTTAACGAAACCGAATCTTATGTGTTCTTCCCATCTTTGCAACATTTTTTTGGTCTAGCTAGACCATATCTGAAAACCGTTTAAGTTCCAAGTTTTTAATGTTATAACCTCCCTGCGCCCTCTACTATGTAATCAGCACAATGTTTGAAGTGTTTTTTTTTCTCCCCCAAAAATCGTGTTCCAGCAATAATTTTTGCGTAGAGTAACTACTACTTAGATCCTTAGATGAAAGAATGTACAGAATCATGGCTGACGGCTTAGATAAGGATTCGTTTACACCCTGTATATCGCTATCCACCTATTCGTTAAAGAGAGCAGATTATTGCGATACGACACTTTAGTATAGCATAATTATACATACTTGACAACGTAGCTACTACATTTTTATGTATTTTTCGTAATGAATGATTGCAAACAGTTTTAAGAGCGGTTAAAGAAATAAAATGCTTCTCACCTGTGTGATTATGAAAGTAAATAGTATACCTACATCTCGCCAGACTTGCCTTTTGTGTTCCCGTTATCTCTTGAACAACCCGCAAGGCAGGCAGTGGCTCTGACAGACCCCTCAGATTTGCTGACATCTCTTTGAATTCTCAGCATACTTGCGAGGCTTCTACAAATACCTGCAAATATTGCATGCTTTGTAAGGTCGTCATTTATGTAACATCAAATACAAAATCAAGATTAACATTACCTGGTAAATGCCGTAAGTCCGTACATAAACGCAATAGTCACAAATGCAACCATTGTTGGCCAAATACTTTTATCAACGACCTTGACCGGCGCGATATTGAAAGCTGGTATTTAGTGGCTAGGTTTTAGTTTCTAGGTGCATTTGCATCACGAATTCTTCCAGCAAGCACTCGTCAAACATATTCTAATAGTTTGCGAAAGAAAGATGGCGAAAAACATCGACTGTATATTAGTAAAATTACAGAAACTAATAGTCCCCTACGCAACACTGCGCTTCAAAACACACAATTACTGACGTTGTCACAAAAAGCCGCTAAGCCGAAGTGGGCTTGGACTGGTAACACCTCACGCATGCAAAATGTGTTGAAGGCCAGACAAGCCATTTTCTGGATGCCTGATACAGCTAGAAGACGTGGCTGACCGTGTAGAAGATGGCGAGTCGGCGAACCAGTTGTCCACATTAGACTTGCATCGAAACATCTGGAAGTCATGGGTGATGCCCAGCGGTGGAATGACGCAGGCTTTTGTGCCTTTTCAATACGTCTCTGGCAGCTGACTCTTCAGTTACTTACTTCCTAGTCATAACATCATATTTTTATCACGATTTATTTCTTCTTTTGACCATTCTCATTATAACTATAAGTCCACTGTAGTCGCATTCTTTTCATCGTCATGTTATTTTCTAATAACATAAACATACATTATGCTTAGTAAGAGGAGTTATTAGAAACACAAACTTAAATGCAACCATTACTGTAAGATGCTTGTTCTAAGAATTCATCATCTGCCTAGCCTTTACCAACTTGAGGACTTCCAGTCCAAATGGATGCAACTGAATGTAGAACACAATATACCAAACAAATGGTCAGCGAAGGGCAGGGCGTTTTTGTGGGACTGTCTCTTGTAATCTGACGTTCAAAAAGTGCTGATTATCAGCCTAATTCAGCATTATCTGTAAAACAATCCGGTTGCATAACAAAGAGTATGCAAAAATATCCAGCTAAACCTCGGCACGTGACAACGCATATACACATGAGCTTTAATCGGCTCCCGATTTCTATTGAATATGGATTTTCTAACGAATCTGGGACAAAGGCTTCGCCAGAATCTCCCAAACGTTTCCATTTTCATAGGTATGCTGATTTATTCAGATTAATCCCTCCCTGTGGTTGGCTATGAATAGAACTCCATATTTCTCAGACGTGCTCTGAGTCAACTAAACGCTTAAATGAAGATGGACGGGGGATCTAACTTCGTAATATCATTATACAGCGGTTGGTGTTGGTTGAGGTCGAGGAAGGGACCTATGTTCAATAGATTGTCGTCGTAATAATTTTGAATGTATGAGTAAACTTTGCCTGAATGACAATGTAAAGACAAATCTTTGTGAAAAGGTTGTCGATCTCTTTTAATTGGAAGTACGTTTATCAAAGGTAATTTAAGAAACCGATCTTCTGAGCATGTGTATTGTATTTGTTCAATTCACAGTAACAAAAAGTACATTTTGATTCAAATGAGTAATCTTTGCCATTGCAGCCGGTGCAGATTTAACGTTTGAGCCGCTGGTGAGGGTGTTATAGAGCCGAGAACAGCAGTGACAAATACTTTCCTGAATTAAACGAAGTTTTTAATACACTTCAAAAAATTAAATATCAGAATAAAAGGTACTTTTGTTCTTCTCAGACTGGAGGAGAAATCAGAAATTGTACTTCCATTTCTTCTAAGTGAGAAACATTGCATGTTAAACCTAATCGTAGTGCAATAAGGGCCATTTTTCAAGGAAGTGTATTGAAAAAAAAACTCGGGCTGTATTTTTCTTCTGCAAAACAAGGCCTTTTTCATAAAGCACTTGAATAGACCGAATTCTGTTAAACAACATAAAAAGGCCGCGACATTATTTGCACAACTTTTTTCATTATATAATTTTTCATTCCTCGGCCTTCTTGGAAATGTCCCAAAAATAAAACCGACCGGACATTTTCGTTGCTGTTCAAATCGTTATATGAAAGCCTGAACATAATGAGGAGTGACATCGTTTAGTTCTGTGTGAGTCCCGAGGGAGGGTCAGTCTGACTAGAACAACAGCTAAATCTAGATCTAGCCAGTTTATTAGGACTGACATTTGGTTCATATTTTATGATATTAACGGAAATTGTGATGACCCAGAGGTTAAAGCTTCGCGTCTTATGCATGAGGTTGTGGCATTCAAATGAAAAATGATGTTTATTTTGTAAGTAGGTTTTCACAAACACTTTTACACGTCTTTTTTAAAAACTAGATGAGGCTGGTGTTTACCCGACTACTATGAGAAGAAACAGCCGAAACAAACTCAGAGGTCGTAGTCTCTTTTAAGGTCCAGACAAAAATCTTGATCAACTTACATGAGGACTATACAGATTAGTGTCTGAAATAGTCTTTTTAATAAAGCACCACACAGATTGAGTAGACCTGTCCAGTCAGTGCAAGCATTTGTCAGTTATCGTGTAGCTCGACTCATAACCCAAGGTGCAAATCAAATCCGGGCAAGTACCAATGTGACTTTTTCATTTCATATGTACTGTCTAAAGTTGATCTAACATCACAAACACCGGTGAAGGAAGACATTGTGAGAAAACCTATACCCTATAAATTTAATTGTGAAATTACCAAACCGTCTTGAGCAAGTCTATGGATGTTTGTTACTCTTTCACGAAAAAACTCCTAAACGGATTCTGATGAAATTTCTCACACAGATTGTGGATAATCTGCTTTAACACATAAGTTACTATTAATCCCGGTCCCATTATTCCCTTGAGATACATTTCGATGTCCATGTAGGCAAAGCCGCGACCAACATCTAGTTACAAAATAAACAAACGGTTGACATTTACAATGTCCCAGCTTAAAGCGGCCATGTTTGTTGCGCCACAGTTAATCTGTACAAACAAGCTAGATCGTTAATTAACTGTCTATGGGATCCTACGTCGAACAGTTTAATAAACAGACTGTTATGTGTTTGATTATGCATTCATTCATCAATCACCACGCTCTGCTGAGCTATGACTAATTAACTGTGGTATGGTTTCGTCTTATGCTCGTGTGAGTGAAACTGGGCATCGGTCACGAATGCATGTTTTGTTGTTTTTCGTGGAAATATCTAATACTAGCTTTTGCCCGCGGCTTCGCTCGCGTTAAATTCGAGGTAACACAGTTCCCCTTGCTCCTTATTGATTTGTAATAGCAACGCTAAGTTTTCCCTTTTCTTCCGTCTTTCTCCCTCATATCCCACTCTTTTATTTAAAAATAAATAGCCTATGTCCGTCTCCTGGTTCCCAACTATCTCTGTACCAAATTTCATCAAAATCGGTGTAGCCATTAAAGCGTGAAGAGGTAACAAACAAACTCACTTTCGCTTTTATAATATTAGTAAGGATAGCTGGCGCCCACGGCAACACCCACGTGATATCGAAAAAAAGTATCCTATAGGTATGTTATTCCAGACTATAATCTACATTATGTGCCAAATTTCACCCAAGATCCGTTCAGCCGTTTTGATGTGAAAGAGTAACAAACATCCATACATCCTAGTAGTATTAGTAGGATCCTTACTATAATATAATAAAAGCGAAAGTGAGTTTGTTTGTTACGTCTTCACGCTTAAATGGCCTAACCGGTTTTGATGAATTTTGGTACAGAGATAGTTGGGACCCTGGAGACGGACATAGGCTTAAAAAAGTAAGAAAAGGGGAAAAAAGAGGGGAGAGTTTTTTTTTCCACTAGTAACTATGCCACGCGGACGAAGTCGCGGGCGGACTTCAGTAAAATATAAAATTCTTGTGTCGCGGTGTTTGTTGGTACCAAACTTCATCGTAACGGCTGGACCGATATGTTTTTTTTTTGTGGATATCGGGTAGGTCTGAGAATCGGCTAACATGTATTTTTCTTACCCCTGAGTGATAAGGGGGATCTGAGCAACGGATGATTCTAGGTCATCTCCTTGTTCTTGTCCCATTCTATTTGGGGAAGAAAAAATAATAACTGTAGAAGGTACCCCACCTTCTTACACATAAATGGTTTACATTAAATAGACTTTAATTAGTTTCCAATAACTTTGATGTAGATTTTAACAGCATTCATGGATTTTTAAGAAAATGTGTTTTCTGCGTTTTTCCGAGGACTAATCAAACTTTAACTAGAATTGCTTTGTTCATTTGGCTGTGTTTGCTAAACAAACTAAACAACTCTACGAATGAGGGTTTATTTTTAAAGAGACCGTCCAGTTAACTGAATTTGTTGGTTTACCGGCTACTGTAAAACGTAATCGGTTTAATTAAAAACTTGGGTATATAAACGGCTAGTAGAAGCTGTTATTGCAGAACGGTCTGCCAGGGCTATCGCCTGCCGGGGTTGCGGGTTGTTCAAAAGAGATAACCGCGGCCCCGGAACTTAAAGGGCAAAAGAAGGAACATGGGGGGATTTTAGCTAAAATCTAAAACTCCCCGCAAAAAGCGTATACAGCCTTGAAAATTTGATGGGAAATCATCAAATAACTACCTCTGCTCTGGGCCGCGGTATTTCGAACAACTCGCAACCTCAGCGCGGCCCCGTGACGTAAAGGGCAATAGAA
This sequence comes from Ochropleura leucogaster, assembly GCA_958449745.1. Taxonomy (NCBI): domain Eukaryota; kingdom Metazoa; phylum Arthropoda; class Insecta; order Lepidoptera; family Noctuidae; genus Ochropleura; species Ochropleura leucogaster. The sequence continues at coordinate 2,053,557 of OY288220.1, read as the reverse complement.
GGAACATCCCCCGCTGCGCCCAGAGCGGGTGAAGTTATTTGATGATTTCCCAATCGTAAAAAAGTGTGTGTGTCAGCTCCGACGCACGACTGGAGTTTACTTCTTAAGTACGAGTATCTAACCATACGCAAAAAGAGTTTATTCAACTGAAAAAAGGTTAATATCATATGGAAGGGTAAATTCACAAATTAATGAAAAAAATAGCAAAATAAATACATCGACACTGATAGAAACAAACAAGCCCAATAACATATAGTATATAGGTATAGTCGCCTATAAAGCATATCATATGTACGTCTTAATACACTCACAGCCAAAATAGAAAGTTGCGCACTAAAGGTGCGCACCAAAAACGTGACACATTTTCGTTACTTTAGTAGGTTTTACCCCTCGGATTTTTCTCATACCGGGCGCCTTATATATGAAAATCGATTCTTAAGGAGTAAACTCCAAAAACAAGTTTATTATTTCGTTGGGTGGTCAAAAATCGGGGTTGGTTTGTTTAGGAATGTTTGTGGAGGATGGTGTATGGTATATGATTGATGAATTGGTTTTAAAATTGAATATTTTATCCGTTATAAATTGTCCCCACGATGAGTGATTGGCTGGGAACCTAAATTGGGGGTTTACGCAGATTGGAATGTTTCAATTACGCTTAGAGCCGGTTTTTCAATCGCTAATTGACTCTTGTCCTATGAATGAGTTTGTCATTTTGACAGTTTTAGTATGGACGCTTTGTTAAAACATCACACGGACTCTTTAGTTTGAAGTTATCTGAATGAATTATAAATGAGACAGGTAAAATCATGAATAACAATAAATAAATAAAAAAAATTATTTCGGATTAGTGACATCCATATGATGGGTTAAAAAGTAATTTAAATAAAAACTTATATCCATGTTAGAAAAACTTACTATCTATTTAAAACAAGGTTGTTGTTCACGATACGTATGTGAACTAAAGAACAAACTATATGAAAGACCCGCCTAGAAACTTGCTGGCATATTATGACTCCAGTTTAGCATATATTTTTCTGAAAGTTATCTCTTACAATTCTAATTTAATTCATAATTCTTTTCCTTTCAATGGCAAAATAGGCAAATGGGGAAACTAAATTTCCCCATTTGCCCATTCTTCTCCATAGAGATTAACGCTTTGGAATGGGCAACTAGAGTACTTTCACAAGTTATTATGCCTTGTGACCGGGACTGTAGATTAATTTTGTTTCTTGGCATTCAAAAGTAATGGTCTAATTGTAATAAATGCTTAGACTTTACGGCACGGTAATGTCCTCCTTTTGTGGGCAAAATGGCACGTTGGTCCATAAAGGTTCACCCTTTTCAATACAGTATTCAATAACTTCTTTTCTTTTTCTAGGAAATAGAAGCTATTGAAGAACAATGGCGGACGGAGTCAGCGGAGCTGGTGACGGCTGTGTCGCGGTTACAGGACGAGAACAAACGACTCCGAAGGACTATCAACGCGCCTGCAGACGGTGAGTTTTTACTCTTTTGGAAGATATGTCGAGGAGCTCTTGGCTAAATAATAGCAGCCGCTCGGGTCGATCTGTAGGTTAACCCGCGATTGCCAAGGTTGGTCTGAGGATGGGCGACCACCCGTTACATACAGTCTAACGTAGCTTTACTATTAGTTGGTTTTACACACATCCCTCGCTACGCATTCTCGCTCATCCTGGAAAAATGCAGCCATAACCGTACACATTCCAGCTTTCATCAAAATCGATATTGTCGTTTTCGAGAACGTGTATAACATATATTGCTCATTTATTGGAATTAAACTCATAAAGTCAACCGGACAAAATAAAGAATGGCCAAGTGCGAACTGGTCTCGCGCACCTAGGGTTCCACAAATCTTGCGACATAAACGGCCATATTTTTTGACTGCGGTAACTTAGAGGGTTGTCTTTTTCTCAATATCGAGAGACCACAGACTTAGTATATGATTATATCCAGTTCAAATCAAAATATTTTTGTTTCACCTAATCCTACATGGGCACTTATAAAACGTCGAGAAAAGGTGCACTGTTCGGGTTGGTTTTTTCCTATAGAGAAGAACCGGCAAGAAAACTTCAAGTCATTTTTATAATACATCTAGCTGTGCCCAGCGGTTTCACCCGCTGAGGTTTAGGGGTATGAAAAATAGATGTTAGCCGATTCTCAGACCTGCCCAATATGTACCCAAAATTTCATTAGAATCGGTCGAGCCGTTTCGGAGGAGTACGGTAACTAACATTGTGACACGGAAATTTTATATATTAGACTAGCTGTGCCCAGCGGTTTCACCCGCTGCTCACTTAGGGGTATGAAAAATAGATGTTGGCCGATTCTCAGATCTACCCGATATGTACACAAAATTTCGTTTAAATCGGTCCAGCCGTTTCGGAGGAGTATGGGAACGAAAACTGTGACACGAGAGTTTTATATATTAGATTATAAAGATGTTAAAAATAATAGAAGATTACACTGTATTAAGTAAATTATAAACAATCATGTTAAATCATAAAAATATTATTTCAACTCGGATACCTACAGGTATCGGTCTTGACAAACAGACACACGGACAACAAAGTGATCCTATACGTGTTCCGGTTTTTCTCTTGAGGTAGGGATCCCAAGAAATCAATCGACTCAAACTTGTATCTACGACCCATCAAGCACCTTATTTCAGCGGTCGTCCACTCGGAATTCGTTGAGGAAAAGTTAGTGGCAATATTCCCACGCCCACATTGGTTCTGATTAGTTTTGACCCAAGTTCAGGCCTTGTACGTCCCTAGAGAGTGATGTACACTCAACTACATGTCAAAGATAAACTTTTGAACTTGGCAACACCTTTATTAACGGACTTCTGCGAAAAGGTGTAAGTTTTCAATTCGGGTATATTTTTTTATGGTTGATACCTTCTTCATAACTTTGGAATTTGTGGTCCAATTAATGGGTTTTTTTTTTAACCTAGGAGGAGGCCTCCCAGGGCCACCGCCTGCCGAGGTTGTTCGAAAGAAATACCGCGGCCCCGAAACATAAAGGGCTAAATAATGAACATTGATGGATTTGAGTCCTCCCCTCCCCCACGCTTCGCCCAGAGCGGGAGAAGTTATTTGATGATGTCCCATCCGCAAAAAAAGCTAGGATGATTGTGAAATTCTAATTTTGGATGCAGTATGGATTACAAACTGTTACTATTTATTCTGCTTAATTTGTTTTCAAATGGCATTTCAATGTAATTGATTGTATTTGTGTATTGACGGGCCTGTTGGTCCAGTGGTTACTGGCCCTGACTGCTGAGCCGGAGGTCGTGGGTTCGATTCCCACCCAGGGCAAACTTTGTGTGATGAGCATGATTGTTTGTTCTGTGTCTGGGTGTGATTTATGTATAATATGTATGTATGTATTTATAAATTATATAAGTATGTATATCAGTTGTCTGGTTACCATAACACAAGCTCTGCTTAGCTTGGGATCAGATTGCCGTGTGTGAGTTGTCCCAAGATATTTATTTTATTATTTATTTTATTTATATTTTGGTCCATCAATGGCAAAGGATTAGCCATCAAATTAACAGATTAAAGGCTTCATCAAAAATCAAGCTTTGCATTTTTACAATGCTTGCGTTTTCACTAATTCCTGTTCGAATGAAAGAAGAGAATGGAAGGTTTTATTTATGACAAAAAAAAATCTTAGCAAAAATAAAAAACGATAGTATGGCTTGTCTCACGACTGCGTCAATTAGCTACAGTTTAGCAAAACGCGTTAAATTCGGGTTAACACAGTTCCCCTTTCCTGATTTACAGGTATCTGCCTTTAGTTTTTGCCCTTGTGCCTTATTTATTGTAATAGCTAACCTAAGTTTCCCTTTTCTTATCTATGTCTTCAGGGTCCCAACTATCTCTGTACCAAAATTCATTAAAATCGGTTTTGCCATTTAGGCGTGAAGACGTAACAAACAAACAAACTCACTTTCGCTTTTATAATATTAAGTAAGGATGTTGGCGTACGATGTCACTCGTATTTTATCAAATGACAAAAAATTCCGTTGGGTAAACAATCAACATGATACGGGAAAGAACGATTCATGTCCTTTCTGATTAGTTTCGCTGGGAGAGACATCCGGATTTCAGTCTTTGGGCATCCCTAGAGTCCGTGCCTCGTAGCTCAGTAGACAAAATGGCTGACCTTAATATTTAGATAAATACAAACATTGTTCGAGGATAACGAAGATCGTTTTTCGAAGCCTGGTTTTTGTAGTTAGAATATCGTTATAACACGAAGAGTATTTATAATAATCCATACTTAATAATTATTATAAATGGGAAAGTATATGTGTGTGTCTGTTTGTTTGTTCGTCTTTCACGTCAAAACGGAGCTACGAATTCACGTGATTTTTTAAGTGGAGATAGTTGAAGAGTGGAGAGTACTTGAGCTACTATTTTGTCTGTTTATAGCCCCCATTTTCGTAATGGGGGTGGACGCGAGCGAAGCTGAGGGCAAAAGCTAGTATATTGTATTTAGATTTGCAGAAAAGTGGTGTATACTGCTTGATAGTGAAGTTCCTTTACGAATCTAAATCTCGAGAATAATTGTAAAAGCTATGAGCCGCTTAGGCCGATCTTGAGGTTAAGCCACGCTTGTCTAGGCTGATCCGTGGATGGGTCACCACCCGTTGCATAATAACCATTGATCAACATGCTCGCGCACTTCGTATTGGCACAATAATAGATAGCACGTGCAATAAAAGTCATTGATGACCATTTCGGTGTATTTTTTGGACCTGTCATTACCGACCCCGAGTACTGTCACAACCGTCCCTGGGTTGTGGTCGGTTGTGACAGTTTCTCTTTTTTTTTCTTACTTGCTTCTATGGATTAACCATAACACTTAGAGATATAATTTAGGTATTTATACGTAGGTGGATGTACTCTTCACAATAAAATACATCTTTTATACATCTAATTGCAACACTAACAATATTTTTAGCCCTTAAATGAAAATTGTCACAACCGTACCCAGTTTACCCTACTTGAGATTTTTGTTTTGCATTATTTTCTCAATTCTTAGCATAACTCTTCCTTTAGCGTAGAAATTTTTATTACTTTGATGAAACTAAGAATGTTTTGCAAACGTTCTCGCTGACTCGATTCTCTCCGGAATTTGTATGTAAAAGGCAAACGACTGAAACGAAATATTCTCTTGAACTTCTGCAGAATGTGACCTCAAATTCTTATGTTGTTGCTTCCCCATTTTATTCACGAATTTTCTGTGACATATCTTGACGTTTTTACCGAGAAACCTTTTTATCAATCGTGTATGGTCATAAGAGGATGTCCATTAATCACGTAAGGCTCAAAAGAGCGGGGAGGCTCCATAAAAAATCACGAAATATCACAAGGAGGTGGGGGGGGGGGGGTGTAGTAATGTAAATAAATAATATAAATAAATAGGTATCTTGGGACAACTCCCACACGGCTATCTGATCCCAAGCTAAGCAGAGCTTAGCAGAGCTGATAAATCACACCCAGACACAGAACAAACAATCATGCTCATCACACAAAGTTTGTCCTGGGTGGGAATCGAACCCACGGCCTCCGGCTCAGCAGTCAGGGCCACTAACCACTGGACCAACAGGCCCGCCATGTATTACTTAAGTTTTTTTTTTGGCAAACCCGCGATTAATCAACCGATTGTCTTGCTAATCCGTGGTCCGAGGACACTACATTAAATAATGTTCATGCAATAATATAAAAAAAAACTTTACGCGAATGCGTAAAGTTTTTTTTTATAATATTATTTTAAAGTTTTTTTTTATTTTTTTTACTATTGTTCATGCAATAATATAAAAAAAAAACTTTACGCATTCTTTTTATTATTTTTGTGTTAATCAAAAACAAACTGCAATCTTTATGTCTACCTCTAGACGTTGTTATAATTATCGTTTATTTATTCGTATACATCTAATATATAAAATTCTCGTGTCACAGTTTTCGTTCCCATACTCCTCCGAAACGGCTGGACCGATTTAAACGAAATTTTGTGTACATATAGGGTAGGTCTGAGAATCGGCCAACATCTATTTTTCATACCCCTAAGTAAGCAGCGGGTGAAACCGCTAAGCACAGCTAGTATTATTATACATTTATTTTTTATAAACCGTTGCGCCACACTAGGAATTACTCCTGTATCGTGTTTTGAACTAAAGAAACTTGTAAAGACTTTAGTTACAAAATGTACCGTCTACAGCTTGGAATCCATTTGTTTCCACGATGCTATGTAATATTGAGTAACAAAAACAATGGCGTTCTTACATCAATCGTGCCATTTTACGCCAGTTCCGTATGTGGCATCATGTCTTTTCGCTCAGTAGTAAAGTATACCGTCCACTGTCACATAGCACGTGCACGAAGAGCTGTCCCACTTTATTTGTTTGATAGCCACCAGTGGCGAAGCTGAAACATTTTTAGAAGGCGAAACGGAAAAAAAAGGAATAGTATTTTTTCGTTGCCTCTACTTTGAATTTTCATCGGCGCACTCTTTTGTTTCTATTTTGACTACATTGTAACAATTTCGAATAACACGGAGACGAACACACTGAAAATGTTTGTGGTCGCCATCTTTATTTTCGATCACTTTTTGCGCATATTCGCTAGTAGAGGATCCTGGCTAAATCATTTTTTCCATGTCTTCTGCTTTTGTTGTTGACTGAGTAAATAGCCCCTATAGATTATAAAGTTGAACCTATCCGTCTGCTAAAGTGCAAAATATACTAGTAAATCAGTTTCCTTTGCTAAATCAAAGGGGTGACAAGATCAAAAAGGTTAGGAATAGCTGCTCTAGGGGCTATTTACTCGTATGTTAGTTGACAGCCACAGTGAGGCGCCAGGTTTATGCGAGCCAGACGTCGAACGTCTAACGCCTGATTAGTGTTAACTGGGCTGCATTATCGCGTTACTGTGAACTCGGGCTCATCATTTCGTGACTGACCATAACTTAGTTGAGAAAAGGCTAAGCAGTTGATGATTTAACTTTGTTTAGGATACAGTTTTTTCCCATCCATGATTATTACAGAAATGCAGATAGCTCATGTTTGTATTTGTGCAGGTGACATCATGTGGTGTCTCATTCATTCAATGTATTATAATAGTTATACAAAATGATTCATTGGTTGCTTACATCTTGTAGTAATAGTCCAATGTATGAACGAAAGTGTCTTTGTTATCTTAAGGCACAAAAATCATCATCATCATTTATGAAAGCTGGCTTAACCTATAAAAAAAAAGTGTGTGTGTCAGCCCGGACGCACGAGTTTACTCCAAGCAAAACATGAAAAATCCATTTTTAACCGACTTCAAAAAAGGAGGCTGTTCTCAATTCGTCGGAATCTTTTATTTTTGCATTCAATCTCTCACAGACACACAAACATTCGCAACATACATCTGCCAATCTCGTGGCAAATAAATCACGTTACGGTGTCAATGTCAGTAGAGAGATCATTCAGAGTTGCAAGGGTTCAGCTGCGGGAGACGCTCCGCGGCGGGCGTCGGGAGCCACGTGATGACTCTCGGCCACCTTAGATGTGGGCCTGTGACGGTGAGCAATAGTTAGCTTACCGTCCGTCCGTCTAGTGAAGACAGACTGCATCGTGTTCCACGCGCGCCTCGAAGAAATTTAAGGCGCAAATTTAAGGGGCCTGATAGGGTGGGTTCCTGCCTGTCGGGGCTGCGGGTTGGTTCTAAAGAGCAGCCGTGGATTCGATGCTCAAAGGGCAAAAGAAAGGAACGTGATTAAGTTTTTCTCAGTACAAGTCCGCTCCGCCAGAAAAAAGCCCAGAAAGGGGGTGTCATTTGTAGATTTCCTATAAAAAGGGTACACAAGGTGAGGTACTTCACCCACGATAAAGAAAGAATTATGCATAAGTTTCGTTTGTTTAAGTTCAGTTCAAAATAGTGTGGAAAACACTGACGCAAAAACGGGTCCTGCGTACTCATAACATTTTTCTGAAACTAAAACTTAAGCTGATCGCGATGAAATTTGATGGGTTTTTAGTTCTCATCTTGTGTCATAGATGTCACTACCGATCATTTGAATTTTTACCTATGTCGTACATGTGCTGTCAAGAAAATGACTCCCTAATTCTTTCGCATGTCCGACGCCATCTCAATCTTCACCCTCCTACTCCTCCATGCAAAAATCCACTTAATCCACCAATACTAAAAGTCCAATGTCCCACAGGCTCAAGCGCGCCACCGTCACCAGCACGGGAACACGACCAGGAAGTGCTATCTCGGCTCAGCAGCACGGCAGAGAAGCAACGAGCTACATTACGTCATCAAGAGTTGCAGCTACAGGAGAAGCAGCAGCTGATTGAGAGCGTAAGTAGTTACATTATAAGCTTTAAACCCACGTACTGAAGGATGTTTTTTTATTGCGTTCGATAGCTAATTTTTGTAGTACGTTCTACTAGTAAGGTAGGGTCAGGTGGAAGTCAGATAGACAGTAAATTACTGTTATTCAGCCGAATCCAGTAAGACTGGAAGAAGACTCCAACAATAGTTGGGAAAAGGCTAGGCAAATGATAACTCTATTAAGCTTGTCCTTCATTTTCTTATCCTTTGCTATTAAGAGTTTTACGTTCATTTGGGGAAAATGGTCTCGGCAGCCAAAAGAACTTCAGTCAATTTTGTTCAAAATTGACTTAAGGTCTGTTGGCCGCCGAGTCTAGATAACGAGCAATAAAGCTTTGAAAACGACCATAAGTTGGGTTCTTATTGTACGGGAACCTCATACACAGCGAGGTCAGTTGATATTGTTTATATGGTTGATGGGATGCCGTGTGTTAGCGGGCTTTACAGTCAGACATGACGAGATCATCGTCAGACCATAATCAATTACGTCGGTTGGCAGCGCCATCATCTGCCTAGCCTTTTGTTTTTTTTTTTTAATACAATATATATAAAAAAAAAACGTTTCCCCACACTAGGAATTTCTCCTGTGTCGTAGGTGCGTTTACAAACATTTAAACTCACATACACAAACAGCCAGACCCGGAACAACTATCTGTAGGCCATACAAATATTTGTTCCGTGCGGGGATCGATTCTGCGACACGTAGCGCAAAGGTCAAACGCTTAGCCACTGCGCCAACCGTGTCGTCAAGATAATCTACCATTATCAATAACTAACGGAGTAGTAAGTCTTTAAAATCAACATCTTAAATCCAGACATCTTTAATCTATAAAGTCTCTCTCAGCCTGTCTAAATTTAACATCAAACCTTTTCATCAGTCCCTAGTCTAACTTTAGCACATCCATAAATCGTGCCATCCTACATAAAACGAGGTACTGTAAACATTATCACAAGTTAACAACGTAGTCGTTATGTGTACAACGATAAGGTTGAATGTCGCAGTAAAATGAAACTCGGCAGTAAAGACTGTCTTTAATAGGGATGATAAGAAAAAGTCTTACGTCGTGTAGTTTGTTTTGGTATGCTTGAATAGGTGTTTATAAGGGGTGTAAAAGTATCTTTAATGAAACTGTATGGTACGTGCTAGACAAGCGCCGCTTTACCTAAATATCGATTCGAGCAGCTGCTACTCTTTAGGGACGAGCTCCTTTATACCCCGATCGCGATCAATCGGATCGAAAAAATGTTTTTGCAGCGTTAATGAATTTGTGTCTTATATTGACGAAGGAGAGTAATATTAAGGAATTTGATTTATAATTTTATTAATTTTTATTTGTTTTTATTCTTACTGTGACATTATAAAATACTAGCTTTTGCCCGCGGCTTCGCTCGCGTTAAAATCGGGGTTCCCCTTGCGCCTTATTGATTTGTAATAGCAACGCTAAGTTTTTCCTTCTCTTCCCTCTTTCTCCCTCACATCCCACTTTTTTCAAAAAAATATTAGCCTATGTCCGTCTCCTGGTTCCCAACTTATCTCTGTACCAAAATTCATCAAAATCGGTTTAGCCATTAAAGTGTGAAGAGGTAACAAACAAATAAACAAACAAACAAACTCACTTTGGCTTTTATAATATTAGTAAGGATTTGTAAGGATTTGCAGATGCTCTATCTGAGGTACAGGAAAGCTTTTCTGTGAGGCTTCATACTGGTGGCGTTTGTGATTCCACTACCCTATGCGTAAATTGAATGCCGGGTGTTTGGTGTAGTGCTATACCCGGGGTTGCGGGTTGTTTGAACGAGATACCGCGGCCCCGGAATGTAAAGGGCAATAGAAGGAACATGGGTGGTTTTTAGTCAGTACAAGTCTGCTTCCTCCCGCTCCGCCCTGAGCGGGGGAAGTTAATTGATGTTTTTCCACCCCAAAAAAAGTAGTGCTATACACAAGTATGTTTAGTTTTTTTTTGTTATAAACTAAAAAGAAACTGGATAAACAACACGCATAAAAGAAACACGCCTTGTATAGTAGACAAGCCTTCACACATCTACCTCAGGTGTTCCATCTGCAAGTTACGTCAATTCTTCCAATAATAAGAACTCAATTCGCGCTTCGCAACCCGCCGATAGCATCAACTGCTAGTGACAGATTGGTTCAATAAGCCGACGTAGTCGCCGCGTGGCCGCGTACATCCCTTCCATTTTATTGAAATGTCTCTCTCTTTTATTAAAATCTCTGGAATATTTTACATCGCTGCCAGTATTTTTCTCCTCATTTCGAACCCTATCTAGCGAAAATATTGTTTTTCCGCGTTGTTGGTCTTGAGTTTTGAGGTCCTTTGTACGATGTCCCGGTTTGGCGAAGTATTTGGGCAGTTTTGTTTTTAATCCGCTTTTATTAGCTTCACTTGTATTATGTAAGAAAATCTTGGAATCTTAATTTGACCCACTTCCCGGTCTTCGATTAAGATGAGTTCTGATGACAATACGTGACTAGCTAAGAAACGTCATTACAAATCCAATATGGCGGCCTCCCCAAGATGGCGGACTGGCTGTATCGCACACCTAGATCTCAACGGACTCAACTCAAAAAATCTAGGATTTACAAAGGGGAAACCTTTGCCCAGCAGAGTTCCAATCATATGGGAAGTTCCCTCGTCATAATTGCTCGTTGAATAAAAATCAACGCCGTTTTGTAAAGTACCGGCAACAGCGGACGGCATACGGAACTACATTATTACTAGGCCCGTCTCACAGAGTACGTTGGAATTACTTGATTATATCATTACTAATACTGATGATGTAGGCTTTTACCATACCACTGTTAGACAAAGGCCCTCTCCATGACTTCCAGAAGTTTTGATCCAGGGTCAATGGGCGACACGTGGTTGTTGGTTCTATCTAGCTCGTCCCGCCATCTTTTTAAATATTTGCGATATACAGCCTGAGTGTTGGGGCCAATGGCTTTTTTCTTGCAGATGGGATATCATCAAATGACTTCTCTTCCCCCGCTGCTGGCAAAGCGGGGGAAGAGAAGTCATTTGATCAAACCCACCCATGTTCCTTCTATTTCCCTTCACGTTCTGGGGCCGCGATATCTCTTTCGATCAACCCCGACAGGCGGAAGCCCTGGCATGCCCCTCTGCTTTGCTGACATCTCTGAGTAGTATCTTTAGTCAGTACAACTCTGACAGTCTCCCCTGCTCCGCCCAAAGCCTGTCCTTTTGTGGTCCTCTCCCAGCGACGCCCTAAGCTGAGGCCCCACAAGGGGCGCCCTCACTGTACAGTCACTTAGTATATAAGTATTTGCCCCTGGCTGGAGAACAAGACACCCACCACCCACAGGATAGTCTGTTTGAGCAGCTAACAACCTCATTGGTGGAACTGCGAGATGCCATTAAAAAAAACAAATCACCTTATCACCTACACAAGGCCTCGTATTTCAGTGTAAACACACTAATAACTTCATGTACAAGGCTACGCGGGTATCGTCAAGGTCACTGCTAGGGAGTCCACTTGTGTTATCAGTAGTTGTTTTGTTGACATGTCAATAACCTTCGTACCTTGTCATGGTAGTTTAGCGGTTTGTTTTGAAGTTATCTGAAGAAGTTTTGTGATAAATATTGATAATCGAGACTTATGTTTTGTTATGACTTGGGATGAAAAAGAACACATTGTATAATCTTGTCTTAAGATAAGCTGTATCTAATTTTCATAGCTGTGTTAATATATAAAAAAACTAGCTGTTCCACGCGGTTTCACTCACGCTGCTCAGCACCTGTTGGTCGTAGCGTGATGTTATATAGCCTATAGCCTTCCTCAAGAAATGGACTATCCAACACTAAAAGAATTTTCCAATTCCAACCAGCAGTCCCTGAGATTAGCGCGTTCAAACAAACAAACAAACTCTTCAGCTTTATAATATTAGTATAGATTAGAGGTGTCAAGGGACACCCGGAAGGAACGAAGTTCCTATAGAAATGAAAATATCTGGCTTGCTTTCTATATGAGAGAGAGACAGACAGAAAGACAGACAGAGAAACATGCGACGCCGCACAGCTTACAATAGCTTACTATAGCAAAAAGTGTGACAGCTTTTCGTAAGAATTTTTTCCGTCTAGCCCCCTTTCACAACGCGCGATAAGGAACTTCGTTCTTTCTTCGTTCACTTTGACCGTCTGTCTCTTTCTCTCTCTCTCTCTCTCACTCTGAAAAGACCATTTATCTCGGGAACGAACGCGTGGATGTATCAAGTTGAAATTAGAACCATAATATACTAACATCTGTGGTTCCTTGCTGTGTGAAAATCAACCCTCTAAGGGCGCTTTCAATTTAGACGTTTCGTGTCGGACGGCTACGGTGCCGAAGCGGTGCGTTTGTCGGACTGCACACGGACGATTGTCTTTTTTCATACAGTTGACGCGTGGCGTTTGTCGTCCTGCCGTCGAGCGAGCGTAGTACTAACGCTGCCGCAGACGCCGCACCGCGCGCTTTGTATAAAAACAAACGACCGTCCGTGCGCTATACGACATACGCACCGCTTCGGCACCGTAGCCGTCCGACACGAAACGTCTAAATTGAAAACGCAGCATATGGTTATTATTAAGTTTATGTTTAAGTTGCATTCATGTTGTTCAGTTCCGTTTAAGTTGCAAGTTTGTACGGAACCGTCGGTGCACGAGTCCGACTCGCACTTGTTTTCAATTTGCAGGTTGATGTTCAACATAATATTATTCGCGAGCGTAGCACGTATGTATTTACAAAATCCTTACTTCCTTACTATTAGGTATTATAAAAGCAAAAGTGAGTTTGTTTGTTACGTCTTCACGCATGAATGGCTAAACCGATTTTGATGAATTTTGGTACAGAGATAGTTGGGACCCTGGAGATGGAGACGGCTAAAAATAGAAAAGGGGGATAAAGAGGGAGCAAAAGGGAAGAGAAAGATATTTCTTTTTCAATCATCACGCGGTTTAAAGTTAGCCTATGGCCAAAGTTACTATGCCACGCGTACGAAGTCGCGGGCGAAAGCTACTTTAAGTATAAAAGACATCTCTCTAAGCCATGGACCAACTAATTATTGAATAAATTATTCTTATCGTATTTGCATTCTAATCATTTTATTAATATTTCCATGTTAAGTTATCCCAGTAGCCCCAAATGTACAGATACGTGAAAGTTCAGGTTTGCCCTTTTAAAACTTCTTCATAACCTTAATACTACAACAATCACAATATCTATTTTTCCTTTAATAGTTCATGCAAATTATGCCCTTCTAAAAGAAAATGGCGCTAACGCCCACCCCTAAAGGTCATAGCGCAATAGGTCAGAATATAAACAGCCAGTCGTAATGAAAAATTTAATATAACATTATGAAAACCTCATTTCAAGACCTCCTTGCTTATTTACACCTTGAATTATTATGCTCGGGCCTACTTAGTTCGAAATACGAACTTTTTGGAGCGGACTTCAAAAAAGAATGTAGTTTTTCTTTTATTTTTTCTTGCCAGTACGTGAAACATTGATTATGGCGCCGGTGGCGCCAGCTAGTCTTACATAAATGTCAAAATTACTCTGTTTGATACCTTTAAACGCACATTACATACATTAGGGCATTACCTACTTCACTTTTGTATAATATTTTTGGACTCCTGTATTTCCGCTGTAACATAATGGATGATTTCTTTGCGTGTGACGTTGTCACGCAAGCTTAAAACACAAAGAACTTTCTAACATATTTCTGTCAAAACACTACTAATACAACGCTTTGGGAAATGTGATGGAAAATCATCAAATAACTTCACCCGCTCTGGGCCGCGGTATCTCTTTCGAAAAACCCGCAACCTCAGCGCGACCTCGGAACATAAACGGCAAGAGAAGAGTAGGTTTTAGTCAGTAAAAGTCTGACACTCCCCCACGCTGTGCCTAGTGCGGGGGTAATTATTTAATGATTTCCCATCCACTAAAAAAAGTGTAATAACAAAGTTATATTGGTAATTTACATCTCTTATATTCTCGTCTCATCCTTGCTTTGCTGGACCCCAGGCCTTAATCTTAAAGTATTTAGTCAAGCCGTTGGGCAGTAGGCCAATATCGGCCATCTGTGAACACTGAAACGTTTGCCAAAAGTGGGGGTTTTATGAATTTTCATTTCCTAGACATCTGTGATTTTATTAGTAGGTACGTTCAAAGTTTACGAAACTAGAACGTTCTAGCGGTTTCTTTTTAAAGCCCCGTATTCATGGTAAACATTTGTTAGGGACAGTTGATCAACATTGTTGGTGAGCGGCGAGAATGATGCTAGCAACTATATTTAAATCAATACAGGTTGTCTACATGCACGTCTGTTGCCAGCAACATGTTGACAGCAATTTCGCAACACGTTGATTCAACTTTATTGCTAAACAAATGTTTACCATGAATACGGGGCTTTACGATCGTAGACTTAATGAACGAAGAGCTTGATGATGATATGCCATCGAAAACTAGATTATTGGTGAGAGTATCGTATTACCCAGTATTTTTAGACTTTAATACGTATGTGTTTTTATATTTATGAGCGTATGGCACTCGTTGGCTTCAGCTGAAAATCACAACATGGGATTATGCTAGGCTGAGACGCATTTGGCATTATTCATTAAAATTTTAAGGTGTTCCTGTTTTTGTTTTTATTAATGCTGATTGTACGCTATTTTCTTTTGTTTTCTCTTTCTTCAGTTCTAACTTAATATTATGAAGGTGACATAAGCAGTCGCTCCATATAAAATACTGGTATTCAACTGCAACCAGTTTTTCTGAAAGGGGACACAAACATAGTCTTTTTTTCCTTGTTTTAAAAAACGTCGCCCCTCACTAGGAATTTCTCCTGTATCATCGGATCGGGTGCGTTTACAAACATTTAAAGTCACATACACAAACAGCTAGACCCGGAACAACTATCTGTAGGCCATATTGGTATCGTTATGTTGGAGATGAATGTATAATTTTATCAATACCAAGCCATTGGCTTGTTCAAGATTGTTATTATAATAGAGAAATATAGATATAGCTCTAATTGGTACTGCCGGGGTTGCGGTTTTTTCGAAAGAGATACCGCGACCCAGTAACTTAAAGGGCAATAGAAGGAACATGCGTGGGTTTTAGTCAGTACAATTCTGACTCTCCGCCCAGAGCGGGGAAAGCTATTTGAGAACTCCCAATCCGCAAAAAAATGGTAACTTAAATAAATAAATAAATAAATATCTTGGGACAACTCACACACGGCTATCTGATCCCAAGCTAAGCAGAGCTTGTGTTATGGTAACCAGACAACTGAAATACATACTTATATAATTTATAAATACATACATATTATAGATAAATCACACCCAGACACAGAACAAACAATCATGCTCATCACACAAAGTTTATCCTGGGTGGGAATCGAAACCACGACCTCCGGCTCAGCAGTCAGGGCCACTAACCACTAAACCAACAGGCCCGTCGAATTCGTAGTAACACTAGACAATAAGTTATTTATTAAGTACTAAAACTATGTGGATCTTTTTGTGTCCGGGATAAAATAAATTCTATTCTGTTATAAAAGAAACAAATCTAGACCATCGTGGCTCCCAAAAGAGTCAGATTGCATCGACAGTACAATGTTTTTTCTTCTTTTGTTCTGCATTATCAAACTGCAGCTATCGCTGATAAAATTAAGTCGACAACTGATTGAGACTTAGCATTTTTATCGATGTAGGTCAGATTTATTATTGAGCCTGGATTTGTCGCGACTTTGTTTATATTGGATTTAATATAGCGGGTGATAATTCACTTGGGGCTTATCTGTGCGAAAAGACAAGATGGTGTTAAAAAATCTCAGGCACTGGATACCATGATATTCTTTGGTACACTCTGTTTTTAAACCCAGGTGTACACCTTTTCTAAAGGTAATACAACTTGGAATTGACCACAATCAGCATTTTTTGCGGATGGGAATTTTTTACTAATATTATAAAAGCGAAAGGGAGTTTGTTTGTTTATGCTATTTTTTTTTGTAAAAAAACTGGGAAATGAGGAACAAAGAGGGAAGAAAAGAGAAAACTTAACTTTACTATTACCACCAATAAGACGCAAGGACAAAAACTACAGGTATCAGGGACCTGATAATCAGGAAAGAGGAACTGTGTTACCCCGAATTTAACGCAAGCGAAGCTGCGGGCAAAAGCTAGTCACCAAATAACTTCCCCGCTCTGGGCGGAGTGTCAGACTTGTATTGACTAAAATCCACCCATGTTCCTTCTATTGCCCATTATGTTCCGGGCCGCGGTATATCTTTCGTACAACCCGCAACGCGACAATCAGCTTTGTCAAAACAAAAGTTTTTCTCTTCCACACACATAAAATTAGACTCACACAGTATCTACAAAGCCCTCATTATAGCGTAGTACATATCGCGCATAATAAACTTTAATGTCCCTACCTGCGTGGGAAGTTATTATTTTGTATGGCGTGAAACGGATACGTTTCAAATTATGTGCTGAAATATTCGTCCTATCTTCACGACGTGTTTGAATTGCAAATCATCATGATCTTCCTGGTTTTTTTTTTTGTGGGGCGAAGCGAGGGGAATATTACAACAAGACCTTTACCGACTAAAACCCACCCATGTTCCTTCTTTTGCCCTTTATGTTCCGGGGCCGCAGTAACTCTTTCGAATAACCCGCAACTCCGACAGGCAGTGGCCCTGGCCGGCTCCTCTGCTTTGCTGACATCTCTTTGAGGAGCGCATGGCACACGAACGCGCCGTCGACACGGTCATCTTCCTGTTCTTGTAACATGTTATTTGTTGTCAATCGCCTCGCTACCATTTACTCCTTTTTAACGATCCGTATCTAAAAAAGAAAATATGGATCATTTTGTGGTCCGTCCTTCTGCCTGTCTGTCAAAACCCTTTATCTCGGCAACGCGTGGAGTTATTGAATTGAAATGAATACTCTAATCTGTGGTCCCTTAGAGCTGTGAAAAAATCAAACCTCTATGTCTACAGTCAAAAGGAACTCCGTGCACGAGTACTTACCGCACTTAGTCGTTTTCCTTTCATGTCATTTTTCACACAATCGATCCATATTTTCTACTAGCTATGCCCAGCGGTTTCACCCGCTGCTCATTTAGGGTTATGAAAAATAGATGTTGGCCGATGCTCAGGCCTACCCGATATGTACACAAACATTCGTTTAAATCGGTCCAGCCGTTTCGGACGAGTATGGAAACGAAAACTGTGACACGAGAATTTTATATATTAGATGGTATTCCTCTCCTATCCATCAACATTTATATTCACGTGTTTAAATTGCAAATACACTTCGAGTCTTTTATTCAAACGAGGTGAGTCCACATTTTTCACCTTCGATTACGTATGTATAAATCTAACCTGGAAGAGCTAGAGAATTAATAATAACTGTGGCTCGGGTCGATGTTTAGGTTTGGTCGTGGTTGCTTAGGTTGAGAATGAGTAACATAACATACCAAGATTCCTCCGGAAAGTACCTTAGCCGCTTGTATGCCGGAATTACAAACACAATTAAAAACGCATTGTGTCTCGCGCAGATCTACGATCATATAACATACAAGGGGTTAAGTCGTTGGACTTACTTGCCCGTAAGTCTGTCAAGTCTAGGGGTACTGGTCTGTCACATAGGGACCTGCCAAGATCACTGCCTACCGGGGTTACGGGTTGTTTGAAAGAGATACCGCGGCCCGAAACAAAACGGGCAAAAGAAGGAACATGGGTGAGGTTTAGTTTAAAAAAGTCTGACACTTCCCTCCCGCTCCGCTCAGAGCGGGGGGAGTTATTTGATGATTCCGCATCCGCAAAAAAAGGGGTATACCTAGTTTAGAAAAGGAAAAACCCAATAACACTGTGTCTGACCTGGGCACCCTGCGAACACTAGACCAACGCAGCAATCTTTAAAAATTGACCTACTTATGTCTGACAGATGAATTATTTACACAATCTAGAACTTATGATCTCAAATATCAACTATGACGATAATATCTCAAATATGACGGCACGGTTGGCGCAGTGGCTGAACGATCGAATGCTGCGATGTGTGTCGCGGGTTCGATCCCCGCACAGAACAAATATTTGTACGGCCTACAGATAGTTGTTCCGGGTCTGGCTGTTTGTGTATGTGAATTTAAGTGTTTGTAAACAATACGGGACTCACGATACAGGAAAAATCCTAGTGTGAGGCAACGTTTTTTTTTTTAATTAAAACCTCCATTTTAAAAACTATCAGATCACAATCTCCACAACTGAAATAAAACTATCGTCCCAACGCACTAAAGTCCAAGTTCCAGTGGTTAAAATGCTAAGCACTTCTGATCCGCGCTCCAGTTTTGGGGTCAAAAGGTCGAAATAGGTTAATGTAGTACTTGTTTTGCATTTAGTTGGCGGGCTGCAGCCGTTGCATAAATTAGAGGCTTGTGCAGGTTTCTGGTCAGCTTACAAACTGAATAGCGGTTGAATTTTGTATTTTATTTAAGTCCTAGATTGATAATTGGTAGCTTCATGGCAACCCTTGGTTAAGTCAGGCTAGTTTTCAGACTTCGTGGACATTTGTAGCAGTCTAATCCTGTGGTTAAAAATAATTGCATGTAGAGGAGATGAGAGTGTTGAGATGGATGTGTGAAGTAACAAGAATGGATAAAGTAAGGAATGAGTATACATAAAAAAAATTAAAGTGAGTCGTTTGTCTTGGTATGGACATGTAATGAGGAGGGACTAAGCACAGGTGTCTAAAAGAGTGATGGATCTGAATGTTGATGGACGGAGGGCGAGAGGAAGGCCAACGAAAAGGGATGGATTGTGTAAGGAATGATATGAAGGTGAAAGGAGTAAATTATGCCGTGACGTCGGTGGCGGTCATGATGCGAAAGAAAAATATTTCACCGCGGCCCCGGAACATTAAGGACAAAAGATGGAACATGGGTGGGTTTTGGTCAGTAAAAGACTCACACTCGCCCCGCTCCGCCCAGAGCGGGGGAAAATATTTGAAAATTTCCCAAAAGAAAAAAAAAGCCACGATATTGTGTACCCCATTCATTATGCATCATTCTCACGTACTCATGGATGAAGTTACATATGAAACTATATAACTTCCTACTAAAAATATATTCCAAGTTATTTGTGAAAGTGCTTCCCCGGAGCAAAATATCTATTTCTGCAACAAAGCTACGCTGTTATCCAATTTGAGGAGTATTCGAGGCAGTGAATTTCAGGCAGGTGATATATTTCAGCTTTTTTGTAGGTTTCTGAATTAAATTAGATAGATTTATCATTTATTTGATACAATAAAACACAATACAGGGATTAACACAAAAAACATCAAGCTGAGAAAAAATAGAAAAAGATTAAAAAAAGTTTTTGAATTGACCCAACCACTACCTACAAGGCATAAGCCACTTGTCACTATCTAAGTTTTCCAGCTGCTTAATTAATTATTTAGTGTTGGGTCTAGTGGTCAAGGGGCCTACTGCCAGGTCAGTCAAAATAATAATGTATTCCATTCATGAAAAAGAGTGATGGATCTGAATGTTCATGGACGGAGAGCGAGAGGAAGGCCAAGGAAAAGATGGATGGATTGTGTAAGGAATGTTATGAAGGAGTATGAAGTAAATGATGCCGTGACATCTGATAGGAGAAAATGGAAGAAGAAAACATGTTGCGCCGACCCCAAATAGAATGGGACAAGAGCAGGAAAAGAAATGATTCATGAAAAGTTTGATTCGAAGTTTGAATCTCTGCCTAATGTTTTATAGGCGCGATGTTTCCTTTTAATTCACTTAAACCAAAATACGGAAAAATAAATCGTATTTCAATACCCTGAAAGTGTCTGAAACGACCTCGTAAAGCTTTATTACTTTCGTGTAAGCAATCTCTATATAGGAGGCTTGTAGGCGGTAAATCTAGGCTAGGTGTGCTACGGGTCTAATTTAATGCCTATGTGGGGTGTATCATCATGCAGTGGGGCCTCAAAATTAAAAATCAAAATATTTTTACTTCGCATAGGCCTACATGGGCACTTATAAAACGTCGAGAAAAGATGCACGGTTCGGGTTGGTCGTTTCCTATGGAGAAAAACCGACAAGACACTCCATGGTTACTCTTTTAAAATCATTTGGTTTTACAATGTTGTTGTTACAGTGTTAGCACTTAAGTATGAGAGGACAGCGTAGGCCCGACAATAAGCCATTGCTTACTTTACAAAAAGTAAAATAAGCCTGAAGGGGTTTGCGGCAATGTACCTTTGACTTACATTTTGGCGGACATGATATTCTAATAAAATCAAACGCCAAAATGTTTATTATTTATTTATTATTCAGCCACGAAGTCAAATCAAGCTAAACGCAAGCCTATATAATGTAAAAAAATACATAAATTACCCTTTATAAATAAATATCTTAAAATAAAAAATAAATATCTTGGGACAACTCACACACGGCTATCTGATCCCAAATTAAGCAGACCTTGTGTTATGGTAACCAGACAACTGATCTAATATATAAAATTCTCGTGTCACAGTTTTCGTTCCCATACTCCTCCGAAACGGCTGGACCGATTTAAACGAAATTTTGTGTACACATCGGGTAGGTCTGAGAATCGGCCAACATCTATTTTTCATACCCCTATTATACATAAATCACACCCTGATACAGAACAAACAATCATGCTCATCACACAAAGTTTGTCCTGGGTGGGAATCGAACCCACGACCTCCGGCTTAGCAGTCACGGCCACTAACCACTAGACCAACATGCCCGTTGTCTTAATGTGACTAATCTTTAATTTCCGCGATTAAACCTACCTCATGATGGTGCCAACGTGCGTACACTCGGAAGATTTGTGCGAACTTATCGATCAAATGAAGTAGATGAATCCCTAAGTGAATTTTAATGAAAACAAATTGCCGGCCATAGAAAGCGTAGGATTTCCAAAGGTTAATTTGTTCGCCGATGATAAAGATGGATAACAATTTGTAATTCGTCTTGTGACTGTTGTCAAAAAAAATATTACTAGCTATTTTGCGCTGTTTCACCCGCTTTTAGTCCTACTACTAGTTTCAATTCATGACTTCGTCCGCGTGGAATAGTTACTTTGAGCTAACGCTAAATTTAACCCGCGCAATGATCTTTCTCTCCTTTATCCCACTTTTTTTAGCCTATGTCCGTCTCCAGGGTCCCTACTATCTCTGTACCAAAGTTCATCAAAATCAGTTTGGCCATTTAGGCGTGCGTGAAGACGTAACAAACTAACTGGACGGGCCTGTTGGTCTAGTAGCAGTAGGCCCTGACTGCTGAGCCGGAGGTCGTGGGTTCGATTCCCACCCAGGACAAACTTTGTGTGATGAGCATGATTGTTTGTTCTGTGTCTGGGTGTGATTTATCTATAATATGTATATATTTATAAATTATATAAGTATGTATATCAGTTGTCTGGTTACCATAACACAAGCTCTGCTTAGCTTGGGATCAGATAGCCGTGTGTGAGTTGTCCCAAGATATTTTTTAACCGACTTCTAAAAAAGGAGGAGGTTCTCAATTCGACTGTATGTTTTTTTTTTTTTTTTGTATTTGTTACCTTATAACTCAGGTCTGAGTGAACCGATTTTCATGATTCTTTTTTTATTCGAAAGCCGGTGGTTGTCGTTTGGTCCCATAAAAAATATCAAGATCCGACAAGTAGTTTTTGAGTTATCTTTAGATTTTTAGATTGACTTCGTGTACGTTGATGATATACTCATTCGTCGATTATATTTTAGAAGTTGTCGAAGACAAATGATCAAAAAATGCTATGTACTAATAGTTGTACATAGCATTTTTTGATCATTTGTCTTTGATGACCTTCCAAACCATAGGGTTTGGAAGGTCATCGCAGTTTTTTGAGGTGGTTGTATTTTAATTTGGTGATAGATATACAACGGCACTCTTCAATAAATGACAGCAAATCTGCCGTGATTGCTGCAATTACATGTATTAGTATGGGTTTCGCCAGGGTAGGCAGGCGAGTGGGAGCAGGGTGACCGTATCCCCTAGGGGATGATGCATATGATTTCTGAATTGGTTTAATACTAAAGCATAATATATATACTTAGTATTTAATCTATAGCTTGATGTGTAACTAAAACTTG
The DNA here is from genome assembly GCA_958449745.1 of Ochropleura leucogaster. Lineage (NCBI taxonomy): Eukaryota > Metazoa > Arthropoda > Insecta > Lepidoptera > Noctuidae > Ochropleura > Ochropleura leucogaster. Next base: position 2,030,978 of record OY288220.1, on the reverse strand, counting down.
TATCTAAGACGGGACTAAAGCTAAAAATAAAAACTTTTTAACCGTGTATGCGTATTATATCATAATACTATAACTAAAAATGCTGAAATAACAACTTTTTAGTAAAAAAATAAAACCGACTTCTAAAAAAAAACTAAAAACTGGAAAAGTCGGTGGCAAATAAAGTCAACGAAACCAACAAAGGCCACCGACTTCCGGAAATAAAGTTATTTTCCAGTTTTTTTTTTTTTATTAGAAGTCGGTTTTTTATAGATATTTATTAACTAACCAACAAACAAACTCACTTTCGCTTTTATAGCATTAGTGATGATGAACAGAGAAATATGTGTGAAAAGAACAAGCGAAAGAGCTTAAATAAAAATAAGGTAATAGAAGATAAACAGACCGATCTAGCGATTCTAGCATATATTTTTTAAAATTTTATAACTGCAAGCGATTTAATACCCTTACTACTGTTAGGTAGATTATTGTATAATTTGTGCTTAGTTAATATTTAATAACCTCTGCGGCAATTAATTTTGATTCGAAGCAATGATGTGGCCTAGCGTGGAGCACGATTCTCTAGAAGAAATCGTTTCACTCGGACTAAAAAGTCCCAGATTATAAATTTGTAAACTGAGAATTTCACAGTAGATACGTACAATGCCCCCTTACCTCGTGTGCAAAGGTTCCAGTACTAACTGAGTTGTGGATGTCAGATAGGCTGTCGCTCTATGTCAAATACCAATATTCAGCTGCATCCGGTAAGACTGGAGGCCGACCAATAAACTTGGGAAACGGCTAGGCGGATGATGTACACACGACGGCACATCAACCTACACAAAACTATTTTAACCTGATCTCTCTACTACGGTGTACGATCCTTGGTAGAGAGATCAGGTTATTATAGTTTCGAATAGGTTGACCTGCCGTCGTGTGTACTTTTCCATTTCAGCAAGTCCATACAATGCTGTGTAATGACTGTATGAAGTATATAATAATAAATATCTTGGGACAACTCACACACGGCTCTATCTGATCCCAAGCTAAGCAGAGCTTGTGTTATGGTAACCAGACAACTGATATACATACTTATATAATTTATAAATACAAACATATTATAGATAAATCACACCCAGACACAGAACAAACAATCATGCTCATCACACAAAGTTTGTCCTGGGTGGGAATCGAACACACGACCTCCGGCTCAGCAGTCAGGGTCACTAACCACTAGACCAACAGGCCCGTCAAAATATGACTTGTGCCCCGTTCCAATAAACAAAAACGACTCGTTTTGCTTAAGGATAGTTCTATTTTGACATAAGTCTCATAGAACATATATGTCAAAATACAACTATCCGTAAGCAAAACGAGTCGTTTTTGTTGAGACCACTGGTTTTCCAAGACTTGTAATGTTTACGAACAAAATTTTGATTGGCAATGAAAGTTTTAAAAGATATTCAAAACTGCTTGAAAAACAATCTACGCGAAAACGGAGTAATCCTACTAATATTATAAATGCGAAAGTGAGTTCGTTTGTTTGTTACGTCTTCACGCCTGAGTGGCTTAACCGATTCTGATCAATTTTGGTACAGAGACAGTTGACACACTGGAAACGGACACAGGCAATTTTTTTAAAACTGAGAAATGAGGGAGGAAGAGGGAAGAAAAGGGGAAACATAGCTTTGCTATTACAACAAATAAGGCGCAAGTGCAAAAAAATCAAATGGGGAACTGTGTTACCCCGAATTTAACGCGAGTGAAGCCGCGGCCAAAAGCTAGTGTAACTGACGAAATATTTTTATTTAACGGGGTTCAGAACGATGTACTCAATACGTGTTATTTCGCGTCAGTGTTCCTTCCACCCTCTATACTTGTGTCGGATATTTTGGCTTCCTTGCTACGTCCCCTAACGATCGAACATAGGCATTCTTAGATAGCTATAACGTCTGTGACTCATGCTAACTAGAGGGAGACATGGAAACATTTGCATAAATCCATACTGCATGAATGAGTCGACTTGAAAAGGGCTAGAATTTCGGCATTACGGCTGCCTATACAAGATGTGGGATATTTTTGACTAACTGTTTAGAGTTTATGTAATTTGCTATTCCGTTTATTAGTTTTTACACCACATGTTCTTTTTTATTTTACGTATTTCTTAAATACATATTAAACAAAAATAAAACAGCTAGTGGCGCTCAGGGTTTCAGAGCAAGGAACTTGGAAATAATTAGGAAACAATACGAGCCGTGTCCAAGAGTGCCGGTGTCTGTATCAAGCCCTTAATCCAGCTGCTGAACGAAAGCGTCCTTATTAATAATTTGTAATTTATTGTTAGTAGTTAATTATTAAAATTAGTGATAATGTCATGTTAAGTTGGCATATCTGTTTTGATAAAAACCTCAGAACTAAATAAAAAGAGAAAAGAAAACCGACCAAGAGTGAGTTAGAATCGTGCACCGAGGGTTCCGTACAAACTTGTGACATAAACGGCCATATCTTTTGACTGCGTAGACTTAGAGGGTTGCTGATTTATTCACAACACTAAGGGATGACGGACCATGGTTTGAATTTGAACTTGATATCTCCACGCGATCCCGAGATTCTTAATCTCGGGAACGCGTGGAGCCTTGAGGAGACTTGACAGACAGACAAGCGGACAACGTATATTAGTTTTCGCTCAAGCATTCACTGGAAACGATCCTACCATTATTTTTATCCGATTTGTGTTACGATTGTTTATTATAATTTTTGGCTGACTTGTAAACAAAGCAGCAATATTTCTAGAAAAATATCTACACAACATTTTTTTTGCTATCAATAAAAATAAATTTGACGTGCCTCTTGGTCGAGGCTTCCGGCGACTGGGACCGCAATTAACTAGGACCACGGTCCCAGTCGCCGGATCCATAAAAAATAAATATTTTTCTTCCAGCGACTGGGACCACTCATAGATAACTTAAAAAAATCTTTTATTCAAGCCAAAATTAGTACAGTCAAACGAAAAAAAATTAAATTATTTATATAAATATCATTGACTCATTCTAGACATGATTTTATCTTATGCGCTTAGTAATCTATTACTACAGTTTTGAGAGAACATATAAAGTAAGAGTGGGATTATGTAAGGAAAAATTATTCTTAGTGGGTTATAATTAAAGTTGAAAATCCAAGTGTGCTTACTAATTGAGCGACTGTCTCAACACATTTTAATTATGTCAAAACGGGCTAGCTTAATCTATTAAGCTAGCCCGTTTTGTCATAATTTACACATGCAGGTAAATACACCCAAAGGGAATAGCATTGTATAATACTATCCCTCTCTAACTTTATATTTTAACACAGTTAAGGCTGATTTTGTGATAATTACTTACTTGACTGATTTTGTGTGAAGCCTTATCGGCCATTTTAAACTAATTGTGATTGACATAGATAGTACCACGTTTATTAATTTTATTGTGTTTTTTTTTATTATATTTACGGTACCAGTTAAAGACTGATTTTGTAATAAACAATTACTTTCTGATTGTTAATTATTTTAAAATTGTTGATTGTTATGCACGATTTATGTGTTTTTTTTTGTTGATTGTTGTTGTAACGATCTAAGTGTATGTTTTAATAACGAAAGTTTTTAAGAACAGAACTGTAGTCAGTGGTTGTTTTCCTTATATCAATAAATGATGTTTTTAAATCAAAAAGGTTTTTCTTCAATTGTTACATCTAAAAACGTTTATTTGACTGTACATTTTTTTTATTTCAGTTATTATACAAGTGGTCCCAGTCGCCGGAAGAAAATTATTTATTTTATACAGATCCGGCGACTGGGACCGCGGTCCTAGTTAATTGCGGTCCCAGTCGCCGGAAGCCTCTCTTGGTCTAGTGGTTAGGGGCCCTGACTGCTGAGCCGGAGGTCGTGGGTTCGATTCCCACTCAGGACAAACTTTGTGTGATGAGCATGATTGTTTGTTCTGTGTCTGGGTGTGATTTATCTATAATATGTAGGTATTTATAAATTATATAAGTATGTTTATCAGTTGTCTGGTTACCATAACACAAGCTCTTATTAGCTTGGGATCAGATAGCCGTGTGTGAGTTGTCCCAAGATATTTATTATTTATTTATTTATAAATATTAAAAAAAGTGTTCCAGCCTTTTGGTACCAGGCTTCCAGAATACTATGTAGGTATATAATGTTTTGCGCTCAAGCATTTACTGGAAAACGATGTCTGGTCGTAACTACCGACGGCTGATCGTGACGCGGCATGTTCCGATATACGCCGCATTTCTACAATAAATACGCAGACATAATTTTTTATGCTAGTAGTCAAAGCCAAGTTTTTGTAAGTACCTACTTATATGGAAATTCTGTTTGGAAAAAATGTAATCTAACCTCAATAATGGTACATAATTATGCAGACTTAATGCAATAAGGCATTCCCTACCAGTCAACTTTTAGGTTAAACACGGCAACATTGTGATAGGGTCTAAAAATATGATATAAAACTATTTGATTTGGAGAACTTATATACTTATACAGATACTTCATTCTGGTAGACGAGTAACCAATCAGCGCCTCGAGGGACAGATTGCTAGTTTTGTGTGTATAGTCATGAACTCGTGTATACATTTGTTGGCGATTGGGAATTTATCAAATAACTTCCCCCGGTCTGGAGCAGGGTGGAGTGAGTGACAGACTTTTACTGCCTAATATTCACTAAAATCCTCCAATGTTCCTCCATTTGCCCTTTATGTTCCGGAGCCGCGGTATCTTTTTCGAACAACCCGTAACTCCGGCAGGATATGTATATAAATAGCGAAACATAAAATAAATTTTACTGGAGATTTAAAGGTTTGTGATATTGGAGATGATTCAAGATCTATTTCGAAAAAATATTGCCTTCAATATGTGTCTCCTCTAACTTCTAGTATAATTTTCCGTAACCTCTCAAGGACCGCCATTATTTACGTCAACCACACGTCAAGCACCGCCGGGTGGGCTCTTATCGTAAACGTAATTTGATTTTAAGATTTATCTTTACTACAAATACAGTTTTAAATCGGTGGGGGTTTGGTGGCACAAATTTGTGCCAGTGGGGCTCAACGGTAATACTTGTTTACTGGCACGTTTTTGTGCCGCTGGGGCTCTAGAGGTTAATATCAAAACTTGTCAAATAAATACTTTTTTTTGTAAAAGACACTGCCAGTCCTTAAAAAGAAGTTTAAAGGGAAGCAAACAAACCACCAAATCTCTAGCTATGTCTATGGTGTCCGTTGCCAACGGCAATTTAGCCGTCTCCGCCAATACAATTAGGTTACACCAGACTTTTATATACCGCTCCTATATTTACGATAGTAGAAACATCTTTTTGCTTTTAAAAATTGAGTTGGAATTCGATTTTCTCCTAATTACGTATATTTTACATTTCCTTTTCAATTTTAGAAGTGGTTGGATGTTTCCGGAAGGCGGTTTAGGTTTCATCGTGAAAATAGATTGATTTTCTTTCCTTATTTGGTTAGGGAATACAGATAGACGAGATGTTGTTCGTTTATTAATTACTAGCTTTTGCCCGCGGCTTCGCTTGCGTTAAATTCGGGGTAACACAGATCCCCTTTCCTGATTTACCTACCGAATTTAACGCGAGCGAAGCCGCGGGCAAAAGCTAGTACGCAAATACATAAAAAATACATTTAAAAAAAAAGTAAATCTACAACAATATTTGTTATACATATATGGACTATGGAGGTATCCATAGTCCATATATGTATAACAAATGATGTAATATTGTGACACTTTAAATAATTTAATCCATTCTTAAATTAAATATTTGCACACCACAGTTAATGGTAGAATGTAAATTGGGCCACATTAATGTTAAGGTCATACATAGGGATGGCAAACCAATGGCACGCGTGCCATTCACGGCACGTGACGCAATATTTTAGGCACGCCACTAATTTTAATCATATTTTCACCTACCTATCTACTATGTTTTTACTTTCTGGTTTGAGTCATTATTATGAGAGATGAATAACATTGAAAATTCGTTAAGAAGCTGTTTAACGATGACTTTGAATAGAAAAGAGTTTCGAGTTAATTATTTTCCTGATAGTCATTATTGATTTTGGTCAAAACTCCACATTTCTTAAGGAGAATTGGCACGTTGGTCATAAAAGGTTCGCCACCCCACATTATGACAAATAAATTATTCTTATTCTATACACAACAGGCTGAGTAAAACGCAGACCCTTTAAATGTTATCTAAGTAATTTGCTCCGTAGGTGTCGGCCTTTATAGCGACCGCCCACTGGCTAACAAGCTATGGACTGACGAAACATTTTGATAGTAATCAATATTAGGTTTTTCTTTTTGTATTCTTGAGGGAAAATCGGGAGTACATTTTATTTGTCAGCTTTGAGGGCGTGTTTATATGATACGAATGTCGTGCCTCGTTGGATCTGCTATTTTCAACCGACTTAAAAAGGAGGAAGTTCTCATTTTGATTGTTGTTTTTTTATATTTTATTCAAATTTCCAAGGGACCCCATATGAATTTCAGCTATATTGCTTGGGTAATTTATGAGTAATCTTCTATAATACTTATATATTTTTCTACTAATGGATATGGACGAAATGCTAATATCTCTTAGTAGAAACGAATAATGAATACTCGAAAAGAATTTGCCTGCGATTCCAAAAAGTCTCACTATATAATATAAAATTATTTCACTTGACGGTCCAGTCTAATAATTTCAATCAATAACTTGCCACGAAACACGATCGTCAGCAAAAATCACCACAAATTTGATATAACAACAAACGGAGACCCTTTATTCTTCTGATCTAAAAATAGACCTGTCAATAATAAACCCCCCGAATCTCGCGACACTGACAGTATCTTATCATCGAAAAGAAATCAATTACTTGACGCCTAAATATTTTTATCTCTGCATTGCTGTCAAATGATAAACACGTTACGATATTCTTAACAATTTACTATAACATATTATGTAGCTGCATCACGTGTTTCAGGCGATATACTGTGTTTAAATTATTTATTTCTTTTGAGTGTGTGACTAAGTATGGCAATTTTGGACACTTTGCAGTTGTCAAACCAAGTGGAGAAGTTGGCACAAGTCAGCCGAGACCTCAGGCGGAAGCATAAGCAGATACAGAATCAGGTATGGTGGCTTTTTTGGTACGCTTAGAGAAGAAATTCGTTTGTACAGAAGGCTTGTGGACATTTTGACGGTAACTTGACGTTTGACGTAACACGTCATTGATGGGAAATGTCACATTGACATTTTCTTTTTTTTTACTTTGCCCTTTGATATTTTTTGTGCCAGTTATACAACATTATTATGTTTTATGAAATATAATTTGCGTTTTTAGTCAGCCTTTGTACAATTGGGTTTTATCTCAGGTAACGATTACTATGTTAGAACTATACTTTTTCGTAAAACCTTAGAAAGAAGATTTAACCGTACCATAGATTAAACGAAATATTCATTTTTTAATAGACTCGTTCCTTAGATAAACACATATGCACATTTTGACTAGAATGCTTCTTAGAAAATATAGAATTATATACTTGTTTTAAAAAACAACTGTTGTGTTGTTTGCTCGCTGGGTAAAACCCTGTCCTTACCGCAAACAAATGATGAAAGTTTCTTCCCCCATTTTATACTTTTTCTCTGACGCACAAATACATCTGTCAAAAGCACTCCGAAAATAACATTCCTATTACTTCATTCGCGATTTAGTTTCCGAACATGTAAACAAGCCGTGTCGACAACGCGTTCGTGATCCACGCGGGCCTCAAAGAGATGTCAGCAGAAGGGTCTGCCAGGACCTCAGCCTGACGGGGCAATGGGTGGGTTAGAAAGATATACTCACCCGTTAGACTGGGGAATTTATTATTTAGGCTTAAGTAATTTTTTAATTTCATATACATAATTGGTGTTTGCTAGCTGACATGTGACAATAAATGAATAATTTCTGATTTTTTAATAATTTCTTACCTTGTGATAAACGGAATTGTATAAAATCTGGTTCTTCTAACCTGACAGACTGATGTGTTGCTGGGGATTTTGTTCCGTTACTACTTCTCGGCTAAAACACTAGGAAGTGTTTTAGCTGGGAAGGGCAGGGCGTTTTTGTGGGACTGTCTCTTGTAATGTGACTTGAAAAAGTGCTGATTATTTGAATAAATTACTTTGATTTTGTATTTTTTTTACTGCTAAGTATGTCACTCCCTCCCGCTCCGCCCAGAGCGAGAGAGAAAACTAATTTGACGGCTTTAAATTCAAACAATTAAATTTTTATTAACCCATTAGAAGTCACCGTACTCAATTGAGTACAGACATATTCTTAAGTGTGGATATAAGATTCTAAACAATTGATGGTAGTCTGTTTCTTATTCTATTTAATTAATATACTGTTCAAAGTCATACGTTTATATTATGTGGGAAATGTGTTTTTTTTTTAATAAAAATATCAGTTGAAGTCGTGTCACCGAAACACTGTGCGGATAACTGAATTGTTTTGGAAATATTATCCAAAACACTGAGAAATACTTTATTTTCTCATTCAATTAGTACTCAATACATGCCAAAGTAACTTATAAACAACAATATAGTAAAATAATGTTCATTACAAAAAAGCTATAGCCGTATGAATGTTGCTGTACTCGGTTGGGTACAATGACAACATACATAATAAAATAACTATATTTTTCTTCCGATTCGTAATAATGAACAAACAATATTTTTTGGGCCAAAACTGTTACAAAGGGCTATAAGAAGTCATTGATGCCATTATACGTGATAGTGATGATGATAAAATTGATATGGCTATCATAGCACCTGATCCCAGTGCATTGACTGATGAAGAAGAAAGAGCCGATGAGGATACGTCATATCCTCATCGGCCCTTTCTTCATCCATACCACAGGATGTGCCTGGTACTATTGAGATATTTCGATTCGCGAGGATGGTGGTAACGAAGATAGTGACGATGAGCCGTTGGCGTCTAAAAGAAGGCGACCAGATATGATCCATCAGCCAATTCCAATCTGGAGGAAATGTTCCCCTTCATACACCTCAACTCATTACTCATTTGATTCTTATTGTGGAAAATCGCAGATAATGACTTCTGATCCTATCCTATAAATTGAACTGTACCCCAGTAAATCACGAAGTTTATTTTGACAACTTTTTCACCATCTACGAACTTTTAGTTGACTTGACTTGAAACCTAGGATACCGTGCTACAGAGACTGTAAGAGAAAACAGGACTAAAAAGTGTCCACTACTCAGTGGACACTTTTTCACACAACTGACTGTTCAAAAGACATAAAAAAGAAAGACTGTGTCTCTTACGACTACAGGTTTGACAAGGAAAAGTGAGCTGCTACTGGTAAGGTGGGAAGACAATAGTGTTTGTACAATGGCAACTTACTATGATACCATTGAACCACTAGGGACTGTCAAGCGATGGTGTTCAGTAAAGCAGGAGAAGACTGACGTAGCGATACCACGACTGTAGGAAGTGTCCAAAAACACTTGGTGTCGAGACAATCTTTAGAAATTTTTCGTACTTAGAAGGTCAGTGTACTCAGTTGAGTACACCCCTGTAAATTGCTGAAAACTAACTTTTTGTATTTTTTTCTTGGATTTTATGTTTTTTTGTTTTTATTTGAATACATAAATAACGGTTGTACCAAAAAAATATTTTTACTTTTCATTTGACCTCTAATGGGTTAATACAAGCCATAACCATCTCAATTTACTCATTCCTATAGAGTTGATATTCGTTTGAATGGACATAACCCTTAGAAACAAGGATTTCAATACATTTTACCTATTGTCTGGGCTTCCCTTGCTTTGAATTATCACGTCAGTAGAAAGCGAACATTTTGTCAGTTTGAGTAATAATAGCTCCTAGCCGCTACATAGGATCGCACTTACGATGCAAAGATGATTTATGACAACTAAGTCTGAGTTACGGCTTGAATGCATTCTCTTCATCATTCTCCTGCAGTGTTAGCTTAGCGTTATGACCACGTTGGACTACCAAGTCGTAGGTTTAGAGTTTGAACCCATGACATGCAAATTCCTGCCGGGGTTGCGGGTTGTTCGAAAGAGATACCGTGGCCCCGGAACATAAAGGGCAATAGAAGGAACATGGGTGGGTTTTTGCACAGTACAAGTCTGACACACCCCGCTCCGCCCAGAGTGGGGGAATTTTATGACACAGTTCCCCTTTCCTGATTTGCAGGTACCTGCTTCCTTTTTGCCCATGCGATTTATTGTAATAGCAGAGCTAAGTTTTCCCTGTTCTTCCCTCTTTCTCCCTCTAATTTCACTTTAATTTAAAAATGCCTATGTCCGTCTCCAGGATCCCAACTATCTCTGTACCTAAATTCATCAAAATCGGTTAAGCCATTTAGGTGTGAAGAACAAACAAACTCACTTTCGCTTTTATAATATTAGTAAAGATAAACGAAAGAAAAAGATTGACAGCCGCTACCTAAGAGTCATACTCCCACCTTCAAAGAAGATAGACCGTGAAGATATTTAAACAAAGCATACTGAACATAAGCAGACTAATCCACTTAGTGCTAGCTATAAAGGTGGGTACCTATATTTGACACACATTTGGAATTAGCTACTGTATCGATTATTGCGACGCTGAAAAGGAGGGTAACTTTTTTTATTCGTATGTTCGACCTGTTTAGACTATGGGCTAAGGAAATGTTTGTAAACAAGTGGTATTGTGGGAAACTGGCCCTATAGCTAAACAGCAGACGACAATCGTTATCGATTAGCAGTCACTAATACATTTTCAACTTTATACCCTAGCGCAGAGATGGCGAACCAATGGCACGCGTGCCAATGACGGCACGCGACACAAAGAATTGGGCACGCAAACAATTTTAATCATATTTTTATCTTACTATCATTTTTTAACTCGCCGGAGAAATTCATTATTTTCAGAGATGAATAAAATTAAATAGCTTAGAAACCGTTTGGCGATGACTACTAGTCAGTAAAAAAAGTTTCGAATTGATAGTAATTATTTTCATAATACAATCACTTAGTCAAAATTATTTGATGGCACGTCTGTGGCCTCATTCAACATTTATTTAGGAAAAATGGCACATTGGTTCATCAAGGTTCGCCACCCCCCTAGCGCATGTAGTTGAAAATCTATTAAAGACTGCTGAGCGATAACGAACGAAACAAACAAAAACGATATGTAAACGTCAATAGATTTCAACTATATGCGCTAGGGTATAAAGTTGAAAAAGTATTAGGACTGTTGAGCGATAATGATTGTCGTCTGCTGCCGACTGCTGTTTGGCTAAAGGGCCTCGTTCTTTTAACCAACTAGACAGTCGTGTTGCTCGGGAGTCTTCCCAGCTAAAACACTAGGAAGTGGCTAAGGGTGGTCGTGTTGGGGAACTGTTTTGTTTTTTTTTGGGGTGGGTAATCATCAAATAACTTCCACCGCTCTGGGCGGAGTGGGGGGAGTTTCAGACTTGTACTGACTAATACCCACCCATGTTTCTTCTATTGCCCTTTACGTTCCGAGGCCGCGGTATCTCTTTCGAACAACCTTTAACCCCGGCAGGTGGGAGACTGTCTTGTGTAATGGCGTTCAAAATGTGCTGATAATCAGCCTTATTTGAATAAATTACTTGATTTTTTCCGTCTCATAGTATTATTCAATATCTACATAATTTTGAACCGACCAATAAAACACGGAAAGAAAGAAATAGTATTTATTTTTACTCACACGGGGCAACACAATCAATGCGTGATGATAGAAAATACAATATATCTTTATGAATTGTAGCTCATGTGTTATTCTGAAATGTAAGCTATATTATTGTAAAGTTTAATTAAAATCCATTCAGTAGTTTTTGCGTGAGAGAGTAACAAACATCCATATATCTTCACAAACATTCGCATTTATAATATTAGTAGGATATAAGTGAAATTGACAAGAAAATACTTCGTTAACTCACAGTTGGGTATTCGGATAACTTTATAATTAATTTTATCTGACACCTTAATTATTGGCAGACTTGACGAATTCGGGCGTCTAGTTTCTATGAAATTGGACGACAATGAAACAAATTATTTTGGAAACTTAGTAAGGGTCCTGGTGTCGCTACACAATTGTATAATTTTCTTTAAATTGTATATTTGAATAGTTTAATTTAAATACATGGTAGTATGTATTAAATGTTAGATTGAAAACTTGATGCAAATAAATTATTATTAATGCTGGCCGAATTTTCTTGGAAACAAGCGTAAAAAAATCTTTGTCTGTACTTAGCTGTTGCCAGAATTTTACATCTATATTAAACTAGCTGTGCCCAGCGGTTTCACCCGCTGCCCACTTAGGGCTATGAAAAATAGATGTTGGCCGATTCTCAGACCTACCCGGTATGTACACAAAATTTCGTTTAAATCGGTCCAGCCGTTTTGGAGGAGTATGGCAACGAAAACTGTGACACGAAAATTTTATATATTAGATAAAGTTTGAAAGTTGCGCCAGAAAATTGAAAGGGAGTCGTTTGTCTTGGAATGGACATGTATCGAGGAGGGATGAAGCACATGTGACTAAAAGAGTGATGGATCTGAATGTTGATGGACGGAGAGCGAGAGGAAGGCCAAAGAAAAGATGGATGGATTGTGTAAGGAATGATATGAAGGAGAAAGGAGTAAATGATGCCGTGACGTAAGATTATATAACAAGAAGAACACGAATAGAAGAAGAAAACGGGTTGCGCCGCTGACCCCAAATAGAATGAGACAAGTGCAGGAAAATGATGATGCATATTTGTCCTCTATGCGTTCCGACACTTTGCTAGAGAGTAGAGTTTTCTGGGAAAGCCCGCCAGGACTCCAGGCCCAAAAAACCGGGCAACTGCGAGTGGAACTCGGGCACCTAGGGTTCCGTACAAACTTGCGACTGCGTCGATTTAGAGATACTTATTATGATTTTTCCGCAACTCCAGGGGAATATCGACTTGAGTGTATTGTTTTTATTTCATCTCGATGCCTTCAACCGTTTCCGAGATAAAGGTTCTTGACAGAAAGACAGACGAACAACAAAATTATTCAATAAAGGTTCCGATATTTTCCTTTTGAGGCATGGTACCCTACCCACACTAACTTGTATTATTTCTAATTAAGAATTAATGTATTTCAAGAACGTCAAAGAAACCCCATTTATATGGAATTAAATTATGAAATTAATTGTTAAAATTGGGTTCCAATTAGTCCTACCCTCTTCTCGGGTCACGAAAGCAGATTCATTAAATTAATTATTAAAATTGGGTCGAATCAGCCTCATCCACTTCTGCGGACGTTGAGCAACGCTTCTTATCCTTACTTAATATTATAAAAGCGAAAGTGAGTTTGTTTGTTTGTTTGTTACGTCTGCACGCCAACATGGTTATACTGGAGAGAGCTTTATGTCCATGCAGGAAAAGCACATCATTTGCCTCGTTGCAGTTCGGACGACGCTACTTGATATTGACACCGCACCGCGCTAAATGACAGAAGCAATTACAATTTATTTACTTTTTTTTCCGGAAAACCAACAATTACACAAATTTCTTAATTAGAAAAATTATAAAGTATGTTTTACACGTGTAGCTCACGATGTTATCCATATCTGAAGGTTTAAAGGTTATTTGTTATGCTGGCGTTTAAGGCATAGGTATCTATCTGTGCCAAAAACTCCAGCCCCTTAAACTCGAACCAGAATGAATACTGCTCAAGTATAGCTGTTCGGTAATGTTTTTGGCACCGAATCTCATTCGAACACGTTACTGCAAACTGCTACCACTAAGGCTCAATTTGCATTGCAGTGGAACCCATTTTTGTAACGAAATCTTAACATTGTGAAATGTATGTTAATTGCGTAAGTAAAGTATAGATAAAGTATTAAGCCAAAAACAAGCCTCATGTCGTTAGACATGAGGCTTGGCAAGAATTCTCGCGCATTCTCGAGAATTTCTGCTCCATGACACAGGGAATCAAAATTTAGAAACTAGTGTTGTTTAAAGGTCTCTTGAACAATAAACATATTTTTCTCTTTTTCCTTGAAATTGTATCTTGTCTGGACAGTGGCTTGATGCTCGTTACTTTATATTACTTAATATTTTCCGAATTTCGTAAGAATCCCAGGGCATCTAATCAAGGAACAGAACAGATCAAATAAAATCAAAATATTTTTATTTTACATAGGCCTACATGGGCACTATAAAACGTCGAGAAAAGATGCACGGTTCGGGTTGGTCGTTTCCTATGGAGAAGAACCGGCAAGAAACACCATGGTTACTCTTTTAAAATCATTTGGTTTTACAGAACAGCACATCATCTTTTACTTTATACCCATTCATGTTCCTTCTTTAGCCGCGGTAGCTATTACGAACAACTCTTCACTCTGGAACAACCCGCAACCCCGAACCTAGATCGGTTTAACATAAGAAAATACGGTGTTAAAATCACAAGTTTTCACCGAGGTTTCAGTACATGATCATAGACAGCATTTAATTATTTCTCCAACCAAATGTAGTGATATTACTGAAAAGAGAACGCAGTCCAGGCTAAGGTACAGTCATGTTTTGTGTAGACCCGATAACTATATCGTAGATAGGTGCCTCACATGGCTACAAAAAAGAGAGGTAGACCGCAAACTACCAAGACGACGAATGTCCGGAAAGACATGCTAAAGTTTATGAACTGACGATCATAAATTATGTTTATTTTGCAAGTAAGTCTTCACAAACACTTGTGATGAACATTGATCCTATAAGATAAGGTTCAGTTTTTTTCCTTTAAAGGTACGAAACCCTTAAAAAAAGCGATACGTGTAAAAGGAAGATGCGAAGACAAAGATCAGGATCTCCAGATGACTTCCCTAAGGGCCATTTCTGTGGAACAGATTCTTTGTATCAAACGTAAAATTTTTCGCTGCTCTAGAATCATGTCCTGGATCTATGATAGACCCTTAAGTCCCAATGACGATTACACCCTAAGCTTTTTATCGGAAAAAAATCTCTATCAACCTTGGTTTGGCTTTCTTCAACTCTCACATTACAAGATTGAAACCTCATTTTAATGTGTCTATTTTTCTTTCCCTCCAGATGCGCTTGGTCTGCGAGGAGCGTTCGGAGCTGACGGCCATAGTACAGTCACAACAGAGGGATATTACCGCGCTACAGCAAGACAGCGCACAGAACAAGGTTTGTACTCGAAAGTCCTACGTGAACGAAGACCTATATCCGAAAAACTGGTGCAATAATAAAAGCAAATTTGCTGTTTTCTGTGTGCTGTGACATTAGTTAGATGAACCGGCCTTCTTCAATCTGGAAAGTTACCCATAACTAACTTTGCCCGTGGTTTTGCTTCGTGTTAAATGCGGGACAATACAGTTCCCCTTTCCTGATTTACACGTAGCTGCTACCTGTAGTTTTTGCCCTTGCGCCTTATTTATTGTAATAGCAATGCTAAGTTTTCCGTTTTCTTTCCTCTTTCTCCCTCATATCTAAATCTTTTTTTTTTTTTAATTTCTCCATGTCCGTCTTCAGGTTCCCAACCATCTCCGTCATCCATTTCAAAATTCATCAAAATCGGTTTAGCCATTAGGGCGTGAAGACGTAACAAACAAACTCACTTTCGCTTTTATAATATTAGTAAGAATTTCAATTTTAATACCTGTGCTTTTAGTATAAAATAAAGTTAAATTGTTTGTTTGTTGTCAGTGCGAATTCTAACTACATAATTACTTAAACAAGCTTCACTTTGTATTGTCAGAAGTGCCCAACATGCGGCGTGGCGACTCCTGACGGCGCGGACGACGACGACCAGTCTTCCAAGCCAACCTTCAGCGTGCGCGAGCTGCGCGCCATCCTGCACGAGAGGAACGAGCTGAAGCTGAAGCTCAGCCGCGCTGAGGAACAGCTGCACGCGCTACAGGCCGACCAGCAACATGACAGGTATGCTTATCCTACAAATATACTATTAAACTCAGCAGAAGTTTTCCTGCCCCTGGTACTGGAGATCAAATTTGGTCACATATCGAGACAATTAAACAATTAATTCTGTAACACAAAGTAGAGGATGCTAAGTCCTGCAACAATGTAACTAACAAGATTGAATCCCTGAAATAGCTTTCTAACAAAGATCAAAGAGAGCTCTCGAGAGGCGCCGCAACACATCAAAATGAATTTGACCACGTCCCAGCGTCTATTTGGTTTCGGGATAAATAAACATGCGGCAAAGCCCCGGCTGCATAGTGATGCAATTTCTTAGGTTTACGAGTACGAATACGGCCACCTACCGGGCCCAATTCAATCAATTTAGTTTTTGAAAACCCATTAAAATTACACTAAATTACTTTCCAATGAGGAAGAGTTAGGTAACACATGTATAGGAGAAATATATTTATATGTGTAATAGCTTTGTCCAGCGGTTTCCCCCGCTGCTCAGTTGCCTTTTTAAAGAGGGCTACCCTTATTTTGGAAGATGGCCATCCTTATCACTTTGGGGTATGAACAGTAAATTATATAAATATGAAAACAGAACCGAATATAAAGATAGAATTTTTGAGTACTCCTATGAAACGTCATAGAAGTATGACAACTTAAACTGTAACGCGAGAATTTTGTATACCTTTTTTTGTGGGCTGGGATGTCATCAAATAACTTCCCCCGCTCTGGGAGAAGCGAGGGGAAGTGTCAGATTTGTACTGACTAAAACCCACCCATGTTCTTTCTATTGCCCTTTACGTTCCGGGGCCGCGGTATCTCTTTCCAACAACCCGAAACCCCGGCAGGCGGAGGCTCTGGCAGGTCCCTCTGCTTTGCTGGCATCTGTTTGAGGTTCGCGTGAAACACTAACTCGCAGTCGACACGGCCTGTCGTCAATATACGGACGGACGGTGAGCTACCCATTGCTCCCCGTCCACAGGCCCGAATTTTGTATACCTTTAAACGGTTAAAATAAGCAATATTTGTATCTAAATAGGTTGTCTCTGGAAGTATGGATAAAATCGTATTGGGTCGAGGGCTAGATATTAGGGAAGGAGCTAAATTCAATAGTCTAGTTTAAAAAAAGAATAGTCCGTCTTTTAGATTATTAAAAAATAAGGGACACGCGAGTGACGTCACACGTAACTTTAATGGGCTATATCTTTGTCATTTTTGGTCTAATTTACAAATAAAACAAACGTGCCCCTTATTTTTGAATAATCTAAAAGACGGACTAAATAAAATGTAATAACTTTGACCCTGGAAACTACCCCATTTATTCATGACCACCATTTGCCCGCGGCTTCGCTCGCGTTAAATTCGGGGTAACTCAGTTCCCCTTTCCTGATTTACAGGTATCTGTTAACTGTAGTTTTTGCCCTTGCGCCTAATTTATTGTAATAGCAATGCTAAGTTTTCCCTTTTCTTCCCTCTTTCTCCCTCATATCTCAATCTTGTTTTTAAAAAATAGCCTATATCCGTCTCCAGGTTCCCAACTATCTCTGTACCAAAATTCATCAAAATCGGTTAAGCCATTTAGGCGTGAAGACGTAACAAACAAGCAATCTCACTTTCGCTTTAATAATGTTAGTAAAGATTGCCCATAATGGACACTACCATGAAATGGTGTCATGGTTCCTTGATCCCATGCAATGCGGAAACCCACGTGTGGAAGAAGTAACGCAACTTAATCCTCTGACCCTCTTACCTCCTCATTCACAGCGGCTCAGACACTTCCCCATCAGTGAGCACAGCCCAACCTGAGGAGGAAGAGGCTCCGGTGCAGGGTCCCCTGCCCGCGGAACCAGACGACGCGCCCTGGAAGAGGAATAGCGGCATCAGGAAGTTGTAAGTATACTTAAGACGTGACGTTGTAGTTTTTTGAAGAAGTTGCTGTGGGAAAGAGATGGATTTTACTTTCCAACATTTTCTTTCACTAGGGTGAAAAGTTCCATCGGTTTTAAAATGTGGCATGGGATTTCAATTTCCGTTTATTCCGTTCAAGTTTAGAATAGGTTGACCTGCTACCCTACTACGACCTCTTAAAGCAATTCTTATTCCGCTGAGGGAAAGAGACAGAGCTATACAGGGTGTCTAGCACCATCTCTTTCACTCAGTGGAATAAGTTCTGCTTTAAGATGTCATAGTAGCCCTTCTGCCGTGTGTACAGTAAAGCTTTTACTAATCTGGGTTGCAAGATCAAAATAGGACTTTAAAAAAAACATTTTTATTTCGATGTATACTTCTAGAATAAAAACTATTGCATGAATTCTAATAATATCCCTAATACGCACAGCACACAATAACAACTCGGTTTGGTGATGGTTTAAATTTAAGGCTCATAAAACAGGCATGATTTTGTATTTGCAACTTTCTGTAATGAGTCGTAACGTTTCAAATTCGTTAAAGTCCAATGTCCCTTACGGTATTTCGATTTGGTACCCTCAGTATGAGTGCATGGAATAAAAAGCATGTTCGAAATGAGCTTGCCTTCTGACATAATAGTACTATTGGCGAGAACTGTATTGCGCAACTGCGATGGATTTATTTCAATAAAAATTCTATAGGGACTTTTGAAAGGCAAGAAAATGAAGATATTTTACAACTGCATGAGAGCATTTTATTACACGACTGACGTTTTTCAATCAAATTCCAAGCATTTATTTCAATTAGACCCTTACAGGCACTTTAGAATGCCAAGAAACAAAAGAATGAAGCTACAGTCCCAGTCACAAGGAATAATAACTTGTGAAAGTACTGTAGTTGCTCGATTTCTATGGAGAAGAATGGGCAAGATAGTCCATAGGCAGTCTTCTTAATTATACATTTTTTAACAAGATCATGGTCACAGTTAAAATGAGTTAATTGCCATCGACTTATTAGTTGCAAATTTAAAGTGAAGTTAGTAAAAACATGTATATATATATATATATATCACTCTTTTTTCCACACAGTGTTATTTAATTCATGTATTAGACTTAAAAAAAATCGTATCAGTGTGTTGAGTCAATTGCTATATACTTATTTAGTGTCCTTTATTGTAATAATTATTAATTGAATCCACTCATAAATCACATCACATTAAAATATTATTAACGTACTAACTGTTTATAAATTGTTATAAAACGCATCAAATAGAAGCATTTTTTTTGCGGATGGGAAATAGCTTCCCCCGCTCTGGGCGGACCACCCATGTTCCTTCTATTGCCCTTTATGTTCCGAGGCCACGGTATCTCTTTCGAACTACCCGCAACCCCGGCAGGCGGTGGCCCTGGTAGGCCCTGCGTGACGGCTTAGCTTATAGTATCTTTAGAACTAACAGAAGCATTGACTAGATTTTTTCTTTGTTTTCTGTAAATATAGACCCCTCCTCCTCCTTCTTACTATCTCTCCAGTCCGTCGGTCACGCCTTCAAGCAGCGATAACCTAGAGGTATAACTTTTACGTCGGTCGTAGATCTCAGGTTTGAATGCAAGGCAAGCACCTCCCTTGCGTTCGTTCGTTCGTTCGTTCCGGGGTTGCGGGTCGTTCAAAGGAGAAGACGGTCCCGGAACATAAAAGGCAAAGCGAGGGAAGTTATTTAAGATTTCCTTTTCGCAAAAAACGGCAAGCACCTCTGATTTTTCGGATTCATGGGCATATTGTATAACTGTCACTCCTTCCGGTGAAAAGCACATCGTTAGATAACTAGCATGCCTGAGGAATATTTCTCGACAGCATGTTTAGTCAAGTCAGAGGCCCATGAGTGGTATTAAAACTCGGAGTCTAAAATGGGCGGATTAGCAGAATCACAATGTATTTATATGATTTACTAACTTTAAATCGCGTGATAATTGAAAAAAAATATGTTCCCTTTTTCTTCCCCTTTTCTCACTTTAAAAAAAAATAGCCTATGTCCGTCTCCAGGGTCCTAACTATCTCTGTCCCAAAATTCATCAAATGGTTTTGCCATGTAGGCGTGAAGACGTAACAAACAAAGAACAGACAGACAGACGCAGTTAATATTGTTAATTGTCACTTTACGAGAGGTAACGCATATTATATTATTAACCTATTGTGATTCTGCTAAAGCGGCCATTTAGACCCCCGGGGCCTAACCTGGAGGTCACTAACCACACAAAGTAAGATCTCCTTGCTTGCAGTGGCGTAGCTAGGTAACCAAGGGCCCTGGGGCAAATTAAAAAATGGGGCCCCACTGCTATGTAAACTGATTAGCTTTTATCAAATGAAAATATGAAATATACTTACAAATACTTTAAAAATGCTATTTTGTGCTCTGATTAAAGTGGGGTTGCAACCTGACATATTTATTTTGAAAATGGAAGAAATTTCTAAAAGTTCAGTTCTATCGAGATTTCTGGTAAGGATTCGAGGGCGCCCTGAGCTTGAGGGCCCCGGGGCACTGCCCCGCCTAGCCCCTTAGTAGCTCCGCCGCTGCTTGCTTGTGTGATCTCCTGTCTATCGCGCATTTGTCTATGGGAAAACGGTCCGTATGTAATGTCCACCTCCTCTAACCTTACACACTCCAGCTTTTATTTGGTTCTGGTACAATTTTCCCCTATTTTTTTTCAAGTAAGCATGAATAAGTTTAGCCCTAAGAAATTCTTTGGTTGTTTTTTATTTAAAATTTCTTTGTTTTTAGGTGTTTTTGTGTAGTTAAAAAATTTGTTTGGAAAATGCAACCAGGGCCGAAAGAGATGGCGCACGGTACGAGTGCACTGTGTTGCATGTTAAATACTACATTCGACACTACACTGTCATGAAAACGCTTCACGCTTGACCACAACCCCCAATTCCCCCCATCCCTTTTTTGTTTAACCCTACTCACATTTTACTATGTCCAGCACTTTTTCATTTTTTTGTTCTTTATTTCATTTTTATCTTGCTAATAAATGTACGGTCAGCAAGATCTCATTTTTGCACATTTTTTTTTCATTTATTCTAAATAAAAAAAACTTTTCATATATTTTTCAGTACTTTTTGAATGTGCTGTAGATCAATGCTAATTTTGTAATATAAGAATACTATTTAGATTTTTCTTATGAATAGGTAGGAAATAAAATATTTCTTTGACCTATATTTACCTGATTGATGTCTGTTTTGGGTCGCCAACAATATTTCATGAGCGAACCTCGTCGACTTAACGACTGAATGCCCTTGGATTAAAAAGACGTTTTCAATAAGTAGTTTTTTTATGAAAACAGTGTCACAATGAAAATGCAGCTTTATAATAAAAAAAACAAGCCTATTGATGCCCCACCACTGGGCAAAGGCCTCTTCTGATGTATAAAAGGGCAACAGCAAATAAAAAAATTTACCCATTTTATTTTCCCACTTCCCCGTTTTATTTTTCCCTCTATTTTTTGTTTACATTTGTTTGTTCCCCGCGCGATAGGTTTCGCCTGGCGCTATCGTCGCGCGCAGAGGGTCGACGTTCGCCGCCTCCAAGAATCTCTTTCGGCCCTTGGTATTGAAGATGTGTTGAGTCTGCGGTACGTTTGGGGGCATTGGGGGACGCCTTGAAGAGTGCTGACGATTGGGGACCGAGCTTCTCTCTAGAAGTCAACAACTTCGAAGAATGTGTCAAACTCAAGCTCAAATTTAACATTAATTTCAATTAGACGGTTACAGGCACTTAAATGAAATGAATGTAAAAAAAAAACAAAAAGATGAAGCTACAGTCCCGGTCACAAGGCATAATAACTTGTGAAAGTACTGTAGTTGCCCATTCCAAAGCGTTGATCGCTGGAGAAGCTGGGCAAGAAACTCCATGGAAAGTCTTTTTAGTCATAATATTTTTACAAAATTTAGAAATTGGGTTGTGTTATCAGCCAACGAGGCTCTTTTTTTATGAATTTTGTCAATTACAGTTGGAATTTTCTTAAAAAATCTAGATTATTTTTAAAAATAAATTGTATTTTTGACGGCACTGTTGGCGTAGTGGCTAGGCAATCGACTGCTGCACTGCGTGTCCCGGAATCGATCCCCGCACGGAACAAATATTTCTGTGGCCTACAGATAGTAGTTCCGGGTCCGGCTGTTTGTGTATGTAACTTTAAATGTTTGTAAACGCACCCACGATACAGGAGGAATTCACAGTGTGGGGAAACGTTAAAAAAAAAAATATAAATCAAAGCACATAGATTTTCGTCGGTTTTTATGAAAAAAAAAAACAACTAAACTGTCTAACCTGACTATCTGTTTTGTTGACGGTACATGGCAGCCATGTTGGCCACTTGTCCGAAATCATGTATATGACATAAATTTGCATAAAATTTCTAGCCAGATAAAGACCAGCTACCCTACCATGACGTCTTAAAGCAGAACTTATTCCATTGAGGGAAAGGGACAGAGCTACACAGGGTGTCTAGCACCATCTCTTTCACTCAGTGGAATAAGTTCTGCTTTAAGATGTCATAGTAGGCCTACAGTTCAATTAAGACCATTTTCCTTTGTTGTATGTCATTTTGAAGTTTCGCCTAGAAAAAAACACTCTTTCTTTTATTTGCCAATTGTCAGCACTTTCATTTCAGAGCGTCCCTCAATTCGATGTCGCAGTTGTATTTGACTGCATATTACGTTTATTACACAGCTTTCACATTTACACAACGCAGTAGAAATAAACTTAGTCATTTATGTATACAATTATTTATATTTATATATAACTTATAGTTTATTTGGGAATCATTTATAGGAAATAACTTCTATAAACCGAATTGGGAGGGATTATTATGATTATGATATAGGGATAAATTATGATACAGTCACTTACAAAACTAACAGTTTATTCTATATAATTTTTAATCTTGTCTGAAACGTCGAAGGTCGTTTTACTATATTGTGATACAATTATTATCTTTAAGTTGGCGCATGCAGTGGCAATTTTGTGTGTGTTCTTTTACCGCGCAACCCAACGGGAGCACGTTAAAAAAGTTCACTGATTATTTTCGATTGAAAATCGCCCTTGCGTGCGTTGGTTTACAGCCCTTTAAAACCTGCAAAATCTTCAGAATATAGTAAAACAGACTCGCATAGAAATTGAACTCATTTTCAGACAACTATTTCTATGTTTCAGTTTTCGCAAGCTCTTTGTTGAGTCTGATCTCGCCGTGGGCGGGTTCCAGCGCCGCTCCCTATCGAGCCTGGCTCGCGCCTCCCCCTCCCCCGCCCCCCCCTCTCGCGCCGCACTCCCCGCGCGCCGCAGGTGCCCCCCCCGCCCTCGCGTAGACACAGCATCCCGCCCGCACGCCACCCTCCGCACGCTACACACACACATCGACGATACTCCGACATCAGGCACGATCCTGTATCTAAACTAGACCTCAGACAAGAACTTCAAAACCTTAACCTCGGGACCCAAGAGTTTGACAGCTGGCTCGGAGACAAGTTCGAAGAGAATGAAGAGTACGAAAACGAAGTTTTCGACGAAAGGTTTGAGCACGATATTCCCCTGCAGCGGTCTGTCTCCCTCGATCGGGGTATTGACATCTTTAATCACTTGCAAGCTATAGGTTCAGAAGCAAGTACTGTTGGTTCCTTGTGGACGGTAGATTCGGAAGGAAGAGACAGTATGGCCGATAGGTACAGGAGTTTCGAAGATATCCCCGCTTCTCCGTACAAAGCGAGAAGTAGGCGTGCATCTTTTGGTGTGGAGACGTTCTCAGAAAGAGATCTAGCGTTGGCAGTGCTAAATGAAAGTTATAAAGGTCTGGGCGCCACAAGTGGCAGCGTGTCCCCGCAAATAAGGAAACTGCAAAGATGTTTCACAATTGCCGGGACTTTTGACAGTATTAAGAACAATTCAGTTGATAATTTGGTCCAAAAGGGAAGACCAAAACTTAGACTGGAGATCCCGAAAAGAAGGAATAGTACCAGCTGTCCAGTTTCACCAGAAATCAGCAGGTTGAGGAACTTTTTCCGAAATTCTGCTGATGATGTTGGTACGAACACGTCTGATGATGAGGACCAAGAGTTTGAAGTACAGAAGCCGTTCTATAGGACCATATCTGGAGAGTGGAACCAAGGCGAGGGAAGCAAAGTGCGGCAAAGAAGGTCTGGTGTCCAAGATATGATGACAGATTTGAGAAGGAAAGTTCTGATAAAGCAAGAATTCAAAAGCAGCGATAACCTCAAACGAAATCGAAGCTCTTCAGACCTAGCCCAATCTTCACAAAGTCTTCAAAAAGGCAGCTATGTAGACCGAAACTCAAACTTCGTAAAATTAAAAAAGAACATTTTGTCTCCGGGCAACACCAACTCAAATGTCATCGTGCCCACCATAATCATATCCCGCGCGGGTTCCCGCGGTGTTGCCAAAATATCAAATACTTCCGTAGAAATTAGTAGGAATTGTGATTGTCGGATATGTAACGAAGGTGAAGGAAGATACTTCGTACGGAGTGTTTTAAGTAAGTTGTTCGTTAAAATTGTTTCTTGTAATAGTAGGAAATTGTATTGGGACGAGAATAATAATCTGAATGATAGTGCGATGTACAAGTGTGTAATGCATGTACTCAAGTTAATGCTAGGACTGTGGTTGAGACACCTTGATCATAATAAGGCTAATGACATCCAATTTTAACGTGACTGGAAATTTCGTTTACTTTGATTACTGCGTGTATCAGAAAACTGTGTAACGCCCAGTTTCAATAAACAAAAACGAGTCGTTTTGCTTACGGATAGTAAGATTTTGACATACGTCTCATAGAACTTATGTCAAAATACTACTATCCGTAAGCAAAACGAATCGTTTATTATTTATTGGAACGGGGTGTTATTTAACCTTTTTACCGCCACTGACTTCAATAGAGAATAGAAAATATGTTATTGCACTCCAAAATATAAATAAAACTGATTTACAAGAAAAAAATTTGCTAAATCTATGGTTACAATGCAGGTCTTATCAGAATTTGAGTGCCAGTCTTAGAGGTTATATTCTATGTCGGGGTCGGCTTGCAATCTAAACGGATGCAGCTGGTTACCAGTATTGTATTTGGAGCGACTTTCTATTTGACTGACCCAGTTTACCAACCCAGTTAGTACTGGGTAATATGATAGTCGTTGGTAAGACTGTTTGACAGCCTTTCAGCTTTCGAACCAGCGATGTCAAAGATCTACAGTTGAAAGCTGGAAGGCTTATCATGTTTTCCGAAACACGGAGTAAATTCAGTGTGTCGTGATGGTCCCCCATCCTTAGACCGACCTAGACAAGCTCAGCTTAATCTAAAGATTGATGGTGGCTGTTATTGTTTAGCTATAAGCTTCTCCAACTGCACGTATTTGAAAGAGCTAAGAATATTCCAAAAAATCAGTATTTTAAGAATTGGATGATATTAACCTATCAGGTTTAGAATTATAAATATGTTCTAGTGTCGTTCGATGTTACTATTAGCAGCTTTTATCTTTTTACTCTGCGAATAAAGAGATTTTTTGTCAATAGTAAAAAAAAAAATCTTTACCTTAAATTTGCTTTTGAGACCTAAGACAGTGTCTCAGATATCTAAGTGCGGGAGGGTCGAGGTATCGTTCAGTATATTTTAAAATACCGGTATCTTTGGGAACCGATACCATTGACCTCGGTCTGGTACGACACTAGACGTTTTACTTATCTTAGTAGTACCGGTACCAGACGTAAAATTATTACTTTGTAATCAGTACGATACCGGTACCACGCATACTCTTAGCTTGCCAAGAAACGTTTGGCTCATTTTCCTTTTGTATTTTTGGTGAACCAGTTTTTTACCGTCTGTATTGAGTAATAAGGTTGACAACTGTTCGACCTTAAGTGAGCGCAGTATACACCATTCCAAAGGCGCTGTTGGGCCTCCCGCACCCCGCTCCTACCTCAGACACCGTCTCAATGGAACGCTAGACCCGCAGTATAGGGATATTATATCTGGGTTTGCGAAAAGCTAAATGTATGCCACTGTGATTTTTATTTATTCCCTTAATGTATTTTTTACGTTGGGTAACGCGTTAGGCTGTCAAACTGCCTGTAGTTACATTATATCCGATTGTTGTCAATTGCTTGCATAATTATAATGCCCATAGGGGCAAAAACTAGGAATGAAGCGGATAGTAATTTTGGCCGGATACCGGATACCGGCCTTTGTCGCGAGTTTGATTTGAAAGCGTTAATTAACGCTGATGCAGAATTGAGTCGTTTACGAAGTCATGTGAAGTCGTTTATAACTATAATATTTTTGACAAGTTTATGATCAGTCATAATAATTTTGCACTAATGTGTCAATTTACTCTAATTAAAAAAGATTCGAAAAAATATTGAATTCCTTTCATATTCGGTTGCTGGCTGAATAGTGGGTTGCTATCTGGTATCCGGTCAGATACTGAAACTTGGCCGGATAGTCACCGTTTCATCTCCAGTAAAAACCCCTTAAACGAGCTCCTAGGTAGTTTGTCAGTCTAATACGGTACCCCAACAACATTATCGCCTCTTAAGTAGCAACATTAAAATTATATAAATATTCTATATTATTGTAAGTATACAATCATAAGATTGTCATGAGTGTTTAGCGCCTTATTCTTCGACATATATTGTATTCTCGTCAATTTCTAATGACGAAAGAATGTGTGAAAAAAGTAAACCTTTTTGTATTTTGTGTAAAAAGATTACACTCCGGGACAGAAAAAACGACACATCTTTTGTATATTTTTTGTTAGTTCTTCGTGTAGCTTGAATTGTATCTAAGATTCATGATTATATTTGTTGTTGTTAATAGCGATATGTGATGATAATCTGTTGTCTAGGAAACACCTTATTATGTCACCATGGCGTGGCAGTTTTTTAATATCATACCAGTGACTTGCCTTTATCGGGTACAAAGTTAAAAATCACATCTTTCAGCTTGAAAGATGTGATCACATTAAAGAAATTTATTGAAATCGTTATACTAGTTTTGGAGACAGGCGAGTAATGACATAGTGACACGTGATTTTTAGATTTTAAGATTACGATAACAAGAACTTACATTCAAGCTTTACATGTAGGATTATACAAACAACTCTTCAATAAATGTATCCCGTAATGTAATCTGGTATCCTATGACTGTTTTACGAAACTTAAAATAAAGAGAAATCGGTTACAAAAAACACATGGACAAAAAATAAAAATAAAATAACTACACATGGGTGGTAAGAACACTGACGCGTGACGATTCAGTACTCCATCGGACAAAAAAAAATCATCGGTAGTTTAGAAAACAAATGCTGTTCCCTAAGTACTACATAGTATTGCAGTTTTGTAGAAAACAGCAGAAACTTTTATAAATGATTGATAAAAAAATTGTTCGTGGAGCTTGGAAAGATACACTAAATATCCGGCGAGCGTTTGCGAGTCGGTGTCCAGTCCACCCTGGATATATTTTGATCTAAAAGAGTGACTGTTATTGTGTTTTACTTGACTTTTAACGGTGTGTATGTAGTAAACTAAACTATGTATGTGATATCGCAGCGAATATTAATGTTCTTCCATTTTACTTGGCGAAACTATAGTTCTTTTGTAGATATTTCTTTACACACATACAGCTCATAAAAAACATTGACGCGCAGACTGTAGTCTTAAATTCATTACATGGTTCTAGACCTATTCAGGTTGATATTCTTTCAGTTAAATACTGTTTGACCTCGTAATTAATTGCATTTTTGTATGAAAAAAATTATGGCGAAAAATTTTACGCATTCATAATTAATAATGTAATGAATTCATGGTAACAGATTGGCCGATGTCACTTTCGACCCAAATATCAGACTCAGAAAACTAATCGAATGTTTTTCATCTATAAATAGAACTATGGTTTCCAAATAATTACTCATTTACCGTTTTAAAATGGTAAGATTTCTATACATTTTGTTCGTGTAAGAGTGAGTGCCATGATTGTTGGTCTAAATAAAGGCCAAACATAACATATCTCTTTGTTCTCGATATGGAGGCTACGGACATTTTGTATTCGCTTAATTGTACACTTTCGGCCAAATGTATATACACACTTTTCATCGTTCGCAGCTGGCCAAAGAAATGGTTAACTGTTTCATTTAAAATTTTATATTGTGTGGTTTTTATATTTGTGGACCATCAGTATTTTTCATTCCTGGCCTAAATGTATTTTAAAATATTGACATGATTGATATTAATATTAGTTTAATTATTTTCGTAATTGAAAGTATTAAGTTACCAAATAAAAATAGCCTAAATCTTTCATAGTTTTGTTGGTTTCGAGTAATGCAGTAGTTAAAAAAAATATCAAAGTTAATGGAATGTTTCTGGCGCTTACAAATATGTATTGCCATTGTATATACATTGCTGCTATAGTTTTTATGGTGCTATCATAGCGTCGCTTCATCTTAGTAAATATCGAAAAATCCAGAAATAAAAAGCTGAACAAGAAAACAATGAAAATGTAAAAGTCGTTTCTACTACTGCTTACTCGAAAACGGCAAACAGATTTATTACACTAGAAAATACAAACCTTAGCACATCGAAAATAAGACACATTTTTGAACTACATTTGAGGAAATTTTAGATAATCGACTAGACTAGAAACCCAGTTGAAGTTTCACAGGAATAGACAACAGTTTTAGGAGTTATAGACCAGACGATAGTGTAATGGTTAAGGACTTTTTCGGATATAAATAAATAGGGTACTTTTTCAACTTCGTGCGTCGATGTTATGTTTGGGAAGGCATTCGACTGATAAAATGACTTTTCTATTTAGTTAAAACATATTCATCAGTAAAACAAATTAAGTACAAGTATTCTTTAAAATCTTTGGACTGGTTTTCACTCATTTTTATTTGCATAAAACATCTGAATTTACCTAATTAAGGATCCTGTGTTTTTTCCAGCACTAACAATTAAAACAACTTGTAGTTTGTTTAAGCTTGCATTTATTCAAATAAATCACAATCCTAGTTTTAAAAAGAAGTGTTCCAAAATGATTACGCCAACTTTATTCATAAATCCCTTTGAATCAGTTATTTTAAACGACGAGTCCTTTTTTCAGTCGAGCCTATAATTTTTCTGTAAATCTTAACAAAATAGTGGTAACTGACTGATCATTTCAAATATTCTAGCCATCTCCCAAACATCTCAACGATGCAACTATCTACGTGAAGTGCCTACAGCTCATCACAATAATCACTTATATAAAACTATATGTTATAGCAGTTTCTTAGTAGTTTTTAACGGTTATTTATAATAAAAAAATATTGTGCTATCTGTTATCTGTATCGAGTGGGCAAATTTTTATGTCCGCAAGTGTACACTTCTTTGACAGTTATTTTATTTCTGACAATGCGTATAAAGATCATTTTGATTGTAAGTCATGGAAAATCAGAAGTAAAATAACTATGAAAGGACATTAGGTTTAGATGATCATTCCGTAATTTTTAAGCTGTCGTATTTTTTTTCTTAATTTTTATTTTTAATTCTAGTCACAGTGCTACTGGGTACTAGATGTTAGGGGTTGATTGCTGTGGTTATAAGACATTTATGGCGGGAATTGTTACTATAGAGCAGTTATTTTTGCTTTTAAAAAGAGACAAAAAAAACTTTGACGTAAGTATGTTTTTGACGACAGTTTTTTGGGGTTTTTAAAAATAATTGCGCTTGATTAATAATTTATTTTAAAACAATTTTCGCCAAAAATATCTCTTTATTAAAATTAAATTCAAAACACATTTCCAATGGGTTAAAGGGAACACAGGCACTATAGTTTGATACCATTGCTGACTCAAACTGACTAATTCATTTCTTTTAAAAAGTTATCACATAGTGAATTTAATACATTATGTTGTAAAGACATTGGTACCTAATGTTTTATGTAATATTTATAAGTTGACAGTGTCAAAATAATTATATCATCTGTTTATATTGTATGCTGTGTTTTATTTCAAACTATTTTGATCAAGATTCCTCAAATTATCAAAAATAAAAATACTAGTACCTACTTATTTTTTTCAAAATTATTTGCTACACGACTTAAGCGCCATTTAAAAAAATATTCACGAGCATTTTGTGCAAGCAAGCGTTCCTGCCGGGGTTGCGGATTGTTCGAAAGAGATACCGCGGCCCCGGAAGGTAAAGGGAAGAGAGAAGGAATATGGGTGGGTTTTAGTCAGTACAAGTCTGACACTCCCCCCCGCTCTGCTCAGAGCGGGGGAGGTTATTTGGTCATATCACATCCGCAAAAAAGGCGTGGTATTTATATTGTAGGTAGGTAGAAAATTTTCTTTGCAACGCATGCCACAGCACAGCTAGTAGAAAATAAAAAAATAGTCTGTATCTATATAATAAGTCTATGGGGCAAATCGAATCTTCCATAGACAAACTCGTTCATCAGTCGACTAACACTTGTAAGTTCATCTCCATAAGGAAAAATCAACTTAAAAAAAATTTGAGGTGTCAAGGAACACCCGGATGGAACGAAGTTCCTATAGAAATGAAAATATCTGGCTTGCTTTCTATAAGAGAGAGAGAGACAGGCAGACAGACAGATAAACATGCGACGCCGCACAGCTTACAATAGCTTACTATAGCAAAAAGTGTCGTGACAACTTTTCGTAAGAATTTTTTCCGTCTAGCCCCCTTTCACAACGCGCGATAAGGAACTTCGTTCCAACTATCTTAAATACCCTACTTTTTTTTCATAAGTTTTCTTTCTTTTGATAAAAAAAGTAGGGTAGGTAATATAGTTAGGTAGAAAATTTGCATAGCACAGCTAGTAGAAAATAAAATAGCCTGTACCTATAAGTCTATGGGCCAAATCGAATCTTTAATAGGCAAACTGGTTCATCAGTTGACTAACACTCAGTTCATCTCCACAAGGAAAAATCAACTTAAAACTGTAACAAATTGCGTAGCCTGAAGCGATCACACCCTGCTATTAACTTTCGAGATAAGAGAAATGCGAGCTCGCCACAAACAAGTCATACGTCAATCATAATTGAGGTGTAAGTGAACTGTTTTAATGGTGATATTACTTTTTGTACAGATATATATATGTAGGTATATGATGAATCTTTTTATTTATTTGTCTTAAGCTCCGGGACAATGACGAAGGTCAGTGTAGGGTTCCGTAGTTTCCCGTCCGTCACAATAAGTGTTCCCACTTATGAGTTTATTATTTGTTTGACGTTGAACACTAGAGAATTGTATTTCCTAATTAATACTTTTTTTTAATAATTTTGGATTGCGAGAACCGATTTCAATAATTCTTTTTTTTGTTTGAAAAAAGATACGTTCAGGATAATAAAATATGTAAACGAAGTTAAAAAAAATGCTTGCATATACGATTATACTACAAACTTAGTCCAGAAATTATTTTGTAAAACTTTTTGTCTTTTTTGTACAAAAACTGTTGTGTCAATCAAGTTCAAAATAATTTTCATAGAGAGTCCTTATAAAGTTCTACTTTTCAGATTTTTTTCATATTTTCTAAACTTATGGTTCAAAAGTTAGAGGGGGGGGGGGGGGGACACATTGTTTTTTACTTTTGGAGCGATTATTTCCGAAATTATTGATAATATCAAAAAATGATCTTAGTAAACCCCTATTCATTTTTAAATACCTTTCCAACAATATATCACACGTTAGGGGTGAAATTAAAAAAAAAACACTCCCCACTTTACATATAGGGTGGCTACCCTAATAAAACATTTTTTTCCAATTTTTATTTTACCACTTTGTCGGCGTGATTGATATACATATTGGTACCAAATTTCAGCTTTCTAGTGCTAACGGTCACAGAGATTAAGCGAGGACGGACGGACGGACGGACAGACAGACATGGCGAAACTATAAGGGTTCCTAGTTGACTACGGAACCCTAAAAAAGAGATCAAAAAACGATCCTTACTATATAATATTCAAATTATTATAAAAGCGAAGGTGAGTTAGTTTGTTTCGTCTTCACGCCAAACCGATTTTAATGAATTTTGGTACAGAGATCTGTACCAAAATTAATTTAAAATCGGTTTGGCCGTTGGCCAGTTGGGACCCTGGAAACGAACATAGAATAGACTAAAAAAAGTGAGGAAGGGGGAATAATGGAGGGAAGAAAAAGGGAGAGAAAGATTTTTTTCTCGATCATCACGCGGGTTTAAGTTAGCGTTAGCCCAAAGTAATTGCCTCGGGAAAAAAGTCGCGGGGGGAAGCTAGTTTAAAAAATTAAAGTAAGTTCTACGGTGTATTTCACGGCTGCACCAAGTAGGCCCAGTTCAGCAAACTACAGCTAGTGCCTCGAGTTTCTAATAAATAGGCAAATGTCATTTCCACACATAATGTAGATCAAAACGAATGATATTAGAATGTAAAACAACATTACCGCTTATAATAGGCTCACGCGCGTTTCTAAAACGAATCGATTGACACCTCATTTGTGCAATCGGTTCAGTAGTACGGGTTGCAAGTAACGTACCTACATTTAACACATCTCATGGTTACATTAGCTCTGAAGCTATTAACGGACAGAGGTGCCTGCCAGGGCCACCGCCCGCCGAGGTTGTGACGTATTCGATAAACTTACCGCGGCCCTCAATGTGCCACATTATGGGCAAAAGAAGGAACATGGTTGGATTTTAGTCAGTAAAAGTGACATTCCCCCTCGCTCCGCCCATAGTTGGAGAAGTTATTTGATGATTTACCATCCGCACAAAAAATGCTATTAACAGAGAAGGAAAATAACATAAGACACTGTGGAAGTGTTCTCAGGAGATTATGGTGTGATAAGGGTGTTTACCCTTTTTAGTATTGGATAGTATCAAAACCATTTCAGACACTAATCTGCATGGTCCTCATGTAAGTTGACCAAGATTCTTTGTCTGGACCTTAAAAGAGACTATGACCTCTGAGTTTGTTTCGGCTGTTTCTTCTCAGACTAGTCGGGCACGAAACACCGGCCTCATCTAAGAAGAAAAAAAGACGTGTAAAAGTGTTTGTGAAAACCCACTTGCAAAATAAACATCATTAAAATTATATACTCAAGTCTATGGTCCATTTGTGTTGTGAAAAAACCAATCCCTTAAGTAAACAGGCAAAAGATATGGCCTTGTATGCCGCAAGTTTGTACAAAACCCTTGGTGTCAGTCTGACTCGCATCTTAGCGATTTTTATTTTATGAAACGTCTCACTGATAAACTTGGTAGGTTCGTACATACGTGATTATTACTACAGTACGGCCAACGAGAAGCGATACGAAAGGTCATTAACCTAAAGAACAACTGTGGCGTTGACAATCTAATATTTAGCTCTTTCCATCTTGTGCCTTTGTCGTAATGTCTCGTTCTCCCGGCAAAAACATGACAACGTTAAGACGGGTTCGCCAACATTCAGGCGGCCATTTTAGATGGGGTTTTGTTTACATTTGGTATCGCTTCTCGTTGGCCGTACTGTACATTAACATTCTAACAATTCTTTATATGAAAAAGTACCTGTCAAACGAACCCTGACCGGTTACTAAGAATCTCGTCAACAAACAAGAAAACTAAAAAACATGCCTAGGGCCTAAGAATACCTTTCAATTGTGTGCAAAGTAATATTCACAATCATTTGTCAAGTGAAGTCCTATTCAAAGATTTTTTGCGACAACAACGGTAAACCACCTGCCGGCAGTATCTGGTGGATAGCCGATAACTGTTCGTCATTCTTAGGCTTCGTCCTAACTGGCAGGAATCGTGCTATGAAAATTCTTACTTAATATTATAAAGGCGAAAGTGGGTTTGTTACGTCTTCACGCTTAAATGGCTAAACCGATTTTTGATGAATTTTGGTGTAGAGATAGTTGGGACCCTGGAGACATACATAGCCTATTTTTTTTTATATTGAGATGTAGGGGAGCAAGAGGGAAGGAAAGGGAAAACTTAGCATTGCTATTACAATAAACAAGGCTCAAGGGCAAAAACTATAGTTTGCAGGTACCTGCAAATCAGGAACGGAGAACTGTGTGACCCCGAATTTATCGCGAGAAAAGCCGCGGGCAAAAGCTAGTGGTTAATAAAACAATGCTCGCGCAAGATGGCTTGCAAGCTTCGATTAGGACACTGAAGAAATCTGTATTTTTGAACTTTAAACTCATCGTTCGACGAGAACTCATGAGTGTCATCGTACGATATACTACATAGCCATTTAGAACGACGCCTTACGAGTGGTCCGTTGGTAACTGGTTTGTGAATTATGGTTGAAATTAACTGAGAGTAATGTCTTAAGTGGGTGAAGTGCCTTTATGTGTAGGTTGACATATCATTGTTTGGGATTTTGGCATAGATTCGGTCACCAAAATATAAATAAATAAAATAAATATCTTGGGACAACACACACGGCTATCTGATCCCAAGCTAAGCAGAGCTTGTGTTATGGTAACCAGACAACTGATATACATACTTATATAATTTATAAATACATACATATTATAGATAAATCACACCCAGACACAGAACAAACAATCGTGCTCATCACACAAAGTTTGTCCTGGGTGGGAATCGAACCCACGACCTCCGGTTCAGCAGTCAGGGCCACTAACCACTGGACCAACAGGCCAGTCGAAAAAATTGGCAATGCAATATCACAGCCTGCTTCTTTTTTTTTGGATGAGGAGTCATCAATCATTTCCCCCGCTCGGAACCGGGCGGGGAAGTGGGTAGTTAGAATTTACTGACTAATACCCACCCATGTTCCTTCTTTTGCTCTTTATGTACCGGGGCTGCTGTCTCTCTTTCAAACAACCCGCAACCCCGGCAGGCGGTAGCCTGTCATGCTCTACTTATCTATACTTACTAATATTATAAAGCTGAAGAGTTTGTTTGTTTGTTTGTTTGTTTGTTTGACCGCGCTAATCTCAGGGAATACTGATTGGAATTGGAAAATTCTTTTAGTGTTGGATAGTCCATTTCTTGAGGAAGGCTATAGGCTACATAACATCACGCTACGATCAACAGGTGCTGAGCAGCGCGGGTGAAACCGTGGGGAACAGCTAGTCTTAGATATGAACGTGTTAAATGCATTGTGTAATAAAAACTTAGAACAGTATTATCGAATTACTTTGAGAAAAACTTAGAATAGTACATACCTATTTTCAAAATAACGATGACATAACAAACCTGGTACGCATACTCTAAGCCTACACTGGGACAGATAAAATCAAGGTTCTGTACCAAACCGTGGGAATAAGCTAGATATACTAGGTAGGCTGATACCATAGGTAGGTACATTGAGTGTAGAGGAATCTTAAACATTGGGTTTTACTGAGAACAATCATTTTAAACATGAAAGTCAAGTACTTTCATGTAGGTATTAGGTAGCCTATGTCCGTCTGCTGGTTCCCAACTAGGTATCTCTGTACATGAAATGTATGTTAGCACAACTTAAAAAAAAAACAATTACAACAATCTCAATTTGCATCCGTCTCGTATAGAAATCAAACTAAATCCTGGTCGAAGACAATCATCGATATAATTTTCCCCATAATAATCTAAGCTAGTGTAGTGGTATACTATGACATCTTATAGCAATTCTTATTCAATAGACATTCTCTTAGAAAGAGATGGTGCTAGACACCCTGTATAGCTCTGTCTCTTTCCCTCAGCGGAATAAGAATTGCTTTAAGAGGTCATAGTAGGGTAGCAGCACTGCTTATTATCGACACAAATATGTGGGACCAGCACTGTAATAACGTCGGTATGTCTATGGGGGACCACGCCAGCATATAATTTTCTCAATACGTGTTAGTTTGGCAGTCGCGGACGGACAGCTGCCAATGAGGTTGCTGGATTAGAAAACCTTGCATGGAAATGACAGTTACATAGGAACCTACTCAAACTCAAAAGCATTTATTTCAATTAGACCATTAGAGGCACTTTTGAATGTCAAGAAACAAAATGTTGAAGCTACGGTCCAGGTCACAAGACATAATAACTTGTGAAAGAACACACTACCTATATACCTAGAAGTTAGAAGGTACATCAGCAGTGTTACACCTTTGGTAACGACTCCAAACGTTAGCGTCGAGAGAGAGGTCTCTCGTGGAAACGATCGTAGTTTGGCCCACTATATTTCTAAAATGTAGTGAGGGAGTCGTAGGTCACGGACCATATATCGGTAAGAATAACATGGGAATGCGCCAGTTTGATGAACCGGCGACCTTCAGTCTGACCCGACAGGGTCAAACTGAATGCGAAGGACTAAAACGGTGCCAAAAACTTCGTGAAAATACTGGAATATCTAAGGGCCTATGCACACCACGTTTTCTAAACGCGCCGTCGACGCGCGTTTTGGGAACGCGCGTCGCCGGCGCGTTTTTATCCTGCAGAGCAGTTTGTTGTCGTTTGTATCGATACAAACGCGCGGCACCGGCGCGTGTGTATCGCTACACACGCGCGTTTGCATCGCGTCTGTATCGCCACAAACGCGCGTCGACGGCGCGTTTTTATCCTGCAGAGCAGTTTGTTGTCGTTTGTATCGATACAAACGCGCGGCACCGGCGCGTGTGTATCGCTACACACGCGCGTTTGCATCGCGTCTGTATCGCTACACACGCGCGTCTGTATTTATACAGGTGTGCAAAGGTCTACAGGCTGCGTCTGACTTGCGTGCGTATCGCGTCTGTATCGCTACAAACGCGCGTCGACGGCGCGTTTAAAAAACGTGGTGTGCATAGGCCCTAAGGCGTTTTTAAATTATAGTATTAATTATAACAGAGACATACAAGCGACTGCACAATTAAAAGAAATATTACAAAAAAACAATTCTTATAATTTGGTAAAAAATACGAAATAAATATTTTAAGTATAATAAATAGCAAGAGAATTTCAACTTCAATCCATCCTCCTCACAGAAAAAAAACATCTTTCGTTTATCTTTTTTTAGAGATGTGAAAATCATCAAATAACGTCTCCCGCTCTGGGCGGAGCGAGGGGGGGGGGGGGGAAGTGTCAGATTTTTACTGCCTACAACCCACCTATGTTTCTTATTTTTTCCTTTATGTTTCGGGGCCGCGGTATCTCTTTCGAATTCGAACAGTCCTCTCCCGGCAGGGCAGGACCCGCGTCCCGGCAGGTTTCGTTTATCCCAAGTTCCTCTCCCAGAAACTCAGCAATATTAGTTGATTAGATACCGATTGTTTGGGGAATCAAATAACTACAAATATTAGATACTGTAGGAAGGTAGTGGATATTCATAATTAAAAGAAGCATAAAATACTATAAAATTGTATTTTTAGTTTATTACTAGCTTCGCTCGCGCTAAATTCGAGGTAACACTGTTCGTTCCCCTTTTCTGATTTACAGGTACCTGCTACCTATAGTTTTTGCTCTTGCGCCTAATTTATTGTAATAGCAATGCTAAGTTTTCCCTTTTCTTCCCTCTTTGTCCCTCATGTCTTTATCTTTTTATAAGAAAAAACTTGCCTATGTCCGTCTCCAGGGTCCCAACTATCTCTGTACCAAAATTCAAATTCATCAAAATCGGTTTAGCCATTTAGGCGTGAAGCCGTAACAAACAAACAAACTCACTTTCGTTTCTGTAATATTAGTAAGAATTTCAGCAATATATGACACGCCATTCCAAAACTATGCTATTCTCTATTTATTAATTCTCAATTCAAAAACTTGAGTATTCGATCGTCTTGGAAAACCAGCCAGCACTATTGAAGGTTTGTTCAATGTTATTGAACCTCCACAATAGCTACCTACTCTTCTTCATGCATATTGGTAAATACATCAAGCGAAATGTTATATTTTTGGCTATGCCTAGAATGCAAATTAGGATATTTTGTACGGAGTGTGTTTATAAATATGAGCAGTTCTTCTATACACAACACATCACCTACTTACTGTTTTACGAATGCCGTCTGAAAAAATGTCCGCCGCAAGATAAGGTACAGTGGGACGCTGTAATGTTTGACAACACGGTTGGTGCAGTGGCTGAGCGATCGACTGCTGCGTTGCGTGTCGTGGGTTCGATCCCCGCATGGTCAAATATTTGTATGGCCTACAGGTAGTTGTTTCGGGTCCCGAACACCCGAAACAGCTATCTGTTTGTGTGTCTAAATGTGATGATGTAAACGCACCCACGATACTGGAAAAATTCCTAGAATGGGACAACGTTTTCCTAAACAAAAATCTCACTGTCTAGGTGACAACCGGTACCAACGGCTAAGACAACTAGTACCAACGGCTTAATGGAGGAAACTCGGTGTGTAATTAGTAGTCACCCATCCACTGACCAACCTTGACAAGAGCAGCTTAACCTGAAGATAGTCGCTCTTTAAACTATTTCCAAATTCAAATAGGTTTATTCGTTCTCTATCAGGTGTCCATAGGTTCTACTTCCCACCAAATGGGTGGCAAAGGCGAAAGCTTACCATGAAGATTAAATCAACATTCTGTTTAAAAAAAAAACATCAAAAAGATCACAAAATAAACAGTCAAACTGATAAGATACGAGAATCGATTACTACTCGTCGGATAGTGTGTCAATCACCTTACAATACTAATAATTTAAAGAGGGACGTTTGTTTGTTTCTGAGTTTGTATTAAAGATGTCAGCAGATCTGAGGGGCACGGCAGGGCCTTTGCTTCCTACCGGGGTTGCGGGTTGTTGGACAGAGATACCGCGGCCCCGGAACATAAAGGGCAATGGAAGGAACATGGGTGGGTTTTAGTCAGTACAAGTCTGACATTCCCCCCGCTCCACCCAGAGCGGGGAAAGTTATTTGATGATTACCCACCCCAAAAAAGGGGCCTCTGCTTGTAGAGACTTCTAGCTGGTTTGAAAGAAATACCGCGGCCCCGGAAAATAAAGGGCAAAAGAAAGAACATCGGTGGGTTTTAGTCAGTACATCTACCCTACTATGACGTCTTAAAGCAGAACTAATTCGACTGAGGGAAAGAGACAAAGCTATACAGGGTGTCTAGCGCCATCTCTTTCTCAAGTTCTGCTTTAAGATTTCATGGTAGGCCTACTGGTCTGAGACACCCTCCGCCCCGCCGTAAGCAGGAAAAGCCATTTGATGATTTTTCATCCGAAAAATAAATAATTGTCATTTGGTAGTTTTACCTGATAGAAGCAACACTATTGACCAGCACAAAAAAAAATAGAAATGGTTATAACCAACACCTGTGGAGGCTCTCGTTAGACGGCTGGATCAAAGGCTTGATGCAGAAAGCGGTGCTTCTGGACACGGCCCGTGTCGTTAGGAGGTTCCTCTCTCTGGAGCCCTGACTGCTGGTAGCTTGGTCCGACTCCTGGTACCGGCGGAAACCTATTTTTATATTTTAAACTAGCTGTGCCCAGCGGTTTCACCCGCTGCTCAGTTAAGAGCATGAAAAATAGATGTTGGCCGATTCTCAGACCTACCCGATATGTACACAAAACTTCGTTTAAATCGGTCCAGCCGTTTCGGAGGAGTATGGGAACGAAAACTGTGACACGAAAATTTTATATATTAGAAGATGTTTGTTCTTCTATTTTTTCTTGTTTAAAGAAAT
Organism: Ochropleura leucogaster; assembly: GCA_958449745.1. Taxonomy (NCBI): domain Eukaryota; kingdom Metazoa; phylum Arthropoda; class Insecta; order Lepidoptera; family Noctuidae; genus Ochropleura; species Ochropleura leucogaster. The sequence goes on along the minus strand of OY288220.1, from coordinate 1,991,447 downwards.
ATAGAAATATGTATTGATACGTAAGAAAAATGAATAAAGAATTTGAATGGTCATTTATTTGAATGATCTTGTATTTAAAATTGCTAGTCTGTTAAACACAAATATTATGGAACGTTGATGACCCCTAAAAGATGAGACAAAAACAGAAACGGCGAGTGTAACCGCGGGGCAGAGTTAATGTGACCATATCAGCCGTGTCGGCTCACAAGACGGTCCGGACCGGTTCGAGTCAGGTTGGTACACTTGTGACACAGTTTAAAACTTTCTTCGGTTCACAAAATTCGGCCCACACTGGTGACAGAACTACCCAATACAATTAAATGAGGATATTATTTTAAAATTTAAAACCGGATTGCGGCCAAACATCACAGCTGTAATCCCCAAAGGGTTAAGCAGAGGTGTGCATAAGTGTGTGTAGACCCACATTTGGCTAGTTATGATAGACTAGCTTTTGCCTCGGCTTCGCTCGCGTTAAATTTGGGGTAACACAGTTCCCCTTTCCTGATTTACCTGCTACTTGTAGTTTTTTTCCTAGCGCCTTATTTATTGTAATAGCAAAGCTAAGATTTCCTTTTTCTTCCCTCTTTCTCCTTGTAATGTTTGTTGATAGATTTGCATTATCCTTAGGTACTTAATTATTATAAAAGCGAAAGTGAGGTTGTTTGTTTGTTACCTCTTCACGCTTTAATTAATGGCTAAACATATTTTGATGAATTTTGGTGCAGAGATAGTTGGGAACCAGGCGACGGACTTGGCTATTTTTTTTAAAGTGGGGTACGAGGAAGAAAGAGGAAAGAAAGGGGAAAACTTAACGTTGCTATTATAAATCAAAAAGGCGCAAGCGCAAAATCTGCAGGTAGCAGGTATCTGCAAATCAGGAAAGGGTAACTGTGCTACCCCGAATTAAACGCGAGCGAAGCCGCAGGGAAAAGCTAGTTAATGATATTAACTTGTGTATCAATCAGTATCTGTCATTATTGATCATAATCAACTTGATCATTAAACATAAAACAACAACAACGATTTCAAATATTGTGATTGATATGAATTGGGTCAACATAACAAACATCACGCTTTTTTGGCTCTGAAGGGTTTGGCAGAGGTACAATAAATAAATGACGACACGGTTGGCGCAAAGAATGATGACAATTTGATCCTTTGTATAAGACACTCCACTCAGAAAAATAAACGATTTAAAACATTTTTTTTAAACGTTGCCCCACACTAGGAATTTCTCCTGTTTCGTGGGTGCGTTCACAAATATTTAAACTCACACACACAAACAGCCAGACCTGAAACAACTATATGTAGGCCATACAAATGGTCGAACCCACGACACGCAGCGCAGCAGTCGATCGCTCAGCCACTGCGCCAACCGTGCCGTCAAAAACGTCCGTGCAGTTTAATCAATGTAATCAGACTTCTACAATAGTGGAGCTCGTGGCTAAATAATAGCAGCCGCTCGGGTCGATCTTTAGGTTAAGCCGCGCTTGCCTAGGTTGGTCTGTGGATGGGTGACCACCCGTTACATACCGAGTTTCCTCCGTGCCTCGGAAAGCACGTTAAGCGGTTGGTCCCGGCTGTCATTTGTACATCTTTGACAGTCGTTACAAGTAGTCAGTGTGCCGAAAGTCTGACAACCAGTCTTACCAAGGGGTATCGTATTACCCAGTATTAACTGGGTTGTGGAGGTCAGATAGGCAGTCGCTCCATGTAAAATACTGATATTCAGCTGCATCCGGTTAGACTGGAAGCCGACCCCAACATAGTTGGGAAAAAGGCTAGGCAGATGATGATGAGACTTCTACAATACGGTAGCTTCTTAATAAACATCAACAATATATTCAAGACCACCCAAGACACAAGTGCTAATGATCAGCTTGTCGTAAGTCCACGTAATGCTAAGCCAATTATTCCTGGCTGCATTCTTCAAAGTTGTGCAACACTTGTTCGCTCAGTTGTTGACTAAAATATTATATAAACGCTAAAAGGGGACGGAAATGTAATATAACCTATTATGTAGTGTGTGTCAAGTATGCTGTATTGATTGATACCGCCTTTATTATGTAATGAAGTTTTATCATGAAAGTTGATCTTTAAGACTTTCGGATTGAAGTGAAGAGGATTTTTGTAACAAACTTTTTATTTTTTTTGGAGAGGGAAATCATCAAATAACTTCCCCCGGAGCGGGGGGGGGGAGTGTCAGACTTGTACTGACTAAAACCCTCCCATATTCCTTCTATTGCCCTTTACGTTCCGGGGCTGCGGTATCACTTTCGAACAACCCGCAACCCCGGCAGGCGGAGGCCCTGGCAGGCCCGTCTGCTTTGCTGATATTTCTTTGAAGTGCGCGTTTAACACTAACGCGCCGTCGACACGGCCTGTCGTCAATAGACGGACGGACGGTGAGCTATCTATTGCTCGACGTCTACAGGCCCGCATCTACGGTGGCCGGGAGTCGTCGGATTAATTACATATTATTTACTAATGAAAAGATATTATCTATCATTATAGGTTAATTATACGAATTACGTAACCCAACGGAAATAATCACAAAGTGACAATTCACAATATTAACTGCTACTCTTTCACGTCAAAATGGCTGAACGGATCTTTATGAAATTTGGCACAAAGGTAGACTATGGTCTGGAAAAACACATAGGATACTGGTTTTTTCGATATGACGCGGCTAAAGCCGTAGGGGCCAGCTATTTCACTAATATTATGTTACTCTTTCACGTCAAAACGGCTGAACGGATCTTGATGAAATTTGGCATACCTACGTAGAATATGGTCTGGAATAACATAAAAAACTTGTTTTTTCGATATCACGCGGGCGAAGCCGCGGGCGCCAGCTAGTTAATAATATTTTCCTATTATCATTCTGCTTAAACTGCCATTTTGGATCCCCTAGTTATACCTATATTTTAAGCAAAAAAATGAATTGTATTCTTATTCTTGTAGCTACAATAATTAGTCCAACTGGAGATCGGACTCACATAACTGTTGTAAACGTTACATAAATTAGTTGTAAATTATATTTTATTGTTTTTATACCGTTAAGTTGTATATAATATTCATTGGGCATGATTGATGTGGAATTTGTGTGACCTGGTTAAGTGAAGATGCAGATTCTAGACGAATTTCATAAGCACGGAACGGTAAAGTTAATTTGATTAAATTGGGTTTAAACCCGAAGTTCATAAATAATAAATAAATATCTTGGGACAAATCACACACGGCTATCTGATCCCAAGCTAAGCAGAGCTTGTGTTATGGTAACCAGACAACTGATCATAAACATACTTATATAATTTATAGATACATACATATTATAGATAAATCACACCCAGGCACAGAACAAACAATCATGCTCATCACACAAAGTTTGTCCTGGGTGGGAATCGAACCCACGACCTCCAGCTCAGTAGTCAGGGCCATTAGTAGAAGTAAGATTGTGTTATTGTGCTGTTTGTGTATGTGAATTTAAAGGTTTGTAAACGCACCCACGATACAGGAGAAATTCCCAGTGCGAAATAACTTTTTTTTTATATAATTTACTAGCAACCCGCCCAGTGGTTTCACCCGCTGCTCACCTCCTAAGAGTCATAGCGTGTAAGTGTTATACATATAAATCTTCCTCTTGAATCACTCTACCTATTAAAAAAAAATATAAACCGCATCAATATCCGTTGCGTAGTTTTAAAGATTTAAGCATACATACAACATAGCAACAGACAGACAGCGACTTTGTTTTATACTATGTAATGTAGTGATTTATGTAACTCGCCAAATGTGGAAGTAGTATTAAGGACACCTCTGTCTTATCCTTTGGGGATTGCAGGCGTTATATTATGTAACTAGCTGTTCCACGCGGTTTCACCCACGCTGCTCAGCACCTGTTGGTCGTAGCGTGATGTTATATAGCCTATAGCCTTCCTCAAGAAATGGACTATCCAACACTAAAAGAATTTTCCAATTCCAACCAGTAGTCCCTGAGATTAGCGCGTTCAAACAAACAAACAAACTCTTCAGCTTTATAATATTATAGTATAGATTAGTCAGTGCATGATACGTCCTAGTGATGGCAATACGGTCATCCCCTATTGTTGTAGTTAGGATTATATATAGCTGACAAAATGTGGGTGTAGTACAGTCAACCCATGAGTGGTAACGTTTTGAAATTGAGAGCACCTTAATGTCTTAGTGGTTAGAGTGATTTTCGTAGTGCAAGTGTAGTTTGCACCTGCCGGGTTGCGAGTTGTTCGAATAAGATACCGCGACACTGGAACGTAAAGGGCAATAGAAAAAAACATGGGTTAGTTTTAGTCAATACAAGTCTGACACTTCTCCCCGCTCCGCCCAGAGCGGGGGAAGTTATTTGATAAATTCCCATCCCAAAAAAAGTAGATTGTGGATTATTCGAAAGAGATACTGCGGCTTTCAAACATAAAGGGTTAAAAACGAATATGGGTAGGTTTTAGTCAATACAAGTCTGACACTCAACTCCGCCCACAGCGGGAGAATTCATTTGTTCAATTCACATCTGAAAAACAATAGTCATCATTGTTTGACGTTTGACATTACCATATACACACCTCTGTCGAACCGTTGGATAGAAGCTAGCGTGATATTAATCTATATCTATACTAATATTATAAAGCTGAAGAGTTTGTTTGTTAGTTTGTTTGAACGCGCTAATCTCAGGGACTACTGGTTGGATTTGGAAAATTCTTTTAGTGTTGGATAGTTCATTTCTTGAGGAAGGCTATAGGCTATATAACATCACGCTACGACCAACAGGTGCTGAGCAGCGTGGGTGAAACCGCGTGGAACAGCTAGTCCTTCATAAGGCACTAAAGTACGACGTCTATAATGATTATGAATAGACTTCATGATCGACTTTCACAGAAACTCATCAATACCAATTAGGAAACAATAAATTCCACACCAGTTTTTTAGGATTCCGTAACTCAAAAAGCAAGGAACCCCTATTGGATGACTTTGTTGTCCGTCTGTCTGTCTGTGAAGGCCCTTTATCTCGGGAATGCATGAATGCATTGAGATGAAATTGTGCTGTGAAAAAAAATCATCCTTCTAATTTTTTTTTTTTTTAAAGACGATGCCTTACACTAGGAATTTCTCCTGTATTGTGGGTGCGTTAACAAACATTTAAATGATAAATGATGTTTATTTTGCAAGTAGGTTTTCACAAACACTTTTACAGGTCATTTAAACTCACATACACAAACGGCCAGACCCGAAACAACTACCTATAGGTCATACAAATATTTGTTCCGTGCGGGAATCGAACCCGCGACACGCAGCGCAGCAGTCAATCGCTCAGCCACTGCGCCAACCATGCGCCAATCAATGCAGTCAAAAGATATAGCCGCTTATGTTGCTAGTTTGTGCGGAACCCTTAGTGCGTGAGTCGGACTCGCCTTTGGCCGTTTTTTTAATAGTATCCTAACTACCATAGACACTAAAAATCGCAGTTCTAAACAAAATCATAGAGAAATCTTTAATTGACGCCATAAAAATAGTTTTGTTTAGGAGTTAAAATATTCGAGGTATTTTGTAACCTGTTCTTAAGAGGCCATGCAGAGATCACGTAGAATTTTGGTATTTTTAAGACTTGTTAATATATCTATAGGTTGGTTTTTCAAGTGTGTGTAGGTGTATTTAAAATTGATAGGTATTCATTCTTTGAATGACCTAAAACACTACTTTTCATAGGCATCATTTTTTTCTCAAAAGGAAGGACCCTTATTGGATCACTTTTTCGTCCGTCTGTCTGTCTGTCAAGACTCTTTATATCGGGAACGCCTAAAGGTATCGAGTTGAACTTAAAAGCATATACTCAAGACTGTAGTCCCTGGCAGTCTACGCAGACAAAAGAAATGGCCGTTTATGTCGCTATTTTGTACGAAAGCCTAGGTGGACGAGTCTGTCTCGCTGTTGGCTGGGTTTTAGTAGTCTGTATGTCCCACGACTGAGATAAGACTTCGCCCATTACCAGGTATTATTGTTTTGCACTTCTTTAAACCAGACTTCGTGATGCGCGTCCAGATGGTCTCTCATGATGGACAGCTCTCAGCTTCTCTCTTCTTCTCAGCAGCTCAGCTTCGGTGGTGGCATCATCAGGCACCCAACTCATTGAGACCCCTGCCAAGCGGTCGTTATGCATGCAGTTCATGTGACCCGCCCAATCCCATTTGAGCCATTGTCAGCCTTCATTCTGTTATTCCTGTTTTTGAGGGTAGCGTAGTATTCCGAATTTCCGTAATTATCATAAAACATAATATTTATAATATCGTTTCTGTAATTCTCGAGGGATCAAGCAGAGGTGTACTAGATCCGCCATTTTGTATTTAGAATGACGACACATTGCACGTTTTTAAACTGACATTAACACTAACATTATTTACAATATTATGAAAATAAATAGTAAACATGACAAATATTAAACATTTCAAATGTTATAAATGACGACACTTAAGTTTGTCATGCATTGTTATCCATAGTAAACACATGTCCAAAATAATTTATGCTCATTCGTATGAAGTGGGTCAATTTGACTTCTAAGATTTTTTAACCAACTTCAAAAAAAGGAGGAGGTTCTCAATTCTTTATTTGTATGTTTTTATTTGTATGTTTCTCTACCGATTTTCAGATTCTTTTAAAATAATATTGCTTGGGTAATTCATGAGTTATCTTCGATCATCATAAAAACCACAATTAATAAAAAGATTGAAATAAAAAAAAACTTTTTGCCAAAAGATACTGACTTCCAAAAAAAAAACACTAAAAAGGCGAAGAAATAAATTTACTTCCAGTAGTCCGTGACTTTTGTTTGATCTAATAAAAATAGCTGTAAATTATTGTTAATAAGCAGTTTATACTTTAATAACCCTAAGAGAAATTAATTGTTTAAGAATTAAACCAATTTAGTTTTATTATTCTTATGTCCATAAGTTTGCGAAACATAAATTAGAACCACATGAAACAAACAACGAGGATTTCATTTGTGGCATTTCAGACCCCAAATGCTCACAACAGGGGGCTGAAATACCAAAAATGAAATCCATCGGATGCCTTTTTTTGGGTGGGAAATCATCAAATAACTTCCCCCGCTATGGGCGGACCGGGGGGAGTGTCGGACTTTTACTGACTAAAACCCACCCATTTCCTTCTATAGCCTTTACGTTCCGGGGCCGCGGTATCTCTTTCGAACAACCCGCAACCCCGGCAGATCAGGTGTTTCATTCATCACTTCATTTAGGACTTAATTATTCAACGCGATTTCAAAACTTGTTTTTCCAATACCGTTGCTTTGATGTCTGCCTACCCCGCATTTCTAAACAAGTAAACACATACGTGTATAGATTTCGGTGTGCTAACGTTTGCCAAACGCGTGGCACGCATCAATGTGGAATAACTTGGTGGAGCATAGAGAGGTGTTCGGTACAACTACGAGTAACGAGGACGCGAGATGTTATGTATAGCGCGACGAAGACGTCTTGATACTTGGACCTGATGCTGTTTTATTGTATTGATTGTCTTTGAATAACATGCTGTTTTGTTTTGTCAAAACATATTGCTTTGTTTTTAATGTTTACGTTACAATAATCAACAAATATTTTTAACTGCATGGTCAATACGATGTTAGTTGTATGCGTAATCAATGATCGTATTTCTTAAATATGGCCTTCTTTTTTTGAAATTGAAATAGTGGAAGAGTTAAGTGTGATTGGGATATCATATATGACGTATAGTGGAATACTAACAACACCGTACAAATAACTGTTAGTTTGTAATATTTTGATGTAATATTCTGTTTATTCAAAATTAATTTCGACTTTCATAGCAACGTTGTCGTCGATCAGTAATTCGGGTTAGGCGTTGAAGCATGAAATTAACGCACGTAAGTCATAAAGTAAATAATTCGAGTTTTACGCACTAATTAATTTAAATTTTAGTGAATGTAGCAAACAATCGCAAACAAGCAATGATTTAATTATAGAAACTATGTCTATAGCTATAGATTTGCCTCGAATTTAGTACTACAGGCGCCCAAGGCATGTTTTCTGTAGCGTCTTTCTTCTTTAAAGTCTACTCTCACATTAAAGTAATTGCCGTGTCGATGACGCGTTCGTATTCCACGCGCGCCTCAAAGATATGTCAGAAAAGAAGTGGGGCCTGCCAAAGCCACCGCCTGCCATGGTTGCGGGTTGTTCGAAAAAGATACCATGGCCCCGGAACATAAAGAGCAAAAAAATGAACATGGGTTGGTTTTAGTCAGTAAAATTCTGACCATCCCCTCACTCCACACAGCACAGGGGGAATTTATTTGATGATTACTAATCAGTGAAAAAAAATAGGCCACTTACTGCCTAGGTTGCGAGTTGTTCGTAAGAGATACCGCGACACTGGAACACAAAAAGTAGAAAGAAGGAACGTGAATGGGTGTTAGCCAGTACATGTCTGAGACTTCTTTCCACTCTGCCCAGAGCAGGGGAAGTTATTTAATAATTTCCAATCCGAACAAAAGGGACATTTTGCCTATTCTACTAAGTGTCTATTCTGAACATTCTTGAAACGAAAAACTGGCCACGATGTTTCTTATTTCCTTTCTGAAGTTCAAAATAAAAGACATGCTTTGCCAGTTTCTCTTGGTGCCTTCTAGAGACAGAGGGAAATTATCAAATAACTTCTCCCACTCTGGGCGGGGCGGCATGTCAGACTTTTACTGACTAAAACCCACCCATGTTCCTTCTATTGCCCTTTACGTTCCGGGGCCGCGGTATCTCTTTCGAACAACCTGCAACCCCGGGCCCACACCACCTTAGCTGACGTTTCATCACACAGTAGTATTTATACTTTCGTAAATCTACAGACAAACTTGTACGTTTTCTTAATATCATTATTTTTTAAAGAAACCTCAAAAGATAAGTTCAAGGAGAAATTATTCACAAAACAAAGAAACAAGCTTGAAATCGTGAATTTCCTTAATTATGTTTAGTTTGTAAAACGATCCGGTAACGTTAGCTTCCTAATAGTAATTAATTACTGCTAAGTTATGAGGCGGTGATTTCAAACGTTTAACACGTTTTTGGTAATTACATTTAACTTTAAGTTAATGATGTTGTTGAAAAACCATATTTCATAAAGTACTTAATTGTTTTTTTTATTAAAGTTAAGTGTTGTATCATTTAAATTAAAAAGTAAGAATGTTTTTGAAAACAACTTAAATAAAAAGAAAACAAAATCATAGTGTTTCCCAGAACAATATCTTTCTCGATCAAAAGTATCAAGACCATTAAGTTCATCTAAAAATAAGTAAAGGTGAGGTGCTCAGACGCAGCGAGTGACGTGTCTTCTCACTTCTCTTCCTTCAGTTAACCGCGACCCGCCGCGCCAGACGGACGTACGTCGCGACAGTTCTCAACGAAACACACTACTAATTTATTCATTGGTGTCGCTAACTAACTGTGTTTGTTCTACAAAACATTTTTAAACACTTTATACTGTTATAAAATATAACTTTTCGGTAAGTTTTGTGTAGAAAAGTCTTGTTTTCAAGGACAGTGTTACAACAGATTTGTAAGAATATTTTCAAGTGTTTTTTTGGTAACAATTTCTGTACGATTCCGGGATTGCCATTGTGGATTGAAAAGGTTAGTTGCAAAAACGTTTTAATCTTATTGATTAGTTACGGTTTTTTGTTTGTTTTAGTTCGTAGTTAAGCTGTGCAGTGAACTTAGTAACTTACAGTACAGTTAACTTAGACGGAACTTAACTATTTGAATGTGTGCGTGCTGTGTATTGTAAAGTCATTTTCTCTGTAGAGAATACTGTTTTATTTTAAGTTAAATCTTGAAGGTCAATGAATAAAATAACATCACAAAAAGCTGTTTTAAGATGGTTCACTTAAGAAGGTTATTAACCCTATTAATGTAGTGATTGTAACCTTATTGTGTTTACGGCTTAAAACTCAGAAAGTGAAGTTAATTCACAGACTCGAAATCTACGTTTTCTCAAGGATAATGTACGGAAACTGGGCCAAGTTTTAATTGAAGCCAGAATTTTAACTTTCACACGAGTAAAAGTGTAGAAATTGTCGTTTGCGAATGTCAATACGAGTTTTGGGGCCGTTTAGGTGTTGTATGGTAAATTGAGGTGATTGCCTATCGGATGGGCCGGTTTTTAAATTAGCGGATTAAGATTCTTCGGGTGTAGTATAGTGAGTTTTGAGTACGATGGAATTTTAGGGTTAATCGATATGTTGCGCCGAGAATTATCGATTCATTAACAGCTATGAGTCTACGCAGTGTTTATTATTTAAACATTAGACCTAGATATTTAACGAGATAGTGGTCTTTTTTAGTGTTAGCTGTAGTTGCAAAATTGACAAGATTTTACATTGAAGTGAATTTCACGATCTGTCTGTGGCTAACCTAACAGAGAGTTACTTCATTTGTCTAGCCTAGATATTATGACATAGGCGTCTGGAATTTTATAATTTAATTTGAAACAAGAGATTGTTATGTTGCAGAATAATTCCGTCTCTGTCATTTGTACAATGGATGTGAAACTCTTGCCTTCTTTAGAAGAATGATTAAGAAAAAAAATGTAGTTATTTGACTCGTAGTACAAGACAAAACAGTAAAACAAAATATTAAAAAAGAAATGTGACAAATTAAACAAAAAGAAAGATAAAAAATATAACAGAACTAGCTTTTTCCCGCGGTTTCACCCACGCTGCTCAGCACCTATTGGTCGTAGCGTGATGTCATATAGCCTATAGCCTTCCTCAAGAAATGGACTATCCAACACTAAAAGAATTTTCCAGTAGTCCCTGAGATTAGCGCGTTCAAACAAACAAACAAACTCTTCAGCTTTATAATATTAGTATATATGAGACATGTAAAATGAAATAAATTAGCACACACACACACAACACACACATAGATTACACTTCTCCAATCCTTGTTTAATTACTAATATCCAATTCAACTTAATCAAGACTTTAAAATGCACCGTTGCATTTTAAACGCTCATCAGTAGGTAATGAAAGTTGAAATTCCAGCAATGTTATAATACCTACTTAATTACACATTCTTTTAGGCTTGTAATTTTACATTGTGGAAAACTAATTGATAAGCTAAATAATATAATACGTGCATTAAGTGAGCCTATATGCCACTATTGTACATAAGGTTTAGATATATAAATAAATATGGTATTGTGTACAGTTTTTTATATCATACTAGCTATGCCCAGCAGTTTCACCCGCTGCTCAGTTCCCCTTCTCACTAAGGAGTTTGAAAGATACATAATATACGATTCTCAGACTTACTGAATTTCAATAAAAAAATCATAAGTATCGGTCCAGCCGTTTCGGAGGAGTATGGGAACGAAAATTGTGACACGAGAATTTTATATATTAGACTAACGTCTTACTCAAGGCCTCGTCCGAGTAAATTCATTTTTTTTGACAAAATCTCCAAAAAATCACCTGTGTCAGGTATTTAATGAATCGACATTTCTAACTGTAAAGATTTATCAAAATCTGCTCAGTAGTATTTGCGTAAAAGAGTAAAAAACTTTTTTTTTTTTCAAATTTTGTTTTATTTTTAATGCATGTTTTGGTCAAATCTTACAACTGAATTTTAAAACAGTTTCCCCTAGAAACGGTAAAGCATTTTCTTATGACAAAGAATTTAATCTTCTATTCAAGATCGCTTTCAAAGGGAACTCACAAAACAAATAGAAACGAAATTTTCTTCTTCAGTATCGTGGGGTCCCAGTAGATACTATCTATCAAACTTGTATACTTATTAAGTTTGTTGACTGTACCTACCTGCCCACCCAAGTATGCTAATACCATCGGGTACTGTTATTGTAACCATTTCCTATGAACTTGTGCCGAAGAGAAAACCTTTACACTTCCGTATTTATGAGAATTCTTCACTTCAAAAGCAAAAAGCAATAAACCTTACTTACTAGTAAATAAATTCAACAAGCTTTTATTAGAAAGAAAGAAAGAAAGAAAGAAAAACTTTTATTTGGGACTCGCACAAAACAAGTAAAACAATTAAAAAAAATATTCAAATGGAGTAAAGAAAATTGAGTTTCAGGTGCCTAGTTTAATAGAAAACTTGGTATGTAACGGGAGGTAACCCATCCAAAGACCAACCTAGGCAAGCGCGGCTTAACCTAAAGATCGAATCGAATATCGAATGGGTGCTATTATTTAGTCACAACTTCACAAGCCCTATTTCACTAACAAGTGTGCTTAAAAAAAATATAGACAGCGATCCTAAAACTATCACTAACTAGCTGGCGTCCGCGGATTCGGCCGCGTGTTGATCGAAAAAAAAAGTATCCTTTGTCTTATTTCAGACTATAATCTACCTCTGTGCGGGGTTGATACAAGTATACAAATATTTGTATAACCTACAGATAGTTGTTCCGGGTCTGGCTGTTTGTGTATGTGAGTTTAAATGTTTTTAAACGCACCCACGATACAAGAGAAATATCTAGTATGGGGCAACGTTTTTTAACCTCTAGAGCCCCAGCGACATAAAAACGTGCCTGTAAACTAGTGTTACCGTTGAGCCCTACTGGCACAAATTTGTGCCACCAAACCCCGACCGATTTAAAACTGTATTTGTAGTAAAGATAAGTCTTAAAATCAGATTACGCTTACGATAAGAGCCCGCCCGGCGGTAATTAACGAATAGTTGACGTTAATAATGGCGGTCCTTGAGCGGTTAAAGAAAAAAACAAATCATCAAGATTCGTTCAGCCGTTTTGACGAGAAAGAGTAACAAACATCCATACATACTACCATCCTCACAAACATTCGCATTTATAATATTAAAAGTGGGATATCTGAACTAGCAAAAATATGAGATACCTACCTATAGCATTATTTCCTTCTATCGCATTCATGAATGTTAATGAGCGATAATAAAGCTATTACTGACTCTTACATATACGTACTTACCTCCTTCTTGTCGGCTAAGGACCATTAATCATTTTGTTCTAGTTATAAAACAAATTACTAAACAGTGTGCTATGGTTCCCCTATAAGCGACACTATAGTATGGTGTCAAAATACGGAATGTGTTTTTTTTTTCAAAATTAAAGCAGTTTCGATTCCTGGCTGAATATTGTTTTTTGAAAAATCATCGTCAAAGAAAGAAAGATAGTATGACAATTCCAAATTGGTGGTAATTAGACTATACAATTCTGGCATTTTACAATAGGTTTAAAAAATATATACAAACATAAAAAAATAAAAAAAAAACATTTAGGATACATCATCTGCCTAGCCTTTTTCCCCAACTATGTTGGAGTCGTGTTCCAGTCTTACCGGGTGCAGCTGAATACCAGTATTTTACTTGGAGCGACTGCCTGTCTGACTTCCATAACCCAGTTAGTACCGGGTAATACGATACCCCTTGGTAAGACTGGTTGTCAGACTTTGCGGACACTGACTACAGTAACGACTGTCAAAGATCTACAAATGACAGCCGGGACCAACAGCTTAACGTGCTTTCCGAGGCACGGAGGAAACTCGGTATGTAACGAGTGGTCACCCATCCACAGACCAACCTAGACAAGCGCGGCTTAACCTAAAGTTCGAACTGAGCGGCTGCTATTATTTAGCCAAGAGCTACAAAAACATTAAGGATACAAATGACGAAAAGATATGTGTGTGTTTCTTTAATTGTTATAAACTTTATAGACAGTAAGTGCATTAAATTAAAAATGAATACTACATCAGTATTTATACTAATATATGTATTATAAAGCTGAAGAGTTTGTTTGTTTGTTTGAACGCGCTAATCTCAGGGACTACTGGTTGGAATTGGAAAATTCTTTTAGTGTTGGATAGTCCATTTCTTGAGGAAGGCTATAGGCTATATAACATCACGCTACAACTAACAGGTGCTGAGCAGCGTGGGTGAAACCGCGGGGAACAGCTACTTATAAATATTTCTATTTATATTTTAGGTAGCAACAAACAGTAAAAACCACTTTCAATCAAGTCTTCAACGAACAAAAACAGCTTATGTTTTTCATTTCTTTTATAATCTTTCTTTCTCAATCGACTTCTTTTACACTTTCCTGTCTTTTGGACTTTCTCTATCAAGCCTACGCCTTATGTGGTATGAATATACATAATATTCTACATAATGCCAAGCCCCGTTTAGTCATAGCGTGATAACGTATCATTAATACGATTTTGTTGAAGGATTTCAACAGTGAAAGTTGCGACTAGATTGGTCTAGTGTTTTCTTCTTTATATTTGACGTTGCCTAACAAAACTTATGAAGATATGATATTTTTACTAATTCTGTTCTACTAATAATATTATTAATTTTGCGAAAAGTTTGTGAGGATGTATGAATGTTTGTTACTGAATAACGCAAAAACTGCTGACTGATTTTGATGAAATTTTCTACACAGCTTGTAGATTATTAAACCTGTATTAGCACATAAGCTTTTAATTCTGGCACTATGTTTCGTTGGAATACAAATCGACGTCTATGCAGGCAAACCCGAGGGCATAAGCTAGTAATACCATTGTAAAAAAGTAAAATGTGTGTGCGGGAGGCAATCTCTAGAACTAAGTACTGATTCGTTTCTGAAAATTATATATTTTATTTATTCACTAACTAAAATATATATATTTTTTTTTTATATATTTTTATTATTACTGCATTATCCTTTATATTAAGGACGTTTAAATACATTTCGATTGAAACGCGAGCAAAACTGGAAAAAAAAGCATACTAAATTATAAAGCCTGTAGGTATATTTTCCTTTTAAATGAGCACAAAATATTTACAGGGATTTTTTGCCTTGGTCTTCAGAATGGTACCACCTCAGGTACTGCATGTAGACTGCTATTATTGAGAGTGAAATTAAGACCTGAATAAGTTGGAGACAAAAAGATGAACACTTCTTTTTGCGGATGGGAAATAATCAAATTACTTCCTCTGTATGGGCGGAGTGGCGGCGGGGAAACCCCACCCATGTTCCTTCTTTTGCCTTATGTTCCGGGCCCGCAGTTTCTTTTTTTCAAAACAACCCTTAACAGGTTGATGAGTACTGAAATGTCCTTTGGCTTATGGGGTTATTAGACTCACTACAATCTATACTAATATTATAAAGCTGAAGAGTTTGTTTGTTTGAACGCGCTAATCTCAGGGTTTACTGGTTGGAATTGGAAAATTCTTTTAGTGTTGGATAGTCCATTTCTTGAGGAAGGCTATAGGCTATATAACATCACGCTACGACCAACAGGTGCTGAGCAGCGTGGGTGAAACCGCGAGGAACAGTTAGTATGTTAAATATATGTGATTCTGAGAAACAAAAAGAGTAATTATCGCACACGAAGTAAACATGACGTATTCAAAACAGCAATTATTCGCTGTGTAACTTCGTTATTGTTGCAGTTTGTTTGTTTAATTAAGTGATCGTTCGCGCCTCTTTGTGCATTTGATCTTCAATTTGTGTGTACGATATTATTTCGTACTGGTTACAAAAGATTTTTGTATGTAAGCTATTTATTTCTATAAATATCTTTGCAATCAGCCGATGATTTTCGTTTTAATTGCTTTCATCAAAATGTTTATATGCACTCATTATGATGACTCTTAAGACGTCATATAGAAGCGTTTTTGGTAACGTTTTGAGAAAAAGAAATTGGCGCAAAGATACAACTATCACCACACTACTTATTTACAATAAAAAATAAAATGACAGTTATGGTTAAAATTTAGAAAAAAACGACAACGTACTTCAATTAAAATAATTAACCAATACCCAAATACAACTGATACAGTCCGCGATGCTCGACATTGTCCCTGTCAAGTTGGCGATTAAATAACTTTAAAATCATATAAATCACATTTTACACTAACATTATGTTTCATAAAGAAACAATTGTAGTAGTATAAAGGCTATTTTTATTTTTTTATATTACCTATACATTTGATTAAAAAAAACTGAAACAGCAACAACTGCACCTCTTTTGTTGACTCTACGTATGGATATTGTAAGTACTAACATTACGTTGATCGATAGATTGTAGGCTGAGGCATTGACTGGTGATAGCAAGGTCGTAGGTTGAAATAAAGTGGCGATAGCTCACCGGCTTAGGTGCAAACTGCCGATGGTTAGTCGAAGGTCGTGAATTTAAACCCCACATGCATTGTTAAAGAAATAGTATTCTTGGTGCTAGTGAACAGAAATACCTACTATACTTGATCTTCATCACCTGCTTAGCTATTGAGAAATTTTATTCAAATGCAGAAGTTTCATTACTGATAATTTTAATATTTCGTGTACGTTTCATTTATACATTTTTTTAAATATTTTAAGACATCCGTTTCTCTTTTTAAGGTTCTTATAATTGTAAATATTTATTTCAATATTAAATAGTATCTTTCTTGTAAGTACTTAATTTTTAAGTTTACTGTCAGTTTTGTTTAACACTATTTGTACGCTTTCACGACAAACCAGCTCCCAGTTGTAAGCCTAAGACATTAATGTAAAAATTTATGTTTCACAAATAAAAGCCTGATTCTAATTCTAGCCTTTTTACACGACTGCCCCAAAAAAGGAGTATTATGTTTTCAGGGTTCATGTATGTTTGTATTTATGTGAGTTTCTTTATTCAACTTTATTGGGGTTGGTTTCCAATCTAACTAGCTGCAGGTAAAACCGAATATTTTACTACATAGAGTGACTGTCTTATGTAACCTCACAACCCAGGAAAGACGAGAACCCTACGTAGAACTGTAAGTCAGACTTTTGGTCCACTGACTACCTATAACGATCTGTCATGATCTGCACTTGTGTTTGTTCACCTATGTTCTACAAATCAAATTATTTGAATTTGAACGATTGTTTTTAAAATACAGAGTGGAATGAAAGTAAAATATCTTTAACTAGCTGTTCCCCACGGTTTCACCCGCGCTGCTCAGCACCTGTTGGTCGTAGCGTGATGTTATATAGCCTATAGCCTTCCTCAAGAAATGGACTCTCCAACACTAAAAGAATTTTCCAATTCCAACCAGTAGTCCCTGAGATTAGCGCGTTCAAACAAACAAACAAACTCTTCAGCTTTATAATATTAGTATAGATATTTTGGTTTTCAGACTTGCTAGAATTCTCATCATATTTCCAGTTTCTGGCTCAATAAAATATAATTTAAAAGTAAAATAATCATAATTTTCTGCCCCATTTGTGATTAATTGTAGCGTACCTTTTAATTCCGTATCAAATAAAAGTTCACTTTAGCGGTTGATCTTGAACTGAAAAATAATTCAGTGACAGTAAAATATTCTTGAGTTCAAGAACGTCTAGCTCGGTTAGAATGCCAGCAGGTGATCGAAAGGTTGTGGGTTCAGATCCTGTCTATTGAACTTTGGGATGAACTATTGATAAAGAAGTTCAAGTTATTTGGCAACAATCAATTTGGGAAGCTATAGAGTAAAATACATCTAATAAATTGCATTAAAAGTAAGTTTTTTTTTTATTTTTAAAACTGAACTGAGGAATTTAAGCAAACTGTTTTTTGACTTCCAGTTCGGTCATCTATACTAATATTATAAAGCTGAAGAGTTTGTTTGAACGCGCTAATCTCAGGGACTACTGGTTGGAATTGAAAAATTATTTTAATGTTGGATATTCCATTTCTTGAGGAAGGCTATAGGCTATATAACATCACGCTACGACCAACAGGTGCTGAGCAGCGTGGGTGAAACCGTGGGGAACAGCTAGTCGCTAATATAATTCCTACATTTCATAGTAAGTTGATGCTGGCCCCGCAGGGTTCAACCACGTAGGCTAGGATGAAAAGTAACCTGTGTGTTTATGTCCAGGTTTTAATCTATCTATATAACAAACTAGCTTCCGCCCGCGACTTCGTCCGCGTGGCATAGTTACTTTGGGCTAACACTAACCTTAACCCGCGTGATGATCGAATAAAACATCTTTCCCTCCCCTTTTCTTCCCCTTTCTCAACCTTTTCTCAATTTTAAAAATAAAATTTGCTTATGTCCGTTTCCAAGATCTTAACTATCTCTGAACCAAAATTCATCAACATCGGTTTAGCCATTTAGGTGTGCAGACTTAACAAACAAACTTGCTTTAGCTTTTATAATATTAGTAAAGATTTCATTCAAATCCAGGATAATTGGGACTCTGGAGTCGAACATAGGCTTCGCTTTAAAAAGAGTGAAAAATGAGGGAGAAATGGGAAAATTTAGCATTGCTATTACAATAAATAAGACGCTAAGGCAAAAACAGGTGCTACCTCGAATTTAACGCGGATGAAGCCGCGGGCAAAAGCTAGTTATCTTATACATCCCAGGGTGAAAAAATTACAAGTACCCAGCTCTAAAACATATTAAGACAAGGACGTCTATAGACAATTCCTCTATGTCTACAAGTCGGCTATTGACACCATACAACAAATCTCATTAATACCACTTTCACTGCACATAATCGCAATAATACCAGCTCATTACAAACACATACAAAAACCCTTAGAAACGAACAGAGTCGATGCATTGTAACATTAAAAAACAACACGTAAATAATAACATTGAGAAGAATGATGTTTGCCTGTATGTTTGTTTGTTTATATAGCTAATATCAAACAGTGTTTGTTGATCAATTGAAAGTGTCAATGTTGATAGACAAGGCGATGTTGTATGCATTGATCTGCCACCCTACCATGACGTCTTAAAGCAGAACTTATTAATGTTTCTGTACTTCATTTTAGATGGGTAGATAGAATAATTACATGACAAAATAATCGTTTTATGTGCTAAGCTGGCGTTAAACGAGAAACTGAATATGTAACAGCTACCCTACCATGACGTCTTAAAGCAGAACTTATTCCACTAAGGGAAAGAGACAGAGCTATATAGAGTGTAGCACCATCTCTTTCTCACACATGAATAAGAACTGCTATAAGATGTTATGGTAACCCTACAGAAGGCCTAAAATAGTTGCTCAGAATCTTAGTAATATGAATTACGTTGCAAGTTGTAAAATGCTCATAATGTCACCATTCTTAATAATAACGGAGAATTTGATGTAGACTCCGCGATCGTTGTGCCGATAGTCATATCTGCCAATGGCTTAATTGCCAAAAGCCTCGACCAATACCTGAGGAGGCTCTCGTAAGGCAGCTGGATCAAGGGCTTGATACAGAAAACGGTACTCCTGGACACGGCTCGTATTGTTAGGTTCTTTTCTCAGGAGGCCTAACCGCCGGTAGCTTGGACCCTGTTCCCGATACCGGTGGGCTCCTATTTTTGTATTTTTTTAAATATGTTTTTTTTGTTCATATATATATATATAAGAAAGATGTAAAAATATAAAAATATGTAAAAAAAATGAATAAACGGAATAATAAATGTGAATTTTAACGTGATTCATATTATCCTTTAAAAGATACTCAAAGTAGCCAATTAGAAAAGTCGAAAAGCGTGAAATATTTTAATTAATTGAGCTGCATCCGTTTAGACTTGAAGCAGACCCCGAAACTGTTGAGAAAAGACTTTTTAGCGTATAGAAAATCATCATATAACTTCCCCTGCTATGGGCGGAGCGGGGGCGAGTGTCAGATTTTTAGTGACTAAACACCTGTTTCTTTCTTTTTTTTAAGAAAAACGTTGCCCTACACTAGGAATTTCTCCTGTATCGTGGGTGCGTTCACAAACATTTATACACAGTACACAAACACCCAGACCCGAAACAACTATCTGCAGGTCATACAACTATTTGTTCCGTGCGGGAATCGAACCCGCGACACACAGCGCAGCAGTCGATCGCTCAACCACTGCGCCAATCGCATAGTCTTTGCCCCTTATTTTACGGGGCCGCTGTATCTCTTTCGAACAACCCGCAACCCCAGCAGTATAGGCTAGGCAGATGATAATAAAGTAGATTATTCATTTTGGTAGCTTAGTTACGAATAAAAAAAATCGTGTGCAATCAATTTATTTTAAACTAGCTGTTCCCCACGGTTTCACCCGCGCTGCTCAGCACCTGTTGGTCGTAACGTGTTGTGTTATGTTATATAGCCTATAGCCTTCCCCAAGAAATGGACTATCCAACACTAAAAGAATTTCCTGAGATACAACCAGTAGTTCCTGAGATTAGCGCGTTCAAACAAACAAACAAACTCTTCAGCTTTTTAATATTAGTATAGATAATTTTAGTTTTTCCGAACAAAAGACATCAACGCGAGATTTAAGTGAACGGGATTTAATTGTTTATTTTGTTTTACAAATATTTTTTGTGAAGTATGATAGTTACAAAATTCCACTGAATCATACAGGTAGAATATTTAATTATTTTCATTATTGAACACGTCAAATAAATAAAAATGGAAACATAGACCACTGGAATGAGTATACAAATACTTTTTTCTTCTAGATTTTGTCTTTCATTGTTTGCTTACACAGACTGTTATTACTATTACCTAAAGATAAGTTTTATTTGATACAAAAATAATCTAGAATTACTTATAAAAAACAACGTTTCTAAGACTAACAATTTCATCAAGATTTTTCAGCACTTCAACCAACAACATTTAACGTTACCAACTCTTAAACATAATAATTATTTATAATTAAGACATAATTACATCTCAACAGTACATAATGTAAAACATAGCGAGCGTGCCACGCGTGACAGGAAGGGCACGAACCGCCATGTTTATTATACAGGGTGTTAACGTTTGTGGTGGGCTGAACATTCTTGATACTTGCATTTTTTTATAAGTGGTTTAAATTACCGTTACTTTATGTTATGCATCTTTATTCGGGAAAGTGTATTTGAGTGCTTTTGTTTGTTATTGAAAGTTTACTAGAATTGCAATAAAAACTTTTTTTCGTAAACGGTGTTTCAATTCTTGAGAAATGAATTCTTTGAGAATGACGATGATGGATGACATTATTTCTCCTTGATACGAAAAAGAACTTTCAAAGATAGAAAATTAAAGTCTTATAAATAAAAACGTGAATTTATACTGATACTAGGTTTCGCCCGCGTTAAATTTGGGGTAACACAGTTCCCCTTACGCCTTATTGATTTGTAATAGCAACGCTAAGTTTTCCCTTTTTTTCCCTCTTTCTCCCTCACATCCCACTTTTTTTAAATAAAAATTAGCCTATGTCCGTCTCCTGGTTCCCAACTATCTATCTAAAAATTCATTAAAATCGGTTTAGCTATTAAAGCGTGAAGAGGTAACAAACAAACTCACTTTCGCTTTTATAATATTAGTAAGGATTATAAAAAGTCATACGAGTAATTTGTAAGTTAGTTTTCAGGAAGTAATTTCGTGAACCACTGAGCTGGTTTTAATATTTTTTTCCTAGTTTTCTATTATTGCGTAGGAAACTAGATTATTCCTGAGTGTCATGGTTTACATTTAAAACGTTTCTTTGAGTAATTTTTGTCGGTATTTCTTCTTTATCTTTCGGTTAGTCCCTTATCTGGTTTCAGAGTTATTTTAGCGTCCATAGGACTCTGACTAGGCTTAACAAGCCTTCGAGAAATATCTGTCTAGCATGCTGGCTTCTTTCGTAATGGTTTACCTTCGATGAAGCAAATGATAATTGTACAGATTATTATTTTATTTGTGAACGCAGGGTATTAATTAAAATTGTTTTAAAAAGAAACCCCCCCAACAAGGTCCCGCCACAAGCATACAAACAAAGTTGCAATAAATATATTTTGCACTATTTATAAATTGCAAAGTTATATTACAATACGCAGATGAATCCGAAAAATCCTTACTGTGTCTTGGGTTCAAACTTGAGACTTGGTACTGTTACGCTCAAACCACAAGGCTATCACTAGCTTTTACCCAACAAGTTAAATCTAGACACTATTCCGATCCTAAAGATACCTAACTCAACTTTCCTAAAACTACAACATTCCTAAACTCAGGCCATAAATTTGCCGTGTCGATGGCGCGTTCGTGTTCCACGCGCGCTTCAAAGAGATTTCAGGAAAGAAGAGGGGCCTGCCAGGGCCATCGTCTGGCGGGGTTGCGGGTTGTTCAATTGTGACAATGAATGAATATTTTTATTTTTTTTATAATTTTATTGTGATAATATAAATTGTATAAAATCTGGTTCTTCTAACCTGACAGACAAATGTGTTGCTGGGGAGTTTGTTCCGCCACTTCTTCTTCCCTGCTAAAACACTAGGAAGTGGCGAAGGGCAAGGCATATTTGTGGGACTGTCTCTTGTAATGTGACGTTCTAAAAGTGCTGTTTATCAACCTAATTTGAATAAATGACTTTTGATTTTGATTTTTTTCGAAAGACAACCCGCGGCCACGGAAAATAAAGGGCAAAAGAAGAAACATTTGTGGGTTATAGTCAGTAAAAGTTTGACATTCCCCCCAGCTAGTTATTTTCCATCTGTAAGAACAGGCTATTACATGCTTTGTGACAAAAAACAGAAACTAGACACCATTCAACCGATCCTTAAGATAACCTTACCTAACTTTCGTAAAACTACAACATTTCTAGACTTAGGCTATAAAATCTGCGGTATTCACGAGTCACAATAAGATTAGTATAGTATGTAGTTGATAACTTGAAAGTACTAGAACACGTATTGAGACGCCCACTCGCTGTGGATGCTACTTTCTTTCACACGATATCTTTGGAAATGGACATCGAGTAAGATATTTTGATAAGAGTGTTTTTGTAAAGTATAAAATTCTGCCCACACATACATAAAGTACGGCCAACGAGAAGCTATACCAAATGTAAACAAAACCCATGCCCATCTAAAATGGCCGCCCGAATGTTGGCGAACCCATCTTAACTTTGTCATGTTTTTGCCGGGAGAACGAGACATTACGACAAAGGCACAAGATGGAAAGAGCTAAATATTAGATTGTCAACGCCACAGTCACACAGTCAGTTTCGTATCGCTGCTAGTTGGCCTGCTATAGTTGGCTGCACGATAAGAGTAGTGGCTGAGAGTTCTGTTGGGCTACAACTAGGTTCACAGGTTCAAAGTCTGGCTGTTTGTGTATGTGATTTGAATTTTTTGTAAACGACAGACAACAGACAAAATTCCAAACTTAAAATCACCGTCGTTTTTTTTTCTTTTTTTTAAGCGGTAAGTTTTCCCCTTTCTTCCCTCTTTCTCCCTCACATCCCACTTAAAAAAAATAGCCTATGTCCATCTCCTGGTTCCTAGCTATCTCTGTACCAAAACTCATCAAAATCTGTGTAGCGATTAAAGCGTGAAGTAGTAACAAACAAACTCACTTTCGCTTTTATAATATTAAGTAAGGATTTTTAGGGCTCTCGCATTCGACGAATAATATTATTCTTCCTCTGTAAATCCAGGCAACAGCTATTGAAACCTTCTGCCTTGTTTCTCACAAATTATCCTGTAGTTTTTTTTCTATTTTTTCTCTGTTAGAATACGAGAACAAATAAATAAACTGTAATTGACATTAAGACCACCCCTGAGCCCCATAAAAATGAATCTCTACATACTTTTACTAGTCTGAAATTACTACAGACGATTTTAAACTCTATTTCAACGAAACAAGATTAAAATAAAAGAGAATAAAATATGAAGCTGAATTTTTGTTTTTGTTCTGTCTTAGGCATTGCATTTGAAACCTTATCAACTGTGTAGTTAGGTTTATTTTTCTTTGTTAAGTTTACGGTTCTCCTAGACAATACGCAGTTAGCAATATGTAGTTACTTTAAATTATTCAAGTTGTAGGAACGTTTTATGTCTGTCTGTATGTCTGCTTACTAAATATATGTTTAGATAAACTTTTGTTGCACAGTCTGAGACTTGCACTTATTTTTACAAAAGTTGTTAATATTAAACATAGGATCACGTATAGGTTTGTTTTTTTGGGGTTCCGCTACTCAATAAAAAAACGGAACCCTTATTGGATGACTTTGTTATAAGTCTGTCTGTCTAAAACTACTGTACTGTACTAAAACCCACCCATGTTCCTTCAGTTGCCCTTTACGTTTAGGGCCGCGGGCAGTGTATCACCCTGTAGTTAAAAATATAATCTTGATACTTTATACTTCTTTTTTGTCTTATCTGAATCATCAAATAAAATAAGTATCAAATAAACCATTTAGTAAAGTTGTTTGGTTATTTGGTAAGTAAACATTGACAATGAAAAAGAAACAAAGAAATGTTTGAAGAGATGTGGATAGAAACTTTTAACACATTTCACTTAAACCAAATTTACTTAAACCAGAGAATAAGCAATGACTTAATTAGTCTTGTAAGTTACGAAACAGTGATTTGTACTTTGTAATTGCTATTTTTATAATTATACAGGTTGACTTCTATACTATAATATAAGAAGGAAAGATATGTTTGTTTATGTGTATCGAATAGGATCCAAACTACTAGACCAGTTTTAACCATTTCTTCACTTACAGGAACCTACGTTATCAGGAAGTAGTATAGGATATAAAAATCAGGGTAGTACCGTGATTTGTTCGGGAGCAGGGTAGCAACTAAATGCGCAGTGAAACCGCGCAAGACAGCTATATATTGTAAACTAGCTGTTCCACGCGGTTTCACCCACGCTGCTCAGCACCTGTTGGTCGTAGCGTGATGTTATATAGCCTATAGCCTTCCTCAAGAAATGGACTATCCAACACTAAAAGAATTTTTCAATTCCAACCAGTAGTCCCTGAGATTAGCGCGTTCAAACAAACAAACAAACAAACTCTTCAGCTTTATAATATTAGTATATTAGTATATAGATAAAACAGCAGACGCTCGGTTCAATCTTTAGGTAAACCGCGCTTGCCTAGATTTGTCTGTGGATGGGTGACCACCCGTTACATACCGAGTTACCTCTGTGCCGTTAAGCTGTTAGTCCTTGCTGTCATTTGTAGATTTTTGTCAGTGTCCTGAAAGTCTGATAACCAGCCTTATCAAGGGGTTTCGTATTACCCTGTACTAACTGGGTTGTGGAGGTCAGATAGGCAGTTGCCCATGTAGAGATACTGGTATTCAGCTACTTCCGGTTAGACTGGAAGCAGATTCTAATTAAGTTGAGAAAAGACTAAGCAGAAGATGAATATTTGTACAGGACGTAACATCTCTCCCTATTTCCGTCATTTTTTTTAAGTAGCCTATTTCCGTCTACAGGGTTCAAACTATCTTTGTACCAAAATTCATCAAAATCGGTTAGGCCATTTAGGCGTGAAGACGTAACAAACAAACTCAGTTTCGCATTTACAATATTAAGTAAGGATTAATTTTAACGAAACAATAGAGTACAAGGAGCATAGCATGTGTCTAGCTACTAAAAACACTAATGAGGTATTCTAAACTCTTTCATATTACAAAGAAAAAAAACCTAAAGAATGCATATAACATGTAAACTTGGCTGCACAAGTATGTAATGCACACAAGATCACACGATCGATACAGCTACACGCCATGTAAATAAACTCTAAAGTGACACAAAATTGACGTTACTAGCAAAGTCAATTAATTACACGCAAGTAATTGTATGAAATTATAACACTTTCTATGAATTTGTCGGTTGGGGTCTTTTATCTTCGTTTTATAGTCTTCGCATTTTGATAGAAGTTTATTTTGCAGTTTTCTGATAGATCAGTGACTAAAAACGGTCGCAATACCCGCAATTCATGTTTTAATTAACACACAACGTGATATACTGGCTTGCAAAACGAAAAAAAAAGCCGATTTAAAAAAAAAAAACTTGATAAATATCCCGTTTTCAATGTTATATAAGTACCAAATGTTAGTGACCGTTTCAGTTTAAAAAATAAATAAAAATAAAAACTTCGTTCGTCTCCTAAACGCGGGTTTACAATTTTTTTTTTGAATAATTACCCCAGATCAGTGTCGAACTTTTACTGACTAACACCTATCCGTATTCCTTTTTTTGCCTTTTGTGTTGCAGGGCGCCTTATTTTAGTACTTATCTATACTAATCTATACTAATATTATAAAGCTGAAGAGTTTGTTTGTTTGTTTGAACGCGCTAATCTCAGGGACTACTGGTTGGAATTGTAAAATTCTTTTAGTGTTGGATAGTCCATTTTTTGAGGAAGGCTATATAACATCACGCTATGACCAACAGGTGCTGAGCAGCGTGGGTGAAACCGCGGGGAACAGCTAGTATTAATAATATAAATATTGTACACACAGGACAGGATGTACACCACATTTTTCCGAGCTCTATGCAATTTATTATTAAGATACCTTATATTCTGGATCCAGAAAATTTCATCTAATTCTGTTAAGTCATTTGAGCGTATTGAAGTAATAAATACACACACACACACATACAAACTTTCGCCTTAATAACATTTAGTGTAATTCCAAACTTGTTCTTTCCAGTTTTTCGAAGCTTGGTTTCACACTGGAAATTAAAATTAATATACTTAAGAAGGTATATGGTATTAAGGTTAATTGAATCTTTTAAAAATTGCTGCCGACTTCATGTAATGTTTGCAGATAAGATTGTACGTGAATTGATAACTTGGGGACATAACGTTGGACTGCAGCCGTTCACTTTCTATATTTTTCTTTTAAGGCTGGGATAATCAGCCTCTGTTATTTGTTTTTGTGAAAAATACTGTTTAACATACCTTTTTTTCTGATGGGAAATTCTTTTTTTTTAAACGTTGCCTCACACTAGGAATTTCTCCTGTATCGTGGGTGCGTTTACAAACATTTCAATTCACATACACAAACAGCCAGACCCGGAACAACTATCTGTAGATCATACACATTCGACCCGAGCGGGGATCGAACCCGCGACACGCGGCGCAGCAGTCAATCGCTCAGCCACTGCGCCAACGAATCGAATTCTACTAATATTGTAATTGCAAATGTTTGTAAGGATGGATGGATGTATGGATGTTTGTTACTCTTTGATGTTAGAACGGCTGAACGGATGTTGATGAAATTTGACACAGAAGTAGATTATAGTCTGGAATAACACATAGGATACTTTTTTCGATATCACGTGGGTGAAGTCGCGGGTGCAAGTGGCAAGCGGTGGGGGGGAGAGTCAGACTTTTACTGACTAAAACCCACTCATAGTTCCTTTTTTTGCCTTTTCAGTTCCAGGGCCGCGGTATCTCTTTCGAACAACCCGCAACCCCGGATACAAGGGGCCTAAAAATAACCCCAAATAATAAAAATACATTTCCAATTCACAAAGTAAGCAAGCCAGGTGCCGAAACACGCGCATACATACCTAGTTATTGGAAAGTGACTCCACACGGACAGTCAGTTGCATAACGCTTTCAAAATCTTTGTGATCAACTTGTGACGTGTAGACAAGTTGTATCGTTCGAATCAAAGTTTCGTAGATGTACCTTTTTACATGGCTGTTATTTGATGTTGTGTTTATAAACCGGTTTTTAAGTTTTGTTGTTGAATTGTTTTATTATTCACAGCCACGATTGAATTAGTTTAATCTATTGGTAGGGTTAGATAATCCATTGTGACTATCGCTCAGGACACGGTGAAGGAGACTGTGCAGTATGCTCCTCTTGGACTGTGTCCTCGTCCGGGGCACCACTGTGTCCTGTCCAGTTTATGGGCCATCACCTTCTGCGAAGCAGTTATGTTAGCAAAAAAGGTAGCTAGACATTTGACGGAGAAAACCTCAAACCAGCATCGTGGTGTCAGCCGCCGCGGGAGACTCCCAGCCATCGTAGATGAAGGTCTGTAAACTGTAGCAATGGGTAATTCACTGTCCGTCTGTCGACTGACGATAGGCCGAGGACACGGCGCGTTCATATTTCACGCGTCACTACAAGAGTTGTTAGCTAAGCCAAAGAGCCCGTCAGGGCAACAGCCTATCAGTGTTGTGGGTTGTTCGAAAGAGATACTATGATTCTGGAACACAACGGGCAAAACAAGAAAAATGGATGCGTATATAATACAAGTTCGACTATCCCTTCCCGAAAAAGAAAACAAAAACGATCGCAGTATGCCATCACCATCTGTGAAAAAAGGCACGGGTTTATGTATGTACTAGCTTTTGCCCGCGGCTTCGCTCGCGTTAAATTTGGGGTAACACAGTTCTCCTTTCCTGATTTGCAGGTACCTGCTACCTGTAGTTTTTGCCCTTCAGCTTTATTTATTGTAATTGCAAAGCTAAGTTTTCCCTTTTATTCCCTCTTACTCCCTCATTTCTCACAAAAAGTGCACCATTACCTTTACCCTTTCTAATCCTTACTGATATTATAAAAGTGTAATGCCACAAGTGCACCAGTATCCTTCTCCTTACTGATATTATAAAAGCGAAAGTGAGTTTGTTTGTTACGTCTTCACGAATAAATGGCAAAACCGATTTTGATGATTTTGGTACAGAGATAGTTAAGAACCTGGAGACGGACATAGGTTTTAAAAAAAGTGAGAAATGAGGGAGTAAGAGTTCTCCTTGCGCCTTATTGATTTGTACTAGCAACGCTAAGTTTTTCCTTTTCTTCCCTCTTTCTCCCTCACATCCCACTTTTTTTAAATAAAAATTAGCCTATATAACAAACTCACTTTCGCTTTTATAACATTAGTAAGGATAATGTGTCAAATTTGCAAATTTGTTTGTACAAAGTAATCTTTTGAACAACTGTATCGATTATTAAATGCTTTCACCAACAGGATGATACATTATCCCTAAATGTCATAAGCTATATTGCAAACGTTTTCGATGTCATTTCGTCCTAAAATGCGACCAAAACCGCGGGCAAAAGCAAGTGCTGTACGTTTGTATTTTATTTATCACAAAACTAACTTCAATTTCTGACTTCCCTGTTTACTCCACGTGATACTCTATTTATCTCTCAAGCATGTAAACTTAAAACGAGCATTTTAAACGACAGTTAACATCCAAGATGTCACAGCCTGTATCACAAGATGATTCGAATAGAATGGTCGCCATCTTTGAAATGTAGGCCCCAGTTAGGGCGCCCATTTGATAATTCTAAAAACTAAAGAAGGTTATATTACTGTTTTTTTTTTTTAAATAAACTACGTATAGATTATGAACAGACTGGACTCAAACATTTTTTTTAAACATGTTGCCCCCACACTAGGAATTTCTCCTATACCGTGGGTGCGTTTATAAACATTGAAACTGACATACACAAATAGCCAGACCCGAAACAACCATCTGTGGGCCATACAAATATTTGTTCCGTGCGGGAATCGAACCGTACTCGTAGTCTTTAAAATACAACAAATAAAAAACTTTTAACAAAACGTTATTATCAGGGACTATCAGGGGCTAAGCCTTATTTATAAGGATAATTTTGGTAATCTACTACATACTATGTGATCAGTGATCGACCATTCTGACACTATTGTAATAGAAGGCTTAGGCCCCAGGATTTTTTAATTATTGAAAATCGAATAAATCGCCATAACAATTACGACATTTCTTTTAAATTTAAGTTTAATTTAATTTAACCAATCAATAGTCACGAACATCAATGTATTATTTTTGAACAGTCATAATTTGACGGGCCTGTTGGTCCAGCGGTTAGTGGCCCTGACTGCTGTGCCGGAGGTCGTGGGTTCGATTCCCACCCAGGACAAACTTTGTGTGATGAGCACGATTGTTCGTTCTGTGTCTGGGTGTGATTTATCTATAATATGTATGGATTTATAAAGTATATAAGTATGTATATCAGTTGTCTGGTTACCATAACACAAGCTCTGCTTAGCTTGGGATCAGATAGCCGTGTGTGAGTTGTCCCAAGATATTTATTATTATTATTTATTTATTTGATTGACAGGGTCGAAATTCACATTGGTCGATTTTATAGACGCATGGCAACCCTAGATTCAGTAGAGTATGGTCTTGACATCGACGACTGACCATTATTAGTCTTATCTCTAGTTTACTATCGTTATCTCTATTTGTAGAGAGCCGTGAGATAGGCCAATTACGAGACGACACGGTTGGCGCAGTGGCTGAGCGATCGACTGCTGCGCTGCGTATCGCGGCTTCGATTCCCGCCCGGATAAAACATTTGTATGGCCTAGAGATAATTTTTCCGGGTCTGGATGTTTGTGTATGTGAATTTAAAATGTGTTTGTAAACGCACCCACGATACAGGAGAAATAATAGGGTGGGGCAACGTTTTAAAAAAAAATACATTGCAAGGGTCAAACGTAGGAAGAATATACAACGACTAACTGTGGCATGAATATATGAATATGAATAAAATACTCTAGAAGTCTTGTCTTTAAGTTCATAATCAAATGTCTTTATTTATCAGAAATCTTCTTCTTGCTTTTTTTAAGGGAAATCATCAAATAACTTCCCCTTTTCTCAGCCGAGAAGAGGAGGTGTCTAAAACTCACCCATGATCCTTTTTTACCCTTTATGTTTTGGAACTGCGGTCTCTCTTTGGAACAACCTGCAACCCCGGCAGGCAGTAACCCTGGCAGGCCCCTCTGCTTTGCTGATATCCCTTCGCCGCCAGCACGGCACCTGCAACAGTCTTACCGTTAAAGTTATCACTTAAATCCAGCAGGAACATAATTAACTATTAAGCATTCATTAAACATACAAAAGTGATTTACGGTAGAAAGCTGAAACACTTCGTACTACTCTGGGATTGTAAATGGTAATAACGTGCAAAACAAGTTTGTGTTCATATATACATTAAATATACTTATTCATACGTTGCGGCCTTAAGACGACATTCCACATTGATAGTGTAATATCTTAAACGATTGGATGTAGTTGGCTTTTTGTTAATTTAAATGCTAAAGGTATTATGTTCTTGAGATACCACGGTTCTGGAACACAAGGGGCACAAACAAACGTGGTTGGGTTATAGTCAGTAAACGTCTGATACTCCCCCCGCTCCGCCCAGTTTGGGGGAAGTTATTTTATGATTTCTCATATGAAAAAAAGGGTACCACATTATTCAGGTTTAGAGGAAAACATTTTTAACCACATTGGATTTCTATACTTTTTCAATAGCCTATGTTACTCGGGACGATGCAAGGATTCTAACGATACCCCATACATGTGAATCGGTTCAGGCGTTTAGAAGTTATGATGGAATAAAGAAACTCACATACATACAAACATACATGAACCCTAAAAACATAACACTCCTTTTTTGGGGCAGTCGTGTAAATATAGGAGCGACGAAGCAGCAGTTCAACCACTACATGCCAGTTCCAAAATCTATACTAATATTATAAAGCTGAAGAGTTTGTTTGTTTGAACGCGCTAATCTCAGGGACTACTGTTTCGAATTGAAAAATTATTTTAGTGTTGGATAGTCCATTTCTTGAGGAAGGCTATAGGCTATATAACATCACGCTATGACCTACAGGTGCTGAGCAACGTGGGTGAAACCGCGAGGAACAGCTAGTGTATACATAAATACGAAGTTAAATTACAACATAGCTAGTGTTATCGTTACCTTTCCTTGCGATATAATACATACTACGTATATTTTTTTTCTTTTTTTTATAGCATTTCGACATTTAAGACCTCCATAAGGCAGGGCAAAATACTTACATACTAAGCGACTACACGTTAAGGGTACTCCCTGTGGGGTACTAGCTGGCGCCCGTGTTTTTGCCCGTGTGATATCTAAATAAAAAGTATCCTATGTGTTATTCCAGACTACAATCTACTTCTGTGCCAAATTTCATCAAGATCTGTTCAGTCGTTTTGACGTGAAAGAGAAACAAACATCCATACATCCATCCAGCCTCATAAACATTCGCATTTATAATATTAGTAGGATTAATAGTGTCCGGAACAACCCAATGGCAGCTGGGTAATTTCAGATTTTCTATGGTAAGTAATAAAAATCTAAACGGGCTTATCAAGTTATCGTAGTAAATAAAATACAAGAGCAATAAACCTTGATAGGTTAATTTAAGAAATTAAAGCAAACGTAATTACCTATGGGTGAACTTGAAAATAAGTGTTATTATTAAGAACTAGCTTTGGCCTGCGGCTTCGCTCGCTTTAAATTCGGGGTAACACAGTTCCTCCTTTCCTGATTTGCAGGTACCTGCTACCTGCAGTTTTTGCCCTTGCGCCTTATTGATTTGTAATAGCGAATCTAAGTTTTCACTTTTCTTCCCTCTGTCTCCATTTCCCACTATTTAAAAAAAAACTAACGCTATCTTTAACCAGCGTGATAATCGAAAATTAATTCTTTCATTTTTTCTTCAACAATGTTAGCAAACAAAACAGCAGAAGACTGAGAACAAAATAATTAAAAATCGTTAAGAAACATTCAGCCAAAATTTAAAGCACAAACAAAAAAAAAAGTATTGACCCACATGGTCCTTAAATTCACAATAAACACAACAATCTATACTAATATTATAAAGCTGAAGAGTTTGTTTGTTTGTTTGAACGCGCTAATCTCAGGGACTACTTGTTGGAATTGGATTCTTTTAGTGTTGGATAGTCCATTTCTTGAGGAAGGCTATAGGCTATATAACATCACGCTACGACCAACAGGTGCTGAGCAGCGTGGGTGAAACCGCGGAGAACAGCTAGTATTAGTATACATTTCTGATGTCCAGTCTTTTATTTTTAAAACCATACTATTTGATACCTCTTTGTTCATTCACTGGCCTACCTGTCAATCGTACACAACATTACACCGACTCCAAATATTCGCTTCAAGCCAAAAGCAGCATACAACATACTATTAAAGCCTAAGGCGATGTTCAGATGGACGCAAAAGGCGACCGCTTTCACCTGCGCATGCGATGACTCGCCTCTTTCAATACATTAAATTATTATTATTATTACTTTAGTTTAAGCTCAATCTCGCTAAGTTTTATGAGTTAGAGAATTATGGGTACATTAAATATTAATTTGTGTAACTGAAAGGTGTTCTCAATTAATAAGGTACTATAATTAAAGTGTTATTTATAACTCGCTACTACCCGCGGTTTCACCAGCGTAGAACAAGATCAAAAGCCTATGTGTTAATCCAGGTTATAAATTATCTGTTATCCATATTTCACGCATAGCCGTTAAGTAGTTTTTGTGTGAAGAAGCAATTAAATCCCACCATACACCATCCTCACTTTCGCATGTCTAGTATTAATCGGATTTATGTAGCGAATGATTTATATTTTAAGCTCACCGCGATGTCTGAAGGGGTTGTGGACCCGGATTACCAAAGGCAAAAGAAGGAACTTACATGGGCTATAATCAGTACAAGGCTGACACTCCCTTTCTCTCCAACCAGAGCGAAGGAGTCATGTGATCATTTTCCATATGAAAAAAAAAACACTCCACGATGTTTTACAACAAATCTTTCTTTATTAACATATCCTTGCTCAAATATCAGAATAAAATTATCCTGCAGAAAGTAAAGATCTTCAAATATTCGGATAATTTTCTTAAAATTTTAAATATGGATCTTTGAATCCTAACTTAAAAGCAACCTTTTTGAGCACACAAAAGTTTTATATTTCAACGCCACTTAAAGTAGGTGCATTTATTAGCTGGCAACTTTTGATAAGTCGAAAACCGTTAGTTGGTCACCCTGTTTTTCTTATGTCAAAATAGGACATAGACATTAACGTACTTTTGAAGGTTAAGTATGTATTGTACCTATAACGATAACAATGCAGCATTCTTAAAGAATATTATGTTTGTGTGTGATTTGCATTTGTAATAGAATATGACATGGTTTAATTTATTGGGTATTTTAACCCCATTACGCCTGTTAAGGATTAGTTATTTTTTTATATAATCATGATTTTAATGTTGCTTTTCTAATACATACCTCCATGGCCCCATACTATTTAATGCATTCAATAACAACATTAAATATTCCCACACGGAAAATATATTTGGCCTTAAGACTTGTGTGGGGAATACGGGAAAAATCCAACGTTTAAAAGAAAACACACTGCCTACTTGTGCATACTCTTGCTTCTAATCTATATTAAAATTGGCAGAATTAAAAATAAACATTTTGCGAAACATAATATTTGAATGAGTCCATTTTCATTTAAAAGATTTGAAAACTATTTTGATTCCGAACACAGAACCTTATTTCAAGATGGCGCTAAAGTCAAAACAATATTCACAACACAACCTCAAAAATATATTAAACATAGAATATCTAAATCTTTTGTGTTAAAATCTAAAAGTAAGAATTCGAAATTTAAATGTCAAACTAGTCAAGGCCGAAAATATCCGGCAAAATGTTGTTAGTAAATTAACATAGAATAAATTGTTAGTAATGATATTAAAATAAGTAAGTATGATTTTTATCTTTATTATGTACGAGTTTGTGGAGTCCGAAATTTATATAATTTACATAAATGTATGGACGGAGATAAAAATCTGTCTTTGATGTTTGTAAGCGTTTAGTTTTATAAACTAGTTAGTATGACTTGTGATAACTAAAATAAGTGACATGTCAAAATTGTTTTTTTTTTCTTGTTCCATGGGAGTTGTCTATGTTTTTAGTTTCACGTAACTTGACAGCACCTGTATCAAATTAATATTAACCACAAACTTTTCTTCTGTTTTCCAGATCAGGCGATTTTTCCCGTTTAATTTGTAAGTATCTTTACTTACTGGTTCAACTCTAGTTATGGTTTAAAATAAAACCATCAAATTATCAGTAATTAGATGAACTTCTGTAAGGCGCGTACGTACACAGTTCAGGGGGTCTAAAAAGGCCACTTTAGCAGAAAAATTATCTACGTTAATATTCTTAAAATGATCACTTTGGTTAGTATTGTGAATTGTTACTTTGTGACCCTTTTACGAATGGTAACGATATTCATATTATTAACCCACTAGCTTTTGCCCGCAACTTCGTCCGCGTGACATAGTTACTTTCGGCTTTCGCTAACTTTAAACCGTGTGATGATCGTAAAAAAACAAAATCTTTCTCTCTCCCTCTTTCTTCTTACTTCCCTCTTCCTTCCCCTTTTCTCACTTTTTTTAACCTACGTCCGTCTCCAATCCCAACTATCTCTGTACCAAAATTTATCAAAATCGGTTCGGCCATTTATGGGTGAAGACGTAACAAACAAACAAACGAACTCACTTTCGCTTTTTTATAATATTAGTAAGAATTATGATTCTGTTTAAGCTGTCATTATAGACCCCCAGACGTTCAGTAGAGATAAGACTTTTGTAGGAAATCGCTGTTTTATTTTTAATTCTAGCCTAATTTAATGCCTAAACAACAGTGATACAATCAAGAGCTTGTCTCGTGACTAGCAATATGTTTGAACGCGGATGTATTGAGTGCTAATTAACGCAAACGTCGACTTGAACATTGACATTGTAATATGTATGAATGTTTAATTTGTTATATCCAAAGATATTCAAATATTCACTTATGTTAGGACAAGACTAGGAAATTTTAATTCAATACTTATAAAACACTTTAAGAGGATTTGTAAGGAATGATTTGAAAATTAAAAGCAAAATTTGTAACGACACTTTTTGCTATAGTTGTAAGCCGTGTGGCATGCGCGTGTTTCTCTGTCTGTCTCTCTCTCTCTCTTATAGTAAGCAAGCCAGTTATTTTCATTTCGTCTTTCTATTATGCATTGTACAGTGTGGTGTCGCGACGATTATTTTTGTTGAGTGCATACAGGTTTTTTTTGGTGTGGCACTAGTTGTGTCTTTGATTAATAATTATTATAATAATAATTTCGAGTAATAAAAGGTAGGGAAATATTATAATCTTCATTTCACACACTATTTACGACAGAAACCAGAGATAATCGCAAAGTCCATAAGACCATCACTAAAGAGGTACGGACAGCACATTAATCAAGCGAAGTAATGTTCACTTTTACGTTATTACAATGATTACGTTGCCGACGATACAGTAATGTGTACATAATGATAATATACTGGATAACTGCGCTGTTTACACATTAAGTTATAAAAAGAAATTCGATGGAGGAGGTCGTGGCTAAATAAACACTGCCGCTCGGGTCGATCTTGAGGTTAAGCTACGCTTGCCTAGGTTGGTCTGCTGATGGGTGACCACCCGATATATTTCCGAGTTTTCTCCGTGCCTCAGAAAGCACGTTATGCTGATATTTCTGGCTGCCATGTGTAGATATTTGACAGTCGTTACAGTGTACAGTGGGTTGAAAGTTTAACAACCAGTCTTACCAAGGAGTATTGTATGTATACCCAGTTTATAAATGGGTTCTGGTGGTCAGGAAAGAAAGTCTTTCCATATAAAATACTGGTAGTTAAATCCAACATAATTGAATCTTGAAACGGCTAAATATCGATGTTTGGCACAG
Organism: Ochropleura leucogaster; assembly: GCA_958449745.1. NCBI lineage: Eukaryota > Metazoa > Arthropoda > Insecta > Lepidoptera > Noctuidae > Ochropleura > Ochropleura leucogaster. Next base: position 1,955,093 of record OY288220.1, on the reverse strand, counting down.
AGTTAGATTGTAGCCTAGAATAGCACATAAGGTACTTTTTTTTAGATCATCATGCGAGCGAAGCCGCGGGCGCCAGCTAGTGATAAATAAGTCTCGACTTATATGATTTTTTGCGTAGTTATTTATGTCAAAGTAATCTTTTTTTATACCCTTTTCCCAACTATTTGGGGTCAGCTATTTAAAAGCAATAATCAGCGACTGTTAGGAGTCTTAAATTAGGCATGGGGATCCTTTTGGGACAAAGGTACTTACTTAGATGGAGTTTTGCAAAATTCAACCCTACGCGAGTGACACTGGGTGGCAAAGTCCATAAGGGAGAACGCGATTCTTCGGATTGACTTGTTATTTTGCATAGGCATGATTTCACGATATTAATAGACTGTACAAACGCATGCTACGATACTGAAGAGCCGAGCAGCGGGTGTAATCGCTGGGCACCGCACGTATCAATATTAATATGGACAAAATATTCCAACTATAAAATATCATAGACACTTCTATTTATCCTGCCACTTCACTACCTTATCTACATTGTGGTTTAACAGCGACCTTGATGAAAACGCACTGTTCAAGATTAATAAGCGTCTTAGTTAAGATTATCTTTAAACCCATTGGGTGTAAATTTCATTAATTCAAGGTGCGAATTCAACCAGAGGCCTTCCAATATAGTAATGCTAGCAAAGGAGGTGGCCGGGCGTTTGAGGGAGAGAACATCTGCCCAACCCAGCCGCCGCGGGAGACGCCCCTGGCGCCGGGCGCCGCGAGACGACTCCCGGCAACCGTAGATGCGGGCCTGTGGGCGGTGAGCAATGGGTAGTTCACCGGCCGTCCGTCGATTGACGACAGGCCGTGTCGACGGCGCGTTCGTGTTTCACGCGCGCCTCAAAGAGAGTCAGCAAAGCAGAGGGGCTTGCCAGAGCCTCCGCCTGCCGGGGTTGCGGGTTGTTCGAAAGATATACCGCGGCCTCGGAACGTAAAGGGCATTAGAAGAAACATGGGTGGGTTTTAGTCAGTACAAGTCTGACATGCCCCCCCGCTCCGCCCAGAGCGGGGAAAGTTGGATGATTTCCCACCCGAAAAAAAAAAAAAAAAAGGTCATCCAATATTTTTCTTAACACTATCCGACATGCAGCAATGTTTGTTTTGACACAAATTGCCGACGTTTCTGAAAACATGAAAACATGTTAACCAACATTTATTCTTCATTGCATAATATGCTTTACGTTAACTTTTATAAATATAATTACATAGTCCAGTTAATGTAGAATATGCAATCATATTGAATATTAATCATTTTGTTCGTAACTGTGGACTTTCATCTCTTTATTGAATGAAGCAGAGTTATATTACGCTATTACGTTTTATGTGGCGTTCGGAATGTTACTTTCCTCTTCATTGGTGTAAGGATTTTTTGTTTGAGTTTGTAATTGAAATACCACGGCCGCGGAACACAAAAGGCAAAAAAACAAACAAGGATGGATTTTAGGCAGTACAAATCCGACACACGTGGAGCAGGGGGCGCTCCGCCAAGAATGAGGCAAGTTATTTAATGATTTCCCATTAAATAAATGAAAAAAAAAATCTAAGGCTGTAGGTACTGTTTTCGCCAATTATTCCACAATTATGGGACGCGATATAGGCAGTCGTTAGTATTCTCAGTTTTCAAAAATTCGAAGGCTCTAAATGATCTTAGTAGTATTTTAATTAGTGAGCCACATTCATGTAATAAAGAATGGTATAAACATCGAAAGTTGAAAATCAAGGCTGTATAGGTTCAAGCACCTACGCTGACAATATGTAATTGAAAAATAAAAAGCGTACTAACCTAAACGGTTCTCACACAATTTATTATTATATCACTACACACTGCAAATACACAGTTACGTTCGAAAACGTGTGAAACATAAATTCGTGAAAGCTGACCAGCCAAAGAGTTTCAAGCAAATAGTTTTACACGTAAAAACTCCACTTTCATTTCCTAACGACGCGTGTTTTGGCGCGCATTTTGACAGCTGTCAAATTAAAGTTCTTTAAGTCGCGTTCGAATTAAGGTTTTGTTGTTACGTTTTTTCTTATAGTTACAGTTTTCAATTACAGTGATACGTTTGATTAAATTTAATAAGTGTGAATGTGAAATGAAAGAAAGTTTCTGCGTTATTCCTACGTAATTATGTTGCCATGCCAACATTTTCGTTTCGTTTGACCTTCTGATTCAGTAATCAAAATTTTAATTAACATTTCGGCCGCATATCTAATTTAATTGAGCTTGAGTTATATTCTGTGTCAAGTGTGTTGTATGTTTAGAAATTATCCATCCATATTAATTATGTTTCACCTCAGTTTTCATTCTAAATTACAAAAATTAGACAAAAAGATAACCAATTGCTTTGGAATAGGTAGTTTGAAGATAATTCCACCATCAAATCATCGATCTGGGCTCACTCAGGTCCATATAATACCAACACAAGATAAACCTTATTAAAACAAAAATCTATAACGGTTCTCACGAAATAACCCTTAGGTACCAGTTAAAACTTAACTAACCTCAATTCGTAACAACAAATCTCGCAAATAAACTACGTTTAATAATATCGAAGTAAATCGCGCACCTGTTACAAAGAATGTTAATAAAGGTAAAAAAAACCAGTTCAACTTGAACCAAGCATTAGTCTTAGTACTAAACGTTGATTTTAATTACGTTTGATGATCAAACATCAACGGTGAAAAGAAATGTCGTAAGCGACATTGAACGTGCTGTTGAATTTTCAACTTTCTGCACTCAGGCGTATAACTACCAGTTTTAATGTCATTTGAGCCATTTCTTCCGCCGTTGTACTGTCCTTTTAGAGATTAAAATTCAAGCCAAAGGTTAGTGAATCATCTGATAAGGAAACGTAAACAGAATGTGTTATCTGTGGCAAATTAGAACTGTTTTATGGGTTTATAACGGTAACTTGGAAAATAGCTGTCATTTTCCAGTTAAATTTTATTCACCTCTAACCATTTACTGTCAATGCATCTGTTTATGTTGACTGTATGCGGTCCTACAACAATAACAAAACGTTCAAAACATCATTAAAATCAAACCCAGACAAATATATACGTTTTAAATACAAAAAAGTGAATAGGTACGTACAAAATAACCTAATGTCGTTTATCTTTCTTTAAGTAATGGTTATGTAGAATCATTAACACAATCATACGCCATCTCACAATGAAAAACAAAATGGCGGCAGGTGATTATTTTTTTAATAACTAGCAAATGACACATACAGCCAACGCAGATCATAATGCCAAGATTAAAGACGCTATCTTGTTAAGCAAAGAGGTTAGTTTCAACGTAAACGCATTTATCTAGATTTGCATGGTTTACTTAAGTTTATTATTAGTACTAACTGTGTTTCTCTTCCTTGACTGTTTATAAACTAATATAAACACTAGCCCGCGCCGTTGCCCGCGTGGTGTAACTGTCTCACGTGTTTGTTTTCTACTGGGATTAATAGTTGTATTCTGGTGATCCAGGTTATAATCTATCTGTGTGTCAAGTTTGATACAAATCCCTCCAGCTGTTTTTGAGTAAAAGAGTAACAAACATTCATAGCAGCATTCGTAATATCAGTAGGATCTGTATACTATATTATGTGATATATGTTATAGGTACTAAGTTTATGTAAGATTATTTTGTGGTTGGCTTGTCATATGATTAAGTATGGTGTATTGACTAGAAGGATCATGAAAAGGTTATCATAGACATAATTGGTTCATCATGTTAAAAACTTAAAAAGCTAGGGTTGCCAGTATACTATCTGAAACAAATCCTAAAAATCATTTAGATGTCAGTTGCACAGAATTATTTAGTCAGTTTTTATTTACATTTAATAAATATTATAGCTTTAACAACAGACCTCCTCGATTCTTCTCATCAAACCCTTTTATTCGAAACCCATATCATGGAAATGCACAAAAAATAACTTATCCTCATATTTAGAAGGCCGCCATTTTGGATTTGAAATGACATCGTAACTAACAATGCGTTGTCATCAAAACTAAACACTTATGCAAAATTTTAGCTCAGTCGTTAACCGGAAAATGGGTTAAGAACTTCTAAGATTTTATTACACAAACAGATGAAGCCATTTAAAGTCTGTTAAAAGCAAAATGGCGGCGGAAGTTCCTATTATAACCACGCGAATGAATCAACCAACACATTCTTGGCTACCTTTTCCTCAAAAAACAATCATAATTGCCATTCTGTGCGAAATTTTAGGGTTCCGTCTCTGAAAAGGAAAATAACTCAATTTCTTTGTTGTTCGTGTGTCTGCCTGTCAAGACTCTTTATCTCGCGAACGTGATGGTATCGAGTTGAAATAATTATTTTGAACAATATACTCAAGTATGTGGTCTCTAAGAGCTGTGAAAAATCAACCCTCTAAGTCTACGCAGTCAAAAGATATGGCTGTTTATGTCGCAAGTTTGTACGTAACCTTCGGTGCGCGAGTACCGACTCGCACTGAGCCGGTTTTTTTTTCCAAATATTCATAACTAGCTGTTCCACACGGTTTCACCCACGCTGCTCACCACCTGTTGGTCGTAGCGTGATGTTATATAGCCTATAGCCTTCCTCAAGAAATGGACTATCCAACACTAAAAGAATTTTCCAATTCCAACCAGTAGTCACTGAGATTAGCGCGTTCAAACAAACAAACAAACTCTTCAGCTTTATAATTTTAGTATAGATTGTACACCACTAAATTAATTGACATTCTAATTTCATTCATGTAAAACCGACTCGTATCAAGAAGCTTATCAAACGTCAAAGAAATTCAAATAAACAATTCTATAAATATTTATAGAACGAAACGTGAACGTCAGGAAGGAAGAAGTACCTACCTATTTAAATCAAATCACTAGCACATGAATAAAAGGAAATACGTATTGAGCATGCGTAACTTCTTACTTACGTTGGGTATGCAAAATGTGGTTTATAAGTGTTAGGCGAAACAAGGAAATCAGAAGTTTTCTTTATGTTCGTTCCTGTATACAAAACCAAGGTATTATTTAAGCTAGAGTGTGTATTTTTTTTTTAGAACTTTGCGTTTATAAACATTTAAACTCACATACACGAACAACCAAACCCAAAACAACTACCTGCTACCCTACTATGACCTCTTAAAGCAATTGGTATTCCGCTGAGGGAAAGAGACAGAGCTATACAGGGTGTCTAGCACCATCTCTTTCACTCAGTGGAATAAGAATTGCTATAATATGTCATAGTAGCCCTTCTGTAGTCATACAAATATTCTTTCCGTGCTGGGATCAAATCCGCGACACGATCGATCACTCAGCCACTGCGCCAACCATGCCGTCAAAATTACAGTTTTTTTTTTTTTTTTAAATAACGACGAGCACGCGCGACTTCGTTCGCGTGGCAAAATTACTTTGGTTTTAACTTTAACCCGCGTGATGATAAAAAAATATATTTTTCTCTCCCCTTTTCGTCCCTCTTACTCTCCATTTTCTCACTTTTAAAAAAGCCTATGTCCGTATCCAGGGTCCCAACTATCTCTGTACCAAAATTTATGAAAATCGGTTTGGCCATTTAGCCGTAAAGACGTAACAAACAAACTCACTTTCGCTTTTATAATATTAAGTAAGGATTAAATAATGTTTTTTGACAGCAAAATGGTACTGGTACCACATGACTAGAGGCTGGTCAATCTAAAATCACTTTTACTATATACATTAGCATGCACGCGACTACGCGAGGGAGTGAAAACAATTGATATACATATGTATTATGTACTTTCTACCGTGAAGCGTTTCATTGCATTCTTGACCTCACGACAAATCCTGTTCTGTGGTAAGCTGGAAGCCGTTTGCAAATTTCACTTGTTTTTGGCGGAAGATTTTCTTTCGTTTTGCCCGCGGCTTCGTTCGCGTTAAATTCGGGGTAACACAGTTCCCCTTTCCTGATTTGCAGGCACCTGCTACTTGTAGGTTTTGCCCTTGCGCCTTTTTTTATTATAATAACAAAGCTAATATATCTCTTTCTCCCTCATTCCTCACTTTAAAAAATAGCCTATGGCCGTCTCCAGAGTCTAGTCTCTGTACCAAAATTCATCAAAATCGGTTGAGCCACTTAGGCGTGAAGACGTAACAAACAAACAAACTCACTTTCGCTTTTATAATATTAGTAAGGATAAGGTTAAACCGACTTCAAAAATCGAGGACGTTCTATTTTCGACAGTATTTTTTTTTAATCTATGTTCACCGATTACTCCGCCAACTGCTGATTGATTTTCATAACAGACTTGAGTATATGGTTTTAGTATTAAGTTGGTACCTTCACGCCTTCCCGATATAAAGGGTCTTTATAGACAGACTGACAATGAATCCTATAGGGAATTTGTTTTTCCTTTTGAGCAACGGACCGCTACAATAACTGCCATAGATCATCATCTGCCTAGCCTTTTCCCAACTATGTTGGGGTCGGCTTCCAGTCTAACCGGATGCAGCTGAATATCAGTATTTTACATCGAGCGACTGCCTATCTGACCTCCACAACCCAGTTAATACTGGGTAATACGATACCCCTTGGTAAGACTGGTTGTCAGACTTTCGGAACACTGACTATCTGTGACAAAGATCTACAAATGATAGCCGGACCAACGGCTTAACGTGCTCTCCGAGGCACGGAAGAAACTCGGTATGTAACGGGTGGTTACCCATCCACAGACCAACCTAGGCAAGCGCGGCTTAACCTAAAGATCGACCCGAGCGGCTGCTATTATTTAGCCACGAGCTCCTCATCTCCGAATAACTCGGCTCCGAATAACTGCCATAGAAAAATAATTAATAAATAAATATCTTGGGACAACTCACACACGGCTATCTGATCCCAAGCTAAGCAGAGCTTGTGTTATGGTAACCAGACAACTGATATACATACTTATATAATTTATAAATACATACATATTACAGATAAATCACACCCAGACACAGAACAAACAATCATGCTCATCATACAAATTTTGTCCTGGGTGGGAATCGAACCCACGACCTCCGGCTCAGCAGTCAGGGCCACTAACCACTAGACCAACAGGCCCGTCAAGATATATTGCCATAATCAACAAGTTTAGCAGCTGAATGCACCGTTTCTCATGATACAACCCGTTACAAGCAACTCGAGAGATAATATTCATTGCTGTAATTGGATCACGGATGTCAACATTAAGTGCTTCGTTAGTTATTATAGATCAAATTTATCTGGCAGTAAAACTATACTAGGTTTATAAATCAAGCTTTTCCTGTTAGATAGTCGCTTGCATTATATAAAAGGTGTATTTTACATGGAGCTACTGCCCATCTCCACAATATACTATTTTTAGCGCACCCGTAAGACACACCATATTAGTATTAGAACGAAGTTCCTTATCGTGCTTTGCGAAAGCGGGCTAGACGGACAAAATTAAGACCAAAAGTTTTAACGACACTTTTGCTGTAGTTATAAGCCGTGCGGTGTGTGCGTGTTTCTCTGTCTGTCTGTCTCTCATAGAAAGCAAGCCAGTTATTTTAGTTTCGTTTTTCTATTTCGCATTGAACAGTGTGGTGTCGCGACGATTATTTTTGTTGAGTGTATTCAGGTTTTTTGTTCATAATAAATAATAATTTCGTTCCATCCAGATGTCCCTTGATATCTTGTAAGTGTTTTTTAAAGGTTTCCGTACCTCAAATGGTTTTGTAGTTTGCCAACAAAGAGATTTGATCCATCATAAATGAATACCAACCCAACCGCCGCAGGTGTTGCTCCGGCCACCGTAGATGCGGGTCTGCGGACGGTGAGCAATGGGTAGCTCACCGTCCGTCAGTCTATTGACGACAGGCCGTGTCGATGAACGCGTTAGTGTTCCACGCGCGCCTCAAAGAGATATCAGCAAAGCAGAAGGGCCTCCCAAGGCCACCGCCTGCTACGGAAGCCTTACTGGACCACTTTGTTGTCCGTTTGATAGTCTACCTGTCTGTCAAGACCCTTTATCTCTAAAACTTTACAATCAAATTACTAAGCACTTAGATAATCATGATATGTACATAAGAAAAAACCTTGAATCCTTATAGAAAATTTTGAAACGGCTATGGACTGTCTTGGCAAACACAAAATGTGATGAGGAGGAAAGAATCGCATGAGACTAAAAAATTATTAAATATAATGTTGATGGATGAAGAGGCCAAAAGAGAATACACGTCTTCACGACTAAATGGCCAAACCGATTTTGATGATTTTTGGTACAGACATAGTTGGGATCCTGGAGACCAACAAGGCATTTTTTTTAAAGAGAGAAATGAGGGAGCTAAAGGGAAGAAAGGGGAAAATTTAGCATTGCTATTACAATAATTAAGGCGCTAGGGCAAAAGCTAGTAAGGCATAATATATGCCATACTTTGCGGAAATCCACGATATTAAATGTTATGCAAAATTATCATCATTTTTGTAAATAATTATTTATGAATGTCATGGTCCTTATTTCTTAAAATGTTTTTTTTTTACAATGTTGTTGTTACAGCGTTCTTGTTCATCTCTTGTAGAGGTATTTCATAACATTTCTACCCAATTCTTCCGCATCCGCCCTGCATAACTTCTAGACTAAAATCTTTTGAAGTCAAAAAATCTACCTCATAGTAACAATTACGTAAACCTAAGTATTACGTGTTGTTCTACATTTTCATAGCTAAACGAATTGAAGGTTCCATTATCAGTTTGTGTGTCATTGCATGCTATGGTGCTATATCACTTTGTGGTTGGTTGAAGAGTCGAAAAGATTGTGACGGAAATTCAATAAGTAACTGTTTTTTTGTGTATATATTATTTTTTAAAGACTAAATATTAAATCAAATCATTCATTTCAATTAGACCATTACAGGCACTTTTGGATGTCAAGAAACAAAATGAATCAACAGTCCCGGTCACAAGGCATAATAACTTGTGAATATACTGTAGTTGCCCATTCCAAAGCGTTGATCTTTATGAAGAAGAATGGGCAAGAAACTCCAAGAACACTCTTCTGAATTATAATATTTTTACAATATCGTATTTAAGTACATCATTTATGTTGAGATTATACAAATATGTGAGAACGATGTAGAAAGACGTGCACAGTAAGAGCGTCCAGAGTAAATAAAGAGCAAAATTCAATTTAAAATCTAAATAAATTATAAATGACCGTGGTAGCTAAAATATGACCAGTTCAAACTGACAGCGCCCGTTCACGAACATGAAGTATGGATCAGCCCCATTCAGCTCGACCATTTTGAAGGGAGCTTATTTAGAAATTATTGGCACGTAGCTAAACAATAGCAGCCACTCGGTTGAGCTTTAGGATAAGCTGCGCATGCCTAGGTTAGTCTGTAGATGAGTGAACACCCGTTACATACTGAATTTCTTCCGTGCGTCGGAAAGCTGGTTAAAGTTAAATCAAACAGCTTGGTAGTTCGTAAGACTAACCTGGTCATCACACCAGTGATCTTCGACAATGTGAAGTTATCAATAGCCAATGCACAATTGTAGAGAAGGAAAGTAATCTCCTGTGAGTTGAGGTTTTATTTTTATTTTCATACGCGTCAAGGCGAGCACCGTGAGGCGTACAAAGACAAAACTAATTGGGATCAAAATTTTTTGGTACAGATGATAAAAAATGTGTTGGTTGGAATTTTCATTTGAGACACTATTTGTGTAAATAATAAAATATACTAAATTGTGGTAACGTTGTGAAATTAATCTATGGTAGAGGCGAAATGAATAATTAAGTTATGGAATCAGAAGTTATTTTAGCGATTTGGAAAAAATTAACACTGAAGGCAGAACCTACCGGGGTTGCGGGTTGTTTGAAAGATATACCGCGGCCCCGGATCATAAAGGGCAAAAGAACGAACAACCAACTGACTACAACCTACCCAGGTTGTAGTCAATCCAAGTCTGGCACTCCCCCCGCTTCGCCCACAGCGGGCATTTGATGACTAGCTTTTGCCCGCGGCTTCGCTCGCGTTAAATTCAGGGTAAAACAGTTCCCCTTTCGTGATTTGCAGTTGCCTGCTACCCGTAGTTTTTGCCCTTGCGCCTTATTTATTGTAATAGCCAATAAAGCCATGCTAAGTTTTCCCTTTTCTTCCCTCTTTCTCCCTCATTTCTCACTTTTTATAAAATAAAAATAGCCTTTGTCCGTCTCCAGGGTCCCAACTATATCTGTACAGAAATTTATCAAAATCAACCGGTATCTGATTTTTATGCATATCTGTGGGCCTTAACCCCAAACCGCCAAAAAAATCCTTTAAGGCAAAGATTATCCACATCTCATCACCCAAAAATATATAAAAAACGAAAACAAAACACACTCAACCTGTTTATCAACAAATTCTTGAAACACACTTGTGTGCTCGAACATCCATTTTGGGTCACCTTTTTTATATCGTGTGGGGCGTGTCTTCGTAATGGGTACAGGTTCGATTCCTGATCGCGTGCCGTCTTTAAGAATTTTAATACTTTTCCTTTTTTGTTACCGGTTTTTTTTGTGTTGAATATTTTTGAAGATTGGGTGTCGGAATTTGAGCTTGAAATGGATTATTTATCCTTTTTCGGGTCATGGTTAGTTGTCGCTTTTTTTAATGTTTTGTTGTTTTTATTCAAGGTAACGTGTTTTTACTTTTTACTTCGGCGTGGATTCTAGACTTTTAGACATTATTGTTTAGTTTCATAGACTATTATAGCAATTTTATATTGACCGCCCATTGCGGGGAAGTTATTTGATGATTGCCTATCCGCAAAAAAAGGTGTATACGTCAGTAGTTGAACCCACATTTACGCGTAGTTTTCTTAAAAATGTTCACCACATATAAAATTGTAAACAATCTACTTTTTGCCCATTTAGAAGTCGAGAAGCGTGAGAAAAACTATCATTATGCGCCTACTTAATTAGATTAGTAGAATATACGTGTGACTTGTTTAATTAGTGGTTATTGCAACCTTTATAAAGGTGTAATATCTAATATATAAAATTCTCGTGTCACAGTTTTCGTTCCCATACTCCTCCGAAACGGCTGGACCGATTTAAACGAAATTTTGTGTACATATCGGGTAGGTCTGAGAATCGGCCAACATCTATTTTTCATACCCCTTAGTGAGCAGCGGGTGAAACCGCTGGGCACAGCTAGTGACACTATAAACTGCAGGATTTACCAATTAAATAACTTAGTTACGTTGCCTATTTTTTTGTGATAACGGATGGAAAATCATCAACTAACTTCCCCCGCTGTAGGTAGAACGGGGGGGGGGGGAAGTGACAGATCTGTCTAGAACCCATCTATGCTTCTTTTTTGCCCTTAGTATTTTGGGGCCGCGGTATTTCCTTCGAACAACCAGCAACCTTAGCAGGCCCCTCTGCTTTGCTGACATCACTTTGAAGCGCGCGTGAAACACTAACGTTCCATCGACACCGGATTGTCGTCCCATCGGATTACGATAGTTAGGGAACAGACAGCCCACTTGTGCCTGCGCATACGCTTACTTACTAAAATAGTGACTTAATCCAAAATTTTGTATTTTTGACTTTCATTCATAAAATGGATGAAATTGAATGTTATTTAGGTCACTTTTTGAAAGACGCACATAAGCGTGCGACTTGTACACCCTGCGCAGTAGGCTAATCTCCGCTGCGATTGGCCGTCATGTCTAAAAAACGGTCAAAATGAATCATACAATGTTATTTTTAGTTTATGCGAAAGCCGAAACACCTGTGCAGTAATTTTATATAAAGTATCTATGTACAAAATTTCAAAATTGTATCATGAAAAACCACAAAGTTATAAACTTGTTATGTTACCTGGATATCCGTCTAAATCACTGTCACCCACCAACGGCGCGCGGCGTCCCCGCACCGCGCGCCTTGCGTTCATTGATAATAATAATTTCTCAGTTTGTATTGTAATAAACTGGCGATAACATTTTCTTTTTATAAACTTTTTTAAATATTTTTGGGAAAAATATAACATGGTGCAAAAATTATTGGAATCGATTCAGTTACTTATTCTGAACAAACTATTTCAGGTTTCGCATATACTAAAAATAATGTTGTATAAAAAAAATAGCGGAACAGGTTCCTTAGGTTTAAAAGATTAGGTTTTTGACAAAACAAATATTCATTAAAAGCCCGTATTTCTACAAATTCCTTCCTAGAATACCATTGCCATGGGGTCTCATTGCGAAGAAAGAAAAAGTAGTTCAAAAAAACATCAATAGATGGCGTTATGTGTATCGATTTGTTTTTGAAGTTTGTGTAACTGTTTAAATTTGACCATGGAAGAAGTATGTTCTTGTTTTTAAAAATCCCCATAACACAAAAAACAGGAATAATGGGCTCCTAGTTCCAAATTCCATGATTTTTCTAAATAATATTATGGTGTTGGCTCTGGTGAGAACAATTTGTACTACGTTGTGGTTAGGTAACTCATTTACTGTTATTTCTATGAATAGATGGCGTTGTTTTCATTTTCTGAGTTTTACTACACAGCTCAATATTACCATTTACCATACCTATTTTGATAGAATGAAATATTATGAAATACAGTTTGTATTTCATAATATTTCATTCTATACCTACTTATAATAAATCTGTAGAGAGGTCAATTTTGTACATGAAATATATTTCCAAAATAACTATCAGAGGGTGTTTATTGATCGATACTGATGCCAAAAATGCAATCAGTAATATTTTTGTCTGTTTGTCTGTATGTTCGTTATAGAAACAAAAACGGATTTTAACGAAACTTGGTAAAATTATTCTTTATACTCCTGGGCAGGTTATAGTATACTTTTCATCACGCTACGATCAATAGGAGCAGAGCAGTGAAGGGAAATGTTGGGAAAACGGGAGAAGTTACTCCATTTTTTAAGCTTCTGTCCCGTGTGAAGCCTTAATGGTTAAAGCTACACAGAAATCATGTATGACGGAAATATTCTCCTTAAAATTATATAAAAAATAATCATACAGCATATGTCTATCTTTAATGGTTAACTCACAATAACACGTGTAACTCCCGATAGCTAAGCAGTTCGGAGCTTTCTGATTATATTTGTCTACTCTTACGTTTAATAACACTCTCACTCATCTCTTATTAAAAATAGTTAACATTATTACCTATACAATAAAAAAATAATCATATATATCGGTAATTATAAAGCTGAAGAGTTTGTTTGTTTGAACGAGTTAATCTCAGGAACTACTGGTTGGAATTGGAAAATTCTTTTAGTGTTGGATAGTCCATTTCTTGAGGAAGGCTATATAACATCACGCTATGACCAACCGGTGCTGAGCAGCGCGGGTGAAACCGTGGGGAACAGCTAGTCATATATTTCGGTAAAGAAACACCAAAGTTATACATGAAATACGCTAATAAGCCATCGCGCATGAATACTGGATCATGCCATAAGGATTATTTTTGTGTGCGCTCGACGCGGCTACCGTAATATTTGGCTGTTGATGCGAATAGACGTTCAGAGTGTTCGGCCTTATTGACAGACAATGCTTATCACCGCGACTTTTAGTCTTTAAATAATTTATTTTTAGATTTCTTTTGTTGTTATTTAATAAAATAGGTACTTATTAGTTATTTTGGTAGTGTTTAAATAGGTAATCGTTCAAATTACGAATTAATAATAGTTTACATTTAATATCTTTTTAGGTAAAGTAGGTAGGTACGCATAGATTTTTAGATAGGTAGGTAGGTACCGAGTTTTGGTTAATTTAAGTTAAGTTTTTTTATATCAAATAGGTAAAAGCGTAGGTACTTACTTTTATTAATTATATTAAAGGTATTATTAATTAAGCATAGTAGTGATAGGTTTTTATCACAGTTTTAATTTTTAAGTGATGTAGGTATAGGTAGATAGTATTGGAGAGGCGTTTTAGCTTTATTTTCATTTCTTTTTTTGTACAACACGCAAGGTCATCCGCACTCTATCGACTAGCGCCCAAGATTCGAGCCGGTAAGTATACTTACCTACTTTTGTAGGTACCATCACAACATACAAATATTACTACCTACTTAGTTAAGTAACAACTTGTATTTAAAATAAAATAAAAATATTCTACACACTCCTGAGTCTGTTAAAAAATAACTCCCTGCTTAAAATCATCTAATTTGCAGCAAATATCATTTCAAGAGCTACCTACCTATTTCGATATTATAATCATCAGCCTAGCCTTTTCCCAACTATGTTGGGGTCAGCTTCCAGTCTAACCGGATGCAGCTGAATATCAGTAGGTACCTATTTTATATGGAGCGCCGTGCGACTGCCTATCTAACCTCCACAATTTGAGGAGGAGCACAACCCAGTTAGTACCTACTAGGTACCTAATACCATACCCCTTGGTAAGACTGGTTGTCAGACTTTCGGGACACTGACTACCTAGCTGTAACGACTGTCAAAGATCTACAAATGACAGCCGGAACCAACGGCTTAACGTGCTTTCCGAGGCACGGAGAAAACTCGGTATGTAACGGGTGGTCACCCATCCACAGACCAACCTAGGCAAGCGCAGCTTAACCTAAAGAACAACCCGAGCGGTTGCTATTTTTTAGCCACGAGCTCCTCTATTCGCTATTTCGATATTATAAATAACTTTGATTGACTTAGATACTTGATAATTATCAAAATTTGCGTTGACTTTTACGCTGAACCTAACAAATACCTCAGTCTACCGAAAAACATGTAGCTATACCCCACGCCTCAGATAATATAATACTAGGCATGAAAGAACGTGAATTTATTAATGGCGATTGCCGAGCGACTGACGACGTAAGCTTCAAGGTCAAAGGGCTATATACCTACCTTAGTTTACAGTACAAAAGTATAGTGTGGTTTTATCGCCATCTATTGGTTCTCTGTAAAATAAACTGAACTTGAGCTATCGCTGCAAGCACCATCTAGCGCCGTTGTGAGTAAAAAAAAAATAGCCCGGATAGCCCGGAGAAATGAGCAAGTTATGGCGGTCGCGTTTCTTTGTATGAGATGGAGTATCTGTACGTTAGTATTATATTATCTGTGCCATTGCAATGTTTTATTAAAATCGCCAATACATCTGACCGCAAACAAAACAATGTTAGACCACAGATTAAATAAAAATCTTGATTTATTCGCCATGTTTGTGTGCGATAGTGTCAGAGTTGATTACCATGAGGTCATCGTGATGTCATTGTGTACTATCTTACTTTTACACTTATCTTGTATGCAGATTAAATGTAAGATGGACTTACGTTGGAGAACTTCATATAAATTCATTTATTAAATGCTTTTAACTACATTCATCATCTGTCTAGCTTTTTCCAAATGACGATACGGTTGGCGCAGTGGCTAAGCGATCGACTGCTGCGCTGGTTCGATTTCCGCACGGAACAAATATTTGTATGACCTGCAGGTAGTTGTTTCGGGTCTAGCTGTTGTATGTGAGTTTAAATGTTGGTTAACGCACCCACGATTCAGGAGAAATCATAGAGTAGGAATGATTAAAAAAAATAAAAATTATGGAGTTGACTTCCAGTCTAACCGGAGGCAGCTGAATACCAGTATTTTATTTGGAGCTACTGCCTGTTTGATCTGAAAACGAAGTTAGTATTGGGTAATACGATACCCCTTGGTAAGACTGGTTGTCAGACTTTCAGGTCTCTGACTAATTGTAAGAACTGTCGAAGATCTACAAATGTATGTTAATCGGAATTTGACGGGCCTGTTGGTCCAGTGGTTAGTGGCCCTGACTGCTGAGCCGGAGGTCGTGGGTTCGATTCCCACCCAGGACAAACTGTGTGATGAGCATGATTGTTTGTTCTGTGTCTGGGTGTGATTTATTTATCTATAATATGTATGTATTTATAAATTATATAAGTATGTATATCAGTTGTCTGGTTACCATAACACAAGCTCTGCTTAGCTTGGGATCAGATAGCCGTGTGTGAGTTGTCCCAAGATATTTATCTATTTATTATTTATTTATTAATCGTGCTTTTTTTAAGTATTATTTTATATTTATATATATTTTTTTATATATTAAAGAAAACACCACAGACTACCTACAGTACTGTCTCTCCTCCTTTAAATCCATCCAAAGGTTGTCTTGAAAAGATCACCTTTAGCGATAATACCGCCCACTGTGTAACCACATTAATTTATAATGTTATTATTATGTTAATGTTATATTAATTTACATTAATTTGTATACTGTTATTCTTGTAATTTGTATGGTGTACATAATGAAGAATATTCTATCTATCTTTCCGAGGTACGGAGGAAACTCGGTATGTGGTGGTCCCTCATCGACTTACCAACCTAAGTAAACGCGGCTTAACCTTATCATTCGGTCGACCCATCGAAAAGTTGAACTATAAGGTAGTGAACGGGAATCGAATCCGCGATACGCAGCGCAACAGGTCAGCTTAGCCACTACACCAACCATGCTGTAATTATAATTAACTAGCTGGCGCCCGCGGTTTCGCCCTCGTCATATCGAAAAAAGTATCCTATGTGTTATAACAGACCATAATCTACCTTTGTGACAAATTTCATCAAGATCCGTCCAGACGTTTTGACGTGAAAGAGTAACAAACATCCAAATATCCATCCATCCTCACAAAAACTCGCATTTATAATATTAATAGGATAAGGTTCTTTTTTACATCTTTTTAGAATTTAAACCAATGCTCTTTGATTTATGAAATGCTCAGAATACCATTTATTTGAAAAATTATTTGGTCGTCCCAAATTACTCGGTAACCTATCAGAACGGTCTCATTGGCCGATTTGTCAAGCACTTGGCCGACTTACGGTATCGAGTCGCAAATTACCGAGAATCGATTCTTCCGGAAAATCGATATAAGCGGTTGCGTAATCGGTATCAAGTGCGATTCGGGTTGCATCGATTTTGAAGTAAGGCTGTTCGTGATATTTTGGTGTCATTGGCGGTATGTGTAAATTCCTTTGCTTGTTCATTGTTGCAATTATAAATAAATTGAGGAATTGCAATTTAGATTGTCTTTTGTTTATAGTTTTCTTGGTAATTTATGAAAGTGTGTAAAAAGTTGGGTGGTGACTTGCGAAATGTTATTGTGATAGATATTGATATTTGCATTTTTACATTATTTCTTATTGTTATCATTAATGGCTTCGTATGAGTTGCTGCTCGTGTAACAAATAGAAAGATTGATAGAATATTCTTTATTTATAGATACTAATTACAATAATTACAGTACAAAACTTATTTCTGTAAAAATACAGAAAATCAATTTAAAACAAAAATACAGAATTAAATTTAAAACAGCTACCTATTCAAAATTAGTTCACTAAAGCTCGACAACAACCATACAAAAAGCTTCCATACAAAGCTCATACAACAATCAGACAGCCTAGAGAAATGCATAGAGTTGCTTATAACTAGTAATTTGCTGCCTTTCGCCGCTGCTGACCTCTGGTGGCGAAAGCGGGCAAGGTCACAACAATTGATATGTTAGCCGCTTCAAGTTTGTTTCTAAGCTCAAGTGTGGTTATAAACATAAGCTTAAGACTACTCTAACACACAACAGGCAAAAGACGACGGGCCTGTTGGTCTAGTGGTTAGAGGCCCTGGCTGCTGAGTCGGAGGTCGTGGGTTCGATTCCCACCCAGGTCAAACTTTGTGTGATGAGCATGATTGTTTGTTCTGTGTCTGGGTGTGATTTATCTATAATTTATGTATGTAGGTATTTATAAATTATATAAGTATGTATATCAGTTGTCTGGTTACCATAACACAAGCTCTGCTTAGCTTGGGATCAGATAGCCGTGTATGAGTTGTCCCAAGATATTTATAATTATTAAAAAAAGGAACATGGATGGGTTTCAGGCAATACAAGTCTGACACTTCAACCCGCTCCACCTAGAGGGGGGAAGTTATTTGAAGTTTCACATCCGCAAAAAAAGTAGTCATTAACAAGGTTTTTTTTGCGGATGGGAAACATTTAAATACAAAACAAAAAACGTTGTTAATGAGTGGTAACTTCCCCCGCTCTGGTTTGAGCTGGGTTGGAGTGGATTTCTATTGACTGAAATTCATGTTCATTATTTCTCCTGAATTCTGTTCCATATCATTTACCCCTTAATCCTTCATAGCATTCGTCTCCCTCTGTATCTCTAAAAAAAAAAAAAAATGAGAGGTGTCAAAAGACACCCGGAAAAGAAGATATTATTTATAAGAAGACCCATAAGAGTTATTATTTATTACGTACAAAAAACCTGTATACACTCAACAAAAATAATCGTCGCGACACCACTCTGTTCAATACGAAATAGAAAGACGAAACGAAAATAACTGGCTTGCCTTCTATTAGAGAGAGAGACAGACAGAGAAATACGCGCACGGGCTTACAATTATAGCAAAAAGTGTCGTTACAACTTTTGGTCTTAATTATTTTTCGTCTAGCCCCCTTTCGCAACGCGCGATAAGTAACTTCGTTCCAAAAAACTTAAACTTATGAATAAAGCTATCCCCAGAAGGTTGACTCGATAGCCTTTTTAAAATCATTTTGAAGGGAATCCGCTTGGAATAAAACCTTATTTACACCAGGACACAGCCTAACCAGGACAGCAAATCCAGTAGCACTGATAACCGCGAGTACCGTAAGCATGTAGGCTGTGTAAAAAGCAAAATGTTCGAGCCAAAAGGAATGTGACCGGTCGTACTAGCCTTGGTTGGAGGGCAACTAGTAGTGGACAATGTTGGAGACTAGCTGAGACGATTGCACAGGTTGTGTATTGTTGAAACTTGTATTTTATGCAAGTTTTGAACGCAAGGGTAAGGTTGTTTCGGGTGGTTGGTTTTTTGAATTACGTAAAGGACGCAGTTTTTTTGTTAATTAGGGCAAATTGTTTGCGGCCATCTGTTTGGTTTTAACTTAATTGGAGTACCTTGTAGCTTAATTGTTAGATACAGTAAAATACTGATTGTCGTTGACTAAGAGCTCGTAACTCAATGAAACAATCATGCGATATGAAAATGTTGTGTACATTTTAATATTGGCTATTGGCGGACTAATATATATATATACTAGCTTTCGCCCGCGGCTTCGCTCGCGTTAATTTCGGGGTAACACAGTTCGCCTTGCGCTTTATTGATTTGTAATAGCAACGCCAAATTTTCCCTTTTCTTCCCTCTTTCTCCCTCACATCCCACTTTTTTCAAAAAAATATTAGCCTATGTCCGTCTCCTGGTTCCCAACTATCTCTGTATCAAAATTCATCAAAATCGGTTTAGCCATTAAAGCGTGAAGAGGTAACAAATAAACAAACAAACAAACTCACTTTCGCTTTTATAATATTATATATATAATATATATATATTTTTAATGCATTCTTGTTATTCAGCTTTTCGCGAACTTTGTATGTAGAACTCGTGGAATAAAACTTTATCATTTACACGTTCCGAATTCCGATAGACCGCACGGGAGATTTTGTGTTTATTATCATCTGCTTAGCTTTTTCCCAACTATGTTGGGGTCGGCTACCAGTCTAACCGGATGCAGCTGAATCAATATTTTACATGGAGCGACTGCCTATCTGACCTCCACAACCCAGTTAGTACTGGGTAATGCGATACCCCTTAGTAAGACAGGTTGTCAGACTTTCGGAACACTGACTAGCTATAACGAATGTCAAAGATCTACAAATGACAGCCGGGACCAACGGCTTAACGTGCTTTCCGAGGCACGGAGGAAACTCGGTATGTAACGGGTGGTCACCCATCCACAGACCAACCTAGGCTAATGATCGACCCGAGCGGCTGCTATTATTTAGCCACGAGCTCCTCATCCTGTGTTTATTATATTACATTTTAAATAACCCTAGTTCCATTAAAATCGTAAGCAAAATACGCGCATTAGTAGATTTTAGTCAGTAAAAGTCTGACACTGCCCGGGAAGTTATGGTTTCCCATCTACAAAAAAAGGCTTCCGTTTTAAATTCCTTTTGAGGTACGGCTTACTAAAAACTATTTGAGTATTCAAGAGAACTTAACAAACAAAACAGTTTGTGCTTAATTCACGACCATGAAGCTAGTACAATATAGCTGCTATAGATACTCAATGGAATGACGCAATTTGGTGACGTAACATCCGTTCAATGAACACTTTAACTTGTTTGCGGTAAGTTCGATCTTGTCTGACTTTTTATACACGACTAGCTGTTCCACGCGGTTTCACCCACGCTCCTCAGCACCTGTTGGTCGTAGCGTGATGTTATATAGCCTATAACCTACCTCAAAAAATGGACTATCCCACACTAAAATAATTTTCCAATTCCAACCAGTAGTCCCTGAGATTAGCGCGTTCAAACAAACAAACAAACTTATCAGCTTTATAATATTAGTATAGATACATCAAGTTTTACATTTTCAGTATAAAATGGTCGCTATTTATATAGATTACAAAATTAATGAGAGAAAGAGGAAAATTTTGAGTACGAATGTTGATACCGCCGCCCCGGAACATAAACGGCAAAAAAATAAACATGGTTGGGTCGTGTAACCGTTGCGAACTTTTATATTTACCTATGTTCTACAAATAAAAAGATTGATTTGATTTGATTACAATACTCAATATCTTTATTTGCTTTACCATAATGTGTACTTAGGTGGTAGTTTTTTAAGATTATTAATTATGGACCCTGTAGGGCACAGCAAAAGAGGAGAGGAAGCTCTGCTTTAGAAGAAGATAGTTGTTATTTTTAACAATTCAGGTGTTATTTTTTCTTTTTTTTTCTTTAGTAGAAAAACGTTGCCCTATAATAGGAATTTCTCCTGCGTTGTGGGTGCGTTTACAAACATTTAAACTCACATACACAAACAGCCAGACCCGGAACAATTCCCTGTATAGTAGGTCATACAAATATTTGTTACGTGTGGGGATTGCACCCGCGACACGCGTTATTATCCGGGACGAGAAACCGCGGCCCTGGAACATAAAGGGAAAAAGAAGGAACATGGGTGGGTTTTAATCAGGAAAAGTCTGACACTCCCCCCCCCCTGCTCCGCTTAGAGGGGGGAAGTTATTTGATGACTAAAAAAGGGTCGTTTTAATGTAAATCGTGAAAATACACTTAACAAGGTGTACTAAACTTATTTAAAAAAAATATTGCTCTCTTGTGTTTTACTGAAAACATTTTTTTATAATATTTTAGCGTTCAGTCGCTAAGTACATACGAGTGCTTGACTGTTTTGCATCTTTATGCTAAAATACATATAAATGTTACTTATTGGAACGTCATATTATTATGTTGTAAATTTTGTGAATTTTACGTTATTTTAGAAGTATTGCTTTTTTGATTTGATACTTTTATGAGATTCTTCTGAATTTATCTAATAACTAGCTGAGGGAGAAAGAGGGAAGAAAAGAGAAAACTTAGCATTGCTATTAGAATAAATAAGAGGCAAGGGCAAAATTACAGGTAGCACGTACCTGCAAATCAGGAAAGGGGAACTGTGTTACCACGTATTTAACGCGAGTGAAGCCGCGGGTAAAAGCTAGTAATGTTATGAATGCGAATGTTTGTGAGGATAGATGTTTGTGACTCTTTCACGTCAAAACGACTAAACGGATCTTGATGAAATTTGGCACAGAGGTAGATTATAGTCCCTGCCGGGGTTGCGTGTTGTTTGAAAGAGATACCGTGGCCCCGGAACGTAAAAGGCAATAGAAGGAACATGAGTGGGTTTTAGTCAGTACAATTCTGATACCCAGCTCGGCCCAGAGCGGGGGAAGTTATTTGATGATTTCCCACCCCAAAAAAAAGGTAGATTATAGTCTGGAATAACACATAATACTTTTTTTCGATATCACACGGTCGACAGCTAATTTAAAATAATATTCTTAACTTATTTATCATCTATATAAATCACGCCTTTTCCATACAGTACCTGTCAATGTCAATACAAATCCATATTCAATAAATAATATTGAGTACAGCATAATGGCAACACATAGTTTTCTCTCACGTCCCGCTAGAGGTCGTGAGTGACGCATGCTGCTAATGTGTGTAGGCCCAGCATTCAATGTTGGTTGTTAATTATTTAATAATCAGTAAAGATTTGCTTTATTTAGATGTAAAGGAATGTGGCGTGTTCTTCAGGCCTGTATGACAAGAGTTATGGTCGTTGACGATGCAAAAGTAGTATAATAATATGAGGATTGAAGCTCTGCGTTCTGTAGGTGTTGTTTTCTTGCTTTATGAGAAAAATACTAAAATTGCTTTACGAGATAAAAACCAAAAATGCGCTAAAAGACTAAAAACCAACCACTCAAAAAAGACCTATAATGCCAAAAAACGGCCACTTTACAAAGACCATAAAATGGCAAAAATCAGCCACTCGACAAAGACCTAAAATGCCAAAAACCGGCCACTCGACAGAGACCTAAAATATGAAAAACCGGCCACTTGACAAAGACCAAAAACCGGTCAATCGACAAAGACCAAAAACGCCAAACGAGAAAAGATCATAAAATGCTTAACGACAAAAAGTCCCACAGGAAAATACTAAAAATACAAAACACAAACTCTATGGGGCTCCTTTAAGTTATTATAAGCTAAAAGCCTTTTTAGAAATACGAAACGTTTTAAAAGCCATTCCCAATTGTCCAAGTTCTAAGGTTTTTACGAGAGTAAAAACCTTTTTTATAAACGCCATTCAATATTCAATACAATTACCGAGTGCTGCATCCAATCGACCTGTTGGCAAATCTTTTGATAAATCATACATATGGCAGTTTATGACACCAATAAAAATAAACAAAGATGTATCCATGTATCATTATGATGGAGACATAGTGTTATCCTTTAAAAATCCTTACTTCCTTACTAATATTGTAAAAGTGAAAGTGAGTTTGTTTGTTACGTCTTCACGCCTAAACGCCCAATATAGTTGGGACCCTGGAGACCGAAATAGGCTTTTTTTTAAAAAAATATGGAGATATAAGGGAGAAAGAGGGAAGAAAAGGGAAAACTTAGCATTACTATTACATTAAATAAGGCGCAATGGCAAAAACTACAGGTAGCAACAGGTAGCTGTTAATCAGGAAAGGGAACTGTGTTACCCCGAATTTAACGCGAGCGAAATCGCGGGCAAATGCTAGTCTAATATATAAAATTCTCGTGTCACAATGTTCGTTCCCTTATTCCTCCGAAATGACTAGACCGATTCTTATGATTTTTTTATGCATATTCAGTAAGTCTGAGAATCAACTACTATCTATATTTCACACCCCTAGATGAAGTGAGCAACGGGTCAAACCGCTGGGTAAAGCTAGTATAATTATATTTTTTTAGGATAGATAATCTTTTCAATGATGCCTTTTCATGACAAAAACGCAGGCAAAGACGCAGCGAAAGGCTAGCTAGCTAGCTGTTGTGTGTAATAGTATTTTTCCTTGATTTTTATTATCCAATAAAAACTATTTCAATACGTCTAAAACGACATGAAACGAATCAATTATAGGTATATATTTTTTTATAATAACTTATTATTGAATACAAAAACGCAATAGAAACTAGAATTTTTAAGATTTCTACGACAATCCAATGCAAAACGTCATACACATTTCTTATTCATTGATCGTGATCAATATCTTTAACTTTGAATGACACTTTGAGTACAAACCATCCTTATAAGAAAGGTGAGCGTGAAGAATAATTAATTCTATCTACAAGCAAGGTCCTAACCTAGGCACATTAATTATGTCAATGGGTTAATCATCCTTACAAATTTTTAAGTACTGGGTGCGGTTTTTCCTCCAGGCTAACCTGCCAGGGCAATTGCACGCCGGGGTTGCGGGTTGTTTGAAAGAGATCCCGCGGCTCCGAAACATAAAAGGCAAAGAAGGAACATGGGTGGGTTTTAGTTAGTAAAAGATTCTGACAAGTCCCCCCACTCTGCCCAGAGCGGAGGAAGTATTTGTGATGATATCCCATCCGAAAAAAATTACCCCACATGAGATGTCTTGCCTTTATTCCGTAACTAACACCTATTTAACTCGCCATCAATATCTGTCTAGCATTTTCTTTACTATGTTGGAGTCAGCTTCCAGTCTACCGGTTGAATATAAATACCAGTATTACACCGCATATCAAAACTAAAAAAACGTTAAAACATTTTTGAATCTCTCCATGTTTTTAAATGAGTATTTTCTTTTGTACTAACCTATTCATTTTCTACTTATGAGTAATGGGACCCAGGAGACAGACATAGGCAAAAAAAAGTGAGAAAGGTCAAGAAAAGACTCCCCCTTTTCTCACTTTCTTTTTGCCTATAAGAGGGAAGAAAACGGGAGATAAAAATTTTTTTTTTTCGATCTTCACGCGGGTTAAAGTTAGCGTTAGCCCAAAGTAACTATGCCACGCGGACAACGTCGCGGGCGGAAGCTAGTCAATTACAAATCCAGGTTTCCTCACGATGTTTTCCTTCACAGATGTCTGTGATGTCCAAGATAAACTTAGAAAGGACATATAAATTGAAAAAGTCACATTCATACTTGTCTGGATTTGAACCCACAATCTTACGCACGAGAGCCGAGGTCTTAACCTCTGGGCTATCACGACAGTGAAAGGTGATGATGTGTGTTAAATATTAAGCTCTTTAAAGTACCGTTGGAATATTAAGACATTCACTACCGTAAGAATGCTTTTATAACGGGTAACTAACCAATAACTTGTAACTGAATAGTCTGGCGTTGTCACATTAGCCTATTAATTTTATACAAAAAATATTTGAAACGTGGAGGTTCAAATATTTTTTGTACGGAAAAACGTGGAGGTTCCGAGTTTTAAAATTAAACAATATACTCAAGACGGTGCTCCTTTGGAGCTGTCAAAAATTAACCCTCTCAGTCTACAGTACGGCCAACGAGAAGCGATACGAAAGGTCATTAACCTAAAGAACAACTGTGGCGTTGACAATCTAATATTTAGCTCTTTCCATCTTGTGCCTTTGTGGTAATGTCTCGTTCTCCTGGCAAAAACATGACAACGTTAAGACGGGTTCGCCAACATTCGGGTGGCCATTTTAGATGGGGTTTTAGCATGGGTTTTGTTTACATTTGGTATCGCTTCTCGTTGGCCGTACTATACGCAGGAAAAACATATGGCTGTTTATGTCGCAAGTTTGTACGGAACCCTGCGATGCGTGAATGCGACTCGCAATTGGCCGGTTTTTTATTTTTGAGTTACAGAACCCTAAAAGGCTAAGTAGATGATAACTACACACAATATTTATTTTGAAAAGAAGATGCAAATAAATATTATTTTCAAAAAATACTCTATAATAGTATAAGTACGTCAATCAAAATGTACCTGTCAGTTCAATCTTAATAATGCAGACTGCGCTCTCTCAAATCGATACATTGAATCAATCGTTCAATCAATTATTTCATTCGATGATTGATTGTTTGACCCGTTGCGTTCGCGCTTCGATGGATTCGTCGGATTAAATGCTGAATTATAAATCTGACTCAATCGAATTGAACAAATTTAAACTTGAATTATTTATTGGTGATGGTGTAGCAAAAGTCCGCGGTATAAAAGTACGTAAATACAAAAATTATAAAATCAAAATATTTTTGGCGTTTTTTTTTGTGGTCCGAAACTATCAAATATCTTCCCTGGCATGTCAGACTTTTACTGACTAAAATCCATCCATGTTCCTTCTGTTGCCCTTCACGTTCCGGGGCCGCGGTATCTCTTTCGAACAACCCGCAACCCCGGCAGGCGGAGGTTCTGGCAAGCCCCTCTGCTTTGCTGACATCTCTTTGAGGCGCGAGTGAAACACGAACGCGCCGTCGACACGGCCTGTCGTGAATTTGTAGATAACCTTACTTAAACCTTTATTATACAGAGTGTGAACCACGTTCCTCGAACCATACGCAAGTACTGACGCTGTAATAACAACATTGTAAAACCAAATGCTTTTAAAAAAATGACCATGGAGTTTCTTGCCGGTTCTTCTCCATAGGAAATGACTAACCCGAACCGTGTACCTCTTCTTGACGTTTTTGAACGTGCCCATGTAGGTCTATGGGAAATATAAATATTTTGATTTTAATTTTGACGGGGTAAAGGCACAGAAATACATTAATAAATAAAGAATGATATTGATCAAAAAAAAAATACGAGCAAACAAACATTTCTTCTATGACTAACACACTGAGTTAATATTGATTTGTCAAATCCATTGTTATAAAAACAAACAGATTAAATCATCCCACGTAATGGCTTTGGAATCTTTCCGAACACAGAGATAATTAAGAGGATATTAATTTGTTTAACATTGATTTGAAGGCTCATTCATTTGATATTCTATTGCTTATATAAAATCAATCTAATTAACTTAGTTACATGGTTACTGCCCCGCTCCGGAGGGTAGTAGCTTGATGATATACAGCCTATGTTATTTAGTGATAATGTAGCTTTTTAATGGCAAAGGAATTTTTGAAATCGGTCAAAAGCGAGTCGAAAGTCGCGCACCGAGGGTTCCGTACAAATTTTCGACATAAACAGCCATATCTTTATCATAGACTTAGACTCTAAGTCTCTAAGTCTTAGAGGGTTGATTTTTTACTGGTCTTTTACCGGTAGATAATAAACCTCACCTCGATTATCTGATCGAAATATGGGGAAATGCTGCCAAAACTCACCTTAAAAAACTACAAACATCTCAAAATAAAATTATTAAAGTCCTTTTCAATTATGATTATTAAGCATCTTCTCAAAAGGTTTATAAGGAAACGAATCAAATGAATATCGATCAAATTTATAAATATAACACCTGCATACTTGTGCGAAAAATACTTAATAGAGACATACATACACAAATAACATTTACAAAAAGAATGCAAATTCAAAAGCGCATGACGAGGCAAGCTAACCACATCATTTTAAGAGCACCGAAGACAAACTACGTTCGAAAGACTGTTGTATATGAGGGGGCTGAAATTTATTACTCTTTACCTACAGTAATTAAGGAATTAAAATCACTTCCAACTTTCAAAAGACTACTCAAGCACCACCTGAACAATGTAAAATATTTTTTTCCATTCTTGTTTAAACCTAATTTTAGTTTATAACTATGCGAAACGTCGTTTATCTTAAGTATAATGTTTTTCCTCAAAAAAGTGAATAATTGTATTCTTTTTGAGCGAAATAAATTTCTTAAACCGTAGATCTTGAATGTATTATGTCACATCTTGTAGCTGTTCACACTCAAAACTCTTCGCGTCGATTTCCACATTCCTCTGCATCACATGCCATACAATTTTTCAGTCACCGGCACTACATTCAGACTTTCTCTTGTTTTCTACTAACTTTTACCGCGGCTTCGCTTCTGTATAAAGTAACACATGGTAATTTTTTCACATAACATTTTGCAACGATCTGTTTATTTAAAAGAGTGTCAAGCCATGTAGCATGTAGCTTAAAGGTTGTCTTGAAAATATCGCTTTTAGCGATAAGACCGCCCATTGTGTCACCCTATTTTTAAGTTGTAATACTGTTATTCTTGTTATTTGTATGGTGTACTTAATAAAGAATAGTCTATCTTCTATCTATCATGTAGCATGTTTCAAGCCCGATATCGGATTAGTAGTTTCTAAGAATTCTTCTCTCTACATCTTTCTCACATATTTGTATAATCTCAACATGAAAGATGTAAATACGATTTTGTTATAATATTGAAATTTAAAAGAGTGTCCATGGAGTTGCTTGCCCATTCTTCTCCATAGAGATCAACGCTTTGAATGGGCAAACTACAGTACTTTCACAAGTTAATTTGCCTTGTGACCAGGACTGTATAGATTCATTTTGTTTCTTGACATTCAAAAGTGCCTGTAATGGTCTAATTGAAATAAATGATTTGATTTGAATAACCCCTACTCATAAACTCACAAACTTCCTTTTTATAATATTCATATAGAATAGGTGTGTTATTGTATTTTATCATTTAATAAAGAAATAATAGTTACCCATACGTGCGCAATCGTTGTATGCAACTCCGAGGTCGACAACATTTTAATAAATTCTAATTTTAATATTATTATTTATTTCTGATTCGTTTTCTTTGTTTGAAGTATGTGCAGTGAATGTAAGTTTCCTTTATTGAATACATTAGTGTTTGCCGAAGTTAGTCTTCTCAGGGATGTTGCATATTGCTGTATCGGGTTCCAGTCAAAATACTGGTGTTTAGGTACATATGGTTAGATGCATCCAAATTCCAGTATTTTATATGAAACTGTAGAAGTACAATCCTTACTTATTACTTATTAATATTATAAAAGCGAAAGTGAGTTTGTTTGTTTGTTTGTTACCTCTTCACGCCCTTACGGCTGAACCGATTTTGATGAATTTTGGTACAGAGATAGTTGGGAACCAGGAGACGGACATAGGCTTTTTTGGAAAAAAGTGGGATGTAAGGGAGAAAGAGGGAAGAAAAGGGAAAACTTAGCGTTGTTATTACAAATCAATAAGGCGCAAGGGGAAATGTGTTACCCCAAATTTAACGCGGGCGAAGCTGCGGGCGAAAGCTAGTCACATATAACTCTTGAAATAATGTATTTTGCCGTTTGGGGTTGAAACACTAGGGCCATGGGGTCCGAGTGCCCATGTAGTATTTCGAGAAATCGCCAAGCGGTTGGTCGACTCTTCTCGTGACCAGAGGGCTGGCCTGTTTTTTTGCACAAAACATAAGCATTGCCATCCAACGCGGTAATGCTGCCAGCCTTCTGGGCACTTTACCTATTGTCGGCGATTCGGACGAATTTTTTGACGCCCTGTAATTTTCCATTTTTTACTTGTATATTATTTTTATTATTAGTTTGTGTCTATTTATAGGTTGTATATTTAGTAATTAATTTAATTATATGATGAATAAACAAAAAAAGGTTTTGGAAACAGCTGAAAATAAAATAACAACCGTCACAATCATTGCATTGTACGTTATCTTTAGAGAATATTTCCGGTCACAAATCTTCAGGGAATTCTTCACATTCCACCTTTATCTTGACACAGATATTGATTTCGAAACTTCTAGAAATGGGTCATGCTTATCTTTGAGGTTAGCTTACATTTTACTGATTGGATTGGAAGGAATATATAATTATTATACTAGCTTTTGCCCGCGGCTTCGCTCGCATTAACTTCGGGGTAACACAGTTTTCCCTTTCCTGATTTACAGGTACCTGCTAACTGTAGTTTTTGCCCTAGCGCTTTATTTATTGTAATAGCAATGCTAAGTTTCCCTTTTCTTCCCGTTTTCTCCCTCACATCTCAATCTTTTATTTTTTTTAATTAGCCTATGTTCGTCTCCAGGGTCCCAACTATCTCCGTACCAAAATTCATTACAATCGGTTTAGTCATTGAAGCGTGAAGACGTTACAAACAAATTCACTTTCGCTTTTATAATATTAGTATAGTAAGGATTATATTTTAGATACATGTTTAAAAAAAAACGTTGCCCCACACTAGGAATTTTTCCTGTATTGTGGGTGCGTTTACAAACATTTAAAGTCACATACACAAACAACCCGGAGATAAAGGTGGAATAGGGCATGAGGATCGGGGATCTTTATTCATTTTGCGTATGGGAAATCATCAAATAACTTCCCCCCACTCTGGGCGGAGGGGGGAATGTCAGACTTTCATTGACTAAACCCCACCCATGTTCCTTTTTAGATAGATAGATAGATAGAATATTCTTTATTATGTACACCATACATACATACATATACATACTTTTTCTGCTCTTTATGTTCCGGGGCCGCGGTATCTCTTTCAAACAACCCGCAACCCCGGGTCCTAGTACCCCTAAAGCACCATTAAATATTCACTCAATGTACGAATAACATTGCACACTAAAGTGCGCGTGCCACATCGGGTGCGCCCGCGCCGGTCGTTGACAGCGCGTGCACATGGCGACATTGGCGGCGGGCGTGCCGCTCGACTTTTTATTTAGCAACTTGCGATAAAGTAGGTAAGTTAGGTAATATAATAGGTAGCTCAATGTGGCCTAAGTAAAAAATGTTGAAGTTACTAAAGTTACCTTAGCGATTAGTATTATTCGTATTACGATGGAAAAAAGGAGAGCGAGCAAACAATATCGTGATTAAAAATTAAAAAAAAAACTGGTCGTTCCATAAAATTATTTTTTCTATATTGAAAAACGTCGTGAACAATTAATTTATCACTGCAGTTCCTGGCTCCATTACACCCGCAACTTCGGCTAGGTGTTAATTTCACCTTGGTTGCAATTATGAAGTTTAACCACTTGTATCAAATGTACTATTTTAACGTTTCCTCCTTCGTTATCACTGACACAAAATCGCCTTGTGTGTGGCTTTTTAAACTGACATGTTTATTACCTATACCTATCATTGTTTAAACACTCACCTAAAGAAACTTTAGTTTATAAGTTATCATGGCGTTTGCAACAGTATTGAACATCGAAAACTCACAATAAATAATGAACATGGTAAAAAAAAGACCAAAATTGTAACGACACTTTTGGCTATAGCTGTAAGCCGTGCGGCTTGCGTGTGTTTCTGTCTATCTCTCTCTCTGTCTTTCATAAAAAGAAAGCCAGTTATTTTCGTTTCGTCTTTCTATTTCACATTGAACAGTGTGGTGTCGCGATGATTATTTTTGTTGAGTGTGTACAGGTTTTTTGTACATAATAAATAATAACTTCGTTCCATCCGGGTGTCCCTTGACAGCTCTCAATTTTTTTTTTATTAAGTAAAAAGTATGCAATGCTTATCCCATTCAAGTGAGGCCAACCATTCGCAGTTAGGGTTCAGTATACTCCACAGATCATATAAAAACTGCACAATACAAGCAAATTAGTACATATTCAACGCAACACAACGGACTAACATTCAAAATAGTGCTAGAAAAAATGACAGCAACGTTTTTACAAGTACCTACTTGTACAGACGCCTGCACATCAAGCTACTACAATCTGTCAGATTTCTTTGATAGATTTTCGACTTTATTTCTAAAGTATTAGGTTCAAGGTTCATTGGGAAATTGACAGTTTCGGGTAGCTTGACATAAAGGCGTCTGTACATACAACATTCTTAAATGTGCGTTGTCCAGATCTTAAGAAGGTAATGACTGGACGCTTTTTTCAATCATTAGATTATGTTTTTTTGTGCGAATTTGTTAGTGGTTGTATTCAGCGTTTTAAAAGGAGGATGGAATTTGAAAATGTGTTTGTGTTTTGATTCTTTGGCTAAGGTTAATGTACTGGCCATGTGTAGTACCAAACAGAGTTTTTTTTTCCTTTTTTTGCATTAGAATCCAAATAAGTTAATAATGTGAATTGAGATTCGTAAAATGGACAGTGACAATTCACAATATTAACTACTTATTATTTATTATATTGATTGTGCCTTAAAACATAGATAATAAACGTAAATAATTAAGATATGAATATTAAGTTAATTTGTCATAAAAAAAAAATTAAAAAAACTTTTTAACAATTAACGTACTTAATTCATATTATTATCCTATTATGATTCTGCTGAAGTGTTTATTTTAGACCCCCAGGGTTACCATGACATCTTATAGCAGTACTCATTCCTGTGTGAGAAAGAGATGGTGCTAGACACCCTGTACAGCTTCTGTCTCTTTCCCTCAGTGGAATAAGTTCTGTTTTAAGACGTCATGGTAGAATAGCAGAACGCCATATCCAACATGAATAACGAATCCATGTAAAGGTAAACTATAAATAATATAAACAACCTCTACACCTAGAATGCAGCCATTAACACATACAACTTAAGGTCTAACTAGGTACTAGCCCGCGGCACTAAGTCCTAAGCCCCGTTAGCTTTCCTGTCCTAGGCTTAGTACTTTATACCTAGATACCTAGCATGCCTAGGTATGGCTAGTACCGGCCAACTGACTGTAATGTTAACGCCTATTTCCGTAATGGGATAGAAGGGATTTTAAAAAGATGAAGACAATTTTTTGAAGTTCAATGGGTTTATGTTGGTTTTATATACCAATTTATTGTTAACTAGCTTTTGCCCGCGGCTTCGCTCGCGTTAATTTCGGGGTAACACAGTTCCCCTTGCGCCTTATTGGTTTGTAATAGCAACGCTAAGTTTTCTCTTTTCTTCCCTCTTCCTCCCTCACGTCACACTTTTAAAAAAAATGCCTATGTCTGTCTCCTGGTTCTTAACTATCTCTGTACCAAAATTCATCAAAATCGGTTTAGCCGTTAAAGCGTGAAGAGGTAACAAACAAACAAACAAACTCACTTTCGCTTTTATAATATTAGTAAGGATTTTCATTTATAAAGATACTTAATGAGGGTGAACTAACTAAATACATTATAATTATTAAATAAGGTAAAATAATTAAACTAGCAAACAAAGGGCATAAAAATTCCGTCCTCAACGCTGTCAGCTGGTTTTATACCCAGTTTAGCCATGTAGGCGTGATGATGTAACAAACAAACTCACTTTTGCTATTATAATTATGTACTAGTAAGGATAAATAAATAATACTAAAAATTAGCAGTAGAAATTTATGAACTTTTGATGTCTTGGCCTTGTTTTGTTGTGGATTAAGCCAAAATTTACAGTTCTATACCTATGTTATTACGATTTTTTTCTTGTACACCTACAATGGCAGTATAAACTAAAATCGTGCCTTAGCAAAAGAAAAATTCTTACAAGGAAGTACCTATTTAAAGAGTTTAAACCTTGAATTAGCTTCGGTTTTATCGTGCAAGTTTACGTAAAATAATAAAATTCTAGTTACGTGCGTGCAACCAATGAATTGACACATTTTTTTTAAATTTAATTGAAAGTTAGTGGTCAAGGAATTTATTGATAACTAGCTTTAGCCCGCGGCTTCGCTCGCGTTAAAATCGGGGTAACATAGTTCTCCTTTCCTGATTTGCATGTACCTGCTGCCTGTAGTTTTTGCCGTTGCGCCTTATTGATTGTAATAGAAAAGCTAAGTTTTCCCTATTCTTCCCTCTTTCTCCCTCATTTCGCACGTTTTAAAAAAATAGCCTATGTCCGTCTCCAGGGTCCCAACTATTTCTATACCCGCTCTTATAATATTAATAAGGATAGCATCGGTTTCCAAAAGTATCAATTTGTTTTGCTGATTACGTGTTAATTCAATGTTAAGTTTTGCAATAATTTAGTGAAAAGTTATGCTGTATTTCTTAGGAGTCTGGTATTCTTTATTTTGAAAGGCAATATTGACCGTGAACTAAGGTACGAAGTAATAACTTTCATTGATAATAATATCATAATGATTAATACTTTGATAATTATCGTGATAATAATTTTTGGCCATTTTGTCACGTGTATCCGAACGAGGTTTGTCGCTTTCGCGCGTATCCAAATTAAATGTCGACTTTATAAAACAACGGTACGGTTGACACAATTACTTTTAAAATAATCTCAATCAGTTTTGTTTTAGTATACATTTGATTACTTTAAATTATAAATCATCTTTATTTACACAGTTTTTAGTAAGAAATGTATCGTATTGTAACTCAAAAAAATACAAGAATTTAAGAGATCAAAACACATTAATCTTCTTGATAAATTCGAACCCAAATGCACAAATTTATGAGTCAGTTATTGAAAAAAATATATATATATATCTTGGGACAACTCACACACGGCTATCTGATCCCAAGCTAAGCAGAGCTTGTGTTATGGTAACCAGACAACTGATATACATACTTATATAATTTATAAATACATACATATTATAGATAAATCACACCCAGACACAGAACAAACAATCATGCTCATTACACAAAGTTTGTCCTGGGTGGGAATCGAACCCACGACCTCCGGCTCAGCAGTCAGGGCCACTAACCACTAGACCAACAGGCCCGTCAAAATTAAAATACGTATTATCCTTTTTTTACAAGCAGATAAAATCTTTCATTAGTTACCGACAAAATATTTTCATGACCGATAAGAGAACTGCAATAAATACCTGCCATATACTCTACTTTCTCAACAAAAATACCTGTTATCAATATCGCCTAAAACAGATACCGTGACACGATTACCCATAAATGTTTTAGTGACGAACAAAAACGACCAAATGAACTAAAACTTTCGCTCCCTCCACCACTTAAATTTTTCCACGTTATTCGCAATACATGGCTGGTTTTGCAAAGCACTCTATCTATATGTACGCTTCCGAAGAAGCATTGGATAGGTAACGTAGTGTTTTCGCCGTGTGATAGTCGCTTCATCGCTTAGTAGGGGTGTGCTTTCACAGATTTTTGTCAGTATGTCAGTTTTGGCCGTTATTTAGGTACTAACTGGCGCCCGCGGCTTTGTGTTATCGCAAAAAAGTTTTCTATGAGTTATTCCAGACTATAATCTATCTCTGTGCCAAATTTCATCAAGAGCCGTTCCATCAGCCGTTTTGACGCGAAAGAGTAACAAACATCCATACATCCCTCCGTCCTCCCAAAACTTTGGCATTTATAATATTAGTAGGATAAAGCTCTAATACCCAAAATACTGCTGTTGCTCAAAAAGCCGCTAATCTGAAGTGGAACTGGGCTGGCGACATCTGCCGCGTAGGTACCCAACGCGCTGTGGGCCAACATAGCCACTTTTTGGAGCCCTCACACAGCCAGAAGGCGTTGAAGGCAGACCTCGTAGAAGATGACGGGAATAGCTGAATTAAACCAACAAACAGAGATACATATTGGCCCTGGATCGTACTATAATAACTTTGGTAAATTCGTTAATAAAGTAGCATAAAACACTTTAATACTATATTTTAGTTCATCATTTTTCCCATAGGTACATGTCATAATACAATTCCAAAGCAATTCTATTCTATTTAACATGGCAATAGAAAAAACATGGGAGCGTTTTAGTCAGTACAAGTCTGACTCTCTCCGCACTGCCCAGAGCGGGGGAAGTTATTTGATGATTTCCCATCCGCAAAAAAAGGAAAAGTATATTATAAAATAACTAGCTGTGCCCAACGGTTTCACCCGCTGCTTACTTAGGGTTATGAAAAATAGATGTTAGCCGATTCTCAGACCTACCCAATATGTACCCAAAATTTCATAAGAATCGGTCGAGCCGTTTCGGAGGATTACGGTAACTAACACTGTGACACGGAAATTTCATATATTAGATTTAACGCCCATTTTTTTGTCTCCTTTACAAATCAGAAATATCAAACTTTCCAGAAAGCTGTTATTTCTCGGTCTCCGACACCTTAGTATGATACCCTGAAGGGATACTCGCGTTAACGAAATAATTATATACCGAACTAAAGACTACGTGTGAAGATCAATGGTCTATGGTCAGGGCATTGACCTTTGTCCATGGACAGCTTTTTAGCGCCGTAGGCCGTAGTGATGTGCAATTAGGGGCTCTGACGATTACGATAAGAAGATTATACGGTTGTAATCGACTAAAAGTTTTGATTAAAGAGATTAGTTATTTTAGGGGTACTCGTAGTAGTCTATTTTTGTTAAGGTTAAACTTGATTAGAGTTCAAAATCTTGCTCTATATAAAATATCTTAAAACCGCTATGGATTATGGTAAAATATGTATTGGAAACTTTTTAGAAATTAGTAAGTATTGCTATTCGTGTAGGCGTCTGATAAATAATGTAGCTTAGTCTTTTAAACTTTTTTTCTTATTTCTTATTGTTCGCTGTTATTTTTTATGTTCAGTTTAAAAGCATTGATACAATCCACAAAGGTTTCTGTATTTTTTATTGTCGTCTATTTTAAGCCCATCTTCGTGGTTGCGGGTACCGGGTGGTCGACCCTCGACCACAAGAAAACGTGGACAAAATGATTCATAGTTTATTTATAATGAAAATAGCTATAAAATGTTTTGCACCATTTGTTACTACGATTATCTCGTACTTGAATAAAACTTGTGCCTAGTTGTTTACTTCGAAATTTCCCATAAATTATTCTAAATGGAATGTTAATGAAATAGTCAATTTGTCAATCTAACAATTACTAATGTACTCGATTAACCTAAATCGACTAATAATCCCATCCCTAGTACCTTCAAGATGCATGGCAATAGTAATTACGAAATGCCAATTCGTACAAATAATTCATAGAGAAGGCATAAAAAATTGATCTTCACGTTTCCACAAGGTGGATTGGAGATTGCAGACACAACATCCGATAAAAGTATCAAGGCTGATGACGATGATGCAGGGCTTTATACACAGCTTCTCTTTTAAAAGTCCTATTTAAAAAAAGAACACAACATGGCTTTTTGTTTTCATACCCAAAGACATGTGCGCAGGGGGGGGGGGATCATCAAACTACTTCCTTCGCTCTGGCCTTTGTCAGGCTTTTACTGATTAAAACCTATACTATGTTCGTTCTTTTGCCCTTTATCATTATGTTTTCGAGTTTGTTGGCCCATTGCCCCGTTCCAATAAACAAAAACGACTCATTCCGTAAGCAAAACGAGTAATGCATCGCAAACCTCACAATATGGTTTTTCTGTAATTACCTTTACAACGTCCTAAGTTTGTTTGTAAGTTTATATGCTAATAGTTCCTTATCTCCGGTCGTCGACCTCGCGATAAGGCTGCCGCTTAACTGCCGCGGTGTTCTGCTGTCGAAGTAAATTGAATTTTTAATCGAAACAGATAAGGATTAGAGTTAAAAGTGTTATTATGTTTTGTTAATCTATCCTTTTTAGGTGTTTTGTGCCTTAAGGGTAAAATGGGCCCCTATTATGTACTTAGACTCCTCTGTCCGTTTGTCCGTCCGTCTGTCACCAGGTGTTACCTCATAAACCATGATAGTTAGACAGTAGATATTTTCATAGATTTTGATGTACTTATTTCTGTTGCCGCTAAACTAAGTAGGTAAATGAATAAAATAAATATTTAAGGAGCTCGCCGTGTCGACTGCGCGTTAGTGTTTCATCAAAGAGATGTCAGCAAAGTAGAGGGGCCTGCCAGGGCCTCCGCCTGCCGGGTTTGCGGGTTGTTTAAAAGAGATACCACGGCCCCGGTTTTAGTCGAAGATAGACGGAGAAGAGAGCGGGGGAAGTTATGAAGTCCTAACAGCAAAAGTGACAGACGGACAACAGATTGATCCTTCAACTCAACAAAGAGTTCTGTAACCCTAAAACCTAGCACTTAACACAGTCGAGCAATTTCCGAGATAATCACAAACAAACAGTAAACACAGGTACTTTGTAAATAGTAGGTAATAAAATAAATAAAACGTGCAAGTTAAACATAAATGAGTTACAAAAGTATTTACCATAAAATTATTTACAGACGGTTAAACATTATTACTGTACGTACTCATAATTATTTTAAATAAGTATTGTGTCATAAACAAACAAATAAACTAATTATTTTATTTTGTTTTTGTTTCAGATCACCGAAGACATACATACTACATTGTAAGGTAAATATTATCAAAATTTTTGATTAAGTAGAAAAATATTTGTATCATAACTTTTTTATTAAAAAAAATTGTTTTTTTTTTCCTTTTTTAAACATATCCCCCCACACTAGATAGACGTTTTTACATGCTTTGTTATAATTTTATTTATAAAGTATTTTTAAAGTTAATATTAAGTAAGTTTGTACTGTGTAACTATTATGGCTTCTCACTTTTTTTTATAATTTCAAGAAAAAAAAATAACAAAAAATAGTATTATCTTCTTCTTTTCGTTTTTTTTTTTTTTTGTATTGAAGAAAGGCTCGTTCTGTGCAATTTAAAGATTCTAAAATCGAAGAAAAAAAAACCCACTCGCCAATAAAGCAAAAAGCTCTTAAAACGAAAGCTCCGCCAAGTGACGTCATGCTTCCGACTCCGGAAGTTACGCCATGACAGTTGTCTATTGAATATGCGCTATTAGATTATGTAATACCTGTAATAACTATATTTGAGTTATTAACAATAGACAGTTCTTTTCCTATGGTGTTCGTGATTTGTTTAATAAGTTATTGCGGTCGCCATTTTTTTGGTGACGCCAGTTTTTTTTGGAATAATAAGCAAAATCTTCCTGTTGTTTAGTCATAAGTTCCTTCCGGTATTTGCTTTATGAATGAACTGTCGATCACTATTCCGTGATTAAAAGTCCTGTAAAGACCTAAAAAATAATTCACGTTAATTTGTTTTTTTTTTCTACAAATTCGTGAGTTCTTTATGATTTTTCAATCTAGTCTTGATACTTGAACACTCAAACATAAATGCTTCGAGTGTCTGTCCTTATAGCTTACTAATTGAGGAACGCGGCATCACCCGTATGGTGTTTATTAATTGTATCACGGGATCGCTCTAACGGAATAAAAAAAAACTGAAAGATAATCCGGTGTAATCCTGGTAATAAAGTAAGTATGTATGTGTGTTTCCAAATTTCATCCAAAGTCGCTCAACAGTTTCAGTCGTTCGTGAAAGAGTAGAAAACATCCAGTGATAACATGTACAGACGCCTGCACATCAAGTTATTACACTCTATCAGATTTCTTTGATAGATTTTCGACTTTATTTCTAAAGTATTAGGTTCAAGGTTCAATAGGAAAAATTTACAGTTTCGGGTAGCTTAACCTGCTAGCGTCTGTACATCCCCAAAACTTTTCGCGTTTATATATTTATTTTAAAAAAAGACGTAGTCCTGTATCGTGGGTGCGTTTACAAACATTTAAACTCACATACACAAACAACCAGATCCGAAACAACGATTTGTAGGCCATGCAAATATTTGTTCCGTGCGAGAGACGACCCAGCGGCACGCAGAGCAGCAGTCAATTGCTCAATCACTCTCGCACTCGGTTACATCCAGTAAGACTGAAAACCGATCCTAATAAATTTGAGAAAAGGCTAGTTGTGCACGCGGCACCGCTCACGTGGCCGTGAAAAATGCAAAAAAAGTTAACCTCAATCATCACAATTCAACTGATAGCCAAAAAGAACAACTATTTGAACACGATACAAAATCTAAAAATAAAAACACGCTCGTTATAAGACCCTTATAAGGACCACATCACTCAGAGTTTTTTTTGGAGTTTATTGGAGTTTACTCCTTAAGAATCGATTTTCACATATAAGGCGCCCGGTATGAGAAAAATCTGAGGGGTAAAACCTACTAAAGTAACGAAAATGTGTCACGTTTTTGGTGCTCACCTCTAGTGCGCAACTTTCTAATTTGGCTGTGAGTGTATTAAGACGTACATATGGTATATGTATAGGCGACTATACCTATATACTATATGTTATTGGGCTTGTTTGTTTCTATCAGTGTCGATGTATTTATATTGCTATTTATTTTTCATTAATTTGTGAATTTACCCTTTCATGTGATATTAATCTTTTTTCAGTTGAATAAACTCTTTTTAGGTATGGTTAGATACTCGTACTTAAGGAGTCAACTCCAGTCATGCGTCGGAGCTGACACACACACTTTTTTTTTTTGAAACGCGTCGATAATGACGTATACCTAATGATAATGACCATAGACACAACTCATCAGAATGTATAATAGCAAACTCATTAACCTGCTTACCCCAATACAGTTTAACTAGGAACTTAAAATCCAAAGCTTTTACCCAACAATACTTAGGAAGTGAAATATTGTCTATAGTAAGGAAACTGTTACGAAACGGTAAGATTATGTTTACAACTTCAGATGAAGAGATTGGCGCGAGAATTGAGAGGAACATTTTGATTGGACCGCGATATCGTTTGGCCATGCCATGATAGACAAACTATCCTTACTAATATTTGTTTGTGCTTTAATGGCTAAACCGATGTTGATGAATTTTAGTGCAGATATAGTTGGGAACCAGG
This sequence comes from Ochropleura leucogaster, assembly GCA_958449745.1. NCBI lineage: Eukaryota > Metazoa > Arthropoda > Insecta > Lepidoptera > Noctuidae > Ochropleura > Ochropleura leucogaster. Next base: position 1,915,193 of record OY288220.1, on the reverse strand, counting down.
AGATGGACAAAAAATTATATTGTTATCAGACTTTCGGGACCTGTAACGACTGTCTAAGAAAGATCTACAAATGACAGCCGCGACCAATAGCTTAACATGCTTTCCGAAGCATCAAAGAAACTCGGTATGTAATGATGGTCACTCATCCACAGACCGACCTTGGCAAGCGCAACTTAACCTTGACAATCAACCCGTGCGGCTGTTATTATAAAGCCACGAGCTCTTCTCTTGTCTTAAATACATTAACTCTTAAAGATTATTGACACAGTAAAATACCAATATTATACTGGTTGGGGTTAGTCTTAAAACTCACCACGGGGGGTTTAAATACCGATATTATACCGGGTGGGTGTAGTCTTAAAACTCACCGCGGGGGGCTTAAAATACCGATATCATACCAGGTGGGGGTGGTCTTAAAACTCACCACGAGGGGGTTAAAATACTAATATCATACCAGGTGTGGGTGGTCTTAAAACTCACCACGGGGGGTTTAAATACCGATATTATACTGGGTGGGGGTAGGCTTAAAACTCACTACGGGGGGGTTAAAATGCCAAAAAGACATCGCCTGATTAATGGACGGCCCCTAAGATTAAAATTAACATAAATATCTGTTCAATCTTGTACAAATATAAAAAAGTAGTATCATTATCCACTTAAACACTCAAATCACTCAACCATGAATGAACAAAATAGAATAACTTAGCAGAAATTTACAAGTTTCGTCTAAGAATGTGCGGGAAAAACTTCAGTAGTTTGCGCATGTTCGATTTAATTGATCGAGCACAGTTTCCTACTTTCATTTACTACTAAATGTATGAAAAACGAATGCGCAGGCGCCTTGTGTTGTAAAATTAAGTAGCGGTGGGTTAAGTTGAAAATAAAAAGGGTAAAACACGAATATTTTGACTCTATTAATGTAGAAGTTAGTTTCTTCAAGTTATTTTAATTATATTTTTGTTTAACATAATTGAATAAGGTTGAAAGTTATTAATCTAGATTACAATCATGTATATTGCACAAACCTGATGTATCTTATTGTCATTTGTAGATCTTTGACAGTCGTTACAGGTAGTCAGTGTTCCGAAAGTCTGACAACCGGTCTTACCAAGGGGTATCGCATTACCCAACATAACTGGGTTGTGGAGGTCAGATAGGCAGTCGCTCCATGTAAAATACTGATAGTCAGCTGCATCCGGTTAGACTAGAAGCCGACCCTAACATAGTTGGAAAAAGGCTAGACAGATGCTGATGATACTGCTCAAACCGCTATGGTTTGGACGGAGAATGGGGAGGCCTTTGTCCAGTTTGGGACAAAAAGTAGGTTATTAATAAAAAAATATTGAATCAAACCAGTAACCCGGTTCTAATTCAAAAGCTCATTCTTTCACATTATAAACAAAAACCAATCATAAAAGAAAACAATTCCGACTTAGATTACTGCGTACTTTTATACTGTGGCATTATCTAGTTTTTTTTTTTCATTTACATCGTAATGCATAGGTACATCGTTTTATTGTATTTCTGATTGAGTTTTATTGTTAAATGAAGTTGTATGATTATTTAAATGAGTTTCTTTGTATGAGGACTATCACTTTCTTGTATGGAGGATTGAAGGCGCTTTCGTGAGGAAAGTTTTAGGTAAGGGGTTATGGCTCGTAAAATACTGTTAAAATGCCCTTAAAACCCATGAATGTTTTCGAATGAAGTTAAATTTATTTGATAGAAAAACATTTCAGCAAATGAACACGTCCATCGTTCTTCCAAAATTTAACTATAATTTACTAGTCTGGTAACTTATTTCTTTTGTTGACCGTATGTACAGACGCCAGCAGGTCAAGCTACCCGAAACTGTCAATTTTACCTAATGGATCTTGAACCTAATACTTTAGAAATAAGGTCGAAAATCTATCAAAGAAATATGACAGATTGTAGTAGCTTGATGTGCAGCGTTTGTACCTATATATGTTAGGGTTACGGGTTCTTCGAAAGAGATACCGTGGCTCCGGAATATAAAGGGTAAAAGACGTAACATGGATCTATTGTAGTCAGTATATGTCTGACACTAGATTCCGCTCCGTCCGGAGCGGGAAGTCTTTTATTAATATCTCAAACCGGCTGTTTCGTACCATCTTACGGCATAAACAGCTATATCTTATGACTGCGTAGACTTAGAAGGTTGATTTAACAGTTCCAAGGAGCCACAGACTTATGTATATGGTTTTAACCCTTAAAGCCCCAGCGGCACAAAAACGTGCCAGTAAACAAGTATTACCGTTGAGCCCCGCTGGCACAAATTTGTGCCACCAAACTCAGACCAATTTAATACTGTATTTGTAGTAAAGATAAGTCTTAAAATAAGATTACGCTTACAATAAGAGCCCGCCCGGCGGTGCTTGACGTAAATAATGATTTCCGATATAAGGGCCTATGCACACCACGTTTTTTAAACGCGCCGTCGACGCGCGTTTGTAGCGATACATACGCGATACGCACGCAAGTCAGACGCAGCCTGTAGACCTTTGCACACCTGTATAAATACAGACGCGCGTGTGTAGCGATACAGACGCGCGTGTGTAGCGATACAGACGCGATGCAAACGCGCGTGTGTAGCGATACAGACGCGATGCAAATGACGAATAATCCGGCAATCGTAAATTCCACAATATTGGCCGGTTTTGAATTTCAGTTATGAAGTTTTCTGTGTCGAAAGGCTCCATTTTTTTGTTCCAAAGACGTGCGGTGCACCAAATCGCTCGATTGCTACTAGCGTAGATTCACACTTCCCTTTCCCTCGTTGCGTTTGTATCGATACAGACGCGCCGGTGCCGCGCGTTTGTATCGATACAAACGACAACAAACTGCTCTGCAGGATAAAAACGCGCCGGCGACGCGCGTTCCCAAAACGCGCGTCGACGGCGCGTTTAAAAAACGTGGTGTGCATAGGGCCTAAAACGTCTTGAGAGACAGACAGAAGGACATCAAAGTAATCGTATCAGGGTTCCGTTTTATTTCTTTTTAGGTACAGAATCCTAAAAAGAAAAAGGGTACGTGTAAACGTAAAGTGAAGTTATACACTAAAGTATACCTGTCTACCGACGAAGTTTAATAACCTATTGTTATTCGTTAGTCACGGTGTGGGTACGATTCCTAATGTTTTTGCTCGCCAGTGTATTCGTACGTGACTTCGAATAGGAATGGCTTGTTTTGGTAGGATTATACAAATGCGAGCCTCGACAGGTTTCGGATTTAGTAAATGTTTTAAATATTTTTCGTAATATTAAGTCGAGGAAGGGGGGCAAGTGGCGAGCGAGCCAAAAAACACGCCATGCAATGTGTTTATGTATAGCACGGCCAACGAGAAGCGATACCAAATGTAAACAAAACCCATGCTAAAACCCCATCTAAAATGGCCGCCCGAATGTTGGCGAACCCGTCTTAACGTTGTCATGTTTTAGCCGAGAGAACGAGACATTACGACAAAGGCACAAGATGGAAATAGCTAAATATTAGATTGTCAACGCCACAGTTGTTCTTTAGGTTAATGAGCTTTCGTATCGCTTCTCGTTGGCCGTACTATAGATTTATATTTTTTATTAAAATTTTATTTGTTCTAGTGTCACGTTAGATCATTGGGTGTTTTTTTTAAATCTTAATACTGTTTAATTATTTTTTTGTTCATGTAAGTATTTAAACTATATATGTATGCTGTTTTGACCCCCGTCTTTGCCGTCGGACAGTAAAAAAAAAACACTCAAAAGAATGAGTTCAAGTTTCTACCACGTTTGATGTTTTTTCTACTACAGGTATATCTAATATATAAAATTCTCGTGTCACAATTTCCGTTCCCATACTCCTCCAAAACGGCTGGACCGATTTGAACGAAATTTTGTGTGCATATCGGGTAGGTCTGAGAATAAGCTAACACCTATTTTTCATGCCCCTAACTGAGCAGCGGGTGAAACCGCTGGGCATAGCTAGTATTATATATAAATATAAATGCGAATGTTTGTGTGGATGGATGGATGTATGGATGTTTGTTACTCTTTCACTTTAAAACAGCTGAACGCATTTTGATAAAAATTGGCACAGAGGTAGATTATAGTCTGGAATATATGGGATACTTTTCTTTTCGATATCACGCGGGTGAAGCCGCGGGCGCTAGTATCTAAATAATCGATGGATTGTAGGTAAACTTTTTGCCCCCATTTCTAACAAAAGGGGTAACGTATTGCCCCGGGGTAAGAGTTATGGCGCAATCTCCACAGACTATAGAAATATCAAAACGAAATAAATAAAATACTCTTTTGTGCGTGCGACCATTTCGTGCCGGGTTGACGAAATATTACGTGTCTATTAAACGCTTATGATTTTGTCATCTAGATCTTAAAGTTTTTTTTTATTGTTGAACTAGCTTTCGCCCGCGGCTTCGCTCGCGTTAAATTCGGTAGCGCCTTATTCATTTGTAATGGCAACGCTAAGTTTTCCCGTTTCTTCCCTCTTTCTCCGTCACATCCCACTTTTTTCAAAAAATATTAGCCTATGTCCTTCTCCTGGTTCCCAACTATCCCTGTACCAAAATTCATCGAAATCGGTTAAGCCATTAAAGCGTGAAGAGGTAACAAACAAACTCACTTTCGCTTTTATAATATTAGTAAGGAAGTAAGGATAGTAAGGATTGTGGCGTTTGAATTGTAATCGTTGACTGACTCTCTAACAGCGATATTTTTAGGGTTTCGTACCCCAAAATGAAAATAAGAATCCCTTATTGGATCACTTTGTTGTCCGTCTGTCCGTCAAAACCCCGTTACTCGGGAACGCGTCAAGTTATCAAGATGAAATTCAATCCATATACTCAAGTTTATGGTCTTTTGGAGTTGTGAAAATATCAACTAATCTACGTAGCCAAAAGATAGGTATCTATACTAATATTATAAAGCTGAAGAGTTTGTTTGTTTGTTTGAACGCGCTAATCTCAGGGACTACTGGTTGGAATTGGAAAATTATTTTAGTGTTGGATAGTACATTTCTTGAGGAAGGCTATAGGCTATATAATATCACGCTACGACCTACAGGCGCTGAGCAGCGTGGGTGAAACCGCGGGGAACAGCTAGTGTTAAGTAAGTAGTAAGTTTTTACAGAACATTCGGTGTTCGAGTCTGACTCGCTTTTGGCCGGTTTTTTAAATCATTACTGAAAAAATACTGTGACCATCATTATCATCTGCATAGCCTTTTCCCAACTATGTTGGGTTCGGCTTCCAGTCTCACCCAATGCAGCTGGATATCAGTATTTTACATGGAGCGACTACCTGACATCCACAACCCAGTTAGTACTAGGTAATACGATTGGTAAGACTGATTGTCAGACTTTCGGAACACTGACTACTTGTAACGACTGTCAAAGATCTACAAATGACAGCCGGGACCAACGGCTTATCGATGAAACTCGGTATGTAACGGGTGGTAACCCATCCACAGACCAACCTTGGCAAGCGTGGCTTAACCTAAAGATCGACCTGAGTGGCTGCTATTATTGAAAAAATACTGCTACCATACACCAATTAATGCGTTTGACAGAAAATTTAAATTTAACCTTGGTATTTCTGAAATCGTTTTAAAAAAAGATACATAATAGTTTGAAATACCGTTCAGCGTTTAATTTATTTAGTTATTTATGTAGGGCGTCATTCTACTAAACAATAAATATTCGGCAATTTCACATTATGTTATAAACACAAGGAGATGTTCCAAAAACGCCTTTTTGACAAATCACCGCAAAACACATTATTAAAATAAAATTACACCATTTAAAAAAGATAAACAGCCAAGCAATAACAGCACTAATTGCCAAACAATTAAGTATAAAGTTGACCGTCATATTACATCACCGGTACCAGTAACTGTAGAGCTAACGGCTCGCGCGTGGCAATTTTAACATTATTAGTTGACGCGTTAAGGTACGCTCACACGATACTGGAATCACCGTTTGAAGATGCGTTGGTGATGTTACAAATATATGACAATAAATATACAGTCGACCAAACTTTCATTGGTGCTTGGCCGCTATTAACACTTATCAAATTGATTTTCGTTGGTCCTTTCTTTGTTAAATTTTTATTGGCTGAAAAATGGTGATCATTGAGAGAGCCTGAGATTTATTTTAACAAATATTAATATAATAAAAAAAGCTCACATAGTTTTCACAAAAGGAGCGGTCAACAGAAGGCCACCGGTTACCACGCTGCATCTTCAGATCTTTCTACCCTTTTGTTGTCAAAGTGTCCCTAAATTCTTCAATAATCTTCTCGCAGAGTACGGGACCTGCCTCCAATAATGAAATTAATAAGCCAACTTTTATATCATTAGCCATCTTACAGCTAATCATCAATTGGCAAGCGGGTACGGAGATCGCGGCATCGCGGTGGGGCATAACGTGCCGTGGTGATGTGTCTAACTTACGGTGATTCCAGTACCGTGTGAAGCCATCTTTAAACTTTAGTTACGTTTAACCGTTGACACAGTTGAGTTACACGCTCGTGTCGGAAAGAAAGAAAAAGGAGTTACACATAGTTATATCTGTCGGGTAATTGTAGGGATGTAAACGGTACTGACATTTAGTGCGGCCATGTTGGTAATTGTTTTTTGTACTGATGTATTGTTGGAAGGTTTGTTGTTTAAAGGAACTTTTACCAATAAAAGTAGCCTGTGTATCCGATATTTCTGCAATCTCAGCATATCACTTCCATATTGACATTTGACGGACCTGTTGGTCTAGTGGTTAGTGGCCCTGACTGCTGAGCCGGAGGTCGTGGGTTCAATTTCCACCCAGGACAAACTTTGTGTGATGAGCATGATTGTTTGTTGTGTCTGGGTCTGATTTATCTATAACTAGCTTTCGCCCGCGGCTTCGCCCGCGTTAAATTTGGGGTAATACAGTTCCCCTTGCGCCTCATTGATTTGTAATAGCAACGCTAAGTTTTCCCTTTTCTTCCCTCTTTATCCCGCACATGCCACTTTAAAAAAAAATAGCCTATGTCCGTCTCCTGGTTCCCAACTATCTCTGTACCAAAATCGGTTTAGCCATTAAAGCGTGAAGAGGTAACAAACAAATAAACAAACTTACTTTCGCTTTTATAATATTAGTAAGGATATGTATGTATGTAAATTGTAGTTGTCTGGTTACCATAACACAAGCTCTGCTTAGCTTGGGATCAGATAGCCGTGTGTGAGTTGTCCCAAGACATTTATATTTATTATTTATTTATATAGCGACTTTTGGGTTCCGGTTTCCACAAACTTGAGTATAATATGGTTTTAAATCTACTTGAAACCTCCACACGTTCCCGGTATAAAGGGTTTTGACAGACAGACGACAATAAAGAGATCAATTCAGAGTTCGTTCGTTGTTAAGCTATTGCAAAGCTTCTATCGCGAGCCTTGAGCGCGGAGACCGAATCCAGAAATTTCGTAACGAAATAACCTAATACTTTCATTACGAATACGGTCAGTTATTTCAACTACCATTTCAATGTTCTATCAGCGTGTTTGGTAGAGAATCGCATAATTAAACGACATAACTCTAGTTCAAACCCAAGCTCTTGTTTTTTTCTTTTTGCGACTTCTTTTCTTTGGAAGTACTTTTTAAATATTATATTTAGATTTTTTTTTAATTTTTTCCATAAGGTTTTATTTATTTATTGCATAAGTTGATAAAAAATGCTATGCTATAGCTTTACCGAGTGCCACACGTAATTTTTTTTTCTTTTGATGTAGGTAGACCTAAACAGCGTATTAAAACAACCAGCAACACTCATGTTCAAAACTTAGCCATGAACAAACAATTCAGTAGAACAATGCAACACATCGAGGCAACGCGGTCAAGTGGTTCTCACTGTCAGTAACGTCTTCTGACTTAGTTACGGGTGAAACGTGCGTCATTAGAAATCTTTCTATAGTGCGTGGTTAGTACCTTTTTCTTGCGGAAGAGAAGTCAGCCATGTTCCTTCTTTTGCCCTTTGGCAGGCCCCTCTGCTTTGCTGACATCTCTTTGAGGCGCGCGTGGAACATGAACGTGCCGTTTATACGTCCTGTCGTCTAGACGGACGGACGGTGAGCTACCCATTGCTCATCGTCCACAGGCCATGTAAGGTGGCCGGGAGTCGTCTCGCGGCGCCCAACACCTGGAACGTTTTCTACGGCGGCTGGGTTGGTTTGAGTTTCTCTCCCTCAAACGTCTTGCCATCTCCTTCGCTAGCATAACTGCTTCGCAGAAGGAGGTGACCGCTCCCATTCTCTCTCGCTCCGGACCATGGACTTAACCATTGCCGGACGCGAGAGATCGCCACCGCCAATGGCCTCTACGAAGGCACGGCGGTGCTTCGCCCAAACTGGGCAGACCGCCACTGTGTGCTCCACCGTGTCCTCCGGGCAATCGACACAGTGGTGACACCCAGGCGTTTCCTCCCGCCCGATAATGTGCAGGAACCTCTCGAAACTTCCGTGACCGGTGAGGACCTGCGTCATGCATACCAGTCTATCTTTTTTTTATGTTGCGCCACTCTACGAATTTCTCCTGTATCGTGGGTGCGTTTACAAACATTTAATCTCACATATACAAACAGCAAGACTCGGAACAACTATCTGTCGTTCACACAAATATTTGTTCCGTGCGGGGATCGTAACCGCTCAGCTCACGCGCGTTAGTGTCAGCCTCAAAGAGATGTCAGCAAAGCAGAAGGGCCTGCCAGGGCCACAGCCTACCCAGGATGCGGGTTGTTCGAAAGAGATACCGCGGCCCGGAACATAAAAGGCAATAGAAGGAACATGGGTGGGTTTTAGTCAGTATAAGTCTGACAATCCCTTCCGCTCCGCCCAGAGTGGCAGGAGCCATTTGACGATTTCCCATACGAAAAAACAAAAGCTTTTTTATGAAACATTCTAATCAAAGTGAATTCCACACTTCATTCAGTGAGAGTTTTACAACATAGTCTGCGGTTAACTAATACACGGAACCCCGTTTATTAGTTTATATTACGATAATTTCCTATTGCATAACCGTGCGCAAATTGTGTGATAACATTTGAAAACCAGATGATATTGAATTGGTTTAGACGGTCTACGTTCCTTATTTAAATAGCAATCTCTAGCTCAGAGGGAAATCATATTTAATAACTAACTGGCGCCCGCGGCTTCACCCGTGTGATATTGAAAATAAAGTACCCTAATGTTGTTCCAGACTATCATCTCTGTGCCAAATATCATCAAGTTCCCTTCAGCCGTTTTGACGTGAAAGAGTAACAAATATCAATACATCCATACATCCATCGTCACAAACGTTAAAGATAATTTTACACCCATTACAGTGAAGTTTATCGTTCAAAATTTGTCCCAATAATCCTTACTAATATTATAAAAGCGAAAGTGAGTTTGTTTGTTACCTCTTCACGCCTAAATGGCTAAACCGTTTTTGACAAATTTTGGTACAGAGACAATTGCGACCCTGGACACCGACAAAGGCTATTTAAAACAAATTGTGATCCATGATCCCTCATATCTAAATCTTTTTTTTTTTTAAAGAAAGAGGGAAGAAAAGGGAAAACTTAGCATTGCTATTTTTAATAAATAGCCTTATTTATAGGGCAAGGGCAAAAATTACAGTTAGCAGGTACCTGCAAACCACGAAAGGCGAACTGTGTTACCCCTAATTTAACGCGAGCGAAACGGCGGGCAAAAGCTAGTTCAACTATAAAAAATTTGATACTTGAATCTACGACCTTAAGTACCCGCAGGGCCACTGCCAATGTAACACAACATAAATTAAGCCAGATAATGTCCGCATAACGTGATACCCTCAAGGCTTTTCTTGATCGATTTGATCGTAAGAAAGTATCAAGACTTTTTCTTAATCACAATTGCACAACACAGGCCTATGGCGTAATCAAAGATGGCGCCCAATAATTTCGATAGCAAAACCAAGGTATGAATTGGTGAAGTGTTTCGTATTGTTTTTGTTTGGTGAATTAGTTAATTAACTGTTTGCTTGTTTGTTTTTGATAATCCGATTGGCATTTCATTAGATTACTGCATACTTCTAGTGTTCTATTTTAGAAAGAAATATTTTTTTATGAATTCATCATCTGCCTAGCTTTTACCGAACTATGTTGGGGTCCCCACCCCAACATAGTTCGGTTTGTCTAAATGCAGGAGCCTATCTGACCTCCATAACCTAGTTAGTACTGGGTAATACCTACTCTAATTTATTTATGTTTTAACTAGCTTCTGCCCGCGACTTCGTCCGCGTGGCATAGTTACTTTGGGTTAACGCTAACTTTAACCCGTGCTATGATCGAAAAAAATCTTTTCTCCCCTCTTTCTCCCCCTTTTCCTATTATTTTCCTAAGTCCGTCTCCAGGGTCCCAACTATCTCTGTACCAAAATTTATCAAAATCGATTTGACCAATTGGTCGTGAAGACGAAACAAACAAAGTCACTATCGCTTTTAAAATATTAGTCACGTTTTTTTTTAAAGTGAGCCAGTTAGTTCCGGTTTTTCCTTTAAAGGTAGGGAACCCTAAAAACGAAAACCTCTAGTAACTTGAATTTTAGATTTATTTTCGTTGGATCCCAGTTTTTGTTCCCATTTTTTAGGTATTACCGATGGGCCCCATTTCATATTACCGTTGGATCCCATGTTATTACAATATGTGTACATTTCAGAAGAAAAGTGATTTAATGCAGGTCGTTTGTGGCACTCGCCGGCCGCTACCGCGGCACCGCTCGCTCCGCTCGCTCGGCTCGTGCGTAGGAGGTCACAGTTTTAACCTAACCTGACCTAGTTCCCGGTTCCCATAATTGGTTTGGGTAATGAACTTTTGTCAAAATCTCTTCGGAAAAACGACAGGCACCCGTTATTCTAACATATAACCTATCCACATACCCTAATTTCATACAAATCAGTCTAGAAGTTTGAGCGTGTTGGAATAACAAACATACATACAAAATTTCGCCTTAAAATATTATTGTGCTTTTGTTGATGGATGTACCCGCAGTCAGATGTTTTTAAACATCTGGGATCCAACGGAAATAGTTTTTGGGATTCAATGGCAATAAAACGTATTTTTTTAGTAGTTTTCAAATTTGGGATCCAACGGAAATATATAATAATGTTTTGTGGGATCCAACGCCAAAAATATTAAAGTGGGATCAAAAACTGGGATCCAACGAAAATAAACCGAATTTTAACGGTCCATTACTCGATACAGTAACCATTATTAGAAGCCAGTAATTTAATGGCATTATTTCTAGTATTACGGTATATGATGGGCGCAATTACTTTTAATACGCTGTGTGTTTTAGCGGTAAATTTATTAAATGGATGAACAGGTGGACTGATGGATAAGAAGGCCCCTTCTCTTGATGGACATGTTGAAAAGGGGCCATGAAAATGTTAACGTTATATGGTACTAGCTTCCGCCCGCGACTTCGTCCGCGTGGCATAGTTACTTTGGGCTAACGCTAACATTAACCCGCGTGATGATCGAAAAAAAATATCTTCCTCTCCCCTTTACTTATTCTTTTTTTTAATTAGTTTATGTCCGTCTCCAGGGTTCCAATATGTGAGAACGATGTAGTTTAGGTTTCCGTACCTCAAAAGGAAAAAACGGTACCTTAAAAGGATCACTTTGTTGTCAAATACTCGAAGTCTGACAGAGTCAGACCATATACTTAACTCTGTGTATATTAAAAAAAAAACGTTTCCCCACACTAGGAATTTCTCCTTTTTCTTGGATGCAAACATTTAAACTCACATATACAAACAGCCAGACCCGGAACAACTATCTGTAGGCCACAAATATTTGTTCCGTGCGAGGATCGAACCCGCAACACGCAGCGCAGCAGTCGATCGCTTAGTCACTGCGCCAATCGTGTCGTCAAAATACGGTTTCTTGAAGCTGTCAAAAAATAAACTCTCTAAATCTACGCGAAATACGAAATAGTTTCAAGATGCACGGTGGCGTTTTTCGGGCGATCAACCAGAAACCGCAATGGAGCACCGCATCACGAAAACAAAATCAAATGCACATTACAGTTGTGTTGTATTAGCATTTGGTGGAGCCCCGGTTGGGACACCGTTAGCTGATGCACCGATTTCAAGATACGCGATCTTTGACGGCATTTTTAACTTGCGAAGTTACGGGGCGAAAACTGTTGGAAAAACCTTATCAATATTATCTTATTTTCTTGCTACTAATAACTTACCTTTGTCTTACCCTTCAGGAATTAAAAGCGTATTATTATAATTATTTAAGAAGAGCTCGTGGCTAAATAATAATAGCCGCTCGGGTCGATCTTTAGGTTAAGCCGCGCTTGCCTAGGTTGGTCTGTGGATTGGTGACCACCCGTTACATACCGAGTTTCCTCCGTGCCTCGGAAAGCATGTTAAGCCGTTGGTCCCGGCTGTCATTTGTAGATCTTTGACAGCCGTTACAGGTAGTCAGTGTTCCGGAAGTCTGACAACCAGTCTTACCAAGGGGTATTGTATTACCCAGTATTGATTGGGTTGTGGAGCTCAGATAGGCAGTCGCTCCATGTAAAATACTGATATTCAGCTGCATCCGGTTAGAATGGAAACCGACCCCAACATAGTTGGGAAAAAGGCTAGCCAGATGATTATTATAATTATTTATTTATGTAGGTACACACAAAATACTTGAGAGGACATTACATTTGGACAGAAGAGCACAAAGGTACTGCTTACTTCAATAAAATATCTACCAGCAGACCTGCGAGAGGAAAGTTGGATGAGATATGTATTAAAAATATGAAACGGGAAATTCATAAATTATCACGTCAATTAAAAATCCTTACAAATTTTATAAAAAAAAATTAAGTGGGACAACGCGAAGAACGACGGAAGAAAAGGGGAGAGAAAGTTTTTTTTTTTCGATCATCACGCGGGTTTTAGTTAGCGTTCACCCAAACTAACTATACCACGCGGACGAAGTCGCCTATGTCCGTCTCCAGGGCACAACTATCTCTATATCAAAATCGGTTTATCTATTTAGACGTGAAGACGTAACAAACAAACTCATTTTCGCTTCTATAATATTAGTAATACAGACAAAATCAATAGAATTTGGAAAATCAACCCAAAGAGACAAAGACATTTTAAAAAAATACAGTCGAATTGAGATCCTCCTCCTTTTATGAAAGTCGGTTAAAAATCTAGACACCAACTTAAGATAGCAATCATCTAGCCTACAGAATATGTTTAGAAAAAAAGCAACCCAGCTTTTGCGGTGCCCCAAAATCCAACACACAGCACGCAACCACGACACAACATTCAAATTATGAAGTAAAGACAATTACAGGTTGGCCAATTTGCCTAATGTCATTACAAGCGTGTTGGTTGTTGGCAACCAATTATAATGGACCCAAGGCCGATGAAGCAACCACGCGTGAGATATTTTTTATTAGAGTGTTTTCACCGTTGTTTTCATTTTATCGCAATTTAAATATTAGGTTTGTAGTTTGTTATTAAGATGGTAAATAAAACATCTTGGTTTTGCTGTGAAGTGAAGGTTGTTTGTTGTGAAAGATGTGATAATTGGGGTCATTATGACCTTTCAAGTGAAAGAAAAATGCTTTGATAATTCTATACTTCGATATATTATAAGGAGGTAAAATTTGTTTGCATTTAAGGGGTATTTATTTAAGTTAGTGCTTAAGTTGATATTTTTTACACACTGTGTCTACGTGTTTTTGTATCCATCTGTCCTATCGCAGGTCTGCTGGAAGAGATTTCTTTATGAAATAAACAGTACCTTTGTGCTTTTTTTTCTTTATATATTTATCATAATGTTTTGTGTACATAAATAAATTAATAAGTAATTTTGGCCATGTCGACGGCGGCGGCGCATTTTTGTTCCACGCGCGCCTCAAAGAGATGTCAGCAAAGCAGAGAGGCTAGCCAGGACCACTGCCCACCGAGGTAGCGGGTTGTTCGTAAGATATCTGCGAAAGAGTGGTGGAAGTAATATGATGATTTCCCAAAAAAAAGCAAGAAAATATCATTTCACCCAGTATAACTCGGCTATAGAGGTAGAAAAGCAGTTTCTTCATTTAACATTTTAGTATTCAGCTGCATCCGGTTAGACTGGAAGCCAACCCTACATTATTGGGGAAAGGCTAGGCAGATGTTAACTTTTTCACAGTCATTTGTCAAAACAGAAAACATCGTTATTCAAATTTATTATCAAGTCAAGCTCCAACTTTGCTAGTTATTTACATTTGTAACCGCTAAATGCTACTATTCAGCACTATTTTAGTGTACCTATATGTTGCAGACAAAACTCTTAACCAGTCAAAAGTACTATTGACTAGCAAAATCAGTCAAAATTACTTGTGACCGTATGCTTTAGTCAATATTACTTTTGACTAAAATAACAGTTAAAAGTGTTTTTGCCCAATGGAGCTGGTAAAAAGTACTTTTGACTAAGTGATTCCGTCAAAAGTAGTTTTGACTGGTTGTATCAGTCAAAACTCTTAAAAAGATTGTAATGCCTCCTAATCTAAATAGTTCAGTTCCGGGTAACCAACTAAAAACAATCTCTTTTTTCTATAAATGCAGCTCGTTAAAGCAAAAAGTGCTTTTGACTGATTTTGCTAGTCAATAGTACTTTTGACTAGTTAAGAGTTTTGACTGAAACATATATAAACCACCTATTATGTAACAAGTACGACAAAATGTTACCGTCGAATCTGCCGACTGTCCGATTTTGCATTCTAACAACGAATACTAATAACCACATGTGCTGCATGCCAAAATTTGATGCGCATTGTTTAAACAGGGCAAATGAAGTGCGACTAGAATTTTGATAAGGTTTTAGTGTTATTAATAACATTTGAAACGGGAAATTTACCATGTTACTATTTATGATGAGTGTCCAATATTTCGGTTGCAAACGCCATGTTCATGGATAAACTGACATTATTCCTTATCCAGGGGGTCCATGATTACACATAACAAAAATATTATTGATGTTTTTTTGTAAATTTAACTAAACTTACTAACATTGACTTACATTGTGGGTCCAATTATTCCACGTTTAATTATGTGCACTATGACGTAGTACATCTTTACTAATTAATGTTAATATTCCTATAGCAATTAATTAAGCTATTATTTACAGAAAAAAAATGAATTTTTTTAACATAAAATGTTAAATTTAATTTGTAACACCTTTTTAAAGAATCTTAATTTTGTTAATTACTTGTACGCCGCTTACGGCAAAACACGGAGATACCTACTTTATATTTACACCTATGTTTAACAAATAAAAACCTTTGATTTTTATATTTTGCGAAAATGACGTTTTGTGTCAAGGACCCCATGATATAGGGTATGAACGTATCAACCAGGTACAGACGCCTGCACATCAAGCTAGTACAATCTGTCAGATTTCTTTGATAGATTTTCGACTTTATTTCTAAAGTATTAGGTTCAAGGTTCATTGGGAAAAATTGACAGTTTCGGGTAGCTTGACCTGCAGGCGTCTGTACAAATCCAGTCTCCGCAGATGCCACTGAGATTCCTGTTGAAAAAACTCAATCACATATTACTCGACCAGAAAATAGTACCTAGGGCCTTCCACGCAGCAGTCACACTTGCAAAACCACCATACGAATAAGGCATTTGATTTTTCCAGCCTAATTGATTGGAACTGATAATCCAATACTTTTACCAGCCGTGATTTCAAAATTCTAAATAATCTTAGACTACATTTGAATGGAATGTTTCATCTGCTTACAATTCAGCTCAAGTATCAAGCCTTAGAAGTAATGTGGTCGTAAATGAACGGTTACCTTATGTAAGAATTTTAAGATAAATTGTTGAATCCTTACTAATATGTATTATAAAACGTAGTGAGTGCGTTTGTTTGTAACGTCTTTAAACCGATTTTGATGAATTTTGGTACAGAGATAGGTGGGACCCCGGAGACGAGCTTTTGCCCGCGGCTTCGCTCGCGTTAAATTCGGGGTAACACAGTTCCCCTTTCCTGATTTGCAGATACCTGCTACCTGTAGTTTTTGCCCTTGCGCCTTATTTATTGTAATAGCAATGCTAAGTTTTCCCCGTTCTTCCCTTTTTCTCCCTCATTTTTCAGTTTTTTTTACAGGGTCCTAACTATCTCTGTTCCAAAATTCATCAAAATCGGTTTAGCCATTAAGGCGTGAAGATTTAACAAAAAAACTCACTTTCGCTTTTATAATATTAAGTAAGGATAAGTAGATAATAGGTTATGGTAGGATAGTAGAATTATTTTAGACTATGTTTTGACGTTTAATGAGTAACGATATGATTTAAAATGCAACAGCTAACAACAGTTTGTTCTCCTTGTTCCAGACCCCCAACAATGACATAAGCCCACAAGATGGCGCTACGGTTGAAGAAAGACATAAAGAAGGCGTCGTACTACGTGTGGTTCCTAGGTGCGCAGGAGTCGCGCGGCCTGCGGGGGGAGGAGTTCGCTCTACCCGCCATCAGGATATTGGAGGAGAGGGCACGAGATTTGGAGCCGTTTAAGGTTACTCTTCAGGTTGGTACAAACACAGATTTTATATGTATATGCGTCGAATGTGTGGAGAATCGACTAGAAAGTCAAGTGCATTCAAGTATTCTTGTTTTAGTAAACATTCGTTTACTTGCGGCTAAATAATAGCTCGATCTTTAGATAAAGCCGCGCTTGCCTAGGTTGGTCTGTGGATGGGTGACCACCCGTTACATACCGAGTTTTCTCCGTGCTTCGGAAAGCACGTTAAGCTGTTGGTCCCGGCTGTCATTGTAGATCTTTGACAGTCGCTACTGGTAGTCAGTATTCTGAAAGTCTGACAACCAGTCTTACCATGGGGTATCGTATTACCGAGTACTAACTGGGTTGTGGAGGTCAGATAGGCAGTCGCTCCATGTTAAATTCTGATATTAAGCTGTATCTGGTTAGACTAGAAGCCGACCCCAACATAGTTGGGAAAAGGCTAGGCAGATGATGATGATGATGATGATTTGCTTTTTAATCGGATCCTGACTTTCTAGGAAATCTGAAATTCTCACGAATGTTTTCGCGTTTCGTCACATTCGGCTGTGTTATTACAGTAATAAGGAAAAATAATCAATTTATTTAAACCGAGTGCGCACCCAAACTCTTTTTCGTTGACATACATACCGACGGAAATATGATGTAGCCTTTTTATTACTTGGTGTTGTTTAAAAGTAGAGTTTTCACACGGTTGACATTTTGTGACCCTACCATTCATTGTGTTAAGTGTGCCATTACACTGACAGTATTTTTTTCGGATTGGAAATCAGCAAATAACTCCCCTCGCTCTGGGCGGAGTGGGAGGGAGTGTCAGACAGACATACGGATATCAAAGTGATCAAATAAGGGTTCCATTTTTTTCCTTTTATTATTATTATTTTATTTATTTCTAACACAATTTTTTATATTTTTGTTAGTAACACTTACAAAACTAGGTTAATAATATATGAAATCATGAAACTTAAATAAATAAAATAATCAAAATTATATCAACGTCAAAATTACATTTAAAATCAAAATCAAAAATGAAAATCAACATTAATATTTATATTCCTTCCTTTTTTATTTTCCTTTTGAGGCACGGCACCCAGCAATGTGTACAGGGGCGTAGCTACCGCCGTATCTGCCGTATCAATTATACGGGGTCCCCGGGCCACGGGGGCCCCTACCCCCTCACTATTGTCCATAGAGGCAGAAATTTTAGAAAAACTAAAATCATCATCAGCCAATTCAGCTATGAATGATTTAATAAATCAGTTTGCCGAAAAAAGGCAAGGAGAGAGAATATTTAAAACTTGATTTTTATTTTTAAAATGGTTGAATTATGTTATGATAAATAAATATTTCTTTTCACAATATTGTTTTTCTTTTGTGAAAAATCTTTACCCCCATATAAGGGCCTCCAAACAATTTTTTTATACGGGGCCCCGATAAGGCACGCTACGCCACTGAATGTGTACCTACATAACTTCCTTTAAAACACACCATCCATCAACTTCTCGGAACTAAAGGAAGTATGCAACCATTGCTAAGTCTTACATAACTCTATTAGTAGATAACGTAAGAGAACAAACAGATCAATTAGAACTATTGTAAAACTTTCACTGCCATTGCTATAGACGGATCGGACCCAAAGAAGTATGGAATGCGATGATACAACTGTTTGTTGCTTGGTAAATTGTTTACCTCTGACAAAGTATTTACGTAACCAAACGTAGATTACTTTGTCTTTTCTGTTTGTTTTTTACATATATTACTAGCTTCCGTTCGCGACTTCGTCCGCGTGACATAGTTACTTTGGGCTAACCCTAACTTTCACCGGCGTGATAATCGAAAAAACCTCTCTCGCCTTTTCTTCCCTTTTTTTCCCCTTATCACACTTTTTCACTTTAAAAAAAAAGCCTATGTCCGTCTCCAGGGTCCCAACTATCTCTGTACCAAAATTCATCAAAATCTTTTGGGCCATTTAGGCGTGACATAGGCTATTTTTTTTTTAAAGATTGAGATATGAGGGAGAAAGAGGGAAGGAAAGGGAAAACTTAGCATTGCTATTACAATAAATAAGGCGCTAGGGAAAAACTACAGGTGGCAGGTACCTGTAAATCAGGAAAGGAGAACTGTGTTACCCTAAAATTAACGCGAGCGAAGCCGCGGGCAAAAGCTAGTAATCACATAAATATTTGTACCGTGCCAGGATCGAAACCGCGACACAAGACGTAGAAGCTAATCGCTTCTCCAAAGCACCAATCAAACCTATAGATTAACCATATATTCTTCTCCCCAGGTATCCCACAAAGGTCTGAAGATTATCCAGAATGTGACGGCGAAGGGAAAGCAGCAGACGATCAAGCACTTCATCCCCCACGGCAGCATCACCAGTGCGGTGGTCCAGGCGGATGTTGTCGCGTGTGTGTTGTTGCTATACAACCCGCTGACTGGTTGTCCCGTTCATGTACATGCTTACAGGTTAGTTTTTGTTCTCAAATACCTCTACCTTTTAGAGAACAAGACATTTTTCTTTTTTTTTGCACGAACTCCGCGCGACAACCCTAAAATCTACTGAGAGGCAAGTTTCAGAGCCTCCGCCTGCCGGGGTTGCGGGTTGTTCGAAAGAGATACCGCGGCCCCGGAACGTAAAGGGCAATAGAAGGAACATGGATGGGTTTTAGTCAGCACAAGTCTGACATGCCCGCCCAGAGCGGGGGAAGTCATTAGATGATTTCCCACCCGAAAAAAAAAGGCAAGTTTGTTTAATCAGGTAGAGTTTCTACATTCAGTAACTCGTGTGTAAGTTATTCCAATCGGTAGGAGAATTAGGAAAAAGTATTTCATGTATCCAGCCCATTTGTACTTGATGTCTTTAGTACCTACTATTGTCGGCCATTGACCTGACCGCCTAAGGTCGTAACAGTGAAGTAAAATGAAAAAAAATGTATGGAAAGTTGATCATTGATTTAAATAATGATTCTATCACAGTGTCTTTTTACATGATATATGTGCCTCCCTATAAGTATTAGTGTTCCTGATTTTAGTCGTTGTAAATATTAATGTAATGGAAAAAGAAGTGTAGGTGCGAAAACTAGAATATGATTCTTGGTTATAAATATAAGTCTTCATCTGAAGTTTTCTTAAATATAATCTAATATATAAAATTCTCGTGTCACAGTTTTCGTTCAAAGACTCCTCCGAAACGGCTGGACCGATTTAAACGAAATTTTGTGTACATATTGGGTAGGTCTGAGAATCGGCCAACATCTATTTTTCATACCCCTAAGTGAGCAGCGGGTGAAACCGCTGGGCACAGCTAGTAATATGTAGAAAAAGTACAACTACCAACCGGAGAAGAATCGGCAAGAAACTCCATGGTTACTCTTTTGAAATCATTTGGTTTTACAATGTTGTTGATACAGTGTTAGTATTTAAGTATGAGAGGACAGCGTAGCGACTATAAGTCATTGCTCACTTTAATTTTTACGGATGGAACATCATCAAATAACATTGCTGACTCTGGGCGAAGCATCTGGAAGGGAGTTTCAGACTTTTAGTGACTAAAACCCACCCATGTTCCTCTTTCTTTTGCCCGTTATGTTCAGGGGGCGCGGTATCTCTTTGAACAACCCACTAGCCTGGCAGATCATTGTTTACTATAATAAAAAAATAAAATAGCCTTTATTAACAATCTTACATCTAGTTAGGTACACAATATTTACTTACTTAAAAAGAAAAAAATATAATATTTATTCGACATCGGTTTCGAAATATTGTTTTGCTTTCGCATAGGTCTCCCCCATAATCTTCCACGTATCGCGATCATGGGTTTTTCTTTTCCACAAGTCTGTTTACTATACAAAACGCAAAATAAGATAATTAGTTAATAACCATCGTTCACATAATATGAACCGTAGTTTGACCTGACATAAATCTTTTCATCCATCTTCTACGCTGAAGATATATTAATGTATTACTAGACGATTTGCTGACAGATTTATTTGACAAATTAAAGCCCTAATGGCTACCATTAATTACTAAGCCTAGGTTAGGTAGGCGTTTGCCCGGTTTTAGAATTGTAAACGCTCGGTTCTGCGTTGAGAGTTGAAAATCGAGTGGTAAGAACGCATTAGACTTTTAGAGCATAGTTTTAGGAGCAATTTAAAACATATTAATGTTGTTTAATGTCATATATTTGTCACGCGTAATACTAAACAATATAACTGGGGGCCTAAAAATGGCCGCTTCACAGAATCATGATAAAGTAGTAATATGTAATATGAACGATGTCACGGTCACAAAGCGACAATTTATAAGTAATACTAGCTTTTGCCCGCGGCTTCGTTCGCGTTAAATTCGGGGTAACACAGTTCCCCTTTTCTGATTTACAGATACCGGCTACCTGTAGTTTTCGCCCTTGCGCCTTATTTAATGTAATAGCAATGCTAAGTTTTCCCTTTTCTACATTTTTTTTTATTTGTTTATGTCCATCTCCAGGGTCCCAACTATCTTAGTACCGTAATTCATCAAAATCAGTTAAGCCCGCTCAAACATTCGAACGTCGAGATTTCCGAAGACAGACGATGATGTCCGAAGCGCATTCTATCCTGAGATCTATATAACAGTATGATAAACAAAAACTTTGTCAAATCCGAAATTCGAATGATGGACGATATTTTAATATTTCTTTATGCAATGAACGATAAATACTCGATAAGAATTTGTGTGAGATAGCATCATATCACAACAAAAAACATGGAAATAAAAAAAAGTGTATAAAAAAAAACCGACTTCCAAAAAAAAAACTTCGAAGACAGAAAATAAAATTACTTCCTGTTGGTGACTTTTTGATTATTTTGAAAAATATATTTATTTTTGATCATTAAGAGAATTAACTTACATATAAATAAAAAATAGTGACTAAAAATTCGTCCTCAACGCTGTCAGTTGGCAATGTCCCCAAGAGACTGGCCGCGTTGCCACGTTGTATGGCAACGCTAAGCCTCTGGCCAAAGTAAAAGCCAGCCCTTGGGTCACGGGAAGTGTCAACCAAACGTTTCGAAATATTTTTTGTCACCGATTTTCGAAGACGAAGAAAGAACTTATTGCAATAAGTTCTTTATTTTTTGTTGAAGTTTTTTTTTTAAATTTCCCGTTATCCAAAAAGGATTTCATAAATAGAATCTGTGTAATGTATAATGTTTTGTTGGTGGGGTCATCTTTAAATTCTAGGAAACGAATGTCATTTTAGCACATTTTAAGATCACAGCACTCACAGCGCTAATGTCAGTAGACTGGTTTTAGATAGACGATCTAGTGATGCAATGATATTTTAACCATGATGATCCATGAAGTGTATCTGTGTTTGCACATTCATGTTTATAGCCTACTAGCTTTCGCCCGCGTTAAATTTGGGGTAACACGTGTCCCCTTGCGCCTTATTAATTTGTAATAGCAACGCTAACTTTTCCCTTTTCTTCCCTCTTTCGCCTCACATCCCACTTTTATAAAATAAACATTTTCCCAACTATCTATGTACCAAAATTCATCAAAATCGGTTTAGCCATTAAAGCGTGAAGAGGTAACAAACAAACAAACTCACTTTCGCTTTTATAATATTACTAAGGATTTTTCGGATAGGTCATTATCAAATAACTTCTCCCGCTCTCGGTAGAGCGGAGCGAGTGCCAGACATTTCCATATACCTTTTTTTTTTCGGGTTGGTAATCATCAAATGACTTCCCCCGCTCTAGGCGGAGCATTTCAGACTTGTAATGACTAAAACCCACCCATGTTCCTTCTATTGGCCTTTACGTTCCGGGGCCACGGTATCTCTTTCGAACCACCCGCAACATTTCCATATTCCTTCTTTTGTTTTCTTCAACCCCGGCAGTCGATGTTCTACTATTAACTAAGAGACTATCCTTACTAATGTTATAAAAGCAAAAGTGAGTTTGTTTGTAACGTCTTCACGCCTAGATGGCTCAGCCAGTTGGGACCCTGGAGACGGACAAAGGCAGGGGAAATGAGGGAGAAAGAGTGAAAACTTGGCTTTGCTATTACAATTCATAAGGCGCAAGGGTAAACATTACAGGTAGAAGGTACCTGGAAATCAGGATTGATCTGTGTTTCCCCGAATTTAACGCGAGCGAAGCCGCGGGCAAAAGCTAGTTTACCTGTAAACCTAAATCTATTGTTTTCTAGCTCTCGTTATCAGCTAATCACGGCAGCATATCAAAAACAATGCAGTCAGTATACAATTTACTTTACATAGTTAATACATGAACCTTTATTCTTATCATCACGCTTAGTTTTATAATGGGGTCAGTAGGACTATTCAGTGACGGCATATTTTTTTTTTTTTTTTTATATCTTGGGACAGCTCACACACGGCTATCTGATCCCAAGCTAAGCAGAGCTTGTGTTATGGTAACCAGACAACTGATATACATACTTATATAATTTATAAATACATACATATTATAGATAAATCACACCCAGACACAGAACAAACAATCATGCTCATCACACAAAGTTTGTCCTGGGTGGGTGGGAATCGAACCCACGACCTCCGGCTCAGCAGTCAGGGCCACTAACCACTGGACCAACAGGACCGTCAATTACCAATCCTTTTAAAAGAAAAACATCGTGGGAAGACTAAATGTTCTAAGAATCCCATCAACTTGCAACAAAAACTTGGAACAAAAAGGGCAAAAGATGGGTGATGGATGTGTGAGGTGGGTTTTAGTCAGTTAGGAATATGGGCTCTCGTATGAGACTGTTTTACGTCACACCATGATAGGTTCTGTTGAAAATCAGCGTCGGACACTAGTTGCCCGGCAGTTTGCTGAACTGTTGGGTTACCATGACATCTTATAGCAGTGCTTATTCCTGTGTGAGAAAGAGATGGTGCTAGACACCTTGTATAGCTCTGTCTCTTTCCCTCAGTGGAATAAGTTCTGCTTTAAGACGTCATGGTAGGGTAGCTGGTCCTATTTGGGGCAGCCGTGAGACTCACAATAATTATCTTCTTTTTGTGTCTAGTTTTTTTTTTAAATTGTCCGTTGTTTTTTTTTTGTCTGATGTTGTCCCTTGTGGCATGTGCTAAATAAACGTATTTTTTTTCTTTCTTTTACTCAGAAAAACACTATTAGTAGTGACACTATAAATAATCTATTTAAAAATAAACGTTACCCCCGGTCCGGGCGGAGTGGGAGTGTCAGAAAAATATACAGATACTAGCTGTGCCCAGCGGTTTCACCCGCTGCTCACTTAGGGGTATGAAAAATAGATGTTGGCCGATTCTCAGGCCTACCCGATATGTATACAAAATTTCGTTTAAATCGGTCCAGCCGTTTCGGAGGAGTATGGGAACGAAAACTGTGACACGAGAATTTTATATATTAGATAAAGGGGAGTATAAATAAAGAATTTAAAAGTACCCTAAACAAAGCCTAAAAGAACGGGTTCTTTTTACCACTGCGGAGCCTTCTAGTTACGAAAATATTAGAGGTCAAAATTCCAACTATATGACATGTTTTATTTTTAATCAAAGTTTTTAATGTTACAACTTTACTTTGAAAACCTCCTTGTTCATTATGCATCAGCATGTTTTAAGAGCCTTTTTTTTTTTTTTTTTTTCGGGTGGGAAATCATCCAATGACTTCCCCCGCTCTGGGTGGAGCGGGGGGGCATGTCAGACTTGTACTGACTAAAACCCACCCATGTTTCTTCTATTGCCCTTTACGTTCCGAGGCCGCGGTATCTCTTTCGAACAACCCGCAACCCCGGCAGGCGGAGGCTCTGGCAAGCCCCTCTGCTTTGCTGACACTCTTTGAGGCGCGCGTGAAACACGAACGCGCCGTCGACACGGCCTGTCGTCAATCGACGGACGGACGGTGAACTACCCATTGCTCACCGCCCACAGGCCCGCATCTACGGTGGCCGGAAGTCGTCTCGCGGCGCCCGGCGCCATGGGCGTCTCCCGCGGCGGCTGGGTTGGGCAGATGTTCTCTCCCGCAAACGCCCGGCCACCTCCTTCGCTAGCATTACTGCTTCGCAGAAGGTGGTGACCGCTTCCCATTCCCTCTCGCTCCGGACCATGGCCTGAACCAGGGCCGGACGCGAGAGATCGCCGCCGCCGATCGCCTCTACGAGGGCACGGCGGTGCTCCGCCCAAGCCGGGCAGATCGCCACTGTGTGCTCCACCGTGTCCTCCGGGCGATCGTCACAATGGTGACACCCGGGCGCTTCCTCCCGCCCGATGATGTGCAGGAACCTCCCGAAACTTCCGTGTCCGGTGAGGACCTGCGTCAGGCGGTAGGTGAGGACGCCATGACGCCTCTCCAGCCACTCCTCAAAGAGGGGACTTATCGCCACTATTGTGGCGTGCCCTGCACGGGGTTGCGACAGTCGCTCTCTCCATGCCACCATGAGATCGCACCGGAGGTCTGCCCGCCGAGCGGCAACTTGCCGCGGCAGTGGGTTTTCCCCCCGGTGTAGTGCCTCCGCGCGCCACTCAAACAGGCGCGCGAGGACTATCGCCTCCAGATCCCACGGTGGCAGTCCGGCAAGGAGGCTTGCTGCCTCGCCGGAGATCGTGCGGTAGCCCCGGACAAGCCGTATGGCCACCACCCTTTGGGGCGCGTTCAGATAGTGGGCGGCGCGCCGCCCTAAAGAACGCGCCCATACTGGGGCCCCGTAAAGGGCCATGGACCGCACGACTCCGGCATAGAGCCTACGGCAGGAGGCGTTTGGCCCCTTGAGGTTGGGCAGGAGCCGCTTGAAAGCAGCCCCCGTCCGCTCGAGCTTGGGAGCCAAACGTCGGAAGTGTTCGACGAAGTTCCACCGGCTGTCGAGGACGATTCCCAGGTACTTCATCGTCGACCCGACGCCGATGCGAACCCCTCCTACCGTCAACTGGGATCCCGACGGTGGCGTGTTTCCGCGGCCATGAAAAACCATGGCCTCGGATTTGTGCAAGGCCACCTCGAGACCCAGTAGCCGGATCCTCTCTACGACTATCGCAACCCCGCGTGTCATATTGTCGGCCGCCGCCTGGTGCGACCCCCCCTGAGCCAGGACGAGCGTGTCGTCAGCGTAGCAAACTACACTGACGCCGCTGGGGAGGTCGGCGCGCAGCACCCAATCGTAACCGATGTCCCACAGGAGCGGCCCCAAGACCGATCCCTGTGGGACACCGCACGACATCTCTCGCCGGTTCCACTCTCCAGAGCGACCGGGGTATATGACGGCCCTGTCCGTCAGATATGCCCCGACCACACGACGAAGATAGGTCGGCATCCGGTGGTATTGGAGTGCCTCCCTGATGCAGCCCCAGGGCATGGTGTTAAACGCGTTAGCGATGTCGAGAGACACCGCCACGACAACCCCACCCCCGGACACTGCAGCCCCCGTCGTAAGGGCTCTCACGCGCAAGATGGCGTCCACCGTCGAGCGCCCCTTGCGGAAACCATACTGGTGATCCGCAAGATCCGGCCCCGTCCCCACAAGGTGCCCGACGAGGCGGTTTGCAATTACTCTTTCAAAGAGCTTGCCCACCTCGTCGAGCAGCACAATGGGCCGGAATGCGGACGGAGAGTCCGCAGGGCGCCCCGGCTTCTGAATGAGGACCAGCTTCCCCGTCTTCCAACGAAGTGGGAACTGGCCTCTCTCCAAACATGCGCTTAGGAGCCCTAGTAGTCGGGGTCCGAGAGCCTCCAGGGCCAGGACCCAGGCTTTGCCATGCAAGCCATCGGGTCCCGGGGCGGTGTTTTTGGCTTTCAGCCTGCCCACCGCCGCTCTCAGATCCACCCCAGTCACCTCCGGAACGTCGTCGTCGTCGTTGTCCTCGTGGTCCGCTTGTGGCACCGCAAGCGGCGGAGCCATGGGCGGAGGAGCATGCTCCCCTCGCGAAGGGAACAGAGCGCTCACCACATCCTCGACTAGTTGGGGCCGGAGACTCTGCGTCAGCGGGGGGGCCCTGGTGCGGAGTTTATCCCGCACCATCTTGTATGGGCGCCCCCACGGATCCCCGTCCAGAGACTCCAGCATCTCCTCGCGGGCCAGATCCTTGGCCCGCAAGACACCTTCTAGGAGGGCGGTCTTCGCCGCTCTGTACCCCTCATATAGCTCCGCCTCAATGGCTGCCGCATCCGGTGCTCTGATGCGGAGCCTGCGGTGCCTGGCGTACCGGTGTCGCGAAGCGACGCATGCCTCTCGCAGTGCCGTCAGCTCGCGCGACCACCAGTACACCTGACGCCGGGCGCTTCCAGGCCGGACTCGGGGCATTGCCACGTCACTGATCTCCGACATGGCCTCCTGGAACCAGTCCGCCTCATGGTTAGTGTCGGCAGGCCTGTCCGGTGATGACACCCAGGCCTGCACGATCGAGGCTTCCAGGAGAAGCTCCCGGTCCAGCTGTTTGAGCGCCCAACGCGGACCACTCGGGGCCTGTAGGACCGGCGCGCTGGAGGTCTGGGTGGAGACGTCGAGCCGGATATACCGGTGATCGGAGTAGGTCTCCACCTCCTCCATGACGCGCCAGTCGACGACACGCGGCGACAGAGCGGGGCTAGCGAACGAAATGTCCACCACAGACTCGCCCCGCATCCGCACACACGTGGGGACAGAACCCCGATTTAGGACGACCAGGCCTGTCTCCAGTGCCCAGTCCTCCACCATCCTTCCCCGCACATCCGTGTAGCGAGAACCCCAAGCCAAGTTCTTAGCGTTGAAGTCCCCGAGCACTAGCACGGGGAGGGAGGGGTTACCGACGACGACGGTCAACTCCCTCAGGGAGTTGTGGAACTCGGCGAGAGTTCGGCTCGGGGAGAAATAGACGCCCGCTACGACTATATCCCCGAACCGGGCTGCGACGCACCCCTGACCCTTCCTGACACCCTCGAAGGACGGGGTACCGGCGGCGGCCGACGAGATGATGGTCACTGAGCCGCTCAGGTCCTCAACCCAGTCGTCCCTGGGGAGGACAAAGTACGGCTCAGAGACCACGGCGATATGAATCGACCACTGCGCCATGCTCTGGAGCAGGAGATCCTGAGCGCAGGCACAGTGGTTGATATTCGCCTGTAGGAGGCGTAATGGGGCCGTTATTGGCACTCCATTACAGCCCCCTCCTGGACCCCTTGTGAGGGTCCGGCTGCCACCGCTGTGGCGATAGCGGTGACGCTGTTGGCGGCGGCGGCAGCAGCGGCGTCAGTGGCAGCGGCTGTGGCGGCGGCGTTGGTGGTGGTGGTCGCGGAGGACCTTCCCTTGCCCCTGGTTTTTGCTGGTGGTGCGCAGGCCTTGCCTCCCGCCCGGTGATCGGCCGGCCTGGCCGCCGTCGCACATGCGTCACAGTGCGGCGGGGCGTCGCAGGTCGCGGCCTTGTGACCGGGCTGGCCGCAGCGGAAGCACAGTCGGCTGCGGTCCACCTCCGAGCACTTGACTGCCACGTGGTGACCCACGTGGCAGCGGAAGCACCTCAGAGGTCTGGGCTCTAGCAGTTTCACCTGCGCAGATACCCAGCCCACCAAGAGCCTTCGGCCCTCCACGATTGTTTTGGCCGCCGCCACGGGGCAGCTAACCGTTACGGTTCGCATGCCCCCGAAGTCAGGACGCACGGTGCCCACTGCCTTCACCTGGTCGGCAGGGCACCCACCAGTCCTGACGACGGCAGCCACCACCTCCTCTTCCACCACGGAGTCGTCCAGGCCTGAGATGCGCAGACTTGCGCACTTGACGGGCCTGGACACTCGGGCCTCGTCCGCATCTAGGGACGCCCTGAGCTTTTCAGCCAGGGCGTCGGCGGACGAGTTGCTTGTTGCACCGGGAATCTCCAGCATCCGCGCCCCAGTCGCTGTGACTTTGAGCCGGAGTCCCCCGGTGATCCCGAGCTCCTCTAGGTTTACCGCCGCCTTTGCCTTTGAGAGCACGTCGCGGTAGGTGACGCCCCTTTTCTCCGCGTCCGGCTGCAGTGTGACCACCACAGCCGCGGTCTTTGGGGCGCGAAGCCTAGCCGCGACGTTTCGCCGCTGCTTCTGCGCCTTCTTGTGGGCAGCCTTGGCCGCCTTGCGCTTCCTCTTTTTCTGCCCGACCACTTCCCATCCGGCTTCGGCCGTCTGGGGTTCAGGTGGTGGGGCGATGGTGGTGGTGGTGGTGGCAGGCGCAGGTGCCTTTGCCGCTCTGCCTCTCCGTCCCGCTTTCTTAGCCGGCGCCGGGTTTGCCGGAACCGGTTTCGCCGTGGCCTGCGCCGGTCTCGGCGCGGCCCGCGCCGGTTTTGCCGGGGGCGGTCCGGCAGGGACCGACGCGGGCTTCACCGGAGCCGGCTTTGCAGGGGCAGACGCGGGCTTTGCCTTATTCTGGCGTGGAGGGGCTGTCGGAGTCCTGCAGCTGGGCCGGCCTGATGACTTCGGTCCAGCGGCAACAGCCGAGTACGAGGCCGACCCCGGGCCCCCTTTTGCCGTTCCCGTGGCCTCGCCTGCTGTGGCTGGACCCTTGCTTGCCGCCAAGGGAGGACGCAGAACTATGCCCTCCAGGACGGAAAACCGCGCCTGAAAGGCAGCCATCTCTTGCCGAACCAGGTTAAGAACCCGATCATCAACCGGAACGGCATGGCTCTCCGTCTGCTGCCCCCCCATGGGTGTTTCGGGGGACCTCCTTCCCTGAAGACCAGCCAGATCCGCCTGGAGCTTCCGGTTCTCCTCTAAGAGGAGCTCCGTGGCGGCTGTCAGGCGGGCCACCTCCGCCCGCAGTTGGGCCACCTCGTCCGACGCAGGAGGGGGCGCAAAGCTGGCTTCTGCTGCCGCAATTATGGTAGCCGCGGCCGTGCCCACGGCCTTAAATTTGGTGGACTTCTTAATTTTGTAGGCCACGTCCTTGACCGCGGCCTCCACTGCCTCCGCAAACCTGGCCTTACGCTCCTGGTTGGAGCCGCCATCTGCACTTGCCTCCACGCTCGGGGAGACCTCCTCAGGGTCGGAATCGTCCGGGGGCCCCCCAGACTCACCAGCCTTCTGGGTCAGAGGGCCCTCGCCCTTGCCTCGGCCACGGCCACGCACTCCACCGCGCTCGCGCACTCCACCGCGCTTGCTAGTGGGGATCTTGCGTGCCGAGGCCAGCTCCCCTTCGGTGGTCGACCCCTGGTCGTCCACCTGCCTGGGCCGCTTGAGGTAGGACTTAGCGTCCGCCCTCGTAGCAGCTCCGGCCCTTTCGCGGCGGGAGCTCGCTGAGCTTCCCGCGCTCACCACACTCGATGCGGTGTCGGACTCGCACCCCGCATTCATGTCCTCCCTCTCTTCGTCACCCGATTCTCGGTCGGGCACCTGACAAGAGGTCAGGTCTTCGACAGACCGTGACCTAGTGGAGCCTCCTCGGCTCTTGTTGCCAATGGCAAGCGGAAGATGCTTGTTAGCCCCCCCAGAGTACGAAGGGCTTGACGGCCCCGAAGGAACCGTGGCGGACTCCCCAACTGCTAAGCAGCTGGTACCGCCCTGGGGTATCGTTTTTGCAATCATCTTGTGTTCCATGGTTTTTTGTTCCTTTGAAGGGTGAGGTCCCTGTCTCCCACTCTCGATAGCCTACGAGTGGTCACCAGAGGTCGGCTAGTTCCCTGGCGGGGCGCACTAACGACTGAAATACCCGTCAGCCATTCATCTCCTCGCGGTGCGCCGGCGCTTGAGATTCGGGGTGATTTTTTATAGAGGTTTTCTACCTCGCGGTCCGGGCGGTTAAGCCAAGACCTTCGGTCCCAACGCGAGTCGTGATCCACGACACTCCGTTTGGGGTTACGATATCGACGGGGACAGAGAAGGAGTGCTTCCTCTGTCTGCTCGGGGCATGGTGAGTGCACACCGAGCCCGCCCTTGCTCCTCCGCTGTGCCCTCTGCTTATCAGAGGGTCACGCGGAACAACGCACCGGTGGTCCGGGTTGGACCCCTCCCACGTCAGAATATTCGCCACGGACAGTGGTCTTCCCCAAGGGATAGGAATTTCTCCCCATTACTCGGGGAATGCCACTGTCCGCGCCCAGGGTGCACCGGCCCAGCAACTGCTGCTCCCACTCAACGGATCGAGGAGGGCAGCAGCCACTAGGCACACGTGGAGGTTTTCTGACTTTGCACCCCATGTTTTAAGAGCCTTGCATTGATTTCTAACATAAAACGTTATTTTTCACCCGTAAAAAAAAAAAAAAAAAGTCGTTTCTTATCAATATTTTTAGCGTCGAGTTAAACTTAGGTGACGTTCTAAAGTTTTAGGTTAAAAATTATGTGCGCACACGCAGACACGTTTTGTTATTTTGTTTTATTGCCATCAAACTTACACACAGACCATGTCATCATACAATAACTAAATATTTAACACAAAACCTAACAAAGGGTGGCATCTTCACCTGACATTTGACATTTAGTGTTGCAACTCCCGCGTCGCATCCTTGTGCAACTCTGTGAGCATAGCGTCCATTATTTATGTTGCCAACAACAATATCTCAAACGTTTGCCAGAGGAAATAATAATATAATAATTGTTATTTAAATGGAAATTGGTTGTTTCTATTGAGGTTTTGGAGCGTAAGGCTGGGTGTACATTAGAGGTGTTTGTAAAGCAGAGGGGCATGGTATGGTATGGCCACTGCCTGCCGCCAGGGTTGCGAGTTTTTCGAAAGAGATACCGCGGCCCTGGAACTTAAAGGGGCAAAGAAGGAACATGAATAGGTTTTAGATAGTTCAAGTCTGACACGTTAGCTCTACCCACATCAAAAGAAGTAATTTGCTGATTTCACATTCAACTCTTTCTCATTCAATTCTCTCTTTCGAACAACCCACAACCCGGGCAACCATTTCTCACTTCAAACAAACTTTCATCCAAGAAACCAACAACAAACAAAAATAAAAGGTGGGGTGTACATTGGAAGTTGTACTTAGTTATTAAGTAACTTTCAAGTCAAATACTAAAAAGGTGGAAAACAAAATTTACTATAAAAGATAGAAGAAGAATAAACTATTTCCGGTAGTCGGAGTTTTTTTTTTCAGTGATTTGTCATCCTTAAAAAGAAAAAAACCCTGCTTCCTAATTTCCTAATTTTGGCGATACTACAGATCGATAACCTAAAAACACATTTGGTATAATTATGTATAGCTAGATCTGACAAAAAAAATAACACTTTCTTTTACTACGAAATACGGGTAAAAAAAAAACTCTCATATTATCCTTCAAAATAACGCTTGTAATACACACACAAAACCACTACTTTAGAATTTCCATCTTAATGTAGCAACGGTTGGCATATCACGTTCGTGCGCTTGCGCATCTAGAGGTCACAGTGACATCTAGCGAAGGCTCGCGCAGAATTCGTTACGGGACCTACTTCATAAATATTTTATGGTTATTTGATAGCATATAATGTGCCAGCGCAAATGCTTTTATTTAATTACTGTTAGTTGGTAAGTTCAGGGCCAAAAGCTTAGGTTTCCAAGAGAACTTCGTTTTTTTTTTGTTCATTCACCATCTGCTTAGCCTTTTCCTAACTTTTTTGGAGTCGTCTTCCAATCCAACCAGATGCAGCTGAATTTCAGTATTTTACTACAGTACGGCCAAGGAGAAGCGATACCAAATGTAAACAAAACCCATGCTAAAACCCCTGAAATGGCCGCCCGAATGTTGGCGAACCCGTCTTAACGTTGTCATGTTTTGCCGGGAGAACGAGACATTACGACAATGGCACAAGATGGAAAGAGCTAAATATTAGATTGTCAACGCCACAGTTGTTCTTTAGGTTAATGACCTTTCGTATCGCTTCTCGTTGGCCGTACTGTAGGTAATTTGTAAGATATCTTGGTAAGACCGGTTGTTTGACTTTCGGGTTACTGATCAATCAGATTTTTAGGAAAAGGCTAGGTTACACTGTTGAGTCTATTCATCATGATTCGACAGTGCTTCAAGCATTATTTAATTAACCTTATTATTTACTAGCTTTTGCCCGCGACTTCGTACGCGTGGATTAATAGTTCCCGTTCCCGGGGGATTTCCGGAATGAAAACTATCCTATGTCCTTTCTCGGGTCCCAGACTATATCTGTACCAAATTTCATTAAAATCGGTTCAGTGGTTTAGGCGTGAAGAAAAGACAGACAGACAAACAGACAGAGTTACTTTCGCATTTATAATATTAGTTTAGATTCGGTAAATAGACATTTAAAGACGTAAAAATTACTTGAATTAATTTATTATTTTTTTTGTTTTTCCATAAACGATTACTCACTTTTTTTGCGGATAGGCGATTATCAAATAACTTCCCCCACTCTAGGCGGAGCGGGGGGGAGTGTCAGGCTTGTACTGATCAAAAACCCACCCATGTTGCTTCTATTGCCGTTTACGGTCCGGGGCCGAGGTATCTCTTTCGAACAACCCGCAATCTCGGCAGCCATTTCTCACTTCAAACAAACTTTCATCCAAGAAGCCAACAACCATGCTATTGGCCCCTTAACCACATAATTCCAAAACACCCACTCTGTACGTAAATCTTATTACTTACGATCGCTGTTTACGACAATCATCTGGGCGGGTTGATATCGAATACAGGCAGCTGAGATTATAAATTAAAAGCCGCTTCGGTCTTTAATAGCTGCAAAAAGGATTGAAAACCGGTAGTGCCTATAACCTAGGGAGGTAGGGCTGAGAAGCGTAAGAACTGACTGACTGGGGCGGTAGTTTAAAGTAATAATTTATAGTTAAAGTCCTTACTAATGTTATAAAAGCGAAAGTCAGTTTGTTTGTTACGTTTTCACGCCTAAATGGCTAATTAGATATTGATGAATTTTGGTACAGTTGTAGTTGGGACCTAGTAGATGACATAGGCTAAAAAGGGAGAAATGAGGGAAGAAAAGGGAAAACTTAGCTTTGATATTACAATAAATAAGGCGCAAGGGCAAAAACTACAAGAAGCAGGTACCTGTAAATCAGGAAAGGGGAACTGTGTTACCCCGAATTAAACGCGAGAAAAGCCGCGGGCAAAAGCTAGTATTCTAACGCGGAGTTCTAAAAGGAGTAGCCCTAACAACCAGAGCCTGCCAGTTATCTTCCTAACGAGCCAACGTTAGAGGCTGTATAATAGAAGCCGTTTTGATTAGAATTTTAATGAAAATCATGAAACTTGAACAGTAAAAGTGCGGTCTACGTTTCACTTATGGCAATTTATAAGCTCGTTCTAAACTTGAATTTGTTTTTACTAGGAGTAAAAATGAGGTTTGAATTTTAAATGCGACCTTTTTTATAATAATAATGATAAAATATTTATTTATAAAACATGGTATACAATGGTGTTAAATACTTATTTATAAGGCACAAACATGTTTAGTTAGGATAGAACAAAACATGCAAAAAGTTAAAGTTAGGCGAACATGGATGAAGGCGCCCACAACATGAACATTCATCAAAATTTCTTATCTATATTTTTTTTATGCTATAAAAACTATGATCCAGTAACCTTTTATAACATTTCATTTTTTTGTTTTTGTATAAGATGTTTTGGCTGAACTTAAGATGTCGTTGCCAAAGGTTGGAGGATTTGTTAAAGTAAAGTTTCACGGAAAACCATAGAGTATGATAATAATTTATATAGCTAGGTAAACAAAATAAATTTTTTTTTTTCATCTCCTGTAGCAGTCAAATTCGGGTTATATCTAAAACATGTGTAGTTGAAGATAATACTAGACAACACATAATAATACAATGAATAAAGTTTTAATTGTAGTTTGTCTGTAAAAATACTATGACGTTTCTACAGTGTTGTATTAAGTATTTAGTTCATTTATTTAACTAAACTTGTTTGTAGTAAGTAGAAAAACACAATTGAAATAGTGCTTTACTAAGACATATAATATCTAATACTGGATTACGTTCAAAATTCATCACAGTTACTTTAACTCACTTGTTTTTGCGAAAGAGCGATAAAGTATTTGAATGAATGATTTGTAAGGAATTTTCTAAAATTTGAGATGAATCACACCTGCGGATACCTAAATATTTAACCTCCATTGTGGATTTTAAAACTCGTTTTTAATATGAAATTGATGATAAAGTCATTGGGGGCGGTCAAAGGTGTGGCAGAACCCCACTGTTTAAAAATCAAGGATAGCGTATACTTTCTAATGAATAAGAAATATAAATAAAAGCATTTCTAGCGCAAAGGTTATTAGGGCGACCTCTGACAAAGACATGAAAACACATATACGATTAAACAAATCGAAAACATATCCATCGATCGCTGTCTAAACAACGTTTTTTTGAAATAACCTTTCACCGAATCAATGGTTACGCATCGCTAGTAATTCACGCCTTTTGACAGCTCGCAACTTTTGACAGCTATTTCAATATGGCCGACTTTAATAAAAAAATACTTTCACTTACATTTCGTCGCTACAAATAAGTTTTGGCGGCAACAATGGAACACGTTTGGGTGTTAAATAGAAGATAGTTTGTTAATGCCGCGTGAAGTGAAAATTAAAAATGGCGTCTGGGTTTTTTTTTCTATTTGGCACTGGTAGGTATTGTTGTGTTCTGTCTTGTATCAATATTTTTATTTAAGAAATCGATTTGCTGTGACACTCTCGATTATTACAGAAGTTGTTAGACGCAATGACCGTGCACAAACATGTCAAATCATGTCACAGATTATAAAATAGTATGATTGGTGTCATTATGATATCATCATGACAAACATTTTAGGTACAAATATTTGCCTACCGGAAGAGAGCAATAAATTTATAATAAGAGTTATCTAACGTCTTCAAGTTAAATTAAAAAGTAACATGATTTAAAAGCCTGAAATATCAAAAGAAGCACGGACAGAACCTGCCGAGGTTTCGGGTTGTTTGAAAGAGATACCGCGGCCCCTCGGTACATAAAGGAAAAAAGAAGGAACATGGGCGGGTTTTAGTCAGTAGAAGTCTGACTCTCCTCCTCGCTCCACCCAGTGTGGGGGAAATTATTTTATGATTTCCCATCCTGTGTTTGTACCTAATTGTACATCCATAGTTAACCAATAATGGGTATATATACATAGGACTTTAAAAAAAAATACCAAATAGAAATGGTATTTATTCATGTGACTTACTTTATTACTACATTATTATTGATCTAGATTTTATTATAATAATTAACATTTTAATAATCTACGTACCAATAACATACCTACTGATAATTTCGACTTTGAAGTTGTAATTTAGAGATATACTGGTGTACGGTGGCCGGGAGTCGTCTCGCGGCTCCCGACGCCCGGAGCGTCACCCGCAGCGGCTGGGTTAGCTTTAAGTTGTCTCCCTTAAACGTCCAGCGATCTCCTACAATAACTGCTCCGCAGAAGGAGGTAACTGCTTCCCATTCCCCCTCGCTTCAGACCATGGACTGAACCAGGGCTGAATGCGAGAGATCGTCGCCGCCGATCGCCTCTACGAGGACACAGAGGTGCTCCACCCAAGCGGAGTAGACAGCTACAGCTTGGATGGAGTTCTTCTTCACCTTGACATTCAAAACAGAATGTCAGGTCATATGACTCAGCCGTGTTTTCGACGGAGGTCAAACAGAACAGGATAACAATATAATTATCACATCATCAACCATTTTAAACTGAGCTGCCTCTCATTTGCATACTCATCTTTTAATTGACATTTAGAATGGTGACTTGGGTCTGAACCATAAGTGTCCCATCACTAAGCTTAAAAAATTGAGAGGTTTCAAGGGACACCCGGATGGAACAAAGTTGATTATTTATTATGTACAAAAAACCTGTATACACTCAACAAAAATAATCGTCGCCACACCACACTGTTGAAAGACGAAGCGCAAATAACTGGCTTGCTTTCTATGAGAGAGAGAGAGATAGGCAGAGAAACACGCACACGCCGCACGGCTTACAACTATAGCAAAAAATTAAGACGGAAAAAATTAAGACCAAAAGTTGTAACGACACTTTCGTTACAACGTTTGGTCGTACTATAATATCTCACCCTTACTTCCTTACTAATATTTTAAAAGCGAAAGTGAGTTTGTTTGTTACGTCTTCACGCCTACATGGCCAAACCGATTTTTATGAATTTTGGTACAGAGATAGTTGGGACCCTGGAAATGGACATAGGTGAAAAAAATGAGAAAAAGGGAGAGAAAGATATTTTTTTCGATCATCACGTGGGTTAAAGTTAACTATACCACGCGGACGAAGTCGCGGGCGGAAGCTAGTCCATAAATCAAAAGGTCACTACCACAAGGGTTAAATAGTTAATCGAAATTAACAACAGAATACCTATGAATATTATCAATTGATTCTACAGACTTCATTCACACGTTACTATCAAAGTACTAAAAGCAACATTGTTTTGTCTGCATGTAACACTTATTGATAGAAACCTTGAAGATGTCTATTGTGATCAGTAAGTGACAGGCACCTCTGTAGCGCCTACAGAATGATGTACAGCCTTCGAATCACAACAGCTACCCTACCATGACGTGTTAAAGCAGAACTTATTCCGCTGAGGGAAAGGGACAGAGCTATACAGGGTGTCTAGCACCATCTCTTTCACTCAGTGGAATAAGTTCTGCTTTAAGATGTCATAGTAGGCCTACATGCCGTGTCGACGGCGAGTTCGCGTTCCACGCGCATCTCAAAGAGATGTCAGCAAAGTAGAGATGCGCGCCAGGGCCACCGCCTGCCGGGGTTGTGGGTTACCGTGGTACCGGAACATAGATGGCAAACGAAGGAACATGTGGTTTTTTGCGGATGTGAAAGCCTTAAGTACTAATATTATAAAAGTGAAAGTAAGTTTGTTTGTTACGTCTTCACGCCTAAATCGCTAAACCTATTTTAATTTTGAATTTTGGTACAGAGATAGTTGGGACTCTGGAGACGGAAATAAGCTTTAGGGAAGAAAAGGGAAACCTTAGCATTGCTATTACAAGAAATAAGGCGCAAGGGCAAAAACAACAGGTAGCCGGTACCTGCAAATCAGGGAAAGGGAACTGTGTTATCCCGAATTTAGCGAGCGAAGCCGCAGGCAATACCTAGTTAACCAATAACTTCCCACGCTCAGGGCAAGGCGGGGGGGGACTTTTACTGATTAAAACCCACCCATGTTCCTTCTTTCGCCCATTAACATTGAAGCAAGGGCTCCAAATTATTTGTTTACTAGCTGTTCCCCACGGTTTCACCCGCGCTGCTCAGCACCTGTTGGTCGTAGCGTGGTGTTATATAGCCTATAGCCTTCCTCAAGAAATGGACTATCCAACACTAAAAGAATTTTCCAATTCCAACCGGTAGTCCCTGAGATTAGCGCGTTCAAACAAACAAACTCTTCAGCTTTATAATATTAGTATAGATAATATTAGTATAGATTTCCAATCCGCAATTTTTTTTTTGTCGGAACGTGTGGAGTTATTAACTAAAACTTTATACTCAGTTCTGTGGTCCCTATGTAAAAATTAACCCTCTAAGTCTACGCAGTCAAAAGATATGGCCGTTTATGTCGAAAGTTTGTACGGAACTTATTTGTTCTTGCAATTGGCCGTTTTTTTTTGTATTTTTTTTTTATTATTGATAGGCTCGCGTTTGACCACTATCTCACCTGATGGTAAGTGATGATGTGGTCGACGATGAAGCACGCTTATCTAGAAATAACCTATTCACTCTTAACTTGAAGACCCCCAGGTTATAGCTGTCAGGAAATACAGACTCCGGCAGGGAATTCCACTCCTTAGCAGTACGCACAATGAAGCTATTCCCAAACTGTGTATTGGAACAACTTTTTCAAGGAAATTCACTAGATAACTAAATGGCCTATGTTTAAATATATTATGGAATGTAAACCACAACCTAAATGCTACTGAGATCACGCGCCCATAAAATCAATGATGTTCATTGAATAAATATTTCTCAATTGAAATTCCTACAGCGTATAAGCAAAATAAACAGATAAATTACCTTTTTAGTTAAAGGTCACAATTGCAACAGAATCGAGCACAATATTGTGTTGAGGTATACACTCTGTTTTTCTTCTTTACATAAAGCCACCACTTAAAAAACAACTAACAATGGGAAAACCTTTATTTCCAGAAATCGAGGCCTTAGGACAGTACAGGCCAATTTTTTTTTAAGTTAAGAAACTTTCTTTTTAACACGTGTATCAATTATTGACAATGTCTTACAAAATAGTTGGGAAAAGCATTGTTCTGAACTCCTAAGATCACAAAGCCCACTGCTGGACATATGTCTATCCCAACCTACGCCCTAACATTCTGTCCACGCCCTCCGCATCCAGTTTACTCTTTTTCGTTTTTCTTATAACAAGAATGTGCGAGACAAGTGACAATTGACAACCTTGACATTAAAATGTCAACATTCCTATATCGAGTGAGTTCGAACATCGGAGCGAATCGTGCGTCTTCGTGTTGCTTCGTTTTTGTTGCCTGAATGCGACGTGACACCAAAGAGGATTATATTGATAGGATTAATGAGTAATTTAGATGAATGTAATGTCGTACAACTGATTGTTTTGTTGAACTTATAATCAAACTACGTGTTGTAGGTCCGTGGTCCTATTCGATGTATCAGCAGCGTCTTTATTTCCTGTCAATTCGTAAACGTCACAGATTTTCATGATAACAACATACGCTAGCTAAAGAGTTATGGATAGTCGGAAATCAGACTTAATAATAGAATAATAATAAAATAATAATAGAATTAATTTAAATTGCAAGCTATAAATTTTCTAGTTAATTACTAAGACTTGGATGAGTAGGTTATAGTCAGCAACATACCAAGCTATACTATTCCAGTATTAAACGGACTAGCTTTGTATGAATTTTCCGTACAATGAGAGATCCACTTAAACTGGTTTTGTAAAGCTAAATTGGCAGTCGTGCGTCCTCATCATTTTCTAAATAACATCGACTTCGCAGGTGATGTCTCTTTAAGAATGTAACCTTTAAATGTCTTCAATATGTTCTTTAATAACTTATCTAGAATTTTTTTGCATGATGATAACGTTGTCTGAGCGAATATAAGGGGAACTGGCTTCCGCCCGCGACTTCGTCCGCGTGGCATAGTTAGTTAACTGCTAACCCGCGTGATGATCGAAAAAACACAAATATCTTTCTCTCCCCTTTTTTCCCCTCTTTCTCCCTTTTTCTCACTTTTTTGGCTATGTCCGTCTCCAGGGTGCCAACTATATCTGTACCAAAATTCATCAAAATCGGTTTGGCCATTTAGGCGTGAAGACGTAACACACGTAGGTAGGTAAACCAATTGGGTACGGAACCCTTAAAAGTGTGCAGTGCTTATCAATAAATCCTTACTAATATTATAAAAGCAAATGTAACTTTGTTTGTTTGTTTGTCACATCTTCACGCCTATATGGCCAAATTTTTTTTTGGTACGGGGTTTTCTTTTCAATTACGAGCGAAGCCGCAGGCGCCAGCTAGTCTTAAATAATATATATACGTTATTATATATTTTATGTAATTTTATAAAATATTAAAAATGCAAATAAATATGTAGGTACTTACAGAAATAAATAAATAAAATATACCTATATAATGCAGATAGATATTTATCATAATATATTTTATATTCTATTCTACTGCAAGGTTATTCAAATACCAATGTACCAATAGCAACCCACAACAATGTTAGTTAAGTCAGGTTGCTTGTTTGTACCAACCAAACAGGTCTAATATACATCTCGTTTATACAATAATACCTCTGACATTCATGTGCAGACCACCAGTTGTCAAACATGCATGAATCAGTAGTTTTAAATATTGAATTTGATTATACATTCATATTGCTGGCATGCTGTTTGGCATTTAAAAAGAATGTCGTTTTTTTTTAATCTGGTTATGAAACTTTTTTGTTACTAAACATAACGTATATGATCGGGAAGGGTTAACTTACAGGACCTCAGACTATAATGTGTTGTAATTTTTTTTAAATAAAATAGAATCTGAATTGCACGAGGCAGGTCCTTACAACTACAACATTAAAAAGACTCAAAAATAGTTTGTTCTTCAAAAGAAACAATCAAGATTTGATATTTTAATTATCAGAAGCCAGGGTCACAACCGTGCATATACAGCCTATCTATCAAGCAACAAATCGGCCATTAACTTCATTCAACCATTTGAATTTCGAACTTTATCACTGCAACCATCTGTCACTCCGCTCTCATTCTCACATAAACAAGGTTGTATAACCAGCCAGTTCGGATGACATAACTCTATGCTAATGCTCTATAGTTTATGGTAATCGCAGGGCCGGCCCACCTATGCGTGGTCCTTCTTACAACACATCCGTTGAAGCAGATACCGGTGCATTGCGATAGAAGCTCGACCGGAATCGAGTTAGCCATGACACTTGTGAACTCTAAGGTTTTGAGCCCAGATAGGTTGGACATTATTATTTACAATGTTGGGCCTTTGAAATGCCATTGACCACATAAGTTGCAAAACATTCAGACGTAACAGACAAATAAAGTTGTCTAAACTAATAGCTCCCTCTGAATATTAGGACGGCTACCAGTCGGTTCACATTGAAGGTAAAAGCTCGCGAACACTAAATAAATAAATAATTTTGTTATTTTCGGTTTTTCGGTAAGTTTTTCATCGTATTTTGTAGTTTAACCTCTCTTTATTTTTTTTTATTGTCTATGTATGTATACAAGTGTAAATTATTAAAAAAAAATAACTGTCACATTGCACCTACTATGTATTGTAATTCTTGTCTCTACATCATCGTAAGGTTGACTGGTAGAGAATGCCCAAGGCATTAAGTCCGTTTTTTACATGTGTATTTTAATAAAATAAAATAAGAGTCAAAATTATAATCGAAAATGACCCATCACTACAGCGTCTTAGCGTCGAGGGTAAAGTAACCTAAAAAGGCGCTAACTGCATAATCTTAAATCATATTGCCAATCCTTCTACACATTTGTAGCCTCTGCGTTAAACATACCAAGAGATCGCTAGACGCCCTGCTTGGACAGTATCATAACTGTTTCAGATTGTTGTTGGGATATTGTAGAACGTCAGGTATGTTCGCTTCTACGTATACCGATAAATTTTCACTTATTTATTTAATGGCGTTTGTAGAAGGAGACACCACAATTTTGCCAATATCACGTAGGTACTGTGGTAGACAATCAAACGCTGGAGACTATATCAGAAATTATTATTGTTGAATAGAACACAACAAAGAGTTTAAATGATTTAAAATATTTTAACAAACCGATGAATTATACGCAATGATTAGAAAGACAAACTACATATTTGACTTTGTCAATGATGCTGAAAACCTTAATAGACAAAGTATGATGCACCGTGGTTATCTCACGCTACGACATGCTAGTTAAAAGACCCTTATTTTACCTGTAACGAAAAATTTAAAGGGAGTCGAGTTGGTACGGTGTTGTAATGAGCATGATGATGCATGTGACTAAAAAAGTGATAGATATGTATGTTGATGGATGAAAAGGGAATTCTCCCTCCCTCCTAATGCCAAAGAAAAAATGGATGGAATGTGTAAGGAATTTGCTATTGCTACCTATTTTCTCGTAAACGTGCGAAACGGAGGAGTAATTAAGCCCACAAAGAATATGAAGCCATAATCAGATTTTTTAGAAAAGCTTTTCTAATTCAAACCTCTTTTTGCAAATATGACCCAACCTTTTTACCACCTATTGTACCAACTGTCACATTTGACAGATGAGGCCGCCGCCATACTGTAATCAACTTTGACATTACCTCGGCTTTCGGGGGCGGTCGGCTCTCATTCGGGTGCTCTCGGAATGCGTATGCGTGACTTTACTTGCGCAATGGATACTTTGTCATAGAATGATCGTGTTTCAAAGACACGAGTAATGATGAATGACGAAAATGGTTTTATATTGTAATATTTATCTTGACGTTTTGCATGAGAATTGGACATCTTGCTGTTAAACAATAGCTTTGTGCAATAGTGTTTAGTTTGTGGCACGATGTGGATTGTGTAGTTGGCAGTTTAAAGTTTATATTTGCTTGCGAACCATGTTATTAAACATGGTTCTCAAAAATATGACAAAATATAACCACTTTTGCTTGAATTCGATTTTAAATGATTTTTTGTAACTAGAGAGAAAAGAGTTATTGATGCAACGACATCTGAAAGGAGAGTATGGAAGAAGAAAAAGTGTTCCGCCGACCCCTAATAGAATGGGACAAGGCAGAATATTTTTAGTAAAACAAATGCTAGCTTCCCATACTGTACAAACAATACTTTATGTACGCGATTACGCGAACACGGATAGTTGCAGTCACTCATATTTGAAGTGTGAATCGTTTGTCCCCATATTTTGCTTTTTGGATGGTAAATCATGAAATATCAAAGAGTGAAATGGAGTGAAAAAAAAGATTTTAACTGACTAAAACCTATTGATGTTTCTACTTTTGCCCTTTGTGTTCCGGGGCCACGGTATCTCTTTCGAATAACCCAAAATCCCGGCAGGCAGTGGGTATAGCAGGCTCCTCTTCACCTCGTAATTCCTTCTGCACACATGTCCCCCCAAGATTTACCGCAAGATTCGGAACGTTCATTCTGTTACAAATAAAACTGACTGTGACTGTACAACGTAAATGTTACACCCAAAAGCCTAAACTCTCATATTTATTGTCAACAGATGCGATTCGGACCACACAGCGGAAATGTTATACACGCATCTCCATGCATTAATAGAGAGACCAGAGAATCAGAAGAAATTCGCGGACATCGAGCGCAAATTACAAATGAGAGGAGCCTTACCATCTTCGAAGAAACCCCCGGATTCATCTCTTGGGAGCGAAGTTTCTAGGGAATCTGACTCTGGCAGCAATGAGGAGAGATGTGTGGCCAACCTGTATGACAGTTTGGCCGCTGAGCTGAAACAAAAGCTATCGACAGGTAAACGAGGATTAGGTCAGTCTTTTCAGTTTTTTTTTTGTAGCTAGATGTTGGCTTTTCTCCACGCCTTTTTGCATCGGTATTGGTATGTAGTTTTGAGCTTTTTTTTTTTAAAGTATTTTGCTGAATGCTTCCGAAGAAGAACTTGGTGGTTTATGCTTATAAGCATCATGCTGAAA
This sequence comes from Ochropleura leucogaster, assembly GCA_958449745.1. Taxonomy (NCBI): domain Eukaryota; kingdom Metazoa; phylum Arthropoda; class Insecta; order Lepidoptera; family Noctuidae; genus Ochropleura; species Ochropleura leucogaster. The sequence continues at coordinate 1,871,478 of OY288220.1, read as the reverse complement.
CAGGAGTCTTTTTGGCCTCGTACAGTACCAGTTTAGTAAAATGTGTCTTAATTGTTTTCTTTCCTTTTTTTTGCGAGACAAATAATAGAAAATGTTGATTCAAGATAGGAAACTTTGTCATTGCGGGCGAGTCGGATTTAACCCCTGAGCCGAAAGGCGAGGGTGTAATGGGGCCTACAACAGCAGTGACAAATGTTCACGTGATTCAAAAGACGTTTTTCAATACACTTACGATAAAATTAGAAAAAAAAACTACGATTTAATATGGTTTTTTCCGGTTTATCGTGGGCTGAAGCAGAAACAAAGGTTCTCTTATTTTCGATTTCGATCTAAAATTAATGTTTATTTGTTGTTGTAGAGAAATTGTTTTGTAAATTATCATTTTTATTTGAGATATTCTCTTGATAAACACAAATTAACTAATTATTTAATACGAAAGCCTTCAAAACGTGCGCCTACTTGCTCTAAAAAAGTCACCTATTGGAATTTCAACAGAAATCTGAAAAAATTAAAGCCCTCGTCGCCATAATTAAGAAAAAAGCACGAGTGCGAAATACATTGCATGTTGAAACCTAGTCGTAGGGCAATAAGAACTAGTTTTCAAAGAAGTGTATCGAAAATAATTTTTCTTTTTTATTGAAAACTTGTGATTAAGAACGTGCTGGTAACCATCCAAGGAGTCCTGCAATAGTAGTATAGTTTTACTCTTAGTAGGTCTCTCATCAGTCACACACTCACCCCCGAATACTGAAACGTCACTCAAAATTGAAGTATCACTTATATTTAAGAGATACTCATAAGTGACGTTTGACAATACGAAATCTAAAGTTTAAGAGCTGCTCAAAGGTTAAGCAGCCCTTAAATTTTGAGTGACGTTTCAGTATTCGTGGGTTAGTGACTGTATTGTGCTCGCGCAGTTCATAGCAATGAGTTTTAAGCGTTTACTGTACAATGAGGAAAAGAGACGGCAGAATACCGTATAACTCCATCTCTATCTTACACTGAAGTGTCATAACAGCAATACTGCTACTTACTAAATAGTGATTAATATTTCTATAGAGCCTTATTTAATGAGGACCTCCACTATTCCAAATTTAAATCCTTTAATTTGAAAATGATGTTGGTATTTATTTGTGTAGCTTCATACAGCTTGCAACTATATTAAAAACTTTTGAGTACGCCATTTTTAATTATGTTGCCCACTTTAAGCTTTGCTGTCACCAAACAAATAGTTATAATGTTTGCTATACCACACGCTTACAGCCTTTTTTTTGTCGTATACTTACTTAATTTTTGTCACAAAAAAGTAAAACATATCCACAAGAAATTTTCACTTTCGATATTAAAAAGGCTACATCACAGTTCAATCTGTCTCTAAATAAAAAAAAGCATCACTAAATAAAGACACCAAAAAAATTACACTCACTAACTTGCTCCCACTCATTCACCCACGCTCACTCGCCCCCACTCACTCACCCCCGCTCACTCGCACCCACTCACTAGCTCAAACTCACTCACCCCAACTCACTTAACCCTTCAATCTTACAGGCAAGAGCCCGATCCTCCTGCCCCCTCGAGACTACGACACGGTGCACCGCCAGAAAGGGAACCTCTCCAACATCGATACGAGACGCTGCCTTAACCAGAACATCGTGGGTGTGAATGCCAGGCGTAAGCTGGAGTCGTCAGGGGGCAGTTCCGGGATAGGCAGCGATCTCGCCCCCTCCCCGGAGAGGAATGAGTACAGGCAGCATGATAATCATAGTACTAGCGGTGAGTAGCTTTTATTACTTTTTTATGAGGGCGCATGTCGCTGAGAGAAATGCTTGACATTTCACTAAGCGTCGTGAGATTCAAAGTCATTTTGCAGAAAAAAACAGTTATTTTACAGGTTATTACAAAAAATACTAGCTAAAATATCTTTGAAAAATGAAGTGAAGTGAGGTTTTAAACTACTTTTCAGGCTACCCCTCCTCCCCCTCGAGGCATCACGTGTATTTCCCCCTTCCATCGTGAAAAACCGTGAATTTAACTAAAACTTTATTCTGTTAGCATCACTTGATCAAAAGACAATTTCTAAACAACCTTATTCATTTAAAAATTAGAATACTGTTCAAATATGGAACGTTCCATATTCGCAAGTTCAAACATTAAATTTCGTTTGGATATTCGTACAACCTATTTCGTACTCTGGCACATAATTAATGCCATTACCAAAAGAAAAAAAAAATACGTTTAGGCAGTTGCGTGTATCAACGCTTAGATGATTGTCAGATGTTTTTTGTAACATTTCAAGATGAGACTTAAGCTATGGTTGAAATAAAAAAATGTATTTCCGCGTTCTTGAATATGATTTGTTTAAAAAAAACGGGTTCCGTACAAGCTTGCGCCATAACCGGCAATATCTTTTGACTGTATAGACGTAAAAGGTTAATTTTCTTCATCACAGCTGCAAGGGACCAGAGACGTATATGGTTTTCCGGGGTTGCGGGTTGTTCGAAAGAGATACCGCGGCCCCGGAACGTTAAGGGCAATAGAAGGAACATGGCTGGGTTTTAGTCAGTACAAGTCTGACACTCCCCCTCACTCCGCCCAGAGCGGATATTTGATGATAGTATTGATTTTCCAACGCTACTACAAGATCTCGTACATATCATATAGACATTATATCGTCCATATGCACTAAAAGAAAAAATATATATAATAAATAACCATAAACTACCGAAGCAATACAGATAAAATTGAAATGAGACCCGTTCGGGAGTATAATTATAAAAATACTAACTTTTGCCCGCTGCTTCGCCTGCGTTAAATTCGGTTTAACATAGTTCCCCTTTCCTGATTTTCAAGTATCTGCTACCTGTAGTTTTTGCCCTTGCGCCTTATTTATTGTATTAACAATGCTAAGTTTTCCCTTTTCATCCCTCTTTCTCCCTCATATCTCAATCTTTTATTAAAAAAAAAAATCATCGAAATCGGTTCAACCATTTCAGCGTGAAGACGTAACAAACAAACAAACTCACTTTCGCTTTTATAATATTAGTAAGGATTCTTAAAAATCAGCTTACAATTGACGGAGAAATAGCGTTACAAACATTAAAAAATACATTTAAATTGAGAACCCCCTTTTTTCAAAGTCGGTTAAAACACAAATGTTGTTAGCTAATGCGGTCATTCGTCGTGACCGCTTAGTTTGCATCACCGACCGATTTATACCGAAGCCGGCAGTTTCTGAATAACTTATAAAAAAAGTATTACGTAGTATTTTGTTATTTATTACTCACATATAATAATTATGTTCATGTAAAATACAGGGGTAATTTATGTCTGTGTTAATATGGAAAGAAAGAAAGAAAACTGAAAGTTTATTGGTCACATACCACAAGTGCTCACAACATTAAACAAAGAAAGAAAACATTTTGTTTTTTTTTAATGTTTTTTTTTTATTTAAAAACAAAAAACGAATCCTTACTAATATTATAAAAGCGAAAGTGAGTTTGTTTGTTTGTTTGTTACCTCTTCACGCTTTAATGGCTAAACTGATTTTGATGAATTTTGATACAGAGATAGTTGGGAGACGGACATTTTTATTTAAAAAAAGTGGGATGTGAGGGAGAAAGAGGGAAGAAAAGGGAAAACTTAGCGTTGCTATTACAAATCAATAAGGCGCAAGAGGAACTGTGTTACCCCAAATTTAACGCGGGCGAAAGCTAGTAAGAGAATAATTATTGTGTGTCTCACGGCTGCGCCAAATAGGGCCAGTGCAGCAAACTGCCGGGCAACTAGTGTCCTACCATGGTTTTCAACTAGACCTTTTTTTTGCATTTGATTTGCAGGTAGCAGGTACCTGCAAATCAGGAAAGGGGGCTGTGTTACCCCAAATTTACCGCGAGTGAAGCCGCGGGCAAAAGCTAAAAATATCAAATAAATATGGTCACTTTCATGCAAATAGTCTAAAATCTACGAACAAACACACAGTCAGACACATAGTCTAAAATATTCCAAAACCCATTCATATTTCGATTGCTTTCATGAAACTAATCCGCTTGCGCTCAAATGTCAGGAAAAGTTGCGCGTGCGGCTTACGACATAGTTGGTCAACACTCACTGGTACATATCGGTGTCTTAAGAGATTTTTTTTATTAAGTTAAGTTGAGCTTATTTCCTGGTTGTAATGTTGAAGTTGTAGCTTGATTGGATTTTGATTTGGATTCTACTTAAATTCTCCAATTAAAGAAGAAAATAAATTTAGGACGGGTAAATTTAAGCGTAAAAGAATAAACGCAAGACTTCCCGTGAGGTATCTCGAACCATGAAACCGAACAACGTTTTTTCTACGACTTTATTTTTTTGAAAAAAAGAATTAGAGGTGTCAAGGGACACCCGGATGGAACGAAGTTCCTTTCCTTCTATAAGAGAGAGAGACAGAGAAACATGCGACGCCGCACAGCTTACAACAGCAAAAACTGTCGTGACAACTTTTCGTAAGAATTTTTTCCGTCTAGCCCCCTTTCACAACGCGCGATAAGGAACTTAGTCCCAAAAATGAATCTGATGCTGCCATCTGATAGACATGTATGGGAAAATCAATAAAAAAATGGTAATGAATTTCTCAAAGTCACAGAAGAAAATCTATTCAGTTTTATGGTTTTACGTTTTAATGTAACACCCTGAATATAAATAGGTGTTATGTATTTTATTAAATTATATGGTGTGTTAAATTTATAAAAACTTCGCTTACACGAAGTTGTGCATAAACTTATCATTACCATTTGCTGTAATGATAAATGTTTGGCATTCAATGAGCTATAAATATCAAGTTTTGATTTTAATAGATGTTATGGGCTTTACTTTTTAATTATACTTATTTTTAATAGCTGTTCCCCGTGGTTTCACCCTCGCTGCTCAGCACCTGATGGTCGTAGCGTGATGTTATATAGCCTATAACCTTCCTCAAGAAATGGACTATCCAACACTAAAAGAATTTTCCAATTCCAACCAGTAGTCCCTGAGATTAGCGCGTTCAAACAAACAAACAAACTCTTCAGCTTTATAATATTAGTATAGATAAAATTCTCGTGTCACAGTTTTCGTTCCCATACTCCTCCGAAACGGCTGGACCGATTTAAACGAAATTTTGTGTACATATCGGGTAGGGATGAGAATCGGCCCACATCTATTTTTCATACCCCTAAGAGGGCAGCGGGTGAAACCGCTGGGCACACGAGAATTTTATATATTAGAAGATTATTAAAAAAAAAACTTCACAAAGATATAATATCTCTTAATAACCCGTCCCAATCTTTAATCATTCCGTCTATAACAGCTTCAATATAAACCTAACATGTTATTAAGACATCATTACCGTATGGGAGTCATTTTCTAAAGGAAATGACGTCACAAGACGGTTATTACTTCTAAGAACATGGTATCAAGCCATTGTTGCTTGCTATGATAAAAAATGGTTTGTATCAGGAAATACTTTGTATCGAAAGGTGTAATGGTGTAATTAGCAATAGATCCTTAATGACATTACTAGTAGTTGCTCACGACTTTGTTGAGAGGAAAGATCTAAGCAGCGGGTGAAACCACTGGGCACAGCTAGTATATCAATATACTAGCTTCCGCCAGCGACATCGTCTCGTTTGTTTATTACGTCTTCACGCCTACATGGCTAAACCGATTTTGATGAATTGTGGTACAGAGATAGTTGGGACCCTGGAGACGGACATAGGCTTTCAACTTTAAAAAAATAAATGAGAAATGAGGGAGAAACAGGGAATAAAAGGGAAAACTTAGCTTTGCTATTATAATAAATAAGGCGCTAGGGCAAAAGCTACAAGTAGCAGGTACCTGCAAATGATGAAAGGGGAAATGTGTTACCATGAAATAAACGCGGGCGAAGCCGCGGGCAAATGCTAGTGTATAATATACTACGTTTGCTCTCAAATAGTTCAAGATCATAACCTTCCTCGTATCAAAGCGTTGAGACACCTAATGACTTGTGAAACATTTGCCTCAAAAATGTTCACACCTTATAACCGACCTACTTGATCCAAACCTGACAAGGTGATCAAAACTCTATGTTTAAAACGATAGAGTGTAGAATTATTATCCGTGTACCGTAATAGATATGGTTGATTTTGAATTGTAAAGAAAATAAGCGGTGCGTTCCCTTTCCAAAATTTGACGGCTATTTTTGCCACGCTATTTTTGAAAAGAGGTAGGCAATTTACTTGTTTGCTTCTAGATTATTTGTTTTACGTGTAACTATGTAAATAATAATCTGAGAAGTTAAAGGACAATGTCCAAAATGGCCCTTTAAAGAGTATCAGAAAACACGATAAGTGAGGACGTGGCTTAATAATAGCAGCCGCTCGGGTTGATCTTTAGGTTAAGCCGCGCTTGCCTAGGTTGGTCTGTGGATGGGTGACCACCCGTTACATACCGAGTTGCCTCCGTGCCTCGGAAAGCACGTTGAGCCGTTGGTCCCGGCTGTCATTTGGAGATCTGTGACAGTCGTTACAGGTAGTCAGTGTCCCAAAAGTCTGACAACCAGTCTTACTAAGGGGTATCGTATTACTCAGCACTAACTGAGTTGTGAAGGTCAGATAGGCAGTCGCTCCATGTAAAATACTGATATTCAGATGCATCCGGGTAGGCTAGGCAGATGATGAGAAAACACGATAATTAATTGTCTTTTTTATTAAACGATTTGCAAAAACTTCTATAACAAGTACTAGCTGTATGCCAAACATTACATTTGATAGTATTTTACTCGATTAATAACATCCGTCAAACAAACTCACTTTTGCCCGGGGCTTCGCTTGCGTTAACTTCGGGGTAACAGAGTTCCCCTTTCCTGATTAGCAGGTAACTGTCACCTATAGTTTTTCCCTAGCGTCTTATTTATTGTAATAGCAATGAAAAGTTTTCCCTTTTCTTCCCTCTTTCTCCCTCATATCGCACTTTAAAATATAAATAGCCTATGTCCGTCTCCTGGTTCCCAACTATTTCTGAACCAAAATTAATCCAAATCTGTTTAGACATTTTGTCGTGAAGACGTAACAAACAAAGTCACTTTCGCTTTCATAATATTATTAAGGATTGTCAGACTCTTATTTCTTAAAAAATCACAGGAATTTCTGAGGCACGATGGAAACTCGGTTTGTTACGAGTAGTTTCGTAGTCACCCATCCACAGACCAGCCTAGGCAAACGCAGCTTAACCTAAAGATCGACCCTAGCAGGAGCTATTATTTAGCTACGAGCTCCCTTCACACCATAAACTATAAAACCTAACTGACCTTAAAAGAGAAGAATACGTCAGTTTTTCACATACACAAACACAAAATAGTCAGTTAAGAAGCTCCCACGCCTCACGCATTTAAAACAATAGAGTGTGACAGAGACAAAATATGATTCCTTAATCAGCGAGCGAAAGAGAGAATATGAGTTTCCATTATGGATGCAAGTTTCCCAAAGGAGAAAAATATATGATTGTTTTGCAAAGATTTTCAATGAACGACCTTCCTATGCGGTGATTCTTTTGTTTTTAGTTAGATTTAATAGTGTGTGGTATTTGTGAGTATGTTTGAGTAACAAAAGGGACTTTTTTTGCACAGTGGACATCATTAAATAACTTCCCCCGCTCGGGAGCTCCGCCAGCGGGGGGGAGTGTCAGACTTGTATTGACTAAAATCATGTTCCTTCTTTTGCCTTTATGTTCTTGCGCCGCGGTATCTTGTTCGAACAACCCGCGACCCCGGAAAAAAGGGACTTTGATTATAAACACGCCCTATTGACGTCACGTTGGTAGAGCGAGACTGCTGGATATGAGGTTTTGGATTCGATTTCCCGCTGTGGCAAAGTATTTCTAAGGCTTTCCACCAGGAATATCTCAGTAGCAGCTACACAGTCTTGAGTTGTGCCCGGTTGATGGCAATAGGGTCGGCCCCAATAACATGTATCAATAAAACTAGAGAAATATGTGTATAATTAGGTAGGTACTCCTCTGCCTTGTTTCTTGGGCTTTCAGGCGTGATGTTTATACATGGTTTAGTGAAAGTCAAATAATATTTAGTTTCATTCGATTTATTAATGACTAGCAAGTGCCCGCGGTTTCGCCCGCGTGATATCGAAAAAAGTATCCTGTCCAGGCTATAATCTACCTCTGTGCCAAATATTATCAAGATTCGTTCAGTAATTTTTTCATAAAAGAGGATGAAACATACATCCATACTCACAAACTGACTGGTTTGTTTGTTACCTCTTCACGCTTTAATGGCTAAACCGATTTTGATGAATTTTGGTACAGAGATAGTTGGGAACCAGGAGACGGACATGGGCTACTAATTTTTTTTTTTAAGTGGGATGTGAGGGAAGAAGAGGGAAAAAAGGGAAAACTTTGCTCTTGCTTTAACAAATCAATAAGGCGCAAGGGGAACTATGTTACCCCGAATTTAACGCGAGTGAAGCCGCGGGCAAAACCTAGTTTATAATATTAGTAGGAATTCATGTTCACAAACTCTGATTTGCACACCTTTATATAATTCCGTCTAAGAATCTTAATAAAAAGAAATATACTTAAATAATCATTAAAAATAAATTAAAATCAATCTACGTTTTTAGGTCACACACTAAATACTAGAATAATTACAAAACCATAATTTTCAAGCAATCAAACATTCGACGTTACAGCGATTTCTTGAGCAATCTTACTTATGTCATTAGCAAAACTAGTTTTAGACGACGAATGCACGAACGCTCGCTTGCTATACAAAAATATGCACTTAAAGTACTCAAGCTGAAACTCAAAGCATTTATTTCAATTAGGCCGTTACAGGCACTTTTGAATGTCAAAAACAAAAAGCTGAAGCAGTCCCAGTCACAAAGCATAATAACTTGTGAAAGTACTGTAGTTGCCTATTCCAAAACGTAGAACTCTATGGAGCCTGCCGAGGTTGCGCGCCTTTTGTTTTGTTCGAAAGAGATACCGTGGCTCCGAACCATAAAAGGCAAAAAAAGTATTATGGGTGGGTTTGAGTCAGCAAAAGACTGACACTCCTGAGCTCTGGGCAGAGCGGGAGAAGTTATTTGATGACTAGCTCTTGGCCGCGGCTTCGCCCGCGTTATATTCGGAATAACACCTGTAGTTTTTGCGCTAGCGCCTTATTTATTGTAATAGCAATGCTAAGTTTTCCCTTTTCTTCCCTCATTCTCCCTCATTTTTCACTCTTTAAAAAAAAGTTAGCCTATGTCCGTTTCCAGGGTCCCAACTATCTCGGTAAATTCATCAAAATCGGTTTGGCCATGTAGGCGTGAAGACGTAACAAACAAACAAACTCACTTTCGCTTTCATAATATTAGTATGGATTTCCTATCCCAAAAAAAAACGATCTCTCCAAAAGCGATTTCATATTAAGTACCTTATTTTCATAGTACTAACTGTGCTTTTTGGGTCAGACCTAAGGCAGTCGCTCATGTCCAATACTGGTACTCACGCATACGGTTAGGGTGGCAGTCAATTCAGGAATATTATCAATCTTGGTTACGACTTGGTGTCAATGCCAAAAAATTCGATGTTTTCAGGATTTAACTGCATTTGAAGGGCGGTATCGGTTCCTTAGCTCAACAGGAAAAAAACGGAATCCTTATCTAATCACTTTGATGTCCGTCTGTCTGTCTATCTTGTCTGTCTGTCAAGTACCTCTATCTCACAGAAACGCGTGGAGGTATCGAGTTGAAATTAAAACTATGTACTCAAGTCTGTGGTTCCTTGGAGCTGTGAAAATGTAAAAATCAAACCTCTAAGTCTTCGCAATCAAAAGATATGGCCGTTTATGTCGCAAGTTTGTACGGAACCCTTGGTGCGTGAGTCAGACTCGCTCTTGTTCTTTACTAACCCTTCGAAATCTTTGTAATACTCACCCACAATCACAAGAAGTTACAAAAAATTCAACAGAAATTAAAACTGTGACCCCAACTTAAGAACAATAACATTTCACACCAAATTACTTTCTCAAAACATTCTTTCATTTAATTTACACTTTTACATTTAATTTCTAGCCATTTGTTTTAAACAACTCATTGTTAACTGGAACAAATTATAAAGCTTATGTTTTGTAGTGTTGGGACGGCACATCTTTTACGTGTGCGGAAAATCTTGGTCCTTCATGTTCCTACTCTTATTTGAACAAAAAAAAAGAGTTTCAAAAACACATTATGAAGACAGAAAAAAAACTATTTCCGAAAGTCGGTGACTTTTACTTGATTCATCGATTTTTTGCCACCGACTTCCAGAAACAAATTTTGTATTTATTGCAAAAAATACTGACTTTTTAGTTGTGGTTATGAATGATCCTACACAAATTATTATCGAGTATTAGTAATTTTCCATTACTAAGATATATTAGCATTTCGTCCAAAATATATTAGAAGAAAAATTATATACTATATAAGATAACTCATAAACTTCCGAAGTAATATACATATAATTAAAATGGGATCCCTTCGGTAGTATTGTTTTGTATTGCATTGAAAATTGACCCACAATCGAAACATTTAAAGAAAATTTTTTTTTTTAAGTCGGTTAAAAACCATCATGTGATATGCTTGATAGAAAATCGGCTGGCAGTGTCCCTTTAGAATGTGAATTTGTTTGTAAAAATGTCTCTCTGTCTATCACGACCCTGTATCTCAGGAATGCGTGGAGATAACAAGTTGAAATTAAAACCCTATAATCAACTCTGTGGTCCTTTTGTGCTGTGTAAAAAATAACCCACTAAGTCTACGCAGTCAAAAGATATGGATGTTTATGTCGCAAGTTTGTACGGGACCCTCGGTGCGTAAGTCCGACTCGCTCTTGGCCAGTTTTTTTTACAGGGCTCATATGCCTAATACGGTAGTGCAACTCACAACACGCTATATATATTATACGTTTTGAAATATAAAGCTCGCCTTGTACACACGGCGACAGATCAACCTATACAAAACCAGTTTATGCTGCTCTCTCAACAACGGATCGTACACCATAAATTTCAAGTACAATGAGAGATCCGCATAAACTTGTTTTGTATAGGTTGATCTGTCGCCGTGTGTACAATAAAATTGTGTTGACCACAATAATTATGACATACATCCACAAATTACTAAATATATGTATTTATATTTTTTTTATTTATTTCACTTCAAATTAACGTACTAAGTTTTTATCTAGTATTGAAAAAGCAAAATACACTATGTTCGAAACAGCATTCATAAATAAGCACCAATTAGCAAACTGCAAGTAACTAAATTGTAAAACTAAAGAATTTCGCGGTGCAAAAGTTTATTAAACTCAAAAGCAAACAATGCACAGAAAATCATTAAATTTTCCCATAAAGCACACTGGATTTAGAACAATATACTTTTAACAATGAAACGAAACTGGGCACTTTACCCGAATCACATGTAATTGGCGCGCTTTTATATTATACAAGATGGCGGTGTGGGAACGTCAACTATGGTTGTAATTTTTTTTTGTTTTTTTTTTTAATAGTGTTTGTTGTCATAGAATTTATTTTAATAAATTATGAATATAACTTTGATGTAAAAAAACTAGGCCGACAGTGTATTAATTTTCTAGTATGTATTTTCTTACTTTAATATCAACTTGTTCACCAGCGACCTGTAGACGTCTTTTGGTATAGTTATTTTTAATGATAGTTAACTTACTACTCTTAACTAATTAAACTAACTTGTATTTTCTTTTGACCCACTGTTTTATGTATCTATGTATGTTACACTCTTTGTAGAATTGGTTTGTTAGTGTGTAACCTTCCTGTCCTGCCGAGGTTGCGAGTTGCTCAAAAGAGATACCGCGGCCCCGGAATACAAAAAGCAAAAACAAAAGGAGCATGTATAGGTTCTAGTCAGTACAAGTACAGACACTCTCTTCCGCTGCGACCAGAGCAGGAGAAGTCATTTCCCATCCAAAAAAGAAAGTGACTATAGGGTGATCGCTAAATTGAGACCGTATCTGAGGTGGCTGCGCAGTGCGTTGAGGTGATGCGAGGACCGACTTGGGTCAACATACCTCCCGCACCGGGCAGCTAGCTCAAGCACAGTCACAATTTAGCGGTCAGCTTACAGTGAACCTAAACGTTTCCTAGTAATGGCGGCCAGTCTCAGTAGAGGCTAGCCAGAGACAAGGAATAAACTTTTTTCTACGATCGGCCTACAACATAATTAGTCGGAATCATAGAACACTACAGGCGGGCCGTACCACGCTTTTACATGTTTTTTTATTGTATTGCGTTGCGGCCCAATTCGGGTCATATGTACGTTTGTATTTAAGCTTCAATCAAAAACATACTAACTGTTCTATGAACCGCTATTTTGTTTTATAATATAACTTCTTGACAGGTGCGTGTTCGAATACACACGATATCAAGTTACGAAGCGTTGAGTTGTGACCTGTTTTAATACTTTCGAAAAACTTTAGATTAAATTGTCTGAAAGATAATCTAACTTCTAACCCTTTTTAAACGACTTCAAAAAATGGAGGAGTTTCTCCATTCGACTGTTTTTTTTAAACCACATTGTTTTTTTTACACTTTCGTCTGTATCGTGGGTTTACAAACATTTAGTCTAAAAACACAAAAAGCCAAACTAAAAAAAAAGTAGGCCATATATTTATGCCGTGGTCGTGAGGAAACCAGCGTGGTTGACTCTTACATCAGGTTGAAGATGATGAAGAGTCCTCATTGGATTGCCCTGATTTGACCCCACAGCCTCGTGCATTAGAGGCGACGCCTTAACCTCTGGGTTAAGGCGTCTCACCAAGACATTTTTAACGTATAATACGCACCTCAAAACATGACATCCGTTTACAGCTACTTGTCTACAATATACAGCAACCAGGGTCTACTCGTGTGTAACTGTACAAACTTCTTTTGGCGTGTGGTCAAAATTCGAGCGAATAGACAGCGCCATCTTGTTTTTCTTTTGTATAAAATTTACATAAAAGATATTAATAAACTAGTTGTTCGACGCGGTTTCACCCACGCTGCTCAGCACCTGTTGGTCGTAGCGTGATGTTATATAGCCCATAGCCTTCCTCAAGAAATGGACTATCCAACACTAAAAGAATTTTCCAATTCCAAACAGTAGTCCCTGAGATTAGCGCGTTCAATCAAACAAACAAACTCTTCAGCTTTATAATATTAGTATAGATAGATAAATATGAAACATCTTACTTCTACTATAACCTACTTAATTATTATTTACTAACTGGCGCCCGCGGCTTCGCCGAAAAAAAAGTATCCTATTTGTTATTCCAGACTATAATATACCTCTGTGCCAAATTTAATCAAGATCCGTTCAGACGTTTTGACGTGAAAGAGTAACAATCATCTATACATCCATCCATCCTCCCAAACAATCGCATTTATGATATAAGTAGGATTTATTTATCTTACTAATATTAAAAATGCGAGATGTTTGTTACTCTTTCACTCATTAACTACTGAACGGATTTTGATGAAAATAACCTGGATGAACATAATTATGAAACACTTTTTATCCCCGGTACTATGTTATCTTGGCATAAACTAGTGGCAAATAAATCGTTTTATGTCATATTAAAAAAAATCATGGTAATTCAGAACTATTTACCCACACCGTGCCTTTGTCAATACATTCTACTGCCCTTTTTTTATGAATGGCATCTCGCAGTTCAACCAAGGAGGTTGTCATTTGCTTAACCGGGCGAATCCTGTGGGTGCCTTAAAAATTAAGACCTCCAGCCAGGGTAAAAACTTACAAACTAAGCGACTACACGCTAAGGGCACCCCCTGTGGGATACGAGCCTCGGCTTAGGGCGTCGCCGAGGGACAGCAAGGGACAGGCTGGATCTGAGTGATATTATTTAGGGACTATTTTAACTTACTGACTCAGCAGCGCGGGCTGGCTCTTGCAAGGGACGGGTGGGAATTCTACTGCCAGGTGGTCTTGACACTTTCAGGGTGCTGTCGAACTTGTACTACTGTAATTTTGGACTGGCTCTATAGTCAAGTGGTCGACAAGCGTGACTGTTGAATTCTCCCTGGTCCTACTTTCGATTCCCAGGTCGAACAAATACTTACTAATATAATAAAAGCGAAAGTGAGTTTGAACAGTTTATTTGTTTGTTTGTTACGAATTCACGCCGAAATGGCCAAACCGATTTTGATGAAATAGTTGAGACTCTGCAGACGGACATAGGCTTAAAAAAACGTGAGAAAAGGAGGAGTAAGAGGTAAGAAAAGGGGAGAGAAAGATATTTTTTTCGATCATCACGCGGGTTAAAGTTAGCGTTAGCCCAAAGTAATGTAACTATGCCACACGGACGAAGTCGCGGGCGGAAGCTAGTAAACTAATTTACACGGGACTTAGATATAACTAACGAAATGTGGGTGTATTATTAGAAAGGGTAGGCCCTTCAGGAATTAGGTACAGACGCCTGCACATCAAGCTACCACAACCTGTCAGATTTCTTTGATAGATTTTCGACTTTATTTCTAAAGTATTAGGTTCAAGGTTCATTGGGAAAAATTTTCAGTTTCGGGTAGCTTGACCTGCAGGCGTCTGTACATGCTATTTGATACAACTTTTTGACAACCCTAAGTCAAGTCAAAGCTTGAACGATTCCACTACAGGTTTTTATCTATGTCAATTCTTTAAAAACATGTTAGTATGTATTTCGGAGATGAGATCCCGTTAAGCAGAAAAGTGAGACCACTACGTTCCAAACAACTCGGGCGCATATAATTATAAAAGTAGGCTACTAAGTTGTATTTCAGAAGTATTTTTCATTTATTTTATTTTATATTTGACGGGCCTGTTGGTCTAGTGGTTAGTGGCCCTGACTGCTGAGCCGGAGGTCGTGGGTTCGATTCCCACCTAGAACAAATTTTGTGTGATGAGCATGATCGTTTTTTTAGCATGATAGTACCTGCTATCTGCAGTTTTTGCACTTGCGCCTTATTGATTTGTAATAACAACGCTAAGTTTTCCCTTTTCTTCCCTCTTTCCATATCCTATATCACAAAATAGCCTATGTCTGTCTCCTGGTTCCCAACTATCTCTGTACCAAAGTTCATCAAAATCGGTTTAGCCGTTAAAGCGTGAAGAGGTAACAAACAAACAAACTCTCTTTCACTTTTATAATATAGTATTAGTAAGTTTTTATGTACACGCTTCAGCGTGTCGCGTAAAATACTAAATTATGTACATTTTGGCAAACGGCCAGTCCGTGTTACAGATACATCTGCAAACTTACTTAATACAAAACACAATTAATTATAAAGTACTAGCTTTTACCCGCGGCTTCGCTTGCGTTAAATTTGTGGTAACACAGTTAGCCTTTCCTGATTTGCAGATACCTGCTACCTGTAGTTTTTGCCTTGCCCCTTATTTATTGTAATAGCAAAGCTTAGTTTTCCCTTTTCTTCCATATTTCTCCCTCATTTCTCACTTTAAAAAAAAAGTAACCAAGTGTATCCGGGCAAAAGGTTTGGCCGTTTATGTCGTAATTTTGTACAGAACCTTCGGTGCGCAAGTCAGACACACAATAAAAATCATACTAGCTGTCCAAATAACAACACATTGACAAGACATTGTTCTGACCCAGTATTTTCCGAATACTAAAAACAACACCACCAGAGTACATCAAGCGCTAAGAAGAATCCACATAAGTACACAAAATACCAATCAAAATTGCTCAATCCGTTTAGGAGACAAATCTTACAAAGACACGCATCGGAATTTAAAATACATATATAATTATAAAAAAAAGAACATGTAATAAAGATGTACTGGAGGAACCACAGAATGCTGCAGTTTTTGGCACAAGTAACTGCAGTTGATTCGTGCGATAATGCGGAACTAATCTTATCTTGAAAGACCAGAACAGTCCACGTAACGTTTTGACGTGGTTTACCGTTAAGCTAACTTTTGTAGCTGGATCTGGCTGCAAGCAATATTGTTATACATTTTACATTTATATTAGAACGAATGACTTTAATAGTCTTTAGGATACAGAAAATTTCAAAGAATGAATGATTTCCCTGAATTTTAGTACCCCTAACAAAATAATGTGTATGTTCTTCAATACTAATCAAGTTTTTCTGTCTTTCCAGAAGAGGACTGGGCGGAGAGCACCGCGTACATGATGCATGAAGCCTTCGACGCGTCTCCGCCGCGCCGTGCGCCCTCTCCCCGCCGTGCTTCCCCCCCGCGCCGCGCACTCTCCCCACGCAACTACGACCGAGCCTACCCCGACGACTTTTCCGACCAGTTCCGCGACCAACTCGCCCCCTTCCGCGACCAGACCTTCGAGCGAAGGTTTCGACATGAATCACTGGAACGTGTCAAGCCAGAGAAACCAGCAGAGAAGTTCCAAGACGACACTATAAACTACAGGAGACGGTACGTCGCGGAGACTAAACCTTCCAATAGAAGCATCGATAGGGTCGAAGATCGGAGGTTCGGCAAGCTTCAAAGGGGCGCGAGCGAAGGCAGCCTAAAAGTCGCTGAAGCGTCTCCGAAAGACAGATTCAACGTAGCTAAGGAAAAATTCATGAATCTGGAGCGGGAGAGGTTTAACAGAGAGCTGGAAGCGCACATGGCGATGAGGAGGAGCATGCTGGAGCGGAACAGTCGCTCGACTTCTTCCCCCGATGAGGAAAGGAGGGACGAGCGACAAGACCGGCACAGAGACTTAAGCTCCCGGAGAGAACCTGAGCGCTCTCATCGCGACCTGGAGCGCCATCGCGAGCCTGAGAGGCGTAAGGAAACCGACAGGATGCGGGACATCGAGCCGCGGGACCTGCCGCGAGACTTGCCGCGGGACTTACCACGGGACATGCCGCGGGACTTACCACGGGACATGCCACGGGATTTATCGAGAGACATGCCGCGAGATATGCCGCACCGGGAGATGGAGAGACTCCCGCGCATCGGCAGGAAGCGCGATGACTCAAAGCGCTACGAGTACGGAGCGGAGGAGTACTTAAACAGGATCGAGCCCAAGCCGCACAGGGACGAGTTCGACAGCTTCGAGCGACGCGGCAGGAGGGAGCTCGACAGACGTATCGAGGAGGACGAGATCATCGAGCCAGTGATTGAAGACAGGAGGAGGGACTGGAACGACCGCCAGAGGGCGTTCAGTCGCTCCCGCTTGTTGGATGATCAGCGACAGTCGTACGTCGAGGGTGACCGAGAGAGGTACTACGACAGAGACTACCGGGACTTTCGTGACCTAGCGGACAGACAGCAGACGAAGTTCCGCCACAGCTACGCGGAACCGATACCAAGGGGACGACTCGGTACAGTCAGACCGTACTGAATGCCATAATAGATACATAAATATTAATTTTGGAATATTGAAACTGTAGAACCAAAAACCGCATGTTTTGTTGAAGTTGGCCGAAGACGGAAGCCTAGGATTATTATGTTAGTAGGATTGTTGTCAATACCTGATTTATTCGTTAAATATTATTAATCGACACAAAATTCATTAACATGCTACTGAATTGCAAAATGGCGGCATAAAACGTAAAAACTCGTTTTGAGTTTTACCTATTTTTGCGAAGTTGAATTGTACGTCAGCAGTGCATTAATTATAGAATTAATAAATGAATTAAGTGCCTCTATGAAATAGATTTGTATTTATAAATACTCAAAGTGCGGTAAATGTCACAGATAATAATAATAATAACTTACTTTTGTAAATATAAATGAAGTACCTTTTGTTATATTTTATGTAGAGAACACAAATTCAAGACATTATTATTTTATAAAATATTGTTATAAAAAATGTTATTTTATCGAAGAAAATATCAATAATTATTACGTAATTGGAGAAAGAGAATGAACATTGAAAACATTCAATTACATTTTGTTGTTAAATTTTTCAAAATTTACGTTGTAAATCTTTCGAAAATTACTTATTTCAATTTAATTCTTGGATCGTTTCATTGAGAATTCAACCGATTGGCTAATATATAGAACTAATTATTTGTATAATTTGTTCTATCCATTTGTAACACATATTCTATATCGAAATACATTTTTATGCGGATGACTGTGGTAAATTTAATAGTAAATAAACCAGTGAAACGATCTTTTTTGTTTGTAATTTATTTATAAGTTAATATAGTTTGTAAATGAATATATCATGTTTTATGAAAGGATTTTCAACAATAAAAAATACACATTAAATAATGCAATTTTTTTTACCTTTAAATATCTTGGGACAACTCACACACGGCTATCTGATCCCAAGCTAAGCAGAGCTTGTGTTATGGTAACCAGACAACTGATATACATACTTATATAATTTATAAATACATACATATTATAGATAAATCACACCCAGACACAGAACAAACAATCATGCTCATCACACAAAGTTTGTCCTGGGTGGGAATCGAACCCACGACCTCCGGCTCAGCAGTCAGGGCCACTAACCACTGGACCAACAGGCCCCTCTTTACCACAGCTTCATGGAGAACGTGGCTCGGGTCGAACTACAAAGGTTAAATTGCGCTTCCCTGAGCCGCGTCACCCACACGACCAACAGTCGAGGCGCAGTGGGAGCGCGGCGACTATTGATCTTATGGGCGACGCGCCTAATGTGCTCGCGCCTCGACTGCACCTCGACTGTTGATCGTGTGGGCGACGCGCCTTAGCTTGTCTGTGGATGGGACCACTTTCATTCTTGTTACATACCGAGTTTCGAGAATAATTAAGGAAAATAAAAAAAAGAGTCTCCATGATCTGTTAGTAGATTAGTAGATAAGTGGTACTACTCTATAGGTAGATCAACGAGGCGTAACATTTGCCGTAAACCTTATAAGGAAACCAGACAAGAATGTTTGGTCGCAAATATCTGACCAAAATCGGAAGCACTTTCTGCAACCTAATATGGTAGACTTGGAGATGTTGAAGAATGTCGTGGAGTCGACTGATTTTGTAACGTCCGCCACGTATCGGCTTAACTGGTATTAGAAAGAATCCGTAGGTGCAATACCTAAGTGCACATTAAACAATCAATTTATTTCAGGTATCGAAGACCCTTACATACATTACACAATAATCTAATCTGCCAAATTAATAAACTAAAACATCCCTACTTCCTTACTAATATTATAAAAGCGAAAGTGAGTTTGTTACCTCTTCTGGCCTAAATGGCTAAACCGATTTTGATGAATTTTGGTACAGAGATAGTTGGGAACTAGGAGACGGATGAGGCTATATTTAAAAAAAAATGGGATGTGAGGGAGAAAGAGGGAAGAAAAGGGAAATCTAAGCGTTGCTATTACAAATCAAGAAGGCGCAAGGGGAACTGTGTTACCCCGAATTTAACGCGAGCGAAGCCGCGGGCAAAAGCTAGTTTATAATATTAGAAGGATGTTTAAACTTCCGTCGTTTGGATACATTTTTCTAAGCTGGCTTGATAGTCACTAATAAACTTACTTAAAACACTTTTTTTTTTAATTTCTGTCTTTTTAATTGTGGAACGGTGGTGTCCCACACAAATTCTTACCGAGGATTCATTATCCATTGTTACTAAGATACAAGCATATAATCTGTGTTGGATTCAATCCCGGGTCGAGTAAATTGTTATTGGGTTATTCAAACAGGAATATCTCAGTAGCAACTACTAATTAGGCACTGGCCTACAGGCTGTGCCAGCTGCCATACCAAAACAGAACTTATTACACTGAGGGAAAGAGACAGAGCTAAACAGGGTGTCTAGCACCATCTCTTTCTCACACAGGAATAAGAACTGCTATAAGATGTCGTAGTAACCCTACTGTAGTGTTACAGGTCTTGCTGTTTGTAATTGCGAGTTTAAATATTTTGTAACAAGAAAATCCTAGTAAGGACAGGTTTTATTTAAACAAAAAGTAAACTATGTACGAACTTATCCTTATCTTATTTATTGAATTTTAAAAAAAAGAACTGTCACAAACAAAATTCAAATTACAAATACTTTAAAAATCGAACAAAATTAAAAATAAAAATAAAATCCATAGACACCATTTAGTTAGGTATAATGGGGCAGTCACATATTACGTAAGACAATTTGAGAGACGAGGGGGCGGCTAATTCTTGGTTTTCTTTTTATAAGGGGGAGCAAAAATAGTTTTACGTAATAAATGAATTGCCCTCTTCACTTCACTTAGTAATATTGCCACACTTCTGGTCAATGCTGCCAGCATGCATATTTACTGTTGAAAATGATGTGGACTTTTTAATGCCCTTAATTCTAAAGCCTTTTTTAATGTCAACATATCTTAAAAATAACTTAGAGAAAGTAAATTATAAATAAACTAAAAAAAAATAGTGTCAAAAAATTCGTCCTATACGCTGTCAGTTGGCAATGTTCCCAAGAGACTGGCCGCGTTGCCACTTTGTATGGCAATGCTTAGCGTCTGGCTAAAGTTAAAGCCAGCCCTTGGGTCACGGCAAGTGTCAACTATTTTTTTTAAATATCCTTAAAAAGGCTGTGAGCACAGATAAGGCATAGCAATTATAATAAAACTTATAATTGACACAGTAGAAAAACAAACTATTTTGAAAATTGCTTCGTTTAACATAATAAGGTGCATAAAGCACTAGGTACAGACGCCTGCACATCAAGCTGCTACAATCTGTCAGATTTCTTTGATAGATTTTCGACTTTATTTTTAAAGTATTAGGTTCAAGGTTCTTTGGGAAAAATTGTCAGTTTCGGGTAGCTTGACCTGCTGGCGTCTGTACAATAGGCTAGTTTCAAAAAATCATATTAGTCCGTCTTTCAGATTAAAGTTACGTGAAACGTCACGCGTTGCTGCATTTTTTCGCAACAAATGACGTCACATGTAACTTTAATGGGCTATATCGTTGTCATTTTTGGTCTAATTTTCAAATAAAAATACGAGTCCCTTATTTTTGAATAATCTAAAAGACCGACTAAATAGAATGTAATTACTTTAGCCCTGGACACTACCCTGTTAATACAACTAAAACTTAAATTAACTTATAGTATCAGAATACTTCGTCAGTTAAAAGGTACCTCAAAAACAAAACTATTTCAAACTCAAAGCATTTATTTCAATTATATTGCCTGTAACGGTCAGTTACAGCTACCCTACTATGACCTCTTAAAGCAATTCTTATTACACTGAGGGAAAGAGACAGAGCTATACAGGTTGTCTAGCACCATCTCTTTCACTCAGTGGAATAAGAATTGCTATAAGATGTCATAGTAGCCCTTCAGGTGCCTGTTACAGACCGTTACAGGCATTTTGAATGTCAATAAAACAATAAGATGAAGCTACAGTCCCAGTCACAAGGAATAATGACTCGTGAATGTACCGTTGCCTAAAAAAAGTATAACAATTTTAAAATAGAAACAATGACAGCTATAAAAGTTTAGCTATCAATGCCCAAATCCATACAAAAATGTTTCAAATTCCGTGCTATAACTACGAAATAGCTACATACAGCCTTCGAATAACAACGCGCGTTCATATTCTACGCGCGTCTCAAAAAAATGTCAGCAAAGCAGAGAGGCGCACCAAGGCTACTGTCTGCCAGGGCTGCGGGTTATTCGGACGAGATACCGCGGCCCCGGAACATAAAGAGCAAAAGAAGGAACATGGCTGGGTTTTAGTCAGTAAAATCTAAGGCGCGTCGCCTTCACGACCAACAGTCGAGGCGCAGTCGAGGCGCGGGCGCGTTAGGCGCGTCGCCCACACGACATTTGTAATGAAAATCTCGTTATGGCGTGCCTCTTATGTGCCTAATGCGACTGCGCCTCGACTGTTGGTCGTGTGGGCGACGCGCCTAACAATTTACCATCAAGGGCCGCGGTATCTTTTCCGAACAATCCCCTCTGCTTTGCTGATGTCATTGAGACGCGCGTAGAATACTAACGCGCCGTCTAAAGTTGCCCCCTACATGTTATTACAAATAACATGGTCTTGCTATTACGAACACAGCATTCAACTGTCCTCGTTAACGGCAAGCAAAGTGTAATATTGTCGATATTGTGGTCAAGATGGCAGAAACCTTGAGTTTCGCCATGACAAGGGTTGCTGTTCATTTGTATCGGCTATCGGCGATATGCTTGACCGACGGTGATTACTATCTTCGTTTTCGTCTTCGGAATCGTTTGCTATAACAAAAAAAAAAACAATCATAAGACTGTGTCGTTGGTGTAATGGTCACAGGGCTTGGCTGACATGATGAGTGGTTAGGATTCGATCCCCAGTTCAGGCTGAATTATTTGAACTAGTTACCAGCAGCCCAGAGACTAGATTTATGCCCTGTTTATAGCACACATGAGCCCTAAATTTATCAGCGATTTTGGGTTAGAAATATTATAAAGGCGTAACGATTTATGTGTGTTACTCCTTCACGCTCAAACGTCTAGACCGATTTGGATGAAATCTGGATTGTAGATAGCTCTATATAGCACATGGGCTACTTTTTATCTCATTAAACCACGGTGCACAGGATTCAATATTTCGTAAAACTAAATATTTTGGACCACATGTAACATAATATAAAAAAACGGCCAACAAAACATGTTTATTGTGTAGGGGCTTTTGTTCGCGTGGGAAATCAACAAATAACTTCCCCCGCTCTGGTTGGAGCAGGGGGGGCATGTCAGACTTTTACTGACTAAAACCCACCCTTGTTCCTTTTTTTGCTTTTACATTCCGGGGTCGCGGTATCTCTTTCGAACAACCCGCAACCCCGGCAGCATGTAGGGGCCCTTTAAATAGTTATATGGGTCTTTTTCAAAAAAAATGTTCATAAGAAAATTGCGTGTCCTACGACTTTAAGCCTTTATTTTTCAGGCAAATGTAGTTCAAACTCAGTTTTTTAAACAGAAAACGACAAAATACGTTCGAAATGTATTATTAACATGTTCAGAAGTACGAAAACCTGTGTAATATTGATTAAATTAATCATTATCACGAAGATGAAAGATGATTTTTGACGTGTCTTACGCAGGTTTTGTAAAGTTCCGAATGTAAAATATCACTGTTATCCGACCTTTTGTTCAATAATTTTATGTAATTTAGCAGGATTATATGATCTAAATTGAATAATAAACTTAATTCATAAGGGCCTAGAGTACAAGATTATTTAAAATACACGTTTTATCTTGTCCCTCAAAATAACGTTTATGGAAAATTCCGTATACGCTACACTGGTTTACTAATTTTGAGTAGAAAATTGAATGAAATAAGAGTATTTTTTAGTTTTGGCAACGTTTTAGAACGCACGTGTCCGCCATATTTGTTAAATGACAGCAGTTTTGTCTAATATACGAGAGTGAGCGGTCGGGCGTCACGAAGTCCTGTTTGCATTTTCCACTACGAACTTGGTTTTAATAAGTAAGTAATGTTTGTTTGACTTATAACTTTTCATAGCTAATTAGAAAAAAGTGTCTATAATCGGAATTAAGTGGAACATTTCCTTAAATTACATTTAAACTGTTGATTTCTTGTGTTTGTTTTTGTGAAGCCATCATACGTCACATCCATTACGCTACGTATTGTACTAGCGGAACGCCAAATGTGACGTAGTGGAATTTTAAAGCATGGTTTACACATGTCGATATAGTTTTTTTTACAATCAAAACAGTTTAACATAAAAAAAAAATGTTTTTGGATTGTTGAGAGATTGATTGATTATTTTTAGTGAAGGGTAATTGATTAAAGCATTAAGGTTTAATTTAAATAATTAAATCGATCTATTAGTTACAGATTTTTGTAATTTCAATACTTAAAACGTAAATTGTACAAACTTAGACAATTTTTTTTTTACCAGAATATGGTGTTGACGGCAGCGGAGCGGTCTAAAAGGTACAGGGAAAAAATAAAACAGGATCCTGTCAAGCACGAACTTCATAAAAAAAAGGAACTTAAAAGACTGAAGAAACATTTTAAGAAGATAAACGAACTAACTGAAGAAGAAAAAGATGCCAGACGAAAGCGATGGAGAGAACAAAAAAAAACAAAAAGAAAACAAGAAGAAGTCATTAGAACAAGGGGACGCTGCAGCTAGACAGCAGTTGGCTTCAACAGAACAACAGTTAGCTGTAACAGGCAATGCAGTTCCTCGTTTATTTAAAATAAAATTGAAAAAATTAAATAAAAGTTATACGATCGCTCTGAACAATATACAAAAATATAAAACAGCTCTAAACAATATAAGGAAGAAGCTCTAATCTCTATCGAGCGGAAAAACGACACGAAAAGGAAATGCATTTACTACAGACTCAAAACGATAAGCTTAAGGCGCGGCAAGAAGTCATGGAAGTGGCAATACGTGAAGCATACACTGACTGCAAGAAAAATCCAGAAAAAAGAGTTATTAAAAGTATAGCATTCAATATAGGTGAAAAAATGAACACAAAACCGGAAAGAAACTTGTTGGGACTTAAAGGTCAAGTGAGGAAAACCAATTTCAAGTGCAGACCTCTGAACAAATGTATTGTGGAGGACTTGGAGAAGTTTTACAATCGTGATGATATTAGTAGAAGCACTGCAGGTAAACGTGAAACGAGGACGAAGAATAAAAGAAAAATGCAGATCAGATATTTAGTCGATACCATGCAAAATCTTTATAAAATCTACAAAGATGAAGGCGGAAAGCATAGCTTTACTACATTTTTCAGGTATAAGCCACATTACGTACTTTCACCAAGTGCAACAACTAGAAACACATGTATGTGTATCAAGCACAGTAATATAGAATTCATGTTTAATGCTCTGAAATTCAAAGAAGTTATATCGCACAAAAGCATTACTGAGCTATTAAACGAAATCGCATGTGACACTATATCTTTTGACTGCATGTACAATAGTCATCAATGCAAAATTACTAAAATTCAATACAATGAAGATAAATTGCACGATGAGACATGAGATAGCTTGGTTCAAATGGGGTAGGATGAATCATACATATGTAAAATCAGGCCAAGAAATGACGACAAAAAAGACTACTAAACAACTAATTAAAGGTAGTGTACTAGATCTTATCGCGGAGTTTAAAAAAGAATTGCCTGCATTTAAAACTCATTGCTTTAATTGGGTAGAGCAGCAACGTCAGTATCGAGCTTGTGTCACTAACATGAAAGACGAAGAAATTGGTATTTTGTGTGATTTCTCTGAAAATTACGAATGCAAATACAGCGAAGAAATTCAGTCGATGCACTTTGGTGCGTCGAAAAACGCAATTACTCTGCATTGTGGTGTGATTTTTGGAAATGAGCGTTCGCAGTCGTTTGTCACGGTGGCCGACGATAACTGTCACGAGCCTCATGCCATTTGGGCACATCTTATGCCTGTTTTAAAATTGGCCAAAGAGGAGTTTCC
This sequence comes from Ochropleura leucogaster, assembly GCA_958449745.1. Classification (NCBI taxonomy): domain Eukaryota; kingdom Metazoa; phylum Arthropoda; class Insecta; order Lepidoptera; family Noctuidae; genus Ochropleura; species Ochropleura leucogaster. The sequence continues at coordinate 1,846,073 of OY288220.1, read as the reverse complement.
AAACGCACAAATAATCCATTTTTTTTCCGACGGGCCCAGCACGCAATATAGACAGAAAAAAAATTTCTATTTGCTTAATTTGTTCACACAGACATTAAAACTAGCCTACTCAACTTGGTCATTCTCTGAAGCAGGACATGGAAAAAGTATGGCAGATGGCATCGGAGAATCTGTAAAAAGACAGCTTGACAAAAGAATATCGTATGGTCATGATATTACCAATGCGACCGAAGCGTGTCATGTTTTGCAAAACACTATGAAGTCTGTAAAGTGTCTTTACATATTGGACAGTGACATCCACAATTTTAAAAAATTAATCCCTGATGGTTTGCGCGCCATACCTGGAACTATGCAATTGCACCAAGTCATTTCTGTTCAACCCCATGAGATCCAATACCGTGAATTGAGTTGTTTCTGTGGTGAAATGCGAGGTTTGTGCAGCTGCTATAATCCCAAAACACATTTATTCACGGATCAGTTGAAACCAATTACTGTAGCACCTGTAAGTGCTGATACGATTAATGAGCTGTCAAACCTTTCATTTCTTGATTGTGCAAATCCAGGACCATCCTTAATTTCAAGCCCAGAATCGTCTATTTCACTGCTTCAAACCGATTTCCTAATTGATGAATGTCCCTTGTTGGAATTAACAGAAGCCTTACCACTAGTTATTTCTCCAAAATATTCCACTCCACCTACACCTCATCTTCCATCGACCGTTAAAAACCATTAAAACATATATGTTTTAATGGTTTTTAGTAGGTTTTGTCGTTATAACGGCAACTGAGAAACACATCATCTGTAAAAATTTAAACCATATAACAATCATGGTTCATGAGATAGAGCCTGGTGACAGACGAACAGACAGACGGACTGCTGAGTCTTAGTAATGGGGTCCCGTTTTACCCTTTGTGTACTACTGAATATTTATCACTAAATATTTATCATTAGCAAAGTTTATTTTTTTATTTTTACTTACTTCTACCACGCAGGGCTCTGTCGGAACTTATGTCCCTATTTTTCTTTTCCTTGATTTTCGTTACAAAAAACCTAAATGTCAATTTCCCGTTGCTGAAGAATGTTCTAGCGTACCTCATTGGCAACACTGCACACTCTCCCTTCTCAAACACCTCTTCAATATCGTCAATAGAGGATCGAACATTATCTGTGTATATATATTTCTTTCGGTTTTCATTTTTATTGTACACATGTATTTCATAGAGCCACTTCTTAGCACTTAATTTTGTGCCAATAAGCTGAACAGTCATTAAAACTTTGTTCTGGACTTCGGATATTTTTAGATGCAAAATAAAATAGTAGCTCAACTTAACGAGACGGACGTATCTTCTGCAATTTCCATGCGTGGCTTCGATTTGCATCTCCGAGCCTACATTAGTAAGAAGATGGTTTGGGTGCATTTTAGAGAAATGACTCCGTAGTTCACTTGTTTCACCTGCAAAGGAATTAGAAACATATTTTATTAACGTTTATATTAGCTTAACTTATACAGGCTAACTATGTACAAGTATGTAAGAAAATCTTGGAATCTTAATTTGACCCACTTCCCGGTCTTCGATTAGGATGAAGTTTTGCACACATTCTGAGTTCTGATGGCAATACATGACTAGCTAAGAAACGTCATTACAAACTCTTAGCCAACCGTGTCGTTTGTGTGCCGAAAGGTACTCTTGAACTTTTGTTAAAACCTTATTTTAATACTAAATATAATAATCTATACTAATATTATAAAGCTGAAGAGTTTGTTTGTTTGTTTGTTTGAACGCGCTAATCTCAGGGACTACTGGTTGGAATTGGAAAATTCTTTTAGTGTTGGATAATCCATTTCTTGAGGAAGGCTATAGGCTATATAACATCACGCTACGACCAACGGGTCCTGAGCAGCGTGGGTGAAACCGCGTGGAACAGCTAGTACTAAATAATAATAATATTATAAAAGCGAATGTTTGTGAGGATGGATGGATGTATGGATGTTTGTTATTCTTTCACGTCAAAACGACTCTGTTAGCTTATGGTCTGAAATAATACATACGATACTTTTTTTTTCTTAATAATAATATCTTATTCTCAAAAAATGTTATCTTACCTATCCATTCACATTTGGGAAAATGTGTTGAAGCGAGTGGACAGTCTTGTTTCTTGAAAGGGCACTCCTTCATATGAATTTCCATATCTGCTATTCTTATTGTAAGGACACAACCCTTACATACATGGGGACAGGGTACTCTAGTCTGAAATAACAACAAAACATTCAACAACGTCATCATACCGTCTAAAATTATCGCTTCGCTTCGCTCGCGTTAATTTCGGGGTAACACAGTTCCCCTTCCCTGATGTACAGGCAGGACGAATGTATGTGAGGATGGATGTAAGGATGTTTGTTACTCTTTCACGTGAAAACGGCTGAACGGATCTTGATGAAATTTGGCACAGAGGTAGATTATAGTCTGGAATAACACAGGTCAAGTTCTGCTTTAAGACGTCATGGTAGGGTAACTGTTATTGCCCATCATGGCCCCCAACAAATGAACAATAAGAGGAAGACATGGGAAGCAAAAAGGTTTGCTACTATCAACGCTTGCAAGAAGATCCTGTCGGTAGTATATTTAACTATCTTTCAGATTACTGAAATACACTATATACACTATACACTATTACTGAAATTAATATTAATTAACTATGAAATACCTGAGCAACATGATTGTCAGATCCATAACTTGTCTGGTCAGTAAGATCACTATGGCAAATGCCACATTCACGCTCCTTAATCTTGCAGTGTTTGCAAGAACCGTGCCCATTCTCACACTTATACATTTTCATTGTGGAACTTGTGTAACACGAAGCACACCAACGAAGAGTATCTGGGTTTTCGTGTGACTTATAAATTCTACCGAAAAAAACGAAATGAAATTAGAAATTTAACACAACTTATTTACTCATCTTTATATGCATAATTTTTTGCAAACTATATCGAAGTATTGATGACATCGTATTTCATAAAGATAAGCTAACGACTCTCCCCTGTTTTAGCTGTCCTGCATATTTAGATGAAGTAGTTTTTTTTTATATAGCCACTCGCAGTACAACTCACTTGAGTTATTTTCTGCTCTACCGGATTATCCTGTGGTGACCTTAATGAATTTAAGGCCCCCGGACAGGGTTATAAGCTACTAATGAAATCCGATGACCGCACTCTAAGGGCACCCCCTGTGGGGTACGAGCTTCGGCTTAGGAAGTCATGATTGAAACGACTATAAAAGGGCCGGGTTAATGAAATAGGTTTTTGAAGTGTTGGATTCTAGTTATAAAAAAAATAATGAAGTTAGCTCTGTATTTTTTGTTCAATTCAATAGTTAACATATTACAGGCTGTGATTCTGACCAGAAAGAAAGGTATAGGGTCATCACCATACCTTTCAAAAATATTAATTGTGATATGGTTAGGAGAATCTGCTCCATCTAATCTCATCTGTTTTTCGAAAGAGAAACCGCGTGCCCGGAACATAAAGGGCAAAAGAAAGAACATGGGTGGATTTAAGTCAGCAAAAATCTCCACTCCTTTCCGCTTTGATTATTTCCCACCCGCAAAAAAAAAATAGGGTTGGCCCCATAGTAAAGTTAATATCACTAATAAGTATGCTCCCCTATAAAAAAAAAACACGGAGCCCTTGTGAGATCTCTCCTCCTTGTCCGTCCGTCTCTTACAGTAAATTTGCTCCATATCTAACTGATTTTATTAAAACTGTACCTCGGAGTTTCCTTTTCATCAAGTTTTGTTGTAGCGGTCGCTTCTGCTTTCGAAGCGGCTTCTTTTTGCGCTGCAACAAAGGCCTGTAGCTTCGTCAGTGCGGCAAAATTTGCGGCTGCGGTCACTTCTTGTTGTACTCTTCGAGCGGCTTCCTCTTGAAGTGCTCTCTTAGTGGCTGCTTCCTGTTGTACTCTTCGAGCGGCTTCCTCTTGAAGTGCTCTCTTAGTGGCCTCTTCTTGGCGAGCTCTCTTAGTGGCTGCTTCTAGTTGTGCTCTCTTAGTGGCCTCTTCTTGGCGAGCTCTCTCAGTGGCTGCTTCCTGTTGTGTTTTCTTAGTGGCCTCTTCTTGGCGAGCTCTCTTAGTGGCCGCTTCTTGTTGTGCTCTCTTAGTGGCCGCTTCTTGTTGTGCTCTCTTAGTGGCTTCTTCTTGTCGAGCTCTCTCAGTGGCTGCTTCCTGTTGTGCTCTCTTAGTGGCCTCTTCTTGGCGAGCTCTCTTAGTGGCCGCTTCTTGTTGTGCTCTCTTAGTGGCCGCTTCTTGTTGTGCTCTCTTAGTGGCTTCTTCTTGTCGAGCTCTCTCAGTGGCTGCTTCCTGTTGTGCTCTCTTAGTGGCCTCTTCTTGGCGAGCTCTCTTAGTGGCCGCTTCTTGTTGTGCTCTCTTAGTGGCCGCTTCTTGTTGTGCTCTCTTAGTGGCTTCTTCTTGTCGAGCTCTCTCAGTGGCTGCTTCCTGTTGTGCTCTCTTAGTGGCCTCTTCTTGGCGAGCTCTCTTAGTGGCCGCTTCTTGTTGTGTTCTCTTAGTGGCCGCTTCTTGTTGTGCTCTCTTAGTGGCTTCTTCTTGTCGAGCTCTCTTATTGGCTGCTTCCTGTTGTGCTCTCCAAGCGGCCTCTTCTTGTTGTGCTCTTTTGGCAGCTTCTTCTTGTAGTTTTCTCTTCTGAGTGGCAAACCATCCTTCTTCCTGGAGTTTTCCCTGCATGGCTACTTGAGCAGCGTTCTCCTCGAGCTTTGTGCGACTATTTAGAAGGGTCGCCTGTTTAGCTAATTTTGCGGCCTCTTCTTGCAGTTCCGTACGCGCTGCATCAAGCGCCTCTTTGTGTAGTTTTTTCTGTTCAGCCAAATTTGCAGCCGCTTCTTGTAGTTTCTTATGCGCTGCATCAAACGCCTCTTTCTGTAGTTTTTTCTGTGTAGCTAAATTTGCGGCCTCTTCTAATAGTTTCTGCCGTGTAGCAATAATGTCCTCATTTTGGTTTTTGTTTAATGTGGCAGCAATTTCGGCTACTTCTAGGAATTGGGTCCGTGATGCAACAAACGCGTTTTGCTGCCGTTCTCTCTCACATTGATTCCTATGGGCTTCTAGGCGCCTCATCGATGCGCCTGATGCTTCAGACATTTGTCGCCTGGAATGAAAAGAAAATACTGAAAAGAGGATCAAGAGAAATGACAAAGTCGACTCTATACGTAGTACACGGTACGAAACAGAGCATTCGAAGCGGTCAACTAATGTCAAACTAAGTAAATTTACACAAAAATGTTTGCCGGGAAACTTTATTTTTGGTTGAAAATACGTGTCACGGCAAGAACCAATTTTAAGTTCTTTAAACAGTGTGCTGATGAATGTAGTGAAAAGTACGGAGGTCGTAGAAGTGTTTTAAGGGTAGTTTTGACATCAAACATTTTTCATTTTAACCCAAAAAAAGGGTTCCGTACAAACTTGGATGGAATCTACATTAGATTCCGTTCAAAATCCAAATCAAAATATTTTTATTTTACATAGGCCTACATGGGCACTTATAAAACGTCGAAAAAAGATGCACGGTTCGCGTTGGTCGTTACCAATGGAGAAGAACCGGCAAGAAACTCCATGGTTTCTCTTTTAAAATCATTTAGTTTTACAATGTTGTTGTTACAGCGTTAGCACTTAGGTATGAGAGGACAGCGTAGACCCAACAATAAGTCATTGCTTACTTTACAAAAAGTAAAATTCTTTTTCATTTGTTATAAAAAACATCTCATTTATCAGCGAAAGAAAAAGTTATGGCTATTATAATTACAAAAGGCGTTGTAAGGTAGGAATAAAAATCGATTGCTTGGAAGTTATTTCAAATGTTTTTTTTTTTCTTTTTAGTATCTATACTAATATTATAAAGCTGAAGAGTTTGTTTGTTTGTTTGTTTGCTACGACCAACAGGTGCTGAGCAGCGTGTGTGAAACTGCGGGGAACAGCTAGTTTATAATAAAATTATCCAGCTTGATTGATTATTGACCCAATTTTAACTTTCTAGGTCATCTGGGAGGTTTCTGATGTAACAAAATGTCAGTCAGGCAGTGATATAAATGCTTTGCAGACGATATTTGACATAACAATTAACAAAACAAGTGAAATGGTATTGTACTGTTAGATACTTCTGTCCAACCTTTCGGGTTTTAAAGGTGTGATGTTATATTAATCTCGATAGCCGTTTGAACTATATAAACTATCCTACTTTATATAATACTAGCTGTTCTAACAGATATGAATTTACGGAATTTTAGGTTTATAATTAACTTGCATTTGCCCACGGCTTCGCTCGCGTTTAATACGGGGTAACACAGTTCCCCTTTCTTGATTTATAGGTACCTGCTACCTGTGGTTTTTGCCATAATTATAAAAGCGAAAGTGCGTTTGTTTGTTATATCTTCACGCCTAAATGGCTAAACTGATTTTTAAGAATTTTGGAATAGAGATATTTGAGACTCTAGAGACGGACATAGGCTATATTTTTTTAAAGTGAGCAATGAGTGAGAAAGAGGGAAGAAAAGGGAAAACTTAGCTTTGCTTTTACAGTAAATAAGGCACTAGGACAAAAACTACAGGTAGCAGGCACCTGTAAATCAGCAAAGGGGAACTGTGTTACCCCGAATTTAACGCGAGTGAAGCCGCGGGCAAAAGCTCAGGTTTACTCACGATAGTTCACTTTTTTTACGGATGGAAAACCTTGTTTGTTTTGACACCAGTTATTGAATTATACAGGTTGAATGCCATGGAAGTTGGGTAGATCTTTGGTGTGGGATGCAACTTGTGTCGACACCCTTGCACCATCCCATCTTCCTAGCACGGTGGGCTGCGCTGGAGCTGCTGCTGCAGGCGCTGAAAACCTCAAACGGCGCAAATATCACAATTTGTTTGGTAATTAAATGTTTTTGAGCCGTTTGGGGTTGAAACACTAGGGCCATGGGGTCCGAGTGCCCATGTAGTATTTCGAGAAATCGCCAAGCGGTTGGTCGATTCGAGAAGAATCGACCAACCGCCCTCTGGCTGGCCTGTTTTTTGCACGAAAAATAAGCATTGCCATCCAACGCCACTGCCAGCCTTCTGGGCTCTTTTCCTGTTGACGGCGATATGGACGAATTTTTTGACGCCCTGTAATTTTCTATTTTTTACTTGTTTATATTTTTATTATTAGTTTGTGTATATTTATAGGTTGTATATATTTAGTAATTAATTTAATTATAATATGATGAATAAAAATGAAGAATAAAAGTAAAAAAAAAAGGTTAAATGCGTGACATTCTTTCATTATATTTTCTGATAACTGATAAGTTAATAACCATAATATGATTTACAGAAAGACGTTTATAATCACTTCGTATGTCAAGATTTACCGAAAATGTGCTAAATAGTATGTTTGTTGTTTAATTAAACACAATGTTTGTGATCGTTTTATTTTCGTTGACTAGACGCTTAAAGCCTTTGTTGTTAATTTTTTTTGAAACCGACATTTATTTAAGGTACTTATCCAATATAACATGGCGTCGGCGTCATTCACGTGAGAATTTGTCACTGCCTGTTCTCAGCTCAAAGAGATATAGATAATATATCGTCTCAGCTCTATAACACCCTCGCCTTCGCCTGGCGGATCGTGCTTTAAATCCGCCTCGGCTAAATGATACATGATGTTTATTTTGTAAGTAGGTTTTCACAAACACTTACACTTTTTTTTAAAACTATATGAGGCCGGTGTTTCGTACCCGACTACTCTGAGAAGAAACAGTCAAAAAAAACTCAGTCACAGTCTCTTTTTAGGCCCAGACAAAGAATCTTGGTCAACTTACATGAGGACTATGCAGATTAATGTCTGAAATGGTCTTTCTAAGAAAGCACCACACAGATTGAGTGGACCTGTCCAGTCAGTGCACGCATTTGTTAGTTATCGTGTAGCTCAACTCATAACCAAAGGAGCTCAACGACACGACGAACAATTCCAAAAAAAGGTTGCAATCACAAGTTTCCCACTTGAAAAATGTACAATTCCCGTACAATGAGAGATTTGTAGAGCTTGATTGGTCGCCATTTATTATGGCGTTGCATTTGGATCTCAAAATGAGAAAACGGTTGGAATAATTCGAATTATAGAACACCACTTCAACTATATTTAAAAACAAATACTAAATAACATAATACAGCTGACGCGTAGAACGCAGACCTAATGATTGACACACGACAGCCTGTGATACAGGTTTAATATAACTTAGTACAGGCATCGAAGTTGGTTATACATATATTATTTCTAGGGTTTAAATTGTATTTATTGTGCAAATTTATTGATCTTTGAAAAGATATATTCTATTCTAAGTAAATATGTAAATACTTAGGAAACGATCCGTCTAAAAATATATAAACAAAAAAACATAAAATACAGAATGGTACTTACTGTGGAAGAGTATTCCTTTTTTTAGACGCCGTGGCTCCCATATTTGTTTTGTGATAAAATTTAACTTAACTGACTAACTGATTCACAACTTTAACGGCACAACATAAATACAGACTGACGTAAAATCTACTCAAGTTCAGTTTAATATATAAAGTATTTCTGGATACGTAGTAAACACTTCACATAATGGGGCATAGAGTACTATTCTTAATGGGGGCACCATCAGTCATAGACAGCACTCAACTCTATGATGCACCACTTAACTCTATAGTTTGAAAAGTATCGATACTTCAGCACCCATAGACAAACTGCATTATTTTCTTAAATCTAAAGGCGACTAAAAATAATTACGTCATTATGGTTAAACATTTGGCTTCGTTTATATAACCACAATTTTAGTTTAGTAATTTACTCAATAACTCCAAGCTAAAATATTTTTTTAAAACACTATCTAGGTACCTATTAGCACATTATAAAAACGCTAAAGCTGATCAAAACATTTTTTAAATCGCCATCGGGTGTAAGAAAATAATGCAGTTTGTCTATGAATGGGGCGTCATAGAGTTGACTGTTGTCTATGACTAATGGTACCAAAAGTTTTTTTTTTAATTTGTCATTACTCTAATTCCTTCTATACACTAACGATAGCTATGGATATACGTAATTTGTGTAATCAATGTTTTCAATACAATACAGAGTAATAATCTAGAAATATGTATGTATGAACTAGTTATCGAGGGCAAGCTAGAATTTGATAGCAACAACGACCAGACCAACCACGAGTCGGCTAGCGTTAAATAAACACACGCACATTTAGTGCCCTATGGGGTAGTCAGAGGTGCTCCTAATAGACCTACCACTACTCCCAGATGTTGCCAGTTAAAATTCCGGACACTAAAATAATCTATAGCTGCCAGAGAGGGCCGAAAAAAACTTGCCGGGTTTGCGGGTTGTTCGAAAGAGATATCGCGGCCCCGGAACATAAAGGGCAATAGAAGGAACATGGGTCGGTTTTAGACAGTACAAATCTCACCCCCCCCCCCCCCCGTTATTAAGTTATAGAAAACGCCAGGCATGTTTGGGATTCGTGCCTCAATAGGTGAAAACGGTACCCTTGTAGGATCTATCTGTCAAGAATCTATATCTCGGGAACGCGAGAATTTGAGTTCGACCCGCGCACCGTGGGTTTCGTACAACTTGCGACATAAACAGCCATAGTTTTGGATAGCTTAGACTTAGAGGATTGATATATTCACAGCACAAAAGGACTACAGAGTGGAGCATATAAATAAATAAAATAAATAACTTGGGACAACTCACACACGGCTATCTGATCCCAAGCTAAGCAAAGCTTGTGTTATGGTAACCAGACAACTGATATACATACTTATATAATTTAAAGATACATAAATATTATAGATAAATCACACCCAGACACAGAACAAACAATCATGCTCATCACACAAAGTTTGTCCTGGGTGGGAATCGAACCCACGACCTCTGGCTCAGCAGTCAGGGCCACTAACCACTAGACCAACAGGCCCGTCATAGTCTTAGCAGACAGTCAGACAGACAACAAAGTCATCCAATAAGGTTTCCATTTTCTCCTTTTGTGGTACGGAACCTAAAAATCATAAAACAGTATAACTTTTAAACTGACATGGTCACTTACAAGTTAAATGCGTTTCATAAGTAATTAATAAGCAAAAGTATCCTATGAATACTTGATCAATAAACAAACTCGAATATTTCTTTAATAAAAATGTATGCTCACGTAAAGAAAAATCTACTCTATGGTTTTTGTATCGACATAAACTAGAATCACGACCACAACACTACATTATGCACAGTGGGGTAAATCCCCATAATTTTCACCGGAATTTACCTTCCATTGGGCATCATTCACTTAACGATGCTTAAATAATTCCTTAATGAGGCAATAAAAGGGATTATTGTCAGACAAAGTAATTATTGCTGTAAAATATATACGTAAATAACTATAATAATTGACACTTAGTTTTAACGTTAGTTTATCTGTTTTTTATTAGTTTAATTAGGGCAAACAGTGTAGAAGACTAGCGGTATAGGTTTACCGTGCATGACGAGTCAGTTTTTTACACTACAAGCTTTAGGCCTTTTTTTAGAAATGGAATCTCGCAGTTCAACCTAGCAGGTTGTCGTCTGCTTAACCGGCCGATTTCTGTGGATGCCTTAAAAATTAAGACCAGCCAGGGCAACAAAACTTACAAAACTAAGCGACTACACGCTAAGGGCACCCCTTGTGAGGTAGGAGCCGCGGCTTAGGGCGTCGCTGAGGGAGGACAGCAAAGTGACAGGCTGTATCTGAGGGATATTAATTGGGGACTGATTTGAACTTACTGCTTCAGCTTCGCGGGCTGGTTCTAGCAAGGGATGGGTAGGGGCTTCTAGCTTATAAACGAAAATTGTCTCAAGAGAACATTGTAGTATTAAAATGTAGTCTACTAATGACATGCCCCGGCTTTGCACATATAGCAGAGTACATTTATATATTTTTTTCTTTTTACACGACTGCCTTAAAAAAGGGAGTGTTATGTTTTCAGGGTTCATGTATGTTTGTATGTATGTGAGTTTCTTTATTCCATCATAACTTCTAAACGCCTTAACTGATTTACATCTATAGGGTATCATTAGAATCCTTGCATCGTCCCGAGTAACATAGAACCTCCTTGCATTTCATTTTTCAATAAGAGTATAGAAATGCAAGGTGATATGATAGATTATTTCTTTTTTGTTCATTTTTTTGAAATGGCAGTCGTGTTTTAATTTTTATAATTATTATTTATAAAACGTTGCCCCACAATAGGAACTTCTCCTGTATCGTGGGTGCGTTTAAAAACATCTAAACTCACATACAAAAACAGCCAGACCCGGAACAGCTATCTGTAGGCCATATCAATATTTGTTCCGTGGGGGAATTGAACCCGAGACACGCAGCTCAGCAGTCGATAGCTCAGCCACTGCACCAACCGTGTCGTCAAATATTATATTAGTATATTAAAATTTGTTTTATTATTAAAATTTATCCCTACATTTTCATTTGTAGTAGTATTGTATCAGTTCTAACGATCAACTTGTTAATTAGATAGGGGCGAGGGGTGCGGGGCGCGGGGGCGTGCAGACAATTTCATCACCCTTATCAGTTCTTTATCGTTTGAGTTATGTAATACGCTATGATTTTATGATAACTCATAAATTGAAAATATTTATCATTTAATGCTTAGAGTAACTATCATACTAAACTTGTATTTAATTGAATACGGATTAACCGTATAGTTCGGTACGGCCCCCCTCGGGGGCTCGACATTCAAACCTCCGCTGGGTCGGTACTGGCCCCGAAAGAGGTCGAGCATTTAAGACATACGACATCCTTTTTTATATATAAAATAATTATGTATTTTTATACCGAAAACAAAATTCTCTTAATTAATTAAAACAAATAGATAAAAAGCCCTTGTACTCCAATAATTTATTCAGTTAAATAACGGCCGCCACTTTCAAATTTCCGTCATCTAAAGTTTAATTTTACAAAAGACGCTCAGTCGCCATTTTTTACGGACACGTTGTTAAGTGGTACTGTGAATTATTTTTAAATAGTGTGTGTTTGGATTTCTATTTCTTCAAAATGGTGAGTATTATGTGTTAACTAATAACTATTTCATTGATAAAAGTAGTAGTATAATGAAAAAAGATATTATTTACAAAGTTTACCATCTCAAAAGTTAAAAAGTTTTGTAAATTTGTTCTTAAAGTACGCTAACTACTGTTGTTTTTATAGGGTAAAACATATTTTACTCATTCTAAATGGTGTATATCTGCAAAATAATTCATGTAGTTTATGTAGCATTTGCTATATTCATCGTTATCCATGCTCCATGATCACAATATCTCAAATAAATTGTATTCATATTCGATTAGGAGTAGAGAATTTGCCACCATATTCTATAAAATTCAAATTTGCTGGGCATGTCCGATAATAAGTTATCGATAGATTTATGACGCTATTTCGCTAGTTAGAAATGCGTTATTTTGTAAATATAACTCTTTGTTTAGGCCTTTTTTAATGTTAAGGCTACTACACACAGTGCCGGCGGCAGGGCCGCCGGGTAAGCCGCCGTGCACCCGGCGGCATACATAGGCGCCGGCTATGCCGCACAAAGGAGCCGCCGGGATGGCCGCCGGGGTGTGCCGGCGGGTTACGCGGCTTGCCGGCGTAAGTTTGAAAAAAAATCACTTCACTAGCGTTCTATGTGACTGTCACAACCGGAATGATGCTTGACGGCTTTGTGCGGCTTGTGCCGGCGGATTGTATTGCCGGCGGCATAGCCGCTCGCCATGAACCCGGCGGCATTGCCGCCGGCATGTGTGTAGTAGCCTTAATACAATAATCATTGAAGTAGGTATAGTTATGGTTAGTTCGTTATAATTTTCGCGCCAACGCCTTCCCCTAAATACATGGATGCTAGGAAAATTAGAAAGACAGAATAATAACATTGTTTACAATTAAAAATGCAAATTATGTGCATTTTCTAACAGTATTTTGATGTTGTTTTCTTTAAAATCTAAACAATCTAATGTTGTGGAACCAAATAATGGAGTTATTAGGTACTACATGGTATCAAATATAAATATCATCAATTTTATCTATGATGAGCAGTCCTAGAATTAACTTATCATAATAATTAAATCAGTGTGGATAAATTGTCTTTCCACAGTACCTACTTATAAAATTTAAAGATAAGTAGAAGTTTATTTCTCAATATTAATAATACACAATGCATTTTCTATTATAGGCATCCAGCGACTCTAATTCCCCCATCCCCAACTATTACGAAAACAACGTGTTTGGAGAACATGATATATTTTCCTCTGATGAGGAGGAGGAAATATATGACATTGAGGATCCTTATTACCCTGTAGACCCATATGAAGAGTCAGATGATGACATTGAAGACCCAATCCTCAACCCATACAATTGTTATGAAGACACTCGGCACTATAAAGATGCCTTTGATTTTTTTATCAGCATAGATGTAGAGAAAGGACCTGAAATGTCCAACATGGTCAGTAGAATGTTCCATTATTGTTTTCATTATAATATCCATTTAAGGCTCTGAGAATTATTATTTTAAGCATGAATTTTCTTATAATTAGCTTGAGTCAAGCTACTACTAAGGCCAGTCTATACTAATACTATAAAGCTGAAGAGTTTGTTTGTTTGTTTGAATCTCAGGGACTACTGGTTGGAATTAGAAAAGGAAGGCTATAGGCTATATAACATCACGGTACAACCAACAGGTGCTGAGCAGCGCGGGTGAAACCGTGGGGAACAGCTAGTATTCCATAATAACATAAGAGAAATAATTTATTATTGATACATAAACAGTATTGACACTGTTTATCAAGAAGGGGCATTTGATGGTGCATTTTATAATTATTCCACAAATATTATGAAAGCATTTAATTCAGTTAAAAAATCCATGCAAGTTATCTTTGAGAAAAGAATAATTTCTTCTAAATATTTGAATATTTTGTTTATAAAAGATTTTATTAAACAAATAAACAATCTATAATAATTTAAAGTCAGTGACTTACTAAAATGTGTTCAACAAAGTTCTATTATTAATTTGATAACCATTATTTTTTAATCCCGTAGGATGTTATTACACTGTGCTCACCGGAATGTGATGAAATTGGAACCCCATTCCAACCAACCCAAATGATGTCTAGCCAGAGAGAAGAACAGTGAGTAGCTTTTTTTCATTTAAGTTTGTATTATTTTGCAGGATACTTGGAAATCATTTTGTTTTTCCTATAAAAATATTATTTAAGAATGATGCATTATTGGTATGATATTACTAAAGCAAAACCTACAATTAAACAGGTGAGAATAGTATGAAATGATCATTAGTTCAATAATTTATGGGTCCATGTCATAAATTACTTACTTTAGGTTTCCTCTCTTGTTTCTAGGTATTTAATAATAATGAATCTGATCAGAAAACAAGAAAATGACATAATTTCATTTTTGTTTTCCCTGAGATTAGCGTGTTCAAACAAACAAACAAACTCTTCAGCTTTATAATATTAGTATAGATTAAATAAATAATTGTTGCTTTTGAAGTTCAAAATTCAAAAAGAGTAACTATAACATGCCCCTAGAAAGTACAATAATGTTCTAAATATTATATGGCATAAGGCTCTCACAAAAGTGGAATACAGGTGTGACATTTTTCTATATTTTGTTTAAGTTAGCTTTGTGAAGATCTTTAAGAAATCTGCAAAAGCAATTTCTGTAACATCTATGCTATGAAAATCTATGCCCCAAGAATGTACACTTATTATATAGTTTTAAATATTACTTTTATTTATTGCACAATGTACACACAGATCAGTTATAAGCTACTAAACACAATAGTATCTCTTTCTACCTGTCTGTTTAATAGAGAATTTCTTATTTCATAACAACAATTGGTTCACTTTTGTGTAAAAAGTGTAACCCTATTCAGGTTTTATTACTTTGTTTGAACTCCATTTAATAAGTCCCTCACTAATTATAAAGAAATGCACATTACAGGTAAAGTACATCATAAGCACAATATTCAATATTAAGTAGTGCACACAATGGGTTAAGTAAGGAGCATACATACATACTACTACACCTCAACTTACTTATCTACTATATAAACATAAGTCAGGGGTTTCCTTCCTGATGCTATAACTCCAGAACGCACGAACCGATTTCCATGAATTTGAATTCGTTGGAAAGGTCTCGGTCTCCGTGAGGTTTATAGCAAAGAAAAGGTAGGGTAGGTAGAAAGGTAGAAAATTGCATAGCAACGCACAGTGTGACTTTTTAATAAAAATAATGTTTTCTTTTTAGAATGGATGTTGACTTGGG
Organism: Ochropleura leucogaster; assembly: GCA_958449745.1. Classification (NCBI taxonomy): domain Eukaryota; kingdom Metazoa; phylum Arthropoda; class Insecta; order Lepidoptera; family Noctuidae; genus Ochropleura; species Ochropleura leucogaster. Next base: position 1,830,685 of record OY288220.1, on the reverse strand, counting down.
TGACGGATTGCAGGCAGTTACCGCAGCTCCAGTTAGCCCGCTCGCACTGCCCCGTTACGCTAGCACAAACGAGGTGGCGGGTTGTAGCAGAGACGTGCCATCCTCTAGCAGGCATGGTGGGTATCCACTAGGCCGAGGAAACTACAGTGGTGGATGGAATAGGGGGGAGGAATTAGTTGAGAAGTATCCTTCCAACGAAGACTTCCCCCCAAATATGGCTGAGGAAATTAGCCGTGTTCAAGCCAGGCATGATAGGAATGCCAGGAGATCTACAAATGTAATGACAGCAAGTGAAAGTGTAAATGAGGAGGAAGCACTTTTTTATGAAATAGATCAGGAAGAGTTTAAGTGGGAGACGATGAATGGTTGGCATGGTGAGAAAGAGTGCTTTCTTCGCGATTTTGTTGGGCCTTCTCGACATTTTGTAGACCCCTATGATGCTTTTAGATCATTTTGGGATGAAAGTATCCTAGGCCACATTGTTGAAGAAACCAATAGATATGCTGATGAAATAAAGAGAAAGAGTGCTAGATTTGCTAGGTTATGGTATGATACGAATGTGCATGAGATATTGGTGCTGTTTGCATTTTGGATGATGATTGGCATCATCAAAATGCCATCAGTGAAATCTTGCTTTAGCAAGGTGCCACTACTGAGAACGGATGTGTTCAGGTACCTTTTCAAAGAAGAAAGGTATTGCCTTTTAAATCGAGCTTTACATTTTGCTAGGGGTTCTCAGGATCCTTCTGATCCTGAGAATGTATTATACCCGATGGGGCCTATTTTAGACCACCTACTTTCAAAATTTCAGGAACTTTATACTCCAAGCCAGAACATCTGTATTGATGAATCCCTTATTCTTTGGAAAGGACCTCTGTCAATAAAGCAGTACATCAAAACAAAATCCGCACGTTATGGTATTAAGACTTTTAATTTGTGTGAATCTAACACAGGGTACCTTTGGAATTTTTTTATTTATCTTGGTAAAAGAACAACCAACTCTGCGTTGCCTTCGAGTACCAGCACAGTTCTCAAACTGATGAGACCGCTTTTAGACCTTGGACATGTCTTGTACATGGATAATTGGTTCAATTCACCTTCACTAGCAAGATTTTTGAAAAGGCGAAAAACGGATTGCGTTGGTACACTCCGTGTATGTCGCAAGAACGTTCCAGCTTCAATTCAGAAAGTCAAGCTAGTGGAGGGCGAATGCATGGGTCGTCAATCTGGCGATGTCATGGTGATGGCTTACCAAGACCGTAAGCGGTTGAACCTTATATCCACGTACCATAATATGGCTCAAACTAAAACGGCTCCAAAGCCTGGTAGGATATCAGTCTATAAGCCCACACTTATAACTGATTACAACCTAGGTATGGGTGGAGTTGATCGTTTGGACCAAATGCTTGAGCCCTACTTGATAGAGCGAAAGCAGTGCATTAAATGGACCAGGAAGTTATTTAAAAGGTTTCTAAATATTAGTATTCAGAATAGTCGGGTACTACTGGAGAAATCAATGGGACAGACATACCAAGCTTTGGCGTTTCGTCTGAATTTATTGGGAGATTTGGCAAGTCACCATTTGCCTCATGTCCCAGTGCCTCCTTCAATAGCAACCACGTGCAGTAGACGTTCACATTTTCCACTTGGTCGTTTAACAGAGCGGCATTTTATTCAGCGCATGGCACGTAAAGAAGGTACCTCAGCTAGGACAGCCCGTCGAAAATGTGTGTGGTGCGCAGATCGACGGGGTAACCTCAATGCTAAGACGGCCTATGAATGTGCGGAGTGCCAGCTCCCTCTTTGCTTGGAGTTTTGCTTCAAGGAGTTTCACACTATTCCATAATTATTTATAATCCTATCCTTTTTAAATTTTCCATATTTTTATCATTCTCTGTATTAGTTTAGTTTATTTATTAGTTTTTGCCCGCGGCTTCGCTCGCGTTAAATTCGGGTTAACATAGTTCCCCTTTCCTGATTTGCGGGTACCTGCTACCTGTAGTTTTTGCCCTTGCGCCTTATTGATTGTAAGAGCAAAGCTAAGTTTTCCCTTTTTTCCCTCTTTCTCCCTCATATCCCTTTTTTTTAAAATTTGCCTATGTCCGTCTCCTGTCCTCCAGTCCCAACTATCTCTGCACCAAAATTCATCAAAATCGTTTTAGCCATTTAGGCGTGAACACATAACAAACAAACAAACTCATTTTCGCTTTTATAATATTAGTAAGGATGTATTCATCTATTTCGTTTTATTTACTGATATCTAACCTAGTTATAATAAGTTCCTAGTCCATTTGAGATTGATTTTATGTATTGTTTTTTGTACGATGGATTGGAGATGAATGCTTGATGACGTAAAAAAGAATGCTGAAGAATGAGCCCGAAGGATCTGGAGCCTGAAGGACCGGTCTTCCTCGGTCTGGTTAACTTTTATATTCTCTTTCCAGGTTTATACTTTTTTTTACAGGTTCACCAGCGTTTTTATATCTTATTTGTTACCTTTTATCCAAGTTAATTTATCCTCTTTTATCCTTGTCGTATATTTCTTTGTAAACAATTTATATATACAACATTAGATTTACTTTATGCGAAACCCGAAACACGTGTCTAGTATTTTTATCTAAAGAATCTATGTACAAAATTTCAGAACATCATGAAAAATCAGAAAGTTATAAGCTTGTTATACCTGGTTGTCCGTACAAAACCACGGTCACCGCGCGGCACAAATGGCACCGCACGTGTGTACTGTCGCATTTACATTTTCCTTTTTGCGCGCCGTATGATTTCAAATTTCTACTAAGTGTCCAACTCATACCCTATTATTAATATTTTTGGGACATAATATAAAATGGTGTAAAAACTATTGGAATCGATTCAGTTACTTATTCTGAACAAACTATATACAGGTTTCGCATAAACTAAAAATAATGTTGTATTGACCCAACTAACTTTGTACCTGAAATACCTATGTCCTTCCAAATGTCCCAGCTTAATAGCTTAATTGTATTTATACATGTGTTCAACAAACATATCTATTGTTGGTAAGGTTGAGTTTTAACATTACTGGGCCAAACATTTTCATGTAAATAAATGCTGATATAGTCTGTTAAAAATTTACTAGTTGCATGTCTTGACGTAACTAATAAACTACGTGCTGCCTTCCACCGGCCTCATAAGATTCATATTTAATTTGTAGGGCTTGGTATTTTTTTTATAATAAGCTATCTTCTTCTTTTGTATATTTGCCATTTAATAAATTTAAAGCTAAAGTAAAATCTAACCTTTGTTTAAAAGCATACTAATCCATTAACGACTATTTAGACTTTATTGACTATTGACTGAATATAACTATTTATATTTATTGCCCTCAAAAACCGGCAGCAAGTTCGTCATTCTCCCTCAGATGTCATTGCTTGCGGTAGCGCCGTGGGTAGGTTTACCTCCTTCCCTCAAATATGGCGAGAGTGGTAATGGCTGATCTTCGCGTTATGCTCGTGAACGGGTGCTGCTTTTGGTGACTAGTCGTCTTATTGACCAGGTTTTTGTTACTGTTATTAGTAAATATTTTTATGATTAGCTTATTTCTTTTGTACTATGGTCCTAGTTTATCATCTGTGACTTCTTCACTGCACGTGTAAGTGGCCACACCCGTTAGACTGGAGAATTAATTTATTTAGGCTTGGATATTTTTTTATTTTTAAATACATAATTGGTGTTTGCTAGCTCACATGTGACAATGAATTACTCATTTCTTAAATGTACCATGTGATAAACGGAATTGTATAAAATCTGGTTCTTCTAATCTAGACTGACAGACAGATGTGTTGCTCCTATTGCATAGTTCACTGCATGTACAGAAAAATAGCTCGCTAGCATTTTTTCAATATGCACTCACTTGCCTATATTAAGCCGACCAATTTATGTTTCTAAACTTCTAAATTATGTTCTATCAGTTTACGCAAATCAACTGTAAAAATTGTTGTAGTGTAAAAAAAGTAGGTAAGTACCATGTTTTTGGGCAAAAACTCGGTGTGAGTGACCTAGTACTAAATAAAATCAGGTAAGCGTATAAAAGTAAGCGTGAAATAAAGGAATTTACACATTCAAATGGCTGTTTTATTTATCAAATTTTCCAATCAACATAGGTTCTCCTAATTCCGTCATTAATATTACTACTAATAATCTTGTAAGACTGCCCAGTCTATAAATAAGCTTAGTCAGACACAGAATAGGGTATTTTACTCTATATGAAAGAAATTCTAAAAATATACAATTCAGATAGCTTAGGCAACAAGCAATCAGAAAATGTTAAATTTAATTAGTAAAACAACTGAATAAATTTTAAAATTGATTTCAAAGTTTTCACTTTTTTTAGTCTGTTGTTTTAAAGCGAAACAGTGTCCGCCATGATTATTACGTCATATGGTCATGGAAACAAAAAGTGACAACTGTCAACTGAGCAACTATTACTATTAATTACTATTTTTGTATTATAAAACTTTACATTTTATTTTTTATTAAAATAGTAGTAATAATACCATGGAAGAAATAAATACCACCATTATAATAATACCATAAACTATAGTGAAAAATACAACTAAACAGAAAGACTAATAACAGCGCATTTGTTTATAACCAACTGACGTCATGACCACAGAGTAACATGGCGTCAAGCGTTTTTGTGATTTTACGCGCGAAAATAGAAATTGTAAAATTGAAATGCAGTTTTATGGCACTTATCGATTGAATATTATTTTTTGTTTTTTTTTTGGTGGTTTACTAGGACCCTAGGATCAAAATGAGATACTTTTTAAAAATGGGTGTAATACCGTATTAGCGTGACTACATTCAAAAATCTGGCCCATAGAATGGCTGCCATTTTCATTCTTCATCATTCAGGAAATCATGTAACTAACTCGGGAAACTGCTTAACAGCAAAAATATACCCGTAAACCAAAACGGCGCATAACAGCGATGCAAGGATAAGCTTGACGCCTCACGACAGTGTTACTCTAAAATAAGCACAAAAACTGGCTTTTGTCTCTTTCTTAAAAGAAACTTTTTTTCTAAACTGTATAGGTAACCAAGTACCTATTGCTTCTGGAGATGCCCGTAAGTATATCTCAATGAATATAACTTACACAATTTTAGTGGTAGGTGAACGTCAAAATGTACCTAGGTATCCCGAGAAATTCAATTATCATTCGTTAAATAGGCAAATTCGGACATCTGTCGCTATGGTGATTAAAATATAAATCGCGACAGAAACAAATAACTAAAGCTTTACAGAGTTGTCATAATTAAAATCATCAATAAAACTTTGTAAATAGGTAATAGATTCATGGGATACCTAGGCACACGTTTTACAGTCGCGATTCATATTGTAAGATACAGTTTGACACATCTGGTTATTGCAAAAAAAAAACGAATGCAAACTGAATTTCGAGGCCTTCACCTCAATCGTTTGAAAAATAACATGAGCGTTATTTGTATAATTTTATTAGGAATCAAATGTAATTATGTATGTAGCTTCATAATAACGCATCAGTTAGACAATAACAGTAATATTATACGTAAATACCCGTCACGTCGAAAGCACAACTTCTTATTTTATGATGAATCAATAAATTTTACTAACTATATTTTTGAGTTTTATGAAAATAACGTTATTTTTTTTTATTAAGTCCGTCCGTATAACAATGTTATCGATAACATGAGGGTATTATTGTCACTAAAATCGATAAAAATGTCATCTATTTTACGCAATTTTTTGACCAATTATTTTGCGTTCTGGTGATGCTTTTGTACAATTAATGACTAAAATATTGGTAATTTCTAAAAGTTAATATCTCGTATGTGTTCAAGTTTCTTTAACTCATGTTGAAAAGAAGCTATATATCTCAGTTTAGTAGGTAGGTAAATATCAGTCGTTAGAAATTTTCACGGGTGTAGCATAAATAATTATTTAGATATTCAACAGTCATAACATGTAATTTTACTGATGCTTACACATTTACGAATATATTTTCTAGACTTACGCAGTATAAATAAAAAAACCGGCCAAGAGCGTGTCGGGCCACGCTCAGTGTAGGGTTCCGTAGTTTCCCGTCCGTCACAATAAGTGTTCCCACTTATGAGTTTATTATTTGTTTGATGTTGAACACTAGAGAATTGTATTTCCTAATTAATACTTTTTTTAATAATTTTGGATTGCGAGAACCGATTTCAATAATTCTTTTTTTTTTTTGTTTGAAAAAAGATACGTTCAGGATAATAAAATATGTAAACGAAGTTAAAAAAAATGCTTGCATATACGATTATACTACAAACTTAGTCCAGAAATTATTGTGTAAAGCTTTTTGTCTTTTTTGTACAAAAACTGTTGTGTCAATCAAGTTCAAAATAATTTTCATAGAAAGTCCTTATAAAGTTCTACTTTTCAGATTTTTTTCATATTTTCTAAACTTATGGTTCAAAAGTTAGAGGGGGGGGGGGGGACGCATTGTTTTTTACTTTTGGAGCGATTATTTCCAAAATTATTGACAATATCAAAAAATGATTTTAGTAAACCCCTATTCATTTTTAAATACCTTTCCAACAATATATCACACGTTAGGGTTGAAATTAAAAAAAAAACACTCCCCACTTTACATATAGGGTGGCTACCCTAATAAAACATTTTTTTCCAATTTTTATTTTACCACTTTGTCGGCGTGATTGATATACATATTGGTACCAAATTTCAGCTTTCTAGTGCTAACGGTCACAGAGATTAAGCGAGGACGGACGGACGGACGGACGGACAGACAGACATGGCGAAACTATAAGGGTTCCTAGTTGACTACGGAACCCTAAAAAGTAGGTATTATAATTTTCATATTAAATTCGACTGTCAAAATTCTACATAAAATTTTGATTTTCGTTACGTATTTCGCAACACACCGCCGAGTCAGCGGATGTGTCGTGTCAAAATCTTGTCGTGCATAGTGGTTAAATAAATTGACACTTCATTAAAAATAGATAATTAACAACAGCCCTGGACACCATGCAGCCGAAGTGCGGGCCGTTTTGCGCGGCACGCGAATATTAACGACATCATCCGTCGAGCCCTTGTCCGTCCGTCGGCGTTCCAGCTGTTTTAGAACCTAATGACTTGGCACGAGACGATTGCAAAAGACCGGACGGTATGTCTTAGTTACCGCGGAGGCCTTTAGTGTGGGACGCAACGACACTCTTGCGCCATCCCATCTTCCTAGCTCTTAGTGCTGCGTTGGCGCTGCTGCTGCGGCTGCAGAGAACCTCAAGCGGCGTAAATATAGTAACCATAAGGTTACTTTTTTAGTAACTATATTTTCGAGCCGTTTGGGGTTGAAACTCTGGGACCGTGGGGTCCTTGTGCTCACAGCCTTTTTAAGGAAATTTCCAAAAGCCCAAGTGCGGGCTTTTACTTTGGCCAGAGGCTTAGCGTTGCCATACAACGTGGCAACGCGGCCAGTCTCTTGGGGACATTGCCAACTGGCAGCGTTGAGGACGAATTTTTTGACGCCATATTTAAATTTATAGGTAAATTAAGTTTTAAAAAATAAATTATTCAACCAAAAAAAAAGTTAATAAATAAAAAATGAAAATTATATTTATGTAGCAATCCTCGCCTCTAATCCTCTATCTCGAAAACAGTTCAAAGTATAAAAAAAAATGTTTAATAGAAAAGTTGTAGAAAATTTGATTCTCTACAATATTGACACTAAATACAAATAACGTAAAACCCAAAGAAAACGAGATATTTGCAACAAAAAAAAAACGATTTTTGTGACCTTTGACCCTGACTTTCAAACTTGCGATCATCCAATTGTATGTCAATTTTGAGATATGTTTTAAGATGCCAAAATATAAGTTTTTACATGATAATATACTTAAAATCTACATACCTATATAATAATATAATTTGGCCTAAAATGACTGAACTATCAAGATTGTTGTGTCTGAAGGACTTACATTTATGGCACATACAGGATTACCCGGTTAAGCAGACGACAACCTTATGTTCTCCCGTGTTAGCTTCCAGATTTTCCAGACTTTAACGGACTAAAACCCACCCATGTTCCTTCTTTTGCTCATTGCTCACCGTCCAGTTTCGACTCTACGGTGGCCGGGAGTCGTCTGGCAGCACCCGACGCCCGGGGCATCTCCTGCGGCGGTGGCATTGATTTCAGGTTCTCTCTCAAACGCCCGACTCCTTCGCCAGTATAACTGCTTCGAAGAAGGAAGTGACCACTACCCATTCCCTCTCGCTCCGGGCTATTGACTGGGCCGGACGCGAGAGATCGTCATCAAAAGGACACGGCGATCGTCACAATGGTGACACCCGGGCGCTTCCTCCCGCCCGATGATGTGCAGGAACCTCCCGAAACTTCCGTGTCCGGTGAGGACCTGCGTCAGGCGGTAGGTGAGGACGCCATGACGCCTCTCCAGCCACTCCTCACGCAAATAACCATTCAGTTTGGTTTTGTCATAGTCGGGTGAAAATAAAACAACAAATTATTATTATCATTGTATTTACAAAATATTGCACTGGGCTTGCGCCGCGACACACTGACTTATATCTAACACATATTGCACAAAACATTGCACCGGTTACAAAGATCGACAGTTCACTCTTAAAATGTTACAGATTCAATTGGAATTAATATCATTTTACAGAACATTTTTGTAAAAATACATCTTGTATAGGTTTTATGACGTTTTTGGCATTGTCTTTCAAAATACAAAACGTAAAAAAAAACTGGTCCAAAATGAACATGACGTTTTTAACAGATGTATCCGTAAAATTGATTTTAATTACAACTGTAGGTAGGTAAGTAATACACTCGTTTAACTAAATATATAGATAATACAAAAAATACATTTTCAAGCTCTTGCCTCACCTTTATTTCTAATTATTGCTTTCTCAGATAAATAATAAAAAACTAGTTACTTTTAAAAACTTGGCTATACACACTGCCGAGCACCAAAATGGACTCTCTCTAAAAATAACCTAAAATAAATCCTAGTTTTAAAATTATTTTCTTTAAAAAAAATATTTTTACATTAAAATTGGTGAGACAGGCGCCTAACTTAAAGGTAAATAATAATAATATAATGAAAGGAAAAAAAACGTTTAAAAAAATTGCTGTGAGATTTTTTTTCAATATCATAAAATAATGTTTAAGCGATTTTTACATTTCAAAAAGTTAAACCAGTCTCAATACAATTAAAGAGGAAGTAAAAAATAATTAAAAAACATTTACATACAGTTAAGTAACATACAAGGTATAAGTTAATTACTTATAGAGTAAAAACTAAACCACAACGAAAAACTAAATTATTTTGCAAAATAACTTTTGCTTATTTAATTTCTTTTTACATTCTTCTCTATTGTTCATATGTACATAATCTTAAGCAGTTATGTACTTTAGTATGATATTTTATTTAGCAGGATTTAGTAAGATTTTTAGTATAGGGATAATTGGTCAAAGTTTTTAAGTTTTTATCCATCCTGGGCATTTAATAATAATGCATAATCGACACTAGATAAAGTCCTCAATATATCTCAGTGTTAAATCAAAGAGAGATTTATTTTTAACGACATTTAAAACCATTCCAAAACTTTTTTTGAAGAAGACAAGTATGAACTAATTCTTAAAAGAGACGGAGCTATACAATTGTAGCGCGCTATCTCTTTCCCGCATTCAAAGATTAAATTTATATTGCTTTAAAGAAGTGGTTCACTTACTAAAGAGTATTATATAACACATAACACATAAATCTGTATTTAAACGATTTTAGCTTTGTCTCAATTCTGTTTTCAACTTGTAAAATGGAATAATAAAAAAAACTAAAAAAAAATAATTGACTATAAAATTTGCCATCCGAAATTTTTCTATTATCCCTTTTATCGTTATTTAAATTCTATTTTTTTTTGTTAATATATGGTTTATATTTAGACGCAAAAAAAAACTGTATGTTTGTCTGAGCCATATATTTACGTTTTCGTCAAATTGTTTTGGAACAGAGTATAATACCTAGTAAGGATTTTCATTGCGTTTAGTTTCAAAGTCGATAGGATAGTGATAAGTTCACAATAGTGATGTAGAGATAGACTAGAGTAGACCATCGTCTACTAGCACTAAGTTATAACTAAATACAGGGTGTGTATCAAAACTAAAACAGATTTAGGAACCGAAACCTGGTTGTTAACGATTTACGTCAGAAATGTTTTTAAGGAGACTTAAAGAAATGCTTTTTTTTATGTATTTACAATTCAACTTGTTTCTTAAAAGTTGACTGACTGCATTATAGGCTACGGAAGCTTAAAGTCAAAGCATTTATTTTAATAAGACCGTTACAGGCACTTTTGAATGTCAAAATATGAAGCTACAGTCCCAGTCACAAGGTATAATAACTTGTGAAAGTACCGTAGTTGCCCATTCTAAAACTTTGAGGTCTATGGAGAAGAATGGGCAAAAAACTCTAAGTATTTTTACTATGGATATCAATGTCAAAAAAATACATATAGGTCAAAATCGTAACTCTCCTTTTTGCTTTGCCGCAATCGGGTAGTATCAAAATGTTTATCAATAAAAATTTTTTATAAGGGTAAAGCATTATCCTGATAAGATAAATTAAGTAATTACTTTACTGTTATCAAGTCCAGTGTATTTGTATAAAACAATAAATTTAATCAATGTATGTATAATGATTTTATCCTCAGTTTTAAATTTAAAAAATATACCTAGTGCTTATTAAATATGCCTTTTGCTTCGTTTAATCGGGTAATAATCCACATGTTCATCAATCAACTTCAAGACCAAAATATCTAATATATAAAATTCTCGTGTCACAGTTTTCGTTCCCATACTCTTCCGAAACGGCTGGACCGATTTAAACGAAATTTTGTGTACATATCGGGTAGGTCTGAGAATCGGTCAACATCTATTTTTCATACCCCTAAGTGAGCAGCGGGTGAAACCGCTGGGCACAGCTAGTATCTTTATAAATAATTCTCAAGCATTTATTTCAATTCGACCATTACAGGCACTTTTGAATGTCATAAAAACAAAAAGAAATTGATTTAAGCCATGTATAATGATTTATATCCTTAGTATAAAATTTAAAAATACCAAATTCATGCTTATTAAATTCAATACACACCCTGCACACTAAATTATTCTATGTATAAAGGTTATTTTCAAAAAATAAATAACTACATACATAGTTTTAACATTAACATTCGATATACTTTAAAGCCTTATTTTAAAATAAGGTGGTATACGTGTATGAAATACAAAACTTAGAAATGATACGTGAATATACAAGTTTTTTTAATTAATTAAATTAAGAAAGCATGTCACGATCTATTTGACTATATTTATACGATGTTTTGAAGCAATAAGAAAAAAAAACGCGTGTCATATTTATACAATGTGTCCGGTCACGGACTAGCGATATTCTATGTACTTAAATAATAACCATTCTAATGCTCAAATTTATTGATTACTAGCTTGCGTTAAATTCGCGCGCCTCGTAGCGCCTTATTGATTTGTAATAGCAACGCTAAGTCTTCCCGTTTCGTCCCTCTCTCTCCCACATATCCCACTCTTAAAAAAAAATTAGCCTGTGTCCGTCTCCTGGTTCCCAACTATCTCTGTACCAAAATTCATCAAAATCGGTGTAGCCATTAAAGCGTGAAGAGGTAACAAACAAACCAACTCACTTTTGCTTTTATAATATTAGTAAGGATTTAAAAAAAAACTACCATTTTTTTTCACAAAAAAGTTTACAAAACTTTCGTTGATTTATACTTATGATGTTTATTTTTTTACTTTAATTTTGTTTTCTAAAGTTACAAAAATGTAAGCTCAACATTTTTTTCTTAATTTAAACGATAGACAATATTGTTGCCCTCTGAATAAAACTATTGTCACCTCAGTAAAACTAACACTTTGAGAGATATGATTATTTTTTGTACACGCATAGAGAATATCTCAAAATGGCTGCCCAAAAGCGGGGAAGTAAAATAGGCCCAACTGTGTATCGTAATAGTACATTAAAACACTCGTTACTTAAGTATCTAGAATATCGCTAGGCCATGACCGGACTCACTGTATGGTTCGTGTTTTCTAACGTTATTTAGAGTGCTATTTTAAATAAATATACACTGAAAAGGCTGCTAAAAAACATGGTATAAATAGAGTTGGTCTTCCAAAAGCTTTTTACTTTCGGCAACTTTTTGGCACGAGATAGCAACCAACATTGTATAATGCGTTTAAAATGAGAATGTGACTGACCTCGCGCCATGTTGATGACGCTATTGCTGTTAAATTAAAAAATTATAATTATAAAAAAAGGAATGATTTAAAATTGGATTTTAAGTGTATAATGTAATACTTGTGTATTGTATACAAGTTACAGTTGACAGATAAAGTCTCGATTTGGAGCAAGTTCAGTCACTTTCTAATTTTAAATGCATTGTATCGTTCGTTTACTTGGGTTCAAATCCCTTGGTATATTTTAAAACGTCCCACACGATGACATCGTTCTCCCATTTCGTATTTTATTTATAAAATAATTTTGTCAAAATAAAATATTGCACTTTTTGTTAAAAATATACTAATAATCTAAAAAAAAATATTGCACATTCCAACCATTTGGGATGATTTCATTTATTTTGGTTTTATTTTTTTTTGATAAAAAAGAGTTTTCATTTCAATACTACTTGTGAAATAGAATTTTAATTAATTCACTTTTTTTCATTATTTGAAATTTTCTCTTTTAGTAGTTGCCACGAATTCTTGCTTCTGCAAATGATATCAATTTCTGCAATTTCTTATTCATCGAATAATATTAAACAGAATTTTTTAGGTTTTCTGACCACAAAAGGAAAATATTTCTTTATATAAAATACTTCCAAGTCAAAAGCCAAACATTACTTGTACAATCATATTACATAAAATCTTTGACTTGATTTCGTTGTTCAGTTTGAGATTTTATTACGCTTGATTACGTTTAAAAATTATTATAATCGATTTAAAAAAAATATGTGTTCATTAACGATTGCAATAATTAATTCAATTAATGTACTATATTATCGTTAATTAAATTAAGTATTGAAAAAGAGAATTAGAATAATTATTTTTTTAACAAAATCAACGTAATAAGACGGCACCTCAATTCTTACCCTTTTTTGTTTTAGGGCAGGTACCCTAACGTGTCTTCTAGACTAGCGTTCCTGCTGAGGGGAGCGTGAGCGAACAGCGAAGCCGCCGGGACACGAGCGCGGGGCCCGCACAGCGCCGCCGGGGGCCCGCCCGCCCGCGGGGCCCCCACACCGGGCCCCACGCCGGCCCCCCCGGGCCCCGCGGGCCCCGCGCCGCACAGCGCGCGCACGTCGGTCCGCTGCGACAGGCGCACGTCCGCGAACAGCGCGGCCATCTCCGCGGACTTCTTCACGGACAGAGCCTCTTGTGAGCCCGCGCCGGTACTGCGGACTGAACGAAAGGTTTTTGTTTAACATTAGCAGTGGATTCATGTAAAATAATGACATTTAGCTGCGGCCGTTGTCAATGGCCTGAAAGTTTGAGAGCCAGACTGAGAACCCATAACGGTTTTGGAGAAAATAGAAACGTTTTTTTTGCATTCAAATTTAAATTCAAAAGTGAGCCTTACCGGTAAGTCGCTGCATATTCCTGGCTCTCGGCTTGTTCTGCAGCAACAGTTCGTAGTCCAGCGCGACGCTGTCCGAGCTGCGCGCGCGCCGCCCGCGCTCCGAGCGACGCCGCCCGCCCGCACGAGCGCCCCAACGACTGGAACATTGACAAACATTCCTTTATAATCATATTGTAACAACACACTTATTTGACCGAATATAATAATGTGTGTGCTTATATGTGTAAGTTATAATAGGTTAAGGCACACATACATATTTTTCTCGTACTCTCTCACACACCATCGTCTACAGTTCGCTCTCATATCTCCTTTCGCAGGTCTGCCGACAGTTTTTGTTTAAGAAATAAGGAGCACCTTTGTTCTCAAATGTTGTATGTTTTTTTTATCCTGTCTGGTCTACTGTGTGTACATAAATAGTTAAATAAATAAATATCTCATCTAGATCTATCTCTCGGACTCTTGTACTCGTGCGTCCTCATTTTGTCGCAGTAGGTATCGGAGGCCTACTCTACTGTAGGAGGCCTCTAGTTACATTTAACAAGAATAATGTTTTACCTATTTCTAACAATACAGTCCTCGTGTGTCCTCATACTTTCGCAGTAGATATTAGAGACCTGCTGGACTGTAAGAGGCCTTTGCCTGCTTATGTCATAATATATATAACGTCTTACCCAGTTCCTCTCCACTCTTATCCTCAAGTGTCCTCGTTCCGTCGCAGTAGAAATTGGAGGCATGCTCCATTGTGGGAGGCCTGTAGTAACTTGCAACAATGATAACGCCTCACCTAGTTTTGTCACGCTCATCCTCATCTGTCCTCATTCTCTCCCAATAGACATTGGAGGCGTGCTCGACTGTGAGAGCCCTCTAGTTGCTTGTATAAATGATGACGTCTTACCGAGTTCTGTCACTCTTGTCCTCCTGTGTCTTCGTTCTGTCACAGTAGGTATTGGAGGCCTGCTCTACTGTGGGAGGCCTATAATAACTTGTAACAATAATAATGCCTCACCTAGTTCTGCCACTCTTGTCGTCATGTGTCCTCGTTCTGTCGCAGTAGGTATTGGAGGCCTTTTCTACTGTGGGAGGCCTATAATAACTAATAACAAAGATAATGCCTCACCTAGTTCTGCCACTCTTGTCGTCATGTGTCCTCATTCTGTCGCAGTAGGCATTGGAGGGGCTACGCAAGTACTCCATGCTCTGGGAGGCCTGTACCCTCCGGGGCCCGGTGCAGTAACACTTGTTGCTGTCCGCACAGCTTTCTGAGTCGCAGGAACAGTAGCTGAAGTCGCCGTCATAGCATTCCCTGGAATTTAGGAAGTACTTAGTTAAAAACGTTTTTCTTTAAAGTGTCCAATGAAAATATTAATGAATCTTGATTACCGCAACAACATTTTCAATATATTTTTCGTCTTAAGTTGTAGATATTTTTAATCGATTTATTCTTGGACCTAGTTTTGAGAAAATAAGCCAAAACACAATTCCTTATTAATTCAGTTACATTAGTAAAACTATAGAACTAACTCATAAATAAAACCTATAATAACCTATGCCTATGCTATTTCTATTAACATTTTAATTGAATTTTATTAACTGTACTTTTATATATATTTTTTTAATATTTTTAATAATAATATTATTTTATTAAGAAATATTTCAAAATGTAAACTTATTATGTGTGTATTATTAAAAAAAAATTGTTTATCATCTGTATTTTTTGATAATAAGAAAGGACCATGGGGGATTTTGTATGGACCCCGTCCCCACCCTTCAACAGACTTGGGATGCGTCTCGATTTGTTCACTGGGACCCAGAAAAGTCTAAAGTACCTGTGTTAGTTTCAAAATCAATTGGGTTTATTTTAAAAAAATATTTTACTTTAAAACAAAAATCATTATTTTCTACAAACAAAAAGCATATTTTCACGTAAACAAATGACGATTCTATACAAAAAAAAAATACTTGGTTCTCAAACGGAAAATCTTTGAAAACATTAACAGTATTCAGTTGATTAATATACATTTTAACTTATTAGTAAGTACATCTAAAGCATGTCAAACGATACACTACTAACTTTTTATTTGCGGATGGGAAATCATCAAATAACTTCCCGCGCTCTGGGCGGAGCGGGGGGAGTGTCAGACTTGTACTGACTAAAACCCACCCATGTTCCTTCTGGGCAATAGAAGGAACTTGGGTGGGTTTTAGTTTTACGTTCCGGGGCCGCGGTATCTCTTTCGAACAACCCGCAACCCCGGCAGGCGGTGGATCTGGCAGGCCCCTTTGTTTTGCTGACATTTCTTTGAGGCGCACGTGGAACGCTAATGCGCTGTCGACACGGTTTGTCGTCAATAGACGGACGCACAGTAACCTACCCATTGCTCACCGTCCACAGGCCCGCATCTACGGTGGCCAGGAGTCGTCTCTGCGGCGCCCGACGTCCGTGGCGTCTCCCGCGGCGGCTGGGTTGGTTTGAGGTTCTCTCCCTCAAACACCCGGCCACCTCCTTCACTAGCATTACTGCTTCGCAGAAGGAGGACCGCTTCCCATTCCCTCTCGCTCTGTGATCGTCACAATGGTGACACCCGGGTGTTTCCTCCCGCCAGATTATGTGCAGCAACCTCCTGAAACTTCCGTGTCCGGTGAGGACCGGTGTCAGGCGGTAGGTGAGGACGCCATTGCGCCTCTCCAGCCACTCCTCAAAGAGGGGACTTACCGCCACTATTGTGGCGTGCACGGGGTTGCGACAGTCGCTCTCTCCATGCCACCATGAGATCGCACCGGAGGTCTATCCCCGGTGTAGTGCCACTTATACAGGCTTGCAAGGACTATCAACTCCAAATCCCACGGTGAATACGCTAAGGAGGCTTGCCGCCTCGCTGAAGATCGTGCAGCAGCGTCGAACTAGCCTGATGGCTACCACCATTTGGGGCGCGTTCAGGTAGTGGGCGGCACGCCGCCCTAAAGAACGCGTCCATACCGGGGTCTCGTAAAGGTCCATGGACCGCACGACTCAGGCATAGAGCCTACGGCAGGAGGCTTTTGGCCCCCTCAGATTTAAAATACTAATATGCATTTGTGCTGGAGCGAAGTATTTATGTCACCCTAATCCCATATACCATACAATGGATAAAATGTGCGATTGATCGTATACAATCGTAAGCTTAATATCATTTAGCTCCTTTTTTTTTGCTGTCGGGGGGAAACTTTCAAAAGGCGACCGGTCTTTGGGGACAAGACCGGAGAGTGTAGGAGTTTTACCGCACTAAAACCACCCCGGTGATCACCATCTGCACATGAGAGGAGGCCCTGTTTCCTCTTAATAGACCGGTCCAGAGCTCCCTCTGTGCTACGCCTGTTAAGGCACATCAATGTAGCGACTACACATAGGTCACCCCTGAGCCTCGCTGTGCATGTATGCACGATAGCACGTGACCACGGTGCTGCCGGTCATCTGTGAGGTCTCTCACTGAACGTTCAGAGTCCCCACTCGGAACGCCCGTGACCCCAAAGTCCTACCTGTTTTAAGTGTTGCAGTTGGGGTTTCGGCGTGTTAAGCGGCGAGACGGTTGCCTCCTCGACTTCTTCTCCTACTGTGATCTGCCCTCTCACGATCCCGTTCGGCAGCCTCCTTCTGGACTATCTCTGTCTCGCCGAATGAGGTTACGCCTCTCCAGTTGTCAGAGTTCGCCAGCATAGCCCCAACTACAACAGGCAGAGACAGATCTTGCCCGATTCTAGCGTCCAAGACCCTTCGTTCCAAGTCAAACGTATACTGTGCAGAGTCCAAACCGCCGCCACAATGATGACAGCTTGCCGTGGCCTCTCTTCCAATCCTATTCAGGTACTCACTGAAGCAACCGTGATTCCCTGTGAATCCTTGCACATTATCACCACTATGGCGGATGACGCAAATTCGACTGAAAACCCTCGCGTCCATATTTGCCATCAGATCTATATGTGGGAAACGTGGCAGGAGAGTTGTTACCTCAAAGGACACAATACGGTATCTTTGTGCCATGCGGAATGCTCTTTTCCGCTGCAGACTGTTAATTTTCGTCCTAGAGCGTCGGACGTCTGACAGCCTATTTAACCAAACAGGCGCCCTATAAAGGACCATCGATCGCACAACCCCCGCGTAAAGGCCGCAAACTTCTTCTCATTGCCCCCCAAGATTGGGAACCAGTCTGTGCAAAGCGCTTACTACCTATGCAACTCGGGTAACTAGGCGCTCGAAGTGCTCTTTAAATCCCCACCGAACGTCCAAAGTCAGGCCAAGCGACTTAATAAACTTAAAAACTTTATTTCGTCCCTCCTGAACTTACGCTTCTCCGGCTCTGACTGACAAGCTGGGTGGCTCTTTGGTCCTTGGCAGCTTATGGAACCAAAGTGCCTTAGTTTTAGGTGGCGCTATCTCTAGACCCACTTCGCGGATCGACGCCACAACCTTTTATAGTCCCAGCTTTGCAAGCTGAAAAGTCTCTTCAGCAGTGTCCCCGCCAGCTAAGCCCAGGGTGTCATCCGCGAAGCAATTAATATTAACGCCAACGGGGAAATCAATACGCAGAACCACATCGTAAGCGAGGTTCCATAAGAGAAGTTCTAAAACAGATCCCTGCGGAACTCCGCACATAATCTTCTTGCGACGAACGCTACCGTCCCGATCCTCATAGCAAATATATCTGTCACGAATTTTTAACCCTATATATCGCATACTAAGGAAATGTGTGAGTAAAAGAGAAATAAATATATGAAAAAACAATATATCATAAAACCTAAACCCCACGTATTTGACATTTGTCGTCATAGTAAAAAGTTCTCCATTCGAGTAGATCTTTCAAATGACATGTGTTTCTAATCTGTTGGTTGGTGGGGACGTTTCTTCCCATGGTCCTTTTAAGAAACTTTTGGTGTACTTATAATCAGGTTATTATACACTCAAAACAGAAGAGTGAAGGTAGATTTCGATTTCGATTGATTAGCTTAAACTATCCAAAAAACAAACCGACTTCCAAAAAAAAATCTTTTGGTTTTATTTTTATGACAATTAAATGTAAGCAGACCTAAACAACATATAATTTTTCCTAGTTTTTAATAAAAAAAAAATATTACACCAGCTTAAAATCCATTTAATCGACAAACAATTCCTACTAATCAAGCCAAATATTTGGTGAAATTAATTCCTAAATTCAACAGTAAATAACTCTTAATTCAGTTCAGTAACTCACATGTCCCAGCCGTCTGCTACGCTCTGATTGTCCAACACATTTCATTTCTACTACCAACGAGCCAACACTAAAATCAACCATTACCTCGGGCAGTAAAGTCGAGATTTAACTGTTCGAAAGGATATTTAATATAATTAATACTACTATCTCTAAGTCCCCTATTGGTTATGTTCAAGACGTTGAAAGTAGAGAAATTTTTCATTAAAACAACAAAGTTAATAATGTGTGTGCATTGCTTTTGTGAATAATTTTATTTAAGAGTAATGTTCGAGATTTCATAATTTTAGTTGTAGGGTTTTTAATTGCAGTTATTTTTCGCCCTATTACTTGAAATTAAGTGGTCATTATGAAGCGCAAAACCGTTTCTCTTAACGTTAGATTCTGGTTATTTGAATCTATGCACAAAATCACAGTCACACATAATATGTCAATAGTCAATTATAAAACAAAGTTATCCCATTTTACTTGCAACCAGCATAATATACATTTATAGATATTATAAATGGCCTTTTGGTTGTACTAGCGTAATATGACAAATTATTCGAAAAAAAAAATGCAAAAATAATTTTGTTTTTTTTTTAAACGTTGTTCCACACTAGGAATTTCTCCTGTATCTTGGGTGCGTTTACAAACATTTATACACACATACACAAACACCCAGACCCGAAACAACTATCTGCAGGTCATTCAAATATTTGTTCCGTGCGGGGATCGAACCCGCAACACACAGCGCAGCAAACGATCTCTCAACCACTGCGCCAACCATGTCGTCAAATGGATTGACCAAAGTATTTATGTTCTAACATTAGTTTGTAAGTTGTGTATATCTAACTAACAAAAAAGGATTGTACTGCTACCCTACCATGACGTGTTAAAGCAGAACTTATTCCGCTGAGGGAAAGGGACAGAGCTATACAGAGTGTCTAGCACTATCTCTTTCACTCAGTGGAATAAGTTCTGCTTTAAGATGTCATAGTAGGCCTGGTGATGTGACCACTAAATAATAATTTAAAAAAAAAACTCGAAATTTTAAATATGATTTGACTGCACGGTTTAGCAAACTGTAATTCGTAATCAAATAATATGTGAAGTGTTGCCACTCAGCTAAATGTCAATGACATAAACATCCAAGCTATTGCACAAATTGCTAAAACTCACTTTTAGTTTTATTGAAGCCATTATCGCAAATATATCGACATCACTTTCGATATTCTAAAATCAATAAATATTAGCCGCTTGCAAAGCTTCAAAGTTTGTGAAATATTATATATATGTATATTTATTTGTGTACGAAAATCAATATAAGCTGCTTGCTTGAAAGTTTGCGAAATCTATATATTTACTAGCTGTGCCCAGCGGTTTCACCCGCTGCTCATTTAGGGGTCTGAAAAATAGATGTTGGCCGATTCTCAGACCTACCCGATATGTACACAAAATTTCGTTTAAATCGGTCTAGCCGTTTCGGAGGAGTATGGGAACGAAAACTGTGACATGAGAATTTTATATATTAGAAGATTTTTGTAAGTCAAAAGTGGCTCGCCCAAACTGCGTCAGTGTTTTGACACATTTCGTAAGTCCTCCTACCTCCCTTCCTAATTTATTTATTACGGATGGCAAAAAGCTTTCCCCAACCTATCCAAGTTCTTTTTTTGCCCTTTGTGTTCCTGCGCCGCAGTATATTTTTTGAACAACCCACCCGGCAGGCCCTTCTGCTTTGCTGAAATCTCTTTGAGACGCGCGTGGAACAAAGACGTGCCGTCACATCATTTAAGTTACAATTAAGTTTATTATGTTTAATGTGCAGTTAGCTATAGAATTTAAAAAGGTACTCACTTCGAACAATCTTTGCAGCTCTTGCTTTTACTTAGAAGCTTGGACTTCGCAGAATCCTTGGTTTCCACAGCTGAGCAATAGCATTTGGCTTTACTTCCTCCTTTCAATGAGCAGTAACATCTGTCCACACAACTCTCGGACTCACATTCAGAACAGGACACGTAACCACTCGAACTGTTCCTGTTCTGACATCCAAGTCTATTACTCAGGGTAAGAAAATCCGAGTCTTCCGACGTTGAAGTCCTCTCTCCCGGCTTGGATTTTCCAGTTCTTTTTGAAACATGGACGATCTTGTCGGATCTTTTCGAATTTCTTTGTCTCGATGCTTGCCGTTTTGGGGGAGGTAGCATGGGTTCTTTGGGGCGAAACTGCCGCAAATCATAGCTGGAAGTAGACACGGAGCTTTCGGAAACCGGGTCTTTCGCTAAATCCTGAGATCCGGGAGGTTTGGTGTCTTTATTTGTTATGTCTTTGCCGAACGGCATTCGGAAGACCATTCGGAGACCGCTCGCACCTTTTAGTATCTTTCGTCTTTTGTTTTGGAACATACTGTTTCTCCTTAATATCTTCTTCTTTTGCTTCTTCATTATTGCTTTACTGTGTTGAAAGATTTCGTCTTTCGTTAAGGTTACTGCTAGTTTCAGTAGAAATTCTTTGTATATCGGCTTCAAATCATTGAAGGACATCCCTTCAGCATCTATTATGGCATTTAGGATCTCGTCCATCGAATGCAAGTTCTCCTGAACTTTGAATTCATTAAAAAGTTCATTGAACCCTAACGGTGAGCCGCCTCCTTTTTTACCGTTGTTTCTGGAATTCAAAATAAAAGTTGAAAGTGTTGTTTCATAAAAAAATTGTGAATTATTTGCCTACAAATATTTTGTAAAAAAGAAACAAGTTGGCTGCTTTCGTTCCGTTCCTAATTTAAGACAAAATGAGCCATGTAGCACTTTACAAATTATTGAAAGTTTATCTGAATGTATCGAACAACTTTTGCCATTTCTACGAACAACTATTACCACAATGATTTGTAGATTTTACTTAATCAAGGCATTATTGAGCCATAGTTTACACAATAGAGAATATTTAGCCAGTCACTGATCAAATTAACGACAACACAAATAGGAAAAAAGTAACAAAATAAAAAACAGAGTACATTGGCTTTCTCAATAAGGATGTTGCAAGTGTAATGATTGTTAAAAATAACTCGGCGGCGTATTGGATCAGAGGAATGCAGCGGACGCGCTTGCGTTGCCACAATTACGGGCATGCGAGTGCCGACACACTCCACTAAGCATGCTCTATGCGCCTCTCGTTACAGCAATCCGAACAAACATATTGATCATGTGAAAAACTCAAGATGTCAGCGTGAACTAGGTAAACGGAAATAACAGCTCAAGCGTGCCAACGAAATTACTAACAACCAATTTCAACACTTGATTTATACACTAGAACAATTTAGAAATACATACCTGTGTCCAATCGACTTGTACCTAGTGAGTCCTCCCGCGTTTAGGAAGCTACCCGAGCGAGGAATGGCTACTTTTGTCAATATGTCTCCGGATTCATTTATAGACTTTCTGCCACTTTGACTTCTGCGTAGAGGCTCTTTGGGAGGCTCCGGTGGGGCTTCCGCAGGCGGCTTAATGGGTATCGGCGGAGGTAATGTCGGTGGTCTCTGCAAAATTTTTCGTCGTTCCAACTCTCTAAACAGTTCTATTTTCTCGGACACCTTGCTTCGGACGGACGATTCACTGCTGTTTATATGTTTGAGGTTTTGAATCTGACGAAGGCCGGGATTCTGAGACTTTTTCACGGACTTCTTCGAGCCCTGCGTATCGCTGCCACTTGTGTCGTTATGCTTTATAGAATCCAGCTTGGCTTTCACTTGTTCTACTGTGATTCTTTTCACATCGGCGGGAGGGATCGACGGAGGTGGGGGTGGGCGCGGCAGGCTCTCTGAAGATAACTTCTTCGTCCTTTCCAGCTTGGGTTTTTCTGTGTAAGACTCGCAGGCAGAGAACCCGTCTGCTCGGTCACTGTCGCCACTGAGTGAAGTCGTGCTTCTCTTCCTGCGCGGTGGCCTCATTGGGATTTCGTTTGGCGACATGCTGCTTCCAATGCTCATACAGCTGACTCCGTTTCGATTCTTGAGCTTCTTGCTGTCAGTGTGACCCTGCCGGCTCATGTGCGCCATCAGCGATTTGTATAACGTGGCCGCTATTACGATAGCGTCCTCTGTCGTCTGACATACAAACCCATGACACTCCAGCTGCTTCGCGACGCCGATCTTCCTCATCACAACAGCGAAAAGGGGTGAATGCGAGTTTTCGTTGTGGGAGAGGATGTACTTTTTGTCTGGTGACTCTAAAGTTTTGAAAAGGGCTTGTCGGTCGATGTTATCAGGATCGGTGATAAGGGGCAGGAAGGCATAGCAGAGATCGTGGTCGTCTTCTTCGGAAGGCTGGACGACGAACTTCACGGCTGACCAGACTGCTATCGTGGGGAAGGGGTTGAGTTGTTCGAGGTCGCCTTTGTCTCCTTTGTATCGGACTTTGAGTCCGCTTTTTGAGATTTCTAATCGTCCGTTTAAGCCGTTTTTATGGCGGTAGTTTCTCCTATACGTAAAGTACAGGTCCCTTAAGGGTGTCTGGAGTCCGGAGAGGCTGGTAACCTTGCTGTGCAGGGGCGTGGAGCCGAGGTAGTGCACATTGAATATGTGCACGCCAATGGACTCGATCGCCTGCTTGGACTCGCCCGCCATGTCCGCGAACATCCGTTCTATGCGATCCTGCACTGTGTTATTTACATTACTGACTTTGCTTTGACAGTAGCCGTCGTCATCTTCGTAGATCGTAACTTTGCCTTCGTGCGTCGAATTCACCTGCGAACAAGATGTTTTTGTTTGAATGTGGATTTGTGGAATCCTTACTTCGTTACTAATATTGTAAAAGCAAAAATGAGTTTGTTTGTTTGTTACGTCTTTACGCCGAAATGGCTAAACCGATTTTGATGAATTTTGGTACAGAGATAGTTGGGACCCTAGAGACGGACATAGGCTTTTTAAGATATGAGGGAGAAAGAGGGAAGAAAAGGGAAAACTTAGCATTGCTATTACAATAAATAAAGCACAAGGGCAAAAACTGCAGGTAGCAGATACCTATAAATCAGGAAAAGGGAAGCCGCGGGCAAAAACTAGTAATTTATAATATAATTAAGACGAATTTGAAAATCGTTATTTTGAACGAAGAATTTAATTAACGATATGGGGAGAATCTTATTTTTTTATAAAAGCCCTACCCTCGCCATTTTTGTGGGTGTGTTTTTATTTCGTTGCCCCATACTGAGTGTTTCTTCTGTATCGTGAGCGTATAAACATTTAAACTCGCATATACAAACCCGGAACAACTATCTGAAGGTAATGATTTCCCATCCGAAAAAAGGGCAGGAGAATGATGATGGCTTGAGAAAAGATAATTCTCTACATCTATGTCAATATGTATGCCAGAGAAATCAGATATTTAGAGAAGAGAAATCAGATAATCAGACATCCTTACTTATCCTTACTAATATTATAAAAGCGAAAGTGAGTTTGTTTGTTTGTTTGTTACCTCTTCACGTTTTAATGGCTAAACCGATTTTGATGAATTTTGGTAGAGAGATAGTTAGGAACCAGGAGACGGACATAGGCTATTTTATTATATATTTTTATTTTGAAAAAGTGGGATGTGAGGGAGAAAGAAGGAAGAAAAGGGAAAACTTAGCGTTGCTATTACAAATCGATAAGGCGCTAGAGTAAAGTTGTATAACTCCAAATTTAACGCGGGCGAAGCCGCGGGCGAAAGCTAGTCTTAAATAAACCTAACAGTTACAATAACCCAAAAAGATGAGTTACATGTCTACCTATTGTGTTATGTTCCTGTAATTACAAAGATTTTTTATAACTTAATTAACATTTCGACATCTGCAATCTGGGCTTGTTTGTCGTAATAGTTACATGAATCTTACATGTATGTAATTTGTAACGGTGGGTCGTTCTTGTTCTAGTGCCCTTGAAACCCATTGTAAGTTATTTAATTTATTGCAAACGCAATTATTAGTCAACTAGCTTTCGCCCGCGGCTTCGCCCGCGTTAAATTTGGGGTAACACAGTTCTCCTTGCGCCTTATTGATTTGTATTAGCAACGCTAAGTTTTCCCTCTTTCTCCCTCACATCCCACTTTTTTTAAATAAAAAGCCTACGTCCGTCTCCTGGTTCCCAACTATGTCGCTTTTATAATATTAGTAAGGATTAAAGTTTTATTTCGATTCTTTCTTTTTTTTCGTTAGTTATCCGTATATTTTATTAGATAATGAACGTCAAAGGTGGGATACCACCAGGTATTTTGAATGTCTTTTGAAAAGCACTTAAGGCGCGGCAATAAGCTAATCTTTAGGTATTTGTGGAAGTGACGCTAGCTGCATACTAGGCATGGTCTGACACAAGTACACGACAGTATTGCATCGAAAGAATAGAAATAAGGTCGAAAATATTTCGGTGTTTGATTTTATTTAAATATCATGTCCGCCAAAATGTAGGTCATTTTGCAGTTTTTATTGAACATATAAAAAAAATGCAGCACCGTGTTTGAAAAATTTTAGATATCTCTTTAATCGATACAATTTTCTTTGTTATAGATATAAATAATTGAGAATTTCGAGACGACTTTCTCGAATTTCTTTTTAAACATTTTTTTTCGTAGTACTAGACCACTTTTCTAAACTTATTTTAAGTTATTTGCTTTGTACAGCGCCTTGATATTATAAAAAAAATCTCCCATTTGAATTTTGCCACCCTGTTTCACCCCCTTAATTGAATTGCCGTCTTAGTGAGCGTCTACGTTATAAAAGGTTCCACGTTGCGATTTGGTACTCCTAACAGTTGTAGTTTCTGAGATTTCTTGATGAGTGTGATGAATATGCCATCGAAGAAGTATGCAGTATCATGTCTATAATAATATGATAAAGATACGTTGTATTGTATTTCTCATGGGTTTTATGTCACCTCATATTATTAATCTCTCCAATACAGATAGTTTTTCAGCAATCTTGTGAAAAGAACGGCATCATTGTTACGTAGGATTCGTGGGGGTACCAATGGCATCCTGAAGGTGATTGGGTATCCCCAATCACCTGTCCAATACCCGTATGCATAGCTATGGGTCAGATGCTGCAGGATAATACATGAATTAATGTTTGTAGTTAGGTTTTATTATGTTTGTTTTGATTAAAAGTAAGTACTAACATAGTTACGCAAGTTGTATCACTAACAAACTATGGAGCAAGTTTCCGAAAATAAAAGTTTATTATTATATTAATAAAATTAATTGTTTAGTTAATTTTAAATTTATATAATATTTTTTAAGTTAATTTAATATTTTTAAGTTAATTTAATTTTTACACAATTTCATTTATTTTTATGTAAATACTAGTTTTTGCCTGCGGCTTCGCTCGCGTTAAATTCGGGGTAACATAGTTCCCCTTTCCTGATTTGCAGGTACCTGCTACCTGTAGTTTTTGCTCTTGCGCCTTATTTATTGTAATAGCCTATGTCTGTCTCCAGGATTCCAACTATATCTGTACCTAAATTCATCAAAATCAGTTTAGCCATTTAGGCGTGAAGACGTTACAAACAAACAAACAAACTCACTTTCGCTTTTATAATACATATACAGGGTGGCCAGTTGATAGGCGTCCAAAAAAAAAATTAGATGCCTTATGCTAAGGGGAACCCGAATTACCCCCATGTATGTTCCGCGATTATTTGTAGTTTAGGAGCTAAAAATTTTTTAAGTACTACTTTCAAAATTTTCACCTAACATTGGTTTTTATTTTTTATGTCTTTATTCCTATCATTTTTAGATATTCTTTTTTATGGAATCTATTAGCGATAACAATAGCTACCATGCAAAAAAATCTGTTTGCCTAGGCATTGTAGAACTTACCACAAAATTAGTACAAAGTTCAAAATTACCATTAGAGTTCAATATTCAAAAATGTTCAGAGCTTAAAAAAAAAATAAGTAAGGGGTGCCAGAGGTTTCTAAATGATCTCAAAAACTTCTATGGACCTTCAACAGACAAAATCGGTAAAAAAATATAGAGCTTGATCGGGGATTATTTCCTGTAATTAGCGTTGATAGCAATAAAGGTATTTTTACAGTTATTGTTATAATTTGGGATTTCTTTATTTTTGCCACTTTTATGATAAAAAAATACGGTACATAGTTTACAAATTTTATTAAAACACGTTACAAAAGGTTTTCAAAGTGCCGCCTTACCACAGAAATGCACAATCTACATCTACGGAGGAAACTGTCTTTTTTTAAATTTTTTCTTTGGACGTCTATCAACTGGCCACCCTGTATATTAGTAGGGATATTATTTGTAGTGTTATTTTATTTGTAAACTTGTCAGTGTCACTATGGTGAATGCTGCGTATCTTTGCTGCCCTACCATGACGTCTTACAGCAGAACTTATTCCGCTGAGGGAAAGGGACAGAGCTATACAGGGTGTCTAGCACCATTTCTTTCTCATACAAGAATAAGCACTGCTATAAAATATCATGGTAAACCTTATAGGCATGCCATACATACCACCACTTTTATATTATTGGATAGTTCCCTTTAAGTTTTAGTATGTATTGCTGTTGGTAAACCAAATAAATAAACTCACTTAAACTAAACAGGTGTCTCCGAGAATTTCTCCTTCATAAATTACGACGCTAAAGCTTTGTTGTGAGACATGAACCAACTTGTGATATCACACTGTCGCTACAATGATGGGGTTATGTGTTTTCTTAATTAACCTACTGCAAAAAAGGAGGAGGTTATATGTTCGACCGTATTTTTTGTTTTTTATTCGGTATTGATTATTCGGTATACCTACAATTTCAATTTTAATTATATTTCTGGGGTAGTTTATGAGTTTGACTGAAATTTAGTTTATAAGTTTTAAATTATGTTTTATATTCTAATTCTGCCGGGTTAGCTATAATCCCCAACGAACAGGAGTACGTGACACCGTATTACAGCGCGGATCACTATGTCTGTGATCGGACAGCAAGACTGATCAAAACCCACCCGCGGACATGCATTCTCATACGACGGCACGGTTGGCGCAGTGGCTGAGCAATCAACTGCTGCGCAGTGTGTCGCGGGTTCGCATGGAATCAATTTTTGGATGACGGGAAATTGTTCTGGGTATGGCTGTTTGCGTATGTGAGTTTAAATGTTTGTAAACGCACCCACGATATAGGACAAATGCCTAGTGACCAATGCAAGTTAAAAAAAAAAAACAAATTACTTTTGGTTCTCTCTCATGCTGCACCGGCGCGTAGTGATGGCTGGTGATGGAGCGCGTGTCGTCGAACAGCGCGTCAATCTTATGCTTGTAGGAGAGGGAGGAGACAGACGGCGCACGCGCACGCCGGGGCTCGTGCTCGCGCGCGCCCAGGCGGAACCCGCCCAGCGGCGCGCTGCCGTTCTCACACGTTACCATCTGAGAAAAAATATCTTGTTAAACAGTATCAAATTAAAACCCTATCCTTTGCTTTAAATTAATCTAGGGAGCGCGGGGGAGTGTCAGACTTTTACTGACTAAAACCCACAAATGTTCCTTATATTGCCCTTTACGTTTCGGGGCCGCGGTATCTCTTTCGAACAACCCGCAACGCCCAGGCGGTGTCCCTGGGAGGCCCCTCTGCTTTGCTGACATCTCTTTGAGGCGCTCGTGAAACACGAACGCGCCGTCGACACGGCCTGTCGTCAATAGACGGACGGACGGTGAGCTACCCATTGCTCACCGTCCACACACCAAATAGGCTTGAATGAACTTAAGAGGGCTGTATTGTTGATTTAAATGACAAAAGCACAAACCCATATTTGAAACGGTCACAATTTAATATTTTAATCAACCTTTATACTATTTGACACTGACTTGCAAAATGCACAAAAAACAGCCAATCGCGAGTCGGACTTGCGCACCGAGGGTTCCGTAAAAATATGCGATATATAAACAGCCATATCTTTTGACTGCATAGATTTAGAGTTGAGTTTTTTCATAGCTCCAGGGGACCACAGATTCGAGTGGACGGTTTTTCAATTTCATCTCGATACCTTCACTCGTTCCAACAAGGGTCTTTTTCATCAAATCATCCAATGACTTCCCCCGCTCTGGACGGAGCGGGGGGCATGTCAGACTTGTCCTGACTAAAACCCACCCATGTTCCTTCTGTTGCCCTTTAAGTTCTGGGGCCACGGTATCTCTTTCGAACAACCTGCAACCCCGGGCGATAAAGGGTCTTGACAAACAGACAGACAGATAGACAGACAGACTGACAACAAATTAGTTTCAATGGGACCATGACAGGCAGTTTTGAATGTCAAGCTCAAGCCTTGTTTCCATCCGGGGATCGCGTGACAATTGCATTCAGTTACAAATGCGATGATCGATTGTCATATTCGTTCTGATTGATTATTGATTGACCAAATGATCGATGGATGTATAATACCGTTTTTGCGTATCGATAATAGTGGTTTTAGTATCGTTTATAACGGAAACCGGTACGTTGGTTTTGCACTATTTAACCTACGTTTCATATCCCACGCTAGTTGGCAATTTTCGTTTAATATCTACTTCTAGAGAATCTGTAACTTCTTGTCTCCTCCACATGAGCTAGCGAGGACAGCCAGTTACATTTTATTCATTATGATGCGATGTGTCCCTTGCCTCCCTTCCTTACGCCCATTTTTTTCTGTCTTTTGCTATTTTGGTCCAATCCTTTTCGCGAAAGTCCAGCTATACACGCCATTTTACATTTATCTACTCCTATTCATCACCTGCCTAACTTTTTGCCAACCATGTTGGATTCGGCTTCCAATCTGGACGCAACTGAAAACTTGTATTTTACATGAAGCAACTTCCTATTTTCCCCCCACAACCTAGTTAGTACTGGGAAATATGATATACTTGGTACGACCGCTTGTTTGATGCCCCTTGGCATGACTGGATGTTTTATAAGATCCAAGTTTTTTTTTCACGCTTTAATGGCTAAACCGATTGAATTTTGGTATAGAGATAGTTGGGAACCAGGAAACGGACATAGGCTATTTTTTATTTTAAAAAAAGTCGGATATGAGGGAGAACGAGGGAAGAAAAGGGTAAACTGCAGGTCTGCTTGGTGTATTATACCGAATTTAACGCGAGCGAAGCCGCGGGCGAAAGCTAGTATTATATAAAATTATAATATTTAATATATATACCTAGCATAATTGTTAATTCAAAATACTACGTGCGCTTCAATATTTAATTATTATAAACATTATTTTGCTTCTATTATAAATGTTTATCTTGTTAGCTTATAGTTAATTATATTGTGCTCTCCTGTAAGTAAAGCAGTACACCTACGTGATACTTTGTCGTCTATAATTTAAGGTAGATGATCTGTGTACATCTTTTGTTAGAGATCCTTTATAAATAAATTAATAAACTCAATGTTTGTCTAAGCCCAGAGAGGCAATGACAACACTCGAAAAGTGTGCAGACATATATTCTATCTAGTCTGTGGACAATTAAAACACAAATTCCAAACAATGTACACGAAAACATAAGTAGTTACATAAACAAGTACATAGGTACATACATTAACGAAATTGTGACCTGTCACGTTACAATACACATCTGTGCCAACAAACCTTCACCAATTATTAGATTTATTAACACTTCTGTTTTTTGCAATCAAGTGTCAATTTATAAGTCTATATCTTTTTTTAAAACTGCTGTCAGTTGCACTGATGGCAGTTTTTATATTCTTTAATTGCACACACTATTAAAATTAACACAAATTTCAATTTATAGATTACTAGCTTTTGCCCGCGTTAAATTCGGGATAACAAAGTTCCCCCTTTCCTTATTTGCAGGTACCTGCGACTTGTAGATTTTGCCCTTGCGTCTTATTGATTGTTATAGCAAATAATGCTAAGTTCTCCCTTTTCTTCTCTCTTTCTCCCTCGTTTCCCAATATGTACGTCTCCAGGGTTCCAACTATCTCTGTACCAAATTTCATCAAAATCGGTTAAGCCATGTAGGCGTGAAGACATAACAAACAAACAAACTCACTTTCGCTTTTATAATATTAGTAAGAATGTACTTCAAACCTATCAGCCAGGTTTGGTTGCTAGGGTGTTTGTTCCGCCACTTCTTCTTCCCAGCTAAAACACTAGGAAGTGGTGGAGGGTGGGCGTTTTGGGGAACGGGCTTGTGGAATTGACGATTTCATAATCTTATTAGTCGTTGAAAGAAATTCAGTGATCTTCTTTTCAATCAAAGACTATTAAAAGATGATTTCACTTTTCTTATTAAGCTTTAAATTAAAAATGATGTTGTGACTAAATTCTACGTTTTTGGTAAAGAAGCGTTTTGAACCAAGGCCTTTATTTATGGCACTTATAAAACTTCGAGAAAACGTGCAAGGTTCGGGTTGGTCGTTTCCTATGGAGAAGAACCGGCAAGAAACTTCATGGTTATTTTTTAATAAACCATTTAGTTTTACAGTGTTGTTGTTACAGCGTTAGTACTTAAGTATGAGAGGACAGTGTAGGCCCGACAACAAGTCATTGCTTACATTACAGAAAGTAAAATAAAACAATACGTTAACAAAAGTTAACAAGCGTCTAAGAATCTACAAAGCCAACCATGTCCACTCATTCACAACGAATTGGTAGAAAAGAATCTCTACAAGAATAAAAGAAATATATATTGCAAAAATCTGAGACTTTTCCTCGGAAAGCACATTAAGCCGTTGGTCCCGGCTATCATTTGTAGATCTTTGACAGACGTTACAAGTGGTCAGTGGCCCGATATAGGGTCGGCTTCCAGTCTAACCGGATGCAGCTGAATACCAGGATTTTACATTGAATGACTGCCTGTCTGATCTCAATAACCAAGTAAGTACTGGGTAATAGGATACTCCCTGGTAAGACTGGTTGTCAAACTTTCGGGACACTGACTAGCTGTTACGACTGTCAAAGATTTACAAATGACCAACAGCTTAACGTGCTTTCCAAAGCACGGAGGTATAACGGGTGGTCACCCAACCACAGACCAACCTAGGCAAGCGCGGCTTAACCTAAGGAAAGACCCGAGTGGCTGTTATTATTTAACACGAGAACACATTACATGATCCATTAATAATGCAGATTTTCTAAGTAATTGAGATGCCAACGCAATTACCGAATAAATTAGTTACAGGAAGCAATAAATAACTAAAATTGAAATTTTATTTATTATCAGGGATGTGCTGTATCCTTACGACAGTTAATAGTTTCCGATGTAAGTAGAAAGGCAGGAAACAAATGATTATGAGCAACGATTGCACTTTCAAATTTATTTTGATATGGTGTTCTTAAAATATATTTTTTTTTTTATTTTACTTCTAAATTGATTTAACTTGCCTACTGCAAAAAAGTAAAGTGCATACTTTGTAAGCAAACTTAGATGTATTTTTTGGCTTTGTAAAATACTGGTATTCAGCTGCATCCGGTTAGACTGGAAGCCGAATCCAACAGAGTTGGGAAAAGGCTAGGCAGATTATCTATACTAATACTAATATTATAAAGCTGAAGAGTTTGTTTGTTTGTTTGTTTGAACGCGCTAATCTCAGGGACTACTGGTTGGAATTGGAAAATTCTTTTAGTGTTGGATAGCCCATTTCTTGAGGAAGGCTATAGGCTATATAACATCACGCTACGACCAACAGGTGCTGAGCAGCGTGGGTGAAACCGCGTGGAACAGCTAGTCAACCATATTTTTAAAGTCTGTAAGTCCCTTGGAACTTTGTTGTCTGCCTGTCTGTAAGAACGCGTGGAGGTATAGAGTTGAAATTAAAACTATATTATATTCAAAACTGTGGCCCTTTGGAGCTGTGAAAAAATCAACCATCTAAGTCCACGCAGTCAAAAGATATGGCTGTTTGTCGCAAGAGCGCGAGTTCGATTTGAACTTGTCCGTGTTTTTTTGTATTTATTAGATAAATGTCAGTACGTAGTTAAGCGTCTTAGTAAAATCCTTATTTTAATATTATAAAAGCGAAAGTGAGTATGTTTGTTTGTTTGTTACCTCTTCACGCTTTAATGGCTACACCGATTTTGATGAATTTTGGTACAGAGATAGTTGGGAGCCAGGAGACGGACATAGATTAATTTTTATTTTAAAAAAGTGGGATGTGAGGGAGAAAGAGGGAAGAAAAAACTAAGCGTTGCTGTTCCAAATCAATAAGGCGCAAGGGGAACTGTGTTACCCCGAATTTAACGCGAGCGAAGCCGCGGGCAAAAGCTAGTTGTATCTAAAATACTCACTTTTTATCAAGACGATGGGCCTCGGGCCCAATAATTATAAACATTGTGTTTGTGGTACACTGTCACCAACTATCCAGAACACCTGAAACAATGGTATTTACTTTGTTAATAAAATATTCTTTTAAATAATAATATTTAAAATATTTTTTTGTTTAAATTAGGCTTTTTTTTGTCATATTAAAAAAAAGTTAAGAAGAAAAACGACTAACGAAATCTAAAATAAAAATATGACTTATGTTTTTTTTTTCTAAATTTTTATTAAGAAATATTTAAAAATGTAAAATTATATTATAGCTTGCATATAATAAACACATAGACTACAAGTAAAAACGATATATTGTATATTCTATCACCACGCGAGTAAAACCGCGAGGCACAGCTAGTTAATAATAGTATAGAAATAATATATCGAGGTAAAGCGATGATGCGGTGGAGCACGGTTGCTTCGAAGACACAACGCAACCGATTTTAAAATCATGTGGTTAGCATATCCTGCTATATAGAAATACTATCTAGGGAAATTACCACATATCCTGTGATAACCACAAACTCGAAGAGATAACATAGATCCTTGAGAAAAAACATTTTTGCCATAAACAAAATTGACTTCCAAAAAATAATAACTTTATTTCCGGAAGTCGGTGACTTTTGTCTGTAAGTTGACTTTTTGGTATCGGCTTCCTGAAATAAAGTTTTTTTCCACTTTTTAGTTTTTGTGGAAGCCGTTTTTTTGCGAATGTTTTGTAGTTTTTTATTTCAGCATTTTTAGTATGATTTAATTTAATGTCATTTTGAAAATTGGTTGTTCCAGCTCTGGCTGTTTGAATTATGTGAGTTATAATGTTTCTAAAAGCACCTACGATACAGGAGAAATTCCTAGTTTAACGTTTTAAAAAAAACTTGAGAGTTGTCAAGGCACACGCGGATGGAACGAAGTTATTATTTACAAAAAACCTGTATACACTCAACAAAAATAATCGTCGCGATACCACACTGTTTAATGCGAAATAGAAAGACGAAACGAAAATAACTGGCTTGCATTACATGAGAGAGAGAGAGAAAGAGAGAGATAGACATAGAAACACGCGCACGCTGCACGGCTTACAACTATAGCAAAAAGTGTCGTTACAACTTTTGTTCTTAATTTTTTCCGTCTACACTAAGGCCAACTAGCAGCGATACGAAAGGTCATTAACCTAAAGAACAACTGTGGCGTTGAAAATCTAATATTTATTTAATCTCTTTCCATCTTGTGCCTTTGTCGTAATGTCTCGTTCTCCCGGCAAAAACATGACAACGTTAAGACGGGTTCGCCAACATTCAGGCGGCCATTTTAGATGGGGTTTTAGCATGGGTTTTGTTTACATTTGGTATCGCTTCTCGTTGGCCGTACTTTAGTCCCCTTTCCCAACGCACGATAAGGAACTTCGTTTCAAAAATACATATCAAATGTTGCCAGAGCCGAGCTACTCATATCACAAGGTCATTCAACCGCCAGATCATTGACACGTTATGGTAAAATTATAATATTAATCTTGAATAGACAAGCGTTGTTTACTAAAGTATGTAAATGAGCATATAAAGGAGAAAGCGAAAGTGGTTTTGGCGAAATGTAGCGGATTGAATTAAATGATTTTAAGCCGAGTTATTGTTAATATGTAATTTATATGTTGATTTGAAAAAAAAAATGTTCTAGTCTTGTTGTGTGTTTTATAATATGCTGTAAAATGGTAATTCATTAAGTTAATATGTATGAACCTACGTTACCAAATATTTATGCCGATTTATCCGAAAAGTTTCCAATATTTACATTTTAAAAAGAGCATTACCCTTCCTCTTTTGTGAATATTTATAGTATTGTATTTACGTTTTTGTTTATATAAGTTAGTATTATGGTTTGTATACAGGTATATTATTATACTTTGTGTACTTAAATTTAACAAGCCTACGCCCGCGACTTCGTCCGCGTGGAACAGTTACTTTTGGCTATCGCAAACTTTAACCCGCGTGATGATCGATAAAAAAAGCTCTCCCCTTTTCTTTCCTCTTTCTCCTCCTTTTCTCACATTAAAAAAAATGTACGTCCCCAAGTCCGTCTCCAGGGACCCACCTATTTCTGTACTAAAATTCATCAAAATCGGTTTGGCCATTTAGGCATGGATATGTAACACTCTAACAAATAAACTCCCTTTCGCTTTTATAATATTAGTAAGGATATTTAGGTTAAGCCATTTATATTTTAGTTACTATTCTCTTCCTGTTCTCACACACTACTGTCTACGTTTCTGTTCTTTATATTTCCTTTCACAGGCCTGCTGGTAGTTTCTTTTGAAATAAGCTGTGCCTTTGTACTCTATGTTTTGTTATGATGTTTCCTTATGTTTTTTTCCTGTGTGTACATATATAGTCAAATAAATAATGAGAATAAAACCTCTCAAGTGAGCGTCACGATTAAGTACGAGTTCTTGACATGTTCTTGGATGAGATGCCCAGTTTTCCCTAATCTGGGAATCTTTGTGTGCCTTTAACCTTGTTTTATGCCCGGTGTTAGTAATAGGCTCTATCACATGGGAAATAAGCATAGCTGGCAAAATATGGGTTTTTTTTATAAGTAAAGCAAGAACTGTTTATTTGTAAGAATATAGTATTTTTTATAGTTCAACTAGCTGTGCCCGGCATGCGTTGCTATGCAATTTTCTACCTTTCTACCTACCCTACCTTTTCTTTGCTTTGCTTTACCTCACAGAGCCCGAGACCTTTCCAACGAATGCAAAACCGTGGAAATCGGTTCGTGCATTCTGGAGTTATAGCGTCAGGAAGGAAAACCCGACTTATTTTTATGTAGTAGATTAATTTAACAAACCGATGATAGCCTTGCCCACAAATCATTGAAAAAATGCCATAATTATGAATGGCTTTCATATAAATTTGAAGAGCAGAACAGATTAAATTGTATCATATAGAGTGGTTTTGATTAACTAAATGAATTTTAATATCAAGGTTAGTTTTTAACTAGGTTTTTAGATTGTTGATCTGAGCAGGGATGTGTAGTCGATATAAATTTGATGGCGTATTTAGATCTTATAATTTTAAACTAGCTTTGCGATTTGGGGGTAACACAGTTCCCCTTTCCTGATTTGCGGGTACATGCTACCTGTATTCGTTGCCCTTGTCCCTTATTTATTGAAATAGCAAAGCTGAGCTTTCCCTTTTCCGCCCTCTTTCTCCCTCATATCTCACTTTAAAAAAATACAGTCCGTCTCCAGGGTCCTATCCGAACTATCATTGTACCAAAATTCATCAAAATCGGGATAACCATTTGGGCGTGAAGACGTAACAAACAAACAAACTCACTTTCGCATTTTTAATATTAAGTAAGGATAATAAGGATTGTCTTTTTAGGGTTCCGTACCTCAAAAGGAATTAAGAAACCCTTATCACTTTGTTGTCTATCTGTCAAGACCCTTTATCTCGGAAACACATAGAGGTATCGGAGTTGAAACTTCTCAACTCTGTAGTTACTTTGAGCTATGAAAAAAGCCGAACAAAGCCTTCTAGTCTAGACAGTCAAGAGAAGTGGTTGATTATGTCGCAAGTTTGTACGGAACCGTAGGTGCACGAGTCTGACTCGCTCTTGGCGGTTTTTTTTTGTCTTTACTATGAACACTCTTTTAAAGGTTACCGATGATATCCGCTGCGCTATGGACCGCAAATCTCTCACTCTACTCGTACTTCTGGACTTTAGCAGCGCCTTCAACTCTGTTGATTTTGACATTCTTCTTGAGATCCTCAAATCTATTAATTTTTCTTCTTCCACTGTATCTTGGTTCGAGTCCTATCTGAAAGGCCACTCGCAGCGTGTTCGTCTTGACGAATCCTCTTCTGATTGGTGTTCACTTGATGCGGGTGTGCCTCAGGGTGGCGTTCTCTCTCTTCTCATTTTTCTATTTTCATCAACTCTGTCACCAGAGTCATTGCTTCCTTCTTCCATCTGTATGCCGACGATTTGCAGCTGTACCGACATTTTGTGAGGGAAGATGCTGAAGCGGCGGTATCTGCCATGAACAAGGATCTGGATTTGATTGGTGAGTGGTCGCGCTCCTTTGGACTGCTGATCAACCCTAACAAATCTCAGGCCTTGATCATCGGTGGCAGGTATATGCGGAACAGGCTCGATGTTGCGTCGCTGTCTCCACTCTGTCTGAATGGAGTTCAGATTAATTACGCAACTAAGGCTAAGAATTTGGGGGTAATTATGGACTCATACTTGTCGTGGACTTTCCAGGTTGCAGAAGTGAGTCGAAAAGTGCATTATACATTCCACTCGCTCAAATGTCTCCAGAGCTTTCTGCCTCTGAAGACTAAAATCTCCCTTGCGCAGACTCTCATCCAGCCCATCATAGACTACGCCGATGCCTGTTATTTGGATGCCACCGAGGAGCTCTTAAATAAACTTGAGCGTTTGCAAAATATCTGTATCCGTTTTGTTTTTAACCTTAGAAAATATGATCATGTTTCCAACTTTCGCAAAATACTTAAGTGGCTCCCAATTCGACTTCGCCGGAACTCTCGAATATTGTGTTTGCTTTTTAACATCCTTCACAACCCTAAAACGCCATTCTATCTGCAGGAACGTTTTTCCTATTTCCGTCCTTCTGATGCTCCTTGTAGATCGCACCTTAGGAATCTCCTCAAACCCCCTCCCCACTCAACCGACTTCTACTCCTACTCCTTTACTGTTCACGCTGTGCGGTTGTGGAATTCGCTTCCGCCTGACATTAGGGACTGCCAAACTGTTTCAGTTTTTAAGAGAAGAGTAAAAGAACATTATCTTTCAATTTCACCATAGTTGCATAGGTATTTATTATTATATTTTATATTGTATTTAAGTTTTATATTTGTCTTTGTATTTGTATGTATGTTAGTATATTCTTATATTGTATTTAGTCATATTTGCTTTTGTTTTTATGTATTCTTTTTACGCACTGTGTCTACATCTCTTTTTATTTACTCTCCTTTCGCAGGTATGCTGGAAGAGATTTCTATAGAAATAAGCATTACCTTTGTACCTGTTTTCTATTCCTATTCATTTTTCTGTATTCAGTGTGTATGTACATAAATCGTTAAATAAATAAACACTTTATTACGACTTTATTACGGGTCTCTTTTATTACGTTTTAGCTTAACGCTCATGTGTCGATTGGTTAGGTATATTTTGACTTTGCAGCCCCGAAATTGAAATTTTGTTTTTAATTAAAAGTATTTTTTTTTCGCCCTTTTTAGGCCCTCTGATCACTTGCACGCAAATCCTGTTTGAAATTTGTTCTTGCTTCTTTTTATTTCGCTATGGCAACCCTATTGCTAAACAGTTTGCAACACCAAAGACCCAATTATCGAGAATGCAATCTTCTTGATTTATAACGATGACATCCGCATACTTAATTAATTGGTAACTATTAGAGTAAAAGGTCGAATTTATTTTAAAAACGTGTAAACAATTCTGATTGACTGACTTGACAGGGCGCGGGACGTGAGTTGAATTCCCGGGTTGAGCAGAATTCTATTGGTTCTTTTTTTCAGGGACTTCCCAGTAGCAGCTACGGATTTGTGCCCAGTTGATGTAAATAGGCTCGCTCCCTAGTACACAGGATATAACTGGCCAAATGTAGGTGTATTATATCAAAATCAAAAGTCATTAATTCAAATAAGGCTAAAGTCACAAGAATAATGATGATCTGCGAATCGAACCCAGGACCTCCATGCATAGCATTTGCGTTTGCAACCACTGAACCAGCGAATCAGTACTGTAGAGGTCTGATAACATTGATCAAACTTTTGACAGTACTGGCTGGTTTGCAAAAACGTTCGAATACTCAAGTTTTTAAATATAGAATTAACAGACAATAGAATGTGTAGGAATTGTGTGATATGTGTTGCTT
Source organism: Ochropleura leucogaster (assembly GCA_958449745.1). Classification (NCBI taxonomy): domain Eukaryota; kingdom Metazoa; phylum Arthropoda; class Insecta; order Lepidoptera; family Noctuidae; genus Ochropleura; species Ochropleura leucogaster. The sequence goes on along the minus strand of OY288220.1, from coordinate 1,791,592 downwards.
TGGCGCCATATCGAAAAAATATATCGTAAGTGTTATTCCAGACCATAATCTATCTACCTTTGTGCCAAATTTCATCAAGATCCGTTCAGCTGTATTGATGTGAAAGAGTAACAAACATCCCAACATTCAGCATTTATGACATTAGTAGGATTATTTCAACTACCTACGTATAGTCTTAAAGTAGCTTTTGCCCGTTAAATTCGGGGTAACACAGTTCCCCTTGCGCCTTATTGATTTGTAATAGCAACGCTAAGTTTTCCCTTCTCTTCCCTCTTTCTCCCTAACATTACACTTTTTTCAAAAAAAATATTAGCCTATGACCTTCTCCTGGTTCCCAACTATCTCTGTACCAAAATTCATCAAAATCGGTTTAGCCATTAAAGCGTGAAGAGGTAACAAACAAACAAACAAACTCACTTTCGCTTTCATAATATTAGTAAGGATAGGGATAATATTAACCGAATGAAGAGATAATGAACGTGAGATATTATGAAAAATATGACATTATAAACCTACCGTACTTAAAACCCGTAACGCTTTTTGAAGCTGTCACTTAAAAACGCGCAAAAACTACAAATTGCGTTCGGAAACACGTGGAATGGAAATTACAGAGATTTTTGTTCCTTTATAAAACAAAAACTCCATCAAGAAGAAGCAAAACGAGCTTACCCAGATAATGCCTGTTCATTCTTGGTTTAATAATCCACATACTGTAAAGTTGGCATCCTCAAAAAAAAACACTTTGTATCACGATTAAACATATGCACATATAACATATAGTCACCGATCGATAGTATCTGTTGTCCTCGACAACGCAACTCGAAACCACAGACAAAACTAAAATTTCAAAATCCGATGCATCTGCTCATTTCGAAAATCACTTTCATTTTTTTTTCTCAATAATGAATTATTCATTAACTATTAGCGAAATAAATTAGATCATAAAAATAAATTATGCGGTTGACTAAGAGCTTTAAATGTCATTTACATATCGTTTATGAATAAACATAGAGAAACATCACGCCTGTAGTATCAGTAGACTGGGCAAAGATGTCTCTGCCCTGTACTTTGAGGACCATAGACGTGTCTGGTGAAAGGTACTGGATTGGTGGATTTATACCATGTAATAGGGAGCGACCCTATTGCCATACAGCAACACAGAGGGGCCTCCCAGGGCCTCCGCCTGCCGGGTTTGCGGGTTGTTCGAAAGAGATACCGCGGCCCCGGAACGTAAAGGGCGATATGAACATGGGTGGGTTTTAGTCAGTACAAGTTTGACACTCCGCCCAGGGCGGGGGAAGTTATTTGATGATTTCCCACCCGAAAAAAAAAAGCTTTTCGCCATCAACGGGGTGCAAATCAAGACTTCGAGGCTGCTAATAAGAAATTCCGTTAAATTAAAGTTTTTGCATGAGATAACAAATATCCATCCAGCTGTGCCCAGCGGTCACTCGCTGCTCAGCTCCTCAGTGTCGTAGCGTGATGTTGTATAGTCTATTAATTTCGTGAAAGTATGCCTATGCAAAAATTCAAGCCAATCTGGCCAAGGAATAGCGTTCACGTTTTCTTCTTCAGACACATTCTCCCTATCAGACGTCACGGCATCATTTACTCCTTTCTCCTTCTTATCATTCCTTACACAATCCATCCATCTTTTCTTTGGGCTTCCTCTCGCTTTCCATCCATCAACATTCAGATCTATCACTCTTTTAGTCACATGTCCTTCATCCCTCCTTATTACATGTCCATACCAAGACAAACGACTCCCTTTCAATTTTCTGTAACAGACGCGAACTTTCAAACTTACTCTAATATTCCTTACTTTATCCATTCTTGTCACTCCACCCATACATCTCAACATTCTCATCTCCGCTACATGTAATTGTTTTTCAGCCATCTTTTTTACAGCTCATTCTGACCACAACACTACTTATTAATACATCATATGACTTAGATTTTCTTTGATTAATTGCTAGACTTGAACCTAGAACTTACTAGCGCTAAAACCAAATAATATTGTGCCCTCACTCTGTCGTTGCTTCAACTTAAAATGACCACAATACAAAATAGCCCTTATCTTATGGACTTATGATAATTTGCTTTCTTTACAAACGTGTATGGAATTTTAATTTCATATTAGTTGACCGAGTTTCCTTTTAAGCAGCCGAAAAGCAAGTCATCTTGTTAAGCAAAGTAAATAACGGGTGTTATGTAGACTGGGTACTTAGGTAAAATACTTCCTACTTAATATTACAAATGCGAATGTTTGTGAGGATGGATGGATGTATGAATGTTTGTTACTCTTTCACGTCAAAACGGGTGAACGGAACTTGATACAGTACGGAGGTAGATTATAGTCTGGAATAACAAATAGGATACTTTTTTTCGATATCACGCGGGCGAATCCGCGGGCGCCAGCTATCATACTTCCAATCCTACTTATGTTTGTGAGGATGGATGTACGGAAGTTTGTTACTCTTTCACATCAAAACGGAACAAATATTTGTATCTGAAATGGTCTTTTTAAGAAAGCACCACACAGATTGAGTGGACCTGTCCAGTCAGTGCAAGCATTGGTCAGTTATCGTGTAGCTCAACTCACAATTCAAGGAGCTCACCGACACGACGACGAATACCAAAAAAAGGACATTTGTGTCATCATCATCTGCCTAGCCCTTTCCCAACTATGTTGGGGTTGGCTTCCTGCTTTCCAGCTGAATATCAGTATTTTACATGGAGCGACTGCCTATCTGACCTCCACAACCTAGTTAATAGTGGGTAATGCGATACGGTCCTTGATAAGACTGGTTGTCAGACTTTCGGAACACTGACTACATGTAACGACTGTCAAAGATCTACAAATGATAGCCGGGACCAACGGCTTAACGTGCTTTCCGAGGCACGGAGGAAACTCGGTATGTGTAACGGGTGGTCACCCATCCACAGACCAACCTAGGCAAGCGCGGCTTAACCTAAAAATCGACTAAAATGGCTGTTATTATTTAGCCACGAGCTCTTCAAAAAACGGACATTTGTGTAATACCTGGATTAACACAGGCTGATTTTTATCCCGGTACCATGACTCCCGCTGAACGATTACCAGACTCCATGTGAGTGAAACCACGGGCATCAGCTAGCGAAATACTACAGGGAAAGTATATTAGTAATTTCAAAATCCCAACCTTACGCAATAGTCTCAATACATATTTAATCTGATATCTATTCAGTAGCGGAAACCTTTCTATAAGGAATTAGACAGTATCAATTAATATAGACTATTAATGTCAGTGTAATTGATGATATTGCTTATTTACATTTTACTACATAATACCAATGGTCAACTGCGTCATTAGCCGAGTAGTCACAAGCGCCACTGCTGAGCATGGAGTTCTAGATTCGTTTGAGTCCGGGCTAAGTTTAATTGGGTTTTTTCTAGTGTCCGACCGAAATCGAAACTAATTTCGCCAATGGCCTTGGTTTCGGCCGAAACCGAAACTTCCTTACAATGATCACTTTTATCATATTGGTGTTTTTATATTTACTACCCGGCTCTGATGGGATTTATTCATTTGAAGAGGTAACAAACAAACAAACTCACTTTCACTTTTAAAATATTAGTAAGGATTAAACGCGCCGAACATCACCGATCACAGCGTGAAAACCCCTTTGCACTGAATGCCCTCGCAATTTCGGTCATGGTTTCGGCCGTTTTAGGCCGAAACTAATGCAGTTGATGGGAATAGGCTCTTTTCTATTACTATTTTCTCAATGGCAGCCGGAGCATGGATCTGTGCCCTAATGGCAATAGGCTCGCCCCTATAACATTGGATTTGAACATAACTAAAGAAATGTGGTTGTACTGTCTATTTCGAGGTTCAGCTTCGGAAGCTGTATAATGATAATGATACTACTTTGACTTTAAAAATATTCAAAGTCAAACATTAATTTGCAGATAAATATTGTTACAAAAGTTCATATAATACTAGATTAACAAATTTAATCATAACATAATGACATGTAAATTTTTTGATATTTATTTTTGTCTTGCATTTTTGTATATCTTCTTTAATTTAAAAATGAAACGCAAAATGTGTTGGTAAGCGCATAACTCAACAACGCCTGGACCAATTTTAGCAATTCGTTTTTTTAAATATTCGTTGAAGTCCAAGGATGGTTTTTACGGCGAGAAAGGTAAAGGCAGTATAGGTGTTTGTGTAGGTAGGGTAGGTAGGTAGAAAGGTAGGAAAATTACATTGCAACGCATGCCGGGGAACAGCTAGTAATTTAATAAAAAAGTATACAGATTAAAATTCACAAAAAAACATAACTTAGAATACATTAAGTTCAACCCTGTCTCTCAAACTAGGCTAAGCTGCATCTTAGAGGGCTAATTATATGATACTGGTCTCCAGTATCATATATATTTTTTTAAATATAGCGTATATTTTATAGATTAGCATTTCTAATCATGTCATAGCTTGAATATAATCCACCTCAGCGCAATTTCATTATTAAGGTACAGTAATTCAAAAGGATGGCTCAATTTGGAGGAGACTTTTACGAACAGAGGGGTTCCTACAGAATATTTGACGCCACGGTTGACGCAGTGGCTGAGTGATCGACTGCTGCGCTGCGTGTCGCGGGTTGGATTACCGCACGGAACAAATATTTGTATGACCTGCACAGGGCCGGATTTAGGGGGGGGCAACCGGGGCAAAGGCCCCGGGGCCTCCACAAGCAGGGGGCCTCCACAATAGAGACTTCGGAAAAAAAAATCTTTCAAATTTCAACTCGCTTTTACTTTTTTCGCTTTTACCTTTACCTACAGCCTAAAGTATTTTATACATACATGATTATTTGATTATATGAATCTTAAATATTAACAGAAACAGAAATCATTGATCTATTATAGAGCGATTTACTCCGAGAACTGGATTTCAGCGAAAGCTCGATAGGTTCCGTTCGTTAACACTAACATTTAATTTCAAACAATTCTTGTTTCCGATTATATTCATATGTGTTTGTTAAATACTAAGAGAATCTACTTGGTTTCACAATAAATTATTTATTGAAAAACTCGGCTGAAAAAAATTGATCATTTTATTTGGAAAATAATTTGGGGCAAGGGGGCCTCCACTCCTTTTTCGCCCCGAGGCCTCTGGACCCCTAAATCCGGCCCTGTCACCTGCAGATAGTTGTTTCGGGTCTGGCTGTTTATGTAATTGTGTATGTGAGTTTAAATGTTTGTGCAGCCACGATACAGGAGAAATTCCTTATAAGGGGAGCGTTTGCTTTGAAAAAAAACACTAATTTATTAACATACTAGCTGTTCCACGCGGTTTGACCCACGCTGGTCAGCACCTGTTGGTCGTAGCGTGATTTTATATAGCCTTTAGCCTTCCTCAAGAAATGGATTATCCAACACTAAAAGAATTTTCCAATTCCAACCAGTAGTTCCTGAGATTAGCGCGTTCAAACAAACAAACAAACAAACTCTTCAGCTTTATAATATAAAGTATAGATTATGAAAAATTCTTATTCTTCATCCATACATATGACAGCTAGGAAACTCGGCACCTATTCAACCTAGGTAAGCGCGACTTAACCTAAATATCAACCCGAGCGTCTGTTATAATTTAGGCAAGCAATTCACGATCATACTTAATATGTTTGTGAGGATGGATGTTTGTTACTCTTTCACAGAACGAATCTTGATGAACTTTGGCACAGAGGTTATAGTCTGGAATAACACATCATAGGGTATGATTTTTTTTCGATATCTCGCGTACAAAGCCGTGGGCGTAGCTAGTTAATAAATAAACCTTATTCCCTAAGAATTTTTCAAAAGCAGATAAACGAAAACAATTTACAAGAAGAAACACTCCGCTAGAAATAAGAATGATAGCCACATGTAATAACGGCGTGCACCGCTAACTGGCGCTGCTACCCTGCGCGGCGGACGAGAACAGTTACGTTTACCCTAGTTGCCTCGATCGCGGACAGCCTATATCAACTTTGTAAAATGAGGATATTAAAGTTATGATAATGACTAGTAGTCTATTAAGTTTTATTGGTTTTTATTTTGGAGTTTACTCCTTAAGAATCAATTTTCATATATAAGGCGTCCGGTATGAGAAAAATTCGAGGGGTAAAACCTACTAAAGTAACGAAAATGTGTCACGTTTAGTGCGCACCTTTAGTGCGCAACTTTCTAATTTGGCTGTGAGTGTATTAAGACGTACATATGGTATGCTGTATAGGTGACTATACCTACCTATATACTATATTATTATGTTATTGTTTTAAATTAGGAACTTCTCAGTATTAGCCATGGATTCGGGTAGTGTGCACAGTTAATGGGATTAGGCTCTTTTTCTATTAAGATTTTTTTACAGTCACGGAGTATGGATTTGTGCCCTAATGGCAATAGCCCCTTGTAACATTGGACTTAAACATAAACGGCGAACACTATTAACCCATTGGAAATAATAAGCGCGATGTTTTGTATAAAAATAATGAACATACTAGCTGGCGCCCGCGGCTTCGCCCGCGTGATATCGAAAATAAAATCTTATGTGTTATTCCAGACTATATAATCTACCTCTGTGTCAAATCTCATTGAGATCCGTTCAGCCGTTTTGACGTGAACGAGTAACAAACATCCATACACCATCATATCTATCCCTACAAACATTCGCATTTATATACCTGTAGAATGTCGAAACAAACGCGCAAAAATTCGAAGAATTTATCAGTAACGTTTTAGCGAAGTAGGCCTTCAGAAAAACGAAGAATTTTACCGTTAAAACTAATAGCTACACCGTATAAAGTTCCCCCGTGGGTACTTAAGACACTTGTAGGAACTTAACGACATTCAACGGGTTAAGGTGAAGATTTCTTGAGAACGGCAAAAAATCAGTTTTTTAACGCAGTGTATCTCTTAAACCATACATAATTTTAATCACTGAAAAAAACATGATATTTTTAAGGCTTTTTTGCATACATTGATGGAATTCAAATTATAATTAAATATACTTAATGTGTAAAAAAAACATTCAAACACACCTCTAAATTCTCTTTTAAAGCAGTTTATCTCTTCAATATTAATCGTAATTATAATCAAAAGTATACAATGAAATTTCCAATGCCAAACTGCGTTCAATGATGGATTGTTTTTGATTGAATAGTTAATATTTAATTTTATACAAATTTATTTGTATTTTTACGACAAACGTATGCAGTAAAGTCCAACGTCAAAATGTATGAACAAGGTCAACGATATAATACTGCGCCTTAAAAGAACCGTGTTTGGAAACTTGCGTATCGAAACACACGTTGTAAGTACTGTAGAGAGTCTGATAACATTAATCAAACCTTTGACAGCACAGACTACATAGTTTGCAAACGTTCGAAAACTCAGGTTTCCAAATCGCACGGCGCGACGGGACGTCAAGGTTGGCGCTGTGGCTGAGCCATGGACTGCTGCGCTGTGTGTGGCGGGTTCGATCCCCGCACGGAACAAATATTTGTAAGACTTACAGAATAGTTGTTCCGGGTTTGGCTGTATATGTGAGTTTAAATGTTTGTAAACGCAGCATAAATTAGTAAAACTGTTTAAACAAGCACAATCAATATCATCCTAGGATTAATTATTTTATATAAATAAGAATTGGAGTATTTTTGTAAATTTCGATGTTTTTTTTTGGGTGCGATTTATCTATAATATGTATATATTTATAAATTATATAAGTATGTACCTATATCAGTTGTCTGGTTATCATAACACAAGCTCTGCTTAGCTTGGGATCAGATAGCCATGTGTGAGTTGTCCCAAGATATTTATTTATTTATTTACTTTTGTAAATTTTCATTTACAATAATTAAACACAACTACTCAAAGTATGTTTAATAACTGAGTTTTTGTGTATTTTGTTATGTGACTACGGTAAATATAAGGCAAATCCTGCTTTTAAAGCGAGGAATGGACCTGAAACCTGTCTGTACCCTAATTACTCATAAACTACGCGTCGTATATTGACAAACAAAGTTTCGATGGCTTTTTATCCTTCAAAACTCTAATTAGTATTAGTAAAACTTACTAAAAAATGTAATCTGATAGAGCAAGTACATAACTGAACCTCATTTTTAGGCGAGTTTAAAAATACCTCAAAATTATTTTTAATTTTCTTTTATATTATAAACCCTCATTATTGCGATCTATCCATATATTTCTGACACCCATACTCTGTGATAAAAAAACTATCAAAGGAAATAAAAACTACCTTAATTACCTGTCCTCTCAATCGTGATATATGTATTTATTTATGGATATATATTTAAGCTTTATGTATTTATACAATATTTATTAATATTTTTTTTATATGTGTATATTTTTCTCATACTCTCTCACATACCTACTATCGTCTACATTTCGTTCTCATATCTCCTTTCGCAGGTCTGCTGGCAGAAATTTCTTAAGAAATAAGCAGTACCTTTGTACTCAAATCTTAAATGTTTTTACAAATAATCTTAATTTTTTTATCCTCTCTGGTTTACTGTGTGTACATAAATAGTTAAATAAATAAAAACCGCAATTTTTTTTAAACATTCTCTTAATCTCATAAAATTCAATAAACTTCCATTAACTTCAATTGCATTTGTCTAGTTCTGCCGCCAGGATATGAATAAAGAAAATCGTTGAATAAGAATAATAGTATGTTACATAATATTTAAATAGCCTAACTATATTACCTAAACTATAACCATCAGATTACCATAGTTACCTATAACTATATCTGTTTAAATATTGCGTAACTGACCATTATCGCGATTCAACGATTTCCTTTCTTCACATCCTGTCGGCGAAACTAGACAAACGCGAAAACCTAATGGATTTTATGACTATGAGAGAATGTTTGAAATATATATATATATATATATATATATATATATATATATATATATATATATATATATATTTATTTATTTCAAACATATATATATATATATATATATGTATATATTATTATCATTATATACGTAATCCTATTTTTAGAATTTTAATCTACTTGAACTTTGTGTTGTGGCAATAAATTATTTATTTATTTTTATACTAGCTTCTAGCGGCTTCGCTCGCGTTAAATTCGGAGTATCACGGTTCCCCTTGCGCCTTATTGATTTGTAATAGCAACGCCAAGTTTTCCCTTTTCTTCCCTCTTTCTCCCTCACATCCCACTTTTTTTTTAAATTAGTCTATGTCCGTCTCCCGGTTCCCAACTATATCTGTAGCAAAATTCATTAAAATCGGTATAGCCATTAAAGCGTGAAGGGGTAACGAACAAACAAACTCACTTTCGCTTTTATAATATTAGTAAGGACTGGGTTTTGCCCGTGGCTTCACTCGCATTAAATATCACCGTTCCCCTTTTAACAACAAAGAAAAAACAGCACTTATGTATTTCTTTTTTTCACCAACCGGTGAAAAAACCGAATAGAACAAGTGCTATTTTTTCCTTTCATGAAACAAGCTTTATTATTTATGAAACTTTCAATTTCAATACATTTCTGATACATCATTTCGTAGAAATACACGTTTGAAATCGTTTTTTATCGAGAAAACTAGTTTTCAACTATATTTTCATTTTCATATAGCCTCAGGTTTTATGATTTTCATGGTGTTTTTTGTTATTGCATTTGTGGATTTCCAAAGGCAAAAGGTTTAAAAGAGCCACGCCTTTAGAGACACATGATGTGGAACTAAAAATTGTATCTATGACGGGACTAAAGCTAAAAATAAAAACTTTTTAACCGTGTTTGCGTATTATATCATAATACTATAACTAAAAATGTTGAAATAAAAACTTTTTAGTAAAAAAATAAAACCGACTTCTAAAAAAAAACTAAAAACTGGAAAATAACTTTATTTCCGGAAGTCGGTGGCTTTTGTTGGTTTCGTTGACTTTATTGACCACCGACTTCCGGAAATAAAGTTATTTTCCAGTTTTTAGTTTTTTTTTAGAAGTCGGTTTTATTTTTTTACTAAAAAGTTTTTATTTCAACATTTTTAGTTATAGTATTATGATATAATACGCAAACACGGTTAAAAAGTTTTTATTTTTAGCTTTAGTCCCGTCATAGATACAATTTTTAGTTCCACATCAAGCTATAGATTAATACTAAGTATCTATATTATGCTTTAGTATTAAATCACTTCAGAAATCATATGCATCATCCCCTAGGGGATACAGCTGATACTTGATCTGATGTTTATGTTTCTTAATGACTAGGTGAGGGGTGGGGAGGGGATACGGTCACCCTGCTCCCACTCGCCTGCCTACCCTGGCGAAACCCATACTTATACATGTGATTGCAGCAATCACGGCAGATTTGCTGTCATTTATTAAAGAGTGCCGTTGTATATCACTGAAGATCTATCACCAAATTACTGCGATGACCTTCCAAACCATAGTAGTACATACCATTTTTTGATCATTTGTCTTCGACAACTTCTAAAATATAATCGACGAATGAGTATATCATCAACGTACACGAAGTCAATCTAATACGTATTATTAAAGATAACTCAAAAACTACTCGTCGGATCTTGATATTTTTTTTATGGGACCAAACGACAACCACCAGTTTTCGAATAAAAAAAGAATCATCAAAATCGGTTCACTCAGACCTGAGTTATGAGGTAACAAACACAAAAAAAAAAAAAAAAAACATACAGTCGAATTGAGAACCTCCTCCTTTTTTTGAAGTCGGTTAAAAACCAATGACGCTTCTATCGAAACCTAATTTATCAGGACACGACGAGTACTTTAAGAGTTATGTCGAAACAGACGAACATACATGTATTCATAGCCTGCTAAAATTATAACCCTCTTTTTACACGACTGCCCCAAAAGAGGAGTGTTATGTTTTTAGGGTTCATGTATGTTTGTATGTATGTGAGTTTCTTTATTCCATCATTATTTTACTGTAATCCGATAACAGAATACACAAAAACGTCAATTAAACATTCCTACTCAATCAACACCCAGTTTCACACACTAGCATCGCGTTCGGATATGCTCGGCTCGTGGACTGCGCGTGTCACTGTGGCTGTTGCGTGTAAGTAAAATAAGGTTGTCACCCTACTAATAATGTTACTGTAATGTATCGCTTTTGATTAATTGGTGAAACTTCTCAGATAAGGTGAATTTCGGTTCTTAATCCTTATTAATATTATTATAAAAGCGAAAGTGAGTTTGTTAAGTCTTCATGCCTAAATGGCCAAAGCGATTTTGATGAATTTTTGTGCAGAGATAGTTGAGACCTTGTAGACGGACATAGGCTTAAAAAAAGTGTCAAAAAGGGGAGAAAGAGGGAAGAAAAGGGGAGAGATTTTTTTTTCTTTCCCAACTATGTTGGGGTCTGCTTCCAGTCTAACCGGATGCAGCTGAATATCAGTATTTTTACATGGAGCGACTGCCTATCTGACCTCCACAACCCAGTTAGTACTGGAGAATACGATACCCCTTGGTAAGACTGATTGTCAGACTTTCGGAACACTGACTACCTGTAACAACTGTCAAAGATCTACAACTGACAGCCGGGACCAACAGCTTAACCTGCTTTCCGAGGCACGGAGGAAACTCGGTATGTAACGGGTGGTCACCCATCCACTGGCCAACCTAGGCAAGCGCGACTTAACCTAAAGATCGACCCGAGCGGCTGCTATTATTTAGCCACGAGCTCCTAAAAAAAACTGGTTCAAAATGAATCATATGTACCTACGGTGATGTCCCTTTGAGCTTAAATAATCGTTTTTTGTGTTCAGTATTTTATTAATAAGTAACAACAAAACGTATGACGTTGCATCGTAACTGGGTGGCGTGAAAGAGGTCTTACTTCTAGTCTTTTTCTTATCTATACTAATATTATAAAGCTGAAGAGTTTGTTTGTTTGAACGCGCTAATCTCAGGAAGTACTGGTTCGAATAGAAAAATTCTTTTAGTGTTGGATAGTCCATTTCTTGAGGAAGGCTATAGGCTATATAATATCACGCTACGACCAACAGGTGCTGAGCAGCGTGGGTGAAACCGCGAGGAACAGCTAGTCCAAAATATATGTATAAAACACTATTATTTTAACATCAAAAGAATGGTATATTATCAGACAGGAGATTTCGTTGCATTTAGCTGCTGCTTAAGAAAAAAAATGGAATCGTAATTAAAATTAAATAGCTATTGGTGCAACAAAAAGTGGCAACCCTAGCCTCTAAAGAAAGGCAGGCAACTACTTAAATAGAGTTATTATATCTATGATCAATATAATTTATTGCCAAATTATCTAATATCACGAACTAAAAATTAAAGCATATTTTTATTGCTTTAGTATTAAATACATTCTACTCGTCCGAATATAAAAGAGGTACATACGACGAAGAGGTACATGTGACGACACGGTTGGCGCAGTGGCTGAGCGATTGACTGCTGCGCTGCGTGTCGCGGGTTCGATCCCCGCACGGAACAAATATTTGTATGACCTACAGGTAGTTGTTTCGGGTCTGGCTGTTTGTGTATATGAGTTTAAATGTTTGTAAACGCACCCACGATACAGGAGAAATTCCTAGTGTGGGGCAAAAACCAAACAGGTATTCAAATATAGGAAATTATACATATCACTTAAAATTTTCTTTTTAGGGTATCGTACCTCAAAACGAACAAGCGGAACCCTTATAGGATCACTTTGTTGTCTGTCTGTCTGATGACCCTTTATCTCGGGAACGCGTAAAAGTATCGAGTAGAAACTTATACAATATAATGAAAGCGTAAATGCTGAAAATTAACCCTCTAAGTCTATGCAGTCAAAAGATATGTCTGTTTAATATGATATGAAATTTATACCAACGCTTGATAATTAAATAATTGTATTTTTTTTCAGAAGTACGTCTTGTTTTAGTATCAATACACTTTTTTTAGATAATTTCATTTTTTTAGAAGTACAGGGGCACTCGGCAATTGGCCGTGGTCACGTATTTACTGACCAATCACAAGCTTTTCCGAAACCATAGAGCCTAACTCGAAACAACATTTCGATCTCAAAATGAATCCAAAGAGATAAATCTATCTTCACCATAATCACCATCCATCATCATTAGTTATAAAAATAGCTAATAGTCATTTATTTGATGCAACGACAAAAGACACAAAACATAACAAACAACATAACATTAATAAAACATTCAGTGATGAAACGAAGTGCTTTGAAAATACATAAATATACCATTTACATAATTAGTGCATAATGCTACTGTGCAATAACAACGACATTATGTATTCAATAATTAGGGTAATAGTTATGTTAATATTCTGCAAAAAATACACAGATTTTGTATTGACGTCAATAATTAACATAAATGCAGATGTCAGAATGTGTATTATTCAATCACATTGTTTATTATTTTGACCCCTCAATGACCCTGATTAACTTCCAAAAATACAAGCAACATTTGTATGCAATACAAGTAGAAATGAAATAGTTTTATATAAATAGTTTTTGTTGCTTTGCCATTACATCATCAAGTATATTTTGGTTGACACTTAATTTTAATAATTTGAAATTTAATTTAATATTCTTAATTCAGCTATTGTAGCTCTTATTTTTTAAATATCAAAAGTGAAATGACTTTTTAAAACTTTTTGTACACGGAGTTTCAACCCCAAACGGCTCGAAAATATTGTATATATGTTTATAAACCGTTAACTGACCCGCCTCAATATTAATTTTATTGTAATCAAAAGCAATATCAATTATGTAGATTTAAACCAACACTATAACTAACACCACAAAATTCAAAAACATTCTGACTGAAGGGCCTGTTGGTCTAGTGGTTAGTGGCCCTGACTGCTGAGCCGGAGGTCGTGGGTTCGATTCCCACCCAGGACAATCTTGGTGTGATGAGCATGATTGTTTGTTCTGTGCCTGGGTGTGATTTATCTATAATATGTATGTACTTATTAATTATATAAGTAAGTATGTATATCAGTTGTCTGGTTACCATAACACAAGCTCTGCTTAGCTCGGGATCAGATAGCCGTGTGTGAGTTGTCTCAAGATATTTATTTATTCAAATTGGCGTTAAGTAAGTTCGCATCGAAAAAAAGTGAAAACCAAATTTAAAAATAAAAATGAAAATTTTCTTTCGTTTATTAGATTAGATACCAACATTACGCAACGAGGTTCAAAAGAAAAGTATGGATTCCATAAATAATCTATAAGTTTAGAAGATAAGTGATATATTAACTTTCACGCCTTTTTTATTGCCCTTAGATTAAATAATTTAGTTAAAAACTGGTTATAGCGGTCTTCAATTTGTATTTAGTGAGCTATTTGCATGTGGTACACACGGCGACAGATCAACCTATACAAAACCAGTTTATGCTGCTCTCTCAACAACGGATCGTACACCATAAATTTCAAGTACAATGAGAGATCCGCATAAACTGGTTTTGTATAGGTTGATCTGTCGCCGTGTGTACAAGTTTTCGGTAACTTTACAACATAGACTGTAATTACTTTTTTCTGGTTTTCTGTTTAAGGTGATTCAAGCGTGATTTTATCTTAAGTATGGCGCGTATATACCACGGCACAGAAACACACAGGGCAAAAGAACATGGATGGGTTTTGATCCCTACAAAAAAAAGCATTCTGCCCACACGGTACACACGGCAACAGATCAACCTATACAAAACCAGTTTATGCTGCTCTCTCAACAACGGATCGTACACCATAAATTTCAAGTACAATGAGAGATCCGCATAAACTGGTTTTGTATAGGTTGATCTGTCGCCGTGTGTACCATTCCATGAACGTTTCAAGTAAAAACATATTTTTTGTATTGAAAAGTATTGTCTATGGGTCAATCTAACTTCAATTTTTTTTTTACAGCTTGATATTATGGTGTTGATTCCTGTATTCTGTCATTTGTTGCATCTAATAAATATTTTATCTATCTTTAAATAAATAAATTTATCATAACAAATAATTAGTTTACAATAGTTGTGTTCGGAACCTGTATTGTTTATACAAATTATGTCTGTAATAGAAGACTCCGCTCCTCCCTATTTTGTGTAGCTTGATAATTAACATAATAATTTAAAAAAATATATTAACTTTAAAATCGTTATCTTACAAAAATTAAGATGAGAACATGCTTATGTATGATCTATAACTAGACATGTAGGTAAGGTATCGGCGCCGCCGCCCGGCTAAATATTCTTGCCAACAATTGTTGAACTTGCTCCGTGCATAATACGGGAAGATCTTGAAGCTTCATAAAACGGTCTAGAGCCAGTTTGTCTTTAACTCATTCGTTGTCGATTTTTGGGCCAGTCGTAATTAAATTTATAAAATTTTTGCAATACTCAACCGAACTATATCAAGTTTCGTAAGAGTATTTAAAATATGCATTTAATAATAAAACTTATTTTAAAAAAAAAACACTCCACAATAAAAAACCTTTTCAGGTAGTATAATTTTTAATAAAAACAAAACTGCTATTTCGGGGCTTCGCAGTCACTACACACCCGACCCGTCCTGCTAAGAAAAAAACGCCTTGGTAAAAGAGAGTCTTAAGCAATCTTCCTCTAAGGTAAATATTTGCCAACTGTTCAGCTGTGCCCACCAAAATGAGCAGTGATTAATGCGCTTACACTTTCGCGTCAACAATAATGTATAGCATTTCAAGTTAAGTGCCAAGTGAAGACACACTTTGCATGCAATGTGTGTCTTAGAACCATAGGCTAATGTAAAATAACATGCAATTAAGCTAACTCATGCGTTTCTATGTGGTTATTAGATAAACGAGTACAGTTGTTATATTAAATTCTATTTCTATGTGATGTATTAGATCTAACAATGGGAATTTGGCTGACTTCCACGAAAACCACCAATTAATAGTCTTCAAAGAAAAAAGGTGAGAATCGATTGATTGTGCTAAAACTAAAGTCTCTGGCTAATCAAATGGTTATCCCATCCAGGTATACAAATATATAATTTACTAGCGGTTTCACCCACGCTGCTCAGCACCTGTTGGTCGTAGCGTGATGTTATATAGCCTATAGCCTTCCTCAAGAAATGGACTATCCAACACTAAATTTCAATTATCCACTTCCAACCAGTAGTCCCTGAGATTAGCGCGTTCAAACAAACAAACTCTTCAGCTTTATAATATTAGTATAGATTCCAACCAGTAGTCCCTGAGATTAGCGCGTTCAAACAAACAAACAAACTCTTCAGCTTTATAATATTATAGTATAGATTACTTTTATATTTATATAAATACTACCTTTTCCCGCGGCTTCGTTCGCGTTTAATTCGGAGTAACACAAATCCCCTTTCCTAATTTGCTACTTGTAGTTTTTGCCCTAGCGCCTTATTTATTGTAATAGCAATGCTAAGTTTTATCTTTTCTTCCCTCTTTCTCACTTTTTTTAAATAAAAGTTAGCCTATGTCCGTCTCCAGGGCCCCAACTATCCCTGTACCAAAATTCATCAAAATCGGTTTAGCCATGTACTGCCTACATTGATAGGTAAAGTCAAGCCAAGATTCTAGTTCTTCACAATCTAAAACAGATACGTTTTCGAATTGTGAACCCCCATTTTTCGTGATGCCAACGCAGGGGTCCACCTAGACCACTTTGGGAAATACTGGTCTAACTGAATGTAACGGAGTACCGGCCATTTTGCATGAAACACTTCTAGACGGTGATGGACCTTGAAATATCCTTTACATTCCATGTCTTACCAATTCGTGTTGCATCCTTAATCAATATGTATGTATGTTTCTCTTTAACAATTCTTGGAAAGAAATTAGAAATCGAAACAATGACATTTCTAAAGCTACTGGTATTTCAAACTGTTTTGCATTTTGGATTACCCATTGACTGTGTTTGATTGGCAAAACGTGACTCTTAAATTGTGTTTTTTTTTTAGTATTCCGTATGATTTGATTACGATTATAATTTGAAGCTATTGTACCTTCTTGGCATACATCTCTACTATTCCTACTCCGTTACTGCTATCCTACCATGATCTTAAAGCAGAACTTATTCTACCAAGGGAAAAAGACAGAGCTATACAGGGTGTCTAGCACCATCTCTTTTTCACACAGGAATAAGAATTGCTATAAGATGTCATGGTAACCCTTCTGTTTACACTGTTCGATTGTGGAATTCGCTTTCCACCTGACATTAGGGACTGCCAAACTGTTACAGTTTTTAAGAGAAGAGTGAAAAACCATTATCTTTCTATTTCACCGTGGTTTTATTATTTATTATTATATTTTATATTGTATTTATGTTATATATGTTGTCTTTGTACTTGTATGTATGTTAGTATATTCTTATATTGTATTTAGTAATTATTTGGTTATGTTTTAAGGTATTCTTTTTTTACGCACTGTCTCTACATCTCTTTTTATTTACTCTCCTTTCGCAGGTATGCTGGAAGAGATTTCTTTAGAAATAACCATTACCTTTCTACCTATTTTATGTTCCTGTCTATTATTTTCTGTAAGTGTGTACAAAAATCGTTAAATAAATAAATAGTTGGGAAAAGCATAGGCAGGTGAGTGTCGACTAATAATCACATTAATCATACGTAATAAAACAAGAAATATCATAGCAAGTAAACGGAAAGAACATAAATCATCACTTAATAAGCAATAAACAAGTTATTATTACTATATCCAAGGAAAATGAAGATGTTTCCCCACAATTAAATAAATTCTAAGAAGCGCCACAACTTCAGAACCAATGGCGCTAGCACAGCTAATGCCAGGCATCGCTATTGGTTGAAAATCAGTTATTGAAATTCTATTTTTGAAAATAGTTAGACCACACGGTCAAATATGGGCCAGTAACGGTTTTTTTAGGATGTTATTTTTTTTATTGGTATTGTAATTATTTGACCAAAAAAGACATAAGTCAGTAGCAAGAAAAAAAATTAACAGAAAAAAGTCATCGACTTCCGGGAGTAAATTTGTTTTCCGTCTATTTAGTGCTCCTTTAGAACTCGTCTTTTTCAGCAAAAAACTTTTCTTTTCAACCTTTTAAGTTGTATTATGATGATATTTAGTAGTTTTTACCTCTCTTTACTTTTGTATATCTATACTAATATTATAAAGCTGAAGAGTTTGTTTGTCTGTTTGTTTGAACGCGCTAATCTCAGGGACTACTGGTTGGAATTGGAAAATTCTTTTAGTGTTGGATAGTCCATTTCTTGAGGAAGGCTATAGGCTATATAACATCACGCTACGACCAACAGGTGCTGAGCAGCGCGGGTGAAGTCGTGGGGAACACCTAGTTATTAATTAATAAAATTGATATTTCCTGTCACATTGCATCTACAATGTCTTTGTCTCTGCTCACCCAAAGGTTGACTGGTAGAAAATGCCCAAGGCATTAAGTCCGCCTTTGTAGGTACATTGTTTTTGTTACTTATGCATGAAGTTTTAATAAATAAATAATTATTTCACACAAATTCTTATCGAGTATTCAGTTTTCAATGCCACTAAGAGATATTAACATATCGTCCACATAAACTAGATGTTCATTTTAAAACAACAATAATATTCCACTATGCTATGCGTATAAATCATTTGCTTCATAAATCTTAGTACTGCATTCACAAAGGACCGCGGTACCACAGCCTAGATACTTGCAGAACCAGTCTGATAGCACAAAAACCCACTGGCCACTTACTGTGGCGCTACATTGGCCGTAACGGTGCAAGGGAGGATTGTGGGTTAGCTACTTTTACTTCAATTGAAGTAATGAGCTTAAGGGGGATGCGCCAACGCAATCCGCGTAATAAAAATTATCTTTAGTGTTTGTCTTTTGTTTAAAAAAAGCAATAACTTGTATATATTATACTCCTTTATCGTTGATTTGATTTGATTTAAACTTACGTACTCAAACAGACCAATGCGGTCTTAAATGGCCGCTTAAGGAGAATCATAATCCTTCCTAATATTATAAAAGCGAAATTGAGTTAGTTTGTTTATTACGTCTTCACGCCTACATGGCTGAACCGATTTTGATGAATTTTGGTACAAAGATAGTTGGGACCCTGAGGATGGACATAAGCTATTTTTTTTATAAAAAAGATTGAGATGTGAAGAAGAAAGAGGGAAGAATAGGGAAAACTTAGCATTGCTATTAAACTACAGGCTGCAGGTACCTGTAAATCAGGAAAGAGGAACTATGTTACCCGAATTTAACAAGAACGAAGCCGGGCAAAAGCTAGAAGATTAATAATAATGAATTACGTTACCATTCGTAAAAATTGTCACAAAGTTTGTGATAATTTTAAGAATGTTAACGTAATTCATACAATTATCCTATGACTAGCTGTTCCACGCGGTTTCACCCGCGCTGCTCAGTACCTGTTGGTCGTAGCGTGATGTTATATAGCCTATAGCCTTCCTCAAGAAATGGACTATCCAACACTAAAAGAATTTTCCAATTCCAACCAGTAGTCCCTGAGATTAGCGCGTTCAAACAAACAAACAAACAAACTCTTCAGCTTTATAATATTAGTATATATTCTGCTCAAGCAGTAATATTTGACCGGAACAACTATCTGTAAGTCATACAAATATTTGGTTCGTGTGGTTTTCGAACCCGTAACATTCAGCGCAGCAGTAAATCACTCAGTCACTGCGCGCACCTTGCCGTCTAAATGTGCTTAAGTTCTTTGCTTTTTTCAGGTCTGTGTCAAGATTTATGTTGATTAAAATTTGTTTTACGATAGTAACATGTACTCAATAATAGGATTTTAATTATTAAAATCATAAATCATAAGCCTATGTAATCCTATTGAAGATTGCGAATGTTCGAAAGAGAAACCGCGGCCCCGGAACATAAAGGGCAAAAGAAGAAACAAGGTGGGTTTTATTTAGTAAAATTCTAACACTAAGTGAAAGCAGGGGAAGTTATTTGATGATTTCCCAAACGCAAGAAAAATCCTATTTAAGAACTATTGCATGAAGGAGTCTCTTTATAGGATTACATGAACTAAGATAGTTGTACCTATGTTTTTTTTAATTATTATAACTCAATGAAGCTATATTTGTTACGGTCGTAAATTATATTTTAACTTAAACAACTACGACACTACTTTTTTTTGGGGTGAGAAATCATTAAATGACTTCCCCCGCTCTGGGCGGATCGGGGGAAGTCTCTGACTTGTACTGGCTAAAACCTACCCATTTTCCTTCCATTGCCTTTTATGTTCCGGGGCCTTGGTATCTCTTTCGAACAACCCACAACCCCGGACTACGACACTACCTACAGTACGATTCCGGATATTGTAATTTTGCCCGATTAATAACAATATGAAATATCAGTGTTCAATGGTATACTTCTTAAACAGAAATACGATTCACTGAAATTCCTACGAAATACAGACAATTGTATTTTACGTGTTTTCTTGTTTTGAGAAAACTTTAACAACATATATGACACTGACTTGCAAAGTGTATAAAACGTAAGAAAATTTTAATTTCGAACTAGCGCTTTCACCTTAAATATATGCTGCAAGGAATCATGTCAAGTTAGTTGTACTGAGTGGAACTTAGATTATATCGTTGTATAATTTATGCGTTTCATAGGAGCAGATAAATTTGCGTTAAGGCTTTATTTAACGGTGATAGCGGGAATGAGATCGGTAGTAAATGACAAGTAATCTTACATCTTAGGCTAAGCGCGCACCGCGATAAAAAATCGTTGCGATTTTTTTAATGCGAAATAAAATCGCAAACTACAATATTAAAAATACAAACGATTTATTTTCGCAATGCGCGGATTGTAGTGTATTTCTGTGGTTCACAGATTTGTTATATTTTTTCGCAACGATTTTTTATCGTAGTGCGCGCTCGCCCTTATAAGTAGCTAGCTATCCTGCACGGTTTTACCCGCGACTTTGTTTACTGCCCCGCTCCTATGATAGTGGCGTGATATTATATAGCTTTTGTGATAATGTGGCTTACGGTTGGCGCAGTGGCTAAACGATTGACTGCTGCGCTGGGTGTCGCGGGTTCGATTACCGCACGGAAAAAATATTTGTATGGCCTACAAGTAGTTGTTTCGGGTCTGGCTGTTTGTGTATGTGAATTTAAATGTTTGTAAACGCACCCACGATACAGGAGAAATTCTTAGTGTGGGGCGGGGAAATGCCTTAAAAAAAAAAAGATTTTTGGAGTAGTTTTTTAGTTTATTTTTATTTAGATTTAGACAAAGTCTTCAAGTTTACGACCCGAATATATCATGGAACTAGTATTAAGTTATCGTCTAAAATACTAAACAAGTCTTAAGCATTATGCAAATCATATGCATTAGTGTGGTCAGCAGCAAAAATGACTGTAATCTTATTGATTTCATAGCTTAAATGGCCGTTGTCGTTAACTATTTAAGTTACTGGCGGTCTTAAAAAACTAGTAAAGCTGCTGTAAAGCTAGTTTTATATAAAAAACAGCAAAAACATCAAATTTGTTGTAAGGAAGTTCCCTTAAATATGTATTTTTTTGTTTGTTTTTATTCTTGTATTTGTTGTTATAACGGCAACAGAAATACATCATCTGTGAACATATTAATTGTCTAACTATCACTGGTCATGAGATACAGCCTGGTGACAGACGGATGGACAGCGGAGTCTTAGAAAAAAGGTCCCGTTTTAAGGCCTATTCAGACCTACGCGGTATTCGCTACCGTCTGCGTCAGAGAAAACCCAGTGGGTATGCGGTAATATTACTGTTCACACCAAAGCGGATTTCGCTATCCTTGTGGGTAGAATAACGCGCGGTAGCTATTCAGACCTATGCGGTATTCGCTACCGTCTGCGGCAGAGAAAACCGCGGTACTTGATACTAAATACCTAAAGCGAACCCCGCATGGTATGTACCTCTACCCACAGCGGCAGCGAATATCGCCCAGGTCGCTCTAGCCGCGGTACTTGATACTTACTAAATACCTGAGCGAAACCCGCGCGGTATATACCTACCTCTACCCACAGCGGCAGCGAATACCGCTTTGGTCTGAATAGGCCTTTACCCTTTGGGTACGGTATATTTATTTACCTTCAGTTAAAACAAAACACAAACAGACACATATTTTTTTTATGTAGGTACTAGCTTTTGCCCGCGGCTTCGCTCGCGTTAATTTTGGGGTAACACCGTTCCCTTTTCCTGATTTGCAGGTACCTGCTACTTGTAGCTTTACCCTTGCGCCTTATTGATTGTAATAGCAAAGCTAAGTTTTCCCTTTTTATCCCTCTTTCTCACTTTTTTTGATATTAGTCTATTTCCGTCTCCAGGGTCCCAACTATCCCTGTACCAAAATTCATCAAAATCGGTTAAGGCATTTAGGCGTGAAGACGTAACAAACAAACTCACTTTTGCTTTTATAATATTAGTAAGGATACTCATAAAAAACTTACGCCTTACAAAATTTCTGTATATTGAAACCGGTAGAACACCATTCGTTGTTACAACTATGTATAAAAACCGATATATTATTTAAATTTCGCAATTTAGGCATAACGTTTATATAATACAGTTTCGATTTTGTTGACCAGAATGCTATTAGAAAAAGTTTTTATTTACGTATTTATTATCTAAGTTATTTCACTTTGTATTTCAACATTTGCAGAGAAAGTTTGCAATGAAGACGAAATTTAATGTGTTGTTAATTAATTCAGTGTTTTATGACGCTTTGTGATGGGGGTCTTGTTTTATTATAGTTAAGTATTTGAGAAAGAATGAATAATGTATAATATGCAGTAAATTACATACATTTTCGTCAACCTATGATTAGCCCTTTCTTATTTAATTAAACACGTTTTTATTTTCACCTGTAACTTACTATGTAATTAAATCTAAGAAGTAACTAGCTGTGCCCAGCGGTTTCACCCGCTGCTCGCTTAGGGGTATGAAAATATATGTTGGCCGATTCTCAGACCTACCCGATATGTACACAAAATTTCGTTTAATTCGGTCCAGCCGTTTCGGAGCAGTATGGGAACGAAAACTGTGACACGAGAATTTTATATATTAGATATATTTGATCCACAATTTTGAACTGTAACTTATTATGAATGTGTTGCTGAGCTTTGTTTAAGAAAAAAATAAGTTTTTTTTTTTAAACTTTACCCCTCCCTTGTATATCTCCTGTATCGTTGGTGCATTTACAAACATTTAAACTGACATACACAAACAGATACGACCCGTAATAAATATCTGTAGGCCATACAAATATTTGTTCCGTGCGGGAATCGAACCCGCGACACGAAACGCAGCAGTCGATCGCACAGACATGTCAGATGCCAGCCGTGTCGTCATTCAAATCGGAGAACATACAAAGAGAATCGAGAACCTTCCTTTTTTAGAAGTCGGTTAAAATGCCGTCAAAAAACGTTATATTATCAGAAAACCAAAATTGGCTTTCTGACAGTCTACCGTTAAAAGTTATTCAGTAGAAAGTTAATCCAAATAAATGTTTGTAAAGTACAGTAAGTACTTTCAAAGCATTAAATTATTGCAACTTATGACTGCAACCGGTTCAGACATTGACTTTGGTATTTAGGGTAAATCGTTTTATATATATATCACGGTTATTACATATTGGATTTTGATATTCTTTTCTTTTAAAAAAAAACGTTGCCCCACACAAGGAATTTCTCCTGTTAGGTGGGTGCGTTTACAAACATTTAAACTCACATACACAAACACCCAGACCCGAAACAACTAACTATATCAGGTCGTACAAATATTTGTTCCGTGCGGGAATCGAACCCGCGACACGCAGCACAGCAGTTAGTCGCTCAGCCACTGCGCCAACCGTGTCGTCAAATCCATATCCATACTAATATTATAAAGCTGAAGAGTTTGTTTGTTTGAACGCGCTAATCTCAGGGACTACTGGTTGGAATTGGAAAATTCTTTTAGTGTTGGATAGTCCATTTCGTGAGGAAGGCTATAGGCTATATAACATCACGCTATGACCTACAGGTGCTGAGCAGCGTGGGTGAAACCGCGTGGAACAGCTAGTATATGATAATAGAAATAGGCTTTAACTTCCCGCCTTTCAGTTTTTTGTTACCTTTGAGTGTCGTTAAGTTACTACGAGGGATTTTAAAATATGTGGGTAGTAGCTGGAACCCGCGCAGGTAACCTATGAGTTATTCCAGACTATAATCTACCTCTGTGCCAAATTTAATCAAGACCCGTTCAGCCGTTTTGGTACTACACATACAAACTTTCGAGTTTATAATAATACTAGCATATGCCCGCGGCTTTACTCGTGTTAAATTCGGGGTAACAGTTCCCCTTTCCTGATTTGCAGGTATCTGCTACCTGTAGTTTTTGCCCTTGCGCCTTATTTATTGTAATAGCAAAGCTAAGTTTTCCCTTTTCTTCCCTGTTTCTCCCTCATTTCTTACTTAAAAAAAAATACCTATTTTCGTTTCCAGGGTCCCAACTATCTCTGTACCAAAATTCATCAAAATCGGTTTAGCCATTTAGGCGTGAAGCCGTAAGGATAAGTGTGATGGTACTATAGTACGGCCAACGAGAAGCGATACGAAAGGTCATTAACCTAAAGAACAACTGTGGTGTTGACAATCTACTAATTAGCTCTTTCCATCTTGTGCCTTTGTCGTAATGTCTCGTTCTCCCGGCAAAAACATGACAACGTTACGACGGGTTCGCTAACATTCGGGCGGCCATTTTAGATAAGTTAGCATGGGTTTTGTTTACATTTGGTATCGCTTCTCGTTGGCCGTGCTATAGATAAACTCAACATGTGTAGATCTAGATTCAATTCTAGAATTAACCTACGACAGAATAAAGCAATATCCATCTTAGATATATCAAGTTCGATAACTCTAACGGCAAAAAGTACGTGCACACATCACCGTACAAACACTTCGAAGATAATTTAAAATCAACGATTTTTACCGAAGTTCTACGAAACGATCAAGCGAAGTTTTCCGAGTCCCGAGCCGAACGAATTCGTATTACTTCGTAACTAATTGTCAGTACTTATATGAAGATAATAAAACATTAGATGTGACGTCCTTACTAATCCTTACTAATATTATAAAAGCGAAAGTGAGTTTTTTGTTTGTTTGTTATCTCTGCACGCTTTAATGGCTAAACCGATTTTGATGAATTTTGGTACAGAGATAGTTGGGAAGCAGGAGACCGACATAGGCTAATTTATAATTTTTATTTAAAAAAAGTGGGATGTGAGGGAAGAAAAGGGAAAACTTAGCGTTGCTATTACAAATCAATAAGGCGCAGAGGGGACTGTGTTACCCCAAATTTAATGCGGCCGCGGGCGAAAGCTAGTGATTTATATTTAGGTAGTACTGCAACTCTGTAAGGTTGTTATCGAGGAATTATAATTGAAGGGAGGAGATAAAATGATTAAATGAATTTGTAAAGAAACCGAAATCATAACTCATTTATTCAAATTATCACTTCAATTACCACTTTTTTAATGTCAAAGTTTACAAGAGAAATAGTGGAATTAACTCCCCAGCAATACATCAACATATGAAATAGTGGTGTTAATTAAAATACAAATAAATAAGCTATTTAATTCAATAGGGTAGTTGACACCACCAATCAATTGATATACTTTTTATGAGCTGTCAAAACGCGCTTCCCCCATCGATTTTGTATGAGACTCGCCACCGATGACGTCACTAAGTTGTCAAGTCAATGATGCAACTATTTATTGATTTAAAAGCAACTAAAAATCGAATTTTAAAGTTATTATGAAATGAATGGAGTTCTCGGGTCTAGAATAAGGTGTTCTTTCAGACAAATTGTGTTTTTAAATTATTGGTTAATGGTGTCAACTACTACACACCAATTATAAAAACATATACTCCAGCATAAATGAAGCCTCCAGGCTTATACGACGTCCTGGGTTGAGGGTTGTGCGAAAAAGATACTGTGGCCTCGGAAACAAAAGTGGAAAGGAACATGGATGGGTTTTAGTCAGTACAAGTCTGACACTTCCTTTTTTTGTTTGTTGAATCGAATAAGATCCAAAACTACTGAACTGATTTTAACCATTTTATCACTAATAGGTTGCTACGTAGGCTTTACAACATCACGCTACTACCCTCGGGGCAGCAACTAAAACGCGGGTGAAACCGCGGGTGAAACGCATCTTAAAAAATGAGCTAGGAATTCCTCGTGTATCGCGGGTGCGTTAACAAACATTTAAATTCACATACACAAACAGTCAGACCCGAAACAAATATCTGTGAGCCACACAAACATTTGTTCCGTGCGGGGATCGCACCCGCGACACGCAGCGCAGCAGTCGATTACTCAACCACTGCGCCAACCCTAAAGAATACTTAAATCATTGCCAAGGTCTACCTCAAAGCAACTTGAACCACGATCCACTACATACATACATAATTTATAATTATTGAAATTGTCCGTAAATTCATGCTATTAAAATTTACTCACAAACTCATTTCACACACGCTACCTCATTAGACCGTTTAAAGTTAATAAATAATACCATATTACTTAGCTAACTCGACACTGTTCATAATAACAGTAATTTTATGACATTTCTATAGATAATGTTTTTAGCCCCGTTTGTTTGACTATAAATCAGTAGAGTTAAACATCTTAATTTGTCTGTCAATCTTTTGAAGTTGTGTGAGACAGAATGCGAATTTAGCGAATTTGGCGTTAAATAATGAAGCTAAATAATAGCAACCGCTCAGGTCGATAATTAGGTTAAGCTGCGCTTGCCTAGGTTGGTCTGTGGATAGTTTAGTTCAAAACGGTTGAGCTGAATGGGTCTGATCCATACGTCATGTTCGTGAACGGGCGCTGACAGTTGGGACTGGTCATCTTTTAGCTATCACGGTTCATTTTTAATTTATTTAGATTTTAAATTGAATTTTGATTCTCATTAGTTATTTACTCTGGACGCTCTTAGTGTGCACGTCTTTCAACAACGTTCTTTAATCTCAACATGAATGATGTAAATATGATTTTGTAATAATCTAATATATAAAATTCTCGTGTCACAGTTTTCGTTCCCATACTCCTCCGAAACGGCTGGACCGATTCAAACGAAATTTTTTGTACATATCGGGTAGGTCTGAGAATCGGCCAACATCTATTTTTCATACCCCTAAGTGAGCAGCGGGTGAAACCGCTGGGCACAGCTAGTCCTTACTTATATATATATATATATATTATATATATCCTTACTTCCTTACTAATATTATAAAAGCGAAAGTGAGTTTGTTTGTTTGTTTGTTTGTTTGTTACCTCTTCACGCTTTAATGGCTCAACCGATTTGGATGAATTTTGGTACAGAGATAGTAGGGAACCAGGAGACGGACATAGGCTAATATTTTTTTGAAAAAAGTGGGATGTGAGGGAGAAAGAGGGAAGAGAAGGGAAAACTTAGCGTTGCTATTACAAATCAATAAGGCGCAATGGGAACTGTGTTACCCCAAATTTAACGCGGGCGAAGCCGCGGGCGAAAGCTAGTAATATTATAAAAGCGAAAGTGAGTTTGTTTGTTTGTTTGTTACCTCTTCACGCTTTAATAGCTGAACCGATTTGGATGAATTTTGGTACAGAGATAGTTGGGAACCAGGAGACGGACATAGGCTAATATTTTTTTGAAAAAAGTGGGATGTGAGGGAGAAAGAGGGAAGAGAAGGGAAAACTTAGCGTTGCTATTACAAATCAATAAGGCGCAAGAGGAACTGTGTTACCCCAAATTTAACGCTGGCGAAGCCGCGGGCGAAAGCTAGTATAATATAAAAGAGTGTCCAAGGAGTTTCTTGCCCATTCTTCTTCCATAGAGATCAACGCTTTGGAATGGCCATCTACAGTACTTTAACAAGTTATTATGTCATGTGACCGGGACTGTAGCTTTATCAATTGATTCTTGACATTCAAAAGTGCCTGTAATGGTCTAATTGAAATAAATGCTTCGAGTTTTTTGGGTTTTGATGGATTGCCTCAGAATGCACGTTAAGCCCGACAACCAGTATTTACAAGGGCTATAGTATTACCCAGTACTAACTGGGTTGTGGAGGTCAGATAGGCAGTCGCTCCATGTAAAACACTGGTATTCAGTTGCATCCGGTAAGACTGGAAGCCGACCCCAAGATAGTTGGCAAAAGGCTAGGCAGATGATGGTGGCGTTAAAAATATGTGTACGTAGAAAATGTAATATAAATCAATATCATAATTCGTAAGATTTAAAGGAGTGAATGATACCGTGACGTCTGACAGGGGAGAATGAAAGAAGAAAAAGTAGTTCGCCGTCCACAAATAGAATGGAACAAGGGCAGAGCAATCATGATGGTAATAATTCTTTAGTTTTGAATGACTCTTCTGTTACTAAGTAATTACATCATAAATTATTTTGATTATTGTATAAAAACAAGTGCGAGTCGAACTTGAGCACGAATTTCGTACCATCGTTACTAATATTATTAAAGCGAAAGTGAGTTTGTTTGTTACTTCTTCTGATTTTGATGAATTTTGGTACGATATTTGGGACCCGCAAATCAGGAAAGGGGAACTGTGTTACATCGAATTTAATGCGAGCGAAGGCGAACGCTAGTGATTATATATTTATAATAAACTGCAAAAAAAACATGATTGTTGTATGGGGCCCCCTTAAATATTTATTTTATTCCGCAGGATGTGAAAAGCATTAATTAACCTCGTTCTTAAGTATATGTCTATAGTACGGCCAACGAGAAGCGATACGAAAGGTCATTAACCTAAAGAACAACTGTGGCGTTGACAATCTAATATTTAGCTCTTTCCATCTTGTGAGTTGTGCCTTTGTCGTAATGTCTCGTTCTCCCGGCAAAAACATGACAACGTTAAGACGGGTTCGCCAACATTCGGGCGGCCATTTTAGATGGGGTTTTAGCATGGGTTTTGTTTACATTTGATATCGCTTCTCGTTGGCCGTACTATAGTAATAAATACAGCAAACAAAAATAGACGAAGCTATTGCCTAAAGACAGTAAATACAAGTGTTAATTACATTGAAATTGAAAATTTCGAAACAAAGTAACAATCAATGGCTGTCACAGTCAATCCACCTAATGTTACCACACTACATACCTACTGAACTGCCGTTGCACACTCAGACACACAGCAATTATAAACTGGACCGTCTAGAACCATCCAACAGAAGTTACATTATAGTACAGTACAGTCCATAACAAGAGTTTCAAAGTTACGTTTTTTTTAGTTCAATATTTCGCACTCTTACCCCCGAATACTAAAACTCAAAATTTGAGGGCTGTTTAACGTTTGAGCAGCTGTTAAACTTTAGATTTTGTATGGTCAAACGTCACTTTTGAGTCTCTGTTAAACTTAAGTGGGATTTAAATTTTGAGTGACGTTTCATTCAGTATTCGGGGGTATATCATTTAGTGACTTATTCTAATGTCATTTTCGGTATTATTCGTCGTGTCGTTGAGCTCCTTGGGTTACGAGTCGAGCTACACGATAACTGACAAATGCTTGCACTGACTGGACAGGTTCACTCAATCTGTGTGGTGCTTTCGTAAAAATACCCTTTTAAACATAAATCTACATAGTCCATATGTAAGTTGACCATGACTTTTTGTCTAGACTTTAAAAGAGATCATGACCTCGGTACCAAAATTCATCAAAATCGGTTTAGCCATTAAAGCGTGAAGAGGTAAAAAACAAACAAACTCACTTTCGCTTTTATAATATTAGTAAGGATTATTTAGGATTCCGTACGTCAAAACGTAAAAACGAAACCCTTATTGAATCAATTTGTTGTCCGTCTCTTTGTGTTTGTTTCGGCTAATTCTTCTCAGAGTAGTCGGGTACAAAACACCGACCTCTAGTTTTTAAAAAAGCCGTGTTAAAGTGTTTGTGAAAACCTACTTGCAAAATAAACATCATTTATTTATCATTTAATCAAAAATTTTGTAGTTTGGATTTTCATTCATAAAATGACCTAAATTAACAGTAACAATTAATTTAGGTCATGACCACACGCTAATTCTAAATATATTATTTTTGACTTTCGTTCAAAAAAAGACCATACAATACCAAAAATACAAAATTTTGGATTAGGTCATGTCAGTAAATAATCTACTACCGGATTGTTGTGTTTTCGGTGGGAGTTGATCTTTTTCAAATAACTTCCCCCGCTCTGGGTGGAGTGGGGGGGCGCTCAGACATTCACTGTCTAAAACCGACTCATGTACGTTCATTTGCCCTGTATATTCCGGGGCCGCGGTATCTCATTCGAACAACCCGCGACGCCGGACAAACCCCCACTGATTAAAGACAACAACAAAAAATGTGGGGGGTATGTGGAGGGGAGGAGCCTGTAGTCAAATGATAACAGCCGGTTGGGTTGTTGAAGTAAAGCCATGCTTGCCAAAGTTATTCCGTGATGGGCGACCACCCAATACATACCGAGCTACCTCAGAGTGTCAGAAAGCACATTTAGAAGTTGGTCCCGGTTGTAATTTTTAATCTTTAATACTCGTTATAGACAGCCAGGCATACCAATCACACCAAGGAGAGTTGTATTACCCAGTACTATATATGGTCTTCATGACTATTTTCGGTCACAGCAGCCAATCATAGCGGAGATTAGCCATCTGCGCGGGAGATATTATGCACAAGCGTGCCTGCGCAGGCACAGGTGTATTCGTGGTCCATTTCTTCGTTAATTTTTTTTTCTAAAAAAATTATATGCCTCTTTCAGATTATTCAAAAATAAGGGACATGTATTTTATTATTTGTAAGTTAAAAATAAAAATGCTTGCTGCACTTTTTCGTAATGAGTGACGTCACACGTAACTTTAATGGGCTTTAACTTATTATAAATAAAAAATACGTGTCTCTTATCTTTGAAAAATCTAAAAGACGGACTAAATAGAATGTAATTACTTTGACCCTAGAATCTACCCTATTATGATTAAACAAGACTGCAAAATATTGACAAAAACTCTTAATAACCCGGTCACAAAAATGCCAACACACACAACATACCAACCAACCTTAACCTCGTTAAAAGTTAAAACAAAGAAAGAGCACACAATACCAGCACCGTAAGCGTTCTGTCCGCGACGGTACCTGCGCGTACGCACGGCTGTGCACTTCCTACTAGGAACTTGCGCCTAATCCGTTATATGCGCGTGATTGACGAGACCGTCTCGCGTTAGGCGTTTGTAATCATTTCGTACAGTCATTAGAGAATGAACTGCGAAGTGATAAAAATAAATAATGTTAAGGAGAGAAACTGAGACGAGGTGACAGTTTTCCGTATTTTGTCTTTTTAAATGTTTTTATTTTATTGAATTGTAAATATTTATTTCAGACGAGGCATATAATAATGTTACAAGTCCATAAATGTGTTAACAGAAGAAACTTTTTTTAGATTTTACTTTTTTTTTTAATTATTTTTTTATTTATTGTTTGGTTCTGTGCAAGTCTAATAAACAATTTTTTTTTCTACCCTTCTTCGAAAAGTGAAAAACGTGTTCGGATTTACTCGTATTCTACCAAGAAGAATGACAAAGACATTGACAGATTATAAACCATTCAAAAATTAATACGTTACATTATAAGCAGTACACGGGTACAGTACACAACTTATCAACAGTTTGCAGTTTCGCGAGATTATTTCTCCGAGATTTCGTCATGATTGTCTTGGCATTTTCCTGGTTTTCCATTGTTGATTCTGACTTTCAAGAATTACAATAGTATGGAAATAATTTGGAGAGCTTGTCCCAGTAAAAAACTTGCGAAATAGTTAATGAACTTTCTATGTTTATACTCATAGAGTGACATATACAATGATTCAAGTAGTCGTATCTCGAATCCTTTACATTTATTACGATTTGAATGGTCACGTACGAATTCCAAGGCAGATGGCCGCCTGAAGGGTACCCTACTTTCAATTCTAATAACCTTCGGTTCGGAAGCTGTGAAGGGAATATATTTATTTGGTGACATTCTTCTTTAGAACTAACCGGTTGTGGACCGATGAGCAGTCGCTCTATGTAAATATTATGACTAAGAGAGTGTCCATGGAGTTTTTTGCCCATCCTTCTCCATAGAGATCTACGCTTTGAAATGGGCAACTACAGTACTTTCACAAGTTATTGTTTATGTCTTAGGACTGGGACTGTAGCAGCATCATCTTTGTTCTTATGACTTTCAAAAGTGCCTGTAATGGTCAAATTGACCGGGGTTTTTATTAAGTAGTTACACCATACAAATGACAAGAATGCAACAACAAATAAGGTGACACAGTGGGCGGTCTTATCGTTAAAAACGATCTTTTCAAAACAACCTTTGGATGGATTAAAGGAGGAGATACAGTACTGTAGGTAGTCTGTGGTGTTTCAAGGGTGTGTCTTTCTATAAAGCACATTAAAATAAAAATGATAGGCACAAAACCTAGGCAGAAACGTATTGTGTAACATAACTGCTAGATATGAACATAAAATTTTATGTTTTCTACGCATTTTATTCATATTATTTAAACAATAAACCGCCCGTTCACAGATAATACAAGAAAAATTACGAAATCTTAATATTTCTCGATTTATTTTAGTGTAAATCTTAAGTTGATGTAATTTAAAGAATCTGATATCAACTTTCTCAAGCTTTCGATTACACTACAATAAACAAGTTTTATCTAAGTCTAGATTATCAAAATTTGCACAAATCTGCATATTATTGTTTTTATATTCAGTGTTAACTACATTCAAATTCAAAGACCCTGTTTTAAATATGTATATAATTGTTATTTAATTCAACAGAAGTTTTATTTAAAACTTTTACCATAACTTTAGAAGCGATGTAATAGTTCGTAATTATCCGAATTCTTGTGTTTTTACGACGCAAAGAAATAACCAGCAACATCCGCCTAGAATTTTACCGGTTATGTAGGGCTTCTAGTCTTACCCAATTCATCTGACTACCAGTATTACATGGAGCGACTGCCTATCTGACCTCCACAACCCATCGGGAACTAGGTAATACGATACTCCTTGCTAAGACTGGTTGTGTAACTTTCGAGTCACTGACTACCAGTAGCGACTGTCAAAGATCTACAAATGACAGCCGGGACCGACGGCTTAAAGTGCTTTCCGAGGCACGGAGGAAACTAGGTACGTATCGGTTGATCACCCATCCACGGACCAACCCATGCAAGCGTGGCTTAACATCAAGATTGACCCGAGAGCAGTTTTTATTTAGTCACGAGCTCACGAACAAATAACCAACATCCTATTTATAAAATACAGCAAGTTCGAAGTCCGATTTCTATAAAGCATAGAGAAACTAGAATTTAGCAAATTGAAACAAGTTGTTTGGACCATAACAACATTAACACGCCTGTTTTAACTAAGCAATATAACTTGTAACTCACTATTATATCATTTAACACAGTTATTATAAGTCATTTGAACCTTACGGCCATCATCAGACGCTATTTGAGTACACTGATGGTGTTTCAATGGATTTTTCTATCCATTTCCTAGCATTACGCCTCGCATTACACGTAATCTGTAACTGGTACACCGACGGGGAGATCCGACGGAAAGTATTAATTTCCTACGCTGTAGAAAGCTAAGCTAAGACTCGATTGAACACTGGAATATAGATTATCTGAGATAACATCGAAACGGATAAACAAACCTGACTAATTTCAAACAGGAACTGTGGTAATAGAACATTCGTTATTTGAACGATTTTAAAAGTAAAATAATTCAAATGAGTACTTATTAGTTCCAAACGATAGTGAAATGACTGGCCACAAAAAAAGTTTTATAATGATCTATTGTGCGCCGAAAAGGAGGTTTAAATAAAATCTTGTTCGTGGTGTTAGTGCGACCTTAGACCTTCACTTTCGCTGCAACTCAACAAAAAAACAACAATAAAATTTCCGCATTGTCATTGCGAACTTGAAACAACACCAAAGAAAGGCTGCATGAACTGAATCCTTGACCACAATCCTGTCAAAATTTTGACAGTGACATCTGTAAGTACAGAATTGGCGCGATACAGACATTGTTTGAAGGAGAAATTGCAACGAAGTCTGGTTTTAAAAACACAATGGCAACTTTGGTCATAATAAGAAGCAGCGAGTTTTGACAACTGTTTTAATGTGCTTAACCTAAAACATAAGTGTTATTTGACTGGTAACATTCTTGAGCAACAAGCTTATAGCTGCTAAAACTTACAAGTTCGGTAAGAGTGGGTCAAATACTTAACAATATTTTATACACATTCTAAAGCGAGTATACTTAAGTATTTCTTAGAAAACGAGAACCGTAGTACAGTAAAAAATTAGTAAATAAAAACTATACAGTACCTAAGCAATTGACCCCTGCTAAGGAATGACTATTTTTTTTTTAGGTGTGCAGTTCAAGGTGGCAGCTGGCTTTCTTTCTGAGGGTCTCGTCAAGGCCACTACCTGCCTGGGCTGCGGGTTGGTTTCGAAGAGATACCGCTGCTCCGAAACACAAAGGGCAAAAGAAGAATCATGGATGGGTTTTAGTCTGTAAAAATCTGACTCTCTTAGGGGAAATTATTTGATGATTTCCCATCACTACAAAAAATAAGTTTACAGTCTACCTCTCCATTTCTTTTTTGTAGCCATAGAAAGGCACTTTACTTCACGATATAGGTTGGTTCTACCCATAATGTATCCGAAAATACAAAACACTCAACCATCCCTTAACCTCTCAAGGACCGCCACCGTCAAGCACCGCCGGACGGGCTCTTATCGTAAGCGTAATCTGATTTTAAGACTTATCTTTACTACAAATACAGTTTTAAATCTGTCGGGGTTTGGTTGCACAAATTTGTGCCAGCGGGGCTCAACGGTAATACTTGTTTACTGGCACGTTTTTGTGCCGCTGGGGCTCTAGAGTTTAAATTCCAAAGCAATCAGCGCAGAGATCACATCAAATTTGGCATCCTAATGATGACTGTACAAGAGTAAGGTCTGCAAACACTAATGCATATTTAACGCGATTTAATTAATGATTTGCAACACAGATGATGGTGGCCGTTCTCCTTAGCTGGTTCTTGCAGCTGCCACGGCATATTGAGCAGGTGATGTATGGAAAGTTTCTCATTTCCTCAGTGTCTTGGAATTGATATGCAATAGAATTTGCTATTAATTACATTTAAAAAGTTGAAGAAGTTCGTAACCTCTTTTTAGGTGGGACTAAATAGCTCCTCTAATTATGAGTCATAGTAATTACTGTTAAGTGTTATTTATTAGCTTATTTTATTTGTTTACAAAAATAGGTGTAGTTCTTTTTTTTAGATATAATCATATCACAAAGTTGTTGAAAATTTAACTCAAAGCTTGACAGGTAGAGAATGTCTTATTTCTTTAAGTCTGGTTATGTACATGGCCTGCACATCAAGCTACTACAATCTGTCAGATTTCTTTGATAGATTTTCGACTTTATTTCTAAAGTATTAAGGTTCAAGGTTCATTGGGAAAAAATTACAGTTTCCGGTAGCTTGACCTGCAGGCGTCTGTACCACTATTGTACATTACAATTAATTAAATTAGTCCTGAACGAGGCCAAAAGACCCCTATCTCAGCATGGTGCTGCAGCACCACACGGCGGCTATGTCACAGCGCTGATATTCTTATCGGGCCCAAGCAAGTGAAGCCACGGTCAGATATGATAAAACACAAACCAACAATAAATATTGTTTTATTACCAGAACAAACTTCTCAGCACTTCCAACTAAAACTCGTCCCCTCTAATAAGCGAAGAGATACGCCCACAGATTAAAAATAGCGGTAATACATGCAAATATGTCGACTTAGACTGACTTACCACAAACTAAATAGTAAGTGGTTATCGCAAGTTGGAACGACTATTAAGATCTTATGAACACTCCAAGAAGTGAGTAATGAGCGTAAGCTCACCTATTTTGACGGGCCTTTTGGTCTAGTGGTTAGTGGCCCTGACTGCTAAGCCGGAGGTCGTGGGTTCGATTCCTACCCAGGACAAACTTTGTGTGATGAGCATGATTGTTTGTTCTGTGTCTGGGTGTGATTTATCTATAATATGTATGTATTTATAAATTATATAAGTATGTATATCAGTTGTCTGGTTACCATAACACAAGCTCTGCTTAGCTTGGGATCAGATAGCCGTGTGTGAGTTGTCCCAAGATATTTATTTATTTATTTTAGCATGAGGTCTTGATTAACATTGGTCTGGTAAAATGTTATTGAGTTATTTCATCAAGAATTTCTTAGTAGCAACCACGGAGTCTGGATTTGTTGATCGATGACAATACGCTCGTCCACCGTTTAAATGGGATTTCAATTTTTTATGTTTTTCGTTTTATCACAAACTAGCTGTTCGACGCGGTTTCACCCACGCTGCTCAGCACCTGTTGGTCGTAGCGTGATGTTATATAGCCTATAGCCTTCCTCAAGAAATGGACTATCCAATACTAAAAGAATTTTCCAATTCCAACCAGTAGTCCCTGAGATTAGCGCGTTCAAACAAACAAACAAACTCTTCAGCTTTATAATTTTAGTATAGATTATATCAGTAACGGGGTCCAAGCTACCGGTAGTCAGGGCTCCAGCTTTTCATACTTTTTTATTATTAGTTCATGTCTATTTGTAGTTTTCAAATAATAGTTAAGAGCTTAGAGAAGCAAGAAATCTCAGAAAACATAATTACAGGGAAATGTGGGTGTATTACTGAGTACACTCTTGGACCGTTCGGGGATTACAGGCAATCCAAGTGGCCTGACCCGGTAAGCAAACCATGAATCTCACGGTCAGCAATACCGCTTGCGATCATTAGACTGACGATTCAGTCAGTATTTTAATTAAACGATTACTACCATCTTTAATGGAGAAGAACGGTAGCCACAAAATAGCGTTTGAACACTAATTATGGCTGCGCTCAATTACGAACCGTAAGCCGGTCTTAGAAAAAACTTGACACGACTAGAATCTATTTACTTTTCAAAGTAAATACTCTGTAATTTGCTACTTAGAAGCAAAGAAACCGCATTTTATTTAGCACTAGCTGGCGCCCGCTGCTTCACCCGCGTGATTTTAAAAAACCAAGTATCTTATGTGTTATTCCAGACTATAATCTACCTCTGTGGCAAATTTTATTAAGATCCATTCAGACGTTTTGATGTGAAAGAGTGAAAAACATCTATACATCCATCCATCCTCACAAACATTCGCATTTATAATATTAGTAGGATTACAAAGTATTCATTAAGTAGACCTATTTTAGAACATTTTCAAATTACTGCTTTGTAGGTTCAGTGGTCGCAAGCGCATCTGCTGAGCTGAGGACTTGAATTTGATTCCAGGAGCAGGCAAAGTGTTATTGGGTTTTCTGAGGTAAGGAGCTTGACCGGTTAATCAAAAAAATCTAAATCAATTTATTTGCTAATAATCCCACTCAATAAATGTGAATGTTTGTGAGAATGGATGGATGTATGGATGTTTGTTACTCTTTCACGTCAAAACGGCTGAACGTCAAAAGAGGTAGATTATAGTCTGGAATAACACATAGGATACCTTTTTATCGATATCAGGCGAAACCGCGGACGCACGATAGTGGGGTATAAACGAAAAATAAAAGGACTTTGTAAACAATAATAATTATAATCGTTGGTGTAATGGTTTTACAGTTTCTGCCTAACTTATTTGTCTATTAAACTAAACCTTTGGTTAAGGTGTGAGTATACTTGTATTTAATTTGAGAACGTTTTCTGAGAAATCTCCGATTTTAAGAATACTAATGCGTCATACAAATAAACGAAATGACACTTTAAAAAGCCATAAAAAAGAACAGACAAAAAAAACACAAAATGTTCTATGGACTAACTGCGCTTACACGATAGAAAAGGAAAAAAAAAATTTGAATTCATCCGTCGAACCACAAATTAAAAAGAAATTAAGCGTTGAATTTTGCTGTTTTTTTTTACGAAATGCGGTTGTGTAACAGTAAAAGCTCTTTCTAATCCTTTTAGGACAATATCGTGATGGTTATATTTTAAATAGCTTTTACCCGCGGTTTCGCTCGCGTTTAATACGGGGTAACACAGTTCCCCTTTCCTGATTTGCAGGTACCTACTACTTTTAGTTTTTGCCCTAGCGCCTGATTTATTGTAATGGCAAAGCTAAGTTTTCCCTTTTCTTCCCTCATTTCTCCGTTTTCTTTTTTAAAAAATAGCCTATGTCTGTCTCCAGGGTTCCAACTATCATTGTACCAAAAATTATCAAAATCGGTTTACCATTTAGGCGTGAAGACGTAACAAACAAACAAACTCACTTTCGCTTTTATAATATTAGTAAGGAAGTAAGGACAAGGACTTTAAATTCCAGTAATCCAACTTGATTACCCAAAATGAACACAGTCTACAAAGAGACCGGTACCCATCATAACCAAATTAAAACAGAATCACAGCCGTACTTTCCATTTCTTGGCAAGTTATTTCGGTGATAATTTAACGGCATATGTTCCGTACGTACAAGTATGATCTTAGACCATTTGCATCAAGTAGGTCATCGCGTGTGTGTACTCTGATTATTCGAACAGTTATCGATCAAACGGTACTATATGACGCTTAATACCTTTTGTGGTCTTGTATAGGTACAGACGCCTGCACATCAAGCTACTACAATCTGTCAGATTTCTTTGATAGATTTTCGACTTTATTTCTAAAGCATTAAGGTTCAAGGTTCATTGGGTAAAATTGACAGTTTCGGGTAGCTTGACCTGCAGGCGTCTGTACCTATTTGATGCAACCTTGAGACACACCGCCCAGTCATAAATGATGTTTATTTTGCAAGTAGGTTTTCACAAACACTTTTACACGTCTTTTTATTAAATAGATAAGGCCGGTGTTTCGTACCCGACTACTCTGAGAAGAAACAGTCGAAACAAACTCAGAGGTCATAGTCTCTTTTAAAGTCCAGACAAAAATCTTGGTCAACTTACATGAGCACTATGCAGATTAGTGTATGAAATGGTCTCTTTAAGCACCACACAGATTGAGTGGACCTGTCCAGTCAGTGCAGGCATTTGTCAGTTATCGTGTAGCTCGACTTATAACCAAAGCCATCACGCTTGCGAAGCCATGCTAGTACTTTTATATATACATATTATAAAGAGAAAAGATTTGTTTATTTGTTTGTATCGAATAGTCTCCAAAACCACTGGACCGATTTTAACCATTTTCTCACTAATAGGAAGCTACATTATCAGGAAGTAATATAGGCTATATAACATCACACTACTACTCACGGGAACGGGGCAATAACTAAAGACGCGGGTGAAACCGCGTAAGACAGCTAGTTTATAAACTTCACTTGTAGATAGCCAAAGCACCATTTGACTGCACTTAATAAATAAACCTTCCACATAACATAATGTTATGCCTTAAATCCCGCACGGTTTTTTTTGCGAATAGGAAATCATCAAATAACTTCCCCCGCTATGGGCGGAGCGGAGGCGAGTGTCAGGCTTGAACAGACTAAAACCCACCCATGTTCCTTCTATTGCCCTTTATGTTCCGGGGCCGCGGTATCTCTTTCGAACAACCCGCAACCCCGGCAGGCGGTGACTCTGGTAGGCCCCTTTGCTGACATCTCTTTAAGGCGATTATTTCGGAACCGCAAAAAAAAATAATAGCGAAGTAGACCGACAGCTTCCAGTATTAACTTCAAATCTCGATTATCTTACTATAAAAAAGTACCAGTGCAAGCCAATAAGGTTTTCTTAATTATACCTCGACTTTCTCAATTAAAAGCCGTAACTGAAGGTCAGAACGTTTTGAACAATGTCTTGCTATTAATTCTTTAACTGTTCACACACGCATCTACATTGAAGTTCAAAGCAGTATTACATTTTAAAGATTAATAGAAGTATGGTATTTTTTTTATATGTTATGCTAGCTGGCAACCGCGGCCCGTGAAAAAGTATCATATGTGTTAATCTAGACTCTAGACTATTATCTACTTCTGTGCTAAATTTCATCAAGATCCGTTCGCCCGTTTTGACGTGAAACAGTAACAAACATACATCCATCCTCACAAACATTCGCATTTATAATATTAGTAGGATTATATTATACATTATTTATGTCTTCATATTATCTATAATGCACATTTTTAGAGTTTTTAAAAGGAAAATCGGAACCGTATAGGATTACTTTGTTGTACGTCGGTCTGTCTGTCTGTTTGTCTGTCAAGACCCTTTATCTCGAGTATCGAATTGAAATTAAAATCATATAATAAAGTTTGTCTTTCCTTGGACCTGTCAAAAATCATCTCTCTATGTTATAGCAGTCAATAGATATTACCGTTTATGTCGCAAGTTTTTGCAGAAACCTCGGTGTACGAGTCCGACTCGAACTTAACCGGCTTCTGAATCAAGCCTTTGATTCAACTGCCTAAGGAGATGCTAGCCAGATGTTCACTAATGTTGATGAACATGTACAGTACTTGTACAGAATAGTACTTGGTTTTGTCACATACAAGTTCGTTTGCTATTTTTCCTTCTTTTTTAAGATTTTTTTTTAATTTCCTGGCGATCATTGCAACTGAATTTCAAACCAGTTCCACACAGGTTAAACAAAAACTTTAGACACTCTGTGTCTGGTGACAATACATTTTTATGACGTAACCCTGAAGATTGGTTCGTCTCCTCATAAGATAACTCCTCAGAGATTAACAGCACGGACACAAAACTTAGTATACGCAGTGAATTTTTATAGATCAACATCATCATCAATCTCCTGCTCTTATCCCAAGTTATTTAGGGTCAGAACAGCATGTCTTATTCTACCAGACTCCATTATTATTTATGATTTCAACGGACACCTTCTTCCTTGCCATATTCACATTCTTCACAGTAAATCATTGTTAGACGCATTTTGTTTTACGTTTTATAAAGTACGTATTGTCAGCGTAGGCCCCTACACTATCCTCTCATACTTAAGTACTAACGTTGTAACAACATTGTAAAACCAAATTATTTTAAAAGAGTAACTATGGAGTTTCTTGCCGGTTCTTCTCCATAGGAAACGACCAACCCGAGCCGTGCACTTTTTCTCGACGTTTTATAAGTGCCAATCAATGTAGGCTATGTGAAATAAAATAAAATTGTTTTGATTTATTTCAATTTTGATATATCAACGTGATCAAAACAATTATATTTAAGTTTATTAATCCCTAACACGAAATAAAGACAAAGATAGACATGTCCTTTTTTATATAATGGCAATCTCGCCATCAATTACAACTTTAGCGAGTTTAAGTAAGGTTTTATTGAAGAAACGCCAATGTATTGTCAATAAAAAAATTGTTATAGAAAATGATTTTATGGTCATTTGAGTGGTTA
The DNA here is from genome assembly GCA_958449745.1 of Ochropleura leucogaster. Classification (NCBI taxonomy): domain Eukaryota; kingdom Metazoa; phylum Arthropoda; class Insecta; order Lepidoptera; family Noctuidae; genus Ochropleura; species Ochropleura leucogaster. The sequence continues at coordinate 1,750,099 of OY288220.1, read as the reverse complement.
TTCTGAAGATTCCTACTAATCTTTAAGTGGCTAGATGCCTAATCAGGTGTCAGTTTTAATGATGTCCATAGGCCTCTTAATTGGCCAAACATCGTCGAGAAATATCTCTCAAACATACGCAGTTATGCTTGACCAAAGCAAGTGAAAAATTATACACAATTTAGATTCTTATTATGATGGAGATAATGCCTATAGTGAAAGATCATAAATAATACGATATAATTGTTATTTTACTATAGATGATAAAATTCAATTTTATTTTTTTGAATTTGTATTTTCCGTTGGTGTTTTTTTTTATTTTTGTCGTCGTTTTATACACGGAAGTACTAAGTTTAAGCCTTAATTTAGTCCTAGGAATATTTTAAACTAGCTTATGCGCCGCGGGTTCGCTCGCGTTAAGTTCGGGGTAATACAGTTCCCCTTTCCTAATTTACAGGTACCTGCTACCTGCAGTTTTTGCCCTTGCGCCTTATTTAATGTAATAGCAATGCTAAGTTTTGCCTTTTCTTCCCTCGTGTCCAGGGTCCCAACTATCTCTGTATCAAAATCTGTTTAGCCATGTAGACGTGAAGATGTAACCAACAAACAAATTCACTTTCGCTTTTATAATATTAGTAAGGATAGTAAAGATATGGAAAAGCCTTTGTTTTGTCTATTACCTTTCCACTCTGTGTTACACACGATTATACCATTACCTAGCAGAGGATTAGGATATAGCATGTTTTTTTATCTCATTCGTTGTTCCTGGGGTATAAAATCATAATATTACCAAAACCTAAAATCCCAAAACCCTCCTACTTATTAAAAAATAACATATAGTATATAGGTATAGTCGCCTATACAGCATACCATATACACGGTACGTCTTAATACACTCATAGCCAAATTAGAAAGTTGCGCACTAAAGGTGCGCACCAAAAACGTGACACATTTTCGTTACTTTAGTAGGTTTTACCCCTCGGATTTTTCTCATACCGAGCGCCTTATATTAGAAAATCGATTCTTAAGGAGTAAACTCCAAAAAAAAATTAACTTTTAACTTTACGTGTGACCTACAGTGCGATGCAAAGTTACAAGTCATTCTGAAAGTAGGGTAAGCAACAAAAAGTGTTCACTGTCACTGCTTTTACTGTCAGTGAGTGTAATGAGTTGAATTTCTCATCGATATTTAATTACTAATGTCGATGGCAGATCTGCAGAATGATCAGGAATATTATTGAAAAGTTGGAATCAGAAATTCGTCGTATGGTTATTTATAAGGGGGTGGTGCTGCATTCTACATTCATTTTTTTTTTTAGCCGATGGGACATCACCAATTAACTTCCCCGCTCTAGGCGGAGCAGGGGAGAGTATCAGATTTTTACTGCCTAAGCCCACCCTGTTCCTTCTTTTGCCCTTAATGTTCCGGGGCCACGGTATCTCTTTCTAATCCAGGCTTGGATCCACCGGATCACTCGGATCCAACCCTGAATCTTATTTTAATATGATACTTGTATTTAGGTAGAAGAAACGATAATTCACGAAGTCGTAAACGATGCATTCTTTACATCAAACTAAGTGACTACCTACGCATAAACAATTATTGGGAAAGATTTTTTCCCGCTGGCGCAGTTTTACCCTCGTCTTTAGCTGCTGCCCCGCTCCCGTGGGTAGTAGCGTGATGTTGTAGAGAGTATATTACTTCTTGATAATGTAGCTTCCTATTAGAGAAAATTGTTAAATTCGGTCCAGTAGTTTTGAACCCTATTCGATATAATAAACCAACAATGAAATCTGTCTTCTTTGTAATACTACTATTTATAGGTTTAGTTTGATGCCCTTTTATTGCCTCTCTAGTTTATTACTTTAATTTTTCTACTTTAATTTAATTACTGGCTTTCGACCGCGGTTTCGCTCGCGTTAATTTTGGGGTAACACAGTTTCCCTTCCCTAATTTACAGTTACCTGCTACCTGTAGTTTTTGCCCCTTGGGCCTTATTTATTGTAATAGCAATGCCAAGTTTTCCCTTTCTTCCCTCTTTCTCCCTAATATCTCATTTTTAGGGTTCCGTAGTCAACTAGGAACCCTTATAGTTTCGCCATGTCTGTCTGTCCGTCCGTCCGTCCGTCCGTCCTCGCTTAATCTCTGTGACCGTTAGCACTAGAAAGCTGAAATTTGGTACCAATATGTATATCAATCACGCCAACAAAGTGGTAAAATAAAAATTGGAAAATAATGTTTTATTAAGATAGCCACCCTATATGTAAAGTGGGGAGTGATTTTTTTTTTAATTTCAACCCTAACGTGTGATATATTGTTGGAAAGGTATTTAAAAATGAATAGGGGTTTACTAAAATCATTTTTTGATATTGTCAATAATTTCGGAAATAATCGCTCCAAAAGTAAAAAACAATGTGTCCCCCCCCCCCCTCTAACTTTTGAACCATAAGTTTAGAAAATATGAAAAAAATCTGAAAAGTAGAACTTTATAAGGACTTTCTATGAAAATTATTTTGAACTTGATGGACACAACAGTTTTTGTACAAAAAAGACAAAAAGTTTTACAAAATAATTTCTGGACTAAGTTTGTAGTATAATCGTATATGCAAGCATTTTTTTTAACTTCGTTTTCATATTTTATTATCCTGAAGGTATCTTTTTTCAAACAAAAAAAAGAATTATTGAAATCGGTTCTCGCAATCCAAAATTATTAAAAAAAAGTATTAATTAGGAAATACAATTCTCTAGTGTTCAACGTCAAACAAATAATAAACTCATAAGTGGGAACACTTATTGTGACGGACGGGAAACTACGGAACCCTACACTGAGCGTGGCCCGACACGCTCTTGGCCGGTTTTTTTATTTTAAATAGCCTATGTCTGTCTCCAGGGTCCTAACTATCTCTGTAACAATTCATCAAAATCGGTTTAGCCATTTAGGCGTGAAGACGTAACAAACAAACTCACTTTCGCTTTTATAATATTAGTAAGGATTACAATGTATATACCTAGTTTGTTTTATTACAAATAGTACTTAAAACATAATAAATATAAGAGATAGATTCTAGATATTTCTAAAATGGTTATAGAGTAAAATCTAAAACATTTTAAAACGCTTGGTCATATCGTAACTCATACTTGCTTTCAAATCTGATCGTAAGATTCTAAAGAATGAAAAGTCTTTTCAATGTATTTATCGATTTACATTTGCATGAAAATACATCACAGTATAGACGGAAATATCTTTTTTATTTTAGTCTTTACGCCATTTATGGTATAATGGTGTCTAGACGAATTCTTGTCGAGTATTAAATTTCCTTTGCTACTAAAAGCTATAAGCTGGGCCTCAAGTCTGCTTTTTTATATAACTTAGTTATTCCAACACGATTACACTGTCATTTTGCTAAAAGTTCGTAATCTGCTAAATTACAATGGTCGATCATTGGTCGGCCAGTGGTCTCGTAATAAAATCGTAGCAGAATGACATTGTAGTATTGCCATTATTATAAAACCCGTTAGTAGAAATGATTTTCGAAAAACTACTACTAAAAAAAAACGTTTATTCAAGCCAGATTTTATTTATATATATTTTTCCTGTCCCGATGCTGCATTTTATGTTAACACGTTTAGATTTGTAATCAACTTAAAAAGGAATGTCATAATGACGACAATATATTAGTAGATTACCAAACTTGTCAAAATCAACCATTATGCGATCAGTGATCGACCATTCTGACTGACACTATTGTAATAGCAGACTTAGGCCCCAGATCATCTTCATCAGTATTACTAGCTGGTGCCCGCGGATACGCCACGCGTGGTTATCGAAAAAGAAATATCCTGTGTTATTCCAAATTTCATCAAGATCAGTTCAGCTGTTTTGACTTGATAGAGTAATAAACATCCATACATCCCTCTTCACAAACATTCGCATTTATAATATAAGTACACTACTGAAAAAACTAAGGGATCAAATTTTTTTTTTTTGGTACGTTTTCAAAAGGCCGTAACTTCGAGAGAAATGGTTGTAGGTACAGATATGGCCGTTTATGTCGCAAGTTTGTGCAGAATCCTCGATGCGTTTTTGACCGGTTTTTTTAAGTCGGTTTATTACTTAACGCCCATTGTGTAAAAGAAGATATAAGAGTCTATTTGTCCTGCCGGATTTGCGGGTTGTTCGAAAGAGATCCCGCGGCCCCGGAACGCAAAGGGCAATAGAAGGAACATGGGTGGGTTTTAATCAGTAAAACTCTGACACTCCCCCCTGCTCCGCCCAGAGAGGAGAAAGTTAAAAATAAAAGTCTATTTGTATCAACTGAGCAAAGATAAATATTCCATACAGCAACAAAGAAATTGCAGATGGAAAACCACAAAGGTACTTTGACTGAGAATAGGTCATTTTCTCTTAACCTCCAATGATAATAAATAACCAAACAGCAATAAATATAGATTCAAAACTTGTCTATGGAAGACAGGTAAGTCAAGTTCAAGTTTACTTGAAAGCTTTGTTTAAAACGTCTCTAGAATGGTTTCCCTAATTACTGATTAGATTTTCTCTCTTCCATTAAAGATATATATCTAAGAAACCGATATTTTACGGCAAAGGAAAACCACTTAATTATCCACACTATAATCGTACTTTATATAACATAGCTTTCGCCCGCGGCTTCGCCCGCGTTAAATTTGGGGTAACACAGTTCCCCTTGAGTTGCGCCTTATTGATTCCTCCACAGAACATATAAAGGAGATTAGAAGGGCCTTGTGGGCGGGGCACGCGCGCCGCGGTTATGAGCAAATACTCAACATCAACCAAAATTTACTTTACCGGCCATCAATCGCGCTTTTGTTTTGACAGCGTGCGTAAGCTGCGCAAAAAATATTAAATTATGCCGTCTTGCGCTATTATAACGTGTCGGAAAAGAAGCCAGGCATGTAGTGTAGCACGAGAAGGGATTTTTTTCCACCGGTTAGTCCAAAAACGTTAAAATACTTGTGATATTTGTAATTTTAACATTAGTATTATGAACTTTGTAGACAAAAACGAAATAATCGCAGGTAGACAAATAGTAATATATTGCTTGCAATTAAGATGGATGCATTTTGCACTACGTGAGCGATCGCGCAATGTATAACGTTCACTGCGAGAGTCCCAAGTGCCGAGCCAAAGGTAAATCTAGGCACATCGATAGTACTGTGCCAATTTGTAAACAATATCGACAATTACTATGATACAATTGATTATTATCAATAGTACACTTTATAATTAATCCTTACTAATACTATATATTAAATAATCCTTACTAATATTATAAAAACGAAAGTGAGTTTGTTTGTTTGCGTGAAGAGGTAACTCTTCACGCTTTAATGGCTAAACCGATTTTGATGAATTTTGGTACAGAGATAGTTGGGAACCAGGAGACGAACAAAGGCTTTTTTTTTAAAAGCAGGATGTAAGGGAGAAAGAGGGAAAAAAAGGGAAAACTTAGCGTTGCTATTACAAATCAATAAGGCGCAAGGGGAACTGTGTTACCCCGAATTTAACGCGAGCGAATCCGCGGGCAAAAGCCAGTAATATATATTATGACCAATTACTAAGATAGATTTTGAGTGAGGTTTTTGTATTTTTTTTTGTGTATAAGTTTTATGTAATTTTTCAATTGAAACTGACATATTATTATGATTTAATATGTTTTAGGTTTCCAACGGATCCAGGTATAAAGAAACTACTAAATGTAGCACAATTTGTTCGCAACATTTCTATGATGATAAATACGTAACAATAAAGTCAGGGAAAAGAAAGAAGCTTTTCATTTAAAAAAAAACTCCAATTTAAAAGAGAGCAAGCGTATGCTACTTAATAAATACACTAGGTATTATTTCAGGGACATTTTTTTTCTTTTTGAACTGGTGATAAGCACCGGAAATTTTAAGTTGAGAGGCAACGGACTTTCTCTAATAAACATGGTAAATATTCCATGTTAAATCTTAATGTTAATAATAAAATTGGTTTGCTTATCTTTTTCGTGAAAGCCGAAAAAGATAAGCAAATCAAGTATATTGACTTGGCTCGCGAGGTTGTCGACATGTGGGATGTGGACTCGGCGATCATTGTGCCGATAGTCGTATCTGCCAATGGCTTAATTGCCAAGAGCCTCGACCAATACCTGAGGAGGCTCTCGTTAGGCAGCTGGATCAAGGGCTTGATACAGAAAGCGGTACTCCTGGACACGGCTCGTATTGTTAGGAGGTTCCTTTCTCTGGAGCCCTGACCGCCGGCAGCTTGGACCCTGTTCCCGATGCCGGTGGGCTACTATTTTTAAATGTTTTAATTTTTTTTTTTCAGAAATATTTAAAAATGTAAACATATGTCAGTTAAACAATAAATGTACGAAAATTGGTTTTAAAATTCAGTTAAGTTTATTTTTTTTTATTCACTTTTATTTATTTGTTTCTATATTCGCATGAATACAATATTCACAACATGCATTACAGAAGTCCACATAATCCACAATACTTGCAAAGTAAAAGCCAAGATTGCATTAATTTTATCGATATCAACAATCGACCTTTTAGTCGCCCTAGCATACATGAGATTTTACGCGTGTATGAGTGTACGTCAAACGCAGTGATTGCGTTAGTGTGACAACCAATAGCAAACTCACGATCTATATGCGTTTTGTTTATTTGTGTGCGTAATCCGCGTATGCATTGGTCTTTTCCTTGTAGTGAAGTTAAAGAGTGGGAGACAAACGGCGACACGCGTTCTGATACAAATCAGGAACTATTTCCTTTCTAACCTCTTTTATCTGTTCTGTGGATTCCTCCCTCTTTTTCCCTCACATCCCACTTTTTTTAAATAAAAATAGCTTATGTCCGTCTCCTGGTTCCCAACTATCTCTGTTCCAAAAATTCATCAAAATCGGTTTAGCCATTAAAGCGTGAAGAGGTAACAAACAAACAAACAAATAAACAAACAAACTCACTTTCGCTTTTATAATATTAGTAAGGATAGTAAGGATTATAAAAGCTTGTGTGGATGTATGTATGTATGTTTGTTGCTCTTTCACGCAAAAACGACTGAATGGATTTAGATGAAACTTCACAATAATGTAGCTTATATATCAGAATAACACAGGCTACAATTCATAAAGATATAATTGTATATTATTTTACCACGCGAGCGAAACCGCGGAGCCCAGCTAGTGAATTAATTAATTTATATATATATTTGAACTAAAATGTTATTGAATGTTGAATTCTAGTGTTTACAAAGTTAAATAAGTTTAACTTCTATCAGTATACATAACATTTCAATACGATATAAAAGTTGGTTATGAAATGAATGAATAAAATATTATGATTTTGTCGATTTTGATTGTGCCTAATTAAAAACTTCAAAAATTACATTAAAACGAAAATATTTGCAAGCATTTCTCACAACAAGTTTTGTAGAAGTCATTTATACAACATAGACAACAGAATTGCGCAAAATAAGTTAAATAAGACAAGTTGTATGAAAGCAGACCTAGCTTTGAAACTAGGTCGAGATTCGCAGGCAAACGTTACTGGTCTAAACTTGTGATGTGTTGGTATAACTTGCAATATTTAGTTTTAAGGGGAAAATATAGAAGTCCGTGATTAGACCTGTTGTACAGTATGGGTCAGTCTGCTGGGCTGTAAAAAAGGTGGATGAAAAACGATTCTATGTAGCGGAGATGAAAATTTTGAGATGGATGTGTGGAGTGACAAGAATGGATATAGTACCTAAGGAATGGTTACAGAAAAAATTAAAGGGAGTCGTTTGTCTTGATATAGATGTGTAATGAGGAGGGATGAAGGACATGTGACTAAAAGAGTAATGGATCTGAATGTTGATGAACGAAGAGCGAGAGGAAGGCCAAAGAAAAGATGGATGGATTGTGTAAGGAATGATATGAAGGAGTAAATGATGCCGTGACGTCTGATAGGGGAGAATGGCACAAGAAAACGTGTTGCGCCGACCACAAATAGAATGGGCCAAGGGCAGGAAAATGATGATTTAAAAGTAGTAAAGAACCAGGTCAGCGAATGGACATAACAAACTCCCGACTCCAGGTTTTAGATAAAGACAGTCGAATAATTGGTGGTTAGCAAACAGACAGACGTTACGTATAAAATATACCAAATAGCGAAGCATAATAAACTAGAATTCCCAGCTCTCGTTTTTGGAATAATTGAATATTAATAAGAGCAAATTAATTTAATTCATTCATATTACCAATCGATTTCACGTTTCGAAAATTGTATCAGATGAGAGTGTTTGCGAGAAGGTCGATGCAGTTTCGTATAATTATGTTAAGTTATTTCTACGAATGATGACGTCAGAGATTAAATTTGTTCATGTTATATTGCATACATTATTGACAAACTGTGAAAGTATCAATTCTCTATCTATATATTTAAAACTGAATTGCTGTTCGTTTGTCTCTCTAAAACTCGAGAGTGGCTGGAGCGATTTGGTAAATTCAATGTTGAAATATTGGTGGAAGTTGAGGGAAGATTTAAACGGTTAGAAAATACATAGGGAGGGTAGGTGGTATCCAAAATTAAAATAAGTAACAGTAAAAATACACAGATAAAATAACAAGCCGCCAAAAAATTGGTCCGTATTGCTGTTAGCGGGAAAAGTGTCCAGAAAGACAACATGGCTATGTTGCCATTCTGATTCTTTGGCTAAGGAACTATTTTCACTTCTTAAGCTCATTCCCCAAAAAAGACATTATGGTCTATTGCAACATATTTTCTTAATTGTAAACCCAGCCATAAATTCGTAATACGCCTTGGTAAGACTGCTTGTCAGACTTTCAGGTCACTGACTGTCCTTGACAACTGCCAAAGATGACCAACTACAAATGACCAACAGCTAAACGTGCTTTCAGAGGCACAGAGCAACCTCGGTATGGAATTAATGGTCAACCATCTACACTAGGTTTCCAGGGTCAAAGTAATTACATTCTATTTAGTCCGTCTTTTAGATTATTCAAAAATAAGGGACAAGTAAAGTTACGTTACGTGACGTCACGCGTTGCTGCATTTTTTTGTAACGAGTGACGTCACACGTAACTTTAATGGCTTATATCTTTGTAATTTTTGGTCTAATTTACAAATGAAAAAATACGTGTCCCTTATTTTTGAATAATCTAAAAGATGGACTAATATTTTTGTTTGTAAACTAACCTATTATTGATCCACAAGCCCCTCTCAAAAATACAATCATAATTACTTTTTACAACAACCACAAAATATGATTGTCTCCGTCTGACATCACAGAATCCTTCATTACAGTAATCATAGTAATCATAAAATCAAACATAACATTTCACCAAAAAGTGAATTAACATTTATTAATATTGATAGAGTCATATAATATAAAGTAGTTAGCCAATCTGCATGTATTATATTATGAAATTGTTCGTGAACGTTTTAACAGATACATTTAATTTGAATTTGTAGACGCAATCGATGAGATTGGAGACCAGCGAAATCTTTACTTTCTACTTATTTTATTGACGTAAAAGTTAAATCAATTGGTCGTTGTTTAATTGTTATTTTAATCCTGTGTGTAGAAAATACTGAGTCGTTGGTCTGATGGTCGCAAGCGCGACTGCTCAGCCTGACTCCCAGGGTTTGATTGCCGGGCCAGGCAAAGTGCTATTGAAGTTGTCCATCAGGAATTTCGCAGCAGCCACAGTCTCATTTCACGTAGTCTGAAGTCCAAAACCTGGGTCAGTAAGTCTGACACCCCCCGCTTCACCTAGAGCGGGGGAAGTTGTATGACAATTTCCCATTAGTAAAACAAAAGAGGAGATCCAGATACTAAAAAAATGTAATAAACTACATTACAATGAATGGTGTATTTAAACTTCTAAAGATTATATTTACATGTATACCATTAATAAAATAATCTCAGGACGAAAAGAGAGTGATAAGATCAAATTATAAATAACACTTGAAACGGGATATATACCATGTTTGTTATTTATATCGAGTTTCCGATATTTCGGCGATGTTGCAAAAACACCACGATCACAGATGAACTGAAAATCAATATTGTGAAATATCCCGTTTCAAGTGTTAATATTAGTAACCATGTCAGTTTAAAGACTTTTAAGATCAAATTAGTCCCCTGATCAAATTAAAATTAATAGGCGTTCAATTAAGGTAAAAATTGTTATTTATAACTCTATTTTCTAAAATGGTAAACCTGACATCATGATTAGAAATACAGTCGACATCAGAAGTCAATAAATATTTAGGCAGTTGTGAGTGGTTTGTTATATAAGTTATCGGTGATCAAGAATTTATTGCAAATAAGGAAAGTAAATAATACAAAAAAAAACAGGGTCAAAAAGACTATCACAGCTAAAATATCAATTTAAAAAAAATGCCATTTCAAAACAAAAAAAATTAACCTAGAAGTCGTGTCATAAAAAAAAAATCCCTGGGAAGTCGAAATTTTTCCAAAAAAATATGCACGTTTCCACAACGTAATTTTAGTCTCGACACTAGCTCGTTATGGTGTTGTCTGTACATGCGAAGATTACTTTATTACAAGTACCTAACCGAAGTAGAGCAATTACACACGTCGTATTTTTACGAGCAATAAATAAAGGGAAAACTTGCAATTTAATTTGGAGCACTCTTTGAGATATAATTACATTCTTGATGTTATGAATTTCACTTCTATTTTGTGTGTTACAAGTTCATGTTTTTGTAAATTAAATGTAATCTTAAAAAATTATTCAATTAAATTACGGAATTTTATTATTTATTTTATTAAATTATATACACGTAAATTGCAATATTAAAGATAATGTTTGTTCTATGCGGGCATCAGCCAGCAGAGGGTGCAAAACCTGCCGGGGTTGCGGGTTGTTCGAAAGAGATACCGCGGCCCCGGAACGTAAAGGGCAATAGATAGAAGGAACATGGGTGGGTGAACAGACTTGTGCTGACTAAAGTCAGCACAAGTCTGACATGCCCCCCCGCTCTGCCCAGAGCGGGGGGGCATGTCAGACGTCATTGGATGATTTCCAACCCGAAAAAAAAAAAAGAAGGGCGTGCAGTAAAGAGGTCAAACTCTGCGCCAACCCAGCTATCACCGGTCCGTATAATGATTTTGTTTTTATTAGTGTATCAAATGGACAAAAAACTCTCAGACTCTTCTACATAAGACAAACGGGTTAATTAATATTATGTCGAATCAATCTTTCACAAACAATTACTAGCCCCAATCGTTTCAATCAAACACCAATTATAATAACACGAAAAAATCACACTCTATTAAAAAACGATCAATCTCAGACCTACCTACTTCCTTTAAATATATTATGTAACATAACATCATAGGCTGTTATCTTCGTCCAAAACCACAAATTTCACAAAATTGTTAAAGTCCCATTTAATAAGAGTTGAGCTTCTTGTCGCAAACCGGACCCAAAACCAGATTTCATACTGCTATTGAGAAATTCTTGTCAGCAAAACCCAACAAATCTGCCCAACTTGGATACTAAACCCAAGCTGTTAGGCCCCTTTTTTGTAATCACCAAATAACTTCCCCCGCTCTGAGCGGAGCGAGGGGGAGTGTCAGACTTTTACTGACTAAAACCCACCCATGTTCCTTTTATTGCCCTTTACGTTCCGGGGCCGCGGTATCTCTTTCGAACAACCCGCAACCCCGGCAGGTGGAGGCTCTAGCAAGCCCCTCTGAGCTGTTAGGCCCCTCAGTAGCAATATTAACCACAAACTAAGAAGACAGTATTCATCTAAATAAATGTTATATAAAATAAAAGATGGCAGCTCCGAGGCAGGGCACCCACGCGTGTATAATCATCTACCAATTAGCTCGAGCTAAGTGGTTAGTCAAGTAAATATTAAAGAGAGATCGTTTAGAACAACTTCTGATTAATTTAGACTAGTTTCTTGAAGTGTTATAGAAAATAGCTGTAGCGAATTCGATAAGTGTGCACATGGTTTATGTATTTTTGATTTGGTTTTAAGGCAGTATAGTTAGTTATGTCAGGGGGAATTTTAAGGCGATATATTTGATGACTTACTGCTCGTAATCGATGTAAATAACCTATCACAGACAGTCGAAAAAAAGCTGCTCTAAACCTACTTTTGATCGATAAATATACATAGTTGGTTAGTTTATTATAATTGAGACAAGTTTAATTGTCGGTGGCGTCTGAACTACGCGCCAGCGTTTTGCAACTTCAGTGGTAAATAGCGTTCAAAAGTCTAACGAGAAAGTTTACTCTGTGTCTTTTATTTATCTAATTTATCTATGCACAAGTAAATACTTTAAAAAGGCGGGTTGTTCATAAGAGACCCGGAACTTAAAAGGCAATAGAATGAACATGGGTGGGTTTTAGTCAGTACAAGGCTAACACTCCCCGGCTCCAGAGCGGGGGAAATTATTTGATAATTTCTCTTCCGCCAAAAAAGGGGAGTCTTAATCCCTAAAATGTGTCACTACTTTTTTTTTCAATAGACTACTTAGACAGCGTTTTTAAAATGCAATCATTATTAATTAACTCCATCTAATTTGCTTATCATTCTGTCAGTATCTGTCAAAATAGATTTGTAATTTTATAATTATTCGAGCTGGCTAGTCATTCAGTAATTTGATTTGCATTATAATGATTTATTTCTAAAATTGCAATCAAAACTATTAGAAATAGAGCCGAATTTCCCTTTTCTGGGTTCTGTATCTCGAAAGGAAAAAACGGTACCCTTATAACATTACTTTGTTGTCCGTCTGTCAAGACACATTATCTCGGGAACGTGTACAGATATCGACTTTAAATTAAAACCATATACTCTAGTTTGTGGTCCTCTAGAACTGTGAAATCAACACAAAAGTTTCTACGGAACCCTCGTGAGGGTTCCGTACAAATTTGTGACTTAAACGGCCATATCTTTTGATTGCGTAGACTTACAGGGTATCAACCCTGTAAGTCAGTCACACAGTCCCAAAGGACCACAAACTAGAGTATATGGTTTTAAGCCTCGGTGCGCGATTATGACTTTGGTTTTTAATAAGTCCATTTTATTTTGTTTTATTTTACTGCCGAATCTACAAGGTCATACAAATATATCTGTAAGTCATACAAATATTTGTTCGTATTGTTTCGGCACTAGCTGTTTGTGTATGTGAGTTTGAATGTTTGTAAACGCACCATACAGAAGAAATTCCTAGTGCGTGGTAACGTATTATAAAAATGTTTCAGACAGTCGGTAGTAGAGTAGAGTAGTCAAAGACATGTATCATTTCTTTGACTACCCTTCTCTTATAGACGTCCTTTCGTCTCGTCATCTTATTAAAGTTAAGAAATCTCTCTCGTTTCTTTAACAAAGGGTCTTCCCATATACATTTCCAATAGGCATTGTATTCTAGTACCAAATATGGTATTTTAATGATTAAATTTAATGCTATATTGATTCCGTTAATGAAATTGAAGGTCATGGGCATAGAGAATTAAAGAGTAAGTGTCATACTTTTTAATAAAGAGAAAATCTTGAGTGACGTCAGAACCAGCCAATTATTGAACTTTGTGATATGCTGACAATTTTACAAAAGAATTATAATCAAGGGCGACTCAATCTACACTATAATTTATAATAAAAAGGTAAAGCATGTATGTAAGTTTGTTTGTAGGAATTAATCTCTTGAACTGCTGAACCGATTTTGTTTTTTTTTTCAATACTGGAAAACCACATTATCCATGAGTGTCATAGTAAGTCTTTCTAACAAAGATATAAGTTTTTCTTATTTGTTTACTAACCCATCATATGAATGTCACTAGTTGAAATTAAAGTTTATTTTATTTTATTTATAGGTATTTTCAGGACGTTACCGTGAAATACCGAACTAAAACGCGGGCAAAATCTAGTCGATTATAAGAGCATCCATACAGGTAACTTGGTATGCAGACAGTCACACGTAATAAAAAGACGGTAGGCAGAAACGAATCTGATCTACATTTGGTTTAAGATAAAATGAGATCAGCGGAATCCAGATGGATGCCGCTTAAATAGACAAATGACAAAATATACATGAAATGGTTTACATTCGGTCAAGAATGAAGTAACTTGAGGTCATACTTTGTTCAGTTTTATGGTGCCTATAACAGTACTACAAGAGACAGTAATACAAGATTATATTGTCTTAAGAACATTCTTGAATCATTATCAACAAACTAGCTGTTCCCCACGGTTTCACCCGCGCTGCTCAGCACCTGTTGGTCGTAGCGTGATGTTATATAGCGTATAGCCTTCCTCAAGAAATGGACTATCCAACACTAAAAGAATTTTCCAATTCCAACCAGTAGTCCCTGAGATTAGCGCATTCAAACAAACAAACAAACAAACTCTTCAGCTTTATAATATTAGTAAGTATAGATACCCAGTAAAGCAAAGCTACTAGTGATCTGAAACATCTATACTGTCCACATTATTTCCGTGACCCTTACTCATGGTCACAAATCCTCAGTTTTGGATGCAGCTGATCGTAACAAAAAATAATCACGTTTAAATTGTGTCTACGTCCCTAATCCATATGACATGGAACAATGTCCCTAATCTCCGTGCCATAGAGCAATCTACGTCCCGGAGATTCCATAAACGTCATTTTCCTTTATTGAAATGACAGTTACCCATAGTCAAACTTTAATTACGACTCTAATTAGTATGGAACGACATGCCATCAACTCTGCGCTGACCACAAGAGACCAAACTCTCTAGCTACCACTTTCATTCTCTTCATGCACAATGAATTAAAGCAAACGTTACTATAATAAATATTTATCATCAGCAACTACCTACAAATTGACACCTACATCCAACCAACATTACAATCCACCTTACAGTTCAAGATATAAGGTAGAAAGTCGTCTGTAATGTTGTGATTATTTAGGTACCCAAGTAAATCACGGAGACTTTGGCTTCGCAACTTTTACTTCAAACTTTCGAGATATTGCAATGTGTTAGAAAATTGTTGAACAAAAGAGTAGTTAATAAACTACCAATTCCGTTTTAAATGCACATAGTAAAGTTATTACCGGTTTTTGGTATTTCGAAGAAGAATTACTATTTGCTTAGTTAATACAGTAGTGTTTATTGTGTGTCATTGTACTTCTGGGTAAACAATTAAATATATGATTATGTTATTGTTTCTTTTTACGTTATTGTTTCTGTGGCGAGATATTTTCTTCGTCAATATAATGTCTGCCGGAAGCCATCTGGAAGGCTGGACCTCAAGAATCAGTCAAATCGCGATAATTAAACCAAGACATGATTGGATTGAAGATTCACTTATTCTTATAATAAAAATCATAAAAGTTTCTTACCGATGCTTAAGAATTCAATGTCATTCCTTTCTTTCATACAGTTTAAATGACTTAGTAGCAAGAAAACAATAAACTAAAATAATTTTATAAAAAATAAAATAAATAAAAGAGCCAGTAATGACACTTACCATATTAAATTCCATAAGAAACACCTCGATAAATCCAATATGATTATAACAAATACAAAAACTTTTAACAAAAAATAATTAGAGTACACTACACATCACAGATTATACAAGTTCAATTTACGCGCGCAAGAACCATAGACTATTTTTTTTTTCGAAGCGTGAAAGCGCGGCTGCGTGCGACGTTCGTGCCGGCCAGTGGTCAACTGCCTTCGAGTTCGTTTCGACATATGCACATCCACGATTCTCATCTCAAAACAAGTGAAATTCGCTGTTTATTAAATCTTGTTTCAACTTTTTTTTTCAGATGTGAAGCGTTTGTTTTCTCAAGGATTTTGTGAAGAAGTAAGGAGTATGTGCATTTTTGGTTTCGTAATTAATATGGCCGTGTGTTGTTGGAAAATAGATAGACAAAAACGCTTTTTCAATTTTCCTAAGGCTTTTTTACGGGACTCGAACTTTTCCAAATCAAACAGTTCTTTAATAACTGCGCTTAATTGTAACCAACTAACAAACTAAACAAGTGCCATACCAAAAACTTTCTCTCGACTATTTTGTCAATATTATTCATAATTACGGCCACAAAAAAACTTTCTTTGATGTGATGTCTACTGACGTAATATGACGTCAGGCATAGAGAGAAAACTTCTATTAACTTATGACATTAAAGCGAGCAACCCTGATGGCAACTCAATATGTAGGGGAGAGTGAGTATGAAAGAGCATGTCTCAGAAGGAGCCAGATTTTGAAAGAACCGATGCGGTTTTCGTCGAATATAATGGTATTCTGTTTTTTTTAATAAGCAAAAGAATACTATCTTAGCACGTCTTTCAACGACTTGATATTTTTTTAGTGCGGTTTTACCATTTTATGTAAAAATGTTTTTCATACAATTTTGTAGCTTTATTTCCTTTGTCATTATTTTCTGTTCATATCATCTAGACGACCGCAGCCATAATCAAAATTAAAACGTATATGCAGATAACAGGTATGTTAATTACAAAATATAATAGAAGCATGAAAGACATTGGCCAATATTTAGATTATTACTAGCTGTGCCCAACGGTTTCACCCGCTACTCAGCTCCTTTTCTATAGAAGGGGATGAAAAATAGATGTTGGCCGATTCTCAGACCTACCCAATATGCACACAAAATTTCGTTGTAATCGGTCCAGCCGTTTTGGAGGAGTATGGGAACGAACATTGTGACACGAGAATTTTATATATTAGAAGATTTAACCAATACATGTCACATAATTCTTCTACCATTTTTCTGTTCTCTTTTTAAACAACTTGAGAATTCGAACGTCGAGTTGCAAACCAGCCTGTACGGTTTAAGGTTTTGCTAATGTTATAAAAACCTCTACGGATAAAACGTATTTTCATTGTGTGTTTGTGTTTTTAAACGAGCGATGTTATGGTAGTACACAGTCTGAAACAGTTTTTCATGTACCAACTGGCCTATTCTGTGTTCATAATCGCACTCCGGCACTCCATAATTAATCGCAATGACAGTATAGTTATCGATAGGCTTGTAATGTAAACGAGAAAGCCAAGTCCATACTCTCCTGAGACCAAGAAAGTGCCTGCGAGTGGCCTTTACATTGAGCATACAAAATACAGCCATACTTATATTATATTTATATGCAAAAGTAAGTAAGTATGTCTGTTTGTTACCTTTAAATCCTTCTTCAAAACAACCAAATCTCAAATGCTAGGAGAGTTGGAACTGTGTTAGATTAAGAAGTTGGCGTTGGTGATGACCAGAGTGGGAGAAAGCATTCTGAGGGTATTCGCCGAAAGGCTAGATGACCCTACCATGAGTGGGTTTATCTTGGCCTTGATGAATCTATCTGGAGCTGAGTATGGTCACACTGTTTCTTTTTCTTCAAGTACATATTAACATAGCTTTAAATATTTTGTTTACTATAAAAATGCTTGCTTTGCTTTAAATGATAATATTATCAGTTATCACCCAATGTGGGCCAATGTAGTTTTAAATTAAAGTTTTTTTTTATTACAGGATACCGTTTGTTGTTTTACCGTTAAGTAGCCATTCAATTCTATGCAAAATATTTAGTTTTCATTCCGCGACAAATATCTAGGCTCAAAAACAGGTGGCAGCAACGCTGAATATCCTTATATGCACATGCAAGAAAAGCAATAATAATTGGCACTAGGAATTTCTTGATAAAAATCTGACATATATATGGTTACTAAGCTCACCATACTATAATTATAAGACCCTATGTAGCATGTTTTTATACAAATAAATTATTCTAATTCTTGTATGGCATGCCAATTATTTTACAAAATGGCGGCCTACCGAGTACCCAATCGAACCGTTTTTCGCAGCTCTCGAGTCAGCCGCCATTTTGTCTTTATGTCATCTCATTCTTCAGACAATGCATAATAAAGGATTATTTAAAAATAATATAAAAAATGAAATTATAATTAATAATAATGAAAAAATTATTTTTAAGATTTATGTTAAAAAATATAGTATACTTTAAAACTAGAGCTACATAGTAGTTCAAGTGTTATAATTTCTAACATCCACGCGGGCGAAGCCGCATGCAAGTGATAGTATGGTAGAGGTATCTGTATTACTTCGTATGGTTATGTTATGGTGGTGTGGGAAAACGGTGCGGGTTACGGTACGTTCACACAGCAGTCCGTTTTACGGGCCCGTTTTATCGTACACGTTTTTATTCGGCAATGGTGGATGGAGTTGTATGACGAAGTTCACATACATAACAAAACTGCTACCCTACTATAACCTCTTAAAGCAATTCTTATTCCACTGAGGGAAAGAGACAGAGCTATACAGAGTGTCTAGCACCATCTCTTTCACTCAGTGGAATAAGAATTGCTATAAGATGTCATAGTAGCCCTTCTGTAGGCCTACTATGACATCTTAAAGCAGAACTGCTAGAGCTAGCTACGGTGCTAGACACCCTGTATAGCTCTGTCCCTTTCCCTCAGCGGAATAAGTTCTGCTTTAACACGTCATGGTAGGATAGCTTATCCGTTTTATCGGATTGAAGAACATTACATCCAATAGCCACGGATCCGTTAAAATGATCCTGTAAAGCGGACTGCTGTATGAAAGTACCCTTTTTTAGGGATGGGAAATCATCAAATAACTTCCCCCTCTGTAGTATTTGCTGACGGGCCTGTTGGTCTAGTAGTTAGTGGCCCGGACTGCTGAGCCGGAGGTTGTGGGTTCGATTCCCACCCAGAACAAACTTTGTGTGATGAGCATGATTGTTTGTTCTGTGTCTGGGTGTGATTTATCTATAATATGTATGTATTTATAAATTATATAAGTATGTATATCAGTTGTCTGGTTACCATAACACAAGCTCTGCTTAGCTTGGGAGTGTCCGTGTGTGAGTTGTCCCAAGATATTTATTTATTTATTTAGTGTCTAGCAGGGCTGATAACTTTATATAACTTATCACAGGATAAGTTATATAAAGTGCCTGGGTCCGCTTCACCTTGCCACTTTCCCGCCATCCGTGATGACTGACAGTTGACATATGTGACAGCTACCCGACCACTTGTGTGTGTGAGACAGTGTTTACATATCTATTAAATATATACACTACACCCCCTTTGCGGAGCGGATCGGGGGAAGTGTCAGACTTTTACTGGCTAAAACCTACCCATTTGAACAACCCGCAACCCCGATAGGCGGTGACCCTGGCAGGTACCTCTGCTGACATCTCTTTGAGGCACCCGAGGAAGACTAACGCGGAGTTAGCATGGCGTGTGAACGTACCCTTACTTGTGGTCACGGGCGTACTGTAATCAGTTAAGTTACAAGTTGGAACGCGATATGACGAGCATAGTGATGGGGAAATAGATTTGAAAATAATAGAAAAGGAAGAGTGAATGATGGAGAGGGAGGTGAAGGCCAAAGATAAGTTCGATGGATTGTGGAAGGAATGAAAAGTACCATCATAACGTTATCAACTAAGGATGGAGCACCACAAACGAAGCAAAGTTTGTATTACAACCACGGAAGACACCCCGGACGTCGGGAGACACCGCGAGACGACTCCCGGCTACCGTAGATGTGGGCCTGCGCACGGTGAGCAATGGCCCACCGTCCGTCCGTCTATTGACGACAGGCGCTGTCGACGACAAAGAGATGTCAGCAAAGCAGAGGGGCTTGCCAGAGCCTCCACCTGCCGGGGTTGCGGGTTGTTCGAATAAGATACCGCAGGAACGTAAATTGCAATAGAAGGAACATGGATGGGTTTTAGTCAGTAAAAGTCTGACACCCCCCGCTCTGAGTGGAGCGGGGGTGTCAGATTTTTACTGACTAAGAAGGAAGTTATTTGATGATATCCCAACACAAAAAAAGCTTGTATTACAAACTAAAAAAGTAACATTCAATTTATGATGAGTGTCTATACTCTTGCGCCATCCCCTCTTCCTCCCTCTTCGTGCTGCGCTGGCGCTGCTGCTGCGGCTGCAGAGAATCTCAAGCGGTAAATATAATGCAGCGTAAATATAGTAACCTTCTTGCTTACTATACGTTTAGAGTTGAAACTCTAGGACCGTGTGTCATAATGACACACGGTCCTAGAGTTCACAGTATTTTTAAAGATATTTCAACACGTTCCTGTGACTTAAATGCTAGCTTTTCTCTTCTAATCTTGGCCAAAGGCTAAAAAAAACCTATGAAAGAATGATATACAGAATACAGGGTAACCGTTTTATTCTCATGTTCCCTTCCACCTTGAATGGTAACTGAAACATCCGACACTACGTTATCCCGTTGGCGAATATTCTTGTAAATAGAATACGAGCAAGCCGGCCTGCTTTCTACCGTCCGTCCCTCCGGCTGTAGCTAACTCTTATCTGACTGGTCATCAAGACATACGTTTTCTGACAGTCACCGTCGCTATGAAGGCGGTGGCTGTCATCTAGACGAGTATGGTTCGTAAACAATTAAGTTTTATTATAGTACTTGCTTTTGGCCGCGGCTTCGCTCGCGTTAAATTCGGGGTAACACAGTTCTTTTGTCCTGATTTGCAGGTACCTGCTATCTGTAGTTTTTTTCCCTTGCGCCTTATTTATTGTAATAGCAATGCTAAGTTTTCCCTTTTCTTCCCTACTTATTTATATCTTATTTATTTTATAATAAGATACAACCATTCAGGAAACAGGAAATCAGGAAATGACTCCTTCCGCTGCGAGCGGAGTGTGACGGTCAGACTTGTACCGACTAAAAGCTATACATCTTCCTTTGTTTGCCTTTTGTGTTCCAGGCCCGCGGTATCTCTTTCGAACAACCCGCAGCTCCGGAAGATACAGCCTGACAAGGACTGCAAATTCCAAAAAAAATTGAGAGCTGTCAAGGGACACCCAGATGGAACGAAGTTATAATTTACTATGTACAAAAAACCTGTATACATTCAACAAAAATAATCTTCGCGACACCACACTGTACAATGCGAAATAGAAAGATGAAACGAAAATAACTGGCTTGCTTTCTATGAGAGTTAGAGAGAGAGAGAGAGACAAACAGAGAAACACGCGTACGCCGCACGGCTACCAGCTATAGCAAAAAGTGTCGTTACAACTTTTGGTTTTGTTTTTTTCGTCTAGCCCATCGCAAAGCGCGTTAAGGGACTTCGTTCCAAAAAATACATATTTAGGGGGTTACCCCGACGCAGTAACCTAAACGCCCATGTAATAGTAGGCGAGCTATTATATGATACTAGCTGTTCCCCACGGTTTCACCCGCGCTGCTCAGCACCTGTTGGTCATAGCGTGATGTTATATAGCCTATAGCCTTCCTCAAGAAATGAACTATCCAACACTAAAAGAATTTTCCAATTCCAACCAGTAGTTCCTGAGATTAGCGCGTTCAAACAAACAAACAAACTTTTCAGCTTTATAATATTGTAGTATAGTATATATAGTATATAGTATAGATGATACAGTCTCGTGAGCGGATTCCTTGAACGTATTTTTCGTATAACACAACATGGCCGTTCATAAGGTTGTTGCTCAGCCACACATCCGCAGCAGCAGACGTAAGATGACGTCGCGGAGTGGCGATGGCGGTCAGAAAGCGAGCCGCTATCACCACAACTATCCGTTGCGATACCCGCGCACCGTGTCAAGAACATGCGCTAGAGCATATAGCTGCAGATAGGACATATTACTTTAGCGCATACATTCGCGGTCTTTCTTGCAGCCCGTAAATGTTTTGTAAATCCTTACTAATATTATAAAAGCGAAAGTGAGTTTGTTTGTTTGTTACCTCTTCACGCTTTAATGGCTAAACCGATTGTGATGAATTTTGATACATAGATAGTTGGGAACCAGGAGACGGACATAGGCTATTTTTATTTTAAAAAAGTGGGATGTGAGGGCGAAAGAGGGAAGAAAAGGGAAAGCTTAGCGTTGCTATTACAAATCAATAAGGCGCAAGGGGAACTGTGTTACCCCAAATTTAACGCGGGCGAAAGCTAGTAAGTTATAATTATCAAAATCAACGCATTAAGTAAGCGCGCCATTTAACCTCTCTGCTCGGCGACATTTTGAAATGTGTCATATTGGCTGATGTTCTCAAAGCTCTCATATCCATCAATGCCGCTGGCAATCTCTCGCGTCCGGCCCTGGTTCAGTCCTTCTGCGAGGGTGAGAACCTCAACCCAGCGGCCGCGGTAGACACCCCGGGCGTCGGGCGCCGCGAGACGGCTCCCGGCCACCTTAGATGCGGGCCTGTGGACGGTGAGCAATGGGTATCTCACCGTCCGTCCGTCTATTGACGACAGGCCGTGTCGACGGCGCGTTAATGTTCTACACTAGTGTTGATTGTCGATTGTTAGTGAATAGCTGTGCTGGTCTACTGGTCTAGCAAAATACATTTTTTTACCGAGTTCAAAAAAAGGAGGAGGTTAAATAAAAAAAAAATGTAAAAACCGACACCAAAAAAAAATGTGGAAAATAACTTTACTTCCGGAAGTCGGTGGCAAAAAAGTCAACGAATCCAACAAAAGTCACCGACAGTTATTCTCCACTTTTTAGTATTTTTTGGAAGTCGGTTTTATTTTTACAAAAAAGTTTTTTATTTAACTGTTACTTAAACGTCACTGTGAGACAAGTAGGCAGAAAACTGCAACCGACTCCAGCTACGAGTACCGCATCTGTTTCTTAGCGATCTATGCGCACAAACACGCGCCAAGTACAGTTATTAATTACATATACCACCTATTTGCTTGCTAGTCGGTAAACATGAACGATTAACTATCATAGCTGAGACAGATAACTTGCAGTACAATCTTTAATTATTATCATGATTAATTCAATGCGTTTCTTGTATAGATTGATCTGGATATGAAAATGATTGATTGTATTGCATCAGTTGAATGATTCGTGCAGTTTATTTGATTAAGATTGTGTGTTGTGTGTGGTCCAGAAGTTTGAGAAAAGAGTCTGTCGTTGTCAAAGCGTTTAGTAACTAGTAAGCGTAGTAGTATATATGTATGTATGAAGTATGTTATTCCGACATTAACCATTTTCACAGGGTTCGCAACGATAGTTACTTTTGATAATTTATTGCTTAAAAATTTCATACTTTCTTATAAATCAGTTGAATCATCAAATATCCTTTCCTTACTAATATTATAAAAGCGGAAGTGAGTTTGTTTGTTTGTTACCTCTTCGCGCGTATCTACGCTGTAATGGCTAAACCGATTTTGATGATTTTGGCACAGAGATAGTTGGGAACTAGGAGACGGACATAGGCTATTTTTTTTTAAAGAGTAGGATATGAGGGAGAAAGAGGGAAGAAACGGGAAAACTTAGCGTTGCTATTACAAATCAATAAGGCGCAAGGGGAACTTTGTTACCCCGAATTTACGCGAGCGAAGCCGCGGGCAAAAGCTATCTATAAAAGAGAAAATTACTGACTAACTCATCATGAAATCTCAGAAACTTTGTAGTTTCTAGGATCTTTGTAGGATCCTTTGCCTCCTTTTCCTCCTTATTTGGTGATTTTCCATAGTAAAAAAGCCATGTAGAAAATTTTAATATCTCGAACAATAATAACGCTAGCTAGACTGCTTAGAGAAGGTACCGTTATCCTCTCTAGATTGTGAGATAAACTGACTTGATACTTATAAGATTCATTTGTAGAATCCAGCCTTCTTGGACAACATGTGATAAAATCTAACCACAGACTATTATCATTCAACTGGTTGGAGACGTACAAGGTAAAAATGAAAACACAGTAGACAGGAATATCCTTACTAATATTATTTAGCGAAAGTGACTTTGTTTGTTTGTTACGTCTTTAAGCCTAAATGGCCAAACCGATTTTGAGGAATTGGTACAAAGATAGTTGGGACCCTGGAGACGGACATAGGCTATTTTTTTGTGATATAAGGTGAAGAAAAGGATAGAAAGATTTTTTTTTTCGATCATCACACAGCTTAAAGTTAACGTTAGCCCAAAGTAACTATGCCACGCGGACGAAGTTGAGGGCGGAAGCTAGTATTTCATAATCTTGTCTTAGCGTGTCAATGGCAATCTAGATTGACACTTTCAGTAGAGTCTAAATATTTTGAATTGTCACTTAGCACATATAACGTATCTTGTACTTTTTTTTGTTTTAAAAAAAGAAAACGTTGCCCCACACTAGGAATTTCTCCTGTATCGTGGGTTCGTTTACAAACATTTAAACTCACATACGCCAAAAGCCATACCCGAAATAACTATCTGTAGGTCAAACAAATATTTGTTCCGTGTGGGAATCGAACCCGTGACACGCAGCGCAGCAGTCGATCGCTCAGCCACTGCGCCAACCGTGTCGTCAAATTAGGTTGGTACTACCTACCATGATTTTGCTAAACCAAAATTAGAACAAAATTAGACCCCCACATCAACTGTCACCAGAGGGGCGTGCGATGGTTTTTGTTTACGGTTCGAAAATCAGCAAATAACTTACCCCGCTCCGGAGCGCGGGGGAGTGTCAGACTTTAAATGACCCATGTTCCTTATTATATGCTCTTTATGTTCCGAGGCTACGGTATCCCATATTCATATCATTATTGCATATCATAATGTGTGAAGATCTTAAAATGGGCTTAAAGCTAAGGTACAATTACGGACCCTGTAGGGCACAGCATAGAGTATAAAATCTCTTTCGAACAACCCGTAACACTAACAGGCGATGGCCCTGGCAGGCCCCTCTGCATAACACCGATTCTTATTTAGTAATTTTAATTTATAGTCCAATCAGCAGAATGTTTGAAAAACAGCATTTCAATCATAACAACCCGGAGTAGGGCATCTCAACTATCTACTGTAATCAATCCGTCACTATAACCACAGACCTTCGTTAAAGCTCACGCTAATTGGCAATTAACACTCGAATGTGCCAAAAGCCAAGTATTTAGGTAAAACAAGCGATGGAAAGTGGGCTGAACACTGAGTATGTAATGTTTATGATGTAAATGCTTAAGTTCTTGCTCTATTACGGCAACGCAAAGGTTATGTAAAGTTATGGAAGTCCATGTGCTTACTGTATTTACTTTTTACTTGATTGCGTCGGCAAAAAGAGTTTGTAATGTTATGATGTTGCTGAATTTTGTAGGGTATGTTGCTGATACATAATGTTTATGCCTGACTGGCTGGTGCCCGCGGCTTTGCCCGCGTGATGATCGAAAAAATGTATTCTATGTGTTATTCCAGACTTTAATCTACATGTGAGCCACATCAAGATTCGTTCAGTCGTTTTGACGTGAAAGAGTAACAAACTTCAATACATCTATCCACCAATCTTCACAAACATTCGCATTTATAATATAACTAGCTTTTGCCCGCGGCTTCGCTTGCGTTAAATTCGGAGTAAAAAAGTTCCCCTTGCGCCTTATTGATTTGTAATAGCAACGCTAAGTTTTCCCTTTTCTTCCCTCTTTCTCCCTCACATCCCACTTTTTTCAAAAAAATATTAGCCTATGTCCGTCTCCCGGTTCCCACCTATCTTTGTTCCAAAATTCATCAAAATCGGTTTAGTCATTAAAGCATGAAGAGGTAACAAACAAACAAACAAACAAACTCACTTTCGCTTTTATAATATTAGTAAGGAAGTAAGGATAAGGATAAGGATATAAGTAGTAGAATTATAATATTAGTAGGATTGTACAAAATAAAGCTTCTTTAAAAATCCATGATGGACATTTTCGAATAATATTTTTGATAGAAAACAAACATTAAATATATTTTTGAGCTGAAGACAACGGTTCGGACGGACGGTTTCTATGAAAAATATAACTGAATCTAAAGAGCCTGTTGAGCTATTCTATAATACAGCGTCGAGCGTAGCGCTGCCGCAGCCTCAAGTTTCATAAAGAGTCGTAAGAAGTCGTCGCTGTAGAAATTCTAAAAGAATAACACTATAACTGGTGTGTTTCACTCGTCGACGTTTATTGCCTCAGAGATCTCCTCATTCCGGATTTCAGGACGATTCCTTTCCACTATCTGACTGTTGTTTACTCCCAACTTTATATGGATATATTATACGTTTGCCTAGGCATTGTGGCAAGCTTATACTAGGCATGGTAGTAAGTAAACGCGCTCAAAATAAGCAACAAGATGGTCAGATGTGATTAAGAATGCTAATGGAGGGAGCCAATTATAACGATAGGGACCTGGCTGGATACCTTTTTTAAATTTAGAAAGTTTAGAAAAAATAATTGTTGCTAAAATTAAATTACTAATAGAAAATATGCGTTCAGACGGTGTAGTGCCTCAGCACTCTGGCTACATGGACTACAGCTAATCAAGGGTCCTATCTAAACTTTCATAGATCAGAAGGGTTACCATGACAGCAGTTCTTATGCGTGTGTGAGAAAGAGATGGTGCTAGACACCATGTATAGCTCTGTCTCTTTCCCTCAGTGGAATAAGTTCTGTTTTAAGACGTCCTGGTAGGGCAGCAGAACATCTTAATTACGCCATCTATCGTCGTAAATCTACAACAGTTACCAAAGATTTTTGCACAGAACTTTCTCTTTTCAAATAGCCTAGATTAGCTAACTATGACTTCGTTTTAATATGAATGTTTTACGCTAGATGGCGATGTATGTTAAATATGCATTAGGTGGAAGGGACAGCGGCGGGGCGTAGCCCGCGATAAACAAAATTTATTTGGTTTTTTACACATTTGCATATCAGTGTCAGGTTGTATATTGATTGAAAATATAAATTGCGCCTACATTATAATATTTTGAACCATAAATACAATCCTCTACGTTAATTGAACTCCAATTACTTAATTGATAATTTATAAAAAAAAACGAGTGTGTGTACTTATGTACACGCGTTAGAAGTTATACTTCTTTTTGCTTCGTAAACGTATACAAAAAAAAATCGATTCGATTTGTCAATATATTTACTTGTTTTGATTATAGCAACACTTTAACGTAAGAATGCCAGCAGTAGGTAATTTATTTATCAAATCAATTTCATAACTTATTATGTTTACAAAATAAACTTCAAAAATAAAGAAAATAATTGTAATATAATTTTTATCTTGATGCATGAGAAAAAAAAACCGGCCAAGAGCGTGTCGGGCCACGCTCAGTGTAGGGTTCCGTAGTTTCCCGTCCGTCACAATAAGTGTTCCCAGTTATGAGGCCAACCGAACAATTCGGTAATACCCGATCCAATGTAATAAGTACCTACAGCGCCATCTCTCGGGGAATTGGGTTTCTAATTAATACAAAGACGTGCAATTTCGGTGGTAATTTTGGATTACGAGAACCGATTTCAATAATTCTTTTTTTGTTTAAAAAAAGATACGTGCAGGATAATAAAATATGTAAACAAAGTTACAAAAAATGCTTGCATATACGATTATACTACAAACTTAGTCCAGAAATTATTTTGTACAACTTTTTGTCTTTTTTTTACAAAAACTGTTGTGTCAATCAAGTTCAAAATAATTTTCATAGAAAGTCCTTATAAAGTTCTACTTTTCAGATTTTTTTCATATTTTCTAAACTTATGGTTCAAAAGTTAGAGGGGGGGGGACACATTGTTTTTTACTTTTGGAGCGATTATTTCCGAAATTATTGACATTATCAAAAAATGATTTTAGCAAACCCCTATTCATTTTTAAATACCTTTCCAACAATATATCACACGTTAGGGTTGAAATTAAAAAAAAAAAACACTTCCCACTTTACATATAGGGTGGCTACCCTAATAAAACATTTTTTTTAATTTTTATTTTACCACTTTGTCGGCGTGATTGACATACATATTGGTACCAAATTTCAGCTTTCTAGTGCTAACGGTCACAGAGATTAAGCGAGGACGGACGGACGGACGGACGGACGGACGGACAGACAGACATGGCGAAACTATAAGGGTTCCTAGTTGACTACGGAACCCTAACCAGTACCGTTGATTGTCATGATTCTTTAACAAATAGATCAAAGATTAAATTAAATTATAAGTAATACTATTACCGTCGTTTGTGAAATTGATTTAATAAAACACCAAAATAATATTTATTTATTCACACTGTTTAATTGTACTTTTGCGAAACACGTGTTCTAAATATAAAAATACTAGAATATACAACTTGAACATAGTTATCGATTTTCATGCCACCTACAACCAACTTCACGCTGTCATCGTAAAAATTCACTCTCATCATTTTTCTCCATCGCACCAAAAGAAGTATAACTTCAAAAATCACGTAATTTAGGCTCAAACATCATGAACTCAGCCTTAACATAATTATCAGTATGGAAACATCTTAATAGCATGGTCTTACGTGGACACCGAGTTTTTCTCAAGACCACGTGTGAGATTTGTTTCTAAATACTGCCCTAAGTTTAAATAAGTAACAATGTAAAAAAATTGAAAATATCTGTTAAATAATTTAAGAAACCTCGGGCCGTGTTGTTATCGATTAAAAATACGGAATTCGGATTTAAATTGTGAATGTGCCCTAGTAGTGGAGTGCCGTAAGGTTTATACCTCGGAATCCAGGGCCAGTCAATGAATCTTAATATAAACGTTGGAAATATGTTTTTGATAGTATATAGAAAAATGTTAAAAAAAAAAATTATGCGATCTCAATTTTTTTTTTAATATATAATATTTTTTTTTTTGGATTTTTTCTTTTTTTTATATTAGTTTAAAGTTATATTTTAAAAAGAACAAACTCGATCTTGGATTTCTAGGGACTGCAGGTATACCGATGAAGAGTGGGGAGGGGAATAGAGGGGATAACAGCAGCTGTTAAGCCGTACCATCCTTTACCATTTCGCCGCATTTTTAGGCCCCTATTTGAGAACCTCTGGATAAGACTAGAACGCAGAAATTCGTCATCCAGTAAGCTATAATTGCGTACTTAAAATCCAAAATTTCAAGTCTGTAGGCTATTTAATTCCGAAGTTAAGGGAAAGCAAAGTTTAGCATTTATGACACTTACTCACTCACTCATGATTATCAAAATATAACTAGTAGTTCCCATAAACTCAGAGAGCTGAAATTTGGTACAGAATTAGGGTTTAATGGCCACATCAAGGAAAAACTATAAAAACTAGAAAAACCGAAGATTTGAAGTACCTGGTGACCCTGATTAGAAAGAACAAGAGCCCAACCAAACTATTAGAGATCGACATACTGCCTTTACAAAAAATATTCAAGTTGGTAGGCCGCTTCATTTGATGTCAAAATCGAAGGTCTGAAGTATCTGATGAAGAACCCTCAGCTGGTCTAAGCTGTGTTAGAGATATGGTAATGCCCTCTTCTACGATTGGTACATAAAAATCGACTGTCATTGCAAAAATCCAGCGTAGTGGGACACATTATCTAATTTAATCTAGCCTATAGCGTCCCATTGCTGGGCGAACGCCTCCCTTTCTTCTTTTAATACGTATATAAATGAAAACTCTGGATAAGACTAGACTGGCTTTTATTTAATTATTTATTTATAATAAGCACACCAACAGCACGGTTACATAATACAAATTGAAATAAACTATCACCTAAAAACTGCATTTCAGCAACCAAAACCACATATCTGAAAATTATAACTGTTGTAACTACTTATGTTTGCACTCTTGCTTTATACGGTGCCCCCCAAAAAATAAAAGATCTTATTGCGTTAAGTTAATCCCGCCGACAAACTGTTACTGTCCAAAAATAAATGATTTATTATTAAAAAAAAAAAGATATATCTCTTTTTTGCAGCTTGCTTAGAATGCAATGGTGACAGCTGTACTAATCCTTCACCTACAATCTACATCAACGAGATCGACGACGATGACAATAATGAACAATGATGTAATAATGTGTATAGTTAACGATAAATTATTTTTGTAAATCATTATTTTTTACGACAATTCAATAAATTAACATTGAAGTTACTCGGCAAACATATATTTTTTTTTTACTATAAACACTTTTTCCCCCTTCCGCCTCTCATTTTTCAGTAAATTGTTGTTAAAAATTGTTGTAATCGAGATCGGCCAAATTTTTTTTTTTAACTTTTTTATTCGAGGTTTTAACAATGCAGTCTAACACTTGATATACAGATTCATTGACTGGCCCTGGGTTCCGAGGTTTTACCATTTTTATGCCTTACGGCACTCCATTCATAATTTCAATAGACAAAATTTTTATTTTTGGTCCAAATTGTTAGCGTTGTTCTCCACTTTGGAAGCAACCACAACTTTTGGAAAAAATTGATCAAATTATTCGCGATACTGTACCTATCTTCCATTTTTAATATGGCCTTGGATGACCGAGCGTGGCTACAAGCCACCCTGCCAATTCGTTTTGGTGGCCTCGGCGTCGGTGGGTGGGTTGCGCTGGAGCTGCTGCTCCAGGTACTGAAAACCTCAAACGGCGCAAATATCACAATTTGATTGGTAATTATGTTTTTGAGCCGTTTGGGGTTGAAACAATAGGGCCATGGGGTCCGAGTGCCCATGTAGTTTTTCGAGAAATCGCCAAGCGGTTGGTCGATTCTTCTCGTGACCAGAGGGCTGGCCTGTTTTTTGCACAAAAAATAAGCATTGCCATCCAACGCGGTAATGCTGCCAGCCTTCTGGGCACTTTACCTGTTGACGGTCGGTACGGATGAATTTTATAACGCCCTGTAATTTTCCATTTTTTACTTGTATATATTTTTATTATTAGATTGTGTCTTTTTATTTCAATTTATCAAATAGATTTTCATTAGCTTTTTTTTAACAAAACGTTGCACACTAGGAATTTCTCCTGTATTGCGGGTGCGTTTACAAACATTTAAACTCACATACATAAACGGCCAGACCCAAAACCATTATCTGTAGAATATTTGACCGTGTGGGGATCGAACCCGCGACACGCAGCGCAGCAGTCAGTCGCTCAGCCATTGCGCCAAACATGACGTCTTTTATATAGGTACGGCTTCTTCAAATATATACGTCTGGAAATGTCAGAATTTTAAAAGAAAAAAGTAATTTTCTAAAGAATATTTTCAGGTTACACGTAGAAATAAAATACGATTTTTATGTTACAGACTATATTTAATTGAATAACTATATAATAATAATTGGATACATCGTTGTCTGTTCGTTGAAAAAGATCACCATACAATATTAACATAACCATAGAATATTTTACGTGTGTATCTACAAGAATATTGTACAATTATCAATCTTTTTGCATTGAGTTTTTCTTTTCGATAACGCATTTTTCTAATATTAATAATAACATACATAACCGATTTACCGCCCAACCCCAGACTAAAAGCCTGATACACACGAAGCTAGTAAATTAGCAAGTAATGGAGCTAGCAACTCGCTCTGCACACTATTCTTTTTATTATACTCAATTGTGTTACGTTAAGGTCGCATTTTGCCTGATGTGACGTAATGATACGGCTTATGTTATGAATAAGCACGCTCCATTTGATAATTTCACAGGATAGTTGGAAAATTGATTATTTACTGTGTGTTAAAGTGGTGTCATATTTTTTATTCTGATTGAACAAAGCTAGGGTAAAATTTCATCGATAGTCACTTTTAACCAATGACGTCAATACGGTCGATATGTGTGCAAAACTGTCATTATTGTATTTTTTATTTAAATCCTGGAATTTACAGAATTAAATAAACGATGTTTTGATGACATTTTAGTATGCTCTGCCAGTTCTAACTAGTTATTTACTATCTTCGCGTGAAACAAGCCTTACCGCGTCGATGCCTTTATAAGTCCCACGTGATAGGCAAAGCCTATCTTACAAATAATTATAAAAAAAAATAAACTAGGAATTATTAACTTTCATAATGGCACTCATAGCCTATAATATTTGTTGATGACATTTTATGTTTTTTTTTTATCGAATATGTTTTCTTACTATTTACATTTTTTTTTAAATAATTATTAGATGTTTTTATTTTCTTAAAAAATAATCAGTTATTCTATTGGATGACATTCTCGTGACCATGCTTGCTACAAGCGCTAATCGTTCGTAATGAATTCGATAGATGGCGCTATAAACAACATTGAACTTTCTCAAAACCCATTGAAACATGTTCATTGTAATAGTTTGATTTATTTATTTATTTATTTTATGAGAGTCTGTAAGTAAATTATAGTTTTAATAATATTCGTTGTTATTGTTTTTAATAGAAACAAATGCTTATAAGCATTTGTGACAAAGATAATTTTGTAAAAACCACCAGTTGTATAACGCTCATATTTTTACACTTTTTTTTTCGTTACTTTAAACATAAGTACTAAAAGAAGAAAGACCTTCTCAATTCAACTTAAATATTGTTTTCACATGAATACGCATAATGCGTCACTATTCGTTACATACATTTATTAAGGCGCTTAGTTAAACTTTTTTGAAGGTTTTTATAATTTGTTTTTTAGTTTCTCATTTTCGTAAAATTAATATTACTACAACTGGTGCTTCATTCTACCTATCCTACATATACCAGCTTAATATATTCCTTCTACTTGACTAATATTTAAGTTTTGTACACGTGTTAACTATCAAAATCTTGTTTTAGGTACATTCAGTGCCTTTTCAGACTTACAGTTACCAGCTACCCTACCATGGCGTCTTAAAGCAGAACTTATTCCACTGAGGGAAAGAGACAGAGCTATACAGGGTGTCCAGCACCATCTCTTTCTCACACAGGAATAAGAACTGCTATAAGATGTCATGGTAACCCTTCTAGTGGTCTAACATGATCGCTTTAGCAGAATCGTAATAGGAATAATAATATGATAAGGCTAGTTTTAAAAAAATATAAGCCCGTCTTTTAGATTATTCAAAATTAAGGGACACGTATTTTTTTATTTGTTAATTAGAATAAAAATGACAAAGATATAGCCCTTTATAGTTTCGTGTGACGTCACGCGTCGCTGCATTTTTTCGCAACCAGTGACGTCACATGGCTATATCTTTGTCATTTTTGGTCTAATTTACAAATAAAAATATACGTTTTCCTTATTTTTGAATGAAATAACTTTGACCTTTGAAACTAACCTATTATATTAAAATTCTTAAAATGATCATAGACGCAGTTATTATTATGAATTGTTCTTTGTGACCATTTTACGAATTGTAACGTAATACATATTTATTATTTACCTATTATGAATGATTCTTCGCGCCCATTTTATACCCCCAGAAAAACGGTTCTTAGTCCTGATTTTATAACGGAAAACCGTTTCTGTACAGTGTTTTCACAGTGATTTTACTAACAGTTGCCAAGTTAAACTTTAAAATAACCGTATTTGCTACAAGCATAAAGATTACTTTGATATTGACAGCTTGCAAAGGTAGTAAAATAATTGAGAAAAGACAATGGTATGAAATGGTTTCGCAAACAGTTATCAAGAAAACGGAAACCGGACACATGTTTTTTTTTATGTTGATGACCCCAAAAACAGTTCTAGAACAAATGACTGTCATTTGCAGTTTGACATATAAAATTAAATGCTTCATATTTGATTCACTTCATCTTGTTTTTCTAAAAGCATTTAATAAGCCACACGTTGGAAGACAATAATAATTAAAAACAATTAAGTACTTCGTTCTTAGAATTAGTCGAGTTAAAAAAAAAACCCAACGTTACGCCAGTTTAACGCCGGTTAAACCATTCATTTCTAAACACGGTTTAACGTTAAAACGTTATTTTTCTTGAAGGCATCAAATCCGGTAGGTACTATTGAAAATTTAATAAAATATATTTTCTAATATTCAATTATGATAGTACTCAATCAAAGACCAATCAATGAAAAAAAAAATAATCGCAAAATGATGGAATAATAATAAAAAATACACGATAGCTGACTTTTTTTCTTCTTAAACCGGAATACACACTAACTTAAACATTTTTTTCTGATATTAAGGCACAATTAAATAGGTATATAAATGACTATATAGTGCTTATATACTAGATGCATAAAATTATGTCAAGGACACGTCTTATAATAAACTAATCGTTCGTTATTATTAGGTAGAAATGTGAGAATTGAGCTTGTCTAAATAGTAACAGACGCACGGGTCAATATCAAGGTTAAGCAGCGCGAGCCAAAGTCGGTTTCGAACTATCGAACTATCCATGACATACTGAATGTCTTCCGTGATGTTCTTTTCCCGGCTATCATTTGTAAATCTTTGACATCAATGAGCCGAAATTGTGACAATTAGTCTTACGAAGGGGTACAAAGGACTATGGAGGTCAGATAGGCAGTCACTCCATGTAAATAACTAGTCTTCGGCTGCATCAGGTTTGACTGGAAGCTGATCCCAACATAGTTGGGAAAAGGCTATCACACTGGCCTAGGCCAGTGTGATAGGAGAATAAGAAATGCTACGAATAATGGGCAAAATAAATGCTCTTGCGTCTGAATGACACAGCGGGCGTTGTTGGTAAACATTTGTGAAAAATTGTTTTGAAAATAAAACAAGATGGCCGATGGTAGGGTTAGCTCTGAATAGTGCAAAACACCAAAAGACTGACAGATCGATAGATAGACTTATCAGGTCTATATAGTCAGAAGCCAATTATTGTTACTCTAGTATTAATTACACAGTAAAGACCGCCAATACAACAAAAAACCATTTCTCAGTCATTTCTTGTTAGACTAGTAGCTTTAGAAATGTTAGAAAGAATGCAGATCACATCGCCCACTAAATGACCTCAAGGTCAATTAGTGGGCGATATCATCATCATTGGTCTTGAAAGTCAACTTTCAAGATCGTTATAATTATGTCATTGTCACCACAAAGTGAATTGTTTAGCATTTAATAACGCTGCATTTATTATTTACCAGCTTTCGCCCGCGACTTCTTCCGCGTGGCATTGTTACTTTCGGCTAAAGCTAACTTTAAACCGCTTGATGAAAAAAAAAAATCCTTTTCTCCCCTTTTTCTCACTCTTTTAGCTTTTGTCGGTCTCCAGGGTCCCAACTATCTTTGTACCAAAACTCATCAAAATCGGTTTAGCCATTTAGGCGTGAAGACGTAACAAACAAACTTTCGCTTTTTATAATATTATTAAGGATGTGATCTGAAACATCTGCAAGTTTTCTAGGTATTATTTATTGGAACTTAAAAACCCCGTATGTCTCACTAGATCCTATTCTAATAGACAATGCTGTTTACTGTTTTCCTAGTCGTAAATTTGATGACAAAAGGTTTTCATAGTCTTGTTCTCACAATGTGGATTACATCAATGTCACGAATTCGTGACGATTTCTACGTTATAACATTGCGCTAATGTGGTAACTATTTGTAGGTATTATTGTTTTATAGCTTTTAGATTCATGTGACTTCTTCAAAGAGACATCACAATTTTGCCAATTTCACGTTGGTACTATGGTAGACAATCAAACGCTGGAGATTATATCAGTAATTATTATTGTTGTATTGAACACAGCAAAGATATTAATAGATCCATGTGATACGATGAAATAAAATTGTAACGTTCGGTTTTACAGATAGACAATATGGCGGATGACATAACACTATTTTTACTTCTAATGATGCGTCATTAATTCGATTAGTTTATTACCAAACGTGCTCTTAACTACTAAACATATTTAAATGAAATATACAAATGTTATTAACAACATAACCTTTTAAATTTTACTTAAACAATAAAAATCGGGCCTGCGCGGGGCCTCGAACGGCGTAAAAACTCATGCAATCATTGTATAAATGATTTCTTAACATCCGTGAATTAAAATCGATATTTAATTACTAGAAATAATTAAATTACAGTTTCTTAGGTACCCTGTTTAGCGTAGGTACGGATTTCTAAAGTAATTAATCGATAATCGGAAACAGCTCGAGAACGTTCGTGACAAATCGATTAAATAGAACCTCGATTCGATTCTACGAACGTTCTGCCGCGTTCGCATTTTGAAATTGGGTTATTATATTTTACGGCATAGTACACAATGTTTATAACAAATGACACGTTGATGTCCATTGTAAGTTTTTGTATAAAATTCGACGAAAATTACCAATAGTTTATAATAATTGACGTAGGTATATTGATATATTTTATTATCATAGGTTTCTCAATCGACACCTTTTACACAAATTCAGCAATGGACTAAAAAACAGCTACTCTAAGCGTTGCTTTGTAAGGATCAACCACAAAATAGCAATATCAATCTTTAAAAAAACTGATATTTTCTCAATCGTTACGTTTAACCGTGGTTAAACTCTACATAACGTTACTTCATAAAGTCGTCAATCCCTTGTCATTTGAGTGCACAAGTTATTTGGTTGTGTTTTCGTTTAGATTCGTGATCGAGGTAAAATGTGTTGGCTCCGATGGTGCGCTGCTTTCGTCATCAGCCGATAGATGGCGCCCTTTCAGCTGTGGCGTTGTGTTATCTGAAACAGAAATATAAGAATTTTAAGTATTGAAATAAGCTACTAATAAGTTTTGTCAATCCTGTTAATAAAAACTATGTAGAAGAACAAAACGCTTTGAAAGTTGCCACTGGCCCTCAAGTTAAGGGTTTGAAAAATACATTCTCGCTGAAGAGGAATATAGGATAATAAACTCTCCATGGGGTGAAAAGGAGGAGTTTTTTTTTATAAAATAAATAACGTTGCCCCGCATTTGGAATTTCTTCTGTATCGTGGGAGCGTTTACATACATTTAAACTCACATACACAAACAGCCAGACCCAAAAAAACTATTCTTACAGGTCTGTCTCCAATCACACCCATACAACTTACTAATATAAAAGAATGATTTTGTTTTGTTCTAGTATGGCCAACTGGCATCACTAGTTTAAACCATCGTTATTTTTCTGACAAATCATTTAAATTTGAAAGAGGCAGAGTTATTTAAATATTTACGTTTAGTTTTAAATGTGTTTACCGATCAATGGTGGAACCATTCCTATTTCTTAACCATTTATCTAATTACTTAGTATTCAATACAAATAGTGACCATGGAAGTATTTTTCTACCTGTACGTGTACAGTCATGAGCAATACCATGTAAATTACACTTACCAAAATACGAAACCGATTTCCTCCTTCTATATTGATTATCCGTTTACGGTTTCACGGACATATGTAGTATTTTGGAAGCCATAATATATTCTGCTGGGTTTGTGGTTTGTTCTAAAAGAGATACCACGACCCCGGGTCATAAAGGGCAATAGAAGGAACATTGGTGGGTTTTAGTCAGTGCAAAGACTACTATAGTATATCTGCTAAGTCAGTGCAAGTCTGGCGATCCCTCCCGCTCCGCGTTCCCATTCGCAAAAAAATCCATAATTTATAATACTCGAGTTACAAAATAAGTCTTCTCTCAGAGTAGAACCCATTTTAAGGGTTCCGTATCTCAAAAAGAAAAAAACGGAACCTTTATAGGATCACTTTGTTGTCTGCCTGTCTGTCTGTCAAGACTCTTTATCTTAGGAACGCGTAAAGGTATCGAGTTGACATTTAAACCATATTCCCAAGTCTGTGGTCCCTTAAACTTCTGGAAAAATCATATCTCTAAGTCTACGCAGTCAAAAGATATGGCTATTTATGTTGCAAATGAAACCGTCGTTGAGCGAAACCAACTTGCACTTATTTCACGATAATATCGCTTTTGATTTTTGGTACGTGGAGACATATTGTTGCTTTTGACTGTACATACCATTGCAAAACAAAATTATATGATGGTTTATGGGCTGCCAAGATAAACTGGTTGGTATAAAGATTAAACAACTTATAACCATGACCTTGAAGTTAATTTAATATTTGATTGGGTTTATATTTAGTTTTACCTACTATTCGATTGGATTACTTATGTATGTGCAAATGTTTAAGATAATATACTGGTTTTTAAGTAATAGCACAAAATAATGTATTTACCTTGAATAAGCAATTATTCTTAAATAAATAGTTCCACTGTGTGCCCATAAAATAAACTTATTATGATTTTGAAAACAAAAAATGCTTTAAATATCTCAAAGTCAAATTCTTTCAATCTCGTAAAAGGCGACTAATTCTGTAAGAAAATTGATCTTTTTCGAGTATCTGGAGATAGTCACATTATAAGAGCGTCAGAGGTAAGTGAACTACAGGATCTCAGGCCCCTGCTCCAGGTCCTCATAACCTGACTCCACCTGCCAGTCTCCTTACCTAGGCGCGTGTCTCTGTCGCATGACATGCGGCAACTCCCGGCGCTCGTCCTCGCCCAGCTGCAAGCCCGCTACCAGCTGCATGATCTCTCGCTCCTTCTTCAGTTCCTCGCGACCTGACTCCACCTGGAATCCAAAAGCAAAGAGGTTAATATAGTTATTAAGAGACACCTTTATTGACATTAATGTTCTCCAGATATAGACTGGAGTTAATGACGGTTAATAGACAGTTCTATCCAGCAATGGAAGAGTGGTGCTGTTCCATTAACAACGGAAGGAATAACATTGTGTCTTGATGACTGCACGTTACGTTACATTTGTGTAACGTACATATACGTGTAACATTTGAACTTTAAGAGAGGGCAGTTAACGTTACCTATTTTAACCATTGCTTGAATGAGGCAACCTGAATGTTTGTCAAGAGAAGACTTTACGCTTGTCAGGGTATTTGTAAACTTTTAATTTAATTTGTATAACGACAAAAGAAATCACATCAAAATACAAAGCTTTCATTTAAAATAGACCCTTTACCCAAGCGAAGATATAAATAAGAATGTGCAAGAAACTCCAAAAAAATCCTTTCATCTAATAGACGACCTACATAAACAAATGAAAAGCGAATACATAAATGACATAACAATAAAACATGTCACCTTTAGGCACCCTCGACCCAATACTCAATAACGATAACGTTTCTCACAACGTATAAATAACTAGTTATAGCAGTTGCGCAACGGTTACAGTAACTACGCAATACCGAAGCGGGTATTATTTCCTTATGGCTAAACGTGGGATATTTCGCTACACGCACGAACTTAAACGAATAATGCGATTTTGAATTAAGAACAATTTCGCAAAATTGACCGTTTTACCCAATTTCGAACGTTTGAAGGAGGTTGGTTTAAACTGTTTGGGTAATGCCAAACAATCGAATTGTTTTCCATTTAACGTTATGTTATTATGTGTGCGTGTATTTGTTGTTGATTTTTTTAAGTACTCCACGTTGCTTCTAAAATAATGTAACATCAAGCCTACAATCCCCGCGGGTTAGATACATGCAGATATCACCGGCAAAATACCAGCGTAAGGTATTCTAACTTCCGCTGAGGTTGCGGGTTGTTCGAAAGAGATACCGCGGCCCCGGAACGTAAAGGGCAATAGAAGGAACATTCGTAGGTTTTAGTCAGTACAAGTCTGACACTCCCGCCTCCCGCTCTACCCAAAGTGGGAGAAGTCATTGGATGATTTCCCACCCGAAAAAAAAGGTATTCTACCTGTAATATGCTGAGCTGGACCCCTGTTTGGTGCCGTTATAAATGTACGTGATTTATCTAGTTGTCTACGGGTCAACCTAACTTCTATCTTTTTAAATCCTTATGTATTATTTTTCTCTCACATTGATTTTCTTGGTTTTAATTCCTGCTACCCTACCATGACGTGTAAAAGCAGAACTTATTCCGCTGAGGGAAAGGGACAGAGCTATACAGGGTGTCTAGCACCATCTCTTTCACTCAGTGGAATAAGTTCTGCTTTAAGATGTCATAGTAGGCCTACTGTATTGTCTATTGTTGCATCAAATAAATGATTTATCTATCTATATGTCTGTCTAATAACCGCCACAATTGGGAGCTAGCTGAAGGTAAACTCCAAAAATTGAACCCTGACATTTGGAGTCGAACCCAGGACATTATAAATGATAAATGATAATGATAAATGATGTTTATTTTGCAAGTAGGTTTTCACAAACACTTTTACACGTCATTTTTTTTTTAAACTAGATGAGGCCGGTGTTTCGTACCCGACTACTCTGAGAAGAAACAGCCGAAACAAACTCAGAGGTCATGGTCTCTTTTAAAGTCCAGACAAAATAATCTTGGTCAACTTACATGAGGACTATGCAGATAGTGTCTGAAATGGTCTTTTTAAGAAAGCACCACACAGATTGAGTGGACCTGTCCAGTCAGTGCAAGCATTTGTCAGTTATCGTGTAGCTCAACTCATAACCCAAGGAGCTCAACGACACGACGAACAATACCAAAAAAAGGACATTTGTGTAGGTCGCTTATAGCACTCAAACTGCCAGACCTTCGTCAAAAAACAAAGTAAATAAAAGAAATGATCCACATGGTCCTCACATTTACAATAAACAAATAAAAAATAAATAATTAATGAGATCATAATGAAATCATAAAATGTCATAAATGAAAATAATAAGAAAATAAAATGTCACTAATCATAATAATAAAAAGAATGTAAAAATAAAGTAAATATTAATGTTAATGTTAATGTTAATGCAGCATTAGCAGCAATGATAACGCCTACAAGTCCAAAAAGACATAAATAGATACAGCACTTGAAAAATATAACCATCATTATCATATTGCTGCCCTTATCCCATTATATTTGGGGTCGGCGCAACACATTTTCTTCTTCCATTCTCCCCTGTCAGACGTCATGGCATCATTTACTCCTTTCTCCTTCATATTATTCTTAACACAGTCCATCCAAATTTTCCCTTGGCCCTCCAACTATCAACATTCATATCTATCACTCTTTTAGTCGTTTTAGCTGGAAATAATACCGCTATCAGCAATACTTAAAAAAAAATACTATATTTCATACAGGACACAGAGTAAAAACTCATTAGAGACCAAATCTACTTCATTGGCAATCATTGGGAAAATACTAATTAACACAATATTATCCATCGTCAGGTCATTCAGCGGGGGAAAATACTAATTAAAACAGTTTTGTTGATCTTCAGATTAACTTGCCTGGGTTGGTCTGTGGATTTGTGACCACCCATTACATATCGATTTTGCTCCTAGCATCGGAAGGTACGTTATGCTTTTAGTCTCGGCCGTCACTTAAATGTCTTTGACAGTCGTTACAGTTACTCAGTGTCCCAAAAGTGCGACAACCAGTCTCACCAAGCGGAATTGTAAAACCCAGTACTAACTGGGTTGTGAGGATCACATAAGCAGTCGCTCCATGTAAAATACAGGTTGCTTCTGACTGCATCCAATTAGACTGGAAGCCGACCACAACATAGTTGGGAAAAGGCTAAGCAGATAATGTTAAGTTTAAATTTTTTATAAAGTACTAGCTTTCGTTATGCTGGGCTAACGCAAACTTTGACCCGCCTGATGATCGAAAAAAAAAAATCTCTCCCCTTTTCTTCCCTCTTTCTCCCCCTTATCCTATGTCTGTCACCAGGGTCCCAACTAGCTCTATACCAATATTCATCAAAATCAGTTTGACCAAATGGTCAAACTGATTTTGATGAATTTTGGTGACGCCTAAATAGGCGTGAAGACGTAACAAACGAACAAACTCACTTTCGCTTTTATAATATTAGTAAGGATAGTAAGGATGTTTTTGAAAAATAAATAAACAGAATGTAACTGAACAACTTTTACTAAGAAACCAATAACCTATGGAGTTCAGTCTCTGTTAGCTATTTATTACTTCTGTGAAGTCTAAGTGCCAATATATTACTTCTAGGAATTATGATAACGCGACTACACGTACGAGCAATTTACACCTCGCCAACAATGGCGCAATAAATCCAGCGAATAGAAAGGTTTGATTTACGACAACAGCTTAAAAACTGGTCATTAAGTGTTAATATTGCTGTTTTCTGACGTTTCCAGCGAATTATCACTGTCAAGGTGGCTTTAGTTGGTAGAATTTTCACGCGATGATATGCTTTGTGGTTGTAATACTTTAATTAAGAATTCATGAGACATACATAAACAGTAGATATAAATGTTGTAGAAGCGAAGTTGTGATGGCATACACCATGTACAGACGCCTGCACATCAAGCTACTACAATCTGTCAGATTTCTTTGATAGATTTTCGACTTTATTTCTAAAGTATTAGGTTCAAGGTTCATTGGGAAAAATTGACAGTTTCGGGTAGCTTGACCTGCAGGCGTCTGTACATATAATGAACGGTAGATTAAATAAAAAAGAAAAAAAATAGTCGGACTCGCACACAGAGGGTTTTGTACAAACTTGTGACATAAACGGCCATACCTTTTGACGACACGGTTAGTGCAGTGGCTAAGCGATCGAGATCCCCGCACGGAACAAATATTGGTATGGCCTACAGATAGCTATTCCGGGTCTGGCTGTTTGTGTATGTGAGTTTAAACGTTTGTAAACGAACCCGCGACACAGGAGATTTCCTAGAGTGGGGCAAAGTTTATTTTAAAAATTACTCATATGATTTTACAACTTTGAACTCCAAGTCCAAACCCGTACGTGGTACATCGTCGACCTACGTCATCAATCTGTCAACTACGACAAATGTCATTGCAAAAGAAGAAGATTTACACTTCAGCCAACTCGTCTGTGCAGGCGGACGAACATGGAACTAAAATAAATGTACCAATTTTGACATATCGATGTACTTTTTCTTGACAAGCAGCGCCACCTTGAACTGCATACGTAAAGTTGTGATACTTATAGCCCTATTACGTTCACCATCGACATAACTGCACACGCAATTTCAAAGTCATTTCACAGTGCGAACTGCAAAGGAAGTGCGTATAGTTCCCACGCCGCCGCCGTCATTGTAAACTTGATATTATGTCGAGTGACATTTTGAAATGTATCGAGAATTGAGTACTGACTCAATTGGTGTCATCATGATTTATTTTTAGGGTTCCGCAGCTCAAGAGGAGAAAATGAAACCAATTGGAAATTTATTGGAAAACATTGCTGTACGACTGTCTGTATGCCTGTCGGTAAAGACCCTTTTATCTCGGAAACGCGTGGTATTATTGATATTATATGATATTTTTTTTGTGGATCAAAGCATCAAAAAACTTTCCCACTCTGGGTGGAGCGGGGAGGATTGTCGGAACGTACTGAATAAAACCCATGTTCCTTCTATTGCTCTTTACGTTCCGGGGCCGCGGTATCTCTTTCGAACAACCCGCAACCCCGTCAGGATACCGAGACACGAATTGAGGAGGCCTTTGATCAATAGCGGTCAACATTATCAACTAAATTGGTTCTGGACGAGGCCCAAAAGGTAAGAGGAGCTTGTGGCTAAATACCAACAGTCGCCCGGCTCGATCTTCAGGTTAAACCGCACTTCCCTTGGTTGTTCTGTGGATGGGTAACCATTTCGTTGAACACCGAGTTTCCTCTGTATCTCGGAAAGCACGTTAAGCTGTTGGTCCCAGCTGTCGTTTGTAGATCTTGACACTCATTACAAATTACCTTTAAAACGAATATCGTATTACCCTTAACTAACCGGGTTATGGAGGTCAGATAGGCAGTCGCTCCATGTAAAATACTGGTATTCAGCTGCATTTGGATAGGCTGGAAGCCAATCCCAACATAGTTGGGACAATGCTTAGCAGATAAGGCTGAGGCAAAAGACATAGAAGGTTGTGGAAGCCAGGCAGGCAGTCGCTCCTTGTAAAAGACCTGCATAGACCCCAACTCAGTTGGCAAAAAGGTTAGGCTTATGAAATTATTAATGGCAACACGGTTAGCGCAGTGGCTGAGCGATCGACTGCTGTGCTGCGTGTCGCGGTTTCGATCCCCGCACGGAACAAATATTTATATGGCCCACAGATATTTGTTCCGAGTCTAGCTGTTTGAATTTAAATATTTGTAAACACACCCATGATACAAAAGAAGATATTCCTAGTCTGGGGCAAAGTTTAAAAAAATATATATCTATAATAAATTACGTAAAAATGAAATCTTAATCACTGAGCTATGATTCTGCATAACAAAAAGAACGACGCACATAGTTTTAGCAAAGTCATTTCCTAGTGCTTTCTATAGCCACAAAAAGCGAAAAGAAAACCACAAAGGCGTACTGGCATTGTTTAACATCACAGTTTGAAGATTGATCCCGAAGGGGTAGGTAGAAGCACACGCACAGTACTAGAAAAAGCGACAGCTATCTTTAAGTCCTGATGATGTCAATACGATTTTAGTAATAATATTATAATTTAAAAGAGTGTTCA
Source organism: Ochropleura leucogaster (assembly GCA_958449745.1). Lineage (NCBI taxonomy): Eukaryota > Metazoa > Arthropoda > Insecta > Lepidoptera > Noctuidae > Ochropleura > Ochropleura leucogaster. The sequence goes on along the minus strand of OY288220.1, from coordinate 1,705,948 downwards.
TGGAGTTTCTTGCCTTTTCATTTTCATATAGATTAAAGCGTTAGAATGGGCAACTCTACAGTACTTTCACAAGTTATTATGCCTTGTGACCGGGACTGTAGCTTCATCATTTTGTTTCTTGACATTCAAAAGTGCCTGTAATAGTCTAATCTAATTGAAATAAATGCTTTGAGTGGCCATGTAATAGTAAGCCTGTTGTTAACTATTGCAGGTTGTTCAAAAGATCTCTTTTCGGAACATAAAAGGCAAAAGAACGACTATAGGTGGGTTTTAGTCGGGTTCCCTCTATCTGGCAGAATCTTGATGCTCCGAAATTTATTTGGCATAACACACTTAGCATAATTTTCTTTAAACGAACATTTTAATGGCATAAAAATTATTTGGTATAATTATCATTTGGCATAATGTTTAAAACTTCGAATTAACAATGGCATACTTTTAAGATTGCAGAATTACATTTAGTATAATTACGATTTGCAGAGTTCAAATTTCGCATAATATATTATTTGGTATAATTTCACTTGGCATACTGTGCAGACGGTAGTAATGGCTAGGTTAGGTTAGGTTAAAACTGTGACCTCCAGAAACGACTTGCGTTAATAGAAAAAAGAGATTGTTTTAAGTAGGTTACCCGGAACTGAACTATTTAGATTAGGATACCTAATTAGTTATTGAATTCAATGACATAATCTCAAATTCAATTAAACAATAACTAAATAAAAAAAAACAATAAATGACATTATTTTAAAGAAATAATTAATCAAAATAAATGACAATTTATAATGACAAAGATGACCCTAACTATAAACTTTCTACGATATGACAATTATGCCGTTTAATGATCATCGATATAAAATATATTATGCCAAAAGACGATTCTGAATGTGAACTTTCTGCGATATGATGTTTCTACTTTTTAAATATTATGCATATGAAGTTTATGCCTAGAGATGATTCTGACTTACAAAATTATGAGTTTAGAATGTATGATAAATGAGTGTCTGCTAAACTATTTTCTGCGAGGTGAAGTTTATGCCATCCGTTGTTATGCAAAATAAAATTATGACATAAAAAGTTCTGCTATAAAGGGTGGACCCGTTTTAGTCAATAAAAATCTGACACTCCCGCTTCGCCCAAAGCGGGGGAAGTAATCTGATGATTTCCCATCTGCTAAAAAAAAATATCAAAAAACCAGGCTCAGTGGCTGCTACTGGGAAATTCTGATGAGAAATTAAAGAGAGAAGTGATAGATTTTGTTTTTTTTAAATATATAAGTGCGCCATCTATTGGTTTTTGTTAATTATTATTGACCGCGTCCTTTCTTACTTGTTAGTTCGCTGTATCGCCGCCCTTTAAGAATGGCGCCAAGATACCGGAGAAATAGTGGGCGTGGTTAAAAATACCGAAACATCGCAGCTCACTAACGGTTTTCAGCGTCTTGTCTTAAACCCAAGACTTCGTGATCAGCGGTCGCGCTTACGATCCCAAGACCAATGAGGATGTCAAATCACTGATAAATTAACATCATTTAAAAAAAAAGTTAAACACATCTCAATACGCTTTCAAAAACCTGTGACCAGTTTCATTGCCAAATATCTACTCAAAATATTTGCTCAAAGATTTCTCTTCACAAAAATCTCACTTAGGTCCCTGCCCATCCCATTAAATAGCAGTCGTAATGAATACACATAACGCAACTGACGGTTGTCTTACTTTCTACGACCAGCTATGCAAACGCTGTCCATTTGCACTGCGACGCGCATGCGCTGTGTGCTAATCGTATGCGTACGCGCATTTGAATGTGCGCTTCGATATTGGTAGTTTGTTGGTACTTGTGTGTTGGGAAAGGTTCGGTATCAATGAAAGAATCGATTGACTTGTCAAAACCTTGACCTTTCTTAGAATTTTGTAGTATTTGGAAAGTTGGAATAACTAGTAAAGTCTACTGTTTGTGTATGTGTGTTTAAATGTTTGTAAACGCACACACGATACAGGTAAAATGCTAGTGTGGGGCAGGGTTTAAAAAAATATCTATATACGCGTCAAACAATTGACGACAGTCCTTATTTGTAGTTAAAGAGATTTAAGATAATATTCGAGAAAATAATACTTATTTTGACCAATATCAGGGAATCTTAAAAGGCTGCTTAAGCAGAATCATAATAGGATATTAATAAAAATTACGTTAAATTTCTTCAACTGGTCACACACGTATTTTATATTGTGTACTGTCAAACTGACAAATGCTTGCACTGACTGGACAGGTCCTGTCCAGTCAGTGCAAGCATTTGTCAGTTTTTTAAGAAAGCACCACACAGATTTAGTGAAATGTGTGTGGTGCTTTCTTAAAAAGACCATTTCAGACACTAATCTGCATAAAAAATCTATTATATTGTTTGAACCTTAAAAGAGCCTATGACCTCTGAGTTTGTTTCGGCTTTCTTCTCAGAGTAGTCGGGGTACGAACAACCGGCCTTTAAAAAAGACGTGTAAAAGTGTTTGTGAAAACCTACTTGCAAAATAAACATCATTTATCATTTGTCACTTTGTGACCATATTACGAATGGTAACGTATACGAATTATTAACCTGTTTCCCCTGTTCCCTCAATATTAACCATTAACATGTTATACTAGCTGTGCCCAGCGGTTTCTCCCGCTGCTCAGCAACTCAGAGTCGTGACCTTATGTAGTATATTAGTTTGTATGTTAAATGCATGCATTAACACAAAGTTTTCAAGGAGTAACATTAAGTTTTTTAGGCAATAAATCTGTCAAAGTTACATTACACAGGAGTATTTTAAAGAATGAAAACGGGTTTTTGACACTTGCTACAAGTACACACAAATTAAAAAAAAAAACATATCTTCACACTACAAAAAATAAAAACTTAAATCCAAACAATACAACGAAAACAAAAAAGAAAGGAAAGAAAAACATAAAAAGCAAAGCTTGTGTGTCTCACGGCTGCATCAAATATGCCAAAAGAGCCTGTTAACCTATCAAAAAAGTCTTACGGGTATCATATACCACTGGTCAAATACAATGTTCCAATAGAAATTGCATTCAAACGAATGGATTAACGTTGCAACATATCCATCGATTAATTTAAATATTAATTATTAGTGAAACAATATGGATGGTAGTGGCCCGTTAACTTTGCCTTAATTAAACAATGAAGACCGCGTAACCTAGATAGGTTTACTTAGCATGGACCTAACTTTGATGTTCAATCACTGTCTATTTTACCGTGGCGTGGATATTTAATAACACTAGCTCGCCCTGCGGTTTCACCTAGAAAAACCCTACATGTTAATGCAAGGTATAAGGTATTGCCGGGGTTGCGGGTAGTTCGAAAAAAATATTGCGGCCCCGGAACATAAAGGGCAATGGAAGGAACATGGGTGGGTTTTAGTCAGTACAAGTCTGACAATCCACCCCGCTCAGCCCAAAGTGGGGGAAGTTATTTGATGATGACCCCAAAAACAAATAGGTATAAAGTATCTACATGCCAAACTTCATCCAAATCGGTCCACACGTTTTTGCGTGAAGGAGTAACAAACATACAAACTTTCGCTTTAATAATATTAGTGTGATTTAACTTAGCGTATTAAGTAACTTTACGCAAAATATATCGCTGAGAATATTCCATCTTTTTGGGTGAAAAATCACATTTTACGGTAGGACTCGACACTCACTGTAAACATTTTGCTAATGTTTGCATTGAGTTGTGAAATATTTAAAGTAAAGTTGCATTTGAAATTAAAACTTTAAAAAAATATTCTAACTTTCGATGTCCACTAGAAGCTAGGACTGGAAGGTATGGTACGGGGACAACAAATGCCTTTCGGCTTTGAAGTTTAGTCTTTTCTATAGAGTTGCTTTTCCACCAAGAGATTATTTAAATTTTGCTCTTAGAAGGCACTTTGGAAAACCAACAAGAAAATAGAATTGATTCTAACTGCAAACTAATTGCATGGAATAGTAAAGAAGGTTATTAATCACTATTCTAAACACACAAAAAAAAAGTACAGACGCCAGCAGGTCCAGCTACCCGAAACTGTAAATTTTTCCCAATAAACCTTGAACCTAATACTTTAGAAATAAAGTCGAAAATCTATCAAAGAAATCTGACTGATTGTAGTAGCTTGATTTGCAGGCGTCTGTACTAAATTCAGTGGATGGCATGTTGACACACACAAGAATTTAGTAATTTTTTTCTAAATATATTTGAGAAACCTCAAATATGGATTAGCACCTGGATTTCACGTATATGATTACAATATAACTGGTTAAACAGGTTTTATTATTATATAAATAAATTTAAAGTACACATTCTTCATTATTGCTGCAATTAAATCAATACACTCGGCAGGACCCTTCAAACTGATACAACAAAAGGTGCGTAGTACAGGTTCCCGAGGAGCCCTAATAGCTGTTATTAGGCACAGGTAGGGCCTCGGCGTGCCTCGGGAGTCACGGACAATGGAAATATCAAAGTCGATACCTGTCTCGGGCCTCAAGGCTCAATTACAGAGATATTTTAACTTGTTTGTTGCAATGTCAGTTTAATGGGTAGATGATTTAGGAATGGCCAAACGCAAGCCTATTTTTTTTAATGTCGTAAGATAATAAAGTCATAGGTAGCATTTATTTAAATTACACCGTAACAAGAACGTTTGCATTTATTTCAATAAGACCATAGCAAGCACGTTTAAATGTCAAAAACAAAAGCAAGAAGTTACAGTCCCAGTCACAAGGTATAATAACTTGTGAAAGTACTGTAGTTGCCCATTCTAAAGCTTAGATCTCTATGGAGAGGAATGGGCAAGATACTCCATGGACCAACCATGGACAATCTTTCAAACGGTATATTTTCACTAATAAAATGCAAGACAGTGTAACGTTTCTATACCTTAACGGCTGAACGGATGAATCTTGGCAAGTAGACCTAGGTTAGAAAATATAATACTTTTCGATTCAATTTCGATCATGTTTTCAACTAATTTTCGCCATCCCTATCCAACCCGCGGTAAAAACACTAAGCCTCAATGTAAACTGTAATATCTCGAATAGACTAGCTAAAAGAGTTTACTCTCATTGCAACAGTTTTGTTGTTATGTGTCTTTAAAGGGGAAACAGCCGCATAATCTGAATTAGGAAATGCTAGCTAAGGCGGAAACATCGAGACGACTCGCGGCCACCGTAGACGCGGGTGTACTGTAGACGGGTAACTCACCGTCCGTCCATCTTTTAGCGACGGCCGTGTGGACGGTGCGTTCGTGTTCCACGCGCCCTCAAAGCGTAAGAAAAAAAAAGAAGATTGTGTGAGATATAAAGAAAAAAGGAGTTAATGATAGCATGACGGTTGACAGGGCAGAATGGAAGGAAAAACCGACCAAATGCGAGTAGATGGTTCCGTTCCCCACATAAACAGCCATATCTTTTGACTGCGTAAATTCAGAAGGTTGATTTTTTTGACAGCTACAAGGGACCTTAGATTTCAGTATATGTTTTTAATTTCAACTCGATACCTTCACGCATTCGCAAGATAAAGGGTCATGACAGACAAACAACCAGACAGAGTCCTTTAAGTGTTCCGAGTGTCCTTTTGAGGTACGGAATTCCGATTAAATTACAGCGTGACGATTGGCAGGGGAGAATGGAAGAAAAAATTCAAGTTACACCATCCCCAAATAACATGGGTTAGGCAGGAAAGTTGATGAACACTCTCTACAGATTTGCGGTTCACAAACGTTTGCCAAACAAAAGAAATGAACAACGCAGATCATTCGGAATTTGAAAACATACACGAACACAATCATCTTTTGTTTTTACAACAACGCCAGCTGAATTTCATGCACGTTACAAGCAATGTTGCTACATCACACTTTTACAAAGGATCTTTTCGCAAATGACATTGACAGCTGCGAATTTCAAAATTTATTATGACACTAGCTGTGCCCAGCGGTTTCACCCGCTGCCCACTTAGGGGTATGGAAAATAGATGTTGGCCGATTCTCAGACCTACCCGATATGTACACAAAATTTCGTTTAAATCGGTCCAGCCGTTTCAGAGGCGTAAGGGAACGAAAAATTGTGACACGATAATTTTATATATTAGATTCATTTAATCATGTTACTTCTTATTTTTTTTAAATATTCCTATATAGAATCAGTATATAAAAAAAAAACATTTAAAAATATAAAAAATCCCACCGCGGTCAGGGTCCAGAGAAATCGCTCATTTCTCTGGATTATTCACTGGGTATTCAGGAGTACCGCTTTCTGAAACAAGCCGTTGATCCAGCTGCCTAACGAGAGCCTCTTTAAGTATCGGTCGAGGCTCTTGGCAATTAAGCCATTGGCTGTAACGACTATCGGCACAATGATCGCTGAGTCCACATCCCACATGGCGACAACCTCGATAGCCAAGTCAATATACTTGAATAGCTTATCTTTTTTGGCTTTCACGAGGTTCCCTTTTGACATTTATTATTATGATGTTGTATTGAAAATAAAAACACTACCTTTTGAAAAAATAACAACCACCGAAACGACACTGAAATTTGTATCCGAATATTACAACAAAAAACATAGTAACACTTCGCAGCGGCCATGATGGCGACACGATATGTTTCCGAGACGAAAGCGCGTGACATACGGGCATACATGCCGAGTCGAGCTGAATTAATTGACACAAGCAGTTGATTGGCTATGTAAAATAGGTGCAGGTTAACTGTAGCTATTGTTAACACGCGAATTCCAAGTGTATGTAATACTTTTGGTAAGGTTTTAACCTTGCTTAATCTATTATTTGAAATTTTAGACAGTCTTGACTTAGCTAATCTCACAAACTTGTGACTTGGCCGAATTTCTAAAAACAAGTTTTACAAAGGGGTACCGAAATACCCAGTACCAACTGGGTTGTGGAGAATAGATAGTTTTTTCTCTTTTTTTAGTCGCCGAATGTAAAATACTGGTATCCAGCAGCATCTGGTTAGACTGGAAGCCGACCCCAGCATAGTTGGGAAAAGACTAGACAGACGAGGATGATCTTGTGTTATAAGAATTATATTTACGTCGCATTTATCGCCTAGAAATACTACAAATTAAAAATAACATCTCGTTTGCAAAGCAATATGGGAATTCCAATACAAACGTATAAACAGTGAATAAAGAATCTTTATGGCAGGTTAGTGGCCTCACATAATGTGCTCGGAAAATATAGCCTTCCATTTGTTTATGTCTTTAGAAACGGCTATAAACATGTGTTTTTAAATTTGGAATCGAATTCTTTTTAATCTGAAGAACTAACAGTGTCTTAATCCTGTAAGTTCCTAAGAGGGCAGCATTATTGCGCTTTCCATAAATATCAGAAAAGAGTTTTTGTGTGTCTATGGTGCTGTCACGGTTCAATTGTTGTATGTATACGAAACAATGGATGGACAGTTTAAAGGACGACATGGCAAAAAAGGAGGAAGAAAGAAGGAGGTATGGAAGAAGAAAAAATGCTGCGTTGACACCAAAGATTTTGGGCTAATAATGATTTGTAAGGAATATGCCTTTTCTAGAATTAATATATGTACCTATTTATAATATTCTGCATATAGGACAAAGCATAAAACTTGTTATTAAAACTCACTCAATAAAGTTAACTTCTTGAAGACAAATATTACAGCTCTTTTTTTTAAAACAGTTCCATTTTTGACGGCAACTGGTCAAATCAACATAAGTTTTTATTTTATTCGACACAAAAGTCTCAACAAATCAAAACAATTTTTTCAAAAAGAGTTTTGTAATTCTTATTTATATTCGGAAAACTAATACAATTAGTAGGTAAAAGCAGTCACATAGACAGAATCCGTTCTCAAACTGTCATCTTACAAAATATTCCGAATAGTATAACGGGCAAAGCCCCATGAATCTGCAACTATAAATCATCACAGCCCACAAATATGCGTAGTCAAATCGTTATGCGTAGACATAGATTCAAATTCACCGCTAGAACCTATCGTGAATTCGACAGCGCCGCTTCTAGGTCACTTCGTCCATTCACGTCGCGACGCCCGTTCAAGGTTGTAGCTTTCACACAATCAGCTGAGTGGACCTCATTGCATTTAGTTCAATCATTCAACTAGCTGATTATTACGGGACCAGTAAAAGATATCTTGTAGTATGTTATTATTACGTAGGAGGCTAATTTAGAGCAATAATATTAGCAGCAATTTAAAACCATTTTAAGTGTACAATTCAAGATGGCGCTGCTTATTAAGGAAAAAGCATCGTTATGTCAAACTGGTATACATTTATTTAGTTTGGTGTTTGGCCGCCTGCACAAAAAAGTTGGTTAGAATGTATTTGACAGCTGATAGAAAAAATGCTGGAGATTCTTTAAATTCGAACTTCGAATGATAAATTTTATGGAAAATGGCTTATTATGTAAAAGTCACTACCACGTTGGTCTAATGGTCGCAAGCAGAACTGCTGAGCGAGAACATAACTTGCAAAATATGGTTGTACTAGGCACACTCCTGCCTAAATCTTAAAAAAGGCGTTGTCCCACGCTACGAGTTTCTCCTGTATCGTGGGTGCGTTTAACTCAAACAGCCAAACCCGAAACAACTACCTGTAGGTCATACAAATATTTGTTCCGTGCGGGGATCGAACCCGCGACATGCAGCGCAGCAGTCGATCGCTCAACCACTGCTCTAACCGTGCCGTCCAACGTGAAGTTATGTTAGTAATCCAAATAATGCAATAGATAAATTATAAAAAATACATTAAGAACTAGCATAAAAAACAGTTATCTAATAAGTAAGTAGGTACATAGATATCGCACGAGAATTTCGAAATCAAACAACTTTCTGTGTTTAAATAAAAAGACAAATATAACAATAGGTAAGAGTACTGAGTCAAATCAAATTTACACGTTTCGTTGCCTTATTTCATTCTTGATGCGACATCGCCAGCCTCCGAAACTTGTGTGCCGCGAGAAAGTAAAATGCAAAGAAAAAAGTCTCACCCGTCGAGTTTCTCCCGCCAAAACCGAGGTCACTGACCGATTGACATTCGATGGTCCCGCCCAAACATCGATATTTTTTTTTCCTTTATTAATGTCATTGTCATATTTCGCATTAATTTAAAACATAACTACAGCATACCCTTGTAAGCAATTGTCCGAGAATAATTATAATGTTTACTAAGAATATTTGGGGCCTGTAGTTTTATTTTTCTTTTGAAAAAGTCGTGTACTTAAATTACACAGTATTGACTTACTGTGACTTCTTGCTCATGATGTAAACGTAATTTCTTCTGACCAGAGACAAGTCTAGAAGTTTTGTCGGTAAACCGCCACATTTTAAGGCCGAACGGTGGCATGCAGACTGTTGGTAACAGAAAACAGTTGCGATTAGCATAAACCACCATAGTAACCTACTCCCCTCAATCGATTGTCACGACCAACTTGAGATAAGCATTGAGGCCGTTTTTATTCATTCATTATTGGCCTCTTAGGTCAGTGGTCCACTGTGTAAACGCAGTCGGCAATGCTGGTCTTCAATGTCCATCATTTGTAATCTAAACTCTATACACAAAAAAAAAACGAAAATCGGTGTCCGTATTACATCAGCTTATTATTATCGGCTAAGATTACCCCACCTGGCTGCAATAAATTATCAACTTTCTTTTGCAAGCCATAAAATTCATCACTTAATGACAGACAAGTTTTTATCTTCCATTGCTTTTTTGACAAAGTTCACTGACATCCAGAATAACCAATCTTGTTCAAGATACTTTTTTCAACACAAAATGTTATGTTGGTTTAGTTTTTTTTTGGGAAATGGAAGTAGAAAATGTGTTACACCGACCACAAATAGAATGGGACAAGGGCAGAAAGATAATGAGGATGGTTTAGTATTGTATAAAATACTCATTCGATACAGCCAACATTTCAATTTGAAACGGAAATAAACTGTATTTAATTTTCATGTAAAGTTATCAAAACATTTTAGAATTTTAATCATCTAACAACTGTTAAAATAAATACAATTCTATTTTTAAATTTATGCGCGGCAAACAGGTGGGCCTGTGTGGAATACAGCCTGAAGATTATTTATTATCTGTGCTACAAATAACCGGTTTTAAGATTTCAATGGGTTGTTTTACTTATTATCGCTACATCAGTCTTTCCGTTCGTACCGATATAAAATGGCTATTTTTAGTTATCGTGATTACTTAAGCAATGAATAGCTAACGAACGCACTAATTAGTTTTATTTTGATGTCAATTTTTTGGGAAGCAATGGCGCAGAAAGCCCTGAAGAACCTATACCTACTCAGACTTGGGTACCAAAGAGTTTTAAAAATCACAAGTATTTCAATCACAAAACCATTTAATTTAATTAGGCCATGAAAGGCTTTTTTGACCTAGAATTCATTCTAGTTGCCAATTACCAAATGCAGCTAAAAATAAAACAACAAAACCCCATTACTAACATCTAGAAAGTAAACAAAATCGCCAGCGATAACTAGGTAGTGAAAAATAAAGCATAATTTACATTTACAAGTACACCATAAACTGTGAGGTTTAAATAACATAATCGTTTCGTTTCGCAACTACCGCGAATCGTTGGTAATGCCACTATAATAATAAAAGAAGAAAAAAGGTTCACTTCCAGAGACAAGACGGGCCTTTTTGAAAAAAGAAATGCTCATTGATAGAAACACTGCTTTGTGACGTCACAGCAGACTTTGTAGAAGATGGCGCAACAAGCTGGATCAAACCAATGGGCCATGTTGGCATTGGATTGGAATAACTAGAAGTCATAGAGTTCTTTATTCAAATTATGTCGGTTAACAAGTAGACTGACACTGGCAGACGAGGTCTATGATTGTTCGTAGAAGCGGGAATATGCGCAAGCGATGCGCCTTCATCATTCGGCAGTCACAAGCATCCTGAGCACTATAGCGGACATATGGGACAGTCTCATACTCCCCGGTGTCGGACAGTCCCAACTTAGAGCATTGAATACGCCTACATGCCACTATGGCATAATTATGATTAATAATGTATTGTTTTGTTTTTCTTGTAGATGTAAGTCCTAACACTAGTTTAAGTTGAATGTTGTACTAAACAAATGGCCTTTGTCTGAGTTTTAATTTATTTACAGACAAGAAACTATAAATTAACTAGCTTTTGCCCGCGACATCGCTGGCGTTAACTTCGGGGTAACACAGTTCCCCTTTCCTGATTTGCAGGTACCTGCTACCGGTAGTTTTTGCCCTTGCGCCTTATTTATTGTAATAGCAATACTAATTTTTCCCTTTTCTTCCCTCTTTCTCCCTTATTTCTGAATTCAAAAAAAACCTAGCCTATGTCTGCAGGGTCCCAACTATCTCTATCATCAAAATCGGATTTGCCATTCAGGCGTGAAGACGTAACAAACAAACTTACTTTCGCTTTTATAATATTAGTAAGGATATTAATTTATTGTTTTGCCATTTGTGAAATAACTTAAAAGTCGGTTAACACCAACGGAATTGGGGTGACAAGTTAAGCTTCTGTAATGAACTTTAACACGCAGAGACGCAATCTGCAAGACTTCCATTCAACCATATAATTGCACCATTCAACTTTTTTTTTTAATTTCCATAATCGAATGGTAAAGTATGTGAAACCTTACAGTAGACCTACTATGACGTCTTAAAGCAGAACTTATTCCACTGAGTGAAAGAGATGGTGCTAGACACCCTGTATAGCTCTGTCCCTTTCCCTCAGCGGAATAAGTTCTGCTTTAAGACGTCATAGTAGTACCCTACTATGACGTCTTAGCAGTATACTGAAATGCATAAACTGTAGCCAAGATTTGTATAAAATGGATATAGATCCAACATTATTAGTATTTTTAAAAAGCGTTTAAGTATTTCAATTACATATTTCTCTATCACACTTAGTTTGTATGTAATCGTTTCGATAACCAAACATAACCAAAGTCATATTTGGTCGGCACGGTTGCGCAATAGCTGAGTGATAGGCTGCTATGCTGAGTGTCGCAGGTTCGATTAGGACGTCCCCATGGGACAATTTCCGAACGAAATGTGAGCATAGCCTTTTAGTAGTGCAAAAGCTAGAGTCAATTAATTTCTAGAAACACGAAACGCTATAATAGCGACTGCCACGTGTCCAAATTTACGCTAAAAATCACAAGATTAGACAGTCAACGACTATGGGCCATCTTACTCTACACAATGGCCCACACTATACAAACTTGGACATAACAATACTACGCGAAATCCTACTTTGCTTCACTCAATTTATATTTTCACGGATACTGAATACATACCGATAGTGAAAGTTTATAGGTATCTGTGGAGTGTGGAGTAAAGAAACAATTACACTGGCAAGGTAAGCCATAGAGAGTATTAAAACCGTACAGAAATTGTCTTTGATTTTATGATGGACTTTTGACTGTGACTCGCTCCGAGGCAGAAATTATCCTATTACCTATATTTCTATATAATAAAACTTGGGCTAAAAGTATCTTATGGCGTAATCCAGGCTATGGTCATAGGGGCCTGCCAGGGCCTCCGCCTGCCGGGGTTGCGGGTTGTTCGAAAGAGATACCGCGGCCCCGGAACATAAAGGACAATAGAAAAGAACATGGGTGGGTTTTGGTCAGTACAAGTCTGACACCCCCCGCTCCGCCCAGAGCTGGGGAAGTGATTTCATGATTTCCCACCCCCAAAAAAAAAAAAGGCTATGGTGTTTCTGTATGCTTTTCAACTAAATCCTTTCTAGCTACTGGGACGTTAAAAGTGACGGACAGGCACAAGACACAGCTAAAGAGTGGAATTCCCTGCCTGGATCTATGATCCAGAGTTCATATTGCCCGGATCTATACAAGGCGCGAGTTAATAGCTTTATTTTGGGTTAGATCGTTCCATCGTCGACCTGACTCGTCGTCAACTCTGTCTTTTGGACAAGATTAAGGTGAAGAATAGGCCTTCTAATATTAAAAAGAGACATACTCGTTTTTAACTCGATTTATTGGCTTCACGTGTAACTAATTACTGTTACTGCTAGCTTGCGTCAATCCACTGTTGGGCAAAAGCCTCTCGCCATGACTTCCAGTTGGTACGATTCAGGGAGTAATTTGCAGCAGTGTTCGTTGGTAACAAGCTCATTTAATTATGTAAAAAACTATTTGAGAGGTTGACCCACTTCCGATTAAGCTGACCGTAAATTTTGAATTCAGAAGACAACGGTATTGGGCAGGGACGTCTTTTCAAATCCAATATGGCGCTTTCCCAAAGATGGCGGTTATTCTTAAAGTATTCCCATGGTATGGGTATCAAATGAAACACGTTTTCTTGTATTCTTCTCAACAATTCTTTTGGCTTGTTAATGTTCTTCCCCATAGTTCGCTACACTAGCGGTGTGATTTTATGATTCTCGTAGGCATTTTCTTATTATAAATTGATGAACATTGACACTATTAATATATTTAACCTATTTAAAAAAAAGGATGACGTGCTCAACTGTATATTATATCATATTTTTAACTCGTTTCAAAAAATCAAAATATTTGTATTTCACATAGGCCTACATGGGCACTTATAAATCGTCGAGAAAAGATGCTTCGAAAATTGTGCCTGCAAGTTTTATGGGATTTGAGCAGCTGTAAAAAATTCGGCACTACAATTCTAACATCGAAAACATACCATTTCATTGCATAAAATGATTGAGTTTTTCTTCGTTTCTTTACTATTATAATATTCGAGAATAGTTAGAAGATATAAACATTCTCCACAGGAAAGTGTCGACTCACAAACGCACGAAAGGTGCTTCAAAGCCATTAATGTATGAACCAACAATGTCTGCCGTTAACAATGGTGCAAGAAAACACACTTTAATGTTTAAAAATAACCGCTTTCATATGACCATTAAAGGCTAAGTAATTAAAACACCAGGTATCTACTTCGCCTTTTATCAACAACTAGCTTTTGCCCGCGGGTTCGATCGCGTTAAATTCGGGATAACACAGTTCCCCTTTCCTGATTTGCAGGTACCTGATACCTGTAGTTTTTGCCTTTGCGACTTATTTATTGTAATAGCAAACGTTTTCCCTTTCATTCCCTCTTTCTCCCTCAAAAAAAAGTTAGCCTATGTCGGTCTCCAGGGTCCCAACTATCTATGCACCAAAATTCAGCAAAGAAGACGTAACAAACAAACAAACGCTTCTAAAATATTTAGTAAGGATGTGTTTTCTTCGTTTAATGTTGTACACATAGCATGTGACAAATTAACTAATTTTCTTTCATTTTCTAGATGGGCCAGGGCCCGTCCTTTGCAAGTCTTAAATCTTGTTTGTCAACGTATAGAAAAGTATTGCAGCGACGAGCCTCTTAAATCTAACAAAAAGCATTATATTATCTGTGGTCAAAACCTAACGGTATAAAAGAATTCGGAAATGTGATTCATTTGGACCGGTCGCCCGCCGTGAGAGAAACCGGAACACAGGCGGGCCACAGAAATGCTGCTTAATAAGTATGAAGGCTTTTGAATAAGGCTCTTTAGTAGACTAATCAGTAGGGTTACCATGACATAAATTCAAACACTAAGCTTCAATAAAAAATCTTTTATAAAACGTTAGCTATGTCTGAAAGCTTACTTTAATATTAATCATTACCTTGAAAATAAAAAAGCTTGGGATTAAACTGCTCCAATTTAATTTACTCAGTGGGTGTAATTTTTTTTGTAATTTTGTTTAATATTTTTTAATTAATTTTATATTTTTTATTATTGTTTTGGTTTGTGACATTTTATGATTTCATTTTAATCTCATTATTTAATTTTGTAAATATTTTCTAGTCTTTTATTATATAATTATATTTTGATTTAATTTGCTTAGACAAAGAAGCAAGCACCAACGAAGATGGGAAAAAGGGATTAGAAACCACAAGCTCCTTCAAAGAAAATCTCAAACACTGCCTGCCTAGCCTAGACTTGCAACTAGAACCTCTTATTTGGCACCAACACGGCTCTTAATAATAAAGAGGTCAGAAAGGCTTGGCTCGCGAGGTTGTCGACATGTGGGACGTGGACTCAGGGATCATTGTGCCGATAGTCGTTACAGCCAATGGCTTAATTGCTAAGAGCCTCGACCAACACCTGAGAAGGCTCTCGTTAGGCAGCTGGATCAAGGGCTTGATACAGAAAGCGCTACTCCTGGACACGGCTCGTATTGTTAGGAGGTTCCTTTCTCTGGAGCCCTGACCGCCGGTAGCTTGGACCCTGTTCCCGATACCGGTGGGCTACTATTTTTATTTTTTATAAGAAATATGTAAAAATATAAAAAATATGTATGTAAATAAATAAATGACAATAAAAAGAGGTCAGTACTTAATATACTCGTTTCCTATTAAATATGTAAACAAAAAACCGAGTGCTTAGTCAAGTTAAATTACCGTGACACTGCAAACAATGGTGTCCCCAAAATAATAGTAAAACTACTTCATAAGTGATATGTTATTTAAATGCTTCAACAAATTCAGTTCGTGTGAAGTCTTTGAGACGGAGCATTTCAAGGTAGCGAAAGAAAAGAAGTTTCTCACTCACTTACTGAGACAGTTCAAAAATCGAGTTTTAGGGCCTATGCACACCACGTTTTTTAAACGCGCCGTCGACGCGCGTTTGTAGCGATACAGACGCGATACGCACGCAAGTCAGACGCAGCCTGTAGAGCTTTGCACACCTGTATAAATACAGACGCGCGTGTGTAGCGATACAGACGCGATGCAAACGCGCGTGTGTATCGAATAATCCGGCAATCGTGAATTCCACAATATTGGCCGGTTTTGAATTTCAGTTATGAAGTTTTCTGTGTCGAAAGGCTCCATTTTTTTGTTCCAAAGACGTGCGGTGCACCAAATCGCTCGATTGCTACTAGCGTAGATTCACACTTCCCTTTCCCTCGTTACGTTTGTATCGATACAGACGCGCCGGTGCAGCGCGTTTGTAGCGATACACACGCGCCGGTGCCGCGCGTTTGTATCGATACACACGCGCCGGTGCCGCGCGTTTGTATCGATACAAACGACAACAAACTGCTCTGCAGGATAAAAACGCGCCGGCGACGCGCGTTCCCAAAACGCGCGTCGACGGCGCGTTTGGAAAACGTGGTGTGCATAGGCCCTTAATGTTGTTGTTCTCTATTCTATCTAACATACCCAATTATTATATAGTGCCATTTGTCGTTTGCCTTGGACATTTAATGAGGAGGGACGATGCACATGTGACTAAATGAGTGATGGATCTAAATGTTGATGGAAGGAGAGGGAGAGGATGACCAAAGAAAAGATGGGTGGATTGTGTAGTAAGGAATGATATGAAGGAGAAAGGAGTAATGATGCCGTGACGTCCGACGCCAAGTAGAATGGGACAAGGGCAGGAAAATGATGACGGTATACAATGACATTTTTTTACCTTTTTATGAACAGGGAGTCTAAAATGGCCAATGGATAATAATATGAATTGCGTCAGAATTCTTAAAATGGTCTGTCTAGGATCTAATATTATGAATTGTCATTTAGTGACCGTTTTACGAATTTTAACGTTATTCATATAATTATGCTAAAGCGGCCATATTAGACCCCCTGGCAATGCTGCTAGTCTTCTGGACTCGTTTCGGAATGACAGTGGTGTGGAGGAGTATTTCGACGCCTTAAGTTTATTAAGTTAGTTTACGTTTAGTTGTGTTTTTATAAATTAGGTACTTTGAATTACTAGTAAATAAATTGGTGTTACATACTAATAATTTAATTGTCATAACCACATGAAAAAGAAAGGAGAAAGAAAGTTTTTTTATGGCCTACAGATAGTTGTTCCGGGTCTAGCTGTTTGTGTAAGTGAGTTTAAATCTTTGTGAACGCACCCACGATACAGGAGAAATTCCCGCTGTGTAAGGGGTAGTTATACAATAACAGCTTATTAGTGTCCCAGTGCTGGACAACAGCCACTACTCACAAAGAAGGCACGGACTAAATTCGTATGTACTTTCGAAGTATATCTTGGACATCAGTGAAGGAAAACAAGATGTTTCAACCATCAAATATGCAGGTTCCGTACGTACCAGTATGTCAAGGTTGACCGCATTGTTCCAAGTTCTACCGAACATGCTATGATACTGGTAAGTATATACTGTTTTTTTTTGTGTGGGGAATCTTAAAATAACTTCCCCCTTAAGGCGCAGATATACGACTTTTAATGATTTTATATTGAACATCACGTCTAAACTTGTTGTCTTATTTCTTTGAAAAAAATATATGTTATACTAGACAATTTAATTCATGATTTGATATGTGAAAATGTGAAATTATATTTTAATAACATAGTGTAATTAATTTGTAAAGTATTGTCTAACGTGGACAAAAAAACGATAATCACGCAAAAACTATGGGGCGTATTTACATGAAACTTTATTCATATAAAAGACAATTTAATGACCCATATTTTAGTATACGGCTTTTATTTGTATTGTGTTTGATAAATCAAGGTGGGTTGTTTTTTCGAATAATCTTGGTGCGCGTTGAAGCGGGGCTCTGGCGGGCGACGGGCAGCAATGTATGGCTGACTACTGTCAAGGTTAGACGCAGTTAATGTCGCCTTAAAGAGATACCGCGGCCAGACATTAAGGACAAAAGAAGGAACATAGGTGGGTTTTTTAGTCAGTACAAATCGGATACTCTCCCCACTTTGCCCAGAGCGGGGGAAGTTATTTAATGATTAACCATCCGCAAAAAAGGACCTTAGCAAATTTTGACGACACGGTTAGTGCAGTGGCTGAGCGATCGACTGCTGCGCTGCGTGTTGCGGGTTCGATCCCCGCACGGAACAAATATTTGTATGGCCTACAGATAGTTGTTTCGGGTCTGGCTGTTTGTGTATGTGAGTTTAAATGTTTGTAAACGCACCCACGGTATAGGAGAAATTCCTAGTGCAATGTTTTTTTTTAAAATCATAATAGTAAAGTGCCGAAGTATTTCAACATACTACAATAATATGACATTTTAATCCTTACTAATACTATATTATAAAAGCGAAAGTGAGTTTGTTTGTTTGTTACCTCTTCACGCTTTAATGGCTAAACCGATTTTGATGAATTTTGGTACAGAGATAGTTGGGAACCAGGAGACGGACATAGGCTAATATTTTTTTGAAAAAAGTGGTATGTGAGGGAGAAAGAGGGAAAAACGGGAAAAGTTAGCGTTGCTATTACAAATCAATAAGGCGCTACCGAATTTTACGCGAGCGCAGCCGTGGGCAAAAGCTAGTTTAGCATAAAAATACACATTCGTACTCCACGCGACTCGTATTTCTTTCTTTATTTCTTAGATAACGATTGTTTCTTTCCCACGGCATGAGATACTGATCATGTGATCTCATAACCGGTTTGAAGACAATTCATAACTACCATTATAAGCATAAATCAAACTAATTGAATTTATGTTTTTAGAAAGTTTACTGGAATTTTGAAGATTCATTAGGCGAGTATTTGCTGTTAAAGTCAAAGTATTTCTTGTGAGATTTTTGGTAATACAATAAGGTCTTACAGATATTTTTAATGAGCTTTATAATCCACCCTTAGGCATACACTATTCCCGGCCACCGTAGATGTGGGCCTGTTGACGGTGAGCAATGAGTAGCTCACCGTCCGTCCGTTTATTGACGACAAGCCGTATCGACGGCGCGTAAGTGGTCCACGCGTTCCTCAAACAGATGTCAGTAAAACAGAGGGCCTGACAATGCCACCGCCTGCCGAGGTTGCGGGTTATTCAAAAGAGATACCGCGGCCCCGACACATAAAGGGCAATAGAAGGAACATGGGTGGGTTTAAGTCAGTACAAGACTGACACTCCTTTACCCCCCACTCCGCCCAGAGCAGGAGAAGTTATTTGATGAAAAAAAGGAGGAACAAACATACACACCCACACACAAACAAACTGTCGCTTTTATAATATTCATGTACACAAAATAACGCGCGCCTGGGTATACCCACGACCTAGTAATCGTGGTTAAGTAAACAAGAAACTTGGCAGAGCTTAAAACGTGTGAAACAGCTTCTTTATCTTATAAAGATATTGAAGGGCTTTTTCTCGGAATCAACATCGTTCACACACCGCCACCGCCCGCCGAGTCACCGTTGCCGCCATGCGGTACCTAGAGAACGCAGAATGAATACCGTACTTGTATACTGAAGGAGATTATTATAAGCCAATGTCCCGATCACCACCTTTTATTTTCGGATGAAATATCCTTATTATACTATCCTTACTTAGTAATATTATAAACTAGCTTTCGCCCGCGGCTTCGCCCGCGTTAAATTTGGGGTAACACAGTTTTCCTTGCGCCTTATTGATTTGTAATAGCAACGCTAAGTTTTCCCTTTTCTTCCCGCTTTCTCCCTCACATCCCACTTTTTTAAAATAAAAATTAACCTATGTCCGTCTCCTGGTTTCCAACTATCTATGTACCAAAATTCATCACAATCGGTTCAGCCATTAAAGCGTGAAGAGGTAACAAACAAACAAATAAACAAACTCACTTTCGCTTTTATAATATTAGTAAGGAAACGAAAGTAAGTTGGTTTGTTACCTCTTCACGCTTTAATGAAACCGATTTTGATGAATTTTGTGGGAAGTGAGGGAGAAAGAGGGAAGAAAAGTGAAAACTTAGCGTTGCTATTACAAATCAATAAGGCGCAAGATTTTGATGATTTTTGGTACAGAGATAGTTGGGAACCAGGAGACGGACATAGGCTTTTTTTTTAAAGTTGGTGGGAGAAAACTTAGCGTTGCTATTACAAATCAATAAGGCGCAAAGGGAACTGTGTTACCCCGAATTTAAAGCGAGCGAAGCCGCGGGCAAAAGCTAGTAATATTATAAAAGCGAAAGTGAGTTTGTTTGTTTGTTACGTCTTCACGCCTTAATGGTTAATTCGATTTTGATGAATTTTGGTGCAGAGATAGTTGGGACCCTGGAAAGGGACATAGACTTAATTAAGTTTTTTTTAAAAAAGTGAGAAATGAGGGAGAAAGAGGAAAGAAAAGGGAAAACTCAGCTTTGCTATTACAATAAATAAGGCGCTAGGGCAAAAACCACAAGTAGCAGGTACCCGCAAATCAGGAAAGGGGAACTGTGTTACCCCGAATTAAACGCGAGCTAACCCGCGGGCAAAAGCTAGTATTGATATATGCGGACAAAAGTTTTCCAACGGCAAAGTTAAGTTTGTCCCTACTAAAGTTTATCTTTTTGACCGACTTCAAAAAAAAGGAGGGATTTTCAATTTGTCGGAATTAGGATATACTTCCCAGGTGGTCCCATCTCAATTTTATTTATATTGCTTAGGTAGTCTGTGAATTATCTTCTATAATACATATTATTTTCTCTATGTCTATATGGATGAACTGCAAATCTTTTAGTAACAATGAAAATACTCGATAAAAATTATGTGATATAATTATCATTATACCATAACTAAAAATGCCGAAAAAAAAAACGACATCCAAAAAAAAAAGATTTTTTACAAAAAGTTTTTTATCTTTAAAACAATGTTCGGTATTTTCATTAGTTACTAACAAGGTTGTACAAAACCCTAGGTCGCGCACCTAGGGTTTTGTACAACCCTCCGACTCCTAAAAAACCTCCCGACTCACTCCTGACCGATTTTTTATTAATTAACGAGTTTTAAAATTTAAATAACATTAACCCTATTATAAAATCGTGTTAATTGATAAGCAACAAGTAGTAAGAATGTACTCAATCTGAATGTAATTAGTTAAGCTATTAACCTTAATTGAATCGTACGTAATTAAACATAATCAAAGATATTTATACCGTGAATAGAAACGCAATAGGTATTGCGACATCGGTTGAAAATTATGTGGCTTTTTAATTTAGTTTAAAACCTAAACAACGTGAACTACAAAACCAATTTAGGCAGATCTCTCATTGTATTGGAAATCTAAACAAAGCAAGACAATATTATACTAGAAAATTATAGCTTGACTAGCTTTTGCCTGCGGCTTTCTCCAGGGTCCCAACTATCTCTGTACCAAAATTCATCAAAATTGGTTTAACCATTAAGGCGTGAAGAGGTAACAAACTCACTTTCGCTTTTATAATATTAGTATGCCTGTACATCATTTCCTAGTTTTTGGTAATGTCTTTACATAGTGTAATATGAAGTCGCTTTTACTGTGCGTTCGCTTATACCCGTTAAACTACTCAACGAGAGCAAGGTTTATATATAACTAGCTTTTGCCCGCGGCTTCGCTCGCGTTAAATTCGGTAGCGCCTTATTGATTTGTAATAGCAACGCCAAGTTTTCCCGTTTTTTCCCTCTTTCTCCCTCATATCCCACTCTTTTTAAATAAAAATATAGCCTATGTCCGTCTCCCGGTTCCCAACTATCTCTGTACCAAAAATCATCAAAATCGATTTACATAACAGCGTGAAGAGGTAACAAACAAACAAACTCACTTTCGCTTTTATAATATTAGTAAGGAAGGATAATGAAACTTAAACACAACAACTACCCTGTGTTGCGACAGTATTCATCCAAAACAACAAAGTTCAAAGTTAACTTACTTTGAATTTGAGAAACTTTCTGAGAGAACTGTACTCACCGAACTACATTAGATACAAAATAGCTACTTAGTTACTAGAAATAAGAGTAGCAGTTTCGGAAATTAAAGCTTCCAAAATTGAAAGTCATTTATTCAAATTAGAGCCAATTTTTCAATCGCCAGTTAAGTATTATCCGACGGTAAGTTTTATTTCATTCAAAAACTGTATCCATACAAAATCTGTCAAAAGGATAGACACAAGTCTGTCATTTTGTAATTTTTTGTATGGGAACTCTGTCAAAACCTTTTTTTTTAATATTTACTCTTAAGAAAAAGTTATCTTATGACTGAAAAATCGACCCGTAGGCTGAAAATCAGCACTTTTTGAACGTCACATGGGTTGGGTTTAGTATTCAGTAGCAGGCGGAAAAGGTAACAAAGGATTGAAATTGGTAGGGTTTAAGTTCCCGATTGTAATGCTACCACTATTTTTCAAAGGAAATGTATTTTAGAGAAATTAATGAAGAAAAATGTTTCTAACCTCAAATCAAATAAAAAGCGATAACGGAACGTAAAAATGGGCGATTGACAGCCATATATATACCACGTATTGTCTATGGTGCAAAACCAAGCGATTGCAAACGTAAAACGGAACGTAATTATTAATGTCATCTGTCATTGTCATTCGTTTGTTCATTCCGTTTCTCTCCGAGTTGCGTGAATGTGTTCCTTGCGTTTTGTGTTTTTCTCATATTAAGTTAGTTAGAGTTCGGGACTTGGGGCACCCCGACATGGACAGGTTAGGTTCGAAGGGTATGGCGGGGTCTGAAAGACCCCGCCATACCCTTCGTGTTAGGTTACTTTAAACCCTGAACGCAGAAGTAGGAGCCCCGCGAAGCGGGGCTCCGTCGAACCACTTTGATAGGTAGTAATCAGTGATTTAGGCATTGCGTTTACATCAGAGTGGTGCCAGGACACAGAGGGCACCTCCTTCCTTATGCTAAACGATACCAAATTTCTGGAATACACGTTTTATGTGACAATGACGAGTTTTGAGGTTAGGTTACAAAAATGGGTTTTTCTCAAGAACGGTGCATTACCTTGATATGGGAGTGGTACCGGGGGGTAGGGGGCACCTCCCCCCTCCCCTCCCCCCCCACCCCCCGCTCCCTCCGCCTGCTGCTGAATACTAAACTTTACCCCGTCACATTACAAGAGATAGTCCCACAAAAACGCCCTGCCCTTCGCAACAAAGTCCTCCTGCAATAAAGTGCTACACCGTGTTTCGAGGCGAACAAGACGAGCTAAAGACTTTTAAATAACTAGTTTGCTTCACCCTTTTAGCCTTTTAAACTAAGCCGGGTTTACATTCAGCAATTTTTTTCGTCGGATGGGAAATCATCAAAATCCTTCTGCTGTGGGTGGAGTTGAAGGGAGCGTCAAATTTTTACTGTTCAAAACCCCTCCATGTAAGTAACATGGAACTTTGAACTCGGAAACTCGGAAAGCACGTTCAGCTTTAGTCGGTCCTGCGTCTGACTTCTCTTCGGTCGTGTCGGATTGTCACCTTATCGGACTAGGAGACTGAGGAAAGAGACAGCCCACCTGTGCCTGCGCACACACTTTTGCACAATAATATATCCCGCGCTGATGGCGATTTTCCGCTGAGATTGACCGCAATGGTCAAAAATTTTATAAATTAGATTGTCTGTTAGCTTTTCACGTCTAAATAACGTAATGAATTACCACGAATACGAAACATATATTAAATCAACGATACCGAAATTCTTCAAAAAAAAAACTTCATGTGAACCGTGCCTAAACAACGCGGAACCTAGAAAAAAGACAGACAATGCGATGTTTATGACATCACCACAGACTAAAAATATAGAAAAAAAAACTAACAACCGCACTTCATCAAGGATCTTCAATACACGAAATCGTAAAAAAATACTTGAAGAAGATTATACAGCGTGTGTCGTAAGTATGTATTTAAGGATGTGTAGTACATGCGGGCCTGTGGACGGTGAGCAATGGTTAGCTCACCGTCCGTCCGTCAATTGACGACAAGCCGTGTCGATGGCGCGTTCGTGTTTCACGTGCGGCTCAAAGAGATGTCAGCAAAGCGGAGGGGCTTGCCAGAGCCTCCGCCTACCGGGGTTGCGGGTTGTTCGAAAGAGATACCGCGGCCCCGGAACACAAAGGGCAATAGAAGGAACATGGGTGGGTTTTAGTCAGTAGGTACAAGTCTGACATGCCCCCTCGCTCCGCCCAGAGCGGGGGAAGTCATTAGATGATTTTTCCCACCCGAAAAAAAAGGGTGTGTAGTACAGACGGACAATGTCGAAAAGAAATACCGGGCAAGAGGGAGAAAGAGTAGCGCACCGAGATTTCCGAGCAATCTTGCGACATAAATTGCCATATCTTTTGACTGCGTAGAATTAGAGGGTTCGTTTTTTCACAGCAAAAAAGACCGCAGTCTTGAGTATATGGTTTTAATTTCAACTCGATACCTCCACACGTTCCTGACAGATGGACGGACAACAAAGTGATCCAATAATGGTTTCGATTTTTTTTTGAGGTACGTATCCCTAAAAATACCAAAATGCGATTTTGAGCATTATATACGTTCGCCTGTAACGTAACAATCCATTGTCATACCCTTTTTTACATATGAAATCATCAAATAACTTACCCCTTCTGGGTGGAACGGGAGGCAGTGTCAGACCTGTACTAACTGAAACCCACCCATGTTCCTTATATTGCCCTTTATATTCCGGGTCGCAGTATTTATTTCGAACAACCCGGAACCCCGGCAGACGGTGGCCCTGGCAGGCCCTTCTGCTATTGACATACTCTTATCTCAACTATTTTGGGGTGGACTTCAAGACTATCGGAATGCATCTGAATACCAGTATTTGAAATGCATCCACAACCCATCACTGCTGGGTAATATATATATATATATATCGTATTTATACAGTACTAGCTTTTGCCCACGGTTTCGTTCGCGTTAAATTCGGGTTAACACAGTCCCCCTTCCCGATTTGCAGGTACCTGTTAAAAACAGGAAGAAATGAGGGCGAGCAAAAGCTAGTAAATTTCTAAATATGACAACACATTTCTAATACACCCTGTAGTAAAAATACTCGAAACAATTTATAAAGATAATCTTCTCAAGACGTTACTTCATCATTTACTCTGCAGTAACGTTGCAAAACTTGACAATTACTCGCTGGTTTTCGGAAAGCGCTGGCGAAGCAATGCAAAATGTTGAAACTGCATGCTTGGGTTTTAATTGATAAAATTGCTAACTTGATAAAATCGGAAATTAGTTTTGCAAAGTAACTGAAATTTGATTTTTGTTGAGCGACTGTTTTCGTTGGTTAAAAAAAACGAATTACAAGTCATGACATATTATTATAGTAGAACCTTAAAAATTATAGAAAATAAAAAATTATAAATAAAATTTATGTAAGTCCTTACTAATATTATAAAAGCGAAAGTGAGTTTGTTTGTTACGTCTTCACGCCTAAATGGCCAAACCGATTTTGATGAATTTTGGTAAAGTCAACAAACGAACGTAAGACTATTTATTCACATGAAATAAGGTGCATTTTTAATCAACACATAAATTATTCCTATTTTTGGAGAATAAATAAACAAGACTTCAAATAAAGGCACACTATAGAATACCTATGTGCATGCAAATAAAACTTCAACTCAGACATATATATAAGGCCTCTTTCCGCTTAACATAAATTCCTAAACCATTTTCTCTATGTATATGAGGCTCTAGCCCTATAGACATAAGGGTGAAAATCACTTAGCATACAAAGCTAGGCTGTATTTAGAACAGTTGGGCGCCGCATTCCTAGGCCAGTTGCGTGACATTAGCAGTATCGTACTCGGTGCGAACCTTCTTGGTACTTGAGTATCAAGGACCAAGAAGTTTCTTAAACTAGTGGTTATGAAATAGGTTGTTTTCAAGTGATCCATGCGTCATGTTCGTGAACGGACTCTGTCAGTTGGGACTGGTCATCTTTCATTCTTCTTTTTATATATTTTTGCTATTATCTGGCCGCTCTTAATATGCATGTTTCACCACATCGTTCGCACATACTACTATACTTTGCGAGGCTGGGTGGATGTATGGATGTTTGTTAGTCTTTCACGTCAAAACGGCTGAACGGATTTTGATGCAATTTGGCACAGAAGAAGATTATAGGTGGGTGGAGCGGGGGAGACTGTCAGACTTGTACTGACTACAACCCACCCATGTTCTTTCTATTGCCCTTAATATTCCGGGGCCACGGTATCTGTTTGTAACAACCCGCAACCCAGGCAGGCGGTGGCCCTGGCTGGCCCCTCTGCTTTGCTGACATTTCTTTGAGGTGTGCCTGGAACACGCGCCGTCGACACAGCCTGTCGTCAATAGACGTGCGGACCGGTGCGGAAGATAAGCTACCCATTGCTCACCGTTACGGTGGCCGGGAATTGTCTCGCGGCGCCCGAAGCTCGAGATATTTAAATACCTTTGATTGAAATCCACAACAATCATGACGGCACTGTAACATTTTGCGTTCAGAAATAAAATTCCTGACATTCTCGCACTTACCACATTTTTGTAAATAGCGAACCGAACAATTTTGCAAGCTCATTATAATCCTTACTAATATAATAAAAGCGAAAGTGAGTTTGTTTGTTACCTCTTCACGCTTTAATGGTTAAACCGATTGTGATGAATTTTGGTACACAGATAGTTGGGAACCAGGTGGTTTTTATTTAAAAAAAGTGGGATGTGAGGGAGAAAGAGGGAAGAAAAGGGAAAACTTAGCGTTGCTATTACAAATCAATAACGCGCAAGGAGAACTGTGTTACCCAAAATTTAACGCGGGCGAAGCCGCGGGCGAAAGCTAGTACTATTATAAAAGGGAACGTGATGCAATGTACAATAGGAAATCCTTATCAATGTTAATTTGTTAATTTGTGCTAATCGCTTTACTGGTCGATGTATAATAGGGATGGGGGATACTTGCACTCTATGTATCGATACTTTGAATAGATCCAGATCGAAACTATGCGGTTCGATTCTAATATCGTGTGTCTTTCTGTATTGTGTGGTTAGTGCCTATCCTGGTATCAGAGTTTTTTATGCCACTAATAGGCCTCTGACCAAGATTAATATTCCATCGAGTAATATTTGACATGCTGCCGGTAGGTGGTATCGAATGTCATCGATCTGAATCTCCAAGTATTGAATCGTAGCGGCTCTTAGACGGAATAATATCTCTTTCATAATAGGTACTTGGTAGTATAAGTTGCCGCATTTGTTAAAACACATCGGTGCTACATTAAAACACAGACGTTAAATAAGCTAATCATGCGTTTAAAAAAAATGTTGCATTCCGACCACAGTAGGTACTTTTGTATAAGTCTAAGCATTTTTAACCTACTTTAAAAAAGAAGAAGGTTCTCAATTCGTCGGAATCCTAAACTTTTTTATTTATATTCACCAATTATTCATAGACGACCGATTTCTAAAATTCTGTTTTTTTTTATTTGGTATATCTTCCAGGTGGTCCCATATCAATCTTATTTAAATTGTATCGTACTCGTATGTATCGATCCGAAATATCGATATGACGCACCCTGTTGTATCGATACTGTAAAGTAACGGATCGCGCATCACTATGTGTATAAAATTACGTGCCTAATCTACCGGATAATAGTTCGTTTTCATATACTAAGGTTATAGAAACGTGTTTTAGAAAAGTAGCGTCGGTGTTACAAACGTTTTGCTGCGGTTTTGTCTGATAGGTATTCGGAATGCTACCTTGGTTTCACGCTAGATCGATTCTTGTAAGTTTTGATCTTGTTTCGATCCTAAACAAGGTCGGGAAAGCAGTGGAATTATGAATTGTTATAGATTGGCTTGTTCGAGGTGGCGGAAGACAAGAGTTTCAAAGAATTGGAGGAGACATTTGCTCGTCAGTGGGATAGCATAGGCTAAATAAATAGATTGTGGAGTGAAAGAGATGGTGCTAGACACCCTGTATAGCTCTGTCTCTTTCCCTCAGCGGAATAAGAATTGCTTTAAGAGGTCATAGTAGGGCTACAGTGTTATTTATTGAATCGTCACTTCTCTCTAGATATGAAATTAGGTATGACATAGAATAAAAAATCTAAGATATTTGACATCCGTGCACCCGTATAAAAGAATGAAACCCTGAGACAGTTAAAAAAGCACCCCAATGACAACCTTCAAGAATTTTGAAATAAACTTAAGGCTCTTTTCGAAAGAGATACCGCGGCCCCGGAACGTAAAGGGCAATAGAAGGAGCATGGGTGGGTTTTAGGCAGTAAAAGTCTGACATTCCTGCCCGCTCCGCCCAGAGTGGGGGAAGTTATTTGATGATTTTCCACCCCAAAAAAAATATAATACATACTTATTTAATACAGTTTTCAGACAGTGGTCAAAGTTTTGGGGACACTGACTACCTACCTATAACGACTGTTAAAGATCTACAAATGACAACCAGGATTAACAGCTTAACGTGCTTTCCGAGGCACGGCGGTAATTTGGTTCCCAACGAGTGATCACCCATCCATAGACCAACCTAGGCAAGCGCGGCTTAACCCAAAGATCGGACGGAGCGGCTAATATAATTTAGCTACGTGTTCCATCAAGATACAATACAAAATATGTTATTTAGACTTTCTTATCTAATTCTTATAATATTCCATCCTTTTTTTCACCCAATTGTCGTTTACGGTTAGGTAGGCAGTCGTCTCATGTGAAATACTGGTACACAGCTGCAACCGGTTAGACTGGAAGCCGACCCTAACAAAGTTAGGAAAAGGCTAGGCAGATGATAACATAGAATAACTATGAAAAATCAAATAAATGTCAAACCTAGATCAGATACCCAGGTATACATATATCTACATCACGTACTAAGCGCATACCAGCACTGTTGCGCAACTACGCATGCGCGATACCACTGCGCTTGCGACTGCTAAATGATGCATCTTCCAATTAAGACTTTATCACAAATCAGATAAGGTCTAATTTACAACGTAGCCCGCTGCAAAAATGCATTTTCTACTCTCAACTTTATTTTTATTGAGTTAAGGTTTATTTTATAACATTGATGTCACGTAGCACGCTGCGCTTGCGACGGTATCATGCATGTTCGAATGTAGACTTTATACTTATTAAGATAAGGTTTAGTTTTAAATAGAGGTAAAGTTATGAATAAGCAATATCTTTATGAATGTGGTTAATGAATACTTAAAGTGTAGTAATAGTTCTTTTTTTTATAAAAATGTGAAGTTGTATGTAATTCTTACGATCTTTGTCGAGTTTTAATGGTTTTTCTTTCGCTGTGCTAAGTAAGTTACATAAATAATTGCTATTATTAGTCTACCATCGCAGTAATTGTCTAGTGATGTGACTGTCGCGAGTTCGAACCCAAGGCACACCTTGGTTCCGGGGTTGTGGATTGTTCGACGGAGATACCGCGAACCCGAAACGTAAAGGGCAATAGAATGAACATGGGTGGGTTTTAGTCAGTACAAATCTGACACTCGCCCCCGCTCCGCCCAGAGTGTGGGACGTTATTTGATGATTTCCCAACCAAAAAAAGACACACCTTGGTTGCGGGTTGTTCGAAAGAGATACCGCGGCCCCGGAAAGTAAAAGGAATAGAAGCCTAGGAACATGGGTGGGTTTTAGTCAGTGAAAGTCTGACACTTCCCCCCCCCCGCTCCGCCCAGAGCGGGGGAAGTTATTTGATGATTTCCCACCCCGAAATAAGGGTTCCGTTTTTATTTTCCTTTTGAAGTACGCAACTCTAAAATCCATACAAAATCTATCTCAATAAATACCTAGGTCTCCAAACTCAGCGACATAACGCAACATGGTTGTAGCATTTTACGCTGCGGTTTTCGCAACAGAGCGGGTTCGAGTCCCGTTAGCGAGAAAGTGACGGAACGTGATCGAGGCGTTTCCTTATCTTCACGCTTGGCAGCTGAGGTGACGACAGATACGTCAATTAGGTCATTTTTGTACGGACTTGACGATATTTTAAATCATATATATTATATAAGTACTAGCTATTGCCCGCGGCTTCGCTCGCGTTAAAATTGGTGTAACTAATTAATAAGTTCCTCTTTCCTGATTAACAGGAACCTGCTACTTGTAGTTTTTGCCCTTGCGCCTTATTTATTGTTATAGCAATGCTAAGTTTTTCCTTTTCTTCTCTCTTTCTCCCTCATACCTCAATCTCCGTTAATGTCCGTCTCAAGGGTCCCTACTATCTCGGTACCAAAATTCATCAAAATCGGTTTAGCCTTAAGCGGTGAAAACGTAACAAACAAATAAACAAACTCACTTTCGCTTTTATAATATTAATAAGGATTATATTTTTATTTCACATAGACCTACATGAGCACTTATAAAACGTCGAAAAAAGATGCACGGTTCGGGTTGGTCGTTTCCTATGGAGAAGAACCGGCAAGAAACTCCATGGTTACTCTTTTAAAATCATTTTATTTTACAATATTGTTGTTACAGCGTTAGTACTTAAGTATGAGAGGACAGCGTAGGCCCGACAATAAGTCATTGCTTACTTTACAAAATTGGAGAATTGAAGTTAACAACTGTTTGCGAATTTGTCATTGAATAAGTTCCATAAGGTGTTGTTTACAGTTGTGAAAATATTTTCGACGAGACTAAACGAACAATATTATAACTTAACATCACGCCTTTTAACGCTATAAGGTAGAGCAGAGATTTGTTTTTTTTTTTTTTAAATAACGTTGCCCCACACTAGGGTTTTCTCCTGTATCGTGGGTGCGATTACAACCATTTAAACTCACATACACAAACAGCCTTTTTTTGTTGAGAAGCAAGTACATTTTGATGCAATTGAGGAAACTTTGTCATTGCAGCCGCGGCGGATTTGACGTTACATTAAATCCTCATAGAATAAATAAATAAATAAAATAAATAAATATCTTGGGACAACTCACACACGGCTATCTGATCCCAAGCTAAGCAGAGCTTGTGTTATGGTAACCAGACAACTGATATACATACATATATAATTTATAAATACATACATATTATAGATAAATCACACCCAGACACAGAACAAACAATCATGCTCATCACACAACGTTTGTCCTGGGTGGGAATCGAACCCACGACCTCCGGCTCAGCAGTCAGGGCCACTAACCACTAGACCAACAGGCCCGTCGAGAGAATATTTACGCTTTGATAAAAGTATTACAATGCTTTTATCAAAAAGCAATTATTCTGAAATGACTATAACGCCAAACTGCTGACAATTAAATTTGAATTTACGGACTATTTAACTTAACATTAAATCCGCTTAACTATTACTTCCTCTGGCTTTACTTCAATGTAAGAAACTTTTCGAACGATAACTTTCAATCTAATGCCATAATCACACCCATGAAAAACCGGCCACTTGTGAGTCGCACTCGCTCACCGAGTGTTCCGTACAAGCTTGCGACATAAACGGCCATATCTTTTGACTGCGTAGACTTAGAAGGTTGATTTCACTGCTTTAAGGGACTATAAACATTTTGCTGAGCCCTAACAGGGTCACGTACCTACTCATTAGTTATAAGCCTAGCGTGTAACTTTTTTATACATTGTGCATTTAATGAATCCTTACTATCCGTACTTATAATACTTATTACCTACTTATTTACTTATAATATTATAAATGCGAAAGTAACTCTATCTGTCTCTTCTTCACGCCTAAACCACTGAACTGATTTCAATGAAATTTGGTACAGATATAGTCTGGGACCCGAGAAAGGACATAGGATAGTTTTCATCCCGAAAATCCCCCCGGAACAGGAACTATTAATCCACGCGGACGAAGTCGCGGGCAAAAGCTAGTAATACTATAAAAGCGAAAGTGAGTTTGTTTGTTTGTCACCTCTTCACGCTTTAATGGCTAAACCGACTTTAATGAATTTTGGTACAGACATAGTTGGGAACCAGGAGACGGACATAGGCTAAGCTAGGCTTTAAATTTAAAAAAATGTGGGATATGAAGTTGAACGAGGGAAGAAAAGGAAAACAATAAAGCGCAAGGGCAAAAACTGCAGGTAGCAGGTGTAATACCGAATTTAACGCGAGCGAATAGATACAAGTATATAGCGAACGATTGGTTAGTAATTTATGATCGCGTAAACTTAGAGGGTTGATTTTTCAACAACTTCGAAGAACTGCAGACCTCTCAGTACGTGGTATTAATTTCAACTCGAGAAAAATGTTCTTCAGACATACAAACGGACAAGAAAGTGATCCTTCAATGGTTTTAGTTTTCCTTTCTGAGTTCGACGACCAGGTTGGTGCAATAGCTGGGCGATCGACTACTTCGCTATGTGTCGCGGGTTCGATTCCCGCACGAAACAAATATTTGTATGACCTGCAGATAGTTGTTTCGGGTCTGGCTGTTTGTGTATGTGAGTTTAAATGTTTGTAAACGCACCCACGTTACAGGAGAAATTCCTAGTCTGGGGCAGCGTTTAAAAAAAAAACGTTGCGGACCCCAAAAATGTACACGTAAAAACCAAAATGGTGGAAAGCCACTCATATCGATTCACTTGATCAAATCGTATATAATGAATGGCTGTTATGTAAATATTAAACGTATTGAAGACACTTCGACACGGTATTTTAGTACTTTCGAATGTTTGGTCATTCATCTTTCGAGTTAATAGCTAGGAACGAGTTTCCCTTAGTTTACTTTTACAAATTCTTTCACTCACGTCGTGGACGAACGACGTCCAATCAAGCTATACAAAGCCAGTTTATACGGATCCCACATTCTACGGAAAATATTAACAAAGCTAGGCCGTGATATTTTGGAAATTTATAGCAGTACAAAAAGAAAAGTTGTCCAGTTTGTTGGCCTAAACAACAGCCTGACATATGGCCACACTTTTTTGTTCACACTGTATAAGGGTTTCGTTGAAACACAACCTTAAACAATAATATGAAATACTAACTTTTGCCCGTGGCTTTGCTGCGTTAACTTCGGGGTAGCACAGTCCCCCTTTCCTGATTTGCAGATACCTGCTACCTGCAGTCTTTGCCCTTGCACCTTATTGATTTGTAATAGCAATGCTAAGTTTTCCCCTTTGTTGCCTCTTTCTCCCTCATGTCCCACTTTGTTCGTTTTTGCTCTCGACACACAAAACTCACTGTATGAAGTAGCGATCTTTTTCACTATTTATTGGGTTTTTACACAATTAAACCACTGGATTCCAGGCTCTTGATAGTTGAAACCCATCTTTTCGGTTGAAATTCCTATATTTGGTAATCTCAATTGCTTCTCTTACCAATCTAGGAATATAGTGGCGTTCTGTCGAGATGATCTGAGGGTTATGTAACTTAATAACGGGATATTTACCATGTTTGTTATTTATATCGAACCACTGCGATATAAATAACAAACATGGTAAATATCCCGTTTCAAGTGTTAATTATAATTTCAGTAACCATGTCAGTTTTAGACTTATATTATTAAGCAAGAGTCACATCCGAGAATGTTACAAAACGATCGGCGGGGTCAAAGTCACAAATGTTATCAAGGACAAAGATTGCATATTTTTAACATTATACAATTTTAACGAACTCAGATTTATCAGACGACATTTTTCGTATAATCTTGTAATAAAATTATAAAAATCATATCAGTTTGGAATGTGGAAAATGGTAATTCATTTTACTTCGAGAATTTAGTCTTAATGTATAGATTGTGGTAGGAAAATAGTTTTAATGAGTCTCAACATGAGGTACTGGGCGCGATTCCCTCCTTGGGCGATTTTTCTATAAGGTATTTCTCCTTAGCAACCACCGAGCTAGACTCGGTGGTTGCTAAGGAGAAGTTTGATGACCATAGAGTCGCCTACTGTCACTTGAGAACTGATAAAATGTAGGTGGTTCTTATAAGGTTACACCCCTGCCTTAGATCGCGAGAAGACTCCCGGCCACCGTAGTTGCGGGTCTTTAGATGGTGAGCAATGGGTAGCTCAGCGTCGGTCCGTCTAATGACGACAGGCCGTGTCAACGGCGCGTTAGTGTTCCACGCGCGCCTCTTAGGGATGTCAGCAAAGCAGAGGGGCTTGTCAGGGCCACGGAAATACGGGTTGTTCGAAAAAGATACCGCGGCCCCATTTCATAAAGGGCAAAAGAAGGAACGTAGGTAGATTTTAGTCAGTAAAAGTTGATTATATCCCATCCATACAAAAAAAAAAACGGATATTACAGGCGTAATTTGTTGTTATTTATCATTCATTTATCTCAATAAAACTTGTTATTTTAACTAAAAGTAACGTCATTACACTTTTTCCCGCTCATTAGTCATAGACTTCAATGTCAACAGACTGACAGTTGACACACTCTGAACAACTCTCAGACTACACCATTGTAATTGTGTTGTAAGGAAAACATCGCGGTAATCATTGTGTAGCGAGCTGCTAAACAATGAGGTTTAAAACTGTGGCATCGAACCGCTAGATTGATTAGTCTATGCAGGGGTGTCATCGGCTGTCAAAGTTTAATCGCCGTTAATTTGTCTAAAACGTTTGGAATTTTGACTAAAATTTTTCGTTCCTTATCCCAATGTTGTCGTATTTCACCCAGTAGAGAATGCCATAAATAAAGCATTAAGGCCACTTATGTACCACTGTTCGTCTCTGCATCATCTGAAGGTTGACTGGTAGAAAATGCCTATTGCATTAAGTCCGCCTCTGTACTTTGTGCTTGAAGTGTTTAATAAATAAAATTGTACATGAAGTTTAAATAAATAAATGAATTTAGTTACGCGTACGGTAATTTAGTTGTTTATTTATTTTCTATTAATTTTGAATTCCCGATATTTCGCCACTATTGTTAGCACCATGATCGATCACGCATAAATCGAACAATGGATTACAAACAATGTTATTGCCCCGTTTTTTGTTTTTTTGTCGCGATTTTCGTAGATCTTGTTACCGATGTCAGTTGTTACCGATAGTCAGACGGGGTTACGGGGACCCAGAACTAACTGGGTTGTGGATCAGATAGGTAGTCGCTCCATGTATAATACTGGTGTTCAGCTGCATCTGGTAAGACTGGAAGCCGACTCCAACATAGTTGGGAAAAGGCTAGGCAGATAATTTTATTTATGACATTTTTTTTTCTTTCCAAATTTTGCCAATGGCAACCCTAGAATTGTCTATTGACAAACCACGCCGTTATCACTAATTATACGACAGATACGCACTCCTGTTTTATGGGACAGACTCACTACACATAGATATATTAATAACACACTTAACACACGTTACGGCTACTAACTGTACTGCTAGTAGCTAAACCCCTGATTTGAAAGATTAACGGCCTGTGACAAGGTCTCATTGCTGGCCATTTGTTTTTTTTATATGCCTTTACATTATGAATAATGGATACCTAGAGTTTTTTTGTTTATGGTCGCCTTCTCTCTATGATTGGTAGCCTAAGGCGCTGCGCAAACGTGGACACTTTCGTGTCCTGTGTCGGATACAAGCTACCGATTCCTATAGATTTGTAGAAGTTGCTGTGTTCTGTAGCGACAGATTTCATACTGGTTATATAGAATTTTTTACCTCTTATCCGAAAGTGTCCACGTTTGCGCCGCACCTAAAGTATTGTGGACCAGTTTGCGTGATCATCAAATTATAACTGTTTTAAATGGACAAACGAAAAGATGTATAAGAATTATGTTTTGGCTGACTGATTATTAAGAATTCTAGATAGAATTTTTCAACACACTTCCCCTTTTCAAAACTGTTTTTACCGTACTACGACAAATATTTTTCACCGTACCTGGGAACTTTCTGGTTAGGGAGACATTGGGGTCAAATTTCGATCATTTTTTATATAGTACGGCCAACGAGAAGCGATACCAAATGTAAACAAAACCCATGCTAAAACCCCATCTAAAATGGCCGCCCGAATGTTGGCGAACCCGTCTTAACGTTGTCATGTTTTTGCCGGGAGAACGAGACATTACGACAAAGGCACAAGATGGAAAGAGCTAAATATTAGATTGTCAACGCCACAGTTGTTCTTTAGGTTAATGACCTTTCATATCGCTTCTCGTTGGCCGTACTGTAGATACATGTTTTAATACTTTATTATAAATACCTCCAAGACATCGTACTACTCAATGAATGTATCATCAAAATGTTTTAAGTGCGTATTGAGTCCTAACGTAAAAAGTGATTTTTTCACCAAAAAAAAAAATTACGAACATTTTGATACAAGTGGGAAAAGTTTATTATTATAGCCGAGGTGTAAGATGATCGACGTTTTTAATACACTTACGAATAAAAAAATAACACAACGAAAACTATTAAGATATACAAGTATAATGATTGTTCATAAATATAACCTTTGTAGTTTAGGTAATGTCTAACTAAAACTGAACTCAAATGATTGGGAAAGAAATCACGGGCCTGTTGGTCTAGTGGTTAGTGACCCTGACTGCTGAGCCGGAGGTCGTGGGTTCGATTCCCACCCAGGACAAACTTTGTGTGATGAGCATGATTGTTTGTTCTGTGTCTGGGTGTGATTTGTCTATAATATGTATGTATTTATAAATTATATAAGTATGTATATCAGTTGTCCGGTTACCATAAAGCTCTGCTTAGCTTGGGATCAGATAGCCGTGTGTGAGTTGTCCCAATATAAATTAAATTAATTTGTTCGAGGACAAACCTACGCTTCTATTGAACGAAATTATAATAGTTGTAGAAGTTAACATTCCTTTACTGACAATACTGCTTTATTAACTTGTTTGATAAACTGTTGATCTTTGCAGGAATCACCGACGATTTGGTACGGTTGGCGCAGTGGCTGAGCGATTGACTGCTGCGCTGCGTGTCGCGGTTTCGATCCCCGCACGGAAGAAATATTTGTATGGCTCACAGATAAGTGTTCCAGGTCT
Organism: Ochropleura leucogaster; assembly: GCA_958449745.1. Taxonomy (NCBI): domain Eukaryota; kingdom Metazoa; phylum Arthropoda; class Insecta; order Lepidoptera; family Noctuidae; genus Ochropleura; species Ochropleura leucogaster. Next base: position 1,669,304 of record OY288220.1, on the reverse strand, counting down.
AGCTGTTTATGTGAGTTTACATGTTTATAAACGCAACCATGTTACAGGAGTGTGGGGCAACGTTTAAAAAAATATGTCAGACTTTTACTGACTAAAACAAATCATTTTCATTCTTTTGTCCTTTATGTTCCGAGGTCGCTGTATGTTTTTCGAACCGTGACCGCTTTTAGGGAAACGGGTATGTTTATTATAAAATAACTAGCTATGCCGAGCGGTTTCACCCGCTGCTTCAGATCACTTAGAGGTTTGCAAGATAGATAGTAGCCGATTCTCAGACTTACTGAATATGCATAAAAAATAACATAGGAATCAGTCGAACCGTTTTGCAGGAGAATGGGAACGAACATTGTGACACGAGAATTTTATATATTAGACTAGCTGTACCCAGCGGTTTCACCCGCTGCTCACTTAGGGGTATGAAAAATAGATGTAGGCCGATTCTCAGACCTACCCGAAATGTACACAAAATTTCGTTTAAATCGGTCCAGCCGTTTCGGAGGAGTATGGGAACGAAAACTGTGACACGAGAATTTTATATCTATCTTCTATCTATCTATCTATCTATCTATCTATCTATCTATCTATATATATAAAAATGGATTGCTGTTCGTTAGTCTCGCTAAAACTCGAGAACGGCTGAACCGATTTGGCTAATTTTAGTCTTGAAATACTCCTGGAAGTCCAGGGAAGGTTTAAAAGGTGAGAAAAATTGGAATAATTGCCGGGAAAACCCTCAAAACCGTCCTTCTTTATTTCCCATACAAACGTTTTCTAAATAAAATGGAGAGTCAAAATCCTAACTAATACAAGCGAAAGTACTAGGCTTGCATGAATTCACGGTGAAATTAATTCCAGCAGTTTGATCTGTGGATTCAAGTTCTTGATAGAACCAACTTAGCTTTACCGATATGGCTGGAAATATAAAAGAAAGTCGTGTTAGTTATACTATTTATAACTCAAGAACGGCTTTACCGATATGGCTGAAAATTGGTGAGGACGTAGCTTAGAACCAGGAGACGGACATAGTATACTTATCTACATACTTTTCATCCCGGTAAGAGAAGTAGGGTAGGTAGGGTGGGTAGGTTAGAAGGTAGGTAAGGTAGGTTAATCCTTAGTTCCTTACTAATAAAAGCGAAAGTACTATGCATGAATTCTTTTATTCAGAAAAAATAACTTACTAAATTCGAAAATCGACTTATTATTTATTGCCTTTAAGGCGGAACAGAGTTCGCCTGGTCAGCTAGTATTAGATATTATAATATACATACATGGAGGATATTGTCATTTTCTGCCAACTGTTTAAATCATAAACGAATCCATTTCCTCCTTTCTTTTCTCCAACAAGAATTACACAGCTGATCAAATAACGATTTTTTTCCTTAACACAATCTAGATCAGCATATTGCTTCAGACATCAGCTTGCTGGCTCGGAACGAATAACAATTATCGCCTGTAATTATACGTTGTTAATAACATCGAGATATGCCGCCATTATGAAATTATGAAATACAGCGAAAGTGATCATTATGGAACAGATGCATCTAGTTTGAACGGGCAATGGGCGGTGACCAAAACATGTAACCTCTTTAGAATTCTTTTTGAAAGTGACAGGGCAGCCCGCGAAATTCTTTTTTTTTGTTTTTTGTTGGCCAGTGACAGATTGTTTTTTTTTTTATAAAATGTTAAACTGCAAAACAGTTTGTCGGCAGATATTCTCGTTTCACAATACATGTATATCAAATTGGGATTTATTTATGATTCGCGACCAAAACATCATTTTTTTTTAATTTTTGCCTAGCAATAGGAATTTCTCCTGTATCGTGTAGTCCGGTCAATTGAGGCATGAAAATAGTGATCAAATAAAGAAAATTCCGACAGAGCTAAATTTTCGTAGAGACCTTAGGTTTACCACAAGAAATAAAGTGTCAAAAGTCCATATCAGTCCCAAGTGTGCTAAGGGACTTATTCGGGGCCAAAGGTCAAAATTTTAGGTTTTTGGGTTTTTTCTCGAAAACGGTAAGTTTTATCGATAAAATACTTCAGAGCAAAGTTGTAAATTTTAAAATCCTTATCCTTACTAATATTATAAAAGCGAAAGTGAGTTTGTTTGTTACCTCTTCACGCTTTAATGGCTAAACCAATTTTGATGAATTTTGGTACAGAGATAGCTGGGAACCAGGAGACGGACATAGGCTAATATTTTTTGAAAAAAGTGGGATGTGAGGGAGAAAGAGGGAAGAAAAGGGAAAACTTGGCGTTGCTATTACAAATCAATAAGGCGCAAGAGGAACTGTGTTACCCCGAATTTAACGCGAGCGAAGCCGCGGGCAAAAGCTAGTCATCTATAAAAATGGTTGGGACTTTTGACACTTTATACCTTGTGGTAAACTTAAGGTCTCTACGAAGATTTGGCTCTGTCAGAATTTTCTTTATTTCAATTGTCTAAATAGTGACCAGTGGGTGCGTTATTTAAATTCACATACAAACAGCCAGACCAGAAACAAGTATTTGTTTGTTTCGGCTGTTTCTTCTCAGAGTAGTCCGGTCCGGTACGAATCACCGCACACATCTAGTTTTTTTTCCACATTTTTTTTTAAACGACGTGTAAAAGCGTTTGTAACATCCAAAATAAACATCATTTATAAGTTACAAAAAATAATACAAACGTCTTTTATTCTACTCAAAAGACTCGAGTTTCGGCTAGGTTTTCTGTATTTACAGAAACCATTATTTTTCTACAACCTATAATACCAAATCTATGCGACCGTATCTTCAATCCTATTTACAGCTACTACAAGACCTCGTATCAATTAACTCCCATCAATAATAACTACCTTAGTAACTCCCCTCTTCAATCAAACCAGCCATTAAAGAAAAAAAACGTTACAAGTAATATAACCTAGGAACATTGACCCGTCCATCTACCGTGAGAGTACAAACACCACGTTACACATACACCTCATACAACTCTTCTTGTGAAAGCAGGAGAGTCGGGTTTTGATTGTGTTGTGTTTGGTATAAGGTGGTAAAGTTGACAATAGGTGTCTCACGGTGAACCGTGGCCTTTAAGTAAACTAGTGCAGTGTAACTGTCTTGTATGTAGTTAGTTGATTATGTTATTTAGTATATGTTCATAGTTGTTAGTTGGGAAGGGAGTTTAATAATATTTGAAGGAAAAGAAGTAAAGAAAATTGCGTTTATTCAGCATTATTGAAAAAAAAACAGAAATACCTTTATTTTCGAGTCGGCAATCATCAAATAACTTCCCCCGCTCTGGGCGGAGCGGAGGGGCGTGTCAGACTTGTACTGACTAAAACCCACCCATGTTCCTTCTATTGCCCTTTACGTTCCGGGGCCGCGGTATCTCTTTCGAACAACGCCTAACCTCGGCAGAACAGAAACACCTTAAGTACGTTATTTAATTGTTTGCATTCTATAAATTATATTTACAGAAAAAATAGTAGAATCAAAGAAAATGTATATGAATAAATATGGAAAAATTATAATGTCACCAAATTTTCATAGAAAAGACTTCAACGCGTGCGCATAGATGGTGTGGTCTAAGCAAATATGGGTTATCCCATACAAACAAATATTATAGTAAAAATCAGTACATTTTTCACAGCAGATCACTCTATTTTAATTCAACTTTATACAAACGATAGGCCTCAATATTAATAGGAATAGCAATTAATAGGAGGAAAGATTCGGATTTCTTACGTCTCATCATTCATTATAATAAATAAGAAAATTATCTTTATTTATTTTCCTGTCTTGTATACACACACAGTAGACAAAACAAGAAAAAAACCTTATAAAATTTTAAAAAACTTATAAAATGAAAATATATAATAATAACAACAATATCGCGGTACGGTTGGCGCAGCGGCTGAGCGATCGATTTCTGTGCTGCGTCCGCGGGTTCAATCCCCGCATGATCCAAATATTTGTATGACCTACAGGTATTTGTTTCGGGCTGTTTGTATATGTGAGTTTAAATGTTTGTAAACGCACCCACGATACAGGAGAAATTCCTAGTGTGGGGCAAAATTAAAATTAAAAAACACATTACATTTGGTACCTATGTAAATCTTAAGTTATTAATTTAAAAAAGAATTATAATACATGACACGTCTTTTTAATGTCGATAGTACATTGCAATAATTTCAACAACCTACACGCATGCTAAACGTGGAATAAAGGTTATGTCATCCATCATCATGTGCCTTTTCCCAACTTTTTTTGGGTCAACTTTTTACTTGGAGCGACTGCCTATCTGACCTCCACAACCCAGTTAGTACTGAGTAATACGATACCCCTTGGAAAGACTGGTTGGACCAAAGGTTATTTAAATACCATGTCCCCTACCACCCCACAAGTAGATATTATTATAGTTCAATAAACTACAGTTCTGTTGCGTTAGCGACAAGTCGCAACTGGTTTGACTGCCGACGACTAATCGCTGTTACAGCACAGAAGTTGCGACACGCGACCGACTGCATGCGAACGATCTTCACGGTTTAATGCGTGTGGAGACAGCAGGGATGCTGTTTTTGAGCCTGAACCTGAATCATACCATACCCTCCTCTTCCCTGGTTTTTGTTTATTTGAAAACATAGCAGTAAAGTTATGTAACTATAGATAATCCTACTAATATTATAAATGCGAATGTTTGTGAGAATGGATGGATGTTTGTTACTCTTTAACGTCAAAACGGCTGAACGAATCTTGATGACATTTGGCACAGAGGTAGATTATAGTCTGGAATAAGAAATAGCACACTTTTTTCCGATAACACACAGACGAAGCCGCGGGCGCCAGCTAGTATTACATATAACAGAAACTCAGCGCTGTGACATGGCAACCATGTTCCAACACCATGCCGAGATATAAGGTTCTGTACCTCAACAAGAAACCCTTTTGGATCACCTTCAGGTCCGTCTGTCTGTCTGCCAAGACCCTTTATGACGGGGACACCAGAAGGTATCGAGTTGAAATTGGAACCAAATACTCAACTCTGTGGTTCCTTTGTACTGTGAAAAATCAACCTTCAATGCAGATACAGGTCAACAAACTGATCCTGCAAGGGTAACGGTTTTTACTTTTGAAGTACAGAACCCCAAAAACTAATATTTCCTGCAACACCTTCGGGGGTAAAATATATGGAACAGCATACACATTTGTGTTTTAGTACCCGATGCTCTGTAGGTTATTCACACAGCTGTTTTTATTTTCGTCTAGTTATTCCTAAAATTTTCTACTTATTTGTAATTCAATGCGGTTTTCAACAGACATTAACTACAAAATTACACTAATTAGGTAATTAAAAGTACGATGCATTCTAATAAGAAGAAGAATACATTAAAATGTTGTTAGTCGAGTAAGACGGTTATTATTGCTTGTCATTTATCACCACTTTCATACAATGTTTGGGAACATACGGGCAAACGGCGTGTGTGTATGACCAGTCGAAAGAAGGTCAAAAACAGCATGTAGGAATCGATAGATCAGGTGTCGTTCCGTGGTTCTTGGCTAAACCCTTTTTTGGGATGGGAAATCTTAAATTTAACGGCACAGTTTTCACGGGCTCGATTCCCGCACGGAACGAATATTTGTATGACCTGCAGATAGTTGTTTCGGGTCTGGCTGTTTGTGTATGTGAGTTTAAATGTTTGTAAACGCACCCACGATACACGAGAAATTCTTAGTGTGGGGCAACTTAAAAAAAAAACAAACTAAGTAAACTAAATAACTTCCCCGCTCTGGGCGGAGCGGGTGGGAGTATCAGAATTTCACTGACTAAAACCCATCCGTGTCCCTTCTTTTGTCTTTTGTGTTCCGGGGCCGCGGTATCTCTTTCGAACAACCCGCAACCGGTGTCAACACCCTTGGGAAAAGACGTGAAAGTTGTGTTTGGGAAGCCTTACGAGAAAATTTAAAATAAACTATTTTTTTATCTAAGTACCAATTTCCTACTAACTTGATTTTTTGGTATTTTTTTTTTTTACTTTTGTAAAATAGATGTTCTTAATTGCGTCGCATATGTGTTAATCAAAGATGTTATTATTAAATAGATTGTATCGTCTTCATATATCCTTCTTGTGGACAAATCGCGTGACACACCGACCTTTGACTTGCAATTATTTCACAAATAAATTACACAATCCACCATACGTTATATCACGCACCTAATATTGTGCGATGAAATTGAACTATGGCCCGTCTAGACTAGAAAACCTTACGTGAAGTCTGTTTAAGCTGAAGTAAAGCTTATGTGTAACTGAATTTAGTGTCCATTTTAGTCTGTTTAAAAATAAACGACTTTTCAAAGGGCAGAATTGTCACACAGTGACTTCCTGAAGACGGACATTATCAACGAGGTGAGCAAAAGAAACGCCGACGTGACGATTTGGACGCGTTCCTGACTGGTTAGCGAGAGAAGTGCGGGGGAAGTTATTAGATTATGTCCCATCAGCATAAAAAAGGTGCATATGCCTTGCTCTTTGGTCTTGACCGATATATTTCGTAAATACTTATTAGTGTAATAACTACATGTTTCTAACAACATATTTTTTATTTATTTTTAAAATGTATTTATTAGTTTATTTCATATATGTAATATACATATGTGTGTATTAGTATCAGTAAGTATATGAGTATACATTTTTGAAAACAAATACTTTTATATAAATTATATCTTTATATAATTTTGTACCCTATCACAATGCTGTCGTATTTTACCCAAAGGTTGACTGGTAGAGAATGCCTTATGGCATTAAGTCCGCCTATGTACCACTATTGTACATGCAGTATAAATAAATAAATAAAACGTAACATAACGGATATAATCCTCGATGTACCTAATAGTACAATTTCGTTTTGCTAGTTATTTTTTAAGTCACATGTAATGGGGGCGAGCCAATTGATTGCTACTAAAAAAATCCTGACGAAAAATCTTGTGGAAATGTGAATTCGTATTCACCAGAATACTAAAATCCTTACTATTGTTTGTATGTTTGTTAGTTACGTTTTCACGCCTAAATGGCTAAGCTAAGATTTTGATGAGTTTTGGTATAGAGATAGTTGGGACCCCGGAGACGGACATAGGCTATTTTTTTCAGAATAAAATTGAGATGTGAGAAAGTAGAAGGCAGTTCTCTTCGATACGGCTCGTATTGTAAGACGGTTCCTGTCTCTGGAATCCTAACCACCGGTAGCTTGGACACTGTTCCCGGTACCGGTGGGACTACTTTTTAACCGACTTCAAAAAAAGGAGGAGGTTCTCAATTCGACTGTATGTTTTTTTTTTTTTATTTTTTTTTTTTGTGTTTGTTACCTCATAACTCAGGTCTGAGTGAACCGATTTTGATGATTCTTTTTTTATTCGAAAGCTGGTGGTTGTCGTTTGGTCCCATAAAAAAAATATCAAGATCCGACCAGTAGTTTTTTAATTTTCTTTAATAATACGTATTAGATTGACTTCGTGTACGTTGATGATATACTCATTCGTCGATTATATTTTAGAAGTTGTCGAATACAAATGATCAAAAAATGGTATGTAGGTACTACTATGGTTTGGAAGGTCATCGCAGTAATTTGGTGATAGATCTTCAGTGATATACAACGGCACTCTTTAATAAATGACAGCAAATCTGCCGTGATTGCTGCAATCACATGTATAAGTATGGGTTTCGCCAGGGTAGGCAGGCGAGTGGGAGCAGGGTGACCGTATCCCCTCCCCACCCCTCACCTAGTCATTAAGAAACATAAACATCAGATCAAGTATCAGCTGTATCCCCTAGGGGATGATGCATATGATTTCTGAATTGGTTTAATACTAAAGCATAATATAGATACTTAGTATTTAATCTATAGCTTGATGTGGAACTAAAAATTGTATCTAAGACGGGACTAAATCTAAAAATAAAAACTTTTTAACCGTGTTTGCGTATTATATCATAATACTATAAGTCGGTGGCTTTTGTTGGTTTCGTTGACTTTATTGGCCACCGACTTCCGGAAATAAAGTTATTTTCCAGTTTTTAGTGTTTTTTAGAAGTCGGTTTTATTTTTTTACTAAAAAGTTTTTTTGTATTTTAAATGTTAATTTTTTTATTTTCTATGTTTTTATTAAGAAATATTAAAAAAATAATTCATATGTATTTAACTGAATAAACGAAAATGTAAAATTAGAATGCCAAAATTGAAAAATTACACAAAAATCAAGTAAGCGGTTTAAGAATCTTCAAGGTAAGCAGACATAACCAGCTGTAAGATGATATAGGCTAACAGTTATAACTGGTAACTTGCACTTTTAATGAGCAGTCGTGATGTTTATATTTTAGTTTTTTTAGGAGTCGTAAGCATAGCTAGAAAAACAGTTAAATTACGTTTAAATTACCGCTTCGAAGGTTTTTTCAATGACACCTTGACATACGCGATAAATGACTGTAAAAATTGCATACACTTTACGTTTATGAAAGCTAGATTTTTCATATTATATTGTCAGTTTAAAAAAAAAGAAAGATAATAAATGTATTTGACCAAGAAAGTCACACAAAAAAGTAGGTAGGTACTTTAAAAAAGTAGTAGTATACAGTTTTTGTTTCAATCGTCAACTGACACTGGTAATAAAATCACATATCCAAGAAATACCAGCCGGGCAGCCAACTAATGATTTCATACACTACGTACTAAAATGATTTTGCAAGCAATCGCTCTTGACACGATAATTACATACACACACACTCACACACAAATGTATAAAAGTACATGGCAATGACGTAATCGTTCGGGACCTGCCAAGTCCGACCCTTTGTTAGCGAATCAACTTTGCATTACACAGAGAAAGCTATTGCCTGCCATTATATTATCTTGACCCTACTATATACGAGTTCTAATCGACCCATGATGAATATTTATAAACGGCAGGGTTAAAGAATCTTGGAAAAGATGCCGGAAATCGAACTGGTATCTCGTAACACCTGGGTTTGAGTCCCGACCACTGACCGGTTGCGGTGGAATGCGGACCTTAATGTGCCTTCCATGAAGCGCCCGGTCTTTAACACCCTTTAGAGACAGTCTATGTCTTCCGTTTGTAAGGAGTTTATTGGTAGGAAAAGAAAATATTGGAAATTTTGTCATATGGACTCACCTCGGGTGGAGCTGCAAACTTCAGGTTGGCGAGAGAGCCGTGCGACCTGCTGCGGTGCTCCTGTCGGATGCTGTACGAGAAGGCGCGCTCGTTCAGGTGCCCCTTCTTCCTGTATATGCCGCCGGCGTCCTCCACGGCCTCCAGCCCCGTCATGCTCTGTGCAGCCTTCATCGCCGGAGGAGGGGGAGGCTTCGAACGTCGCGGGTCCACTGTGGCGTACTGCAGGCGGCCTCGGCCCGGGCCAGGGGGACCGGGCGGGAAGGGCCCCGCTGCCAGCGCGGCCGGCACCCGCCCTCGGTGGCCCAGCGTGGCGTGGCGCGCGTGCGGGAGCGTGGCTGCCGGGTGGGCCACCAGCACCATCGGGTGGCCAGCGGCCCAGGCTGGAGGCGCGCGGCCCAGTGACCGCCCATTCATCACCGGCGCCGGGCCAGCATACAACTCGTCAGCTGACGCAGATGACTTCTTTTTCGTCTTTTTCGCGGTAGCGGTCTTCTTCTTCGGCTCTTCGGGCGGTGGCGGTGGCGGTGGCACAGACGCTGGCCGCGCTATCTGTCGGGGGCGAGGTGCGCGTGCGGGGTGCGGGATGTCATCGCTGGCGTCATCGCGCTCCGTCTCTCCAACCCACACTTTGTGGTTCTCGTCGCCATCGTACACCTCCAGCTCCTCGTCCTGGTCGGGCGGCAGGTGCGAAGGCGCGCGCTCTGCCTCCAGCCGCTTGGCGTACGAGCTGTCCGCGTACGCGTGGAAGCAGCAGCGCACGAGCGCGTTAGCCGCGGCCTCACGCCGGCAGATGAACGCGTGGCACTCCAACACCTTGATGCCCTGTGTGCGGCGCAGCACGGCCGCGAACAGTGGCGGGCGGCGCGGGGCGGGGGCGCGGGCGAAGGGCGAGTCCAGTGGCAGGAAGCGCGGCGCGCCCTCCACGGTGACCCGGCGCACGGCGGCGCAGTAGTGCAGGCTGGAGATGGGGAAGAAGCGCGCCACCCGCGAGCCACTCTCGTCGATGTTCTCGAGCAGGATGCCATTAGACCACACGGACAGCCACGAATCGATGCCGCCACTCGTCGCTCCTTTTTCCGGGTACAACTCGCGCAGTGGTTCCTGGATGCCTTGCAACCCGTCCTTGCTCTGCTGCGGCACTGCGGAGCCGAGGTACAGCACGCGGCACCGACATATCGGCGTCGACTCCATTTCGTCACTTCACTATCACAACATGACACTGAATCACTTGAAAACACAAATATGTCGCGGATCGGTCGCTCGCGGAGTGTACGTGCTGGCCGCGAGGCGGGCGCGGGTCTGAGTGAGCGGAATTCAAGATGGCGGTGCGGGGGCGCGGGCTCGCGGGGCGCGGGCCGACGGTGCCGGGGCGCGGGGCGCGGGCCGTACCTGCGCGCACGCACCTGCGAAGACGGCTCTACGGCCGGGTACGGGTAGGTACATGAGTGCCGATGAACCGGCATTGTGTCAAACGAATCGTCGCGAATTTGGCCGCGTTTCTCTCCACGTCACCAGGCGCGACGTGATGGAATGCCACACTGTTGTCCTGATACAGTGAAACCTGAAGGTCGATCGATATTCAGATACGTCCCAGCGGGTCCATCCTCTGTGGAGGTCCGTTTGTTCTGAATAACAAGTTGCAGAAGGTTAGTTTTCTATTGCGGCCTAATTAGGTAATTGTTTGGCTTGTTTCTTCTCGTAGCTAGGTATTAGGTCGAAGTAGAAATATTTCGTGTGTGAACGTTACCAAATCACGAAGTATGCAGATGTATGCAACTTGCTCAGTACAATGCCGTTATCTCTATATTAGATGTACACTTAGGATCACAAGTAGTTATTAAAATTCTTTGCTATTCTTGAAATTAAGTTTTTTTTTTATAGAAGCAAAAAGGTTAGGGAAAATTCCTCCGCCTTGGAATCCTTAGTAGGTATCTAATTAAAAACGTTTTTGCTATTGTACATTTGGGCGAGTACCTATATGGCATTTTAATAAAAAGGTGAAATATTACAACGACAATATATATTGCTCATTATAAATATATTATGTTGCTCGCAAAAAAATATCCTAACAATTAAAGACATGCATCTTCCGCTTTAGTAAAAGGAAGGTGCGGTCAAACCGTTGCGTACAACATACCGGACTCCGGAACCACAAAATTGACAGGTAATGTCAAAGTACTCAATCGAACCTAATTCTGCCCATAAAAATGCGACCTCGCTTTATAATCTTATAGCTTATGCGCGCGGCTTCGCTCGCGTTAAATTCGGAGTAACACAGTTCCCCTTTCCTGATTTAGAGGTACCTGCTACCTATAGTTTTTGCCTTTGCGCCTTATTTATTATAATAGCAATGCCAAGTTTTCCCTTTTCTTTCCTCTTTCTCCATCATGTCTCAATCTTTTTTTAAGAAAAACGCTATGCCTGTCTCCAGGGTCCCAACTATCTCTGTACCAAAATTCATCAAAATCGGTTTAGCCATTTAGGCGTGAAGACGTAACAAACAAACTCACTTTCGCTTTTATAATATACATTAGTAAGGATTATAAGTCAACGCAATCCAAAGTGACGGCCGTTTGAGCCGCAAATTTTGACAGCCTATCTGTAGGATTTGATTTCCTTGACTGTTCCCCGTTGGCTTAGAATATGTCAATTGGCAAGAAGCAATGTCATAGACTAAGACAGAGTACAAGTAAAGGAAATCCAAAAACCGTGTTGTATTACGTCACAAAAATATATCTGATAACAACGTAAACGAACCGCGACCTAATGTATGGGGCAACAGATTTCTAACAGCAAAGTTAATTTTGAGCGAACCCCGGGATTGGTTGGCGCAGTGGCTAAGCGTCGCGGGTTCGAATTCGGCACGAAACAAATATTTGTAGATACTTCCTGCAGGTAATTGTACCGGGTCTGGCTGATCGTGTATGTGAATTTAAATGTTTGTTAAACACACCCACGTTACAGGCGAAAATTCAAGTAAGGCAAGATTTTGACGGGCCTGTTTGTCCAGTGGTTAGTGGGCCTGACTGCTGAGCCGGAGGTCGTGAGTTCGATTCCCACCCAGGACAAACTTTGTGTGATGAACATGATTGTTTGTTCTGTGTCTGGGTGGGATTTATCTATAATATGTAAGTATTTATAAATTATATAAGTATGTATATCAATTGTCTGGTTACCATAACACAAGCTCTGCTTAGCTTGGGATCAGATAGCCGTGTGTAAGTTGTCCCAAGATATTTATTTATTTATTATTTTAAATAGATATTATGTTGACATTGTTTTTTTTTAGCATTCAGGCTTTGTTTTGACATCTTTTAATTTTTAGACTATATTTAACCAATAGCGAAGCGTGATTTTATAAACAGCTACTTACTTTGAACCCGCCTCGCTTTTCTCGAGCTAAACGGAATGGACTGGCCATGCTTCCCAATAAGATTCTTATTGCCACCCAGTATGCTGTGATCTTGCTAAAATACGAAACCAAAATCTTATGCTGCAATACTTGTATTTTCGTTTTCGGCTAAGGGCAGTCGTTTTGGGGATTGCCTCTTGTAATGTGACGTTAAAAAAGAACTGATTATAAATCAGCCTACTTTGAATAAATGACTAATGATTTTGATTCCAAAAATCAATTGTCAACAGAAGGTACATTTTGTGCACAACCATGTCAAGATAGCTATTTCTTTTTTGCAGGCGCTTAGCAAAAGGTCAACAGTCCGTTATGGTTAATGATTTTGTATTGACTTGCGCGTATTAGTAAGGGTATATTATCTGTGGTAAGGGCTAAAAAACCGTAATTAAAGAATAAGAAAAGTCTGTGTTTACTATTAAATGAAAAATGTTGTTATAGTGTAGAAGACATCATTACGTCTTAACGCCTAAATGGCCAAACCGATTTTGATGATTTTTTGTAGGTACTGAGATAGTTGGGACCCTGGAGACGGACATAGGCTAAAAAAGTGAGAACAGGGGGAGAAAGAGGGAAGAAAAGGGGATAGAATGATATATTTTTTTCGATCATCACGCGGGTTAAAGTTAGCGTTATCCCAAAGTAACTATGCCACGCGGACGAAGTCGCGGGCGATAGCTAGTTTGAAATATAGGAGATACCTCATAAACTACCGAAGAAATTCAAATAAAATGGATATGGCCCCTTTGGAAGTATACCCTTTGAAATATATGAATAATTTTGAAAATAAACGCACAATTGGTGAAGAAATCGCGAGACAAATATTTAAAAATACAGTCGAATTGAGAACCTACTCCTTTTTATGAAATCAGTTAAAACATGTTTTAGTTTTAACGTTTTTTTAGTTTTTGTTCCTTGAGTATTATAATGGAGACTTGCAGCGCCGACCGACAATAAAAAACCAACATGCTATGCTATAGTCATCCATATTAATTTTGACACGATCCGTTTACATCTTTTGTTGGAATACCTAAATAAATAAAAAGGATTTTTAAAGAAAATTAAAAACTTCATTTGGCGTCAACACTTTATATTTTATTTTTCACTTCACTTAAAAAAGTGTATACTAGGAAAACTTAACAGACGACATGGACTCTTATGGCGTGTGGCCGCTGGCGGAACTAACTCCACCACCTTAGTTTTACAATACAAATGTTTACCAGCAGCGCCCTCCTATCAATATCATATAAACGCCAAAAGATCCACGCTGCACTTAATTCTGTAGTCTTGCCAGTTATAATACAGGGTAAAATAGACATCGAAGTTATGAAATGTTCAGTACATCATTCAGAACGGGCCAGATAGATTCTTTATAAACTGTCATTAAAAAAAACTGGTCAAGTGCGAGTCGTACTCGCGTACCGAGGGTTCAGTACAAACTAGCGATATAACGGCCATATTTTTTAAACTGCGTAGACTTTGAGCGTTGACAGACTTCAGTATACGGTTTTAATTTCAATTTTATACCTCCAGCTGCCTTTCCGGGAGGACGGTTCTTGACACGACAGACAGACAGACGGCCAACGAAGTGATCCTATAACAGTTCCGTTTTTTAAGCTATTTTTTGTTGATAGGAAATTACCAAATAACATCCCCCGCTCTGGGCGGAGCGGGCCCCCCCCCCCGCTCCGCCCAGAGCGGGGGATGTCACACTTGTACTGACTAAAACCCACCCATGTTCCTTCTATTGCCCTTTACGTTCCGAGGCCGCGGTATTTCTTTCGATAAACCCGCAACCCCGGCAGGCGGAGGCTCTGGCAAGCCCCTCTGCTTTGCTGATTCTCTTTGAGGCGCGCGTGAAACACGAACGCGCCATCGACACGGCCTGTCGTCAATGGTCCGACGGACGGTGAGCTACCCATTGCTCACCGTCCACACGTCCTTGAAATAGTACATAGTAAATCGGGAACACGTAAAGTTATCGAATTGAAATTAAAACCATATTTTTAATTCTGTAATCCCTTGGAACTGAGAAAAAATCAACCCTCCAAGTCTAAGCAGTCAAAAGATATGGCCGTTTATACCGCAAGTTTGTACGGCCACACCAGTGCGCGAGTCCGACTCACACTTGCCCGTTTTTTACTAAATTAACCTCTCAAGGACCACCATTATTTACGTCAACTATCCGTCAAGCACCGCCGGGCGGGCTCTATCGTAAGCGCAATCTGATTTTAAGACTTATCTCTACTACAAATACAGTTTTAAATCTGTCGGGGTTTGGTGGCACAAATTTGTGCCAGTGGGGCTCAACGGTAATACTTGTTTACTGGCAGGTTTTTGTGCCGCTGAGGCTCTAGAGGTTAAACTAAATTTCCAATGACATATATGTGGTTCAAAATGATGTACTGAACAAGTTGTGACCGTGTGACCGTCGATATCCAATCCAACCTGTTTTCACACACACAAACATAATTATATACATATTATTTCTTACTAATACACAGCTTTGAGCTACGCTATAGGTAGAAAAAGTTCGAGTACAATTTTAATTAGTTTACAATTTCGAAATGAATGGATTCTAAAATCATTGTACGGTGATTCCCGCCTTAGTAGTGATAGTACCACAAAATCTCGTACCTGCTAATGGCCATTGATTTATTACATTTATTACTTAAGACGATTTATGTGGACGGGTTCGACCATGTAGTATTTTTTCTTTAAAGGTAGTCTTCATAATTCTTAAGATCACAAAAATGTGGACTAAAGATTGTGAACTTTGAAAAAATGCGGGGCAACCGTGGAGTAAATAAAAAATACCAGTAATTATAAAACATTCCTAAAATTTTTGTCATTGAATAATAAATGTTACAACAAACTAAACATATATTATTTTTTTGCTTTAGATTCTTACATAGTACATATTAAACAGGGAAGGGAGGGAGTCGGTCTATTTTATTTTATTCTTATAAAATATTTTTATTTTTAGTATATGCGAAACCTGGATAGTTTGTTCAGAATTAGTATTGTGGACTTCAATAATTTTTACTCCATATTAAGTTTTGTTTAAAAAAAACGGTTACGAGTTGAACACTTAGTACATATACGCAACGATATGCGCGCAGCACACAATACAGGTTATATCGACACTAGACGCGCGTGGACAACCAAGTTACATAACAAACTTATAACTCTGTGATATTTCATGATACAGTTCTGAAATTCACATAAATATTGGGCACGTGTTTCGGGTTTCGCATATAGTAAAACTAATATTATATAGGAGGGAGTCAAAAACTAGCAAAAAATGTCTTCTGTAATAAATTAATGGCTGCAAAAGAAAAAGGCACCTATATTGTTATCATTAAGGTGCGATTGACTTAAAGGCTCCTACACACAGTGCCGGCGGCAGGGCCGATGGGCCGCCGGCTTGTTCCTGGCATTCGAGCGGTAGTGGTGTGCGGTTTAGCTAGCGTTTTATGTGACTGTCACAACCGGAATGATGCTTGGCGGCTTTTGCCGGAGGTTTGTATTGCTGGCGGCATACCCGCTCAGCATAAACCCGGCGGCATTGCCGCCGGCACTGTGTGTAGGAGCCTTTAGAATAGTGATGATCATATTATAAGCAAAATTCACAGAGCGGAATTAACTTAATCAAGTCAAGTATTAGCACGAAACTCGTATTCACATTTGCTCATAGAAATATAACTTTATTCCCATTGCGATAAAAATCATTTTCATTTAAATGCTAATTTACATAGAATCACGCCTGTTATCCCCAAAGGGTTAGCAGAGTTGTACCAAATTGTACACCAGTTATGTTTAAATCCTATTGCAATAGGTTGAACCCTAATTTCACAATAACCAGTTAAGGCGGACCTCTCATCGTACGGGAAATTTACACAAAGCGAGGTCATGTTATACTGGAACTGTATAGCTTGAATAAATTTTGGCCTAGGTCTTGGTCTACCATAGTGGTGTGAAGTACACCTAGGCCCACTAGCAAGATTTCCTAGCAGGCTTCGAACTCGGATGCTAGTACTTCGCAGACTTGTATGAAGGCTCCTCCGCTGTTGGCTGCGGTTGCGGAGCTTTACGTTTCTGAATGATGTTTTGGATCTGTAACATATAATATTTGATTAGTATTCAAAGAAGACGGTATAAGTTAAGCCGCACTTGCCAAGTCCAGCCTGCGGATGGGTGACCAACCATTACATCCCGAGTTTTCTCCTCAGTTAACATGTTAAGCCGTTAGTCCCGGCTGACATGGATGTGAGTGTGTGTGTTTGAGGGGACATCTACAGACACTCACCTAGACACAGACATCAACCCGGGGGAGGTTGATGTCTGTGTTTGGTGTGTCAGGTGAGTGTCTGTAGATGTCTGAGGTGTGTGTGTGTGTGTCTGTGTGTGTTTGTGTAGGTAGGTGTGTGTGTGTGTGTTTGTCTAGGTAAGTGTGTGTGTGTGTGTTTGTGTAGGTAGGTGTGTGTGTGTGTTTGCGTGTGTCTGTGCGTTTGTGTGTGGGTGTATAAGTGTCCATATCACTTTAAAAACAATGTATAAAGACACCATACCTGTTGCCACTCCCTATCCAGCTCTGCCTTCTCGCTCTTGTCCTTAGTCTTGCGTGTCTTGCGTCCATCTTGCGTCTTCACGCCGTACTGGAAGGCGGCCTTGGGCAGCGCTTCTTTGCTACTCATGTAGGCTGAGTACTCTTCTTGCGTGTCGAAGTCCCAGCGGCCTGGTTCACAAAACATAACGTAACATTATGCAAGGCACATTATTAGGCACAAGTGTACTGTAGAGGTTTCATACCTCAAAAAACCCGAGTACAGACTGGTTAGCAAAGACATTCGAATATCTACGCTTGCATAGTGTATGTTGTTGAATAAAAATGTAGTGTAAGTTAGTTCTCTTAATATGAAGAGTAAACATATTCGCGACATCGCACAAGAAAGAGATGTTTCGTAGAAGAAAAGGGAGGTCTATGCCCAGCAGTGGGACAACAGAAACTCTAAAGTCTCTTTGTGATAAACGGAAATGTATAAAGTCTGGTTCTTTTAACCTGACAGACAGATGTGTTGCTGGGAGTTTGTTCCGCCACTTCTTCTTCCCAGCTAAAACACTAGGAAGTGGCGAAGGGCACGTTACTGTCTCTTGTAATGTGACATTCAAAAAGTACTGATTATCAGCCTAATTGAATAAATGACGTATGATTTCTAACCATATTCTAAAATATGTTTTGCATGTTTGTTAACCGCTGAATGGGTTGAGCTTCGGGCAGGTTAACTACCAAATGCCCTGCATTAGGAAAATACTCTTTTAATCCGGGTATTTCAAGTCAAAACTCTCCTTTGAGGAAAGTCCCCAATTAAAAAGGAAGGTGTAATTGATGAGTCGGCCCCCGCACCACTAAAGACTTAATTATATCCGGCAGCACGAAGTTAGCTGACAAAAGCTATTCCAAGAACATAAGATACATACCTATAGGCCCCTTCTTGTTTCCAGCATCCATCTTAGTGTAGTCCACTTCGTCATCCGAGTCGTCGATGGCGTCGTCCATCTCACGCAGGCCGGGGTAGCACTCGGCGTAGCCCTCGGGCTCCGCGGCCAGCCGCGACAGCAACGCCGCCGAGCGACGCGAGCGCTCCTCGCC
Organism: Ochropleura leucogaster; assembly: GCA_958449745.1. Taxonomy (NCBI): domain Eukaryota; kingdom Metazoa; phylum Arthropoda; class Insecta; order Lepidoptera; family Noctuidae; genus Ochropleura; species Ochropleura leucogaster. The sequence goes on along the minus strand of OY288220.1, from coordinate 1,651,085 downwards.
GCGACCCGGACCGGGGATCTCCACTGGAGGGCAACACAATATTTTAAAGTATACCGTGATTTTTGGGTGTTTTATGACAACACTAGCTTTTGCCCGCGGCTTCGCTCGCGTTAAATTCGGGGTAACACAGTTCCCCTTGCGCCTTAATGATTTGTAATAGCAACGCTAAGTTTTCCCTTTTCTTCCCTCTTTCTCCCTCACATCCCACTTTTTTCAAAAAAATATTCCGTCTCCGGGTTCCTAACTATCTCTGTACCAAAATTCATCAAAATCGGTGTAGCCATTAAAGCGTGAAGAGGTAACAAATAAACAAACAAACTCACTTTCGCTTTTATAATATTAGTAAGGATACAAGATAGTGTTAAAGTCTACAATGTTCCACTACAGAACTGCGTAGAAATTTCGAGAAATATCCTAAAAAGTTCCACTACTGGTCCGGATGGTGGCGGTGGCGGAAGGCCGGGCAGGTGAAGAAGGTTCGAGAAAGTTATGGACGGGCGGAGTCTTAGTAATAGGGTCGCGTTTTACTCCTTGGGCACGGAAGCCTAAAAAAAACGAGAACGTTGTAGGCCCTGCAAATCAAAGAATCAAAGAATTCGTAATCAAAGAATCGGAGAATTTGCAGGGCCATGAACGATCTCGAGGAGAGTAACTACGTTAATTGACCCTGTATGTGGCGTCGTCTGGGTAGTTTAGAAGCTCATCATCATTTTCCTGCCCTTGTCCCATTCTATTTGGGGTCTGCGCAACACATTTTCTTTTTCCATTCTCCCATTTCAGACCTCACGGCATCATTTACTCCTTTCTCCTTCATATCATTCCTTATACAATCCATGCATCTTTTCTTTGGCCTTCATCTCGCTCTCCATCCATCAACATTCAGATGCATCACTCTTTTAGTCACATGCGCTTCGTCCCTCCTCATTACGTGTCCATACCAAGACAAACGACTCCCTTTAATTTTTCTGTAACTTGCTCTAATATTCTTAGCAGTTTAGAAGCTATTAAACTATAATAGGGTAGTTGACACCACGAATCAATTGATATACTTGTTATGAGCTGTCAAAACGCTCTTCCCCCATAGATTTTGTATGAGAGTCGCAACCGATGACGTCACTAAGTTGTCAAGTCAATGATGCAACTATTTACTGATATAAAAGCAACTAAAAATCGAATTTTAAAGTTATTTTGAAATGAATGGAGTACTCAGGTCTACAGTACGGCCAACGAGAAGCGATACGAAAGGTCATTAACCTAAACAACAACTGTGGCGTTGACAATCTAATATTTAGCTCTTTCCATCTTGTGCCTTTGTCGTAATGTCTCGTTCTCCCGGCAAAAACCTGACAACGTTAAGACGGGTTCGCCAACATTCGGGCGGCCATTTTAGATGGGGTTTTAGCATAGGTTTTGTTTACATTTGGTATCGCTTTCAAAAAAATTGTGTTTTTAAATTATTGGTTAATGGTGTCAACTACCCAATTGTTTTGTTGCTAGAAAGTTGTAAGTTGATCTCACCGTCCTTCTCATCGTCGACTGGCTTGTCGAAGTACCCGCCAGTCCGCGGCCGATCGTCTCTTCTCTCCTGTCTCTCGGTCGCGTTGTACTCGCCGATCTCGCCGTAGATTGACTCGTCGGTGCGACCCTTCTCTGTAGGTTTGTCCTGCAGACAAAGTATTGTATTTATTTAACAATTTATGTACACACAGTAGACAGGCACACAGAGGTGACAAGGGACACCCGGATGGAACGACGTTATTATTTACTAGCTTTAGCCCGCGACTTCGTACGCGTGGATTAATAGTTCCCGTTCCCGGGGGATTTCCGGGATGAAAACTATCCTATGTCCTTTCTTGGGTCCCAGACTATATCTGTACCAAATTTCATTAAAATCGGTTCAGTGGTTTAGGTGTGAAGAACAGACAGACAGAGTTACTTTCGCATTTATAATATTAGTTTAGAAGTTTAGATTATGTACAAAAAACCTGTATACACTCAACAAAAATAATCGTCGCGAGACGCAGCGCAGCAGTCGATTGCTCAACCACTGCGCCAGACGTGTTGTCGAATGCAGGAATAGCAATAATAATTACCATATACCAAACACACAAACCTATTCTTGTTTATGGTATTACGTCATGTACTTACGACCTTAAATCAAGATTTATATTTTTTTATACCAAACATTTTACCCATATAAGTCTTTAAACTGACATGGTTACTTTTATTATAACTAGCTGTGCCCAGCGGTTTCACCCGCTGCTCACTTAGGGGTATGAAAAACAGATGTTGGCCGATTCTCAGACCTACCCGATATGTACACAAAATTTCGTTTAAATCGGTCCACCCGTTTCAGAGGAGTATGGGAACGAAAACTGTGACACGAGAATTTTATATATTAGATTAACACTTGAAACGGGATATTTACCATGTTTGTTATTTTTATTGAGTTTCAATTTCAATTGTGTAAAAACCCAAAGGTAGTGAAAAAGATCGCTACTTGATACAGTGAGTTTTGTGTGTCGAGAGCAAAATCGAGTTGTGAGTGACGGTGTTAGTGGTAACGAACGCAAAAAACGAATAAGAAAGAGTGTAGATCGTTTTGCCTGTTCTTATGAACATGTTCATCCCGTCGCACGTCCGCAAACATTGCTTGAAAATGCCTCAAATGTCGAAGCAGTTTTAGGTATAAAATTATTTTGGGTAGACGTTCACAAAAATTAAGATTTCGTCATTATACAGATAATAACACAATACAAATTATACCTTCTTGGATTCGTTATGAGTTTACCTGTTTATTGGTATATATATCTAATAAATTAAAACTAACCTGACTTCACAGCGACGTCAAATGTTTTTATTTTGATATTTTTTTTCACATAACCTTGAAACTTGATCACAATACACCGAAACCACACACATATTCACCTAAATAACACTATATTACGATAACACATATGTTCAGGCATTCATATTACACCGTATTTTACTTCCACCGTATTTTATTTGCAAACAAAAAAAAAATAATTCCGAACAGAGCCGCACACGCACGACTTTGCGGTATTTATGGTATTTATGGTACCAAATTAGGTTGTGATCAAATAAATGTTACTCAAGGACTGTATTACTTACTAAAAACCATATTGTGTTGATAAATGCGAAAAAACGCCAAAAAATTACATCCAATCGCAACCGATTCCTTATGAGCCAACGGGTGCACACGCGACATTTGAAGCATTTTTCCTTATGAGCACCCGGGTGCTCATAAGGACGCTCGAGGGGTTATACATCCACCCGCAATAACTTCAGTTCATCCGTGATCATGGCGTTTGCAACATCGCCGAAATATCGGAAACTCAATAAAAATAACATACATGGTAAATATCCCGTTTCAAATGTTAATTATAATTTTACCCATAGTTAGCCTAGGATTTATTTTGGTTATAATATTCTAGGTAATTTTTACCAATATACCTTAGTTTTCTTCAGTTTGCGATGCCGACCATGCCTTAGGTACGAGAAGATCTGCGCCAGTTTGTCAAGCACCACGTCATTGGCGCTGGACGCAGAGCTCCTCTCGTCCATCTCGGGGACGTCTGCCTTGCTCCTCGTCAGCGTGGTCGGGATGTCGCTGTCTATGGTGCCTTCGTCATCCAGCTCCACTACGTACGCCATGCGGCCGGGAGCAAACATCTCGTTGCGAAGGACTTTTTTGTTTCTATTGGGAAAAAAACATTATTTATTTATTTAAACTTCATGTACAATTTTTTTTAAAATTTTGTCCCACACTAGGATTTCTCCTGTATCGTGGGTGCATTTACAAACATTTAAACTCACACACACAAACAGCCAGACCCGAAACTGAACTAACTGCAGATCATACAAGTATTTGTTCCGTTCGAGAATCGCATCCGCGACACGCAGCGCAGCAGTCGATCGCTCAGCCACTGCGCCAACCGTGTCACAATAGTGCTACATAGATGGACTTAAAACGCACAAAATAATCCGCACGAGAAAATGTAAGAAAACTAGTACATTTTGATTGACATTGGGGAAACTTTGACACTGCCGCCGAAGTGAAATTTACATCCGTGCCGCAGGCGAGGGTGTTACGTCATGAGTAACATGACGCCTATGGTTAGGCGGGTTCTTAATACTATTTGAGCACTTTGTTACAGACAGATTTGTGACTTACTTCTGTTCCTGAATCATATTGTAGACATTCTTAGCTACCGTCGTCTCAAACTGCATTTCTTCTTCCTGCTAATAAAATTATATTATTCATTTAAAATCTATAAAAACAAATTAGATGCCAATGTAATTTGAACTTTATTATTTATGAGATTGAGTTGTAAATGCAGTACTTGGAAAGGAAACTCTTGGTCTTAAATAATCTCACCTAAATTACTTTCAATGTAATTTGAACTTTATCACTCATAACATTAAATTGTTAAAGCAATACTTAAAACAGAAATTATTGCTCTTTAATATCCTTACCCAATTAGGTGTCAATACAATTCGAACTTCAACATGTAAGACATAAAGTTGTGAATACAGTACTTACAACGGGCACTTCTTTAGCCTTGACAGGGTTCTCCTTGACGGGCTCCACGGGAGCCGTGACCAAGCGTTCCATCTCGGCCTCCTGTTCCTGTTCGCGCGTCTGGATCTCTGACCGAACCTGCATAGAACATCACGCCTGTAACTCTTCAATGGTAAAGCGGAGGTGTAAACGTGTATGCTGCCTATTTAGATTTTAAGCTTTATATTTGAAAATCCAACAAATTGTTCCCCACGGCGACAGAAGAAAACAGTTTTGGGCATGTTGGTCTAGTGGTTAGTGGCCCTGACTGCTGAGCCGGAGGTCGTGGGTTCGATTCCCACCCAGGACAAACTTTGTGTGATGAGCATGATTGTTTGTTCTGTGTCTGGGTGTGATTAATCTATAATATGTATGTATTTATAAATTATATAAGTATGTATATCAATTGTCTGGTTACCATAACACAAGCTCTGCTAAGCTTGGGATCAGATAGCCGTGTGTGAGTTGTCCCAAGATATTTATTTATTATTTATTAATTTTCACTGTAGCAGCCTGGAATCCGGATTAGTGTATATTTACTAACTACTAACTCATACAATTCTTTTGCATGGAGTTACAAATCATGGAATGGAACTCATGGAATTACAAATGCCGATATTAAATACGTTGTTTTGTCCAAATACAGTAATTCTATTATGTTCATTCCGGACACACTCCATCAGAATATGAAATACATTATCAATTACTCCACAGTCATCACAGTTTGGAGACAATAAACTCACCCTTTATTACATAGGTATTTAACATAACTAGCGAAAATTTAATTTGCTTTTCGCTGCAATCGAATAATTATAAAAACCTGCGAAATGCGAACCGGACTCGCGCACGGTCTATTAAAGCAGCAACAATTCAATTATAATTATATTAAATATTATACCCTTTTTTTTCGGGTAGGAAATCACCAAATAACTTCCCCCGCTCTGGGCGGAGCGGGGGGGCATATCAGACTTTTACTGACTAAAACCTACCCATGTTCCTTCCATTGCCCTTTACGTTCCGAGGCCGCGGTATCAATTTCAAATAACCTGCAACCCTAAAAACTATTTCACTATTCGATAGTAAAGAAAAGATTTTGAATATCTTACCTTTTGGAGCAATGCATAATCAAGACCTTTTACTAAATGGGTATGTTCCATGTCACCACCAAGATATTTGGATTCCTGTAAAGAGGACAAAATACAAAACTTTAATTTGTTCTGATTGCCAAAAACACACTGAATCAGTCACGTCAGTTTAATTCATACACTTAACCAGTAGTTGAATTACAAAAGAAATCATTAGACCCACTGTTATTACTTTATAGTAACAGCAACTTTTGGATACCAACCAATGGTTCAGTTTCAGGCAAAAAATCTAGTTTGGCCACAGGTTCAGTTGCCAATTATTGGCGAATTTTGGCCAAGCCATAACTCGATAATCGTGAATTGTCGTAGGTCGCTCGGTTAATTTCTGAGTTCTTGCTCGTAAACCCACATTATTTTAAATGGTTAATTTAACACATGTAGATAATAACAATCACTGTTACATTTTTTCATTCGTTTATGTGTAAAATATAGTTGGATGATCATATTATATCATCCTAAAATATATATTAAAAAAAAAAACATTTTTATTTGTAATAAGTTATAGTATCGTCCAAAACAGGAAACATGGCTGACAGTTCGGTTTCGGTTGAAAACCCTGTTTCGGTCAGACACTAATAAATAGTAATGTGAATTAACAAACCTGGATTAATTGTCTTCTTCTCTCTTTGGCGTCCATTCCTGACTTCACATCTGGTGCTACAGCTCTGTGGATATTTATTTTATTAATAATTAGCTAACTGACCATGGATACAATACTACACTGCACTCCAGATTACGGGTAGTTACCCAAAAAGCTGCTAAGCTGAAGTGTGTCAGGCTATGTCTGTTGTATTCCCAATAAGCTGTGAGCCAAAATAACCAAAGGGACCCTGGAGACGGACATAAGCCAGTTTTTAATGAAAAGTATAAGATTTGAGGGGGAAAGAGGGAAGATAAGGGAAAACTTAGCGTTTCTATTACAATCTATAAGGCGCAAGGGCAAAAACTACAGGTAGCAGGTACCTGCAAAATCAGGAAAGGGGAACTGTGTTACCCTGGCAAGAGCTAGTAAATAAATAAAGTGTTATTGGGTTTTCTTCAGTAGCAACCATGGTGACTAGACGTGTCAAATAATGGAAGTGCCTTATGTTTTGAATTAGAGTTGGAATATTTACCTGTATGCACTACTGGTATTGCTCGTAGGGTCCATGGGGCCCAGTTCATTGCTACCATCCCTTCTCTCACGTGCTCTATCTCTGTATTTCTCTGCTAATTCTGCCAGTTTATTGTCTTCCTGTTTCTTCAGTGCTGCATAGTAAGATTTCTTTTTTCTACGCAGTTCTCCTTTGTTTTCGGCTGGTGGTGGCATTGCCCTGAAAGATTTAGATGTGTCATGAAATGCAATGTGATTTTAGTAGGTTTCTTAAAGAGTACTTTCACATTTTTATAGCATTTAAACTAGATAGTATAAATATCTGATAAGAGTAAATTCATACAAAAACAAAAGCGGCTTATTATACCATTTTAATCATTTTGTAACAATCACTAAATACAAAATCTCTCAACAATGCCCACAATGTGGGAAGAAAACCAGCTTACCCTGAGTTGGCCATGGCTTCACGCACCGAGCCCGTAGGGTGTGAACCCCCAGGGCCCCCGGGCGTAGCCCTAGGGGTCATGAGGAGTTTCCTAAAGTCTTCATTTGTTAGCCTTTGGGAGGCTGGCGTCTGCTCCACGTTATTGTCATCCATTTTCACGTCTTTTATTGAAGACGATCGTAGGAAAATTCAACGGTTCGCTGCTGTTACTAAAACACTAGAAGAAGCCGTAATTTCCAGGACAATTAATTATTTATTACATGCATTGCAACAAGAAAACGATTTCAAGAAGAAACAACATTGCTTGCTGCATTCATTGATTCCTGTTTGACAGCTATTATTTTCTCTTGAATGAAACCAAGTCTTTTAAGCCACAACCTTTTGGTAAAAACCAACCGACCTCCAAAAAATAACTAAAACGTAGAAAATAATTTCACTTCCGGAACAAATTCGATATCAGTCTATAAACAAATAATAAATAAATAAATGTTTATTCAGTAACTTAAATAACTTATGCTAGTTACATTGAGGACCATCCTTTTGAGCAATTAATTTGCTTGTGTTAGAATGCTCCGCCCTTCGTATCATACGAAAAAATAACTTCTAAGATTATGTAAAATACGAATCGTATGTTACATAATCTTAGAAGTTATTTATGATAACAGTATGTTCAGGAAATCATAAAAACAAAAAAAAAATGGAAAAATCTAAAGGTTGATGCTTAGCGCGCTGGAGTGTGATTCGGTATGAGATGAGGGTGTGTCTGTGCATCGGGAGAGTGAAAGTGTGGGAGGGCGTGTGAATGTATGAGGAGAGTGAATTATTATAGAGCAGTATGCGAGATTATTAGATCTCTTACTAATTGGCGATTCGTATTTGCGAGATTAACCAGTCTAATTCATTTTTTGCTAGAAGATGTTAGTAGATCATCTATGTAGAAATAGAAAAAAAAATCTTCCATGTCTATTTAATGATAACTCATAATCATAAACTACCGGGGACCTCGGGATTATACGAGAACATTCGATTATAAAAATAATTTTGAAAATCGGCACATAAGACATAGAAATCAATAAAAAAAATTGAGAGACTCCCATTTTTGAAGTCTGTTAAAAATGAGGCACAGGAAAATTATTAACATTAATATACCCATGAAAACATTGTAAACAAGTCTTTATTTTTTTAATCGGCAGATTTTTTAACCCCATAGGGTTCTCACTTGAGACGCTAAGTGTAGAATATTCCAGAATCAATAGAAATTATTCTTTCTAATGTTGTTTGAACAACTATATCGAGGACTTTTACAAATGAATAAAACAATAATATATAACCGTTAGAAAAATCTTTATTGAGTCTTTTACATGAAAACCTCTTAGAAATAATAATTTCATAAAACTGAACGCCCAGTAGTAGATGATATTAGTAGATGATTAAATAGAAGGACTAAGAAGACAAGAATTTAGTACCTAAAATTCACTTGATTATAATGACAGCTGTCAAGATGTCTAATAAGTATAAGCCAATAATTTTATTGAATATAAGTACTTTAATTGGTCCTAATAAATACCCATATTTACAGAGCGTAAAATACTTGATGCATAAATATACTTTTTTATGTGGTTGTGAAAGCTATCATTTATACAAGTTATAATTTTATGCCTATAGAACTGTAAAAATATACTGAGCACACAATATCTCTAATTTATCCGAAAATGGCATGGAAAGTGGTGCCTTTGTATCCGACGGTTCCAGTAGTATTGTCTTCGAATGTTATGTACATCCTGAAACAAGAATAAATTAATAAGTATACACAAGAGTAAACATAAGGAATCATCACACTATAACTTAGAGTACAGGTCCCGTCACGTAAAATGGCCGCTGACGCTGAGCGGCACTGGCAGAGAACATAGCTAGCGACCTTCTTACGTCACGGCACCTATACAGGGTGGCCAGTTGATAGGCGTCCAAAGAAAAAAATTAGATGCCTTATGCTAAGGGGTACCCGAATTACCCCCATGTATGTTCCGCGATTATTTGTAGTTTAGGAGCTAGAATTTTTTTAAGTACTTTTTTCAAAATATTCACCTAGCATTGGTTTTTATTTTTTATGTCTTTATTCCTATCATTTTTAGATATTCTTTTTTGTGGAATCTATTAGCGATAGCAATAGCTACCATGCAAAAAAAATCCGTTTGCCTAGGCATTGTAGAACTTACCACAAAATTAGTCCAAAGTTCAAAATTACCATTAGAGTTCGATAATCAAAAATGTTCAGAGCTTAAAAAAAAATAAGTGAGGGGTGCCAGAGGTTTCTAAATGATCTTAAAAACTTCTATGAACCTTCAACAGACAAAATCGGTAAAAAAATATAGAGCTTGATCGGGAATTATTTCCTGTAATTAGCGTTGATAGCAATAAAGGTATTTTTACAGTTATTGTTATAATTTGGGATTTCTTTATTTTTGCCACTTTTATGATAAAAAAATACGGTAGATAGTTTACAAATTTTATTAAAACACGTTACAAAAGGTTTTCAAAGTGCCGCCTTACCACAGAAATGCACAATCTACATCTACGGAGGAAATTGTCTTTTAGTTGTAAACCATGTCTCGTCTCAGTGTTAAGTTAACGTCTGACAGCAAAATTGGTAATTCTTCGAGAACTCTTTGTATGTGGCTCCATCGAGCTTGGACAGCGGTCTGGCTATGGATTCTCCATAGTCCGCTATCGAGAATCCTCATTCCGTAAGACCATCAAATTTTCAACACCGCTTCGTTACAAAAGGTTTTCAAAGTGCCGCCTTACCACAGAAATGCACAATCTACATCTACGGAGGAAATTGTCTTATAGTTGTCTAAAGGCTTCTCTGTTACTTCTTACAACATTTCCCGCTTCTTCAATTTTCCGTTTTAGCTCTTCCTCATTGTTAGTGTCCCGTGCGTACCATCACGAGTCTGGACGGCAGCTCGAATGGTGGTGGTAAACTAATTGGTACTTCACCGTTGAGAACGCCGGACCACATTTTCACACTGAAGCGACTAATATACTAATATACATTTTGACTAATATACATTGTGTCTCTCACTGCCGCCTCTGCACCCACTGCCGCCTCAGCGGTATAGGCACAACTTATTTAAAAGAAATATTTATTTTATTAAATTATTTTTGTAAATACTCGAATATTTTTTTACGAACAACTGATGAGAATAGAATAGCAAAGTTGCAACATAAAAAAAAATATAAATGAAGTGGCCAAGTAGCGTCCTTGGACTGGAAACAGAAGTGTTGGTCACAAGGTAAGCGAGAAAGGCATTTCGGGAATATCCTAGTTCTTGTGGTTGTTTGTAGCAAAAGAACGTGGATCTTGCCACAAGCAAAGACAACCATAGACTATAACTCGAAGTGGGTGAAGTCGGACTGTGGATGATGTTGATTTTTTCTGGCCGAAGCTGAAGGCGAAGCGTTGGTCGGACACTATTATAACATATAAATTATACTTGTAATAAACTATAAACTATACTTTATTTTGGGGATGACTATCGATTCAAAACTGCAATGGGGCGCGCACATAAGAACTCTTTCGGGTAGGCTCAGCTCAGCTGCTTATGCAGTAAGGAAAATAAGGCAGTTAACTGATGTAGACACAGCTAGGTTAGTTTATTATGCTTACTTTCACAGTATTATGTCCTATGGCGTTCTGCTATGGGGATCAGCAGCAGACGTCGGTACAGTTTTCATATTACAAAAAAGGGCAGTCCGCGCGATCTATAAAATGGGTCCTCGCGAGTCCCTCAGAGAAAAATTTAAAGAGATCGATATACTGACTCTGCCTTCACTTTATATCTTAGAATGTATATTGTATGTCCGTAAAAATCGGGGGCTTTTCAGAATTAGGAGCGACTACCATAATATTAATACACGCAGTAAACACGAAATTGTAATTCCCAAATTTAGATTAACAAAAACTAGCAAGTCATTTCTAATAAACAGTATACGCTTTCTAACAAGTTGCCAAAATCAGTTATAGAACTGACAGATGGAAAGTTTAAAAACTACATAAAACGTGTCCTTATTAAAAAAGCATATTACAAAATCAAGGACTACGTTGAAGATAAAGAAGTTTGGCTATAGTTCCTTCTGCGCATGCGGCTTCCCTGGTAGCTATAATCAGCACAAATTTGTGGATGTCTCTAACTATTCTCAATTTTTTTTTTTTTTGTGATCTCTTTTAATCATTTTTTTGCAATAGTTGTCAAATCACATATTTATATCACCCTTGTTCTGAATAGTTACAGTACTGATAGCAACATCTGTGTGACTCGTCTCATTGGAATTATTTTGTTTATTTTTGATTTTTTTTATTCTTGTATAGATTCTCTTCTACAAATTTGTTGTGAATGAGTGGACATGGTAGGCCTTGTAGATTCTTAGACCCTTGTTAACTTTGGTTATTTATTATTTTATTTTACTTTCTGTAAAGTAAGCATTGACTTATTGTCGGGCCTACGCTGTCCTCTCATACTTAAGTACTAACGCTGTAACAACAACATTGTAAAACCAAATGATTTTAAAAGAGTAACCATGGAGTTTCTTGCCGGTTCTTCTCCATAGGAAACGACCAACCCGAACCGTGCATCTTTTCTCGACGTTTTATAAGTGCCCATGTAGGCCTATGTGAAATAAAAATATTTTGATTTTTGATTTTGATTGATATATAAAATTCACCCACAATGCCTGGGGTTCCCTCTATCTGGCAGAATCTTGATGCTCCGAAATTTATTTGGCATAACACACTTAGCATAATTTTCTTTAAACGAACATTTTAAAGGCATTAAAATTATTTGGTATAATTATCGTTTCGCATAATGTTTAAAACTTCGAATTAACAATGGCATACTTTTAAGATGGCAGAATTACATTTAGTATAATTACGATTCGCAGAGTTCATATTTCGTATAATATATTATTTGGTATAATTTTACTTGGCATACTATGCAGACGGCAGTAATGGCTAGGTTAGGTTAGGTTAAAACTGTGACCTCCTACGGGACCTCTCCAGAAACGACTTGCGTTAATAGAAAAAAGAGATTGTTTTAAGTAGGTTACCCGGAACTGAACTATTTAGATTAGGATACCTAATAATTACTTATTGAATTCAATGACATTATCTCAAATTCAATTGAACAATAACTAAAATAAGTGATTTTAAAGAAATAATTAATCAAAATAAATGACAACTTATAATGACAAAGACGACCCTAACTATAAACTTTCTACGATATGACAATTCTGCCGTTTAATGATCATCGATATAAAATATATTATGCCAAAAGACAATTCTGACTGTGAACTTTCTGCGGTATGATGTTTCTACTTTTTAAATATTATGGATATGATGTTTATGCCTAGAGATGATTCTGACTTACAAAATTATGAGTTTAGAATGTATGATAAATGAGTGTGCTGCTAAACTATTTTCTGCGAAGTGAAGTTTATGCCATCCGTTGTTATGCAAAATAAAATTATGACATAAAAAGTTCTGCTATAAAGGGTGGACCCCAATGCCTGACCTCGACTGTGCGATACTTGCACTATTGCGCATGTTCTGTGAATCAATGAGGCTCACCTTGACACCATGGCTTATAAGGAGTGATTTGTGAATATTATTTTATTAAGGCTTAAAGCTTCATTGAAAGCCCTACACACACGCGGTGGGTGACTCACACTTTTATTAACTAAAACCCATCCATGTTCGTTATTTTGCCCTATGTGTTCCGGGGCCGCGGTAGGCAGAGGGATTCAACGCTGAGAAAGAAGATATTTTTGTTACTATTGAAAAAAAAAACATTATTTACTAGCTTCGCCCGCGTGATAATAAAAACAAGTATCCGTTCAGTATTTTTTTCGTGAAAGAGGATCAAACATACATACATCAAACATACATAGGATTTATTTAAACTTCATGTACAGTAGCGGTACATGGCGGGCTTAATGCCGGTGATGAACTTTAAGGACACATATAATGCTTGGGAAGATAAATGCGATGCTTTGGGCATTTTTTGCGATTTATCCAAAGCTTTCGATTCCGTTCTCCATAAAACATTAATCAGGAAACTACACCACTACGGAATCCGGAACGCCTCTCTGAATCTTCTTACGTCATATTTGAGTGGTAGGATTCAGAGAGTTGATGTAAACGGGAAAAGATCTCCCGGATCTGTAGTAAGAATGGGAGTACCACAAGGCTCAATTCTTGGCCCTTTTTTGTTTCTTATTTATATAAATGACTTGCCTTGCCTCATAAAAGATTGTTGTGAGTGTTGTTTGAAGTCTCACACTTTTACTAACTAAAACCCATCCATGTTCCTTCTTTTGCCCTATGTGTTCCGGGGCCGGGGTAGGCGGAGGGTAATATTCAACGCTGAGAAAGAAGAAATACACCAGTGTGTTTGTTTTTTTTTTATATTGTTAATATTAGTTACTTTTGTAAATGAAAATTAACATGACTATGGATATTGGCGCTTATCAGGTAATTACCTATTAAGGTTAGGTTAATGAGTTCTTTGATAAATAGATCTGAGATAGTCAATACGGTAATAATGGGTAAAACCAGTTTTGCTGCAATCGTAATAATGTCTATAATGCAATTACTTCAAGTATACCGTGTTCGGTGTATCATGGTAAGGGTGACATTAGATCCGGGGTTGCGGGTTGTCCGGGGTTGCGGGTTGTTCGAAAGAGATACCGCGGCCCCGGAACGTAAAGGGCAATAGAAGGAACATGGGTGGGTTTTAGTCAGTACAAGTCTGACATGCCCTCGCTCCGCCCAGAGCGGGGGAAGTCATTGGATGATTGCCCACGAAAAAAAAAAAGAAAGTTCCTTCTGTTGCCTTTGACGTTCCGGGGCCACGGTATCTCTTTCGAACAACCCGCAACCCCGGGGATTGATGGGATGTATTGCTATGATAGGTATTCCTTTCATCATCTGCCTAGCCTTTTCCTAACTATGGGGATTGGGGTCGGCTTCCAGTCTTACCGGATACAGGTGTATATCAGTATTTTACATGGAACGACTGCCTATCTGACTTCCACAACCCAGTTACTGGGTAATACTATACCCCTTGGTAAGACTGGTTGTCAGACTTTAGAGACACTGACTACCTGTAACGACTGTCAAAGATCTACAATTGACCGCCGGCACCAACAGCTTAACGTGCTTTCCGACGCAAGGAGGAAACTCAATATGTAACAGGTGGTCACTGGTCAGTATCCACGGACCAACCTAGGCGAGCGCGGTGTAACCTAAAGATGGACTCCAAGCGGCTGCTATTATTTAGCCACGAGCTCCTCCTGATAGGTAGTACTTTATGACTATCATATTCAGAGTAAAGCCCCAAATTAGTCATGACCGTAAATCGTGGTAACGTTGCAGATTGAAGAGGAAAGGTTCATTTAACTAATGTCACAATGTCACCAGCACCATGCTACAACGAAAACAGTATAATCTTAATAACAGCTGTAAAAGACCCATTTTTAAGGTGTATTTTAAGGGTGTTTCCCTCGTTCTGTCCATTCGACGTAACGCGTTCGTACTAGCGTGCGATGGAATCGTAACATCGAAAGATTTTTGAATCGAAACACCGAAATTAGCCCCACTCCTAAATAACCAGTAAACACCCCCCCCCCCACTCCTAGAAACCGGAGGTACCTGGTAACCAGTATGTCAATTGCCGCCGGGGCATAAGTTCAAGCCATAAGAAACAGCCATTAATTAATAAAATGAGCATTTATTACTGTGAGTATCGGAAGCCATTAGACATGATCAATTTAGGCATTGGAAGTGTTTTTGTAGCCGGCGATGGAACACAAGAAATAGTTTAAGATTACATAACAAAAGACGATATAAGGTTCTATTCACCCATATCAGGGCCGGGCCTGTGCCGTGCTAACACCGAGCATTTGAGTTCCGTCAGGGATTTTTTACACAACCTTTAATCAGGTTATTTTTCGGGGTTAACCGAAAAACCCTGGAGAAAAAGTTAACCCCTGTCATTTATACGGTTAATCAGCTACTTAGAACAACCGGTGTTCTGTGTGAGGCATTGATGTATGTGTATCAACATTATCTAACAAAGCCTCTATAAGCAACGTAAGATTAAGGTGCATTTACGATAACAAATCATTTCTCAAAGTAGATATGAGTTTAAAAGTTATAAGAAAACAGATGAACATACTGACGGAAAACATAACCCTCCGCCGGAGAACCCTCTGACGTTTGATAAAATCATATCTTTATATACCAGCGGTGTCATCCGTTACTCAGCTTCTATTAGTGTCGAGATGTCATTATAGTCTATTAATTTTGTAAAAGAATGCCTATGCAATATTTCAAATCAATACGGCCAAAAAATAGCGATATCCCACACAAACGTCGCCACACAGTTTCACCTCCTTAGGAGATGATCTCGAACCTAAGTTATAAAAAGATCCCCCATGCAAAATTTGAGATTCCTAACACCCAGTGCCGGTTTTAACACTACCAGCACCCTGGGCGTAATTTCTACAGCGCCCTCCAACTGCAATTCAAACCCATACTAAAAAGGGAAAGCATATAATGAAATAAACATTTATTAAAAAATATATATATAAGTATTACAAAATATAACCGTTATGCTATCCATACATTTGGATACAGTTCTTGTAAGTTGCGATCTTTGATAAAATTTAAATAAAAAATGGAACACCTGTAGTTTCTGAAATTTCGAGATGAGTGATTCAGTAATTTTCCTTTTAATACTTAAATATAGATTCGTAAGCCGTCATCACGGCAAAACATGACTGACGTAAGTTGATGTTAGATCTTGCATGTCATGTATGTAATGATTATTTAATCAAGATACAAGAAACATTGCAAGTCATTTGTGTGAAGATCATGATTTCGACAAATAAACATTATCTTATCTGTAGCAAAATCAATTGTAAGTAAAAAAAAAAATAAAGCAGTTTTTTTTTACTAATAAACTCATTACTGCAGCCTTGATACTGGCTGGCAATAACCTGCACTTAAAGTCAAGCTTATTGATATATTAATATTAATTCATATCTCGAACACTTGTTGATTTCGCGCTATGCACTTGGGAAATCACTTTGATAAATCTATTACCTACACTATTGATTCACGATAGCAGAGCAAGCTCGTTACTGCCAAGGTTTTCGTTCATGCTATACCAACTTCCAGCACGGAATCGCAATATTTCATGTTCTTATCCTTTTCTCTCGCTTTGTTTTCGGTATTTTTAGGGTTCCGTAGTCAACTAGGAACCCTTATAGTTTCGCCATGTCTGTCTGTCCGTCCGTCCGTCCGTCCGTCCTCGCTTAATCTCTGTGACCGTTAGCACTAGAAAGCTGAAATTTGGTACCAATATGTATATCAATCACGCCGACAAAGTGGTAAAATAAAAATTGAAAAAAAAATGTTTTATTAGGGTAGCCACCCTATATGTAAAGTGGGGAGTGTTTTTTTTAATTTCAACCCTAACGTGTGATATATTGTTGGAAAGGTATTTAAAAATGAATAGGGGTTTACTAAAATCATTTTTTGATATTGTCAATAATTTCGGAAATAATCGCTCCAAAAGTAAAAAACAATGTGTCCCCCCCCCCTCTAACTTTTGAACCATAAGTTTAGAAAATATGAAAAAAATCTGAAAAGTAGAACTTTATAAGGACTTTCTATGAAAATTATTTTGAACTTGATTGACACAACAGTTTTTGTACAAAAAAGACAAAAAGTTGTACACAATAATTTCTGGACTAAGTTTGTAGTATAATCGTATATGCAAGCATTTTTTTTAACTTCGTTTACATATTTTATTATCCTGAACGTATCTTTTTTCAAACAAAAAAAAGAATTATTGAAATCGGTTCTCGCAATCCAAAATTATTAATTAGGAAATACAATTCTCTAGTGTTCAACGTCAAACAAATAATAAACTCATAAGTGGGAACACTTATTGTGACGGACGGGAAACTACGGAACCCTACACTGAGCGTGGCCCGACACGCTCTTGGCCGGTTTTTTTTACATACCTACAGTTTCGCTACACAATGATACCGCGATGTTTTTCTTACAACACAATTTCAATGTGTGTGTGTGTAGTCTGGGAGTTGTTTACAGTGCAGTGTTTCAACTGTCAGTCTGTTGACATTGAAGTCTATGACTAATGAGCGGGAAAACGTGTAATTGCGTTACTTTTAGTTGTTGTCAAGTGAAAAATATCAAGTTTTATTAAAATGAATGCTAAATTACATCAAATGGCGCCTGTAATTTCCTAAGGATTTTTTTTACTTTATTTGTTTGCAGGCTACATTTGCCGTGCTAACTTTAAAGAGATTTGGCTGCTTATAGCTGAGAGATCGACAGCTGCGCTGCATGTCGGTGATTCAATTCCCGCACAGAACAAATATTTGTATGACTTATGACCTCCTAATGACCTGTGTGTGAGATTAAATGTTTGTAAAACGCACCCACGATACAGGAAAAATTCCTAGTGTGGGGCAACGTTATTATAAAACGAAATAAAATTATCCAATTTTTTTTCTTATATTGTTTTGTCATGTGCGAGTCAAACAAATACTTTTTGGAACGAAGTTACTTATCGCGCGTTGCGAAAGGGGGCTAAACGGAATAAAATTAAGACCAAAAGTTGTAACGACACTTTTTGCTATAGTTGTAAGCCGGGCGGCGTGCGTGTGGTTCTCTGTCTCTCTCTCTCTCTCTTATAAAAAGGAAGCCAGTTATTTTCGTTTCGTCTTTCTATTTCGTATTGAACAGTGTGGTGTCGCGACGATTAATTTGTTGAGTGTTTTTGTAATAATATTAATAACTTCTTTACTGTCGGGTGTCCCTTGACACCTCTCAAGTTTTTCGTTATATCTTCCTGCTATGAATATTTTAATCTGTTTACATAAAGTTACTCATAATATTTTAGTTAAACGATGACACTAAGCTGACTGACTACACGACTGAAGACCAAGTGTAATAAACATTGAGATAGCCATGAAATAAACTAGGCCTGTATTACAACTGACACTGAACTGAAGACCAAGTGTAATAAACATTGAGATAGCCATGAAATAAACTAGGCCTGTATTATTTTAACACTTGCTGTGCCCTGCAATGCAATGCAATTTGTCTACCTTTCTACCTACCTACCCTTCCCACCCTACCTACTCTACCCACGCTACCTGCCCTACCTACCCTTCCCATCCTACCTACCCTACCCACGCTACCCACCCTACCAACCTAAACTACACAAAAACCTATATACTGCCTTCAGTTTTTTTATATTTATTTTTCTCGCCGTAAAACAATATTTATAAAAGAATTGGTAAAATTGG
Source organism: Ochropleura leucogaster (assembly GCA_958449745.1). Lineage (NCBI taxonomy): Eukaryota > Metazoa > Arthropoda > Insecta > Lepidoptera > Noctuidae > Ochropleura > Ochropleura leucogaster. Next base: position 1,632,420 of record OY288220.1, on the reverse strand, counting down.
TTCAGGCGTTGTTGAGTTATGCGCTTACCAACACAATTTGCGATTCATTTTTATATTATGAAAGATTATGTAAGAAGAACTCTGGACGTAGCGGGTTGAAAAGTTATGTAAAATCTGTAGCAGAGAAATGACATGTCTATGATCCATGCGTCATGTTCGTGAACGGGCGCTGTCAGTTGTGACTGGTCATGTCTTAGCTGTCACGGTTTGTTTTAATTCATCTACTAACATGTTTTTGCTTTTACTCTAGACGCTCTTAATATTCTCGTTTTTCTACATTGTTCTCACATATACGTAAAATCTCAACATGAATGATGTTTCAATAATTTTGCAAAAATATTATGATTTGAAAGAGTGTCCATGGAGTTTCTTGTCCATTCTTCTCCATAGAGATCTATTTTTTGGAACCCATTAAAACTGTGGCTTACCTGGGTATCGAACTCAGGATCTCACTATCATTAATAGCGCTTGCAACCACGTAAGGGGACATAACTGGCAGAATTTACAAAACTTAAACCTCGCTATGTTACAAATATTTTCTTATTTACATCTTCTCTTTACCTATTGTAGTTTATAATCTAGTTAGTAACATAATTATGTGACTCGGTCTACTGAATATTGATAAGGAATCAATGTTATGAACTTATGAACGTAGGTATAAACTTGGCTCCGATCCATTTTTCTTATCAATAAACAGTTATTTATTCGTTGAATGTTACTAAAATGCTAAGTTTAGACTGTGTCCGACAGAAACTTCGGCCTCCGCAACATTTAGGCTAAACAACCACCTTCGGGCTAAAAAACACCTTTGAGCTGAAAAACCACCATAGGGATAGAAAACCACATTCGGCTAAAAAACCATTTTCGGGCTAAATAGCCACTTTCGGGCTAAATAACCACATTCGGGCAAAAAAACCACCTTTGGGCTAAAAAACCACCTTCGGGCTGAAAAAAACCACCTTTGGGCTAAAAAAACCACCTTTGGGCTAAAAAACCACCTTTGGGCTAAAAACCACCTTTGGGCTAAAAAATCACCTTTGGGCTAAGAAACCACCTTCGGACTAAAAAACCACCTTCGGGCTAAAAATACCCCTTCGCCCAATTCGTCGGCTTTGGTTAAAATGGTCCGAATATACTCGAAGCGAAATATTTCTAGTAAGCACCGATAGTGTGTAAACGGGAGTTTGTCTAACAATTCTAATAGGAACGTTTAAATTCTTTCCTCTACTAGTTTTGTTATGACATTCAGATTATATTTTCTTGCTTGCGTTACATTACCTGTCATTCTTGACTCCAAGTTCTTGTTCCACAAACTCAAACAGTATCTTGGCATGCTTCTTATTCTGCTCTACTCCAAGTGCCCCGATTGACATGAGGTTACCAATAGCACAGGGTTCTGATGTGCCACCGAAGCTCATCAGGACATCAGGAATTACTGACACCACGCAGTACTGAAAAGTAATGATAAAAACTACATGTTAGAGGGATATCTACATCTGTGAGCCACCCAGGGCATGCTGGAACTGTGGGTTGGTACAAAAGAGATATCTCGGTCAAAAGGACAATGGATAGCTTTTATAATCAGTACAAGTCTCACACTCCATGCCAATCTGCTCAGAGCAGGAGAAGTTATTTGATGATTTCTCCCACTGAGGCGGGCCTGTTGGTCCAGTGGTTAGTGGCCCTGACTGCTGAGCCGGAGGTCGTGGGTTTGATTCCCACCCAGGACAAACTTTGTGTGATGAGCATGATTGTTTGTTCTGTGTTTGGGTGTGATTTATCTATAATATGTATGTATCTATAAATTATATAAGTATGTATATCAGTTGTCTGGTTACCATAACACAAGCTCTGCTTAGCTTGGGATCAGATAGCCGTGTGTGAGTTGTCCCAAGATATTTATTTATTTATTATTTCACTTACGAGAATAAGTTATGATTACAACATCATGCCATTCCGAAGTTACCTTAGAGTACACCCATTTTGCCAGTTATGTTTAGTCTCATATGATAAGAGGTGATACTCATCATCTGCATAGCCTTTTCTCAACTGTGTTGCGGTCGGTTTCCAGAATAACCGGGATGCAGCTGAATACAAGGATTTCACATGGAGCAACTGCTTAACTGACCCTGAGTTAGTACTGGGTAATCTGATTCTCCTTGATAAGACTGGCTGTCAAACTGGTTTTATCAGAGGGTGAGAATATTGACATGATAACAGCAGAAGCTACCTGATAGAAAAATCCACCCAGGATTCACATTGAAAGATCATTTTTGACTGACCCTACTAATACTTTGATTTATCAGGGAGTAAAATGCTAAAATGGTTAATTTATAAAGGACAAGATTGAGATCAAGAGTGAAAAGGAGTACAGAATCTTTAAAACATATTTTAAAGTTTAATTAATATGATTTATTGTTACAAGTACTTAATTTTATTTTCTTAATTTCTTGTTGGCTAACTATGTTACTAGTTTAAAATTAAAATCCTTCAAAGTTTTGTCTTGATTTACTTCTAAATTTCTATTCACCATTTAAGTCTGTTTTAAATCACATTTTTAATGGTTTTAGTTTTTGGCACAAACATACAGAAAAATATTTAATTAAACATAATATAAGTACAGACGCCTGCAGGTCAAGCTACCCAAAACTGTAATTTTTTCCCAATGAACCTTGAACCTTAATGCTTTAGAAATAAAGTCGAAAATCTATCAAAGAAATCTGACAGATTGTAGTAGCTTGATGTGCAGGCGTCTGTACATATTGTTTTGCTGTAGTAATGCAGTCAAACTAAATTAATAGGATACAAGGAAAACTATGTTTTTATATAATTTGTTTAATTATTTATGATGCCCAGTGAGTGGTTAGAATATTAAAGTGAAACTTTTATTACATTGTTTCAAACTTTTTCGTCTGTGTGTTGCATGTCGCGTGACGGTCGGCCGCGGAGTAGGGACGTCTAAATGTCTATAATGTGAAAAAAAGTTTCACTTTTACCGTGGTGTCATAAAACCACACAATCATTTTTTTTTTACTGAGTACATGAATAAAACTTTTATTTGCGTTTTACAAGTAATGTGTTTTCAATTTTAATAAATTACTTACAAAAAAGTAATAGCCTGTAGAGATCTTGGGATATAGCTGGCAAAATGTGGGTGCCTCTGCTTACCTCGCCGAGGAATACGGGCATGATGTATTGTACATACATAGATAAGTAAAAACAAAATACCTGTTCTGGTTTACCAAGAGCCTTTGCCAAGACCGGTACAGCTTTCAAAACAAAATCTTCAGGAATTTTGCTCCTAGGCACATTAGTTTCAATTCTAAAGTGAGGCATTATTGCACTATTTACTTAAAATGATTAAATTAGACGCGTTGTAAGTTCATTCAATCACAACCACTGATCAGAAGACTCGACGCCCTCCGGCCGAGACAACACTATTTGTGAATTCGGCACAGAATTCAGCTGTAATAGTTACACACCTGTCAGTGTGCTAGTCAGGCACACAGAGTACATTGTATATGTCAGGCAGAATCAGTGATGCCAGGTAATTCTTGAAAATATATTTTGAAACATCATCACTTCAAATCAAATAATTCTAATTTTATTATGTACTAGCTTTTGCCCGCGGCTTCGCTCGCGTTTAATACGGGGTAACACAGTTCCCCTTGCGCCTTATTGATTTGTAATAGCAACGCTATGTTTTCCCTTTTCTTCCCTCTTTCTCCCTCACATCCCACTTTTTTCAAAAAAATATTAGCCTATGTCCGTCTCCTGGTTCCCAACTATCTCTGTACCAAAATTCATCAAAATCAGTTTAGCCATTAAAGCGTGAAGAGGTAACAAACAAACAAACAAACTCACTTTCGCTTTTATAATATTAGTAAGGAAGTAAGGATAGCAAAGCTACGTTTTCCCTTTTCTTCCCTCTTTCTCCCTCACATCCCACTTTTTTTAAAAAATATTAGCCTATTTCCGTCTCCTGGTTCCCAACTATCTCTGTACCAAAATTCATCAAAATCGGTTTAGCCATTAAAGCGTGAAGAGGTCACAAACAAACAAACTCACTTTCTTGAATTTTGGTACAGAGATAGTTGGGAACCAGGAGACGGACATAGGCAATTTAATTTTTTAATGTGGAATGTGAGAGAGAAAGAGGGAAGAAAAGGGAAAACTTAGTGTTGCTATTACAAATCAATAAGGCGCAAGATGAACTGTGTGTTACCCCAAATTTAACGCGAGCGAAGCCGCGGGCATAAGCTAGTTTGTATAATATAGTTAACTTTCGTACACTGCGTACACAACAATGAATGGCTAAACACAGTACTCAAACCCACAAATTCCTTTAAAGAAGTATCGGATTTTGCTACAATGCGCCACTAAACACCACATCACATAATTCTATTATTTTATTATAAAACACAGACCTGTAATATTGGACTCTACAATCAAAAGAAAACAAAGATTTTACAATCAGTAGATTTACTAATTGGTTAGTAGATCTGGTAACTCTGGACCGAAACGTCAATGTCAAACATTGTTCCACTGTCATTACCAAAGCAAATTGTCAGAATCCTTACTAATAAAAAGCGAAAGTGAGTTTGTTTGTTTGTTTGTTACCTCTTCACGCTTTAATGGCTGAACCGATTTGGATGAATTTTGGTACAGATATAGTTGGGAACCAGGAGACGGACATAGGCTAATATTTTTTGGAAAAAGTGGGATGTGAGGGAGAACGAGGGAAGAAAAGGGAAAACTTACCGTTGCTATTACTAATCAGTAAAGCGCAAGGGGAACTGTGTTACCCCGAATTTAACGCGAGCGAAGCCGCGGGCATAAGCTAGTCATCGATAAAACGATGAAGCCATTACTATAAAATTGGATTGGATTGGATTGGCAAATTGTTATCGGTAGATGGCACTAGTGAAAATAAAAGAATAGAAAGAACAACACAAAAACTATTTGAGAGCATGGAAACACAATTATTGTGTGCATGAACATTATCCATTTCATCACATTATTTTTTTAATTAATTCAATAAACTGGTTTCGTACTATATCAATCTATTTTCAACGTCTCAAAAAATATATCATATTTTAAGTTTTTAAGTATTACCTACTTGCTTCTTTAAATTATTTTAAATTCACTTATTTATTTAATGGCTAAATTATTTTTAATATTATCTATTGATGTTTCGCTAACAGTTAGGAAATTAGGTATTTAGAAAGTTAAACATTTCATGTTAAATGTTGCAGAAAATATTAAACCTGAAACGCGAAGATAAGACGCTTTGGTTGCTTATGGTTGGTGAATTCCGGTGATATCGGGGCTAGTGCTGTAGTCAAGACTAATGGCTAAACATTATCGACAGTTATAAATATAATTTACATAAAGGTTATTATTTGGAAGAAAAAACGTTGTGTAAAATAATTAACATTCTGGGTTTTGTGGTATTTGAATTGTCAATAATACTCTAAATGGCATGTTAACTATGTTTATTAGTTGCAATGAGTTTTTTTTTATTTTACGGCACGGTTATAAGTGCTATGATCACAAATAAACGGATGTTTCGGGTTCATTCTTTATGAATAAACTGAAGTTGCAGTCGCTTGTTTATGAGCTGTCGATTCGATCTACTCTTATGCGCTCGGTACAGCTACTTCTATCCCTCACAACTCGATTCAGTATCCAACTTTTTCAGCAGGTTTGTAGCTTTTACACACAATTGAACCATTACTATAAATATTATTAATATATATTATGTTCATTTATTTTTTTTTCAACATATAATTACATTTTTAAATATTTCAAAAAAGCATAAAAAAACATTTAAAAATATAAAAATAGTAGCCCACCGGTATCGGGAACAGGGTCCAAGCTACCGGCGGTCAGAGCTCCAGAGAAAGGAACCTCCTAACAATACGAGCCGTGTCCAGGAGTACCGCTTTCTGTATCAAGCCCTTGATCCAGCTGCCTAACGAGAGCCTTCTTAGGTGTTGGTCGAGGCTCTTAGCAATTAAGCCATTGGCTGTAACGACTATCGGCACAATGATCGCTGAGTCCACGTCCCACATGTCGACAACCTCGCGAGCCAAGTCAATATACTTGATTTGCTTATCTTTCTCGGCTTTCACGAGGTTCTCATCATGCGGGACTGTTATGTCAACAATCATTGCGCGCCGCTCTGATCGATCCACCACCACTATATCAGGCTTGTTGGCAACAATAGTCCTGTCAGTGATGATGGAGCGATCCCAGTACAATGTGATATTGCCATGTTCAAGAACTGGGTCGGGCTCATACTTGTAGTACGGCACTTCCGATTCCACAAGGTTGTATTTTAGAGCAAGTTGCTGATGGATAATCCTGGCTACAAGGTTGTGTCTATGCAAGTACTCTCCGTTAGCTAGACGAGAACAACCGGAGATAATGTGTCGTATTGATTCACCCGGACGGTGGCATGCCCGACATATGTCAACCGTGCCGTCCTTCACAATAAATCTCCGGTAGTTATTCGTCATCATAACTTCATCCATAATTGCACAGACAAAACCTTCGGTTTCTCCAAAGAGATCCCCAGAACGTAGCCAGGCTACGGACGCTGATTGATCTACATCGGGTCCATGTAGGGCCCGGAAAAAGCGTCCGTGAAGCTCCTTACTCTGCCATACCTCCCTGCGGTCGTTAGTGTCAAGCACTACAGGTTTGCGCCAGTTCTCTTTAGCCAAGGAGAGCGGGGTGAGGCCTTTGTCCACTGCAACCACATCCCGATGCATTCCCACGTCGTTTTCTAGGAAATATTCCCTGAGACTGCATATCTCGCGATTGTGGAGAGTCTTGGCGTTTAAAAAGCCTCGTCCTCCACAACTCCGCGGGATATACAGTCTCATAACCTTGAAGCCTTGAATCCTCCAGCAACGTGCTTAGAGGATTCAAGGCTAAGCAGAACCAAAGTGGACTCAAACTATCGCCCTGGAATATACCTCGCTCTATCCTTATCGGTTCACTATTCCTCTGTATCTGCCGACATCCTGGATAGCGAAGGACTGTACTCCATTGCCTCATACACGAGATCAGGAAGGTGCGCAGAGTTGCATCAACTTTATACAACTCTAGCACCCTCATGAGCCATGTATGTGGCACGGAGTCATAGGCCTTCTTATAGTCTATCCAACATGTAGACAGATGTCTTCGGGAACGGCGAACCTGTTGACTTATGGCCATATCAATGAGGAGCAGCTCCTTAGTACCGCGGGACCCGTTCCTACATCCATTTTGAGAAGCAGACATGATAGAATTGTCATCAATGTGTTTAGTGATTTTAGCTCTCAAAATGGATGTAAGAACTTTATAAAGTGTCGGAAGACACGTAATTGGTCCATAATTTTTGGGTTCCGCCGTACTACCCGATTTATGGAGCAGGTGGGTTATAGCAGTTGTCAGAAACTTGGGTAGCGACCCTGACTCTAAGGCTGTCTGGAATAGGGTTGCCAAACAAGCGTGCGACCTCTGAATATTCTTTATCCAGAAGTTGTGCAGTCCGTCCGGCCCTGGAGATTTCCAATTAGGCAACGGACGGACAGCACAAGCTACATCTCTGATTGTTAAGGCCCCCATTTCTGGTATGGGGTCACACGCTCGTTCGACTTCCCGGGTCCATTCACCTTCGGTATGACTGACAGGCACCGACCAGATGTTGCGCCAAAACAAACACATGGCGTCATCATCCGGTAGGTGCGTGTCAGACACACCTTGGTCCGGTCGCTCCCATGCTCTATACACCCACCTTTCATCACTTTGGAATGTGCGATTCAAAGTGTATCGTTCCACCCGCCGCTTATACCTACGAATACGGTTTGCCCATGCATATACTTTCTGTTTCAGGAAGTCGATGCGCTCTGTGATGCGGGACATATAGTCTGGAGGACTTATGTCAGTCCCTGCAAATGCCCGCCTCACAAAGCGCATCACTCGAGGTCGAGTGTTGCCCTCCCTAAAACAGATTAGTTTGCCGATGAGTGCTCTGGCCACACCAATACGCGCTCAATCCTGCACTGCCAGAATGGTACAGCTGGTTTCGGTCGTGTAGCTCTGTCATCAGGGAATTTAACGTGAGCTACACGACACGCTGCTACAGCTGCACAATACAGGATTGAGTGAGCATCAGTGAGGTTTTCGCAGTTGTCAAAATAGTTTGACAACTGCGAATCCAGAACAGCCACTAGCGCCCTATTTTTGTTATGCATGGGCAAACGAGGTAAGCGTGGTCTAAGTTCGGGCGATATGTACCGATATTCTCGAATCGCACCCTCCAAAGCACTCCTCATTTCCTCATTGCTCTGGGTACTTACATTAGTAGCCATGTCATTACCTACCTCGTCAGCGTGACTAACTAGTTGGTGGGACTGTGGTGGAAACACAGCCTGCGACGAAGAGGTAATGACCTGGCTACTCTGCATTTCGGTTCGCAAGCGATCAAGTACGGTGTCATCCAACATACGATTACGCTGGATTACCCGTACCTGATCCGACAGTCGTTGTGCCGACACGTTGACAGCTGGCTCAAGCACCTGAAACAGAGAGAGCATCCGAACACGGTACGCGGTCAGGTTGTTTCCTCCCTCTGTAGCCCCATAGTATGAGCGCATGACGTTTTCATTGATGGATTGAGTCCATCGCATGCGCTGCACACTTCCGCCGGGAGCTGGGACCCTATCAGAGGCCGGTGGGCCCCGAGGTCCTAAACCGTCCGGCGGCCGGCGTCTTCCTCGTCGACGAACTGGTGGTGGCGTCGTGGGCGGGGAAAAATACTCGTCGCTCGAGCTCGACGCAACTGCCACGGCCGGTGTCACAGCGCTCACGACGAGGCTGGGTTCCGGCGGCGGCGAGGCGGAGCTGAGCGACGAGCCCGGAGGTGGATGGCGTGCGCTTCTGGCGTGAGCTGATCTGGTCAACATTTTCTTTTTGTCTTCAATTTCATATTAGGTGTATTTTTGATTTTGTAGATGACATTTGTCATTTATGTCACCTTTTTTCTTTTTGCTTCTATTTGAACTATTTAATTTCATTTTGCACTGGAAATCGATTGATGAGGTTCAGCTATTGCAACTTTAGATGTAAGTATTTGTATAAACTGTTAAAAAATATTTTTTGAATAAAACTAAGATTAAAATTACAGGAGAAGAAATTGAAGTAGTTGACACTTCAAGTGTTGCCAGTCGGTTTTTTATATATTATTACTATATATATATATTATTACTATATATATTATTTATCATTATTATAAATATCTCATTTTAAGCTTTTTGGACTCGGTTAGTGACCATGACCATTCTAAATCAAAATATTTTTATTTTACATAGGCCTACATGGGCACTTATAAAACGTCGTGAAAAGAGGCACAGTTCGGGTCGGTCGGTTCGTATGGAGAAGAACCGGCAAGAAACTCCATTTTTACTCTTTTAAATTCATTTGGTTTTACAATGTTGTTAGTACTTAAATATGAGAGGACAGCGTAGGCCCGACAATAAGTCATTGCTTACTTTACAGAAAGTAAAATAAAATAATACATGTTATATACCTAAGTATTATTGTACATATAAGTATTATTATTATATTATAATAATAGTGACTGAAGAATCGGCAATATTCATCATCACTTTGAGCAAACGTGTGAAAATGCCGAGTTTAGCTAGAGGCTTGAAGAGACTAGACAAAGTACGAATAAGCATCTCCGTGGTAGATTTAAATCCATGAACTAACCAGAAGCCGACTAGCCGATGGCTAGGTTAGTTTTTGCAAAAAAACGGTATAATGTAGAGAAAAAAGCATAGTATTTTCCTCTTCAAAGGGAAGTTGGGCCTTTAGCGTGCGTGGTTGACTAGCACCACGAATCTATTATTGGAGTAAGAACTACCCAAACTGATATAATATTATCTTGGTATGACGCTAAAAATATTGAAGAGCCGATTCCGTCTACAGTGGATCTATTCCACTCTAGACGGAATCGGCTCTTCAATTTTTTTTATTATTGCCTAGGAAGAAGAGAAAGGCTTGTAGCAAACGGATCATATTATTTTGTTGTTAGTTTATCAATAGGGGATGCAGTTGCTTAACTTCCGTCTTGTCCTACAAAATCCAATTAATTTAAAGATTATAATTTAACTTTTCTTTTTATCGATACGTTCACATCTCTAAAGTAAAGTGGTCGAGCTTGGAGTTGTGAGTTTGTCTATGCTACTTGGACAATAATTATGCACTTTGTGCAGAGTTGGTGATAAAGTAGAATATTCGTTCAGTTGGGTTATATTTATAGCGTGTAACGCTTTGTTATCATCAGTCTCGAATAGAAATATTGTATAATATAGGCGTCCGCGATCGTAGGGCTGAATATTTGTTGCATTTATCAATTGATTGTAAAAAGTTTTAACATGGGGAACGAACAATCTGACGATGGTAGCAGAAGAAGAAATCAAGAAAACTCGTAAGTTTTTTTGTTTTATTATCCAGTATTTCGAATTAGTTGCTAAGTAATTAGACCCTTACTATAGGTACTAATTAGGTTTTTGTTTATTTGAGATTACAAAATATCATCATAACAAAGGATTTGGGATGCATGTGTACTTTTTGTCTTCTTGTTATTGAGTATATTGCAAGGGCGTCCCGGGGGGGGGGGGGGGGAGGGGGAAAGAAGGGCAAAAACTCAATGCATTTATTTCAATTACACCATTACAGGTACTTTTGAATGTCAAGAAACCCTAACAAAATCAATCACTAACAGTCTCTTATTTTCTGCATTTAGGTTGGGGGGCCGGAATAGACAGTCAAATAAATTTGTTCCTCCCAATGAGGCCTTAATAACCAATGTTGGCTTTTAATAAAGTAGGTACCTAAGTGGACATTTTAGTCTCTACATTATATAATCTCAGAATTTATTAGAGGCAAAAGAAGATTAAATGTGATTTGATTGCTCTCAGCCTGCATTTTCTTGAATATTAACATAATGTATAAGTTAACTAAGCCACTTGAGTATGAAGGATCAAAACAATTTTGGAGCTATTTGTTCTTATAATGGATGAAGTCAATTAAGAAACATTGTGTGATTTTTGAAATTTCCAAATAACTCCATAAACTTGGCAACTTCTAACAAGATGGCTATAGCATTTTATAAACATGATTTTGTACGCGCTTATCCCCGCCCCCCTTCTGGATTGATAAGTTAGCGAAGCCATTGTCATACATAATACAGATACAAAATAAAGTTTTTAGATTGATAGTCTTATTTATCACAAAATTAGGTTCATATTAATGTGAAAAAACAGACAGATATCTAACTTGTCCGTGTTTTCGCTTATAATAAGGTACCAAGCAAAATCCTCAAAGTTACTAAAGGGTGTGTTTACTCGCGTGCGGCCCTGGTTCAGGCCATAGTCCGGAGCGAGAGGGAATGGGAAGCGGTCACCACCTTCTGCGAAGCAGTAATGCTAGCAAAGGAGGTGGCTAGGCGTCTGAGGGAGAGAACATCTGCCCAAAGAGAGGGGCTTGCCAGAGCCTCCGCCTGCCGGGGTTGCGGGTTGTTCGAAAGAGATACCGCGGCCTCGGAACGTAAAGGGCAAAAGAAGAAACATGGGTGGGTTTTAGTCAGTACAAGTCTGACATGCCCCCCCGCTCCGCCCAGAGCGGGGGAAGTCATTGGATGATTTCCCACCCGAAAAAAAAAAAAAAGTGTGGGTTTACACTGATGCGGAGACCACCCGAGCGGGGAGGAGCGCGGGAATCAGCCAATCACAATCATGAGAGTTGCCATTTTTTCTTTTTTACTTAAAAATCATTGCCTCACACTTCGATTTTGCCTTTTATCGAGAGTGTTTATAAACTTTACGTACTCACTACTCAGTGAGTCGATGTGGTTTCAAACAAACTGATTAGTCGATTATTGTAGGTTTTCGGACCCATTCACGACTTATATAACTCTATTATTGCACTATGGCTTGACTCGCTCGTCGCTGCTTCCGTGGAAAAACATAGATGAGTTTCAACTTTTAAATTCTATACGTATAATTAGTCATGCATTGTCCTCGTGAAAATTGCACGTATTGCATGTAAAGAACCGGAAGCCGGATCGCACAGTATGGTTAACTTTTTTCTTTTAAATAAATAAATGGGGGCTTCCCCGAGAAGCATAGCCACAACCGTGCCAAGTGCATTAACGCAGACGCACACAACGGGTTTATTTTAGTCTGCTTTAAACTCTCGAGAGTTCCTTATCTCTGTACAGACGACGGCAGGTCAACGTATATTAAACTATTATAACCTGATCTCTCTCCTACGAATCGCACACCATAGTAGAGAGATCAAGTTGAAATGGTTTTGTGTAGGTTGATGGGCCATCGTCTGTACATGCTCGTCATGTCATCACCCCGACTAATATATTGAACTAGCTGTCTTGCGTGGTTCAGAGCTAAACAGGGTGTCTAGCACCATCTCTTTCCCTATGTGGAATAAGTTCTGCTTTAAAACGTCAGGGAGGTCTACAGGACTCGAATGTAAAAACACTCGGTCGATCATTTCGAATTGTTGACCCGCATAAGCAGTCGCTTCAGTGGTTAATCACCTTTATCTTGGCCTCAATTTGACTCGTCGCGTCTTGCGTCTTACTCCATTTTGCCGATCAATAAACACATTGTTCAGCGTATCAGTTGTATAATAACCAACATCCTTATTTAGCTTATTACTATACCTATCTTCTTAATATATAAATCACGTGTCACGTTGTTTGTCCGCGATGGACTCCTAAACTACTTAACCGATTTAAATTAAATTTGCACACCGTGAGCAGTTTGATCCAACTTAAAAGATACCCTATCTTTTAAGTTGGACACTTCGCCGACGGGACTCTTTGCCGACAGGGCTCATCAGAGACGCAATTTATCTCATCTCTTTTTTTTCTATTAATGCAAGTCGTTTCTGCCACTCGCTCCGCTCGCTCGGCTCGTGCGTAGGAGGTCACAGTTTTAACCTAACCTACCTATTTTGTTTTAAGAATTTAACCATTGCGTCGCTGATGAGCCCTGTCGGCGAAGAGTCCCGTCGAAGTAAAGTCTTGTCGGTGTTCAGTCTGTCGGCGTTGTACCTACATAAGTTTTAGTATGACAATGTGTTTGTATATTATTATTTTTTAGGGTTCCGAAACTCAAAAGGATAAAACGACACCTTTATAGGATCTGGTGTCCGTCTGTCAAGACCTTTTATCTCGGGAACGCGAGAAAGTATCGATTTGAAACCATATATTTAACTCTGTGGTCCCTTTGTGTTTTGTTAAAATCAACCTTCGAAGCTTGGCTGTTTATGTAGCAGGTTTTTTTTACCAATGTGCCCAGCGCATGCGCATGCGCATTATTGTTTAGCAGGTACCCTTTTTTTAAGAATTTCGTTGTAAATGCGCGCGGGTTGGGGTGCGGGGAGGTAGGCCTAGCCGAAAGGACCTTGCGATAAGAGTACGACAGGCAGTCGCTCTGAATTACTCATCCTACTTCCCCTACTAATATTATAAATGTGAATGTTTGTGACGGATGAATGGATGTATGGATGTTCCTACTCTTTCACGTCAAAACGGCTGAACAGATCTTGATGGAGGTAGATTATCGTTTGGAAAAACACATACGATACTTAATTTTTTCTCGCAACTTTTTTTTTCGAAATATCAAGCTGGCGCCCAGCTAAATCTGACTAATTTTTAGCTGAATTCTCCCCGGCACACAATTACCAACATTCGTTACTACCATGGAGTGGGACAAGGAAATGCCACTGCGGAGCACGCGGTCCCGGGTTCGTTTCACGGATCAGGCAAAGTGCTATTGGGATCTTCCAATTTTAATTTCTCAGTATACAGCCACGGATTCTGGATTTGTGCCCGGATAATGGCAATAGACTTGTTCTCTATTGTACTGGCGACTTCTGTGCATAATTAATTACACCTCTGTCTGACCCTTTAAGGATTTCCAGCGTGATGTTATTGTTTATAATAGGTAATATTATAAAAGCGAAAGTGAGTTTGTTTGTTTGTTACGTCTTCACGCTTAAATGGCTAAACCGATTTTGATGAATTTTGGTACAGAGATAGTTGGGACTGTTTTATTTTAAAGGGTGAAAGAGGAAAGAAATGGGATAACTTAACATTGCCATTACAATAAATAAGGCGCAAGTGCAAAAACTACAGGTACCTGCAAATCAGGAAAGGGGAACTGTGTTACCTTGAATTTAACGTGAGTGCAGCCGCGGGCAAAAGCTAGTTGTTAATGTTTTATTTTAACGAAGCAAATTATGTACTTACTGATTCACTACCAAGCCGATAACACGATTAGGTATAAAATTCCAAAATAAAATCATGGGAAAACCTCCCACTTTATTCATACATATTGTTCGTGGTTAGAATGTTTGTGGGTACGATATCATTACGACTCGATTATTACATGGTCGAGTGATATCAAAGTGCTAACGAATAAACGTACCTACAGTGCACAACACATCGGTAACGAACACGTTACACTTACCGAAGTGTCAGGCTGTTTCTATCTATGTCGGCACGGTTGGCGCAGTAGCTGAGCGATCGACTGCTGCGCTGCGTGTCGCTGGTTCAATTCCCGCACGGAACAAATGTTTGTATGGCCTACAGATAGTTGTTTCGGGTCTGGCTGTTTGTGTATGCGAGATTGAATGTTTGTAAACGCACCCACGATACAGGAGAAATTCCTAGTGTAGGGCAAAGTTTAAAAAAAAAAGAAAAGAAAAAGAAATAGTACTAAGGATGATCTGGTAACTTTTGAAATAAATTGTTGCCCGTGAAGCTAACCAACTCTTGCGGGTTGTTCGAAAGAGATACCGCGGCCCCGGAACGTAAAGGGCAATAGAAGGAAAATAGGTGGGTTTTAGTCAGTAAAAGTCTGACACTCCCCCCTAGAGCGGGGGAAGTAATTTGATGATTTCCCACCCCAAAAAAAAGTCAACCAACTCATCCAATCCTTCTCCTCAAACAAGTCACACCACTGCACCCTGTAAGGCTTTCAATGCATTTTGATAATACCAGCCATGGGTCTGCTCCATCAGAACCAAGACAATTCTTCTACGCAATTAAGCATTCGTCTCCTCTTACTGAGATGAAGTAATTTCTTAAGATTTAGTAGCACGATTCGCGGCAGTAGGAAGTGACAACCATATTGTGATCAGGTGCAAATCGAGATGCGTCCCCAGACCCCTGAAAATTTGGACGTCCGGCGTAAAGGATCCGCATCGCGCCCGTAATGCGCTAAAGAAGCATGATGCATGGTCTCATATATAAATATCTCGTTCATTCGCGAGCATACTGTGTCTTTGTGGGTTCGTTTGACGTCCACAAGCGTCATGAAAGACTACGCTCGATGCGTAGACGCAGCTTTATAAACACACTAGCTGTTCCACGCGGTTTCACCCACGCTGCTCAGCACCTGTTGGTCGTAGCGTGATGTTATATAGCCTATAGCCTTCCCCAAGAAATGGACTATCCAACACTAAAAGAATTTTTCAATTCGAACCAGTAGTCCCTGAGATTAGCGCGTTCAAACAAACATACAAACGAACATACAAACAAACAAACTCTTCAGCTTTATAATATTAGTATAGATTATGCTGTATCATCTGTTTTTGATCAGGCCGCAAATGACGGAAGCCCAGGTGAAGCGCCTCCTCGAAACCCAAAGGCAGCAATACGAGAAAAAGCTTGAAGAGGTAGCGGCGAAAGCAGAAGCTCAGAGGAAACGAGAGGAGGCCAATAAAGAAGCCGCTCAGAGAAGACAGGAAGCAGCTGCGAGGGCTGCCGCTCAGAGGAGACTGCAGACAGAGGCGGCCATAGCAGCCGAGCGAAACTTAAACCATTTATCAAAAACACAAACTAATACTGGCCTATTTATGGACGGGTAAGAACCTACTTTGGTATTACAGGGTGATTGGTTAAACGCAGGCAATCCTTTTTGGGGTATGGGTTGTATCTTGGGGCCCACTGACTTGATTGAAAGTCAAAGATATCCAGAGAACTAAATGTATATTCATATAAGTTTACAATAGCGTTTTTTGCATAGATCGACACGTCAGACGTCGGAACGTGTGTGTTGGGCGAGTGTCATGGCGCTATATCAGCCGCACAGATTATATAATCTAAAACTAGTGTTGTGACACAATCCGCCACATCTTTTTAATTTCGATTCAATAAATTAAACAGAGAACGCCTGCCATGACGTCTTAAAGCAGTATCCACTGAGGGAAAGAGATGATGCTAGACACCCTGTATAGCTCTGTCCTTTTGCTTCAGTGGAATAAGTTCGGCTTTAAAACGTCATTGTAAGGTAGCTGTAATGACATACCTACATATCCAGCAACCACCAGTACCAATTTAAGACATCGGAATGAGTATACAGTATTTTATTTACTCGACACTCCCTCACTTCTAAAAAACTTTCTTTGAAATAATTGAATCTGGTTACTTATCTCTTTTTCTGGTTACTTATTTCTTGTTCTGTAATAAATTAAAGCGAAAAATAACTCTAACATTGTTGTTACAGCATCGAAAGAGACCGGGCGCCCTACAGCTATTCAGGCAATCAACTGCAGCAGAACGTGGCACCGCCCGCGCCCCAACCTCTCTTCAGTAACGTGTACCCTAACCTCAACCAGGGTCCCTCGAGCCCTAACAATCAACATTATATGTACAACAACAATAACCCTTTCCGACCAACAACTCCTCAAAATCAAGACTTCGTGATTGTCAATAACTATGGGCAGACTGCAAGGTAATCCTTACTAATATTATAAAAGAAAGTGAACCACACCGCATTTGGAATTCGCTCATTACGTAACGCGCTTCTCTCGTCAGTTTTCTTATGTCAATGTTTGTTATTTAACAGCTACAATAGGCCCGCGCCACGCCCAGCACCATCTGCCCCTGCAGCACCTCGTGGACCCTCGCCAAGAGCGCGCTCAGTGAGCAGGTAAGACCCAGGAGATCTACGCTCCCTGGTTTCCGTAATGAAAACCAACCCGTCAGATATCCTGCCGGGGTTGCGGGTTGTTCGAAAGAGATACCAAGGCCGAGGAACGTAAAAGGCAATAGAAGGAACATGGGTGGGTTTTAGTCAGTACCAGTCTGACACTCCCCCCGCTCCACCCAGGGCGGGGGAAGTTATTTGATGATTTCCTATCCGCAAAAGATAAGAACCCGTAAGATACAGTTTTTTTTCTTCTTAGAAACTGATGGACGTTTTAAATTTAATTTCTATCATGAACTGTTTGTTTTTTTTTTTATCAAATAAATTTAATTTTATTTGAAAACATTATTTTTACTCTCAGGAACCGCAACTCGCCCAGGGACCGTGATGTGTTAGACTGCCCAACTTGCTACTCAAGATATGGCTTGAGAATCTTTCAATGCGAAAACGGGCATAGCTCCTGCAATGACTGCAAGACAAGGGGACGTGCATGCGGCATCTGCAGGAAAACTCTTACTAACATAAGGAATTTTGACATTGAAAATCATGTTGCTCAGGTATGATATTACTAAATATACACAGATTTTTAGTTCCTGGCAACATTTTGATTGCATCCGTTCGGGAAATCCCTGTGATGTCATAATCTGACGGTAAAGAACCACAGATTGAAATGTTTTTATTTTTTACCATATGAAGACCTTGCTGCTATTGCATAATATCATCCTTACTAATATTATAAAAGCGATAGTGAGTTTGTTTGTTACCTCTTCACGCCTAAATGGCTTAACCGATTTTGATAAATTTTAGTGCAGAGATAGTTGGGACCCTGGAGACGGACATATGGTATTTAAAAAAAAGAGTAAAAAATCAGGGAGTAAGAGGGGAAAAAGGGAAAACTTAGCATTGCTATTACAATAAATAAGGCACTGGGACAAAAACTACAGGTGGCAGGTACCTAGAAATCAGGAAAGCGGAACTGTCTTATCCCGAATTCAACGCGGGCGAAGCCGCGGCCGGAAGCTAGTAATAATATAATCGTGATAGTTGAACATAATGACGTCAATCCGACAAAACATACTTTTTCAACTTATTGCCTGATGACGGTCATGGACGTCGAGGCACGTCCAGCAAACGCTGGTGTAAAAATCTGGATAAGTTCTTTCCAGATAAGCCGGAAAAAGGCTTTAACAAATAAACTATAGCACGGCCAACGAGAAGCGATACCAAATGTAAACAAAACCCATGCTAAAACCCCATCTAAAATGGCCGCCCGAATGTTGGCGAACCCGTCTTAACGTTGTCATGTTTTTGCCGGGAGAACGAGACATTACGACAAAGGCACAAGATGGAAAGAGCTAAATATTAGATTGTCAACGCCACAGTTGTTCTTTAGGTTAATGACCTTTCGTATCGCTTCTCGTTGGCCGTACTATAGCTGTTTGTTACCCGCGAAAACGTATTTATAAGTTCTCCAGTCAGTACGATCCTAATTCCATTTCGAATCTTTTTTTTTAGTCGAAAGCGCCATGCCCTCATGCAAATGAAGGCTGTAAGCTGTTCATCAAGGTAATAGATATGGAGAATCATGTAAAGGAGTGTCCTTTCAAGGAACAGGAGTGTCCCATTACTGCAGTGTTCGGCACATGTCGTTGGAAAGGTAAGAATATTAGTATCAGTATAAAAATATACGTTTTCGTAAACAAATATTTTTATGTTGTCGTATTTTACCCAAAGGT
Organism: Ochropleura leucogaster; assembly: GCA_958449745.1. Lineage (NCBI taxonomy): Eukaryota > Metazoa > Arthropoda > Insecta > Lepidoptera > Noctuidae > Ochropleura > Ochropleura leucogaster. The sequence continues at coordinate 1,613,669 of OY288220.1, read as the reverse complement.
TGATGGCATTAAGTCCGCCTATGTACCACTATTGTACATGAAGTTTAAATAAAAAATACGTGTGGCACTCGGGGACTGCCGCCGTAAAGCTATTGCATAGCATTTTTTTTATCAACTTATGCAATAAATAAAAAAAATCTAAATATAAAGGGTACACCCAAAGAAAAGAAGTCGCAAAAATAAAAACAAGACCTTGGGTGTGATCCAGCGTAATGTCGATTGACTATCCGATTCTCTACCGAACACGCTATTAGAACATTGAAATCGTGATTGAAATAACTGACGAAATTTCTGGATTCGGTCTCCACGCTCAAGGCCCGCGATAGAAGTTATGCAATAGCTTACTAAATATTATTCGATGTTTAAAATATTATTATTGTCATATCTTTAATGCGTAGCGTGTTGGAGGAGCTCGTTTGGGTCGACCTAGAGGTCAGGCCCCTAAGTTAGTCTGAATGGATGACACTTAGTACATACCGAGTTTAGTCCGTGCCTCAGAGAGCACGTTAAGACGTTGTTCCCAGCATTCATTTGTAGATCTTTGACAGATCGTTACAAAAAGTCTTCAGTGTCCCAAGAGTCTAACAAGCAGTCTTACCAAGGGGGCGTACTAACTAGTCGTCCCATGTAAAATGCTGGTATTTATCTGCATCGGGTTAGACTGGAAGCCGACCTCAACATAGTTGGGAAATGGCTAAGCAGATGATGATGTAATGGAAAACGAACCTATTGCCATCAACCGAGTCTAAATAAAGACATTGTGATGCTATTGCATGTTTAGAAATTGTTTATATTCTCCTGTTTCCGACCGATTTTCTGGAACCCGTCACCAATAGGGTCAAGAGTAGAGACGGCCTAAGAAGTACTTCCAAAAGGACTTATTTCTACAAACATATAATTGCACTACAAAATGATTATTATTTCTATTAATGACGAAGGTTAGGTCTTATTAAGAATGAGATGAATTTCATTGAGGTGTGATAGAAACATCTAAAATCTTAACGCGGTTTGACCACTTTTTTTCCAAAACAGGTAAACTGAGCCAGATCTCAAGCCATTTCGATAGCATGCATCCAAATGGACGTGAAACCAATGTCGACACGGAGATGCAACTAACCAACGTTCGCAACAACAGTCAACAAGTTCACCTCATCGTTCTAGGCGTTTACAATTTCCTCCTCCACGTCAAAGTATCTGAAACTGACGGCAAGGTCTACATGGCCGTTCAGCTTATCGGCACAAAGTTCAGCGCAATGAAATGGCTGTACGAAATACATGTGTTCAATAAAAGCGAGAGCCGCAGGAAGTATATGTACACAGACAATTGTTGCTCTTCCAACGACAAGATAGAAGACGTTTTTACAGCGGGAGAGTGCGCGGTGTTGCCAGTGTGGCATGCTAACACTTTTATCAACAACGGCGCTATGACATACAAGTTTTTCATTAAGAAGGCCACTGAAGAAAAGAGAGGTTTTGGTAAGAATCAACGTGGGAGAGGTAGGAATCATAATTAAGATAAGATTTTTTTTTGGCAACTTACATACATCTTTGTTTTTAAAAGAAGAGAGAGTGGTTGAGAATATGTAAAACATTCGAAAATACCGATATGACTTTCTACCAAAATCATTGCACTTTGAGTCCCAGAAAACGTGGATTTAACGTGGCCCATGTTTGGACACAGATTAACAAATCCAGTATGTGAAGTCAAAACATAGTACCTATTTTATAGCAACTCCTGATTGATATGTTATTCTTGATCTGCCACATTGATACTCTAGCATGCTTTCTAGCTCAGTTACATTTTACTGATACTATGTCTCAGGTAGCTTCACAGTACGCTACATGAGAAGTGCACATTCTGCGACGAAGTCTGCTCAGACACTACAGCCCTAACACAGTTGTTTGCCTTCTGATACAAACTTTATTACAACGATAATAAAGCTCTGTATTGTAAAATCAGAGGTAAATATAAAGGCTAATACCCAAAGTGTGCTGAAGCAACTTTGTAAGTGTTGCCACACCTAGAGATCTAAATGTTACCATTCCAAAAACATAAAGTGCTTATTCATTAAACTGTATGTTGTTTGTATAAGTGAATGAGCACGTTTTAATAATAAACCAGACCTGCTTACATTCTTAGAACACTGTTATCTTATTAAAGCATTGTCCGTAGAAGTGTTCGCATTTTATGTTCGAAAATGACAGTGATTCTTATCTAACGGATGGTTATGTTAACTTGAAAAATCGATCGGTTATCACAATTCTCAACCACTCGTTTATCTTTTCCTGATGAGCAATTGTCTATAGTACGGCCAACGAGAAGCGATACGAAAGGTCATTAACCTAAAGAACAACTGTGGCGTTGACAATCCAATATTTAGCTCTTTCCATCTTGTGCCTTTGTCGTAATGTCTCGTTCTCCCGGCAAAAACATAACAACGTTAAGACGGGTTCGCCAACATTCGGGCGGCCATTTTAGATGGGGTTTTAGCATGGGTTTTGTTTACATTTGGTATCGCTTTTCGTTGGCCGTGCTAAAGACTCGTGTCTTTTATGCGATGTATGTGTAAAGTATGCAAATTTTTAAATTACCCTTTGTTATATTGGAGTCGGAATTATGATTATGAGACCGATTTATTATAGGAGGATGATCGAAAAAATATTGGTAAATAGCATTTCTTATATAAAAAATTGTATTGCTTTGCCAAAGATGAGAAACATGGAAATCAAAATTACATGTTTTATTTAGTCTATGAATAAGGACGTTACATGAGAGCACAGTTATTTTATATCTGAAATTAATCGAAATGCTACCTTATTTTAACCAATATAAAGGTCAGTGTGATGAAAGTAACTGTGGAAGGTCAAAGGTATCTTCAACATGTTCATGTCTATTTGTGTTATTTGATAAGGGGCAGTGGCCTAGAATGGTACCCTGAGAAACACAAGTTTATTAATTATTCTAGAAAGTGTTAAGATTATAATAGCCATTCCTAAGAGTATTAAGGATTATAAAAAAGTGTATTACATGTTGTGTCCAATAGTTTCGACACACAAAACTTGTCAAAAAAGAATGTAATAAAGTTTTAACAGTCTACAGAATTCTCTAACTTAAACATAAACGTTGGATTACTGATAAATATTTTATGGGAGTCTTTTTATAGACTGCCAGCTTTCTCATGTTATACTTATGAAAAGAAATGTATTCAATAACTATGAGAGCCCACGTCTCATGACATATTTTAATAATAGGAAAATAAGGGCTATATTTTTATCCATACTATTGTATACTTGCAGTGTTACCAGTTTTAAACTATGGAAACACTGTCAAGTGTTGCCAGTTAGGGTTTACCACTGGCAAGTCTTTGGCAGAATTCAAGTTACAACATGATTGCCATTGACAAAAAATATAATTAATTATTTTTATCAATTGTTTTTTTTAGACAGTTAAGGATAAAGTTTTTATAAGTTTAATGCTATAATTAAACATCGCAAACGATTTGGAACAAGAGGATGGTGACAAAAATAGGCGTAGTAGGTCTGTTGAACCAGAACACTTGCCGTATGCCATAAATACGGGAACACAGACGTGTACCTGAGGCAAATTTTCCGAAGACTGACAACGAGGGTGGAGCCAGAATATTAGCGTTAATAATAGCATCCATGTATCATCTAGCCTATCAAATTGCGGTTAGCAGAAACTAAAAATACGACCCTTTTTTCTTTTTTTGGGTGGGAAATCATCCAATGAATTCCCCCGCTCTGGGCGGAAAATACGACCCTTTCATCATCATTTTAACCCACCCACCTATAGGCGCGCATCTGGTTGCAGGTGTTTTCTGTTCCAAAGTTTTTCAAAGATATGGCCAGTAAAGGCAGAATTCAAAGCTATTTTGTCGTCAAATATTAATTTAAACGTTCCATTTTTTAACCGCAGGTGTGGGTTACAAATATTACGCTTAGAATAAATAATAAATAAAACACCGGCAGAAAATGAAATTCAAAAATTTCTAAACGCATTTGTACATTCGTGATTTTAAGTAAAGTTTTTGCTAAACCGCCTTTCATCTACGACCCATTCTCATAAATTAGCCAGATTATATTAAAAAAAATGGCTATTTAGGTACCAATACTTGAAGCAGAGTAGTTTTTTTCCTAATGGTTCATAATAGGTGTTCCATTTTTTGTTATTAGTACCTACGAAATTTTATTATTTAAGGGTTAAATAATGGCATTTCCCGCGCGGGATGCAAAAAATATCGAAATCCTGTCGCCCCTATAAATTGTATCCAGAAAATTATATGGAGTTTTTTTTTTAAGCTGGCGCAATTAGCCGCAAGGCCATAACCCTCGTGGGGGAACCCCCCCTCGCCGATTCGCCTCGGTTAAAACTTTGTCTTTGAAGGGATTGATCCCTTATTGAGGTTATCCAAACTTTTAAAAATTATTATTGTATTAATTAATTATTCTATGCTTAATCATTATATTAATCACTGTGTCACCCATGATTGTAATGTTTTTAATAACTGCATGTGTATTTCTTAGTTTTTTTTTATGTTAGCCTTTGTATTTTATCACAATTTTGTTGAGTCGACCCCAATTACAATGGGACAAGGTGTACGTTACTCCAGCAAGAAAGTGTCTCCTAGAGTTATATGAGTAGAACGTATAGTTTGTGCCTTATCTGCTGTAAATGTGCCCCCACATAAAAAATGTGTGCACCCTGTCGTTTTGAAAAAAAAAACCGAAAAACGATTCCTGCTGGGGTAACGTTTTTCTAGCAGGAAAATTAGTCAAAAATATATGGTGAAAATATTAAGCTTGGAATGTTTTGCATTAAGTAAATATAAACAAAAAACCAAGTTAAGCTGTTAAGGCGACATTAACTGCGTCTAACCGTGACAGTAGTCAGCCATACATTGTCGCCCGTCGCCCGCCAGAGCCACGCTTCAACGCGCACCAAGATTATTCGAAAAAACAACCCACCTTGATTTATCAAACACAATACAAATAAAAGCCGTATACTAAAATATGGATCATTAAATTGTCTTTTATATGATTAAAGTTTCATGTAAATACGCCCCATAGTTTTTGCGTGATTATCGTTTTTTTGTCCATGTTAGACAATACTTTACAAATTAATTACACTATGTTATTAAAATATAATTTCACATTTTCACATATCAAATTATGAATAAAATTGTCTAGTATAACATATATTTTTTTCAAAGAAATAAGACTACAAGTTTAGACGTGATGTTCAATATAAAATCATTAAAAGTCGTATATCTGCGCCTTAAGTAAACAACGGCTGGTTATCCGACCAAATTAAGATGACTACTAAAAAGCGACGGATTCATACATATCGATGACCTTCTTTACTTAACTCTCTAACCGGTTCACACGTGTTGTGCCTGAGTACACTGAAGTAGAAAAGTAATAAATATTAAAATAAAGTTGTTATTGGATTATGTTCTACTAGCTGTTTCTATGACCTTACACATGATTAAGTACATTATAAATAGTAGCCTAAATGCTATTCCAAGGTAAGCTATCGTCTCCATTTTAAATTTCATTAAAATACATCCAGTAATTTATGTGTGAACGAAAGAAATACAATACATCCAGATATATTTGCCATTTGTCAGGTCTTTGACCCAAAATTTGGGGCCGTTCAAGTATTACGTAAGCACTATGGGGGGGCGGGGGGGTCTTTGCTTTGCTTATTTTGGATGACATGGGGGGTAGGGAAGTCTAGATGATGATTACGTCATCGGTAGTTATTTACTTTTTTACCGAATGGCAACTCTCACATTGTCTAAGCTTGAAAACAAAACGCATTTTCGGGGATTCCCGCAAATAATGCGGATGTTTACGAAAAAAAAAAACAATACAGTAATTGAAAATGTTTACGTAAGCTTGGGGGGAGGGGGGTAAGAGCTTTGCTTACTTTTGCTGACAAGGGGGATGGGGGGGTAAATAATTGTAATAAATCTGCCTACGTAATACTTGAACGGCCCCTTTGATTGGTCCCAATGTTTAAAAATACCTATATAGTCCATGAAATGTATGATGAATACCTACTACTAAAAAGCGGTAGCTCTTTTTTTGTATATAAATAAAAAGCCCGTATATATATATACAGTATGGAGCTCACTTCTAGGCAATAAATGAAACCTCAAGTAATACTAGTCCACAGAAGTATATAAAAATTAAATTTTAAATCAAAAACCGAAAATTAAAAAAAATAAATTTTCAAACAAAATAAATATCAAAATAAATTGAGTAAAAGTAAACACTCTGTTTAGACAACGTACCTTGACCCCAGGAGCGAAGTGCGGCAACATCACATGTCGGCGCGCCACTTTGATTCGTTTGACAATGTGCGACGAAAATTAAATGCACTAAGTTAATTTTTACCGCGGCCACATGTTTATTTCGCGATAACTGAACTGAACTAAATAAATTAAATATTGCTCATTAGTTCCAAAAAGAATAGAAACTTAAATCACGATAGGTACGTATAGTTAAGGCTGCATTTTGCCTGCATTCGCCATACAATAACACCATGTCTGTGTACTCTGCAGCACTGTAAAAATGCTGTTGTACAAGAAACACGCGTACACAAAAGTCAAGTGTCAATTTCACCGTAAAAACTGACACACAACAAAAAACTTAAAAATTTCACTGTAAACAATATTAAACTAAGTAGGTACTTAGGTAATTGTCTAAAATCGCGTTTTGAAGCAATGCGCTCAAGTAGGTCTACGAAATCAAGAAAGACACACACTTCCCGGAAGGCCAGCGGTGACTGACAAAAAAGCGGAACGAAATTCCGAAATCCAAAATAGCGAAAATAATAAAAGTTATAAGTAATGTAGGGCGAACGGCGTAATTATCGTAATCGCTTATCGATAACTTTTTACACTTATTTTCCTACTACCTAAACAAGGCGTTAGAATACAAGATCTTTGTGTAATTCGAATGTTTTAATATTTTTAATAATTAAGAAATTATTAACAATAAAAAAACGAAACTAATGTTTTGTGAGTTCCTGAGTATCAAACGGTTCTGTCGATCGCCCGGGAGCCGATCGGTAACAATAGAAATTTAATTCAGTAACTAATAATACGCTCGTAGGTACGATTTTTTAATAGGTAAAAGCAATTCATAAATGATTGTTGTTTACTTTATTTATTTTGATCTCTAAATCTACTTAATAATATTTAAAAAGAACACACTTAAAATTAGCTTAGTTTAGCTTTAAATATTTACGGCACAGTGTTTTTTAGAATTATCATAACTGCACGATAATTCTAAAAACACCACCTAAAGTATTTAAAACTAAACAGCTTTTAATCGATCATTATTAATAGTCAATAACAGGTGCCCTTCCCTACGTGGCGCGAGCGCACCCCGCGCTCCCTCCCACCCCGCCGGCCTGCCACGAGCCGCGCCGGCGCCGACAGCGATTCATTCCCTTTGAAAAAAGCCGCGTGCCTAGTGAGGATGCCGCCAAAAGACACCGCTACCGACGTACACCTGCAGGAAATGCAGGCGCATCCTACTGATAAATTGTGTTTGTGTGAATTGCAAAACAAAGTTTCGACCGTGGCAGATCAGGGACGTTGTTCAAGAGGAAATTCGAAGGACTAGTATACAGAAAAAAGACAATATTAACATTAAATTTAATAATCAGTCTGTACTGGTCTTCTGTCTGTGAGAAAGAGGTAGTGGGCCGCACCGTCACAGTATTAAAATCCATTTAGCAGCGAAATAAATGTGGGAGTTGGGCAGTTCGGTCCGCGGTCGCGGCCTCTTACACGCTTAGTTTGCGCACTCGAACAATGTAAAATTTGTTTTTTTTTTTCATTAAATTCCAGCCTATCGCTTAGGTGTACCAATTTTACATTTAGGCAAATAACTAGAATAGATTCGTAACAGCGTCGTGGTGATAGTTCGTAGTTTTGCACTGCGTGGCAACGTCGCTTTTCAATGTTAGAGGATTCAAGTTCGTTGAACCTTTGACCTATTGATACAATTCTACAGAGTGTTTAAATTTGTTCAAAATTAAAACTCTACTTTTTGACCTAATTACTGGACCGATATCCTTAATTTTTTGCATAGCGTCAGAAAAGGCGATAACAAGTATGTCGTATAATTTATTGCATATATGTGGTCTCCATACTGTATATATTTATTGATAAGCCGTAGGTAAGGTAAATTAACAGTAAGTTTTTCATCATTAAGGGGAATGCCCCAACCAGCCCGCGAAATTCAAAATCTCTTGCGTTTTTTGCAATTTGCAGGCCAGTGCTAGGTAGTTGTATGTTGATTAAAATATTATTCGCAGCTGCTGTAAGACGAATGTAGGTAATTACAGAATTATAATCATCAAAATTACCAATACAACCCTACAAGTTCATAAAGGCGTAGGAACAAAAAAAACAGAAAAAGTCATTCCTACAGCTTAATGAACTTAAAGCGTTGTATTGATAATTACTTTAAGAATTAAAATTAAGGGAAGTAAATGATAATTTCCACATAAACAAGCTGTTTCATTAATATAGTCACAAGGTGCTTTTAATATAATTTTTAATTAGCCCCCAAAACTTTTGAACGCAACAGTACGGACAACAGCGTAGGTATAATACGTCCAATAAAGAAGGTCATCGATATGTAGAATCCGTCGCTTTTTAGTACCTAGTCATTTTAATTTGGTCGGATAACCAGCCGTTGTTTACTTAATTTGGTTTTTTGTTTATATTTACTTAATGCAAAACATTCCAAGCTCAGTATTTTCACCATATATTTTTGACTAAAGGCACATGATTTTGGTGTACACCTACACATCTGAGATTGAGCCAGTTCCATGTATTTTTCCGTCAAAGTTGTGACATCGTTTTGACTTTTATCAAGATTATTCAAAAACGCATGCATGCACAGTTTTGAAACTTTCTATGGTTATTATTAGCGCCAAGAAGGATTGAATACAGTTTTCAGTGAACTTATGCCTTGCCTCATTTAGGCGCTGCGATGTTTTTTCGGGTTTTGATAAAACCGCGATAACTTGAAAACTATAAATTATTCCTTAAATCTAATTGGAGCATAAAGGGGCACATATCAAGAGCTACTCGTGTATGTTTATTCTACAGGGGCACATGCAATGATTTTAGAGATATACGATTCATCAAAACGTTACTCCAGCAGGAAATGCAATAACTCGAATACCTGAAGGGGCACAGACTATACGTTTTACTCATATAACTCTAGGAGATACTTTCTTGCTGGAGTAACGTACACTGGGACAAGGGCGGGAAAATGATAATGTTAGAAATTGTATTTCATTAAATTTCTCTTTATTCAATAAATTGTTTAAAATGTACTGTGTTGTTTTATTAGTTCATGTCCTTTGTGTTATATATGTATATAGACACTAGCTGTGCCCCGGCATGCGTTGCTATGCAACTTTCTACCTTTCTACCTACCCTACCTTTTCTTTGCTATTAACCTCACGGAGCCAGAGACCTTTCCAACGAATGCAAAACCGTGGAAATCGGTTCGTGCGTTCTGGAGTTATAGCGTCAGGAAGGAAAACCCGACTTATTTTTATATAGTAGATTATGTAAATATGTAACATACTAAGTTATTTATTAGCTAGCTCACCCGACATAATATTAGGAATAATTTTTGGATGTAAAAAAATACCGGATCAACTCTAGCTAAGAATCATCCTGTGACTAATAGTGATTTAATTTGAGTGGACCAAGTTATTCACCTAATAATAGGTACCTATCATATTCTGTGTTGTGGAGGTCAGACGGGCAATCGCTTTATGAAAAATACTGGTAATCAGCTGCATCTGGTTAAAACTAAAAACAATAGTGTAGTAAGAAAAACGCTAGGCACATGATTTCGTTGCCATGATGACTACCCCTCGAATGTCTAAACTTTCTCCGAGGCCCGTTCCCTCGGAGGAAGTTTTGTATTTAAAGAAATAAAAACGGACAATCAAAAAGCAGCATTGTTTTACCTGATCTTATTCGTGTCAGAAAAAAATGGCGCTAGAATGACAATACAATATCCCACAGAGCTGAGAATTGAACATAAATCCAACAACAGGTAACGCCCAGTCCCAGGAACTTTTTGTAAATCCTAAACGTGCCCTGGACGCTAACGACACAAAAATGTAGATAAAATCGCCTAACAAACGTACAAAAAAAGTCGAATTGAAAACATCCTTTTTTTGAAGTCGGTTAAAAATAGCATGGAGAGCACGAGCGAGAGTTTATGTTATCGTTAAAAATTATCAAAACATGTTGAAAGAAAAAACCAATTTATTTTTCTCAACTTTATTTTCTTCGACAAAACTAGTGTTGTGATCTGTGACAGTGAATTCGGTTAAGTGCGAGCACAAACGGTACATACATAAGAAAACAAAATTACGTACCATCACCAAAATTTGGATCTAATCAATGTAAGGACTAGTTTTGTTAACAGCACCCAGCCAAGACTGTCTCTGACTGTCTGTCTCCAGGCAAGTCTGTGGACGGTGAGCAATGTGTAGCTCACCGATAGCCGTCCGTCTATTGACGACAGGCCGTGACCATGGCGCGTTCGTTTACCACGCACGTTGAAAAGAGATATCAGCCAAGCAGAGTGACCTGCGAGGGCCAACCCACAGCCTGTTCGAAAGACATACCGCGGCCCCGGAACACAAAGGGCAAAAGGAACATGGTTGGGTTTTAGTCAGTAAAAGTATGACACTGTCCCAGCTTGGCTCAGAGCGGGGAAGTTATTTGATGATGTCCCATCCGAAATAAAAAGTGAGGTCAACGGATGGGGTAATCGTCTGCATGGTATTGTTAAAGTTGCTTTTTTTTAATTTTTATTCAACTTTTGGTGATAGTAAGTAGTACTGCGCTAAATTACGGTCGACTACTTTTCAACCTTATAACTCATATCAGAGTAAAAAGTTGACGACCGCCAGTAAGCGCGGGAATTCATTACGATATAATAATAACACACTTTCTAAAGAATTAAAGCACCTTTTTGTACAAGATTAACCTTAATTTTTGAACAAATAATACTTATTTTATTGCATAGCCCGAGTTACCGTATATTAAGATAGAAAGATTGATTTTCTATTAACAGAATAAGGTTCTACAAAAAAAAAGTCTTAAAACATTATGGTTAACATTTTGATTGAACCGTCTGTGCCCACTCTTACAAGTACATTCAATAATATTAATATCAACACACAGTTACTTTAGCCCGCCAAATAAATATCTAAAAGTATTTTAAGCGGTTGGTAAATATAAATTGTTTTAAGGGCCATCATTCAGACAAAATTCAAATATCGAATAACAGTCATACTAAGATTTTCTTTACTTCGTAAAGGTGAGAACAGACTGAGCGCATTGAACTCAAGACCGGACTTTGACAGATAATATACAGAAGTGAGTCAAAATCTGGTTCTCAGCCAGTCTTAATAAGTTTGACCGCAACTCTTGTAATGAAATCACGTAATGTCCACGCTATGATCAGCATTTTCTAGCATTTGTCTCATTTTGTCACGTAAAGGAGTCATTTTGTGCTGCCAGCGCCACCGGCTACCGGAGTTACGGGTTGATGGAAAAAGATGCCGCGGCCCCGGAACATAAAGAACAATAGAAAGAACATGGATGGGTTTTAGTCAATACAAGTCTGACACTCTCTCCTCCCGCAAGAAAAGGCCATTTCGAAAATGTTTCGACTTTGACACACGAATTTTACCTGACAAGCGGGCGTGTGACACTAGACTCTATACTATTTTTGTTGTATGGCAATTAGAGCCGATGTCGACTATTCTGCCAATGTCGAAAGTGAATTGGAAAAGCAAGTGTTGTTAAAAAAATAAAAAAAACTACTGTAGACACAAACAAGATTCCTCGATGTATACAGTTGTGAAACTGACACTAGACTCAATAATGTAGTACGATTTTCTTCATTGAATATAAGTCTCGTTAATATTTTTTGTCTTTGGGTAGAGCGGTGCGACTCGACTTCATCATCCGCGTTAGTTCGCATTTCACAATGGAAATAGTTTACGAGCGATCATCCTCACTTTAGTGACTTGCAATTTTATGTGATAGAAAGGCAAGAGATGCAAGAAAATACTGATATGTTTTCACCGTGGCGACAGGGTTGCAAAATGTCTGATATTCATTATTATTAGGCCCACTTGTAGTTTCAAATAGCTAAACACGAAAAAAAGTTGTGTCAGCGTCCATTAAGAGCCTTATTTAACAATCTAATTTATAATTTCTTAATAACCACTTGACTGTTTTCTGTTTAAATATAAATAGAACGGTTTGACAATGTTAGTTTCGGAAAAAATCGACCCTAAGAAAGACAGTATTTTTTCTAGCTATCCCACTCCTGGGCAGAGTTGTCCCTCTACATTTTGTATCATTCTTTATTCATAAGTCACCTAGGCTGCGTGGATATATTTAGTCAGCTATGCTTCTAAACTCGGGGCAGTGAATAGCATTACGTATTATTGAGTATTCCTTAAAAATACAAAGATTTAATGTTTCTACTATTAAAGTACTGAAGACCGATTATTCATGAATCTCTTAGTTGGACGCCAAACATGTATAATAAATAATAACAGTAATGAATCAAATAATTTGGATTACTTACATAAATACTTCTTCGTCGGCTTTTATAGACAAGTCTAATATACAAGCGTCACACAGTGTAGATACAGCTTTACAACTAAACTAAGTATACATAGTCACAAGAATTAAATGACTTAAAACGAAAATTCATATACTGAACACATCAAGTTCGTATTATTAAAGATTACATTAAAAAAGGTCACTTTTTCAAATAAAACATGGACGGCATGAAATGGGAATAATCATCTTTTAAAGCTGAACATTACAATTTTTTTTTTACTTTTAAATCATTGCCGCCATTTTTAAAATACCGATAAAGGTCAGTCTACAATGAGGGATGTAAATTGAAAACACTTTTATTTTGTTTTTACTTTTGAAATGAACTGTTATACTAATCCTTATTTTTGGTATGATGGAAGTGGTTGATACCTTGGTTCTTCAACCGCTTTACTTTACTTGCAAAATGAATGTCATATTCTAGAATATCCCATATTAGATTAGCTGGCAATACTTGAAGATCTAAATGTTCTCATGACGTTTTCTGTGAATGTACTCTTTTGTAAATCAAAATTGATGTTGTTTTAAAATAAATATTATCATGCAGTTGCATCTCCCTGTATTAACATTTCATTCACGTAGCCGCGAAATATAATGTCAGTAAGAACATAAATTAAAATAACGTATTATGAAATAACTGTTTCCGCTAACAACTGAGTGATATTTTTTTTTCAAATATTTAACTTCAAAAAGTCTACAACAATTTAAATAATTATCGAAAGCAAGCTTAAAAACTATTATAAAGACGACAAAAGCACGAAATATAGGCAACAATAAAGTGAAATCCTTTTTCCATCAATTTGATACTTAATCGTTGTGGCAACACTGAAAAACTGTTAGTATTTTAATAAAATTTTGAACAACTTTCAGAAAATATGATAGGCAATAACTTTACCATAAAATCTATTTTTAATTCCTTCAAATACGTGAGATATTGTGTGAAACGTTTAAAGTATTGCCAACTTTAAATACATGTCTTTGCTTAAATAAATGATGACTTAATCCAAAGTCCAATTAAACAAATTAAATCTATACTAAACGATAGAAACTAAACAAATTAGTAATAATCTAAATATCAAATTAACAAAATAATACCTACTTAAAAAATCAATTTGGAATGTCATTACTGAGATAACTTCGTTAATATTGAGATCAATTTTTAATTCAATAAAATGCATACAATTAAAATAATACTTTACAAAATTACATTCAATTATTTACTTCTTGCCCTGTTTTCCGTATTTTCATAAAACCACACCAAAGTCCTTTCCCAAAATGGTGGCTAACATTAAAAATAATTAACAGATAAGAAATCCTGTCACAATCATTTTACCTCTGACAGCTGCAATCCAACATCAACCATATCAGTACGAGGGTTAAGATCAAATCTTATTGCAACGAGCTTCTTCTAAAGCGGAGACGTGCGGAGTTGCCCTTAGGACCTAGGAACCTGTGTGCCTAGGAACCTTCTCTAATCTGGAACTCTCAGTGCGCAAGTCTGACTCGCTCTTGTTTTGTAGTAAGGATGGTAATGTGATGTGGTCATTGTTTTAACGGTGTCCTTTTTTTAAATGAACAGATTAAATTTTTGCTGATAGTACAGGCTTACTCGCGCCCCGTTTAGCCGACGCCGCATGCTTCAAGTCTGCGCTGCATGGTCCAACTAAACAAATATGAGACAACTTCCACTAAAGCTAAGCTAACTCCTATCTCAGCTCTATAGCCACTGTTATTTCAAGTCAGAGGTACAATAACTTTGAAAAGACTGTATTTAAAGACCACCAAAAAAATATTCCCACAAAATTAACATTTTATCTTTCATTTTTAAATAAAAAGAGGTGCAAGCAAGTGCAACCTTTTGCAACATCTAAACGAAACTCTCCCTTAAAATTTAAGTTCAGTTCACATTTATGTTAATTATTATGTGTAAAAATCACAATCAATAAGATCACAAATATTATCTAATTTAGTGTGATGGATCGAAAAGGCATGGTGTTTGTTATTACACAGAATCGTACGCAAATGGAATACTAGGGCATGTAAAAAAAGAACGAGTGACGTACAGTTAAACCAGTAAAGGTATGCGCATCAGTAGTACTGCACCGCACCGCATTGCGAATTGTACGAATTTTTATTTGTCAAGTTACTCCGGACGCACTTCATCATCATCATTCGCCCTTCCTATCCCAATTAATTTCGAATCGGTGAATCATGTCTTCTACTTCTACTTTTAGGGTTTCGTACTTCAAAAGATAAGAACGATTTTAATAAACCACATACTCAAGTCTGTACTGCCTTGGAGCTGTGAAAAAATCAACCCACCCATGAAGTTAAAACAAATGGCGTTTATGTTACTAGTTTATACGAAACCCTCACGAGTTCAACTCGCAATTGGCCGGTTTTTTTAATTCTACTGATTTGTTAATCGTTGTACAGCTCAAAATTAGATAGCAAAATTGCATGTTCGAAGATGGACAATGATTGACAAAGCGCAGACTTTTCTTGGTATATCTGTGTATACCAAAAAGAAAATATGGTTTACATAAACCTTGGAACACAGCCCGCCTATGGGGCATTGGCTAGTCTATGACTATAAAATCTCAAATGACTTATACTTAAACACCCATATTAAGAACTACTTATTAGCATTCCATTTGTTTACAACTCTGTGAAAAGATTCCAAAAGATACTCACAATCATTAAGACAAGTATTCACACACCTTGTTTGTACTCCAAGCTCCTCAAATTGTGCTTTGCAGCATCTACTGCAGGTTGTATATGTGCAGTATGTTCCATCACACCTCTTCCTTCAATACTTCCAAAAAGTGCATTTACTATGACATTTTAGACTCAGACCTAAACACACATTTAAAAAAAAACATTTTCGTGTGTGAAACAGTGTCTTTTAAGAAATTTAAATCACAAAAACGATGCATGGTGCCAATTTGAGTTTAAAAAAGTAAACGTGACTAGTTGTTGATGCCTCCATTGTAAGCGTAATCGGCTTTGTTATGCATCACCAGATGGTTGTCGACGAAATAAAAGCTGTCTGAACAGGTTTCGAAAGGCGCTGTAATCATTTCGTCCACTGAAATTAAAATAATGAATTAGTTAGATCAGTGACACTCAAACTGATGATACATCAGATTTTTTAGATAGAAGGGCCGCAATTAAAATTTTCATAATTTTCCAGTTTTGTTTGACGCGATGTAAGACGTAGGTGGTGGGGGTGTGACGCGAATGGAATAAATACAGGGGTCGGCAACCCGCGGCCCGCGGACGTGTCCTTGCGGCCCGTGAATGTTTTGTAAATAAGTAATAATTATTTTCAAAATCAATCACTCGGCAACACTTTGAAATGTGTCTTTGTATTGTAAATCCAATGATCTTGTTAAATGCCATTTGATTTTGACGAAATGTAAAAGTTTGCCAAGCAGTTCATTACAATTTTTCAATTGTCAATTATAGAAAAAATAAATATGCTTCTCGTCTTACAGATGAGCATTTGAGCACTATTCTTTGGCCAAAAATACCACCCCGGGACCCAATGGCTTGCACGGTAAAGCCTGGGTCCTTGGAGACTCTCGGGCCCCGACTACTAGGGCTCCTAAGGTGCTTGCAAGCTTGGAAAGGGGCCAGTTCCCACTTCGTTGGAAGACGGGGAAGCTGGTCCTCATACAGAAGCCAAGGCGCCCTGCGGATTCCGTCCGCATTTCGGCTCATCGTGCTGCTCGACGAGGTGGGCAAGCTCTTTGAAAGAGTAATTGCAAACCGCCTCGTCGGGCATTTTGTGGGGACGGGGCCGGTTCTTGCGGAGCACCAGTACAGGTTCCGCGGGGGGCGCTCGACGGTGGACGCCATCATTTGCGTAAGAGCCCTCACGACGAGGGCTGCATTGCCTGCATCGGTGTCGGGTCAACTATGAAGTTTCTGAGAATCGTTCTCAACAGCCGGGGGATTTTCGTGGAGCATTTCTGACGTTTGGCTCAGAAACTCGAGCGGGCTAGGGCTGCTTTCATGCGGCTCCTGCCCAATCTGAGGGGGCCAAACGCCTCCTGCCGTAGACCCGGAGTCGTGCGGTCCATGGCACGTTAATTAGGGTGGTTCGCCGCCCACTACCTGAACGCGTTCCAAAAGGTGGTAGCCATTAGGATAATCCGGGGTTACCGCACGATCTCCAAAGAGGCGGCGAGCATTCTTGTCGGATTGCCACAGTGAGATCTGGAGGCGATAGCCCTCGCGAGCCTGTACGAATGGCGCGCGGAGGCACTACATCGGGTGGAATCTTGCCGTCGAGCGGAGAGACCTCCGGTGCGATCTCATGGTGGCATGGAGAGAGCGACTGTCGCAACCCCGTGCAGGGCACGTCACCATAGTGGCGGTAAGTCCCCGCTTTGAGGAGTGGCTGGAGAGGTGCCATGGCGTCCTCACCTACCGCCTGACGCAGGTCCTCACCGGACACGGAAGTTTCGGGAGGTTCCTGCACATAATCAGGTGGGAGGAAACGTCCGGGTGTCACCATTGTGACGATCGCCCGGAGGACACGATGGAGCACACAGTGGCGGTCTGCCCAGCTTGGGCGGACCCTAGAGGCGATCTCTCGCGTCCGGCCCTGGCTCAGGCTATAGTCCGGAGCAAGAGTTAATGAGAAGCGGTCACCTCTTTCTGCGAAGCAGTAATGCTAGCAAAGGAGGTGGCCGGGCGTTTGAGGAAGAGAACATCTAGCCAACCCAGCCTCCGCGGGAGACACCCCGGGCGCCGGGCGCCTCGAGACGACTCCCGGCCACCGTAGATGCGGGCCTGTGGACGGTGAGCAATGGGTAGCTCACCGTCCGTCCGTCTATTGACGACAGGCGGTGTTGATGGCGCGTTAGTTTTCCACGCGCGCCTCATAGAGATGTCAGCAAAGCAGATGGACCTGCCAGGGCCACTGCCTGCAGGGCTTGCGACTGCCAACGGGGCCGCGGTGTCTATTTCAAACAACCCGTTTGAAATAGATACCGCGGCCCCGGACATAAAGGGCAATAGAAGAAACATGGGTGGGTTTTAGTCAGTACAAGTCTGGCACTTCCCCGAGCTACACCCAGACCGGGATAAGTAACTTGATGATTTCCCATCTGCAAAAAAGAGCTATTCTACGATTTGCCACGACAAATATGACTGCTAACATACACGAAATACCTCTACCGCCCTACCGCCTCTCAAATGCAACCTCAGACATCACATTAAAATTTAGGTATGTGAAATCGGTTTCCTGTTTAGGAAGGTAGCTTGTAGTTTGCATTTCTTTATTTTTCTCTTGTTTTATAGCTATAAAGCCCAAACAAACATAATGTAAGTATTACGTCTACGAATTAAATTCCCTATGTTTTAAAATTTTTTAATGACATATTTTTTTATGGAATATGACCAATTATTATGAGTATAATAACTGCGGCCCGCCTTTAGATGATTTTGTCACCTTGTGGCCCTTGCTTGCCAAGAGGTTGCCGACCCCTGGATTAAATAAATAATAATTAACATTTTTTGTAGATGGAATTGAAGAGAGCCGCAACTTACATCACCTCAGTTTGCCAACTTCTGAGTTAGGCAGACAATGATGATATTTTAATAACCAATAACATGAACACTGACATAGTTTGTTACTTAATCTTAGCAAACAAATGAAAGAAAGTTTTTTTTATAAGTTAATTTGTCCCACTGCTGGACAAAGGTCCCTCCCCATTCCTTTCCAATCTCGTCCTAATTCCTTTTCAATCTGGCAGGAATGGGTCCAAATCACACCAGTAAATGAAAGTTACAAGACAAAATTATTATAATGATCTTACCTAGATCCGGGGGCAATGTCGGAAACTCATATATGTGTTCACATGTATTCCTTGAGAATGGTATGCAGAAACCGAATTCAAAGTCAAATGTCTTCAATAATGTGTCTCTGAAGAAGTGCTTCTCTATCATTCTGAAGTGGTTGACGGGACGGGCTCCAACAGTGAACTCTACACTGTAATTTTAAAACAACAAAATTAGTACATGCACTCCTGTTTTGCCTGAGAAGTTAAGGACAAGTGCACCTATCTTGATATGCCTACGCCCCTTGTTATTGGAATGCTGTTTCTGCTGATTAAGCCCATATAAAAAGGCATGAGTTTATGTCATCTGGAACCAGGCTCAAATCCAAAAGTTTGGATTGCTTTTGAGACGAAATATCTGGATATATCCCTTTAATGCTTAGCTGACTTAGGTATTGAACTTAGGTCTCATGTGCAACAACTCATATTCAGTTCTTGGCACCACATGGCTATAGAGCCAGTCACTTTAAATAAACAGCCAGTCTGACCAACAAATAAATGGGAGTTATTGAAGCTCACTGGGCTCAAAGCAGAGATTTAAGACTTATAGAGCAGACACAGAGCACAAAATATATTTCCAGACAAATGAGCAAATGACACTATACATAATGATTCATTTCCAAGTAGTAACAAGTATAGGATTATGTTTTTCTTTGTCTTGTACTCTCTATCAAACTTAATATTTTAATGTCTTTGCATAAAAGGCTACTTTGTTCATCTGCTATTTTCTAACTTTTACAGTCTTTTTTGGCTTTTCGAGTTCACAGGTCTTAAGATATACAATAATTACACCAAAAAACTTATTTAAATCAGCAATGCGACTAACACCTGAATAAATAAATATTATTAAAACTTACGTGGCTCCAACAGTCTTTAGTTTCAAAAATTGTGGCGTGAACTGATAGCGCACGAACCTCCCTGCATTGGGGTCCAAGGGCTCCTCCGGCGCGTCCTCAGTGCCTTCACTGTCTACTCCGAAGTCCGTCGGAGGCTTAGCGATTTCAAAGAGCACTGTTCCACTTTCCAAATCACGAATTTTAAACCTCGTAAAATCTATGTCGTATACGTTAGCCTCAGGGCTGCACATATAAGTATCAGTGATCCGATCGAGCCTCAGAACATCATCGGGAGTTATTCCACTGACTATTACGCCGTCTTTAGTCGTATCGAGCATCGATATTGATTCGCACTTTTTTCCAACTAAACTCATTTTTGTTTTGTGAAATATACCTCGTTGCAGAGTAGTAAGTAATCTCAAAAATATAGGCACGATAGATAGAAAATTTATTGCATGTACTACGTATCACATCACAGAATATTTAGTGCATTTTGATAGTAATTTATTTTCTGATGATGAATGAAAAATTCATTCAACCTCAATGTTTGTCTTTCACGTCAAACTGAAACTATGACGGCGGAGATCGGATACAACATAGAAAGTTGTTTTCTAGGCCACCAAAACAACAATTTAATAAATATTTAGTATTTTTTGTAACTGTTTCGTTAATAAAAATGTTTACAACAATTCATTTTCTCTAGGAAATGATTCTTGTATAGTTTAAAATAAAAAGCGTATGCCAGTTTGCAGTTTACAATTAAGATTTGTGTGCCTACTCTACGGAAATGTATCCGAATATTGTGTACTTTTGTCAAAAGTTTTATTTTATATAATTAATGATTTTATCATTTATAAAAATCATATATATTTCCTTTAAATATCCAATATTAAACTTTGATAACTTTAAACAATTATGTAAATTGTTTGCTTGCGTGGTAAATAAAAAGTGAAAAGAAACGTTTGCAGTTCCGGTTGAATTGCGCTCCTTTTCACATGTAAACACCAGCTGATCACAACCGGCAATTTTATTTTAGATTAAAATGCTGATTTAATGTCAAAAAATGCTGTAATAAGCATTGTTACTTAGATTGAATGTAAATTACATAAATTTTATTATTAAAATTGGCTGCATTTTAAATGTGAATGGAAAAATGCTGAAAAAGTTCCCTTGGGTAAATCGGAGTGTCACTAGAAACATTGACGTAATTTCCGTTGCGTCATAACGAAGCATGCGCCTTGTCATTTTCATTGGTCGGTCATAGATTAAAATTATAATAATCTACCAATAATCGGGCCATCGCTCAAGTCTTGTTCTGTGATAAGTCTTCTTTTAAGGTGGTAGTGGACTGTCTGATGTGCATTTAAAGTGTTACAAAATAAATATACAACATGATTATCAAGGAATAGTGAGTATATTATGTTAAGGTTATACTGTTCGCGAATACAAATCGATTTTCGGCCAATCTACTTGAAAATTTGCCACGGTCCGCCTAGTTGTCCCATCTTATCAGCAGTCGCTGTTCGTGAAGTGAAGCTTAAATTGTAACGTTTAATTGAAATAGTTGAGATAAATTGTCGAAATATAAAAAGGTAGTGACAGTGACAGATCTTTGGGTCAAGGTTTATCCGCGAAGGCAGTGAATTTCCGCGGATTTATCTAACAGATGTTTGTGTCATTGTTAGAGTTAATGAAAGGGGAAATTAAACGTAATTATCTTTGTTTGCAGCCGTGTGACGCTCCCCCTTACAGTCGAAGAGGTAAGTTAATTCTTTCTCTTGTTATTTTCAAGGACAATAAGCCTGGCTTTGAAACTAGATATTCTGCAACATTGAGTCAAGTCTGTCGTAATGTAGTCAAGATGTTATTGCCAAACCCCTGAGTTGGAAGTATGAATTGAAACATTTATTGGAACTTACATCAATTACTGAGGTTTCTAAGTACCTATCCTAATTAGATTCTTGTATTAAAAGTTTAAGCTAATTCTTTTATTTTTACACTAATTATTTGAATAGCTAAAGTTTTATACTGTTATGTATTTACAATGGTTGGGAAACTAGGTCAGAAAAATCTCATTGATTTTTTGGGACAATGCAATTTGGTGCACAGTGGAGATTTGAATCATGTCTGGTTTTTGTTTCATTACACTATTGTAAATTATAGTAATCTGCAATAATTACTATTGCAGAATATCATACTTGCAATTCCTAAGGGGTTTCGCAGATGTCTATAACACCCACAATTAGCTGATTATGGTAAAAATAATTAAAAAAATCATTACATAAAAAAAGTATTTATTTTTACAAAAAAACTATGTGTTGCAGAAATACAACAGTGCTTCAAAATGTTTAAAAAAATTACGATAAATGGAAATTTTTAAAACAGTTGTTTTGCTTATTATAGCATGAGCTAACCCCACATTTTTCGCAAACTGTTTGGGTATACCCTGTGCAGGCTGGAAATTTGCACCTCATTCTCTGATCCACCCAATTCGGCCAGTGCCCATATTGGTCCAACCACACATCCTTTGGAGGAACATGTTGAGCTGGACCTTTCTTCTTCTTATCTTGAATAAGATGTTCAATATCACTTTTGCGCTTTGTTCGTTCAATCGTCTTATATTTGCATAAAGTCTCTGCTATAGCTACTCGGAATTCAGCAGAGTTGAGAACTTTACTGGTACTACCTTTTGCTGCATTTATTCATCGGTATAAAAGCCATGAATTACACATTGCCATGTCTAGGAAATGATAAAAAATACGTAGGTACCACCGTTTACTACGGAGTTTGATCTTATAGTGGCCCATCACACAATCTAACAGATCTACACCGCCCATATGTCGGTTATATTCTCCTACGACAAATGGACGTTCAACAGAAATATATTGCTTTTTAGACTTGTCCCACCTTCTTACTACAGATGTTGGGTGTTTTCCTGCGAAATTGGACGCTAGAGTGACAATTTTATTATCTCTCCAAGCTACTACAGCCACATCAACGCCATTACAGTTACTGACTTGTTCAATCGACGTGCCGCGTGGTTCTTTTTTAAAAACTTTTTCTTCCGGTAGTTTGCAGTTGGGGATTCGGTTTTTTCTAACAGTTCCTAAAGCCAAAATGCCGCGATTGGATAAGTATTCGATAAGCGGAATAGAGGTGTAATAATTATCAAAAAACAGTCTGTAGTTTTGATTAGATGGTACATCACGGGCAAGGCGAACTACCACATTTGATGATGCCCCTAGCTGTGGCTCGCCGGCTGCGCATTTGTTTTCCTGACCACTATATACTTCAAATTTATATCCATACCCAGACACACCACATATAACAAAAAGTTTGAACCCCCATTTATGGGGTTTATCAGGTAAATATGTTATGTTGTAAATTATACGTTGGATCGGCGACATCGTCGTCGTCAGAAAAATCAAGACCATCCTCACTGTTTTCCCATTCTCCTAAAATACTTTGCAGGTCCTGAGAAGTCAAATTACGCCATTTACGACTCATTCTGATGCTGAAAAAGATATAAAAATCTATTACAAACGCGCAATGTTGCAGTCATGCAACAAAACAAAATCTGCCCAAAAATAAATAATAAAGCTTGAATCTTTAAAAACTTATTATAGATAATTGAAATACATAAACGTACCTTTTCCTAATATCAATTTCAACAGCTAAATATCAATATTGCACCCAAAAATCACTTTTTGTAAACAAATTCAAAGAGAGCTGAACCGGTTTGTTCACGTTCAAAATTTAAATGCGAATACCGATAAAGTGTCGCCATCTAGTTTGTCGATTTGTAGCTAAATCGTTAGAATGCTTTGTTGTCGATGTACAACACCGAGTAAAGGCGATCTATCGGGTTTTGGCATAATTTTAGGTCTAGTGGAATGGTGTGTTGCAGGATTACAACATGGCTCCATAAAGGGTTAATCCTTGCAGTGGACCATTGTGCGTATGCCAGTACCTGGTGGCCGCTACTCCAGCCAGCCCACCTCCTTCCAGAAGCAGATGAGACCTTTCGGGTTCTTGAGGGCGTCCGCAAGTGACCCTGGTGTGCCCAGTGTCACTTTCCGGATTTCAGTGATTCCTGTACATTCAAGGAGAACATGTGTGACTGTTTCTTCCGCCTCCATGCAAGCTCTGCACAGAGGGCTATCTGTGATACCTATTGTGTGGAGATGTTTGTTTAATGCACAGTGTCCGGTGATGGTCCCCGTCACCAGGCGCATGCTTTTCCTGTCCAGCTGCAGAAGGCGTTTGGATAGCTTGCGGTCTAAGACCGGCATTGCGACTTTGGACTGTCTGCAGCCTGGTGCCGAGCTCCACCAGTTTGCGGCTTGTGTGAAGGTGTGTTCCCTCAGCCAGCTGCGTGTCTGGCTAAAAGGGATGGGTACAATTGGCTCCGGACCTAGTACTGCAGAGGTGGATGCCCGTCTGGCGAGCTCATCTGCTGCGTCGTTACCTAGTGAGCCGCTGTGTCCTTTTATCCACTGTAAAGTTACTTTATTGCGGTTATGTGCGGTCGTTTGTTCCAGTAGGTTGTGGCATTCGTATATTAGAGCTGTGTTGAAGCAGCTATTATCCAGGGACTGGAGGACAGAGGCGCTGTCTGAGAGTATTCGGATGTTGGTGTCCGCGACTCCTCTGGCCTTGATGGCTAGGACGGCCTGAATGATGCCCATACATTCGGCTTGGTATACCGTGTTGAGCATTCCGAGTGGTTTGGAAATTTTAATGTTCAGGTCGCTGGAGAAGACTCCAACCCCTGTTCCTGTTTTGGTTTTCGAGCCATCTGTGTATATTCTTAGTTCGTTTGGTCCCGAGTATTCACGTGGTTCCTCTGTGAGTTGTACGGTATAATGTTTCTGGGAGCAATGTAACTTGGTGATCTTATCGGTCGGTGCGGCTAGCAGGGGTTGCCTTAATATGGCTCCTGCTTTAATTTTAGTGTGCTTTATCCTGGAGTCATTGCTCAGTATGCCAGAGACTTCTAGTCTGAAGGCCGCAAGAGCCGCTTCCTCCTGTACCGTGAGGTGTAGGGGCGGGAGCCCTAGCATTGTTTGTAGGGCTGCTGTTGGTGCGGTCCTCATGCTACTGGTGATCGCTACACAGGCAAGGCGTTGTAGTTTTTCTAGTTCTTTTTGGGTCGTGCTCAGTTCTGTTCTGGGCCACCAGACAAGTGAGCCGTATGTTATTATGGGTCTGATGACTGTGGTGTACAGCCAGTGCATGATTTTGGGGCTTATGCCCCAGTTCCTGCTGAGTAGTCTTTTGCACTGCCACAGGGATATGCTGGCTTTGGTGGTGATGTAGTCCGTGTGTTTTGCCCAGTTTAGTTGTTTATCCAGGTATACGCCTAGGTACTTGGTTTCAGTTGCTAGGCTTAGTGTAGTGCCGAAGAAACTCGGCAGCTGTAGTGTAGGCAGTTTTCTCTTCTTAGTGAAGAGAAGTAGCTCGGTTTTGGATGGGTTTACGGTCAGTTCATATTCTTCACACCATTTTTCCACTATTCTTAGTGCTTGGCGCATCAGGTTACATAGTGTATTTTCATGGGTGCCATTTATTATTATAGCGATGTCATCGGCGTAGCCTATGGTGTAAAAGCCTTCGGCGTTTAGGCGTCGAATTAGGCTATCTGCTGTTAGGTTCCATAGTAGAGGCGAGAGGACGCCCCCTTGGGGGCAGCCCTTCGCTACAATGGCTCTTGTGGTCTCATTTATTGTGACTTGCACAGCCCTCAATTTGAGCATGTTCGTTATCCAGCCCGCTACTGTCTGGTCTACGTCATGTCTTTTGAGGGCTCTGCTGATGCTTTGGAACATGGTTTTGTCAAAAGCGCCCTCTATATCAATGAAGACTGCTAGGGAGGAGCTTTTATGGTCAATCGCACATTCAATCCTCGATGTCACGCTGTGTAGTGCGGACTCTGTGGATTTTCCTGTGGAATAGGCATGTTGCTGTTTGTGGAGTGGTTTCATTTTGAGGGGTCCGTCTCGTATATATCGGTCGCAGAGTCTTTCTAGGGTCTTAAGTAGAAATGATGTAAGGCTAATCGGTCTGTAGGCCTTGGGTTGTGTGTAGTCGCTTTTCCCTGGTTTTGGGATGAAGATTACCTTCACTTCGCGCCATGCAAGTGGGACATATTTGTATGCTATGCAGGCCCGGTAGATCTCTACTAGCCAGGGTGTGATCGCGTTTGAGCCCCATTGTAGTAGGGCCGGTAGGATGCCGTCTAGGCCTGCAGATTTGTACGGTTTAAATGTTGCAATTGCCCATTTAATTTGTGTCATAGTTACTATTTCATCGGCTATTTTCCAGTCACGTTCTGTGGGGGTAGATGTTGCTTCCTCCTTCCACGTCCTGTCCTCTAGTAGGTTACAGTTCGGGAAGTGTGTTTCTAGGAGGACTTTACCGGTTTCATTGTCCGTGAGCGTGTAGGTGTTATCCGGTTTTTTTAGTGCGCCGAGCGTGCGGTCCTGGTCAGTTGATAGAATTTTCCTGACCCGTGCCGCTTCGCTGTTGGATTCGATGTTCACGCAGAAGTTTCTCCAGGCTAGCATTCTGGCTCTTCTGATTTGTTTTTTGTATTTGTATTGGGTTTCTTTGTATGTTTCCCAGTCTTCTGGGAGTCTTGAGTTCTTAGCTTTGTTAAACAGCTTACGTAGTGTGCTTCTGAGCGTACCTAGTTCTGCGGTCCACCATTGATTAGCTTTGCTTCTGGTGGATGGGAACTTTAGAGTACAGCATGCATGGTACGCCTCAGTTATGTGATTTGTGAGTGTTGTCACAATGTTTTCTATGTGTGAGGGTTCTTTTAGGGTGTGCAGCGTTCCGTATTTTGCTAGTAGTGAGGTTAGGAGACTTTTGAATCTGGGTATGTCGGTGCGCCGGGGATTGCGCTTCGGTATGGGTGGTTTGGTGTGAGCTGATAGAGTGAATCTTATCCGCCTGTGGTCCGAGAGCGAGGGCTCATCGGATACGTGCCAATTTGAGATTAGGTTAGCTGCGGTCTCCGTTGCTAAAGTTAGGTCTATTATAGTCTGTCCGCGGGTCGTAACCCAAGTGGGTTCTGAGCCGCGGTTTATAATGCTTAAGTTAGTTGAGAATAGGTAAGTGCACAATACCTCTCCCCTGGAGTTTGAGCTGGTGCTGCCCCAGATGGGGTGGTGAGCGTTTGAGTCTGTACCTATGATTATGGGCATGTTCGAGTCATCGCAGTACTTCACTAATTCCGCCACTTCATTTGGCGGGCAGTTTGCTTCGTCGCCTGGCATGTATGCCGAGGCTATTATTATGTCTGGGTCTTCGTCGTCGGTTTGGAGCCTAACCGTAGTCAGGTCTCTGGAACAGAATTGTGTTAGTTGTGTTATGGGGATGTCTTTGGGTATATATGCACAGGTGCGCGGTCATTCTGTGCCGTTTGTGTTCAAGACTAGCTTACCTCCAATGTTACCAAGGCCGCATACTCTATTGTTGCGGATCCACGGTTCTTGGATTAGTGCAATAGTCCGTGGGTTTGTCTCCAGTGCCCTGCGCAGGCTGGCTGTGGCAGCTTGGCTGTGCTGGAGATTGGCTTGTATGAAGTTGATATTTTTTTGTTTTTTTTTGTTTTTTTTTTTCTGTTTCGGGCACCGTCATCGGTGCAGTGGGATTAGGAGGAGAGGGAGACATCGGAAAGGTTCTCTCCTGCTTCCACTCCATCTGGGTCGTCGTCGGGTGTGGGCGATGAGGCCATCAACTGCTTGGCCCAGCCAGTTGGAACTAGGGGTGGTGCGGGTGCGTTCTCGGTCATGACCGCTTTGGCCATGTCTGCCTCTAGTTTGGCCATGTCGTCTTCGGTAGGTGTCGGGTTCTGTTCTGTCGGTCCGGGGTTCGTGCCTTCGGTCTGTCCTGAGGGAAGGTCGTTGGGGTAGAAACGAACGTATATCGACCCCATAAGGTACGATATGCGTCGCTCCCGCCCCAGGACCTTTGCGACTTCGTCCGATGGGATACCCAGGGACATTAAAGTTCCCGGCTTATCTCCACCGATCGTTGTCGCCCTGTACAACGTCCAGCGCCCTATGTCGTACCAGCCATTCTGACAAACCAGAAGGTTCTGTAGCCGGTTAATGTCCCCAGTGTACCGGGGGACGAACAGCGCGGCTCGGACTCGGGTGGGGACGTCGGACTGTCTCATGACCGTCAGCTTAATGTCAGGGTCTGGTAAGGTTATGGTCGGTACTTTTTCTCTGAGCCACGTCAGTGAGTACTCGTCTTCACACCACGTCTGCACAGTGCCATCCGCTATGCGGGGGTAGCCACGGAAGGCAGGGAGTGGTTTGGTGAAGTCCGAGGTCAACATAAGCTCTTCGAGGCTGTCTTGTACAAAGGTAGCCTCTTGGGTCGTCATGTCTCTTGTCGGGGGAGAGAGGCAGATTGCTACCGCGAGTCGCGCCGGTATGTCCTTCGTGGCTCGCGCGTAGGTCTTCTGCTCCCCTGTGGCAGGCTGGATCCGCACGCGCTTGGGTGCGCCTTGCAGAGCACTCGGCGAAGCCGTGTCGTCGGGACGTGCCCTCTTCACCACTCCGCTGGGACCAGCTTGTGGTTCGGAGGGGGCGCCCCGCCCCGTGCCCCGCGGCGGCCCCGAGCCACGTGCGCGTCCAGCCCGATTTCCCCGTGTCCTGGTCTTTGGTCTGGTCTCGGTCTGGTTTCCAGCACCTTCGTTCCCCTTTACGTCCGTGGCCGTTCCGCTCTGGGTTTCCCCTTCACGTTTGCGGCCTCGGTCGCCTGCGATTTCCGCGTCCGGTCGCTTGCCGCTCTGGGTTTCCCCTTTGCTGGCTGGCAACTGGTCGCGTACTTCCGCCCCGGAACCCTTCAACGCCTCGCGTTGACTTAGCGTCTAGCGTCTTCGCGGATTTTGCGTATTCGGGTTTCCAGGTCTTGCTCCCTGTGCCGGATTTTCCCGCGCTTCCTCTTCAACCTGCGGATTTCGTCCGCAGGGAGCAAGAAGGTGGTGGGATCGTCGGTGCCGTCCACTTGACCTGTCCTTTTCCTTTGTGTGTCGTCTTTCAGTTTAGCGTCGATGACTTCGCGTTGCTTGGCTAGTGCACGCAACTCCCCATCTAGGCTAGATAGTCGGGCGTCGTCTCTGTCATTGTCTGGGTTATAGGTCCGGCTGTTCCTTACGAGTCCTGAGTCCCAGGATCCCGCAGGGAGTGCCGTCTTAGGCGCAGTAGTTGCAGCCTTGGTCGGGTCGGTGGTTTCGGTCGTGTTATTTGGTATTGTAGGTGGCGCAGTAGTCGCAGCCGTTGTTGTGGTCGCTGAGGCGACCCATGGTGGCAGTAAGTTGCCCCCCCCCAGAGTACGATGGGGGCTGACCGACGGGAGGTCGGTGTGGGATTCCCCGGCTTGGCCGGGACCCACCTGGGTAGTATTCTTTTTTACTTGCTGCATCATTTTGGTGGGTTGGCCGTTGGGATTAGAGGTTGGCCTTCCTCTGGGAACGACGGGATGATTGGGAAAGGAGGGAAGGGATGATTAAGGAAATGGAAGGGGGTTGGTTACCCTAGACTTGGGTTTTAGTCTATGGGCACTTCTCTTGTCCGGGGTGCAATTGGGCTATCCGCAACCTGCCCACCCGCTCGGTTGCATGAGAAGAATGCTTGGCGGTCCATGCCGATCCACCACGAGTGTACGTATACAACCGTGTTGGATCGACACAGCCAGCTCCGAGCCAGCTATGATATATTTTCTATTAAAACAGGTAAAGGTATCATATTAAACAGCCAGTTCTAAGTTTAAACATGCACGTTGTTTGACCTATATAAAAACTATAGACTTTGAAACTCTTTTTTGTATAAGCAGGAACTATATGCATGGGTTTTTGTTCACAGATTGAAAAAATAAACAAGTTATTGGTCTTGATAAATTTCTTGATATATCTAAAGTGTATGGCAGTGTTATAATCATTTAATTTACCTTATTTTATTACTCATTGCCTTATCACGGCCAAATATAACTTATCACTAGGAGAATGTATTAGTTCATAATCCTATAATAAACGCTAATATGTATTTATTCCATTATCCATTTAATTTATTATTGATATGGTAAAATCGTAACAGTTTTTGCATCAAATCACACTGTATTTTAACCTGACCTCAGGCTTGTTTTTTTTTTTAATTGTTAGACAAAGCTGTATCTATCAGACGCCCACATTTTGACAGTATCGTGAAGTATATATTAAGAGCCTCATCATCATTTTCCTGCCCTTGTCCCAATCCATTTGGGGTCAGTGGAACATGTTTTCTTCTTCCATTCTCCCCAGTCAGACATCACGGAATCATCTACTACTCTTTCATATCATTCCTTACACAATTAATCCATCTTTCTTTATATATTAAGAATCTATTGTCATCAATATTGTAAAGATTGAAAGTCTTGGACTGCTGCACCAAAAATCTGATGACACGTCCTGGAAATAGCACCAAAGAACACACTCGAAACAGTAATTATTTGTAACAACTAATCCAACAAGGTAGTTAGTTGTGTGCATTACTTAGTAAAAAATCAGCTATCCAGGCATTTTATAAAGCTTTAGGTTTTTTTGACAGTTGTTACAGATAGTGTCCCAAAAGTCTGTGATCAGTCTTAGCAAGGTGTATCATATAACCCAACTGGGTTGCGTAGGTCATATAGGCAGTCAGTCCATGTAAAATACTGGTATACTGGATACCAATGGGGTTGGGTCCCAGTCTAGACTGGAAGCCGACCCCAACATAATTGAGAAAATGCAAATGAAATGGCTAGGATGATGAATTTGAGCTGAGTGTTGAATATCCCCAGCATTATGCTTTAATTTAAGCTATTATTTCTACCTTGTGTTAATAAAACAGGCATTATATTTCTATAAGGCCATTAAGAGTAACTCTAAAATCAAATTTGTATGTTAATTACGAAATTGACCCAATTTTCCAATGCAAAAGTTTGTTTTAACATCAATATTGATCAGGTTGGTTACGCTTCGTAACTTATAGTTTTATATTTTTCTACATCACCTATGGCGATTGAAAGGCATTGGTTCGTCCAATTTATTGAATATGTGCCCTATATCGTGATTGGGTGATTTTGCTCGCGCCGAGCAGCGCGCGCGCCATGCCGCGCCGCATCGACGCGTTAGTCACGCTATAACCTTGGGATCGGGTAGATGCGCATGCTATGTGTGACACTAACTAGTCCCATCGCGCTCTGAAACCCCCTGAACTGAACCTATACGAACTGTTATCAACCTACTCCAGACCTATGTTAGTGTGTTGTGTACTGCTGGCCAGCCTAGTGTATCCAGAAAAGACCTGTAAGCTGCTCCTCCCGAAAGCGGACACGTGGCCGTCGTCTGCGCGCGCGCGTGGAATCGCTGGTCAAGGTATGTGGTACAATTAATGAATTGAATGATCTCCTGTGCCTTTCTTCCCGATTGCGTATTTTTTTGCCTTCAACTTCTTGCGACAGAATCAGCAATTATAGCCTAGGTTTCTCTAATAACCTGGGTTCCTTCCGCGTCTGATTTTAGCAGAAATTAACAACTTCTGCAGGTTATACGCACCATTTTGGTCCTTCGAGCCGGATAATAAAGTTTGGGCCTTTTTACGGCCTATATTTAAGTCCTAAAAAAGTCTGATTTTGAGCAAAAAACTTAGGAATTTTCAATATTAATTGCATATCATCACACAACTCTCAACTCTATTGCTTTAACAATAAGGTTCAACTGCCTTGCGTTTGCAATAGGTCAACCGTCAAATCAATTCTTAATTTAAATCTTTAAGTTCACTATTTAAAGCTCCGAAGAATACAGTTAATTGAATATCAACGTTGATTCATATCGCTAAATACGTTTATTTAATAAATCTGATAGTTTTCGGCGTAATTACATATTTTTTGTTCGGTTGGAAAAATTGTGGGTAGTGGGTATAAATCGTCATCGTACGTTGACTGTGGAATGTTCCAGGTCTGAACTTTGTTCGCGTACCCACGGCTAAATTTAATTACGCATTAGAAACTTTTACATACTTATTATGTTGGTACTAATCGAAATTGCTAAATGAATAACATTGATTGTTATTGTATGATACACTTGTATAGGTTCCTTAGCTTTACGCCTGTTATATTCGTATTGCACGAGCAGGTATGCTTTATATAGCGAGACTCAACCGCATATGATTAATTATTGCAATTAACCATATTATCATCGCGTCGCTTGTTATTTTGTTTTGTAGGACTGCTTTCTTGACAGAAACCTTCAGGTAAAATAACAGATGTGTATAAACTTTACGCGTTAATTCTCCTCAATGGAAACAGCCGTATATTTATACATATCACACCCGCACTTCACGTTTGCAAACGTAGTATGTACTTACTAGATAATTTATTTCAAACAGTCATCTACGCGTCTACTCGTGAAGAAATTTACCCTTTCTTACGAAGTTATTTCGTTAAGAATACACTCGCATCGCTTACGAAAATAAGTTTATACTTTTTTCTAAGTTCAACACTTAACTTATTTTTAGTTAAGAATCTGTACCTTCATATTACTTGTATTGAGTAAGTTAATCTCATTCAAGTGGAAGTTAGTGCAGACAAGTTTATCGCGTCGCATCCGACATAAATGTTTTATCGGGTTATGGGTATATCTGAGCTAATCATAAATATCGTATATAGATGGGTACGTTCATAAGATATTTGGCGTGCTTACTATTTTAATTTATATTAGATTTTGTTACCTGCACTTGGTTAAAGCGTCGGTAGTTTATATTTGTTTTACTTTTCAATTTAATATTGTTAGGGTTTCGCGTGTACGTAAACTTCGTTCCGTACTATATACTCAAGTTATAAAATCTTTCATTGGCTTATCGGTTTGATTGGCCCCTAACCTCACGCACTGGGGTTCCGTAGAAGATAAAGGTTGATTTAATATAATTATTTTTGCGTCAC
Source organism: Ochropleura leucogaster (assembly GCA_958449745.1). Taxonomy (NCBI): domain Eukaryota; kingdom Metazoa; phylum Arthropoda; class Insecta; order Lepidoptera; family Noctuidae; genus Ochropleura; species Ochropleura leucogaster. The sequence goes on along the minus strand of OY288220.1, from coordinate 1,581,290 downwards.
ATTTGACTTCTGTTCACAATGAGTGACAAGGTTAAACTTCGATTATTGGAAGGTAAACGTGACGCATATTTTGCGCGGGTTCAAAGGATTTTGGATTCAACTAAATCTTTAACTACTGAAAGATTACGCAAGGCTTTCATCGCTCAGGCAAAACAAATTGATGGATTGCGTAGTGAATTCAATGGACTAATGGACGAGATAAATATGCTCAATATGACATTGGATCCAACCTGTGAAGTAAGCTATGGCGCATTGCATTCATTTGATGAGTTGGTCGGCGAAATAAAGTTTAGTTTATCTTCATTAACTGAGTCAGGTGATTTCCAGAAACCTAGCCCGTCAGCGAGCCCAAATTCTCACCATATACAGGTTCCTAAAATCGAACTGCCTACCTTTGACGGTGATATTCAGAGTTTTCCGTTCTTTTACGAGACTTTCAAACGTATTATACATACTAACGTAGATTTAACAGATTCTGATCGCATTCATTATCTGTTGAGTTGTTTAAAAGGCAAGGCTAGGAATGTGGCTGAAGGTATTGTACCTTCTGGCGATAATTACCTTCTTGTCTGGGAGGCGCTCATCGCCAAGTACCTAGATACTCGCGCGCTCGCTACTAATTATCTAAATCAGCTGTTCTCCTTGAAATCGTTCGGATCGACTCCCGCTAATATTGAAAAGGGTTTCGATAAATTAACTTCTACGGTTGCGGGACTCAAACAATTGAAAATAAATAAGTTAGATGATTTTATATTTATTTATTGGGGTCTTAAGTTAATAGACTCTGATATTGCAAAACATTTTGAAATGTCGCTTCGTAATCAACAAGAGTTAGATTATGATTATTTCGTAAAGTTTGTTCGTGAACAAGTAAAAATCTTGTATCGCACCTCTCCTGCGGCTAGTAAGTCCGGCCCCGCAGGTAGCCCCCGCGCCTCATCTAAGGAATCGCAGGTGTTTGTGGCTACTGAATCTAAATGTTCACTATGTCATTCCACGCATAAACCCTTATTTATGTGCAAAGCGTTTCAAAGGTTGAGCGTAGATAATAGATTTAAGTTTATAAAAGACAATAACCGATGTGGTAATTGCCTAAGTAGCAAACATACTGTCTCTAAGTGCCTATCGAAGTCAACATGTAGGAAATGTAACGGTAAGCATCATTCCTTATTGCATTTTGAGCAATCGTTGCAAGCCCCTGCGCCGACGCCCGCTAGCGCCCCCGCCTCCGCTTCTGCGGCCGACCCAGCTCCTTCCGATCGTGTGGCGTTGTGTACGCATTCTTCTGCTCAAGTCCAGGCCACACGTAGTACGGAAGTGCTGGCTACTGCCAAGGTGCTGGTGGCGGGTAGGAAGGGTAAGGCCGTGATGGTTAGATGTCTCTTGGACCCTGGGTCGCAAAAGAATTATATGACATCGCGTTGCTGCCGTAGGCTCGGTCTAACTATACATACCGACTCGATAACTACCGTTCGTGGTATTGGTGGCACGTCGCAGCCCGTTCGCGGCTCGGTGAATCTTACGTTCAGCTCACGGTTTTGCTCGCAGCCGAGGTATGAAATAGACGCTTTAGTTTTGGTTCAAATAACCGGACAACTTCCACTGGGTGCTATAGATACGTCCGTATTAAGTCATATTGATCCTAAACTACTCGCGGATGACAGCTGGGGTGTGCCAGGTAATATTGACATGTTACTTGGGGTCAAGTTGTTCGCTAAGTTATTGCGACCTGGTCACGTGACCAGCGTACCCGGTTGTCCCGACGCATTGGAAACTGTGCTCGGCTACATACTTCTAGGAGAAGCACCTATTGTCGAACCTCCAACTGACACTCTGTCTTTCTTTGCGAGTTCGTTCGATAACTTCGATCTTCGTAAGTTTTGGGAGATTGAAGATGTTACTGCTTCATCCATTGGGAGTGCGGATGATAAACAATGTGAAGAGTTTTATTGTGACACAATTACCCGCGCTCCAAATGGCAAGTATGTTGCCGCTTTACCACTGAAAACAGACGCGTCAGCATTAGGAAATTCTCTTAATATGGCTCGCAAGAGATTCTATAGTCTTGAACGTAAACTTAAATCACTTCCTAACGTCAAACTTCTGTATGATGACGTCATACGGGATTATCTAAAAAACAATTTTATTTCTTTGGTGCAGAGTATCGTACCTGAATGTATGTTGCCCAAACGAAATTGTAAGGAGCGAGAAATGGAATACTATATTCCTCACCATGCTGTCATTCGAGAGGATAAGGTGACCACCAAGTTGCGTGTGGTCCTAGACGCCAGTGCATGTACAGATAACGGCACCTCGCTCAATGATATCCTGTACGCAGGTCCAGCCCTTCAGGCTGACCTTTTCAACATTTTGTTAAATTTTCGGCTTTTTAGTGTCGCTGTTTCCGCAGATGTCAAATCTATGTACCTACGTATAGGTATACGTGCACAAGATCGTTCACTACAACGTATCTTGGATCGGTTTAATGAGGAAGAGGAACTTCAAATTTATCAGTTTTCAGTGCTTCCCTTTGGTTTAAAGTGTAGTCCTTTTATAGCTATTCGCACTATCCAACAGTTATGTCAGGATGAAGGAACACAGTTGCCTCTCGCCAGGGACATTTTGCAGCGAGATATTTATATGGATGACATAGTTAGTTCTATACCTAGCAGTGCGCTAGCTATAGACTCGGCTCGTGAACTTATAAAAATATTCTCTCTCGGCGATTTTCAATTGACGAAATGGTCTAGCAACAGTGTCGATGTTCTTCGGACTATTCCAGAGTCATTACGACTTTCACAGAGCGTGGACCTAAGTAAAGATCCGACTCAGAAAATACTGGGACTTCGTTGGTTCCCCGACGAGGATTGTTTCGGGTTCCAGGTAAACCCTGATGTTCGCACTTGCACTAAACGGAATATTCTTTCTTCCATCTCACGCCTTTTCGACGTTTTAGGCCTCGTTGCACCGATAATTTTATACGCCAAGCTTCTTATCAAAGAGCTTTGGCTTGTCAAACTTGGATGGGATGATGTCCCACCACCTCGCATTGTTCGTCTGTGGGAACAGTTTCAATCTGAACTGCCAATTATCTCTGAATTGAGATTTTTGAGACATGTTGGCGTCGTAGAACGCTGTAGACTCTCACTCGTCGGTTTTGCCGACGCTAGTGAGAAGGCTTACGGTGGTTCGGTTTATGCCCACGTTGTCAGACCTGACGGTAGTGTCGTGGTCTCGCTGGTGTGTGCGAAATCTAAAGTCGCGCCACTGAAAGTAGTTTCGCTAGCTCGTCTCGAGTTATGCGCCGCACTCCTCTTATCAACTGTGATAAGGCGAGTATATAATCTTTTCGCAGCTCGACACGCCATTGAGGTAGTCGTAGCTTTTTCGGATTCAACTGTAACCTTAAGTTGGATTCACTCTGCACCGCATCGATGGCACACCTTCGTAGCCAATCGTATCGCTAAGATTCATGAGAATCTCTCGGCAGATCACTTCTTCCATGTGAAAGGGTCTGAAAATCCCAGTGATTGCCTCTCTCGCGGGTTAACGCCTGCCCAATTAGTTCATCATCCGTTGTGGCTAAATGGGCCGTCGTGGCTTAAACTTCCCCGCGCTGAATGGCCGATAAAACCCTTCGTTTCAGGCGAGTCGCAAGAGCTTCCTGAAATGAAACCCGTAGCTTTACCTGTGCTCTCGCACGAATGCTCTGACAGAAGTCCTCCTTCTGACAACATTTTGTACGTTCGCTCTACCAGGTTCTCGTCCTGGTTTAAATATTTAAAAACTATTTGTTTAGTTTATAAGTTCATCAAACGGCTCCCTAGAGGGCCCGTTATCGCGTCTGATTTAGAGTTCGCTGAATCTTTTGTGTGGCGATCAGTGCAGAGGATTCACTTTGAATCTGATCTCGATCGTTTAGCCCGCAATGAGTTGTGCTCTAAGTCAGTACAACGGTTAAGTCCCTTCCTTCACGAAGGACTTATCCACGTTGGAGGTCGCCTAACAAACTCTGAGCTAGATTTTGACTCTCGTCATCAGATCCTCCTTCCGTGTCAAGATCATATAGTGGAACTTTTAGTTTCCCACTATCATGTGACTAATTTTCACACAGGACCAACCTTACTCGTATCTCTATTACGACAAAGGTATTGGATCCTGTCCGCGCGACGTATTGCACGTCACATTACCTTTAAATGTAACATTTGCTTTCGAGCAAAGCCACGACCTACCTTTCCTATAATGGCGGATTTACCACGTTGCCGCGTTGAGTCAGCTCCTAAGGCTTTCTCTCATACAGGTTGCGACTACGCGGGACCCTTCTTGGTCACGTCGGTGCGTGCTAGAGGCCAAAGGGCCAGGAAAGCGTACATCTGCCTTTTTACATGCTTGACCACTCGCGCGCTACATCTTGAGATTGCCTCTGATCTTAGCACTGCGAGCTTTCTGTCAGCGTTGAAACGCTTCCTGGCGCGTAGAGGTCCGGTTCAGTGTTTGTACACGGATAATGCTACCAATTTTATTGGAGCCAAATCCTATCTCCGAGATCTCTACCAATTCTTGGCTAAAGAGTATCACCCCTTGTGGGAAAGAGAACTTGCAGAGCATCGAATCACACTCAAAACCATCCCCTGTAGAGCTCCCCATTTTGGTGGTTGTTGGGAAAGTGAAGTGAAGAGTGTCAAAACGCATCTCTGCAAAGTCATCGGTCAGCAAATTCTTAGCTTTGACGAGTTTAACACTATGCTAACTCAAGTAGAAGCTTTATTAAACTCGAGGCCTCTGTATGCGATCAGCTCGGATCCGTCAGAGCCCACTTCATTATCACCGGCGCACTTCTTGCATACGAAACCTCTTTTATTTCTTCCCGCTCACGAAGTCAATGAAACGCGCTTACATCTTATTTCGCGATATGAATTGACTGATCAGATGGTTCAATCTTTTTGGAAGCGGTGGCGCCAAGAGTATTTGCACACCCTACAATCCAAACAGAAATGGAACACTCCTGCCAATCCAATACGGGTCGGGATGGTTGTCGTCTCCATGCAGGACAATGTGATGCCTCTGCATTGGCCATTAGGAGTAATTCACGAAATATTTCCAGATAAAAACGGAGTTTGTAGAGTCGCATCTGTCAAGACTCAAAGCGGGATCCTTCAGAGTCGCCCGGTCGTAAAGTTGTGCCCTTTGCCAACGCAATAAGTTTAGTTACCTTAATATTAATTCTTACTTTGCACCAATGTGCAGTCTTAGATTTAGTTACCTCGTAGGATAGTTAGTTAAGTATCCTTATTTGTTATATAGAGTCGCAACTCTAGAGTTCTTATAGCTTTTGTGAAGTTGTGATGATATGCAATTTTGTATTTACTTCTCCTTAGTGTTTCGAAAGTGGGAACTTTCAAGCCGGGGAAAATGGTTACGCTTCGTAACTTATAGTTTTATATTTTTCTACATCACCTATGGCGATTGAAAGGCATTGGTTCGTCCAATTTATTGAATATGTGCCCTATATCGTGATTGGGTGATTTTGCTCGCGCCGAGCAGCGCGCGCGCCATGCCGCGCCGCATCGACGCGTTAGTCACGCTATAACCTTGGGATCGGGTAGATGCGCATGCTATGTGTGACACTAACTAGTCCCATCGCGCTCTGAAACCCCCTGAACTGAACCTATACGAACTGTTATCAACCTACTCCAGACCTATGTTAGTGTGTTGTGTACTGCTGGCCAGCCTAGTGTATCCAGAAAAGACCTGTAAGCTGCTCCTCCCGAAAGCGGACACGTGGCCGTCGTCTGCGCGCGCGCGTGGAATCGCTGGTCAAGGTATGTGGTACAATTAATGAATTGAATGATCTCCTGTGCCTTTCTTCCCGATTGCGTATTTTTTTGCCTTCAACTTCTTGCGACAGAATCAGCAATTATAGCCTAGGTTTCTCTAATAACCTGGGTTCCTTCCGCGTCTGATTTTAGCAGAAATTAACAACTTCTGCAGGTTATACGCACCACAGGTCATCATTAATTTGGTGAGCTAGTTGCTAATTGCATATTCATACAAAATTATGCTGAGGACATACATGTTTATATTTTTGCATCATAATATTACAACTGTTACATTAGTGTATTCTGGGGAAGGTAGGTTAGAAGTATAGTTAGCAGAGAAGGCTAAGACAATATATTTGGTGGGGTCCATCAGATTGTTGGTTTTTTTGACATAGGTTTCTGACTAAACTTAAATTGTGTCTCTGGTACAAAACTACACTGATATCATAAAATACTAAGCAGATTTAAATGTGTTTTTAAAGTCATGTGTCACCTTACCTATTTCTTCCTTAGGGTGGCAGAAATGACAGAACGCCACTTACTATGATCTTTACATAGCTAAAATCCTGCCGGGACTCTTTCGAACAATCCGCAACGGGTTGTTCGAAAGAGATGTCGCGGTCCCGGCGCATAAATGGCAAAACAAGGAACTTGGTGGGTTTTAGCCAGTAAAAGTCTGACACTCCCCCGCAACGCCCGGACAAGTTATTTGATGATTTCCCATCCGCAAAAAAGGGGGAAATAAAACGGTTGCTTTATCAGAATCTTAAAAGTCAAAAAGTGGCATTTCATAATATAATATGGGAAAAAAAATTGTGTTCACCAAAAATACTGATCGTGCACCAAATATTCATTCCTGAATGCTAAAAAAATGCGTAGGTTAGGTTAGGTTAAAACTGCGACCCCCTACGTTACCAGTAACGACTTGCATTAATAGAAAATGGAAAAAGATATAACACTTTTTTATTGTAGTGCTGTCTTTTTCCTGATGCTCGTTATGACATATTTTAATTAACATATTTTGATGCACATTCAGTATATTTGGTGCAACACAGGCAAAATTAGGTAAACGAAATGGGAATAAATTGAAGTACTTTTAAATACCATCCATTTAATATTACCTGCCTCGTTATTCTAGTGGTTGCAAGCTGGACTGCTGCACATAAGGTCCTGGGTTCCAATACCAGATCGAGCATATTTTTATTAGTGTTTTCCATCAGAAGTTTGTCAGTACTAGGCACGGAGTCTACATTTGTGCCCAGTTGACGGCAATAGACGCGCCCCCTATTACATGAGGCTTTAAAACGATAACTGGCGAATGTGGATGTACTTTGGGTACACCTCCGCCTAATCCTTAGGGTAGTACAGGCGTAATCTTATGTAGTATTATGATTCTGAGAACCATTTTAGGCCCCTGATCATCATCATTTTCCTGCCGTCGTCCCATTCTATTTGGGGTCGGCGCAACACGTTTTCTTCTTCCATTTTCCCCTATCAGACGTCATGGCATCATTCACTCCTTTCTCCTTCATATAATTTTTTACACAAACCATACATCTTAAACCCCCTGATAACAATCAAAAATATTGTCGCAAAAGTAATGTTATTTATGACTTACTAGCTTTTGGTAGTGGGAGAGGGGGTAACACAGTTCCCCTTTCCTGATTTGCAGGTACCTGCTACCCGTAGTTTTTGCCCTTGTGCCTTATTGATTGTAATAGCAAAGCTAAGTTTTTCCTTTTCTTCCCTCTTTCTCCCTCATTCCCCATTTTTTTCTTTCCTATGTCCGTCTCAAGCGTGCAATTATATCTGTACGAAACTCACGAAAATCGGTTTAGCCATTAAGGTGTGATGATGTAACAAACAAACTCAATTTCGCTTTTATAATATTTGTAAGAATTAACTGCCTCTGTGACCATTTTAAGAATCAGTATTACTATCCTATTATGATTCTGGGGGCCATTTTAGACCCCCTGATAACAATCGAATGTCGCAAAAGTAATGTTATTGTTTATGTGATGTGTCTAAATGCCTATGGGTCGATTTAACTCAGTCTACCTTACTTTTTTTTTTAACGTGTTCCATTTTTTTTTCTGTGTGATGTTTTTTTTATTTTAATTCTTGTATTGTGTCTTTTATTGCATCAAATAAATGATTTATCTATCTATCTATCTATCTATCTTATTTATCACTTACTAGCTGTTCCCCACGGTTTCACCCGCGCTGCTCAGCATCTGTTGGTCGTAGCGTGATGTTATATAGCCTATAGCCTTCCTCATGAAATGGACTATCCAACACTAAAATAATTTTCCAATTCCAACCAGTAGTCCCTGGAATTAGCGCGTTCAAACAAACAAACAAACTCTTCAGCTTTATAATATTAGTATAGATTTTGGCAACAGCATGTTAGCCAACTTATAATGACATTATCTTTGATAGTAATACATTCCAATTGATAAAGTTAAGTTTTATCATCTTTTCCTGGTTCCAAGTTTTGAGAACACACCTACCTACTCGTCATCAAAGATAAGGCTGTGGGAATTTTTTGACGGGCCTGTTGGTCTAGTGGTTAGTGGCCCTGACTGCTGAGCCGGAGGTCGTGGGTTCGATTCCCACCCAGGACAAACTTTGTGTGATGAGTATGATTGTTTGTTCTGTGTCTGGGTGTGATTTATCTATAATATGTATGTATTTATAAATTATATAAGTATGTATATGGGCATTTCTCTGCTAAATGGAAAATCACTGTCCCAAGCAAATTTTATTAGAATAAGTACTATAATTTAAAAATGTTTAGGATTAATATGAACATAAATGTGGTATTCTTGGTTCACCATTGCTCATTATATAATTTAATATAATAATTTTCGAGAAAAAAAATGTTATACATCTCAAAAACCACTCCCCTGGTATGTCCCTTTTCCAGAATTAAAAGTATTGATACCCATTTATATATTTAATACTTGTCAATTCGTTACTAAATGATAATAATATGTAATTGTAGAAGACTGTGGCATATTTTAAATTACAAATTACATGCCTATAATAAAAAAATATTTGAAAAAAATTTTACGAAGTTTGTCCTCAAATTTTAAAAACACTACCCTGGTAACATTTGAAAACGGCGCGAAAATCACTTACGTTATTAGTCTAAAACATTTCAACGGTGAAATGGAACGCAAACGGTGTGAAGTTCGTTCGGTTGTCAATGTAAATAGACAGCCGCCATTTTGTCAGTAGCACCACTGTGTTTGGATGTGAACCACGCGTCGCGGCCGTTAGTACGAACACTCCACTGGTGAGCATTTGTTTTCATATTTTAAGAGTTTTAAATAAGATAATTTGTTTACATTATTTTACTAGCAATCATGTCTGCACATCTGTGTTATAAATGTGATATGTTTTAATGATTTTGTGTTATTTGGTTTTCAAGTTAAAAAAACATTCCCCTGGTCAACATCCCCCTGTCATTTATTTGCACAGGGGAGTGTTTCTTACCTCAGGGGAATGTTTTTTAAGTTTTGTAAAGACTTCATTGCTAGATAGCGCATCAATCTTCCTCAGCGTTAATAATATAATTATCGTTCTTTTTCGTAGGTTATAGCTCAAAATGCCACCTAAAAAGAAGCCACCCAAAACAAGAGAAGAAATATTAGAACAAAAACGAATAGCTGAACAATTGAGATATCAACGCCTTAAAAATGACCCTCAAAAACTAGAAGAAATGAAAGAAAAAGAAAGGCTGAAATACCAAAAGAAGAAAGAAAAAGGGAGCATAAAATTGGTTAAGGATATGAGTCGTCGCGAGCATAAGGCTGCTAAAAAGACTTGGAAAGAGCGCTGTACTAAATATCGTCAAAAAAAAAGGGCCATGAAAGAAATAACTAATACTTTTGTCAGGGAAAATACACCAGATTCTACTACTGGCCCAACATTAGAATGTCCGGCGCCATTAAGGTCGTCAGAAAATGCATTAGTTGAGGCAAGAAAGAAACAGGCTAGAAAGAAACGTGCAAAGATATTGAAAGATAAAGACAATAAGATTCAACAATACAAACAGAAATTGGAAAAATATAAGAAAAGATTACAACGGTTGGAACAAAAACTTAATAAAAACGGTAAAAAAGATGAGACACCTAACACAAAACTAACACGAATGTGTGTCACTCCATCAACTCGCAAAGACGTTGTTAAGAAGGCACTTTTTGGGGAAGTATTAAATAAACAATTAAAAGAAAACTATGCAGGATTACAAACACAAAAAGAGAAACATATTTTCGGAAAAGTTATATCAGGTGAATTGGTTGAAAAATATAAGTTATGGAGGAGCCAAGAAAGTGTGGTGTCCTATAAGAGGCTTCAGAAAATTAAAAATCTATCATTATTAAAAAATATCTAAAAATCTATCATTACCCACAACACGGACTCGACTACCACTTATTGCATCCGAACATATGAAGATAGTACAAAATTTTTATGAAAATGATGATAATAGCAGAATTGGTGCAGGAAAACGGGAATGTGTAACCAAGAACAGAGTCAAAAAGCAAAAGAGATACTTGCTAGATACATTAACCAATTTGTACCAGAAATTTAAGAGTAATCACTCAGGTCTAATCAGTTATCAGACATTCTGTCGTTTGCGTCCATTCTGGGTGGTAACACCCAAAATAAATGAACGGGATACATGCCTTTGTATCAGACACGCAAACATTGATATGAAATTATCTGCCTTGTACTGCCGGAAGATTTTGCGCTACGATAATCATAATAAATTGCTTGAAAAAACTTGCTGTAATCGTTATGATGAGCAATGTTTATCTCGGGAATGTCAGCATTGTTTCAATAAGAATCCTGATTACCAAGAGTTTGATGATAGCAAGCCTATAGTGTATAAAAAATGGATAGCTGAGAAACAAGATTACAAAGATCCAAAGTTAAATAAAGTACGATCTATAACAAAATATGTGAAAAAGAAAATTACGGTTAGTCCTCGTGAATTAATACAAGAACTACACGATGAACTGGATGCGTATTATAACCACGAAAGAAACATATTTCATCAGTACACAGCTATCAAAGAGTTAAAAGAGAATCTTAATGATAATGAAGTTGTTATACTCATGGACTTTTCAGAAAATTACTGTACCAAGTACAGTGAGGAGATACAGGCCTATCATTTTGGAGGTTCTAGACTTCAGCTTAGCCTTCATACCGTGGTAGTTTACACTAAAAATGCCTTAAAATCCTATTGTACTGTTTCCCAAAATACTACACACTCACCTGCTGCTATTTGGGAACATTTGAAGCCTATTTTTAGAACTTTACCATCGCATATTACCGGCATTCATTTTGTGAGCGACGGACCCGTTACACAGTATCGAAATAAAACGATGTTCCATATTCTGGCTTCGAGGCTACATGTGGAGGTTCCAAATGTAGAAAAGTTCTCCTGGAATTTTTCAGAGAGTGGCCATGGCAAGAGTGCCGCAGATGGTATTGGCGCCACGTGTAAAAGATCTGCTGATGCTGTCGTTGCTGCAGGAGGAGATATCGATAGTTTGGAATCTTTTATAGACTCTGTACGTCAAAGGTGTCCTTCAATCACTCTATTTACAGTTGACGATGATGCAATAAAAAAAATGGCTATCGATATTCTGAAAGACGCCAAAAAATTAAAAAGCTTTTATGGCACCCTTAAAATACATCAGATTAAGGGAAAGATATCACGCAGTCCTTTGGGTTTGCCACAAGGCACTGCCAAACTTATAATGAAGAGCTTAAGCTGCCCTTGTGAAGAAGAATGCCAGCATTTTAACCTAGGTGTTATGAACTATGAAGTGGCAAAACTTCACGTCGAGGATTTCTACACAGACTCCGATTCCGAAGACGAAATCCCGCTAGCTCAAATCCCACGGAATAATGACTGCATTACACAGACTGTCCTTTTAAGACCGATTGAAAATACTAAGACTGATCTTGAGAATACTGCGGAGCCTAGTACAAGCGGCCTTCAGCAAACTTATTATAACAGTGGTGATTATGTTTTAGTTAAGTTTACTGTCGGGAACAGGGAATATCGTTATGCTGCTGTTGTTAAAAAGTAGATGATGAGGACGGCGAACTAACAGTGACTTTTCTGAAAATTTGTGATAACAAAGGTTACACGTTTAGAATAGATGAGAATGATATGTTTGATGTCGGTTTTGACCAAATATTGGAAAAGTTGCCTGTTCCGAACGTGACTGTTAAAAGGAAGTAGATTATTTTATAGTTTTCGAAAATCAGTACATGTCTTTGAGAAATAAGAGATGTTTCTCTGAAAGATAAAATTGATTTTTAGTGATATACTGTGCCACTAATGATAATTATTTCAAGTTACCTAAAAAGTATAAATGTTTCTTAGTTGTAAGCCAAAAAGTTTATTGTAATAATAGGATAACAGAGGTAATGTTTTTGTTTTTATTTTCATTAACATTCTAAGAGCTGACTTATGTCAAACAATCAGTATTTTAGAAAGACTGTTAAAGTAAGAAGTTGATTTTGTTCAGTTTATAACAAATGTTATTAAAATGTCTCTATTTTGTAAGCGAATTTAGTTTTGATCTCGTTGATTATTTAAGTAATAATTACACATTGTTAGTGCTAATAAAAATAAAGATTTGATTATTTAAACATACAAAAATATTAGTTTTTGTTCATAAAAACATTCCCCTGGTTAGTCACAACATTACCCTGTCACGATTTTGCACAAAACCGCTCATACCTCAAAAACAAAGAAAAAAATGTGTGTGTCTCTTGAATATATATTTTTGATATACTATTACCTTGCTTTGTATTGACAAACATTCTCAACATTTGATAAATTTTGGTTAGGACAGTCTTGTAGTAATGAGTTTCTAAATAGCAGAGAAACACCCATATCAGTTGTCTGGTTACCATAACACAAGCTCTGCTTAGCTTGGGATCAGATAGATGTGTGTGAGTTGTCCCAAGATATTTATTTGCCCCTCTATTCGATGCTCTTCTGCATAACCTTTCGTCGTTTACAGGCGAGATATTATGTAAGCCTGTAAAATAACCGCCATCTATTAGTATTAAACATTTAAATACATTATTTTTTTAAAATACGATTCTAATCATCGTGACCTTGCCACACAAGTTTCAAGCAAAAAAAAACTCGCTTCATCATTGAAAAAAAGGTCTTCCTTATTCTTAATTTATGGTAGTATTTATGAAGATTATAATATTGTCTTTGACATCTACATGAATGTATATGTCGTCACGTTTTACATGTATCAACAATACATAGGTAATTATGATAGGGGCAAGGTGCGAAGGAAACAGACAAACAGTTTAAATGTTACTAATTGATAAATAAATAGTCCCTTGAGATCCGTGATTTTTTAGGGTTACGTAGCTCAAAAGGAAAATACGGAACCCTTATTAGATCACTTTGTTGTCCGTCTGTCTGTCAAGACAATTTATCTCGAGAACGCGTGGAGGTATCTAGTTGAAATCATCCTTACTAATAGGTATTATAAAAGCGAAAGTGAGTTTGTTTGTTACCTCTTCACGCTTTAATGGCTAAACCGATTTTGCTGAATTTTGGTACAGAGATAGTTGGGAACCAGGAGACGGACATTTTTATTAAAAAAAAATGGATATGAGGGCGAACGAGGGAACACAAGTAAACTTAGCGTTGCCATTACAAATCAATCAGGCGCAAGAGCTAAAACTGCAGGTCTGCTTGGTGTGTTATACCGAATTTAACGCGAGCGAAGCCGCGGGTGAAAGCTAGTTAACCATATACTCAAGTCTGTGGTCACTTGAAGCTGTGAAAGAAAAATCAATCCTCTAAGTTTACCCATTTAAAAGATGTGGCCGTTTATATCACAAGTTTGTACGGAACACTCGGTGCACGAGTCTGACTTGCTCTTGGCCGGTTTATAAAAGCAAATTTTGTCTTATTTTTTATGTCAAGAACACTAGTCGTTCGTAAGACTCGTAAGACTCGTTCTCAATAATACTAATTAATTACTAAGTTCGTGTTAAAATTTAATTGATTGTCTATAAATAAGACCCATTTCTCACCACTCGCACTTTACCATAAAGTATGGTTTATTATCTGCCTAGCTTATTCCCAACTGTGGTGGGGTCAGCTTCCAGTCTTACCGGATGCAGCGTAATATCAGTATTTTACATGGAGCGACTGCCTATCTACCATAAGAACCCTGTTCTGACATTAACCTACACAACAACAAAAAAATAACGTAATCGATTCAGCTATTCTTGAGATTTGCGCTTAGCAACAAATTCAGAAATTCATTTTAATATTAAAGAAGTGTGCTCTATCAAAGGAAGTTTTGAAATGCATCCCTAGTTTAAAATGAACGAAGAATAGAAAATCCAATCGTGCACTCGGCTTGCAATACAAGACACTGTCACAATGGAGAAGATAAATAGGAATAAAGATATCTTAGTTTTCTCTGAATTGCATAACGTTGCCTATTTTCTGGGCTCCCTTCAGACAGCGGATCGATATTCCGCGCTTTAGAAATAGAACTGCAGTTTTTGCTCACGCTCTGAAACTCGATCGTGGAATTGGGTGCCGTGTCCGAAATTCGGTACTGTAAAAAGTCGGGTTACAAGTCTGAGGGTATTTTCTGTCATGTTGGCACTTAAACTACCTATTTATTTATAAAGAACTTATAGTAATAGTTTACCAAATACGAAATATTGATTGAAAATAAAAATGCGGTTAAAGGATAAAAAAATCAGAGTTAGAATTAAAAAAAAAACTGGCCAAGAAGGCTACAAGACACGCAGCAAGGGTTTCGAACAAACTGGCGATATAAACGGCCATATCTTTTGACTGCGTAGACTTGGAGGGCTGATTTTTGATAAAGGGACCATAGGTTGGAGAGTATGTGGTTTTAATTTCAACTCGATACCTCTCGGTAAGGGTTTTAACAGATAACAAAGTGATTTGGAAACTTAAAAAAGAAGTTAATAATGGTGTAACAGAATTAGGATAAACAAAACTGTTATCACCTCAGAACATTTTTTTAATTTACGTAAACAGTTTACTTAATTTATTTACTCTTGTGTGTATACATCCGGGAACGTCATCAGACAAGGAAGAATGGAAGAAGAAATTGTTGCACTGTCACAACGCGTGGCAAAAGGGCGATATGATGATGATGAAATATCCGCACAATTCACATCATTTTCATCACCCCTTTCATTTAACAGCTTTATTTCCGAACTTGAAAATCATTCTGAAGTTCGGTAAGTAGGTATTATTCATAAATATGATATTTACTTCCTTGATGTTCAATCAATCAGTCATCAAATTACTTCTCCCGCTCTGGACGGAGCAGGGGGAGTGTGTGACTTTTACTGATTCAGACTTGTACTGACTAAAACCCACCCATGTTTCTTCTTTTGCCCTTTACGTTCCGAGGCCGCGGTATCTCTTTCGAACAACCCGTAACCCCGGCAGGCGGAGGCTCTGGCAAGCCCTTCTGCTTTGCTGACTCTCTTTGAGGCAAGCGTGAAACACGAACGCGCCGTTAATTGCAATGCGGAACACAAACGCGCCTTAGTCGGAATTTTGTACAGAACCTTTGGTCCAACTCGCAGTATATTTTTCTGTTTCTGTAAGTAGTGTAATGTATACTTAAATGTGTTTATGTCAAGATGTCAAGACGAAGGTTACAATAAAGTGTGCTGTTCCAACAATAGTTATTTAATGCGTTATTGTTTACTCCACTATTATAATTGTACACGCGATATTGCAAATCCTAGCGTGTAGTAAACTGCTATTAAGGTTATTGTTATAGACTATTATAGAGGGACGTTGACAACGATACTTTTTTAGCGTTCTGTTTTTGAAAAGAAAAGACGGACCCCTTTTTGGGTCACTTTTTCATCAGTCTGCTTGTCAAGACCGTCTCCGGAACGCTTGGAGGTAGTGAGTTGAATTAAAACAAACACTTAAGTCTGTAGCCCTTGGATCTGTGAATAAAACAACCCTCTCAGTCAGAAAATATGGCCGTTTATGTCGCAAGTTTAAACGGAATCCTCAGTTCGCGAATTTGACTCAATCTCTGCCGGTTTTTTACTTATAATCTAGACCTGAAAAATGAGGGTTATAAGCAGAAATAAAAGAAAGATTAGTGTAATTAACGAGGATAATTTATTGATATCGCCAGGCTAACCACAGAACGAGAGACGAAAGGGTACAATATAACCACAAATCCTTACTATATTAACATTAAAAAAGCGAAAGTGAGTTTGTTTGTTTGTAACGTCATCACGACTAAACGGTTAAACCGAATTCGATGAATTTTGCTACAGATATAGTTGAGACCCTGGAGACGGAATATGCTATTTTTCTCTTTAAAAATGTGGGAAATGAGGGAGAAAGCGGGAAACAAAGGAAAAATTAGCTTTGCTATTACAATAAATAAGGCGCAAGGGCAAAAACTACAGGTAGCTGGTACTTGTAAATTAGGAAAGGGAAACTGTGTTACCCCGAATTTAACGCGAGCGAAGCCGTGGGCAAAAGCTAGTTATAAATATATCTTGAATCGTGTTCAACAATTTAAATATGTCGGCCAAAATTGTTTCTGCGGACATCAAAGATTATCTGCATGTAGAAAGGGAGCGAAGAGCATTGGCAGTTCGATGCAATGTGCTTGTCCGTAGTTTTGCTCGTTGTACGTGTGAAGTGAAACTGACGCTTTTTGTCAGACATTTTACACGTGTAACCTATGTACAAGATGTAGCTAGAAAGCCAGTAATACTCTTCGATTTTAATTCAACAATGCATTCAGGATGCTGCTGCAGTCTGCTGGGGCTTTTTTTGGGTTAAGCAGTGCTGTATGTGGGAGGGTTAAAATACTTGCCAAAGGGTCGATGCAACCATATTTTTACATTACACGTGACGTGATCTCCTAAGTCAGTCCAACGACTGGGAACAGATTACAATCTTTCTTTCTTTTCCGTGATGTTAGCGCCTAACCTGATGTCAGAGTTTTAATTACGCCCTCTGACTTGACCTTAACATGCCGTCGAGAAATATCTCAGGCATATTTGGATTCCTCACGATGTTTTCCTTTACGTAATCATGTGATAATTATACAATATACACATGTATCCGAAAAAAAGAAATAATTCTTGTACTGACTAAAATTTACCCATGTTCCTTCTCATTCAAACGACCTGCAACTCCGGATATCAGAGGTCTTGGCTTGGAACTCGAAACTTGGCAGTCCCAAGGTTACACCACTAGGTTATTCCATTGGCTGGAGAAAGGCTAGGTAGAACTGGTATTTAAGCTCAGATTCTAGTTTGACGAGAAACTTCAAGAATTGCCTCCTCTAATTAACCTTTTTGCAGTACTTTTCCTTGCTTTGATATTGGCAAAATGTGGCTGTTTCTCTATGTTACGTATGAAGGTGGATAATATTTGGAATAATACAACCGTAACGTTTAAGCTCATTTATTGGACTGATGCAGCAGTCGTTCATTGTGTCAGTAACTAAATCACATGGTACTCACATAACACTCTATTTTATTTAAAACCGTTACTTGTACCCTTATTACGACATAAACATCTTATCTTATCTTTTGTCAACAGTACCAAGTGGGCCAGCTGTACTGCGTGGCGGAGGTCTCCAAAAACGAAACTGGTGGCGGCGAAGGAATTGAAGTAGTCAAAAATGAGCCGTTCAAAGATTACCCACTCCTTGGTAAGTGATCATTTGATTTATTTGGGAACATCTACAGTAATACCTTTGACCCCTCTTATGGTGAAGAGAGAAGAGGGGTCTGATAAAGCCTGGTTTCCAACAAAGCAGAGACTAGCAGGGTGGTAGGATACATGTAAGAAAATGCACATCGTGTCTTTCTCATCTGGTCTCTACCCCAGTTGTCTCCAGTTGGCTAAGTTGGTTTGTTGAAAACCGGACCTTATGCAGGGGTGCTGATTGTTCATTTAGTTTTCTAAGTGTCTTCGTTTCTTTCCGAAGGTTTTAAGTGTTTACTCTTGCAGGATCGCTGTGTCATAGACGATTTTTTTTTTATATCGTATATTATGCTGTTTAATCATAATGAGACTTCCTTTGTGAAATTTTTTTTTAATCACTCAGTAATTTATAAAACCGCAAACAATGGCGGTTGTGAGTTTGTCACAATATATTTAATTAAAGTGACTTATAACCAGAGCCTACGCATATTTTTGACCCATGTTATAATCTAAGCCACCATCTATACATTTCTTAGATACTTTAGTAAAGTTCTCAGAGGCGAAACCCGCACCTTCGATTCTTATGATGATCTCGCAAATTCGCGAAAAATGTGACGAATCCAACTTTGTTTAAAAATTGACGCGAGTGAATTTCGGTCTATAATCCAAGCGGGATTAGCTTCAGTCGGCTTTAAATCTACCGCCAACAACTACAAGATACTGTCTCCTTGTTTGGAAAACATTTCAGTAGTAATACAATTATTTTAGTAATAGTGTCACGCAGGACAACCTATGAGGTTGTTAACTGCTTAACCGGACTATCATGTGGGCGTATGTCCCTGGCTAACTAAGCGACTACACGCTAAGTGCACCCCCTGTGGGGTATGAGCCACGGCTTAGTAGGGCATCACTGGCGGAGAACAGCAAATAGACAGGCTAGATCTGAGTTCAATATAAAAATACTCGTGCTTATACCAAACGGGCCTCAGCAAATCATCAGATGGCAACATACAGCCTGGTGCTGATTTTGAGCTGCAGCATACGCCTGAACTTGCTCTCATAGTCAATACTAATATCCTATCCTACTAATCCTACTTCTACTAATAATATAAATGCGAAATTTTGCAAGTATGGATGTATGTCTGATCCTCTTTCACGAAAAAACTACTGAAGGGATCTTGATGAAATTTGGCACAGAGGTAGATTATAGTCTGGAATAACACAGGGTACTTTTTCATCACTCGGGTGAAGACGCGTGCGCCAGCTAGTAGTCAAATAAATTCGGAACATACTGTGTTGTCTACAAAAATGACAAAGATATAGTCCATTAAAGTTATGTGTGACGTCACGTGTAATTATAATACATGCTGCATACAAAGGATCCAGGATCACCGCTTACCGGGGTTGCGGGTTATTCGAAAGAGATACCACGGCCGTGGAACATAAAGGGCAAAAGATGGTACATGGGTGGGTTTTAGTTACTACAAGTCTGCCGCTCTGGGCGAGGCGGGGGCAATTATTTATTGATTTCCGCATAAAAATACATTCTCTATAACAAAATTTTCTTAGAACAGTTTAACGCACCAAGGCAATGTGAAAAGTCAACTGCGTATCAAACACGAAATACATCACATCGACAATCGATACTGATTTGTCCTTTAAAAGAAATTCATGGTCGATTGCATACGGAGGACGTTTGACTCTACGTTCCCACGTCAATTTTCATGATTTGGACCAATTAACCTTTGTCAGCTATCGTTCGGAGTAATTGGAAACTGTACCGAGTATTTCTGACCCTCTATGGTACGTTTTGAATGCAGTTCGAAATTCAGGGAAACGCAGTCTTCAAAAATATAACCAGCAGGCTGCGGACTGCCTTGTTGATCTACCGGACGCACGCGCGACTGCTGATAATGTGTTCCTGGGTTCGGTTCGGATTTAAACAACAGGCCTTTTAAGCCTTTCGCTGCCCAGTTCAAATCCTTACTAATATTATAAAAGTGAAAGTGAGTTTGTTTGTTTGTTACCTCTTTACGCTTTAATGACTAAACCGATTGTGATGAATTTTGGTACATAGATAGTTGGGAACCAGGAGACGGACATAGGCTAATTTTTATTTTAAAAAAAGTGGGATGTGAGGGAAGAAAAGGGAAAACTTAGCGTTGCTATTACAAATCGATAAGGCGCAAGGGGAACTGTGTTACCCCAAATTTAACGCGGGCGGAGCCGCGGGCGAAAACTAGTTATACCATATGTTTTGGACTCATACGCTGAGTTCTGGGCAGCAAAGTTTTAATATAGGTGTACTATAGGGTCGACGGCGGACGTGAGCCGTGACAATATAGGTACCAACACAATTATGGCACCCTAAACCCTTTTCTTGTGTTCCCTTAATCGAATAGCCATCTACATTTTTTTTGCCTATATTTCTATCTTTTTCACACAACTGCTGTAAAAGATAGTAGTAGTTCCCTAGAAGTAATCCTACTAATATTATAAATGCGAATGTTTGTGAGGATGTATGGATGTTTATTGCTCTTTCACGACAAAACGGCTGAACGGATCTTGATGAAATTTGGCACAGAGATAGACTATAGTCTGAAATATTACATAGTACACGTTTTTTATCATCACGCGGGCGAAGCGGCGGGGCGCAGCTAGTATTATAAATGCGAATGTTTGAGAGGATGTATGGATGTTTGTTACTCTTTCACGTCAAAAGGGCCGAACGGATCTTGATGAAATTCGGCACAGAGGTAGATTATAGTCTAGAATAAAACATAGAATACTTTTTTTTTCGATATCACGCGAGCGTAGCTGTTCTTACCCCACTCGCGACCTCATAAGCTCGTCATTACCGTCTGCAATTTTATTGTATAACGTCTAGAAAACGCAAAATATCTTCACACTGTTCATGCAGTAACTCTTGCCAACTTACAAAAAAAACATGTTGTAAACAAACTTGTTTCAAAATCAAGTTCTCAATGATTTTTTGAGATTAAACTGGTTTTTCGACGTACGTATGGCTCCGGTAAATGACGTTTTTATTTAATTATTATTATAAAATGTTAAGTTTAATCACGTGATTAAAATGTTTGGTAATCGTGGTAATGATAGCTAAAGTAGAGTCAGCATTCAAACTAGGTTTACACTATTTACAGTGTTTTAATAAGAGTAATACGTATAAACTTACTAGTTGTTAGGCTCTAGACACACGGACCGCATTTCAACTGCAATCCAACCGCAAATTGCAATGCAAGTGCAGTTTGAATGCAGTTAATCGGCGTGCAGTTCACACGATTGCACGCCGATTGCAATTGAACTGCAATCGGACTGCACATTTGGCTTGCAATTTTTTTTTTATAAATAAATATTTTGCGACAACTCACACCCGGCTATCTGATCCCAAGCTAAGCAGAGCTTGTGTTATGGTAACCAGACAACTGATATACATACTTATATAATTTATAAATACATACATATTATAGATAAATCACACCCAGACACAGAACAAACAATCATGCTCATCACACAAAGTTTGACCTGGGTGGGAATCGAACCCACGACCTCCGGCTCAGCAGTCAGGGCCACTAACCACTAGACCAACAGGCCCGTCAAATTCTATTGTTGTCGTGTCAACTGCATTCAAACTGCACTTGAACTGCAATTTGCAGTAGCATTGCAGTTGAAATGCGGTCCGTGTGTCTAGAGCCTTACTGGTATCACCGTATAATTAAAGGAGATAAGAGAATACTTAGACTTACTAGGTTGTAGATGTCAGATATGCATCCGTTCCATGTAAAATACTGGTATCCAGCTGAAACCAGTAAGTCTAGAAGCCGACTCCAACATTTTTACACAGTCATTTATATGAAGCGACTACCTATCTGACCTCCACAGCCCAGTTAGTACTAGGTAAAACGAAGCTCCTGGTCAATACAACAAGACTGGTTGTCAGATTTTTAGGTCACCTACTAGCTGCAAAAGATCTAAAAATGACAGCCGTGCCTTGACGTTGCACATAAGACTAAAACTGGTGTTTCAATTACCACAAGAGTCAAGGACAAAAATGTAAATTGATTACTGTTCTTAAGCGCGATTGCTGAGAATTAATCCTGATTCTCAATTAAGAATCCTTACTAATATTATAAAAGCAAAAGTGAGTTTGTTTGTTTGTTACGTCTTCACGCCTAAATGGCTAAACCGATTTTGATGAATTTTGGTACAGAGATAGTTGGGACCCTGGAGACGGACATAGGCTTTTTTTTTCAATAAAAGAGTGAAAAAAGAGGGAAAAAGGGAATCTTAGCATTGCTATTACAATAAATAAGGCGCTAGGGCAAAAACTACAGTTATCTGAAAAATTATTAGGGGAGAACTGTTTACCCCGAATTTAACGCGGGCGGAGCCGCAGGCAAAAGCTAGTTTCTAAATAAACGCTTTGGAGCCTTTTTTGCAAATAACCAATAACTACCACCGCTCTGGGCGGAGCGGGTGGGAGTGTCAGACTTGTACTGACTAAAAGACTAAAACCTACCCATGTTTCTTCTATTGCCCTTTATGTTCCGAGGCCGCAGTATCTCTTTCAAACAACCGGCAACCCCGGCAGACTACGCTAACGCCGGGCAGCGCGCCGAACCCAATCGTAACCGATGTCCCACAGGAGCGGCCCCAAGACCGATCCCTGTGGGACACCGCACGACATGCCTTGATATAAGAAAAAGCTATTTATTTTTTTAAACCATCGAGTGTCGCAGTGACGTCTGACCAACTACCTATAAAACATTACCGTTACACATTTGGCACAATTGCGTTCACTGATTGTTTGTGCGCGCATTGTATTGTTCGTAAGCATGTGTTTTTATTACTCTTAGATATTTTTTTGCGTTCACGCTCGTAGGTGGACTGGGCAAACGTAGACACTATTCGCTACCGACACGGCGAACCATCACGGAAATCGTAGTTTTTAACCAACTTTTAAAAACGAGGAGGTTCTATGTTCGACCTTTCTTTTTCATTTTTCTATGTATGTTCATCGATTACTAACTGTGTGTGACTAACTGTGGACTGATTTTCATATTTATTTCTTCGATGTATTTCCGAGGTGTCCTATATTAATTGTATTTATATTCTCTAGTTATCATACTTATCTTTGTTTTTTTTTTTTAATTGAGGACCTGCAAATATTTTTGAGTAAATAAAAAATAATACTTGATAAAAAATAAATGTGATACCATATTTTTATGACCTACAGATAGTTGTTCCGGGTACGTACCCGCGATATAGGAGAAAATATGAAACTAGTTCAATTCTGAAATAAATATTCGGTCTTGGATGCAGGATAAAGCAAAACATCACGCGGGACGTCCTCAGCACATAATGAGTTTATTAATTCATTTGTACTGAAGACAACAAAACAGTACATAGCATATAGGACAGTGGGTTCTACAATCAAGTCAACATTGTTTTCGAAATTCCGGACTCCTTTACTATGGTACGGCCAACGAGAAGCGATACGAAAGGTCATTAACCTAAAGAACAACTGTGGGGTTGACAATCTAATATTTAGCTCTTTCCATCTTGTGCCTTTGTCGTAATGTCTCGTTCTCCCGGCAAAAACATGACAACGTTAAGACGGGTTCGCCAACATTCGGGCGAACCCGTCTTAACGTTGATTTTAGATGGGGTTTTAGCATGGGTTTTGTTTACATTTGGTATCGCTTCTCGTTGGCCGTGCTATAGGTACACACGCGGCAGGTCAACCTAGTCTAAACTATTACAACCTGATCTCTACTACGGATCGCACACCGTGGTAGAGAGATCAGGTTAAAATGGTTTTGTATAGGTTGATGTGCCATCGTGCGTACGTAGACCTGTATCTCAGGTGTCAGGAGTAGTCGAGCCATTTTCGCATTATCGGTGTGATGGTTTCAAAGTCTAAAACAAACATAGAGTAGAAACATTTTTTTTTATTATATACTTTTTTATTCTCCCGATTTTTTAAATGCTTAATAATGTTGCCGTTTCTTTTTCCACCTTACTCATAATTTGCGATTTATAGATAGAAGACAGAGAGGTAATCAAGATTCGTCGCTCCCTGCAAAGTCGGCGGACTCATCAGATTGTGGTACCTGCCCGGTTTGCAACGCAGCTAGTATGCCCTCTATATTTCTGTTAGAGTATGAATACAGGCTGTAGAGCGCTGGCTTTTATTTTGCTGATAGTCTTGTTATCTTGACCGTTGCTTACGTATGGTCTGAATGTATTAAAATGCTTTTTTTTTTATGAATACACATCTTCATACGTCATAGTTATTTTCTAATAAGCTTGAGCGATTTGTAAGCCAGGGGCTGAAAAAACAAACTGCGTTTTATTACGCCGGAATTTTAAATCAGTAAACGTTTTTATTATTAAATTCAGTTATCAAAATGCAAACCGGAAAAGCCAGCGCATAGAGCGCCATTGTATAAAGATATAACATGTACTTAGCTAGTTAAGTGACGTCATCATTTATGTTCTAGTACTTTCCACTATCACAGTAGTCTTGGTTTTTGTATTAAGATTGTGTTCTAATAAGACCAGTGTATCAATTCAATACTGCTACTGCATTTTGAACCGTAATTACTTAAATATAACAGTTTTAGTCCCATAAACATTCACAACGTAGAGTTGAGACCCCCAAGAGTTGGTACTTTCGAAGGCGCTCTATAGTTTGCCTTATTCATACTCTAAGGTTTGAGTATAGTGGCGTGGGTGCATATTGTATTAACATTGAAACGGAAATAGAATTGAGAAGATACAGAGTTTTTTCGTAAAAATAGTGTCTCAATTGCATTGATTACATTCATTTGAATAGGCAAATTGTGATTTTGGCTTCGACTATTTTATGAATTAACTAGCTGTGCCCAGCGGTTTCACCCGCTGCTCACTTAAGGGTATGAAAAATAGATGTTGGTCGATTCTCAGACCTACCCGATATGTACACAACATTTCGTTTAAATCGGTCCAGCCGTTTCGGAGGAGTATGGGAACGAAAATTGTGACACGAGAATTTTATATATCAGAAAGATAATAGGGTAGTTTCTAAGGCTAATTATAGTCTATTTAGTCCGTCTTTTAGATTATTCAAAAATAAGGTACACGTATCTTTTATTAGAGAATTAGACCAAAAATGACAAAGATATAGCATTAAAGTTACGTGTGACGTCATTTGTTGCGAAAAAATACAGCAAATCGTGACGTTTTTTTTTTTATAACTGTCATCATCATTCTCCTGTCCTTATCCCTATTTATTTGGGGCCGGCCCAGTATTTCTTCTTCCATTCTTCTCTATTAGTTGTCATCTTATGAGAGACCTCCATTCTTGCCATATCAGCTTTAAATCAGTCCATCCATCGTTTCTTTAGTTTTCTTTTTTTATCCCATATTCATATTCAAAATTTTCTTCACTACATTTTCCTGTTTTTCACTTTCAGTTTAAATATGATAAAAATAATACAAAATGTGCACCCACTGTAATTCTTAGAACCTAGATAGACAATGTTACTTAGCATAGAACGTAAATATATAAAAAGAAACGTTTGTTTGGAACGTTTATGACGGTTAGATTTTAATATTTTTTACGTTTTATTTTTATAAAAAAAAATTTTTTTCTTATTTTAGTTTTTTTTTATAAAGTAAATATTTTTCTTAACACACACAAAACGGTGCCCCGTTTACACGAGATTAGTACTTGCCAATGGTAGCAAGCTAAGATTCTAGTTCTACTTAATCTGTTCTACTAAAGGAATGGTGGTGGAAAAGGTGTAACTTTTAAACCGTCTTTAAAAAAAGAAGAGGTTCTCAATCCGACTGTATGTTTGTATCCCGATTACACCGTCAATTAGATTGGTTTTTAAAAATATTTTTATAATCAAAAGGATCCTCCACCCTGAGCTGTGGTCCCATTGCAATTTTATTTAAATTGCTTAGGTAGTTTATGAATTATTTTCTATAATATCAAAATACCTACATATTTTATTCTTCTACGCTATTTGGATGATTTGCTAATATCTTTTATTAACTATGGAAAATGAATGAAATTACTCGATAAATAATAAAAGATCTACAAATGACAGCCGGGACCAACGGCTTAACGTGCTTTCCGAGGCACGGAGGAAACTCGGTATGTAACGGGTGGTCACCCATCCACAGACCAACCTAGGCAAGCGCGGCTTAACCTAAAGATCGACCCGAGCGGCTACTATTATTTAGCCACGAGCTCCTCAAAAAAAAAATTATCTTAATGTAGGTAATTATCTAAAAATTGTGTAAGATAATTACATTAAGATAAAGATATTATAACCCAAACTAAGAAGGCAGTTTTTATAGAACTGTAGGTCTACTATGACATCTTAAAGCAGAACTTATTCCACTGAGTGAAAGAGATGGTGCTAGACACCCTGTATAGCTCGGTCTCTTTCCCTCAGCGGAATAAGTTCTGCTTTAACACGTCATGGTAGGGTAGCAGCTCTCCTTAAAGAACGCAACAATATGATAAAATTTACCGAGATTTTATAACATCGAGAGTTATCTAAAAGCCTTATTCAAATATTGAACTAGGCTCTAGGAAGCTTTAACGCATAGTCCGAAATTATTACCCTTATCTTCAACATTATTTATAGATAAAAGTACGCATTGCGTTATTTATGAGGTACACACGACGCCACATCAACCTACACCACACCATTTTATCCTGATCTCAGCTACGGTTTGCGATCCGTAGTAGAGAGATCAGGAGCCTTAGTCTGCTATTACAATAGTGTCAGAATGGTCGATCACTGATCGCATTATGGTTGATTTTGATAATTTTGGTAATCTACTACCTACTAAACTTGTCAAAATCAACCATTATGTGATCAGTGATCGTACTCGGCTTGATTGATAAGACAGCACACGTCTTTTACAGTTCCCAACAAAGACAAATATTTACGAGTTATAGACGGGAGAAGACGAACAAAATGGTAATCCAATACTTGTTACTATTTGGTAACAAATCGTAATGTCCAGTGTCACACGCCCGTTTGTTAGGTAGCATTCTTTTTTTTTTTTTCTTTTTATCTTGAGACAACTCACACACGGCTATCTGATCCCAAGCTAAGCAGAGCTTGTGTTATGGTAACCAGACAACTGATATACATACTTATATAATTTATAAATACATACATATTATAGATAAATCACACCCAGACACGAGAGCAAACAATCATGCTCATCACCCAAAGTTTGTCCTGGGTAGGAATCGAACCCATGACCTCCGGCTTAACAGTCAGGGCCACTAACCACTAGACCAACAGGCCCGTCAATTCGTGTGACAAAATCGAAAATGTTCAGGATCAATTTTTTTTTTAAACTAGCTTGTGCCAGTTTCACCCTCTGCACAACTCCTTTTCTAGAGAAGGGTATGAAAAATAGATGTTGACCGATTCTCAGACCTACGCGATATGCACTCAAAATTTCGTTGAAATCGGTCCAGTCGTTTCGGAGGAGTATGGTAACTAACACTGTGACACGAAAATTTCATATATTAGATATTCCCAATGTCCGCTCCATAAGTCTATTAAATCTCTTTGGTTTCCATGAATAAACTGGTACTGTGTATTTATTACTCTTTTCAAAGGTAATTAAATGCGTTATGG
The DNA here is from genome assembly GCA_958449745.1 of Ochropleura leucogaster. Lineage (NCBI taxonomy): Eukaryota > Metazoa > Arthropoda > Insecta > Lepidoptera > Noctuidae > Ochropleura > Ochropleura leucogaster. The sequence goes on along the minus strand of OY288220.1, from coordinate 1,554,039 downwards.
GTTCCTAATTAATGCAATTCCAAAGTGGTCATTAAAATATTAAGTGTATAGAAGTGAAGTGTTAACGGAATATTAATTAATCTTAAAAACGCCAAAAGTCGTTCGTCAGAAATCGTAAGTTTTTATAGCACGGTAAAGCGGTTTGAACATTCAATAAACGTGTTGTTTTCCTTCAAACGGCTTCCTCTATTTGAAGCCAATCTAAAAATATGAACCGACGAATAAACAAACAGAAACATTATTTTCCTACTAAAACGTACATAGGTACAACGACGGAGGTATTACGTAGGTCATTCTAATGGTGGCTATGGATATCAAGTCGCGAGCACAAACCCTCGCCATGACACACAGAGAGTGCATATAGTAGTGCTCGTTTTGCCTCGGCTGTTCCTCACTTGATCTTGGGAGAAACGTAGACAGAGATATCGGTCGAGAAAATACAGCCATATAATTATAGTTTTATTATATTTGTAAATGTTTTCTCGATACACTTTCTGTTATTCACCCTGCACCTACTATGTTTTCTCTCTGTATCACCCTAAGGTAGACTGGTAGAAAATGCCCAAGGCATTAAGTCCGCCTTTGTTCAGTGTTTTTTATACATGTACATCATAAAGTTTTAATAAATAAATAATCCCGCATCTACAGAACACGTTTCGATGTTCAATTGTTTTTACCCCGTCGAAACGAACTGTACGTTCCTGAAAGAGAACGAAATACAGCAATGATGAAGGTAGAGTAGAGTGTAGGTGCCAAATCGCCGACGCTATGATGGTGGATGACGGTGTTACCAATTCCAAAAATTATTGAACCCTTAATCTAAAGTTCAAACCCCCTAAAATTGCCACAATTACTCCTAAGATACCCCAAAGAAGTTTTTTATATATATTTTAAACAAAATTTTATTACATTCTTGTTTTAACTTTTAAAATCATACATTTAAGTAATAAATAAATAAGCTTAGCATTTTAATGGATAGATTAAATGTTACGCAACATCAACCATTTCGTTGCAATTTGAATCGGTGACACTTATGTCACCGAATCAAATTATAAACACTACACTTTTTTATTTTATATGTACACAGATTGTTAATAGACAATTCACGGAGCCGTCACGTCAAATAAATTGACTCGAAAAAATATTGGGACGGGACGGCTGGGAGATGACTACAATTGGACCCATTCTTGCAAACAAGAACCAACCGACGCCGGCCTAGTATCCAAAAAAAAATAGGTCCAATTATCAATAAGTCCCTAAAAACATAAAGCAACTAAAAAAAAAACCCTAACCCACTTATTTAGTCCCTAAATTTGGGGGGAAATCCTTTAGGTTGGGAACACTGCAAGCAGTTGCGACTTGCATCACGCGACAGGTTTGCGTGTTCCCTATTTCCGATTTCCGCTCCGCAAATCCTGGTGACACGTGTCAAGGACTGCAACTCCTCTCGTTCGATGTCTTGGCTTAACGGTTAAGGTCTTAAGCTACTGATATATAAGCTAGTAACTCTTGGAGTACGGAGTCTTCTAATACTCGAGACGTCCATGACCGTAGACTGACGCAAGATGTAATCTGGATCTCTTAGGATCTTAAATCGATTTCTTATAGTCAAGCGCGCTTCATCCTAGCCCGCATCATTGCTTCACATCCGCCGCGCTGGTACCCAAGCGTATTTAGTGCATAATAAAAATGACTAGCATGTGGTTTGAGAAAGCAATGGGAAATGGACAAAAACAATAATGGAATGGTGACCTAGGGATGGGAAAAGTAGCAAAGGATGATAATCAAGACGCTGGGAAGACGACTAAAGAGGAATTGGTGGACCAGAGGAGAATTGCGGGGGATAGGGATATGTGGAGATTTCTAGAGGAGGCCTGTGTCAAGAGACAAACTGGGGGAAAACCGTACCAAATATTAAACTTAAGAATTAACTGTAAAGGACTCAGGAAAAAATGACTAGCTGTGCCCAGAGGTTTTACCCGCTGCTCACTAAGGGGTATGAAAAATAGATGTTGGCCGATTCTCAGACCTACCCGATATATACACAAAATTTCGTTAAATCGGTCCAGCCGTTTCGGAGGAGTATGGGAACGAAAATTGTGACACGAGAATTTTACATATTAGATTTGCCCAGGTGTGATCTTACGACCTTGGCCTTATGCGTAGTATAGAATTACCTAGAAGAATCCTGAATGGCTCACGTTAAAGCGAAGCTGATTGACGAAGGTGTATTGGTCGGATTTCTAAAGAACCCTGGTCGTTTGAAGGGCAGATGTATCAGACACTTCTAGTCTGCGGGTTCACGTCACAGTAAGACTACAGTAAGCAAATACTGTTTGTTGTTTCACACCATGACGTACAATGTCAGTTTACACAGATGTGCCCCATTTTATGCTAGGGACTGACGATATTGCGGTTCAATAAATGATAACTTGATGTAGACAATGAAAGTCAGAAGGTTGACGGGCAGTCGTCATTAACAACTGCAGTCGTTTGTTCCACCAGCCGCTACCCGCTGAATGTAGGCTTCTTATATTCTTTATTGCACAAATAAATAAAAAAATAATGTACAGACGCCAGCAAGTCAAGCTATCCGAAACTGTCAATTTTTCCCAATGAACCTTGAACCTAATACTTTAGAAATAAAGTCGAAAATCTATCAAAGAAATCTGACAGATTGTAGTAGCTTGATGTGCAGGCGTCTGTACAATGGCGAGCTTAATCCAGAATTGGGTTTTCTTACAGCAAACCTTACAATAGGATTGCGAGATTTGCAGAAGAGGATAACCCTTACATTAATTACATATAAATTAACTAATTTCATTAACAAAACTATGATTAACTCACGAGAACTTCAAAATTATATACGTAATACGTACAATACATGATTATAGATGAACTTACGTATTATATTCTATATTGGTATATACATATTGATCATATTGACAGGAAAAGTTCTCTCACTCTTTAAACACGTCTAGCGAAGGGCCCGTCAGGAGTGCCTTCCTTCCTACCATTCTTCCCTGGTCTGTGACTCAACCTGGTCTTTCCCGCGATCTTCTGTATCTCATCCACCCTGGCTAGGGTCATCATCTGACTGGACAGGATCTCATGTGGCTGGATAGGATCATCACCATCCTGCCCTTGTCCCAAGTTATTTGGGGTCGGCGAAACATTATTATCACTTGCTGCTCTTCCTTTCATAGGATTCCTCAAAGAATTCATCTAAAGTATCCTTGGTCTTTCCAACTCTCCCTCTATCGAACCCCTCCTCTCTAAGAAGGAACATAAGGCTTGACTCGCAACTGTGCAACATTAAAAGCTACTAGTGGGTAACAACCAATATTACAAAGCTTCTTTATTATTCAAATCAAACACTAGATAACGAATGACGTCACCGCCTCGACCACATTCGACGTTTCAATTTTACTTCAGGGTCAAAAACTCGCGACCTCCACTTTGTGCAGCATTGGCTTTAGAGATTACGTCATGACTAGTTTTGTCTTGACTTTTCACTGACTAATGAGCCGGGTTCTCCTTTACCAGCGATTCCTAACATTTTACCCCTTTTTTGCGGATGGGAAATCATCCAATAACTTCCCGCGCTCGGAGGGGAGTGTCAGACTTGTACTGACTAAAAACCCACCCATGTGCCTTCTATTGCCCTCCATGTTCCGGGGCCGCAGTATCTCTTTCGAACAACCCGCAACCCCGGAAATTTTACCTCTAGCGGCAGCTCTTAAAATTGATTAAAAAAAAGAAATAGTTAAAAAAAATGTGGAAAAAAGAATACCGAGTCTCGGCGCCGAAATTCCAACTTCACCCCTTTTGTGTAGGCATTCGCTTAGGCGTCTTCTAGTATTAATGAAAAAGGGGATTAGCCTAGTCAAATCAAAGCATTTATTTCAATTAGACCATAACAAGCACTTTTGGATGTCAAGAAACAAAATGAATCTACAGGTCCCGGTCACAAGGCATAATAACTTGTGAAAGTACTGTAGTTGCCCATTCCAAAGTGTTCCAAAGCGTAGTGGCGTAAGTATAGACTTCATTTTATGCCAAGTAGGGTGAAGGTTTTATAGTACAGACGCCTGCACATCAAGCTACTACAATCTGTCAGATTTCTTTGATAGATTTTCGACTTTATTTCTAAAGTGTTAAGGTTCAAGGTTCATTGGGAAAAATTGACAGTTTCGGGTAGCTTGACCTGCAGGCGTCTGTACATCTTTTGATTAGCACCGACCTTTTGTTAAGGCTGTTCCTTATTTGTGAAACAGATGAAATTGGCTTGGCATAGATTTGTGATGTGTTTCAGTTTTTTCTTGAGACGTTAAGTAACAGCTGTTTTATTATGAAGTTTATATGTTAAATGTTGTAAGCAGGATACCAAGTTTAAAAAAAAAAAGTTAATTCCTTAAGACAATAATTCGTTTCCAGGCTTATAAAGCAACCTTGATTTAACCAATTTTCGTTTAAGGTTTTGTATAGTGTATTACTAACCTTATGTTTAAAATTTAAGACTATGCCTAAAATCATAACCCTGTATAATATTTTTATTTGTTACTAGCTGTGCCCGGCATGCGTTGCAATGCAAGTTTCTACCTACCCTACCTACCCTACCTACCCTACCTACCCCTACCTACCCCTACCTACCCCTATCTACCCTACCTACCCTACCTACCCCTACCTACCCCTACCTACCCTACTTCTCTTACCGGGATGAAAATCCTATGTCCGTCTCCTAGTTCTAAGCTACCTCCTCACCAATTTTCAGCTAAATCGGTTCAGCCGTTCTTGAGTTATAAGTGGAGTAACTAACACGACTTTCTTTTATATATGTATATAGATTTTTAGTGAAATGATAGTTTATTGTTGTTTTGGACAACAAAAAGCAGCGGCTACAATTCAATTATGACGAGAAAGTCATCAGAGCCCGCCATTGTCCAAAAAATCGATAAAAGCCAATCAAAAACTTGATCAGATCTGAGAAAAAAGATGGAGTGGATATTCGCGATTTCGAATAAAAGGGATAAATGGAACCCTTCGGTCGGCTCACACTTGGAGGCTCGGAGGTATTCGCGCAGCTTCGGGCGTCCTCGGCTTTTCGCCATGCGTCGGTTTCACTCGATCGTACCTAGTTTGACGTCAACACATCATTTGTTAGGTAGGATTAAGCAAATCAAAATATGAGGTAAAATAAATGTCGATTTTTTTTCTCTTTCACCTCTGGCGTCTGGCCTGGAACTCAGGAGTCTGGAGTTCATGGTGTTTCGTTTTTAACCGACTTCAAAAATAGGAGGACGTTCTAAATTCGTCAGACTTTTTCTTATGAATGTTCACCGATTACTCAAAGACCCCTGGACCGATTTACAAAATTCTTTTCGTTTGATAGGGTATAGCTTCCCAGGTGGTCCCGTATCAATTTTATTTATATTGCTTAGGTAGTTTATGAGTTATCATCTATAATACATATTATTTTCTCTATGTCTATATGGATTTATCTGCTAATCTTTTAGTAACTATAGAAAATGAATACTTCATAAAAATTATGTAAAATTATCATTATACCATAACTAAAAATTCAAAAGTAAAAGACTTTCGTCTTTAGTCAGAGGCAAAAAAGTCAGCTAAACTAACAAAAGTCACCAACTTCCGGAAGCAAAGTTAGTTTCCACTTGTTAGTTATTTTTTAAAGATTAGGCCGATAGGAATCAACGCCAACATCTACTGAGAGTGTCCATGGAGTTTCTTACCCATTCTTCTCCATAGAGGTCAACACTTTGGAATGGGCAACTGCAGTACTTTCACAAGTTATTATGCCTTGTGACCGGAACTGTAGATTCATTTTGTTTCTTGACATTTAAAAGTGCCTGTAATGGTCTAATTGAAATAAATGATTTGATTTGAGTACATATATCCTTCTTAATCTTTTTCGTGTGGTTAGTACCTAACCTGGTGTTGAGAGTTTTTAACGTGTGCATAAGCCTCTAACTTGATTACACATGCCGTCGAGAAATTTCTGTCAAGGCAGGCTGGTTTCCTTCATCGAAACAATTGATTTAACTACAATTCGCACCCAAAAATTCAGATGTACGTGCCTTGGGCTCGAACCCTTAACTATGACTTAGCAGTCTTATGGTCACACCACTAAGCTATCATTGCTATTTACTTTTTTTTTTAAATTATAAACCGGCTAAGTGATAGTTGAACTCGCGCAAGACGGGTTCCGTATCCATCATCTATAAAAATGCACAAAAATCAGGGTTTTTGTATAGCAGCCCTCTTAAATATTTGAAGTATTCTGTTTTTAATTGTTATAGCGGCAACAAAAATACATGATCTGTCAAAATATCAACCGTCTGTCACGGTTCAAGAGATAAGGCCTGGTGACAGACGGACGGATAGCGAAGTCTTAGTTATAGGGTCCCGACTTACCCTTTGGGGGGTAGCCCTAACAATAATCATTTTTTTTTTTATTATTGATAGGCTCGCGTTTGACCACTATCTCACCTGATGGTAAGTGATGATGTGGTCGACGATGAAGCACGCTTACCTAGAAATAACCTATTCACTCTTGACTTAAAGACCCCCAGGTTATAGCTGTCAGGAAATACAGACTCCGGCAGGGAATTCCACTCCTTAGCAGTACGCACAATTAGGCTGTGCAATTCCATCGCACACTCTCCGAAATGTAACCGATAGAAAACCGAAAGGCTGGCAACGCGCCGGCGATGCTCCAGGCTCTGGAGCTTTGACTCAACCAATCATTTTGTCGTCCAAACGCTATATCTTATCCTATACCTCCCGCAGGTGGCAAGTTCTCTTCGGGCCAGTACACTTACAAGATCTACCACTTGGCGTCGAAGGTGCCCGCCTTCATCAGGCTGCTGGCGCCCAAAGGATCCCTCGAGGTTCACGAAGAGGCGTGGAACGCGTACCCATACTGTCGGACTGTGCTTACGGTGAGAACACCAGCTATATTTTTCAGTGGAGTTTGGAGGCAAGCGTGGAGGCGGAGGGTGTGGTGTTGTGGCACAGCTTTGAAGAGGTGTCTGGCCAGCAGTGGATCCCGAAACGCAGAGTTTATTCATTGAAATCTTAAGAAACAAAAAAATAAAAGAAAGAAAAAAACAGCTGTTCCATATATTTTGAGGTTCTAAGTTTTGCACATTTCTCGAAAAATCTTTTTTTTTTTCGCTGATGAAAATATAATTATGTGGTAATTGTGTTCGAAATGATGTATTGAATACGTTGAAATCGTTTTCGTGAATGCCTTCCATCATAAAAATTAACAATCAAAGTAAAAAATTAAATAAAAAGTAAATTCTTCCAGTCAATTTCCACCTTTGATAAGGCATCGAACACACATCGCGAACATACGTATTACCTCACTCAAAGAAACGATAACCGTATCTTATCAACGATTAATAGACATTTAATCAATACCAGCTGTTGTTTCAAAATAAACCTTAACCTTGTTAACATAAAGGCTTCATAAAATAGTTACTATACGGAAGACCAGTTGTTCTAAAATAAACCTTAATTCTATAGACGTAAAGAGTTTATCTGGGTACTATACAGAAGGCTTGGATCATTGTTTTATTGGAAGTGTAAAAAGCGTTTAGTGTCAATTTATATTTATTTGTATGGTTAGATAAGATTGTGGTTATCAGTGGCGGTTTTTTATCGGTATTAGGTGGATAGAATATTCTTTATTATTTACACCATACAAACTACAAGTATAGAACTCATAAATAAGGTAACACAATGATAAATGATGTTTATTTTGCGAGTAGGTTTTCACAAACACAAAAACTAAATGAGGCCGGTGTTTCGTACCCGACTACTCTGAAAAGAAACAGCCGAAACAAACTCATAGGTCAAAAAATCTCGGTCAACTTACATGAGGACTATGCAGATTAGTGACTGAAATGGTCTTTTTAAGAAAGCACCCCACAGATTGAGTAGACCTGTCTCGTCCGAACAAGTATTTGTCAGCTCAACGACACGACGAACAATACCAATAAAAATACCTTTGTGAAGGTAGCTTATAGTACTCAAACTGCCAGATGATCGTCAAGAACATGGCGGAGAGACTATTCGTCAATCTACAACGTTATTTTTGGTTTATGCGAAAGCCGAAACACCTGTCCAGTATTTTTATATGAAGAATCTATGTAGAAAATATCAAAACTGTATCATGAAAAACCACAAATTTATAAGCTTGTTATATTACCTTGATATCCGTAAAAATACACTGTCACCAACGGCGCAAGGCGCGCAGCGTCCCCGCGCTTCAAACAAAAAAAAAAAATTAAAATTTATAAACTTTTTAAATATTTTTGGAAAAAATATAACATGGTGTAAAAATTATCGGCATCGATTTAGTTACTTATTCTGAACAAACAATATCCAGGTTTGGCATATTATACTAAAAATAATGTTGTATAGGAATGTGTGGGTGTTTTCTGCACCTCGGCGTCTGGCTAGCCAGGGTTGCCGGTTGTTCGCCGGTGTTCCTAGTGTAGTGTAAAATCTGATTTCTTCTTAAACAATAGTATTTAATTTGATTTGCATTTATTACAGAATCCAGGCTACATGAAGGAGAACTTCGTGATCTGCATAGAGTCATTGCATTTACCGGACGCCGGCGACCAGTACAATGTGAGTACACTACAAGACTTAAAAGGGAACAGCTACCCTACCATGACGTGTTAAAGCAGAACTTATTCCGCTGAGGGAAAGGGACAGCTATACAGGGTGTCTAGCACCATCTCTTTCACTCAGTGGAATAAGTTCTGCTTTAAGATGTCATAGTAGGCCTACTGGGGCTGCAAGGAATTTGGAAAATACGTATTCGAAGAAACTGTTATTGTCGTAGCCCTACACCCGAACAGTACCCGTAGTGTCTGCTGTAGTTCAGACTGATATCACAAAAATTTGAACGAAATCGACGTTTCGTATTCTCCTATCATCTTCACGGAAACTCAGTGGAATTATTTACTTTTGGCCTTAATATTTTATGGAAAAGTTTAACTAGGTTCCTAGAAATAACTAACCTAACTCAAAACAATAATTAAAAAATGACACATGTACGTCTAATAAATTAGCCCTGTACGAAGCCAAAAAAGGGAGACAAGTACTCCTAATTAAGAGCAACGGCTGGTCCTACTTTGACGAGGCTTGTATTGGCAATACAGCAGATGTTACCATGGGTATTTATTCAGATAAAAGATTAGGATTCCATGATAAAAAAAACCCTTAAAATTGTTAACAAAATCCAATTCAAACGTAAGGAATATTTTTGTAATAATTTGACGCGAACGAAGGTCGTGGTCAACAGCTTGTTTTAAATAAGTAAATAGTAAGCTCCTGACAGTTGAGTATACGTTGTGATTACTTACAAGTGTTGCCACACGCACGTCATGTACACTCAGCTAAAGAGAAAAGTAACCAAGCACGTGTATCTTATTTTTTTTTTTTCTAAAGAACCGATATTCAGTTCATTTTTTTTTGTTCGTTGAAATGTTTGTTTTCTATCGACCAGTTGTGCTCGGCATGCAAAATTGCATTGTAACGACAATGCAATTTTACTACACACCTATCCTATTTACCCTACCTAACTTACTTTACCTTACCTTAGGTAGGGTTACCTAGCTACACTACTTACCCTACCTACCTGACTTTTTATTTTCATAGTCATAGTATTTTTTTGAGAAAGGATTCTTACAAGTTACAGGTTCATAATATTCTTTACATTCAAGTTAGAAAGAAATAAACAATGTCAAGTCAATAAAACAATCAAAATGTCAAACAGATTCTAAACATTACAAATAAAATAAAAAGTCAAAACCACAAAAATCAAACACATTAATTTCCAGTCAAAGTTCAAATATTAAAAAAAAAATGCAAAGCAGTAAAACGCTTGCTCGGCAAGCCATTTTTTCATACGGGCTTTAAAACTTCCAATGGATTTGTACCCATAATATTAATTCTGACATTAACCAACTCAACAAAAATAGATTTAGCAAAATCGGTTCAGCTGTTCCCGAGATTTGCCCTGAGAAATAAATTCAGAGATTCATTTTTATATTATAAGAAGGTATTTTAACTAAATTCGAAAACGTTCATGAATTTTTAAATGTATCTAACGAGCCTGGTTGCTTAATTCCTTTGCCGACTGTACTCAGCTGAGAGGGGTACAAAGATCGCTCAACTGCTTAACTGGTTTCTATGACATTGACTAACAAGCAGTTATTAATGTTTATGACTACACAACGTAGCGTCTGCAGAATATTATGTCTATTAATAGTATTATGTCAATGTGCGATTTTTTATACAATTTTGTGAATATTTGAGTTTTTTTTTATGTACAGTCAAATTTTAATTATTAAATGTAGATACTGAATGTTTTCTGTAAATAAATTAAAGTTTATAAGAAAACAAAAAAACGCGATATCTCCGTCAACTGTGAACCAATTTTAGATTTTCTTTGAATAATGGAATTGAATAATAAAATGTCAAAATAGATTTGGGGGAATATGGGTAAATATGGTATATATTCCCCCAAATGGATGATATGCTTAAATCTTAAAAGATACTACTAAAGTTATTTTTCAGTTCATTTATTGGTTTTTCTTACATATGATTACATTATTAAATATTTCTTAATAAAAAAAGCATAAAAATATATGTATAAAAATAAAGTTATTTATTATTAGTATGAGCCAGATGTGTCCCACTGCAAGGCAAGTAGAAATAAAAAATGAATACTCGATAAGAATTTGTGAGAGAAACAATCATACTACAACTAAAAAGGCTAAAATATATACGACTGGCAATAAACATTTCAAACTTAAAAAATACATAAGATCCCCCATAACGGCCGCCCTTCGGCACTTCCTGTTGTTATTAGGTGATTTTAATGGCATCCATGCGTAGCAAGGTCCAGTTACTTATTCAATTAAATATATCATGAACTGATATAAAATCATAGATTGCTCAGGTCGGTCGGTGGATGGGTGACCACCCGTTTTAAGTACCTAGTTTCCAGGTCCCAGCTGTCATTTGTAGACCTTTGGCCGTCGTTAGGGGGCACAAAGTCTGACAATTACTGTTACAAAGTTGTTACTTTGTAACAGTTGATGATGGGTTGTGGAGGTCAGATAGGCAGTCGCTCCATGTAAAACTCAAAGTCAAAGTATTTATTTCAATTAGGCTATTACAGGCACTTTTGTATGATAAAGCTACAGATCTAGACACAATGTATAATTACTTATTAAGGTACTATAGGTAGTTATGGGCATAAAATACTAGTATTTAGCTGCATCAGGATAAACTCGAAGCAGACTCCATAGTTAAGGAAAGCTAGGCAGATGATGAAATTTGACGACACGGTTGGCACAGTGGTTGAACGATCGACTGCTGCGCTGCGTGTCGCGGGTACGATTCCCGCACGAAAAAAATATTTGTATGACCTACAGGTAGTTGTTTCGGGTCTGGCTGTTTGTGTTTGTGATTTCAAATGTTTGTAAACGCACCCACGATACAGGAGAAATTTCTAGTGTGGGGCAACATTTCTTAAACTAAAAGTACTATAGTCCAAATATCTTGCACCTTTTTTTTTCATAAAAGGTTGGTCCACATGTTGCCCTACCACAAGGTTAACCCAAATGTTGCCCTACATAGTTCTCATAGAATCGTGTTTCACTTACAACCATGACAAATGGCGTTAAATATACCTTGACCTTTGTCCTTATTTCGACGTTTCTTTTAGAAACTGAGTGTTTTATAAACGCATGCTTTTTCACATTCAAATAAACATAGGTAAGTATACCGAAAATGCCACAGCCAGCCTTACAAACCTCTTTGGTTTTATCCACATTTATTTGTGCGTTCTTGTGTAAAATACTGCAATCAAGTCAAATCATTCATTCATTTGTTTAACATAATATATGTTCAACAGTAATATATATATTAAAAGTGGTTGGTTTAAACACGGGCGCTATGTTATGCCCGAGAGCGTACAAGTATATGTATTAAAAAAATATTATAATAACAGTCAATTATGATAAAAACTAATAATAAATGAGAATTGAAAAATATTCTACATACATATCAAAAATAGCTTTAATTTGTAAATTTTATTTAAAAACATTTTATTGAAAACTTCAAGCTTAATGCCTTTTCTAATTTTGTAAAATTTTATTTAAGCTTTTGTTTAATTTTCACTTTATTGTTAGCATAATTCTAAGATCAAACGTCGAGAAAAGATGCATGGTTCGGGGTGGTCGTTTCCTATGGCGAAGAACCGGCAAGAAACTCCATGTTTACTCTTTCAAAAGCATTTGGTTTTACAATGTTGTTTTTGCAGTCAAGATAAGGCTTTACGAAACACTCATTACGTGTTTCCGACTCGCACTTGACTTCTATAGTAAAGCAATTACATGTCTGCACAACAGAATATAGAAAAACACTTATTGAACCTCCCAAGTGGATGTGACATGGAACAACGGTAATTACGGCACACACGCGAGCTGCGCGGTATAATCACACGTAATGAGATTACTGTACTCAGTATACTGTGACGTGGGTCTCGAGGTCGGGGTGTACGAAAATTCGACCATGTCAAGGTCATGTATGTATTTATTTATTCGTTTATCTGCTCACTGTATCGTCACATAACAATTAAACTAATAACTCAACGTATGTATTGTACAAAATATAATATCACGTCTTTCGTTCGTTCCTTATATTGCCCTTTACCTTCCGGAGCCCTGATATCTATTTCCAACAACCCGCTACCCCGGCAGGCGGTGGCCCTGGCAGGCCCCTCTGCTTTGCTGACATCTCTTTGAGGCGCGCGTGGAACACTAAAGCACCGTCGACACGGCCTGTCGTCAATAGACGGACGGACGGTGAGCTACCTATTGCCCACCGTCCACAGGTTCGCATCTACCGTCCGGTCCGCGTCTCGCGACGCCTGCCGAACGGGGCGTCTCCCGCGACGATTTCCACCATCAGGCTTCCAGTGAGTCACGATCCTAGCCCACATCTCCGGGTGCATTCGCGTTACGTGGTCAGCCAACTTCTAATTTCGCTTGACTGTTTTGATTGGCAAAAGTTAATACAGTAAAAGTTAATAAGCTAAATCAGGATGCGTTCAATCTATACTAATAATATTATAATTATAAAGCTGAAGAGTTTGTTTGTTTGAACGTGCTAATCTCAGGGACTACTGGTTGGAATTGGAAAATTCTTTTAGTGTTGGATAGTCCATTTCTTGAGGAAGGCTATAGGCTATATAACATCACGCTACGACCAACAGGTGCTGAGCAGCGTGGGTGAAACCGCGTGGAGCAGCTAGTATTTAATTAAATATTGAACGCATCCTGATTTAGCTGTCGATGTGTGTTCTTTTTATTCCTAGAGTGCATTTATTAACGTTAATAGGTCTTCTTTTTATAAATAATTTTAATTTTTCAAATCACGATGACGCTGCATGATTTTTTAAATAGTCACGTATTAAAAATAAAGATAACAGGTTACCTGCCGTTGCTTCGCACGGTATTTTATTATGTTCATGTTAGTCTCTAAAGGTACATTTTTGATCGAAGCTAAAGGGCGAATAATGAGCGTGAGGTCTTGGGTTTATTACCCGGATCGGTCAAAGTGTTATTGGGGTTTTTCAGTCAGAAATATCTCGTAGCAGCGACAACGTCTTTATTATTTTGGTGATGTTAAATAATCTTATACTTTAAACTTCTCCTGTTCTGGGCGAAGCTGGGGGCAGTGTCAGGCTTTATTGATTAAAACCCACCCATGTTCCTTCTTTTGCCTTTTATGTTTCGGGGCCGCAGTATCTCTTTCGAACAACCCGCAACCCCTGGCCCTGGCAGGCCCCTCTGTACCGACGACGTTTGAATGTGTACCCGGTTGATGGCAATTGGCTCGCCCCTATTACATGAGACTTATAACTGCCTTACCTTTAACAAAAACGTTGGCCAGTTTTGCAGATGAAAACCACCACACAGACAGACGCAAAACGCGACTTCAATTTAAACATGCATTTATAATAATTATATAAAATTAACTTGTCATTATGATTTCATCAAATATGCAATGAAAACTTGAACAGCTGACGCTTGTGTGAACTTTAAAAGAGACCTTGGCCCCTGTGTCTGATTCAATATTTCTTACGGTAAAGGAATTGACCTCCCTTACCTTGAGAAGAAATTGCGAAAACGAGCGTGGGTGCGCGAATATATGTACTTGTATGTCCCGGGCCTCCGAGACATATTAGTATAGGAAGTACAGTGGCTTTTTAGTCTATTAGAGTCCAACATAACCCTGCGCAGCTCAATAATGCTTTAGAATATTAATTTGCATGTTAATCCTTACTAATATTATAAAAGTAAAAGTGAGTTTGTTTGTTACCTCTTCACGCTTTTAATGGCTAAACCGATTTTGATGAATTTTGATACAGAGATAGTTGGGAACCAGGAGACGGACATAGGCTTAGACAACTTTTTTACAAAAAAAGTGGGATGTGGGGGAGAAAGAGGGGAAAGAAAGGGAAAACTTAGCGTAGCTATTACAAATCAATAAGGCGCAATAGGAACTGAGTTTAACGCGAGCGAAGCCGCGGGCAAAATCTAGTAATTAATATTAACATCCCATCCGCTCCGGGAGACGCCGCGGGCGTCGGGCGCCGCGAGACCACTCCCGGCCACCGTAGGCCTTAAAGAGTTGTCAGCAGAGCAGAGGTTCCTGCCAGGGCCTCCGCCTGTCGGGGTTGTGGGTTGTTCGAAAGAGATACCGCAGCCCCGGAGCATAAAGGGCAGTAGAAGGAACATGGGTGGGTTTTTTGCCAGTACAAATCTGACACTACCCGTCGCTCCGCCCAGAGAGAAGGAAGTTATTTGATGATTTCCCGTTCGCAAAAAAAAAACCCTGCGCACGCCCAGACTTCGCACGGGTTCGCAATATAGATACTAATGTTATACATAATTATAAGAGACTTAAATTTACCTATGTTTTAAATTTCAACACGATAATTCCAGGCGAGATAAAGGCTCTACAGACAGACGTGTAAGAAAGTGATCTTATAAGGGTTCCGTTTTTTTTTTCATTTTGAATTACGGAACCTGAAAAACGAACCTTAAGAACCTAAAATTACTTTAATTTTAGAGGTACGGGTCCCAAAAATCGTATATTCCACATAGTCCATCCATCGTTTCTTATTTCCATCTCATCATCAGGCTATATTAGTCCACTGCTGGACATAGCCCTCCCCTAATGAGCGCCATAGCGCCCTGTCTTCAGCTTGCCGCATCCCGCATCTGCCTGCAGTCTTTCTTAGATCGTCATCCCACCTGGTCGGAGGGCGTCCTACTACTCTTTCCATCTGCTCATATTTATTCTCCATTCTTTTCCAGGTACACGAATTGCCCCCGGAGAAGCTAAAAAACCGCGAAGTCATCCACATAGACATCGCTAACGACCCGCTGCCGTCCGCGGACTACAAACTGGAGACCGACCCCACCAAGTTCAAGTCTACCAAGACCAACCGCGGCCCGCTCACCGGCCCCAACTGGAAGAATGACGTCAAACCCGTCATGACGTGCTACAAGCTTGTCACTGCGGAGTTCAAGTGGTTCGGCCTGCAGGTTAGTCATCTAAGTCAATGCAGTTTTTTTTTTTAAACGGAATAAGGTAGTTGACACCACCAATCAATTGATATACTTTTTATGAGCTGTCAAAACGCGCTTCCCCCATAGATTTTAACGGAATTGTATAAAATCTGGTTCTTCTAACCTGCCAGACAGATGTGTTGCTGGGGAGTTTTTTCCGCCACTTCTTCTTCCCAGCTAAAACACTAGGAAGTGTTGAAGGGCAGGGCGTTTTTGTGGGACTGTCTCTTGTAATGTGACGTTCAAAAAGTGCTGATTATCAGCCTAATTTGAATAAATTACTTTTGTTTTTGATTTAAACTCCCGTCTTTTGAAACTACCAGCTAATTAGCCAGTATTTCCTACCGAACACATACACGAGATAAATTTATGATGTTTTTATTCCTTTTACTAATTTGTGTTGTTGTTAATTTTCAGAGTAAAGTAGAAAATGTGATCCAGAAGTCAGAGCGGCGGTTGTTCACTATTTTCCATAGGTAAGTCATATTTTTATCTCAGTACTTTGCTCTACATTTGTATCGAAAAAAAAAAGTATGCTATGTATTATTCCAGACCATAATCTACCTTTGTGCCAAATTTCACCAAGATCCGCTCAGCCGTTTTGACGTGAAAGTGTAACAAACATCCATCCTCACAAACATTCGCATTTATATAACTGTTACGGTCCTAATTTATAGAAGGCGAAATTATTGCCACAAATACAACTATTCTGAAATATTATTTTAAGGTTTCGTCATAATCATCACTAAACCAAAAAGATAATAGTTAATATGCAAGATAGTTTATCATTTACTGTTCACATGTCGATAAAACAATAATAATAGAAGCCAGATTAGGCAGTAAATTTTCAAAATCCCTTTTAATTACAAAATGTATATACACTGTTAAGACCTGGTAGAAAGCACATTTTTTTTGTGCGTGGGAAATCATCAAATAAATTCCCCCGCTCCGGGCGTAGTGGCGGGAAGTGTCAGACTTTTACTGACTAAAACCCATCCATGTTGATACTATTGCCTTTTTTTCTTTGGCTACGTTATCTCTTTCGAACAACCCAAAAGCCCAGTTTTATATCATTTCTATCAATAACATATTTCTATGAATACCATACATTAAAATTTGTGTTGTACACAATTTAGCCAGTCTTACCAAGAAATATTGTGTTACCTCTGTGGGTTGTAGAATAGAGGTCAGATAGGCAGTCACTCCATGTATATTACTGATGTTCAGCTGCATCTGGTTAAACTGGAAGCCGATTTCTGCATAAGAAAAGGCTAGGCATAATAACGTTTGATAATGTTTAATAATTATTGTCTTTTTTTTTCAGACAAGTGTTCTGCTCAATCGATGACTGGTTCGGAATGACCATGGCAGACATTCGCGCTATCGAGGATCGCACCAAAGAGGAGCTGGAGAAACTGCGGCGCGAGGGAGAGGTGCGCGGCATGCGCGCGGAGCAGGAGTAAGCGCGCGAGTGTGCGTGCGCGTGCGTGTACGTGCGTGCGTGCGTGCGTGTGCGTGCGTGTACGTGCGTGCGTGCGTGCGAGCGAGCGTGCAGCGAGCGTCGGGCGCGGCTCCAACCTGCCACCAGCCCCCCAAGCGTTCCTTCATAACCAAATGCTTGAAAAAGCTATATACTTGAATTTAAAATTCATTTTGGTATTAGACTTATTATATAAATGTTAGGCGTTTGACTAAAGGGGTTATTTCACGCGTTGGAAACAATAATGTTTTGTCCATTATATAGTGTAATGTAGCTCAGTTGATTTGAGGATTTATGGATTGATTGCGTGGTGTAATAGAATTCTGGAGTGATGCCATTTGGTGGACTCATGGTAAGCAATAATGTCCGCGCTCGGCGATTCACGCTCACCGCCCGAGCTGATTCTAACTTGAGATTGCGTTTAGTGTTACCATGTCAAAGTGAGATTTTATCACAGCATAATATCTATAATCTAACGCTCAATCTACTTGCGTGGTCCCCAAACTAAGTAATAAGAATGTCAAAGAATATGAAGTTTGTATAATCAATGGCACTGTAAAGTTATTTATTTTTTTAATGAAATTACTTTGCATTTCACTTTTTACTTTAATATTTTTTACGAGTTGTATGGAACATAATGAGATTAATGCGCGTTTATGGCATAAGTACACGTCAAAATTATAAAGTCAAAATGAAGCCATCAGACGACCTAGTACTACACATTTTTTTTCATGGTAACACTAGAGAACAACTGCTGGCAGTTGTAAAACAATGCGGAAATATTTATTTTATAATAACTTTCACTCCTTCTATTTTGTTGTGCTTAATAAATCAATAATATGTATGACATAGAGAAGTGAACCGACACCCATTGAACAAGCAATCTCGGTTCAAGTGAGGGCATAGATTACCATTAGAGAAATGATATAATATGGTATAGATAATATTTAATAACTAATAAGTCGATGTAGTCAGTGGTTAACAGGTAGTGTTGTCGTTACCTAATTAATTAATAAAACATATATAAATGTAATTCAATTTGACAACTAGATTGCAACAAGACCGGTGTGACAGCGGCCAGAGTATATTGTTCTGTTAAGTTAGAGCCACAAGCTCATCTGTTGTGTATTTATATTATAAATTAATTAATTCAGCGCAATAGTACCGTACGTTAGTTCTGGCACATTTATAAATTATCGGTGCAATATTTTTTTAACAATGGCAACCCTTTGGTAGTTGGGTTATGTGAGGGTGTTGCAAGGTGAATGTTATGCTAAGGTGCGGTGTCTATGGGATTATTTTTATTATGGTAACCTCGTTAACTTATTTATTGGGAACGGGTTCAGGTTGCAACATCCTCGGCTAGTGATTTTTCAAATATATTTTGTATTAATAAGTTTTTTGTTGTTTAACAAATCAGTATTTTTTAATAAATGTGTGACATTCCAGTTTGTACCGACGGTGACGTTGCTATCGTTTGCTACTTAATCTTTGTTCGCTCTCTTGTGTTCACGCAATGTGTGGGATCAGTGGATCAATGGATAGGGAATCATTGAATCAGTACAAGAATCAAATTTAATGTGAATCTTCAAGTTCATAGATAATGTTCCTGTTTTAACCAATAATTCGATGTAGCCATGTATTGTGTCTTCGGGCTCGTTCAGTGCTCCGCCGACGCGCAGTTCTTCACAAATTCCGAGAACTCGGGGGAGCTGTGAACGCGGCGTTTCAGCTTAATATTGCACTTTCTTTTTAATTAAGTTTTTTTACTTATGTTGTAATAAGTTTTACATCAAATACAGCGTGATAATATATTTGCGAGTAGTCTTTTTTTTTAGTAATAGTGAAATTGTTGCCAACCCGCTTTTAGCCTGCCTAGTGCTTGTTCAACACGTAGTACTTAACTGTTGTGACTTTCGAACTTCCATTTACCACAGCGCTAGTCCACAGCGTTGCGTGTAGCGCTGTACTTCGACTCCGGAGGTCTGTAATATATAGAAGCTTTGCTTTGATGTTGTTAAAGCTTATTTGTTGCAGTTACCAAATAAAGTTAAGTACACAAATTATTTTATTTTATTTTTTTACCTCAAACAGGTCCTTGGATGCATGTTTTGTAAATTCTTTAAGCTTGTAAGTAATATGTCGCTCCATTCCCTAAGTAGTTAAAAAAAAAATTCATCGATGCATAGTTATCTATAGTTGCTAAAATTGTCAATTTTTAAATGTTTAGCTAATGAAAAGTTTCAAAGTTCTTGCATTGATAAGTATAATGTATTTAATAACATTTGTTGTAAAATGTACTATGAATATTTTGAGGCCAACACAAATAAAATAATTTAATCTGTTGTGATTTGTTTCTGTTATATACTTTTGTAGATTGGATTATGGCATTTGTTAATATACATTACAAAGACGATGTTGTATAACCTCAAGCCTATAATCCTCGCAGGATTAGCCAGAGGTGTACCTAAGAACTCCTAGATCTCACCAGTCATGTACAAATTCCATATAATAGAGGGCGACCCTATCGCTGTCGTTGAGGCTCAATACCAGTCCCTGTAGCTCCTACTGACGAATTCCTGACGATAAAACCCAAATCCTAATACTACTATGTCCGACCCGAAAGCCAGGGTACCATGCTCACCGGTCGCGCTTGAGACCATTCGATCAACGACTCAAACATGTTAATATTACATACTAATACATTATTTAATTTTTTTTTTTTATATCTTGGGACAACTCACACACGGCTATCTGATCCCAAGCTAAGTAGAGCTTGTGTTATGGTAACCAGACAACTGATATATATATAATTTATAAATACATACATATTATAGATAAATCAGACACAGAACAAACAATCATGCTCATCACACAAAGTTTGTCCTGGGTGGGAATCGAACCCACGACCTCCGGCTCAGCAGTCAGGGCCACTAACCACTAGACCAACAGGCCCGTCGAAGATGTTATTCTATGCTATATAAGTATCACACAGGAACAACAAATAGGTCTAGGATTTTGTAATAGCCTAAAGCTGTGGTGCCTAACTGGTATTGCTCTAAGGGCTATTTTGAAAATCCTGATGCGCCACATGATAACAGCCCAGTGAAAAAGAAGTGATATCAAGAAAACTACATAGTACAATTACACCACTTTTTATTTATTATGATAATATTGCACACATCACAACAAAAGTTAATGCGATACTTGGCAGTTCATATTTTCAGAAACGGTAGCTCTTTGCCCACGCCCCACTGGCCTAGAGTCTACGCCTTAGTCTCGTCTACTTTCTTACCATCCTAGAACAACGTGAACGGTTGTAATCTATGCAGCGTGCAACAGATAGTTGTTCCGGGTCTGGCTGTTTGTGTATGTGAGTTTAAATGTTTGTAAACGCACCCACGATACAGGAGAAATTACAAGTGTGGGTCAACTTTAAAAAAAAGGTAAACTAATAAGGTCATCGGACCCTTAACTTCAACTCCTTCCATAACTTCGTTAAAAGATCGTCTATACAAGCTGTATATACTTAGGTATGTACTAACGCTGTAACAACAACATTTTATTTAACACCAAATTCTTGCCGATTCTTCTCCATAGAAAACGACCAACCCGAACACCGTGCACCTTTTCTCGACGTAAGTAATCAAAATATTTTGATTTGATTTGTAACGACCTTTATGTTGTCGTTAACCAAGCATTCTGCAAGTCAACTCTACGCAAAAATGTTATTGCTGTGAAACAATATTGCTGTACCTACAACTCAATGTTATGTTAAGCACTCAAAACATAGTGCTGATAATGCACACACGGGTAACGACGACGTATTTTTTGACGTAGAACTTCTGAAATAAGTAGTTTAAATTAACCTCAACTAGAAGATGCCAGTTTTTATTTAAACTTTATGTACAAAACTGGTACATAGGCGGACTTAATGCCATAAGGCATTCTCTAACAGTTAAAGGGTTACATACGACAATATTGTGATAGAGTACAAAAATAATATCTTAATATCTTTTGTAACCATATAGAAGGTTGCCAAGAATGGTATAGTTAAGGGGTTTTATTAAAAAATAATTACTATCAATTTGAAACTTTTTTACTGACTAGTAGTAGGTAATTAAAAAATAATAGGAAGATAAAAATATGACTAAAATTGTTTGTGTACCCAAATCGTTGTGCCGCGTGCCGCCAGTGGCACGTGTGCCTTTGGTTCGCCTCGCCATCTCTGGTCTAGTTTATAGACCATGGTACCTTTTATTTCTTCTAGACGCTAGAACAAAGAAATATCGCAATGACGTAGAAAACAGTATCTTTCGGCAACATTAGTTCACACTGTCATATTTCTGAAATAAGTACTCTCAAGGCTCTAAATCACCGAGGTTGCGGGTTGTTCCAAAGAGATACCGCGGCCCCGGAACATAAAGGGCAATAGAAGGAACATGGGTGGGTTTTAGTCAGTACAAGTCTGACATTTCCTCTCCGCCCAGAGCGGGTGAAATTATTTGATGATTTCCCATCCATAAAAAAACGCTTCAAAACGGACAAGATAAGAGAAGAAATTAGAATTGTTAACCACCAATAGAATTACGTTACAACGCTTCTCATCTCCTACCTTTAGTGGAATCGTTTGAGCAGGGAGGAGACGAGATGCCTCATCAATATTTTTAGGCTACCCTCTGCACTTGGCAGATTTGTCAAATCTGGTAATTTGACAAATCCTACTAAAGAAATCTAATTGATGATGATTGATGATTTGAAAAAATCCCAAAATTGTTTCAGTGAAATGACTGTTTTTATCGTATCCCTGCGAGAGATATAATTAGTTATCAGACTCGTCAGATACAGTTAAAATTTTAGACGGCGCGGTTAGCACACTGGCTGAGCTGAGCTGAGATCGAATGCTGCGCCGTGTGTCGCGAGTTCGATCCATGCTTTGAACAAATATTTGTATGACATACAGCTAGTTGTTTTTGGTCTGGCTGTTTGGGTATGTGAATTTAAATGTTTGTAAACGTACCCACGTAATCCACGGTACAGAAGAAATTCCTAGTTTAGGGCAAGAATTCTAAATATAAATCTATGAATGTTTACTCTGCTCTGGTCTAGGCAGTAAGCACTCCCCCACAACTTTGGTAGATACACCCTTCCACAGGTCCTTAATATCTCCTCTCCGCTCGTTTCTTTTTTGGTGAAGTCCGGGCCTTATGGCTGGCATGGTCCGTAGTGGATTGGGCGATGTTACATCTACAATTTGTCTCACAATTCAAAGCTAAGCGGGCCGAAGTATGGACAAAATGATAACTTTAACCAAGGAATAAGAAACAGTCAGAATGCAACCAACTATGTATATGTGGTAGTGTTAACAGACGCGTTTGCCGAGTATAACGCCCTGCGTTCATTTCCAAGGTTGGGCAAAGTGGCACGAATTTTGGACTGGTAGCCACGGAGTCTAGATCTATACCCGGTAGATGGCAATAGAATCACCTTCTATTACATGTGACTTAACAACATCCAACTGAAATCAAAAATGTTGGGCAAAATGGCTTGTCATAAAGGCACAATCAAAGAAAACGTGACACACGGCCAAATTCACTCGTCATTTTCCTGCCCTTGTCCCGTTCTAATTGGGGTCATCGTTTACTCCTTCCTTCTTCATTCATATAAGTGTGAAGAAATGCTATTGTACATGTCGGAGAGGGGGGCGGGGCGACAAAGTTGTAACTTGCTCGTCAGTGGTGAGAACAGATCTAAGTGAGATAAAAAAAAAAAACAAAAATATGTCTGACCAAAAAAGCATTTATTTCATTAACTCTTACTAATAGACGAATAATTCATATCATTGTTTAAATCACATTTCTTCTACGAAGCACCAATATTAAGCGGACAGCTTTTCTTCAATAACCAATGAAACATCTATTACTCTTAATTAACGCTGACTCCTCACTTGATGCCGATGTTGCCAGATCAATAAAGACCGTTGGGAATATGAAAATGGTTATTACGAGACAGATACAAGATGTAGCAGTGCTCGTTAATTGATCTAGGTAGTTATAAGATAGCCATGCGGCTAGCGCCGGCCTTGGGGTGCAGAAAGCTTTAGCGTCCCTTGCCAATTATGAAAAACTATTTCCAAAGCAAAATAAAATTCTAAAACTTGGTGCTACTTATTTGAGGGTATGTAGATCAGGGTGTCAAGTTCTTCATCGCTTATAGATAAGGGAGGATCGTGCGACCACACTGGTGTTTTCAATTTTTTTTTTTTGTAATTGACAAATTTGCAGTTCAACATAGAAGTTTGTGGTCTGTTTAACCGGACAAGTCCTGTGGACACCTCGACAGTAGAGTCTCCAGCCTGGACTGTACGGTGGGCCACTGCATGAAAATTTATTGTTTTCTGTGTTCTTCTATGTTAATAATTCGCGGGTAATATTCCTTGCGTGATTGTATTTGAATATAATTATTCACTTGTAGCATAGATGGCGCTCTAACACTTTTTGTTGTAGGTAGTAGAGCAAAAAAATGTAATAATTGTACGTAGTTAAATTCAATAATTTCACAATTGCCATAAAAGGTAATTTAACAAATTTGAAAACTATTTATTTAACATTTATTGGCGCCCATAGACAATCTCTCTAACTAAACCTTGATTAAGGACTAGCGCCGGCGCTGCAAATAAACCTTGTATGGCTATTTTTATACAAGTTAACACAATCGGCGTTATCGAATATTGTGCTGTACTTCACTGGCTTCAATATGGCTAGACTTAGTTTCTTACATCCTTCTAGTATACAAGGAGTATCATAATATACGTGGTCCTGTGGCCCACTAAACTGAACTAATATACGCAATAAAATGGATGTATAGGAACTGACGCGGTTAGCTGATCAACATGTATGGATAACAAAAAAAATGTTGGGATTTTTCAAAAGTTATAGAAAAACAGTTGATTGACTTCATGGACCAAAAGACCACCCCGAAGGTTTAGCACTTATTATGTTACAACTTGTATAAACATCAATTTAGAGCGTTAAGAAAGCTGCCAAACCAAAACTTAAAATATATATAAATATCGTTTTCATTTAATTATATTCTTCGGCATCAACAAAAGCTGATCGGCATCAAAGTGTGGATTTACACAAATAGAATTGACACATCATTTAAAACACGTCGAAAAACAAGAAAACTGTACTTCTATTATAATAACTAAAACTGACTAATCGGTGCTAATGTTTATCAATTGTACGGTTGTATGCCATTTGCAATAACATCCCAATTCATTCCATAACCGCTTTACTATCATAAATATTAGAATAATCATAGGAATTAAGGTAATATGCGTATGGCGTATCAATTAAATACAAAAACTGGCACTGGGCTTAGCTAAGATGGGTCTTAAAAGACAAAACTAAAGAGAGACAGACTATTGCAAATGGCTGCAAAAGATTTACACATTTATTACAACATTAATATATCTGTCTTATGGCGAACAAAAAGGTTATATTTCGAAGCAAGATATTACCAACCATATAGTGCAATGCATTCTGAAAGTTATTTTAGAAAAATACGAAAACAGCGATTTGGGCCGCGCTTTCCTAGGTTGATGAGTGGTGGTGGCAGGCTACCTGTGACGACTATCAAAGATGTATAATTGATAACCGGGACCAACGGCCTAACGTGCTGGACGAGACACGGAGAAATCTCGATATGAAATAACATTGTGCGTATGCCAAAGTCTACGGCATACATCCAATTGGACGAGGCAAAAACCGGATCCCCCTAAGAAGCGGGGTCTACATGAAGAAGAAGAAGAATAACATATCGAGTTTGCTGTAGTGTGTGGCCCAAAAGTCTTACCAGCAGCAGTCTTACCAAGGGGTATCGTATTACCCAGTAATAACCGAGTTGTGTCGGTCAAAAAGACAGTCGCTCCATGTACAATACTGGTATTATGCTGCATCAGGGAAGAATGGAAGCCGAACCTAACATAGTTAGCAAAGGCTAGGCAGATGATAATGCTCAGGGTAATTTAATTATTTTGTTGCCGACGTCTTTGGTGACGTAGTAGCAAGCACCACTTTTGAACATAAGGACTTAGGACACTAGGTCTCCTACGCTCTCCTGAACTCTAATACAGGTTTTGATGAATGGAAGGTGGATACTGTTAGAATTTTTGAATTTCTTAGAGAAGAACGAATGACTGAATTTAAGAGATTATCCCCCGAATACTGAAACGTCACTCAAAATTTAAGTCCCACCTAAATTTAACAGAGACTCAGAAGTGACGTTTGACCATACAAAATCTAAAGTTTGAGAGCTGCTCAACTGTTAAGCAGCCCTCACATTTTGAGTGACGTTTCAGTATTCGGGGGTAAATTTGTTTAAATAGTGTAATTGGCCTCGGCCCAGGGCCTGTGTTCTATTCTCAGGGAGGGCAAATATGGTCATTGCCTTTATCAATTAGTCCTTTGGTTGAAGGCAATAGGTTGCATTTGGCATGGAGCTTAATTTGGAAAATAAGGGTGTACTTATCCTGCCGGGTTTGCGGGTTGTTCGAAAGAGATACCGTGGCCCCGGAACATAAAGGGCAAAAGAAGGAACATGGGTGGGTTTTAGTCAGTACAAGTCTGATACTGAGCCCCGCTCCGGCCACAGTGGGGGAAGTTTAGCGTTTATTAGTTTTAAGACATTTTGCTGCGCCCTAACAGGGTCATGTACTCATTAGTTCTAAGCCTAGCGTGTAAATTGTGCATTAAATGAATAAATTAGTTATTTGGAGATTTCTCGTATACAAAAAAGGGTGTTCTTATGGGTACCTCCCTCTGACTAGCCTTTCGGGAATGCAACCGGGATGCTTTGCTAATAATGACGTTGCAATCTTTCAAAATGCACCCGATACGATTGATAAAACATAACATGAACAACACATTAAAATTTTTGAATGTACAAGTACCTACATCTATTTATTGGTGCGATTTCATCAATGTATTATTTTATAAACATGTGCAATATGAATTTCACTGCTCAACAGATGTAATTACTATTGAAAAGGAAACTTTTACACCGACCAACAGATAAAACATAATATTGACTAAACAATTCCTATAATTTCTGTAATGTTGAAAAAAGTAAAAAAAATAAAAATACATTAATTAAATTAAAATTATTTATACGCTAGGTTTTGTAAACAAAGACTCGCACTACGGTCAGAAATTGATCGACACTAGTCACATTGTTGAAACTTGGGGATATCTGTTTGAAACCAAGATTTGAATTCCATTCTCTGTAAAGAATTCTGTACAACATTTTGAACTCCTATAGAATTTCCATCGTGTAGTTTCTGCTATAGTAACTAAATTATCATCATCCTGCTCTTCTATCAATCAATTTGGGGTCAGCGCAGCATCGCTAGTATAAGAGTACCATAACGGCACTAAATTGTATAAAAGTTCGACGGTGGAAATTAAACTGACGAAAAGTAAAGGAGGCATGCTATTGAATTTGCAACGTTTGACACAACGCCGAAAGTCGAAAATCCAACAACACTAAATATCCTTTACGTCTTTTCAAATTTATATCGAGTGCATGAGTCAATGTTTGCAAAAACTTCCGCCTTTGACACATTTATAAGGTTATCAATCAGTCAATCCATGACTTAATAATATAATATTCTATACATGACATAGATATTTTAAAGTGAGGCCAGTAATGGCACAAACAGGTCACTATAAAACAATATTTGATTCATATTTATATTTAAAATCTACAAATTGAAAATCTATAGAAACGAGATCCTATGATGAACACATTCAAAAGTGATTTCCGTACATGCCTGGCATAGGCATGTTCAATGGTCCCATCGGGTATGGCATGTTGGGGGCTCCTTGTGGGGGCCCGTAGCTAGGGTACGGTAAGTACGGCTTAGCATATCCGTTACCGAAAGAGCTCTGACTTCCGGATCTGAGTAGTTCAGCCATCTTCTCGGCTTTGAACTTCCGTAAATGCATGTTCTTGCGGGTGGGCTCGAAGTCTTCCAGAAACTTCTCCACCGGGATCTTACCAGAGAGGAAGTCTTGCGCTAGAGTCTCTGATTGTTCCTCAGATTCTGCTGCAGCTGTTTGTAATAGAGCTTGCGTTGTGTCCGGCGATATGCCCGCTGATTTTGTTTCTGATGGACGAAGAAAGGTATATTAAAATTAACTCGCTTAGTACAAAAGAGTGACGGCTTTCATTCGGGTGAATCCGATTACGTGTAAGCTCCAAATCGATTGTGGTGACACTGCCGACCCGAACTAGCCACATGTCCCACAGAAAAACATATTGTATAATATACAAAGTTCCGCAGGATCTAGGGGTGTAAACGGGACCTACAAATACTTTGTACGTTTAATAAATAGTCGATAGCTACACGCTTCATCGTCGGCGGTGGATCAGGTGACTAAGCCGACAGAGCAGAAGAGCACAAGCGTTAATGACCACTGTCGTCAAAGACAGGTTGGCGATTTAATGACTTGTCCAGGTTTCACCACGATGATTATCGTTCCCTGATCCTGAGTACCCAGTTAGTCTCGTGGTCGAAAGCACGACTGTTGAGCACGAAATCTTTCTTTCGATTCCCCGGTCAGCAAGAATTATTATAATTTCCCTCAGGAATTTCGCAGTAGTAGACATGGCGGCGTCTGGATATTTCTGGTGCCTGGTTGATGGCTACAGGCGCGCCTTCAATACACGGGACTTAAAACATAACTGGTGAAACGTGTATGTACCATTAGGTACGCCACTGATTAACCCTTCGTGAATAACACGGCATGCTGTCATTTCCTACTATATAATAATACTAGATTCAGCCCGCGACTTCTTTTGGCTAACGCTTATTTTAACCCGCGTGATGATCGAAAAAAAATTGTTTTCTCCTTTCTTCCTTCTTTCTCCCCCTTTTCTCACTTTTTTTTAGCCTATGTCCATCTCCAAGATCCCAACTATCTCTATACCAAAATTCATCAAATCGGTTTGGCCATTTAGGCGTGAAGACGTAACAAACAAACTCACTTTCGTTTTTATAATATTACTAAGGATTATAAATGCGAATGTTTGTGAGGATGGATGGATGTATAGATATTTGTTACTCTTTCTTGTCAAAACGGCTGAACTGATCTTAAAGTTTGGCACAGCGTTAGATTATAGTCTGGAATAACATGTAGGATACTTTTTAACGATCATCACTCGAGTTTAGCCGCGGGCGCCAGCTAGCTAGCTATCTATACTTTCCATCAAACGGTGACATGTAAGATAAACTTTGAAAGTACTTAAGAATTGAACAAATCACATTGGTACTTGCCCTTGCATGTGCAGGACTAGGATTAAGCCTCTGGGCCATCGCAACAATTGCCTAAGCTATTAAAAAAAAAATGTGTGGTTAGACTCACTATATTCTTCCAGCAGCTCTTGGATGCGTGTGCACAGCTGCTCACCCATCTCGGATCTCTCCTGCACTTGCTGCTTAACCTCTTCCAGTTCAGGCTCCTTGCCGAGGTTAAACTCTGCTAGAGACCTGTTACTGGCTATTGTCATCTCTCGTTCTGTCTCCCAATCTTTTACCTGGTTAAAAAAATATATAGGTTTTAGGGGATCAAAAGTACCGGAAATCACCATCTTCTGGCTGGCCGAGGCACGCGCAACTTGTGCAGCTGTTATTATTTAGCCACAACTCTTCAAGTATGGTAAGTTCTAAACCAGGTCAATTTATTTTATTTGAATACTTACGACGCCGCGACGACGCGGTAGGCCCAGAAGGAGATGGCGAGACGAGCTAGACTTTCACAAAAAGGACTGGGACAGCAAAAGATAGAAAAAAATGGGAGAAAGAGAAAGGGAGGCCTTTGCCCTGCAGTGGGACACAATTGACTAATGATAATAAAAAATACTTTTTAAACCCTCTTCCTATGGAGTTAGGCAGAAACTACAGAATTTTGCGACTCCTGCTACAATACATTCCCTAATTTAAATCTTTTAGTAAACTTTTTCCTTGTTCTGTTCAACAATCACACATGGTTTAACTTCCTTAATAACCTAAAAATTTAATCTAAATCCTTCTGAGATGAGCTCCATGATTACTTACAAATGCAATGCACCAACTGGTTTGGTCTACTCAAATATATGTGACATAACAGTAATCTTCTACACAGTATCTGAACTTTGAAACAAACTAGCACTTCTTGATCTTGTTTCTCTAAATTATTCTTAGAGTAATCAAATAAGAAGTAGTAATTTCATCACATGGTATGAGTTTTTTGATATGCTGTAAATGTTGCCTTTTTATTCAATAATATCAATAGTTTTCTAATATGTTTGTCTTGTAACATGTGCCTTAATTAGCATTATTAGAATGTACCATTGTATGGTATATTATTGCGGATGTCCACAACTCTATGTCCAAGGAGCTTATTGTACCTTTCCTACAGGTAGACACAATGTTCCATCTTTAGAAAAAACTACATAGTTTGAACAAAAACAACAGACAATTTAAACGAATTACAATTGGGTAAGATTAATTTTATTTAAATTATATTTTTCCAGTAACTGTGTTCTGGTAGACAGATATGCATAATACTGGTTTTCAGTGGTAGAAAATTAAACTTAAGGCAAGGCACGCATTATCACATTATATATATATATATATATATAACAATACATGAGGCACTTGAGATTGCATGTTTATTTCAATTAAAACAATGACTCATCCCCTAAACAATTTTATCAGTGATTGCTGTACAAAACTTTACTTAAGGACGAAAGATAAGTAAACCCTCCATAAAGCTAGTGAATGATCAATGTTATACGAATTGATCACTATTAGGAAAGAATCTCTTTGTTGTTACCTGTTTTACATCTTTTAGTACAGTATCGAATTTGGTGTCATCATTTAACATTTCCTTTAGCTCGTCAGAGTTTAAATGGGACAGTAAGCCCAAGGCTGATGGGTAGTCAGGCTGTATCATCTTGAATAGCCCACAGGATATCACAAATTAACAGTCTCAAAATAATATCTCGTAAATATTTTTTACGAAAGACGTCAAAATTTTTATTAAACCAACAACTTTGACAAATCCACTACAAATCTGACAACTTGACAAGTGATGTCTGTCATACAAATGCAAAAGATTCGTTCAACAATAAAAGTCAGTCTATGGTCAGTAGAACTTGACTGGCGTCGGGATTTACGTTACGAAACCACTCTCAACTGCAAGTGTGCAAGGTACTCAAGCTACCAGAGTGAGAGGTTGGCAACACGGTATTATAAACGTCATAATGACGGTATCAGAAAGTACAATTTAGATTTTCAAAATTCTTATTATAATTAGGAATAAATGCTAACAACTAGTTATAATACATGACAAACTACTTTATTTATTGTGTCGACCAGTAGTTCCCTTAGTTCTAGTCAGAAATGTTACTTAATGAGTCGCCATATGATATAGAATTCTTCTACAATTTTTACGTGAAGTTCCTTGCGGAACTGTTGTTGTATTTTAGGAATTTCGCTCTATATATAAGCTTATGGCTGTTTGGGTACTTCTTGGTGTGTTGTGTGGTGTACCGACGGTACGCACGGCGGCTTCCGACGCGGACACGCGGTGCCTTGGGCGCCAAACGGGTGTTGGTAGTCATAGCACACCCGGATGATGAATGCATGTTTTTCGGGCCCACGATCTTCAGATTGTGCGAACAGGGTGCTGATGTACATGTACTATGCTTATCTAATGGTATGTGATATAATTTAATCTTTGAACTTTATTAATCCATTCATGTTTATATATGTAATAAAGGTCAAAATGTTAATTGGGTGGTTGTAGATTACATTCCTTCGACTTAATTGCAAATTTCTAATAAAATTCCATAGAAACCATTTCACATCATACCTTAAACTAATTAGTTTTACATTTTTAGGTAACTATGAAGGAAAAGGTCGAATAAGAAGGAAAGAATTATGGGATGCATGTTTAGAGCTTGGTGTACCAAACCAGAACGTTTGTATAATAATGGACGACCGGCTGAAAGATGACCCGAAGGTTCAATGGCCTGTACCTGTGTTAGCTAAATTAATAAACCATCACTTGGAAGCCATAGATATTGATACACTTGTAACATTTGATCGGGGAGGCGTGTCCGCTCATGCTAACCACTCAGCCGTGTTCTATGCGGTTGCTTATATGTTTGTTGAGAAATTAATGCCTGAAAGTAAGTATAATAGATATTATTGAAAATTAAGAAAAGAATTCAAATTGTTAATCATAATAATTGTTTTTTATGAAGGATCATGTCTACCTATAAGTAGTATATAATTATATAGTCCATGGATTTTCTTGCCCATTCTTCTCCATAGAGATCAACACTTTGGAATGGGCAACCACAGTGACTTGTGAAAGTTCACAAGTTATTATAGGTTGGGACTGGACTAGCTTTATTATAGTACAGACGCCTGCACATCAAGCTACTACAATCTGTCAGATTTCTTTGATAGATTTTCGACTTTATTTCTAAAGTATTAGGTTCAAGGTTCATTGGGGAAAATTGACAGTTTGGGGTAGCTTGACCTGCAGGTGTCTGTACTTTCACAAGTTATTATGCCTTGTGACTGGATCAGTTTCATTCTTTTGTTTCATAACATTCAAAAGTCCCTGAAATGGTCTAGTTGTAATAAATGCTTTGAGTTTGGTAAGATACTTCTGCTCTGTATTATAAATTATTTAGTGAGTGACCAAAACTGACTTTGACCAATTTCGGTGGTGGAAGGAGAAGGTATTAACTGTTTTTTTTTTTCACAGCAACCTGTAAGGTCACTGTTTTCAATTGTCAACAAGAAAAAAATAGGTAATCAAGCTGCTAAAATTATTAAACAGTTGAATGGTCTATTTTCAGGATGTGCAGTATACACATTAGATTCTGTCAATTTATTTAGAAAGTACATTGGATTCTTGGATTTGCCACTAAGCTTTCTACTGTCTTCTAAAAGGTGAGTTGAATATTTATTCTATTTATGGATTTTGTTGAGTGCACATCTATACAAAAAGGAAAAATTAAACTACCTATATTTTTGTATGGTTTATGTTTAACTTACCACCAGATATAGTAACAAATAGCAGACAAAAACAGTAAATGATCACCAAAATGAAACCCGCATTTTAATGTAAAATTTTAACCAAAGTTTTAACACTTTGCTATCCTATTTAAGCAAAATGACTCCAAATAAATTGTGGTTAACCCAAAAATAGTAAATGATTACCAAAATTAAACCAGCATTTTAAAGTAAAATTATAACCAAAGTTTTTATTTCTGGGTGGTTTAAATAAAATCCACGAAGGCTATCCGAGTCTGGGATATTGTGGTTATAATTCGATTAGATTTGGTGATCATTTACTACATTTGGTGGTCGAATACAATTTAAAGTGCAGTCGTGACTAAAATAGCTGGTACTATTGTAATTTTAGACATTATTTTTCTGGTGTTAAGTAGATTTTTTGGTTACATAACTAAGGTTATCAAAGCATTTTATGGTGGTCATTATATTTAACCCCTTTTGGAATCCCTCCCCCCCCCCCCCTCCCCGACCTGTTCGAGTCAGTTCCAGTTTGTGATGCTGAGTCAATAAATCTTAATCATCCTCCAAACAATGGAACTCAGATCCAGCCTGTCCTCCCTCAACGACACCATAAGCCGAGGCTCGTACCCTGGGATACCCTTAGCAAGCAGTTGTTCAATATTATAAGTTCTTACCCAAGGCTGAATGCCTTAATCTCAAGGCACCCACCCACATGATAGTCGGTTGAGCAACTAACAACCTCAAGCACCCAAACAACAGCTTTTTATTGAATGCATGTATCATTGTAAATCTATATGCATTCAATGAATGATGATGTTCAAACATTATCATGTTTAGATATGGCGGCCTATTAAACTAGGGGTTTTCATCGGTTACACAAAAATATACTTTTTTTGGCCGCTCCAGATACTTCCTCCGTTGGACCGAAAGCCGTCGCGTAGTCCGCGCGATGAAACGCCATCGCTCCCAAATGGTGTGGTTCAGACACCTCTATGTCCTGTTCTCAAGATACATGGTCATCAACACTTTGAGGAGAATCAGCTTGGCAGACATCGAACTTGAGCTGGAGGTAGATGATTGAGTACAAACACTTGGGAACATTTTAGAAAAAGGATAATTATATGTAAAGTTATGTTGTAGATAAAAATGAGACTATAGATTTAAATCATAGATGTTCTCACTATACTTAAGTCGTCCGAAAATTGTTCACACTGAGAAGTTAAGTGCGTTTACAATAAGAAAGTTACTGATCTCGCGCCATGTTGATGACGTCATAGCTGTTACATCAAAGTAGTTGGTTGTTTGACATTTAAACCATTGCTAAAAAAAACATAAAAAGGATTTAGTTGGGCCTCAAGACGCAGACAAAGACTGGACACAAATATATATCAAGAATTGGCCAGTGTTCCAGTGACAGTTAACAGATAAAGTGTCACTGTCAGCCACTTTCTTATTGTAATCGCATTGTTTACCGTATGAAACGGTAAATATGATGTGCAGTATATGTGAGTGAGACAATACTATTCAAATCTCAATGTCAACGAAATGAAAACATGTCCGTTGTCAGCGCAGTATGGCAAATCTATAACGAGACACTTGTAGAAAAGCTAGATTTAACAACATTTTGATGTTTAAACAAAGTTTAGACTTTGTAAGTGTCAAATGTTGTCTGGATTATTATATGTTTGTAGATAGGTAATGCTATTTCTACTCTCGTGGCCACGAAACACACGCGCCTTGCGTCACATCATCATCAACAAATCGCACACCTATTGCTACAGTGACACAACTTAAAAAAGAAAAATTTTCGTCTCCAAGGCTTACTTAAATTCACGATTTTTGAGTTGTCTCAATTTAAAACTGGGTGTGCAAAATAAAAGGCATTGTTTGTCTAGGCATCACCGCGGCGCGACACTTATATTACGGCTAAACAAGCAAATTGCATCATCCGAGGCTGTAAGCGAGTCCTAATATCTTATATTGCTGTTGATATACATAGGGTACTGTTGCTTAAGTACAAATCAAATCCGGATTTTATTTTAAACAAAGAAAATAAATATTTGTTAGAATAATAAATGTGGTTGTAACTAATGTAAATAATTATAAAGAAGACCTACCCTCTATCGAGATCTCTCTCTTACACTCAAAGGTTGGCTGAGAGGAGACTCAACTATGGAATTAAACTCGCCCCGGTATAGTCGACTTTGTAAGTTAGTACCTCATTTCAAACTCAAAGCAGTTATTACATTATTAGACTGTAGCTTCATGTCCAAAAAACATGAAGCTACAGTCCCAGTGTCCCAGCATAATAACTTGTGAAAGTACCGTAATTGCCCTTTACAAAGTGTAGAATTCTATGGAGAAAAATGGGCAAGAAACTCCATGGATACTCTTTTTAAACATGATATTTTTACAAGATCATGGTCTAGAATTACTGAATTGGATGTACAAGCATGCACGGTTTATGGTTACATGAAGGGTCATCTTTTAGCTGCCACAGTTAATTTTAAATTTATTAGATTATTAAATTAAATTTTGCTGTTACTCTGGACGCTCCTACAGTGTACGTCTTTCTACATCGTTCTCACATACTTGTATAATCTCAACAAGAATGATGTAAATACGATCATTCTTCTTCATAAAGATCAATGCTTTGGAATAGGCAACTACAGTACTTTCACAAGTTATTATGTCTTGTGACCGGGACTGTAGCTTCAACATTTTGTTTCTTGACATTCAAAAGTGCCTGTAATCTAAGTATAATTGAAATACTTTTGAGTTTGTTATTGTACACTCTGTATGTCAGAACTATGTAGACCTTCCAGAGTGAAAGAAGAAATTAGGTAATCCATTAAATAAATAAGTGTCATAGATGGCGCTGCAGTACTTTGTGTATGCAGTCACCTACCTTAGAATTGTAACTACATTACACGGTCGACTATACATGGACGACTATATATCACTGTAATATATAATTATTATGTAAGTAATAAAGACTATAGTGAGCTTGTGGATTCACTCTTAACCTAGTGGAATTAGAGTATGCTTTTGCATGCACTTTTAACCAATACCATTCCTTTTGTAAATAAAGTTTAGGTTCATTTCGAACTAGAGAAGAAATAGTTAAGAAAATATTTGGCAATTTTATATTGTGAAAAGCGGTTTTGTAAATTCCTGAAATTTTAGGATAGCTATTTCTCGATAGTTATTGTCTTTTTTTTAATTTGCTCTTAACGGCATTGCGCACTGGGGACTACGCGACAAAGATTTATCTCAAGACAGATTCACACGTAGCTAGTGGTAACAAGATATAGATTCCAATGATTGGATATCTTTCCCACGGCATCCTTGCGGCAGAGGGGTCTGCCTGGGCCACCCTTCGTTATTCGAAAGACATACCACGACACGGAACATAAAAGGCAAAAGAAAGAACATGGGTCGGTTTTAGTCAAAAAAGTCTGACACTCCATCCCGCTCCGCCCAGTGCAGGGGAAGTTATTTGATGATTTCTCATTCGCAATATAAAAAAGTCATCCCTTTGCGGCATTGAGAAACGAGTGTGTATTCACTTCACCCAATATCGCGCTATTGCAGAAACGCGACAACTGACGTTATTGTATTGCACGTGAGTATCGTGTGCAAAGATTATTTAAGCTTTGAATAGAACAATTGCCGTGTGCCATATAATGCGTTTTTCTCTCCGCTGGCGACTTTCTACCCACGACGAGAAAATAAGAATTATAAAAAATCACGTACGAATACGCGAATTTGCAGTCAATTGATAGATCTTAGACAAAATCTTTGATTGAGTTGTAATGATTTTTAATGATACAACTGTGGCTTAGAGGTTTATTATCGGACGTAACCTAGGGTTGTCCTTCAGAGGTTAGACGTCTTATAGAAATCTGGCCGCCTGGGTGCAAACGAATGTGTACATTAATCAGTCGCGGCTGTCAGCCGGGGCTTACAAACACATCCGATAGTTTGTTACCGCTTTTTAAAAACTTCTTCCAATTTTATACAAGCAAGAATGTATGCAAATATGTTTCTTTGTAATATAAAATACGAAATGTGATCTGTAGACGCCATTGTTTGTGTAAAATGTAGTAAATTATGTGTAACTTTAATGGGCATAACCAAGGTATCAATGACTTCTTTAAGTAGTTTTTCTTTTTTGAGTTATGAGATCCTTTTTGCAAGTTAGCGTTATGTGACATTATTATTATGTCACATTCATCATCATCATCATCACCAACCAGCCCTGGCTCCGGCCAGTGGAAACACTCATAGGGAAGTCTTTTAAATGCCTTGGTTAGGTTTCTCAAGAGCGTCTGACATGAATGTGTATAAATTGTTCCTTAGTCTGTTATTACCCGACTGCGGTGAAGCCCAAAAGGAGGGCTACGTGTTTTTAGTGTAGGATTTTATAAAATAAGACGAAAAATTGCACTTTATGCTTTTATTTGAAATTTATAATTAAAATAATGAAGTTATTCTGGTGTTACTTTGTTTGGAGAACGAAGGGTAAGTTCTCGTGAAATCGAAAATTTATTTTTTCTTTTTTCACATATCTGCTGCTAGCTCAGTAGTTGCTAGCGTGAAGATGTCTGTCATTAGTATTGTCTACCCTGTGATATTCATTTTTTTTTTCGGTTGAAATTAATATATTTATTTTGAAATTGTGTTACATTGATACAGTTTTTTTTTGGTTTCTAATAAACGATCAAAATGATCATAATATTTATAGTTTTATTTATGACAAAATAATGTAAGTACTCTCTTTATGAAGTATACCACACAGATACACTACCACATCGGTAGCAAGACTCAACCAAGCAAGGACCTAAAATTGACCCTTGAGGAACCCCACACCAGTCTATTACACACCTACAAAATCCTTTTATAGTAGGACGCTTAGATATTGTATCACTGCAGAGGCCTGTATGATGAACAAGCTTGCAGCTCGTACTCTAGGGCAGAGAGCTAAAGGCGTTGATGACAGCCAAACTAATCGCCGAGACTGCCGCACCTTGAGTAATTAGATTTGGAAGCGGGAAAGCCATCGCACGAGGCAGCAATGATGCAAACAGCAGTACGCTGTTTCTTGCTCTAACAAAGGACTGCTCTGAGGGACAGAAAAGGAGAGGAGTATTGAAAAGTGATGCGACGTTGTGCTGCCTGATGAGGTTCAGCCTTACCTTTTCTGTAGCGAACATAAGCGTGGTATAGATGGACCCTGTATCTATAGTCAATGCAAAGTAAGTACTTATGCAATAGACACAAATTTAGACGAAGTAAATACAGCCAAACGTATCAATTTTTTATAATATTTAAAGGTTATATTATAACTTCGAACAATTACTAAACTACAGTTTGTAAGACGTGTCTTGAAAAAAACTGTTTACTCAAGTCATCAGTTTGACTTGTTTATAGATACGGATACCACTTTGACTTGTTCATGGCGTAGTGGTAGTCTGTGAAGACGTCAAACACTTCAAATACCTACCCGACGAATCTGCTACTTTTTTTTGGGTAAATACTCATAGATGTCCTCCGCATCGGTCGGGTAGAAAGTCAAGACTGACAAAAACCACACTGTTGCTCCCCGTTAGTTTTGAGATACAGGGACGTTTAGCTATCTCCATAATGACGCCAGCTGCATCGGTTTTCTAACGGCACCGTTTAAGGGTCAAATCATATACAACTGGCTGCAGTGCTGCTACGCCATAAATCGGCTTCGATATTTACAATTGATCACCTACTTGTAAGTAATCCTTATAAATAAGGCGCGAGGATTTTTCCGTTCTATCTAAACTGGGCGTAAGGTAAGAAGAGACAGTTGTTTTTCGCCCTAACAATCTTAAGGCCCGATTGAATGGTTACAGTCAGAGAGTAGAACTCCGATGTGGCTATATTCTATGAACTGCACTGCTCGTCAAGAAAGCATTTGTTTATAGGGCTTTTAAGCCGATAAACGCGACATTGCGGCTAGCGAACTTCGGCATACAATGTGATAGTCATCTGTAAAATTAGTCCGCTCGGTTTAGCCAAGCCATTCAGACGGTTAGCGGTTTAGTGTCTAACAAGTAAGCGACAGAGACACCATTTTGAGGTCTGGTTACTTTGTTCCCTACAGAAATTTACAAAATCTTCGTATGGAATAAGTTGCCAAAGATTGAAGAAACTGTTTTGCAATGGATTGCATGTTTATACAACGCCAGGTTTTACATGTTGCAGCGTTGCAGGCAAACCTAGATCGTCAGAAAGAGTAGAATGCTTCTCCCAGTTGAGTTCTCACTTTGGATCATAGACTAATATATAATAATATGAGATGCTTTGGATTAACTCATCTCATCCCATAGACATACAAAAATACTTTTATTTTATCTCATTGTATTCCCTAATAGTCCAATTCCAATTTTTATAGTAATGGCTCCATCGTTTTATCGATGATTCTGCCAATGTCAAGGTTCCCTAATAGTCTATCCTTCCTTATCTGCCGAAGTGTCACATAAGTCACTGTCAAATTCGGTACGTTTTATAGGGATGATGGAAGCGCTTTATAGTGTCGATATTATTCATCATCGAATTTTCAAATACGTTTTTAAATAGTGTTCAGCTGTATGGAAGGCGAAATGGATATAAACGAGTATCCGGGAAACGAGTGTCCGGATATGTAAGATATGGGGAGACCTTTTCCAACAGTGAGCCATTAATTACTCACATTAGTTAAATAATAAAATAAAATAAATAAATAAATATCTTGGGACAACTCACACACGGCTATCAACTGATATACATACTTATATAATTTATAAATACATACATATTATAGATAAATCACACCTAGACATAGAACAAACAATCATGCTCATCACACAAAGTTTGTCCTGGGTGCGAATCGAATCCACGACCTCCGGCTCAGCAGTCAGGGCCACTAACTACTAGACCAACAGGCCCGTCAAATGAAACATTTAATTAAGTTTTACACAATTTAATGAGACGTCATTTTGTATATCGCTATCTGTTAAACTGGCATTTATAGGTTCCCTCCAAAATATATTGAAGATATATGTTTTTCAAATAGTACTTAGCACCATGGAAGGCATCAAAATATTCCGAGCCTTTTAAGGTACTACGTACCATTTGAAAAACATATATTTTTAAACTCTGTAGGCGCAAAGAACGGTAAGCAAAAAAAAACTTATGCAATCAAATCTTTGCAAAATGCTACTTTGATTTCCGTGCCAATAGTATGAGTTTGTGCAACACAGTGACGTATCATACTAAAATTTATCCATTTCATCTGATATATTTTCCAATCTAAATATTTAATATCAATTTATTAGACTGATGATGTTCACCAATTAAAATTTTTTTATCGATATTTCAGAATGTTGTTTTGTCGCATTTCATTTCTGAAAAACGTTCGGATACACCGCAGGGCACGAATTTTATTTTCTTTACTCACGCCTCAAATAGCGGATTCCTTCATTTTATTCTTTATTAAGTCATGATAATGTTTTATTAGTACTCCTTATATATGTGATGCATAAATTAAAAATATTTTATAAAGTCATTTATTTTTGAATCGTCATCGTGTTGTAAATTTCTTAGATGTATCCGAAACAAACTTTTCTTTTCTCTCTGCTTTTTTTAATATGGCGGAAGCACTGACCGCCGTTCGGACGTCTGCGTTTTTTATTATCATGAAATAAGAAGTGTCTCGCTAATATTTCATAAGTGAGTGAAACAGAAGTGTTATAGTAAAACTGTGAATCAGATAAATTAAAAACAGTATTATTGTAGTGCTTCGAATCGTCACATTCTTCTAAAAAAATGGTAATGATAGTTTTTTGTTTTGATACTTTTTTACAAACTTTACTTCGCTGAAAAATGTGTTTTCATTATTTTTCTTAATAATTGCAATGATTATCACCTGGAATATCTTATGAATAGGTTACAAATGGAAACGAAGGTCATAAAAACAGGATTTTTTCGTTTTTTTTCTTTGTTTTCAATTTTTCTAACCAAAAAAAACTGTCAAAGGTGATGTCGATCTCACATGTGATATTATTTCAATGTTTCTTTGTTATATTACTGATTTGTTCATGTTCCCGGGGACTTAATTATTCAAGCTGGGTGTGGCTGTATTGATTTTCTTGGAAGGTTCTAGGTATAGCGTTAGAATACGTCTTGAAGTACTGCACTGTGCCTGTGTCTAGCACACTGCTACAATGCGGTTCTAACGCATTGAGATCGATGATATCTTCAATTTGGTCACTACAAATGGAGCTATTCTCTTATATTTACGATTTATTCCTAATATAGTTCCAATAAATATCTATTTACTAAGATTTGAAAGCAGTAACATAGATTTTTTGGAATTGCTCAATGCATGCATTTACTTATCATGGTGGAAAGTAAAATAGTAATAAAAAGAGCATTATAAAACCATGTTATCAGTTATGTAAGGTTTTTACTGTATTTTGGTGCTTTTGCCAACTATAGGTAATGTAATAATTCAGACTGTGCCAAGACTTCAGTTGTTATTCTGGTTACTCATAAAACTTGTCTATGATATTGTTTTCCTTTTTATTAAATTTGGTTGATAATTATAACCTTCATGTAATTAATTATGGATTAAATTGAAATTTAGTAATACATCATTTTAATAGCAGCATAATTGATTTGTATATCAAATAAAATTTTATTTATTTTAATGTTTTGATTATTGTTTCTTCTTTAATTGAAAATGTACGTAACTAATAATGTTTCCCAAATACTTTTACAATTGAAGCTTATAACTAATATTTGAATTTAGGTAACATTCATTGCTTTTCCTCATTCATTAAAACTGATAAATTTACATTAATAATATTAATATTTGATGACTAACAGTGTTTTATGATCAAAAAATTATTACTATGTTGCAATAAAAATCTACACTTCAAAATTTTAAAAAGTTTAAGTTTGTGAGGTTATGGGCTTAATCTTTGGATCTACCGAAATAATTTAAGAATAAAATTCTATTTCATGCAAAACTCTCTTATGAGTTGACCAGCGGTTGACACCACTGGGCACAGCTATTGTGAAATAAAAATACATATTTATTCAAATAAGAAGATATTAAGAAACTACTGAACAAAGTTAAGGTCTTTGAAAAACTATGTCATCAATAAATATTTTGTTTTTTATTTGAATAAACATTACTTAATGATTTTAATGGAAAGTATGTTGCTATCAACTTGTTAATAAAATTGTTGACTGCACATGTTTCTTAAGTTGTAATGCTTATTGTTTTTATTATTTGAAAAATACAATGTAATTCATTTATACTTCATGTACAATAGTGGTACATAGGCTGACTTATGCCCACAAGACATTCACTACCAGTTAACTTGTGGGACTGATATCCTTGCTAATATTAAAAAAGCGAAAGTGAGTTTGTTTGTTTGTTACGTCTTCACACCTAAATGATTAAACCAATTTTGGTATAGAGATAGTTGGGACCCTGGAGACAGACATAGGCAAATTATAAAAAGAAGAGTTATGAGGGAGAAAGTGGGAAGAAAAGGGAAAACTTAGCTTTGCTATTACAATCAATAAGGTGCAAGGACAAAAACTACAGGTAGCAGGTAGTTGGGTTGGTGGTACCCCGAATTTAACATGAGAGAAGCCACGGGCAAAAGCTAGTTGTAATATAAAACTAATATAATAAATAAAATAATATCGAATAAGTACATACTTGCTTTCAGTTTAACAAATTGCAGCACAATATTAGGTTTCTACTATTGTCTTTATTATCTTCTTGCCTTTGACACATGACCTTTGGGGTCACTAAAACATTGTTTCTTATTCCAATCTCAATTTTGAATTTCTTTCAATCATAATACTATCATTTACAGCCATTTTTTTTAATTTTTTTTTTTATCATTGATAGGCTCGCGTTTGACCACTATCTCACTTTCATGTCATTCCTTAGGTTCTGTAATCTATACTAATATTATAAAGCTGAAGAGTTTGTTTGTTTGTTTGTTTGAACGCGCTAATCTCAGGGACTACTGGTTGGAATTGGAAAATTCTTTTAGTGTTGGATAGTCCATTTCATGAGGAAGGCTATAGGCTATATAACATCACGCTACGACCAACAGGTGCTGAGTAGCGTGGGTGAAACCGCGTGGAACAGCTAGTAATTAATATAATAGGAAATGTAACAAAAATGAATAATGATTCAGATTTATTTATTTGTAAACAGGTCACAGATACACAGATGTGTGAGATAATATATTTTGTTAGTTCTTTATACTTTGCTTAATGGCATACAAATGTTAGTATTACTTTAAATTATTCCATTATTCATGATTAAAATTGGGTATATATGGCTATTTTATGGGAACTTGATGTTTGCATCCAATTTCCATCTAATTGTTTGATTGGATCAACTGATTTGGATAAACAAACACTAAATGTTTGATGAAAAATTATATGAAAGTGGAAATATGAAAAGGAGTATATCTTCATTTTTTTTTAAAAGCAGAGACCCTTCCTTCTGATTGAAAATGAAACATAACACTTATGTAATCTCACGCCTTTTTTTCATGGGGGTAGATAGAAATTAGAAAGTATTTAAGATACAATCTTCTTATTACTTTTTGACGTGTGCTATGACGACACGGTTGGCGCAGTGGCTCAGCGATCGACTGCTGCGCTGTGTCACTGGTTCGATTCCCGCACGGAACATATATTTGTTTGTATGGCCTACAGATAGTTGTTTAGGGTCTGGCTGGTGTATGTGATTTTAAATGTTTGTAAGCGTCACCCACGATATAGGAGAAATCTAAGTGGGGCAAAGTTTATCTTAAAAAAAAAGATTATTGGTAGAAAATGCTTATAGCATTTAGTCACCTCAGACTGCAGAGTGCTTGAACTGTTAAGTTAATAGAACAAAACATTTAATTGTACATACTAAACTGTCATTAAAAAAAGTTGACAGCAAGCATTTGTCAAAAACAATCAAAATGACCTATTATTTTGTAGAAAAATATTGTACACACAGATTAGTACAAAAATACAAGTCATGCTATGAATAATAATCCTTACTAATCCTTACTAATCCTTACTAATATTATAAAAGCGAAAGTGAGTTTGTTTGTTTGTTTGTTTATTTGTTTGTTTGTTTGTTTGCTACCTCTTCACGCTTTAATGGCTAAACCGATTTCGATGAATTTTGGTACAGAGATAGTTGGGAACCAGGAGACGGACATAGGCTAATATTTTTTTTTAAAAAGTGGGATGTGAGGGAGAAAGAGGGAAGAAAAGGTAAAACTTAGCGTTGCTATTACAAATCAATAAGGCGCAAGAGGAACTGTGTTACCCCAAATTTAACGCGGGCGAAGCCGCGGGCGAAAGCTAGTAGTAAATAAACCAAACTCACTGAATATGCCGGGAAGAAATGACCTTGGGGCTATTTCTAGCTAGAAAGAAACCAAGGGCAGTACTAGAATCCTAGCACTTGAATTCTTTGATTGGTCAAGGTTATCCAAATGATACTGTGATATTAGATAACGTATTTTATCAAATCATATGTACTTTCTAATGTTTATCTTGGACCATTGACTTTATTGAAATGAAACTGAGTGAGGAAATCTGGGTTTGAAAAATGTAAACCTGGATGTAATTTCTCAATAAATAATATGCTAAAAGTACATTGTTTACAAGGACAGATCTTATATTCTAAAATTCATTGTATTCTGCTTGCAAATTATTTGTATTTAAGTCGCTTTCTTGCAATTCAATTATTATTTTCATATACAATTTTCATATATTCAAATAATATTATCGTTTTATAAAAGAAAAAAAAAGAAAATATCGCCATTACATCCATTTCACTAATTAAATTATTAACATTTAAATCTAAATAGCATAAGTTCCTGAACACACACAACAAAAAAAAATTGTGAAAGTGGCTCCAAAAGAGCTGCTTCTGGAGGGTTAAAAATCGCCTGTGCGTATCTTTCCCACCTCAATATTCCCTCTGATTTCGCGCCGATATGTTTCGTCATTCAATATTTAAGCCATGAAGCTTGTGGATAAACAATAGCAGCCGCTCGGATCGATCTTTAGGTCAAGGCGCTTGCCTAAGCTGGTATGTGGATGGGTGACTTACATACCGAGTTTCCTCTGTGCATCGGGTAGAAAAATTAAGCTGTTGGTAGCAGCTTTCATATTTTGTAAATTTTTGAAAGCCTTTGTCCCTAAAGCCTGACAAAAGATCTTAACAAGGGCTATCGTATTATCCAGTACTAACTGGGTTGTGGAGGTCAGAT
This sequence comes from Ochropleura leucogaster, assembly GCA_958449745.1. Classification (NCBI taxonomy): domain Eukaryota; kingdom Metazoa; phylum Arthropoda; class Insecta; order Lepidoptera; family Noctuidae; genus Ochropleura; species Ochropleura leucogaster. The sequence continues at coordinate 1,509,438 of OY288220.1, read as the reverse complement.
AGGCAGTCGCTCCATGAAAAAACTGGTATTCAGCTATATCTGGTTAGACTGGAAGCCGACCTCAACATTTGGAAAAAGGCTAGGCAAATGTTGATGATGATTTTTGAATGTTTCATAAAGGAAGATAGTGTTTAGCAGGTTCCAATACGGTTACGGTTTTGATCATGAGTCACAACTAAGTGGAAGTAGTATGCTACACATGTCGGGTTTTCCCCGATATATATCAGGAAAACAAGAGTCGTCCCACGGGGTAAATCCCCGAATATATTGGACCTTTCAAAAAGTATTTATTAAAGAAGCGAATAATATTTACGTAGAATAGATAATAAAGTATTAAAATAAAAAAAATGTAATGAATGATGAGTAATATAGTAAATAAAAACTGGGCAAATCGAGGCGGACTCGCGCACGGTCCGTACAAACTTGTAGAAATACTACTCGCTATTTTTTTTTCTGAATGTTCTCTCGCAGTTCAACTTAGGAGGTTGTCGTCTGCTTAACTGGGCGATTCCTGTGGTTGCCTTAAAAATTAAGACTTCCAGCCAAACTCTACGCTCAGGAAAATAAAACCCTTTATATAGGGCTTCGTTGGTCAAATAAACATCTGTATGAGTCGATCTTTTGCTGCAGGTTAGTTGGAAAGAAAAAAAGGCGCTAGGGCAAAAACTACAGGTGACAGGTACCTGCAAGTCAGGAAAGGGGAACTGTCTCTTCCCGAAATTAACGCGGGCAAAACCGCTTTATTCTATAAAATCTTTCACTTGCTTGAAGGAAGCCGTCGGGACGAAACCGAACTCATGCTAGTTTGGTTTCCTCAAGATGTTTTCCTTCACCAAAACATAATGAGATAGCTCTCGACGGCATGTAAAGCCTAGTTAGAGGTCCATAGGCAGCATAAAAACTCTGAAACTTGGTTAGGGACCAACCAGATATTAAGAACTAGCTGTTCTCCGCGGTTTTACCCACGCTGCTCAGCACCTGTTGTGTCGTAGCGTGATGTTATATAGCCTATAGCCTTCCCCAAGAAATGGACTATCCAACACTAAAAGAATTATCCAATTCCAACCAGTAGTCCCTGAGATTAGCGCGTTCAAACAAACAAACTCTTCAGCTTTATAATATTAGTATAGATATCAAGTGACGCTACTTTCCCTCTTCCTTAATTGCCTCTGATTTTTTTTTTGTTTTGTTATTCTAGTCTAAACGATCAGCATATGATGACGAGGACAATCCACCAACCCCGTCTGACGACTCGGATTTTGATGATGACGTGGACCCCGATAATTTGGAAGTGCCAGGTTTGTTCTTTCAATTACCCCCGGTTTAACAAATATGTATAGGTGTTATGAGTTTGAAGTGTGTCTGTCTATGGCATCGTAGATCTTGAACGGGTGAACCGATTTTGATTAAGTTTTTTTATTTTACGTTTTTGTAAGTAAGTTTTTAAATAAATTTAAGATTCTGTAGATCAAGAAGCATTGTGTTATGAGTTTCGAGTGTGTACCCGTGTGTCTGTCTATCTATGTTCTATGGCATCGTAGATCTTGAACGGGTGAATCGATTTTGATTAAGATTTTTTGTTTTACCCTGTAAGTAAGTATTGAAATAAATTAAAGATTCTGTAGATCAAGAAGTAGCTTTGTTTTCTGCAAATGTTTATGCAAAATGTCTATAGTACGGCCAACGAGAAGCGATACGAATGGTCATTAACCTAAAGAACAACTGTGGCGTTGACAATCTATTATTTAGCTCTTTCCATCTTGTGCCTTTGTCGTAATGTCTCGTTCTCCCGGCAAAAACATGACAACGTTAAGATGGGTTCGCCAACATTCGGGCGGCCATTTTAGATGGGGTTTCAGCATGGGTTTTGTTTACATTTGGTATCGCATCTCGTTGGCCGTACTATAGTTGTCATTCCGTCAGGTTTGTATTCCGGATGCAGCACCGCCCTCCCGTCTAGATAAATATGATCATGCGGAAAGTCAGATAACTAGCATGTAACATGCTGTACCCTGTATCCAAGCCTAGACATTTTTGTGGAATTTTTGTTTAATCTAAATATATGTACTTTACCTAATATTTAATTTCATGGTTTTTATACTAAGTAACAAAAGCTATTTTTATTAGCCCGTCTTTAGATTACTCAAAAATAAGGGACACGTATTTTTATTTGTAAATTAGAATAAAAATAACAAAGATATAGCCCATTAAAGTTGCGTGTGACGTCACGCGTTGCTACATTTTTTCGCAACAAGTGACGTCATACGTAACTTTATTTTTCAATAATCTAAAAGACGGACTAAATAGATTGTAATTAATTTTACCTTGGATACTACCCTAATAAATATATTTTACTAGCTGTGCCCAGCGGTTTCACCCGCTGCTCACTTAGGGGTATGAAAAATAGATGTTGGCCGATTCTCAAACCTACCCGATATGTACACAAAGTTTCGTTTGAATCGGTCCAGCCGTTTCGGAGGAGTATGGGAACGAAAACTGTGACACGAGAATTTTATATATTAGATTACGCTTAGGCCTACATGAATACTCGATGTCCGGTTCGGTTTGGTCGTTTTCTATGGAGAAGAATAGGCAAAAAACTCCACGGTTACTCAAACTATAGTCACCTTTTCTGTTGTGTTTGACAAAGAAACACAGTTTTCTGTTTACATTGAACAAGATCGAGACCATCTGAGGACCGTTTTTATTAAAATAAATGTAAATAAATGAATATGTTTGAATATCATTCAAGGGTGCATTTTTATTATGTATCAAGGTGACATTGAATTTATTCATTAATGTTAAATATACTTGTTGTTGTTACTGATATTTGTTGCACCTAATGTTGCCGTAGGTCCAGATTTTTCTGGCATTTAGAAAGAAAGAAAGAAAAACTGTTAATTAGACTTGAACAGGACAATGAGACGGCACGCGCACTGGCTAAGCGATCGACTGCTGCGCTGCGTGTCGCGGGTACGATTCCCGCTCGGTAGAAATATTTGTATGACCTGCAGATAGTTGTTTCGGGTCTGGCTGTTTGAGTATGTGAGTTTAAATGTTTGTTAACGCAGCCACGATACAGGAGATACGTGATTAATATCTTTTAATTTTTATAAAAGCTTTTTGTTATTTCTAAAGTTAAAGTAAAAAAATTCTATTGTAATAAAAGGTTTATCACCCCTGTGTCACGTGTTTTTTTTTGTTTACCTTAAACTAGTAAACTTAAGTAGTGTCCTATAAAAATATGTATGTCTATTTGATCAGGTGGAGGCAAGACCCTGGCTGCGGCGGCCAGCATGGCTGCAAAGAAAGTCACGGTCACACCACAGGTCACTGTCAAGCCTACCACAAACCCACTTGCCGGTGAGTTTTGTGTTACACTTTAATTCACGACTTTAGACATTAGGTTCTACTGGACAAAGCTTAAATTCTACTGTAATAAAAAAATGTAAGAAGGAAAAAAATATTTACTCAAAAATCAACTTCTGGTTTGCTTAGAGCTTAGACAAAGCAGCAAAGCTCTTTTTTTGGTTTATTTGTATTTACGAAAACGCTGATACAACGCAATTAAAAAATGTTGTAATGAGATAATTTCCAATGTAAATTTTTGCCTTCATATTAATTCTAAATTTTTAATGATTCTCTGTGGTGTAATGCTTATACTGTGCTGTTCCTATGCTTTATACAGGGTGGCCAGTTGATAGACGTCCAAAGAAAAAAATTAGATGCCTTATGCTAAGGGGTACCCGAATTACCCCCATGTATGTTCCGCGATTATTTGTAGTTTAGGAGCTAGAATTTTTTTAAGTACTATTTTCAAAATTTTCACCTAACATTGGTTTTTATTTTTTATGTCTTTATTCCTATCATTTTTAGATATTCTTTTTTGTGGAATCTATTAGCGATAACAATAGCTACCATGCAAAAAAAATCCGTTTGCCTAGGCATTGTAGAACTTACCACAAAATTAGTCCAAAGTTCAAAATTACCATTAGAGTTCGATAATCAAAAATGTTCAGAGCTTAAAAAAAATAAGTTACGGGGTGCCAGAGGTTTCTAAATGATCTTAAAAACTTCTATGGACCTTCAACAGACAAAATCGGTAAAAAAATATAGAGGTTAATCGGGGATTATTTCCTGTAATTAGCGTTGATAGCAATAAAGGTATTTTTACAGTTATTGTTATAATTTGGGATTTCTTTATTTTTGCCACTTTTATGATAAAAAAATACGGTAGATAGTTTACAAATTTTATTAAAACACGTTACCAAAGGTTTTCAAAGTGCCGCCGTACCACAGAAATGCATAATCTACATCTACGGAGGAAATTGTCCCGATCAAGCTCTATATTTTTTTACCCATTTTGTCTCTTGAAGGTCCACAGAAGTTTTTAAGATCATTTAGAAACCTCTGGCACCCCTAACTTATTTTTTTTTAAGCTCTGAACATTTTTGATTATTGAACTCTAATGGTAATTTTGAACTTTGGACTAATTTTGTGGTAAGTTCTACAATGCCTAGGCAAACGGATTTTTTTTGCATGGTAGCTATTGTTATCGCTAATAGATTCCACAAAAAAGAATATCTAAAAATGATAGGAATAAAGACATAAAAAATAAAAACCAATGTAAGGTGAAAATTTTGAAAATAGTACTTAAAAAAATTCTAGCTCCTAAACTACAAATAATCGCGGAACATACATGGGGGTAATTCGGGTACCCCTTAGCATAAGGCATCTAATTTTTTTCTTTGGACGTCTATCAACTGGCCACCCTGTATATAAAAAAAAACTTATTTTTATTTGTATGTCTGCAGCGCCCTCTGGCCACGCATTTGGGCAGGCCACAAACGTGAAACCTATCAAGATATCAGCAAGCTCGCTCACCAAACCATTAGTCATGGGACCTTTGGCTGGACTAGGCAGAGGCAGTAAGAACTTTTATTTATTTAAACTTTAAAGAAAACGTACAGTCAGCAAAACAAATAAGCATGGTTACTTTTTTTTTTACCTGACTGAACAAAAGTGGACTTTTGGCGCTTATTTTAACGGACGCACACCGTTAGACAAAGAACCTGACGACTTATACGACGGGATAATGTTTATCCCGGTATTACATTTCCGTGGGTCAATTTTTGTCCTTCTCGCAGGCAAGCGGGGGTACACACAAAACATCATGAAGTTATAAGGGGATTATTAAAAAAAATAATTAAGCACTGTATGAATCCATTGTGTGGTGTTATCGTATTAAATTATTATGTTTTTGTAACCAATATAACGCCTAAAGTGTAATTGTTATTATTTCTTAAAACTGATATGAAGCGTTCCACCTGAGTGTACGTGCACTAGACTGACTACACTTTTATTTCATTTTATGTTTACACTCTGAGAAATTAACATGAATGTAGATGAGCTCGTGGCTAAATAATAGCAGCCGCTCCTTTAGGTTAAACCGCGCTTGCCTAGGTTGGTCTGAGGATGGGTGACCACCCGTTACATACCGAGTATGACCATCTTTTAATGTGGTCAGTTATTTTTTTGTTAGTACTGGTTTTACTAAACCATAGAGGGAAGCGCCAGGGTTACCCGTGAAATTTAAATTCTTGGACGTTTTTGGTATGTTGATTCAAATATAAAATAAAAACCGGCCAGGAGCGAATCGAGACTCGCGCACCGTACAAACTTGCGAAATAAACGGCCATATATTTTCACTACGTAGACTTAACCTCTCAAGGACCGCCATTATTTACGTCAACTATCCGTCAAGCACCGCCGGGCGGGCTCTTATCGTAAGCATAATCTGATTGACTTATCTTTACTGCAAATACAGTTTCAAATGGGTCGGAATTTGGTGGTAGAAATTTGTGTCAGCGGGGCTCAACGGTAATACTTGTTTACTGGCACGTTTTTGTGCCGCTAAGGCTCTAGAAGTTAGAGTTGATGATTCATAGCTCAAAAGTACCACAGACTTGAGTATATGGTTTAAATTTCAACTCGATACCTCCACGTGTTCTCTAGATAAAGGGTCTTGACAGACAGACGGACAACAAAGTGATCCTGATAAGACTTCCGTTTTTTTCTTTCGAGTAACTGAACTCTAAAAACGTCGTAAAAATATAATTTCGCGGTCTACCCTGGCGCTTTTTCAGTCACTAGTCATGTTAAGTTTATAAAACCGGTGATTTTGCGTAGCGCCCGCCATGGCTCCGCCGTCGCATTTCGCGGCGGGCTCGTCTGCCGCGTTCAGCGCCGCTTCCCTACTCGCTCAGAGTGAGTACGGTATAACTGCGAACATTCATTTCTTTCCAATTCATGTGATTTCTGAAAATTAAACCTAACCTGACTAAATATAGAGTTTAATTTCTCCTACAACTATCTTAGACTAAACTACATGCAAAAGTTGATTTTTCCGGCAACTTTATTTCTGCTATTTTGAATTTTCAAGTGTCATTCTAAAATAAACTTTGTTCTTAGATGGTTTAAGTGGAAATTACGTGAATTGGCAACAAGGGTTTTAATAGACTTTTTATCCGCAATGAAACGCATACAACGTGATTCTATCTATTACTGTAGAAATTGTTATACATGCTGATTTTTTATGGATTTATTTTAAGATATTTAATTTTTTCAAATGAGTTATAGTGTCAGAAGCTCTAGACATGATAAATACAAAAAAAACAACACCCCTACGTTGTCCCAAAAAGAACCATCTTTTCCTTATATTCTTAAATATTTGTCGTCAAACAAATTTATACAAAATCAGCATGTATATATTTTATGCATTTGTATTTAGAAAAAACCTTTAATTAACATTCTTAGCTTTAGTGAACTAACATTTGTAGATAGATGTGTATTTCTGTAAATAGTATGCAAGCTAACAATCGATACTGATTGGCGCCAATTCCGCTAAGTTATTCATGACGTTAGTCTGCCTGTCGCTAATAGAGCCTACGACTGTTCTGACTTTCTTCTCTAATAATTGTTTTAGATCTGACATGAATTGAATGTAATTCTACGAATTTAGCTGTTTTGTATATGTAACTGAAAAACAATTGCATGTTGAGTTGGATAAGAATGGATAAAGTAAGGAATGAGTATATTATAGGAGGAAGGTTGAAAGTTGCGCCTGTTACAGCAACATTGAAAGGGAGTCGTTTGTCTTGGTCGAAGCGCATGTGACTAAAAGAGTGATGGATCTGAATGTTGGAGAGAGAGAGGAAGGCCAAAGAAAAGATGGATGGAAGGTGTAAGGAATAATATGAAGGAAGCAAGGAGTAAATGATACCGTGACGTCTGTCAGGGGAGAAAGGAAGTAGAAAATGTGTAGCTCCAACCCCAAATGGAATGGGATAAGGGTAGGAATATGATGATGGTTTATGTAACTAAAACGTTGTACAACATAAAACAAAGTTCTATTACAAAAAAAACGTTTAAATTTGCGAGAAATAAGAACATATACTAAAAAAAAGAGGGTGAAAGATTTCACAACGAATAGAAGCTCGACAAATGCTTTCGCCCTTTAATGTTAAGTAAACTCTTCCAAAGTTATTTGAAAGAGTTTCTGAGTTATGAAATTATGTGGGGTGTGTCTCAACGTGATATTCAATACGTTCTGTTGTCCAACACTTTTCACAGCTACTTTTCCATAAGATACGTCTGAAACGGCGACATTGTGGTCTTTGTCGGTAACCATACACATACGTAAACCGAAAATATAGATATTATATATTTATTTAACTCTTCAAGCACAAAGTACAGAGGTGGATTTCATTCCATAGACATTATTGTCATTCCATGGTCATCTCTTAGCTACCACGGTTTGTTTTAATTCTTCTATTAAACTCGGGCTAATTATTGCTTTTACTCTGGAGGCTCTAAATGTGCTTGTTTTTTTACATCGTTCTCACATTATGAATAATCTCAACATGAATGATGTATCCATGATTTTGACATTATGATTTAAAATCATTATGATTTAAAAGAGTGTCCATGGAGTTTCTTGCCCATTCTTCTCCATAGAGATCTACGCTTTGGAATGGGTAACTACAGTACTTTCACAAGTTATTATGTCTTGTGACTGGGACTGTAGCAGCATCATTTTTTTGTTCTTGTTTTTATGACATTCAAAAGTGCCTGTAATGGTCTAATTGAAATAAATGATTTGAGTTTTGAATTAAGGGTATTTTTCCGCCCATATAGCTGTACTCAACAGTGATAAAATAATTACAACGGCCAGCTATCTCTTGCAAATGCATCTTACACGAAAGCGTAAAATTTACTAGATAGTACAGTAATTGTCCTGATTGAACATTCGTTGCGCTTAATATTGGTCACAGTACGATCTATTCCAACTTAACGCGTTTAGAAAGAAAGAACTCACTTTTTAAATCAATAAATTATCTACATGTCTAGATTTTGGCGAAATTTTAATGCTTCCTCATTTTATTGTGCTTCCCTGTCTCATGATCATTATAATTGGTATCTCTTTAAAAGTTCGTGTAAATCGGTTTCTTTAAGGCTGCATTATTGCTTCACATTGCGGCCAAACTCAAGCTTATAAAACATAAAACCCGGGCAAGTGCCAGTCTGAATCGCGCACCGAGGGTTTCGTACAAACTTGTGATATTTTTTAACTGTGTGAAATTAGAGGGTTGATTTTTTCACAGCACCAAGGGTTCACAGACATGAGTTTATGGTTTTAATTTCAACTCGTTACCTTCACGCGTTCCTGATATTAAAGGTCTAGCTAGACACACGGAAAGAAAGCCGAACGACAAAGTTATCCAATAAGGGTTCCGTTTTTGGAGTTTACTCCTTAAGAATCGATTTTCATATATAAGGCGCCCGGTATGAGAAAAATCCGAGGGGTAAAACCTACTAAAGTAACGAAAATGTGTCACGTTTTTGGTGCGCAACTTTCTAATTTGGCTGTGAGTGTATTAAGACGTACATATGGTATGCTGTATAGGCGACTATACCTATATACTATATGTTATTGGGCTTGTTTGTTTCTATCAGTGTCGATGTATTTATTTTTTCATTAATTTGTGAATTTACCCTTTCATATGATATTAATCTTTTTTCGGTTGAATAAACTCTTTTTGCGTATGGTTAGATACTCGTACTTAAGGAGTAAACTCCAGTCGTGCGTCGGAGCTGACACACACACACTTTTATTTTTTTCTTATGGGGTACGACAGTTCTCTAAAATATGTAAAGCTCACCACAGATACATATGATCTCGTTATAATATCGTAATCTTGAAAAGATTAGACAGAATTTGCCTGTTGCCATCAACGAAGTTCATAATAATATGCAGGCTCTGAGTCCCCTCTTACATTTTTACGATACTGAACAGCCTATTTAACTTAAAAACAATGGTTTGTCATGGATTTTTATACATATTTAGTGTAGTGGGAACTCGGAAACTATATTCTGCAATGTACTAAGATACGCAATATGGTACTACGAATTTAGCATATGTTTTTTTTTTTTTATAAGTAATTTTACACACAGTTAGAATGTATGAAATAGTATTTTTTTTTTTAAAGTAGAAGTTGAAATTGTATATAGATCCTAGGTGTTCAGAATCATGTGCATCATCCATAGTTACACCCTGCATTTTTTTACATATCTTTATAAACTCTTCTTTTAACAATTCTTTGGTCGAATTTTACCAATGAAATTGAGCGTTGAACGTGATCAGCACATTTTTAATCGTGGTCAAGAGCTGTCATTATTAAATTTGGGAATTACGACACCATCCTTATCCTTACTAATATTATAAAAGTGAAAGTGAGTTTGTTTGTTACCTCTTCACGCTTTAATGGCTGAACCGATTTTGATGAATTCTGGTACAGAGATAGTTGGGAACCAGGAGACGGACATAGGCTAATATTAAAAAAAAAGTGGGATGTGAGGGAAAAAGAGGGAAGAAAAGGGAAAACTTAGCGTTGCTATTACAAATCAATAAGGCGCAAGGGGAACTGTGTTACCCCAAATTATCGCGAGCGAAGCCGTGGGCAAAAGCTAGTTAAACGATAATTCCAGGACACAAATTGTCTAGACTTTATTTTAGGCCTGAAACCCCGACTCATTTTCAATTAATATTAAAATAAGATTTTAAGATCTCTGAAATTAGTAAATAGTTAAGAAATTGAGTTTTTAAATTAGTGACGTCACAAGCATCTATTGCAAACAATGTATGGCGGATCGGTTTTTGACAGCTCATAAAAAGTATGTCAATTGGGTAGTTGACACCATTAACCAATAATTTAAAAACACATTTTTTCTAAAAGAACACCTTATTCTAGACCTGAGAACTCCATTCATTTCAAAATAACTTTAAAATTCGATTTTAGTTGCTTTTAAATCAATAAATAGTTGCATCATTGACTTGACCACTTAGTGACGTCATCGGTTGCGAGCCTCATACAAAATCTATGGGGGAAGCGCGTTTTGACAGCTCATAATAAGTATATCAACTGATTGGTGGTGTCAACTACCCTATTGATTGGTGGAGTATTAATAATTATAATTACCTATTTTACCGTATTGATGACACTGACAGCTCTTGAACGGAGTTTAAACGTGCTATTGCGTTCAGTTTCGTTGGTGAAATTCGCATTTTGTAGTCGTTGTCAGACTTGTATAAATATTATGTAGTTTTCCTATGGGCTGCGCAAGATTTATTAGAAAGTGAATGGCATTTTATAAATTATATTATTTCCTATTATGTTTGTTTTTGTTTGTGTATAGTAATGTGTTATTAAAGTATGCGAGATTATTAATAACTGTATCTTAATAATGTAATATACTTATTTTCTATTTAATACGGTAACGTAAGTGGCTTTAACCTGATTGGTATAAATATTATTGTCCAATTTACTATTGAACACTAAGTTATATTCCAAGAATCGTACGCGAATATCGGTTACGCCCACTTGCAACGTCCGTCCTCGTAAATATAATTAGCTAGCAACGATTGATTTTACTCTCATAATCAAACTTAAAACAACGCCATCTATGTTTTTGTCACCGAAACTAATTAATTGAGAACAGCGCCATCTACTATCAACTAACTCTTTGTTCCTCAACAGTGGAGATGGTGGGCATGACAGGAATGAACTCGTACTTAATGCAGAACTTGAACCAAATCATTCAGTCGGGTATGGGAGGCCCGCTCGCTGGTATGCTGGGACAGTTTGCCCAGGTAGCGCCCATTTGGGCACAGAACAAACCGGGAAACATGTGGCAGCAGGAAAAGGTAAGGCTTCATTAAGTTAGTGGTAAAAGTTTCTAAATATTATTCCTTTGAAAAGACAAAAACATTATCAGGAATTTTAATAACAGTTAATTTCATTCAATAGCTTCTAGAACTTAGTAGAATTACAATTATGGGAGTCTTTTCAAACTCAAGACTAGTTTTGACTACTAGTTTTGGAAAATAATTTGTACGCCTTGCAAGCCAAAACACCACATACCTACTACCACTACCATATACCATAACAGGTTATTTTCCAGAGTCAAAACAATTACATTCTATAAAATAAGGGACACGTATTTTTTTATTTGTAAATTATACCAAAAATGACAAAGATATAGCCCATTAAAGTTGCGTGTGACGTCACTTGTTGCGAAAAAATGCAGCAACGCGTAACGTTACTTTTCTCTTTTCTTTTTTTTTTTAGCCTTTTTCGACCATTTTGGTGTAGGCCTCCTTTAACTTCCTCCATTCCTCTCTGTGTTGCGCCTTTCGTGTTCGTAACGTTACACGTAACTTTAATGGGCTAAATCGTTGACTATAGTTTTGAGAGATGGACTAACATTTTGTTTTTTTTTTGGAAACTACCCTATTACCTATGTATAACAAATAAATAACTTTGTCTTTAATTTGTACTAAAACGTTTCCATTCTCAATATTCATAGATGGGCGGAGACGAAGAAGAGGTAGATGATGAGGAGATGGGCGTCGCTGAAACATATGCAGATTATATGCCGCCAAAATGTAAGTCAGATGTACATTTAGCGAATATTTTATATACCTGTTGTTTATTTTACATTTTATGAGGTCGATGTTATGATGTCGTTACGGCCCAGAGCTCCTCACGTCTCATGGATGAGGTTACCGGTTCAAATGCGGGCAAGTACCAATGTGATTTTCTAATTTTATCCAAGATAAAATTAGAAAATCGGTGAAGGAAAACATTGTATGAAAATTTGGACTTATCAGTACTTACACTGTATAAAACAAAGTCGCTTCTCGTTGTCTGTCTGTTCCTATGTATGCTTAGATCTTTAAAACTACGAAATAGAATTTGTTGCGATTTAAAGAAAATATATATTTAAGAGGAGGGTTGTTTGTTACGTCTTCACGTCTAAACGGCTAAACCGATTTTGATGAATTTTGGTACATAGACAAATAAAAAAAATGTGTAATGAGGGAAAGAAGGAAGAAAAGGGAAAAATTAGCGTTGCTATTACAAATCAATAAGGCGCAAGGGGAAACTGTGTTACCCCAAATTTAACGCGGGCGAAAGCTAGTGTACTCATAGCTCTAGTAAAATAAAACTGGCTTTCCAAAGTGAAATTTGTTTTGTGTGTGTTTTTTTAAGACAGCATATTGAACCTTTTCAACAGTAAAACTAGGCCGCAAGCACCCGGACCCAGTGGTCGAGACGGCCTCCCTCTCGTCCGTGGAACCGGTAGACGTGACGTACAAAGTGAGTCTACCGGACGACACCATCCGCAACGGGCTGCTGTCGGCGCTGCAGCTGGAGGCCGTCGTGTACGCCTCGCAGGCGCACGAACATCTGCTGCCTGACAGCACACGGGCTGGATTCCTTATTGGTGAGATATTTCATGATTTTGCAGAGAAATTTTGCCAGGTCCAATGTGATTTTCACAATTCGTTTCTAGTTTCAAGGTGTATTTTTGATCTTTCTGACATCTGTGATGGAAAACATCAGGCGGTCTTCCTATGGAATGAGCTCCCTTAGAATATCAGGACGGTTACCAGTCGGTTTACTTTAGAAAAAGAAAACTTGTGACATATTTACAAGAAATTGGCAGATTCGTCTCGAAATTAAGTTGTAGTTGTTATTGCACTTTCTGTGTTTAGTCTCTACATTACCCTAAGGTAGACTGGTAGAAAATACTTAGCATTTAAGTTCGCCTGTGTACAGTTTTTATATGTGCATAAAGTTTTAATAAATAAAATAAAACCAACGAACACAATCCAGGACTTCGTCAATCTAAAATCGCCGATTCGTTTCGCCCAATCTTTGTAATTGTATTATTGCCTTCTCTATTTTAGCAGATTTTTAATATTATACGCTGGGTGCTCCAGAATAATTGACTGAATTCCATATCGCGATGTCCCTCTACACCTCCTACAGATAGTGTGTGCTCATTCCCATGATTGTGTCCCGTAGGTGACGGCGCGGGCGTGGGCAAGGGCCGCACGATCGCCGGCATCATCTTCGAGAACTACATCAAGGGCCGCAAGCGCGCCATCTGGGTGTCCGTCTCGAACGACCTCAAGTACGACGCCGAGAGGGATCTCAGGGATATCGGAGCTGGGAAGATTGATGTTCATCCGCTCAATAAGGTAACTAAAGCAAGACCTGTTAAATGACCATGAAATGCATGATGAATGAAAATAAATGAGAGGGGTCTGCCAGGGTTGCGGGTTGTTCGCAAGGAACATAGATGGGTTAAGGTCTCAGCACACATATGGGATCGGAAAGGGATCGTCACCGTATCGCCTCGAGCCGTTCAGAATGGTTTGTATTAAACTCCCTACTGCAACGCACACTAATCGGAATAATAACGTAATCGCCTCGCCTCGGAACAGGCTCCGAACTTGAATTCCCGCGCTTACGGCTCATCGTCCCCGCGCTTACGTTTCTCCGTCCCCACGCTTACGTCTCTCCGTACCCGAGCTCACATCTCTTCGTCCACCCTTTCCCCTTTCCCCTCCCGCGACTTGCCTGCTAAAGACGCCGCCATTCGCAATTCGGATTCAAACCGATCTGGTGCCAACCAACCAAGTCTGGTGACTGGGTCAGCCAGGGGGCGGCGAGGCGTAAGCGCGGTGTCGCCTAGCCGTAGCCGAGTTGACGTACAGGCGCTGCTGATACGCTTTCGTTACGTGCATACGGTAGGTTGACGCCTGGTTGACAGCGAGGCGAAAGGCGTTACGGTTACGATCCCTTTCCGATCCCATATGTGTGCTGAGACCCTTATCGTAATAATCGGGTGTCGTAATAGCATCCTTCACTCAATTGCCGCCAGGGCAGACAGCCCGCTTATATGCATTCGCTGGTCGATCGAACCAGATCGCTGTTTACTATTAAGTACTAACATAGGCTAAGAATTTTGTAACTAACACACTGGACCCCTGTTGTCTTCATAATAAATAAATATATATAGACAGTAAAAGTTTGACACTCCCCCCCTCCCCATGAATTTGATGATTTCACATTCACCAAAAAGCTCACATGGGAAATATAACCTAAGTTTATGTATGTCACCAAATGCTGAAGCGAAAGCAGTTTTTGCGTCCTTAACCGCTTGTATTACAGTTACAATTAAAAACGCATTGTGTCTCGCGTAGATCTACGTTCCGTCATACAAGGGGATATTCTTAGGAACACAATAGAAAATTTGATTTATTTTAAGCAGTCTCCATTATATAAAAAAGTAAATTTATTTCCACTAATCATCATCTAAAAAAAATTACTTTCGATCTCGAATTTAATCCGACAGAGAGGAAACTTCATTCAGGCTTGTAATGACGAGAAGAGTACTACAGAATATAAAAACTTTGCCTTCGTGGGTAGGGGAGGGGCGGCGTGTGACGACACGTTCGTGCGGATTCGGAAACACATGTCTCGCTTTAGCTTTGTAATATTTCGTCCACCAGATCTAATATCAACATATTTTTATTCACAACTACAGTACTGTCATCAATTTGTCCGTGATTTAAAAACACGCACATAATTCGTTTCACAGTTCAAATACGCGAAGATCTCGTCGGCGGTGAACGGCAACGTGAAGAAGGGCGTCATCTTCAGCACTTACTCGGCGCTGATCGGCGAGACGCAGTCCACCAGTACCAAGTACCGCACCAGACTGAAACAGCTGCTGCAGTGGTGCGGAGACGACTTCGATGGAGTTGTATCCTTTAATATAAAATTGTTAACAAGGGGGGGGGGGTAACATCATTAAAGTTATCCATCATTATCTGATTGCTGCCTCTTTCTATCGTGACGGGGTTGCGGGTTGTTCGAAAGAGATTCCGCAGCCCCTGGAAGATTAGGGGCAAAAGAAGGAACATGGTTTTAGTCAGTAAATCTTTGACACTCGCTACTCCGCCCGAAGCGGGGTAGGTTATTTGATTAAATAGTGAAAGCTTTTTTTCCATGTTGAGGTTGGCTTCTAGTCTAACCAGATGCAGCTGAATAACAATATTTTACATGGAGCGACTGTCTGACCTCCGCAATTTCCACAACCCTGTTAGTACTGGGTAATACAATACTCCTTGGTTCCTTAGCTAGTTGTCAGAATTTTGGGGCCTTATAACGACTGTCACAGATCTACAAGTGACAGCTGTCAGTGTCAGTAAATAGGGGTATTATTAGATCCCGTCATTGAAAAGATAATGTTTTTTTCTAAGTGACTTAGCTATTTCCTTGAATTGCAAGTGCTGCACATGAGATGTCGATAAACTCAATAATATTGTTTTGCGGAAATGGTCCATCTGCCCACAGAACTCTTTCTTAAGAGGTCCACTAAACTAGTTTCCACCCTACAAACATTACCCCCACATAAAATCCTCAACTCAAAACACCAGATCGTATTCGACGAGTGCCACAAAGCCAAAAACCTTTGCCCAGTCGGGTCAGGCAAAGCGACCAAGACCGGCCTCACAGCCCTGGAGCTACAGAACAAGTTGCCCAAGGCCCGCGTCGTGTACGCGTCGGCCACCGGGGCCAGTGAGCCCAGGAACATGGCGTATATGGTCAGGTTGGGCATATGGGGGGATGGGACGCCCTTCCCGACCTTCATGGATTTTATTAATGCTGTTGAAAAGAGGTGAGTGTGTCATAACTTTTTGATATTAAATATGGAAACGTTTGAAGAGAAGGAGAAAAGAGTAAATGATGCCGTCACGTCTGATCGGGGAGAATGTAAGAAGAAAACGTGATGCGCCGACCCCAAATAGAATGAAACAAGGGCAGGGAAATGCTGATAATGATATGGAAACGTTTGTGAGTATGTATATTACTCTTTCACGCAAAAAATACTGAACGGGTTTTGATGAAAGGATATTGCTCTGCGGCCATACATTGTTGGCCCTGGAGCCAAGAGCATCGGAAAATGATGTATTGTATTTTCTATCATTAGTAAACTCCTTTATGATCTTATTTTTATAGCGGACTAGCTGCAGAATAGATTTATTTATAAAAATGTACTAGATTTTGAGGTTATGTTGTCGTAGCGTGATGCTTTAACCTTTGTTACTTCTTTGGCGAAATGACAAAAAATAGTCAATATCGGTCTAGTAGTTTTGGAGCATATCTGGCACAAACAAACTCTCTAGCACGCCATTGTTTAGTCTGTTCTACTGGGTACACCTCTAGGCAGAGGTCACTCAAGATGACAGGAGGGAATGACTGCTGTAGTCCCCAGCCGTAGGATTACAGCGTCATTATTTATTTATGCACGCACAAAATACATGACAGGACATTCCATTAAGACAGAAAAGTACAAAGGTACCCCTTATTTCATTAGGAATTTCTTCCAGCATACCTGCAAGAGGAAAATTGGATGAGATGTAGACACTAGTGTGTTGAAAACATAACATGTTTATGTTTGTTCAGAGGTGTGGGCGCGATGGAGATCGTGGCAATGGACATGAAGCTACGAGGCATGTACATCGCGCGACAGCTGTCCTTCCACGGAGTGTCGTTCAAGATCGAAGAGGTGCCTCTGTCTGATGCCTTCAAGGAGACCTACGACAAGTCTGTGGCACTGGTCAGTACTTGCTCATTAGTCATTTCCTTTGTTATTGTGTTGAAATCATAGTCATTATGATAAATAAGGACTCCTGGACATTCTTTGCCGTGGCTGATTTTGAAATTTCTTAATAGAACCCAGGTCATCTACAGATTTTCATTTGGGTTCATAGAAGGATCAAATCTTAAGTGTGTATGCGGCGTCTCCACAGACAATGCCCCACAGCACTATCTTGTGCTGCATGCCCTGACAACTGCACACTTGACAATCTTATGGCTGCATTACCGAGCGGTCTTCGCATAACTGAAATTTGGCGTAAAATATTTAACACGAATTTGCCATCGACACGCTAAGATTAAACGAATGAATCTATAAAGTCAATTCATTTAGCAGACGACGGATCTGGGCGACCGAAAAGACAAAAGTAGGGAAAAATGCGAATTTGTGCTGCCAGAGGTGGCGCAACCCTTAAATTCCTTTAGGGGTTGATTTATACACTTGGATGGTATTACGAACTCAATCTCTAAACCCACCGGCAAACTGGGACACAGTTTGGTGGGTTTACAAAATATACAACATTTTTAGTCCAGAAGTATTTTTCGACACCACGGCTTAAGCTGAGCTTTCTCTATCCATCAATGTTTCAATGTTTGTGTTTTTGTTCAACAGTGGGTAGAAGCCATGCAGAGGTTTACCGAGGCTGCTGAACTCATCAATGCGGAGTCAAGAATGAAGAAAACGATGTGGGGACAGTTCTGGTCGGCGCATCAGAGGTTCTTCAAGTACCTGTGTATAGCTGCCAAGGTAAGTCTCAGTTCCACGTTTTTTATGATGATTTAGAATTGTAGATAACACTTTTACGAAATGGGTGCTGATTACAATACCCTTTGAACGCCATTGTCACATATATTATTCGACGGCACTGTTGGTACAGTGGCTGACCGATCGACTGCTGCGCTGAGTGCCACGGATTTAATCCCCGCTCGGAACAAAAATTTGTAAGCCCTACAGATAGTTGTTATGGGTCTGGCTGTTTGTGTATGTGAGTTTAAATGTTTATAAACGCACCCACTATACAGGAGAAATTCATAGTGTTTTTGGGCAATGTTTTTGTTTTATGAAAAAAAAAAACAACACAAATATTGAAGTTAAAATAAACGTTCGTTCGTTAGGTGAACCACGCCGTAGTGACAGCTCGCGAGGCAGTGAAGTGCGGCAAGTGCGTCGTCATCGGCCTGCAGAGCACCGGCGAGGCGCGCACGCTCGACCAGCTCGAGCGGGACGACGGCGAACTCTCAGACTTCGTGTCCACGGCCAAGTGAGTAGCAGCTTAGTAGCTACCATGTAAGCTGACAGACGGGACCCTGATACCAACATTTAGGGAAATAGAGTGCTGATCAGCACACACTGGTTTGATCTTAAAAAAATCGTGAGAGGTGTCAAGGGACACCCAGATGGAACGAAGTTATTTATTATGTACACAAAACCTGTATACACTCAACAAAAATAACTGTCACAACACCACACCGCTCAATGCGAAATAAAAAGACGAAACGAAAATATCTGGCTTGTTTTCTATGAGAGAGAGAGAGAGACAGACAGAGAAACATGCGCACGCCGCATGGCTCACAACTATAGCAAAAAGTGTCATTACAACTTTTGGTCTTAATTTTTTCCGTCTAGCCCCCCTTCGCAACGCGTGATAAGGAACTTTGTTTAAAAAAAAACTCATTGGACGTTACTCGAGATCAGTTCAGATGGTTTTTTTTTGGTTTTGTGGATGGGCAATTATCAAATAACTTCCTTCGCTCTGGGCGGAGCGGGCTGTTACTGACTAAAACCCACCCATGTTCCTTCTTTTGTCCTTTGTTCCGGGGCCGCGGTATCCCTTTCGAAAAACCCTGGCAGGCCTAAGACGGGTCAGATGGGGTAGCACGTTTTTCGAAAGTTCAGTCATATATATGTATAATGAATATGAAATAAATGAGTCAGTAAAATTGTGGGAAGTTGTGAAAAGTGGGGGAAGGTTGTGTGGGTTAAGTGGATGGTCAGCAAAAAAAAAGTTATATTTCATTAATTTAATGAATTTTTTTTGGATGAATCATATAATTTCATATCCCTAGTTACAGTCTATATCTCTTTCCTTTACTTACGTATGTTCCACAAACATATTCTCAAAGCTAACTTTCTCGACAGGTTTTATTTTACTTAGTTCTCTAGCTAAACGTCCCATAGTGTCCAAGTTAGATGCACTAGGGTTGTCCTTAAACATTTGGTTTAATCTCCTAAATTCATCATTTAAGGCCTTTAGTACATTTGAGTAACTTTTTTTCACATCTACAATATCATTTTGGGACGAGTCATGCTTGGCATTGTCATCATCTTCACCACTGTCACTATAGTTTAAAGGGTCACTGTGTACTTCTATTTCTTCTTTTACTATGGTAAACTCATCGTCTGTTTCTTCATTGTTTGATTCTTCTTCCATTTCATTTTCTTCTTGATTGTAATACTCAAGTTCAGGTGGCTCTTCTGGCTCAACTTTTACTTTTTGTTCACCAGCCAATGCTGTGTAAAAAGCTCTTCTCTCATCAGGAACATGCATGGTTATTGAGACAGTGTGTATCACTGCACACAAGTGTTCACACAAAGCGCCCTTCCTTCCTTCAAAACAGTCACAACACATAGTATCTGCTCTAAATGTTACTCGAGTCTTTGCTCTCAATGTATACTCCTGACCAGTCACTTCCAAACAACCTGGATTTTCCAACATCCATTTATTCCGAGGCAAAAACTTAGTATAAGTTTCTATGAGTAGTGCGCCTCTCAAATGTGCATGTAGTATTTCACACCAATGATTGTCCAAAATATTTGCTAGTACATCCATCATGATTAAACTGGAGAAAGATTTACACCTTTGTTGTAAAAATTGTTTTAACATTCTTAAAGATATGTCTATTACTTTGTTTGGTGTTATGTAATTTTCTCGTCTTGCCCATATGTCAGTGAGATATCCGTTCAGTTTTGAAGCCTTTTCCAGACTATTTATATATCTGTCAAGCTCTTTGTAAAACAATTCTGCTTCTTCTAAATTCTCTGCATACAAAAGTGAAATAAATAACTCCATAACATTATGTTGATGGGTTTTGTCTATTTTCACCTCTCCCTCACAAATCGCTTTCCATATTTCTTCGATCAAAGAAGAACGCGACACTAACAATTTCTTACCAAATATTGCATCTAAAGCATGGATTTGTTCACCTATCTGATTTGCCATAATCATGCTTGGTTCAAGACTTTTCATGATCTGATTTTCTAAAAGCAGTTTTGTAGTAAAGAATGCTCGACTGAAACTGGGTTCTGTAGCCAGTGAATGTAATGCACAGGCAATGGGCAGAGCTCCCACTGGTGTGGGAACTAAGAAAAAGGACACCACACATACTTTTATAATTGTACTATCTACTATAATGCAGTCTAGTTCATCTCCAGACAGGACGTTTTTCATAAATGGTGTGATGACGACTGTGATACTGTAATCATCTGTGTTCCTCACCACCCCACCACACTGTTCCAAAGCTTTCTCTTTCTCCCTAAAGATGTCAGCTATATTGTGAACAGGCCCCTTTTTTATTTTCTTGTTGTACATATGCATTACTTGGCGTAACGTAGGATTTATTTCGCCATTCAACAAATGTTTATTGGACCCTAATGTTGAAAGTAAGGTTAACTCATGGTAGGTTTTCGCCGTAACTGTTGTGTGTCCTTCTGAAAAATATTTGAAGAATTTCCTTTCGGTGTCGTCCGAACATTGAAGCGAATTCAAGAAGTTTTTCGTTTTTATTCTATGAGAATGTATGAAGTTGACATAAATTGTTAAATTCAAACCGTCTTTTAACATTTTATCGTTTTTAATAGTGTTACGATTTATAAACTTTATTTTGAAGTCTATCTTCGCTTTACAATGTTTATCTTTCGCGCCATAATGTGCTGGCGTCATTTTTTTGTAACGACTAGAATGATGGCACGCAAAAACTTTTCGAAACAAAAATCTTTTGATATGCGGATAACATGTTTTTACAATCCAGCCAGTTTTTGTAAATCTGGTAAACTTGTTGATCCATGTCTTAGCATAATTATTATAGAATTCAGGGCCACGGTCAGGTTCCACTTGGCATTTGATTATGATAGTGTACTTGTCAGCTGTAACGTAATGAAATAAAAGAAATTCTGCTTTTTCTGATATTGAACTTAAAAAACTCTTGAGTTGTTGTTTAGTACACATTGTGTTTATCACTCACGTCAAACGGAAAACAAACACTATTTTGCGTCAAATTTTTTAGGTTATCACTGTATAGAAACTTAAAAAACAAACGAGCACTTTGTTGAATACATTTAACGCGTATAGTCGATGCTCTGATACAGTCCTAATTCGCAAAGCGCATGTGCAGTCGTGCGCTGAATCTGTGTACAATTAAAGTAGCACTTATGTTTGGGTTGGGCCATAATCAGCCATAATGGCGGCGCGGGGTGAATGAATGTTCGCCAGGCTGTCAGACACATCTTGCGCAGTTTGACTTAACGCTTTGACAGCGCGGGAATATTTGAATTTTGACATTTAGGTTGAACTTTTTGTTTTGTTTTATTATTATATTACTTATTACTTTTGTGTTTTATTATTACTTTAATATAATAATGTATGCAATGAAAAACAATTAAGTTTTTACATGGTTGGTTCTTCATGGTTGGTTGTTGATTTTTAACTGATTTCAAACCGCAGTTGTTGTCGATTTGTCCAAATCATTTTATCTAATTGTTCCCTAATAACTCAAAGACGCCTGGAACGATGTGGAAAAATATTCTTTTGTTTGAAGAGGTGGGTAAATATCCCAGATGGTTACATGGTCATCAGTTCAGGGTCTGGTGAGAGAATCCTGTAAAAATCGAGAGCATTTGTATATTTTTTTTTGTATATAAAAGTCGTCTAAAAAGCTAAAGTTATGATTTTGCACTTTATGATGCTGTATTTTTAAAATAGTCACATAGGTACCAGTTATTTAGATGGAATCAAAACACAGTAACTAGGTAATATGAATACGAAGTCTGTTAATAAAACTGCGTGTGACAAAATGTGTAATAAAATGAACATTGTTCTGTTCCAGGGGCGTGTTCCAGACGCTGGTAGAGAAGCACTTCCCAGCGCCGGACCGCTCGCGCATCAACCGGCTGCTGGGGCTCGAGGCCCCGCGCCCCGCGCCGCCGCCCGCGCACCCCCCGCAGCCCCCGCACCCGCCGCACAACGGCAACACCAACGGCGCCGACGACGACGCTAACACGTCCAAAAGGAAATGTTAGTTCTACTTGTTTATACTCTCACACGCAGGGCCGGAAGGGACACTGACTCCAAATATTCAGTACATCGTTCTGAACCTACCACATAGAAATTTTGTGTTGGAAATATAAAAAAAAACTTCCATACATTTTGCCTAATTTCTGAACGAAAACAGAATCATTATGACAGTGTTTTTTTTTCTCATCGCCCCATTACTTTGTCCCCACAGTAACAGCCCGTCAGCAAGCCAATGCAGCGGCCAAGCGCATGCGCGGAGGCTCTTCATCCGACGAGTTCGTGCGCGGGTCTGACGATGAGCTGGAGATGGAGTCCGACGAGGAGCGTCGCCCGCCGGGCTCCGACTCCGAACTGTCAGACTTCAACCCTTTCCATGGCGGCAGTGATAGTGATGATGGTAAGTGATAGAAATTCAAGCATATCTGTTAAATTAGAAGCGACAGGGTGGGTAGTGGGTATGATAAATATGTGTTATTGAGATTTCCATTAGGAATTTAACAGACCAAACTCTGGGCACGTAAACGTAAACATGTTAGCTGTTAGTTCTGCGCCTGATCTCTCTCCAGTCGTGTCGGATTGCTGTCCCATAGGCTAGTCTCCGCTGATTGGCTGCTAAACAGTCAGGACTATATATGGATGTCCCACTGCAGATCAAAACCCTTTCTTCTTTCCTTCCGTTTAAACCTATCTATAGCTGCTAATAACCAATTTTCAGGAAAAGAACTCATAATAATAAAAAAACATTATTTAGAAGCCTTTGAACAGTACAGGATAGTGTGTTTAGTAACACTTTGAAATAGGAAATTTTCTTATCAATTGAATCACTCCTTCCACAGAACCGTGGCTAGGTCGTCAGAAAAAGAAGCCAGTGAAGAAGAAGAAGGCCGCTTCACCAAAGAAGAAACCCTCAACGACACAGGACAAGATCGAGACCATGTTCGAGCGCAAGAACAGCTCCGCGGCCGCTCCCACCGTCACCGTGACCACGCCTGCAGGACACAGCCTCACTGGCACACCTGTCGGGACCAACGGACTCTACCTCGGTCAGTACGGGGCCAACTGTGAAGAACCGGCCATCCATCGATTTTATTTACTCAATAAACTAAATAGAACTTATTTTATAACGCACTGTTAGGCCGTGCGCTGCGTTAGGCGGGCACACGGCGCGGGCGCCCGCGTGGCGTGCTGTTTCATGTAATAGGTCATGCGCTGCGTTAAGCGAGCGAGCCGCTGCACGCAGCGCTGATATATGAGATTACATGAAACAGCACGCCACGCGGACACCCGCGCCGTGCGCCTGCCTAACGCAGCGCACGGCCTTATAAGGTCCCTTCCAAAAGGCTTTTTTTAAAAAATAACAATATAATTATCTATCTATAATAATTATGTATAATCTCTCAATTTGTTGTTGATGATAGTTTAAATATGGTTTAAATATTTACACATTCGCCATCTTGGATTTTTTATCTAGCTCAATATCTTCATCAGCGCGTTATCGTTATTTGTTTCAAACCCATACTTTTCAGTGTTTTTGTATTGTCAATTTCAGAAATGATAATTGGTGTTTATTTTGCAAGTAGGTAAAAAAGCAGGCTGGTGTTTTTTCGTACCCGACTACTCTGAAAAAAACAGCCGAAACCAACTCAGAGGTCATAGTCTCTTTTAAGGTCTTGAAAAAAATGTTAGTCAAGTTCCTTGAGGAGTATGCAGTATGCAGTAATGTGTGTCGGTGGTGCAGGTCCGGCCCGCAACCAGCCCCCGCCGCGCTCGGCCATCGAGCGCGCGTGCAGCATGAAGGAGGAGCTGTTGCTGCACGTGGAGCGGCTGGGACGGCGCCTGCCGCCCAACACGCTGGACCAGCTGGTGGACGAGCTGGGCGGGACCGACAACGTCGCCGAGGTAATCTGCACCACTATCATCTGCCTACATTTTTCCTACCTTTTGGGGTTCCAACTTCCAGTCTAACCGAATGCAGCTGACTTCTACCTTCTTGTAGCGAACAATATTAAACCAAATAAAATAAACTGGCTATACTAAAAAGTTACCTACTACGTGATGCCTCACTGCACGTTTGAAGTGGTGATACATTCACGTGAGTTAAATTACTGCTCGACCGGTGGCCGTAGACTTACAAAGATCTTGCACATTTTCTGTTAAACGGTTTTGAAAGAAATTTACGAATTTATCTGAGAATATAGCATACACTAGAAGCGAAATTACAACGTTATTAACTAATTCTCATTTAAACAAATACTGAGAATATGTTTTCTCTTTGTCTCTCCGCAGATGACAGGTCGTAAAGGCCGCGTGGTACAAACAGAAGACGGCCAGATCCTCTACGAGAGCCGATCAGAAGCCGACGTACCTCTCGAGACCCTCAACCTGACGGAGAAGCAGCGCTTCATGGACGGGCAGAAGGACGTCGCCATCATCTCTGAGGCTGCATCCAGTGGTATCTCGCTGCAGAGTGATAGGAGGTACGCACATAACAGTATGCGCCCCTAGTATAAAGAAAGAAAGAAAGAGAAAGTAAACACATTTATTTGGCACTTGCCTCATGTTCCAAACAAGAGAAATAGGTCCAGTTCAGCAAACTGACAAGCAGCTAGTGGCCAACAACAGTTAGTACCGGTTTTCGTACGACATGTGTCTTTACCTTTTTCAATTCATTCCAACATCCTGTTGTTCTCAGAGCGAGGAATCAAAGGCGGAGGGTACACATCACGTTGGAGCTACCGTGGTCGGCCGACAGAGCTATACAACAGTTTGGTGAGCCTAGAATACTTACCTAATCATTAACAGAATAAATAGCTCCTTGAATGTGATGTGGATCTATTACAACAGCTTGTATAGTTGTGGTGATGATATTTTGAACGTTAGCGTATGTGTGTCAGGTCGCACGCACCGCTCCAACCAAGTGAACGCCCCGGAGTACATCTTCCTGATCTCGGACCTGGCCGGCGAGCGTCGCTTCGCGTCCACCGTGGCCAAGCGCCTGGAGTCGCTCGGAGCGCTCACGCACGGGGACCGGAGGGCCACCGAGACGAGGGACCTCAGCCAGTTCAATATCGATAACAAATATGGTACGTTGCCTGCATATACATAGATTGATAGAATATTCTTTATTATGTACACCATACATATTACAAGAATAACAACTTATAAATAGGGTGACACAATGGGCGGTCTTATCGCTAAAAGCGATCTTTTCAAGACAACGTTTTTTTTGACTTGTCAGGTCGCGCGGCTTTAGAAGCAGTAATGCGCGCCATAATGAAGTACGAGACGCCCCTGGTGGCGCCGCCCAGTGACTACGCGGGCGACTTCTTCCAGGACGTGGCGTCCGCGCTCGTGGGCGTCGGCCTCATCGTCAACAGCGAGGCCGCGCCCGGAGTGCTGCAGCTAGATAAGGTGATATACACTCAGATACCTTGCGAAGCTCATCTAGCCACCTAGCCGGTCTGCACAGTTTTTGACGATCGAAGGCTAATATGGCCGTTTCTCAAACCATTACAGTTGGATTTTCTGTGTCTATATTGAGTAATTTCGTTCTCTGTCGAATCACCTCGTTTAAGATTCGATTTAGTATCATTTTCTCAAAGTTTTCGTAACTATCCCTTTTTTTAGTAATAGGTAATTAATAAATAACTGTGAAGGTCAGATTTGTACTAAAGATCTGTCTAGAGCCCATCCATGTTCCTTCTATTGCCCTTTAAGTTCCGGGAACTCTGTATTTCTTTAGGCAGGCAGTAGTCCTAGCGGGCCTTTCTGTAACTATATCCCCCACACCGTGTTTTATCAAGTTTGACTTGAGAGCTTCAGAAACATACTTTTATTATTCAGCTAGATAATACAATGTAATTGGTTTAATTGTCGACAGGATTACAACAACATGTCTAAGTTCCTGAACAGGATACTGGGCATGCCGGTGGAGCTACAGAACAGACTGTTCAAGTACTTCACGGACACGCTCGCCGCTGTTATGGAGCAAGGTCTGTTTATACATATTTGTAGTTTTTCTTTAACTAACTATATCTTAGCGAGTCGATGGTTGTCTAAATTGCACTTCAGAATTGCAAAGCATTTTACTGAATGCAGCGCTTTGGAATAGGCAACTACAGTACTTTCAGAAGTTATTATGGGCTAATTGAAATGAAAACTTTGAGTTTATGATATATGACAGATGACTGAATTTATGAGGTTTTATATGCCAACGGAATTCTAAAACAGGGTAAACAATTTATTTTATTTATTTATTTATGTACACACAAAACATTATATATTATAATAAACACGTAGGCACAGTGTATAAAAATAACAACTAAGCACTAATTTAAATAAACAAAACGTTATCAATATAGTAAAACTTACATACTAATAAAAATAATAAATATAAGTTTACACATATACTTACAATCCAAAATACTTAATACATATCTAAAACATATACAAAATATCAAAGTGTAGAGGAGAGGTAGTGTTCTTTGACCAGTAGGCCTACTATGACGGTTTAAAGCAGAACTTATTCCACTGAGTGAAAGAGATGGTGCTAGTCACCCTGTATAGCTCTGTCTCTTTCCCTCAGCGGAATAAGTTCTGCTTTAACACGTCATGGTAGGGTAGCAGTTTTTTAAATACTGGATATGGAGAGAATGGAGATGGGTCTGAAATCAGAAAAGGAAGTAGGGTTGGTAATATTAGGAAGCGGTATCATATGAGCCCGTTTCCAGGCTGAGGGGAATATGGAATGAGAATAAGGAAAAATTAACAATGTGAGTAAGAATAGGGAGCAACTGTGTAATAATAGGTACTATCATTCTCGAACACAAATTATCTTGGCCCACGGCAGAGGAGGAAATGAAAGAAGAGATTTTTTCACATCGTCTTCAGACAGGGTTGAAATTGAAAAGTGAACAATTAGATAACGGTAAGTTAGAAAGCTCAAGCTGAGTGGAAGCTTCGGATCCAGAGAAACAGGTGGAAAGGAAAAGTGTTTATTAAGAGCGCTCAAGTCAACGTCTTTACTACGAGTATTTGTGGGTGATTTGCCTATACCAACAGATTTTAAGAATCTCCAGACATCAGAAGTGTTCCGATAAATAAGGGATTCATGGAAATAACGTCTCTTTGCATCTCGACCCAGACGATTGCAGCGGTTACGCAAAGCTTTGAAGTCAACGAGATTCCCACATTTAGTGATTGTGATGCTGAAAATAAATTAGTGTTAAATGATTTGTCGTCAGATCACTGTGGAGTAATATACAGCTTTCCTAAGCCATCATTATGTAAAAAGTCTCGCAAAATAGAGTGCAGGCCTTATACAGCTAGTCGTTGCAATAAGTTTAAGAATAATATAGCTCTTAAAGTTATACCGTCATTAGTAAAACACGGGAGTCCTAATGAAATCTATGAAGCCCTTTTTACTGTTGCGCAAAATGAGTACCAATCTATTTTTAAGAGTAAAGCTATTAACTTTAGTGGACCTTCCGTTGGCTTCAACCAATGGGCTACGCCAGGAATTTATAAAAGTCGAGCTAGACTATATGAGTTGTATGGTCTGAAACGATACAGGTTTGATAGTACTTTTCTAGAGTATGTTAAAAAATATTCAAAATTATTTAAAAAGATTTGTGTCATTGCAAAATCTAATTTTTTAAGCGATACTATTAAAAATTCTAATTATAAAGTAAAAGCCTTCTTCACAACGATCAATATGGCTTTACAAAAGGTCGTTCGACAACAGATGCGGGTGTTGCTTTGTGAAGCACATTTTTAATGCGTGGGAGAACGCTCAAAATTCAATCTGTATTTTCTGCGATCTCTCTAACGCTTTTGATTGCGTTCACCTTGACACGTTTTTACGGAAACTACGTCATTACGGTGTTCAAAATAAAGCCTTAAATGTAATAGACTCATACTTACAAAACAGATTTCAATGTGTAGATGTTAATGGCGCGAAATCTTCTGGGCTACCTGTTCTGCTAGGTGTTCCTCAAGGCTCGATACTAGGTCCATTTTTATTCTTGGTTTATATTAACGACCTACCATATCATTTAAAGGGTATTTGTGACGTTGTGCTGTTTGCTGATGATACGTCTCTTATTTTTGAAGTAGATAGAAATAGACAAGATTTTAACGATGTAAATAGCGCGCTATCAATGGTCACGGATTGGTTCACGTCAAATAACCTTGTTCTTAATGCCAATAAAACTAAATGTATTAAATTCGCTTTACCCAATGTTAGAAATCTTGGTCCCAACATTGTCCTTGGCAATGAGAAGCTTAAAACTGTAGACTCGGCAGTGTGCCTGGGTATAACAGTAGATTCAAAATTACAATGGGGTCCACACATATCAAGCCTAGCGGGAAGGCTTAGTTCGGCCGCATACGCCGTCAGAAATGTTAGGTTTCTCTGAGAGATTTTTTTAAAGAGATTGGCATTCTCACTGTTGCTTCTCAATTCATCTTCGCCAACATTTGATAAATAGTATTAGGCAAAATATCCATCTATATAGTAAAAACAGTGATATTCACAACATTAACACTAGAAATAAGCATAAACTACGTGTTTTGTTCCGCCACTTCTTCTTCCCAGGTAAAACACTAGGAAGTGGCGATGGGCAGGGCGTTTTTGTGGGACTGTCTCTTGTAATGTGACGTTCAAAAAGTGCTGATTATCAGCCTAATTTGAATAAATGACTGTTGATTTTGATTGTTGCGGGATTAATAGCAGCTAATTTGAAAGTGTCAAAGTGAATGTTCGTATTTGTACGGTCGTGTGACGTGTGTATGTATGGTACATTCCAGCGAAGCGGAGCGGACGGTTCGACCTGGGCATCCTGGACCTGGGCAGCTGCGGCGAGCGCGTGCGGCGCGTGCGCTGCCTGCGCTTCGTGCGCCGCCACGCCACCGGCCGCGCGCCCGTCGAGCTGCACACCGTGCACTCCGAGGTACCTACATGTTCATTCGCGAGGTTCGACCTGGCCATCCTGGACCTGGGTAGCTGCGGCGAGCGCGTTACGTCGTCATACACCACGCTCTCAATTTATCCCTTGCGGAGTATGCGCCCAACTATGCCAACAATGTCATCTGCATATTTTGCCGGTAATGTATCAGTTTATAATGCTCCATGAGATACAGAGCTCTATGAGAAGGACCTTAATTCACCACCTACAACCTACAACCCATGTTGGTACCATTTAATGCAACTAAATACAATAATTATCTATCGTATCTGACTTCACAGCAGTTTTTGTTTCGAAATTGTCATCATCTTTTTAAAAACATTTAAATCTTGCGTACTTGAGGACATCCAATAGAAGTTTCTTGCTTCTGAAGCTATGCTCATGCATTTTGAGGACGTTATGTAGTGTTCATGATTTACAAACGGCTCTATTGAAATTTATAATTTTGTACTAACATATGACCTTGAATCCACAGCGCGGCATGGACTGGACAGAGGCCTTAGAGAAGTGGTCCGAGCTTACAGGCCCCAAGGAAGGGTTCTACGTGTCGCAGCAAGCACGCAACAACAAGTACACGGCCGTGCTGTGCGTGTCGGCCATCACTAGCACTAAGAAGGAGAAGATCACCAAGAAGGATATCATGTTCCAGATATACAGGTCAGTTAGTTCCTTTAGTCCTGCTTTTCCTAAGGCTGATCTCTGCTCCAGCGGTTTTTGATGACCTATCGATTCTTTGTCGGTATGAAGACTATCCTTCGCATACATTGTAGTCTATGATGTAGGTTGCTGTATCGCAGATGTAAGGTGATACAACAAAGAACTTCTGCGCTGGTTTTTAAGTAAAAATTTAGGTATAAAGTCAGAAAAATGAGAGGCTGATGTTTGCCGGCGGGTTATTGCCACGCTGGTATGCCGTCGTTATCTTTCCACTGCACACTATCCCGACCGGCCGCGCCTGCCAGCTAGCAGCCCGGTGCTGGAAGCTCTGGTGCAGTTAACCTGCCGGGTTAGGTGGACCGTGAGGCAATGTCAAGTGTACCCTCGTTCACCCTTCTAGAGTCGAGTACACCGTAGTAGAGCCTCGTTCACCCTTGAGAGTGTAGAACACCCTAGAAGAGTATAGTACACCCTAGTAGTACAGTGTGGTAGAGTCTGAATCCTTTCCCTAATATCATATTTTAAAACGTTATTTTTTCTGTTCCAGGCCTAACACCGGTCTCCAGCTGAGGCTAGAGTCGCTGGCTGAGATCGAGAAGAAGTACCGCAAGGTGGAGAGCAGCGAGGCCGAGTCCTGGTGGCGCGCGCAGTACACCGCGTCGCAGCGTGTCTGCTCGCACGCATACTGGCGCGCTGTCTGCAGGAACGCGGCCGACTGCGAGGTACTGTACTACTGTACACAGCGTTGGAGCGCGTCTGTACACATGCCTAAAATACTTCCTAAAGAATATCGCATTATTTCGGCTATTTTTTCTATCGTGCCGATACCTGCGAAATACGCGCGTTCAAAATTTGGCGACAATTGTTGCTTACTTGGCGCTTACTTTTTACATTTTGAGTTAGTAGGACGTACGTTTTGTTTTATAGATGTCTTGACAAAATATTTCAAGAAATTTAAAAAAAAAAGTGTGCGTATGTATGTCATAATGTTAATTTTCATAAATGCGCCTTCGTAGATAATATGGCTCTGATGGCAGAATAAATATAGACTCGATATCTGCAGCCCGACCCCATACTAAAATACCGTATGACATAATAATTTAGAAAATGTTGTTTTATCAAGGGAAAACAATGCACATTTAATTGATGGGTGTAATGTTGATATTTTCGCATTGAAATGCATATCGTAATGTGGTTCGGTCGCAGGTGGGGCTGCGCGTGCGCACGCACCACGTGCTGGCGGGCTCGGTGCTGGCCGTGTGGGCGCGCGTGGAGCACGTGCTGGCGGCGCGCGCGCATCTCAACAAGATGCAGGTCGTAAGGATCAAGACTGACGACGGACTCAAGATCGTCGGTACGTACACTCTACTGCACAGACCAATTATATAGCTACATCTACTGACTAAAAGAGACTTATAAAGCTCGTAGAAGTAAAATTTGACCCATTTCCATAATGAGTTTGGATAACAATGCAACTCTAACATGACTAACTCTTAGCGATGGCGGACTAGTGATTTTCTATGCTCTCCCATGATATAAGCATCAAATGAAAGGCTTTGCTGAGAGAAATTAGTTTTTTAAAGCTTTGATATTTTACCTCTGATTACTAGTGATTGGGTTGTAAGCCTATCAAACACTTATAAATTGGATTATTATTGAGTTAACTTCAGCCAAAGTCGTCTCGAGCCCGTTGTAATTTGAAATAATTTCCATTTCAGAAATAACTTTATGGCAGTAATTTCTCTCACGGTAGTAACACTGCATAAATATAACATTTCGTCCGTGTTTAATATGCTATAATTCGCGTTCCAGGTACGCTGATTCCAAAGAACTGTGTAGAGCCGCTGAAGGAGGCGCTCTCATCCGACGCGGTGTCGGTCAGCGAGCAGAAGTTCGAGCAGACAGACGCGCTCAAATGAACGCCGCACCATAGTTCCTCTCTCTCTTTGTTTTATTACCCTCCGACGCGACCGCTCGGGTCGACGGTCAGACACCTACTGACTGGTTCGCGGAGCTACGACTGATTAATAGAACACCCTTTGAGTGTTTGACAACTGATGTTTCGAATCGGACTGTGTGTCCTTAGTGGCGAAGTATTTATTGTTCATGTAAGTTGCGCTTGTAAGGAAGGCCTAAAGATATTTTAACTGTCGCTGACTTATTTAGTAGTTGAATTCTTACTGCTTCTAGTAAGAGGCCTAAATAATTTGTCGTTAGCAATTAAAAGGTCACAAAATTATAATAGTTATGTGTGTCCTAAGAATTTCCTACTTTACTACAATAACTTCTATCCCATATCACGACACCCATTGCCTTGAAAACATAAACATTTATGTTGAAGTATTACATATCGTAAGTCAATTTGTATGGAAAGGGGAGATAATAACACACAGTCCATCTATGATATTATAGGCAAGTTGGCAAACACTGAAAGGGGACGCGTCGGTTTCGAGACGACGCGCTGCGTAAGGTGGCGTGTCAGTGACGTCACGCGTGCGGCGTGCGATGTGCGTGGCATGTACCAACATTACACATGACATTACTATGTCACCATTTTGCATCTTTGTTGTACATGACACTAAATTAGTTCATTGCAGTAACGAATTGCTGTTGTGTCCGACTCAGTAAATTTAACTTATTACTTCATTCTTGCCCCTGTTTTTGTGACAAATATTTGTTAGATGATTTGAATAATTTTAATTTATCGTAATTATACGAAGTAATATTAAATTATAAACGAGATTCGACAGATTTGATGGTTATCGAAATCTCAACAAAAAGTAACATTGATTTGATGTATTTTTTTGGTTAATCTCAAGTCAACAATTTCGTTAGCAAAATGAATTTGACCTTGTACGAGTAACAACAAATATCTAGTTAGTATTTGATATGCGTTGCGCACGCGCACGGCGTATGAGATGACGTCTCGACACAAATTTAGTGAGAATGATCTACATGCACCAGTGCATAAGATTTACTTTAAGTACTTTACGTATTTTTTAATTATTATTATTACATTATATACTTCACGACCGTGAACCTCGAGCCGTTTGAGCGCTTCATATTTTTTTAACTTTCAATAATACATGACCAAGTCAATATCGTCGCGGTAAATTCTTGTATACGAATTAAATGGAATTTTAATGTGTTTTTTTTTTGTACAAATATCCTAGTTTTTTTTTTATTTAATTTGATGTTAGTATATTTTAATTCTCTACATAACGACTGTCGCAGACAATCCGAGGATGTAACATAGATTTAATATAAATACTAATTATTGTATGTTTACTGGATGTTAGCATACTATATTTGTATCGAATGCACGTGCAATATCGTATTCTATGTTCCCACCAGCCTTTCGAAATATGAAAATACTAAGCGTCAGAGCATGGCGCGAGTTAAATATGTGTTCTGATTGTAGGCAAGTTGCTTACGGTGGTTTTAAATTGTAATCGAATTGCTAGTCTATAATCTAACTTAATCGATTCGACAGAATATAGAAGTTGCACCAATCACTCTAGTTACATTCCCAAACGCAAGTCATGATGCTCCATCCGCTTTTCATACACTACTTCAGATACAATATTATCCAAACAACCATAGTAATGGTTGTTTATAAGCTTAATGACCTCACACAGCCTCTGTATTGTCTCGAACTGAATTTAAAGTATTAAATATGTTTCATAAAATCAAATTACTCAAAGATATTCTGTACCTATAGCTGTTATTTTACTCTCAATTAATTTGTACGGCTTCTTAATAATAATGTTCCAATTAGAAGTGTCAAAACTAAATGTTCTAAGTGTTAAAATACCTTAGAATCACTAGGAAAGTAATAAAATCGAATCACTCTTATCATTCTGTTTCTGTATTTTGACAAATGTAGTGACGATAAACAGAAATGGACTGCAGAGTGTTTCCGATTCTAGTATTTTCCTAGTCGAGTATATTTAAGTGGATATTAATATAAAGGACACGTGAATTTAATATGTAGTTGCTACAACGCAACCATAGGTTTGTATAAAGGGTAATATCGGGACGTCTAATGGCCAAAGTGGTTCCATAGTGTCACTAAATCTCGTCTACATTTCTTAAATGTGTAAAAATTAAAGACAAAAAATAAATGTGTATATAATTTAGTATTGGTTTTATTTCACACTAGCTTTTGTCCGCGGCTTCGCCCGCGTTAAATTCGGGGTACCTAACACAGTTCCCCTTTCCTGATTTGCGGGTACTTGCAGTTTTTGCCCTTGCAACTTATTTATTGTAATAGCAATGCTAAGTTTTCCATTTCTTACCTCTTTATTCCTCATTTCTCTTTTTGAAGTTATACTTCTTTGGCGCGATGGAGAAAAATGATGAGAGTGAATATTTAGCCAGTGACATCGTGAAGTTAGTTCTAGGGGGGCATGAAAATCGATAACTATGTTCAAGTTGTATATTCTAGTATTTTTATATGTAGAACACGTGTTTCTTAATAAATAATTATTATTTTGGTGTTTTTATTAAATCAATTTCACATTCCAAGCAACCTTTGCCAAGGTTTGGAAACGGATGGGTTACCACACGGGGACAGGTTAAGTAACCCTTGCCGAAGTTTGGAAATGAATGGGTTACCACACGTACAGGTTAAGCAACCCTTGCCGAGGTTTGGAAATGGATGGGTCTCCACACGGTGCCAGGTTAAGCAACCCTCACCAAGGTTTGGAAATGGAAGGGTTACCACAGGGGGCCAGGTTAAGCAACCCTTGTCTAGGTTTGGAAATGGATGGGTTACCACACGGGGACTGTATAAATTATCTGCCCAAATGGGTAAAAAATCTATTATCAACCTGTTCCAAGTAAAAAGTCAGTGTCTGACGTTTTCAACGGCATGGTAAACGCAGTGGCTGAACGATCGAACGACTTGCGGTGCGCTTCGTGTCGCGGGTTCGATCCCCGCACGGAACAAATATTTGCATGGCCTACAGATATTTGTTTTGGGTCTATCATATCTGTATAGTACTACCCACAAACATGTTTAGTGATGGGATGTATTACTATGAAGTACTAGACATATCTTTTCATCTAATGCTACACCGAAAATAGTATAACGCATAATATATAAGAGCTTCTGCACGGAGTCACACTTCAAACCTTTAAAACTTTCGGTAAAATTGTTGTTATAGAGCAAGAAATAGAACGTGTTGTTCATCGTCGATGTTGCCTTTGCTGCTTAGAAATTAGCGCTCCAAGTTAGTCACTGGTCCACTCGTATATCAAAAGGTATTAATATTATAAACTGCTCATACATTCGCGCCGAATAATAATGTTTTTTAGTTTCCCGCTCAAAGTTACGTTTCGTTTAGTTTCTTTGTGACATTTTGACTGAAGTTTCGAAGCGTTTTGTTGTTGTCATTTCGCTCTTGACATTTTCAATAAATGTGAATGAAATGTCAATTTTGTCATTTTCACGGAAGAAAAATGGTCGGTTTGCTCAAGTCCGTTGTTTTCTTTTAGATTCTGACTAAAAATATTATAGGTGTGTCTCAAACATGACTGATAAAGAAATTTCTGTAGAAGAGCTCGAGGAAACGGTGAGTCAACAGTTTCATTTATAAACATTGTTTAGCTTAAGAGGTACAGTTATTACGGCTAGAAATGTAGGTCACAGAGCCGCATCTTCCCTATAAATAATAAACTGCTGGAATATACAGCTGGAGGGCTGAACGAGGGATGCGTCATTTGCCCAAATATCATCAAAACCTATCGCCATAACTAGCGATATCAATTTTGTCACCGTAACGGATGTAAACATTTTGTTTACACATCCTCGTTTGAATTCTTCAAATATTTACATAATGTTGTATGCTGAAGCTTTTACTGCTGGATTTAAAATAGAAAGTGCTCATGCAGCGTTCATAAAGATTTTTGCTTAGCAGTTCATTCATGAAATTATATTTCTACTAGCTTTCGCCCGCGGCTTCGCCAGCGTTAAATTTGGGGTAACACAGTTCCCCTTGCGCCTTATTGATTTGTAATAGCAACGCTAAGTTTTCCCTTTTCTTCCCTCTTTCTCCCTCACATCCCAGTTTTTTAAAATAAAAATTAGCCTATGTCCGTCTCCTGGTTCCCAACTATCTATGTACCAAAATTCATCACAATCGGTTTAGCCATTAAAGCGTGAAGAGGTAACAAACAAACAAACAAATAAACAAACAAACAAACAAACTCACTTTCGCTTTTATAATATTAGTAAGGATTATAATCTGTAACATTATTCAAGGTGCACAATATTCTACATGCAAGGACAATAATGTATCTTCTTTTGTTCTAACATGCCCATTATCATATCATATAAACAGCAGCTGTTTTGTTGTTATCATTCTCAATGTACTAGTGCCACATTCATTCATTGATTGGCAGGCATAGAACATTAAACTCATACAAGAATGCTTCAAAGCCTGTTATAGTACCAAGGTTTAAAAAAAATTGAATTAACACTTTATGTAATTCATTCCATTTGTATTAGTATTGGTAAATAGTCAAATAGGACACATTCCTTTTTCAAAAGGTTTGGGTCCTTAATTGGTAAGTGGTCAGCCTTGGTTATTTTTTCATTGACAATTAAATTGAGCAGTTTTCTGTGTTTGGAGTTGTCATTACATCATATTTGAATACAACCTTCTAAAATCTGATCAGAATCTATCTGTCTGCGTTGCATAGAAATTACAAGCTAAATTGTGCACAGAAAAAAAAACTGGTGTTCTGTTTTTTTTTTATTTAGTCTTTTTGTTCCATTTTTGGGTGAAGGTTTCCCCCAGTTTCTTCCATGAACCCTTGTCTTTTGGCACTTTGTACTAGCCCTCAGGGTACTAGAGGACAAGACCATGTCCTACAGGGCACAATTTGATTCATCATATATTCCTAACTCCACCAGTCAAAAGGCCTCACATTTTCTTCATTGTCATAATCTTGCTGCCCTTGTCTCATGGCTCACAGACAGTTCCAATCATGTATATATCTTAATTTATACATATAATTGTACTATGTTACCTGGTATACAGTATGTAACCAATGTACCTATGTGATTTGTAACGGGATTCTTGTGGTAAATCTGTTCTTCTAAAGGTGAGGAAGACTATCTGCTCATGATACAGTTTTATGATCTACCATTTCACATTCTACAACTTTACTGTTGACATACCCATATTATTGACAAAATAACTTTAATTAAATGTCCGCCTTGTGATTATTATAAAGTTACTCTGTATGGTTGTCTCATATTAATTCAATCTAGCTTAATTTTTTATATATTTTTTATTCCATTTTATTTGTCAGTGCAGCACAATTTTTTCTTAATTTCCTCATAAAAATTCTGAAACTGGTGACTTGTGTGTCAGGTGAAGCGCACAGACGAGCAGTTAGATCTGATGGAGTGGAAGATGAACAATGTGGAGAAGGAGCTGGTGGCTCCCATCAACACGCAGGACATGTGCATCATGCATCTGCTGAAGTCCGTCTCAGAGGTGAGGGGGAAACTTTTCTGTCACAACTTTTGTGATTAGCTGAGATTTATGGGACAATCAGTATTTTTATTCAGTTTAAAATTATTTTGGGTGGAGTGGGGAAATATATACATGGATGCCATTAGGATATTTTTCCACAAAGTTTGTTAAGTTAATGTGACAGGTGATTATCAACATTTTATATTCAAAATAAGAAGATTTTTGATCTGCTTTCTTAAACCCCTCCCTTTTGCAACCAGTATAACAGCACATTTATAAATTACCTACTTTTAATACATATGCCATATTCACAAAATAATTTAGTGGAAAAGTAGAACAGAGGCACTAAATTTAATTTGCGCTTTTACAAATAAAATTAGCATAATAATGCAAAGTATTCCGACGTCTAAAATTAAGTGTACTACCAAGAACATGAAAATTATATATAATTAAGCATCTACATATTCAACAGAGAAATTACTCATGTTAACGTGTGAATATTATATTACTACAAAAAACAAAAATGGTCAGAAGAACTACACACGATTTTAAACTTAAAATGTAGCCTTAACTGGGCCCTATTTCGGTAATACTTTTCAAGTACTTTAACTTCGGGTACATGATGACATCACTTGCAAAGAATTCAGTACAAACCAATTAGGATTGGATATGGGAGGACTAAAACTTAAGATAAAATGGTCACATTTCCTAAATGCTTAATTTCCAATCTCAATCTAATCTTTTATCCAAAATAGTATTCAAAATACTTCTGTCTAATCTACTATTTGTGTCTCACACTAGTCATAAATTCCCATGACGTATAACTAACAATGAGCTAGTTATTTCTCTGTCTCTACTGACAGTGTGACTAATTTCGTACTCGCGCATGTTTGAGTTGAGGATGCTATGACACTTACGACAGTATGCGTTATAAATATTTATTAACACAATGGGCTATTAATAATAAGCAGAACAGGGAAAGGACAGTAGCTTAAATAAAGGAGCATAATATTAGCTGAAATTAGTTATTCAATGTACACATGACGGCAGGTTAACCTATTCTTAACTATTATAACCTTATCTCTCTACTACGAATCGCACACCGTAGTAGAGAGATCAGGTTAAAATGGTTTTGTGAAGGTCGATGTGCCGTCGTGTGTACCAAGGGCCTGTTTCTTTAGAAAGACCCAGACCCTTATCAAAAAGTTTGTTGTTATCTGCCTCTACAATCGAGAAATCTTTTATAGAAATAGCTACTACAGGATTTTCGTCCTTATTTGTTTCACTTAAGTTTCTCAGAAGCTGGCAAAGCACACATTTAGGCTTTGTCCCTAATCGGGCCTTTTACCTTCGGAGTTCTTGTCTTTGTATGACACTGATTGACAACACATACAGGGTATAATAGTATTCACGATGCCGTAAACCATGCATTATGACTAAGTAATTCTAAGAAAAATATTGTTGACCAAGGTTTTATTTGGGGTGTTATTTTTTTTTTAGGCTTTTGTTACGCACAGTAAATGTTGTGCTGATACATTAAATAGTAAAGTAAAGTTATGACATTAAAACTACAAAAAAACTTATACTGAAAAAGTTGTACTAATTTTAACCACCAATATCTTTGCAATTAAAAGGTTCCCAAGAAAAATCGCATACGAATTCAAATGCCTTTCAGCTTCATTAAGGGAAATTTATACTCTCTAATTCTAAATAGATCGGGTTCCCTCTATCTGGCAGAAACTTGATGCTCCGAAATTTATTTGGCATAACACACTTAGCATAATTTTCTTTAAACGAACATTTTAAAGGCATAAAATTTATTTGGTATAATTATCGTTTGGCATAATGTTTAAAACTTCGAATTAACAATGGCATACTTTTAAGATGGCAGAATTACATTTAGTATAATTACGATTCGCAGAGTTCAAATTTCGCATAATATATTATTTGGTATAATTTCACTTCGCATACTATGCAGACGGCAGTAATGGCTAGGTTAGGTTAGGTTAAAGCTGTGACCTCCTACGCACGAGCCGAGCGAGCGAAGCGAGCGGTGCCGCGGCAGCGGCCGGCGAGTGCCAGAAACGACTTGCGTTAATAGAAAAAAGATTGTTTTAAGTAGGTTACCCGGAACTGAACTATTTAGATTAGGATACCTAATTAGTTATTGAATTCAATGACATTATCTCAAATTCAATTAAACAATAACTAAAATAAATGACATTACTTTAAAGAAATAATTAATCAAAATAAATGACAACTTATAATGACAAAGATGACCCTAACTATAAACTTTTTACGATATGACAATTCTGCCGTTTAATGATCATCGATATAAAAATATTATGCCAAAAGACGATTCTGACTGTGAACTTTCTGCGATATGATGTTTCTACTTTTTAAATATTATGGATATGAAGTTTATGCCTAGAGATGATTCTGACTTACAAAATTATGAGTTTAGAATGTATGATAAATGAGTGTCTGCCAAACTATTTTCTGCGAAGTGAAGTTTATGCCATCCGTTGTTATGCAAAATAAAATTATGACATAAAAAGTTCTGCTATAAAGGGTGGACCCAAATAGATCCACTAGCGTAAAATTTTGGTCGACAACTGAATAAAAATCTTTCATTGCGTATTGACTTTCCTTTTCCTGTACTGTACCTACTGTTATGTAATTTTGTCATCTACATATGTATGCATACGCCCACTAAATGCAGCGCCCGGTCAGCCCAATTTGTAGCAGATGATATGTATGTATAAATATAATATTTATTTTTCAGCCAATGCGTTAGTGTCGTGACAGGTCAGATTACTGATTATACAGTCATGTTGCTTATGGCTTGTTGTTTTTCTATTATCAGTCACTTTGAATATTGTAATTAATTTCGGTACAATGAATTTGTGTAATTGTAACTAAGTTGTTGCACTGAGTCGGCTTTTATTTAATTCTTTAAAGAATATCGTGGCACAGACTTGGCAGATTTAAAATGAAATGGTGATAGATGACCATTTGATTCTGGACTTACCGGAAAGGAATTTTCGCCTTTTACATCCTCTATATTTTTTTTAAATGCCATCAAAATCCAAAGGTTTAATTTTAGTACGTGAGTACAAAAAGTTAAACAATTATTCATATTAATTTCGTTTATATTGTAAAGAAAACGCTCAGTATAGTAGGTATTATTCAGATGTGAAGTTGATGGACTGCGAATGTGCCTCTTTGTCTTGCCTTACCTGTTTAACGAAAACCGTAATTGTTGCAACTATTAAAGCAATTAGTGTTTAAAGGTTATTTATTTACTCTAAAAGAACGTACATTATTCACTTAACCAATAAATACCTAACTAAGATACAGTCTCGTGCAGTAGCTATTTTTTTTAAGTTTATATAGGTTTAAATTCATCATTCCGAACGTTCGTTAACATGACTGTTTGTGGAATAACAATATGTATAAGTACTCGATATAGTACAAATTGAAGTGACTGTTTGTCAAAATAACAGCTTTTCCTTCATTGTATTGATTCAGATACGCTCCTTTTTTAAAACGTAACTTCGTATGTGTCCATTTCTCCCCAGTTCACTCAGTGCAACAATTAATAAAAATAAAACGATAATTCCACCGTTCTACCGAAAACCGACAAGCCACAAGATCATGCTTATCGATATATAGCTGTCAGCCGGGCTTGGCTGTGGTACAAAGTCAAAGCCTGGCCCAAAGCCTCCGAAGTCGGGGCCGCTTACGGCTTACGTCGCGGACTTACGTGTCGCGACTACGATATGCGTCCGATTAGATGAGGCGGCTCGTTATTGCTGAGCTGACAAAACCTGGTAATTAAAGACTATGCTTGGGGATTAACGCACATGCACTCCGTGGCTGCGGCTATTACCGATTGTATTTTGCCAATATTGGTATCGATAAAAAGGTAGTGGACATTTGTTCTAAGGCATACTAACTGCAAAGGAGCCTGTCAGAGACACTGCCTGCCGGAGTTGCGGGTTGTTCGAAAGACATACCGAGGCCCCGAAACATAAAGGCCAAAATAAAGAACATGGGTGGGTTTTAGTCAGTAAAAGTCTGACAATACCCCCTGCTCAAAAGGGGAAGTTATTTGATGATTTCCCATCCGCAAAAAATGGCATATTGACTGTACTACGGTTAAAGATTTAAAGCGACTGTACAAAAGTATTTCCATGTATTGTAACACTTGTAACAGCTTTGTAAACGCTTGAATAATCTTGATTTTATTAAAATTGAAACGACGTCGTTTGCAGTAACGAACCGCCTCGTATAATTATTACTAAATAGATGATATACATGTATGTGTTATGTCTACTGTCCAGCTTCCGTTCTCTATATTATGTTATTTTCTCTCCTATTCGTTACTTCTTGTTCACGAACCCATCAGGATACTTCAAGATATGGGACACCATATTCATGCCATTAGTTGTTTTCTTTCCATCTTGTACGTAATATTGATACAGACAAAAATCACTTTAAAAAAATCTATCATTTGAAGGCCATCAATTTTAGAATAAAATTGTCATTTTGTTCATGTTTTTGTCTGTGTCAATTTTATAAAAATAGTAAGTCAACTCCGACTAACAATATTAATTCTCAATTTCTGCCGGAACCATTTCTCAAGGATGCAATTTTTCATTCCTGAGATCTTTCGTCTGGATCGTTAATACCTCAACTGCCAAGCCCTAAGCTTACGTTAGCCGGAGATGACCTACATACCATCATCATCCCATAACACAAACGTCTACACTCAGGTGCGCTCGGACTACCAGCAGCTCCGCCGTGAGCTGGTGGAGGTGCAGGCGTTGCAACGAGAGCTCTCCTCCAGGCTTCGCACGCAACTGAGGCTGGTGCACGGAAAGTTCGCGAGACTTCGGCAACGCCTCGCTGCCGCCTCTCCCCCCCGCTGAACTACTCCCACCCCTCTCATGTCTACACCTAAGTGACTTGTGACTTTACACCCTGTATCCTTGGGTTGGACATAGAATTTTTTGTGAAAAATGGTTAGTGGCGAAATGAGAATATGAATACCATAAAGAAATTGAGGTTTCTTAAATTTTCAAGAAGAAATGTAGACTTGGCTCGAGTTGAAGTTAATTATGATAGATCTTTATAAAAATATATTATAGTGTCTTTATTTAGGACATTTTCTATGTAATATTTGCTTTTTTGATGTTGAGTTTCTTGTTTGTATGTAATTTATAACAGCTTCACTGCTGTATTTCGATGTCTGTTTTTATTCGAATATTATCTGGGCCTAATAATTTGACTTTTTGTGCAATAATTTATAAGATGTTAAATTAAAATGGTTATATCGACAACCTTTAAAGATATATTCTAAATTATGAAAGTTTAGGTAGAATTATAGAAATCTGCAATAATTCATGAAAACAGAAACTAAATGAATAATACCTAAATTCTAAACAAAATCCTAGACAGGCATGAGAGGATATACCTCATTAAAATATCTCACTTAATGTAATTAGTACGATTAGTGCCCTATAGTTAATACGAGATTATAGTAACTATGTGCCAATATTATGTACTAGAACTATGTAATGGTAAGCCGGCACTTAGCACTGCCTTGATCTCACACCGAGGTAGTGGCGGACACTAAGGTCTGATTTTTCATACAAGAACCAGCGAAATTATGACTGACATTCATGTATATTTGTATAATTTGTGATTCCCAACTTTGATACCGAACATAAAAATGTGAAAAAATTCTGCGTGTGTGTGAACTTGATGTAGCCAAGGAAATTATGGCAAAGTTATACTGCATGAGAAGATTCTTCTGTGTGCCGATGACGATCTAAATTAGGTCAGCCCAAAAATATGCGACTAGTTTGGCGCTTTCAGTGTCCAAAACAACAGGAAAAACAGGTCATGATTTTTGATGGTTTTATGTTCGACCGTATTTTTTTTTATGTTCAACGATTACTTCGCCTCTGTGGACCGATTTCCATGATTCTTGGTCCCATATCAATTTTATTTATATTTATTGTGTAGCTTATGAGTTATCGTCTATAATTCATATTATTTCTTCTATATTTGGATGATCTGCTAATATCTTGTAAGCATTAGAAATACCGTCTGGAAAATTCTTTGAGATTAACGTTCGATCTATTTAATCCCAGTAATAACACGTGGTATTGTATGAAAGACCAGCACTTCGCCACACCTTGCCTGACTAGTCCATAACTATAACGTTACTGTTAGACACCCAGTAGATGTGTTTGTATGTACTCGTAGTAAGTCGGTGCTAAACGAATGCGGGAGGCCGTACTGTGATGTGAGGAGCAAAGGGGGGTGAGTTAGGCCTCTGGGGAGATTTGTAATAGAGTGGGGAGTAATGCAGTGGTGAGATTATCAAATCGTTTTTCCAAAATTCTATAGTTGCTGCGTTTTAGAACGGCTTTAGCGGTCATTGACTTACTTTCATTTATTGCAATTCTTGAAATTATAACGCCTTCAATCGTACTTGATCCCCATTTTTTTTTTTTACCATACGTTGTAGTTTCGGAAAAAGATACGAGGGACAAGGCATTGACCGCTATTGCAATTCTAAAAACTAAAAAGTTTAAAGTTCTGTAAATTGAAACGATACCCAAAATCTTTAGAATACAAAAGATATAAGTTAAAATATACTTGTAAAGAAGTTACTTATCAGAAATACGCGTCAGTCTTATCGGAATGTGTGGTTACGAGATAATATTTAGAAACGGTTGGTCCAGGCACTACCATAGAGCAATATTTGACCTTAGAATCAAATGACAAGGTCAATTCATTGGAGCTGCTGGAACGAATTTAAAAATCGAGTGCTAAACGAATAATGATAATAAAATGTAGTTGAATTTTAGTAATATAATTTTATTTTTAGTTATATTTTTCAGTAAATATTTATTTTAAAAGCTTTGCAACTTTGTATTGCTTATTTATTTGGACTGGAGATTGCATATTATAAATTTGATATTTAAAAAAAAATCTAGCACTTCGTATACTAATGTATCAATGGGGTATACTGTCCGTTTAGACCGCACCTCCCATAAAAAGTTTAATATATAGATAGGCATTTTTGACCGTATGCCTTCTCCAGTAATAATTTATATATCGTTGTTTGTTGTAACCCCACTTTTTCTAATTTAGTCCAATAGGTGTTGCTTGACGAATTCGGTACGTATGGAAGGCTCGAAAAGATCGAGAATCTTGTACACTTACCTGCAAAATTACATGAATATCTTAGTGTCTATTTTCCTGTGAACGTTTGAGTTCACCTTTTGAGAAAATGTACTATAATGGCGTTTCTCGCTTCATACGATAGTATTTCTGTACTAACCATGAACTTTTGCAGCCCGTTTGTACCAATACGTATTTGAAACAAAAACGTAATTTATTTTGTATTTCTTTTTATATCTTTTTTATTTGAAACAAAAACGTAATTTATTTTGTATGTTTCATATTTA
Source organism: Ochropleura leucogaster (assembly GCA_958449745.1). NCBI lineage: Eukaryota > Metazoa > Arthropoda > Insecta > Lepidoptera > Noctuidae > Ochropleura > Ochropleura leucogaster. Next base: position 1,464,476 of record OY288220.1, on the reverse strand, counting down.
CTTTACATTTATCTTTTTTTTCTTTTTTATAATTTTCGGGTTCCCTGTTGAAACAAGGGACCCTGTTTGTTTCTTAAATAAGACTGTCAACGTCTTCAGGCGTTAAATCTCAGTTTTTTTGTAGTTATAAGGAACTGTCAGCAATATAATTCACAATTTTAGCCAATATTCGCACATATCAAGCACTTGCATGCGTTTTTAAAGTAAACACATTTCAACATAATTATTATTATCTAGTTAGGATGGGTGGGAGGATTTAAATAACTTTTGTACTCAAAGAATTTCATTGAATTACGAAGAAAACTGGGATTCTTTGAATGCGAAATGTCGTGTGTTTTTGTTTTGAAAGATGAGAGCTTTTTAAGATTTTGCTTTTTTTATAAAAAAAAAATTGTGTTAATAAACTCAAGTTTTATTTTCCTTTTTAAAAAGATGCTCAAATATTAATTCTAAAGTATTATTAACTTAATTCTTGATTGAAAGCTCTCATCTCCAATAAACACAGCTCACCTAAATTTAGTCAAAATACTAGTTGTAGTTTAAGAAAAATACATGTCTGAAACTATGTGTAAGTAATGTCTAAATTACCACGTATACCTGATTTATCTAGACTAGTTAGTTATAGACTCAATATTATGGTTTTTGATATAGTTTTACACACGCGTAGGAGACACGTTAAAGGTAATGAAACGGAGACTGTCGATGTTGATAGATAAGTTTTCACTACTAGCCAGCATCCCACTGTAAGAAAAAAACTAATTAGACTTGCACATGACAAGACAATGAAACAAAATTACTAAATTTAAAAAAAGAACAACAAAAACTAAAAACCAATATAAAAAGACCAATTATTTAATTAGACCTGTCACGAGGCCAAAAGGCCTCTATCTCAGCATGGTGTTGCAACATGGCGGCCATGTCACAGCGCGGCAGCGCTGGTATTCTGATAGGGCTGATGCTGCACTACTAGGTAAAGGCGACTTCCCATGACTTCCATTTTTTAAAATTCAGTGCCAATTTAGACCCTCGTCATTGGTTTTATTCAGCTCTGAGGTCTACCGCGACGCCTTCTGGCTGTGTCAGAGCTGCAGATAGATATTTTTTTTCTATCATCAAACGACTCTTCTCGCCCCGGACTGTCAGACTTTTACTGATCAAACCCAAGTTTCTTCTTTTGCGCTTTGTGTTCCAGGGCTGCGGTATCTCTTTCGAACCACCCGCAACCCTGGGAGCTATACTTGTGCGAGGCTTAGAACCGACCCCACCTTTAGCCGTTTTGTTACTATAATTAGCTTATGCCCCCGCTTCGCCTGCATGGAATTCGATAGTTGTCCCATGGGATCGTAATACCGGGATAAAAAGTTCTATGTGTTAAATCAGGTTATAAAAGGCTAGGTACAAGTTTATTAAATAGTATTTACCTTTCGCCAGTTATATCCAATCTCTGTGCCAATTTTATTCAGATTTGTTAGCTGTTCTGGCGTAATTGAGTAGCAAACATCTATAAGGTATGCTGTCATGTCGTTGTACTAGGTTTCAAATAGCTGTTCTCGCTATGATTTTTTATCTATCAACATCATCAACAGTCCACAATCGAGTAAGGGATCGTGTGACATCGTTTAACACATAACTTGGCTTAACTGTCGGGTAAAAAGGATCGTTAAATCAGTACGCAGTAATTTACGAAGAGAGGGTAGTACGAACTTAAAAGTTAGTCTAGCTGTTGAATATTAGCATTGATGTTGTGACAACTAGAATTGGGACTTCTAGTTAAAATAATTTATTTTTGCATGTTTCTTTTTGTTGTGAGTTTGGTACACGTTTTAACGAATGTTTCCTTTGAGAGTACCCCATGGGAACTCGATTTGGAAGGTTTCTTAAAACAGGCTAAAGAATTCATGAAACGGATTGTATTTTGATTGCAAGGAAACTGCCAAATGTGGAATGCTCTTCGGGTTTATAAATGACGCGTGTTCAAAAATATCTGACTGCGTCCTATAGAATCGTTGTATTGAGAATATCTATGGTGTTCAGGTAATGCAGGAAACTGATTGTACAAAATGCGCACCGGAGAAGTGACCTATGGTTGCGACTGCTATTTGATTGCTGCAAATGACGTCACAAGAAGTGTCATCATTTGGGAAACAAAAGAAAACCAACTCTCGTCAAAATTTAAACAAGGAATTCAATGACAGTTGAATGAAAGTTACGAACACTAGCGCCATCTCCGCGGAACTAAGTTGACAGTTCTCTTCGCCTTTGCAAGTTCCTCGCAGCCAGAATAGGTACAACTAGCTTCAACAATAGTTATTTCTATAGAACAATGTTAATTAATTGCACGTAAATAGATTAGTTAGCTAAACGCAAATAAATTTCTAGATTCGAACAGATTGTTATTTTTCGATGCATCGTACTGTTAGTTGTAAACACGTCCGTACATTAACCAGCACTAATATTGTAATTCTTATCAACGCGTTGTGATTTATCTATATTGATGGAAAGTGGTGCATGGTATCTTTTGCGCGTTGTCCTAAAGAGGGGTGCGCCAGGGTGGCACGCGAATATCAATTTTTCTAACTTTTTTTTTTCATTTTCAGGTTAGTGAATTTTTGGGTGTTGATTAATATAATATGATACACCACCGTAAGAAATAGTCCTTTATCCATATATTTTATTATATAAAAGAGAAAATCATTGACTCACTCATCACTAAATCTCAGACACTACAAGTGTTAAGAGTATCAAATTTTGCATGCAATTTTGCAAAATTCGAACATTAAGGGGCAAAGTTTGTATGGAATAACGCGATTATTTGCCCAGATTGACTTGAAACTTAGCATCTACACATTCTTGCACGAAATTAATGGACTTTAATCATATCACACTACGATACTAAGAAGCTGAACAGCGGGTGCAAAACCGCTAGGCATAGCTAGTAGAAATATAATCATTAAAAAAATCAATACAACCCTCTTACCTCATACAATCATATTGGATAGTCACGCGAAAAGTACCGTGCAGCACTTACATACATAAGTTATTTTCTAGTTGTATTAATCAAATGTTATGGCATGCACGCAGTAGTGCCAACTGCACGAGCGCTATCTTGGTTCGGAATATCTTATTCCCAAAATATAATAAAAAGTATTCGGTTTATAAATTGAAGGTTTCTGGGAGATCATTTTGGGAATTAGACATTCTGAATTTATTTCTGTGTAAATTGCATTACATTAAAATGGGATTAATTTTCGTTGGCTTTGAATATTAATATTTAAGAGCACCAATATGATACAAACTATTGTTTCATTAAATTAAAAAGCTTATAATTAGGATACCAATGTTATTATTACAAAATTCTTGTAAAAAACCCATTTTCTATGTGTAACCAACATGCTAGTACCTATGACGTCACTTCTCTTGATAAACTCGATCCTTTGGGTACTGTATCTTGATGTCCAATGTATGACAATATTATTGTGCACACTATTCCTATCTAATGTAGTTTACTTTTTTATATCGCGAGATTTATTTGAAATCATGAAGGGTACTTGTAAAATTATGTACCTACAGTCCGTTTGCATTTATTATACCTCTACGGCAGCTCAATAACAACCTTACTGACATGATTTTAAAGATCATTGTGGTTAACTATTTAATTTAATAACATTCTACATAAAAATGTAATCAATTTGTCGGGTCACGTTTCGTCATTGTCGTCAAAAGGTATGTCAAGCTGGCTGAAAAGTTGACATCTGCCAGTAGCAAGTAGAAAAAAAAGTTAATTCAAAATCAGAGGTAAATATCTGTAACGACTGTAAGTTTTTCATAGACTCACCTAGATGATGGTAAGAAATATTGTCGATCTACTTTCTAAGTTCCTTCATGATTTCAACAATTTTGCAAATAATTATAAACTAATATCGATAAACTTTTGTCGATACATTATTTTATATTCTGTAGATACTGTATTAGTACTGATATCATTTGAGAACGCAATATATTTTCTATGTTCCTTAGGTACGTTCTGACCGTTATATTTGAATACCCAATTTCGAATTTGTTTACAAATAAAGAATATTTTACGGTTTAATTGTGTTTTCTTTTGCGAATCGACATCCTCTAGCTACTGTAGGTTTCATCAACCTTTTAATAGTGGAGTACGATACTCCATTTCCACAATAAAACCACGTTTACAAACATTTAAACTCACATACACAAACAGCCAGACCCGAAACTACTATTTCTAGGCCATACAAATGCTTGTTACGTGCGGGAATCGAATCCGCGACACGCAGCGCAGCAGCCGATCGCTCAGCCAGTGCGCAACAGCAAAATAATTAACATCACGCCGGTAACCCCGAAGGGTTAGACAGAGGTGTACCTCATAGTAGACAAACATTTCGCCAATTCTACACAAATCTAGACTCGCTAAAAACCCAATAACTCTGCCCGACCCGGGAATTTGATTCCCAGCAGCAGAAGTCTAGAATTGGCGAAATGTTTGTCTACTATGAGGTACACCAAGCCCTCATGGTCAGCAGTCGCACTGGCGCACACGACAACATAATTAAACTGGTTTTTATTCGTGATCTATTTATCCATACCCCAATCTTTTTTTTTGTAAATTCTGCGTGTTGACCGAGATAACGCGAATATTCTGATGATAATAAATAATTGTATCCAAATAGATATAGGTTTTTGAAATTATGCTGGAATAAAAGAACACACACACATACATACCACGTTTTTTTTAGTCAGACGTTTAAAAAGGAGAACCTTATTAAGGATCGTGTCAGGTAAAGGAAGTGACAGTTATACAAAACACAAAATCTGAATATATTCCTTTATTCATTTGTACTTAGAAAGAAAAACAAAAGGAAAAATATACAAAATCGCTTGGAATGCAGGAGACGGAATACTCGATGTTACAACTGTTAATTATGTGTTAAATATATCTTTATCTTTTGAACGCCAAGCGCTTAAAACATGACAAAAGACTTACATAGCTCAAAATAATGTCTTAAACAAATATTTTGTCATAACTTGTGAACATACACCAACATGTATACATTTGACAATTATTAGAAATGTTTTCTTATTGGATTAATTGTTATTTTATACTTTCGAACATAGTATTTTGGAACCAGTACTATTATGAAATAGGTCTCATAATAAAGCGCCAAATCACTCAATTCTGGTGATCTGTAAGGCCCAGACTCCACCAAAGCGGAGACCAGTGGAGCGGAGAGATGGGCGGAAACCGACCAATCACATTGCTTTAAATCTACATCGCGTCTCTCATCTTTCCTATGATTGGTTCACTCTTGCACATCTCCTCTCCGCTCCGCTGTTCTCCGCTTTGGTGGAGACCGGGCCTAATACAGGTTTACCTAATACAGACACCAGTCTCTTAGTAGTGATGCTACTGATTTATTGTGATGAGATTAATAAACAAAATTTATTTATTATTATTAAATACGTAAAAAGAGAAGCTATTCCAACTCTACTGAGTTGGCCGGCAGAGTTATATGTTCATGTCTCTTTCTTGTCTGCCCAGTCATATACAGTCACATGCAAGCTTCAGAAGTTCGCAGTTACAGAAATCGGTATTCGGTTTCAATTTTGCTAAACGTATACATATTGGTATATACTAAGCGTCATTAGCGATCAAATACTAAATTATTTAAAAATAATATTTTTATGATTACAAACTAAGCACCTATAATACTTGTTATTGCGGCGTTTACAAACATAACGTATCACAGATAAGTAAACATGAGCTCGACCTAATGTCGGACGACAACGAATTAATACAATATGAGATGAATTTGTCCTGATTTCATGTTAATTACTAACAATACTATGATTGGAAGAAAATGACCGTCTTCAAAACATATTTGAGTAGTTTAAAATCATTTTTTTCTTGGTTGACGTAAATTGTAATAAGCTAATCGAACCCTACGTTAATTCGCGTGACAACCAACCAAACAATTTCATACAACTGTCAAAAAATACAATTTTTATTGAAACTACGGAAAATTAAAGTCTAAACATCATAAAATTAAGTTTAGGCAGAGTTGGGGCAGTTCAAGTATTCTGTAAGCAGAGTTATTCCCCCCCCCCCCCTTATAAGCAAAGGTACCCCCCCCATATTGTTTACGTTATAATTGAACGGCCCCGTTGAAACATTATTTTTCCGATCTTGTATGTGTCATGGATGGTTCCCACAAAGAAAACAGATTGTTTCAAGAACTGTAGAAAAAAACATTCATAATATCATTCCTGTTCCAAACTGTCTTCAGATTCCAATCATAGCTTTATTACATCACATTACATTTATAAAATGGCACCCTGTGTCAAAAAAGTACAAAATCAGACTTGACGAAAAAAATAATCTAAGAAATAAACTTATCTCTACATTATAATCTAAAATGTTAATAAATTAATACAGTTAAAGTATTCGACGGTCGAACTTGAAATGAGGTAAGGGACATTGAATGCTGTTTGATTTGCAATTCTGTGGTTGAGCGCCTAAAGTTAAAAATCCAACAGCACCCTTACGACATGTCATATTTTTACCGTGGTTTAGTTTTCTTGTGGACTGAAATTCTTAGGTAAATATTCGTCGATGAATGTTTCACTCAAATGTAGTATGGGAAACCTTTGGTCCCATTTGTTTAAAAATGTCTTTACAATAAAGGTCATTTTTCCATAAACGGCAGATTTTTTTACAGGTGAGCGGAACTTCCATCAACTGCAGCGTACAGTCAGACCGTACATTGGCATATAAATGGCACAGGTCTTAGTATAGATAGATAATATAATCATATATTATTTTTTCGTTTGTTATAATGTTCATGTGGACTCCTTGGACAGAATTTTATGGGACTTGCTATTGCAAAAGAATATTTATACTATAAATTGAGAAGGGTAATTATGGCGAAATGATGATTAATTTGGGCTACATCCACTGACCAGCACTGGGTTGGCGTGGTGTGGCTCGCTCATTGAGAAGACCTGTGACCCACCTTTTAAAGTAGAGGGAACGATTTAGATCCATATGGACGGCACCACCGAGGCCGGCCCAGAAAGAGAGCCTAGAGGTTGATCAGTATAGGCTACAGAGAAAAGAACTTGTCTATATTTCTAGGTGTGCATCATTCCGCCATCAATTCCCGAGTTGATTTTTTTTAATACATTTTGTCTACAATATAAAAACGGTACAAATATAACTACTTATAGAAAACAACTTGTGTATATTTCCGTATATCTGCTTAATTAAGACACTATAACAAATGCGTGAAGCTAACTGCGTTGCAAATTGAATCTTAAAGACTCTAAGCTAGAGTCTTTTGACTCTGAACATGTCAAGCGAATACTGATCCAATTTTAAGAAGTAACAATAGATTTACTTTTTTACATAATTTTATGGATTTTTCCACTCTAGGATTGAAAACCTAGTTTTTAATTCACTTTATTTTTTAATATAACAAGCAAAACATGTGTTTTTAACAAAAAGCACCCAAATGAACGAGTAACACACACGATTATAATCTAATATATAAAATTCTCGTGTCACAGTTTTCGTTCCCATATTCCTCCGAAACGGCTGAACCGATTTAAACGAAATTTTGTATACATATCGGGTAGGTCTGAGAATCGGCCAACATCTATTTTTCATACCCCTAAGTGAGCAGCGGGTGAAACCGCTGGGCACAGCTAGTATATATATATATATTGTATTTACAAGCAGACAACCAACATCATCACCAATTTCCGAATCACTGACAAACTTGTTGAATTAATTGATCAGTGTTTTTTTTCAAGTGATCACATTTAAGGAATAGTGTTATCTAGGCACAGGATTACGTCGATGGTTTGGGCAGACCCATTTTGTTGGAACAATATAATAATCCCACATTTCTTGCATGACAATTTATGAGATTTTCAATTAATTATTGTAGAAAATGTGGAATTTAGAAGTCAGGTTAAGAATATTGATTTCGTAAAATATTTTTGTTGTATTTTATTCGTCCTCTGTTGCATGACAGTTCATCAAAGCTAAATGTAGTGTTTGGATAATGGTTAGCCTAAAGAATCCTTTCTATGGTAACCGAACAGAAGATCGTCTGCGTCGCCTTTTCCCAACTATGTTGGGGTCGGCTTCCAGTGTTACCGAATGCAGCTGAATACTAGTATAACATGGACCGACTGCCTATCTGACCACCAGAACCCAGTTAGTACTGGGTAATACGATACCCATTGGTAAGACTGGTTGTCAGACTTGACAATGACTACCTTTAACTACTATCAAAGATCTACAAATGACAGTCGGGATCAACAGCTTAACGTGCTTTCCGAGGCACGGAGGAAACGGGTTCCCTCTATCTGGCAGAATCTTGATGCTCCGAAATTTATTTGGCATAACACACTTAGCATAATTTTCTTTAACCGAACATTTTAAAGGCATAAAAAATATTTGGTATAATTATCATTTGGCATAATGTTTAAAACTTCGAATTAACAATGGCATACTTTTAAGATGGCAGAATTACATTTAGTATAATTACGATTCGCAGAGTTCAAATTTCGCATAATATATTATTTGGTATAATTTCACTTGACATACTATGCAGGCGGCAGTAATGGCTAGGTTAGGTTAGGTTAAAACTGTGACCTCCTACGCACGAGCCGAGCGAGCGTAGCGAGCAGTGCCGCGGCAGCGGCCGGCGAGTGCCATAAACGACTTGTGTTAATAGAAAAAAGAGATTGTTTTAAGTAGGTTACCCGGAACTGAACTATTTAGATTAGGATACTTAATTATTTATTGAATTCAATGACATAATCTCAAATTCAATTAAACAATAACTAAAATAAATGACAAAATTTGAAAGAAATAATTAATCAAAATAAATGAAACTTATAATGACAAAGATGACCCTAACTATAAACTTTCTACGATATGACAATTTTGCCGTTTAATGATCATCGATATAAAATATATTATGCCAAAAGACGATTCTGACTATGAACTTTCTGCGATATGATGTTTCTACTTTTTAAATATTATGCATATGAAGTTTATGCCTAGAGATGATTCTGACTTACAAAATTATGAGTTTAGAATGTATGATAAATGAGTGTCTGCTAAACTATTTTCTGCGAAGTGAAGTTTATGCCATCCGTTGTTATGCAAAATAAAATTATGACATAAAAAGTTCTGCTATAAAGGGTGGACCCGGAGGAAACTCTGTATATAACGAGTGGTCACCCATCCACAGACCAACCTAGGCAAGCGCGGCTGAACCTAAAGATCGAGCTGCTGTTATTATTTAGCCACGAGAGCAACCGTAAGAGACGATGATTACAAGAAGTGTATTAACTTTTTAACACAGTGCCAAAATACTATATAAGTAACATTTATTATACAATACATTATGCTATATAATATCAATATGCAGCGCCATCTTGTAGAAAACTTTAATTTCACTAATTGACACTATACTCAAGCTTACTTAACGCACAAATCAAACTTGCATACATAGGTCATCAGTATGGCTTACAATACAATAGGCAATATCTGGGGGACTAAAAAGGTCGCTTTAAAATCGTAATAGGTTAATAATATGAATTACGTTAAAATTAACACTTGAAACGGGATATTTACCATTTTTATTATTTAAATTTATTGTTTAAACTAATTATAAATTAAACTAAAATTATTAAACTAAACTAAACTTATAAAGAAATTAAAAAATAGCGTCAAAAAATTCGTCCTCAACGCTGTCAGTTGGCAATGTCCCCAAGAGACTGGCCGCGTTGCCACGTTGTATGGCAACGCTAAGCCTCTGGCCAAAGTAAAAGCCAGCCCTTGGGTCATGGGAAGTGTCAACCAAACGTTTTGATATAGCCTTAAAAAGGCTGTGAGCACAAGGACCCCACGGTCCCAGAGTTTCAACCCCAAACGGCTCGAAAATATAGTTCCCAATAAGGTTACTATATTTACGCCGCTTGAGGTTCTCTGCAGCCGCAGCAGCAGCGCCAGCGCATTTGTTTATTTAAATTGAGTTGAGTTTTGTTAGTTAAATTGAGCTACATGATACAATGAGTTTTGTATGTCGAGAGCAAAATCGGGTTGAGTGAAGGTGTTAGTGGTAACGAACGCAAAACAACGAATAAGAAAGAGGGTAGATCGTTTTGTCTGCTCGTAAACATCTACCCGCAATAACTTCAGTTCATCCGTGATCATGGCGTTTGCAACATCGCCGAAATATCGGAAACTCAATTTAAATAATAAACATGGTAAATATCCCGTTTCAAATGTTAATTATAATATTAGTAACCATGTCAGTTTAAAGACTTATATTACGTTAAAACTCTTAAAATTACGTCACCTCGTGGACATTTTACGAATAGTAACACAATTCAAATTATCAACCTATTATGATTCTGCTTAAACGTCAATTTTAGACTCCTTGTTCAAATGAGATTATTTATCAGTCCAGAAAGATGTTTAAATCATTAATTATATTAGAATAATATTATATTTGTATTTTTTGTAAAATTCATATTTGAGGAGTATGCATAAAAGATTATGGAATATAAAAGCATAGATTTACACATATTAAAGATATCATGGAATGGTTATAAAATCTAATACCAAATGTATTTAATCGAGTTTTTAACAATATAAACAAGAACATATTAAAGTATGGAGGTGGAATCACTGTTTACTTCAAAATATGTTACTTTGGACAATGGTTTTAGGGGAACATTTGTTTTTTTTTAATGTATTATAGAACGCAGTCTTTTCGGAAGGCACTGCCACAACTGGAGTTCCAATGTAGGAGTATTTATTAGCATTCACTTATATGCATCATTCATAGTCAATGTAAGATATATTTTGTATTCATTTTGTTGGTAAAAGTTAAAATTTGAACCTTATGTCATGTGTACTTGAGAGCATTTTAACGTCATACTTATAGAATATTGTCAAAATATCGGGTATTTGACATTAGCTTGAGCGATGCAATATTGTAAATTAGAGGCTTACAAAATATAACCAAAGAGCCATTTTGATCACAGAAACATATACAGCATGTTGATTTGCATCCTCGCCAAATTCAAGGACGTAACTATGCTAATGATTCTCGACCCGAATCGATAATAAAATAAATAGTTTTTTTTTTTACTTTTTTCGTATTTGCAGAAATCGGTAAGTGTACACTACACTCGGACTGTGTGCGTGCATGCCGCTGTATGATACGAATGCGCCGACGCTCACGCACACTGTTCTGTTAGTTCTGTAGGTGATTCTCTACCTTGAAGTGGAGATATTCTATAATACTGTTAAATTAAAACAGACTGAGACATATCATAAAAGCGCCGTATATTATTATTGATCAGGTACCGTAATTTTCATTGATTATTTATGACTTTTATTAGCACCTCCTAAATTTTGGCGAGGATGCAAATCAACATATTGTATAATAAAATCATTTGTTTGAGAACGAGACTGTCCACATAAATGTCATTAGCCTGAATTCTGGGCAAAGTTAGAAAATTGCAAAGCTATTTTTCACTGGTTCACAAACACGGCTCACTCCCAAACAATTACAAAGGTCCTTAGAGAAGCATTCGTGGTAAGTACAACGAATCAACAATTGTATAACTACTGTAACGTGGCAAGACTTTAAATATATTTGTAGAAGGGCACAATGTTGGCACTACACAGGCATTCGGCATATCTGGGCAAATATTCGCATTTTTTCTATCGTTAAAATGGACATTAATACCAAACTTATACAGTACATTTTTGTAAGCAGATATTTGGACAAATACGCCAAGTAAAGTGCCAATATTGACCGAGAATTTGAGAGAATGAGCATTTTCAGACGGCATACAAGCAGCGATAAGGAATAAATTGTATGGCATTTTACCGTATCTGCCTCATCACTGTTCCAGCTACTTGTAAAACGCACACTCTGACATCATCACGTACAAAAAGCCAACTGACCTATATAACGCGTTCAACGGGCGAGTCCTCATTCGCGGCCTGTCTGCACTTGTCATCAATGTCCTTCGCTTTGCCGTTAATCTTCAAATTCGCAAGACTCACATAGTTACTTCGCGAGATGCCCGGCTCACGACGCTTGGGTAAGCCGGGGTCATCATGAACTTTTTTATCTACAAGTTTTTTCTCTGGCACAGTGGCTAAGGCCGCTATGTTATTGATTTGTGAGCTTCGTATCAAAGGGGTCAACTTTGTGCCCTGTTCTAGCGTACCTAAAGGGGTCTTAATTCTATTGCGTCCTAAGTCTATGAATTTAGAGTCTTCAGTAGGTTTTGGATCGTATTTAGATCGGCGATCTCTGTAACTGAACCTTCCGTCCGCAAAGTCGGGCTTTTCCGCTAAATGCCGTCGGAATATTGGCGTCATTGGCTTCCCCATGCTGGCAAGTTTAATGTCTGACTTCAGAACGTCGTGATGGATTGGTTTGTCAGACTCTGAGGGCCTAACCCTGTGAGACCTGCCAATGTTGCTGGGTGACGAAGGTCGTTGAACAAAGAACTTGCTCCTCGACTTATCTTTGTCCTCTACATCTTTATTTCTGACCACTTCTGCAGTGTTCGGCTTGAACAATCTACTAAACTTCGGTGATAACAGTTTCTTTTGGAAGAACCCTGATTTTTCCTGTAGTTTCTCTTTCTCTACGGCCTTAGAAATGTTCTTGACTCCTGCCGCCATAACGGGGCTTTTAGTAAGATAGTCAATATTGAACCTTCTGCAATCCACTTCGGGTATTTTTCTTTCATGAGTCAAACACTCCGGGTTTCTCAACACAACATCAGTTACATCGTAACTGGACTTCTTTGAGAGGAAATTCTCTCCTTTCTTCACGATGGTTGCTATAACGTTTTTGGGATCGACGTCCATCTTGTCGAACGTCTGCACGTTTCGATGCCACGTGGTGATGGTGTCCTCATCATCGTCTGAGGAGTCAGAGTCTGCATCAACTTGTAGCGTGGTACTGTTGGGGATGCTGATGTGTCTGCAGAATGGTAGTGGATTGTCAATCTGAAATTTTATAGTCTTTATAAGTACTTTACAACATCATCTGCCTAGCCTTTTCCAACAATTTTGGGGATGCTTTTTAGTATTACCGGATGCAGCTGAATACTAGTACTTTACATGGATCGACCGCTTTTCTGACTCCACAATCCAGTTAGAACTGGGTACCACGAGACCCTTTGGTCATACTGCTAGTCAGACTTTCGGTAGTATTTCACTAATATAAAAATAATCTTAGTCTATTTGTAGGAAATACCACGTTCACTGTTTTCAAAGGTCTTTCTAATAATACTTAGTTTTCGGAAGCTTGTCTTGTTCTCTCTCACCTCATGTTTGTACTGTGACTCCAGCCCCTCGACGGACTGGTTCCGTAGGAAGGCGGGTAGGGCTCCGTCGTACTCGCAGGGCTCCACCTTGCGCGTCTTGTTCTCCTGCAGCTGGTTGAGGTGTGTGTCCGGGGAGGTGCGCTTCAGCGGCGGAGGGTCCAGCCATTTTGTTATGTCATCCACCTGGGAGAGGTGATTGGATGAGTAAAGACTTAGTTTTTTTGCTCTCTCAACCAATATTACATATTTTATCGTTATCTTCGAAAAAACCATGAGCTCAACAATGTAAAACACGTTATAAATATTAAAGGACTTCAAACGGACGGCTTGTGAAGTGTGTTTGACCATTTTTGGGTCTGATTCTAGTATACCCGAACGGTTTTGATACTTGTATTTTACATAGAACCATTTACCTATCTGATCTCCTCAGTATATCGTGTGACCTGGTCATATGATACCTTTGGGCAAAATCGGGGATATGTCGGATGAATTTACGAGCTTCTACAAACTAGTAGCGATTGTCAAATATCTACTTATGACAGCTGGAACCTACGATTTAACGTGTTTTTCTGGCACTAAAGGTTGGTTTGTTTGCGGTGCTTAACTCAAAGTTAACAACCCTGGTGATTTCGGGTGAGAAATATGTAGCTACTAACAATGGAGTTCAAATATAAGCAGATGCATTACTTTGAGTATTTATTTCGGTATCACCGCCCTCCAATTCAATAAAAAAAAAAATAGAAGAAAGTGACATCCATAAACCCGCTTTGGACTGGCGTGGTAGATTACAGACCTTCAATCTCATAGAAATGAAGCCAGTATTCTAGCGATGGGAATATAAGGCTGATTGATGTCACACGAGAGAAGTGAGTGCATGCTCGCTCCTCTCGTGTGTCACACGTTACCTTGGTAATGTTGATCTTGTTCCCGGCCGCGTGCAGGATGTAGCCCGCCGTGTGCAGCGCGTGGTGGCTGCGGCTGAGGTTGGTGACAGTGACGAGCGAGGCCTCTCGTGTGTCACACGTTACCTTGGTAATGTTGATCTTGTTCCCGGCCGCGTGCAGGATGTAGCCCGCCGTGTGCAGCGCGTGGTGGCTGCGGCTGAGGTTGGTGACAGTGACGAGCGAGGCCTCTCGTGTGTCACACGTTACCTTGGTAATGTTGATCTTGTTCCCGGCCGCGTGCAGGATGTAGCCCGCCGTGTGCAGCGCGTGGTGGCTGCGGCTGAGGTTGGTGACAGTGACGAGCGGGCGCGCTCCGATGTGTGTGGCTGACATACACTTGCCGAGGCGCCAGCTGCGCTCCGGGACTGCCAGGGTCGCGTTGGAGTTTGACTGGAATGGTGGAATCAAAATATCGTAAGCTGGTAAGATGATTCCGAGATTATCATTTGGTGTCAATGTAGATGACGTCCATGCGTGAAGCGCAGCAAGTGCCCCGCGCGGTTCTAAACGCGAGTTTTTTAAGGGTTTTTGATAATTAAAAACACTCAACGGTTTTTTTAAGCCGGTATTTTAGATTTTTATCTCAGCTTTTTTAATTAAAGTATGATGCAGAGGCGAAACTCTCATAAAAGCTAAAAAGCCCGGATGACCCCAAATCATAAAACCAAACATACTAGTTATATTAAAATAATCTGTACCTAAACTAGCATACAATATGTTGATTTGCATCCTCGCCAAAATTTAGGAGGTGCTAATAAAAGTCATAAATAATCAATGAAAATTACTGTACCTGATCAATAATAATATACGGCGCTTTTATGATATGTCTCAGTCTGTTTTAATTTAACAGTATTATAGAATTTGTCCACTTCAAGGTAGAGAATCACCTACAGAACAAACAGAACAGTGTGCGTGAGCGTCGGCGCATTCGTATCATACAGCGGCATGCACGCACACAGGTATGCGAGACTCCGTCTACTTAGTTACCTACTAAACACACGCAGCGTACGGCGTGCGTTGACCCGCGCATCAGCTGATTAATAAAATGTTAGTTTTGCCTAAAATTACGTTTTATTGCAGTCCTGCTATAAACGGACAATCCTAAAATCGGTAAACTTAGATCTCTAATAAAAACCAGGTTCACTCACTGTAGGCTTTTTATAACATGGACCGCGCTCCTGCTTGCCCGTAATAATAATAGTACATTGTAGGTAAATCGGTCCAACGCGCATCGTTTTATTTAACATAAATGATTTTGTTTTGTTTTTTAGTTTTGGTTGATTTTAAAATTTCCTTCCTACTTAACGGGCTTAGGGACCGGCAAAAATACCTCAGTTGGTGTGCCGATCTGAAAATGTTTTCTCCTTATTGGAGAAATGATGATGATAATGTTGTTGTCTAGGTATTAGGTATTGGCGTAGTTAAACATTTGAAATCAACTTATTTACACTGGTAATTGATTACGCTAATAACGTATTTCCAAATGATTGTTTATTTAGAAATAAATAAAATTGGTAAGTAGGTACCTTATGTTACCCGGAGGAATTGTTCGAAATTGCCACCACCACACACACTTTAGGCACAAATTAGCACGACGTCGCTGATTATCTTACAGTTTAAGTAACACTAAAACGTTTGATTTGATGGTGTCGAAAGCACTTTAACTTTTTGCTCACTCGACGTAGGCTATCTCCACTAATGGCATACAAACGGACCATCTCCACCAACTCAACATTGGAGTCATTTTGCGTTATCTTGCACTAAAATAATTATAACATACGATGTACCGAGGGCGCACCTGCCTGAGGAGCCATATTTTTATTTTTTTGCGAGCGTTTTCACTGCACAGAGACAAGGTCGACACTGGTCGCGGGAGCGGGGTCCAGCTGGGCGGGTCATAAGAGTAAAAGCGGGGATGCGCGAGCGCCACTAGAAATACGTGTAATAGCTTGTGTGTTTGTGTGCATTCGCTTTTTTGTAGTGTGCGTAATTTTATTGTAAAGGTAGGAGCAGAACGTCCGAGTGTAGTGTACACTTACCGATTTCTGAAAATACGAAAAAAGTAAAAAAAAACCTACTTATTTTATTATCGATTTGGATCGAGAATCATTAGCATAGTTACGTCCTTGAATTTGGCGAGGATGCAAATCAACATCCTGTATAATAATTCATGACCCAAATAGTTTAAACGCTAAAATTACTTTGCCGCGCGCCTACATTACTAGATCCATAAAATTCTATAACTCACTGAAGCGTTTAATCGTGTCTGACTCGGAGCGATTCGTTACTTAAACTACCGACGCGCACGCATAATGTTTTCTCGCCTTAGCGCTAGTCTCCCTCGCATTCGTTGGCTTTCCATTTCATCGATTAATTTTAGATTCTTTGAAGGCAAATTATATGGGCTAGAAAAGCATGGCCTGCCCATTAAGTTCGCGCACATGAGCCACGATGAGCGGCCTGAATATAGTTGCAAGAACAAGTGCAACAAATTGCGAACGAAAATTGTTTTAAAATACTTAGTGATGTGGTGCAAGTTTTTGGTGCGACCTGCGACATTGTTGAGTAATTAAACTGATTATAGTGGTTTTAATATTAAAAAGTAAATTCGGAAATTGAAGCCTATAAGATTTTGTACATTAAAATAACTTATAATGTACCGTAAAAAAACATATCATACAAAATAAATAAATACAGTAGATATGTTAATTCTATTGTTTTGAAGAAGCGTGACAAATTTTTATTTGTATAAAAATACATTAAAACCCGCTTTTGAGTAATGCTTATGGTTATTTCGTTTGTCATTTTAAATGATTTATACGTTTAAGTTTGTGAATATAAAGATAAAGATTCAAAATAACGAATTAGCTGTTATTTATTAGTGAGATCAGTTGTTTTTGTAATGACATCAGTTACATTATCAGAAATAAAACAACATATTCTAAATACATGTAGTAAATAAATAAATGATTGGATTTAAAAAAAAACAACAAATCAATAATTCGTAAAATGCCACCTGAAGGGCTACTATGACATCTTATAGCAGTTCTTATTCCACTGAGGGAAAGAGATGGTGCTAGACACCCTGTATAGCTCTGTCTCTTTCCCTCAGTGGAATAAAAATTGCTTTAAGACGTCATAGTATCGTTAGAATTTTTTCACGAATTATTAAACTTACGTTAAAAGACTTTGGTGTCGAGTGGACAGTACTAAAAGATGGCGCGTATAAACGTGATACTAATACGTGAAAGGCTATAAAATAGTGTTATAAAAGCAGCATTTCAATTATACCAATGACTTCTAACAACCATTAAAAACACTATAGGAACTCATTACGAATAACCCTCATATCCGAGGGCTTCTCCTCCAATCAGAACCCCGTTCCGCCACTGGTTTGATGGGTTCTTACACAAATTCTTATCGAGTATTCATTTTCTATTGCTACTTAAAATACAAGCATATCAAGATAGATACAATAGTATGCAGTGTTACCTTAAGTACTCCGGCATCGGGCACGCTGTCCTCACTCTCTGCTTTGCTGAGGCGAGAGCAGCAACTGTCCTTCCTAAACGACAGAAGTAAAGTTAAATACGATTGAAACACTCATCTTCCGGGGTTGAGGGTTATTCGAAAGAGATACCGCGGCCCCGAAACATAAAAGGCAATGGAAGGGACATGGGTGTATTTCAGTACAAGTCTGACACAGGCAAGGCAAATTTTAACTTTGTAATGTCAGTCGAGTAAAAAGGATGTGATATAAATAATGGACAGTGAAACAGAACGAATGTACAAGGTTTCCGTTTATGCCATTTACCGCGGTGCTACAGCGTGGCCGGCAGTGGGCCAGGCTGGCCGGTAGTAGTGTACCTGTGCTGGCAGCAGTGGGCCAGGCTGGCCGGTAGTAGTGTACCTGTGCTGGCAGCAGTGAGCCAGGCTGGCCGGTAGTAGTGTACCTGTGCTGGCAGCAGTGGGCCAGGCTGGCCGGTAGTAGTGTACCTGTGCTGGCAGCAGTGGGCCAGGCTGGCCGGTAGTAGTGTACCTGTGCTGGCAGCAGTGGGCCAGGCTGGCCGGTAGTAGTGTACCTGTGCTGGCAGCAGTGGGCCAGGCTGGCCGGTAGTAGTGTACCTGTGCTGGCAGCAGTGGGCCAGGCTGGCCGGTAGTAGTGTACCTGTGCTGGCAGCAGTGGGCCAGGCTGGCCGGTAGTAGTGTACCTGTGCTGGCAGCAGTGGGCCAGGCTGGCCGGTAGTAGTGTACCTGTGCTGGCAGCAGTGGGCCAGGCTGGCCGGTAGTAGTGTACCTGTGCTGGCAGCAGTGGGCCAGGCTGGCCGGTAGTAGTGTACCTGTGCTGGCAGCAGTGGGCCAGGCTGGCCGGTAGTAGTGTACCTGTGCTGGCAGCAGTCGGGCGAGCCCTGTCCGCGTCCGCGCTGCGCCGAGCCGCGCGAGTACTGCACGATGTCGGCCAGCAGCGTGGCCGGCAGTGGGCCAGGCTGGGACATGTACATCACCATGCTCTCCAACCAAATTTCAATCACCTCGAACGGTGGCCTGTGAAAGAGACACAAGAATTTATCGTATATCCCAAGAAATAATTAGTTTATTCTTATTTAAACCTAAAAATCGGTTTCTAAAATTGTTTTGAAACAATAAGAACACTTCCCTTAAATTAATATAATTTGGCAAAATGGGGTAGACTTAATTATTTTTTGTTCTGGAGAAGTCAAACTCTAAGCATTTATTTATGCATTACAGGAACTTTCAAATGTGAGAGATGTCTCTTTTCGCCTGACGCCCGGACCGACTCCAGCGGCAGCCGGGTCGATTTGAAATTCTCTCCCTCAAACGCCCGGCCTCCTCTTTCACTAGCATGACTGCTTTGCACGCGGAGGTGACCGCTTCCCGTTCCCTCTCGCTCCGGACCATGGACTGAACCAGGGCCGGACGCGACAGATCGCCGCCGCCGATCGACTCTACGAGGAATTAAAGACCCTTCTGATACACAATGCGAATGGGATGCTCCCGACCAGACCATGCCGTCCTTGCTGGAGTGGCATACCTGCCCTTTAGAGACTTGAAAATGCCACGAACAGCGATTAAAGTGTTCAAACTGGCCCCAAAGAAAGGAATAAAGTACCATCAATACCGAAGAAGAAAACCCTTGTGATTATTTCATTGTAAGTCACTTGAAATTAACACTTCCTATCAAAAAAGTAAGGTCTACTTTACCTCGTATCGGGGTCCAGGTGACAGGCCAAGAATGCGATCCTGTAGAAGGGCTCGGGACAGTTGTTGAGGCGACAGAACTTGTCCACGAACAGAGGCTCGTTCAGCCCGAAGTCAGTTCGTCGCGGCAGGAAGTCGGGGTCGGCTGACACGCGCCCTATTATCTGTGGGATAAAGGTAGTAGCTTTATTGTGCACAAAAAGGTAAAAGATAACCGTCTAAGAAAAGCGTATTGCTGGTAAGGATTAATATAAAAAATGTGGATCAATAAATAGAAAAATAATTTAGATTTAATTTTTTTGGTAACAATATGTTGAACGCGACTAACACGTCATTAATTATTATGCTGACGCTTCAACCTTTTGAACGCCAGTGACCACTTCAGTTACAAAACGGTCGGGTGGCTGAGACGCTACCGACAGCTATATAATAAAATTGTCTCAATTATAATAAACCAAATATTAATCAAAAATGCCCCAAATTTAGCGAAAATGCCCAAATAATAATCAAAAATGCCCCAAATTCAGCGAATATGCCTAGCAAATTTTATAATTTTTCAGTAAAAATATGGTGTGGCGTTAGGGGTGGAGTAACGAGAAAGGGCGCTTTCGTGTAAAAGGCTAAAAAAAGTTAATTTAAATACTTTTCAAAATATCCCTCCTTAAAATCATTAACTGAATCAATGCGGGCGGAGCCACAGGGGCAGGGTATAGTAAGTGTTAGTGTGTTACCTCGCACAGTACGATCCCGAAGGAGAACACGTCGACCTTCTCGTCGTACACGTTGCCGTTCATCATCTCCGGCGCCATCCAGTACGGGTTGCCCACCACCTGACCAACACAACATTAAAAAAAAAAACTCATCGTGAACGTACAGAACATCTCGTCATGAATGTACAGAGAGAAACACATGATTTTTTTTCCCTGTCAATGTGATCATTTTAGGGTTCTGTATAAAAAACGTTCCGTGTCAAAAAGAAAAAAACGGAATCCATATAGCATTACTGTTCAACAAATAACTAATTAAGTAAATTGAACCAACTTTCTTATATTAGAAGTAATAATATTTTGACGACACGGTTTGCGGGTTCGATCCTCGCACGGAACAAATATTTGTATAGCCTACAGATAGTTGTTCCAGGTCTGGTTGTTAGTGTATGTTTAAATGTTTGTAAACGCACCCACGATACAGGAGAAATCCTAGTGTGGGGTAATATTTTTTTTTTAATGTAACCAATTCATCCACGGAAGTTTGTAATTAGCAATTTATTATTCTTTTTAAAATGTTACTAGCTGTGCCCACTGGTTTCATCCGTTGTTCAGCTTCTTTTCTGGAGATCCCGGGAAACCCTAAAAACGTAGAGGTATCTATTTTGATACCACAACGTTGTCTCGGTTTGGGATCGATTCCCAGTGTACGTTACCGTGTATCTCTTGCGGCGCAGTGCGTGGTGCGCGCGTCTCTCCAGCGTGCTGCTGGCGGTGCGTGTGTACGTTACCGTGTATCTCTTGCGGCGCAGTGCGTGGTGCGCGCGTCTCTCCAGCGTGCTGCTGGCGGTGCGTGTGTACGTTACCGTGTATCTCTTGCGGCGCAGTGCGTGGTGCGCGCGTCTCTCCAGCGTGCTGCTGGCGGTGCGTGTGTACGTTACCGTGTATCTCTTGCGGCGCAGTGCGTGGTGCGCGCGTCTCTCCAGCGTGCTGCTGGCGGTGCGTGTGTACGTTACCGTGTATCTCTTGCGGCGCAGTGCGTGGTGCGCGCGTCTCTCCAGCGTGCTGCTGGCGGTGCGTGTGTACGTTACCGTGTATCTCTTGCGGCGCAGTGCGTGGTGCGCGCGTCTCTCCAGCGTGCTGCTGGCGGTGCGTGTGTACGTTACCGTGTATCTCTTGCGGCGCAGTGCGTGGTGCGTGTGTACGTTACCGTGTATCTCTTGCGGCGCAGTGCGTGGTGCGCGCGTCGCTCCAGCGTGCTGCTGGCGGTGCGTGTGTACGTTACCGTGTATCTCTTGCGGCGCAGTGCGTGGTGCGTGTGTACGTTACCGTGTATCTCTTGCGGCGCAGTGCGTGGTGCGCGCGTCTCTCCAGCGTGCTGCTGGCGGTGCGTGTGTACGTTACCGTGTATCTCTTGCGGCGCAGTGCGTGGTGCGTGTGTACGTTACCGTGTATCTCTTGCGGCGCAGTGCGTGGTGCGCGCGTCTCTCCAGCGTGCTGCTGGCGGTGCGTGTGTACGTTACCGTGTATCTCTTGCGGCGCAGTGCGTGGTGCGCGCGTCGCTCCAGCGTGCTGCTGGCGGTGCGCTGCACGACGCGCGCCAGGCCGAAGTCCGCCACTATCACCGTCTTGTCCTGGACGCAATTTGGACCACGTTATGAAATTTAATTAAAACTACGCAAAATGGTATGGCGAGAAAGTTTTATAGATATTGTGGATTTGTTCAGTAGAGGGAGAATTAATGGCCTTAAACTCACACCAGGTACAAGGTTTCAGGCCATTATTTCAAAACTTCGAAACACGTTATTACACCCATTTTTTTAAAAGCATCTCATTTTGATCCTGGGATCCTAGTAAACCACCAAAAAAAAAAAACAAAAAAAAATTTCAATCGATAAGTGCCATAAAACTGCATTTCAATTTTACAATTTCTATTTTCGCGCGTAATATCACAAAAACTCTTGACGCAATGTTACTCTGTGGTCATGACGTCAGTTGGTCATGTAAACTAATGCGCTATTATTAGTCTTTCTGTTTAGTTGTATATTTCACTACAGTTTATAGTATTATTATATATGGTAGTATTTATTTCTTCCATGGTATTATTACAATTGTTTTGATAAAAATTAAAATGTAAAGTTTTTTAATACAAAAATAATAATAGTTGACAGTTGTCACTTTTTGCTTACATGACCATATGACGTAATAATCATGGCGGACACTGTTTCGCTTAGTAAAACAACAGACTAAAAAAGTGAAAACTTTTAAATCAATTTTAAAATTTATTTAGTTATTTTATTAACTAAATTTAACATCTTCCGACTGCTTATTGCCTAAGCTGTCTGAATTGAATATTTTTAGAATTTCTTTCATATAGAGTAAAATACCCTATTGCTAAATAGAATGTAATGTATTTTGAAATGACTTTCTGTTGTCTGCAGTTTTGGAAAACTTAAATTGTTTTCGCTTTAGCATCTTACATTACATAAACTGTTCCTTTTCAATCTTGAGCGTTCTCGATTTACAATCATGACTACATATTTCAGATGCACCACGAATTTCGTATGCGTGTCAGTTTATATGTCGGTACTAACTAATTGGTCCTGATTTCTAGTATTATACTTGTGTCTGTCACCTCTTTTTTCAAAATTAATATATTGACTAACATGATGTTAATGTCCTTAAAGAACTTCTCACCTTCATAGATTATTAAGGCTCTGATGGCTCTTTTCTGCAGAATAAATATAGAAACTATTATATCATTATTTATAATGTAACCTGCCTGTAATGTTACCAGCAACAACAATAAAACAGACAGCTGGACAATTTTATTCCAGGTACTCTAGGACTATAGGCTATAATAGGTATGGATGGCGTACCTCTCTGACGAGACAGTTGTGCGAGTTGAGGTCCCTGTGGATGACGTTCATGCGGTGCAGGTAGCCCACGCCGCACGACACGTCCCGCGCCAGCCGCGCGCGGTCGCGCCAGCTCAGCGGGACGGTGCCGTCCTGGACACAATGTTAGTATTCGATTCAAATTATTTATTTTACGGACATCTTGATCCAATGGTTAGTATAATAAATACATCATCATAATTATCCTGCCCTTGTCCAATTCTATTTGTGGTCGGCGCAACACGTTTTCTTCTTCCATTCTCCCCTATCAGACGTCACGGCATCATTCACTCCTTTCTCCTTCATATCATTACTTACACAATCCATCCATCTTTTCTTTGGCCTTCCTCTCGCTCTCCGTCCATCGAAATTCAGATCCATCACTCTTTTAGTCACATGTGCTTCATCCTTAATATAATAAATACATACTTACTTAAAAACTATTGTTAATAACACAAATATAAAAGGCACTGATTATTGTTATTGATACAGACGGGCCTGTTGGTCTAGTGGTTAGTGCCATGACTGCTGAGCCGGAGGTCGTGGGTTCGATTCCTACCCCGGACAAACTTTGTGTGATGAGCATGATTGTTTGTTGTGTCTGGGTGTGATTTATCTATAATATGTATGTTTTTATAAATTAAATAAGTAAGTATGTATATCAGTTGTCTGGTTACCATAAACAAGCTCTGCTTAGCTTGGGATCAGATAGCCGTGTGTGAGTTGTCCCAAGATATTTATTATTATTATATTTCGCCTCAGGGCTGGAAAACAGACACTCATAAAGACCCTTGCGCTGATACAACCCGCCCCATCCAGATAACCGATAGAGAGATACGTACCTCTCTAATAAATCATCACACGAACGAAATGCCTCAACACAGGAACACGCACATATTATAGATACTACGGATAAATAACCTTCTCTAGATTCTGCTTAAAAGCCTAATATTAGTTTACCTGTAACAATTGATAAAGCGTGCCCCCTGCGACGTACTCGGTGACGAGGTGCAGGCGCTTGTCCTTGTACAGCACGCCGACGAAGCGGAGCACGTTCGGATGCTTTAGTGAACGAAGTACGGCCACCTGTACGGGAAACAGTAAAACTACATTTTGATTTAACTTTGCCATTGCAGCCGACGAGAATTTAACGCACAAGCCGCCAGGCGAAGGTGTTATAGAGACGAGAACAGTTCTGACAAATTCTCACGTGAATCAAACGACAGTCTAATTAAATAAAAAACAAAAAGAACTTTAGTAATCTATCAATATGAAACTATGATTTAATTTGTTTGTCCCGCGCTTAGTCTTGTCATACTGAAGGAAAAACATAGCCATGACATTGTTGCACAGCCTAATATTAAAAATAACAAACTAAAATATAAATAATTTATAATATAAAATTCTCGTGTCACAGTTTTCGTTCCCATACTCCTCCGAAACGGCTGGACCGATTTAAACAAAATTTTGTGTACATATCGGGTAGGTCTGAGAATCGCCCAACATTTATTTTTTATACCCCTAAGTGAGCAGCGGGTGAAACCGCTGGGCACAGCTAGTAATTTATAATTGTCAGTAAATTCGAACCACAGCTATCATTCTTTGGTAACTACCATAAAGTAAATGTATGTCTTATGTCAATTTGTTACAAACACTAAATTTCCTTAATTTCCCCGGCTGCCCATTTGTTACCTCTTTCAAGAAGTTCCTCTGCGCGTCTTCGTCTACCCGGTATAACTGTTTGAGCACCATCACTTCATTAGTGTCGCGATGAGTGACTTTGTAAACTTCGCCAAAAAAACCAGATCCCAATAGTTCACCCTGTAACAAAAATAAATATGTAGTCATTTAAGTTATTACTAGCTTTTGCCCGCGGCTTCGCTCGCGTTAAATTCGGTAGCGCCTTATTGATTTGTAATAGCAACGATAAGTTTTCCCGTTTCTTCCCTTATATCCCACTCTTTTTAGAAAAAAAGCCTATGTCCGTCTCCTGGTTCTCAACTATCTCTGTACAAAAATTCATCAAAATCGGTTTAGCCATTGAAGCGTGAAGAGGTAACAAACAAACTCACTTTCGCTATTATAATATTAGTAAGGATAAGGATGTACTATATTTTCGAGTGGGGCCGTTGGACCTGAGTGCTGATAGCCTTTTTGAGGACTTATCAGATCGCTCAGTTGACACTTTCCATGATCCAATGCTGGCTTTTACCTTGGCTAAAGGCTTTTTTCGCCATACAACGTGGTAACACGGCCAGTGTCTTGGGTACATTACCAGCTGACAGTGTTTAGGAGCTTTTTGATGCCCTTTCATAGTCTGTTGTTTGTTAGTTTAATTATTTTACTTTGTTTAAATGTTATAATGTATAGTTAATTAGTCAGTTAGTTTACTTTCATTGAGTAAGGGCTGATTTTTCAACAGTCAGATAACTTTTATCGGAGGAATAAATATAGCGGTTTGACATATTTTCTGTAGATAAGCTGTCAAACCGCCATTTTTATTCCTCCGATAAAAGTTATCTGACTATTGAAAAATCAGCCCTAAATAAAATAAACTATCTTTATTTTTTTGTCTTTATTACCCGATTAAACATAATCTTAATGGACACGTTGTCACGGTGCCACAAATAGGTTATTATTTTTTAAACAGTGTTGTTTAGATCTGTAGAGTTCACAAGAAAAATATGATTTAAACGACTTCAAGAAGTTGGCAGTAAAAACGGAATTAGGCTGGATAGGTAAATTCAGACTTGATCTAAGGGCTGACAAATATTTAGAGGAAAAAGTGGGTGTCATACGGTATACATTATGTCTACCCAATCGGGAAATACCGGAGATATATTGTGGTATGAGGAAAATCTCTTATGTTAATCTACCTACGCCGATCACAAGTAGCAGCATAATTTTAAGAGTCCATACATGCAGAAAAGCTACCAATGTCTCAAATCTCAAATTTTTATTGTATTCCGTAATGTATACAGGTGATTGGTATTTAATTATAAACCAGCCGGTTCACAAGTTGAGCGTACAGTCACAAGTAAGAGCACGTCTGCACAGTACGGGAAGTATGAGTAGACTAAAAAAGTACTCGCACTGTGTACACCGCCTTAGCGTTTATCACTGACCAATTGCAGTTAAAAAATTGTGTGAGTGAGATAGCGCTCTACTAACTCGTCTCCGTGAATACACTATAGAAACAATTGTGGACCCCGTCGCGCACAGCGTCACTTTAAACAAGTACTGGAGAGGAAGAGGGCTTTTATAACTTTTCATTGTTTTAAGTATAATATTTTGTTTTTTAATCCTTACTAATATTATAAAAGCGAAAGTGAGTTAGTTTGTTTGTTTGTTTGTTTGTTACCTCTTCACGCTTTAATGGCTAAACCGATTGTGATGAATTTTGGTACATAGATAGTTGGGAACCAGGAGACGGACATAGGCTAATTTTTATTTTAAAAAATTGGGATATGAGGGAGAAAGAGAGAAGAAAAGGGAAAACTTAGCGTTGCTATTACAAATCAATAAGGCGCAAGGGGAACTGTGTTACCCCAAATTTAACGCGGGCGAAGCCGCGGGCGAAAGCTAGTAATAAATAATAATTATTTTTATTTCTTAAATATTGATTTTGTATGTCAGTCAGAATACGAAAAAAATTAGCCAAGTGCGAGTGAGCACCACGCGCTAAAGGTTCTCTCCTTATCTCCACTTGTTCCCGAAATTAAGGGTCTTGACAGACAGACAGATAGACGGACAACAAAGTGATCAACGATAATTTTGATATTTATTCTATTTTTTTAAGGATCTGTCCGTAAAAAAAAATAAAAGGTAAAGGTTCACAAGAACAAAAGCTGAAGAAGTACAGGCAGTTTAGAAGTAGATTTTCATTATTATCAGATATTACCTGCAGTAGGTCAGAAGCTCGGAATACTTTCTGCCCGGGCGCAGGCTCGGCTCTGAAGGAGCGCGCGCGGCTCAGATCGCACAGCACACCGCTTGGCTCCTCGCCGTCAACGCTGCTGGGAACAATAAACTAACTAAGTGATACTCTTTTTTTATGAATGGCATCTCGTAGTTCAACCAGGGAAGCTGTCGTCTGCTTAACCGGGCGAATCCTGTGGATGCCTTAAAAATTAAGACCTCCAGCCAGGGTAAAAACTTATAAACTAAGCGACTACACGCTAAGGGCACCCCCTGTAGGTTACGAGCCTCGGCTTAGGGCGTCGCTAAGGTACTGCAAGGGACGGGCTGGATCTGAGTGAGTAGATACACTTCCTCCAACGTCTATTTATACATACAAACATATATGCACACACAACATTTAAAAACAAGTCCTGCTAATTAGTTTATAATTTTTTTTTGTGTAACCTTTGCTCATTTGTATTTTAAACAATAGTATAGTTAAGTGTCTCAATATTGTTAATATTTTAGGGAAAGAGCGAGATAGCCCCAAACACAAGTATTACCAATAACTTACTGGGGGTATCTCATTAAAAAAAGATGTAATTTTTTTGAGACAAATAAACTTTTCTCATTATTTTATTTAATAGAAAGGTTACGCATGAAATTAATTTATTGTCCTTTCTTTGGTATTGTTCGTCGTGTCGCTGAGCTCCTTGGGTTATGAGTTGAGCTACACGATAACTGACAAATGCTCGCACTGACTGGACAGGTCCACTCAATCTGCGCGGTGCTCTCTTAAAAAGACCACTTCAGACACTTATCTACATAGTCCTCATGTAAGTTGACCAAGATTATTGTCTTGATCTCAACTCAACTATGACTTCTGAGTTTGTTTCGGCTGTTTCTTAGAGTAATCGGGTACGAAACACCGGCCTCATCTAATTTTTAAAAATGACGTGTAAAAGTATTTGTGAAAACCTACTTGCAAAATAAACATTTATCATTTAAATGTTATTAAAAACACTTGTTAGCTAGTAAACCATACTCACGCATCAAGCAACTTAGACATACTGCTACTCTTCTCCTTATCCCCTAAAAGCGGCGAGGAGGGCGTCTGTCTCCTCTTATTGACCCATTTCCCTGCATCCTCCCCTCCCTTCCTCTTAAACAACCGCTCTTTCTTCCCCTCCGCGTCTCTCCTCTCTTTCTCACACGAATATCTCTGTTTGTCGTCTTTGGTGTTAAGTTTCCTTTCGACCGGAGACCGGTCGTGTTTTGTTTTTTCTTCGTCTGGTTGTGTCTGTGTTTGTGTGTGGGCATGTGCTGTGTTTGTTTGTGTACGTTTTGTGTTTGGATCTGGTGTGTGTTCGATGGTGAGCTGGAATTAAAAAAAATATTTTGAAGAAGTTTATTTTTTTGTTATATTTTTAACTTATGCTATAGTTGTTTCACGGTAGGTCAGTATATTTTTGCATGGTTACTGAATTATGCTATTGAATTCTTCTGAATAATCTTTCGCAAACACTTTTAAAGAGACTTTAATAAATCAGAATGAATCCCAAGACTGCCTTGGTCACTAGACCAAGGCAGTCCTGGGATTCATTCTCAGTCGCGACTGCTGAGAATCAAGTCCTGGGTTCCATTTCGAGGGACGGATAAAGTGTTATTGGGTTTATCTATCAGGAATTTCTCAGTAGCAGCCACGGAGTCCCCTATTACACGGGACTAAAAACTAGCTGACAAAATGTGGGAGTACTTCTTAGGTACACTTCTGCCCAACCATTCGGGGATTGCAGAGCGTAATGTTATGTTGTTTCCTTTTCTTACAACAATCTAGTTTGTATATAAAACAGTAAAATAACTTAAATTTTCTTTGAATTGTTTAACTCTATTGTGGATAAAACTTAATCACCAGTGGTTGACTAAATTTTGTTTTTAAGAAAAGGACAATAATCGTCGAAACACAAAATATTCACTTTTTAATTTATTCGATACTAGCTTTTGCCTGCGGCTTCGATACATTAATCTTTTTTTTTTAAATAGCTTATGTCCGTCTCCAGGGCCCCAACTATCTCTATACCAAAAATCATGAAAATCGGTTTAGCCATTTAGGCGTGAAGACGTAACAAACAAACTCACTTTAGCTTTTAAAATATTAGTAAGGATTTATTTATTTAAAAGCATTATTGTTACCTGTATGACCGCATCCGGCCTCCCCAACGCCCTCTCGATCTCATCTAGGGGTCTGTTCCTCACTGGAGTGCCGTTAATCTCCAGGATCCTGTCTCCGATGTGAAGCGTCAGTACTCCGCATGATGAGTCAATCCTGGAAGTTTGAAGTTATTGAAATATCGACTTAATAAAGACCAAAGGTAGAATCGCATTGGCTTGCACTGATTGGCGTTTTTGCGTATCTCTATTTCATAATGAAAAAAAATTGGAAAATTAGGAACATCCCAAAAGTAGCAGACGTGTTTTGACAAGAGTCAAAACAATAACATGGAAATGGACAGGTCACATGATGAGAACAAAAGTGGAAAAATGGACTAAAGCAGTCTCGGAACGGTATCCAACGACAGGACGACAGGTAAAAAGGTGGGAAGATGGTCTGCCAAGAGGTTGGCGAAGAACTGCGTTAGACTGGATTAAGTGGAGAGAAATAGGGGAGGCCTATGTGTATGAAGCCGCGGGCAAAAGCTAGTTTTTTATAAAGGGCTGGTGTCCACAACTTTATGTGCAAGAATGGTAATCTACGTACGGATGGTAATCTACTGGCGTGGCAAGCATGCAGAATGGGTGTGTTCAAGACAGTATTCTAGTTCCTACGTAATATTATAAATGCGAAAGTTCGTGAAGATGTATGGATTAAGATTGCCACACAGATAGTTGATAACCTAGATCAATACATACGGTACTTTTATAACTTGGTTGATAGCGCGGGACAATTAATGATCCGGACAAAACCGCTGGTAATAAGCTAGTTATAAAAATTAGAGGTGTCAAGGGACACCCGGATGGAACGAAGTTCCTATAGAAATGAAAATATCTGGCTTGCTCTATAAGAGAGAGAGAGACAGACAGACAGAGAAACATGCGACGCCGCAAAGCTTACAATAGCTTACTATAGCAAAAAGTGTCGTGACAACTTTTCGTAAGATTTTTTTCCGTCTAGCCCCCTTTCACAACGCGCGATAAGGAAATTCGTTCCAATAATTATAAATGTTGCATCCATAAAGCATTTTTTTTGGTATCTGAAACCATTGTAGGCTTTAAATATAATCATATACATAATGTAATATATTCCAATACTTTTCCTTGTTCAGAGACATAGGTATTAACTGTGGATATTATTGATTTGTGTCATGCATGGAAAGCAAAAAACCGGCATGAGACATTCTACAGAATTATTAGTAACTAGCTGATCCTCACGGTTTCACCCACGCTGCACCGCACCTGTTGGTCGTAGCGTGATGTTATATAGCCTATAGCCTTCCTCAAGAAATGGACTATCCAACACTAAAAGAATTTTTCAATTCGAACCAGTACTTTTTGAGATTAGCGCGTTCAAACAAACAAACTCTTCAGCTTTATAATATTAGTATAGACTAGCTGCGCCCAGCGGTTTTACTCGCTGCTCATCTGCTACGTGTCTAGCGTGATGATACACAAGGTGTAAAACAACCATCTACGAAGCCGTCAACCATGCATTCTTTCCATCAAGTTAAGTAAGTTCATGCAAATAATATAATTACAAAAAAAAACATTTCACATAGGGTAATATAACAGGCAGATGCTGGATGCGGCAAGCTGAAGACAGGGCGCTATGGCGCTCATTAGGGGAGGGCTATGTCCAGCAGTGGACTAATATAGCCTGATGATGATGAATATAACAGGCGGTCTTATTGCTAAAAGTGATCTTTTCAAGACAACTTTTGGATGGATAACAGGAAGACAATACTCTAAGTAAATGTGGACTCACGAGAAAATATAACGTAGTCGTTAAAAATAGATACCAAAATTAAGTAACCGTAGATTAAAACACAAAATTCCACAGGATTTTATTGGACAAATTTAACTCTATGGTTTGAAGTAAGCAAGCCATTGAACACGGCTAAAAAATTACTTAATATCCTAATAAATAGTGACAGATTGTAAGCAAAAATGTAAAAAAAAAAGTTGCATTATTTTCTTTGCCTGTTCTCTATGAACATTCGTCGACGAAAAATATAACTTGTTAACTTTCAACCAACCTGTTTAACATAAGTAGTTACTAGAAAAGATGCGTTTTCAGTCTTTTTTTAGGTGCGTTCATGTTTTGTTATACTAGTTCATATATGCCTAATCTAGTCTAAACATTAAATATGCAACAAGCTAAACACAATACAGATCACATGCAAACTTTAAATAGGTATATATTTTTTTATATTTAAAATTTATAATTGCCTTGTGTACGAAGATCCAAAATAACCATAATAAAATATTATTAAACACTTCCAAATTACCTTAAATTAACAGTCACCATGTCAAAACCACACTTAATCACAAATATCTTTTATAATATTATAATAGCGAGGATATCATTTCCCTGTGTTGGCTACACAGGGAAATCATAATGACTAACAAATATAGCTATCGACCATTCGATGTGATATAAAATTAAATTATGTGTACCACACTTGGGGAATTGGTCATGATTTTGGCGCAAGCTATGCTGACAAAATAAACACTATAGTCTCTGAAATAAAGTGCAATTTCGTGTGAAACTTAATAAAGCGAATATTTGTATATTTATTATACACAGGGACATAAAGGCTGACAACATAAGAGCAATAATCCTTACTAATATTATAAAAGCGAAAGTGAGTTTGTTTGTTTGTTTGTTACCTGTTCACGCTTTAATGGCTAAACCGATTTTGATGAATTTTGGTGGGAACCAGGAGACGGACATAAGCTTTTTTTTTAAAGTGGGAAGTGAGGGAGAAAGAGGGAAGAAAAGGGAAAACTTAGCGTTGCTATTTCAAATCAATAAGGCTCAAGGAAAACTGTGTTACCCTTACCCCGAATTTAACGCAAGCGAAGCCGCGGCGCAAAAGCTAATTTAGTAATAATGCTAACGCGACTTCCGAATGCTTGGTGGAAGGAAACCCATGCACAAACGGTTAGGGACAATAATTTGTTCACATATGGTTTTTAGACAACTTTTACAACCATATAGGCCCTATTGCATTGGACTTTATAACTGGCCAAATAAGGGTGTATTTGGTACAACATGTTTTTTGCGGATGGGAAATCATCAAATAACTTCCTCCGCTCTAAGCGGCGCGGGGGGAGACTTGTATTAACTACCATATTCCTTCTATTGCCCTTTACGGTCCGGAGCCGCGGTATCTCATTCGAACAACCCGCAACCGGTGCGCGGGAAATTATTGATGATTTACCATTAAAAAACCGTCATTTTAGACCATCTGTACTTGTGTCACATAACATGTTATACTTGTGTATAACAAGATATGTGTGTGCTTTTAGACCCCCTGTAATACTTGTGTATAACATGTTATGTCAATACAAATCTTGCGTGTATTTTGGGACACCCTTTATGATCGAACTGTCACTTTCCAATAATTAGGCGAACGTGACTGTTTTATCGTCAGACGCTTATTTATAAACATTAATGAGTAGTAATCACTGCGCGTGAGTCATGGCGGACTCATTCTCATACCTATCTGTAAAGGCCTATGTACATGAAACTGCGGAAAAACGACTTGCTTTCGTCAAATTCGTTAGTTTCTGCACGCGGCTTCGCTCGCGTTAAATTTGGGGTAACAAAGTTCCCCTTTACTGATTTGCAGGTACCTGCTACCAGTAGTTTTTGCCCTTGCGCCTTATTTATTGTAATAGCAATGCTAAGTTTCCCTTTTCTTGTCTCTTTCTCCCTCATTACTCCGTCTCCAGGGTATCAAGTATATCTGTACCAAAATTCATC
Organism: Ochropleura leucogaster; assembly: GCA_958449745.1. Lineage (NCBI taxonomy): Eukaryota > Metazoa > Arthropoda > Insecta > Lepidoptera > Noctuidae > Ochropleura > Ochropleura leucogaster. The sequence goes on along the minus strand of OY288220.1, from coordinate 1,431,427 downwards.
AAAATCGGTTAAGCCATTTAGGCGTGAAGACGTAACAAACAAACTCACTTTAACTGAAACAAAAAGCAGACTTCAAGACCTATTTGTGCAGAAACTTTGTTAACGCAAATAAATGATTTTGTTTTCATTGTGTGAAACGAATATTTCTTTCTCTAAGCTACTGAATTCAATTATACAGTCATGGCATCACACAGCACAGAATTAGCTTGTGCTTATTGCACGTGAGCTGCACGCAGGGCCGCCCGCGCCGCCGACACCTTACCGCCGCCTGATGACTTGTCCTTACTAAGCTGTCTACGCTACTAAGCTGTCTACAAAACATGCTGCCACACACAGAACAAGCTGGTACCTATGGCACGTGAGCTGTATGCACACGGACAGTACCGCGCGCAGGATCGCTCGCGCCACCGCCGACAGCTTACCGCCGCACCGCCCGTTAGCGCTACCAGGATTAGTGTCAACTGTTAGTTTTTTATTTACATTATTAGGTACCATTAGTCGCTGTAGCTTTGTTTTAATAAAATTAAGTAATGAAGCAGTTTAGACAAATTGAACGCAAGTCAAGTGTTCATTCTCTGCCCAATTCCCAACTATGTTGGGGTCGGCTTCCATCTGGATGCAGCTGAATATAATTTTACAAGGAGCGACTGCCTATCTGACCTCCACAACCCAGTTAATACAGACTAATGCGAGACCCCTTGGTAAGACTGGTTGTCAGACTTTCGGAACTATCAATGAATTAACTTGACTCCCGTTTAAGCTAGACGTGTTGTAGATAAAGGCCGTGTATGATGTGACGAGATGTTGCCCATCCTGGAGCAGTCGCACCTGGCGTCGGTAGACCGGCCCGGGCGACATGACATGATAAGCGGGTCCGCCACTAGTTCGAGGCAGCAGAAGTCCCCACTGCCCCCCGGATAAAAATGTATATGTGCGCAGAATACCATAAGGTAGTATAATTAGCAGGACAAACATGAATGATGACTTACTCTTTGACGGTGATGGTGTGCGGTTGCGGCTGCGTGACGCGCACGCTAGAGGGCGCCACGTCCACCACGCGAATGGAGTGCGACACGGCGCGGACTGTGCTGTCGTAACAACTGCCGCTGCAACGAAACACTACGTCATACGTGTTGCGTGTGGAATAAGCAAAAATGACCTTGTGGTGGAAGGGACGACGACACACAATTGGTTACCAAATTCGGCACCAAGCACTCCAACATTTTTTATTGCTAATTAAAAAAAATGTTATTCTATTCTTCTGGTCCATGTAGGTTTTAATCTTTTTTTAATTTCATAAACAAAGGGTACGTCGCGCCCGGGATTGCGGGTTGTTCGAAAGAGATACCGGGGCCCTGGAACGTAAAAGGCAATTGAAGGAACATGGGTGGGTTTTAGTCTGTGCAAGTCTGCGCTCCCCCCCGCTGCAAACAGAGCGGGGGAAGTTATTTGATGATTTACCATCCTCGAAAAAAAGGGTACGTCGCGTTACGCAGGATTCATCATTCGTCAAGTATGTAGTAAATACGTGGTGACAACTTAATATGCGTCATGTCTACAGAGTGAAAGGAACACAATATTTTTATTTTCACTATAAATATGAAAATATTAATATTGTGTTTATGTGTGTAAATGTGAGTAAAGAACATCGACGCTCAAACCGTCACCATGAATTTAGCAATTCATCCACAAAAAGTGCTATACCACACTTTTGTGGACAACAGCAGTTTTGTTTTGAAATAACCTACGAAAACTTCAGTGATGGAGTACTATGATTGATTTCATAGCAAAAGTTGTTCTTGTTTATTTTGTGTTTGTTAACAATTGGATGAAAACGCCTCGATTAAAAATGAACACTGAAACACACAAAGTTTCTTTTATGTTTTTCCTTCAGGAATTTCTGAATATCAGCCAGGAGCTGGTGGTTGGTAGTGTGATGCTCTGGAGCCACATCTATCGCCGGTCGTGTCAGATAATCGTCCCTCCGGACCATAAGAAGGAGAGAAGAGTTATTGCTCATGGGTTTGAGTACACACTTATAGACTAGAATATCTTCTGCGACTTTCTGCAGGTCTTCGCAGATTTTGACCGCCCTGAGGTTCGGCCTCACGGTGTGTAACCCAAGATCCTGAATCAATCTTGAACCTGAAAGTGGATCTGCAGTGGGACTAAATAAAATCTTACCAGTACAAGTTGGAGCGTTCAAGCAGCGCGTAGGGCTCCCCGTCCTCTATGTGCTGTGCACACGCCACGCACGCGAAGCACTCTGGGTGGAAACGGTGCTCCCCGGCCGCCATCACAGGGCCGGTTATCACCTGGTGATTATATCGGTGATAACAGATTGTATGTGAGGAAAGCATAATCCGTACACGACATTCTACAACATTATTTTTAGTATATGCGAAACCTGAATATAGTTTGTTCAGAATAAGTAACTGAATCGATTCCAATCATTTTAACATCATGTTATATTTTTTCCCAAAAATATTTAAAAAAGTTTATAATATGGACACCATGCGACACTAAGTACCTATTCGCAAGCACACTAAACACCCGGCCGGACCTCGGGAAAAAACATGCGCGCGAGTCACAGTCACAGTTTTGAAATTTTGTACATACTTAGATTCTTTATATAAAAATACTGGACAGGTGTTTCGGCTTTCGCATAAATTAAAAATAATGTTGTATATACCGGGTTTTAATTCCAACAAACGAAATTTGCAAAATTGGAAAACGTTACGACAATGCATTTCTTCATCATTTCGTGCTAGACATTTCATTAAACAAAAGAATACGCGATATCGCTTTACTGACAGTCAGTGAAGCTCAGTTAGTGCAGAATGGTATAACTATAATAATATTAAGGTAAAACATGTTAGTTCACAACTCTAATTATAAGACCGAATGTACCACGTTTTTACACATATAATAGACTAGCTTTCGCCCGCGGCTTCGCTCGCGTTAAATTTTGGGGTAACACAGTTCCCCTTGCGCCTTATTAATTTGTAATAGCAACGCTAAGTTTTCCCTTTTCTTCCCTCTTTCTATCACATCCCACTTTTTTATAAAGTTTGTTTTTGTTTGTTACCTCTTCACGCTTTAATGGGCACACCGATTTTGATGAATTTTGGTACAGAGATAGTTGTGAACCAGGAGACGGACATAGGCTACTTTTTATTTTTTTAAAAATGGTATGAAATAAGGCGCAAGGGGAACTGTGTTACCCTAAATTTAACGCGGGCGAAGCCGCGGGCGAAAACTAGTAGAATATAAACTACTAGCCTGCGGCTTCGCTCGCGTTAAATTCGGGGTAACACAGTTCCCCTTGCGCCTTATTGATTTGTAATAGCAACGCTAAGTTTTCCCTTTTCTTCCCTCTTTCTCCCTCACATCCCACTTTTTTCTATAAATATTAGCCTATGTCCGTCTCCTGGTTCCCAACTATCTATGTACCAAAATTCATCAAAATCGGTTTAGCCATTAAAGCGTGAAGAGGTAACAAACAAATAAACAAACAAACTCACTTTCGCTTTTATAATATTAGTAAGGAAGTAAGGATAAGGATTCTATTTCATAATATATTTTGAGGCGAGTTACTTAGGCTGGATGTACAGAATGCTTTGTTAGCTTCTAGAAGGATCCGTTTCCACGTTGTACATTACCTGTGCACATTGCTGGCAGCTCTCGCCGTAGCGCGCCCAGTAGTCATTCTGACAGAACAGTAGACCAGCTTTCTCGAAGTACCACGTCGACAGCTGCGCGTCACATACTGAGCACCTGGACAACCGAAACAAAAGATGATCAATGCGGCACAAAACACGCGTATAAACACTGCATGGGATCGACAGTTTAGTTTATAAATATAAATAAATAAATATCTTGGGACAACTCACACACGGCTATCTGATCCCAAACTAAGCAGAGCTTGTGTTATGGTAACCAGACAACTGATATACATACTTATATAATTTATAAATACATACATATTATAGATAAATCACACCCAGACACAGAACAAACAATCATGCTCATCACACAAAGTTTGTCCTGGATGGGAATCGAACCCACGACCTCCGGCTCAGCAGTCAGGGCCACTAACCACTAGACCAACAGGCCCGTTATCAATCATTAATTTTGTTTCAGGCATCGAAGGTCCATACAATACACAAAATAATCTTACGTTACAAGTTAATAAACTAATACATCCTACTAATATTATGAATGCGAATGTTTGTGAGGATGTATGGATGTTTGTTACTCTTTCATATCAAAACGGCTGAACGGATCTTGATGAAATTTAGAACAGAGATAGATTATAGTCTGAAATAACACATGGGATACTTTTTTTTTTCGATATGACGCGGGCGTAGCCGCGGGCAAAAGCTAGTATTATATAAATTAAAACTATTTTACACGAAGTGACGGCGTCGCGTTTCGCTGCGAGGTCGGTATCCTACCACGGAATCGTTGATACACGACACCCTTCGGCCAAACTCTCTTTTGACGAACGTCTCCAATTGATGACTCGGCACCCGCACTTAAAATTAGTGTCATGGCGCGACTCCACCTGTCTTCACGAGTACATACTCTATGATGTCCGCAACCGCCGTGGTGTGAAGCAATCTCGACACGCACAGCTGCGTCGTGGGTAACGGTAGACGCAACAGTGCTAGGTCCTGCCCGAGCAATACCGCACCGCACTGGTTCGGACAAGGAGGCTTCTTGCTTATGTTTTTCTCCACCATGGTGAAACCATCCTCATTAATGAGGATCTCGAATTGTGTGTCTTGTTTCCCGAATTTGAGATCCTCATACCCAATCTGGAATCTCATGATCCACTCGATGTTATTTGAATAGCCGTTCGAGGAATCGATCACTAAACGAATTGGGGATAGTACAGATCATAACGGTTGATCAAATTGCATAGGAGTGGGGTAGATGTTCTGAACGAGAACAGTAGTGATTGATTTTTCATTTTAAGAACATGTTATTAAGATTAGGAATTCTTAAAATAGTTGTTTCCTGCAAGCAAAACCAAGTAGATACGATAGTTTTTGTAACATAAACTGTCTGGCAGAAGTTTTCAGAATTGGATCGAAGTATTTATTATAGACCTTTTATTTGAAAACTTGGCACCTTGTTTCTCGTCCAAAGCAAGAATATGACCTTTGCTGAACTAGAAAACCAAAAAAAAATATTTGGCAACTGGCCGAAAAAGAAACTATTGGAAATAAAAACTTATTTGTTGACCTCATATTCAAGTTCATGAAGCAAGGAGGTTGCCAAAATACTTAGGGATAGAGTTGTTTGTCTCGCGCTAGCTTGCGACGGGTGAGTGACCTGATAATTTCACACCAGTATTCCTATAAAAGGCTAACAGAGCTGTATAAACATACGCATTCTTTCAATATTTCATGTACTAGTCGTATTACCAAGCGCGAACAGGAACCCTCCCCCCCCGTTTGGACCCCCCCCCCACCCCCTTTTTTCAAAAACACTCATAAGTGATCACTTCGATCATTTATGCTCGCGGTATTGGCCTGAACTGGCCATAACGAACATTAGATATAACTATAACATCCATAGTAGGTGTAACATCACGCTTGTAACCCTTGAAAGGTAAGGCAGAGGTTAAGAGGAGGAGATCCACATTCCGCCAGTTATTTTTAGTTGCCCTCCGCCATGGGACGGCAAGTGGATGCTACACAAACACCCAAGCAGTGACTGTTTGCTTGCGGCAAACCACTTTTCAGGTAAAGGGGAGGAGTGAGCTACTCCTCTCCCTGTCATCCTTATTAATATTATGAAAGAAGAAGTGTGTTTGTTTGTTACGTCTTTACGCCTACATGAATAAACCGATGTTGATGAATTTTGGTACAGAGATAGTTGGGACCCTGGAGACGGACATAGGCTGAGTTTTATTTTTTACGTGGGAAATGAGGGAGATTGAGGAAAGAAAAGGGAACACTTAGCTTTGCTATTACAATAAATAGCCTTATTTATTGTAAGGGCAAAAACTACCTATAAATTAGGAAAAAGGAACTGTGTTACTCCGAATTTAACGCGACCGAAGCCGCGGGCAAAAGGTCGGACGCGCGGAAACACCACGCGACGCCAGCTCGGTTGTCAACGATATCTACGCGAACGTTCCCAACCCGTCGATAGCTACTCTATTAGGCATTAGATTTATGGGGAGCCATAATTACGTGACCCCATAAGTCTGGAGCGTGTCATGATCCTTATGACGTAATCACGTTACTGTGAGCGAAGCATAAAACACGTAGGGCAGCTCAAGGCATAATGGCCGCCTATTAACTTTAATAGGGGAACCCCCTTAAAATATTACGAGTTATTATGCTATATGATACTAAGTTATGTAATAACTTATGTGAGTTGTTTCTCAGAAATAGTGAATGTGAAATTTAACACTTTATTTTATTAATTTGGCTCACCAACTATTGAATACACCAGGTTAGAATATACATCGAATAAACTTAAGTATAGACTATGTACCAATTTCTTGTTCAATGTTGTTCAATGAAGCTGAGTGAAATCTTGTGCAATTTTAAAACAGTGACAGACGAGTCGATTTTATTTTAATAATTAAGCCCCAACTGTCACCATTGTAACGATCGCCCGGCGGACACGGTGGAGCCCGTGGAGCACACAGTGGCGGTCTGCCCAGCGCGGGCAGAAAACCCCGTGTTCTCGTAGAGGCGATCTCTCGCGTCTGGCCCTGGTTCAGTAGATGGTCCGGAGCGAGAGGGAATGAAAAGCGGTCACTTTCTTCTCCAAAGAAGTCATGCTAGCGAAAGAGGTAGTCGGGCGTTTGAGTGATTGAGATTCTCTCACTCAAACGCCGCCGCGGGAGAAGCTCCGAAAACCGTAGACGCGGGCCTGTGGACGGTGAGCAATGGGTAGCTCACCGTCCAGTAATGACATAATATTGGGCAAAAGTATATTTTGGGATTTCTATTAGGAAATGTCTTAGTAGCAGCTACGGAGTCTGGATTTACGCACCGTTAAGGGCAAAAGCCTCACGCTCCACTTAAAAACATAACTGTCTCTGGCTGAGTTCCATCGGTTTTTAAGAAAACTTTAACTGTACTGACAAGCCTGGGTAATTACATCTTTTAAACCTCTGCCTCGACCTTCAAGGACTACTGGCGTTTTGTTATGATGTAATAATGTAAGTTACCGTAAGGCTAGGAAAACTTGAGCGTAAAATAGCGCCTAAATTGCCTAGGTACGTGCGTGCGTAAGCTTAAAAACTCTTTTGTTAAACTACACTAAAAAGAGGGAAAATAAATTAAGTTCCGGAAATCGGTGGCGAAATAATCTATATTATATTTTTTTATTTCAGCCTTTTCAGTTGTGGCTATCACACAAATTATTTTTATCGGGTATTAATTTTCCTATTGATAAAATTCATATAACAATTAGCAAAGGCATTTTGAAAATCCGCCCACATTCGACGGAGAAATCGGGTAACAAACATACAAAAAAAATAAAGTCGAATTGAGAACCTCCTCCCTTTTTGAAGTCGGTTATAAATCGATGTAAATATTTAATATGAATGTCTGAACAAAACCATGTGCTATTTCTTGACAGATTACTGTAGTTTTAAATATAATGTTGTTTGATACATTAATACATAAACTGTTAATCATTATCCTTGTTACTCTAATTACATACCAATATAACTGTTAACTATAATAATGTTATTTATGGAATGAAAACTAAGATTTTTATGACGTTTTTAAAATGTTAAAAATATTAAGTGACTAGCTTTTGCCCACAGCCTCCCTCGCGATATTTTCGGGGTAACACAGTTCCCCTTTCCTGGTTTGCAGGTACCTGCTACCTGTAGTTTTTGCCCATGCGCTTTATTTAGTGTAATAGCAAAAGCTAAGATTTTCCTTGTCTTCCGTCTTTCTCCAACATTTCTCACTTTAAAAAAAAATAGCCTACATGCGTCTCTGGTAACAGACATAGGCTATTTTTGTTCTCTGTCCAAATCTCTGTAGCAAAATTCATTAAATAGTCTTAGCTATTTAGGCGTCAAGACGTAACAAATAAACAAACTCACTTACCCTTTTATAATATTAGTATGGATTAATATTATATTTTTTTATTGATTTGTATTTGTTTTTCCTGGTAAATAACTACATATAAGACAATAAATTAATTATGTTTCGTTTGCAAAATTCGTTGACGGTGCGTTCGTGTTCCACGCGAGCCTGATGTCAGCAAAGTAGCAAGTTCTGCCAGGGCCAAAGATACCGCGGCCCCGGAACATAAAGGGCAATAGCGGGAACATTCTTGTGGAGGAGGGTGCGTTTTTGTCAGTGAAAGTCTGCAGCGCCCAGAGCAGGGGAAGTTATTTAATGGTTTCTCGCCCAAAAAGAAATGGTTTTTAGAGTGTTGTTATATATAGCGGGAAGTTGTTAAATAATAGCAAAAATCTATGTTCATATGTAACAAATGAATGGCCCCTAGTATACTGTGTTTTTGCTCATTGGTTTGGACTTCAGCACAGTTTTACTTGGTTGCCCAATAGCTCCTGGCTAGGAGTGGGACAGCAGCTGGCCATAACAAAACAATAAGTACAATAACTTACCGGAAACAGTCTTTATGCCAGTCCTGGTTGAGTGCGGACACATAGTCATCATCACCAATGTCGTTCAAGCACCCTGCACAACTGAGGGACTCTGGAAGACATTGTCATCATAAAGTGAAGGTTCCAAGAATATTTATAAATAAATAAATCTATGTGTTTGATATATAATCAAAAAGTCATAGGAGATGACGCGAAAGAGTATATACTCCTTTAGATGTCCAAGATAAACTTAATTCTGTTATTTTTATATGAGTGTATTTAATAATGAAAACAAAAATTTGAATATTGTTATTACAATAAATTTATTAACTACTATTACACAATTTGTTTTTGTTCTTTTTAAGAAGTATTTTTTATTTCCTGAATTCTATACTCAAGGCTCAGAGATTTAAGCAGAAGTAGTGTTTAGTGAGAAATAAATATTTAAGGTTCTATTTTCTAATGCCATTCTTCTTTTTAGTTGATGTTGTCTATGTTTCTATTAGTGTTCAATAAGTTTTGTCTAGAAATCATATTGTATTGTCATTGATACACAATTGGTTGGGCTAAGAAAGCCTTCTTTGGAAACAATTAAAATGTATTGAAAGCATTTAAAATATGAATGGAGGTAGTACTTTATGCTGTCATAATAATAAATGAATATTTTTTATGGTGATCTGAATCATATCCAAAGTAAAATAAGATCAAATATTTTTTAAACCTTATGAATATTACATTTAAGAGCCGTCGCCACGGCTTTGTTGATGCAAATAACCAGTTTAATAGTCACTTTAATTGTTATTTGTGGTTTACTGAATAAATTAAATTGGCTACCTGAGTCAAAGATTAAAATCTATTGGATTTTATTAAACCTTTACTTTTTCTAAAATGGTTGCATTTGAATGTCAAATACCTTTCTAATATATTGGTTTTAACGAGGCAAAATATAAACTAACAGGTATATCCTTCAACTTAGAACCTACGTCGCGGAAGTAAACATAGCTATATAAAACTAGCTTAAACTAATTAAAATTGGTTTTACGGCGTATTTGTAAACTTCTTTGATATTTGTTCAATCGGCATCAAGTTAGAGTTAAGTTACAAAGGCGAGGCGCAGTACAAACAAAAGATAATTCTTGATAACTTACAAGAATCGCCCACACATTCTCATGACAGGTTCTGCACCCAAAACATGACTAAATATTGCATTATAATATTTTAATACGAGTAATAAAAGGCACCAAAACTTACCTTTAGTATTCAGTCCCTCCATTTCATTTCAAAAAGGAATGTTTATTCATAAATTGTATGATAAATCGCAAAAGTTACATGCTTGAGATTCCAATACTTGAGAATGACGTAAAGACAAGATGACACAACGGCTGGATGTTGCTAGCTCTTAAAACAAATTTGGGTAAGAAAGAAATTCAACAATTTGTAATGAATCTAGATCAATTTATTGTAGTACAAGAGTATTGTGCAGTACACTTTACATCTATATTACGAAATAAGTACTTTGCAGAAGCACTTAATTTATGTGTCGGTCTTGTCGGTAACTTCTGTCTTTATATTATTAAATCCAAGTCAATATGGTAACACCAAAACTATTTCGATAACTTTTCATTACGCAAAGGCCAAACATTTAAAAAGTAAATAAACAAAAACTAAACTTTCACAGTTTTATTTAGTTCATTTAAATTAATGATGATGATGTTTCTTAATCTCTTTTTCCTTTTCCTTTTCCACTTCCTTCTTGACCTTGTATTTGTTGAACCTGACCTTGACTTTGACTTTCACTTCGAGGCGTTTCAGAAGTTGCGATATTTCATCGTCATTGTCATTAGACTCTGAACTGTCGGAGTCTTCGTCTTTGTCCTCTTCTTTTTCTTCTGAGGAAGCCTCTGGTTCAGGTTTCTGTTCTTCAGAGGAATCTTCAGGTGATTCCGGCTCAACTTCTTCTGACTCGGGTGGAACGGTATCGGTCTCTACACTATCTTCATCAGAATCCTCAGGCGTTGTAGGTGGCAATGTGGATAATTCTTCACTGTCATCATCTTCTTGTAGATTTTCGAAGTCAATACCTGTTACTTGCTCGAACCATGAAAGGTAAGGTCCCGGGCGGATGAAACCTGGCAAAATTAAACGAGATTTATTACAGAGTAAAAAAAATGACAGTTAACTCAATGTGATATCTATGTGGGTACAAATCAGTTACGCATAAAATAAATACAAAGGAATATTACCAGCAGGCAAGCCAGAGTGGCAGCCCCAATCTCCACCAGCAACGAAGGAAGTAACTCCGACGAGAGTTGGAACGCCGTCGGAGCTAACATGAACCAGTGGCCCTCCACTGTCACCCTGCAAACAAAAAACAATGAAATAATTAAACAAAAGAAGGAAGAAACGGTTGTTGTGTGATTAGGATATCATTTATAAAACCACTTGAGCCACTAAATGAGAGCACTCAGTTGGATTCTCATGCAACTCTCGCTAAACGGTGAGAATTAAAATGCCAACAGTGCAATGATATGTTTATATAGATTTTTATTATTATTTTTATATTGACTTACTAGAATAATATATTTTCCTATAATAAGACTTAGTATGTGAACACGGGAATTAAAACCCAATTAATGTTTGAAAATAACCTGAAAACAGCTCTTTTTGAGCGCCAAAGTTATGACAGTTCGTGCAAAATGCTCCAATCGGCGCCAAGTGGCAGAAAGACTCAGCCAGCATTTTAAACTCATAATTCACTTTTCTGAAAGAAGCCGTTGCTTTAAAAGAGTGTCCATGGAGTTTAGGCCACTACAATACTTTTATAAGTTATGATACCGTTGTGACTGGTACTGCAACTTCATCCTTTTGTTTTTGTCATTTAAAAGTGCCTCTAACAATCTAATTGAAATATAACTGCTCTGAGTTTGAATTTTTAAAATATGGTGTAGAGCTTACCTGACAAGTAGATTGAGAGGTTACGTTGTAGAACCGTGCGCAAATAGACGAGTCAATGATGAGGCTGCTCCCGAATGTGCCGGCGCAAGACAAATTTGAGACCGCGCGCAGGTACACCCATCTTAGCACTTCGGTAACGGAACCTAGAATGTTGGGAGAACATTATGACGATGATCATAAAAATAGCGGTGGTATAGCAACTTTAGCAGCAATATTCGAACGATACAAGGCAAGGCGTAATAAAAGTAAGACCTTCGACGTGGCATCTAGTATAATAAGACTGAAATGCTTTTGTTCCACGAGTTCTTGAAATTGGAAACCAAAACATGGACTTTCTATAGGAACCAAGAAACTAATGCGATCAGTTGATAAAAATGCCTACTAAAAAAATGATTTATCTAAAAATATGAATTTTCAAAAGTTATGGAACAAAGGTTGTTAAGTTTCATGGCCTAAGACACCATACGTGTTACACTCAGTAACTTGGCTTGTTGTATTAATAATTATTGCATAAACGATGCATTTTAAGTTAGGCATCACATGACAGATCACAGATGCACTAGCGACGACGGCCACTACCTAATAATGATATTAGAATACATAATTTGTAGTGACTTGCTTGTTATTATTTAGCCACTGTTATTTTTCTTATCTGTTACAAACTTACGCCACTGGTGTTGCGATCTAGATAAAGTTGGTACTTTGTTTGCGTACTATCAAAATGAGATCTTAAATTAATTAAAAAGCAATCTTCCTACCGATAATTTCTTTCTACCGTTTGTGATATCGTGCGAGGCGTAAGATATTATCTTTGCTAGGCAGTGATAACAATTGATGTATTTTTCCCACTTGATGATGACGTGTTTTTATAAAAAAACTAGCTTTCGCCCGCGGCTTCGCCCGCGTTAAATTTGGGGTAATACAGTTCCCCTTGCATAAAAATTAGCCTATGTCCGTCTCCTGGTTCCCAACTATCTCTGTACCAAAATTCATCAAAATCGGTTTAGCCATTAAAGCGTGAAGAGGTAACAAACAAACAAACAAACAAACAAACAAACAAACTAACAAACAAACTCACTTTCGCTTTTATAATATTATATATAAATATATAATATATATATATATATATAGTAAGGAAGTAAGGATATCAAATAGGTACCTAACTTGACTTACACAGTTCCACTAACTCGTTCCTAAGTTCGGTTTTATTCTGTGCTTCAGTTAAGTATGCCATTACCATCATATTACGCTCTCATTGCTACAGGTGTCCTCTATGAAAGTAATCGTAGTGAGCTCTGTAATCCACCACGCGGACCCAGTACAACCGGTATCCCCAAGATGATTTTCTTTTCCGTTTAACAGCGAAGGCAATGAAATAACATTATAACTTTAAGTTGTAAGTTTGGCCGTTATTACTGCGGACTACTGCTTCCAACGGAACATGACCTGATTGGTGATTTGAGAAATACAGACCTAAAGTCCATGTCCTGCCGTGACCGCTGGTGTAGAACACCTCGCCATCATAGTCCCGGTACGCATCAGCGCGTGGCTGTATTCGGATCGCCTTCAGTAATCCTGCGAGAAGATGACATATCAGAATTTACATTAGGAAGGGAACTGTAAGAAACTTAGACACAGTGTTGAAGAACATTCAACTGTATCAAGAACAAAAGTGAAGCATTCCTTCGAATAGTCCAGTTAAAGGAAGTCGGTTAAAAAAGGTGACGCGCCTGGGCTTGCAGTTTCTAAATTAAGACCACCATTGACACCATAGAATATCAGAAAAGAGCGTAGAAGATTTCCACCAATAAATATCAAACGAAATCAAAATAGACAGCAGCAATGATATTTATTTTAAGAATATATATTTCACATAAATATCTGAGCTACCATTTATTACGTATCGTTCTGTGAGTTGGCCATTATTATTCTCCATAGCTCACATTTCAAGTGAAAATAAAAGATATTAAATTGCTCATCAAAATCGTTTAAACTAACTAATAATACCGAAATAGTTGATGGAGTCAAGCTAGTTAGATCAAACAAACCGGAGCCTTCCGATTTGGTTTGATGATATCATCAATCACGGGATATTTCCCGTTTCCTGGATGATGGACGCACGGAGCCGAAAATAATGGCATTAGAGAGGTAAGATAAACCCAACAAGGTGATGCAAGGCTTTTATTTTCGGATGGAAAATTTTCAAATTACTATTTCCGTTCTGGGCGAAGCGGAAGGGAGTGTCAGACTTGCGCGTGAATCACGAACGCCGTTGTTCACCGTCCAAAGACCTGAGCCTACCGTGGACGGGAGTGGTCTCACGGCTCCCGACGCCCGGAGCCTCTACAGCAGTGGTTGGGACGGTTTGAGGTTCAAGGCTAATGGTATGATGATGTCGATAACATTTTAATATATAATATACTTACTGCTGTAAACGAAGGGGCGCGGCACCTTCACGAGAGAGATGTCGTGCGTCTGCACTACTGCCGGCAGGTTGTCGTTGTATTGAGGATGGTTGTAGTACTCCGTGGTCTCAAAGATGTACTCTGGGTCGGTGATGGACACCACGCCTCCGCGGACGACTATAGTCGTGCGACTGACGAAGAAAATGTTTTTGGTTGAAATAAGAAGACGAATATTATGAAGAAAAATTGCGTCGACCCATGGTAATTGGCAGCCACTTTGCGAGAACCAGTGAGGTATTGACTCTAACAGCTACACTACCATGACGTCTTAAAGCAGAACTTATTCCACTGAGGGAAAGAGACAGAGCTATACAGGGTGTCTAGCACAATCTCTTTCTCACACAGGAATAAGAACTGCTATAAGATGCTTACTCTTTGTTACCCAGTCATGTAATTTGCTTCCTTTTCCAGATGATCTATTTTTCCATAATGATCTCATGTTCTTTAAGCTCACCAAGTAACATAGTATTAAAACTTCTTGTATGTAATGCTAAAACAAAACATTCGATATTGTTCCATCCTTACCCAGCGGTACAGTGCGCGGCACTAATGACCCACTCCTTAGACACGATGGATCCGCCACAGCTACTCACGCCACCGATGGGGCTCACCATACGAAGAGCTGCATGGTGAGGGTGCTGGCCCGGCAGTGCCTCCCAGCCTGACACAATACGTGACCCCGACGGAGACGATTCTAGCGCCTCGGACTCTAAGGAGGCAAAGCACTGCGATATTAATTTGTTTAGGGAAGAAACTACAGTGATTACGTTAAAAGTGAAAGCGTGAGATCTGCCAAATACTTAAAACGATATCCTCCCCAGTGAATTCCGCCTAAGGCCGATCACGGTCTAGAGGGACACGACTTGCAGTCAGTATCGCAACACGCTTGAATGTGTAATTTGTGGTTCAGAGCTAAGATTTTTTGCTTTGTGCAGAAGACGTGGAATGAAAGTTTTCAATGGTACTAACCGTGTTTGATTACATTCTCGATGAAATCTGGTTCCACGTTTTTGTAACGCCCGGAAACCTGCAAATGATGAAATCTAAATTAGGTAAAGTTGTTTAGGGATGCTTTTGGGGCACAAAAGGCATGAACTGATAAAATAGTCATTACAGCGCCACATAGAAGTTTATGGTGGAGTAGAATGGACTCCCATATTTCATAACAATATTCTTCTGGTAAAAACTAATAGAGTTTACCTGAAGAACAGTGACGAGTAACAGAAGCAAGCCCGATTTCAATAACATCTTAGATACTACTGATGTTTGCCGAAAACGCGGCTACCATATTGACTTCCACTTAGGATTAGACGCTCTAATCACGGTAATGATTGAGATAAATATCAATTAATTAGCACGATAAGATATGGATTAATTCGTTGGATTTTTGTTAACATTTACCGACAATGCGAAATATTATATTAATCATATCTAATCAATTTAATTTTATCCAATTTGAAAATAAAGACACCAGAAGTTCTTTCGAAAATCTGCAGGCAAACAACAGCAATTAAATAAGTTATTTCGAAAGGAATTAAAAATTTGGTATACTTAAGTATATAGAAGCTCATAAATAACCCAACCAATATAAATTAATTAATTTAAATGGAACCTGTAGACGTTTAGCTTAGCGTTTTCTATTGTAAAAACAAAGAAAATCGGCCGACAATCGACAGAGAAATCGCGAAACAAACCGGAACTTCCCCCCTTTTTTAAGTCAAACAATCGGAAGTACACAAACCACCCTATTTTAAAGAATAAATTAAACATTATGTTTTTTTAAGTTATGCGTGATAAACGGTCATGGATTAAAAAAAGGATTATGTTTATGATTTTTAATCGCATTTAATTGTAACCATTTATTTATTCCATTGCCACTATTACCAGACAATCATGAGAAATCAGGTCCAAATAAATTTAAATCAATTTAAAGCTGTTTTATTACGAGGTGTTACTATTACTATATGGTGTACCTATTATTAAACAGGATCAGTGTCTGTTCAGAATTGTAGAAATATTCAGTATAGTTTGCCTGCTGTCGTATGTTATCATAACATAATTTCACGAATGTCCATTACTCATAATTAATTTTGAAAAAAATAACTAGATACATAATTATTATGATTACTTGTTCGCTGCCTGTCGGGAATGTCCCGATATCTGTCAAAAATGTTAGTGTCCTTACTATCGGTCGTTATCAATGAATAAGATCTCTAATATTTCCGTATTTTCTGCCCGTGCTGTGATTACTAAAATGTTTATTATGCCGTCACCGCTCCGATTAGTACGGGGAAATTTTGATGAAATAAATAAAGGGAAAAACTAACGCTTGATAATAGTTTTAGGTAAGGAAATGAGTACCTACCTAATCTATGATTATAAGGAATTTATCAAAATGTTGGCACTATTCGGCTACGATCACAGAGATTGTTATCTTTTAATGACTATTCCCAACTATTGTCTAGGTATGATATGACACTGTAGGTACCTATCTGCGTAGGTTGCTGCTTACCCTAGGTGTCCGTGACTTCCTTCTCTTATGTGGGGGACTTACATTAAGCCGGATATAAGGTCCCAAAGTGGTCATATAACAATTTTATTTATATTCCTTGGATCTTCTACATATTATTTCTTCTGAGACGATCTGTTGAATGATAACTTTAAGTAACCATGGAAAATGAGTACTTACTCGATATGAATTTCTATGAGATACCATCATAACATAACCAAAACAGCTGAAATTTAAAAAAAAATAGTTTTGTAAAACAAATAACTGAGTTCCATAAAACATTATTCTGTGTCATTAGCGTGTCGATAGCAAATTCGAGTTAAATATTTTTGGCACAAAATTTTCAAATTGTTCAGCAAATCATTTTGGTTCTTATTAATTACAGTTTAATAAATAAAAATTAATATTTCAAATTACTAGTGCAGTTTTATTATAAACCCACTAGTTAGATAATAAAAAATAAGGCCTTATTTGGGTCACTTACCTTACCTCTGTGCTAAATTTCATCAAGATCCGTTCAGCCGTTTTGACGTGAAAGATTATCAAACATCCATCCTCACAAACATTCGCATTTAAAATATTAGTAGGATATAATACACACAGTCACAGGTACACCTGGTGCTGTCTTAGTTCAAGTAGTAGGTAGTATTCTGACTGCTTATACTAGTCGTCAGTCCCGGTCCTGGGGGTCTACTCTAATTCTACGTAAAACGAAATTGCGGCCGAAACTTCGAACGTTTTCTACCACGGTTTCATTTCATTTCATTCATTTCGAAATTTCGGACGTCCGAAGTTTATTTGACATTAAAATTTTCTAAACCTACACTAATTCACGCAAAATGATATAGAGTAGGGTTACAAACGTAACTACTTTTGACTTTCGTTCGTTAACGAAGTTACGTTTCGGAGAAAGAGAGTAGACCCCCTGGGGTCGGGCAAATTGTTAGTGTGTTTATCACCAGTAGCAGCTAAGGAGTCTACATCTAAGCCCAGGTAAAGGCAATACGCTCGCCACATATTACATATGGGACTTATCTAAACATAACCCGCAAAACGTAGTGTAAAACCTCAACCCGTCGGGGATTACAGGCTTAATGTTATTAATAGGTATGTATATATATTTTTAATGAGTTCCAATGTAATTAATAACTTAGTTTTAGTAAGTAAGTTTGCTCATGCTTAGGTCCTAGCAAAACGTGTTCGATCAAATTTTTTATTTTGTTTAAAAAAAATGTTACCCTTATGGGTGCCTTCACAAACATTTAAACTCACATACACAAACAGCCAGACCCGAAACAAGTACCTGTAGGTCATACAATTTTGTAAATAACACAATGTTTTATGCAAATAAATTATCTTATCATATTTTAAAAGCTACGCACTAAGTGTGACGTTATTACCTCATTGTGTCCACACCCTATAATTTTCCAGCAGCGTCACCATCTTGTCGTAGTTCACAGTGACAAAACAGCGTCATAGTGAGTCACAATATAACTTACGTGACGAAACTATTGAGACCGCAGGCTACGTGACTTTTTACATGTATAGGCTTAGTAATTTTTCAGTGAGTTTCACAAAGCTTCTGAAGAGAAGGTTCGTCATTACGGTCGATGTACAGGCCGCACTTGGGGATGAGGCCCGTTTGGAGCGGCGGTGGAGTAATGCCAATAGAGGGCGCGCGCAAATGTACTTGACAGGGCCTCCGACACATGGTAGTTGAGAATACAGTGGGTAGTCAATAAGAAACTAACATAACCTTCAGCTCGACCCAGACAGAGGGTACCCGTAACGACATTCTCACCCAAAAGTAAACAGACACCCGCTACATAGCCGCGCTCAGAAAGCTGGGCCAAACGATAAACTGGGCCACCAGCTTTCGTTAAAAAAAAGAATTATCAAAATCGGTTCACCCACACCAGAGTTATGAGGTAACAAACATAAAAAAACAGGGTCGAATTGAAAACCTCCTCCTTTTTTAGAAGACGGTTAAAAAAGATTAATGAAAGCACTGGCTCTGGCTCAGATGAAAATGCTAAAGGAGATGTGTGGTGTTACGCGAATGGAAAACGAGTATAGTATAGGAGGAAGTCTGAAAGCGGTGCCGGTTACTGAAAAGTTGGGATAGATATAATCGGTTGTCGGCATGTGGGGCGAAGGAAAGAGGAAAATGTCGTGAGGAGAGTTTGGATGACCAAAGAAACGATAGATGTGTAACAGAGTGGGTATTTCACCCTCTCTGTTGCTTCAACCTCTTTCCTTTTGGATCAAAATTGATTTTTAAGTATTCATATTTCGAATTTCATTCTGTCATTTCATCTTCAACAGTAACTTTTTGGCTCATTACCTACATTTTGATCACGGACCACAGACTTAAGTATATGGCTTTAATTTCAAGTCGATACACGCGTGCCCGAGATAAAGGGTCTTGACAGACAGACAGATAAAAAAGTGGTCCTAAAAGGGTTCCGGAACGGATCCATAATAGATAATTTTTCAGGAGACGAGAAATCGTATTTAAAATAAATAGGTTGTAATATGTCACTGTGTGTAAATTTTATTATGTTAGACTAGATAGTTGCGTATGCTCACCGAGCATTCGAACATAAGGGCTCACCCAAGGTGCGGGTTGTTCGAAAGAGATACCGCGGCTCCTGAACAGAAAGGGCAAAAGATGTTAGGTATGAGTCAGTAAAAGCCTGACACTCTTCCCCGCTACCCCAGAGCGGGGGAAGTTATTTAATGTTTTGCCATCCACAAAAATTCATGGTTTTGAGCTGTATGAGATTATTAGGAAAATTCGTTTTCTCTATTTTCAGCCAAGCAGAGCTCGGTCGGTCAGGTGAGCAACGCAAGGAGAGTATTTAAAATAAAACGAATTCGTTAATATTGGATACATTTAATATAAAACAGTCATTGCAACAAGTTATCACATATACCGTCACGTCGACTAACTGTAAACTGGGCGGCGACAGACGGCACTGTGACGTTATTAACTAACCTAAATTGAGGCAAAAACGCGCAAAAAAATATTCGACTTCAAGGTTCTTACGTCTTTGAAATAATGACAATTTCCTGGGATGAGTCTTAGCCAACAGGAAGAATCTTCAGATCTTGTTAAATCAAATTAAAGCATTTTGTACAGTCAGCCTCAAAATAATTAATTAAACCTTATTATCTATGTTATATGGCTTAACATTGTTTACACAAATATTTGTGTAAACAATAACATAGAATTATAAGGTTACAAAATGGATGCTAGTCTTTTCTAAATGTGTTTGAAGCTGACTGTACTTACAATATTTTAAATAAAATATGAGGTTGAGATTTGTCTTAAGGTGCTGATTGATGAGCATTCACTTGTTAAGGAATATCGAGCACTCGCCATTTTGAAATTTGTCGAACTGAACAACGAACAGAGTCAAGCTTAATCTTTACAGCGAACGCTCTAGTCAATGCTCTCTAAGAAATTATAATTCTTCACAAATTCTCAGACTAACGGGCGCGTTCTAAAAGCCCAATACAAATTGACTGTCTTTTTGATAAAATGCTCGATAGAATGCTCTCGTTTATTTTTCTGTGATATTCGGAAGAATAATGCTCATTACAAGTGAATGGTCAGGTCTATCAGGACCTTTAGATAAATATTACTAACCGGCTGTGACAAAAGCAAAAGGAGGATTACATCTTAATCTGAAAAACACGTAAATGTAGCCATATTGTAACGAAAACATGATATACTAGTAATTAGTAGAGGCCGTAACTATTCCATAATTTATTATTAATTATATTTCTTCTACAATTTGTTTGTTACTATTATACATTAAAATGGTTATGACTACAATATTGTTAATAATGACTATTTTCTCTCAAACAGTTAGTACCTTGTTATTTATAACTTAATACAAAACTCCGTCACTCGCCCAGCTTGCCAGCCTAAATAATAAACTACATAATTAGATTTTTTAACACTGGTAACACTAGTTTCGTACATATTGTACACACAACACCTCACACATTGCTAGAAACAAACAATTTCGAATAATTTCAAGTCACCATTTATAATATTAGTGTTTTTTACATTAGTTTAGCTGCAATGTAACCATAATTATAAAAAAAGCAATGCTTAATTGACGGCCTGTTGCATCAATGCTTTTTTAATGTTTAAAAAAACATCTTTTTGTGACGTAAAAGATAACATTAGTAATGCGTCAGGTCGTCACAACAAAATAATAGTAGAAAAATTCAATCAGTTTATAATTCGAGATTATATGAAGCACCTTTTATCTACGTACATCATAAATATTTTTATTAGTAAAAAACCTTCTATTCGAATTAAAGAAACGAATATTTCTTAAATGAAAGCGACACAGATCTACAGTGTGATGTCAAAAGTCCCGAATCGTGTTTCGATGCAGTAGGCCGTGTTAAACCCTCAACCGCCCTCCAAATAACCCTAAAACAATAATTTACTCCTTCCTCTAAGATTAGGCCTCCAAACCTATTTCATAGGCCTCTATAGGAACATAACAGTCAGACTTGAACCATCACACAAAATACAAATATTTCACTAAGTGCATCAAACCCTATGACGTTTTAAGCTCATTTATTTTAATATAAAATCCGTAATCTAGTATGCGTTATCTTAAACTGTTTGCCCGGTAAATGACGATGCAAATAGAATCTTAAGTTGAGTCAAATAAAGACTAAAGTTGTGAAAGCTCTTTACATGTGACCAAAAAGTTCAGAGCCATCTGAATGAATAAGTATGAAACATTTTCTAGATTTGTTAACAGATAGATGTCTTAGTAACGATGTAACTACGCTGCGATTTGTTATCAATTTACAAGTAATAAATGCTGGTTAAATTAGGTTGTGAAAATAAATGAATACAATTTAAGGCTTGCTTGCATCATAATTCACTTCCAAGGTCGAGTGCTTCACCCTAGGCTGCATCATCACTTCACATTAGACGAGCTGCAGCCATACGCAGCATGCTTTTGTTTTTTTTGTTGGGTTGGGAAATCATCAAATAATTTCCCCCGCTCCCCCCGGGGGAGTGTCAGACGTGTACTAACTAAAACCCACCCATGTTCCTTCTATTGCCATTTACGTTCCGGGGCCGCGGTATCTATTTCAAACAACCCGCAACCCCGGATCGATTATGGGATAGTAATCCAGCCCTATTTAACGCATTTAGTGATTTTTGGTGCAAGCGAACCTAAATATCGCTTTTATTAAAATTATTTTCGGCATTTTGTCTGCTAAGTAAATGTCTGCAATAATCTTTGATTTGAAAATATATCAGTAGGCCTACCATGACGTCTTAAAGCAGAACTTATTCCACTGAGGGAAGGAGATGGTGCTAGACACCCTGTATAGCTCTGTCTCTTTTCCTCAGTGTAATAAGTTCTGCTTTAAGACGTCATAGTAGGGTAGCAGGTCTTAGTTCAAAGTAACGTGGTCATCCCACAATTTAATAAGTATAATAAGCATCAAAATATTACATATAAAGTCTTAGGTCTATTACAAAATGCGATTAGTAAATAGCTCTGTGTTGACCAACTTCCAGAGTTTAGTATACTGGAATGAATTAAATTTGGCATACCGGAAGTATTGTTTCGGAAGAATTCAGTTCGCATTCACACACATACAGTCAGGTAAATTAATTGTTAGTCAAATTATTATAACGTGAATAACGAGGGTTTTAGCAATTTTATACAACTTTCTAAGACTGACAGTTGTGGTTTGGGTTCGTAGTTGGAACTAAACCCGCCATCTTGTTTTATCAATACAATTTGCAAAGTTATTTTGTACATGTTCACCATCAGCAGCTTTATTAATAAAATTAAGTCAGTAGTCTAGTTGCTTAACAATTTATTTCCCTGACTTTACATACATAACTAATAAATAAATAAGCTATAGCTAGAAAACAAAGAATATAAAGCCACAACGCGCCGAAATGTTCAAAAAACCGAAACCCCAATAATTGAACAATTTAGTAACAATAAAATATAAATAAATAAATAAATATCTTGGGACAACTCACACACGGCTATCTGATCCCAAGCTAAGCAGAGCTTGTGTTATGGTAACCAGACAACTGATATACATACTTATATAATTTATAAGTACATACATATTATATATAAATCACACCCAGACACAGAACAAACAATCATGCTCATCACACAAAGTTTGTCCTGGGTGGGAATCGAACCCACGACCTCCGGCTTAGCAGTCAGGGCCACTAACCACTAGACCAACAGGCCCGTCAATGTTAAATCGCTATTTACACGTTTTCGGTGTCCAATTTAATTAAGTTTTCGGCCACATTATAAAAATAAGAGAATTTAGTTACCAGCAATACTTGCATTACACACTTTACAAAAACGTACTATAAGAAATAACCAAAAACGTGTAAACAAGAAATCGAATTATTGAAAAATAGCCTCCACGAAAACAATAAAATAAAAAGTAGCCATTTATTATTTTCAACAGAGATTCGTTTATTTTTGTAATATTTTTGGCGCTTAATATTTGCGCGTCTACATCTTATTCGATAACAATGACACAAATATTACAGTTTTAAATATTAACATTAATACATCATGTCGAACTACCCTCAGTTTTTTAAAGTGGCTGGTATTATGAAATGTTACATTGTTAGATGGCACGGCACTATACGATGTGTCCGGTCACGGACTAGCGATATTCTATGTACTTATATAACAAACATTCTAGTACTCATATTTATTGATTTAAAAAAAAACTACCGTCTTAATTTTTCACAATAAGTTTACAAAACTTTCGTTGATTTGCATATTTTTTTGGACTTTAATTTTGTTTTCTAAATTTATGAAAATGTATGCTCTATATCATTTCTTAATTTAAACGATAAAAAATATTGTTGCCTTTTGAATAAACCTATTTTCGTCTCAGTAAGACCAAAACTTTGAGGGATACCATTATTTTTTGTACACGCATAGAGAATATCTCAAAATGGCTGCCAAGAAGAATGAATTAGACCCAAGTGTGTATCGTAATAGTATATTAAAACACTCGTTACATAAGTATCTAGAATATCGCTAGTCCATTACCGGACACATTGTATATCCTGCATTAGCTCCACCTATTACTCGCAGTGGATCAAAGATCGTTGCACAGCAGCCCAGAAAATGTTGTCGGTTCATGTGTTTTAGCAAGATACCTCCCAACCATTCCAAATTCAAAAGTAGAAAACCCATTCAAAATTGGAGATTATTCGACAAATTCATATTTAAAAAAAAATGCAAAAAGGTAACAAGTAAAAGTGAGAACTATAGGATTTTAAGAAGACCAAGACCAAAGATTAGACATATTATTTAAAAAAGATAATATTGGAAGTATACGTATTTCTTAGTACCTTTTACACAGTCAGTTAAAACAACCTGTCTATTCATACTAGAATAGGCCGAATTTATTACAAAAATAAATCATTTTTATGAACTACCGACATATTAGTGAAATATAGACAGATATAGCTTTGTGCATGTACTTCTTACGTGTGCAGCCCATATTTATTAAGGTCACACTTTCATGGCAAGGTTCTAGGAGAAGCTCGTGGCTAGATAATAGTAGCCGTGTAGGTCGATTTTGAGGTTAAGTAGCGCTTGCAAAGGTAAATTCGTAGATGGGTAACCCATACAGAGTTTCCTCCATGCCTCGGTAAGCGCGTAAAGCCGTTGGATAAAGCTGTCTTGTGTGAGATACTAACTTTGTTCACATTCATTGACCTGTCCGCCATTTTTAATTGTAGCCACGAACCCCTCGTTCGAATCTTACCAGTCTTACCTACAGACGTTTAGCGAGTACAGTGCAAACAATCACCAACTAGCAGTAAGCTACACTTAACACATATAATTGTGCTGTCAAACTTATAAGTACACACATATAGGCCACATAACATACAAATATACTTGAATCATACTAAATTAAATAGCTCTTTTAGATACCTATGAAAATAATGGCGTATTGTGGATATAATATAAGGGACGCCTCTGACTAACACTACGGGTATTAGAAGCGTCATGTTATGTGAATTAAATAGTCACATAATCTGTATAGTATCAAGAACTATCAAGGATCCGCTATACTTTGATAGTTCTTGATACTTACAGATTTGCTATACGATTTAGCTCGTTAAGATGTTAGCATGTGTATTCTATTGAACAAGAATTCAAATTAAATACAGAAATAGAATAAATAAGATAAAAATAACGATAAGAATATTTATAAAATGCCTCCAAATGAATGCAGATGTTTCAAATATGAGAAATCACATTTTTAGGCATGATAGAAAGCAAGGACATGTCATTGTCGAAAGTGATGCTAAATTTCATTATAAAATGCTTAATAAAACTATTCATAAATGGAAGAAAGTATTAGGCGTAAGACTATGTCTGTTGCGATCAGCCTAGGCTGAGTTATAAGGACAATTTTATCCATAACCTAAATATTGATATTCGAAAAATAAACGAGAGAAAACAAAGACTTGTTTTTTTTGACGTTATTTAGAAACTCTGTATTATTTATCAGACAACAATACCGGCTAGGCCGTGAAATGACAATTATAATCGTAACGTCAAATTCTAGACAAAATTGAGGCAACATTCGAGATTACCGGTAACTATTCGAAGTCAAATATATATTTTTATTCGAGATATTCGTTTACGAACTTCTGTATACAATAATGACTTAGAAATATATATTATTTTAACGTGGCCGTATCAATTTCATAATTATATATCTACCTAAAACGACTATACTCGATGAGCTTGCCTTAATTCTGGCGTTTGACCAAAATTAATTACAGCGCCATCTATCGTCGGACACAAACAACATCAACTACATTTGCCATCGACAGATGGAGCCACCAACAAAGCTTGCAGTCTTTACGCTTTGATTGGAGCCAATGTTGAACTTTTAAGGGAAAACTTGAGAAATGCGATAACCGCACGATTACTTAATCCTTTCATAGTCATTTCACCCCTGATTTTACAACGCTTTCAAAATCACAGTCGTTTTTTTTTTTCATTACAATAAGGTTGCTATTGCGTTGCTACAGACGTTCAATATCTATGAAAAGGCAATAAACAGCGCATTTATCTAAACTCGCGTCTATAATACATTTTGGCTTTGAATCTCACAGTAAATACCCGTTCCACCGTTCTTATACACAATATTGTAGCACAAACATAGGCTCCAAAACAAAGCCTTAAATAACAGTATAACCATTCGCTTTAGCTGGGCAGCGTAACCGTTTGTGGGGGGCATTTTTGACAAAATACGTTTTTTTTTTTACCAAAATTACATTACACCCGGTTTCCGTCAGAGGAGAGAAAAGCCGTACGGGAATAGACCAATCAGATTGGTTGGAAACCACGTGCCGCTTCTTGACTCTCTTGTGATTGGTCGTCTACGCTCCGTTCGCCTCCTCTTTGGTGGGAACCGGGGCTCACTCGTAACTTTGTTAAAAACAAACACTTGGTTATAATGTCATACACATATGAGTAGTCGATAGCAAGTTCCGCCGCAAGGGTGCTAAGATTGTCATTACACAACATTTTGAATGAAAAGCAACCAATCCGCGACAAGACACTTAGCGCCATCTTGCGGCAGTAACGAATACTTAGCGCCATCATTCAGAGTACTTTATTATATAAAGTCTAGTTTTACAAGGATCTTTTGGCTCGCAGTACAAATAGGAACAAACCACGCCATCATCTGTGTCACTAACGACGGTACCCTGTCAGTGTCATCGAAACGCCAAAAGATGTTTGTAAGTCGGTGCTTTACAAGATAAAGTACGGCGAACAGATGGAGGTGTGTTCAGTAGGCTCCCCCCCTCTTGGCGCCGCGCGGGCGACATCAGCTGCGCTTGGAGCGCGGCGCCGACAGCGGCAGCAACACCTTCAGCGCGCCCAGCGACATCAGGCAGAACCAGTACAGCTGCGGCAGCAGCAGGATCGTGATGGACACCTTGCAGCCCGTCGGGAGGGATTTTATGGCCTTGAAATCAACAGAAATACATACTGAACAAACAATTTGTTTTATATTAGGTATTACACGGATCATATGGATCTGAAAATAGTCCCAAGACCTCTTTTGTCCTCATTTTCGATAAAAGCGAGAAGACTTCAACTTTAAAGTTCATAAACCGGTCCAAAATCTAAACTGGTAGTAAATTTCTACTCAATAATGTCTAATTTAGTGATCAAACAGTAGCAACATCACCAGGTACCCCTTAAACCAGTAACTCCACTAAAGCTATGGCCGAGAAGCAGATTGGGAAACGACATTATTGCCATCGGAAGTAAATCCAGAATGAAGGTGGCACAAAAGCATTGAGACTGGTAAAACTAGACAGCATAGGAAAGCAGAGGGAGTCACTATGGGTCGATGGAAAGAGAGACTGTGGATATGGATATGTCAGGTGCTGTCAAGACATAACTATTTCGGTAGAGCCTAGCATACCCTCAAGAGAAAGAGAGAGAGAGAGAGAGAGAAAGATAGCGCACGCCGCACGACTTACAAGTATACCAAAAAGTGTCGTTACAAATTTCGGTCTTAATTTTTCCTTTTAGTCCTCTTTCGCAACGCGCGATAAGGAACTTCGTTCCAAAAATACATGCATTTATTCAATATAGGCACAAGCACACTTACAATCCTGAAGTAATCTTGTTGATGATGACCTGCTACCCTACCATGACGTGTTAAAGCAGAACTTATTCCGCTGAGGGAAAGGGACAGAGCTATACAGGGTGTCTAGCACCATCTCTTTCACTCAGTGGAATAAGTTCTGCTTTAAGATGTCACAATAGGCCTACTGATCAAAAATGAACTCACCTCGATATAAGATAGGCCCACAACTCTGCTGTATATGAGACACACGTATGGCAGGCTGATGACCCGACACACGAAGAACGTCAGCAGCATCAGAATGCCGTTCACCACATACATGCGGGAAGATTTGAGCTTCATCCGGGATAGGATGCTGCGAACTGAGACGAACGGTGTGGACAGCTCCATGAGGTAGACGAAGCCGAACGTGCAGTCACCCAAATCGCCACGAAGATACTGAAACAAGAAGTACAGTTATTTATCGCAATCCTACCAATATTATAAAAGCGAAAGTGAGTTTGTTTGATCGATTTTGATGAATTTTAGTACAGGGAAAGTTGGGACCCTGGAGACGGACGTAGGTTAATTAAAAAAAAAGTGGGATGTGAGGGAAAAAGAGGGAAGAAAAGGGAAACTTAGTTTTGCTATTACAATCAATAAGGCGCAAGAGCAAAAACTACAGGTAGCAGGTACCTGTAAATCAGGAAAGGGGAACTGTGTTACGCCGAATAAAACGCGAGCGACGCCGCAGGCAAAAGCTAGTCACTTATATGTTTGTTGTCGAAGTTGGTCGTTGGATGGGTGACCTACCCATTACATACCTATTTTCCTCCGTGCTTCGGACAGCATGTTATACCGTTGGTCCTGTCATTTGGAGATCTTTGTCAGACGTTACAAGCTCGAAAGTTTGACAACCACTCTTACCAAGGAGTTTCGTATTACGCAGTTCTCAACTGGGATATGGAGGTCTGATAGGCAGTAGCTCCATGTAAAATCTGGTATTCAGCTGAATCCGGTCAGACTGGAAGCAGATCCCAAAATAGTTGGGAAAAGGCTAGATACACCAGGGTGACTTTTTTTTTTTATTGGACTCTTAACTTCAATTCAGCTGTTAGGGTACAGAACTCTATCTTCTTTATGTCTTCCAGTAATGCTGGGAATGTGTTAATGGGTTCTATTCCCGGATCAGGCGAAGTGTTCATGGATTTTTTCCATAAGCAATTTCCCAAACGCAGCGCTAAGTCTGGATTTATACCCGGTTGATGGCCGGTGCATTAGCTAGATGTATGGAAAAGGCTTGCAAATACATTGGATTTAAACATTACTGACGAATCGTGGACGTACTACAGAGTACACGATTGCGTAATGATGATTAAATAACTGATTGACATCAGTTCTGACTGACATAAAAAATGTAATCCTGCAGCATTCATTTATTTTTCTTTATGACTGTGTCCACGCTGACTTTTAGATTTTCTTTTTTTTTTGGATTCCAGTAATCTGCCACATATATATTTTAAAATTGTAAAACCTTTGCATGCCCATGTGAGGGTAAAATATGGAGACCTCTACTACAAAACACACCCATTATTCCCATGTTTGCAAAGAAATAAATGATTTGATTTGTAAAGTTGTACACTCACCACAATAAAGAGGAAACCAAAGCCTCCTATGAAGAGGTGGTGCATCAGCATGACTGGCTCGTGCCTGACGTAGTCCAAGAAGGTGGGGCCTGGCTTCTTCACCACGACATTATCTCCTGAAGATAAGGGCGCTGCGCCGTTCTTCGAGGGCCTGCGCTTGAGGGCTGCCACGTCTGCGCCTGAGTGCATTTGGACGTGTACCTGTAATAATAGATTGTAGGGTTTTAAGTGCATTTTGTTTTAAGTGAGGAAACTTTATCATTGCGGCAGGGGTAGGGCAAGGGTTTTATTGAGTCGAGAACAGCAGTGACAAATTCTTAGATGAATCAAACGACGTCTTTCAATACACTTACGGAAAATTAAAAAACAGAAAGTACTTTTGTCTGATGAAACTATCATCATTTTCCTGCCCTTGTCCCATTCTATTTGGGGTCGGCGCAACACGTTTTCTTCTTCCATTCTCCCCTATCAGACGTCACGGCATTTCTCATCATTTCTCCTTCATTTCATTCCTTAGACAATCCATTCATATTTTCTTTGGCCTTCCTCTCGCTCTCCGTCCATCAACATTCAGATCCATTTCTCTTTTCGACGCATGTGCTTCAACCCTCCTCATTACATGTTCATACCAAGACAAACGACTCCCTTTTACTTACTATAACTTTTGTATTGTTAGCTAAAAGTCGGGTGGCTCACAATCAAATAAAAATAGAATGGCGTATAACGCCGTCCCCAAATACCATACATAAGACAAGAGTATGAAGACAAAAGATAAAACTGCATATACTAATTCTACTCACCATATACATACTCCATATATCATAGAAGAAGTAAGAGGCTCCGAACCACGCGTAGGCCTCGGACATATAGTGGGAGGTCCGCAGGAAGTCGCGCGAGCACGACCACAGGCACACAATGGCACCCGTCACGCACGACAACGCTGCCTGTACTGCTGACACCAGTCTGAAGAGCACGGAATATAGTGAGATGGAAGATCAACAATCTGTGATGCAGAATACACCTACTAGGTGTACACGGTCGAAATCGCATAACAAATAAAAATACACTCGAATTCATTTCAATTCAATTCCATTTTTATTTAGAAACATCTTGATCCAAAAGCTATATTATAAATAAAACATCTTGGGACAACTCACACACGGCTATCTGATCCCAAGCTAAGCAGAGCTTGTGTTATGGTAACCAGACAACTGATATACATACTTATATAATTTATAAATACATACATATTTTAGATAAATCACACCCAGACACAGAACAAACAATCATGCTCATCACACAAAGTTTGTCCTGGGTGAGAATCGAACCCACGACCTCCGGCTTAGCAGTCAGGGCCACTAACCACTAGACCAAGAGGCCCGTCATTATACTAGCTTTTCCCCGCGGCTTCGCTCGCGTTTAATTCGGGGTAACACAGTTCCCCTTTCCTGATTTGCAGGTACCTGCTACTTGTAGTTTTTGCCCTAGCGCCTTATTTATTGCAATAGCAAAGCTATGTTTTCCCTTTTCTTCCCACCTTCTAACTCATTTCTCATCATATTGACGGGCCTGTTGTTCTAGTGGTTAGTGGCCCTGACTGCTGAGCCGGAGGTCGTGGGTTCGATTCCCACCCAGGACAAACTTTGTGTGATGAACATGATTGTTTGTTCTGTGTCTGGGTGTGATTTATCTATAATATGTATGTATTTATAAATTATATAAGTATGTATATCAGTTGTCTGGTTACCATAACACAAGCTCTGCTTAGCTTGGGATCAGATAGCCGTGTGTGAGCTGTCCCAAAATATTTATTTATTTATTTTATTTATTTATATTTAAAAAAAAATTGCCTATGTCCGTCTCCAGGGTCCCAACTATCTTTAAAGTGTGAAGAGGTAACAAACAAACAAACTCAATTTCACTTTTATAATATTAGTAAGGATTTTCAATCGTATGTCATAGATACAAAGGTGCGAGGAATACGTACTTGTTAGTAATATCGAGCACATCACCACAACTGAGCCGGTACTTGTGGCGGAAGCGCGCGCCGGAACCGGTGGACAGAGCCATCGCGTTCAGCAGCTCGAACAGCGTCATAAAATAGACGAGGCCGAGAGCCGTCAGCAGACTGCCGCGCTTTACTGTGATCCTGTGGACGGAGAACAATACGTATAAATAATAACTAGAATAATAAGCTATGATTAACCTCTAGAACCCCAGCGACACGAAAACGTGCCAGTAAACAAGTATTACCGTTGAGCCCACTCTTTTTAAAGGGTTTCATTTAGCTCATTTTTTTTAAAAAAAAAGTCTGTGTACGTCTCCTGGTTCCCAACTATCTCTGTACCAAAATCGGTTTAGCGATTAAAGCGTGAAGAGGTAACAAACAAACTCAATTTCGCTTTTATAATATTAGTAAGGACCTGAAGCAGCTCCTGTGTTTAAAAAGTTAAGGGAACGCACACCTATGTGTAGCTTTTGTTTTTATATTTAAACTTTTAATTAAGTAGAATATGAATTCAATTAAAAACCTCACGAACTCGTACACGACTCGCTGCCCCATCCTTTTAATTATGCGGATCATAAGAAAAACGGAACTTACTTAATTTAGTCCGAAATGATAAAACCAAATGACCGCATTGAAATTTCGAAAGCCCATTTACATAAGTCGCATTTGTATATCTTCAGAATCTAAAGTGTATCTTGGCATCCGTGCAGACCCCGACCTAGGTTGAGATCAAGGCTCTCGATACGGGCCTGCGTGGAAGGTCGCACTCGAATCGTTGAGAGCCTTGACTCAAAGCCCCAAAGTTCTTCAGAAACTTATCAAAATTTTGTCCGAGCATGGCTATTTTCGGCTCCAGCAAAGTACGGTTTGTTCGTAATAACGATTTTCGACCCATAAAATATTGCTTTATATAGATAGAGCTTCTAAAATAATGGAAACGCGATTTTGGCCCATGAAGAAACTTTTTCTAGGAACATTCAAGAAAAAAATGAGTTGTGTGAGAGCCTTCAGTAAAATTGCAGAGACATCGGATGATAAGGAAGTTCTCAGAAGCAAGCTGGATGCTGCCTGAATGAGAAGCCCACTTAATGGCAATAGACCAAATATTTATTACATCTTAACAAAATCCTATGGAATAATACCTACATTAAAACAACTAAGAAATAATAAAGAAACTAACTTATTAATATAAACTAAAAAAATGCCTTTTCCGACTTATGCTGGGGTCGGATTCCAGTTTAACCGGATACAGATGAATACGGGTGCCTATCTGATCCCATATTTACCCCCTCCTTGGTAAGAATGCTAAGACAGGCCTAACGTATTGTACAGTACTTTCACAATTATTATGCCTTGTGACTGGGACTGTAGCTTCGTTTTATTGTTATCATTGTATCGACAATACAAAAGTGCCTATAATTGGCCTACTTGATTTTGGCTGTTAGACTCCTTTCTGATATCTATGGTAACGACTGACAAAGAACTATAATTGTCAGCTGGGACCAACGATTTAACGTGCTTTGTGAGACATGGAAGAACAATTCGGTATGTAATATATGGTTACATACACATTACGTACTAACCTGGGAGGGCGATACGGCGATAAGCTTAACATGGGACTTATAACTAACGAAATGTGTGGGAAAAGAGTTTAATAATAACTTAATAATAAATTGAAGTCCATGACCTACTCTATCACGACACTACACTCGAAATTATCTATATTAAAAACAAATTCCCAAGATGTACTCTGTATTCTACACGACAATAACTGCAATATTCAAAGTATCAAACATCATACGCTATTATCATATTAACAATTTAAACAACGGAGATCAGTTACGTCAGAGATCTCCTAAAATATCGCGTGTCGGATTAAAGATGTTAATCCTCAGGGCTGCCAGAATTGGTTACATACAAAATTTGTATAATTTGGTAATATTTTGTAGCTTGTGGCAGACTTAGCCCGCGTCGATAAAACGCACCCTATGGTGCATGATAATAGTGCAGCTTTCCCTTCGTAAACAATTACGATTTTCAAATCTGGTAAGTAATTTTTGAATATTACCCCTACAACCGAATTAACAAACTTTTCCTCAATTCAAAATTAGAATAGATTGCCTTCGTATAATTCATCATCTTCATATAATTCTTCATCAGACGAAGGGAGCGACCCTCACTCGTATTACCTTTCGCAGAGTTTATTTCAGCTTCGTTGATCTTTCCCTTCCTCATAAAGTCTTGTTTTACTTTCTTTCTTCCCAAATTTTGGCCACCCAACGCTAAGTATATACTGTATTTGAGTTTCTTCCGACCACTTTAATGACATCGTCTGTCACACTTAGTCGGTTGTCTTCCCGCATTTCTCCAGTCCGACTCCTCTTCCAGTGGTGGTATGTCTGGTCTCCACTTCAGCACTTTCCTGCCCATGATCCATCCAGTGTACAGTAAATATTGCTCGCCCACTTTATATTTTATCTCTTTTGCTAGATTCCATGTTTTTCACCTTTCGTGATGGCAACAATATGGCTCGTCTTATAGTCTTCTGAGTGACTTGCATTCGAAAGCGTCTACATTCGTACTCAAAGCTGTCTTCTCGACATTTCCCTCATTCCACCGCATCACATGCCCACACCATCAGAAACCGATTATTATCTTGCCGAATACCTTTTTATTTTATAAAGTGTAAAGTATATTGTAGAAGTACGTTATTTACCGGTTTCTTATCAGTAGTTAGCGACTTCATTTTACAATTTATACTGAACTTACGTTTATCTTCGTTTTAAGAGAAAGCGAAGACTAAGGAAGCGTTGTACTGTGTTGACGGTGATATGGTTAGAATCCAAACTGGAGAAACCCATGAAATTAAACACTAATAATAAAATATGGAAGAAAAAGAATGCTCTGCTGACCTAAATAAATTGAGACAAGAACAGGGAAATGATGACGTTTCTCTTCATTAAGGCGACACTAAATGCCAGCGACCTTGATCGACTGGGGAAGAGCTGGGGGTACTCGAATTCGAATAAAAATATCTACCTGCATTTCGACACCTCTGGGCTCAAAGGTCGCAAAGGACAAAATGCAACTTTTCAGGAGAAGCAAAAAACGAAAAAAAAAATTGTATTTTTACTCTAACTTTTTTGTTTCTTGAGCTATTTAAACGAAACTTTGGGAAAGTGCTTAGAATTCATAGTACTTTCTTGGGCAGTATTACGAT
This sequence comes from Ochropleura leucogaster, assembly GCA_958449745.1. Lineage (NCBI taxonomy): Eukaryota > Metazoa > Arthropoda > Insecta > Lepidoptera > Noctuidae > Ochropleura > Ochropleura leucogaster. Next base: position 1,397,369 of record OY288220.1, on the reverse strand, counting down.
TTTACCCTAATGCTTTATTTGTCGAGATAGATTTCCTTTACGACCACAAATTTAAAAATAAATGTCCTTTACCCCCCTAAAATTTTCATCTTATGATTTTAGTTTAGAGCGTAAATCTACTTTACTGTGCAAAATTAATCAAAGTAAGGAAATAATGGACAAGTGCAATATTTTTTAGGTTCTAAAGGATCACCCGCTAAGGTATTCTAAAAGGATTAATTGATAATTAAGCTTAATAATTAAATGGATCACGTAATTGTATGTATTTATTATATTTTTTATGTTCATTTTTTTTACATACAATTACATTATTAAATATTTCTTAATAAAAAAAAAACAAAAAAATTGTAGACCACCGGTATCGGGGACAGGATCCAAGCTACCGGCGGTCAGGGTTCCAGAGAAAGGAACCTCCTAACAATACGAGCCGTGCCAAGGAGTACCGCGTTCTGTATCAAACCCTTGATCCAGCTGCCTAACGAGAGCCTCCTCAGGTATTAGTCGAGGCTCTTAGCAATTAAGCCATTCGCAGATATGACTATCGGCACAATGATCCCTGAGTCCACATCCCACATGTCGACAACCTCGCGAGCCAAGTCAATATACTTGATTTATTTATCTTTCTCGGCTTTCACGAGGTTCTCATCATGCGGGACTGTTATGTCAACAATCATTGCGCGCCGCGCTGATCGATCCACCACCACTATATCAGGCTTGTTGGCAACAATAGTCCTGTCAGTGATAATGGATCGATCCCAGTACAATGGGATATTGCCATATTCGAGAACTGGGTCGGGCTCATACCTGTAGTACGGCACTTCCGATCCCACAAGGTTATATTTTAGAGCAAGTTGCTGATGGATAATCCTGGCTACAAGGTTGTGTCTATGTAAGTGCTCACCGTTAGCTAGACGAGGACAACCGGAGATAATGTGTCGAATTGATACACCCGGACGGTGGCATGCACGACATTTGTCAACCGTGCCGTCCTTCACAATAAATCTCCGGTAGTTATTTGTCATCATAACTTCATCCATAATTGCACAGATAAAACCTTCGGTTTCTCCAAAGAGATCCCCGGAACGTAGCCAGGCTACAGACGCTGATTGATCTACATCGGGTTCATGTAGGGCCCGGAAAAACCGTCCGTGAAGCTCCTTACTGTGCCATACCTCCTTGCGGTCATTAGTGTCAAGCACTACAGATTTGCGGCTGTTAGCCAAGGAGAGCGGAGTGAGGCCTTTGCCACTGCAACCACATCCCGATGCATTCCCACGTCGGTTTCTAGGAAATATTCCCTGAGACTGCATATCTCGCGATTATGGAGTCTTGGTATTTAAAAAACCCTCGACCTCCACAACTCCGCGGGATATAAAATAAAAATAAAATAAAATAAGCCTTTATTGCTGTTAGTTTTCCTATACAGTTGTTTCGCTGAACTATTTCGCTAAACTTAACTACTTCTTATTACTATAATAAACATCAGCGATCGGATCTGTTTCTGTGACAGCTTGTCCTACGACATAGGCCTCCTCCAAAGATTTCCAAGACTCTCGATCTCTAGCTATGCGGGTCCATTCTGACCCCGCGACTTGTTTGATGTCGTCCTCCCAGCGTTTGCGCTGTCTCCCTTTATTTCTTTTATTGCCCCTTGGGTACCACTCTGTTGTTGTTTTGGTCCACTTTTCATTGGTTTCCCTTAACATATGTCCTGTCCATCGCCACTTTAGTGTTTTGCACACCCTGAGTGCATTTTTGAATTTCGTTTTATTTCTAATCTTTTCCAAATTAACCTTGTCCTTTATTTTCACTCCAACTACACTCCGTTCTATGCTGTTCTGGCAGACTTTTATTTTGTTAGCTAGTTGTTGAGTTAGGGCCCATGTTTGGCATCCATATGTTAAGCAAGGGAGTATGCACATATTGTATACAGTTCTTTTACTTTTTAGTGACATATCTTTGTTTTTCATTATTTCACTAAGACTCCAAAACTTATTCCACGTATTTCTTATCCTTCTGTCTATTTCTTTGCGCATATTGTTAGTAGGTGATATCAACTGTCCCAGGTAGATATATTCGTTTACATATTCAATCTGTTCATTATTTACTCTAATTGTATTCAAACTTGAGGATTGGGCGTTAGTCATTATTTTTGTTTTTGATAAATTCATCTTTAGGCCTGCTTTTTCACTTCTATCTGATAACTGTTGCAGCATGCTTTCTAAACTATTAGGGTTTTCTGAAAAGAGTACCAAAGCGCGGGATATACAGTCTCATAACCGAAGAACGTGGGTGATGAATACGAAATGCCGTTAACAATGTACGGACCTTCCTATCCAAGGCGTCCAGTTCTGTTTGAGCCATTTGAGTTTGCTGAAAGAGTACTTCAAAACAGGCATGACCCAACCGTTGAAAGCACGCACCTTGTTTCCGCCTGATAAAAGACTATTAAATACTTTTCTCTGGCGGCCAAAGAAGCGCTCCTTCAACGATTGCTTCATGTCAGCAACATTGATGCCCAGCGCTTCCGACATCCCCAAGTACTTGTAGGTTTCGGTTGCTGAGAGGGGTCTAAGGTTTATGGAATCTGAGATCTGGATTCCCACAGATTCCACAATTTCCCCTCGCTTTACATGCATGACCGCACATTTGTCTACACCAAATTCCATCCTGATGGCGCTACAGAAAGTTTCAGTAACATTCAGTAGCTCCATCAGCTGCAAATCGTTGGGGGTTTTAAAGAGTTTCTGGTCATCCATGTAAAGAAGGTAAGATATAAAATGACCACTTCACCTCAATCAATAGTCCAAACCTGAATTCCCCAGCAGCGTGCTTAGAGGATTCAAGACTAGGCAGAACCAAAGTGAACTCAAACTATCGCCCTGGAATATACCTCGCTCTATCCTTATCGGTTCACTATTTCTCTGAATCTGCCGACATCCTGGATAGCGAAGGACTGTACTCCATTGCCTCATTCACGAGATCAATAAGGTGCGTAGAGTTGCATTAACTTTATACGACTCTAGCACCCTCATGAGCCATGTATGTGTTATTATTATTATTCATTGTAAGTTGAAAACACATGTATAAGAGTCATTTTAATAAGGTAGGGGTTGAAGAAGATACCAAAACTTTAAAAATCCTTGTAATTTTGATGATAATCGGTTTATTAATACCTACCTACATTTTACGAGATCGTGAGTTAATAGTTTTGTTTAATTTTAAGTTGGTAGGTTGAGATTAAATTCGGAATATTCTAGGATTTATGGGACAATTTCTCACTTAAGTTTATAATACGCCCTTAGTGGAAGCACATAATTGAAAAGAAACTAGGTAGTAAAGGACACTTTATGTTCCTTTATTTTAACTTGTAAGGATGTAAAGGGCAATTTGCAAAGAAGATATTAACCACCAAAGGAGGTAAAGGACAATTGACATTTTTAATGTATTTTAACCCCAAAAGTTGTTTTTTTATTTTGCTTTACTACCAACTACAACTACCAACTTGTTTAACGTCTTAAATTATGTGGGTCGTAAAGGCATTTTTTTTGCGAATTTCGTAAAACGGAATATACAGATCGATAGAGAATTAAAAAATTAGTAAAACTGTATCAAAAAGTCATTTTCGCCAAAATGTCCCTTACGACCTTTGAGCCCAGAGGTGTCGATTTATCAAACGCAATGAATAAAAACCGTTAATCAAAAGATTGGCAATTGAATTAAAAAAAAACACCGTGGTTTTCCCTTACTTTCGCTTTTTTTGTCCGAGATTTTATTATATTTATACAAAAATCAAAATTGATAGATGTGATGATGGATTTAAAACGATCAAAGTTAATATATCTGCCCTTAAGTTACTACATCGTTGGAACTACATCATAATTCTACTATTAGAAACAGTTGTTTTTATATAATTTGTATTTAATGGATTTGTATAAGTGTTGGTATCCAGCGCCATAGCAGCGGCAGCCCTGTTAATCGCACGTGTATCAGTGCAAATATTGACGTTGTAAGAGTATGTCAAGGTCGGCACATCGTCGAACGACCCATATTGTAGGAAAAACAAGCATGGAGATTTTATTAACGGACGAAATAGGGTAATATGTAGCTAATATTCTCTGGGAATGTATCTTTATTGTTGGAGCTTCTTAGCCTTGTCTCGGTTATATATAAGGTTCTAATACAATCTTTGAGAATTTAGATATACCTCATCTCATAGTGTGTTTATCTATTAGACAACCAAGGTCGTTATATGCTTCGTTTTAGCCCCGGACAAGTTTTGCATGACACGCCCGTTCTGGGGGCCTACTCTCTTTCTCCGAAACGTAACTTCGTTAACGAACGAAAGTCAAAAGTAGTTACTTTTGTAACCCTACTCTATATCATTTTGCGCGAATTAGAGTAGGTTTAGAAAATTTTAATGTCAAATAAACTTCGGACGTCCGAAAATTTCGAAATGAATGAAATGAAATGAAACTAACTAACTACTTTTGACTTTCGTTCGTTAACGAAGTTACGTTTCGGAGAAAGAGAGTAGGCCCCCTGGTTTATGCGTTGTGTAATTTTTTGTTAAAGAAGACGAAAATTCTAAAGTTTTAATTAATCACATCAAGGTAAGAGAGAGCATGTTTTGAACTTCCAAATTACATCAAGTCCAAAGCGGACGGTCCACTTTGTTGAGACTAAAGGCTCGAACTACATGAAAACTCCTTGGAAGACCCGGAGTACAGATGCACTTTGGTTTTGTCAGGTTCACTGTTTGCTATCACAACAGTTAATATAAAGTAAGGTAGTCATAGCAGCATTAATCAACAAAGACTTCAATAGACACCGTGTCCACGGCGCTTAAGTGTTCCACGCGGGCCTCAAAGAGATGTCAGCAAAGCAGGGGCCTGCCAGGACCACCGCCTGCCAGTTTTGCGGGTAGTTCGTAAGAGATACCGTAGCCCCGGAACATAAAAAGCAAAGAAGGAACATGGGTGGGATTTAGTCAGTACAAGTGTGACAATCCCCCCCTTTCCGCCAAGAGCGGGGAAGGTTATTTGAAGACTTCTCATTCCCTGCCGGGGTTGCGGGTTGTTCGAAAGAGATACCGCGGCCCCGGAACGTAAAGGGCAATAGAAGGAACATGGGTGGGTTTTAGTCAGTACAAGTCTGACATGCCCCCCGCTCCGCCCAGAGCGGGGGAAGTCATTGGATGATTTACCACCCGAAAAAAAAAAGACTTCTCGTCCGCAATAAAAGACTTCAATAGACTGCAGTGCCACTGACTGTGGTGGTTTAATAGGCAGTCACTCCATGTAAAATACTGGTAAAAAGCTCCAGTTAAATAAATGGCCGACTTCAATCTACACCAATATTATTAAAAGGAAAGTTTTTTTATTTGTATGGAATAGCCTCCAAAACTACTGACCAAATCCTTCAGTAATAGGATGCTACATTCTCAGGAAGTAACATAGTCTTTACAACATCACACGGATGAAACCGCGCAAAACAGCTAGTCAATTATAAAACACAGCCGAATTGAGAACCTCCACTTTTTTTGAAAGTCGTTTTAAAACAGGAAACATGCATTAGGTTATCAATATATTTTTAGAGCATGCTTATCAAATCACCATTACCTCATTTGCATGCACTTAGAAATGCCAAAGCACTCTTACTCGAAGACCGTAAAGTTCAATATTGAACGAACAAAGTCGTCCTTGCAGTATGACGTTTCCACAATGTTACGTTATACTCGTGAACTGGAAAACTATGTATGTATGAGTGGGTTCATTGGAAAACGTTTAACTGCCTAATTGCACAGTTAAATTGTCATGTTTATTGGACAGTGAAATTTTGAATAAGCGCTTGGGCACCGTCAGCAAAAGTTTTGCATGCAGGTTAGGATCGAAAAAAATTGGAAATATCATCAACTTCCTACACTTTTTGCGGATGGGAATCATCAAATAACTTCCCTCGCTCTGGGCGGAGCACGACGGAGTGTCAGATTTTTACTGACTAAAAACCACCCATGTTCGAAGAGACAATCCTGGGATATGGCTGCACTGCTGCACCTAAGTAGGAGTTGGCAGGAATCTACCATACGGGTCGGAGTTGTGGGATGTCATACTAATTGAATTTTTGGATCTAGAAAAAATCCTCACGTTTCTTCTTCCTTCTTTTTCAGAGGTTAGGTTTGAACCTGGCGCATTTTCCATGCTCTCATCCTTTCCAATCGCTATGAACCGTCATTTGCTTATAGCAAGAAACAGCGTTCTGTCGCATGTATTTTCGATGCTACCGCTTGCGATAGCATTCCTGCTGTTTGGAGAGGAGCATATTGAGCTACGCCTCATCAGGGGCAATCCTATCACGTTATGTAGGGCCCGATACCACTGTAGCCCGATCAAACACTAGTGCAAGTCTCGTGTAATAGAGGCCTACCTAACCCTTTGGCAAATTTTAACTCCGTGCTGAAATTCTGTTGAGCTGATAGTACATGGATCCACTTTCGTTTACAAATTGGAAATATATCGATATTAGAGCCACGTTCTATTCGGCATTCGTCGACTTGAGGCTCAGTACGTCTTCGTTTGATTGAAACCGAGGATTGAGTCGTCTGCAGGAAAGAGGAAACTTATTTCAAACTTTATAAAACTGTTGACAGAAGTAGATTGGTTTCCTGATTAGTTGAAGAGTTTGTTACAGAACTTCTTTGATGATTTGAGGTTTAAGTTCGTCTGGTTCAGTATAGCGTTAGTAAGTGATTTTGATTCACTGAGGAATCATCAGCAACTATGAAATGAAGTCGTATGTCTTGGCATAAACCTTCTCTCAATCAAAAGATACAGCACCCACAACATAGGAGAAAATCATAGTGTGGGGCAACGTTAACAAAAAAATTGTCAGGGGCATTGTAATAGCACTTATTGGTTTACAGTCTAACACAAAGGATTCTAAATCATTTGGTCCTTTCTTAGGCATCCCGTAGATGTAGAGTACGCCCTTCTCGAATATCATAGAGTACAGCTTCGATAGACTTTACGGATTCAAGTGTCTTTGAGCAAATAACGTGTCCGATGTCGGCCGTGTCGAGTGTCCGGATTCGGGGTAAAGTCACGTATGCTGCTGTATCGGCTCAAGACAGGGTAAGGCACGAACTCCATCATCGGAGCGGAGGCGAGATAAGAGGAAAAAGATTCGTTGTAGATAGAATTTTGTTTTTTACGCTTCATGTCAAAACGAAAACGGTTGAGCGAATATGTGATATCCCTGTATCACATATTTGTTTAGGGTAGCCTTTACACTCGACAACAGCGGAAAGCGGAGGCAAAAGAGGAGTACAAATTACTCTGTACTGTACTCGATTTTAAAAACATTTTCGAAAATTGGCCCACATTCGACAAGGATATCGAGTAATACAAGAAAAACAGACAAACCGAACTTCCAGTAGCCCTACTACCTACTACGACCTCTTAAAGCAATTCTTATTCCGCTGAGGGAAAGGGACAGAGCTATACAGGGTGTCTAGCACCATCTCTTTCACTCAGTGGAATAAGAATTGCTATAAGATGTCATAGTAGCCCTTCTGCTTTTATTAAATCTGTTAAAAATAAAGTTTTGCATAACTTGCATATTGCCTATTACCTTAGAACAGTGTACTCTTACAGCCATCGTAGTAAGTAATTTATTGTTATGTCCTTTGTCTTCACTTCCGGAAGCGTCCGTGTCTTCAATGACGTCATTCGCGTGACCCTTACAACCCGCCTTACGCATGCTACGCAGTCACACCTGTCTGACGGCTTACTTCCGGGCAGTTATTTACGATGTTATAATTATAAAGGAGTACCGAGTTATACATATCAATACTTGAACTCGTAGTAGTCTGTTCTTGTGGTACAAGATTAATTGTTTTATGATGGCAGGATGACTTTTTTTTTCGGGTGCAAAATTTTCCCTAACTTTCCTAACTTCCCCCACTCTGGGCGAAGCGGAGGGGCATGTCAGACTTTTATTGACTAAACCCCGCCCACTTTTCCTGCCTGCCTGACTGCGCTGCGGTATCTCTTGAACAACCCGTAACCCCGGCAGGCGGTTGCCCTGGAACTGGAAAGCCCATCTGCTTTGCTAACATTTCTTGGGGTCGTCTCACCGGATTGTAGTCACAGGACGGTGAGCTACCCATTGCTCACCGTCCACAGGCCCACGTCTAAGCTGTCCGGTAGTTGCCTCGCGCTGCCCCACGCCCGGAGCGTCTCCTGCGGCGGCTGGGTTGGTTTGAGGAACTATCTACCCTTGTATTTTATTAATAGGTACTTACTGTTCTGCGCGGTATTAGTGATTTTTTTATGGCTTAAGTTATTCAGTAATAATGTAGCTTTCTAATGGTGAAAGAATTTTTCAAATCAGTTAAGTAGTTCTTGAGGTAAATGGTAGCTAACAAACTAACAAATTTTACCTATTTCAAATATTAGTTAAAAAAATACACCCAAAAGACGATTCATTTTATTTTTCAAGGAGTTGTTTTTTTTTGGCAAAATAGTTATTTATTTCTCATCTCACAAAGATTCTTACATCGAATATTCATTCTTGATTTCTACTAAGAGATATTGTATTGTGGAAGATAACTCATAAATTACCTTGGTAATATAGATAAAATCCACATGGGACCTTTGGGAGACTCCTTCGTATTACAAAAATAATTTTGAAAATCGGCCTCCAATCGTCAAAAGTTACAAAACAGCAGTCTAAACCGCTGGGTCTAGTTTAGAAGCATGCAAGTATGTTATCCCTTCGATAACATTAAGGAACCCTTGTGCAAAATTTCTAGCATTACGATAGGACTTTTTCCAAGTTTCTATTGATGCCGCCATTTTGTCATTGAGGTATATAGCACAAGCGTCCTAGAGTAAAACTTACTTGTCTTCAGGATTGAGTGTGATGACCAGGTTTGTAGCCGCTGCCAACGCTCCAGCATTGCACAAAGCCAGGATCGTCATCGCCGTGCGATGTTTTGTCTGTAACAACCACAAATGTTGAGATTAAGACACAAATATAACAAAAAAACTTGAGAGGTGTCAAGGGACACCCGGATGGAACAAAGTTATTATTTATTATGCAAAAAAAACCCTGTATAGACTCAACAAAAACAATCGTCGCGACACCACACTGTTGAAACGAAAATAACTGGCTTGCTTTCTATGCGAGACAGAGAGAGAGACAGACAGAGAAACACGCGCACGCCGCACGGCTTACAACTACAGCAAAAAGTGTCGTTACAACTTTTGGTCTTAACCAAAAACTGTTGTTACAACTTTTGGTCTTAAGCGAAAAGTGTCGTTACAACTTTTGGTCTAAATTTTTTACGTCTAGCCCTCTTTCGCAACGCGCGATAATGATAAATAATTAAATACTCTTTGGACATTACCCTTCCGAGATGTATGTTATTGCGTTGTGTTATTTTATCCTTAAAATATCGCAGCTTATGCTGAGACAGGGACCTTTTTTGGCCTCGCACAGACAATAACCTTGTCTGTACTATTTTATTTTATTTTGTTACTGTTATACTTGTTTTGTGCGAGTCCCAAATAAAAGTTTTTCTTTCTTTCTTCTTTCTTTCGTTGTGTATGAGCTAGACTCAAGACTAGAGCTCCTTGTGTATGCATCACTTCACTCATAATTATTATTGCTAAGATAAGTGTCACTTATAATAATTATAGTTAGCATCGTTTTACAGCGTCTGTGTTAAGTATTACTAAATAACTGTAAATATACATCTTTACTAATATTATAAAGAGGCAAGATTTGTTTGTTTGTTTGTATCGAATAGGCTCCCAAATTACTGAACCGATTTTAACCATTTTTCACAAATTGAAAGCTACATTATCAAGAAGTAACATAGCTTATACAACAGCACGCTACTACCCACGGGAACAGGGCAGCAACTAAAGACACGACACGGTTGGCGCAGTGGCTGAGCGATCTACTTATGCGCTGCGTGTCGCGGGTTCGATCCCCGCATGGATGGGTGTGTTCAAATCAATGTGTATGTGAGTTTAAATGTTTGTAAACGCAACCTCGATACAGGAGAAATTCCTAGAGAGGAGCAACGTTTTTTTTTTAAATGACGCGGGGGAACCACGTAAGACAGCTAGTCCTCAATTAGTAATGACGCAGCTATATTTATCACAATAAGGCACGCTATTTGCCACAGGGTAATAAGCAGAACACACTATTTGCGAAGACATTACAGTCAACTATTCATAGTGTATATTACCTTAAGTATATGGGAAACAACACACATGGTTTTCATCGTCCCGGTTATTTTAGCATCTAAATGAAATAATATAAAGAGCCATTATGGATCTGCAACGCTAATGAGAATGGTACTGAAGCGAAACAACCACAATAAACATGTTGTCTGATGGAGATAACATTTTAACAAAGGCGATAGGAAGATCATTTGAATGTTTCGCTAGTATAAGACACAGTAAGGGTTGCCCCACGTTGCGGGTTGTTCGAAAGAGATACCGCGGCCCCGGAACGTAAAGGGCAATAGAAGGAACATGGGTGGGTATTAGTCAGTACAAGTCGGACATGCCCCCACGCTCCGCCCAGAGCGGGGGAAGTCATTGGATGATTTACCACCCGAAAAAAAAAGGGTTGCCCCTCCCTACTGGGGTCAAATGTAAAAATCGTAAGTGTTCCCGATGTCGGTCCCTATAAGTCTTTTAAATTTCTTTACCCTGTACATTGGTCGTCTGTAGAGCAGATATATCTACGCACCAGATATCTTTAAGGACAGCACTTATAAAGTCAGTTACAATTAATTACAATGTTATCAATCAAGTGTCAGTTGTATGTCCTCCTAAGGACGCCCTACACGTATATAATTTATTTCAACAACAAAAGACACAATACAGGCAATCAACACAAAAACATCAAAAAGGTGAGGAAAAAATAGATTAAATAATCCATAGACACGGAAATATTAAAAACTGATATCTATAGACATTTCTCATCAAACATATGTATATAATTGTTCCGCTGGTCTCGTGGTCTTCCGCGGAACCGAACACGGAATCCTGCGTGCGATTTTGGTCTTGCAAAAAGTCTTATTTGGTTTTTCCATTAGGAATTTCACAGTAACAACCCGGAGTTTGGAAGTTGGCGATAAGAAACCTCCGTGACTCTGATAGCACGTTCTATTGTTCCTGCGCCTGATCCCTCTCTAATCATGTCGGATTACCGTCCCATCGGACTATGAGAGTGAGGGAACAGAGTGCACCTCTGCCTGCGCACACACTTGTCAACTATAGTATCTCCCGCGCCGATGGCTAATCTCCGCCAATCTCGCGTATGAACGAAAACGGTCAGGAGGACTATGCACATATATAAAACGGTCGACATTTCTGGGCAGTGTGTCTCAAGGTTGCACCAAATGGGACTCCAGCTCAGCATATTATGCCAGGTCCAATACCTGACGCTGGTGTTCCTCTGAATCGCAATAGTGACAAACGAATATCGAAAAGACAGAATTGATTTCATTTTAAAACTAATACGACATAAACGACGGGTTTAAATGCATTAAAGTTTAGATGTGGGCTAAACCTGTATTCATTTAATAATTAAACACGAGAGATCGGTAGATGTTGCAATATGATTACTTGATTATGACAGTACTGACTAGGTAATACTTTAAGTAATATCTAATAATAAATCTCTTAAGGAAAATCATCGTTAGGAAGGTCTAGATGAGACAATAGTCTGGCTGGTATGATAGTGACTGAGAATCGAGCACTGTTGCTTGAAATTGAAGAGGCCTTGGCACGTCCTTTCGTCTAACTAAGATTGACAAAAACAAAGAAGTCGCAATCAGGAGTCAGAGTCCTTTTTATATAGCCTAAAGACGAATAATAGGAATTATAGTCAACGATACAATTGTAATTCCGACCGGGGACCAGAATTGCGGGTTGTTCGAAAGAAATACCGCGGCCCCCGAACATAAAGGGCAAAAAAGCATGGGTGCATGGGTGGGTTTTAGACAGTAAAAATCTGACACTCTCCCCGCTCCAAGAGCGGGAGAAGTCATTTGACGAAATCCCATTCACAAAAAAACAAAATAATTCAGGATACGAAGTTTGAATATTCAACTGCATGAATATTTTATCTAGCTCACCCGTAAAACGAATGATACAAATTGAGAACTTATACAAAGATCTCAAAACAAGTTAACTTCAAACTTTAGTGTACGAAACAAACAACGGCGTGACGTAATAATCAGACAGGTCGATGCGATGGTGTGACCGAGTGACTCATTCAGTTTTATCATCGAAATGAGTCGTAGCCGTAACAGAGTATACATCTACTTATATTAAAGTGCGCTCGCACTGACATTCTACCGCTCAATTCTTCAATAAAGATGATTTGAAACCATTTCGTTGATTAATTTGGGACAAAAATTTTGTGTTCTATTCGTGTCATATTTGTATCAAGTGTTTTTTGATAGATAACATCGGGGCTTTGAATGTTATTGGCTTATTTGCTTGGGGTTTGGTCCAAAATTATCCGAAATATATCTAAGGAATGTTGATATTAAAATTTTCCATATGTGCAAGATTTTTCGCAATCGGACCAAGACAGTTTGGATCTTAAGGGTAATCCCTTCAGATCCAAACTAGACGACATTACGTCTTTAGCATAGATCTCCAAAAATCTAGCCAGCATTTCCCAGAATAAATAGTTAGAGAAACCGCTGCGGGAGATCTAAAAAACAATTTCGTTTAACCAAAAGTACTCCCTAGAAGTTACCTAAGTCACACAAGATTTATTTCTTCAAATTAGGCCCGAAAGTGGGTCAATCGTTTGGACGGCCTGGATTTACATCACTAGGGGGCCTTCGAATGTTGGTAAACCTCCAAAGCTTTGCCAAGTATAAGGTCAAGCAGGAACGAAGTAATTTGGACTCTAGAGAGTTCGAAATATCAGAAAAAGGATGTTAAATCAAGGTCCGGAACATACAGCCTTATCAACAAACTTGACTCCAAATGCGCTTCAAAAACCTGTTTGATTTTATAAGCACCTCATTCAAGTTATGCATTTACGTAACAGTTAGTATGTTACAACTATAATATATTATATGAATTTATTACCGAATACATCCTTGACCTGTTAATATTACGGCTCAATTGTGTATCTATATGATTGTTTATCGCATGACAAGCGTTTGGCCGCGGATTCACCCGCGTGGCTGTCGAAATTATCCGACAGCAACGTAACTACCAGAAGAAAAACTTTCCAATATCCTTAAATATCTATGTATATAGTCAGAATACTATTAGTACCTCTGCCAAATTCTGTTCAGCCTGTTTAGGACAGATAGAATTTACTTTCGTACTTAAAAAAATTGTATGTTATTGCAGTTGAGCTAAAACAACTAGCTGATTACGTCGGTACGTGTGAACTTGACTGGCCTCGATAGCAAAAATATAACATAAATAACTTGTATGTACCTATTTGTTGATTGATCTCCAAAACAAGATGACGGGCATATCTTGCTGTAATCATTTGATTGTTCTCGCAAAAATATGACGGATTACACTACATAGTATTAAACAAAGTCGATGTCTGTCTGTCCCTATGTAGGTATGCTTGGATCTTTAAAAGTACGCAACGGATTTTGATGCGGTTTTTCAAGAGGAAGGTTTATACGAATTATATTTAGTATCTACATTCCACCAGTGCGAAACCGGGGCGGGTTGCTAGTATGTACACAAGATAAAAAGATAGTGTATAAGCTGAGTCCACGACACCTTTGCGCTAATCAAATCGTTTAGATGACGAAAGAAAGTGTGTATAGGTTTCGAAAGATCGGATACTTGAGTTTGGTCGAAACTCTTCTCACCGTTTGTTTAGTAAGTATTTTCCCAACTACGTATGTTGGAGTCGGCTTACAGTTCAACCGAGTGACATGATGAATACCAGTATTTTACGTGAAGCGACTGCCTTTCTGACCCTCACAACCCAGTTAATACTGCGTTATACGATACTCTTACCGTGGTAAGACTGGTTGTCAGAATTTCCAGACACTGACTACTAGTAACGACTTTCAAAAATCTAATAATGATAGCTGGGATAAACGGATTAACGTAAGGCACGTTAAGCCGAGAGAATAAGGATAAAGGATGGTCACCGATCCACGATTATGTACAGTTTTCCAAAAAAGTGCAATTCCAAAAAGAAAAATATTTTTATCGATGTTAAGAGCGACGAAAAGCCGGCGTTATGAACCTTGGACCAAAGCAAAGCAGTTATGATAATAGCAGCAATTATAATTACGTAACTAAACACAAGCAAAAACACGCGAGATTTAGCTGACTGCATGAAACAGAATATCAAGTTATCAAAATTCATGATCATTTGAGTTTTTTTTTTTGTCAACCATTAATCAAGGTGTCATGACATTAATAAAAATAAATAAAATTGTCTGTTTATAGTTCCAAAACAACAGCTTCTTACTCAATTTATATATGGACTAGCTGGCGCTATCGATATCGATAAAAAAAAATATCCTATGTGTTAGTCCAGACTATAATCTACCTCTGTGCCAAATTTCATTAAGTCTGTTCAGTAGTTTTTCGTGAAAGAGGATCAAACATACATCCATACTGACAAACTTTCGCATTTATAATATTAGTAGGATAGGATGGATAATAAGTAATTCCCGTACACAAAATACAGTCCTTGGGCGTGGAGTTGCGGACGTTACACAATATGGTCCTCCTGACAATTTTTTAGACTAGCCAACTGCGCGTGAGATATTATAGTGGCAGGCACAGGTGCACTCTCTGTTCCCTCACTCTCATAGTCCGATGGGACGGTAATCCGACACGATCGGAGAGAGATCAGGTGCAGAACCAACGGCTTAACGTGTTTTAGAGGGACGGGGGAACCCTGGACTCCAGGACACCGTGCTCAGAAATAGCAGTACAATACAATAATAAATAAAAACACTCTTTTTTTAGTGTGTCAGTTCCGGTAAGTCTTCGAATTGGGTAGTCCTAATTAGGAGGGACTTTCACTGAAATAGATGATATTTTAAGGAGTAACGTAACAATTTTCAAATTGTTAACAAAATCTGATTCAAATAGGGAAGTAATACGGGCGAGCCTATTGTTTATTTGCTACCCACTGGGCACAAATCTAGATTAGGGGCTGCAACTGAGAAAGCCCTGATGGAAATATCCAATATCCCTGTCAGAATTGACGAAACATAATAAAAATCCAAAAAACGTATATTGATATCCTCTTAACAAATAAATTGTCAAAAAATAAAAGGTCAAAATTCAAGAAGTTTTTGTGTTTTCTACTGCATGACCGCGTGGCATACATATTATCAGCATGCTGATTAACAATAGAGGTCTCCACTCTTCCACTTCCTGACCTGTTAATAGGTCATCAGTTATCGATATTTACTAACTTCTACTGTATTGTTATAAACGTATTATTATGAACATAGACTGAATTTGAATGTTTCTTTGAATGTTGAACCCATAGATATTGGAAAAAGAAGAAGTCCTTCCTATAATATTATAAAAGCGAAAGTGAGTTTGTTTGTTACGTCTTCACGCCAAAATGTCTAAGCCGATTTTGGTACAGAGATAGTTGGGACCCTGGAGACGGAAAAAGGCAATTTTTTTTTTTGAAGTTTTTAAAAAGATTGAGATTTGAGGGAGAAAGAGGGAAAAAAAGAGAAAACTTAGCATTGCTATTACAATAAATAAGGCGCAAGGGCGTATTTGCCCTTGCGCCTTACAGGTAGCAGGTTCCTGTAAACTGTGTTACCCCGAATTTAACGTGAGCTAGTTTTTAATATTTCTTTTTAATAAACCTAAGTTATGTAATACACCGTGTTTTTAACATACTTAAGTTATGTAAAGAGAAACAAGTTTGGAAAAAAAATTGCGTCAACACAGTTGAAACCTGTTTTCTTCTGTTCTGCTGTCATAAACGATTTGCGCTCAGGAGCCGAAGTCAGACAGCGATTGCCCAGAGGACACAACATGGCGGTCAGCCCAACTTGGTGGAGCACCACCGTGCCCTCGTAAAGGCTATCGGCGGCGGCGATCTCTTGCATCCGGCCCTGGTACAGTCCATGATCCGAAGCGAGAGGAAATGGGAAGCGGTCACTTCCTTCTGCGAATTAGTTTTGCTAGCGAAGGAGGTGCCAACCCAGCTGCCGCGGGAGACGCTCCTGACGTCGGGCGACACGAGACGACTCCCGGCCACCGTAGATGCGGGTCTGGGACGGTGAGCAATGGGCAGCTCGCCGTCCGTCCATACAGTTACGACAAGCCATGATGGAAAATCACCAAATAACTTCCTGGGCAGAGCGGAAGCGAATGGTTAAGACTTTTTCTGACTTAAACCCATCCATGATCCTTCTTTTGTCCTTTGTGTTCCGGGGACGCGGTATTTCTTACGAACACCCCGCAACCCCAGATTCAGCTCAGCCTCAAATTACATTGGATCCGACCCCAAAAAAGTTGAGAAAAGGGCTAAATAAGAAAAGAATAGGACAAATAATGGCTGCGTATTTTTGCTCGATAGATTACATGATTTTGTCAATGCAGTAAGAAAAAACCGCAATTCGTTCACGTATACATATTCATACAGTTTGCGTATAGATAAACTTATGTATACTACTGATAAACGTTCATATTACTGCTTATCTATCGCTGTAAACTTAATTGAGGCACTGTGATTAAATCTGTGTCATCTATAATGATAGTAAATCTGGTATTATATATAAAATCACGTAACTTTTACTAATCTTCGGATGTGTGTCGTGTGCCCAATTTTAGGGACCGCATCCACGTGTTTAACCAGATTTTTTGGGATTAGCAAAATAGAGAGACGAATGCGGAGTTGAACCTCATCTGGCAACACGGGATCATGCTTTTCCGCACAGCATCGAAGGTGTGTTCTGCACGCTGTTTCTCGCTTTAACAAATTACGGTAGAAAAGTCATGAATGATAACTTAATCACAATGAAATCAATGGCCACCGCATGGGTTGAGGGTTGTTCGAAAGATATATCGTGGCCCACAGAATATAAAGGGCAAAAGAAGGAACAAGGGTAGGTTGTCAGTAAAAGTCGCTTCGCTGATGCTTCCCCCCCAAAAGCGGAAGTTATTTCATGATTTCCCATACGAAAAAAACAGAAATAACATTAACTGAATTTTGCGGGCTACCCTCGCGTTTCCATCTTAAAATATCATAACTATAGTCCACCTTGGAGGTAATAAATGTACTTGATAGTTTCATGTTACTGGACAGATATAAAAAAAATATATATATTATCCTACTGTTTAATCGATCGTGATGGAGCAGATATTTAAACCTCGCATCTTAGGTATGAGGTTGTGGATCCAAATCTGGGCAAGTTCTAATGTGACCATTTTCTAAATTAATCTTGGACATGACATATCAGTGAAGGAAAACATCGTGAGAAAACTTGGACCTGTCATTAATATGAGTCTGAAATCGCCAACCCGTCTTCAGCAAGCGTGCTGATCAATGTTCTCTGTATGAGAAGACCTTTGCCCAGGAATCAGACAGTAATAGGCTAGTATTGTTACTGTTTAAAGAAATTCTGTTTTGAGGCTATAAAGATTAGATAACACTAGAAATTAACCTAACTATCTACGACTGACGCAACTAATTTTACGTTTAAGTGATAATAGACTGCAACGCTAATTGATAATGAATCCCCTGTGAGTTGTGACGGTTGCACAATTACCTGTAATTGTCTTGAAATTACGCTGAGGTACCTAGGTACTGTTTACCTGTCTGTCTGGCCTCAGAGTACACTAGGGCTTGGGTATTTTTAGAAGGTCTTTTCGGGAAAGGATCTTTTGCAGGTCGAGACGACAAGAGGCGACATCGTGTCGTGTGGTATGGAATTTAGATCCCAGGTCGAATTTTAAGCGGTGGAACGAATAAGGGCAAATCAGGTGCAAATGGATAAGAATAAGGATAAAGCTTGATCAGATGAGCGTAATAAGGGCAAATATTGATCAAATGGGCTGAATAAGGAAGGTGTAATAAAGGCGAATCCTATGCTAATGTGTGTTATAAGCGAAAATCTTGTGCAAATGGGAGAAAAATGTAGAATCTTGAGCATATAGGATAAAATAACGGCGAGTATTGTGAAAAATGGGAGGAATATCAGCAAATGTTGTGCAGTCAGACGGAATAAAGATGCATCTTGCGCACCTTTGAGGAAGAAGACTCATCCTTGCGCATCTAATATGGGATATAAGGACTAAAAGATGCAGGGAAAAAATATTGTATCTAACTCATCTAGCTTGCGGTACTTTCATTATGCCTGAAAGCAGATCCTAGCCACAAGGTATAATCACAATTAACAGAAGACGAGGAACTACAATACACTACATCCAATCAAAAAACCACTTAAACTTTTTTTTTTTTATTAATGACAAAAATGATGGAAAAAATTGTGGAATGGAAGCAATTAAGATAATAGGTAACGATAAGGTAAAATAAACTAGAACAGAATAGAAAAATATTTCAGTCATTAAAACTGACTGAATGATAAATAGACATACACATACACACACACATGGATGCACATTTTAGTGTGCAATAAAGTATATTATATTCTATAACACTGCACAATTGCACAGACCTTGAAATTCATTGATTCTTTTACTACAGTGACATTGGAATGCTGACAGATAATATTATATGGGTGTTTAAAAATGCATTCTCCACATATAAAGTAAGAGAACTGTTATAAGAGAACGGCAGTTGCACATTGAGTAAATTTTGTGCACACCGCTAGGAATACATAGGTTCCAAAGTATCCAATTTCCGGCTTACACACATTGCATAACTGTATGTCATTCAATTGCAAACAACCTTACTGAACCCACAATAAAAAGGCCAAGTGCAAGCTGGACTCGCACCGAGGGTTCCGTAGAAAGATGTGACATTAACGGCCATATATACTGCCTGCATAGACTTAAAGGATTAATTTTTTTACAACTTCAAGTGACCACAAACAAGAGCATATTTAACATTACAACAAGGTGATCCTGTTAGGTTTCTTTTGTTTTTCGAGGTACTAAATCTTAAAAGTGTATCCTACTAATATTATAAGTGTGAATGTTTGTGCGGATAGATAGATGTATGGATGTTTGTTACTCTTTCACGTCAAAACGGCTGAACAGATCTTGATGAAATTTGGCACAGAGGTAGATCATGGTCAGGAATAACACATGGCATACATTTTTTTTTATATTATGCAAGGCGTTGTTGTTATATAAAGCAAATTATTAGAAATGTTTGTTTATTTATCCTTATATCCAGGTTCAAGATCAGCCTGGAAACTTTTAGGCCTTATCAGGTACATACAGGAATACCTCTGCCTAGGCCTTAGTTTTGCTGTTATGTACCTATATTTATTTATGTAAAATACTAGTACTGCGGCAAAAAGATTTGGCTGCATTCAATATTTATTCAAGAACATGTCAATTTACTTAAATATATTATCTGTCACCACCTTAAAAAAAAACTTAACTTAAAAAAAAATTGCTGGAGAAATGTTTGGAATACTATTAGGTACACTTTGCCAAACCTTTCAGGGATTACAGGTGTCATATTATGTTAAGTTTATGGAATATGTATGACATCAAAAGGCTATTTACTAATTAGCACTCTTTGATAACCAAATTACATAAAACATCCCCCCCTTAAAGTTTATGTTTCACAGTTTCCATTTCTCAGCTTAAAGGAACAAGTGGTGCAAGAAATGCCTCAGTAACACAGATATTGGAAGATATACTACCCAAACCGCAAAAGATTGGGATAGGGGAACATATATGATAATAACAATTTCAGACATTACTGGTTTAACTCATGGCAAGATCCAGAGAGTTTATGTAAGGGAAAGAGCTTATCATAACTAAGCAATAACATAATGATTTATACACAGACATAATGTATATAATATCACAAACAGCATTCACCATTACGGTAGTCTACAAGAGAAAAGGTCAACAAATTCAAAATACTTATGAAATTGAGACACACATACAAACATTTACATAAGAGCCATCAGATGAGGCAAAGATTACAAAAGAGAAATCATTTAGTGACATCAAACTAAGTACATTCATAATGATTGTGTTCTATAAACCAGAGAAATATGTAATAAGGTTCTAATTAACCCTAACCTTTTCCAATTAGAACATTTTCTTGTGCTTGACATAGTTAAGAAGCAATAAAAAAAATACCGTCGACCATAAATAGGTGCTTAAAAATATAAATAGAACACAAATAATTTTGTATTTATGGCTTGGTGGGGTAATAAATATGTAGATTGTTGTTATAAAGAGTAAAAGGAAAATAACACTATACTGTACTTGAAATGGTATGGTAGAAATAAATATTTCAGCGTAGCGAAAGCAAGGGGATAAAAATACGTATATTTTTTTTAAACTTTTATGAATAAAGGTGCTTGATTCTATACCTCGAATTGTACGAAACCATGATTTGACAATTCTTGTTATGATTTAATGCACTTATTACCCCAGTTACTAATAAAATAAAATAAATTAATATAAAGGAGTGAAAAGATTTTTTTTTAAACTGAAATCAGATGGATATCTTACCTTTGAAACTGCAGCATCCATGATTATCCCTTTTAATATCACTATACAAAACAAAATCTAATTAGAACATTGTATTTTGTGCGTAGTAAATTAATCGGAAACTAAATCAAATGTAATAGAATTCACCGATTTTCGGCAATCGTCAATTTCCACGATTCTTCTATTTCTATTTACTAGACCTACCACAGATAAAATAAAATGTCAGTGTCAATGTCAAGCATTGTGTGTTGTCAGTTAAGTCAAAATGAAGCGTGGACATGGAACTATTAAATTACAAGTGGCGTTGTTCTTTTTTTTTGTTTTGGTAAAAAAGATTTTTTCCTACACTATTTTATTTGTCCTCAGTCCTGGGGCAATTCATCTATTTACTCCTTTCAACTTCTTAAAAAAAAATAAACAATGTGTATAAGGATTATTAATTTTTGTTACTTAACTTTCCTATAAAATAAGAATGTCTTAGTTAATATTTTGCTAAGAACTTTCATATTTATAAATTTTTGTAATGCAGAAAATTATAAGACCCGAAAAAGATGAACTGAATATTTTTATTAACTACCTTCTTTTTCATTACATTTGATAACGTTTTTTTAATTGTATGTACAGTCGTGTTTCTGTATTTTTACAATAGATTCATATTATCATTATTGCTATTCAAAGTTAAATCAATTGTATTTCATACTCATAATGGAAGTGGATCCTGTGAATAGAGTGAGTTGTTTTTTTTTAAATTGCGTTAAATGTTCTGTACACGCACTTTTCCACTTTTACAATAACAATATTAATTGGATTCATTTTATAGGAAAATGTCAAGAGACACAGTAGTTTCACAAGCCCTGATATTAAAAGGGCCCCTGTGGCCAAACGAGCTGGTAGAGAACGTTGTCACAGTTATCATGCTCAGACACCAAAGGCGACCAAATACGTTGAAAGAGCTCGATTGGATGTGCCAAAAGTAAGTAAACTATTCAAATTTACTGCTCTATTATATTATCAGGGAAATTTTTCAACAAAAGGGTTGATATACATTACAACGAATTAAATAAAACTAATTGAAACATTTTTTATCCACGAATGTGTCTGTAAGTTCCTCATTTTGACAGTAGTTTGACAATCAAGAGTCGCGTTCAAAAATAACGAAATATCTCTTTAAAAGTAAACTAAAAAATACCTATATATTAAGTAAAATAATTATTTATAACACTTAAATAATTCTTCTAGATTTTTTAACTACTAAAATAGCAATTTCGTTTCTATTTTTAACTTTCAAAGCGAGATTATCATCACTAAAAGTAGTAGCTGCAGGCATTACCAAATATGGAGTTCGCTCGTTTTCCCAACCGTCCTCCCTTCGATCCTTAGTAGCTCTCAGTTTTATTTTCTTTTAAACAATTGTGTTATATTCAAATGTTTTCATTGCATTTTCTAGTGAAATAATAATCATTTCTTCTATTTAATTAAACGTGAGTTGGAGTTCTTTAATAATTGTAGTGTCAAAATATAGGTCACAGTGGTGTATAGGTTATGTTATAAGTGAAATAATCGGATAGTTGTTGTTTGTATTGTTGTTAACTGGTTACTTTTCGCGTTACAGATGTCGTTTAGGGTGGTGCGCAGTTCTAAGTTCCGCCACGTTTACGGGCAGGCCCTGAAACGTGAGCAATGTTATGATAATATAAGAGTGTCAAAAAGTTCTTGGGACTCTACGTTCTGTGCGGTGAATCCTAAGTTTCTGGCTATAATCGTCGAGTCTGCCGGCGGAGGTGCCTTCATAGTACTGCCACACAATAAGGTGAGTTTATTTCATTGAACAGTTAACTCATTTCTCTCAGATTAAAATGTAAAAAATATTTTTCAAATTACTCCTAATTTAACACTGGAAATATTATACTGAGACGCTTAGTCATACTTTCTGGTTTATAAATAACTACTTAGGAATATAATTCGAGATTTACTTCTCAGTAAGTGTGAGTTAGGCAGGTTTTTCTTTAGAAATCAAAACTTTTAACTTAAAGCTAACTTTATTTTGGCAGAGGATTTTTTTTTTAATTTCTTTTACCTGTTGCCAGTTTTGTAGTCTATGTACACTTCATAGTAGTCACATATTCAATTTCTTATGTTGATATCTCATATTACACAAATTTTTAAACCAGATACTTCATAGTTAGAAATGTGAGAGTTATTATAAAGTTTTCAATACTAACTGTAGTGTCCAAATGGAGTCCGAAAAGATCAGCCATAATCCCTGTTTTTTTATCCACATTCCAAAGTATATTTTTGATAAGATAATAAAACATTTGAAACTCAAAATAATACTGATATTCAGGCTATCATTGTTATGGCTAGTTGTTCTAGTGAAGCTATGCTGTTCCTTCCCAATAAATATGGGTTCATCAAATAGATTGGGATAAGGGAAGGATAATAATGAAAATCATGATGTATAGAGTACACTCTATTAACACGTCGAGCGACAAAGTGTGCAGACGGGTGCAAAGTTTCATACATTGTTACCCTACATTTATGTAAACAATTGTGCGACGGGTTAAATGAATTGTTTTATTTAATACTGAATTCGTCGGGGCCCTTACGGCTAAATAACGACAGCCACTTAAGTTGACTTTTTGGCCAAGCCACACTTGCTTAATTTGGTCTGTGGATAGGTGATCACCCATTACAAACTGAGTTTCCTATGTGCCACAGAAAGCCTTCTAAGCGATAAGTCCTGGCTGTCATTTGTAGATAAAGTCTGATAACTCAGTCTTCAAAGGTACAATAGGCAGTTGCTTTTAGTCAAAATACTGATATTCTACCTGCATCTGGTTACACTGGAAGCTAACTCCAACACAGTTAGTAACACGCTAGGCAGGTCATAAATATGGAAATAGTTCATTAAAACCCAAATTGTCTATTTATATCTGCCACATGTCTATCATAAAATTGTTTAGCTTTATCAAAAACTGGAAAATGCAGAATAATATTACAGAATTAATCAGATGTAGTATTTACCCCAACAATATCTATTGATGGGGAGAATACTACTTTTGACTGATTATATTAGCAATCATTCATTATATTATTAAGTAAATAAAATTTGTAGTTAAGATGCACGCAACCTCCAAAAATACTGATGCGCGACCACTACTCTCTATAGATCTTTTTCTGTCGAAAATAAAATATTAATACTTATCTTGGCACATACAAGCTTATCATTCCATCATTTTCTACTTGTACTCACATAAATATTACTAATTCAATAATCTTCAATCTTCATTTTCAAGTTTATTTGTACTAGAGTCATTGAATTTAATTCCAAGGTTGTTTTTAAAGTGTTGAAGACTCAATTTCTTTGCATTTTTATCTTGCAAGTCCTTGATCCAAAGACAGTTGTTTAATTAAAAAATGCTAATTTTGTTTTAGAATTTACTTCTAATTGGCATTAAAAACTTCTTAAAAGATCTTAGAAATAATTTTGTAAAAATCCGTTATGTAGAATAATTTTCTCGTAAAACTTGAAAATTGGAGATAGAAATTATCAGGTAATTAGGAATTGATTAAAGAACATTATCTTATATTTGATATCTTATTTAATGTAATATACAAATTTATTACAACTTTTTTCTCAGTGTTATTAAAACAGGTTAATGAGTATAATTTATTCTTGTTTCACATAAAAAGTTGCATCATAGTCTTCTATGCACCATCAACCAGGTTAGAGTTTTAAAAGATGGGTTACCAGAATTATTTGACCCTTATCAAGACCTGTTGAATGTCACAATTCTATGAATGGGAAAGGAAGTCAACTATCTTATCAAGCTTTAAATGCATGGGTGTTTCCTGAACACTCGAAAAATTCATTCCGAGCAAATGACAGTTGATAGATAGATAGTAGTTAAATAATCCTTTTATGAGGATTTTCTTCATTACTTTTGTAATGTGGTCTTCTTTTTAGGAAGTTCTGCTGTCAGTGTTTTTTTTTATTCATTTTTACAGTCTTTAAACATACAAGTCTTAGAATGACCCCTTCCCGTTAAAAGTTGTTAACGGAAAGGGGTCATGCTGAATAAACTTATTTTCCATCAAGCAAACAGACATTATTTAGAACAGTCTGCTCATCTAGCAACATAAAAAACCATATTTCCATTAAAACTTTTATGTTCTAGCATTTCATTATAATTACGAATGTTAATTGATCACAAATTAGTGGATAATTACTGTAATTCGCTCGCTGTATCTATGTTTGTAATATGATAATCAGTTGTAATAAAGATTGTTTCGTTTTTAACTGTTAGTGCAGATAGATGGATGTAAGTGTATGTAAGGACTGTGAGTTTTAGTATTTTGTGATTTTTTAATTACACTGAGCCTAAGCTAGCTTTTTAATAGCTTTTTATGCCACAAATGAGTTTTTATCACATCATCTAAAGTACAACCATAATGGTTGCCTATGTTATTTTCAAAAATTTCTCATTTGATGTAATGAATAAAAAAAAAAGTTTAAAAGGCGTTGATCAGGGCTCCTGTCAGGTCTAATAAGAGGAAACGGTGCCTCTTCTCATGTGTGGATTGTAAAAATACCATGCGGTCTTTTGAAGGTTTCCCCAACACCAAAAAATGTGTAATAAAGGTATTAGTTGTAATCCTGCAATATTTATGAAAATATTTATTTTCACATATATGCCAATACAATGGCTATAAACATTGAGTAAATGTGCATGGTTCAGGTTGGTCGTTTCCTATGGAGAAGAACCGGCAAGAAATTCTATGTTTACTCTTTTAACTTATAAACTTCAATTGCCATTTCCTCTGTTATGGTATTTTTGTTTGTTGATGTTTTTTCCATCTCTGGGTCCCTGGTGTCTCAGAGTTTAGTGTGCCTCTTGGTAAAGGCCTCCTCTAACAACTGCTGTTTGTAACTAGGCTTAAATGTTTGTAAACGCATCCAAGATACAGGAGAAATTCCTAGTAAGGAGCAATATTTACCAAAAATAAAAAACTCCATTGCTTTCTGTTATTTAATTTAACTTAAGTTCGTCCTCCCGTCTTTTGCATACTCGACCTCGGTAAAGTTTATAATACAGGAAAATAACGAACAAAGCCATCGGTAATTAACTAATCTAAATTGTGTTAGCTCTAGAAAATTCCTGTTTTATCTCTTCTAACAAATTCTAAAGGTTATTTTTCTAATTGTCATACAATGTGTATTATCACCATTATATGAACAAGTGGTTTGCATTGTTATCATTAAGTATGTACATATGTGTGGTACATACAATTATGTTATATGAGGTGGACATAGGGATTAGAAACATGTTATTTTTCCTCGTAGCTATTATGTACTTCTATTCGTATTTATAGGACCCGATAAAGGTACATTTGTAATGTATTTAAATATAGCTTTAGCAACAGATTCAATTGTTTGTTTTTCTTAAACACGTTGCGCCATTGCAGGTACAACAATTAACAAATTACAAAGAAAGCACGCGAAAAGCCAGACCAACTGTAGGCCAAACAAATATTTCCATTCGGGGTCGAACTCGCGATACGCAGCGCAAAAAGACTGCCACTGCGCCAACCATTCCGTCATTTTGTTTTTTAGAAAGTTTTTAATAAAATTATTTAATTTAGTCCTTTGTTCCGTAATTTGCTAGACCTGTGAAGACAGACAACAAATTGCTGCAAAACTCCAGTCAATCCTAATAAGTTTTAACATAAAACCTTTTTCAGGCGCCTGGAAAGCCTAAAAATCCCTAAAATAGGAGAACCAGTTCAATCATTTTCTTCTCTCTTCTAAACGCACTTTTCAACCTTGACTGCCTCGTTGGTCGAGTCGTCGTAAGGGCGACTGCTGAGCATAAAATCCTGGGTGCGATTTCCATCAAGAAATTCTTGCCTGGTGGCAATAGACTCGCCCCCTATTTCATTGAATTTAAAATATAACAGACGAAATGTGGGTGTATTTTTTTTTGTTATGTTGTATATATTTACCGTTTTTAGGGTCTAAAGTATATATTGTGCCGGAATCATAAAAAATAAGTCCCACCCGTCCCTCGCTAGAGCCAGCCCGCGCTGGTGAGCCAGTAAGTTCAAATCAGTCCCCAATAAATATCACTCAGATCCAGCCTGTCCCTTTGCTGTCCTCCCCCAGAAACGCCCTTAGCCGAGACTCGTACCCCACAGGGGGTGCCCTCAGCGTATAGTCGCTTAGTTTTGTAAGTTATTTTTACCCTGGCTGGAGGTCTTAATTTTTAAGGCATCCACAGGAATCGGCCAGTTAAGCAGACGAAAACCTCCTAGGTTGAACTGCGAGATGTCATTTAAAAAATAATAATTAGAACGCGAGGCTGGAACATAAACGCTTTGCAAATCCCTTACGAAATTCCACCAATACTGCATAACCAGACGACGTTATCAAATCAACACAACCTACCCTTTCTTCGCCACTCGTGGTTATCTATCGAACAATACCCTGAGGCGACAGATAGCGTTCATTGTGCAACAGATACGGATAAACAATGGCCCCAAACAATGCGCGCACGCATCGCACACAAAAACTATTGAGTATGGGAATGACAAGTGTTTGTTGAGGTGCTGTAATAAGTTAATTGGTTATTGTTTTGTACGAGCTAAAGCACATATTCTCCCATTTTGACGATAAAAATTTCAAATGTTGTAAAAGACATTTACATTCGCCTTCTCTGGATATCAAATATGAATGTGGATGGCTATTAGAGTAGAGGAATACTAAACAAACGGCCGATGGACTTTGTGAAGGATGAAATGGTTAGAAAGTAGGTTACTGTTGAGATGACCAGAATAGAGCGGTATTGAAGAAGACATACTGTTCTGCTGCTCCCAAACAAATTAAGATAAGGGCAGTAGAATTATGAAGGCTGTGTCGACGGCGCGTTAGTGTTCCACGCGTGCAAAGAGATGTCAGCAAAGCAGAGGGACTTACCAGGGTCACCGTCTGCCGGGGTTGCGGGTTGTTCGAAGGAGATACCGCGGCCCCGGAACATAAAGGGCAAGAAAAGGAACACGGGTGGTTTTAGTCGTACAAGTCTTTAACACTCGCGCCCGCTCCGCCCAGAGCGGGGTAAGTTATTGGATTTTCATTTCCCATCCACAATAAAAGGGTAGTAGAATTATGTTTCGATTCGATTCGTTGCATGACTAATCCCTTCCATTTCTCTGTGATAAAGAATAATATATGACTAATACCAATTTCTTTAGAGAAACCTTTGTTTAATAACCCGACTTTTCGCATGTTTTCCAACGGTAAGGGGGCATTAATTGTAGTTTATAATATCATCATATGTATTACATACTTTTATTTTTGCTTTAGCATGGTGCGGATGACATTAGTTAGATGGACTGCTCCTCTTAAATCTGGAACGTTACCGCGATTTACTATCATGACTGAATATAGGCTTAACCCTGAATATATATACCTAATAGTCCTAAATGATTACCCATCAAAGCAATACATCCCAGCATTAAAAACGTATTTTCATCTAATGTCATTCGCACCATGTTACAACGAAAACAGTATAGGTTTTGCCCGCGGCTTCCCCACATCCTATGTAATTACCAGGTCATGCTGAAGGTGCGATCCAAACATACAAAATACATTTATCCCTTAAGACGTGAATTGATGAGAGTCAGCAAAGCAGAGGAGCTTGCCAGAGCCTCCGCCTGCCGGGGTTGCGGGTTGTTCGAAAGAGATACCGCGGCCTCGGAACGTAAAGGGCAATAGAAGGAACATGGGTGTGTTTTAGTCAGTACAAGTCTGACATGCCCCCCCCGCTCCGCCCAGAGCGGGGGAAGTCATTGGATGATTTCCCACCCGAAAAAAAAAGACGTGAATTGATAAGACAGACGAAATAACTGACGCATTCATATTAGTAGCATGGATTTTTAAACATTTTTAAATTGCACCTTTGTTTAATAATCCACCTGTGCAAATAGTCCTGCGGTAAGGGACGCTCAATATAAATGTATAGGCATAATATGTATAGTTCTACCACAACAGATACTTACAAAACAATGGCGTCCATAACGGGCTGACTAAAACTTGCGGTGTGAATGTTTACAAACTGACGCATGCCTCGCCGTTGTGTCATCAAATTATATCAGTAATGTTATGTGTCGTTTCCTTATTTTATGACTTTGTGGATTTTGTATTGTATGCATCAATTTACTGTAAAAACTAAAATCTGAAGTTTCTTCGAGTGAAGAATATGCTTGTACTGAGATAGTCAATTTTGAACAAGGTATTTGTCACAGTAGGTCGGTATATGCAGGAAGAGTTCGTGGCTAAATAATAGCAGCCGCTCGGGTTCATCTCTAGGTTAAACCGAGCTTGCCTAGGTTGGTCTGTGGATGGGTAACCACGTTACACCGATTTTCCTCCGTGCCTCCGAAAGCACATTAAGTCGTTGGTCCTGGATATCATTTATAGATCTTCGACAATCGTAATAGGTAGTCAGTGTTCCGAAAGTCTGGCAACCAGTCTTACCAAGGGGTATCGCATTACCCAGTACTAACTAGTTTGTGGAGGTCAGATAGGCAGTCGCTCCATGTAAAATACTGATATTCAGTTGCATCAGGTTAGACTGGAAGCCGACCCCAACATAGTTGGGAAAAGGCTAAGCAGATGATGAGGTTGGTATAAGCAAAGTACGGTATCATACACTTAAACTTGAAACTCATTTGTCAGCATTGAATAGCAAATTTGCATGCTCTTTTCGTTTGCTGTCCCTCCAGAACCTTCATTTGCTGGAGTGAGAAACAGCAAGAATTCTGCACGCGGGGTAGCATCGACGATGCCTTTAGCAGCACGCCCGCTTTTTGGCTCTAGCAAATAATCGCAACCATAAAGTATGGTAGCATATTTTTTTAAACCATCCGGGCAAAGTCGACTTCAAGTTCCAAGATCCCATCTTTCGCCAACATACAAGGAAATTCAAACAAAATGTTTGAGTAAACCTTTCAAACTTGTCTGTATCGAATTTTGGTCCTTTCCGACGTTGTAGATAAATATGTTCATGAACTTACGATGCATATTATATTTATTAGCGATAAACGATAAGCGTATACGTCATACAAATAGTATGACTTTATAATATGCAGCGTTATCAATCCGTTTCGGAAATTTGTAGCCCCCACCAGCCCCATCGAGCTCGCTTTGTGGATTAAAATCTGTCCCTCTTACAGTGGAGCTTGTGCCACACACACCAGTGGTGGTGAGGTCATATTTAGAACTAGCAACGATTATGGGCTGACAAATTTTTGCCCGCGGGTTCGCCTGCATGCTGGTTATATCTTACGGGAACTTACACATTATCATCATCTTCCTACTCTCGTTCCATGTTACTAGGTGTTGGCGCAACACGCTTTTTTTGACTGCCTTGTTAACCGCCACGCTAACATTTACTCTATTTTCTTTCCCATGGAAACTTTGTATCGAAAAATACATCTTCAATACATACATCTTCTATGGCCTAACCCACGTTATTTTAAGAAATTCCTTAATAAGACAACCGCGTCAAAAGCACAGATGAACAGATAACTTACGCATTTGAAATACCAGCTCAGAGCGAGTCAAACTCGCTTACCAAGGATGCCGTATAAACTTGCGGCATAAACAGCCATATCTTTTGATTGAAGGGTTGATTTTCAGACAGACGGACAACAAAGTCATCGAATAAGGGTTAATTTTTTTCCTATTGTGAGGTACAGAACCCTAAAAAGTAATGACTGTTTAGTTTATGGCATGAATTAAATCATCGACACTAAAGGTACTGAAGTCTCAATTTCATACACCATTTACAGAGATGTAGACGGTGTGCATCATTAGTTTCCGATGAATGGAGTCTTTGTCTTTGGCCTTTACCTCCTGATTAGCACTGAGAGAAGCATACAAAGACAGGACTAGGGTTATCATTTTTGACAAATTGCAAAAAAAACACAATGTTTTAACTATTTTTCCATCAAATCCTCTGGCAAAGCCCAGACAGAGGGCCAAAGCGACGGATATATCTGGACAAATCAAGGCGGATGGTAACCCTGTGAGCCGCGAATTATAAAAGCAGGACTGCCTTACCAATATTAGTGACTCATCCTTTAAAAATCCAAACACTTCCAGTCAACAAGGATCGTTAAGAAAATGCCAGCTACCCTACCATGACGTCTTAAAGCAAATCTTATTCCACTGAGGGAAAGAGACAGAGCTATACAGGGTGTCTAGCACCATCTCTTTCCCTCAGTGGAATAAGTTCTGCTTTAAGACGTCATGGTAGGCCTACAGATCTTCATATTCATTCGTTTGCTAGGATGTACGAAGTATGATCATAATTAAACCTCTGTATTGGTTCCATTGATTTAATTCCTACTACTTGCTTTTTTAATTACCCAGTATGTCAGGGTGCTCCACATATGTTCCGATCCGGGGGGGAATCTAAAATGACATTTGTTTTGGCGCCTATTTTGGTCGAATTGTGCCAAATCATGCCAACCACTTTTCAAACCCAAAAAATTCTTTATCTATAAATAACATTACGTAAGACATACCATCGTTATCTGCCCGATAAGACGTAATCTTCGACCTTCGGTGGGAGCACCGCGTGCCGTTGAGACGATATCCTAAACAATACTATTGTTGTAACAACAATAACATGTTGAGGTGCTGTTAGTTTGTGTGGTCTTTAAGTTCTTTAAAAGGTCCCACTCACAGTATCCTGGCCACTAACCAGAGCTTCAAACTTGCAAGCGATTTATAAAGAAAGGCTTAGATCAGCGGTTCTCAATCTTTTTTGGGGACGGAACCCTTTTGGAAAGCGAAATACTTGACGGAACCCTAACATAAAACAAGTTTTTAAAAGTGTATTCTTTAATTATAAGCATGATAAAAGTACAATGTAACAGTTACTTATTACTTTTTTACATAACAAGTACAATTATAAAAGATTATTTCAGGGCGATAGTTTGAGTCCGCTTTAGCTCAGCTTAGCCTTGAATCCCCTAAGCACGTTCCTGGAGGATTCAGGTCTGGGCTATCGATTGAGGAGAGGTGGTCAGGTTATATCTCACCTCCTTTACATGGATGACCTAAAACTCTTTACCCCCAACGATTTGCAACGGAAGGAGCTACTGAAGGTAGCTGAAACTTTCAGTAGGGCCATCCGGAAGGAATTTGGTGCGGACAAATGTGCGGTCATGTACGTGAGGATGCAAGCGCGGAGAGATTGTGGGATCCCAGCTCTCTCGATTACATAAACTTTAGATCCCTCTCAGCAACCGAAACCTACAAGTATTTGGGGATGTCGGAAGCGTTGGGCGTTGGTTTGGCATGTTGCTGACATGAAGCAATCGTTGAAGGAGTGCTTCTTTGGCCGGCTGAGAAAAGTATTTAATAGTCTTTTATCATGCGGAAACAAGGTACGCGCTTTCAACTTTGGATCATGCCGGTTTTGATGTACTCTTTCGGCATACTCAAGTGGACGCAAACGGAACTAGATGGCCTGGATAGGAAGGTCCGTAGTTCATCGGTTATGAGAATGTATATTCCGAATTGTGGTGGTAGAGGCTTTTTAAACGCTAAGACTCTCCACAAGCGCGAGATATGCAGTCTCAGAGAACATTTCCCGACGTGGGGATGCAACGAGATGTGGTTGCGGTGGACAAGGGCCTCACTCCACTTTCCTTAAAGCTTTGCTACTCCTGGCTAAAGAGAACTGGCGCAAACCTGTAGTTCTTGACACTAACGATCGCAGGGAGGTATGACAGAGTAAAGAGATTCACGGACGCTTTTTCGGGGCCCTACATGGGCCTGATGTAAACCAATCAGCGTCCGTAATAAAAATCCGACAATAAAAATAATCGGGTTTGTAGTGGTCGTGATTTGATAAAATTAATAAATATTTTTACAGTTTTTTCAAGAGCTTGTCTATGCAGGATACAATGGCTGGAATTACAATTGGTGTTTAATTTTTTTTAGTCACACTAGTCCTACTGTACCTACCCGTCATCGCCTTGGTTCCATCTGTACAAATGTCAATGCAATCGATCCGTCTAAGATTAATTTCCTCAAAAAATGTTGAAAAAGAAAATTTTAAACTTCCTCTCCGGTAGTGTTTGTGGATTCTTGCGGAACCCCTACAGAAGTATCGCGGAACCCTAGGGTTCCGCGGAACACACTTTGAGTATGGCTGGCTTAGATAAACAAACTTATACCTTTCATCTGCTGCGGAATGAGATCCCTTTCATCCAAAACATTTTTTTTTTCTCTTTACCATGAATACAGTAATGATGCTTCTTTGACCTCTTACCGTTTGTCTAGTCAAAAGCTGAAGCAGAATCGCCATATTTATGTTCTCCTAATATTTTGATTCCTTTAGTCTTTACATCTGTCCCGAAACAGAGATCACAAACTCCCTGCTGGAAGTCCGAAGCCAGTGTAGCCAGCAACTCCTTCATTAGGAGCTCAATAAACAGCATCCTCGCTCCGTAGGCCAACGTGTCAAGTTCGTGTAGAAACCAATGGATATGTCTATAAACGAAACACGTAAATTCAACGCGCCCCACATTGCGTACGAGCACGGAAAATAGATTCGACGTAGTTTCTCACACTGCTCTGTGGTTCTCACGTTTTTTGGATTGCAGGGAGGTTTGCACACTATCTTACTAAGAAGGCAATCTATCGATGATGAATAGTGTCACATGTTTTCTGTTCTCTTCGTAAACTGCATAATCTCATGCGTATTTTCCATGGGCATGCTAAAACAACAGAGTGGCTCCTCTATTAAAGTCCTTATCCTAACACACTCTTTTTGGACCTGTACTCTCGCAAAGACTACTATTACTTTTTGTAATGACGTAATTCTCGAATGAAGTAATTGGTCTGTCTGTCTCCTGCCGCATTAACTGGAACCAAGATGGCAGGGTTTGCCTCTATGTCCCTACTATCCCTGCCACGGCCATCTTTTTCTAACAAATTTGATTGAAACGCACAGAACCATAACCAAAATAGAATTATTAATCATAGCTAGACTTGTTTATTCGCCCTATATACTTTATTCAGCGTCTCAAAATTATTCTGGAACCCGATAGAGATATTCTCAGAATGAATTATCACACTTTGACCTAAATATAGTACTACTAGAAACGGTAGACTAAATGTTTTCACAGCAAACTGTCATAAATTTTTGTTAATTGCTATAAATTCATTAGCTGGACGCTAAATGAAGTGGCTGACTTTATGTTATTTTAATAGATCTGTTTAGCAATGCCGCCGGTTTTAAAAAGCAGAACTGGTGACCTATTTGGAATCCTCTTTCACTGAACGACTACCAACAAGTCAACAACTAAGCCTTTCCTTATTCAATAATGATGAAACCGCATGACGTTGGTACTTCTTACTTTCTTACTTCCAACGATCTCGTATACTGTACCTGGCAACTTTTAAGAAGCCCAAATATCTTACTTTCCTTACTTTGGCATCTTTTAAAGACCCCAATACCCTTAGCCAAATGTTTTTGACAAGTAAACAAAAATCAGCTTCTTCTTTTTTGCCGGAGCTTTCCTTCATGGCTATGTAAGCGTCACCTACTAATGATTTCGCTCCTTGTAAAAATTAAAACTCCTTGTCCAAATTCGTAGCTAAGTCTAAGGCTGTCGCATTAAACACAGATGTCGTGTGATGCCACCGACATTCTAAGAAGAAGGCTTCCCAAATCTTTTGCAACGCTTTATCTAATAAATCTCAGTTACGTTACATTTCAACTCAAACATTTCCATCATCCCATTTACAACCAAGGCTATTCCCGTACATTAGGTCATGCCTCACAAGGTCAGGTCTGGACGTGGACAGACGGCTTTCTGATTAGAAGTTCCGTTCAGTAATGTCGCTCATGTACTATCATTGTTATTCGTGTCTGTGTGAGGAAAGACCGGAAACGCGATAGGACCACTTGCGGATGTTTTAGATAAACAATATCGCATCGACCCTGTTTTAGGGAAGTTTAGAATAGGCAAATGTATTTGGAACAAATATTGTATTGACTTATTGACCGAGATGACGTCAATATCAATCAATTTTATTTCTGTCTGATCATTATAACGTCAATAGACCAAGAAATAAGAAGATCTC
Organism: Ochropleura leucogaster; assembly: GCA_958449745.1. NCBI lineage: Eukaryota > Metazoa > Arthropoda > Insecta > Lepidoptera > Noctuidae > Ochropleura > Ochropleura leucogaster. The sequence continues at coordinate 1,362,548 of OY288220.1, read as the reverse complement.
ATACCTTCGAGGTAGATACATTAGTAACCCGTCCAGGTTAAGATCATTATTGTTTGTTTAATATTTTCCCAAATGTGTTGCGGTCGCTACCAGTCTGCATGTAGATGAATACCAATATTTTACAAGGGGGTCTGCCGATTACCCATCTGACCTAAAGTATTGAGCGGCTGGGTACCGAGATGCCCCTCAGCAGACTTCGACGAGCGCGGACTCTTGGAGGAGCCTCCAAGAGTCCGCGCTGTCGGTTAATGGGGCTCCAACATCTTCCCCATTTCCTTCATGTCATTGTAGTAAAAGATCTTGCACATGATAATCTATAATCTTTAATTAGCTTCTAATTTGTATGCTTTTCAAGACAAATTAAGAGTAGATGCGTTGGCGTGCAAAATTTCAGTGTTGCATTAATCATTTCATTACACATGCCAACATAAAAATATATTCCTCAACGCATCGATGATTCAAATACATTCGTACGTACGAATCATTGCGTACGCCATAAAAGAAACATCGATAATAATGACTAATGGCTGCGATTTTTGGCTATCACACAATATTTATGACTACCCTACTATATTTAGGTATTACAAATATTGTACTACAAGCTATTATTAGTTGATTAGCTTTTGAGATGTCAGTTGGTTGTATTAACCAATGTTGGTCATTGATATGGCCAAGTTTACGATGCGAATTTGCGATTTAAGTGTGGGCCGATTGTTTTGGCTAAAACAATAACAGTGTTGCTAATAAATGTTTTAATGAAAACAGAAAATCCTTGGATCAAATGCTGAATGCATGGGTTGATTATAGTGACGCCAAGAATAGGCCATCCTGCGACGGATCGAGAATAGTTTTGGTAGGCCTAGGCTAAATGAGAAATTCTTTTAAGGTGAAGATTTCTTGAGAACGGCCAAAAATCTGGTTTTTTAACGCAGTGTATCTCTTAAACCATACATAATTTTAATCACTGAAAAAAATATGATATTTTTAAGGCTTTTTTGCATACATTGATGGAATTCAAATTATAATTAAATATACTAAAATGTGTAAAAAAAATATTCAAACACACCTCTAAATTCTCTTTTAACTCTTATCTAATAGCTCTTTATCTCTTCAATATTAATCGTAATTATAATCAAAAGTATACAATGAAATTTCCAACGCCAAACTGCGTTCAATGATGGATTGTTTTTGATTGAATAGTTAATATTTAATTTTATACAAATTTATTTGTATTTTTACGACAAACGTATGCAGTAAAGTCCAACGTCAAAATGTATGAACAAGGTCAACGACATAATACTGCGCCTTAAGCAACTTAAATGCTGATGCAAATAGTGAAACTAATTGAAAGTTATCAAAGTAGTGATGGCCCTGCGGTAACGGCCCTTTTTCTTTGAATACATTCGAAGGGCGCCTGAAAATAAGCAGTAGGGAAAATGCGTGTAATTTTTCTTTACTTGAATCAATGAACGCAAAAAATTAAATTAAACTCCTTCCAACGCCTGTGTAAAGTAAATGACGACATGTAACGTCATTTAAATCTATTTTCCCTTCTTTTGTCCCGTTTTTAATCATTTTTTTATCTCTTACTAAAATAATTATACAAGTTTATAGCTTTATTTCAGCAATCCTAGCGAAACTTTTTTTTAAACCTAAGTACTTTTACTAATTTTAATATAGAATTGTTTTTTTGACATGATCTCAGACAATGCGTTTTGAGTTTGCGTTCCGTTTCACCAAAAACACGCAAACTTAAATAATGAATTGTAAAATATTGCTGAATCATAAAATTAATAAAATCCAATAAGTATCCCACATTGTTAAATGGTACAGGACAGATACCTATACTTTTTTTGCTTGCATATGATGCAACTAGTTAATACATTCTTCATTTGGCCAAGCAAGACGAAACCGATTAAAATTTGAGAAGTAACACCACATGACTGCAATCGCCCTTGATACATCAAAAGAATAGCATACCGCACGTTAAACATACACGCACCACATCTACAAAACATTGTTCAAAACGTTCTATAATTAGCTGTTATTATTTAAGGAATCTATTTGTGTATGTTTGTGTATTGGGTAATAATTCGGCAGACGGAAATCGAGGGCCCGCCTACGCAGGCCAAGAAAAGCGTAGCGTCGTGTGCAATGCGAAGCGTGTGTAACGGGATTAGCAAAGTTTTGATGCACAGGTATTGCATGGGGTTTAAGTTTCAGATTTGATTACCGTTTCGTTCGACGTTGCCAAAAAAAGGGTTTCTTGGCTATATTCAGTAGAGAAATTTTAAACTACTCCGCATTTGGATACTGCATATAATACTGGCTACGTAATACACAACCACTTGGACTACCTTTTTTGTGGATAGGAAATCATCGAATAACTTCCCCTACTCTGGGCGGAAGGAGTGTCAGACTTGTACTGACTAAAACCCACCCATGTTCCTTCTATTGCCCTTTACGGTCCGGGGCCGCGGTATCTCTTTCGAACAACCCGCAACCCCGGCAGGCGGTGTCTCTGGCAGCCCCTCTGACTTTGACCGCCTATCTTACAGATTTTGAAGACTCTGCTTTTGAGAAGCCGTTCAATCTGAAGGTCTGATAATCTTCTGTAATACTTTCCCAGTCCGAAATTTTACTAAAACTAAAATAAAACAGTAAGACTACTCCTAGCCAAACAGCTTTCTTAAGCAGTGTCATCTTATCGAGTTCTTTAAACCCACTGCAAAAAACTAACCTCATTTCCGAGTACTGGTCATTTCCCCCGCTCTGAAGTTAAAAGATGAACATCAATCAACTGTCAGTATGACACAAATATCCCACGTGTTCAAGCAACCAGCACATCTGCACTGACACGTGTCAATCGCACCTGCGACTGCGCCGCTCCCGATGAAGATAAATCAACCGTTTGATTGTTTCGCACATGAATGGTGTATTAATAGGACGGATTCTTGGAGGCTGAAGAAATACCGCTGGACATTTGGGATCGAAATAGTTATACAACCAAAGGTATCCTTATCGTACTAGTTAGTATATCGCGACCTGACCAGACTTTATACCATACAGAAAACCCATGATCAGGTTTAAGATATAGCTCTTTACTCCACTAGCTTTACGTTGACTCGTCGTGAGGCTGATGCAGATGCCTTCATATCATTGATAGGTTTTATCTATGGGTCTGTTGCTCCGATGTTTTTGCCACATTTTCGTCAATTAAGGCAACTGTTGTGTGTAAGGTTGACCCGTCGTTCACCAAGGATGTTCCCTGGGGTTCATTTTTGACGACCAGCGCCATACGGAGCAAAAGTTACTTTAAATATAAAATCCATACACCGACCAAAGCGAACATCGTAATTTACTTGCGAATACCAACTAGGTGGTGATGGCAAAACTGCAACGTGTCAATCTTGGCATTTATGCCAGTGTTTGATAAAAAATTCTGTGCATCCTGACCTCCTAATATGTTAAATATCTTTGTATACAACCATTTCTGATTTGTTAAAGTGTATCTTGCGTAAAGAAAGTTGAGACTCAGCTCCAAAATGTCTGTGACCTAAACTCCGGACAACACCGGATCGAATGTCTGGAGTTGCTCAGACTGTTGCCAAATTAGAATAGAACGGGACGACTCCTTCGGTCGCATGGGGAATTAAACTAGTCATTAAACTATATCGTTAATTGTGCAGAAGACTGACTCGTTGATCTTGTGGTGGTAAGTGCTACTGCTGAAAATGAGGTTTAATGTTCGATTACCAAATCTGGCAGTTATTGGGGAATTTTGCAGTCGTAGTCCGAAATCTGGACTGTTCTCTTGATAAGCTCATACCCTATTACATGGCTTTATACATAACTGGAAAAAAATGTGTGTCGAGATTAAACGCATGGTGTTATGCATGTGGTACAAGAAGACGAATTCCTCACGGTATTTTAGGTAGATCTGTATTTACACAAAGATACGGTCGTGAACTACGTATAACGACTTCAAACATCGATCATCACGGTTGAGTGTTGACACTCAAATTATCACGTTGTTTAACAAATATAATGAACAGCATGAAATTGACACAGTTCTGAAACATCACCTCTACTGTGCCAAACTTCCATTCAGTAGTATTAGTCGGTAACGTTAGTTTAGGGCTGCAAAGTTCTTTTGGCTCGCGGTCATAGTCGAAACTAACGCCGCCATCTTGGTTTTTGAATACAATTGCCACTAACATTTTCCAACAACGCCCTCCTTCAAGCGCCCAAACAACCGTGCAGCACTATACCAGAATGTGTGACACAGTGGCACCGTGGCAGTCCGGAACACCGCGGGAATTCGCACTGTAATAATAATGGACGTTTGGCGTCCTGCCATCTACTCGGAACACGGCGAAAAGCATAAATATTCGGGCAAACGTTTGATCAAATGTTACGCTATGATGTAATCTGGTACACCTGAAACTGAAACTTTCAGATTATATCGATCTTGCGTTGCTAGGAAACATGCGAACTTATCTTGGGATTGGAATATTGGGAGATCGAGTGTGCTCGAACGCTAAAGATACGTTGATATTGGTATAGTAGTTATTCTAAATCTCCAGAAAATAACACGAGTCTGCCCTACACATTAAGCTTGCTTGTACTGCGTTGGAGTGGATTAATAAAGCATCCTTGAAATTCATGTCTGCCGCACCCTTGTATGAACTTTGATTGTTCTTTTTTTAACATAAAACCCGCATGTTAGAGAAATGGGCCACCAAGAGAATCATAAAATGGGTCCCATTAAACCCTAGAGGACATCACGGTAGACACAGACGTAGATAGGGGATCGAATTTGAATCCTACCGAAATTACTGGCCGTTAGACAAAATAAAGGTTGGTGTGAACAGAAGTCGGATGAGGTAGGCTACCAGTGAGACAAAACAAGATAGTTTACTGGTTAATTATATGATGATGGCTATGCTATATAATGCGTGTGGACTCGAGTAGCTTCTAGTATTACACACCAGTTTTGATTCGCATTCATGACTCACGCGAATCCGAGCTCACGGTAGCATTAGTTTTACGCTTACAATCTCATTACATGATTATCTCATACGAAACATATCCGATAAGTATGTATTATCGGCAATATGTGTTAATAGTGACGACATCATTATTTTTATCGGTTCCCTTTTTCCGGAAATTCGGATATATTTCTAACCCCGTTATACTCGCTGGACAGATACGCTTCTTCATCATCATCTTTCTGTTGACTCAGTAACTTGGGGCCAATGCAAGATGTTCTTTTCTTCATTTCTCCCCTGTCAACCGTTACGCTTCTGTTTACTCCATCTTGGATAGCATTACATGTGCCAATGTACCTAGTAGATTTGTGCAATTTATGGTTGCACAATGCATAAACTATGCACTTGATATCACGTCCTGCGTGTCCTGTTGCTTGCTCCGGCTAAAATAATCTTCGTATAAATCGTTTGTTGCGCTATCTTTTCAATATTGGCTACCAAGTCTCAAACACAAACGAAATATTCTTGTTTCTTCTAGAAATAACCTAAAAATATTCACACTTTCGTAACCTATATTTATTCTGGCCATCCACAATGTTGTTAGGAATTCCTATTTATATTGTGGTCGGTATACTCGCGATTCACGTTTTCATACGACATTTGGACGCTGATTTGTGTCCTATTTACTTTCGTTTACATGCATTTTAGGTAAATTGTCCTGCGCAAGATTGAGCAGATGACCGCGTCTGTCTTATCATATCTCAATCTCATCTTGAGCTGTGGAGGTTGCATGTCATGTAAAATAGGTACTTAGTTGTATTTAGAGAAACTAAACAGAGTTAATGTAGTAATAAATAGCAAGAAGTTATCGTTCTGAAGAAATAAGATTTTCTAAAGGTCGTTGTGAAACAGAGGAGCTAAGCGGTACCGATCTGAATAACTAGCAGTTTGTCCCTGCAGTATCTATAGTAAATAAATATTAAACATACAATAACGAAGAGAATTATTTAAATGATCGTAAAATCAAAATGGTTGCTTATAGCTAAGGACTTACTAAAACGATGTTTACAGCAGATTATTATCTGTGGTCGTAAATAGTTTAACATTATAAACTAGCTGTTGTGTTGGAAATCCTTCCAAACTTTCGCATTTATAATACTGGGTGTAAACGTTGTAACGACCGTTCCCAACCAAGCATTCTGTACATCAAAGAGTTGCTTAGAACTCCACAAATATAAATAAATTATTGCTGGGATATTTATTTTTTAACCCCCGACGCAAAAACGACGGGGTGTTATAAGTTTGACGTGTCTGTGTGTGTGTGTGTGTGTATAAATGTGTATGCGCCTGTCTCTGGCATTGTAGCTCCCAAACGGATGATCCGATTTTAATTCGGGTTTTTTTTGTTTGAAAGGTATATCAGTCGAGAGTGTTCTTAGCTATGTTGGGGCGAATATTCACGTTTTACAGTACGACTCAATATGTACACTTAAAACTTGGAGCTGATGCGTGTATTGAATAGTACAAGGGTCGTGGAAGTGGAAGTATTGACAGTAAAGGAAAACAAAAAAAAAATTGGTACTGACCCCAAACGTGTCCGTAAATGAAAGGTTCCCAGGGATCTTTGGTATACTCCAGACTTCTAGATTAACAAACTGGTCGCTATAATAGTGAGAAGTAGTAGTGCCTACTAGTGCCCGCTGTGCTTTAATAGTCTATTAAAAAAAAAAACCTTTCCCCACACTAGGATTTCTCCTGTACAGTGGGTGCGTTTACAAAAATTTTAACTAACACACACAAACAGCCAGACCCGAAACAACTATCTGCAGGACATACAAATATTTGTTCCGTGCGGGAATCGAACCCGCGACACGCAGCGCAACAGTCGATCGCTCAGCCACTGCGCAAACTGTGTACTTTGTTCGGATGTAACTGTCCGTCTCTTACATTTCCACGCCTTAACGGTTGAACGGCTTCAATGTCCCGAGCTATGTAGGGTAGTTTAAGATTTTTTTGTTTCCATATTACGTTCCTGTCTGGTAACAGCTAACCTCTACACGGACGAAACCGGGCTACGCCCTAGTAAGCTGTAAATATTTGAAAATACTCTGATGTACTCCACAATATAATAGATACTTATTATATGTAATAATATAATAAATATTTAATTAATATGTGAGTGTGTACTGGACTCACATATTAATCAGATATAATTTATTTGCATTAAGTTTCAAATGTCGTCTCGTGCGACCTACATTAGCGATTTATACTCTAGTTGTAGCGCCAAAAATGTTTAATTACGTGTTTTCGTAAACAAAATGGCCGACTTTCACTAGGTCGTTAGTCCATGTGAAAGTTTTCGCGCCCATAATTTTCAGAGACAACGCGAAATAATTAATTGGCGCGAAGTTTACAGATAATTAAATTGTGTGTTCTTTTTTATGGTAATACTTTCACATTGTGTTTTTGAGTTGAAGAAGTGAAATTAGTCATTTTGAATGTAGGTTCTAAGTCTGAATAAAATTACTGAAACTTTTGTCTGAAATTAAAATTAAACAGAAAACGTTGACGAAATCGTAGTATGATAACATTGAGTAAGTAGAACGTATTTTAATAATATTATTGGATTAATTTTATACCCAAAACTCATTTTGGTTCTAAAAGACGAATGTATGAATGATTCGTTTATTATATTTTCACAAAAATATTAATGAAGTAATAAAGCTGAAGGTTACATAATAATAAACACCTTGTTATTTCCTCAAGGAAAATTTTCTGATATAACATAACATCGCGGATCATCCCCGAAAGGTTAGGCAGAATTTATCCACTTACGCGATTCGAAGTCCATGTATGGGGTTACCATCCGGGTACTTAACTCTCATCTGCAGAGTCTTTTCCCAACTATGCTACGGTCGGCTCCCAGTCCAAATGGATGCAGCCGAATATCATTATTTAAAGGAGAAGCGACTGTATTTCTGAACTCATTAAGCACTAGGAAAAACAATGCCCTCGATGTGACTAGTTGTCAGATTTTCGGGCCACTGACTACCTGTAACGACTGTCAAGGACTTATAAATACCGGGGAGAATCACCGCTGCTGCGGCAAATTGCCGCTTCGCGTACAGACGTGCGATCTCATGGTGGCATGGAGAGAGCGACTGTCGCAACCCCGTGCAGGGCAAGCCACAACAGTGGCGGTAAATCCCCTCTTTGAGGAGTGGCTGGATAGGCACCATGGCGTCCTCACCTACCGCCTGACTGTCAGTTAAAGTATGACACTATCCCCGCTCCGTCCAGAGCGGGGGTAGTTATTTGATGATTTCCTACCTGCAAAAAAAGGACCTATAAATGAGATCTCGAGCCGAGACCAATAGATTAACCTCATTTCGTCCTCGCCGACGAAACCCGTCGCGATGTCCTGGTAACTGCCCCACCCGTCCCTTGCTAGAGCCAGCCCGCGTTGCTGAGCCAGTAAATTCAAATCAGTCCCCAAATAATTTCACTCAGATCCAGCCTGTCCCTTTGCTGTCCTCCCCCAGCGACGCTCTGTCCCGAGGCTCGTACCACATAGGGGTGCCATTAACGTGTAGTCGCTTAGTTTGTAAGTTTTTTGCTCTGGCTGGAGGTCTTAATTTTTAAGGCACAGGAATCACCCGGCAAAGCAGACGACAACCTTCTAGGTTGAACTGCGAGATGCAATTCAGAAAAAAAAACGGAGTAAGAATCTTTACAATCAAGGCAAACATATACTTTTACATGTATGTCATCATCATCACCCTGCCTTACGTTGATGATCTTCTGTCTTCGTCCATTATCTATGCCAGTCTTAATGTAACTCTAACCAATGCGTTTGTCTATTCCAGGTTGGGCGCATACCAGCGGACCATCCGCTTGTGGGCGGGCACAAGGGCCCCGTACTCGACATCGCGTGGTGTCCACATAATGACAATGTCATTGCTAGCGGCTCTGAGGACTGCGTCGTTAAGGTAAGCAATATACGAATGGAAAGACCAAAAAAAGAAAGCAATGTAAAACTCAGGCTTGGTCGTAGTCGAGTGAGATATAGCCTCTGAATGGTCCAACAAATAATTTGAAAGTCATGAAATGTCCAAGCATTGGACAACCGCCACAATTTAGATGTACCCTAATGTACAAAAGTTGGACTTGGATGTAATATATTGAAGTCTTCTTCTTTTATGTTTTCGTTCTTCATGGTCTTTTTACAGCGACATTGAAAAGACTCGCTAACAACTAATCAATCTAATATAGGAGCATAAACTTTATTTTTCTCATCATTATAAATATCTTAAATAATATCTTAAGACAACTCACACACGGCTATCTGATCCCAAGCTTAGTAACCAGACAACTGATATACATACTTATATAATTTATAATACATACATATTATAGTTAAATTAAATCATTATATTGAAATTCAAGTCAATAATATGTAGCTACAATTTTAAATTTTGGTGGGAATATCTGTATCATGACAGCATGATAATTAGTTCATTTAAATAAAAATATATCTCCCTGTTTTTAATTTGCATGCTGAACTTAAAGGCAAAATAAGTGATCAATTTGTCTACTTGTCAACCTTCTGTACTTTATTTACGCAAATAAATGGTTTTGTTTTTTCCGATACCAAGAGTAAATTAATATAATTTTTACTGCCTAGCCCTTAGGTCTCTTCTATAATTTACATTTATTCCATGTGACCCAGGTATGGCAGATCCCGGACGGCGGACTGTCCCGCACCCTCACCGAGCCGGTGGTGGACCTGGTGTTCCACCAGCGCCGCGTGGGGTTGGTGCTGTGGCACCCCACCGCACAGAACGTGCTGCTCACTGCTGGCTCTGACAACCAGGTAAGCTTCCTTTAACCTGAAAAGATTTAATATAGCAATACATCTATTGGGTTAACATTGCTGGACCCCATCGGATAAATGTTATGTGAAAAAATACCATGGTGACACAGAGCATATTGACAAACCGTTCTGAAACATCGAGTTGCAGATCCTTACTAATATTATAAAAGCGAAAGTGAGTTTGGTTGTTTAGTCTTCACGCCTTAATGACTAAACCGATTTTGATGAAATTTTGGTACAGAGATAGTTTAGACCCTGGAGAGGCTAACTTTAAAAAAAACTGAGAAATGAGGGAGAAAGAGGGAAGAAAAGGGAAAACTTAGTATTGCTTTTTCAATAAATAAGGCGCAAAGGCAAAAACTACAGGAAGCAGGTACCTGCAAATCAGGAAAGGGCAACTGCGTTATAAAGAAATCGATATTCTAGATTCTAGTCCATAACCGGACACATTGTATAATTCAACACCCCTCTGTTCCTATCAACAGATAGCGATATGGAACGTGGGCACGGGCGAGGTGCTGCTGACGCTGGACTGTCACCCAGACCTCATTTACTCGGCCTGCTGGAACTGGACTGGCTCCAAGCTGCTTACCACCTGTCGCGACAAGAAGATCAGGTATGTTACGAATATCATGTACAACAGGTTATTCAAAATCAAAATATTTTTATTTCACATAGGCCTACATGGGCACTTATAAAACGTCGAGAAAAGATGCACGGTTCGGGTTGGTCGTTTTCTATGCAGAAGAACCGGCAAGAAACTCCATAGTTACTCTTTTAAAATCATTTGGTTTTACAATGTTGAATTCAAATTATGTTGTCGACTACTATGTCTTATCTATATTCTTCTAGGCGTCTCTATGTTTAGTTTTTTAGGCCTTTTTAGGTCTTCGTGCCTCGAAAGGTAAAACAGAACCCTTATAAAGTCACTTCGTTGTCCGTCTATCTATCTGTCAAGGCCCTTTATCTCACGAACGCGAGGATAAATGATAAATAATGTTTATTTTGCATGTAGGTTTTCACAAACACTTTTTTAAAAAATAGATGAGACCGTGGACGTGGAGGTGTCGAGTTTAAATTAAAACCATATACTCAACTGGTGTGGTGCCTTTGTGTTGTGAAAATTAACCCTCTAGGTCGACGCGGTCAAAAGATATAGCTGTTTGTGAGCAAGTTTCTACGGAACCCTCGAATCCGACTCGCTCATGGCCGGTTTTTTTTTAAAGTTGCTCCACACTATGTGAGTGCGGACAAATCATACTGCACATACTACCTACCATTAAGATATATTGAACTCACGTAAATCCCTGCTATCTTCTTCCGTTCCTCAGAATCATCGATCCTCGTAAAGGTGAGGTGGAGTCAGAAGCGATCGCTCACGAGGGCAGCAAGGCGTCCCGCGCCATCTTCTTGAAACATGGACTGGTATTTACTACCGGGTACGTACTTATTCAGCTCTCTACACGGGAAAAAACGGAACCCTTATTGGATACCTCTGGTGTCCGTCTGTCTGTCAAGACCCTTTATTTTGGGAACGCGTGGAGTATCGAGTTTAAATTAAAACCACATACTCAAGTCTGTGGTTTCTTTGTGTTGCAAAATTAACCCTTGAAGCGTACGCGATGTAAAGATATAGCCTCAAGTTTGTACGGAACGCTCATGGCCAGTTCTTTTTTTAAGTGGCTCTACACTAGGATTTTTTACTGTATCGTGGTTGCGTCTACGAGCATTTAAACTCACATACATACCCCTTTCGCAACGCGCGATTAGGAACTTGGTTCCAAAAGGCGCAACGGATCCATAAAGGTGTGTCAGTCAAGTAAACCATAGGGTATTTTTTATTCGTATACCATTTTCTTTTGTGAAAATCCAGGCATCTATGAGGAAGAAGCCTCGGCAAAGTCAAAACCATACCATCATATTGACTCTAACTTGGCATCTCCAGGTTCAGTCGCATGTCCGAGCGCCAGTACTCCCTCCGCACACCAGACGCGCTAAACGAACCTATAGTGACCGTCGAGATAGACACCAGCAACGGCGTGATGTTCCCGCTCTACGACCCCGACACCAACATGATCTTCTTGTGCGGCAAGGGCGACTCTGTCATACGGTACTTTGAGGTGAGTAGACCCCATCAACGGCGTCATGTTCCCGCTCTACGACCCCGACACCAACATGATCTTCTTGTGCGGCAAGGGCGACTCTGTCATACGGTACTTTGAGGTGAGTAGACCCCAACAACGGCGTCATGTTCCCGCTCTACGACCCCGACACCAACATGATCTTCTTGTGCGGCAAGGGCGACTCTGTCATACGGTACTTTGAGGTGAGTAGACCCCAACAACGGCGTCATGTTCCCGCTCTACGACCCCGACACCAACATGATCTTCTTGTGCGGCAAGGGCGACTCTGTCATACGGTATTTTGAGGTGAGTAGACCCCAACAACGGCGTCATGTTCGCGCTCTACGACCCCGACATCAACATCTAGCTGCCGCAAGGGTGTCTATAGTCTGGATGAAATACGTCCTGAAGGGGATTTAAAAGGCAACCCACACTCCTTGTCCTACCTAGGACGTCAGATAAAAGTTTTCGATACCATTGATTCGAAGACTTTGTTTTTAACTATTGAGTTCAACGATGCTATATTTAAACTTTTGATATTCATCGCAGGTGACACCAGAACCGCCATTCGTCCACTACATCAACACCTTCCAAACTCCAGACCCTCAAAGAGGTAAGAAATATTGAAATGATTAAAGTTATTTTTTTTTAAACGTTTCTCCACACTAGAAATTTCTCGTGTTTCGTGGGTGCGGTTACAAACATTTTAATTTACATACACTAACAGGCAGACCCGGAACAACTACCTGTAGGTCATATAAATATTGCTTAGGGTCGAACCCAAGACACGCAGTTCGGCAATCGATCGCTTAGCCACTGCGCCAACCGTGCCGTCGTCGTTCGAATTGTTAATTATTATATGATTGTGAAAATATTATAATTTAAAAGAGTGTCCATGGAGTTTCTTGCCCATTCTTCTCCATAGAGATCAACGCTTTGGAATGGGTAACTGCAGTACTTTCACAAGTTATTATGCCTTGTGACCGGGACTGATGATTCATTTTGTTTCTTGACATTCAAAAGTGCCTGTAATGGTCTAATTGAAATAAATGATTTGATTTGATTGTTGTTCGTCAGGTATCGGCATGATGCCGAAGCGAGGCTGCGACGTGGCTACCTGTGAGATCTCCAAGTTCTACCGACTCAACAACTCTGGCCTCTGTCAGGTATGAAGAAATATATCACAAGAAATATATCTTAGAAGTTAATAATAGACTTATTCAGTACTCAATAGTACTTATCGATATATTTTATTGATAAGTGATAGTTAAGGGATTCCTTTATTTGTTTAAACATTGTATACATACAAGAGCATACAATATATTAAGTCGTTTGAATCCAATCATGTTTGAAGGCGTCCCATTTTACGTTCGCATCTTATCTCTACATAGTATAAAATTAAGTCCCTCCCTCTGTCTGTTCGCTTAGATCTTTTAAAAGACTAGACGGTTATTCAGCAGCTTTCAGCAATAGATACGAGTGATTAAAAGGGAAGGTTTATATGAATAATATCCCAGTTTACTTGGTAGCATAAGACAATATCAGCTATATTAAATTGTGACCTTAAACAGGTCTTAAAATTATTTAACTATAATAAGGGAAGTTCAAGGCTATAAGTGTCATAATTGGGTAGTTGACACCATTAACCAATAATTTAAAATGTCAATTTTTCTGAAAGAACAGCTTATTCTAGACCTGAGAACTCCATTCATTTAAAAATAACTTTAAAATTAGATTTTTATTTGCTTTGCAAATCAATAAATAGTTGCATCATTGACTTGACAATTTAGTGACGTCAAAGGTTGCGAGTCTCATACGAAATCTATGGGGGAAGCGCATTTTGACAGCTCATAAAAAGTATATCAATTGATTGGTGGTGTCTGTCAACTACCCTATTGCTATGAAATATTCATGACAGCTATTGAACGCGGTTTAGTTGATTGCGACCAAATTCTTTAGTGAAATACGCTTTTAATGTAATGTGCATTAAAGTTACTATTCCTTTACCACAGATTATTCTCTAAAATAAGTAAAAATACTCTTAAATCACTGTGTTCAGGTGGTGTCAATGACAGTTCCACGTAAGTCGGAGCTGTTCCAAGAGGACCTGTACCCGGACACCCTGAGCGACGAGGCGTCGCTGACGGCCGACGAGTGGCTCGCCGGGGAGGACGCGGAGCCCTGCACCATGTCGCTCAAGGTACCGCATAGGCCCGGGTAGCCCACGACTCTACGACCAGACACACGGTTCTAATAAGTTTGGTAGTGAGGTGCAATCAAAGGATTCATAGAGTATTTAATCTTTTTATTTCTCTGATGTTGGATGACCAAGGCGTTTCCTTGGTTGATGCAGATGGATTTGTAAGGAATTATATGAAAGTGAAAGGATTAAGTGATGCCGCGAAGTCTGACAGGGGAGAATGGAAGAAAGCGTGCTTCGAGAATTACAAATAGAATGGGACAAGAGCAGGAAGGTTAAGACGAAATATCATTGTGTTGTTCACAAGTAGACAGCAATTTGGACGTATTGTTCTAAGGAGAAAGGTGGCACATACTATATACAACGAAAGACGATAAATTTAGTCTCTTAAACTTCATGAATGAGATGTAAATGGTGAATAATTGATTTTATAGAGTAGGTTAGGCCGCAGACTACTAATTGGAGCAGTTCTTTTCATTTTTTCTAAGGATGGGAATTCATCAAATAACTACCCCCGCTCTGTGTAGAGCGGGGGGAGTATCAGGCTTTATTACTAAAACCCGCCCATGTTCTTTCTTTTGCCCTTTGTGTGCCGGGGCCGCGGTACTGCGAACAACCCACAACACCGGAATTAGGACGTCATCCATGCTGATATTTCTATTATAGATGTATAGGGACACTGGAAGACGACTCCAACATAGTTTAAAGGCTAGGCCGTTGACGAATGAGATGATTGATGAAAAAACAAAATTTGATTGCAATTTCGAAAATCGATCGATAATTTTTTTTTATTTAAATCGTTTTAACATAATGAGATCTTACATTAAAGTTGAAATTTAATAGCGTCCTCAAGACATTATTTTAAGAGTAGTTTTAAGTTATTATGATATTTGTCCATAGGCATGCC
This sequence comes from Ochropleura leucogaster, assembly GCA_958449745.1. Classification (NCBI taxonomy): domain Eukaryota; kingdom Metazoa; phylum Arthropoda; class Insecta; order Lepidoptera; family Noctuidae; genus Ochropleura; species Ochropleura leucogaster. The sequence goes on along the minus strand of OY288220.1, from coordinate 1,347,454 downwards.
TTTTGTATAATGTTTGTTTTTTTTTTTTGCAATAATTTTCCAGACAGGTAAGTATGCTTTTTTTATATTTATTAATTCTGGTCACTCTATAATGGCTTATTTACATTTTTTATATTCATTTTTTTTTTAATTTATTTAAATAGTTTTGTCATATTCATTTTTGAAAACTAAAAGCTTTTGCATCGTGTAAAGATGTGAATAAGTCATGAAAATGTATTAGATTTTTGTTTTACTAATTTACTGTATTTTTTGGTTTTTTAAAATTTCAATAATGACCAAACCAGAAGAGATTATAGATTACCATCCAGTTTTTGAATAGATCAACACATCAATTAAAAATATCACATTGACGAATCTCATATAAAAAGTTTAAACAACATTAAATTAAGCTGTCTATCTTAAATGGGGGTAATCTATAATGGTTATGGTATTATAAACAAAGTAATATAGACTGTAAACTGACATGATTACTGACATTATTATTAAAACTTGAAACGGGATATTTACCATGTTTGTTATCTGTTTCGAGTTTCCGATATTTCAGTTAATCCGTGATCATGGCGTTTGCAACATCGCCGAAATATTGAAAACTCGAAACAAATTTTGTTATTTGCGTGGGAAATATCCCGTTTCAAGTTTTAATAATAATTATTTAGACTGTGTCTTACCAGCATTCTGGGTCACAGTAACGAATATTCCAATTTGTACCAAACGACTGAGGGCCTTAAAATGGTTGCTTTAGCAGAATTACAATATGATAAGAATAGGGTAGTTTCCGGGGTCAAAGTAATAATTACATTCTATTAAGTCCGTCTTTTAGATTATTCAAAAGAGACACGTATTTTTGTATATGTAAATTAGACCAAAAATTACCGCAACGCGTAACGTCACACGTAAAAGTTTTTGAATAATCTGAAAGACGGACTAATAATATTTTTTTTTCAAACTAGCTTACTATGTTATAATTCGTAAAAAGACCACAAAGTGATAATTCATAACAGTAACTGCGTCTGTGGTCATTTTAAGAATTTCAACGTGAGTAATCTTATTTAGCGGCCATTTTAGACCCCCAGAATATTCGAAACCTTTGGAGTCTCCTATAAACGTAGTTGATGAAATAATTACACTGCAGTGAGCGTTCTCAAGTGTGTATCCTTTCAAAGCGGTGTAAGCGACAAATAACGTTCGTCTTTCTACATCGTTCTCACAAATCAAATCAAATCATTTATTTCAATTAGACCATTACAGGCACTTTTGAATGTCAAGAGAACAACTGAAAAAAAGGATGTTGCTACAGTCCCAGTCACAAGACATAATAACTTGTGAAAGTAATGTAGTTGCCCATTCCAAAGCGTAGATGTCTATGGAGAAGAATCGTTCGTTCGTTCGTCTTTCTACATCGTTCTCACATATTTGTATAATCACAACACGAATGATGTAAATACGATTTTGTAATAATATTCTAATTTAATAGAGTGTCCATGGAGTTTCTTGCCCATTCTTCTCCATAGAGATCAACGCTTTGGAATGGGCAACTACAGTACTTTCACAAGTTATTATGTCTTGTGACCGGGACTGTAGCTTTAACATTTTATTTTTTTATTTACATTCAAGTGCCTGTAATGGTCTAATTGAAATAAATGAATTTGATTTGATAACGACTTTATAAGAGACTCCTTTAAATATTTAAGGTGACAATTATCAGTCACCCCCAAGGTCCCTTGGACCCATATTTAAGTGTCGTCTTGAATGTTCCTGTTGGCTTGCTCTAACGACTTTAATCTGCGTTTATTTTGTCTGTTGTGTGTTCTGTCTTTATAACTGCGACTTTATTTTTATCGAGTTTGAGTTTTTTTTTGTCGTGTTACTAACAAAAAGTTTTATCTTAATTAATTAATATACATTGGGAACTTATTATTATGGTAATCTTATTTGCTATTCATTATTTCTACAAATAATTTTGTACTATAATAAAAAGGTTTTTACAAAATCCATTTTAATTAGAAATAATATACTATTTGTGTTTATTCAAATTACTTCTAATATATCATTCAATCACGCTACCAAATATTGCATAACCTTAAGCCCGTTTACACGGCATTTTAGTTATTACGTTTAGAAAAAAACGTCGTCTAAAAGTTTGCCCGCAAAATTCAAATCGATTTTTCTTATGTTGTATGCAAAATACTGGTTGATTAAAATATAATTCGCGAGCGTATATACAGAGTAATAATCTTTAAAATCATCACCTTCTAAGTGCATTTACTCAAATATTTATTGCTAGCCATATGTATTACATATTAAGTTCAATTCAACATATTTATTGTGGCGGGTGACTTTGAGGTCTTCCACAGTCAAGCTAGGTTTTTTTTTAATTTGCAAAATTATATTTAAAAAAACCTACGTTGACGCTCTACCTTAAACTCGCCCTTCCACAGAGAGTACCTCTTTCTCGCAGTAGTGAACACGTAATTGGTTGACGTAAGATTTAAGTGTGTGTTATGTAAGCGGTAACTTAGAAACAGTCACAGTTACCTTGGTCGCAAACTCTGACTTAAAAGTCAATGTTCATAAAATAAAATATACAACTTGAACATAGTTATCGATTTTCATGCCACCTGCAACTAACTTCACGCTGTGATCGTAAAAATTTACTCTCATCATGTTTCTCCATCGCGCCAAAAGAAGTATAACTTCAAAAAAGTCTGGCTGTAACTAGTCGGACGACATGTCGCGCGACTAGTTGGTCGATGCGAATAAACGCGGCATGGGTGTTGAGTAAACAGTCACTATTCCTTGCGAGAGTTCTAAAGTCAAACTTAGTACAATGTTGTATGATTAGTAAAGTAGGGTTCAAGTTAACTACAGCTTTCTCAATGGTCCTTTCTATAAATGTTCTAATGTTACAGTGAGATGATTTAATTCACAGTTAACAAACGAAGTGATTAGATTGAACACAAATTGAAAAAAAAAATTGAAAACAATTTTATCAATTTAAATGCCTGGAACACAAGTTCGAGCTAATTCAGGCAAATAAGCAACCACGCTCTAATTTTTTTTTATAAATACCTATATATCTATAGATCAATAGTCCAATTAATTTAAAAGTAAAGTAAGTTATTTTTTTTATTTATCTTCAAATCATTATCAAAAGAATCGTCAAACACAAGAATCAAACACACCACACTCCCCAACCGTCCGCCAGCAAGCCAACGCGCTCATTCAAAGACAGATGCTATAAGGTAGGGCCCCCCTAACCGAACTACAGGAGCGCGCTCTTGTCGTGCAGGGCGGCTACGTGTCGGGCCGCACGCAGAGCCTGCACGTCAGCAAGAAGGCCAACGCGCTGGCCGGCGCCAAGGAGCGCGCGACCGACCGCGAGCGCTCGCCCACGCCCGCCGCGCGCGCCGCCAGCCACGCCGGCACGCCCGCCGCCGCCACGCCGCCGCCCTCGCTCACTGCCAATATCGTGAGTTATTCACTCATTACTATTTTAATGTTGCACTCGATTCGGTAAAGACCCAGAGTAATAACGATTTCTTGACGTCATTTTTTAGTCGAACAGGCTGATATTACAGGAACTTTTGATCGGTAAGAAACTACAGTCACAAGTGAAAATACTGTAGTTGCCCCAAAAAAGTATGTTTATAAACAGAATATCACAGATAAACATGATCATTTATACTAAAAATTAACGAATATTGTTACAAATTATGTGACTTTACATTCCTAAAAGCCCAAATGTGTAAAAATATGTTACATAACGCCTGTAATCCCCGAAGAGTTAATAGAGCCATATCACAACGTCAATTTTGTTCTTGGAACCGAACTCAGCACCTCATACTCAACAATAGGTACGGTTGCCGCAGTGGCTGAACGTTCGACTACTACGTTGCTTGTCACGGGTTCGATCCCCGCACGGAACAAATATTAGAATACCTATAGATAGTTTTGCCGGGTCGGGCTATTTGTATATGTGAGTTTAAATGTTTGTTAAACGCACCCACGTTACAGGAGATTTCGAAGTGTGAGGCAACGCTTTTTTTTTAAACGCTGCGTTTAGCAATGACAGCTGACCATGTGGTCTTTGATAGGGGCCCATTAGACAAACGAGGCAGTCAAAAATAAAATACCAATCCAAAACTTCTCTACTTTCCAACACCAGGAAAAACAACTATCAGACCTAGTCGACGAGATCCGCAAATTGAAGTCCGTGATCGTGAAACAAGAGAACCGCATTCGCGCTCTCGAGGCCACCGTGAAGGCGCCCGCGGCCGCCCCGTCCCCCTCCCCCGCCCCCGCCGCGCCCGCGCCGCCCTCGCCCAGCCCCGCGCCGCCCGCCAGCCCGCAACACAACCACGACGACGACGCCATGGCACCCGATGAGGTCTGAGGAGGTCAGCTCATGAGCTTTGTGTTGTTTAATCTGGTGGGGATTCAAGGGGATGAAGATATTGTTTGTAACAATCAGAACCGTTTTTATCAACATCCGTTTTCTATACTATGTTGAGATCAGCTTCTACCCGGATGTAATTGATTTTTTGCTGTAAAAGATCTTTAAGAAATATAGTTTATGTTTTGATAATTCGCCTTTTTAAACATTTTGAATCACTATTTGATGAAAATGGTTGTATAATGTGGAATTGATATTTATTGTTATAAAACATATCTTTCGTGGTACATTTGTGTCTATTTTTTTAAAGACTTTCTGAGGGCTCTTCTATTTCATTATTAATAACAAGTACACTGGATTAAAAAGCACAAAGTTGACGTGTCGATATTCATTTTAAATCTGTTTCCGTAGATTATAATATTTTACACATACGCAGAGTACAGTCAGCAAAAGAGATGAGTGACTAATCTCGTCAAATACAGTTGAATTTTTTTATAAAACTCCATCATTTTTTTCGAATTATATTAAATTTATTTTATAGAAAACAAACAGTTCATTATATAGATTAAGTTAAAAATTAACGAAAAAGTTCATCCGTTTCCAAGAAAAAAAAAAAACAATTATATCTGTCAAGCCTGACTACTTCGCTGACTGTACATGCAAAACAGTTTAGAATTAATATCGACGAACTTAATAAATGATGAAAAGTCACTACATTTGAATATAATACAATAAAACTTGACAATAATATTATACTGTAATTAGGATCAGGGAGTAAGCAGTAAGGCCTTGTAAAAAATGTTTTGAAGTTTCATTGTTTCGTAATAGGAGTACACTGGCGTGCAGAAATATTTGCACCACATTTTTAAATTATCAAGGTTAAACTTGTATTTGTTAGGTCTTAAAAATTACAGACTCTTTATGACATTGAAATACAAAGGACACACAGTATATTAAACATGGAAAGTTTTCCTGTCCGCCAGTCTACTCCACCTATTTATTTATATAAAAATAATTTTGTAAATAGTAAGTTTAGTGAAGTGATAAATCGCGGAATAAAATTATGTGCCTTAACTCATTTAATTATACATATAATTTACTGTCACAAGTCATTTTTGTATAATTATGCTATTCAATTGGTGATGTACATTTTTGCGTGCTTCAACAATATTAGCGCGATAGCCTTTAGCCGAAATATATTTAGACTAAGTAAAAGCAATGATGGAATTGAATAAACATATTTTAGTAATAAAATACTGACTTCTGGAGAACTGAAACTCTAGGGACAGGTTTTTGAAAATGTCTTGAACGTAACGATGACGGTAGAAAATTGAAATAACACCAATGACATGAAGCATTTTGTTAGATTATTAACAATTGCAAATCCAACAACTCAATCAAAGTACTATCAGCAACAGTTGAATCTGCTCATTTTAAACTTTTGAACACAATTGTCACATATACGTGACAAGCAATCCCGTGTCCTGGACGCCAACTACTCAAATATGTGTAAAATGAGTTTCTTGGCTTGGAGTGTACGCGCGTGCCTTTATGTTTTGACGTTCATAAGGTTAAACTATATCCTACTACTACTTCAAAAAACAAAGGGCTTAGTAAAAATCAAATGGTGCATTGTTTGATAAGCGTAAATAAGCACTTCTATAGTGGTCGGCCACTACAAGCAAAAAGTCCTTAGAAAGATCCTATCAAAATCAAAAATCATTCAAATTAGGCTGATGATTAGCATTTTTTGAACGTCATTACACAATACAGTCCCCCAATACGAGAATAAGTGGCGAAGGGTCGGTCCCTTCGACACTTCCTAATGTTTTAGCTGTGAAGAAGGGGCAGAACAAACTCCCCAGCAACACAACTGTCTGATAGGTTAGATTAACAAGACTTCATACACTAATATCCAATTTTTGGTGATGTTACCCTTGCATTCAAATTTCTACCGTCGTGTTATCTCCCTAAGGACCAAATTTCTCCTGCACAGAATTTCTACGTAATATCGTTATTCATATTGCTTCACAATGAACTATATATCTTACTACTAAAACTTAACGCTATATTCAAGGCTACTTGTGCTATCTTCAAAATATTACCATGTTTTTTTTTTCAGAATATTTAATAGTTATGTCATGTTTTGCGATGAAAATCTGTCACAAATAGAATGTATATGAAGTTATCTTATGACTGACGTGGTTTAATTGACAACGGCGCGCAAATTGAAGCCATAGGATATCAATGCATGATTCTAAACGCCTCAAGGTAGATTCAGATAAACTTTTCGTAGTTATTTAAAATAAAACCAGCAGTTTCATACAAAAGTTCAAAAACACTGACCATATGCATGCAATACCAGAGTTCCAATTCTGGTTTAAGATTATTTCGGATGGGAAATCATCATCAGGCTTCCTTCGCTCTGTGTGAAGTGGAATGGAGTTTCAGAGTTGTACTGACTAAAACTCATATATGTTCCATCTTTTGCCCTTTATATTCTGGGCCGCGATATCTGTATCGAACCAACCCGCAGCCCCGTCTGGTTTAAGCCTGTTGTACTAACTAAGTTGAAACGCACTTGTATTTCTCATCATAGCGATATATTTTTTGTTCGGGACCATTTTTGAAACCATACCTTTTAGTTACGGTGATATTGAAAGTCAAAATTCCAACTTTTTTATACAAATTTTTAATTTTAAAACTTTGCTCTAAATACTTCCATGGCCCCATACTGTTAATGTTTTGAGCCAGAAACAGAGATAAATCACCCCAAAAACATTGTAATTTCTCAGAAATAATTTATGCGTAGTTAGTTTAAGGTACAGAATGCATAGTAGACTGCTTCATTAAGAGTCCGTTTACACCTTGTTTTGTTTTAATTTATGTGCAGTGATTCTTTTTTACTGGTTGGTAGTGTACTGAATTTATGGCAACAAATTGCGCGTCAATGTCTTTCAAGAAAATCTGAAGTTAAAAGATGTGACCGTAATAACTAAATGTGTAAATATACAGGATTTTTTTCAAGTGGGCGTGGATGACCAAATCCTTAACGAAGTGCATCATTTTATCTTTGAATGATCATCACTATCGAATAATGTAAAAATACAAGAAGTGCTTTTTTCCCAAAAATCAACAGGTTCGATTCATTTTTAGCAATACTTATTGGCCATCCACACCATTTTTGAAAATTCACTCTGTATATACAGTTTTATTTCACCATAATATAGTAGGAACAAATCAATTATAGTTGTAACCTAGGCACACACGTCGCTGGTAGTAAGTAAGACTTTTTTATTTATTGTTTGCGTGTTTTACGAATATGTGAACAAATATGCCTTTGTCAAAATATTAGAGCTACAAGTATATTAACCTGGTGACCGCCGTAGTCACATTCTGATTTGTCATGTATAAATGACAAAGCAGAATGTGTCCCGCACTACAGTCACAACTACATGACAGACTATTAAATGTAAAAGTATAAAATTGTAGTGCTTTTGCATATTTGACATGGCGGTTAAAGAGTTAATCACACTAATAACTTACACTTTTTGAAGAATCTAAGTTATTATTTGTGTAATTCTAATGTCTGACCAAAGCATACAAAATTGGCCCATCAATCAACAGATAACCATTTCTGTTTGTACTTGTACTGTTCTCTCTTCGTGAATACGTGATATCATCATCATACTGCCAGAAGCTTTTGCAGTCAAGATTCACTCAGTTCTTAAAAACCATTTGAACTTTTACTTTGTTTACACATTCGTATACACGACAGTTAATCCTAGTTCACACATGTTTCTGATGAACCCACTATCTTATTTTGTATTATGTCATGAAACTGTCAATTATATTATGAAAACCCGTGTGGATAAGGCTTTAAATTCGAATAAGATGTTTGGAATGTTTTAGTAGTAAAACATGACAAGAATTTGCGAAAAAATGATTTCGAATCTCGTTACTACAAGGTTGAATTATTTCAAACAACGAAAAATGTTAGCGTTCATACTAAAATGATTCCAAATGTCAAATTCGAAAAGGTTTCGTAAGTTAGGCTTAAGAGTCCAGTAACTTGGTGCTTTTGTATATCTTTTATATTTTCAAATAACTTAAGGCGCAACGCTTCTAAACAAATTGCTGGCTCAATGCATTATTAATAATTATTTTCTACTATTATTCTATTATAGTTAATATAACTTTGCTGTTTTAATATTATGATTTGTAAGTTTTTTTTTTCGTAATTTTGGCGCCAGAATCTGTCGCCATCTTGAATTTTTAACACACCAGCGCGTCATTCGAGTATTTAGTATTTCTTTTCTCACAATTAAATAGTATTTAGTAGGATTGTCAACAAGGACGCGGTTTTCAATTAACACAGTATAAAGTATTAATTTCATATCATTGGATACATTTTATGGTCCTTGGCAGCTAGTCATGTCAGTTATGAAATTTGACATTTGACAGTAAGTCGCGCTGTCACCTCGACAGTTAGTATTATAGTTTAAATTTTAAATAGTATTATTACGACAATTATTTTTCTTATGTAATTTATGATGGCGTAAACTTAGAAGTTCGTTTTAGTATCATGACAAAGCAATGTATGAATTTGTATGGAAAAATGCTTGATTTTACCTTTATGAATATTTGTGTAAATTATAGAGGAGGCCATATTTTGTATCATACTAAAATCTATGCCTTTGCAAAAATAAAGGTTATTATTTTTGTCATGATACAAAATTGGTCCTTTCATTCTACATTTCTCCAATTTGTAAGTGACGCTTTTGTATTTTTTTTTCATAATCGAGTTTTTCTTAGCATTTTTTAACCTTTTGTGTATAAATACGCGCTATTTTAATGTACTTAGTGTAAATTTTATAATCGACTAGAAGGAGAACTGTTCTACGAATGTGTTGAAACGAAATGGAAACAATGGATGGAGTGATAATTAATATGGAAACTTAGAGCTGCAAACTGCTTGTAATATAATAAACCATCCAATCTAACCAACGAAATGATTTGATTGGAAAGGTTAAATATAATAATATTCCATTGATGTAAAGGATTTTGACTCATGATTCACATTCGTTGGACGATTCACCTGATGTCAAGATTTCGACTGTTAATATTTTGACGTTAAATAATTTGTAATGGTGTTTTTTTTCTCTTACCACCGCTTTAGACGCTTCCCTAATAATAATGTATTTCATGTGTAATGTTGTTTTGGGCTCGTTTGTTTGAACGTAAAAAGAACCCTACTTTAAACATTTGACCGCCAGTCATGTATACATGACAAGAAAATTGTATCCAGCACGTCACTGTCACGATTACATGACATACTTTTAAATGGATGATGTGTGTGATGTGCTGACAGCACTTTTGCCTATTTGAGATAGAAAAAACTGAAGAATGAAAAATCTTTGATGTGACGAGTTCCTAAAAAGTAATAAATTTGTTACTAAAACAAAACCGTCTTGAAACAAACAAGTTCAAAACAGAATCGCAATATGCACGTTATTGTAAATATCTACTCCTTTTTTACTAGAAAATGTGACAGCGGAAAACTGAAAATAGTAAAATATTTGACGCACAATTTTGTCTAAGATGTAAAAAGGCTGGATAAGACTCAAAATTTTATTGAAGAGTAGTATCGTAATGGTTTTAAATCCATCTAAGAAAACGTAAAGTAGAATGTTAAAATTGGTGCTAGATATGTCAGACTTTTCTTGTCCTGATTTGTAATTATTTGTATTAACTTTATACGGCTTTCACCAGAGTTATGTGCGATTTTGAGCGTTCACACAATAGATTTAACGCTCAATATGACTTGACTAAAAACTTTTAAGACATAATATGTAGTCACAGCCTGTTATAAAGAAGAGAATTATCGAGAAATTAAGTATTATGAAATGTCACATACGACTATGATTTAGTAGTCTATTTATTACTTCCATACCCGTTTTTAGTAATACTAAATGACCGAATGCAAGTATTACACGAATTTCAATTCTCGGCGTTGAGTCGAAGGTGAAAACTGAATGAGCGCTTTCATTCGGGGGTCACCTAGAATGTTACGGGCATAAGTTTCGATAACGTCTCGCGATTTAAATAGTTAAGGCTCTGCAATATTTAAAGCCTACATCAATCATGTCACTGTTTATCAAACATTTGGAAGTGATTGGGTCGCATGATACTTGACAATAAGGTTGAATAGTAAAGAAAACATATAATCTATATCTATCTATACATTATTCCTAACTCTTAAAAAATTATAAGCTCAATTTTTTATGTATCAGTGTAATCCATTTTTTATATGATCTAAGATTTATATTGTATGCCTTAATCCGGTGCTAACGTTCAGTGCCAAATGCTCCCGAGCTAATATGAAACTGTATAACTTTACATAAATTTGTCAATATATAATATAAAATAGGTGTTAAGTGCCTTGTTGTGTTTTGATATGTAATACTCAGATCATTAATGTTGCTACGAAAGTTGAACAGAAATATATATTTATTTTACTATTTTCATTGGTCGTATTATTTGATTTTTCCCTTATTTTTGCGGATAATCATCAAATAACTTGCCCCGCTCTAGGGTGGAGTCTCAGACTTGTACTGACTAAAACCCACCCATGTTCGTTCTTTTCCCCTTTATGTTCCGGGACCGCGGTATCTCTCTCGAACAACCCGCTACCCCGGCAGACGGTAACATTGGCAGTCCCCTCTGCTTGCTGACATCTCTGAGAGGCGCGTAACACACATTAGGCGGACGAGCGGCTAGCTTCCCATTGCTCAAAGTAGTTGTTAGATGGAGGAGTATGGAAGCAGATGCTGCGCCGACAGGAGAATGATGATGAATGATTATTACCTACTGTTAAAAATGTTGTAGCATTAACTAGACTGAACGTGATATCAACTGATCAGATACTTGCGTAGTTGTCTGCTCTGGCCCATTACAATAACAACGAAAACTAAAATGGCCATCTGCGGGACCAAATTATAAGTAACTAAAAGAGAACTTTCGAAAATTTTAAAATTCATTAATATCTGTAAATACGTTTTAAAAAGAGTAATAATCATATTATATTATTGTGCTATAAAATAGTATACAGTCCTCCTGACCGTTTTTTGCCACGATGACCAATCTCAGCGAAGATTAGCCATCTGCGCGGGAGATATTATAGTTGCAGCGTGTGTGCGTAGGCGCAGGTGCATTCTCTGTTCCCTCACTTACATAGTGCGGTGGGACGGCAAACTGACACGAGCAAAGAGAGATCACTCGCAGGACTAACTGGTCAGTGTGGTCTTACGTTAACTTTCAAACTCCGGGATACTACTTTGAAGTTCGTAATGGAGACCCAACACATTTTGCCCGACTCGGAAATCTAACCCAGGAACCCTGGCTCACCAGTCGCGCACGAGACCTACAATAATAAGCGCACGAAAACCAAATGAATTTGATTTGGTCTGATAGTATTCCACCTGACTGTCATTTATATTCTTCATTACGTTTATACGACATTACATTTTAGGGCCTATGCACACCACGTTTTTTAAACGCGCCGTCGACGCGCGTTTGTAGCGATACAGACGCGATACGCACGCAAGTCAGACGCAGCCTGTAGACCTTTGCACACCTGTATAAATACAGACGCGCGTGTGTAGCGATACAGACGCGATGCAAACGCGCGTGTGTAGCGATACACACGCGCCGGTGCCGCGCGTTTGTATCGATACAAACGACAACAAACTGCTCTGCAGGATAAAAACGCGCCGTCGACGCGCGTTTGTAGCGATACAGACGCGATGCAAACGCGCGTGTGTAGCGATACACACGCGCCGGTGCCGCGCGTTTGTATCGATACAAACGACAACAAACTGCTCTGCAGGATAAAAACGCGCCGGCGACGCGCGTTTTGGGAACGCGCGTCGCCGGCGCGTTTAGAAAACGTGGTGTGCATAGGCCCTTAAACATCTAGTGTCCGATAAATAATCTCGGCCACTTTAAAATGCTTTACAAAGTTTTTTATGTGACAAGTTAGCGCGTACCCTGGACGCCAACGGCACAAATACTTCTGACAAAAATTTAGGTTTAACTTTTTGGCGCCCGCGTGATATAGTAGAAGAGTTTTCTATGTGTTATTCCAGACTAAAATCTACCTCTGTGCCAAATTTCATCAAGAACAAACATCCATCCTCACAAACATTCGCATTTATAATATTAGTAGAATGAGTAGCTTGACGGGGAGGGCACGCGAGGGCGGTTACGCTCTGGCATTCAAACGGTTTAGGTAATAAAACAAAGAATAACGTCAAAATAAACTTTTTATGTATTGTTTATTCTTCAAACTGCTGATCAAACTGTTCTTGAGTAATTTTCCGCTTCTTCAGCTTCTTCATAAGCGCTATATCGGCTGCCAGTTCATTTAACTCCTCTTGTGTGACCGCTTTACGTTTGCGATTCTTTCCGCTCTCTGGATCATTCTTTTTCAACTCTTTTCGCTTTTTCCGCTTCTGTTTTCGCTCCTCTTTGTTGAGTTTCGCTTGTTCCCACGATTCTGTTTGCATCTAATAATAAAACAAGGAATAAATAAATAATAATAATTTATTTCAGTTATAAAACTAAAATTCTACAATATTCTTACAATAGAGGCCTCCTTTTAAGTATTAAAGATACCCCCCGCTCGGGTGTTAGGAGACCCTGCTCTTCTAAAACTAGCAAAATTTATAATTTAGGACTGCACATATAAAATAAATTCAACTTATATTTAGGCAAGTACGTGTGGTTGGGAGAGGATTAATGCTAATGTTTGTATTTACTTATAGGGTGCCGTGTGGTTTTTTGAACCACAGGCGAACCTATTGCCATCACCCAGGCCGATCCAAGCTCCGCGCTACCGACAAAATTCTTGATGCAAAAACCCAATACACTGCCCGACCCTGGAATATTAACAGGACCTTCTTGCTATGCAGTCGCGCTTGCGACCAAAAGACCAAACCACCAAACCGGCCAATTGCGAGTCGGACTCACGCCCCGAGGGTTTCGTACAAACTTGCGACATAAACAAATCTTTTTTGCGTAGACTTTACTAGACTAGGGTTAGTTCTTTCAAAGCTCCAAGGGTCCAAATACTTAAGTAGTCGATACCTCCATGCGTTCCAGAGAAAGAGGGTCTTGACCGACAGACAGACGGACAACAAACTGATCCTATAGGATTCCTTACCTCAACAAACCCTTTTTGGATGACTTTTTTTTAAAACCATATACTCAAGGCTGTCCCTGTTTGTGCTGTCATAAAATCAACGCACTTAGTCTACGCAGTCAAAAGATATTGGTACGGAACGCTCGGTGCGCGAGTTTGACTCGATCTTGGCTGGTTTTTCCTTTTGAAATACGGAACCCTAAAAAACAAGCTCTTACCATTTTCTTTTTCTTCTTCGACGGCCACACCCCAGTCTTCTTATACTCTCCCAACTTCTGCAACCTACTGACTTCTTTCTGCTTATCCTTATACGATATACTGTTAAAATCTATCTGCTCCTTCGGTCCTACGAACTGGTCCTTGTGTTCTTGCTTTATTTCTGGCATTAGGGGCAGCTTTAGGAGCCCATAGCTGGTGGCAATGTGTCCTAAAGGGAGCTCTTTGAATTGTAGAAGGAGGTTACACTCGTGTTTGGTGTAGGCTCTCATGTGCGACACGAACGCGCGTTGTCCTTTGTCGAGGACTGATCTGTCTTGCTTTTGCTGTTCGTGTAGCATTGATAGGACCTGAAAAGTTCACAAAAAGGCTTTGTTAAGACTTGTGTAATTGTCGAATAAGCGGATCAATTCGGAGTACGATTTCATAGCATTTGACCTTTTGATCGCTGGTGCATAGACGCCCGCGCGTCCTCTCGCAAAGCCACTCATTTTACCTACATTTTGTGACATATTTGTGTTGCTGGCGTGATAAGCGCATGCTTTTCACATTTATGTGACAATGGCGTTCAAAAAGTTAAAAAAAAGTTTATGTTATGTTTGAAAAAGTGTGGTTAATCGGAGGCCACGAAATAAAGGTAAACTAAATAACATAACCCTGTATTTCCCAAATGATTAGGCAGAGATGTACCTTTAATTTGAACCCACATTTGCCAGTTATTATTTGCCGACGTAACTTTGTCTGACTTGAGAATCGAACCCAGAAACTAATGATCCATTAGACCAGTCTTCTTGTAAACTCAGAATATCCTGAACGCATTATTATATTGGATACACCGGACATTATAAGCCTTTTCGATATTAGTGAACCACAGGGCTCCCGAGTACAGTGAGGTGCAGTATACCTTGAAAATAACTCTTATTGCGGCTGTACATCGAGAGAACCTGCGGGCCAGCATATTGGTACTAAGTATTATATTATGCTAGCCTTCAAGTGACAGTCTTGTTAACTCTGCCTGCTTACCTTCTCTTTCAACTTAGGATTAATCTTGATCTCATCCTTCGACTGCCTCCAATCCTTGAGCTCCACCATCTGGTTGGTTTTGATGAAAGGCACGTAGGTGTCCTCGGCGGGAAGCAGCGGCAGCAGCGAGCAACCAGCCGCGCCGCCCCGCGCCGTGCGCCCCACGCGGTGCACCAGCGACGCGGGGCTCGTGGGGGGCTCCCATTGTAGGACCCATTCCACTTCTGGGATGTCGAGGCCTCTGCAATGTGTATGGGGAAGAGTGCGGATGAGGGCTAATTGCCGACCCAAATTGACCAAACAAATCTTAAGCTTCAGTTGTTGAAATAAAGTTGAGAATAAATAAAACTCCCTAAGCATAGTTAGTCTAGTTTTCATAGTCAAGGGGCATGGAGTTACGGGTTGTGCGAAAGAAATATTTCGGCCCCGCCCGGAACATGAGTACCGGGTCAAAGACTGGACATGAGTGGGTTTTATTCAGTAAAAGTCTGCCACTCCCCCCGCATTGATTGATTGATTTCGCATTTATATTCAACTTGCTGAAAAGAACCTCACCTTGCCAACAAATCCGTACACAACAAAATAGTATTATCAGCCTGCCGAAACTTTTCTAAAATCTTGCTCCTTTTCAGCTTCATCTTGCCATGTATAGCAAAGATTTTTATATCTGGCAGAAACACTGGCAACACATCCGCCCAATAATCGACGCACGCGCACGTTGGCAGAAAGAACAACCCCTTTGCTATCTTTCTGTTCCTTAAGAAGTTTAGGAGGAATAAAAACTTGTCCTCTGGTTCTACAATAACGTAATAGTTTTCTAAGAGAATAGGAGTGCTTATGGTCGATTTTTCTTTGACGCTGACGACGACAGGGTTCCTTAAGCCGGCTCTGACGAGGTCTTGCAGCTCTTTGGTCTGTGTGGCCGAAAAAAGGCCGGTACGACGCTGTCGTGGTAAGTATTGGAGTATAGTTGTGAGGGTTGAGCTAAAACCCAGGTCTAAAAGACGGTCGGCTTCGTCGAGGACTAAAATATCCTGAAAGGATAGAAATTCCGAGGTTAGTTTTCAGTAGGCTTTGCAGAGAAAGACTCCAAAATAGGTATGTTGAAAATGATATAGTTTTAAAAGATAATTCACAATCACAATATAGCATTCATGCTAGTAATTCTAGAGTTGGTACTAAAAATCTATCTATGTCGGGGCCTAAAATACTTTTTTGTTATTAGTCCCACTGCTGTAAGGTTTCCCCCTCACCCTTTCACTGTCCTCTATGTGCGGATCACTCCAGCCATTACAAAGAATAAAGCATCAGCTATGGTATTCAAAACAAAAAAACAAACCAGTTCTTTCAATCTCCCAGATAGATTGAGGTGCTTCCTCTCAGCTAGCAAGTCGCCCAGCCTGCCCGGAGTACACACGGCTATGTGAGCTCCTTTCTGAATGGTCTCTATGTCAGCCTCCACGGGCCGGCCACCAAGGAGGAGGGCTACTGTTATGTGTGAAAGCTCTGGCTCTTGTAGGAATTGTTCTATCACCTGAAAACAAAAAAATAAATAAAGTTGGTGTGTTGATGTTTATGTCAATTGATTAAGGTTGAAATTCTACCTAATAACAATGTAGGTGATATAAATGAATGATAGATGAATGTTTTGGGGATAATATTGATAAAGTAGGTTGAATTGTGGATGATTGGTCAATAAGAATGGGAGAGGAAGACCAAGGAAACAATGGATGGATTGCGTGAAATACAATATAATGGTTAGCAGGGGATAATGGGAAGAAGAATGAGCTGGAACAACCCAAAATAACATGGAACAAGGGCAGGAAGATGATG
The DNA here is from genome assembly GCA_958449745.1 of Ochropleura leucogaster. Lineage (NCBI taxonomy): Eukaryota > Metazoa > Arthropoda > Insecta > Lepidoptera > Noctuidae > Ochropleura > Ochropleura leucogaster. Next base: position 1,330,787 of record OY288220.1, on the reverse strand, counting down.
ATGATGGTCAGATATAAAACATATAGTTGGATTCAGAACTAAAAACAAGATTGTAACTAGCTAATAAAAATCTTTTGAAAATCTGTTAATTCATGCAATTAATGTTAAAAGGGAAGGAAGCATGCAAACCAAAGGTTTCGTAATTACTAACATCCATTTACTTCCCAGTGGGAGTGTCAGATAATTACAGGTAAGCATGACCTCTTGCATGATGACTGACTGTTGCAGACTTACAGTTATGTTTGTGAAGACCTTATTGCAGAACCTATTAGGAGTCCCAAATAGTACTTAAAACAAGTTTTAAGACATTTGATTGATCAGAACAAATTTAAAGAAATTTACATGATATTCTGTAACATGAAGTTTTAGAATCTGGTAAGAAATACCCAAATATCATGGATAGTCTTAGTAATAAGTCCAACTTTTCTTACAGAGCACAGATATGGTTATACTTAAAAGGTACACTTGTTATATCTTCCACAGCGCCAATCAAATTCTTAGTTCATTACCGTATATATCTGTGAAGCCAGTTCTCTAGTCGGCGATATAATAACAGCGTAAACGTAGTCCTTCCTCAACGGAGTCTCCTTCTTCTTCTTTATCAACATTTCTATCATCGGAACCACGAAAGCCAAGGTCTTGCCAGATCCTGTCACAGCCTCTGCGACCACATCTTTACAGGACATTATTAATGGAATTACCGCTGCCTGGATAGGAGTCATGGTCTTAAAGCCCTGTTTTTCTATGCAAGATAGCACGGGCTTTGATATCCCAGGTGAAATTTTAGCCCAGTCTTTGATAACCATTTTTAATTTCTAGTTTTTTCAACACCTAAGCACATAAACAAACACACGGCTCACCATGCGGTTTTGACACTTTGTTTATTTTGACATTGACATTGAAGGTTTTTAAAGGTGTTGCAAATGAATAATAAGCAAATTGTCTTTTTATCTCATCTTTTCTTAGTATTTTTTGTTAATAGCTCTCTAAGATCTCTCGATTATATTTTGTAAGGCCAATACAAAAATTAAATTAATGTTGGCAGTATTCCTGTAATATGCAAGTGACAAATTTTTAATGGAGTTTTTTCAGATCAGTTTCGTTCGAAAACAGATAGATATGATTCATGACGTCTACTGATTTGTAATTCTTTTGCCAATTAAAATTCACACTCAGAAGAAATCTGAACTAGAAACCTAATTCCAGTCATTTTTTAATTATTTTTTCCACAGATTAATTTCAAAACTGCATTGGTACAGATTTCCAATCGTGTATTGGCATTGCAATCAATATGGCGCATGTTGATATGACAAATTGACAGCTGTGTTTTGTCCCGTACGCTCGCTGTGATGTTTATTTTACATCTCCAGACAGATAACAACAATATTTAACCATGACGAGGCCGTTCGGTACCAACGATAAACGTTTCTCAATCGACGATGCGTTCGAAGAGGAGACCGATGAAGCCATCAAAGTTTACGGTGCCACAGGAGACAGATCGCCTTTACAGAACAAATACAAAAATGGAAGTGAATATATCGCCAGGTAAATTAAATTAACTTACTAACTAACGACATAACGCTCTTCCAGACTCAGAATTTTAGGTTTAAAATGCTTTTCTTTGTGTTAAAATGTCAGTATGTTCGTGACCTTTCCGTGAGTCATATTTCCTTACTGGGCCACAGGCAGTTGAACCTCGTAGCCGTTACTTAGTTTACAGACATAGTTCGGCGTACGGCCGCGCTAATTACTCGTTAGCGATCGCTAATTAATCTTGTTCACTGACCCGTTCCATATTGATAGAGTCCAATTTTGTTGTTGACCTGATAAAACAGCTAAAATGTGGTGCATAAAAAATGTGGTAATGTTTTTTGATAAATAAACCAAAAGCATAACAAAATGAAGGTCTATGTCCACAAATATGTCGATTGACTCCATTTTTCCAATTGGTTTCTAATACATTTATACTTTATTACTCAATAAAGACCTAAAATATTATAGAAGACTATTCTATGTCTAAGAAACCTAGACTATAATAGGTTTAGTCAAAGGGAATTTTTCAATGTTTGCTGCTAGGCATTCAGCAAATATTGCATGCCTAATGAAGCCTCTGCCAATTTAACAACACAATTCTTTTTTTTTTGTAAATAAAAAATGAGGCACTTTTTGAAACCAGTCTGCCTTGAATGCTCTCTTTAGTTTGTTGGAGATGTCACAAGTCGAAAACTTGAAATATTTTATGGTGCAGCTGCCACAACATTATGGTAATCTGAACCTTATTTTGCATACAAATTTTGATAGCGGATGAAGTTATTAAGATATTTAAAAACCCCTCTAGCATTTGCAACATTGCCAAAATTTCAGAAATTCAAATAAATAATAAACCCATCTTTTTATGTTACACACTTTTAAGGCGCACAGACGGTCTTAGTGCCTTAGAAATCATCTGTGGAGAGATGACATGGCAGATGCATCCCTTTCAGTCTACTTTGGCTCTCTTTCTCTTTAGATTGGTATACATCGTCTGTGTTTGAATGAAGAAGGATGAAGCAAAAGAAGTATGTAAGGATTGTAACATTTGGTTATGTGTAAGGTCTGCCTGCCTCATGGGAAAAATGCTTGAAAACATGCATCATGTATGTTATGTTACAAATATCCTGTAGTGTTATGGCATATTTTGGTCAAGATATGTTTTTGAAATGCGATGTTGTTATGTTATGAAAATCAGAACCTATGAATAATTCAAATGTTTATAAAATAGTTATTGTTCAACAGAAACATGAGTATTCTATTCAGATTTCACATTCCCAAAGTGTAAAATAACAGCAAATTTTAGATTTGAATAAGCAATTCAATTCTTGTTACAAATGATACATTGTGAAATTATTCACTGTAAAGCTAAAATTAACAATTAATCATTTTTCCTATGTTTCCTTATAACTTATGAGAGGAAACTTGTATCAATATAACAACAACATATACTTAGGTAGGTTTTTCCTTATGTTTATTCTGACTATAGAAGTTTATAGGGATGAAACTGTGTTAAACGGTCACCCGCGACGTGCTCCCGCGTGTCGTCGTGACGCGTACGCGAATGAGCCTCGTCACCAAGCCTTACTGACTGAACAAGCCCGTGCGTGTAACCACGAACGAGAACCGTGCCCCCGCGACGGTGCACTTTCGTAAAAACAGGTGCTCATTTAACGCAGTTTCAGGCCATATACTTCACATATAGGTCTAAGCATAAATTAAAGGTTTAATCACATAGATTAAATGAAAAATGTAATTCATATCAAAAGTTATACAGTTTAACTAGGAAAATGCCCCACTCCACCCCACTTATCAGCTCCAAACAATTTTCTGTTTTTTTAAACTAGAACCAACTATTCTCATTCGCAATATTGAAATCTTGGATGTTTCCAGAGATGAGCATGTAGTGATGAGGATACATTAAGCTAGCTACCAATACGTCTCACACACAAGAGACGTGAATGCCACTATAGGAAAAAAAAAAAAAAAAAAAAAAAAAAGCTCTTTTCCCAACTTTGCTGGGATGGCTTCCGGTACAGTCTAACTGGGTATCAGATATCTACAACACAGTTTCTATGTGACAAAGGGATTGGGTTTTAGTTTAGTTTAAAAAAAAATGTTACCATCATCCTTCGATTGAAGCCATCATCATTCGCAACTTTGTTTCACTAACTGCCGAGTCGTGCCCTGAGGGCCTTCTTTTTTTTTCATTTGTGGTAAACGCCCACAGTCTATAATGTGTCATTTAGATAATACTAGAAGGCAGTCAGTACTAATACTTTTCTGAATTGCATTAATCTTAATTTTCAGCTGTAATTCAGAATGTTAATCATACCAAATGATTCACCCAATATCAAAGTGGGACCATCTTTTGTTCCAATCCAGTGACCTCTTGGCACTTCTTGCTTCTGATGAATGTACTGAGCACTCATCAATTAAAGTATGAGTAATCACATTGAGAATGCCTGCCTTTTTATTCAGTTTAACTTATTACTCAGTTGAGAATATCCTTCCCTAGAGGAGACTTGTTTAGTTTTTTTTTATAACTTTGTGTAGTGTGCCAAAATGAAGTGCATTCCTGAAAAAAGTTTTGATACCATTTTCGTAAATGTCTGTCTGGAAAAAAACAGGTTTATTATTTGTTCTGTTTATCAAGCTTAGAGTATTTTTATCTTGAAGTAAATCCTTTTTAATGCAATTGATAATTTTGCCCAGCATTGTGAGAGACCTTGCACCTTTGTGAAACGTGATTCTAAGTTATTTATTCCTAATTGTTAATCCGTTTTCGCTCTCAACAGTCATTAGTGTCATATTGTTTACCACGTGTGTACGTTTAACCCTAATCTGCCATAAAGTATTATGATTATTGACATTCTGTGTAAATTATGCCATGACTAGCTTTTAACCGCGGCTTCGCTCGCGTTAAATTCGGGGTAACACAGTTCCCCTTTCGTGATTTGCAGCTACCTGCTACCTGTAATTGCCCTTGCTCCTTATTGATTTGTAATAGCAACGCTAAGTTTTCCTTTTTCTTCCCTCTTTTTCCCCTCACATCCCACTTTAAAAAATAAATTGTCTATGTCCGTCTCCTGGTTCTCAACTATCTCTGTACTGAAATTCATCAAAATCGGTTTAGCCATTAAAGCGTGAAGAGGTAACAAACAAACAAACTCACTTTCACTTTTAAAATATTAGTAACGATTATGGCAACACCTAAAAGGATGCGTCAAAATGATTACACAAATGTAATTTAAGCTTTCAGCACTGAACCAAGAGTTGAATATCCAACAGAGTGATTTTATTAGAGCATATTTTTGAAGCGTCACTTAATTTGATTGACACTTGATGCTTTTACCAAACTGTTGCTAACTATTTATTTATCAGTTTATTTACTTAACATTCCTCGTATTTAGCAGACAGTCGCATATCTAGAAAATGTTAATTTAAATACTGACAAGCTACCACTTTCAGTATTGTTATTTCCTTGTAAATTAATCCATTGTTCTTACGATAACTAATAAGTAATGTTCTAGAGAGAAATAACGTACATATTATGTTAAATATTGAAGCTGGTGTTACGCATTGCACCAGTCACATCGATTAGTTTCGGGGTTTTTTTTTATGAATGTCATCTCGCAGTTCAACCAAGGAGGTTGTCGTCTGCATAACCGGGTGTCCGATTAGTTTCGGGATTAAACGAAGGCCTTATATAGCAAGCAGAGGGGCCTACCAGGTCCACCGCCTGCCGGGGTTGCAGGTTCTTCGAAAGTCATACCACGGCCCCGGATCATAAAAGGCAAAGGGAATGACATGGGAATGGATGGATATAGCTTCCCCCGCTCCGACCAGAGCGAGGGAAGTTATTTGATGATTTTTCATCCTTAAAATAAGGCTTTACACACGTCATAGCTATCTGGCATTGCTTTATTTATATTATGAAAGCATTGAGGTAATCCGTAAACAAAACATAAACAAATGCATGAATTAAATCAACAGTTTTTACTGATAAACATAAACAAAGTATTGATATGATAACAGTCTGTCATGAATAGGATCAATGTTCAAGGAAAATGTACTGAGCTAATATTTTTATTGCAGTTTGTCGATATCAAAACAAATACTTACGTTATTGTGATTACCATTTATTTTATAAACATCTACTTCTTTCTTACATTATTTTAATCTAGATTTTATCATCATTTTCTTTAAAAAACTTTGCCCCATACCAGGAATTTCACCTGTATCGTGGGTGCTTTTACAATAATTTAAACTCACATACACAAACAACCAGACCCGAAACAACTACTTGCAGATCTTACAAATATTGGTTTAGTGCGGGTATCGAACCCGCGATACGCATCGCAGCAGTCGATCGCTGAGCCACTGCGCCAACCGTGTCGTCAAAAAGTTAATGAGTTATCCTTATCGTCTATAATACATATTTTTTTCTCTATGCCTATAATGAATGATTTGCTAATCTTTTAGTAACAATTGAAAATTAATACTCGATAAAAATTATGTGATATATTATTATACCATAACAAGAAATGCAGAAATAAAAACTTTTTGTAAAAAGTCGTTGGCAAAAAAGTCAACAAAAATCCCGACTCTCCGTGGCTAATCTCTGAAATGGCTAGACCGATTTTGACGGGACTTTCACTTTCAGATAGCTGATGTAATAAGTTTCAAAAAGCTAAATGTGCGCACTGTACCTTAATTTGTTTTTGTTAAATTCCACGCTGACAAAGTCGCGGTTAACAGCTGGACAAGAATAAATGTGTTCCGAAATTTCTCTAATATTAATGTTTTATTTAGCTTTCAAAAATGTGACCATCTAAATGCGTTAAAAGAAAAATCGACAGATTCTGGCTATAAGTCCGCAACAAAAATATGAAAGTGATCAATACATATTATGTATGATGACGTCAAGGTTGTGTTCAATGCCAAGCTTCAATCTCAATATAGTGTGGTTAGCTAATTGGCTAACCGTCTTAGGCACCCGTTCCACAAACGGCAAGGAAGCGAGTAACTATGGCCTATTTCATCATACACGCAACGGGCATGTATATGATCTTGATGGGTTCGGCAGGGTACTGCAAAGGGCAAAAAGTACCTAATCGTTACCCACTCACAACTCAGATCCCGTACGTTTAAAGCCCCAAAATGCGTCGAGTCCACTACCATCAACTGGACACGAATCCAGCGGCTACTTTTAAGCAGTTCTGATCAATCTTTGATACAAAAACCCAATAACACTTTGACCGACCCTTTTCCGACCCACTCAATCGAACCCAGGACGTCATCCTACTCAGACGCATTTGCGAGAACACAAGGTACTCACACGTGTTAATTATCATTTACAATTGACTCTGCAAAGAATTTAAGTGGGACGAGATAGTTCACATTCCTACCGTTTAGTTAATCAAACTGACTGTTAGCCGCAAGTATTTTGGTGCCTTAGTTCGATAGGTGTTTTTGTTCTCTGGCTTTGGTCGTGTCTTTTGTTCGTTTAAAGTCTACCACTCGCAAGTTAAAGGCTTCCCATTCCTACCACTTTTCTTGGGGGTGGTCTTCGCCAATTCCTTAAAAAGTCTTCGTATCTTCTCTTAGTCTTTATCGATCTTAAGTATGGCGACCATAGCGGAGTACGCGTGGTAACTTTCTAAGCAATTTTATAATCCGCACAGGTTGGAAAATTAGACCTTTAACGGGGTTTTTGGGAGCTTGATGCCCTTGCGCATCAACGACATATCTGCTTCCCAAGCTTGGGGCTCTTCAGCGCTGTCATCAATTTGTAAAAACCGTTTAATACAGTTATTTTCTCTTTACAAACTGCTATCACGATTTACACCCGGAATCTAAGATACCATTTTGCAAATCACGTTAAAAACACGCAATGGTCTAATCTCCATGATCTTAATGTCTTCACAACGCCAATATTATTTACAACACCAAGCCTTATCAGAGTTGCCAGTCAAGGCCGACGCCCATCATGCAACATTACACATTGATAAGATGTTTCCTAACGATCTCCTTCTATTGCAGCGGCAAAACCTACAAATGCACAGAGGACACCACGTCGAGGGATTCAGACTCACTGATACATGAGTATGTGGAGGCTACGCAGTCCATGTACTGCTGGAACCATCCCAAGGTCAGGGAGAACTGGAAGACGGTGTGTGCAGCGGTCGTGCTTCTGCTGGTTGGTGTAGGGCTCCTGGGTATGGGGGCTTTCGCCGTCGCAGAGCCAGAGAACGGCCTCCAAGGTGCAGTATTCTTCGTCGCTGGTATGATCTGCTTTGTCCCCGGCGCGTACCACGTGGTCTACATCTGGCTCGCCGCGCGGGGACAGAGAGGCTACGACTTCTACCATCTCCCGTTATTTACCTGATTTATTTTACTTTTTAAGTTTGTGTAAGCTTGTAAAATGAGTGTAAATTATACGAGGAGTCCGAATATCATGTCTGGAGATGTTTGTTTCGCGGTTTGTTTAGTTTTGCTCTCTAAAGAAGTTAAATCGATCAGATGTATTGTAGATAAATAAACAAAAAAACGAATAATAAGGGTAAGTTTTATAAAAATATAGCTTCTCTTGTTAAAATTTGAAAAAAATAAGAAAAAAATATCTATTTCGAAAGATGCTTCTCCTGTATACGTTATGAATTTGATGTTGGATGATATTGAGGAACTATTTATTAAAAACTAAATTTAAATTGTGTTAGTATGTTACGTAGATCGTCCTCCTAATTAAATTAAAGATAATATTAACCTAAAATAAAAATATACTGCATTTCCTCTGTATCGTTGATATAAATAAACCGCTGTGTCTTGGATACAGAGGTCCTACGATATTTCAGAATTACCTATGTAAATATTAACCACGTTAAATATTTTAAATGTTACAATTTGACAGATTGTATTGAGCAGTTGAAAGAAATAAATAAAATGTATTTTCTGCAAACTACTTAAATGTTTGATAACTAAATATCTAGTGATATATTAATTTTAAACATAATATTTATAGACTATTGAAGTGCCTAGTTGCATAGATGCGTAGAGATTGGAATTACAATATCGACTTTGTAAGTTGCAGAAAACTTTTCACGAGTACCATTGGCGGGAAATTTCAAAACTGTTTTGTCTATGATGTCATAAAAAAGCTCACTCAAACTCTAAGCATTTATTTAAATCAGACCGTGACAGGTGACTTCAGGCTACTGAATGTCAAAAACAGGGTTCCAGTCACAGAGCATAATAACATGTCAAAGTGCTCTAGTTGCCCATTCCAAAGCGGGAGATGTCCATGTAGAAGAAAAGCCTAGGACGTGAGGAAACCTTTTTTGTGACGTCACTCTTTAAAGCATCCAGTCATTATGAGCAAAGTCTTAATAACTTGATTTATTTATTTTTTTATTTATAATCTCAACACATGATCAGAAGAGTGACATTACATCTAGATTTATATAATTTCCCGCCAAAATATTGTCGCAAATTAATTCCTGAAGGAATAAATTATGACTAAACAAATAATGTTTGAATATAACCATATAAATAGACTTGAAAATATTATCCATTTAAAATAATTGTCGAATTAGTGTTTTTTTTTTAATTCCAATCAATTATCGATATAATGAAATTTATTTACCATGTTTATATTTATTCTCTATGTAGTATTTGTTTTTGTGAAGTTTTGACAACTTTTACTTTCCAAAACAGGATTTTTATTAGTAACTTAAAAATCGAGTTCAACCAACTGAGAGAAAGTGTTTTATGTTTTTTCTCTCAAATTGAGAACATATTGAATCGAGATAGATTGATTATGTTGATAGAAAATTAACCAATTAGCAAAACGCACGCGCGAACCAATCAGCTGTGGGCCCGCATGATGAATAACGACCGAATCGCTTTCACAGAGGGTTTTGTTTAAAAAAAAAACAAGTTCAATTCGACCATTACAGGCACTTTAGAATGTCAAAAACAAAAGGATGAGACTACAGTCCTAGTCACAAGACATAATAACTTTTGAAAGTACCTTTGTTGCCCATTCTAAAGTGTAGAACTCTGTGGAAATGAATGGGCAAGAAACTCTGTGGCCATGTTTTTTTATGGTTATATTTTTATAAGATCAGACAGTGTGTGTGTCTCACAGCGCTGGGAAATGGGAATGTTAGGTATAGGCCATGGAGTTGATTAAACTTAAATAGCTTTCCATATACTATTATTAGTAAAGGTTTCAGATAGATGACCTTCACCAATCGTTTTGTGATGAAATCTCGAGCTTTTGTATGTTATTAGACGTTCTTAAAACACATACAACAATATATTTATCAGGTTCCTAGTCAGCCCATTAGTCTATCTTGGTTTAGTTTATAACTTTCCTCTGCATTATTTCACGTACTTACATAATTATACATAGGAATGTATTTTAAGTGTTTAGTAACAATCACTTGGCACTTTTACGCATATCGTAAATTATCTTTTTTTTATCGTTTTTCATTAGCCGTCCATTTTTATATGTTTTATACTGTCTTTACCAGCCTCTTTGGCTTTGCATAATATTAAATAAAAGGGGAATACGAGGTGGGGCAATTTATGCAGCTTTGCAGCTACAGGGAAACCGTCCACAAACAAAAATGAACTTTTGAGCTGCATTCTAATTTTGAAAATGAATTGGGACAAACCGGCGAGAAAATCAAATTGTTTTTTTTTATGCCGGTCCATATGATTTACTTAGGTTACTGTCCCATCTCAAATGTCTATCCTGAAACGCCAAAAATTTTACACCAACTGATGAAAATAATTTTAAATGGATCATATTTTATTAACTTTTAAATGCATAGGTACCATAATAAAGTTAAACCATTGGTATACTGTATACACATCGCTCTTGACCTTTATACCAATGATTTGACTTGTTCATTAGATTAAAATTATGTTTATCTATGGGCAAAATTCACAGATCTTTGAGAATACTTTGCCAAGTAGGCGTTTCATTCGAATATGAACATTACTTGTGAAGTTATGAGGTTCATATAAGCATGAATCGCTTAATTTACTTATCTAAGTAAAGTCAAAGTAAGGTCTACGAATTTTGCACTAAGGCTTGCTTGTGATTTTATAATTTTTAGATTTACCTTGTGTAGACTATCGCGAACTTGACTTACTTTAATTTTATCGTACTATTATTTATTGTGTGGTATTCGATACGCACGACGACCAAACAAGTTATACAAAACCAGTTCATATGTGTCTCGTGTTGTACGGAAAATCTATACAAACTGAGGCCCCGTAAAACTGGAAGTGTAAAACTTGGATGTGTCGCCGTGTGTACAAATATTTCTGAAAACACAAAATTCGAGTTTCGTTCCCCGCGTCCTGTTATCCAAAGATTGCAACAAATTGATAAACTAACTCGAAATATTTTGTAACTAATTAATAATAATTATATTACAACGAGACTCGAAATTTGCAATTGTATAATTTAGCATAATAGAACACGAATTATGCTCATTTTAATATTTTAATTTAAGATGTTGTTCGTATGTGATATAGTGACTGATTTTGTACGACATATCAGTATGTTTATTTCTGAGGATGCGTTGAGGAAATCATAGACAAACTTTCTTAAATGAAATTCTTCGTAATGCCATAGAGGGTTAAATAAACTAAGCCCCGAATGTCTACGTGACTGGCATTATATATTTTGCTATATCAATAATATGAGCGACAGGACGAATGTATAAATAATTATTAATCCAATCCAATTATAATTGACGTAGGAAGTTCGTCTTTCTCACCTGCTATAGTAAATAAATCACGTATATAGAACATGACAATGTAGACTACATAACGTAATTACTATTACTTCAAAACTTTGGCTGACAAAGGAGTTCTGATGAATGAATCACATGTTTTTTAAATCGGTTTGCATAATTCTTATGCGATGAGTAAGTTTGACGTCACTCCTATTTATAGCGATTGTCTCTGAATGGTTTCCTTACGCACCCACAAGCTATATTGGGGCTTTTACTGTTTTGTATATTTGTGCTGATATACCTACTGTTCCTTAGGTTGTGTTCAATGCTGGTTTCCATTTACTATGCTATTTCTATACATATGGAAGTTGTAAATAGTTCTTAATAAATTAGTCATCTTTCTTCAAACGTTGTGGTTTTATTTTTGGATCTGTGGTTTACCATTTACCTAGACATACACGTACATCCAATTTTCGGTCCCATAGACCTAAAATTCGCACCAACGTCTCTATACTCCATATAGAACGTAGTCACTATAGTGCGTATGGAAGATGGCATGCTGCGCCGACTCCAAATAATTTGAGCGGCAAGAGACTGATCATGCAAGATATCTATACTCCGAAAACCCAGCATTAAATTAGCAGTCTTTCGGAAAAGCACAGAGTCGCATTTTAAAGTCCTTTGGAAACGTCTCCCGCCGCGAGAGCGCTTTGGCATGCAAGGGGGACGGCACCAGAGGTCGAAGAATGTCATGCAAACGACCAAACTAGGTAACTAAGTCTGCCCTTGACAAGTGCACCCGTACCAGGATGTCGGCCAGCAGGGAGAAGTAGTGAATCATCTTTCTCTACAGAAACAGATACGTGATGACCACCATAGGCACCATAGCGCTGCCAAATGCCACCCAGAAGAATATGTTTACTTGGCAAAACCGGCTACGGCTGCTAGTACCAACTATCACCATTATTAGTAGTGGTCTTCAGGTGGAAGGCTAAACAGATTATGAGTAACCACTAGGCACCGTATGGTAAGTGACGACGAGTGAGTGCAGAGGCAAGTGGTTAATAAACTGCTTTACGAAAAGACTTTATAAAACTCGACCTTAAAATAATGGAGACAGAGTAGCAGAATAGACAGGTCTTAAAGTGTGAATAAACTAAGGTGAAGGAAATCGTTAATATCACTTGAAAATAGTAATAGGTAGTAGATTTTCATTCGACTGAAGAAACGTCATTGCAGCCGAGGTGGATTTAACGAGCGAGCCTCCTTGCATATTGCCGGCTATAGCACAGATTACTAAATAGCTACTACGTAGGTATGGCTATAGGGAGCATAATGAGCAGTTGTTTATCCGTGATGAAACAGAAAAAAATAAAAGCCCTTGTGTTAAATGAGAAAAAAGCACGTACCTATGTAAAATACATTGTTGACCCTAATTGTAGTGCAATAAGAGCCAGTTTTCGAGGAAGTGTATTGAAAAAAAAAGGGATGTGTGTACTTATGTACACGCGTTAGAAGTTATACTTCTTTGGTGTAAAGAAAAAAAACCTAGCCCCCTGGGGTAACCCATCCATATCCAAACCTCGGCAAGGGTTGCTTAACCTGGCCCCCTGTGGTAACCCATCCATTTCCAAACCTCGGCAAGAATTGCTTAACCTGGCCCCCTGTGGTAACCCATCCATTTCCAAACCTTGGCAAGGATTGCTTAACCTGGCCCCCTGTGGTAACCCATCCATTTCCAAACCTTGGTGAGGGTTGCTTAACCTGGCCCACTGTGGTAACCCATCCATTTCCAAGCCTCGGCAAGGGTTGCTTAACCTGCCCCCGTGTGGTAACCCATCCATTTCCAAACCTCGGCTATACAATAGCTTAATAAAAACACCAAAAGAATATTTATTATGAAACACGTGTTCTAAATATAAAAATACTAGAATATACAACATGAACATAGTTACTAGAACACCTATAACTAACTTCACGATGTCGCTGTGCGCGCGCAAATCACTCTCATCAGTTTTCTCCATCGCGCCAAAAGAAGTATAACTTCAAAAATACCTCGTTAGTCTAGTGGTCGTTAGCGCGACTGTTGAACACGAAATCCTGGGTTGGATTCCCAGGTCGGATCAAATATTATTGGGTTTTTCTAAGTAACTAGCTGTTCCCCGCGGTTTCACCCCCGCTGCTCAGCACCTGTTGGTCGTAGCGTGATGCTATATAGCCTATAACCTTTCTCAAGAAATGGACTATCCAACACTAAAAGAATTCTTCAATTCCAACTCTAGTAGTCCCTGAGATTAGCGCGTTCAAACAAACAAACAAACTCTTCAGCTTTATAATATTTGTATAGAAGTATAGATAGGAATTACTCAGTAGCTACCACGGAGTCCAGATTTGCTTGAGCTTGATGCATTAAAATAGGCTAGCTCTACATAACATGGGACTTACAATATTAAAACTAACTAAAACAACGTGGGGCCTCTGTCTACTTCAAAAACTTGAAGATTACAGGCGCGATGTAAGCTAATTACAACGACATCTGTGAACGAACACATGAACTAAAATAAATATGGCGCCAAAACAATTTCAGAGTGCAAAACTATGAACATAAAATCACGCGTTTAAACCGATGGGTAGGTAGAGATCTGATAGCACCCCCTGCATTCGAAAACATTACTTGATTCCAATACAATAGATGGGGGTGGTTTTATATTTTGGAGACAGATAATTATGTTCATTTAATTAGGTCTATTCTGTCCTACTGCTGGGCAAAACCTGCCTCCTATTCCTTCCCAGTATTATTTCTGTGTTTTGTCGAAGTATGGCATTTGAAATTATAGGAAGGTACACTGCCTTGTTAAACACAAAAGCATTTTCTCAGGTTTTCACTATAGGGAATGCTTTATTTTGTATTATTAAATAATTTCATTTTTCTAACAAGTTACTGCTTTTTATTTGATGCAAATTTATTTAAGCTTTTAGATTCCATACATAGGTATTTTTTTATTGCTTTTAAGCTTAGCATGGCAGTACAGCCAGCAACTAACATTGTGAAAAGGTCTATTCACTTGTTAGCAAACATGCTGATCCGTAAACATAATGAGACCTGAATGTCATCCATTTTGTGTTCAGTTGGGTGGGACATAACAAGCTCCTCTGTAAAAATAACCCTCTGACTATGGCCTAGGCCATAGTCAGAGGGTTATAGTGCCATACTCTAGAGAATGGCACTGATTGTAATGAAAATAGGGTACAAAAAAACGAATGAATTTTCTTATTGCTATATTAAATGTTTTCTAGCTATTCTTTTCAGTTTAAAATGCTGTAAATATCTTAGTTCACCATTCCAGTTCTTCAACACTTCCATTTGTTGTCGATCTAGGAGGTCTGGCATCTCTAAGCCGCAGGTTTCAAACTCTTCCTGTTCCTGTTTCTTGGTAATATTAATCATGTCTTCTCTGCTAGCATATTGGCGATTTCTTCTTTGCCCAACAGAATTTTTTAAGGCAATCTGTTCCAACTCTTCATCAAAACGCGCCAAATACTCTTGTGTCAACGTTAAAGTTTCTTCCTTATTTAAAACCACACATCCTTCTGGTAACCGCTCTTTGAACCATAAAATCTTTTCACCAAGGAGGTTTTGTTTTATATGTGTACCTACTTTTTTTTCATCTTTTTTCTCGTGCTTCTTTATTTTACTTATGAGCTTTAATGTTTTTCTACTGTTAGGATGCTTCAATTTATCAATATCCTTTTTAATTTTAGGCATTTTAAGGTTTGTTTTGGTTAACTTTACTCGAAATCAACTCACGTGTAGTCGTTTGTAAATGTCAACTGTCAAAAAATGTACATGTCAAAGCATGGTGCGTTTATAGATATATCTAAGATCCACTTTACTTTCTTCACGGCCTTCTAACACTATCCCGCATCGTTTTTAAAAATTCCACGTGAAACAAGCGACTTCAAAGTATAAAAGCTTTAAACAAATAGGTAATAGTGTCTTGTTTGGTGGTCTTATTTCTTTTTCTTCTTGATTTTTACAGTTAATGTTAGATAATGAAATAAATTGTGTTAGCTATATCTTCCAGTTGTAAGAAATTCAATCTGAATCTTGATGATGAAAAAGAAACTGAAGTCAAGAAGGTAATAATTTCTAGTTTTTGACTGTAACTAACTTTATAGCTTACAATTTTCTGTCAAAAATATGAAAGTTATGTCAAAGTTGTCAAAACAAAATAACCTAGTTGTCGTCTAAAATAATGTTTATGTGGACGTAGTTGGTTGTGATATAAGCAATATTTTATTAAATAAATCATGTTCAAACGCCCAAAACCCGGTGAAGATGAAGACGATCTCCTCCGTATGCAAGAAGAATTCCTAAGAGAAAAACAAAAAAATCAGAACTTACAACCTGCCGCTGCAGTAACTAATTTACGACCGCAAGAATATTCTAAAAGGCCCAGTACTTCTGATGCAGGGCGGAAGCCTTCGAAGTATGCTCAGGCTAAAGGACTTAAAGGTCAGGCGGAGAAAAAAGCGCGATTTGACGACACTTCTGTTGTAGGAGACATCTTGGAAAAAAATGTTAAAGAGCCAGAGATAACAGAACCTGAAATTGAGGATGACAAGGTTTATTATCCTAAAGTCATTCCTTCACTGTTAGGCAATATTGTAGAAAAGAATGTGTCTGATTTTGTTGAATGGAATGCTAAAGTAATGCCTGCTCAAGGTTTCCCTGTAGCTACTATGAGATCAACTATATTTAGTAAGAGAAATGAAATACAAAGTGTAAGTAAAAATGACAATGTAAATATGGATATTGATGAACCATCTACTAGTAATGACAATAATAAATCATCAAACATCAAATTGCCAGAAAAAAGTTTTATAGTATCATCTCAGGATGCTGATGTCATTCACAGAGAAAATATAAAACTTTTAAGTGAAATGTCAGAACAGGATATTTTTGAAGAACAGAAAAAGCTGCTATCAAGCATAGATCCTAAACTAGTGGAGTTTTTAAAAGCGAAACGGCAACAAGCTACAAAGTTTGAAAATCGTACGGAGAAAGCACTTGTAAGCAGAGTTACAAGCAATTCAAATGTTGATGAATGCATGGATACTACTGTTGCAATATCAGAAAACAATAATTTATGGGAAAATGATGTTCTAACACATCCTGAAGTAAATAAATGGCTGCATTTTGACTCATTAGAAAAAGACAAACTAGAATGGATGAAAGGTATAGAGGAAAGCAAGAAAATTAAAGCTGACGAGCCATATGAAGCTAGATTTGATTTCAATGGATATCTTTTACCATACACTATAGAGTATAACGAGAAAACAAAGCCATTGTTCCATCATGGTGATGAACCACATAGACCAGGATATTCTATCACTGAGTTAGTGGAACTAACCCGGTCAACAATCACACAACAAAGAGTTGTGGCTCTGAACACAATAGCTGGTATTCTAGAATATTACAGTGCAGGCACATACAAAAATGTCATTGAAATACCTATAAGCAAATTATTCTTCATCGTGAGAATAGCCATGGATGATAACAAAGTTGTCATTCTGGAACCTGCTCTGAGAGCCATGAGGAACTTGCTTTACAACAGGATTGATGAAGCCAGCTTGGATGCCCTGATTGGATTTGAAGAAGGCACTCTGCAGCCTTGTTTAGAAAATGATAAATCGGAAATTGAAGAATTACAGTCAAATGTATCTGAGTTTACCGACTACCATTTAGCAGAGATTGATATAATGACAGCACTTCAGAGAACAGAAATTCTTCAGAGACTGTATTATATCTTGGAAACAATAAGACCCAATTTTAACTGTGTACAATACTCTTTACAAATATTGTCCAGATTAGCAAGAGACTCAGTTGAAACAGCACTGAAGATTGTTGAAATGGAACACTTGATGAAAACAATCATAAGAAACTTTGTACCTGTTACCAGTACCAATTTTGTCTTTGATCCCAGCATTGTGTATAATGGAAGACCCATATTGGCTGCATTGAAGTTCATCAGAATCATGTCATTGCAGTCTATTGATGTCACCAGGATTTTACTGTCGAAATATGATGTACTGAAACCTATATCAGAATATATCAGTTCTGGAGTTGACAGAACATATGGTTTAAAAATACAGATAGAAGCTTTTTGTACTCTGTCCAACTTGCTATGTTTTGGACTAGGAACTGAAGTGGCCATATCTCTGTTTCCAGTTATTGTAACTGCTTTGCACAAGCATGTGAAAGGAACTGATATGTTTGTGGAGTGTTCAATTCTATCAGCAACACATGCTGCAGTAGTCCTACAGCTAGTTAATAGACTTTTGAGGTGTATCTTGGGAGGTATGGACAGTTACAAAACCCAAATCTATCCCTTATTAAAAGAAGGTGTGCAAAAATGGATGGGACAGTTGTCAAATGCTAGCAGTTATACTTGTGGACATCTTCGCCTTCTTTGTTCAGCTCTGGACTGCTGCAAGACTGTCACCTTGATAGAAAATCTTCCAATGAAATTCCTGAATGATTCCCTAAGGACTTTGTCACAATCTCAAGGATTTGAAATGATTGTTAAAAACCTAATACCAAGTTCGAATTTATTGTCTGGACTGGAAGATAAAGACTTACATTTGACCAAGAATTTGATGTCTCTTGGAGGATCAGTTATAGACTCAGCACAGAAAGTTTTACCAATTTTGAATATAGCATCACCAGTGCCATTTTTGGCTTCACTGTTTAATCTTCTAACTTATGTGAATGATAAAGAAATCTCCGAAACATTTTTAAGGCATCTGTCGATGTACTTGAGCAAGATCAGCAATAAAGTGCCAAGTTTGTGTGATAACTGGTTCACAAGAATGGAAACTAATTTCGTTTTCAGTTTACTCAAACTGTCTACACAATACGACATCTCAGAAGGAAGCAAGGACCTGCTGTATACTGTGGCCAACAAGTTATGTTACATTTTGAGGAATGACAAGAAATACGAATTAGACTTTTTGTTTGGATATGTGGTATTCAACAAGCATTGGTTTACAGCTGAAAGATTATTAAATCTTGTAAACCTAACAGATACTGACGGCTTTTCGAAAGCTTTGACGTCGATTGAGGAAATAAAACTATGCTACAACAAAGTAGTGAACATCAATTACAGAGATACTGGTCCTAATATCCGGTTCAAGAGTTGGCAAGAGCCGATACTGCCGCGAGACTGGATTTATTTGCCGATCCTTACGCTGTATAGCAGGAGTCAAGAGGTGGATAACAGTCCTAAAATAATGGGAGAACATTCAAAGAAAGTAGCAGAGAGAATCGCAGCTGAAAAGGAATTTATCATCAGATGTAGTTTGGAGTGGATATTATTTAATGAGCTATGCTTTCCCGATCTCTTAAACGATATTGATGTAACCGACAGGCTTTGCCGCATCATATGCGTATTCCTTTGCGACAACTCTTTATTTCTGGATCCCAAAATTAAACTAATACTAAGAAAGTGCACAGGGATTTTGTTCAAAAAGAAATCAAAGTTGAATTTCGAAAAACAACTGGTTGGATTGCATAATTTCCAAGATTTCTTTACACAATGCTTAGAGCAGTTTCAATCAGTGAGCTATGGGGACCCTACATTCGCGGCTTGCGTTCTAGTACCGTTAGCACAGAAACACGACGTTAAATGGCGAAAACTTTTGTGGTCAGAGTATGCAGGATGTCTAAGGGCTCTTGACTGCCCTGAAGAATATCTATGTTATGAATTAAAAGACTATTTATACCCTGAAGAAACAGACGAGTCCCTTATACAATCCTATTTCCAAGCGCTGTCTACTAATTTGCTGCGATCTGGCACGATAGCGCACACAATAGCAACGCATCACACGGAAAACTATAAAAAGACTTCTGTATCGAATTCGAAACAATAAATATTTGTAAGTTGAATGTTACTGTTTTTATTTTCAGGTAAAACCACCGTATGCCATTCTGTGGTTTTACTCCATTCCCCATTGTTTCAATGTAACAAAGGACCATTCATGGATCTCTGTAAAGAATACAGATAATCGATGTCCATTATTACGGGATGCCTTTAAACCAGGATGTGCAGCATGCACCGCCTGTTACATCATACTACGTCTATATATACACACACTGTCTTCCTCCAACCCCATGTGGGAAATGTTTACCACGTCAATTATCAACGGCATCAAAATAAGTTTAATACCTACGTCAGCAACACCTTTAGACAAAACTAAATCATCTCATAGACCTGCAGATTCCCTGCAAACAATAACTAACTCATCATGCATGCGCCTAGCCTTTTCCCCCAACTATGTTGGGGTCGGCTTCCTGTATAACTGGATGCAGCTGAATACCAGTATTTTACATGGAACGACTGGCTATCAGAGCTCCACAACCCAATTAGTACTGGATATTGCGATACCCCTTGGTAAGACTGGTTGTCAGACTTTCGGAACGCTGACTACCTGTCTGTAAAGATTGTTAAAGATCTACAAATGACAGCCGGGACCAACAGCTTAACGTGCTTTCCGAGGCACGGTGGAAACTCGGTATGTAATGGGTGGTCACCCATTCACAGACCAACCTAGGCAAGCGTAGCTTAACCTAAAGATCGACCCGAGCTGCTATTATTTAGCCACGAGTTCCTCCTGACAAGGGCAGGAAAATGATGATGAGCTCCTCGCAAACAATAACTAACTGCAATACGTAATTGTATTGCAGTTAATTGTATATTTATTGCACAATGTAAAAGTAAAATTAAATAATGGTCGAGTAAAATTAAATAATGACTCAATAAAATAAATCAGCTGATTAGTAACGACAAAGTTTTTGAACGCATTGATATTTTTGGCGCGAATAGCATATTTGACATTTCTGACAGTTCGAATTTGCAGGTGTTTTTTTCGATTTCGCTCCTGTTACAACTTGTTTTGTTCGCAAAAAATATGATTTCCTGATCAAAACTCACCGGTGTTTACGTCCATGACGTGCCAAGATGTTCATAGAAGATATTAAAAACGACTTTTACAATCAGCTACTGGGAAACGTGAGTACGCTGACAGCATTGTTTACTGTTTTACAACCAAACTTTGTTATCAAATTGGTTATTTGGACACTGTTTTTTGTTTCAGAGAGTGTTATTACTGGTTCATTACGACGTAGATGCTATATGTACTTGTAAAATACTTCAAAGTTTGTTTAAATGTGATAATGTGTCGTATACGTTGGTCCCTGTGGGGGGTATCGCGGAGCTGAAGCAAGCTTACGAGGAGAATAATGAGGAGATAAAGTACGTGGTGCTGGTGAACTGCGGGGGCACCATAGACTTGGTGGACATCCTGCAGCCAGAGGAAGAGGTTGTGTTCTTCGTGCTGGACTCTCACAAACCTACAGATGTGTGCAATGTATATAGTGATGGACAGGTATGATTGTTTGTCTATTTATAGTACTCTAATTATATTCTGTACCCCTTTTTCATTTTTTCCAGGAATATATTGTCTGTCTTTGCTATTTTTCTCAATGTAAGAAGAGATAAAGCATACTTGAGCAGTAATCAAAACTATTTATATTTATCTATTTGAGATAGGATATGTTACTTAATAGTAATCTCATCCTATCTCAAATATGATGGAAAAAAATATACAGACATAAAAGAACAGGTACCGTTTATGTAAGTAAGAAATCTCTTCCAGCAGACTTGCGATAGGAGAGATTAACAAGAGACTAACACTGTTTGTGTTAATCTACAGGCTCTAGAAATTAATCTATGTGACATATAAATATTTCAGGTGAGACTAGTGTATAAGGATAGTGAAGAAAACATTCCCAACTTTGATGATATATTTAAAGAAGATGATGAGGATGAAGAGGTGAGTTCATGTTAATATTATGGTTAGTTCCTTTCTTCTCTGAAGTGAGACTCCAATCTGTATTTCTTTGAGTGTCATGTTCCAAACATTTTGATTAGCTGTCTGCTTCACTGGTAATTTCTATCCTATTAATTATAAATGCGAATGTTTGTGAGGATGTATGGATGTTTGTTACTCTTTCAAGTCAAAACGGCTGAATGGCTCTTAATACAGGAAATTTGGTACAGGGGTAGATTATAGTCTGGAATAACACAGGATATATATTTTTTTCCATATCACGCGGACGAAAATGCAGGCACCAGCTAGTATCGGATAATTTCCAAATATTACTCGAGGGTAAAATCTTCAGAAAAGATGTGCCTCTGTAGATAGTGAAGTTTGAGTTGATTTTAAAAGTTATTTGTTTTTTTGTCGGTGATAGAATGAGGAGTCAGAGAGTGGGCGTGAGGGTCTAGAAGCGATGGTGGAGAGGAGACGCGAGCGCCGCGCGTGGGAGGAGAGGAGGAACACGCTCATGTTCAACTACACACAGTTCTCTTACTACGGGAAGCCAGTGAGTAACTAGCTGTTATATTACTTGTGTTATTAACTGTAAATCTTTTAGCTTCTCTATATTTTTGTTAATATTTCTTTCTCAGAGCGCTTGCGTAGCCCTGGAGCTGGCGTGGCGAGTTTCTCGATGTGGATGGACGTGTGTGTGGGCCGCCAGCGTAGCCTGCGCCGCCGCCGCCGCGCTGTGCACGCGCTCCCCGGCCGCCGCGCTACTGGACGCGCACCATCTACACACGCACACGCCCGCTGAGCATGACCGCACTGTACGTATACACAACACGCTACTGGACGCGCACCATCTACACACGCACACGCCCGCTGAGCATGACCGCACTGTACGTATACACAACACGCTACTGGACGCGCACCATCTACACACGCACACGCCCGCTGAGCATGACCGCACTGTACGTATACACAACACGCTACTGGACGCGCACCATCTGCACACGCACACGCCTGCTGAGCATGACCGCACTGTACGTATACACAACACGCTACTGGACGCGCACCATCTACACACGCACACGCCCGCTGAGCATGACCGCACTGTACGTATACACAACACGCTACTGGACGCGCACCACCTTACATGTCTGCAAAATAGCTACAACAAAATCACCCTGTAAAATTCCCAGTTTAGAACCACAGTCCAGTCCGCTTTTTTCTGTAAGATTGGGCGGTAACTACATATTATCAAGTAAGTTTAACGCACGTTCGTGTATTTCAAAGGTGTTGTAAGACATGTAATTTTTTCATTAATTTTCTTCACCACCATGAAAGACTTTCTGACTGATGTTCCGTCATGATGTGCATCAGGGCGCCCGTGTGACGCTGGAGAAGGACGTGTGCCTGCCGCTGTACCGGCGCTGGTCGCTGCAGGCGGCGCTGTGCCACGCGCCCGCGCTGGCGCCCGCGCTGCGCCTGCACACGCTGGCGGGACACGCGCGTCTGCGACAACTGCTGGCTGATACTGGGTATGTACATCACTACTATTGTCAAGAAAAATCCATCATCATGTTTCCCTTTGTTTCGGGTGGGAAATCATCCAATGACTTCCCCCGCCCTGAACGGAGCGGGGGGCATGTCAGACTTGTACTGACTAAAACCCACCCATGTTTCTTCTGTTGCCCTTTACGTTCCGGGGCCGCGGTATCTCTTTCGAACAACCCGCAACATCATGTATCCCTTGTCTCATGTTATTTGGGGTCTGTGCCGCACGTTATGTACCGTCAACCGTCACTCATCATCATCATTTACTCAATTTTCTTTCATATCGTGCCTCAAGCAATCTATTCATCAGTCCATTTTTACTTAAATCCTTCCTCACCCTGTCCATCCATCATTACTAACGGCTACCAGTGCCGGATTAACAACATAGCAAGGGTGGGGGCAGTTATTTGATGATTTCCCACCCGAAAAAAAAAGGTACCTCGATGCTAGACGTTTATCACGTACTAGCTTTCGCCCGCGGCTTCGCCCGCGTTAAATTTGGGGTAACACAGTTCTCCTTGCGCCTTATTGATTTGTAATAGCAACGCTAAGTTTTCCCTTTTCTTCCCTCTTTCTCCCTCACATCCCACTTTTTTTTAATAAAAATTACCCTATGTCCGTCTCCTGGTTCCCAACTATCTATGTACCAAAAATCATCACAATCGGTTTAGCCATTAAAGCGTGAAGAGGTAACAAACAAACAAACTCACTTTCGCTTTTATAATATTAGTAAGGATTCAGTACAGCATTCTAAAATCAAACATTTTAAAAAACACTGTTCCAAACATTTTTAACTGTGAATGTTTTGTAGGACAGCTGTTTTGAACGATGCGATGTACTGTATAAGTGACAACAGTTTTGGAATCGATGTCTCTTCCACACCGTATGTGCAGCTCTACCCAACCATACAAGAGACGCGCGTGATATTATGTTATCTTAACAAATTAATTAAATTAAGCATTGAATGTGTTTCTAATAAAAAATCGTGCCTGTAATTCCTTGGAGTCATACTCGTATGGAAATTAGGACTGGGCAGTTTTTGTTGTTACTATTTTTCATTCTGATCCTGTATATATTGGGGAATTGTATGAATTGTGGGAGGCCTTTGCCAACACAGACAAATCAAAACGATGGAACAAATAAAATAGAAATGGTATTTATAAATGTAATTTTTTCGTCTGAATAAAGGCTATTTATTATCATACTCATATAAAGAAATAGTACTCATAGATTTCTACGATAAGATTCATCAGTCAGAGGGAGAATATTTGTGTTCAGAACCGCGGTATCTCTATCGAACAACCTGTAACCCCGGCAAGAAACGCCCACCCTTCGCCTTCGAAGTAAATAGCTTTCTGCCACACTTCCCGATTCTGTGTGTCCCTTATCCAAGTATTTTCTGCAGGTTTGACAACCCAACGAGTTTTAGAACAGCCCAGCTACCCTACCATGACGTCTTAACGCAGTACTTATTCCACTGAGGGAAAGGGACAGAGCTATACAGGGTGTCTAGCACCATCTCTTTCCCTCAGTGGAATAAGTACTGCTTTAAGACGTCATGGTAGGCCTACTGGTGACCCACAGATAACTAATCTAACAAAACCTTTGAGGTCATTATTTGTTTTGAGGGCATTGATATTTCCGGGGTTATTAATGATTACCCCCATTAATAAGTCTGATAATAAACTCTATTGTTTTGCGAACGCTTATCACGTCACGTACCAATTTCACGTCTTGATCTCTAACCTGATACCGTTTTAAAGAAAACAAGTATTGTTTTGTTTCTAAAAGCTTAATTAAGTTACATGTTGTAAAGTCAAAATGTCAACAAGAATAAATTAATATCTTATTACACATGGACCGTACATTGTGTCAGCCTATTTATAAATTCTATAATGTAATCCTATTATTACTACCTTTCTATCTATATCTATAATATAAAAAAAAAAACTGCAAAATGCGTTGGTAAGCGCATAACTCAAGGACACTTGGACCAATAAGTCCAAGGATGGTTTTTACGGCGAGAAAATATCGATAGGGTAAGTAGGGAAGGTAACGCAGAAAAATTGCATTGCAACGCATGCCGGGCACAGCTAGTTATAAATAAAAGTGAATGTTGCTATGCGCAAAATTTGAGAACGCATTTACAGATGTTCCTTGTGTTCCTCCAGTTTTAAAAAAGAGAAAAATATAACATAAGGTTTAGATTGGGTAGTAAAAGATGCATTGCAATGCATGCTGGGCACAACTGCTAGTCTATCTATCTGTATATACAAAAGAAAGTCGTGTTAGTTGCACTATATATAACTCAAAAACGGCTGAACCGATTTGCCTGACAATTGGTAGGGAGGTAGCATAGAACCAGGAGACGGACATGGTTTTTTATCCAAATAGTAAAATTGCCAGCTTTCTATGTAAGAATAATGGGCTTTCGTAAACTAAAGCAGGAATTTAAGACTAGCAGGCACATTTAAACCCATTTTCTCTGTTTCTTTCAGAATACCTCTCCAGCAAGCGCGGCAGGCCTTCCGTTCAATGGACGTGGAGCTCCGTCGCTCGTTGCTCACAGCCTTGGAGACAGCCGCTCCGAAGCACAAGCTGCCCACACCCACACACACCACCTTCTTGCTACAACGCGTGCACTCGCCCACGTTGGCCGCCATGGACATCGTGTACGCCGTCATGGGCCTCATCGAGCATGTAACGTGTAACTGTAACATACTACTAGCTTGTTACGACGATGATGACGCATAGACTGAATTCACACGGCGTATTTTATACGCGCCAACGATACGCACGCGCGTTTTCCGATCGCGCGTTTATGGCGCCATTGATTATCTTAATGCGTGAAAGGTTTATTTGCTGCAGTTAAATCTTTTTGAAAGCGCGTTAAGCGTGCGTCATCTGCGCCGAAATAATTCAACGTGTGTATAGGCCCTTAAGGAGATCAAACATTGCCCTAGCTAAATAAAATTCAGCTGAATAACGTCAGTTTATCACATTCACTGGTCCTATGTACCTGATACCAACCACCACCAACCAGCGGATTACTACCTTCACCAGGCCATCAGTTGACCTTGCATTTTCCCACATGACACACATCATCATCAGTGACATAATCTGGGCAGGTTCACTTAATCTGTGTGGTGGTTTCTTTAAAATACCATTTCAGACACTAATCTGCTTAGTCCTCACGTAAGTTGACCAAGATTTTTGTCTGGACCTTAAAAGGGACTATGACCTCTAAGTTTGTTTCGGCTGTTTCTTTTAAGAGTAGTCGGGTACGAAATACCGGCCGTGAGTGAGAGAGACGTGTGACCTACTTGCAAAATAAACATCATTTAGCTGCCCAGTTTTTCAAGGTTGTTGGGATTGGCTTCCAGTCTTACCGGATTACATGATAAATACTAAATTATGACAATAATTAAAATACTAATACGACGAGAATCGAATTTTATTCAAACTTCTTTTCATCTTCGCAGGAGACGTTACCAAAAGCGGAAGGTTTCCAGCACGCCCTCGCATCCCTAGACACGGCGAGCGGAGAGAACGAGAGCAGACGCCTGGGCTGCCTGGCGGCGCAGAGAGCGCTGGAGGCTGTGGCCAAGCTCGTGCATGCCACGCTCAGCGGACGGAAGCTGCACCTCGCTGGACCGTTCAGCTACTTTATAGTGCAGGAGGTAACATCAACATTTCAACTTGTATAACTAGCATTTTGGTGCATCAGTGAAGGAATTCATCACATGCTACTAATCGTTTCGCAACCTTGGAAGTTTGATGATATTTTCGTTCTGAAGTTTTTGCTATTAGTGCATATTTTGCTGCAGATGGAACCGTTTTCTAGAAATTTCTAAATTCGATTGTACCAGCATCAACGATACGGTACCAAGTTCTTTTTTAACTCTGGCAAATGAAGTTTTTACATTCGAGGAATCGTGTCTAGAGTTTAACTTTTGACGTTTATTTTCTTTTTGTTAAGTACGCATTGACTTATTGTCGGACCTATGCTGTCCTCTCATTAAGTGCTAACGCTGTAACAACAACATTGTAAATCTAAATGATTTTAAAAGAGTAACCATGGAGTTTCTTGCTGGTTCTTCTCCATAGGAAACGACCAACCCGAACCGTGCACTTCTGTAGGCCTATGTGAAATAAAAATATTTAGATTTTGACTATGGTGAACGAGTCAGCATGTTATGTCCCCAGGGTACCCCAGAAGCGCGTCTGGTGAGGGGTCCGCTGTGGCTGGGCGTGGCGGCGCGCTGGGCGGGCGCGGCGGCGCAGGGCGCGCGGGCCGTGGTCGCCAGCGCGGCTGTGGATGACGACAACTGTCTGCTGCTGGGGATCCCGCCGCGGTACCAGCATGAGCCAAGGAAGTCAGTATATTACACTTTTCTTGACTACTTTCGGCTAGGTTGATGAAATACTTAGAAATAGGCAAACCAAAGTATCTGTGAATATTTTGTGTGAGAGATTAACCCCCGAATACTGAAACGTCACTCAAAATGTGAGGGCTGCTTAACATTTGAGCAGCTCTTAAACTTTAGATTTTGTATGGTCAAACGTCACTTCTGAGTCTCTGTTAAATTTAAGTGGGACTTAAATTTTGAGTGACGTTTCAGTATTCGGGGGTAAATTGCTTATATTGTTGTGACTACTAAATTTATAGGGTAGGTGTAGCATATTTCTCTACATGCAGAGCCAAAAAAAAAACTTTGAGAGGTTTCAAGGGACACCTGGATGGAACAAAGTTATTATTTATTATGTACAAAAAAACCTGTATACACTCAACAAAAATAATCATCGCGACACCACACAACGAAACGAAAATAACTGGCTTGCTTTCTATGAGAGAGAGAGAGCCAGACAGAGAAACACGCGCACGGCTTACAACTATAGCCAAAAAGTGTCGTTACAACTTTTGGGTTTAATTTTTTCTGTCTAACTCCCTTTCGAAACGCGCGTTAGGAACTTCGTTCCAACTAGGTTAAGGGCGGAAAATGGTGTTTAATGTTTTTTTGCGAATTTCACTTGTCTATTCAAGATCTTTACACTAACTTTTAAAGATGGTAAAACCCTACCAACACTTTTCCCAAGAATTGAGGGCAAAACATTATTCCAGTAAGTCAGCAACGAGACAAATAAGAATGAAGTAACATAGATAACATGTTCCTTGTAGTTTATTCGGCGCGGCGTTCGAGCAGGCCGCCACCAAGTGCGGCGCGTCCGTGTCGCTGGACCACGTGGACTCGTCCGTCATCACCTTGCCGCTGGCACAACGCCCGCAGTTCCTGGACGCACTCACGGCGCTGCTAGCCTAATATATATACTGCCGCCTAACCCAAGAAACGGTGATACATCTTTCTAGAAAACTACGAAGAAATGGAATGGAAATGCGTCTTCTTAATGGTTCAAAACAGATTCTGCTAATTTGATTAGTACACCTGCTGCCCTACCATGACGTCTTAAAGCAGAACTTATTGCGCTGAGGGAAAGAGACACAGCTATACAGGGTGTCTAGCACCATCTCTTTCCCTCAGTGGAATAAGTTCTGCTTTAAGACGTCATGATAGGCTTACTGATTCTTAGATATTTTAAACTGTCAGATACTCACAAAACAGAATGGCCGATTTTTTTAGATACTTTCCTCTTTTCGTGGGCAGAATGTTCTAGTTAGGGAACAGCTGTAAAGTTGATATTGCGTGAATTTAAACAGCTAAGAAAGGATGTCTTCTAACATGAGTTGTCCTGTTTGTGCTGGGTAACCGTGTCAGTCTTTTAAAGTTTGCCATAGCGGATCCGCCTACCCGGAGACGAGACATGAAAAAGACCTAATACTAAATTTACATGGTTACTTACGATCTTCTGCGTTTTTAATACTGTGAACTGCAAAAATAACTAATATCTCGTAAGAAATAATGTAAGTTTAGAAATAAACCTTAAAGCAATACAATAACAGTTATCATTCATACGGTTTTTAAAGATGTTACATATTAAAAATGGTATGCTTGACTAAGTTTTAATGTCTATGTAAAATAGTTGTTATAAGCAAAAGCTAACTCGGATCATGTAAATATCAATTTGTGGTTTTCCTAACATTTCATGGAGCCTCTCGCATTTCACAGGAACCCACCATAATATCAATAATTTAGTTAGACTCAATATTTCGCTTCAGGAAATAGCAGAGAGATATGAACTTTGTGAACATGTAATTAAAGCAATAGCGAAACTTCGGAAGTTCCGATCCCAAAGGAAATTGGACTTTTATATCTTGTCACAAACAGTCTCTATTTATTTTATTCTGCTCTTTGGTGTGTAACAGCTATTAAGCTAGTTTCGTCTCATACTGGCTCAATTCATTCAGCTTTCACATTCAATTCCAAATATTCATTAGTGGAGACATGAAAACAGCCTTACTGTAAATATTTTACCTCATAAGTAATTGCAGAAACATTACAAATATAGCAGCTGGAATGTTGATATTCATTATGAAATTCCTGCAGTCATTTTATGTAGGAACTATCTATGTAGTATGTTAAATAAATAAGTAAGTTTACACACATAAATCAACAAATTCTTAGATAAAAAAATATGCCTTAAGTAATAAAAAACAAATTGTATAGATTAATCATTAATAATTCAAGTGCCTATTAAATGGAATAATAGTTATAATAATCAGTAGATTCTCTAAAAATAAATATTAATGGCAATTGCGAAAATACTATAATAATATTCACAAGATATCCTTATTTGCTAAATGATTTAATGTAATTAATAATATAATTTTCCTGTATTTTGTTATTATGTTAGTAAATAATGATTTCCAATTGAAATAATATGTTTTTGTACAATTATTATAAAGCGTGTGTGTTATGTTTTGAGAAGTAAAAGAACGGTAGTTTTAAAAAACCGGTCTAGTACGTGTCGGACTCAAGCACCAAGGGTTCCGTACAAACGTGTGACATCGACGGCCATACCATTTTGACTCTGTATACTTAGAGGGTTGATTTCACATCTCTAAGGAACCAAAGATACTTAAGGTATTACCAAGATGAGAAGAAATGGTCTTGACAGACAACAAAATGATCCTTGGGTGCCATGGGTTTTGAGGTACTGTAACCCAAAAACTGGTAATCCTAACAGAACCCCATGGTCGCTTTTGTACGACAAACCAAATGGCGATAAGTTTCCCTCATATCCGAGCCGCAATCGCCAATAACTTGTCACTCATTAGCTCTTGTTTGACGGACATGATCAGAACGATTCGAATTCACTTGTTTCTACAGAAAATCGAATCTAGGATTATGCACATGAATAATATTCAATGCCAGCACCATAAATTCCACCCGTTTCATGTATAGGCACACATAAGGTTAACATATTCATAATATGGATTTAGATGCATAATTATGTGATCAATGTTTTGTTTTTTAATCCCAAAGGCTATGATAGCCTTCTGTAGTAGTTTCTTTATCGCGTTGAGAAAAACGAGTGAGTTTATATGGCGGTTATTGCAAAACTACTGTTCTTTAAATTGCTGTTAGTTGAAATGACTGTCTTAATATAAGTTCTTAGTTAATAATATTTATTTAGTAATAATTGCAATATGAATTAAAACAATTGATAATATAAAAAATCTTTTATTACATTCTCATCATTGATATAAAATAACAACACATTTTACTCATACAATACAATATAGCAGTACACTGATCGCGTCTATTACCCCACCTTAATATATTAACAAAAATGTATTAGCCATTTCAATTTATTAAACCTAGAAAAACATTTGCAAAATAGAAACGACAGAAAATAATTTTACTTTCGTTGTGTGTAATGTTTAATCGATTTTTGCCACCAACTTCCGAAAGTAAAATTATTTTCCTTCTTTTTGGAAGTCAGTATCTCACAAATTATTATCGAGTATTCATTTTCCATTGCTACTAAAATTAAAAAATAGAATTAATATCGGCCCACAAATTATTGAGATCCTCCTCCTTTTGAAGTCGGTTAAAAATAAAAAGAGTGATGGGTTTTAGTAACTGAATAAATAAAACCTTTGTTTATTTAGAATCGCTGGAATGCCATAGATAAATGGATAGTTTTGTGTTATTACTTGGATACACATTCGCAAAATTACTTAACTTTCCAGGAGTAATAGTTGTCCCCAATAAATGATTTCAGCAATCATTCAGGTTTTCTCTTCAATATAGTTCACTGGTCCTGCATGCTTGAACGATGCTCATAGTCATGCATGAGCACGTCACGAACTAAACTCATAATCTTGCCAATACGCAACTATTCACGGATTCTCGCTCCCAAGTTTTGAACATCCAAGGGAAAGTTCAGAGAGAGAGAGAGTAAAGAAAAATGAAGCCTTAGTTCTCTAACTTAAAAAGCAGAGATTCATCAGCATCACGAGTATTCACGAGATTTTGATCTTAAGCACGTTAGATGCACCTTTCTGCACATAATTATTATTTACAAATCTTGTTATTAAATCTAAGGACCATTTCGGTTGATCCTTTGGTACCATGTGACCTGAATTACGTACCAAAACTTCTGTAAGGTTTCCCGCGCATTTGATGTACCCGGCTATACTTTTCCCCACTTTCCAAATGTTTCTGCTCACCCATTTGTATTCGTCAGACGCGGAAAACTTCAAATTGCTTAGAAAATTGACTGTCAGGGGGTACGCCACAATAATATCCATCTGGCCGTTATAAAATAACATTCGGTAATGCGATAATAATTCGGAGATGGCAGGAGCTACAGACTGCATGAAGTCCAGTGCTAGCATTAGTTGCACGGTCTCTCCGTCATGGAACGCTAGGCCTCCGACGTGGATACCACGTCTGATCTCATTCTTGTGAATCAAGCGTAGAAAAGGTGTCTTATCGTCTATCTTTCTAGTACGTAAATAATTGTAGTAGAAATTATACCCCGTGTAGAAGTTGAAGAGCGAGAAATGCGACACACGACCGTCCATCATGCGGTCCATCAATAGGTTTGCTTGTAACCAATTCTTACTCTTTATTGTTACATAAAGTTCCATTTGAGTTTTCAGGAATACTTGCAACTGATTGCCGTCTACCAAACCATGTTGATACAAGTAGTTACCGTAATCTAATTGATTTAAAGGATCGCAGTATGCATTACCCAACGCCATGCCTTTTAAATTTATTTTAAAGTTCCCTTCTGCATTCTCACGATGGATTTTCATTCCTAGAGATGGTATGTACTTCCCCGCATAAGATTCTCCAGTCAAGTAAAAATCATTGTCCTTTAAATGAGGAAATAGTTGAAAATATTGATGCAAGCCCTCATACAGTCCGTTGGAAACGCATTCTTGGTTGGCACAGTAACCATTGGTATCTTGCGTGAAGCTGAATCCGGTCCCCACTGGGTTGTCAATGAAAAGAAGATGGTAATTCAGTGCCCAGTGATATTTCCTGATAACAAATCTTCCTTGCTTGGCTTGGAGAGGTCCTAGTTCTGCGAACAGTCCGTACAGCGAGCTACAACCAGGTCCACCTTGAAGCCACAAAAGAACAGGAGCCGTCTTGTTCTTAGAAAATGGCAGAAAGTACCAGAAATACAGATTGGAGTTGTAGTTCTGGTCGATTGTAAAGAAACCTGCATGGCTTTTGATTTCTGAGAAATTGGCCAGGTTTACGCGTGATAGATTTTGGGCGAGGATAATTTGGTCCTTTTCAATATACGGTGTTAAAAACAGTGGATCACCTGCCTCACTGGACGGTTTTGGGTCCAGCTTTAACCTCGGATAAATTGGTAAGAAGACCGTGTTAACGAAAGAAAACAAGCAGAGTACTGTGAACGCGGCTAACTTGTCACACATTTTTTAAACATAACTGATACAGCTTTAGTTCAATAATATTTTGTAAAACACTCGTGGAACATTATAATACATTCGTGGATACTGCGTTAGTCAACGTGGAATTTCTCGAAATACCATGCTGATCTCGCATTATTTCACGACTGACAGTCATGACGTCAACCATCAAGTATTTTGGCGGGTAGTCTAATGAGGTTCTAACTTAATTGGTCGTCTTGAAATCGCAGATCGTTCGGCAGTTCATAACGGCAGATTATTTCATTCGTCTCAATGAAGAAGCGAGTCTTTCTTTTCTACATGAGTGGTATTTTCTTTATAGTGGTCCCGCACCTGACGCAACCTTCTTAATTTATTATCTCAACTATGAAACTTGGGATTTCTGCCTTAAGAAGTTGGTTGGTAAGGCATGTCCATTTGTTTATCATTCAAAGTTCAATTTCTGTCCATATTACCTACAAAATGTAAGTAATACAAAATCCTAAGTGGCCTAATTTTATAGGCCATGAGATCTTATGATTACATAACCTGCCATGTCTACAAAAGTAGAACATTAAACATTACCAAAAACAACAGAAAGAATCTTAGGGTTTTAATTTTAACATCACATGTCAATATAAGAAATAAAAAAATCACATCTCATCAAATCAAATTCGAAGCTATGAGCCAAATTTAAGATGATAAGGACCTGAAATGCTTATAAATTAAAATCATTCTTAATGAATCTTGTGATCAAGTCATAGGCCCATTTTGGTTGATCTTTTGGGACCATATGGCCAGCATTTCGTACCAGGACCTCAGTAAGATTACCAGCTCTCTTAATATACCCTGCCACTTCATCACCAACTTTCCATATCTCCCTTCGTGCATTTCTATACTCGTCAGCTGAAGAAAACTTTAAATTATGTAAAAACTTTTCTGTTAGTGGAAACGCAACAACTATATCTAGTTGCCCGTTATAAAACATCATCCTATAATGTGATAATAGTTCTGATACTGCTGGAGCTACAGACTTTAACATGTCAAGTGCTAAATGTAACTGCACAAGTTGTCCATCATGGAACGGTAATCCGCCAACATGCACACTACGTCTCACATTGTCATTATGCAACAAATTCGTGAACACGGTCATATCGTCATCTCCTCCAGCAGCTTGCAAATAGTTGTAGTAGTATTGGAAGCCCGTGAATGATTTGAAGTATGACTCGTTAGTTAACTCTCCATCCATTAGGCGGTCTACAAGAATATCGGCTTGCTCCCAATGCTCTTCCTTAATTTGATTCACAATCTCATTCTGATATTTTACAAATATTTTCAATTCATTGCTATCTATTAAGCCAAGTTGGTACAAGTAGTCCCCATAATCTAACTGATTGACTGGGTCACAGTATCCATTGCCGATTGCCATACCTTTTAAGTTGAGTTTCTGATTACTTTTTTGGTTTTCTTTATGTATAAACAGACCAAAGGCTGGTATATACTTTCCTGCATAAGATTCCCCTGAAAGGTATAAGGCATTTTTCTTCAAATGTGGAAATAGTTGAAAGAACTGTGTTAAAGTAGAGTGCAATCCTTTAGCCACACACTCTTCATCTTCACAATATGCATTATTATTGTCTGTGAAGCTGAATCCTGTACCAACAGGGTTATCAATGAAAATTAGGTGATTATTTAGTGCCCAGTGATATTTCCTTAAAGCAAATCCTTCTTTTTTGGCTATCAGAGGACCTAACTCTGTGAACAGGCCGAAAAGTGAGGTTCCCCCTGGTCCACCTTGTAACCAGACGATGACAGGAGCATCCTCTTTCTTAGAAAAAGGCGGGAAGTACCAAAAATACAGATTAGAGTTGTACTTCTCGTCAATCGTAAAGAAACCGGCGTGACTTCGGAATCCTATTTTATCAGTTATAGATACTCGCGAAAGATTTTGTGCAAGTATAATCGAACCTTTTTTGAGGTAAGGAGTGATCATAAGAGGATTACCAGCATCTTTTGCCGATCTACCTTCCAGTGTTAGCTTTGGGTACACATTTGGAAAGAAAGTTGCGTTTACCACAGAAACTGCATTCGACACTGCTAGTAAAAGTGTCCAAAGTTTGCAAGAATCACACTGTGTTTTCATCTTGTATTATAATAAAATATTACAGTCAGATACTAGTCACATTATAACATTATAAAGTCACAAATAAAAAGTGAAAAAATCGAGTATCGCAACGCAACGATGCTTTGTTTGTATGTTTTCAGCACGTAATCGGTAAATTGATAAATTCGGTTTCGGCAAAACTATGACTGATTACAGTGATGACACTGATTTGATTGAAGTCTATGACCGTTTGACATTTCTGCCTTTCGATAAGTTTATTTTCGTTCAAAAACCTGAATACGAAAACAGCGAAGAGCAGTAAAAATAACGAAGTTCTGAATATTTAAAAACTTATTTTATAATGTTGGGCAGTTCTCACAGTCGTAACCTTCGGGCTTCCGAAAATCTTCTCCTCCAAATTCCTTAACACCGCACCGGTTTTATGTCCAAATCATACATAATTTCAACAATCAAGCTTTGGAACGCGCTACCCTTTGACATTAAAAAAGCTGAAAGTAAATTTACTTCATAACAAAAAGAAAAGTTCATAACCACTATTTAGGTCCGTCTGCCAATTAAAGTCATTATAATTACTGTTAAAGTTATCGTTTTTATTTATTTTTAAATGTATATATTAGTTTATTTGATATGTATATGTGTATTAGTATCCGTATAAAAATATGTATTCGCAAAAATTGTTTTAGATATTTTATGTATTATAAATAAATAAATAACTTAACCTTGTAGCCAGAATAATCCACCAGCAACTTGCTCTAAAACATAGCCGTGTGGAATCGGAAGCGCCGTATTATAAGTATCTTCCCGACCCAGTTTTCGAACATCACATTGTACTGAATCGAATCGTTCCATCATCACCATCACATCACTGACAGTACTATTATTGCAAATAAACTTGATAATATAGTGTTGGTGGATCGATCAGAGCGGCGCGCAATGATTGTTGACATAGCAGTCCTGCATGACGAGAACCTCGTGAAAGCCGAGAAAGATAAGCAAATCAATTAAATTGACTTGGCTCGCGAGGTTATCGACTTGTGGGATGTGGATTCAGCGATCTTTGTGCCGATAGCTGTTACAACCAATAGCTTAATTGCCAAGAGAGTTGGCAGCTGGATCAAGGGCTAGAAACAGAAACCGGTACTCTTGGACACGGCTCGTAGTGTTAGGAGGTTCCTTTCCCTGGAACCCTGACGCCGGTAGCTTGGACCCTGTTCCCGATACCAGTGTGCTATTTTTTTACGTTTTTATTAAGAAATATTTAAAAATGTAAAGTTATATGTATATAAATCAATAAACGATTTATATCATGTACGATTTGTATAATGTATTTATATACTTATGAATTATATGTATTAAATGTTTTTCATAACTATACATTGTTTTATTGTAAGAAAAGGGTCACTAGTGACTTACATCGTTTATTTACTAGTAGTATGTATCTAAATTCAAATCTTGAATAATATTATATATATCTTTGCATACAAAATGATGGGATGTGATTATGTAGTATGACTACTAGGTATGTTGCAGCTGAGCATTTGTGTCAAATAAAAAAATACGTCAGGATAGCCCAACGGATAGCCGTGTGTTATAGTGATGTACAAATCGATTTTTCATCAGGAATTTCTCAGTTTCAGCTGGATCTGGGATCTGTGCCGATGTTTGATAGTAATACTACTGGCGAAATATGGGATGCTATGCTATATTTAATAAAATAAATAATAATAAGAAAATTTATCCAATATAGTATATTAGATAAATTTTCTGCTTAACCTTTCGCAGTTACAGACAGGTTACATGTTATTGTAAATTAAGTAAAGTAACACTGCAAACACATCCACATTTCAGTATTGATAGGCTCTTTGTCACTATCTTTATTTTATATCTTTATTCACAGCTAGAATTATTAAAACTTAAAACAACTGGCAGTAAAATAAGAAGTCGGTTAAAAATCGATTCGTATTATAGGTAATTTGTATTACTACGATCTAGTTATATCGCGAACAACCCTATTGCCTGACATTGCCAATTTGACTGCAAGTGTCAAGTGTGCAAACAGTGCAAAATAGAATGATAGAGCGAGAACGAGTGTGTGTGAACACATTTCAACACATTGATAAGCCGGCCAAACAACAATTTATTATTATTATAATCCGCTGAGGCATGATAAAAAGGTGAAGCCAACTAATTAGGTCAGTATTCGGGTCGAGATGGCGCGCACATTGTGGGCTCTGCTGATACTTCAAGTATTTATCAATGCCGAGGGTTTCTTCCATCGATATCCGAAGTTGAACCTTGGTGAGCGCGATGGTGGCGATCCGGGGCCACCGTTGTTCCTTACTCCGTACGTCGAGAGTGGGAAAATTGAGGAGGGCAGACGTCTCGCTCGCGTGCCCTTTACGGAAAGCCTTCGTATCAAAAGTTACGCTGGCTACTTCACTGTGAACAAGACATATGATTCAAACCAATTCTTCTGGTATTTCCCTGCCATGGTGCCGGACAATAAGAACGCGCCTGTCGTCGTGTGGCTGCAGGGCGGACCTGGAGCTAGCTCCTTGTATGGTCTGTTTACGGAGAACGGTCCTATAAGAGTGCGTAGAGATAAATTCGAGAGGAGGAAGTACAACTGGGCTTTGAGTCACCACATGATATACATAGACAATCCTGTGGGCACTGGGTTCAGCTTCACAAACGACAGCAGAGGCTACTGCACAGATGAGACCCAGGTTGGTGAGCAGTTGTACACTACATTGATACAATTCTTCCAGCTCTTCCCTGAACTACAACAGAACAAGTTCTTTGTGACCGGTGAATCTTATGGAGGGAAGTATGTGCCTGCTCTAGCATACACCATACACAAGAAGAACCCAACAGCAAAATTGAAAATTAACATGAAAGGTATTGCTATAGGCAATGGTTTAAGTGACCCAGAACATCAGCTGGTATATGGCAAATATTTGTACCAAATTGGTCTCATAGATTCTAATGGTGCTAAAGTATTTGAAGAATATGAGAATAAAACCAAGACCTTTATACAACAAGGAAAATGGGATGATGCATTTGCTACATTTGATTCTTTGTTAAATGGTGATATGATAGATGGGAAAAGCATCTTTTCAAATCTCACAGGCTTCAATTTCTACTTCAACTATTTACACACAAAAGACTATACTCAATATGAAGATTTTGGACCGATGCTACAAAAGACTGCTGTAAGGAAAATGATTCATGTTGGAAATTTACCCTTTAATAATGGGTCAGTAGTTGAAATTCATCTTGAGCAAGATGTTATGAAGTCTGTAGCTCCTTGGATATCAGAACTCCTTGATCACTACTATGTGGTTATATACAATGGTCAACTAGACATCATTGTGGCTTACCCCTTGACTGTTAACTACCTCAAAAATCTCAACTTTACTGGTGCTGATGACTACAAGACTGCCAAGAGGTATGTTTGGAAGGTGGATGGAGAAGTAGCTGGTTATGTGAAACAAGCTGGCAAATTAGTTGAGATCTTGGTGAGAAATGCAGGACACATGGTGCCTGGGGACCAGCCTAAATGGGCATTAGATCTGATAACCCGGTTTACACATGAGAAAACTTTTGATGGTCCCAAAAATGCAGTCTATTTGGGATTGAATTGAATATTGTTATGAGTTTTATCAATGAAACATATAGCAGACATAATGTCCAACAACTGCATAGACTTATGAAAAAATCCTGAAAAAAAAATGTGCACAAGTCTATGAATTGTGCCGCATTTGTAAATTGCTCATTGAAATGTTCTTATTCACTTGATTGTGGTGGTAATGGAATACTGGTTTATTACTGATTCCTTAGTTGTATAATGTTAAGTTTAAACCCAATTTTATAATTTTGTTGTTAACATACTCATTGTACTCCGTAATATTTAATGGGTTCCTAAACTTTCTACCAGTTGTTTTTACGTCATTGTTTTTATAGCCTACCTACCTCCTTTCAAAATTTTAATCACGTGTAAATTACTGAGTAGGTAAATTTTAATAGATTATGTGTTTGTTAGGAACATTTTGTAAAATAAGAGTAAATATTTTTATACTATTAATGGCGACTTTCATTTATTTGTTTTGACGATAAACTAACGCCCTTGATTGACCATGGTAGGATACCAGCCGCGCTAGTTTTTATAAAACCTGATTAAACATCTACCTACCGATCTGTGTACACTTGTGTAAGCAAGGTACCTATATTATAATACCATACCTAACACTTTCTTAGCACGTGTCCTACCATATCAAGAAATACAGTACAGGCGTGATATTACTAAAAATTAGGTGAAATAACAATATCTACCTCCTAACAATAATCGGTCGATTCCCGTTCATTTAGGTTTGATGAGCTCTAATAATGACTAGCTGACGCTCGCTCGCGTGATATCGAAAAAAAACTATCCTGTGTTATTCCAGACTATAATCTATCTCTGTGTCAAATTTTATCAAGATACGTTCAGTCGTTTAGACGTGAAAGAGTAACAAACATCTATACATCGATCCTCACAAACGTTCGCATTTATAATATTAGTAGGATATGGTCCATTCTTTCTACAATCGACTTTTGAAAGATTGGTGGCATCTTTGACTATATGCAATATGACGTCTAATAAATATAACGTATATCCCTAATTAAAAAAATAATAGGAACAGTGTTTCGTGTTTAAATACATAACTACTCAACCAAAAAATAATAGAACTCAAACGTAAATGAACAGTGATAATAGGTACCTATTAAGTAATTACGTAAAATCGGTATTTGCTGTTAGGAAAAACAATACCTATACGGCGTTGCAAATAATATACAAAAGATGATAATACAATGCTATCGGTTTTATGCAAGTAGGTGTAAGAATATCATGGTTTGCAAAACAAGATCAAGTTCAATGTCATAGGTAGATTACCGCACTGGCATTGTTTTGCGTGAATTTAAAAAGTAAGTTGAATAAACAAAACATTTAACTTCGTTTTGATGCACTCTAGTAAGATTGAAATTTACACTATTATGTGCATATCTACACGCGATCACCACCTTGGTGATGTAGGTAGCTAATGATTAGACAATATTATTTGAGCATGTTATGGATAGCTCATGTGCGTTGTTTGAGTTCACTAACGCTGCATCATGTTGTGGAAACGTAGACTCAATTCAAAATTCATTCACATACAAAATAAATTTAGATGAAAAATTTATTTTGATTATAGCTTGTGCTTGATCAATATTAGTGTTTTGTATTCTGACATTTACAAGTCGAAATAAATAAAAGTCATTTATCACAATATCAAATGTTACTTTAATTAATCTTTAACCTAGAGTTACTTTGTTTCTGGATATGAGCAATCTGTGTTCAATCAAACCACACAAAACACTACATCCCAGGAAAGTGAACATTTCTTGGTCAAATAAGATGAAACACAATTGTGTTGACAAAACAGTACTTTTTGAATGCCTGGCATGTAACCATGTCAAAAAAATATATGTATTTGCATGATATTTTCATTGATAATAACTATTAAATCAAACAATGCTCTGGAACAACAAATCTTAGTCAAATTATGAATAGGGTTGCATGGCATTCAAAAAGTTCACACACTGGTAGAAAAGGAATGGAGTAATCTATTAATTTATCGGCCTTCTATATAAGTTGATAGCTCAATTTCTTCTGGTAGCTCCGTAATGTTGACATCGAAGCGGTCTTGAACTTCGTTGAGGATTTTGGCATCATTCTCATCAGATACCATAGTTATAGCTAAGCCTTTAGTACCAAAACGACCCGCACGGGCCACACGATGCAGGTAGGTGTCGGAATCTTCAGGCATATCATAGTTGAACACGATATTCACTCTTTCAATATCCATTCCTCTTCCAAACAAGTTGGTGGCGACGAGAATTCTCTTCTGGAACTCTTTGAACTGCTGGTAACGAGAGAGACGCTCGTCTTGAGTCATGTTCCTGTGTATGCCAATAGCAGGGAAGTTCTGGTCTGTTAGTAGTTGAGCTAGAGCTATGCATCGTTGCACAGACTTCACAAATATAACCACTTGGTTGAACTCTAGTACATCAAGCAGCTCAAACAGCTTCTTATTTTTCTCATTCTCCTTAAGTTTAACATAGTGCTGCTGCAGGCCGTGCAGTGTCAGCTTGGCTTCATCATCCACATACACCTCCATGGGGTCTTGCATGAATTTCTTACACACTGGTCTGATCTCTTTGCTCAAGGTGGCAGAAAACATCATCACTTGTTTACCGTGAGGGGTGTTTCTAAATATCTCCTGAACGTCGCGTCTCATGTCTAGAGATTCAAGCATCTTGTCACATTCGTCTAGTATGAAGTGCTTCAAATGTTTCAGATTCAGCTTCTTACTGTTGACTAACGCCAGAATCCTGCCGGGTGTACCGACGACGATGTGAGGGCATGCAGTTTTAAGGACCTCTTCGTCTTTCTGCACGGGCATTCCACCGAAAAACACTGATACTCTGACGCCGGCCATGTACTTTGAGAAACGTTCGTATTCCTTGCTAATCTGGAATGCCAATTCTCTAGTGTGGCACATCACGAGGACGTAAACATGATTTTCTGACGGCTCCAGCTGCTGAAGAGTCGCCAACACAAAAACAGCGGTTTTTCCCATGCCGGACTTGGCTTGACACAGGATATCCATCCCAAGGACAGCTTGCGGAATACATTCATGTTGCACTTCTGATGGATGTTCGAACCCGCAGTCGACGATGGCGCGCAATATCTCGGGTTTTAACAGGAAATCTCTGAATCCAGAGCTGTGAATAGATACATAGGATCCCTTAACCTCTTTTTTTGGCGCCGCTTCTGTCGCCCCGTCAGCGGTCGTCTGATCTGCCTGCTCTTCGTCTTCGTAGTCCAGAAGATCGTCGTTGTCAGCCATGATTTCTAGATTTCTTACTTATTTATATAGTAATTAAGAGCCGCGCTCGTTCTGGAGCACGTGAATTTTATTTTGAAAATTTTATTTCACAATAATGGCGGCTATGGTTTTGGCGTCAATTCCTACTTTTTTTTTTGAAAAACTTTCCAGCTTAATTTGCAAAGTGGAACCTAGGCTTTTTGCCTAAGTATCACCTTCACTTTTATTCTATGTAGGCTTACTAAACTAAAGTTAAAAAAAAAACAATTAAATGAAGTTGTTTTGAAATATATATTACAAGAGCAGTCATTGATCTATCTATGTGGACTGGGTAGTGATTGTAATCATGGCTCGATGAAATATGGATTGATGGTTCTAAATATATAATGGAAATGTCAAGACCATGCTTGGCTATAAAAAAACCATCTTACTGTCGGACGTGAGTCACGTCCGACAGTAAGATGGTTTTTTTCATTCAGCATGCTAGATGTAATCAAAATAATGATCGCACGTGTTTGATATTTGTTTAAAATTTGCTATTAGTTTTTTTAAAACACCATTTTTTCGGATGTTGCCAGCAGCATGAGAAGAGAAGATTTTGGATTAAAAAAGATATCTTAGACGTGCAGAGTATTCTCAAAATAATAATAGTATAAATTGGAAGTCGACAGATTTACTTAGTATTATAACATTCAACAAAATGGTGAACGACACTCGTTCTAAATAGATATGTACTGAATTTGCTCTATCTATAGCAAGTTTAGCTATGGTCA
Organism: Ochropleura leucogaster; assembly: GCA_958449745.1. Classification (NCBI taxonomy): domain Eukaryota; kingdom Metazoa; phylum Arthropoda; class Insecta; order Lepidoptera; family Noctuidae; genus Ochropleura; species Ochropleura leucogaster. The sequence goes on along the minus strand of OY288220.1, from coordinate 1,288,422 downwards.
AGCATGCACGACGCACGATTGCTCCACCTCCAACATGCGTTATTCCACACATTATTCGCTGCACATCAGTCCTAACTGCACGACGATTCAAGGGTTAAGTAGGAATGAAATACTTACCACTCATTTGTTATCTTGTCTTAGGACCATTGTATACGTACACGTTATACACGCAAAGCCAATGTTCCGTGTACCTACGTTTGTAGCAATAGGGTACATGTACCAGTCTCTGAACATTAAATTCCTGCAGTGTGCTCTCTGTTTATGTCGCTCCACCCTCCGTCAAAAGCGACACAAAATGTTGTTCGGTGATTCGCTCTATCTTCTGTATTTATGTACAGTCAGTAAAAGAGATAACTAAACAGGCTCGTCAGATACAGATGATGCAACAATTTATTTGATAGAAAACGAACATACTCGGAAAAAATTAACTGTATCTCACGAGTCTGCTTACACACACATCTCTTTTGCCGACTGTACTCTAAGAGATGGATAAATAAAAAAAAACTAGGTACACTTTAATTAAATAATATTCTTGTTGTTTATAACAGAGCACGGAATTACGGGGCCAGCCTTTTTATATTGACATGGTCAAAGATTATTTATAAAATATGCTCAGATGCTGTATTCGCTGAAGGATAACTTGCCTATACGCGTTGGAGAAGCTCGGTGTTTATAAACCAAATAATAAACGGACTCCCAAAAAAAACACAAAAAAGAGGGAAAATAAATTTACTCCTGGAAGTCGGTGGCAAAAAATGTATGAATCAAACAAATACCTCTATTCTTTTCATTCATCATGCTAAAACAAGCAGGAAAAGAAAAAACAATCAGAGTTAATAAGACTATTTGCGTTGCTTTTTCATAAGTTTTATTTTATATAATTAATAAAAATCATTACCACATATCTTTTTTCTCAATGTTCGCACATTTGATTTTTTTTTACAATAAATCTAATAATTAATTCAATATGGTTTCTTCTCCCACCGAAAGACCAACATGGCCTTACGGCCCATGAGAAGCAATAATAAACTTTTAAGACGAAGAATACTGATTGTGGAGTTGTAAAAATAAGTTGTCGGGTATTTCAATTGTATTTTTTATATTAAAGTGCATCTTTTATTTCTATGACGGTAAGGGTTTTTGGGGTCGTAAATAAGATTAGAGTAAATGTTTATTAAGCACGATTGAAAAACTATATTTCAACGTGTTACAGATCATACAAGTTACTGAATGGCTAGAGATACTACATCAATTTAAAGATTTTCTATTGTAGTTAGATAGAATATTATTTATTAAATACGCCATACAAATTACAGATACAAATTACAAAAAGAACTTATACCATAGGGTGACACAATGATCGGGTAATACATAAAATTAGGTACGAACCTACTTCTACGAATCACAACTAAAGTCTATACAAAAACAATTTTTACATTGATTTCAAAGGTGAAGGGAACTATAATATTGAAACAGTACTGGAATTACAAATATGAGGGTGAGTCCAAACATACGTTCCAAAACACGATTTGGACCACTCCAAGTCACGTTTATAAAAGCGTGGACAAGGTTTACTTTAAAACGTTGTTTTGGAGAGAATTTAAGAATGTCGTAAAATATTAGCCATAACAACAATACCTATATGCCGTGATTATGCAAATATGGATAGTAAGCTAGATATGTTCTAGGTACAGAGAAGTGCGTTTATCGAATACCTCTTATAAATCCACATTTTTTTTTTATTGAACAAGATGGTGACATTAGTTCCGATATTGACCACGTGTCATTGGATCTTTGTGCAGTTATACATGTTTAACATTTATGTATTTTAAATCAATTTTAATATTCTATTCTATTCTTCTTATTGCTTAATTTGTTCTGGTAGCTCCGTGATGTTGACATCGAAGCGATCTTGAACTTCGTTAAGGATTTTAGCATCATTCTCATCAGATAGCATAGTTATTGCTAAACCTTTAGTACCAAAACGCCCTGCACGGGCCACACGATGCAGGTAGGTATCAGAATCTTCAGGCATATCATAGTTGAACACAATAGTCACTCTTTCAATATCCATTCCTCTTCCAAACAAGTTGGTGGCGACGAGAATTCTCTTCTGGAAGTCTTTGAATTGCTGGTAACGAGAGAGACGCTCCTCCTGAGTCATGCTCCTGTGTATGCCAATAGCAGGGAAGTTCTGGTCTGTTAGTAATTGAGTTAGAGCTAGGCATCGTTGTACGGATTTCACAAATATAACCACTTGGTTGAACTCTAGGACATCAAGCAGCTCAAACAGCTTCTTATTTTTCTCGTTCTCCTTAAGTTTAACATAGTGCTGCTGCAGGCCGTGCAGTGTCAGCTTGGCTTCATCATCCACATACACCTCCATGGGGTCTTGCATGAATTTCTTACACACTGGTCTGATCTCTTTGCTCAAGGTGGCAGAAAACATCATCACTTGTTTACCGTGAGGGGTGTTTCTAAATATCTCCTGAACGTCGCGTCTCATGTCTAGAGATTCAAGCATCTTGTCACATTCGTCTAGTATGAAGTGCTTCAAATGTTTCAGATTCAGCTTCTTACTGTTGACTAACGCCAGAATCCTGCCGGGTGTACCGACGACGATGTGAGGGCATGCAGTTTTAAGGACCTCTTCGTCTTTCTGCACGGGCATTCCACCGAAAAACACTGATACTCTGACGCCGGCCATGTACTTTGAGAAACGTTCGTATTCCTTGCTAATCTGGAATGCCAATTCTCTAGTGTGGCACATCACGAGGACGTAAACATGATTTTCTGACGGCTCCAGCTGCTGAAGAGTCGCCAACACAAAAACAGCGGTTTTTCCCATGCCGGACTTGGCTTGACACAGGATATCCATCCCAAGGACAGCTTGCGGAATACATTCATGTTGCACTTCTGATGGATGTTCGAACCCGCAGTCGACGATGGCGCGCAATATCTCGGGTTTTAACAGGAAATCTCTGAATCCAGAGCTGTGAATAGATACATAGGATCCCTTAACCGCTTTCTTTGATGCCTCTTCTGTCGCCCCGTCAGCGGTTGACAGCTCTTCGTCGTAGTCAAGAAGATCGTAGTTGTCAGCCATAATTTCTTACTAATGTTTGTTGTAATTGAGAGCCGCGCTCGTTTTGCAGCACCTGTTTTTTTTTCGTTCTTGGCAACTGAGCTGTTGTCAACTATTCGGCCAGCGGCATGTGTTGACTGCAACGTTTCCTGATGAGCAGTCCAACTTTACTTTTTTTGGTAGAAAGTTAGTAGCTGTAAAGACAGGACACTTTTCAATGTATGTTTATCATCACAAATTGACGCAGCTATAAACAAAGATTAAATTGCACACACCAGACTACATTTTCAGATTGTCTTATAAAAAAATATCATAGAATTCAGGTCCCCGCGGCGTCGTTGCTCCGGCGTTTATAAAGGGCGCTGTAACGCATCGTGCGTGTAGATTCGTATCTTTTTTGGGTCCTTAAAAAGTAAGATCCACGGTATAAGTAGTCTCATCCAGTTAAAATCAGAGACACAGCCGTAACACTTTCGGCTCGTTCTTCTTTTGTCTTTATAAAGAAGCCGCATCCATCAGGAAGCTTGATATTCTCAATGATCATAAATCTTCAGTCCATTCGGTTCGTATGTCGCTGGGAAGTCCACTGACACCCTGTCCCACTTAACGTTAGACCCCGTCTATCTACGGACGGGTTCTTAGAGACAGTCCCAAACCTTCTTTTTCGACCAATTTGCTAAACCCTATCAGATTTTTTCTTAAAATATTGTAGCACCGCCCGTCTCGAAGCCGTGTGCTACCGATGCTCATACACAATATAAATCATTGCACAATGTTATTCAATGAGTAGGAGTATTATTGACCACAGATACAACAATTGCCAGCTACGTTTAAGTCCCATGTAATAGGGGGCGAGCCAATTGCCATCAACCGGGCGCAAATCCAGACTCCATGGCTGCCCTGAGAAATTCCTTATGGATGGAAGGGAATCGTACCGAAGACCTTATGATCAGCAGTCACGATTACGACCACTAGACCAACGAGGCAGTCAGTTATAGGTGACGACACGGTTGGCGCATTGGCTGAGACAGCGACTGCTGCGCTGCGTGTTGCGGGCTCGATCCCCGCACTGAACAAATATTTGTATGGCCTACAGATAGTTGATTCGGGTCTGGCTGTTTGTAAACGCACCCATGAAACTGGAGAATTTCCTAGTGTGGAGCAACGTATAAAAAAAGCGTTGGTTGCGGATGTTTTTTGTCCATGATGGGCACCGGGAAAAATACGTAAGAATAAAATGTATAGATTACTGCAAAAACAATATTATCAAACTTACAGATAAAACACAAACACTATAAGAAAACTATCGATTAAAGGTCACACTTAAAAAGAACTCACATTTCGATAATTATAACAAAATAACACGGAGCACAATGTTATCACATTCACCGTTCTACAACGAGTCTATGGAAATTCATGATTCTCCCGGCTTTATCCAAATTATTGTAAAATGTTGTGAAATATTTTTATTTTATTGCACAACATTTTTCAATAATGGCAGCTATGGTTGCGGGATTGAAAAATGATCGAGTGGCGAGTATTTTTTCTCCGATATAAACCGTATGAAATCAGATTTAAAATAATGAAAATGTCCCCGCACTCACTACGATTGGAAAGGTTTAATAAATTTTATGAATGAAAAAGAATATCTTTCAACTTTGGAATCTAATCAGGATTCCAAAATTAAAAGATTTAAAAGAGGAAGGGAATAAAGAGGTTAGTACGTCTTATGAAATAAATAAAACAAATTCTGTTACTTTCCTACGTTTTATTTTTTATTATTTTAATAGATGCAAATCAGAACTACTATGAAGTTAGCTACATTATTTTTGTAGAAAGTTAAGGCTTGAGAGTCCACGTTTAAAAAAAAAAATGTTTTTTCGGTTGCATTTTTAAAAGATGGATCAACATGGCCTTACATGGCCCATGAGCGGCCATCAACCAAACATGCAGTACGCCCATAATACTAATAATACTTTGCTTGCTATTTTATTCAGACAGTTTTAACAATAGATTTCAATAAAAAACACCCATACAAAAATGTATGAAATCCACAGATCATACAAGTTACTTACTAATTCATTATAGGTAGGTACTAAAACAAAACAATATTAGATACGATCCTACTAATCACTACTGAGTCTACACAAAAACAATTTTACAATGATTTCAAAAGAGAACAATTTAAATAATACTGGAATAACAAATGAATGTAAGGCTAGGTTCAAACTATCGTTCAGAAACGCGACTTGGAGTGGTTACATTAGTGTGGACAAGTTTTTGCTCAAAAAGTTTGCATTTGTTGTTTTTTTGGTTGAGAATTGTATTACGAAAAATAATACGCAATAACAACAATGAATTACGTGCGGTACGATGCAAATAAGGATTATATGGTAGTTATGTTGCAGAAACAGGTGCATTTATTACTAATCGGTTACCTCTCTTACAGTGGTATGTATTTTACACGCGTATGGTATTTCCCACTCCAAATCGTCGATCCAACAAAAACCTATGGTAACTAACACTTCTCGCTATACGGCTGCAACGGCTTAAAATCAGCATTCCCACTGAGATAAGCATCAACGAAATTCTGGACAGAATCCGTGGTGATCTCCTCGCCATTCTTCATGGTCACCATGCGTTGTTTGGGGAAATCTATGGAAGTCAGCAAGGGAACTGCATCATCAAGTCCTATATGTTCTCTTAACATATCTGCACTATCAGTCCCATCTATGCCAATGTAAAACATGACATGTTTAAAAGGCTTTTTCTTCATTCTGGAGTGCCGTGATGTAGGATAGTCAAAGTCCATGGTCTCGTCGTCCGAAGAGTTCTGGTAGGGACAGAAGCCAGGGAACTGGATACTGCACTCGTCGTAGTAGGATTCTGCTGACGGTGTTATCACGGACTCGGCGAATTCTATTTCTGAGTCTTCGTCATCTGGAAAGGGGAAAGGAATGTGATAAGTCGGATCCTTAGAAACAAGAACACAGGCAATAGAATAGATTAGAGCCCGCACTGCTACCCTACCATGACGTCTTAAAGCAGAACTTATTCCGCTGAGGGAAAGAGACAGAGCTATACAGGTTGTCTAGCACCATCTCTTTCAGTCAGTGGAATAAGTTCTGCTTTTAGACCTCATAGTAGGCCTACTGATCGCGGGTTTAGTTTTTATACGGATTCCTTTTTCCAAATTGAAATAAAACCGGCTAATTGCAAGTCAGACTGGCGCACCGAGGGTTCGGTACAAACTTACGACATTAACGAGCATATCTTTTGAATACATATGAACTTGGAGGGTTTAGTTTTTCACATCTCGAGGAAACCACAGACTTGGGAATATGGTTTTAATTTCAACTCGATACCTTCAAGCAATCCTCTTTATCTCGGGAATGCGTATGGTATTGACAGACAGACAGACATATGGACAACAAAGTGATCCAATTAGGGTTCCGTTTGTTTCTATTGAGGTAGGTACGGAACCCTAACAACGCTTCAATTCAAGCGATCTTCTAGCTAGCTTCTAATCGAGCGAATGTATAACTTACTTATTATCAGTTACTAGATCCAGAATTGTGTTAGGATTGGTTTAAATTATTGATGTTTCTGCTGATCGTTTGGGGAAATGATCTTTTGCATGAATACATAAACTCATGACTATTTGTCATGGTGGCAAAAACGAACTGAACGCAACTTGCTACGATTTCTACATTCTTTATTTCCTTGTTCAAGTAAGAACGTGGACAAGGTACATTTGCTCATAAATGCACCATCTGAACCTGCTAAAGAACCTCACCAATAAGGACAGGAAAAATGTGATCTTGTAATCCTCTTATATGCTCATCTGCCTAGCCTTTTCCCAACTATGTTGGGGTCGGCTTCCAGTCTAACTGGATGCAGCTGAATATCAGTATTTTACTTGGAGCGACTGCCTATTTCACCTCCAGAACCCAGTTAATACTGGGTAATACGATACCCCTTGGTAAGACTGGTTTTCAGACTTTCGGAACTTTGACTACCTGTAACGACTGTCAAAGATCTACAAATGACAGCCGGGACCAACGGCTTAACGTGCTTTCCGAGGCACGGAGGAAACTCGGTATGTAACGGGTATATAACCCTCCACAGACCAACCTAGGCAAGCGCGGCTTAACCTAAAGATCGACCCGAGCGGCTGCTATTATTTAGCCATGAGTTCCTTTTATATGCTACTAGCTTTCGCCCGCAGCTTCGCCCGCGTTAATTTTGGGGTAATTCAGTTCCCCTTGCGCCTTATTGATTTGTTATAGCAACGCTAAGTTTTCCCTTTTCTTCCCTCTTTTTCCCGCACATTCCAGTTTTTTAAATAAAAATTAGCCTATGTCCGTCTCCTGGTTCCCAACTATCTCTGTATCAAAATTGATCAAAATCGGTTTAGCCATTAAAGCGTGAAGAGGTAACAAACTCACTTTCGCTTTTATAATATTAGTAAGGATGGTAATTAAACTAATCAATAGGCTAGTTTAAGAGAGGCAGGTGGGACAATCTGCGCTGAATTTAGTATTAGAAATAAATTCTTACCGATGAATAGTACCACTGCTGGGTGCCGCGCCATCTTCAGGAGCGCTTGGTCAGTTAGCACCGATACCGGCCGCTGTGCCCAGGGGAAGTTCTGGAAATAAAGACAAATAAGTTAGAGAAATATGGCCATTTCTTCCTAGAGGTTCCTGTTAAGTCCACTTATTAGGCCTAAAGTTAAAGAAAAAGCATTTAGGACACAAATATGGGACAGCCTCAAAAAATGTTTTCGGCTACCAGCATAACTATTCAACCAGCCACTCGATTACAATGGTGCCGTAAGTATAATCGAAAAAAACTTGAGAGGTGTCAAGGGCCACCCGGATGGAACGAAGTTATTATTTATTACGTACAAAACACCTGTATACACTCAACAAAAATAATCGTCGCGACACCACACTGTTCAATGTGAAGTAGAAAGACGAAACGGACGCACGGCTTACAACTATAGCAAAAAGTGTCGTTACAACTTTTGGTTTTAATTTTTTCCGTCTAGCCCACTTTCGCAACGCGAGATAAGGAACTTCGTTCCAAAAAGTTCGCCAAACGCTATTTACAAAGCATATCTGACGGACAGGGCCGTCATATACCCCGGTCGCTCTGGAGAGTGGAACCGGCGAGAGATGTCGTGCGGTGTCCCACAGGGATCGGTCTTGGGGCCGCTCCTGTGGGACATCGGCTACGACTGGGTGCTGCGCGCCGACCTCCCCAGCGGCGTCAGTGTAGTTTGTTACGCTGACGACACGCTCGTCCTGGCTCAGGGGGGGTCGCACCAGGCGGCGGCCGACAATGTGACACGCGGGGTTGCGATAGTCGCGGAGAGGATCCGGCTACTGGGTCTCGAGGTGGCCTTGCACAAATCCGAGGCCATGGTTTTTCATGGCCGCGGAAACACGCCACCGTCGGGATCCCAGTTGACGGTAGGAGGGGTTCGCATCGGCGTCGGGTCGACGATGAAGTACCTGGGAATCGTCCTCGACAGCCGGTGGAACTTCGTCGAACACTTCCGACGTTTGGCTCCCAAGCTCGAGCGGACGGGGGCTGCTTTCAAGCGGCTCCTGCCCAACCTCAAGGGGCCAAACGCCTCCTGCCGTAGGCTCTATGCCGCAGTCGTGCGGTCCATGGCCCTTTACGGGGCCCCAGTATGGGCGCGTTCTTTAGGGCGGCGCGCCGCCCACTATCTGAACGCGCCCCAAAGGGTGGTGGCCATACGGCTTGTCCGGGGCTACCGCACGATCTCCGGCGAGGCAGCAAGCCTCCTTGCCGGACTGCCACCGTGGGATCTGGAGGCGATAGTCCTCGCGCGCCTGTTTGAGTGGCGCGCGGAGGCACTACACCGGGGGGAAAACCCACTGCCGCGGCAAGTTGCCGCTCGGCGGGCAGACCTCCGGTGCGATCTCATGGTGGCATGGAGAGAGCGACTGTCGCAACCCCGTGCAGGGCACGCCACAATAGTGGCGATAAGTCCCCTCTTTGAGGAGTGGCTGGAGAGGCGTCATGGCGTCCTCACCTACCGCCTGACGCAGGTCCTCACCGGACACGGAAGTTTCGGGAGGTTCCTGCACATCATCGGGCGGGAGGAAGCGCCCGGGTGTCACCATTGTGACGATCGCCCGGAGGACACGGTGGAGCACACAGTGGCGATCTGCCCGGCTTGGGCGGAGCACCGCCGTGCCCTCGTAGAGGCGATCGGCGGCGGCGATCTCTCGCGTCCGGCCCTGGTTCAGGCCATGGTCCGGAGCGAGAGGGAATGGGAAGCGGTCACCACCTTCTGCGAAGCAGTAATGCTAGCGAAGGAGGTGGCCGGGCGTTTGCGGGAGAGAACATCTGCCCAACCCAGCCGCCGCGGGAGACGCCCATGGCGCCGGGCGCCGCGAGACGACTTCCGGCCACCGTAGATGCGGGCCTGTGGGCGGTGAGCAATGGGTAGTTCACCGTCCGTCCGTCGATTGACGACAGGCCGTGTCGACGGCGCGTTCGTGTTTCACGCGCGCCTCAAAGAGAGTCAGCAAAGCAGAGGGGCTTGCCAGAGCCTCTGCCTGCCGGGGTTGCGGGTTGTTCGAAAGAGATACCGCGGCCTCGGAACGTAAAGGGCAACAGAAGGAACATGGGTGGGTTTTAGTCAGTACAAGTCTGACATGCCCCCCCGCTCCACCCAGAGCGGGGGAAGTCATTGGATGATTTCCCACCCGAAAAAAAAAAAAAAATATATTTACAAAGCCATAATCTGCCAATTTTGACATGTCTGCACAACCGTGTTATCATTATGAAGACGTCAATTACAAAAAAGCAAATACCTGATTAAAATAATATTTATCACTTTAAATTTTCTACCACAAATTTCTATTTGCTACCATTATGTAACGTACCCTGTAAAACAAACCTTGCAATGATTAAAAAAAAACTCTTTTTTTGGCAAAACACTATCTCACTAATTACAAACATTTAAACTCATATACACAAACAGACAGATCCGGAACAATTTAACTATCTGTAGGCCCTACAAATATTTGTTCCGTGCGGGAATCGAACCCGCGACACGCAGTGGAACAGTCGATCGTTCAGCCACTGCACCAACCGTGTCGTCAAAAAGTTTGGACGTAGAAGCCGAGCAATGTAAACCATCTGATAAGCTTCTCCCAAGTTCCGCAACAACCCTCTTCACCAGCCGCATTCAAGCATTAGGAAGTTATTACTTACAAATCCATGGGGATCAGCTGATAGATGTTGCCTCCCATTAGCAGTGAGAATCTTGCCGGCGCCGTCAGTGATGACGAGAGCGGGTATGCCGGCGACTCCTAGCGCAGCCGGCATTGTGAGGCGGGCGTCTGTAGCTGACCAGGGCACGGAGAGGGCGCCAACTGAGGAGACCGACTGCACTGTGCGGTTGAAGGATTGTTCACTCCTGGAATAAGAGAGAGAGGTTTTAAACATTGACCAATGGGTATCATCAAATAATTTCCCCCGCTCTGGGCGGAGCGGTGAGAGTGTCAGACTTGTACTGACTAAAACCCACCCATGTTCCTTCTATTGCTCTTTATGTTTCGGGGCCGCGGTATCTCTTTCGAACAACCCGCAACCCCGGCAGGCGGTGGCCCTGACAGGCCCTTCTGCTTTGCTGACATCTCTTCGAGGCGCGCGTGGAACACTAACACTCCATCGACACGGCCTGTCGTCAATAGACGGACGGACCACAGGGCCGCATCTACGGTGGCCGGGAGTCGTATCTCGAGGTACAAACTTCAGAATCTCGCCGGTTACGATCCTCATTAACATAAGATCACGCCTATAATCCCCGAAGGGTTAAGCACAGGTATTCCTAATAGAACACCCACATTTCGCTAGCTTTGTTTTAAGTCCCATGTAATAAGGAGCGAGACTAATGCCATCAACTGGGCATAATCCAGACTCCATGGCCACTACTGAGATATTTCAGATGGAAAAACCTAATAACAATTTGCTCCACCTGGGAATTGAATCCAGGATCTTATACTCAGTAGTCACGGTTGCCGTCCCCAGCTGCAATATTACCTATATTTTCATTCTCATCATCATCAGTTTTATTAAATTATTTATTAAAAACCCATATGATTAACGTTTTCATTTTCACCTTTTAAGCACGTAATAAATGAAAGGTAACTTATCTACGATAACGCCTTCTGAATTCATTGCCTTTTAGTATTCACGGCTCATAAAAGTTACATTCCATCGTTAAAATAAAATATGGCGTCTTTATAACATCGAAAGGTGTGACCAATAAATAAAATAACGTTTCGGGGCTATGAAATGTTGCCAGCACGAGGCGATAGTAAAATGTACGGTATGTTTGATGTCTTTCTGGCGTATAAACTCCGTTCTGATATGTTATATTTGCATGACTTATTTTCATCTCATAAATAAAGTCTGAGTCGATATAAAATAATGATTTCACTACTGTCCATAGAACATACTGTGATGAGTGTTCTTCGCTGGAGACATACAGTTGAGTCTTTTAGGGTTCCGTGCCTCAAAAGGAAAAATCGGAACCCTTATTGGATCACTTTGATGTCAAATGTCTGTTTGTCTGTCAAGACCCTTTATCTCGGGAACGCGTAGAGGTATCGAGTTTAAATTAAAAACCAACCTCAACATTGTGGTCCCTTTGTGCTGTGAAAAACATCAAACCTCTAAGTCTACGCAGTCAAAAAAAAATGGTTGACTGCTGCCGAGAAATTCCTAATGAAAATACACAAAATCACTTTTCTGCTCATCAGGCTTAGCAGCCACGCTGGTCACCACAAGTCCAACAAGGCAGTCACACAGACTTACATATGTACAAATACATATTATTTATAAAAACAATAGTCTACGTTAAAGTTCTCCCAAAGGTAATTTATAAATCTCTGGAGAAAATAGTGCGAGCTCTCAAGAAACTTGATTGCAACATACATAAATAAATTGTTATTCTCGAGTCCCGCCCCGGTGCGGAATTGTGTTTGTAAATCTCGGACCAAGTTGAGTGCAATGAATACGGATTAGGACGGGATTGCTAGTTGTAAATTCTTGATCTGGTATTAAGGGTAATCTTAGGACTGTTCCGTAGCTCAAAAGGAAAATACGGAACTCTATATCCACTATCACTTTGTTATCCGCCTCTCTGTCAAAGCCCTTTATCTTAAGAATGCGTAGTGGTATCGAGAAATTAAAACCAACTTTAGAAATCGCCAAGCGGTTGGTCGATTCTTCTCGTGACCAGAGGGCTGGCCTGTTTTTTGCACAAAAAATAAGCATTGCCATCCAACGCGGTAATGCTGCCAGCCTTCTGGGCACTTTACCTGTTGACGGCGATACGGACGAATTTTTTGACGTCCTGTAATTTTCTGTATATATTTTTTTTATTATTTGTTTGTGTATATTTATACTTTCTTAATAATTAGATATGGCCGTGTAAGTTGGAAGTTTCTACGGAACCCTCGGTGCGCCAGTTGGATTCGCTCATGGCCCGGTATTTCTTCAAGGTATGACTTTTATAGGGTAATTTCATTGACTGGGCAACCTTTTCTCTCTTGATGACTTCACGGTGAACATAACGCAAACCTTAACTACTTACTAATCTGCATAGTCCTCATGTAAGTTGACCAACATTATTTTGTCTGGACCTTAAAAAGACTATGACTTCTGAGTTTGTTTCGGCTGTTTCTTTCGCAGAGTAGTCGGTTACGAAACAACGGCCTCATCTTATTTTAAAAAAGTACTGTAAAAGGGTTTGTGAAAAACTACTTACAAAACAAACTTCATTTATCATTTACTATTTTTCAAACTCAAATTTCCACGCAATCGAAGTCACCTTTATCATTACTAACTCTGTTTGTTTTTGTCGAGAATCATACCTCTCTCTCAAGGACCGTGGTCAAATAACACAAGGTTAAGCCTGGTCGGGAAGCTACATAAAAAACCGAAGGTTGGAGCCGTCATCGCTGGGATTTTATTGTTCTCGTTAGGCGTCTTATCCATAACAGAACATCTCACAAAGACCGCCCCGATCCATACCGTACCTTCGGTAGGGGTGGAAGAGGGTGAATATAAGTGCTGCGCCTGTATATAAATTATAGCATTCACGCAAATATCAAGTTAGTTGGGCGCAACAATAAATTACACCCACACACTCTCTGTCGCTGTCAGTCGAGGCGGGAGCGATCAAATTGCTTTTTTACGACACAACTTTGTGTTGCAGTGATGTGGCTCGTGGAAGAACGTTTCCCAGCATGATATGTATGATAATATCGATTGATTTGTATCGTGAAGAAAATGGTGTAACACAAAAATGTGCTCAAGACAATTTTATGGCTGACAAATTTTTACTGCTGCTTCGTCTGCAATTCTTCTTCTTCTTCAGCCTTTTTCGAGCAATGTGTGGCCTCCTTCAACTTTCTACATTCTTATCTCTGTTGCGTTTTTTTTTCTAGTTCGAGCCAGCGACTTTCTTCACGACATTTTTCCAGCGCTTTTGTGGTTCTTGAGAGCGCTTTTCTCCGCATGTATTCCATTCCAGGATGCGTTTGCACCAGGACATCTCATTTCGAGCCACGTCTCCAGCCCAGTCAAGTTTCGTCTGCATAGAGGTCGGTAGGTATACCGCAGTAAAGAATTTCCCGTATAGTCAAAAATCCGTTAAGTCGTTACTAATGGCGTCGAAGTTTATTTATTTACCACCATTGGCATGGATTGATGATTAAATGGATTGGAAATGGATGAGTTGGTGATAGAAAGGTAGACTGCCAACCCTAATAGCATGCGGTAGCGCCGTTCACAGACCTATAAACACAAATACTGCTACCATAAGCAAAAGGGGCCATAAAATAAAGCTAAACAAGCTTTATTAGACATAGAGGCGCCATATGCTGTATTTATGTGTGCCTGTTTTGCAGAATTTGTACCCTATCAGGAGATGGATGATATCGATGCTTTGCCAATTGCCACCTGATGAGATCAAATTAATAACTAAATGCCAACAACGCTACCATGACATCTATTCCAGTCCTCCTCTATAACTCCATATCATTCCCACACTGGGGTGACAATGACAATAAAATAAAACTACTTTAAATAAATAAAAAAAATGTTTTCAGGCATCTTAGGCCCATAGAGACAATCATATATATCGCTAATACAATTTGTGTTAGTAAATAAATCCTTAACACCTTAATTTACAAAAATACATCCTTAACTTTAACACATGTTAATCCCCCTGCCCCTGGTAATGTCTGTCTGCCAAATGTCTGTTATTTTTGTGTGATTGTTGTCAGTGTCTTGATAGTCTTACCAAGAGGTATCGTATTATCCAGTTCTAACCGGGTTGTGGAGGTCAGATGGGGAGTCGCTTCATATAACTATTCAGGTATTAGTTGCATCCTGTTAGACTGGAAGCCCATCCCAACATTGTTGGGGAAAGGCTAGGCAGATGATGACGTTTTTCTCTTTTCTTTTTAAATACCTAGCTTGTGCAACTTTACAAAGTGACTTGTCACTTACAAATAAACACAGTGTCCAGCTAAATGCCCACTTAAAACCCAAACCAATAAAACTAATAAATTGAGTAAGTTATATCCGGGCAGGCGATAAACCTACTTCTTCAATTGTCAGCAGAACGCAGTTAACGATCACATTACTGTTTTACGACCGTAAGTTTGATCGTTAAGTTATGGTGATGACAGTAGGAGGGTGTTAGTTAGCCATTTTATATTTATGAAACGATCTCACCTTGTCTTCTTGCCGTTGACGTAAAAAGAATGAAGTGACGGCAACATGGAGACCCAGGTAGGGTCCCTATGCTGCCGTCCCTGATTCCTATTACAATGTAAGGCTTTCTATGCAGTGTGTTCGGTTCGGCTCACCAGCTAGCTTCGAGCGGCTTTTTTCCGAACGTGTGTTCAAGGAACCTTAATTTTGCTCGCAGACTGTGGCATATCATGAAGGAACATTTTTGTAGCACTGTGAATATATATACTCTCAGGTTACTCTTGTTTTCCAAAAAAAAGAAGAAACGGAGAAAATCAAAGGCATAACTCTAATTTCGTAATTAATAGGTGGATTCAAGAGGAGATTGAGTTTACTTATATCTTTAGATCCGGACACAGAGAAGAACTTATATCTTTAGATCCAGACACAGAGAAGCACTTAGGTACATCAATCGATAAACTATAACTTGTTAAATGTATCGCATTATACTAGGCAAATCCCAAGACCGTCGCAGCCGATCACACTTTCGAGAAGCTCCATACATATTTCATAACCGCATTCATTTTCAAAGTTCTTGCAGAAAGCAATATTTTGAAACAAAACACATTCATCACGCGCGGTTGTAACTGAAGTCTCGATGACTGTTACTGCTGTTGCGTTGAGTTTAATGTAAAAAGTTTGTCACTACAGACTGACAAACGACTTCCTGACGAGCGAGGATTATCTACTTGATCTTCAAGTTGTGGAGTGAAGAGTGGGTTTTGATGTAAATTAAAGTTATGGAGACGGATTCGATATCAGTTGAAACGTGGCAGCATTTGTATTTCGAAGTTTCAAATCCACTGTTATAGCAGTCACGTTAGAAGGCCCACGTACCTATCTGTTTTGATAAACATTATATCAAACTACATAATCATTTATGCATTCATGATGAGTTGTCTATTTTGGCTGTTAGGGTTACCCATTACCCTGCCGGGGTCGCAGGTTGTTCCTGCCGGGTTTTGCGGGCTGTTTGAAAGAGACACTGCGGCCTCGAAACACAATGGGTAAAACAAGGAACATAGGCTTCTATCGGTAACAGTCTGAAACTGCCCCCGCTTCGCCCAGAGGGGGCAAGTTATTTGATAATTTATCATCCGTAAAAAAAAGGTTATCATAATCAACGTAATTAATAAATACACATTTTATTTCTATGTATATTGAGGTCTCTATCTGGAATTCCACTTGTGTATTCCTTTCTTCTTTCAGTATTACAATACTACTGTATTTCAGAATTTCTGAAAAGCATGGACTCTCAGAGACACAATAGATTAATAATGCAACGACTTCATCTTTTGTTTCCAAGTCCCATTCGACCCCGGAATGCCCGGGATCGAAATAACCCTATTTCTTTCAAATAAAATAACATAACCCTCCAAAATTGAGTTTATTCGCAACCGTATCTATCCCGTTAAGTAAATAAGTAAGCATATTCTCTCACAACGTCGCGACGATATTTTCCCGCCATAATTCACTTGCGCGCCATTACGCTTCGTTGCCATGACACCCGTCGAAAATATCCATAACAAAATAGAACATTGTGTAGAAAGTTTACTTCTTTTTCGTGATAAAAGAAGATTAGCATATTCCATGGGAGCTTTTTGATTAAATTTTTGTTGAAATGAAATTTTGTTAGAGATGTATTGTTGAGAAAGTTAGGGAATTTGTGAATAATGTTTTCTTTTGGGTGCAGTAGCGGAATATACAATTGAATTTGCAACTGTTTCTGTTGCTTACATTACGTACAACCTTACAGCTTTTCGGGGACAAAGTTTTGTGAAGTAACAATATTTCAGAAATCGAAAATGCAGTTTGTATTATACAACGCTACAAGGTTTTATTGGTGTTCGAATGAAGTCTTTTCTATTTGTTTTTTTTTGTGGTGGTAAATCATCAAATAATTTCCACCGCTCTGGGCGCAGAGGGGAGGAGTGTCAGGCTTGTTCTGACTAAAACTCACCCATGTTCCTTCTGCCCTTTACGTTCCGGGGCCGTGGTATCTTTCGAATGAAGTCTGGGAGTTTGTTTTGTTTTTTCAGTTTTGAGAAATTGACAATCTTTTTATTCAGTACTCCATCACTAGACGAAAATCATAACATGTTAATACTGCCGTGTTGGCAAAAGCTGTACCTATCTCAGGGAAAGCCAGTTTCGCGAAAAATATAGATTTGTATTTTACTTGTACTTAGCACGGCAGAATATGTCCATTGAAATGTGTTTGTGTTCATATTAGAAAAAAAATGGCGTCAATTTTGTCCACGTGTCTTAATAGAATAAAGATTAAGCCCAATTGGGTATTTAATTGTTAAAAAAATACGATATTCTTCCGTCCCTCTTTTACTTCCCTTTTTAAAACCCTAAAACATTGGGTGTCTTTGTTTATTAATGTTGCCAAGAATGAGTTATTAATAAGGGTAATCCTGTTTAGCTTAGGTTATGTATGCATATGGATATATAAAGCGACCAAGGGGTTATAATTAGTCATTTGGACACAGCGTACACCTGGGTTCTGATGATTTAATGCTGACATTATGTTAGGCAACCCGTTAGTGGTGATGGTAATTATTGTACCTGGTTTTCGTAAAATAATAGCAGCCGCTCGGGTCGATCTTTAGTTTGGTCTGTGGATGGGTGACCACCCATTACATACCGAGATTCCACCGTGCCTCGGAAAGCACGTTAAGCCGATGTGCCTTATTTAGCCACGAGCTCCTCTCCTTTTTTTAATATGTTTAAGTGTATCTATATTTCAGTAAACTCATTTTGTTTGAGTGAATACCTGATACCCAGCAAGACCAACCTTGTGCCCGCATAGTAAATTCGCGGCGGTTGCCGGCAGTCTGTGGTTAGTAACGCGGCGGCTCCACGTTACCAGATAATTAATGGTCTGCTGCCTACCCCACGTTTATTATTGTTTGTGTATGCTGGTATTTGAGGTTACTCGGGTGGGCAAATTTGTATCAGGGATTCCTCAGTAGCTGGTGTCTGGATTTGTCCAGTCTATGTTAATCATCAATAAGCTCGCCCCCTATTATATGAGACTTAAAACATAACTGGCGAAATGTGGGTGTACTATATTAGGTACACCTCTACTTAAACCTTCGGAGATTACAGGCGTGAAATTAGAAAGATAGAAAAAAAAATGTTATCCCAAACTGATTGCGCTGCTATCAAGTTTGTTTGAAATGAAAATGCATGGCTCTAACGTCATTCTAAATCCATACACTATGGCCGAGTTCTAAAGATGACGGAATCACAAAGATGGCGGGATCACAAAGATGGTCGCCTTTTACCCCTTCATGATAAGAGTATCAATAAAAAGGGTTTCCTGCGAAGAATATGAGAAAGATAAACAAAATCACACCGATATTTAAACGCTTAACTAAATCTAAACTATAAAAAGTGAAAAAAGTAAAATAATATAAAGTAATTTAATTGTATAGTACTTAATTAATATTGTTTGTTTGTTTGCAATGATTAAACTTAACACAACCTATTTAAAAAATTATTTCACCGTAGGAAGCTACAATATTACTGAGCTTTATAACATAACACTAATATCCACGGTAGCGGCGCGGCGCGGTAACCAAATACGCGGGTCGAACCGCGCAGTTACTGGTTGTTTTGCATGAAAATGATTTTTCTAGTAAGTTGTTGTGACTTCCTACAGTACTGTCTCTTCTTTAAGTGCATTCAAAGGTTGTCTTGAAAAGATCGCTTTTGATAAGACCGCCCATTGTGTCACCCAATTTATAAGTTGTATAAAGTACGGCCAACGAGAAGCGATACCAAATGTAAACAAAACCCATGCTAAAACCCCATCTAAAATGGCCGCCCGAATGTTGGCGAACCCGTCTTAACGTTGTCATGTTTTTGCCGGGAGAACGAGACATTACGACAAAGGCACAAGATGGAAAGAGCTAAATATTAGATTGTCAACGCCACAGTTGTTCTTTAGGTTAATGACCTTTCGTATCGCTGCTAGTTGGCCTTAGTGTACCTATTGTTATTCTTGTAATTTGTATGGTATACCTACATTATAAAGAATATTCTATCAATCTTGTTTTTTGCTCATCGCAGTCGGTGAGACGGATGCCTCAATGGTACGACAAAAGTGCCATCTAGCTTTAATATTAGAACTTATGGAACTACAAAGAATATTAATTAATTATTAAAAAGTAAAGCCTATGGTGTAGTGTTTTTTATCAAGCCGCTGAAACATGGCTGAAAGGAATTACGTTTAATTGGATTTTTCTCTCAGAAATCTTTACAGTAGCCGCGTTTATTGGAATTGGGCTTGTAAATGGTGCCTTTCTTGTTGGAAATTTAATATTCTATAAGTAGAATATTAAAAGCTATAACTTTAGATCTGGGTTTGAAAGTTTTGATAAAATCATTTTTACGGCATTCTGTTATTGTTTTTATGGCTTAACTAGCTTCTGCCTGTGGCTTTGCTCGCGTTTAATTCGGGGTAACACAGTTCCCCTTTTTGTGATGAACAGGTAGTTTTTGCCCTAGCGCCTTATTTATTGTAGCAATTACCCTTTTCTTCCCTCTGTCTCCATCATTTCTCACTTTTTAAAGAAAAAGTAGGTAAGCCTATATTCGTCTCCAGGGTCCCAACTATCTCTGTACCAAAATTCATCAAAATCGTAACAAACAAACTCACTTTCGCTTTTATAATATTAGTGAGGATAAAGAAATTTGAAAATGAAAATAATTGCTACCGTCATTATACAGGGTGACCAGTTGATAGGCGTCCAAAGAAAAAAATTAGATGCCTTATGCTAAGGGGTACCCGAATTACCCCCATGTATGTTCCGCGATTATTTGTAGTTTAGGAGCTAGAATTTTTTTAAAGTACTTTTTTCGAAATATTCACCTAGCATTGGTTTTTATTTTTTATGTATTTATTCCTATCATTTTTAGATATTCTTTTTTGTGGAATCTATTAGCGATAGCAATAGCTACCATGCAAAAAAATCCGTTTGCCTAGGCATTGTAGAACTTACCACAAAATTAGTCCAAAGTTCAAAATTACCATTAGAGTTCGATAATCAAAAATGTTCAGAGCTTAAAAAAAAAATAAGTGAGGGTGCCAGAGGTTTCTAAATGATCTTAAAAACTTCTGGGTTACTAATTAATACAAAGACATTTCCGTGGTAATTTTGGATTGCGAGAACCGATTTCAATAATTCTTTTTTTGTTTGAAAAAAGATACGTTCAGGATAATAAAATATGTAAACAAAGTTACAAAAAATGCTTGCATATACGATTATACTACAAACTTAGTCCAGAATTTTTTTTGTAAAACTTTTTGTCTTTTTTGTACAAAAACTGTAGTGTCAATCAAGTTCAAAATAATTTTCATAGAAAGTCCTTCTAAAGTTCTACTTTTCAGATTTTTTTCATATTTTCTAAACTTATGGTTCAAAAGTTAGAGGGGGGGGGGACACATTGTTTTTTACTTTTGGAGCGATTATTTCCGAAATTATTGACATTATCAAAAAATGATTTTAGTAAACCCCTATTCATTTTTAAATACCTTTCCAACAATATATCACACGTTAGGGTTGAAATTAAAAAAAAAAACATTTCCCACTTTACATATAGGGTGGCTACCCTAATAAAACATTTTTTTTTAATTTTTATTTTACCACTTTGTCGGCGTGATTGATATACATATTGGTACCAAATTTCAGCTTTCTAGTGCTAACGGTCACAGAGATTAAGCGAGGACGGACGGACGGACGGACGGACGGACGGACGGACGGACAGACAGACATGGCGAAACTATAAGGGTTCCTAGTTGACTACGGAACCCTAAAAAACCAATGCTAGGTAAATATTTTGAAAAAAGTACTTAAAAAAATTCTAGCTCCTAAACTACAAATAATCGCGGAACATACATGGGGGTAATTCGGGTACCCCTTAGCATAAGGCATCTAATTTTTTTCTTTGGACGCCTATCAACTGGCCACCCTGTATAATACATATAAACACACACACAGTATAACCCTAATACAACTGGCATGGTCAAATATGACACAACATATTAAAAAAAAGAAAATTAACCAAAAATCAGCCCAAAAATGCACTCCCCTACATAACAAAACGGCAACAATTCTGCTGAATCTCAGTTTGAACCTGCAATAGTCACGTAGTCAGCAAGCGCGACGGCCATTGAATTTGATTCCCTTTTCTACAGGGACGGGATTATACCCATGAACTGCCACAAGGGGGCGATGGTGCGCGGGTTAATGCCATAAAACTGTGATAACGTTGAAAGTAGGGGAGTATGGAGGGGTTGAGAAGATCCGCTTTGCACAAAACTGAAACTTTATTTGAGAATCACAGTAAAAGGCGCTGCCCAAACGTGGACACTTTTGTGTCTTGTGTCGGAACTACAAACCAGTATGAAATCAGCTGATTTTACTAAATAGGGAACTACTAAAACTGTATAGAAATTGGTAGATTGTATCCGACACAAGACACACAAAAATGTCCATGTTTGTGTAGCGTCTTAACAAAATAGAGACCTTGTAAAACTTTATAACGAATTTACGAATGTAGGTACACAAATCCGAAAGTGACTTTGTCTGTCGGATTTTACATTCCACCCCTTAACAGCTGAACTGATTTAGATGTAATGTAGTGTAATGTAATGACATAAAGATAAACAATGACTCTATTCCGAAGCTGCACCATCTAAGATATGAGTCCTCTTAACACTTATCATTTCATTTGATTCGACAGTTTCATTGATTGGAGAATTTCATTGAAAATCCAGAAAACTGTGGAGTCACCGCAACTATCGATTGTAAGAATTTCACAGTTTTCTCGATTCGTCAGTTGGGTACTCTTGACAAAAAAAATACTCTCTGCTTTTGATTTGCGACTTGAATGAGTCACCAATGATTTTCATAGATATCTGCTAAATCGTCCCAAACCCAGCCTTTTTCAATATTTATTACGGTCAGTTTCCAATGTAATCAAATGCGGCAGAGTATATTTATATTACACCACCATCTGATCCGAATCTGACCCAATTAGTGCAGTCCCCAGCTGTTGGCCCTTCTCAACATTCACGTTATATACCGGGGTGGTTTATCAGCACCCCACAGGCGCGTAATCACCGTTTTAGCCGAATCGGGTATCCCTGTAACGGGTTACCCGGGAGTAATATGCGTACAGGCTTTATTAGGGCCCTGGGCCTGTGATAAATCTTAAGGAGCAACTTTGTTTAATGGTTATTCGCTGTGTGGTGTTTAAGGACTGTTGTGTCTGGTCGTACGAGAGTCGTAATAGTCAGGAATGAGCATCTGGGTAGATACGGATACTTTTCAAGCTACGCAAAACGATTCGTTTTGCTTACGGATAGTATTATTTTGACATAAGTTCCATGAGACGTATGTCAAAATACTACTTTCCGTAAACAAAAATTGTTTTTTATTTATTGGAACCGGGTGTTAGTGTCCAGGAAACTAGCAAAGTAAACTTTTCTTCTTACTCTTCTCTTTACTACAAAAAACAAACAACTAAATAATTAAGTAAGTAAATTATTTAGCTACTAGCTCTACATAATCAGCCAAGTGCGAGTCAGACTCGCGCACCGAGAGTTCCGTACAAATTTGCAACATAAACGGCCATATTTATTGACTGCGTTAACTTATAGGGTTGATTTTTTCACAGTGAGGCACCGCAGCCTTGACTGTTTGGTTATGATTTCACACGTCCACGTATTGCCAAACTAAAACTAAAAACAAATAAAAAAAAAACATTTGACTTTTCTTTGTTTGTTTCACTTTAATCCCGATAGAATTCCAATGCCATTTTCCATACGATCTTTAAAATAGGCAACTACATTACTTTAAATTACTTCTAATAGCTGATGGATTTTAAACATAAATTAAATATGACCAGAACATTTTAATTTACAATGTTTATTAGAAAAATAAATTAACAATTATAATTTTAACTTCTTAACTGACAGGAGGTTAAGAAAGTCCAATTGAGATTCGACTTTTTTTGTTACTTACGTGTTTTTGTCGTCTATTGTGGATCAATTATCAAAATACTTTTTATAATCGAAAGTGAAGGAATCCCATATCAATTTTCACATGTAGTCGGTAGTTAAGATGTAGTAGTTTGAGTAAGTAATGCCGTGTCGTCTGACAGGGGAGAATGGAAGTCATTAACAGCAATTTTATTCAGTAACATCTCGTGATCGACCTTGTCAAAAGCCTTTTTGGATTCAGTTTGTACAGCGTTCACTTGTAAACGTTAATATTTTCAAACAGATTGTTGGTATATATCAACTAACTAGCTTGCGCCCGCGTTAAATTTGGGGTAACACAGTTCCCCTTGCGCCTTAATGATTTGTAATAGCAACGCTAAGTTTTCCCTTTTCTTCTTTCTCCCTCACATCCCACTTTTTTTAAATAAAAATTAGCCTATGTCCGTCTCCTGGTTCCCAACTATCTATGTACCAAAATTCATCATAATCGGTTTAGCCATTAAAGCGTGAAGAGGTAACAAACAAACTCACTTTCACTTTTATAATATTAAGTAAGGATTAGCAAGGATTGGAAACTGTGGATTGGCCTTCAACAAAGCCATTCTCTTCAGGAATAATAACGTTATGCAGTATTGGAACTCTTGGTGCAATACCCAAACCAAACCCAAACCCAGCTAACCCTAAAAATCAATCGAATTAAACCATTTTCGTTCCGGAATTGCGGTTAGAATAATTTTTAAACCGTTTTTGGTCGTGACATCTCTGCGGGAAATGCCATAGACACACAATACATGTACATACATACATACTACTCGATGATGCGCAAATAGAGGGGCAGCACAGCAGTCGATCGCTCAGCCACTGCGCCAATCGTCTCGTCAGATTTAATAGTGGGGGGTAGTGGTAGAAGAGGGTATAAAAATCTTGTTTTAAAGAAAAACACGGGAACTATCAATAGAAACAGGCAGCCGTTGATAAGGAACTAAGACTAGTTCATTTCATGCAAATTGTTTGCTTCTGTTAAATTATGTTGAAGCTCAAATTGCCTACCACCCTCGGTTCATCGGTTCCCCACAGGCGTTTTGTAATGAGGGTCTTGCCCCAACCCGTAACAACACAGAAACAGTTTTGTTTGCGCCCCAAACAGAGTAATATTCATGATTTTCAAAATGGCTGAAGTTCCTATCACTTGTAAAGTGAAAAGTGTTTTGGGCTAAGTTCATTTTCAGACCGCTTTTTAATGGCATTCATATACCTAACTCAACAAAATATAGTAAACTGTTGTTTTTTAGGGTTCCGTACCTCAAAAGGAAAAACCGGATCCCTTTTTGGATCACTTTGTTATCCGTCTATCTGTCTGTCAAGACCCTTTATCTCGGGAATGCGTAAAGGTATCGAGTTAAAATTAAAACCATATACTCAAGTCTCTGGTCCCTTGGAGTTGTAAGAAAACCAACCCTTTAAGTTAAAGCAGGTAAGAGAAAACAGCCATATGGCTGTTTATGTCACAAGTTTGTACAGAACCCTCGGTGTGCAAGTCTGATTCGCTCTTAGCCGGTTTGTTTATAGTTCAGAGACGTACTACGCAGTACTATTATTAATTCTGTGGCTGTAGAAGTAAATTCCTCGTTCCTTTGACCTGTCATAATTTTAAACGTAATTTCACAGTTTATTTACCGCTATTAAGTTGGCTAACCTGATAGTGGTAAAAAAAGTTCTATAAGGTAAGAATCATTTAAACAAATGTTAAAAAAAATGTTGTCCAGCCTGAGGTTTGCCAGGCGAAAAATAAACGGTGTAAGGACTGGCCTTTTTTGCCTTATGATTTTTTTTTATTATGTGATAAATGAAAAACTATTTTCTTTTGTGCTCGTCCGTCGTCGTTTTATTCTTGTATCTTTAATGCCAGCCAAGGTATATCTCTAGAAACACTATTACCCCATTTCGTAACGGCGGGAAATGGGCCATAGTAAACGCGTCAGCTCTATTACAACACTGAGAGTTATTCTCTAGAGTATTCGGTTACTGTTAGTGTTTAATTTACATTCGTTTGTTCCAATCCTGTTTTAATTAAGAATTTAGCGGGATCGTTTCGAGTTCTGGCTGAATACAATAATTCCTTGTTTTGATATTGTGAGTAGATTAGAACACGGGAAATTGAGTTGTCTGTATCTGTTTTGTTTGTAAATGGCTATTGGCCTGGGTATTAAATGATTTGATTACATTTTTGTGAAATTTTATTTAACAGAAAACTTATCTAGGTTTCAAAATAAATGGAAACTTTTTTCATGCATCAATAGAGCGATTTGGCGAAAATTGCAGCTACTGTTTAAAAAAATTATGGCTTCATGGATAAATGAAGGTATCCTTTCAGAAATATTTCATGCACCGTTATTTTATTTCGACAAATAGATTTTTAAAAAAACAACATCAAAGCAAAATTTTATGTTTCTTTTCCACAACTTTCTTGCGCGGTCGTGAACATGCATTCTACAACATAAATATGTAATATCTGTGGTACTGCCAGCTTTTTGCCGCCATTATGTCGTGCATTTATTGCAGAGAAACTACAAAGAATGCACAATACTGACACTGCGCTGAGAGTTTTTATCTCGAGTCTCGTCGAAAACTGCAAAATGCACTGTTGTGGAACGATTGCAATCGATGTTTTCAAATAGGTATTGTTTGGCAGAACTCCAGAATGTTATTTGCATAATTACAGAAGAGTTGGTACCAGTTACCAGAACTAGTCTATATTTTAAAATTTTGGCGCCACCTTAGCCTGCAATGAGAGAATTAGGAAATAAAAAAAAAAAACAAAACGTGTGTAGTTCAATCCCGAGTAAGAAAATATCAGTAGATATTCTGATCTGTGAATCAGTGTGGTTACACCAGACCCACCATACCCATACAAATAATAATCACGGAATAAAACTTTCGTATTATTCCAATATGATATCGCGGGCGCAATTTGTGCGAGTCAATCGTGAGCGGTGTTTGTAGCCCGATGGCAATCATTTGTATTTTACATGACGTACGTTGCAGGGTATCATTTATTATCTATGGTTGCGAGTAATTGAACTGCGTTGAATTGCCAAATTAAAGTGAAAATCCCAAACAAATTAATTTTGTGGTCAAATGACAGATGTGAGCAGTTTTTTTTTCAGGTCATTTGACATGGCAGAATCTGAAAATCGGATAAGTATAACCTTTGTTCTTGTGGGATTCTCATGCCAACGTCAACCATTTTTTGGTAATTTCTATCCATTAAAGGCCAATCTTTGAAATCTTGATTCACTCACTTTGAAAAATCAATTGGATACAAGTTCCTAACTAAATCAACGAAATATTCCCCAGGGCTCTACTTAACATCTATTCATTCGCAACAAAACAAAATGTTAACTTCGCGTTTATACGCAGGCTGTATTTACAACAAATTCCATTTACAACACAAACAAATGAAGCGGTGGCGGAAAGCCATTCAAAATGGCACTCCGGCCACGGGCTACGCAATTAAATTAAGCCGATAACTGTGTAGGGAAACGAGAAGGTCTTGTCGCCATGACTGCGTAGTTCCCGGCTTCCCGCGTAAATTCCCGCCCTTTTCACTGAATGACGTTTGTTTTTTTTTTTAAGTGCAGACGTCTGCTGGCTTATTATGCCGTTGCAATGGAGTGGGATGATGGGAATATGTTTTGTAAATGCGCTTTTGTATATAAGCGTTGAGAGAGAACTGAACAGATTCTCGGGGGAATTTATTTTGTAGAATTTCATGAATAGGTTTACTTGACAGGTTAGAATTACATCTTTTGATTTTAAAAATTGTATTTCACATACAGCCCGCAAGTCTGATATTGCTTAAATCGCTAATGTGACCTTTTGGTTTATAATTAATTGCAATCTGTTAATAAAGTTTCCCTTACTCAACCAGTTCTCAAAGACATTTTCTCCTATCGGTACCTTTACCGGGGAAAATTCCTTTTTTGTAAAATAAACCAACCAAAACATGAAATCATACTTTTACCGCAACTTCATTATTTTTTTGGAACAAAAATTGCTCTTACTTAGCTAAATTTTAATAGCTCCAGTTTTTAATTAAATTTTTATCTTCTAGAAACACGAGCATTCGAAAAGTTACCAGTAACAAAAAATGTGAAGTCCCCGGACTCCGAAAACCCTGGGAGTTTATTGCAGACATTCACTTTTATGTGAAAATTATCTTTTCTGGGGGAAAAAGGCTGTATAAAGCTTGTGTTTGGTCCTGTCGAGATAAAAACGGGTTTTTATGAAGGTAATCATTTTAAGGGTGGACAACTACAAAGTAAGGAAATCCGTGCAAGTTTGTAGTGGTGTTTGTTTCGCACGCTTTATGGAGAGTTTATTTCTTTACGTTTTTATAGGGTTCTCACCCAAGAGTAATAAAGGAAAAAAAAACATAATAAAATAAATACATATTTAAGGGGGCTCCCATACAACAAACATTTTTTTCCTGATCCTTTTTTATTGATTATATTATTTTATTTCGGTACCTTTCGTGCGCGATTCCGACTCGCACTTGGCCGGTTTTTGTTATTTAAGGAACCTTTCCTATTGAATATTTGAATGAAATGGATTTAAAAAAAAATAGATTATAGCTTGCTGTCTAGTTTAATCATCGATATTGTTCAGGGCTGTTTGCACCAAGAAATTACGATTTCGAAAATGGCTCTAACGATTTGCAGTTGATAGTTGCGATATAGGGGTTTAAGGGGGGCAAACATTGCCGGGGTTGCGGGTTGTTCGAAAGAGATACCGCGGCCACGGAACGTAAAGGGCAATAGAAGGAACATGGGTGGGTTTTAGTCAGTAGGTACAAGTCTGACATGCCCCCCCGCTCCGCCCAGAGCGGGGGAAGTCATTGGATGATTTACCACCCGAAAAAAAGAGGGGGGCAAACATTGATCTAGCTAGATCTCATACTCATACACCTTAGAAGATTTTTATTAAGGTCTGTAATTATATAAAAGTTGTAATTTAAGTAAAAAATCAACCATTGCTGTCATTGCTAAGTTATGACACACTTTATTTGTCCAACTTATTCAAATTACAGCACTTTCAGCTCTAATACATATTTCACTCGTTAAATCACATTGGGTTCGTATTTTTACGGCCTTTTTAAGTGACTACGGCGGGAAACAGATGCAGTTTGCCAATTGCCGCCATTATGGTGCGGCGCTTCCAACTCACACACAAAATGGGATGAAAAACAAATACGCGCCAATTTCGTATTCCATTTGTATTAAAAGGGTTAATTGCATTTTTTCTTTAAGGTAGAATTTTTAATTTGACAACTATTCTTTTTAATTGAACTAATGGTTGATGTTACTGGCAAGAGTGAAGAGTGGCCAGTGACATTTCATTAAAAATAGAGTACTTAAAGTAAAGCATAGAGCACTTTACATGTCCATGGACGAAGTTTTGATCAATATTTTATTTATGCAATACTGCAGCACTGTTGTCGAACCCCATCGAGATAATTTTTTTTCTACATATAAGGTGAGGTAGATGTGCACCCAATTGCAGCACAACTACATAGGTACATTATATGTTTGTTATTTATGTAGGTTTACTTCACATGTAATAGGGGGCAAGCCTATTCTCATCAATCAGGAAAAAGTCAAGATTTCGTGGCGGCAACTGAGAAAATTTGAGATTTAAAACCCAATAACATTTTGTCCGAAACGCGAATTAAAATCTGGACCTATTGCTCAGTAGTAACTGTTGTGCTTACAACCACTCCACCAACCAAGCAGTTCTTGTTTTCATGAAAAAAGTACAGAGACAAACAATATTAAAATAACCTGCAAACATTTGTTGTTCTGCGGACCTTTATTTTTCCACACTACTATTCAGAGACGGCAGCAAGATTTTAGGTAAAAATAAATGAAACAACTTCTCTCTCATTTTTCAGACGAGAGGGCATTACGTAATTTAAAGCCGAATCATAAAAACACTTTCCAGCATTTCAGCGTTTATTTCTTTCAAAGATTTAGCTTCACAATTGTGCCAACCACACAAAATTATAAGGCTGAACGCACACTTCCTACAAGCTTAATAACAGACGGGCGGACAACCCTATTAATTAGGGCTGCTGCGAGGGTCAAAACAAAAGCGATTAATTTGCGCGAATTGCTTTTAAAGACTATAGGTAGCGTTACTGGCGTTCTCCTGCGTAATGGTTGACTTTCAATTACTGTACAAGGTTGTTTTGCTTTTGTTTCTGGAAATGGTAATGCCATGTGCAGTCATACATGTGTAAGGTAGTTTAGATTGTCAACACGACACCAAATTAATTGCGAAGGTAATATGGTGGCTTGCTGGCTTTTTTAGCACAATGACAAGAACTAGAAGTTATTTGTTTGGTTCCCATTGTTCCCAAGTTCCGTTGCTGCTGTAGTGTTGAATACGTCGTTATGTGAAGAGGCTTTTTTAATATTAGGGCGATGCAGGCTAACAGTGAATTAGAAAAAACCGGCCAAGTGCGAGTCGGACTCGCGCACCGAGTATTCCGTACTTGCGACATAAACGGCTATATTTTTTCACTGCGTAGACTTAGAGAGTTGATTTTCTCAAAGCTCCAAAGGACCACTGCATTGAGTATATGTTTGTTCGTTTTGAGGAACGAAACCCTATAACAGCGGCGGCGTTTGGAGTTTAAAGTCCTTATAAGGGGAAATACGATCTTATCATTGAATTTGTCATTGGATTTGTCATCCGCTTAAAAATAATTCTACAATCCGATGTTATTGATTCTCAAGTGTTACTACGGACAAGTGACGGAACGTATCTGAAAATAAACGATGACATGTTCATTGTTGACGAACATAGCAAGAAGGTGCACATACTATCTACTACCCTTTGCTTTGCTTACTTTATTTTCGATAACCAACAATTACACGTTACCTAACCATTCATCATCGTCTGCTTAGCTGCATTCAGACTTCCTGTTTTAACAGCTTAGTATGTAAATCTTGTAGAATGACAACTTACATGATTTTCTAACATGCTTCTGTTCACACAGTCTTAGTACCATCTTGAAGGTTTTCCAGTATAGCTGTTATTATTTAACCATGAGCCCTCATCAATTTTACGTTATTGGAAGTTGCATAAAAAACAAAACAGATTCGAAGTCCGCAAATCAGCATTTATGAAATGTCAAAAAACAAAAAGAAAGCTACAGTCCCAGTCACTAGGCATAATTTGGCAGTAGCCATTGGGCTAATCATACCCTAAAATCAGCCAATGCCCTGCGAGTACAATATAACAATACCTTTAGGATGCTGTTGAGGCTTCCACCCTACTGCCTTGTATGTCCGGTATGTTCGCCGATGCGCACACTGACGATTATTTTGCAATTATGCGTAAGACGGTTGGCGAGATCTTTTTTCTATAAGTAGTAACAAAATTTTAATGATTATACTAACACAATGTAGGCCAATGTAGTCTGTAAATAATAATAAAAAAATATATAATAACTTGTGAAAATACTGTAGTTGCCCTTCCCAAAGCGTAAGTGTCTATGGAAAGGGCATGGAAATCCATGGGCACTCTTTCAAATCGGAATATTTTTAAGAGATCATGGTGACCTATATACATTCATGTTGAGATTATACCTACATGTAAGTGAGAACGATGTAGATACAATTTCACCTTCTGAACCAGAACCCAGAACTTATGAGTTTAAAACCCTTTGCTACATTTGGTATCGATCGTTCGAGCTCGACAGCCCTACCGCCACCCTTCTATTAGTCTGGCTACCTGTCGCGACTGGGAGTCTGTGACGTCACCCACCCTCGATGTTGAATGGGGGAGCAGCCGAATAATCGCAATTATTGTTGTGCAATTCTATCAGCGGTGCATGGAGAATTTCACGGATTTGTTAATGTTGAAAGGGTTTAAATCGATTCTATTTGAAGAAGAATTATTTCCAGTACCGCTTAAAAGGTTTTAGAGTTTTTGTAAAATCGTTTGTGATTTGATATATGCACCAAAAAAGGACATTCGATATTTCATTCGCAATCACAGTGTAGGTAGAAAACTAACGCTATAAATAGATTTTTGAAGTTATGTTGAACAGAATAATGTCATTATGCAATCGCGCTGCTCTTGAGGATTTACTTTATATATAGGTGAAAGTGTTCTAAGTTATGAATTGTTTTTTTTTTGTAAATAACTTTATACTTAACTTATTTTTATTAGGGAGCAAAATCAAGACTTTCTATAGCATTTGGTTTTAAGATTCAACCCGTTGAATGAATTTAGAACGGTGGTGTACCTACGCAAAATTCGCGCCTTGGACGTTGAGGTGCGGGTACTAGCCCGTTATACAATAACTTGAAACGTGGAACTGAGAGATTTTAAAGAAATAGTGTCTCTGTGATTGCGGTATACGCGAGGTTTATGGGCTCTTATTGCTGTTCGAATGTTCTCATTGTGTACGTATGTTTTTGAAATGATAATGACGTTCCATTTGCTTTGCTTTTTTTTTTCTTTTTCTTCTAACCTGCCAGACAGAAGTGTTGCTGGGGAGTTTGTTCTGCCACTTCTTCTTCCCAGCTAAAACACTAAGAAGTGGCGAAGGGCAGGGCGTTATTGTGGGACTGTCCCTTGTAATGTGACGTTCCAAAAGTGCTGATTATCAGCCTATTTTGAATAAATGACGAAGAGACCTTTTTAAATGTGTTGAATAGGTCAGATAGGCTGTCTCTCCATATAGTTTACTGGTATTAAGCTGCATCTGGTTAGACTAGACTGGACAGCAATCCCAACATTGATAGGAAAAGGATGGATATAGATGATGACTGGCAGATTAGTCCACGGTGTTAGAAACAACCGTAAACATCATCTAAATAAGAACACAAATGATTGGGTAAAAAAACTGTACGAAATTCAAATTGTTAACGAAAAAATAATCTGTGACGAATGGTTCCATTTTAAGCTTAGTATGGAGCGCATAACCCCAGGTGCTTTAATTGTTTTTTTTTTTTGTTAGGTTTGTAGCATTGTCACGGTACGGCTGACAGCTGTCTGCCCTTGATTGTCCTTAGCATGCCTTGTTTGGGGCCGGCGGACTAATTTGGGGACTCTGTGTTTCGCATTTAAAAGTTGATGAGCCTGTTAGTCATTATCAGATTTTGTTCGTCGTTTTGATTCACAAAATATTCTTAGGGAAAAAGTAGTTCGTAGACCATTCTTTGCTATTCTATTAACAGTTTTTTTATGTTGTTTTTTTACCCCTCTATACTAAAGTTTCTCACTCTAAATGGATTATTTTTTTGACTCCCAAATGACTAGTGTTTTTTTTTTACAGAAAATTGACAGAAATTCTACATCACTTACGAAACGTCATGTAAGGTAACTAAACCCCTGCGGCCCTGCCGGGTTTGCGGTTTGTTCGAAAGAAGTACCGCGGCCCCGAAACATAAAGGGCAGTAGAAGGAACATGGGTGGGTTTTACTGTTTTAGTCAGTACAAGCCTGACACTCCCACCCGCTCCGCCCATAGCAGGGGAGGTTATTTGATGATTTCTCACCCTAAAAAAAAGGTAACTAGGCCATAAAAAGACAAGCTTTTAAATAAGCGAGTCAACCTGCTGCTGTGCAATTTGTGATTTAATATGAGGAGCTAATACAGTCTATTTTCGTTCACTTTGAATTACTCACTGGTACTCATTATTTCACCTGTATACTTATTTCCCTTAGGAGGGTCTTAGAAGAATGGTTATTACGTCTCCTCAAGAGGAAAGAGGCTCGCATTGATTGGAGTATCTTATTAGAATACCTACAACTTACTACGTTATCAAATTCTAAAACAAATTAAAAGAAAGATTAATTAGATGGGTATCAATTCAAAAGAAAATTGGGAGCCTCTTTCAACAGTTTTTTTTTATTCCTTGAAAAATACACTCAGCATATCAATCTTTATATTTCTTCCAAAAAGAAAATCATAAATATTCGCCATGGAGAACTTTTTATTTAACCTTTAGAGCCCCAGCGGCACAAAAACGTGCCAGTAAACAAGAATTACCGTTGATCCCCTTTGGCACAAACTTGTGCCACAAAACCCCGACCCATTTAACCCTGTTTGTTTTTGAAGTAGGTAAAGATAAGTCTTAAAATCAGATTACGATTACGATAAGAGCCCGCCCGGCGGTGCTTGACGGATATTTGACGTAAATAATGGCGGTTCGTGAGATGTTAAACTATTTATAACTTCACATAACAAATGTGTTTAAATCCAATGCAAGAGGAGGTTCTATTGCCATCAACCGGGCACAAATCTAGATACCCAATAACACTTTGTCTAACTTGGGTATCAGACCCAGGACCTCATGCTCGGCAGCTAAGCTTGCGAACAATAGACCAAAGAGGCAGTGAAAAAAAGCATGAAAGAAGAACATAAAAAAAATCAGCCAGAACGCTGCCAAAAGTAACCAAAGACAACGTTTAAAAATAGTCCAGTCTTCTCGTCACGCATAAATAGAAAGTTCATTAAAAAAATACTACCAGCCAGCATTATCTTTACCCGCCACAAAAAAAAAGAAACTGTCAGTGTCCCATGCATAGTGATGCGACTTCACTACGAGATCAAAGGGGCTCGTCCAACAGAGCATGCCGTTATCATGACGCGACTATTATGACCCTTTGAGGGTTAATGAGAACCCGCTTAGACCGCAGTGTGGGTAGGATAAAGATAAGTAATTAGAAAATAAAAACTAGACTGGCTAATGAAGAGGTCTGGTAGGTCCAGGGCTGCGGGTTGGAGACAAAGAGCAAAAGAAGGAACATGGACGACTATTTTTAGTCAGTACAAGTCTGACAATCCCTCCGCTCCGCCCATAGCGAAAGGAGTTTATGTTTTCCCAACCGAAAAAAATGATCTGGCAAGCCCTTTGAAAATTATGTCCTAATATGCATACGTAGATTTCGATTGTTGTTGCATTAAAAGAATTGATAAATTTCTAGAAATCTCCGTTACTACTGAAAGCGAGAAAACCTTGTTTAAATATCGACTGCAATTTCTGAACCAACGTATTTCCAATCCGCACCAAAGAAATCTTAATCTTCAAAAGCACCACAGAGTAGTCTCTACAAAAAAAAAAAACTAAAGTTGCACATGCCATAATGACACTTCAGTTACATCAAAGGGTATCAAAAGCGTGTGCTCAGCTGACTGCAATCGCGACACGATCTGTGATCACACCCCTTTGACAACTTAGGCTGGGTTGCACCATCTTACTTTAACATTAACAAACATCGAAAATTCAGTTAAAGTAATGGTTAGGCCAAAAATGAGTTGTACCATTTGACAAATAGTTAAATGACGTCATAACTTTAACCGTAACGGTAACCGATCACTTTTCGCTGGTTAGTGTTAGCGTTTGTGTTAAATTCAAGCGTCAACTGTCAAACGCGTTGAATAGACAAATCAATAAAAAGGTATAGTACGAGATCCGGCTGCAGAATCAGTGTACTCATCGAGTGTTTGCTGAAAACCAAATTTTTAAACATATTCATGATAAGGAGAATTTATATCCACCAGGTTGCCTATCAAAATGTGGCCGCTAGTATTTTTAATTAAATTATTAATAATTCATAATCCGTAAGAAATTTCATTGACTTTTTTTTTCAATGAAATGTCGTCTACTTTACGGCAACATCTATAAAGACTCTGAAAAATTATGGTTGCCGTTGCGCACCTGGCCGCACCTCTTCGCAGCCAGGTATACACAGGTATGAATTTGTTACATTTATACACCCACAACGTACATTTATAATTTATATATCAAATTAAAGCTATTTTTTTCTGTATATTATTATATACGGTTGCTTAATTAAATCTGGCCGCCAATAAGGGTTGCTGGCTAATAAATATAGTAAATATTAAAAGTAGAGTGAAAGAGAGCTAGCGCGTAACACCACTAGTCAGACGAGGATAGCGATTGCCAGCTGTCGGACGGTTTAAAGCCATTGCGCATGCGTCAGATGTTAGTGTTCTCAACCTCCGATTCAAACAATAGTAGGTACGACTCAAAATAATAAATACTCCAAAAGAAACGTCTTTCTTTTCTAAAATTATTAATAATTTAATTAAAAATACTAGCGGCCACATTTTGATAGGCAACCTGGTGGATATAAATTCTCCTAATCATGAATATGTATAAAAATTTGGTTTTCAGCAAGCACTCGATGAGTATACTGATTCTGCAGCCGGATCTTAGACTAGTAGGTACTTTGTTTGAAAGCTTGCAAGCAAATTTTCGTCCATGTTTTTATTTTCTCCCACAGTGCACCAGAACCCGAAAGATTATTAAATTAAAAATATTTCTAAGCTTCCTTGAGAAAAATATTTAAAATTAACCGACACCGAGCTAACATCAATAAAATGAAGTGACACCGATGACAGCGCAGAAACGAGTTTTTACGTTTTTTAAGATTAGTATTGCCATATTTAAAAATGTTACCCGCGTCGAACTTGGGGTAAATCACGCCTCATTTGACTTGCAACACTTTTAACTTTAACAAATCTAATGAATTCGCTGGTGCAACTCATTTTGCTGCAACTGTTAAAGGCAGCGTTACTGTTAGTGTTAAATTTGACACAAACCATTACTATAACTTCTTCTGTGGCGCAACCCAGCCTTAATGACATACAGTTTCAAATAGATTTACTACAAACTACCAGAGAACCTAAAACTGATATGTCTCTAAAATATTTGACGCAGATGCCAGTAATCAACGTTCGATGTTTGAAAGCCTCGAAATGCTATCTGTGCAAAAAGGCAGGGTTTTAAAAAGGGATTTTGAACGCTATTCTTTTCTGATTGCGGCGGGAGCGTTAATTTGGCGGGAGAGTGCAATTAATTTCGACTTTTGTCTGTGGTTAATTTAATTATACATTTATTAATTTAGGAAAAATGGTGCAAAAGTGGTTTTTATTTTTCCATTACCTAGCTAGAGGCCAGCTTTAGCTAAATATTAAAAAAAAATGGTTGTCTCTGTTTTATGATTTCGTGCTATTTGGAAGCGAGCCAAGGAATACGGGTTACTGTGCCTATTGCTTGGGTTCTACTTATGCTCATAAGCAAAAACGTGATATTTTCTTCCATTTCGTAATGGTGCATAGTTTCTCAAAAACTTATCGAAAGCTTCAACTTAATGTTTAAAGTATTTAAGTAATTTTATTCCATTCTCCTCTGTAAATATTTCAAATCATTTTCGTAAACAGGTCAAAGAAGTTCATTAATTAAAATTCAGGCGGACGGACGAAAGTTCTGAATTGTTCACAGAAACCCTAAGCCGCATCATTTGCTTAATACATATTAAATACCTTTAAGCTCTTTTAGATCTAAAGGGATGAATTAATTTTAGGTGAACTAGTTTAAATACGACTGGTTAGAATTGCTCATAGTTTCATAGCTGCCGCTGCTTGTTAATTGTATATTTAAAACTAGCCTTTGCCCGCGCCTTCTCTTGCGTTAAATTCGGGGTAACACAGTTCCCCTTTCCCTAGTTTACCTGGTACCTGTAGTTTTGCCCTTGCGCCTTATTTATTGTAATAGCAACGCTAAGTTTTCCCTTTTCATCCCTCTTTCTCCTTCATATCTCAATCTTTTTAGGGTTCCGTAGTCAACTAGGAACCCTTATAGTTTCGCCATGTCTGTCTGTCCGTCCGTCCGTCCGTCCGTCCTCGCTTAATCTCTGTGACCGTTAGCACTAGAAAGCTGAAATTTGGTACCAATATGTATATCAATCACGCCGACAAAGTGGTAAAATAAAAATTGGAAAAAAATGTTTTATTAGGGTAGCCACCCTATATGTAAAGTGGGAAGTGTTTTTTTTTTATTTCAACCCTAACGTGTGATATATTGTTGGAAAGGTATTTTAAAATGAATAGGGGTTTACTAAAATCATTTTTTGATAATGTCAATAATTTTGGAAATAACCGCTCCAAAAGTAAAAAACAATGTGTCCCCCCCCTCTAACTTTTGAACCATAAGCTTAGAAAATATGAAAAGTAGAACTTTATAAGGAATTTCTAGGAAAATTATTTTGAACTTGATGGACACAACAGTTTTTTAAGACAAAAAGTTGTACAAAATAATTGGTGGACTAAGTTTGTAGTATAATCGTATATGCAAGCATTTTTTTTTAACTTCGTTTACATATTTTATTATCCTGAACGTATCTTTTTTCAAACAAAAAAAGAATTATTGAAATCGGTTCTCGCAATCCAAAATAACCACCGAAATCGTCTTGCACGTCTTTGTATTAATTAGTAACCCAATTCCCCGAGAGATGGCGCTGTAGATACTTGTTACATTGGATCGGGTATTACCGAATTGTTCGGTAGGTCTCTCCTTGGCATTGGCGGTATCTTATAACTACATAAAACTTTTAATAAGAACATACTAAGGCAATTTAGAACAAAACTTAAATTCATTTTTAACACCATCAAAATGTTAAGGTAAAAAACAGTTCATAAATGGTTCGATAGATGGCGTTGTGTAATGACGTAATTTTTTTAAAAGTCGATGTTAAGATTTTCCGTGCTTTCATGACCTACCGTGGTAAAGTAAGTTGCACCTTTTTATTCGTAATTTTATTCTAAGTGCATAATCTAATTAGTCGTCGAGGTTTGAGCGCTCCCCTTTCAGCCCCTTTGTGTTCGCGCTAAAAACCGTCACACCGTCACAAACTTTATTAAGTTGGTTAAGAAGTATAATATTTAGCGATTTGAGTTTAATATGATCATAGAATCCAACAGACAAAAGAGTCTTCCAAAAAAAAAACACTAAAATGACGGAAAATTTATTTACTTCAGAAAGTCGGTGTTTTTTTTTTTTCATAGTTTAAGCTATCGAAAAAAATAAATTTATTTTACGTATTTTAGTGTTTCTTTGGAAGGCGGTTTTTTTTGCCAAAAAAAGAATTATTTCAGTATAAGTCAAATTCTTATATGGCCCCTTTCGATTATAAAACGAATTATAAAATTGGCCCTCAATAGAGGGAGAAAAAGCGTAACAAACATACAAAAAAAAATACAGTCTAATTGAGAACCTCTCCCTTTTTTGAAGTCTGATAACAAAAAAAGCATATCTACATATTTTAACTTCGAAACTGAAAAGAAAACTTGCCCTTAAAACCAAAGACTTATTCATAAACGCAAACTTTAACTTAAAAAACGTACACTCTGAAATAAATTCTCTGCATTTTCCTTATGCGAAAACAAAAAAAGTAAAAAAAAATCTCCAACTTAATCAATTTGTGAAAATATTCGCAGAAAGAAGTTTCGTGTAAAAACTCTCGATCGACCAGCAAACGGATCCAATTTGCTGTAACGACCGACACTGTCTTACCTCTGAATCGAGTAGGGTTGTCGCAAAAAAATATTAAATACCGCGCGTGCGTCGAAAAAAAACAAATTCTCTACGAACTCACCTTTTGTAGGGCTTTTATCAAAAGGCAAAAACAGAACCCGAATTGGATCAGTTTGTTGTCCGTCTGTCAAGACCCTTTATCTCGGGAACGCATAGAGGTATCAAGTTGATTGAATTAAAACAATATACTCAAATCTTTCGTCTGTTTGTGCTGTGAATATTAACCCTCTCAGACTACACAGTCAAAAGATATGGCTGTTTATGTCGCAAGTTTGTACGGAATTCTCGGTGCGCGGGTTATTCAACAAGTCAAGTTTTAAAACATGGCAACCCTACCGTGGTCTATCTCGAGAGCAGTCGGGGCGAGCGTCAGTTTATTATTCAGCATGCAAACTGTCTTATTGGAGTAAATAATACCCAAATGTTTATTTATATTCACTCCCGAGGTGGAAGAACAATATACACATAGTCTGAGTACATAAGATAGCTTATTTATGTTTCAGTATACCTCTTTGTAAGGGCTCCGTGAAAGGGGTCTGGGAAGAAGTGTTTATTTATTTTGGCCTCCAATTCTTGTGTTTAGAGATTTGGAAATATAGGAAAAAAATGCAAATGACAATTTTATTTCTAAGTTTTCCAACTTATAAGTAAGTTGCTTTCAAGTTTTCAAGTCTCTGTTACAATTTTATAATGTAACTGTGATCCTGGCTGGTCACGACAGTATTAGTATTTTATGATGGACAGTTGCCATTAAGAAAAAAAAAGGTTCTTTAAAAAAAAACCATAGGCGTGGTGGTTGTCGTTGAACGTAATTATCTATGCCCCGAGCAAAATCAGGAACATAATGGAAATGGAAATAAATGTACCTTTTTGAGTAATGAAAACGCTCAGAAAATGTTACACAAATTAATTCTCAACTCATTGTCCACAAATGGAGAAAAGAGAATCCTATAATTTAATTAAAATATTCCGATTGGCAACAAAGGAAATCGTCGCTCTTTATTCCGAGTTAAAGAAAAAAGAAAAAGAAAGGAAAACATTGAACGTGCCAGCTGTTCATCTTTTACTGGACTTCGTACTTTCTTTTCTTTGAGAAAAATATATTTAATTAATTCTATCTATTATCTGGTAAGGCAAATTGTTTGTTTTGCGTTCAAATTCTGAGTAGAGCATTATTTTTTTAAAATCTTGTTTATATAAAAAAAAATTTCTTTGCCATTCAAAGTGGTATCAGGGTAGGTAATTCTTATTAACGTAATATCAACTAGGAAGGATCTCAAATAATCTGATTTGTGTGTATACAAAAATTGACTGCCTATCTGACGTCCACAACCCTGTTAGTACTAGACAGCCCTTAGTAACTGCGACTATCTATACCATATCCTTTGACCTTTAGTAAGGGTAGTGCAGGTAGTGGTCAAAGACAAACGTACAATGACAGCCAGGACCATAGAAATATTAAAAATATATTAAACACTCCTTTCTCATATCTATGGTCTAAACTAATGTGACACCTACATTTAAAAACGCTAAATTATCTTGTTGTATCAGAATTGCAACTGAAAATACAACATGTTACTTTTCTTTAGGCATTACATTTAGGTGTCACCTAGTTCAAACCATTTGCTGAAACCTAATGAGTTAGGCAGTAACCGTACAGTTCTATCTTCAGCATTAATCTTAGAGATAGGAACAAAGGGATATAAATGGGATCAGACAATTGACATCTAACTCAAATAGACTCATTAGGAGCTCTAAATTGAACAGACGAGGCGCCATATTTGTTTTATGATCGCACTTGAACACGTCTCGAGAAAGGAAAATATAGCGTGCAAATTATTTAGTTGATATGAAAATGAAACGAAAAAGAAATCTCTTCTGTCTGGCAATGGATTTATAAATCTTTACGCTGTTTAATATTGAACAAACTTTTTACTTGTAAACGTATAATTTTTGTATAAGTTATGTAGTTCGTCACGCAGATGACCGCCAATCTGTATTATAGGTATTCAATTATATTGTTATTGCAGTTAGTATTATTGATATTCTACCCTTCATATTGAAAAAACTTTTCCTATGAAAGACAAATACGTTTCATGAAAAAAAACCGGCCAAGTGCGAGTCGGACTCGCGCACCGAGGGTTCCGTACAAACCTGCAAGGTTTACAAAGTTCGTTCATTACGACAATCGAGTCATAACTATGGTATTTTTATTGCAAAATGAAATTCATAACATTACAATGGGGAAAGATGGAGGAGCATAAATTTAAGACAAAGATCTCTTTATCGTTTAAGTAATCCTTTATTTTATATTAACACATATCATTTATCTATAATATAACTGAAACACTTATACTAGCCTTGCAGCGGTAAAATATACGGTATCAATGGTTGTACTTTTGTGTTTTGCGTTTTTGCGTTGACTTAGATTTTTTTTTTTCACGGGTTTAAGGCAATTAGATCCAAGTATTTGATATGAATTTCAACTTGATAGCTCTACGCGTTCATGAGGAAAAAAGTAATAAGTTTATATTTATTAAATAAAAAATAAATATATATTTTGTAATGTAACTAAAAATTTAAGGTTTTCGGAATTTTTCCTTTATGTGTGCTATAAAACGTTGCTTCATGCCAAATTTCAAGATTCTAGGTCTACTGGAAGTACCCTTTAGGTTTTGATTCCCTTGCGAGTACTTGCGAGTTTCAAAATATGCAGCTTAAATTGCTGTTTCTTTTGATTGCGTTGACATAGAAGTTTGATTTTGTTACAGCTTAAAGGTATTATAGACCTGAGTATTTGGTATGAATTTCAATTTAATACCTCTACGCGTTTATGAGGAAATGGGTAGTAAGTTTAAAATTATTAAAAAAAAAATATTATGTGATGTAACTAAAAATTTATGGTTTTCGTAATTTTTCCTTTATCTATGCTATAAGACGTTGCTTCGTACCAAATTTCAAGATTCTGAGTTCACGGGAAGCACCCTGTAGGTTTTGATTCCCTTGCAAGTGTCGAAAATTTGCGGCATAAACGGCTGTATCTTTTGATTGCGTTGGCTCAGAAGTTTGATTTTTTCACAGCTTCAAGGGACAGTAGACCTGAGTAATTGATATAAATTTCAGCTTCATACCTCCACGCGTTCCTGAGAAAAAGGGTCTTGACAGACGGACGGACGGACGGACGGACAGACGGACAACAAAGTGATCCTATAAGGGTTCCGTTTTTTCCTTTTGACGTACGGAACCCTAAAAAAGATTGTGTTTCATAGAGAAAGCTGTTTAAAATGGGGGACTCTTTTACATGATGAATGCAGGTCATGCCTTTTCAGTTCAATATTTGAATAAGGACTTTTTACAATCATTCAACGTTTTTTTCCTCTTTTGGACTTGGGTATTTTGTTGTATATTTTGGGTGTCATACCCAAAAGGTTTTTGTGTAAAGTGCAGTGTTTTGTGGGCATGTAGGTATGTACTTTCAATCAAAGTTATGAACACTTCTAATTCTTAGTTTGTTTCAGACAATTAGCCACAGCTTTCTCCTGGGACCATAGAGCAAAGTCGTCTAGAACAGAGCCGCCATATTGTTTCATAACACAGTAAACTGAGACGCTTGCTCTCAACTAGATTGGATTGTTGATTTATTTCTCTTTGTTTTCTTAGTTTTCTGAACATGGTTTGAGAAAGTTTTGACGTGAAAACTAAAAAGTTTCAGAGCTTTGAGTTGTTATGAGAGATCCTCGTTTTAGTTTTAAAAGTATAAAGTTGTGGTTGGATGAGACCAAGACTATGTTTATTTAAGGGAAGAAGAATTAACCTAGTAACTATTTACACTGTCATTTCACCTCTGAATAATGGCAGTCAAGTAATTTAACGGTTTTAAAGCAAGCAAAAGTAAAACAGTCTTCAAATACAGAGCAGGTAAACAATTTGACATTGCCACGGCTGTATGGCGAATGATGGAGTGACAAGTCAGATTAAAAAACAACTTGTTCCCAGAGATTCACTACGATCAATTCCATAACACGACGCTAAAAATGTGACCTGTCGCATTCAATATTGCGATAATAAATGCCTACCTGTCACTGGAGACGAGTATAAGCTGGGTGTGGGCGTACTTGGTGCGTCGCTTGCGCACCGCTGACAGCGCCGCGCACAGGCTCGGCGAGAACGACCGGCACGGGGGACACTGCAACCAAAGACAAAGTTTAGAAAGGGTCAAACAGGGTTCCCAACTTTTATTTATTTATTTATTTATTTACCACTAATTTACTTAGGGCTTTCAGCCACAAATTTAGAGTGTAAATATGCCTATTGGGTCTTTGCTAGGGGCCGAAGAAAATAAAGGCTTTAGTAATAATATTGCATTACTTTGACTAAGCGAAATGAGTATAAAATAAACACCTATTCGATTACGATTCATTAACAATCATTAACAGTGTGGATCTTTAATCAATTAAAAGTTCCAATAAAAAGTTATTAAAACTAAGTTTTAAGACAAAAATATCCTAGAATACTTGTACAATAATACAGGGTTTACTTTTGACTGTTGCAGTTAGGCGGCCCTAATTACAACAGGGGACACAGGTGTCCAAATACCAGGAACTAGGCAGGGGCAGGAGCTAGATAGGCGTAAAACCATGGCTCTCCTTTCGCGCAGTTGGCCATAAGTGATATCATTCGTAAGGTCTATGTGGGAGACTGGGGCAGAAACTTTGAGGCCTTTAAACTCCTGTCTTATCGTTTGCAATTTAATTTCCCTCGGTTTTCAGATAAGTTAGGCAAAATTTCAATTTCAATTTTTACGAGCGCTAGATTGAACCGAACCATCTTCAAGGGGAAATATTCTGCTTAAATTATATCCAGACTTTTCTTAAACTTACCCAGTGTGCAGCAAAATAAAACACCCTTACAGCGTCCGCAGGCAGTTGCTCATATAATCGACTATCACCGTCTCCCTGCAGCTGCACCCCTCTGAGGACCTCGGTGAGGGGTGGTGGCGGCCAGGGGAACCTCTCCCCTAAGGCATCGTCCAGGAGGGCGTCCCTCACGTGTCGGCCTCTGATGACCAGGGTCGGGACCCCCACTGCGATTCTGTACTTCTGGGTCAGGCGGCGCTGCAAAGAGGAACCAGAAATTAATATATGGCGGTGAAAAGGCGGAGAATCTAGATATTATTTTCGGCTACGGCCATTTTTGTGATTTTCAAAATGTAAAAAAGACCAGAAGAGCAGTTTAAAGGAGTTTGGTAAAAGAATTGTTAATACCCTAACAGTTGGTAAGAAAATGTGCTTGAACAAAAACTTGGAGTTAGGTACTGTAAAAGCGGCCGGAGTAAGACTCATGACGACCCTAGATTTTTATTTAAACGTGGTTGAACTTTCTTATTTTTCGAGTGTGTTGAATTGTAATTGCGTTTATGCGCGTTGGTACTATATTGGCTTATATGGCTTTTAGTCAGTAAAAGTCTGACACTCCCCCCGCTCGCTTATATAACGATTCCCATCCGGAAAAAGACGGCCACATTTATCAAAACCAAATAAATAATTTTGGCCATAATTCACGTGGTAACCGTTTGATTTGTTTGGTTATCTTGCAAAACATGGTACTCAGTCAATCAATGTGATGGATATGATCTAAATGTTGGATAATATCAATCGCAATATATAATGATTCATATGTAAGTACCTAATCAATCCAACTAATGGATGTAATTTGTCGCGATTGATTGCATAAGTACTGTAGGCCTACCATGACGTCTTAAAGCAGAACTTATTACACTGAGGGAAAGAGATGGTGCTAGACACCCTGTATACTGTATAGCTCTGTCTCTTTCCCTCAGTGGAATTAGTTCTGCTTTAAGACGTCATGGTAGGCCTACTGTTTAGAGTCAATATCATCATCATCTGCTTAGCCTTTTCCCAACTATGTTGGGGTCGGCTTCCAGTCTAACCGGATGCAGCTGAATATCAGTATTTTACATGGAGCGACTGCCTATCTGACCTCCACAACCCAGTTAATACTGGGTAATACGATACCCCTTGGTAAGACTGGTTGTCAGACTTTCGGAACACTGACTACCTGTAACGACTGCCAAAGATCTACAAATGACAATCGGGACCAACGGCTTAACGTGCTTTCCGAAGCACGGAGGAAACTCGGTATGTAACGGGTGGTCACCCATCCACAGACCAACCTAGGCAAGCGCGACTTAACCTAAAGATCGACTCGAGCGGCTACTATTTGTTTAGCCACGAGCTTCTCTGTTTAGACTGTTGTTGTTACTGGTTAGAGTCAATATATCAATCAAAATCATTTTTATTTATTTCACATAGGCCTATGTGCACTTATAAAAACTTTTTGTTATTTCAGCTCTTGTCA
The DNA here is from genome assembly GCA_958449745.1 of Ochropleura leucogaster. NCBI lineage: Eukaryota > Metazoa > Arthropoda > Insecta > Lepidoptera > Noctuidae > Ochropleura > Ochropleura leucogaster. Next base: position 1,243,710 of record OY288220.1, on the reverse strand, counting down.
CCGTCGGCGTTCCAGCTGTTTTAGAACCCAATGGCTTGGCACGCGACGATGGTAAAAGACCGGACGGCATTTTTTTTTGGGTAGCAAATCATCAAATAACTTCCCCACGCTCTGGGAGGAGCGGGGGGGGGGGAGTGTCATGTACTGACTAAAACCCACCCATGATCCTTCTATTGCCCTTTATGTTCCGGGGCCGAGGTATATCTTTGTCTTTTATAGTCTGTTGTTTGCTAGTTTTAATTATTTTAGTTTATTTAATTCTTATAATTTACATAGTTAGTTTAATTTGTGTAAGTAAATACTTCTTTCATTTAAATATTATAATTTACTTTCTTTGAATGAAATGAATATTACATGCTAATGTTATAATTATAACAAAATCAAAAAACGGACCTCAAAATTATACGAAATATCACCATTTAACTTATCTAATACTTCGATAGGAAATTAATATATTATTGGATCATTCCCCTCACGTACGACCAACCTCGGTGGACGCTGCCTGCATACTAATCGCTGTGCATAGGGTTACCATTTCCAAATATGAACATTCCCGACATAGACACACGTTTTCTGTACTAACAATCATGTATTACTAGCTTATGCCCGCGGTTTCTCCCAGGTGGTATTCGGTGATTCTCCCATGGAATTATATTGCCGAGATATAACCAGGTTACAACCGTGATATTAACAATTTAAGACCCAAGTTTCATTCAAATTCTATTCAGTATTTTTTGCGTGAAAGACTAACAAACATCCTTACATCATTCGTAATTATAATATTAGTAGAGTTAATAAGAAATAATTGTGTATTTTAATCTTTCTAATTTAAAAAAAAAATAAGGAAAAACTTGTCTCAAAAGAAAAAACCCTTATAGGATCACTTTGTTTCGACTATCTGTGTGTCTGTCAAGATCCTTTATCTCAGGAACGCGGGAAGGTATCGAGTTAAAATTGAATCCATATAGGTACTCAAGTCTGTGATCTTTTGGAGGTGTGAAAAATGAAAGAAAGAAGAAAGAAAGTTATGGCCGTTTATGTCGCAAGTTTGTACGGAACCCACGGTGCGAGAGTCCGACTCGCACTTGTCCAGTTTTAAATAAACATTAAGCTATTTCACTTATTTTACGTTCAAAATACCGAGGAATGCCCAAGTCGAAAAGTCCGGACAAATTTCGGACGGATGGTAACCCCGTGAGCATATAAATATAAGTACATTTGTGTACAATACCTTCAATGGAGGGGAACTTCAAAACTGGAGGAACTTTTGTCGGTAAATATTGTTATGCATCGGTGATTTTTGGTAGGAAACACTGGTTTATGTCCCTCTTTGAAAAGTCCCTGGGTACTGGCATAATATAAGACTGTTGTCATTTGTTTTTAGGCATAGTGCAAGGACTAAATAAGATTATCAAATATTTTTGAATTTAGAACTCGATAAGAAGATATCGAGTTGTTCTTGTTTTGTTCTAGAGATCTAATTTGTTTGTGCTATTAGCAAATAATTTTATGCAAGATCATGTTTATTTATAACATATATATACTATATATATTCTGTGGATAAACACAATTTTATTCTATGTATGACTGTGCAAGTCGGCCTATCTGGTGTCATTGGCCAATTGGTCAAGTAGCTTTCAAATGTCAATATCGAAAATGTTCGGAATGGAAATTATTACTTATATGAAAATATTCCCAATGGTCGCCACACAATTTCTTAAAAAGGCTTTGGGTACAAGAGGCAGCTCGTGGCTATAAAATAACAGCCGCACGGGTCGATATTTAAGGTAAAGGCGCAGCTTTACCTTAAATATCGACCCGTTACCTAGGTCGGTCTGTGGATAGTTTGCCTCGGAAAGCATTTTGAGCCGTTAGTCCTGACTGACGTTTGTACATCTTTGACAGGTAGTCATTGTCCCAATTCTGAGAACCAGTCTTACCGAAGGGTAAATTAATCCCCCACGGAGATGCCCAATAAATTCCAGATGGGCCTAAAACGTACTTCACATAGCAATTAGGATAGGCCGTAAAATCCACAGGCAAAAATCACTTCATCAAATTAATAGAGGCAAGGGAGTCAGTCAAGGTGTTTAAAAAGTAAACAACACCCAACATCGTCCATTGTGTAAACGACTTAAAACCAGGGCCACACATCCACCACAGTTTACCATAAACTAAACGCACCTTGTTAATAATTAGTCTTCTAAATATAGCTGCGGCGGGCACAGGAAGACGCGTGTTATTCCTAGTCCAGTACATTCAACATCTACCTCTGATATAGTAGCCTTATTACAACTACTATAAAGTTCACTTTTACTTTAGAGACTTCTCAGGGTCAGCAACTTATTAACAACCTTATTGCTACGATGTTAAAGATAATTTTGATTTTGGAAGTGATGTAAAATCAATGATACATTCTATAGGAAAGGACTGTAGTGTAAGTGACAGTAACCAGGCCCTTTGAGTTACTGACCTGCCTCAATTACTCTCTATGGTTTTTGAATTGTTTTTTTTGGGCGCAGAGGTGTGAAGAATGAGGTGTGGATAATTTATGGAGTCTTGTGCTGTGTACTTTGAAAGTTTTTGTTGTTGTTTTGATCCTGTTTGGTTTTGGACATACGAGTGTGGGAAGAGAGAGTGCGTGGTCTGTAGGTACCTGTGCTCAATTGTGCACTTTAATTAACAAAATTATTTAAATTTCATATAAATTAGTGGTAGGTATATGGTGCTATCTTAAAAATACCATTTCAGACACTAATCTGCATAGTCCTCATGTAAGTTGACCAAGATTTTGTCTGGACCTTAAAAGAGACTATGACCTTTGAGTTTGTTTCGGCCGTTCTTCTCAAAGTAGTCGGGTACGAAACACCGGCCTCATTTAGTTTTATAAAACAGACATGTAATAATGTTTGTAAAACCCTACTTGAATAATAAACATCATTTATAATTTATCATAGGCAGCCTTAATGCCATAAGGCATTCTCTACCAGACAACGTTTGAGTCAAATACGACAACATTGTGATAGGGTACAAAAATTACATTACAAAAACTAATTGTTTTCGAGAAGTTATATCTATGCTTATACAGATACTAATACACTCATACAAATAAAATACACTAATAAATACATAAAAAAGTGTGTGTGTCAGCTCCGACGCACGACTGGAGTTTACTCCTTAAGTACGAGTATCTGACCATACGCAAAAACAGTTTATTCAACTGAAAAAAGATTAATATCATATGAAAGGGTAAATTCACAAATTAATGAAAAATAATAGCAATATAAATACATCGACACTGATAGAAACAAACAAGCCCAATAACATATAGTATATAGGTATAGTCGCCTATACAGCATACCATATGTACGTCTTAATACACTCACAGCCAAATTAGAAAGTTGCGCACTAAAGGTGCGCACCAAAAACGTGACACATTTTCGTTACTTTAGTAGGTTTTACCCCTCGAATTTTTCTCATACCGGGCCTTATATATGAAAATCGATTCTTAAGGAGTAAACTCCAATAAACTCCAAAAAACTTAACAGTAATTATAATTGTGTATGGCTTTAAATTGGGATCTATTTAATCTGACCTAAATAGTATCAGTAGTAGTATTATTTTCTGCGCCAATGTCCTGATCTCCTAGAACACCCTGGCTGAGCTGAAAATCTATCTCGGGTAATGAGGGCCAAATACTGCGTACTCGCGACCACTAGTCTCCTCGTGGTAGTATATACCTAGTTATACTGACAGACAGAAAAATCAGACTTCATCAGAAGAAATGATTCCAAAAATGTTTAATTAATTATTGAGCTGTAGATAGGTTTCAACATTACAATAGCTATCCATCGGTAGAATGTCCTAAAGCTTTCACAATATTACTGTGAGAAAATAGAAAAGAAGTCGAAGTTTCGGCGCTTGGCTGAACTGTTACAATAAATATAGAGTTTCCTTTAGTTCAGTAATGGATGAATATTATTTATTATTAACCGACATCAAAAAAAGCGGAGGTTCTCATTTTTTTAATAGGTAAGAGTTTGTGTGAGATTACATCATTCCAAAACTAAAAAGGGCTGAAGTGATAAGCCGACTTTTAAAAAAAAGAGAAATAAAAACCGGCCAAGAGCGTGTCGGGCCACGCTCAGTGTAGGGTTCCGTAGTTTCCCGTCCGTCACAATAAGTGTTCCCAGTTATGAGGCCAACCGAACAATTCGGTAATACCCGATCCAATGTAATAAGTACCTAAGTACCTACAGCGCCATCTCTCGAGGAATTGGGTTACTAATTAATACAAAGACGTGCAATTTTGGTGGTAATTTTGGATTGCGAGAATCGATTTCAATAATTATTTTTGTTTTTGTATGAAAAAATATACGTTCAGGATAATAAAACATGTAAACAAAGTTACAAAAAAAGCTTGCATATACGATTATACTACAAACTTAGTCCAGAAATTATTTTGTACAACTTTTTGTCTTTTTTGTACAAAAACTGTTGTGTCAATCAAGTTCAAAATAATTTTCATAGAAAGTCCTTATAAAGTTCTACTTTTCAGATTTTTTTCATATTTTTTAGACTTATGGTTCAAAAGTTAGAGGGGGGGGGGGGGGGCACATTGTTTTTTACTTTTGGAGCGATTATTTCCGAAATTATTGACATTATCAAAAATGATCTTAGTAAACCCCTATTCATTTTTAAATACCTTTCCAACAATATATCACACGTTAGGGTTGAAATTAAAAAAAAATCACTTCCCACTTTACATATATAGGGTGGCTACCCTAATAAAACATTTTTTTCCAATTTTTATTTTACCACTTTGTCGGCGTGATTGATATACATATTGGTACCAATTTTCAGCTTTCTAGCGCTAACGGTCACAGAGATTAAGCGAGGACGGACGGACGGACGGACGGACAGACAGACATGGCGAAACTATAAGGGTTCCTAGTTGACTACGGAACCCTAAAAAGGAAAAGTTTACACGGAAGTCAAGTGTTCCTTTTTGTGAAAGAAATTGAAGGATCGAAGATTAATAAAATGTCGGATTTACGATTAAATACTTTTTGGGCCGTGTTAGAAACCCATCTAAAACCACAGACAATAATTTACTTTACAATAACTTACAAAGTGCCGGAATTGTGGGTTGTTTCAAAGAGATACCGCGGCCCCTTAACGTAAAGGGCAAAAGAACATGGGTGGGTTTTACTAAGTAAAAGCCTGACACTCCTCACCACTCCGCCCAGAACAGGGGAAGTTATTTGATGATTTCCCATCCGCAAAAATATACAAAGTTTGATATCCTGGCGTTGCATAACAAACACAGGAAGTACCAAACATAATCACCCTCCACATCATTGATGACGCGGAAATGTTCATGTGTACACGTTGAAGAACATTTTGAAGCCCAGCGATGTACACATTGTTATTCACGTTGGGTCTGTAGGCAATGTTCAAGATAAAATGTAGGAGGGAAAAGGTATGTTTGCTTACAACTTGGAAATAAAGTCTTTGTCAATAAATTCCTGATATATTTATAGAGTAGTCAGAAGCTTGAAAGCCTGTGTGTACGATTTTGCATTCGTTCCTTAATAATACTGTTCCCACAAGCTAGTTTGAAATTATTAACATAAAGAATAAAACCAATTATGAGGAAGCAACTTACGATGGCAGTAATAAGTTTGTAATTATCTGGGAAGCTTGTTATTAGTAATTTACTAACAGTAAACATCACACATACAAGTTATCAGTCCTACATAAGACATGAAAACTAAACACAAACAATGATAGTAAAAAAATAATGGTGCAGAGGTGGTACAGAGATAGTATATAGACCCTGGAGACGGACATAGGTTAGTTTTCTTTTTTAAAGTGACAAATGAGGAAGAAAGACGGAAGAAAAGGGAAAAATTAGCTTTGCTATTACAATAAATGAGGTGCAAGGGCAAAAACTACACTTAGCAGGTACCTGTAAATTAGGAAAGGGGAATTGACTTTAACGCGAGAGAAGCCTTTTTTTTTTAAATAGCCTAAGTATGTCCGTCTTCAGGATCCCAAGTATCTCTGTACCAAAATTCATTAAAACCGTGAAGGCGTAAAAAACAAACAAACTAACTCACTTTCGCTTTAATAATATTTGTAAGGATTGTCGCATGTCAGCTAGCGAACAATAATTATGTAAGCATATAAAAATAAAAAAAAATCTCCAGTTAAACGGGTGTGCTTACACGTGCAGTGAAGAAGTCACAGGTAATAAACTAGGACCAGACTATGATAGGATAAAGATTAACCCACAAACAGGTCAAACTAAAAGCTGCTTATTAAATGTCAGCTTATTATCTTAAAAATACTCGTGGTTTTAGTATTTTTACAGACCACTCGTTTGACCTTTTGCTATCGTTATTTTTCAGGCACTTTATTATTTTCTTTCCTTCATCCATTTTCTTTAAAAGCTTTCGACCCAAAACAATTTTCCCTTCTCCGCAGGATTATAATATTTTAGTTTCGCTCTGTTGAACGTATAAATAAATTTGGTGGCGCGGAAATATTCTTGGTTGCGTACCTCGTACTAATATTGTTAGGTGTCACAGCTAAAACAGTAAATCAGTCAAAAAGGAAACATGCATCGCAACAACATTGAATGGTTAAAATCTGATTTTTATTTTGTAACTTTTTTATACGTAGTGATTCTAGAACTTACAACGCTGGGCCGGGAGGGATTGACTTAGCAGAAATTATAACTTTTGTTTTGCAAAAAAAAAAAAACGTTGGCACACACTAAGAATTTCTACTGTATCGTAGGTGCATTTACAAACAATTAAACTAACATACACAAACAGCCAGACCCGAAACAACTATGACCTACAAGTCATACAAATATTTGTTCCATGCGGGAATCGAATCCGCGACACGCAGCGCAGCAGTCAATCGTTCAGCCACAGTGCCAAACATGCTGTCAAACTGAACTTTTTGGTGGTGATTGACAGAAAGGTAGCGCAGTACTCGTAAACTGCGTGCGTATATGAATGATCACAAATGTCATTATCGTAATAATTATAGTAATTTATTGGTAAGGGATTCTTACAAATCACAGGTTGTTTGTAGTTGTTCATTTCAATAATTACATTGTCAAATAGTACAAATATATCACCTATAGTCGCAACATTATAAAAGCTAAAGTGAGTTTGTTTGTTTGTTACGTCTTCACGCCTAAACGGCTTAACTAAATGGAGTAAATGGATTTTGATGAATAGTTGAGACTCTGGAGACGGACATAGGAAATGAAGGAAGAAAAGGGAAAACTTAGCTTTGCTATTACAATAAATAAGGCGCAAGGGCAAAAACTACAAGTAACAAGTACCTGCAAATCAGGAAAGGGGAACTGTGTTACCCCGAATTTTAGGAGAGCGAAGCCGCGGGCAAAAGCTAGTAACAAATAATGCATAGAAATCCACATACAAACTAATTAAAGCTGACAGACACAATCAATAATGGTCAAATTAATTTAAACGTCACAGCATCACAGCTTCATCGTCAAAAAATCGGCAAAAGAATAGAACGCTTGCTCGACAGGCTATTTCTTTGAACAAGTTTTGAAACTGCTTAGAGCTTGTAGGAATGTAGCTGATAAGGGTCGTTTGCTTACGTATTCAAGAATTATTATAGGGGCATTCTGTAAAAACAGATTTTTAAAACACAAAACACGAGTTACCTTCTTTATGGTTTTGACTGTAAACTTGTGCAAATCAGTCAAAAATGCTTTTGACCAAAAAACTGTTATAAGCTGTAACATAGCCACAGCATTTTGTTATGTCATTCAGTTCTGCAGCCATTTCCGCCGGGGCCTTACGTGGCAGGAACCGTGCCGTTATCACGAATTTATGTACGTAAAAATCTGCCAAGTTTGCTGAACAGACAAGCAAAGTTATATTTAAAAGTGGTTGACTAAGTAGAGCTGGGAAACTCTATATAGAATCTTCGTTTTTGATGCTCGGTCATTTTAAATTTTAATTGCGATGTTTGCATTAATTGACATGATTTTTGACATTTATAATTTTTTTCATCCTTATATTGACATTTGTGATTATTATTTTTTCATTGTTAAATTCACATTTATGATGTTTTTTTTTTCATTATTACATTGACATTCAAGTCAATAATAGGTACAATTTTAAATTTTGATGTCATTATCTGTATTACGACAGCATGATTATAATTAGGGTCTTTAAATAAGAATATATCAATTTGCACGCCGAAAATAAAGGCATAATAAGAGATCAATTGTGTCTTCTTGTGAACTTTCTGTACCTTATAATTTACGCGAATGAATGATTTTGATTTTTTAAATTTCGAAACGTTAGAGATTAAACGCGGTGTCGACCTATTGACATTGTAACCTTCACTAGATTGCCAACCATGGTCAACCACGCATTCTGGACAACAAGCTAAGTAAGTGTTTACACAAAAGTTATATGTATAATTTCTTTATTTTGTATAATGTATAATTTCTTTAATTTTATATGTATATATATATAATTTCTCATCCTTAAAAAAATGCCATATATATATTTTTTCGTTTTTAAGGTTCTATACTTACGTCAAAGGAAATAACGGAACCCTTATAGGATCACTTTGTCGTCCGTCTATCTGTCTGTCAAGACCCTTTATCTCGGGAACCCGTGAAGGTATCAACTTGAAATTAAAACCGTAACTCAAATATGTGGTCCATTTGTGCTGTAAAAAAATCAACCATCTAAGTTTACTTACCCAAACTTACACCTTTGTCCTCCTCGTCTTTACTTCAAGTAAGTAATCTCATCAAGTTCGCCGCAAAGCGTCATAGAAAACCCACCCGAGCCACCAGCCACAGTCATGGTTCATTAAACCATACGTCAAATGACGGAGACAGCTTTTAGCGTGATTGGCTGCCAGCATTGTGCTCGTCAATGGGCGACGCGTATTGTGAGGAGGGCTGAAGCCTATCTATGTGCAATGAGGAGTGTGCGTAGTTTGAATAGAAGTACCTCGTGATTTTGAGGACTAATGGACGATGGGTCCCTCTCTCACTTCGTCCTTTATCGTCCTTTGTATTTTATCATCCAATTGATAAGAAAAAACCGGCCAAGAGTGAGCCAGACGCGCGGCCTAAGAGTTCCGTACAAACTTTTTTTTTTTTTTATTATTGATAGGCTCGCGTTTGACCACTATCTCACCTGATGGTAAGTGATGATGTGGTCGACGATGAAGCACGCTTACCTAGAAATAACCTATTCACTCTTGACTTGAAGACCCCCAGGTTATAGCTGTCAGGAAATACAGACTCCGGCAGGGAATTCCACTCCTTAGCAGTACGCACAATGAAGGTATTCCCAAACCGTTTTGTGCGTGTGGGTGGGATGTCTACCATGTAACGGTGGCGCATCACTTGCGACATAAACAGTCATATCTTTTAACTGCGAAGACTTAGAGGGTTGATGTTTTCATACCTCCAAGGGACCATAGACTTGAGTATATAGTTTTACTGGATACCTCGGCAAGTTCTCGAGATAAAGGGTCTTGACAGACAGACAAACAACAAAATGATCATATTAGGGTTCCATTTTTTTCTTTTGAGTTACGTAAACAATCGAAAATGTTAAGTATATGCACTAGCTCTTTAGTCCATTGAAAAGTTACATTTGGGGTTGCGTTTTTTAGAGGACGCAATTTTATTTTTTTGATGTGTAGGGGGGGTCAGTGTAAAGCTAAAACCAAGTTTGTGGGGTAGCCAGCGTTGTCCCACGGCCGCCATCTTTAAAATGAAAATATATTTTTTTCTCGAATTTCTGAAGATTTTCGCTTATAACTTTTTTATTTATAGTTCTACGACATAAAAAGTTACTGGACCAAAGTTAAAAAAAAACGCAAGGTTAGGCCTAAAAATGTAACATTTCAATGGACTACTTATGCTAGAAGCTTTATCAAAATCAAAAGTCATTTATTCAAATTAGGCGAAATAATCAGCACTTTTTGAACGTCACATTACAAGAGACAGTCCCACAATAACGCCCTGCCATTGCCATTCACCACTTCGTAGTGTGTATCAGTAAATAGACGCAGTGTATAATGATGTTCCGACAATTATAAACTCTCACTACTGTGTAAGAAAGTCGTGAGAAGCACACGCTCCACGAACATAATGAGGTGTAGGCTATTTGTTAAGTATTTTGTCAGCAGATACCACACTACTTGCAAACACAGCAATGCAAGACTGATATGACTATTGTTGTTTTTTTTGTCTCTAACACAATATTACCTCGCGCCTGTTATCCGCAGAGGGTTAAGCAGCGGTGTGCGAAATACACAGATAAAACTTCTCGCCAATAAGCTTCCGTCCGCGACTTTGTCCTCGTGGCATAGTTACTTTGGTCTAACGCTAAATTTAAACTGCGCGATGATCGAAAAAAAATAACTTTCTCTCCTCTTTATTCCCCTTTTCTTCACTCTTTCTCTCCCTTTTCTCTCTTTTTTAGCTTATGTCCATCTCCAGAGTCTTAACTATCTCTGTACCAAAATTCAACAAACAAACTCACTTTGTTGACCTGTCGTCGTCTGTACATTAAGCAACCTTCCCGATCATCTAGTTTCCATTCATACAATGGGGGAAAGTATCACCTTCCTTAGTTTTCCCCTCACGTAGGCAACCCAAGCCATTTTATGGGAGATTTCTTTGTTGGACCCCAAACTTAGGAGGGGATCGAAACGGAATCCTTTAGATGCATTGCGGAGTTTGGGAAGCTGTGCCGATTGCGAAAAGTAATGTAAAAAAAATAACTAAGTATTTTTTTAGCAAAATAGTTGGTATAATCCTTATGAAAACAATACTGTTTTTGATGGTTGCCATATCTTTCTTCAAATTCAAATGTTTGTGAGGATGGATGGATATTTGTTACTCCTATTTTAATTTTTGTTATATTTTAATAAGTTTTAATATTTTAAAAATGTTTTATGTTTTGGTATGTTTTTTTTTTAAGATTTTAATTTAAAATGTAAAGTTATACATTTGTGTTAAAATGAATAAGCAAAATAAAAATAATGTTGCCAAATCAACTAAGTAGGTAATTCATTAAGAACTGCTTGAACAACAACTCGTAAGAAACTTGGCGCAGTTCAGACAAAGCGTTGAGCAGTGATATATCGCCTGTCTAGCACAAGCTCTGCTGTCCCTGTTCAAATAAGTTTAAGTACCATAATATTTCACTTATACAATCCAACTAATTATAAAGGGAAAAAATTTTGTGTTCACCAAAAATACTGATCGAGCACCAAATATTCTTTCCTGAATGCTAAAAAAATGCGTAGGTTAGGTTAGGTTAAAACTGCGACCCCCTACGCACGAGCCGAGCGAGCGGAGCGAGCGGTGCAGGTGCCGCGGCAGCGGGCGGCGAGTGCCAGTAACGACTTGCATTAATAGAAAATGGATAAAGATATAACACTTTTTTATTGTAGTGCTGTCTTTTTCCTGATGCTCGTTATGACATATTATAATTAACATATTTTGGTGCTCATTCAGTAAATTTGGTGCAACACAGGCAAAATTAGGTAAACGAAATGGGAATAAATTGAAGTTCTTTTAAATACCATCCATTTATAAATGCGAATGTTTGAGAGGATGGATGTATGCATGTATGGATGTTTGTTACTCTTTCACGTCAAAACGGCTGATCGGATCTTGATGAAATTTGGCACAGAGGTAGATTATGGTCTGGAATAACACATATGATAGTTTTTTTTTCCATAGCACGCGTACTAAGCCGCGGGCGCCACCTAGATTACAATCCTTACCAATATTATAAAAGCGAAAGTGAGTTTGTTTGTTACGTCTTCACGCCTAAATGGCTAAACCGATTTTGATGAATTTTGGTAGGTACAGAGATAGTTGGGACCCTGGAGTAGAACACAAGCTATTTTTTTTGTTAAAAGATTGAGATATGATGAAGAAAGAGGAAAGAAAAGGGAAAACTTAGCATTGCTATTACAATAAATGCGCAAGGGCAAAAACTACAGGTAGCAGGTACCTGTAAATCAGGAAAGGGGAACTGTGTTACTCCAGATTTAACGCGAGCAAAGCCGCGGGCAAAAGCTAGTAATACAATAAAATACACTTCTTTGAAAAGAATTACCCCTAACATTATTAATATTGAATGATCTGAATTAATTCTGTTTAAATACGCATTCAAATCGTTTAATTTCGTTTGATTGATGTGGAATTTCAATTTATGTTGCTCAAAAACGGTTATGAAAGCTAAATTCAATATTTGGACAAGTTTTGAAAGGTGAATTCAATTTTCCAATCCTTAATTAACTGTTACGGCAACAAGGAACGTACCACGAATGAGTGTTGGTCAATATTTTGTTAGCTTTTTCATTATAGAAGTTACTAGCTGTGTTAGGGGTATACTGAATGCCTCTGTTGATGTCATATTTTTTCGCTGTCTTCCACAGATGGCGCTTCAAATGCAATGTTGCCAACGTAAAACATACCCACTTACTCCTAAACACCCTCCTTGGCAAGCTTTGTCGTTAGAATTTCGGGCTTTCGACTTCCTAGGGTGACTGCTCTCTACTCGTATATACCACTAATCTATACTAATATTATAAAGCTGAAGAGTTTGTTTGTTTGAACGCGCTAATCTCAGGGACTACTGGTTGGAATTGGATAATTCTTTTATTGTTGGATAGTCCATTTCTTGAGGAAGGCTATAGGCTATATAACATGCTACGACCAACAGGTGCTGAGCAGCGTGGGTGAAACCGCGGAGAACAGCTAGTCTCCCATAAAATCACATTACACAATTACACAATTTTACACAAGTTAATTTTGCTTATTACTTCTCTATGATATGACTTCTTGGCAAAGAGGTTTTCGTCTGGGCGACTTAAGACTGATAAGTTAGTAGTTTCCTTCCTAATCGATATATTCATTATGATGTAAGCTTATCCATGGTTTAGTAATGCCAAGGACATATGTCATCATATGTGTTAGCTATAGGAGCTGCAGAACCCTTTTAGGATACCTTTGTTGTCTGTCTGTCAAGACTGGCGCACGGAACAAATATTTGTATGGCCTACAGATAGTTGTTCCAGGTCTGGTTGTTTGTGTTTGTGAATTTAAATGTTTGTAAACGCACTCACGATACAGGAGAAATTCCTAGTGTGGGCAACTTTTTTTTTAAATTGATAACGCGTAGTGGAACTCGGGTTCCTGGTGACATTGAGTTGATAAACCAATAAAATTGGTGTTTAAGTTCACTATAGAATCTAGAACACCTAGACAAGTGGCTTCTTCTTTACACCGATCTACAACTTAATGCGATACGAAAGATAGAGTAAAAGAGCATCTGTTTTAGACTTTCTCAGTATAAAAATGTCGCTTTATCTGGATCCTCAAATGAAGTCCTATGATGTGGAGGTTCTTGAAATCCCTACAATAACAACAAAAGTCAACGCCCTTACTTAAAACAAGAAGCACTTTACCCCAAAACCCTAATTAAGTCATCCAGCAACCAAATAACCAAGATTAAGGAGCTCTTCGGACGACTGGCTCAAGAACGGGGGGTGTCACGCAAGACTAGCCACCCCACCCGAATTACAGGCGATTACAACCCTTAGACAAGTAACTTTATATCTTTGGATACGCTACAATGCAGATTGGGTCCTTAAGGGTTATTTTTCGATGAGAGGGATAATATCTAGAGTCTGAACAAGTTTTTATCGGTGTTCGAGTAGATTGGCCCCATAGATTGCTCTCTAGAGCTGAGAATTTTACGAATTTCGTTATGCTTTCCAACAGTAATTGAAAGTTGAGTTTATTTGAAACATAGTTTGAGGTTGTTTGGAGTTTGAAACAGCGGGCTGGCGAATTTTTATTACCATAGCTACCTATTGGAATAGCAAATGATAAAGTTTTAAAAATATATGTAACGTAACGTAAATATGTCCATTTAGAATTATTAATTTGACCCTTTCAGTCGCTCTCAAAATATTTCGACGATTTTACTATATATTTATAAATAACCGATAAAATAAAAAAGCGACTTATCGCTTTTTTACTAATAAATGTTTATGTATTATAGTAGTTAAGTCTCTCCGCAAAAAATCTTCAAACTGCAACACACGCATATCTACAAAATCCAAGATGGCGGTTGCAAGCGCGCCATTTCTTCAGCCACAGAGTATAAAAAGCGTGTTTAAGCCCGGTGTAGCGCTTGAAAGCAGTGTAAATGTCTGTAGAAAGCGCTGTAGGGCGCTTTCAAGAGGTTTTGAGGGCCCTTGGTGTGACGACAGCCTACGTCTACGTCTAGTTACAAGTGTAGCGAGCGCCTTGCTTCTTTTTAAATGACGTTTCTATCGGGTTTTGCAGGGTTCCTTTTCATAAAATGTTGTGTGTGAGGAAATATTTCTTTGCATACTCAAAATTGTCATATACGTGGTAAAGATATTTATGTATAACATACCAGCCTGTTATGCAGAGGTGAACCCATAATATACCCGTATTCCATTCTATTTTTATAAAAACAAAAACACAAACCCATATTCGGCCATTTATGTTTAAGTCCTATGTAAGAGAAAACGAGCATATTGTCATCAACCAACACAAAATCTAGATTACAACCTGTAATCCAGAAAAAAATTATAGTAAAATCAAGTAAAAGTAACTGTAAACTACCTCGGAATTAAACACAGGATGTCGTACTCAGTAGCTGCATAAGACCACTACCTCAACGAGGAAGTCAATAAAAGAAACTCAATAAAAGATATTGCGAAGTAGATCCGGTCACCAACATTTTAGCAAAGACCTTAAGTACTTATTACTTCCATGCATTTCAAAGATTTCTTTTTAAATAAGCTATTTCATACGACCGACGACGGTCTTGCCGGCCAGTCCTGCCACAAATGGTTACTTGCTTGTGCCACAGATGTGGCAGAAATATTAAATTGTTAGTCGTTAAATGCGGGTTCTGCAGAGAATGGAGGCTATTTTCCAACGTGGCTGTAATTTATACGAGGTTTATCTTTATTGTCTTTAGAATTAAATGAAATTGTCGGTATTTCATTACAAATTGTTCATTGTTTAACATTGTTCATGGTACCGTTTTTTGTTTAAAATACTTTAGTAGCAAATATTGATGAATAGGTATCATTTTGGCGCCACAAAGCAAATTTCATTATCTGCTTTGAGTGTTATTAATAAGTGGATAAATCAATCGAGACAGCGGAATGTTTGACAGCCATTTGCAATGCTGCCAGCTTTCAAAATGGTCTAGATACTGATATTATTTGAAGATTGGCTAAAGCATCTCTACATTACCGTCATAACCTTAATTTTCTTTAGTTTTTTGAGAAAGGCGACGAAATAAGATTGGAGAATAATTTTTGTAGTTTACTTCTTAATAAATTACAAAGGAAATATATACATATTCAACAGTAAGTGTCAACAAACCATTTTTGCGGAAATAAATTCTAAGCAATCATTTCAAGGAAAACATTTCCCACAAAAGTTGGTAGTAATAGCAAAAGAAAATCATTTTCCCTTTCAACGAATCCATTAAAAAGACAACTGGAACCTATTTTCGAGTTAAGCTCGGAGGGTAGTTATTGATTTTCTCCAATACATTACCCGGTAGTTCAGTGAACCTTGCCGTGAGTAGTGCACATAAGGAGTGTGGGTTCGACGCCCTGATAGTGATCCGTGATAATGAAGTTATGTTAATTATTTGTAGTATCGGGACAAGGTTTTTATTATTTATGGATGTGTAGTCTGTCTTGTTGGTAGGAATTCATTGCGATCTTTGAAAGATAACAGTAGGATTACCATGACATCTTATAGCAGTTCTTATTCCTGTGTGAGAAAGAGATGGTGCTAGACCCCCTGTATAGCTCTGTCTCTTTCCCTCAGTGGATTAAGTTCTGCTTTAAGACGTCATGGTGTAGCAGCTATGGTAGAGATATAAGGTGGAATTTATGTGGCTTGTGTACATTATATTTTAAAAGTCTATATAATACTAACTTTTGCCCGCGGCTTCGCTCGCGTTAAATTTGAAGTAACACAGTTCCCCTTTCCTGATTTGCCGGTACTACCTGTAGTTTTTGCCCTTGCGTGCCTTATTTATTGTTATAGCAAAGCTAAGCTTTCCCTTTTCTTCCCTATTTATCCCTCATTTCTCACTTAAAAAAATCAAGAAATCAAAAGCCTATGTTCGTCTCCAGGGTCCCAACTATCTCTGTACCAAAATTCATCAAAATCGGTTGAGCCATTAATGGCTCAACCGATTTTGATGAATTTGTCTTCACGCCTTAAGGCGTGAAGACAACAAACACACTAGCTTTCGTTTTTATAATATTAGTAAGTATTAAATTCAATTAGCCACGTGACGAACTGTAATAACTATCTGTAGACCAGCAAATATTTGACCGTGTGTGGATCGAACCCGCGACAAGCAGCGCATTAGACAATCACTCAGCCACTGTGCGAACCAAAATTGATAGACGAGAGAAGGGATAGTGTTTCACTGCTTGATGATCAAACGAGACATGCTTACAGGACATTTATATTGGTAGGTATAGGACATGTTTGTTCAAATCCATCATGGAGATTGACTGAGGTAATTTACGGAAATGTGTTGTCCTCTTGCACGCGACGTCATGCGTCGTCATGACGCATATGTGGCAGACCATGCGTTGATCCGCTGCGACAACGCGACGCAACGCATTCATGAGTCATCGTCATTTGTAAAATAAAATATCTTTATCTCACCTTTATCGTCCTTAAACCATCAGGGTGCTTCATCGCCGCTTTAGAAGAACCTTAACAGAATACTAACACGAATTAGGTTTTTTTTTTAAAATGGTTTGTGACCATTTTAAAAAAAAACCTAATTCGTGTTAGTAACACATTTAATATTGTGAATTGTCACTTTGTGACCATTTTTCGATTATGATTCTCTACTCAGCGTATGAGTCCAAAATAATAATACGTGAAAATATTAAGCGGTCATTTTTACGTTACGCAACTTGCCCTTCAAATATTGTTATCATCAATTCCTATCTATATTTTCACAAAATACTGACGAAAAAATGACCACGATGTCGCTCATGGCATAACAATGGCGAGATTTTTGCGAGGGGGAGTGAACTCCGGGCCGCCTCGGTTGTCGATTGTTCAAAAATGCGAGGAACGCCGACCGTCTGTATTGGTGTGCTAACCGATGTATGAGTGGGTGTAACGGAAGGCCTTTTGTTAAAAATGCTGATAGGGATATTTGTAATGAGTTGTTTTTCATGGTTCAGCTACCCTACCATGACGTGTTAAAGCAGAACTTATTCCGCTGAGGGAAAGGGACAGAGCTATACAGGGTGTCTAGCACCATCTCTTTCACTCAGTAGAATAAGTACTGCTTGAAGACGTCATAGTAGGCCTACTGTACTTTAAAAAGAAAAAAAACACAACCTTTTGTCTGTCAAGAGCTTTTATCTCTTAAACATGTTTAGGTATCGAGTTGAAATTAAAACCATATACTCAAGTTTGTAGTCCCTTAGAGCTGTGAAAATAATCAATTTTCTAAATCTACCCAGTCAAAAGATATGGCCGTTTGTATCAAGATTGTAGGGAACCCGGTGCGCAAGTCCGACTAGTATTTGGACGGTTTTTTAAATATCAGAGTGTACCTAGTTTTGGTCAAAGAAAGGATGAATGAAATGAAATTGACGTATTTACTATGCATTTGTTTCATACGGTCGTGCGTGTGCCGTAGATTAGATGATCTTGTTGGAAATTTACCAGAAGCCAATATTCGTCTTTGTGTAGGTAATAAAATTACTTTCTGAAGAAGGCTCAAAATCACGTTTTTCACGATTTTGAAGAAAACCTTAAAATCTATGTTAACAGAAATCTATTTCAGAATAATTATGGATTACTAGCTGGCGCCCGCGACTTCTCCCTCGTGATATCTAAAAAAAGTATCTACCTCTGTGCCAAATTTCATCAAGATCCGTTGAGCCGTTTTGACGTGATAGAGTAACAAATATCCATACATCCATCCATCTTCAGAAACATTCGCATTTATAATATTTCATCATTTTACCGTTAAGAAGCGCCCGAGGAAAAGGGACGAGGATCAAGGTTCGCGTGGCTTGCGGAGAACAAGCTCTCAAAGAGGAGAGACCAGTGAGTAACTACTTCAGTAGGCTGATTAAGACGGAGCTTACTTCATCACTATCTGCCTAGCCATTTATCAACTATATTGCTGTCAGTTTGTATCGATCGTATTACCCAGTACTACCTGGGTTATGGAGGTCAGATAGGCAGTCGCTCCATGTAAAATACTGATATTTAGCTGCATCCGATAAGACTGGAAACCGACCCCAACATAGTTGGTAAAAGGCTAGGCAGATGATGTTGGTGTCAGCTTTCAGTCTAGCAGACTGCAGCTTCATACCAGTATTTTACACAGAGCGATTGTCTGTCTGAAGTACACCGTCTGGTTACTGGGTAAAACGATACCCTCTGGGAAGACAGAACTCTGGTACTTACGCCTATGAATATGAGTCAACTGACGGGGGTCAATTAGAAAATGTCCTAGATATCAGTCTAGCTTTCAGTCTTCATTACGAATAACAGGAAACAATTGATGTGATGAGCCAGTGCAAGACGCGCTTCCTGAAGGAAGAGAGAGGACTGATCATTGACAGTCGACTATTAGCAATTTCTGTCAATTGAGTGGTAATTTCCTTTTTGTAATTGATCCCATGTTTTTTTTAACACGTTCACTGCGCCATCATTTTCAAAGAACTTTCAGCTGGTGCTTTGGAGACCTAAATGATCTCGAAACTAATCTGCCCTTTGGTGCGTTTGAGACCTAATCAGTCTCCTAAAAATACAGTTTTGAAAATAACTTATATCTTCGAGAAAACCAATGACATATATTTTAAAGTTTATGTGGGTGAAAGATAGCCTATTGCTCTATATTTTGCTAGGTTCGCACGCAGTTATGACATTTGAATAAACTACAAATACCAAAAAAAAATTAGGTATCGATTGTATCTCGTACCGCAACCGAAGATAGTTCAGTATGTGTAGTAAGTAGTGATGGGAATAAAATAATATCTCAGTTGTCGATTGAAAAAGTTTTATAATTTTTTTATATTCAATTCTTATTTCAATATAATCAATCACAACAAATCAATATAAAACAAAAACAGGATTAATTCCTAGTGCGGGGAATTGTCTTTAATAAAAAAAAAAAAAAAAAATTCAATCAATCAAAATCTGAATCACTGTCATTATTAGCCAATGGGGGGCAAATTTGAATATTATCCAAAAAAAATATTTTACTGGACGATGTAGCGTTATAATCCGGTGTTGATTTTTCGTTGGCAACCTCACCAAAACAAATAGATTTTCTACACTTTTTTCTTCTAAAATCACTCATTATTAATAAAAAGTAATCAACACGTACACGACGTATATACGCGAGTGTTATTTCCAAAACGTGCGCGCGACCTCCCACATCGATGCTAGGACAACACTAACACGAGTCACGGAGCGCCCGTCTTCCTCTCTTGCGTCTACGAGGCCTATGATTCCACGAGTATCGACATATCTCCTAACGCAAGAAATGAAAATAATTATAGTACTGTGCGTTAGGGACCTAATCCATCTCTAATTTATTTTTTAATGTCTTTAAATTCAGTTTTAAGTAGAAAGCAAATATGTATATTTGTCTTACTCATACATAAAGAACTTTACAAGTTAGATCCTCCCGCAAGGAGTGAAACAACACGATTTTATTCAACGCACAATAGAAAAGTCCTGCAAGAGATCTGATAGATCTCGTAATGCAGCGAACGTGTTAAGATTGCTAGTATGGATAGTATTTTGAAAGGCTGTAATCCGTAGTCTTTGAATTATGTATATTCTTTATATTGTTCTGGAATGTTCGACAGGTTCCTTGTGATCGAATGTATGCTTCGCCGACTTTAAAGCAGTGAATTAGTGACGATGAAATAAATCATTTCTTTGGGTAAAGGCCATTTGCTGCCAATTCTTTCTATCTCTTCAAGCCTAATCAATTTTAGGCCCTGTTGTTGAAATAATTAAACACAAAATCAACTGACCACATGACATGACCTGTTTACATTATTCACTAGAAAAAGTCAAATCGACAAAAACACATCTGCAAAGATTGTAAATACAAATCTGTTTGACAATTCCAGAGACAACTTCGTTAAAAATTTTGACAGAACTATTCGACGTTTCCGTTTGTGCGAATTTCTCGTTTCCTTTTCCGAGTAGCATGCATTGGGGGTGACATGACATGTTAGCCGGGTTTAAACAATGCTGTCAGGCAAATGGCTGCACTGTGTAGAGGGGGTTGAAAGGCAGAGGGAACTGAGATGTCAAAACTTTAAGCTTTTGACTTAAAAAGCGAACTATTCGAGATTTTGTTGTAGACATGGAGATGGCTTCCTAGTTTATTTAGTAGGCCTTCAGCTCCGGTTAGACTGGAAGCCAACTCCAAAGTACTTGGAAAATGTCTACACAGATGATGTTCGAGAACATTTACTTAAGAAGTGGCAGATTCGTTTACAAATTAAATGGTTGTTTGTTGTGTATTTTTTTTTGTATGAATGTATATTAGTGTTTTTCATTGTTATATTTTATTTGTAAATGTTTTCTTGACAACTTTCTGTTAGGGCAGGGCGTTTTTGTGGGACTGGCTCTTGAAATGAGACGTTCAAAAAGTGCTGATTATCAGCCTAATTAGAATAATGACTTTTGATTTTGATTTTAGTCATCTTGCACCTACTATGTTTTCTCTCTGCGTCAGCCTATCTACCATAGACTGATAGGAAATGCACAAGGCATTAATGTATTTGAGCTTATACCGCATCAGGCATGTTCGCAAAAGCATGTACCGATTGCTTCCATGCTACCATGAGAAAACGCGCCGCGTCTATGTTGCGAAGAGTGAGGGGGGGTACCAACGCCGTACTGGCGATGTTTGCCGCAAGGATGGACAGTTATATTCTGAAGCATTGTAGTAGCCAACATGCGCCTATACAAAAGCCACGTAGAATTAGAAATCAATAATAATGTAGTGTTTTTATTTTGTTAAAAATTTTTGTTTTTCTAATTTATTTTATCTAATTTATGAATTTATTTTAATAAAGTTTGTGAAAATTTAAGAATTAAATTTTTGTTTTCCTGAATTTATTTTAATGAGGATGTTTTAATGTAATTTAATATTGTTCTTAATGTGATGACTTAACATGGTTGTTAAGTCAAAATAAATTAAGTCCGCTTTTGAACAGTTTTTTTAAACATGCGCATAAAGTATTAATAAATAAATAAGTTATAATAAGTAGTACTCGCAATTGGAGTTTAAAGCGAATGACGATTAAAACTTCAATGAAATACAATTTTTGTCTTATAATTTATGTCTTAGATACAAGAAAATTTTGTCGTTGTTAAGTACTTTCAGCCTTCTGTGACGATGACGAAGATATTGTGATATCTCTACAATTGTGGTGGGATAAGGGACTTACACGTAGAGTGCTTTTAATCAACCTTTATGCTTGTATGCCACGAGGTAATGAGATCACTCTAATTTCAACTGCTATTAGGTACTATTTATAGTATACTAACTTATGCCCGTGGCTTAGCTCGCGTCATATTCGGGGTAACATAGTTCCCCTTTCCTGATTTGCAGGTACCTGCTACCTGTAGTTTTTGACCTTGCGCCTTATTTATTGTAATAGCAAAGCTAAGCTTTCCCTTTTCTTCTGTCTTACTCCCACATTTCACACTTTAAAAAAAAATAAGCCTATGTCCGTCCCCAGGGTTCCAACCATTGCCATTTAGGCGTGAAGACGTAACAAACAAACAAACTCACTTTCGCTTTTATAATATTACTAGCTTTTGCCCGCGGCTTCGCTCGCGTTTACTTCGGGGTAACACAGTTCCCCTAGCGCCTTATTGATTTGTAATAGCAACGCTAAGTTTTCTCTTATCTTCCCTCTTTCTCCTTCAGATCACACTTTTTTAAAATAAAAATTGTCCGTCTCCTGGTTCCCAACTATCTCTGTACCAAAATTCATCAAAATCTGTTTAGCCATTAAAGCGTGAAGAGGTAACAAACAAACTCACTTTCGCTTTTATAATATTAGTAAGGAAGTAAGGATTAAAGACAGAGTTGAATATAGCATGCACAAGTATAATAACTACCCTATGGTGTTCCCACAGCTCGGACTCCGCAACGGAGGCCTCATCTTTATAAGATGAGACTGATGAGAAATCAAGATATTAAGGAAAGTTCCATAACAAATATCACTGTATTGAAAAAATCTAGTTGCAAAATTAACTACTTTACCTTGGAAGCCTTATTTGTACCGGTAATATTTTACCTACTCATCCAATTTCATCATCCCGCCAAAAGATCCCATCTTTCTATTTTCGTTAGACCTCAATTTGTAAAGCTAGGATTACGGTAAGGCCTTCTTCATCTACCCTCATTTCACGCGGATTTTACTTAATTTATCGGTATAATCTACCAGTGTTGCCACTTCAAATAAAGAAGACCTTTCATTTTGCTGGTTATTATTTTATGTCAATTTCAAGCTACTTTGTTTTGTTTGTCTATGATTGAAATAAGATCGGTAAAGTGCGAGCTGTACTCGATACACAGGGCCAGTTGTCCGTTTTTTTTAACAGATAGAGCATACAAAACGAGCGCTGTCAGTTGTGACTGGTCATCTATTAGCCGCCATGGTTTGTTTTAATTTATTTATTTATCTAATAGATTACCCTTGTTTTGGCTTTTACTCTGGACGCTCTTAATGTGCTCGTTTTTCTACATCTTTCTCACATGTATTTTTGATCTTAACATGAATGATGTATCCATGGTTTTGTAAAATATTATGATTTAAAAGAGTGTCCATGGAGTTTCTTGCCCATTCTTCTCCTTAGAGATCTACGCTTTGATATGGACAACTACATTACTTTCACAAGTTATTATGTCTTGTGACTGGGACTGTAGATGCATCTTTTTTTTTGTTTTCATGATATTCAAAAGTGCCTGTAATGGTCTAATTGAAATAAATGATTTGATTGACTGATTGAAAAATATTTAGACATTTTTTTTGCGGATGGGAAATCATTAAATAACGTCTCCCACTCTGGGCAGAGCGGTGGGGAATGTCAAACTTGTCCTGACTAAAACCCACATTATGTTCCTTATATTGCCCTTTATGTGCCGGGGCCACGGTATCTCTTGCGAACAACCTGCAACCCTTGCAAAATATTCAGCCTTCATTCAGATATAAAAACTATTTTTCTGATTTTCATGCAGAAATGAAGTCATAGTCTTTTACTGGGTATCTGGTTCCACCACTCTTCTCCCTAGCTCAATCTAGAAACTGGTAAACTAAGCGGCCGGGTCCCCGGACTGTTAATCATAATATGTCAGTTTGACATTTTGAATGATTAATGATTTTAGTGTTAGTGTTGTGTGTTGTGTTACTTAACGAAAGGACATTACTGACCGTAAGTAAGTTGTTTTTTTGTTGTAAAGGTTTACAACAAAAAAAAAACAATAAAAAGACGGAAAGTAAATTTGCTTCCGGAAGTCGGTGGCAAAAAAATCTATGAACCAAACAAAAGTCTCTGACTTCTGGTAGTAAATTTATTTTCAGTCTTTTTATTGTTTGTTTTTCTTGTGAAAGTACTTGGCAAATAGTTTTTTAATTCATCCTTTTCATAATCCTTTGTATGTAGGTACCTCACACAAATTCGTATCGACTATTCATTTTTCATTGCTACTAAGATATTAGCATATCGTCCATTAGAAGAAAACATGTCTTTCAGAAAATAACTCATAAATTACCCGAAGCAATATGGATAAAACTAATATGGGACCCCTTCGGGAATATACTCTTTCGATTATAAAAATAATTCTAAAAATCAGCCCAAAATCGAGGGAGAAATCGCGAAACAAACATACAAAAATCAATACAGTCGAATTGAGAACGAAAATGGAGGAATCCATTTTCGTCGGTTAACAAAAATACAGATCTATTTTATTTATCTAGAGTGCATGTAAAGTTTGTTTGGCAACACGATAACAGAGCCGACGATACTGCCGCGGACCGAGATAAAGCCCTCGGGAACAAAGCGATAGTGACTCCTGTCCTTTGTGAACGTGTGTCAACAGCGGGTCAGGGATGCGAGCCACAGATTAAAAAGGATTTTGTTTTGAAGGATTTGTCTATGGATGTTTTCGGACGGCACAAAGCGGTGGAATTACAAAAATGTCTTTTGGGAATTATTTGAGTATAACAACAAACTCTCGCATTTAGAATACATATTAGTAGGATGAATGTAGATGGCTGAATGAGAAGGGATGGTCCAAATACATGGTGGATGAATTGAGATATATAAAAACCTAGACTTAGAACCGACTAGACCAAGACAGACAGAAGACATATTTGATTCCCTCACGACAATTCTTCTTTTGCGCTTTATATTCCGGACACGCGGTATCTCTTTCTTTTGGTATCTCTTTCTCTTTGGCAGGCAACTTGTTTAACACCCGGTTCTAATAAACAAAAAACGATTCGTTTTGCCTATTATGACATTACGTCTCGTAGAAAATACTACTATCCGTAAGCAAAACAAATCGTTTTTTGTTTATTGGAACCGGACTTAAATCCGAAACTCTAAGTTTGAACCGAAGACCTATGGATTCGGCAGTCTGACGGTCACACCAGCCGGCTATCAGCACTTTCTCAAATTTTAATTATTTTTCACTACTCTCAGTATAAAAGACATTATTTTGCTAAACTATTTAAATTGACAATCACTTAAAATTTACAAACAATACTACAGGTAAGCTGTCATGGGATTGGTAAGTTTTAGTGGTTTCATACGACGAGGGAATGGTACAGAGGTTGACGTAGATTGATGATGTGTTAACAATGCCGAGTTGGGGGCAATAAAGTTTTCTGCTATATTTCACTCACAGCCCTCCCACACAAGGAGTGAGAGGAATATTTGATTGAACTTTAGGATTCAAAGCTTGTAGATTTGGGATGTTGATTTAGTTTGATAGGCCGATGGACTAACGATATCACCAATGTTCTTCATCGTCGATGTTGATGTGATCTCTGATTTTCCTAGGCTCTTCTGCTTCCTAGTTATGATCTATAGGTCTTGTTCAATCGATGTCTTGTTACTGCGATATTACTAAGGGAAACTTACACCCATATTCTAAGTTGTAACCTCGAAAGCTCCTCGACTCACTCCTCCGTCGAGGACCCCTCAAGGCGTTCCTCGAAAGATCCTCGAAATCGGTATTCACAGTCGTCAGTTTGAGGAAATGTTGAGGTCCCTCGAATGAGTGAGAGTTGAGGTGTTACGTCACAAATACGTCATTATTTGGAGGAATATTTTGTTTGTTATATTGGCTAAACTTATTTTAAGAGCAGCCTGTTAGCGCGTTATCTGTGGGTTTCAACTTGAAGTGTCAATATTTGTCAAGTAGAACATAAATAAACAAACCCTAATAATTTATCCACTTGAATCAAAAACCATGTCTTGGGCAAAAAATATAGTGATACTTGAGAAGTGGATGGTTTGGGAATATAAAAATACATCATCAGCAGTATTTCATTACTATCGGTGCGTGTTGTTCGGTGTACTTCTTGTTTATAACTTGCTCGAA
Organism: Ochropleura leucogaster; assembly: GCA_958449745.1. Classification (NCBI taxonomy): domain Eukaryota; kingdom Metazoa; phylum Arthropoda; class Insecta; order Lepidoptera; family Noctuidae; genus Ochropleura; species Ochropleura leucogaster. Next base: position 1,217,950 of record OY288220.1, on the reverse strand, counting down.
ATGGCTGGAACCGGGAGACAGTTTTTTAACGAAAGTGAAAAGATTTGTCTTCAAGAGTTGATCTTGAAATATAGAATAAACTCAGTGGCAACAACTATGGGGAGCCCAGCGATTAAGAAAGCTGCATGGGTTCGCCTTACTGAGGAATACAATGCTATTGAAACAAATACGAAAGTAAGTACAAAGTGTATATCGATAGTATTTCCGACTTTAAACTTTCTATATGCAATAATTTAATAAACTTATACAATATTTAATTTTTTTTCAGAGAACTGAAGCTCCGCTTAAAAAATGTTGGGACAATTTGAAAACCCGGCGTAAAAGTATATTGGCTTGCGAGAAAAGGGAAAGAATGAGAACTGGGGGTGGCTCTTTTAACCCTCATTTGCCTAGTACCTCAAGCCAAGACCAGATACTGGAGGATGCTCTCGCTGAGCAAACAGATGTTGAATTGGTGGATGTTATTGACAGTGATAACATTCCTATTGAAGGTAAATCATATTTATCCTATACAATATTAATTACTACTTTTTGCCAGTGTCTGATTTTTTATTGCTGTATTTTATTTTACAGAGGTGCAAACAGATAGTGAGCTATTGCCAGACACACCTCATATTCTGTATAATGCCATTGAGAACAGAACACAAATAAATGAGTCTACAACAGAAACAGGTACAGGACACCAACATTTTATTAAACAATTTGGATTCATTTTTTAATGGTTTGTAAGACAATTTAGACTAATAAAATATTTTGTTACAGACCATAATTATATAAATAGAACCAGTCCTCCTCGTGTTTCTGAGTCCCGTCTGACTGATTATGGTGTAGCCCCATCACAAGGTACTTACTTTAATATATTTTTCGAGTTTAAAACACTGTTTTTAGATTTGTTCTAAAAATGATAATATATCTAAAATGTTTTGACACATTAATGCCTTATGTAGGTTTGTGCTCTAAATATTCTATTTGTTACATTACAGGATCTAGAAATATACGGACTAAGGTTATCCAAGAGGAATTCTCTATCCGTAAAAAGGCTTATGAGAATTCCCAAAAAAGAGAAGCGGAGCTACATAAATATAAAATAGCTGAGAAGGAGTGGACAGCGAAGGCTGCAGAGCAAAACTTCTTAAAAGCTAAAGCTGACAGAGACGCTGCAGAGGAACTTCTTCGATGCAATAGAGCCAAGAGGGAAGAAGCTGAGTTGCGTTTGGCATTGTATAAAAATAAAAATTTTAAAATGTTATTTATTTACATGGCCTTATATTTGATGTATCATTAACATATAAAAAACATGGACTATACATTGTAAATAAAGCTACTTAAATATACTTAACTGTACATACTAAAGCAATTATAAACAAACTTGTAGATGAAAATAATCTGAATAGAAAACTACTGAAATAACACTTTCTCTTTATACCTAATTGAACTTTAACTACCCACTAATTAAATTAATTAATAAATGATCTTCAATAAAGTATGTGCCTACTTAATTAAAGGATGTAAATAACCTGTGTGTAAATAAGATATATTTCTGTAGTTGAAAAATTAAAAATAAAGCTACTTAATTGTAACACACATGTAGAAAATATTATAATTGTATCTATTAACTAAAATGCCTAGCAATAAATGCAGCCCTAATAATGCTGCCCCGTGCAGTATCTCTAGTGTGGGAGACTGGAATGGATTCAATATTTGTACTGGGTTCAGGCATTTCTTGATTTGTTTCTATACTAATATTATGTAGCACAGCACATGCTATTATTATGTTGCATGTGTTTGGTAAATTATTTTGTAGTTTTCTATTTAAACATGCAAACCTTCTTTTCCATACGCCATTAAATCTTTCTATTAGGTTTCTTGTGGTAATGTGTGCACTGTTATACCTTATTTCAGGTTGTGATTGTGGGTTAAGCACAGGCGTATACATGTATGACGATTGTGCATAACCACTATCACCAATCAGTAAACCTGAAAGTTCTCCTTCTTCGAATCTCATATGACACCTGCTATTTGAAAATATTCTTGAGTCATGTACAGACCCAGGCCAGCGTGCCACAATGTCATATATTTCCATTTCAGGTCCACACACTATTTGCATGTTAATTGAGAACCAACCTTTGCGATTGCGAAATACTTCACCGTTTTGCCTATTGGGATTTTTTATTGGTATATGAGTACAATCAATGCATCCTATAGCCCCAGGAAATCCAGCAATACGATGAAACTTTATCTTTACATTAGCTTGCTCAGCAACATCCGGAAATTTGACAAAACGTCTTATTTTTAAAGCCAACATTTTGGAAATTTTTGATACAATTCTTGAAATAATAACTGATATGATGCAAATCCCCGCAAACAATCTGAAAATACATAATACCAATTTAAGTTAAATGTGTTTCTTATGTGTCTACTGTTCTGTTACAAATAATTAATTGTAACTGTTTAGTTTTTTCGTATCGAATAAAAAATATTACTCACTTGAAAGTTTCCCGTTGCATAAAATCGTAAAGCGACTAGCACCTGGATTATAGGGCTTATTGGCAATCCACGTTGGTTACCACCGATATCTTGAAACAATAACGGTAGCAAGAAATTCATCACAACATTTTTAGTGAACCGGAATCTAATTTGAAACTCATTTTCGTCATAACACTCAATTGGATTTTCCGCATCTCGTAAATACCGTCTCGATAAGTAATCGTAAGGATTATCGTATAAATATTCAATAAACTCTTCAAAAGACATTATGAAAATCAAATAAAATGCGCTTGTTTTGGTTATAATACCCTTGATAACTACCTCAAGGAAGCTTTAAGGTAGATCGCGACGTACCTTAAATTTGACAGTTGTTTCCTCAAGCCAAATTCACCTCCACTGAGGAAAGTACTTAAGATGAGGAGTAAAATCGCAACTATGAATATGAAACCACCTCAGTTAGTTTGAGTTAAGTCGAGGAAATCATGAGGTTACAACTTAGAATATGGGTGTTAGTTTCGAACTAAGTTTTCCTTAGTAACATCGCATTATTATCGATATTACGATAACCAATCATTCATCATTTTAACAATGAACAATTATCAGTGAACTCTCTTGTAACAACCGCATAACACTATAAACATGCGAATCATATTATGAAGGACGTAAAAGTAAACACTTTGACGATCACCTCCGGGTGATCGTCAAAGTGATGCACACGGTGAGGACACGGTGATGCACATTGTGGTGGTGCCCCGCTTGGGCAGAGCACCGCCGCCGTGTCCTCAAAGAGGCGATCAACGTCAGCGCCCTCTCGCGTCCGGCCCTATTCAGTCCATGATCCCGGGCGGGAGGGAATGGGAAGCGGTCACTACCTATTGCGAAGCAGTCATGCTGCATAGCTAGAACGAGGTGGCCGGACCTTTTAGGTGAGAACCTATAACCAATCCAGCCGCGGCGGGCGATTATTTGATAATTTCCCATCCACAAAAATACAAATAAAAATAAAATCATATGCTCTGCTGTAAGATAATTACAAGCTAATTTACTAAACGTCTTATAATAATTTTGTTTTTACCATAAGAGTTGACGCTACATAGCATCCACTTTTTACTTCAACTAAGACTCCCAACAATGTTTCCACACATCTTGCTCCATTGTTCTCCGGACCACTGATGTTACAAAGCAGTGATAAATAATCGTTGCAGGCTCAAGTTACAGCAACAAACAATGCAACGCTAGTGTTGTAACAATGCGTCGTAAAGACAATTGTAGGGTTGACTACAAGTGCTTAAACAAGAAGCGGGTTTGTGAAAGAAATGTTTTGTTAATAAATCATCTTTAACCTCAGCACGGAATACTTGTAAACACATCAAAAAGAACAATAACATGGCAAGCCTTTACAAAAACAGCTCATAATATTTAAGTGTTGGTATGGAAAATTAAAGTCCACAGAATCAGATTATTCGAATGGCAACATTCTAAGTCGAGATTAAAACTTTTCATGAGATTCAGATTCAGATTCAGATATATTTATTTGCAACAATGTAGGTACACGTATAAGATGATATGTACATAGTTTAAAGTTTCCGCTACACTCTACCATACGGCATGCAAAATTTACAGAATAAATTAGTACTTTATCGTCAAACATCATGTCGTTCTAATTAACAATAATAAATAATCAATAAAATACATATAAATAGCCATTGAAAATTGAAATGAATTGCATTGTTTTGAATTATAATTAAGCATATATGTACTCTACGAACACAAGTGAACACTTACAAATTACAAGGTCATATTTCCCTATCATTCAAAAAGTCATTTGTACAATAATAAATTAGTAAAAAAATAAAAAAAAACTAATAGTAATGCATAATAATAATAAATTTATACTTTATCGTCAAATATCATGTCGTTCTAATTAACATTAATAAATACAATATAAATAGTCATTGAAATTTGAAATGAATTGCATTGTTTTTAAATTATTTACGCATATTGGTACTCTACAAACACAGGTGAACACTTCCAAATACAAAGTCATATTTCCCTATCATTTAAAAAGTCATTTATACAATAATACGTTTTGTCTAATAATAATGCAGTCAGCTTGGATTTAAATATACGTATAGGGTGTTCTTTAAAACTGTGTGGAATTTTATTATATATGATAGGTCCCATTGACATAATATTTTTCCTAAGCAATGCTGTCTTGTATTTGCCTGTGTGTAATATGTTTTTATATTTTTGTCTAATTGGACCTGACCGAATTCTCATATCGACTAATGACGGAAATAAATAAGAATTCGTTTTAACAAATATTGCAACCTCTAAAATGTAAATAGATGGTAAGGTCAGTATTTTCAGCGACCTAAACACAGGCACACAGCTATCTGTAGTTTTCAGGTTCAGCATGGATCTTATACAGCGTTTTTGGGCTTTGAAAATCTGTTCCCTCTCACTGCAATTCCCCCAGAATATCACTCCGAATCTTAGAGTTGATGCAACCAGACCGTGATAAGCTACAACCAGTGTATTGTTGCTAACTTTATGCGATAGGTTGTGTAATACAAAGGCTGACTTACTCAGTTTATTACAAACATCTTCAGCATGAGGTTTCCAAGTAAGACTGCTGTCAATTAAAATACCCAGAAATTTGGCAGTATTTGTTGTGTCAACATTTTGTCCACTATAACTAATATTTACATTTAGAGGGCATGTCCGTTGGTAAAAATGCATAACCTTTGTCTTTTTAAGATTTATAACCAGGTTATTTATGTCAAGCCAATCAATAATCTTTTCCAATGCCTTATTAATATCATCTTCATAGTTTCTAATGTCAGTACATTTTATTATTACTGTACTATCATCAGCAAATAGCACCATCGGATGTTGCGTTTGTCGTGGCAAATCATTTATATAAAGAAGAAATAGTGGCGGGCCCAGAACGCTTCCCTGTGGTACACCATATTTGACTACTCTACTGTCTGATGTATATTTAAACTCACGTTTCGTTTCGATAGATATTCTAGTTATTTCTGTTAACTGGTTTCGGTCACTAAGGTAAGATTTTATAAGGTCCAGGACATTTCCCCTAATGCCATATCGGTAAAGTTTGTTAAAAAGGACATCGTGACTTACGTAATCGAATGCTTTAGTCATATGGAACCGGAACGCGCTCAGCGACCGCTAAGTCGTGCCCCATGTAATTGTTTCTAAAAAATTACTTAACCGATATTTCTACTTTTATTTTATTACAAAACATAAGTCTACTATACTATAAACCTACAAATAACTGTTTTCGCTCCTCTAAGAAGTGTAATTTAAGTTTTACTAAACAGTAAACAAATAGCTAAAAGTGTCGTATCATCAGTGACTGCTCCGCGAGTGCACAGAACCTTGACGCTTATGTGAACGCTTTAAATTAAAAGTGAAACTTCTGCCTACGCGCAATCTACCTCGCTGTCAAAACTGCCAACCTCACGGTGGTGAAATTCGCGGAGCGTTCCAGCGACGAATATTACGACTTGTTGCATCAGTGATTGCGACCAGTGGCGCCACCCCGACCAAAAACGGTACTAATTATAATTACTAAATACTTGGTGTGTTGTTTTTGCCGTAAGCTCTTGGCACCTGAGGAGAAGAATGAATTCAGTGTCGCTAAAGCGCACGCCACCAAAATCAACCACAACTGGTGGACAAAACTTAACAGCTCCAGTTATAACTCAATCCGGGTCTGCCCCAAACCTAACTTTGGTTGATACAGACTTAACTGATTTTATTACTACGCGAAATAGCAAGCGAAGACGCGAAGACGACACTACATCTTTCATGGAGGAGATACGAGAGCTGCTTAAATCAGCCACAGCTCAGACCGAAAGCAAGTTTCTGGCACTTCAAAAATCTATGGAAGAAATTATCCTACAAAATGAGGAAATAAAAAAGTCCTTAGATTTTACCACAAAACAGTATGATGACATGATGAATAAGATTGATTACATTGAGTCCGAGCGTAAAGCTGACCGTGACTACATAAGCCAGCTAGAGGACAAAGTTGAAAATATGGAGCGGTTATTATGTTCATCCAAGATAGAAATTCGTAATATCCCAAAGCGGGAAGGGGAAAATAAAGAAGATCTTTGTAAATTACTTACGGAAACAACTGGCGTTTTGAATATTTCCCTGCAACGTCAAGAAATCAAAGATATATACCGCATAAATAAGAAAAATGGTACATCTCCAATCATTGTAGACTTTGTCAGTGTCACTACAAAAGATAATATTCTGCAAAATTTACGGAACTTCAACCAAAAGAATGGTCAGAATAAGCTTAATACAAATCATATAAAACTGTCAGGAGCTGCAAAACCGATCTACCTCTCAGAATGCCTCACTCCAAAATCGCAACGGCTTTTCTATCTGGCACGGAAATTTGCACAAGAAAATGATTTCAAGTTCTGTTGGACCACGCTGGGCAGAGTGTTTCTTCGTCAAGCCTTGGGGAAAAAACATTTTTTGATCAAAAACGAAGCAGACCTTAATAAAACTGACCTAGGAATATGACTAGATGTAAAGTTTTATAGATCTCTACTCACTTTGGTTTTAATTTTAATTTTTTATTTAGATTTAACACTGTTTTTACTGCTTTTCTTGTTAATGGATTTTTTTATTATTTCTTTTTTGTATCGCACTATTGAGGTAATCAGACACTCAGACACAACAAACTTACCTTTCACACACTACTCCTACGTAATACAAATACACAAACAAACCCCAGGAACCCCAACAATTTGCAATCCAACATACACAATCGGTTTTAAAAACATACAGTCTACACACACATTCACACCATCTCAAATTAAACATATACACACTAGAATTACCAATACCGACAGCTTGCCACCTTTCATCGCCTTCATCCTAACCAAAAAGTTTTTTACAAATGGCTAGTAACGCTATTCAGCTAATCAATAGCATTGATGAACTTTCTGTGTCAGTGACGCGTACGTGCACCCCGGAACAAACGAAATCGTTTTTGATAAACCCATACAAATATTTGAAAGTTTTCTCACAAAATATTCGATCAATAAACTGTAATTTCATAAACTTACAAATTCTATTAAATCGTATCTCACTTGACTGTGACGTAATAGTCCTGACCGAATGTTGGCTACCATGCACTAGTAACTCAATTCTTCCAATACTTCCAAATTATACATTATTTAAATCAACCAAACACATAAACCAGAGTGATGGCGTAGTGGTCTACGTTAAGTCAGAAATTACAGCGGTATGTGAAGAACCAGAACTATGTCAATCGGCCTCAGGATTAACAATAAAAATTAATCCTGACGTGGCCTTACTCGCTATCTATCGCTCACCATCGACAGACAACATTCAGAACTTCCTGTCTTCCCTTAATACCATACTTCCATCACTCCATAGCCATGGAACCGTTGTGATAACGGGTGACCTAAATATTGATATCAAACCTTCTGCTTGTGATACAAGGTCTCATGAGTATTTGAATTGTCTCGCGTTTCATGGTTTTCTCCCAGCACATACCCTCCCAACCAGGGGCAAAAATTGTCTCGACCATATTATCCTGAGAACAAGGACACCCGCTCTCACATTTGTCTATGAGTCTACTGTTACTGATCATGGTTCCTCACTACTTTGTCTGGATAGCAAACGTGTCCCTGCCACCAATACAACTATCAAAACGAAAATTAATTATGAGGCACTTGGTGCATCAATCTCAAACATAAACTTCGACCCTATTTTCGCTTCAACAGACGCAGATACCGCCACTGATAAACTCATTGAAATACTGAACTCCACCATAGCGGAAAACACTGTAACAATTAAAGTGACTTCAAAACAGAAGATTATTAAGCCCTGGATAACTCCCGGCCTTTTACGGTGCATGAGGAATAGAGATGCCATGCACAAAAACCTCAAGCAGTCTCCAGATAACGAAACATTAAATGTGACCTACAAACGATATAGAAACTTTTGTACAAAAATTCTGAAAAAGGCAAAAAGGCTATTTGATACAGAAGAACTAAGGAAAGCAAGCAGTAACCCAAAATCACTCTGGGATACAATAAAACGAATTACACACACCACAAACACTACACACTCACCTACCCAATTGTTATCCTCATCACAAACACCCACACAGTCATGCAACAGTGTAAACTCTTTCTTTGTGAATATTGGCAAGAAACTTGCAGATAACATTGTAAAAACAAAGCCCTCACAACACCCACTTACCTCACAAAACAAAAACGTACCAACTTCATCCTTTGTCATGGACAAAACTGATCCAGAAGAAATTATAACCACCATAAATTCCTTGCGACTAAACGCTGCTACTGGCTGGGATGGCATCTCACCTACAATACTAAGAAAATTTTCCACCACACTGGCGCCTGTTTTATGCCATATATTTAATATGTGTTTTGAGACAGCTACTTTTCCAACTTCCTTTAAAAAGGCTATTATTTATCCAATCTTCAAGGGGGGTGACGGAACTTTACCGAATAACTACCGTCCTATAGCTGTTCTTAGTGCTTTATCGAAGGTTCTTGAACGTGTTATAAATAAAAGACTGGTGAATTACCTGGAGCATTGTAAACTAATCTCACCACAGCAATATGGCTTTCGCAAAAATAAGTCTACGTGCGACGCAGTTCATGACCTAACCAGTCACATCATTGAACATATAAATAAAAATAAAAAGGTGCTTACAATATTCCTAGATCTCGCAAAAGCCTTCGACACTATTCCCGTTTCTTCACTCTTAATCAAACTTGAGAAAATAGGCGTCAGAGGGTTACAACTGGATCTTTTCAAAAGTTACCTCTCCAATCGTTCCCAAAAAGTCAGAATTGATACCCATACCAGCGACGAGCTTTCTATCCACTATGGTGTACCACAAGGAAGCATTTTGGGACCCACCCTTTTCCTAGTTTTTATTAATGACCTGTGTGATCTTGATATTGTTAATGCCAAGGTAATATCATTTGCAGATGATACCGCAATAACCTTCATAGCTGATTCCTGGTCACAATTAGAGAGTCAAGCACAGCTTGGCTTTGACGTGGCATTAAATTGGCTTAATTCCAACACTCTGACTCTTAATACCTCTAAAACAAAATTTTTGACTTATTCTAATAGCTCGGTCTCACAGCCAAAGATTCCAATTTTGATCAAAGCACACACATGTCACCCAAAACCCCAGGATTTAAATTGTCAATGTCCTCTCTTGACCACAGTTGAAAGTTTCAGATATCTAGGAATAGTCTTGGACAGGAATCTCAACTTCAAAGCTCATATTGGTCTACTAACTGGACGAGTTCGCAAACTGATATACATCTTCAAAACCCTTCGATATGTTGCCAATCCCATTGTAATACGAAATGTCTACTTCGCACTTTGCCTATCTATCGTAACTTATTGTATTTCTTGCTGGGGTGGCGCAGCCAAAACTACCCTTAAGCCGCTAGAAGTAGCACATAGGGCCATATTAAAAGTAGCCACTTTTCGTCCCATTCTTTTTCCAACCGATCAACTATACAATGACTGCAAAGTTCTTAATGTTCGGCAGCACTTTATACTACAGGCAGTCATCCTACAACACCGCATAACCCCATATCGAACTTTAGAAAATAAAAAACGTAGTAAACGTCGAAGGGATAATGTATGCACACTGCCACATGTACGCTCAGCTTTTGTCAAGAGATTTTTTCATTTTCTAGGTCCGTTCCTTTATAATAAAGTTAACGAAGAGTGTGAAATCTACGGTCTACCGTATTACAAATGCAAAAAGACTGTGCAATCGTACCTTCAAAATAAGTCATACGATGACACTGAATTTTTGTTAACTCAATAGCCAATAAATATACCTCTAAATATACACACCCACATATACACACACATATTATCACACACACACACACACACACACACACACACACACACATTATCACCCACACAAACACTCACACATCCACACATGTTATCACACAAACACACTACACATACATACTCTCTTACCTTAAAATTATTTTAACGTTTACTAAAAACTAAACTTACAAACACTGTGTAACTTAATTCTCTGACATTGTAACAGTTAAACATCAAAAGCACTATGTAACATTTACATCACTATACCTAAGGGGACCGGACTGCTTCTCCTTAACACAGGTTTATTAACCTAGCTAGGAGAGCAGTGCTCACCCACACGTTTGTAGAAATAGTACTTATTTTGTAAAACTGTATTTTTAACGTGTACTACTATGCTTTGTTTGAGTAAATAAATATTATATTATATATTATTATATCAGTCAATATGGCACATACCGGTACTTTATTGTCAACACTCGTCATAACTTGAGATAAAAGATTGTAAATTGCCATATTGATGTTTTTGTTTTTCCTGAATCCCATTTGTTCTTTGCACAATATATTATATTTTTCCAAATATTGGTCTAGTGCTTCGTAAATAATCTTTTCCAGAATCTTGGAGAAAATAGGTATCAAGGCTACTGGTCTATAGTTGGACATATCTGCTTTGCTATTCTTTTTATGTATAGGTTTTATAACAACTGTTTTGAGACTATCAGGAAAAATGCCGGAGGCAATACTAGAATTAATTATGTGACTTAGAGGTCCAGCCACAATATCGTTGACATATTTAACAACCTTGGTCGTAATGCCGTCATATCCATGGCTTTGTGTGTTTTTAAGGCTTTTTATTACTCTAACTAAGTCGTTTGGGACACTTGGTGACATAAATATCGAATTCGAGTGGTAATCCAGGTCAATAGCCGCAAAGTCTGTTTTATTTCCTACACTTTGTACTTGGTCAATAAAGAAGTCGTTAAATGCTGATGCTATCTCTTTAGGTTCCTCAATTGTCTTATTTTGATTTATAATTTTTAAAATAGGTTCCTTTATATACTTATTATTGTTAATTATTTGCCATGAAGCCTTTGATTTATTATGAGCATTGTTTATAAAGTTGTTATTTTGTGCTCTTTGAGTAAGTCTGATGACTTTTTTGAACCTCTGTGAGTATGACTTAAATGTCTTTTTTTTTCGGTTGAAGGATTTAATCTGTATTTCCACAGTAAGTTTCTTTGGTTTCTGCTACAAAGTTTTATGCCTTTTGAAACCCATTTAACCTTATGTTCGGCTTGTATTCTAACCCACTTAATTGGAAAACACTGATCATAAAGGAGTTGAAAAATTTCTAAAAATATGTCATAGGAAATATTTGGGTTACTCTCACAGTATACATTTGAAAAAGACAGATTCTTCAAAAGATTTGCAAATTTGACTAAGTTTTCTTTAGAGTAGTCCCTTTTTCGAATTCGCCAAGACTTCAATTTGCAAATTCTACTAACTTGAATTTTAAGAATCTGTGCTGAGTGATCAGATATCGCAAAATCCATAACCTTAGAAGAGCATTGTCATCTGTTTAGAATTTCCTCATGTTTTAGAAAAAGGATAGTTGCCTTTATGACCTCCATAACCCAGGTAGTACTAGGTAATACGGTACTCTTTGGTAAGACTGGGTGTCAGACTTTCAGATCACTGACTACCTAGAACTACTGTCAAAGATCCATAAATTACAGACAGGAACAACGGCTTAACGTGCTTTCCAAGGCTCTTAGAAAACTCTGTATATAATGGCTGGTTACTTTCCAAGCTCTGCAAAGATTGAATCGAGCAGATGTTATCATTTCGAATCTCAATTAATAACGAAATAAACCTTAATACTCTGTGAAAATAAGCTGAAGGGATTATGAAAAGAATCGCAATTTCACAGAACATGAATTTTGAAAATTCACAAAAATGACAGTGACCCCTCTTTACCACTTACTTTACATGATAAAATTTCTACCCTTTTTTCTAATGACCCTAAGAATTTGCATATAGCGCACATTAACGCCCAGAGTGTTCCTGCTCACTATTCTGATCTTCTGGCATCCTTTAACAGTGCTCACGTGGATGCTCTGTTGATTTCGGAATCCTTTTTGAAGCCTTCTCTTCTCTCCACTCAATTTTCTCTCCCTGGCTTCGTCTTGATTCGTAACGACAGGACTGGCAAAGGTGGAGGAGGTGTTGCCATGTACTTGCGTGCTGATTTACCCTTCAGGGTGGTTAGCTCATCTCCATCATCATACTCTGTATCGGCTGAATACTTGTTTGTTGAAGTTTCTGTTCATCACACAAAAATTTTGCTTGCGGTACTCTATAGTCCTAACTTGCATATTGACTACTTCGAGTCCCTAGATTCCACTCTCACTGATCTTTGTCCCTTGTATGAGCACGTAATTTTAATGGGTGATTTTAACACTTGTTTGATTAAGAACGACACTCGCTCTCTTAAACTCCTCTCTCTCTTGTCTTCTTTTAATCTTCAAGTATTGCCTCTCTCTGCTACTCATTATTTTCCTAATTGTTCACCTTCTTTTCTAGATCTTATGATTGTTTCTTCCCCTAATAACGTTTCATACCATGGGCAGCTTACTGCTACTTTTTCATACCATGATCTCATTTATCTTTCGTATCGCATCCGTGTTCCCAAGCGTAAGGCTCAGCTTCTATATCTCCGTAACTACAAAGGTATAGATCTGGAGGCGTTGCAGCGTGATGCCGATAGTCTTGACTGGTCTCCTCTCGTTGAGATTGACGGTATTGATGGTAAGGTGGATTTCCTTAACTCGACTGTTCTTGGTTTGTATGACCGGCATGCACCTATCCGTCGTGTCAAAGTTAAACATAACCCAGCACCATGGATGACGCAACAAATTAGGGAACTAATGGCACGCAGGGATAAAGCTAAGAGTAGATATAAGCGTAGACCATCAGAGCTCAATCTCTCTTGTTACAAAGCGTTACGTAATCGCTGCAGTCGTCAGTGTCAAGACGCTAAGAGACGCTTTTTCCATGACCAACTCGTCAATCGCAGTTCTGCTGATGTATGGAAATTCCTCAAGTCCGTTGGCGTAGGCAAATTACCTGCCAATCAGTGTAAAGTTGTTGATCTCAATGACCTTAATAAACATTTTTCTCACCTTCCTTTTTCTCTTGATCCATGTGTCAAAGCTGCAACGCTGGTGAGGCTCTCCAGATTGCCGTTGCCTAACTGTTCTCCATTCAATCTGGATTATGTTACTGAGGATTACGTTAAGAAGTCTGTTCTCGCGATAACTTCATCGGCAGTCGGCACTGATAAGTTGTGTTCAAGAATGATAACTCTCTCTCTTCCCTCTCTTCTTCCAGTTCTCACCTTCATCTTCAATCACTCTCTTACGTCTTGCTCTTTTCCGTCTGTTTGGAAACAGGCTCACATTATACCTTTACCTAAAACTAACAATCCATCTTTACTGTCACACTATAGACCAATTTCTATTCTTCCATTTCTCTCTAAAGTCTTTGAGCACATAGTTCATAGACAGTTAAAATTTTTCTTGGAATCCAATTCTTTAATATCACCTTTTCAGTCTGGTTTCCGTTCTGGCCATAGCACTGTAACTGCACTTCTAAAAGTAACTGACGACATCCGCTGGGCTATGGAAAATAAGTCCCTTACTGTTCTTGTTTTACTTGACTTTAGTAGCGCATTCAACTCGGTGGATTTCGATATTTTACTAGGTATCCTCAAAGCCATAAATTTCTCTTCTTCCGCCTTGGCCTGTTTCAACTCTTATCTTCGGGGACGCTCTCAGTGTGTTCGCCTTGAAGAGTCCTTTTCTGATTGGTGTAGCCTCACTGAGGGTGTTCCTCAGGGTAGCGTTCTCTCTCCTCTCCTTTTTTCTATTTTTATTAACTTTGTTACTAGTGTTATCTCTTCTAGTTTCCATCTTTACGCAGACGACTTGCAACTTTACCGTCATTTTACTGTAGCTGATGCGGGCTCTGCTATTGCTGCTATGAATCAAGACCTGGCTGAAATCAGCGCTTGGGCTAAGTCATTCGGCTTGCAAATAAATCCCTCTAAATCTCAGGCCATGATCATAGGCAGCAGATTCATTCGCAATGCGGCAGTCGTTTCATCACTGTTGCCGTTATACCTCGATGGTGTTCGCATTGACTATACTGATACAGCCAAAGATCTGGGTATACTCATTGATTCAAATCTCTCATGGCAGGCTCAAGTCAATGAGGTCAGCCGTAAGGTACATTTCTCTTTCCATTCGCTGAAATGCCTTCAGAGTCTCCTGCCTTTGAAGACTAAAATTACGTTAGCGCAAACTCTTATTCAGCCGATTATTGATTATGCCGATGCCTGTTACCTGGATGCTACTGAGGAGCTATTAAACAAGCTTGAGCGCTTGCAAAACTTAGGTATTCGCTTTGTTTTTGGTCTTCGGAAGTATGACCATGTTTCTCACCTTCGCAAAGAACTCAAGTGGCTCCCTATCCGCCTTCGCAGGAACACCCGGATGCTATGTCTCCTTTTTAATATTTTACATAACCCGTCCTATCCTTCTTACCTGCGTGAGCGTTTTACTTACGCTCGCCCTCGGGACACCCCTTGTAGATCGCACCTCAGATCCCTCCTTAAATCCTTTCCTCATAAAACTAGTTACTACTCCTATTCCTTCTCCATCCATGCCGTAAGATTGTGGAACTCACTCCCGCCTAGCATTAGAGACTTGAAAACCATTTCAATTTTTAAAATTAGATTGAAAGAGCATTACCTTTCCTCTCAATTGTGATTATTTATAATATTGTATTTACATATCTGTTTATATATTTTTGTGATATGTATGTCTACAGTTAAATATTATAATGCTTATATGTGTACTTATATTTAGGTTAAGACATTCTTATTTTAGTTACTATTCTCTTCCTGTTCTCACACACTATTGTCTACGTTTCTTTCTTCATATTTCCTCTCGCAGGCCTGCTGGTAGAAATTTCTTTAGAAATAAGCTGTGCCTTTGTACTCTTTGTTGTTTATGATGTTTTCCTGTGTTTTCTCTTGTGTGTACATAAATCATTAAATAAATAAATAAATAAATGAATTTAATGCTCGGGGCACAAAGGTTAAAAACATTAAAAATAAAGAGCTTTCGCGAAAAAATAAGCTGATTGGTCAAAGATATTATCGTGGATAAAGATTCTTTTCTTAAAAAAAAAGTTGCCCCACACTAGAAATTTCTCCTGTAGCGTGGGTACGCTACAGGAGAAATTTCTAGTGTGGGGCAACTTTTTTTAGTACCCACTTTTACAAACATTTAAACTGACATATACAAACAGCCAGACCCGAAACAACTATCTGTAGGCCATACAAATATTTGTTCCGTGCGGGGATCGAACCCGCAACATGCAGCGCAGCAGTCGATAGCTCAGCTACTGCGCCAACCAGGTCGATTAGCAGCTGATCGGGTTGTCTAGGTTGGTCTGTGGATGGGTGACCATCCATTACATACCGAGTTTCATCCGTGTCTCGAAAAGGACTTTAGCTGTTGGTCCCGGCTGTCATTTGTAGATCTGTGGCAGTCGCTACCGATAGTCAGTGTCCCGAAAGTCTGACTACCAGTCTTACCAAGGGGTATCGTATTACTATTTACTAAGCTGGTTGTGGAGGTCAGATAGGCAGTCGCTTCATATAAAATATTGGTATTCAGCTGCATTCGGTTAGACTGGAATCCGACCCCAACATAGTTGGGAAAAGGATAGTTAAAGGGGCCCTTGGTTATTCATAAATAATAAAAACAAGATTACTAACCCATAACAGGATAAATCTTCTTTTATATACTCTTTTTCTAAAAGTCTTACAGTGTCAGCTATTAAAATAATCTCATTTCAGATGAACAGCAAACGAAATTAAAGTAAGTAACCAAGGTCAAGTTTATAATCTACAATACAAAAACAAAACAATTGGATACTACCCTTAACCACAGATTCAATTATTCAAATTTGAATATCCCAAAACTATAATCGGTTGAAACTTGAAAACCCTGGAGATATTCAAAACAATCCTAGGCGGCGAGGTCGGCGAGACATATCAGATATATCTCTAAAATCTAGTTACATTTTACCATCCCTAACCCCAACCATTTCAACAATATATTTCCTACTGACTGCATATTTCTAAATGAAATTCTGAATATGAACATTGAATTGAACTCTATGGCTGTCAGTAGACAGCTAGTCTGTGGTAGGTTTACGTTTAATTGACAAATATTATTGTAGAGAATTATAGGACTGAGGGCTAAAAGCTTTTTGGTTGAACCATCCTTCCTTACTATAATATTATAAAAGCAAAAGTGAGTTTGTTTATTTGTTTGTAACCTCTTCACGCTTTAATGGCTAAACCGATTTTGATGAATTTTGGTACAGAGATAGTTGGGAACCAGAAGACGGAAATAGGCTAATATTTTTTTTAAAGTGGAATGTGAGGGAGAAAGAGGGAAGAAAAGGGAAAACTTAGCGTTGCTATTACAAATCAATAAGGCTCAAGGGGAACTGTGTTACCCAGAATTTAACGCGAGCGAAGCCGCGGGCAAAAGCTAGTTTACTATAAACCTCAATTTGTAATTTGTTGCTTTTGTCGTCATATTGGCTCTCCCCGTAACGGTTCTTTATTAACCGACTTCCAAAAAGGAGGAGGTTCTGTGTGCGACCGTATTTTTTTATGTAGGTTGACTGATTACTCTGCCAATTCTTTTTTTGTTCGAAAGGGTATACTTTTGAGGTATTTTATTTATATTGCTTGAGTAGTTTATGAGTTATCGTCTGTACTACTAATATCCTACTTCCTATTTATATTATAAACGCGAATGTTTGTGAGGATGGATGGATGTTTATTACTCTTTCCCGTCAAAACGGCTGAATGGATCTTGATGAAGGCACAGAGGTAGATTATAGTCTGGAATAACACATATGAAATTCCTTTCGATCATCACAAGGACGAAGCCGCGGGCGCTAGCTAGTAATACATATTTTATTCTTCTAGTCTATATGGATGATCTGTTACAGTGATACCACAAATAATCAGTTAGACAATGTTTTAAATCATGTTTACTTAAACTCTGTTTCAGAATATAAACAAGGTTTGAAACAGTGTTTAAAATTTTGTACCACAAATCGTTAGCTAGGCATGGATTAGCTAGAATACTGTTTTAGTTTTTTTTAAGTTTTAGTTAAGAGAGTTTTGCAAAGGTATTTGGTAGGTAACTAACATTTATTACAAAAATTAGGTACATACATAGAATACAAACTTACTTCGTGCCGAGCCCAACAACGTGCGACTTGCGACTTGTATTTGTGGGCAGATAGATCCACCTTGACGTGACTTTGAAAGGTCATCCTTTACCAAGTCAACAATATTTAAAGCAAATCTCTTTTAAAACCTATATCTTCTAATATATAAAATTCTAGTGTCACAGTATTCGTTTCCATACTCCTCCAAAACGGCTGGACCGATTTAAACGAAATTTTGTGTACATATCGGGTAGGTCTGAGAATCGGCCAACATCTATTTTTCATACCCCTAAGTGAGCAGCGGGTGAAACCGCTGGGCACAGCTAATAATATATAAAATTCTCGTGTCACAGTTTTCGTTCCCATACTCCTCCGAAACAGCTGGACTGATTCTCATGAAATTTTGTGAGAATATTGAGTAGGTCTGAGAATCGGCCAATATCAATTTTTCACAGCCATAAGTGAGCAGCGGGTGAAACCACTGGGCACAGCTAGTTTAGCTTTAAAATCGTCATCACTGTATTCAATAAATGGATTCATCCTCAAGCGAATTCGATGCGTATAATTATTAATTTCTGATAAATCCTCTAGATCTTCCATATCGTTAATGTCTAACAAATCTATTGCAAAATCATCCATTTATTACAAAAAATAATAATTAAACACACAAAAGCACAATTTCACCACAAACCGCTACACAAATTGTCAAATCGAAATTATTTTTGAGGTTAAACACGGGATAAACTAGGGGCTCAGCGTGTTTAACTTGGACCATGTTTTAAACAGTGTTTTAAAGTGTGTTTAGCGCTAAACATGGATTTGTGGTAGACATTTTCTTAGACACTTGTTAAACAGTGTATAGAACCTAGTCTAAATCTTTTGTGGTAAGGCTGCAATCTTTGAGTAGCAATGGAAAATGAATACTTACTCGATAAAAAAATTATGTGATATCATAACTAAAATGCTGAAATGAAAAACTTCCGTTGTCCAAAGTCGGTGGTCAAAAGTCGACGAAACAAACAAAAGTCACCGACTTCCGGAAGTAAATTTATTTTAAACTTCTTTTTCTTTTGTGGAAGTCGGTTTTTTTTTCGAATATCAATTGGCTTGATTGTTTTTTTTTCGTATTACTCTTAAGCGTCTCCAAATTGTATTTTTCATTCTGTCTTCAGTAGTTCATCTATTTTGTGAACAGTTACTTAATCGAAACGCAATGGTATCAGCCCTGTCTTGCAGTTGTCGATAAAACGAAATCGGCCATTGTCTTTCCATTTCATTAATCGATTATTGGAATACTTACTCAGTTCATTCAACTAAAATGAATTCATCAAAATAATTTCTCAGAACTACCACGCCGATAAGAACCCTGATAATTTATGGAACGACTTTCAATTCAGTTGTAGCAGTTCCATATTATAATGAGAAGTATATATCTTACTTATTTATTGGCGAAAGGATCTGCAATGCCAATTGCTATCCAACTTGGCAATTCTGCCAGCCAGGCATTATTATCGTTGTCAGGGATGCGAACGATTTTTTTTGACGCAATTTAATTCTGTTCTGCTTATACCTATATAATTATATACATGGTTTATAAATAGTAGATTATGTTAATATGTCTTGTATTCAAATTACGGTAAATTTTCTTGGCAGAAAATTATTTGTTACATTTACAAAATTTCCATCTACATCAATATCTTCAATAGACTTATAGCATGTTAAAACGTCGGAAGATTTTATAAATCTAAGTAATAAGGGAATCTTTTAAGTTCCTGATTTATTTAACGATTTATGTACACACATAGAATACAGAAAAATAAAACACAGGAACAGAAAACAGGTACAAAGGTAATGCTTATTTCTAAAAAAATCTCTTCCGACATACCTGCGAAAAGAGAGTAAATAAAAAGAGAAAAAAAAGAATACATAAAACATAAGCAAATAATGACTAAATACTTACAACATATGAATATACTAACATACATTCAAAAACAAATCTTTTAATTAAATACAATATAATAATAACTACCTATCCGGACCCTGTTCCCGACACCGGTGGGCTACTATTTTTATATTTTTAAAGGTTTTTTTTTTAAGAAATATTTAAAAATGTAGTTATATGTTGACAAAACAATAAATGGACGAACTACCTATGCATCTAGCATAGATTATACAGTATAATACTGCTAGCAACTATGGTGAAATAGAAACATAATGTTCTTTTATTTTACTCTTCTCTTAAAAACTGAAACTGAATTATTTTAATTCTAGAGAAAACTATTTCTAGATTATTTCATTAGCTTCATAAAGTTACAAGCCCTAAGAAGACATTACATTCACTGAATAATAATATTAAAGTCTGAGTAAGAAAACGATCAAGAACACGTGTGCCGATGCTTTTATACTTGAATTTAATCGTTTGTGCGAATGTGTGTGTCTGTCTGACCGGTCTTAGGATACTACGTTTGTCTCGATGTGTGTTTGTAGTGGAACTGTTTTCAGACTTATAAAGTTGTAAGAAACCGTCTGGTAATGGTAAGGCTGGCGGAAATCAATTTCCAGCTTATAGTTTTTTACGTTTCCATGTAGGGTTGCCTTTGTTGTCCGTCTGTCTGTCAAAACCCTTTATCTCGGGAACGCGTAGAGGTATCGAGTTAAAATTAAAACCATATACTCAAGTCTGTGGTTCCTTAGTGCTGTGAAATCAGCCCTCTAAGTCTACGCAGT
This sequence comes from Ochropleura leucogaster, assembly GCA_958449745.1. NCBI lineage: Eukaryota > Metazoa > Arthropoda > Insecta > Lepidoptera > Noctuidae > Ochropleura > Ochropleura leucogaster. Next base: position 1,197,502 of record OY288220.1, on the reverse strand, counting down.
CAAAAGATATGGCTGGTTATAATTGCAAGTTTGTACGGAACCTTCATGGCCGGATTTTGCTTATATGTTGGAAGTTGTAGTTTACTATCATGAAGGTTTTGATCCAATCTAGAAATATGTCTAAATATATCTTTTCTTTGTTAAACAACCATTCCCTACGGCAAAATAATACGTTCAATTTCTCATTCCATCCAGAAGTATCTCATGTTTCTATCGCAAAGTTTTGCTGCTTTCATCAGTTTTTACTTTATCCCATCTTTTATGCTCGTATCATTTGCGCCGTCCGATGAAAGGCCGTGAGGCTGGGTCAGTATCATTTGCACCCTCTCTCACGAGTGGATTCCGAGAAATTCCTTACTTAATGGGTGCTCACGGGCAAATGGGGTTCGTTTGATGGCCGAGCGAAATCTTTAGATCTAAATACATGAGCTTTTATTATGTAGGGACTAAATTGAAGACCTGGGAACAATTTAGTGAACCCACAAGCGAGGCAACAACTGGTGAATTCTGAATCCTCTCCGTTGATAGGAAAGATTCCGCAACTTGCTAAATTTTTGTCTATGAAAATGTTGATGAAATAAAATAACCTAAAGGAATTAAATATTAGGAAACGAACCATTTCAGACAATATTCTGCATAGTCTTCATGTAAGTTGACCAAGATTTTTGTCAGGACTTTAAAAGAGACTATGCCTTTTGAGTTTTGTTTCGGCTGTTTCTTCTCAAAGTAGTCGGGTACGAAAAAAGCAGCCTCATCAAGTGTTTTTAACTAATTTTAAAGGCGTTTGTTATAAACCTCCTTACAAAATAAACATCATTTACCATAACCGCTGCCAAATCTAATATATAAAATTCTCGTGTCACAGTTTTCGTTCGCATACTCCTCCGAAACGGCTGGACCGATTTAAACGAAATTTTGTGTACATATCGGGTAGGTCTGAGAATCGGCCAACATCTATTTTTCATACCCCTAAGTGAGCAGCGGGTGAAACCGCTGGGCACAGCTAGTAAAATATAAAAATATTGTTTGCGCAAAAAACCTCAATGATTTCTGGCTAACGGCCCGGTAAATCCGATCGAAGTTAATACAATTATTAGCATTAGTGAAATTGCCTGTTCAGTAAGGTTTCTTTTCATTTCCATAATGGAAACAGCTGAGAAATTACAAAGAACGTGCTTGTCATGGATCTTAGAACGAAATTGGATTCAAGTGAAGGTTTGCATAAAAGTTTTACGAGTTTTCTACATAATCTTGTTAAGGTAGAAAAGGTGCTGTTTAAAAGGATCTCTATGTCGTCGAAGATAGAGGCTAGTTTAATATACAAAGGCTACGTTAATGTATCAAAACGCACCTGTGTACATCTAAAAAAGCCCCTCTAAGCGAAAGTGTGGGGTGGAGAGAGTAATTTAGGGTGATACACGGCATTGACGCAACCCTCGGCTCTTACCCGTAATTACTAGGGGCTCCCGTTTCAATGAACCTAGGAACTTTCTAAGGTAGTAGTAGTTATGCAGATGTTGGCGAGCTATTCATTTCTTGGATTTTATAGACGCCTGGTAGTTCTCGAGGGAATTCCGCGTTTGTAGCTGCGTGGGGTGCATTTTCATGCATCTTTCTTGATACATTTTCGGTCATTTTTTTTCGTGATAATATTTCAAATATTCACTAGCCGACGCCCGCGGGGTTTCCGCTGAGTGATGATCGAAAAAAAAGTATGTATGCTGTGTATTTCAGACTATAATCTAAGTACCTCTGTGCCAAATATTTTCAACCATCCTCACAAACAGTCGCATTTATAATATTAGTAGGATTTGAAGGACATGTCTGTTTTTTTTAGTCAAATCAAGTATAAAAATAATGTCAGTTTAGTAAGATCTCCTCCGTAACTGTCATGGAAATCTTACGCAGGAATTAGTCGATTCATTGAGCATTGATAAAAGTTTTATATTTACGGTCATTGACAATAAACGGTGTCCAAGAGTTGATTCCATAGAAATCATGTCAGCTTTAAAACGTGGTATGGGAATCGCTTCACTTTATGGTGAAAACTGTTCTTAAATATTTCGTTATATTAACCCTAAGCAAAATCTTTGGCAACATCTCTAGCAAATAACTTAGTAAGAAATTGGTAGACATACGTAATAAAAAGAAGTATAAAACAAGAGACTAAATAGTATAATTATCATTTCAGCAAAACATGTCTATAATAACATACTTTTAAAATTCTGAATTTAATTAAACTACAAAAGAAGAATTCGAAATTTAAACAATTCGAACGTCATCGCGAACCAGCCTGCACTTTTTAAGGTTTGCTGAAAGCCTTCACAGTCACGGTGCCTACTGATAAAAATAATATATAGGATTATTTCATTGCCGAATATATTCAAGCAGGTTATCAGATATCAAGGTTACGTAATAGCAGACCTAGCTGATTTATAACTGACGACCACGATGGTTTCTCCCCGATGACTGACAATTTACAGGGAACTGGCCAGCAGCTGATGGGGCATTTTCGTATTTTCCAGATGAACGCGGAAGCGGTCAGTGATTAATGACTTGTCTTTTCATAGAATCGTTCGATATTGATCGTAGTTAACGTATCTACTGAAATTAATTGCTTGGAAAGGATATAACTAGGCAATTGCGTCTTTACTGCCACAGATACAAAATCCGAAAAATATTGAAGCAAAAAATAAAAATAAAAACAATTCAATTAAAATTGTTGAGTTGTCAAAATACATGGGTATAAACGAATGGCAGGATAGTGAGTTATAGGAAGTTGCCTCCGTGTCTCGGAAAGCACGTTAAGCCGTTGGTCCCGGCTGCCATTTGTAGAACTTTGACAGTCGTTACAGGTAATCAGTGGCTCGAAAGTTTGACAACCAGTCTTACCAAGGAGCATCGTATTACCTAATACTAACTGGATTGTGGAGGTCGAACCATCAGTCGCTCTATGTAAAACCCATGTATCATGTTAGCCTGAAAGCCGATCCTAAAATAGTTGGTAAAAGTCTTGGCAGATGAGTGATTCCTGTACTGATTGTACACTGTATAATTACTTCGCGGTTTGTGCTTTAAGTGATAGGATGTTATTTGACTTTGAAGCCATCTGTTTATTGGGAAAAGTGTAAGTAATACGTAAACGTAATTATTATATGTATGTCATGTTAATAAATATGTGTGTTATCCTTTAGTTACGACGGTGGCTTTTTTGGATGAGAAATCATCAAATAACTTCCCCTGCTCTAGGCGGTGGGGGGAGGGTCAGACTTGTACTGACTAAAACCCACCCATGTTTCTTCTACTGCCCTTTATGTGACGGGGCCGCGTTCTTACGATTTACCCGTAAACCCGATACGACGATTGCTTGCTTTACTAATTCTAGAAGAGTCGTATCGTAGAGTAGTTCTCTTGAATTTTGAGTCTTAAAATTACACTTCTAGATACAATATTTGAGTGTAATGTATGCAAACATTGTATCTTCCTTTATTGCAACCAATACGTTCGCAGAATCTACGAGTTTGTTATCGACGGGAACAGTCTAATAAATGTCATAATAATCTGTAATAGCGATGCATGTCGCGTGTCGGTAGCGGCAAATTGTGAGTGTATAAACATGGCCGACAAAGAACGATATGATAACATGCGCAGGAGTACATTGTAGTTATACAGGATGTGTCCGATTGATGTGGTCATATTTAAAGGTGTGATAGAAAACATCAAAGTGACTAACTTTGTATATGGGACTACCATCAAAAGTAATGGTAAATTAACTTTTAATTGACGTTGAAATAATAGGTACTAGGCTTTGAACTCAGAGTTAGACTTGGTCAGTGGAATTTTCCTCCACAAGCCAGGATTGAGTCAGGCATAGGTCTTGGCAATAGCCACATAAGTAACTTTAGCTATGTTTCTTAGGGTGCCACTGGAGCTAAAGAGCAGCAGTTTTGAAGTTTTTACGTACAGCTATATTTTTTTTCGTGGTCTGTACCGTACCACGTCTTTAAATCCTTACTTAATATTATAAAGCGAAAGTGAGTTTGTTTGTTACATCTTCACGCCTAAATGGCCCAACCGATTTTAATGAATTTTGGTACAGAGATAGTTGAGACCCTGGAGACGGACATAGGATAACAAATAATAGGAAAAGGGGAAGAAATATTTTTTTTTCGATCATAAAGCGGGTTAAAGTTAGCGTTGGCCCAAAGTAACTATGCCACACGGACGAAGTCGCGGGCAAAAGGTAGTTATTTATAAAACGCCAAAAAACATGTATTTTGTATGGGAGCCCCCCAAAATATTTAATTTGGCGGCAACCGAGATACATCATCTGTGAAAATTTCAACTGTCTAAATATCGAGGTTCTGGTGCCAGACGGACAGCGGAGTCTTATTGAGAAGGTCCCGTTTTTAAAGCCACTTTTGGTTTCAAAATCGCCAGTAAATAATTATAAGCACTTACATGTCAAACAATATTCTCTATGTACACGGTTTTCTGAACAAGAACCCACAGCCAGTTTCTACGTTTACGGTTTCTAAATTCGTCAAAAAGCGTTTCAAGCATCTCGACACATACCCAGCAACAAACGCCGAAGCACTTAAATACTCATCCTACTTAATTGACGTCTTAAAACTCTCATGATAGAATCACTAATAACCTCTTTGAATCTTCGACAACTCGAAAAACAAACATGGGGAAGCTTTCAAGGAAATTAAACAAATCATTATGAGAGCGAAATATTTCAAACGTTAAACTGCTTAAACATCAAACGCTTCAGTTAAAACTTTGCGCAAACACTTGAAGATTTGCCTATAATTATGTTTTAATTTATTTTATAAATGTTACCTTTGATACTTTGTGAAGTTTTGCTTGCGGGTTGGGAGCTTTTTTGTTTATTTCCTTTTCAGCTACTTATAGTAATTTTTTAATTTTTTATTGCTTTTATATAAGAAGGATGGTACGCAACCCTTTGTGCGACAATCCGACTCGCACTTGGCTGCTTTTTAGAAAACTGCGTGAGAAGAGACCTATTATTATGACGCTGGTTATTTCGAGAATGAAGTCGGTTTAAAATGCACAGCACACATGGATGCACAAATAAATCGGACTGACCACAATAGATAATTGGAAATGGATTGGAATATTGTGGTTTATAGCGAAAGATCCTTGAAAACTATGTTGCTCTTCGAGTGGGCAATTCCAAAGTCTTACAAAACCATGTTAAAAAAACTTGAGAGGTGTCAAGGGACACCCGGATGGAACGAAGTTATTATTTATTATGTACTTACAAAAAACCTGTAAACACTCAACAAAAATAATCGTCGCGACACCACACTTCAATGCGAAATAGAAAGACGAAATGAAAATAACTGAGAGAGAGACAGGCAGTGAAACACGCGCACGGCACACGGTTTACCACTAGATATAGCAGGAAGTGTCGTTACAACTTTTGCTTTTAAGCAAAAAGTGTCGTTACAACTTTTAGTCTTAATTTTTTCCGTCTAGCTCCCTTTCGCAACGCTCTTTAGAGAACTTCGTTCCAATCATTTGGAATCAATGTTACATTTCATTCAAATTATTCCAAAGCTTTCTTAGTCTATGGTCAACGTTCAACGTCATTTGATGTCCATTCCTATACACTGCGAATTAAGTTTTTATGTCTTTGGAGAGTGGCCAGACTGGGTAGTGAGCCAAAACGATTCTTATCGTAACTTATGGACTTTTGAGGCCAATATTTTGAACTGAAAAGTTGCTGTAATGTCTACCAAGCGTATTCAATTAGCTGTAACTCTTACAACGTATGTTATTATTTTGAAAAAAAAGGTCTCTTTAAACCTGAAAACATTAAACAGAATCCTCTCTAAACACAGAGTTTTTTTTAAATTATATTCTTGCCTTTGTATCAACATCATGGAAGGGCACAGCGAACCACGGCTTCCCCATCAGACTTCTCCGGAACCCTGCCTCTCGTTCTACCAGCCCTTCAGGTGTGCCAACATGAGCCCACAACACCACCTGCACCACCTTCAATCGAGGATGCACGCGTTTGTAGACCTCCTCCAAACGAACACCAAAATCGTCACTCGTATCACTTATATTCGCGAAAGAAAAGTATATTCCGCATACTGCCCCCTCACCCTCATCCACACAATCAGACAAAGCCTCCAACGTCGAAATATTCTCGAATTTCCCATTCTGAGTCCCCGATTCACACTTGACCAACACCTTCCCAAACAGTTTTTCGCGCCAATCCATTTTTACTTTTTTATGATTTAGAATTTCGAATAGACATCCATAATTTTCACACGTGCGTACTAAAAAGAGTTTGTTTATTTATCTTTATGGTCGGCTTCCAAATATTTACTAAACACTGCGGAGCAGACTTGGTTGCATAGCACTAAAGACCTCGAAATAAAAATACAAAAATATTTAGCACAAGTTTGAACGCCTGGAAAGGAATGCGAATCAAAACTTTTTTTGTGTGGCTGCAAACTTAGAAATGATTTAAACTTTGATAGGAATAAGTTGTTAGGGATGAGTTTTAAGTCAGTTTAGTCGTGGAACACAGGATGTGCAACAGCGAATATAAGTTTTATTTTTAAATTAGTCACGCGTGCGCGTCTGCGTGGCGGGACCGCGGGAGGTGCAACGCCCGCTTGCCCCCGTAAACAAAGCCGTACTGGAGTGGAGGGAACGCGTAGCCCTCCGTGCAGACATAGAGCAAACATTTAAGAGCAAACAGACACGAGAGATCAAAAAAGGTGCGTTCATATTTGTTTTGTTTGAACGTAAATATATACCTAAGCGTTGTCGCCCGATTTGTTTGCTTCTAAAATGGCCTTTGGGTGTACGGCTGTTGTCGTGTGATCTTGAGGTTTTGACTCTAGCCTCCTTGGTAATAGATCTATTTTTTGTTCCACTCTGTCTGCATTTATGTTTTCTTTAGTCTTTTCACGGTTTCTAACCGTGCTTGTGGTGCAGTAGGAACTTAAACGTGCACTGACTTCTGTAGTATTGTTGTTGTGGTCCTTGTCGAGTAATAAATGGGCAATTGAGATTCTTCATTGAATAACTTTCTAATTACTGCCGATGAAAGCGTGGGGAAGACATCAAGTGTTCTCTCATGTCTTTTAATAAGAATGAGGGGAATTTTTCGTTTACCTGGACGACATAATAAGTAGTTTATTTGTAAGAATAAAAGAACATATTATTGCAATTGATTATGAAATAGGCATTTTTTGCGGATGGGTAATCAAATTATGTAACTTCGAGTGTGACAGACTAACTGACTAAAACCACTCATGTCCCTTCATTTGCCCTTTGAGGGACCGCGGCATCTAATGTAGGCATGCTTGGGTAGACGATTCCTGAAATTTGGACAATAACCTAATAGAGATTCCGGAAAAACGCTGGATGTAGTGACCACAGACAAAACTCGTTGACTCAGAAGAGGCCACTGTCGAGCAATTGACCTTTTTCGGCTGAATGATGATACAAAACACCAAAAATGTTGTGTAGTAACAAAAAAACCAGCAAAAAAACTAAATACAATCTGTGGTTCTCATACACTGTTATACGAACATTTTAAACAACCTGGCACAGGTGCCTCTCGTGCTGCACCAAAAAAAAACGATAGCAAATAAATTTCAAACTGGCCAGCTATTCTAGACGTTTTTGCATTCTGATTAGGCACTAACAAATCACGAATTTAAATCTGATTGATTATGTCATTGATGATGCAATGCATAACAAAAAATACTTGTGTCTGTTTATACTAGGTAGGTACTTACTTAGTCAGTCTACGTCAAAATTCACAATCGACGCTTTTCGCATACATTGTCATTGATAAATAAACACCATTAGTTACCAGATAGTTCACCAGGAATAGGTAAAAAATAATAAATAAGAAGATTAGTAAAAGGTGACATGTCTAGAGAGGCGGTGAAAACTGAGATGTGGACTGACCAATGACAATAAACTCTTTGGGAGAATGATGATGCAGATGTGCAGAATTATGAAGTTTCTCCAAGACATAAAGATGAACAGTTAATTGATGTAGAAACGATTGATTCTACGTTTACTTTCTTCAATATAATAAACATGCGTCACATAATACGACGGTACGGTTGTCGCAGTGGCTAAGCGATTGTCTGCTGCGTTGCGTGTTGCAGATTCGATCCCCGTACGGAACAAATGTTTGTAAGACCTAAAGGTTGTACCGGGTCTGGCTGTTTGTGTATGTGACTTAAATTTTCTACGCTTTCATGACACAGGAGAAAGTCCTAATGTAGAGCAACTTTTTTCTTTTTTATTTTAATTACGGAACCATTTATTTCAATATAAATTCATGTTTCAATTCACGATCAATCCCTCTTTCCGTTTTGCCCATTGATATTTTGCCATTAGTTCGTGACACTCCTATACTGACATAATGAGTTGCTGATTAATTTAGTATGCCAGCGATGGTTTTCAAACCTACATATCTATATCTATACTAATATTATCTATACTTATATTATTATAACGCTGAAGAGTTTGTTTGTTTGAACGCGCTAATCTCAGGAAGTACTGGTTCGAATTGGAAAATTCTTTTAGCGTTGGATAGCCCATTTCTTGAGGAAGGCTATAGGCTATATAACATCACGCTACGACCAACAGGTTCTGAGCAGCGTGGGTGAAACCGCGAGGAACAGCTAGTACGGAATATGCACGAAATGTGCCCAGAATTTGATTCAGCTTGAATTGCGTACTGTCCAGACATAGCTGTGTAAGTAGTACCTACAGGATTTAGCCCATTCTTCTCCATAGAGATAAACGCAACAGTACTTTCACAAGTTATTATGCTTGTTGACTGGAACTGTAGCTGCATTCTTTTGTTTCTTGACATTCAAAAGAGACTTTATTAAATTAGACTAATATTGAAATGTCATCTCATCTAATCACATCTGCTACCCTACTATGACCTCTTAATGCAATTCTTATTCCACTGAGGGAAAGAGACAGAGCTATACAGGGTGTCTAGCACCATCTCTTTCCCTCAGTGGAATAAAAATTGCTTTAAGATGTCATAGTAGCCCTTCTGATTTAGCACCATTATTGCCATTTTTTTTTTGGTGAAAATCGTCAATTTCGGAGTACAGCGAAATGGGTTATTTCTCTAAATGTTGTAACTAAACTATCATTAATTACCATTACACGGCACGGCACGGTTATCGCAGTGGCTGAGCGATGCGCTGCGTGTCGCGAGTTCGATTCCCGTACGGAACAAATATTTGTATGACCTGCAGATAGTTGTTTCGGGTCTGGCTGTTTGTGTTTTTGAGTTTAAATGTTTGTAAACGCACCCATGATACAGGAGAAATTCCTAGTGTGGCACAACATTTTATTAAAATTAAAAAATAAAATAAAATTAATGCTGTCAAATTATAAAAAGTATACTTAAGTAAGTAGGTATACTTTTTTGTGATCTCTTTTAATCATTTTTTGCAATAGTTGTCAAATCACATCATATCATCCTTGTTCTGAATAGTTACAGTACTGATAGCAACATCTGTGCTCGTCTCGTTTCATAGGTATTATTTTGTTTTTTTTATTCTTGTATAGATTCTCTTCTACTAATTAGTTGTGAAGGAGTGGACATGGTTGGCCTTGTAGATTCTTAGACCCCTGTTAACTTTGGTTATTTATTATTTTATTTTACTTTCTGTAAAGTAAGCTTTGACTTAATGTCGGGCCTACGCTGTCCTCTCATACTTAAGTACTAACGCTGTAACAACAACATTGTAAAACTAAATGATTTTAAAAGAGTAACCATGGAGTTTCTTGCCGGTTCTTGTCCATGGGAAACGACCAACCCGAACCGTGCATCTTTTCTCGACGCGACGTTTTATAAGTGCCCATGTAGGCCTACCCATGTGAAATAAAAATATTTTCGTACCACTTGCTCAAAAAAGTGACATTCTATGCCACAAAAAGCGAACATAACAATAGTCATTTTTAATCTGTCAAAAACAGGGAAAGAATATTGTACTGAATTTCATTCATCCCCTAGGGAGAGAATGTGATTTAAAATTGGAATACTTAATACTGAACTACATCTGTGTTTACATAATTGAGTTTGTAGGTATATAAAGCATTAAGCATCTTTTTTAAAAAGGAACACACAATTAATATGCAGTTATGATTATTAAATAAAATTACCAAAACCGACGAGGTCGTATCAGCTTGATGCCTTTGCTTTTCCGACAAAACATATTAGTCTAGGAATATGCCGCGATTTTTTTCTTCAAATACACAAACGTTAAGTTTATTTTTATAAATAAGTTAATGTTCTAAAAATACATTGTTAAATCAAAGCGACAGTAACAGTGTATTTTCGGATTCCATCAGTGCAAATGCTGCCGCAATCATACTCATCAACAATAAATGTACCAAACAAAAGTGCAGCTCTCTCTATAAATAATTGGACCAATGTTCGAACCTTAACTTTTACTTTTAATGTCATTATCTTTAATAAATGCTTATCTCATATTATTACTGTGTTAATTTTTTCGCAAATGGTACGAAAAGTAGAGTATTTTCCTCGGTGATAAAGCTGTCTTAGTCTTGGGTAAACTTAAATCTCTCGCTACACTCAGGACTCGTCTTAAATCCCTCGCTTCGCTCGTGATTTAAGTTTTTAACACCCTCGCTACGCTCGGGAGTAAACCTAGAGTCCTTCGTTGCACTCGCGATTTAAATCGTCACCCGCGACAGAAGACACTGCTTTATCCCCTTGGTTAATAATCTACTATTTGATTTGATTGAGTGTCACTTTAATCTATTTCAGAACAGGAAACGTCGTTTGACAGGAATAAAGTAAAGTTGGCTGATTTTAGGAGTAAGTAGTTTTTTTTTTAATTTGTGACAACAAAATCGACACCTTTCACGTCGAAGTCTTTTTTTTCCTAATATAAGCGACTCCTTACACGCAAGTGTTTGTTTCTATTAGGACAGGGGGAGAGAGGAACGATGATTGTTATGTCCGAAGTTTCTGTCTAGACTGTTTTCATTATCGTCGTTTTTCTTACGACTGAAACCGAACACAATACCCATGTCGGAGTAATGCTAGCAAAGGAGCAGGCCGGGCGTTTGAGGGAGAGAACTGTGTGGGACACATTGCTATGGCTGGATTGGTGAAGAAAAACACACTGAAGGTTCTTGAGACTTGTCACTTTATTCTTGATTCTTCTTAGTTTTCTTGAGTTCTGCTGCTGCCCGCCGACTGTGTCGATCGTGAAAAAACCACCCGATTTTATACAATTTTACTTAAGGAATTACTGTTTCGCTGATTGGTCGACCAATCAGAGCGCACGAATTTTTGACCAATCAGATTAAAGAGTGGCTTCGACACAGTCCGCTTAGGTACGGCAAAACTTTACCCTAATCAGAGCCGCGTTACATTTTCGCGTTTTTCGTTGTATTTTTATATTAAAACATATTACAAATTATGTATTTCCTTATTCTATAACCTTATACCTATCAGAGAAAAATACAACATAAGCTAAAACATAACATAACATTTCTCAATAGTCGAACAATTTTATATATAAGCACTTCGTTATGTAAACTATCAGATCAAAACAAGTTCTAGTGAGAATATGTACACAAGTTCTAATGAGACACTATTATATACTTTGAAATCTATGTAAACATAAGTTCTAATTAGAAAGGAGTTCACTTTCCTAATACAAATCATTGTCTTATTAGTTAGTCTTTTCACTATACAATTATTCACTTTATGTGTATACACTATTATTGTTCACTCATCCCGCACATCACTCCCGCCGTGCGACTGAGTCGCATCTCGTTCCGGTGCGGGCACGTCGTCCGTAGGCAGGGGCAGGATCACCAGCTTCCTCACTGGCCGGCGCAGGACGCCTCCCTTGGTCTGCACGTCCACCGTCCGCACGACGTTGTCGGGGCCAGGATACACAGCGATGACTCGTCCTCGTATCCACACGTTGCGGGGCAGGTTTGGGTCGACGACCTGTATGAGGTCATTCACCTTGACGTCTTGACCTCGGCCGTTGGGCTCCCGCCGGTGTTGGAGTTCGGGTAGGTACTCCTTTACCCAGCGGAGCCAGAAGACGTCAGCGAGCCTCTGTGCAGCTCGCCAGCTGGAACGGGATATGGTGTCTTGCTCGGTGAATGTGCCTGGCTGCGGCACGCGCCCAGGACCCCCTAGTAGGAAGTGATTGGGAGTCAGGGCCTCGGGATCTTCTGCGCTGACGGAGACGTGGGTCAGCGGGCGACTGTTGACGGTGTACTCTACCTCAGCTAGCAGAGTGGCGAGTACTTCTTCGGTGGGGTGGCGCTCGTGCAGTGTGGCTGTGAGCGCGGTCTTGACAGAGCGCACCATACGCTCCCAGGCGCCGCCCATGAATGGTGCCCCAGGCGGTATGTAACGCCAGGAGATGGTCCTCTTCGCGGCTTCTTCCGCCGTCATCGCGTCGATTGCTTGTCGTAGTTCTTTGTCGGCGGCTTTTAGGTTAGTGCCGTTGTCCGACCAAATCTCAGCCGGGCAGCCACGTCGTGCTATCATACGTCTGACCGCCATCACCGCTGAGTCGGCAGTGAGCGAGCCGGCGACCTCTAGATGGATGGCTCGCGTCGTGAGACACGTAAAGATGGCTACGTATCTCTTCTGTCTGGTGCGTCCGACGGTCACGGAGAGAGGGCCGAAGTAATCGACCCCGGTGAAGGTGAAGGGTCGCTTGTGATGTGCTAAGCGACACGCTGGCAGGTCTCCGGTTCTCGGGTGTGGTGGTGCTAGGGTCTTCATGCGGCAGAAGAGGCATCGTCGAAGGATTGCGCGGGTGACAGGGCGCAATCTTAACACCCAATACTGTTGGCGACATTCGTTGACTGTCGCCTCGACGCCGGCGTGATGGAGCTGCCGATGAACCGCCAGTATCCACAGCTTCACTGTCGGATGTTCCCCGTCGACGACCAGCGGGCTCTTGACCTTATCTTCTATGTCTTTGGCTGCTCGGATGCGGCTACGAAGTCGGAGGGAGCCATTGATTGACTCGATGCTGAGCTGGTGAAGGCGGCTCTCCTTTGCTACCGGCTTCCCGTTGTTTAAGTGTTCTATTTCTTCTGTGAAGGCTTCTTCTTGTGAAGATCGCATCAGGAGTTCTTCAGCTTTCTTGAGGAGTTCGGCTGTGACTGGAAGCAGGTTCAGTGTAGGTCTCTTCCTCGGTGTGGGTGCCTGTTGTTTCGTTGTCGTCGTCTTGTTTCTTTTCCACGTGGGATCCGCTTCTTTGTTTTTCTTTGTTCGTCGGTAGTTGACCTTTTGAGTGTTAGCTTTGCAGAGGTCGATGAACTGTAGGACGCGTGCTGTTGCGTACCGGAGGCGGTCCCAGTTAGAGAACTTCGTCGGGTCAGGCAGGCTCTCTGTTAGCTTCAGTCTTCTCCTACTGGTTACGTGATGCGTCTTCTCTTCTTCGGAGGGTTCTTCGTCTGTGGTCTTCACAGGTTCCGTTGGCCAGGAGTCCTCTGTCAGGTAGAGAAAGTCTGGTCCTTTGTACCATCGATGATTTTTGTTGAAGGCTGTAGGTACGTCTCTTGTCGCGTCATCGGCGACGTTCTGTTTCGTAGGTACCCAGCGCCAGTCGTTGACCTTTGAACTTTCTTCTATAGCTGCGAGACGATGGGCCACGTATGGTTTGTAGGAGCGTGACCCTGTCCTTATCCATGTGAGTACTGTTTTGCTGTCGGTCCAGAACACTTTCCTGTCGGGTTTCTTCTCGTGTTCCTCGATGACTGCTTCGGAGAGCCTGGCACCCATGACTGCTGCTTGTAGCTCCAACCTTGGTATACTGGTCAGCTTGAGAGGAGCAACCTTCGCCTTGGCCATGATTTGAGACACTCCCACTTCGCCGTCCGGTGTCACTGACCTCCAAAATAGGACCGCCGAGTAGGCCGACTCGCTCGCGTCGCTGAAGATGTGAAGCTCGAGGGAGGCGGCGTCACTGTAGTGTAGGTACTGCCGCGGTATCGCTATGTCGTGGAGACCTTTCAGTTGTCCCATCCACGACTCCCACTGCTCTGCTAAGTCTTCGTCGATGCGGTCGTCCCATCCTGTTCCTCGGCGCCAAACCTCCTGGAGTATCTGTTTTGCCCTGATGGTGACGGGCGAGGCAAATCCTAAGGGGTCGAAGAGTGACATCACTATGCGTAGGGCTTCTCTCTTCGTCGGTTGTCTGCCTTCGATGAGTGTTGCAGGTATTCTCGTCATGTTGAGATTGAACGTCAGCTCGTCGGATTTCATTTTCCATATGACGCCCAGTACTCGTTCGGTTTGTTCTTCGCTTTTGTACAGTTCTAGGTCTTCGGTTTGATCCTCTTCTCCCAGTGCTTCTAGGAGCGGTGTTGAGTTTGATTTCCACTGTTTCAACTCGAAGCTGGCCTTATTGTGTACGTCGCGTACACTCGTCGTTACATTGACTGCTTCTTCTAAGTTTCTAAAACTGTCGAGGTAGTCGTCCACGTAGTGCTTGTTCACGATGGCGGCTGCGGCTTCCGGATGAGTGTTTTCGTGTTGCTTGGCGTTCAGGTTCTTTACGTATATCGCTGTAGATGGTGAACTCGATGCCCCGAATATTAACGACGTCATTCTATATTCTTCCGGAGGTTGGTCGTCGCGTCGATTCCCGCGCCACAGGTACCGTAACGCGTCCCTGTCTTCTGTTCGTAGCTTGACCTGCATGAACATTTCCTTGATGTCAGCTGTGACCCCGATGAGATGCTGTCTGAAGCGCATGACGACACCCGGCAGCGACTGAAGCAAATCCGGACCTTTGAGGAGCATGTCGTTGAGAGCCACTCCTCTGGTCTTGGCGGCGGCGTCGTGCACAACTCGCAGCTTGTCTGGCTTCATGGGGTTGATGACCGCGAAGTGAGGCAGGTACCACGTTTTATCAGGAGTTCTCTGCGATGGCGCGGGCTCGGCGTAACCTTTTTCTATAAGAGCTTCCATCTGTTCGACGTACTTCTTCTTGAGGTTTGGGTCGCGATCGATCTTTTTTTCAATGTTGAAGAGCCTTTTGAGTGAGTTTTCATAGTTGTCCGGGAACTTGATATCTTCTTTCTTCCAGAGTAGGCCGGTCTGGTATCTCGTTTCGCTGATTTTTTCAGTCTTCTGTTCGAGTATTTGAAGCGCCTTTTCTTCTGGGTCGGTCTTCGGTCTCTTCGGGTTGATGCAGAGGGCGTCCATCTCAAAGTATCTCTTCACCAGGTCCTCGAGGTCATCTTCTGCTTCCTTCATGTGTGACACGAAGTCGATCTTCTGGCCGAAGGTGTTTGTTTGGCTTCCGTGGAGTACCCATCCGAGCGGCGTGAGTGATGCCACTGGATGGTTCTTGTCTCCTTTTCTTGTTTCTTCAGTCAGCAGTAGATGCCAGTTGTCTTGACCGATGAGGATGCGCGGTTGCGCGTTGGAATATGTGAGATGTCCCTTGATGTCCGATAAGTGTGGACACTTTTCCACTAAGTCGCGTGGAACCCGTTGAGATGACACTTGTAAGTTCTTCACTGTTCTTGCTTGTACTTGCTCTTCATGGTCGTTGACCCCTCTTAGCCCGATGGTCACTCTTCTTGAAGCCGATTCCGCAGTCTTCATCTCGTTGATGGTTTCTATCTTCAGTGGATCTACGGGTCCTGTCGCTCCGATGCTCGCGGCGATGTCGTCGTCGACAAGTGTGACCGTTGATCCGTCGTCCATCAATGCGAACGTGTTGACTGTTCCCTTTGGCCCTTTCACTTGAACCGGAAGAATCTTCAGATAAGATTGCTTCTTAATTGTCCACGTCGAATTGATGACTTCCGTTTTATCTTCGTTTTCTATCTTCTCAGCCTGTTCTGTCTTCTTTTCACTATGAAGCAGCTTGTGATGTGTGTACTTGCACCCGTTGACACCGCACGGTTTCGTTCGACAGCTATGAGTCTTGTTCCTATAACGTAGGCATCTAAAGCAGAGGCGTTTCGACTTCGCAGCGTCCCATCTTGAATTGACTTCCATTTTCTTAAATGTGTCGCACTCTGTCGCGTTGTTATGACCCGTCCCGTCGCACACGAAGCACTTCGATGTGTTGCCTTTTTCTATGACGTTGGTAACCCGCTGAGTCTTTCTCGGAGGTGCGGATGTCGACGGTGCTGCCATCTGTTCAGGCAGCGCGTAGGGTCCGCACAACTCTGCTTCTCTCCTGAAGAATCTCTCCAGCTTGATGAGGCAGGGGTCTTCTTTGGGTTGCGTTGAAGAAAAGTCGTAGTAGCGGTACCGGAGCGTCGGCGTCAGTTTGTCCACCAATGTCTTCGCAAGTTCGGGGTTGTACATATAGTTGAAGCATCCCAGTGTTTTCAGTGTTGCTACGACGTTGGAGATCTTCGTGGCGAATATGCAGATTTCTCTCGGCGACTCGGTGAGACGTGGTAGACCTCGAAGTGTTTCCATCTCTAACATTGCGATTGACTCCGGTCTTCCGAACCTTGACTCCAAAGTCTTCATTACTTCCGAAGGGTGCGCGTTAGTGATAAGTAACCCTTCGACTGCTTCTCTGGCCTTACCTTTCAAATTTCTTCTCAATCTGTTGATGTTCTCGACGGCACTAAACGTTGGTTCGGATTCATAGTAGGCGGCGCGGAAGGGTAGCCACTCCTGATGCGACCCACTGAAGAACGGTAGCTCGATGAACTTGGGTCGCTGGGCGGCGCTGACAGCCCGAGTGATGGCTTCAGCTAGGAGGGCGAGGTCCCTTTGACCTCCCGCCGGTGTTTGATGAACCTCTCGCTGCTTTGGTGGCGACTCGTGGATGATCGTCGGCTCTGGTGGTGGGCGGTGCGGTTCGTTGGCGATGGCTAGGATGGGGCGAGTCACCTGATTTTCCAACCAGTTGTCCACACGGTCGTTGACCTCCGAGTAGAGGGAGACTTCATCTTCCACTCCTCCTTCGTCTTCTATATCGGTGTCTTCCGTTTCTAGCGCGGCCAGGCGGGCAGCAGCTAGTTCCACTTGAAGGCGGAGTAAATCTTCTTTTGCTTTAGCGATCTTCTGTTCCTTTGTTTTGCTATAGTTCGATCCCCCCCCTTCCCCCTTCTTGCTAGGGGGACGGAGGGCTTGCGTGCCGGTTGGTTTCGACGTACCGGCGGTGATGTTCCTGACAACCCGTTGCTTCACAGTTGAGGCTTCAGTATCACGGCGATTTTCTTTTGAGGTGACAGCGGCGGGCGGCTTCATTGGTAGTTTTGTTTTCGTACCTACGGTGAGCGTCGTTGCGGCGGAGGGTGCGACTGAGGGTACGACGGTGCCGGCGGGTTGCGGGGCGGGGGGCGTGCTGGTGGCAGCGGTCGAGGCGGTAGCGGCGGAAGTCACGGTGGTGGGATCAGTCGCCGCGGAGGTGGAGGCCTCTTGCGAACTCTCCGTGGCGGTCGTCCCCGATTGTGTAGATTCGGATGTGACTTCCGTGCTAGTACCGGTCGCGGAAGTCTCTGGAGTGGCTTCGGACGATGACGGCTTCTGTTCATTCGACTGCTTGCGGCCCCGACCCTCGGAACGCGTAACGGGCATGGCGTCGACCGTTTTTCAAGGTTACTGACGTAGATACGAGTACGTAATACGTTCTTCGAATAATAACACTATTTTCTGTCTTCACTATCTTCTATCTTCAAACACTTGATTATCTTGAATCTTGACGCGCTATCTTGAATCTTGACGCACTATCTTGTCTTGAAACACTATCTTGAATCTTGACGCGCTATCTTGAATCTTGACGCACTATCTTCTGTTTGAAGCACTATATTGGATTACGACGCGCTATCTTGAATTACGACGCGCTATCTTGAATTACGACGCGCTATCTTGATGCACTATCTTGAATGTTGACGCACTATCTTCAATTACGACGCGCTATCTTGATGCACTATCTTGAATGTTGACGCACTATCTTCAATTACGACGCGTTATCTTGACTTGAAGCACTATCTTGAACGTTGACGCACTATCTTCAATTACGACGCGTTATCTTCTGTCTTGAAGCACTATCTTGAATATTGACGCACTATTCTTCAGTCTTGAGGCACTATCTTCACTTATCCGACTGCGAAGGACCATTAATGTGTGGGACACATTGCTATGGCTGGATTGGTGAAGAAAAACACACTGAAGGTTCTTGAGACTTGTCACTTTATTCTTGATTCTTCTTAGTTTTCTTGAGTTCTGCTGCTGCCCGCCGACTGTGTCGATCGTGAAAAAACCACCCGATTTTATACAATTTTACTTAAGGAATTACTGTTTCGCTGATTGGTCGACCAATCAGAGCGCACGAATTTTTGACCAATCAGATTAAAGAGTGGCTTCGACACAGTCCGCTTAGGTACGGCAAAACTTTACCCTAATCAGAGCCGCGTTACATTTTCGCGTTTTTCGTTGTATTTTTATATTAAAACATATTACAAATTATGTATTTCCTTATTCTATAACCTTATACCTATCAGAGAAAAATACAACATAAGCTAAAACATAACATAACATTTCTCAATAGTCGAACAATTTTATATATAAGCACTTCGTTATGTAAACTATCAGATCAAAACAAGTTCTAGTGAGAATATGTACACAAGTTCTAATGAGACACTATTATATACTTTGAAATCTATGTAAACATAAGTTCTAATTAGAAAGGAGTTCACTTTCCTAATACAAATCATTGTCTTATTAGTTAGTCTTTTCACTATACAATTATTCACTTTATGTGTATACACTATTATTGTTCACTCATCCCGCACAAGAACATCAGGCCAACCCAGCCGCTCCGCGGGAGACGCCCAGGGCTCCGGGCGCCGCGAGACGACTCCCGGCCACCGTAGATGCGGGACTGTGGACGGCTGAGCAATGGGTAGCTCACCGTCCGTCCGTCTATTGACGACAGGCCGTGTGTCGACGGCGCGTTCGTGTTTCACGCGCGCCTCAAAGAGAGTCAGCAAAGCAGAGGGGCTTGCCAGAGCCTCCGCCTGCCGGGGTTGCGGGTTGTTCGAAAGAGATACCGCGGCCTCGGAACGTAAAGGGCAATAGAAAGAACATAGGTGGGTTTTAGTCAGTACAAGTCTGACATGCCCCACCGCTCCAGCCAGAGCGGGGGAAGTCATTAGATGATTTCCCACCCGAAAAAAAAAATACCCATGTTGGCGCTATGTAGATTTAAATAATATCTTTGTCACACAGTAACTTACTACCAAATAAGTTTTAACATTGTCATTAAAACTACTACCTTCTTAGTTTACGCGCCAACTAAGCATTCAATCTTGGGTTTGATAAATGGGTACTTACTACAAATATTTTTTTGGGTATTTTTCCATTCACTTTACCAACTAGGTAAAAATCCAGACTCTAGCATTGCTATTCACAACCACTTGATTGTAATCGTACTGTGAGTATAATCGAAATAGTCCTCCAAACGCTATTCACAGATCCCTAATCGACCAATTTTGACATGTCTGCACAGCCGTGTCACGATATAAAGACGTCAATCATACCAACAAAAAACCGGCCAAGAGCGTGTCGGGCCACGCTCAGTGTAGGGTTCCGTAGTTTCCCGTCCGTCACAATAAGTGTTCCCACTTATGAGTTTATTATTTGTTTGACGTTGAACACTAGGGAATTGTATTTTATTATTATCCAAGTATGGGAACAAACTTAGTCCAGAAATTATTTTGTACAAATTTTTATTTTTTGTACAAAAACTGTTATGTCAATCAAGTTCAAAATAATTTTCATAGAAAGTCCTTATAAAGTTCTACTTTTCAGATTTTTTTCATATTTTCTAAACTTATGGTTCAAAAGTTAGAGGGGGGGGACACATTGTTTTTTACTTTTGGAGCGATTATTTCCGAAATTATTGACATTATCAAAAAATTATCTTAGTAAACCCCTATTCATTTTTAAATACCTTTCCAACAATATATCACACGTTAGGGTTGAAATTAAAAAAAAAATCACTTCCCCCTTTACATATAGGGTGGCTACCCTAATAAAACATTTTTTTCCAATTTTTATTTTACCATTTTGTCGGCGTGATTGATATACATATTGGTACCAAATTTCAGCTTTCTAGTGCAAACGGTCACAGAGATTAAGCGAGGACGGACGGACGGACGGACGGACAGACAGACATGGCGAAACTATAAGGGTTCCTAGTTGACTACGGAACCCTAAAAAGAAATATCTGGTAAAAATAATACATTTATCACTTTAAATTTTCTACCCCAAACTATTACTATTATATAAATTACCCTGTTAAACATACCGGTGAGAGAAGACAAATATGACCACATTGTTAGCTTGGATTTTATCTGTAAAAAAAACAAATGTAGCTAAGTGTAAATAAATAAATAAAATACCTTACAATGTATTAAAAAATGTCTATATAATATATCATTAGGATGATCACCAAAATGATGTCGTAGAATGAATCAGTCGTGTGATCGTCGCCGCCTTGGCAGATGCCGCGGTTCACGCTAATAATCTTAATTGAACTCTCTCTATCTCCATCACCAAGTTAATTAATGAAAGTGACTAAAAGAACAAACAAAACGTCCACAGGATACAATTTCATCGCAGCTTTACTGCACGTGGGGAAGCTAAAATGATTGCATTTCATCTCCATTTAATTAAGACTTATTTTCTTTCTGTGAATGTTTTGACGAATAAATAACGGCATGGCCACCGTCACGGTCTTCATGCTCAAGCGATAGTTTCTGTGAATGAAAGCAATTGTTAATGAAGCCTGCACAGTGCACACCAAAGCATGCATGATTTGTCCAACCTTACCTACGAGTTGGATTCACACTGGCATATCGGCGGCCTTGGTGCCAATACCAACTAGCTCTGTTCTTTAAAGCATACGTGATATTCAGCAAAAATGGGTGAGTGGTCACCGACGAAACAACTATAGATGCGACTTACAACGTGACGATGCCGACGAAATCAAGTGAAGGAAATAATTAATGACTGTGTGACTGTGTTCCCCACCTTATTTTACAGCTTTTTCGATAAAGCTATGTTCAAATGGTTGGTTAATTGGAGTTATGAGTTGTGAAGTTTAATTTACGGATTTTCATGTCGGTTTTTATGCGTTTGTAAGGAATTTCGAATGATAAATCAGAAACTAGATAAAATTGATGTGTTCTCTCCGATAATAGTAATACAAGACAAACACAAAGGACTTAAGCGCTAATATTATGGTGCATGATGGAGAAAATAATGTTTACGTATTTTTGTTATCATCGAACATTCCTCCTATATTTTGAAAAAAATAAGTAACAATTTAAGGATCCCAACCCTTTCAACCTTGAGATACATGTGCTACTATTATTTATTTATTTATAATTTGGTATCTTTATTGTGTAGCGAATCAGATGGCGGGACAAACTGGATAGGTTCCATCAGAACTGTTTCGTAAGAGGTGGAAGGAGGGTAAGAGCCCTTTGCCTAGAAGTGGGACCAAGCAGTGATGGGACTAGAAAAAAATACGTGTGGCACTCGGGGACTGCAGCGGTAAAGCTATTGCATGGCATTTTTTTATCAACTTATGCAAAATATAAAAACAATCTAAATAAATTATTTAAAAAGTACTTCCAATGAAAAGAAGTCGCAAAAACAAACATTTTTTATCAACTTAGACAATAAATAAAAAACTAAGTAAATATAATATTTGAAAAGTACTTCCAATGAAAAGAAGTCGCAAAAAGAAAAACAAGACCTGTTTGATCCAGCGTAATGTTGATTGACTCTCCGATTCTCTACCAAACACGCTATTAGAACATTAGAATCGGGATTGAAATAACTGACCGTATTGTGTAAACGACGTTAGACAATGCACGGCCTTCAAGCCACACCTCTCCGTGCCCGTCGGAGTGGGGAGCGTGAGGTTTTCTCGTTACGGAATTTCTGGATTCGGTCCCCGCGCTCAAGGCCCGCAATAAAAGCTATGCAATAGCTTAAAAAACAGTTATTGGTGTTAATGGTCTCGGAGTAAAATGAATGTGACATACGGACAGATAGACAGAGAGACAGACAGGACAAGTCAAGATAGGTCCCGTTTTTTTGCTATTTAGCAACGAAACCCCAAAAAAAAAACAGCAAATTACGTCACAGAGAAAGTATCCTGGAGACGGTATAGCTAGGCAACGTATTGTAGAAGTTTTATAACTTCCATCTTTCAACCAATGTACAGACGCCAGCAGATCAAGCTACCCGAAAATGACAATTTTTCTCAATGAACCTTGAACCTAATACTTTGGAAATAACGTCGAAAATCTATCAAAGAAATCTGACAGATTGTAGTATTAGCTTGATGTGCAGGCGTTTGTACAAGAAATTCAAATTATAATTTCGTTCATGGGTTACGAAAAAAATCACTATCAGTTTTTGTTTGTAGTCCAGGAACTACTACTTGCTGCCAATTTGTCATTATGTGAGTGTTTCTTTACTGTGTGGTTGATTTTGCTTCGTGTGCGGTGCTAGCAATAGAATGCATGTCTGTCGGTGTGAACGACAAATACCCCTAGTGTACTGTATGTGTTTTCCTCGGTTTCCGTAAAAAGTAGTAGAAATTAGTAGTCACATGTTCGTCGATTTGTTGGACCTTTTCTCCAGGAGCTATTTACTCTATGACAAACGTAAACAAAATTGCTGAACGAAAATGCCACTGTCAACTGTTATATTGACATTGACAGCCGGCCGGTAACCGTAATCGCGTCGGTCGTTATTGTTGTTGTGGAAATCGCGGATGAAAAAATAACAAACAATTCACGTTCCGTGAAGATCAATAGATATTAGTTAAAATGTCAAATATATGCGTAATAAGTTCTGGAGAGAGTGATGATGACTTACCGCCTGTAACAGGGGTTGGAATCAAAGAAAAATGTAAAGATCCAAATATTCTTAATTGCATGAAATACCCTCAATTTATATTTAAATGAAACAACACTAACACTATTGTAACACTGTAATGTACCGTACATTATAGTGTTACAAACAAAACTGTTTTACTTAATAATATCACTGAATTTATTTAGAAAACTAATTTAAATTAAGATACTGCCTACCACAATGTACCTGTAATAAAAAACTTAAGTATATAGTTATTAGCTTTTAAAAGGCTTATGAAAATAAAATATCAGGTATCTATGACAATATTTTATCAGAACTTAAAAAAATACATCAAATAAGTGCAGACACTTACACAAATACTCATTAAAAGTACATACAATTTGAAAAATAAGACACAATAGAAGTAATGACGTAAATACTACATATTATATAAACCTACCCTATGACTACATATTAAAAATGGTCAGTTTGGTGGGATCTCTACAGATCAACTTTTTGTTTTAATTTACCGTAGAGAATAAGATTGGAGGCTTTTTATAAAACATGACTACTTTTAAAATAAGTATATATATTGGCTAGTAAGAGAAGTAGGTAGGCCCAATTTTTTTTTAAAATAGAGGTCTGCATAGGACGTCCCACAGTGCACAATAGAAGCTTTATTTCCTTCCTTTCTTTCAGTTGACCAAATAGACCATGAATCTCATCCTGACAAGAACATTGAACAGAGGCTCCAAAATATATTCAAAATGAATGATGAGCTTGATGTTGGAAAAGAAAATTACCACATCAGTGAGTGTAATGGCCATTTTATTAAAATTACGGAGACCTGGTCAAGTTGTATAACTCATTCTTGATTATATATAGGATCATAGGACCCATGGGTTTGATTCTCAGGTTCTAGTAAACTGTAATTGGGTTTTCTTTTTTTTAATAATCTTTGCCCCACAATAGGATTTCTCCTGTATCGTGGGTGCGTTCACAAACATTTAAACTCACATACACAAACAACCAGACCCGAAACAACTACCTGTAAGCCATACATATATTTGTTCCGTGTGGGGATCGAACCTGCGACACGCAGCGCAGCAGGTTATCTCTCGGCTGCTACGCCAACCGTGCCGTCAAACCATTGTCGTTTTACTATCAGGAAAGTCTCAGTAGCAGCCACAGAATCTGTATTTAGGCCTGGCCATTTTTTTAATAAAATTTCAATGCTTAATTTGCTCTAGATGAGTCAGCGGTCAACTTACCTTCCGAAGACAGTAGTAGCAGTCCAGACGTTGACATGGAACCCGTAACTAATGCTGTCAAAAGAAAGAGTGCAGGTTAGATTTTGTTTTTTTTTAATTTTTAATTTTAATATATTGTTTATTGGACTCAGTAGAATATCTATACTAATATTATAAAGCTGAAGAGTTTGTTTGTTTGTTTGAATGCGCTAATCTCAGGGACTACTGGTTGGAATTGGAAAATTCTTTTAGTGTTGGATAGTCCATTTCTTGAGGAAGGCTATATAACATCACGCTACAACCAACAGGTGCTGAGCAGCATGGGTGAAACCGCGTGGAACAGCTAGTAAACTAATATAGTTTTGACTTAAGGTTATTACATAAAAGGCTGCAAAAAAACTAAATGAGCACCTGACTTTCAAACTAAACTTACAATTAAAAGACTTATCATGGAAATATGACAATTCTAGACTGTTGGTTAGACTACAATTTTGAGATGATACAGTACAAGCTGTGCCCAGTGGTTTAACCTGCTGCTCAAGTGCCGTAGCCTGATATTTTGGCCTATACAAATAAACCTTCCTCTCTAATTCTATCTTTTGTTAAAAACTGCATTAAAATACGTTGAGTAGTTTAATTAAAAGATCTAAGTGACAGTGGATGCGACTTCATTTTATACTAGGTACTTATGTCAAGATTCATAAAAAAAAACCAGAAAATAAGTATAAGATTAAAATATGAGCTTTTATTTACCACTTCCGCCCAACCGATTGTACTGAAATATTGCTTTGATTCCAGTGACAATAAGTACCTACATTTTTATGACAATATCACAAATATTTTAAACACATTCAATTTAATTTTGCTATGAAACTTAAAAGCTCAACCAATGGTAATTTGATTAATGTGTTATTCATTACGTTATAGACAGCCAAAAGGGTAAGAAAAAGTCAAACACAGAAGCAGAAAAAGAAAATAAGAAACAGAAGCTGGCAGAAGAGAAGTTGGCTAAAAAGGCAAATGCAGAAATGAACAAACCTGAAAATTGTATGAAGGTATTTTTTTATTAGATTGATGTTAATGTAATGCAAGTAGGTATAGGTCTCGTCACGCAAAATGGCCGCTGAGTGGCACTTTTGACGGGAGCTATAACTACAGTATCTTCAAGATATATGACGACACGGTTGGTGCAGTGGCCGACCGATTGACTGCTGCGCTGCCTGTCGCGGATTCAATTCCCCCACGCAACGAATATTTGTATGAACAGATAGTTTTCCGGGTCTGGTTGTTTGTGAATGTGAGTTTAAATGTTTGTAAACGCACCCACGATACAGAAGAAATCCTAGTGTGGGGCAACGTTTCTTTATAAAAAAAATATAGGTATACAAAGAGTCGATGAGACTGTGTTATTTGGCTAAAATAAGAGAATCCGCAGCTTAAAAATCGTAGTTGGAAACTAGTCAAGCACTGTGTTTACATTATTTCATAATTCACAGCCTTACAATGAATGAAAGTATCGTGAGGAGCTCATATAGCCGGGGTTGCGGGTTGTTCAAAAGAGATACCGCGGCACAGAGGGCAAAAGAAGAAACAAGGATAGGTTTTAATCAGTAAAAGTCTAACACACCTTCCTGCTCCGCCCATAGTTCCTAACAAATCTATACTAATATTATAAAGCTGAAGAGTTTGTTTGTTTGTTTTTTTGTTTGTTTGAACGCGCTAATCTCAGCGACTACTGGTTGGAATTGGAAAATTCTTTTAGTGTTGGATAGTCCATTTCTTGAGGAAGGCTATAGGCTATATAACATCACGCTACAACCAACATGTGCTGAGCAGCGTGGGTGAAACCGCGTGGAACAGCTAGTAAATAATAGTGCAGACATCTGTATGCATTTTGTACTTATTAAAATTGTTTTTTTGTTGTTGTAAATTTGCAGTACATGAACCTCGAAGGTCACCCCAGCTTATGGTCGCGGCTTTACATGGAAAATGTACCGCGGGAGGTCGCAGCTACCGGCGCCCACGTCATACAGACTCCTTCGCTTTGCAACCCCGGGCTCCTCGTGTGGACCAGGACCATCCCCAGGACCTTGGATAGTGATGGAGGGCAGGTCAGTAATGTAGAATAGTTGTGATTTGATAAAGGCTATGAATTTATGGTTTACTTGTACAATGTGTTTATATAAAAAAAACTTGATTGCATAAATATCAGACCATACATAGTAATCTAATAAGATAGATAATATGTAGATTAAAACATCTCGTCTTAGCACACGAGGTTGTCGACATGGAATTTGAACTCGGCTGTCATTGTGCCGATTATCGTAACGGTCAATGGTAGTATACCTTTTGTGCACTACCCTTTCTCTATATTTTGAAATAGAATTTTAAGTACCTTTTATAAAATACTAGCTTTCGCCCGCGGCTTCGCCCGCGTTAAATTCGGGGTAACATAGTTCCCCTTGCGCCTTATTAATTTGTAATAGCAACGCTAAGTTTTCCCTTTTCTTCTCTCATATTCCACTTTTTTTTTAAATAAGAATTAGCCTATGTCCGTCTCTTGGTTCCCAAGTATCTATGTACCAAAATTCATCACAATCGGTTTAGCCATTAAAGCGTGAAGAGGTAACAAACAAACAAACTCACTTTCGCTTTTAGAATATTATAGTAGCTTTCGCCCGCGGCTTCGCCCGCGTTAAATTTGGGGTAACACAGTTCCCCTTGCGCCTTATTGATTTGTAATAGCAACTCTTAGTTATCCCTTTTCTTCCCTCTTTATCCCTCACATCCCACTTAAAAAAAAATAGCCCATGTCCGTCTCCTGGTTCCAACTATCTATGTACCAAAATTCATCACAATCGGTTTAGCCATTAAAGCGTGAAGAGGTAACAAACAAACAAACAAACTCACTTTCGCTTTTATAATATTAGTAAGGATTAAAAAAAAAAAAACTTAGAAATAAATAAAAAAAATAGCTTACAAATAAATAGATGATCTAACCGCTAACGTGATCCAAGATGGACGCAAATTGTTAAAAATATTTAGGCAGGTCAACAGTTGGTTGTAGATTGTCAAATGTAGGGTTGGTTGGTAGGTAGGTTAGTAATAAATCATTATACAGTTATATTAATTCAGTTTTTGATTTGAAATACCTTTGTCTCTGCCATAATAATATTCAAATCTCTTCTTTGTCGCGTGGTTAATTGTTCTTTTGGTGTCAAGTTTTTTTTCTGCGACTTGGCCAAAAAAAAAAAGTAATATTTATTCCAAATAAGATTAAATATAAAATTTATGTTTTAACAATATTAAGGTGTGTTCCAGGTAAAATTAAGTCCGCTACGAGAGCGATGCGACCGCGCTATCTTCATAGCTGACGCGCATGTTGTCTCCGAGTTGGTGAGCGAACACAATCTGAGCAAATATCTGTCGCAGATACGTCAACTATGCGACTGCAAGCTCACGCTGGTCGTATTTAATGACAACGATTATTTCAAGTGAGTACTATTTTATAAAACGTGCTGTAGGCCTACCATGAAATGTTAAATCAGAACTTATTCCGCTGAGGGAAAGGGACAGAGCTATACAGGGTGTCTAGCACCATCTCTTTCACTCAGTGGATAAGTTCTGCTTTAAGATGTCATAGTAGGCCTACTGTGTCTGGTTTACGACTGCCTTTACTTGACAAACAACATTAGATTACTATAGGCACAATAGATGGCGTTAGTAGTAATATTTGTTACGAATTATAACACTATTTGTGTACCTATTAAAAAAACTAAGTATGTCATCATCACCTGCCTAGCCTTTTCCCTAAATGTACCCACGATACATGAGAAATTCCTAGTGGGGAGCAACGTTTTTTTTAAAAAAATAAATGCTGAATACCTGTATTTTACATGGAGCGACTGCCTATCTGACCTCCACAACCCTGTTAGTATTGGGCACGGTACCCCTTGGTAAGACTGGGTCATACTTGCCTGACACTGAGTACTTGTAACGACTGTCAAAGATTTACAAATGACAACCCCAGGCGGTGGCTCTTGCAGACCCCTCTGCCAATTAAACCCCTGAGGGATGTTTCTACCTGCCGGGGTTGCGGGTTGTTCGAAAGAGATACCCCGGCTCCTGAACGTAAAGGGCAATTAAATACACGGAACATGGGTGGGTTTTAGTCAGTACGAGTCTGACCCTTCCCCCG
The DNA here is from genome assembly GCA_958449745.1 of Ochropleura leucogaster. Taxonomy (NCBI): domain Eukaryota; kingdom Metazoa; phylum Arthropoda; class Insecta; order Lepidoptera; family Noctuidae; genus Ochropleura; species Ochropleura leucogaster. The sequence goes on along the minus strand of OY288220.1, from coordinate 1,169,145 downwards.
CTACGCCCACAGCGGGGTAAGTTATTTGATGATTTCCAACCCTAAAAAAAAGAAGTGTTTCTAATTGTGTCGCTAAACCTGAAACACTGGCAAAGAGTGTATGAGAGAAAGAAAGAAAGCTGAGCAGCGGGTGAAACCGCTGGGCACAGCTTGTGTAATTAAGTATACTAGCGATCTGCCTCTACATCTCACAGCGGCAGCGCCACCTATCGGTTCAAAACTATCTTATCTTTCAAGCGAAAACCAACCACACATTAAAAATATCATTGTTCTTTTTTTGCTTTGTTTTCATTCAGTTTTTGGAACGAAGTTCCTTATCGCGCGTTGTGAAAGGGGGCTAGACGGAAAAAAATCTTACGAAAAGTCACGACACTTAATGCTATAGTAAGCTATTGTAAGCTGTGCGGCGTCGCATGTTTCTCTGTCTGTCTCTCTCTCCCCCGAATACTGAAACGTCACTCTAATTTAAGTCCCACTTAAGTTTAACAGAGACTCAGAAGTGACGTTTGACCATACAAAATCTAAAGTTTAAGAGCTGCTCAAATGTTAAGCAGCCCTCACATTTTGAGTGACGTTTCAGTATTCGGGGGTCTCTCTCTTATAGAAAGCAAGCCAGATATTTTCATTTCTATAGGAACTTCGTTCCATCCGGGTGTCCCTTGACACCTCTAATTTTTTTATGTTTCGTTTTGTTCCACGTGTTCTAGAAAGAAAGGCCGAGGCTATAAAAAAACTGTTCGAAGCGGCAGCGCAGAAACGGGCCGTAAAACATCGAACAGCAATCGAAACCCGATGACGGAGATCGACTTCCAGTTGGCTACAACAGGTACGTCTATTATGTATTAGCACTATTGTATCTAATTTAATTTAATTTTTAATTTATTTAATTAATCATAATTCCTAATCTAATTAATTGTGTTTTAAGTATAATAGACCATATTAATAATTGTTAAGATCCTTTTATTGATTATTATTGTATAGTGTGATCTATATAAAATGCTGTGCTCACCTTTAATTTAGATGCATGCAATTCTATTGTAATTATTGTAGATGTTACTCACTACGAATGATTTTGTATGTATTTAGTTGGTTTGCCTAAATAAATAAATAAATTTATTGCACTTTTGAATCCTACTAATATAAATAAATGCTTGTGAAAATGTCTGTGAGGATGTCTGGATGTTTGTTACTCTTTCACGTCAAAACGGCTGAACGGATCTTGATGAAATACGGAACAGAGGTAGATTATGGTCTGGAATAACACATAGAATACTTAATATGGATTCCGATGACAGAGAAAGCAACGACGAGCCTGTGTACCAAATTTCAAAGTAATTATAAATCCTTACTAATATTATAAAAGCGAAAGTGAGTTTGTTTGTTTGTTACCTCTTCACGCTTTAATGGCTGAACCGAGTTTGATGAATTTTGGTACTGATATAGTTGGGGACCAGGAAACGGACATAGGCTATAATTTATTGTGTAAAAAAATGGGATGTGACGGAGAAAGAGAGAAAAAAAGGAAAAAAAAATGCTATTACAAATCAATAAGGGGAACTGAGTTACCCCGAATTGAACGCAAGCGAAGCCGCGGGCAAAAGCTAGTATGTTTATAATTACTTAATGACATTTGGAAACAGTAACCACTATTTGACGGCATATTGGGTACTTTCACGGGGGCATAGCTGAAACAACCCAACTAGTACTAGGTAATAAATAAGACATTTAGGTAAGACTGTCTGTAACTGTCGTGATATAGGTACACACGACGGCACATTTATACTTCTATACTAATATTATAAAGCTGAAGAGTTTGTTTGTTTGAACGCGCTAATCTCAGGGACTACTGGTTGGAATTGGAAAATTCTTTTAGTGTTGGATAGTCCATTTCTTGAGGAAGGCTTAGGCTATATCTAGACTCGGCGGCCAAAAGAACTTAAGTCAATTCTTTCTCAGAAACCATAAGAGCTTAACTCAATTTTGTTCAAAATTGTCTTACGTTCTTATGGATTCCGAACAAAATTGACTTAAGTTCTTTTGGCTGCCGTGTCTAGATATAACATCACGCTACGACCAACAGGTGCTGAGCAGCGTGGGTGAAACCGCGGGGAACAGCTAGTTAACCTATATAAAAGTATTTTAACCTGATCTCTCTACCACGTTGTGCGATCCGTAGTAGAGAGATCTGTTTATAATAGTTTAGGATAGGTTGACATGCCGTCGTGTGTACATCGTGGCAAATCGCGAACCTAATATATTTGCGATTAACAGCTTGTTCAGAATTTTAAAAAAAATGTTTTGGACGCTCTTAACGTGCTCGTTTTTCTACATCATTCTCACATGTATTTATAATCTCAACATGAATGATGTATCCATGGTTTTGTAAAATATTATGATTTAAAAGAGTCTCCATGGAGTTTCTTGTCCATTCTTCTACATAGAGATCTACGCTTTGGAATGGGTAACTACAGTACTTTCACAAGTTATTAAGTATGTCTTGTGACTGGGACTGTAGCAGCATCTTTTTTGTTCTCATGACATTCAAAAGTGCCTGTAATGGTCTAAATAAATGATTTGATTAAGTTATTTTAATTAAATTGATTTGATTTGATTAAGTTATTTTAATTAAATTAATAAAAACAAAAATAAATACATCTCGATATATATTTATTTAATCCTATTACTTTATATTATAAAAACGAAAGTTTGTGAGAATGTATGTATGTTTCACTTTCGGGCCACGATAATTGACAACTGTCATTCATGATATAGGCAAGGCAACCATGATGCGCATAAAGTTAGTACAGTTTTTTTTTTATTAATTATAATTTAAAAAAATCTTTTTTAAACTTTGTGTGATGAGCATGATTGTTTGTTCTGTGTCTGGGTGTGATTTATCTATAATATGTATGTATTTATAAATTATATAAGTATGTTTATCAGTTGTCTGGTTACCATAACACAAGCTCTGCTTAGCTTGGGATCAGATAGCCGTGTGTGAGTTGTCCCAAGATATTTATTTATTTATTTAATTAATTTTCCAGATCTGCTAGTATCAGCTGACTGTGACACCATAATAGCTAACACAGCTAGTGAACTGGCTCAGTGTATCGTGCAGCTCACCAAAGCTGTTGCCGAAGCACCCGCTAAGTTAGTATTCTAGTTAACATGAAATACAGGGTGTAAACGAAACCGTCCACCATATATTCTGTAATATAATTGTATATTTATTTTTAATTTTAAAATTAAATTTTTAAATCCAGGTTTGTAGACAATTTGCGGGTTGTTCGAAAGATATACCGCGGCCCCGGAACGCAAAGGGCAATAGAAGGAACATGGGTGGGTTTTAGTCAGTACAAGTCTGACACTCGCCCCCGCTCCAGAACCATAGCGGGGGAAGTTATTTGATGATTTCCCATCCCAAAAAGAAAGGCTTGCAGACAATTGTTTTTATAGTGCAAAAGAATCTCTTGATAAAAACGTAATTGATAAATATGGCTACTAAGTTTTTCAAAGTATTTTAAGTTTTGTTTATAATAATAATAATAATAATAATGGGTCTACAGAGGGGGGAACTAACCTCACTGCGTACCGTGTTAGGATGCTGTCTCTGTTCCAGGACCTAGAACCAACCATCAATGTTTCGGCCCAACGACTGTCGGATCAGGTGCGGGTCATCCAACGCAATCACTTGTTGGACGATGCTGCACTTGATAGGCTGCGCTCAGAAGTACTGAGCAATCGTGTCATCTTGACTACGCCACAAACCGCGGTGCAAGCGTCAGCAATTGATGTGACGCAGCCGCGGTCCAATCCCGCTGTCGTAGAGGAGGATGATAGGGTTGCTACGGTAAGTAGCCAGTGCAACGACCGATTGAGGAGCGCACTGGAGGATGCGCTTCGCGACTATCGATCAACTCCAGCCGAACTTAGACCCCGATTACCACGGTTACCCATGAATAAAAAAAATAGGGCGCTGGTGTGTGCCCTGGACTCGCAGCTCAAGAATTTATTCGAGAGTAGCGAGCATCTCGTTGATACACACTCGATCCTGTACTGTGGGGCTGTTGCGGTATGTCGTGTAGCTAACGTCAAATTTCCAAATTGTGACGTAGATACTCGACCAAAACCATCCGTACCAGCCTGGCAGTGCAGGATCGAGCGGCGTATCGACGAGGCCAGGGTACTCATCGGTAAACTATACTGCTTCAGGGAGGGCAATACAAGACCACGTGTGATGCGCTTTGTGAGACGGGCATTCTCGGGGACTGGAATCAGTCCTCAAGAATACATGTCTCGTACCACAGAGCGCATCGACTTCCTGAAGCAGAAAGTTTATGCATGGGCAAACCGTATTCGGCGGTATAAGCGGCGGGTTGATCGGTATTCGCAGAATCGCATGTTCCGGAGCGATGAGAGGTGGGTATACAGAGCTTGGGAACGACCCGAACAAAGTGTGACTGACGCGTGCCGCCCGGATGATGTAGCCACGAGTTCTTTCTGGCACAGCATCTGGTCGGTGCCTGTCTGTCATACTGAGGCTGACTGGATATGTGATGTTGAGCGTGTGTGTGAAACTATACCAGAAATGGAGCCAATCCTAATAACATCATTAGATATAGCCAGTGCAGTTCGTCCGTTACCGAACTGGAAGTCTCCAGGACCGGATGGACTGCACAACTTTTGGATCAAGTGGCTCAGTAGTTCACACACTCGCCTGGCATCACAATTTCAGTCTTGCCTTGAGTCCGGGTCTCTGCCACAGTTTTTAACAACAGGCGTTACCCACCTGCTCTATAAGTCAGGTAGTCCCGCGGAACCCAAGAATTATAGACCGATCACGTGTTTATCGACGGTCTATAAACTTCTTACGTCCATTTTGAGAGCGAAAATTAATTCACACATTGACAAAAATTCAATTATGTCTGCCTCTCAGAATGGATGTAGGAACGGGTCTCGCGGTACTAAAGAGCTACTCCTCATCGACATGGCCATTAGCCAACAGGTTCGTCGATCCCGCAAGGATTTGTCGACATGTTGGATTGATTATAAGAAGGCCTACGACTCAGTGCCACATACATGGCTCAAGAGGGTGCTGGAGTTGTACAAGATTGATGCAACTCTACGCGCCTTTCTTGAGTCGTGTATGGGACAATGGAGGACGGTCCTTCGATATCCAGGATGTCGACAAATCCAGGGGAACGATGAGCCTGTATGGATTAAACGGGGAATATTTCAGGGCGACAGTTTGAGTCCACTTTGGTTCTGTCTAGCCCTGAATCCTCTAAGCACATTGCTGGAGGATTCAGGTCTAGGCTATCGGTTGAGAAGAGGTGGTCAGGTCATATCTCACCTCCTTTACATGGATGATCTGAAACTCTTTGCCCCCAACAAATTGCGACTGATGGAGCTACTGAAAGTAACTGAAACTTTTAGTAACGCCATCAGGATGGAATTTGGTGTGGACAAATGTGCAGTCATGTATGTGAAGCGAGGGGAGATTATGGAATCCGAGGGAATTCAACTCTCGGATTCCATACACCTCAGATCCCTTTCCTCATCCGAAAGCTATAAGTATTTGGGTATGTCGGAAGCGTTAGGCATTAACGTGGCTGACATGAAGCAACTGTTGAGGGAGCGTTTCTTTGGTCGCCTGAAGAAGGTATTAAAAAGCCTTCTTTCCGGCGGGAACAAGGTGCGCGCCTTCAACAGTTGGGTCATGCCGGTTTTAATGTACTCTTTCGGCATACTCAAATGGACGCAGACTGAACTCGATGCCCTGGATAGGAGAGTCCGTACATTGCTGACTGCAAATCGGATGCATCACCCACGATCATCGGTGATGAGACTGTACATCCCACGGAAGTGTGGGGGTCGAGGCTTTTTAAACGCAAAGACCCTCCACAACCGAGAGGTGTACAGTCTCAGGGAATATTTCATAAAAGCCGACGTGGGTATGCACCGAGATGTAGTCGCAGTGGACAAGGGACTCACCCCGTTGTCCATGGCTAAAGAGAATTGGCGCAAACCTGTAGTACTTACTACCGATGACCGCAAGGAAGTATGGCAAGGTAAGGAGCTTCACGGGCGCTTCTACAAGGCTCTTCATGGGCCCGATGTAGATTTTCTGGCGTCCGTGTCCTGGCTACGATTCGGTGACCTATTTGGGGAAACTGAAGGTTTTGTCTGTGCGATTATGGACGAAGTTATGTTGACGAACAACTACCGGAAATATATTATGAAGGATGGGACGGTTGACGTGTGTCGGGCATGCCATCGTCCTGGTGAGTCCATCAGACATATTATTTCTGGTTGTTCTCGTCTAGCTAACAGCGAGTATTTGCATAGACACAACCAAGTAGCCAGGATTATTCATCAGCAACTTGCCTTGAAATATAATCTTGTTGAATCTGAGGTACCGTACTACAAGTATGTGCCCGACCCAGTTCTCGAGAAAGACCATGTCACGCTGTACTGGGATCGGTCTATCATTACTGACAGGACTATTCTCGCCAATAAGCCTGACATAGTGGTGATAGACCGATCAGCGCGCCGCGTAATGATAATCGATGTTACCATCCCACATGACGAAAACCTCGTGAAAGCTGAGAAAGAAAAACAACTAAAATATCTTGACTTGGCACACGAGGTTGTTGACATGTGGAATGTAAACTCGGCTATCATTGTGCCGATTGTCATAACGGCCAATGGCTTAATTGCCAAGAGCTTCGACGAACATCTGTCGAAGCTCTCCTTAGGTGGTTGGATCAAGGGCCTGATTCAGAAGGCAGTACTCCTCGACACGGCCCGCATTGTGAGGAGGTTCCTGTCTCTGGAGCCCTAACCACCGGTAGCTTGGACCCTGCTCCCGCTACCGGCGGAAACCTATTTTTATATTTTTAAATGTTTTTTATTTATTTTTTATTTTCTAAGAAATATTTAAAAATATAATTGTAAGATGTTATGTAAATAAAGGAAATAATAATAATAGCTTTATTGAGAAAAAACCTTTTGTTACAAAGAACTTATATACTACAACAATATAGTAATGGCAGAAACTTGCTATAGCCGAGAGTAGAGCAAAGGTCAGTCCTGTGCTAAGAATTAACCTGTATTACAGGAACTAGGCAAGTGCTCCGCCCCCGTACCAGAGACAAGCTCACATGATTCCCAAAGTAGCATACAAGAACTTGATACTCTGAGTTCCCTAATTAGGCATGCCTGTTTATAGGGACTCAGTCTTAGATTAGGTTTAAAAGTAATTATAAAGGTTAAAAATTATGCCACCATTGCTGTGTTACATTGTAATGTATGTGTTGTGTGTGATTGGTCATGGTGATGTATGTAATGAGTATTATGTTGTGCTGTGGTCATGTAATGATTATAAATATGTTTTATGTGTAGATGTGGTGATTTGATAGCTGTGCTTCTGAGGAGGTGAGTGCTGTGTGGGATTTAAAGGTTGGTAGGATTTGTGAAAAGGTTCGTATTTAATTTGGTGTAGAAATCATGTCTTTGATAAGACTTAGTAACATTCTGGAATAATGATGCATTGATTATAAGATTAGGTTAAATAATTATGCGATGAACAAATAATTATTGATTCAATAGATTTTCAGTTTCTATGTAATTTAACTGTAAAAGCCAGGATACCAATTTCTTTTTAAATTCCGTTTGTTTGAGTGGGTATAAATTCAGTTCTCTATTTATCCTATTATATAGTAGTCCACTAATGACCATGTAGTGTCGCTTGGCCATAACAGTTCTATGTCTGACAGAGGGGCAGACTATATCAGATCGACGTTTATTTTGATATAGAAGCGGGTCAAAAGTTAAGCTTGTGTGCTTCTTGGTCAAAGTATGTTGTATAAATAGTTGTCTCACTGTCAGAACACCCACTTCATTGTAAAGCTTAGAAGTTGGATAACGAAAGATCTTCTTGGCCATAACCTTGAGTACTGCTCTTTGAGCTCTTTCTAAAGGTAGAAGTATGGTTTTTGCAGCTCCACCCCACGCCAAGATACAGTATGATGTGATGGACTGACAAAGAGCTAGGTAGGTCATCTTGAGAGTTTCGAGGCTGGCGGCATTACGGAGCAACTTGAACACATATATTAGTTTTCTCACACGTGAGGTTAAGGAATCAATGTGGGCCTGCCATTTCAGAGATTGATCAATTTTAATTCCTAGGTATTTGACAGTTGTTGTACGAGATATTGTTGGACAATCACAGTTGTCAGAAGAGTGTGACACACATGTGTGAGATTTGATGAAGAAAGAGCCCACGGGTGGAATTCCAGAGATCTTCATTCCGAATGTTATGAAGTTTGTTTTGGTGATGTTCAGAGTCAGAAGGTTAGAGGACAACCAGAGCACTGCTTTCCTTAGGGCGGTTTCCGCGTGTGATTTCACATCATCCCAGTTTGGGCCGTGTATCAGGAGCACTGTGTCGTCTGCATAAGCAAAAACCTGGCAGTTACGAGATTTCAGTTCACAAAGATCATTTATATAAATAGTGAATAATAGAGGACCCAATATACTGCCCTGGGGAACTCCAAAAAACAGTTTTGCGTCATCACTTATGTATTCTCTAACTCTGACTGCTTGTGTCCTATTTGACAAATAATCTTGAAATATGTCAAGAGCTAAACCCCTTACGCCAATTCGTTCTAGTTTGGATATAAGAATTGGGATGGAGACGGTGTCAAACGCCTTACTGAGGTCCAGAAACAGACCCAGACATTTTTCCTTTTTGTCTAAATTGTCTACTATATTGTCAACAAGCGATGAGACTGCATCCACTGTCGATTTTTTCTTTCGAAAGCCGAATTGATAATCCGAAACAATACCCTTTGAATTTAAAAAATTATTTAACCTGACATATAACACTTTTTCAAGAACTTTGGACATCGCTGGGAGAACCGATATAGGCCTATAATTATCGACCACGTCTCCATCCCCGCCCTTATGTATCGGATACACAATCGCCCTCTTAAAAACATTCGGAAAGACTCCAGTAGACAGAGATAGTTGGCAAATGTGTGTTAAGACTGGTACAAATACATCTATTGAAGATTGTAAAATAACCGCAGAGATATTATCATACCCAACAGCACAATCCCTTCGCAGGTTTTTAATGAGTAACTCTATCTCATGAGCATCGGTTTGTAGTAGAACCATAGAATCACACAGAGAAGGGGAATGCATGACAGTACTTGGTGAACTAGCGGGGGGCGTTCTGTTTTGAATTCGGGTAGCAAGATCTTTACCTATATTAATAAAGAAATGGTTAACCGCATTTACTGATAATTGGGGGGTTTCCTTTGTGCTAAGAAGCAGATCAGAAGAAGTCTTGTTAATGTTTGTATGTGTGATTGTTTTAATTGCTTCCCACGTAGCCTTAGAGTTATTTTTTGCATCCTCAAGAAGATTTTTATGATGTAAGTTTTTCAAATTTTTTAGTAGTTTATTAATAAAATTCCTATACCTAATGTACGATATTTTGAGTGTCATATTGAGAGGTTCCCTTTTTACTGATTTATGCATCCTATCGCGATTATGAATGCAGCGTATTAGTCCCGGCGTGATCCACGGTTTAATTATCCTTTTTTTACGGGGAATTCTACATTGGCTGGTATTGTTTCGGATGATATCCGATACAACATCGACCAAGTAGTTTGCAGCGAAATTCGCGTCACCAGAGTTTAGTACTGGCGTAAAGTCGACCTCAGTTAAGATGTCACGTATTGCACTATAGTTTACTTTAGTTCGGCACGGAGAACAAGAAACTGACTTTTTCTTAAGGGAAACTGTGAAAAGCGTGGGACAGTGATCAGTTATATAGCATTCCGGGATCAACGTGACAGATTCAAGTTGAGACTTCACTAGAACATGATCCAGACAGTTTTCAGCTCTTGTTGGATATTGATGTGTTGGTAGGAAGCCATAAGAGGCCATCAGATTTAAATAGTCCCCGGATCTGGAATCAGAGCTGTTTGTTTTTATGTCAATGTTCATGTCTCCGAGTATAAATACGTTGGTGTATGAATTAAGCGTCATCAAAACTTTTTCGAGCCCGTTTAAGAAGTTATCTGTATTAGTTGATGCAGGTGATCTATAAACTGTAACAATGGCCAAATCTTTACCTATTTTACAAATCAGACAGTTAAAATCCTTTATGTATTCAGGTTCACAAATTGTACATTCAAGTTCTGTTTTAGTATAAATGACGATGCCCTCATTTTGATTGCTTACATTAAGTGTCATATGTGAATTGTATCCATCAATAACTGGAATATTTGCTATTTTTGAAAGCCAACACTCTGAGAGCACAATTATGTCACAGTTAACCTTAATTAACGAGAGGAAAGTTACAAGTTGATCAATATTCTTGTTTATACTACGAATGTTTTGATGTAGAATTGAAAAAGGAATATTAAATTTAGTCGTGTAGCAAATACAATCGTCCGGCGCACAGATGTATGCTTGTGACTTATGAAGTGCCTCAAGTTCAGACGCAATTCTATTCATGCTGGTGTTCATATTATGTTATGAAAAATATATGATATTCGCTATGAAAGTTTACCATTCTGATCCTGGGCCACCTCGTCATCCTCATACAACACATCAGTGGATAAGAGAAGGGATTACATTCTATTTTATCGTACGAGTACATAGGAGTAATTTTATTATGTATGTGTGTTGTGGGTGAGTGTGTCAGTAAGTTTGATTGTGTAATAGTGTAATATCGTATGAGTGAGGTAGCAATATGTGGCAAATTAAAAAATAAAAATAAGAAGACAAAGAAAGTTAAATGTAACAAAGTGATACGTATTGTTAAAGTATTCCGAGCTCCCATGCACATTCTTAGTCATATAGACTGTAAGGCGACAAGGTCATCTTCCGAATTAATCCTTATACGCTTGCCATTATCTTCCTTACGTAGAAAGATTCTCTGGTTTGAAGTCCAGCAGAATTTATATTTATTTTGGCTAGCAAATGTCCTGGCTAGATAAAACAACTTCCTTCCGTTTCCCGGTAAGTACTCGGACACATAAATTGGTTGCGATTTCCCCTCTAAACCTATGAGGTTTGAGTTCAACTTTAGCCCTGCCTCTTTATTCTGGTTATAGTTACGCACAGAGGAAAGAAACTTGTTTCTAGTTAAAACGGTACCAAATTCAGCCACAATTGTCGCATTCCTGCCCGGCTTAGTTGGTAGGCGGTATACATCTCGAATGTCCGAGTGGTTTATTTCCAGGTTAAGCGTTTTTGCGACATTGGCTACATATTTTAGGATGTCATCCTGTGACTCATCTTCTCGCGCTGGGATATTACGGAGTTCAATGCTAGACGACCTAGATCCAAACTCCAGGTCCTCAATCCTTTTTTGAAGCTTCTCCACATAGTTGTAACACTCGACACGTTCCTTTTCAATTTTACACAGTTTTATTTTCATATCATCATAGTTGTTTTTAATAATTTCAATTGATTTTTCAATCTCAGTATTACTTTTTTGTATATTAGCGTTCTGTATCTTTATTTGTTTCACATCCTCAGATAGTTTTTCCAATAATACAGTTTGACCTATCTTCAATGACTCGAACATGCTTCTCACTTCAATTTGAAAATTAATAAAATCATTACCAGGTGAAGAAGTTTCCATTCTAGGTCTTTTGTAACGATTTGTGATGTTCGTGACTTCCTCTTCCATCGTTTTATGGAGGTCGGAATCGGAGTGTGACATTGTTTGCGCACCAGGTGTTGTAGGTGGAGTGCGTCGTAGCATGTTAATTTTTGTCTTATAACTCCTATTACTGCGTATACAGTCACTGTACGTGTAGCCGATATTATTTTGTTTTCGTAGCACTGAGCAGGGCCGGCGGGCGTGGGCTACTCGCAGGACACGTTCGTTGATCCCTTTATTTGCGCGTAGCCGTAGTAGATGACGTAGACGTAGCTGCGTAGCAGATCTCGTGGCCGCGTAGCAAATCTCGTAGCCGCTCACCTCGTGGGCGATCGTATGTGCCGGTTAAATTCACGCACAAGATACACTGTCTCGGTAGTCGAGTGGCTTCGGCCACGACCGTCGCGCAATCGTCTCGGGTTCAAATCACAGGATCCGCGGCAACAGGTAATTAGATGTCACTTCGATACTTTCGACCGGCACTGATAATTTAATATCTGTCTCTGTCTAGAAACGCCCAGTGGGCGGCGTCCACACCTTTAGGTTACTGAAGAAAGAACGAGAATCGAAATTTGCACCATTGACCAATCAGGAATTAATAATCACAATATTTGCGGACGCAAACGGCACACGTCTGTTCTGGGTGGAAGCGAACGACGACTCTTTATGGTTTCGTACCTAAAAAGAAAAATAAAACGGATCCCTTATTGGATAACTTTGTTGTCTGTCTGTTTGTCTGTCAAGACCTCTTATCTGGGGAACCCGTAGAGGTATAAAATTAAATTAAAACCATATACTGTTTTGGGTGGGTCCTTCTTAAAAACCAACTTTCTACGTCTAACGCAGTCAAAAGATAAGGGTTTATTTATTTACCGTTAATTGCTAATGCAGTTCTTGGTAATCATAATTTTTAACAGTACATATCCTTTTTTCATATCTTTTAAGGTGTTTTATGCCCTGTGTGTATAACACTATTTTAAAAAGTAACAAGTCGGTACGGAACCCGTTTATTTACCGGTAATTGCTAATGCTGTTCTTGGTAATCAAAATTTTTAATGGTATGGTACATTCTTTTTTTTTAAATTTCGTATCTGTTAAGGTGTTCTTATGCCCTGTGTGTATAACACTATTTAAAAAAGAAATAAGTTGCAGTTTATAATTTTTTCAGAAAGGCGAAACGGGATCGTGACGACCAAGCTGGATTCTACTTGCGGGGGGACAACAAGAATTGTATCAGTGTAGACAAAAATGGTCAGTTGTATAACTTTTACTGTTGTTAAATGACTTGGTAAGACTGGAGAGGAGATTAAGGCGAGCATAGCCATGACTGGGGCATAAAAAAAGAAAAAAATGGTACCTTATTTGGAGCACTTTGTGGAGGTCAAATGGAATTAAAATCATATACTCGAGTCGGTAGCCCCTTCGCTGTGTGAAAAAACAAACCTTCGGGTGTTCGGGTTCGTAGAACTATAGCTATATAACGGTGACGCTTGGCGGTATCTCTGCTCGATGATATAATGGAGATGAGGGAATTAAATTGTACAATTTCAAACCTTCTTTTTTAAATTTTGCCCCAAAGTAGGAACTTCTCCTGTATCGTAGGTGCGTTTACAAACATTTAACCTCACATACACAAACAACCAGACCTGAAACAAATACCTGTGGGTCATACAAATATTTGTTCCGTGCGGGAATCGAACTTGCAACACGCAACCCAGCAGTCGATCGCTCAGCCACCGCGCCAGCCGTGCCGTCCTTGGTGACTTGTAATAAATTCCATTCAATTCGATGTGTATATGTCCAGGTGTGGGTGTAAGCAGGCTGTGGCAACAGATGCTAGCGATACTGCCACAGTCCAGCTTAGAAACATCGAGAGCAATCTGCGCGCAGTACAAGACGCCTCTTGCGTTATTTGAGGTAATCCTTACTAATATTATAAAAGCGAAAGTGAGTTTGTTTGTTTGTTACGTCTTCACGCCTAAATGGCTAAACCGATTTTGATGAATTTTGGTACACAGATAGTTGGGAACATGGAGACTGACATGGGTTATTTTAAAAAAATATTGAGATATGAGGGAGAAAGAGGGAAACAAAGTGAAAACTTAGCATTGCTAATACATTAAGGTAGCAGATACCTGTAAATCAGAAAAGGGGAACTGTGTTACCCCGAATTTAACGCGAGCGAAACCGCGGGTAAAAGGTAGTACATATATAATCACGCGTGTAATCCTCCAAGTGTTAGGCAGAAGTATTTATTTATTTATTAATTAGGTTCTCAATTGAGAACCTCCTCCTGATTTGAATTTGGTTAAAATAACAAGAATTGAGCATCATTCGATTATACTGCAATACGATTAAACACATTCGTGAAAAATCTTGTCATATCTAGATTTTTGTTGTTGTTTTACAGAGCCTTGAATCAGGTCCTGAAGCAGAGAGTATCGCGCGGCTCGCGGACGTGGGCGTGTCCCGCGCGGCCGCGCCCGCCACACGCGCACGCCGCGCCGGGCCCGAACTCGCGCGGAAACTATACACGCTGTTCACGGCCACAGACGGAGACCAACTCATAGAATAACGACATACGAATCATCGGCGCGAAGGAGAAGTGCCTTCGAGAGTGATTCACGTGTAGCGAAATAGGCAAAATATACAAAAAGAACTGCAGTGACATCTAAGGCCCGGCGCCCATTATCGGCATCGGCATGACTGAGGATTTTAGGTGGCAAATAGATATACATTAACATAATGGCAATAAAGTAGAAATTTCCATTACAATGGTCGTAATAACAAAAATACCGCTTCGGTATGCTTGAGGCTGCTGTATCAGCAGCCTTGAGAATGCTTCGGGATGTTTTGGCATCCTTCGGTACGCCGCCGGCGCCGCAACACTCGGGGATAGCTTGCCTAAGGACGCCTCGTCATTCCTAAGAACGTTGCTGCATGCCAAAGCATAGTTTCCGTATGCTGCATCTACCCAAAGGTTGTCCTCGGGATGTTGTATCTTGCATATACCTAATCTAAAAACGCGCAGGATATTTTTTAGTTATTTTGTATAATTTTTTGTAATATAATAACTTTTCAAATGAATGTGGATTTTATTTGTATTACCAAATTAAATCGTGGCGAAGGTGTCGTGACAATCTGATCATTTTGGCAATACTAACATGGCGAGAGACCGCAAAGGATGGCAAGGTATTTAAAGAGAAAGAGGAGGCATTGGTCAGTTGTAGGCTAGTAAAAAAAACAAATTAATCAAACAATAAGCTAAGATCTTTATAAACGCGTGTAATTATATCTCCTTTAATTAACGAAATTATATTTGCAATTCAAAACGTGTGTGTATACTAGAAAAAGTTTGTGTAAATGGTTTGGTACATACGTTGTATAATAAGGAATTTAAAACGCAAATGTGAGTGGTAACGTCGAGGCGGGTCTCTTTAAAAGGACAAACTGATTTATTAATCGTAAGATTGTACAGAAAGGTCATGTGCTTAGTACGGGCAATCATCATGCACGAACGTCATGCGTGTGAGCGTCGACGAGGCTAATGGCACAAGAAAGAATCGTTTCAAATAAAGATCTTTGTTTTCTGCTTATCCCATGAGAAATAACACAATTAGTGTCACCATCATATTTGAAGCATTATTATGTAAAACTAAATTACTAACAAAATAACACAGGATTTGTTAGCAAAAAGACTCGTATCCATGCACAGTAAAATAGAGCATAAAATTAAATTAAAAACAAATAACATGTCAAAACAGTAAATCTAAGCATAACCTTAAACTTTATGTAATAATAATTTAAAACGCATTTAATACTGCATTATAACCCATTTTTACTAATTTTATATTTACTACGACGTAGACATGACTGTGTATTTATCAAGAATTGCATTTAACACGATTCGATGCGCTACACCGAAATGTTTTTCTGCGAATTCCCTTGTGGGTTTTGCAGTATCTAAAACTCGATTATTTTTGCCAAAGACCGATGTATTTAGTATTGGAGGGATAGCAGTAGTTAGGAATTATGCTAATGATGCAATACAACCGACTGTGCCGATTGAAAATGGCACAATCCCATTGAAAAAGAAGACCGTTCACAAAAAGGCAAGTCCGTCAGATTTGACTCAAAAAGAGGGTCACTACCTGACTATGGCCTATGCTACAGCAAATTCTTATGACCTGAAGAGTCTGAAAGAAGCCCTCGTTCAGCAAAAGCTGTATGAACCCGGAACGTAAGTAGTTTCACTCAGAATTTTATTATAACTTGAATGATGTAATAATTGATAAAAAAACTGAAATGTTCATAGTAGAGTAAGAAGACTAACAACATAGTCTTGCACATCAATTTTCAAGCTTACTATTTGCTCTAGTAAAAAAAGGGTAGTTGGTCATGAAGTTGGAAAAGCTATCGGTGATATTTCAAATATTTTTTCTTTCAGGTTAAAAGCGAATGAAATCGGAGATGTGGTGGTTGCAAATGCAGTGTACAGTGTGGGTGCAGAGCCAAGAGAAATCATCTTCTTTAGAGAAGGTGGCATCGTGTTTTGGAACTGCACCGAGATGGAAGCCAGCAACGTGCTGGATTTCGTGAGACCGTATGTTGACAAATATTACTTTATCATAAACACAGCTTTTTATAGAAATTTCTAGATTATTAAATAACTTATTTGTACTTATTATGTTTTACTGAATTCATAAAAAAATGCAAAACAAAATAATTAAAATTGGAATCAAACAAATACTTACTAGACATTTTAATATCTCCTCACTGCTATTTACAATGTTGACAAAACAGTTAGCACAGTGGCTGAACGATCAACTGCTGTGCTGCTTGTCGTGGGTTCGATATTCGCACAGAACAAATATTTGTATGGCCGACAGATAGTTGTTCCGGGTCAGGCCATTTGCGTATGTGATTTCAAATGTTTTTAAACGCACCCACACAGGGCCGGATTTAGGGGTCCAGAGGCCTCGGGGCAACAAAGGAGTGGAGGCCCCCTTGCCCCAAATAAAATGAACAATTTTTTTCAGTCGATTTTTTCAATAAATAATTTATTGTGAAACCAAGTAGATTTTCTTAGTATTTAACAAACACATATGAATATAATCGGAAAGAAGAATTATTTGAAATTAAATTTTAGTGTTAACGAACGGAACCTTTCGAGCTTTTTTTTTTCCGAAAAATCGTTGATGATTTCGCTGAAATCCAGTTCTCGGAGTAAATCGCTCTAGAATAGATCAATGATTTCTGTTTCTGTTAATATTTAAGATTAATATAATCAAATAATCATGTATGTATAAAGTACTTTAGGCTGTAGGTAAAGGTAAAAGCGAAAAAAAAATATCAAAGGAAAAGATGTTTACTAGGTTTACTAGTTGAAATTTGAAAGATTTTTTTTCCGAAGTCTCTATTGTAGAGGCCCCCTGCTTGTGGAGGCGCCGCGCGCCGGGGCTTTTGCCCCGGTTGCCCCCCCCCTAAATCCGGCCCTGCACCCACAAAACATTAGGAATTCCTAGTGTGGCACAACATTTTTTTTTAAATTAAAATATTCATTGAAGCATGTGAAAACCGGTTTAGGCATGCCCTAAACACGAACAAGCTTACAACTAAATAAGATTAGAACAACTAAATGCCACAAACATTAAAGACAAAATTGTATAAATTGCTATTGTGTTGATTTCAGATATGAAATAGACAGCTACCCTAAAGAGGTGGTGGAGAAAGAAAGAGAAGTCATGACTTATGTTTATCACCCCAACTCGTAAGTCACTAAAATATTTTGTACTAAAATATTCTTACACAGTAAGAAAACTGTGTCAAAATTCATCAAGTAAGTTCGAAGTACTAAGTGAATTAATGTAACTTTCATATCATCATGATCTGCCTAGCCTTTTCCCAAATTTATTATGGTTGGCTTCCAGTCTTACGGGATGCAGCAGAATACCAATATTTTACATGGAGTGACTGCCTATCTGACCTCCACAACTCAGTTAGTACTGGGTGATATGACAGGCCTTGGTAACTGGATCAAAGTTCATTTAAATACAAATATAATTTATACTTATAGTAAAAAAATTAATAAATAAATTCTGTAGTATAAAATGTTGGTCTGAAACATTAGTATTCAGCTGCACCCAATAGGAAATTGTATATTTTTTTCTAATACAGCACTTATTTTTGCAATTTACCATTATATATTGCATGTTTTTGGTGAAACGGAACGCAAACGTCAGTGACGTCAAAATCCATGTATCAAAGAAACAGTTTCATTTGAATTGTACTTAAATTTATGCTAAGATAATATTGTAATTTTGCTTGAATAAAGCTTTGTATAATTATTTTATTTACTTAGAGTTAAAAATTAGATTTTAAAAAGGGAAATTGTGATAAATGATGCCACATCATGGCCGCAGTAGTCACAGGCATTTAAACTGTAGGTAGTAGGAAGGTTTTCCATTGGTTAAAGTAAATAAAAAAGTTTCATGCATTTTCCTTGCAGATCCAATATAAATAGTTGGAAAGGGGCTAGGTAGATGATGATTTAGTTGTGGTGGTTGGTAACCCTGCAAGTGTGTTTTGAAATTCAATTTATTATAAAACACTAGCTGTGCCCAGCGGTTTCACCCGCTGCTCACTTAGGGGTATGAAAAATAGATGTTGGCCGATTCTCAGACTTACCCGATATGTACACAACATTTCGCGGTCCAGCCGTTACGGAGGAGTATGGGAACGAAAACTGTGACACGAGAATTTTATATATTAGATATTCAAATGGTGACGGTTCTTGTTCTATGGGAATATATAATGTGTATAATTGTATTGCTTGCACTCACTCAAAATGCTTTGCTTGTGTTTTATAGACTATACCTATAAACAACAATTCTCAACTATAGCCTAGCCTAGGCCAATAAAACAATTTAAGCAGTGTTCTAGATTGTCTTTGGTTAAAGTATTCAAAAACTGTTAATTCTCAGCCCAATCCTTAAATATTCTTCTGAAATGTTTTCCTTATATTATTTGAGAATTAAATAAATGCAAAACACCTAGATGTACACTTCCTTGCAAATATCACATTAGAATTTGGAGTCGATAATAAAATTATAACCAATAATCACGAGTTCTGATTCAAACAACACATATTCGAACTTGCATAAACTATTAAAAGTTGTTTTTTAAACGTCAAAAACGAACTGACACAAATAGTGGAAAGTGTGCATCTTTTCTGATGAAGTTATTGAGACACTGTTTGTGTTTTTAGGTTTTATAGACAAATGTTTATACACCTGTAATTTTTATGGTGTACAGTAAAATCAAAAGTCATTTATTTAAATTAGGCTGATAATCAGCACTTCTTGAACGTCAGATTACAAGAGACAGTCCCACAAAAACGCCCTGCCCTTCGCGACTTCCTAGTAAATACACACATTAGTAAATAATAGAGAGTATTCTATCTATTTATCTATGGTTAAGTAATGTTTATGAAAAGCTAGGCTATAGTTGAGAATAAATTTAAAAATGGTGACTGGTTTCTTACGCAAGCGGGTCTAAGAAGTCTGGAGCGCAATCCGATGCTGCCACTAACTCAACTAGAGGGCGCAGGTGTGTGTTTTACAAAATTTAAGGTGCTAAGCACATTCAGAGGATGATTTTTCGATTGGCATATTAACAAAATATTAAGATGGAGTCTGCTTGTTCTTTTGCTCTATGGTATTACATTTGAATGAATTTCGAAGAACCCTTTTAAGGAAATAACTACTGAGTCTTGAGCTTCACGCGGATTATCCGCCGCGGATCATCCGCTTAGTGTGCAAAGCCCTTTAATATAAAATATTTTATATGATTCATGGGTAGATAAATATGTTTTCTTTTTAATTAATTACTGCCTTTTTATTGTAGAAAAAAGTGTAATTTACAAGAGTCGGCGTTCGTGTTGGTGCCAAAGAGAGATAACTCATTGGAAAGGTATACATTTAGGTAAGTAAAGAACTTCTGAATCCAGATCAGGGATAATTATTCCCTCATCACATCATTATCAGCTTATAGCAGTCTTCAGATGGACATAGTCCAGTCCAATCACATTACATTTAACTCTCAACAACTGTCATTTAATTGCTACCTCCGAAGATCGTCGCTCCATTTAACCTGAGGATAGCAATTTTTCCTGTATATTGGGATTCCATTTACAAACATTTAAACTTATATACACTGTTTGTAGGCCATACAAATAAGTTCCGTGCGGGGATCGAACACAAGATACGCAGCACAGCAGTCGATCGCACAGCCACTGCGTCAACCTTCATTGATTTGATTTGAAGAGTTTATTGATTTGCGGGTTGTTCGAAAGAGATAGAATATTCTTTATTATGTACACCATACAAATGACAAGAATAACAGTATACAACTTATGAATAGGGTGACACAATGGGCGGTCTTATCGCTAAAAGCGATTTTTTCAAGACAACCTTTAGATGGATTTAAAGGAGGAGATACAGTACTGTAGGTAGTCTGTGCCGCGCGCAAGATACCGAGATACCGGACTTAAAAGGCAATAGAAGGAACATGGGTGGGTTTTAGTCAGTACAAGTCTGACACTCCCCCCGCTCCGCCCATAGCGGGGGAAGTTATTCGATGATTTTCCACGCCAAAAAAGAAGGGTTTATTGTTTGCAGCCACGCCATGGTCCAGTCAGCTCGCCTGGGTGCGTGGGAGTCGAGGCTGGAGGCGCTGGCGGCGTCCGTGAGCTCGCACACCGCCGCCATGCAACACGATGGTGCAGCGCATGTAGATAAGAAAGAGGTATGATTACTTAACTCTTGAAGAGGAAGCTAGGGACTGTAGTGGAGTCGCGGTTTGTTAGGAAGAGATATCGCGGCTCTGGAACACAAAGGGCAAAAGAAGGAATATGTATGGGGTTTACTCAGTACAAGTCTGACACTCCCTTTCGCTCCACACAGCATGGAGAACTTACAGCTTAAAAATAATCTTAATATAATAAAATAAAGAACCATTAGACGATGATACATTTTAATAACAAAACTGCCAATATTATATTACTCATATTTGCATGCTAATAAGGCAGAATGTATATGGATCTCAATTATGTAACTTACCATCTTATTTTTATGTTACCTACATTCTTAGCAAATAAAAATATATTCTATTCTATTCTATTCTTAGACAACAACAAGCCAATTCCTCACACAAAACAATACAAGTCCTCACGTATAGTGAACATGGCCGCTTATATCGCTAGTTTGTACTTCAACATGTGGGTGTGCAAAGCGCACTTGCCACTATTTTAATACTAGCTTCCGCCCGCGACTTCGTCCGCGTGGCATATTTACTTTAGGCTAACGCTAACTTTAACCTGCGTGATGATCGAAAAACTATATATATTTCTCTCCCCTTTTCTTCCCTCTTAAAATTGGGATAAGGGGCAGACCCCTTATCCCACTTTTGTTTGGCCTATGTCCGTCTCTAGGGTTCCAACTATCTCTGTACCTAAATTCATCAAAATCCGTTTGGCCATTTAGGCGTGAAGACGTAACAAACAAACAAACTTAGTTTCGCTTTTATAACATTACATTAGTAAGGATTATTATTTCAACTTCATACTAAAGTCTAATAAGTACAAATTCCCTTACTATCAGGTAGTTCGCAAATTAGGTGAGCTGTTCTCTCTCCGGCACATGTTGAACGTGGAGTCAGACCTGCTGGACACTCCTGACTTCTACTGGGAAGAGGAACAGCTGGAGCGACTGTACTCCTCCACGGTCGCTTACTTCACCATCTCCAGGCGGACCAGGGTATGTTCACAAGTTCTTCATTAACGTCTTGACAGCCTCGTTGGTCTGGGGCTGCGGGTTATTCGAAAGAGATCCCGTGGCCCCGGAACATAAAGGGCAATGGAAGGAACATGGGTGGATTATAATCAGTACAAGTCTGACCCTTCCCCCCGCTCCGCCCGGATTGCGGGAAGTTGTTTGATGATTACCCCCCCAAAAAAAATTTATAGCGTTATTGGTCTGATGGTTGTTAAGCAGGATTACTGACCATTGGGACCTGGGTTCGATTCCCGGGCTGCCCAAGCTGTTATTCGGTTTTTTCATCAGAAATTCTTTTAAGATCCATCGACAGACAGCCCACACAGTTATCGAGGAGATAAATATAATATAAAAGATAGACTACACAGACACAGATTAGATAGACACAGTAAATTGAACTAAGGGTTTATAGTTCAATTTACTGAGATTTAAACCCTTAGTTAAACTCCTAGTTTACTGTGTTATTCTTATTAAATTGAATTATATTTATTCTAGTTTAATTTCAAGAAATTGTATTTCATATTTCAATTTTAAACATATTGAATTTCATATTTATTATATTCGTTTAAGGTTTCAATAGGTCTATGCCACTGGATATAAAGTTTATTCAATACCCATTGGTAAGACTGGGGTTCCACTCATACGTTATTTTTCCACCAGGTTCTAAACGAGCGTCTAGCCCACTGCGTAGAACTGCTAGAACTGCTCTCCTCTTGGGCAGCAGACAGGCATCACGTCCGCCTAGAATGGATGGTCATAGCCCTCATTCTGGCCGAAGTATGCTTCGAACTGCTGCATCTCTTCGAAAGGTGGGTTGCGAGGAATGAGGTCGTGGATAGCTAGGAATGGGAAATTCCAGGGTCACTTCAACCGGAATTGGGTGAAGTGACTTCTGGGATTTCTGGAGTAGAATTGGAGTCTGGAATTTCCGCTAAAGTAGAATTGGAGAGTGGAATTTTAGGTGAAGTAGAATTGGAGAGTGGAATTTTAGGTGAAGTAGATTTGGAATCTGGAATTTCTGGTAAAGACTCTATGGTTCCAGAGGGGTGGAATGTAGTGATGAATGTTTATTACGGTAATTATATTGATAGCTTATGGTAATATAGAAATTAGTTAAAGTATAATTTAGTTGTAGAATAAAATCATAAAAATTACCAAATATTTGGTAATTTTTGTCTAATATCAAAAGAGAATCTTGCTCGTTCTTTAACCGATTCAAAAAAAGGAGTATTGGCGCATGGGCTTGTTTAAGATATTACAATTAAAAAACAAAAAAAAAACCGACTCCAAGAAAAATCAGAGTGACAATTTATAACTTTAGCGACAGAAGTCAGTGGCAAATAAAACTGAATTAGTTATAGAATGATATTTAATTTTTTGGTGTTTTTTTTGGGAGACGGTTTTAATTTTTTCGCTAAAAAGTTTTACCTAAGAGATGAATATGCTCAAAATTGCCATTTTATTAACCTTTTTATGACAAGGCTCATGCTTGTAACAAATTGACAAAATATAAGTATAGTTGGTAATATTGTTGTTTCTTCTAAATTGTTTTTTTTTTATCAGTTGTATTACAACGTGTATAAAGGAGCACTAATATTTATAGGAAGGCACATATATCATGTAAAGAATACACTGTGAAAGAATCATAATTAAAATCAATGATTCAACTTTCCATACATTTCTTTTTTACTTACTTCACTGTTACGACCCTAGGCGTTCAGGTCAATGGTCGACGATAGTAGGTACTAAAGATATCGACGGTCCCTGAAAAATGCCATTTTCGAAATATCTTTATGAATAAAGATATTTCGAAAATGGCATTTTTTTATTGTATCATTGGTTTTAGATTATCTATGCGCACATGGCCGACATACGTGTCGTAGAAACGGTCATCTCTCAGTTTTTCTAAGAAAACGTGAAAAAGTTAAATATTTATGTGTAAATATTTTTTTCTCAGCTGATATTAGGGTTGTCAAGTAAAATGTCTTTATCTCTAAAAGTATAGTATTTAAGAACCTGGCAACATGCACAAAGAATGTATATCACCTTAGCTGAATGCCCCTTAAATGTTATTGCTCCTTTTTAACACGTTGTATACGTATTGTTTTTTTTTTATTATTTTATACTAAATCAGTAATTTAAATATTTATCTCTATACTAAGTATATCTTGTTTGATACAAAAGTTTCTTTTAAAAGTGATATGACATAGAAATGTATGTAAAGTAAATTATTGTTGTTAAAAGTATGTATATTGAATTGGTAATTAAGTAAAAAGCTAGTGTTTAGAACAAGTTACCAAAATTATATAGTTTATTGTAGCAAATTTATATTTAAGGGTTAAAGTAAAACAATCTCTGTCAGTGAAAACTTGCTTTCTTAGTTATTATATAAATATATTTTAATTAAATATTTCTAACATTATATAATATCTTTAAGTTACTCAGTTTTGCCGTCGCATATATTATTTATTATATTTAAATGTATATTCTATATTAGGTAGCTAAGCTTCAACTTGTTGTAATATTAAATACGAATAATTTTGAATCTCTGAAGTTTATTTTTCATATCATACAATAAAAAGCTCCTACGAGATCATTGCCAAATAGCTAGGGAAAACTCCACGAAATACATAGGTTTCTTGTCCAAACCCCGCTTAGTGCAGAGCTAGTACAAACCCACTCCATCTAGATCTCCACTATGAGAGGGACAACCGTACTTCGAACTGCAGGATAATTGACTCAAAAAGTACCCAAGGCTATATTAGTCCCGGGCGCCGCCGGGCGCCACGAGACGATTCCCGGCCACGGTAGATGCGGGCCTGTGGACGGTGAGCAATGGGTAGCTCACCGTCCGTACGTCGATTGACGACAGGCCGTGTCCACGGCGTCCAGTAAAAGTCTGACATGTCTCCTCGCTCCGCCCAGAGCGGGAGAAGTCATTTGATGATTTCACGATCACGTGCGGTCAAAAAGGGAAAAGTAAGCCTGCTCGTCAGATATAAGTAGTTGGATTTTTTGGACGCTTTCATCTCGGAGGGGTTTGAATAAATCGGCCTGCCTAACTTCAGCCAATTTTTGGTTTTCTATAAAAAAAAAAAATATACTCGAAAAGTTTCATGAATTCTTAAGAAAATTTCAACTATAAATGACGAGCATGTTAAGTTACATCTTTTGTTGTTTTTTTTTTTATTATTGATAGGCTCGCGTTTGACCACTATCTCACCGTAAGTGATGATGTGGTCGACGATGAAGCACGCTTACCTAGAAATAACCTATTAACTCTTGATTGGACTCTTGATTGGACTCTTGTTGATTGTACATACAGCCCAAGTAACACAGACGTGCTGAATAATGATTGAGTAGAGCAATCATCAAGAGCATTAAGCTGAATACTAAGCTGAATAACGTCTGAGTACCGTCTATTCAGCTGTTATTCAAGCAAAAAGGGCCCCAATTTTGAATGCTTAACGCTGAATAACATCTGAGCAACAGCTAAATAACATCTGAGCACCATCTGAGTAGGAGCTTAATAACTTTTGAATAACAGCTCACATTGTTTTTATTAAGCTCTTACAACTGAGTTATTCAGTTTATTCGAATTGGTTTTTGTATTCAGAATTTATTAAGATTGTTCATATTTTTGCAAACTTTATTCATACAAATTGTGAAAATAATTCAATATTGGATTTTAATGTCTAATGTTGATTTGACATCCGCCGGCGAACTTATAAAATCGAAAACTTATAAATTCAAATTGACTAAGTTAGAGGTCTGCTATTATGTTAATTGTTAGTGCGCAAGTAATTTTGTCGTGAATATAATGTTTTTATTTTTCATTACACGATGCGCCGCGAGAATAATCAAGATAACAGATAGTAAATAGTATTTTCATACAAACATACTAGGTCTGACAAAAGTACTTGTGACGAAATAGCTAATACTAGCAATTTGAACCCATAAAATAAGCCATAAATGAGTTGAAAATGTTGTAGTTGTGAGATTAAGCATTTTGGTGATTCGTAAATTCCTTTTAAGTATAAGTTACAAAGATTTTTAATGGCGATCGATAGTTTTTGCTTTATAATGCTGAATAAAAGTGCACACATGTCTTGTTACTAAGCTATAACTTTAAAAAGAGAAGACTAACTTCTGAATAACAATTATATAGGTAGTTTGATCACATTTCTACATTCAGATTTTTAGGGTTCTCTTATCGAACGAACAAAGACCTTTTTTAATGTGGAATATTCCCGCCCGGCTTTCACGAAATTGAACTATTAAAAATTGGAAGACCATCCATGTTTATATTCAGTGATATCTTTTCTGGCACAACGTTTGTGTTAATCAATATGTTTTTAAGTATCTCAATGACGCTATTGTGCCAGTATTCACCTTGCTCAATAGACTTTATGTGGACTTGTCTTGGTGTATTTAAAATTGTCCTTGGATCATTAGGTACAATGTCTGGAAATCTTTGATTCAATATTTCTGCCAAAACCTTTAGTGCTACTTGAGTAATGTTTTTTTCGACAGCCCATTTTCTGATTTTTTCTCGAAATATAAAATTTTTCATGTGTTCGGTACATTGTTCTTCTTCGATATCTGTACAGCTACCATCAGATGCACTCTCTTTTTGCGTAAATCGCAATGCTGTTTGACTTATTTGGGGGACGGAACCCTCATCATTGCACGGCAAACACGCATGATGGCTGGGACCGGGTTCAGTTTTGTTCAAACAATTTTCACAAATCCTTTGATGAACAGAAACACTTGGACAATTACTACTTCTGATATTTAAATATTCATTTAACAATTTTCTTTTGATATTACCGGTTCTCTTACATTTTTTCCATAACGCAAAAAATAAATACGTACAATAATACTTTAATTAAGCTGGTATTAAGCTATAGACGCTATAACAATACAAATATGGTATATAATTTGAATAAATAGTTTGAAACTCTCTGTTATACTGAAAAAAGCTTAATAAAAACATAAATAATATTGTTTATTCAGCAGCTGAATAATTAGTAAAACATAGAATCTTATCCAATTTAAAGATAAAATAAAGACAATTATTCAGTATCAATCTGTATAATAGAATTATGTAACAATATTATTCAGAAGGTGATACTTTATTCAGCAAATAGCTATTTCAAACGCTACTAGCTTAGTACTGCTTTAATAATAGCAGGACAGAATATGGTTATTCAGATAAATGCTGCCGACGGGGCTGTTTTTCAGCTTTAAGCCACCTGGAATGCGTAATGCTAAATAACGTCTCTATAATAATTTTACGGTGATTGGTTATTAAGCCTAAAGAAAGGAAGGACAGAAATACAGAATTTATTAAGCTTTAAGAATTTTAAGGCTCCGAACTCAACCTAATTCAGCATTTGGCTATTCCCAAAGCTCTTATACAAACTATATTCATCTTTGAACTGTAAAATGTTCTTAATGCGTACTGTTATCTTGCTTATGTGTTACTTGGGAGGTTTTTTTGACTGGCTCAAGCCGATTCCACGTCATTGACCTAAGTCACTACAGTCCCCAATTCCACCCCCTCTTCCTCCAACATTTCATCCATTCTTCCTTCTAACATATTCTGTCAATACAGGACGTTACTACGCTCTATGGAAGTGGAGCGTCCCCATCCGCATCAGCGTCAGTTCTTCTCACCGGATTTAGTAGAAGAGAAAGTGCTGCCCGAACTTGCCAAGTCCTAACTAGAAGACCTTATTTTTAATAGAGCAAGCTGAAATAAGTCCTCTTACTTTACCTTAGGTGTTTGATTCGCGTGTCTCGTGACGTGGTTTCAATAGGGTAGTTGACACCACCAATCAATTGATATACTTTTTATGAGCTGTCAAAACGCGCTTCCCCCATAGATTTTGTATGAGACTCGCAACCGATGACGTCACTAAGTTGTCAAGTCAATGATGCAACTATTTATTGATTTAAAAGCAACTAAAAATCGAATTTTAAAGTTATTATAAATGAATGGAGTTCTCAGGTCTAGAATAAGATGTTCTTTCAGAAAAAATGTGTTTTTAAATTTGTCGGTTAATGGTGTCAACTACCCAATTCTCGAACGTACGTTACGGAATAAGTTTTTATCTATAGCTTGCGTGCTATTTGAGAGGTCTATGGTCAGCTATGGATTGCTGTTGTCTGCTTTGGACTGCCCCGAGGCGCTATTTATAGTGGATTGTGAATATTAATAATTTGATAGTGATAAGTTATTTAGTAAAGATTTAAAAGACACCATGGATTTTATTTGTAACTTTGCCCGCAACTTCGTCCGCGTTGATTAACAGTTCCCGTTCCCGGGGGATTTCCGGGATGAAAATTTCATTGAAATCGGTTCAGTGGTTTAGGCGTGAAGACGAGACAGACAGACAGACAGAGTTACTTTCGCATTTATAATATTAAGTACGGAAGTATGGATTACTAGAAAACCCTCGAAAAAGCAGAGTTAGTTTGGCACTTTTGCAAAGTTTCATAGCAATGTGTTTCAACTGTGCACGTTAGTACAAAGTTTAAAAAGGCGGCTAAGTGGCCCCAGAACATAAAGGTCTAAGGAAGGAACAAGGATGGGATTTATTTAGTAAAAGTCTGACACTCCCCCCTGTCTCCGCCCAGAATGGGGGAAGTTATTTAATGATTTCTCATGCCTAATAAAAAAGCCGAACTTCAGATTAATTGTCAGCAGACAGATAGTAGTATTTTATTATAAAGGTGGTTTTCAGTCAAAATATAAGGTAAACTGGTAGAAAATGCCTAAGTCATTAAGTCCGCCTTTGTACAGTTTTTTACTTGTGCATAAAGTTTTAATAAATAATTAAATTAATTTTAAATCCACTGTTTTAGAAGTGGCATTGGCTAATTTATAGTCGTTGGTTAAGGGGCCAAATGTAATGCAGTTTATCGTAGTTAAATATATAACGTAACACCACGCCTCCCGAATCCTCGAAGGGTTAGACAGGGTTGTACTAATAGAACAGTCACATTTCGGTTATGATAAAGTTCCAAGTAATTACCCCCTGGTGAGCCTATTGTCATCAACCAGGTACAAATCCGTGGTTGCTATTGAGAAAATCCTGATAGAAAACTCAATACACTTTACCCAACCTGGGAATGGAACCTAATACCTCACGCTCGACCGTGTCGAGACGGCGCGTTAGTGTTTCACGCGCGCCTCAAAGAGATATCAGCAAAGCAGAGGGGCTTGCCAGAGCCTCCGCCTGCCGGGGTTGCGGGTTGTTCGAAAGAGATACCGGCGCCCCGGAACGTAAAGGGCAATAGAAGGAACATGGGTGGGTTTTAGTCAGTACAAGTCTGGCATGCCCCCCCCCCCCGCTCCGCCCAGAGCGGGTAATTGGAAGATTTCCCACGCGAAAAAAAAAAGTAGTATCACCCAGTAATAACTCGGTTATAGATGTCAGGCAGTCGCTCCATGTAAAATACTGGTATCCATATGAATCTGGTCAGAATGGAAGCCGACCCTAATATAGTTAAAGAGAAGGTTAGGCAGATGAGTCATCAAGTAAAAGACCTACTTATATCAAACAGGTCTCATGTTACTAATATCTAGTCATTGTACTCTCCACACACTAACAATCGACACGATTATATTAGCACACGTTCATTACAACAAAAGCGAGCGTGTCGCGTGTCCGTATCGTTGTCGTGTCGTGACGGCTACGCGTGCCGGAAACGTGTCGGACGGCGCCGGTCTACTGACAGCTTGTTATACGCGCCTCTAATGCGGCAGAGCGAGCGGCGCGGATTTTTTTGTAAAACTGTGAATTAATTGTGGTTTGGTTAAACATTTTATGAACCTGATGTGTATTTCTAAATCATCATTTTCCTGCCCTTGTCCCCACAGATAAATTATTTCCCATTCTCTTTTTGGAACGAAGTTCCTTATCGCGCGTTGTGAAAGGGGGCTAGACGGAAAAAATTCCTACGAAAAGTTGTCACGACACTTTTTGCTATAGTAAGCTATTGTAAGCTGTGCGGCGTCGCATGTTTCTCTGTCTGTCTGTCTGTCTCTCTCTCTCTTATAGAAAGCAAGCCAGATATTTCAATTTCTATAGGAACTTCGTTCCATCGGGGTGTCCCTTGACACCTCTAATTTATTTTTATTTTTAAATAATCGTTGCCCCACACTCGGAATTTCTTCTGTATCGTGGGTGCGTTTACAAACATTTAAACTCACAAACAGCCAGATCCAGAAAAACTATCTGCAGTTCAAACAAATATTTGTACACAAACAGCCAGAAGGATGGAGCAGAAGGATGCAATGGGATGTGACCCTTGTTGTAGCTAGTTACTAAGTTCTAAGATGCAAGTCTTCTTGAAACTGCAGAACAGGCTCTTAAAAGTTCAGTCCGTTGTTTAAAACCAGCATGGCCTTTCTCATTATAACCACCATAGACTAGAGTAACGTACGTTGTCCGCTTTCAGAAGCACCGTGGTTTTACACACGTTTGTCGGTAAATCGTGGTTATTGTTCAGTGTCACGCGCCAGGGGGTAGGCAGAAATGTAACGTGACCTCTTTTTGTGTAACGAGCAGACTACCACTATTGAATGTTAATATTTTGTGTTAGTTTTACTTTGGTGGTTATTAACCTTATTATAATATAGTAGGTACTTAAACTTGGTGACGCCTTAGAATTCCTAATTAAGGAGTATGAGTTTACCAGATTTGAACTTTTTAGAACTTTATGAAAGTTCACAAATATAACAAAGAACACAATGTGAAAATATTTGATAAAAACTAATAAATAAGGGTTGTGAGAAAATTGAAGCAAGATAATTTGTTGGCTTTATAAAAGTTGAAAAAAGTTACCACACATGTTTTTCTATGAAATTATCTACTATATAAAAATAAGTCGGGTTTTCCTTCCTGACGCTATAACTCCAGAACGCACGAACCGATTTCCACGGTTTTGCATTCGTTGGAAAGGTCTCGGGCTCCGTAAGGTTTATAGCAAAAAAAGGTAGGTAGAAAAGTAGAAAATTGCATAGCAACGCATGTCGGGGCACAGCTAGTATCTTAAAAAAGTATTTGAAAATTACAACCTTACTAATATTATAAAAGCGAAAGTTAGTT
Organism: Ochropleura leucogaster; assembly: GCA_958449745.1. Lineage (NCBI taxonomy): Eukaryota > Metazoa > Arthropoda > Insecta > Lepidoptera > Noctuidae > Ochropleura > Ochropleura leucogaster. The sequence continues at coordinate 1,138,507 of OY288220.1, read as the reverse complement.
TGTTTCGTCTTCCCGTCTAACAGGCTAAACTGATTTTGTTGAATTTTGGTACTGAAATAGTTGAGACTCTGGAGACGGACATAGGGAGAAAGAGGGAAGAAAAGGGAAAACTTAGCATTGCTATTACAATAACCTGCAAATCAGAAAGGGGAACTGTGTTACCCCGAATTTAATGCGAACGAAGCCGCGGGCGAAAGCTAGTAAAATAATAAAGCTTGATTTTTAATGGCCTTTGTGAAAAATCGTTTTTAGATAGGAAAGTACTAAAATAAAAACAAAATGCTTTTTCTTGGCTGCGAACTGAACATAAGTACATCCTACCAATCAACCAATGAGCCTGAGAAAAAACATCGCGGTAAAATAGGTGAATACCAACTTAACAGTGTCATTATATTATGCCAATCCTTACTATCCTTACTATAATATTATAGAAGCGAAAGTGAGTTTGTTTGTTTGTTACCTCTTCACGCTTTAATGGCTACACCGATTTTGATGAATTATGGTACCGAGATAGTTGGGAACCAGGAGACGGACATAGGCCAAACAAAAGTGGGATAAGGGGTCTCCCCCTTATCCCAATTTTAAGAGGGAAGAAAAGGGGAGAGAAAGATATATATTTTTTCGATCATCACGCAGGTTAAAGTTAGCGTTAGCCCAGACGGACATAGGCTAATATTTTTTTAAAAAAAGTGGGATGTGAGGGAGAAAGAGGGAAGAAAAGGGAAATCTTAGCGTTGCTATTACAAATCAATAAGGCGCAAGGGAAACCGTGTTATCCCGAATTTAACGCGAACGAAGCCGCGGGCAAAAGCTAGTAATTATATATAGCCTGATAACTTAGTCAAAACCAAAAGCCTATCTCGCAATTTTCATTTTCAGGGTTGCCAGACTTTAACATTGCCCTTTGCGTGTCCTTATATCGCTTTTCACGTGCTGAAAACAACAAATGAATGTATGTTGAACGCTCGTTTATGTTAACTGCCTTTTTCCACCGCAAAACCTTACCCAGAACAGTGTAGGTATTGTAATAAAAACCAACAACAAGTCTTAATTAAGCCAGTAACAGGCTTCCCTCCAACACTCACTAACAAGGCAGTCGGGTCGGAGGTCGCGAGTAATCTGTCACGCTTCATTATATTTTCACGAGACACTCGCCATTTCCCTCTTTATGCAGCCACATTAAAAAAAAAGCTGTTGTTGTTTATGGCAGCAAATTAATTAGGATTTCGTTTATGGTTAAATTACGTTAGTTAGATAATTATGCACTTATTGTGGAGCAACTAGATAACGTTAGGAAGTTTATATAACTTTTGGGGCTTTTAATTTTGTTAACCATTGTTGCTCATTTACACCTTTTTACAGGATTTGGGTAGTGTAGTAAAGAATCCTTTTTCAAATTAACAAAATATGTCTTTTTAAGACTACAGAAGTAACATTGGCCAAAAAAATAAAAGATTTCTCCTTTATATTTTTTTTGTCAAATAGAACTTTTTGGTTTGGTCATGTGTCAGAATAAATAAAAGGAGACTATCGGAATACAGGTGTAGGGGAAAAATGCCGGGACTAAGTGAAGGATCTGAATGATGATGGACGGAGAGTGAGAGGAAGGCCAAGGAAAAGATGGATGGATTGTGTAAGGAATGACATGAAGGAGAAAGGAGTAAATGATGCCGTGAGTCCGTGACGTCTGATAGGGAGAATGGAAAAAGAAAAAACGTGTTGCGCCGACCACAAATAGAATGGGACAAGGGCAGGAAGATGATGACTGCTGATTTCTTTTAGGAAATTCAGGTGCGCACAGTAGGTAATCTCAAGCGCCATGCATGACCAGATCACCTGTTCTGTTAACTTGATCGAAGCAAAAGAAGTACCTATATAATCGCAGCAGGTGGTGTTTTGGCGAAAGCCGTCATTAAATGGATTGTAGGAGGGTTATCTAGTAAAACTACAACATTTTGCATACTGCTGACTCGACACTACGGCCCATTTTCTAAAAAAAAACTCCCAGAAAAATAGGTAGGCTTATATTTTTGCGCGGTTAGCACGTTTTCTTCATTGAGAGTCAAGCATCCTTGTCATAACGATATATTACGATATTTACGGTGCCCCTCCCTCGTTATGGCATTTTTACGGTATACAGTAGATTTATTACTGGTCGGCGAATTTTCTCGGGACGTTACCTACCTAAATATTGTATTTACGCCCTGTAGCATAATACGTCGACAAAATAGTAGCACAAAAATAATAATTTGACTCCTCAAGGATTAATATTATTAAATCCCTTCAAAAATGGACTGCATCTATGAAACTCGTGTTCATTATTGTTCTTTATTCATTTGGTCACATATAATTTTACATTGAGAAAAACAGAAAATGACATTTAAAAACTTTAAAAATTGTAGCCCACCGGTATCGGGAACAGGGTCCAAACTACCAGCAGTCAGGGCTCCTGAGAGAGGAACCTACCGATACTAGCCGTGTCCAGAAGTACTGCTTTCTGTATCAAGCCCTTGATCCAGCTGCCTAACGAGAGCCTCTTCAGGTGTTGGTTGAGGCTCTTGGCAATTAAGCCATTGGCTGTAACGACTATCGGCACAATGATCGTTGACTCCACATTCTAGATGTTGAAAACCTCGCGAGCCAAGTCAATATAATTGATTGGTTTATCAATGACGATCAGTGGGAGTTGCTGGAAACTCCAAGTTTCTATTGATACTGATCGTAACTACTAGTCTGATCTTAGGAGGATATTTATTCCGTAGTCGTGATGGCTCAGAGGTTAAGCTCTCTGTCTCTCATGCATGAGGTTGTCGGTTCAAATCCGGGCAAATACCAATGTGGCTGTTTCAATTTATATGTAGTTACTTTCAAAAGTTTATCTAAATCTAAATCATCGGTGAAGGAAAATATGGTGAGAAAAACCTGAACTTCTACTATTAATTAATAGAAAGAAAAGAAAGAAAGAAAGAAAGAAAAAAAGGTACTTACAAGTCTGAAATCACCAAGCCGCTTTGAGCAAGCGTGGTTATTAATTCTCCTGCCTTCGCTGTTTGAAAAAAGGCCTTTGCCCAGCGGTGGGACAGTAAAAAGCTGATATTAATTTTAATTAATAATTTAAATTTGTCCCACACGTCCCGGTCCTATCCTTCTGATATGCTCACCTCCAAAATAATAAAGAAAACATGCAATTTTTTAGGAAAGCAATTTTTCGAGTAAGATCATCTTGTATTTACATATAAACCATAGACAACTCAGTTATTACAACGGAACCACGACTTTACCTCTTCATAAACACTTAAAAACACAATCTTTCACCACCTTTTCATAGCGATTTAACGTCAAAACTGTGCAGGGGCTGATTGAGCCATAATTCACAAATTTTGCGCTCGACGGAGTGTAAGAGATTATACATTAAACCAACAGGGTCGGACGTCGTGTCCTAGGGGGATAATTAAATACGATGGCCTTGAGTTTAGGTAGAGAGCTGGGCCTAACGAGATTACTTAGCTTCCTTTCTGACATACATAACTATTTAAGGTACTATAGCTATACTATAATCCTTACTTATAATCCTTATCCTTACTTAATATTATAAAAGCGAAAGTGAGTTTGTTTGTTTGTTACCTCTTCACGCTTTAATGGCTAAACCGATTGTGATAAATTTTGGTACATAGATAGTTGGGAACCAGGAGACGGACATAGGCTAATTTTTATTAAAAAAAATGGCATGTGATGGGAGAAAGAGGGAAGAAAAGGTAAAACTTAGCGTTGCTATTACAAATCAATAAGGCGCAAGGAGAACTGTGTTACCCCAAATTTAACGCGGGCGAAGCCACGGGCGAAAGCTAGTAGTTTAATAGTTACCTAGGTATTTCGGATAAAGTAGACTATGTAATCATGTGGACTTAGAGTGAAAAGAGGAAAGCCACAAATGGAAAGACGACAACAAAAATTGTAAACACAGAATAATCGAGATAAATGGCCAAATTAACTGGAGACTAAAGTATATTAACCTTTTTTTTCAATAACTTGTCCCGCACTAGGAATTTCTCCTGTATCGTGGGTGCCTTTACAAATATTTAAAATCACATATAGAAACAGTCAGACCCAAAACAACTATCTGCAGGTCATACATAATATTTGTTCCGTCTCGAATCGAACTCGCGACACGCAGCGCAGCAGCCGATCGCTCAGCCACTGTTTCAACCGTGCGCGTGCCGTCAAAAACCATGTTGACTATGTTAACTATTTATTAGAGTCACAAATAAACTGGTGGTCTAAAATGGTCATTTTTGGCAGAATCGTAAAAGAATACCATTCGTAAATGGTCACCTGTGACCATTTTAAGAATTTATCGTAATTCATATCATTAACCTATTATGATTCTGCTTAAGCGGCCATTTTAGACCCCCTAAAGTTATTGCGGACGGATGTTTATAAGCAGACAAAGCGGTATTCACTCTTCCTGATAAGTTTTTTTGCGCTCGGTACCGCTATCACTGTCAGTCACAATTCGATCCTGTTCTCGATTCGTTTTCGATTTCTCGTTCTGTTTGGAATGGATAAGAAAAGGAAAAAGAGATGTTACCGTGAAATAGACCTTCTCCTACTAACTCCTATTTACTTAAGTTAGTGGTTAAACCAAATGCCTGAAACGTTGTTGGTCAGACAGAGTTGCGGGTTGTTCGACAGAGATACCGCGGCCCAGGAACATAAAGGGCAATAGAAGGATCATAGGTGGGTTTTAGTCAGTACAAGTCTGACACTCCCCCTGCTCCGCCCTGAGCGGGGGAAGTTATTTGATGATTTCCCATCCGCAAAAAGCTGGCCAGAGTTTTACCTATAAGTACACTTACATATCGCCAGATAGTTTTTATGTCCTTTGTAATTGAAGAGTATGAGAATGCTGGTTCAATCACTTATATTCCCCATAATTGACTATGGTGATGTGTGTTACTATGACCTGAATGCAGATCTCCTCAACAAACTTGACCGACTTCTAAATAACTGCATTCGATTCGTTTTCAATCTTCGTAAGTATGACCACGTTTCTGCACATCGGTCGCTTTTGAAATGGTTACCTATCAGAGAGCGACGAGCGCTGAGGGCTTTGACCACCTTGTTTTCTCTGCTCGATAAACCCACATCTCCTTCTTACCTTACTTCTCATTTTAAATATTTATGCGCTGCGCACAGCAAGCACCTTCGGTCCTCCAATAATCTTCTTCTACGATGTCCTACTCATCGCTCTGGTTTCCTAAAATATTCCTTCTTTGTCCAGGCGGTTTTCCTGTGGAATGCGCTTCCTCTGAATATCAGGACGGCTACCAGTCGGTTCACATTTAAGGTAAAAGCTCGCGAACACTTACGTAAGAAGTTGGCAGACTCATCTCAAAATTAAATAGTTGTCAGTTTTTCATCATTTTTAGTAGTTTTTACCTCTCTTTACTTTTGTATATTTTCTATGTATGTATATATGTATTTATGATTAATATAATTAACATTTCCTGTCACATTGCACCTACTATGTCTTTGTCTCTGCATCACCCTAAGGTTGACTGGTAGAAAATGCCCAAGGCATTAAGTCCGCCTTTGTACAATGTTTTTGTTACTTGTGCATAAAGTTTTAATAAATAAATAAAAAATAAATAAGAGTAGCCTGCCATCAACCGAGCACAAAATCCTGACTCCGTAGCTGCTACTGAGAAATACCTGATGGAAAAACTTTAGGCGATCTGGAAATCGAACCAAAGACTCCATAATCGTGCTTGAAACCACCCGATAAGGCAGTAAGGTAGTTATATTCTTTATCAAATGCGGCACACGACTGCTCTCTGAGTGCAGTTATATACAGGTTGGGATGGTGGCTGACAAAATTTACTAACCCACCTACTTCATCATCATCATGCCTAAGACACCAGGACAGGGGTCTTAGGGTCGGCGCAACACGTCGTTTTTATCCATGTACGTAGGTCTTAATATATTCGTTCAGTTTATGCATGAAACAACATATTAGTTACTTATAAGTAGACCCCTCATGGTAGTGAGAATATTAATATTATAGAATTTGCTCTGTCTCCTTATAAGTACGCTTCCGACATCAGTTTTTGCTTAAGCCAGGAATTCAAGACAGTCCCTTATATCTCGCACTTCTGCTCACCCCAAATAACTTGAAGGTCTCCCTATCAGCTGATACGGTGTCTGCGAAATATTCCCCTCACGTCCCCTCATTTCGCAGGACGCATGCGCGCCGTCGCCGCCCGAATTCCGCGGTCCGCCAGTCAGCTGTCACACGTCGTCGCCGGGGTGGTCCAAACGCCACATTACTATAAAATAAATCGACATTTATAACATAAATAGAGGTTATATTTCAAAAAAAGTATAATTTATGTTTCATATATTATCTGTGGACGTTTTTTTGGCGGTAAAACGCTGTTTTGACAAGTGTTAATGATAAAAGATTTGCTAATCAGTGTTCAGTGGTGTGCTAGACAAAAAACAATCTAAGTTTTGTGCAGCGATTTCTAGTTTTTCCCTTTGTTGATGGTGAGTTAGTAATGTTTTATTTTTCTGTTTGGAAAGTTCACGTTTCCACTATCTGTTTTGGATGGGTTCCGAAATAAAAACAAAACGTTATTGTTTTGTCAGCAGAGATGCAGAGATTCCGTCCGTCTTGTTATTGTTTTTCGATCCTTATATTGAAAAGAATTACGTACCTACTTACTCTTGTGCCTAATTTATTTCGTAAACATTCTAGGAAGCTGTAGGTAGCGCATTCCACACTGGATACCGAAAACCGCATGAATGCCTGCAATGCACGTGTCATATCGATGAACGATTATAGGTGTTGTTACGTACAATCTGTTAGTTTGATAAAGACAAGGATCAAACCATATAATGATCTATGTGTTTGTGGTGGACCAAAACTTATATATTATCTTTGGTTTCCAATTAATTATATTGTAATTAATAACACTCTAGTCTATGGCCAGAAAAGATACAAAAGGTAGACGATTTGAAAAGCAACTAAAAAGTCGCTGAGTCCTATTTTGATTACATTCGTACTTTACAATTATGTATGTGTGCAAGCGTGTGAGTAGAAATACATGATCATCAAATTTGGAGCCGAGTTTTATTCAACAAACAGCCCAAGTAGGCGCCTAAATATTATTTGCCTCTAAGATTTTTTTGGGCACACAACACACTGTGTCATCGTAATGACGAGAATCACAGGAAATTTTATGCTTGTAGATCCTATAAAAAGATTTATAAATAAAAAAAAAATTACACCTCGTCACAGCTAGACACATTCCCGAAGCCCCCGTTTTAAATATCCGCAAAACTTCGCACCTCTTCTAACAAAAATCAAATAAAACTGTAGAAGAAGGTCCAAACAGAAACAGAAAAAGTGGTTGATTTATTCTCTGGTCGGTCCCAGCGGCCATTATTTACATTTTTTGTTAAACTTTTAAGACGATCTGCGCCCAAGATGGCACGTTCCTGTCTGAACCAAGGTTTTTAGGGTTCTTTGGGTCACATTTTAGTTATATTGTGACGCAGATGCTCCAAAAATTTACCATAACGCGAATGTCTGCCTTTAATTTTTTATATTTTAGGGAAAACTTACAGAATTTAATAACAATAACAAATAAATAAATTACCAATCACAAGCTTCCACAGATAATTACAAAATGATTACCATATAGGTATACCATACTAGCGACCCGCCCAGCGGTTTCATCTGCTGCTCACCTCCTAAGAGTCATAACGTGAAGTATTATACATATAAACCTTCCTCTTGAATCACTCTACCTATTAAAAAACACCGCATCAACATTCGTTTCGCAGTTTTAAAGATTTAAGCATACATACAACATAGCAACAGACAGACAACGACAGGGACTTTGTTTTATACTACTTATGTAGTGATAAGTTACATAGTTACATATACTTACTTCGTGAATTCACTAAGTATATAGAAGCATTGCAGACTATCTTGCATCCCTAATACATCATGCACAAAGCAACCAGCCATGAAACACTGCTGGGCAATAGTCCTCTCCTTGCTTAGTTGTTTTTCCTGTGATGCCAACAATGTCGTCTGTCCATTCGGCTCCGGATGATCGATACAGCCCACACTTCGCTTCAAAGGTCCCAGATCCCAAATCTTTGATTAGTAAAATATACCGCCGTAGTTGGGTAAATGGATCTTATTATAATTATTTACCAAATGCACACTATGCCTTACGCCCCATCCGTTTATAAGACACGGTAGGAAATTGTTTTAGTTTTTTTTTAATTCGGGACATAGATTATTAAGGGACAATAAAATGGGTAATTAAAGGCACAAAGCAAATTTTATATGCATCTACTAAAAAATATTGGCTAGGAATCTTTAGATTTTTTAATTGAATCCGACAGAATCTTCTAGTTCTGGTATGGTATTTTATAATTGCTCTTTGCTATATAGTTTCCATCGTACATAAACAATACATTTGCTAACCTAAATTGAAATTGCGAACGGTGTAGGAAGTAATTGAATCACACACCACAAAGCAAGAATTATGAAGCCAGGTAAGCTGCAAGGAGTGAGCAGTCTTAAGATACTTCCGAGTCAAGAGAAATACGCAGATAAGAGAAGAGGATGGCATCAATAGGTGCACAATTCAGCTGGAGATATATCTATCGATACTAATCAGACAATATGTATATGAGACTAGCGGTTTCACCCGCGTGATATTGAAAAAAAAGTATCCTATGTGTTATTCCAGACTATAATCTACCTCTGTGCCAAATTTCATCAATATCCGTTCAGCCGAAACTTGAAAGAGTAACAAACATCTATACATTCATGCATCCTCACAAACATTCGCATCCTTACTAATATTATAAAAGCGAAAGTGAGTTTGTTTGTTTGTTTGTTACCTCTTCACGCTTTAATGGCTGAATCGATTTGGATGAATTTTGGTACAGAGATAGTAGGGAACCAGGAGACGGACATGGGCCAATATTTTTTTGAAAAAAAGTGGGATGTGAGGGATAAAGAGGGAAGAGAAGGGAAAACTTAGCGTTGCTATTACAAATCAATAAGGCGCAAGAGGAACTGTGTTACCCCAAATTTAACGCGGGCGAAGCCGCGGGCGAAAGCTAGTTTACAATATTAGTAAGATTATTGTTTCAGGAAACAGCTAATTAGAAGGATATGATAATGAAACAAAAATACGAAGTTTAGACTTCGAAATGTCAGAAATAGTTAGCGTGTTTCTAAGTAAGGGGACGAAGTTATGTGAAATCATGTGTCAGGCAGGGTAGCGTGTTGAACTAGTCTATTACTTATTCACATGTTTTGTTCCACGAATATATCGATTGTTTTGGACTTTTGTTGGGACTACTATGATAGCTACTGATTTTAGTCAAATACAAATAAGAGCTAACTGGAATTACCCAATTCGTCGAAACCCTTCATCGGTCTCCATAATTAGCATTGGTATCTGCGGAGGAAGTGGAGTGAGAGGATATGAGAGTCATTAACATTGACATTGACGGGCCTGTTGGTCTAGTGGTTAGTGGCCCTGACTGCTGAGCCGGAGGTCGTGGGTTCGATTCCCACCCAGGACAAACTTTGTGTGATGAGCATGATTGTTTGTTCTGTGTCTGGGTGTGATTATATCTATAATATGTATGTATTTATAAATTATATAAGTATGTATATCAGTTGTCTGGTTACCATAACACAAGCTCTGCTTAGCTTGGGATCAGATAGCCGTGTGTGAGTTGTCCCAAGATATTTATTTATTTATTAGTGATATGCTGTTTTTCTGTTCTGTGGTAATATGATTACAACTTATAATATACCAGAATTTTAAGTGGATACAAAGTTTTTTCCAAGAAAAGTAAACAAACTTTTGGCTTCTTTGGAGATCGGGGGAAAAGCTATGATTGCAGATAAAGAATATCATCATCATCATCAGGCTATTTTAGTCCATTGCTGGACATAGCCCTCCCCTAATGAGCGCCATAACGCCCTGTCTTCAGCTTGCCGCATCCAGCATCTGCCTGCAGTCTTTCTTAGATCGTCATCCCACCTCGCCGGAGGGCGTCCTACACTACGCTTGCCGAGTCGCGGTCTCCACTCAAGAACACGTTTACCCCAACGGTTGTCGGTTCTTCGTGAGATATGGCCAGCCCACTGCCACTTCAGCTTGCTGATTCTTTGAGCTATGTCGATAACTTTGGTTCTCTGTCGGATGTATTCGTTGTGGATTCTATCCTTCAGAGAAACTCCGAGCATAGCATAAATAAAGAATATACTAAGATCAAATTAATTTGGGTAGTAGAACTATCACGTAAAGATTTTAACAAATATGACTGTACTAGCGTTTGCCCGCGGCTTCGCTTACGTTAAATTCAGGGTAACACAGTTCCCCTTTCCGGATTTGCACGTACTTACCTGCTACCTTTTTCCCTCTTTCTCCTTCATTTCTCATTTTTTTATAAACTAATTAGACTATATCCGTCTTCAGGGTCTCAACTATCTATGTACCAAAATTCATCAAAATCGGTTTAGCCATTTAGACGTGAAGACGTAACAAACAGACCAACAAACAAACTCACTTTCGCTTTTATAATATTAGTATGGATTGACAAGAAACTCATCGAATCTAGGTTAAACCAACAAAATAAATGTGGACAAAGCCTTTATTCTCATAAACGGAACCATTGACACAAATCCCTCATCGCTCCTGACATTAAAGCAGGTAGTTTGAGACCCTTGCATCTTTAACCTTAGTTGTCATTGTTCGGCGGCGCGACGGTAAGGAACCCATTATAACACCATACACTATACAACGTTAGGAAGCATTCATGGTTATGTTCAACATATTCATGGGTTTGTAAGTAAGTTCGTGGAAGGTTTAGAATGATAGTTTAAATTCAATATGCTTACTAATAGAATAAAAGCGAAAGTGAGTTTGTTTGTTACGTCTTCACGCCTTAATGGCTAAACCGATTTTGATTAATTTTGGTACAGACGCCTGCACATCAAGCTACTACAATCTGTCAGATTTCTTTGTTAGATTTTCGACTTTATTTCTAAAGTATTAGGTTCAAGGTTCATTGGGAAAAATTGACAGTTTCGGGTAGCTTGACCTGCTGTCGTCTGTACCTACAGAGATAGTTGGGACCCTGGAGACGGACAAAGGCTATTTAAAAAGAAACTAGGAAATCAGAGAGAAAGAGGGAAATCTTAGCATTGCTATTACAATAAATAAGGCGCAAGGGCAAAAACTAAATCAGGAAAGGAGAACTGTGTTACCCCGAATTTAACGCGGAAGCGATGTGAAGCCGCGGGTAAAAGCTAGTACACTATACAAAGTTAGGAAGCATTCATGGTATGTTCAATATATTCATGGGTTTGTAAGTAAGGTAGTTCGTGGAAGGTTTAGAATGATGGTTTAAATTCAATATTCTTGATAAGAGATCGATTTCGGTCCACCATACGCCAATAGAGAGAACGAAATGGTAACGTTATTATTTTGAAGACTTTAGTACTATTATTTATTGTCATGTTTTTAAATTTTAATCTGTTAACTAATTTACGTGATCTTTCGGGTTGAACCAAATTATGTACCTAATTAATCATTGATAATTTGGGTGGCTATTTTGAAACATTAATAAATAAATAAATAAATATAAATAAATAAATATCTTGGGACGGCTATCTGATGCCAAGCTAAGCAGAGCTTGTGTTATGGTAACCAGACAACTGATTTACATACTTATATAATTTATAAATACATACATATTATAGATAAATTGATAAACATTGGTCACCCCAACTCATTAACTTTTAACAGCATAACTTTATGTCGTGTTAACAATAAATGCTCTGACTACAGCGCCACAAAGATGTTTTTTTTATTTGAATGATTTGATAGGATTAAATTACTATTATTTTGATATATTGGAAAAACAACAAGGCGACGTTATTTTCGATTTGGCCACGCGCCAATTGATCTGTGTACTTTCAGTTTTTTGGGAATTACGCTTGCGTTCCCGTAGTAATAATATTAAATTTTAGTAGTCAGATAAGTTTGTAAAACCTGCGTGCATTTCAATCCTTAATGTCTAATTTCTAAAGAAAGAAGAGCCGTTAGTTAGAGATTTTCTGCAAAAAAACTGCCTAAAATACACTATAAATACGGAAAATAAGTGGATTTCGGCGAGAAGTTTGATTCATCGAAATAACCAAAGCGTGACAGATAAAAATTTACATTCGACCGTTTCGAGACACATTCAATTATAAAAAGAATTTTGATCGGAATAAAATCGGAACACAATTGACGGAGGAATCGCGTACCAAACATACAAAAATACAGTCGATTTGAATAAACAACTGCTTTTATTAAGTCAGTTAAAAATATTTCAAAAACAACGGAAATGAAAAATATGAAAAACACAAAATTTAGACAACCTAACTAATCAAAACAAAAGAAGTACGACGCCAAAAGACCTCTATCTCAACATGGCAACTCTGATGGGGATGGGGCCCAAAAAGACACCCCTCCTTAAATCAGAATCAAATAGTCCCACACAATCCTATCTTTAATTCCGCCATCACAATTCACTGTATAAGCCAAACTAATCCCATAAAAGCCATAATTCTACTTAATGTTAAGGGCAATTATCCTAGCGCCATATTTTAGGGTGTCTATCGATTTTCATAATAGGACCTCGTTTATTTGAATTGCAACCTTTTGCTGTATGCTAAAATATTAGGTCACCTTAAGGTCACTGGTATTTAGGTTAGATGTCAAAACAACAGAACATAACATGTCGCCTTTAATACGTTAGGGGTAAGACAGAGATGTATCTAATATACTGTTTTCGCTGTAGAATGGTGCGTGAGACTGGCTGGGTCTTATTCCCTTCTCCGCTTTTTGGCAGCCATTTCCAGATATGCGTGTACAAAAAATAATCATATTTCTCAAAGTGTTGGTCTTACTTAGACGACAATAGAGTTAGGTTATTCAGAGTGCAACAATATTGTCTACTTACATTTTCTTCTTAACTTTAGAAAACAAGATTAAAAACCAAAAAAAATATGCAAATCTATCAAAGTTTTGTAAATTTTTGTGAAAAAAATAGTAGTAATGGTTAATCAATATATTTGAGTACTAGAATGTTTGTTATATAAGTACATAGAATATCGCTAGCCCGTGACCGGACACATTGTATAATCATTCACTAAAGGAGATAGCTTCTGCGAAGCTCACAACCGTTCTGTGAATTGAATAAGTTCTTTTTATTCCATTTTTGTATTTCAATGTAATTGGTTTGTTAGAGACTGATTGTAAATGGTAGGCGTTAGGAATCTTTATGTTTTCAGCCGACTTCTAAAAGGAGAGGAAGAGAGATCGAGAGAGAGAGCAAAAAAAGAGATTCTCTATTCGGGTTACCTCATCACTGTGTGATTACTGATGACAAAAACGGAATCAGGAAAATTACATGAAGAAAGTTTTGAGCATGACTGTGGATGGGTTTAAGAGTAGAGGAACACCAAAGACAAGATGGATGGATTGTGTGAGAAATGATATGAAAGAAAGGAGTAATTGATGACACGTCTGACAGGGGAAAATGGGAGGAGGTAACGTGTTGCACCGATCTTGACCAGCGTGAGACAGGGGCAGGAAGGCGTGATGTGTCTTTCTGTTGTTAAACATTTGTGAGGTTTTCTATAGTAATTTATTGCAAAACCAAGATCAGCCGGCATTAGTTTCGATTATTTCCGCGCGCCAAAAGATCAATGTATAACTTTATTGCAACGCAAAATCTCTAATTCTTAGGTTTCACAGATTTTGAGATAAACTTTTGTAACAAGTCAACAAATAAATTGAAAACAAAAGCTAGTTCTTTCCCCTTAAAAATATGAAATTTGCAAAAATATTCAGTGCGACCCTGCCAGGATTCGAACCTGGAATCTTCTGATCCGTAGTCAGACGCGTTATCCGTTGCGCCACAGGGCCAGATACAAGACTTGTTGAAATTATCGATTGTGTCCTTGAAACAACTACATCGCATGATTATTATTGTTTTTTGGTGACGTTATCTGTGGTACAGATAAAAATAGATTTTATCATCATGATTAATTAATTATTTATACAGTACAGCAACTACATGCTAAGATTTAAATAATGTTTTTAAAGCAAGAAGAATAATGTTTATTTATAAATGTGTGCATTAGTATGTTAATAAAATTAATAATGCGGTGTTTTTATATTCATATTTAACTAGCTGTGCCCAACGGTTTCACCCGCTGCTTACTACCCTTATCACTTAGGGGTTTGAAAGATAGATAGTAGCCGATTCTCAGACTTGGATAAAAAAAATCATAAGAATCGGTCGAGCCGTTACGGAGGAGTATGGAAACAAACATTGTGATACAAGAACTTTATATATTAGATGATATGGATATTGTACGAGTAAGTATATCATATGCATAGTTAAACAAATACTTTTTACTTACTAGTAGTTAACTCAAATAAATAAGAGAAGAAATTTAAAATAACTAAAAAAAATGTCAGATTGTGTCAAAAATATTTTAACCAACAAAAGCGTAAGAATTCGGCACTAGGCCGTATACAAAAAATATAAAATAATTACAATTCTTGACGCCATAAATAATGAAGGTAATTATATCGTCGCGACGTTTTTGACATCGATCGTGTTACGGCGGGCGGGCGGCTCTCTAGGGCGGGCGGCACACGCGACTGTCTAGAGCAGATGTACCTACGTAAAGGTTTATACCTTTTACTTTACACTTGAATTTTGGAGTTGGTTTTAGTCGTAGAAAAACTATAAAAAACATTAAGGTTAATTAAATTATCTTAGGTTTTTTTTACAAGTAAATGTCAGGTTCCATATTGATTACAATACAAAGTGTAAAAAAAGGAACAAAAATATTTGAGAAACAGTCTTTTAGAGAAAAAGACATTTTTATTATTTGCACTACTTTTTTTATATAACTGTGTGACAACCCTAAAATCAGCTGCGAGCTTTTTATTTCCAAGTTTGTTTAATTAGGTGGGTATTTCTACATCTAGTTAGTAGTTGGTAAATTATTCCAGTAGGTTAGAACTTAAAGAAAAGTATTTCACGGAACCAGCGCATTTGTACTTAATATATTTAGTACCTACCATCGTCGGCCATTGACCTGAACGCTTAGGGTTATCACAGTGAAGTAAAATGAAAAAATATAATTATGGAAAGTTGAATCATTGATTTTAATTCTCTCACAATGTTATCTTTACATGATATATGTGCCTACGTATAAGTATTAGCGCTGTTTTTACACGTTATATAAATTGCGACCGTAAGAAATATAATTGTATGTGACCATTAAAACCATTAACCCTTGAAGTCTATGGGATCACATTTTTTATTTTATTAAAAGGTTGAAAGATTTTGCCAGTATTGTGGGTGCGTTTACAAACATTTAAACTTACATACACATACAGCTAGACCGGGAACACTATCTTTAGGCCATAAAAATATCTGTTCCGTGCGGCAATCGAACCCGCGACATGCAGCGCAGCAATCGATCGCACAGCCACTGCACCAACCGTGTAAACATTGAATGATAATTTCATGAAAAAGGCATTTAGTATAAAGAAAATTTTAATTTTGCGGGTCACGCTCCCATAGAAAGAATTACTAAAGAACTTTTATTTTATTTTTGTAAAGAATTTTAAGCGTTTGATGATAAAAAATACTCATTGTAAAAATCAAATATTTTCCTGTAAAATATTTTCGAATCAGTTAATGCAGTCGTCGTTTTCTGCATTGATTTGTATTGCGGCAGGCGGCTAGAGCGGGTGGCACACAGGGCGGGCGGCACCAGGGCGGGCGGCACCAGGGCGGGCGGCACCAGGGCGGGCGGTAGACACGCGACCGTCTGCGGCTAAGAGCAACACTTGAACTAAGTGTTTGTCGGTCTGCGTGTGTGTTTGTTGAATACTCTCCACTGCGGGGTGAAAGTTCAACGGGTTTTATAAATGTTATGTTTTTTTATTAAACATTTAAGCATGGATTAGAATTCTTCCTTGATGGTCATCATCTGCCTAGCCTTTTCCCAACTATGTTGGGGTCGGCTTCCAGTCTAACCGGATGCAGCTGAATATCAGTATTTTACATGGAGCGACTGCCTATCTGACCTCCACAACCCAGTTGATACTGGGTAATACGATACGCCTTGGTAAGACTGGTTGTCAGACTTTCGGAACACTGACTACCTGTACCGACTGTCACAGATCTATAAATGACAGCCGGGACCAACGGCATAACGTACTTTCCGAGACACGGAAACTCGGTATGTAACGGGTGGTCACCCATCCACAGACCAACCTAGGCAAGCGCGGCTTAACCTAAAGATCGACCCGAGCGGCTGCTATTATTTAGCCACGAGCTCCTCGAGTATTCTTCCTTGATGGTATGGTATTATAATTAAGTTCGGCGGGAGTTGGGTAGATGCAGTCTTGCTTACCTACATTTGAATTGTATAGATACCTGTACGTTTACCGGGACTGGTGACCCGGAACACAGGTTTTAGCTGTAACGGTTCATTTTAATTTATTTAGTTTTTTTTTAATTAAAATTTTTAGACTTAAGGTGCTCTAACTGTGCACGTCTTTCTACATCGTTGTCCTCCACGCCAAGCATTTATTTTACCTCAGTTTTTGGCATGTATTTGTTTTGTGGCCGTTCAGAGCACGCGCTTACTTCTCACATATCTATACTAATCTATACTAATATTATAAAGCTGAAGAGTTTGTTTGTTTGTTTGAACGCGCTAATCTCAGGGACTACTGGTTGGAATTGGAGAATTCTTTTAGTGTTGGATAGTCCATTTCTTGAGGAAGGCTTATCATGGAGATAGGCTATATAACATCACGCTACGACCAACAGGTGCTGAGCAGCACGGGTGAAACCGTGGGGAACAGCTATATGTGATAAAGGCTTTCAAAACTTAAATTTCTTGCTGTTCTCCATTTCTTACAATGACTAATCTTACCATTATCAACTGTTGTTTGGAGTCAGCGTTACATGCCTGGGTGCCACTTGTCTAGTACTCCTCATCTTAGTATATATCCCTGAATTTGTATCGAATCCTGTATTGTGCGTTTACAAACATACACAACTAGTCCGACCCGGAACAATTACTTCCCCATTATATTTTCTACAATCCTCCGCATTACATATACTGTGACAACCGCCCTTTGTGGTTTTCCAGTTACAATAAAAATCCTATAAGTTTTATGACATCGCTAAGCGACAAAATCCTTTAAATAAATAATAAAAAAAAAAACATTGTTTAGGTAGTATTTGAAACAATCAGTCGCATAGAAATTGCATTAATCGATACCTTAGTTATGTTTACATTTTTTTTTAAGAATTGTTGCCCCACACTAGGAATTTCTCCTGTATTGTGGGTGCGTTTACAAATATTTAAACTCACATTCACAAACAACCAAATTAGTTCCTTAAAACCCTTTCACTTATTAATTATCATTGAAGCATTCACTTGAAGCAAAGCACTCTTTCAGGTTTTTCAGATATAAATACAGTTAACTTTTATTGAATCGATATTACGCGTGTGTTGTGTCTGGCTCTCGTAGCGTTTGTCTGGGACTGTGGAGAGCCTCTTGAACGCATTGTGGGGATTATTTATCTCACTTTATGGAGACTTTTACTTTTGTAGACTTTGTCAAGTTGGTTTCACTGATAAAGTGATTTACTTCAGTATTTATTTCTATTTCCATAATTATAATTATTAAAAATTGAATTAGCAAATGGCATACGCCCAGGAGGTTTTCGTTAGGTAGATGGATCAAGATGGTTTGATTCAGAAAGCGGTACTCCTGGACATGGCTATTATGGTAGTTCCTCTCTCTGGAGCCCTGACCGCCCGTAGCTTGGACACTGTTCCCAATACCGTTGGGCTATTATTTTTTGTATTTGAAATTTTAAAAATACTCCTTCCGAGAAGGTGGGATAAAAATTATCCCACCTTCTCGGAAAGAGTATTTTTATCATTGTTAAACCTTATATTAAAAACAAGAAATTTGAAAACAAGTGAAAAAACTAAAATGAGTGATTCTACCGACGAGGAAGTTTGTTTGACGCCAACAGAATTGACTTAAACTGTTAATAATGCGCAAATGAGCTTTCTCCCTCAACAATCACGCGAGAAGTATTTAAAACAGTACGATATGTTCAACACGTGGCGACTAGCAAAAGGAGCCAAAACTTTCTCAGAAAACATTTTGCTGGCATATTTTATAGAATTATCCGATAACAAGAAAGCAAGCACTCTATGGAGTACGTATTCGATGCTAAAAGCAACAAATAAAGATGAAAAAATACATACATATCGATACCTATCCTAAATTAGTGGCATTTTTAAAAAGAGCCTTATCTGGTCATCAAACAAAAAAATCGAAGGTTTTCACAGAATCTGATATTGAAAAGTTTCTTAACGAAGCACCCGATTCCGTATATTTGGCGGCAAAAGTAAGTCAGTTGCACAGTCAGTATCTACTTAAGTATATTAATCTCAATTAAATAGTATACTTAGTAGATGTTGATAGGCATAATTATGCGTTCATATCAATTTTATTCATTTATATACTACAATACTCTTTACGTTACAGGTTGTTCTTATTTTATTGGAATAAACGGAGCATGTCGAACTAATGAACTAACACAACTTAATGTCAAAAACATTGAGAAACATTCAGATGACTTACTATTAATTAATTTACATAATACAAAGACAAAAAGAGACCGCAACTTCGTCATTCGCAAGGAACATGTAACTATTGTTGAGAAATATCAAGCCTTACGCCCGCCTAAAACTTCAATCAATCGATTTTTTTCTACAGTATCGCAATGAAAAGTGTTTTAGACAGCCTATGGGTACTAATAAAATTGGCAGTATCCCACGAGAAGTAGCAACATTTCTTGAACTTCCAGAACCCTTGTTTTACACGGGTCATTGTTTCCGACGAACTTCAGCCACACTTTTGGCTGATTCCGGAGCTGATCTCCTGTCCCTTAAGCGCCACGGAGGCTGGAACTCCAATGCAGTTGTAGAGGGATACATAGAGGATTCCATCCAAAATAAGTCTAAAATATGTGAAGGCATCGTAGGAGCCATTACACTGAAAGAGTCTCAATCGGATCCTTGGACTGGCCCTTCTACATCAAAAATAAGTCTTTCATTCAACATTCACGCCAAGGGAATCCGATGAATCGGTACAACTATTAAGTATGACAGATAGTTTACCGAAAAACAGTACACAAGTGACTAACACCAATATTACAGTACCGAACAAAAATATTACACTCAATTTAAATAACTGTAGCAACGTTACTTTCAAATTTTCTTAATTATACCTTACTATTATTTTGTTATAATTTAAAGATTATTCTGTAATACTTGTCATAATGTAGTAATTAATACCTAAACTGAAATAAAAGTGTACCTATCTTGTGATTGTAAACGTCTTTTTTGCGTTTAGTCATTTCCTCGCTGAGGTGGAATGAAAAGTTACGTGTTGCACTCGAGTGCAAAGATTTTTCACCTCGTGCTCTTTTGATTCCCTCGCATTCCCAGAATTCTAATATTAGAATCCTTCGGTTGCTCGGTCATCAAAATTGAACACGCGGTTAAAAAGCAACTTTGCACTCTTGTATAACAAATAACTATGTTTAAAAATGGAATATCACCATTTTCTCATCTGAGCGTAGTGACAATAAATGTAAGTAAAGCTTCAAAAAGTAAACAGGGTATTTTTGACAGATTGATACTGAAACGAGAGAATGTTTAATACTCCTCTGGTTGGTTGAATGTAGCGGCAAAACCAATTTGAAGCTACATCGCGATTGGGCGATTATTGAGCATGTTGACCCTGGGTTTGATTCATAGGTTGAACAAATTGTTATTGGGCTTTTCTATCTATAAATGTATATTTACGAGAATGCCAACGCATTTGCGTGTAGCCTACCAATATCCTACATAAATCCTGTTTAAAAAACCTGCCAACTACTGAATGCTTTCACGCTACCCCTTACGTTAAAATTTACAGTATTTTTTCATGAGTCAACTGCGTAGCGTAGCATGGGGTAGTGAATCGTGGGGCACACTGAACACGCAATCGTTGCCCTCGTCTGCAGCTCTGACTCACTCAGAACGTCTGAGAGTTACTTGAACGTCTAGTGTTGTATTCTCAGGATTGTTGCATAAAGTTTGGTATACACAATCGTTGCTTAAATTCGAAAGGGTAATACGAAAGACACCCAGTTTTCTCGCATTATAAATGGTCCGATGGGAATGCTGCCCTTTTTGCATTTACTCAATTAGTTTGGCTAACTAACATTTTGAACTCCTGTACAAAAATAACATGAGAAGTTCTTATTTATAAGTTGTTATGATGTTATGCAAACTATTTACATGTGTATTCTCGTCTTTAGAAAGGGGGGATACAGAATTATGACTGTTTACCATCACTCCCCCACAAGGAAAATGTCGTAAACTAGCGTTATTGGTAGTTTAGTAAACATATGAAGTTAATTTAGTAAATTGTATAAGAGTATTTGAATATCTTTACATGGTATAAAATGTAGTCGCTTCCGCCGCCTGGTCTCTTAGAGATATTTAATTACTAAACAGGCTTTTTTTTGTTTCCAGAGTGATTCAACTGGGAGGTTATTTCTTCTTTATGTGGACCCCGCTTTCTGGGAGGGTCCAGTTTCCGCACTAGGTCCTTTCAGTTGGACCATTGTACGTAGAGGGAAGTTTATATTTAAAACTTACTGTTCCTCACGGTTTCACCCGCGCTGCTCAGCACTTGTTGGTCGTAGCGTGATGTTATATAGCCTATAGCCTTCCTCAAGAAATGGACTATCCAACACTAAAAGAATTTTCCAATTCCAACCAGTAGTCCCTGAGATTAGCGCGTTCAAACAAACAAACAAACAAACAAACTCTTCAGCTTTATAATATTATACATATATAATATATATATATTTACGTGTGAAGTCGGGGCGGGTCGATAGTAATGTGATGCTGTGACACTGCTGTCTAGATCGATTTATTTTCTAAACAATTTAACAAAAATGACATGTTATTGCAGCCACATTGAGATTTCCCATATTGATAGCAGTACTGCAGAGTCAAAATATTTCGAGCAGACGTCATCATCTGCCTAGCCTTCTCCGTTACCTGTCTCAACGCAGCTGAATAGTATTATTTTACATGGAGCGACTGCATAACTGACTTCCACAATAATAAGTTACCCTTTGGTAAGACTGGAAGATATTTCGTAGCAGACGTATACGTGTGTTAGTGTATTGAGTTTAATGTTATAAGAAAAGCACTCAAGTCAACATTTAATTGATTTTAACGTACCCTTTGACATCGCGTCGTTTTCCACAACTTCTCGTTAATCCAATTACAAGCCGTGAGCTTGATAAGATGGGAGATCTTTTGTACTCACGGTTGGTAATTCAGCAAAAATGGCTACGTCAGCAATCAAGTCGTCGCAAGTGCGACTCCTGAAGTCCTAGGTTCGATTCCTGGCTCGGTCAAAGTGTTTTTCGATCAGGAATTTCTGGATTTGTGTCTGGTTGATGGCAATATCCTCATCCCTATCACATGGGACTTAAAAATATTACATTTTAACACATTAAGCTATACAATACCAGTATAACATGGCCTCGCTTTGTATATAGATTTCCTGTACGATGAGAGATCTATATAAACTGTTGGATTGATTCAAACTAAATAATGCCAAAAAGGGCTTCAAATCAGCATAATGCCAGATGGCAACACAAGGCCACTACCTGACGCTGATTTTCAGATCCAGCCCACGTGGGCGACGCAAAAGGAATATGTTAGGTCCGTAGCAGGTGGCCTATGGTTTTAGCTTACCCCTTGGGGAAAATGGCGTAGCTTATGTTAGCTTAAGAATAAAACGATTCACATAGTAATTGTTGATGGTTAGAAAACGTTAGTTATTTAGTATAATATCCGATCCACATAGAATATTCGTGACCTCTTTAGGTAGAATATTGATTAAGTTTCGTTATTTATGGATCCAAGGCCTTTCGATTAGGCGTTTCAGCATTCAGATCAAATATGCATGACGTCTGAAAATATTTTCAGCAGCAGTTAGGTCCGAGGTAGACGGAACATGAATGGGTTTAAGTCAGTAAAAGTCTGACACTCCTCTCCGCTCAGGCCAAAGCGGGAGACTTTCCGATTTGATGAATTCCTAAAAAAATTTCATAAACATAAAATGTTTGCCATCTTTGGTAGTCCGCCATCTTGCATTTAGAATGACATAACTAACCATGTAAAGTCAAACCAAAAACTGTTTTTTTTTCTGAATGGACGGTTCAACCTAGGAGGTGGTCGTCTGCTTAACCGGGCGATTCCTGTGGACGATTGATGAAAAATTAAGACTGGAGGTCTTAATTTTTAAGGCAGGGCAAGAAACTTACAAACTAAGCGACTACACGCTAAGGGCCCCCCCCGTGTGGGGTACGAGCCTCGGCTTAGGGCGTCGCTGGGGAGGACAGCAAAGGGACAGGCTGGATCTGAGTGATTTAAACTTACTGGCTCAGCAACGCGGGCTGGCTCTAGCAAGGGATGGGTGGGACAAAAAAAAAACTGGGTCGAATTTAACTTCTACGATTTTTTATTTTTACTAAGTTACAGGTGCAATCAGACTTCAAAGTCAATAAATGTATGAAACTCTAGTTAAACCTTACCTAACAAACGAGATTTCCCCAATATAACTAATCTCACAGCTTCGTTAGCATTCCCGGGTCTCGTGTTAATTTCATTATAACAATTAAGTAAAAAGTAACATCCGACAGTTTTTGTGAAGGTTGCAACCGTTCTGCGAGTCGAATTAATACTTTTTATTCCATTTCTGAACTTCATTGTAACTTGGGTTTGTTGGAAATTGATTGTAAGTGGTAGGTGTTAGAAATCTTTTTGTTTTAAACTGATTTTGAAAAGTAGAAGATTCTTTTTTCGAGTTACTTCAACACTCTTTGATTACTGGTCCCATAGACGTGTTTTTTTTATTTAGTAGGTGGCGAAAAAGACAATGATGTGATGCGAAGGAATCAGGCAAATTTCATGAAGTAGGTTTTGATTAAGAGAGAGAGTTTTGATTTGGAGGAAGCCAAAAGAAACGATGGTGGGACTGTGTGAAAGATGATATGGCTTGAACACTATTTCTCGTCATCTTATTGGTCTCATTATCTTATAGCTAATAAAATAATATTGTAGTGACTATCTACTATCACATATGTTAGGAACTTTCACAATGATATTTTACTAGCGAAGCTGTCCGCCGAGGCTGTCTTTGGCGGAATCCCTTATATGAAAATAACCTAAAAACGCTAGTCCAAATCCTAGTCCCGATTTTTTTTTTTTTTTAAAACATTGCCCCACTCTAGGAATTTCTCCTGTATTGAATGAATAAACTTTATTTCGGGTGGCATAGACCCATAGAAAACTAATATAATATTGTTAGACATACACAGACATACATAAAAACAGATTCAATATCATTGAAAAAATAGATTAAATATCATAAAAACAGATGCAATATCATTAAAATAGATTCAAATATCATTAAAACAGTTTCAAAGTAATTAGAACAGATAAGTATCGTGGGTGCCTTTACAAACATTTAAACTCACATCCACAAACAGTCAGTCCCGAAACAACTACTGTAGGTCATACAGATATTTGTTCCGTGTGGGGATCGCACCCGCGACACGCAGCGCAGCAGTCGATTGCTCAGCCACTGCGCCAACCGTGTCGTTGCATCATTATCAATTTAAGTTGATATGTATGGATGTTTGTGTATGTGAGTTTAAATCTTGGTAAACGTACCCACGATACAGGAGAAATCCTAGAGGGGGCAACGTTTTTAAAAAATAAAAACGAACTGAACTTTGTAACTTAATTTTCAAGATAACTTTTATTACTTGCTTAATAACTTTTTATCGAAAACACTGACTCGGCCCTTCCTTTATCGATAAAATATTTAAATGACGTCGATTTAGATGTAAAGAATTCAATTCAATCAGAAAATCCATTTAAAATGAAGTCTTTTTTTTTTCTACAAATGTTCATTTAAGTTTAGAAATTCAATTTCTGATTCACTGTTGCATAAATTCTTGAGCAATATAGCTCGGAAATGGATACCAATCTTTCAGACATTTTCCGGCTATATTGCTCGCGAACATGAAGTTTGAGGATATTGAATCTTACGACGAACGATCGAAAAGTTAAGCTCTGGATTCACGACGAATATGGAAATGAGAAATAGATTTCAGACGGGCGGCACAGCACTGGAAATATGATTGGAAAAGAAGGATTTTGCATAGCAATACCTACACTCGATTCATATTTACTATTAAGACATACATAATAACTATGATCTTAGTGTACAATAATGGAGAAACTAGATTTAAAATCTGAGTGGTATAGGATGGCCTACAGTTATTTTTTATACTTGGAAATATTTTGCAGATAATCATCAAAGTAAAAACAATATCACTCATTCCTTACTTTGTCCATTTTTGTCACCACATCCATCACAACATTTTCATCTCCGCAACATGCAATCATTTTTCATCCACCTTTTTTACAGCCCAGAATTCTGACTCATACAGTACGACAGGTCTAATCACGGACTTGTTTATTCTCCCCTTTAACTTGAGTGGCATCCGTGGATCACAAGTTGTTCTAGTAATCTGTCGCCATTTCATCCATCTTGCGTCCATCAGACATTGGCTCATCCCGCGAATATTATGTACTTAGTAAGTACAGTCTGAACACAAGTACAACACTACTGCAGCACAACAGTGCAAGTTAAGTACGTTAATGCATTCATACGCGCATTTCCGCTGCGCCCAGCTCGCTTGATTGAGTAGTGTTGTGCTTAGACGTGACGATAGTTTTGTCGATATAGATTTTATAGAAACTGTTGAGGTAGTAGGACTTGGGTTATTTGCAGTGGGTTATTTGCAGCTCTTATGATTAACTTCCTGCTAATTTAAATTGAAAATAACATAAGGTTACAAGTTCATATAATAATAAAAAACTGAAGTTATTTTCCAGTTTTTAGTTTTTTTTTAAAAGTCGGTTTTATTTTTTTACTAAAAAGTTTTTATTTCAGCATTTTTAGTTATAGTATTATGATATAATACGCAAACACGGTTAAAAAGTTTTTATTTTTAGCTTTAGTCCCGTCTTAGATACAAGTTTTAGTTCCACATCAAGCTATAGATTAAATACTAAGTATCTATATTATGCTTTAGTATTAAACCAATTCAGAAATCATATGCATCATCCCCTAGGAGATACAGCTGATACTTGATCTGATGTTTATGTTTCTTAATTACTAGGTGAGGGGTGGGGAGGGGATACGGTCACCCTGCTCCCACTGGCCTGCCTACCCTGGCGAAACCCATACTTATACATGTGATTGCAGCAATCACGGCAGATTTCCTGTCATTTATTAAAGAGTGCCATTGTACATCACTGAAGATCTATCACCAAATTAAAATACAATCACCTCAAAAAACTGCAATGACCTTCCAAACCATAGTAGTACATAGCATCATTTGTCTTCGACAACTTCTAAAATATAATCGACGAATGAGTATATCATCAACGTACACGAAGTCAATCTAATACGCATTATTAAAGATAACTCAAAAACTAAGTGTCGGATTTTGATATTTTTTTATGGGACCAAACGACAACCACCAGCTTTCGAATAAAAAAATAATCATCAAAATCGGTTCACTCAGACCTGAGTTATGAGGTAACAAACACAAAAAAAAAACATACAGTCGAATTGAGAACCTCCTCCTTTTTTTGAAGTCGGTTAAAAATAATAATTATGTTAGTAGAAGAAACTTAACAACTATGTTAGTAAAATTTAAAACAATCAACGAACAAGAAAGTTGCACGTCTATAACGTTTGGCAGTAGCTTTTAAATACTATGACCTTAACGTGTCACGTGAGCATCGCGCGAACCTGCGAGAAAGCATGTTACCCCTTAGAGACAATGCCCTGCGCTCCCTATCCATGTCCATATCATCAGCTAGACTCTCAGTGACCCAAGTACCAAAATTTGGTTACTTGCTGTAGTATGGTTCCATTCAGTGCGATTGGAGGAACAAAGTAAGTTTTACTCCCAGCCTTCAATACTAGCAGCTCACTCTTTTGAACATTGTACTTGAGTCCATGGGCCAATGCATACCGCTCACATATGGGCATGTTAATTCTTTTGCCGTTTGTGTTTCGAGGCCGCGGTGTCTCTTTCAAACAATCCACCATCCCGGCAGTTGAAATAACCTTAGCACTATTGTAAAAAAACTGGATATTATACATTATGTAATGTATAATATCCAGTTTTTTTGCAATAGTGCTTTCGACTCAATGTAGGTACCGAAATTCAGATTTGCACTCATTTAGCGTGCCCAGAATCTCCAGGGTGCCGGTAACTGTTACAGATGCAACTCGAAAAGTAGGAGCGAGAATCAACGGATTGGCGGCGAACATATAAAACTTTTTTTTTGTGGATCCTGATCCCATAAACTTCATAACGTGATACCTCTTGTAAAAATTGGTTGGTTGCTTTTAAATTTCTATAATTATCGTAGCAAATACATCGATAGTGTCCCAACTCAATCGGAAGCAGTGAATTCATCTCAATGGGCGTCAGTCGCGTCGGGTCAACTGAGCTCAAGTGCAACAACAGTGTGGTACAGACGAGGGATGCTGGCGATTTACTTGTTAACTTGTATTATTGTTTGGATCTGATTTGTTGAGATGGGGAGATGTGGGGCGGGAGCTGATTGATTTTTAAGTTGGATGTTTGTGTGAGAAAGATTGGTAGGTATAGAGATTGTGTCTCGGCAGAGCCCATAAGCAAATTAGGACTTGCTAACAGTACGGCCAACGAGAAGCGATACCAAATGTAAACAAAACCCAAAACCCCATCTAAAATAGCCGCCCGAATGTTGGCAAACCCGTCTTAACGTTGTCATGTTTTTACCGGGAGAACGAGACATTACGACAAAGGCACAAGATGGAAAGAGCTAAATATTAGATTGTCAACGCCACAGTTGTTCTTTAGGTTAATGACCTTTCTCTGTTTTATGTACCTCATAATTTTGTACGCCTTGCAAGGCAAAACATAGTGATACAAAATATTTTTTTATAACATAACCTCACCACCTATGTTCTACAAATAAATATTTGACTTTGACTTTGACTTTCGTATCGCTTCTCGTTGGCCGTACTGTAGTGTATCACGTCATTGGAGGCAGCAGATATGGTGCAAGTCGGATGGGTTCCGTAGAAACTTGCGACATAAATGCCAATTTATTTTGACTGCGTAGACTTAGAGGTTTGATTTTCAGCTTCAGGGGACCACAAACTTAAGAATGGTTTTATAATTTCAACTTGATACCTCCACGCGTTTTCGAGTTAAAATATTAGCTTCGATCGCGACTCATTAATTTGTTCAACTCAACATTGCAGCCGTGAGAAACGAAAGCCTTTTGGGGCAGCCCATTTAAATGTACAACCTTTTTAATTGAACAACTTCAACGTATTGGTTTCAAAATATTTTCTCGTTAAAAGTGAACATCTAATATACATATAAAATTCTCGTGTCATAGTTTTCGTTGCCATACTCCTCCGAAACGGCTCGACCGATTCTTATGAAATTTTGTGTACCTACATATCGGGTAGGTTTGAGAATCGGCCAACGTCTATTTTTCATATCCCTAAGTGAGTAGCGGGTGAAACCACTGGGCACAGCTAGTCCTACTATAATATTATAACAGCGGAAGTTTGTGAGGATGTATGTAAATATATTTGTTGCTCTTTCACGCAAAAACTTCTGAATGGATTTTGATGTAACTTTGCAATAACATAGCTTACATATCAGATTAACACATTCATAACCATAAATTGTATATTCTGTCACCATTCGAGTGAAACCGCGGGGCGCAGCTAGTCGTCCAATAAAATCTTTACGAAGATTTTATGGTAGGTACTTCCATTCAAAATGTATTTGGTCACGGTTAATACATCCAAATTAATTATTATGGGAGCCAGACATGGGGGATGCGGGCCATTCAATAATTAAGCTGTTTACTGAACCAAAAGGGGGGTCTATGGGGTAATATTTATTAATTGTTTTTAACTCTCAAGTGGTTTATAGTGGGGTCATGCATGTGAAGTGTTGCAGCTGCAGTTGCTGTTAGTATAATGTGATTTATCAAGAAACTATGGCATATTTAATTGATAGCTATAAATAAAGAACGAAGTATTACTACAACGTGTGAAAAATTAGCAATAACATTTAAAGGGCATAGGGCTAAGGTGATAAGCAGTATTTGTGCATGTTCCCAGGTTCTCAAATACTATACTTTTAGAGAAAAATACATTTTACTTTTTTTGTGCGCCAACCCTGAAATCAGCCAACCGGGCGTTAAACAAAAAACGATTCGTTTTGCTTATAGTACGGATATGTATGTATTTTGACATAAGTCTCATAGAAGTACATTGTGACAATAATAATTTATTTATCATATTATAATTACATTAATTACTAAATATATACAACCTATAAATATACACAAACTAATAATAAAAAAAAAATATATACAGAAAATTACAGGGCGTCAAAAAATTCGTCCGTATCGCCGTCAACAGGTAAAGTGCCCAGAAGGCTGGCAGCATTACCGCGTTGGATGGCAATGCTTATTTTTTGTGCAAAAAACAGGCCAGCCCTCTGGTCACGAGAAGAATCGACCAACCGCTTGGCGATTTCTCGAAATACTACATGGGCACTCGGACCCCATGGCCCTAGTGTTTCAACCCAAAACGGCTCAAAAACATAATTACCAATCAAATTGTGATATTTGCGCCGTTTGAGGTTTTCAGCACCTGCAGCAGCAGCTCCAGCGCAACCCACCGTGCTAGGAAGATGGGATGGTGCAAGGGTGTCAACACAAGTTGCATCCCACACCAAAGATCTACCCAACTTCCATGGCATTATGGTCATACCATCTGGTCTCTTTCCATCGACGCGTATCGTAATCATAGAAGTTATGTCAAAATACTACTATCCGTAAGCAAAACGAATCGTTTTTTGTTTATTAGAACCGGGCGTTACAGTTTTAATTCCATGTTTGTTTAATTAGGTATTATATAACTGTTTTTCTTTGAATAAAGAATAAAAAGAATAACATACATAATTATTTCCTATTTATTTTATGGTAAAGCTTGCAGGATGAGATAGAAACAAGAGAGTTTGATAGCCTCTGCATACAAATCACGTAACATACACGATGCCGTAGAAATATACCAAATAGCTCCAAAGGGTCTCTGAAAGGGTCCCGAATTGAATGGTTTTCTGCCATAATATTTCGTATTGCACCGTTTTACCAATTTGGTAAGGAACTCTGCTGCAATGGGGAAAGGTTATGAAAGATTGCACGATGTTTCGCTTAAGCCTTTTATATCAATGGGAATTCTATACATTATGAAGACCATGGAGGAGTAAGTAAATGGAGTGTTAATTAAAAAAAAATGTTTTAAAAAACCAGGGGAGCTTTGTGGGAATGACTGCCTTATTTTGTTGATTGAAAAAAGCACTAAGCGGTATAGTGTTGTTTCTTATAGTTTCACATATTTATTCAAACTTACACGCAGCTGCGCCTTTGTCTAACTCTTTAGAAATTATAGGCGTAATATCAGACAAAGTTTTTTGTGCTGCACGTCTAAGCGGGTACACCCGTTAGCCTGGAGGATTTTTTATGCTTGGGTATATTTTTATTTGTAT
This sequence comes from Ochropleura leucogaster, assembly GCA_958449745.1. Taxonomy (NCBI): domain Eukaryota; kingdom Metazoa; phylum Arthropoda; class Insecta; order Lepidoptera; family Noctuidae; genus Ochropleura; species Ochropleura leucogaster. The sequence continues at coordinate 1,108,552 of OY288220.1, read as the reverse complement.
TTTCACAATTGGTGTTCTTAAATTTGCCGTGATAAATGAAATTGTATAAAATCTGGTTCTTCTAACCTGACAGACAGGTTTACCCTGGCTGGAGGTCTTAATTTTTAAGGCACCCACAGGATTCGCCCGGTTAAGCAGACGACAACCTCCTTGGTTGAACTGCGAGATGCCATTCATAAAAAAAAAAACCTGACAGACAGATGTGTTGCTTGCGAGTTGGTTCCGCCACTTCTTCCTACCAGCTAGAACAGTAGAAAGTGGCGAAGGATGGGCGTTTTGAGGGACTGTCTCCTGTAATGACGTTCAAAAAGTGGTGATTATCAGCCTACTTTGAATAAATGACTTTTTATTTTGATTTGATTTTTATGAATTTTGACGTCTTGGTCGTGTTAACACTCCATTCGCTTCATACTCTGTGTTAGTTACATATAACCATTTTTTGCAAGCACCAGAACAATCAATTCCTCTCATGCATAATCAGATTTATTGGTTACGGTACGATAACCACCTGATTTACTACTCTTAAAGCGATACATAGGGAGTTACATAATATTTCAACATCATTATATCAGTTACGAGCTGTGCTTAGCTACTTGTTTCATAGCGTGATGTTATGTCCTATCTTTCTGCTAATTTTATAAATGCGAATGTTTGTGAGGATGGATGGATGTATGGATATAGGTAATATGTATGTATGGATGTGTGGATATATGGATGTTTTTTACACTTTCACGTCAAAACGGCTGATCGGATCTTGATGAAATTTGACACAGAAGCAGATCATAGTCTGGAGTAACTCATAAGATACTTAAAAAAAAACTCATACACATCCATCCATCCTCACAAACATTCGCATATATAATATTTTCTAGGATAGATATTTTCCTTTATATTTCTTGAATGCTGAATTTTCCATTTTCGTTTATATTTCCTGAAAAATACAGCAAACTTAAAAAGCATAGTCTCATTTGGATACCTATTTCCATTACTTTAATGAAAAAGCATCATTTTACAATTTCTCTTGCAAACTACATTTTCATTTGCCAGTTGAAACTAAAAGGAAACTGTAATATACAAAGTAAAATACGGATATATTAAAAAGTAAGCCTAAGTCTGCTTTACAGTAGTTTCATTACGGACATAAAGTCGACCGTCCACTGCAATGTAGGATATGCGCGGATGGGTTTGCTACATTAGTTCATTTGTTTGCTAGACACGCATCCAATGACTCCTTTTTTTCTTTCTTGCGGATGGAAAATCATTAAAAAAACATGCCCCGCTCTAGGCGGCGCAGGGGGGAGTTGCAGACTTTTACTGACTAAAACCCACCATGTTTTATATTCCGGGGCCGCGGTATGTCTTTCGAACACACCGCAACCCCGGTAGGTGGTGGCCGTGACATGTCCCTTTGCTTTGCTGACATCTCTTTGAGGCGCGCGTAAAACACTAACGCACCGTCGACACAGCCTCTCGTAACTCGACGGACGCGGGACGGTGAGCTACCCATTGCTTACCGTCCACAGGCCTGCACCTACGGTGGCTGAGAGGCATTTAGCGGCACCCGTCGCCCGGGGCGTCTCCACAGTGGCTGGGTTGGTTTGAGGTTCTCTCCCTGAAACGCCCGGTCGCCTTCTTAGCTAGCATGACTCTAGCTCCGGACTATGGACTGAACCAGGGCCGCACGCGAAACATCACCGCCGCCGATAGCCTCAGCATGGGCAGACCGCCATCGCCTCTGTGAGCTTCGACGTGTCCTCCAACCGGGCTTTCTCCCAACAAACCCGCAACCCTGGCAGGCAGTGGTCCTGGCAGGCCCCTTTGAACACGGACGCAGCTTTGCTGTATTTCACTGTGGAGCATCACCTTTACACTGTTCAGTATTTCTTGGCACCGGGTTGGTATTAAACTGTATTTTAATTTGCCTTTGTAAGCAGTGCGCTATAAATTGTTGAAATATACCGGCCACTGAAATGCAACTAGTTTTTCAGGGTGCATGAATTTGTTGGGAAGTTTTGACTCGTGTTAAAGGGTTATTAGGTTTTGACCTACTAGGACTACTAAGCCAACCAAGTGCGAGTCGGACTCGGGCGGGTTCCGTGCAAATTTTGACATAAACGGTCATATCTTTCGCCTGCGTAGTCTTAGAAGGTTGACTTTTTCATAGTTCCAAGAGTCCACTGATTTGTGTATGTGGGTATTTAATTTAACTCGATACTTCAACGCGTTCCCGAGATAAACGATTTTGACAGACAGACTGACGGACGACGAAGTAATCTTATAAGGGTTCCTATTTTCCAATTTGAGGTACGGAACGGAACTATTCCAATCAGTCTAGTTTCTTACATTTCAGATTCAGTGTTGCAACTTACAACTACCGGACAGTGATCAATCAACAAGTAATCATTTCAATCAATAAAAATGCGATTAAATTCTTCTTTTGTTTGAGAACTGTGGATAAGCGGCACCTATCATTGATTTGTGTTATAAAATAAATAATATGCCCGATAAATAGGTGACTGAAGAGTATATGAATGACTTTTTGATAAGGAATCGTTATCAGTGTTTACGTTATCAAGCTGATAGGTGGCGCTGAGGTATATAACTGACTGACTTTACAAAAGAGGTTGAAAGCTAAAAGGTTGGTGTACACAGAGGACCATGTCGGTTGGTGTAAGTTAGGGGTTTTAGGGTTTATTATTTTGCGAATATCTTTAATAAAAGGGGAGTTTTCAGGGTCAAGGTAATAAATAACTCGATGCGAAAAAATACAGCAACACGTGACGTCACACGTTATTTTAATGGGCTATGTCATTGTCATTTTTTTATATTGAAAAAATACGTGTCCCGTATTTTTGAATAATCTAAAAGACGGACTATTTTTTTTTTAGAAACTTGCCTATTGTAATTATGCAGACTCTTTTTTTTGTGGATGGGAAATCATCAAATAACTTCCCCCGCTTTGGGTGGGGTGGAGGTAGTTATTTGTTGTTAGTTGTCAGACTTTTAATGGCTACACTGCACTGACACATCACTAAGGGACTACAGACCTAAGTATTATGGTTAATTTTAACTCGATACCTCCACGCGTTCCGGAGATAAAGAGTCTAGACAGACAGACAGACAGACAAAAAGTGATACAATAAGAGTTCCGTATTTTTTGGAGTTTACTCCTTAAGAATCGATTTTCATATATAAGGCGCCTGGTATGAGAAAAATCCGAGGGGTAAAACCTACTAAAGTAACGAAAATGTGTCACGTTTTTGGTGCGCACCTTTAGTGCGCAACTTTCTAATTTAGCTGTGAGGGTATTAAGATGTGCATATGGTATGGTATGTATAGGCGACTATACTTATATACTATATGTTATTGGGCTTGTTTTTTTCTTTTGAGAAATAGAACCCTGAAAAGACATATTCAAACTGATTTTGGACTAAAACCTCTAGTGCTAGATATCTACTATCTTGGAGTTATTCATTGACAGCAATTATCTACTCAAAAAGTGCAGTCTATAAGTCTGGAAAGATAGAAATAAGTTCCTAAAATCCGCTGAGTTAAGTAAAAACAGATTAGTCAGCGGCGAGGTAGCTTATCATTATCGTTAGATAACGTTGCCAAAAATAAGTGGTGTATTATAAAATGGCGATAATTTGTTTATCTGTGCACTAATTGTTGGTGTACGTGCCGGGCAGCACATAAGGCAACACATCTTTTTCCACGTACAGATGAGATTTCGTGAGAAAATTATATTTTCTCGGAAAATTACGAAAGTTTGTGCTATTGAGGTTTTTTTCGTACCTCAAAACGAAACCACTTTGCTGACCGTATGTCTATCAATACCATGTATCTTGATTTCAAACTATTTATATTTTTTTATTTCCAAAACACTTATTCACTTACTTGCCAATATATTGCCATACACGCAAACCTTACATGGTTTCTCTGTGTGCTGGCGATATACTAAACTCTGTGGTCCCTTAGAGGTATACCAAAATCAACCCTCTAAATCAAATCAAATCATTTATTTCAATTAGACCATTACAGGCACTTTTGAATGTCAAGAAACAAAATGAATCTACAGTCCCGGTCACAAGGCATAATAACTTGTGAAAGTACTGTAGTTGCCCATTCCAAAGCGTTGATCTCTATGGAGAAGAATGGGCAAGAAACTCCATGGACACTCTTTTAAATTATAATATTTTTACAAATTCGTATTGACATCATTCGTGTTGAGATTATACAAATATGTGAGAACGATGTAGAAAGACGTGCACAGTAAGAGCGTCCAGAGTAAATAAAAGTCTATGCAGTCAAAAGATATGGTTGTTTATGTCGGAAGTTTCTACGGAAACAACCATTTCTTTTGACTTCTTTCTTCATCGTTCCCCGACTCATACAACATCCGGTTTGTTCAAAAAATCTCAAAGCAGCCGGTACTTAAAATCTTTGTCTTTTGCTAGGAATTTGACTGCTGCGCTGCACGTCGCGGGTTCGATTCCCGCAAGGAACAAATATTTGTATGGCCTACAGATAATTGTTTCGGGTCTGGCTGTTTGTGTATGTGAGTTTAAATGTTTGTAAACGCACCCACGATACAGAAGTTATTCATAGTGTGGGGCAACGTTAAAAAAAATACAATTCTGTCACGATAAAAAGTACAAAGTCCAAGATTCCATAGTCCAAAGTTCTTTTCACGACTTCTTTCTTTCTTTTGACGAGCCTGTTGGTCTAGTGGTTAGTGGCCCTGACTGCTGAGCCGGAGGTCGTGGGTTCGATTCCCACCCAGGACAAACTTTGTGTGATGAGCATGATTGTTTGTTCTGTGTCTGGGTATGATTTATCTATAATATGTATGTATTTATAAATTATTTAAGTATGTATATCAGTTGTCTGGTTACCATAACACAAGCTCTGCTTAGCTTGGGATCAGATAGCCGTGTGTGAGTTGTCCCAAGATATTTATTATTTATTTATTATTTCAACTGTTTACAAACACAAGTTTTCAGCTCCCTGAAACCGCATTCTAACATGCGTGTAGATCATAAAACCGATGTCTGTGATGCTGTAAAGATCTATTATGATGCGTGCATCGGATCGGCGCAGGAGTCGGTCTATTTTCAAACCAACCAAGTTCATTAACGTCTGTTTTACTAGCAGCAGGGATGGGACACGCAGTTTGTGGCTTATCGATAGATTTGCTGTGGATATTTTTCCTAATATTTATTAATAAAAAAACAGTAGGCATTTTAATCATGTATTTGATTTAATTAATTTTACTCGTTTTCAAAGTAAACTATGTATTAGTCTGTATCTTGAGAATCACAGTTACGTTGCCTTATCCCTACCAATTTTGGGTCGGCTTCCAGTGCAACCGGATGCAGGAATACCAATATTTTACATGGAGCGACACCACAACCCAGATAGAACTGCGTATTACGATACCCTTTTGGTAAGACTGGTAGTCAGTTTTTCAAAACACTGAATATTTCTAACGACTGTCAAAGATCTACGAATGACAGCCGGGACCAACGGCTTAACGTGTTTTTCAAGGCTATGCAGAATGAGTGTAAATCCATCAATAGACTAACCTTCGCAAGCGCGGTTTAACCCAAAGGTCGACCCGAGCGGCTGTTATTATTTAACCACGAGCTTTTTCGATTCCAGTTACAATTTTGTACTAAATTAAAGTAATGTGGTCCTTTTTGTAAAGACTAGATAAATAAAAAATATATTGATAGGGATAATAAAAATAATTCATCATTGATTCTTGAGTCAAGTGTTTTTTATTGCAACGTTGCATCAGTAAAAAGGGCAAAGGTCGTTTTAGGTAATATTTTTGTTGAGTTTTATTAATAAATCATGCTTACTCTAATTTATTTTTAAAATGATTAATTGATAAGCGTTTGCGTATCATGATGAAAAAGTAGTTTACTTAACCAATAGTTACTAAAGAAAAACAAACATTAATTGATAAAAAACAGCTGTTGCGATGATCGTAATCGATGTTGTAATCTCTGAAACCGACTGAACGGATTTCAATGAAATTTTGTGAATGAACAACCAAATAAATTGAAATAACTCAATAAATTGTACCCGTGTGCTGCCGGCTAAGATAAGAATGTGAATATTTAATTAGTTTCTAGTTAATTATTTTAACTAGCTTTTCCCCGCGTTAAATTTGGGGTATCACAGTTCCCCTTTTCTGATTTACAGGTACCTGCTACCTGTAGTTTTCGCCCTAGCGCCTTATTTATTGTAATAGCAATGCTAAGTTTTCCCGTTTCTTCCCTCTTTCTCCCTCATATCTCGATCTTTGTAAAAAAAATAGCCTATGTCCGTCTCCAGGGTCCCAACTAACTCCGTACCAAAATTCATGAAAATCGGTTTAGCCATTTAGGCGTGAGACGTAACAAACAATCAAACTCACTTTCGCTTTTATAATATTAGTAAGGATTACCTTGTGAAAGATTTTTTTTTCATTCATATTGGCATCTGTATAAATATTTAAGTGTTCGAAAACAAATAGTTTTGTTTATATATTTTTTTCATAATGTAATTTTTGTACCCTATCACAATGATGTCGTATTTCACCTATGTACCACTATTGCACACGACAGCAGGTCAACCTACTCTAAACTACTATAACCTGATCTCTGCAGTACGGATAGCACACCGTAGTAAAGAGATCAGGTTAAAGTGGTTTTGTAAGTATAGGTTGATGTGCCGTCGTGTGTACATGAAGTTTAAATAAATAAGTAACTATTTTTAACAGAAATAAATACAATGTAAACCAATGAACTTTCCTAGCCACTTTAAGGTTGTCCTTTATCATAATTATTATATTAATACCGGATACGGAAGCGGGCGGGCAGGAAGACAAGTTTATGTTAATCAATGATAATTACTTTCTGAGTGACAGGGGAGGCGGTGGGGCGAGCTTGTATGTCAAGTGACAGTTCTAAACAGATTTACATACGTATTTAAATGGATTAGCTATTTGGGACTTTAGTTCAATGACAAGATGAATGACGATTGTTATTTATCCTCATATATTGGTTGATAAATAAATAATAAAGAAAACTTTGCATTGCTATTACAATAAGGCGCAATTGCAACAGGTAGTAGGTACCTCTGGAAATCATGAAAGGGGAACTGTGTCACCCCGAATTTAACGCGAGCGAAGCCGCGGGCAAAAGCTAGTACTATAAATTACCCAAGCAAAAAAATAAAAATCTTTTTTTTCCCTTCGGGAGTAAAATCGATTATAAAAAGAGTTTTGATAATCGGCCCATAACCGACAGAGAAATCAGCTACCATGACATCTTATAGCAAAACTAATTCCACTGAGGGAAAGAGACAGAGCTATACAGGGTGTCTAGCACCATCTCTTTCCCTCAGTGGAATAAGTTCTGCTTTAGCACGTCATAGTAGGCCTGTTAGTTGGTAACATAACTCACAAAAAATCAATCGAATTGAGAACCTTCTCTTTTACTTTAACTTAGAGAGACATTCAACAAAACCAGCTACCCTACCATAACGTCTTAAAGCAGAACTTATTCCACTGAGAGAAAGAGACAGAGCTATACAGGGTGTCTAGCACCATCTCTCTCTCACACAGGAATAAGAACTGCTATAAAACAACAAAACTTGACACAAACTATACCAACCTGACAGTAAATATACAATTACAAGTCCATTTGACAATTAAAGTGTGCTTAATACCTACCGTTCAGCTTGGCTGTGCGGTGCGCCCACGCAGCATTTCATTGTCATCTCATTAATGCTTCTAGAGCGGCCTACGTCTGTCATAAGACTGGTTAAGGGGCTTTCACAATGCCCTTTGGTTTGATAATAAGGAGACAATTTCAATAGAATAAACATCACGTCTGTAATGTCCAAAGGGTTTGGCAGAGGTCTCCAAGAAATTTCTGATAGAAAAACCTAATAGTACTGTGCCCCAACCGGGAAACAAACCTAGGACTAGGACCCTAGATTGAGTTATGATACTTGCTCGTAATTCATGGCTGAATCCTACTAAAATTGTAAATACAAATGTTTGTGAGGATGGATGGATTGATGTTTGTTACTCTTTCACGTCAAAACGGCTGAACGGATCTTGATCAAATTTGGCACAGAGGTAGATTCTGAAATAACACATAGACTACCTTTTTTTCAATATCACGTGGGCGAAGCCGCGTGCGCCATTTAGTTTATCATGAAGCTAAACCATATGTTGGTTATTAAACTGATTAGTTGGTTTCTTTGTTCTGATAGACTCATAAGATTAAGATAAACAATTTGACACATTCCGAACTGCTATATAAAACAATAATATTAAACAGTCGAGGATTTCATAACACAAAATGCATTCAGTAGCCCATAAACAGGGCTTCTATTTCTCAATCGAAGCTTTTAGTAACTCGATAGTACAATAGTTATAAAAGGTACGACTGATTATACCCTGCTCACGTCCTCAAGCGATGCGACCAACACGCGACGCGTCATTTGTTTCTAAAATGGCCGCTTTAGCAGAACCATAATAGGAAACAACCATTTTAGACTCCCTGATACCGTCGCGGTTACTCGTAATATGCTGTATCCCTCTTTTTTGTCTTCTTTCGTATCTATGGTACGTTATCAAGGCCTTAGGCCCAGTGGTGGCCACGTTAATGGCGGTGTAGGGACACTTGGAATACTGCAGCAAACGAGCCTGTAGTCTGTATGTATGTCGGGTGCATTGCATTCATCTGATTGTTTTAATCCCCGATCATGCCAGATTTATGCTTTAGGCAACTTCTTTTCGTTTTTTTTGTAGTTCCTTTCGCTACTGCTAAGATAACTTGGGCGTTAAATTCACTGATCGCATAAGGAACTCGATACTGTGTTCCAAGACTCAAATCATTGACGTTGGTCACACGACAAGCTTAAATGGAACTGGGCTGGCTCCATCTTTTACAGGACGAAAGAGTTATAAGCTAAAACTACACAGTCGGTTCCAAACAACAGGTTCTGCAACACGGTGGTCCAAAAATTAGATGGCATAACTAGCTCGACTCAAACAGAGACCCCAAGACTAATAACTATCTCTATATCTGAAGGGTTGCAGTTGCAGTGGGACAAATATAGCTAGTAATAATAATAACCTGTCGCTAAACGCGTATCGCTTAAGCGTGTAGTTCGTGGCCAAACGTTAAAAGGCAGCCATATTGACGAAACTGATAATAGTGTCTGCTAGATAGGCTCTATCGCGTTTTATAGAGGACGGTAGCTATCGCCGCAGACAGCTTGACACTTCCATTTCTCATTGATGCATTGTTGTATTTTTGACAGCTTTCCAATTGTATTATTTTGTAATTCTTTGAGAGTTGTTTCCACGTCTTTCTGTTTTTCTGTATCTTTATATTGCATTTCTTTCTAGAGATTGTAGTGTGCTTGATTTTTATTTATAACTGAATTAGTGTAATGATTTTAGAAGTTCAATTTGAACGCCTTTTCGATTTCCGATTCAGCTAAAATTTTGTAAACGTGTTTAGTGTGGATGGCAATGCATTGTAATCTAACTAATGATCCAATTTAGTGGAATGTCAACGACGGTGGGCTCGATATTTTTATGTATTCTCATGACATGGGTATCAAATGTTAGGTCTTGCTGAGAAAACACTAGAAATAAAATAACGTTACTCTAAAGCAGATGCAAGCGTGCTTATAACTGTATCTTGAAAGAGATAGCGCTGTCCTGGAACATAAAGGGCAAATGAAGAAACATTGATGGGTTTTAGTCAGTAAAAGTCTGACACTCCCCTCTGCGCCTCTCAGAGCGGGAAAAGCTATTAGATGATTTCGCGTCCCCAAAAAATCGTGTTTATGAGTATTTTTTAAACTATATTATTAAATTACTATAAGTTCAAGAAATTTTTATGTACCATTTGGTGTGGGTTCATTCAGTGCCTTGCATTACGAATTACCCATTCTGTAACCATAACCGCTTTTTTTTCATCAGAGTGGTCAGGTAATTCAGACGCTGACTGTACAATAGCTAGTGTAACACGTTCCTTATAGTGTCACCTTGCAAGGTGACGGCAATGCAAATCATTTAACTAAAAGTTTAGCGATTAATTGTCAGTTTATTCAAGCGAAATAAATACTTAATTACAGGTTGGCTTTTTGATAAGTTGTCAATTGATTTTTGGCACTATTATTTTGATAGACTTTTTACTAGGAGAAAAACTTTGTACGCCGATTTTTTTTTAAACTAGCTTTGGACCCCAGGCATCGCACGCATGTAGTTCGGTAATTATCCCAAGGGATTATATATACTATGTGTTAATTCCAATTTTAAACTATCTGCGTGCCAAACGCTTACACCAAAGAGTAACAAACATGCTTATCTTTACTAATATTATAAAAGCGAAAGTGAGTTTGTTTGTTTGTTACGTCTTCACGGCTAAATGGCCTAACCGATTATGATGAATTTTGGTACAGAGATAGTTGGGACCCTGGAGACGGACACAGGCTTAAAAAGCGAGAAAAGGGGAGAAAGAGGGAAGAAAAGGAGAAGAGTTTTTTTTTATTCGATCACCTCAGGAATAAGATATTAGTAAGACTTGGCGTAACGATTTTTACTCACCCTTATATCTATTTAAACGTTGACTTTCGACGGCTATGTTAATTAGTACTAGACCAGTATTCTGAAATGCCAGATTTCATAACTAATATCAACGCAAATCTGGTTTCAAAACGGGATTCCAGACTGAGCGAAACCATATAATATTTCTATTAATTTCACAATTCAAAAGGTAAATTCTATGGTGAGGCCATCTTATCTTACGACTCTGGGCCCATGTTATAGAGAAGCCATTATAGAGAAAACATACAAAAAATCAGTTGCCATGATTACAACCATCTGCCTAGCTTTTTACTATGTTGGCGGTTGACTGCCAACCAAAAGTCAAAGGTCGAAAGTCTGACAACCAGTCTTACCAGTATTACCCAGTACTAACTGGGCTATGGAGGTCAGATAGGCAATCGCTCCATGTTAAATACTGGTATTCACCGCCAACATCATCTGCCTAGCCTTTCCCCAATTATGTTGGGGTCGGCTTCCAGTCTTACCGGATGCAGCTGACTACCAGTATTCTATATGGATCGACTGTCTATCTGACCTCCACAACTCAGTTAGTAATAGGTTGTACCATACCCTCTTAGTATCTGTAACGACTGTCAAAGATCTACAAATGACAATCGGGACCAACGGCTTAATATGCTTTCCGAGGCACAGAGGAAACTCGGTATGTAATATTTGGTCATCTTGAAGATAGACTAGTGACTGTTTTTAATCAGCCTTTATTAATTCAACTAGCTGGCACCTGCGGCTTGGACCTCGTGACATCGAAAAAAAAGTATCCTTTGTGTTATTCCAGACTATAATCTACCTATGTGCCAAATTTTATCAAGATCCGTTCAGCCGTTTTAACGTGAAAGAGTAACAAACATTCATACATCCGAATGCGAATTGCGAATGTATGTGAGGATGGATATCCTCACAAACATTTGCATTTATAATATTACAAGCTTTTGCCCGCGGCTTCGCTCGCGTTAAATTCGGGGCAACACAGTTCCCCTTGCGCCTTAAAAAATAGCCTATTTCCGTCTCGTGGTTCCTAACTATATCTGTACCAAAATCGGTTTAGCCATTGAGGCGTGAAGACGTAACAAACAAACAAACTCACTTTCGCTTTTATAATATTAGTAAGGATTATATTATACAGGGTGGCCAGTTGATAGGCGTCCAAAGAAAAAATTTAGATGCCTTATGCTAAGGGGTACCTGAAATACCCCCATGTATGTTCCACGATTTTTTGTAGTTTCAAAATTTTCACCTAACATTGGTTTTTATTTTTTATCTCTTTATTCCTATCATTTCCAGATATTCTTTTTTTGTGGAATCTATTAGCGATAGCAATTTCGTCCGTAGATGTAGATTGTGCATTTCTGTGGTAGGGTGGCATTTTGAAAACCTTTTGTAGGGTGTTTTAATAAAATTTGTAAACTATCTAACGTATTTTTTATCATAACAGTGAAAAAAATAACGAAATCACAAATTATAACAATAACTGTAAAAATACCTTTATTGCTATCAAAGCTAATTACAGGAAATAATCCCCGATCAAGCTCTATATTTTTTTAACGATTTTGTCTGTTCCATAGAAGTTTTTAAGATCATTTAGAAACCTCTGGCATCCCAGAGTTATTTTTTATTAAGCTCTGAACATTTTTGATTACCAAACTCTAACGGATATTTTGAACTTTGGACTAATTTTGTGGTAAGTTTTACAATGCCTAGGCGAACGGTTTTTTTTTGCATGGTAGCTATTGCTATTGCTAATAGATTCCACAAAAAAGAATATCTGGAAATGATAGGATTATAGAGATAAAAAATAAAAACCAATGTTAGGTGAAAATTTTGAAAATAGTACTTAAAAAAATTCTAGCTCCTTAACTACAAAAAATCGCGGAACAGACATGGGGGTATTTCAGGTACCCCTTAGCATAAGGCATCTAAATTTTCTCTTTGGACTGCCATCAACTGGCCACCTTGTATATGTATAAGTATATTATATTATAAGTAGGAAGTAGGATATAGTAGGAAAGTAGGATAAGTAAACGAATGTAATGTTATTTCGCTACCATTACTTGAAACTGCGACCTCCACTCAAGTGATCAGTGAGCACATATTTAACAAGCTGACATTTCGTCACCTCACATTTCGAGTGATATGCAAATCAATCATCGGTACCAGTCAGCATCGATTCGATTGCATGACTCGATTGATTCGGAGATCACTGATAAAATCAATCAGTTTGGTAATCACTACATGGGTAATAGGTAATTGCGATGTTTCGCCATGTGCGAGCAGGTGTGGTCAAGCCTTAATGATGTGTTGGTATTTTTTAATGGTGTTTGATTTGACCTTAGTATCTATTCTTATGTGGGTTGGCAAATAGGGCATCATTTTACCTGATCGGAGTGTGAATCTATATACTAGCTGTGCCCAGCGGTTTTACCTGCTTCTCAGCTAGTGTTCTGGAGAGGGCCACGTTTATCTCTCAGTAGATTCTCAGACCTACCAAATACACATATAAAAAAACATAAGAAGGTATCGGTCAAGCCGTTTCGGAGGTGTATGGCAACTAAATCTGACAGAATTTTATATCGAAGGAGTTTGTTTGGTTGAGTTCGATAGCCCATCTATTGGGAACTAGCTTTTGCCCGCGGCTTTGCTCGCATTAAATTCGGGGTAACACCTTTCGTGATTAGCAGGTACCTACCTGCTACCTGTAGTTTTTGCCCTTGCGCCTTATATATTTGTAAGAGCAATGCTGGGTTTTCCTTTTTCTTCCTTCTTTCTCCCCCATGTCTCGCTCTTTTTTTTTAAATAACCTATGTCCGTCTCCAGGGTCCCAACTATCTCTATACCGAAATTCATCAAAATCGGTTAAGCCATTAAAGCGTGAAGAGGCAACAAACAAACTCACTTGCGCTTTTATAATATTACTAGTAAGGATGACTCTAGGTATACATATATGTTTAACATCACGCTCCAACGCCTAGGAACTGAGCAGCGGGCAAAACCACCGAGCGTAACTAGTTTTTGAGACAAAGTTAAACAGACTCTCCAAGGACTAAACTACTACACTTTTAAAACCGGAACTAGGTACTTACTATAAGTGTGTGTGACTTAAAACTTTAACGACAATCTTTTTACAAGGTGTTTATATAGATAGAGGATTTGTTAGCTTGTCTAGATTGCAGCCTTAGGATTACGGATAAGTTTTATAACTTCTCCTAAGTTCGTCGTTATTGGAGCATTAGTATTTTTATTTTTATTATTAGTTTTTAAAATTTATTAACCTCTCAAGGAGTGCCATAATTTACGTCAACTACCCGTCAAGCACCGCCGGGCGAGCTCTTAACATTCGTTCAGAAACGATCTTAAGACTTATCTTTACTACAAATACAGTTTACAAATCGGTCGGGGTTTGGTGTGGCACAAATTTGTGCCAGCAGGGCTCAAAGATAATACTTGTTTATTCAGCGATTCAAAATATACCTTTGGGGTTTCATACCTGAAAAGAAAAATGGATCCTTCATTGGATCACACTGCATTGGACTTTGTTGTCTGTCTATCAAGATCCTTTATCTCGGGAACGCGTAGAGGTATCGAGTGTGAAATTAAAACCATATTTTTACACTGTTGTACCTTTGTGCTGTGTAAAAATCAAGTCTCTATGTTTACGCCGTAAAAAAATATGGCTGTTTATGGCGCAAGTTTGTACGGAACCCTCAGTGGGCGAGTCTGACTCGCTTCTGACTATTTTTTTTTTAAATCGCTTTTAATAAATATTTAGGTAAATGAGTAAATTTAATTAATTCATTAAATTCAAATTATTTTTTTAATCCTTACTAATTTTATAAAAGTGAAAGTGAGTTTGTTTGTTTGTTACCTCTTCACGCTTAAATGGCTAAACCGATTTTGATGAATTTTGGTAAAGAGATAGTTGGGAACCAGGAGACGGATATCGGCTATTTTTTTCTGAAGAAAGAGGGAAGAAATGGGAAAACTTAGCGTTGCTATTATAAATCAATAACGCGCAAGGGGAACTGTGTTACGCCGAATTCAACACGAACGAAGCCGCGGGCAAAAGCTAGCTACTATATATTTTTTATCGACACATTGTCTGTTATCACGATGTCCCATCCCTACGTGTTTACACAGGGGATGCGTCCCGGCGTCGCTCGTCGCGTCTATCGCATCTCGTAATGAATCATCCAGTGTGTGGCGTGCTCCGATCTTTATTAGCTTTCGTCTCGCAAATAGAGGGATAGAGGGTAGGCAGTAGTTATGTGTTTTAGTTAAACGAGCTTTGGTAAATAGATTTTTAGTGATTTTTTAATGGTAAAAGTTTGAGTGCTTTAGCATGGTGTTAATTTCTAAAGAGCGTGTCAAAATGCAAAGAGATTTTTCTCTCAGGATTTATTCTTATATTTTTAAAGCATGATAGGATTATTTAGTTTTCCTTTAGTGTTTATAAAACTTGTAAGGTTTACAAAAATAACTGACAAATGCTTGCACTGACTGGACAGGTCCACTCAATCTTCAATCTGTGTGGTGCTTTCTTAAAAAAACCATTTCAGACACTATCTGCATAGTCCTCATGTAAGTTGACCAAGATTATTTTGTCTGGACTTTAAAAGAGACTATGACCTTTGAGTTTTTTTCGGCTGTTTCTTCTCAGAGTCGGGTACGAAACACAGGCCTCATCTAGTTTTTTAAAAGAATGACGTGTAAAAGTGTTTGTGAAAACCTACACTTGCAAAATAAACATCATTTATCATTAAAGCAGGTATGAATTTATAATACCATCCAATCACTATTCGTGTTCCACGCGCGCCTCAAAGAGAGGCCGGTCAGGAGCATTGCCTCTTCGAGTTGCGGGTTGTTCGAAAGAGATACCGCGGCCCCGGAACAGTGCAAGAAAAGGAACATGGATGGGTTTTAGTCAGTAAAATTCTGACACTTCCCCCGCTCCGCGCAAAGAGGGGGAAGTTATTTGATGAATTCCCATTCGCAAAAAAGTCCTTAACCAGTGCCCCATCACTACCTCAAATTACATACATGTCTTTTTTGTCATGTTTGTCTAGAATAAGAGAGAACAAAATTGTTTGGCATCAAGTCTGGTTATCTGCTATACGTGGATTTTAAATAAATAAGGAGGAGAAGCTCTCAATCATTGTTTCAATCTTTTATTTCCTCTATTTGTCTTACTCCAGCCTAATCTCAGCTGGACCACCGTTACTGCTCGTTATTTATATCCCAATATATCCTGCAAGGAAGAAATACTGTTCACACCAAATTGGGACTGTTCAATATGCTACATCCTTCACCAAAAGCCGTTAAAGATTATCCACTACAAACATAACCATATACAACTAAAATTAAACCTTATCCTTAAAATTCCAAGGTTTCATTTTGAATGTACAAGGTTTCAATTTAGACGAGCGATTTTCAGGATTCGTCACAATGTAATTTCGACTTTACTTAAAAGGTGTTAAGGTATTATTTAGGTTATATTGTTATCTCTATTTTCAGAAACTGTAAATATGTGTTGATTTTGTAACAAAGCCACATTCTTGGTTTGTGTGTTTGTTGGGGTTTATATCCTTTTGTTTCCGTGTTTTAAGGAAGTGTTTTCATTGGCTGTTTATCTTGACAAACATCCCTTGGCTAAATATATTTTTGCGGCCGTTTTTTTGTTAAGTCAATATTTGCATTAAGTGCTTAATACAAGTTTGTGTTAATTATAGCGTGGCTTCGCTCGCGGTATTTCGGGGTAACACAGTTCCCCTTTCCTGATTTGCAGGTACCTGCTACCTGTAGTATTTGCTTTTGCGCCTTTTTTATTGCAAGCAAACCTAAGTTTTCCCTTTTCTTCCCTCTTCCTCACTCATATCCCACTTTTTTTAAATAAAATTTTCCTATGTTGGAGACGGGCATGGGTCCCAACTATCTGTACCAAAATTCATCGACATCGACAAAAAAATTGACTTCGCTTTTATAATATTAGTAAGGATTATGACCTTTTCTAATACAAAGATAGTACAATATTACTATCATACAACTACAATAATAATGCAAGCCTATAACTGTGTTACTGCTGGGCAAATGCCTCTTCTCATACAGTGAAGGCACATTGATCACTACTCACTACGCTTGTAATCTTTTTCTTTATGTATGTTCACCGATTACCTACTTAAAGACGTCTAGACTGTCTTTTTATATATTACTAGCTTTTGCACGCGGCTTCACTCGCGTAAAATTCGGTGTAACACAGTTCCCCTTGCGCCCAATTGATTTGTAATAGCAACGCTAAGTTTTCCCTTTTTATCCCTCTTTCTCCCTCACATCCCACTTTATTAAAATAAAAATTAGGTGGCTAACTATCTCTGTACCAAAATTCATCTAAATCGGTTTAGGCATTAAAGCGTGAAGAGGTAACAAACAAACAAACTTACCTACTTTCGCTTTTATAATAGGTATTGGTAAGGATAACAATGGAAAATAAAAACTAGATAAAAAAATGTGGTATATCATTATACTATGGTACAATGATATACTTATCACTAAATAAAATACTTATCATTAAACTAAAATACTAAAATAAAAAAGGTTTTTTTTTTGTAAAAATAATACAAATAAAATATTTTTGTTATCGTATTTAAACAATTATTTCTAAAAGGGATAGATACACTATCCCGATTTTTCCCTCCATGTTTTGTTCGGTAGTCTCGGTACTATGTTGCAACGGGCAGGATGCATGGCCACTAAAAGTACCACATAACGTTATAACGTTATAAAGAATCACGCTTGCTTCATGTGATGTGATGTGCATTCGTTTTGGAACGCCTTAAAAGGCAGATGTCGATCTTAGGGCTGCTAGAGTTTATTATTAATGAGTTCGTTTTTTGTTAAATTATTATTTTATTTTAACTTTTGTAAAGTACGCAATGACTTATTGTCGGGCCTACGCTAACGCTGTAACCACAACATTGTAAAACCAAATGATTTTAATACAGTAACCATGAAGTTTCTTGCCGGTTTTTTCTCCATAGGAAAGGACCAACATAGGCATACCAAGTAGGCATATGTGAAATAAAAATATTTTGATTTTGTAAAGCTGAGAGCAAAGCATTTATTTTGACAGAAGGTTTTCCAAACCTTAGCCTTATAAAAAGCAAGTTAAAATAAATAAATAAATATCTTGGGACAACTCACACACGGCTATCTGATCCCAAGCTAAGCAAAGCTTGTGTTATGATAACCAGACAACTGATATACATACTTATATAATTTATAAATACATACGTATAATAGATAAATCACACCCAGACACAGAACAAACAATCATGCTCATAACACAAAGTTTGTCCTGGGTGGGAATCGAAACCACGACCTCCGGCTCAGCAGTCAGGGCCAGTAACCACTAGACCAACAGGCCCGTCAAGTTATTTTATCTAAGAAAAAATCGGCCAAGAGCGTTTCAGACTCAGGCACTGAGGGTACGTTCAAACTTGCGACATAACGGCCATACTTATTGATTGCTTAAAACTTGAGCTTCACTTAAACTAAAATCAGCCCTTGATTTAAGAGACCGCAGACTAGACTATATGTTTTCAATTTCAATTCAAAACCTTTACTCATTCCTGAGATAAAGGGTCTTAACAGACACACAGATAGACGGACATCAAAAAGATCCTATTAGGGGTCCAATTCCTTTTGAAGTACGGAACTCTAAAAATCTCCCTCTATGTAAGTTCTCCATGACACACGATCAGAGACAGCCCTGATACAGTATCTAGTTACGCAACGTGTTATGGCCTGCAGATGGCGATGTATTTCTGTACCCGTTCGACACACACGTCCCCAACTCTCCCCGGTACTGGAGGGGAGGGGTAACGTGGTAATTGTACCCATGTTTGATGGGAGTAAATGCTGTAAACCTAATTTGGTGATGGTTTTAGGATGGATATCGTTGACGTGGATTATTTTTAACCGACTTCAAAAAAAGGAGGAGGTTCTCAATTCGACTGTATGTTTTTTTTTTGTGTTTGTTACCTCATAACTCAGGTCTGAGTGAACCGATTTTGATGATTCTTTTTTTATTCGAAAGCTGGTGGTTGTAAAAATATCAAGATCCGACAAGTAGTTTTTGAGTTATCTTTAATAATACGTATTAGATTGACTTCGTGTAGGTTGATGATATTATACTCATTCGTCGATTATATTTTAGAAGTTGTCGAAGACAAATGATCAAAAATGGAATGTACTACTATGGTTTGGAAGGTCTATACTATAACTAAAAATGTTGAAATAAAAACATTTTAGTAAAAAATAAAACCGACTTCTAAAAAAAACTAAAAACTGGAAAATAACTTTATTTCCAGAAGTCGGTGGCCAATAAAGAATGGTCCAGTTTGACAGAAGCTCTTGGCTAAATAATAAAAGGTTCTTTGGGTTAAGCCACGCTTGCTTAGGTTGGTCTGCAAATGGGTCACCGTTAACTACAAAGTTTATATGGCCCGGAATGCACTTAAATTGTTGGTACCGGCTGTAATTGGTAGCTCTATGACAGTCGTTGCAGATAGTCAGTGTTCCGAAAGTCTGACAACCAGTCTTACCAATGGGTATCGCATTACCTAGTACTAACTTGGTTGTAGAGGTCAGATATTCAGTCGCTGCATGTAAAATACTGATATTCAGCTGCACCCGGTTAGACTGGAAGCCGACCCCAACATGGGAAAAGGCTAGGCAAATGATGAGCTGCGAAGGCAAGGCTTATGAAGCTGACAATGGTGCAGTTTGATAGGTGAGAGGTTGTGGTGTTTTTTTTAAAGTGAGAAAAGGTGGAGTAAGATGAAAGAAAAATATATTTTTTTCGTTCATCACGCAAGTTAAAGTAAGCGTTAGCCCAAAGTAACTATCCCACGTGGACCAAGTCGCGGGCGGAAGCTAGTTTATAATAAAAATTGCTCCCCAAAAACTTAAATCACAATTACAATTCATCTGCCCCACCAACGGCTGTTATATTTTTACCATGGCTAATTGCAGAAGCATTAGGAGTACTGAACTCGGCGGACAGTGAAAAGGCGGGACTCCTGTCTACCCCACGTTTATCAATCATAGCTGAATAATAAAGGTCACTGATACCCATTAAAGAAAAGCCGTTGTACGGAACATTGAACACAGTGTCAGAAACACCGGCGTTGCGGGTTATTCGGAACATAAAGGGCAAGAGAAGGAACATGGGTGGGTTTTAGTCAGTAAAAGTCTCCCCTAGCAAAAAATGCATCCTATGTGTTATTTCAGACCATAATCTACCTTTGTGGCAAATTTCACTAAGATCCGTTCAGTCGTTTTGACATGAAAGAGTAACATAATATTAGTATGATAGCTGGCGCTCTCCCGCTCAGGCGGGAGAAGATATTATT
The DNA here is from genome assembly GCA_958449745.1 of Ochropleura leucogaster. Taxonomy (NCBI): domain Eukaryota; kingdom Metazoa; phylum Arthropoda; class Insecta; order Lepidoptera; family Noctuidae; genus Ochropleura; species Ochropleura leucogaster. The sequence goes on along the minus strand of OY288220.1, from coordinate 1,088,509 downwards.
TGATGATTTCCCATCCTCAAAAAATAATTGTTGATCTAGAGTAAACATGCTTTTTGCTCTAAAAACTATTTCCCATTTTCGTCAGGACGAAACCTTACGGAATGAACTTCCAATTCCAACAGACAAATATATGTATAAAATGTGACCATCTTTTCTGAAAACAAACGTCCGACTCATCGAGGAAAACAGACACACCTTCACAGCAATACTTCGAAAACATGATTTCCAAAAAGATCACAATACGATAGGACTCCTGCGTTAAGTGAATACTAATTTATGTCCAGGAAAACTGCTCTTTTCATGGCATTTGATGGAAAAACACAAGTTGTGCAATGTGTACTTAAGTTATCGCATTGTAAGACAAACAGCTGATGCAATAGTATTCGTGATATGTTTAATAAGCTTTACTACTTTGTGATTTACGCAGCCTCTCAAACAAATATTGTAAGGGTTTTTAGGAATTCTGGAAACTTTTTTAAAAGTTGTCTTACCTCTAAAGAGAAAAGGGAATCCTCATTGGATCACTTTCTTGTCCGTCAGGCAGTCTGTCAATACCCTTTATTTTGAGAACGCGTGGAGGTATCCAAGTTTGCGGTCCCAACCATCATCAACCTTCTAAGTCTACGCAGTCAAAAGATATGGCCGTTTATGTCGCAAGTTTGTACGGGACCCTTGGTGCGCGAGCCTGACTCACTTTTGCCCTTTATGTGTCGGGGCCGCGGTATCTCTTTCGATCAACCTGCAACCCCGGCAGGCAGTGGTTCTGGCAGGCCACCCTGCTAGTATACTGTTTTAGATCTTGTATATATTCCTTAACTTCCTTTTTAAAATCCCATCTTCCAATCTTAACGGATTCAGCTGTCTTGTCAATTCTAAGTAAAATGAATACAGGAATCTTTACTTCTAGAAAAAAGCCAGTACATCTATTTACTATTCAATGTTGACCAAGAGTGTGTGCTACAACGTAATAATAAATAAACATTGTTTGTCACTTTGTTTGTAGAATTCTCCGCATCGTCCGATTACATCTAAACTGTAAAGGAATGTTATTTCGTGACTCATGTTTGAAAGAAAACTTTGGTCTGTAGTACATCATTGTGGAAGAATTACTTCTTGGAATTCAAGAAAAACAGCTGTTTTCAAATTGGCTTGGAGACAAAGACAACTGGAAATTCCGTTTACATGAAGTTACAAAAGTTTGCGAGCTAGTAAAATAAAAGACGTCTTTCGTGAAAAAAATTGGAATATGAAGTAATAATGTGCCTAGTTCCGGCACGAGGTTTCACCTGTGTGATCGAAAAGAATATCAGTATCGTACAATAAGAATATAATTATTCGATGTCCTCTCAAAGATTAAGATTTATCCTCATAACAAAAATGTTGGCATAACGGTAGATTTTTTCGCGGATGGAAACTTTTCAGATAACTTCCCCCGCTATACAGATTTTGATGAATTTTGGTACAGAGATAGTCGGGACTTTGGAGACGAACATAGGCTAAAAAAATGATAAAATGGGGAAAAAGAGGGTAGAAAAAGGGAGAGAAAGATCTTTTTTTTCGATCATCACATGGGTTAAAGTTAGCGTTAGCCCAAAGTAACTATGCCACGTGGACGAAATCGCGGGCAAAAGTTAATAAACAAATAATGTTGGGATAATAAAGCTACTACCGTAAATAAGAAGGTAACAATAGTCTATTCATAATACTCCAATCTAGAATTCAGGCAGGCTCATAAGTCTAGATTAATCTAATGACAAAATTATCCCACCTTGTAACCTGATCTCTTTGCATTATGAATGTTGCAGCGTCGGTATAAACTAGGTATAATAGTGTCCAGTTGACGGATCGATAGCTTATCAGCGATAGTATGTACTTGTGTTAGTTACCTGTGCCGCCATACTGCGGTGGGACTGTGGCGGGTACAGGTGGAGACAGAAGTGTTAGAAGATTAAAACTTGAAACGGGATATTTACCATGTTTTTTGAAGTGTACGACTAAACGCCGACAGACATTACGCCGACAGACTGAACACCGACAAGACTTTACTTCGACGGGACTCTTCGCCGACAGGACTTTTCGCCGACACGGCTCATCAGCGACGTAATGGGTAGGTTAGGTTAGGTTAAAACTGTGACCTCCTACGCACGAGCCGAGCGAGCGAAGCGAGCGGTGCCGCGGCAGCGGCCGGCGAGTGCCAGAAACGACTTGCATTAATAGAGAGAGCCATGTCGGCGAAGAGTCCTGTCGGCGAAGAGTCCCGTCGAAGTAAAGTCTTGTCGGTGTTCAGTCTGTCGGCGTAATGTCTGTCGGCGTTTAGTCGTACACTCGTTTTTTGTTTTGAATTACAAACATGGTAAATATCCCGTTTCAAGTTTTACTAATAATGTTAGTAACTATGTCAGTTAAAGACTTATAGTGTTAGAAGATGTTTAGGACCTGGGGCTCACGCACACTACGCCCTCCAAACTTAGTGAAACTACTGTTCTGTTACCCTCTTTTTCTGATGATTAATCATCAAATGACGGCAATGTTAGTTTAAAAAATACCTGCCAAATTCCGGACAAATTTTCGACATAAACGGCCATATCAATGAGAATGAGTTTTTAGAGGGTTGAGTTTTTCACAAAGGGACTTGAGTATATTGTTTTAATTTCAACTCGATATCTCAAAGCCTACCCTTTATCGCGTGGATGTATCAAGTTGAAATTATTTGAAATCAATTCTGTAGTCCCTTTGTGCTGTGAAAAAACCAACCTTCTCAGACTACGTAGTCAAAAGATATTGTTATTGATAAAATAGATTCTGATATAAACTATTTATGTCACAAGATTGTACGAAACCCTAGGTGTACGATTCCGACTCGCACTTGGCCGGTTTTATTTTTTACTAGCTTTCGCCCGCGGCTTCGCCCTCGTTAAATTTGGGGTAACACAGTTCCCCTTGCGCCTTATTGATTTGTAATAGAAACGCTAAGTTTTCCCTTCTCTTCCCTCTTTCTCCCTCACATCCCACTTTTTTCAAAAAAATATTAGCCTATGTCCGTCTCCTGGCTCCCAACTATCTCTGTACCAAAATTCATCCAAATCGGTTCAGCCATTAAAGCGTGAAGAGGTAACAAACAAACAAACAAACAAACTCACTTTCGCTTTTATAATATGATGAATGATGAAGAAGGAATAATAAAAAATTATTCCTTCTTCATCATCACCCTGGTTTAATATACAGGCGGTCTTCCTCTGGAATGCGCTCCCTTTGAATACCACGAGGGCCACCCATCGGTTCACTTTTAAGATAGATATATAGATAAATCATTAATTTGATGCAACAAAAGACACAATACAAGTTAAAATAAAAAAAAAACATTACACAGAAAAAAAAATGGAACACGTTAAAAAAAAGTAAGGTAGACTGAGTTAAATCGACCCCTAGGCATTTAGACACGTAAATTTAAAGTAAGAGCTTGGGTACATTTACTTAAGGAGCTGGTAGATTCGTCTCTAAACTAGATTGTTGTTAGTTTCTCTCCACGTATTTATGTAATTATAACTCTTTTTATTTTATTTTGTTTCTATGTAAATGTTTTCTCTAAAACTTTCTGTTATTCACCCTGCACCTACTATGTTTTCTCTCTGCATCACCCTAAGGTAGACTGGTAGAAAATGCCCAAGGCATTAAGTCCACCTTTGTACATTGTTCTTTTATAAATGTGCATAAAGTTTAAATAAATAAAAAACCATTTCTGTCTGTGCGTTCAAGATCTGCATCGTACATAGAAATAAATAAACGCATCTCCCGATACAAATTCTGACCCTGTCTGTACATTCCTGGCCCAGTCATCAGACCACGATAACGCGGTGACTTATGTAAATATTACTGAAATGCAATTCCATGCTCGTGGCGGGCGCAGTACCTACCTAATGTACTCCGTAATAAACGTACATGTTATCTATAGGTATGTTTGTAACCACGAGTTGATATGATAAACTAGAATAAATCTGTGTGAGGCAATAACTTCATTTTCCATTAAATTTTTTCTCGTTTGCACTTAAAAAGATCACATTTTTTTTAAATTACCTCTCGCTATGAATTTCTCCTGTATCTTGGGTGCGTTTACAAACATTAAAACTCGCATACACAAACAGCCAGACCCCGGAAAAAATTATCTGTAGGCCTAACAAATATTTGTTCCGTACGGGGACTGAACCTACGCACGCAGCGCAGCAGTTGCAGGCGCAGGAGTCGTTTAACGACTGCGCCAATCGTGTCGTCAAAAATTGTACCTTTTCTTCAGCATAATATTATTCTGTACGTAATATATTGTTTTAACTATTATATTTTTGTAATTCCAATTATGACTGTTTTTAATTTTCTGGTTTTTCATGCTTTATGTAAAACCGATAACTTATATATGTGTGATGTTAACTGTTAGTATAAGTAGGTTATACATTATAATAATTAATAGATGTGTGCATATCGGGTAAGTCTGAGAAACGGCTTCTTAGGCAGTTACTCATTTCGGAGGAGTTTGGTAACGACACGAATCTTTTATATTTATATTTGATTTTGAACGCGAAAATACTGAACGGATTTTCATGAAATTTCTCACACAAATAGAGTATAACCTGGATAAATACATAGGTTACTTTTGATTTCAGTACGGTGTTCCCTTGGATTAAATTTTGACGTCCAAACGAGTGAAGCTGCAGGCAACAGCTAGTGTGATAGCACACTAGCTGTTGCCTGCAGCTAGCAGAAATCTTGTAATGCATAGTCAAGCTTAATTGTACCTACTACAAAAGATTAAACACATTTTAATCAACGTACATTAGAAGTATGGCAAACCTTTTAACGAACTAATTAGCTGCTTGGTTGACAGATCACGTGTGTTTTGCGCACGCGCAGTTGATAACTGTTAATTACCAATCAGCTGGAATTAACAGATTTATATGGATGCATTCTGAATGGTTGGCGTTTGCATTGCAAATGTATCTACTTCAGAATTGGATGGTTCTAGAAGTTTCGAAAAGCTTCAAATAATAATAGTTTATTTTTTAAAACGTTGCCCTTCACTAGGATTTCTCCTGTATCGTGGGTGCGTTGATAAACATTTAATTTCACACACACAAACAGTCAGATTCCGTGTAGGAATCGAACCTGCGACACGCAGGTCAGCAGTCGATCGCTCAGCCACTGCGCCAATCGTGCTGTCATAAGATAAGGTATTTTTGTCACTAAACCCTATATTCATAATCATTCTTTAAAAAAATCGGATTTGAAATCATCAAATAACTTTTCCGCTCCGTTCGGATCGGAAGAGAGTATCAGACTTTTACTGACTAAAACCCATCCAAGTTTCTTCTTCTACCCTTTGTGTCCTAGGGCCAATTGCAAATCACGTGAAGTTCCTTTTTTACTGATGGGAAATCATCAATGGAACGCGGGGGAAGTGTCAGACTTCAAGAAGCAGGGGGTCCAAGGAACGTCACGTCCGGGGTTGCGAGTTTTTCGAAAGAAATACCTTTACCTAAAATTAGGCCGTTTCGGATACCGTACAACATCGTGAGTACAAACTCGAAAACTCTTGTCCAGAAAGTTTTTTTATTTATTTATCTCCAACAAAGGATACACAGATCTAAATCTATACTTCTATACTATAATAATATTACAAAGCTGAAGAGTTTGTTTGTTTGTTTGTTTGAACGCGCTAATCTCAGGGACTACTGGTTGGAATTGCAAAATTCTTTTAATGTTGGATAGTCCATTTCTTGAGGAAGGCTATAGGGTATATAACATCACGCTACGACCAACAGGTGCTGAGCAGCGTGGATGAAACCGCGAGGAACAGCTAGTACATAATATAACACAATACAATGGGTTGTTTTAACTGTGTTCCTTCAATTATAGGAGACCACAGCATGCACATATAACTAGGTGTTAACACAACTGTTGTGTTAATCAATTTTCACTTCCATAAAAAATATTTATGGAAGTGAAAATTGAAAACTATTTTAAAATGATAACAACTCGGGAAAAGAAAACATAATGTCAATTAAAAAAGAGATATAGAAAATAAATGAATATAACAATAGAATTAAATTAAAATTGATTCACATAAAAATTATAATTATAATGGTTGTTGAGTACATTGACTTGGCTCGCGAGGTTGTCGACATGTGGGATGTGGACTCAGCGATCATTGTGCCGATAGTCGTACCTGCCAATGGCTTAATTGCCAAGAGCCTAGACCAACACCTGAGGCGCCTCTCGTTAGGCAGCTGGATCAAGGGCTTGATACAGAAAGCGGTACTCCTGGACACGGCTCATATTGTTAGGAGGTTCCTTTCTCTGGAGCCCCTGCCGCTGGTAGCTTGAACCCTGTTCCCGATACCGGTGGGCTACTATTTTATTATTATTTTTTAAGAAATATTTAAAAATGAAATTATATGTTATTAAGACAATAAATGAACTAAATGGTTGTTGTACAATTGTTGTAGTGGTCAAATTCTTAGATTCAAGTTAGTCATCAGCTTAAATGGACTAGTTTATGATTCATCAATAAAAAGCAACATTAAAATTCTTCCACTACTCGTAACAAAGCATCTCTATTCAAAATCAATTAAAAACCACTCAAGATCAAAGCCAAAGGGCACATTATAAGTATGTATCTGTAGAGGGCGCCACTCATCCGTGCGGTCTGATCTCATCTGTTTACAAAACATGTGTCAGATAACTCAATTACCCTTAATTGTATGCAGTTGCAACGAGGATGTGTAGAACTGGCCAGTTCTCATGCAAATACCTTTGATGGAAGTCACTGGCTAGTTTAACGAATCAACTATACCATGTTCTTTTTTTTTTTTTTAAAGTAGTTCGAATTTGGAATTGCTCCTGTATCGTGGGTGCGTTTTACAAACACTTGAACTCAGATACACAAACAGCCAGATATATAATTGAAATGTTAATTGGACAGCGTTATGTAAGAATAGATTAAGCGACACTAGAGAGAATTTGAGAAAATGAGCTTCAAAGATTTTAAAGTTAAAATCGTCGTTGTGCGCTCATTATTTATGTTATGTGTATGTTTTTATTACTGTAAATTAAGATGTGTATACAGTTTAGATTAATGCAGAATATATTACAGTGCAGAATATATTTTAAAAGATATAGCCATTTTTCCGCTTAATTCGTTAATGTATTATAGCTATATTCAGATTGATTAAATTTGTCAATAACGTACTATATGACATTATTGTCGTTTGATTCTTTAATACATTTTATTTTGAGTAAAATAAAGTGTAGTATAAGATTAAATCCAAATATTTTAATGCAAATTTCTCAAATTAAACAAAAAATATAGCACTTTTCTAAGACGATCTTGTATGCCATTACTGATTACGAGATACACATATATTTGAATATTTTTTTTATAGTCAAATACCTCAAAACAACAACATATTTGCTTATCTCGCTATTCTTTATCAAACTAAAACAGTCAATGTGATGAAACGTGAAAAAGTTTTCAATCTCTATTTTGAATGAAACTTATAAAATATTGTTTATCGTAATCATTAAACTTCTTAATAGCGTTCAAAATAAACATCTTGTAATAAACTAAAAATACCCTTTTTGAACATAAAAAAATCTAAAAACCTAATGCTGTTACATAAAAAACATGTATTCAATTTTTATTTTTCTAATCTTCATCTTCTACATCAAAATCGAAAGATCCGTTAAAACCTTTAACATTTTCTTCTAAATCTTGGGATCCTGTTAAATTTTCATAGTATTGTCAAAATAGTAATAAAGTCATCTTGATGTTGCGGCTTTGGCCTCCACATGAATCTGACCAAAGGAATAGCTTTTTGGCTTTTAAGTCTAGATTTAAAGATAAATGTTTGCGCAGAGCGGATCCGACTTCCTGAGCTCCTCTGACTGCTGTATCTTTCACCCACACATAACAAAACCGTTCACTAGTTTTGCCTGAATGAACACCGCAGTTGTATAGCCATAGTCGGCGTTTGTAAAACACTATATTGGTTGGAATTCTTGGTAACGATAAGGTGTTTTCCCTAACGAAAGTAAGAACTTCAAGATGGTTACAAGTCTTAGCTAAAGCCATGTCCGGTTTTCTTATTGCTTAAACAAAGTAGGTAATAACAAAGAAGTTCAGTTGTACATACCTGCCAAGAATCGTTTTGCATAGCATCATTTTTTATTTTCCTGCCCTTGTCCCATTCTATTTGGGGTCGGCGCAACAGGTTTTCTTCGTCCATTCTCCCCTATCAGACGTCATGGCATCATTTACTCCTTTCTCCTTCATATCGTTCCTTACACAAGCCATCCATCTTTTCTTTGGCCTTCCTCTCGCTCTCCGTCCATCAATATTTAGATCCATTACTCTTCTAGTCACATGTCCTACATCCCACCTTATTACATGTACATGCCAAGACAAACGACTCCCTTTAATTTTTTCTGTAACAGGCGCAACTTTCAAACTTCCTAGAATATATTCATTCCTTACTTTATCCATTCTTGTCACTCCACACATCCATCTCAACATTCTCATCTCTGCTACATGCAATCGTTTTTCATCCACCTTTTTTACAGCCCAGGTCTAATCACGGACTTTTATATTTTCCCCTTTAACTTGAGGGGCATCCGTGCGTCACAAGTTGTTCCAGTGAACTGTCGCCATTTCATCCATCCTGCGTTGATCCGGTGCCTTACGTCCCGGTCTACTTCGCCATGCCCTTGGACAAGCGACCCGAGGTACCGGAAGTTGGAGCAGATCGGTATATGGGCACAGGACTGGAGAGAACTCCGAAATCGCAGAACAAGTATTCTGTTTTGGTTCTACTTAATTTCAGGCCAACGTTCACTAGTCTTTGCCACCACACTTTTAATCTGCTCTGGATCTCTTGACCGCTCTCGGCAACCAACACAATGTCAGCGGCATACAGCATGCACCAGGAAGCCTCTTCCTGGATGTCCGACATGAGAGCGTCCATTATCACCAGGAAGAGGTAAGGGCTAAGAGCCGACCCTTGGTGCAGACCGACAGCCGCATTGAAGGTGCCGGTAGCATCATTTTTATTTAATGAAGCAATCAAACGGTAACTACGCGTATTCTTCATAAATCCATCCATATTAAAGACTTCTTTTCAATTCACATTACAAACAAACAACAACAAATGACAAAAAAAAAAAACATCCTGAAGGCATTACGTTACACAAGCTACTGCGACTCCAGCCACCTCGCTCCAAAAAACCCGTGCAATGTAAATTGTAATAACGAATCAAAAGCCAAAAGTTGGCGCTTAATTCTTAATCGAGTGAGAGATCGCAAAAGTAGTAATATGCATGAACGAATTATCTGCCATTTTAGGCGGTTAGTTCGATATTGCGTTTTTAATAAATAAATTGAAACGGATTATCTCCAACTTTTGTGGATATAATTCGTTTATGCATTTTAAAATCCTGTTTGTGCATTCTGTAATAGTAACTTAGGCGCATAATTCTTTATTACGTAACTAATGTGTGCAAAACATCTAACAAATTTTGACATGTCGCTTAATTCACCCCTTATTACAAGGCACTAGGATTGACTTTTGAACACAAAATTAGCTGAATACATAGTTAATAATGTTTGGAACCGATCTGCATTCAAAAATCATTTTTTTCAATTTTGTCGCTTAATTCGTTCTTACATAACGCAGTCCAATTAATGTCTACACTGCTGCATTGGTACGCACACAAAAATGAACTCACCGACTTCCAAAACAAAAAAGTGAAAAAAAACTTTACGTCCGGAAGTCGGTGGCAAAAAAGTCACCGAAACCAACAAAAGTCACCGATTTTTGGAAGTCTTTTTCCAAAAAAGTGTTTTGTTGACTGTTTATGGCTCACTCTGTGTCTTGGATTTTAGTTGTAAATATATAAGATACAGTGACCCTTATTTTAGCCAAATAATCAGCATAGCCATCCAACGTGGCAATGCTGCCAGCTTTCTGGGCAGTTTTGCTATTGACTATTCCAATAAAGGTTCCGTTTTGGCTTTTGAGTTGCGGAACCCTAAAAAAGGAATAAAGGAATATTCCCTCTTCTGTATGACTTCATCTGTTTACACCATCTCAGATAACATTTATTCGTTAACTCATACAATTGTGCGACATATCACACAGGTCGTAATGTATGCAGTTGGATGAGGACGCATTAAGACATCGCTCCACAGTACATCAGCTAAGTTATATCGTATAGCTTCTCTTTGGCAGACATTCCGACTGCTTTCGTATAGACAGCCAAACTGCGGTGCGGTGGGAATATCTGCGGTGTAAAAATGTTACTCTCTCTTCCCAGACAGAGTTATGCAAACTTAGTTATTTTTTTGCGGATTGTACATGTTTCTCTATTGCCCTTTATGCGCGGTATCTCTTTCGAACAACCCGCAAACCGGGCGAATCCTGTTGATTGTTGTTGCCATGCCAGGGAAAAAAACTAACAAACTAAGCGACTACACGCTAAGGGCACACCCTGTGGGGTACGAACCTCGGCTTAGGGTGTCGCTGAGGGACAGCAAGGGACAGGCTGGATCTGAGTGATATGATATATGGACTGATTTAAACTTACTGGCTCAGCATCGCGGGCTGGCTCTAGCTAGGGACATGTGGGTGCGTAGCAGTGGACGGTTGGCCTTACGATCACAGGCGCCTTGGCGGCGATGTTGTGATATTGTAATGAATGTGTCTTAGTACTGTTCTGATGTGTTTTGTATTGTTTTGATTAAAATGTTGTTTAGCATTATAATCTTGTCCTGATTTTATTGCGCCGTAACTGATGGCTGGGGAGAAACAATTGTCGCATTAAACAAATATTATTATTTATATTATAACACCCCGACAGCATAAGTAGGGTAGGTATTTAAAGAAAAACGTGCGAAAACCGGTGCTTTTTTTATTGATGGGAAATCAACAAATAACATCCCCTACTCTGGGCGGGGCGGGGGGAATGACGGACTTTTACTAACTAAATCCCACCTATGTTCCTTCTTTTGCCTTCATGTTTCAGGGCTACATCTCTTTCGAACAACCCGCAACCCCGACAGGTAATCGGTGCTCTTTCCGTTTATTTTTTTTGTAAGGAATTTTCCTGTAGTTGGTAAAATCATTGGTATATCAGATTATTTACTTGTATGTATGTGTTTAGAATATTGTCATCATACATACCCATATAAGACCAAAGCTAAATTCGGAACGCACATTCAATTCTAATTAACTGATTTTAATTTGTTTGCCTTTGCCCGTTTTCCTTCAACTGGACAAATCAACAGGAATATCCAGATTGCATTTTGTTTCAAACAATAGTTATACCACAGACACACATAGATACAACTGAATCAACAACAGTCAGTGAAACAATTAGTCAGGTTAGTTTGTATTGTAAGGAAGGATTCACTTTTTTCCTCAAAGTATTTTTCATCGCCTAAAGCCAATGGTCTCCCTATTCACCAAACTTGTGTACTTATAATTATTTTTTTGTTTTAGGCGTTTCCTCAATTTAGGAGATTCTCCTGTATCGTAAGCGCGTGGACTCGGACTATTTGTAGTCCATACAAATATTTGTTCCGTGCGGGGATCGAACCCGCGTCATGAATATAATATCTCCTAAATAATATAGAACTAAAAACGAATAGGTACAGAGGCCAACAATACTGCAAGCCCATTGGTCAAGCAGCCTGTTTAAAAAAAAAACGAAATCCAGCTGTTGTAAGTTCAAGTCGAGCTTTCAAGTTTTTAAGGGCATTTTTACGCTGATCAATTTAAACCTTCAACAGTACAGGCTGGTTTGCAAAGAGGTTCCAACACTAAGGCTTTCAAAGAGAATAAAAAAAAAGAGAATCGAATAGCTTAATATTGACGTAATTTTGCGGGTTGTTTAACCGTATAGTTCGGTACGGACCCCTTCGGGGGCTTGACATTCAAACCTCCGCTGGCTCGGTACTGGCCCCGAAAGGGGTCGGACATTTAAGTCATATGACCTCCTCATTATTTTTGTAAATATTTTATTTTCTGGTTAAAAAATAATATGGGTGTGCATTCATTAAGATAGTAGAATAAAAATCTCATATGTAAACGTCATTAGAATTTCTTAAATTATTGATTAAGTTTCTTAATTATGTCTTATAAAATCCAAATGTGTAAATTACGATCATCGCCATTTTGATGGCAGTGTAGGTCGACGCTAAAAATCATAAAAAAGTAGGTTTTCGGACATTTAAACTCCATATTATTGGGCATGATTAACGTGTCCTTTTATTACGTGAATCAATCATTCGTAATTGAACTTATATTAGCAGTGGTAATGATATATTTTGAAATCTAAAGTTGAAGTATCGCGCCAATCGTGCTTGTTTACATTTTTCATTCCACATTATATCACACGGACGCGGATAGATTCTATAACAAATGAGACAAATATCATTGCAAATATTATAAATAACATAAACATGCCCAGATCTTATCGTAATTTGCAATAATAGGACCATTAACACGTAATATTCATAACCACTGCTAAATTCACTTTCGAAAATGACGTCCATTTCTTTTTTTTTTAATTTTGTGATGTGTAAATGCGATTATTTCAATCGATTATTTTCTTGTAAATCAATCAATTCGAATAATTAAAATAAGGAATATCAGAAATTGATAGATGAAAATAAGAATAATTTTGTAATACGTGTAAAATACTATAAATATTGATAATAATATTTTTTACGCCACTAAAACCGACTCAACAACAAACAGTAGAATCTGATCTATGGCTAAATTCGCGCCAATTTTATTTTCAGATAAAAATTCAAATAAGGAATGCGCTCGCTGTTCGAATTTATACTAAAATGCTTATTTGCTATTTTATTAATAATTTGGTTTTGTATCTACTATTTGAATGTGAATTGCAATTAGAAAAAAATAAGGTTGAATATAGAACGACCTTATTATGATCTTGGTCAGTAAAAAAAATCAGCCAAGATAAATTATATTTGTTCGACAAAATTGTTTGTAGTATGGTTGGATTAGTTATTTGGAAAGCGTTTTCATTCTTTCCTAAATCATGGCTCGTAGGCCAAAGTGTAAAAATGGGGTAAAAATGGCCTAGAGGGAGACCACAATTGAGATGGAAAAAAACCCCGGTACAGGACATCAAGAAAACTCCAGGTACAAAATGAGAAAACTCCAGGTTCAAAATAGGTTCATTTTGTACCTGGAGTTTTCTTGATGTCGTGTACCGGAGTTTTTTTTTGGGGTGGGAAATCATCAAATAACTTACCCCGCTCCAGGCGAAGCGGGTGCGGTCAGACTTTTACTGACTAATTTCCACCGATCGATGTTCCTTCTTTTACTTGGGGCTGCGGTATCTCTTTCGAACAACCCGCGATCCCGGCAGGACCCTACTGGGGTTGCGGGTCTGACACTCCCCCCCGCTCCGCCCAGAGCGGGGAAAGTGAGGCGCCACGGCATCCTCACCTACCACCTGACACAGATCCTCACTGAGCACGAAGATTTCGGGACGTTCCTGCACATCATCGGGCGGGAAGAAACACACAGGTGTCACCAATGTGACTATCGCCCGGAGGACACGTTGGAGTACACAGGCAGGCTGCTCTTTTAAGCGGAGCACCGCTCTGTCCTGGAGGAGATGGTGATGTTTGAAGGAGAGAACCTCAAACCAAGCCAGCCACCGCGGGAGACGCTACAGGGATCGGGCGCCGCGAGACGACAACGACTTTTTGTTAAAAGTTTAACAGGAGCGGATATTTGATGATTTCCCATCCAAGTGGCGCAAGACCGATATAAATAAGTTCCTAAAGAATTCCTGAGAAGTTTATGAGAAGGCCTCTTTTAAATTCCTAAAGAAGTCCTTAAATTCCAAAAAATAGAGATACACTATTTAAAAATACTTTTTAGGGTTCCGTACCTCATAATAAATAACACAACCCAAATATCAAATCTGTGGTCCCTTGAAGCTGTGAAAAAAGCAACCCTCCAAGTCTACGTAGAGAAAAGATGTGACCGTTTATGTCGTCAGTTTGTACGGAACCCTTGGTGCATGAGTCCGACTCGCATTTGGCCGGCCTATTTTTAATAGGCTAAATCGCTTACTGCTACGCAAAGGTCTCCTTATTAGCATGACCTACAAAATTGGTTGCCGCGAAACCGTTTGACAGCAAATGTGCCTACCAAATCTTGGCGCATAACTAAATAATTAAACCATAACAAAAAAGCACGAGTCAAAATGCTGTTGTCTTTCTTTTCTAATCGATATCATAGATATTTGTACAACTATAATATCTATACCTACTAGAGTAATATGCCATCTCCATAGGTAAATTCCTCAATGGTCTTAAAACTTTTTTGAAAGTTTACTCTATTACGATTATCGATTAGGTTGAATGCAACTTTTTAATCGTAATGATGAAACTTAGTTTTACGGTCAGCACTAAGAAATGTCATATTGCAACACATTTTGTAGTATTTTTTGTCGAGATTTGTATCGTGTTTTTTTGTTAATTTTTATGTAAAATGGCAAAAATAAGAATGCAGATGGAATGTCACTGTTTTTATTTTGTATTTCCGATTTTATTATCATAGGGTTATCTTTTGTATGTGCATTATTTCCAGCGTTTTTAAAGTACCTAATTTTTGGAAGGGTGTAGTATTAAGTATTTTACACACATTTTACAATAGATCTACGCTGTTTTATCTACCATAGGAGGTTTTTGGAAATATAAATTTCAAACTTATCGTATAAAACAGCCGCTGTGACTTATTTTTAATAACAAAATTGAATGCTGTAAATTGATGAAAATTCTTGAATTTCATGACAATTCGCGCCACCCCACCGATTCAGCTGATGTGTCATGTGTCAAAATCCTGTCGTGCAGAGTGGTTAAAAGAGATACCACGGCCCCGGAACATAAAGGGCAATAGAAGGCACATGGGCGGGTTTTAGTCAGAAAGCCAAGTAAAAGTCCGACACTCCTCACCACTCTGCCCAGAGTGGGAGAAGTTATTTGATGATTTCACATCTGCAAAAAAAAGGATTGACGTGATAATATGTAGGCATCTTAAACTATTTTATGTTTCTTTTAATTACGAAGTTTACTCAATTCCCTACAGTACCGCTACCAATAGTGTGGGATGCTCAGCTAATAGACCGAGATAACCTTAAAAAGGAGACTCTGGCAGGGTGTTGTAATGTATAACCTACTTTGGGAAATACCCATTTGTAGCAGACTGCAATAGGTTAAGCTGATTGACAAAGACAAAATTGATCAGCTATCGATCGCAAATAGATAGATAGATAGATAGAGGAGCTCGTGGCTAAATAATAGCAGCCGCTTGGGTCGATCTATAGGTTAAGCCGCGCCTAGGTTGGTCTGTGGATGGGTGACCACCCGTTACATACCGAGTTTTCTCCGTGCTTCGAAAGCACGTTAAGCCGTTGGTCCCGGCTGTCATTTGTAGATCTTTGACAGTCGTAACAGGTAGTCAGTGTTCTGAAAGTTTGACAACCAGTCTTACCAAGGGGTATCGTATTACCCAGTATTAACTGGGTTGTGGAGGTCAGACAGGCAGTCGCTCCATGTAAAATACTGATATTCAGCTGCATCTGGTTAGACTGGAAGCCGACCCCAACATAGTTGGGAAAAGGCTAGGCAGATGGTGATATCGCAAATAGCGTACATCTTATATAATAACGAAAAAAACATGTTCTACAAAAAAGAAGCATGTCTAAACAAAAACGAACCGAGTAGGTATAATCTGCGTAATTGTGAACAAGTCCATTAGTACATAAATGAGTAGTTAGTTGTTAGACGGCAGCGTGGGCGCAGCCGACGCGCAAAAACTAACGAGTGGGTGACGATCCCCAATGTGGACAGAGGATGAAGTTATGTGGTATGGGACTAAAAGACTGATGAATATAAATGGTACTTGGGGAGTTCCACCAATTGTTCCCCCGAGTAAATGTAAAAAGAATGGGTGAAAGGCATGAGGATTGGAGACAGTCCTATATGATCCTTGTCCAAATTCGAATGGAATAATTTTGATTGATTTTCATTTTGCTGTAGTTTGGACTGATAGTACCTACGTATGACGTTACCCCACGCTAGGAACTTCTCCTGTATCGTAGGTGCGCTTACAAACATTTTAACTCACATACTCAAACAGTCAGACCAGAAACAATTATCTGTAGGAAATACTAATATTTCGGGAATCGAAACCGCGACTCGCGGCGCAGCAGTCGATCCCTCATCCACTGCACCAACCGTGCCGTTATCATGATTCATCATGATTTCTAAAAGTGTTCCTTTCTTTCTTGCAGGTAAGCTGGACTATCGTGGTAACACAGTGCTGACCATGAAGAATCTGTGGTAAAAACCCCTCATATTCAATCTCCTCAGTATTCTTCGAGCCTTTTTTTTATTTCGGTTGGGAAATTATCAAATAACTTCCCCCGCTCTGGGCGGAGCGGGGACGTCAGACTTTTACTGACTAAAACCCACCCATGATCCTTCTATTGCCCTTTACGTTCCGGGGCCGCGGTATCTCTTTCGAACAACCCGCAACCCCGGCAGGCGGAGGCTCTGGCAAGCCCCTCTGCTTTGCTGACATCTTTTTGAGGCGCGCGTGAAACACGAACACGCCGTCGACACGGCGTGTCGTCAATAGATGGACGGACGATGAGCTACCCATTGCTCACCGTCCGGTTCCTCGAGCCTTGATGCTACGTAAACATGAGGTTAATGTTAATATGGGTGTGATGCTATTTATGTATAATAATAGAAGAACCAATAAATATAAAAAAATATTGATATTGGGAGCAGGGTCCAAGCTATCAGTGGTTAGGGCTCCAGAGACAGGAACCACTTCACAATGCGGGCCATATCGAAGAGTACTGCCTTTTGAATTTTGCCTTTTGGACCTTGATTCAACCGCTTAAGGAGAACTTCGAGAGATAGTTATGGCACTCATGATCACAGTATCTGCAAAATCGAACGAGTCTCATCGATTAAGTATCTTGGTATTGTGATAGACTGCAACCTTACTTTTAAAGATTACATAATACACCTCTCAAATAGAGTTCGTAAATTAATCTACATTTTTAAACAACTACGCCAGTCAGCTGATGCTGTTGTCATGAAAATGACCTATCAAGCTCTGTGCCAATCAGTTCTGGTATATTGTATCTCTTCCTGGGGCGGTGCGGCGAAATCCCACTATATTCAGATCGAACGCGCACAGAGAGCTGTGCTTAAGGTGTGCTGTTTTAAGCCAAGACTTTATTCCACCGTTAAGCTCTATGAATATTGTCAAGTTCTAACCGTGAGACAATTGTTCGTTTTGGCCACTGCTATCAAACAACACGCTATAACCAACTACTCTCAGGAAACCAATCGCCGCAACAATCTTGTAGCTAGAGCTACTCCTCTTAAAACCTCTTTTAGTCATAGATTTTTTATTTTCCTTGGTCCTTATCTTTACAATAAATTGCACCGAATTCTTACCCTTCACTCTATGAACAAGTATAATTTTAAAATCGCTCTACAAACCTGGCTCCAAAGCCAAACATACACTGCTACAGAAGCTCTCTTGGACGTATTAGTCTAATCACACAAATTAAAAAACCACCCACACTATCACACACACACACACCCCAACACCCCTCAAACACAATCATACACACATGACAACCTCCCCATACATACCTACACATATTGTTTTATTTTTTCTAATTGTTTTTTTTTACTTATATTTCTCATGTGGTCACTAAACTCACTTATTTATTTGAAACTTGTATTACTTGCTATTTAAATTTAAGCTACTAGTTGTGTTACTCTTAACAGGTGGGGACCTGGTGACCTGTACTACAGGTGTTACTACCTACCACAGGCACCAGCGATCCACAACCAAAAATTGTCAGCTAATGGTACTTTGTGTTAATATTGTCTGTATTTTTTTGGCTTGTGGTGAGAAATAAACATTTATTATTTATTATTATTATAGTCGTCGAGGTTCTTGGCCATCAGGGCATTGGCCGCAACTACTATCGGCACAATGATAGCCGAGCTCATCCTTATAATAATAATAATAATAAAGCTTTATTTAATTCCACATGCCACGTTATAAATTACAAAATTAATAAGCTAAAAAAATTATAATAACACAATACTTAATTAAACCATTATAAATAAACAAAATTCTTTTAACCAAGATTAGATAGTATTATGTACAGATTGATTTACTTAAATTGCGATAATATTGTGACGTGGCTTATATGGACCCCCTACGGGTAAAAGCCTCCTCCAAGGACTTCCATCGTTCTTTATGTCTAGCCAAGGATATCCAGTTTTTGCCTGCTGTCTTTACCAGTTCGTCTGACCATCTGGCGCCTGGGCGGCCTCTAGCCCTATGACCTCTGGGACCTAGCCATTTCACCGCTCTGATGGTCCACCTGTCGTCGACGTAACGGGCTACGTGTCCTGCCCATCTCCATTTCATTGCTAGCGAGAATGTTAATGCGTCGGTCAAATTTGTTTTGCTGCGAATGTGTTTATTTTTAATTTTATCACTTAATTTTACACCCAATAAACTTCTTTCCATTCTTCTTTGTGTAGTTTGTATTTTGTTGCTTATTTTTAGATCGAAGATCCAAGTTTGAGAACCGTAGGTAAGACATGGTAAAATCGCTGAATCCATTACTATTTTTTTGATTGACGGTGCGAGTTGTGATTTAAATATTTCCTTATGTGCCCAGTACTTCTTCCAAGTTATTGAAATTCTGCGATCTATTTCCTCCATGTTTCTATTTTTTCTAAAAGAAATCTGTTTGCCCAGGTAAACGTAACTTTCTACAAACTCTAGAGGGATATTATTTACGAAGATGGGCGCGGTGAGGTGATTAGTCATTATTTTCGTTTTATCTAGATTCATTTCCAGACCGACCGTGATGCTGGCTCTATGGAGATCGTTTATCATAGTATTTAGTTGGGCAGGGCTCTCGGAGAACAGAATTATATCGTCGGCGAATCGGAGATGTGCTCATCCTTACTAATATTATAAAAGAGAAAGTGAGTTTGTTTGTTACGTCTACACACCTTAATGACTAAACCGATTTTGATGAATTTTGGTACAAAGATAGTTGGGACCATGGAGACGGACATAGGCTATTTTTTATAGTGGAAATGAGGAAAAAAAGGTAAAACTCAGCTTTGCTATTACACTCAATAAGGAGCGAAGGCAAAAACTACAGGTAGCACGTACCTGTAAATCAGGAAAGGGGAACTGTGTAACGCGAGCGAAGCCGCGGGCAAAAGCTAGTATTCCATGTATTGACAACCTCGTGTACCAAGTCGAGATATTTAAGTATTAATATGTATCTACATTAATGAGTGATTATAACTGTCATTTTAATTACTGCTCTTATTCCGCATAACACTTGAAATATAATGAATATCTGTTGTGCACAGACGCGGGCTGCTCCGGGCGTCGCGTCTAGTGTAAACACTTCCTTATGCGAAGCTAGCTAATTGTTTGTAATGTTTATGTTGCGCACGCGCTTATTAAGAGCTTTATTTGAGTTATGTTTATGAGAATATAATTAATAGGATGTGATTCAGTTAATTTAAAATGAGCGTTGTTTTGATATGTGAGTTATTTTATTACTAACAGATATTAGGTGTTTTTCCGCTTTTGCAAAAAACTCTAATTTTCAGAAAATTTATTGTTTATTTCTGGCGCTAAGAACCAGTACTTTTAAAATATGTGCCAATGCTGATCGTTTTTATACATAAATTGCGATCACGAGTATTACAAACGTGAAGAATTTTTAATTGAAAAACATTATAAAAGACGGATTTGTGCCCAATTGAAGGCTATTATTGGCCAGGGTGAGCCTGCCTTCACCCTGCACCATCTATAAATATGAACATAACTCGCAAAATATGGTTTTTCTTGTAATTAAATGGACGATATGCTAATATCTCCTAATAACAAAGCAAAATGAATACTCAATAAGAATTTGTGTGAGATATTATCAAACAAACTAAAAAGTCTAAAATACAGAAAGTACTTCCCGAAGTCGGTGGTTAAAAATCATCGAATCAAAGAAAAGTCACCGACTTCTGAAAGTAAATTTATTTCGTCTGTTTAGTGATTTTTGAAGTCGATTTTTTGCAAATACACTTCGTTTTTTTTTTAAACTAGCAGAGGCCGCTGTTCCGTCTTCTTTGCAAAAAAAAAACAGCCCAAACAAACTCAGAGATCAAAGTCTCTTTTTAAGAGCCAGACAAAAATCTTGGTCTATACAGATTATTGTCTGAGATAGTTTTTTTTTAAGAAAGGACTGACTGGACAAAACCATTCAAATCTGTGTGTGCACTTTCTGGACAGAACCACACATATCTAGTGTGGTTCTGTCCAGAAAGTGCAAGCATTTGTCAGTCATCTTGTAGCTCGACTTATAGCTCAAGGTTCATAAATTATAACATTTCCCAATTACATTCGACCAGTAAATATGTCGTGCGGATATAAATTTTTAGATCGTTATAGTTTATTCAATAAAAAAATACATCAAACGAGAACTCAATTATTCTATATAACATATCGAAGATATTATGTCAACAAAATCAACTGAAAATAAATTTATTTACAAAGAGCCAATAGGCCTTCACAAGCAAGTTATTACACAATTCCCCTGGCATATTTATAATCTAAGACCTCTAGGCAAGACTGATTGTCAGACTATCTAGCTTCTGACTATTTAAGTTTAAGTCACCCATGTACAAACAGACTTTTGCAAAAGCTGCACAACCTTAAACACTTCTTCAATCTTCAAGGCAAACTCGATTGTCCTTGCACAAACAAAGACCCCAACTATTTCTAACAATACCAGCAATCACAATTGCGACACACACATTTAGACAATCTTAATACCAACATGACCAAATCCTATGATAATGAAGACGTCCTCCACGGTGCTAGTATCTCGCCTAGATCTGCAGCCTGTTACTGGACGACTTGCGAAACCACAAGAATGCTATCGAGACACCCACGGGGATTTGTCACTAGGCAGGGAAGATGGAGAAGTATTATTGAGTTATACGAAGATCCTGCGGGTGTATCAAGAACGAGAGAAGCCTTATTCCAACAGTACGTAAAGGAGGGATTCGGTTGATGATGAAGAAGTGACATCAATGGCATTTTAGCTACACTGGCGGACAAGGTCGACGGACCATTTATCAGGCTCTGGGCTGGCAGCTTAACTTCTTTCTCAGCTTTTTTTCTGCAATGCCCACTTCCTTCTGCATAAACTGATCTTCTCCAAACTTTGTTCACACTAAACCTACTGCACCATATCTTCATGTTACCGGTCCGTTCTGACCATATCTGTGTGTGACAGTGGGCGCCCTAATATCCTCGGCGCGCCCATAATACTCTGTTTACTTGTCCGCACGTGACGATCGGCAAGATACGATGAGCTACAGTAGGTAGACCAGCTTAGTAGTGTGAACTTAGGACAAGTAATAATATAAGTCGACACGGTTGGCGCAGTGGCTGAGCAATTGACTGCCTCGCTATTTGTAGTGGATTCGATCCCCGCACGGAACAAATATTTGTATGGCCTACAAATAGTAGTTTCGGGTCTGGGTGTTTGTGTATGTGAGTTTAAATGTTTGTAAACACACCCACGATACAGGAGAAATTCCTAATGTAACAGGGGCAACGTTTGAAGAAAAAAAAGTAAAAAAAATAAGTCTTTAAACTGACATGGTTACTAATATTATAATTAACACTTGAAACGGGATATATTTACCATGTTTGTTATTTATATTGAGTTTCCGATATTTCGGTGATGTTGCAAACGCCATGATCACGGATGAACTGAAGTTATTGCGGGTGGATGTTTACGAGCAGACAAAACGATCTACCCTCTTTCTTATTCGTTTTTTGCGTTCGTTACCACTAACACCGTCACTCACAACTCGATTTTGCTCTTGACACACAAAACTCACTGTATCAAGTAGCGATCTTTTTTCCCTATTTTTTGGGTTTTTACACAATTGAACCACTGGATTCCAGGCTCTTGATAATTGAAATAGTCCTCTAGACCGAATTTCGAGGGATCCATATTCGTCGATCGATTAGGGAAATATTATTGTGCACAATTGTCATTTTGATTGGTATCTTATTCTGTTAGTGTGAGCTCATCGCGTCACCGTCAGATCGTTGGACGATGCCTTACCTTTTAGGACGGTTAGTCCTTATAGTGGGGAATTCGATATGATGCGGTGAAAATGCACAATTCGTGAATAAGAGTAGAAATCTTTACTAAAGGCAAGAAAGTGAAACAACCGTAACTTTTAATAAGCAATCGAATCAAATTTATTCATTAACGTAGGTTTTATTACGTGTTTGATATTTTAGTCTGCTACATTTTGCTCGAGAGCTAAAGTAGTAAAACCACATTACCGCTAAGTAGAATTGTAAGATTGTCCCTCCGTCTATTGACGACAGGCCATGTCTACGGCGCGGTCGTGTTCCACGCGCTCCTCAAAGAGATGTGAGCAAAGCAAAGGGGCCTGCCAAGGTCACTGCCAGCCGGGGTTGCGGGTTGTTCAGAAGAGATACCGCGGCCTCAGAACAAAAAGAGAACAGTCTCAGGGTCTTAGTCAGTAAAACACTGACAGCGATGTTTCAATGATTCCGATGTTATTTGATGATTTCCCATCCCTATAAAAATAGGAAAACTTCAATAGTAATGGTTGATGGTATAATGCAGTAGGCCCCCCGATCACTACCTCGGGATAGAGGAAGGGAGGTATGGTCAAAACGAACTTCTATTACAACTTTTCATAAAAGGATACAAAACTTTAGCAAAGCTACATCATAACTACATCTTTCTAATATATAAAATTCTCGTGTCACAGTTTTCGTTCCCATACTCCTCCGAAACGGCTGGAACGATTTAAACGAAATTTTGTGTACATGTATCGGGTAGGTTTGAGAATCGGCCAACATCTATTTTTCATACCCCTAAGTGGGAAGTGGGTGAAACCGCTGGGCACAGCTAGTATAGTATAATCTATTTAGAAAACAACAATAATATTCTTTTTTAAACATGACAGACGTGACAAATTATTTGGAGGAATCCGAGAAAATTCCCAACACATGGTCACCCCGACGCTGCTCAGTGTGTCGTGTGCACAACATACCATTTTGATAGTTTCCAAAAACGTTTCGATTTCCAGCAGCTCTATCGCAATGTTCGTTAAGTTTGCAATTTGTACCGAAATGTACGCATATGATGCAAAATCTTAATCACACTGGAAGAGCCAAAAATATGGAGATTTGTCCTTTTTAGGGATTCACACCTCAAAAGGAAAAGGAAAACCGTTATTGGATCACAATGTTGTCCGTCCGTCTGTCTGTCTGTCAAGACCTTATATCTCGGGAGCACGTGGACGTATCGAGTTAAAGTCAAAACCATATTATCAACTCTGTGGTTACATTGTGCTGTGAAAAATCTACCTCTAAGTCTACGCTGTCGAAAGATATGGCTGTTTATGTCACAAATTTGTACGGAACCCTCGGTGCGCGAGTCTGACTAGTTCTTGGACGTTTTTTACGTCGATGGCTGTTGAAATATCTGTCTTTTGAGATTTATTAATTTAGACCAAGATAAAATTTGCTGTCCATCTACAACACGGCCTGCATGTCATGAAAATATTGCATTGCTTCTCTGTAACCACGCGGTTCTGAAGTGGTATGATGGATCTCATCGTATACTCATTTTTTAATCTTCATCGTTTCTGAGGCACGCTCTACAAAAACAGAGGGGCCTGCCAGGGCCACCGCCTGCCGGTGTTGCGGGTTATTCGAAAGAGATACCGCGGCCCCGGAACGTAATGGGCAATAGAAGGTACATGGATGGGTTTTAGTCAGTAAAAGTCTGAAACTACCCCCGCTCCGCCCAGAGCGGGGGTAGTTATTTGATGATTTCCCACGCTAAAACAACGAAGAGGTACATGGGTGGGTTTTAGTCAGTACAAGTCTGGCGGAGCGGGGGTACTCCTCGCTCCGCCCAGATTGGGGAAGTTATTTGATGATTTCGAAAAGATTCTTCCGTTATTTGTCCCACAGCATCACTATCAAAAATAGCCTAGCTATTCATTATAAACAACTGATTTCTACAAACACAACAACGTAACATACTTTCTAAGAACTGCGTCTATTCTATCCATCGAAGGTTGGGTCTTCATGCTACCTTTTGAAGTAAATAGTCCTACCAAGTCATCATAAGTTCCAAGGAATGTGACCCTATGAGCGTCGTGTTCTTGTAATGTGTGCGACACTTCATTCTGATGAATCATTGGTTTACTGATGTCCATACATAGATGTTACTGGCACGGCGGGTGCTGTGTCTAAGAATATAGGTGAACAGGGATATGTTTGCCCGTGGCATAAATTGGAACTAACCCCGCCATTTTGGTAATTACTAAAATTGTGAGGTTTTTACATTGTTCGAGGGGTTGAAGTTTCTTGTAACATTATCCTTACTAATATTATAAAAGCGACAGTGAGTTTGTTACTTCTTCACGCCTTAACGGCTACAACGGATTTTGATGAATTTTGGTACAGAGATAGTTGTAACCCTGGAGACGGACATAGACTGTTTTTTTAAAGTGTTACCACTTAAAAAAACAGTATATGTCTTACGTGATTCGATGACAATGTCAATAGGGTGTTAAACTCAAAAGAATCTGACCTAGTACACACGGCTGCTACAGTAATGAACAACACAGTTTATATGTAATGATTCACGCGCATTCTGCTGACCCTACATGGGCATAGCGTGAAGAACTAATAAACAGCTGTGTTTAAGGCCCTTCCGCGAATATTTGAGGAGGTGACCTTAATCAGGTGGTCGCTTATCATAACTTTTGACCTTCAGTCATATCACTTTGTTCTTGTGTCGCCGATATGGCGCCAGGATATTATATTTTTGTTATTTTTTTTATACATGCTACTAGCTTTTGCCCGCGGTTTCGCTCGGGTTAAATTCGGGGTATGACGGGGTTCCCTTTTCCTGATTTGCAAGTATTTTTCGTTGGTAACAAAGAGTGTGTGTTCGATTTTTAGCTTTCTACCTGGAAAAGTCCCATATAAACCCCCTCCCTTTTCTAGCTTTTTTTTAAATTAACCTATTTTTGTTTATTATTCTTATTTTTTACTTATTTTTACTAAATAACCTTTACCCGTCTTCACAGTCTCAACTATGTCTGTACCAAAATTTATCAAAATCGGTTTTGCCATATAGGAGAAAAGACGTAACAAACAAACAAACTCATTTTCACTTTTATAATAATAGTAAGGATTAACACTGCCTCGTTGGTAGAGTGGTCGCCAAACCAAATCAAAATCAAATTATGACGTCTTGGGTTTGATTCCTGGGTCAGGCAAACTCTTGAGTTTTTCCATCAGAATTTTCTCAGTAGCAATCTGGAATCTTTGCCCGGTTGATGGTAATAGGTTCGCTTCTAGGGACTTAAACTTAACATTTTGTTTGGTTATAAAAAAAAAAACGTTGTTCCAAACTAGTAATTTCTCCTTTATCTTGGTGCATTTACAATCATTTAAACTTACATACACAAACAGCCAGACCCGGAACAACTACCTGTAGGTCATACAAATCATTGTTGTTGATCGAACCCGCGACTCGCGACCCCCGATCGATCCCGAGTCGATCGCTCAGCCACAGCGCCAACCGTGTCATCAACAAAGGTGATAATTAGGTGAACATCTCGACGGTACGTACATAAAGACATGTCGAAAATGGCATTTTTTTTTATTGTCTCATTGGCTTTAGATTATCTATGCGCACATGCTGACATACGATTTTTATTTTTATTTAATTTATTTGCCTTGTTTTACAAAATATTTATTATTGCTCATAGAACTATTTCTAGGGCGTGTTGAACACAAATTACGCTCTCCTGCAAACCTCGGTTTTTGACTTAACCTTATGTACCTACGTAGGGACCGTCGTCGATCTGCCTAACCCCTCCCGGTTTACAAGTGTGATGAACACAATTAAAACAATCAACAACATAATAGCTTGGACCCAGTTCCCGATAACGGTGGTTTCTTTTTTCAATGTTTTATTAAGAAATTTGAAAATTTAAACTCAAAGCATTTATTTCAATAAGACCATTATAGGCACATTTGAATGTAATGAAACAAATCGATGAAGCTACAGTACCGTTCACAAAGCATAATATCTTGTAAAAGTACTGTAGTTGCCCATTCCAAAGCGTTGTTTTCTATGGAGAAGAATGGACAAGAAAATATAACCAAAAAATAAAAATTATTTGTTTTAAAATAATTAAACGATAACAAAATAATCATAATTCGCACAAATAAGTACTCATAATCGATATTAGCATACGAAGGGCAACCTTTTAAAAGTTTCCTACCCGCCAAAAAGGCATAAAACGCCCAGTACTCCTTCCCCAAAGTTTTCCTTACCCATCAAGTATAATTGCTCTGAGTCACACAGACACTTGATGCCCAAACATAGCTAGACCATGAACAGCTAACCAAGGGCCGTGACCGCTCGGCAACGCTCGGCAAAGATCGGCTACTTCCGTACGGACAGAACCTTTGATTGTAGACATTGAACTTCTGTGAAGGTTCCACTTTGATCTGTGCTGAACCCATTTTGGGAAGATTTTTTCTAGGATTTTATCTTCCTATTGTCTCTAACTATGCAAACAAATATTAGAAGTAAAAGACCCAGTGCCGTGAAGGCCCAGAGGTTAAGCGTCTTGCCTCTAATGCATGAGGTTGTGGGTTCAAATCCGGGCAAGTACCAATGTGATCTTCAATTCATAATGTGTACTTCCTAAAGTTTGACTAAGACATCACAAACATCGTGAGGAAACCTGGACTTATCTATACTAATATTATAAAACCGAAGAGTTTGTTTGTTTGTTTGTTTGAACGCGCTAATCTCAGGGTCTACTGGTTGGAATTGAAAAATTTTTTTAGTGTTGGATAGTCCATTTCTTAAGGAAGGCTATAGGCTATATAACATCACGCTACGACCAACAGGTGCTGAGCAGAGTGGGTGAAACCGCGTGGAACGGCTAGTAATAAATATAAATCTATACCAGAAACTTCCGGGGTTGCGGGTTGTTCGAAAGAGTTTCAGCGGTCCCTCTTACTCAACCGCAAAAAAATACTAGAAACTTTTTCAGGCATCGAAGAATCGGCCATCGATTTATTTTCTCTTTCTTTTCTTATAATATAAACTAGCTGGTTCAAGCAGACTTATAAAGACATGATATCAATTGAAAACGCATTTGTACTTATCCGGATCTGAACCCACAAAGTCATACTCGAGAGGCATGACTTTAACTACTGGGCCATCACGACATTCACATAAATACAAACTGCATTACAATCGGGGGTCAAAAGGGGCGCGTCAAGTGTCACTACGAATTAATACTCGTTTACGAGCGACGCGTGCGCACGTGGCCAGTGCAAGCGACGCGCGGCGCGTCGATATCATGGCGTTAGTTAAAATATCTTCGTGGTAAAAATCTATATCTATACTTAATATTATAAAGCTGAAGAGTTTGTTTGTTTGTTTGTTTGAACGCGCTAATCTCAGGGACTACTGGTTGGAATTGGAAAATTATTTTAGTGTTTGATAGTCCATTTCTTGAGGAAGGCTATATAACATCACGCTACGACCAACCGGTGATGAGCAGCGTGGGTGAAACCGCGTGGAACAGCTAGTATATTATAATTATGTAATATATTTTTGAATTGCTGCGTAGTTTTAATTTCTCCCAAAAGGATTTTCCATTAAAATTTTGTGAATGAATGAAATAGATAGACCTTTCTTTCAGGCACAGCGATGCTTGGGGAGGTTCAAAATAATGTAATGGGGTTCTAAGTTGGCCACTTAAGCATGATCTTACTAATAATACCTATAAATGCGAATATTTGTGAGTAAAAGACATTAATGCATCCCACGGATGTTTTATACTCTTTCACGTCAAAACGGCTAAACGGATCTTGATGAAATTTGGCACAGAAGTAGATTATAGTCTGGAATAACACTTAGGAGATAATTGTTAATCATGCCGGCGAAGCCGCGGCCGCCAGCTAGTCAGAATATATTTATACTATTTGTTACCATTCGTAAAATGGTCACAAGTGACAATTCACAATATTAACTGCGTCTGTGACCATTTTAAGTATTTAACGTACCTAATTTACATTATTATCCTATTATGATTCTGATAAAGTAGTCATTTTAGACCCCTAGCGTTAATGTCCCTTCTTCTTTTTAAACTTACTGTTTTTATTTGTGTTTTTATCAAAGGGCAAAGTTACTAGCCAGTACAATTTTCCATACTCTTGAACCCGTTGAATGTCGGTAAGTTCAATGCCACCACAAGTGTCTAAAGTACCCACGGGAACTTTATACGGTGTAGCTATCGGATGAACGGTAAAATCTTCGTTTTTCTGAAGGACTACCTCGCTAAAATGTAACTAATAATTTCTTCGAGTTTTCGCGCGTTTGTTGCGAGCACTCTACTATTTCTTTTTATTCAATCTAGAGACCACGATGTAACATATTCTATATTAAATCTAAAGGTATTTTCCAATTAAGTCTTTTCCTAGCCATAGAATAAATAAAAGTACTATATAGTTATCTACACATCACGGAATTTTTCTTTTTTCTATCTACAAAATAAGCTAAACGGTTCGCCGATTCTTTACGTGACCAGAGAGCTGGCATTTTTTTGGCCAAAGAATTAGCATTACCATCCAACGCGGTAATGCTGCCAGCCTTATGGGCACTTTTACTGCAACAATACGGAATACAAACAGTACATAACAAAGGAAAAATGAATAAAATTAGAGTACAAACATTGCGTATAGGTGATGTTTAAACGTAAAACTACTGACATTGCGTGCCTTTTTTTAAACGTTATAATGTACTAGCTGTTCCACGCGGTTTCACCCACGCTGCTCATCACCTGTTGGTCGTAGCGTGATGTTATATAGCCTATAGCCTTCCTCATGAAATGGATTATCCAACACTAAAAGAATTTTCCAATTCCAACCAGTAGTCCCTGAGATTAGCGCGTTCAAACAAACAAACAAACTCATCAGCTTTATAATATTAGTATATAATATTAGTATAGATAGTATAGATTAACATAACCGTGCTTATATATTCTGGAATAAGCTCCGAATCATTTAATGTTACTAGGTCTGACCCTTAACAGAATTGTACCTGTCTGTCCTGTCTCACATATACAAGCCGTTGTTTCGCGGAACTGCCCAATCTTATCAAATCTAGCGAGCGTTTACCGAGGTCAATCACCTCCCCGGAAGCTCAAAGACTCCATATTGGAGATGTTAAAGGTTCTAACTACTTCAACTTCACTCTGGTTTTATTTAGGTACTAGCTGGCGCCCGCGGCTTAGTTCACGTGATATCGAAAAAAAATATCCCATGTGTTATTCCAGACTATTATCGACCTCTATGCCAAATTTCATTAAGATGCGTTCAGCCGTTTTGACGAGAGCAGAGAGCGTCCAATCGGATGCAGCTGAATACTAATATTTTACATGGAGCGACTGCCTCTCTGACCTCCACAACCAAGTTAGTATGTACTAGGTAAAAAAAAAACCAAATAAATTTCCAAATCCCTTGGAAAAGTTAGTTTTTAGACTTTCGGGTCATTGACCTTCTGTTACGACTGAATATTGCCTACTAATATACGTATTATAAATGCGAATGTTTGTGAGGATGGATGGATGTATGAATATTTGTTACTCTTTCACTTTAAAACCGCTGAACGGATATTGATGAAATTTTTCACAGAAGTAGATTATAGTCTGGAATAACATAAAGAATAGTTATTTTTAAATTATCACGCGAGAGAAGCCGCGGGCACCAGTTAGTCGGTAATAAAGGCTGTAGTGGTTTTGTTTTCAACACCACAGTACTCGAGAGGCCTGTAAGGGCCATCGCCTGGTGGGAAGATAGTCCGCGACTCCGGAACGTGGGTGGTTTTTAGTCAGTAAAAGTCTGGAAGTTATGTGATGACTTTCCAAATAAGTACACCACGGTACTGCGAAATCCGTTTGACCCACATTTCATTACGAAATGTCACCCTAAATTGGATCAAGATTTCCAAATTGACTCGCGGCACGCATTTAGCTTAAATGAAGTACGTTGAAGTAACACAAGTATGTTATCAGTGCGTCGTATCAGATACTCCTACGCACGTCAATCAGACTTGCCGCGTTTGGTGGCAAGCGAACAGAGTAGGGTCGAAGTGGAAAAAGTGGACATCATTGTGGCATATTTTTCATTGAAATTAATCCTTACTAATATTATAAAGGCGAAAGTAAGTTTGTTTGTTACGTCTTCATGCCTAAATGGCTAAACTGATTTTGATGAATTTTGGTACAGAGATAGTTGGACTTTGAACATGGACATGGGCAAATTTATTTTTATTTAAAGTGAGAAAGAGGGAAGAAAAGGAAAAACTTAGCTTTGCTTTTACAATAAATAAGGCACAAGGGCAAAAACTAGACGTAGCAGGTACCTGCACATCCGGAAAGGGGAACTGTATTACCCCAAATTTGACGCGAACGAAGCCATGGGCAAAAGCTAGTTTATCTTTAAGAAGTCATTTGAATTCGATTTGATAGACAACAAAAAAAATGATTCATGGGTTAGTACCTACACATAAACATAAAAACTGGTATTAGTACATCGATTGAATTACAAAGGACTGTTGACATGGGTAAGTTTAAGTAAATAACTAACTTTCCTTCCTGATTTACCCACAGCGGGGGAAGTTATTGATGATTTCCTATCAGCAAAAAAGGCTTTCTTAAATATTTGTTTTAGTCTGCTTTTTAGTATTTTTTGGTAAAGCATCTACGGAAATACATATTCTGTGAGAATTTCAACTATCTAACTATCACAGTTCATGAGATACAGACAGGATAGATACTGGTGACAGACGGACAGCGTAGTCTTAGTTATACCTAGAATTCCGTTAGTAAAGTAAAGGGAAATTAAATTTTAATCCTTGAGGTACTAAAGGAATTCAAAACAAACTTCGTTTTCTAAAATTAAATTTCGTTTTGACAAACACAGCACGTGTCCATTTCACTCCAGCCCACCCTAACTACATAAAACACAGGACACGTGACTCACTGTGGACAGTACTTACAATACAGTTAGACTTAATCAATTGGATTACTGTAAACAATTCACTAATCTAGGTCGCGGGAAGGTGGGAGGAGAGGGGGGGGGGCGTAATTATGGTAGTGATTTAATTGTGGTGGCTTTTTTTGGTTTTGTAGTGAAATTTTAAGGCTTAATAGGAGATTAACCCAAATTGTAAGTGTAGGTGCCAAGATAAGGAAATAATGAAAGTAAAATGTCTTAGAAGGATTTGGTGGTTTTCTCCAGTGTGTGTATGACCAGCTCCCGAAAATATGAAATCGATTCGAGTTCCCGAATCGATTCGGAATCTTGTTCGCTTTCGTAATGCCAAAAAAAAACAAAACATGCGACTGGTCGAATCGAAATCGAATGGAAGCGCTTGTAAATACGGCGGTCGATCTTTTGTCATAAATCATTATGAAACTATGATTTAAATTGTCTCCTTCCCGCGTGTTGTTTTTATCCTGAAGGACAAGCAAAGAAATGGCACCGCTACCACAGCCTAATATTAAAGTAGGATAATCATAATATTTTTGAATTTAGAACTCAAATGTCAATTTGTAGTTATTAGCAAATTTATTTAATGAATGATCATGTTCATTTGTGATATTCTGTAGATAAACACATTTTTTTGAAAATATAAAGACCTATGTACAACCGCCTCCTTTGCTCTAAAAAAACCTCCAGCTACAGAGATTTTTTTATCCGTGAAAAATAAAAAAAATAAAGCCCTCTTTGCGAATGAGAAAATAACACGCGTGTGAAATTTATTTCATATTAAACCTAATTGTAGTTCAATAAAAGCCAGTTTTCCAGGAAGTTTAGAGAAAATTATATTTTTGTACTTCTCCATCTATTATTTTGTAATTGATTTCGTTGCGGAATCCTAGACTAAAGTTAAATTCATTCTCCAGGACTTCGTCGGGGATTATTTGTCTGCGCTTTTCTGGTGGATACCATTATTAGTTCTGACTTCCACAGGTAGCAGTAGTTTGGGGTATTGTGGCGGGCTTATATGTTACTAGCTTTTGCCCTGGCTTCTCCCGCGTAAAATTCGGGGTAACACACTTCCCCTTTCTTGATTTGCAGGTACCTGCTACCTGTAGAGTTTGCCCTTGCGCCTTTATTATTGTAATAACAATGCTAAGTTTTCCCTTTTCTTCCCTCTTTCTCCCTCATTTCTCACTTTTTTTGTAAATGTGTGTGGACATTCTGTCTCCATGGTCCTAACTATCTCTGTACCAAAATTCATCAAAATCGGTTAAGCTATGATATATATTCAAATATGTATAATATAATAAGTAAGGATTCCTGACTCATCTCATTACCATTTTCATGAACCCTTAAGACATTGAAAGATGTCAAGTGCGTTCGTTATCCGCTACATACTGAGCGCAAGAGAATGCGTGCACGCATGAGTCACGGGCGGGTAGGATGGCGCGCGGGTCAAGGCGCCGCGCTGACCTTCCGTGTGTCACTCGGTATCTAACGTAATGAGCGAGCTTGCTGGTGGTTACTGGAGTTATTTTAAAACCTGTATTTATTTATTTATGCACACACAAAATACATGATAAGACATTAAATTAAGACAGAACAGCATAAAGGCACTGCTTATTTAATTGGAAATTTCTTCCAGCATACCTGCTACAGTACGGCCAACGAGAAGCGATACCAAATGTAAACAAAACCCATGCTAAAACCCCATCTAAAATGGCCGCCCGAATGTTGGCGAACCCGTCTTAACGTTGTCATGTTTTTGCCGGGAGAACGAGACATTACGACAAAGGCACAAGATGGAAAGAGCTAAATATTAGATTGTCAACGCCACAGTTGTTCTTTAGGTTAATGACCTTTCGTATCGCTGCTAGTTGGCCTTAGTGTAGAGGAAAATTGGATGAGATGTGGACACAGTGTGTATGTAATTTATTTGTTAATAAAATTAAGTTATATAGACAAAGATGTGCCATCGACCGGAGGGCACAGCTTAAGCAAACTCGTAGCTGCTTCTGAGTAATTTTAGATAGAAAAACAAATATATTAATGAGAAAATCACTGTCTCAAAAAACTACAAGGTATTAGGAGTATCAAATTTTGCATAGTGATGGATCCTTTTAGAACGCAGTTGCTTATTGAGACGGGATTTTGCAAAAATCAACCCCTGAAGGAGTGAAACAGGCCGCCTCACCAATGTCTCCCTCAAAGAGATGCCACCAAAGCAGAGGGGCCTGCCAGGGCCACAGCATACCGGGGTTGCGGGTTGTTCGAAAGAGTTACTTTAGCCCCGGACGACGGAACATAAAGGGCAGTAGAAGGAACATGGATGGGTTTTAGTCAGTACAAGCCTGACACTCCTTCCTGCTCCGAGCGGGGCAAGTTATTTTATGATTTTATAACCGCAAAAGAGGAAGTGAAACAGGGTGGACAGTTTGTATGGAAGAATGCCATTCTTTAGCCGAAACTTGAAATTTTGCCTAGGCATTCTTTCACTAAATTAATAAACTATGCACACGCTACGAAATTAAGGAGCGGGTGAAATCGCTAGGCAGAGCTAGTATACAATAACACAATAGCTTTCAAACAGCAATACTCCAAATACATCCATTATCAGCCATTCCCAAGATCAAATATAAATAACATCTCACACAAGTCACCATCCAGCATTATCTATACCTCTACTTACTAGATATTAATCCTTACTTATATATAAAAGCGAAAGTGAGTTTGTTTGTTACCTCTTCACGCTTTAATGGTTAAACCGATTTTGATGAATTTGTACAGAGATAGTTGGGAACCAGGAGACGGACATAGCGCTTTTTTTTAAAGTGGGATGTGAGGGAGAAAGAGGGAAGAAAAGGGAAAACTTAGCGTTGCTATTACAAATCAATAAGTCGCATGGGGAACTGTGTTACTCCGAATTTAACGCGAGCGAAGCCGCGGGCGAAAGCTATTATTATTATAAGGAGGAACGATTTGTTTGTTTGAATAGGCTCCAAAATTACTGAACCGATTTTAACCATTTTTTCATTAATAAGAAGCTACATTATCAGGAAGCAACATAGGTTGTACAACAATCTACGGGAGCGGAGCAGCAACTAAAGACGCGGGTGAAACCGCGCAAGACAGCTAGTCTTAGAACTCTTAGATACGTTTATTTGCGTCCACATCCGTCGATAAACTAATATAATGAACACATTCTTGTACTCAAGGAATGTTATAAGAGGACAAATTTAGCCTGTCTCGGATCAGACGCTATCTGCTAGATAAGGTGAGGTAAAAATAAATCAGCAAGGAGTCTTTATATGGATGGCGGTGTCAACTTATGGGTCACAGCAGATGATGGTAGCGTGCAGGGGAGGAACAGAAGTAACACTCTTCATAAACTCAACATTTATTAGGGAGCCTGGATGGAGAGGGAGAAGAAGGCCAAAGAAAAGATGGATGTGTAAGGAATGATGAAAGAAAAAGGAGTAAACGATGCCGTGACGGCTGACCGATGTCGTTTGTCTTGGTATGGACATGTAATGAGGAGGGATGAAGCACATCTGTTCCTCAGTTCTCCTTTTTTTGTGGATGGGAAGTCATCAAATAACTTGCCCCGTTCTGGGCGCTCTGGAGCGGGGGGGGGGGAGTGTCAGACTTGTACTGACTAAAACCCACACGTGTTCCTTCTATTGCCCTTTATGTTCCGGGGCCGCGGTATCTTTTTCGTCAACCTCGGCAGGCGCTGCTCCCCTTGTGAGACCATCGTGACCTGCCCTTCTGCCAATCTCCTGTCCATGCCCTCCGCCGCCGGCGCCACTCAGCAGGTCAACTATGCGCACTGACCACATACCGATGACTTGCCTATATGATCATTTTCTGACCGAGTGATCGACTTCCTTTGTTGTCGATCAGCTTGCGAAGTATTGCGAATATTCAGAATCATCATTCTTCTGCCCTCATCCCAATTTATTTAGGGTTGGCACTGCATGTCTTCTTCTTCCATTCTGTTTCTCTTCCTCTCATTAGACACCTCCTCCTCTCCTTCCTGCCTCTTCTTGTCGAGTCTCTCCCATCGTTTCTTTGGTCTTTCTCTACTCCCATATCGACGGCACGGTTGGCGCGTTTGACTGCTGTGCTACGTGTCGCGGGTTCCATCCTCGCCCAAAACAAATATTTGTAGTTGTTGTTGACGTTCCGGGTCTGGCTGTTTGTGTAGGTATGGTATGTATGTTGAGTATGTTTGTAAACGCACCCACGATTCAGGAGAAATTCCTAGTGTGGGGTAAAGTTTTATTTAAAAAAAAAAGAATATCCATCCAAATTTTTCCTCTTTCCTTTCGTTAAGGATACATTTTAGTATTTAATAAGCAATGAACATTTTGATAGACTTTTTAAAATTTTAAGAGAGCATATTTAGTTTTATGCCAGACGTTTTTTTCCGTATAAAAGTATTTATTTCAGCATTTCTGGTTATGGTATGATTATAATCTCAAGTTCACATTTATTAATCGAGTATTAATTTTCCATTTCTACAAAAAGATATTAGCCGATCATGGAATTGAAGAAAAAAAAAATGTATTATAGATTATTCGGAAGTACCTTTTAAGTCGGCCAAAAAGTGTCAGAATTTCTAATGTCGGGTCTGTTGAGATATCACCCTCTTTATTTTGGGCTTGAAAAATAAATATATATGTCATTAATAAACATACGGACACGAAAGACCGTTCTGTAATCAAAGTTTTAGTCAAAAAACCTTCCAATTTTGACATAATTAACCGTATCGAAATCACCAACTTCTGATTAGTGATATTTGCATTGCTGACTGCTGAGTGCAATTATTCAATAATTATTTCCTAGATCATGCAGCTCGGTAAGTTGGCACCATAACGAATTGATGATTGGTCAGAATGACCAGAGCTTGCCAACAGAAATAACTACTGCACCTGTTTAGTTTTAATTGCAGTAATTTTAAAGCATTATTTGACTTTGTATGCCTAATCCAGATATGAATATCGATGGATGGAGAGGGAGAGGAAAGCTGAAGAAAGGATGGACCGATTGTGTAAGGAATGATATGAAAGAGAATGAAGTAGATGATGCCGTGACGACTGACAGGGGAGAATGGAAGATGAAAACGTGTTGCGCCGACCACAAATAGAATGGGACAATGATGATGATAGCTTCGCCTTTGCTGTTAAATTATGTTATAAGAGCTGTAAGTTTTTTTAGTACTCGGTTTCTAAGCAGGCAGGGCTTTCAAAGACAACTACTGCCATCAAGAAAGGAAAGAAGATTCTTAAGAACTTTGAACTGTAAACTTCAGCAGATTTAGGACGGGTCGGCAGAACATAGATTTATTAATTTACTAGCTTTCGCCAACGTTAAATTATGGGTAATACAGTTCCCCTTGCGCCTTATTGATTTGTAATGGCAACGCTAAGTTTCGCTTTTCTTCCCTCTTTCTCCCTCACATCCCACTTTTTTTAAATAAAAATTAGCCTATGTCCGTCTCCTGGTTCCCAACTATCTATGTACCAAAATTCATCACAATCGGTTTAGTCATTAAAGCGTGAAGAGGTAACAAACAAACTCACTTTCACTTTTATAATATTAGTAAGGATTTACAAGGGTCTTGACAGACAGGTACACAGATGGAAAACTAATTGATTCTATAAAGATATCGTTTTTCCTAAAAATAAACTGATCAAAGGGAA
Organism: Ochropleura leucogaster; assembly: GCA_958449745.1. Taxonomy (NCBI): domain Eukaryota; kingdom Metazoa; phylum Arthropoda; class Insecta; order Lepidoptera; family Noctuidae; genus Ochropleura; species Ochropleura leucogaster. The sequence continues at coordinate 1,051,488 of OY288220.1, read as the reverse complement.
ATAAAAAGTTAGATATATCCACATAATTGTGCTGTTTATGAAATACCAGGGAACCATCATGCGCTGAAGGAATTACAGCCAAACTTCTTTATCTTTTACGTTACCAACTGCCCTTAAAATAGAGCTGTAGGCCTACTATGACATCCTAAAGTAGAACTTATTCCACTGAGTGAAAGAGATGGTGCTAGACACCCTGTATAGCTTTATCCCTTTCCCTCAGCGGAATAAGTTCTGCTTTACCACGTCATAGTAGGGTAGCTGTTCTTAAAAAAACTGTTCATAAACATCACCATACTGCTTATTCGTCGTTGCTCTATAATACATCAACAAACAAGGGGTTAAAGTTTTATTACCCAATAAAAAGCATGTACGGAATTAACTTAGTTGCCCCCGAGACCACCCGAACCCTCGACAAATAGATCGGGTACAGTCGGGTACACTCGGGATATTAGTACGGATATTATTTGTCTTGTTTCAACTGTTTTGTTGGTAGAAAAAGCTACTGCCTTGATTGAAGTATTGGGTTTATAATGTATTATAATTGCCACTTGAAACGGGATATTTACCATATCTGTTTTAATTTCGAGTTTTGAGTACAACCGTGATAATGACGTTTGTAACATCTCCGAAATATCCGAAACTCAAAATAAATAACGTACATGGTAAAAATACCGTTTCAAGTGTTAATTATAATGTTAGTAATCATGTCAGTTAAGTTGAGTTTTACAAGTTTTTTATGCATAACAGGAACGATCATTATTTAATTAGGAATATACTGGAATTGCTGTAAGAGGATTCTATAATGATAGGATTGTCAGGTCATTATTTAAAACTTAATGCAAATGAATAAAAAACAACGTACAAAGGCGAACCTAATGCCTTTTGCATTTTCTATTAGTCTACAGGGAGAAAACATGGTAGGTTTATTTTTAATTTATTTGACATTATTTTGACACTCTGATATTGATTTTAATCTTTTTGACATTGTTTTGTTTCAACTTTCATACAAATTATAGGTTTTTGCAATAATCATTTTAGATTAGACTAATTTAATGTATTTTTAATGATTATTTTGATTTGATTGCTTATTTTGTTATGTTGGTAATATGGCTTTTAAGTAGCTGAACTAATTATTTTTTTATTTTAATATTGTATCTACCGTTCATCAATTTACGGTACCTAGTTATTTGTATTTTTAGTGTTTTATCCTTTTTTTTAAATTAAACCTCTAAGATAAGATATGACTACCGCCAACTGAAAACTAATGCAGTTTTCGTAAAAGCCACAACTTCACACTTGTGTATCCGATCATACAAACACAGCCGCCGGGCATCGCCCGCATCGTTACAAACTTAGTGACAAACAAACACGTGTTGTTATTAGGGGGAACATGTGCGTATACGCATCTCAACGTTACCACTCGAAAATGAACTTTCCTTATTGAGAATAGAGGTGATTTGCCATCTCCCTTATAAGAGTGCAGTGTTAAGGAATTTTAAACTGTAACTGAAACGAGATTGGGTTGAGAATATAACTTTGTTTATAATATAAAAGCTGCGTAATAAGTTTTTCGTCTTTTATGCTTTTCATAACAAAGAAGACTTCAATTAATATTCAATACGCCTCTTCAAATTGCAACTTTATTTTCTTGCTGTAAAGACTAAAAATTCTTTACACACTACCAAACTACATAGAAGTGTTCGTATTCTTTGAAATATTTGCCACCTTATTTAGAACTTAATTTACACAGTGATAAAGCTCAAAATATGGTTGCACAGTGAAAAGTAAGCCACGTGCGACACTGGAAGGGTGTCACAATAGGTTAGGAAAGGGTTATAGTTATCGTCCAATATAACGCGCATGCGTGGACGGTGGAACAACTCATGCGCATGTACTTGATAAAAGTTGCACAATTGCATTGATATGAATGGGTATGTTTTTTTCAAATGAAGCAACCATAAATGAAAGTGAGAAAAGTGTAATTATATTATAAATGTGAATGTTTGTGAGGATGGATGGATGTTTGTTAGTCTTTCACGTCAAAACGGCTGATCAGATCTTGATGAAATTTAAAAAAGTCTGGAATAACACATAGGATATATGTTTTCGATATCACGCGGGCACCAGCTAGTACAGGACTAGGACATTCTTCGGTTCTGTGCCCCCAAAGGTGTACGAAATAGTACTTTTTTTTTTTGGGGTGGGAAATCATCAATTAACTTCCCCTGCTCTGGGAAAAATTATTAGTGACTTTCCCATCTAAAACAAAAGGCTGTCGAGTAGTCTTGCTTCTAACTTCAGATGATGTTATTAGAATTTTCGACAAATGAATCCCTGTTATTTAGTCCTCAATTGATATAAAAAAACTAACTTTTGCCCGCTGCTTCGCTCGCGTTAAGTTCGCGGTAACACAGTTCCTCTTTCCTGATTTGCAGGTACCTGTTACCTGTAGTTTTTGCCCTTGCACCTTATTCATTGTAATAACAATGCTAAGTTTTTCCTTTTCTCCCCTTTCTCCCTAATTTATCACGATTTCAAAAAAAATAGCCTTTGTCCGTCTCCTAGGTCCGTCTCCCAACTATCTCTGTACAAAAAATCATCAAAATCGGTTCAGCCATTAAGGCGTGAAGACGTAACAAACAAACTCACATTCGCCTTTATAATATTAGTAAGGATTATTCAACTCTTTACTCATAGAGTAAACTAAAAAAACACACAAAAAACTGCTCCAATTTATCCAAAGAGGCGCACAACAAAAATCTAGCCCCAACCATATGTAGAGCAGTCTTTCAGCGAGGCTATCGAACTCCCCTCGTTGTAATAAATCGGGTCACATCACAGGAACTGCCACACGAATCGAGGAGCATTGTCAGCCACTCGCGCGGTCATTGACTTCGGCATCAGATTAGATAAGCTTGCATGTGTGCTCTGACCTATATCTGTGCTCACAGATAAAGTTGCAGATGTTGACTTTCATGTTAGAAGTGTGTAGATGTGAGCTGTATTTAAGATGGTATTGGAAATTATTAGAATTATCATTCTATAATATTCACATTGCTGGAAAAGGGGTATCCTCCTAGGACAGGGATTAGAGTAAAATTCACCGCGCTGGTTTAATGCAGCATTTTTGGAACGAAGTTCCTTATCGCGCGTTGTGAAAGGGGGCTAGACGGAAAAAATTCTTACGAAAAGTTGTCACGACACTTTTTGCTATAGTAAGCTATTGTAAGCTGTGCGGAGTCGCATGTTTCTCTGTCTGTCTTTCTGTCTCTCTCTTTCTTATAGAAAGCAAGCCAGATATTTTCATTTGTATAGGAACTTCGTCCGATCCGGGTGTCCCTTGACGCCTCTAAGTTTTTTTTTTGTATTAAATGTTTTCTCTATGTAAATATAGTAACTGGGACTTATATATAATTTACTAGCAACCCGTCCCTAATATTATCGTCGTTACTTAATATTATAAAAGCGAAAGTGAGTTTGTTTGTTACCTCTTCACGCTTTAATGGCTAAACCGATTTTGAACAATTTTGGTACAAAGATAGTTGGGAACCAGGAGACGGACATAGGCTAATTTAAAAAAAAATGGGGATGTGATCCCTCACATCCCGAAAGAGGGAAGAATAGGGGAAAGTTAGCGTTGCTATTACAAATCAATAAGGCGCAAGGGGAACTGTAATGTGACAATAAGGTAAAATAATGTATTGGAAAAATGCGAAACGAATGAAATATCCCCTCTATACATAACTATTCTCATCATCATCTGCCTAGCCTTTTCCCAACTATGTTGGGGTCGGCTTCCAGTCTAACCGGATGCAGCTGAATATCAGTATTTTACATGAAGCGACTGCCTATCTGAACTCCACAACCCAGTTGGTACTGGGTAATGCGATACCCCTTGGTAAGACTGGTTGTCAGATTTTCGGAACACTGACTACCTGTAACGACTGTCAAAGATCTACAAATGACAGCCGTGACCAACGGCTTAACGTGCTTTCCGAGGCACGGAGGAAACTCGGTATGTAACGGGTGGTCACCCATCTATACATAACTATTCTATACTGAGATATTTTTTACAGGGACAGACACCACTAGATATATTCAATGAGGGCACCCGATATATTGAGCGATTGATAACCGGATGTTCTCGATAGTCACGTAAAACGCTCACCGCTTGTGTAACGGGACACACACTGATCTCCTTGTGCTTCCTATGTCAAGCAAAAAATATTGAAAGTAGATAGGGATTTAGTTTCGAAGCTCATCAATGAAAGGATATTGATATCTGGGGGTCTAAAATAGCTGCTTAAACAGAATAACATTAGGTTTATAATATGAATTACGTTTACGAATTTCAACGTAATTCATATAATTATACGACTAGCTTTTACCCGCGGTTTCGCTCGCGTTAAATTCGGGGTAACACAGTTCCCCTTTTCTGATTTGCAGGTACCTGCTACCTGTCGTTTTTGGCCTTGCGCCTTATGTATTGTAAAAACAATGCTATGTTTTCCCTTTTCCTTACTCTTTCACCCTCAGTTAACACTTTGAAAAAAAAAAAATTGGCCTATGTTCGTCCCAACTATCTCTGTACCAAAATTCATAAAAATCTGCTTTGTAATTTAGGCGTGAAGACGTAACAAACAAACCAACTAATAAACTCACGTTCGCTTTTATAATATGTATAAGTAAGGATTATGAGTCTGCTAAAGCGGTTATTTTAGACCCCCGATATCGTCTTAGTAACAGGAACCTCACAACAATAGAAACCAAATGATATATTATTCATCTCAAATAATAATAATCACCTTTTATGTACATATACAATAACAATATTGATATTTTTTGTCCAGAATCTCAACTCAATACAATCAATCTAGTTTTTGCCGTCAATGTGTACAATAACCAGTAGATGACATCATAACATCCACCTTCCTAATGTCTTGGTTGTTTCGGCTGTCTGTCAAACTTAGAACTAGGCTTCTCACGTGGCTGTACCTGACAGTTAAAATGATGTTTATTTTGCAAGTAGGTTTTCACAAACACTTTTACACGTCTTTTTTTTAAACTAGATGAGGCCGGTGTTTCGTATCTGACTACTCTGAGAAGAAACAGCCGAAACAAACTCAGAGGTCATAGTCTCTTTTAAGGTCCAGACAAAAGACTAGTTTCTGAAATGGTCTTTTTAAGAAAGCACCACACAGATTGAGTGGACCTGTCCAGTCAGTACAAGCATTTGTCAGTTATCGTGTAGCTCGACTTAAAACCCAAGGAGCTCAACGAAACGACGAACAATACCAAAAAAAGGACATTTGTGTTTAAAAAGATTTGTCGAGCCTTGCTCTTGCCTGCCGGGGTTGCGGGTTGTTCGACACCGGGGCCCCGGAACGTAAAGGGCAATAGATGGAACATGGGTGGGTTTTAGTCAGTAAAAGTCTGACACTCCTCCCGCTCCGCCCAAAGCGGGGGAAAACACAAAAAAGCCTTGGTATTTTAGGCGTGTCAACTAGGTATCAGATTCAGTCGTGAGTTACGAGGGACCAACCTCACGGACATACATACAAACTGGTCAAAAACATGTACGGAAAAGCTCCCCTGTTGGAATTTGCCACGCATATCTAGCACTAGCTGTTCCACGCGGTTTCACCCACGCTGCTCAGCACCTGTTGGTCGTCGCGTGATGTTATACAGGGTGTTTGGAAGATCGATGCAAAGCCGTGAAGCAGACCTAGTATAGACTATTTAGAACCATTTGAACCTAACTTGTCTTCGGCGAAGTGTGACTATTTTTTTTAAATCAAATTTTAATGATTTTTGATGATAATCCTAAAATTTTGCAGTTATTTGCAAATAATTAGTCAGTTTGAAAGATAAATCATTTATTTTTTTAATTTATTTTATTAAAGTAATGTCTGAACAATCAAACGAAACATGATTAAGGCATCTGTGTCATGAGAATTTTTTTTTTTAGACAGTTGAAGTTAATACTTCTGTTTTTAGATTAAGAAAACAGATTTTTGACAGTTTAAAAAAAAAATCACGGATCGTGCTTTTTCTGTTCAAACATTTTTAAAGACATGCCTAGTTATTAGACTTTCTTTTGAGGTATCAATTACGCAGATAGCTTACAAATTATTGAAATTAGGATCTACAAACTAAAGTGAGGGAGAAAATTAAAATGTATCGGTGAAATAATTAAAACAAAATTTTAATACAAATCATTTATTTTTCATGTTCAAAATGTCCGCCGCGGTTCCTAACACAAGCACGGGCCCGTCTTCTCACTTCCGTTGTTGTAATTTTCAACTTCATCTCTAGTTTCATTGTTTCAAATGCTGAATTTATTCTCGCAATCAGTTCTTCTTTAGTATTTATCTCTACGTTTGTATAAACTAGTTCCTTGGCCCGACCCCACACGAAAAAGTCAAGCGGCGTTAGATCGGGTGACCGGGCGGGCCAAGGGATTGGTCCGTCTCTGCCGATCCAGCTGTCAGGGAAGCAATTGTTTAAGTGCTCGCGTACATTCAATGTCCAATGCGCTGGACAACCATCTTGTTGGAAAATAATTTCTCGGTCTCCTGTGAATATTAGGGCCCCGGATTCCTCTACAAGCTCTGGAAAATCATTTTGTAAGAATTCCAAATAACTATTGCCATTCAAATTATCCGGTAAGAAATGGGGCCCAACCAGTGTTCTGCCGATCACTCCGTCCACACGTTGACCGAGAATTTCCTTTGAAATGACTTCTGCTTTTTCCAATGTGGATTGTTGTGTTTTTCAGCCCATTGATGAAGATTGTGGAAATTAGTTATGCCTTCCCTAGAAAATTTACTTTCGTCTGTCCACAAGATTGACTTCAGAAACCATGCATTTTCAATGTCAGAGTTAAGAAGAAAACGACAAAACTGTATCCTTCTCTGAGGATCTCGCTCTTCAAGACCTTGAACGCCCGTGCCATGATACGCATACCTGTTATTTTGGTGCATTGTATTCCACACTTTCCAATGGGAGATGTTTAAATTTCGAGCTACTTTTCTAGTGCTGGTATGTGGATCAGCTTGATATGCCGCTAAGATATCTTGTTCGATGTCAGTACCATGTCTACCTGGATTGACTCCAGGTTCCACACGGTGTATCCCATCTGCAGCAAGCCGACGAAATGTGTTGTAAAACACTCTTACGTTCGGTACTCTCCGATTAGGATAGCGTTCTTGGTACATCCGTCGTGCTAAAGATCCATTGCCGTTGTCAGCATATTCCTCGTTCGAGAAAGTAGCCATAGTCAGTTCTCACAAAAACGGCTGGTAACGCACTAAAAGTTCAACTTAAAATAAAAGTTCAAGAGTCACGTGCAGAAGCGCAAAGGGCTACAACTGAACACGATGAATTGTCACGAAAAAGGAGATAACGTCTAGTCACAAGCGCAGTTGTTACTCGACTGAGTAAACTGGCGTCCCTTCAAAAAAACAGGTAGTTACTGACTCTATCTAAAGAAACACGACCCTATTGTCTTACCAATAAAGTCGTTTTTGCTGTGAAATGTGTTCACGTAACTAGGGGTGCGCGGGCGCTACCTGAAATTGTCAAAGTTATCGCCATCTTATCGCTCGCGTCACGCGTCGGCAGTGTTAGAGAGTCTCCCCTAAATTTTATTTCGAATGTCCAAAATTAAAGTTATCTTCTTATTTTTTTTTAACATAAAATCTATTTTTTAATAAGTATAATAATAAATGTTATTATTTTAAAGCGCTAGTCTCGTTTTATCACCCTATTTAAAATGTTTAATTTTCTCCCTCACTTTAGTTTGTAGATCCTAATTTCAATAATTTGTAAGCTATCTGCGTAATTGATACCTCAAAAGAAAGTCTAATAACTAGGCATGTCTTTAAAAATGTTTGAACAGAAAAAGCACGATCCGTGATTTTTTTTAAACCGTCAAAAATCTGTTTTCTTAATCTAAAAACAGAAGTATTAACTTCAACTGTCTAAAAAAAAAAATTCTCATGACACAGATGCCTTAATCATGTTTCGTTTGATTGTTCAGACATTACTTTAATAAAATAAATTAAAAAAATAAATGATTTATCTTTCAAACTGACTAATTATTTGCAAATAACTGCAAAATTTTAGGATTATTGTTATTATGAACGTATCGAAATAATATGCATGTGCTGCCATCTGTATGTTTTAATGTACACCATAATGTAATTGTCATTCTTATGTTTTAAAATATAATTAGTCTGTGCTGATCACCCGGCGTTTCATTATCTTATAGGTTATGGGCGTTATTGTAAAATCAATAATTTGAATAATTATAGTGATAATTGAACTCAGTGGTGCACAAGAATGGCTAGTTCTAGTAATTTGTTGGTGAATGTGCCGAAATTACGTGGTCGCGAGAACTATGATGAGTGGGCATTTGCGGCCGAAAATTACCTAATCCTAGAAGGCTTGGATAAGCGTATCAAGCAGGAGGGAACGGCGGCAGAAGAATTGTCCGAAGACATCAAGACAAAGGCTAAGCTAATCATGACTATAGATCCGTCATTGTACGTACACATAAAAGGAGTGAAAACAACAAAAGCTTTATGGGAAAAATTGAGGGCCATGTTTGATGATTCCGGTTTCACACGAAGAATAAGTTTACTGCGGAATCTAATCTCAGTACGTTATGAAAACTGTGAATCAATGACTGCATATGTGACCCAAATAATAGAAACATCCCAGAAACTCAGTGGTACGGGTTTTAATATCAACGACGAGTGGGTTGGATCGCTGCTTTTAGCCGGATTACCAGAAAAATATTCGCCCATGATTATGGCGATTGAGCATTCGGGAATCAATATAACGGCTGATGCAATCAAAACCAAATTGTTGGATTTGGAGGTTAGTACCGGAAGTGAGAGCGGGACGGAAAATGCATTTGCTGCAAGAAATTTTCGTCATACTCAAAAACGGAACGTGAACAGTTCGACGTCATTTCCGCGACATCAAAACGCAAATGTCAAAGTCAAGATGACAGGTGACAAAGAAATAAAATGCTACAATTGTAAACAGACTGGACATTTTAAGAGTAAATGCCCGTTTAAAGTGCAACTTGTTTCAAAAAATACGCATAAGAATGCCTTTAATGCAGTATTCCTGAATGGTTCATTTAGTAAAGAGGACTGGTATATCGACAGCGGCGCGAGTTATCATATGTCGGCAAGAAATGATTGGATGAAAAATTTGTCAAGCAATGGACAAATTTCGCATATTTGGGTGGCAAATAATAATAAAGTGGCAGTAGAATGTTGTGGTGAGGTGGAAATCACTACAATGAGCAATGGAAAGGAGTGTGATATTGTTGTCAGAGATGTGTTGTTTATTCCAAATTTAGCAACCAACCTATTATCAGTTAGTCAAATGATAAAGAATGGGAACACAATATCATTCCTAGATAATGCATGCCACATTTATAATTCACAAAATGAGTTGGTAGCCACAGCAACATTGGAAAATGGTATTTACAAATTGAACTTAAGTGCAAATACAGATTATTTACCAGTGACAGCGGCAGCAATTACCAACAGAACATGGCATAGACGGATGGCACATATAAATAACCATGATTTAAACATAATGAAGAATGGAGCAGTTGAAGGTGTCGATTTCGCCAAAGAAAACAACATTGACATGTCCATGTGCAAAGTTTGTTGTGAAGGTAAATCAGCAAGACAACCATTTTCTCACAAAGGTACGAGAAGCTCAGAAACATTAGATGTCATTCATGCAGATGTATGCGGACCTATGGAGCAGAAATCAATAGGTGGTTCGAAATATTTTATTATTTTTGTGGACGATTATAGCCGAATGGTGTTTAGCTACTTTTTAAAGGGAAAAGATGAAGCTTTGGACAGATTCATGGAGTTCAAAAATATGGCAGAAAACCAGAAAAATAAAAGGATAAAAGTATTTCGAAGTGATAATGGCAAAGAATTTTGCAATAAAGCATTTGATAATTATTTAAAGAAGAATGGGATTATACATCAGACTACAAATCCCTATACCCCAGAACAAAATGGTCTAAGCGAAAGGTTAAATCGTACGCTCGTAGAAAAGGCGAGATGTCTTTTATTTGATGCCAATTTACAAAAACGATTTTGGGCAGAAGCAATTCATACAGCAGTATACCTGAGAAACCGTTCAATTGCGTCAGGTTTGGACAATAAAACTCCATATGAAGTGTGGACGGGAGTGAAACCTAACCTAGAACACATTCGTATTTTTGGGAGCAAGGTGATGGTTCATGTACCTAAAGAACGACGCTTGAAATGGGACAAAAAATCAACACAACAGATACTTGTTGGGTATCCTGACAATGTTAAAGGATACAGAGTATACAATCCAGAAAAGGGGACAATATCGACAAGCAGAAATGTTAAGATTTTTGAAAATACAGAAGAAAAGTATGATTCAGAAAAATATGCTCAGATGTTTACAGAAAATACAGTAAATATGGAAAATAAGGAGGAAGAAAAAGAGAAAATTACAGAGAATAAAGAAGAAAATGATTCTGAAAAACATGAAGAAGAGGAAACTGTAATTAGAAGCTCAGAAAGTAGTTCAGAGGAAGAATATCAAGATGTTGGAGAACAAATAGAGCCAGAATTTCCAGTATTACCAACGAAGAGAGAGAGAAAGCCTCCTGTACGGTTTGGTTACGGAAACATGGGAATTTCAGAAGAAAAGGTTCAAGATGATGATTTCTTGACTTACGCTGAAGCCATGAGTGGACCAGAACGCGAGCATTGGAAGAAGGCAACTGAAGAAGAACTTCAATCATTCAAGGACAATGAAGCGTGGCAGCTGGTAGATGCTCCGGAAAACGGTACATTAGTGAAGTGTAAGTGGGTGTTCAAAAAGAAATATGAAGTGGACAATAAAGTGCGTTATAGAGCTCGATTAGTGGCAAAAGGTTATACCCAGATCGCAGGTGTGGACTATGAGGAGACATATTCTCCAGTGGTTAGACATTCCACCTTAAGACTTTTGTTTGCTCTATCTGTTAAGTTAGGTTTAAGTGTTAGTCACTTAGATGTTACCACAGCCTTTCTAAATGGCAACTTGAAAGAAAATATCTATATGGAAAAGCCTGAAGGTTATACTGTTGAAAATTGTAATGATAAAGTATTGTTACTTAGAAAGGCTATCTATGGTCTGAAGCAATCATCACGGGCGTGGTATGAACGAGTTGATGACTGCTTGACCAAAGAAGGTTTTAAGAAATCACAATTAGAACCTTGTCTCTATACAAAAATGTATAATGATGTAAAAGTTATGATCGCACTGTATGTCGATGATTTTTTTGTTTTTTCAAATTCAGAATTAGAAACAAGTAAAATTACAAATGTATTGAGTAAGAACTTTAAAATTAAGGATTTGGGACAATTGAGAGAGTGTTTAGGAATGCGTGTTACCATAGACAAAGATAAAAATGTAATAAAATTAGATCAAGAACAATATATTGAGAAATTGTTAAATAAATTCAATATGGTAAATTGTAAATTGGCAGATACTCCTATGGAGACTAAGATTAATTTAGAAAAAGCAAATGTTTGTGATAAACAATATCCATACCAAAGATTATTAGGAAGTCTCATGTATCTTGCTGTTTTAACGAGACCTGATATTGGCTATCCTGTCAGTTTTTTGAGTCAGTACAATAATTGTTTTGATCAAACTCATTGGAAACATGCTAAACGTATTTTGAAATACTTAAAGAAAACTAAGAGTTATTGTATAAAGTATAGTAGTGAGGAAACAGAACTGCAATGTTATGTAGACGCGGATTGGGCTAGTAACATTTTAGATAGAAAGTCATTTACCGGATATTGTTTTAAAATGTGTGGATCTGTTATCTCATGGCAGACTAAGAAGCAAACAACTGTAGCACTATCAAGCACAGAGTCTGAGTATATGGCCATATCTGAAGCGTGTAGAGAGGCTATCTATTTAAGAAAATTGTATTCTATTTTAACTGGAAATTTGGCTGTAATTAATATTTATAATGATAGTCAAAGCGCTCAGAAACTGTTTCAAAACCAAATGCTACATAAGAGATCTAAACACATAGATGTAAGATATCATTTTGTAAAAGATTTGGCAAACAATGATGTTGTTAAAATTAATTATTTGGAAACAGAAAATATGCCTGCTGATATCTTGACCAAATGTTTGCCTGCTATTAAACATTATTATTTACTGAAGAAATTAGGTATCGAAAGTTAATTTCTGTGTGTTGGAATTATATACATATATATCTTATATACTTATGTGTATCTTTTTTAAAGATGTTTGTTTTATTTCGAAAAGTAGGGGTGTTATTATGAACGTATCGAAATAATATGCATGTGCTGCCATCTGTATGTTTTAATGTACACCATAATGTAATTGTCATTCTTATGTTTTAAAATATAATTAGTCTGTGCTGATCACCCGGCGTTTCATTATCTTATAATTATCATCAAAAATCATTAAAATTTGATTTAAAAAAAATAGTCACACTTCGCCGAAGACAAGTTAGGTTCAAATGGTTCTAAATAGTCTATACTAGGTCTGCTTCACGGCTTTGCATCGATCTTCCAAACACCCTGTATAGCCTATAGCCTTCCTCAAGAAATGGACTATCCAACACTAAAAGAATTTTCCAATTCCAACCAGTAGTTCCTGAGATTAGCGCGTTCAAACAAACAAACAAACAAACTCTGCAGCTTTATAATATTAGTATAGATTTATGCATATGCATATACATGCACATAGAACAAAAACATTGCCATTTCTAGCACGAAGACATGATTGGCGCAGTGGCTGAGCGATCGACTGCTGCGCTGCGTGTCGCGGGTTCGATCCTATTTGTATGACCTACACGTAGTTGTTTGTGTATGTGAGTTTTAATGTTTGTAAACGCACCCACGATACAGGAGAAATTCCTAGTGTGGGGCAACGTTTTTTTTTTTTTTTTTAAATATGTATATTTATACGTGCACATAGAACAAAAACATTTCAGTGATTTACAGTTTTTTCACTATACCTACATTGAAAAGAGCACAGCAGTTTGTGTTGAAGAAACAAACAAACAAACAGTTTTCTATCAATTTCATGACCGAGGAACCGAACTGACAATGGCCTTATGACCTTCTTGTAGTAAGCGAGTTTTTGTGCGCAGTGTCATCATTTGATCACATCATCGTCTTTACAAACGTGTGTTGCGCTTTATTTAACATGATTTTGGATTTGATTGACATTGTTTTTTAATCAGGATATGATTTGGTCACGAATCGAGGAAACTTGGGTGAAGTTAGTGATTCAGAACAATATTATGCTCGACTTAAGGAGGTTGCAGGCCCTTTTTGAGAGAAGGGGTGTGGGGTCAAACGGGTACTGACTAAAACCCACCCATGTTCTTTATTTTGCCCTATATGTATAATGAAAGTTTCAGTGTTTCCTTCAAAGCTAAAAATATTCCGTACACCAAGACAATAAAATATAAGTAACAAAAAAGCTATAAAGTGTGACCTAGACCTGTTTACATTGATATCGCAATAACTTGGCCATCGTGGCTCACAGTGGGCCAGCGTGGGCGACTGTGTGTACGGTGGCCGGTGCTGAACTGTGTTTGTCAAGTAAACTTAGCTAAAAGAGATAGTAAATAATTATAAGAGGTGATTTGGTGGCTAGAATTTGGCGAATTTAAAGATTCAAGGTTGAAATTACTGAAGATAACTGCTTCCGATACTTCCTTATTAGTTTATTCACAATGGACGTTAGGTATATGATAGAAGTACACTATCTCACCAGCCTAGTGTGGATGTGAAATCACCAAATAACTTCCCCCATTCTGGACAGAGCGGGGGGAGGATCAGACTTTTACTGACAATCACTTTGCTGTCCGTTTGTCTGTCTGTCAAGATCGTTTATCTCGGGAACACATGCACGAATATGTGATAATCGTTTGTGCGATGCCTTTTTTTCATCTTATATATTTCCGAAACCATCTTGTTTTATGCCAGTTCCAACATCTCGCCCTTATTTGATCTAGTCGCGTGTCATCTGCTCCTGTTTGACATAAATCTCATTGCTTTTTTTTGTGTCTTATATTATACTAAAGAGATGAAGTCACTAACGTCATTCAGATCTAGCCCTTTTCTGTCCTCCTACAGCGACGCCCTAAACCGAGGCTCGTACCCCACAGGCGGTGCCCTTAGCGTGTAGTCGCTTAGTTTGTAAGTTTTTCACCCTGGCTGGAGGTCTTTATTTTTAAGGCACCCACAGGAATCGCCCGGTTAAGCAGACGACAACCTCCTAGGTTGAACTGCGTGATGCCATAAAAAAAAGTCACCAACTTAATTGTTATTCATGTCAGACACCAATCACATTTCCATTAAAAAGCATGTATTTAAATCCTCTTTACACACTAAGATGGCGATAAATTGTGTAAAAGTCGGACATAAAGGAATAGTAAAGATTTAACGTGTACTTAACCTCATAGTTATTTGTTTGCAAACCAAAGGACTTACCGGCGGGGAAGTGGACACGTTGAGTAACGGTTCAAGGACTGGGAGAACGTGGTCACAGTGATGGCGATTGGCGGAGAAGTAGAAGTCTCTATAGTCATCCTTACTAATATTATAAAAGCGAAAGTGAGTTTGTTTGTTTGTTAACTCTTCACGCTTTAATGGCTACACCGTTTTGATGAATTTTGGTACAGAGATAGTTGGGAACCAGGAGACGGACATAGGCTAATATTTTTTTCTAAAAAAGTGGGATGTGAGGGAGAAAGAGGGAAAACTTAGCGTTGCTATTACAAATCAATAAGGCGCAAGGGGAACTGTGTTACCACGAATTTAACGCGAGCGACGCCGCAGGCAAAAGCTAGTTGCCTATAAAAAAGACTTCAGACTTTTTATAGGCAAGATTATAGAAAATATTTCAAAAAGAGGGGAATTGCAAATTAACAGGAGTAATACTATCTGCAATATCCCATACTGCAGAAGGTATACATTCGTATTATCTAATTCAAGATTAATTTACATGAGCTGTGATTTCCTGTAACATTCTTTAGCTGTAAAAATCTTTCCAGGCATTTTTAACCGACTTAAAGAAGAAAAAAAGAGGAAGTTCTCATTCCAACTGTATTTTTCTTAGTTTGTTTTTTTTTACGCGATTTATTTGTCTATTGCAGTTCGATTCTTAAGTGGTTCCATATCAATTTTATCTATATTGCTTCGGTAATTTTTGATTTACTTTTATAATCATTGGAAAATGAATTCTCGATAAGAATTTTTGTGAGATACTATAACTAAAAAGGCAGCAATTGACTTCCAAGAAAAAACTTAAAAGAGAAAAATAAACTACATTATCAAACAAAATTCACCGGCGGCGTCTGGAAGTAAACCTATTGGACGCCTTTTTTGCCAAAAGGTTTTCATTTCATAATTAATGAACGCATGTTATCGCATTTTAGAACAATAAAATACTTTCGTAATTTTCATCATCAATATTTAGGGATTATTACAATAAATTGGGGGCGTCGTAGCACGTCTTCTCGTTCCATACTTCTCTTCTTTGCTCTCGTAGTTAAAAACATGATAACTAAAGTTTCTGCACTAGTAGTCAGCCCACTTCCCAGTCATATTATTTCTCACTAGCTGTTCCCCGCGGTTTCACCCACGCTGCTCAGCACCTGTTGGTCGTAGCGTGATGTTATATAGCCTATAGCCTTCCTCAAGAAATGGACTATCCAACACTAAAAGAATTTTCCAATTCCAACCAGGAGTCCCTGAGATTAGCGCGTTCAAACAAACAAACAATCAAACAAACAAACTCTTCAGCTTTATATATTATAAAGCTGAAGAGTAGTATAGATAGTATAGATACAGTTTCCAAACGTTTAGTTGTTACCCATTCCCGCATTCCGTTTCCGCTTGCAGTGTTACCTCGCCTCACCGAAGTACAGTTGTGCCACTTGTTTTGCTAATGTCCACTCAATTCGCACTTGCCGACAAACATGTCACATATTGTCTAGAACATGTCATCGTTTGTCTAAAACAGTGTTTTGTTTGCGAACTTTTAAAATGTTTGCACTGGTGCTACTTGTTTGTCCAATAAAATTCTTTGAGAAATTGGCAAATTAATGTTGCAGTAATTTGACAAAAACGTGTGACTCTTTCTAGTAGAGCCTTTTTCTTACCACCTAGGAATTTCTCTTATATCGTGGGTGCGTTTAAAAACATTAAAACTCACATACACAAACAGCCAGACCCGACACAACTAATTGCAGGTCATACAAATATTTGTTCCGTGCGGGGATCGAACCCGCGACACGCAGCACTGCAGTCGATCGCTCAGCCATTGCGCCAACCGTGCCGTAAATCGCTTGTCATTAAAAGTATTGTTTGTTAATTAGTGGATCATGATTATTTTTGTTTATGTACTATATATTATGTTCACATTTCAATATTGTTTTTTTTCTAATTGTAGCTATTATACCTTCTATTCTTTTTCTGTCATCTATGATGATTTTCCCGCCCTTGATCGAAGTAACTAGGGTTCACTTCGATTGTGTAAGATTAGGTTAAGTATGGAACAGATAATCAAAGCTGTATTTGACTGCGGTTGGATTCCTCCTTACTGCAACCAGGGCCCAGCCGCTATAAATACTTAAAAACTGTTTCCTTGGTTCTTTATTTGTTTTATTACGATTGGCCGAAAAAATGGAATCAAATAGCTGTGACCATTAATAGAGCCTGAGATATAATTTCAAATATTTTTTTGACCTAATAAACGAGCTCCCATATTATATTGTATTGTTACTTAAAACTTGGTAAAAAAATGTGTAATAGTATTTCTAAAACAGTGTATACCAAATAGTTCAATTATCATCATTTTCCTGCCCTTGTCCCATTCTATTTGGGGCCCGCGCAACATGTTTTCTTCTTCCATTCTCCCATGTCAGACGTCACGGCATCATTCACTCCTTTCTCCCTCATATCACACATCCATATCATATCATCGTTCATAGATATTTTACTAGCTTACGCCCGCGGCTTCGCTCGCGGTAAATCGGGGTAACACAGTTCCCCTTTCCTGATTTACCTGCTATCGGTGGTTTTGACCCTTGTGATTTATTTATTGTAATGGAAAAGCTAAGTTTTCCCTTTTCTTCCCTCTTTCTCTCTCATTTCTCACTTAAAAATAGCCTATGTCCATCTCCAGGGTCCCATCTATCTCTGTACCAAAATTTATCAAAATCGGTTTAGCTATTTAGGCGTGAAGACGTAACTAACAAACTTACTTTCGCTTTTATAATATTAGTAAGGATAGTTCGAATACTTGACATAAATACCAAGTAAAATTTCAGGTCAGTAAACATTCACAAGTCAAATTCGACCTTTACAAATCTATCTCGCATACCTCCAAACATTAGCATAATCTATTGCAAACCGATTGAATGATACTGGCTCATTACTATAAACTATGTGAATAAGTCATAGCTCATAGGTTACTTGCTACAAGATCTCTTGCGACAATAGTAATAGCTTACTTTCCATTTGATATTGTGGATGGATGGATTAGAATCTCGGGTCGATCTTCAGAATAAACCGATGATGATGGGTGAACACCTATCAGAGGTGGACAATAAGTTTAAGGGGCCCTGGCCGATTACTATTTGGGGGCCTGCTTTATTAACCAAGTATTTACACTTTTGTCAAACTTTTTTTGTACATATACACATCAAGTACATTTCTAGTTTAATACAGCCCAGATTTTTAGTCGTTTTGTGTTTAGTAAGGTTGCTTATGGTAGAGTTGCATACTTTACAAATTTAAGTGTTTGTTTTTATTCACAATTGTCTTAAATAGTTAATGGGGCCTTCACCCTCAAGGGGCCCTGCCTACAGCCCAAAAAACCCATATACTTCAGCTTCTGATAACAATTACAAACTGAGATCTTTATTTGCCTCTAAAAAATGTTAAGCCTTTGGTCCTCGCAGACATTTGTAGATCTTTGACAGTCGTTACAGGTAGTCAGTGGCTCAACGTTGGGATAACCAGTCTTACCAAGGTGTATTGTATTATCCAGTACTTTTTTATACTAGTATTTAGTTAAATTCAGTGAGACCGGATGCCAATTCAACTTTGGTATGAAAAGGCTTAGCCAGATGATGAGAAGATTAGGTATTGCCTGGCATATCGATGTGTGGTTGTATTACGTGTAGTGTTACAATTGCTATTGCTATTTACTTAGATAGAAAGCAAAAGCTAATGACATAATGTTCCTAATTTTTCTTAATTTTTCGGGAAATTATTACTGCTTATTTGCCTTGTGTTGATAGAGACGAATGAACATCCATAGAAAAGGCCTCCAACCAACAGGGGTTCTTGCAGGTTAGATGAAAAAAACTGCCAATACGTATGTTTATATAAAACTAGCTTTTGCCCGCGGCTTTAAATTCGGGGTAATACAGTTCCCCTTGCGCCTTATTGATTTTTATTAGCAACGCTAACTTTTCCCTTTTCTTCCCTCTTTGTCTCTCACATCCCACTTTTTTAAAATAAAAATTAGGCTTAGTCCGTCTCCTGGTTCCTAACTATCTCTGAACCAAAATTCATCAAAATCGGTCATTAATTGTTTTTTATATTAATATTCTTTATTTTCCTTTTTATCTTATTTTTACATTTTTAAATACAATTTTTTAAAAAAAAAATAACAAACAATATTTAAAAATATAAAAATAGTGGTCCACCAGTATCGGGAGCAGGGTCCAAGCTACCGGTGGTTAGGGCTCCAGAGACAGGAACCTCCTCACAATGCGGGCCGTATCGAGGAGTACTGCCTTCTGAATCAGGCCCTTGATCCAACCACCTAAGGAGAGCTTCGACAGATGTTCGTCGAAGCTCTTGGCAATTAAGCCATTGGCCGTTACGACAATCGGCACAATGATAGCCGAGTTTACATTCCACATGTCAACAACCTCGTGTGCCAAGTCAAGATATTTTAGTTGTTTTTCTTTCTCAGCTTTCACGAGGTTTTCGTCATGTGGGATGGTAACATCGATTATCATTACGCGGCGCGCTGATCGGTCTATCACCACTATGTCAGGCTTATTGGCGACAATAGTCCTGTCAGTAATGATAGACCGATCCCAGTACAACGTGACATGGTCTTTCTCGAGAACTGGGTCGGGCACATACTTGTAGTACGGTACCTCAGATTCCACAAGATTATATTTCAAGGCAAGTTGCTGATGAATAATCCTGGCTACTTGGTTGTGTCTATGCAAATACTCGCTGTTAGCTAGACGAGAACAACCAGAAATAATATGTCTGATGGACTCACCAGGACGGTGGCATGCCCGACACACGTCAACCGTCCCATCCTTCATAATATATTTCCGGTAGTTGTTCGTCAACATAACTTCATCCATAATCGCACAGACAAAACCTTCAGTTTCCCCAAATAGGTCACCGAATCGTAGCCAGGACACGGACGCTAGAAAATCTACATCGGGCCCATGAAGAGCCTTGTAGAAGCGCCCGTGAAGCTCCTTACCTTGCCATACTTCCTTGCGGTCATCGGTAGTAAGTACTACAGGTTTGCGCCAATTCTCTTTAGCCATGGACAACGGGGTGAGTCCCTTGTCCACTGCGACTACATCTCGGTGCATACCCACGTCGGCTTTTAAGAAATATTCCCTGAGACTGCACACCTCTCGGTTGTGGAGGGTCTTTGCGTTTAAAAAGCCTCGACCCCCACACTTCCGTGGGATGTACAGTCTCATCACCGATGATCGTGGGTGATGCATCCGATTTGCAGTCAGCAATGTACGGACTCTCCTATCCAGGGCATCGAGTTCAGTCTGCGTCCATTTAAGTATGCCGAAAGAGTACATTAAAACCGGCATGACCCAACTGTTGAAGGCGCGCACCTTGTTCCCGCCGGAAAGAAGGCTTTTTAATACCTTCTTCAGGCGACCAAAGAAACGCTCCCTCAACAGTTGCTTCATGTCAGCCACGTTAATGCCTAACGCTTCCGACATACCCAAATACTTATAGCTTTCGGATGAGGAAAGGGATCTGAGGTGTATGGAATCCGAGAGTTGAATTCCCTCGGATTCCATAATCTCCCCTCGCTTCACATACATGACTGCACATTTGTCCACACCAAATTCCATCCTGATGGCGTTACTAAAAGTTTCAGTTACTTTCAGTAGCTCCATCAGTCGCAATTTGTTGGGGGCAAAGAGTTTCAGATCATCCATGTAAAGGAGGTGAGATATGACCTGACCACCTCTTCTCAACCGATAGCCTAGACCTGAATCCTCCAGCAATGTGCTTAGAGGATTCAGGGCTAGACAGAACCAAAGTGGACTCAAACTGTCGCCCTGAAATATTCCCCGTTTAATCCATACAGGCTCATCGTTCCCCTGGATTTGTCGACATCCTGGATATCGAAGTACCGTCCTCCATTGTCCCATACACGACTCAAGAAAGGCGCGTAGGGTTGCATCTATCTTGTACAACTCCAGCACCCTCTTGAGCCATGTATGTGGCACTGAGTCGTAGGCCTTCTTATAATCAATCCAACATGTCGACAAATCCTTGCGGGATCGACGAACCTGTTGGCTAATGGTCATGTCGATGAGGAGTAGCTCCTTAGTACCGCGGGACCCGTTCTTACATCCATTTTGAGAGACAGACATAATAGAGTTACTGTCAATGTGTTTGTTAATTTTCATTCTCAAAATGGACGTAAGAAGTTTATAGACCGTCGATAAACACGTGATCGGCCTATAATTCTTGGGTTCCGCGGGACTACCTGACTTATAGAGCAGGTGGGTAACGCCTGTTGTTAAGAACTGTGGCAGAGATCCGGACTCTAGGCATGACTGAAATTGTGATGCCAGGCGAGTGTGTGAACTACTGAGCCACTTGAGCCAAAAGTTGTGCAGTCCATCCGGTCCTGGAGACTTCCAGTTCGGGAACGGACGAACTGCACTGGCTATGTCTGATGGTGTAATTAAAATTGGCTCCATCTCTGGTATAGTTTCACACACTCGCTCGATATCACGCATCCAGTCAGCCTCAGTATGACAGACGGGCACCGACCAGATGCTGCGCCAGAAAGAACTTGTGGCTACATCATCCGGGCGGCACACGTCAGTCACACTTTGGTCGGGTTGCTCCCAAGCTCTGTATACCCACCTCTCATCGCTCCGGAACATGCGATTCTGCGAATACCGATCAACCCGCCGCTTATACCGCCGAATACGGTTTGCCCATGCATAAACTTTCTGCTTCAGGAAGTCGATGCGCTCTGTGGTACGAGACATGTATTCTTGAGGACTGATTCCAGTCCCCGAGAATGCCCGTCTCACAAAGCGCATCACACGTGGTCTTGTATTACCCTCCCTGAAGCAGTTTAGTTTACCGATGAGTACCCTGGCCTCGTCAATACGCCGCTCGATCCTGCACTGCCAGGCTGGTACGGATGGTTTTGGTCGAGTAGCTACGTCACAATTTGGAAATTTGACGTTAGCTACACGACATACCGCAACAGCCCCACAATACAGGATCAAGTGTGTATCAACGAGATTCTCGCTACTCTCAAATAAATTCTTGAGCTGCGAGTCCAGGGCACACACCAGCGCCCTATTTCTCTTATGCATGGGTAACCGTGGTAATCGGGGCCTAAGTTCGGCTGGAGTGGATCGATAGTCGCGAAGCGCATCCTCCAGTGCGCTCCTCAATCGGTCGTTGCACTGGCTACTTACCGTAGCAACCCTATCATCTTCCTCTACAACAGCGAGGTTGGACCGCGGCTGCGTCACACTAATTGCTGTCGCTTGCAACGCGGTTTGTGGCGTAGTCAAGATGACACGGTTGTTAAGTACTTCTGAGCGCAGCCTATCAAGCGCAGCATCGTCCAACAAGTGATTGCGTTGGATGACCCGCACCTGATCCGACAGTCGTTGGGCCGAAACGACACATTTCCACCGGCAGCGGGGACCCTGATCGGAGCCTGTTGGCCCCTAGATCCCAAGCCCGCTGGTGGCCGTCCTCTTCCTCGTCGTTGTCGTGTTGGTGGTGGTGGCGACGATGGCGGGGAGAAAAACTCGTCACTCGAGCTCGACGCAACTGCAGCGACCGGCGACACGGCGCTCACACGTGTAGCGCATCCCGGCGGCTGCGAGGCGGAGCTGAGCGGCGAGTCCGGAGATGGTGGGAGTGCCTGCTGTATTTGGGCCCGGCGTCTTGTTAGCATGTGGCGGTTGACGTATAAGCAACTTTATGTTTCTTAATATTTCGTTCGTTTCGTTTCATTTTGTTTTTTTTTTATTCTATTGCTTTTTGATGTTAATTTTAATTGATTTGTCTTCGTTCTTGCGTAAAATTATTGTTATTAAATTAAATAGAAAAATTTTCGGAGATGAAAAACGTCACGTCAATTTGACAGTCGGGCCACAGATATTAATATTTTTATTTGCCTTTTATTTATTTAAATTTTATTTTATCTGGATTATTCGTGACAACTGTTTTTACCAATGAAACTAAACGTCATAATACAAGTCAAGCAATACTTTATGTGGTTATAATTTACGATAATGACTGATTTAATTGCTTCAAGTATTAGTAATTAACAGAAATATTCATCAAATAGACTGCAGCTGCACACAGCTGGCGTACAATCCACGGCACCGTTTAACTTTAATAAGACCTTTATGTTGATGGAATAAGGTCGATATTCGCATTTCGATAGATAGTTGACTGTACGTTGTATGGAATACCACGCGGCCAACGTTTGTTCCGATAACAACTGTATTCCGAAGCAATAAGTTCGGTTTTCGTACTTCAAGTGACGGTTGACAATATATATAGCAAGTACTGTATTCAAAACAAACATTTTCGTAACACGCCAGTGTAGTAAGTTGTGTGTGTTATGACAATGGTAACGACTGTGACTCACGAGATCTGATTCATTTGCCAGTCAAAATATTACCCTTTATTTGATGTTGACTGATTTTGTTGCTTTTTAAATCAAATCAAATCATTTATTTCAATTAGACCATTACAGGCACTTTTGAATGTCAAGAAACAAAATGAATCTACAGTCCCGGTCACTAGGCATAATAACTTGTGAAAGTACTGTAGTTGCCCATTCCAAAGCGTTGATCTCTATGGAGAAGAATGGGCAAGAAACTCCATGGACACTCTTTTAAATTATAATATTTTTACAAAATCGTATTTGCATTGCATTCATGTTGAGATTATACAAATATGTGAGAACGATGTAGAAAGACGTGCACAGTAAGAGCGTCCAGAGTTTAAGGTTCCGTAACGCAAAAGGAAAAAGAAAGTGTGTGTGTCAACTCCGACGCACAACTGGAGTTTACTCCTTAAGTACGAGTATCTAACCATACGCAAAAAGAGTTTATTCAACTGAAAAAGGATTAATATCATATGAAAGGGTAAATACACAAATTAATGAAAAAAAATAGCAATATAAATACATCGACCCTGATAGAAACAAACAAGCCCAATAACATATAGTATATAGGTATAGTCGCCTATACAGCATACCATATGTACGTCTTAATACACTCACAGCCAAATTAGAAAGTTGCGCACTAAAGGTGCGCACCATAAACGTGACACATTTTCGTTACTTTAGTAGGTTTTACCCTTCGGATTTTTCTCATACCGGGCGCCTTATATATGAAAATCGATTCTTAAGGAGTAAACTCCAAAAATGGAACCGTTATATGATGTTTGTTGTCCGTCTGTAAAGTCCCTTTATCTCGAAATTATATCTTCGAAATTAAAACTATATATCTACTCAAATCTGTAGTCCCCATCAGCGTTGAAAAAATCAACGCTCTTATGCCCCGTTCCAATAAACAAAAACGACTCGTTTTTCTTAAGGATAGTTGTATTTTGACATAAGTTCTATGAGTTTTATTTCAAAATACAACTATCGAAAACGAGTCGTTTTTGTTTATTGGAACGGGGCATTAGTCTACGCATAATATATGGGCGTCCAACTAGTACTTAGACAATTTTTAATATTTTGTTTTTGGATGGGAAACCATCAAATGACTTTTCCCGCTCTGGGCAGAATGGAAGGGAGTGTCAGACTTGTACTGACTAAAACCCATCCATGTTCCTTCTTATACCCTTCGTCCTGCCCTTAATTTTAGACATCTTAATTTTAGTTAATAACCTGAATTAAAACATAAGATACTTTTTATTTTGGTACAGCGAACATGCGGGACAATAAAATAAATAAATAAATATCTTGGGACAACTCACACACGGCTATCTGATCCCAAGCTAAGCAGAGCTTGTGTTATGGTAACCAGACAACTTATATACATACATATATAATTTATAAATACATACATATTATAGATAAATCACACCCAGACACAGAACAAACAATCATGCTCATCACACAAAGTTTGTCCTGGGTGGGAATCGAACCCACGACCTCCAGCTCAGCAGTCAGGGCCACTAACAACTAGGCCAACAGGCCCGTCCTCAACAAACTCCATGCGGGCAAAGTCGCGGGCATAAGTTAGTGTGTAGTCGAAGGTCAAGATCTCAATGAATTACCTAAACTGTTGACTTAATCTCCACTGTTACTTGACCCGTGGGAATGGTCGCAATTATTTCTTTGTATTGTCGTGACGGCGATCTAACGAACCTATGTTTAATGTATTCGTAGGCCTTACTAGCTCGAAGGTACCTTCGAGGTGCTGCATGGAATGTCTTGACATTTCTACTGACTGTTTACAAGTTAATGTTTGACAGCACGGTTGGTGCAGTGGCTGAACGATTGACTTCTGCGCTGCGTGTCGCGGGTTCGATCATCGCAGGGAACAAATATTTGTATGGCCTACATATAGTTGTTTCGGGTCAGGCTGTTTGTGTGTGTGAGTTTAAATGTTTGTAAACTACGATACAGGAGAAATTCCTAGTGTGGAACCCAACACTAGGATTTTTTCCTGTATGTGACCACATGAATACCTTCAAAGTATGCAAATGTCGCAGAGGGGCCTGCCAGGGCCACCGCCTGCCGGGGTTGTGGGTTGTTTGAAAAAGATACCGTGGCCCCGTAACATAAAAGGCGACAGAAGAAACATGTATGAGTTTTAGTCAGTAAAAGTCTGACATCCCCCCACCGCTCTACCCAGAAAGGGGCAAGTTATTTGATAATTTTGAATCCGCAAAAAAGAGGTCTTTCCCGCAGTAAATATTTTACATATTAAGAATGTTCTGATGCCAAAGAACCGGATCTGAAGTTTGATTTATTTAATTTTATTGAGAGTTTATAATCTTTAGATAAGATTACGGCGATAGATTTAACACTTACGTAACAATTTAAATGTCACGAAAAATAACAAAGACTGATTTTACGTCTCAATTCTTTCTAATCCCCGGGCTAAATAAGTATGTGAAAATACGCAAACTTTATAATGATGTTTTGACAAAAGTCCTATTAATAATGTAAAGGCATGCACAGACGAGGAACTTTTTTCGGCGTACTTTTCTCTTCGGCAACTTTAATAGTTTGCAGATGCTATGAGGCGAACAGAAGTTCCCCGAATATCCAAGGATTTTATTTATATAAAATACTGGTATTCTATGTATTTCTGCTATCTTATACTGGACGGTGAGACTGAAAGCTAACACAAACTCTTTTGTTTTTTTTTATTCCATTCCTCCGCTCCGGGCTGAGCGGGTAGGATTGTCAGATTTTTACCGAGTAATCCCATCCATATCTCGGGGCCGCGGTATCTCGTTCGAACAACCCGAAACTACCGGCAGGCATTGGCCCTGCCCGGCCCCTCTGCTTTTCTGACATCTCTTTAAGGCACACTGACATATTTGAGGGAAGGTTAGGCAAATGATAATCGAGATACACGACTGCATAAAAATACCGTTAGGTCTCAAAAATAAAAAATAGATCAAACGCGCAAA
Organism: Ochropleura leucogaster; assembly: GCA_958449745.1. Lineage (NCBI taxonomy): Eukaryota > Metazoa > Arthropoda > Insecta > Lepidoptera > Noctuidae > Ochropleura > Ochropleura leucogaster. The sequence goes on along the minus strand of OY288220.1, from coordinate 1,025,470 downwards.
AACGCAATTACAATTCAATACACTTATTTGAACACGTTGAGTGCTCAAGAGTGCCCTAACTATAAACTATATCGACAAGTCCGAGCCGTACCAAGTCGTCGGCAGATTCTATTCCCAACTCAAAGGAAGTCCCCAGTCTGTGAAGCGATTAATGAGCTAGCCTGACTATAGACAACATATAAGGGACAACCAACAACAAATAAGGGATGCAAAACCAACGCGACAAATACTGGGCAGCGGTTACATATTTACGACCTACTAGCTTTTACCCGCGGCTTTGCAGGCGTTAAATTCGGGGTAACACAGTTCCCTTTTCCTGATTTTCAGGTATTTTTTATTGGTAACAAAGAGTATAATTATGTACTAATTTTTAGCTTCCCACCGTGAAAACTGCGGAATGCTCCTTACAAACTTCCACCCGCTATTCAAGGGAAGTGGGGGGTTAGAGAAAGACAAAAAGTAGCCTATGCCCGTCTCCAGGGTTTCAGCTATCTTTGTGCGAAAATTCATCAATATCGGTTTAGCCATTTAGGCGTGAAGACGTAACTAACAAACTAAATCATTTTTATAAAAAAAAAGAAGGATAGTCAATCACATGCTCTACGCATTTCTCATGATCTTTAACGGTCGCAAGTCTCCCGTCTGACCCAGCCTTAAGGTAAAAGTGGTACTGCTCATTGTCGCCGCGGGCGCCCATTACGCGAAATGACTATTTGATTGATCACTCGAGTTTATCGAGATATATTAATATTTCATTGTGGTATATTGCATTAGAGTAAGACATTAAGTATAACTAACGGAGAACTATGCGTATATTTCGTGGGTTTATACCGCGTAGGTAAAAGTTGTGTAAGATAGAAAAATGGTCGCCTTGACATTATTTTCTTGACCTTGTCAGTGTAAGAGTATTTTCTAGGTTTAGAACCTACAAAATACTGAAGAACTAGGTTATTGTGTTCGTGGTAGCAAAGCTTAGGTTACTAATATTCTTCGGCCTATTACCCTACTTCTTGCCAATACATACAAGGTATTTAGTGCACCATTGGTGGATCGGTACTATCTTGCAAACTATTGTAGAAGACAAATAGCTGTATCGCTATCATATTTTTTTACAATTACAGCCAAGAATTTGGCTAAGCGAGTTGCCTCTATTGAACATTGCAATACTCAGTCAAGTTACTCAGCCAATAGTTTGCTCACAATTAATGAATCAGATCATCATTTAAATTAGAGATTGAGACAATAGAGGCAACCTCTTGCAATCATGTAAGGAAGCCAGATAGTAAATCAGTTGAAAGTATTGGTAATTTTGATTGTATCAACCTGGTGCATCAAAATATTCAAGGGTTTTTGAACAAAGAATTAGAAGTAGGGCTTTTCCTGAATTGTAATAACATAGATATTCTTTGTGTCACAGAGCATTGGCTCAAAAGTCACCAATTAATTTTTAATTTTAGTAATCACCAGGTTGGTAGTTCATTCAGTAGAGTAAATGCTATACATGGCGGCGCATTAATCTTAGTAAATAATCAGCTCAAATTTAAAGAACGCAAGGATATTGTAAACCTGTCTGTTGAGAGAACAATTGAAATAGCCTGTATAGAATTGGAGCAGTTTATCATATTAAGTGTGTATAGACCCCCTTCAGGTTTGTATGATTGTTTTGAAAAGATAATGGATGAAGTGTTGCATAAAATCTGTAGTAGCTCAAAGAAATCTATAATCACTTGTGGTGATTTTAATATTAATTTACTAGAAAAATCTGTGTTAAGTACTAAAATTACAAACCTGTTTCAGTCATACAACCTTGAAAACAAATTTTCGGAGCCCACTAGAATAACCCAGACTAGTGCCACTTGCCTAGATAATATTTATACTGATGTTATACCAATCCACAAAGTAATTATTAACTTATTAGATTCAGATCATTGCGGGCAACTGATTACAATTCCAAATGTAATAAAAAAGGTAGCTAAGATGGATATCACTGTCAACCCAAAAACTAAAAGTCGCCTAGAAACTTTTAAAAATAAACTTTCAACTAAATTACCACTTTTGTCAACTAGTGATGACCCCAATCAAAAATATAACATTTTTTTTAGTATGTATTGCACACAGTTTAAGACCACGTTTGTTCCTAAGACTATCTCGGTTAATAATAACGCTTCCTTCAATGACTGGGCCACCTTTGGTATTCATAAAAGTAGAAAACGGCTTTATGAGCTGTATGAAGAGCGAATTTGTATTAATACTGTAGAATTTAATTTGTATGTTAAGAATTATTCTAAAGTTTTTAAAAAAGTTTGTGCTATAGCTAAGTCACATTATTTGAGTTCAAAAATTAAAAATAGTAGTAACGTAATTAAAACGACTTGGAACATTATTAATAGCGAAGCAGGAAGGTCTTGCAAGCGAAATAGTGACTACAGCCTTGCTATCGGCGATAATATCATAAAATCAGATACTCAAGTTGCTACAGCGTTCGAAAATTTCTTTGCGGATATTCCTGTATCGACTACTAAATCGCTAGACTCGTCACCTGCTGCTGCAGATGCTTTACTAAAGGAAAATGTTCCATTCCATGATTCCGAATTTAATTTTCAATATGTCAATTGTAATGATGTAATTAAAACTTTTCATATGTTAAATGTTAAGAAGACCGCTGATCTATGGGGTCATTCTGTGGACGTTGCCAAGTCCATTATAACCATTGTAGCTCCTTCATTAGCTGTTATATTTAATGATTGTATTGACCGTGGTGAGTTTCCTGATCTAATGAAAAATAGTAAAATAATACCATTGTTTAAATCGGGTAGTACATCAGACCCTACTAACTATAGACCAATTTCAGTGCTACCAACATTTAGTAAAATTTTTGAAAAAATAATTTTAGATCAAATGCAAAGATTTTTCAATAAACATAAGTTATTGCATAATAAACAGTTCGGTTTTACAAAGGGTCGTTCAACTACTGATGCCGGTGTTGAACTTCTAGGACACATTTATAATGCCTGGGAAGATAAATGTGATGCTTTGGGGATTTTTTGCGATTTGTCCAAGGCTTTCGATTGCGTTCTCCATAAAACATTAATCAGAAAACTACACCACTACGGAATCCGGAACGCCTCTCTGAATCTTCTTACGTCATATTTGAGTGGTAGGATTCAGAGAGTTGATGTAAACGGGAAAAGATCTCCCGGATCTGTAGTAAGCATGGGAGTACCACAAGGGTCCATTCTTGGCCCTTTTTTATTTCTTATTTATATTAATGACTTGCCTTACCTCATAAAGGATAATCATGATGTAGTGTTGTTTGCAGACGACACTTCTCTTTTATTTAAACTAAAACGTCAGCAGCTAGCTACTGACGATGTTAATAGCGCTCTGGCAAAGGTCGTTAATTGGTTTAACGTTAATAATTTACTTCTAAATGAGAAAAAGACCAAATGCATTAAGTTTACGTTACCTCATGTTAGACAAGTGGAAACTAGTGTACTAATCAAAGATGAAGAGTTGAAACCGGAAGATAATACAGTGTTCCTAGGCTTAACTTTGGATGCTAAGCTTCAGTGGGGCCCTCATATAGATAAGTTGTCAAAAAAGCTTAGCTCAGCAGCATACGCCGTTAAAAAAATTCGTGATTTGACTGATTTAGAGACAGCCCGTTTAGTTTATTTTAGTTATTTCCACAGTGTGATGTCGTATGGTATTCTCTTGTGGGGCCATGCCGCCGATATTCAGACAATTTTTATTTTGCAAAAGAGGGCAATTCGTTCAATGTATAAATTAAGTCCTAGACACTCCCTCAGAGAAAAATTTAAAGAGATTAACATACTTACTGTGCCCTCTCAGTTTATTTACGAAAACCTTTTGTACGCGCATAAAAATATAAAATTGTTTAAAAAATACAGTGATATCCACGACATAAATACAAGGAACAAACACAAATTTGTTGTTCCTGCAACGAGGCTCAAAAAAATAGGAGGTACTTTCACATGCCAATGTATACGTTATTATAATAAACTGCCAAGCGATATTCAAACACTAAGCCTCAATAAATTTAAATCTTTTATAAAACGTAAACTATGTCTCAAAGCTTACTATAACATGAATCATTACCTTGAAGATAAAAAGGCTTGGGATTAAGCTGCTCCAATTTAATTTACTCAGTGAGTGTCAAAATTTGCCTTTGTTTCATTTATTTATTGTCTATTCCTTTATTTTATATACTTTGACATTAATATTTACTTTATTTTTACATTCTTTTTATTATTATGATTAGTGACATTTTATTTTCTTATTATTTTCATTTATGACATTTTATGATTTCATTATGATCTCATTAATTATTTATTTTTTATTTGTTTATTGTAAATGTGAGGACCATGTGGATCATTTCTTTTATTTACTTTGTTTTTTGACGAAGGTCTGGCAGTTTGAGTGCTATAAGTGACCTACACAAATGTCCTTTTTTTGGTATTGTTCGTCGTGTCGTTGAGCTCCTTGGGTTATGAGTTGAGCTACACGATAACTGACAAATGCTTGCACTGACTGGACAGGTCCACTCAATCTGTGTGGTGCTTTCTTAAAAAGACCATTTCAGACACTATCTGCATAGTCCTCATGTAAGTTGACCAAGATTATTTTGTCTGGACTTTAAAAGAGACTATGACCTCTGAGTTTGTTTCGGCTGTTTCTTCTCAGAGTAGTCGGGTACGAAACACCGGCCTCATCTAGTTTTAAAAAAAAATGACGTGTAAAAGTGTTTGTGAAAACCTACTTGCAAAATAAACATCATTTATCATTTATCATTTATCATTTATCATTCTGAACATATAATATAAACATTTTCGGTAATAACACAAAAACTGATGTTATAAAAACCAATAAGTTTCATTCACTGCTCAGCTTTTCAGTGTCATAGCGTGATATTATATAGTTTACTAGCTTCCGCCCGCGACTTCGTCCCCGTGGCATAATTACTTTTGGCTAACGCTAACTTCAACCCGCGTGATGATCGAAAAGAAGTTTTTTTCTCTCCCCTTTTCTTCCCTCTTTCAGCCCCTTTTTTATAAACTAAGATGTACATTAGCCTATTATTATAAATTACCCTATTTCCGTCTCCAGGGTCCCAACTATCTCTGTACCAAAATTCATCGAAATGGCTTCGGCTATTTAGGCGTGAAGACGTAACAAACAAACAAACTAACAAACAAAAAACTCACTTTTGCTGTTGTAATATTTCTAGTAAGGATTATTTTCGTGAAAGAATATCTCTGCAAAATTTTAAATCTTATACCTATTCCCACCTGTGAAGGCTATTTCAATGCACTTTGCAAAGTATGAAATGAGATGCTGTTTGGGGTACGAACACCGGACTGCGACAAGTGGCAAGGAAGTCGTATTAATGTGCGCCACGCTACAGCTATTAATGGGGCTGGCAGACAGCCAGCTGCCAGGCTACGAGTGACGATGGCGCTATGTGCTGCAACTCCCTGTAGTGTAGGAAGTATTATATACCTACTAGTTTCCGCCCGCGACTTCGTCCGCGTAGCATGGTTATTTTGGGCTAACGCTAACTTAAACCCGCATGATGATCCTTTTCTTTCCTCTTTTTCCCCTTTTCACACTTCTTTTTTTAAATGAACCTATGAAAAATAAATGGTTGCTGATTCTCAGACTTACTCGGTCAATACACATCGGTCCAGCCGTTTCGGAGGATTTTGGTAATAAACACCGCGAAACAAGAATTTTATATATTTGAAGATTGTGATAATTTGACAAAACATGACACTCTTATGACATGAAATATGAATATTTTCTACTAGATGGTACCCGCGGCTTCGCCCGCGTATTATAAAAAAAAGTATCCTATGTGTTATTAGAGACCATGGGTAATCTACCTCTGTGCCAAATTTAATTCAGATCCGTTCAACGGTTTTGACGTGAAAGAGTAACAAACATCCATACATACATCCATCCATCCTCACAAACATTCGCATTTATAATATAGTTAGTAGGAAGTAGGATTGTCAGTCGTCTCTCTTTAAGATACCCTCGCGATCAGCAGAAGTCTGACAATGGTGGCAATGTATCAATAGCGGTTACCCATCACCTATCTAACCGGACCAAGCGCAGCTTAACCTCACAAGCGGACTGTAGTAGTAATTTAACTCACACACCACATCAATGGTATCGCGTGAACATTACGACAGGTATTAATGGGGCTGGCAGAGAGCCAGGTCAGCGGCGCTATGTCGAGTATGCTAGTACATTAACTGGTCGATGACTTCTATTATGTCTTAGTGTTGAGATAGGTCAGGATGTAGTTTTAAGGAAATATGACAAACTGTATGACGAGTTTTTTTTGTCACATAATATATAAGCTAATCGTAGTAGACTGTCACTTGGTAAGTGACTGAAAGACATGATAATTGGTATTAGTCCGGGCGCCCGCTAGTTTAAAATATGTATGAATGTCTTTACCTAAATATTAAGTATACGTATAAATACAGTATAATATTATAAATATTTATATACTTCTATAAATACATAACACTAAAATATTTAAACAAATATGTAAATACAATATTATAAATAACTAGCTGTGCCCAGCGGTTTCACTCGCTGCCCACTTAGGGCTATGAAAAATAGATGTTGGCCGATTCTCAGACCTACCCGATATGCACACAAAATTTCGTTTAAATCGGTCCAGGCGTTTCGGAGGAGTATGGGAACGAAAACTGTGACACGAGAATTTTATATATTAGATTATTATAAAGCTCTTTAATCTAATCTTAAAATCGAAATGATTTTCAAGTATCGTATAAGTAGTAATAAGTTGTCGTTACCAACTATAATATGGCTAACTAAATAAATAAAATAAAAACACCTTTTATTTCGAACAAGCAACATCCATAGAGCGTTAGAAAATTGAAAAAGAAAACAAACGCCACTTGTCTTTGATATACCTACCAAACCTCGAGTGGTATAACTCCTGCTTTATTTATTTATTTATTAAAACTTCATGCACAAAAACATTGTACAAAGGCGGACTTAATGCCTTGGGCATTTTCTACCAGTCAACCTTAGGGTGATGCAGAGATAAAGACACAGTAGGTGCAACGTGTCAGGAAATATCAATTTCATTATTAATAAATACATATATAAATACATAGACAATATACAAAAGCAAAGAGAGGTAAAAACTACTAAAAATGATGAAATACTGACAACTTTTTAATTTTGAGAAGAGTCAGCCAACTTCTTACGTAAGTGTTCGCGAGCTTTAACCTTAAATGTAAACCGACTAGTAGCCATTCTGATATTCAGAGGGAGCTCATTCCACAGGAAAACCGCCTGGACAGAGAAGGAATACTTAAGGAAACCAGAGCGATGAGTAGGGCATCGTAGAAGACGATTATTGGAGGACCGAAGGTGCTTGCTGTGCGCAGCGCATAAATATTTAAAATGAGAAGCAAGATAAGAAGGAGATGTGGGTTTATCGAGCAGAGAAAACAAGGTGGTCAAAGCCCTCAACGCTCGTCGCTGTCTGATGGGTAACCATTTCAAGAGCGACCGATGTGCAGATACATGGTCATACTTACGAAGATTGAAAACGAATCGAATGCAGTTATTTAGAAGTCGGTCAAGTTTGTTGAGGAGATCTGCATTCAGGTCATAGTAACACATGCTTTCTGTCGGGTAGCCCTATAAGAAGAGAAGGACAGCATAGGAACAGACCGATTTAGTCACCAAAGACCTTGAAAACCGCCGCCGTCTTCATCAATGTCTCGATCACTTACCGGAGCCCTATCAGATAGCATCACGAATAAGTTAAGACAGGTACTCAGAGGGTTGGCAGACCGCCAGGTCTCAGGCGTTAAACGAGAGCGCTATGCGTACGCGCAGTGCACATACTAAGTGGTCAACGAAGCGTCTGGTGATGAGAGATTCCCACCGCGATGGAAGTACAGGGTTATGGGCTACTGTGTAGTACAGACGCCTGCAGGTCAAGCTACCCGAAACTGTAATTTTTTCCCAGTGAACCTTGAACCTAATACTTTAGAAATAAAGTCGAAAATCTATTAAAGATATCTGACAGATTGTAGTAGCTTGATGTGCAGGCGTCTGTACATATTTATGGCAATACTTATTTATATGTTTATTTAAAAAAAATCGTTGCCCCACTCTAGGAATTTCTCCTGTATCGTGGTACGCTTACACTCATATACACAAACAGCCAGACCCGGAACAACTATCTGTAGGCTATACAATATTTGTTCCGTACGGGATTCGAAACCGCGACTCGCAGCGCAGCAGTCGATCGCTCTGCCACTGCGCCAACTGTGTCGTCAAAACTATTTTTTATTACTAGATATAAAATTATATTTCATTCATTAGTTCACAATTACGTTACCACTTACCCCGTTCTGACTCACGAAATATTAATAACTTGCTGTTCTCCGCGGTTTCACCCACGCTGCTCAGCACCTGTTGGTCGTAGCGTGATGTTATATAGCCTATAGCCTTCCTCAAGAAATGGACTATCCAACACTAAAATAATTATCCAATTCCAACCAGTAGTCCCTGAGATTAGCGCGTTCAAACAAACAAATAAACTCTTCAGCTTTATAATATTAGTATATAAGTATAGATTAATTTGTTCATCAAAATAATAGACTTTATTTGATGTCCAGTTATTCTGCTGCTTTTTTTTCTCGTATGGGAAATCATCAAATGACTTATTTCGTGCTGGGCGGAACAGGATCTTCAGAATCAAGTACCTACTGACCTATCCATGTTTCTTTTTTATGCTCTTGGTGTTCTGGAGCCGATCTCTTTGAACAATCCACAACGACCCTTTTTTTGTGGATGGGAAATCATCAAATAACTTCCCCCGCTCTGGGCGGAGTGACAGACTTGTACTGACAAAAACCCACACCTGTTCCTTCTATTGCCCTTTATGTTCCGGGGTCACGGTATCTCTTTCGAACAACCCACAACACCGGCAGGCGGAGGCCCTGGCAGGCCCTTCTGCTTTGCTGACATCTCTTTGAGGCGCGCGTGGAACATTAACGCGCCGTCGACACGGCCTGTCGTAAAAAGACGGACGGATGGTGAGCTACCCATTGCTCACTGTCCACATCCACAACGACCCTTAGTTCGGATTTAAAGGTCTGTCCGTCTTAACTCGAAGTGTCGGCAGAAACTCTATTAATTTGAAGAAGATATACATAGTCATCTCTTCTCAGGAAAAACACATCATTATTCTTCACGGCGGCGTCTAAAGCAGGGTTGGCAGTGGGCCAGGTGTTGGTAACGAGGTGCAAGGCATGCACGTTATGCGGTAACTTCGGCCAATGACCGCTGGTTATGCAATTAACTGTTGCGGGTGACAGGTTTGATGCACGGGGTGAGAAAAATTTGTACAGTACAAATTTATAGTAATAGTGAGAAATGGGTGAGTAGGAGGGAAAAAGGGGGGAGAGTTTTTTTTCGATCATCACGCGGGTTAAAGTTAGCGTTAGCCCAAAGTAACTATGCCACGCGGACGAAGTCGCAGGCAGAAGCTAGTAGTATATATAAGAACTAACTATATACCTTCCTTTTAGCAGAACTGTCGGGAAACTATTGTTTTTTGTACCTAATAGGCGCATGTGAACTGGATACTTTATTATACTAACATTTAGTAAGGATTACAAGCTTTTCCATTCTAATATAGCCTTTGCGACTCGGATATAGTGTAGATTTCCATTTGTGAATGAAATTTCGGAACCGAATCATATGTTTTAAAAGTCCAAACAAAAAAGGTAATCTTTAGAAAAACTATTATTAGTTTCGATTTAATTTATTCACAATCAGAAATACTTACTTGTTATAAAAAACTAGCTGTTCTCCGCGGTTTCACCGACGCTGCTCAGCACCTGTTGGTCGTAGCGTGATGTTATATAGCCTATAGCCTTCCTCGAGAAATGGACTATCCAACACTAAAAGAATTTTCCAATTCCAACCAGTAGTCCCTGAGATTAGCGCGTTCAAACAAACAAACTCTTCAGCTTTATAATACCTATTAGTATAGATTATAGTTGATACTACTTATCTGTTAATTCGTGTATTATTTTTCATTTTATTTCAACCTTATTAGTTATGGTAGATGTCACAGAAATTATTATAGAATAATAGTTTTCCGTTGTTATTAAAAGTTAAAAGCAGATTATCCATATAGAAACAGAAGAAAAGAAACTCATAAAGTAAGCGAGTAATATTAATAAAATGATATACTTAAGTAGGAGATATTTTGAAAATCTGCCTAAAATTGACGGAGAAATCGCGTAACATTCAAAAAGATACAGTCGATTTGATAACCTCCTTCTATTTATAGAAGTCGGTTAAAAAGAAACCAAATCATAACAACCATGTTTGACTAACTATAATTACGAGTTATTTGAGATTGTTCTTACATAAATATGAAAATATCTATCATAACATCAGGGAAATCGCACGCTATGCAGTAAAATTCATAACTCCATAACTTCAGTAGGCATTTCCGTGAAAACTCGTACCCACACACACACACACACACGCACACGCACACACACACGTTGATGATGACTCACTTCCTATAACTACGGATTTCCCCATCATTATCGCATTCTCTTATCAATTAGATGATAAACGATGTTTTTATTAATAGTTTCTTGTTAGGTTTGAGTGGTTCATGGAAAGGTGTTTATCTTCATAGTGAATATTAAATCTGCGAAAATATTCTATTTCCGAAAAATATCCTTACTAATAAAATTATAAAAGCGAAATTGACTTTGTTTGTTACGTCTGCACGCCTAAATGGCTAAACTTATTATGATGAATTTTGGTACAGAAATAGTTGAGACCCTGGAGGAAGATGGAAGAAAATAGAAATCTTAGCTTTGCTATTACAATCAATGAGGCGCAAGGGCAAAAACTACAGGTAGCAGGTATCTGCAAATCCGGAAAGGGGAACTGTGTTACCCCTAATTTATTGCGAGCGAAGCCGCAGACAAAAACTAGTTAATAATAAAGCACTGATTAGTTCAAATAAGCTATTTCCCAACTATTTAACGCCGTTCCGTGCGCTCAGCCCAATCTATTAGCCGAGTAATGTTCTAATAATTTCACAGTTCACATGCAATGTGAACGCGCCTATTAGGTACAAATTAATAGTTTCCCGACAGTTCTGTTAAAATGAAGGGTTATATAGTTAGCTTTTTTTATCAACTACTACCTTCCGCCCGCGACTTCGTTCGCCTGGCATAGTTACTTTGGGCTAACGCTAACTTTAACCCGCGTGATGATCGAAAAAAAACCCACTTTCTCCCCCTTTCTGTGTCCGTCTCCAGAATCCCATCTATCTCTATACCAAAATTCATCAGAAATTAGTTTGGCCATTTAGGCGTGAAGATGTAACAAACAAACAAACAAATTCACTCTCGCTTATATAATATTAGTAAGCATTTGATTCAATTCACTTATTGAAATCAGCCTCAGATTGCCACAGGTAACTATGCCCCACGCGTTGATTTCCACTGTATCGTGGGTGCGTTAACAACATTTTCCTTACAAGATTATCAGTTAAAAAAGAATATGACTGTGTTAAAATATTTGTTAGTCTATAAAATCTTTTTGCTAGTCCCAAATCTTATTTTTCTTTTCTGTTATGAATTTGGAACCTTCATAAATCGTAGTAAACTTAAAACACATCGAAAACCGTTATTAAAAACTGACCCAAATTTCAGGTTGTGTGTTGCCTTTAAATATCGTTCTCTCAAAAAGGAAAAAGAATCAAGATATGATTTTTTTGAATGAAAAGAAATTTTGTCAAAATAAAACTCCAAAGAGCTTTTAATCTTTCTTTACTCAAATCTAATTACATTCCAAAAGTGAAACTTTTTAATACATTAGGCGTCGCGTCGTCGGTATGTCCGCCCCGCCCGCCCAGTTCTGTGTATTACTCACCGCCCGCCCGCCCTACTTACTACCACGAACATTTCATGCATAAATGTTTGATGAAGGCTAACTTTTTCCCTAGATCGATTTACTAGTGCTTTCACTCAGTTACCTTCAAAGACTACAATAGTATGGTTACCTTGTTGTCGTCCTTCTAGTTCTATAGTGCCCTTGATCGAGTTTTGAAACAAAGAAAAATGTGTTTGTGACTCTGAATATAAAGGTACTGTGAATTCATTATTAAAATTGTGCAGAATACATTTAGCAGAACGCAAAAAACGAATAAGAAAGAAGGTAGATCGTTTAAACATCCACCCGCAATAACTTCAGTTCATCCGTGATCATGGCGTTTGCAACATCGCCGAAATATATAATAATAAAATAATAACTCAATATAAATAATAAACATGGTAAATATCCCGTTTCAAGTGTTAAGTAATTATAGAATACATTTTTATTCTAAAGAGTCGATCTTCAAGGTCAGGCAAGTGCTTCAAAATCAACATATTTTTATTTCACCTAGACCTACATGGGCACTTATAAAAGCGTCAAGAAAAGATGCACAGTTCGAGTTGGTCGTTTCCCATGGAGAAGAACCACCAAAAAACAGAAGGTTACGCTTTTGAAATCATATGGTTTTACAATGTTGTTAAGGCGTTAGTACTTAAGTACTTATAAGAGATCAGCGTAGATCCGACAATAAGTAATTTTTAACAAAAGTTAACAAGCGTCTAAGAATCTAGAAGGTTGACAAATGTCAACTCATTCACAAAGATTTTTTAAAAAATAATCTATCCATACAGAGAAATAGAAAACATAAAAAAAATAACTATATGAAACAAGTGACACAGATGTTGCAATCAGTACCGTACTATTCAGAACACAGTTTGTATAAATCTGCTTAAGGCATACCAAGGTCAGTCCGTGGATGGGTGACCGACCACCCTTGATATGTTGAGTTTTCTCCGTGCCTCGGAAAGCACGCCAACCCTTTGGTCCTCCTGTCATTTGTAGTCGAATCTTTGATAGTATCTGTTGTCCGAGGCACGGAGAAAACTCGGTATGTTTTTTGTTTTTTTATTAAAAAACAAAAAACGTAGCCCCACTCTAGGAATTTCTCCTGTATTGTGGGCGTGTTTACAAACATTTAAACTCACATACGCAAACAGCCAAACCCGGAACAACTATCTGTAGACCATACAAATATTTGTTTCGTGATCGAACCCGCAATACGCAGCGCAGCAGTAAAACGCTCAGCCACTGCGCCAACCGTGTCGTCGTTTGTAACAGAATCTACAGACCAACCTAGGCAAGCGTGGCTTAACCTAAAGATTGACCTGGCTGATATTATTTTTCTACGAGCTCCTGTTTAAGACTCTCACACATTTCACCGAAACCAAAACTCGTATTCTAATCACAAAGAGCAATGCTAAAGGCAGGTGCTTCATATATTATCCCCCCTGTAAACTGTTTACAATGTATTCGTAAAGTTGTAAACTGTTATCTAGTTCCGTTTAGTTATCACTTGTACAAACGCTAGGTACTGTGTGCCGCGGTAATACGCCCTGGCGTTATCTTTTCTGCTTATTCCCTTTTGTTTTAGTCATGATAGCTCTTACAAGTTAGCTAGCGATTTAGCATGTGTGTCACGGGTTTTGTTTAAAAGTGTGTGAGTCATGTTTTTTTTTTACAACTTTGCCCCACTCTAGGAATTTCTCCTGTATCGTGGGTGCGTTTACAAACATTTAAACTCACATACACAAATAGCCAGACCTGGAACAACTATCTGTAGGCGATACAAATAGTTTGTGTCGTTCGCGGATCGAGTCCCGGACACAGCGCAGCAGTCGATCGCTCAGCCACTGCGCCACACGTGTTGTCATAATCATCATTCTCTTGTCCCTTTTTTGCGGATGGGAAATCATCAAATATCCCCCGCTCTGGGCGGAGCAGGGGGGAGTGTCAGACTTGTACTGATTAAAACCCACCTATTTTCCTTCTATTGCCCTTTATGTTCCGGGGCCGCGGTTCGAACAACCCGCAACACAGGCGGTGGCCCTGGCAGGCCCCTTTGATTCCTTTGCCCTTGCAATTTATTTTGGGTTGTGCGCAATATGTCTACTTCTTCCATTCTTCTCTAGTACTTGTCACTCATCAGACAACTCATTTCTTGTCATATCATCGTTTCTTTTACCTTTCTTCTTGCAAAGACAAACACACCTGTTTGTCTTCCGTATTTGCTTCAAGAGGCTCCTACGCCGCGGACATTGCAAATTATAACTTAACAATCGAAGAAACCGTCGTTGAAAATTGTATCATTACAGGTTGCACTATGTAACGTTCGGCTCACCTCACTAATCAACGTTAAAGGCGTACCCAGACCTGGAGCATTTACTTGTAATGTAACGTTTGAGATTCACTTGTTTCTGTACGAAATAGAATCTTAGATTGTTACTTTACAGGCGAATGTTCCCGGTGTGAGAGCACCTTTATGCTCAAATCTGAACTGTTCCATAACAGCGAATGCTCTCAGTCGCCTTTATATCTTTAGTAAGTACTTGACCTAATTGAGATGTTATATGTTTTGTACTTCTACCATCGAGTACATACCCAAGCCAAATAAGTGTATTATTTATAAATAGTATTCCATTGTATATTTTCCTCAACTGGAATAATTACTATGAATAATAACTGAAATCCCGTTTTGGAGGACAAAATAAATTACCACGTATTTTTATTACTCGATCATAGCAAGAGAAATATCTTCTAAGAACTCATGACATAATCATAACCTTGTTCTTGATCTTGTTTTCGAACACCAAATAACAAGTCATCAAATAACTACCCCCGCTCTGGGCGGAGCGGGGGGGAGTGTCAGACTTTTACTGACCAAAACCCACCCATGTTCCTTCTATTGCCCTTTACGTTCCGGGGCCGCGGTACCTCTTTCGAACAACCCGCAACCCCAGCAGGCGGAGGCTTTGGTAACCTTGTACTTGATCTTGTTTTCGAGCACCATAGACAAATATAAACCTTTTTCAATTCTTTAATAACACAGCGTAGGAATCCTGAAGGTTGTCATAAGTTCTGTGCTCGGGTGAGTCAATCCGAGGCTTTCACGGAATCCGACGAGTACTTGTAACATGACGTGTAACGATGTTATTTTGGTTATCATTCCAGTACTTACAATGTTATTGCTATATTTGGTCGCGGAGACAGGCGGAATGTTTGGAAGAAACGTGAGTAATGATACAAGGGCTGGGCGGAGCCCGCGGATGTTATGGAAATACTATATAATATATCATATTGTTATAATAAGTTGATTCTTTAAATATTTGGTAACAATTGATAGTTACTCGCAGACACGAAACAAATCCGTGGGCAAAAGCTAGTATTTAATAAAGTAAATTAGGTAAACTTATTAAATATGAAGTATATTCTATTCTATAGGGTCGCTGCCTGCTACATGAAACTTTTGGTCAACTGCATCAAACTCTTCGGGACAATTCGTTTATGTTCGGCTGCCGAAGTCAGCTCTGCTGTGAAGGTTCTTCATCGCTTTCAGAGTAATGACATAACGCAGTAACGCCTAGCTACATATGTGCATAAAATAGGGTAGTTGACACCACCAATCAATTATTGATGTACTCTTTATGAGCTGTCAAAACGCGCTTTCCCCATAGATTTTGTATGAGACTCGCAAACGATGACGTCACTAAGTTGTCAAGTCAATGATGCAACTACTTATTGATATAAAAGCAACTAAAAATCGAATTTTAAAAGTTATTTTGAAATGAATGGAGTTCTCAGGTCTAGAATAAGGTGTTCTTTCAGAAAAATTGTGTTTTTAAATTATTGGTTTATGGTGTCAACTACCCAATAGTAATATCTTTTCCCGGAAAATCTCTTGCATAGACAATCATTATCTATTACTAGCTGTACCATGTGGTGTCACTCGCGTGGTGATATAATAAACAATATTATATATTTTTTAAATTGTAGCCTATGTGTTATTATGATATGTGAACTACATTGAATGTTTCATCAAAATCCATTTTTTTTTAAACTTTGCCCTACACTAAGAATTTCTCCTGTATCCTGGGTGCGATAACAAACATTTAAACTCACATATACAAACAGCCAGAGTCGAAACAACTATCTGTAGGCCATACAAATATTTGTTCCGTGCGAGAATCGAACCAGCGACACGCAGCGCAGCAGACAATCGCTCAGCCACCGCCATGCCGTCATAACAGCAATAAACATACAACCTCACAAACTTTCGCTTTTATAATATAAAAATAGGATTTTAATCTAACAATATATAACAGCATCTAGATTGTTGTTATGTGTTACTGGTTGTTGTGATAAAAAGCTGAACACATGTCGAGCTAATGAAATTCCCACATTAGTGATGTGTTTTCTAATCGATGACAATGGTAAAAGCTTGTTCGTAACGACATAATCGCTAGTTATGTTCTGATCCGTAGAGATAGGGCGCAGTGACAGCGATTAGCGATTAGGTTTGAAAGATAGAATATTCTTTATTATGTATACCATACAAATATCAAGAATAACATTTAACTACTTATAGATAGGGTTAGTGCCGTATTATCCATAAGGCACTTTAGGCCAGTGCCTAGGGGCCCACTGTGACCAGGGGCCCAGCACTCCCAATGAAAGAATGAAAAAAGATTATGTAGTTTTATGAAACCACTGTAGAAGTGAAACGTTTTTGACTTGAAGGAAGACCTTACCTTTGCAATGTGATAACTGTGCCTAGGGGCCCCGAGATGGTTAATCCGGCCCTGGATAGGGTGACCCAATGTGTGGTCTTATCGCTAAAAGCGATCTTTTCAAGACAACCATTGGATGGATTTAAAGGAGGAGAAACAGTACTGTATGTGGCTTAACTTTTTTCAAGTTTTCTTTAGTTTTAGTTGATTTTGTTTTGTTGGTATGAAGTGGAAAGAAAAAATAATGATATTTTTTATAATTATGATGATATATATGTAAACAGAAAACACAAAAGAAAATGGTATTCTATCTAATCGAATTATTTAATTTCGTGGTATTTTTTATTTAAAATTCATATATTTTTTTTTTCGGTTGGGAAATCATTTAATAACTTTTCCCGCTCTTTGCGGAGCGGAATAGAGTGTCAGACTAGTACTGTCTAAAACTTCTTTTATCCTTTTTGTTCCGGGGCTGCGTTATCTCTTTCAAACGACCCGCAACCCTGGAGACGCTCATCCCTTGTATTAAGATATGATGAACAGGATGGAAATTATTTTCAGATAACTCACCCGTCTACCCGAAGGATCCTAGGATCCTCTCTATTCAGTGGAGGATAAGGAATTTTTCCTCCAGATACTCTTTACTAATATTGACCTTCACACTAGTTTATGAACAAGGAGCAGCTGCTAAACAGACATATTTAATCTTTCATTACATTCTGCAAGACCATTAATTGGTAACTCACACCTGTGGAAACTTGTAACTTGAGGAGCTCGTGGCTAAATAATAACAGCCGCTCGGGTCGATCTTTAGGTTAAGCCACGCTTGCCTAGGTTGGTCTGTGGATGGGTGACCACCCGTTACATACCAAGTTTCCTCCATGCGTCGGAAAGCACGTTAAGCTGTTTGTCCCGGCTGTCAATTGTAGATCTTTGACAGTCGTTACCGGTAGTCAGTGTCTCTAAAGTCTGACAACCAGTATTATCAAGGGACATCGTATTACCCAGTACTAACTGGGTTGTGGAGGTCAGATAGGCAGTCGCTTCATGTAAAATATTCAGCTGCATCCGGTAAGACTGGAAGCCGACCCCAACATAGTTGAGAAAAGGCTAGGCAGATGATGACCTGTAGAAACTTGTAAATTAATTCTTAGACACATTTGCATTACACATAAGATGCGCATGATCTCAGGATCAAGGTGCATGGTAATGTTAAGTAGTTATAATTACTTGCATGATTATTGTAAGTACTATATGTATATTGGTGTAATTTATGCAGTTTATTAATGTTACTGCCGGTCGATGGCTTCCATATTAAGCAGGAGATCAGAGTACCGCTTTACAATCTTAAGTTGTTTATGCAGTGCTAAGTATATAATTATAATCTGCCTTCTTGTGATGTGCACATGTCATTGTCTGGTTGCTCCTTGGAGGAATACCTTCTCTGATGTGCCCGCAGGAAACCCTCGAGGATTAATAAGAGGGCCAGTTGGCCCCCCTTCTCTGATTCAAGAAAGATGAAGAAGACCTATAATTCTCTAGGACCCAAAGGCGAAGTGCTCATCATTCACAGTTTTTTTTTATTTCATAAATTTCTAGGAATCTATTCGAAAAACTAGCTGCCTTCAGTTTTGCTTGATTTAATTTACATTGTGACGATTAATTCGGGCTATACTCAATATGATTCGAACGACACGTGGCGCCATCTAATATAATAACTTTTATAAAATCAAAACAAATCATTTATTTATTTGCAACGAATGAGGGGTTACATTAAGACACAAAAGGAGAAATAGGTGTGAGCCATGCACATTCTGCCTGTAAATAGGCACGCATTTTCTTATAATTATAGGTATCTATTTAAAATTATGAACGGTAGCCCATATCCGTTTCTGTGTACCTGCCAACTTATACGCAAAATTACAGAATCATTGGTTCAGTGGTTTAGGTGTAAAAGGTAGCAAACAAACATTTACTAAACTTAATACTATGGGAGTTTATCTTACGCTAACAGTGGAGCCACCGCCTACTTTCGGGAAAGTCTAGTCATGTTATTGTTTTCAACGTTCGCGTCACCGAAGAAAAGCGTTCTTTGGGAAAAGGAAATCTTACGGTTATGTGTTTTAGCAGAACCGTAGAAATTACTAGAAAATGCTTACTGTTGAAGTTAACAAGTTTATGGACCGTACGTTCTTGGGAAAAGCAAAGACCACCCGCGTGGGTAGTAAAAGCCGTGTCGACAGCGCATTTGTGTGCCACGCGCGCCTTGAAGAGATGTCAGCAAAGCAGAGAGGCCTGCCAAGGCCACTGCCTCAAGGGGTTGCGGGTTGTTCGAAAGAAATTACTTAAAATGACTGGGTGATAGCAATAAGCTCGCCACGTATTAAATGGCACTTGAAACATAACTGTCGATATGTGGTATTATTATTTATTTTTAAAGTTGCCCCACACTAGGAATTTCCCCTGTATCGTGGGTGCGTTTACAAATATTTAAACTCACATACACAAACAGCCAGACCCGGAACAACTATCTGAAGCCCATACAAATATTTGTTCCGTGCGGGGATCGAACCCGCGACACGCAGCGCAGCAGTCGATCACTCAGCCACTGCGCCAACGGTGTTGTCGAATTACTAAGTACACCTTTGTCTAACACTTTGGAGATTTAATCCTAAGTCTCACGTATAAATAAATGATTCAGATTCTTTTAAATACAAAAGTTTTTACAAAATTTTAATTAAATATTTTTTTAGGCAGTGCAATCAAAAATACCACAGTTTTCGTTTTATCATAACCAAATCTCATGGCTGTTTATTATCTTTCTGTTGTATTTTATGTATGTGCATTCAGTGATATTCTTATCACAGAGTTTATCAACCTGTTATCTCTGTGCATTAGGGCAAGGGGGCATGCTCACACATGTTGTTCCGACATGTTATATTTATGGTGCATTTGTAAACAACTTAACGTAAATAAACACTGTAAATCAATTGGTAAGACATTTGAATAAGACAAAAACCAAATGAATGAATATGTTTTTTTTTTCAAATCTTACAAAAGAGCTGTTCTATATTTAAGACGAAAAACAAATAAATAATAAGCCTTAAAGTCAACATTTCTGTTTTTTTAAATAATAAAAGCGTGTTTGTTAATCGAAGATTATTTTAATCGTATTTACAAAGAAGTGAAGAGTTATACTCAAATAAAATCTGTACGAATTATAGAAGTTGACCTTGATTGAAATAAAAAATAACTTTTTTTGTTTGATTTCTTTACAGAATCCACTTTACCAATGGTCATAAGCTAAATACTCAAGACTAAATAATTGTCATAAGCATAATTCTCAAAAGGAACAATTTAAGATAAATCTCGAAATTGCATTCAAGGTTGCGTTGCTGTCGGTACGGTGCGTCTGCGCAGCGAGGAAGGCGCGCGGCGATGCGCTGGGCGTCAGTCTATCCGCCACCCCCGTGGAAACAAGACGCGTCGCTCGCGGCCTATCGACGCATCGATAGCACAGCGTAGCCCGCGATCAATTCGATAAAAAACCTGTGTAGTGTTTTAAGTTTTTTTTGGCGAAAAAAGGATTTTGTTGTAAAAATAATAGTGGTGTGACGACTTGGACAAGGCGAGGTTTTTTTTCTGTTAAGGTTTGTTTTTTTTTGTTGCATAGTGGTAACGGATTTTTTTATTGTGATCTATGGAATATTCAATTATTTTATTAGTTTGAATGAATAGGGCCTTTTTCTTTTGTTAGTAGCGTCTGCAAAAAAGGATACGGTTTGAGTTTTAATTAATTTCATTGAATATTTAAATTGCGTTTTGATTAGTTCATAAATTCTAATTAGATTTTTTATGACTTATTGAAGATCACGGTTCAGCAACTTTAATTGATATTTAGAATAAATACATTCTAAGAAGGTTAATTCACACATAATTATTTAACAATATACTAGTACAGTACTACTACAGTATAATATTATATAGGTACGTTTATAAATGTTGGATTTTTAGTAAAACCTCACGAAAAATAATCGCTTTGCAAGTAGCATAAAAAGAAAGATTATTACAATAAAATATGTAATATGAGATTAGTCCAGTACAATGCAACTGCAATGCCTTTCACATGGTGATGTGTCAGAAATTTATCAAAAACCAATGACGTCTAAATACATTATCGTTATCTTAAAAACCCGATAATCTACTTAAATACAATTGGACAGTTTTATACTACACACATTTATTTATCGATAGCGTTCTATCGATAATATTTGCGTATAGTGACGTACTACGGCATTCGCATCGAGTGTCGATAAATGGACGCTTGGACAATAAACATCGATGTCCCTGTGGGCTGTTATAATACAGTCTTGGGATTTCTGTCATAGTTTCACAAATACTTATTTGCGATGGTAATATTTACAGGTGATATTAGTGATTGGTAGAAATGCTGTCCAGTTTTAGAAAAATATAAAATAACGCCATAAAAATATAACTTAAACACAACTTAAATTTATTTATTTATGCACATACAAAATACATGACAGGACATTGCATGAAGACATGAAATTTCTTCCAGCAGACCTGCGAGAGGAAATTGGATGAGATATGTAGACATATTGTGTAGGAAAGACAAAACAGGAAAATTTTAAATTATAAATCTATGAAATAAACATACTTACATACGAATAATGCACATATTAAAATAAATATGCAAATACTTAACTAAATACAAAATACTTAAGTTATTTCAGAATAATATGAAGTAATTAACTTAATACAAAATACTTAAGTTATTTCAGAATAATATGAAGTAATTAACTTAATACAAAATACTTAAGTTAATACCAAATACTTAACGTACCACAAAATACCTACTTATGAAAAAACTTGACTCATACATGAAACGTATAAAAATAAAATTCAAAATTATTTAATAAACGTCAAATGAGAATACTAGTGTCAGATATCTAATAAATCTATGATAGGAAGGTCAGAAAAAAAATATCAATAGGTACCTAATAATATTTATTTATAACTAAAGCAAACCTACTGTATTATTTATATAACATGGTCTTTCGATATGAATGTTATTATTATTTATTAAGGAAAACGAGAATTATAAAAATCATTTATATCCAGTCCATATTCACTCGAAATGCATTTTAAACTGGATTGACATTCCATTTAGAGACTTTTACAATTTGTATGTAAATAATTCCTTTAGATGTTAAACGCGTATAATTGAAACACTCAATGAAAAGGTTACCGAAATTAAGCTATAATCAGCGGTAGGATTGAGAGCTGACCAAAATATGGTGGGGGAAAAGCAAGGAGATGAAAATGAGTAACGAAAACTTTCGGTGAACAAAAATATTTAACTGATTTGGTCAAAATCAGCTGTTTTAAGTAGTCACTGTAAAAAAGCGGCGAGTCAAAAGAGGGCGAAGAATAGCAACACCCATAATGAACTTGCATTTACATGTAATCTTCTAGTCTAAGTTAATAATTAGCCTACCTACACAATTGGCAATACCGTCTATAGAAACACACAACTACACACAGAATTAATTTCGCAACATACAAAATTCTAACCGCTTCCCAGAATCAAGTATAAAAAGAAACACAAACGGCTTTTAATGAAGCGGTGTCTTTACAAATACTTGAGTCTGGTCAGACTCCTGATAAAACAAGGCAGATGTTAAATAATCCTTACTTAATATTATAAAAGCGAAAGTGAGTTTGTTTGTTTGTTTGTTTGTTTGTTTGTTTGTTACCTCTTCACGCTTTAATGGCTGAACCGATTTGGATGAATTTTGGTACAGAGATAGTTGGGAACCAGGAGACGGACATAGGCTAATATTTTTTTGAAAAAAGTGGGATGTGAGGGAGAAAGAGGGAAGAGAAGGTAAAACTTAGCGTTGCTATTACAAATCAATAAGGCGCAAGGGGAACTGTGTTACCCCAAATTTAACGCGGGCGAAGCCGCGGGCGAAAGCTAGTTAAAAATAAGAATAAAACAACAAGTTCATGTGGTATGCGTACTGAAATATCTCGAATGTTGTCGCTTCCTTTGGTATTCAAAGGCGAGCATTAAGACTGTTGTGTTATTTCGAGAGTATATGGCGGTCTACGTGTCCAGAATGTTATATTTCAGTAAATGTCGTTGACATGTTTCAAGTAAGAGGCATTTTGGCCGTTTTAATACTTTTGCGCACTCCAAATGCTTAGTGCAAGTTTTTGTTCCAATAGGGTAGATGACACCACCAATCAATTGATATACTTTTTATGAGCTGTCAAAACGCGCTTCCCCCATAGATTTTGTATGAGACTCGCAACGATGACGTCACTAAGTTGTCTAGTCAATAATGCAACTATTTATTGATTTAAAAGCAACTAAAAATCGAATTTTAAAGTTATTTTGAAATGAATGGAGTTCTCAGTTCTAGAATAAGGTGTTCTTTCAGAAAAATTGTGTTTTTAAATTATTGGTTAATGGTGTCAACTACCCAATTGTAAAGTAAACTTCAACTTGTACTGAAGTTGATTAGCACCGTCGCTTCAGTCATAAAAATGAGGAATGGATCTGAATTTTAAAGGATGGAGAGGGAGGAAGTCCAAAAATAGATGGATGGATTGTGTAAGGAATTATATGGATGAGGAAGGAGTTAATGATGCCGTGACATCTGACAGGGGAGATTGGAAGAAATCAACGTGTTGCGCCGACCACAAATAGAATGGGACAAGGGCATGAAAATTATGATGGGTGATAAAAATGAGAAGCACAATTCATCATCATCACCATTGGCTTGTTCTACCCGCAGCTGAAAACTGCCCTTCTTCCTGTGGTGCCATTATTCTTCAGTATTCACTATTCTCAACCCGACCTTACCCGCGATCTTCTAAACCCTGCTCACGAATACGGGTGGAGGTCTACCCATCAGCCATAGAAGTTGAAGTTTAACTTATCGCGAACTAATTTGATTCGTCAGTGACTCGTTCGTCCGATTCGATCCGTACGATGGTTGCGTTATCAAAATGATTACTTGAATCCATTTAGTTTGCAGAATCATTGTTTATGTTAACAATTAACTTCTTAGCTTTGAGTACTATATTTATAATACTACGCGTGGGTGGTTCTAAAAGATTGAGATGTTAATTTTGTCCTACATTTAAAAGAGGCAAGGGAATACGCACATGTTGTGTTTGCTTCATTGAAAATGAGGACATCTTGGATTAGTGTTTAAAGGAATATTTTATCAGTCTTATATTATATTTATTAAACAGAGAATTAACGATGCTTTTTGACGGTTTTGACGATCTAACCTTGGTCATTCATGGAAATCACACGAATCCATACGAGTGAGATGATTTTTATGACTGTGAACTATTAAAAAAACATATTTATGTAAATGATGGTCGACTGTGTTATATCACTGATATTTTGACTAACAATTAAATGTGCTTAAACCCACCATTTCCCTGATTGGTCCAAGGTGTAATATAAGTACTGACAATCTAAAACGGTTTTGCCATTACTAACATCACCAATAATTCAATGAAATCTAAAACCAATTAACCAAAAATCGTATAAAACCTATAATTTTAGAACATTGCGATCAAAATCCTTCACCCACCCATGAGCAATTACGAAATTACTGTTCCGAAAAATCTACGCTTTCCGGTTTTTAGACGAAATGAATGATTTTATTCGCAGAAATTGATGGACCGTTATAACATCGCGTTTTGGCAAATGTTTATTTATACATGTCCGCATTTTTGTACAAAACAGAGATCGTGAATTTTATTTAACTTTTTGATGTAGGTTGTTTTGGTGACGGTACTTTCAATGATGTTGACAAACACAATCAATATCAATGAAATAAAGCATTTACCGTCGTTACTCACAGTAGCAATTGTGACAATTTAAAGAACACCATCTCAATTGTGTAACACACTTCCTATCACAATCGCAATGATTTTGAAGAAAATTCCTAATCCATTGTTTTATAACTTTGATAATTGCGACATCTCGATAAATGTTGTCAAATGTCTTGACATTGTATATTCAATGCTATTACTTTGCACTATTACTCTTATTTGGTATAAAAGAGAATGTCGATGATGATCCGTGTCCTGCTAGCCATGTTGTTTACACATCATAGGAGCTGATGGACGCAGCTGAAATAACCAAATTCGTTCTCAAATTCCGGGCTATCTCACGTAATATTGTCATCAACAAGCAGACAGGTCTGCCAGAGTACCGCGGCCCCGTTACATATACAGCACAAGAAGGAAGAAATAAAAAGTAAATGTGAAATGAAATTAAACAAGCAGTCATTCTAGTGAGCGAATATCAGTTTGAGGGAAGTCTTGCATGGGCCACTGTCTGCCAAGGTTGCGGGTTGTTCGAATTTGATACCACGGCCCCGGAACATAAAGGGCGAATGAAGGAACATGGGTGGGTTAGTGTCTGTAAAAGACTGACATTGTACACCACTACGCCCAAACCGGGGAAGTTATTTGATGATTTCACATTAGTTCATAAAAAACGCCAAATCTTGAACTGACTCAATTAAGATGGTCATCTGCAGGATAATAAGAATTTCTCTGCAGTTTTATTGACGAATTTTTACTATCCTACTATTATAAATATTATATTATATATTATAATCTTGTTGTTTGTTACTCTTTCACGTCAAAACGGCTGAATATAATCTTAATGAAATTTGGCACAGAGGTAGTTTGGAATAACACATAGTATTTATACTTTTTTTCCGATATCACCCGGGCAAAGCCACGAGCGCCAGCTAGCTCTCCATATTTACATTCTTCTTTATGAAATACCGTGAAAGGTTTTATGAGTTCTCGTTGTTATCGATATAAAACTTGGTATCGTGCCGATAGCTCTTATCGTTCTCCACGATAGAAAGGCATTGTTATTTGTACATTACGATCGTATTATTTTCACTTCATGCTCGTTCAATATTATCGATATTTATTGATGTCTTGAAATTTTCAAGATTATTTTCCTATGCTGCTGTTTGTGAATTGAATTATGGTTTTTATTTTATGGTAGATATCTTTCAAATCACGCCTGTAGAGGCGTACCTAATTGTACACCCACATTTCGTTAGTTATGTTTAAGTTCCATGTTATAGGGTGCCAAATATTTTACCGTTGTTTTATTTATATTTACAAATGAAAATCTTAATAAAGGAGAGAGAATTGTTTTGTAAACTAATATCATAACCAATTTAAGTGAGGACAGTGCTTTGAAAGATAATGAAATGCCTTAAAAGGTTTCTACTAACGAAGTAGAATACATGCTCTGCAAATAATAAAGACATGAAAATGTTCAGGAAAATGAAGGACTTATGTAGCATGTATAATAATACAACTAAAAAGAGGAAACTGGATGCTGAAAAACTGCATATTAACGAAATAAACAAAACACTGCTAGACGCGAAAGATATAAACGATAAAAAGAAAGACGTCAATACGATAGTAACATAAAACCCAACCCATTTCTCTCGGTTGACTAATAATTCTTACCGAGAATATCCGGAATAACATTTTGTAGATATAGATAAGTAAATCAACTATAAATCACTTGTATTTATGTGGCATCAGTGAATCATTTATAATTACCGAAAATTTCTCGTAAGTCAATTAGTGCAGTCGTTTGGGAGATAGATCTGCGGTTTTTAGTGTTGGTCATAAATTTGTCGTTCAACCGTATCAATATGAAAGGGAACACCCGGAAACAAAATAGTTGTGGCTTTTTGATTCCCGCGCTAATGAGTTTAGCATTTAATGTCCGCCCTGTACATTAGTTTTGTCTTTGAAATTATGACCATCACTCTTCTGCCCTTGCTTCAAATTGGCGTAGCGAGTCTTCCTTTTCCATATATCTCTACTAGTCATCAACTATCGTGACCACATTTACAAATCATACGTTTATAGCGTTTATAATGACTGTATCAACATCATCAGCCTTTACTAGTCCACTGTTCTCATCACCTTTAACATCTGAAAGTCCTACATACATCATAGTTATTTCAGCTTTAAATTTCCCACTGCTCGGCTTTCTGTCACTATTCCTTGTATCACTAGTAGAGGTTTCCGCAACTTGACGATATCGTCAACCCGACGCTCAACGATTCTGGTGTCTTTGGTTTCTTCAAGAAGCTATCAGCAATTAGCTTATTAAGATCCCATAACTAAGACACCAGGCACTTAACGAATTCTTTTTAGGGTTCCATAGGTATCTCAAAAAAGGAAAAAAACTGAACCCTTATTGGATCAATGAACCAATCTCAGGAACTCGTAGAGGTATCAAGATGAAATAAAAACCACATAGGTACTCAAATCTGCGGTCCCTTGAAAATCAACTCTCTAAGTTTACGCGTTTTTAGTACGAAACGCTCCGTGCGCGAGTCCTGCTCGCACTTGGCCGGTATTTTTTGTAATAGGCCTCTCTGAAATTGTCACCTAAATAGTATGTATCGTCAATTACACATCGATAATCGTTGCTATCAATTTATCTTGTGTGTGCAAGGTCGTATCACTTCCGTGGTACAAGGCTACGTCACATGCCCTAAGACTTAACTCTAGCGGTAAACAAGGAAGTGTAGACTTAGTTAAATAAATAATAAATAAATATCTTGGGACAACTCACACACGGCTATCTGATCCCAAGCTAAGCAGAACTTGTGTTATGGTAACCAGACAACTGATATACGTACTTATATAATTTATAATACATACGTAATATAGATAAATCACACCCAGACACAGAACAAACAATCATGCTCATCACACAAAGTATGTCCTGGGTGGGAATCGAACCCACGACCTTCGGCTCAGCAGTCAGGGCCACTAACCACTGGACCAACAGGCCCGTCAAAAAAAAGTTAAATGTATATTTTATCAAAGATGCAGGGCAGCACATAGTGAAACACTTTTTTTAACACCATGTATATTAACATACTTTTACTTATGTGAAACGAATAAATCTATTTGAATTTGAACCACTGTAGTCGAGTTTTGTTTTTCGTGTGAGTATTGGTCCAGAGAGGCATAGATAAAGTGACTGTCAATAATAACGAAAATAGGAATATGAAATATAATATTTAAAAAAAAATACAATTAAATATATAGTGTACTAGCTTTTTCGCCCGCGGCTTCGCCCGCGTTAAATTTGG
The DNA here is from genome assembly GCA_958449745.1 of Ochropleura leucogaster. Lineage (NCBI taxonomy): Eukaryota > Metazoa > Arthropoda > Insecta > Lepidoptera > Noctuidae > Ochropleura > Ochropleura leucogaster. Next base: position 997,542 of record OY288220.1, on the reverse strand, counting down.
GGTAACACAGTTCCCCTTGCGCCTTATTTATTTGTAATAGCAACGCTAAGTTTTCCCTTTTCTTCCTCACGTCCCACTTTTTTTAAATAAAAATTAGCTTATGTCCGTCTCCTGGTTCCTAACAATCCATGTACCAAAATTCATCAAACAAACAAACAAACTCACTTTCGCTTTTATAATATTAGTAAGGATTTTTATACTGTACTAGCTACGCAGTTTCACTTGCATGGTGATAGAATACAATATATCTTTATGAATTGTCTATGTGTCCCTATGTGTTATTCTGATATGTAAGCGATATTGTTGTAAAGTTTCATTAAAAACCATTCAGTAGTTTTTTCATGAAAGAGTAACAACAGTAACAGTAGGATTGGTAGGATTTACCTAAGCTAGAAATTTTGTCGACACTCGCTTGTAAACATGAAAGGAAATGACATAAAAGCGTTTGCCATATTTCCAGCAATTTGTTCAAATAGCCAGATGACCAATCCAGACTTGAGACTTTTCACAACATTTCTAGATAGCAACAGGCTTACTCGTCAGCCACACAAATAAAAATCTCGTCATTAATTCTGTTTGAATCAGCGTCCTCTTTGCACAAATTAATTTAGGAATTATTTCTAGAAAAGATTTTTTGTGGGTGATCAACCATCAAATAACTTCCCCGCTCACGGGGGAGAGTCAGACTTTTGCTGACTTAAACCCACCTATGTTCCATCTTTTGCCCTTTATGATCCGGGGCTATAATTGGTTTACTGCTAATAACTTAGTATTGAATGGGAAAAAAACGAAATGCATAAGATTCGCTCTACCAAACGTCAAAAGTAGTGATTGTGACATAGTATTAAATCAAGAGAAACTAGAATTCGTCAATAAAACTGTTTTCTTGGGAATCACACTCGACTCAAGGCTACAATGGGGTCCTCATTTAACATCTCTTGCAGGACGGTTGAGTTCAGCTGCATATGCCGTAAGAAAAATCCGTCAATTTACTGATGTAGATACCGCGCGACTAGTCTATTTTAGTTATTTTCATAGTATAATGTCATACGGTATTTTACTTTGGGGGCGGGCTGCAGACATTGAGTCTATATTTATTCTGCAGAAAAGAGCCATCAGAGCCATGTACAATCTGCGTAGGCGCGATTCTCTAAGAGAACTGTTTAAAAAAATTAACATCATGACAGTACCTTGTCAATACATCTATGAAAACATCATGTACGTTAGGAAAAATCTGCATCTATTTAGTAAAAGAGGTGACAGACATCACTATAATACTAGAAATAGGGACCAACTGGTTCAGCCAGGTTTCAGGCTAGCTAAGGTAGACTCCACTTTTATGGGGTACTGTTTAAAATGTTACAATAAAATACCTCCACACATCCTACAACTGAATGAATCGAAGTTTAAATCTTGTATTAAACGCACACTATGTAGGCAAGCATACTATAAGTTGGGGGATTACATTAATGATATAAATGCTTGGCTCAATGCCGGTCCTGCTCCACAACCATAGGGGCAAACTAACTATCATTAATCAGCATCTGAAGTTATTGTGGCAGCTGAAGAAGATTGTAATACTATCATTGCATTGTATAGACTCAATTTCCTAATATTGTATAATTGTAATGCCCATGTGTGAGTTCTATGTAATTTTATTGACTCGACGGTTGCCCTGGTGGTTGAGAGATTGTCATGCTTACTTAAATGTCTCGCTGATGGTGGCGGGTGTGTCGGGTCATTTAGCTGAGGTATTCCATGAAGCGCACCCAAACGAAGCGCACCTAAAGTATTCCACTTAGCACACCCGTAGGTGGGCTTCCGATAAAAATTTAAAATAATTAATTTCCTATTCCACGAAGCACACCTAAGATTATCACTCGCATAGTGCGGGGACTAAGAAATAAAAATGTCGATAAAAGAAAAATATATTTATTATTTAAAAGACTAACTTAAATTTCTAACATCATTCAGTTTCATTATAATAATGTGACACAATATGTGTCTTTTTTTTAATCTTACTATTTAAAATCACAGATTGTTTCTTAATAAAATTAACTTTCCAAAAGAACAATTATTTATTTAACTATTTTTCTATTATTTTCCTTTTTTGTGATCTTAATAAAATCACAGATTGTTTCATATTTGCAATAAAAACTGGGACAAATATCAAAAACATTGTAAATATTGTTTTACATAGAGATCTATGTTGATGTTTTCTTATAGCTACCTTTTAACTAATAATCAAAAAACGCTACTTTTATATAAATCACAGACTGTTTAAAATCATAAATCTCAATTTTTAAGATTCTTAAATAATCTTTAAGAAATGGGCAATTTAGTATCTAAACTTATCAATTGAATAAATTGTTATTTTCAGAATCTTAATTTCTAGACAATGTCCAACTGAAATTAAACCATTTTTATAATCTTTTATTGTGTCTTCGATTATATTGTTTTTTTATTTCAGCATATTTTTGATGATTTGATTAACCCATTTTTACTCTAATTTCAGCATAATTATTGCAATTTTTTTGGAAGCAACCTAAAAGTTTTGCCAGATTTATGGCTCTGTTTTTATTGAAAATTTTATTTATTTCAGAGTAAAGAGATTCTGTATAATTATTAGTTTTATTTTTTACGTTAAGTATAACACGACCATTTGTCGTGCAGTAACTTATGTTCGAGCCACTGAGTTACAATGTAATCATTAAATCTAGAAATACTGTCTCCTTGAGGACATTCGCTCATGATGTAGAGCCAGGCCTCATTGGATGAGGCCTGGCTCTACTAATACTAATAAATATTTTCTTTTCTCGACATTTTTATTTCTTAGTCCCCGCACTATGCGAGTGATATTCCTAGGTGTGCTTCGTGGAATAGGAAATTAATTGTTTTAAATTTTTATTTGAAGCCCACCTACGGGTGTGCCAAGTGGAATACTTTAGGTGTACTTCGTCTGGGTGCGCTTCGTTTGGGTGCGCTTCATGGAATACCTCATTTAGCTCCCTTCAAAATGGTCGAGCTGAATGGGGCTGATCCATACGTCATGTTCGTGAACGGGCGCTGTCGGTTGGGACTGGTCATCTCTTAGCTACCACGGTTTGTTTTAATTCTTCTTTTAAACTCGTGATAATTATTGCTTTTACTCTGGACGCTCTAAATGTGCTCGTTTTTCTACATCGTTCTCACATTATGAATAATCTCAACATGAATGATGTATCCATGATTTTATAAAACATTATGATTTAAAAGAGTGTCCATGGAGTTTCTTGCCCATTCTTCTCCATAGAGATCTACGCTTTGGAATGGGCAACTACAGTACTTTCACAAGTTATTATGTCTTGTGACTGGGACTGTAGCAGCATCATTTTTTTTTGTTCTTGTTTTTATGACATTCAAAAGTGCCTGTAATGGTCTAATTGAAATAATTGAAATAAATGATTTGAGGCTGCGGTATTTCTTTCGAACAATCCGTAAACCCGGTTCTAGGATTAGTAGCATTACTCCCGATGAGTGTTCTCCTATTAGTCGCTTTAGTCCTTACTAATATTAACAAAGGGAAAGTGAGTTTGTTTGTTACGTCTTCACGCCTAAATGGCAAAACTGATTGTGATGTTGGGACCCTGGAGACGGACATAGACTATTTTTTTAAAGTGAGAAATGAGGGAGAAAGCGGGAAGAAAAGGGAAAACTTAGCATAGCTATTACAATAAATAAGGCGCAAGGGCCAAAACTACAGGTAGCAGGTACCTGTAAATTAGGAAAGAGGAACTGTGTTACCCCGACTTTAACGCGAGCAAAGCCGCGGGTAAAAGCTAGTTAATAATAAAAATCTGTGAAACAGTAGTCTAACCTGTAAGTCAAGCTCCAAATATACAAGTGTTGTCATATCAAATGCGTTGAGTGGTGAACTCGAAATAAATACTGCGGCGACGCGTGTGATGCGCTGTAAACAGATTAGCCTACTAACTGTAGTGGTAGCAGAACAATCAACGGTGTGATTACATAATTATATTCAAACTGCTTGTATAGTTGGCAATAGATGAAACAAATATTCGAGAATTGGTTTATGTAGTGTCTGTTGCAAATAGATAGATATCTAGATAAAATATTTATTTGATGCAACAAAAGACACAATACAGGAATTAATACAAAAAAAATATCAAACACGAAAAAAGGAACACATTAAAAAAAAGTAAGGTAGGCTAAGCAGGGACTGAATTACCCAAAAATTAAGATACCTATAAATTTCGGTATGACGTCATAGGTACCGTTAAATAAGGGTTACCGAAATATTTCGAAACCGTTATTTTTTCAGTAGCCGAATTTTGAGGTTGGAAATGCGTATCGGAATGTTCACACGGGAATAAGTACTTCTATAAGATGTCATGGTAACCCTAATGACCTGTTTTTGGTGTTTTTACTAAACAGTGTATGTCATTAAATTTATAGGTTTTAAATTGGTATCGTAAAAGAATTACTGCTAAAGCGCTGACCGATTAAAATAATATATGTATCACTATATTACGCGCAATAACTTTTATGTAAAATACGACATCATTATCACCCATTTATCTTTATATTACTTACCAACTTACGTTGGGTGGTCGGTAAATTCTGACAAAAATAACGCTAACTGAACAAAGCTAATTAAGAACCCATTTTTTTTTAATAAAGTCCGTAGCTTAATTATTAACAACTGTAATCCTTACTGATATTATAAAAGCGAAAGTAAGTTTGTTTGTCTGTTACGACTTCGCGGCTTACTGGCTAAACCGATTTTGATGAATTTTGTTACAGAGATAGTTGTGGAGGTGGACATAAGCATTTTTTTAAAGGGTAAACTTATTATTGCTTTTACAATAAAAAAGGCGCAAGGGAAAAAACTATAGGTAGCAGGTACCTGCAAAAAAGGAACAGGGAACCGTGTTACCCCGAAATTAACGCGAGCGAAACTTCGGGCAAAAGCTAGTTTTTAAATAAAATCTTTATTTGACCATTTTGGAGCTATTGTAAACCCTAAAGTTATAATAACATCATTTGTATTTGATGACTGACGGCTGCTTAAAAATCAATAAAGCTTAGGTTATCTTTTCTGCTATCGCTACAACGCGGCGACAACGGAAGTCACCAGAGCCTGCTCTTGCGCAACCCGTCGGATCTACCATTGTCTCACGCTGCAGACCCTACCGCGATGTTTGAGCACACGTGCATGCTCATCAAGCATTGTTTTCGTTTAGAAACAATTGCTTTTTTGGCCTTCTTTTAGAATTTATGAGCATCTTCAAGTAAAATATAAGAACATCTGTCATTAATTTTGTATAGTGTAAATATTTTCGTTTGTATTTATGTTTCTACATAAGTACCTATGGAGTAAAAAATCTAGATCAATTTAAAAAAAAATCCCTTACTTTTTAAATTACTTAACATTATTAATTTTGACGGCACGGTTGGTGCAGTGACTGAGCGATTGACTGCTGCGCTGCGCGTCGCAGGTTCGTTCCCCGCACGGAATAAATATTTGTATGACCTACAAGTAGTTGTTTCGGGTACGGCTATTATTAAGACACCAGCCCTTTTTTTTGCGGATAGGAAATCATCAAATAACTTCCCCCGCTCTGGGCGGAGCGGACAGTGTCGGACTTGTACTGACTAAAACCTACCCATGTTCCTTCTATTTCCCTTTACGTTCCGGGGCCGCGGTATCTCTTTCGAACAACCCGCAACCCCGGAGACTCAAGCCCTTACGACATCCTTAATCTCAAATTAAAAATTAAACTAAAATCAGGTTAAATCCATTTAATCTTTACGCACTTTACGCACCTCAGAATAAGCTCATCAAAGACGCTCATCATTATGTAGGAACGCGAATTATTCAGGTGTTAGTAATCCTGTGTAGTTAACCTAGATGTCTAGATGTCTAGGTGTCAGTGACGTGACCTAGGCAGTGGAATAATAATACGAGGAATTTGTTCGCGTCATTCATGGTGGAGCTATTTCTTGTGACAATATTGTAACGCTTTGTATATATTCAGCCTCAACAAGAAGGGTCAAAAACCTAATAACACTGACCGGGTTGGGAATCGAACCCAGGGCCTGATGCTCAATAGATGCAATTACGACTAATAGACTAACGATGCAGTCGCAACGGGTTCGATCTATTTCTTTCATCATCTGCTTAGCCTTTTTCCAAGTATGTTGGGATCGGCTTCCAGTCTAACCGGATGCAGCTGAATATCAGTATTTTACATGAAGCAACTGCCTATCTGACCTCCACAACCCAGTTAGTACTGGGTAATGCGATACCCCTTGGTAAGACTGGTTGTCAGATTTTCGGAACACTGACTACCTGTAATGACTGTCAAAAATCTCCAAATGACAGCCGGGACCAACAGCTTAATGTGCTTTCCGAGGCACGGAGGAAACTCGGTACGTAATGGGTGGTCACCCATCCACAGACCAACCTAAAGATGCTGCTTTTATTTAGCCACGAGTACCTCACTACATCGATCTATTTCTTAACATAGTACAAAATGTAATCGCTTCCGATGTCTGTTCGCTTATATCCTTTAAACTGCCCAATAGATTTAATGCAGTTTTCAGCAATAGATAAAGTGATTGAAAGTAAAAGGTTTTTATGTATAAGTATATCTACATTGCACCTGTTAGTCGGCGTGTTGCTAGTATTTTATAATTTTATTGAACAAAAAACATCAAACTGCTGAAAGATTTTGCACTGGCGAAATGTGACCAATGTAATTAATTTTTTTACACCTAAAAATGAGAAAAATCTTTCCACAAATACGTGTTTGAAGGTTGCATTAAACGTGCACACAATATTATTCCGTCATTATATGAAAAAAAAATAAGAAAGTAATCATTGAAACTGGCTGTCAGCATATACCCCGCGTCTTTCTAAATTTAAATGCACTTAAGTCCCACTAATCAAGATTCAACATAATCGATTATCAATACATTCGATCAACGGTCTGTAAATCACAGTTTTCACAGAACTATCGCGTTCTGCCATTATCTAATGAGCCGTGAGAAATGCGCATGCGCATGTAACGATTATGTATCATGATGAGTATTGATGAGGTGGTACAGTGAGTATGGGTAGACTGGTTGGCACCCAAGCGGGAGGGTTACCCACTATGTGCGTAACTTATACAATAACTAGTTTATGCCCGTGGTTGCGATTGTCAAATTCTCAAATAACGCAAATTTGAGAATTTGACAATCAACTCGGGTTGTATTCTGCTTGTTTATTTAAATATTTTAAACGTTGACCCATACTAGGAATTTGTCCTGTATCGTGGGTGCGTTTATAATCATTCAAAGTCATATCATAAACTGATAGACCCCTAAACAACTACCTGTAAGTTAAATATTTGTTTCGTGCGGGGATTGAACCCGCGACACGCAGCACAGAAGTCGATTGCTCAGCCGCTGCGCCAAGCGGGCCGTCAAAACAAAAAAACATGATTTGAAAGACATGTGGCGCTATAATTCTTTTACAATTTGTTTTGCTACTTAAACAAAGTCACGGGTGGCAATTTTGGGGCCGTATTACTTAATTTTAACATTCAGAAAAGTGCGAAATTTCAGCCTTTTTTCAGTATTTTATATCTTAATCTGATAATGTATTGCCAGTCATTAACACAGTCTGTCTGAGTAACTCTCTCTGGTAAGCCATCCTTGGCAACTGAAAAATATTACACGTGATAACTTCCCTTGAGAAATCCCTCAGCCAACAGTTCCCCCACTCAAACATACCTAGAATTTTCCAAGCACTAAATAACAGATACAGTCCGAACTAGTATTTACTCGGCTCGGGAGTGGAACCCGCGAAAGCAAGCACTGAGCCGCGGAGTGCGTCCGAGCGTGTGGGTAAATGAACTGTGTCACCACTGGACCACTGTGTGCATGACTGATGGCAATCGATCACCACTACTCACCACTACAGTGGTAATAGATGGTCATGTTACTGGCTGGTAATGGAGGATGTCATAAAACCTTCTTTTGTGTTTTGTTTGTTAAAAAATAACGGTGACATTTAGGTAAAAAAAAAACATTTTGAATTGAGAATCTCTTTCTTTTTTGTTTTCGTCGGCTAATTAAATAAATAGCTAATGGTTAAACAATAATGGAATGCCAATAGTGCCTGGTAATCGTACATTCCATCGCTGGATATGGGTATCTCCCGAGTGTCCCGAGTGTATCCGAATATTTTTACCAATAACCGGCATTTAGCCGTGGTTGCGGGTTGTTCCAAAGATATACAGCGGCCCTGGATCACAAAGAGCAAAAGAAGGAACATGGGTGGGTTTTACTCAGTAACAGTATGATAATATTTTCGCTCCAACCAAAGCGGGAGATGATTTAATGATATTCCATCTAAAAAAAGACCACCTTTTTTGTCCGGGGGGTCTTGAGAGGGGGTTTCGCATGCCTGTACTGCGGTAACTATTTTCTGTTTGCAAAAAATTTTGATAATGGAATCTGGCAGAATAATGAATGAGACTTTAATGTCCAAAATATAATTAACTAGCTTTCGCCCGCGCCTTCGCCCGCGTTAAATTTGGGGTAACACAGTTCCCCTTGCGCCTTATTGATTTGCAACGCTAAGTTTTCCCTTTTCTTCCCTCTTTCTCGCTCACATCCCACTTTTTAAGCCTACGCTTTTTTTAGCCTATGTCCGTGTTCTGGTTCCCAACTATCTGTGTACCAAAATTCATCATAATCGGTTTAGCCATTAAAGCGTGAAGAGGTAACAAACAAACAAACAAACAAACTCACTTTCGCTTTTATAATATTAGTAAGGATAAGGATTTCTGCTTATAACCATCGGATCAGATCAAAAGTATAAACGATATATATACCTACACGTTTTGTTTGTTTGTAAAAAAACTCTTCAAGAGCTTAGTTTTAGCACCAAGACTAACATTAAAATTAATTAATTTCTTGTAAACAGCTATAAGAAGGCTATTTATAATAATTAGAAACTGTGAATTGTAACATTATTCATTTTTGTCAAGATCATTCAAAGAAATCCTGATAAGAATAAGATAAGCTAAGCTAAGATGGAATTCTTATTTCATTCCCTTTTCGATCGCGATATATTATATCCTTCCTTACTAATAATATTATAAAAGCGAAAGTGAGTTTATTTGTTACCTCTTCACGCCTAAATGGCTAAACCAATTTTGATGAAATGGACGTCCCTGGAGACGGACATAGGCTATTTAAAATAAAATATATTGAAAAATGAGGGAGATAGAGGGAAAAAGGCAAAACTTAGCAATGTTATTACAATAAATAAGGCGCTAGAGCAAAAACTACAGGTGGCAGGCACCTGAAAATCAGGAAAGGGGAACTGTCTTGCGGTCGAAAGCTAGTATATATATATATATATATTTTATGGCATCTTTTAACTAACTTAACGTATACACAATTGACCTTTCTAAAATACATCACTAAAAAGGTCAATGACAAAAAATCACAAGCCATTTCAATTAACTTCACAAAGATTAATGCCTGCAAGTCACATCAAAATCATAATCACTCTTTTTGCTCATTCGTCTAGACAAGTCAAATTCCTGACAGGATCAAATTGATTCGCCTGGCTAATTGTAAACAATTGCCTGTTGCCTGTCAAATCATTTTACGACAGCCAAGGATGTAATATTTAAACACTACATCACCAGAATGTCTTGACAGGCGGCTGAATACGGAACTAATTTGAAATATATTGGATTTGACATTCGAGAGCGCAAGTGGCGCCACTTTGACAGGTCTTGCGAATTGGGAATCATTTACGACAATTATGTAGTAGTTACGAAACCAGTATAATGAGAATACAAAATGTATGTTTGTTTATAGTCAGGGGTTAATAGGTTACATTTTATGGGCACTTTTGATTGAGAGAGCCATTTGTGAGATAGTTATCTCAAATTTTATTGAGTTGAAGCATGATTTGACGACAACAGTAGAATCATTGATTGCCATACATTGAACTCGAGGCCGTTAATATTTCTGTTGAAGGCACCAACTAATAACATAACCAACTAAATAAATTACTGGGGCAGTTTAATTCTATCTATCTATCTAAATATAAAATTCTCGTGTCACAATGTTCGTTCCCATACTCCTCCGAGACGTCTGGACCGATTTTTGTGCATATTATTGTGTAGGTCTGAGAATCGGCCAACATCTATTTTTCATACATTGGTGATAAGGGTGGCCTAAGTAGCGGGTGAAACCGCTGGGCACAGCTACTATTTATATAAAAAGGAAAATATCTGACTTGGTCATCATGAAATCTTAAAAACTACATTTAGTGTAAGGAATCTCTTTTGCATGGAAGATCCTTTTAAGACGTAGGTTCCCAAAGTTAACCCCTTAAGGGGTGAAAAAAGGTTGCAAAGTTTGTATGGGACAAACTGTTTCATCTCAGTACACGACTCCTTGACGGATTGACTTTAAAATTTTGCAGAGACGATTTCACGAAATTAATAAACTATATAACATCACGCTACGACACTAAGGAGCCCAGCAGTGGGTGAAACATTGTGTCCCTTACCTACTCATACTTAAATGTTAAAACCAATTTGTATAAGAAAAAAAAATATATATTATCAATTAATATGAAACAAATACATCGGGAAACCAATCAATTAGGTACCAGATCTCTCAATTCAAAATCACATATTTCATTACACATCAAATTAACCAAAATTTCCTTTTGTTCCAGACCAGTAATGTCCATCTAGTTCACAAGCCTTCCACAATGGCGAGCGCAGGCGCAGTCCTCCTGGAGGCTCGGCCCTTCAGGCCCTTCAAGTCCTCAGAGGAGTACCTGTATGCAATGAAGGAGGATCTGGCAGAGTGGCTGACAGTCCTCTATCCAGAACTCAGGATCACAGCTGATAATTTCTTGGACAGGCTGGATACGGGCGTTGCTTTGTGCAGGGTAAGTTATTTAAACCTTTCTTTTTGTGACATTTTCTATTGAGGTTTTGCCCGCCAATGGCGTTTGTACACTCAGAAAAAAAGATAAGTAACCAGGTTCTTCAGATATAGTAATTGAAGAAATGAACTGGCGGAATCTGGCGAAATTGATTATTTTATCTACTCTACTGATTGTACTTGGTATAAAATGGTTGTACAGGAGATTCTGAAATCTATTCATTCGTTAGATGTTCGTTCGTTTTTGAATGACGACATAGTTTTCGTCAAATATGTTGATAAACGTAGCTTTGGAACATTCTGAACGGCTAATAATTTAAAAAATTGCTCATAACATTTTCAAATCACACAACGCAACTTCGTTTGTATTTGCGAATCTTATTTTTGGCGCCAACTTGCGTGAAATAGTTTGTAGGAAGTAATATGTCTTCTTAGCATCAAAGATTACGATAATTCCGTAGACGCGTCAAATATATCTACGAATTAACATTTATTTTATCTCAAAACAATAGTGATACGACAAATCGTTTCGAGCTTATCTATAGGCTTATTACAAAAGAATTTCGTTGCCAGTTATTTTTATTAGATTAGCCATAGATAAAGTATGTTGACTTTTATTTGTATTTTACAACTAATTTTCGGTGAACTAAATATTTGCCTGCTGTTGAATTTTCAATTTTTGTCGGTGTTTCCGAGAGTTGAAATTACATCAGACCCATATTTAAGCATCCGTTTAGGTGTCCTTAAGAGTAAGCGACCATGGGTATTTGTTACGAATGATCGAATTATTTATTGTGTTTTTTACCTGTTTCTGAGTTCTGCGAATGATTGTGCAGTTATATTATTTGTAATGTAATGTGTAATGTTAAAATTTTATAGTTACTTTACGTCATTAATATATTTTTAACGTAGCTGACTGCAATTATGCGGTCATCAAACGATTTGCCTGCTATTTTCAACAAATAAATAGTTTTTGAAAATTGTGATTTAAGTCTTGTAAACTAGTAAGTAGATACTTTTTTAAATTGCACTTTTTGTGTAAAATGCATGCCATTTTACACAAAAAGTACGCATGATTATTTACTAATAGATTGTGAGACATGTTTAGTGATAGGATGTACTGCTATGATACGTTACGATCGTAAATAGCAGTTACGTTTCAGATTTAAGAAGAACAGTAGGCCTACTATGACATCTTAAAGCAGAACTTATTCCACTGAGTGAAAGAGATGGTGCTAGACACCCTGTATAGCTCTGTGCCTTTCCCTCAGCGGAATAAGTTCTGCTTTAACACGTCATGGTAGGGTAGCAGCTCATCAAATCAATGTCACCTGTTCCATTCTAAAATTAAATATTTGCACCATATTTTTTGGTAGAATGTAAATGGGACACATTAATGTCCTTTTTTTGGTATTGTTCGTCGTTTCGTTGAGCTCCTTGGGTTTTGAGTCGAACTACACGATAACTGACAAATGCTTGCACTGACTGGACAGGTCCACTCAATCTGTGTGGTGCTTTCTTAAAAAGACCATTTCAGACACTAGTCTGCATAGTCCTCATGTAAGTTGACCAAGTTTTTTGTCTGGACCTTAAAAGAGACTATGACCTCTGAGTTTGTTTCGGCTGTTTCTTCTCAGAGTAGTCGGGTACGAAACACCGGCCTCATCAAGTTTAAAAAAAGACGTGTAAAAGTGTTTGTGAAAAACTACTTGCAAAATAAACATCATTTATCATTTAATGTTAAGATCATACAAGAGAGAGAAAATAAATTATTCTGATTCTACAGTGAAACCAGTAGGTATATGAAAAAAACACGTTACAAATAACTTAGAGTCCTATGTCATTTTAATTAAGATTGCCTTGGTCTCTTCATGATTTTGAAGATGTGTGAATATAAATCGAAAAAAATTAGAAAAAGTGAAATGTCTCAGGCGGGACTTGAACCCTTGACCTTGACTTGACTTGACTTGACTTTTTCTAATTTATTTCGATTTAAATAGCATAATTAGTGCTTTCAAACCTCAAAATAGTGTGTGAATATAAGTTATAGATTCAGCTCCTCTCCTATACAGGAAGATAATACCAATAATGGCTCTCTTTGTAATCATAACCTGTCAGGAAATCCTGCACCATTAGGCGCTAATACAATGTTTAAACAAACAGATCACGTTCATAAACATCCAGGGTTGGTACCCACGTACTTCTGGAGGCATGCAAATATTACATAAGGATTGTTTTATATCGATATTGTTTAGGGTCCAAAACTCAAAAGGATAAAAAACGGAGCGATTACGAACCCTTTCTTTTGTGCTGGGAAATCATCAAATAGCTTCCCCGTTCTTTGCGAAGTGGCTCACCACTCCGCCCAGAGTGTCAGACTTGTACTGACTAAAACCCACCCATGTTCCTTCCATTGCCCTTGATGTTCCGATGCCACGGTATCTCTTTCGAACATAACGCAACGCGAGGTCTATCGACTCCAGTTTCCACGGTGTCAATATGGCAAGGAGACTAGGAGACTCGCTGCCTCGCCGGAAATCGTGTGGTAGCCCCGGATAACTCTTACGACCCTTGGACAAGGGTCCAAGGGCATACAGACCAATAAGTCTGTGTGCCTGTCTGTGAGTCAAGACTCTTTATCTCGGGAGCGATTGGAGGTATCGAGTTAAAATGAAAACCATAAACTCAACTTTGTGGTGCCTTCATGCCATGAAAACCCTATAAGTATACGCAGTAAAAATATGGCTGTTTATATCGCAACTTTGTACGGAACCGTCAAACTCCTTGCACTGTTTTTCCCCTTTTGTTTAATGAGAAATTACTCCTCATGTGCGTTAGTTTTTCACTATTCTCCGAAAAAAACCCGTTTCTTTCAACACTTTTGTTTAAAGGCTTTGTATCATTTCCACCAAGGATTCTATAGGGTGAAAGTGAGTAAGGAGTAGTATTTTGTTTTATATTTATAGTATTTTACATATATTTATAGCTAGTATAAATTAGTAATTAAGATTTTTTTCTGTTTTTCACCTACCACTGTTTGTCTCTGCATCACCCAAACGTTGTCTGGTATAAAATGCCTATAGCAGTAACCCCCGAATACTGAAACGTCACTCAAAATTTAAGTCCCAGTTAAATTTAACAGAGACTCAGAAGTGACGTTTCACCATACAAAATCTAAAGTTTAAGAGCTGCTCAAATGTTAAGTAGCCCTCACATTTTGAGTGACGTTTCAGTATTCGGGGGTTAGTCCGCCTCTGTACTTTGTGCTTGAAGTGTTAAATAAATAAATAAATAAAATGATCCTATAAGGGTTCCGTTTTTTCCTTTTGAGGCACGGAACCTTAAAAGCGACTCTTTCTAAACCAGATTTTTGTTACTATTATATCTTTTTCATTATGTCTTCGGCATCCATTTTACATTATTTGCATCATCAAGAAGTAAAAACTTATAAGAACTTAAGTAATGACTTCCTGAAATATTAGCTATCGTAGCAAAGAGGCCAATAATTTATTATCAACGATTAATATTTCAGATTAGCCATGTGAACGAATTATTACATAGATATATAAATATACAGCATAATTAGTAATTATATCACACTATACGTATCAATTATGTACTCTGTAATCTTTAAAATTATAAAAGTTTTTGGAAATATACCAAAATATTAGAAAAAAAAAACAGTCCAAAAATGTTAGAAGTTAACTTTAGAATACTAGTCTAACAAAAATAAAAAACCGGCCAAGAGCGAGTCAAACTCGCGCACCGAAGGGTTCCGTACAAACTTGCGACATACCTAAACAGTAATATCATTTTACTGCGTAAACTTGGAGGGTTGGGTATTTTCACAGAACCAAGAGATCACAGAGTTGAGTAGGTTTTGGTTATGGTTTTCTTATTAATTTCAACTTGATTTCTCAACGCGTTCCCGAGATAAATTGTCTTGACAGTCAGACGGACAAAAAAGTGATATATAGTGTGCGAGTATATATGCATGTAACATATTAATCGATAATAATCTGCATCTTACAATAAAACCACTACAAAGTCTCTGTCCGAGTTCAACGACCGTACGATACCTTACCCAAAGGATAGCAACTTATCATTCCACAAACAAGTTTGACATATCGTTCGCGGCTTTTTTGCAATTTTATTTATTTCTGTATACTTTCCGCAGTCTTGCGTTTAGCTCTCACGGTCGCTAGATTAATTTGGTATTGATAAGAAACGGACAAATTGTGTATTATGATAAAAAAACATCGGTTTAAAGAAATTTATTTCTCATAAGAACATACAGTCCGCTTATAATGAGATACATTGAAATAAACATGTTATAATGCATTACAAATACAAATTTCCTCCAAAGTATTAGCAGCTATAATGTACACACATGTTTCTTTAACTTATAGTTAAATGTATTCATGTTGTCGCACTCTTTAATATCGTCCGGTAATGTATTGCAACATTTAGGTTGTAATATATTAAACGCAACAAACCTCTCATAGATACCGCGGCCCCGGAACATAAAGGGCAATAGAAGGAACATAGGTGGGTCTTGATTTCCCATCCGCAAAAACTAAATAAAAGACCTCTTATATTCCGGGGTTGCGGGTTGTTCAAAGGATATCTCCTTTCCGTGGCCCCGGAACATAAAGGGCAAAAGAAGGAACATGTTCTTTTTTCTCATTTTATGTTTTGTAAAGTAAGCAATGACTTATTGTCGGGCCTACGCTGTCCTCTCATGCTTAAGTACTAACGCTGTAACAACAACATTGTAAAACCAAATGGTTTTATAAGAGTAACCATGGAGTGTTTTGCCGGTTCTTCTCCATAGGAAACGACCAACCTGAACCGTGCATCTTTTCTCGACGCTAGCTTTATTATTATTTTGGTTTTTTATCCCTAGCTACCAAAGACTTAAGAAAAAACGATTAAATGAAAAAAAATCTTAATTAATAAGTATTACGCATTTGATAAATAATAACAAATTGTTACTAGTAAGTTATAAGTAGGTAAATAAACGTTATCACTTATCAATCGCTGTATTGATAAGATAATATGGCGAGTACAGACTGACCGACTAACTGAACTCAAGTGGTCGGCGACTGACTGTTTAGTATGATTCAATATCATGTATAAAAATTAAATTAAATAAGCCTTTATTTCTGAGTTGTTACAGTACATTTTTCAATGGTAGGTACGTTCTTCCCCAGTTTGTTCCGACATAGGCCTCCTCTAAAAATTGCCACATGTCCCTATCCCTCGCAATTGCCGTCCATTTTGGACCACCAATTCCCTTTAACTCGTCTCCCCAGCGCCTTTATTGTTTTTGTCCATTTCATGTACATTACGTCACAACTGTGAAAACTAAATGGTTAGGCAGAGGTCACATTTAGCCAGGTATACATCTATGTTTCAACCCCTTAAGTTTTAGGGGTTTAAAACATAGTAGCCGATTCTCAGACTTACTGAATATGCAATAAAAAAAGTCATAGAAATCGGTCGAGACGAGAATTTCATAATAGTAGATATTATATAAACATAAGGATAAAAATAATTATTTTAAAAATACGTCTGATTAGTTGGTTCGGATTACATTAAACAAGAATGACACGTGAAGGAAAAGTAGGTACAGGAAAAAAAATATACCTAACTTTCTTTCTGGGACCCATCCTCAGTTTCCAATGTAAGTAGATACAATTGATGATGGAACGACTGCGTATCTGACCTCCATACCCCAGTTACTGGGTAATACGAAACCCGTAGGTAAGACTGGGATACAGTGATCGAACATGGCAATCAATGTTTGTAAACGTGATTCTCTTCTTTGATTTGCAATGAATACTTAAACATTCCTATAATGTCAATCAAGATTAAGTAATTATTACAAAATTGTCGCTAAACTGCATGTCAGATTAACGTCTGAAACAGTAATGACTACTAAATTCATTACAATTATTGTGAAACATCGTTTAACTATTAATTAGATACTTGAGCAAGAAGTAGACAGTTCGGAAAAACCCGCCAAAGTATGAGTCCAGCTCGCGAACCGTGGGTTCCGTACAAACTTGTGACATAAACAGCCATATCTTTTGACTGCGTAGACTTAGAAGGGTTATCTTTTCTCAGCTCCAAGGGACCATAAACTTGAGTATATTATGGTTTTAATTTCAACTCGATACCTCCACGCATTGCCGAGATAAAGGATCTTGACAGACAAATGAAGAACAAGTGATCCTATAAGGGTTCTGTTTTTCCTTTTGCGGTACGGAACTTCAAAACTTCGAGGAGCTCGTGGCTAAATAATAGCAGCCGCTCCGGTCGGTCTTTGCTATCGCTTGCCTAGGTTGGTCTGTGGAAAGGTGACCACCCGTTACATACCGAGTTTCTTCCGTGCCTCGGAAAGCACGTAAAGCCGTTGGTCCCGGCTGTCATTTGTAGATCTTTGACAGTCGTTACAGGTAGTCAGTGTTCTGAAAGTCTGACATCCAGTCTTAACAAGGGGTATCGCATTACCTAGTACTAATTGGGTTGGGGAGGTCAGATAGGCAGTCGCTCCATGTAAAATACTGATATTCAGCTGCATCCGGTTAGACTGGAAGCCGACCCCAACATAGTTGGGAAAAGGCTAGGCAGATGATGGTACGGGACTTCGAAAGAAACGAACTTCAAAACTATACGAGCGCGCCACGTTATTTAGCACTTTCTGAATCCAATTGCTTTCTGATCAGTTGCCTAACGAGAGCCTTGTCAAATGTTTGTAGAGAGCGAGACCTCTGGCTTGGCTCCAATAATTGTAACACAAGTTCTTGAAATGCCAGCCCATTATTATCCCACTGCTGGGCAAACAACTCTTCTAATAAAGAGAAGACACGGGTATTGATCTGCTCGCTTGTTCGCGTGACTTGGACGGTGAGCAATGGGTAGCTCACCGTCCGGCCGTCTCTTGACGACAGGCAGGGTCGACGGCGCGTTTGGGTTTCACGCGCGCTTTAAAGAGATGTCAGCAAAGCAGAGGGGCTTGCCAGGGCCTCCGCCTGCCGGGGTTGCGGGTTGTTCGAAAGAGATACCGCGGCCCCGGAACGTAAAGGGCAATAGAAGGAACATGGGTGGGTTTTAGTCAGTAAAAGTCTGACACTCTCCCCCGCTCTGGGCGGAGCGAAGTTATTTGATGATTTCCCACCCCAAAATAAAAGAAAGGTGACTTGTTAAATGACTTATTAAAAAAAATCGTGGGTTATCTAATTAATAAATAATTTCGAATGTCACAACAACCTTTCAATAAATTAATTAGCCGATCTTATCTGCGTTACGACAATAGAAACTTTACAATTAGCTTAAAGGAATTATTAATTAATTTACACCTACAGTTATTTTTTTTAATTCAAGGTTAGGTTACAAAATCGAATAACAAGTTAGTCACGAATGAAGATAAACCTTATTTGAAACAGTACCTTCGTTTATTATTAATTAAAATATTTAAATTATTATCGTTGTTAAGTTTCCATTAAGTAAATTAAAGAAAAATAACTGCATTACCCTTTTGAATACTTATTTTGTATTTTGGTATAACAAATTCAATTTAATTAGCCTGTTTTAAAACGGACCAGTAATTCTGGGGATATTATAATGTTAGACAAGCTCGGTCCTAAGGAATCAATAAGTAAGATACAAATATAAGCACAGAAAACGACAGGTTGACCGCTCACGTAGTTTTGGCAACCGTGGTTGCCACAAAAATCAAACACTGGATTGCTTTGATTAACAAATTACCAAAAAAAAACGTGAGCGCAACTGCGGTGGCCAAAACAATACAGCGACACTTATAAAACAAAGAAAAGCAGGTGAGTCTTGTTGCGTAATGATGCCATCAATAGGATAACGCTAGGCCAAATACCTAAACGTTATCTGAAAAGGAAAAAGTTAAAAACAATACGTCCTGTTGGCCAATATATTCAGATAAGTTATCAGTTCGATATAACCACAACATTACATTCTAAAAATAGATATCACGTACGGGGTATTTAAAAATAAATTATCAGTAAAGATTCTGAAGACTACCTAAACATACTTTGATTAAGGAGATCTTCAATACTTAAAATTATGTAATGTTAATATTTTTATGTCAAAAACTCAAGACATTTATTATAGCTGGTGAAATGTAGGTGCATTATTAAGCGGAGGTGTACTACCTCTGCTGCATCCTTCGCGGATTACAGCGTGAAGTAAAATTCCAAAATGCAATAATAATTATTGCGATCACCAATGCAGTATGAGTGACATGCCTTGCTATGTTGACCGTTCTATAAGTGGTCTTTTGCTGCCGGGGTTGCGGGTTGTTCGAAAGAGAAACCACGGAACATAAAGGGCAAAATAAATAACATGTATGAGTGTAGCTGGAGAATTGAACGGATGATTTCCCATCCGAAAAAAGCCTTGCCTTTTCAAAATCAATATTAATGTACCGAAAATAGAGCTTATATTTGCTTGCAACTTCAGTTAGAAGCTGACATATTTACTGAATGAGCTGTAAATGATAAAATACTATGAAACTACAGTCATGAAATGACTAAACATTAAAACTATTTATTATCCTGTTTATTCAAAATGTTTACTCATTTCGTTTTGCTGTAAAATTTCCAATATTATAACATTTTCCATACAACTGAAATTAGAACATACTTCAACAATACTTTTAAATGATATTGGCTAGCTTTTAAACCAGTATGTATTGAGAAATTGGCAGTGCAAGACATCCCTTTTTTTCGTATGGGAAATCATGAAATAACTTTCCCGCTCTGGGCGAAGCGAGGGCAAGTGTCAGACTTTAACTGACTATAACCCACCCATGTTCCTTCTGTTGCCTTTACGTTCCGGGGCCACGGTATCTCTTTCGAAAAACCCGCAACCCCGGCAGGCGGAGGCTCTGGCAAGCCCCTCTACTTTGCTGACATCTCTTTGAGGCATATAATATGCTTATATTATGCTATTAGAAAGTTCCTGATGAAAAACACAATAACACTTTGCCTGATCCTAGATCCTAGGTTCAATCCCCGGGGGATTGAACCTAGGATCTCATGGCTAAAGAAGTCCCAAAGAAGTTATGAAGAAACCTCAGAATGCCACCTACTGCACAGCTAGCATAAACGATCTCAATGCTAGTAAATATTTTCAAACGCTTTTATAAACCTCGACCTTGAGTGGTCAAGAGTCGTGTTGTGACACCTCATTAGCAAGTCTTACCATCTGACTTGTTTGTCGCAAGCAACCTTCGAGGCACACCTCTATGCACGGAGGAATTTCGCAAAAATGTACAGAAATTGTCATTATTTTACCGTTAGTGCTACTTTTATGAGGAGATTATTAGTTTTTGGACGAGCAGTAATTAGAATTTAATAGAGGTTATTTTGTTTAATAGACTACACATTACTAGTAACGGTACCAGTAAATGATGGTCTCTTATTCTATTGAAATTCTGTACGATGGCAGGCCAACTGATTATGGTCAAAGTTTTACTTACCATTTAACACTGATGTGTGGTCTTTACAGTCTAAATTGCCCAAAATCTTCTTGTTATAGGAGAGCAGAAGGGATACCATGACATCTTATAGCAATTCTTATTCTGGTGTGAGAAAGAGATTCTGCTAGACACCCTGTATAGCTCTGTCTCTTTCCCTCAGTGGAATAAGTTCTGTTTTAGACGTCATGGTAGGGCAGCTGGACCGTAATACTCACGACCGACACGTGTGTATGGCCAGATGTGTGAACGTTGATGAGACAAAAAGATAGTACTAAACTATCTACTATGAAAAGATTTTAGTTCTTCTGCTTACACCAAGGGAAAAAGGCGTGACTTGTGAATGCCATCTTTCATTCACGCTACATTTGTCCTTTGAAAGATATTCTTTTTTTTTCGAATAGGAAATCATCAAACAGACTTTTACTGACTAAAACCCACCCATGTTCCTTCTTTTGCCCTTTTGTGTACCGGGCCGTGGTATCTCTTAGGAAGAAATAACCTTCAACGCACTGAAGATAAATTCAATTATAAAAGTTAAGGACTAAATCAATCAATTTGTAAATATCTTTAAGTCTGTAGTTGTTTATTGTGAATGTGAGGACCATGTGGATCATAACTTTTATTTACTTTTTTTGCTTTTGACGATTCTGGCAGTTGAGTACTATTTAGGGACCTACGCTAATGTCCTTTTTTTGGTATTGTTCGTCGTTTCGTTGAGCTCCTTGGGTTATGAGTCGAGCTACACGATAACTGACAAATGCTTGCACTGACTGGACAGGTCCACTCAATCTGTGTGGTGCTTTCTTAAAAAGACCACTTCAGACACTAATCTGCATAGTCCTCATGTAAGTTGACCAAGATTTTTTTTTGACTGGACATTAAAAGAGACTATGGCCTCTGAGTTTGTTTCGGCTGTTTCTTCTCAGAGTAGTCGGGTACGAAACACCGGCCTCATCTAGTTTTTTTTTTAAAAAAAAGACGTGTAAAAGTGTTTGTGAAAACCTACTTGCAAAATAAACATCATTTATCATTTAAGCCGTTGCACAAATAACTGAGAAAATTTGACGGTTTTTGGGATTTATCCCCATTTTTGCCACTATACGGTACTTGTCTCCGTCATTGTAGTTATTTTCTTGTTCTGGACCTTGGAGCCATTGGGGGTCAAAATTTAAACTTTTCACAACGGCTTCGTGGCAACTTCACGACTTCGTGAAGAGTCCGTTTACAAATTGTATGTATTTTACTGTTGTAATTTGAACTCTGGTCTTAGAACCGTCCGTTGAAAATCCAACAGCCAGCATTCAGGCATTCATTTAAATGCGTGTAAATCTTTACTAATATTATAAAAGCGAAAGTGAGTTTGTTTGTTTGTTTGTTACCTCTTCACGCTTTAATGGCTAAACCGATTTTGACGAATTTTGGTACAGAGATAGTTGGGAACCTGGAGACGGACATAGGCTATATTTTTTAAAACGAGTGGGATATGAGGGAGAAAGAGGGAAGAAACGGGAAAACTTAGCGTTGCTATTACAAATCCATAAGGCGCTACCGAATTTAACGCGAACGAAGCCGCGGGCAAAAGCTAGTTAAAACATACATTAATGAAACTCAATCTCAAAGACTGACCAACCCGGGATTATTCACAGCACTTGAATGAACTGTTTCACAATTCAACAAACTCCTTTATTTTAGCACATGATTCACTTGCTCTCCTCGTTTCAACGTTTTCAGGCTAAGCTGTTAGTCATGTGGCAGTCACTCAAAACTTCCGGCCTAGTCGTTCAGAACATGTGTTTTATAAGACTATTGTTTTTATAAGTGAATGAATCGGTGTTATTATTTGAATTGTTGTGTGAGAGTGATTCAGATTCGTCTACAAGTGCGAGGTTAAGAATCTTTGTGCGTTTGTTTTTTTTTTTAGTTGGCTTGCATTATTTATAAATCTATCTACATATTTTGGGATATACACATAGGTTGCAGCAGTATTTGTGTAACACCCCTTATATTATTGCTTGTTTTGGGCAAAGCTAAAATTAACGGATTTGCTTGATAAAGTTCTTTCTATTCATCACGGGCGGATTTTAAATTGCCATATCTAACACTTTTCTTTGTAGCGATTACATCAAGGTTTGCTTTTTTGATAGAAACTACTTTATCAACGTCTATCGGATGCTTCTTACAATATTTTAAGTCACGATAACCTTGGCCTTACAAAATCAAAAGTTATCATTAATATGTCTGCTGCCAAAAACACCCCTGCCTACAGCCTTTAATGCAAAATTAATGGCTTTTTCTAAGAAAATATCCTCAAAAATTACGTCGTATTTTAGGCTCAATTTGGGCCAAATTTTACGATCTTTAGTCAGACTGTGTAATTTGTTAAAGGCAGTTATTTTCTCTAATGTATTCTTAAGTAAGGTTTAATTGAAAACTTGCAAGCTAATTGCATGATAGGCGGATCGGTTTATAAAAGGGATATTACCATACTCGTGTTGGAATAGGATCCACGCTTGTTTTAACGTATAAAGTGTAGTGTGTTGGAATAGTCAGTAATTGGCGCGTTAGGAGAATGGAGAAATATGGCAAAGATGGAAGACAGAATTCAGGGAGACCAAATAACTAGAGATAAATCATGTATAGTACTTCTCTTTCTATAATGAGAGATTGTCTGTGTGAAGAATGAAATGGCTAGTGAGAAGGCTAAGATGATGACTGATCGTATGTCTTACTAATGGAGAGTACAAATGATGGTGATGATGATGACGTCGCTAAAACAGCAACAAGATTTTGGAATCAAGACTTTAACGATAGCAGAAATGTAAATCTGAACATAGATGCAGTATAGAAGTTAAAATCAAACGTAAACATTGGCGAGGATCCTCGAATCCCTGACAAAATATAAACGACAATAAATAAAGGCATTGCGCCACACATAGACAGATATATTAAGCACATACTAATGCTAATAACATCAATACAATCTATTGGCAATACAATCGAGGTCGAGTAATAAAAACCTAATCATTATTCTACAATAGAAATACATAAAATGTTTATCTTGAGATCTAAGTTCAAGCTGATAGCCAAATCTTTGGATAACTGTTTGTTAAATCGAGGTTCTGTGAAGTGAAAGGAAACAGATAGGGATTTGAAAGGAGCGTTGGTCACTAATAAGGAGCTTGTTGAAATGCGTGTAGTTAGAAGAGATGAGTTCATTTTCGTTTCTGCCTTCATGTTGCCTTCAATAACCGTGTGACTGCCTGGTTAGTAAAGTAGTCACGCAACTGATGAACATAACATGTTATTGGGTTTTTCAATTCGGAATATTTCAGTCTCAGTACAGTCTAGATTCGTACCCGGTTGATGGCAATAAGCTCGCCAAAATATTACATGGAACTTAACCTAACCTATCCGAATAATACTCGTTTAATGAACGCCTTGATATCATAAGCATCATCTCCTGTCTAAGTAGTCGCCAAAATTTTAACTGTATTAATTTAACTGCCATCGACACCCCAAGAAGGAGATCTCTATTTGAGGTCACAGTTTGTCTGCTTCTATACTTCTCTGTTATTTCTAATCTCAGTTATCATCTTTTTTTCCTGTCAGGTAGTACATCCATCGTGTCATCAAGTTCCTTACTCTTAAAACTATTGTCATTCTTACTGTTCTTTAATAGAACTTCTCAAATAGTAATGGATATGTCATCGATGGTCAATATCTATTTTTTTTGTTCCTCATCTATACTATGCTTAAGCAGAATCATAATAACATAGTTCTAATTCTTAAAATAGTCACAAGAAATATTGGGAATTGTTACTTTGTGAACATTTTACGAATAGTGACGTAATTTCATAGTAGTAAACTGGTTCTGCCTAAGCGAATACTTAAGACCCGCAGATCATTGTTGTCTTTGAAGGAAATCGATGTACATATTTTTAATATTTGAGAATATCTGATCAAAGATGAGCTAGCAAAAGATAAGTGAAGCTAAACTAGCCATGTCTAGTTCTATGTTTAACTGTACAGTACCAAGTACCTCACGTGTTTCGATACCTATCAGTAAGTATTGATTGTAAATGTCAGTTAGTATAACATTTACCGCGTACGTCGTGATTCATAACACATTTACAAGGAATTTTAAACGGTTTTGTAAGTTCAGTTTTAAGACGTGGAATATTTTGAACTAGGAGTGTCCGATGACGTAAAAATAGGTCACTTTATATAGTGGTGAGGGACTAGACTGAGCATATGCTTTATAGAAGTTAGGAAGTTGCCTGTAAGATGATGATTATCATAACAACATTTGATTAATGTTTAAAATTAAAGCAACGTTTTCTAACGACGCCGACATTGCGATGATCTTTTTTAATTTTTGGATTGTCAAACGATAGCGAACTTAACTGAATTGAGATTGGAGACGAGAATACTATAGACTGCTAACAATTTATGATGATTCATACCCGTTCTTTTTTGTAAGGATCGGATATCATCAAACAACTCCCTCCCGCTCCTGGACTTGAGAATTTGAGACCCTAAAGTAACAGCAGCATAAATCCTTACCCACTTCAACACCATGTTAATCTAATTCAACTTTCCGCTTCCGAAGATTGACCTTTTCATATCAGAACTTCATATTGAAGACACAAATCAACCTCCCAACCATATAATCACACCATAACAGACACTCCTAAATCAGACACTACTATCGAACTATCGACAGACATACTATCGTTAAACGGACTATCGGCACATCGTCCTTGTGATAGTCATCGGCGGTAATTACTGCGATCGCGGGCGGAGGCGCCGGCGCAGGTGGTGTAGCGCTTTAGTCTTTTGGTGTAGAACAGATTTGTAAATAGAAGGTTTACTTTTAATGACCCTTGAAAATGTGAAGGTTGGAACTGCAAGCTAAAAAAAGAAGAAATATTAGGTAAAGCATTTCTAATAGTTAATGTACTTAAGTTGTTAAAGAATGTAAAATGAACATAATATTGCCACTGACAGGAGAGCGAGGAACATGGTGAAATATATTTATTTATTTAAACTTCATGTACAATAGTGGTCCTTAGGCGGACTTAATGCTATAAGGCATTCTCTACCAGTCAACCTTTGGGTAAAATACGACAACATTGTGATAGGGTACAAAAATAAATATAACTAAAACTATATATTGACAAAAGATAAAAACGCAAAGTAAGAGAATAGGAGTAGGCAACAGCTAGATCTTGGATATTAATTAAGATTATTCTGGTAATATTATTACTAATATTGACGATACAAATAACAAAATAAAACCTTCGTTACGGCCAAATACATAACAACAATCAAATAAAAAAATATTAAGTACGAGCGCACAAAATAACAAAAAGAAACCGTTGAACATACAAAGCATCACAAACATTTATAAATACATATAGAACAAGAAATAGCTTGCAAACCGTGCCTGCGACAAGTAGGTCACCACTCAGGTAAGGGGGTAGGTCACCACTCAGGTAAGGGGGTAGGTCACCACTCAGGTAAGGGGGTAGGTCACCACTCAGGTAAGGGCAGCTTCTATTCAGCTTAAAACTTCTGACATTTTCTATTGTTTGTCTCAGCTATTAAGTTATTTACATACCAGCTTTATTGTTTGATTGCGTTTAGAACTGTTCGTTTAGTTTATGTCTTGATTTGTAGAGGAAAAATACGTTTAGTTGTTGTTTATTGTTTTGTGCTTTTAGTGTTGTTAGTATGTATCTCGCTTTGACTCCTGTTGTTTTGTTAAACCTTTTTTCAGATGCTCCTTATAAATCTATGCTTGTCAGACTGTTTTAATAGAAATAAATTTAACGAAACTGTTGCAGTACAGTCTATTGTTATTGGTAGTTTAGATTCTTAAAATGCAAAACTTTTTTTTAAACTTCATGTATAAAATGCCATAATGCATTCTCTACCTTAAAATAGACTTTATTTAACCCAAAGGTTAAATACGAGAACATTGTGATAGGGTACAAAAATATATATTAAACTCCCTATTTGTTTTCGAAAACTTACTTATACAGATACAATAAAAATAATTTATAAAGAAATATTAAAAAAAAATACAAAAAAAAGAACAATTGTTGTTTTTCAAAGAGAGAACAAAAAACGTTGCCAAAAATACGTAAAACATACCATGTCCGTATTTTACAATCACAGACAATGGGCAGATATACCTCAGGAATTTGTTAAAGACATTTTACATAATTACGATTCTGTTCTCGTCCGATCACAATATTCGACGTATCGGTTCAAATTCTGTGAGTCTCTCTCGCTGCGAAAGAATGAACGTGGAATGAATGAGTGAATGAACGAAATACAGTCGTGTGAAACTTGGCGTAAAACTGTTAAGGTGAGCGAAATCACGTGTCAATATATGGAAATCATTTAGGAATGTCTATTGGTTTTGTTCTTCCGAAGTTTTTACTTTGAATAAGGAACCAAAAGTAAGTTGTATTTTAAGAGTCAAATGGAAAAAAAAACGGTTATTATTATCCCTTATTGGATCTTTTTTTGAGGTTTCCATTAGTATACTTAATATACTAATGGAAAAACCCAACAACGCATTTTCTGACCTGAGAATTGAACTTAAGACTTCATGCTCAGCAGTAGCGCATGCGACCATAATACCAACGAGCCAGTCAATAGTTATAAAATATCCAATCCTACTAATATTATTAATGCGAATGTTTGTGAGGATGGCTGTATGGATATTTGTTACTCTTTCACGTCAAAACGGCTAAACGCACTTTGATGAAATTTGGCACAGAGGTAGATTATAGTCTGGACTAACACATACGATACTTTTTTACGATATCAGAGCGAAGCCGCAGACGCCAGTCAGTATAAAATATTTCTTAATCTTTGGGAAGCTTGATATATTTCAGATCCAATATTACGTTTCAATTGCGCACGTAATTACAAAGAGATGTTTAAATTAATAGATTGTGAACCTACACAAGTCATAAAGGTTCAAAATAGGTCGCACAGGTGCTCTTAAACGATAGCGTTTACGATCCAATACCATATACTTAGTTAAAAGGGCTAGGAGTGGCTTCTTGGTCGAGGGGTTATGCGATAATCGCCCCTATTGTTTTAGGAGTGAAACAAAATCTCTGTTTGATTCTTAAGAAGGGTCAAAGTGTGATTGGAATATGCAATAAGGACAATTTTCAGTTGATAGTCAGTTGGTATCAGAGAAAAGGTATTATAAGGGACTTAAACTTAAAGAAAGAATTTTTATTGGATTTTCCTGTAAGACGAATATTTACTTTAAGCTCGACTGTTGACAATTGGGTACTGGGTTCGATTTTCAAGTCAAACAAAATGTTGTTGGGTTTTTCATTATGATTTTTTAAACAACAGCAACCAACTCTAGATAATGTGATCGGTGGATGGCAATAGGCTCCCTTTCCTTTATACGGGACTTTAAAATAAATAGCAAAATGTGGGTCTACTGTTAGGTACACCTCTATCTAACCCTTTGGGGATAAACGGCGTGAATGTATGTATAAGCCACAAAGATCTCTTCTTTATCTTTCGATCTTGTATGATCATTCCATAATTTATGCTATCAATAATTGCAGCAATTTTTTAACAAAAAAGGTTGAAAACCTTAAAAAAAAACATGAACCGCTAATTGCTAGCATAAAAAAATAATTAATCAGTCCACATTATCTCGATCACGAGATTTCGATCGTTTTAATAATTGAGCAACAAAATATAATTGACGTTTTTTATGCGAAAACATGTAAAACGTCCTTATGTTCCTCACTTACCGATTTCGCACGTAAATTGGTGATTTATTTGTCGTTAAGGGCTATCTACACTTTGTCGGATCGCAGGTGTCCGACAATTATTGAAAAGTAAAAGTTATTTGATCGCTTCCTACTCTTAATCGTTTTACCTATTAGTGTAATTATTTAAAAAATAAAATAAATGAACATTATGTAACATAATTTTTTTAAAGAACTTACAACAAATCGTTCAAGTTTTTCGTCAATGGATCGCGATTGTTTATAATTTTTTTAACGGTAATTTTTCCAGACTTCACTTTTCTATGAGGAAAAATGTTGCAAGAAAAGTTTTAAGTAGACGAACACTAAAGAAACGATAGGATGCCTCTTTGAAGGATAAATGGCAGATGAGGGAATGACTGATAAGATAACGAAATAAATAAAGTAATAGAAATGTATGGAAGAATAAACATACTGAACCGACCTCAATAAAATGGGTAGCAGAATTACCAGATGACGCACAATGGTCCACTAAGGATCAAGTGCGGAAACCGGACCCCTCCCTCCAAGAAATGGGGTCCACATGAAGAAAAAAAAGAAGACGTATCGACGATACGTCGAATTTCCTCAGCGAAAGCTCATCATTTTCCTGCCCTTGTCCCATTCTGTTTGGGGTCGGCGCAACACGTTTTCTTCTTCCATTCTCCCCTATCAGACGTCACGGCATCATTTACTCCTTTCTCCTTCATATCATTCCTTACACAATCCATCCATCTTTTCTTTGGCCTTCCTCTCGCTCTCCGTCCATCAACATTCAGATCCATTACTCTTTTACAAACAAGAAGAAAGCTACGTAAATAAATTGAAAGCATAATTCAAAATAGTTTTAAACTGGCTAAAATTATGATGGCGTACATAACAATGATGTTTAGGTAGAAAGAAGTCTTTCTTTCATTCTTTATAAATCAAGATTACTTACTGTATTTCCAGGTAAACTATGTATACCTTCTTCATCTACCTTTCTACTGAATAAAATCACTAGTTATGCTAAAAAATATGACGTGTTCGTGATTTTATGTTTAAAGTGGGTATCGAGGTATCTAGAAACTGAAGAAAATTACAAATATTTACTGTATTTCTATTGCCATAATCGAAAACAAAGGCAAGCCTATGCGTGACTGTTTTTTAGTAAAATAGTTTCTGTTGACTTATTAGGCAAAATTGTTTTGTTGAGCCACTTATTAATTCAAGAATGCCTGACTATGTGAATCTTATCGACTACATAATTCAAATATTTCTAAAATATTTAAAATCTTACAAAATTCATAAACACAACATAGTATCACGCTAGTATTTCTTTAAAGCCCGAATTTTAGTTTGAGTTTTATGTAATAGAGGTGACCCTATTGCTGTCAACCTGGCTGAAATTCTATTGAATAATTCCTGATGATGAATCAAGGTTATAACCAACTCATGACTAATATTATAAATGCAAATTTTTGTGTGGATGGATGTATGGATGTTTGATACTCTTTCACGTCAATACGGCTGATGAACTGATGATGAAATTTGGCACAGAGGTAGATTATAGTCTGGCATAACACATAGGATACATTTTTTGATATCAGAAGTCAGAAGTCGCAGGCGTCAGCTAGTCAGAAATAAATAAAGTTTGCGTCAAAAACAATAAATTTCCCCCAAATTCTCGCACCACAATTTCGTCCGTACAAATATAAATCGACCTTAACGGTACATTGCCATGGGTAGTGTGACATTTAACCGCAGGGAGTGTCAAACGTCTTTGAACTTTACTTTTTTGTAAAGCAATTGTAATTGGACTTTACTGTTTTGAATAAGGTTCAGATTTGACCTTTACTTGTCAGCATACGGTTAATAAATGCAGTTACTTTGATTTAAGATCGGAAAGATAATAAATGTCTAATGTTTTGTCGAATTTGCAATATTAATTTAATTATATCTATTTAAAAAAATACAGTTACACAGTATTTGAAAGAACAATGCCAAAATAAATCACGCGCATTTTTTCCATACTGATTCTTTTGTTTTGTAGGTATTCTTTTTTTAAATATTGAATGGTAATTGAAAATTTTCTAAATGCAGGAGTTGGTTGTTATTATTTTTTCACTCATTACATAACAAATATAATGGTGTGTGAGACTATATAAGCAGATATATTATTTTTCAACGATCAGCATTTCTGAACTTAATCGTCAATTTTAAGTTTCGAACCTTGACAAAAATATGACGAATGTCCATAATGATATGGAATTCATTCCATAACTACACTTTTTGCAATGCCAATTATAAATGAAATTAAAAATAATTTTATTGCAATTAAAAAGGAGTTGCTGGCAATAACAATTGAAATAAAGCGTTGTTTATTGGAAATGGTTCTTAAAAAAAGCATTTTGGCTATGGTTTTCGAGGTGCTGCCAAAAAAATAACCATTAGGTCAGTTTGTATCTGTCGAGTGCTAAAGATGAGTCAGCCAAAAGTCCATGAACATTTTGACTTGGCCCCATCAGTCCCAACGTACCTCGGTCTCTTCTCTAAGGGGCAGATGGGAAAAGTAGTGCCATCGTCCCCTATACATCCGGCGACGGCGTTTGTCCTGTCCTAACCGCCTATTACTTATCAAATTAATTAGTGGCAGTTACGTCTTATTAGCCTTTGTTAATAGCAGTGGATGGTTTTCAATTCTCCGCCTCGAGTCGGACATATCTAAGACAGCCATTTATTGTGATAAATATATTTTCTTTTATTTATTAATCAGAATCATTCATCTCCTCACAAAACATGAATGGAAAGTTGGTTTAAACTATCCATTGTTAACTGTGATTTTAACCGATGAATTTAATATTGACACATGTCAACTTTCGCTAACCACAAATAAAGCGCGACTATTTATATATTTCTTCACTCAATTAACGAATTCTTGGACAGAATTAAAATATCACGTCTGGCAACACAAGATGTGACAGATCGCCATATTGGTGTTCCATCGACAATTAGAGGCACAATAAAATGTTTTTAACAGCGTAATTAATGCCTTATACAGCAGTCATTAGGGGTCGTAATTGTAATTACGTGGTTTGAAGGTCTGGTAAGTGATGAATGAGTTTCAATTGTAAGGTTTTTGTTGTCGAGTATGGTGTGGTATGTTTGGATACTTACGTGGGTCTTATTGCATGGTCAACTGAGTTCATTCTTGTTTAATTGACAAGTTTGCTAGAATAATGTCCTGCTGGGGTTGCGGGTTGTTTGAAAGGGATACTGCGGCCTGGGGGCATAAAGAATAAAAGAAGGATCATAGGTGGGCTTTAGTCAGTAAAAGTCTGACACTGTCCCCTGCTCCGCCCAGAGTGGCGGAAGTTATTCGATGATTTGAAATTAACAGTTTTAATAACACTTTTAATAAAACACAAAATTGATTAAAAAGTTGCCATATTTCTTTTTATTTTATTCCAAATAAAGAGTGATGAATATAAAATCAAAATCAAAAGTCATTTATTCAAATTAGGATGATAATCAGCACTTTTTGAACGTCACATTACAAGAGACAGTCCCACAAAAACGCCCTGCCCTTCGCCACTTCGTAGTGTATAAATATTGAAGGATAGAGAGAGAAAGGAAGTTAAAAACAAAGATGGGTGTATTGTGTGAGGGACGATATTATGACGGGAGTAAATGATACCTTGACGATTGACAGGAGATTGGAAGAAAAAACATGTGGCGCTGACCCCAAATAACATGGACATGAGGATGATACAAATTTTACAAAGTGCATTGCTTAGAATCATACAAATGGCGGCTCTGAATTCATGTTAACAGATTTTTTGTCACCCTGTCATACAATTTGAAATTAACGTCTTTATCCATGTAAAAAGGAGGTAAAACAAATAGATAAATGCTAGAGTTGTATGAAGTTATTTAGCAAGATAAACTATTTAAGTGCACAAACAGATATAGGTTGCTTATTGTCACAAGAAAACTAGATTAACTGGTTTAACCATTATTCATAGTGTGACAGGAACTAATGCAAGTTACTATAAATAACAAAGAATATTATTACTACACATAAAACACGCCTGATACATAGTAGTCCGGTCTATTTAAGCCTAAAATCAGGAGGAAGGTTACATAAATTCCCATAAAGCTGAATATTGGCATAGTTGTTCAAAACATCATTATAAAGAAAATCTCAAAAGTCCTCATCGTTCCGAGGTGTGCTAAAAATTTGGCACGGGGTCAAAGGTCAAAAAAATGAGTTTTTTGCGATTTTTAGCGAAACGGTGAGTTTTTTCGCAAAATTACCCCAGTACAAAATTGTAGATCACGAAATTCTCTACAAAAAATATATTAATAATTTTTTTCCTAAAAGCCACCATTTTGGAGATATAACGTTCCGAAAAGTTGGATCAGTCGTAATCCCTCTATTTTGCACACGTACGCCACATATGAAAGTCACTAAAGGTGTAATAGAACTAAAATAAGTTCGCTATTATTTATTGTAACTTGCTTATGTAAAATATAAGTTAAACTACGAGAATCTCAGGTATAATGAAACCCCGTTCCTAAATTTGTACGTCAGTATAACCTTGGGATAACATCTGTCTTTTATTCTATTGTCCGCGTGGCTAGGGTCGTATACCTGCTTTATGTTGGCATGCCCAATATATGAACTGGCTCTAGTGTATTGTCGATCAACTTCCAACCCCAGTCTTTAGGGTCCAGCTGATTACCAAGCCACACTTGAACTTGGTAATATACCCGAAACAGATGTTGATGAGCAGCTACTGAGGTTGGAGGAAGAGAAGCTAAGTTGACTTGTTTTTTATTACGCGTATTTTTCACGAAAGATGTGTATCGCAACTTATCTAAGCAAGTGGTTTTTTTGGGGGCTCCGTACATAGCAAGAAGAAATTGAACTCCGTTGGTGATAACATGTTGTTGAGTTGAATTACTATTTTTAAAAACTTCAGCACATTGTAGTAAATCTTTTTTTTCAAACATTTTGAAAACTGTTGTTTTTCCTCTCCTGTAAAAAGCAGATGTCGTATCGCAGCCAGTTATTGCGTGTAGAAACAATACATGATTTTGACATTTAGGAAAATTGGATAAACTGTTTGATGAATATATTTCCGATTGATTTTGGGCTTTTCCGGGTTTAAAAAAATAAATAATTTTTTCAGTTGGAGTTCGAGCAGTAAGCAAGACGAGTAAATCAACATCCTCACCAACAACAACAGTTGTATTTGTCACACTGAATTTCTTTATCGCTGTTTCAATAATCAATACATCAGCATCATCATTAGCTTGTTCAACAAAAAACGCGCTTTGTACACTACCTCATAGGTGGCGTGGAAACGTGTGCAAAATAGAGGGATTACGACTGATCCAACTTTTCGGAACGTTATATCTCCAAAATGGTGGCTTTTAGGAAAAAAATTATTGATATATTTTTTGTAGAGAATTTTGTGATCTACAATTTTGTACTGGGGTAATTTTGCGAAAAAACTCACCGTTTCGCTAAAAATCGCAAAAAACTCATTTTTTTGACCTTTGACCCCGTGTCAAATTTTTAGCACACCTCGGAACGATGAGGACTTTTGAGATTTTCTTTATAATGATGTTTTGAACAACTATGCCAATATTCAGCTTTATGGGAATTTATGTAAACTTGAATGTGTAAATAGACCGGACTAATAGGTATAATCCTTTTTTTGTTTTGCGAATTTACATAAATACGGATTAGTCCATCTGTATGTAATCTTTAAAGGTACATAAAGACTTTTGAAACTGTATTCTGATAGTTTGAGTACGAATGTGGATGGGTAGTAAAAGAGGAAGATAAAATAAACGATGGATGGACTTTGGTATATATATAGACTAGCTTTCGCCCACGGCTTCGCCCGCGTTAAATTTGGGGTAACACAGTTCTCCTTGCGCCTTATTGATTTGTAATAGCAACACTAAGTTTTCCCTTTTCTTCCCTCAATCTCCCTCACATTCTACTTTTTTAAAATAAATATATCCGTCTCCTGGTTCCCAACTATATATGTACCAAAATTCATCACAATCGGTTTAGCCATTAAAGCGTGAAGAGGTAACAAACAAACAAAAAAACTCACTTTCGCTTTTATAATATTAGTAAGGATAGAGGTAACTTTTGAGATGACAAGAAATATATATGCCATGCTGTGCTGACCTCTTATTCTTTTTCGCCTGTATCGTGGGTGCGTTTACAAACATTTAAACTCACATACACAAACCCGAAACAACTATTTGTTGGATATACAAATACCTATGTACCGTGCAGGAATTGAACCCGCGACACGTAGTTTAGCAGCCAATCGTTCAGCCATTGTGCCAACCGTGTCGGCAGATAATGGCAGGAGTAATACTGATCTTCTCTTGCCTATGATGCCAATAATTAATGGCAATTATCAGTAGGTTATCATTTCTTGCTAGATAACCCTACAATTGAACAAGAATATTGCTAGATACAAATACTATATTTTCAAACTTTCCATTTTGTTTCACTGGTGTGTTACCAGTTCCAAAAAATAAAAATTTAACCATAGACAATATTTTGTACTTTTTCAAAACGAAGCTATTTTCTGACTCTGTTTTTTTCTTTAAAAAATGGCGCTAAACAAATTCCGTCCTTCCAAATCGCTTTGCATACAATAGTCAACCAAACCTGCTACTATCTTAAATCTTAACCTAAAATGTCGCCTAAATTATAATGCGACACACTAAAATGGGTTTCTATTATACTATTCAATCCTTACTTATTCCCTTCCAATTGAAAACTAATTCTAATTCAAGAGTACAAAGTTTAGAATTGATTAAAAAGGTTGTTAATTTTTTGCCAAATATGGTTACGTCCTTCCTTACTGCTAACCATTATAGTTAGGCCTATATCCTGTGAAAGAGTACAAGCAAATGTTTGGTGAGGACAGGTCAAGTTATCCTGGCTTTTGGGTTGGTCAGGATGTTCAGAGACATGCTATGAATTCTGGTCAAAGACTATTTAAAAGGATTAGACCGTCTATAAATAGAGCTGACTGGTCCGTTATTGTCTAGTGATTCATTTGTATGCTAGATTTGCGTCTGTAACTTTTAATTTCACCCGTGCATGACTAAGACTTGCACCCATACAGGGCTAGCAAACATACTTGGGGAAATTAATGTTAAGCTATTTTCTTCCGCGAGTGTACAGTCAGCGTCACGATGTGCATATTGTGCTTGATTGTGCTGGAAAGTTGATTTTAATTCAACTAGGGTAAGAAATTGATGCTGTGCATAGTATTTTTATTGTAGTTTCAGCCATTTCAAGCTTTTTCATTAGGTATGTCTCAGTAGCAGCTTCACTCTAAATCTAAGCCTATGTTGGCACTGACAGGTCTCGTCGACGGCGAGTTGGTGTTCCACGCGCGCCTCTAAAAGATTTCAGCAAAGCAAAGGGGCCTGCCAGGGCCACTGCCTGCTGGGGTTAGTCGAAAGAGATACCGCGGCCCCGGAACGTAAAGGGCAATAGAAAGAACATAGGTAGGTTTCAGTCAGTGCAAGTCTGACACTCCCCCCGCCCGTTATTTGATGATTTCCCATCCGCAAAAAAAGCCTATATTGGCAATATAGACTCGCCCCCTTACGTCATCATCTACTTAGCCTTTCGGTTTCCAGTCTAACCAAAGGCATATGAATACAAGTATTTTACATGGAGTGCTTGCCTATCTGACATCCACCTCCAGTATATATAGATATTATCCAGGTATTATTTAACACTGGTATTATAAACTATAAATAAACAAACTACTAATAAAAATAAGTACAAGTAAAAAATGGTAGTGCTTCTTTGATATCCCTACTTAATATTTTAAAAGCGAAATTGAGTTTGTTTGTTTGTTACGTTTTCACGCCTAAATGGCTCAACTGATTTTGATGAATTTTGGTACGGAGATAGTTGGGACCCTGGAGGCGGCAGCATATATTTAATAAAAAATCTTGAGATAATTATGAGGGAGAAAGATGAAAGAAAAGAGAAAACTTAGCATTGCTATAACAATAAATAAGGCGCAAGTGCAAAAACTACCGGTAGCAGGTACCTGTAAATCAGGACAGGGAAACTGTGTTACCCCGAATTTAATACGAGCGAAGCAAAAGCTAGTAAATGTAATATTTTCTTAAAGACAAAACTTACTACATAGTTATCCAAAAAGATAGATCTACAAGCAGCTCTTAATTTCTCTATCTACTCATACTTGGTCTATGACCTATGACGTCACACTGATATAAATGATATAATGTACACACGTATCTACTTATATGTATAACAATCTTATAATTATGTATGTCGTTATGTTCTTAGCGTCATATAACTTAGTTTGGTGTCTGCTATATTAAGTCTGCTGACGCTTCGACACATGACTTATACCTACTTCTTTAAATTATCTAGAAACTAACTCTTGCCCGCGGCTTCGCTTACGTTAAATTCGGGGTGACCCAGTTCCCCTTTCATGATTTGCAGGTACCTGCTACTTGTAGTTTTTGCCCTT
This sequence comes from Ochropleura leucogaster, assembly GCA_958449745.1. Classification (NCBI taxonomy): domain Eukaryota; kingdom Metazoa; phylum Arthropoda; class Insecta; order Lepidoptera; family Noctuidae; genus Ochropleura; species Ochropleura leucogaster. The sequence continues at coordinate 960,712 of OY288220.1, read as the reverse complement.
GCGCCTTAATTATTGTAAAAGCAATGCTAAGCTTTCCCTTTTTTTCCTCTTTCTTCCTCATATCTCAATCTACACTACACGACAACAGAAGGAACATGGGTTTTAGTCAGTAAAAGTCTGACACAGACCGCCCCAGAGCAGGGGAAGTTATTTGATGATTTCCCACCCCAAAAGCCCCCCCCCTAAAAAAGATGACCACTTACACCTAAATGTTCTTCCATGTAACAAAAGGTTTTTATTAGTTTTTCAAACAATTAATTTCCATAGGAAATGAGAATTCTCCATTACGTAGCTTATTGTTAAACAAGCGACACTTAAGTAATGGCATAACTACATCATGTCTAGGAAACGCGGAGGTTTTCACACGGGAATCGAACCGCGTGACGATCAACAGACACTGCTGTTTGTTTTAGTCAGGAAGCACTTACCTCGGTGTAGTTGTGAAGGTAATTTTTATACCTTATGATATTAGCGGAAGGTTTTAATTTATTTATATGATGTCAATCCCGGAATGGGTAGGTAGAGTTGTACCTAAATAATACACCCACATTTCGCTAGTTGTGTTTTAAGTCCGATGCTATAAGGAGCTACCCTTTTGCCATCAACCAGGCACAAATCCAGAATCCGTCCTGCTACTGAAATCGTGCAATTGTGCAATAAGTATATTCTATACGAATAAATTATTTCATTTGATTTACTAAGAAATTCCCAATGAAAAATCTTCGGAACTCTAAAAAGAGAAAACTCAAACTCAACTCAAACTCAAAGCATTTATTTCAATTAGACCGTTAGACCTCTTTTGAATATGATAAAAACAAAAAAAAAAGATGCTGCTACAGTCCCAGTCACAAGACATAATTACTTGTGAAAGTACTGTAGTTGCCCATTCCAAAGCGCAGATCTCTATGGAGAAGAATGGGCAAGAAACTCCATAGACACTATTTTAAATCATAATATTTTTACAAAATCATGGATCAATCATTCATGTTGAGATTATACATAATAGCTGAGAACAGCACATTAAGAGCGTCCAGAGTAAAAGCAAAAACAAGAGTTTAATAGATAAATTAAAACAAACCGTGGTAGCTAAAAGATGACTAGGGAGAAACCAGGAAAGACTTACAAATAACCATACATAAACACAAACTTTCGTATTTCTAATAGAATTAAACCCGAATACTGAAACGTCACTCAAAATTTTGAGGGCTGCTTAACATTTGAGCAGCTCTTAAACTTTAGATTTTGTATTGCCAAACGTCACTTTTCAGTAGCTGTTAAATTTAAGTGGTTCTTAAATTTTGAGTGACGTTTCAGTATTCGGGGGTAAGACAAGTATGATATTATCTAGTATATGTATTAGAATTCAGGAATAAATGACCCAACTGCCAAATGCCTCTTGAGACGTTGATAGAAGTTCTTCGCGAAGAAAAAACTGGCGCAATAATTACTAACCTCACTGGTCAAGTGAAGATTTTTATTTATCAAGTCCTCAACCTATTGATTTAATAAATCCGACGCAATAATCTACTTTAGCTGTTGTTGACAGTACCCGCAATATTTCATAACCCAAACATAACATATAGAAGGGTAAAAACACCAATTGTCGGCTGTCACCTCACGTCGAGCGATCAGGAAGTGACATACGTGTGGTTGACAGTTACATACACTTCATTATGGCTATTACCATAAATAGAATTGTTAAGTGGTAACCGCTTGTTCTGCCTGAACTATGAATAGTTATAGTATAGTGGGAAAGCGACAATGGAAAAGAAAAATACGTGGAATGAACAAGGACTATATCCATAATCCACTGTTTTTTTTTTGTTGTAAATTTAAACGTATTCCATTTTTCGCAATCCCAGAGACAGTGATGATTGTTATTTCTTTGTTTTTCTCAATCTGATAAACATTTTACGACATAGGTAAACTACTTATAAGAGCTTTTTTGAAAACGATTTAAAAAGCGTATTCCTTCCCATTTTTAAATCACCAATGTTCCCAATAAATTTTAAATTGAAGAACAGTATACTTAAATGAGTAGGTACCACATCATAAATCACAGAAAATTACAAAGTTGAGGTTAAAACGTCTTGTCATCCATCACTCAAGCAAAATACCTTTAAAAAAAGTTAGGGTAAAAACACCAATTGTCGTCCATTGGATCAGGAAGCTTTGTGACAGGTACTCGACACCTGTACACGCCGCCGCCGGCTCATTACGCTATTACCATAAAAGAGAGATGATTGTCCAAGCAATTTAATACTGTATTGATTTATAATTGACTGTAAACGAATGTTTACGTTTTTTCCTTGCGATTTTAAGCCAATTAGTGGTAAAAATACATACAAAGTAAAAGTTATTAAGGAAGTCATTTGAATTGAATCTTGGGTTGGATCTGTGGATAATTATGATTTAGTGGCAATCAGTAATGACTCAACGTTTTTGATCAATAATGTTAAGCTGTTTTTGAATCAAAATGGCATTTATAGATTTTTAACAAATGACGATTCTTATATAGCCATGCCTGCATTCGGTTCACAGTAGCAATCTCCATTGCCAAAACGACTAGCAGAAAGTGATATTATTGTGACCACTAATACATTTATTCACACCTTATAACATCCATGTGCGTAATTTGGAGCTCAATGCACATGCACATTGCACATCATTACCCCCTACGGCAAAACGAACTTATATTTATTCCATACACGTTCATAGCTAATGTAATAAGAAAGTAAGTGTCGCAATAATCGCCGGCAAACTCATTGTTAGCACAAACAATACGCCATAATCTTAAGATGGAGCTCTTAAATGCTGAGTGCCTTAGGCGAAACTTAGGAACACTTTCTTCAATTTTGAAAGTTTAACCGTATTTGGTAGAAGTATGGTGGCCCAGCGGTAATGACTTCGACTTACCTGTCGTGGATTACAACCCAAGCATTGCATTTTTTTATTCCAGAATCAGAGTTATAATCAGAAAGCTTTATTTATAAACATAGGTCAAGTTACAAAGTGTGAGATGTTACAGAGGTAGGTAGATCCACTATGTTTTGCCCGGAGGTGTACAAATATATGGTAAGGTTTCTTCCATTTTCTAACGGTTTTCTCATATAGGTAATCTCTCCAAAATGCTTTGACGTCAAGACGCCAGCATTTATAGGCCTCCATGACAAAATCATCATCAGGAATGTCATGTGTAGCCAACTGTACTCAAACCAACATTTCGTAGACTTGCGACCAACAGCATTTTTGCTCAAGTTTCCTATCCCTCTCCAAAGAAGCATATGTCACCGCAGTGGGAATATTACAGGCTGGTTTTGCCATGCTATTGTTTTAGCCGTATTTTCAAATCCTCTTCGAATTTCAAACGTGTACAACATTTTGTATGCAGTTGTCATTAGTGTATGGTGATTAGGTAATAATGTTTCTTGTAAAATATCGTTGCATCCGTAGTTTTTAAATAAACAAAATATTACTTGTTTCTTGTTCAGAAGTTATGAAAGTGTCTGTAAGCGTCCGCTGTACATACAACTTATTTTTTTAGTGGTGTTTTAATTTTGAGAGATGTTTCTTAATGCCTAGTTGTTGATATCGAAATTTCTATTGTAATTTTACCGTACCATGATTAGCATCATATTCATACCACAATTAGCATCATCACTCTGCCTTTATCGCATATTCATACTCAAACTTTCTTTAAAGACATTTTCCTTAGCACCCGGAATACAATCAGGAATTTGTCTATATCGTCAACTCACACTATTCGAATTTCAAATTTAAATATTCTGGTTTTAATGTCCTTAATATAAGGTTTATATTATAACAAAGGTAACGTAACCGTGAGAATACAGTACAATTTTGGTGTCTGTATGTGACACCTCATGACATTAGGGGTCCACCCCAGGTGTGCGGAAATACATGCATTATTTATCATCATTCAAAATGTTTGTTCCTATTAATGTATAACAGCCAATTGTCAAACTGTCACGTATGATGCTGTCGTTGACGTAATCTATTGTTGGTACGTCAAACTTGGTTGTTAGGTGATATTTTTCCTGTAATGACAGACAGGTTCGTGGCGTGTATATGGGGATTTCTATGATGTGAAATAAATCAATTGCTATTTAGACTGTCTTAGTACGTGATTTCACAGTAAGCGGCCATTTAATGAGTACTTTGCCAATTTTTAACGTTCATTGCTTATTTCTTATCTAGCATAGAAATATATAGGAGTAGGTATTTTATTATATGCACAGCGGTGTTGTGTCAGAATTTATATATGTATTGCGTTTTAAATGAAGAATGAATTTCATGGAAAGCTTCCAAGTAACAGTAGGTAAGCATCGACTTTTTAATAACACAGATTTGACTGATTACTGCATTGCATTCTTCATTTTCACTACCTACTGCAGGCAATAAGCAGGAAGTATAAAGTGAAATAAGTCTTGGTATAAAAAACAATATGCACACAAATCGCCAAACCCTTCAAAGCATGACGGTTACATAAAAGACAATTGCGACACTATACATATTTCTTCTCAAAATTACCATATTGCATAATTGAAAGATCAATTAAGTGAACAAAATGACTTTAAATCCATTACAAGAGATTGTAACAGTTATTAGAAAGAATAACATTATTACACACAGTCGCGGACATGGTTTTTCACAGAGATTTAAATCTACGAAATTTGCGGTTAAGGTGGATGCTCCAATATTTAGCCAAGACCATTGTGTTAATATTTTAAGTTAAAATATTTTTTTAGTATTGTATTGAACTGAATTAGAAAAAAATGTGTGATAAAACGTGCACTTTTAATCTTTTTAATAATAATAAAGTTCCTTTCCCTTTTGACAACAAACGTCTACATTAAGGAAAATCCCTACATACAAACTTGAACCTAATAACGACTAACCTACAGAAGTCAGTACCCATAATAAAACAACACCGATCGATGATTGACGTCATAATGTCATGTCAGCCACAAACAATGAGGTTAGTTCAAGTGGCAAGCGCCCGATGCTACTCCACACAAGTACTACACTTGACATTTTATTAAGTAACTCTCTTGGCTTAACATAAGAGGACGTCGATAATTTTATTAGAGCAAAAATCTAGGTTACGTTAAGGTTAGTAAAAGGTTCAGCCAAGGTATGATTTAAATTGATTTTTTTCTTGAAAATCAGGCTTGAAAGTAGAAATTTTAAAACAAATAACAAAACTAATACTGCAACTTTTCTCTTTGTTTTACAAGTATTCATATAGGCCTATGTGAAATAAAATATTTTGATTTTGAATTAAATGTCATTTTATATATAAACGAATGCTAATGCCTTTTAATGGCATAACTGAAATAAATCTTTTCAATTTGCGAAAAAATACAATATTTGTTTTAAAATAAGTTGCGATTACACCGCGAACTTTTACCAGGGCCCCAGAAATAGACATCGACACGAAGGTTTTGTTCGCATAGGTACAATTTTATATTCATACTGAGTTTTTTATGCGTTAATTGCATCAAATCTAGTAATGTTACTTCTGAGATGATAGATGCATAGTGTTTATGTAACATTTTATGATACTAAAATTTGAATATGGTTAGGAAGATGATAATAACGATGCGACCATAAATTAACACAATTTAGTAACAAGTTAAAGAATTTTAAATTTTCGTAGTTCACAGAATTTGTGACTCCACCTGCAATTTCTTAAACAGTAGCTCCCAATTATTAAGTGACTCAGTGAATTCGCCATTGTTCTTAAATTCACACATTTATTACGAAATTAATTGTTTCGAATGGGCACTTTAATTTGATTCCACATTGTAACTGTTGCATGACTGATGCTATCATCTTGTCCATCATCCAGTGACATAAGGTCTGTACAAACTTCTTGGCAATTTTGACTAATTACTGCGGCGAAATAATTGTGGATTTTATGGTTTAATTGAGAGCCTTTTGTTTTATGTTGTTAGCAATGTCTTTGAGGTATGAGAATTTATGTTTTGGTTCTGTTGCTTAGATTTGTCAAGAGTTGCGTCAACTGCATTCTGTTAAATGAGGTTTAGTTACTTTAATATTTTGTAATCAGTTTTCAGGATTTCGCTTTTTATGTACCTACTATATATCTTTTTTGGTCTGGTAAAATGATTTGAGTTATTATATGCACATGTTGTCCCACAGTAGACCAATAGGTCCTTTCCTTTTCCAATGTGTGTGCCAAGTTGTAATTTCCTGCCAGTAAGGATACTCTAAGCGGTTATTATAATAATCTGTGTCTATTAAAACATCCGTAGTCTTTTCTCTTTCTCTCACTTCAAGACAAACGTTCTCACAAAACCGATTGCTATTATTCTAAGAATCATCTATTAACAATAAAACTAAGTTCAAAGATCCAGCTCTATAAACAATCAGAGGTTACCAACCCATCATCTACAAGTTAAAATTAAACTTTTATCCCACACCAGACTTTTACAATTCATTATAATCAACTGAGTCATGATTTTTTGTCTCTCAATTAACATAAACTAAATTGTTATTGAAATGAGACTTAGGTAAGGGATCTATAAACGATACTTAGCACGAAGACGTGTTTCCATCACTGTCTTGCGCTGTTGGTTGGACGGTGGATTTACAGTGATAAGTAAACGCTTAAACGAAGTAAGTTTATGTACCAACTGTGCCTACTACTTTCATAGATTGCAGGCCTGTGTCCAAACAGTGGAGCCGAAATCGAAAGATTAGACAGAGGTGTACCTAATATTAGCACACTCACATGTTTTGAGTTGTATTTAAGTCATATGTAACAAGGGGTATGTAAGCTTGCTTATTGCTATCAACCAGACACAATCTACAACTCTGTGGCTGCCACTAAGAAATTCCTGATGGAGAAATCCAATGACATAGGCCCAACCTACAAATTTTACCCAGAAGCTCATACGAAGCAGTCACTCTGACGCTAATGTACGTCTGTGAATCTCGGCCCCAGTATTACGTCTATTATGGCAGTAGATGATAGACCATAAACCTCCACCCACGTCCCGGAGTACGATGCTCTAATAAATATATTTTTTATTGTTATAATCATGAAGTTGGCGACTTTATAATTTATTGTGTTATGACTGAAGATTAGATCGTTGCATATAAGGATGTTGAATGATGACTGAATATGACTTCGGGTGACCTTACCTCCTTTTAAAATTATGCGAATTGTTTTGAAGATTGTAAAGGCTATAAATATTGTCCGTGTCATTTAAATTTGATTTGATTATCAAGCATCACATGTTGGGTTGAAACTACAAGCGATTTTAAGTTTTTAAAAAGGATTTCATACTACATTTGACGGCTGCCAGAAAAGTTCCAGAATCAGTTGGTGAAATACAATGTACAAATAAGATCTAAGTAAACGAACAAACAGACAAAAACTAATTTATAAATTCTTTGAAAGTATAGGTATATCAAGTGTCAATCAATCGCCTGCAGCACGCAAGAATCGATTAAATCACAACAGAGTGACATCAAAATGTCATCGACTTGCCCATGCGCCGATGCGTCGCATTCTTCAAGTTCCACACATGCCATTTCACCGCCCGAGCGCGCGCGAATCCTCGACGGAAACACCCGAACGTTATGTGATCGGAATACGAACGCTTCCTTCGTTCTATTTTAAATTTCGGTTTTGTAGGACGATAATGGGTGTTTTCACCTTCCTGTTTTACATCAGGGATTTCTCAGTAATAGCCGCGGGGTCTGAATTTGTGGCTAGTTGATGGCAATAGGCGACTCCTATTACGTGTGACTTAAAGACAACTAGCGAAATGTGAGTGTAGTTTAAGGCTACCCTCTATAATTCTGCCTATTATTTCGGAGATTACACCGTAAACTTGTACGTGGAAAATGTAAGATGATGAAAAGGGAATGGTTAATAACGCGTTCTTGAATTCGTAAAGGACATTTTCCTGTGACTATTCTACTGGAATAGCTAAAGACTAAAGATGTTTAACGTTATGGATTAGTGCGGTTATTGTGGAGAATATTAGCATTCCTTGAACACTGGTTCTTATCTAAAGGAGGTAGAAGAGAAATAGAATAGTTCTTTATTTACACAAAAAGTAAGTAAAAGTAACGGATTTTAAGTTTAAGAATTATCCTTATATACTACAACCGTAACGCAAACCGTTTAAGTTAAATTAATATAGACTCATTTAATACACTATCAACACAGTCATTCGAATCAATCAATCAATGGTAGATATTATGACCTTTATTCACTTTTCATTTTAAAATGACATTTTAAATGTTTCTTAGAAAAAAAAAATATAAAAATAGCTACCGGTGGTTAGGGATGGGAACCTCCTAACAAAGCGGGCGTATCGAGGAAGTTATATCAATTACCGCCACTTCTATAAAACTCAGGGATTTTGTTTTCTAGTTTAAATTGTTACTTGATTATTATGTCGTACTTATGTTTTGTATTTTTTTGTTACAGTAAGTTGAATTCAACATTTTAATAATTCGTCTATAAGTAATCAGCAATAATTGAAGATGGGTAAGTAATCATATGAATCGTCGTCAAAGATTGACGTTCTTATACAAATTGTTTGCTTAGCTCTATCAAACTCGTCAACGGATTTTAATGCAGTTTTCAGCAATAGATAAAGTGATTTAGGAAAATTGTTACTGTTGTTGTTACTGTAATTGTTACTGTTGTTGTTGTTTGAGAATTGTTACTGAATGTATTACTGTTGCATCCTCAAACAACGAAGGGTTCAATCAAAGTTTTGGGTTCAAAGAATGTTTATTTAAAAAAAAAACATACACTTGGCGAACAACCATGTAACTAATATAAATTGTAGTACTTAACTTACAGTAGCTAATACAGTTTTGTTTTGAAAACGGAGGTAGATACGGTGTGATTTTTTTCAAAATCTAATTTCCGCATGTAAATAACAACTTCACTACCTTAAAGTAAGTTACATTAAAAAAACTATATTAATAATAATAACAAACGCGCTTAGTCCGCGACCTTCCTTGACCGTGCGCCTGCGCCGTGTCCAACCAATCGGCCAGCCGACCCGGCTCAGCTTTGTCTTAGCAATTAATTGATTAAGCGTCACGTCTGCACAAACCGCGATACAAATAACTGTTGTGATCAAGGTGCTAGAAAAGTAGGTAGGTGATTAATAAGGTAGCTATTTAAAAAAAAGTAATAAATTACTTAGTAACATCTTCACGCTTCTGTTACCTATTAAGGTAGACAGGCGTGTGTAGTAGTTACGATTTTTAGGATCTATGTTATTTATAGCGGACCTATTATCGTTTATCTATTACAAAGATAATGCTTATTTCTAAAAAAATCTCTTCCAGCATGAATGTGAAAAGGGAGTTAATAAAGAGATGTACGTATTTAAAAAAGAAGAAAAAATAGAATACATAAAATATAAAGTAAATCATTAATTTAAGTACAATAGAAGCACATACAAACAAGTACTAAGACAAAATCATCATTCATCATTTTTCTGCCCTTGTCCTATTCTATTTGGGGTCGGCGCAACACTTCTTGCGTTCTCCCTTAGCAGACGTCACGGCATCATTTACTCCTTTCTCCTTCATATCATTTCTTACACAATCCATCTATCTTTGCTTAGGCCTTCCTCTCGCTCTCCGTCTATCAACATTCAGATACATCACTCTTTTAGTCACAGGTCCTTTCATTATATAAATTTTATATGAAATATAATAATAAATACTTGATATGAAATGGAAAGATAATGTTCTTTCACTCTTATTTTGAAAACTGAAACAATTTAGCATTTCTATTATTACTAGCTGTGCCCAGCGGTTTCACCCGCTGCTCACTTAGGGGTATGAAAAATAGATGTTGACCGATTCTCAGACCTACCCGATATGTACACAAAAATTCGTTTAAATCGGTCCAGCCGTTTCGGAGGAGTATGGCAACGAAAACTGTGACACGAGAATTTTATATATTAGATGTGCACATAGTAAAAAAAAAGAATAAAAAACATAAACTTGGGAACTATTTTCAGAGCGTCTCGATTTTTTTTTACATTCTTGTCATAATTATTACTTGAATCACTCGTGACTGGTATAAACCAATAAATTCCACATAAAACCTGCAGACAGCTATATCAATAAAATTCACACATATTAAAAAGTTCAATCTTCACATTTACCGAGGCATATAATTTAAAATCCTTGCCACATAAATACACGGTGCATTTCGATACGAGGACTGTTGCCCCGGGCGGTGCGGGGTCAATAATACATTGATGGTTTTATTTACTTTAACAACTTGTATTTTAACCTGGCGGTGGCCAGGGGGTCTAAAATGACCGCTTTACCAGAATTTTATTAATAATATGGTTTAAAATTCTTAAAATGATCACAGACAGATAGATTTATTGTAAACTAGCTACTCTCGTTAAATTCGGTATGACACAGTACCTGCAGTTTTTGCCCATGCGCCTTATTGATTTATAATAGCAACGCTGAGTTTTCCTTTTTCTTCGCTCGTTCTCCCTTATATCCCACTGTTTTTTAATAAAAATTAGCCTCTGTCCGTCTCCTGGTTCCCAACTATCTCTGTACCAAAATTCATCGAAATCAATTGAGCAATTAAAGCGTGAAGAGCTAACAAACTCACTTTCGCTTTTATATATATATATATATATATATATATATTAGTCAGGATAACGGGGTATCACAATTTATCTTATTAGTAGTTATTATGGCTGTTTATGTCGCAATCTTTTACGGCGATGCGCGAGGCTTATTCGCTCTTGACTAGTTTTCAACTGTTAATTAAGCTGAATTTTCAAAAGGTAACAATCACCAAATACATAATGAAAATGAATGATATCGAATCTTCTAGACCAATTTAGAAAATCCCTTTCCTCGGGAAATTACGCTCATAGACTCATATAAATAAAGCTGTTAGCTAGAAAGTGAAATTAATTGTTTATCCAAGTAACATGCACTTTAACATGAGCTATACTCACTCACAAAATTCACGCGATTTTTATTTAATTATCAACATGTTACATAACAAAGCGCGGGAAAATATTTAAAACTATTAAAGCTGGTGTTCCACTACACAAGTGCAACTAGCCAAGCGAACAGAAATCTCGCCGGAGATCGTGCGGTAGCCCCGGAGCAGCCGTATGGCCTCCACCTTTTGGGGCGCGTTCAGATAGTGGGCGGCGTGCCGCCCTAAAGAACGCGCCCATACCAACAAGGAGAGGCTAAATAGGTATTTTGTACATTCGAAAAAGCGAAAGATGCTAAAAATGTAATCAAGAACCAATTTGCTAATATATCTCAGAGAACTACATCCAAAAAGTTACACACCGTTTCACAGCTGCTGACGGGTCTGTTGGTCTAGTGGTTAGTGGCCCTGACTGCTGAGCCGGAGGTCGTGGGTTCGATTCCCACCCAGGACAAACTTTGTGTGATGAGCATGATTGTTTGTTCTGTGTCTGGGTGTGATTTATTTATAATATGTATGTATTTGTAAATTATATAAGTATGTATATCAGTTGTCTGGTTACCATAACACAAGCTCTGCTTAGCTTGGGATCAGATAGCCGTGTGTGAGTTGTCCCAAGATATTTATTATTTATTTATTAGCTTCGTTACTCATCCGGGTTCATGCATTATGCTGAATAAATGCACTATTCTGTCTGCACCCTTGCTATAGATTCACTACACATCTTCACACCGCTTAGGTACCTCGCGCATCTCCAGTGGAAAACCTTCTTTAACATCGAATAGAACGCCTGAAGCGACTTTCATGGCCGACGGACAAATATTTCGATTAGCGATTATCGATTTTAACGAGCCGAGCCGAATCGATGTTAGAATCGATTCAATGCAATTGGATAATTCATCGACACTTTCGCTTGTAATTGTGAATCTTTTTACATGATGTTATGTTTTCTTGTTAAGTTTAATTGTACTGAGAAAGTGATATGATATTATGTAACATTACTAGTGTTTATATTTGCTGGGGAGTTTGTTCCGCCACTTCTTCTTCCCAGCTAAAATACTAGGAATTGGTGGAAGCGGACATTTTGGGGACTATCTCTTGTTATGTTGACGTTTAAAAATTGTTGACTACCAGCCTAATTTGATTAAATGACTTTTGACTTTGAATGCATTTAGGGAAAAATAAGACTTGTGAGTATTGTCGGTGCAGAGAGGGAAAATACTAACAGGAGATATTTTTTAACTAGATTCAGATGACTTTAAAGTTGATAACTGTAGCATCATATTTCCTCCGGCTACAGGTTGGTTCCCAAGAGATACCGCGACCCCGGAAAACGACGGGCAATTATTTAATTAGAATGAAAGCAATACAAAGATCCAAGTATTGTGACATTCACCAAGCAACATTGAGCTTAACTAAAAGAAGGGAGGCAGTTGGGACTTACTTTGTTGCAAAATCATTGAATGTAAAGTCATGAGTCAGAAAAAGATGAAAAGATTTCAATGCAAAGACTGCCTCGTTGGTTTTGTGGTTCTTGTAAAAGCAACTGCTGAGCATGAGGTACTAGGAAATAATTAATACTAAAATATTTTTCTATCACAATATTTTAAGTAGCTGCCCTTATAACATAGGATTTATGTGGGTGTACTATTAGTTACACCTCTGCCTAACCCTTGTGCTTTTACAAAAGTGATGTTATGTTATGATTTCAATGCAATGTTAAATAAACAAATACCTAATAGCGCATTTTTCATAACATTGCGTATAAAAATACCTATAATGAGAAACACTCCTTGGCGCCACCGTTTTAATTAAACACAAGAATGAAATCGATTACGAATCGATTAATGCAAGCTCGAGTAATTAATGTAATCTCGTGTTATATTTACAAATCGATTACTCGTAACCACTGCTGTTCGTGACAGTACGCACGCGACAGAACTTCTCACAGCTAGAAAGTTTATCAAACAATTTTGTACATGCATGTACTCGGCGGTTACTTTCAATTTTATGATCTGAGATTATTTTGGAAATTAACGGACATTATAAAACGCTAGTTTATTACTTAATTGATTGATTTGCCAATAAGTGTCTAATTAATACGTTAATAAGAGAGAGATCTGTTTATGAAGTGGTCTGATATCTATATTAATTAAAATGTTAGGCAATATTTGTCTTCGTTGGAAAACGAGCCTGTTTTTCGTATGGGAAATCATTAAATAAATTCACATACATAATATTAGTAGGATTACTTGAGAAATTAAGAAAAACTTGGCGATTGGCGTCAAGACTTAAAGATCAATTTTTGCCGTGTCAACATCGCGTTCATTTACCATGCGCACCCGAACGAGATGTCAGCAAAACAGAGGGGCTTGCCATGGCCACTTGCTGCTGGGTTTTAGTCGGTAAAAGTCCATTGAAAGATTTATCTCATGATGCAAGATACGAGGAATGCATTCTAGTTCTACAAAATAATGATTATACCTAATTATTGCCAAATCAAAATTACGAAACTTTAAATGTTTAGTCGGTAATTAACTTTTAAAACATAATTCTATCAGGTCTTTTAATTATTTTTTTTGGCAATCACGAGGTGTTTTGCAATTGAAACTTTATCCAATTTGGTATAATAGGTAGGTAATGTTTTATGCAGGTCAATTCCCACATTCATAATACCCATTAACATTGCTTTGTGATGACATTTACTAGCTGTAAACCGGTTGGATACATCACTGGACATTATTATTCCCTTGACCTAACTACATTACTGGGTCAGGTTTATCTGCGTCTAACCTATTCATAAGATAGAACATAAATAAGAGACAAGCTTCTCCCGGCGGCATCGTCCGCATATATTTATCTTTTGCTCAATATCTTTTTAACGCTGAATAGAACATTCAAATTTGTCCGTTAGTTTTTGCGGGACAGAGTAAGATACATTTATCCATACAAATATACTAGCTGTGCCCAGGCAGCGGTTTTATACAAATCGGTCCAGCTGTTTCGATCGAGTTTGGCAACAAACACCGCGATACGAGAATTTTTTATGACCTATTAATATTCAATGTAATTTATCATCAACTAGCTTTCGCTCGCGGCTTCGCCCGCGTTAAATTTGGGGTAACACAGTTCCCCTTGCGCCTTATCGATTTGTAATAGCAACGCTAAGTTTTCCCTTCTCTTCCCTCTTTCTCCCTCACATCCCACTTTTTTCAAAAAAATATTAGCCTATGTCCATCTCCTAGTTCCCTACTATCTCTGTACCAAAATTCATCCAAATCGGTTCAGCCATTAAAGCGTGAAGAGGTAACAAACAAACAAACAAACAAACTCACTTTCGCTTTTATAATATTAAGTAAGGATAACTTCTTCCGCTCTGGGCGGAGCAGGGGGAATGTCAGACTTGTACTGACTAAAACCCACCCATGTTGCTTCTATTGCCCTTTATGTTCCGGGGCCGCAGTATCTCTTTGAACAACCACCAACCCCGGAGTAGCAGACCATTCCATAATATTAAGGGAGACTCGGTATGTTAAGAGTGGTCACACAGACGAACCTAGACACGGGTTCCTAAACTTGGGGATCAATCTGAGCGGTTGTTATTTAGCCACAAGTTGCTCCGTATCTACATAAAAAAATGTAGACTTAATATCAGAAATCATGACTAAAAATCTCTCGGTCTATCCTACTCTGCAAAAACATTCATTGATAAACTGCACCAATTTAAACATAGTTACCGTCAGATAAAATTGTTTTATAAGGAATACATTGTCCAAATAACCTGTTTACAGCCTCTAAACAGCTATTTTGTTTAAATTAGCAGTATTTAAATTAAACCTAGTACTACCGTGATGGCGGGCGGCATAACCTCTTACTTACGAAGTCGGTTATTAGAAATATCAATTTAAATGTGATAATATGGTATTGGCGCCATTCGATAGCGTGCGGTGACCATTGTTTTAGTACTAGACATGGAAAAATCTAGAAAAAATATCTAAATTTAGTTGAACAAATTTTAAAACCAGTCTTTCTTAAAAAAAAAATAACAATTGACTTGGTTAAGCAATGTCTCATGAGCACTCTAATCATAAAGGAAAGGGTTCCTAATTACTTTAATATTTATTATGTACGTAAGTACGTAGTAAGTCTGTATCTATATAAATAAACTAGCTGTTCCCCACGGTTTCACCCGCGCTGCTCAGCACCTGTTGGTCGTAGCGTGATGTTATATAGCCTATAGCAGAATTTTAATTTTAAGAATTTTTCAATTCCAACCAGTAGTTCCTGAGATTAGCGCGTTCAAACAAACAAACTCTTCAGCTTTATAATATTATAGTATAGTATAGATAATATTAGTATAGATTAAGGCTAAAGCTCAAAAAAATAAAAAAAAGCTACTTTGACTTAACTGCACATTATTACTGATTGATTTTGATTTGATAAGAATCCATTATCTGATCTTAGGGGAGATCAGAATAGCTTTTCACTATCTTATGTCAACTCGATACATTTTTGGCAGAAATCATTAAAATTAATTCAACATTTATTCACTTTTCTTCTTAAAATTACATGGTTAACATAAAGAACATAAAAATGGTTTTCCGCCGGTATCGACAGCAGGACCTAAGCTACCGGTGGTTAGGGTTTCAGAGACAGGAACCTCCTCACAATGCGGGCCGTATCGAGGAGTACTGCCTTCTGTATCAGGCCCTCTATCCAACCACCTAAGAAGAGCTTCGATAGATGTTCGTCGAGGCTCTTGGCAATCAAGTCATATAATTAACTAGCTGTTCCACGCGGTTTCACCCACGCTGCTAAGCACCTGTTGGTCGTAGCGTGATGTTATATAGCCTATAGCCTTCCTCAAGAAATGGACTATCCAACACTAAAGGAATTTTCCAATTCCAACCAGTAGTCCCTGAGATTAGCGCGTTCAAACAAACAAACAAACAAACTCTTCAGCTTTATAATATTAAGTATAGATTTTATTATTTGTTTAGCTCATCTGTATATTGTAAACTAGTCTTTCGATTTTCTATTTTTTCGATTTTCTATTTTTTAGAAATATATGTCCTACACGATACTCTTATTGTCCTAGTATAACCACATCACTTTGTCTCCCTACCAGCAAGTAAAACTGTATCAAGTCCACGCCCACAGCGCCGCCCGCGCACAGCCTTCGATGCCCGCTCATATTTACTACGTTTTT
The DNA here is from genome assembly GCA_958449745.1 of Ochropleura leucogaster. NCBI lineage: Eukaryota > Metazoa > Arthropoda > Insecta > Lepidoptera > Noctuidae > Ochropleura > Ochropleura leucogaster. Next base: position 944,495 of record OY288220.1, on the reverse strand, counting down.
TTTTTACTTTTAGTCGGCAAGCTCAGTAATTTGGTTGTTAAGTACTTGCGGGCCAATTAGTGGGTAGTTTTGGAAGATAAAGAGGGACAGTTGGTTGGAGGTCGAAAAGAGAGCGAGCATCACTCCCACTTATTTGTCCGAAAACAGCACACACACACACACACGCACACACACACACACAACGTCACATTATCCACGAATCCAGAGGCAACTGTGGTTTAGCTTGACAGATCTTAAACACAAGCTACTGAATAGTGTCGGGTCGACGACGCGTTAGTTGTCCACGCGCGCCTCAAAGAGATGTCAGCAAAATAGAGGAGCCTGCCAGGGTCACCGCCTGCCGGGGCTGCTATTTGTTCGAAAGAGATATCGCTGCCCCGGAACATAAAGGGCAACAGAAGTAACATGGGTGGGTTTTAGTCAGAAAAACATTGACACTCCCCCACTCCACCCAAATAGGGGGAAGTTATTTGATGATTTCCCATACGTACGTAAAAAAAAGTTAAACAGTGAGTTACTAGCTACTATGAAACTGAACTGACAGGCTAGTCCTACTAATATATTATGAATCCGAAAGTATGTCCGGATGTACAGATAGATATTTGTAACTCTTGTACGCAAAAACTGAAGCTGAACAATTTTTGATGAAATTTCTTTGTAAACAGATAGTTTATAACCTAACTTGATACATAGAGTACTTTAAAGTCCAGTGGAATGATTCCTTGTGATCTTGAGTGGAGCCCGCGACTCGGCAAGCGTAGTGTAGTCTCCTCCGCCCTCCGACCAGGTGGGATGACGATCTAAGAAAGACTGCAGGCAGATGCTGGATGCGGCAAGCTGACGACAGGGCGCTATGGCGCTCATTAGGGGAGGGCTATGTCCAGCAGTGGACTAATATAGCCTGATGGTGGTGGTGGTGGTGGTGGAATGATTCCTCTATTAATTAACGGATTTCAACAAGCATGAGCTAGTTTTCTCATTTAATAGCAGATTAGACTCTCAGATCTCTTGACATTTACTATACCTAGTAAATACTCAGTTTTTTGTAGTTGAAGACTATAGGTACTAGGTCAAAATTTCTACAAGCTATGCTCTCAAGTTTAAGCCATATTTCCATGTCCCAGTCTTCTTGTACACTATAAAGGAGAATAAACCAATCATATTCTTCTTTGAAGTCAGTTGAAAATGACCTGACTGCACAAACCATACCTTTAAAAGCTACATTATTCCCCGAAGTCATCAGGTGTCGATAGTAATTCGCACATAGCGTGAGTACTGCACATTATGCCATCGGTACTGGTCGTAATGATATGCACCGCCCACAGCCCACAGGCGTCAACTTGCAAGTGGCGACTTACTCGGCTCGCTTAACTTATACAACTTATTCCACTTAATGACACTACTATCACTTTTTATTTGTCATCGTTTGTCCTTTTGTTTTGGTGAGAAGCTCGTGGCTAAATAATATCAGCCGATCTTTAGGTTAAGCCGCGCTTGCCTAGGTTAGTCTGTGGATGGGTGGTGGAAATCATCAAATGACTTCTCCCGCTCTGGGCGGAGTGGGGGGGGGCATGTCAGACTTGTACTGACTAAAAGCCACCCATGTTCTTTCTATTGCCCTTTACGTTCGGGGGCCGCGGTATCTCTTTCGAACAACGCGCAACCCCGGCAGGCGCAGGCCCTGGCAGGGCCCTCTGGTATATACTGTGATCTTACATTTAGAAGGTGATGCTTACATTTAGGAGGTGGTCCGTGCCTCGGAAAGCACCTTAAGCTGTTGGACCCGGCTGTTATTTGTAGATCTTTGACAGTCGTTACAGTAGTCAGTGTCTCGAAAGTCTGACAACCAGTATTACCATGGGGTATCGTATTACCCAGTATTAACTGGGTTATGGAGATCAGATAGGCAGTCGCTCCAAGTAAAATACTGATATTCAGCTGCATCCGGTAAGACTGGAAGCCGACTCCAACATAGTTGGGAAAAGGTTAGGCAGATGAGGATGTTTATCCTATTGTTTTGTAACTGGATGTAAAACAAATACACGGTTACTAAAATTGGATGTTGTTATCGTAATAGGTAATTTTGAGGCAAGTGTGCAAAGTTAGTCATTACACTCGAGGTGAGGGTGATAGAACCTATGAAACAGAATCAATGTGGAAAAAATACGACTGATTTTTATTAAAAAAAACGGATTTGAAAAAAAGCAGACTGCAGAAAATAAGTTTGGTTCCCGAAGTCGGTGACTTTTGTTTGTTTCGGCTTCGTAACGTACAAAAGTTTTTTTTTTAATCTAAAAGATGGACAAATTTTTTTTTTTGGAAACCAACCTATTCTGGTGCGTGATGGTTCCTCACGCGTTTGTCCACCATTTTGAGAGCATCAACATTCTCCTGCCTTTATCCCAAATTATTACTGGTCCGTGCAATGTGTCTTCTTCTTCGATACTTGTCTATAACTAGTAATCTCATCAAAACTTCCTTTCTCTCCACATCATACTACACATTTCATCCAGCGTTTCTTTGGTCTTTCTCCACTTTATACCCATCTACATTTACACCCAAAACTTTCCTAACAATGGTGATGAAATTACTAACACAGTAAGTCACGGTCTAGTCATAGTCATATACTCATAGTCTACAACAGTTGCATAATAAAGGAAAAAACAAACAGACACACAAACAGACTTTGTTTAATCAACAGTGAGTAATTCGACCTCCACTATCGATTAAGGATCGATTCGGACAATTATCGAGATATCGATCTGTGTTTACATCGAATAAGTTCGTTTTAGGAGACAATGGGTCCATCAACCTTCAGTACAGCTTACGGTTTTAGTCATTTCATAACTCTGGTTTGCTCCTTCGATCATAATCAACAGCAAATATAGTAGGAGTTATCACGGTTGGCGCAGTGGCTAAGCGAACGACTGGTGCGCTGCGTGTCGCGGGTTCAATCCCCGCACGGAACAAATATTTGTATGACCTACAGATAGTTGTTCCTTGTCTGGCTGTTTGTGTATGTGAGTTTAACTTCTCAAAGACCGCCATTATTTACGTCAACTAACCATCAAGCACCGCCAGGCGGGCTCTTATCGTAAGCGTAATCTGATTTTAAGACTTATCTTTACTACAAATACAGTTTTAAATCGGTCGATCGGTCGGTTTGGTGGCACAAATTCGTGCCAGCGGGGCTCAACGGTAATACTTGTTTACTGTCACGTTTATATGCCGCTGGGGCTCTAGAGGTTAAATGTTTGTAAACGCACCTACAATACGGCAAAGTTTTTGAAAAAAAAAAAACATACGTAATTCTTATTACAAGGAGATTCTACTGTTTTCTCTTCCATGTATTAGTTAGATAGTTGTCAAGGATATCTCTTCTGCGCTGAGCTAAGTTGAGAGTCTGACTGATAGTCGTTTCCTCTAACTACACCTAATCTAAGGACTGAGAGCAGCTTGCGTTGGGCATTACATTTGTATCCAACCGGCAAACAGTAATGTGTTAATACTACTGAAATACACTATTTCAGTAGTATTAAGTATACCATTATATGCAAGCTTTTGTGAAAAAACATGTTTACTAATTATTTTATGTTGATTGTTACAGGTAAGTTAAAGTCTTCAGTAGATAGATATTTTGACACAACAAGTATTTCTATGAAATAAGTAAAAAATACTACATAGAAGGTATGTTTCCCTATTATTTTTAAATACTGCAACGTCACACGGTAAAAAAAATACACTGTCGAAGTCATACGAACAAGGTAATTAACTTAGAATAATTTTTATTAAATAATTTTAATGAAACAATACTCAATTACGTGTTATCTAAAATAACGATATGTCAATCATCACTCATCAGTTAATACATTCAAGGTCGGCGACGTCATCTTTGCAGCGATAAATAAGATATTAATGAGTATATACTTATACTTTGTATTAAGTATATGTTTTACTAAAAGTACTTACTTTCCGTCAAAACTGCTTGATCTCGTGACAAGAGGTAGTTTAACTTAGCGTATGTATGTCAAAATGCAGAGGAATGACAGAAGTTCCAATAACTTGTGCAATGATCTACATAGTTGAATATGGTTGAATACCATTTTGTTTGGCCTGGGTCTAAGAAAATACTTATTTAATTATTTATTTTACTTAAACATAAAATGGATAAATACTTTATTTCAGTACATTGAACAATGTTACAATTATCTTATATTTATTATGTTTTAATTTGCCAATTACATTAGTTAAAGACACAGAATTACTCATCATTTACATCTTTATATCAGAAAACTCCAAACATACTGGATCGTCTTCCATTCATCTACAAACACGTCACAGTCGGGTTTGGCATCTAAATGAGCATTAAGCCCGGTTAGTACACGCGGAATGCGGGACAGGCGATTCACATTTTCGCAGCCTAGTCTAAATTATACAATATATTTTGGACTTATATGCTGAATTCTGGGCAGCGAAAGGGTTAAGAGGAAACGGTGCCTCCTCTTATGTGCGGATTGTGACCAACGGGGTTTTAGTGCGGTAAAATTCCCACACTCCCCGGTCCCCAAAGACAGGTCACATTTTGAAGGTTTCCCCCCGATACCAAGGTCATACAAATATTTATTCCGTGCGGGGATCGAATCCGCGACATGCAGCACAGTAACAGTACCCAACCATTCCGCTAAAGTTGAACTACTGTTTAACGTTTGTATCTCTTGGCAAGATGGCACGTGTCTCCAGACATGTGTATTTAAAAAATGAAGGTTCGAAAACGTTTTTTTTTTCTGACCTCGATCGTTAATGTTCGTTCACTTATTATTTCATACGTACGACTTTATTTTCACACATAAGTATATGTCAATAACTTTAAATTGTATCTGTTTTTAGGGTTCCGTAACTCAAAATAAAATACGGAACCCTTATAGGATCACTGTCTGTCTGTTAAGACACTTAGACTCTTAAGGTGAAGATTTCTTGAGAACGGCCAAAAATCAGGTTTTTTAACGCAGTGTATCTCTTAAACCATACATAATTTAAATCACTGAAAAAAATATGATATTTTTAAGACTTTTTTGCATACATTGATGGAATTCAAATTATAATTAAATATACTAAAATGTGTAAAAAAATATTCAAACACACCTCTAAATTCTCTTTTAAAGCAGTTTATCTCTTCAATATTAATCGTAATTATAATCAAAAGTATACAATGAAATTTCCAATGCCAAACTGCGTCCAATGATGGATTGTTTTTGATTGAATAGTTAATATTTAATTTTATACAAATTTATTTGTATTTTTACGTCAAAATGTATGAACAAGGTCAACGACATAATACTGCGCCTTAACACTAGACCCTTAATCTCAGGAACGTGTTAAGGTATTGAGTTGAAATTACCATACACACAAATCTGTGGTCCTTAGAGTTGTGAAAAAAGCAACCGTCATCGTCGTCAAAGATATGGCCGTTTATGTCACAAGTTTGTACGGAACCCTCGGTGTACGAGTCCGACTCGCACTAGGCCGATTTTTTTTTTTTTACAAAACAAATAAAAGCAGTTAAAACTAAAAAGAAGAACTTTTTATATTCACGCTTATCATTCGTGAAGGTTGATAAGAGTGAGATGTACCAATAGAGCATCGTACTACTCCAATTTCGTCCAAATTACATTTGTTATGTTTAAGCCCTCGGGCTGTCTCGTTAGGCTTGTAGTCGCTACTGCTATACATGAGGTCCTGGGTTCGAGTCTCGGGTCGGGCAAAGTGGTATTAAGTATTTCCATCAGGAATTTCTCAGTAGCAGCCACGGAGTCACGATTCCTGCCCGGTTGATGACAATAGGTTCACCCCCTACTACATGGGACATAAACGTAACTGGCGACTGGGTGTACTATTAGGTACACCTCTACCTAATCCTTTGTGGATTACAAGCGTAATGATATGTTGTGTATAAGTCCTATACTTCGGGGTGCGTTTATTAGCACTTCTGCTATTGAAAACTGCTTACCTAGGAATTGAACGCTATTCATCATTACAACTTACTACCACTAAGCAGGCAGTCATGTACACTTTTTTTTGTTGGGATGGGAAATCATCAAATAACTTCCCCCGCTCTGGGCGGAGCGGGTGGGGGTGGGGGGGTGTCAGACTTTTACTGACTTAAACCCACACATGTTCCTTCTATTGTATCTCTTTCGAACAACCCGCAACCCCGGCTGGGAGTCATTTACACTTATGAATTCTTTTACACGTTACTAAAAGATGAAGGGATATCAAAATTCTTCTCTTTTGTAGGTCACATGAGCCTATAACAGTAATCTGTTCACTAAAGCACCCATTACATCCAAATCTGGTAGTCTCCCGCCCGATGACATAGACTAAACAACATTCACTAGTAGGGCGCTAGGGCAGGGCTAGTCGCGAGTAGGCGATACATGCCGTTATGTGTTGTTGTTCTCAACGCATTGTACGATGTATACAGTTTTAGATAGCTATTTGTGGAGGCAATGGGATTGTTTGTGACAAGTTTGGCTTGTGTACTAGTTCTGAATGACGAGATTTTGGATAGGAAGTTAACTCTGGAGATTACTGTTGTGGGAATATCTATTGTGAATAGAAACAGTTCCTAAAAGAAACAGATTTTACATGGAGAGTGCTTAAACGAACTGATTTTGTATGATCAGTTGTAGCTAAGTAAATGAGGGATTTGTAAAGACGATAGTAACCAACATATTAATCACGATAAGATACTTTTGACATTCTCATTTGTACAACTTCCTTTTATCATTCTAAGTTAGTAACTTTTTCCCGCGGCTTCGCTCGCGTTAAATTAGGGGTAAAACAGTCCCCCTTTACTGATTTGCAGGTACCTGCTACCTTCGGTTTTTGCCCTTGCGCCTTATTGATTGTAATAGCAAAGCTAAGTTTTCCCTTTTCTTCCCTCTTTCTCCCTCATCTCAGTCGTTTTTTTTAATGTTTATGTCCGTCTCTAGGGTCCCAACTATCTCTGTACTAAAATTCATCAAAATCGGCTTAGCCATTTAGGCATGAAGAGGTAACAAACAAAAAAATTCACTTTCGCTTACGCTCCCACCATTTAGGACACAGATACTATCATCTTTGTGAGCAGGAGTGGCCTAAAACCCGGCTTCCTCTTACATCATCTCTATGCACAATTGCACATGGTTGCTAATCGACAGACATGTCAACAACAATCATTAAACCATTCAACTAAGCATCTTCACCGTACCCACCAACCATAACATGACTAGCCACGGTTACGACACCCATCCGCTATTACGCACAGGGTGCTACGGACAATGGTTGTCGGTTGACGACAACCAAGCGCTTCCTTCTTTTGTCATGCAAGTGGGTCGCCGGTCAAGGAATGTTGGGGTATGGTTGCTTTGTTAGCGAGGAAGTTTTGAACTGCTCCAATATGGGTTAAGGTTTTATGTTACTTGATTTCGTTCATGTCATCTATCTGAGGAGTAGATTGCGAAGTTATCCTTTTTTGATATTTCCGTACACAAATTTAGACTACGGATTAGTGTCATTTTATGTCATTTGTGCTCAGGGTTTTGTAGCATCTTTTTAAATTTATTGATAGATGTTCCCTGTTTCACTTTTCACGATTTGGCGACATGATCATGGCCAGTAGCATCACTTACCTTAACTTTTTTTATTGTTATCATTTGTTCTAAGTAAGAAACTCGTAGCTAAATCATAGCAACCGTTCGGGTCGATGTTTAGGTCAAGCCGCGCTTGCTTAGGTTGGTCTGTGGATGAGTGCCCACACCTCACATACTGAGTTTTTTCTTCGAGCCTCGGAAAACACGTTAAGCAGTTGGTGTCGGTTGCCATTTGTAGATCTTTGACAGTTAGCCAGTGCCCCGAAAATCTGACAACCAGTCTTACGAAAGGGTACCCATAGGCAGTCGCTACATGTTAAATTCTGGAATTCAGCTGAATTTGGTAAGACTGGAAGCCGGCCTCAACATAGTTGGGAAAAGGCTAGGCAGATGATGACCATAATATGTATGAAATGATTTATGGAGTTTTATTTTATAAACGCTGCTTTTTAAAAGTTAAGAAAAGTTTAATCGAAAAATGGATGATTATCTTTTAAGAATAACCCTTTTCTATAAATAAAAACTGTTTAGTAAATACTTCTTTGATATCAAACCTTTTACCGAATTGCTTGCCGTTTACGTTGGAACCCCAACTCACATTTAACTCATTTCAATTGACAATTCGCTCCGCTAATATTTCAAAATTACTCAATATGCAATGAAGTATTTGACCATTAGTTTTTCACCTTAATAAATGAGCTCGATAGGATATTATTATACTGATGGTAGGGTTGGTAAAACTGAACGTACTGAGTTACTTTTAAGGCCCTCTTTTATGTCAGCAAAGCAGAGGGGCTTGCCAGAGCCTCCGCCTGCCGGGATTGCGGGTTGTTCGAAAGAGATACCGCGGCCTCGGAACGTAAAGGGCAATAGAAGGAACACGGGTGGGTTTTAGTCAGTACAAGTCTGACATGCACCCCCGCTCCGCCCAGGGCGGGGGAAGTCATTGGATGATTTCCCACCCAAAAAAAAGGCCCTCTTTTATTGCGTCGTTTTTTCTCATAGGACACGGGCAGTGTATATCAACTTTGCAGCCCCAAAATAGTAGCATAATTAATATTAATACAAGCTTTACATATTTAAAACTTATCAACAAGTCATTTTAAAAAACATGCATTATTATTTATTGTATGTAACTTCAAATACTTTTCCGAGAGAATAATTTCGTAGAAATCTATACACGTTTGGAATCTTAAGTTAGTGTCACAATCGTATTTTTCTCTCGAACTAATTAAGTTAGAACATATTTTCACACGGTTGGTCATGTTCAACTTAAATAAAAAAAAAAAACATTTCAATGAATTCTTTCTAATATTTGTGGATTTATTAGAGGTTCAAAAAGTATAAAATTGTTAAAACCTTGCTTTTTAATCTGTTGCCTTGACAGCATATCAAGTTCCTAAATAAAAAGATATCAAGAAAATAAGTTGATTTATTTATAAACTTTATTTATTTTAAAGAAAAAATATGCACAAAAATTAATAAACGGAAATAAGAATCATAGGGCTAAGTAAGATAATTTCGCCATCCCTAATCTAGCCCACAATCTAGAACCTAGACTTGGACAGGCGAAAATTACGCAAAATTGTTTACTAAACAACGCGTGGGTGTCGGCATTCGGTGCCCGGTTGAGGCATTTTAAGAACAACTTGATATATTTGTCCAGAACTAGTGATATTGCTTAATTCACGAGGTTTATGGTGGTGGGTTAAGATAGATTGGGTTACTGAAAGGTTGCCAGACTGTGGGGCACCCACATCTAATATATTGAATTACTGGACACAGAAAAGACTGGGTTTTTAAAGACATCGTAAAACAAGATATTCGGCCCATAAATATGATTTCTGTTAGAAACTTAACGATTTTCATCATTATAAGACAAAACCGAAGTTTCACTGTATAATAGGGGTAAACATAAGAAGCCAAAAGGCACGTGTCCATGTCTCACTTTCAACTTTTTTATAAAATCAATGTTTTAATTTTTTCAATTTTACTCTAAATATTTACTTTGTCGGGGTCGGGGACCCCAGCATAATACAATGCATAATATTTTCAGTGTGTATGTCATGTGTATTTCATCCCAAAAAAGAAAGGTGTTTTTCCAGCGAAATTCTTAGCATAGAGTTACTTAGTTTGATACAGAGTGCGTGGTTGACAGCTTCATCCTGTGTGTATCCACGAATTTCTTGATTTCCACTTACCACATTAATTCTAAAGTCTTAATCCCCTGGCGTTTTCTCCAAATACTCTTTGTTACCTTTTCCTCTGATAGTCGCGAGTATAACATGTTACGACCACCTCCGAGCATGTCGTGGGAACACGTCTGGTCGTGCTGCCCCCCCCCCTCACCACCCCTCCCCCCAGGCCCGCGCCCGTTGCAATTACCGCGGGTCGCGAGTTTATCGCGACAGACGGTGCCGCGCGACCAACTGCTGTGACCATGGTGGCGATGTTCTTGGGAGACACCAGGGATGCTATAAAAGATATAGAAGAAACTTGTTTTTTAGTAGGGAAACAACCCATTGCTCATCGCGGTGAGCAATGGGTTGTTCGACATCCATCTGCTTACCTGTCTACTCTATTTTCGCTTTAAGGTGCGGTTGGTTAGATGAATGATTATGGTTAGCAATATGGAGCACTGTCGCTGTTTCTGTCCTGCCAGGGCCACCGCCTGCTGGACTTGCGGGTTGTTCGAAAGCGATACCGCGAAAATGGCAAAAGTAGGAACACGGATGGTTTTAGTAAGAAGTCTTACACGTCCTTCCGATTCGCCCAGAGGAAATGATCATTTTCCATTTTTTTTTATTCAATAAGAACTCAATTAATCCCATAGATCCGTAACTTGTGGTCTCCCGTATAAATCACGGAGATCACGACCCGGCCGACGGCGATCTACAAAGTGATTGCGACAATAGCGGCGCGCGCGCATCTCATGTTTATGTACTTGTGTTAACATACCCTGTACTAATCTGAAGATACTGCCGTGTTGGTTTAGTAGTTGTAGAGCTATAGAGTGAATAGTAATGGGTTCGGTTCTCGGGTGAAGAATCTCAAAGTTTCTTTGACGGTTCGTATCAATTATTTGGTTATTTGGTGCCGTTTTTGTTTAATAATTAACTTGGTGGTTAAATACCTAGGTGGTGGTTGGTTAAATTATGGTCATGGTTAAATTATGATGATAACATATACATTATACAGATACAAAGGTAGGTACAAAACTAAAGACTTGCTATTATTGTCTGGCCGTTATCAGCGTACAAATATTTTGGTAAAAACCACAAACATGCTGATTTTAACAAATTATCAAAAACTATAAAATTAAGAAATAATAATAAAGTAGAAAAATAAAATATGCACAACATTATTATAATATAACATTATTATAACAACATTTCAATAATTCTAATTTGAATTGACAACACAAAAAATAACATTCCAGTAAAGTATAAAATATAATAAATTCTATTTTAGGTAAGGTTTTATTCTAGGTAACCAAAGTTTGTCAGTCAGGTATCCGTTCACCGTAGTCGTCCCAATAGATTTAAAAATAGAATTCATGAATGAATTATCAACCGCTTGTGACAGTTTTACATTCACTTCTGTACAAGTAGCGCCGCCTAGCGGTGTGATTAGAAAGTTAAAATTTCATCAAATATTTTCCTTGAAAACATGCTCAGCCAAAGACTAAAATGTTTTTAATGAAACTAAATTATTCATACCTATCGTACAAATTCGACATATTAAAACGACTAAATACCAGCATAGCAAGCATTAAAAGCGAACCTCGCATAAAATAACGGCATTGATAAATAAAATACAAAAAATCTACAACCGTACGTCACATTGATAAAACTGTGCCGATAACAAACAGTAATTTCAGACATACACTCAGCTGCGATGGTGGTGTAATGGTCAGCATAGTTGCCTTCCAAGCAGTTGATCCGGGTTCGATTCCCGGCCATCGCAGATTCTTTTTGGATTTTTATATTTAATTAAATATTCTTTTATGTCATTTAAATGCTATTTTAACGTTTAAAGTCGTAATAAATCGACACATTACATGTTTTATTAAAATCTTTCAACATCACTTAGGTTCGTGATTGGTTTACTAAAGATCAAATCTGAATAAATTAACTAATGCATATAAATGAGTTGAAATTACGCAAGAATAATGAAATAACAGTATATTGTAACCTATACTTGTGCGAATTACCTACCAGTTTATTAATCATGCATTTATTAGTAACGCTTATTATCTCTTTAGTGTCTATGTATAAGTATCTAAGGATAAATGATTCATTATGTTTTACCCGTTTTCGTCAACAAAGTGCCGCCCGGCACATAAATCGATGCTTAAATAAAAGTGAGCCATGATTTAGGCATTCAATTAAGCAATGTAGTAGAGTTTTACGTTGCTTGTTTTAATTGATAGGTTCCTGAAAATTGATTTTAAAAGAGTAACCATGGAGTTTCTTGCCGGTTCTTCCCCATAGGAATCGACTAACCCAAACCGTGCACCTTTTCTCGACGTTTTATAAGTGCCCATGTATGCAAAATAAAAATATTTTGATTTGATTTAATTGATAGATGTGAAAATCAGACTGATTAATTCATTTGGCGTGTTTACAACAGTTAGATGAATTAAAATACCTATTTCAACAATCAATCCAGGTTTAAATACTTACAGCATAAAAATAATATTAAATTAAAGAAACGGTTTTACTTTACCTTAAACAATACTAGCCATCATACTGTTTAAAAGAAAAACCCGCTAAGAACTAGTCAGAGTCGCGCTCGTTCCGTGAGTCTCACTATTTCTTAGGTTCCGTACACAATTTTCGACATAAACGGCTATATCTTTTGACTGCGTAGACTTAGAGGGTTAATTTTTACCACAAAAGGACCACAGACTTGAGTATAATTATGGTTTTAATTTCAACTCGATAACTCCACGCCTCTTCAAGATAAAGAATCTTGACAGACAGACAGACAGACGGACAAAAGGTGATCCAATAAAGGTTCCGTTTTTCATTTTGACGTACGGAACCCTAAAAACATCAAATGCCCCAATTTCCTTAGATAATTACTTCTCATACAAAACCTCTGACTCGTCGAGGTCATCACCCTGTTTGCACCCGCAGACAATGGCGTAATTATACTCCATACAATATTACATTTACTGATTACTCACAAATTGCTCTCTAATACCTCCTTTCTTGTACTCTTGGGTGATCCAGATGTTGGAACCGCTATGTACAGTGAAATGCATATTACACTTGAACTAAGAGAATCCTCCTTACTGCATCAGTGGCTGAGCAACCGACTGCTGCGCTGCGTGTCGCGAGTTCGATCCCCACACGTAACAATTATTATTTGTATGGCCTACTGATAGTTGTTCTTGGTCTGGCTGTTTGTGTTTGTGAGTTTAAATGTTTGTAAACGCACCCACGATACAGGAGAAATTCTTAGTGTGGGGCAAAGTTATGAGGAAAACAAAAATGAAAAAAATCATGTCAAACTTTTATCACTGCTTGTTAAGAAGACTTCCTCCTGATTCTGACCAAAATTAGCGAAATTAGTCCTTCAATCAAATCAAATCAAATCAAAATATTTTTATTTCACATAGGCCTACATGGGCACTTATAAAACGTCGAGAAAAGATGCACGGTTCGTGTTGGTCGTTTCCTATGGAGAAGAACCGGCAAGAAACTCCATGGTTAAACTCCTTGCCTAGGAACAACGACTTTTATTCCGTTTTGGGTAGACAGGGCCGCATTTAGACATTTTATTACATATTCATTATCACAGAAGTTACTAAATGGGCTTTAGATAAAATCAAAGTACAGGAAACCATCAGATTTTATTACAGCCCTAATTTGGAAGAAAAATAAGATATGTTCGTAGTAACTAAAGAATTTACTCGAAACTCAAGGATACATAAAGCATGTAAACAATTTCCTACTCAGCGCCAATAAATGCGAAAATTTAGATGGAAGGGACCACGTGACGTGGAAGCGCCATGTTGTGTCGAGTGCGCAGGCGCGAGATCTACCATATAAGGGCTGGAGCGCGCCGCCCTGCGCCAGTCCGCCAGTCGAGGTCACGCTCACGACGCAAGGTCGCATGCTGCCGGCCAGGGGTGACTGACTCATATAAAAATTCACACTATCGAGTGAGATTTACGACTTTGATTACCCTAAAAGGCGTAAATACGGAAGAAAAAATGTTTTAATGTGACGCGATGAGAATCATTATTATGTTGATGGATGGAAAGAATGAAATAATCGTAAATTAAATTGTTTTATTTTTATCAGTCGTACCCTTGCGTCCGGTCTTTGACTGTGATCAATCTTATTTGTTTACACTTATCGATGCTTTTGTTTTAAAGAATTCGGAAAGAGGGGAAATGTTTTCGTCGGTATCAATTAGCCATGTTTGCTGAGTGAAGTTATCCGTTTAGTCTCACGTTAAGCATGTTTGTTTATACTTGAGAGAGCATGTTTGCTTGTTAAACCATTCACGAAAAAAAACTTTAACAATGTGATGTATGCTCAAAATAATTTTGTGTAATTTAACTTAGTTTATACAGAAAACATAAAAAATAAAGCAGCTTATTAAATGGCAAGTATATCTCATCCAACTTAAGCGTTTAGAGATTCAAATTATGATAACGTAAATTTTGCAGACATTTCCTGTCCAGATGCAGTTGATTAATCTAATAATACAGCTCATTACCTCCGAAAACTACTTCACATCATGACCAAATAAAACCAAGGATTTTATAACCAACAAACAAGTAACCCAAATCACCTATGACCAACGTTAGACACAAATCCTGACCTAGACCTTAGAACAATCACGTAGGTAAATAATAAAAATAAATTGGAAGACCCTGACATTGCCTTATATCTAGCATCTGAGCCTTGCCGTGAGACAGGTAGCTCATATCACCATATTTGATCAATACGCGCGGATGCAGACCAAGACTTCACCTTGGGACTAGTTGTGATTAGTTGTTAGTTGATCATAACTTTCCGTAATCGGTGATTCATCAGCGTGCGTTGTAGATTCTAATTTTATACTATTATGAGCTTTATTAATATCGTTTGTCTAGTTTATGGGTTTGTTAATTGTTAGAATTGATGGTTTTATTTGTATTATTACCTAAGTAGTATATTTTTACGATATGCTTTATAATTTTCATCGTTGATTATCTGTTTGTGTATCTTTTATTTTGATTTAATGAATTGTGTTGTAGATAAATTTGCAGTTTCGAGTCTCAATTTTCAAACAGATATATTTTAGAAGAGTTAGCTTTTGATTTAGTAGAAGTGTCTATCGAATCAACCCAAACCTAAAAAGAATCACCTGTTTCCAAATATACAATCACATAAGCTGATTTCATCACAATTTCTCAAAAGTACCGCTCCACCAATACATTTCTCTTAAAAACCATGAGTAATACAAGCATTTCAACTCTCATCGCATCCAGCATCCATTAAGGACTTCCCTTGAGGAAGTTATTAAAATTTGACACATTCATTATGATCTTTCGATGTTCGTGCAGAGTTTCGGTAAACGAATCCTGTTTTAATTAAACTCGAAACATCGTTTTTACAGAAACTTTTTACTACTGAGGAAACTCGTTGGTCTTGGATGTTATTACTATTTTGTTACAATGGAATAGGGTCAGATTTCGTGGTTACTGTTATAGTTTTATTACTGGGGTTTGGAGTTTAGACAGGTCATCTAGATTATAAACGTGGTTACCTGAAATTGGGTCTGTAGGCTGTTTTATAATATTTTGTTTGATAAGAATTGGTTTTGTCATCTTGTTAGGTGTAAATCCCATGTAGTACAGCGAGCCTAATGACACAAGCCGGATAAATACTCTGGGCTGTTGTTGAGAATTTTCTAATATTAAAACCTTATAATATGTACTTTGTCAGACTAGAAAATCAAACTAAACACTTCATTCTTAGCAGTACTGCTAAGAATGAAGTTAGTCGTTAGTCTCATGGTGACGACCATTAGACTAACGAATCATTTATCTTGAATTAATAATCTTGCATACAGAATTGTTTAACAAAAACATCAAAGCCACAAGGAACCAGAATTTGCGTCGCAAATATCTGAATCAAGAAACAATACAATAGAATTCAAAACATAGACAAGTTTATCAATAATCTTTTATAATGATATATTGTTGTTTTAATTCAATGGATCATTTGGTATTGTTGGTCGGCGTATGCGCATGCCTTGGTGCTTTGACCAAGAACCTGTCTGTTTTGATTGATGGAGAGTCTTAGGCGTGACCTTCTGACATTTTCTTATCAATAGGAAGTCTTGTATTGACAATTTTGAGTGTCTCAGGTTATGGAAGTTGAAAATGACTTTGACCAACAGTGTCTGCTTAGAAATAATATTTGGTTTTCTCTAGTAACAGGTCCATTACTCTTAAAGGCGTGAAAGTTGTCAAAATAACCCATTTCCGTTCAATAAATAAACATTTCAAAATAAAAACAACTAGGCAAAAAACTAGTACATTCAGGAAACAGAAAATTACTTTCGAAATTAAAGCCTTCAGTGTCTTTCCGTAAACAATTATAAAAGGAAAAGCAGATTTCCCTTTGGTCTATAAAGGAGAATGGCGAAAACGTTCTTAAGAAAAAATAAAGAAGATCGGTTAAATAATCTGGATTCAAAAGTAAAAGCCCGACGGAATTTCTCTCAACGGAAAGTGAAACTGAAATGCACCGTCAGCCTTGAACCCCGATCTTTCCGGTTTGGCGGCCGGCACAGCGGTGTATCGAACTTTAATTGAGTCAAGTGTATGTTCACTCGATGTAAATGCATCTGATGCGCATGCGCTTAATGTGACAATTTATGTGTCGCGATCAACTTTGTCAGATGCCGAGTGTAGTTTACGATGGTCGTGAGTCAAGACGGTTAATTAAAAATATAAGAGATGAGGTTTTGATTAAATGCTATGGATGCTTGGAAGTGGAATATTTTATGAACTGTGACTGCTTCGTTCTCACGGCCAAGTGCTACTGCATGACTTTTTGAAGTTCGATGCTCAGGTTGGACAAAGTAACATTGGGTTTTTCTATCTAGAATTTTCTTGAGTTTAATTTGAGTCCGGTTGCTGCAATATATTTGAATGTATATGAGACTAAAACATAACTCTCGAAATATGGGGTGTATAAAGAACCTATGAGTATCCCTTTCGATATTGCAGCCTAGATTTTATTTGTCATATAACCGCTTTATTTTAGTAAAATAACAAAATATTCATCTAGTATTATATTGCATATAATATCAGAAAAGATTCATATCGGCGAACATATCTCATTTTGCGGAAACTGACTGATAAATATTTATTTAGGTCATTACGTTGGGGTCAATGATATTATAGTGTGTAATGTTTTAATAGTAATGGTGGTCGTAGTAGTTATTAGTTTACGGCTACTTAATTGCTATACATTATTGCACTGCAATATTTTTGAGTGTCTAACTATAACCCCGACCCTTTTTTGCCGATGGGAAATTCTTTTAGATAACTTTAAATCCGGCCCTGGATTTTTATTACAAAATAGATCACAATGGCTAACAATTGTTTTGAAATAAATAAATCTTTTGTTTTGCACCAAAATTGTTTCACGTTTAGTTAACCTACCAATTTAATTTGAACATGACTAAGTTTTGTAACTGCTTTTTCTCTCTGAATTCGTATGAGTTTTAAGAATAATCTAAAACAAATATAGATCTAGTTGCGAACACAGGGACTTCAGTACTGTATCTAGCTGTGTCCGGTGTCCGGAATAGCGTCCGCAACTTGCAGGTGTGGTGCGATGACTACTCGAAACTTTCTCAAAAAAAAAACTTCTTTTGCTGATCGTCAGCTGTTTCATTCATTGACTGTTCATCTTTTGTTTCCCGTCTCTAACACTATCGTAGACGTAGTAGGTGTGAAACCTTGAACTAATTGATTGAGTTGGTCTGACAATGGCTGATCGGAACCGACGTGTGCCGATAAATGGTTGTCTGACGCAACTGGTTGCTAAACGTTATTGGTTGACGGTACTATTGGTTGTAGATTTGCTCAATTGGGTTAGTCTTATCTTACAGTATAGTTAACAAAACTTTTTTTTTTAACTTCTTCATTTTCTTTAGGATTCATTAGTGAGATTTAGATTATTGAATGTTTTTCAAATACCAAGATCCTCCTACTGGTTTTTTGACTTATGGATATAATTACGATATACTTAGTTTTTTTTAAAAAAATGAACGCTTATAACGGTGACTTTTCTGTTTTACTCCGCTTTCCCGATGACTAAGCAAAAAAGAACTGTTGAAGAGAAAATTTAGAGATTTATGTATCATATTACGGAGAAAATCTAGCCTGCAAAACAGCCCAAACAAGAACAATTACATTGATATGAAATCTTTATCACATAATAATGAATCATCACAACTTCGCACCGTTTACGAACAAAACAATAGACGTTGGGTAGCGGTGTGTCCTACATAGATGTGCCCGCACTGGATGTGTCTAGCGTACTCACATCAATGGATCTGGAGTAAGAGTACACCGACCAGAAAGCTTTGTTAGTAGTGCTTGATGTAAAGGGATTGTTTTGAAATTGGGACACTGCGCTTACTGTGGAATGACGCATCCAGTTGTTACCAAAGAGCTTTAAAGACACATGCAGTTTGAGTGAGTAGGTAGCTTATGTTGACTCGTTTTTGATGATAATTTAAATGTTAAAAACTTGGACTAAGAAGGGTCGTTGCTGAAAGATTTTAATAAAGCAGTAAGTAAATGAAAGGAAGAACAAATCAAGTTATAATTTTGAATTATGAAATCATCGAAAACATGACATCCAAACCTCCAAAACGAAAAAAAAACAAAAGCCAGCTTGTCAAGATGGCGCCAGTCTTATTACTCCTTTGAGTTATTAATCTTCCAAGTGCCACTCAGGTCGGCTGCAGGTGATCGAGACGCCAATTATCTTAAAGTATCGTGTACACTGCTGTAATATAATCTGTTGTGTTACTTTTTATTTTACAATCACTGTCTGGTGGTGTGTCATTCATTTCCGTGGTCTGTGCGTCAACTTCATCTGTTTTATTGGGTCATGGATTTAGTCCCGACTGCAGCGTCGCTGGTTTAGTCTGCTGGATGAGCCGCTTTGTGGTTTGATTCCTAGGTTAGGAAAATCATTATTGGGAACTAAATCTAGTCAGTGGATTGAAAGTCTGACAACCAGTATTTAGTATACCCAATAGTACCGATAGTAATTTGACGGCACCATTGGTGCAGTGGCTGTGCGATCGACTGCTTCGCTGCGTGTCGCGGGTTTGATTCCCGCACGGAACAAATATTTGTGTGACCCGCAAATAGTTGTTTCGGGTCTGGCTGTTTGTGTATTTGAGTTAAAATGTTTGTAAACGCACCTACGATACAGGAGAAATTCCTGAAGTGGGGCAACATTTAAAAAAAACTTCTTGTTCAGACTTTTTGTTCTACAATGTACCTTTATTTTGATACTAGCTGGCGCCTGCGGTTTCTCCCGCTTGATGATCGAAAAAAAATTATCCTATGTGTTATTCCAGACTATAATCTACCTCTGTGCATAGCATAATCAAAAACTAATAATAATAAAAAGAAAAGTGTTCTGATTTATTAATCATTTAACATGTTGAGTAACGTTAGTCTGTTTAATTTTCTAGCCAATTGCCATCAACTGAGCACAACTCCAGACTCCGAGGATTCCCACTGAGATATTCTTAAAATTATTACCCAAGTAGAACAGTTGTAAATATTTCAATATTAACTTTAAGTACTTCCTCGACCAAATCAATAATTATGAAAAAAATAAATTAATAAAAAATACAGCAACATATCATTACACCTACATGAAATTAAAAGTGATACGGTATTCAAGAGTTGTATTATTGAAGCTAATAAGTGGACAGTGGGTAGGCAGGCCTTGGTATTAACGGCTTCATTATGAGAGAAAAAGGTTTGCGCCTTTTAGGTCTAGCGAGTCTTAAAAATGGAAAATCTTTGAGCTTTTAATGAAAATGAAATAAAAATCTGAATTATGTAAATGTTGTTTTTAATTAAAAGTAACATTTTCGGTGTTCCTAATTAATTTACAAATTTAAAGAGAGATGAGAGAATATTATTGATTCGTTATGTACCTATGTTTCTTTATCACAAATGCACAAATACACAAGAAGTTTCCTTAATGAAAAAAAAATACAGTAAATGAAAGCATCATAACATAACATCAATCCTGTAATCTCCGAAGGGATGGGCAGATATACAAAATGTCGGTATAATACACTCACATTTTGCCAGCTATATTCAAGTCCCCTGTAATAGCAGGCGAGCTTACATATAACATAGATAAATTCCTGATGGGACACCCTATAACATTTGCTCAACCTAGGAATCGACCCCCTCATGATAAGCAGTCCCGTCTGCAACTACTACACCAACGACACAGTGAAATCAGCATTACATAAATTGACAATAAATCGAATTTAATATTCAACATACGGTCTCAAGCGGAAGAAACCAGAAAAACTACAAACTCGCTCAATAAAACCCATAAAAATCCGCAGGCATTCATTTAAAACAATAAACGCGCGGAATAAACAATAACAAAAATAACACGTTACACAAAATCAACTCACTAAATAACATGTCATATCATATTATTAACGTTGTCAAGACTAAAGTCAATTTCGAGAAATCTCCTTATACGCGGAGTAATTTCACGAAATGACTCGTTGCTTTGCGAAATGTAGTAAAGTAAAGGAATTCGAGAGAAATGTTTATGTGTAATGACATTTATATCTGAGTGGGTAGGCAGACATGCTAGGTAGGCCTCGTCCTCATAGCCTATTGACGTGGACCGGATATCCTAATGAAACGTTACGGCATTTGCATTTCTTCTGCCGGTGGTGTGTTGAAGGTTACGATATTTCAGTAACCGTTGATCATCTGCCTAGCTTTTTCTTACTATGTTGGGGTCGGCTTCCAGTCTAACCGGATGCAGTGGAGAAGAAGACTCGATGAAGAAAACTGATTTTATCTGATTTAGGCAACTATAGGTACCTACATCTTTTTCCTTTAAAGAACTTTAGCAATCTTAAACTTTTTTTCAACATCCATTAAGTACGTGTGTACTTTAAAATGTAGTTTAATCGCCTTTGGTGGCCAAGCAAAGTTATGACATTAAAAAAATAAGTTCTTAAACTCGTAATCATATAGACAGGTAGCCATCATTTTGCAAACACCATAATTATAGACTAAACCATGATCCTTGTTCACGAACTCGGGCGTTGCGATTTACCTACGACGCTTTTTTATGACTTGCGACAAGATTTTTTGTTTCCTTCCTTTGTAGGCCATACAAATATTTGTTCCATGCAGGGATCGAACCCGCGACAAGCAGCGTAGCAGTCGATTGCTCAGCCACTGCGCCAATCATGTCGTCGTGATGATTTGTGGCATGCTAAATAGTTTTTCCACAGTCGCTGTGGCTAGTCGCTTAAACGTGTAGCTTGTGGCAAAGACATTATAATCAAGAGTTGTCTAGATGTTACGAAAAAAAAACTAGATTCAGATCGATTACTACAATCATTGCAATAAAAAGGTTGATAGATAGTTTAGTTAACCTCCGAACAGTTATTACGCATAATATCCATGTTACAACGTGGTAAACGTTTGTCTAACGTTTAACGTGTAATTATCTGATCATTTACATTAATAATGGCCATCGGTTAGTTTTGCATAAAAACTCTTTGGAGTAGTTTGATTTATTTGTTTGTTGATTCGTGCAGTAACATTTTTATTGACTGGTAACACGCGGCATTTGTTTTTTTTTGTGTGACATATTGCATGTTTGATTCCGTGGGGTTATGCTTGAGAACTTCTAGAAAATATTTAGTAAGAGTATTCGGAGTGTGTACGTGTGTGTGAGTAAGTGACTGTGTGTGTGTCTGTATGTTTATTGTGTGATGGCCTATATAATGTTTGTTTTGTTATTTTGTGTGGTCGTCGTCATTACAACAAATAAGTATGTTTCTTTCAAAATAAATGCGAATAATAATAATTAATCCTGGATCGTGTAGTAAGCTTTGGGCGTTATCTCGAGACTGTCTGATTGAGGTTGTACATATATCTACATGACAGTGATTTAATATTCGAGTAAAAACTAATTATAATATGTCACTTTATTCAAATAGCCTCTTGATTTCAATACTGCCTTCTATCATTACACAAGACAATGCCCCATCTGATGCTGATCATCAGCCCAGTTTAAATAAATAACTTTATTTTTATGTTTTTAATCGTATAAAAAATTGTGAAATTAGGATTTAAGTAGTGGAAGTGCTCATAATGCCTAAAGCAAATAAGCTTATAACAAACAAGCCAGTCTTATCTGGTACGATAGGTACAATAGCTAGCTCTGTGACATTCTACCCCAGGTCAACAAGCCCACATTACCATACGAAAATAAATAAACAACTTAACTACCTATTGAGTTCTCCGCGAACTGTGACAAATGCACTGTTCAAATATATTGAAAGTATGGCGACATTCTGCAGTTCATTGTATATGAATATTATGCTAAGCTCGGACGCACTCTGCTTACCTACTGTGTTCTTAGTGGGGTAAAGGTGTGGTTATACAGGCTTAAGGTAGTGTGGGATTTGAGGCCTTATAGCTTTGTAAATCTTGTTAACTCTCGGATGGGAAATCATTAACTTCCGCCGCTTTGGGCGGAGGTAGTGTTAGAGTTTTACTGATTAAAACCCACCCTTATTCCTTCTATTGCTTTTTTGCCACTTAAGGTAAACTCATTTTCTTCTCATTAGGAACTCTCAGTAGCTGATGATAAGCGTTGTGCGCGGTTGGCCCGCCCTATATTACATAGAACTCAACATACATAGAAGTACAATTCTGTCTAAAGTCCTCCTCAAAAATAGGCATGATGTTATAGTGAATAATTGGGATTCCATACCTCACAAGAAAAAAAACTGAACCCTTATTGGATCACTTTGTTGTCCGTCTGTCTGTCAAGACCTTTAATCTCGGAAACCCGTGGAGGTATCAAGTTGAAATTAAAACTCCTCTAAGTCTAAGATAAAGCCGTATAAACCGCAAGTTTGTACGGAACGCTCGATGTATTAGTCTGCCTCACTCTTGACCAGTTATTACCTTAAGAAAGGTTCTCATCTTATAATGAAATATATAATAAATTAATGTTTAGTTTTTCATACAATGAAAATCAGTTAGGTACTTAAACTGGCTCTTGTAACAACGCCCTTATCATATGGTGTAGATTAGTAAATGTGTACTAATAACACTTTACAAATGGCGACCGCGACGCGACGCGGACGGTATTATGCGACACTTGCTCAGTATTGCGGTAACGTACAGACGGCAGCGCAAATGTCAACGCATTCAATACTTTGTTGTTATGGTAAACGAACAAATTGAAGTGTTACAGCTTGTTGGAACTGAATATTAGAATATTTTCTTGCAATAAGGAATACGTTTATGTTGAATGTGGAATATAAAGGAGAATGACCACGACAATATGGACCACGGTTCAGAGTTGCATCAATTCCAAAGTTGTTTTAGATGGTTTATAATTTAACCAAATAACCATCTACAATTGCTTTTTGGAATCAAAACCCGCATTTCCAAGTTTTTTTAGAAAATGTAACTTAACCTCAAAATAGAAATATCCGTCGTGTATAGAGGTAAGTTTATAGGTCGTAGTTTGGAGAGCAGATTTATAAGCATATCTGATGGGATAGAGACTTAAATAAATCAGTACTTTGCCTCGATCAAAACAAAAAAAAATGTAATATTTAAATCACAATGAACAAACTTAGCATGAACCACGCGCAATTGTCATTGGACTTTTTGACAATGACAAATTCAATTTGAGACACCAACACTAATGTTGCCACTTTAGATTTTAAATAAAAATCGATAAGATGAATAAATACACTCGACACATAATTATTTCAAATGACTGATTTAGTTCTATAATCATTAATTTATTTAAAAGTTTCGATTTATATCAAACCGAAGCAAGATAATTAAAAAAAAATCTATGCAATCATTTGTATCGTTAGCCAACAAAGTGAAATTGGTTTTAAAAGCAAAATATTAATACGACTACTGTGTGTGTGAAATACTAATTATTTCACACCACAGTAGTATCATCTCGCTTTATTATTTATAAAAACCTCGCGATTTACCTTTCCAATGGCTTTACATTTATATTAATTTGTAATAGTATGCAAAAAAAATCGATTACAGTTCTCAATATATTTACTTATTTTAATTATGACAAAACTTTAACGTCAGAATAGCCGGCAGTAGGTAATTCATTTTATCAAAACAATTTCATAACTTATTAAGTTTACAAAATAAACCCCTATACAAAATTGGCACTCTAATTGCAGAATGTCTTCAAAAATAAAGAAAATAATTGTGATATAATTTTATCTTGATGCATGAGAAAAACTAGTACCATTGATGGTCATGATCCTTTGACTATAATATGGAATAGTTTTGTTGTTATCCTTACTAATATTATAAAAGCGAAAGTGAGTTTGTTTGTTACGTCTTCACGCCTAAATGGAAAAAAAAAACGATTTTGATGAATTTTGGTACAGATATAGTTGGGACTGGAGACGGACATATAAAATGAGAAAGAAAGAGGGAAGAAAAGGGAAAACTTAGCTTTGCTATTACAATAAATAAGGCGCAAGGGCAAAACAAAGTACAGGTAGTAGGTATCTATAAATCAGGAACTGTGTTACCCCGAATTTTACGCGAGCGAAGCCGCGGGCAAAAGCTGGTTTATAATATTTGAAACGATGATTTGATATTTCGGCGCAGTTTATCCGTGATCATGGCGTGTGTAACTGAGCCGAAATATCGAAAACTCATTTTAAAAAGTAATCATGTTAAATAAAACAATAGTAGTAACACTCAAACAGTAATAGAGTTAAATAAAGTGACGATAGGGAGTGTTGACGGTGCGTTCGTGTTAAACGCGCTCCTTAAAGAGATGTCAGCGGAGCAGGGCCAACCAAAGCCACTGCGTGCCGGGGTTGCGGGTTGTTCGGAAGAGAAATTGCGGCTCCAAAACACAAGGGGCAAAATAAATAATATGGATAGATTTAAGTCCGTAAAAGTCTGACACTCCCCTCCGCCCACAAAAAGTGAGAAGTATCTTTGGTAATTACTCATTCGAAAAAATTAAGTAAAGTTAAACAGAACATATTTTTGAGAGCACTTGTTTTTGTCAAAACCACTCATAGATATTATAGTATCCTGCCGGAAGAAGGGGACATGCCGTCTCTCAACTATCCATGATGTTTGACCTTCAACAACGTCGGTCTAGTTCAAATATATTACATGGCCATGAAAACGGTACAAAATACATAGGTAAAGATCGATAGGTCGAGTCATCGAAAATTATTACTTTTGTAACACTTGATTCAATAAACTTGGTCTTTTGGTACGAAGAATATTGTATTTTAGCAATTTAATGACTGCATATTACTTACTTTACTTGAATATTATACTCGTATTAGAACACAAATGTTAGGGACCAGAAATCTTCTACTACTCGTAAGTTGAGAGTAAATCGGCTACTTTTAGGAAACGTTCAATCGTCGACCGAATCAGGTTTGACAGATTAAAAACGCGAGCTCATAGATATAATATTGTTCTTCCATTTATAGGAACACCTAATTTAACCCCTTAATCCTTTTATAGGGTTAATACCTTAAAAGGAAATAACAAAACACTTATGTATCAATTTGTTGTCTGTCCGTCTGTCTGTCAAGACCTTTTATCTAGAGAACGTGTGAAGATATCGCATTGAAATTAAAAACATATACTAAAGTCCGTGATAATAAGAAAGAAGAGAATAAGAAAACGTATCTCTAAGTCTACGTACACAAAAGATATGGTGGTTTATTTCACAAGTTTGTACGGATCCTTCGGTGCCGTAGTCCGACACACACTTGGCCAGTTTTTTCCATAACCTTCAGCTTCTATGTCAATTTACTGAAAGTGTTTTACGGGCTTCTGCAAATAGTTTCAGGCCGTGGTACTCATTTTAAAAGCCAGAGACTTGGCTCTTTTGTGCTTTTTTCGTCATCATTTGAGTTATTAAAACAGCCTTCTAACATAACTTTTTCTTATTGTTCCAGCATGCAAACGCAGTTCGCGACTCAGCCCGCTTGATCCTGGAGTCTCCTCAACCAGAATCCGACGATGCTCTCACACTAGCCAGAGCCCTACGTACACGACCTCCTGTCAACATGCTCCCGGCTGCCAAGGCTGGCACATTCTTCGCCAGAGACAACCTATCCAACTTCATAGACTGGTGCCGAAAAGCACTTGGGATCCTAGAGTGTCTTCTTTTTGAAACTGACGATCTCTGCCTGAGGAAGAATGAGAAACATGTGGTTTTATGTCTTCTGGAAGTGGCAAGAAAGGGAGCAGTTCTAGGCATGCCAGCGCCGCTACTGGTGCAAATGGAAAAGCAGATCGAAAGAGAGCTGGCAGGAGAAGAGTTGAGACCTGATGACTCGGCACTTGGTCTCGTGCCTTCGGCTCCTCAGCCTCAGCTGGTGACCAACGACTTGAGGAGTTTGGACGAGAGGGTCAGGGACCTCGTGGAGAGGTGCTCTTGTCCCACACAGTTCCCAATGGTGAGGGTTTCTGAGGGAAAATACAGGATTGGTGATACTAGGATGCTGATCTTTGTCAGGGTGAGTGGTATTCTTATAATTTAAAATTTTTGACCAAAAAAGAACACTAGGAAGGCGGAAAATTAATTTTCATCAAGAAGTAGATGACTTCTGTTTAATTCATAGATTTTTTTAAATTTTTGTCTCAGCCATTTTAGGTTTGGTGTATCTCACACAAATTCTTGTCGAGCATTTATTTTTCATTGCATGTCGTCCATATTAATTAGAAGAAAAAAATGTAATATAGAAGATAACGCATAAATTACCCAACGAACATACATAAAATGGGTATGGGACCCCTTCGGTAGTACATTTTCGATTATAATTTGTACAAAATATTGAAAATCGGCCGACTTCCAATGCAGAAATCGCGGAACAAACATACAAAAAATTCAAGTAAATTGAGAACCTCCTCCTTTTGAAGACTGTTAAAAACTAAAGAACGTCACTTATTGCGATCCTGCACTCCTTTTGCTTTGTCTTCGGCAAAATGATCATAGCAGTAGCGAACTGAAAATCCTTACTAATATTATAAAAGCGAAAGTGAGTTTGTTTGTTTGTTACCTCTTCACGCTTTAATGGTTAAACCGATTTTGATGAATTTTGGCACAGAGATAGTTGGGAGGGAACCAGGAGACGGACATAGGCTAATTTTTATTTTTAAAAAGTGGGATGTGAGGGAGAAAGGCGGAAAAAAGGGGAAAACTTAGCGTTGCTATTACAAATCAATAAGGCGCAAGGGGAACTGTGTTACCCCAAATTTAACGCGGGCGAAACCGCGGGTGAAAGCTAGTAACAAATAAAAAGCCCTAAAATTCTGTCTGGAAGGGGGAATCAATGAAAATGTTCTCGTTGTTGGTCTAAATGAGATTTCCTGTCTAGACGTAGTCCCATTAAAGCACATGACTTGGGGAATTGTTCGACGGTTAGCACGTTTTGTTTTGTTAAATGCTTTCATGCCGCCATCTTTACTTGTATTGTTGCGTGATTCATAAGCATAGTAGGTATACAACATATATGACCTGACCGAGACTTCTTCCTGACTTTGTTCCTAAAATAATATTAATTAGTTTTTTTTATTTAAAAAAAAACTAATTAATATTTTTTTTTTTTGAGTAAGTATACCTATGTTTTTAATTTACTTTGACAGACAGATAGACGAACAACAAAGTTATTCAAAAACGGTTTCGTTATTACCTTTTGAAGTACCAAAAAAAAATACAAAGGCATTAAATATACATGGTTTCGAATAGATAAAAACTTAGTTTTAGAAGTAATAAACAAAAGTCTCAAGTATCAAAGATTTAATTATTCAAATGTGTACAGTACAATCATACTATTAAAAATTTATTTTCTATATTGTATGATAAACTTGCAATATATATTATCAATCTATACTAATATTATAAAGCTGAAGAATTTGTTTGTTCGCGCTAATCTCAGGAAGTACTGGTTCGAATTGAAAAATTCTTTTAGTGTTGGATAGTCCATTTCTTGAGGAAGGCTATAGGCTATATAACATCACGCTACGACCAACAGGTGCTGAGCAGCGTGGGTGAAACCGCGAGGAACAGCTAGTTGTAAATATAAATAACGACGTTTTGATTTCGTATCAAAACATTGCCATTAAGCCTGGTTTAGTTTGAAACAACGAACGCT
Source organism: Ochropleura leucogaster (assembly GCA_958449745.1). NCBI lineage: Eukaryota > Metazoa > Arthropoda > Insecta > Lepidoptera > Noctuidae > Ochropleura > Ochropleura leucogaster. Next base: position 916,395 of record OY288220.1, on the reverse strand, counting down.
ATATTCATTAACACTAAAAATAGATCTCAAACTGCCTTTAATTAAACAAAAAAAACATTCGCACAACCTTTTGCGCTAAACGAGCTTAACTTTTAAGGTCATACGAATAGTGTTCTAATTCCCTCGACGACGGATCTATGATTCATTCTATTCGATTCCTTGTTTGGTCAAATCGAATGGACGCTTCATTGTAGAAAACGACTTTCGACCTTATAAGCGGCTATTAGAAACTGACCTCTCGTTTCAAATGATTTATAAAAAGAGGCAGGTCAATTTATATTGGCGATAGGTTTAGTTCCAAATTTAGTAAGACCTCGAATTAGGAACAAGTGTTTAGAAGGGAAGGGTCAGTGTATGTTGGATGTTATCTATCGATCCATATTAAGGGATGCAAGGCTAAGAACTGAACGAAGGCGGAACGAGGTCAGCAGACCCGTATGGATTGGGAGTATCAAGGCAGCATTCCCACGGTATCAGCGAATCTTTATTTGGAATTTCTAATAAATGAGTACTTCAGGGTTCAAGATACATTGGTCCTTTTATACAATGCATCGTGGTCCTTTTTTAGGTGGCCTACAACGGCTTGCTGTTTAAGTTGAACCATGAGATCGGGTTCCGAATTGAATGCTCTCTCTTGTACTGTACATGTATTTCTAGTAGCTGCTTTAAGAGTAAGAGCTAGCCTGCCGTGCAGACCCTAAAACGCAGTAACAGGCTTTTTGTCATTTTTTTGTTGAATATTGAACCTTAATGCACACGTTATAAGGAACATGAAGATCTATTCAGATTTTTGTTAGGATGCTTTAAACGGTTTAAAAATCAAATTTGTGAAAGCAGTAACTTAACTTTGCATGTCTAAATATATTACAATACCAACTAAAATACAGTAATAGCTGTTACGTCTACCACGATCCGTCACTTTACCAAGTTAAACGCAGTAAATATCTAAATTACCACAAAAAAACTGTATTCTACACCCAAAAAAATATTGAGGCGTATAAATTAAAACGCAGTAAGTAGTTTTTGTACCAACAGTGTTAATACTGCATGGTTGATCACTAGTTTATTTCATATGAACTAACTATTTAAACTGCAGTATGTTCATTATTTTTCAAAAGATGAAAATAAGTTATATGCTAATTAAAACGCAGTATGACACTCTGTTACTGCATTATAATTGGTAACTTGAACGATTTTACTAACTTCGCTGCAGTAAAGGTCATATTTTACTGCGTTCTAGTCAGAATTTGTCGCTATCTCTCTCGCTCAATCAGTCGTGTTTGTGTGTCGATTACTGCCGAGGAAGGAAGACGTCTCAGCCGCGCCAGTGTAGGCAGCGAAGGCTTGTGGAGGCTCTCCCTCAGTCTGGTCTAACGGAATTAGCTACGACTGAAATAGCTTCTGAACATTCATTCAATGATCTTGTGACATTAGAAGATTTATTATGTTCTGAGGTTTTGCCAACATCAACAGATATTTTTCAGAACGTGACACTATTAGCTAAAACATCAGTTTTTCAAGATTCTGACGACACGGTAGCAGATAAAAAATATGCTCCTGTGCCTGCATTAGAAAGTAGTTTATCACATCATGCGCAAGCAGTCGGAAAAGGAATACTAATAAACGAAAAAGTAAAAAAAGAAAAACCAGAAACATACAAAATATAGTAAAAAGTTAAAAAAAGAACCTAGACAAATATTTTATTAGACCACCGTGTCACAATCTATGCAAAAAACTGTGTTTTTTAAGTTTAAATAAGGATAAACGGCAATCTTGGATAAATTGCTGATTACTGATCTATGGACTGGTAATCCAGAGGACTTTTTCTTGAGGGTCTAGTTCATACCAATGAATGTGCCAAGACTAATATTAAGACCAAAAAGAAACGCTACGTTACTTTCAAAAATCGAGGCGATCATCAAAGATAGAAAACCGAAGCATCAAATAACTTCCCCCGCGGAAGTTATTTGATGCTTAATAACTTCCACCGCTCTGGGCGGAGCAGGAGGGAGTGCCAGACTTGTACTGACTAAAGCCCACCCATGTTCCTTCTAATGCACTTTACGTTCCGGGGCTGCGGTATCTCTTTCGAACAACCCGCAACCCCGGCAGGCGGAGACTCTGGCAAGCCCCTCTGCTTTGCTGACATCACTTTGAGGCGCGCTTGAAACACGAACGCGCCGTCGACACGGCCTGTCGTCAATAGACGGACGGACGGTGAGCTACCCATTGCTCATCGTCCACAGGCCCGCATCTACGGTGACCGGGAGTCCTCTCGCGGCGCCCGGCTCCCGGGGCGTCTCCCGCGGCTGCTGGGTTGGCTTCATGTTCTTTCCCTCAATCGCCCGGCCACCTCCTTTGCTAGCATTACTGCTTAGCAGAAGGAGGTAACCGCTTCCCATTCCCTCTCGCTCCGGACCATGGACTGAACCAGGGCCGGACACGAGAGATCGCCGCCGCCGATCGCCTCTACGAGGGCACGGTGGTGCTCCGCCCAAGCTAGGCAGACCGCCACTGTGTGCTCCACCGTGTCCTCCGGGCGTTCGTCACAATGGTGAAACCCGGGCGTTTCTTCCCGCCCGATTATGTGTAGGAACCTCCCGAAACTTCCGTGTCCGGTGAGGACCTGCGTCAGGCGGTAGGTGAGGACGCCATGATGCCTCTCCAGCCACTCCTCAAAGAGGGGACTTACCGCCACTATTGTGGCGTGCCCTGCACGGGGTTGCGACAGTCGCTCTCTCCATGCCACCATGAGATCGCACCGGAGGTCTGTCCGCTTAGCGGCAATTTGGTGTAGTGCCTCCGCGCGCCACTCAAACAGGCGCGCGAGCACTGTCGCCTCCAGATCCCACGGAGGCAATCCGGCAAGGAAAACTGGTGCCTGATAACTTATTTGATCGGAGTTATTAAAAGTGAGTTACATAGCTGCTTCAAAATTATATTGAAGTATTTCACCACAACTTGGAACAATCTTTAAACAAAATCAAAGATCAAGATGAAAGAAAATCACAAATCAAAATCTTTCAATTAAATGGCACATTTATATAAAACTAATAAATGTGCCGTTTAAAGGAAAGATCTCATGTGTCTTGCGAAACCGAAAAGGTTTATACCATTTATTTTTATAGAAATATCTTTATAACCGCCTGTGTTCAAAGCACCTTAAATTTAATTTACAATTACCTTATAATGTTATAAAATAAACGACAAATTCTATACATAATGTACTTTTTCTGTAAATTCCTACCTAAACATACCCGTAAGTTGGAAGCAATTGTTATATACTACATGTGCAATTAGTTTAAGATACAAATTAAAATGCAGTAAAGAAAGTCTTATGCTGCAAGTTAGTCTGCAAAGTAACAAAAAACTCAAATATTTTGTAGTATCAAGTATTTTTACCGCATTTTAATCTGCACATGTGTAACTTTTTGCGTGCAGTAAAAGCTAAGATTTTAGAAAATCCGATTTTAATTAAAATCTAATAAACAAAACTAACATTTGTTTTTGTAAATACCATCTTTGTTGTCACTTACTCCTCGTAACAACAAAAATATGCACCATACTCATAAATAATCTAAAAAAAAAACAGTGTTAAAAAGTTTTTCGCGGTTTTCTCGAAACTGCTTTTTTCCTCATACTGCACTTTAGGGCCTGCACGGCAGTAGCGTACTGTGTTAGTTATTTATCGATCTATAGTTTATGATGACAGTCTTACTAGGATATTGAACGTGTTGATATTATGAGGATACCCTTATTTGATGATAATGCATGTATTGGACACTCACACGAATGAATTTGCAGAAAATTCCGCCTTATGTAATATTTATAAAAGTATTTAATTTATTGGACAACTTATATCAATGTGTTGATATTTTATTGTGTTTCCTGTTTTGCATAGTTTAGCTTTACAAAGACTCTAAAGGATTTATTTATTCATAAAAACCGCTCAAAGTTAAGAGACGATTATCAGTGAAAAACATGTGGTTAAATAGTTTGCGTAGCCTAACATTTTTGTATAAACCCCCTTAGCATTAATTTCTGAAGATATTAAATCTCATTTTCTTTTTCCACAGATCCTCCGCTCCCACGTAATGGTCCGCGTTGGTGGTGGCTGGGACACCCTGGCCCACTATCTGGACAAGCACGACCCTTGCCGCTGCCGCGCCTCCCACCGCACCTCCCTCTCCGCTCGCCTGGCCCGTCCCAAGCACGACCTGGCCGGAGCCACCGTCACCTACGAACGACCAGATGCTGGCCCAACATCCCTGCCGTACACCAAAACTGAGCCGAAGACTTATGAGCCAATGTCTCTACAATACAACTCGAAATTGTACAATGAAGAACCGAAATCTGGACATTACCAGTCGAATCACAGACTCAGTGATGCTCCCACCAGTCTTCCATATCTTGGGGATTTGGACAGAGCTGCGTCTCCAAGCAGGAGGCATTTAGCTCCGCGAGCCATTAGCCCCTCGAGGAAGTCTTCCTCCCCGGACCGAAGGACCAAGATCGTGACGTCAAACCACTTGGTCCCAACCCCACATGGGATCAGGAATAAGAGTCCTAGACCTGTGTCTCCGGCTCCAGCTGCCGAGAGTGCTTCTGATAATGGTTCTGAGGTGTCTGACGAAGGGTACAGGAGCCTGGGAGTGGTGGCCGGGTCTACACAAGGGTCTCCTTCAACGAAAACGACAAACAGATACTCCTTGCACAGCCAGAACTCGATTGATGATGCAGAATTTAATGGTAAGTTTTTTCTAATTTACTGCACGTAATATAACGTACTGATTTAGGCTCGTGTTCCATTCATTCAAATGTATGAAATTCACAATAATTGTTTCATGAAAATCTAGTCTATACTAATCTTATTCATTTATAAAAAGTAACTCTGTCAGCCGGTCACTTTTTACACGTTACGGCTGAACGGGTTTGGATAAAATTAGATATATGAATATACTATGATCTGGGTTAAATAATTGTCCTTTAAAGCATTGCTTTAGTCAATTTCAGGACTCCTTAACGCTTATTAAAACATATAATCAATGAATCTCGCATTACCTAAGTATATCATTCAGTAACTAGCCAATTTAGATTATTGGTCTTATTCGTATCAATTTAAGGACTTAAATTTAAATGGGAGCGTTACACTCTGGTCTAGAATCTGGCACAAGTACTAATTCTATCTGGTCAGACCTAATTAATGACCAAGTGGTTTCTATGGGTTTATAATAAATATTTATTACCCTACATTGAGTGACAGGCGTCGCGTCATCTGTATTATGAAAAGGAATTCTCTTAAAATAAGGTTACGTGTTGGCTTCATCACAAGCGCGACTTTTGGCCGTGAGTTCGATACCTGAAAAAGAGAAAACCTTTTTGTCTGTCAAGATCCTTTATCTCGCGACCGCGTGAAGATATAGTGTGCAAATTAAAACCATATAATCAAGTCTGTGGTCCTTTGAAGCTGTAAAAAACCTACCTCCGAAGTCTTCGCAGTCATAAGATATGACCGCTTAATATGTCGTGAGTTTGTACGGAACCCGCGGTTGCGCAAAGCTTTTTTACATACAAATCAGCTTCTTATAAGCGCTAACTTAAGTTTTAAAGAAGATTACAATATTGCACGACAAAATACGGTTGTCACGAACAGCATATTTGCCGTTCATCTGCACTATTTACATTAGCAACAGTCACGTCTGTCTGTGTGTCCGTCTGTCCGTTTGTGTGTGCATGTTTGCACAAATGTCGAAACATCGCAGTGAGCGGATATTGTTTGTGCAATATTCATAAAGACAACACTTGGGTAGTGAGATATTTGAATAAAAAAACAACGTGTTGCTAGTACAGTAGTTTAATGTGGACTGCCCGTCCTTCACACGTCTACAAGGTTACGGCGCTGTCGTAAGCGGGCGCACACAGATTATGCACACATACATTACACCCGCACCCTTAATTCTAACATGCGTTTATTATATACTTAAGAATAACTTGCTTACCTAAATTTATGATCATATACTTAATCATTATACATAAACACTGACTTAGATAACTATGAACAATTTACCGAACTACAAACAAAAATACCCAGGTTTGAGTCTAGTTCTTACTATACTCGATCTGGTGTGAGTCAGGGCAGTACACTCGGACCAACCCAATTTATTATAATGGCCATGGATCTGCCGGAAACCGTTAGGGCTGCTAAATGTCTCCTTTTTGCCGACGACTTGAAACTCTTCTACTCAGTAAGAGACTTCGATGATTGCCGTCGACTGCAAGACGATATAGACGCCATAGAGGAGTGGAGTGGGATAAATCGTCTTCGCTTAAATATTACTAAATGTAAAATAATGTCATTTTCACGCTCACGCTCACCTCTGCACTTTGACTATAGCCTGGCGGGGGCTCCGTTGGATCGGGTCAGCCAAATTCGAGACTTGGGGCTGACATTAGACACACGACTAAACTTTAGGGACCACATAACATCTGCATGTGTGAGTGCTAATAGGATGCTAGGGTTTGTCATGAGGGTTTCCTTCGCATTTAAGGGAATAAAAGCTCCCCTAATTCTATATAAAGCATACGTACGTAGTAGGCTGGAATTTAATGCCATAGTATGGGACCCCCATGAGGCTAAGTATTCTCTTTTAATCGAACGAGTCCAGAAGAAGTTTGCTCGTTTTATGTACAGGCGTATGTACGGGTACTACCCATATCTATACCCATCTTTGTTTGTTATGGGGATGGTGGGACTAGACACTTTAGAACTTAGGCGGAAATTTCTTTTACTAATTCACTACCACCGTCTCCTGACAAACAAAGTTGATAACCCAACTACGTTGGAGCGGGTAGGTCTAGCGGGTGTGCCGAGTCGTTTTCTTGTGGGAGGTGAAGGCGGGGAGGGTCCTCGTCGTCGGAGAAAACTGTTCGCCGCGCCCCCGGGAGTGCGCACACGTCGAGCGGCTGCTGCGCCCACAGCTCGAGCTATCACACTGCTCAACTCTTTGCTCACTCAGCACGTACATCTGGATATCTTCCATGATAAACCATATGTAATTTGTAAATTTATATATTTATTTTTAAGTAATAGTTAGTAAGTTATTTTTTTATTTAAGTAAGTGTTAAATTTTAGAATATAAGTGTTTTGGTTTCATGTACTGTTAGCTTATAGTCTTTTGAGTAAATAAATAAATAAATAAATAAATATCCTTATCATAACTTATAATTAGTTGGTTTATTAATTCTACATCTCCGGAGGGGACGAGACTGGGTCGGCTCAGGGGAACGTAAGGAGGTTTGTGTTTCCGGTTCGACACAATCGTCAACATGCTGTTGTTCCCTGAACTCCTGCTGAGTCTTTGCTGCCGCTGAGTCACCGAAGGCCGGATCGCTCGGACCGGGCGTTTCCTGGTCCATCACGACCTCCCCCGTCTCTGACTTCTCTCTAACCGGGCTGGAAGGACAGATTAATGAACTCCGCATTCGTTGCTTTAGCTGATCAACATGTTTATGAGTTTCCCTACCTAACGAATCCACTACTTTATAATCCGTGGTTCCTAACTTTTCTGTTATCTTTCCTGATACCCATTTATCTTGCCCCGTATACTGACGCAACCAGACTTCTTCCCCCGTACGCAATTGACGTGACCCAGTTGCGCCATACTGCTGTTGCCGCGACTGAGCATCTCTAACTTTATTGTCCCTATTGGGTTTCAGCGCGTCGAATCTTGTGCGCAACCTACGGCCGAACATGAGAAACGCCGGTGTTTCACCGGTTGTACAATGTTCCGTGTTCCTATAATATAGTAGAAATTTATTTATAAATAACGGTATGTTTAAATTTTCCCTAATAGCTTTCTTAATCACCCTTTTTACCGTATGTACTGCATTTTCCGCTGCCCCGTTTGAAGCAGGGTGATACGGCGCTGAGAATATGTGTTCAATGCTATTGGCATTAAGAAACCGTGAAAACTCATGACTTGTAAATGGTGGTCCGTTGTCCGAGACTATTTGTCTAGGTAAACCAAAACGTGCGCACACGTCACTTAAAACGCTGATTGTGTGAGAAGCCGCTGTACTAGGTACTTGACTAACTTCTAGCCACTTGGTTCTAGCGTCAACCATAACTAAAAACATCCGCCCCGCAATGGGGCCTAAAAAATCAACATGTATACGGGCCCACGGTCTATCTGGCCAGGGCCAAGAGCAGGGCATATGTCGCGGCGGCGCCTCACTTTCCACAGCACAGACACGGCAACCCCGGCACGTATTTTCTATTGCTTCGTCCATTCCCGGCCACCAAACATAGCTCCTAGCAAAAGCTTTTGTTTTGACTATGCCCATATGGGCCTCATGTAAACCAATTAGAACTTTATCCCTACAAACTTCCGGCACGACCACCCTATGGCCCCACATCACACAGCCTAATTCCTCATACAGTTCTTTCCTGCGGTTGAAATAAGGTTGGAGCGATTTTATGTCGTTATCCGCCGGCCATTCGTCGCGAAGATATGTTAAAACTCGGCCCAATAACTGGTCTCTGCTTGTCTGTTTTTTAATTTCATTGTAGTCTAACAACATTGCATTTTGTGCGAAATGTAAATACGACTGTTCCGGAATTTTTGTTTGTTTACTCGCAGAAACAGCTGGCAATCGCGATAGGCCGTCCGCCCCGTTTTGCTTGGAAGTAACGTACTCAATATCATACGTATATGCTGACAACTTTATTGCCCATCTTTGTAATCGACTTGCGGCCATGGATGGTATACCTTGCTTAGGTCCAAAAATCGTAACCAACGGTTTGTGATCCGTGCGTAGTGTAAAACGCCGACCGTATAGATACTGGTGTAATTTTTCTAAGCAAAATACAATCGCTAATGCCTCGCGTTCAATTTGTGAATAATGTTTCTCCGCTGCGCTAAGTGCGCGCGATACATACACTACCGGCCGCTCGCGCACGCCAACCGAGCCGCTGCTGCTATCCTGCTCGCACGCCTGACTCAACACGCCGCCTATGCCTCTCGCGCTCGCATCACATGTTAAGAACAACGGTTTGTTTGGATCATAATGAGCGAGGACGTCTGCGCTAATTAAAACGTTTTTAATTTTCTTAAAAGCTGACTCACATTCTATGTCCCATCTCCAAGTCACTCCTTTCCCTAATAATCTATACAGCGGCGCGAGCATAGTGCTCAAGTTGTTGACGAATTTCGCATAATAATTTATTGTTCCTAGGAAAGCCCGTAAATCAGTGATATTTTCAGGTGGAGGAATGTTTAAGATACCTTCTACCTTTTCCGGGTCCACTTTAATTCCCTCGTTGGAAACAATAAAACCTAAGTACTTCACCTCATTAGTCATAAACACACACTTATTCTGTTTTAGTTTCATTCCGTTATTATGTAAACGCTTTAAAACTTTGTCCAGTATAACTAAATGTTCCCTAACATTGGGTGATCCAACGATAATATCGTCGAGAAATACTTCTACGTTTGGAATATCGTTGACTAGGTTCGCCATAATTCTTTGGAAAATACCTGGACTCGAGGATAGGCCATAAACTAATCTTTTATACTTAAAAAGTCCCTTGTGGGTATTAATAACTGTACAATTCTCGGGGTCATCCAATTCTACTTGGTTATATGCTTGTGTTAAATCAATTTTGGTAAATATCTTCGAACCGTTTAATTTAACTAACAAGTCATTAATGCGGGGTAATGGATATTTGTCTACCAATAAAACGGGATTTAATGTTATTTTGTAATCAGCACAGATACGGAGTCCACCATCAGCCTTACGTACCGGTACGAGTGGGGTAGCCCAATCCGCGCTCTCCACGGGCTCGATGACACCAGCGCGCAACATACCTTCCAACTCTGCCTCAACGCGCTCGCGCAGCGCGTACGGCACAGGCCGTGCACGGCAAAATACCGGCACCGCTCCCTCGCGTATTCGTAACCGAGCCTTTCCTCCCGTGAACCGGCCCAGTCCATCCGTAAACAGGTCCTTATATCTGTGAAGTAATAAGGTTAATTCTTTATTACTTGAGTTATTACAATTAGTTCGGTCTGCGTTCATGGTCAACATACTTTGATACATCGGTATTTTAATACCTAATTCTGTAAGCCATTGTCTGCCTAACAATGACGTGGTACCCCCATCTATCACAAATAACTCCATTTGTTTAGAATTATTTTTATAAGTCACTAGTGGCATGATTACCCCCATTGGTTTTATTATAGTACCATCGTAGAATCTAAATACCAAATTCGAATTTTCTAACGGTCTATGTTTAAACAATTTATAATACATTTCTCCACTGATGCATGACACCAAAGACCCCGTATCAATTTCCATACCTAACTTGATTCCATCGACACACATGGTTAGGCTCACCGGTTTGTAACTATTTAAGCTGAGCTGATGGAAGTCTTCTACCGCCTCCCAGTCTCCATCATCTGACGCCGGCGGTTCATCGTCCCCCGACTGGTCCGCAGGGGACCTGGCTGCTCCGCTCGTCGCTCGCACCTGCGCCGCCATGTTGTTGGTGTCGTATCGATCTTGGGGTTGTCGGCCACCTGTCCGCATCGGACATACCCGACGTAGATGGCCCTTCTGCCTACATCTACCGCAGATAAAACGATTGTATCTACATCCTTCACTCTGATGGCCAGAAGCCCCACAAGCAGTACAACTGGTTCTCAATTCGTCGGCGTTGCCCTTCCGCGTGCCTGTCCATGTTCCGCCTCTGCCACCACGGCCTCGCCGGCCGCGGCCGCCCCGCATCGACGTGGCCACCACGTGCAACGCTCCGGCCGTGGCATCACCGCCCCCGCCCGGCTCGGTATTGCTCCCGACTGCGTGTTCCACTGCCGCTGCATCTCTTTCCGCCGCTTCCATGGTACATGCAATTTTTACGGCATTTGAATATTGCAGATTTTCTTCCGTAAACAGTCGCTGCCTGATTGCTTCGCTTCTCAGTCCACATACTAGCTGATCACGTAAATTCTCTTCTAACACAACTTTAAAATCGCAAAATTTTGACATTTTCTTTAGTTCGGATATATATAGTAAAATGGATTCACCCGCATTTTGCCTTCTCTGACGGAAACGGTACCTTTCCGCCATAAACGACGGTTTTGGTTGCAAGTGATCCGCCATGATTTTCACCACCATTGTATACGTTTTTGCACTCGGTTTATCAGGACTTGTTAAATTACTTAACAGCTCATAAGCTTCGTCACCCATCGTCGCAATCAACGTAGGTAACCAAAGTTCCTCCTTAACGCTGTTCACTTTAAAAAACATCTCCATGCGTTCCACGTACATTGTCCAGTTTCCCGATCTCACATTATACTCCGATAACTTCCCGATCGACATTTTTAAAATAAGTTTATCCTCGTCGCCACTGAGATATTTGAATAAAAAAACAACGTGTTGCTAGTACAGTAGTTTAATGTGGACTGCCCGTCCTTCACACGTCTACAAGGTTACGGCGCTGTCGTAAGCGGGCGCACACAGATTATGCACACATACATTACAGGTAGTTCAAATAATGATTAAAATTATGTTTTGTGCAGTTGCTGTAGTGTTTAATCATCTTGTTTAAATGCGTGAAGAATTGAAGTAGCATTATTTTGGGGAGTTTTGTATTTTAACGAAGCGGTTACGAAAAATACTTTGACTATATTTGTCTGAAATAAAATACTTAAAAAAAGACACTTAACCTATGTCAAACTCCTGTGCCTTTCATTTTTTTTGGGGTGGGAAATCATCAAAAAAAATCCCCCGCTCTAGGCGGGAGGGAGTGTCAGACTTGTACTGACTAAAACTCACCCATGTTCCTTCTATTGCCCTTAACGTTCCGGGGCCGCGGTATCTTCTTTTACCTTATTTAGTTTTTTTTACGTAATAATTTTTGAGAGTATACAACAATGTACTCATTCACAGTTTAAGCTTCTTTGACACATGCAATACTTCAGTCACGTGTGACAGTACATACGTTTCTATGTAGAATGTGTACTTACAATACGTAATGCAGTATTTGTCTAGTATTGTGCAAATTTCAGCCAGTCATTATTCGTGTTATTGAAACGTTGCTGCAAACAGACGAGCAACCTGAACGAATATTTTGTGCACACACTGTATGTGATACAAGTTATAAGAGATCGCGATTTAAAACGTAAATTCTGTCTTGAAAATACTCTATAAGCTCTAGCCCTAATTTTCTGCATTTCCAGAACATAAATTATTTGGATCCCATTTATGTTGCACTATTTGGTCATCTATGTCCTTTAAACCGTATAATTATGTATATTATCGATGCTCAACATATTCTTGGAAACCAGCCCTGATTGAATTTGTTTTTCGATGAATGGAAGGTGATAATGTGTTAGTTTTTTTTCGATTCATATCTTAGTGTCAACTTTAATAGCATTTTCATTGCGAATGGGAAATCACCAATTAACTTCTCCCGGTGAAGCGGGGGGGCATGTAAGACTTTTACTGACTAAAATCCACCCATGTTCCTTCTATTGCATTTTACGTACCGGGGCCGCGGTATCTCTTTCGAACAACCCGCAACCCCGGTAGGCGGAGGCCCTGGCAGGCCCCTCTGCTTTGCTGATATCTCAACCCTGTCCACAAATTATCCATATTGCACAGGTAATTTAATTATTACCCACGCCAGCTACCTCTCAGTAATAAGCGTTGCATCGGTCGCTTCCTCTTATAACTTACGCCATTCATCCTGCAATTATTTTCGCAACTGGTCGCAGCGTACCGTTAAATTGCACTGTCCTCACTTAATGAAGAGTCGGCTGATGTTGCATTGTGTATAGAGTAGCTCTAACATAATGTTCAAATGTGTATGGGTAAATTAGCCTAAATTTATAATTAGGCGAAATTACCCCCTTTCTTTCATTTTATCGAAAAAGCTTAAAACATGGGTTTTTTAAAGGGTGTTGTCCAAATGTCAGCCCTCAGTCTTTTGTTTTCCTGATTTTGTCAAAAGGAAATCATCAAGACTATTAATTCCAAAGGGCATAGTCGTTTCCTTAAGACATTTCACTAGATATTTTAATACAATGTATTATGGGGTTTACTGCCATCAATCATAACAAATTTAATAAGAGTCCAGCCAGTTTCACGACAGGCCGTGTTGACACCACGTTCGTGTTCCAAAAGATGTCAGCAAAAAAAATGTAAACTGGTTTGTTCAACCTGAGACAGGTGTATTGCTGGGAAGTTTGTTGTGTCACTTCTTCTTCCCAGATAAAACACTAGGAAGTGGTGAAATGCGGTCGTCTTGGGAGCTGATTTTCAACCTTATTTGAATAAATTTCTTGTTATTTTTTCTTTTTATTTATTATCGAAGAGGCCCGTCAAGGCTTTCGTCTGCCGGAGCTGCGCAGACTTAGAGCGTAAATTACCGCTCCAAGGTATCACAGCTTTGAGTTTACTCTTTCAATTTCAACTTGATAGCTCCACGCGTTCCCGATATAAAGGGTCTTGACAGACAGACAGATGAACAACAGTGATCCTATAAGGATTCCATTTGTTCTTTTAAGGCACAGAACCCTTAAAGAATAACCAATACATCCAAATGCTAATCAAGCCAAATGTCATCACTAGCAAGGCATCGTTAGATAAGAAGTTCACAAACACAGGTAGAACAGCCTTCATCACTAGTATATGTCACAGATGTGTCCTACGTTTAGACATTCTTCAGAGCCCAGTCATGTGTTATATATGGTATGTGTGGACATTCATCTAGCATTCACAGTATTGCACAAGCTACTGACATTCGCATAACAAGCTTTATAATAGTCTTTGTTGTGGCCACATTCCGATTGGAGTTGGCTGCAATAATATTGAATGTATCGTATTGAGTTAGAGGAATTCTTTAGTCTAGATTTAATTGATGGATTATGTTGTTAGTTCTATTTTATTAATAGACTTGGAATGTGACAATTAGTCCGGTTGAACGCAAGAGCTTAATCTTGCAAGCTGTCTTATTGACTGCTAGATAATTTTGTTGTTAATCCGTACTTTAGTTTTTTTTGTATTCTGAATTAGTTGTTTTTTGAACAGCCTTACGATGTCGTCTCAATGATTCTATCCTAGGGTTTTGGGTTGTTCGAAATAGATACCTCGGCCCCGGAATATATAGGGTAAAATAAGTGAATATTCACCCAGGAATTGGGCAGCAAAATCTGACACTCCCCCAGAGCGGGGGAAGGCATTTGATGATTTCAGATGTTCAAAAAAACGGTCCTTTTATTTGTTTTTTTATGTATTCACAGAATACTTGATAGGACATTACATAAAAGTCCTGTTTATTTGGTTAGACAATTCCTTTCCTTCTTGTTCCTTTGGATTATATTTTTCCATCATCATAATATGATTTAGGATAGAATCTACCCAAAATTCTCTAGGTATACTTATTTTGTTAATAATTCCCACTCCAAGACAATTTTATGAATGAAACTCTTACTAAATGCCTCATGTACACTTCCAAGTTATGTTAATGATCCAGCGGTCAACAACATCAACCATTTGCGTCAAAATTTCGCGCATTTAAAACAATGGTCATCCTTGAGCAACCAAACTGGGTGTCCTACACGACTCTGAATGATAAACAACTAAGTATATCTGTGCGTCCATTCATTATTTATTTAATAATAATAATTGTTATTACGTCAATTGATTTGATTATGATGATAATTAAATTAATCATAATTGTTTTTGTCCGTCATATGAGTTTGTAAGGTTACTCTTCCTTGTAAAGCAATCCTGCGTTGAATTCTTATTGGTTGTTGCCTTTTTGGTAATGGTTTTTTTTTTGAGGTTTTAATAAGTTATTCCTAATCCTGGCCGTCGCTTCGTGTCGACGTTCTTCTTTCAAATCACGGACTTACTAATCATGTAAGAGCATTAAAGTAGGATACCCAATCTCCTTTATATTTTTGACGATGTAGTTGGCGTTGTGGCTACGCTACATTTCGCCGGTTCGATTCCCGAACGGCACAAATATTTGTATGACATAGGGCATACAGATAGTTGTAGTTTGGCTTTTGTGTAAGTTTAAATGTTTGTTGACGCATCCACGATACAGGAGAAATTCTTAGTGTGGATCAGTGTTTTAAAAAAAAACAATACTAAATAATTTAATAATTAATACATGTCTCTGTTGATTTTTGGTTTTCAATGAAAAAAAAAGAGTATCACTCATGTTATCGTCAAAAGGTACGCAGAAGTGTATATACCTTTCCTTCTATAATATGCAATTCGAAAGAAATTTTTTAAATGTCATAAGGGCGGACTTTTTGTAACCAGATTGAAACACGTTTTAAAACTCGAGGAATGTCTCCAATTAACCAACTATTTTAATTCTATTTCCACTTCTACCAACCAAACAAAAAAAAAACCCCATCTTCCCCCTCATTAGCGAGTACACAGCACACTCCTCGATCACAAGTCGATAATGCCAACTTTATCACATCCTACAAGCGTTTGCAATTAGCGTTATCTAATACTAGCAATTACACACAAGTGCCTCTAATTATGTACAAGGCGACACTATCGGTTTTAGTGAATAACACGAATATAAACTGTGTGTTGAAAGTGATATTTAATTATTGAGAATTGATGTTTTATTTATAACGTTGACTGAATTAAAAGGGAAATTGTTTAATAAGATGTGTGTGTAAATGATATTGCCGTTAAGCCAGGATAGTCATTAATATATTCTAAACTGAAAAGTAATACATGCAGTCACAAATTAAAATATTTAGCAAATCTTGTTGTTTTCATAAATAGAATTTAATGGTTAAATTGAAATCTAATAATTGAAGGCTTTAAATAACACACCGACCAGGATCGAATCACACTCGCGCACCCAGGGATCCGTACAAACTTACGATATAAACAGGCATATCTTTTGACTGCGTATACTTAGAGGGTTGTTTTTTTCCTAGCACAAATGGACCACAGACTTAAATATCTGATGATTTTAACTTCAACTCGATATATGTATTCCCAAGGGTCTTGATAGACAGACAAACCGACAAATAATTGATCTAATAAGGGATCCATTTTTGCTTTTGAGGTACGCAACCCTAAAAAGTAGGTAGGCTGATTTTAATTTCGACACCCGCCGTTAGTGTCAATACTTGACAAAGAGTTTAAAAGTATTTTTTGTTGGTGTTCTATTGTCATTAGATATCCGTTGCCTAACACATATGTGATATTACGCTACGTTTTTATTATAATATAGACCTTGAATACTTGACCCGATATCTCGACTGTCATTTGTTTTTGTAGGAATATAGTCCAACAATAGGTTAGTACAACTAGATGAGATACGCACAGACAAAGACATGCAAAGCGGTCCCTTCAAGCAGTGGGGCCTGCCAGGACCACCATCTGGGGTTGCGGGTTGTTCGAAAAAGATACCGAGGTCCCGGAAAATAAAGGGAAGAGAAGCATGAGTGGGTTTAGTTAGTAAAAGTATGACGCTCCCACACTCCGCCCAGAGCGGGGGAAGTTATTTCCCATCCGTAAAACGAAGCGGTCCCTGCAAACAACGACGTTCGGTTACTATTCTCTCTTTTTAGAGGTTTATTTAGGTTTTTTTTTTGTATATTTACACGAAATTCTACTATGTGAAGTCAAAAGACTAAATGTCACAAAACACATACAAACAAGCCCACACATTAGTCACCTGGACTCCTGCCCACCCCACAAGGTAGTGAGCGACATTCCGCCCAACATGGGCTCGACAACATTGTTATAACTAAATGTTCTTGAATGTGGGCGCGTACTTAACGACCAACTAATACATTTATAACAAACTTGTCTGGTGTTTACTCGGGATTTAATTTATTTTATAAGTTTCTTCTTAATTGAGTATAATCATTGCAGAAACAACCGTGAATTGGTTCCCTGCTGGGACAGTCTTTCCCGGGGTGGATTATAAAGTGGATTTATTAAAAAGATCATGGGCATATTGAATAAGACTTTTAAAACGGCCATGTCTTAAATATGTATAAAAAAAAAACACATTAGAAATCTCTGTTTTTACTATTCGTACCTTTTAAAAAAAACTTTATTATTGGTGAAGGATAAGTAGATATAATTATGTAGGATATTTTTTTGAATCTACATAAAAATAATTATTTCTTTGACAACATTGTAACTGTAACCTCAGAAAAGTACTATAATCCTTATTTCCTTACTAATATTATAAAAGCGAAAGTGAGTTTGTTTGTTTGTTACCTCTTCACGCTTTAGTGGCTTAACCTATTTTGATGAATTTTAACAGAGATAGTTGGAAACCAGGAAACGGACATAGCCTAATTTTTATTTGAAAAACGTGTTATATGAGGGAGAAAGAGGGAAAACTTATTAACATTGCTATTACAATAAATCAGGCGCTAGGGCAAAAACTACAAGTAGCAGGTACCTGCAAACCAGGAAAGAGGAACTGTGTTACCCCGAATTAAACGCGACCGAAGCCGCGGGCAAAAGCTAGTACTATAATAATTACATAATTATAATCTTGCTCTATGGTCAAAGAATCAAACACACTGTCATGTGTACAACATGCACGTGTCGAGCTCGTGGACTATTTTCAAAGTCGCATGAATTCTGTTCCATTACATTCACTTTTGATTAAGGACCAGAAGTATTGCAATTTTAAATGTAGGCACTCAAAATTTAAATGCTAAACTTTATATCAATTGGCAACAAAATGATATCAACGATGGGAAATTATTGCTTCTTAAACAAACACGTTTCACTTTCTGTTCTGAAATGAATTTAATCTTTTGTCAAATCTGAAGTTCGGTTATTAATAAATGTTACATTTTCAGTTAACAAATCATTGTTGTAAACCTAAGATTTAATTGTGATAGCGTGCTAGTTAACTTAAGAGTTGACCAGCTTTTTGGCACTAGTCGCATAATGTTAGTTTTTACACACAGCAAAGATAAAGTCTTTTCCATTCCCGTGTCCATTGTCACGTTCTCCAACAGCTGCGTTCTTCTATCAAACATGTGACTTGCACGTGACAACGTGAAAATGAGCGAGAAGATAAACGTGATTGCAGTTTTGAAGTCAAGGATATCGGTATCACATATTGCATTCTTTGTAGACTTTATTTATGAACATAAAATGCAATTGCGAATTAGCTATACGATCTCTGTGGGCAAAGAGTGCCATAGAAACTTAAAATATCGACAAGAAATGACAATCTTAAATGCTTGAACTGGTCGACTCGAAGCAGCGATTTGGTTTTTCTTTTTTTTTTCGTTTTCGTGTTAGTTCCTAACCTGGTGCTTTTTAGCCACCCATAAGCTTCTGGCTTGCTTTACATGCCCTCAAAAATGTCTCTTAGACATGTCGATTTCCTCAATTCCTTAGAATGGTGTAGAAAACATGATTTTTCTTCACCATTCTAAATAGCAATAAGGAGTCCGTGACTAAATAATAGCAGTCAATCTTAGGGTTAAGCCCGGCTTGCCTAGGTTGATCTGTGAATGGGTGCCTTGTTCCTTCAATACCAAGTTTCCTTCGTGTCTCGGAAAACACGTTAAGCTGACGGTGCCGGCTGTCATTTAGTAGATCTTTGACAGTCGTTACAGATAGTCAGTATTCCGAAAGTCTAACAACCAGTCTAACCAAAGGGTATCTTATTATCTAGCACTAACTGGGTTGTGGAAGTCAGATAGACAGTCGCTCAATGTAAAATACTGGTACTTCGCTTGGTACCTCAATGTATGTATTTGGAAAAAGCCAGGTCTGTTTATGATGATTTTATTTGGCAATAATAAAATGTACACTATGTAGGATTTGACCGCTGTCATCGCCTAAAGTGTGAACACCAATCAGTCACGGCGCTTAACAAAGTAGGGCCAACACTATACCACCACTTGCCAAAGACAGCACTCACCGGAGAAAATCTCACAAACACATAAAATATTTCTTCTATAAAACATTTAACTTAACCAAGCAGCAAAGTTTTGCGGAAAAGGGAAGTCCTTACCACGACCTGTCCATATACGGCCACGGACATAGCCTGATATGGACAGAATTATTAACTCAACTAACTGTTATTATCTTCCAAATATGGCCATTGTAAATTAGATACTGCTTTTTTATGATCCGAGGGTTAACCAAAGGGTTATGAATGAGAATGTCTCTAACTAGCCTGTTGATATTAATTATACACCTGAATAATGTAAGCGATAGATTAAAGGTGTTATAATATTTTTCTAAAAGGTATGACAGGCAATATCTGGTTTGTGACTTGTAAATGGCTGTTGACATTTATGGTTAAATCTATGCTTGTTATGCAGGAATTATTGGTTAGTTAATCATAAATTGATCATGTTTAACTTCATCTGAATTTCATACTTTTGACGTAGAACTAGAGTGGTTTTATTAATACGAGATGTAGAACTGGGAGGAAAATCTTTTTTCCTCCTTTCCCTTATAGATACAACCAGTGTTCTCTATTGGAAAAGAGAGAGCTCTCTCTTTTTCCTTTTTATACCCAAAACAGGGTCGGATTATCCAGGGGGCTGGTGATGATTACATACATATATGAAAATATCCTCTTTTTATTTTCACAAAATTGTGTTCCACTTTTACAACTTCTTTCTCTCTGATTCCAGAGCGTCTCGACCAAGACGATGGCTGTCACATGGACAAGAACGGAGTTGACACCCACGTGAGCCTCAACACTGGCCTGCGTAAGACCGACTTCTCTGACACCTTCTACGGAGGCAGGAAGCCCAGCTCCATCGAAGAGAAGTCCAACAGAGGCAGCCCCGACCGAGTGGTGATCGTCACAGAGAGTAATGACTCACCCAGCAAGAGCCTCAGGGCTGCCCGGGAAGCTTCCCAGTCTCCCACGAAGACGATAAGGAGCCGACAAGCTAGTCGTATCCCACATTCGCCTGTCAGAAACCGAACTCCCAGCCGGGGTAACACACCAAGCCCAAAACACAATGCGAACCCAGTGCAAACCTCACCAAAATTGACTCCAAAACTACCGCCAACTGCCAGAAATACATGGAGCGGAAGAATAGCCCCAACTCAGGCTAAAGTAAAGTCCAGGCCTACTTTGGGAGCAGACACATTTGAGAACCCAAATAAATCTCCCAAAATGCGAGCTAAAACCCCACAGACTGATGCTTTCAAGAGGAATTCTCCTCTTAGAGCCAGCAGCGCCACTCTTAGGTCCCCACCGAGTCAAAAGCCATTGAGTCCTTTGTTAGAACAGATCTTACGGTCAACCGAAGCCGCAAAGGACGATGCATCAGTTCTTGAGAAAATGAAGGAGATTATTAGGACTTATTCAAAAGGAGACGATTCTCTATCCAGAACTAGCTCCAAGGACTCAGACTACGCTGACTTCACATCAGCCTGGGTAATGTCTGATGGAAAATTAGAAAGATCTACTAGCACAAGGCAGTTGGCTGCTCCTAGGAAAGACCAAAGGAATGGGCCGTCCCGGATACCGGCCCCAGTGTCCATCGGCTGCAGGAGGTCTACATCCACGTCACAGTTTCAATGACAGGAGTCTGGCGACAGCGTTGACACGCTAACCAGTGATAATTGAACTATTTATGTGAGTGCTTAGTTTATGAAGACAGGTCTAATGAAATTGGTGATAGTTCAGTGAAGGATTGAAGCCAAATGGCGTTGAGTGTGATATTTATATGACAAGAAATGTATGGACTCGATTATCGCATATCTTTGTGTATGTAGCGATAAGGGTTAAGATTATATACGGATTAGACAAGGACCGGTCTCCAACAATGTGCCACGGTGCTTACTTGATAGCGCACTCCACAATATTCAGTGGTTTTAACTAAGCTTGGAATATAGTTCAGAATTTGTTAAAGCAGTCTTTGGTGGGGTATCCGTGGGTTCTTTGTTTTAGAGACCGGTTTAAACCCGGCTTCGACTTAATCGACTGAAACAGTCAATTTGCCCAAAACGTGGATTACATCAAACGTTCTAGAACGTTAGTTAGAATGGTGTAATCTGCCCAAGATTATGACGATTTTTAGAATATTAACCATAGTTAAGTACTAATTATCGATTAGAAAATTTGTACTAACAAATTGAACTACTAAATGGTAACATTAACCATTTTGAATTCATCCGATTTTTTCCATCTGTTTGCTTGTAAAAACCGACTTTAAGAAATTGACTGTTGCGATAATAAATAAAACACTGATGTTTTAAATTACGTTTTTTTTTATAAAAAGGAAAGTTATTTGCATATAACCAAAATATTTGAAGAAAATGGAAAGGCACACTCTTTTCAAAAGTCGGTTAAATATGGTGCTAAGCAATAAAAATGTTTTCTTTTGTTGTTTAGTTATTGTTAATTTAATTATTTTAGCTAAATACGATCACAAGCTGTTTACAATATTTAGACCTAAGTTAGTTTTAAGTTAAATTGTGAAACTTGGCCCCCACATTTATTTGGTTTTTAGTTCACAAATTGGACCAAAGTTTATCTGAATATTGGAAAATTTGAATGGCATTATTATGTAGATAACACATTAAAAAAAAGGAAATTGTGTTTTTTGTGCAAAAGGGTAAACTTTGGTACAGTCTTTTTTTCAGACTTCTGATAACCCCTTTTTAATATTACTATTAATAATATATACGAAGGAATATTATGAATAGTAATATTGCAGAATAAGTACTCAAGTACGTTTATTTTACAAGATGACAAGTTTTAGTTAAGTTTATATTTTAAGTTCTAGAATTACTTTTTTAAATAACTTCCCGGTAAAACTATACTAATTAATGAATTAAAGAAAAAAAATATTATTTGACATTTAAAATTATGCATTTAACGAAATATCATTCCATGAATGGAGTAGCCGGGATATTCAGCAATTTTTGTTTAAAAGTAATCTCATTTTATATAGGTTGTGAAGGGTGAGAGCTTATAAAATCTGTAGCGTTTTTTAATAATAAAAAAATAAATAGTTAATCACGTAGATTTTGTTTATAAAAGCAAATAAATGGTAATTATAGCATTACAAATTATCAACAAACATCCAATTTCATACCTCATTGTAGTATACTTAAACAAAAGATATATTTTTGCACACACTTAATGAAAAAAAAATTGTTAGATGTCACTAGTTGCTAAACAACCGTCCGTTTCAAAGTGTAAGAAAGCATAGAGAATGTAAATTGACATCCGCAAAGTGTTCTTAATGCCATTAACAAAAAAAAATTGGAGCATTCCAAATTCGATGGCAAAAACAACATTTTGCAAAAAGCATTACTTCTTTCATTGTAATAGATAATTTAATTTTAATTAAATTAATGATTGAAGTAATTAATTAACTGTAAGTAAAATATCATTACGATTTTTATTCTTACGGTCATAAGCAGACCCTTATTGAGATGTCACAAATTATACTTCTATGTTATAATGCTATGCTTAAATTAAATATCACGGCATTTTTACACGATGGGCATTTGTCTAATAGTGGACATAAATTGATGTACCTACAATACAAAATATTTACAAGGAGTAATTAAAAAAAACTGAAAACATCATTTAATATTCATTATGGGTATTTAATATGGAACAAAACTTATACTTGAGATGTTTCTTATTATTTTAATTACACCTTGTATACTGTGTTGTTTTTTGTAATGTTTGTCCCTAATAAGGATTCAGATATTTAGTTTATTTTAAAAATATTGATTGTGTCAAAACCTACAAATGTTAAAACGCTCAAGCCTTCGAAAAATATGTCATCTGTTTACTTAAAATAATAAAAATAATTTATATGATTTTTTTTGTTTTATTTTATCATTAAAAATTACCAGAACAATATTTCATAAATGAAAGTAAACACAAAAAACTTGGTAAACAGATGACTCATAAATAATGAACATCCCCACTTTATTATAAAAAAATATTTTATTTATATCAACGGGGATGTTCACCATAATATAAATGACATAATGTCCAGACATTGTAGTACTATCATAAAGAAAAAAAAGTAAATAAAAATACATTAAAAGCTCCTTGAAACAACTTTTACCCGACTACGGTACAAAAAGGGGTCATGTTTTTTTTATGACAGTGCAACAATAACAAAGTTTAGAGGCTAAGATTTAGTTAATCTACATTATATCTGTTCGACGTAATGTTACCAGTGATTATGCCATAGATATCTGTTATTATTCAAGGAATAAACGATAAGTTCATCTTAGAAAGTTGAATTTTATTTGATTACCCATCAATATTTTTCGTTACTTTGTCGGCGCCGAGCCTAGTGTGAGGGTGAAGTAACGCAAGTAACCATTGCTCAGCATTGATCCTAAAGTGTGGTGACGGCACGGTTGTCGCAGTGGCTGAGCGATCGACTGCTGCGCTGCGTGTCGCGGGTTCGATTCCCGCACGGAACAAATATTTGTATGACCTGCAGGTAGTTGTTCCGGGTCTCGCTGTTTGTGTATGTGAGTTCAATTGTTTGTAAACGCACCCACGATACAGGAGAAATTCCTAAAGTGGAGCAAAGCTTTTTTTTTTTAAATTGGACAGTGGTTGAGGCAACAGAGAGGACGAGTAAAAATTTACGTGTTTATTTAATTTTCGCTAGTGATGGGACATTTTCGATTATAGCTGTTGTCAGTCGGATAGTTGTCGTCTCAGCCTACAATGGTCGCGTACCATTTTGCAACTTAAGGGGCCAATGGCATTCATAAGGCTATAATCGATTACTTGAATACAAAATGAACATTCACACGAAGAAACTTAATTTCAGTTTTAGTCTGCTTTTTTTTTTTAAAGTGGACTGCAACACTCTACTGTCTGATGCTCCCGTCGACCTGAGAGTTTTAAGAAAAATCCAAAAATATGAATCGCAGTTCCAATGAAAGTTTAATCTATACCGCGTGTATTCTACTAATATTATAAATGCGAAAGTTCATGAAGATGTATGGATGTCTGTATGACGTGAGGATGACTGGCTGCATGGATGTGTGGATGTCTAGATGTCTGGATGTACGGATATATGGATGTATGAATGTGTGTTACTCTTGCAAGCAAACACTACTGAACAGATTTTGATAAAACATGTCTCAATTTTATGAAGAATAGGATAAACACATAAGTTTCTTTCAATCCCGGCTATATGATTCTTTGGTATAGAGGTCCCACGCGGGCGCAGCCGCGAACAACAGTTACTAAATAAATAAATCGATGAGTATAGCACATAGTTACATTTGTGCATTAATCGATAGGTTGCTCAGACGTTTTTGCTTAGCAAACAATAAAGAAGACTAAGGCCTGAAATTGCGTTAAGCGGGGCACCCGCGCGGTTTCATACAAAAGTGCACCGTCGTCGCGGGGACACGCACGGGTCCCGCCAGCGGTAACACGCGCGGGCTTGTTCAGTCAATAACGCTTGATGAAAAGCTTGTGAAAATGACTTTCGACAGAGAGATAGTAATTGTGGAACTGCAGTGTCGTTCTGTCATATGGGGTCAAGCGAATGAACTCCCAAGGTAACTGTGACAGGGTCTTTCACGTACCCACAGAGCCCACGCGCGCAGACACGCGGCGGTTGCCCGTCGCGGGCGCCCGCTTAACGCAGTTTCAGGCCTAATTCAATCAGAACACAACCAAACTTCTTAATTCTCAACCAAAGAAAAGAAAAAAAAACAAAGTTCTGTCAAAAGCAGTCTGTCAAACTGGCGCTACATCCAGTCAGTCAAAAATCTCCCGTGATGGTCCCATGAACAAACCCAGGGCTCATCCTGACGATGAGCGTAGTTTTACTGCTCATGCAAGCATTTAAAACTACTTTTTTTCTGGTTATAGTGTTTGCCGCTTATTTGTCGATAAGAGAGCTGTTTAGGTGTGCCAGTCATGCGCAGGGAACCTGGAGCAGTATAATCTAAGTTTGGTGAGTCCACTTTATTATTGCCGTAGGATTCAGCAGTTGTTACAGTAGAAGGCTAAACCAGTCTTACTATGGGGTTCACAAATCTGATAGGCAGTTTTTAGCTGCATTTCACATCAGACTGGAATTGCCTGACTATATTGTGGGGGAGAACTTATCACAAGGTCATGCAAGAAGTATCATTTCATATGATAGAAGGGGTAGACTTCAGAGATGCAAGTACACCAATAGGTGTGGTTTGGAACCCAAGTGTGGGTCCACTGCATATGCTGCATAATAACATAACTTGATGTCACTACCTTTTTCAATCGACGACGCGTTAGTGTTCCACGCGCGCTTCAAAGAGATGTCATCAAAACAAAAGGCCCTGCCAGAGCCACCGCCTGCTGGGGATGCGGGTTGTTCGAACGAGATACCGCGACCCCGGCACATAAAGGGCAATAGAACGAACATGGGTGGGTTTTAGTGAGTACAAGTCTGACACCCCCTGTTCCGCCCAGAGCGGGGATTATATTTGATGATTTCCTTTCCGCAAAAAAGTACTGTTTTCATTTTGCTGACCTATACGTTTACCTTACGTATACCTACATCACGCCTGTAATTTCCGCCGGATTTTGGCAGAAGTATACCTATGTAATTAAGGTGTAAGCGTATTGCCATCAACTGGGACCAAATCCAGAATTCGCTCCTGTGGAATGATGGAAAAACCCAGTATCATTCTGCCCGACTCGGGAATCGACCACTCTACCAATGTTAGTGATTCATTAACTCGTCCTACGGGTCATTTACGACAAATACATAGAAAATAAAAAATCTTTCTGCGACTCGTCTCACGTTTCCTTTTGACAGACAAAATATTTTTTTTTTTAAGAATTTTTAGTTTATTTCAATTCATTTATCACTTTCATTTTGGTCATTAATCTTTTCTTTCGTATGTGACAATGCTGTTATAACAAATTATTTTTTAATTTTTCCCCAACTAACACTTTTGCTACTGATTGTACCCTTTCTCATTTAGCTAATAACATGGGACAAGTTGCAGTATGAAAATATATCTATTTCGATTTTCTGTCAGTTTGTCAGTGTAATTTATCCTACGTAGCTGTACTACTATTGCTGCGGTTTACGTTCGATAAAATTGAATTTGATTTTCAAACTCTGGAAAAAGAAATCCATAGTGTTAGTAACTTACCTTATATATCTGGTTTTAGTATATAAAAACAATACCTATGTGAGAAGCAGTTTGCACAGAAGATGAAAAAGTTTTTATTCGGTCATCTTCTCCACAAAATGCCTAAGAAAAGAAGAAAACTATAAAATAATATAGTGTTAAATATTTTAGTACGTTTTCAAAAGATTTAACACGCTTTTTCATTTAAATGTATCGTTTTCTAGATAGAGCAGAAGCGCAAATTAAGTTTTGAGCGTTCCCTGCTCGTTTAGTTTGGTGGACTTCGAGGGATTGTAGGCTAAGCCTAAACCGATAAAACGCAGTATTTATCGCTCACGAAAAAACATTTCAATAATGGTCTTTTCAATGACAAGGCTTCGATTAATAAAGTTTCTGTTTACTTCATGATCAACTTACAATATGTAAAAATAATTCACATTTCAGATTTGACGAAGAGCCAGCCACGAGAGGTCCACTTGAGGATGACCCAGTCTCTTTTGACTAATTTTTGGCACACAGCTATCTTTTTGTTTATATTTTTCGCCTTGCTGTGCTCCCTCAGGGAACTGGTCAGAGCTACCAGACCTCGGGGGACTAGAGCTTGCTAGTAAGTATATTTTGAAATGTAGATACAATTGGTACAAGGTAGATGGACGGAGAGGGGGAGCGGCTAGCTTTTGCCCGCGGCGTCGCTTGCGTTAAATTCGGGGCAACAAAGTTCCCCTGTAATGTTTGCCCTTGCGCCTTATTTATTGTAATAGCAATGCGAAGTTTTTCATCAAAATCGGTTTAGCCATTTAGGCGTAAAGACGTAACAAACAAACAAACATAGGTAGAAACAAACTCACTTTTGCTTTTATAATATTAGTAAGGATTGAGGAGTACATCACTTATATATAATTGAAACTGAGTGAATATCAGTGTGAAGGCTGCCAGGGAAGAATGGAAGAAGAAATTATGTTACGCCAACCTTAAGTAACGTTGGGCAGGAACATGATGATGAGATTGACTCAGGCAATAAGTCAATTATCAGTAAAAGTAAACCAAATGTTTTGTGGAAAAGTCACAGAAGTTGTGTCAAGGTTCTGTCTCAGATAAAGATACAAAGCTACTTGGCTTATTATAGTATTAAAATAGTCCAGACCGTCTACTGCAGCATGCGTGCCTGGCAACACATGAACAGCTGGCGTGGTAATTCACTCCGTGCACGTGATCCAACTTAGCAGGGGATTATAGCATTGTGAGTTTCAGTAGCAGTAAACAGATTCATTCACTTGTTTCTTTGCAGATATTTCCAAGATGGACTACGACGCCCTCATTTTGGGTCTCATTTTGTACCTGCTCTTGGTAGGAATATGTACGTATCATTTTGAATAATTATTGTTGCATGTTTCTAAAAGAGCATTTGGCTTTAGGCTTTCTAAGCTCCGATTTTTGAGATCAAGTTTATAGAACATTCGATTCTGGGAATATACTGTAATCTTAAACGTGACAACTATTGATAACTCTTCCATCAGCGAATATTCTAATAAAAAATGTAATTGCAATTACAGTAGTCATAATAAACGAGGCATTCTGCAAAGCAGTCTGCTTGAGGACTGCGCAGCAAGCTCAGAGGCGCCAAGAGGAACTGGACGTGGAGATGAATGAGAGGAGACCCATTAAGAAAGAGAGAGAACCAATCTTGAATCAGCCATCCAAGACACTCCATCGACAAAGTTACCAGAAATGAATAAGAGATGGAGTTTTTCTCAATGTTCTAGTGGTTCCTGCTCTCAAGACTCAGTTTAAGCTACCACGAAGATGGCCAGTTCTCAATCATCTCCGACTATATTATTGCGGCAAAGCTGAAAAAATTCGTAAAAAGAAATAAAACGGCACTAAATTTCATAAAATTATTTACTTAATACAAAATTATTTTAAATTTATCGTAACTTATTATAACGAAGTCTAATTAAAGCAGCTTCAATAAATACCACATCGTGAAGGTGTATTTCTTTTCCTCGCTTACCCAAAAGGATTGTTTTAAATTGAATTATTGCAACTAGCAAATAAGTCTTGCTATTCTTACATAGCTTTGTAATGATAGATTACTCTTCAAGGAATATTTTGTTCATTGGTACTTTGTCAAATATTTCGTTAGTAACATTCTGGAACACTGAACTCAGCGCCTTTTCGTAGGATTCTTTCAGTTCATTGAAGACGAGGTCCGAATTTGAGTTCAGGAATCTGAAACAAGTATATTGATTTAGATTGACAGTAATCCAAAGTTGCTGTCACAAGACAGTTGATTGCCATTTGAAATAATAGAGGCATTGCAAGGCTGTTTATTTCGTTAAAAACAAAGCGAACCTGTTATAATGCAGGTGCACACTCACGATGCGCCTGTCATTATAACGGCCTTCTTTTTCAGATAAGAAAATCATCAACTGCATCTCCTGGGCAGAGTGGAAGGGAGTTTCAGACTTATACTGACTAAAACCCAACCACATTCCTTCTTCTAGTAACCAACCCTCAACCAGTACCTGCGAACCTGACGGTTTCGGGTTGTTCGAAAGAGACCGCCCGAAACATAATGGGCAAAAGAAGGAACATGGGTTTTAGTCAGTACATGTCTGGCACTCCGCCGCTCCGCCCAGAGAGGGAGAAGTTATTTGACCTTTTTATTTTATTTATTTGGGACAAAAAACAGTTACCTACACTTAAATTAAATTTTAATACTTATAAAAAAACGCTTTACCCACACCATTGTCTATGGAATGACGAAGATTGATGATTTCAAGTCCGAAAAAAAGGGAACCTGTGAATGCGTACGTTTTATTATATACTATCAAGTACCCTGTCTCTCTTGGAGAGATCGTACTAGTCCCAGCAGTGGGAACGCTGTACTTCTTCAGGAACTCTCCTAAAAAGGAGAGTTCCTGAAGAAGTACAGGGTAAACAAAAACTAAGTTTCTGGTCGATGGCTTGTCTTTGATGAGATACTTATATCATCATTACTTACTCGTTCATATTATCACCGAGCACCTTGTCTCCGTTGAAGAGGTTTGTGAAGTGCAGCACCACCTTCTGTGGGATGAACTTCACTCTGTAGTCCTTGATGTGCATGTATGTCTGCCCGTTCTTCACCACCGGCTCGCCAATGAGGTCGTGTTTCACTACGAGATTCACTGGAATGGTAATACATGGGTTTTAGGTGCTTTTCCGTGTTTTCATTGTCCTGCATTACCTATTTGATCTTCTCTGATAGAGGAGGAGACAGATCACAAAAAATCAAAACATTTGTACCAAAGAGCATTTTTAATTTTATTATCTCAATCTAAGAATGTAACTCGATATCAAATTAAACTACTAGGTACAAAGCTGGCAGGCAGGTGATTTGTCAATCTTAAATACTGAAAATTACACTCAAGTACCCACTAGATGGCTAAATATTTAGTTTCATTATGTTCCACTAGATGACGCTAATTTTTAGTTCTGCTATTCCCTACGAGATGGCTCTAACTAATAGTTCTGCTATTCTCTACTAGATGGTGCTGACTTATAGTTCTGCTATTCCCTACTAGATGGTGCTGTCTTATAGTTCTGTTATTACTTCATAGATGGCGCTAATTTTTTAGTTCGGCTAATTCTTGATAGATGGCGCTTAATTTTAGTTCTACTATTCTTTGATAGGTAGATGGCGTTAATTTCTACTTTTGCTACTCCCTACTAGATGGCGTTAACTTCTACTTCTGCTACTGCCTACTAGATGGCGTTAACTTCTAGTTCTACTAATTCCTACGAGATGGCGCTACACTTACCCATCGTAATGTTGGCGATGCCTTTGCCTTGTATCGGCAGCAATAAGATTCTGCCTCTCATAATGTAGTCAGCTATGAACTCCATCTTAGGTGTGATGGTGTCTGTCCTGAGTCTGTAGTTTTTGAGATCAGCCCTGGAAAACAAACAAAACATGATGGATGTCTTTATTTTTTTAAAGAGTTTTTGAAATATCTGCTTATTTTCACTACCCAGTTGACACTGGAAAAACTGGTTGTCAGACTTTCGGGCAACTGACTACTTCCAACGATTTTAATATATTTTCAAATGAAATTTTCTTTTAATTTGCTTTTCTGATTCAGCACAAAGGAAACTCGGTAGGTACCTACTTAGTTAATGGTTGGTCACCCATTCTCGGACCAACCTAGTAGCTGTCATGATTTATTTATTTTAAATTAAATATCTAAATATCTTAAGACAACTCACACACGGCTATCTGATCCCAAGCTAAGCAGAGCTTGTGTTATGGTAACCAGACAACTGATATACATACTTATATAATTTATAAATACATACATACTATAGATAAATCACACCCAGACACAGAACAAACAATCATGCTCATCACACAAAGTTTGTCCTGGGTGGGAAACCACGACCACCGGCTCAGCAGTCAGGGCCACTAACCACTAGACCAACAGGCCCGTCAATTATGATAAAAATTTAATTATATCTGGTATTCCAGAAGTATCATACTTGTATAACGTGATCACAGAGTCAGTCAGTCCGTGCAGTTTGATGTTCCTGTACATCTGGGTAATGACGACGGGTCCTGAGCCAGAGTCTACATTGATGCTGTTCACGTGAAGAGGTTCCATCTCGGGGACTGAGAGTGAGGGGATACCTGGAAAAAATACGTCAAATTTAGAACATGCGAATCAGCACATGACAGTGCAATGATCTCTGACTACCTTAAGGAATGTAGCTAGAAGGCGTTTGACAGACGCTCGACAATGAACTTAAGGAATTAGAGGGAAATTTCTAAAGGGTAACAGGGTCCCTATGTACTTAAGTTATACAGGCTCACAACCTGGTCGCGGGTGCATGATAAACTACGCAAATATACCATCAAAGGTAAGTAATTAAAGAACACCGTGGGATAAAGAGTTTGTCAGACCCACCCGAAGATGGACAGCATCAAAATGATTTTCACTCGCAAACAGTTGATGCCGCTTTTGACTATTTATTGATGATATATTTATAAATATCATGATTGACTGGCATAGTCTAATTACAAAATGATTGGACTATACTGATTTTTGGTTATGTGGTTAACTATATCAAGTAGTCTAGGTAGCACCTCTAGTATCAGATTAGCATTTAATCACGACTATCTTAATGATTACAGGATGGGCGCAACCGCCTCAACTGACACATACAAACAGTAATTTTACACTCTACACTGGTATTCTCGGAGAGAATAGGCCTGTCCCGGCCACCTTTGACTTTATAACAGATCGACATAGAGCCAATATTAGCGAGTTATCCTCAAAAAGAAGCATATCACTCGACAAGAGCATTTCCATATTATTAACACTTGAAACGGGATATTATTTACCACGTCTGTTATTTATTTCGAGTTTCCGATTTAACGGCGATGTTGCAAACGGTGTATAAGAGCAAGTTCAAGTGTTAATAATACTGTTTGTGAAAAAAAAAGTAAATTAAAAATATTGACTTGACTCGCGAGGTTGTCGACATGTGGAATGTGGACTCAGCGACCAACACCTGAAGAGGCTCCTGTGAGACAGCTGAATCAAGGGTTTGATATAGAAAGCGGTACTCCTGGACACGGCTCGTAGGAGGTTCCTCTCTCTAGAGCCCTGACTGTCGGTAGCTTGGATCCTGATTCCGATACCGGTGGGCTACTATTTTTGTATTTTGTCTAATTTGATTTTTGAAAATAAATAAACGAGTATAAATGTTAGTGATAATGTCAGTTCAAAGACTTTGAGCCTATCCTAATCATGTGTCCCACAAACAGAAATGCGGAAGAGAATTTATAAAAACTCATGAAGCACGTGTGTTGTTCACAAATCACTTGTTTTACTGTTAAGTCATCAAACTCGTAACAGTGCGCGTGCGCACGTCGATTGTTTTGTGCAACTTTGCATCCATGAATAATTACTTAGA
This sequence comes from Ochropleura leucogaster, assembly GCA_958449745.1. NCBI lineage: Eukaryota > Metazoa > Arthropoda > Insecta > Lepidoptera > Noctuidae > Ochropleura > Ochropleura leucogaster. Next base: position 884,310 of record OY288220.1, on the reverse strand, counting down.
ACGGAATTTGTGCAAAATTATCTAATAATGCGAGATTGCGTAAAACAATGTAATTATTTTCTTCAGAGAACAGTCGAACTAGTACGGCCAAATTGCGGACACTGACAGTGCATTTTATGCCAGTATGATGTCCAGACCCGCAATCGCAGTTTTGACCGAACCATAAGTATGTCTAGGGCGATGTTCTGTCTGTAGCTGCGTCCAAGTCCGTGCCGGTTTCACCAAATCATTATTTTGGCTATTGAGAGTTAATCTTCTGATTTAACTTCAATGTAGATACTAGACAATTAGAGTTATTCAAAAACACATCTTTCTATTCTGAAACTGCTCTATTTGAGATAGAAATATTGTGATGGAGACGTAGGTCCATAAAAAAAAAACAATAGTAACTATACAGCAATATCTAAGTGATAGCACCACTACACCTGCACAACAATACATAGCGGTGTATTAGTAAAAGAATTTTTGAAATCTGTCCAGTAGTTTGATCTAGTAGTAGTAGTCAATAGTGAACTAACAACTGATCAGTTATGTAAGTTATTTTAAGCTTTTCAATGTTCTTCTAGGCACATTATGTACCTATCCTATTATGCAAATATTTTAATCATTAAGAAAGGTTTGCTGTAAGAAAACCCAATTCTGGGTTAAGCTCGCCGTTGTACATAAGCTGTATATTGTAATTTGTGTGTTTATTATTGTTTTGTGTGCAATAAAGAATAAGAATAGTTTTTGAGTTAATCGCTACAAACATACAAAAATATTGTCTCTTTATAATTTCACTAAATATTATAAATCATATTATAAATATAATGATAAATACGAAGAATAAATAATCACACTAAAATACGAAACTGTATGTTTGTTGTTCACGCCCAAACGGCTGAACGGATTTGGATGAAATTTGCTATTATATAGCTTAAACCCCGGATTAACACAGAGGCGGGTGAAACAGCTGGGCGGTGTTAGTATTGCATAAATATTTCCCTTCTTACCTTTCTTCATTCTTCTGAGTGCGTCTGGGACGGCCATTTTGAGACATTCGTTCAGTTTCGCGTCTTTTTGTCTACATCTTGTGAAATCTTCAGCTGTAAACAAAGAAACATTTATTTGGTTAGATTATTTAAATGATATCTTCGGTCAATATTCATAAGAGTACTTATTTCTGGCCAAATTGATGCCCATATTGACTGTAGATCGATTTGTGTAGATTTGTGAAAACGACTACTAAACGGAATTGGATGAAATTTGGCACTCAGATAGTTAATAACCTGGATTAATACATAGGACACACTTATTTATAGGACAACTAGCATTCGCCCGCGGCTTCGCCCGCGTTAAATTTGGGGTAATACAGTTCCCCTTGCGCCTTATTGATTTGTAATAGCAACGCTTAGTTTTCCCTTTTCTTCCCTCTTCCTCCCTCACATCCCACTTTTTTTAAATAAAAATTAGCCTATGTCCGTCTCCTGGTTCCCAACTATCTCTGTACCAAAATTCATCAAAATCGGTTCAGCCATTAAAGCGTGAAGAGGTAACAAACAAACAAACAAATAAACAAACAAATAAACAAACAAATAAACAAACAAACAAACTCACTTTCGCTTTTATAATATTATAAGTATATAAGTAAGGATCACCAAATTCCGGTGAACCCGCTGTATTAACTAGTAGGATAATAATTTGAATGTCAAAAATGGTCCCTAAAAGATAACACTTAGATAATTTTAATTGCGTAAGATAAGAAAAGATATATTTATTTGCTCAAATATGACGTAAATAATATAATACAGAAAGAAAAATGCATGTATCCTTACTAATATTATAAGCGAAAGTGAGTTTGTTTGTTTTTTTCTTACCTTACCTCTTCACGCTTTAATGGCTAAACCGATTTTGATGAATTTTGGTACAGAAATAGTTGGGAGACCAGGAGACGGATATAGGCTATGTTTTATTTAAAAAAATGGGAAATGAGGGAGAACGAGGGAAGTAAAGGGAAAGCTTAGCGTTGCTATTACAAATCAATAAGACGCAAGGGCAAAAACTGCAGGTAGTAGGTACTGTGTTATACCGAATTTAACGCTAGCGAAACCGAGGGCAAAAGCTAGTGATGATATAAAAATAATAAAAATGGTTCAAACATGTTTGCCATATAGGTACCTATCATGGCGTGCAAATGTTTTAAATTGCGTCTGCGACTATTTAACAAATTGTTAAGTGATTAATTTAATTATCCTATTTCATGAAACCACTGTCGCGGCATAGAAATATGACAGTTTAATTTCGAAAGACTTTGTAAAATGAAGTAATGAGCTCGCGTAGTGGATTATAGTTTACCCTCTCGCACAAAGATGGCGGCTGTGTCTTATCAGTGGAAACATTACAAGCTCATTATATACCAGGCTGCACCCATTAATTATAATTAATAGAGATTGGATATTATCATGTATATTTACCTAAACTTGAGATGTTGGCTATTAATAGAAAGCACTTTAAAAAAAAGAACCCGCTAAAAAATGATGTTTATTTTGTAAGTAGGTTTTCACAAGTCTTTTTCAAAAAACTTTATGAGGCCATTCCGGGACATTCAATTTAAGTGTATACTCCGTGAGATATAGTAAATCCCCAACTGACACAAATAACTGTTTCCCTGTTACAACGTAATGTGGTTGCTTTTCCGTACTTCTATTGTCAGTGAATTATGAAGAGAAGAGCTTTTGCCCGCGGTTTCGCTCGCGTTAAATTCTGGGTAACACAGTTCCCCTTGCGCCTTATTGATTTGTAATAGCAACGCTAAGTTTTCCCTTTTCTTCCTTCTTTCTCCCTCACATCAAACCAAATTTCATCAAAATCGGTTTAGCCAATAAAGCGTGAAGAGGTAACAAACAAACTCAATTTTGCTTTTATAATATTAGTAAGGATTTGTAATAAATGTCAATTGTAACGATTACACCCCAGGGATAAAAAACTTGAGAGTCAAGGGACACCGGCTGGAACGAAGTTATTATTTATCACATACAAAAAACCTGTATACACTCAACAAAAAAAATCGTCGCGACACCACACTGTTCAATATGAAATAGAAAGACGAAGCGAAAATGGCTTGCTTTCTATGAGAGAGAGAGACAGACAGAGAAACATGCGCACGCCGCACGGCTTACAACTATAGCAAAAAATTTCGTTACAATTTTTGGTCTTATTTTTTTCCGTCTAGCCCCCTTTCGCAACGGGCGATAAGGGACTTCGTTCTAAAAGTACATAATTACATCCGATTAGAAATGCAATCCCGAAATCCCGGAATTTCTATATAATAAAAATAACCACTTTCCTACATTTCTAGTCAAAATATTAAACGGCTTCTAAAAAAACAACAAGTCGGTGACTTTTGATTCATTTTGCCACTGACTTCCGGAAGTCTGTCTTTTTAGTTTTTTCTGAAAGTTGCTTTTATTGCAAAAAAGATTTTTATTTCAAGCATTTTAATTGTGGTATGATGATAGCTATCTCACACAAAATCTAATCGAGAAGTAATTTTCCACTTCCATTTTCCACATTAAAAGAAAAATTATTTAGATATCATCGAAGATAACTTATTGAAGCAATATCCATAAAATGGATAATAAAAAGAATTCCATAATGAAAAGAATTTTGAAAATCGACCCATAATCGACGGACAAATCGCGTAAAAAAACATACAAATAAACAGTCGAACCGAGAACCTCGTCCTTTTTTGAAGTCGGCTAAAAAAATACTTTAGGAAACATGCATTTAATTATCCCATATCTAGTTCTAGCAGCTATCCTAATTTATCAATCGTCAAGTTTACTTCCCCACCCCACAACACTGTCATCGTTAACCTTGATAGAAAGGTAAAGTCTTTCTTCTATAAACATTATGAAAATATTTATATTTAACTATTACCCAACAACTATGGAATAATTCTACCGGCTCCATATTGTTTGGCAACTACACCGACGCCTGTGCCGACCTTGTAACAAATAGATGGCGTGCAGATGTGACAATATACCGGGCATGTGCAGAAATACCAGTTTGTCCAATATTTTAAAGGATTATGAGTAAACTTCGTTGGGTCGATCAAGGTAAGTGTTATTGTTGAAATTGAGGCAAATTGTGCAGGTGCATTTCGGAATTTTATAGTTTTACTGAGTCTGTATTATATCTGTACTTAATCTATTGGTACAATACAGTATAACACGACATTCGCCTAACGGCTGTCTGCATTATAGATTACTAGCTTTTGCCCGCGGCTTCGCTCGCGTTAAATTCGGTGTAACACAGTTCCCCTTTTCTGATTTTGGGTACCTGCTACCTGTAGTTTTTGCCCTAGCGCCTCATTTATTGTAATAGCAATGCTAAGTTTCCCTTTTCTTCACTCTTTCTCCTTCATATCTCAATATTTAAAAAAATAGCCTATGTCTGTCTCCAAGGTCCCAACTATATCTGTACCAAAATTCATCAAAATCGGTTAAGTCATTTAGGCGTGAAGACGTAACAAATAAACAAACTCTTTTTCGCTTTTAAAATATTATAGTAAGGAATGCAGATTAAACGCTACAATGGACGAACCTCATTTCACAATTAAAATACTCTAGGCGTGTAAAAACATAAAAATGGCCGCTTTAGCAGACTCTAAATAGGATAATTATATAAATTACGTTATTATTCATTAAATGGTCACAAAGTATCACAATATTAACTGTGTCAGTGACCATTTTAAGAATTTTAACTAATTCATATAAATATCTTAGACCGCCTAGTCTGTTTATGAGAAATGATATCTATATATATCCTGGTCCTGTCCAGTTGCTCAGTTCGAACTTAAGCTTAACTAGCTTGGTGGAACACCCATTATATGCCGAGTTTCCTCCGTGCCTTCGTGTCTTCAGCTGTTGCCTCTGGCTGTCATTTGTGGGTTTAAAACAGTCTTTACAGGTAGTCAGTAGCCCTAGAGTCTGACAACCACCTTCTTACCAAGGGATAACGTATTACACAGTTCTACATGGATTGTGGAGGTCAGATTGGCAGTCGTTTCATATAAAATACTGACATTTAGCTCCATCCGGTTAGACTTGTGGCTGACCCAAATATAGTAGAGAAAAACTAGGGAGATGATATGTCACGTTAGTCGTTCTAAGGCTTTTTGAAAGCTTTCCTCAGTACCTGTTATAAAAGACACAATGGCACGCGTTCCTAAGATATAGAGTCTTGATAGACAGACAGAGAGACGGACGGACAACAAAGCGATGCTGTAAGAGTCCGTTTTTTCCTCTTAAGGTACGGAATCCTAAAAACGGTTACACATCCAAAGCCAGACCATTGCAAGCACGTAAATAATGCATAAACCTTATACATTCTGCGTCTATTAATATCGTACCTTACCCGACATGCAAATGGAAGTATTGTGTTCCATTTCCATCACATTACAGCCCATTTTAGGATCAGATTGTTCCAAACTGACTAACTATTGTCTCAGTCTGTCATGTATTGTTTCGTTGGGTGAATTCGAGACATGGCAGAAAAAAAACGAGCGTTGGTCCGTCCGTGACTTCCGCATCACTTTGGTCTCATTACTAAGTATATTAGTCACTGCTCCGTTGGTCTTTTGGTCGAAACTGTTGGGATCCTGGGTTACTATTACTAGGTCAGACAATAAAAGGAATTTCGATTTATCGTTGACCCTGCGCCTGATGTCTCTCCGGTTGAGTTGGGGGTCACGTCAGGTCTATGACGCATACACTTGCGCGCTATAGTACTCGTATCTCTTGCACCAATGGCTCATTTCCACTGAGATTGGTGGTACGCATAATATGAGCCACTTTAGTGTAACCTAAAGTCATTCGGGGTTTTTCGAACTCATCAATTATCAGCTATTCATCAAAGTCAAAGTAATTTATTTGTCAAAAACATGGTGTTTAGGATGGTACATACAATAATGAAAATTTCAACATGTTTCACCAGTGATAGGTAAACAAATATTGGATAAGTCATTTAAAATTAATTTATACTAATTGATACAGGTTGCACAGTTGAAAAATACTATGCCGTACACTTTACTATTAATTATTTGAAGATATTATATTCATTGGCATTCGTCAATTTCACAAATCCTTCAATCTTTGGTGTAGCTATTTCTCAGCTAAAAGTTTTTTTTTGCGGATAAGATATCATCAAATAACTTCCCCTTGCCTCTGGGCGGAGCGTGGGGGAGTGTCAGATTTTTATTGACTAAAACCCACCCATGTTCCTTTGCTTTTTATGTTCCAGGGCCGCGGTATCTCTTTCAAAAAACTCGCAACCCCAGATATGAGTTTGGCATAGAACCTAATCTGGTGATGAATACTACGGTATATTGAGCAATGTTACCCTCCAGAACTTAGCAACTGGGTACATCCGGGTATGACAGTGTTTTTATATGTGTGGTATCAAGTCACTGAGTTATATTGTGATGTACAAGTATAGTTTTTGGAATTGGAACTTCTGCACCGTCCCTACATAGTGGCGGCAATTCGTGTCATCTGACATACGAATTGCAGCCTCAGATGGTTAGTTGCACAACGCCGCGCCGTAGTAACTGCAATGCAACTGATAGTAACGTGCTACTCAGCTGAGCGCGAAATAATTGAGCGGTACATTATAAGGATCAATATTTGGCATTTATTTAATACAGAGTTATAGCTATATAAAAGTAAAAAGATGTAATTTATTAACAAAAAGATATACGACAACCAGATATATTTTTATAATTTGTGGAGATACAAAATATTGGGTACAGCCAAAAGTCAGTAACCAGTCAAAAGGGCTTTAATTGTTTGTTTCTTTTTCATTTACTAATTACACAGTTACATGAAAATGAGTTTGTAGTAATATATTTAAATAAACTAATCCTATTCTTTATATGTTTTTATTAAGAAACAAAAAGATGTGAAAGTTGTATAAAACAATCTAATTTCATCAACATAATGTTACTGTTCTTGTCCCATTCTCCCCTGTAATCAATTTACTAATTAATACTACTACTATAATATAATTTACCCCTTTCTCTTTCATTTAATTTCGAACACAATTCAATGACATTTTATGATTTCATTATGATCTCATTAATTATTTATTTTTTTATTTTTATTTGTTTATTGTAAATGTGAGGACCATGTGGATCATTTCTTTTATTTACTTTGTTTTTTGACGAAGGTCTGGCAGTTTGAGTGCTATAAGCGACCTACACAAATGTCCTTTTTTTGGTATTGTTCGTCGTGTCGTTGAGCTCCTTGGGTTATGAGTTGAGCTACACGATAACTGACAAATGCTTGCACTGACCGGACAGGTCAACTCGATCTGTGCGGTGCTTTCTTAAAAAGACCATTAAAATTTCAGACACTATCTGCATGGTTCTCATGTAAGTTGACCATGATTATTTTGTCTGGACTTTAAAAGAGACTATGACCTCTGAGTTTGTTTCGGCTGTTTCTTCTCAGAGTAGTCGGGTACGAAACACCGGCCTCATCTAGTTTAAAAAAAAAATGACTTGTAAAAGTGTTTGTGGAAACCTACTTGCAAAATAAACATCATTTATCATTTATCAATATCAAATTTTAAATCACTTATTTCAAATAGGCCAGTTAAATTCTTATTAAAAAAAAAATAGGCCAGTTACAGGCATATTTGAATAGTTGAAACAATGACAACAGTAAAATCAAGCTACAGTCCAGTCATGAGGTTTAATAAATGTGAAAGCACTGTAGTTGTCTATTTCAAAGCGCAGGTTTCTATGGAGAAGAAATAGCAAGAAAAAGGGCACTCTTTTAAAATCTGATTATTGTTATAATATCTTGGATAAATCATTAATGTTGAGATGGTAAGATAGTAAGTTAAAAGTGTCCTTAATAAAGACAAAAAAGATAATTATTTCAAATAAGCCACGTTACAATTAAAATGGTCACAAAAAGTAACGATTCAGATTCAGATATATTTATTTGCAACAATGTAGGTACAGGTATAATATTACAGACGCCTGCACATCAAGCTACTACAATCTGTCAGATTTCTTTGATAGATTTTCGACTTTATTTCTAAGGTATTAGGTTCAAGGTTCATTGGGATAAATTGTCAGTTTCGGGTAGCTTAACCTGCTGACGTCTGTGCATAGTTGAAAGTTTCCGCTACATTTCACAATATTAATTGCGTCTGTGATTATTTTACCAGTTTTAACGTAATTCATATTATTATCCTATCACGATTCCGCTAAATCGGCCATTTTAGACCCCTTGTACGCCATACAAATATATTTTCCATGCGGGGATCGAATCCGCGGCACAAAACGCAGCAGAAAATAGTTGCGCCAATCACGACAAAGTTAAAAAACAAAAGACGAAACTATTGTGCTTACCCCTAGTCACGATTTTGTACGTAACATTGTCGTATCTCTCATTTCCCACTGGGTAACGTGTACTTGAGCACAACAACCTACAGGAAGGCCAAGGTGGGAAACTTAGTAAGTTTTCCTATGCGCTTTATATGCTGGGTAAAATTGTAAATAAGACCGCACTACTGGCAGCTTATCACGGCTATGTAGCGTCTACTCTGCGATATGGAGTTATATTTTGGGGTAATGCGTACAGGGTTCACGATGTACTTATAGCACAGAAGAAATGTATTAGAGCAATATGCAAAATAAAATGTACAGAATCTTGCAAGCAACATTTTAAAACCTTAAAAATATTGACAGTTCCATCCCTTTACATTTATGAATCCTGCATTTTTGTAAAAAACAATATCTCCTTCTACAAGTCTATTGAAAGTTCGCGTCGTTCTGACAAATTGCACACATTGCCTACTAAAACAGAATTTATGTATAAAAGTGTATATGCAATGGCACCCAGATTGTACAATAAGTTGCCCAAACAAATTAAGGAGTGCAAAAGCCATGAATTTAAAAATCGACTATCACTATTATTGATTGACAAAGTGTATTATTCAGTTAGCGAATTTCTCAATGACAAACTTTAAGAATGTTGACATAATTTTTTATTTATTCTTGCTTTAATTACTTACTTGTTTTGATATGACTAACGTTTTGTGCATGTATTTTTAATGTTGACATCTAGCTGACATTTTATAATAATCTAATGTAATCATTGTTATTGTGGTAATTACTTTATATAATTTAATTTAATATTTTTGTAAAAGTTTGTATGCCTAACGGCGGAACATAGATAGATTCTGACTTCCTTTTACCATCAATTTTTACTTATGTTCACAAAATAAATGAATTTGAATTTGAATTTGAATTTGAAGGTTGGTCGCATGGTCGCGTGTTCTACGACCAAACATGGTCGTAACACGATATGACACATGAATTCATTATTATTGACATTTCTTTCAAAAATCACGTGTTCAGAAAAAAAGTTATAGTATCTAAGGTAAAGTATAATATGCCTGAACAAAATGAACAGAATGCTAAACTAAACTAAATTTCAATTAATGTTATTCTGATGTAATTTCAATAACATGAATTGTCGTGTTTTTACCTCAAAAGGTATAAACGGAACCCTTACCTATTGGATTACTTTGTTGTCCGTCCGTGTGTCTATCTGTCTGTCAAAACCCTTTATCTCCGGAACGCATGGAAGTTTTGAGTTGAAATTAAAATCAACCCTCTAAATTAAAGCAGTAAAAAAATGTGGGTGTTTATGTCGCAAGTTTGTACAGAACCCTCTGTGAGTGAGTCTGGCTCTCTCTTTCTCTCTTTATGAATAATAATATTTTTACTAACAAGTAATACTATTATAACTATATGAGTTTAAAACTCGAAATAAATCCTTACTTATATTATAAAAGCGAAAGTGAGTTTGTTTGTTTGTTACCTCTTCACGCTTTAATGGCTAAACCGATTTTGATGAATTTCGGTACAGAGATAGCTGGGATACCAGGAGACGGACATAGACTATTTTTTTTTTAAAGTGGGATATGAGTGAGAGAGAAGGAAGAAAAGAGAAAACTTAGCGTTGCTATTATAAGTGAATAAGGTGCAAGGTCAAAAACTGAAGGTAGCAGGTAACTGCAAATCAGGAAAAGGGAACTGTTTTATCCCGATTTTAACGCGAGCGAAGCCGCGTGCAAAAGCTAATGATTTAATAATGGATGGTATTTAAAAGTACTTCAATTTATTCCCATTTCGTTTACCTAATTTTGCCTGTGTTGCACCAAATATACTGAATGTGCACCAAAATATGTTAATTAAAATATGTCATAACGAGCATCAGGAAAAAGACAGCACTACAATAAAAAAGTGTTATATCTTTATCCATTTTCTATTAATGCAAGTCGTTACTGGCACTCGCCGGCCGCTGCCGCGGCACCGCTCGCGTAGGGGGTCGCAGTTTTAACCTAACCTAACCTACGCATTTTTTTAACATTCAGGAAAGAATATTTGGTGCACGATCAGTATTTTTGGTGAACACAAGATTTTTTCCCTTTAATAATAATATACAAGTGAGCAGTTGTGGTTTATGAAGATTCATAAAATTTGAGTACCTAAATCCCTAATAATGATATTCCAGACAATAAACTAACCAAATTAAAACAAAAAACACACACAAGAATAATTGTAAAATAACTTGACTTCCGGAAGTAGATGGCAAAAACGTCAGTGAAACAAATAAAACTCAGACTTCCGGAAGTAAAGTTATTTTCAATTTTTTTTTTACGCAAAACACTAAATTTTGCAATTAAAATGCAGTAGGTATTAAGAACCTCCTTTTTAGAAGTCGGTTGAATACAGGATTCTAGGATTGAGTTTCACCTATTCAATTAGCTCTAAATATAGGGAATAAACTATCGTGTATATTATATGTAACCTTGTGTAAGTTGTTTGTTTCTATGTAAATTATTGTAATTCATGTTATACCGTTTTAATTAACTATAAATAAATAAATAAATTACTAAGCACTAATTTATTATATCAAAACGGATTTATTTTGAAAAAGCTCAGAAAAAGACGAAAGAAATTTAATATTATTAAATAAAAGCAATCACTTTCGCAGAACGATCTCAATTACAAAAAAAAGAAACGTTACCTAATAAACGCTAATACAAGTAACAGTTAAAAAATAACGTTAACCGGTATCGTAATACTATCGTAACTGCAAGTTAACGAACCAATGTTGTGGAAACGTCGGCGAGTTAACCAAAAGGCCAAGGTTACCACTCGATATGTAGAAAGACTGTTTTGCTTGTTTGTGTCACTATCTCCGAAACTGCTGAACCGGTTTTAGTGAAAGAGATAATTTATGGTTTTGACAGATATGACGGTAATCTTTATTGTAATACTAAGGTATACTCGTGGCTTTGTTTATGTGATTGTGCATTTTATTCGCCAATAACATGGAACGGGTTAAGTCGGAATTATTAAATGAAAAGTTAGAGTATAGGATCTAATTCTCATTGTGAAAGGAATGATATGAAGGAGTAAGGAGTATTATGATGCTCGTGACGTCTGATAGGGGAGAATGGAAGAAGAAAACGTGTTGCGCCAACCCCAAATAGTATGGGACAAGGGCAGGAAAATGATGACTATAATTTGGTTCTCAGGTCTGGTTACAGGCAGCTGATAACCTATTTATTCTGCTGTTAGGCTTAGCTTCACCCAAAAAGTAAAGTTTGACCCACGTACACTGGTACGTGGGTCAAACTAATAAACAAAATTTTTACTAATTTTCTTAAGTGGAAACCGTTCCACTTAAGGTGAAAATTTTGTTTATTAATTTGAATGACAATTAACTAAAGGTCTTTTTAAATCCAAAAGTATTAATAGTGGTAAGCTGAGAAGAAAGTTCAGTTTCGGTAATCAGTTGTTATGATTAATAATTAATATTAGCTAGTTTTCCAAATATTTTGCCAAACTTTATTCCTGATTGTTCTATCTATTAGATCACACTTAATGACATTTAAAATTACCTAGTTTTAGGCAAAACTAATTGTTATACAATCGTATGTATCAATGTAATTGTTGTAAACGATGATAAAACTCTTATTTTATTATGTCTAGACAGTATCCGGCATAATATGTATTTAATTCCTTAACTTGGTGAGTATCGGACTAAATTGTAGTAAGTAGGTACATATTTCTATAAATGTTGCTATATAATCTTTAGAATATATATATAATACATACAACCTTTTTTCTAAATAGTAACATAATATCTGTCACTTGTTGTAACACTGTTCCCCTTGCGCCTAATTGATTTGTAATAGCAACGCTAAGTTTTCCTTTTTCTTCTATCTTTCTCCCTCACATCACACTTAAAAAAAATGCTTTTTTAGGTACGTCTCCTGGTTCTCAACTACCTCTCTCTGTACCAAAATACATCAAAATCTGTTTAGCCATTAAAGCATGAAAAGGTAACAAACAAACCAATTCACTTTCGCTTTTATAATATTAGTAAGGATTCATTTCAACTCGATACCTTCACGCGTTCCCGATATAAAGAGTCTTGACAGACAGACAGAAGGACAACAACATGATCCTTCAACGGTTCCGAATTTTCCTTTTGGGATAGGGAAATGATTACCTATCCCTAAAAAACCCAATTTTCAGCAGTTATGTTAAATTTCATGAAATATCGGGCGAGCCTATTACCATGAACCTGACACAACGCTAGATTCTGTGGCTGCTAATGAGATTTTTTTTTATATTTGCACCTTAAAAAAACATACTTTACAATACAAGTATTCCTGAGGCAAGGTAAATAATGTTGAAAATAAGTTGCACCCAATACCTAAGCTAAGATAACTTAATATCTTGTGATTATAGGCAGGTAGGTAGAGCAGCCCCAACCCTCGATGATATTAGTATAAATACTTAGGATATTAGGTGCAAAACAAAAGTGTCTATATCAAGAATGTCAAAGTTAGTAGTCAGTAGATTTTCTTTGTTAATTATAGCAAAGAAAGAGAAAAAATCTACTGACTACTAACTTTGACATTCTTGATATAGACTGACATTTTTGTTTCAGGAGGTGTCAGACTTGTACTGACTACAACCCGCCCATGTTCCTTCTATTGCCCTTTATGTTCCGGGGCCGCGGTATCTCTTTCGAACAACCCGCAACCCCGGCAGTCGATATAGACTTATGTGATTACGTAACGTGCCCACAGATGTTCACAGCCATTACTACACTAACCTGAGGAGTTTAGAAACCCATCATGAAATAAAACCATATCGTCAGCCATTGCAAGTGATTTCGCAGCAGTATTGGTAAAAGCAGGTGGTTGTGAAAGAGGCGCTGGTCGACCTTCGGGTTCACTTATGAGATTTGAGCAACCGTTGACAAACAGACAAATATAGATATTATTGCATGCTGATCTTGTATTGCCTCTTGGTAACGCTGCATTTGGGTTATTTTTAACCGGCTTTGATTAAAGGTCAATAGTTTTAAGCTGATTAAGTTTGTGATGTTACCGCATTCCTAGCGAATGCAGTTTAAATTGTTGGTTGTGTTCCATTATGTAAGTTTACTTGTTCTTCGTGATTTATAATTATATTAATTAATAATATGATAGTTAAGATGTAAATTAGTGTTATAGTTTTCACACATTGAACTGAAGAAAACAATCACATCAAGTTAATGTGTTTTTAAGACGTATAATATAACACCACGCGTATAGATATAATATCAGCGTATAGGCGTTGGCACGGTTGGTGCAGTGGCTGAGCGATCGACTGCTGCCGCGTGTTGCGGGTTCGATCCCCGTACGGAATAAATATTTGTATAACCTACAGATAGTTTTCGGGTCTGGCTGTTTGTGTATGTGAGTTTAAATGTTTGTAAACGCACCCACGGTACAGGAGAAAATCCTAGTGTGGGTGATTTTCTATAGGTAAAACCAAGTTACTCAACAAAATTAAGACATAATTTTTGTGTTTAACCGACTAAACGTTTAGTCATATCGGTCGAGGCTAGGATGCAAGCCTGACTTGTCAAGCAGGACTGACGACAGATGCTTGAGATAATGACCTGACGTCATGACAACAGTATCCTTGACACAACGTACATACACTCACCTACTATTAGTCATAATATTGCTAATCGAGAGGATCAATTTACTGATTGCAGGCTATTTTAAACCGACGAAAAAATAAGAGGAGGTTCTCAATTCGCCATGTAGGTATATATTTTAATTTATTTTAACAAGTAGGTGGTCATTCTGTGATTTCTGAAAACTTAGGACGTAGTAAAACGTAGTCTTTAACAGTTCTTATATGTATATACTTAGTCAGTCAAAATCATTTATTTTTTGTTTCACATAGGCTTACATGGACACTTATAAAACGTCGAGAAAGTACACGGTTCGGGTTGGTCGTTTCCTATTGAGAAGAACCGGTGCTACCGCCAATTTAATCTTTCATTTATATTTTTCATTAAAACCTCGTAAACGACAGACATCTTTCATTCAAAATCACAGTAAAATAGTGCAAACAAAACCCAACCTTATCGTCCCAACAACCGGCAAGAAACTAATGTTATATTTTTAACCGACTTCAAAAAGTAAGGAGGTTCTATGTTCGATCGTATATTTATGTATATTCTCCGTCAATTTTGGATCGATTTTCATAGTTCTTGTTTAGTTCGAAATTGAAATGGTTATGTAGTTTATGAGATATTCTCTATAATACTCTTAAAAGTCTACGTATGTACTTATATAATTATAATATCTACCAAAAGTAATGGCTTAACCGATTTTGATGAATTTTGGTACAGAGATAGTTGAGAACCTGGAGACGGACATAGGCATTTTTTTTAAAGTGAGAAATGAGGGAGAAAGAGGGAAGAAAAGGGAAAACATAGCTTTGCTATTCCAATAAATAAGGCGCAAGGGCAAAAAACTACTTACAGGTAGCAGGTACCTGCAAATCAGTAAAGGAGAACTGTGTTACCCCGAATTTAACGCGAGCGAAGCCGCGGGCAAAAGCTAGTATAAAATAATTTGCTAAAAAACGACATAAAAAGTGGAAAATAACTTTTCCAACTAATAACACCAGCTAGCCCAAAAATCCTTCCACACACCGTTCAGGTCAAGGCATGCAGCGCGGTCACCACTGCATGTAAATAGTTGCATTGTATCGCCTCGAAGCTCGTTAGTATGCGCGTGCGCAGACGTGCGACCTTGGGGACGCGTCGTATTGACCCCGCGGGTTATTAGTTTTATGTGACTGTAGACCACACTGAGCGGCTTAATTAAGGAAGTTGAATATTTAAGGTGATGGTGTGGTAGCTATTGACGAAAGGATAAAAACAATGGCGTCCTTGGAAGTCTCCTACCGAGGCTGGTTCGATCTTGTTTGACGTTTGATGACACCCAATTGTTTCGTCTCGTATTTTTTTATACAGAGTCCGATTTGAGATCGTTTTTTTTTGTAACTCTCTTCACACTGACTTTTGTAAACTTAACAATGTCATAATGCCAATTTATATAATTAACTAGCTTTTGGGGTAACACAGTTCCTCTTGCGCCTTATTGATTTGTAATAGCAACGCTAAGTTTTCCCTTTTCTTCCCTCTTTCTACCTCACATATCTATGTACCAAAATTCATCACAATCGGTTTAACCATTAAAGCGTGAAGAGGTACTTAACAAACAAACAAACTCACTTTCGCTTTTATAATATTAGTAAGGATTACACTCCAAAAGGCTCCGATTATGATGACATGATCACATGATGTATGGAATTATGATGTGGCGACCCCAAGTACAGTGGGATAAGGTTAAAAGGCTGATGATAGGGATCGATGCACCTCGAGACGACTCCCGTCCACCGTAGATGCGGGTCTGTGTACGGTGAGCAATGGGTAGCTCACTGTCCGTCTGTCTAGTGACTACAGGCTGTGTCGACGGCGCGTTAGTGTTCCACGCACGCTTCAAAGAGATGTCAGCAAATCAGAGGGGTCTACGAGCCATTGCGTGCCGGGGTTGCGGGTTGTTTACGGAACTTAAAGGACAAAAGAAGGAACATAGATGGGTTTCAGTCAGTACAAGACTGACACTTCCCACCGCTCCGCCCAGAGCGGGGGAAGTTTTTACATGATTTCCCATCCGTAACAAAAGGCATGTGATTATTTAAAACAAAATTGTCTACTGCTATAAACACACTCAATGATATCACTCAATAGTGTACAATCAAAGGTGACATTGCCATAATCTTAATCACAACGCATTGTTTATTAATCGCTGTTTGTTTATGAATAACCACGATAGTTATATGATAAAACATAACTATTCTACATAAATTGCTGTCTATGGTTATAATGGCGGTCTTATCGCTGATAGCAATATCTTCCAGACAACCCTGGAATAGACTGTATGTATATAAAAACATAACGGGGGTAGTCAATGGTCTACTGCTAATACTACACAAACGATTAAAATAAAGTTATTTTTTAAAAACATAATATAAATAAATCTATACTAATATTATCTATACTAATATTATAAAGCTGAAGAGTTTGTTTGTTTGTTTGAACGCGCTAATCTCAGGGACTACTGGTTGGAATTGGAAAATTCTTTTAGTGTTGGATAGTCCATTTCTTGAGGAAGGCTATAGGCTATAATTATAACATCACGCTACGACCAACGGGTGCTGAGCAGCGTGGGTGAAACCGCGTGGAACAGCTAGTAATAAATATTTATGGTGATACTAGCTGTGCCCAGCGGTTTGACCCGCTGCTCACTTAGGGGTATGAAAAATAGATGTTGGCCGATTCTCAGACCTACCCGATATGTACACAAAATTTCGTTTAAATCGGTCCAGCCGTTTCGGAGGAGTATGGGAACGAAAACTGTGACACGAGAATTTTATATTTTAGATTCAGAAGAGAATTATAGTACGGAAATCCTGCGTATGAAGTATAAGTGTTATAAATCAAGTAAGGTGATGCTATTCCTATAAGTGTGAGCCTAAACTAACTCAACAGTCAGTGAAAAGGTTATAACGTAATACCCTATTACCTATACCACCTAATAACTGTTACCGAGGGCGTATATTTATCTAGTGAAAGCGAATCCCGGCGTTTACTCTCCGCCGCGGACCGCAGCTGCGCAGGCGCCACCAATGCGGAAACTTGGCTGTTATTACATGAGCATCGACGTAAGTTACACTATTTAATAATGCTTGTTATGTGTGCAGTTGTATTATATCGTTTGCAGTTAATACTGCTGCTTGGATTAGGTATCGTTTGATTTGGTTATATTCGGGAAAGAAGTTTTTTTTTTGTGGATGGGAAATCATCAAATAACTTTCGGGAGGGAGTGTAAGACTTGTACTGACTAAGAGTCCTACCCATGTTTCATATTCCGGGGTCGCGGTATCACTTCCGAACAATCCGCAACCCCAGTAGGAGGTGGCCTTGGCCGGCCCCTGTTCTTTGCTGACATCTCTTTGAGGCATGCGTGGAACACGAACGCGCCGTCGACAAGGCCTGTCGTCACTAGATAGACAGACGGTGAGCTAAAAGAAGGTCCTTGGAGTGACAGTAAATAATCATGCCTTTTTAACGTTTAAGCAATCAAAGTTCTAGTAGTTCATTTATTTATATTTTATGCACACACATTACATTAAGATAGAAGAGCACACAGGTACCTACTTTTAATTTAAAAAGAAAAGAGTAAATGTGCTCGAGATTAAAAAAAAACAGACGCATCACTTTTTATGTAGCCCAACTATCTAAAATGATTGAGAAGGCCAAACTGGGGAGATGGCTCCTAAATACATCTACATCAACAATTTGTTTTTTGAGCCAGGCATCTTATCAACTAGAACTGATTTTAGTTAATTTATCAAATTAATTAATTGATTAAGGGATACTTTCTTACGGACTGTTTCCGGTTAGACTGGAACCCGACTCCAACATAGTTGAGAAAAGGGCAGGCAGATGAGAATAATTCAAGGTTAAGCAGAAGTGTGCCTGTATACCCCACCCAAATTTCAGCAGTCATTATTAAGTCCTATGTAATTAGGGGCTACCTTATTGCCATCAACTGGGCACAAATCTTGAGTCCGCGGCTGCCACTGAGAAATTCCTGATAGAAAAACCCAATAACACTTTGACCGACCCGGGAACTGAACCCAGAACAACTAAACCAACGTGACAGTTCTTTTGCTTATTTATCTCAAAACCAACACTAGATTTCTTTAACATTTTTATGCTTTGACACACAAAAGACCAAGGATTGGAAATAGTACAATTTCATAAATTGAATCAACAAATTATAAATTGAAATTGAGATCTGCCATCTTCGTAAGATTTCTTAATTAATTACTGTGTCTCAGATTGCTTGGTCATATAAACAAACAGTAATCTATAATTGCATTGGTGTCAGTGTGTTTCAATCTAAGCCAGAATATCAGATATGCGTGTGAAACAAGCAGGTACAATCATGTGCACCAATATGCGAACACTTGGTGACTCTGACAAGTGATTTCTTCCTAGTTTTGCTTGCCATTTCATCAAAAGTATCTTGGAGACCATAAAATAAGTGTTAACTACTAAAAATATCGATGTTCTATGAGGCAATAGCGTTATTGAATTAGATAAGTGAACATTGTTAGTGTTTGTGACTGTACCTGAGATAGGGGTGCAAAACTACGCGATCGTAGCCATCGCCTCTTTAGCTCAGTGGTAGAGCACTGGTCTCGTAAACCAGGGGTCGTGAGTTCAATCCTCACAGGAGGCAGTAACATTCACATAGTTTTTTTATTAGTGTTAACTGTTTGGTCACATTGTAACGTCTTTTTGTGCATCTAGTGAAATGTTTTCGTTAATAAACCAAAAAAAACCTAATTTTTTTACGTTTTTTTTTTTGAATGATAATTAGATTTGCGTAATTAATTAGGTTTTCTATAAACGCCAAAAAACACAT
Source organism: Ochropleura leucogaster (assembly GCA_958449745.1). Taxonomy (NCBI): domain Eukaryota; kingdom Metazoa; phylum Arthropoda; class Insecta; order Lepidoptera; family Noctuidae; genus Ochropleura; species Ochropleura leucogaster. Next base: position 865,380 of record OY288220.1, on the reverse strand, counting down.
GAACTGTAAAATATATGGATCTCTGTAACCACCTTGTATAATTATTTATTAAGCTATAAATATTTATTTATTATTAATTTTTTTACAGGGATAATTTGAATATTTTTTTTTTTTAATTCTATTGAACAGTTATAAAAGTCTCTCAAGGTCTGTCAAGGGTAGTTCAATGTCATAAAAAAATATCGATCTTGAATTGCATGCTGCATTTTGAAATCGAGATCTGGAAACCCTAATTATTTTATATTCCTATTAGGGTTCCCAGATCTCGATTTTACAAAATGGCATCCAGGGAATATTTCCAAAATGTTAAGATTAAAGAATTAATAATGTTGGTTTAGGCACAAACCTTAATTATTTTGGTTATTTAGGTCATGTAAATATAATTTAACATTAGTAAAATAATTCGTAACTAAGCTAAACATACCAAATTAAGAAAAAAAAACTTAAGCTAATCTAAAGTAAAGTAGTTATCAAATAAAAATAGCTTAGAAAAGTGATTAATTGGTAAAAATACTCGGTTTAATAATTATGTTATAATATTTTTAAAATCAATAATTTTAATTATCAAGTTATAGGAAAGAGTCTCATCTACGTATAACTTAAAATAACCCCTGTAATCCCAGCAGGGGCATGCAGAGGTGTGCCTTATAGTACACTCACATTAATTTCGCAGTTTTTGCCTTATTTAAAATGATGTAAATTTCGTTTAGAACTTATTTGGACCGACTACATGTAAAGCATAAAATATAGGTTACTAGCTTTTGGCCGCGGCTTCGCTCGCGTTAAATTCGGGGTAACACGGTTCCCCTTGCGCCTTATTGATTTGTAATAGCAACGTTAAGTTTTTCCTTTTCTTACCTCTTTTTCCCTCACATTAGCCTATGTCCGTCTCCTGGTTCCCAACTATCTCTGTACCAAAATTCATCAAAATCGGTTTAGCCATTAACGCGTGAAGAGGTAACAAACAAACAAACTCACTTTCGCTTTTATTATATTAGTAAGGATAATAATTGTGTTTGGCTGTGGAACATTTCTATTAGTAAGAACTAGTTGTATTGATAAAGGTATGTATAAATATAAACTACTGATGAGGTTCCGGACAAGGACACGGATAATGAAGTTTACTGAAGTGTTTGTAATTGTCCGGTGTCCAAAAGTTTCAGTATCGGTATGTCCGTACTTTAAAGGGGTGTGCAACTAAATGCACGATACCATAGCCTCCTTAGCTCAGTGGTAGAGCACTGGTCTCGTAAACCAGGGGTCGTGAGTTCAATTCTCACAGGAGGCACTAAAATACATTGCATTGTTTTTGTAAGTATTTAAAAATGAAACGATTTGGAAACAAATATACTCAGTCAAGGCAATACGTTACAATCATGTTTATCTGCCATACCCATTTTGAGATACAGGAAAAATGGTTCTTAAAGGTTAGGTTTCAAAGTATTCATCTATACTAATATTATAAAGCTGAAGAGTTTGTTTGAACGCGCTAATCTTAGGGACTACTGGTTGGAATTGGATAATTCTTTTAGTGTTGGATAGTCCATTTCTTAAGAAAGGCTATAGGCTATATAACATCACGCTACGACCAACAGGTGCTGAGCAGCGTGGGTAAAACCGCGGAGAACAGCTAGTTTGTAATATTATTGAATCGAAAAACTAAGTTGATTTTAATTTTATCCAGGTAAAACTCCTAAGTAGTATTGGACAAGAACAAAATTGTATTATTATTGTGATTGGTATGTATACTTGTCCGGGGTTGCGGGTTGTTCGTAACGCGTCCTCAGAACTCAAATTGCAAGTCACCGAGTTTTTGTTTGTGTCCAGTTGAAATAGGCTCCCCTCGTACTCAAGCCAGTTATGTTTAAGTCTCATGACTTAACACCTGGATATGTGTTACTGTATTAGGTACACCTGGACTTAACCCTTCGGAGATTACAATCGAGAAAGGTTTTGAAAAATTAAATCACCACATCAAGCACCGTAAGTAGGACCCAGTACCCAGTTACCTACCTATTGACCGGAACCAATTAACGGTTATATCACATTTTTTGTTTCGTGTTTCAGAATGTCGGATTAACCAAAAAAGTGATAGTGCTTCTCTTTGAGTGACACGCAATATTTTTAGTTTTCGTTAAATCAATGATTTTTTTTCTTAAAATATGTCTTTTTTTCTCATCTTGATATGTTTGAGTTGATTTCTGTATTGTGACATTTGTTGCATCAATTATATGATTTCTGTATATATCTATGTATCTATGAAATAACAAAAAATATATCCCCTTTTAAATAAAACACAGCATAAAGATATCCATGCCAAACTAATTCTTGGAAAGTTCGCTTTATAAAAATGTAGCTCCTAAGCTTTAAAGCTTAAGACTTTTTTAAATGATTACGAAGAAGTTTTCAACAAAAAAAAACCTTTTTAAATTTAACCGACTGTAACGAGCACAGGAAATGCATGCAGCTTCCCAGTCACCGTATTCGGTAACACCCATACTACATTGCCAAATAATAACTCAAAAAATGATCATAAAAAAAACTTACGTAAACTGTTCTCTGCATTCACGAAACTAGTTAAAAAAACCACAAGTAATAATGAATCAAACATTTTTGTTTCTATTTTTTTTACTTTTTTCACTCTCTGTAACACATTCGCGGTTTTTGAACGAAAGTGACAGTTCTCTCGCATGCGCAGTGCGGACTGAGGCGCGCGCGAACGACCCGCCATATTTATTTGCGATGGCGGGAATCGTTGCGAAATATGATTGCTTCTCAATTTCGTCTCATAATTGTTGTAATTTTCCATGGTAGACACGATATAAAGACAAATACAGGATTTCATAAAACATTAGTGGTATTTATTACTTAGCTGTATTGAATTGGAACATGAATTTTAAATCTACATGGATTTTTGACATTTATTCCATTCAAAAACATATATGCTATTTATTTTATGCAAGGTTGATTCCGTAGTAATTTGGTATTAAGCATAATTTTAAAGATAATACGAGTACTTGGAAGGACTTCGTGGACACCGCTGTTCAGCAGTTACAATATAAAGAGTCGCGTAATTAAAAAAAAAACCTACCATCTTCCTTATTAAACTCCATGAAAAGACAATGTTATGAGACAAGTGCCCTAGCACGAACGCGCAAAATAATCAATTTTGTGTTTAGTTCAAAGTTACATAAATAGGCTCTCTAGAAGGTAGATAATTAGATACTAGCTAGCCCAACGGTTTCACCCGCTACTTAAGGGTTTGAAAAATAAATGTTGGCCGATATAGACACAAGATTTCATATAAATCGGTCCAGCCGTTTCGGAGGAGTTTGGTAACAAACACTGTGACACAAGAATTTTATATATTATAAGAAAATGAAATGATGGCGTTTTTGTATCTTGATTAAATATAGAGATAAAATGATAGTACAACACTACACAAGTATGGCTCTTATCAAATAACATGGATCCGGATTAAATTGAGAAATATAGGTTTGATTTACTGAATAAGCTCTTAAGCATAAGAAACATAAAGTCTCCAAAAATGTTGGGGTACCTAACAAACTCAATAGAAACGTCAAAATACATTTTTTTGATTTGGAACTGGAAGTGGTTTCTTTTGGGGCCATTAATAAAATCAAGCAATGTGCCATAACGAACATAAAGTTTATTTCTATTGAAATCAATAATATATAATACAGTTAACATACTCAATTGGTAAATAGTAAAATAGATACCTTTGAACATCCTTGAAATAAATTCACAAACAGCTTATTTGTCGTAAGCGGAGCAGCAATTTAAAATGGCGAACGGCGAGAGGTTTTAGAACAAATTCCGTTGACATCGTAAAACTAAATTATGATGACATCGTCATCCTTTATCTCCTTATAGCTATACTTGCCATCATCCTGGTATTCCTGATAGCCTTTCTGATATTTCAAAGCCAAGGAATTCTCTGGTAAATTCCTATTGAACATGGAATTACCATCCGCCGTTAACTTTACCAATCCAAAGTAAACATAATCATCTTTCTGCTTGTTCTCTTTTCTTCGTTCCTCTATTATTAAAGATTCTTTAACGGGGAGTAAGAGAAGCATGTCTTGTGACTCTCCTGTATTGAGTTTGACTTTGGCCTGAATGGTACCATTGATTTTCTCCCCCGACTTTTCTTTTTTTATATCCATTGGCAGCTGACATTCGACGCAACGAATCTTATCATTATAATCAGTGTTCAATGGAACGGGAAATAAGCGTTCGTTTAAATAAAACCTGTAAACACATTTGTGGTCCTGCAAGCTGGTAGCGCTGACGCGGCTTTTAATTCTAGATTTCGCTGAATGACATTCAAAATAGTTTTTCTGACGAAATTCTTTAAGCTTTGTGATATTCACATCGCTGTTTGGATCTAGATAAGATTCGGAATCGTCTTCAGAGTCTGAACATATTCTCAAAATGGAGTCTTCAGAAATTGCATGCATTTCGGATGCTTCTGTAATTGTATCTAGTGACACTTTCTTATTGTTATTACCACGGAGGGAATCATCGTAAATGTAAAAGTTTTCGTTTTTATAGTATTGGTGGACCGGTTTTGATATTTTTTTTGTAACTTTGTTGTCGTTTTTAACGCATTTCACGTTTACTGCGCTGAGTAGTGAGTCGATCTTTCCCGGGGCCTCGCTGTTTCCTTTTCCATCACCACATTTCTTGCAATAGTCCATAACATTGTATTGAGGTTTTTTAATGACGAATGAATCCGATTTGGTAGTTTTCTTCGGCTTCGCAAGTGCCTTCTGGGTGCTAACTCCGCTTGAATAACTTTTGCTCGCAATGCAAGCCGTAGTTGGTTTCTTCGAACTCAGCAATTTTTTAGGAGCATTGTTGAGGTATTTCTCATTAGTTTGCGTCTTCGAAGGCCTTGCACGGTGATCGATTGAGCGTTTTGGAATAGTAAAACTGGTTATTTTGTTGGACATCTCGAAACACCTACACTGAATCAGTAAACTATTGTATACATCGCGTTGCCATGGTAACGTGTTTGACAGCTCAGGGCATAGTGTTTACTTTTTTCATTTTTAAAGCAAACCTAGTACTTGTTAATATTTTAATGATGTTATTAATGCAGATATAATGAATACTATTTTATTTTATACAAACGAAGTTAATAAATAATTAATGTGGTACACTAGTGTCACCTAGCGGCAAGTAGCAAAATTAAAACGTTATAATGAATTCCCAAGCTGTTGTGTAGATGGCGCTTTGCTCAAAAGCTAACAGCGCCATCTATCTATTCACTTGGAATTTACTTAAACTGAAATAAACTAACCCACATCGCTGTAACAACAAGATTTATAATTGATTGTTATTCACAATGCTTTATTAAAATTCAGTGGTATTCTGTTAAGAGAATATGACGGGTGATTAAATTGAATTAAGTACCTAGTGTTTTTTTTTAAGTAAGTAAGAAACAATTTTGTTTATATAGGTTATGGAGGCGTGTATTTATCAAACAGTTGAATACCTTTTTTGCGAATCATCATATAACTTCCCCCGCTCTAGGCGAAGGGGGTAGTCTCAGACTTTTACTGACTAAATCCCAGTCAAATTCCTCCTTACGCATTTTATGTTCCGGGGCCACGGTATCTTTTCCAAACAACCCCAAACCCGGACAGTTGAATACCTAATTGTTATCATTTATTTGTTACGGAATAGTCAATGAGTATATTATTGCCATTAATATTGGATACACATTCGAGTTTCAATTCGAACAAAATAATGTCCATACAAGCATTATTTAAATAAATGATTTCGGAAATAAAAAATCCTTACTTAATATTATAAAAGCGAAAGTGAGTTTGTTTGTTTGTTACCTCTTCATGCTTTAATGGCTAAACCGATTTTTATGAATTTTGGTACAAAGATAGTTGGGAACCAGGAGACGGACATAGGCAATTTTTTTTTAAAGTTTGAGATATGAGGAAGAAAAAGGAAAGAAAAGGAAAAACTTAGCATTGCTATTACAATAAATAATGCGCAAGGGCAAAAACTACAGGTAGCAGGTAAATGTAAATCATGAAAGGGGAACTGTGTTACACCGAATTTAACGCGAGCGAAGCCGCGGGCAAAAGCTAGTAAATAGGTAAGTAAAATATAGATTACTAAACTAAATATAGATTATTACACATAAATAAATAGGTAAGTAAAATATAGATTACGTAAGAATATCTTTTGAAACTTTAAGTTCCTTAAATTTTGTGTTTCCTCAATTTAGTTATGAATATCACTTCTTTCCGTCTTCTTATAATTTTCTTAATGCAAGAAAGAACAAATGGAAAAACTTCCCGAGGAGCCGTAAAAAGTGGAAACTTATAAGCTGAGTAGTTGAGTGAATGAGTGAAACTTCGAGAGTTTGAGGCGAAACTTACAAATGTCTGTTGTCCGAACTACTCAGGGTTATTTCTTTGATAGTTTCGCTTATATTCTGGGGTGACTATGGTATTTGGAGAAAGTAATTCTCATCAATTTATATTTCAAGCCACTAGATACAAGGGCTAATGGACAATTTTGATTCTGATTTGTGTCTTTTGGTGCATAAGCTTATTAATACTATCTACTTTTACTATTATTTTTGTTAACCTTATTATTTAAATTTCTTAAAAAAAAAGTGATCAACTGGTAATTTGTGTGTTTGTTACGTCTTCACACCTAAATGACTCAACCGATTTTGATGAATTTTGGTAATAATTGGAGATAGTTGGGACCCTAGAAACGGATAAAAGATTTTTTTTTAAAGATTGTGATATGAGGGAGAAAGAGGGAAAAAAAGGGAGAACTTAGCATTGCTATTACAATAAATAATGCGCAAAAGCAAAAAATACAGGTCCTGCTACCTGTATTTTTACTATAAATAGGTATCTATATATATTTACCTGTAAATCAGGAAAGGGGAACTGTGTTACCCAGAATTTAACGCGAGCGAAACCGCGGGCAAAAGCTCGTATAATAATATATATTATCACGCTACGGAAACCGCTGGTCACAGTATAAACATGAATTATTAGAATAGAATTTTGCTAGTAACCCTACAAATACTTCAATCGTATTTTCTTAGTGAACAATGAATAAGTTTTTTAGAGTAGAAATCAGTTTGGTGACCTTTGTCTAATAGTATATATACATATATACTTCCATCTGAGCTCGTCAATATTATGCTGATCTACGGAGGGTGCTTGTAAACGCTATTATTATCGTGCAACTTTCGGGTAGCTTTTGCCCTGCTTTTGGCCTGGTTCGGTAATGTCGGAACTGCCCCTTTTACTGTCTTGTAGATTGTGAACCTTTTAACGGCTTGAATTATTTCAGTCGAGGCTCAGAATACTTACAGTTAATTTATTGATTACAGCAGCAACAGGACAGGAAACTTATAAGAAAGAAAGAAAGAAAAACTGTTTATTAGACTCGCACAGACTAATATTATAAAAGCGAAAGTGAGTTTGTTTGTTTGTTACGTCTTCACGCGTAAATGTCTAAATCGATTTTGAAGAATTTTGGTACATAGGTAGATAGTTGGGATCCTGGACACATATAGGCTTTTGTTTTTTTTAAAGTGACAAATGGTAGAGAAAGAGGGAAGACAAGGGAAAACTTTTGCTTTTACAATAAATGAGGCGCAAGGGCAAAAACCAGTAAGCCAAAAAAAAAACCTTATTTTTTAAATTATAAGCACATCAAAACAAAAAAAAATACAATTAATTAAATTAGGCCTGCACGAGGTTAAAAGGCCTCTATCTCAGCGTGATGCTATGCGATGCAACATGCAACATATTCTGATAGGGCAAGTGAAGCCACGATCAGATACGATAAATACATATCGAAAATAAATAAATTGTGCGACAAAAAACACAAATATTATAAAAAATAAAAGAAAAAGAATAAATATAGAAGCAAAATCTACACTTATCGTAACATTTATAAAAAAAATAGTACCGTTACTATAATGTCTATAATTATTAACATCTATACCATAAGTAGCTTATAGCTACTGACGTCGAAAATAAGGTTCACAGTAACTATTCCTACTATATATAAATTTATAATACTATAAATGGGAATGTTTGTGAGGATGGATGTATGGATGTTTGTTACTCTTTCACGTCTAAACGGTTGAACGAATCTTGATGAAATTTGTTACAGAGGTAGAATATAGTCTGGAATAACACATAGGATACTTTTTTTTTAAATCAACATGCGGAAAAATAACAATGACAGTACTATGTACGGGTGTTGGTCTGAGAAGATACAGCAACCGTATGGAGAAGAAAAAAAGTGAGATGATACTGTATTTTTGTTACCCGTTGATGCATCAATGATCCTTCTAAAATAATATTTTTATTTCACATGGGCACTTACAAAATGTCGAGAAATGATGCGCGGTTTGGGTTGGTCGTTTCCTGTGGAGAAGAACCGTCAGGAAACTCCATTGTTACTCTTTTAAAATTTCGGGGTTTAAAAATGTTGTTGTTATAGCCTAAGTACTTAAGTATGAGAGGACAGCGTAGGCCCGACAAAAAGTCATTGCTTATTTTACAAAACGTAAAATAAGTTAAGAAGTTAACAAGCGTCTAAGAATCAATCAAAAACATACGTCTAAAGTTGCAAAATTGTTAAGATAAGTAAACTCTAATCTAAAGCTCAAGTTAGTAGTTCTCAAGATGCATTTGTTTTCATAAGAACATTGTGAAAAATGTCTCATTTAACGGAGTAATTATTTTACGATTATAATGTGGGGCACACAAAGCAACTAGCCAGAAAATTATATACAAAAGTAAATAGAAATATGGAAATACATTAAACTATGTATTTGTTTCCCAATGGAGCAGATAAGTAGAACATCTTCTCATCAGTACGTTCTGAATAACTATATCGTAAAGAATTATGCGAGTTTTTTCACCCGACTACCAATATTATACAAAAGCACAAGTTCAATACTTTTTTTATATACGATCCCATTGATAAATTCCTGAACTCTTTACGGGAAGCGTTCATAAGGTAATCAGCCTCTGTTGTACAAACCTACGACTGACGATACGAAAGCCAGGATCTTTACAACTGGGCAAACGTAGCGACGTTGTTAACAAACTATTATTTTAGCTAGCTTCCGTCCGCGACTTCGTCCGCGTGGCATAGTTACTTTGGGCTACTGCTAACTTTAACCCACGTGATGATCCAAAAAAAAATATCTTTCTCTCCCCTTCTTTCCCTCTTTCTCCGCCTTTTGTCATAATTAGAAATAAAATAGCCTATGTCCGTCTCCAGGGTTCCAGCTACCTCTGTACCAAAAATCATCAAAATCGGTTCGCCTTTTAGGCGTAGTCTTAACAAACAAACAAACTCACTTTCGCTTTTATAATATTAGTAAGGACAAAAATTGCCCACAAATTCGGGGTAACCCAGTTCCTATTTCTTGATTTGCAGGTACCTGCTACCTGTAGGTAGTTTTTGCCCTTGCCCCCTTATTTATTTTGTAATAGCAAAGCTAAGTTTATCCTTTTCTTCCCTCTTTCTCCCTCATTTCACACTTACACACTCACTTTCACTTTTATGATATTAGTAAGGATTTGTGTACCTCAATGCGACCCTAACATTGTCAATGATTGTTTAAATTTAGGTGATCAAATCAATAGCACTTTGCTCACAAAAAATGATGAAAAGAATACAGGTATTGTCTACAATAACATTTATCACTATTTTATCAAATCACTTCTCCCACAATGTATGCAACGGAAGGGAGTTTGAGACTTACATGTACTGACTAAAAACCCATTTATGTCCGAGGACACGGTATCTGTTTACCCCAAATCTCGGCTAGCAGTCGTCTTGCTCCCCTCTGCTTTGCTGACATCCCTTTGATGACGCGTGGGACACAAACGCGCCGTTAATATGTCGGCGTCGGTATTAGGCAGACGGACGGAGAGCTACCCATCGCCCAAAGTCCATATACCACCGTTTACGGTGGCCGGGAGTCATCACCGTAGCTCCCGACGCCCAGAGCGTCTCCTGCAGCGGCTAGGGCGTGTTGAAGATGTCACCCTCAGACATTCAGCCACAACCTTTTCTAGTAACCTTTAATTCAACATATTATGCATGATTGTTTTATTGCACTGTTTCTTGCAGAACTACGTATATTTAGTTTTGGTATTATAGTTTCAACAATTTTCTAGAAAAGTATATTATTTAATTTTATTAAAGAACAATGAAAAAGCTGTCGTTGGACGTTAGGAATGCTGACCTATTTATTAAAACAATCTCGGAAATGTTATTTCTTTGTTTTAACTCGGCATGACCCTTTTTATTATTTTTCGTTTTAGTGTCGCACTGTCTAGATAATTATACAGTTAGTCTGAATTAATGACCTGAATAGACATGAATAGTATAGAAACTGCACATACAACAGAACATTTTGCCAGATTATAAACCATTTTAATGTTATAATTAAGAGAAACAGTTTGTGTGTTTCAATTTTGGATGTAGGGGGTTATCACCGGAACTACTGAACCGATTTCAATGATTCTTTAAATAATAGCAAGCTCAATTTTTGCTGAGTGTCCAACTTTCGGCCATAATGCGAGCAAAGCTGCGAACAAAATCTAACTTTAAAAAAAAATATCAATACAATAATATTCGTCAATGATCAATGGATCTAATTGGTTGGCTGCGCACGGAGTTGCGCGTGCGCCTGCAGGGTCGCGGCCTAGTGGGGTGGCCATGGGTTGGTATAGTACGGGACATGTCTTCTGATCAGTGGAAACTACGTCATGAAATTCCCATTAATGATGCCATACATATAATATACAGTGTGTGTACGTCTTGATAACCAACACAACCTGTATCACAACAAGGATGTGTGATAGTAGACTGCATGAACTGGGACTTAACAAATGTAAATACAATCTTTATTTGTGAACATAGTCTTAAAGGGGTGTTACAAATAAAAATAATAGGTATAGCGACTCGATTTATGTCTTGCCAAAAAAACATCGATTTAATGGTATATATCTCACATATATACCATTAAATATCGAAGATTTTTTATTGAGTTCCATAAAAGTTAAATTTTACAAAAGAGTGCACAAAGTCTAAATAACTAAATACTAGCTTCCACCCGCGACTTCGTCTGCGTAGCATAGTTACTTTGGGCTAACGTTAACTTCAACCCGCGTGATGATAAAAAAAAATAGCCCTTGTCCGTCTCCAGGGTCCAAACAATCTCTTTACTAAAATTTATACAAATCAGTTGGGCCATTAAGGCGTGAAGACATAACAAACAAACAAACTCGTTTTTGCTTTTATAATATTAGTAAGGATTAAGTAAGGATATACAATCATTACCGCAGATTACCTGTTGTTAGTAGATAAACAACAGAATGATTCAAATGAAGGAGGACACGTAATTAGTCTTACTTTCACCACTAATTACTAAATGTATTATTAAGCCATAAACATTATTTTAAACACAGTCCTAATTCTGTCACTCGTTTGAGATAATAGAGACATTAAAGAAAGAAGGAAAGAAAATATATTAAATGCAGGTTTTGTTTGATTTTGATTTCTGGTTCAAGCAACTTTAGCATTTTAAATAAGTTTAGCATTTTTAGTTTCAAAGGATTTATTAAAATTTATTACACCTATAAATGGTTTCACCCTCATCTTTGATTACTGCGCCACGCCCTTGGGTAGTAGCGTGATGATAAATAGCTTTGTTACTCAGTAATGTAGCTTTCTAATGAAGAAATAATTTTTCAAATCGGTTGAGTAGTTGTTGAGTTCAGTCGAAGCAAATAAATATACAAATTTATAATATTCTGTCAGAAAACATGTATATAATCAAATAATTTGTAACTTTTCGCCAATTTATGCATTATTGCAATAACGTCGGTCAAATTAACTCACACCACGTTTCAACCCCATTACCGAAAAAAGTCTCACTTCTATTTATCCTGTTTGCCGCTCAAGCACGTCGCACCACACAGTCCTAAATCGCCCCATCTTACCTGGCCCCCCTACTGAAACAAGACGTTGATCTGCGCTCGCGCATCCAAGCATTCGTAGTTCAATGTGCGCGCGCGTCACCCGCCTGTTTCGACTGATTCGGTTTCGACGAAGTAAGAAGTGGACGTTCATGAGAAGGGTTTTCCGTTTTACGAAATCATGATGAGGAGCTTTTTGAAATTGTTTGCTGTTATTTTGGTAAGAGTTTTTTTTTTCTTAATTAACTTTATGGTATATTCAGTAGTTGGTGGAAAACTCATGTTGAAGGTTTGGTTGTCAAGTTTTTGATATGTTGTATTTTTTTTTGTGTAATGAATGACATAAATCATCTAAGTTGTTTGTGCTCAGTTGATGGTAAAAGGCTTGCCCCTATTATATAAGACTTAAACATAACTGGTGAAATGTGGTGTACTCTGCCTGGGTGTTACAGCCGTATATTATATTACGTATATATGTAGTATATAGGCATATTATGGTGTATAGTGAATAGGTGTATATTAGTATATAACGGTATGTCTTGTATTTGTAAATATAAAAAAAAATACATAGAAAATGTGTATATTCATGGTTTTGTGTTCCCTATTAGTTGCGTTTTCAAATATCTACGTTAAACGCCATCCCTAAAAGTTGAGAAAGCTTCTAGTTAATCATAAATTACAATGAACTTAAACTTTACAACTATATTAATAAGTAGATTTAATCGATGTTGTGGTAAGAAATAATCTTTACACCAATACCAAAGAATTACAGAGCGTACATATAATACAATACTGTTTTCAACGCAACACCTGTATCTACATAGACTTGTTAAAAACATATGTGTTTAAGACGTTAAAAAATAAAGTATTATAAATTACTGTTTATTTTCCTTTCCAGGTCTCAATATACTTTATTTATAGTAAAACTAGCTTTTGCCCGCGGCTGCGGTCGCGTTAAATTTGGGGTAACACAGTTTCCCTTTCTTGAATTGCAGGTACCTGCTACCTGCAGTTTTTGCTCTTGCGGCTTATTGATTAGTAATAGCAAAGCTAAGTTTTCCCTTTTCTTCTCTCTTTCTCCCTCATACCCCACTTTAAAAAAAATAGCCTATGTCCGTCTCCTGAGTCCCAACTATCTCTGTACCAAAATTCATCAAATCGGTTTAGCCATTAAGGCGGGAAGTGGTAACAAACAAACAAACTCACTTTCGCTTTTATAATATTAGTAAAATAAAGCAACCCTAGATTTAGAGGTCCGTCAAATCACTAACAGATGATTATCACTCTCAACGACGTCTTACAAAATAAAGAGCATTTGGATAACATAATGTCGTCCTAAGACTTTCAAAACACGTCGAAACTATTTTGCAGGCGAAATAGGCGTTCTAAAAAAAAGAAACTCATTTTAAACTAATCATTAATCCACCTATGAGCTGTTACAATGATTGTTGCCATTTCATTTAAGTAAAACCAATTCAGACAATTTTCCAGTTGTAATTGATTTTGTGCATTTGGCTGATAGTGTAAAAATGATGCAGATTCAATGTAAACGTGTGTTTTTGGGGATATAATACATAGAGTAGATACATACCGATACCTCCCACGTAAGTTGTTGTATCTCCAAAACTGCAAATTTACAGTAGAGCGTTTCAAAGATTCAAATTGAACCAAAATCTGCATTTATTGTTGCATCTTTTTAAAATTTCGTATGTAAATGTAATATAATAGTCTTCTTAAATCCGTTAAAAGATATTTTAAGTAATATGTCTATTTTCGGAGATATTGTTCATACAACATTTTACTCCGGAGTAGAAGTTATGTCAGTTGTTGCATCTGATACTAACAACATTATACCGCGGCGCCCAGATAGCATCACTTGTGGTATATGATAGTTACAACTGTATACGTTGAAAAACAGAAGTCTTACTCTGTTGTTTGTGGTAATAATATTTATATTAGTTACAGAATTCAATTTCCAATTTGAAGGTGATTAAATTTTTTAGGTTAATAAATAAAAAATAAATGTTATTAAGGTTATTTTTTATTAGAAACAACATTAGTGAACACAAAATCTTTGAAAATAAAATAATGAGCTTTTAAAACTTAATTAAATGACTACTTCTGTTGCTGAATAATCAAGAACGTTTCATTATTATAACAATCATACAAAAGACTTTTTAAAAATTATACAAAGTTATAGAATAGGATAGGTAACGTAACAATAGAACTAATCAAATTTTAATAGAATTGCAAAAATCAACATCACTATAAAAAATATAAATATGAACTTACTAAATTATATGAGATCAGCTTAAAATCAAAGTAGTTATTTGGTAACCATTTAAAATTTTTGGCATATACTTATTGGTTTATAATAATGGAAAAGAAATGTTAAAATAAAAACAATTGGTTATTGTCAACCTAAGAAACCTAAAATTAGCTTTTATGGGAGCTTAAAACAAAAAAATATTATTTTTATGAGATCAATATTAAAACCTGAGATGCTTAATCAAAAGCAATATAGAAAAAAGATAAATAGACGGAATATTTGAAAAAGACTAATGTCTATTCTGAATCAGAAAATTCAGCGTCATTATTAACGCCAGCAACGAAGGATGGTTTGCCCACCTGTTTCGCCCATCTAACCAAGCTAAACCATTCAAAGTGTGTATAAATAAGTTTATTTTTGGACAAACGTTCTATTAGAGCATGTACGCTATCACCTTCTGCCTGGGTGTGACCTTTTTCAAGAAATGTATGTTTAATAGTTAATAGTTAGAATATTAAGCTTATGAGCAATATAAACATAAAACGCAAACACGATACAATTGCGATTCTGACCGGTACAATTGCCAAACTTATTTATACACCCTTTGAATGGTTTATCTTTGTTAGATGGGCGAAACAGGTGGGCAAACCATTTAACGTCATAGAAATGAAGCATACAGATTTTTAAACTATAAAACACTTTTGATTGGACGTCATTGGTCTAAAAATGTAAATGGGAACGTAGTTAGATGGAATAAAATAAAGAAGTAAGTATATGTGCAGAAGATCCTTTTAAAATTATGTATCGGTAAGATTTGGCAGACAATAATGCTATGACAATTGCCCTTAATTAATACCAATACCCGTAGACGCCAAAGGAATAGAATGGCTTAGCTATGCCCCTTGTTATCCAACCGTCTTCCCATAACTAAGGTAAATATGACGACTTAATGAACCAGAGTCATACTAAAATTATTCCAGTTACGTATCACGACTTTTTCAGGCATTTATCTTTCGTTGCTCGCGTTAATAATGACGCTGAATTTTCTGATTCAGAATAGACATTAGTCTTTTTCCAAATATGCCGTTTGTTTTTCTTTTTTGTATATTGCTTTTGATTAAACATCTCAGGTTTTAATATTGAGCTCATAAAAATAATATTTATTTGTTTTATATTGTTTTAAGGCTCCCATAAAAGCTAATTTTAGGTTTGTTAGGTTGACAATTAACCAATTGTTTTTATTTTAACATTTCTTGACATGTACTCTTTTTCCAAATTACGTAAATTCTTTCCCTTAGTGTCTATCCATTCATTAAAATGTTTTTTTTACTATGTCACCTTTATCTTTCCTTGGTTGACGACGGCGATCGCTTGTGCTAGGACTATTATTCGAAATATCTGACAGCGGACTTTGTTTATAGTTGTATACGTTGAGCAGCTAGAAAGATAACTTGGTGAGGGTACGGGCAAAAGTTGATAAGTTTTCCTTTTGTATATAATAATGGCAGTAAACATTATCACAGTCGTAGTCCAAGTGGTTGGTACCACAAGAAGGTGAAGGGTGCGGTGTTTCGAGATTTGCCGTATCAGAATCTGAAGCAACTTCTAGGTTACTATCTGCATCAATTATGTTTGCTAGCTCAATAATATCTGACTCATTAAAGCTTATCGGTAAAGGAGACTCTGAAACAATATTAATGTTTTGTATAATAAATGATCAGCAGATTTAGGCAATCGAACCTGAGACCTCGGCGTGCTAATACAATGCACTAGGTATGCATCTAGCTATTGAGGCAGTCGTACTTACCATTTAAAGATTGACTTTTGAACTAAAGACTTGACTTACAACGTAAATTTTAAGTAAAAAAAAAAGTAAATCCAACGTAAAATATAGCATTTCACTATACAACTACATTTTAATGAACGATTTCCGAAGTAAAACGATGTATTTATTAGATACAACAAAATGTTAAACTTCAACGAAGACGTAAAATATTGTATGTATTACATACAACATTTTCGATGAACGCTCACCGGCGTATATTGTTGTAAGTAATCTATACAATAGTTTAGGTTGGTGCCACCATGTAAAGAGTTAGTAATCTAATTCATCGACATACTTCAATGAATTAGCAAATAATATATGCGATTGCAACGTGCGTGCGGCCGGTTGAAAGTCCGGCGTAGTCTGTTGTATGTAACCAATACGCGGCGCGAGCGCGTGATTCTACCCGCCCCGCGCCCCGCGTACACAAATGTATAGGCATATACAACGGTGTAATCCGTTCGCGTTTGAAACTTACAACATTATACGTCTGACAAATCCTTTAAAAATAGTGTTTTTGTTGTTTTTTTACTTTGAATGGATATAATGATCCATTTTAAGATATTTTTCAGCAAAAAAGCAAAATGGCATTTTTGTGGCTTACAACAACTTACGTGGGAGGTATCGATACAATTGTTAGTTTTAGAGTTTTGTGCCTTTAAGGGACCACACATTTGAGTATATGGTTTTAACTTGAGATAAAAGTTCTTGACTGACAGATAGGATGACAACAAAGTCTAGTGATCCCAAAAGGGTTCCGTTTCTTTCCTTTTGAGATACGGAACCCTAAAAAAGATGATTGGTAAATGTTAGCAAAACTTACCTTAACCTAATGTTTGTTTATTGATGTACTCTTTCACTGAAAAGTACTTAACGTACGGATTCAATATGTCACAGAGATAACTATCGAGATCGGATAACTGTGGGGCGTCGGCTGGTATATAAATAAGCAACTTTTACTATGGGACTCTTGACTTTGATTTTCTTGTCATTTTTTTTATTTTATTTTAGTTACGATGTGATCGTTGTTTCCATTGTAAAAGTTGTTGATTTTTTTCTGTTGGTCTCGACTGTCATTGTTCAGTTTTGACAATCAGTCCAGATTAACTGAAAGTCTGATAACCAACCTAACCAAAGGGGTATCCCTAACATAACTGGGAATATGTACATTAGGTTACCCCTCTACCCAAACGCTCCGAGTTTAAGTAGTAATAGTATTATTATAAAAACAAAATCTCCAAGTCCTGTACTCTAAGACTGTAATCTATAAAGGTTATTTAACCACCAGTTTTTCAGGTTTTTTTTCTTAAAAAAAAAACGTTGCCCCACACTAGGAATTTCTTCTATATCGTGGGTGCGATTTTACAAACATTTAAAGGCACAAACAGCCTTTTTTGTATTTAATTTACTTATAAAATGTTTCGTTCTTACTTACATAACTATATTATTTCATAGTTCAATACTCCAAGTTCACAGAGCGACCGACACGCCATTGACCGACTAAACCATCAGACGTGACTCAAAAAATAGAAGCATTGATAATTGTCGATAGTTAAATGCTATTAACACTAGCATCAATAGGTTCTACATTGATATCCACGTTAGTGTAGTGGTCGCAAGCGCAAGTACTAAACTTAGTTTTGGGTCGATTCCCGAGTCAAACTAAATGTAAACAGGAGTCTAAAGGACATTGCTCTGCAGCCATACATTGTTGGCCCTGGAGCCAAGAGCATCGAAATATGATGTATTGTATTCTCTATCATTTGTAAACTCCTCTATGATCTTATTTTTATAGTGGACTAGCTTTCGCCCGCGGCTTCGCCCGCGTTAAATTTGGGGTAACACAGTTCCCCTTGCGCCTTATTGATTTGTAATAGCAACGCTAAGTTTTACCTTCTCTTCCCTCTTTCTCCCTCACATCCCACTTTTTTCAAAAAAATATTAGCCTATGTCCGTCTCCTGGTTCCCAACTATCTCTGTACCAAAATTCATCCAAATCGGTTCAGCCATTAAAGCGTGAAGAGGTAACAAACAAACAAACAAATAAACAAACAAACATACTCACTTTCGCTTTTATAATATTAGTAAGGATATATATATATATATATATATATATATATATATAAGTAAGGATTAGCTGCAGAAAGGAGATATTAAAAAAAATCTACTGGATCTTAAGGCTATAATAGAGCCATAACAACGAATATTAGGTATCATTTTTCATAGATCCGAGTGATTTGTAAGAAACTGAAAAATGACATCATAATACATTTAGCTTTTTAATACCTACCAATTAGTAGGTACCTAAGCATTTTTTAACACGTGCAACATGTATAAACGGGCTGATGTCCGTAACGCCACGTCTGACTCGCGTATTTTGCGTATGGGTGGGAATATTATTCGATCCACCCCAGCTCCACGAGAAACGCCAGCAGCGCCTTGGTACCGAAGAGTACCTGGGTTACCGAAGTACTTTGCCCTGTATGGGGCAACCTCTGGGCAGTGCAGAAACACGTAGGCTGCTGTTTCGTCTACCTACATGCAGACTCCTAAGATGAAGAAGGACGTACGTACAACATTAAAATGCACAACTATATTCATAGTATTCTCGTCGTATTCTTAAAATTAGGCGTAGATGGCGGCTGGCGGAAGTGGCGTTAAATACTATAAAATGTACATTTTGGCTTACAGCTAATCCGTGTTACAGAAGTATTTTCAATTTTTTTTTTAAGCATAAAAAAGACAGTTAACTATCGTGTATAACTATCGTGTATATCCATATTGGACATTGTCATTTGTGACCGGAATAGGTTCGCTCTGAAACTCTTGCGAACTGTGGCAGATCTGCCTTATCCTACCGAGATAACAGTCGTTATATATTCTGATAATGCACCTAACTGAAAATATTTTGATTTCAATTAATATTACATTAATGTGTTTCGGTAGTCCTGTAGTTCGGTCAGATCTTTATTCTGGTAGTTTCTAGGTCGTCATTGTTTAAAAAAAAATGGTGCGTGGCTCATTAACAAACACATCGTCCCTCTGTCCATAATACTTACTTAATTATCATTTAATATCAAAGCATGGTTACCGAATAACCTTGCTTTACAGGGAAGCTGAGAGTAGCGTGATAGATGTAATCTGTGGTTCTAACTTCCCGTTTATTTCTATGCGGCACGGTTGGCGCAGTGGCTAAGCGATTGACTGCTGCGCTGCGTGTCTCGGTTTCGATCCCCGCACGTAACAAATACTTGTATGACCTACAAGTAGTTGTTTCGGCTCTGACGGTTTGTGTATGTGATTTTAAATGTTTGTAATTGCACCCACGATACAGGGGAAATTCCTAGTATAAATTGTAAATTTCTAATATTATCGTTACCACCGGTTCTTCTCCAGAAGAAACGACCAAGACGAATCGTGCACCTCTCTTGACATAAGTGCCCATGTAGGACTATGTGAAATAAAAATATTTAAAAAATGACTTGGTTTTCAAAAGATCATTTTTAGTGATAAGACCGCCCATTGTGACATCCTATTTATAAGTTGTATACATTAAACTGCACATAATAAAGAATATTCTATCTATCAATTTTGATTTTGAAATGAAACACGTAAGCCGGCGCTGGATGTTAGCCAAATGTGCAACAGGTAGGGGGCGAATAAGTGATTGTCTGCTTGCCAGGCCGCAGCCAAAATAATGTAAGATTTGATTTTTATCCGACGGAAAAAAGGTTCTCAACTCGACATGTATATGTTTATTTTTTTTATGTATGACCACGCATAACTTTTTGTATAGAAGAAATAAATCTGCCCTAGCACGACTGCGCTGCGTTTTTAATGCGGATGGGAAATCAAATAACTTGGAGTGTCAGACTTGTACTGACTAAAACCCATACATTTTCGGGGCTGTGATATCTTTTTCAAACACAACGTAACGACATAATTTCAAAAAAAATATATTGACATTCTGAAAATACCAACCCGGTGTAATGTAGTTACTAATATTATTCATAAAAACACCTCTTCCTATAAAAAAAAACCCGCATCAATATCCGTTGCGTAGTTTTAAAGATCTAAGCACACATAGGGACAGACAGACAGCGGGAAACGACTTTGTTTATACTATGTAGTCATGTAGTGATTACTGTGAAGCGTGATAGGTTAATTTTAAAAGATAATTTTAAAATTAAGAATGCCGAATTTTAATTTTTAAATTTTACGCTTTTCTTTACTTTAAAGCCGTGAATTCCCGCTGAGGGAGCGCCGAAAACCATTTTTTTTGTAATTGACCATATCAAGGTGTACTTCATCTTTCTAATTACATTTAACTCTTATCATAACTATGTCCTACAGATAGCTCAAGAAGTTAGTTGAACAACAACAGCTGTTAATTTGTTCGAGAGCAGCAGCCATCTTGAATCGCAAGTCTGGCACTGATTGGGAAACTTGTTTCATATGTAGTTCGTTGACCCATTGAAGATTTTATATTATAGTCATTAATTAGGGAATAAGAGACGAAGAGATTAAGGAATAAGAAATTTATTAATCTTGATTGTGATGATTTAGTATTACAATTTGTCACTAATTGCTACTGTATATATTTTTAACCGACTTCAAAAAAAGGATGGACGTCGCCATATCTATGAATCAAACAAAAGTCACCGACTTCCGGAAGTGAATTTATTTTCCGTCTTTTTAGTATAAACTATAGACAGTAAAGTCTTTTTAGTATTTTGGTTAGACTGTCTTCATGTCCAACATGGCTGTGTCAGACATTGATTGGAATGCTTGTGTTTTGTGTCGAATGTTACTTAAAATGAGTCTGTGTTACTTGAGATAAATAAATAACTTACATAATTATATAAATGTATAAATAGGATTTTTTGGAATCTGATTTTTATGTTTGATGTTCACTTTTTGTACAGTTACAAAATATTTTTTTCTGTAGCATTTTTAAAGGTTGTACTAACAAATTTTTAAAACCACAAAATACTAGATATAATACGTGTTTCTTTCTACAAAGAAAGTTTATATATTGTCGTCAAGGTATAATCTATCACCAAAAATTAACGTAGTATTAACTATGCTATATTTTCATTTATAAGCTTTGTAAGGAAAACACTGCAAGCTATGTCAAGGCTCCTAATATTTGAGGTCACACTTACGTCATAAGGATCGTCCTTACGACCCAATCGTAAGGAAAAACTCTCTTATCACAAATATTATACAGGGTGACCAGGTGATAGGCGTCCAAAGAAAAAAAAAATCAGGTACCCCTTAGCATAAGGCATCTATTTTTTTCTTTGGACTCCTTTCAACTGCCCACCCTGTATAGTCCTCCTGACCGTTTTTGGCCCCTTTGGCCAATTTCAGCGGAGATTAGTCATTTGCGCAGGAGATATTATAGAGGACAAGTGTGTGCGCAGGCACAGTTGCACTCTGTTCCCTCACTCTCATAGTCCGATGGACGGTCCGGACGGCAATCCGACACGATCGGAGAGAGAGATCAGGCGCAGGACCAACGGCTTAACGAGCTTTCCGAAGCACGGGCCCATCTTACCGCCAACTTCCAAAGTCCGGGCTGCTACTGTGAAACTAAAGGAAAAAACCCAATATCACTTGTTGTCCAGCCCGGGAATCGAACAGGACTCCGTGCTCAGCAGTCCAACGGAGCAGTTTTCATAAATGTTATTGATTTTTCTTTTTTTAAGCAAGTTTTTGTTTATGTTATGTGTACCTACTTGTGCCAAATAAGCCTGTTTTCTTTCTTCTTTTCTGCCTATTCTTCTTCCAACCGATGGTGAACAGACAGTTGTCTCGGATTGTCTGCTGTCAGCCTTCTAGTTTGTCTAGTGATCGCAAGTTTATTTTGCTGAGAATAAGGTATTGAATTCGGTTCCTAGCTTGACAAAGTTGTTGGTGGTTTTTCCTTTAGATATTTCTCAGTACCATGCAATCCCGGTTAATGCGATAATGATTTCTATTTAATTCAATACATCAATATTTTCGTCGGAAAAAAAACCAGTGTCACACCTTTGCTTTACCTTTTCAGAAAAATAACCGTGATGTACAAATATCGAAATAACTTACGCTATCAATTGATAGTTAGGTTTCTTCAATATCAATATGAGCTTTAAAAGCGAGTGAAGTTTATTTAAAACATGATTTCGTATCAAAAGGCCACGTTCAGAAATGAACTGTCATTTTTGTGTAAAACTTGTTTAACGAACGGTACTTCTTTCCAATTAACTTTTAGTGGTCACTTACTTTATAACAACTAATAAAATGAATCAAATGAAAACAAGTACAATGAATACTTAAATAATTAAGTGTAATAAATAATTAAACCAACCTGGACCAATATGAAAAAACGCCAAGTGCGACTCAGACTCGACCGAGGGTTCCGTACAAATTTGCGACATAAACAGCCATATCTTTTGACTAGGAACGTAGATTTGAGGGTTGATTTTATCACAGCACAAAGGGACCACAGAGTTGAGTATATGGTTGTTATTCCAACTCATTACCTAAACGCATTACCGAGATAAATGGTCTTGACAGATTGACGGACAACAAAATGATGCACAAAACGATGTTTTTCCTTTTGAAGTACGGAACCCTAAAAATAACTTTTAATGAGTATTTTTAAATAATGTTCAGAGGTTCCAACTTCCCACGGTTTAAAAACATGAAATTTATTTAATATGCAAGTTTAATATTAATGTATTTTCATCTACGCATTCCTGAATAAGTTTTATAAATTACTAGCCCACTACTTCGTCCGCGTAGCACAGTTACTTTTGGCCTTCGTGATGATCGATAAAAAAATATCTTTCTCTCCCCTTATCTTCACTATTTCTCCCCCTTTTCTCACTTAAAAAATAGCCTATGTTCGTCTCGAAGGTCCCGGCTATCTCTGTATCAAAATCGGTTTAGCCATTTAGGCGTGAAGAAGTAACAAACAAACAATCTCACTTTCGCTTTTATAATATAATATTAGTAACGATGCACAAACAGACACGAAAATAAACTTGGGCGTGTTACGTTTATGCAAAGGAAAATAAATAATTCAGCCAATCTGGACCAAGACTAACAAATAGCTAGGAACTTCCTACTCCTGTTCATACAGACAATACATTGAAAGCCCTCTGTTTAAGAAGTAAAGTCTATATGGTTAAGGACCTACAGACCAAGGGCTGGTTCGGCGTACCCTTAATTAAACTCACATTAGAATTATTATCTTAAAATATACGTGATTTAGATCCACTGATCTTTTCTCTACTTCTGTAAAGTTAAACAAGGTGGTTGTAAGTTGGCCGGGGTTGCGGTTCGAAAGAGATACCGCGACCGCCGCAGTCACGGAACATAAGAAGAAGAAGGAACATGGATGGGTTTTAGTCAGTAAAAGTCTGACACTGCCCCCCGCTCCGCCCTGAGCGGGGGAAGTTATTTGATGATTTTCCACCCAAAAAAAGGTTTTAAAATGGGGTTGCAGGTTGTCCGGGGTCACGGGTTGCTTGAAAACCGTGGCTCCGGAACATAAAGGGCATAAGAAAAAGCATGGGTGGGTTTTAGTCAGTAAAAGTCTGACATTTCCGCCAGGACGCTTGTATCTATCATGTTTCGTCCTAAAACCAAACTAGTCGATATAATAATGGTGATTATGATATTAACGTCCAATGAAACGATGCTACATACCTAACATATATATAAGTATGTACGTCAGAACATTATGTACATTAAAACATCCTGCGTCAATCAAATTAACTATTACTAATCTGTTTAATTTTATTGAGTACTTAGTTATGTATAAAACAATGGGCGTCGACGAATGACGTGCAGACATTTTGGAGGACCCCGATATTTATTTCTGGGGTTTTAACCGGATGCAGCTGAAAACCAGTATTTCACATGGAGCGGCTGCTTATCTATAACCCAGTTAGTACTGGGTAAAACGATACCCCTTGGTAAGACTGAGTATTTGTAACGACTGTCAAAGATCTACACTGGACCTTAAAAGAGACTATGACCTCTGAGTTTGTTTCGGCTGTTTCTTCTCGAGTTGAGAGAGACTTGACTACGAAACATCTATTTTTTTTTTAAATACGTGTAAAAGTTTTTTCCAAAACATATTTGCAAAAAAAACATCATTAACCCCTAGTATGCCGGAACGTAGATATACGCGAGACACAATGCGTTTTTAATTGTGTTTGTAATTCCGGCATACAAGCGGTTAATTATCATTTACAAATGACAGCCGGGGCCACCATTTCGGAAACTCGGTATGTAACGGATGGTCACCCATCCCAGGCTAGCGCGGCTTCACCTAAAGATTGACTAGAGCGGTTGTTATTATATAGCCACGATCTCATCCTACGAAATAAAACGGCGGCTGTTTGAGTGTCAAGCTCCAGCTGTGATTTATTATTATTATTTATTCATTCATATAACAATTTGCATTGTGTATGAACTGCATTAATTAACTACAAAGTCTTAAAAACAATTAATAGAAAATTTCACACTGTGAAAAATACAGACACTGATGGTTAGACGAAATTTTATTTTTTTTAATTTATTTAATTAGCATTTTGTATCATTGAGCTTACCTAAACAAACCCAAATCACTGCTACCCCAAATCGTACCCAACCTCCCACACCGACCACACTTGACCCCTCCCATCAGTTTTCCGGCCGCGTCACATTACTTAACGTGATCTAATCGATGCATCCTTGTCTCCAATGCCAGTTCTGCCAGGCTGCCACATTCGCGTCACGTACAGACAATGGCACATATTGTATTGGGATTAGCCGGGCCTTTTGTACTGATTTTGGTCCTAAGGGAGTTACGTTTGGTGGTTTTTCTTTTGTTTTATCTTTCCTTGTTGTTGGCTGTTATAAGAATACGTACGTTTAACACATTAACTTATAATATAGTTTTCCTTTTAAAATCTTGGTTTTGATGATTTCTTTTTTGAATTATAATGTTTTGCCAGAAAAACAAGATATGAATGGCAGTAGCCTCTGCCGGGGTTGCGGGTTGTTCGAAAAAGATACCGCGGCCCTGGTAAATTAGGGGGAAAAAAGGACCATGGGTGGGTTTTAGTCGGTAAAAGTCTGGCACTTCCCTCCTCTAGCGGAGGAAATTATTTAATCCCCACTAATATTATAAAAGCGAAAGTGAAATTTGTTTGTTACGTCTTCACGCCTAAATGGCTAAACCGATTTTGATTAATTTTGGTACAGACATAGGCTAAAAAAGTGAGATAAGGCGGAGAAAAAGGGAAGAAAAGGAGAGAGAAAAAAATATTTTTTCGAATATTACACGGGTTAAAGTTAGCGTTAGCCAAAATTAACTATGCCACGCGGACGAAGTCGCGGGCGGAAGCTAGTATTTTATAAAAAATAAATGATTAAATAACATTAATGTTAAAGAAAAATACTTATTAAATAAAATTGTCATTTTATTGTATGAAACTGTACTAACTAGTAGGTAGACTTTAGTCGATCCCATCGGGAATTACAGTCCTGATGTTAAGTTATAAAGATGTACACCTACATAAAAGAAATTCAAAGCACATTCTCGTCCAAAAAACTTGTTCACAACACCCACATAAAAGTTGAAACTTAATTTATAACTTTGGGGAAAACTTATTTCGACCTCAAACATATTGTAGTCAAGGATCGGAACCGAAATGTGAGTTCAAAAGGAAACTGAGGAACTATGAGTTGTTTAGCATTCACCTTTAGTGGCAACTGTTGTGTTGTTTTATAGTCCGTACGTGAGGTAACATCGGTATTGGGTTGGTAGAATAAGTGGGACATACAGAAGGACTATTCTGTAAGGCCTTTTTTAAATGTTGCCCCTCACTGGGAATTGTCTTGTATCGTGAGTGCGTTTACAAATATTTAAATTCACATATATCTACTAAACAGCTTGACCCGGAATAACTATCTGTAAGTTTTTTTTTATTATTTATTTATTCGGACGGAAAAAATTAAGACCGAAAGTTGTAACGACACTTGTAAGCCTTGCAGCGTGCGCGTTTCTCTGTCTGTCTCTCTCTCTCTAATAGAAAGCAAGCCAGTTATTTTCGTTTCGTCTATCTATTTCGCATTGAACAGTGTGGTGTCGCGACGATTATTGTTGTTGAGGGTATACAGGTTTTTCGTACATAATAAACTTCGTTCCATCCGGGTGTCCCTTGACACCTCTCAAGTTTTTTACATACTACAATGTGGTCCACTGTGTTAGTAACAATATGACTTAGCCTATCACTACACTTAATAACTAGAAGAGATCTAGTGTTGTTGGTTAGCGCCCACATTAGCGGACTGTCTGCCCGGTCAGCTATCCAGGATAGTGTTGGGACTGCCACACAGACTGAGGAGTAGCGAGGGAGATTTTTTACACCACAATAATAACTTTTATAACCGACTTCAAAAAAAGGAGGAGCTTCTCGACTGTATGTTTTTTTATGTTTGTTTCCTCATAACTTTGGACTGGGTGAACCGATTTTGATGATTCTTTTTTTAATAGAAAGCTATTGCTTCCCATGTGGTCCCATTTCACAAAACTTTTTTTGTAAAAAAAAAGCGCCTTCGCCGAAAAAAAACTAAAATGTGGAAAATAACTTTATTTCTGGAAGTCGGTGGCAAAAATGTCAACGAAACCAAAAGAAGTCAGTTATTGTAAAAGTATGTAAGTTTGTTTATCATAGTAGTTAGTGTCAAATATAGAATAAAAATGTTTTGGTTGTACTGTTAACTTATATTCTTAACTTATGAGTCTTCTGTCTTTCACTACTATGTGTTATGTGTAGTCCTAATATCTATCATTTGATACGTTTAACCTTTTTTGAATAGTGATGTGTTAACGCCTGCGAGTACGTGGGTACATTATGTAGGTCAACATTTTAGGGAAATAATGTTTTTTATCGGAATTCTATATGTTTTAAGGTGAGTAGAGTTCTAAGCAATGTGTGGACCTTAACAGAGCTCTGGGTTAGGTATTTATCACCAAGGAGCATGTTTTCTTGAAGGACGAAACGGAATTCCATAAAAAATTCAAAATATGGACATTAAGTTTACTGCTGGCAAAAAATCTATAAATAAAATAAAAGTCACCGAATGAAGTCGTTTTTTTGGCAATCTTTTTATTTTCAGCATTTTGCGTTGTGATGTACTTAATGGTATGTCACACAAATTCTTATCGAGTGTTCATTTTTTAATGCTTCTAAGAGATAGAGAGAGATTCATTAGAAGAAAAAATATGTATTATAGCAGCAGATAACTAAATTAAAATTGATTTGGGAGACCCATTTCATTACAAAAAGAATTTTGAAAATTAAAACAAATATTCAAACATACAAAAATACAGTCGTTCCTTAGTACCAACGCCGTAATATTATAATGACATTAAACATGGAGATTCTTGCCGGTTCTTCTCCATAGGAAACGACCTGAACCTGGACCGTGCACCTTTTCTAGACGTTTTATAAGTGACCATGAAGGTGTACCTATATGAGAATTTTTTTTGTCGATTACGATGGTGGTCCCTGAAATGAAGATGTTCGATTTGATGGTCAGGTTCACACCTTTCTGGTACACGTTGTAGATTTTTTTTTTAAATTAATTAGTTTTATCGCAATATTGGTTTCTCCAATTAAATATCGATAAGACTTAGAATACAAATAATTTATGAATCACAACAAATTGACACAACACCAAGTACGTGATAAGAATTGGAATGATCTCCTCAGGGGTATACAAACGGATATAAGGACAATGATTGCAATGACCTGACGCGTCAACACAGACGACTCGAACACTCACACGATTATGTTCATTTGTGATCAAACATGCTCGGGGGTTAGCCATATTGTCAATTAACATATCGGCCGTGATTTTCTTTTATTGTCAGCTAGTAAAACTACTGACTGCGTCGTTGATCTATTGATCTAAGTCGCGACCGGTGAGCGTAAGGTCCTGGGTTCGATACCCGAGTCTGACAGAATACGGTATTACACCCATTTTTAAAAAGTATCACATTTTGATCCTAGGGTCCTAGTAAACCACCAATAAAAACAAAAAAAAAATATTCAATCGATAAGTGCCATAAAACTGCATTTCAATTTTACAATTTCTATTTTCGCGCGTAAAATCACAAAAACGCTTTTTTTTTTTTTTTTTTTTTTTTCGGGTGGGAAATCATCCAATGACTTTCCCCGCTCTGGGCGGAGCGGGAGGGCATGTCAGACTTGTACTGACTAAAACCCACCCATGTTTCTTCTTTTGCCCTTTACGTTCCGAGGCCGCGGTATCTCTTTCGAAAAACCCGCAACCCCGGCAGGCAGAGGCTCTGGCAAGCCCCTCTGCTTTGCTGACTCTCTTTGAGGCGCGCGTGAAACACGAACGCGCCGTCGACACGGCCTGTCGTCAATCGACGGACGGACGGTGAACTACCCATTGCTCACCGCCCACAGGCCCGCATCACAAAAACGCTTGACGCCATGTTACTCTGTGGTTATGACGTCAGTTGGTTATAAACAAATGCGCTGTTATTAGTCTTTCTGTTTAGTTGTATTTTTCACTATAGTTTATGGTATTATTATAATGGTGGTATTTATTTCTTTAATGGTATTATTAATACTATTTTAATAAAAAATAAAATGTAAAGTTTTATAATACAAAAATAGTAATAGTTGCTCAGTTGACAGTTGTCACTTTTTGTTTCCATGACCATATGACGTAATAATCATGGCGGACACTGTTTCGCTTTAAAACAACAGACTAAAAAAAGTGAAAACTTTGAAATCAATTTTAAAATTTATTCAGTTGTTTTATTAATTAAATTTAACATTTTCTGATTGCTTGTTGCCTAAGCTATCTGAATTGTATATTTTTAGAATTTCTTTCATATAGAGTAAAATACCCTATTGTGTCATTGGGTTTTACCGTCAGGAATTCTCAGTTGCAATTACGGAGTCTGGATTTGTGCCGTTGATGGCAATAGGCTCGCATCCTGTCCTCCATAACTGTCGAAACGTGGGTGTACTAGTAGGGTACACCGTCGTTCGGTTTGTCGATTGACTGCTGCATTGCGTGTCGCGGGTTCGATCCCCGCACACAACAAGTATTTGTATGGCTTACAGATAGTTGTTTCTGGTCAATCGCTCAGCCACAGCGCCAACCGTGCCGTTAATCGCGCGCCGCCGTGTCTTGTGTCTTTGAAGAAGTAAATTCCTATGCATTTTTTTTTGGGGTGAGAAATCATCTAATAACTTACCCCAATCTGGGCGGAGCGGGAGGGAGTGTCAGACTTGTACTGACTAAAACCCACCCATGTTTTTTCTATTGCCCTTTACTTTCCGGGGCCGCGGTATCTCTTTCGAACAAACCGCAACCCCGGCAGGTATTCCTATGCATTGCATAGCAATAATGATGGCTAGGTTTTTATAAAAGGTTTTTTTCGTACCCCAGGAACTGTTTTTCATTCTAGTCTGATTTAGTCTAACCAGAAATGCATCTCCCCGTTCCAGTTGTCTCAACAATGTACCAGCCTGCCCCTCGAGGAGACCGTGGTGTCGGTGTACACCACCCACCCCACCACCATGGGCACCAACCCACCGATAGACGTCTACCACCAGATCGCGAGCAACCTTGCTGAGAGGATCACCTCACCGATATACAAGTAAGTAACTTGGTAACACAACATAACCCCTGCTTTCCTTTGTTCCGGGGCTGCGGTATCTCTTTCGAACAACCCGCATCCCCGGCAGGGTATTAAGGCAAGCCGACCCTGTAGGCTTGCATCGCCATAAAACAATCAATTGTTTTAATAACTGTTAATTTGTTATATAAATTAACTCCTTTTTGTCTCAGATGTTATGAGAAATAATAATTTATTCTAATTGTCTCCTAAGTCAGGCTATGTCACATTATGTATTATTGCCGTATATAATCAGACAACCTATAGGTACAAACTGTCGTTTTTTATGCTTCTCGAATTCAATGAGGTCATTAATGCTAATGATTTTCATCCCGAATCAATAAAAATGTCGGCATTTTCCTTTTTTGTCTTATTATTTATGGAAATTGGTAACTGCAAGCGGCTTGTGTGATCTTTGCCTTCATTTTGCGCATTCATATACGAAAACAAACGCAAAAGTTTATTCGATGATTTTGTTCTTTAGGCGCCCATGCAACTTCTCGTACTCTCTGACAAATTTAAAGTAGTAGGAGCAAGTAGTTTAAATTAATTATTTGTATCTTTTATAACTACCTCCTAAATTAATAATAAAAAAAACATGTGCCAACATATGCACTTATAAAGCCTCGACAAAAGGTGCACAATTCGGGTTGGTCGTTTCCTATAGAGAAGTACCAACAATCCAGTTTAGGGTACTACGATACCCTTTGATAAGACTGTTTATCAGATTTTAGGACTTTGGCATCCTTTACAACTACTAGAGATTATAATTGATAGCCGGGACCATCAGGCCAAATTCCCTTTACCACAGATAATATAATAATAGCGCCTTTACTAAGCAACTTAGCTATATCCATTCTCAATTGTTTTTTTTCCCATATTTCCAGATTTCTCGGAATCAACAGCACAAAGCCAGAATCTACAACAAAAGCAGCAGGAAAGATCGAACTGCAAGATGACCAGGACTTCCCGAACCAACGAGCCATGAAACCTATTGACAACGACATCTCCAAAGACAGAGACGTTGAAGAACTGTCCGTCGAAGCTCTTAATAAAAAATCAGAAAAGAAACCAGAGAAAATAACTATATATTCAAGCTATTTACCAGCTTTATCACTGACTCCGTTGTCTAGCAAGCAGGTGGAAGTGAAGAACGATACGTGGACTGAACTAGATGATCCATTCAACTGGGACGATGAGGAACCTGCCAAGCCTAAAGAAGGGCCTTTGATCTATATGTTAGAACTGCTAGGAAGTTTAATACAGTTAGTATGGGGCGGTTTGTCGGCACTATTTAGACCAAATGCTAGCTCTGGTTCAGATAAAGGGACCTTATAGTAAGTTTATTAGAACGTAATGGGTTTGGCAAGGCTACAGTGTGTTGACAAAATATCTAGATACATACGATAGGCCCTCTGGGTTTTGCTGTTGACAAAAATAAACGAACTTCTT
The DNA here is from genome assembly GCA_958449745.1 of Ochropleura leucogaster. Lineage (NCBI taxonomy): Eukaryota > Metazoa > Arthropoda > Insecta > Lepidoptera > Noctuidae > Ochropleura > Ochropleura leucogaster. The sequence goes on along the minus strand of OY288220.1, from coordinate 834,100 downwards.
GAAGTTCCTTGTTTAGTTCGTTCACTTTCGATAAATTAGAACTCGTTTGTGCTGTGTAATGTCTGTCAGTGACTTTAAGATTTTTATTTATGTAGTACAACTACAAACAAACGAGAATAATATTGATGTTATAATAATTTATCACAAACTTTATTTTTTTTCTTGTGAGCTAGTTTTGATAAACGTACCTACATTATATGGTGTATGGTACTTTACAAACTAAAATATTTTTCTTTAAAATAATTCACTGTTGAAAGTATAGCCACTTAATAATTTGTTATTTATTTAAACTTCACAGAGGTTTTCGTACAAACTTACGACATAAACGGCTATATCTTTTGACTGTAAAGTCTTAGAGGGTTGACTTTTTTAGAGCTCCAACGAGGCACAGACTTGAGTATATTTATATTTTAACCTTCACGCGTTAAACTCGAAAGAAAGGGTCTTGATAGACAGACAAACGGACAACAAGTGATCCGCTAAGGGTTCCGTTTCTTTCCTTTTACGGGACGGAACCCTAAAACCTACAAGGACGAACTACAAGACGGACTTAAGGGATTTTGATCTGTGTATAGATATTAGTTATTTTTGTCTTTGGGAAATCCCCCAAAGGGTACAAGGCCTGTAAACACTAAACTGTCAAATACAGGTGTAATCAACTCTATTTGATGAAATTGATCTTGATGATTTAGAATTGAACATAAAGTTGGATGCTGTAGAGATTGTAGATTATAGTGTATTTTTTGAGAAACGATATTAGTTAAAAATCTTAATATTTTTAACTAATATACTTGATTTCACGTTAGTTTTTAGTCTAATGCTTTGTGAATTAGGCACCCAGTGATTTATCGACAGTTTTAAAATCTCACAATTTTGGCGGCCATTTTGTAGAAAGTGGCCCATTTTGTAAAGGTGTAGCATAAATAATTATCTTTTTATTAATGTATAGTAAGTATGTTTATATATATATATTTTATAACTGTTTTTCTATCTTTTTTATTGATTGTAAATGAGCTTAATTAAACCCAATTGGTGTAATGAAATTCATGAAAATATTTTCGTACAGAAAATTGTAAAATGAAGGTGCCATGAAGTTGAAAATAGTCTGAAAAATATTTACTTGTGTTATATTAATGAAATCGTTAAGATTTATTTAATTTATTTGTATTATACTATCATTACGGAATTTTAAATTAAACTGATTTACTAAGTATATCTTAAGTATCTTTTAATTTAATGCTGTTCCGGTACCTGCTACCTGTAGTTTTTGCCCTTGCGCCTTATTTATTGTAATAGCAATGCTTATTTTCCCTTTTTTTCCCTCTTTCTCCCTTATATGTAAAACTTAAAAAAAAATTGTCTGTGTCCGACTGTTCGTCTCCAAAGTCCCAACTATCTCTGTACTAAAATGCATCAAAATCAGATTAGCCATTTAGGCGTGAAGACGTAACAAACAAACACACTTTCGCTTTTATAATATTAAGTAAGGATATAAGTAAGGATAGTAAGGATTTATTTCGTAAAAGAATGTCTATTCAATACTTCAGTCAATTAGGCCAAAGAATCGCGTTCTCCCACACAAACTTTGGTCATCCTGTTATGAGTTAAATATTGCATTATCCCGTCTTAGTGAGCCAGAGTCATACCAAATCTGGTAATAATGCGAGTGAAACCGTAAACAAATGCTAGTATAACAAAGACAGAAGTAGGTAGGTACATTGGCCGTTACGTTGTAAATGCTAAGACGTCACCAATAATCGAATTTTCCAGGTATCGACTGGAGAGCAATCTCCTTAAATCAAACAACTGCATTACACCTGGTGAAGTTGACCACGACACGTGCCCGAGTCCCGCCGGGAATACCTACGTTGTCTCATGAATATTCACAGAGCACAAACATGTAGCTGCAGTGGACCAACAAATGTGGTGAAGCGTGGTTACAGCAGGAGGTACCAGTCTCTTTGGAAGAAGAGCTTTTTGAGCTAATTGTTTAAGCTAATTGCTTCCTCGTCATGATATATAATATCACTAGATAGTGTTTTTTTTGCCCCTCACTAGGAATTTCTCCTGTATCGTGGGTGCGTTTACAAACATTTAAACTCACACACACACAAACAGCCAGACCCGGAACAACTATCTGTAGATCATAAAAATATTTGTGCCGTGCGGGGATCGAACCCTTGACAGTCAATCGCTCAGCCATTGCGCCAACCGTGACGTATATTATGGTTGATCACTGACTATTGTTTTAGTGGTCCGTTGGTCTCGCAGTCGCAAGCCCGACTGCTGAGCACGGAGTCTTGAGTTCGATGCGGTCGGGCAAAATGTTATAGGGTTTTTTCATTAGGGGTTTCGGAGTTGGTGGTAAGATACCCCTGTGGTTCGGAAAGCACGTTAAGCCGTTGGTGCTGCACCTGATCTCTCTCCGGTCGTGTCAGATTGCCGTCTCATAACCATGAGAGTGAGGAAACAGAGATCACTGAAGTTAGGAGGAGTTATATTTTATTACTAGCTGTTCCACGCGGTTTCACCCACGCTGCTCAGCACCTGTTGGTCGTAGCGTGATATTATATAGCCTATAGCCTTCCTCAAAAAATGGACTATCCAACACTAAAAGAATTTTCCAATTCCAACCAGTAGTCCCTGAGATTAGCGCGTTCAAACAAACAAACAAACTCTTCAGCTTTATAATATTAGTATAGATTAAAATTAAAATTATTAACCCTTTGACCGCCAGAGTCGGATTTATCCGACAAAAAATTTCGGGCTCATTCCGCCCGAGTCGGATTTATCCGACACAAAACCTAGTTAAGTATTTACACAATTTCTATACATATTACGATGTTTTAGCCTAAAATACATTGCTTTTTCGAAAGTTTATATATTCAACCTTTTATTTAATATTATAATTCAGATTTACCATAACAAGAAACAAATTAAAATACTATTTCAATAAGGTAAATTTACTAATATTATCCCTGAGAAAGTGTATTGACTTCCAACGCTTATGCCGTGTTTATCAGACAGTAGTGATGAGACATAATGTTAGAATTTATAAGATAGGGATTATGCATAAACAAAAATATTGAATAAAATACTAAGTTCAAATAAAAGAAGAGTACAATAAGTATTGTTATTTTATTAATATGTCATTTTTGCTCTGTGTAAAGCTATATTTTTGAAAGAAATTTGCAATTTCGATATATTTGTAAGGATAACTATAAACGCAAATTCCCATCCCTAGATTATGTCCTTTTTCGCTAGTGCAGCCAGCGCCTGCGTCGGATAAATACGTTTGCTCATGACGTCATGAGCGAGTTGATCCATATGGAATTTTCCATTAGAGTTGCGGGTAAATAGTTAATATATTTTACGTTCGTGATTATAAAATTGAAATTTAACATGACGACTGTTGACGAATTAATAAGAATTCTGGAAGGCGATGACGATGACGAGTTTCAGTCAGACGAAGAAATTGATATTGATGAAGAGGTAATTATGTCTTTTATTAAATTGTTTTGCTTAAGTTTATTGTGAAGTGAGAAATGGTAATCTTATCTTTTCTATCTTCACTCAAACGGTCAGAACACGAGTCATACCTACCTGTTACCTATGTTTCTCGAGTATAATCATGTCACCGCCGCAGTGACCAGTGATATATACCTACAGACGTGCGATAATATAATAAAGTAATAATATTATTGAGAATGAATTAATGAAAGATTATTAGGTAAATAATAGGTTTGTACTTTCTAAGTAAGATTATGTTGTAGGTAGATAGTTGCTATTACAAAAATATTATTTTTGATTATTGTTTATTCTTATTTTTAAGTTTAAGTTTTAAGTATGTACGTAGTTATAAATTCAAATATCATGAGTCAGTCATCAGCGAATTTAATTTAATTTAATATCGACATCGAAAAATTTATCTAAGTAAGTATACATAACATCTCTATTTTTGTAGGTATTTATTTTTCGATTTAATGTGCCGGGCGCTGGGGGCACGCCAACTGATAAAAGTTGTGGCGGTTAAAAGGTTAACAGCCTGTGTCAGTCTATTGCTAGACATAAGCCTCTCCCACTGCCCCACTTTGCCCGTTCTTGGGTTACACGCAACCAGCTAGTGCCAGCTGTCCTGCGCAGATCATCGCTCCATCTAACCGGGCCCTCCCATACTACGCGTGCCTAATCGTGGTCTCCGTTGTAGAACACGCTTTAAAATAAAAATAAAAAGGTTTATTGCAGAAACTTGTAATACTCCTATACTACGCTTATACGCGGATACGAATAATTGGAGCCTGAGCTGGTAGTTGATCAATTATAGTAACGCAAGCGAAGCCACGGGCAAATTTACCGTTAAAAATATGAAAAGAATATTTCGTTCTGATCTAACTGTTTGTTGAAAGGTTAACAACCATTACCTACAGATGTTATAAGTCAGAGGTCAGAGTAAATAAATGCATTTTTTCGGGTTCCGTATCTCAAAAGGAAAAATCTGATCACTTTATTGACCGTCTGTCTGTTCATCTGTTAAGACTCTTTATCTCGGGAACACGTGAAGGTATCGATTTGACTAAACCCATATACTGAAATCCCCCAGATCCCTTAGAGCTGTAAATAAATCAAACCTCTAAGTCAACACAGTCAAAACACACATAGCCGGTTTTTACCATGGGGTAGTTTAAGAAGACGACAAGAGCGTATTCGGTCTGTAGTGCGCTTGTCGCATCGACCTTCGCCGTCACACACTTGCTGCAAGTGTGCCATCTTGATTTTACCTTCTCGCTTCCCGCTAATCGCTAACGGTGGAACAGGTACCTAAGTAATACAAATACTGGTTGCTATAGCATTGTTTACAGGCGCTACACTATACGGTACTAACTGCCCGTTCATAGTTGATACTCTGTCTTGTGCGTAGTTGCTATAATATTTTTAATAGGCGCAATAATATGCGTATTTTTTAGTATTTTGTTTATATTTGGTTAAAACTATAATTATATTAGGTGTACATAAAACGCAGTCTCTAAAAATGGGAAACGTAGCTACGCAGTCTCCTTCTTCAAATATAGTAGCAGATTCAGTGGGGGCCTAGAAAAATAGACATACCTACATCTTTGAAAATCAATGTCATCAAAAAGCATACCTCAATTTCTGAAGATGATGAATGACGTTTTAGAAAGACAAACCCCTTTGTTTTAAAGTGGGTACTTATCACTTGTATCCTGTTCGCATTCGTCACATATTTTGCATACTGTTTGCAGGGGAAGTTATTTTATGATTTCCCATCCGCAAAAAGGTCACATTTATACTTAATATCTATACTTTATCTATACTAATATTATAAAGCTGAAGAGTTTGTTTGTTTGTTTGAACGCGCTAATCTCAAGGACTACTGGTTGAAATTCTTTTAGTGTTGGATAGTCCATTTCTTGAGGAAGGCTATAGGCTATATAACATCACGCTACGACCAACAGGTGCTGAGCAGCGTGGGTGAAACCGCGTGGAACAGCTAGTATTTATTAAATAGCCCTAAGAACAACAGATGAGATAGACTAAAATAGAAGCTTCTATTTGCCAAAGTAGAATAAATTTGGTACTGAAATACTCTGCCCACATTTACCAAGTTATTATTTTAAGTCTTCAAATTAACTGCAGTCAAGACAAAGCCCTTTTTCAAACTTATATTACAATTAATTTATTCAAGTCTTTGACCCTACTAAAGAAAGATTTAATCTTATAATTAAGCGCTAGCATCAGATGTTAAGATACGACTTATTGTTTAACAAGAAATAAGATCGTTGTAATTATGACTTGGATGTTTTATTTGACTCCGTGTCCTAAACACAGCGATCGGTTGAGCGAGTAGGCAATTGTACGCTTCACATATCACTAATAAATTGATTACTGCGCTTACTGTTGGCGTGAAAACGCATTCAAGTTTCCAAAAGCTGAATATCAGTATTTTACATGGAGCGACTGCCTATCTGACCTCCACAACCCAGTTAATACTGGGTACCGATACCCCTTGGTAAGGCTGGTTTTCAGACTTTCGGAACACTGACTACGTGTAACGACTGTCAAAGTTCTACAAATGACAGCCGGGACCAACGGCTTAACGTGCTTTCCGAGGCACGGAGGAAACTCGGTATGTAATGGGTGGTCGCCCATCCACAGACCAACCTAGGCAAGCGCGGCTTAACCTAAAGGTCGACCCGAGCGGCTACTATTTATTTAGCCACGAGCTCCTCACTCATGGTCACGTATAAGTAATAGAAGATAATGCTGCTCTGCTCCATAAGAATATAAATTCGATAACACATGACGATCGTAGACGGTTATGACTCATGATAAATGATGTTTATTTTGCAAGTAGGTTTTACAAACACTTTTACATGTCTTTTTTAAACTAGATGAGGCCGATGTTTCGTACCCGACTACTCTAAGAAGAAACAGCCGAAACAAACTCAGAGGTCTCTTTTAAGGTCCAGACAAAAATCTTGGTCAACTTATATGAGGACTATGAAGATAAGGTTAAGGACTCGCTGCGCTCTGGAGTATGTACTCCAGAGGGCAGCGAGTGCTTCATATCTTCTTCTTATATCTCAGTGATCATTCCAAAGTCAATCAGTCTAATAACCAGTCTCACCAAGGGGTACATGACCAGTATTAACCAGTACTTAGTGGGTTGTGGACGTCATATAGGCAGCCGCTCCAATTAAAATACTGTCAGTTGAATCCGGTAAGACTGGAAGCTGACTCCAACATAGTTGGGAAAAGGCTAGGCAGATGTTGGCATACATCATTCATCATTTAAAACGGTTTTCATGGTGCTCATGACATTTCCCTCGTTCCTCCTTTTTGTCACGAGAAAAATTTTTCAAAATGGCCCTGTGCAATAAAGAGTTTCGGAATACACAGTAATTAGCTGTCTTTTTATTATATTATTTGTAAATACTTCTGTAACACGGACTGTATGCCAAAATGTACATTTTAAAGTATTTTAATATGGGAAAAAATTTTGTGTTCACCAAAAATACTGATCGTGCACCAAATATTCTTTCCTGAATGCAAAAAAAAAATGCGTAGGTTAGGTTAGGTTAAAACTGCGACCCCCTACGCACGAGCCGAGCGAGCGGAGCGAGCGGTGCCGCGGCAGCGGCCGGCGAGTGCCAGTAACGACTTGCATTAATAGAAAATGGATAAAGATATAACACTTTTTTATTGTAGTGCTGTCTTTTTCCTGATGCTCGTAATTGATTTATTTGATGAGCAAATTTAGTGTGCAATTCAGTATTTTTGGTGATAATTTCGAATATTTTGATTGAAAAAAGGGGATTTACAGTTAAAGTATTAAATACCATCCTTTTAATATCCGCTAGCCGTCTTCTACGCCGAATGTTAAGAATAGAGGTACCTATGGCAATAGTTTCTGTGCATTTTAATGTTGCTCTTACGGATGTAAGAGCTTAACTTAGGCGTTAGAATAAAAAAATAGGTACCTACTAATTGTCTAGGTAGATAAAAGTGTTATGATATCATTTTTCCGTTTTTTTTTAAATAACTCGGATCTATCAAAAATTACACCTAATATTCGGTGTTATGGTTAGATTATAGCCCCAAAATCTAGTCTTTTTTGTCAAATCTAAGTATTTATTCTTCAGATATATAAATAAATAAGATAATAAAGGAGTTAACTTATGATAGAGAATTCAATACATCATATATTTCTGATGCTTTTGGCTCCAGGGCCAACAATGTATGGGCGCAGATCAATGTCGTTTAGAGCTAAACCGCTGGTATGAAACGACACATCATCATCATTTTCCTGCCCTTGACCCATTGTATTTGGTACGTTGATACGTTTTCTTCTTTCATTCTCCCCTATCAGACGTCACGGCATCATTTACTCCTTTTTCCTTCATATCACTCCCTACAAAATCCATTCATCTTTTCTTTGGCCTTCCTCTCGCTCTCCGTCCTTCAACATTTAGATCCACCACTCTTTACATGCAAGCCTACAATACACCCCGCGTGCGATAGAAACAAAGACTTTCTAAAGTTAACACGATTTGAACTAGTATAAGTAATAGATGGTGTCAACTTGAACAAATTTTGAACTGAATTGTGTCTACAGGTTGAGTTATTGGTCCTGTGTGGTGTACATCTAGTTGTGGGCCACCCTTGTTAAAGTTGTTAAGTGAGTTATGTTCTAGCCAGATGAACGAATAAGAGTAACTTGCGGTTATGTTAAAAACCTACGATACTATTTATTTGTAGGTATACTAATGTAGTTCCCTTCAAAATGGTTGAGCTGAATGGGTTTGATATTATGCGTCATGTCATGTCAGCCTCATTACATGTGCATAATTATCAAGACAAACGATTCCCTTTTAATTTCAATGTATCAAACGACGACTTAAAAATTCTCTCTGTTCCCGGTAAAAAAAAAAACTGTCGTGAATCTAAAATCCCAATTCCCTATTCTCGTATAACTCGGTCACAGAAGAAATCTATTTATTTTAATCGTATAACCGTTTGCGATTGACTGGCTACCGATAATTGGATTTACAGATCAAGGCCTAGAGGCGAACTTGATGGAGCTCAGGATTAGTTTACGTCATTTATTTTTTTCCTAATCGAATTGTGTTGTCGATTACCATTTTTGATTGTTTTTTGTGACTGAGATTTATGGTTTTGGTCACTGTATCGATTTATTCGGGGTTCCGTAGATGTAATTTCAACGAGTGGATCGACTACTGCTGTGGTTGGGCGACCGTCTTTTCTATTCCGAGTACCTATTTTCAAATCAAATCGAATCATAATCACTTATTTCAATTAGACCATTACAGGCCCTTTTAAAAGAAAAAAAAATACTTAATGTTAAAGCTACAGTCCCGGTCACAAGACATAATAACTTGTGAAAGTACTGTAGTTGCTCATTCCAAAGCGTTGATCTCTATGGAGAAGAATTGGCAATAAACTCCACGGAAACTCTTTTAAATTAGAATATTATAACAAAATCGTATTTTTCATGTAACTTTGGGCAGTGTTGCCAACCAAAAAACCCCAATTTTATTCCCGTCAGTAATTTTTTTGGCATTTACAGTCGATACGGGAACCAGAATTGCCATGGTGTATCCTGCTTCCCGTTTTCTTTTTTTTTCATTTTCAAATAACTTGTTGGTTGCGGGTTGTTCGAAAGAGATACCGCTGCCCCGGAACATAAAAGGCAAAAGAAGGAACATGGGTAAATTTTAGCCTGTAAAAGTCAGCGCTCCGCCCAAAACGGGGGAAGTTATTTTATGATATCCCATATATATAAGCAATAAAAGAAAATGAATGTACAGTCAGGGGTGTGAAGTGCAGAGGCATAATTACAACGTAACAGCTTGACGTTTAGTTTGACTTACGACCTTTTATATTCAAGCATATAATGTAGTCGTTGTCGTCAACAAGTGATTTTAGCTCATAATTTCAATTTGTAAATTAGAATCAGGATGGCTTACCGGTTAATCGGGTTCCGACAGACGTGCGAATCAATTAGCCTTAAGTTCAAATCTAACGCAAGATGCAGACTTTTTGTAATTTTTTATTTGGTTGGTAGTAATGGAACAGAAATATTATATTCTTTACGTTGTTTGCTTTGTTCACACAATAATTCGTTAAGTTAACGTTTAAAAACTCTTTTTTTTTATTACATTGCTATGAACTGTGCGAGCACTATACAGTCAGTGCGTTTACTTGTATGAGTTTTGTCTCAACATTCAACAGATAACACACACTAATAAACTGTAGTCGCACTAAGCGACATTATATTATCTCTTTTGCATTTACGCGTTATAGTGGCTACCCGTTCGTTACATTGCATTGCTAAAATTCGCTAGATATTAGTAAGTACTGCTAGCTGTTTGAGTATAGTCGTGGATTTACGATTAAAGTGTCTCGAATTCGAATTTCAAATACAGCGCAAATTAGTTTTTGTTTCTTTGAAACCATAATATGTAAGATTAAATCAAAATTTGTTACGTTTGTGTTAAATAAGTAATATTAACTTCACTATTCATGTGATTTGAAATTTATCTTTGCGGTGTTAGAAGGGGAAATAAAAAAGGCGTGCTGAATGAAAATAAAAATGTTTATTCGTTTTATTATACAATAACAATACTTAACACTACTTTTATAAGAATTGTGACGTCACATTCCTACCTAGTTTAAATAAGTTCACATGTAACTTTTTGACTCTTATTTTTGTTGAGTAGTGGGTATACAGTCAATTATTCATATTAACTTATCAAGAAAAGGATATTTTAAATTGTTGATTACCCACTTATTTTAGTTAAAGGCTCGTAAATATTTAATATCATTGTGTGTCGGTATTCATCAGAGATTTAATGATAACTAATATTTATGATTTAGACCTTATGAACATGTTTTTTTTTATGTAACGTCACAATGAATGCATTGAGGTTATAGCTTAAGTGTTCATTTTCTTAGCGAAAAGAAGATTGAAACTAAACCTCAACTTAAGAATTATGCATTTATGTTAATGTTACACAATATTTAGTTACACTGCCTAGAATAAAAACCAAAAGATATAGGTATTATTAATATTTAGTGTATCCCCCGTTATTATCTATACAGTCAAGTAGACGTTTGCGCATGGAACCTACAATATTGCCACATATCTCGGTTCCTCTTAAACTTTCCCACACCTCCAAGCAATGTGCTTTTAATTGTGGAATACTCCTCTCATCCCGGGAGTCCCACCTTTGCACCATCATGGTTGAGGTCGGGTGATCGCGCTGGCCATGGAACAACAATGATCTCCGGGTGATTCTGAAACCATTCACGCACAGTGCTCGCCCGGTGAATAGGACAATTGTCCTGGACAAATGCTAAATGTGTCAGCTCATCAGCTGGGTAAATGTTGCGCACAGTTGGTAGCATGACGTCATTTAATACTTCTACATAAGTAGAACTGTTGGCGCGAGGAAGAATAAAAGCAAGTTCTCCTGGCCCTGCTGCACTCATCCACCCTCACATATTAATAGTCTTTCGACCTGATTCTGTATTAGGGATTATGTTTCTTTCGCACCAACGAGTGTTATCTCTGCGCCATAAATGAAGCCTACGCTTTTGACTTGATTTAAAAGTCTTTTCATCTGAAAATATGGTGCTATTCCAGTCAAAATCTAAATAGTCGCGAGCGAAACGTACCCTTTCTTGTTTGTGTCGCTCTGTCAGGAAGGGCTTTTTAGCGGGAATGCGGTGATGCAAGCCTTCAGCGTGAAGGGCACGGCGCACAGTTTTAACTGAGGTGCCGAATAATTCCGCGAAGTGTCGTGTTGGTGTAAAGCCATTCTTTTCAAATTCGTCTACCATTTGGCGTCGCTGTGCCTCGCTAATGAGCGGCGGCCTTCCACTTCGCTGTCGACTCGCAAGGCCCCTCTTCCTCATAACTTTTAATCCACCGACTTACAGTATTCCTCTAAAACAAAAAAGAAAATGATATTAAGCAGCTATATAAAAATATGGCTCCTTTTCTGGAGGGTATAAAAAATTGCTTACGAAATGTTCTCAGACCTAATTAATATTTATTTATTCATAAAACAATTGGCATTGTTTTAATAACATTACTTAACCGTCAATAATAGTCCTACATTAATTAATTTGTAACAGCTAAAAACAATAAATAGTGAATTTAAAAAAAACTAAAATTATTATCAATAAAAATTTTACTAAACAATTCTATGCAGCGCAATTATGGTTGCCTTCGTCTCAATATTAATATTTGAGTGCATTTTGATTTTTGAGAATAATTAATGAGCCACACGTCACTAACCCACAACTACAATCAATCGACAACGTGAATTCCGATTAAGTTAAAAACTCATTGCTACCCAACAGAAACATTAATTCTGTAGATCACTTTCTATGATCTACCATCATAACTTTGCTAATTGTGTGAACAAAGCGAACAAGTTTAAGAATATAATATTTACCCATTACTTCCAATCAAGTAAAAACTTACAAAAAGACTAACGATTCAGCGTAAGATTTGAACTCACGGCTTACTGTTTCACTCATGTAACCGCACCCATTTAACCGCTTAGTCATATGGACTCGAAGTTTTTGGTTGAAATTATAAGCTACAATAACTTGTCGACGGCAATGACTTTTTGCTTGAAAATAGAAGGTCGTAAGTCAAACTAAACGTCAAGCTGTTGCCTCGAGAGTTTGCCACTCGAATTCTGGCGCCGACTGTACAAACCATCGACAAATCGAAATAAAAATACATTATTATTTGGTAATAGTATGTTTTATTTATATTACATAGTGTAGTTTGTTATATGGAAAACTAATTATATCTTAACTATTACTAAGCATTCTTAAATTAACACAGACATTGAGTATTTTTTCATGAAATAAGTAGTTTGTTTTTTCAAATGCAGTAACTATATTCTTTTTATGATATTTGTTTTTAAAGACACATTGATTTTAATCTGAAATCCAAAAGCCAACATATAATAAAAAGAAAATAATAATTAAGAATACTGTTTTAATAAAGAAACTTTATGAAATTAATTAGCAAATGTTAATTTCTAATGAATATGTAAAATTGATCCTGTCAAAAGTCTTGTTTCTCAAAGTTAAGCTAATTACTGTTAATATTGTTTCTTAAAGTTCTGCGTCACTTTTAATTTTTGCGTAGTTAAATGAAATGCATTACATCGACACTAATATTATAAAGATTAAAGATTTGATTGTTTATTTGTATCGAATAAGCTTCAAAATTACTGAACCGATTTTAACCATTTTTCCACTAATAGGCAGCTACATTATCAGGAAGTAACTTAGGCTATATAATATCACGCTAAAACTTACGGGAGCGAGGCAGTAACCAAAGACGCGGGTGGAATCGCGCTGGACCGCGTGAATTTATAAAAGTAAATGAAACATGGTTTTATCCTCTGTTACATGAACATAACTTCACGCCGGTAATCCTCAAAGGGTAAGGCAGGGGTGTACCTAATAGTACATCCACATTTTGCAAGTAATTTTTAAGTCCTACGTAATAGGGGCGAGTCTATTGCCATCTACCGGGTACATATCGAGGCCCCGTGGCTGCTACTGATAAATTCCAGATGAGAAAACCCAGTAACAGTTTACTCCCGGGAATCGACCCCAGGACGTCATGCTTAGCAGTCGTGCTATCCACCAACATTGCATGGAACTAAAACTTTACTCGCTAAACATGAGCGTGCATTAGTGTCTATTTTCCTGTGAACGTTTTAGAACAAGTTTTCGGAAAATGAACTAGATAGCGTTTCTCGCTTCGCTCGATTTTAATTTTGTACTATCCATGGGTTTTTGCTGCCTATGATACATCTCTGCTTAGCCTTTAGAAGGTTACCACCGTGATGTCTATTAGCAGTCTCCAATTTTTTGACAAGTGTGATTATATTCACTTTACTTCATCTAGTAGTAATGCAATTCATTTAACACTCCGCGTTTAAGATCAAAATTTTCATTAAAATTATGTACTTATACATTATGTCTAAAATTATATCTCTTAAATATTTTTATCACGCAAAATAAAATAAAGTATTTCATAAGTAATTACATTACATCTATGATAAATATAAATACTTTATGTCTTTTAAATATAAATGCACCTTTATACCTGTCTTCAGCTCATATTTTGCTTGGCTATGCTACGCTAAGCTTCGCTACGTTACGCTACGCTCCGTTACGCTGAATATATCCATAAGAGTTTGTTGTTTTGACACCATAAAATGTCATGGTGTGCAATGGGATATAATTATATGTCTGTCTTTGTTAAATTAAGGAGTTAATCACACTCGTTTCAAGCCTTGTATTTATATTTAGGATGTAAAACTTGATTATTCATAATAAGTTAGGAAATCTCTGTCGAATCTAAATCATTGAAATGAAAAACTAGTCCACACTATGTTTTTATCAAACTCTTCCATTAATAGTGTCTAATTCATCCTTTTTTGTAATTAATTAGTGACTTTCAACTCTATTTTCATTTTGACTTTGTCTATTCCGGTTAAAAAATGACCATAACTATTACAAGTCCAGTATACAGCCTGAAGCCTACAAAGAGCTTGTCTTAAGCCATTACCAGGTCATCTAAAGTACTTCGACATATTAAAATGTCTCCAAAAAACCCCAAAATTTAACAAAAAAAGTCTCTCCTTTCTCTTTCCTTAATAGCTATACACAAGCGGCTGCAAGTATCTAAGACTAGTAGACAGACCCGACTCGTCCTTCCCGAGCTCGGTGACCATCTCCTTTGCCCTGTTGTTGGCGTATTCATGTCCGCAGTCATGACGCTCCACCATCTTGGACAGCGCCATCTTTAGCTGTGCTCCGGCTCCGCCGCTTGAGGAGTCGACTAAGGCTTTCATTACGTCGGGGGAGAAGCCCTGGAAATTGAGGAGAGATAATGTTAATATAAATAATATATCTTGGAATGAAATCGAACGAGAACCTGCTGGGGTCCATAGATCAGCCATAATTGTTTTTTTTTTTTTATGAGAAAAAGGAGATGGGACTATTTGCATCATTTTGGTTTTCTGAGTTTGATACCTAGGGCAAAGTTGCGTCAAAAGTCTTGTGACGACACGGTTGGCGCAGTGGCTGAGCGATCGACTGCTGCACTGCGTGTCGCGGGTTCGATCACCGCTCGGAACAAATATTTGTATGACCTACAGATAGTTGTTCAGGGTCTGGCTGTTTGTGTATGTGAGTTTAAATGTTTGTAAGCGCACCCACGATACAGGAGAAATTCCTAGTGTGGGGCATTTATTAAAAAAAAAAACAAATCTATGTCCGAAAATCACATATGAACAAAATAAACCATTGTCATATCTGTACAGACGAACACGAACATGTGTGCACTTGCCAAAATTCAAATGCGATTTCCTACTACTATGTTGATTATATTATCGTTTCACGGTTTTAAGAACATAGTGTTTTGAGAACCATACTCGAAAAAAGTCTTATCTCGAAGCAGAAATCGTTTTTCATGAGAAACCTGGCCAAGAGCGAGTCAGAATCGCGCTCCGATGGTTCCGTTCAAACTTGCAAACTTACACAACCATATCTTTTGATTGCGTAGACTTAAAAGATTGATTTTTACAGCACAATGGGACTACCGACTTGAACTCGAGTAGTTTAGCCCGCGGCTTCGCTCGCGTTAGATTCGAAGCGCCTTATTGATTTGTAATAACAATGATAAGTTTTCCCGTTTCTTCCTTCGTTCTCCCTCATATCCCACTCTTTTTAGAAAAAAAAATAGCCTATGTCCGTCTCCTGGTTACAACTATGTCTATACCAAAATTCATCAAAATCGGTTTACCCATTAAAGCGTGAAGAGGTAACAAACAAACAAACAAACTTACTTTCGCTTTTATAATATTATATATATATAGTAAAGGATTAGTAAGGATAGTAAGGACTAGATACCTCCCGTTCCCGAGATACCTTAACACATCATGATGATGTCTTAACAGACAGATGGACAACAAAGTGATCCAATAAGAGTTCCATTTTACCTTTTGAGATACAGAACCCTAAAAGGTAAGTATTTACACGTCATTGTTCGTGATGGTACACACCCTTAATATAATGTGTTGCAAAACCGGTGCCTATTCAAATCAAGGTTTTGGCAGCAGAGGTCAGACAGGGGCGCAACAAAAACAAGATCGTAACGTTTGTGTTTGTACTATGGCGCCATAACTTCAGGATTCCTATCTGCTTGATTGAATTAAGTAGGTTTTATCTTGTTTTTATATCCCTGTTCTTGTGGTGACCTTGTTTTGGCACCAGTCTTAGGATAAGTTGTTGACAACATTTGTGAAATGAGTTATCAGTATACCACATTTTCTATATCTTGTCATAAGGGTTTTCTGTTGTCAGCCCAGCCATTTCCCAACTATGAAGGGGTCGGTTTCCAGACATATAGGATTGAGCTGAACACCAGTATTATATACCAGCTGAATACAACCCAGTAAGTATTGAGTATTCTGGTACCCTTTGGTAAGACTAGTAGTGAGACTTTCGGAATCTGATTAGAACTGTGGAAGGCTGCGTCTACAAAAACCAGCCGGGACCAACATTTAATAACTGGGTAATACGACACTTCTTGTGAAAATGAGCTGTCACACTGTCGACTACTTTTAACGAACGTCTAAGATCTATAATTGAAAGCCGGGATCAACAACTTAACGCGCTTTCCGAAGCACGGAGGAAACTCGGTATGTAATGGCTTGTCACCTATCGACGGACCAACATAGGCAAGTCCGGCTTAACTTCAAGATCGAACCAAGCTGCATTATTTAGCCACGTGATACCATAAGGATTATCTATTACAAGGAACCAAAACAAAAACAGAAAATTGTGGGTGTTACTGTTGGCACACCTCTGTCCAACCTCTGGTAAGAATTCAAACCACATAATTATGTCGTCCCTCTTAAATAATATAATTTACGACTGCATCAAATCAAAATGTTATAACTCTGTTTACCAAAACAAAAATAGACCGTAAAAACACCATTAAATCAGAAGAAGATCACGGTATTAAAGTACTACAAAAAGACGATATTTAAGAATAAGGTCTTCCATCCTAAATGTCTTTATTAGTGCCATAAGCAGGATATATCGTTCGTAAATATGTTTGAGAACTCATTTTATCATGACGAGACCTGAGAAGTAGATACAGAAGATACATTCAAAGGTAAATAAAATTTCTAAACGCAAAGATTTTTAGAAGAATTTTCTTGAATGTTATGAAATGTCATTCTTTTTTTCTCGTTTAATTGTGGAATCTGAAAATCAGCGTCAGTTAGAATAGCTTTTTTGTAAGAATGCTAAAGCATCTAATAACTTCTCCTGATGTGGGCGGAGCGGGACGGTAGTGTATACACTAGTCAGTAGTGTATACACTAGTCAGTAGTGTATACACTAGTCAGTAGTGTATACACCGGTCAGTAAAAGTCTGACATTTCCTCCCGCTACGCCCACAGCGAGAGAAGTTATTTGATTTGTGTTCAGGGGCCGCGGTATCTGTTTCGAAAAAACCGCAGCCCCAGAGTACGTACACGTATACGTTGTGTTGCAAAGGGCGCTATGCCTAGCTGATGCCCTTTTGTCATTAATAACTTTCGTAATAACATTTGTTTACTTTTAAGTGCCTCTAATTCTTATAATTCCAATAAACACAATGTTCTTTCTATATGAGAATCGAACCATTGACACACAGCGCAGTAGTTAATCACTTATTCACTTCGACCACCGTGCAGCCATTTTATGTGCTGCATATTTCAACTTATCAGACTTGGCTACCTATTTGACAAAGTAAGATACAGCAGGACTTACTCAACTGAACCTTTTCACTTTGCAACTCCTCAGAACTGTCTTAAACATGTTATTTATAGTGTTATAAAGATATTCACGAGGTCAATGTATGGGGAGCACAATTTAAGACCTCGTAAAATTGGCCCAACTATGGCTAAGTAAAAGATTGGCTTGTTTTTGCTCGCGATTTAGGGCATCAATAATTTTATTATTTTGTTTTTTTTTTCATGAATAAGGCCTTGTTTCTTTTTTGGAGTCGAGTTGCTGGTGAAGTAATGTTCAATAGGGTATAATATTTTTTGCCCAAGATCCAATTTTCAAATTTCTGGTAATCTGATGAATGGATCGGAAGCAGGACTTAAAATCCTTACTAATATTATAAAAGCGAAAGTTAGTCTGTTTGTTACGTCTTCACGCCTAAATGGCTGAACCAATTTTGATGAATGTTGGTACAGAGATAGTTGCTAACTTGGAGACGGACGTAGGTTATTCTTTTTTAAACTTAAGAGTGAGTGAGAAGGAGGGAAGAAAAGTGAAAACTTAGCCTTGCTATTGCAATAAATAAGGCCCTTTCCTGATTTGCAGGTACCAGCAAATCAGGAAAGGGGTACTGTGTTACCCCGAATGAGATATACCATATCACTCACACAAATTACAAGAAAAGTATGTGTTAAAGAAGACAACTCATAAACTACCAGCGAGCAAAAATATTAAATTAAAATGAGACTCCTTCGGGAGAATGCCTACTCGATTATAAAAAAACAGCCCTCGATTGAGGGAGAAAGCGCATGGAAACAAACCAAAAAATACACTTGAACACCCCTTTTTTGTTTAAAAGATAAACTGTAAGATGATGGAGAGGAAATTTTCTGGTACCTAAAGTACCAGAAAATCTCCTAAAGGAGGTGACGAAATCCCTAGAGCACACTCAAGAATACAACTTGAGCATGCAATAACAAGCGTTCAATAAAGATAAAATATTTTACGATATTGTTGTAAAAGTTTATCGCGTCGCAAAAGGCTTGTGTCCATTGACCGAACGATAATTCGAAGTTATTACCTCCTTGTGCTTCAATAACTTTGGAGTTGAAAGGCTTTATTGTAATGATTTCATCAGAGCTTTTCAGTTTAGTTTTTTGGCATTTTCGTTGTGAATATTGTTAGGGTTACGTACCCAAAGGATAAATCGGGACTATATTACTAAGACTGCTGTCTGTCTGTCACCAAGCTGTATCTCATGAACCGTGATAGTTAGGTAGATTACATTTTCCCTAATTAAATATTTGAGGGTTTTAATATTAAACAAATATGATCATTTTGCCTTTTTTGTAGATACAAATACGGCGAAAAATTGTATTGTACGGAACCTTTCATAAGCGAGTCCGACTCACACTTGGCCGTTTTTTTTAGAATCTTGGATTTGTGTTGTTATAGTAGACACGCTAATGCACATTGTAGTTCGTTTGTTAAATGTCTTAAAGGAGCTGAGGACATTGAGTAAACGGATTAATTAAGTAAAGCGATGGAGATTAATGAATCAGCTGGAATCGAAATGCCAGGAAAAATGGCTTGAGAACAACTAGTTTTATTTTTTAATGTGCAGAGATGACGGGTCAAACCAAAAGAAACGTATTAACTAGCGACTTAAACAAACCCAAGGTCAGAGTATAACCTTCACCCCTTAAAATTAAATGTAGTAACAGCTGATTGCAATACCAAGCAGCTATTGAATACTTGAGCTATTGAAATACTGCTAGATTTACAAAACAAAAAACAAAGTTAGAATGTCTAATTTAAAACTAGTAAAAAATAGTTATTATGCTCTTCTCAAAACATTTATTTCAAGAAAATAGAAGCTGCTACAGTCCCGGTCACAAGACATAAAAACTTGTGAAATTACTGTAGTTGCCCATTCCAAAGCGTCGATCTCTATGGAGAAGAATCGGCAAAAATCTCCATGGACTCTCTTTTAAATCGTGATATTTTTACGAAATTACGGATTCATCATTCATGTTGACTACACATATTATAGGTACTTATATGTAAGAACGCTGTAGAAAAATGAGCACATGGAGAAGTACGTACGGAAAAAGCGATTGAAAAAGGTTATATAAAATACTAGGTAAGTATAGCAAATTGAAACATGTTCCCCCCTTACAATATGTTTAGCACGAATGTGAGCGACAAATTAGATCGCCTAAAACGATTCGCAATCAGACGGATACAAATCTAATACTCTATACCTACTATTCTTTTGTTTGTTTTTAAACTCTTTTTTCACGAAAAAAAAGTCTTGTTAAGAAAAATGATCATGAAGTTAGTAATTTTCTGGCCTTTTCCTTACTATGTTGAAGTCGGCTTCCAGGCTAACCGGATGCAGCCAAATACCAGTATTTAACATGCAAGTTCCTGCCTCCATAATGGTGCCCCTGTAAACAACTATCACAGATCTACCAATGAAAACTGGGATCAACTGCTTAAAATACTTTTCGAGGCATGAAAGAAACTTACTAAGTAATAGGTGCATGGTCACCCATCTATGGACGAACTTAGACAGACGCAGTTTAACTTAAAGATTGACCCAGAGTGGCTGCTTTTTTTAGACACGAGCTCTAGAAAACGGTTTGCCGAAGTAACAAAGAAAAATGTAAAAAAACCGAAGTGTTATCTATATATAAAAATATTAAAGAGAAAATTACTGACTTACTCATCACGAAATCTTTGAAACGACAAGCGTGAGGAGTCTCAAATGGGGGATCCTTCGGATACGGGAATTAAACCTGCAGAATTCAACCCTAGTGGGGGTGAAATAGGATGGCAAACTTAGCATGGGAGAACACAGTCAATTCCTTTGCCAGATGATTTGGAATTTCCCATAAAATAGCTGAGCAGCGGGTGAAACCGCTGGGCAAAGCTCGTAATACATATACTTAAGCCAATATTTGATTTTGACGACTTTTTGGACGAGCGTATAAAAATCCTGTCGACTCATACCGTGAATGGATATTTAAATGTAGTAGTCATTAACACAGTTTTTCAAAAATATTTGATGTCAATAACATCATCAAAACAAATGATATTTGAATGGCTTTTTATTTATGACGAATTTTACAAATTGGTTTTGTTTAATAAAAGTGTATCAATGTTTGTTTGTCTGTCAAGATGTGAATAAAAGAAAAATCGAACGTGTGTTTTTAAAACTTAGTTCGACAACTTAAAGTATCGTATCGTAAGATATCGGGGTTGCGGGTTGTTCGAAAGAGACACCGTGGGCCCGGAACATAAAGGGCAAGAGAAGGAACATGGGTGGGTATTAGTCAGTAAAAGTTTGGAACTTCCTCTCGATTCGGCCTAAGGAACGAGGAGGACAATTTCCCTTTCGCAAAAAAGGCCTATCAACAAAATACTTAATCGACAATTGGATCGTATCTAGTAAACTTCTAGTTACAAATATATTGTAGGTTAAAGTTCCAACTTTTTCACAAAATATATTTCTTAAATCTTGTTTTAAATGATGTTATAACATAACTTTTAAATACCTTCCTGTTTTTCGTGCTTAACATTGAGTTTTACCATAAAAAGTTATTTTTTCACAGAAATAAAAAAGCCAATTCGCAGTAATTGCATAGAGTAATTGCATAGAGTTACTAAGATTGTTTCAGAAAGCATGGTTGACGGCTTCGTGAAGGATTAATTTACACCCTGTATGTCTTAATCGATCACAACTTTGGCGGAACGCAACGCGTAGCGAAATTAACGTGAGATAGAAACTCGATCAAATGTCGATCGATTTCTTAGTTGAATTTACTTAAAACCTCGCTTTACTGTTGTACTTGCTTTCTTATACTTTTCATTTAAATTGTATAATAGATGAGCAAACGAGCTTCCTGAAGGTAAGAACGAATAACTCTCTAAAACCGTGCGATGTTGCCTGTAGGATAAAGGGACTACCTGGTAAATAAACTATATCTTCGAATGAAGCGACTCATAAAATATTTTAAGGAGCTACCTTCTACCGCCCTAGCAAACCATCGAATACAGTTGCTGAGGCTAAAATCGGCTAGATCAGAGAGCATGACCTTAAGGTTTTCCACCCGATTCTTGGTTGCTAAAATCGAGTAAAAATATCGCTGTTTTTACAACAAAGCCACTTGATATTGATTCACTGATTAAGTAATTCATCTTTTCATAAAACAACAGGAATTTTATTAAACAAGTGAAACCGCAGAAATGTGCTAGTATTACAAAATTTGTATATCAACACAATAAATGGTTGTGGGTCGTCGAGTAATTTACATATTTTTAAATAATACGGCGATTGGACTAATAAATTACAGAAATAAATAATTGGAACGATGACCGCGGTTTGTTTAATAACGTGGGCGCTATTAGTATCACAAGGGTAGGCAGTGCAGTGATCAACCTGTCCTGCTAGTAATGTTGGGCTAAGGTATCTTGTGAGCGGGAGTCCCGGGCGCCCCGGGCGTCGGGCCCGCGAGACGACTCCCGGCCACCGTAGATGTGCGCCTGTGGACGGTGAGCAATGGGTAGCTCACCGTCCGACCGTCTATTGACGACAGGCCGTGTCGACGGCGCGTAAGTGTTCCACGCGCGCCTCAAAGACATGACTGTAAAGCAGAGGGGCCTGCCAGAGCCTGCAGAGGGTTGCGGATTGTCCGCTCTAGGCGGAGCGGGGGAACGTCAGACTTGTACTGACTAAAACCATCCTTCCATTGCCCTTTACTTTCCGAGGCCGCGGTATCTCTTTCGAACAACGCGCAACCCCGGTACATACATAGATACGCTTTGGCCTCATTTGGTTTGATTTTAGTTGAATTAATTATACACTTAAGCATAATTACTATATATGTATAGTTGTACACCTCTGCCTAATCGTTACCGATTTACAGGGATGATGTTATGTTACGTAACGTTACAGATCGGTAGTCTCCTCAGTTGCATAAAGGTAAGCGTCCACAGGCCTGCATCGCACGTATCGGACGCATCACATGTAACGGATTTTAGTTTGCCTGGTATAAAAAACTCATAGAACAGCGTACACTAATCCGCACCGTACGGCCAGCTCATCGGCAAAACCTACATGCGCTGCGTACCGATGACGTCATACGGAATGCCGATCAGTAGACGGCAACTGTTTTTCCTCTTCTGCTAATAAACAAGCAATAACAACTGCTTCATCGCTGTCCTCCAGTTCTATTAGTTTCACTACTGCTTCAGTACTGTTTCTCCTCTTCTTAAATCCACCCAAAGGTTGTCTTGAAAAGATCGCTTTTAGCGATAAGACCGCCCATTGTGTCACCCTATTTATAAGTGTTCTAGTGTTATTCTTGTTACTTGTATGGTGTACATAAAAAGAATATTCTATCTATCTATCTTCCTCCATTCTCACAAACACACTACTAAAATCCGAATGAAGGTGGCATTCCGATTGCTGATACTCGCTTCGGCAACCCGATCACTGTCGATATAGTGGACGCAGTCTAATTAATCCGTTTAATGCGATGCGTCCGGTACGTGCGATGCAGACCTGTGGACGCTTACCTTAACAGCTCTTCGGAAAAGCGTCAGAGCTGTTGCAGACATTGACAAGTTGAGACGTCTGTGTCAAACGCAAACGGCACCGCTCCTCGTGACTTTAGAACTGGATTCGAGAAGGAAGTAGAGTTACGTGATAAGAACATATTTAAACACATATACAGGTAGTAAAGGAAGAGGAGATCGTAGCTAAATAATAGCAGCCGCTCGGGTCGATCTTTAGGTTAAGCCGCGCTTGCCTAGGTTGGTCTGTGGATGGGTGACCACCCGTTACATACCGAGTTTCCTCGGAAAGCATGTTAAGCTGTTGGTCCCGGCTGTCAATTGTAGATCCTTGTCAGTGTGTGCCAGTGTCTCTAAAGTCTGAAAACCAGTCTTATCAAGGGACATCGTAATACCCAGTACTAACTGGGCTGTGTAGGTCAGATAGGCAGTCTCTCCATGTAAAAATACTGATATTCAGCTGCATCCGGTAAGACTGGAAGCCGACCCCAACATAGTTGGGGAAAGGCTAGATAGATGACAGGTTGTAAAGGAATCGTTCACGAAGCTGTCAAGCATGAATTCTGTTTATCTTACAAACGAAATTAAAAAAAAAGTTCTGGGTAATAATTTTCTTTTTGGGGTGAAAAATAACGTTAAACGGTTGAAATCAATGTTGGAATGTTGGAATCAATGTTTGGCCTAACAAAAAATGTGTTGATGGATTCATTGTACAGTAGTAGGTCGTTGAGTTATTTAAAAATGTCTGGTGCCCGCGGCTTTGCCCGCGTGATGATCCAAAAAAGTTATCCTATGGGTTATTCCAGACTATAACCTACTTCTATGCCAAATTTCATCAAAATCATCAGCATCCATACACCCATTCGGATTTATAATATTATTTCTAGTAGGACGTAGGATAAACTTATCACTATATAAATATTCATTAAAATATTTGAATTTTTTTCAAGGTATGGTAGCTAAAACAAAAAATCTGCAATGATGCGGAGAATAAGTGCCTTCCGGTTTTGTCTGGGGTTATTTTACACGTTTTATATTATTCACGCCTTTTTTCAGAAGGGTTGGGCAGTAGTGTCCATTAAAACAGTAGTACACACCAACAGTACAGTGAATTTGAGAGAGTTTATTCCTTGAGGAATTCATGATGGAAAATCCAACAAAATTTGACCTCAGTAAAGGCATTTTAAAAAGATGCTTTTGAAGTATTTAGGCCGTAGCATTAAAACAAACTTCAAGGCTTGTGGTGGCCAGGATTGCGGGTTGTTCGAAAGAGATACCGCAGCCCCTAAACAAAGGGTAAAAGAAGGAACTTGGGTAGGTTTGCGTCAGTAAATGTCTGACACTCCCCCAAGAGCAGGGGAAGTTATTTGATGATTTGATTTAAAAAAAGCTTGTGGTACGGAGACGGACTGTCCTGTAGTGTATGCCTACTTTGATGAACAAGAACATGTTTCCCTAAATTCTATGTTTATTTACAAGGTCATAATCAAATTCCTCTGGAAACTTAATAGCTATATACAAGTTATGATACTTATTGACAACTTTTGCCAAGACATATTTTATTAACGTTTGAAATACAAATAACGTCCAAATTCAAACCAAATTAACCCTAAGCCGTTGCATCACTTCACCTCAGGCAAGTTGCAGCCAAACACAACCATATTTATTCATATTAAAGAAAAAATAGAACAAACCTGGTATAGAAGATAATATTATAAAATATGAAGTACTCACACTATAATCCGACAGCCTCTGCCTCTTCGCATCCCTGCTCAACAGATCATAAAGCAGCAACAGCCTCAAATTCGCCGCCGACAGCTTCGCCTTCCCCATCGCTGGCTGAGCACCCTGCCTGACTCCATCGAACACGTCCACAAACTTATCATCATGAGGATAATACTGAAGATTCTCCTCATTATTATCGTCTAGAACGTATCCATCAGAACGACTGCTGACTTTGACGTCGTAATGAGGAGGTAGGTATGGGGCTGCCTCTGGACTCGGTTCCACCAAAGGCTTGACTTGCTCATGGGGAACAGAGAGGAGAGGTTCTTCCGTCTTTATCTGCTGTGGTTGTAGGATGGAGTACTGGGCGTGGTTTTCTACTGGGAGGAGGACGAAGCGGCGTTGTTGAGGGTTCCAGGTGTACCTGCTGATGGGTTTAGGCGGGGAGTAGGGGGCGTAGAGACCTGGCTTGTGGTGGGGGGTTGTCATTTCTGTCCTGGAATTTGAATTGGTGATAATTAGTAAGCATGAAATTGTTGGCCAATATTGTTTTCTGAAGTTGTTGTAAGCGTATTTTGTTATCATTTTGGATATCTGGTGAAGAGCTTGTCTTTTTACATCCTTTATTTCAAAATCAATAACGGAGTGATTTGTAGACATCGTGGGTATCTATATTTATTTCGTCGTCTTCTCAAATAATACATTTATTGGCCATCCTAGCTCCGATCAATCAACAATTTATAGATACAACATAAGGATTATTCCTTACACAATACAAGAAATCTTTGAAATGTAGCTTATATGACCGGGCCTTATTTTAAGGGAAATGTAACAAATACATTTCAAACCGGCCAAACGCAAGACGTATTCGCTCTGTACAAACTTGCGACATAAACAGCCACAGCTCCAAGGGACCACAGACTTGTGTATATGGTCTTAATTTCAACTCGGTACCTCCACGCACTCTAGAGGTGGTCTTGACAGACAAACACATAGACAGACCGACGGACAGCAATGGGATTCTATACCTACGTAACAATCATTTAGAATAAATATTTACAAAAAAAAACAACTGTTATATTAACACCACCTTACTTAAAGTCAAGTTTTAGTTATTTTAAATACTCGTTTACAGTTTGAACTAAAAATAGACTTGTTTTCATAGTTTTTAGTTTAGACTAGGTGACAATTCACCACAATACCCAATACCGTATTTTGAACGCTGTTCTCAGCGCTAAGGGTTAAAATTCCGACAGTGGAAAAAGATTTAAGCATTCGTCTAGGTGGTCTTTAAAATTACCGATAACCAGCATTAGACAAACCTAAGTACTAGTTTTACAGTTTTTTTCCGAAACTAGACGTTCCCCAGGCGTTGTCCTACTTGATAAGGATCGTACGATACAGTGGTGGTGCGATGCATTCGCGTCGTGCAATAAATTAACAATAAACAAAATTGCCTGTTCGAGCATTGGCGTACGAGCTTCCATTAGAATGATGTTGATGATGCCATCTAGCAGACTTCGGCGTATCAAGTAATCTAGTAGGCACTGAAAATATTTAACAACTTTCAAATGTGACATCTTTCTTTCTGTCAATTGTAAATGCATATTATCAGTTTAGATGTGGGTCTACCCACCTTTATAATATTCGCCGTGCAATGTCGTATATTGTTCTTTTTGGATTATTGTGATTTTTGGAAATTATCCGTGTGTCACTAATGGAATTCAGCAGAACACCAGCGTCAGGTATTGTACCTGGCATTATGGTCAGCTGCAACCTTGAGACTCAGCCAGTAATGTGAGTAAAATCAAAAAAAAAAAATTCGCATAGGTCTACATGGGCACTTATAAAACGTCCAGAAAAGGTGCACGGTTCGAGTTGGTCGTTCAAAAAACTCCATGGTCTTTTAATATCATTTCATCGTGGGACGAAACCACATCGTGTCATCGTACGATCGACAGCCAGTTAGGACAACGCCTTAGACACACCTACTGACTCTGTTTCTACATGTGAACCGGTTTCATTAAAGAAAAGCAAGTATTCTATGACAAAAGATGACGTCACGATCTACATGGATAATAGGTACCTGTTCACTTACACCGTTATATTTGCCAATACGTGAGGCGAATTTATAAAGTTAAACACCGTATTGTCAGATTGTATCGTTGGTGATTTGTTTTTTTTTTATGTGAATAAATCTTGGATTTAAAGTTGACCCACTTTCTGTTTTTTTTTTCTAGATTAAGGTGTATTTTGCTTACTTGTGTAGTCTTTATGACAATGGATAATCTTTGAATTTCAAGTTGGAATGACGTCACTAAGCTAACTAAGTGACGTCATTCCAACTTCAATTTCAAAGATTGCGGACTAGTTATTTGTTACGCATTTTCACTTATTGGGCATCAAGGAAAAAGGTTTTGTATGTTTTTAAAACTACCATTTATTTTATTTTTTCTTTTAAAAAGAGTAGAGCTTTTTGTCTAGAAATGTACAAG
This sequence comes from Ochropleura leucogaster, assembly GCA_958449745.1. Lineage (NCBI taxonomy): Eukaryota > Metazoa > Arthropoda > Insecta > Lepidoptera > Noctuidae > Ochropleura > Ochropleura leucogaster. The sequence goes on along the minus strand of OY288220.1, from coordinate 806,936 downwards.
ATAATATAACAATGGGAAAATTGTATCACCTAGCACAAATACATAATTCTTCAGAACTTGTATCAGTTCCACTGCTGGAAAAAAACAATCCTATATTCTTGTCAAATAAAATATGTATTTTCAGGTGAATTACTTGCCTTAAATCGTTCTGAGAAAATAGAGGGGTAGTGGGTGGTTCTACCAATGTCCCAGTTAATATTTTTCCATTAATCGAAAAATAAACCCAGTCCAGAAACCAATTTCTATAAATTAATTTGAAATAGATATTATGTTACAGAAATTATTATCTTTTTGAAAGATGAAACTGTCTATTCCTTTCATTTTATTTTGTATTTGTGGAACGTCTGATTTGAAATAATATTCAATGTTTTTTTGATATCGAATAGACTGATTCACTTGAGAACTCCATTTTTCCCTTAGGCTTTAATTATATATTTTTATTTGGAAAGGACCATGTGTATTTCACTATGAGCTCTGGGCGTAAGACAAACATGATATGAAATGTGTTTTATTTTTCAATATTCTTCGAAGATTTGACCTATAATAAACCTAGTTTGAAAAGAAGATACCCTGACATTTCTTCTTTATTCTTAAAACGATTCTATGGTTACTCCGTTTGTGATGAATTTTAACAGATTGTGTTCTCTACTATAAAACAAATGACTGTTGTAGTCGAATCTTTGAAGAATACAGAAAAATGTAACATTTTCGTTCCAGGTCGTAGAATTTCATTGAGGTTTAGAACTTTCCACACTACGTATTTAAGTATGAATTGATTGTTGACTATGATTTGAAAATTCAATTCTGTTAGACTTACGCTCATTATAACCAAGACCCTTTGATGTGAAGCTACCAGCACCCGTTTTCAATCCCATTGTTCCCATCTTAGAATAAATCTTATAAATAATTTTATATGTACAACATTGACTTTAAAAAGGACCATCATCTATAGAGATTCGAATATACTCGATTTTGTTTAAACAATTTTATTTTTCCGGCTAGTATATTTAATTGGTTCACTCCAATAAACATGAAAATTAAGCAGAAGAAAATCATCATTGCTTTGTTTAGGACGAGGGATATTACATTACCCAGTTAAAGAGGTCAGGGAAAGATCTAAGTAATCTGTAGGCCTACTATGACATCTTAAAGCAGAACTTATTCCACTGAGTGAAAGAGATGGTGCTAGACACCCTGTATAGCTCTGTCCCTTTCCCTCAGCGGAATAAGTTCTGCTTTAACACGTCATGGTAGGGTAGCAGGTTCATCAGATATAGTTGATTTTTTCTTAGAAACTGATGAACGTTATCAAATCAAATTTACCTCGTTCAATGAACTGTTTGACGAGTTGGTTAATAAGGCTGGATTTTCATAAAAACAGAAGTTATGTACATGGTAGTTTTTGGTGGTCCTTTTCAAAGTCAGCTAAAAGTAAAGGCTTTTATACAAAGCGTCAGTAACCTCTTAGTGGTAAACCCAGTCCACCAGTTATTAGTAGGCTTGAAGGTCACATACGGCCTCGATGTCGTGGACCAAGTCGTAGGCCTGGTTGTGGGCCTGGTTGTAGGCCTGGTTGTAGGCCTAGTTGTGGGCTTCGACGTAGGCCTAGGGGTTGGCTTAGTGGTGGGCTGAGGACTAGCCTCGTTGGCTTCGAAGGCCATCTGATCAGTGAGATGGGCTATAACCTGCATCGCCACTGGGAGGTATGAGTCTGATAATTGGACTTGCTGTTTTGCTGAGTGTACCTGGGGATGAAAAAAAAATGGTTGTAAATAGTATCCTTAACGACGTCGAAAAGCCCTTGTGCTTTCTTATCATTGCGTTTTTTTTGGACCGTTCCTAATTACCTTAGTTAGACTTTAAATACCTGTATGACCCCTGTATTTTTCTATTGTAAAAACCAATAACAATTTACCAAATCCACGAATCGAATCCCTGACTCAGGGAGCTGAGGCTCAGAGACGCGCTTGAGACCAATAGATTAATGAAGCAGTCGTTACAAATCACGTTAAAATTAAAATAAGAATAATTTATTTGCCAGAATGTAGGTATACAAGTAGTATGCATTATCTTAACAATAATAATGACCCATTTACATTCTGCCATTAAATGTGGGGTGCGAATATTAATTTAATTTAAGAATGGATTTAATTATTAAAATTGTCACAATATAACATCATTTGTTATCCATATAATTGGATCCATTAAAATATTTTCGTCTAACCCTTAAATTGAATAGCAAACACCAAAGTACTTATACAGAAATATTTGAAAATATTACCAATTAAATATGGTAACTTACTAAAGTGTCAAAATAAGTGTGTCACAAGTAAGTAAAAGTGAAATCATTGCGGTGTTAGTGGTGTGCAAAACAATGACAGTACATGAACGAAAGTGACATTTAGTGAATTATTCATCACCTAGACACTGGTCATTAGATACGGTTTTTTTGTGGCTACCGTTGTCTTTGATATATGAGCTAGAAATCTATCGTTTCCACATTGTTTTTGGTGTTTTGTCAACTGAATTGAATTGAATAGAAGCAATTTTTTTTATAACATTTCTGTTGGTTGTTAGTTTAGACCAAACTAAAGATTGACCCAGTTGGTTTAGTGGTCGTAACCACGACTGCTGAGAATCAGGTACTTAGAGTTCTTTTCTTGGATGGGGCATATTGTTATTGGGTGTATGCATTCCGAATTTCTCAGTAACAGCTAGGGAATCTGGATTTATGCCCTGTTGATGGAAATAGACTCACCTCCTTTGGGACTTTAACACGACTGGTGAGATATGGATCAACAATGTATATACACCACCTCTGCCTAACTCTTTCGGGGATTACAGTCGTGATGTTAAGTTATGTTAAGATATGATAAAAACTAAACTTAACCGAGGCTGCATCATCGCTTCATCAGGCGAGTTGTAATAAAAAAAATACAGATGCTAAATGAGTCCATAAATGATTTTAGATTTACTCACAGAGTTCAACTTACCTGACTAATGGAACACAAAGAAAACACCACAACAAGCGCGTGCCGAATCATTTTGAAATCTAAAACAAAACAAATATACAATTATATTTTGCTGTTGTAAAAAGCTGTTCGAAAATCCCGGCAGCAGATTTTTTTTTAAATCTGGTGGCTAAATGAAAATTGTTTTTTTAATACTGCCAGTTTTAATGACCAGTGGTAATACACGTTTCGTGACATCAAGGAGGTTATTTACGAATGTGTTTTCAACCCTATGTTTATAATTTAATGTGCCTCTTAATTTACTGTCACGCCCTCATACCGTTACTCTCTATTATATTTATCTATGGTATGATAATATCTCACATAATTTTTTATCGATTATTCATTTCTCATTGTTACTCAAATATATTAGCAGATCACCTCACATGGAAGAAAAAATATGCATTATAGACGACTATAAACTACCCAAGCAATATAAATAACATTGAAATGAGACCAACCAACCAGAAAGAATAATGAAAATCGATCCTCAGGTGGTATAGTAATCCGTGAACACACATAAAAAAAAACTGGAACGTAGAACCTCCTCTTCGAAGTCCGTTAAAAATAGGAAGACCTACAAATATGGCTGTACTGGCTAGTAAACGTACCCAACTTCAACAAACACGCAAACCATAATTCTAACCTACTTTTCCGTCTAGCCCTTCTCTACAACTGTGAACCCTTAATCTTCTCGTCGGCAGAGTTAACTTGTACTTGTGCCGACATTGTACTTGTACAAACTCGTAAAGCGTCGTCCGTAAACTTTACAACCCGTAAAGAAAGACGTAAAAATCAGACAATGTCTAAGTGAGAGTTGGGAGGACTCACAGTTGTTGTTTAGGTTGATAGTGGGAGTTTATTACCCGACTACGGCGAAAAAAGGAGGGTTTTGATTTTGACCGTTATGTATTACAATACATAACGCATAATTATGACCACGGCTATTATTTGAACATCACCATGAATATTGATTAACATTAAAATATATACCTACATATAACATAATATGTAAGTTGTTTATTAATTAACGATAACTATTTAATGGCTTGGAGGCACATATCAAAGAGCACATTTCAAAGTGAATAATATTATTATTATTAAACGCTGGATAGGTCCTACCACAGGATGAAGAAGAATGTAAAATAGAATGGGCAACTTTTGACCTCAAATAGACCGCGAATAAAATAACTAAAAATTCTACCATGAGTGCAATTTTTGAAATACGTCATAATAAAAACAGTTTTATTTTTCAAAAAACCATAATTTTAAAAAAATTGCTTGGTGCCCCGAGCATTGGTTAAAAGTTAAAGCCAACCACCGACGATCATCCACGAATTCACGCCTCATTAATTTTCAGATCATCTTGCGAATCCCAAAACATCACAAAGATCGGAAGGTAATGTAGTTTGAATCGGTCGTGTTCTCGCTAATTACCTGGGGACCGGTTACCTGAATATCTCGATGAAAAGATTTTCCTTAAACCAAAGTCCTATACAAACTCAAGTGGCTTCTTATTCCCAAATCGTAAAATATCTATTGTATCAGAAAGTATTCGGGACCTATGGGACAAGAAGGTAAGCCTGTTCCATTTTCAAAATATCGTTTTAATAGACGGTGGCGTTTCTAGTCATACTTATCAATGATGCAGGGCCCCCGAGTAGCATGGGCCCTTGTCGTCTAGAGGAAAAACGTCATAAATCTTGTCTGACCTAGGTCACATCATCGCTTCACGTCAGGTAAGTTCGGGCGAAACGTAAGCCAATAATAAAAAATAAAATTGACAGATTTGTGTCTCCTTGACTGACTTGATTTGGGTCTCCAATATCAGAGGTCGACCAATACCTGAGGAGGCTTTCGTTAGGCAGCTGGATCAAGAGCTTGATACAGAAAGCGGTACTCCTGGACACGGCTCGTATTGTTAGGAGGTTCCTTTCTCTGGAGCCCTGACCGCCGGTAGCTTGGACCCCGTTCTCGATACCGGTGGGCTACTATTTTTATATTTTAAATGTTTTTTTTTTTTTAATTTTTGTGTTTAAGAAATATTTAAAAATATAATTTTATGTAAAGAAAACAATAAATGGACTAAAAACAGTTTCAATAATTGAAAAACGACTTGCTCGGATAGACTAAAGGTAAAAGGTAAGTTATTTTTTTAAATTATTTACTCCATACAAAATACAGGAAAAAAATACAAATAAAAAAACCGACCAAGAGCGTGTCGGGACACGCTCAGTGTAGGGTTCCGTAGTTTCCCGTCCGTCACAATAAGTGTTCCCAGTTATGAGGCCAACCGAACAATTCGGTAATACCCGATCCAATGTAATAAGTACCTACAGCGCCATCTCTCGAGGAATTGGGTTACTAATTAATACAAAGACGTGCAATTTCGGTGGTAATTTTAAATTTTCAATAATTATTTTTTTGTTTGAAAAAAGATACGTTCAGGATAATAAAATATGTAAACAAAGTTACAAAAAAAGCTTGCATTACGATTATACTACAAACTTAGTCCAGAAATTATTTTGTACAACTTTTTGTCTTTTTTGTACAAAAACTTTTGTATCAATCAAGTTCAAAATGATTTTCATAGAAAGTCTTTATAAAGTTCTACTTTTCAGTTTTTTTTTCATATTTTTTAGACTTATGGTTCAAAAGTTAGAGGGGGGGGGACACATTGTTTTTTACTTTTGGAGCGATTATTTCCGAAATTATTGACATTATCAAAAAATGATCTTAGTAAACCCCTATTCATTTTTAAATACCTTTCCAACAATATATCACACCCCTAACGTGTGATATATTGTTGAAATAAAAAAAAAAAACACTTCCCACTTTACATATAGGTTGGCTACCATAATAAAACATTTTTTTTAAATTTTTATTTTACCACTTTGTCGGGGTGATTGATATACATGTATATCAATCACCCCGACAAAGTGGTAAAATAAAAATTTGGTACCAATATGTATATTGGTACCAAATTTCAGCTTTCTAGCGCTAACGGTCACAGAGATTAAGCGAGGACGGACGGACGGACGGACGGACGGACAGACAGACATGGCGAAACTATAAGGGTTCCTAGTTGACTACGGAACCCTAAAAATGGTAGAAAAGTATTAGTCGGGTCAATTTATAGCTAATCCTAAAAACATGTCACTTCATAAGCACGTCTGAGACACACTCCGTCTTCTCAAGAACTCGAACATCCCTAATGTGATGAAACAGAACACAATAAATGTTGCCCTGTATTTGTAGGCAGTTAACTCAGTTATGTGTTTATATTGTTACGAGAACGTGCCTTGTAATACTCAAATATTAAGGTTCTGTCTGTCAGAGAACTGAATATCTTAACAGTGTGCTTACATAAAAGAAAGAAAGCAATTCATTAAACTTGCTGAAGACAAGACAGTAAAACAAAATTACTTAATTTAAAAAAAAATAAAAAATAGCAATTAATTGAAGTAGTCCTGTCACGAGGCCAAAAGGCCTCTTTCTCAGCATGATGCCGCAACATGGCGGCCATGTCACAGCGCTGATATTCTGATAGGGTCCAAGCAGAATAAATAAATTGTGGGACGAATAAAAACAAATATAGTAAAAAAAATTAAAAGGAAAAAAATGAAGCGAAATCTATAACTATCGTAACATCCATATCGTATTATAAGGAAATTGTGTAAAAAAATAAGTCAAATGACTTCTTTTAATTTTCACTCAGATTCAGCCTGCCCCTTTGCTGTCCTCTCCTAGCGGCACCCTAAGCCGAGGCTCGTATCCCATAGGTGTCCTTAACGTGTAGTCGCTCAGTTTGTAAGTTTTTTCCCTGGCCTTAATTTTAAGGCATCCTCAGGAATCGCCCGGTTAAGCGAACGACAACCTCTTAGGTTGAACTGCGAGATGCCAATTCGAAAATAAAACTGTTAATTTTCGTTTCGTAATCGTATTTCGTTCTGCTCAGTGTAATACAGAACTTGTACATGAACCCACAGCGACTAATCACGCTATACAAAACTAGTACATTACATGCAGACCTTACCTACTTATCTTATTAAATACAAAGCTTTGCCATGTTATACTGTAAATGTAAAGAATGATGTGGCGTCATGTGTACAGAGTTGTCTTATTAGACAACCTGAGACCTCAGATTTTATTAAGTTTATGATATACTATTGGCAGTTACAATGTTGGCGGAGTCAAACATGTTCTCAATTGACATAGCTGCCGAGAAGTTTCAATTCAATTCATAGTCTTGGGTGAAAAAAGTAACGCTTTAGAAACCATTTATAATTTATCTGGGCCCTTTGGAATAAATATACTATGGACTGGGTTGAGTCTGATATTAAGTCTTCATCTTGGGTCTAGATTTGAATTGTCTGTTACTATGGGGGCAATAAAATTTTAGCCGCCGTAGCTGCCTCGAACTATTCACAATTGTTCTCAAAACAAAAATGATAAACACTAACCAACTAATGCCTAAAATGGAACTTCGTTTCTTACTTTTTTGACGTTGCGTCTGTCAAAATGTATTTTATGTATGAAACTCTAGACCGTCATTTTGTTGACACTGACAGTGACAGATATGTATAGACGACTTCGTGCCACGACTGATCATAGTGTTTGAATACACATCAAGTTATAGTTTTTTTTCAAATGGTAAATAATCAAAAATAAATAAGACAAAAGTTATTTGCTTTTGTCCCTCTGACCGGAGCGGGAGAGAGTCCCAGACTTTCACTGACCAAAATCCATCCATGTTCCTTCTTTATCTCTTTCGAACAACCCGCAACCCAGCAGGTGGAATGCTAGGCCTAAGGGCTATTTACGTACATAAGATTAGTGTGAAGAGCTACTATTGTTACTAAGAAACTTCTAGGAGGAAAAAAAATATTAATTTGTGCGATCCGGGAAACTAATCACGGACTTTGTGATGTGCCTCTAACACTCTACCAACAAGGCAGTCAAAAGGATAACTTAATTGCACTATTCCTCTTTAGACACTAATTACCAAGCAACACCGTAAATACATAAATAAACCCAGGAATACCTTATCAATTTCAAATGAGCGCAGAGCAATTCCGTACGAAGTGCGACCATATTCTGGGTCATTCTAAAACGAGTTGGTATACAAACAAGGCTGTATCTAGCGATTCCTGTGCGACCGTTACACAGATCCGGTTCCATGGTGAAGTGGGCCAATCCTTGTTCTAGCCATTATCGTACTATGTGTATCTTGTTCCGATAACATTTATGTTAATCTGGATTTTCTTGGGAATTTATTCTTGTAGTTAGAAAATTGTTAAGTTCGAGTTATTTGGTTTCAAATTGGTTTTGTTACAAATCGTAATGGTTTAATATTTACACCTCATGTGCAATTTTTGTAAGAAAATAAGCTTATTTCACCAAGTTGTTAAAGAAACAACTCGTCAATTATAAAATAATTATATTAATTTTACGAGACCTAATTAATTATTTTTATTGTGTTAATAAAATCAATCTGCTTAATTAACATAAATTTGAATTATAAAACACACATCGACCGTAAAAAAATAAGTTGAGCTGACTACTGATATAGTTTGTTTAAGTTTATAATGATGACAATTATCTAACCAATTCAATTCTTATATGTAAATAAATAAAAAAATATGTGTAAAAATTAATAAACGAGATCAAAACAATTCTCTAACTAGATTTAAACCAATGGATAATGAATTTCTGAATGTTGATGGACGGAGAGCAAAAGGAAGGTCAAAAAAACACGGAGTCCTGGGTTCAATTTCCGGGTCGTGCAAAAGTATTAGGTTTTGGGTTTTTTCATTAGATAGCCCGGAGTTTGGAAGTTGACGATATGATTCCCCTGTGTCTCGGAAAGCACGTTCATCTCTCTCCGGTCGTGTCGGATTTCCGTCCCATCGGACTATGAGAGTAAGAGAACAGAGAGTGCACCCAGGCTTGCGCATACACTGGTGCACTATAATATCTCCCACGCTGATGGCGTATTCAAGCTGAGTTTGACAGCCATGGTCGAAAACGGTCAAAAGGACTATATTTAGTTGCACTTCTACGCTACCTTTCGGGAATTAAAAGGCGTGAATTTATATGTTAATGATTCATCAATTTACGTAAATTGACCCTAAAATACAAGTAATTAACTGCCAAATAAAACCTGCTTTTAAGTCCAACCAATTTAAAAAGAAAAGTACTAAATCCTTCCTTGATCCTGCCACAGATTAGTATACCCAACTTATTTTGTTGTGGGGTCGTTGACAGCTTTTTTATAATACGACAAAATGGCGGCAACGTATACAGACCAATCAGCGAGTCTTAATTAGAGACGGCCATATTAAAAATACCTTAAATAATTCCTACCAAATAATTCCAATTCGGGAATATTTATCCTTATTCTTTTTCATTTCCAAAATGGCGAACTGTCGATATGATTAATTTTATGGCAAGTCTGATAATTTCGTTTAACGGAACGCCGCGGGTTCGAAATGTATTTAATTTTGCTTTTAATGAAGCTTTTAAGGCTTTGTTATGCGAAAATTGTTTTAATTTAACAACATGTTGATTAAATAATACGTTGCTACCCGAAAATGTGTTGTGGATTTTTGTTTAAAATTGTGTTGGTATTTTTTCGGAGACTTGGAATTTTTAATACATGAAGATGTAAAAGTATGTAGGGATGATGTTGATATAGATTTACGACAGGACATTGTTACACTTGCCACAGATCAATAGATCTAAGGACAGAATAGAAGCATGCTGCTGAAATCATTGTCGATGTTGTCGAATTCTGTGGCATTCCCGCTAATTTCTCACCCTCATTAGCAAACGATGGAGGATAGGAACATGGAAAATTATGTACCATACCTACTGTTTTTGTGATGTGTGAATCACATTTCAGACTAATCGTGATACGTACGTACGGTCGACTCTAGATGCGTCTAGTCTGATTACACTACGAACAAAACATCGACATGAGAAAGAAGGTTTGTTAAAAAGAACCGCGAGTGTTGTTGTTTGTTAAAAAAAAGTGTTAAGATTTTTGTGTTGGCTTTGTCCACTCTGCAGATTTTCTCGGAAACTTTGGTTTTTTTGGAAACTCGCCCAAGTAACTGCAGTATGAAGGGTCAAAAAAAAACTAATTTGACCCATTGATTAAATGAAAGCACTAAAGAAAACCTAACTTGTGGGGTGTCGGGCTTCAATTATTCTTATATTTCTTGATGAATTAATATTTCACCTGTGACAAACAATAAACGAATTTGAATTTAAACTTTTGTTCCAAGTTCTAAAAATAAAAAGAATAGTCAAATCCGTTTCTGTCGTCCCTTTGGTCTTTTGTAAATCAACCATCTCAACTTCATGGAAAATGCTTGACGAAATAATGTCTTTAACAAGATTATTTTTTATTGTTAATCTTTATTATGGTTCAGAGGTTAAGCGTTTCGCTTATAATACATGAGGTGGTGGTTTCAAATCCTGCAAGTACCAATGTGAATTTTTGAATTCAAATGTACTATAATCTTAAACATCAAAGACATAGGTGAAAAATAACAACGTGAGGAAACCTGGACTTAATCAATATAAGTCTGAAATCACCAACCCGTCTTGAACAAGCATCAATGCTCATGCCATTTCTGTATGAGAAGAGACCTTTGTCCAGCCGTGGGACAGTAACAGGCTGGCATTATTATCAGTTATTCTTCATTATAGTCTTTTAAATGGATTCTGACATGATTTTCTATTTTCGTTTTTGTTTTCGATCATCAAAAGAAAAAGGAATTACACATACCTACAAATCATGCCAAGCAGAGTTCACTCTGGTATTTTAATATATACATAACATCACGCCTGTTCTCAACGAAAGGTTAAGCAGAGGTGTTCCTAATGGTACACCCATATCTCCAGTTATGTTTTAAGTACCCTGTAATAGGGAGCGATATATAGGAAAAGAGGCAGACAGACAACAAGATAGATGAATGACATATGGAAAGTCGGAGAAGCTACCTCGTTAAGAAAAGTCAGGGACAAAAGAGACTGGAAACAGCTGGAACAGGCCTACGTGCCACAGGACATGCTGATCACTTAACCGGAGAAATAGATTTGTTTTTTAGATAATAAGTTTGTTTGTTTATAAGTTTATGTTTAGTTTCAGCAATAAAGGCTTAGTAATAATAGGGAGCGAGCATATTTCTGAACATCAGCCTCATTTAATTTTTAAAAAAGACTTGTGAAAGTGTTTGTGAAAACCTACTAGTAAAATAAACATCATTTATCATTTGTTGGCATAAATCCAGACTCCGTAGCTACTAAAATAGAAAGAGAAATTTCTTATGGAAAAACCTAATAATGCCCCACCCTGGAATAAAACCCCGGACTTCATGCTCACCAGTAGCGTGTGCGAGCACTAGACCAACAAGTCAGGTCTTTTAATAATTTAAATGGTAATGGTGTTAATAATGACTTTTAGTGGGAACACTTAATTAGTAAGCACTAACTGAGTGTTTAGTACTTAAACGTGCTTATGAATAGTGCTAGGTTATTTAACTAGTTTTACTAAGAATATTTCCACCTCAGAATTATTCACAATGTTAGGTTTAATTTTGTTTTGTGTCTGTTTCCGGACAGCATTGGCGAATTCTTTTCCCGTCCTATATAGAAAACATTACATTTTAAACCCCCAGTATAATATTGTTTTTCACTCCGTTATACTTTTTATTGTTGAACAAAAATAAGGTTTCATAATATTGTTTTCAACGAAAAAGGTGCTGTGTTCTTTTCCAATTTCAAAAGTTGGAAAAAAATGATTAAAGCAAACAAACCCTGTATGTGGGATTGTGTGGATGTGGGCTTTATTTTTGCAGGTGGCTTCTAGTAACGTCTTAACGGGAAAAAGCTAACCCATCCAATTTCCAACCAGATGCAGTCAGCTGTTTTGGAGTATTTGTGTAACAAACACCCATCCATTCTTCAAATTTTCGTAATTATAATAGTAAAGTTAGATTTCAATGTTCAAACCCAAAATTATAGGGTCTTCAATATTTTACTTATATGTATAGGATAGTTATCCAAAACGAAAACAAAATAAAACTTGCTTTGACCGTAAGGCACTGCTCTCTTCTGCCGGGGTGGCAGGTTGTTAGAAAGAGGTATTGCGGCCCCGGAACATAGAAGGCAAAAGTACGAACATAATGGGTGGGTTTTATTCAGTAAAAGTCTGACGCAACTGAGTCAAAGTCTGAAGTTATTGGATGATAACCCATCCGAAAAAAAGGCACTGCTCTCTGAATATGAATACCTACCTAAACATCGAAAATTATTATTTAAGTCACAAGTTTGCTCTAAAAATCTAGAAAAATAGTTATTTATTTAAGTGACTCAAGAATAACAACTGATTATGAAATATAAATATAAAAATATTGTGAAAATAAAGGTAAATTGTATGAATAAATTTTGCGCACAGTTCGTCCTTTTAGTGCATAAAGGGTGTAAAAGTACAGTAGGTACAGTTACTAGTGTTTTCCCCATCGTTGCAATCGTTTTGTTTTTGTAGACCATACCTAAAATCCTTCTAGTTATTGGGGGACAAGATTCAATGTTTTTTTTTAAATTCAACTTTAACCCTTAGCCACCTAACGTGTATTCTAGTAACACATCCACCTAACGTCGGTCATGGTGACCACTTACCTATAAGTACTAATAGGAAGGTAAAAAGCTCAAAAACTGCTGTAAATCAAAACTACATTATATTTTTCAATTGTTTTTATTCAAATTGTTTTTAACAAACTCTTCAAATTAACACTTTTACTTTTTACTATCGTTATTAAAAGATGACTAACAAATATTTTAACAAATTTTAAGTTTTTTAATTAAGCTGAGATCTAAGCAATCACAATCAATGAGACTTCTTAATTTTTATTTTTTTTTATAAGTTTAACATATAACCTCTTATATAAAACTATCATTGGCACAATAAAATCACAATAATGACAAAATTACAACTCCCTAAAATTTTCAATTTTTCGCGGCACATTTTTTTAAAATACTCAACGCACATTAGATTTTTGCACTGGTTTACTCGACGTCTTGTATGGGGTTCGATAAGATCTTCAGCCAGTCGTTTCATGAAATTCAGTCTGAACATCTTTTTCTGAAATTGGTTCATGTTGCTGATGATGTATGCATTTGCTGCAGATACATCCAGCATTCTGTAAAAGACCACCATTGGCCAGCGCCTTCCGACCAGCATTGGCCAGCGCATTTCCGGCACGTCCCTTTGATCCTCGGAATCCGAGTCACACTCTTCTAACCATCTACTAATATTTTGATCACGTTGAGACATAATAAATCTAAAAAAACAACAAGAAAATGTTAACACTAAAAGTAACGTAACAACCTAGCGTCGGTCACCATGACCGCAAACGAAATATATTTACCTGAATCTTGTCACTGCGTGCACGCGTTGGTTGGTCGGACGCGGAGCGCAAACTGGAGAGGGCGGGGAAAAAGTACACAGAGTCACAGGCTTGTGGCACGCTTATTAACGGAAATATTTGAAAAAATATATCGAACGGAGTCACTGTGACCGACGCTAGGTGGTTAAGGGTTAAATATTTACTTCCTCGATCCCGTACAATATATCCAGATGGATGTTACTCAATATAAGTCTTTAAACTGACATGGTTACTAACATTATAAATAACACTTTCGCCGAAATATCGGAAACTAGAAATTATTAACAAACATGGTAAATATCCCGTTTCAAGTGTTAATTATAATCTTAACTCAATGTTGTGTACTTACCTAACTCATTGGGCAGAACTGCAGATCTGCAGATGCACAATGAGTTAAATACATAACATTAAGTTCTACCGTAAAACGTGATTTTATTACCTCATAAGAAGTCGTTTTCTAGCGATAATTTTTGCCTAGAGTTACTTAGTTTAATTAACAGAATCCATGGTTGACGTTTTCTAATAATAAAGGGTTGATTTACACCCTGTATTTCAATGCATTTTTTGACATTTTGAAAGTGCACATAATACGATGTCTACTCATAACACAAATCCTGACTCAATCAAGCGAAAGTCTCATTAAAATTCGTGCAGCATTTTAAAAGAATGTGCAAAGAATAGAATTTTACTTTGCCAATATTACGTTTAGTTGAACAATACTTATTTACATACATGCCCGCTTTCTTTCTGTCGTGACAACAGCGCAGTTTAATTTATTTAAAATATACTTTTAAGAAAAAGGTCCTGGGTTTGATTTTTGACAGGTAGGTACCTTACTCTTTCAGCGTTTTGTCAAAAAGACTATTAATTAATACTTAGCCTCGTCCGAGATTCAAATCTAAGTATTCTGGGTCAGCAGTAAACGACCTTCGACTAAGGCTTCTGATTATGGCTTTGTTTATTATAACCGTTTATTAAAACCCCTTACTATAACTTATTTAGGTACAGGGGGTTCAATGGCCGCTTTGGCGTAATTATAATAGGATAATAATTTAAAAAATTCATAATAATCGTAAAATGGTCAAGTGATCATTCAAAATATTAAATTTAATTTAGAAATTCTATTTAGGAAACACCTTAAAACGCCTTTTCTCATCCATCCATCAAAATTTATCTAAGTAAAGAAATTCAAATTCTGCGAAGCCACACGAAATACCAATATAAATATAAAATTAGCACAATCTTTGTTAGTCATTGTAAAACCGTTAGCTTTAATTCACGCTCAAAACATAAGTGAAAACGTAAACAAAATCGCGATGAATCACCACAAAAATATATTGATTCTTAATTCTATTAATGTTAGAATGATTTATCTTCATTAGCATAAACTAACAGAACATTAAAAAAAATACAATTTGAAACGTTTACAAATCGTTGTGAAAATCGTCTTCATTGCCCTTATACCAATTTTTGTTAAGGTCGGTGTAGCATGTTTTCTTCTACCAAATTCGTCATGGCATCAGTTACCTCCTTCCTAGCCATATCATCTTCACACGGTCCATCCATCATTTCTTTAGCCATAAATATAATTTATAAAAAAAAAACATACTAACCTCTTTTTAAACACCACAAAAATAAAAATCACTTTTCAAATTTCGAATAAGGTTCGTTCGCGCGCGTGCGTCTTGTGCCGGCGCAGCTTCGCACTGCGCAGCATCCCCGGCTACTGACCCCGCCCCGAACACGGTATGTGTGCGGAGATGATGATACCGAGTGATTTACAACCTGTTTGAGAGTTTAGTTAAGTGTTTTTTTGGTTCGTTATTTGATTGACATGTAAGTACAGATATTTCCCAAATTAGTATTACAAAGTAGCTTATAAGTAGAGTACTGTTAGCGAGCTTGAGAATCTGCGGAATAATCAAAGTTTACCTATCAAGTTGGTTCTTGATAGGTATAACAGACTCGAAGAATATTTAACAATAGTCTGTTTTTCGGTGTCTGGATATGATTAAAATTAATACTTACTATATGCTAACAAATATGAAAATTCTCTAATATGATACAAAATAACGATCTGCAAGATAAGTTAAGCCGGAAGCAGCCAATAACTATATTTTAATTTTTCTTAATAATTTGTTCACTTCGCAAACATACAGAAAGATAAAAAGAAAACTGAACTGTTATACAATCTTTGTAAGTAAATAGAGGTAGTTTTCCTTTTTTTTTTAAACGAACAACATTGCTTCAAATATGAAAATTCAACCCTGTGGTATCAACAGCTCTATAACCGATGAAGCACAAACAGTTGGTAAGTTCATCGACACAATATTAGCATGCAGGTAAAATTTAGCCGTCTTACACTTTAAAGGCACATACTTTAGATTAGCGCGAAATATCTTAAGACCAATCTTTTGTTGTATTTATTAGGACGGTACAAAACCTGACACATTTTAGTACTTATGTTATTTACGAAACCAAGCGATTTTAGTGCATTTTCAGGGTCCCGTACCTCAAAAGATAAAAAACGGAACCCTTTTTTTTGGTGGTCAATCATCAAATAACTCTCTCCGCTGTGGGCGGAGCGAGGAGAGTGTCAGACTTTTACTTACTAAAAACCACCCATGTTCCTTCTATTGTCCTTTACGTTCCGGGGCTGCGGTATCTCTTTCGAACAACCCGCAACCCCGGCAGGCGGAGGCTCTGGCTTGTTCGTCTGTCTAATACGTGTGGAGGTATCGAGTTGATCGCGTGGATATACTCAAGTCTGTGGTCCCTTGAAGCTGTGAAAAAATCAACCCTCTAAGTCTGAGCATTCAAAAGTTAAGGCCGTTTATGTCCCAAGTTTGTACAAAGCCCTTAATACGCGAGTTCGACTCGCACTTGGCCAAGTTTTTTATATTATCTTATAAGCTCATAAAACGGTAAAGGAAAACATCGTTAAGAATTAGGGAATTTCCTAGAAATTAAAACTTAAGACATTTTGTGACAAGCATAATCATCATAACCTTGTCCTTTTTTGTGGATGGTAAATCATCTAATAACTTCCTCCGCTCTGGGCAAAGCTGGGGGAATGTCAGACTTGTACTGACTAAAACCCACCCATATTCCTTCTATTGCCCTTTGGGCCGCGGTATCTCTTTCGAATAAGCCACAACACCGGATTATCTTGTCTTTACCCCAATTTATTTGTGGTCGGCACAGCATGTCTTCTTCTTCCATATTTCTCTACTAGCTGTTCCACGCGGTTTCACCCACGCTGCTCAGCACCTGTTGGTCGTAGCGTGATGTTATATAGCCTATAGCCTTCCTCAAGAAATGGACTATCCAACACTATAAGAATTTTCCAATTCCAACCAGTAGTCCCTCAGATTAGCGCGTTCAAACAAACAAACAAACTCTTCAGCTTTATAATATTAGTATAGATTACTCGTTATTTCATCAGACACCTCCGTTTTGGCCACATCATCCTTCACATACTCCATCCATCGTTTCTTTGGTTTTCTTCAACTATTATAGCCATCAACATTAATTCTCAAAACTTTTCTTACGACATATTTTGTAATATCCACAATACAATGTTTTTCCTCTTACTGCCAGGAGGTGTCAATCCCAGCAGTGGGAATATTTCTGGAAGATTACTAGAAATAGCGGTGGCTCAGTGGCCCGTTGCTACTTCCCAAACAAAGATAGTAAGTTCAACCCCAGTCAGGTTATATTGTTGAATTTGTGTTAAACAAATTTAATTTCAAATTATACAAACGGTAAATTAAGACATCGGGAACAAACAGGGCATTTATTAGATTATTTGAAGGCATCTGTGTGTAATCCTATGGTATTGCAAAAGTAACATAAGGGAGAGTCATAAATCGGCGGCGGTGATCTCTCGCGTCCGGCCCTGGTTCGGTCCATGGTTCGGAGCGAGAGGGAATAGGAAGCGGTCACCTTCTTTTGCGAAGCAGTCATGCTAGCGAATGAAGTGGCCGGGCGTTTGAGGGAGAGAACCTCAAACCAACCCAGCCGCCGCGGGGGAAACCCAGCCGACCTTCCCCGTAGCTGCAGGCCTGTGGAGGGTGAGCAATGGGTAGCTTACGGCCCGTCCGTCTATTGACGACAGCCCGTGACGACGACGCGTTAGTGTACCACGCGCGCCTCAAAGAAATGTCAGCAAACCAGAGGGGCCTGCTAGAGTCACCGGCTGCCGGGGTTGCGGTTTGTTCGAAAGAGATACCCAAAAACAAAAGCCTAGCCTTGCATAATTAATTCAACTCAGTAGTTTCCTACCAGTAAAATGACCTAGAAACATTATCATATCTGAGAATCGTTTAATAGTTCATTAACCCTAATAACCAATATTTAGAACTTATAGGCACATAGGTTAATCGTGGCATACTTTAAATCTATATTTAATTATCATTGTTAAAAATTATAGTAGCGAGGAGCTCGTGGCTAAATAATAGCAGCCGCTTAAGTCAATCTTTAGGTTAAGCCGCGCTTGCTTAGGTTGGTCTGTGGATGGGTGACCACCCGTTACATAGCGCGTTTCCTCCGTACCTTGGAAAGCACGTTAAGCCATTGGTCCCGGTTATCATTTGTAGATCTTTGACAGTCATTACAGGTAGTCAGTGTTCCGAAAGTACATTACTCAGTACTAACTGGGTTGTGGGGGTCAGATAGGCAGTCGCTCCGTGTAAAATACTGATATTCAGTTGCATCCGGTTAGACTGGTAGCCGACGGCAACATAGTTGGGAAAAGGCTAAGTAGATGATGATGTTAAATATTATAGTAGCACGATAGTTTGTATTAAACATTATTTAGTTAGTAATCGCATGTAATCTTAACTTATGAGAATCTGGTGGCTTGTTAAAGTCGCGGAACAGATATTATCGACTATACAGGACGGAGATCGACGCCCAAACAAAACCTACAAAAATATTGAAAAACGGCCAAAAGCGAATCAGACTCACGCACCAAGGGTTCCGTACAAACTTGCTACATAAACGGCTATATCTTTTAACTTTGTAAATTTAGAGGGTTGATTTTAGTATATGGTTTTATTTCAACTCGATACCTCCACGCTTTTCCGAGATAAAGGGTTTTGACAGACAGACAGTCGGACAACAAAGTGATCCAATAAGGGTTCCTGTTGGAATGTAAACATAATTACAAAATACTAATTCACTCTATGTATGTTTTGATTATCGTATTGTTGTCTGTGGTAACTGTGATTATCTATGCTATTCATTACTTTTTCTGTTCAATAAACCCGTACTATTTTCTATCTCGTGGTATTATTTTCTATTTCTCTCGTGCTATTTTTTTGAGGAACAGAACCCTAAAAAGTAAATTAAAAAAAAACTAAAAGAGTTGCTTAACCAGGCTCCGTGTGCTAACCCATCCATTTCCAAACCTCGGCAAGGGTTGCTTAACCTGGCCCCCTGTGGTAACCCATCCATTTCCAAACCTCGGCAAGGGTTGCTTAACCTGGTCCCCTGTGGTAACCCATCCATTTCCAAATCTTGGCAAGGGTCGCTTAACCTGGCCCCCTGTGGTAACCCATCCATTTCCAAACTTTGGTGAGGGTTGCTTAACCTGGCCCACTGTGGTAACCCATCCATTTCCAATCCTCGGCAAGGGTTGCTTAACCTGGCCCACTGTGGTAACCCATCCATTTCCAAACCTCGGCAAGGGTTGCTTAACCTGTCCCCGTGTGGTAACCCATCCATTTCCAAATCTTGGCAAGGGTTGCTTAACCTGTCCCCGTGTGGTAACCCATCCATTTCCAAACCTTGGCAAAAGTTGCTTAACCTGGCTCCGTGTGGTAACCCATCCATTTCCAAACCTCGGCAAGGGTTGCTTAACCTGGCCCACTGTGGTAACCCATCCATTTCCAAACCTCAGCAAGGATTGCTTAACCTGTCCCCGTGTGGTAACCCATCCATTTCCAAACCTTGGTGAGGGTTGCTTAACCTGGCTCCGTGTGGTAACCTATCCATTTCCAAACCTCGGCAAGGGTAGCTTGGAATGTGAAATTGATTTAAAAGCTATGCAATAGCTTAATAAAAACACCAAAAGAATATTTATTTATTATGAAACACGTGTTCTAAATATAAAAATACTAGAATATACAACATGAACATAGTTACTAGAACACCTATAACTAACTTCACGTTGTCGCTGTGCGCGCGCAAATCACTCTCATCATTTTTCTCCATCGCGCCAAAAGAAGTATAACTTCAAAAATACTGCGTGTCCTAGTAAACTTCAATAAATACCTACGCGATAATTTTTTCATGTCGCATACATAACTTGAAACATTCCTTTGTTAGGATTCATGTATTAAATACAAGGTAAACGTCTATGCGCCATTTCGCTAATGTTTTACAACTATACATTATTAATATTTTCTATAATACGTTTTTATCCTACAAAACAGATAGTTAGATTCTATATTTACAGCACCACAAGGTTTCTGACTTTCCCCTTCATAATAAGCTGACAAGCTTTCTAGCTCAAGATCATTGTCATACCGATCGCTAGCCCGCATGATGAACTTGACAAGCAATGTTAGTACACTACATGACATTACACTATGTAATTAGAAAGTTTGTAATTACATACACACACCCGTATGCTTAGTATTATTACGAAATAAACAACTTTATGTCACTCTTAGTTCGACTGTTGTGGGCTAAATATTCATTAGAAACTGGTGAACTAAATCACATCTTCAGACTAGCCTTTTCCCTGTTAAGTGTCTTCCAGTCTAACCGGATGCAGTTGAATACTAGTGTTTTACATGAAGCGACTGCCTATCTGACCTCCATAACTCAGTTAGTACTGGGTCCTAAATCTACTCAAAACAGCTCTCTTTTTGTGTAGTTGTTTTTTTTTATTAAATCCTTCTTATAATATTATAAACGTGAAATTTGATATGGATGTATGGATGTATGGATGTTTGTTACTCTTTCACTCAAAAACTACTGAATGGGTTTTAATGAAACTTTACTATAATATAGCTTATACATCAGAATAACACAACGCTATACAATTCATAAAGATATATTGTTCTACTAGCTGTTCTACGCGGTTTCACCCGCGCTGCTCAGCACCTGTTGGTCGTAGCGTGATGTTATATAGCCTATAGACTTCCTCAAGAAATGGACTATCCAACACTAAAATAATTTTCCAATTCCAACCAGTAGTCCCTGAGATTAGCGCGTTCAAACAAACAAACAAACAAACAAACTCTTCAGCTTTATAATATTATAAATAAGTATAGATTATCACGCGAGTGGAACCGCGGGACGCAGCTAGTATTATATATAAACAG
Source organism: Ochropleura leucogaster (assembly GCA_958449745.1). Classification (NCBI taxonomy): domain Eukaryota; kingdom Metazoa; phylum Arthropoda; class Insecta; order Lepidoptera; family Noctuidae; genus Ochropleura; species Ochropleura leucogaster. The sequence goes on along the minus strand of OY288220.1, from coordinate 786,134 downwards.
CTTTTGGTGTTTTCAGGACGTAAATAATATTAGCAAAATATCTGGAATACAGACACAAAAGTCGGACTAGAAATATTGCTGAACTGGTGTCAGACTAGTCATGGCTAAAGTCAAGCAAGTGTTTTTAGCCCACAACTGCTGGGCGAACAATAATGGTGGTCATCATTTTCCGAAATTCTACTGCCAAAAAAAAAATAACGTGATTAATGGACGCTCCCCCAGTTGTTTGGGAAAAAAAGGGCTCCCCCAGTAACATGGGACTTTACCACAACTGTTTTACTGTTGAAATGTGGGTGTAGGTAGTATCAGATACACTTCTGCCTTACCCTTCTGGGGTTACAGGCGTGATGTTATATATGTTATGTTATAAGTGAGAGTTTACCATTATCGATAAACGTTTGTGCGTTTTAATTTCCCTAGAATAGCTCATTTTCCTTTCCGACTCAAAAGCAATTTGTATAATTTAACTTCACAGTACGATAGCGCAATTGTCGTGTCAATCAATAACGTTAATTTTCATTTCTAGGACTCAATAAAGAAATGAGGTTTCAGAAAATGCTTGAACGTTTCCTCGATAAAAACCGGTTACCGCGTGTAAGCGAAAAGGGATTTTAATTTCAGTTACTCGGAAGTCACAATAACCCTTACGGCCGTGCATTAAAGAATTGATGGAACCTTCACGAACCCGTCAACCAAGCATTTTATCAATCAAAGCAAGAGTATAGCTGGAAAACGTTCAAATCATCATATTACACAAACTTTGTGCTAATGAATGCATTGAATAGGACGAAAATGGATGGCATGGATAACACCTCCTTACTAATATTATAAAAGCGAAAGTGAATTTGATTGTTTGGTTGTTACTTCTTCCCGCCTAAATGGCTAAACCCATTTTGACGAATTTTGATACAAAGACAGTTGAGACCATGGGGACGGAGATGTTAATTTTTTTTAAAGTGATAAAGGAAGGTGAAAGAGGGAAGTAAAGGGAAAACTTAGCTTTGCTATTACAATAAATAAGGCCCGATGATTATATAAAGAATTTTGAAAATCAGCCTACGATTTTCGGCGAAATCGCATATCGGAAACAAAAAAAAATTGTCGAATTGATAACCTTCTTTTTTCTTTATCCTATTTAATGTCGTTTAAAAATAAAAATTTGCCCAACATGGGGGATCAAAACTAAGACCACCAACAGCACTTTCGACCATCAACGAGTCACTAAATTAGTATTTACTTAGATACGAATAACAAGCAACTCCGAAGCTGTAAATATTTCACTTAGCTATCTCTTACCGTTACTGAGATAGAGCCTTGTAAGTGGTAACAGACGGACATAGAGATATCGTAAACCTAATAAATGGCTCAAGTTTTCGCACTAAGTATTTGCAGCTCTGAAATAGGATTATAATTTATCAAATTGGTTACAGACCTAGAATACTGATGCAGCATAACATGCAGATTGGAAAAATTAACTTTAGTTTAGACTAGTTTATACCCGCGGCCTCGCGCACGTTGATTTCGGTAATTTTCCCAAGGGATTGTGCTGGGGAAATTAAAATTAATGTAATTTTATTTACATTAATTTTAATTTAGATACACTATCTGCGTGCAATATTTTATTTCAACCCAAAGAGTCACAAACATTTATCTATCCATCCAACCATCCATCCATAATTGTGGATCTGGTCCAAAAGTAAAATTGATAAGTGTCTTATCCTCAAAAAATTCAATGACGCCTATTTTAGCAGAAGGTTCGGCAGAGATGTGCCTATAACACACAAACTACACACACTTTTTACATATTTAGTCGGTTAATAGTAATAGGGCTAGGTTACACCGCTTCCTTACCTGCCTCGCATGGTGCTATAATATGTACCTACACAATAAATTGCCTTTATTTTCCTACACGCGTTCATTATTTACATTTTTTATAGGCAAGTCCTATTACCTTCCTTCCGTTTCTAATGACCGTTCCTCGGAAAATAGCGACGCTTCCATTAAATACGGCGTACAGTTAAATATTCATTGCAGTATTCAGGAATCTAGCTCATGGAATTTAATTTTGAAATTGTTCTAGTCTAGTCAGTTTTGTAGGTAAACTAGGAATTACTGAAATCAAAATGACTAGTAGTAGTAGTAACTTGGATTATTTAAATCACTGTTAAGTGATGTTTTTTGTTAATGTCTGAACTGTTTAATACTTTTGAAAAGGTTCGTACTTTTCGGTACGTATTTTTTACCAGGATACTAGTAATTTTCAGAAAATTCTTACCATTAGTGTTCTCAGGATTGAGATATTGGATCATGGGTATTCCCCATTAAAATTTCAAAGACCTAACCATTATTAGAAATAAAGGATAATTTTATTTTGCTACTAGGTTTTGCCCGCGGCTACCCTCGCTTTTGATTCGGGGTAACACAGTTCCCCTTTCCTGATTTGCAGGTACCTGTTACTTGTAGTTTTTCCCCTAGCGCCTTATTTATTGTGACAGCAAAGCTAAGTTTTTCCCTTTTCTTCCCTCTTTCTCACTTTTTAAAAAAAAGTTGGCCTTTGTCCGTCTCCAGGGTTCCAACTATCTCTGTCTAAAATTCATCAAAATCGGTTTAGCCGTGAAGACGTAACAAACAAACTCACTTTCGCTTTTATAATATTAGTAAGGATTATGGGTCAGTTTTACACGGCATTGTTCGTCTCTGCATCTCCCAAAGGTTGGCTGGTAGAAAATACCTATTAAGTCCGCGTCTGTACTTGGTGCTGGAAGTAAATGATGAAAAGGAAAAACACATTTTCAGAGGTTTAGCTATATTTTAACATGTGGGCAGGCATAAGATTTAAACACACTAACTTCCAAGAAAGAAAACATTGAACTAACATAAAAAATCTTTAACATTTAGGTACTCACACATATTAACTTTACATGCCATGACAACTATGTATATCAACTACTGTTTCTTCAAAAGGGGTATTTAATAAAACAAAGTAAAACTTTTAACAAACAATAAATTTATAACAAAAACAAAACAGTCACGTCATTCTAACATGTCGTCCATGTACATTAAAATCAGTTTTATCTATATTTTGATCCCCATCACTCACACTACGACCTTCATCACTTCCAAGAGCTCTTTCAAACCAGTCATCATCCTCACAGTCATCGTGATGTTTATGGAATAAGCTGTGAACACCATTAACGACACTTCTTTGAAAACTACGGATATATGCTTTTATCCCTTTAAGAAGTCCAACAACTTTATGCCCATGACCTACATGATGTTTATCGTCAAATTCAGCCTTGATATGTAGTAAGCTTAGACGATTCTTTTTTGATTTGATATTACCAGCCTCAGTAACTTTATCCGTGTCAGTCTTGTTTGTAGGTCTTGCTAGGTTCAATACAGGTGGTTGATGAGTGTAGGTAGTGTCTATAGGTCCAGCTGGTGTTCTGTCATCCGGTACATCTATCACGTTCTCAGTTACTTGATAAGAACTGTAAGGTGGAAATGAGTTTACTATTAGAGAACTTTGTGTTTCCATTCCTTCTTTGTTAGTTTCTGGTTTTTTGGTTACTGTTCCATTTTCATCTTGTTCTTTATTTATAGGTATTACAGTGATGATGTTTCCTATGCCATTTGTTTTATTTCCTGTTTTATTTATACTTTCTGCTGCGCCGCCTGCAGACTCATTTAAACTTTCTGTAACTACTATTCTTGTACTTCTTTGATTATAATGCATGTATTTTGATGCATCGTCATTTTGTAAGGTAGCTGGGTAGTCGCTGGCTACGATTTTCGTAACGAACACCTGTAAATTAAAAAAAAACGTTTTTTTTTATTTTGTTGTTGACAATAATTCAACGAGATACTTTGGTATTCTTAAGGCTAAAAGGTGTGTTTTCACCACCATTTTTTTACCATCATTACTAGCCCGCACATATCCCACTGTTGGGCAAAGGCTACCCAACACATCTTTCACGTATCAAGTACAGCTGCCTAGGACAAAATATTATCCATAAATCTTACACATGATGTGGTTACACCAAAGTTTTATTTAGAAGACTACACATGCGTGTTTGCACTGTATCATTAATGCTTTGATTACTGAGGTGAATAACATTTGGAGATGCGAGCAAGAGGTATAATAAACTTTTGAAGTATACTTGAAGACCCTGCCATACGTACCTACCTACACACGTCACGATTTATTGTTTTTTTTTTCTCAGGTGAAGTGTACCTCCTACCAAAATTACATCATCTTTTACAGTAACAAAGGTTTTTATTACTTATAACTATTCACCTTAATAGGTGATGTTCCAATCAAATTGAAAAGATTTTTTTGTCTGGACCTTAAAAGAGACTATGTACGAGTTTGTTTCGGCTGTTTCTTTTCAGAGTAGTCGGAAACGAAACACCGGCCTCATCTAGTTTTAAACAAATACGTGTAAATGTGTTTGTAAAAACCTACTTGCAAAATAAACATCATTTATCTTTTAATATATAACAATGATCAGTAAAGAATGTAATAATGTATCATGTTAATTCCCTCCAGAGTCTCCATAGGAGAAAAATCCGGCCAAATGCGAGTCGGATTCGTACACCGCGGGTTCTGTACAAACATGCGACATGAGCGGCTATATCTTTTGACTGACCTAGAGGTTAGATTTTTTCACAGCCCTAAGAGACCACAGACTTCGGTTCTTAGTATCAACTCGATACCTCCACGCGTTTTTAAGGTAAAAACAGACAGACAGACAACGAAGTGATTCAATAAGGGTTCCGTTTTTTCCTTTTGAGGTACGGAACTCTAAAAAGAAGATGTGTTTTACTTTCGCTCCATGAAAAATACTGTCATTCAGCTGAATCTGGTAAGACTGGAAACCGGCCCCAACACAGTTTGGAAAAGGATGTAGATGATGTGTGTTTTAAACTCACTTTAATTTTAAACTTTATTTCACCATTAAAATAAATAACCAAAGCGATAGCACTCCAGTTATATTTCAAAACATGTAGGTTTTACTTATGTACACACGACGGCATATCAACTGACACAAAATTATTTTAACCTGATCTCTCTACTACGGTGTACGATCCGTAGTATAGAGATCAGGTTATAATAGTTTAGAATAGGTTGATCTGCCATCGTGTGTACCTAATCGTCAAATTACTTTTATAATTTTCACTTCATTTAATTCATGTGGACTTTTCGTAAAATGTAATCCTCATCTATTTACGTCTTTCTCTGAGAGCAGATACCGGGATGTAATTTTGAGGTCTCAATACCGGAACGTGTTACGCACAGGTGGATATAAGACCGCGTTGTTAAGAAAAAGTATAATTGGTATGGCACCGGCTATTTTTAACCACATTCCTAATTGTACAAAAGAACAACCAATACAACCTTAAAAAAAACCTAACTGCACTTCTATTAACCAAATGTTACTACTCCGTATCGGGTTTTCTGTCTGATAAATTTTAGTTGTATAGGTACCTATGTTCTAAATATGTTTTGATGATGAACTGCATCAATATTTGCATGCCAAAATGGTAGAACGTACAAGGATTCTCCGTAATTATTGTAACCATCTTATTGTAAATACTGTAAGAGGTTTTATAACCTAAGCAATGCTGGCTGTTAAAGCACAACGTTCAAATACTCAGGTCGTTTTAAATAAAGAATAGAATGGAAAAATGAGGGCTTTGATATAAGAAGTGTGACATGTAAATTAAAATGATTTAAATTATAAATCCTTAAAATATTATATGTGCTTTATTTCAAATTAATACTAATCAGAGTATCACAATACCTATATTCAGAGAAAATAAATGAATATTCTATTCTATGTGAAATACCAAATAATAAGACAGAACAAACTCACCAAACAAACAAATAATCTCACAGTCATTTTCCACAACTATAAATAGACGAGGCAACTACTAACACCAACAACCGAATTAAACTGAGTGATACAAACGAAGTAAATAACGTTCACAATAAAATGGAGATCAACAAAAAATGCGGGCTTTATCATTGAATTAATACAAATTCACTTTTCACTTTAGCTTGGGAACGAATACTGAACTCGCTTTTAGTATTTATAAGCGGTGATATGAGACACGTCTGAGTCAAATGGCTGATGAAGTAAAGGTTGGGTTCCAATATACACGACTTGAAAATAATCCCGAACTTTTGTCGCTTGACACAATGCATGTGAGAATATTATTAAACTCAAAGCATTTATTTCAATTAGACCATTACAGGCACTTTTGAATGTCATAAAAATAAAAAAATGTAGAAGTACTGTAGTTAGCATTCCAAAGCGTAGATCTCTATGAAGAAGAATGGGCAAGAAACTCCATGGACACTCTTTTAAACCATAATATATTTAAAAAATCATGGTTAGGTACATCATTCATGTTGAGATTATACATACATGTGAGAACGATGTAGAAAAACGAGCACATGCATAAATTCTAGAAATATGAGCCAGTCAGTATAGATCTTACTTTAATCTAGATAAAGGCAGTTTTAGTGATGTTAATTTGGAACAAGTGACGATCAATCACGATAGTTATAGAAAAAAAGCGTTGAAAAACATTTGCGGATCAATTGAGCGGCTCGGAAATAAGAAACAGTTTTTTTTACATGTTTACATTGAAGTTTTTATTTAAAATAAAAACTCTGTTGTTTATTTTAGGAAAGATTTTAATTATTGGTTGTATTGTAATTCTGTTGCAGGAAAACTATAAATAGAATCTAGAGGCTTCCATACCTTTTTTATTTTAAGTTTGTAATACTCAAATCAAAATCTGAAAATTTAAACTGTATCTGGTTTTGTTGTGGAAAAGGCGAGTTCTTCGAATCATACCTGCATCTTACTTAATTAATAAGTAATTAACTAATGACTTGTTCCTCTAACGTTGATATGATAAAGTGGTTATATCTTCATAAAATCTTATGTTTTATCGTAATATCAAAAATCACAGTTTTTGTTTTAAACTGTGGTTTCACATCCTAACTAATATTATAAAAGCGAAAGAGAGTTTGTTCGTTAGTTAGTTTGTTTGTTACGTCTTCAAGCCTAAATGGCTAAACCGCCTTTTATGAATTTTGTGTTTTTAGTTCCCTGGAGACGGATATAGTTTATTTTTTTATAAGTGAGAAAATGGGGAGAGAGACGGAAGAAAAGAGAGAAAAAAAAATTATTTTTTCGGTCATCACGCGGGTTTAAGTTAGCGTTAACCCAAAGTAACTATGCAGAAGCTAGTACCTTATAAAAGTTATGACAATGTACATAAATATGTCGTGTGGAGACCACACCTTAAATTATGCTACAAAAAATGCATCATTCGCGCCGTGGGACTGCGACCGGGAAATCCTATAATTTGTATTATTTTATTTTGTTCATTCCTTTGTTATGTTTCAGAATAAAATAATGAGTCATGCTTACCTAGATCAGGATCTCAGAAAATTAAAGGGACTTATCGTACCTACTGGGTGTAAACCCAACCCTTTAAGAAGCTCAGCGAAAACTTAGAAAATCTACGGAAAACGTAGACGTTACGTCTTCACGCCTTAATGGCTAAACCGATTTTGGCACAAAGCTAGTTGGGACCTTGGAGACGGACATAGGCTGTTTTTTTAAAGTGTAAATGAGGGAAGAAAAGGAAAACTTAGCTATGCTGTTACAATCAATAAAGCGCAAGGGCAAAAACTACAGGTAGCAGGTACCTGTAAATCAGGAAAGGGGAACTGTGTTACCCCGAATTTAACGACAGCGAAACCGCGGGCAAAAGCTAGTTGTAAAATAAACACTATTTTTTTGAGAAACAATTTCTTTTAAAATAAATATTGTCGCATTGGCTATGCGATCGGCTTCGATTCCCGCAAGGAAGAAACATTTGTATGGCCTACAAATAGTCATTTCGGGTCGTTATTTGTTTATTACGTTAGTTTAATTGTTTGTAAACACACCCACGATACAAGAGAAATGGAAAAAAAAGATTTTACTTCGCTTTTAACACGCTTTTTGCAAGGACATTGCAAGAAGTGGCATTGGTAGAAGAAATGTCGACGTGGTCGTCACTTTTTCCTTAATCATTATTTTCTTGTGACCAACCAGTCTGATAACTTGGCCAGCAATAAAGTAGGACGCACTAGGTTGGAAAATTGTTACAGCAAGGTGCTACCACCGTTCGTGCAAAGCAGAGTTGCCTGCCAGAGCCACCGCCTGTCGGGGTTACGGATTGTTCGAAAGAGATACCGCGGCCCTGGAACGTAAAGGGCTAAGAAGGAACATGGGTGAGTTTTAGTCAGTACAAGTCTGATACTCCCCCGAACTGAAGTTATTTGCAAAATTATTGTGTAAACTTAAAGAGTTTATATATTTAGCTTAGCTATAACCGGTCAATAAAGCGACAAAAAAACGATCGGCAGCTGTATTAAACTCGGCTTTTCCACAGCCTAGTGCGTATCAATGCTTACAATGCCGCACAAGGTTAAGTTCATTGACAATAAAGGTACAGTTAAAGCAAGAAATTCCCTTTTGAACAGTGTTACTACTAATACTATTCTACGTTATCAAACTTTTGCAGCAATATCTACTCGCACACTCTAAAAACGCATTGTGTCTCGCGTGGATCTACGTTCTGGCATACAAGAGGTTAAACAAAAATTCTGCAATTGTAATTGCACCTTTTCTCGACGTTTTATAAGTGCCCATGTAGGCCTATGTGGAATAAAAATATGTTGATTTTGAATTAGTAACGCTGTTCAGGAATAGCCTTAACCTAGAGAAAACTTAAAAAACCGGCCAAATGCGTGCAATGCATTTAAACATATTTATTTAAAGCTTTAAGGAACTACAGATTATAGTATTTGGTTTTAATTTCAACTTGATACCTCCAATCGTTTCCGAGATAAAGGGTCTTGACAAACAAACAGACGGACAACAAAGTGATCCTTAATAAGGTTCCGTTTTTCTTTAACCGTAAAAGCTCCGTTTATAAAGTTTTAAATACGCTAAATATACACTACAAATACCTATTTAAACTAAAGGTAAGTAACCAGAGTCGTGACATACAATCAAAATCATGTATTTACTTTTTTTTTTATAGAAAACAAACAGTTTTTAAATGAATAAACTCGGTTTCTGAGGAAAAATCAACTATTTTTGACAAGCCCTTCTAAATGGCATCTCGCAGTTCTTACCTATGAGGTTGTCTTCTGCTTAACCGGACAAATCCTGTGGATGCCTCGAGAGTAAGGCCTCCAGCCAGGGCATGATCAATGAGGCGTTTGACTTCAAAGAGGAAAAAGATTTTTATTTTTTTTGTTAAAAAATCTTTGCCCCACTATAGGAATTTCTCCTGTTTTGTGGGCGCGTTTACAAACATTTAAACTCACATACACAAACAGCCAGACCCGAAACAACTATTTGCAGGTCATACAAATATTACTTCCGTGTGGGAATCTAACGCGACACGCAGCGCAGCAATCAATTGCTCAGCTACTGCGCTAACCATGCCGTCCAGAAACCCAGAATAGAAACGGCAAAAGAAGGATTATGAGTGGGTTTCAGTCAGTAAAAGTCTGACACTCCCGCCCCCTTCCGCCGAGATAAGTTATTTGATGATTTGTGATGACTTGTTGATGCCAGGGCATCTGACGAGCCATCTAACTTATTTCGTTGGTTGACTGTACAATAAAGTTAGTGACTGCAGTGACACATTGACCACACGAGTATCAAACGAAAATACCGATCATAGTAATTCTAATAAATCGTGACAATACGACATACCAGATATATTTAGATCCGTAAGTTTAACGAAGTCAAAACTATAGCTTGATGAATCGTTCGTTACCTACTTCCTGTAAATAAATAAATATCTTGGGACAACTCACACACGGCTATCTGATCCCAAGCTAAGCAGAGCTTGTGTTATGGTAACCAGACAACTGATATACATACTTATATAATTTATAAATACATACATATTATAGATAAATCACACCCAAGTAAGTTATACAATGTGTCCGGTCATGGACTAGCGATATTCTAGATACCTATGTAACCAGTGTTTTAATAAACTATTACGATACACTTGGGTCTAATTCACTTCCCGGCTTTTTGGCAGCCATTTTGAGATATTCTTTATGCGTGTACAAAAAATAATAATATCTCTCAGTTTTAGTGTTACTGAGACAAAAATAGGTTTATTCAGAGGGCAATATTATTGTCTATCGCATAAATTAAGAAATAATGAGCATACATTTTCGTAACTTTAGAAAACAAAATTAAAATCCAAAAAAATAATAATTATGCAAATCAACGAATGTTTTGTCAACTTTTTTGTCAAAAAATTTAATAAATATGAGCACTAAAATATTTGTTATATAAGTACATAGAATATCGTTAGTCCGTGACTAAACACATTGTATATTAAAGTGTCACTATAGGTCTGAACTCCAAATAGAATGGGGCAAGGGTACGAAAATGATGATGACTGACATTTCATCAGACACCTACATTCTTACCATATCATCTTTCACACAGTCCACCCATCGTTTCTTTGGTCTTCCTCTTCTCTTATGTCATTCACAGTCCTCCACAGAAATATGCGTTTTCCGAGTATTGTAGCTACGTAATATAAAAGACTAGCTGGCGCCGGAGGCTCCACCCGCGTGATGACAAAAGAAAAACCTATATGTTATTCCAGACTATAATCTACTTCGTGCCAAATTTTATCAAGATCCGTTCAGCCGTTTTGATGTGTAAGAGTAACAAGAAACCATCCATTCATCCGTCCTCACAAACATAATTATTAGTAGAATTTAAAAAGTCCATGTAGATAAAACGCGTGTAGTTGTGCAAAGCAGGAGAGCTAGCATAATAATGTACAATTTACGTGCAGTCCGGTCTCTCATATTTGCGTTCTGCGGGCCTTGAATTTCCTGCGGGAGAACTGTACAGTTGGTTTATATTTTATCTGGCACATGTTATTTATTTTTATGAAAGTTGCATCTGAGACCATTTTACAAATTGTGGAATATATTATTATGATTTCGTTATTCTGTTCTTTTTAAACTCCTAGGGATGGGAAATGATCAAATAACTTCCCCCGCTCTGGGCGGAGCCCGGGTGTGCCAGACTTTTACTGACTAAATCCCATTGATGTTCCTACTTTTCCTACTTTTGCGTTTCGAACAACCCACAACCCCGGCAGGCAGTGGCCTAGACAGGCTCCTCTGCTTTTTATTTATAATTATTTAAAAAAAGAGACATATGATGTCAACTGGTTAAAAGAAAAACGATAACATTACAGCTCCTTTTTCGAAATAACTTTTCCCAAAAATTTGTTTTTTTTTTTTTTTTTCATATCCTTCTTTTCATTTTGAATGTTGGTATATTGCATCCTTTATTCATGACTCACATAGGATCAGAGAGTCGGCAGCGCCCTCCCAAACTGTAAGGCACGTTCGCACTGCCGCGGCCGCCTGAATATTTGACGACTTGAAATTTGGTTCCTAGAGGAACTGTAAAGGTAGGTACATTATTTTGTTAAGACGAAGAGTATTGAAGTTTTATCTAACCGCCCTTACTCATTAAACAATACAAGGGAAAATCGACTGTGCTCTTAAAATAGTAGGTAGTATGTTATTTTTTTCAGCGCGAGAAAAAGGATGCAAGTATATAAACAGGACGAATAACCGCGCCTCTAACCACATAAACTAGTCATGGCTAACATTGGATACTAATTAAAAACTACTGTTTTACTAATACTACACACACACACACACACCACCACACACTGTATGTAGGTACTACTGTAGTTATTATCCTTACTTCCTTACTATTATTATAACGGCCTTACCTTACATTGCCATATTTTTTTTTTTAAATAAGTGAGAAATGAGGCAGAAAGAGGGAAGAAAAGGGCTAAGTTTTCCCTTTTCTTCCCTCTTTCTCCCTCATTTCTCACTTATTTAACTTTGCTTTTTTTTAAATAAGGCGCAAGGGGCAAAGGGGAGCTGCGTTACCCCGAATTTAAGAGTGAAGCCGCGGGCAAAAGCTAGTTCTGTATAAAGGGCTGGTGTCCACAATTCCACTCAAGCTCCACGAGAAATGCTAGAGCAACGCCTTGGTGTAGTGTACTTACTACTGTAGGTATTTTCATTTAAAGACATTTTATTAAGGTGTAGATTGACGTGTTAAAAATAACAAATATGAAACTGCTATTTCAAATATTGATTTTGTAGCACTTACACTTACGCAAGCTTAACAAAAGATACTCTTAACAAAACATCAAGGCCCTTGAAACGAGAAGGCTTCCAATGCAATACTGTAAAGCCCTTACTTCACTATAGTGGTACAATACAAGAATACTTTTATGTCATAAAGAACACAGATGAAATCATACAAACTGAACAACGACGGGGAGACTCTTGGTTGAAAACGAATTGCTTTGTTAAGGACTTTACAGAAATAAAGCTAGTCGGTGCGACACGAGGGCATGGAGCACATTTGTCACAGCGACAGTTCATTTCGCTGTTCTTTTATGAAAATATTGAAAGGAAAGTTCCTTAAGAATATTATTGTAAAAATATTATGATTTAAAATAGTGTCCATGGAGTTTCTTGTCCATTCTTCTCCATAGAGATTTACACCTTTTAATGGGCAACTTCAGTACTTTCACAAGTTATTATGTCTTGTGACTGGGACTGTAGCAGCAACCTATTTTTGATTTTGTCACTTTAAAAAGTGCCTGTAATGGAATTATTGAAATAAATGCTTTGAGTTTTAGTTTCTAAATAAAAATACTAAACAATATTCAAGAAAAAACTTACACAAAATCAAAGGTCATGTTGTCTTTAAGCTATCATATCATATCACGCCCCCTACTCCCCTACATTTTACCCCCCTGGTGCTACACCAAGATTTCACCCCAAAAATAAGAGATTATTATCTAAGTGCTAGATAAGTCGGTAAACACAGTCGTTACAGCTATATTCTGTAAGAATTGTTTCATTGAAGTCACAGGAAAATACTAAAAATGGTTTTAAGAGAAAATCCCAGGATCTGACAAATTTGACGATTGGGAACTGGACAGCTTAGATGGGCCAACTCAACTATTTTGTCTGAAGTCAAATATTTTCCACGAGATAATGATCATCCAATGAGCACGAGCGAATGCCATGTTTTTTGCTTTGCCATCAAAAATGTGATAATACAGCTATAATAAGACTATGTGAATCCTTAGCTAGATAACTATGTGACCATTTTCACTGATACTAAGCTATATAGCGAGTAAGATGTGGTAAGATGTTCCGCTGCGAGGAGCATCCTAGAACTATCTATACTAATATTATAAAGCTGAAGAGTTTGTTTGTTTGTTTGAACGCGCTAGTCTCAGGAACTACTGGTTAAAATTGGAAAATTCTTTTAGTGTTGGATAGTCCATTTCTTGAGGAAGGCTATAGGCTACATAACATCACGCTACGACCAACAGGTGCTGAGCAGCGCGGGTGAAACCGTGGGCAGCAGCTAGTACGATATATGACGACACGGTTGGCGCAGAGGCTGAGGGATCGACTGCTGCGCTACGTGTCGCGGGTTCGATTCCCGCACGGAACAAAAATTTGTATGAGCTGCAGATAGTTGTTTCGGATCTAGCTGTTTGTGTATGTAAGTTTATATGTTTGTAAACGCACCCACAATACAGGAGAAATTCCTAGTGTGGAAAAAAAAAATAAGAAGAATAAGAAGAATATTGGAAGGACACACCCCTCGCGACCATACAAAACTAAGTAGATAAACGCGTTTCCACCAGTGCCTAAGCTGTATGCCAAATGCATCCATAGCAACGTAGAATAGCACATCTCAGGTGACAATTCTTTCTTACTTTTCTTCGTTATTCATGATTAGTCTAAGATGAACTGTGTATTTTAAAAAATCCTAGACTTTTCTCAAAAATGCGAATTTGACAATCTTCCTGCGACCCAGCGTACGTGACCAATGAAAACTGTCTGGGTCATCTTTTATTTAGAGTTAAGATTAAGAGGTTTATAGGTATGCGATAGGAGGCAGTTATGACCCCGAGAAGGAGACGTATGGGGGTCAAAAACATTTCATCTTATAGGAGTTTGGGGGTCAAGCTATGTTGTTTTTTAGGGTTAATGTGCTTACGTTAGTGAAATGTTGGCTTTTCTTGTAAATTTCAGCCTTTCTGCGATATTGTACCTCAAAAAGTAGACATGGTAATCCGTCTGTCTGTCTGTCAAGACCCTTTATCTCGAGAACGCGTGGACGAGATGCAATAAAACTATACTCAAATATGTAGTCTCTCAGGGCTGTTAAAAAGGTAACCCTCTTTAGTCTACGCAGTTAAAATATATTTTGTGTAATATGAGAAATCTTGATAGGAGCAGACTAGGTAATATGTAGGTACTTTAGCAAATAATATAATTTACAAGTTTTTGTTTGATTTTAGAACAAAGAACTCTTTGAGTAAGTAGGACTTAGTACATAAATACGAAACAAATTAGAAACTCCAAAAACCGGACACAATAAGAATCTGGGTCTTAAACGTAATGAGAATTCATAATCTGCCTCCATTTTAATAATGAAACAGAGCCCTAAAATAAAATATTAAAATAAACAAGCCAAGCGAGGTATTTGCTCAGAAGATCGTTAACTTAAATAAGTAATATACAAGAACTCATAACTCCAACTTTGCTATTATTTTCTGTAAGGCGCTTGAGTTACTTAACTGGATATTTTTGTTCTTTTTTATTTACAGGACAGTTTGCTTGGAGATGAGTGTTCTAGAAAAGCACTGACGCTTATTATCTACAAATCCTTACTAATATTATAAAAGCGAAAGTGAGTTTGTTTGTTTGCTACCTCTTCACGCCTCAATGACCAAAACCGATTTTGATGAATTTTGGTACAGAGATAGTTGGAACCCTGGAGATGGACATAGGCTATTTAAAAAAAAGTGAGAAAACGGGGAGGGAACAAAAATATTTTTTTCGATCATCACGCGGGTTAAAGTTACCGTTAGCCCAAAGTAACTATGCCACGCAGACGAAGCCGCGGGCGTAAGCTGGTATACTCATAAAAACGAAAATACTGACTCACTCATCACGAAATTTCAGAAACTACAAGTGTAAGAAGCGTCAAATTTTGCATGGGGGTCGTAGGTTCTCAATATGAAGGAATTTAGCAAGATTCAAACAGGTGAAAGAGGGTGTCATCAAAAGAGATAACTGAGCACCTTAAGTACGGGGGTTGCGGGTTGTGCGAAAGAGATACCGCGGCCCCGGAACGTAAAGGCCAATAGAAGGAACATGGGTGGGTTTTATTCAGTACAAGTCTGACCTTTCCCCCCGCTCCACCCAAAGCGGGAGAAGTTATTTGACGATTTCCCACCCAAAAAAATAGCACCTAAAGTAACTAGTAATAAGCAATACCAAAAGCTCTTATGTAAACAAAGTAATGTATTTATTTCTCTCTCTAGTAACATTATTTCGTATTTCTAAAGGAAAACTGACTTATCATTGTATCGAACCAGTTCATATTCCCTAGTGCCTCGAACTTGAGTTGAGCAGAAGTCTCGACACTCGGCATTTCCACTTCATCAGACAGTAACCTTGTTAGCCTAAAGTTTGTGCTAGACTTTGCTAACTCACCTGATAACTTCACTCCACATCGTCTCACCGAAGCTTGGCAACATCCAGCGACGAAGTAAACTGTGATGTTAGGGTTCAAAATCAAAAATCAAAATATTTTTATTTCATATAAAGAAAAGAAAAGATGCACGGTTCGGGTTGGTCGTTTCCTATGGAGAAGAACCGGCAAGAAACTCCATGGTTACTGTTTTAAAATCAATTGGTTTTACAATGTTGTTGTTACAGCGTTAGACTTAAGTATGGGAGGACATACTTCAAAGGGAAATAACGGAACCCTTATTGGATGGCGTTGTTGTCTGTTTGTCTGCCTGACAAGAAAATTATCTCGGGAACGCGTGGATATACTAAACTATACACTATATATACTCTGTGGTCCCTTTGTTCCGTGAAAAAATCAATCCCTGAAGTCCACGCAGTCAAAAGATATGACTGTTTATGTTGCAAGTTTGTACGGAACCCTTGCTGAGCGAGTCTGGCTCCCTCTTAGCGGTTTTTCTTTCCATTTCTGCTAGATGTTGACTGCGAATTCGTTCGTAGATAACTTTTAGCGAGCGTTAAGTTGGAAAGCCGTTTCTTAGTGATCGTATGCCGTTGGAGAAATGTATTTTAAAAGTGGTTTCATCTTTAGCGTTGCTGCTGTTCGACAATGTAATGTTGTCTGTTAATATGTCAGTCGGGAATAGTGTCTCACCAAGATGTAAGTGTTTTGAGCAATGAGTTTCTGACTTGGCTTAAAATGCCGAAGCTGTGCAGAAATATCTCTCAGGCATACTGGTTTCTTCACGATGTTTGACTTAACCGAAGCAAGAGATTATTATATAATAATATTGTGGAGATCTCTCTACCATTATTTACAAAACCTTATCTTTACTTTCTTAAGGATAAAATAGAATCCTATTGGCTACAACTTACTAATAAATCAAAAACCTTAACCAATGAAAACACAGAGATAAAAATTCAAAAACTGAAATTACCGCTCCTATTGGCTGTAATTATTTAAACGTATTATCTACCAATTACAAGGGTTGCATTTTGTCCAATGAACTACGCGCTGTAACGTAGTTTGGTCGGGACAATATCGCACTGTACGCACACTTGACATACTTGAGATTATTTGAGGGAAATCTCCCATAATATTAATAACTGTTCTTCCCATATATAGAAGGCAAGAGCATTAATCACCAGGCTTGCTCAAAACGGGTTCGCTATTTCAGACTTATATTAATTATAAGTCCAGGTTTCTTTTACCGATGTCTGCGATGTCTTAGATAAACTTTAGAAAGTACATATGAATAGAAAAATTCACATTGGTATGCCGGAATTGAACCCACAATTATATTCATGAGGAGGGCTTACTTCACTTACCTCTGGGCCATCACGACAGTCATTTGTCAAGTGTTAATTGATCACAAATTGGTGCGTGGTGCCTGCCTTTTTGAGATGGGAAATCATCAAATAACTTCCCCCAGTCTATTTGGAGCGGGGGGAGTGTCAAACATGTACTGAATAAAACCCACCCATGTTTATTTAATTCTCCTTTACGTTTCAGGGCCGTGGTATCTCTTTCGAACAACCCGCAACCCCGGACTGTGGTCTGGCCAGTCATATAAGGGCACACGAGCAATTCTTGGGTTTGAACTCATGACCTATGACTTGGCATTCCGACGGTCATACCACTAGGCTATCACTGCTTACAAACCCATTGTTTTTATATGTTTCATAGAGGTTTAATAAAAAAGATTCAAACACAAAATATTTTCATTTCACATAGGCCTACATGGACCCTTATGAAACGTCGAGAAAAGTTTTACAGTTCGGGTTGGTCGTTTCTTATGGAGAAGAACCGGCAAGAAACTCCATGGTTACGCTTTAAAAATTATTTAGTGTTACAATGTTGTTGTTACAGCGTTAGTACTTAAGTTAGAGAAGACAGCGTGGGCCCGACAATAAGTCATTGCTTACT
The DNA here is from genome assembly GCA_958449745.1 of Ochropleura leucogaster. Classification (NCBI taxonomy): domain Eukaryota; kingdom Metazoa; phylum Arthropoda; class Insecta; order Lepidoptera; family Noctuidae; genus Ochropleura; species Ochropleura leucogaster. Next base: position 768,483 of record OY288220.1, on the reverse strand, counting down.
TACAAAGATTAACTCCAAATAAGCCAAAAAGCTTTTCTCCCATATCACCGCCATGACACGAATTCCGTAACCTCTCTTCGCACTTATTTACAAGAAAACATCCAATCACTTTTCAGAAACCATCACTAAGTCGGCCAATATCACCGACAATGAAACATTACGATCAGCAAAAAAAACCTTTCTCATCACAATAAAATAAAGTATGGTCATCAAATAAATCTATTTCAATCCCTATAATAATATATGAAGCCGAATATATAAAAGTCAAATTCTGCAATATTTTTGCGTAGTTTTTTTTGTATTAGGTAATAGTACTTTACACGCGACTTCAACCGCGTGGATTTCTAAAATACAGTTCATAATTTAAATAGGTACCTATATATTATAAGATTTTATTTTTTAGGGATGTGTAATCCTCATAATGAGACAGACTTTAAGTAACTAAACCCCACCCATGTTTCCTTTTCTTCCTTTATGTTCCGGGGCCGCGATATCTCTTTTGAACAACCCGCAACTCCAGATTAAGTATTATTTACTGGCCGATATTGTTGCTTTGTACAACAACCGGCACAATGATAGCCGAACATTCCACATATCGATTATTTTATCTATTGTTTATTTCAGGCATAATCCCATATAACTATTAAAATGAATTCTTAAATTAAATGATAAGATTACTATATAAGATAAAAATTAAATTAGCAAGTACACACAGCGAAATATAACAGACACTAACTGATTATCACATGCACATAATTGAGTCAGGAAAGATGCTTTGAGTCTCCTCAAGAACCCGTAAAATTCAGTAACTCTGTTACTCTGTCTGACGAGGGAATTGAAGTGGCACTTACTACAGTAAAAGAGGATTTCATACAAAACTTAGTAATTATCGTAGTACCTAGTAACAAACATGTAATGGAGGTAGCTTCGCCCCGTGAAGTGTCCCTGCGACCGACACGCGACCGCTGTGCAATTATTGTTAACCTCCATTTTTACGTAGTTATTGGTAATTGCAGTTAGTTTATGGTTGTATTTATTTAGGGTAGTTGTATTATGTGAGTGAAGGTGACCCCAGTTATTTTTAGAAAGCTTATTAAAACTAAAGTGCTTGTTTTACGAAATTAACCTCTGTTATGTCTGTTTAAATTAACAACTGAAGTCAATTTATGTAGTATAATTATAATATGTATTTAATCACTAAAGATTTAATACTTAAAATATAAAAACGAAAGTGAGTAATTATGTTTGTGGGCTAAACCGATTTTGATGAATTTTGGAACAGAGATAGTAGGGACCCTGGAGACGGACATAGGTTATTTTATTTAAAAAAAGTAAGAAATGAGGGAGAAAGAGGGATAACTTAGCTTTGCCATTACTAAAAATAAGGCACTAAGGTAAAAACTACAAGTAGCTGGTACCTACAAATCAGGAAAGATGAACTGTGTTACCTCGAATTGATCGAGAGCGAAGCCGCGGGCAAAAGCTGGTACATAATATTACTACAAAATAATATTTAACAATAAAGGCTTTATGAATGAATCTACTTTGACAACAACAATTGTTAAGCACAATTACACAATAAGCGCCTTCAAAAATTCCGGAAACTAGGAGACGTCGCAATTCACCTCGTCTCGTCCCGCCCTCCACCCTTGTAGTACAATCAGCAGAATAAGCGCAAACACGACACAGACAAGATCCTTTTATTTTTTTGCTGACCTTATTCTAGTAGTTTTTATAGATCTTCTTCTTTTTATACAAAAATCGGAATATTTGCCCGAAATTCGATATTCTTTGAGTATTTTTGTCCTTTGTTGAGAATTCGTTCGATTTCATGCGTGTTTAGCCAAATGAAATGATCTAGATTTGTTAGTGCTTAATGGAAAGGAATGTGGAGATGTTCATAGCCTAAAAGATTTGGGCGTCAAGAAATCTAGACTAAATATCGTAACTGTAATGACAGATTGAAAAAAGTCAAAGGGAGTCGTTTGTTTTAGTACGGACATGTAATGAGGATAATGCACATGTGACTAAAAGAGTGATGGATCTGAATGTTGATGGCGAGAGGAAGGCCAAAGAAAACATAGATGGGTTGTGTAAGATTGATGAGAATTGATAAGAATGATTTGAAAGAGAAAGGAGTAAATGATGCCGGGACATCTGACAGGGGAGAATGGAAGAAGAAAACGCGTTGCGCCGACCCCAAATAGAATGGGAATGATGATAATGAATGACAGATAGAAAAAAAAAATTAAATACTAATTAACATATTTAGCTAGCATATATAACTAGCTAACATATTTAGCTAGTTATAGCTAGTACTTTTTATAAAAAAGTACCGAGTTTCTTCTTTGCCTCGGATACCACACTAAGCTATACAGACAGTATTATAGACTGGCATTAATGTATAATTATTCGTTTTTTTAAGTAAATAAACGTTTTGAAAGATGAAATACCACAGACTACTTACAGTATCTACTGTCTCCCCTCCTTTAAATCTATCCAAAGGTTGTCTTGAACACATCGCTTTTAGCGATAAGACCGCCTATTGTGTCACCCTATTTATAAGTTGTATACTGTTATTCTTGTAATTTGTATGGTGTACATAATAAAGAATATTCTATCTATCTATGATCGTAACAGATGGTCCGAGTACTCACTTGTTTTAATTGTTTTGCACTTATTTTTGTGAATATTGGTTTATCAGTAACTAGCTGTTTCCCACGGTTTCACCCGCGCTGCTCAGCACCTGTTGGTCGTAGCGTGATGTTATATAGCCTATAGCCTTCCTCAAGAAATGGACTATCCAACACTAAAAGAATTTTCCAATTCCAACCAGTAGTCCCTGAGATTAGCGCGTTCAAACAATCAAACAAACAAACAAACTCTTCAGCTTTATAATATTAGTATAGATTGTAAGCGGCTTTGTAAGTTCAAGACTCATTGTCATCGTACCTTAAGATAATATGTTACATTAAATATACAATTCTTGTTTTATTTAATAAACAAGACTATTAAATATAGAAAACTAGCTTTCGCCCTACTTTGTCCGCGTGCCATAGTTACTTTAGGCTAACGCTAACTTTAACCCGCGTGTTAATAGAAAAACTATAATTTTTCTCTCCCCTCGTTCTCCCCCTCACTCACTCTCGCTTTTATAATATTAGTAAGGAAGAACAAACAAAAAGCATAAAGCAACAAAATCATTCCTATATCTGTTTGAATTTGAATATCCTTTTCAGAGAGAAATTCAAAATTCTCACATATTTGTATAATCTCAACACGAATGATGTAAATACTATTTTGTAAAAATATTAGAGATAAGATTATTAGATTTAATTTAAAAGAGTGTCCATGGAGTTTCTTGCCCATTCTTCTGCATAGAGATCAACGCTTTGGAATGGGCAACTGCAGTACATTCACAAGTTATTATGCCTTGTGACCGGGACTGTAGATTCATATTGTTTCTTTACATTCAAAAGTGCCTGTAATGGTCTAATTGAAATAAATGATTTGATTTGATTTTGATTTGAAATGAACATAATTTAGCTTTAATAAGTTTCCTTATAAGACAATAGCCAACTTAGTAGCTTTACTTGCATACTTCGATTCTCCGTGACCTTTGTCAAGTGTCAGTTCAATCGACTATTATACCAAGTTTCTTTAACGAGACTCGATCGTATTCATAGTAGATCAGAATCCGTAGTCTTTTGTTATTCTGAAAGGCAAATGAGAACAGTTTTAAGTACTAAAGTTGGTACAAAAGCTACATTTTTTATTTTATTCGTTGCCCTACCTTAGTAATTTGTCCTGAATCGTGGGTGCATTTACATATATTTAAACTCAAATACACAAACCACCAGACCCGAAACAACTACCTGTAGGGTCTTACAAATATTTTACCGTACGGGAATCGAACCCGCGACACGTAGCGCAGCAATCGATCACTCGCTGATTAATAAGATGGAACCACAGCGATAAAGGTTTAATAAAAAATATGTAACCCTATGAAAACGGGCACAAAAGTGGGCGATCGCGCATCCTCGAGCACGAGTGAGGATCAGTGATATCAAAAAGTACGCAAGGATTTATTGGCGGAAACTGACCCTAAGTTATGAAAATGTAAAGCTGCGTCTACATAAGGTGAACTAGCACGACTGCTAACTCCATAGTAGCCATTTATTTCATTTTATAAATGGGAAATCATTAAACAACTTCACCCGCTCTGGGTGGAGCGGCGGTGAGAGTCAGGTGTTAGGGTTTTTCAAAATTAAATTCATCCATGTTTCTTTTTTTGCCCTTTGTGTTCCGAGTATCTCTTTCGAACAACCTGCAGCACCGGCAGATGGTGGAACTGGCAGGGCCCTTTGACGTAGAACCAGCCTTAGGTAGGTACTTTTTAATGACTATCGGTTAGTAGAATACAGGGATATGGCATTAGTAAACATGTAATGCACATCTACTAAGTCATCAATTTTAATAGTACAGCTCTTAGTAGCTAATATGATAACAGTGATAATCCATAAGTGCTGTGTATTATTTTTCTTCGAGCATATATACCATAAAAAATTCTATTCCTGATTGCATAATTTACAAAGCTAAATAAGTACTGCCGCTGGAATCAAAACAAAATCCACACTTCTAAGCCTTACGTCGTCGGCGCGCCAATGTCGCCCCCTACAGATCAGTTTATGCATTCAGAAATTCCGCCGAACTTAGTGTACATAACAAACATCCCTCTTTCGCTTACAAGTAAAGTTTTCCATCAGACAAGACTCACTTATTATCTTCTCAATATAGGTACTGTACGCAAACCTGCGTTTCCATGGCAACGGCACCAGCGCGCGCACCCAGTCACCGCGACGCCCTAAGGCCGACTGGACGCGTCGCTTCCATTTTCGGAAAATAAACATTCATTTTTCGAATCGTGTTCAAAAAAATTCGTTGCATGGCCAGTGCTTTTGGAGTTTTTTAGAATATGACCGCTGGAATTGCGTTCGTTTTTTGAATGTCTGTGTTCGTGTAGTGGTATGGTAGTGACAGGTTGGTTATGGCCGAGGACGTTAAGTGCGGGGGAGGTTCGGTGAGTTAGTGCAAAGTTTTTTTTTTATTACACATGTAAGCTACACGTTTTTCGCCTGTCTTGTTAGACAGAATATTGAACCATATTCATGGCATATTTGGCAGGTTTTTCCACTCGATAGATAACGTATTCAGAATGTAAACAAAGGCCTTTGTTTTTGTTTTTGCGAAGTTCTGAAAAGCTTCTGTTATCCCAATTATTATTATTTGTATCGTTGTGTTAACTAGAACTTAGTGGTGTTTGGAACAAGGAAATTAAAGACTAAGGAAAATTGAAGCACGAAAATAATTTATATTATAATTAATTTATATAATAGATTTTTGTTAAGCACGTGTAAAAATAGAATCATGAAAGTAACCTTCAAATATATAAGAGAGGTTAAGCTACTTTCCGTATCTACAAAAGAGTAATGGCACCCAATAATGGTGGAAACTAAAGTGAACATCGTTTTTCTTCCTTTTAAATCAAGCACTGATCCCTTTTCTCTCTTAAGGAACGCTTTAACGATAAAGTTCAATAATGTGTTTATCAGGGTCAAATGAAATTATCTAGCGACATTTCACACATGTGGTATCAATGTCTAAGTACGATTACTGAAGTAAAAAATAAAACCGACTTATAAAAAAATAGTTCTTAGATGGTTTTTGGTGTTTTTTTCGGTTTTAGATTTTGCGAAAGTTTTTTATTTTTCTATTACCTAGTACTTGAGATCATGACCTGATGGCCACACGACCACCTGAAAAGTATGTTCTTTGATTAACACACACACACACAAACGAACAAACACAAAAACGAGTTTAGAACCTCCTCCTTTTTCAGGTCGGTAAAAAATGATTTTCGCAACTACAGTATCTGCTTGCAGTCTTCGACTCACAAAAAACATTTCTTTCCTTGTAATATTATGTTAAGTTATCGGTACTCACCACGTTTGTAGAGTCCCGCTAGCATTTTTTTAACCTTTAACAGGTATGTTTATTTGTGAAGTCGTTCGTTAAATAATTACTCTTATTAATTATTTACATACAGCCGCAGCGGTCCTGAGTGGCTTCTAAGTCCAGAAGGAATAATTACCACCTCATAAAATATTCTGGCTTGGGTACGTACTAATTAGGGTCCTCAGGAATCCTGTAAATTAGAAAAGGTATTTTTCAGGAGCTGACATTTTTAATTATGTATAGGCAAGCTACATTAAAACAGCCTTCATATTTAATGTATGTAAGTCTGGCACTCTGCAGCGGTCAGCCAGTTCCATTACTACGTTTGCTAATTGATTTTTTAACCGACTTCAGACGAGAAGGTTTCATTTTGGAATCGTCAAAGGAAACTTTCTACTTACATTTTATGCTTGGTGACATGATCCAGCTCATTCTAGCATCATCATTTTCCTGCCCTTGTCCCATTCCATTTGGGGTTGGCACAACACGTTTTCTTCTTTCATTCTCCCTAGCAGACACGGCATCATTTACTCCTTTCTCCTTCATATCATTCCTTACACAATTTATCCATCTTTTCCTTGGCATTCTTCTCGCTCTCCGTCCATCAACATTCAGATTCATCACTCTTTTAGTCACATGTGCTTCATCCCTCCTCATTACATGTCCATACCAAGAAAAACAACTCCCTTTCATTTTTTCTGTAACCGGCGCAACTTTCAAACTTCCTCTAATATACTTATTCCTAACTTTATCCGCTCGTTCTAGCATCAAAAGTCCAAATTCCAATATTGGTTAGCGAGTAGTGTTGAGCGAACACATTCTCGTTAGAAACACCACCCTGTACTCCTAAACACAAGTAGCTGATGATGGAAAAAAAAACAACCAAGCTGAAGTGGCAGTGCGCAGGCGACGTCGCACGGACGCACCAGGAGAGATAAGCAAAATCCATCACAGACTGGATTCAGGCATTAAGTGTGTGACGGTCGTTGCCCATAGGAAGGACAGCGTCGTCGAGGTTGACGGTGGCAAAGGTGGCATAACGTTCTGATCATGTTTGCGTTTACATGGCCAGAGATCGTACAGTTTGTAAGGCTTTTAATAGTAGGCCTTCTTAGCCAAGAAGTCAACTAATAACGTTAACAATGATGATTTTGAAACCAGAACCATCATTGTCATATTGATTAGTTATTGCTTCCACTGTTTCTTCTTCATTGTATGAGAAGAGGCTGTTGACCTGCAGTGAGCCAACTTTAAGTTCGTAATGTCATTTACATTTGGATGGTATGAAGTCTCCGCTGGCTTAAAGCCAGAAAGAGGCCATTCAATGTACTATATACAATGTGTAAGAAAAGAATCACTCATACTTATAGGTTGGCACATATATCATACTAGCTGGCGCCCTCGGATGATCGAAAAAAAGGATCCTATCTGTTCCAGACAAAAATCAAAATCTTTTATTTCAATTAGACCATTACAAGCACTTTTAAATGTAAAAAAAAACAAAATGTTAAAGCTACAGTCCCGGTCACAAGACATAATAACTTGTGAAGTACTGTAGTTATATACTACCTATTTTATCAAGATTCGTTCAGCCGTTTTGACGTGAAAGAGTAACAAACATCCATCTATTCATCCTCACAAAGATTCGCATTTATAATATTATTAGTAGGATAAGTGATACACTAATCGAGAATCATAATTAAATCAATGAATCAATGTTCCATATTTTTTCGTTCATTTCACTTCTCTGTTACGACCCTAGGCGTTCAGTTCAATGGCCGAGGATGGTAGGTACACACGGCGACAGATCAACCTATACAAATCCAGTTTATGCTGCTCTCTCAACAACGGATCGTACACCATAAATTTCAAGTACATTGAGAGATCCGCATAAACTGGTTTTGTATAGGTTGATCTGTCGCCGTGTGTACTAAAGATATTAAGTACAAAAGCGCTGGTTACATGAAAAACTTTTTCCTGAAGTTCTAACCTACTGGAATAACTTACCCCCTACTTAGGTACTGGATGTAGGTAACTAATTAAACAAACTTGGAAAATAAAATGCTCTCCGCTGAATTTAGGGTTGTCAAACGGAGTTCGGGCGAAAAAAAGTACCTAAAACGTCTTTTTCTCTATAAGTATAGTATTTGAGTACCTGGGAGCATGCACAAAGTCTGCTTATCACCTTAGCTCTATGCCCTTTAAATGTTATTGCTCCTTTTTACTAGTTATTTATGGACCCGTCTAGATAAATCCTACATTTTTGTGTAACATATTTGTAGATAAGCCATGAGATGGTTCTTTGGGGAAAACCTTAACTATAATGTTGTCATATTCCTTACGACAACGTATAGGTCAACGTATAGTTATACATATATAGTCAATGTGGCAATGCTGCCAATCTTCTGGACACGTTTCCGGATGACAGCGATATTATCTTCTGAACCCGTCAGTTGTGGTATTAAAAAGAAGGACTTTGAAATATGATTAACTAGCTTTCGCCCGCGGCTTCGCCCGCGTTAAATTTGGGGTAACACAGTTCCTCTTGCGCCTTATTGATTTGTAATAGCAACGCTAAGTTTTCCCTTCTCTTCCCTCTTTCTCCCTCACATCCCACTTTTTTCAAAAAAATATTAGCCTATGTCCGTCTCCTGGTTCCGAACTATCTCTGTACCAAAATCCATCCAAATCGGTTCTGCCATTAAAGCGTGAAGAGGTAACAAACAAACAAACTCACTTTCGCTTTTATAATATTAGTAAAGAATAGTAAGCATAAGGATATTATTATTTAGGAAACTTCTAAATTTAAAACTAAGTAATTGGAATTGTATCAAGAAAAAAATAACGTTGCAAAACCATTACATTACTGAACAAAAAATTGGAAATAAAATATATTAGTTTCACTTGTGTCAGTTTAATGAAACTAATCTATTATATTTCCAGCTTTTTTAGGGATCCGTTCTCAAAAGGAAAATGTGTAACCCTTATTAAATCACTTTGTAATCCATCTGTCTGTCTGTCAGTCAAAACCCTTTATCCCGAGAACGCGTGAAGGTATCGAACTGAAAAAACCATCCGCTCAAGTCTGTGGTCTCTTGAAGTTGTATAAAAATCATATCTCTAAGTCTATGCAGACAACAGATATTGCCGTCTGTGTCGCAAATTTATACGGAACCCTTGGTGAGGGAGTTTGACTTGCTCTTGGCCGGTTTATTTTGTTAATAGTATAGCAAAAAATAAAGTTTGCAGCTATTTTCATTTGTATATTTCTAGAAATTGCAGAATATTCTCGTAAATGGTTTATATAATATATTCGTGTTAATTGTGGAGCGTGGTGAATATGCATAGACCGCTTCTAGCTACGTGATATACTCCCACTTTCCTTCAGAAGACACTTTTTACAATTAAGTTAAGACACCTCACAACATCACATCGTTATACGAGTATAACATGACACCTGAGTTCCCCGAGGAGTTAGGCAGGAGGAGTATCTAGATAGACTCATTCCTAAGGGTTTACTATCATAGTAAACCCTTATTACCTTACTGCTATGTCGTTTTAAAGCGGGATTGTTTGCCATCGTTCGACGTTCGATGGCTAGGTTGGTGCAGTGGCTGAGCGATCGACTGTTGCGCTGCGCGTCGCGGGCTCGATTCCCGCACGGACCAAATATTTGTGTGGCCTACAGATAGTTGTTCCGTGTCTGGCTGTTTATGTATGTGAGTTTCAATGTTTGTAAACACACCCACGATACAAGAGAAATTCCAAGTGTGGGACAACGTTTTTTGTCTAAAAAAAAAGTTTCGGAAAGAGACAAAGCTATAAAGAATGTCTCACATTCAAATATGTGACATTCTCTAGCCCATGTAATAGCAGGTGAGCTTACTCTGCTATCAACGCGGCATAGATTCAACTGTCGAGCTGCTACTGAGAAATCCCAAATAGAAAAACCTAATAAATAACACTTGCTTTGGCTTCAAATCTAACCCAAAATCTTTTCTTGTCTAGCCAAATGTCGAAAAAAGGTGAATGGTTCGGTGAGAACTGACTTTTAAAAAAAAACATCAAAAGCGGAGAATTTCTTGTCGGTCGATTGTCCTTGGTAAGACTGGTTGTTAGACTTTTAGACAGTCTGTAGCTACTGTAAATGATCTACAAATGATAGTCGGGACTAAGAAAAAGTCGAGTATCGGGGTAGTTAAATAATGGTATGAAAATATAATCCAACTAGCTTTCGCCCGCGGCTTCGCCCGCGTTAAATTTGGGGTAACACAGTTCCCCTTGCGCCTTATTGATTTGTAATAGCAACGCTAAGTTTTCCCTTCTCTTCCCTCTTTCTCCCTCACATCCCACTTTTTTCAAAAAAATATTAGCCTATGTCCGTCTCCTTGTTCCCTACTATCTCTGTACCAAAATTCATCCAAATCGGTTCAGCCATTAAAGCGTGAAGAGGTAACAAACAAACAAACAAATAAACAAACAAACTCACTTTCGCTTTTATAATATTAGTAAGGATTCTAGTTTATACTATAACTACCTGCACCCCGCGATGCTGCCCGCACCACATTTATTTATAGATTAATAAATAAGATTTATACATAATATGTACAACGTACCCGCGGTAAAAAAACATGTTTGAGTAATTTGATCACACCTCATTTTTACGGGATCAAAAGTCACCTATGTGTTGGTATAAAAAGGTATTTTATATCCAGAATATAAAAAACCTTTTTATACCAAATTTCATCCAATTCTGTTAAACCACTTGAGCGTTAAGGAGTAACAAACATACACACACAACTTACCAACTTTCGCCTTTAAAATAATAGTGAGATTTTTAAGTTTAAGTTAATTGTTAAGGATATATTTACTAACACGAATTGTATTAGCTGTATATATATGATTTGTCTGTAAGGTATATATCTATGGGCCTAAGATGCTTGAAAATAAATGCTTTACAAAGTTCTCGTGTGACAATAGTCGGAGACTACGGGAAGCCAAGCCGCGAGCAAAACCTAGTAGCGAATAAAAAGTCAAAGAAAAAAAAAGCTACTATGCCAATAAGCAGCCGCCACTTGAGCTAACTATACATTTGATAACAAACACAAGCTTATCAGCACTCGATAGTCGCAATACGTGAACTGATAACGATACCGAACACTTTGACAATGATAACACCCGGAATTTATTGTGATAGTAACGCGTCGAAATAATAAAGTTTGATTATTAAAAGGTTTCCTTCATTGCCATCCTCTGCATAGCCTTTTTCCAAATAAATAACAAAAATTAAGTTCTCCTAACACCTTTAAAAATAAATAAATAAAAAAAGACCCTTTTATTTCTTGCTATCCAAAAAGTTATGATACAATGGCAATATTTAATCTAAATTATTGATATTGTTTAATTTAGAAACAAATAAAATACAAAATCTCTGTTTTTATAAATAGTGTGGATTAATCCCAAATGCTTATGAGATAATATAACTAAAATTTATTAATTAACATTTTTATTCTTACTGAAAAGAAAACGTTTAGTTGACACTTCCCGTGACCCAAGGGCTTTTTTTGCAGATGGGAAATCACCAAATAACTTGCCCCGCTCTGGGTGGAGCGGGGGGGTGCAACGGACTTGTACAGACTAGAACCCACCCATGTTCCTTTTCGCCAGAGTCTAAGCGTTGCCATACAACGTGGCAACGCTTAGCCAATGTCAATGCGGCCAGTCTCTAGGGGACAACAATTTTTTGACGCAATTTTTTGTTTATTTATAAGTTAGGATATCAAATTTGTTTCAGAAAGAAAGAAAATTGAGTTTATTTATTATTAAATACAAAAAAAAACATGAATACCTTTAAAAATAAAATATGTAATGCCTAAAGCGCCTCAGCTAAGCATAATGCCAGATGGCAACACAAGGCCGCCACCTGACGCTAATTTTCAGCTGCTGCCCACGAGTGCCATACGCTTGAAAACATAAACAAACATATATGTATAAAAGTCAGAATTTAAAACGGTAATAAAATTGAAAAACAATGATAAAATTTAAAAAATGCGCACAATTGCACTACTCTACAATAATCTTCTTCTAATATATAAAATTCTCGTGTCACAATGTTCGTTCCCATACTTCTCCGAAACGGTTCTACCGATTCTTACGGAATTTTATTTTTAAAGCATATTCATTAAGTCTGAGAATCGGCTACTATGTATTTTTCATACCCCTAAGTGATAAGAGGGACCTGAGCAGCAGGTGAAACCACTGGGTACAGCTAGTAGAGATATAATAAAGTACCACATTTTTTGACATATCGGCTCGAACATCCTGAAATTCCATTTTACGATTTAATAAAAAAAATGTAATGTAAATGTCGAGCAACTTTAACTTTATTTAATGGTAAATTTTTACTTTAAACTATGTAGTAAAAACGAAAAAAGAAAAATTGAAACTAGTTTTATCTCGCTCCTGGATTAGCTCATACCGTCATGTTAAAAATTCCAGCGAACTGTTTACACGAGCCAGTTTGAAGTAAATAAACGAATCCGCTTTGTGAACTGCAGAACACCGACAGACACTACGATTGTGTAATCACATGTATGTGTATGGATGTGTAAAGGATCCGTGTTCTATATACATTTGTTTTTTTTTTGTGTGCGAAATCATCAAATAACTTCCCAGCTCTAGGCGGAGGGGGGGGGAAGAATCCGACTTGTACTGACTAAAACCCACCCATGTTCCTTCTATTGCTCTTTATGTTCCGGGGCCGCGGTATCTCTTTCAAACAACCCGTAACCCAGGTTCGTAATTCTACTCTAATTTACAAAATGGTTTAATCAGTTATGAAAAAATAAAGCCATTTCCTAAAAACTGCAGTACCTAAACGGTCAAAAAATATATATAGAACAGTTGTTTTTTTATAGTTCAATAACTCAAAAGGAAAAAATGAAATACCATAGTCCCTTTTTATGGATGGGAAATCATCTAAAATTTCCTCCGCTCTGTTCGAACCAGAGGAGGAGTGTCAGACTTTTACTGACTAAAACCCATCCATGTTCCTTTTTTTGCCATTGTGTGTTCGAAGGAGATATCTCTTTCGAACAACCTACAACTCCGGCAGACGGTGGCCCTTCCACTCAGTTTAGGTTTGTGTTTGAATTGATTGCAAATAGTTTATTTGATGCCAGTTAAAAGATGCTATGCTAAAAGTTCAATCCACCAAGGAGTAGTGACTGTGTCATATTCGTTCTACACATACCAATTCCTTTGCAATGTCTTACATTGGAAATTGAAAGCAGTGTGAAACAAAATGACACAAAGTATAATATTAGCCACCTCAAAACCACGGCCTACAAGTAATCAGAACTACTGTTCGATTTAACCTCCTTTTAACAAACTTCAAAACCTTATCCCCTTATCCCCAACGAGACATCTCCAGTAGGGTTACCATGACATTTTATAGCAGTTCTTATGCCTGTGTGACAAAGAGATGGTGCTAGACACCCTGTATAGCTCTGTCTCTTTCCCTCAGCGGAATAAGTTCTGCTTTAAAACGTCATGGTATGGTAGCTGGGGTTACAAATGTATAGAGCTGTGCATATACGGCAGTGACCACGATCTATGAGGGTGACATCGTTTGTTTGACGAGCCATTACACTAATAGCTAGCATACATGGGAAAACAGTTTGACATACTCTGAACGTTTCATTGATGTTCCTTATCGTGGGACTTAAACTAGTAATAGTTTACCGTAATATTCGTTCCAGTAACACAAGTATTCCAAGTCTAATAATTTCCAGGTTCTCTGGAAGATATCACTATCTATAGTGGGTGAGCGTTCGATCGTCGCGGGTTCGATCCCCGGACGGAAAAATGTTTGCATGACCTACAGATAGTTGATCCGGGTCTGGCTGTTTGTGTATTTGGGTTTAAATGTTTGTAAACGCAGCACGATACAGGAGTAACTCCTAGTGTTTGGCAAGGTTTTTTTTTATCTAATTAGACCATTTCAGGCACTTTTGAATGTCGAGAGAAAAAAGAACATGAAGCTACAGTCCTTGTCATAAGGCATAATAACTGTGAAAGTACTGTAGTTGCCCATTCCAAAGCATAGATATCTTTATTTCCTCATTCTCCTCCTTTTTTCCCTTAAAAAACTAGCCTATGCCTGATAAACCTAAGCCTAAGTCCCTTTCCAGAGTCCCCACTATCTCTGTACCAAAATTCATCAAAATCGGTTAGGCCACTTCGGCGGAAAGACGTGACAAACAAACAAACACACTTTCGCTTTTATAATATTAGTAAGAATTTTCTCAGTTGGACTCTGTTGTCACGACAACGCATACCAAATCTTCTTAGCCGCGATTGGCGGATCCTTATAATTCACGGCTAAGTATTAACCGTAAGCCGGTTGGTCCATGGATGAGTAAATATACCCAGTTTCCTTATTGCTTCAGACAACACGTGAAGCCGTTGGTTCCAATTGCCATCTATCAATCTTTGACAGTCGTCACAGATGGTCAAACGCCGGTAAGCTTCATAATCAGTCTTACCAAGGGTACTAACTAGGTTGTGGAGGTCAGAAAGGCAATCGGTTCATGCCATACTGGTACCTATACAGATAAATCGGGTAAGACTGGAAATCGAACACATCATACTTGGAAAAATGTTGGACGGATAATAGTTTTTTTTAATTGGCCTACTCTCAAACATGGCATAATGTTTTTTGCATATTTTATCAAATGCTAAATAACCCAGTTAGACTAGACCGGTGATAAATTGATAACGGAACCTTCAACTTATGAAACACTATAAATATGAATAAAGAATGATCGAAACCAACTGTTTAATAAATTCAATAGAAAGTTCAATGATTCAATAAAGCTCTATTGTCAGTTAATTCTGTTATTGAATGAGCTCTGCTCTATTCAACGTTTGGATAGGCTTAATTCCTGTTTGGTATTTAAGTTAGGACTTATTATTCTGATATCGAATGCGTTTTAAGTCTTTCAGATCTGAATTCTTGATGTTGAAGTTGCTCGTTATTTGGACGAGCTTTTTTATTACTGTAGTAAAGTTCACCCATATTTCGACAGTATGTTTAAGGCGCTGTACAAAGCAAACACTTTCTGAAACGTCTCGATTTACCACAAGCCAAAAAAAAATATACAGTGTATAGTCAAATACATAAAGAAAAGTCTTAAACAAAAACAGGTCACAAAAGTTGTCTAGTACTACGAAAAATAAAAAAAAATGTTTAAAAAGACCACGAAAAAAACTGTCAATTTTTTCAGTGACAACCGTCATAATTTGTATATATATAACAAAGGAAATTTCATAGACTTCTAGTATTTTTTTTAATATTCAATTAAAACTGCAAAATGACTTGCATTTTGACGGACATGACATTCAAACAAAATCAAACGCCGAAATATTTTCGACCTTATTTCTATTCTTTAGATGCACTACTGTCGTATACTTGTGTCAGACCATGCCTAGTCTGCAGCTAGCTTCACCTCCGCGAATACCTAAAGATTAGCTTCTTACCGCGCCTTAAGTCACGTGTAATGGAAGGCTCCTTTTACCATAGAACAGGCTATATCAAGTTCGCTGGCTTCTACTGCTAAAACCCTTTGCTCGAACATGAAATCAAACACAGGACCATTAACATTGTGGTTTCACTCGTGACCAATATACCACCAAGGCAATTCAAACACACCACATTATTAAAATTTCAAACGGGATATTTTAGGTGTTTAATATTAATTTTAAGTTTTAGATATTTCAGCGCAGTTGCACACGCCATGATTACGGATAAAGGATAATTTTATCCCGTTTCGGATTTTATAAATAATGTGGAGTGTCAGTTAAAAAACTTATATCAACACTATAATTAACACTTGAAACGGGATATTTACCATGTTTGTTATTTGTATCGAGTTTCCGATATTTCATGATTTATTTACGTGTCATGGCGTTGGCAACTACGCCGAAATATCGGAAACTCGATACAAAAACAAACATGGTAAATATCCCGTTTTAAAGTGTTAATTATAGTGTTAGTAACCATGTCAGTTTAAAAACTTATATCAACACTAGCTTTTGCCCACGGCTTCGCTAGCGTTCAATTTGGGGCAACACAGTTCCCCTTGCGCCTTATTAATTTGTAGTAACAACGCTAAGTGTTCCCTTTTCTTCCCTCTTTCTAACTCACATATCACTTTTTTATAAAATAGCTTATGCCCGTCTCGTGGTTCCCAACTATCTCTGTACCAAAATTCATCAAAATCGGTTTAGCCTTTAAAGCGTGTAGAGGTAACAAACAAACAAACAAACTCACTTTCGCTTTTACTTTGTTTTAGGAAGGATAGTAATATTGAACAGATAAAAAATAATACACTTCATCACCAGGTTTTTGCCAGGGATTTTTCGAAAGGGATACCGCGGCCCCTTAACATAAAGGGAGAAGTCTAACACTAACCGCCGCGCTCCTCCCAGAGCAGGGGAAGTTATTCCTTTCGCTTCCCAGTCCAAATTATACAATGTATTTTGGACTCATACGCTGAGTTCTAGGCAGCGAAAGTGAGATTTTACAATCCTAAAAAAAATCACCAGGTTGTTTTAATCTTCCAACTTAACGATAAGATGGTCCATATAGTCAGTCTGAAAGCCTTGGGCTATCAAGAATGATGAAGTAGGACAACCTTTGGCTATATAGTTTGGTTTATTACGTCGATAAAGCCATTTTCATATAAGTAGGTACTACAATTTATCAGAAACTCGTAAAAGATGAATAAGGGAAAGTTACCCTGTTACCTAATCTTAAGGTCTCTGCACACAGCCGGCGTGGCGTGACGGGACGGGACGGCGACGCGACGCTGAGCAGTTGTAATGTACTAGATATTACGGACGACGCCACACAGAGCCGTCCCGCTCGACGCGACGGTAACCGTCGCGTCACGCCGCCGTCGCGCCGAGCGGGAATACAAGTCAGAAGCGGCGGGGACGGGCGCGGCGGGACGCGAGCGGCATAGGCAGTATAAAAACAGTATACGTTCGGCGTGAATGGGCGCGACGGGACGGGACGTTATCGCGCTCGCAGTGTGACCGATGCCGTCGCGCCAGCGTCGCGTCGCCGCCCCGTCCCGTCGCGCCCCGTCACGCCACGCCGGCTGTGTGCAGAGACCTTTAGGGTCATTGAACTATCTTAAAAGCCATCTTATGATTAGGCGCTAACTTAATAAACAGCTAACTTTCAAACTGCGACTTATACGGCTATTTCTTTTGTTATTGTTTATTTTACTGCTCGTAGGGACCACATACTTGAGTATGTGGTCCCTACTACTTCTAATATACTCAAGTATATGGTTTTAATTTGGGAAAAAAAATTGTGTTCACTAAAAATACTGATCGTGCACCAAATATTCTTTCCTGAATGCAAAAAAAATGCGTAGGTTAGGTTAGGTTAAAACTGCGACCCCCTACGCACGAGCCGAGCGAGCGGAGCGAGCGGTGCCGCGGCAGCGGCCGGCGAGTGCCAGTAACGACTTGCATTAGTAGAAAATGGATAAAGATATAACACTTTTTTATTGTAGTGCTGTCTTTTTCCTGATGCTCGTTATGACATATTTTAATTAACATATTTTGGTGCTCATTCAGTAAATTTGGTGCAACACAGGCAAAATTAGGTAAACGAAATGGGAATAAATTGAAGAACGTTTAAATACCATCCTTTTAATTTCAGCTCAATACCTTCACGCGTTCCCAAGATCAAGGTCTTGACAGATAGACGGACACCAAATCGATCCTATACGGGTTCCGTACAAAACTGTTAACACAATTATTTATTATACTATAAAAAATATATGCCAATAAATTTAAAATCAACAATTTATTATAAACTAGTTGTCTTGAGAGGGTTCAACCGCGTCTTTAGTTGCTGCCCCGCTCCCGTGGAAAGTAGCGTGATCTTGTATAGCCTATGTTACTTCCTGATAATGAAACTTCCTATTAGTGAAAAAATGGTTAAAATCGGTTCAGTAGTTTTGAAGTTTATCCATTACAAACAAAAAAAAAATCTTACCTCTTTATAATATTAGTCTAGATTAATTTCTTCTAGGCAACCGCCCTAAACCGCATCATCGCTTCATATAAAAAATATATTTTTTTTAATTAGTTCGACATCTCACATCTCAGCATAGGAAACCAATTCAGAGACCCATAGACGTCTTTAAAATACTCAATTCAAAATAACCACTAACCATGCGATAATGAAGAATGTCTCAAGGGAGATTGTCCATCATCCTTTTTTTCTGCCCTTGTCTTCTTCCATTCTCCTCATCATTATCAGACGTCACGGCATCATTTACTCCTTTCTCCTTCATATCATTCCTTACACAATGCATCCATCTTTTCTTTGGCCTTCCTCTCGCTCTCTGTCCATCAACATTCA
Organism: Ochropleura leucogaster; assembly: GCA_958449745.1. NCBI lineage: Eukaryota > Metazoa > Arthropoda > Insecta > Lepidoptera > Noctuidae > Ochropleura > Ochropleura leucogaster. Next base: position 750,023 of record OY288220.1, on the reverse strand, counting down.
GATCCATCACTCTTTTAGTCACATGTGCTTCGTCCCTCCTCATTACATGTTCATACCAAGACAAACGACTCCTTTTAAATTTTTCTGTAACAGGCGCAACTTCCTCTAATATACTCATACCTTACTTTATCCGTTCTTGTCACTCCACACATCTATCACATTCTCATCTCCGGAGAGGAGAAAGGGAGATCATTCATTTACATTTTTAAATTCGTCGTTCCCCATGGGTGCTGACAGAAAATACAGAAAACAACCCGCTATGATCCATTCCTACTTTTGTTTTATACATCCTCCATTTCATTCAAATAAGATAATATAATCGCCATCTTTGATCCCTAAAGATATACCTTTCAATCTATTAGATACCAAGACTCGTGTTCGCCTCCCGAACGACACAATCCACAGGAGTGTAGCCTAAGTAATTGCAACCTATAACATTGTACCGGCGCACATTCGCTCCAGAAAGAACGCGCCATCGCAAGGATAATAAACGGGATATATTGCCAGTGAAGATAAAGCAAATGGAAGGTCTGGCCTATCTATACGTCTTATGGGAGGATATTGAGGGAATAATGTGTATGGGGAGGTAGATAAAAATATGTGGCAAAGGTTCAAAGGGTTTATTGGTACTGCTTAGTATCTACAAGTAAAAGTCCTTTACCCACGCGTTTTTGCAAGAACTTAGGGTTTTTTTTGGGATGGAGAATCATGATTCATAAAATGATTCATCCCGTTCTGGGTGAAGCGGAAGGGAATGTCAGACTTATTCTGACTAAAACTTAACCATATTCCTTCTTTTGCCCTTTATGTTCCAGGTCGCGGTATCTCTTTTGAACAACCCGCTACCCCGGCACAGTTTCTCGTCTTTACATTCACATTTAGAAGTATGAAAAATAGATTTCGACCGATTCTCAGACCTACCCGATATGCACACAAAATTCCATACAAATCGGTTTAGCCGTTTTGGAGGAGTTTGGTAACAAACACCGCGACACGAGATTTTTAATATATACTAGCTGTGCCCAGCGGTTTAACCCGCCGCTCACTTAGAGGGGTATGAAAAATAGATGTTGGCCGATTTTCAGATCTACCCGATATGTATACAAAATTTCGTTTAAATCGGTCCAGCCGTTTCGGAGGAGTATGGGAACGAAAACTGTGACACGAGAATTTTATAAATTAGATTAGATTATCAAAACTATAAGAAACTCTTAGTACAGTTTCCATGTGGTATTACCACCCACGTACTTCACTCCGCGGAAATGGGACATCACATTAATAATGTGAAATTGGCGACATTCGTTCTCGTTGCCAACAAATGTGTTAGTGACAGAATGGTTTAGTGGCTCCAATTACTGGAGCCTTTGCTTAAGGTGTGGGGTTCCACTGTGAGCGTGGAAGCAGGGTGGGGTAAATATGTGAGATGAAGTCGTTTGATCTTTTGATGATGTTATTACTGTGACTGATTGTTGTTACGATTAAATATTTCAAATAAATTGTACCTATATTTTATTTTTCGTATTTTTATTTCTTTTTCTAGGTGAGGTCGGAATAGGGTTTCGTACCTCAAAAGGAAAAAAACGGAGCCCTTATTTGGATCACTTTGTTGTACATCTGTCTGTCAAGATCCTTTATCTAAGGAATGCGTGAATGTATTGAGTTGAAATTTAAACGATATACAAGTTTTTGGACCCTTGGAGTTTTGGAAAATCGTAACTCTAAGTCTACGCAGTCAAAGATATGGCCCTTTATGTCGCAAGTCTGTAGGACACCCTCGATTGTCCGATTTTTTACTAACTAACATAATATCATCACGCGGGTAATCCCCGAAGGGTTATGCAGAGGTATAAGTAATAGTACATCCACATCTCGCCAGTTATGTTTTTAGTCTAATGTAATAAGGAGAGCCTATTTCCATCAACTGAGCATAAATCCAGACTTCGTAGCTGCTACTTAGAAATTCTTAATAAAAAGAAAAAATCAATTTTACCTACCATTAAGTCCTCAAATTACAGCTTTATGCTTTCTATGACTTGGAAACACATCAAATATTACTTCAAACTTTTTTTTTTTTTAATTATTGATAGGCTCGCGTTTGACCACCAACTAACTTGATAATATTACTAAGAACGTTTAAGTAAAAAAACATACCTACATTAACCCTAAAAACATAACTCTCCATTTTTGGGGCAGTCGTGTAATGAACTCTTTAGTCAAAACAATGACTGGCATTAAAAAAATAATACGTCATTCATGAATTATGAAAACACTTAACGGAACGCACTTACTACGAGAATCGTTACACACTAGCCAATTAAAGACTCGCCTACTTTCATCACGAGGTCACATGGGTTCGATTGTCAGGTGATCAAGATTTTCCATTCTAAATTCTTGCCCGATTGATGCTTTATTAGCATCCATTAATTACACCGGTGTCCTAAAGGTACGGTAAAAGCTATTTATTTCTCAAAAGAATTACACATTCACTTACAGAGAAAAACTTAATTAAATGCAACTTAATTTAAAGCAGTAGAAGTAGATTGAAAAAAAACACTGTACTAATCATGCTAAGGTTTGTACCTACATGTTTAACAAGGTAACTTTGCTTAAACAAGCAAAGTTACAAGCAACAAATGCCATGTTATGATGTTTTTTTGTAACCGCACTACAGCAAGTACTAAAGCGCCATTTATAAAACAAATGAGGAACTAAAATACGAAAATCTCACCGCGACTTAAAGCAATATAGGATACATTTTTCGAGTGATCGTGCATACCCAAAGGACTCTCAAGTCCGACTTTGAGGATAATCAAAACTGCACTACGTTGTACCCGGGCAAAGCCGAAGCAGGTCGCTAGTTTATTAATATTTTTTAAACTACCTTATTGGGCCACCTATACATTTAAGTTGGTTAATCTATTTTAGTAAAATTCTAGTAATTTTTCTGTGTCTGAGTAATTGAGTTTTGGTAAATATTCGAAAAACGTTGTACTAAAACGTTGTCTACCTATTATAACACACACTATTATATCTTAAGCAATTTGTTTGACTTGTTATACAAGTAAGGCCTATATAAAATCTGGTAACGAAAGCTAAAACGAAGCTTAAATCCTTACTATTATTATAAAAATGAAAGTGAGTTTGTTTGTTTGTTACCTCTTCACGCTTTAATGGCTAAACTGATTTTGATGAATTTTGTTACGGAGATAGTTAGAAACCAGGAGACGGACACAGGCAATTTTTTTTAAAAGAGTGAAAAGTGAGGGAGAAAGAGGGAAAAAGGAGAAAACTTACCGTTGCTATTACAGATCAATAAGGCGCTAGGGCAAAAACTACAGGTGGCAGGTACCTGCAAATCAGAAAAGGGGAACTAACTGTCTTATTCCGAATTTAACGCGGGCGAAGCTGCGGGTGAAAGCTAGTATTATATAAGTCTATGGCAAAAGTCTGAGGTTTAGTTCAAACTTCAATTCTCTTATTTAGAGGGACTGATTTAAAAACTAGTTCAGTAGTTGAAAGGCGGAAAGATGGCGTCATTTAAATTTTTCTAGGGGTAGACAAATTGCCTTTGCGACGCCACCCCAACAAGTTAATACAACAGGTAAGAATAGATTGTCACAAAATCAGATATGTTTAAATAATTTAAAGTCGGCTATATCTCGTGAATTCTTTAAAATGTATATTGATTTACGCATTCTCGTGCACAATACATCGATTTGTTTGAAATTTAGGTTTGTATCAATCGTGACACCCAGGTATTTTATGTAGTCGGTTTTAGTCAAAGTGGGTTATTTTTTACGGATGGGAAATAATCAAATAAGTTCCCTCGCTCTGAGCGTCAGACTTTAAAGACTAAAACCCACCCATGTTCCTTCTTTTGCCCTTCACGTTCCGGGGCCGCGGTATCTTTTTCGAACAACCCGCAACACCGGCAGGCGGTGGTCCTGGTAGACCCATCTGCGTCAAAGTGGGACAGAGCGAGATACAGAGCGGGAGTGGGAAAAAGCATGCTGAGTCAGTGGACGCATTGCAATTGTCAGCGTGAATGTTTAAATTATAAAGTGTTCTGTTAGTATTTCTTATTGTAAATAGAATGTATTTGGTTTACCTGAATATCATGTAAAGTTGCTACTAAGCCAAGAAGACATTCTAAGCAAGGTCATAGACTCCATCCCTTGATTTACTTGAGAACAGTAGAACTGTGACATCCGCAAAAGACAAAATTATAGCATTTTGGATTTCCAAGCGACAGGGGTCATTTAAATCTACTCATATACATATTTAAAAGAAGGTCTTGTTAGCTACTATTTATAACTTAAAAACGGCTAAACCGATTTGACTGAAAATTGGTGGCGAGGTAGCTTAGAACCAGGAGATGGTCATATTTTAGTAGGATACTTTTTATCCCGTTGGGTAGGTCATAAAAGGTGCATTACAATGCATGCCAGGCACAGCTAGTAGATTATAAACAATAGTGGTCCTAAAATACTGCCTTGTGGGACACTATAACGTTTTGCACACCATTCATTCTTAATGGTATAATCACAGTAGACTCCAGTCTATTTCCAGTCCTCATCGATATACGTTTAATCTTCAACACTCGATTAAGTTGATGACATTAAATTGACGTTAGGTATTTGTTGAATATTCATAGGTTAATGTCAAGAAGTCGGTTTTGTTTCACTGCTCATTATAATAAGTCATGTGGCAACATCGTCTGTGGGTGTTATGTAGGTTGAGATGTTTGTTTATTAATTTATTACTAAAAGTAAAATAAGTTATTGCATCGTTGGTTGCAAGCGTGACTGCTGTTCATAAGCTCTTAAGTTCGATTCCAGGGTCGGGTAAATAATTATTGGATTTTTATTAACGAAGCCCCTTTATTAAATTCGGTGACTTTTGTTGGTTTCGTTAACTTTTTTCCACCGACTTCCAGAAGTTATGTTATTCTCCACTTTTTAGTTTGAAAAATAAATAAATTTAAATTAACTGAATTCGACGTACCAAACGTGTAACAATAACAATTATGCATGTGTGTGTAATACTTTAGTGGTTCACATTGGACCCAGATCAACAGATTTAAAAGACATAGGGAGAGACTTCTGCCAAGCTATGGGACGACACAGAATAACAGTAATATAGTTATTTATTTGGCAGCCTACTTGAACAAGGTTGCAGAAAGCCTTTACTCTACAGTAGAATGGCTAGTCGCCATTATTATTACATTTGAATGTATTATCCGGGTTCCCTATACAATTGTTCAGATGTTGTCCATTGATGCTCCTAATATAGACCTTCAAAGACCTCTAAATAGATTTGGACTGACAATGCTCAAGCTATTTTAGAATTTATTGTGTGAATGTACAGGGGACTATTTCTAAGAATAGATAAGTTGTTAGAAAAATGATAGAGAGTTTTGTGCCGCTGGTCTTACTCAAATAACGAAGGTGAACTCTACTGAAGGATTTTGGAAAATAGGGGAAAAATTTTGCACCGACTTTCGTCAGTTTTTTGTTGATGAGAACTTCCATAATTGTTCCTTTATGAAACAGCAATGAGTCTGAAACTTACAAAGACGTAATTGCTATCTTGTGCTTAGCCTTCTTCCAATATGGCCGCACCGGATATGTATACAATATTTTACATGACGCCTGCCTATCTGACCTCCAGTCTCCACATCCCAGTTAGTTTACTGGGTGATAATATACCTGCATTGTGACAAATAAAATGATTTGATTTTGATTTGACATCCCCACCAATGCAACCGACCCCATGAAATCTTATCCGTTTAGCGGTTTTAACGTGAAAAATTATCAAACACACTCACACGTTCCTTTACAATATGAAGCATAGCTATATCTATCAGAATTAGACTACGGAAACAAGATGGTTGCGACATGGTGACCCCCCCCTGATATAAAAGCTGGATCCACCCTTGGTGACATCCATGGGTGATCATGGCGGTTGTAAAATGAAATCAGTGATACAAAATATGTCAACATACTGAAAAGAATTCCAATTAATAGAGCTTACTACTCAACTGACAAATATAAGATTGATAAAAATATTGACAGTGATCTTAGTGCTTAGCAATAATATTCTGTGGTACTTTAATTTTCTAATTTAATTTGTTTTTTTTTTACTAATTATTTGGTTATTATAATACGTTTATTCAATCAGGCTTCTACCGTACTAAACATGCTCCATACAAATTTCATTTCCTCCCAAATACATCCCCGACAAGAAAGTTTAACTGATATGCAACTCTAGCACGTATTCACAAACTATGGGGGTGAAATTAAAACTGTAGGGGGTGAAATTGGAAGAGAGGTGAAGTTTTAATTGGAATTCGCGACCGGTGATCCGAGGGGGTTTTAGAAACGTGTTAGTAATGAAAGTTTATTTCCGCTGGTTTTGTTTGTCGCGTACATAGTGGTTTAAAGTGAGGTAAACAGAACACTAAAGAAATGTTAATTAGTATTTACCCGACTTCGGTAAAGCTAAAAGAGGATTATGATTTTAACAGGCTACACTGCAGCAGATTATAGGAAACGTGGCATTTTATAAAACTCAATATGGCATCCTTTGGCGGATAAAAGATCATGAATTAAAAAAACGTTTAGGTCAATACCGTGTTTCATAATTATCATTTAAAATGGCTTCACTTATTTTTTTCAATCAACTCTCAATGTGGCGCTCTCTAGCGGTCTAAAATTACAAATATAAGAACCATGTTTGGTATCGTTTTTGATACTGAGTATTGTATTTACGTTATTTCAGGTAATTGTACTTTATACCAACTTTAAAGTTCGCGAAAATACTTTATTTAACGGGGTTTGATTTCTCTTGACATAAAATATGCAGAAACAGGTTTATTGTAAGATTTTTTTGCGAAAAATAACCGACAGAATATGTTTTTATTTAAATTTATTTTTTGAATGTAAAGATGTTGTGAAAAACTTCAAACAGAGTAATTATTCGATTAAATTAGCTGGAAGTAATTACAAAAATATTTTCAAACGGTTCTCATTTTAAAGCGGAATAAAAAGTACTTTATTAACACACTGTGGTTTTTTTTACACTTTAATATCGTCAGTACTTTATTTGGACAAAAAAAATGTGGCAACCCTAGTTATGTTGGTCTCCTGAACCTAATGCGTATGATTTAATAAGTTACTGAACTATTTCTCATTAAATAGTACAGAAGGTAGATCATACTGTTGACAGCATCAAAGTTGATGCTATTGACAGTATGGATAAGACTTTAAAAAAATCTTTATTGAAAACAGAGCATTTGATAATGCATGATTAGTTAATCTCCACTCACTTGTACAGACATACAGGGGCCTTAGTCCGCTATTATATTACAATAGTGTCAGAATGGTAGCTCACTGATCGCATAATGGTTAATTTTGACAAGTCTGGTAATCTGCTACATACTAAACTTGTCAAAATCAACCATTATGCGATCAGTGATGGACCATTCTGACACTATCCTTACTTCCTTACTATCCTTACTAATATTATAAAAGCGAAAGTGAGTTTATTTGTTTGTTTATTTGTTTGTTACCTCTTCACACTTTAATAGCTAAACGGATTTTGATGAATTTTGGTACAGAGATAGTTGGGAACCAGGAGACGGATATAGGCTAATTTTTATTTAAAAAAAGTGGGATATAAGGGAGAAAGAGGGAAGAAAAGGGAAAACTTAGCGTTGCTATTACAAAACAATAAGGCGCAAGGGGAACTGTGTTACCCCAAATTTAACGCGGGCGAAGCCGCGGGCGAAAGCTAGTTGTAATATAATAGCAGACTAAGGCCCCTGTCCACGTGTCACGTGACCACTGCAGTTTTAACGACTGCACTTAAACCACTCAACAAAAAACTGTTACCACTTCACAACCACTATAGCTACATTCAAACAATTATAACGACACAGTTGGCGCAGTGGCTGAGCGACCAACTGCTGCGCTGCGTGTCGCAGGTTGGATTCCCGCACGAAACAAATATTTATATGACCTGCAGGTAGTTGTTTCGGGTCTGGCTGTTTGTGTATGTGACTTTAAATATGCACCCACTATACAGGAGAAATTCCTAGCGTGGGGAAACGTTTAAAAACACTTTTTTTTCTCTCCTAAAGATCCGTCTAGCTATTTATTTTATTACAGTTCCCACACTTGTTATTCCAAATTCGCTATTGAAATTGGCAGAATAGTCGACATCGGCTCTAATTTCCATTAAATAAAAATAGAATAGAACCCACGGAGAAATTGCAAACAAAACAATGTGTCAAAATAATACACGAACAGACGTCGTTGATACTTCATTTTACCGACGTATTGGACGGCAATCAATTTGTTTGATTTATTGTTTCCTGTCGAGGGTGTGAAGGTATCCATTCCTTGCAGGTGACGTCACACGCGTTGATACAGCCTGAAACGATATTAAGTTTGAGATATTGATGGTCCTTGCAGTGTTACCAATAGAATCAGCTGCATCCGGTAAGACTGGAAGCCGCCCCCAACATAGTTGGGAAAAAGCTAGGCAGATAATGTCTTGATTAGAAATAAGTCATTATTACTAATACTGTTGACGTGGCTTTCAGTTTTACCTGATGCAACTTAATACGACTCAGTTTAAACGATTCAGTTCAGTTCAGACGGTTCAGTTTAAGACAATTTGATGGCACGTATGGCGCAGTGGCTGAGGGATCGACTGCTGCGCTGCGTGTCGCGAGTTCGATTCCCGCACGGAACAAATATTTGTATGACCTGCAGATACTTGTTTCGGGTCTGTTTGTGTTTGTGAGTTTAAATGTTTGTAAACGCACCCACGATACAGGAGAAATTCCTAGGGTTTATTGTTTAAAAGAAAAAGAAGGATGCTCATCTCCACAGCTCAGTTACGAAGACTTTATCACGACATCCATAGATAGGGTCTTGAATCTGTTAACTTCTTTCAAAATAAACTGTGGGTTGGGAGAGTGGTGAAACAAAATATTAAATTTGTTCAACAGTATGTTAAAACTAGCCTAGTCGAGGAGCCTAGAGGCTTATGGGCGGCGTTCGTGTTCCAAGCGCATCAAAGCTACTGCTTGCCGGGAGTTGCGAGTTGTTCGTAAGAGATACCACAGCCCCGGAACACAAAAGGCAAAAGAAGAACATGAATGGGTTTTAGGCAGTATAAATCTGGCACTCTCCACTCTCCTGCTCCGCACAGATAGGAAGAAGTTATTTAATGATTTCCCATAAAAAGCACCCCATAGAATGTTCCATAGAAGACACCAGGTTACTCACTACACGATAAAGAATTAGAATGTTCATAGAATTAAGTGAAAAACAATAACCCATCATTCATTAAAGTGAAATCTCTTTCAGAAACAACTCGATATTGTGGGAATGTTTGCAAGACAAATGTGCGGGTTATCGATTTCACGTGCTGCTACCTGAATACAGAAATACCCATAGTGCATTGATTTATATGGTACTAGCTTTTGCCCGCGGCTTCGTTCGCGTTAACTTCGGGGTTATACAGTTCCCCTTTCCTAATTTGCAGTTACCTGCTACCTGTACTTTTTGCTTTTATTGATTGTAATAGCAAAGCTAAGTTTACCCTTTTCTAACCCCTTTTTTCTTCATTTCCCACTTTAAAAAAAACTCTCTGTACCAAAATTCCTTCACTCATATCCCACTTTTTTTTTAAATAAAAATTAGCCTATGTCCGTCTCCAGGTTCTCAACTATCTATGTACCAAAATTCATCACAATCAGTTTAGCCATAAAGGCGTGAAGACGTAACAGACAAATAAAACCACTTTCGCTTTTATAATATTAGCAAGGATATATTTTCTTTTAAAAAACGTTGCCCCGCACTAGGAATTTCTTCTGTATCCAAACATTTAATCTCACATATACAGACATCATTTGTTCCGTGCAGTAATCGAACCCGCGACACGCAGCGTAGCAGTCAAACGCTCAGCCACTGCGCCAACCGTGCCGTCAAATATCACCAATCACATTGAGTGTGTTTCCCTAGCTAATTTATTTCAACCCTGTATTATTTTAGATGCTGGATCACTAAATAATATAAAACAAAGTCCCTGTCGCTGTCTGTCTGTTGTTATGTTGTATGTATGCTTAAAATATCTTTAAAACTACGTAACGGACGTTGATGCGGTTTTTTTAATAGGTAGAGTGATTCAAGAGGAAGGTTTATATGTATTATACTTCACGCTATGGCTCTAAGGAGCTGAGCAGTGGCTGAAACCGCTGGGCATGCTATACCAATACTTTTTAACGTTTTATTTTAGTGTAATTATTTGAAGTAAAAAAAGATGACGCAACGGGAAAACAATAGGTACTAAACTTGTGTTTTTTTTTTCATTTTAAATCATATTATTTAAGGTATAAAAAACACCGCAATTTACAAGCTAAACAATTCAAATTTAAGCCAAAAATACTAGCAGTAACCACCGTAGCTGCAAAAGAGAAGTGGCATTTAAAATTCAGATTCACAAGCGTCCATTTCGCCTGTTGAATTCAAAGTGCCTTGTATTCCCCACATTTACTGTAGGGGGAGAATGCGGTTTCCCTGCGAATGAAAACACACACTGTTTGGAATTTCCCCCGGGTAAAGTAGGGGAAGACAGCATAATATTTCGAAAATAGTGGTTAGCTCCTCTTTGGTTTGTGTGTAGCTTGACAATCGAGTTTGTAAGATGACAATGTTGAAGCTTTATTTGCAAGATTTTTTCCAAGTATAATAAAAATCTGGGTAGTTTCTTTTGGCATTAATAAAAACACCAGTTGTAGTTCATTTTTAGGGTTCTGTACCTGAAAAGGAAAAAGCGGAAACCTTATTGGATCGCTTTATTTATTACAAGATTTTGCCCGCGGCTTCGCTCGCGTTAAATTCGGGGTAACACAGCTCTCCTCTCCTGATTTGCACGTACCTGCTATCTGTATAGTATTTGCCCTTGTACCTTATTGATTGTAATAGCAAAGCTAAGTTTTTCCTCTTCCCTCTTTCTCCCTCCATCAAAAAGAATTAGCCTATGTCCGTCTCCTGGTTCCCAACTATCTCTGTACCAAAATTCATCAAAATCGGTGTAGCCATTAAAGCGTGAGAGGTAACAGACAAACAAACTCACATTTTATAACATTATTGGTGAGGATTATAATTCTGATATAGCAGCCATTTTAGACCCCCAGAAACCAATTAAATTCTGCTGTTAAAAGTTATGAATTTAAATTGACAAGTAAACCCAAAATCCAATCATAAACGTGTAGGTTGATGAGAGATTTGAGAACAGATTAAATTGAAAAGGTTTTTACAAGCCGAGGTCGAGCACGATCACTTTCTGTCGTGTTATGAGAAATGCGGTCAAGCATTCAAGAAAATTTTCGGTCTTATCGTTTATTCAGAGAAGCTTTTTTTGTGAATACAACTATCAGTGTGTTACCATTTTATGAAAATTTTCAGAATAATTGATCTACTGGGAATTCGGAAAATTAATGGTTTTAAAGGAATTCCGCAAAGTAGCCATTTTATATCCGCTGTTTTTTTTAATATCAGTAGGGTTACCATGACATCTTATAGCAGTTTTTATTCCTGTGTGAGAAAGAGTTGGTGTTAGACACCCTGTATAGCTCTGTGTCTTTCCCTCAGTGGAATAAGTTCTGCTTTAAGACGTCATGGTAGGGTAGCAGGTTTCCGTGGTATTTTTAACGATGATTTATACCTACGTTTTACGGTTTTTTCTCCGTAGGAAACACTAAAGCCTACCCATGTTCCTTCTTTTGTTCTTTAAATTCCGGAGTCGCGGTATCTCTTTCCAACTATCCGCAACCCCGGCAGGCAATGGCCGTGTCAGGTCCCTCCGCTTTGCTGATATCTCTTTGAAGCACGCGTGGAACACGAACGCGCCACCGACACGGTATGTGACAAGACCGACGGATGGTGAGCTACCCACTGCGCACCTTCACCGATCTGCATCTACTGTAGCCGGGAGACGTCTCGAAGCGCCCAACGCCCGATTTTCCTGAAAGTAGGTACCTCAAATGGAGGATGTCTCATTCTTCCACACCACTCCTGCATAAGGATGATCCCAGCAGTCACCTCATTTCCAGCCATTATAAAATAAATAAATATCTTGGGACAACTCACACACGGCTATCTGATCCCAAGCTAATGATCCCTCATAGCCATCTTATTATCAAGAAATATGATTTATAACTCACAATTGTATTGCATTCTCACGTCCACTGTAAACAAATCTCGGAATGATTGCCACGATACCCAAAAACGCCTTGTTCACAAAATCTGATGACGCGAATTGTGTGGAGCCTCTTATTTATTGCGTGCGTCTTAGTTATTGTTCTTTCCAATAAATTGAGAAATAAGTTCTCAATTTATTTAAAAAAAGTGAGCCTATAAATAAATAAATATCTTGGGACAACTCACACACGGCTATCTGATCCCAAGCTAAACAGAGCTTGTGTTATGGTAACCAGACAATTGATATACATACTTATATAATTTATAAATACATACATATTATAGATAAATCACACCCAGACACAGAACACACAATCATACTCATTACACAAAGTTTGTCCTGGGTGGGAATCGAACCCACGACCTCCGGCTCAGCAGTCAGGGCCACTAACCACTAGACCAACAGGCCCGTCAAAAATTGTCATTCTTCACACAGTACACAAGAGCGGGTCTTTGGTCTTCCTCTCCTTTTATCATACAAGAGTCTTACATTATGTCCGTTTTAAATCGAAATAATTAAACAAAACGATGTCATGGACGCTCGAAAGAATTTTGAACGAAATTGTTTTTCGATTATAATCACGAAAGTTTATTTTTTAAATAAAATTTCCAGATGCTGGTGCGAGCATTAATTTTTTCCGGCCTGACCTAGTTTCAACTTGTATCAAAAGTATTTTCATATAGACTTTACTGTAGAAAGTATTTTGTGACTTTGTTGGTTCGTTAGATAGCCTCAAGCGTTTTATTTGCGAAAAGTAGTAGTAGGCAGAGGGTATTATGCAGCCAGGTTGGGTAATGTAATTAAGCTTTTCTTAAAAAAAACTGTGTCTACTTAAACGTAATTGCTTGCCCTCTATGACATAGCTGGAGAATTGTAAGCGTACACAAGCAACACCTCTGCCTAACTCTTCTAGGATAAGAGGCGTGATCGTCGGAAGGAAGCCCCAACTTGAAACAACCCTACAATTAGTGAAGATAGCAATCCTCAGTAATTTTATAAAAGCGAAAGTGAGTTTGTTTGTTTGTTACGTCTTCACGCTTTTAATGGCTAAACCGATTATGATGAATTTTGGTACAGAGATAATTGGGACCCTGGAGACGGATATTGGCCAATTTAAAAAAGTGAGAAATGTGCGAGAAAGAGGGAATAAAAGAGAAAACTTAGCTTTTCAATTACAATAAATAAGGCACAAGGGCAAAAACTACAGGAAGCAGGTACCTGTAAATCAGGAAAGGGGTACTGTGTTACCCTGAATTTAACGCGAGCGAAGCTGTGGGCAAAAGCTAGTTATACTATAAACCGGACACAAACGCAAACACGAAGTAACTACTGAAATTCAATTTATGTTGAAAATAGTTTGACAAATAATGTCTACCTAAAATACTTCCAATAGCTTAAACAGCACGTACAACGTACCTGTAGTTGACATAACAGACCGTCGCGTTATTTATTGTAGTGACCTCATTCGAAAATATGGCGTGCCCAGAACGGTGTGGCTAACTAGCGCGTATTGAGTTCAGAGGTGGGGTCTGTGAGACGTCTTTGTCTAGCAGTATGGGGCTGATGGTGATGACGATTAACTGTGCTTCATGGCATTCTACGTCTAAGATATTACTTTTGTACTGAAACTAAAATTACATAAAGAAACTAACTTAAACTAAAAAGTAACATCAAGGAAAATCCGTCCTCAACGCTGTCAATTAGTATCTAATGTCCCCAAGAGGCCAAGAGGCCAAAAGGCAAAAACTTTGTGAAACTTAAAAAGGCTGTAAACACAAGGACGAAGGTCTCAGAATTTTAACCCCAAACGATTTGAACATATAGTTACCAATAAAGTTACTATTTGCACCGCTTGAGGTTCTTTGCAGCAGCAGCAACAGTGCCCACAGCACAGTACGAAGAGAGCTAGGAATAGTTAGGAAGATGAGGAAGATGGTATGGCGCAAGTGTATCGACACATGTTACGTCCGACACTAAAGGTAAGCCTTTTCGTCGGTGTTCCAGCTGAGTTCTAAAACAGCTGGAACACCGACGACGGTGACAAAAGCACGTAGGTTGATGTCGTTAATATTCGCAAAGCGGTCCGCACTTCGGCTGCATGATAGGCGTGGTGGTGTCCGAAGCTGTTGACAACTTGTACTAAATATTATTAACTAGCTTTTGCCCGCGGCTTCGCTCGCGTTAAATTCGGGCTAACACAGTTCCCCTTTTCCGATTTGCAGGTACCTGCTACCTGTAGTTTTTGCCTTTGCGCCTTATTTATTGTAATAGCAAAGCTAAGATTTCCCTTTTCTTCCCTATTTCTCCTTCATTTCTTACTTTAAAAAATAGCCTATTTCCGTCTCCAGGGTCTCAACTATTAATAACTATTATTAATAATAATAGCCATTTAGGCTTAAAAACGTAACAAGCTCACTTTCGCTATTACAATATAAGTAAAATAAAAAAATACATAGGGACCTTTCTTCAAAACGGACATATTTTTCATTTTTGATAAATGAATGATGGAAAAAGGATGATGATTTTGAACAAAGCCTGGAAGGTACCTAATGGTGTCTTACTACGTCACTGAAACTCTCCCACGTTATATTCTTGCATTGCAGTTTCAAGACACAAACACACAATAGTCACACGTGTATCTTTTCGATTTCCAACTAGTTGAAAACAAAAGTAGCAAACAGAAAACTATCGTAATTTATATCCAGCACAAGTTGGGGGTAAATGGAGG
Organism: Ochropleura leucogaster; assembly: GCA_958449745.1. NCBI lineage: Eukaryota > Metazoa > Arthropoda > Insecta > Lepidoptera > Noctuidae > Ochropleura > Ochropleura leucogaster. The sequence goes on along the minus strand of OY288220.1, from coordinate 735,019 downwards.
TTGAACACATCGCTTAGAGCTGGTTGGGGGAGAATATATCGTTTAGCAGCTAGGCAGGGCGCCAGCTCTCCCCGGTTACGATCATTAAGCAGGTGAAGTCCTAAAGTTTGTCCGTGGAACATGCAGTTTGGACAAAGCTATACTAAATCATTTGAAACAGTTTGGGTGTGTATGGAGCCATGCACTTATGAGATAGGCGCAATGTATCGTGTGTTAAGTTTTTTGAAATAGCTTATTTAAGAAATCTTGCGCCACCGTTACATAGTAGCCATCCCACCCACACACACTAAACGGTTTGGGAATACCTTCATTGTGCGTACTGCTAAGGAGTGGAATTCCCTGCCGGAGTCTGTATTTCCTGACAGCTATAACCTGGGGGTCTTCAAGTCAAGAGTGAATAGGTTATTTCTAGGTAAGCGTGCTTCATCGTCGACCACATCATCACTTACCATCAGGTGAGATAGTGGTCAAACGCGAGCCTATCAATAATAAAAAAAAAAACTTGTTTGGTTTAACGATTCCTATTTTAGTTTTGAACTGGGCATCGTCAAGACAATTGAGGATTTTTATAAATGGTTATTCACCTTTTTGTTTAAAAAATAAGTTCGATTGGTTTTACCTTGCTTTCACAATAGATACAAAAATAGAAATTTCATTAAACTGACAACAAACGTATGGAAATATGGAATTGAACATGCAAAAGTGGATAATATTATTAAGCCAATTAGACCAACTTTACAAAGCGCAAGCAACGTCCTTAATGACACATGAAACGGCAAAAATATAGCTATGTTATGACTGAGGTTTGCATGCTCATTAAGTTATTGCTGTTTCCATTTTTCCAAGAACAATACTACTTATAATAGGCCAAGTCTAATGGCAAAGTTTACTCGTCCAGGTCTTTAGGTATAACTTGGTAGTTTTGATATAAGGTATATTAATCACTTAAAGACCTTCACGTGACCAGAGGGCTGGCCTCTTTTGCCCAAAGAATCAGCATTGCCATCCAACGCGGTATATAATGCTGCCAGCTTTCTGGGCACTTTTCTTGTTGACAACAATGCGGACGGATTTTTGGACGTCCTGTAATTGTTTTACAATTTATACATATTTTTATCATACATTTTTGTTTATTTAAACTTTGTTAATAATAGAAGTTATAATTAAAATTAGTAAATAGAAGACTTAAATACCAAATAAACTTAAATAACCGGATCTAGTTGAATCCCAATATTTAACATGAAGATACTGCCAGTCTGACTTTCACTATAAAGTTATTGACACACCCTACTATAAAATTTAAAAAAGTAAATGTTTGTGAAGATGGATAGATAGAAGGATGTGTGGATGTTTGTTACTCTTTCACGTCAAAACGATAGAACAGATCTTGATAAAATTTGGACACAGAGGTAGATTAAAGTCTGGAGTAACACATAGGATGCATTTTTTAGATATCACGCGTCTGAAGCCGCGGGCGCCAGTCCCTAATATTTGAGAGGATATATCAGCTAATACTGCTGTTAATACTTATTACGTAAACGAATACAAAACAATCTAATAATCTTTGAAGGAAAGCCTTCAGCAATCCGCTTACTCAATCCACGTAGGTACAACACTAAAGTAATCAATGACACAAAAGAAAGAGTTGTTCCAGTCGTGGACAAATAAATTATTCAGTTGGTTATCGACAACATTCGGGCCGACTGTCACACTATAGACGGTGTTCACACTGTTGAAACAAAGGACTTTTATTAGATTTTAATGGGTACGTTATATTGCTTCAAGTTACGTAAATTACTTAATTTTTTTTGGGGTCCGCCTTCAGGCTAAACTGTTTCAGAAGAATACCGGTTTTTTTTTTTCTTTTAAAAACGCTGCTGCAATCATTTAGAATCACATACACAAACAGCCAGACCTGAAACAACTATCTGTAGGCTTTACAAATATTTGTTCCGTGCTTTGCACGTCTATCGTCTGTCGTCGGTAGCCGTCTTTCACATGAAGCGACTGCCTATCTGACCACTACAACCAAATCCAAATCAAACCATTTATTTCAATTAGACCATTACAGGCACTTTTGAATGTCAAGAAACAAAATGAATCTACAGTCCCGGTCACTAGGATAAATAACTTGTGAAAGTACTGTAGTTGCCCATTTCAAAGCGTTGATCTCTATGGAGAAGAATGGGCAAGGAACTCCATGAAAGTGTCCATGGAGTTTCTTGCCCATTCTTCTTTTTAAATTATATTATTTTAACAAAATCGTATTAAACATAATTCATGTTGAGATTATATAAATATGTGAGAACGATGTAGAAAGACGTGCACAGTTATAGCGTTCAGGGTAAATAAAAAGCAAAATTCAATTTAAAATCGAAATAAATTAATTACTGTTGGGTAATTATGATACCCCTTGGTAAGACTGGTTGTCACACATTAAAGACACCGGCTACCTGTAACGACAGTCTGACAGCCGGGATCAGCGGGCTTAACGTGATTTCCGAAGCACAGAGGAAACTAGGTCTGTAATGATTAGTCACCCATCCACGAACCAAACTAAGCAAGCGAAACTGAACCTTAAGATTGACCCGATTGGATGTTATTATTTAGTCACAATCTCTTTGGTACACACGACGGCAGGTCAACCGATTATAAACTATTATAATCTGATCTCTCTTCTACAGATCGCACACCGTAGATAAGAGATCAACTTAAAATGGTTTTGTATAGGTTGATGTGCCGCCGTGTGTACATTTTTTTTTTCATAAACAGCTATATTCTGCAACCAGATAGTTTTGAGTCAGTCTGTTTACAGCCTTACTCCACTATTTATACTACATACAATCGATATACAGCTATTTCGATTCTTTTAGGGCACAGCTGTTCGGGTTTAAAACAATTAGTTTGTGATTGGTTTTATTTGTTTGTACTGACTTTGCACGTCTGTATAACAATATGTTTGTTTACATGAATTGTTTCTCTGATATTTATAGGTATAAGTACAATTGAAAGGATTTTTATGTAAATTTTGTATTTATTATTAACTAGCTTCCGCCCACGGCTTCGTCCGCGTGGCATAGTTACTTTGGGCTAAAGCTAACTTTAAACCGCGTGATGGTCGAAATAAAATTATCTTTGTCTCCCCTTTTCTTCCCTCTTCCTCCTACTTTTCTCACTTTTTTTAGTTAATGTCCGTCTCCAGGGTCCCAACTATTTCTGTAACAAAATTCAATAAAACCAGTTTGGCCATTAAGGCGTGAAGACGAAACAAATAAACAAACTCACTTTCGCTTTTATAATATTAGATAAGAATGTTATTTTTGTAACTCTGATAGGGCTGTTTTAGTCAAGTGTATTCATGTTCCCACTATTTAAATTGTCACTTACGGGTATATTCCGTGATCTGTTATTATTGTGAATGCTCCGTCTCACGACTGCTGAGCACGGAGTCTTGGGTTTGAATCCCGGGTCGAGCAAAAACTGATGTTGGGTTTTTTTATTAGGGGTTTTTACCCGACAGCGCACCGCAAAGAATGGTGTAATGTGTTTCACACTAGCAGCCCAGAGGTAAGTCAGTTAAGATACTCGCCGTGCCTCGGAAACTCTCATTTTCATACATTGTATAAATCTTTGAGACGTGAAATTGTGAAATCTTCTTATACTAAATTACAGCAAGAAGGTATTACAGAAAGTGCTATATGAACCTTTCTTTAATCCGAAAATCCCCACATCAAAGATTACCAAAAATACGAGTATAACACCTAAGACTTGGTGAGTGTTGAAATGTTTTAGCAGACATTTTCTCTTTCATAGCCCTGGAGCATTTAATAACGGATGGTATTTAATACTTTAACTGTAAATCCCCTTTTTTCAATCAAAATATTCGAAATTATCACCAAAAATACTGAATTGCACACTAAATTTGCTCATCAAATAAATCAATTATACTATACTGTTAGAAGACAGCACTACAATAAAAAAGTGTTATATCTTTATCCATTTTCTATTAATGCAAGTCGTTACTGGCACTCGCCGGCCGCTGCCGCGGCACCGCTCGCTCCGCTCGCTCGGCTCGTGCGTAGGGGGTCGCAGTTTTAACCTAACCTAACCTACGCATTTTTTTAGCATTCAGGAAAGAATATTTGGTGCACAATCAGTATTTTTGGTGAACACAAAATTTTTTCCCTTTAATAACTACTTAGATTATCTTAGTTGAGTGACGGGAACTTGGATTTAAAAAAATAAACTTAGAAAATTATCTCAGAAGTTGTTGTGAAAGTTTTTAACGTTTTAGTTCTTGTAACTAGAGAAACCAATGTTATTATTTAAAATGGAATTGCTAATATCTTGAATTATTTAATAACATGATGTATTTAACAAACCTTTCTTATTATAAAAGCGAAAGTGAGTTTGTTTGTTTGTTACGTCTTCACGCCGTAATAGCTAAATCGATTTTGATGAATTTTGGGAGAAAGAGGGAAGAAAAGGGAAATCTTAGCATTGTTATTACAATAAATAAGGCCCAAGGGCAGAAACTACCGATAGCAGGTACCTGTAGGTAAATCAGGAAAGGGGAACTGTGTTACCCCGAATTTAACGCGAGCGAATCCGCGGGCAAAAGCTAGTCTCATATAAAATACAACAAAATTCAATAAACGAACAAAACAAAAGCCACTAGGAGAGGAAATGTATGACTAATTGACACCATTGTCACAGTCGCGGAACAATTAATTGAATCCTGCCATTCTCAAACTCATACAATTTGAATGACAAAGCCAACCCGAATTATATCGTACATTTGTGAGGCTTCGGATAGATTAGGACGGCTTATCCTTATTATCAGCTAGTACCTTTTCGCGTGTTTTAGGATCGCTTGATGAAGTGCCATCACTTCTCTGTATATAAATAGAGTTTCGAAACACAAAAGGAAAAAATGGAACCTTTTTTTTGGGGTGGGAATTCATCAAATAACTTCCCCCGATCTAGGCGGAGCGGGGGAGCGAGTCAGACTTTTACTGACTAAAACCCATCCATGTTCCTTCTATTGCCCTTTACGTTTCGGGGCCGCGGTATCTCTTTCGAACAACCCGCAACCCCTGCAGGCCCCTCTGCTTTGCTGACATCTCTTTGAGGCGCGCGTGAAACACTAACGCGCCGTCGGTACGACCTGTCGTCAAAAGACGGACGGACGGTGAGCTACCCATTGCTCACCGTCCACAGGCCCGCATCGACGGTGGCCGGCAAACAAATATCTGTTTGACCAGTAGAGTTGTTTCAAGCCTGGATATTTCTGCATATTAGTAAAGTTTGTAACCGCACCCACTACACAGGAGAAATTAATAGTATGGGGTTGTAAAAAAATATGAGCGCATCATTCCTAGATAAGTTAAAAATATTTTTTCCAATGCCAATTGAAATTGAAAAAAAGATGAAATTTCCTCTCCCTACATTATGCGTGTTATTTTGAAGACCCCTCCAGTATTTAATGTCAAGCGGTATAATTTGTAAAAGGTCTCTTTTTACAACATGTTTTGCAAGTATTTATGTTAACCGTTTCGTTTAAATGGTATTAAATTATTTGAGGCGGTTAGAATTTGTGGGAAAGTAGATTTTAGCTTTAACATTATACTTTTTTTGGCTAATAAAATTTTAGGTTACACTTTATTCAGCATCTGATATATTTGTAGGGGAGACAAACTTTTTCTGTTTTAAAAAGGGACATGATTTTCTGTCACATATGGCCTAACGGTACTTAGCTAAAAGCGACCATAAGTGTAAAACCGCCGATAAAATAACAAATAAAAAACGTGACAGTAAGTTGCAATCACAAATCGCAGGGATAAATGGCACCGACAAATGGAAACAAAAATTAGGTTTCTTTCTGTGAAAACTAAAACAGCTAGTAAAGTGTTTTTATTTCTGTTAACCTTGCTAAAATTTGTTGAAAAAACATTCCTAATTTTATTAAAACAAGCTTATACCCGTGGCTTCGCTCGCGTTAATTTTATGGTAACACAGTTTCTCTTTCCTGATTTACAGTTACCTGATACCTGTAGTTCTTTCCCTTGCGCCTTATTTATTGTCGCCTTTTCTTCCCTCTTTCTCCCTCATATCTCAATCTGTTTAAAAAAATGTGCTAGGAACAAAGATGAAAGAGAATCGTTAACGTAACTAAAATTTTCATTGCAGTCGGGGGTCTTTGTATACAAGAAAGTATTCTAGAGATTGGTCCCCAGACCGCGATGAAAATTTTTGTTTTGTTATCGATGATTCCCTTTCATCTTTGTTCCTAGCACATTCCGTCGGCAAATGTAAAACTAACATCTTGTTTTTTTCTTTTTTGACATGGCAGTCGTGTTTTTTATTTTTTTTTAATTATTTATTTTTATTGATAAAGCTCAAATCAGCAAGACAATTTTGAGCTGAAAGCAAATTAAATTTGAAAACAAAAGTTAGTAACCAATATTTAAGTCCGACTAATTAATAGGAGTAATTACTCTTAAGTGCATTAGTATCTGTTTAATTATGTAAGAGCTCGAAAGTATTCAAGTGTCATCGTATTTCTAACATAAAGGTTGACAGGATGAGAATGCCTTATACCATTTAATCCGACTTTATTGTAAACTAGCTGATCCACGCGGTTTCACCCACGCTGCTCAGCACCTGTTGGTCGTAGCGTGATGTTATATAGCCTATAGCCTTCCTCAAGAAATGGACTATCCAACACTAAAAGAATTTTCCAATTCCAACCAGTAGTCCCTGAGATTAGCGCGTTGAAACAAACAAAACAACAAACAAACAAACTCTTCAGCTTTATAATATTAGTATAGATATATATAACGAACAACTATAATATACAACGATTAATGAATTTCTGCTTTGAACAAAATTTGAGAATAATGAACACTTTCTTTCGTAACAAACATAACAGAAAATGGACGTGGATCTCACCGAATGGCAAAGTCAGAAATGAAATAGATTTTGTAATTACCAACCTGCCCAAGATTTTTAACAATGTCGGTGTAGTGTCCAACCTAAATTTCAATTCTGACCATAGAATGGTAAGAGGAACTATAACATGCAAAGAATTAAAGATACAAAGGCGAAACTTCCATGTAACAAATTACAGGACCAACATACATATTCCCGAACAAAACCTAAAAGAATTAAAACAATCGTTACACAATATTAATAAACAGAAAAATGTACAAGAAAAATATAATGTTTTAGAGGAAGCGCTATCAAAAATTAACAATTGTAGAAGAAAAGAAATAAAGGATAAGCTCGGGGAAGAAGCCAGGTTAAAAATTAACGAAAGAAAAGAAATGATAACAAACAGAAAAGAAAATCGTACCAAAATAGCTAAGATTAGTAAAGAAATTTCAAAAGCAATTAGAAACCATAGAAAAGCAAATCGGCTTAAGATAATAAGAGAACAAATAAATAAAACAGGGGGAATCAAAAGAGCGTTAAAGCAACTGAAAGAACATTCAACATGGATACCTAAGACAATAAAGAGAGATAAAGACAACACAATACAAACTTCAACTAAACGTCAACATATTTTACAAACAGCTACAAATTTTTACAAGGAATTATATACAGACAACTATAATGAATATGAAGGTAGAATAATAGAAGATGAAAACTCAAACCCAGAACCAATTCCCTCTATTATGCAAAACGAAGTTAGAAGAGCTATTCAAACACAGAGAGCAGGGAAATCACCTGGAGATGATAGAATTACCAATGAGCTACTCAAAATTACAATGGAGGAGGTAATACAACCCTTTACACATTTATGTAATGAAATTTTAAACACAGAACAGATCCCAGCCCAATGGACATCGTCAACAATAATACTTCTGCATAAAAAAGGAGATAAAAATGATATTAACAACTATAGGCCCATTAGCTTGATGCCGAATTTCTACAAAGTGTTCAGCAAAATTTTATTACACCGACTGACTAAAGCCCTTGACAGTAATCAGCCACAAGAACAGGCAGGATTCCGTTCAGATTTCTCAACACTCGACCACATACATACTGTCAAACAAATTATTGAAAAGTGCAATGAATATGACCGTCCATACTACTTAGCCTTCGTTGACTACAATAAAGCCTTCGACTCTTTGAAGCACAATTACATTTGGGATTCACTAAAAGACCAAGGAGTAGAAAGTAAATACATAAGGATTATCAAACAAATATATGTCAACAGCACAGCGAAGGTACAACTTGAAAAGATCGGTGATCAATTCAAAATACAGAAGGGTGTTAGACAGGGAGACCCACTGTCTCCAAAGATATTTAATGCAGTTTTGGAGAACATCTTTAGGCAACTAGACTGGAATACCTTTGGCATAAATATAAACGGGGAAAAATTACACCATCTAAGATTCGCAGACGATCTCATTTTGTTCGCAGAAGATCCTAACACCTTACGAATAATGCTGCTACAACTGACATTAGAAAGTATAAAGGCAGGTCTATCAATGAATACGGCAAAAACAAAATTGATGACAAATAGGACCGAAGTTAAAATTTATGTGGGCGACGACGAAATTGAATACGTAACAGAATACGTGTACCTGGGCCAAGTTATATCTGTTAAAGACTTATCAACAAAAGAAGTAAAAAGACGCGTGAACAATACCTGGCAAAGATACTGGTCCCTAAAGGAAGTCATGAAAAACAAAGCAGTACCCATTTCGGAAAAGAGAACAGTTTTTAACACTTGCATACTGCCATGCCTTACATATGGCTGCCAGACCTGGCCGCTAAATCAGAAGATCGAACACAAACTGGGCGTATGTCAAAGAGGAATGGAAAGGAGCATGATGGGTCTAAGACTGAAAGACAAAAGGAAAGCAACAACAATAAGAAAAATTACCAAAGTAGCAGATGTAAAAGTAAAAACGCGTATCCTGAAATGGAAATGGACAGGCCACATGATGAGAACAACAACAGGAAAGTGGTCCAAAAAAGTTACTGAATGGTACCCAAGGGATGGGAAAAGACGTAGAGGAAGGCAGACGAAAAGGTGGGAAGATGACTTTCCCAAGGGTTGGAGGCGAACAACACAGGATCGGCAAAAGTGGAGGGAACTTGAGGAGGCCTATGTCGCAAGATAGCCTGACCTGGTAGCTGATAAGAAAAACATTTTTATTTATATTTTTCTAATTTTTAGGTGTAGATACATATTTTATAAAAAAAAAAAAAATATATTTTAGAATTAATGATAGTTTAGAATTTAAATATATGTTACACAAAAATTGTAGCTAATAGTGTATTTATTTTAAGGTCAGAGAAAAATAAAGGCTATTTTTATTTTATTTTATTTATTTATTTATTTATTTATATAATATATAGGTAGTAGGTATAAGTATAGATGAAGTTTATGTTAATATTTAAATAAACAATTTATCTCCTCCCACATCGAACTACAGTCTATTTAGAAAGACGTAAATCTAACAAAAAGATGTAGAACTAATCATCATAACATTTTCACTAAAACATCGTGAAGCTACCCCTTACCTTTCTGTCCCACACATCTATTCAACGCTCTCGCTATCTGCCCACACCATTGCCGTTTACACACTTGACTGGCGTTTCAATAACAACACATAATGCGCAATGAAAAGCGAAATGAGACCGCGTCGTGTTTAATCTATCATCGGTGACTATAACAATATATAAAAGCAAAGTCGCTATTTGAGTCTGTCTGTGTTACCATGTTGTTGATCTGAGCTCAGTATCTGTCTGCCTTTTCGTAACTATGGTGGCGTCAGCTTCCTGTCTACCCGACCTTCACAACTCTGTCAGTACTGGGTACTACAAAACTCCTTGGTAACACTGATTGTCCTGTGATTTTCGGGCAACTGACTACTTTTTTGCGGAAGGAAAATCATCAAATAACTTCAGAGCAGGAAGGAGTTTCACTTTTACTGACTTGAACCCACCCATGTTCCTTCTTTTGCCCTTTATATTCCGAAAGAGATACTCTTTCAGACAACCCGCAACCCCCGCAGGAGGCCACTGCCTTCTTGTAGCAACTGTCCAAGATCTACAAATGACAGCCTGGACCAACGGCTTAACGTGCTTTCCGAGGCACGGAGGAAGCCCGGTATTTATGTATTTATATGTATATTTTTTTATTTGTTAAATAGCTGCCGCTCGCGACTTCGTCCGCGTGACATAGTTACTTAGGGCTAACACTATATTTAACCCGCGTAATGATCGAAAAAAATATATATTTCTCTTCCCTTTTCGCCCCTCTTACTCCCCCTTTTCTCACTTTTTTAGCCTATGTCCGTTTCCAGGGTCCCAACTATCTCTGTACCAAAATTGTTTAAAATCGGTTTGGCCATTGAGGCGTGAAGACATAACAAACTCACTTTCGCTTTTATAATATTAGTAGAAGGGTTTCAAATTGAAGTCACTAATGAAGTTTGGCACAAGAAACTCTGACAAAGATGGATTTTTGAATTTGTTGATGATGAGATATCTCATTGATGCCCAGCTCCTAATAAAAAATAGCTCTACATATTTGATCACTTCTTCTAGCGCGCGGGCGTTTAGTAATTAATAATTCACTATTGATAGCAGTTTCAAAGGAAAGCTTACATAAAGTTCTTTAGAGAGAAATGAAGAAGAAAATGTTCCGCTCGCCTACTAACTAGATACCGTGGGTTTTTAATGAATATTTACTGAACTGAAAACTTTATAGTGCAGAACTGCTTGGCTGTGAACAGCGATGAGAAAGACAGATAGATCTTTTCTTACAAACGTGATGTTGTCTGTGGTTCTTACCTGTATAGTCACAAGCAGTCTACTGCTTAGCCACTTTTAAAAGTATTCTCCAACTGTTTTGATCAAGAATATCAATTCAAAAGAGAAGGCGTTCGTGTTCCACGCGCGCCTCAAAGAGATGTCAGCAAGGCAGAGGTACCTGCGGCGCCAAGTTATTTGATGATGTCCCATCTGCAAAAAAATAGTCATGTTTTACAAAATTGGTCTTATCTCGAAAAAAACCAACGATAGTGACTAGATAGATAGATAGACTAGATGTAACTGTGTGGAGAATGATATAGCAAGAAGAAAAAAGGTGTGGTGATGAAATTACGAGGAAATGCTGCGCCGACCACAAATAAGTTGGGATGAGGGCAGGAGAATGATGATGATGCTTATCCTTATTTTACAGTAGACCCCGCTACTTCACGAGAAAATGGCTATTCATTTTGTTCAGTGTTTCCATATTATTGCTCTTAAGTGTACATCGTTTAATATGAAATTGGTTGGCTACTTTTCTTTTGTACGTTAATATTATATACCAAATATTTATCAAGTATTGAAAGAATATTCTATCTTTCTATTGACCCATCTATTACAGAATTAATAAAAAAAAAAAAAATATCTTGGGACAACTCACACACGGCTATCTGATCCCAAGCTAAGCAGAGCTTGTGTTATGGTAACCAGACAACTGATATATATACTTATATAATTTATAAATACATACATATTATAGATAAATCACACCCAGACACAGAACAATCAATCATGCTCATCACACAAAGTTTGTCCTGGGTGGGAATCGAACCCACGACCTCCGGCTCAGCAGTCAGGGCCACTAACCACTAGACCAACAGGCCCGTCAATTAATGAAAGTATATGGTGGAAACCATCATTGGGAAAATATAGGCCTATTCAACAATGTTGCTTTATCTACTATTTGCGTTACTTTTTGATACTATAAAGATTAAGGGGACCTGAGGTTTAAAGGGTGTGAAGTGTATCCTATGATACAATCCTTACTAATATTATAAAAGCGAAAGTGAGTTTGTTTGTTTGTTTGTTACCTCTTCACGCTTTAATGGCTGAACCGATTTTGATGAATTTTGGTACAGAGATAGTAGGGAACCAGGAGACGGACATAGGCTAATATTTACATGTCCGGTAGGTCTGAGAATCGGCCAACAGCTATTTTTCAAACCCCTAAGTGGGCAGCGGGTGAAACCGCAGGGCACAGCTAGTCTTAATATATATAGCTGGGTTTGTTTGGATACTCTAGAAAGGATGGACGGATTTTTATGGTTTTTTGATTCGTTGGATTTGTTTTTGTGCCAAATAGCAGAAAAACAAAGAAAAAATATGAAAAAAAAGGAAAGTGGTGAGTTTGATAGCACAGCTCATCATCTGCCTAGCCTTTTCCCAACTATGTTGGGGTCGGCTTCCAGTCTAACCGGATGCAGCTGAATATCAGTATTTTACATGGAGCGACTGCCTATCAGACCTCCACAACCCAGTTAATACTGGGTAATACGATACCCCTTGGTAAGACTGGTTGTCAGACTTTCGGAACACTGACTACCTGTAACGACTGTCAAAGATCTACAAATGACAGCCGGGACCAACGGCTTAACGTGCTTTCCGAGGCACGGAGGAAACTCGGTATGTAACGGGTGGTCACCCATCCACAGACCAACCTAGGCAAGCGCAGCTTAACCTTAAGATCGACCCGAGCGGCTGCTATTATTTAGCCACGAGCTCCTCACAGCTAGCACAGCACAGCGGTTTGATAGCACAGCTAATCCTTACTAATATAGTATAATGTTTGTTTGTTACGTCTTTACGCCTAAATGATCAAACCGATTTTGATGAATTTTGGTACAGATATAGTTGTGACCTTGGAGATGGACATAGGCCAAAGTAGTGAAAAAGAGGGAGAAGAGAAGAGGAAAGAAAAGGGAAGTGAAACATTTTTTTTTCGATCATCACGCGGGTTATAGTAACCGTTAACCCAAAGTAAACTATGCCACGCGGACGAATCGCGGGCGGAAGGTAGTTTAAAATAAAAACAAAAACATTCAAATACTTACGAGCAAATTCTTTAAAACATCTTTGAAATAAAATGATTTTTATAGTCACAGAAACCAATAAATACCTACACGTTTATTTATCATAAAACCCTGAAACTCTTACACCAGTTTTCACCACTGTAAGAAATCCAAACCAAATAGTTCTCCGCCACAAATCCTGCAGCGAACCTCGTCAATCAATCGGGAAGCCGTCTTGCGTCGTCATAAATTGTGCTCTTGCCAATCGTCAGTCAAGATCACTGGCCTGACAACTGTAGGGCTATTCTGTAAGAATACAGGGTTGAGCTTAACGCTGCCGCAATGTTCAGTTTCATAGAGTCGTCTGGGGTCGGCGCTATGCTCGACGTTGTATTCTTAGAGAATAGCTACTGGGCGGGCCGAGATCGATGTTTGATGCTGTCAGTCACACGTATCGGGTGCTGATAAAAAGAGGGGTACACTTTAGGTTATATTCAAGTCTGTGGAACTCTTAAGGGTAAGGGTAAATACGTAGCGGTTGTATTAAACTAATAATATTAAAGGTTTATAATGTTTCCACTACTCAGGACCAGTCTTCTCTCTCTGATGTGAGGGAAACAACATAGCCAAATATCGCCAGTTATTTTATTGATTCCTGGGATTCTTCTTCTGGCGTAACCCAATAACCCCTTATCTGAATGAAGTGAGAATACACAACAAATTCCAAAATTGCACTCTCAAAATTCATTTATTTAAACTTTATGTACAAATAGTGCTACATGGGCGGACTTAATGTCACAAGGCAATTTCTACCAGTCAACCTTTTGGTTAAATACGACGACATTGTGATAGGGTACAAAAATTATATAAAAAATACAACTATTTGTTTTAAAAACTTATATAATTACTAACTTTTGCCAGTGGCTTCGCTCGCGTTTAATTCAGGGTAACGCAGTTCCTCTTTTCTGATTTGCAAGTACCTGCTACTTGTAGTTTTTGCCCTAGAGGCTTATTTATTGTAATAGCAAAGCTGAGTTTTCCCTTTTCTTCCCTCTTTCTCCCTCATTTTTCACTCCTTTTTTTAAAAAAATGTCCATGCTCTTGCCCGTCTCCAGGGTCCCAACTATCTCTGTAGCAAAATTGATCATAATCGGTTTAGCCATGTAGGCGTGAAGACACATCACACATGACAACATCCAATAAAAAATATAATACAATTATTGACCACGAAACTGACATTAACAATACAATTGACATTTTAATTAACTGGCTTTATGTACATAATCTAAAAATAAATCTTGATAAATCCGTTTATATACAATTTAATAAATCGAATAATCATAAATATGACTTCAAATTAAATGTACCCAAAATTAAACCAGTATCATTTACTAAGTTTCTAGGAGTTACTATTGATGAAGATCTAAATTGGAAAATGCATATAGACAATGTTTCAAGCAAGATAAATAAATTCGTTTATGCTCTTAGACAAGTGAAAAAAAGTACAAATCTAAAAACAGCTATGTTAGCTTACCATGCGTATGTGGAATCCATATTACGTTATGGCCTTATAATATGGGGTAACAGTACGGACCAAAATAGAACATTTATTGCTCAAAAAAAATGCATTAGGGCTCTACACGGACTTCATCCTGAGGAATCATGTCAGCCAGTATTTAAGAAACTTGGCTTGTTACCGCTACCTTGTCTGTATATTAATGAAATAAGCATGTTTGTATGGAAATATAAAGAGCTCTTTAAAATAGCAAACGATGTAAATCCTAGAAGCCGACGAGATCCTCATTTACTTAAGCTTAACAATGCTCCCAGGCTTGCTAAATATAATAAAAGCTGCTTAACTATGTGTGTACGCATTTATAACCAATTGCCTGGTTACCTGAAAATGTTAAATTCGAGATAATATGCTTTTAAGACCAAATTGTATGAATGGTTAATTAATAACAATTTTTATAGTATAAAACAATTCCTAGAACGAAAATAGCACTGTTGTAACATAATAATTATTTTGTTAAGTAAATTGTTCCTACAAATATTTGCATGCTATGTTTAATCTTGGCAAAACATGTCTGCTCTATCTTTGTACTGTAAGACCTTTTATACCATGTTTTACGCAAATAAATATATTATTATTTTTTTTTTTTTATCTAAAATGGCCACCCGAATGTTGGCGAACCCGTCTTAACGTTGTCATGTTTTTGCCGGGAGAACGAGACATTACGACAAATGCACAAGATGGAAAGAGCTAAATATTAGATTGTCAACGCCACAGTTGTTCTTTAGGTTAATGACCATTCGTATCGCTTCTCGTTGGCCGTACTGTAGATACGTTAATATCTTAATATATGTCTTGAAATAAGCTTTTTAGATCCAATATTTACATTCACACACACAGTCCACAGAAGTAGTTAAAGTCAGCATTTTTATATTTTCCTTTGTGTTTTCACAACTTACCAGTCCATTTCGAACAAATGTTGAACATTAAAAATAACTAGCTTTCGAATTGGTTTAAGTTCAGTATGAAAGTAAGAATCTTATGTAAAGAGGTCTTCTTCACAAAACGTTTGAGAGTGAAAAAGAAAAAAGAAAATGGCGACTGCAGAGCGGGCGGAATTAAGTCGTTTTTAGTTGACTCTCTACTCTGGTTAAATAGTTTTTGCTTGATATTCTTCGGTGTTCAGTTTTCTTTCAGACTTTTTTTTAATGACTAATTGGACTGAGAAAATGTTTTTTGCTCTTTCAACATTTAGATTTTTGTCTCATTAGGAATATTTAAATAGCTACCTACCTGAGCTACTACGATTTTAATTCTGATTGCGTCGTCAACTTCAACGACTGTGACATTCCTCTTCTGCAGTTTTACGATAGTCATTTGTTAAACAAGAACATTGGTTTTATCACTCTGTTATTTATGACTACTGGTTTGCGTTACTGCACTAGACGTCGCCATCTTTGGAAGCGTTTCCATTGAGTGAAGTGCCATAGCTGACCTAAAAGTCTTTAAGACTCTGGACCACCCGGGTCCAGATTTTTGATTACCAGTCTTAAGATTTTTGTCTGCAGGAAAAAAACCTGTTCATCATCAAATGACTGCTCCGGCTCTAGGCGGAACAGAAGAGAGTGCCAGATTTGTAATGACTAAAACCTTTCTATGTTTCTTTTTTGCCCTCTGTGAATCCGCAGCCCTAGCTACAGTGTAAATTTGGAGGTGTTTCACAAACTATGGGCTGATTTTTGCTCTTCATTACATAAAGCGATGAACGCAACTGAAGGTTCCAAACTAGTGGTTCAGTTCTACGCCGACACAATTTACATTGAGATGGACACGCTAAGAAGCCAGTTCAGGTTTATAGTTCTATTTAAACTGGCTGTATTATGTCAAACTACACGAATACAAATGCAAAATTTAAAAAACTTTAACCTAACATTCCATAATTGAACACAGCCGATTTCCCAGAACTGATTGCCCAGTTTTATAACTCGACTTTATTTGGGGTCAGCGCAACACGTTTTCTTCTTCCATTCTCCCCTATCAGACGTCACGGCATCATTTACTCCTTTCTCCTTCATATCATTCTTTACACAATCTATCCATCTTTTCTACCTGCCTCTCGCTCTCCGTCCATCATCATTCAGATCCATCACTCGACCAATATAACTCGACACGTATATCGAGTTATATTGGTAGGCAGTCCTGAGATCCAATTCAAATTGTCTATTGCAATTTCTCTCTTTCCATGCACCAAACTAAGACATAGGCTGGGGAGGAATCTATCAGCTGTCAGATACAGAACAAGCCATTGATAAATCAATTTCTAATTGAATTGGCATCGCTCGGGATTCTCGCCGAATTATTGGTATGGAATAATTGAGCATTACGTCTTACCTGTTATTCCCAGAGGGGTTGGCAGAACTGTTCCTATAAATGCATTAAAGCACACTTAAGGTATTTGGAAGAGTATAGTTAAGCTGGATTGCTACTTTGAAATATAACAACGGACATAAATGGGTTTTAAAGTGTCTGTGTTTATTAGGACTCCCATCTTTAACCTTAATTAAAAATCTTTTTTGCAAAAAAAAAACTAAAAGTGGCAAAAAGCCAGGGACTTCCAGAATTATATTTTTCACTTTTAAGTTCCGGAAGTAAAATTATTTTCCACTTTTAGTATTTTTTTAGTTTTATTTTGTTAGTCAGTTTTTCTTTTGCAAAAAAGTTTTTTATTTCAACATTTTTAGGTATGATATGATGATATCTTACACGATTTTTTATCAAATATTCAGTTTCCATTGTTACTAAGAGATATTAGCATCATTAATATAGACATAGAAGAAAAAAATATATTTCACAGACGATAACAGTAACTCACGAACTACCCAAGCAATATAAATAAAATTGAAACAAAAAAAAGTTATGAAAAGCGGTCCACAGTTGGTGAAGTAATCAATGAACATAGATAAAAAAACAGTCGAACATAGTAGTACACCGTAATCAATGAACATAGATAAAAAAACAGTAGTACACCAACTTCTTTTTAGATGTCGGTATAAAAGAGGGTTTCTTTTGTTTTTGGACTGTTGTGAAAAGGCTTCATAATAACTATGTTCAAACTAAATTATTAAGACAGTAATACTACATTTATTTTACCAAATCAGGAAAGGGGGACTGTGTTACCCCGAATTTAACGCGAGCAAAGCTGCGGGCAAAAGCTAGTTTTAAATAACTTAGCATTTAACGTAATCTGAGAATATTTAGGAATTTGAAATAATTAAAGTAAGACTAGTTAACAAAAGCGACCGTATTATTCGGTAACCCCGCAAATTTTCCAACATTTTTTTCCGTCATCATTAGTCAGAACGGATCTCTCCAAACACGAATCTTCTTTTTTCTTCAACCTTTTCATTTTACACAAAAGAAACATTAAACAAAAGAATTCTTGAACAAACAAATGAAATATATCTTTTTACTCGACTCGGCAGCAAGAGGGTAATGTATTTACTTTTTGTTTGGACTCGCAGCTCGCACTGTTGCTGCTACAAAATTCACTTATCTTTTAAATTCAAGTGAACTGCTTTAATTGTATTGGCAGGGTTCCAACGGACCTTCAGTTGGTAGAATTTAGAAGACACATGCCTGGCTCGACTTAAGCTGGTACACCTTATAAAGGAAATCATCAAATAACTTCCCCTCGCTCTGGGCGGAGCGGGGGGGCGTGGGGTAGTGTTAGACATGTACTGACTAAAACTCACCCATGTTGCTTCTATTGCCCTTTATGTTCCGGGGCCGTTGTATCTCTTTCGAAACCCGCAACCCCGGCAGGCGGTGTCCCTGGCAGGCCCTCTGCTTTGCTGACATCTCTTTGAAGCGCGCGTGGAACGCTAACACGCCGTCGACACGGCCTGTTGTCAATAGACAGACGGACGGTGAGCTAGTCGGTACACCCTTGTCGATCGACCATCCTCATCTGCCTAGCATTTCCCAACTATGTTGGGGTCGCCTTCCAGTCTTACCGGGTGCTAAAAAAATACAATGTAAATTAATAAATGACTGAAATAAATAAAAATAAGATGTCACTACAATTACAACATGTCAAATAAAAAATGTATGTGAATTTCCTACTTTACTGAATAGGTACCCAATATTTTCAACCACAGCGTCCTCTATTTTCATCCCTTAAGCCTAACTAAAAGTTTGAAGACAGACATTTTTCCTCAGTCTCCTCACAAGTTAAATGCCTGTCCCCACATGCAGCTGCGGCCACATTTCCTTCAATGGCGAGCGAAGTAATTGGAAATTCCGATTGGCTCATAAATGATAAGCTAATATTGAAGACGATTGTCTACATGTAGTTCAGAGGAAAGTCTGGCGAAATTAAAATCTTTGTTTGAATGAGAAAATTAAGATTTCAGGAGGACGGAGATAAATGAGTTTTGGTAGTATTTGTGAACTGAGATGTTGGGTTCTGAAATGGATAGTTATTTGGTTAAAAAATGTAAGTAGCTGAAATTACAACAGACGAATCTACATAGGTACTTACCCATTAATTAATGATGGTTCTTGTTCTTTTTAGTCTACTTCAAAAACTGGAGGAGGTTCCCAATTCTTCTTTTTATAGGTATGCGATTTCTTTACCAAATATGAACCGATTTAAAAATAAAACTGCATTTCATTATCAAAAAGGTATTTACATGGGTGGTCTAAACCAATATTACCTATATCGGTTGAGTAGTTTATGTAATATTTATTATAAATAATTAGTAATATTTTAACTTCCAACGTAAATTAATGATATGCGAAATAAGCAAATCATTAATTTATGGAAAAATTATTTGTAAAGCCTACAGGTAGTTGTTCCGGGTCTGGCTGTTTGTGTATGTGAGTTTTAATGTTTGTAAACGCACCCACGATACAGGAGTAATTCCAAGTGTGGGGAAACGTTTCTTTTTTAAGTAAAAAAAATGTCATATTTCTTTTAAGACAGATTCTAGATAGTAAAGTCGCTGGTTGGGTACTGCCCCATGACTACCGCTGATTTACTTATGTTTCATTTTTTTGGATTCCATACCTCAAGAGGAAAAAAGGCGGATCCCTTATAGCATTACTTTGTTGTCCGTCTATCTGTCAAGACCCCTTATCTCAGGAACGATTAAAGGTATATCGACTTGAAATTAATACCATAAACCCAGGTCCGTGGTTTCTTGGAGCTATGGATGAATATAGAGATAAAAGATATGGATGTTTTATGACACAATTTTGTACGGAACCCTCCATTTGGCCGGTTTTACGTATGTAATCCAAAAAACCCTAATTAAGAAACGGAGAAACTAACTTCTGGATAACTCCAAACAATTCCTATTGAATTGAAAGTAGTCAAATTATCTGTTCAGTTTCATCCCACTTCAAGTATTCATTGCTCATAGCTCGAGAAATTAAACTAGTTGTTTGAACAAAAGAAATTAAGATCCAATTCGAAACGTACTTAATAGAATTTTATGGCGGATTTCATTGGTCTATATAGGTTTCATAATATAATTTATGGCGACTAAGATACTTTACTGGGTTTTAACACTATGTTACTACATACTTACAATTCTAGATATTACTAGCTGTACCCAGCGGTTTCACCCGCTGCTCAGCTCTTTTTCTGGAGAGGGCTTTGAGACTTACTCAATATACTCTAGACTACACTAGAAATTTCTCCTGTATCGTGGGTGCGTTTACATCAACCGCTCTGGGTGAAGAGGGGGGAAATTTCAGACATTCACTTAATTAAAACAATTTTTTCCTTCTTTTGCCCTTTATGTTCCAGGGCCGCGGTATCTCTTTCGAACAATCCGCATCCCCGGTAAATAAGAATCTTAAATATAAGAATTTCACACGGAGCCGTTTGACCTTTTAAATCCCCAACCTTTCATTCAAGAGAATATCAATTTCTTGAGGTAGATCGATTGTCTTCGGGTGTTGACTTCCCAAAATAAAAACGGTTAAATATAAAATGAACACCTTATATTACAGCTACGTGCTCTGTATAGCAGTGATTTTTTTTTAACGTTAGGTACACTAGGTATTTCTCCTGTATAGTGGGCGCGTTTACATACTCACTTACAAACATATAAACTCACATACACAAACAGCCAGACCCGGAATTTTTATTTTATTTTATTTTATTGGTTCACCAACAATTGTCCACACTGGTTTTATGCTTAAGGTAACATGCGAAAAGTAGTATATATTAGTGCAACAATCACTTAAAGGTAAACACCACATGCATATTTAAATTGTACAAGAAAAATTACTTAATTTAACAAATCTAGATTTAAGCTACTTATATCTAAAAATATAACATTTTAAACAAATAATTTCCAATACCCAAAATAAAATAACAGAATTCGCTCTAAAAATATAATGAAAGGTTTTCTAAGGGAGATATTTATAAAAACAGGCTTTCAATTTACCCAAGCTATCAGAGTGTATATCCATTTTATCACTGTAGCTATTAATAACTTTGCAGAATCTTGCGAAGGGAGAATTGGCGCCTAGAACCGTTCTTCTCTGCGGCGGGCAGAGAGGTGTAATCGGACTGCGGGGAATTCTTGAAGGGGCACGGAAATTAAGAGAGTGTAATATTTGTGGACAATCAATTTTATGGGCCAACACTTTGCACACAAACATTGCGTCAGTAATGCTTCGACGATCGTCCAGCGAGACCATCCTAAAGTATTTTAGTCTGTTAGTATAAGAAAATAACTATCTGTAGGCCATGCAAACATTTGTTCATGCGGGGATCAATCAAACGAAAACAGAAAGAAATTTAATATGTACAGACAATTACGTACAGTAAGTACAGAATAGCAGTAATTAAAAAAAAAAAAAAAACATACCGGCCGAATTGATAACCGCCTCCTTTTCCCTCTCATTCTTCTCCATAGAGATCAACGCTTTGGAATGGCCAATACAGTACTTTCACAAGTTATTATGCCTTGTGACCGGGACTGTAGATTAATTTTGTTTCTTGACATACAAAAGTGCCTGTAATGGTATAACTGAAATAAATGATTTTGATTTGATTTGTTAAGTCGTTTGAGTGTGAAGGAGTAACAAGCATGCACACAATACAGACCTTAGTGAAATTTGTGTGATAAACAGAAAAATAACTGTCGCATTTTTATATTACTTGTATTTAAAAAATCACACGCCTTCCATCTTAGTTCAGTCCACTTGAGGACCAGATGACTGAGTCAAGTCGTGGAGAGGCTGGACGGCAGCCAAGCCGCAATATGGATTACTGAAGCCTACCAGTACTTGAGGACCACCGACTCAGAAGTGAAAGAAATGCATTCGCCTTTGGAAGACTACTTAACCTTAATGAGAATTTTGTTGATCTATTTTTGTCTCGACTCTTGGGAAACGAAAATAGACTGAGAGTTTTGTTTTTCAAAGGGTTTTGAAAAGAAAGGAAACGTATTGCAACCAAAGCTGCCAAAAAGAAGTTCCGACGTTCGATTTCAGAATGTTTAATTTTTTTTTTGTGGATGGGAATTCATCAAATAACTTCCGCCACTCTGGGCGGAACGGGAGGAGTGTGTCAGACTTTTACTTTTATCACTCATGTCCCATCTTTTGCCTTTTGTGTTCCTGGACCGCGGTATCTCTTTCGAACAACCCGCAAACCCAACAGGCAGTGGCCCTGACAGGCCCCTCTGCTTTGAGGTTCTCTCCCTCAAACGCCCGGCCACCTCCTTCGCTATCATTACTGCTTCACAGAAGGAGGTGACCGCTTCCCATTCTCTCTCGCTCCAGACCATGGATTGAACCAGGGCCGGACTATTAATCTAACTCCCCGTACGATTAATATCAGTGGAACAACAGTGGCTGTGTTTACAGACTTACAATTCGCTTCCATCAAAGTTATATGAAGATGTATGGAGGTTAGTAGGTGCATAACTAAAATTACATGTGTTTCTTTTTCGGAAAGATCCCAAAAACTTGGTAACAAAAGTCACTAAAAGCTTTTGAACAAAAATATCTTAAAAAATACAAACAGTTGCCATTTTGAAATGTTCATTTAATCTTTTCCCTAAATTAAGAACCTATAGTTAATTAGCTTTAACAACAACAACTAATCGGCTTATCAAACACGCAAACAAAATATAACATTAAAAGTTTATTTCGTTTAACTTTTAACCGTTCGTGCGCTCACCCCGCAACTGACCATGAAGGCCCATAGCTGTCAGGGTTGTTTAAGGTCAACCTGTGACCTTTACTCAAAGCTCAAGGTCAACCCTTGGCTATGGTAATACTTCTCATTTATGGCAGTACTAGCTTTTGCCCGCGGCTTCGCTCGCCTTAAATTCGGTATAACACAGTACCTGCAGTTTATATGCTCTTGCGCCTTATTGATTTGTAATAGCAACGCTAAGTTTTCCATTTTCTTCCCTCATATCCCACTTTTTTTTTATAAATTAGCCTATGTCCGTCTCCTGGTTCCCAACTATCTCTGTACCAAAATACATAAAAATCAGTTTAGCCATTAAAGCGTGAAGAGGTAACAAACAAACAAACTCACTTTCGGTTTTATAATATTAAGTAAGTATAACTTTTTCCACTGAAATTTATTCAAAAGAAAACTTTCGATAAAGCCTGCTTGAAGTTTGTGACGAATGTTTTTGAAAGAAATACGTATTTATTGGTGCAGCTGAGAGACTTACTTTTGCATACTAAACCAACGGGGCTGCGACAGCGACCACTTCTGCATGTTCCCTGAGCAAACTTTAACTATAGCGTGATGCATGCTTTACTCCGGGGTTGCGGGTTCGAAAGAGATACCGCGGCCCCGGAAAGTAAAAAGCAATAAATATCTAAATATAAATAAATATCTTGGGACAACTCACACACGGCTATCTGATCCCAAGCTAAGCAGAGCTTGTGTTATGGTAACCAGACAACTGATATACATACTTATATAATTTATAAATACATACATATTATAGATAAATCACACCCAGACACAGAACAAACAATCATGCTCATCACACAAAGTTTGTCCTGAGTGGGAATCGAACCCACGACCTCCGGCTCAGCAGTCAGTGCCACTAACCACTAGACCAACAGGCCCGTCAAATAGAAGGAACATGGGTGAGTTTTAGTCAGTACAAATCTGATACTGCTTCCCGCTCCGCCCAGAGCGGGGGAAGTTATTTGATGATTTCTAATTCAGAAAAAAATGCATGCTTTCCTTTAGGTAAGTTTTAATGACATTTTTTGTAAATTTGTTAGTTAGGAAGCTCTTAGCAAAAGAATTTTTAGGGTTCCGTACCACAAAATTAAATAATAAAACGGAATCCGAATAGGATCACATTGTTGTTTATCTGCCTGTTTGTCTGTTGGCCTCTTTGTTCATAAAAACTCTTTCACTTCCCGAGTTAAAAAGCTTTCATTGTAAAAATAATAAATTAATAACTATATTAAATAAACATAATAATATCAATATATAAAAACATAAATGTACAATAAAAAAAATATGTTCATGTCTTGTTGTACTGGCAAATTGTTATTAGATTATTTCAACAGGAACTTCTCAAGATTAGTCAAGTAGTCTAGATTAATGGCCGGTTAGAGGCAATGGACTCGCGCCTTATTCCGCGGAATTTACTACAACATTGGCAAATCAAATGTTTACTATTAGCTACCTCTCTGTCTATGCTTTTTGGGATTGTAAAAGCGTGGTGATTTTTCTGTAATCAGTATGTTCTAACAACAATTCATTGACTTCGAAAAGTTTAAGTGTCTAAAATAAAATACCTAAAAATTAACTGAATAAATATTTCGAGATTAGTTTTGTGTTCTCTAAATAATTACACTAAGATAACTTCAAGATATCTGCACGATTTATTTTGCTAAAGAGCAAAAAGGATAATAAAATATTGGACAAGAAAAACAAAAGAGTCTCTAAGCTATTTTCTGCCAGACAGACACGGTTAGAAAGTCGTTCTACCCTTCAATAAGAGAAAAACAAATAATACGAGTAGCAACAGTGACTGACAATCAAGTGAACGTGAAACTACGTCGTTGGGCCAAGGGACGGCCTTGGTCAGAGCTTACACCACAGTACAAAGATAACCAGTAAAACAAGTATTATTATTTTTTTAGGAAATTATAAGCGTGAGTGTGTAAGTAAGTTCTTATCTTATTTTACGTTTTGTAAAGTAAGCAATGACTTATTGTCGGCCCTACGCTGTCTTCTCATACTTAAGTACTAACGCTGTAACAGTAACATTGTAAAACCAAATGATTTTAAAATAATAACCATGGATTTCATGCCCGTTCTTCGCCATTGGAAACAACTAACCCGAATCGTGCACCTTTTCTCGACATTTTATAGGTGCCCATGTAGGCCTATGTGAAATAAAAAGTTTTTGATTCAGCTCTACCCACAAAACGTCACCCCCTTTCTTGATGCGGCGTACCCGGTACTATAGCATGTTGTGCGTGTGTGAAGTGTGTTTCTGCCTAGAGCTATGCTTCCACATTTATTGTGCAAACCGCCAGTCTGTGGAATTCACTGTCAGCTTCTCTGCTCATAATAATCAGGATCTCTTCAAAGTTCAAGTGCATATTCAAAAATCAAGTTACTTATTGGCAGGCGTGCTCCAGGCCCCAGGTCACTTTATCGCTTCACATCAGGAGACCAAACGCAAGCATATTTAGTGAGAAAAAGAACCGATAATTATGCTACTCTATCTTTACTCGAGAGGAACCTGTTACCTGCAGAATGCTTAAAATTCGTCTAAATACTGTGCATGTAAGCCAATTTTGAGTATTTGTTGCTAGTTGAACTACTGTATGTTATGTTCGCTGTGGTAACGGGTCACATTTGTTTTCCACTGGCGGGAGAGGATTCAATTACAATTCAGAATTCCATTTTATTTCAAATATTTTATTTGAATTTGTTTAATCATTACTTTATTTCTTTGTGACTACCATTTTGGTCTATTGGTCAAGAATGCGATTTTTCTACCCCAGTCAAGTAAAAGGTTAAATTACTGGATTTTTATTGGTTACTTTTCAATAGTCTTGTATTAAGGCTTACTCTCTACAGAATATAGAACTGCGTGAGTACTTTTCACTCAGATGTAGCGTATCCCTTTACTGTCCTCCTCCAGCGACGCCCTAAACCGAGGCTCGTACCCCACAGGGGGCGCCCTTTGCGTGTAGTCGCTTAGTTTGTAAGTTTTTTGCCCTGGCTGAAGGTCTTTATTTTTAAGGTATCCACAAAAATTGCCTGGTTAAGTAGACGACAACCTCATATGTTGAACTGCGAGATGCCATTCATAAAAAAAATGCGTGGGTACCTATGTGGTAAGTACCGATTATACTACTCCGCCAACCTCTTCGATGTTTGGACGCTTTAACATGAATGGATGTATTATTGTATAAGCCAAGAGGCTCGACCAATACCTGAGGAGGCTCTCGTTAAGCAGCTGGATCAAAGGCTTGATACAGAAAGCGGTACTCCTGGACACGGCTAGTATTGTTAGGAGGTTCTTTTCTCTGGAGCCCTGACCGCCGGTAGCTTGGACCCTGTTCCTGATACCGGTCGGCTCCTACTTTTATGTTTTTTTTTTATTTCAGAATTATGTAAAAATGTAAATAATATGTTAAAAATTTAATAAACGGATTATTTTAAAATGTAAAAATGAGAAGAAAACAAAAATATACAGAATAAAATAAAATATTTATTTGCATAAAACATGGTATACAATGGTGTTAAATACTTATTTATAAGGCACAAACATGTTTAGCTAGGATAGAATAAAGCATGTAAAATGTTAAAGTTAGGCGAACATGGATGGAGGCGCCCACAACATGAAATTTTTATTCATCAAAATTTCTTATCTATAAATTCGATATTAGTATGTCGTCATGTGCTTTAGATTAACGGAGTTGCTGGGTGTTAGTGGGCTTATAAGGGACTGTGTCAACTGAAGGGTCAAACCCTCTCGATGGATGCGGGTGATGTGGGGATTAACTCAATGTCGTCTAAGTACTGTTAATCTTAGTTAGCCTTAACTGTGTGTTAAAGGGAGGCTAACATGCCTTTCAGTAAATTTCAAGTAAAAGAAGGATTTAAAGGTTCCATCCCCTGTAAGGTTCACACAGCTTCTCTTAAAATTTTGTGTAAATGGAAACTCAATCTCAAAGCATTTATTTTAATAAGACTATTACAGGCACTTTTGAATGTCAAGAAACAAAAAAAAAGCTACAGTCCCAGGCACAATGCAAAATAACTTGTGAAAGTACTGTAGTTGCCCATTCCAAAGCGTTGATCTCTATGGAGAAGAATGGGCAAGAAACTCCATTGGCACTCTAAAAATGGAAATATAGTGCAAATGATTCATAAGATTTATTAACCTACATATTTATAATAAAACCGGCTAAGTGCGTGTCGGACTCGTGCAAGAAGGGTTTCGTACCATCCTTACTATAATATTATAAAAGCGAAAGTGAGTTTGTTTGTTTATTTGTTACGTCTTCACGCTTAAATGGCCAAACCCATTTTGATACATTTTGGCACAGAGATAGTTGGGACCTTGTAAACGGACATACGCTAACTTAAACAAAAAAAGTGAGATAAGGGGGAGAAAGGGGGAAAAAGGGGAGACAAAGATATTTATTTTCGATAATCACGCGGGTTAAAGTTAGCGTTAGCCCAAAGTAACTATGCCTCGCGGACGAAGTCGTGGGCGGAAGCTAGTTATCTATAAAATCGGGAAAATATCATATTTGTTGTATGGGAGCACCCTAAATATTATTATATTCTAATTTTTGCTATTAGTTGTTATAGCGGCAACAAAAATACATCATCTGTGAACATTTCAACTGTGTATCTTTCAGTACATGAGATACTGCCTGGTGACTGATGGACAGACGGATTGACAGAAGGACAATGGAGTCTTAGTAACAGGGTCCCGTTATACCCTTTGGGTACAGAACCCTAAAACGATAATATTAAATACAAAACTAAAAACACTATTAATAAACACCATTCATTTAATTTGACTAAAATACAAATACCCTTTGTTCCCAATATAATTAACAAACATTATTAATCGTCAAATTAATCAAGAATCCCTATTTAAACTCGGTAATCCCGTAGAATGAAGTCGCTGTCAAATTGTGACTTAATTGAACCCTGTCATTTAACTTAACATTTAACTTTGGGGTAATTACCTTAAATTGTGGCAATAATTACCCCGTCATTGTCCAAAGTCCACCCCTAGATGGTCAGAACAGCTGGAATGAGCGGTTATTTTTACGGTTAAGCTTGAAGCCTAGTTAACATTAAAACAATTTGATTAAACTTTTTTATTTCTGGTAATGAGGGATTTTTATTGCGTGCTGTCAATTTAGAACGAGATCGGTACTTCTAATTTGTTAATAAAATTAACCTTATCACTGTTGGTTTATGCTGAATTAAATACTTTTAGACGAATGCTTCTAAGATCTCATAAAGACTTTTAATTCAAGAACTCATCCTACTTCCTACTTATTTAATGTTATAAATGCAAATATTTGTAAGGATGGATGGATGAATGAATATTTCTTACTCTTTCACGTCAAAACGGCTGAATTGATCTTGATCCGCGGGCACCTGCTGCTAGACCTTAAATAATTAATAAGTACTAGCTGGCGCCGAAGGGGGATATGAAGCGGAAATTGTGCCATTCTACAACAGTAAGTTATTTGCCTCTAGCTAAACAGCAACTAGTGCAATAACTTTAGTTCGTTCGATTTCGTTCATTCGTTCCTTCCTGCCCGGTCTTCCCCGAAGCACTTATTACTCGTGGAGGGTAATTTATGTTCAGTACCATGTGTTTATCCATACCGTCGTGACAGGGTTAAGATATTTCGATTAAAGTTTTTTTTTTAAAACTATAGTTTTTTTCAGGGGAGAAAAGTTTTAAATGGTTGGCAGTACCTGAGTATGTTGCTAGGGTTTTCCTAAAATAGAATTAAGCTTTTATGTCGTTACTAGCTTTCGCCCGCGGCTTCGCTCTCGTTAAATTCGGTATACCATACCAAGCAGACCTGCAATTTTTGCTCTTGCGCCTGATTGATTTGTAATAGCAACGCTAAGTTTTCCCTTTTCTTCCCTCGTTCTCCCTCATATCCCACTTTTTTTGAATAAAAATTAGCCCATGTCCGTCTCCTTGTTCCGAACTATCTCTGTACCAAAATTCATCAAAATCGGTTTAGCCATTAAAGCGTGAAGAGGTAACAAACAAACAAACTCACTTTCGCTTTTATAATAGTATGTATCCTTACAGGATGAAAAATATCGCTTAATTTACTGCTCAACATTCTGAACCGTTTTTGCTTTGTTGTCTCTGCCACCCTGTATGGGACTCAACATTCAAGACTGTCGTATGAGTTTATAGATAAAAGTATAGTTCTGAAATTGACCTGTTGAGTACTGAAAATGATCTTTTATATCAGAGGCAAAACTGAAATGAAAAAGTTTATAAATGCAAAAGTTTATGATTACGGATGTATGTTTGATCCTCTTTTACGAAAAAACTACTGAACGGATCTTGATGAAATTTGACACAGAACATAGGATACTTTTTATCATCACGCGGGTGATAATATCTACCAAAATTGTATGCGAACTAACCGATCGAAGATTCACCTATCAATCAGTAATTTTACACCCAACCGACAGATTTATACCCATCACCTGAGCACAACAAACCATTACCCCTCTTACCCTGACCTTGACCTTCAACTTACCCCGTGACTAAATAAGTCCTTACTCCACGTTACTAAGCGTATCGCCTGCGTGTCTGCCCGCCATTTATTGTTGAAACAAACTCGTTGTTTACACGACTATTGCATGTTATAGATGGCCAGACATCGTGGCATGGGTAATGTGACCACGTGTGTGTGCTGATGGTCGGATAAAGTTAATGTGTGGGAAAGAAATGTTGGTTGAACATTTAATGTGACTTTTTTGCAGTTGTATGTTGTAAGAGATTTTTTTAGTTTAGGTTTAAATTAAAAAGGTTTTCGTTGAATGAGTTAGACCCTACTTAATATTTGTAAGGAATGTTTGTGAGGAATGTTTGTGAGGATGTTTGTTACTGTTACACGTAAAAACGACTGAACGGATCTTGATGAAATTTGGCACAGAGGTAGATTAAAGTCTGGAATAACACATAGGATTCACTTTTCTTCGATATCTCGCGGGTGGAGCCGCGGGCGCCAGCTAGTAACCACTTAAAAGTGTAAGGTCTTTGCAAGTATTTCAAACATACAATTGAGTTAATAAGGGTTAACAATACAATTTGCGTACTGCATCAGTCAGCATACATCACATACTCCACGTGTGGCTGAGTTTTTACCGTTTTTAACCGACTTCAAAAAAAGGAGGAGGTTCTCAATTCGACTAAGTATATGTTTTTTTTTTTTTTGTTACCTCATAACTCAGGTCTGAGTGAACCGATTTTGATGATTCTTTTTTTATTCGAAAGCTGGTGGTTGTCGTTTGGTCCCATAAAAAAAATATCAAGATCCGACAAGTAGTTTTTGAGTTATCTTTAATAATGCGTATTAGATTGACTTCGTGTACGTTGATGATATACTCATTCGTCGATTATATTTTAGAAGTTGTCGAAGACAAATGATCAAAAAATGCTATGTACTACTATGGTTTGGAAGGTCATCGCAGTTTTTTGAGGTGATTGTATTTTAATTTGGTGATAGATCTTCAGTGATATACAACGGCACTCTTCAATAAATGACAGCAAATCTGCCGTGATTGCTGTGATCACATGTATAAGTATGGGTTTCGCCAGGGTAGGCAGGCGAGTGGTAGCAGGGTGACCGTATCCCCTAGGGGATGATGCATATGATTTTTGAATTGGTTTAATACTAAAGCATAATATAGATACTTAGTATTTAATCTATAGCTTGATGTGGAACTAAAACTTGTATCTAAGACGGGACTAAAGCTAAAAATATTTTTTTTTAACCGTGTTTGCGTATTATCTCATAATACTATAACTAAAAATGCTGAAATAAAAACTTTTTAGTAAAAAAATAAAACCGACTTCTAAAAAAAAACTAAAAACTTGAAAATAACTTTATTTCCGGAAGTCGTTGGCAAATAAAGTCAACGAAACCAACAAAAGCCACCGACTTCCGGAAATAAAGTTATTTTCCAGTTTTTAGTTTTTTTTTAGAAGTCGGTTTTATTTTTTTTATTGTCAGCCATGATCATTCATGCAACTGCAAAACTCTTATTTAATTTCTGATGTAATATTGTTGTATTTTTCAGACATCATTTAATTTTATTGAAATGCATTCCAATGCACGTGTTTGGTGTAACCTAAAACAATTGGTATTATTGCATGAAATAAATGAATTATTAAAAATAAACTCTTGATCCGTCCAATCCTCTTATCATGAAGAAGGCTAGTCGACCTAGGCCCTTGTTTATGAAGCAATGAACAGTTCCTGTAGTGAACAAACAATAGGAAACACAGGACACGATACTCAGTGTTTTATTAATTATTTGTAGAACTCTTTTTCACTATACATTCAAACCTTTTTCAAATAGACCGTTACAGATTTGAAAAGTCAAAAAACAATGTGTAAAACCTACCTATAGTCTAGACTGTAGGTAGGCTAGCCACAGGTATCAAAAACAAAAGTCATTTATTCAAATTAGGGTGATAATCAGTCCTTTCTTAACGTCAACATAACAAGAGAGAGTCCCCCAAAACGATCGCCCTTCGGCACTTCCTAGTGTTTTAGCTGGAAAAAAGAAGTGGCGGAACAAACTTCCCAGCAATACAATTATCTATATACTTACTTAAAGACTGCAGCTGCTAGTTATTTAAAAGCGCAGATCCCAGAGAGAAGAATGCTTAATAAATACCATGAAACCACCACTATTTTCAAATCAAGTCAAATATTACACAGTCCTAGGTACATTACTGTTGCTTCTATAAATTATGTGAGCACAATGTGAGGTAAACCACAGGTTGGTTACTCACTCCACACTTCTACCTACCCCTTTTTAAAACACAGGAATGACATACCCTTCAAATATCTCACCCCAAGGGTAACACAAGCATGACATATACCTACCTATTATATAACAACACCTTTCGTGCCTAATCAACACCATCGAATCTGAAAGCGACCCTCAGATCGAAGGTCATTAATTGGGTCAAGGTCACTGCGTCCCCCTCGTGACCTCCACTCAAGGGCAGTGATGTTATCTACCGAATGTTTTAAACAATTCGCTCTTAAACTTTTTTGTTGGCGCGGATTTAAAATTCGAGCGGTTGTGTTTTGTTTTTCATTCATTTCGCCATTTGTTTTCTTTCTTTCATTATTTGTGGCGTTGTTATTGAATCATTGAGTTTATCTTTATTTATTCGAGGTTGGTTTAACACTTTTTCCATTTGTGCGTAGGTATAATCTGTGTCCGCTTGGTCAAGAATTATTCTCCTACACTGAAGCTAGGCTAGTTTACACTACGAACTGCGAATAACCCCAATGAAAAAATACTAAGAGCATATTGATGGCGCAGTGGCTAAGCGTTTGAATGCTGCGGTCGTATCGCCGGTTCGAACCCCGCTCGGAACAAATATTTGTATGACCTACGGATAGTAGTTCCGGGTCTGGCTGTTTGTGAATGTAAGTTAAAATATTTCTTAACGCAGCCACTATGCAGGAAAAATTCCTAGTGTGGAGAAACATTTCGACTGTCCCTACGCACATAAGGTTAAGTCAAAAACCGAGGTTTACAGGAGAGCGTAATTTGTGTTCAACACGCCCTAGAAATAAGTCTATGAGCAATTACAAATATTTTCTTTCTACAATATTTTAACAGTTTAAAGAGCTTCATGATACCATTTACACATAAATATTTTATATTTTCACGTTTTCTTAGAAAAACTGAGCGATGACCGTTTCTACGACAATTATTCGTTGTATTTATAAGCCATGTTCCCTTATACGACTTTTAAAACAAGGTAAATAAAAATCATATGTCAGCATTTTTGCATAGATAATCTCAAGCCAAAAAAAAATGCCATTTTTGACATATCTTTATGAACGTAGGGACCGTCGATTTACAAAAAAAAACTAGTCGACTACAAAACTACGACGGTTTGTCAGAAACGAGTGACACAAGTGCGCGTCTTGCTCCCAGTTGCGTTGCAAGTTGCAACCGCTCAGTAGGGTTACCATAACATCTTATAGCAGTACTCATTTCTGTGTGAGAAAGAGATGGTGCTAGACACCCTGTATAGCTCTGTCTCTATCCCTCAGTGTAATAAGTTCTGTTTTAAGACGTCATGGTAGGGCAGATCATGTGTAGGGCGTAGGCTATCAATGTTTACTTGCTACTAAACCATTTACAAATGGCGACAATCAATATTTTCATTGCTCCCCAATTCTCTTGTTGCCATCATACCGTACTTAAAACTTTTCCAGTTACATTTATAACCCTGCTTTGATGTCGAAACGTTCACGCGAAAGTTCAGATTTTATCGATTGCAGTGAAGTGATTCGGGAATACGATTCTACCATTTCCTTCTCAGAATGCTCTACCACCAAAATATTATACACTTTTTTCAGATTTATGTATATTTATTTATGCACTAGCTGCGCCTGATGTTTCACTCGCATGGTGATAGAATCCTACTAATATTATAAATGCCAATGTTTGTGAGGATGTATGGAAGTATGGGTGTTTGTCACTCTTCACGCCAAAAGGGCTGAACGGATCTTGATTAAAGGAGGCCGGCGAGATTGGACCCACATTATTTATAAATTAACGAAGTATCATTCACTTGTGAGTTAATGTTTATTATAACTAAGAGTTTATAAGAAGATTATCTAAAAAATATTGATTGAGTAGATTATGGGAATTAAAAGTTAGAAAAGATTTTTATTTTCTTATAAATAAGTCATCATGCAGTTATTGAACGCACCGTATTTCGAATTACATTCCAACCTACTCTTTATATGATTTACGTTCTCACACTAGTAGATATTTTACGGTTGTAATTTTTTTTTAATAAATGAAACTTGTAAAATATAAAAAACATATATACAAACGTTAATATTAAACAAGCATTCACATTTTTTTATTACAAAAATGCACAATGTTAAAATAATTACGATTATCTATGATAACGTAGAATGAAGCGTTATGCTGTCAATATGAGCTGACTGTTAGTGTCAAAACTATTTCGTGTTATTCCAGTTTGTTTTCAACGGCTAACGTGGGATATTTATTATTTTCTGTGTGATTTTATGGATTACTAGCTGTTCCTCGCGGTTTCACCCACGCTCCTCAGCACCTGTTGGTCGTAGCGTGATGTTATATAGACTATAGCCTTCCTCAAGAAATGGACTATCCAACACTAAAAGAATTTTCCAATTCCAACCAGTAGTCCTTGAGATTAGTGCGTTCAAACAAACAAACAAACAAACTCTTCAGCTTTATAATATTAGTACCTATAGACTAGCTGTTCCACGCGGTTTCACCCACGCTGCTCAGCACCTGTTGGTCGTAGCGTGATGTTATATAGCCTATAGCCTTCCTCAAGAAATGGACTATTCAACACTAAAAGAATTTTCCAATTCCAACCAGTAGTCCCTGAGATTAGCGCGTTCAAACAAACAAACAAACAAACAAACTCTTCAGCTTTATAATATTAGTATAGATTGAAGTAGAAAAATCGAAGTAGTATGTAGAAACACATGAACACCTTTTTGAAACTACATATTACATAAAGAGATAATATTGTATTAAATACGCAATCTTGGATTCGTTTTAGGTTATAATCTTCTACCTTGAATTTCTTTTTTCTCCCACCACCTACGACTCACTGCCCATTTGCTTTTTTTCTAGTTTTATATAGTTCTACAACTAGGTACAAGTTTCTATACGGTACGGTACTCCTAAGAGTGGGTCCCATTTTACATGTGTCCCCGCCATCCTCCTTTGGCACAGAGGTAAATTATGGCCTAGAATAACCACATAGGATACTTTTTTTATATCACGTGGGGGAAGCCGCGGGCGCCAGATAGTATACAGTATATCTTAATGAAATGTAGCCTATGTATTATTTTGAAATGTAAGCTATATTATTGTGAAGTTTTATCAAAATCCATTCTCTAGTTTTTGCGTGAAAGAGCAAGAAAAATACTACATACATCCTTCCAAACTTTTGTTTTTATAATTTTAATAAGATTATGTCAGAAAGGAATGGGTATTTTACGGGAAGTTAGAAAGTTGAGCCTGTTACAGGAAAATTGAAAAGGGATTCGTTTGTCTTGGTATGGACATGTAATGAAGAGAGATGAAGCACGTGTAACTAAAAGATTATGGGGCTGAATGTTGATGAATGGAGAGGGTGAGGAAAACCAAAGAAAAGATGAATGGATTGTGTAAGGAATGATATGAAGGAGAAACGAGGACATGATGCCGAGACGTCTGATGGAGGAGAATGGAAGAGGAATACGTGTTGCGCCGACCCGACATAGAATGAAACAAAGGCAGGAAAATGATGACTTAAGCATTATGTATTCATGCAAGTGTTTCTTCATATTTACTTATATGTATGTAAGTTGGCAATCGGTTAAGGCACACACACATATTTTTCTCATATATGAGAGAGCTCGCACACTATCGTCTACATTTCGTTCTCAGAGCTTCTTTCCCAAGACTGTTGGCAGAAATTTCCTACCTCAAAAGGAAAAACGGATACTTACTTAATCACCTTGTTGTCCGTCTGTTTGTCAAGATCCTTCATCTTGGGCCGCGTGGAGGTATCGAGTTGTAATTAGAATTATATATTTAAGTTTGTATTCCCTATAAGCTGTGAAAAAATCAATCCCCTAAGTCTACGCAATCAAATTATAAGGCCGTTTATATCGCAAGTTTGTACAGAATCCTCGGTGCGCGAGTCTGACTCGCTATTAGCCGTTTTTTTCTGTTTTGTATACTGTGCTCAAATAAATTATAAAATAAATAAACACAATAATACTTTGCTCGATCCGAAAGTATAACTTACAAAATCCTTACTAATATTATAAAAGCGAAAGTGAGTTTGTTTGTTTGTTACCTCTTCACGCTTGATGGCTAAATCGATTTTGATGATTTTTGGTACAGAGATAGTTGGGAACCAGGAGATGGACACAGACTATTTTTTTTAAAGTGGGATATAAGGGAGAAAGAGGGAAGAAAAGGGAAATCTTAGCTTTGCTATTACAAATCAATTAGGCGCAAGGGGAACTTACCCCGAATTTAAAGCAAGCTAGTAAATTATAAAATAAATAAACCCAATAACACTTTGCCCGATTCGAAAGTTTAACTTACAAAATATCCTATAACTGATAATCATAACTACCAAAAAGCAGGTACGAACATCATACCGATTTCACAGCGAATTGGGTCTACAAGTCCGCTTTATGTAAGAAATTAGAGGGTTAGATATAGCTGAGTGAGGGCCGATGGATCGGAAGGGTTCCTTCAGAGGGATGAAGAGACTATTCACTAGTTTATCGCGAGTACTTGAGATATTGTGTGCGTTTCGGAGGATCCCTGTTCCTTTGGGAAACGTGTATTGATCTTTTTGAGTGAATGACCGACTGTATATTGTATATTATAAAAGCCAAAGTGAGTTTGTTTGTTCGTTAAGTCTTCACGCCTACATGGCTAAACCGATTTTGATGAATTTTGGTATAGAGATAGTTGGGAACCTGAAGACGGACATAGTCTTTTTAGTGTTTAAAAAAAAAGTGAGAAATGAGGGAGAAAAACGGAAGAAAAGGAAAAACTTAGCTTTGCTATTACGATAAATAAGGCGCTAGAGCAAAAACTACAAGTAGCAGGTACCTGCATCAGGAAAAGGGAACTATGTTACCCTGAATTAAACGCGAGCGAAGCCGCGGGCAAAAACTAGTATACTATATGTTGAGTGATTTTTAGTTTAGCATATCAAAGAGACAGTCTATTTTAAATGGGCGTGTTTGAAAATTAGCAAATCTACTTCTAATGTAAAACACAGCATATTTATGGCACATCATCATCTGCTGGGCATTTTCCCAACTATGTTGGGGTCGGCTTCCAGTCTTACCGGATGCAGCTGATAGCATTTTACATGACTGTCACACTCAGGACTGACATAAGTGACTGTCCAGCGGACAGACCTCCGGTGCGATGTCGTGGTTGCATGGACACAGCGACTGTCGCAACCCCGTGCAGGGCACGCCGCAATAGTGGCGTTAAGTCCCCTCTTTGAGGAATGGCTGGAGAGGCGTCATGGCGTCCTCACCTATCGCCTGACGCAGGTCCTCACCAGACACGGATGTTTCGGGAGGTTCCTGTATATTATCGCGAGGGAGGAAACGAACGGGTGTCAGTATTGTAACGATCGTCCGGAGGACGCGCACACAGTATCGGTCTCAGGTCTAATGTAATAGGGACTAGCCTAATACCGTCAACCGTGCACAAATCTACGACTCGACTCGATTGTAATTTGTATGAAGTGTATAACAAAGAATATTATACGTATCTAACTATCTCCATACTAAGAAGTTCTTAATATAAAAACCCAAAAACAATTTGCTAACCCGGAAATCGAAAATATGTAGTACCTCATGCTGTATGCAGTCAAAATAGCAATCTTTAGACCCAAGTTACAGTCTAAAGTCTAAATATTTATAACATTAGTAACTTGCATAAATATTTACAAGAAAAGTCGAGGAAAAATGGTTCGAGTTTAATGTATAAATCCTCTGATAGCTCAATAAGGCTTACTTTCAAGAAAATCAAAGCAAAAACTTAATGACACAGGACAAGCTTCAATCTTACGTTGTTGATAGGCCCCCGTCCCCCCGGTCCCTCCATCCCCACCCCCTCTAGGAACATTAAAATTATGAAGAAGGCTGGTGAAGCTGCGACCGACATTGTTTTTAATCATAGAGCACAGTCACTGATAAGATTACACTTAGTAGGAAAAGAGGTCAGACTCGGGTCAGATAAGGTCAGACTACTGTTGCTTCGGAATAAAAGTAATAAGATATTTTCTTTTTATTTCATGAGGACTTGTTGATAGATTTTGAAGCGTTACATACATGGTATTTGGAAGAATTTAAGTTAAAGTTTTGTCACAATCATTTTTGACCAATTTAAATCGTGGAGAAAAAGTGATATGATTGTCAGGATATTACCGACTAAAACCTACCCATGGACCTACCCACCCACAAACTGCAACCATGTACTAAACCCACCCAAGTTTAGTATAAGGTTGCAGTTCATTCGAAAGAGATACCGCGGCCCCGGAACACAAAAAGCAAAAGAAGAAACATGGATGGGTTTTAGTCAGTAAATGTCTGACCCTCCCCCTCCCACCCCGACCGTAGCGGAAAAGTTATTTAAAGATTTTCCATGCAAAAAAAAGAGCAAAAGTTAGTGCTGTATATTTTCTTAATTATTCTTTGATACTTAAAACTTCGTAAAAGCTTATTGAATAACAGAAGTCGTTCTATTCAACTTAATTCTAAAACTCTGTCTGTCCCTTCTCATTTCAAAGGGACGTGACAATCCCCTCATGAAGAGCAAGTCCTTTAAAACTATCTGTTTAGTGAGCGCCCTTATAAAGGCGTGTTCACACAATGTTATCTGGACTCGTCACTCGTCACGCTACCCTCGTCGACGTTTCACTCACAGGTTCACTAATTAGGGTTGTCGCCGTTGTCGGGTTGCTTATGAGAAAATTGTTTTATATTTTTTGTGTTTTTGTTGATACAAAGAATATTAAAATTACCATACATAATAATTTTAAAAAGCTTTTATTTTGTATTGTAATTTTTTACTGTGATTTATGTTATAACTTGCAAAATGCTCGACAAAAGTCTCTGCCTTACTGCATTAAGATCTTATAATAAGTTATTCAGTTTTGAATTTATTGGTCAAAAGGTATTATACCTCCCTCACTGTCTGATATCCCACAAACACGAGCTTAAAATAAATCTCTTTTCAAAATTCCGCACACATTTTTCTTTGAGTAGTATCCGGTTATTTTTTCTATATTATATTTCCTGCCACCCCTAGTCGTAACGTACCATAATTCTGAAAACTCAGCAAGTTTTAGTATTCGCGTAACAATGGCGGCAAGCTTTGAGCCAAGTTGCCACTTTCCACCGCACGGGGCGCGCGCGTCGTTGACTGCCAATTAGATCGTGTGAACCGAGGCTTATAGACTTTGTGAAAAGATGGGTTTAAAAGTGCCGTATGACTTATTAATGTCGCGTCTATTTATTATCCTGGAATGTTGGTAGAGGTGTACTTATATTTCTAGTTTCGATTCGACTGTTTTTTTGCGATTTCTTCGTCGATTGTGGGCTGATTTTGAAAATGATTTTAATAACCGAAAGGATGATGATCTCTTGGAGGGGTCCCAATGTATTGATGAATGATTTTTATCTATACTATGGGGGAGTTATCTTCTACAGTACATATTTTTCTTCTAATTAATATGGACGATATTATATTAATATCTCTAAGTAGCAATGAAAAATTTATTCTGTATAAGATTTTTTTGTGAGATAACATAACGAAATAGCCTAAAATAAAAAATGCCAAAAAACTGACCTGCAAATTGCAAAATCTATGAATCAAACA
Organism: Ochropleura leucogaster; assembly: GCA_958449745.1. NCBI lineage: Eukaryota > Metazoa > Arthropoda > Insecta > Lepidoptera > Noctuidae > Ochropleura > Ochropleura leucogaster. Next base: position 695,952 of record OY288220.1, on the reverse strand, counting down.
AGAGTTTCGTTTCAACACAGACTTTTGTAAGTAATATTTTTTTCCGTTGGTAAGTCGAGTATTTTTTTGACAAAGAAGTTTTTTTAAAAAACATGTGTCATCATCGTCAAAAAGAAAACAAATAATACTTTGAGGATATTCAAAACTCATAGGCTAAGGAAGCAACGAATAGTTATGGGCATAGGTAGGATCACTTCAATTAAAAAAAAAATAGCTTTTACTCTCCTGATTAAAACATATTTACCTACTAAAGGCCTGTTTTTCAATCTCCAATTAAGTTTTACCCGAAGAATAAGTTTTTTTTAAAACAAAACGTAACATTTACTCTTTATATATATAAAAATTTGCTAATGATTGAAAAATCGGCCCTAAGTCAATCTTATTGACAGTCAAGTAACTTAGAATGTCAAACTCACTCATAAGTCTTACAATATTGTTTGTCAAATCTGAATTACTTACGGCCCGAACTAAAGCTAGCTAAGTCCTTACTTAGAACTAAGTTCAAGTGTATATTGACAGATTCAGCTCTGAAGTTCATAACACGTAATTTAAGTTGTGACTGGGGTCCGGGATTCAATTCCCGGTTGATGGAAATATTTGTTAATGATTCGGGTTACTTAGACTTGTTGTTCTGTGTTTGTGTTGATTAGAGTCTGGATGAAACTGGTTTACAGTAGTGTAAACCAGTTTCATCCAAATATAAAATTGTATTTAAATAAAGAGATGAGGATAAGTTAGTTTTTAGAAGTCTCTTAATTTTTTAAGAGACTTCAAAAAACGAGGACGTTCTCAATTCGACCGTACGTTATTTATTTATGTTTGTGACATGTTTTGTTTCGGAAGTCGGTAGCAAAAAAATCTATGCATTAAACGAAAGTCATCGATTTCCAGAAGTAAATTAATTTTTCCGTCTTTTTAATGCTTTTTTAAAAGTAGCTTAGTTTTTTGGAAAAAAAAAACATATTTCGGCTTGTTTAGGTGATAGTATCTCACACAAATAGGTACTTATCGAGTATTCATTTTCCATTGTTACTAAAAAATATTAGAATATCTTCTATATACAATAGAAGAAAAAGTATAATTTTGACATCTCAAAAAAAATTAAGATTTAGATAGACGATAATAATATAAAACATCAAACTTTAGAATTATCCACAGATAAAAGTGACAGAAACCAAAAAGAGGATATTTCCTAAAAACAAAAATAGTTTTATCTAATGTCGTAGTTTTATCTAGTTTTAATTATATAAGAGACGATCCATCATCGGCTGCTAGGTTCACAGTTTAATGGGATTAGTTTTATAAAGTTATTATTGTGTCACCAGAAAATTCTTACAACTACACTTCAACATTCACTAGTTGCACCCCGCAGTTTCACTCAGCGTCACTCGGCGTCAGCTAGTTTAAAAATAAAAATCCCTTGTAAAATTGCCTTGAGAGACAGTGATGTAAAATAAACAAAACTTAAATAACAACAATTCTACTTATCACTTTTATGACTATTGCATGAAGATAGCATCACTAATTCGTACCTAAAATTCAGCCTAAGGCCGAAAGCCGAGGGCCGAATATTATTAAAATTCATTTCCGAAACTCAAAATAAATTGATGGAGGGCTTCGCTAAAGCCGTGGCCGCGATAAATCTGTCATAGTGACATCCGCTGGCAAATTAACTTGATCAGTATTATAATTGTGTTACTAAGAGGAACGATGCTCTTGTTTGCAAATCGAATAAGCAAATATTTTCATACCAAGCCAGATTATTCTTAGTAGGTTTGTATCGACAGGTTAAACTCTGCGTCCTGCGTCTGGGTCACAAAGGCTACAGGCTGTGACTATTTGAGAGTCGCTGTTAAACTGTGTTGGTATGATAATTAATGATGTGTTAGATAGATTGAATTGTAAAATTAACTAGAAGTGAAAATGTTAGAATGCCAATGAAAATTATACAATTAGTAGTAAAGTGACATTATATTTTTTTGCCTTAACATAAATTGATTGAATACATTATTTCAATTAATTGAATTAACTTGAATATAAGTACACATATAAGAACACATACCTGTAAAGTATATAAACAAAATAAATTTTAAACATTCACTATCTTTCATCTATTTTTGAAAATCGAAAATCTAATCTTACAGCATGGTCGGAGAAGGAATATAGTGACACTAGAACGTTTTTTTTGTTTATTTAGCATGCACTCACGAATTTATTATTTTACTGACAAGACACTGTCCTGAAAAAAAAAAAAACAAACATTATATTTTAAATAGAACCACAAAATTTCAGACCCCGGTCTAAAAATAAGAGCGTCCTTAGTTTGCCGAAGGCCGAAACCACGTTTTACCGAAACCACGTCTTTCTTGTACGAACAAAGAAGTTGTAGGACGGAGAGCTTCTTGACCTAATTAGACTGAACACAACATAATTATTTACGTTGTAACGGGCACGTTGTTTACGCAAACAACGGTGATTTCATTTTCATAATTATTTAGGCATGGTTGAAGATGATTAATTTTGAGTTTCAGTAAATATCTTCTTGGTTTGTAAGCATTACTGTGAAGCAAAATCGTGTCATAAATAACTTAGGCTTCCATTTAAATAACCAACAAGTTCGCTACAAGCAATAACATTTATAACCAAAGAAGAGTTTTAAAAAGAAGCATTAGGATGAACCGAAAAGGTTAGAGCTGTATTATTTTAATTTTACACCATAGTGGGAAATAAATGGCCGTGTTAACGGCGCGTTCGTGTTTCATCTTGCCCCTTTTTGATATGCCAGCAAAGGAGACCTATCAGGGCCACTGCCTACCATTTGGAAGTGATACCTTAGCTCCGGAACACAAAGGGCAAAAGATATGGATGGATCATGGTGTTAGTCAGTAAAATTATGATCCCATCCGAAAATAAAAACCACCAATTACCTCCAAAGTCACTTTACCCAACACAAAAGACTTTACTTTCTCCACTCTATTCATAAACCAAGAAAAATCCAAAAGCATATGAAATCAAATGTTTTTCTGTAATAACGTAAGAGTTGGTGCAATCAATCCGTCTGGCGGACGGCGAGCGACCCAATTTCATTGATCAATCGTAATTATGTTGCGATATTAGGGCAGCTCTGTTTATACGATGAAACTAGGGTTAGAGGTAACTTGATTGGTTGCAAATTATTATGTTTACACTCAAAGATTATATAACAAAACAGTTTTAAACAGGAATTTCAGAAAATTTTAATCATCGCTGCTCTTAAATCGGTACCGAACATAATTTGCATCTTGAGTAAAGCGGTATGACTTACACATACACAAACAGCCAGATCCGGAATAACTATCTGTAGGTGTTACGAATATTTGTTCCGGGATCGAACCCGCGACATGCAGCGCAGAAGTCGATCGCCCAGTCACTGCGCCGTCGTCAAAACTATTCGAAGATATGTAGCAGCAATACAGTACTGCGCTCGCGTGTTGGATTTTATCCCACGAACCACAATACCAGCAGGGAGAAATGTTTTAGGGTAGAAGTGGTAAAGCATATTTACTAAAGTATGCAATTGTGTACAAAAATATGTAAATAACTACATATTATAATCTTTTCTCTAGAAAATCTTTACTTTTTCGTAGTTTTGTAGAATGAATAATCAATTTAATATAGAACCAATGACATTGTACATTGCAGACACGAATCTGCATAGTCCACATGTAATTGACTAAGATTTTTGTCTGGTCCTTAAAGAGACCTTAAACCTCTGAGTTTGTTTCGGCTGTTTCGTCTCAGAGGAGTCGGGTACAAACAACCGGCAAATAACCGGGTACGAACAAATTGCTAAATAAACATCATTTATCATAGGATACAATGAGCTTTATTAAGCTTTATTTCATGCAGCTTTGCAGGTGGCGAAAATTCTATTAAATATAGTGGTTGCTGCGGTTTCGTCACGTGGCGAGAATAATAAAAAGTTTAAATTACTGTGAAAGAGGCGTAGAGCGAACCTAATTAATTTGTCTAGACCTAATTTATTTTCATAACCTCATTTTGTAACTAGAAAATTAAAGCTATTTATCTGATTATATTTCTCCGAAATCTATGGTCAATACTTCTATTAGTGTTGTCAATCGTAGCTGAAGTTTAGCCGAAAGCCGAAACTGAGTCGGCTTAAAGCCCCGTTGCAATAAATCTGTCCGTATGAAGCGCTTGCCTGACCTAATTAGATATATCTTCGTATCTGCCACTTAATGTCTACTGTTGAACATTGAGTATCCAATAACTGCTTATGAATCAATTGTACGAATGCATTGAACGCTACGCTTTCGATCAATGATAATGAACTGAGTCAGCACAAAACTTGACGACGAATGGCTCTTTCAGTAACGTCCAACATCTCCGAATAGCGGCAACAGAAACACATCATCTTTGAAAGTTTTAACTGTCACGGTTCATGAGAGTTTCATGTTAGGGTCCCGTTTTACCCTTTCGGTACGGAACCTTACAAATAGGCAGAAAAATGATGGCAATAAATATGTATGTATCTTTTTTTTACACGAATAGTTTGTTTAGATTGTATGTATCGCGTCAGAAAGTTAGTATGTTTCTGAAACGTTCCTAATTTGAATAGACTTATCATACTTATAAAATTATGCCTTTATTTCCCTACGGCTTAGGCAGTGGTTATCTATATGAAAACCACATTTTTTAACTAAAAAGGCGGTTTTTATTTTTATACTAGCTGTTCCCCACGGTTTTACCCACGCGCTGCTCAGCACCTGTTGGTCGTAGCGTGATGTTATATAGCCTATAGCCTTCCTCAAGAAATGGCCTATCCAACACTAAAAGAATTTTCCAATTCCAACCAGTACTTCCTGAGATTAGCGCGTTCAAACAAACAAACTCTTCAGCTTTATAATATTAGTGTAGATTTATATACCACATTTTTATAACTAAAAAAGTTGTTTATTTTAGTTCTAAAATAGTAATTATTGTCGATTTCTGTAAAAGGTCATTTTAAATAACTCAAACTTCAAAGCAACATTTTTAAACCAGTCCGTTTATTTTCAACTTCAAATATCTATTGGCAGCTTTAAGACTATAAATATCTTGTAGCCGATATATCTGGCTGGTTAGCGGAAGGCGTAGATCCTGGGAACAGCCGGTAAACGCTGTGTTTACACAATTTGTGTCGATAAACAAATCTGGAGTGTTTGCCGAGGCGAGTGGCGAGAATTGTACACTTTAGGGATAAACAGCGATCTGGAGATGGCAGCTTTGGAAAGTGATTCTCTTAAACATTCCATAAAATATTGGTTTGTACTTATTTAATTTAACTATATAAATACTTTTTTTACTATAAGTACCATCTTAGCTTAGATTAGATTAATACTTATATTCTTAGGTTAATCTGGGGAGTTTGTTCCGCCACTTCTTCTTCCCTGCTAAAACACTAGGAAGTGGCGAAGGGCAGGGCATTTTTGTGGGACTGTCTCTTGTAATGTGACGTTCAAAAAGTGGTGATTATCAGCATAATTTTAATAAATGACTTTTGATTTTGAATAATTTTGACATTTTTGCTAGTATAATACTTTTTTTCTGTTTTTACTTATTATAAGTGGTTTGGCTGTCATCCATGAGCAGCCTAGTCCACTCCTAGCTATTTAAAGTACTATATACTTCCTAAATGGTAATCTATGAACGCTAAGGGCTACATTATTAGATATTAAGTTATTTATGTTTTTGTTAGTAATATCCCATAACGTAGCTTTTTACCCGACTGCGCACCGCAAAGGAGGGTAATATGTTCATCAGTCTATGTACATGTATGTTTGTTCTTTTGAAGCACTATACTGACTAAACGCATGGACCTATTTTTTTTGTATGTATTTGATAAAAAAAAAATACTATCCAGTAAGATATCCCTGAAGACGGTTTTCTGACGTCTTGTATTACATAAATGGGATATACCATAAAATACCGAGTTTCGTCTGTACCTCGGTAAGCACGTAAAGCCTGCTCGGTCCCGGCTGTCATTTGTATATATTTGACAATCAGTACAAGAAATCACTGGCCCGAAAGTCTGAGAACCAGTCCTACCAAGGGTATTACCCAGTACTAACCTAGTTGTGGAGGTCAGATAGGCAGACACTCCATGTAAATTACTGGTAATCAGCTGCATCGGGTTCGACTGAAAACCGACCCAAACATAGTTGAGAAAAGGCTAAGCAAGTGATGACATAACTGAAAGACAAACTAACGTCTCTAAAAATTAAATACGTATTGTGGATGAATTATTGAAAGCTAGACTTCTATCTTCGAGACTTTTGACAACAGCTTCATTAATATGATATAATATTTATCGTATACATTAATAGCCGCCGTATATCAAAATACCTCCCGATATAATCAAAACTATTCTCCGATCTCATTCAATTTGTTTAGGCTCAGTCTTCGACTAAAGAAACCACTTTCTACAATAAACACTCAAGTTTCAGTATTTATTCTCACAATTTGTGTAAACGTATCGGTTTGCTGAACCTACAACCATGTACATCTTGCCCGACATCCTTACTAATATTATAAAAGCGAAAGTGAGTTTGTTTGTTTGTTTGTTACCTCTTCACGCTTTAATGGCTACACCGATTTTGATGAATTTTGGTACAGAGATAGTTGGTAACCAGGAGACCGACATAGGCTAATCTTTTTTTTAAGAAAAATTGGGATGTGAAGGAGAAAGAGGGAAGAAAAGGGAAAACTTAGCGTTGCTTTTACAAATCAATAAGGCGCGAGGGGAACTGTGTTACCTCGAATTTAATGCGAGCAAAGCCGTGGGCAAAAGCTAGTAAAATATAAACGTCATGTGATAAACATATATCACTATACGGGTATGTTTAGACGAGGTTGGTTGGACTATCAATTGAAATATAGAACACTAGCTTTCGCCCGCGACTTCGTTCGCGTGGCATAGTTACTATGGGCTCACGCTAACTTTAAACAGTGTGATAATAGAAAAAATGTATCTTTCTCTCCCCTTTTCTTCCCCCTTTTCTCACTTTATTAAAAAGCAATAGCCTATGTCCGTTTCCAGGATCCCAACTGTACCAAAATTCATCAAAACCAACTACATTTTTATTGCCGACATGCTATCGTTAATTAAAATTATCATGAAATCAGATTATTTTGTTTAGTTTTAATGCAATGTCTTGCAAAACACGAAAACTGTCTCGTGTATTCTATTAAAATTATTTAAGCAGCTAAACTTTTTGACTTTGTTCACCAAATCGATATCATGGCTGCTATAATTTCAGCAAAAAGTAATATTCAAACAAAATAAACAACTCCAATTGTTTGTAGAGCGAAGTTCATTACAAACAATTTAGCATATAATATACACTCCGTGCAAACAACTTAATACAGAAATGTATGTAATATCCGTTATTATATGCGACACATCCGGAGTGCGCGGGTTACGTGGAACGGAACGTAATATATGGTACATTCTGTCCTTACTCATATTATATAAGCGAAAGTGAGTTTATTTGTTTGTATGTTACGTCTTCACGCCTAAATTGCTTAACCGATTTTGATGAATTTTGGTACAGAGATAGTTGGGACTCTGGGGACGGAAATAGGCTACTTTTTTTTTAAAGTGAAAAACGAGGGAGAATGAGGGAAAACTTAGCTTTGATATTACAATAAATAAGACGCAAGGGCAAAAACTACAGATAACAGGTACCGGCAAATCAGGAAAGGGGAACTGCGTTACCCCGAATTTAACGCGATAGGATGTGCTCTCAGTAACTGCGGTCGAGGAGCTTGCCAGGACCACTGTCTACTGTGGTTGCGGGTTGTTCGAAAGAAACACCGCGAAAAGAAAGAATATGTATAGGTTTTAGTTAGAAAGGAATATTTTTAAGGAAGTTCTTTGACAATTTCCCATCCGTAAAAAAGCTATAATCGTTCACAATCAAGCAGACAGCTTTATAACTAACTTATAACATTTTGACGGAACGGTTGGCGCACTGGCTGAGCAATCAACTGCTGCGCTGCGTGTCGCGGATTCGATACTCGCACGGAACAAATATTTGTATGACTGGAAATAGTTGTTACGGGTCTGGCTGTTCAAACGCACCCACGATACAGGAGAAATTCCTAGTGTAGGTAATGGTATTAATTAAAAAAACCCATGAACCACTTTATCAAGTTTCGAATGACAAACTAAACCAATAAAAGCCATACCTTTTCCCGCTGACAAACATCCGCTTCAACTTTGTCACCTCTACATATTAGGCTCTCAATCATCCAGCGTTACGTCTAACGTCCCGGAGAAATCCGGGGAGATCCGAGATCCGTCCCGGTTAAGCTCACGCTTCAGAGGATCCCCCTAAACGAATTCCGGCTAATTTTCTTGAATGCTGCGACGCCGGAATACTAAGTGCTATGCGTTGATGTTAAATTTGACTGACAAAGGACCTTTGACGATCTGAATCTAGGTTTATTGTTTGGTTAATTACTTTATTTTCTCTTTACAATACTTTTTACTAGCTTTTGCATGCGATGCATGTAACACAGTTCCTGATTTGCTGGTACTTACTACCTGCAGTTTTTACCTTTGCGCCTTATTGATTTGTGATAGCAAAGCGAAGTTTACCCTTTTCTTCCCTCTTTCGCCCTCATATGCCTTTTTTTCATCAAAATCGGTTTAGCCATTAAGACGTGAAGAGGTAACAAACAAACAAACTCACTTTCACTTTCACTTTTATAATATTAGTAAGGATTAAAAAAAAACCGTTGCCCCACACTATGAATTTCTCCTGTATCGTGAGTGCGTTTGCAAAATTTAAATTCACATACACAAACAGCCAGACCCAGAACAACTATCTGTAGGTCATACAAATATTTGTTCCGTGCGGGCATCGAACTCGCGACACGTAGCGCAGCAGTAAAACACTTAGCCTCTGCGCCAACCGTGTCGTCAAATTGTCTGTTTTGTTGGTTTAGTAACATGAAGTTCTCCTTGATTTGATTCCTTGGTTGTACAAATTGTTACTGGTTTTTTTCCATCGGGCGCTTTTCAGAAGTAGCCATCTTGATTTGAGTCCGGTTGATGCCAATAGGCTCACCCCTTTTTATTGCGGATGGGAAATCATCAAATTACTTCCCTTCCCCCACTGTAGGGGAGTTTCAGACTTGTAGTGACTAAAACCCACCCAAGGGCAATAGGAGGACCTATTGCCCTTTATGTTCCGGGGCCGCGGTATTTTTTCGAACAACCCGCAAAACTGGCTTGACTCACCCCTTATTTCATGACACTTAAATATTACTGGTGTCAATAAGGCATACCTCTGTCCAGCCCTTGGGGAAATACAAACGTGATGTTTTGTTGTAAAAAAAACTTTTTTTGTAAAAAATAAAACCGACTTCCAAAAAAATACTAAAAAGAGGAAAATAACTTTATTGCGGGAAGTCGGTGACTTTTGTTGGTTTCGTTGACTTTTTTGCCACCGAATGTGATGTGGTAAAACAATAACCACCAGCTTTTGTATAAAAAAAGAATCATCAAAATCGTTTCACCCAGACCAGAGTTATGAGGTAACAAACAAAAACATAGGGCCGAATTGAGAACCTCCTCCTTTTTTTAAAGTCGGTTAAAAACTAACTACCTAGCCTCAAGTATAATTTAATATTTTTTGCTGCAGTGAACTCTACAAACTGGTACTGAAAGTATTTTTCTCTTATCAGCACAAATTTAATTAAAAAACTAAATTGTGTAAATATTAACCAGTCAACAAGGGTTTGAAAGGAGAGCCCAGTGTTGTTTGACAAACTTCTAGGGTCTTCTTGGGATTTTTCCGCTTGACAAGAAATCTTCAAGGTTATATTATTATGATAAGTAATAACCCACCCAACATTGGTATACCCCTGATCAACAATGGACGTCTGATCACTGAATAATTATGATCGCTCACAAAGTTCCATTCACTTAGAAGATTTCGAGTCCCGAAACTATCCCTATCTCCAACAATATGTGGGTACAATCCTGACTAAGTAAGGACTTACAATATGTAAACTCGACTAAACTCAGACTAAGGTTGGTCGTCCACCACTAGTAGAATATACACAGCGAAGTTTGCCGCGTGAGTGGTGCGGTTTATTTGTTTCACAGTCACGTTTTTCGTGACACAACTGTAACTTTGGGTCGCAATGGACGATCCCACCTATATCATCTGCCTAATCTTTTCCCATCTGTATTAGGGTTGGCTTCTAAGCTAAGCAGATGCATCGAAAACTCAGTATTAAAATGCAACAAGTGCCAATCTGATCTTCACAGCATTGTACAAAAGAGTGTGATTGTTAGAATTGTACACATGTGTGTCCAGTAAGACTTTTTGTAGTGATGTAAATGTCAAATTCTGGTCAGAAAGCAATAGATCGCTTTTAGCGATAAGACCGCCCATTGTGTCCCCTATTTTTAAGTACACAAATAGTTAACGTGTTGCACTGACCTTATATAACATGGGGCAAGGGTATAAAGATCCGCCATGGGAGACGTTTCAGGTGCTGGGCGCCGCAAGACGACTCCCGGCCACCGTAGACGCAGTTTTTGGACCGTTTAGTCAGCGTTAGTGTTCCATGCGCGCCTCAAAGAGATGTCAGTAAAGCAGGGGGGGCTCACAGGTCTACCGCCTTCCAGTGTTGCGCCTGTTGCCTGACACTCCTCACCGTCATAATTTCCTATCCCCGGAAAATATTGGTAGAAAATAACCATGACTATTGCGTTGATGTCGCGCTTCGGTTACGAAGAAAATGTTACTTACCACCGATACAGGAATGTGAGCGATACAGTTACAAAACATATCCGCGTCGCGTGTTTTAATCGCTAACCATCGAGGCCGGTGGAGTGTCAGCTTTAGAATCACGCGTTATTTAGCATAGTTTCAGTAAGTTCCCTCGAGCCATGCTATCTCAAGCTATGAGGCAATATAGCTCGGATGTCGGACTTTCCGCGGAACAAGCTTTGTTACTTGAGGTATTTCAAGAACTAATGAAACTGCAGTGTAAAATAGATTAGTAAGTTGCGAGTTCGCCCGGGTTGGGTTCTTGATGTTGTCTTTTGTTTTAGATAGAAATTATTTGCAGTAGATGTTTACTTGCAAATTAAGTGATAACATGTCTAATTTATTTTGTGAGGAGAACAGGTTGTGTTTTCTTTCTTAAAGATTAGATGTGTGTGTACGCGACTTTGATCTTAATTAACCAAATAAGCTTAATCTCTGACGATTCTAGTATTGCAGATTTTCATAGTAACTGTGACTAGTTTAAACATACAATCCTCCTGACCCCTTTTGGTCACGGCGGCCTATCTCAATGGAGATTAGTCATCTGCGCGGGAGATATTATTGTACACTCTGTTCCCTCACTGTCATAGTCCGATGGGACGGCAATCTGACACGACCGGAGAGAGATCAGACGGTAATCTTACCACCAACTTCCAAACTCCGGGCTGCTACTGTCATTTTCTTATGGAAAGAGAAGAGAAATAATGTTTCTCTCAACTACACAACAACACATCGGTCACTTTTTCCCATTTTTGCCACTAAACGTCTTATAAAAAAACCTAGTCTTTTTTTTTACTGAAATACGTGAGTACGTGGTAAATTGACGTATGTTAGCCAACCTTGACGTATTAATAAGTTATCCACCTTCGGGTGCTCGCCGTATACCTTCTTCACTGCGAGACGTAACCCTTTTTTTCTGACAGACTGACACTAGATTCGTACCATTTTAAATGGCAGGTTTCTTCATTCAACCGTTGTCTTTCTATAGCTTGATCTGACATCAATATCTACTCAATGTCTAGACATATTTGTTAGGACGAAGATATAGTTAGAGATGAGTTAGGTCTTAACAATTCTGACAGATATAATTCGTGGTATTCATCATTCATACATGCCACTTGTGACCGATCGAGGTAAATTGCCTTTTTTTGGCAGATAGGAAATCATGAAATAAACTTCCCCCGCTCTCTGGTGGAGTGAGGGAGAGTTTCAGGCTTTTACTGACTAAAACCCACCTAAGTTCCTTCTTACCCTTTATGTTCCGGGGCCGCGGTATCTCTTTCAAACAACCTGCAACCTCAGCAGGCAGTGGCCTTGGCAGGCCCCTCTGTTTTGCTGTCATTTCTTTCAATCGCGTGTGGAACACTAACGCGCCTACGGTGGCCGGGAGTCTTCCGCGAGGATTGCATTGTTTTTTTTTGCGGATCAAAAATCATCAAATAACTTCCCCCGTTTTGGGTTTAGCGGGGGGCAGTGTCAGATTTGTACTGCCTAAATCCCACCCAAATTCCTTCTATTGCCCTTAATGTTCTGGGCCTGTGGTATCTCTTTCGAACAACCCACAACCCTGGCAGCAGGCTGGGTTGGTTTGAGATTCAATTAGAATCAAGCTCGGGTTAAGTTACTATGATAGCATAGCTTAGCTTAAGCATATTCAAAGCAGATTAAGTGCTGAAGAAAATCAACCTTCTACAAAACAAAAGCAAGAACATAATACTATTCACAATTTTCGTTCTTAATAACTAGAACAAAGGTCTTAATCCATCAGCCGCTGCAAGCGCTTGATAGATTAATCCTATAGACGCTCCGCAGCGATGCAGCGGGTAATTGTTCGGCTTAGCGGGGTTGGAACGTCTTAGGTGATGAATTTCATTAAGAAAAACTTTTTAGTAAAAAAATAAAACCGACTTCTAAAAAAAACTAAAAACTGGAAAATAACTTTATTTCCGGAAGTCGGTGGCTTTTGTTGGTTTCGTTGACTTTATTTGCCACCGACTTCCGGAAATAAAGTTATTTTCCAGTTTTTAGTTTTTTTTAGAAGTCGGTTTTATTTTTTTACTAAAAAGTTTTTATTTCAAAATTTTTAGTTATAGTATTATGATATAATACGAAAACACGGTTAAAAAGTTTTTCTTTTTAGCTTTAGTCCCGTCTTAGATACAATTTTTAGTTCCACATCAAGCTATAGATTAAATACTAAGTATCTATATTATGCTTTAGTATTAAACCAATTCAGAAATCATATGCATCATCCCCTAGGGGATACAGCTGATACTTGATCTGATGTTTATGTTTCTTAATGACTAGGTGAGGGGTGGGGAGGGGATACGGTCACCCTGCTCCCACTCGCCTGCCTACCCTGGCGAAACCCATACTTATACATGTGATTGCAGCAATCACGGCAGATTTGCTGTCATTTATTAAAGAGTGCCGTTGTATATCACTGAAGATCTATCACTAAATTACTGCGATGACCTTCCAAACCATAGTAGTACCTACATACAGTTTTTTGATCATTTGTATTCGACAACTTCTAAAATATAATCGACGAATGAGTATATCATCAACGTACACGAAGTCAATCTAATACGTATTATTAAAGATAACTCAAAAACTACTTGTCGGATCTTGATATTTTTTTTATGGGACCAAACGACAACCACCAGCTTTCGAATAAAAAAAGAATCATCAAAATCGGTTCACTCAGACCTGAGTTATGAGGTAACAAACACAAAAAAAAAAAAAAAAAAAAAAAAGATACAGACGAATTGAGAACCTCCTCCTTTTTTTGAAGTCGGTTAAAAATGGAAAATGCGACTAAAATATGTGGGGTTGAAGGAAATAATAAATTATAGATTATTTTAGTAAGCCTTTAAGCAAACAGGGGTATTTAACCCTTTTGTTACTTTGTCGATATTAAGGAATTAGTTATGCCTAGCCGTTTTCCAACTATGTTGGGGTCGGCTTTCAGTCTACCTAGATGTAGCTGAGAACCATTATTTTACATTTACATCCAATATTTACATTACAATTTATATATCTATATAATATTGTGTGCGACTGTTTGTAAGAGGGATGATACTTTTTTTTCGATAACACGCGGGCGAAGCCGCAGGCGCCAGAGCTATCTTACTAACTTGGTGTTACTCTTTCACGTCAAAACGGCTGAATGGATCTTGATGAAATTATCACAGAGGTAGGCCATGGTTTGGAGTAACACATAAGGACCTATGCACACCACGTTTTTTAAACGCGCCGTCGACGCGCGTTTTGGGAACGCGCGTCGCCGGCGCGTTTTTATCCTGCAGAGCAGTTTGTTGTCGTTTGTATCGATACAAACGCGCGGCACCGGCGCGTGTGTTTGTGCGATACAAACGCAACGAGGGAAAGGGAAGTGTGAATCTACGCTAGTAGCAATCGAGCGATTTGGTGCACCGCACGTCTTTGGAACAAAAAAATGGAACCTTTCGACACAGAAAACTTCATAACTGAAATTCAAAACCGGCCAATATTGTGGAATTCACGATTGCCGGATTATTCGTTGTTTGCATCGCTACACACGCGCGTTTGCATCGCGTCTGTATCGCTACACACGCGCGTTTGCATCGCGTCTGTATCGCTACACACGCGCGTCTGTATCGCTACACGCGCGTCTGTATTTATACAGGTGTGCAAAGGTCTACAGGCTGCGTCTGACTTGCGTGCGTATCGCGTCTGTATCGCTACAAACGCGCGTCGACGGCGCGTTTAAAAAACGTGGTGTGCATAGGCCCTAAGATACTTTGTTTTCGAAATCATGTGGGAAAAGCCGCGGGTGCCAACTAGTCATTCATTTTTTCTGGAGTAAAAATAACATCATCACGTCTGGGGTCAGGCAGAAGTGTACCTAACGGTACACCCACTTTTCCCCAGCAGTTGCGCTTGCGACTACTAGACCAAAGAGGCAGTCTAGTTATTTATTCCCGTAAATGTTCACAGAAACTTTAAAAGGCAGTTTTTCTTCAAATCGGAAACACGTAAAATTTTCCGCGAATATAAATACTTTTTCTCCGAAACACAAAGAGCTAAAGAAGGAACATAGGTGAGTTTTAGTTAGCAAAAGATGATAGAAGATGATGATTTGATGATTTACAATGCCGGGGTTGCGGGTTGTTCGAAAGAGATACCGCGGCCCCGGAACGTAAAGGGCAATGGAAGGAACATGGATAGGTTTTAGTCAGTACAAGTCTGACACTCAGGGGGAAGTTATTTGATGATTTCACACCCCAAAAAAAATGATTTATATTTAAAAAAAAAAGAGCAATTTCAAAGTTATCTGGTGCCTACCAACAAAAACTGTTCTAAAATTAGTATTCAATCCGAGTTCGGATATAGAAACCTTATTGACGTTTTCCTTTTAAAGACATCTTATTTTCTGGTCGACACCAGTTTTGGGCGCCATCTTCAATTAGTGTGGCTCTTTAAATACAGAACACGTTCTAACGTTCACTAGCCTGAATGTTCTACTTACATCATTTATTGTTGTGTTCTGGCAACATTAGGGTTTTTTTCTGAATTGATATCTGTTTGCTCTATTTAAAGAATTAAACTATATTGTGACTGTAACGTTAAATTGAAGTATTTTTGGAATCGAGAACTAAAATGTTCTAATAGACAGATTTACATACATACTTGAAGCCCATTTTCACTAACAGTCGGCGAAACTTAAGTGGCTGACTTGAGTTTTCTATACCATAACGCTTGTTATACCCAAAGGATTAGGTAGAGGTGTACCTAATAATACATCCTTCCATCTCCACATTTTGCCAGTACCATAAAATACTCCAACATCAACCGGGCACAAAACCTGACTTCTGAATCCTTTGAAATGATGCGAGACATAGCCCATAGCGTAAGTTGTAATTCTAGTATCCTTACTAATCCGTACAAATATTATAAAAGCGAAAGTGAGTTTGTTTGTTACGTCTTCACGCCTACAAGCCTAAACCGATTTTGATGAATTTTGGCATAGAGATAGTTGGGATCTTGGAGACGGCTACATATAGGTAACTTTTTTTTTAAATGCAAGTAATGAGGGAAAACTTAGCTTTCTATTACAATAAATAAGGCGCTAGGGCAAAAACTACAAGTAGCAGGTTACCAGCAAATGCCTGCCAGGGAACTGTGTTACCCCGAATATAACGCGAGCGAAGCCTAGAACTAGCAAATGCTGGTCTAATATATAGAATTCTCGTGTCACAGTTTTCGTTCCCATACTCCTCCGAAACGGCTGGACCGATTCAAACGAAACTTTGTGTACATATCGGGTAGGTCTGAGAATCGGCCAACATCTATTTTTCATACCCCTAAGTGAGCAGCGGGTGAAACCGCTGGGCACAGCTAGTTATAGATAAAACTCTCGTGTCACAGTTTTAGTTGCCGTATTCCTCCGAAACAGCTTGACCGATTTTAATCATATTTCGTTTGTATATTCAATAGGTCTGAGAATCGGTCGTAATCTATTTTTCATACCTAATACACATCTTTCATACCACATAATAAGTGATAAGGTTAGCGCTCTCAAGAAAAGGAGCTGGGCAACGGGTGGAGACGCTGGGCATAGCTAGTTGTTCAATAATATTTGGACATCCATGTTAAAGTCAACGAATGTTAGTTAATCTGTCTCAATGTTAAAATATCGATTTTCGTTATCGATCATTTTGTTTACTAACAAAGATGACAAGCGTCCAAACTCTGCTTACCCCCGTTAAGCCTTCAAACGAGCAACCTAATTACAAGTCTAATATTAAAACCATAAATTAAAAAACCTACTCGTGCCCTCCCATCCGAACTTCAGCCATAACTTTACGAACAAGCCAAAGTTCGTCGTTCTCGTGAAAATGACGGACTAAATTAATGATTTATATTATTAAAATTGGTTTTACAACGATACTGTAGATTAAGATTGTTATTAATTTGATTGATTGCTTAAAGTTAACTTGTTTGAGATTGTTTTGATGTTAGTATGTAGAGAGATGGAAGTATGTTTTGATTTGAAAGCTTGACTCATTATTTGCCAAAACTAAACTGAGATCGGCTTCCAGTCTTACCAGATGCAACTGAATACCAGTGTTTTACTAACAGTGACTGCCTATCTGACCTCCACAACCCTATTAGTACTGAGTAATATGATACCGTTTAATAAAGCGGTGAGTAGAAGAAAATGACTAAGGTATTAAGTCCGCCTTTGTACAGTTTCTACGTGTGTATAAAGTTTTAATACATTAAGAAATAATTAAATCTGACTTGTGTTCGTAGAATACTTATATGCTTAATTATAATTTAAAAACCCTGCAATTCGTTTCAAATTTCAATGACTATTTATATTGTATTTATTAATGTTAATTACAACGTCATGATAATTGACGATAAACTATTAATTTATTAGATATTTATTCTGTAAATTTGCATGCCGTAAGGTAGAATGTAGCGGAAACTTTCAACTTTATACAGACGCCTGCACATCAAGCTACTACAATCTGTCAGATTTCTTTGATAGATTTTCGACTTCATTTCTAAAGTATAAGGTCCAAGGTTCATTGGGAGAAATTGACAGTTTCGGGTAGCTTGGCATGCAGGCGTCTGTACATAAATATCATCTTATACGTGTACCTACATTTTTGCAAATATCTGAATCTGAAACTGTCGGACTTTCAGGTTACAAATTATTATTTTTTCGTTCTTCCTCCCTTATCAAACCTCACGCTATCAGTTATTCCTTTTCCAAATCTTTCTTTTATTTTGCAATAACAGAATTAAGCTTTAATTTCTCAATACAATCTCTATCTGTCCTCCTCATATCCCACTTACACCGAATACCTGTTTTCTCAGAAAAAAGGACCACGTATTGAAGTATTCTTCTAAGAGTCCAGATATTCTGAACAATTTTACTTCATTATCATCGGCCATTTGCGAACCAACCAGCCTTAAAGCTGTGCTTTCTAAAACCCACTGTGAAAGTACGCTAGCCTATATTTCGGGGCTAGTTATAGACTGATACAAAAGCGGCACTTTAGGCTCAGTGCAACCGGCTGGCACTAATTAGACCCACGAGCGCTAAGCCTGGAATAGTCTAGTCTACGTATATTTAGGTGGATAAAGCATTTTGGTTTGGGGTGCATTAAAATATAATTCAGAAGTTGAGTGATACTAAACTGTATGTCTGACCCAGTCAGTTCAGTTTTTTAAGAGACAAGCCTATCACAATATTCCCTAACCACTGCAACGCCTGAAAAATAAAACTTGACAATTAAATTGTCTTGGATCCCTAAACAAGATGAATCAGAAAATAATAGTGAAGGAGTGGAACAAACATAAGTACAACAACAAAGCAACTAGCAACAAAATTAATAAGTAAACAACAACAAAACATAATAAATTAATAAACAAAATAAATTAATTTTCTTCAAGTTAGCGGCCGGTCATTTGACAAGGCAGTCAGTCTATTATGTTAGATCACTTAATCCATTCATAATAATAATAATAATTGAAGTGTCAACTACTTCAATTTCTTCTCCTGTAATTTTAATCTTAGTTTTATTCAAAAAATATTTTTTAACAGTTACACAAATACTTACATCTAAAGTTGCAATAGCTGAACCTCATCAATCGATTTCCAGTGCAAAATGAAATTAAATAGTTCAAATAGAAGCAAAAAGAAAAAAGGTGACATAAATGACAAATGTCATCTACAAAATCAAAAATACACCTAATATGAAATTGAAGACAAAAAGAAAATGTTGACCAGATCAGCTCACGCCAGAAGCGCACGCCATCCACCTCCGGGCTCGTCGCTCAGCTCCGCCTCGCCGCCGCCGGAACCCAGCCTCGTCGTGAGCGCTGTGACACCGGCCGTGGCAGTTGCGTCGAGTTCGAGCGACGAGTATTTTTCCCCGCCCACGACGCCACCACCAGTTCGTCGACGAGGAAGACGCCGGCCGCCGGACGGTTTAGGACCTCGGGGCCCACCGGCCTCTGATAGGGTCCCAGCTCCCGGCGGAAGTGTGCAGCGCATGCGATGGACTCAATCCATCAATGAAAACGTCATGCGCTCATACTATGGGGCTACAGAGGGAGGAAACAACCTGACCGCGTACCGTGTTCGGATGCTCTCTCTGTTTCAGGTGCTTGAGCCAGCTGTCAACGTGTCGGCACAACGACTGTCGGATCAGGTGCGGGTAATCCAGCGTAATCGTATGTTGGATGACACCGTACTTGATCGCTTGCGAACCGAAATGCAGAGTAGCCAGGTCATTACCTCTTCGTCGCAGGCTGTGGTTCCACCACAGTCCCACCAACTAGTTAGTCACGCTGACGAGGTAGGTAATGACATGGCTACTAATGTAAGTACCCAGAGCAATGAGGAAATGAGGAGTGCTTTGGAGGGTGCGATTCGAGAATATCGGTACATATCGCCCGAACTTAGACCACGCTTACCTCGTTTGCCCATGCATAATAAAAATAGGGCGCTAGTGGCTGTTCTGGATTCGCAGTTGTCAAACTATTTTGACAACTGCGAAAACCTCACTGATGCTCACTCAATCCTGTATTGTGCAGCTGTAGCAGCGTGTCGTGTAGCTCACGTTAAATTCCCTGATGACGGAGCTACACGACCGAAACCAGCTGTACCATTCTGGCAGTGCAGGATTGAGCGGCGTATTGGTGTGGCCAGAGCACTCATCGGCAAACTAATCTGTTTTAGGGAGGGCAACACTCGACCTCGAGTGATGCG
Organism: Ochropleura leucogaster; assembly: GCA_958449745.1. Classification (NCBI taxonomy): domain Eukaryota; kingdom Metazoa; phylum Arthropoda; class Insecta; order Lepidoptera; family Noctuidae; genus Ochropleura; species Ochropleura leucogaster. Next base: position 676,353 of record OY288220.1, on the reverse strand, counting down.
CTTTGTGAGGCGGGCATTTGCAGGGACTGACATAAGTCCTCCAGACTATATGTCCCGCATCACAGAGCGCATCGACTTCCTGAAACAGAAAGTAGTCATAGTCATAGTATTTTATTGATAAGGGATTCTTACAAGTCACAGATTCATAATATTCATTACATTAAAGTTACAAGCAATAAAAATTTCAAATCAATAAAAAAATGTCAAAACAATAAAAGGTGTCAAAGCAATAAAAGATGTCAAATCAATAAAAATGTCAAAGCAATAAAAGATGTCAAATCAATAAAAAATCAAAATCAATAAAAAAAAAAAAAAAAAACCAAATGTCAAACAGGTAGAAATATTGCAAATAAAATAAAAAATCAAAAACACAAAAATCTAACACATTAATTATAAGTCAAAGTTCAACTATTAAAAAAAAATCATCAAAGCTGTAAAACGCTTGCTCGACAAGCCATTTTTTTAAACGAGCTTTGAAGGTTCCAATGGTCGTGGCACTAGAAATGGTCGTCGGCAGCTGGTTATAAACTGTCGGACCCATAACATGAGTCGTCTTGGATGATTTTATAAGTTTACACGAGACCGACGATAACTGACCCTTGCTTCTAGTGCAGTATGAATGTCGGCTGCCCACCTTAGGGTACAGATCCAGGTTCAGCCTTGTATACAGAGCGACCTGATAAATAATTATAGCAGGTAGCGTGAGGATGCCTAGTCTAATAAAGTGCGGTCTAGCGGACATGTCCTGCGGTATCCCGACGATGGCCCGCACGGCTCGCTTCTGCATTCGGAAGGCGCGTAGCCAGTCGGCAGCACGTCCCCATAGCTCAGCGCCGTATTGGAGTTGCGAGTGCACCGTCGCGAAATAACAAGACCGCACTTCGCGTTCTGGTAAAACGCGCGATATTCTGTGAAGGGCATAACACGCACTACCCAACTTACCACACATTTTATCGATTTGCCGATCCCACTTGAGGCATTCATCACTTTCGAACCCCAGAAAGGTTAATGTCTTCACCTGAACTAAAGCCACTCCACCCGCAGATACCGCCAGTGGTCGCGATGACCGTCCTGACAGCACAAAGCGCATGAAGTGAGTCTTTTTCAGGTTCAGAGCGAGACCATTTATCTGAAACCATTGTGCCAATTGGTTCGCAGCGTAATTCAACTTCTGCTCTAGCTGATCCACTGACTCTGATGTCACCAGCGCTGCCACATCATCAGCGTACATTAATACTACTGCGTCAGTCACAGCATCTGGCAAGTCATTCAGCAGTAGCGAGAACAGTATGTTGGACACCGATGAACCCTGAGCTACTCCTATCTCCGCCTTCAGAGGCGCGGACATTACCTTCCCTTGGCTTCCCACCACCACCTGAGTCCTGTCGCGAAGTAAATCAGTCAGCAAGGCATACGACGATTCCACCACTCCGTAATGCTGTAGTTTTTCAGCTAATACGGCGCGGTCGGCGACATCAAACGCTTTGGACAGGTCGCAGCATATTACAGCCACTTGCATCTTTTGCTCACGTGCACACATGACTCGATGTACGAGTTCGCGAGCCAAAGAGGTGGTTGAGCGGCCTTCGCGGTACGCATACTGGCGGTCAGAAAGGGCGTTTGTGTCTGAAAGAAATTTAATCAGCCGGGAGCACAAACCGTTCTCAAGAATTTTGGCGATGGTGGGTATAATAGAGACTGGTCTGTAGTTGTCCATACAGTCTTTTTTACCCTTCCCTTTGTAAATAGGTGATACTTTGCTGAACTTTAATGGCGTGGGAAAGGAACCCTCCCTTATGCAGGCGTTAAAAAACTCGGAAAGGACGGAGGCTAGTGGCGCTGCTACCAATTTGATAAGTTTCATCGATATGCCATATGCATCTTTCGACGGTTTAGGTGGGATACGTGATGTGATGATCTGATAGATTTCATACGCACTAAAAGCAGTAAGTCGAAGCGAGCGGTCAGCCGGTGGCCGCGCCGCGCACAGTTTGTACTGCGCGCGCAAAGGCATATGCATGGGCAAAGCGTATTCGTAGGTATAAGCGGCGGGTGGAACGATACACTTTGAATCGCACATTCCAAAGTGATGAAAGGTGGGTGTATAGAGCATGGGAGCGACCGGACCAAGGTGTGTCTGACACGCGCCTACCGGATGATGACGCCATGTGTTTGTTTTGGCGCAACATCTGGTCGGTGCCTGTCAGTCATACCGAAGGTGAATGGACTCGGGAAGTCGAACGAGCGTGTGACCCCATACCAGAAATGGGGGCCTTAACAATCAGCCCCCAAGATGTAGCTTGTGCTGTCCGTCCGTTGCCTAATTGGAAATCTCCAGGGCCGGACGGACTGCACAACTTCTGGATAAAGAGCATTCAGAGGTCGCACGCTTGTTTGGCAACCCTATTCCAGACAGCCTTAGAGTCAGGGTCGCTACCCAAGTTTCTGACAACTGGTATAACCCACCTGCTCCATAAATCGGGTAGTACAGCGGAACCCAAAAATTATAGACCAATTACGTGTCTTCCGACACTTTATAAAGTTCTTACATCCATTTTGAGAGCTAAAATCACTAAACACATTGATGACAATTCTATCATGTCTGCTTCTCAAAATGGATGTAGGAACGGGTCCCGCGGTACTAAGGAGCTGCTCCTCATTGATATGGCCATAAGTCAACAGGTTCGCCGTTCCCGAAGACATCTGTCTACATGTTGGATAGACTATAAGAAGGCCTATGACTCCGTGCCACATACATGGCTCATGAGGGTGCTAGAGTTGTATAAAGTTGATGCAACTCTGCGCACCTTCCTGATCTCGTGTATGAGGCAATGGAGTACAGTCCTTCGCTATCCAGGATGTCGGCAGATTCAGAGGAATAGTGAACCGATAAGGATAGAGCGAGGTATATTCCAGGGCGATAGTTTGAGTCCACTTTGGTTCTGCTTAGCCTTGAATCCTCTAAGCACGTTGCTGGAGGATTCAGGACTGGGCTATCGGTTGAGGAGAGGTGGTCAGGTTATATCTCACCTCCTTTACATGGATGACCTGAAACTCTTTGCCCCCAACGATTTGCAGCTGATGGAGCTACTGAAGGTAACTGAAACTTTTAGTAGCGACATCAGGATGGAATTTGGTGTGGACAAATGTGCGGTCATGCATATAAAGCGAGGGGAAATTGTGGAATCTGTGGGAATCCAGCTCTCAGATTCCATAAACCTTAGATCCCTCTCAGCAACCGAAACCTACAAGTATTTAATTTTGGGGATGTCGGAAGCGCTGGGCATCAATGTTGCTGACATGAAGCAATCGTTGAGGAAACGCTTCTTTGGCCGCCTGAGAAAAGTATTAAATAGTCTTTTATCAGGCGGAAAAAAGGTGCGTGCCTTCAACGGTTGGGTCATGCCGGTTTTGACGTACTCTTTCGGCATACTCAAATGGACTCAAACAGAACTGGACGCCCTGGATAGGAAGGTGCGTACATTGTTAACGGCATTTCGTATGCATCACCCACGCTCTTCGGTTATGAGCCTGTATATCCCGCGGAGTTGTGGAGGACGAGGCTTTTTAAACGCCAAGACTCTCCACAATCGCGAGATATGCAGTCTCAGGGAATATTTCCTAGAAAACGACGTGGGAATGCATCGGGATGTGATTGCAGTGGACAAAGGCCTCACCCCGCTCTCCTTGGCTAAAGAGAACTGGCGCAAACCTGTAGTGCTTGACACTAACGACCGCAGGGAGGTATGGCAGAGTAAGGAGCTTCACGGACGCTTTTTCCGGCCCCTACATGGACCCGATGTAGATCAATCAGCGTCCGTAGCCTGGCTACGTTCTGGGGATCTCTTTGGAGAAACCGAAGGTTTTGTCTGTGCAATTATGGATGAAGTTATGATGACGAATAACTACCGGAGATTTATTGTGAAGGACGGCACGGTTGACATATGTCGGGCATGCCACCGTCCGGGTGAATCAATACGACACATTATCTCCGGTTGTTCTCGTCTAGCTAACGGAGAGTACTTGCATAGACACAACCTTGTAGCCAGGATTATCCATCAGCAACTTGCTCTAAAATACAACCTTGTGGAATCGGAAGTGCCGTACTACAAGTATGAGCCCGACCCAGTTCTTGAACATGGCAATATCACATTGCACTGGGATCGCTCCATCATCACTGACAGGACTATTGTTGCCAACAAGCCTGATATAGTGGTGGTGGATCGATCAGAGCGGCGCGCAATGATTGTTGACATAACAGTCCCGCATGATGAGAACCTCGTGAAAGCCGAGAAAGATAAGCAAATCAAGTATATTGACTTGGCTCGCGAGGTTGTCGACATGTGGGACGTCGACTCAGCGATCATTGTGCCGATAGTCGTTACAGCCAATGGCTTAATTGCTAAGAGCCTCGACCAACACCTAAGAAGGCTCTCGTTAGGAAGCTGGATCAAGGGCTTGATACAGAGAGCGGTACTCCTGGATACGGCTCGTATTGTTAGGAGGTTCCTTTCTCTGGAGCCCTGACCACCGGTAGCTTGGACCCGTTCCCGATACCGGTGGGCTACTATTTTTATATTTTTAAATGTTTTTTTATGCTTTTTTGAAATATTTAAAAATGTAATTATATATTGAAAAATAAATAGATGTACGAAAATAATAATAATAAGGTTGGATCAAGGGCCTGATTCAGAAGGCAGTACTCCTCGATACGGCCCGTATTGTGAGGAGGTTCCTGTCTCTGGAGCCCTAACCACCGGTAGCTTGGACCCTGCTCCCGCTACCGGCGGAAACCTATTTTTATATTTTTAAATGTTTTTTTGTTAAATTTATTTTCTAAGAAATATTTAAAAATGTAATTTTAAGAAGCTATGTGAATAAAGGAAACTATAATAATAAATCATTTATTTTCAGGCATCTTAGGCCCATAGATAAATACCTTACAGACAAACATATATATAGCTAATACAATTCGTGTTAGTAAATAAATCCTTAACAACTATGTTAGCAGCACTTCACTGCACTATGTCACTGTGCATTTATGTGGCACTTGTCCGTGGAAGCGCCGGAACACCACTCCCTGCGGCCAAAAGTTCTCTTCCAAGACGAGGTGCAGATAACACGTTGGTACTCGCAGCACAAATGCCTTAAAGTTGACATTGCGACGCGACTCCAACAACTGCACTCTCGCTACGTAATTGAGCTTTTGGCGTACGTACTCAACAATGCCTTCCGCCGTAGTGGTGTAGTGTAGGCGGGAGATGTACACCGGAGTGTTCGGCTTAGCGGCTCTTATGGTGACGTTCGGCTCCGATGGAGCTGTGCCGCAGCGGTTCTTGTTGGTACGTTGACGACGCTTCCTCCTCAACACCGTCACAAAACCATCATCAGCCCGAATCGGTGCCTCTTCAGGCATGGGCTTCTCAACGCGAGCCGTAACGCTCGCACCTACGCTAGCAGAATTCACACCAACTCGACGTGATTCTGCCGACACTGCAAAAACGGGCAGCGATCGTGTGGCGACACGGGAAGGAGCCACAGGGGCGGGAGCGGGGTAGCGGGGCGCACGAAGAGTGCACACTGCAGGCTCAGCATTCCTTGGTGACGACTGCGACAAAACTGCTGACTCGAAACTTGCCGCCGATACATCGAGGCCAGCTCCGCGACGCGTGTTTACGTTTGATGCACCCAACGATGACCCAGATACCGCTGCCTTTTGACGCAAGTCATTAACTTCATCACGCAAATCAGCCACGGCTTTTTGGGAAGCATCCAACTTGGTCTGCACATCCACCAAACTGGCCTTGAGTAGAACAATGTCCTTCAATAGGCTCGTAACATCGACATGGTCGAATGTGACGGGAGGGAGCTTGTGCAAGTCCTTCGCCACAAACGTCGGCACGTCGTCAGGGTCGGTCTCCTTTAGCAACGTGATAATGTCTTGAATGCTTCTCTTTGTCCCGTCACGCCGGCGGGACACCATCTGGTCACTCTTGTTGAGCACTCGGTACAACATCAGCTTGGCAGCAGCGATGTCCTCCTCACTGAAGTTCGTAGCGCAGATTTGGACTGCGGACACCTCGTCCATCACATCCAACTTCTGCTGCAGGAAAGCCAGCAATTCATTCGCCACCATTGGTTGTTGACCCATGGTGATCAAAATAACAAGCGAACGGCTCGCACCGCCGCGTTTACGATATTAAGTATGCGTCAGCAACACGTCCGCATCGAAACGTAGCTAAAACGAGGAATAATAATAAATAAGAATAATGTAGTAGATTATTCCATAAATAGAATAGAAATAGAAAAATATTTATTCGAAACAGACACAACACAGCAGCAAAAGAAAAATAAAAAAAAAAAAAAAAAAAGGTGCACAGAAAAACATGGACAAGGTTGCGCTGAGCGTGCCCATAACGAAAGGGTTACCAACTCAGCATATGCTAGGCGTCAGACACCCAACGCTGGTTTTCAGTTGGCACCCGCAGTGACACACGGACGATGGCAACAAGTACAAATAAATAAGTAGGTACTCAGTGATAAAATAATAATAATATAAGTGTGAAATAACGATATAATTGTGATGTAAATAAATAATAATAATAAAAGATAAATAGAATAGTGTGGATCTGAAAACATTACCGCTAAATTCATTCATTATTTAAAGAAAGCAACACTCCGTCGTGGCGCATCAGTCGACCAATAGGAGGCTGACGCGCCAACAAGACGCCCATTCTTTTGTCATTCCGTCTGAAGCGGCAAAAAGCCTACCGACACCTTGGACAAAAGTCAACAGAAATACATTGCTTTGAAGAAGTAAATAATATTAATTACGTATAAAACACAAGGACTCAATTAGTGTAGAAATTAAGAGAAGATAACAAAAAATAGATTAAATTAACCTAATATTTGTTTATGGCGTCAGCCTAAAATAAACAAATAAGTTCAGTGCAAGTACCCACACTGCTTATGGCGACACAGACGCAGCCGGAGTCCGGAGCTCCGGAGCATCACATTTTACGAGCTTACCTACCCCCACTAATTACCTAGAATTCGGAACATAACTCTAAGGTGAGTGGCTTATAACAAATTACCATTTCTAATAATTAATAAAACAACATTGAAGATATTTAGATATTCATATTTAAAATTGGAGATTGAATTTGAATTAGCAAATTAGATAAAAATTGGAGATTGGATTCGATTTAGAAAATTAGATTAAAACTGAACACATACCTACTTATACAAACAAACAAAATATACTTAAATTATATTTGATTGAATTATATAAATGATTCGTCAACATTAATGTCATTAAATTGTATTTGCGAATTGAGAATAAATTTCTTAAGAGTTATCCTAAATGTGTTAACATTGTTTAGGTCTCTAATCGGTGGGGGAATATTATTCCAACATTTGGAGGCTGCGTATCGAAAACTTCCACGAAAGGCCGCAGTTCGATGATGTGGGGTAGCCAGCTGCTGGGCACAACGCCTAGCTTTGTGCTGCCTGTGACTATTTATCCACGTTAGCTTCGAGTACAGGTATGACGGAGATTTATACTTTATGACGCCGAAGAGAAGACAGGCCAGATGCAACTTCCGACGCGATTTCATTTTCAAAATGTTGTGTTTGTTAAGAAATGGTGTAACGTGGTTCCTTGGTGGTACATTAAAACAAAACCTCGCGCAAGCGTTCTGAACCCTTTGGACCAGTCTTGCAGTACGTGCCAGAAGTCGAGGACCAACAACGGTATCGGCATAATTTAACTTGGCAAGAACCAGACTTTCAACGAGCTGAACACGTAGTTCTTCACTTAAATACGGGCGCATTTGGTATAAGACTTTTAAACGGTAAAAACAATTTTTTACACAACTTGCAACATGAGCCTCAAAATGTAATCCTTGGTCCATAACTAGACCCAGACTTCTCGCCTCATACACACGCTCGATAAACTGGCCCATCACAGTTACGTTTGCATGATCACTGTTAATTTTATCAAGTTGACCCTTGGAACCAAAAAGCACAAATTTTGTCTTAACCGGGTTAAGCAGCAGGGAGTTTTGTTTCGACCAGTCAACAATCCTTGCCAAATCCTCGTTCACTAGTTTTACTGCAGCTACATAATTTTCCGGCTTAAAAGAAAGGTATAATTGTATATCGTCAGCATAGATATGAAATTTACAGTTTTTCAAAACATTTACAACATCAGCACTATAGAGACTAAACATCGGAGGGCCGAGAATTGATCCTTGGGGAACACCCTTAACCACTGGAGTTATATTAGAGCGGATACTACATCCATTGGCATCACGAATCTCAACAAGTTGCTTACGATTGCTCAAATAACTGGCAAACCATGCAATTGTAGGCGCGTCAAAACCATAATATGCCATCTTTGAACACAAAAGAGATAAATTAATTGCATCAAAGGCGCGGGAAAAGTCCAGTAAAACTAACAAAGTACAACACCCCTCATCCTGAGCTGTCAGTATATTGTCTGTAACATCTAACAGAGCTGTTGCGGTACTACGACCCCTCCTAAAACCTGATTGCGCTTCTGGAAGGATATTATTTTGCTCAAGGTATATAGTAAGTTGGGCATTCACTACTTTTTCCAATACCTGTGACAGCAATGGTAAAATACTAATGGGCCTTAAGTCCTTAAGGGTACTCGGGTTCGTGACTTTAGGAATAGGACGCACCACGGCAATTTTCCAAATATCAGGAAAGGTTGAAGTAGTAATAGAAGTATTAATAATGGAGGTAAGAATATCTAAGGTATGAGGGAGAGTTAAAAGAAACATGTCAAGCGTAATATGGTCAAAACCCTCTGCATTCGATTTTAGCTTAGACAAAATCTTGATAATATCAGATTGGTCTACAGTCTTAATTGAAAAAACTCCGTCATTGAAACTATGGGATTCGTAATAAGCCAGACATGATACTGGTGCCACATTGTCTCCTGGTACATTTAAAAAGTGTGAATTAATCTTCTCTGGGTCACTTAAATGAGAGGGTAGCTCAGCCACACTTTTAAAGGGTAGTAAAGTAGATTTCAGATTTTTCCATAGAATTTTGGGATGATGTATTTTGCTGTTAATGTTAAATTTAAAATAAGCCACTCTTTCATAATAAATTGACTTGTTAACTAGGGTTTTAAGCTCCTTATAATACAATATTTTACTATCGGAAACTGTGTTTTTGCTACGGACTTGTGCTTGATTTCGCAGACACATCATATGCTTGATGTTATCCGTTATCCAAGGATGCGACCTCTCTCTTATAACCTGAGTCCTACGAGGAGCATACTTATCGAAAAGTGCAGAGACACAAGAGTTGAGATCAGCTACCATGGTGTTTACCTCACCTGACTCAGCTGCCGCTAACCAATCCACTGAGCACAAGTCCTCCTTAAAGTTCTCCATCGGTATATGTTTCAGATTTCTACGAGTAATAATAATTGGTGGTACTTTCTCCTTTTTAAAATAAAAAACAGCAGTAATAAAAGCATGCGCGCCAAGCGCACTTATCCAGTTTACTTCAACGTTTTGAGCCTTCGCATCAGTACATACTAGGTCTATAAGAGTCTCGCTAGTAGAAGCAAAATGAGTAGCAGATGGCACCAGTTGACTGAGATCGAGACTTTGTAGAAAAATATTTAATTTTACTGTTTTAGAGTCCGTTTGTTGCAAACAATTAATATTAAAATCACCTAGGAGAACGGTGTGCTTACAAGATGCCAGGGAATTTATTGAACAAGTTAGAGCGTCTAAAAATAAATCAACGTCCATCCATGGTGGCCTGTACGCTGTTCCGATAGCTATCTTTATACTATTTGTAGTCAAAACAAGCCACATTTGTTCAACCGCCTGATGAAGAGGGTCAACTGGGTGCGAATGGGTACGCACCTTTATCCCGCGCTTGATATAAAAACCAACGCCACCATAACAATTCCAACGACATAAATTTTGTACAGCCACTGTAGAGAACTTAAGAGATATCGTCATTTTAGCGCAGTGGTTGATTGCTCCGCTGCGTGTCGCGTGTGCGAACCCGCACGGTACAAATATTTGTATGACCTACTGGTAGTTGTTCTAGGTCTGGCTGTTTGTGTGTGAGTATAAATGTTTGTTAACGCATCTACGATACATGAGAAATTCTTAGTATGGGGCACCGTTTACAAAAATATAAAAACATATACGCCATTACGGCGAGCAGTTTGCAAAAGTATCATGCACTGATGCGCACTCGCCAAAATTTGGCATCACAGGTAACGTATTATTCTTTGAATTTCGAAACCCCTTTCATTCCCAAATAATGTTGAAACACATGACTACGCAAAAACATAGTAACAGGGTGCACAAAATCAGAACCAACAGCTAGAAGGCACCCTTATATCTTTCCGTAGATCTTATGAAACCCTTGCGAACATGAAACTAGCCCCATTAACGTGGTTATCTGGTGGTTGTCTAGTGGTTACCGTATCGTCGGCGCAACCGGACGTGCCGGCTACATGTCCACGCTTGTCTAATCTGCTACATAAACCCTTGTTGATAAGGGAGGGGTTGTTTTATAGGCGGCAGCGAAGCGATTTAGATTCGTGTCCAAGGTGAATCTACAACTAACTTATAATAGTACTAGCTTTTGCCCACGGCTTAACTCAGTTCCCCTTTCCTGATTTGCATTTACCTGCTACTTGTAGTTTTTGCCCTTGCACTTTATTTATTGTAATAACAAGGCTAAGTTTTCTTCCCTATAACATTTTCTCCTTCATTCCTCAATTTAAATAGTCTATTTCCGTCTCCAGAGTCTCAACTATTTCTGTAAAATTTGTCAAAATCAGTTTAGCCATTTAGGCGTAAAGACGTAACAAACAAACTCACTTTCCTACACTAGCTTCACTTGTAGTACCTATCCAAACTAATATTAGATATAAAATACGATTTTTTTTTGCTTTTAGCTAAATTATCGGAAATCAATATAACATCACGCTTCGATACTTCTTTTTCCTATTTAAAAAAAAATGCTTTTGTGCAAACTAAGAATCTCTCATGAGTCGTAACATGTGCGTTTATAAATAAATATTTAAACTCACATACACAAACAGCCAGACCCAAAACAACTACCTGTAGGTCACACTAATATTTATTCCGTACGGGGAACGAACCCGCGGCATCATAGCAGCCAGTCGCTTAAACACTGGCTGAAACCGCTGGGCACAATCAGTACAAAATAATGTTAGAACTAAAATTTAATCCCCCTTTTTCGATTAATCTGAAATTTTGCATACAATTTCATTTTGGATGACAATTCATGTTTATCGAAGTGATGTCATTCTAAATCCAATACGACACATTCTCAAACATTACAGACAATTTTTTTTATGAATTCCCATGGTATGCTTAGAAAATCAGTATTTTTTTGAAAAAAAAAAAACAAAAACATGTGTTATTTAAAAAAAAAAACAAAATCCGTCAGTGGCGAATACTCAAACCGAGTGTGCCAATATTAAAAAAAAAAAACAAATCTATTTAACTGTACTTTGTTCCATTTTCAACTTCTGACTATTCAAACACAAACACACCTTTAATTACGTTATATCAACAAAATAAGATAAGTTAGTTATAAAGTCCCATGTGTTCCCGTGCACATATTCGTGTTGATTGCTAATTAGTGTTTACGTATCACAGGTGAGTATTTACCTACTCAACTATAACTAGATCAATATGTAATTAAGTAAGCTTACTAATATAAAGTACTAGCTTTTGCCCGCGGCTTCTCTCGCGTTAAATTTGGGATAACACAGTTCCCCTTTCCTATTTTGCCCTTGTGCCTTATTTATTGCAAAAACAAAGCTAAGTTTTCCCTTTTCTTCCCTCTTTCTCTCTCATATCCCACTTTTTTTTTAAAAAAAAGCCTATGTCCGTCTCCTGGGTCCTAACTATCGGTTTACCCATTAAGGCGTGAAGAGGTATTAAACAAACAAAAAAACTCACTTTCGCTTTTATAATATTAATAAGGATTAACCACATAAATTATGTCAACGTGTCCATATACAACTATTTGAGGATATTTTATTTTCGTTTCTCAGACAGCCTTCTTTTTCGGATCGGAAATCATTAAATAACGGAGCGGGAGAAAGTGTCAGACTTTTGCTAACTAAACCCAATAATGTTCCTTCTTTTGCCCTTTATATTCCGGGGCCGCGATAACTCTTTCGAACAACCCGCAACCCTGACAGGCGGTGGCCCCGGCAGGCTCCTCTCCAACTCCGCCCAGAGAGGGGGAAGTTTTTTTTTAAACATTGCCCCACTCTAGGAATTTCTCCTGTATCGTGGGTGCGTTTACAAATATTTAAACTAACATACACAAGCACTCAGACCCGAAACAACTATCTGCAGGTCATACAAATATTTGTTCCGTGCGGGAATTGAACCAGCGGCAGCGACAAGCATTGCAGCAGTCGATCGCTAAACCACTGCGCCAACCGTCTCGTCGACTGTTGTTTGTTGATTACCTTTAAGTACGTAAAAAAAGTACATACAGAGTACATAGAAACTATGTATATATTAATACACACATACACACATTTTGACGGCACGGTTGGTGCAGTGGCTGAGCGATCGGCTACTGCGCTGCATGTCGCGGGTTCGATTCCCGCACGGAACAAATATTTGTATGGCCTACAAATAGTTGTTTCGGGTTTGGCTGTTTGTGTAGGTGAGGTTAAATGTTTGTAAACGTACCCACAATACAGGAGAAAGTCCTAGTGTGGGGCAACGTTTTGTAAAAAAAATAAAAAAATATACAGTTCATAGTTATTTGTTAACTGCAAAGTTTCCAAGTTATCGGGTGCACTAATTGAAATCTCGTTTACAATAGGCAAGATGACAGTAAGACAGAATCATTAAAATATTGTGTTTATCTGATAAAATATTGTGTATGTATTGTGGAAAAAATCTCCATTTTTAGATGTATGACGAGATTATTATTTTATTTGAGAAAATAAAATTACAAAATACTGCCATCCGCCATGCTTTTTAAAACACCAATCAAATTGTGTGACGTCAGCCCTCAGTAAATACTGTCACTGTCGATAAACAAGTTCTATACATTTTGAGGTTAGATGTACTACCGAAAAACTTGTTATTAATTTGTAGTACGTAAAACAAAGTCGCAGAATATTAAGAATATATGGAATAACGTTACAACTTACGTCAAAGTGATCTTCACAGAAATAAATAGAAGTATCAAGACTAACAGCTTTAGGATCTCGCCGTGCCAGAGTTAGCCACTTATATCGCATCGTTTTATCGTTTGGCACGTAAATAAACACTTTGTTAGGGGTTTTTAACGACGTATTAGTGCACTGAGGGACCGCACACCACTTATATCCTTTGGAATTCATATTGAAATAATATTAAATATGTTTTATTTGTTGCTTTGACTCTAATGTTTATAAGTTTACTGAGGGTTGACGTCACAGCAAATGTCAACGCCGGTGACTGCGTTTTGGCGCGAATTTATGAACGTTTCATTAAAATTTCATTTTTTTCAATAATAATTTAATAAATTACAGAAATATTATATTCTTTAGAAATAGTAGATACTTAAGAATATTTTAAAACACATTTTCAAAAATTGTCATCTTGCCCATTGTGTTTAATGTAAACAATTCTGGTACACCCAAACCGCACTAGTAAACAAATAGTTTTAATTAATGTTATATTACGAATTGTTATAGAAAATATTTCTACATTTTGTTTGGCAGGAAAATTCGGACAACACAAACTAAAACGGGATATCTACGCAAAATGTTAAAGGAGAACAAAGCCTTGTGAAACAAAGTTTCAAATAATGTGTCTTTAATGTAATCACCATGACTATTCGGTGTAATTAATATATCATGACAATTACTGTCGTGGCAGGGGATATCGTTTGCTGGTTGTTCCAACATGCCATACTGTTGCGCACTCCAAGTCGCCTATTCCTAGGACACTGGTGGCTATCAACGCTCTCCAGTAGGCCTACTATGACGTCTTAAAGCAGAACTTATTCTACTGAGTGAAAAAGATGGTGCTAGACACCCTGTATAGCTCTGTCCCTTTCACTCAGTGGAATAAGTTCTGCTTTAAGATGTCATAGTAGGCCTACTGAACTCGAACACAGTCAAAAAGTCTGATTTTAAGAACTTGGGCCAAATACGCCCGCGCCCAAGAAGTAGGGCGGCACCCTGACCTTGCCTTGCTCCCTTCCGGTACGCGGTAATATAATGTCCACCCTACGGCGCGCCGCCCGCCCGACTATAAATAGGCGGATAAACCTCAAAGTGAGTTTTTCTTCTGCTCAGAATTTAGAGATGACGGGAATGGAAAGGAAATGTAAATGTTTACATTTCTTTTATGAATGTGTGTGTGAATAAATATTGAATAAATTTTACAAATAAAAGCACAGTTATTGTGTTTGTTTTTTAACATCCTTCATAACTCTAAAACGCCATTCTATCTGTGTGAACGCTTTTCCTATTCCCGATCTTTTGATGCTCCTTGTAGATCGCATCTTAGGAATCTCCTTAAACCCTCTCCCCACTCTACCGACTTCTACTCCTACTCCTTAGCTGTTCACATTACTACCGTCACAGTTTTGATAAAGTAAAGTGATTCTGAAATAAACGTAAAGGAGCAAGTCAAGTAGACGGTCGAGTGCGCCAGTAAGGAAGTACTCAACCTTGGCGGACAGAGTTAAAAGGTTAGTTTGGCTTCAGCCTTTTATTCCCTTACCTAAGATACGTAGTCGGAAACTTGAGCTAACACGCGATCTTCTGTAGTCTAGTGTTTTACCGGAGATAATTTCGTATGTTGATACTAAAGGAATCCTTACTAATATTATAAAAGCGAAAGTGAGTTTGTTTGTTTGTTACGTCTGGCCAAATCGATTTTGATGAATTTTGGTACGGAGAAAGTTGGGAGACCCTGGAGTCGGACATAAGCTATTTTTTTTTAAATAAAGAGTGAAAAATGAGGGAGAAATAGGGAAGAAAAGGGAAAACTTAGCATTGCTATTACGATAAATAAAGCGTTAGGGCAAAAACTACAGGTAGCAGATACCTGCAAATCAGGAAAGGGGAACTGTGTTACCCGGAATTTATCGCAGGCGAAGCTGCCGGCAAAAGCTGGTATATTTATCAACAGAGCTTCCTCTCCTCTACCCTTTTGCTGTGCCCTACAGGGTCCATAATGATCTCAATAACTACCACCTAAGTATACATTATGGTAAAGCAATTAAGTTGTTGAGTATTCAATAGTAGAATCTTTTCTAAAGGGTTCCGTACAAATTTGAGACATAAACGATCATATTTTTTGACAGCCTAAACTTGAGGGTTGATTTTTTCAAAGCTCCAAGGGAACACAGACTTGAGCATCTGGTTTTAATTTCAACTTAATACCTTCACATGTTCTCGAGACAAAAGGGTTTTTACAGACAGACAGACAGAAAGACGGACAACAAGGTCTATACGGCAAGGCAATGTCCAGACGGATATAAGGCTTCCTTTTTTCCTTTTAAGACACGGAACCCTAAAAAACAGGAATAAGGTTTCGCTCAACAAGAGACCCGATTTACAAAAAAAAAAAATGATTATAGTGTCTTCATCTGTTGATAATATTTCGATATTAGACGTGCGAATCGTATCTGAAGGAATGTTCACAAGCCCCACTCCACCGCATCAGCATAATGGCACCTTAACAACCAACAAATCACACAAATAGCCGACACATGCAATTAACCACATGCAATCCTTTACACAATGCAGCAACAGTTTAAACTATGACCCTGCAATATATTACTGCTTTCAAACGAGGCAGTAAATGGCAACCAATACTAAACCCTTGGCCACGAGCCACACGCGTGTTGCGACAGTGGATAAAAAGAAAAAGATGTTTACAAGTGAAATGCGATCCATTGAAATTAAATGAAAATAAGTAACTTTTGTGATTTAAACACCACTTCACTATTCAAAAACAGAGGTAAAGAGCATTACCTGTCCTATCAATCATAATTTATGTATTTATTTATGGATATACATTTAAAAATTATGCACGTTTGACAACACAGTTGCGATTTTGATGCCCGCACGGACAAATATCTGTATGGCGTAAAGATCTGGATCGTGTCTGGCTGTTTGTGTATGTCAGTTTAAATTTTTGTAAACGCACCTACGATACAGTGTAAATTCTTAGGGTGGGGCAAAGTTTTTTTTTTTAAATATATATATTACTAGTATTTATAAATCTTTACTTAAACCTACGTGTAAGTTCATAATAGGTTAAGACACACGCATATAGTTTTCTCGTACTCTCTCACACACTATCAAAACATTATTTATCAGTCTTTTCTGTCCCACTGTTAGACAAAGACTTGCCTCACGGCTTCACCATCTTTTTTATACTATTTACTTTCTCTAACTTACCCGATAATAGCGTGTCCAGGTCGTAAAGACAACGAATCTATTAGGCATGCCTCGGTTACGACGGCCATTTTCAGGCACCTACTGTGTGAATACACATTCACATATAATACCAAAGCCCAGTGTCTAGCCCTGTCCAAGCCAGTTCGACCCCGGGGTTGCGAGTTGTTCGAAAAGATACCGTGGCCCCGGAACGTAAAGGGCAATAGAAGGAACATGAGTGGGTTTTAGTTAGTAAAATCTGACTCCCCCCCCCCCCCAGAGCGGGGGAAGTTATTTGATGATTTACCACCTCAAAAAAAAACGCCCGTTCGACCGAACTTTTGTCGCAAGTCGCATCGTCCGAGGTCGGACAGGACCTTAGTCGTAAACAAGTTACGAGCAGTGATGTACGAGACTGAATCACGCTATTTTCGAACACGCGACGTATGGGAACACCTGTGTTGGATGAAATTGTCTGTATATAAAAGAGAAACGCCTGGTTTTATCTGACTTTTATTATTGTCTGGCACTGAAGGGCGATGGCCTTCTTACTCTCTTTCCATTACTTCAGTTTTAGGATTCCGTACCTCAAAAGGTCTCTATCTGTTTGTCAAGACTCCTTATTTCAAGCACGTGGGGATATCAACTTGAAATTAAAGCAAACTTGAAATTTTACTCTAAGCCTACGCAGTTAGATCGCCCCAGAACGTAAAGGGCAATAGAAGGAACATGGGTGGGTTTTACTCAGTAAAAGTCTGGCATGTCCCCCCACGCGAAAAAAAAAGCCTACGCAGTCAAACAATAGGGCCGTTTATGTCGCAAGACTGTACGGAACCGAGTGTAAGTCTGGCTCGCGCTAGACCGGTGTTTTTTTTCACTGAGCAGGTGGCTTACCAAATATATCTTTTAGCCAAGAGAAAAAGCTTAAATAGAATGCTAACACAACCTCTGTTACCTACCATTAACACTTTAGCTGCATAGATAAAAAATGTAGACTTAGGTACACGATGATTTGGACTAAATAAAAAAAATTTCAGACCCAGTAGAATCCATAACTTGTTAGTGAATTTGTAACAGAATATGCTTATATACAATGTTGGTATCATTAGTACTACTTAATTACATGAATCTATAGCTAATTTCACCCAGTGCCTTTGATTGGGGCAGTCGGGTATACCAGCAATCAGTTTCAGGATGCTGTTACGAGTGTAACGCAAGCGTTGCAGTAAGGAAGCCGCTTTTTTTGCGCATGATAGCATGGAAGCCATCTGTGTGAACGGCAGCAATGAGCAAACATTCCCGACGCACTACAACGCCGCGGCAACCGCAACAGCAACCTGAAAGCGTTGTTGTATTGTACTCGTAGGACGTTGTAAGGATAAATAAATGATAGGATACTTTTTATCCTAGTATTCCGTTTTGTTATCTCATCGTGGGCGAAGACACGGGAATAAGCCATAATAATACGTAATAGTCTTATGTTGAAATAATGATGTGTTTGTAATCCTTACTAATATTATAAAAGTAAAAGTGAATGTAGTAAAAAGTGTACAAAGTGAAGTTAAAGGCTTAACCGAATTTGATTAATTTTGGTACAGAGATAGTTGGGAACCAGGAGACGGACAGTTAAGCAAATTTTTAAACTTTAAACTTAAAAAAAGTGAGAAATGAGGGAGTAAAGAGAAGATAACTAAGCTTTGATTTTAAATAAGGCGCAAGAGCAAAAACTACTGGTAGCAGGTACCTGCAAATCAGGAAAGGGGAACTATGTTACCCCGAATTTAACGCGAGCGAAGCCGCGGCCAAAAGCTAGTTTTAAATATTTTGCAAGTAAATCCTGAACATAACCTAGCACTAGTTTTGTTGCATGCTGCAAAATTAGTAATAAATTAGTCTGATACTACCTACTTTAATAGAACATTATAGTCCAATAAACTGCACGATATAAATCTGTTTTGTTTTAAATCTTGGCTCATTGCCAAGTCTCACTAGTTAGGGGCGGTCGGGGCCAAGTCTTTCATCCATGATTATGACGGTAAGACTTATGTTATTTTTTCAAATTGCCTATTATATTCATTGTTGACCTGAAGAATATTAATTTCCAGTTGAGAACATTTCAAAGCTGAAAGGAAGTTAATTTACATAACATTTACCAAGGCCCCAGTATATTTTTCGACCAATCTACAGCCCCGGCAGGCGGTGGCCCTGCCAAGCCCCTCTGCTTTGCTGACATCTCTTTGAGGCGCTCGTGACACGAACGCGCCGACGACGTTCGACACGGATTTTTTTTTTTCAGGTGGGAAATCATCCAATGACTTCCCCGCTCTGAGCGGAGCGGGGGGGGCATGTCAGACTTGTACTGACTAAAACCCACCCATGTTCCTTCTATTGCCCTTTACGTTCCGGGGCCGCGGTATCTCTTTCGAACAACCCGCAACCCGTCGACACGGCCTGTCGTCACTAGTCGGACGGACGGTGAGCTACCTATTGCTCACCGTCCATCGACCAGCATCTGCGGTTGCCGGAAGTCGGCTCGCGATAGAATACAGGCTGACCCGAGACCCGTTGGCTGGTCCCTGGTTCATAGATGTCGATAAAAGCTCAGCCCAACTATTGCTTCAAACCACCCAGGTGTCCCCATACGTTATAAAAACCGGTCAAGTTCGAGTCGAACTTACGCACCGAGGGTTCCGTACAAACTTCTGACTTAAACTTTTAACTGCGAAGACAGAGTGGGCTGATTGAGTATATGGTTTAAATTCAACTCTATACCTAAAAGCAATCTCGAGATAAACCCGTTTTTTATCGAATTTATGTAAGTAAAAGTAGGTAGTCCAGACGACTCCCGGCTACCGTAGATGCGGGCCTGTGGACGGTGAACAATGGATAGCTCACCGTCCGTCCGTCTATTGTCGACGGCGCGTTAGTGTTCCACGCGCGCCTCAAAGTGATGTCAGCAAAGCAGAGGGGCCTGCCAGGGCCCTGTCGGGGTTGCGGGTTGTTCGAAAGAGACACCACGGCCCCGAAACATAAAGGGCAATACAAGGAACATGCAATTTCACATACAAAAAAAAAACGCGAGCCAAGCCACATGTTAACTGTGATAACAAACTCACAATAATATGCTATAGCTAGGTACAGAATTGACAACATGAATCCAACAAAATGTCATGTGAATATCAGAAAAAAATGTGCTAGGAATGACAATAAATAAAATTGATAAAACGGTGGACCTTTTTGTAGACAATCGCTTCTCGGGATAATCTGCCTGAACCCATATTCAAATGCAAAAGTAAGCTTCAATCCTGTTATTGCTGTACGCCAAAAATACTTTAAAAAAGGCAGAGAAATAATATCAAACCCGGAAAAGGTCACAAGGTATTTGCGTCCCAGAAAATTAAATTGAAAAGTTATGTGGGTAGAGCTTAGTACTTACGGCAAGTACGAAATAAATTTATAATGAGAGTTGCTAATTACCCCCACTCAATGTCAAACGGTTACTGTGGAAATTCTTTTGTTTAGAATCGAAAGGATATAAGTTTAATACTGCAACTTGAACTAGTTCTCAACGTCTACCTTTTAACTATTGCCGTAACCGATTATTGAAAAAAAATTAGATTAACTGTGCGTTGTCAGTCTAACTTTATTACGTTTGGTACCTGTTTTGTAGATGGGAAATATAAATTCCCCTGTCCTGAGCGGAGCGGGAAAGTGTCAGACTTCTTCTGACATATTCCGGGGCCGCGGTCTCTCTTTCGAACAACCCGCAACCCCAGCAGGTGGTGGCCCTGGCAGGCCCCTCCGACGTTTGGTTCCTTCGGAAGACCTGATCAGTTAATACTATAAAGCAAGTATAAGGATATGCAGGACACGATTTTCTTGCCTCTTATTTCGTGGAACAGCATAAAATGCACATTTAAAATTCGAATCATGTTCCGGGTTGTTCGAAAGAGATACTGCGGCCATGGAACGTAAAGGCAACAGAAGGAACATGGGTGGGTTTTAGTCAGTACAAGTCTGACATCCCCCCCGCTTCGCTCAGAGCGGGGGAAGTTATTTGGTGATTTCTCACCCGCAAAAATTGGTCTAATCATCTATGAATCTGTGTATATTTGTTTGTAAGTCATGACATATTGGTGATTTCTGTCGTGCAATAAACTCACCCGTATTGTGTAACGGTTGAATTGTGAATACTTTAACCCTTCTGCTGAACCCTTCTCCAACCCTGTGTTTGTAATTGTTTCATCGTCCCCATCACACCGTTTTTTATTTATTTTTCATTCATCTGTAGCTCAACGTATGGTCGGCGTGTGATACAGGGTGTTAATTAACTACATTCATTCATTCGTTGCTTTGTTAGGCTGTGTGTACATTTGACAGGGCTTGCGATCGTTGGGTACTTGGTTGAGTCTCTCTTTGAGTATTAATTGAGCGTGAACTTCCATGTATACCCAGCGATATAGCTTCTTATTTTCTCACGTATGTTGCACGTTTTCAGTAACTCTACGAACTATGTCTCTCTTGCTCAGCCCAGCTCGATATTACACAGTGAAAAAATTATTCTCGTGATATTTCTGTGTTTGAGTGTATTGATGTGAGTGAGTGTTGTGTGCGTAGAAAATATCTTACTTAAGAACCTACTTATAAACTTTGTTTTGTAAGATCTGCTATCTTTTACACAAATATTTCATGTGGCACCCGGTTAAACTGGAAGCCAACTTTAATAAAACTGGAAAACTAAGCAGATGATTATGACATTGATGATTGTCAACGTTGAGTCGTTGGTTTTATACTGAAAATATTAAAAAGACACCTTTTTAATATTTTCAGGCTTGTAATCCCCAAAGTGTTGGCAAAAGTGTTCTTAATATATTATTCTAAACTAACTTTCGCTAATAATTATAAAAGCGAAAGTGAGTTTATTTGTTTGTTTGTTACGTCTTCACGCCAAAATAGCCTGACCGATTTTGATACAGAGATATTTGGGACCCTGGAGACGGACATATAATTTCGATCATAACGCGGGTTAAAGTTAGCGTTAGCCCAAAGTAACTATGCCATGTGGTCAAAACCGCGAGCGGAAACTAGTGTTCCTATAAAAGTTCCGTATTTTCCTGTCGAGGTACGGAACCCTAAAACAGCAACAAAATTATGTTTCTCGTTTTTTTTTATTAATTTGTTTACTACTTGACAAAATGACAATGACAGTCTAGACAAAGTATAATAAAACCTTGTGATCATGTCGCGTAACTTAACCTTAATTTCTCAACTTTAGTGGACAATAAAGCTTTGGCTAAGTTGCCAAATTGTCTTTGGATTTATGAAATAAACAAATAAGGTCATTAACCTCTTGACTTTAGCACTTGTAATTATATTGTTAACTAGGTTTTGCCCGCGGCTTCCCTCACGTAAAATTCGGGGTACCACGGAACTGTGTTACCCCGAATTTAACGTGAGCGAAGATTATTTGTTTATTTCATAAATCCAATCCTGATTTACAGGTACCTGCTACCTGTAGTTTTTGCCCTTGCGCCTTATTTATTGTAGTAGCAATGCTGAGTTTTCCGTTTTCTTCCCTCTTTCTCCTTCATATCTCAAACTTTAAAAAAAAAATGCCTATGTCCGTCTCCAGGGTCTCAACTATCTTTGTACCGAAGTTCACTTAGGCGTGAAGACGTAACAAACAAACTCACTTTCGGTTTTATATAATTAACACTATTGCTGAGCCTGATCCTGGCTTCGATTCCCGCGTCGGGCAAAGTGTGATTGGGTTCTTCCGTGATTATTTTCTTTATAGCAGCCTCGGCGTTTCAATTCGTGCCCAGTTGATATTAATAGGCCCCCATCCTAATTAATACAAGGGACATACTTAAACCCGTCTATCTATAGATACAGTAGATATCAACATACTAATTGCAAAATCTAGTATTCCCTGAGGGCTCACTTTGTACCGAAGTTTGCGACACAAGTTTACAGACGCTACATAATGTTGTACAAAGATCTAGAATTTGCTGGGTCGTCTTCTTGAGATATCTTATCTCATATCATGAGATATGACAGCAGTTAACTCAAAACTTTTATAAACTTAGAGCCTAAACATAAACGTAATGAATATTTGAAATATTCTACTTATCCTACTAATATTATAAATGTGAATGTGTGTGAGAATGGATGGATGTATGAATGTTTGTTACTCTTTCACGTCAAAACTGCTACACGGAGCTTGATGAAATTTGGCACTTTTTTTCGATATCATGCGAGCGAAGCCGCGAGGGCCAGTACTAACCTATAACTGTCCCTTTGTTAGGCAAAGACCTCTTCACAAACAGATAAGGCACAAATATTGATAACCACACTTCCGATTTCAGATTTATATTAATTATAAGTCCAGGTTTCTCACGAATGTATGAATTTGTTAATAAGCTAGCCCGAAACGTTTAAAAACATTCTTACTAGAAGTACCTACTAAAAATTTGATTCAAGTCAGGCATAAGGCATTTTTCCTATTGTCAGAGATGTAGATGATTATTTAACGACCTATAAATTGTCTTCCCTTTTTGGGACTTGTACATATTTTGAGTTAGTTTATAGTAACACTAATTTATTATAGATTTTTAAGTCGTAATTAATTAGGAATGGTGCCTGGTAATAGCGAGAATAGGGCCTACAATCATGAATATCAATTAAAATACATAAAAAAAGTGAAAACTTTGACATCTGTCATTTCTAAATACCTACACGAACGCCTCTAGCGGCGAAAGTTGGCACGTTAGCCGTCACGCTTTATTGGCGCGTCGAGAACCAGGTTTCGGTAACATCAGAAAAATTACAAAGTAGATCAGGCCGTACCAGACAGCTTTATATATTCGGGGTGAAACATTCAACCCAATATGTAACTAGGCGTAAGTAGGTTGAAAAACAGATATAAATACATTAAGCTGGGGTTGTGCCAAGAGGAGCGGCAGTATACTCCTATGTCCTGAAAAAACAATTTGCTTCTCGTGTTTTTTATAACTATTATGGCATATATTTGTAAGTAGCTTTTTTGAAACTTTGTACCAATGTTACGAAGACAACTAAGTACACTATCTAAGTACCTTTTTTTGCTGTCGGCGGGAAACCTACAAAAGGCGACCGGTCTTTGGGAACAAGACCGGAGAGTGTGGGATTTTTACCGCACTAAAACCACCCCGGTGATCACCATCTGCACATGAGCGGAGGCCCCTCTTAATACAGTATACCTGTCCGGGCCCCCTCTGTGCAACGCCTGTTAAGGCACATCCCTGGAGCGACTACATATAGGTCACCCCTGAGCCTCGCTGTGCATGTATGCACGACAGCACGTGACCACGGTGCTGCCGGTCATCTCTGAGGTCACCCACTGAACGCTCAGAGTCCCCACTCTGAACGCCCGTGACCCCAAAGTCCCACCTGCTTTAAGTGTTACAGGTGGGGTTACGGTGTGTTAAGTTGCGAGACGGTAACCTCCTCGCCTTCTCCTACTGGGATCTGCCCTCTCACGATCCCGTTCACTATCTAAGTACCTAGCTGTGCCAAGAGGTTTCTCCTCAGTGTCGTGGCATGATTTTATTTAGTCTTTTAATTTCGTAAAAGCATGCCCATACAGTGCAAGTCATCGGCCAAGGAATGGCGTTCTCCCGTACTTAATTTGCTACCCTTTTGGCCCTTTAGGTGTTGAATTTTACTAAATCCAGTCTTAGTGAGCAAGTGCGAGTCGGCCTCGCCCATCGAGGGTTCCGCACAAACGTGCGATATAACAGCCAAATCTTTTATTTAACACTTTCGCTGTCCAGAACTCAGCGTATGAGTCCAAAATACATTGTTTAATTTGGACTGGGAAGCGAAAGGGTTTTGCGTAGACTTAGAGGGTTATTTTTTCACCACAGATTTACACAGAATATGGTTTTAATTTTGATACCTCCACCCGTTCCCGAGATTAAACGTCGTGACAGACAGACAGACAGAACTCTAAAAAAACATTCAAATAAAGTTTGCTACAACTCCAAAGGACAAAAACTTCATGGTATTCGATTGTGAACAACGAGATACGCCAATCCTATACAACAATAGAAAGATTTTTCTTCCTTTCTTCACTAAAATGGCCGTTTCACCGCCTCAATTTCAGGCTGATTGCAGTGTTCCCGAACAAATTCTACCATTTCCAGTTGATATCTATAAAAGCTTGATTGGAACTCGGCATATAATTCAATTTCCTATCGAAAGTTTTCCGGTAAGCATCCGATTGGATTTGTGAATAACGGCATTTGAATCTCTACAGCTTAAGAATGAATGAGGTCTATGAATGTCTATTGAAATGATAATAATCATACCTCATTGTGATCCTTACTAATATTATAAAAGCGAAAATGAGTTTGTTTGTTTGTTGCGTGTTTCACGCCTCAATGCCTGCCGATTTTGATGAATTTTGCTACAGAGATAGTTGGGACCCAGCAGACGGACATAGGCTCACTTTTAAAAATAAATTGAGAACTTATTTCTCAATTATTGGAAAGGAGAAAGAGCGAAAAAAAAGGAAAACTTAGCATTGCTATTACAATAAATAAGACGCACGCAATAAATAAGACGCTCCACACAATTCGCGTCATCAGATTTTGTGAACAAGGCATTTTTGGATATCGTGGCAATCACTCCGAGATTTGTTTTCAGTGGACGTGAGAATGCAATACAATTGTGAGTTATAAATCGTATCTATTGATAATAGGATGGCTATGAGGGAACGAATGAATGGAATGAAAGAAGGGAAATGAATGGAGGATGACAGTGTGGTTAATGGGTATATTATGAAATGTAATTACACTCCACTTGATGAAGAAAGTCAATAATTTATTAAGCACTAACACATTATCGTTTATTTCGGTTTTTTACAAAAAAAAAAACCTTCTTCGTCTTCTTCATATTAAGACCAGCTATAGTTCGTTGAAGTTAAAAGATCGTCAATGGCATAAATGACAGACATATGATGCAAGATCGAAGCTGGGCCAATGTTCCTGCATACAAATTAGCTCAATTCTAAAGCATGTTGTATTTATAAAAAAATAAAACATTATAACGGGAAACGGATACAGATTTGAACTAACCAGTGACCATGCCAGTTTAAAAAGTAATAGGTTTTTAACCCCTTGTGTTTTCTAATGTAACTTTTTTTAATTTATGGTATGCAGAGTTTAATCCCTTGACCTAAAAAGAGGGGTTCTAAGTTTATTGTGAACTGACGCGATAACGCTTAATTTAAAACATTTTAAAAGGAAATATATATATACTTATAATATAAAAAATATATAAAATAATATATCTAAATTAGTTCATTTTTCCTTTTCAGAGTTTTTGTGTTGGGTTTTAATTTATTCTTTAATTTTACACAACCTTTTTCTTCTAATTCCATTTATAAGTATTTTTATACTGAAAAAAGTATATTCACATCACTACGTTCCATAGCATTTCTATACCAACTTCAAATTCACTCAGAAACATAATACCTCCGCTCTTTGTAAAACCATTTCACGATCAAATTACTGATCGGATACATATTTAAGAAAGGGTTACAGCCCCTTTCCAACCTTGGGGGTATCTTTGAGACTCAATCAATTTTCTATTATTTTATGTAAAAGCATTTTCCTAATATTTGCGGTGGTATTTTTCTGGCAACTTCTGCTTTTTGTTTTTGTTATTGCAATTCTCGCTGTAATATTGCCCAGTAACATTACCTTAATTAATCTCAAAACTTTATTACATTATTGTACAGGTTATACTATTACGTCGTCGGTACGTCAAATTAAACAACAGTTAGTCTCCAATGAGCACGTCTTACTAGCACGGCGGACCAGAACCGAGTGTGCGGTCCGTGCAGCAATATGCATGACCACACCCCCACCACCGCTCGCCCTACCAATAAGCGTGTCGGTTTTTATTATAGGTTACAATTAGAAAATACTTTTTTTGGGAAACGTGACCAAGTTTACATAACATCACGCCCGTAAACCCTTAAAAGCTGCCAGAAGTGTACACCTTAATGCACTGAAAACGATCCGAACAGAAAATTTAAACAAAGAGCTAAAATAACCTCCATAACCCAGTTAGTACTAGGTAATACGTCACCTCTTGGTAAGACTGGTTGTCTTTCGGGACACTGACTATCTGTAACGACTGTCAAAGATCTACAAATGACAGCCGGGACCAACAGCTTAACGTGCTTTCCGAAGCACGGAGGAAACTCGGTATGTAACGGGTGGTCACCAGGTTTGTCTACAGATGGGTGTCCATCCATTCCATACCAAGTTTTCTCCGTGCCTCGGCAAGCACATGCAAACGTTAGTCCCATTGTTGTTATTTGTAGATCTTTGACAGTCGTTACAGGTAGACAGTGGCTCCAAAAGTCGAAAATCTGACAAGCAGTTTCATCAAGTGGTATCGTACTTACGGGGATGTATCAGGCACATAGGATAGGCAGTCACTCCATGTTATCAATCAAATCAAATCATTTATTTTAATTAGACCAGTACAGGCACTTCTGGATGACATAAAAACAAAAAAAATGCTGCTACTGTCCCAGTCACAAGACATAATAACTTGTGAAAGTACTGTAGTTACCCATTCCAAAGCGTAGATCTCTATGGAGAAGAATGGGCAAGAAACTCCATGGACACTCTTTTAAATTAAAATTAAATATTGTTTTCTGTTTTAATTTAAATACTGGTATTCAGGTGTATTTGGTAAGACTGAAAGCCGACCCAAACATAGTTGGTACAAGGCTGTTAATGATCCACTATACCACACAATAATTAAAAAACCAGCAGCCTAGCAATCTACGAATCTAAACCCTTATGTAAACGCGTTTTAAATCAATTACACATTAAATAAACCAATATATTCTCCACTTATTGATATTGCACGAACAATTTCAATAACATTCTGGAACAATGTTCTTCAAAAGCAATAAAGGCTGTTTCAGACGAGGGTAGCAACACGACTGCCACGCAAGTGAGATGTTATCAATAAAACCCTTACTTCTGCGATAATGTTCAATTTGTTATGTGCCTAATAATTCCGCTGTCTGTTTAAATTTTGTTCAGATGGGTATAAGGCTTCGATGAAGTCTGCATGTGACGCGACTTACAAGCGTCAGTTATTTCTTGACTGCACGGCTTCATAAGGACAGAATTCTAGAATCCTTCAAGGCACAGATGAGCAAAGCAGAAACAGCCATATTTTTTTAAGTCCACATAGAAAGAAAGAAAGAAAAATAGGCTTGCAGGTCAACCTATAATACTGTCAGATGCTTAACTGGGTATTCCTTTTGCTGCCTTACTACTAAGGCCTGCCAACTGTCCAAAAAAAAGCAGCTAGAAACTAAGAACATCCCCTTAAAAATAAGGACAGCTACTTAGGCCGTCGCTGGTGGAATGCAATATGAGACACTCTGGTGGATCGGATGCGACTATGCTCTAAGCAATTTATTTTCATTTGTTTTCGCCGTAGTCGTATAGACTCGTCACGCGTAACTCGCGTGTCGCTTGACCGCACAGCTCGTGGCCACAGGGTAATAATATTGCTGCCTATATAAAGTCTCGTTCACACTGAGTTAGTGGGACTTTATTACTTGTATTGTGTTAGCGAGTGAGTTACGTTACATGTTAATAATATGTTCAAATGTAGATTGCGTTGCTGGGAAATGTATTTGTATTTGATGATATTGCTATGAACGACACGGTTTTATTTGACTCGAAGAAAAAGCAGAAAAAGTATTTAATTGTCATTAGGTATTTTGTTATTCTAACTTACAGATAGATGTGTTGCTGGGGATTTTGATACGCCTTCTTCCCGCGAAACACTAGAAAATGGTGAAAGGCATCGTTTTAGTTCACTATTCTATGTATTATTGGACGTGTTTGGCGAATAAGTACTGGCATGGATGTTTTATAAAAATAAAAACTAACGTCTCAATCATTAAATGAAAAAGGCTTGGCTGCCTTTAGCGCGTACATGGATATCCCGGTTTCGGAGTTGCGGGTTGTTTGAAAGAGATGCCGCGGCCCTGGAACATAAAGAGCAATGGAAGGAAGATGGGTGGGTTTTAGTCAGTACAAGGGAATTATTTGAGGATTTACTACACGCAAAAAAACCCACTGCATAAATACCCCACTGCATAAATATTGAGACTTCCTTTGACTTGCCTAATGCAAGATGTTTTACCATCAAATAACTCCCTCCGCTCTGGGCGAAGCGGAGGGGAGCGGCGGAGAGTATCATACTTGTACTGCCTAAAACCCTTTTTTTCTGAATGGCATCTCACAGTTCAACCTAGGAGGTTGCCGTCTGCTTAACCGGGCGAATCCTGTGGATGCCTTAAAAATTAAGACATCCAGCCAGAGTAAAGACTTACAAACTAAGCGACTACACGCTAAGGGCACCTCTGTGGGGTACGAGCGTCGGCTTAGGGCGTCGCTGAGGGAGGACAGCAAGGGACAGACTGGATCTGAGTGATATTATTTATGGACTGATTTAAACTTACTAACTCAGCAGCGCGGGCTGGCTCTAGCAAGGGACGGATGGGACTGACTAAAACCCACCCATGTTCCTTCTTTTATCATTTGTGCCCCGGGGCCGCGGTATCTTTTTCGATAAACCCGCAACCCCGGCAGGAACACAACATGCTAACATTACATTAAAACATCACTGTCCTCGTGTGAACACATCCTTAGCGACATGTTGTAATAAAGAGACGGAACATGTTCGGTATGTGAGACATGTTGATAATACGACGTAACGCAGGAATGAAAGAAATACACGTTTGTAGGATAATCTGCATCTTTGTGAGATAGGTAGCATTGTTATGTAAATCAGTGACTCCATTTTAAATCTAGTTTGCATTCTTTGCTGTTGAACTTAAACTTAAAACGTAGAAAATGAAAAACGCATTTTAAAAGACAGATACAAACAGCAATGCTGGTTTTGTATAAATGTTTGGATAGATTTTGTTGTAGCTCTAAAACCGACTACGTTCCTTATTTATTTATTTATGCACACACAAAAGAATACAAAGGTACAGCTTATTTCATTAGAATTTTCTTCCAGCAGAGAGCGAGAGGAAAGTTGGATGAGATATGTAAACACAGTAAAACATACATTCTAATAACACGCATATATATATATATATATATATAATTTATGGATTTTTCTTATCTGAAATAAATTCTTAATAAATAAATAATAAATCCTGAAACATTCCTTGAAATTTAAAGTTTCGGATGGATCTTTATTTAAAATTGCATTTCTTGTAAAATAAGACTATGTAATTTACAAAATCGTATCTACTCTCAATCAAACATTAATTCAATATTCTACCTCAATAAAGTCTACTAAGTAAAAGCTCCATTACATTTCAAACCTTATTCGTAACGCAACAAAGCTTTTAGTGAGAGTAAAGCCGTCGCTCCACAATAAGCTACGGCTCAACTACACATAATATGTAACTAGCATACAATGTGATGATCGAAAAAATATCCTATGTGCTATTCCAGACTATAATCTAACCCTGTGGCAAATTTTATAAAGATCCGATCAGCCGTTAGCCGTGAAAAAGTAACAAACATCCATACATCCATCCTCACAAACATATTTCGCAAAAATATTACTTAGTAGTAGATATATATACCTATGTATACTAGCTGGCGCCCGCGGTTTCGCCCACTAGATGATAAAAAAATACTGTGTTATTCCAGACTACAATCTACATTTGTGCCAAATTTCATCAAGATCTGTTCAACCGTTATGACGTGAAAGTGTAACAAACATCCATACATCCACACAAACATTCGCATTTATCTAATATATAAAATTTTCATGTCACAGTTTTAGTTCCCATACTCCTCCAAAACGGCTGGACCGATTTTAACGAAATTTTGAGTACATATCGGGTAGGTCTGAGAATCGGCCAACATCTATTTTTCAAACCCCTAAGTGGGCAGCGGGTGAAACCGCTGGGCACAGCTAGTAATGTTATATAGTATGATAGTAGGAAGTAGGATTTATATTATTAGACCGTTATACTAGCGAAGGAGGTGGCCGGACGCTTTGCCCAGAGCGGGGGAAGTTATCTGATGATTTTTCAGGGGAAAAAAGACCAAAGTAACACCAAGAAGGAC
Source organism: Ochropleura leucogaster (assembly GCA_958449745.1). NCBI lineage: Eukaryota > Metazoa > Arthropoda > Insecta > Lepidoptera > Noctuidae > Ochropleura > Ochropleura leucogaster. The sequence continues at coordinate 645,720 of OY288220.1, read as the reverse complement.
GGCTACATGTAACGTGCCGAACCTCTACGTACAGACGCCAGCAGGTCAAGCTACCCGAAACTGTAAATTTTTCCCAATGAACCTTGAACCTAATTCTTTAGAATTGAAGTCGAAAATCTATCAAAGAAATCTGACAGATTGTACTAGCTTGATAATGCAGGCGTCTGTACATATCCTATGTAGGTAGCAGTGGAGGGTCGTCCTTAGACAGGTTGAGTTTATCGACAAAATGTTTTAGGATAAAAATGTCAAGCGGGCAGGTTTATTCTTGCCCTTTTACTTAAGTTACGTTCCCGAAATTAAGATTAAGGCGCAGATATACGACTTTTAATAATTTTATATTGAACATCACGTCTAAATTTGTAGTCTTATTTCTTTGAAAAAAATATATGTTATACTAGACAATTTTATTCATGATTTGATATGTGAAAATGTGAAATTATATTTGAATAACATAGTGTAATTAATTTGTAAAGTATTGTCTAACGTGGACAAAAAAACGATAATCACGCAAAAACTATGGGGCGTATTTACATGAAACTTTATTCATATAAAAGAGAATTTAATGACCCATATTTTAGTATACGGCTTTTATTTGTATTGTGTTTGATAAATCAAGGTGGGTTGTTTTTTCGAATAATCTTGGTGCGCGTTGAAGCGGGGCTCTGGCGGGCGACGGGCAGCAATGTATGGCTGACTACTGTCAAGGTTAGACGCAGTTAATGTCGCCTTAAGAGGTATTTCTTTACGAAAGGTAATGTTAATCTGACTATTCTTTTTTCTCTTTTTTTTTAAGTTTACTTTAAGAAGTAGATTTATTTTTGTCTGACTTTTATCTGAAAGGAACTTTTTAATTTGTAATTGTTTTAGCTTGAAACTGCGATTTTTGCGTACTTATTGGTAATATGTAGGTGGACCTACGTGTTATTAATATATCACCTTCTAGTGACGTATTTGCAAAATAAATAAGTTACTTACTTTATGTCATACTCAGAGTTAAAAGCCCATTTATTTTGAAAACTTGCTTTCGCCCGCGCCTTCGCCAGCGTTGAATTTGGAGTAACACAGTTCCTCTTGCGCCTTATTGATTTGTAATAGCAACGCTAAGTTTTCCCTTTTCTTCCCTCTTTCTCCTTCACATCCCACTTTTTTAAAATAAAAATTAACCTATGTCCGTCTCCTGGTTCCCAACTATCTCTGTACCAAAATTCATCAAAATCGGTTAAGCCATTAAAGCGTGAAGAGGTAACAAACAAATAAACAAACTCACTTTCGCTTTTATAATATTAGTAAGGATTTTACTAAATGCAGTTCTAAAAAGATGTTTAAGTTCGAAAAAATGCTTCACCTTTCTGAAGAAATCCACATTAACTATAAAGGCAGTTTCGTATGGACGGCGCGTTAGTGTTCAAAGAGATGTCAGCAAATCTGATGGAACTGCCTGCGGAAGCTGCTGCTAGATTCGAAAGAGATACCGTGACCCCGGAACACAAAGGGCAAATAAAAGGAACATGGATGGGTTTTAGTCAGTACAAGTCTCCTCTCGCTCTAGGCGGACTCATTTGATGATTCCCCATCCAAAAATCATCCTTACTTAAAAGTAAAAGTAAGGCGCTTACTTTATGCGGACAACAAATAAATCTGTATTTAGCTGAAATCGAACCCGTAACCCCAAAAAGAGCCCACAAACGACACAACTCTACCCTAAACACATTTGTCAACATAGTCGCAGAGCGTGGGAACATTCCGGCACACTCATGCTCAACACATGTAGGCACGGAGCTCGCGCAGAAAGAGCTTTTTATTCCCTTTGTCACGCAATGTAAACGTTGTCGTGTAAACTGAAATATGTTGTTCTGTAAGATGCCAAATTGAAAAGTGCTGAAAGGTTCTGTACTGGGGGACTGAAATGGCCGCTTAAGCAGAATCATAATCCTCACTAATATTATAAAAACGAAAGTGAGTTTGTTTATTTGTTACACCTTCACGCCTAAATGGCTACACCGATTTTGATGAATTTTGGTACAGAGATAGTTGGGACCCTAGAGACGGAAATAGACTATTTAAAAAAAGTGGGATATGGGGAACGCGGGAAGAAAAGGGAAATATTAGCGTTGTTATTACAAATCAATAAGGCGCAACGGCAAAACTTCAGGTAGCAGGTACTGTTTTATATCGAATTTAACGCGAGCAAAGCCGCGGGAGAAAGCTAGTAGCTTAATACACTCAATTTAGACAATAACAAAGTGACAATATACAATATTAACTGCACCTGTGACCATTTTCCCCTTTCTTCCCTCTTTCTCCTTTATATCTAATCTTTTTTTTTTAAATAGCCTATTTCCGTTTCTAGGGTTCCAACTATCTCTGTACCAAAATTCATCAAAATCGGTTTAGCCATTTAGGCGTGAAGACGTAACACACAAACTCACTTTCGCTTTAAGTAAGGATTCTATTTAAGGACGTTTACAGACAAATCCAATCTTCGTCTTTTCGTGTCGACGAAGCTCATATTGTGTTAGACCAGTACAGCCACCTGCACAGCATTCAATACGATGGTATAAGTCACCAAATAACACAACATATTTATAAAATCTATGTGCTTGTCCACAGGTGGGCGTCCTGCCGCCCGTGCGTCGCGCACGGCCGCCGCGCCTCGCAGACATACCCAGGTACACATCATATTACTAGTTAGTTGTTTATTTTGTATGAATTAGTTTTAATGTTTCTGTGAGTAGCATTAATATATTAAGTGATAAATGATGTTTATTTTGCAAGGAGGTTTTCTAAAACTAGATGAGGCCGGTGTTCCATACCCGACTTCTCCGAGAAGAAACAGCCGAAACCAACTCAGAGGTCATAGTCTCTTTTAAGGTCCACACAAAAAATCTTGGTCAACTTACATGAGGACTATGCAGATTATTTTTTGAAATGGTCTTTTTTAAGAAATCACCACAAAGATTGAGTGGATCTGTCCAGTCAGAGTTAGTATTTTGTCAGTTATCGTGTAGCTCGCTTCATAACCCAAGGAGCTCATCGACACTACGAACAATACCAAAAAAAGGACATTTGTGTAGGTCCCTTATAGTACTCAAACTGCCAGACAATCGTCAAAAACAAACAAAGTAAATAAAAGTTATGATCCACATGGTCCTCACATTAACAATTACAGACTAGAAAATATTTACATACAAAATAGTATCTTTTAAGGTCCAGACAAAAATCTTGGTCAACTTACATGAGGACTATGCAGAATAGTGTCTGAAATAGTCTTTTTAAGAAAGCACCACACAGATTGAGTGGACACAACAAAACAATGCTTCAAATTATTTACACAGGTTGTGTAGAAAAATATGTCTTTATTTTTTTTTCGAAATAATATAAAACAAAGTCATGTTAGTTACACTCAAGAATGGTTGGACCGATTTTCATTTCATTTCCCTAACAGTAAAAACCTTCATTTTACATTAGAATGATACGAAAACAGACTAAGTGCGAACCGAACTCGCGCACCGGGGGTTCCGTACAAACTTTTGACATTAACGGCTATCTTTTGACTGCATTGACTTAGAGGTGATTTTTTTCACAGCTCCAAGAGACCATAAATCGAAGTATGTATATGGTTTTAATTTCACCTCAATACCTCCACGCGTTCCCGAGATAAAGGGTCTTGACTGACAGACAGACAACATAATGATTCAGTTTTTTTTCCTGTAAGCTATGGAAACCTAAAATGATGAAACTCGTACCACCTCAAACTTGTAACACCTCTCATTTTTGATCGGGGGTTAAAACATGTCCTTGGAAGTTCTAAAGAGTTTCTTTTTACCCGACTGCGCGCCGCAAAGGAAGTTTTATTGGACCCATTGTTAGAGTGTGAGCCGTTCTAGATTTTAATGGGTCCCAACTGTCTAAGTTACTATTACTATGGACTACTATGATTTTTTTATTTAATTAATTTGATCGTTATTTTTCATAGTTCTACATTACAGAACTTGTATTTGTCTTTTCAGATTTATATTAATAGATAGGTATGTTAGTTTGGATTGCTTTTTACGCAGTCGGATTTTTTATTTTCAAATTAAGTGAATCCTTTTCAATATCTATGAGGCGTGTTACATCGGTAACAGAAACCCCATAATATGTTATTACTTCCTATCGAAAATTGATGGGATTGTGACCTTCAATATAATATATTATGCTCCTGTCTCTGGAGGCTCGATATTACGTTATCGATTTTATAATCATACGCGTTCTGACAACATTAAAACGTTACCAGGTGAGTGGAAAAACTCCATGAAATTTATTAACTCTTTACGGTTTTACTTATATCGTTTTATGGTAATGACGAAGGACGAAGCGCATGAAACCATTACAGTGATAGATATAAATGTTGATGGATGGAGGCCAAAGAAAAGATGGATGATTGTGTAAGCAATGAAATGAAGCTGCGGGTTGTTCGAAAGAGATAGGTACCATGGCCCCGGAACACAAAAGGCAATAGAAGGAACACGGGTGGGTTATAAGTCAGTAAAATTCTGACACTCCCCAACGCTCCGCCCAGATTGGGGGAGGTTATTTGATGATTTCCCAACACAAAAAAAGGAATGATATGAAGGAGAAAACAGTTAAAAAAAGAAAACGTGTTACGAAGACCCCAAATATTCGCATTCGCAAATATTTTTAATATTATAAGTAGTATACTAGCTTTCGCCCACAACTTCGCTCGCGTTAAATTCGGTAAAACACACCAAGCAGACCTGCAGTTTTTGCTCTTGCGCCTGATGGATTTGTAATAGCAACGCTAAGTTTTCCCTTTTCTTCCCTCGTTCTCCCTCATATCCCACTTTTTTTTATAAAAATTAGCCGATGTCTGTCTCCTGGTTTCCAACTATCTCTGTACTAAAATTCATCATAATCGGTTAAGCCATTAAAGCGTGAAGAGGTAACAAACAAATAAACTTACTTTCGCTTTTATAATATGAGTGAGGATGAGGAAGTAAGGATTCCCCGACCCCGTGATATACAATGCAACCATCAGCACATGTGTTATTTGCGTAACATTGAGATCTACTGTAAAACTCACGCAGAAAAGTCATTTTCTAGCAATATTTTTAGTAGAAGTAAATAAAACCACTCAAGTGTTTGTAATGAATACATGGTTAACGGCTTTGTGACAGCTGTGTACACCCTGTTTAACATAGCCAAACGTCTGAAATATCCATGAAATGGTTTTATTTAACGGATAATTGTTTACTGTGACTTTTTTGGCAAAACATTTTAGTTTTTGTAATTTTAAGTTCTAAAGTTAACACCTGTTACACGAGTGAAGGCTTTTATTCATTTTGTTGAAAACTCATTAGACACATAATGACGATGATTTTATATCATTAAAAATAAAATAACCAAATATTTATTTATTTATTCCTAGTCCTCCATTAATTGATTTGTAACAGCTAAAAACAATAAATAGTGAATTGAAAAAATACATAAACAATAAATAATAATCAATATTTTTTTTTAATGATAAATGATGTTTATTTTGCAAGTAGGTTTTCACAAACACTTTTACACGTCTTTTTTTTTAAACTAGATGAGGCCGGTGTTTCGTACCCGACTACTCTGAGAAGAAACAGCCGAAACAAACTCAGAGGTCATACTCTCTTTTAAAGTCCAGACAAAAAAAATCTTGGTCAACTTACATGAGGACTATGCAGATTAGTGTCTGAAGTGGTCTTTTTAAGAAAGCACCACACAGATTGAGTGGACCTGTCCAGTCAGTGCAAGCATTTGTCAGTTATCGTGTAGCTCGACTCATAACCAAAGGAGCTCAACGAAACGACGAACAATACCAAAAAAAGGACATTAGCGTAGGTCCCTAAATAGTACTCAACTGCCAGAATCGTAGCGTAACAAAAAAAAGTAAATAAAAGTTATAATCCACATGGTCCTCACATTCACAATAAACAACTACAGACTAGAAAATATTTACAAAATTAAATTAATGAGATCATAATGAAATCATAAAATGTCACTGTCAAAATAGGTATAAAACAAAGTAAATATTAATGTCAAATCATTAAATGTCAGTGTATAAAATAAAGGAATAAACAATAAATAAATGAAACAAAGAAAAATTTTGACACTCACTGAGTAAATTAAATTGGAGCAGCTTAATCCCAAGCCTTTTTATCTTCAAGGTAAAAATTAATATTATAGTAAGCTTTAACACGTTCGCTGCATTACGAGATCTATCAGATCTCTTGCAGGACTTTTCTATTGTGCGTTGAACAAAATCGTGTTGTTTCACTCCTTGCGGGAGGATCTAACTTGTAAAGTTCTTTATGTATGAGTAAGACAAATATACATATTTGCTTTCTACTTAAAACTGAATTTAAAGACATTAAAAAATAAATTAGAGATGGATTAGGTCCCTAACGCACAGTACTATAATTATTTTCATTTCTTGCGTTAGGAGATATGTCGATACTCGTGGAATCATAGGCCTCGTAGACGCAAGAGAGGAAGGGAGGGCGGCGCGGGCGCTCCGTGACTCGTGTTAGTGTTGTCCTAGCATCGACGTGGGAGGTCACGCGCACGTTTTGGAAATAACACTCGCGTATATACGTCGTGTACGTGTTGATTACTTTTTATTAACAATGAGTGATTTTAGAAGAAAAAAGTGTAGAAAATCTATTTGTTTTGGTGAGGTTGCCAACGAAAAATCAACACCGGATTATAACGCTACATCGTCCAGTAAAATAAAATTTTTGGATAATATTCAAATTTGCCCCCCATTGGCTAATAATGACAGTGATTCAGATTTTGATTGATTGATTTTTTTATTTATTTATTAAAGACAATTCCCAGCACTAGGAAATTATCCTGTTTTTGTTTTATATTGATTTGTTGTGATTGATTATATTGAAATAAGAATTGAATATAAAAAAATAATAAAACTTTTTCAATCGACAACTGAGATATTATTTTATTCCCATCACTACTTACAACACATATTGAACTATCTTCGGTTGCGGTACGAGATACAATCGATACCTAATTTTTTTTTGGTATTTGTAGTTTATTCAAATGTCATAACTGCGTGCGAACCTAGCAAAATATAGAGTAATAGGCTATCTTTCACCCACATAAACTTTAAAATATATGTCATTAGTTTTCTGGAAGATATAAGTTATTTTCAAAACTGTATTTTTAGGAGACTGATTAGGTCTCAAACGCACCAAAGGGCAGATTAGTTTCGAGATCTTTTAGGTCTCCAAAACACCAGCTGAAAGTTCTTTGAAAATGATGGCGCAGTGAACGTGTTAAGAGTTAACTTTAAATTTATTGAGGCTTAGTGTTTGAACGTCGTTTGGGAGTTTGTTATAAAAACGTATACATTGACATGTGAACGTGCCCCCTATTTTTTTTTAGCCTCGTTGACGGAACAACAAATTTGTGTTTGTTCCTCGTATTTATGTTGTGGATATCACTGTATTTTTTAAACAATTTTATATTTTTATGCGCGTACAAAAGATTTTCGTAAATAAACTGAGAGGGCACAGTAAGTATATTAATTTCTTTAAATTTTTCTCTGAGGGAGTGTCTGGGACTTAATTTATACATTGAACGAATTGCCCTTTTTTGCAAAATAAAATAGTCTGAATATCGGCGGCATGACCCAAAACAATATAAATATATGTTTTACTAAACAATATAAATATGACGTCGATGGATTGTAAATAATCACTGTATTAATTATTAGAAATAGATGTCAAATGATTACGTATAAATCAATAATGTGCAAAAAGTCTAATAACGCGTTGGATGTATAAATATGGACAATGGTAAGTACAAAAAGGTAAATAAATGAGTTAATATAAAAACTATTTACCATCAATTGTCTTCCAAATCTGACAGAGAATATAAAACAATTATTTAACAGAAATGCTTTAAGCTTAACTTTGAATATAGTACCCAAATGGAAACTATATTATGATCACGAAATTACTATAAAATATTTTACCGTGCAACGTAACATATTAAAAAAAAATTCGTTCAACTTTTATAATGTTATATTGAAAATTGTATCGTATTTCTGGCACTTGGAATACACGAAGCTAGTCTGCAAAAGAGAAGGGTAGAAAATAAAGCATTTTAGTAAACAAGACACGCTCCCTTATCGACAAACTATCCACCTTGAGACTAGTTCAAAATAAAGTCTGAAAGAAACTAGATTTCTTGATCAAAACTTTTATATTGAAAGCTCTCAAAGTAATCGCGGAATGCATTCTAGATAAACGTATGTTAAATATCTCCTGAAGTCTTGTCTGGTTCCCGATACTAACTAACTAGCTCTACTATTTTTTTTTATTTTTAAATGTTTATTTTATGTAAGAAATATGTAAAAATATAAAAAATTGGTATTCATCTTACCGGATAGTCATCTTCCAGTCTTACTGGATTTAGCTGCCCGCCACAACAGCTTTTGCGTCACTTTAATGACTGTCAAAGAAGGAGGAAACTCATCCACTGACCAACTGAGACAAAATGACCATTTATACAATTTGTGTTGTTGTAATAATAAATCGTTTATTTATTTAAAAAAGGGGGCACATATACAATGAAATATAGCATTTTAACGAACAATAGAGCACAGTTGCTTAATTGCCTGAACTAGGTTGGACCTGTGTTTCAGGCGAAAAAGAGCATTAATACTAAATTAAAATAAATAAATTAACAGTAATGTAAACTTAGCGTTCTAACATTTAAAAATTACACAAAATCAAGTGAGCATTTTATTTGCAGACAACAAGTATACCTTCTGTTTGTGCATAAGTCAAGGTTTGACACAATTCATTTATTGTTTTTTTTTGTTTAAACTCTTTATGTCTTAATGAGTGATTTTCTGAATCTAATTTCTATGTTAACCAAAATGAATTGTAATTATGCCATAATCTCCAATATCTGGAAGCATTTTCAACCTAATCGCTGAGGATATTTCAAAGAGATTTCAGCATCAAAGGAGAGCGAAGGAAATGAACTAAAAATGTTCAACTCACAAAGTAGAAACCCTCTGTACAGTCGAGATCACTTATATGTATGTGAACAATAAATTAGTAAAATTCAAAATCGATTTCTACTGGTCTTAACTTTTAGACAAGGTGTTTTTCATACCAAAATACTACATTCGTCACGACATAAAATTGCAAACAGAACAGCATAATAAATCACCATTTGCCAACCCTTGTCCGAACTATGCTGTATCTTCCTATATAACCAGATTAAGGCGAAGACTAGCGATTTACTCCAAGCGACTGCTTATCTGACCCCCACAACCCACTTATTACTGGTAAACCCGAAAATAGTATAAAATCACTGTTAAATTTCAATTTATTCTCAACTAGTGGCATGGTTACTTTAAAAAAAAAATATATAGCTTTTTATCCCCTTTTCTTACCTATTTCTTCCCCTTTTCTCATTTTTTTTTAGCCTATGTTTGTCTCCAGGCTCCCAACTATCTCAAAATTCATCAAAATCAGTTTGGCCATTTAAGCGTGACGACGTAACCAACAAACTCACTTTCGATTTTATAATATTAGTAAGTATTAGTGTTGGTACAATTTCGGTCTTAACATAAATAATTAGAAAACCATAAACACTTAGTCATAATAATGTGATTTGCAAAGCCCCAAATGTTTGCATATCATTCTTATTTATTTATAGTTATACAATAAAATAAAAGTTGCCAAATGTCAAGATATCAGTGCAGTTTACTGTACATCTGTATACACAGTACGTACCCATACATCCATATAGCACGTCTAATATTAAACTCACAAGAAAATTTACAAGTAATTCACATTTCCAGAGTTTTGTGTTTCATTGGGTTCTTTGAGTGCTTTTGTGTTGTTTTATTTTCTCTTGAAATATGATTTTGGGTGCAAAACGAACCATTGTGGGGATGGGTGTGGATGCATGGTTTATAAAGATGGATGGATGGTTTATAAAGGACATTGCTCTGCGCCCATACATTGTTGACTCTGGAGCCAAGAGTATCGGAAAATGATGTATTGTATTTTCTATCATTTGTAAACTCCTTTATGATCTGAAATCTGATCTGATCCTATATAATTGCAAAATATGTGTATTGAAAAAATACTATATTTTAAGGCTATAATTGAACCATAACAACGAATATTAGTTATGCCTTTTGATAGCTCCGAATGATTATCAAGAAACTGAAAAATGAAATCATAATACATTTAGCTATTTTCAATAGCTACCTAGATAATAATTGGTGGATACTTACGGTTTTATTTTTCTAACGCTTAAGTGGATGTAAGTGCAACATTAAAATGCATCTAATAGACAGTATTCATATAATTATCTCTTGCTTCGGTTAAGGAACACATCGTGACGACTCAAGCATGTCTGAAAAAAAAATTTGAAGGCATTTAAAGCCAGGACAGTGCCCCATGTGTTCAGGGGGGGCTGCCAAGGCCTCCGCCTGCCGGGATTGTGGGATGTTTGAAAGAGATACTGCGGCCCCGGAACATAAAGGGCAATAGGAGGAACATGGGTGGGTTTTAGTCAGTACAACTCCTCTGAAGTTATTTGATGATTTCCCACCCATATAAAAGAGTGCCCCATATGAGGCATAAAACTAACACAAGATTGCACGAAAAAAAAAAATTCAGGCTAGTAAACGTTAGAACGTGTTCTGTATTTAAAGAGCCACACTAATTGAAGATGGCGCCCAAAACTGGTGTCGACCAGAAAATAAGATGTCTTTAAAAGGAAAACGTCAATAAGATGTACGTTTAATGAAGGTTTTTATATAAAACTCGGTGTGAATACTAATTTTTGCACATTTTTCGTTGGTAGGTATCTAAAACTTTGATCTCTGGGAAAATATTTTTAGATCACGATTTGAAATGAAGCAAAATGGGTGTTTAAATGAGTTAGTGTTGGAATGTCTTTGTAAACGCAAACTATGCTGTATGCAAGCTGTATGTTTATCAGTCTCCGTAAATGTGACTAATTATGTCAACCAAAATGTCAACAAAAACTTCACTCTCTTGCCATTTGGATTTTACCGTGTATTGTGTCGTTCTAGAAATAAACCTTTTTAATCTCTGTTAATACAATCAATCTTGTATTATTTTAACCATAAATCTTCAGGTTATGGGCCCAGGGTGTTATCCCTGTGTAGTAAGCAGTTTATTTTCAAGAAAAGTTGTAAAACGATTTAAAATTAATTCAAACTAATCGTTCGCCAACGTGACACAATGGCCGCTAAAAATGGAAGCACAGGAATGTCGATACCACTGGAAAAATTGAAAGGAATCCAGGATTACCATAATTGGAAATTTGCTATGAAAATGCTACTGATGCATGAAGATTTATGGGAATATGTGGTATCTGAAGGAAAAGCTGCAGACAAGAAAAGTATGAAAGCATTAGCAAAAATATGCTTGTCAGTGCATACATCAGCATATCCTCACGTTAGAAATGCAGAATCTGCTTTCGAAGCTTGGAATAACTTGCAAAAAGCTTATGAGGATAACGGATTGTGCAGACGGCTAAGTCTTTTGAGAAGTCTGTTCAGCATGAAACTGTGTGAGTACGAGAGCATGGACAAATATTTATCCAATATTATTGAAATTGTGCAACAGCTGGCTGATATTGGTTCTCCATTAGATGATGATTTTGTAGCTGTAATAATGTTGAGCGGGCTGCCACCAGAATATGATCCGCTCATCATGACACTAGAAAATAATAATATCAAGCTATCGAGTGAAATGGTTAAAAGCAAGTTACTTCAGGAGCACCAGCGACGGGATGAGAATACAGAGACGGTTACGGCTCTTGCTGCGAGGAAGACCTTCAAGTGTTTCAGGTGTAAAAAGTCCGGTCACATGATGAAGAATTGTCTTCAGAAAAATAATAGACATGAGAAGCCATCCGTCAAGGATAAGTCTTTGTTGACAGCACTCTCGGTTGTTGTGAAAGCAAACTCTTGGTGTATTGATTCCGGAGCAACGAACCATATGTGTAACGATAGAAGTGTCTTCAGCGACTTTGTCTCGATAAAGCCTTTAGAGGTAAATATTGCTAATGGTGATAAACTGTCCAGTGTTGGTCAAGGCAACGTCAAAGTCAAGTTGAAAAACTGCGTAAAGACAATAAGTGGTGTATATTTTGTACCTGAACTTTCAGCTAATCTTTTATCCGTCAGCGCTATGACCAGTAAAGGTTTTGAAGTGTCTTTCAACTCAAAGAGGTGTATAATATTAGACGGGGATCAGATAGTAGCTACTGCTACTCGTGTAAATAATGTGTATCAACTAGACACAGTAGATTCATTTACATGTAATACAGCATCTGAAAGTGTCAGCCTTTTTTCGTGTTCTGTGTTGGATTCTGCAGTTCTTTCAAAGGAGATTTCAGATGTTTCGAAGTTGTCTGCGAGCACGTCTGTTGAGGAGGCAGGGTTGCTAACCTCCACAACTGCCGCATCGGGTTGTAAGGCTACACAAGGGCTGTGGCACCGGCGACTGGCTCATCTGAACTCGAGGAGTATGTATGTGATGAAAAAAGGTATGGTCACAGGTATTGATTATAATGAAAATAATTATATGTCTTGCATTGCTTGTGTAGAAGGAAAGCAGGCTAAATTACCGTTTCCTAAGGTTTCTACAAGTAGGTCAAATGAGATATTAGGGTTGGTTCACACCGATCTATGTGGGCCTATGTCACAAGCTTCATTTGGAGGAGCAAAATATTTTTTGACTTTCACAGATGATTTTACTAGGAAGACTTTCATTTATTATCTTAAGTCTAAGAGTGAAGTCTTCGAAAGCTTCAAAAATTTTAAGGCATTAGTAGAAAATCAGTCCAATAGGAAAATAAAAATATTGAGAGGTGACAATGGGTCTGAATATGTTAATAATCGCTTACAAGCATACTTGAAGGAGCACGGCATAGTCCATCAAACAACTGTTCCTTATTGCCCGTCACAAAATGGAGTGAGCGAAAGGGCCAATAGGACCATTATGGAGAAGGCACGGTGCATGCTTCAAGATGCTGGCTTGGACAAACGGTTTTGGGCAGAAGCGGTCAAAACTGCGGTGTACATCAAAAACAGAACACCTACTAAAGCTGTTATGGGTGTGACACCGGAAGAAAAATGGTCAGGCAAAAAGGCTTATGCATTGGTGCATAATAGAAAAAAATTAGACACCAAAAGTAAACAGTACATTTTTGTAATGTCTTTGTAAACGCAAACTATGCTGTATGTTTATCAGTCTCCGTAAATGTGACTAATTACGTCAACCAAAATGTCAACAAAAACTTCACTCTCTTGCCATTTGGATTTTACCGTGTATGTCGTTCTAGAAATAAACCTTTTTAATCTCTGTTAATACAATCAATCTTGTATTATTTTAACCATAAACCTTCAGTTAGTATACACAAATTCTGACCACAATATGTTACACACTAATCACACAAAATATAAAGAACTATTGCATAATCAGAGATCGTAATGGGTAGTTAATTTGCTTAAACTTCAAGTTGGCAAGTAACATGTTGAGATCATACACTACAATCCCACTTAATTACTATACTGTAACCACCATATAAATATTAGCTTTGCCAAAAAAAAACGATAACAAAAAAAAAACTAAAATGTGGAAATAAGTCTACTTTTGTTTGATTCAGCTTTTGTTTTGCCACCAAAATCAATTATTTTTGTTTCACATAGGCCTACGTGGGCACATATAAAACGTCGAGAAAAGGTGGAAGGATAGCGTTGGTCGTAGAGATGGAGAGGTGAAGAAAAACTAGCAAGAAACTAATGGTGCGTGTCGTGGGTTCAATCCCCGCACGGAACAAACAGGTAGTGTTCCTGGTCTGACTGTTTGTGTATGTGAGTTTAAATGTTTGTTAATGCACTCACGATACAAATTCCTAGTGAGGGGAAACGTTTTTTTTTTTAAAAAAAAAACATTAAGTATATTGTATGAGCCATAATATTTTTCAAAAGAGTAACCATTAACTCTTTAAAAAATATAAGGTAGGTATTATAATGTTATAAGACATCAGTTTTAACCGACTGCAAAAAAAAAGAATCTCAATTCGACTGTTTTTTTAAATGAAATCTTCTCTACAGATAGCGCTCTTGATGCCTATTGTCCTTGGTTGATTTTGAAGACAGAATTGTAACTAACTTGAAAATCTTTTTAGCGCTTAATTGCCTTACTCTTGATTCGAACCCAACATTTATATGTTTGGCTGTCGCGCTTTGAATCACTGAACTAACGAACCACTCCTCAAACAGCTTTATCCATAAAATAAAGACATTTTTAGGAACAAAAGATCTTTCTCAAGTTTTTCATCAACATTTGCACTTTGTGGGCATCATTCCCGCGTCCTTATACCTATTAGAATGCTGATGTAAGCTACCGAGGGGAGAATTTGTGAATAAAATTCGTTTTTCGCAAGTTCGCGGCGTTTCATTGGATTCCATGAGAGTTTCTTTGTGTGCGAAATAAATAAGACATTGGGGTGAGAAAATGTTTTTGACCGTAGTCACAGAAAGTTGTGGAAAATGCTTTTGGAAAATTTATGTCACGTGTTCTTTCAAATTACATCTTTGGGTTTCTCTTGCGAAGTAGCAGAAAAAGGAATGCTTGTAATTTTGCTTTGTCCATTTGTCAGTCAGTCTGTCACAGCCGTTTTACTTCGACTGACACACAAGAAATTTAGAGAGTCATTGCTTTCTTACTGGTACACAAATTTCCGGGGATCAAACCGAAGGAGTTCATTTGCACTTTTTTTGCGGACGGGAAATCAACAAATAACTTCCCCCGCTCTGAGTGGAGTGGGGGGCAGTGTCAGGCTTTTACTGATTAAAACCCACCCATGACCCTTCTATTGCCTTTTATGTTCTGGGGCCGCAGTATCTCTTTCGAACAACCCGCAACCCCGGCAGGCGGTGTCCCTGGCAGGCCCCTCATCTTTTTGAGGCACGCGTGGAACACTAACGAGCCGTCGACACGGCCTACAACTAAAGAATTAACTGACAATGCCTACATCACGCCGGCACTGTTATTCGTGAGTTAAGAGCTTATAAGAGAACCCGACAAACAACTGTCGGGCTGTGGTCCACCAGACACGGTCGGAAGATCCTCACTTTTCTATAGGGGATGAAGAGCTTTTCACCCTGTTCTTCATACCCCTAAATTGTTAAACAAAATATTTTTGTTTTGTTTAATTGTAAAAGTTTATTAATCATACGCGACGCCCTAATCCGAGTCTTTCACCTCACAGGAGGACACAAAAACACCAATTTATAACATTCTTATCCGTCTGTATGTCTGTCCGTCTTTTTGTTGCAGTTAATCTCCAAAATGGATGGTATTATTTTGACGGATATACCACAGACAGATATTAATGTTATAAGAAGTAGCTTAGGCAACAACTGTATTATTAAAAATGGTTATATGTAACGTGCAAAACAAACTCAAAATTAATAGACGTTATAGCTCAGTTTACAAAACTAAATAAAATGATACACATCCCTAGTCTAATAAGACCCCGCTCAGCAGCTCTCTATACTAGAACTAAAACTAAGGAAACTTCGTTTACCGACACTAACTTATACGAAACTAACAAATAACATTAACGGTTCATTCTCTAACTCTGCAGCTAAACGAAGTTTGGTCTACCAAGGTTCAAGAGAATTTTTAATTAAAAAGATACCTTACTACATGGAACAACAACTTTTTTTAACCGACGAAAAAAAAGGTGGAGGTTCTCAATTCGACATGTATATTTTTTTATGTATGACCACGTATAACTATTTACAGAGACGATTGAAAAGACCGATTTGAAAGATTTGATTCTTTTTTTGAGAGAGTACCTATATCCCAAAATATTAAACTGAAATAAAAATCCGATGTTGGAAAAATACCGGGGTCGCAGGTTGATCGAAGAAAACCACATTAACTTTAAAGGCAGTTTCGTGTGGACGGCGCGTCAGTGTTCAAAGATATGTCAGCAAATCTGTTGTCACTACCAGGGCCACTGCCTGCCGAGGTTGTCGCTAGATTCGAAAGAGATACCGCGGCCCCGGAACAAAAAGGGCAAAAAAGGAACATGAGTGGGTTTTAGTCAGTAAAAGTCTGATACTGTCCCCTACTCCTAGAGCTGGGATAGTTATTTAATGATTTCCCATCCGCAAAAAAATGCATGTTATTAACCTGTTATGATTCTGCTGAAGCGGTCATTTTAGAACCCCTGTTTATTATTACAGGTAAACAATGTTAAAAACCTCGTGGTCAAAACTTTACATAACTTCAACTCTTCATTAATGGTTTTGTGGGCGAGAGATACCACAGTTTTGGCAATGAACTGTTAATAAACCATTAAACGCTGGAGAATCAGCAAATATTTAATACAGTAATTTCATGACAAAATGACAGAAACTAACTTTACATACATAACTTACGTACAAACATTCAAACTTACACATTATAATATCACTGACACGTATAAAGTCTTCATCTCGTTTTTTTTTTCTAGAAATTGCTTCTTTCGTCAAGAAACTTTTTTCTCGTGAAAATAACACTTATTTCTCCCTCACTTTTCCGTAGTTGTAAATTGTTAAGTAACTAAGTTTCTGCGGGTACCAAGTAACAACTTTTTGTTACTTATTTTCAAGCCATTTCGTAAATTAGATTAGGTATTCGTTTAACTAACAGATGGGTACAAGGTAACTTCGTAAATATAAACGTATTCACTAGTAGTATCTGTAGTTCTATTCTCTAAGAATACAGCCTTGAACGCAGCGCTGAACCCAGACGACTTTCTATGAAACTTGACGCTGCGGCAGCGCTAAGCTCGACACTGTATTCTTATCAAATAGTACGACAGCCTGGCGATGGCTGATGGAGCAATCAAGTTTCGGAAATTTCAGATCGACGAAGCTAAGTCTGCCTCCCAGAATAGGAACCATCATCTGCCTACCATCTGTATCTGACGGCCTTACTTGACGGACGGTTGATGACCCACCTATGCACACCTGTCCACAAAGTTGTACCAGCGGTGGCCGGGAACCATCTTGAGATAACCTCCATCTTAAACGGGTATATTAAATTTAAAAATAAACAATCTTATCGTTGAAAGAAACAAGTATTACCTGAAATAAGTTAATTACACACAGTTAATGATAGTTGATGTAACGGTTTCGCATGACGAGAACCTCGCGAAAGCAGAGAAAGATAAGAAACTCAAGTATCTAGATCTGGCTCGCGAGGTTGTCGACATCTGGCAGGAGAATACAGCAGTCATTGTGCCGATAGTCGTGTCGGCCAATGGCTTAATAGCCAACAGCCTTGACCAACACCTGAGGAAGCTCTAGCTTTTCAGTTTGATCAATGGGTTGATTCAAATTTAAGCGGTATTTCTGGACACAGTGCATATTGTTAGAAAGCTCTCCTCATAAGAGCCTCGGGACTACTATTTTTATATATTTTTTAATGTTTTATAAGGATATTTAAGAATATAAAAAAATGAGTTACATTACAATAATAAATGATAATGATTAATTGTGTTATTTGAATTGTTTGGGCGTTATATTTGATAGCAAAACCACTAACAATGAAAAATAACCTACAAAAACATCAAGAAAATAATAATTAGTTTCTTAGATCCTTCATAAAAGCTGTCAGATAATACTGACGAACACAAGATGAGATCTGTTGGAGGCAGCCCTCCTCCCATTATGTAGTAAATAATATACATGCTTATGTATTTACATTATGTTCATAAACGAGGGAAGTAAGTGGCTGCGGAAAACGAAATGTGTTTTAAGACGGATATTACAGATTACGTTTTAAATGAAAAGAGACGCGTTATATTTAAACGAGTTTTGGTCTTAATTGTGGCCGAATTTGTAACTTTTAATGGGGTTTTAGATCATTTATAGGGTTCTGTTCCTCAAAAAAAAAACGGAACTATTATTGGATAACTGTGTTGTCCGTCTGTCTGTATGTCTGTCTGTCAAGACCCTTTCTCTCGGGAACGCATGGAGATATCGTATCTGTAATACTTTTGTGCTGTGAAAAATCAACTCTCTAAGTTTACGTAGTCAAAAGATATGGCTGTATATGTCGCAAGTTTGTACGGAACCCACGGTGCGCGAGTCTGAATCACTCTTGTCCGGTCTTGGTTTTTCAAATTATTGAAGAGTATAAATAAGACACATCACCCAATATCCGTCTGGTCGGATCCTCCTATTCCAATCGGGCATGAGGAACCTTATACCCTAGTCCAGGGGTGATAGACCAACGTGCCATTTTTCCTAAAGAAATGTTGAATGAGGCCACAGACGTGCCATCAAATGATTTTGACTAAGTGATTGTATTAGGAAAAAAATTATATCAATTCGGTTACGGTTTCTTAGCGAATTAATTTTATTCATCTCGGAAAATAATGAATCGCTCCGGCGAATAAAAAATGATAAGAAGATAAAAATATGATTAAAATTGTTTGTGTGCCCAAATCGTTGTGCCCCGTGCCGACTATGGCACGCGTGCCATTGGTTCACCATCTCTGCCCTAGTCTATCCTCGCAAGCAGACCATCCCTGAGTTAGGAAACCATAGTTGCAGCACTGCAGTCTAACTGTTAGCCAATTTTATCAAAATCCGTTCACCCGTTAATGCGTGAAATGGTGAATAGACAGACAAACTTATTTAAACTTATTTAAGCAGTTACCGCAGAACACTTCTTTCGAATAAATATTTGAAAGAAGTTTGAAGCAATTTTGATGGTTGATATTTAAAGACGTAGTAATTTTACTAAGTCTTTAAAGATCAACCATTAAAATTGCTACATTTTCATTTAGCGGAAATACGTCGCTGAGCCAAACTCAGCTTTTCAATCCGCTGAACAAACAAGAGATACTGTGTTTGGTCTATTTTCAGTCGCCAGCAATTTGAATTTTTATTCAGTGCTCATGACAAGCATATTTCACCGGGTTTTCTTTCTTTTTCACGAAGGCAGTAACCCAACCTTTTTATGATTATTAATAAATTTATTAAATCCAATGTATTCATTCTTAATGATGATTTCTTGAAATATATTGACCTGTTTTAAATATAATATGAATGTAAATGCATGCCGAATAGTAAAATGTGGCAGAGCTTTGATTTATTTGAAGACTAGCTGGTGCCCGCGGCATCGCCGCGTGATATAAAAATAAAATATCCTATGTGTTTTTCCAGACTATAATCTACCTCTGTGCCAATAAAGTCTTCACAAACATTCGCATTAATATAATGTATTAGTAAGATAATCATATTTTAATACAGAATGTAGTAACTCGGGTTTCTACATATATCTTTTTCCCTGTATTCCCTGTATAAACTTTTGACTGCGTAAACACAACAGCTTCAAAGAACCACAGGCTTGAGTATATGGTTTTAATTCGATACCTTTACGCGTTTACGAGATAGAACATGACAATGACACACTCAATAGACAGACGGGCAACAAAGTGACCCAATAAGGGTTGCGTTTTATCCTTTTGATGCACGGAACCCCAAAAACTGCTTAACATATAATAATGTCATTTCACAGGGACAATCTTACACGCACGAGTAACCAATGACACCCTTATTTAAATGAAATTCATGAAACTCACTGAAGGTTTCTATTTCTCAGTTGAATCTCACACATTTGACTAATTTATAGTTCTGACTTTTTACTATTTTCATCAAAAAGCTATGATGGAGGAAGTTTCTGAAATGGGATTAGAAGATATTTTGTGATAAAATTACTGAATAATATACAAATGTAGATAGTGATAATATTATTGTAATGAGAAAAGTTTTGTTCGTCTGTATCATTTGATGTGGCTGTGATGTAGATTATGAATACGTTAAGACAACGTTTTATGATATCGATTTGTTCTCGTCAGTGAATCGATGGTAATTTTGTCATTTGACGAAAAAGCGATATTTTTCATTTGCTGAGCAAATAAAACTTAACCGTTATTTTATTATTTATTAAAACTTTATGCATATGTATAAAATGTATATTTTACTTTGGGGTGGGAAATTATCGAATAATTTCCCCCGCTCTAGGCGGAGCGGAGGGAAGTGTCAGACTACTGACTAAAACCCACACATGTTCCTTCTATTGTCCTTTACGTTCCGGCGGGGCCGCGGTGACTCTTTCGAACAACCCGCAACCCCGGCGTTTATTACGTCTTCAAGCTTATATTGGTACAGAGATTGTTGGGACCCTGGAGACGGACATAGGCTTTTTTTTTAAGTGAGAACTGATAGAGAAAGAGGGTAGAAAAGGGAAAACTTAGCGTTGCTATTACATTCAATAAGGCGTAAGGACAAACACTACATGTAGCAGGTACTTGCAAATCAGGAAAGGGGTGTGTTACCCCGAATTTAACGCGATCGAAGCCTCGGGCAAAAACTAGTAAATATATAGTTAATTCGAACCAGTAGTTCTTGAGAGCTTTCAACAAACCAACTCTTCAGCATTACATAACATTAGCAATTCTAACAGAATCCTTATTAATACTTATTCCGAAACGTTCTGTATACATGGAAAAAGTTTGAATAAATTGAGAAAGTTCGAGAAGTTGCGATGTCATGAAAGCCTAACTAAGTAGGTCATGTCGTATAGATGAGTACATACTTACAGTTAGGCTTTTAACTTTGTAAACTTTTACTGGTAAAGGTCATGCCGCTGAAGACTTAAACTGTAACATTCGCCTTAACAGATCAAAAAGGAAAATGCGAGTTCGGACTGGAGCACTGAGGGTTCCGTACACACTTGTGATGTAAACGACCTCATGACTTTTGACTGTGTAGACTTAAAGGGTCTCACAGCTCCAAGGTAGCGGTCCGTTGGGGCTGTAAAAAATCTCGACCATAAGTCCCCAAGTCTGTGGAGACTTGAGTACATATGGTTGAGCGGTAACCAAAAGAAATGTCCGTTTATGTAGCAAGTTTGTACCCTCGGTGCGTGAGTCCGACGCACAGTTGGCCGGTTTTCACTTCTACATTTTTTACACATGATGCTGGCAGAAAATTCGAAATAGGATCAGTAGGCCTACTATGACGTCTTAAAGTAGAACTTATTCTACTGAGTGAAAAAGATGGTGCTAGACACCCTGTATAGCTCTGTCTCTTTCCCTCAGCGGAATAAGTTCTGCTTTAAGACGTCATGGTAGGGCAGCTGTTTCCAAAAAAAAACCAAAAGGCTGCGCTTACATAAGTCGTCATATGTCAGTAGTTCTGACAGCTGGTTCTGATAACAAAGGTGTTAAGACAAAAAGAGATATTCTTAAATTAGTATCCTCTTTAAGTCTACAAAAACTATGATAATTGTCTCCGAAAACAATCTCCACAAAAGAGTTCTACCTATATAATTAACACATCAGGCCATTTATTTGTTAACAGCGCCATCTCGTGGTCAATCACTTAACATGCTGCTAAACAGATATCATAATTTCAAATGCTCTATAAGATGTTCAATGTTTGTTTAAGTAATAACTTACGTTATTTGTATTAGAAATTAACGTACTTTATGTTGGACATAGAACTGGTCTCAATAGCATAAAGGGTAATAATGTTAATAAACAAATGAAGCTCACACCTGAGGTTTTTTTACGTCAGTTAAGCAATTCATTGTTATGTGAGTTTTCAATAATACATTATTTTTTTTTTATTTATGTCGTGATAAGAAACTTCGTTCCAAAAAAACAAATAAAATAATAAACACGCCTACCCCCACCATCCCCCAATTAATTGCTTCAGGTTAGAAACTTGTTGCTAATAGAATAATCGAGGAAAACGAAGAACGAGCGGCGATGCCGACGGACATTAATCTTATACAATTATTCAACAGATTAACTTAACTAAGATTCATTATTATCTACTGAAGCCCTAATTGTTTATAGATCAGAAGTTTGTACTGACATACATACTCATCTATATATAGATAGGTACATCCTTACTAATATTATAAAAGCGAAAGTGAGTTTGTTTATTTGGTACAGAGATAGTTGGGAACCAGGAGACGGACATAGGCTACGTTTTTTAAAAAAATAAGCGGGATGTGAGGGAGAAAGAGGGACGAAACGGGAAAACTTAGCGTTGCTATTACAAATCAATAAGGCGCTGCCGAATTTAACGCGAGCGAAGCCGCGGGCAAAAGCTAGTAATAATATAAAAGAGAAAATCACTACCTCATTCTTCACAAAATCACAGAAACTACAAGTGTTACAGGTCTTAATTATTGCATGAGCGTTATTTTTAGGACGTAGGAGCTCATCACTAATACTTTATACAAAACTAGCTTTCGCCCGCGACTTCGCCCGCGTTAAATTTGGGGTAACGCATTTCCCCTTACGCCTTATTGATTTGTAATTGCAACGCTATGTTTTCCCTTTTCTTCCCTCTTTCTCCCTCACATCCCACTTTTTTAAAATAAAAATTAGCCTATGTCCGTCTCCTGGTTCCCAACTATCTATGTACCAAAATTCTTCACAATCGGTTCAGCCATTAAAGCGTGAAGAGGTAACAAACAAACAAACAAATAAACAAACAAACAAACAAACTCACTTTCGCTTTCATAATATTAAGTAAGGATAAAATATATATATATATTAGTCCGAGAGCCAGTAACAGATTTATATGACCAAGTTCCTCTCAAGTGATAATTAGTAAAACGCATCAGATAATCGAACTATGAAGCCTCGTGAATGTCAGCTGAGGCTCGGTGGGGGGGATGAGCAGTTGTAACCTCCCACGCTTGAAGAAAAAAAAAATTAATTCACTCATTTCCTCTCGGCTAAAACTTTATCAAGTTATAGCTAACCCAATACCTCAACAAAAAAAATAAGTCAGCTGGCTATAACATAGTGGATTGTACGTCAGCTGATGGCTAGATCTTGGGAAAAAAAATCTTCACTTTCAGTGATATCCTCTCGGCTAAAAATTTACCAGATGATAGCTTATATGTAACTATTGATAAATATATACGTCAGCTGGCTGTATCTCGGTGGAAAAATCGTCAGCTGATACTTTGAAGGTCGTTACGTAGAAGTTAGCCAGAAGCATTTACTGACTATTTAAAGGCATCAGCTGACCAGGTTTCCCTCGACTTATTGCTAGCTGATTTTTTTTATTTGTCACAGTATTATATTTAAAATCAGTTCACAAATTTTCGTGTGGGAGGAAATGACGCCTCTTTCATTATTCTTGTTATTTTTAAAGATTTAAACAACACACGCTAGCATAGCATAAACAGTATTAAGGTATGCTTGGAGGGGGTTAGTTGTGCGCATGCTCGGGGTATGAAGACCCTTTTGTTGAGGGCATCGACCATGTTTTTAGAAGTAGAAAAGAAGGGGACTATTATCCGTTTAGAATAGACGAGCAAACGTTGTCTGACGAAAAGAATATTCTGGAAACATTGTTGCATCTGTGAAAAATCGATCAAAATGTCGAATGTAACGCCTTTTTGCGTTTTTTGCAAAAAAACAAAATCTGCTTCTAATTTAAAATCGAACAGTGAAGAAAATCTTGTTAAGTGTAGTGCTATATATTGAGTGTTCGAAAAACTAATAAACTCAGTGGACACGCGGCTGTACTTCCTACGGAAAAAAACAATTTTCAGCTGTATCACAGTGAGTGTTATAGACGATTTACGGCTTTGCCCCCAAAGTATCGCAAAATAATACCAGAAGACGCACCTACTGCAAGATTACAGTATGTATCAAATTTTTTTTTTCCTTTTGTTTGTTAGGTTACGATTTTTATAAGCATCATGAGTTTACCTGGTTCTTTGGAAGTCAGTTACCAACATCGATAAATATGAGTTTACCTGGTTCTTTGGAAGTCAGTTACCAACATCGATTGATGAAATAACTATCCAGCCCGAAAAAGGTAACATTTTATTATCATATTAATGATATTATGCTAAAATACGCATTCTATTTTTTTTTTTACAGATGATGACGATGAAAATATAACAGCAGACAGCTCTGACAGTGACTCGGACAATGAATCAGAGAGAGAGTTTGTGACTCAAGCCAAAGCGGAGCCGAAAATGATTAAATAACATTGTCATTTGAATTGTAATTTGTCATAATTTTTTTATAATAAATATTTTTTATCAAGTAACTAGTTAATTTATACTAAGCAAATTGATTATTGAAATATTGGAATATATCTAAAATTATATGATTATATAATTATAAGTCTAAAAAATATTGATATGGAATATTTTTATCACCTCAACACTCATATTGGAGCGCTATGCCGAATAATTAAAAAGACGTCATTTCCTCCCACACCAAAATTTGTGAGCTGATTTTAAAAATAATCCTTATTATCCTTACTACTATTATAAAGGCGAAAGTGAGTTTGTTTGTTTGTTACCTCTTCACGCTTTAACGGCTAAACCGATTGTGATGAATTTTGGTACATAGATAGTTGGGAACCAGGAGACGGACATAGGCTAATTTTTATTTTAAAAAAGTAGGATGTGAGGGAGAAAGAGGGAAGAAAAGGGAAAACTTAGCGTTGCTATTAAAAATCAATAAGGCGCAAGGAGAACTGTGTTACCCCAAATTTAACGCGGGCGAAGCCGAGGGCGAAAGCTAGTACTGTGATAAATAAAAAAAAACAGCTAGCAATAAGTCGAGGGAAACCTGGTCAGCTGATGCCTTTAAATAGTCAGTAAATGCTTCTGGCTAACTTCTACGTAACGACCTTCAAAGTATCAGCTGACGATTTTTCCACCGAGATACAGCCAGCTGACGTATATATTTATCAATAGTTACATATAAGCTATCATCTGGTAAATTTTTAGCCGAGAGGATATCACTGAAAGTGAAGATTTTTTTTCCCAAGATCTAGCCATCAGCTGACGTACAATCCACTATGTTATAGCCAGCTGACTTATTTTTTTTGTTGAGGTATTGGGTTAGCTATAACTTGATAAAGTTTTAGCCGAGAGGAAATGAGTGAATTTTTTTTTTTTTCTTCAAGCGTGGGAGGTTACAACTACTCATCCCCCCAACTGCGCCGCAGCTGACGGTCATAGGGCTTTATGATACTGTTGTCTGATGTGTATCGCCAATTATCTAGCGAGAAGAAATAATTAACCAAATTTGCACCTGGCTCTCGTACTATATAGTAAGGAAGTAAGGATTTACCACTTTTTAATTATTTTTTCCGGTTGGACACCCATTTTTAGCCCTTTTTGTTCCGAGGTCACAGATTTCCTTCTTTAGCCCTTTACGTTCCGGGGCCGCGGTATCTCTTTCGAACAACCCGCAACCCTGGCAGGCGGTGGTCCTGGCAGGCCCCTCTGCTTTGATAAGGGGATGAAAAAACAATGTTTGTATAGGGGAATGCGATTCCTTGGCTAAATTGATTTTTATAATAATACTACTAGGCTAGCATGAGTTCACGGTGCTATTAATTCCAACATTTTGGTCTGTGGATGAAAGTTCTTGGTAGGACTAACTTATGAAAGAACTACTAGGATTGCATAGAATTTACGATAATTAATTTCAACGGTTTGGTTTGTACGATTAGTTCTGGATAGAGCTTACTAACTTTTATCCCAGTCTACGCGGGTGCAGGTATAAGCTGTATTATTATTATATGGAGCAGCGGGTGAAACCGCTGGGCTAGTAGGTAATACATATGGACTTTAAAATTCATTGTAACACCCAAGTCTGTTGTCATAAGCTTGCGATTGTTTAGTTTAGATCATCTCAAAGATTAATTTGTAGTTGAGACAATTTACTCTGGACGCTCTAAACTGGCACGTCTTTCTACATCGTTCTCACATGTTTAATCTCAAAATAAATGATGTTACCAAGATTTTGTTACAATAAATTGATTAATTAAAGAAGTTTCTTTCTCATTCTTCTCTATAAATTCACAATAGTAATGTCGTATTTTTTTTAAATTGGTGATATTATGATTAACCGTTGAAAATGACTAACTTAGGCCTCTATATTGTAATCTCGTCGATTTGATAACCAACTTCAAACAAAATTGACACAAAATGAAATTGTTTTTCAATTATTTCTATGTATACTAAATATAATATTATTATAGATAAATAAACTAAATTAAACTAAAGTTATTAAACATACTACCTAACTTATAAATAAATAAAAAAATAGCGTCAAAAAAAGTCCTCAACGCTGTTGGCAATGTCCCCAAGAGACTGGCCGCGTTGCCACGTTGTATGGCAAAATAAAAAAAAAACAATCAGTAAATGTAATCAATTAATAATATCAATATCGCATCTAACATTAATAACTATGAATCTGAATGTCAATTGTAACGGGATCTCGGCTGTCATGGACGGACGTGAGGAGCAGTTAATGTTATTACCGTTTACTGCACGCTGAGATCATCGGAGCAAATATCCAATAGAGATGAGAAAATACAGTCCTTAAAGATCAAAAAACTTCTCCGTTCTTTCAAAGCCTGCGATGCGATCAGAAGTAAACTATTTTTTTTCTGGTTGACAGGATTTCTAGCCTCTCAAACTATCCCACGCCATGTAGGCTATTGTGAAAGGTTTCATTAATACCAACAAAAACCACAGTGTCCAATAAAAGCATTTGTTAACAAACTTAAACTTTGGCAACATAATCCAGCTTGACACCCAACCAGAGGTACTTTAATATCAACTTCAGCCAAAAAGAGCTACTTAAAGCCAGTTGGTAGTTCAAAGGGACAAGTGTGGCAACTTTACAAGCTCGCTAAGTAGGCCAGTGGTGCTCAAAGCTGGCGAGAATTCTGTGCGTTAGACCAATTTCTCGTACCTTAATCAAAAACGTCCACATTTCAAATTTTTAGTCACAATGTCAGTTTGACGACAGTAAATGTTAGAAAGTTGACAATAATTAAAAAATATTTGCAGGTCCTTTTGACGAGTGTACAGCTACCCGAAACTGTCATATTTTCCCAATGAACCTTGAACCTTAACTCATTAAAAATAAAGTCGAAAATCTATCAAAGAAATCTGACAGATTGTAGTAGCAGACGCCTGCAGGTCAAGCTACCCGAAACTGTCAATTTTTCCCAATGAACCTAGAACCTTAATGCTTCAGAAATAAAGTCGAAAATCTATCGAAGAAATCTGACAGATTGTAGTAGCTTGATGTGCAGGCGTCTGTACATAACAGAAACTAACACCGCCATCTTGTATTTTCAACACAATTTTATGAAGCACCATGCCAATGTCACCCAAGCGTCAAAACATCTTTGTACGTTCTTTTTACCTGAAATTAAGACAGAAGTTTAAACAAAAATATTAATACGGGATTAACGTCTTGGCTACAACTATTTTGTGCGATGATAGTTCAGTTGAATTGAACTGTCAAAATACACGGACTCACCCCGAGCTTTTTAGCTGACGATTTACAAATATAATGTTTGCTCTCTTCTGTCAATAAATCTAAAAGGTTGACGACGTCTGTCTAGGCCACTCGAAGTTCTCGTGTGTCACCAATTGATTGGATATTGGAGTCTTTTGGCGGGATCGTGTGTTAAAGTCGGGATTCACTATAATAAAAACGAAGCTAAGTGTCGGAACCTTTTCACGCTATATCAAGAAGTTTTTCAATACCGTGGAGTAAAACTTTGAGTTTAATTAGGAATTTAAAGTTTGCAAACTTAAGCTTTAATATCAAAATAAGCGTTATTTTTAACTAGCTGTTCCACGCGGTTTTACCCACGCCGCTCAGCACCTGTTGGTCGTAGCGTGATGTTATATAGCCTATAGCCTTCCTCAAGAAATGGACTATCCAACATTAAAAGAATTTTCCCATTCCAACCAGTAGTCCCTGAGATTAGCGCGCTCAAACAAACAAACAAACAAACTCTTCAGCTTTATAATATTAGTTTTTAATAATTACCAAGTACAGGCTTTTGCTGAGCTTTTTTGTTGTACACTAATAATTATTAGCATGTAACAAAAACGAAGCTGGCTAAATCAAAGCTTGTGTCGAGTATGTTTTATAACATTTCTAAGCAGAGGAGCCTGCCAGGCCACCACCTGGCTTGCGGGTTGCTGGGTTGCGGGTTGTTCGAAAGAGATACTGCGACCCCGGGACATAAATGGTAAAAGAAGGAATATGGGTGGGTTTTAGTCTGTAATAGTCTCAGTCCGTTCGGCCCAGAATGGCGAAGTTATTTGATGATTTCCCATCCATTAAGAAAAGGGGGTTTAGTTTGTTTCTCAATGATCCGGTGGACTATCATGACATGTTAATATTTTAATCTTATTCTAGAATGGGTAATAGATGGCGCTTGAAAGTCTCTATAAATCTGTTTCTTTCCCACATTGGAATTAAACATCGATGCTGCTTTAAGACGTCATTTTAGCCTATACCTGAACCACGGAACACAAAGGGCAAAAGATGGAACATGGATAGGTTTAGTCAGTACAAGTCTGACACTCACTTCCGCTCTACGCTTTGCAGAAGTAAGTGTCAGACTTGTCAGTTATGTGATGATTTCCCATACGAAGAAAAAAAGCCACCAAATTATTGTCAAATTAAAGGTCAGTTTTCGGTAAAACTGGATATTACTTCTTTGACAGGTCATTCGTAATGGTATTTATATAAAAAAATAGTAATTCAACTAAGTAATGTTAAGAGAAATAAACTTATTTGATATTGGTATCCAAAACACGTCTCTCAAACAATTCGCGTGTGTGACAAACATAGCCCAGCACTATTTTAGTACATTAATTAGTTCTTGTTAGCGCCGTTCCGTGGCTCACACGTAAGATGAATCGTTATTTAATTATTGCTGTTATGCGTATTATCACACGATACAATAAGTGTAGTGGTGTAATGTGTTGTTTTATCGATTAGTAAGATAAACTTTCATTTTATTAGTTGGAATGAAATTTGGAAATTTACGCTTGTGAGCTTGCTAAATTTCGTGTGATTTCGAATTGTGTGTAATAAGTAACTCTGGCCTAAGGTACCTACTTAATATATAGGGAATGAAACTACAATATTTAACAACTACAAAAAAAATACGGTTTTGTTTAAAAGCAATTTATTTGGCCCTTTTTTATCGAATATTATTTTCCGTTGCTACTAAAAGATATATAGTAAGAAAAAGAAAGATTCATAATTGACTGAGAAATCGCAGAACAAACAAAAAAAGGAGTCGAATTGAGAATCCCCTTCTTTTTTTAAAGTCATTTAAAACAATACCCTATCCCAAGATGAAGATAATTTAATACACATCACACATGTGGGTTCTCTGAGGAAGTTAGAACTATCATACATAAAAAAAAAAAACAAATCGTTCGCTACGATACTCTGAAAGCTCGTGTAACATTTCCCATCACTAGAGTATTTCGTTAATGAACAAGTCATTATAGTTCGTGGGCGCTGATTGTGTAACGAATGGTTATTTCATTATTATTGTTTCATATTGTTTCATGAAATGTTAGTGTAGCTTGAGACATTTATTACCTTGTTCTTGTATTAAACACGTCATCGATATAAATTCAGACGGTGTCATTTAAAAATGAAAGACATTAGGCACCCTTATAAACTCTATGGTCCTCATTTATAACTTGGATGAGATTATGTTAGTTTTTTTGTTTCTTCACAGTCGGATGGGAAATACTGACCTCATTTATTGTTTACTAGCTTTTGCCCGCGACTTCGTACGCGTGGATTAATAGTTCCCGTTCCCGGGGGATTTCCGGGATGAAAACTATCCTTTGTCCTTTCTCGAGTCCCAGACTATATCTGTACCAAATTTAATTAAAATCGGTTCAGTGGTTTAGGCGTGAAGAAGAGACAGACAGACAGAGCTACTTTCGCATTTAAAATTTTAGTTTAGATTAGATACATCCGCTTGGGCCTATCCTTCCGATATACCGGCTTTCCTCCGCGCTTCGGAAAGCACGTTAATCCGTTGCTTGTTTCGTTGTGGCCATCATTGGTAGAACTTCAGAGTTCATTAAATACGTAAAATTGAATAATTATAAATTAGAAAAAACTAGGCGAGTTGGACTCGCGCACCGCGAGTTCCGTACATAAACGGCCATATATTTTATCTTAACACTTGAAGACCGTTTTCTTTCACAGCTCCGCCAACCACAAATTTGAGAATATGATTTTGTTTTTAACTTGATACCTTGGTACTGAGTTCAAGGGTCTTGACAGACAGACAGATGACCAACAAAGTGATCCTCAAAGAGTTTACTTTTTCCTTTTAAGGAACACCGAAAAGGACTTAAAGAAAGTACCTACATATTGTCAATTGTCTTAAGTATTTAAGTAGCTGTTACCTCTCCTTTTTATTCTTTTAGTATTTTTATGACAATAATGCAAAACGATTAACAAAATCGAATGCAACGGTCTCAAATAATAGCAATACAAATACAGCTGAGTATCGAAGCGACTGTGCACAAATATTTACGTTCGCAAGCGTCCTTCACTATCGAGTCGTGATGCCGATAGAATTGTTTGACAATCAAGCGCTTTTATTGCCGTGAAAATCTTGGTTTGTCGATTGTCGAAACGTTTACTCACACCATCATCTGCCTAGCCTTTTCCCAACTATGTTGGGGTCGGCTTCCAGTCTAACCGGATGCAGCTGAATATCAGTATTTTACATGGAGCGACTGCCTATCTGACCTCCACAACCCAGCAAATACTGGGAAATACTATACCCCTTGGTAAGACTGGTTGTCAGACTTTCGGGACACTGACTACCTGTAACGACTGTCAAAGATCTACAAATGACAGCCGGGACCAACGGCTTAACGTGCTTTCCGAGGCACGGAGGAAACTCGGTATGTAACGGGTGGTCACCCATCCACAGACCAACCTAGGCAAGCGCGGCTTAACCTAAAGATCGACCCGAGCGGCTGCTATTATTTAGCCACGAGCTCCTCTAAACGTTTACTCACACCGCGAATTTAAAATGGACAAAGATTGTATTTTTAGTTCGTTTGTTTTGGTTTATTTGTGTTTTCTGGAGAAGTAGGTAAACTTACGACTATCTTCTTCTAATC
Source organism: Ochropleura leucogaster (assembly GCA_958449745.1). Lineage (NCBI taxonomy): Eukaryota > Metazoa > Arthropoda > Insecta > Lepidoptera > Noctuidae > Ochropleura > Ochropleura leucogaster. The sequence continues at coordinate 614,596 of OY288220.1, read as the reverse complement.
TCATTGTTTTTAGGGTTCCATTCTCAAAAGGAAAAAACGGAACCCTACTAGATAACTTTATTGCCCGCCTGTCTGCCTATCTCAAAATCAAAATATTTTTATTTCACATAGTGGCCTATGTGAAATAAAAATATTTTGATTGACATGACATGGGCACTTATAAGACGTCGAGAAAAGATGCACGGTTCGGGTTGATTCCTATGGAGAAAAACCGGCAAGAAACTCCATGGTTACTCTTTTAAAATCATTTGGTTTTACAAAATATCTAAATAAATAAAAAATAAATAAATATCTTGGGACAACTCACACACGGCTATCTGATCCCAAGCTAAGCAGAGCTTGTGTTATGGTAACCAGACAACTGATAATATATACTTATATAATTTATAAATACATACATATTATAGATAAATCACACCCAGACACAGAACAAACAATCATGCTCATCACACAAAGTTTGTCCTGGGTGGGAATCGAACCCACGACCTCCGGCTCAGCAGTCAGGGCCACTAACCACTGGACCAACAGGCCCGTCTATCTGTCAAGACCCTTTATCTAGAGAACGCGTTGAGATATCGAGTCGAAATTAAATCCATATATTCAACTCTGTGGTCCCTTTATGCTGTGAACCTTCAACCTCAATCAAGCCTCTAAGTCAAAAGAAATTGCTGTTTATATCGCAATTTTGTACGGAACCTTTGATGCGCGAGTCTGACTCGCTCTTGGCCTGTTTACACTTAAACAAACCGATTTCGTTTGCTTTCTTTTGTAGTTTGGTTTTCAGAATTTATACTGTAATCTTTAACTAATAATTATAGCTATATAATAATTATATTCTGCTCACAGGTATGTTGGTACTGTGTAGTTAAGAAAACACATCACTTGGTAAGTTCGTTTGATTTAGTAATTGAAGAATATGTAAATTAAGAAACCAATCATTGGGCTCGCACGCATGACAGACCCTACCACTGCCTCTTTAAGGGCCCCTGAGACGACCCATTACGTCAAAAGGTCACATCATGCATAAACACTAAACAGGCACAATTTACTCCGTCGCCCACGCGAACATTGTCATATTTACTTCAGTTTACGTTTATGGGATAGTAGGACATTGTCGCTAAAAATAGGCCGTTTATTTCTGTTGGCGTTGTTAATGGGTTGTTTTTATTAGAGGTAAGGCCTTGGGAATCGTAAAAGGTAAGATAACGATGTCTGATTGTTTGGTACCTATACATAAAGAACGTACGGTAAGAACTTAGAATAGGGATTTCTTCTGCTCATAGAATAATCCTTACTTCCTTACTAATATTATAAAAGCGAAAGTGAGTTTTTTGTTTTTTTGTTACCTCTTCACGCTTTAATGGCAAAACCGATTTTGATGAATTTTGGTACAGAGATAGTTGGGAACCAGGAGACGGACATAGGCTCTTTTTTTTAAAGTAAAGTGGGGAGAAAGAGGGAAGAAAAATAAAAACTTAGCGTTGCTATTACAAATCAATAAGGCGCAAGGGCAAAAACTGCAGGTAGCAGATACCTGCAAATCAGGCAAGGGGAACTGTGTTACCCCGAATTTAACGCTAGCAAAACCGCGGGCAAATCTAGTAATAACATAACATTCAATCTGTTCCAATATTTTGACGTTAATTATTTTAAAGGTACCCGTATAAGGCATCAGATTCAATACAAGTTCACATATTCATAAATAATCACCAACGCGCAATTTAGGTTCCTCTTAAAAAGGCTCTTAGGAATCTTAATGAAACCACTAATTAGTTTTTATTTCGACATTCGTTATAGCTTTGACACGATAAATAGGAATATCCATATTAATGTTGAGTGCAGTCCTAATTGGGAACTTAAAGGTGCCGCCGATCGTAAGCTCGCGTGAGATACTAAAACTTGCGGTAATTTTATAACCAAAAATGCAGATGGCCTGTATTTTATTAAACTACTAGCTTTTGCCCGCGGCTTCGCTCGCGTTAAATTCGGGGTAAAACAGTTCCACTTTCCTGATTTGCAGGTAACTGCTACCTGTAGTTTTTGCCCTTGCGCCTTATTAAAATTTATTGTGATAGGATTAGCTAAGTTTTCCCTTTTCTTTCCTCTTTCTCCCTCATAACTCACTGTTTTTTTAAATAGGCTATGTCCGTCTCCAGGGTCCCAACTATCTCTGTACCAAAATAAGTAAGACGTGACAAACAAACAAACTCACTTTTACTAATATAATATTATATTACTTAGGATTATAATAGGATTTTGAGAAAAAAGTTATAAATATTAAAAAAAAATGTGTTTCAAAATAAACGAAATAATTCGACCCATCCGAAGAACATAGTTACTTTTAAAAATGTATCAATTTTTTTTGTTTATCGTATTTAATTTAGAATAACAAGAGCTATCTAATGGTGTACTTATTTTCTTTTTATGAAGCCTATTTTCGAAGTTATAATGTGCCAAGAACGTAATACGTGGTAGTATTTCGAAGAATAGCAATTCATTCATAGATAGATCGATGTACACGGGCCCCGCCCCGCGCTACCGCTGCCCGCGCGCTGGTTACTTCGTCATTCGCGGTCGTGTCGGCGGGAGGTGTGTATGTGTTTGCTTGTGCATGGGTGACGGTTAAATTACGTGTTGTTTATTTGTTTTTCTAATTGCATTTACATATTCCTTTGATATTTGAGTTTATTATTGAATATGAAACGTTCTAAGAAAATATTGTCTTTAATTTTGCCCGAAGAAAGTATAGATAATACAAGTTCTAGTCAACAGCTACAACGAAACTTTATCCAAAAAGATAATGGTAAGTGTTTATTTTTATTAATTATGTAATGAAATTATGCTTGTTTACTGTTTGTTAATAAAAATATCCGTAAAGAAGGTTAAACCGCAAAAGTTTTTGTCTTCCGAACAAAATAGATACATATGCACGTGAAACAGTTTACTTTGAAAACTATACAATATTTTAAAATGTTATGTTTTAATATGAAAAGTAATAGTTGTTGTCATGGTAAAAGTAATTACATTTCATTTTATATATATTAGTATTTTTGTAAATTTTTGTATTTCAAGTGAACATGTAACGTCTTACTTCGGAAATATCATCATTATTGTATACAATGAGTTCAGATGTAACTGTGTTCTTCGGATATTCATTAGTAAATTAATGTACTATCCGCATATGTTACGTTGTTCGATGGAAGTCAAATCAAATGTATTTTTGTTCAAATAAAATCTTTTTATGTATTTAAATATTTACATTTTTTTTTATACTAGAATTGTTTAAGAGCATCATTAAGGATTATTTACAAAATTACTATTTATTTATGTAAAATAAAACATGATTTTTTTACTTTTGATCTGCGCTAGATCTGTTCACATTAAGAATCATAAACTATCTAAGTAGTAGGTAATAACAGTGCCCGGTGGACAGGTTGCATAAATTATTATGATACAGGAGACTTATTAGTCAATTTGTTTTAGATGATCGGGAGCTTTCATCACCTTTACCGGACGGGGTCGAAGAAACTTACGTCCTTTTACGCGACGTTCTCAGTGATACGGACGAAGTTAATAACACAATCGAAGAAGATCAATTATTATTGAACATAGAAGATGAAAATACTGTAAATGACACTGTTAACTTATTAAATACAGTCCCCGAAAATGTAAGCCCAAAACCAGCTCCGATGATAATATACGATAATATTTCCAGTGCCACTTTGATAGATCCATCTCCATTTAATATTGAAACCACAAAAAGTTTTGAAAATTCCCCGATGCCAGTAAATCATAATAGGTAGTATATTGGTAGACTGTTTGAATATCCCTACACCAATGCCATCTCCTCTAAACCATCACTCCAAGGCTAAATGTCAAGACGTATTTTGTACGGAACATGAATGTTGGTTAGATTCAGCTGATAACCCTTCAACTACGAATAGAAAATCTAGAAAACGTACCCGAAACGTGGAAAACTGGTATGATGTTAAACGGAAATGTCGCACTAATATGGGTAAATCATATATATCGAAAAGAGGAAAATTAGTAGATGAGAAGTTGATTAGGCCAGCATGTCAATGTCGTTATAAATGCAGTGACAAAATAACACCTGATCAACGCCTAGAGATATTCAGGAAATTTTGGTCATTGGCTGATAAACAGAAACAGTGGGCTTACGTAATACAGTTTACACTAAAAATTAAAAAAAAACGCTGTATTAATAGTGACGAGCCAAATAATCGTAAGTTTACTTATAAATATTTTCTTCCTGTTATAACGTCCGAACCTGTTTGTGCTAAAATAGATGTCTGTAAGACAATGTTTTTAAATACTCTTGGCATAAGTGGCAGAGTATTACAAACTGCTTGGTCAAAGTATGATGGTACTGCAGTCGTGGAAGAGGATCAACGAGGTCGTCACAAGAGTCACAAAATAGTACTTGTCGATGAAATGATTCGTAGTGTCTGTGACCACGTCAAGTCTTTCCAACCTGTGGAATCGCATTATCTAAGGGAGAAAAGTAATAAATTATATCTGGACGGTAGTTTAAGTATAGCCCGCATGTTTACTTTATACAAGGAGTGGTTCAACGATGAACAGTACTCAGTCAAAGCACAGACAGAAAGGCAATACCGCGATATTGTCAATAACTACTTTAACTTAGCATTTTTTGTTCCTAAGAAAGATCAATGTGACCAATGTCACATATTTAAAAATTTGAAAAATCCTTCTGAAGTGGAACAAGATATTTTTGCTAAACATCAGGATAGAAAAAAGATTGCAAGAGCTATAAAAACTGCAGATAAAGAGAGGGCCAAAAATTCTAATGGTGAGATAGTCTGTGCGGTGTTCGATTTTGAAAAGGTATTGACTTGTCCTCACGGACAAGTTAGTATTTTTTATTACAAAAGAAAATTAAGCTGCTTAAATTTTACAATATTTGATATGGGTAATAAACATGGAACGTGTTATATGTGGGACGAAACGATTGCTAAGCGTGGAGCAAACGATGTAAGCAGTTGTTTGATTGATTTTATTGATTGTAACGTGCAAAAAGGAGTTCGCGAGTTTCTGTTTTGGTCTGACAACTGCGCCGGTCAAAATAGAAACCGTATCGTATACTCATCCTACATTTACGCTTCTAACAAGTACAAAGTGACCATCACACATCGTTTTATGGAGAAAGGTCACACGCAGAATGAAGGTGATAGCGTTCATGCATGTATTGAAAATGCCTCGCGTGCCAAAATAATCTATACACCTCAAGAGTGGCAATTATTAGTGAGATGGAGTAAAAATAATGATTATCCGTATGAAGTAAAAAATATGACTCAAGAGCATTTTTACGATTTTAAAAGTCGGGTTATTGATAAACTATGGAGTAAAAATTGTCGTGGTCAAAAAGTTAATTGGAACAATATTAAAGAAGTACACGTAGATTGCAATGATTCAAACAAACTATACTATAAATACGATTTAAGCGCTGAAATGTATGATGCTATAACTATCGGTAATACAACTAGAAACTCAAGAGGCAATCAAAATATGCAAATAAAAAAGGCCTATAATCAGCTTTTGCCTATTTCTCGGGATAAATACAAAGATCTTCTTAGTTTATGCAATACAAATATTATACCGGTTGAATATCATGATTATTTCAAAACATTGCCCAACGGTGATGCCAGCACAAGCGATGATGAAGAAAATTAGTGGGCACGATGATTATAGTATTTTTTTTCCTTTTAAACTTATAATATTATGTTGTTTTTTAGAGTTTCTTTGTTGATTTCATGACATAATTACTAATAATTTTTTATTGGTTTCTAATTTGTCACTAGGAGAAAAATACTGATTATTAGAAATTTTATTTTCAAATTAAGTATTGAAATTGTTTATGTTTGTTAGTTTTGTTTAGTTTATATAAAGTTTTTAAATGAGAATTTAATTTCATTCAAAATTTCATATTACATTCTTACCAAAAATTTGATTTTCAATACTTACCATTAGTACTGGTCAATATTAATGTTAATTAACTGTGATATAAAATTACAAAGTTTTATGTAACTTTATTAATTAGGTTTACTTCCTTGCCAACAACGAGTACTTTAATAATTAAGTGCAGGTACCTAAATAGGTAAAATTATGCCTATCTACATTATTGCCTACACTGAAATAGTTTTAAAATAGTCTATGTTACAATATTTTTTATATTTTTCATAATAAAACTCATTAAGTCGATATTATTCCTCGTTTTAATTTTGCAAATGTTACATCTTGAATGTCACACATTACTGGAACTCCAAAGAAAAGTGAACTATATACAAATATATCACAAAATCTACACCCAATTCCCTAAAACACTGTTTTATGTTAACTTAGTTACATTGACTTCACGTGGAACTAAGTAACATGTGATTATAATACCCCTTATTTTAGTAAATAATAACATAAATACAATAATTTTATGTTAAAATGTTGTCTAAACAAGTAATTAAAGTATATGTGAATTTTCATCACTTTATTTCAATAATTAAAAAAGTTATTAGCATTTAAGTATGGGGTGAACTTTTAATGGCTCTCCTGAAAACCTAGTAAATTTCAAATGTAACATTGTTCTTCGGATGGGTCGAATTACATATGTCATTTAAAAGAATGAAATAAAAAATGTCCCCGTATTGTTTTATTTATTTCCTACAATAATCCATTCTCTATTATTAACATTTTACATTATGTAAGCGATCGCTGAACAATGCTTGATATACGTGTATTTAAGAAATTTATATTTTATTTTTGTTAGTAGAATAGTCTATTAGTTAATAATAAAGTTAAATTAGTACTATATAGGCTCACAAATAACTTGTAATCATTTAAAATAAGTTTATTTATTTATAAAGTAAGTTCAACAATAAAGGCTCTTTATTTTTATTTATTAAGAAATAATGTGTTAGCATACACTTAGGTACAAACGCGTCACTCAAGTACGACACAACCGTCAACCGTTTTATAAAATGTAACATTTGAAATGTTCGACAACATTTTCAAATATTAAAGTTCACAAAACATAGTACTTTTCAGTGCAATAAATTCTGCAGTAGTGCACAAACTTGGTGCTGGCAGTTTGCACTATTGGTCTGACTGAAACCTATTACTAACTTGTTGCGGTCTAGTTGCAATTATAATGGCGGAAGTTCCTTTGGTTCGTTAAGGTTTTCTTCTTGATTTTTGAGTCATTTATTTTTTTATCTAATACTAGCTTTTGACCGCGGCTTCGCTCGCGTTAAATTCGGGGTAACACAGTTTCCCTAGCGACTTATTGATTTGTAATAGCAACGCTAAGTTTTCCCTTTTCTTCCCTCTTTCTCCCTCACATCCCACTTTTTTAGAAAAAATAATAGCCTATGTCCGTCTCCTGGTTCCCAACTATCTCTGTACCAAAATTCATACAAATCGGTGTAGCCATTAAAGCGTGAAGAGGTAACAAACAAAAAATAATTAATAGTAAGGATAGTAAGGAAGTAAGGATATAAAATTCTCGTGTCACAATGTTTGTTTCCATACTCCTCCGAAACGGCTCGACCGATTCTTGTGATTTTTTTATGCATTCAGTATGTCTGAAAATCGGCTGCTATCTATTTTCATATCCCTAAGTGATAAGGGAGAAGTCATTAAATAAAAGCACTTTAAAATATGAAAATACACACAGTTCATTTTGTGTTGGTCAAATAAAATATGATGTAGTTCTTTATCTGGTGTGATAAAATCATTTCGAAAAATTGAATTGTACAAAAACTTTTTTTTATTAGCCTATGTTGTCTCACTGCTGGACAAAGGCCCCCTCCATTCCTTTCCAACTCTTTCGGCGTTTAGCCTCCTCTAGCCATCCGACAGAAACGAGTTGAAATCGTCACGCCCTTTTGTGGGCCTTCCCTGGTTACGATGACCGCTTTCAGGCACCCACTGTGTGACAAAAATATGGCATCAGCAAATAAAACTCCCTAACTAAAGATTTGAACAGAAATTGATGTGATGACGATATTACTTTCCTACTACTACTTACTTGGGGATCATTTAGCGTAACCCCAAAGCGTATAAATCAGTAGGTACTTTAACTAAGTGAATTGACAGCATTACATAAAAAATATATTGAGGTCATTCAACAAATCTTTACGTGACTGTACCCACGAACAAGGGGTCTAAAATGTACCCTTTAGCAGAATCAGAATAGTATTTTAGTATGAATCACGTTAAAATTCTTGAAATGGTCATAGACTTAGTTAATATTGTGCATTGTCACTTTGTGACCATTTTACGAATGGTAACGTTACTCGTTTATTGTTCTCGTTCATTTATTGTTTTATTAACATATAACTACATTTTTGATTTTTTCTTAAAAACATAAAAAAAAAACATGTAAAAATAGTAGCCCACCGGTATCGAGAACAGGGTCCAAGCTACCGGCGCGGCGGTCAGGGCTCCAGAGAAAGGAACCTCCTAACAATACGAGTCGTGTCCAGGAGTACCGCTTTCTGTATCAAGCTCTTGATCCAGCTGCCTAACGAGAGCCTCCTCAGGTATTGATCGAGGCTCTTGGCAATTAAGCCATTGGCAGATAATTATTAACCAATTATGACTCTGCTTAAGCGGACACTTTATGCCCCCAGTATGTACCTACATACATTTTTATTGCATTAGTAATTGAAACTCTATCATCGTGTTTGCTGATTTATGGCTGAAATAAAAACAGTTTTCCCGGAGAAGATATTTTATCGAGTCTAATTTGTTGAACACATAAAAGTCGTTTAGCGTAATAATTGTGAGATTGCTCAGCTTGGCACAGTGACTGAGTGGTGGGGTGTCATTATTAGGTCAGTAGATACCGTTTCTGTATGGAACAAATACTTTTGACCTATAGAAAGTGATAACAAGAGGATCGAGTTCCATTACATGAGACTTACCCCCGAATACTGAAGTGACGTTTGACAATACAAAATCTAAAGTTTAAGAGCTGCTCAAATGTTAAGCAGCCATCAAATTTTAAAAGACGTTTCAGTATTCGGGGGTTAAGAACATAACTGGCGAAATGCAGAGGTGCCTAACCCGTAAGTACAGGGATGTCAGCTAGACAGTGGCCGTGGTAACTCATTAACATCATAAATATGTGGATTCCTCTAACAATTAACGGTTTAAGAAAGTTTATTTGGCTCAAAAAGAATACAATTATTTACTTCTATGAGGAAAAACATTATAAATAAAAATTAGGTTAAAACAAAAACGATAAAAAACTTAAAACAACTTTACATTGTGTGGTGGTGCTTGAGTATTTAAAAGAAGAATGTTCATCTTTCGAAATTAAATAAATCTTATAGTTCAGATAATTGATTAATGCCCCGTTCCAATAAACAAAAACGTTGTATTTTGTCATAAGTCTCATAGAACTTATGTCAAAATACAATTATCCGTAAGCAAAACGAGTCATTTTTGTTTATTGGAACGGGGCATAATGCTTTTTTTTTTCGGGTGGGAAATCATCCAATGACTTCCCTCGCTCTGGGCGGAGCGGGGGGACATGTCAGACTTGTACTGACTAAAACCCACCCATATTCCTTCCCTTCTATTGCCCCTTACGTTCCGAGGCCGCGGTATCTCTTTCGAACAACCCGCAACCCCGGCAGGCGGAGGCTCTGGCAAGCCCCTCTGCACGGGGCATATGCTTACTTAACACAATGTTAAAAGAAACCCAGATCCTTAAGCTTATTCTACGTCAAGGCGTAACTTTGATGTTTTGAACGCATCTCAACTATCCTTTTTGAGTTAAATTTGTACACGGCAAATCCCAGCTACCATAGACACAGTCATATTTTTTGGACTTCGTAGCGTCTAACTCGTAAAAATGACTGTATGGCAGGATTTTATAGTCTTTCTACTATGCTTTATAACTATGCATAAACGTTTTGTTTTAAATGCAGGTATGTGAAGTGGGCATTGTTCTTTTATGTCTTTTTTCTTTTACCATAATGTCTTTACAATAGTTTTCAAATCTCACAGTTACACCCTTCGTTCTGAATAGTTATTGTACTGATAACAAAATTTGTGTTATTTGATTAAAATAGTATTTTTTTTTATATTTTTCCCTTTTTCTTGTTTAAACATATTCATTTTAACGATTGTTTTGAATGAGTGGACATTATAGTTCTTGTAAATTTCTAGGTAATTGTTAAATAAAAACCTAAATTTTTCTTGCAATCTTAAATTAACTTACAATGGCAAATCTTAAAGTAAGTGTTAGTTGTACTTTAAAAAAAAACTATTTGTATATAAGTGTGTCCTAATAATTGATTTTCCTATGTGCCTATAATATTTATGTATTAGGTACTTACTTGTTAACTTTTATTAAGATTTTATCTTGTTTTAGGTTTTGTAAAGTAAACAATAACTTGTCGTCGGGAACATGTTGTTCTCCCATATTTAAGTGCTAACGCTGTAACATTGCAAACCACACATTTTTTTTATATACCTAAGTAACCAGTGTCTTTTTTTTTCGGGTGGGAAATCATCCAATGACTTCCCCCGCTCTGGGCGGAGCGGGGGGGCATGTCAGACTTGTACTGACTAAAACCCAGCCATGTTCCTTCTATTGCCCTTTACGTTCCGGGGCCGCGGTATCTCTTTCGAACAACCCGCAACCCCGGTAGGCCCGCAACCCCGGCAGGCACCATAGAGTGTCTTGCCCGTTAAAAAAACCGGAAAAGTGCGAGTCGGAGTCGCGTACCGACGTGACGGTTCCGTACAAACTTGCGACATAAACGGCCATATCTTTAACGTCGTATACTTAGAGGGTTGATTTTTCCACAGCTCCAAGAGACTTACAAAATATGGTTTTAATTTCAACTCGATACCTCTACGTCTACGCGTTCCTGAGTTAAAGTGTCTTGGCAGACAGACAACAAAGTGTTCCGGGGTTCCGTTTTTACCTTTTGAGGTACGGAACCCTAAGAATGTATTATTCTCTATAGAAGAAAACCTGGTTGAGGGTCAAGGTCAAGGTTACTTCATTATGGTGAGAAATATTCGTTGAACCACGATTTATTGGGCTCAAGGATTACCTACTTCATATTGTTTTCCAATCAGGATTAATACAATACTTACATTAAATTAATAACATTTAAAATGATTAAATAAACATCATTATTATACTTATATTAACTTGTGTTAGGTAAATATAACATATCTCAGTAATTAACGTTGAACACTAACAAAGAAGCTAAAATTCATAATTTACTGAACCATAATAAGTGTAATTAAAAACTTTGACCGCACGTTTGGCGCTGTGGCTGAGCGATCGACTGCTGCGCCGCGTGTCGCGGGTTCGATCCCTGCACGGAAAAAATATTTGTATAACCTATAGGTAGTTGATTCGTGTTTGGCTATTTGTGTAGGTATATGACTTCAATTTTTTGTAGCGCACTCACAATACAGGAGAATCCTAGATCCTAGTGTGGGGCAATGTTTTTTAAAAGAAAAAAAGTACTCATCTAATAAATAAAATTCTCATGTTACAGTTTTCGTTCCCATACTCCTCTGAAACGGCTGGACCGATTTAAACGAAATTTTGTGTACATATCGGGTAGGTCTGAGAATCGGCCAACATCTATTTTTCATACCCCTAAGTTAGCAGCGGGTGAAACCGCTGGGCATAGCTAGTACAATTAATAAAATGCAATGATTTCAACACACGTATTGTTACTTGCATCATTCAAAGATGATTTCATCAAGTTATCCTGTATAGAGTGTCGGCTTTATAAATGAGGACACAACCACAAAAAGCAATAACAATGTTTTATTTGTAATAGACAAACCTCTACTCTTGTTGTTTTGCCATAAATTACGCACTTTTGGAACGAAGTTCCTTATCGCGCGTTGTGAAAGGGGGCTAGACGGAAAATATTCTTACGAAAACTTATCACGACACTTTTTGCTATTGTAAGCTGTGCGGCGTCGCATGTTTCTCTGTCTGTCTCTCTCTCTCTTATAGAAAGCAAGCCAGATATTTTCATTTCTATAGGAACTTCGTTCCATCCGGGTGTCCCTTGACATCTCTAATTTTTTTAATTCTCAGTTCAGGCATAGTATTATTATAGGTTTTCCATCAGGAATTTCTCAGTAGCAACCACTGTATATGGAACTGTGCCTAATTGACGGCAACAGGTTCCCCCTAATACAACATGGGACTTTGGACTGTAACATTTGAAAGTGCCTGTAATGGTCGAAGGAAAATAAATGGTTTCATTTTGAGTTATAACTGTACTAGCTTTTACCCGCGGCTACGCTCGCGTTAAATTCGGTATAAGTCAGTACCTGCTACCTGCAGTTTTTCTAATTGCGCCTTATTGATTTGTATTAGCAACGTTATGTTTTCTCTTTTCTTCCCTCGTTCTCCCTCATATCCCACTTTAAAAAAAAACCTGGTTCCCAACTATCTCTGTACCAAAATTCATCAAAATCGGTTAAGCCATTAAAACGTGAAGAGGTAACAAACAAACAAACTCACTATCGATTTTATAATATTAGTTAAGTATAAGGATTATCAATTTAAAAAATCGATGTAGGTATTTACTTTTCGTTTATTCCGCGGAGTAGTACTAAAACCACAGTAAACCTAGCAAACGTACTTCAGGAACATACGTTCTAAACGGGGAGAACTATGCCCAACAACCCCGCCATCATTAACTTATTACAAACTTCAACTACCACAGATTATCTAAAAACCTATTTTTAAGTGTTGTCCTGAAGGATTACCATGACATCTTATAGCAGTTCTTATTCCTGTGTGAGAAAGAGATGGTGCTAGACAACCTGTATAGCTCTGTCTCTTTCCCTCAGCGGAATAAGTTCTGCTTTAAGGCGTCATGGTAGGGTAGCTGTTCTCACATCTATTAACTTCGAGCTACCAACATTTTACTACAAATCCGTTTACACGTCTAATTCTTTTGCAGTGTCAACAATAAGGCTCTAGAACGCTTTCCTTTGACATTACAAAAGCTGAAAGTAACTTCTCTTTTAAAAGAAAAGTTCTTAAACACTTATTTACTAAGACTAAATAGCTCCAAGCTAGAAGTCTAGTCGTAGTAATAGTTATAATATTTATTAGATTACTAGCTGACCCGGCGAACTCTGTTCCGCCATAAAGGCAATAAATAATAAGCCGATTTTCGAATTTATTAAGTTTTTTTTTTCTTTGAAAAAGAAATTAAGTATATTAATCATTTATTATTGTTTCTGCATTTCAGTACATAGGTTGGTCTCCACTTAAGTACCTTGTGATACACGACATTTTTTGTTTTCTACAAAACAACGCAGATAGTCTTCCGACCCGTGAACATGCCACATATAATTGACCATGGGAAAAACATGGATGTTCTAGATTCAAACCATAAACTTTTAAGGGTTGGCTTTGTGATTTGTTGATGGTCATGGCAAATGTAAGACGGATCGGATATTGAAGTCTTTTAAATTCGAACGGCAAATCGGTTGGGATCATCGGGATCGTCAGAATGAGGACTTCCTCACCTTTGAATTTTCCTTTCAGTATTATGTCGCGTAAATTACATTGTTCATCAATTTTCTAACCACCAAATGCGTACTGGTATGCGCCGTTTTGGTTGGTTTATGTTTCGAAGCTTACTACGGAGCCAACCTTTAGGCGTAAATTGTGCGGTGGTAAGCCAGGCACATCCTAGGAGTTTAAAAAAAAGAAGTGTGTGTACTTATGTACACGCGTTAGAAGTTATACTTCTTTGGCGTATAGACAAAAAAAATACTAAAATGCTGTAGTGATTAACGATAAATATAAAAATAATCATAAAAATGTGAGCCGTCACGGGTCGCCTGGCAGATGTGAAAAATCGACATTATTTTGTAAGAGTAATATGCAAAAAAGAACAGATTGTGATAGGAACTAAATATGTCATTGAAAACATCATTTTTCTGTTTCATTGTGGATTTACCAAAAGGACATCGTTTTCGTGTTCATCATCGTTTACGAATTCGTGGATCGAAGGCACTTTGAATAAAACTCTATTACTGCCCCCCTGTGGTAACCCATCCATTTCCAAACCTTGGCAAGGGTTACTTAACCTGGCCCGTGTGCTAACACATGCATTCCCAAACCTTGGCAAGGCTTGCTTTACCTATACCCCCTGTGGTAGCCCATCCATTTCCAAACCTCGGCAAGGGTTGCTTAACCTGGCCCCCTGTGGTAACCCATCCATTTCCAAACCTTGGTGAGGGTTGCTTAACCTGGCCCCCTGTGGTAACCCATCCATTTCCAAACCTTGGTGAGGGTTACTTAACCTGGCCCGTCTGGTAACCCATCCATTTCCAAACCTTGGCAAAGGTTGCTTAACCTTGTCCCCTGTAGTAACCCATCCATTTCCAAAACTTGGCAAGGGTTGCTTAACCTGGCACCCTGTGTTAGCCCATCCATTTCCAAACCTCAGCAAGGGTTGCTTAACCTGGCCCCCTGTGGTAGCTCATCCATTTCCAAACCTTGGTGAGGGTTGCTTAACCTGGCCCGTGTGGTAACACATGCATTTCCAAACCATGGCAAGTGTTGCTTAACCTGGCCCCCTGTGGTAGCCCATCCATGTCCAAACCTTAGTAAGAGTTGCTTTACCTGTCCCCGTGTCACGTGTGGTAACCCATCCATTTCCAAACCTTGGCAAGAGTTGCTTAACCTGTCCCCGTGTGGTAACCCATCCATTTCCAAGCCTTGGCAAAGGTTGCTATAATTTCATGCGATCCTAGTAGTTTTATCTCAACGCAGTTGGTTCTATCAAGAACTTGAATCCACAGATCAAACTGCTGGAATTAATTTCACCGTGAATTCATGCAAGCCTAGTACTTTCGCTTGTATTAGTTAGGGTTTTGACTCCATTTTATTTAGAAAACGTTTGTATGGGGAATTTCACTGTGAATTCATGCAAGCCTAGTACTTTCTTTGACTCCATTTTATTTAGAAAACGTTTGTATGGGAAATTTCACCGTGAATTCATGCAAGCCTAGTACTTTCTTTGACTCCATTTTATTTAGAAAACGTTTGTATGGGAAGTTTCACCGTGAATTCATGCAAGCCTAGTACTTTCGCTTGTATTAGTTAGGGTTTTGACTCCAAATATTTAGAAAACGTTTGTATGGGAAATTTCACCGTGAATTCATGCAAGCCTAGTACTTTCTTTGACTCCATTTTATTTAGAAAACGTTTGTATGGGAAATTTCACCGTGAATTCATGCAAGCCTAGTACTTTCGCTTGTTTTAGTTAGGGTTTTGACTCCATTTTATTTAGAAAACGTTTGTATGGGAAATTTCACCGTGAATTCATGCAAGCCTAGTACTTTCGCTTGTATTAGTTAGGGTTTTGACTCCATTTTATTTAGAAAACGTTTGTATGGGAAATTTCACCGTGAATTCATGCAAGCCTAGTACTTTCTTTGACTCCATTTTATTTAGAAAACGTTTGTATGGGAAATAAAGAAGGACGGTTTTGAGGGTTTTCCCGACAATTATTCCAATTTTTATCACCTTTTAAACCTTCCCTGGACTTCCAGGAGTATTTCAAGACTAAAATTAGCCAAATCGGTTCAGCCGTTCTCGAGTTTTAGCGAGACTAACGAACAGCAATCCATTTTTATATATATAGATTACTTTTTTCGTATATGTGTATTAGAATCTCTATAAGTATATTAGTTTTCGAAAACAAGTTTATATTTTCTTTTTTTATTAATTTTGTACTCTATTTATTTTAAATGAAATTATTTACAATAAACTAAAATTTAAAGAAAATAAAAATAAAAAATTTCAATAAATTTATTAAATATTTACTTATATAAGTAGATTTAAATATCACAATGTTGGCTTATTTAACCCAAAGGTTGTCAGGTAGAGAATGCCTTATAGCATTTATTTAGTCCGCGTACGTATAGCTGTTGTAGGTACATAATCCTGACTAATATTATAAAACCGAAAGTGAGTGTGTGTTTGTTTGTTACCTCTTCACGCATTAATGGCTGAACCAATTTTGATTAATTTTGGTACAGAGATAGTTAGGACCAGGGAGACGGGCATAGGCTATTTTTTTTAAAGTGGGAGACGAGGGAGAAAGAGGGAAGAAAAGAGAAAAATTTAGCTTTATTTTTACAAATAAATAAGGCGCAAGGGCAAACGCTGCAGGTAGCAGGTACCTACAAATCAGGAAAGGGGAACTGTGTTACCCCGAATTTAACGCGAGCGAAACCCCGGGCAAAAGCTAGTGTTTAAATAAATAAAAAACCACCCACTAAATTAAACCGAGGATCACATACCAAACGATACGCTCAGGGATAAATTAGTGATGCTCAATTCATATCGATATAAATAGTGGGTCTCGTAGGCGGCACCATATCAAATTCGTATCGCATCATTTTGCGTGCCACCTCTATCTGGTGGGGTTATCTGCCAAGTGTCAAATAGATGCTTACACAAGTACACTTTTAACAAGATTAGTGGGACAGTAAACAGTTTGTGTGATTTATCTTTGTTGTTTTGTAGTTGTTAATGATTTACAATGTACTCAGTGTACTTACGAGTTTGTTTGATTAGAGTTCTTTAGGAGTGTTTAGGTTTTTAGTTTGCAGGTCTGACACTCCGCCCCTTACCGTCCGGAGCAGGGGAAGTTATTTACTAATATCCTATCCGGAAAAACAAATTTAAAAAACGTTTGCGCCATCTGGCAGCACAGAATCTCACTTTTTCTTGCATTTTCCAGACCGATAAACAAAACATTCTGCCGAAAACAATACTGTTCGCACTTTTATTCTAGCTCTAGCAAATAACTGATCTAAGCAATAAACGGATAAGAGAATGAAAACAATCCGTCTTGCTAGATGAGGCGCATCCCTAACTGATTGTCTGTTTACAAAACTACGGTACACACATCAACTTATACAAAACCAGTTTATCTAGATCTCTCAACTACGAATCATACACCGCTTATTTCCCGTACGACAAGATATCCGCATTAGCTGGTTTTGTATAGTTTAAACTGTCATCGTGTGTACTGTGAAGGTTCCCTTAAAGAATGCTGGCTGGTTTGCAATAACGTTCGAATACTCAAGATGTTTAAATAGAGAATTGAAAACATAGAGAAGAGAATAGCTTTGCAATGAGTGACTTGTTTTATAAAATCCTACTAATATTATAAATGCAAATGTTTGTGAGAATGGATAGATGTTTGTTACTCTTTCACGTTAAATGGCCGAACGGATCTTGATGATTTTTGGCACAGAGGTAGATTATAGTCTGGTAACACATAGGATACTTTTTTTTCGAGATCACGCAGTCGAAACCGCGGGCGACCGCTAGTCAAATATATAAAATTCCCGTGTCGTGATGTTTGTTACCAAACTTCTCCGAAACGACTGGACCGATATGTATGAAATTTTGTGTTCATATCGGATGTCTGAGAATCGGCCAACATCTATTTTTCATACCCCAAAATGAAACAGAGACCTGAGCAACGAGTGAAACTACTGGGCACAGCTAGTGATAAAAAAAAAGAAAAATGTTCTATGTTACTTTTATCATGAACAAACGCCCCCACACATCACAAAGCTATTGCAGTACTTCACCAACGAGGCGGTCACCTTCTATTTATAACCTGAGTTTAATCCTGCTTACTCGGGAATGTAAAACAAAATATAAGGTCAAGGGTTAAACTTACCGCTAACTACAGTTTGTGGGAGGACAGCGGATTAGGTTTACACGTTCCGTTTCAGCTTAAAGATAACATTTTTAGAGATAAGTCTTACTTTAGATTACAGATAAAGTATTTCGTGAACTTTTAAATGTATCTATATAGTGTTACAGGCTCTGAAGGATACTTGGACTAATAACTTTCCCCACTCTGAGCGGAGTGAGAGAGTGTCAGACTCATCCTTACTAATATTATAAAAGCGAAAGTGACGATTTTTTGTTTGTTACGTCTTCACGCCTAAATGGCTAAACCGATATTAATAAATTTTGGTACAGAGATAGTTGGGACAATGGAGACGGACATAGGCATAGACATAATTTTTTTTCAAAAAAATTGGGATATGAGGGAGAAAAAGGGAAGAAAAGGGAAAACTTAGCGTTGCTATTACAAATCGATAAGGCGCTAGGGCAAAATGCAGGTAGCAGGTACTGTGTAATACCGAATTTAACGCGAGCAAAGCCTTGTAATATTATAAATGCGAATGTTTGTGACGATGGATGGATGAATGTATGGATAGATTTTTGGATGTTTGTTAATCTTTCACGTCATAACGGCTGAACGGAACTTGATGAAATTTGGCACTGAGTAAGATTATAGTCTGGAATAACACATAGGACACTTCTTTATTATCACGCGGGCAAAGCCATGGGCGCCAGCTAGTCGAAAATATTCCTAATGTTATGACAATTTTAAGTGGCAGTTGCAACCGGAAATTAGCTCAGTAATGGATAAGGCAACCGGCAACACAACTGGTTCTTAACGATCAGGTTACATCATGTTAACAAGTTTATAAATCATTCTCAAGTCACAATTACGAATGTTAACATAACATAGTATGGCATTATCAGGCTATTTGGCCCATAAATACTTTACAAACAAGCATTCATATACTTAGGTTTTCTTCTTCTTCCTTGCCCTACCCTCTTTCACTTTAGTAAGGTTTGTCTTTCCTAATTACGTAAATAGAACCGTACAATTGTGAACATTCTTTATTAAGAAATACGACGATACTTATTAATTCCAAAAACAGATACAACACGGTATTATTTTATTGTTAACAATAATTTAGGTAAGTAATGCAACGTTTTGCTTGATAATTATCTGTTGTTGCAGATTAGATAAAATAATAATAATTGTTTCAAGATTTCTATAATTATCCTTTGATTTTGATATTTCGTTACATTTAGGTAGAAATAATACACTATCTTTTTAAATATACAACTCGAAATAGATAGTGGATGAGTCAAAATCGAGTAATGTTCTTTAGTTTATTTATAGCGAAAAATTTAGTAACAGGCTATTAAAAAACAGTTTACCTATAAAGTGCACATAACCAAGCTGTTAGCAAAAAATCTAAATAATTCCTCATTTTCTAGCTATTTTAAATTGACCTCTATGATTTGGCAAATTTAGAAAACCCTACATCAGATACAAAATCAGTTTTCACTGTAATCACGTGATACCTGATCAAATGCTTATGAATAATACAGTACTGTTAGAATATAAACTCTCACCGTCTTATTACAAAAGTTTGAGTTAGTACTGGTTTAAACCTGGACTAAATAGTCTAGGATTGTTACGGTATTAAAGTTAGTACCAGGCTTAAAATGTGTTCATATTACAAATCAAAGACTAACCGAAGACCAGTTAGTCCAAAGATCATCCATGGTTTAAATAATAAACACAGATAAAAAAATAAAAAAGGGCAATCATTCGTTCTTTTACACTGGTTTCATTCAATATGACATTCCGTTTTTTCTAATGTTGATTTTAACTACATAATTTAAATGCATAATAACTCTTTATTCGTAACAAAGAAATCATTTTAATTCTTTGTCCAAGTTCCAACCTCTTGAACGAGCGCAACAAACACACACATCGCGTTTTTTTTATCAAGTTTTATTTTATATCAACGAACGTGAAACGGAGTACAGCTTCGCGGCGCGTAATTCGAGATGCGAATGTGACGATCCAACCAAATATTTATGTTATTGCTTTGCATTCTCTAATAAACAGTTCTTTATTCATTGTTCCTAATGTTGTACTGTATTGCTGCTGTGGTTCTGTGCGAGAAATTTTGTGTGGTCAAATTGAGAAAAGATAATTCAGGAAAAAAATGGAACAACAGAAAAAAAATAGGGGTGAAAATTGGAGTCCTGAAGAAAAAGTTAGTAAAACATCGAAATATTGTATAGTGGGCAGTACTTTGTATTATCCCTATTTCGATAAAGATTAACGTGAATCTACTTATTACAATAGGAAATACTACGGTAACTGATTAGTCAGTCAGCTCATATTATCGAGGACAAATATACAAAAACATCGGTAAATATTTTGAAAAAAAAAGAGTGGAAGAATTTATCAAACAAGTAAGTACTAATCGCTTTTACTAGTGTACAACTACTTATGATATTTGTATCTAAAATCTTCGTCACTCAATTCAAATGGATTTCCACGATGACGACGTATCACAGATCGACGAGAAGTCTCAAGCATCTCCATATTTTCTAAGTCAATCATATTAATATCCATTTTTCAACGATATAAAAACAATAAACACAGAAAACTAAAGCCATGATAACCTCAACTTTTTGTAGAAATTGACATTTGACTATATTACCAAAGTTAGACCATGGTTAAACTAGGGGTCTCGCGGGTTTATCTTTAGTACCATAGATAGTACAAGGATTAGTGATAAACTTCATTTTATAATAAGGTTTTTTTTAGTCCATGGTTTAAACCTGGAACTAATCCCAGTACTATATTTAGTCCGCGTTTTGGAATAAGACGGTCAGCGTTTAGCTGAGCGTTGAAAATCCAACTGCTTGGCTGTGGAAGTCAGATAGGCAGTTGCTCCATGTGAACTATTGGAATTCCACTGCATTCAGTTAGAATGGATACCAACCGCAACATAGTTATAAAAAGGCTGTGCAGATGATGACGGGATTTAGCAAAAAATATAGGCACAAGATTAAAACTTTACTATCTGCTTAGCCTTTTCCCAACAATGCTTGCATTGGCTCCCAGTCTAACCGGATGCAAATAAACCAGAAGAATACAAAACTTATCTAATCCCAGAAAACATAAGAAACCGTTCACACTGATATTATCATCTTTGCCCCGCCTCGTAGCACCTGATCGGTAAGTGTATGAGCTCCCCGACAATCCCATGAATGGCCGTATTGTAGCAACGTAGAGATTGCGCGCGCAACTCGCTTTACAAGCAACTGGTCTCTACATTGAACAACTTGTTGATACGTAGAAGGGACAGTAGGCAGAATACTGGGAGATTGGAAATACAGATTTTTAAAGTTACAGAGAACAAAAATATTTATCAGTTATTTTATAATATCTACATGGGTATATATAGAAAATAATGGTACATATCTATCTAATTGGTTTTTTTATATCTATCAGGCATAAAACATAATCTATGCCTAATAATTAAAAGAATTCAATTTCATAATTTTTAGGTAGGTAATAGTATGTAAAATTATAATATAGCCGGAAAATAAATGTTGCCTTCTCATTAAATCAAAATTAAAAGGTACTTTGAACCCAAGTTGAAAATATGTTAGTATGCAGCTATTTGTCATGTCATAAATTATTTAGTATGTAGCTTCAGAGCAGACTTACTGTGATTTTTGTTTAAAGTAGTTATTGCGTATTTGTTATTGTAGTATTTTTTTCCTCATTGTCATCATAATGCCTAATATAATACGTATTCAATAAATAGGTAAATTAAAAAGGTTATTGTCGTTTTACGGTAAACAAACTGGTTATTTTTAAATAACTGCGTAAAAATGAGTATTACATATTCTAGCTCTATTTATCTATCTGGGAGCATTTTATTAAATAATTTTGATATATGATATGTAATTACAATACCTGCTTGTTTATTTTCTTTAGATTTATTCAAAAAGGTCAAGAACACGATTTCATACTTAAAAAAAAAATACTTAAACGATTAATTATTTTTATTATTCTTTTCTCTACATAAAACCACAAAATATAAGCCACAAACAAACTGTCCCATCTGTTATGTATACGTCACTCTATGTTTGTAATCCACGCGTATACTACAAGAGGCAGTTGGCACCAAACATCTAGCCAGCACGGTCGTGCCACTTTCCCTCTTAAAACTCTCGCGAACTATACAAACTTTTTAACAAAAACTTTTTTAAAAAAAAAGGAAAAAAATACAAAAGTTTTTTTTTTATTATTTGAAAAATAATAGTGAAGAAGTGCCTTTATAGTGTAAGTTTTTAAAAGAGATGTGATACAAAATGAATGGTGTTATCGTTAATACTGATGTATCCAAAGATGGTGGACTTATTGAAAGGTAAGTTTATTAATAACAATAGGGTTCGGGATTATTATCGCATAATGTATGTTAAAACAACAACAACAAAAAAAAATTGTTGACAACTTCGAGTTACTAAACAACGTGTAGATAATACACTTCCCACAAAAATCCTTAGTTATACTTCACATAATTTGTATCATGTATCATCATCGTAATGCCCAAAGTGTTAAGCAGAGTTTCACCTTATAGTACACCAACATTATCATTTGTAAAACGATTTTTTGCAGAAAAAAAACTAACTTGTGAAAAAAAAATTTTTTTTGCCATAAAAAGAACCGTTGTCGGTGGCTTTTATTTGATTCATAGAACCTATTGCCATCGGCTTCTGGAAGTAAATTTATTTCCCATCTTTTTAGTGTTTTTTAGAAGTTTGATTTTTTGGCAAAAAAGTTTTTTATTTCAGCTTTTTTAGTTGTAGTATAATGGTGTCTCACACAATATTTTTTATTGCTACTAAGAGATATTATCATATCGTCCATAAACATTAGAAGTAGTCGAATTGAAAACGACCTCTATTTTTGAAGTCGCTTAAAAATAACATGTAATTAGGGGCGGCCTTATTGCCATCAGACGGGCACAAAGCCTGACTCCAGACACCACTTAGCCTCAATTTTGAAATACTGGTCTAGAATATTTTTAAGATGACTAATTTCATAAATTGAAATGACATTTTATTTACTTCCTCAAAGCTAAACCAAATATACTTCCCCATTCCGATAAGAATTATGCTAAACAGTTGTATATTTTGTAATGCATTCTGATATCAATAATACTTAAATAATCCGTAACGGGTTTTACAATTATCAATAATCCACGTTCTCCCAAGGTAACAATTCGATAGACTTTCGTGAGATAAACATTTAAATACTTTAAAAGGCATAAAGTTGTCTTTAAAAAAATATATAAAAATAAATCATGAATTGAATTGGACTTGAGTCTCGCGTTAATTAAGTAGGTACTAAGAAAACCCATATCTATACTAAGTATAAATAAATTATATCAGTCTGAATCAAAATATTTTATTTTACAATGGCGTCCATGAGCACTTATAAAACGTCGAGACAAGCCCGGTTTGGCCGGACCTATAGTGAATAACCGGATCCAACTATCCTGGATGATATATAATTTCCAGGTGCTCCATGACCGGGACATTTCTACGATACTTTACATCCCGGTAGAACGTTAACGGAAAATTAGATTCCTACCCACATACGAGGGAAGCTAGAAAACTAGTCTTACATAAAAGAGCTTACCTCAACCTCACCTTAACTAAAAGTTCAGCAAAACATCAAAGATCACAAAGACCACAAAAACTTTACAACAAGCACATAATTATTAAAAAAATACTAATTTCTAAATGCCTCAAAACAAAACCTACCTAATGTTAGAATAGTTTCAAAACAATAATTTTACTACCTCAGTGCTAGATAACAAGTTTTAAGTTTAAAAAAAAGTTTTGAAATTGGCAAAAAATGTCCTCAAGTTAAAATTTAAAAGGTCAAAAGAACTCAAGGAAACTAGTTTACAAATAAACTCTTCCAATTAAAGCTTAAGCTTTTTGATTACGTTTTCTAGGGATCGTTAGTCAAATGACAAAAACGGAACGATTACAATACCGTCTTTACCGACTGTATGTGACTATCTGTTAGATTTTAAACATCGACTTGACTCAGAAACATCATCTGCCTAGCTTCTTCCCAACTATTTTGAGGTCGGCTTCCAGTCTAATCGGATGCAGCTGAATACCAGTATTGTACATGGAGCGACTGCCCATCTGACCTCCATAACTCAGTTAATACTGGGTAATACGATGTCAGACTATCCGGATACTGACTACCTGTGACGACTGACAAAGATCTTCTACAAATGACAACCGAGATCAACAGCTTAACGTGCTTTCCGAGGCACGCAGTTGAGTCGGTATGCAACGGGTGGGCACTCATCCGCAGACCAACCTAGGCAAGGGCGGCTTGACCTAAAAGACCGACCCGAGTGGCTACTATTGCATTTTACTCGAAGACTGTTAGCACTTTAACGACATCAATAATTACAGGTGGTGATTCACATCACAATCTTATATAGAGAAGTAGGATGGTTTTTATTCATCAAATAACTGCCACCGCTCTGGGCGGGCCAGGGGTAGTTTCAGACTTACTGACTAACCATCCATGTTCCTTCTTTTGCCCTTTGTGTTCCGGGGACACGGTATCTCTTTCTGAACAACCTGCAACCTGCAAGACCAACCTACTTCTGGTGAAGACCAGAAGTAGGTTGGTCTTGAAATACAGATTACCTCTCCAGCTTAGTTTTAACGTTTTAGTTTTGCAAAAGGTTAGGTTAAGATATTAAACTAGACTAACATTAAAACTAACTAAAATTTAAACATAGGTAAAACAATTTAATATACATAATTCTGTTAGCAATGGTGTAGTTTAGTAAAATAGCGATAGATAGATGTTTACACTATAAATAGATGTTTTCTTCTTAGCGTGTTGGAAACAATCTAGATTGTCTCGGCCCAGATAAAGACGAGTTTATCGCTTTCAGTATCATCCATCAGTTCCTGTAATGAACAAACAACAAGACACGCAGGACACAATATAAGTGCTCCGTCTATCCCATGTCCCCGTATCCATTCTAACCAAATAAAGCCCTTTTTAACATAACTCACGTTAGGCTACTACTATTTCTCCTGTATTGTCAAACTCACATATTATACATATCAATATTTGTTTCGTACGGGGATCGAACCCGCGACTCGCAGCGATCTACTGCTGCGCTGCGTGTCGCGGGTTCGATCCCCGCACGGAATAAACATTTGCTCTGAGTTTGTTTCGGCTGTTTCTTCTCAGAGTAGTCGGGTACGAAACACCGGCCTCATCTAGTTTTAAAAAAAAGACGTGTAAAAGTGTTTGTGAAAACCTACTTGCAAAATAAACATCATTTATCATTTATGACCTACAGATAGTTTTTCCGGGTCTGGCTGTTTGTGTATGTGAGTTTAAGTGTTTGTAAACGCACCCACGATACAGGAGAAATTCCTAGAGTGACCTGCGAAAAATCAACCCTTAAAGTCTTAGCAATCAAAAGATATGGTCGTTGATGTCGCAATTTTGTACGGAACCCTCGGTGCGCCTGTTCAAGTCGCACTTGGCCGGTATTTTTTTAAACTTGTTTCTGCGTTCCT
This sequence comes from Ochropleura leucogaster, assembly GCA_958449745.1. Classification (NCBI taxonomy): domain Eukaryota; kingdom Metazoa; phylum Arthropoda; class Insecta; order Lepidoptera; family Noctuidae; genus Ochropleura; species Ochropleura leucogaster. The sequence continues at coordinate 589,254 of OY288220.1, read as the reverse complement.
TTTAAGGTGACTCTAGAATCACCTTTGTAAAACAAGCTTGTCGACATGTTACCATAGAGAAACAAACAAAGAACTTAAACTATCTCGTTAAATGTAGTGCTAGAAATTCTTTCAACAATTTACGTGAAAACATGCGAAAATGTACAGCGCTCTGGAAAAAGCAGAGAATGTTAATACGAGATACATACCTACGTTGAAAAATACGTTTGTTTATCTTTCTAACCAGCTATGTTGTTTTTTCTGTCCAAGCAAATAGTACAGCGTTTGTATAAAGTTTCACGAAAAGAAATAAAAGCCGCTAGTTTATAAAAGCGTGCAAAATGTTTTTAGAAACTGTTCACGCTAGGTTCACACCTACATCAGCCATTTAAACATTTCTGCTAATATTTGCTATCAAATATAGGATTACACTGACCTGGATAATAAATAAATAAATATCTAATAAATAAATATCTTGGGACAGCTCACACACGGCTATCTGATCCCAAGCTAAGCAGAGCTTGTGTTATGGTAACCAGACAACTGATATACATACTTATATAATTTATAAATACATACATATTATAGATAAATCACACCCAGACACAGAACAAACAAATAATCTGTTAAAACAAACGCACATTATGTATCAATTCTTTGTCTATTAAAAGCAAGCTGACCAAACTAACTTTGTCGTCTTAAAATGGAATTTTACAGTTCTCAGCTGTTTCATGCGTTATCAAATCAAAACATATTTATTGTGGATCATAGGAAAGTGTACATAATGCAGTTGGTGTTAATAAATAATTTGTGAACAGCTATGTCCTACCCTTTGGGCGTACAATAATAATTAAAATAAGAAAAGTTTATCAGTTTATCATAAATTACAAAAACAAACATAAATTAAGGTTTTTTTTAAGGATACATCAATTTCCTGTTAAACTCGTATTCAATATTTCTTGATCAACTTGGCATTAAATACTTAAATAATTATGTAGTCATCTACGTAAGCCGAGTAAATGTAAGATCGGGTGTTTCCGTCAGCAATCGGCTAATTGTTACGTAATGTTGCATTCCAATAGTAATAAAAATAATAAAAAAGCAATATTGTTTATGACAATACACGAATGTAACACCTTGGTATTTACTTTGTCTTATTCCTTACTATATTTTCTAATATATACAATTTCCATGTCACAATGTTAGTTACCGTACGCCTCCGAAACGGCTCGACCGATTCTTATGAAATTTTGGGTACATATTGGGTAGGTCTGAGAATCGGCTAACATCTATTTTTCATACCCCTAAACCTCAGCGGGTGAAACCGCTGGGCACAGCTAGTAATATTATAAAAGCGAAAGTGATTTTTTTTGTTTGTTTGTAACGTCTTCACGCCTAAACCAATTTTGATGAATTTTGGTACAGAGATAGTTGGGACTCGGAGACGGGCATAAGCTTAGCATTTGTTTTTTAAAGTGAGAAATGAGGGGAGAGGAATATGTAATAATAAAGGAAGAGAAGGGAAAACTTAGCTTTGTTATTACAATAAATAAGGCGCAAAGGCAAAAACTACAGGTAGCAGGTACCAGCAAATCAGGAAAGGGAAACTGTGTTACCCCGAATTTAACGCGAGCGAAGCTGCGGGCATAAGCTAGTCAGGAATAATTGCGTGAGCTGCGTAAAACAAAGCAAATTTACCTAACATTACTTTTTTAGGGGTACGTACATCAAAAAGGAAAAAACGGAACCCTAAGGTATAGGATCACTTTTTTATCCATACCTTAATTTACTTTTTTTTGTGCTCTCCTTCATGCAATTTCTTTTCACGCGTCTTTATCATTACCCAGCATTCTGACCCATACAGTACGACAAACAGGTCGAATCACTGACTGGTAGTACATTTGGATATAACTAAACAAAATCTGGTTCATCAAATTTATCAAACAGTTATGTTGCTGGAGAGTTTGTTCCGCCACTTCTTCTTCCCAGCTAAAATACTAGGAAGTGGCGAAGGTTGGGCGTTTTGGGAGACTGGCTAGTGTAATGACCAGAGTTCGGAATTAGGTAGAGTTATTTATGTAGGTACTTGCATCGAAATGTTCATGTTAATCAGGATCTTAGGGATTTCTAATGAAAAATCACGTGTGGCCAACAATATTACAGATAAATAATGATAAAACAATATTCGTTTCTTTTTTATTTATTCAGTCACGGGATTTTTTCTGCTCTCTAAAATTAATCCCGGGATTTGAGGCTTATCCACATTATTATTTCGTTGTAAGTACATAAATAACTCTACCTAATTCCGTCCTTGTGTAATGACGTTCAAAAACTGCTGATCATTAGACTAGTTTTAATAAATGACTTGATTTTACCCATTAACTTGAGGAGTACCCGTGAGTAGGGTGGGAGTGTGGCAAGGGCACAGAATATAAACGCGAAAATCATCTCTCTGCCCACTTCCTTAGGGAATACAGGTATTATGTGAAAACAAAATCAAATCAAAAGTTAAAATTATAATCAGTCAACAATTTCCTATGGGAGGTTGTAAAGGGAAAGCTTTTAACAGCGTGTTGTTATTCAGGCTCACCTTGAAATTACTGTCGATTTTTCGATTTCAGGGGCTGAAATAGCTCATATTCATAATAAACAACTTTTGCTATAAGACCTACTTTGAAATAGCGGAAAATATTTTAGACTAACTTTCGTCCGTGACTTCGTCAGCGAGGAAGAGTTACTTTGGGCTAACCCGTTACGTTTCCAGGGTCCTAACTATCTCTTTACCAGAATTCATCAAAATCAGTTTGGCTATTTAGGCGTAAAAGCATAATAAACAAAGAAACTCATTTACGCTTTTATAATATTAGTAAGGATAGTAAGGACTATTGAAGTTCCTTACGGATTCGTGTTGTTCAAAAGAAATACCGCGGCCCCGGAATACAAAGGGCTAAAGAAGGAACATGGATGGGTTTTATTCAGTAAAAGTCTGACACACCCTCGCGCTCGGCCCATAGCTGCAGTGGAAGTTATTTGATTTATTAACACATCGTGTTGTAGCACTATACACATAAAAAACCCCATTTTTTGGTTGTAAAATCTGAAAGTGCAGAAAAATTGTTGTATTCTTATTCCGATAAAAATATTTTTATGGGTCTATTCCAGTTTTGACTGAACCAGCAAATCATTTAGTATTTCAGTATGGATCGCGTTGGTAAAGTTCTAGTACATATAGTATAACATGAATTTTACGAGTTCATTGAACCCCTGAAAGGTTGCCAATATATTCAAAATCGGTTTATATTCATTCATACTAATATTATAAAAACGAAAGTAAGTCTGTCTGGCTGCCTATTTTCACACTTTAACGACTGAATATTATATGAATAAAATTTAGTACACAGATAGACCGTGTTCTAGGTTATGTGGGATAGAATAGAACAAACTAAATTGTAAAAAAGATGAACACAACTATTTTTTTAACGTGCTCCCATACTGGAGTTTTTCCTTTATCGTGGGAGCGTTTACAAACATTTAAACTCACACACACAAAAAGCCAGACCCGGAAAATATTAAAAAAAAAAATTGGTTCCGTGTGGAGATCGAACCCGTGACACGCGGCGCAGAAGTCAATCGCTAGATTACTGCGCCAAATATTTACTGCCTGTTTGGGATACTTGTTATCCCGTTCTTGTGGGATTATTTTTGACCTTTACTCTACAAATAGGTTTTGTTAAGGTTTCGTTCACTTGTTTTCCTACCTATGAACTAAATACATAAAAAAGAATCATCAAAATCGGTTCGCCCAGTCCAGAGTTATGAAGTAACAAACATAAGCAAAAATAAAAACGTAGGCTTGTATTGGGAACCTCCTCCTTTTTTTTTAAGTCGGTTATAAACAGGATACATAGTTGTTGAACAAGATCGTAAAAATATAGAATTTTAATCAAATTGACCTTTTAGACGCACAGTCAATAAACACATCAATTATATTTTTATAAACTAATATGCATAATCCTGAGTTATTTTTGACCGTTTAATAACAAAAAGTTAGTTTTCATTTTGTTCGTAAGGAAAATTATTTTAATAAGTTCCACGATGATAATACAAAGGAAAGTAAACAAACTGGTACACTACTATTTATAATGGAGCATTTTATTATTATCTGAATAATAACACAATAATACAGTTTTTTTATTGCGATTTTCATATTAAAATAACCTGTTTATTTAGTCTCATTTTACATAACAAATGTAAATGAAAAATCCCCAGTTAGTGGTTATCAACACTTGTGTCGGGGTTGTCTCGCTCCACCCTTCAAAACAGTTGAAACTATTGAGACTTACACAATTAAGATCAAGATGAAGATAAATTAAAAATCAATATCTATATCTATATACCTTTTTTGGGGTGGGAAATCATCAAATAACTTACCCCGCTCTGGAGCGGGGGGGGAGTGTCAGACTTGTACTGACTAAAACCCACCCTTGTTCCTTCTACCGCCCTTTATGTTCCTGTAGCCGCGGTATCTCCTTCTAACAACCCGCAACCCCGGCAGGCGGTGGCCCTGGGAGGCCCCTCTGCATTTCTAAATACCTTAGAAGTCTTTAAAACATTCTTTACGCCATCATTTTCAAAGGTTTTTCAGCAGCTGGTGCTTTGGAGGTCTAAAAGATCTCGGAAACTAACCTACCATTTGGTGCGTTTGAGACCTAATGGGTCTCCTAAAGATACAGTTTTCCCATACTTAAAGAACTTTACACGTTAGATCTTCCCTGAAGGAGTGAAACAATACGATAATAATCAACGCATATGAACCATTCGATTTGGGGTGTTAAAATCACTTTCAGATTTAATTAAAATAGTAAACAATGTACTACCTATAACAACAAGAGGGTCTAAAATGACCACTTTTACATACCTAATCATAATAAGGTACTTAATAATATAAATTATGTTAAAATTCGTAAAATGGGCACAACGTGAAAATTCAGGATATTAACTGCGTCTGTGTTTTTTTTTAAATCGCAATCCGTTTTTTTTTTAAACGTAACCACACTAGGAATTTCTCCTGTATCGTGGGTGCGTTTATAAACATTTAAATTCACACACACTAATGGGAATATGGCGTGGCGTGGGAATCGAATAACGCGACACGCAGCGCAGCAGTCGATCGCTCAGCCACTGCGCTAACCTTGTCGTCAAACTGGAAGTGCACTTGACACTTGTAGCTAGTTTAATGTAACTTCACGCCTTGTAATCCCCAAAGGGGTAGGTAGAAGTGTAGCTAATAGTGCACCCACTGTCAGGAACTGTCTTTCTGTTTCTGTGTATATATACTGACAATTTTTTTTTTTTGAGCTTTGAACAGTCGTAACACTATAGGATCCGCAACGACTTAGAAATCACAGGTCGTAAGTAAACTGTATTTGTAGTAAAGATAAGTCTTAATATCAGATTCCGCTTACGATAAGAACCCGCCCGGCGGTGCTTGACGGATAGTTGACGTAAATAATGGCGGTCCTTGAGAGGTTATAAGCAAGAGAATTCAGTTGGTTATTGGTTAAAGACAATTAAGCCGCTTACCAAATAAAGATTGGTTCCGTAAAAACCTGCGTACATTGACCCCAACGGCCGTGAATTCAGAAAGGTACGATTCCACTGCGATTTAATAATTCTTATCTTTAATATTGATCAGGAAGTAAACAAAAATAACATTGAGTAAATTGATATTTAAACACAAATGCAATTTAGTCGTCATTAACTACGCAATGATGTCATTTAGTTTTAATTAACTTAATGATTTTTAAGTTTACGGAAAATTTAATGATTTTCTTTGAATTCGGTCCTAAATTACCTATTGATTTTGGATTTTAATTACAAGGTTTGTAAATGTACAATGTAGAAACTTATTGGTTAATTGAATCCATGCAGGCGGCATTTAAGTAGAAATATTTGTAAACGCACCCACATACACGAGAGAATCCTAGTGTGGCTTACATTTAAAAACCGGAAAATCCTTACTAATATTATAAAAGCGAATGTGAGTTTGTTTGTTTGTTTGTTACCTCTTCACACTTTAATGGCTGAACCGATTTGGATGACTTTTGGTACAGAGATAGTAGGGAACCAGGAGACGGAAATAAGCTATTTTTTAAAAAAAAAAGTTTGGACTATGAGCAAGAAAGAGGGAAGAAACGGGGAAAACTTAGCGTTGCTATTACAAATCAATAGGCGCTAACGAATTTAACGCGAGCGAAGCCGCGGGCAAAAGCTAGTATAATATAAAAGCGAACTCACCCGCCGAGGATTCCGTTCCAACTTGCGACACAAAGATTCATGTCTTTTGACTGCGTACACTTAGAGGTTAGAGTTTTTTACAGCTTCAAGAATCCACAGATTTGAGTATATGATTTTTAATTTGAAGTCGAAACCTCCACGCGTTCCTGAGATAAAGGGTCTTCACAGACAGACGGACAACTAAGTGATCCTATAAGAGTTCCGTTTTTTTTCCTTTTGACGTACGGAACCCTAAAAATGCTAATGGAATGGGCAAAATCCTTTACATATGAAAAGTACTGAAACACTTCTACAGCATAATAAATGAACCATCTCTCACACTCTTACAAACACACACCGACACATGCCACACCCAGCCATAGGTACATACATTTTATAAATATATTTTGTTGTAAAAAAAAAACTGTCAACTTAAATTTAAGTTATGAAAGAGCGGAATCTCCTAATGCTTAAAAGGAGGGTTCAATCACTAACTAATGCTAAAAAATACTTTGGTACAGAAATAAAACATTTTGTGTGTGTATTTTTTTGTTGTTAAGTACTTACTAGCACCGCTGTCAAATTCGAAAGCAAAATCAAAACAAACTTGAGTACATTCTATTTGACAGTATTAAGCACGGATTTTTAATGCCCTTTTATAGTTTGTTGTTAATTTAGTATATTATTTCGTTTATTCATTTTAACACATATAATTTTTTAATAAAAAAAAAACACCGGTATTGGGAACAGGGTGCAGGAATTGCCACTACATGCCTACTCCGCGTAATTGACGGGCGTCGGACTCCCCCGGTCCTCAGTCCGTCGGCTTCGTGTTTATGGAGGTAGTGGATCGGCCCCAGTCTCCCTCTTACGACCAGTACACTGTCGGGGCTCCAGAACTAGAATCTCTTCATGTATTGGCCGAGGCTCTTGGCAGTTAAGCCGTTGGCTGTAACAACTATCGGCACGATATCTTAATCCGTATCCCACATGTCGACAACCGAGCCTAGACAATACCCTGCCGGGGTTGCGGATTGTTCGAAAGAGATACCGCGGCGCCGGAACATAAAGGGCAAAAGAAGAAACATTTGTGGGTTTTAGTCAGTAAAAGTCTGACTTCTTTAATGATTTCCCACCCCTAAAAAAAGCCTAGACGATATTTAATTGTTTTAAGGTATATTGTTAGTGCACTCTCAAAATTAAATGCGTTCTTAAATCAAAATATTTTATTTCACATAGGCCTTCATGGGCGACGAAAACGTCGAGAAAATTATTTACTAACCAGCATTTTATAAATTCTCCGTGTTCAGTATGTAATTTGTAATGACATGTCGTTAGCTGCGCAATGCCAGCTTATGTGGCAATACCTAGACGTGCGTTACGTCGGCGTGCCATAGTTTTTGTGCCACCTGCGTAAGTTCTAATGATGCTACAAATTGTTGGAAATCGGATTTTATTTCTATGTCACGATCAGTCGTACAGTTAGCAAAAGATATAAGTAACCATACTTTTTTTTAAGTATAAGATACTAGCTCATGCCCACGGCTTCGCTCGCGTTAAATTCTGGATACCACAGTTCCCCTTTCCTGATTTGCAGGTACCTGCTACCTGTAGTTTTTGCCCTTGCGCCTTATTTATTGTAATAACAAAGCTAAGTTTTCCCTTTTCTTCCCTCTTTCTCCCTCATTTCGCACTTTTTTTTCAAAACAAATTAGCCTATGACCGTCTCCAGGGTCCCAACTATCTCTGTACCAAAATTCATCAAAAGCGGTTTAGCCATTTAGGCGTGAAGACACTTTCGCTTTTATAATATTAGTAAGGATTTAGTCTAGCTTGATTTTTCTCAGTGCTGTAACAGGCTCTTTTCTGTTAGAAGGAGTGGGCCACAATACGCCTTACGGATGTAGTTATGATCTGCCTTTTCCAAAATATGTGTCAGCGTCCAGTCTTACCGGATACTGTTCAATACCAGTATTTAGCATGAAGATGTATTGGGTGGTTAGTGTTACATGTCATCGTTTTTTTTTTCTATGGCATGCCGGTTCCTCACGATGTTTTAAAAACAGAACCCTTACAAGATCACTTTGTTGTCCATCTGTCTGTATGTCAAGACCCTTTATCTTAGCAATGCGTGAAGTTATCAAAATGAAATTAAAAGCATATACTTAAGTCTGTGGACCCTTGGAGTTCTGAAATAATAGATTTTCTAAGTCTACGCAGTCAAAAGATATCGCCGCATATGTCGCAAGTTTGTTCAGTTTATTAAAGTAATTTATACGAAGTAAGGTCTATCCGGGATTTAAACCCCGTCCTAAGGCTCGATTGTGAGCGCCATTTCTAATGGACTGCCACTGCTCTTTTTAAGCGTTTTCTATCACTTAAGTAGCTACTATTAATGACGATATTTTGACAACAATAATATTAAAGAAACACTTTCAAATCTAACATATCCACTCTATGTCCATCAGGTTTGACGTCAGTCCGAACAGTCAGGTAGGTACCAAGACGTCTTAAAACACGATTGCTGTAGTCTTATTCAAGTGTGGAAAAGAGATGGCGATACACATCCTCTATAGCGCTGTCTCATTCCCACACTGGATTGACATTAAAATAATCCCACTATAAGACGTCATAGTACAGGTCCAAACTAAGCGAGTACCAGGTTCCTTATGAGTGTTGAAGTATCTTAGCAACAATCTGTGTGAGACAATTAACTAAGTGTTGATTGCTATCTTAATTGGCTTGATACTCATTTTAAACGTCTTAAGTTTTTATTGTTCGTGTGTTTCTGATTTTTCGCGGTCGTCATTTCATTTTATTTATTTTTTCAAAAATAATTTATATTCATATTTATTTGCATTCGATAATGTGAAAAAAAATTACATGAGTGTTATAGCTAAAGTACAATTATGAACCCTGTAAGGGCACAGCAATGTAATATTTCATAAATAACATTCATGAAAAATAAATTATAACTTAACAATTCATATTCAATTATTAATCCTACTTCTATTAATAAATACTATAAATGCGAATGTTTGTAAGGATAGTAGTAGTAGATGTATGGATGTTTGTTACTCTTTCACGTCCAAACGGCTAAACCTTAAACCGAGGCCTTACGGGAATCGAACCCGCGACTCGCAGCTCAGCAGTCTATCGTTCAGCTACTGCGCCCAACCAACTTTTTTTCAAACTAGTTTTAGGTATATGTATACCCATTGTAATTGGGATTAATCAAGTTTTATATTAAAGTGCCAGATTGAACCCGCTACTGGCATCTCATTGGTCCGGGCCTACCACTACTCCATTGGGACTGGGTCGTCGCCATTTGCTTGTCGGTGACCTTCAAGCATATGTTAATCTCCTTTAAAAATACAGTCGAGATAACCTACTAAAACATCCAAATACATCAACATAACAATATCCTGTTTCTCACTGCTCTATTTTACAGCCAAACACGGTTCTAACCCGCCCAAATGAAGACACACACACTCTATGACAACTGCCAACATAACAAGATGGGATCGCAATTCGGTCGGTTAATAATCTGCTGATAACCTATTGATAAACCTTATGACTTATGGCTCGATGACGTTAAGATGTTATTTTTGTGATAACAATGCTACTATTATAATTATCTATTTCTGTGGGATTGAAAATATTTACATACAATTATAGTGTTGTAATGGTGTGGGAATTATGATATTATGGATTTTAAATATCTGTTTCGCTTGGTCAATATGATAGCTTGATATAAACAATTGTAGGTATCATCGAATAATTTCGTAGCGGGGTCCCGAGTGTCAGTCTTTTATTGACTAAACCCACCCATGTTCCTTCTTTTGCCCTTTACGTTCCGGGGTCTCAGTATCTGTTACGAACAACCGTTCATCAATGAACAATGTCCGTCTCCAGGGTCCCAACTACATCTGTACCAAAATTTATCAAAATCGGTTGGCCATTTAGTCGTGAAGACGTAACAAACAAACGCACTTTCGCTTTTATAATATTAGTAAGGATTGTAGAGATGAGAGTTTCCAAAGATATCCTATTCTTTTTTTATTAATTCTAAATTTAACCGTATAGTTCGGTACGGACCCCTTCGGGGGCTCGACATTCAAACCTCCGCTGGCTCGGTACTGGCCCCGAAAGGGGTCGGACATTTAAGTCATATGACCTCCTCATTATTATTGTAAATATTTTATTTTCTGGTTAAAAAATAATATGGGTGTGCATTCATTAAGATAGTAGAATAAAAATCTCATATGTAAACGTCATTAGTAGTTCTTTAATTATTGAGTAAGTTTCCTAATTAAGTCTTATAAAATCCAAATGTGTAAATTACGATCATCGCCATTTTGATGGCAGTGTAGGTCGACGCTAAAAATCATAAAAAAGTAGGTTTTCGGACATTTAAACTCCATATTATTGGGCATGATTAACGTGTCCTTTTATTACGTGAAGAAATCATTCGTAATTGAACTTATATTAGCAGTGGTAATGATACATTTTGAAATCTAAAGTCGAAGTATCGCGCCAATCGTGCTTGTTTACATTTTTCATTCCACATTATATCACACGGACGCGAATAGATTCTATAACAAATCAGACAAATATCATTGCAAATATTATAAATAACATGAACATGCCCAGATCTTATCGTAATTTGCAATAATAGGACCATTAACACGTAATATTCATAACCACTGCTAAATTCACTTTCGAAAATGACGTCCATTTCTTTTTTTTTTTAATTTGTGATGTGTAAATGCGATTATTTCAATCGATTATTTTCTTGGAATTCAATCAACTCGAATAATTAAAATAAGGAATATCAGAAATTGATGGATGAAAATAAGAATAATTTTGTAATACGTGTAAAATACTATAAATATTGATAATAATATTTTTTACGCCACTAAAACCGACTCAAGAACAAACAGTAGAATCTGATCTATGGCTAAATTCGCGCCAATTTTATTTTCAGACACAAATTCAAATAGGGAATGCGCTCGGTGTTCGAATTTATATTAAAATGTTTATTTGCTATTTTATTAATAATTTGGTTTTGTACCTACTATTTGAATGTGCATTGCAAATAGAAATAAATAAGGTTGAATATAGAACGACCTTATTATGATTTTGGTAGGCACACTAAAAAAAAACAGCCAAGATAAATTATTATATTTGTTCGACAAAATTGTTTGTAGAGTGGTTGGATTAGTTATTTGGAAAGCGTTTTCATTCTTTCCTAAATCATGGCTCGTAGGCCAAAGTTTTCTTGGAGTGGAAGCCTTGGGGTAAAAATGGCCTAGAGGGCGACCACAATTGAGATGGAAAAAAAACCCCGGTACACGACATCAAGAAAACTCCAGGTTCAAAATAGGTTCATTTTGTACCTGGAGTTTTCTTGATGTCGTGTACCGGAGTTTTTTTTTGGGGTGGGAAATCTTCAAATAACTTCCCCCGTTCCAGGCGAAGCGGGGGGGAGTGTCAGACTTTTACTGACTAATGTCCACCGATCGATGTTCCTTCTTTTACTCAGGGCTGCGGTATCTCTTACGAACAACCCGCAATCCCGGCATGACCCTACTGGGGTTGCGGGTCTGACACTCCCCCCCGCTCCGCCCAGAGCGGGGAAAGTGAGGCGCCACGGCATCCTCACCTACCACCTGACGCAGATCTTCACCGGGCACGAAGGTTTCGGGACGTTCCTGCACATCATCGGGCGGGAAGAAACACCCAGGTGTCATCAATGTGACTATCGCCCGGAGGACACGTTGGAGTACACAGCAAGTCTGCTCTTTTGAGCGGAGCACCGCTCTGTCCTGGAGGAGATGGTGATGTTTGAAGGAGAGAACCTCAAACCAAGCCAGCCACCGCGGGAGACGCTACAGGGATCGGGCGCCGCGAGACGACAACGACTTTTTGTTAAAAGTTTAACAGGAGCGGATATTTGATGATTTCCCATCCAAGTGGCGCAAGACCGATATAAATAAGTTCCTGAGAAGTTTATGAGAAGGCCTCTTTTAAATTCCTAAAGAAGCCCTTGAATTCCAAAAAGTAGAGATACACTATTTAAAAATACTTTTTAGGGTTCCGTACCTCATAATAAATAACAACCCAAATTTCAAATCTGTCCCTTGAAGCCGTGAAAAAAACAACCCTCCAAGTCATAAACGGTCATATTATGACCGTTTATGTCGTCAGTTTGTACGGAACCCTTGGTGCGTGAGTCCGACTCGCATTTGGCCGGTTTATTTTTAATTGGCTAAATCGCTTAGTGCTACGCAAAGGTCTCCTTATTAGCATGACCTACAAAATTGGTTACCGCGAAACCGTTTCACAGCAAATGTGCCTACCTAATCTTGGCGCATAACAAAATAATTAAACCATAACAAAAAAGCACGAGACAAAATGCTGTTGTCTTTCTTTTCTAATCGATATCATAGATATTTGTACAACTATAATATAAACATTTACTAGAGTAATATGCCATCTCTCCATAGGTAATTCCTCAATGGTCCCAAAACTTTTTTGAAAGTTTACTCTATTACGATTATCGATTAGGTTGAATGCAACTTTTTAATCGTAATGATGAAACTTACGTACGTAGTTTTACGGTCAGCACTAAGAAATGTCATATTGCAACACATTTTGTAGTATTTTTTGTCGAGATTTGTATCGTGTTTTTTTATTAATTTAAATGTAAAATGGCAAAAATAAGAATGCAGATGGAATGTCACTGTTTTTATTTAGGATTTCCGATTTTATTATCAAAGGGTTATCTTATGTATGTGCATAATCTCCAGCGGTTTAAAAGTACCTTATTTTTGGAAGGGTGTAGTAATATGTATTTTACACACATTTTACAATAGATCGACGCTGTTTTATCGACCATAGGAGGTTTTTGGAAATATAAATCTCAAACTTATCGTATGAAACAGCCGCTGTGACTTATTTTTAATAACAAAATTGAATGTTGTAAATTGATGAAAATTCTTGAATTTCATGACAATTCGCGTCACCCCACCGATTCAGCTGATGTGTCATGTGTCAAAATCCTGTCGTGCAGAGTGGTTAAAAACCTGAGTATTCGAACTTTTCAAACCAGCCTGTACTGTTGAAATTTTGATCAATGTTATTAAACCTCCACAGTTACTGTAACTTTCAACTAACATAAGTATGTACATTGGAGCCTGAAGCTTCAGGAACACTAAGGCATGTTAATTGGCTTCGCTTCAGTGGCTCGGACAGCGCCTGCTACTCAAAGGGGTCGGCAGGAGGGTATCCCTGCTATTTTACAGCTCTATAACAATAACTACAATGTTGCTTTAAACGTCGGTTTGATTAATCTAATTATGTGTAGCGGGATTCGCTCGTGCATTCGTGGGTTCTTTAATATGGTAACTTTGTTGGTCTGAAATTCCGTACACCATACGAAATGATTTCTAAATTATCAGCTGATAATATTTTCGAGGTATTTTCGCTAAAACCTATATATTTAGGGTTCCTCAAAAGGAAAAAAAGGAGCCCATATAGGATCACTTTGCTGTCTGTATGTCTGTCTGTTTGTCTGTCTGACAAGACCTCGGGAATGCGTGAAGGTAAGGTATCAAATTAAAATTAAAATCTGTTAATCGAATTTAAGCCCAGTTCCACCCTGCCGGGGTTGCGGGTTGTTCAAAAGAGAAACCGCGGCCCCGGAACATAAATGGCAATAGTAGAAACATGGGTGGGGGAGTTATTTGATGACTTCCCATCCGCAAAAAAAAGGCCAGTTGCACAATAATTATAATTTTTTACTACGACGGATGGTTTTTTTTCGCAACACTCATTACAAAGAGCGGAAGTGGCAGCTCATTGCTGACAGCGCCATCCGCTCCGGAGGTAAACTTGCGGGTATTAAATATTGTTTGACCATAATATTTTTTCTATAGATTCGTTTACTCATTTTTCTGACTTGCTTTTAAGATTTTTATTTGAATACTAGCTGTTCCCCACGGTTTCACCCCCGCTGCTCAGCACCTGTTGGTCGTAGCGTGATGTTATATAGCCTATAGCCTTCCTCAAGAAATGGCCTATCCAACACTAAAAGAATTTTCCAATTCCAACCCGTAGTCCCTGAGATTAGCGCGTTCAAACAAACAAACAAACAAACTCTTCAGCTTTATAATATTAGTATAGATTAAATCAACATAAACGTTATTGGTGGACTGGACCCGGACTCGGCTCCCAGTTTTTGGTGTCACAGTTGGCACCGGGGCTAAGCGTTGGATTGCTTGACAGGGTCCAAAGTACCGGCGGTCCAGGTTCCAGAAAGAGATCCCTTCTACCGATACGAACCGTGTCCAGGAGTAACGCAATCTGAATCAAACCCTTTATCCAGCTTCCTCAGGTGTTGCTAGATACTCTTGGTAATTAAGCATCATAGATACAACAACACATACATATATATATTATTGGTATAGAAAACTTCCGCCCGTGACTTCGTCCTCCTGGCATAGTTACTTTGGGCTAACACTAACTTGAAACCGCGTGATGATCGAAAAAAAAATATCTTTCTCTCTCCTTTTCTTCCCTGTTTCTCCCCCTTTTCTCACTTTTTTAGCTTATATCCGTCTCCAGGGTCCCAACCATCTCTGTACCAAAATTCTTCAAAATCGTTTTGGCCATTTAGGCGTGAAGACGTAACCAACAAACAAACAAACTAACTTTCACTTTACAATATTAAGTAAGGATAAGTATAATCTGAAGGGCTACTATGACATCTTATAGCAATTCTTATTCCACTGAGGGAAAGAGATGGTGCTAAACACCGTGTATAGCTCTGTGTCTTTCCCTCAGCGGAATAAGAATTGCTTTAAGAGGTCATAGTAGGGTACTGCTACCCTATACCTTAACAGATATCCATTAATAAAAACAATTTGAGTTTGAGTCATTGTGTACAGAAAATGAATCAATATTCTTATGTATATATATATATATATATATAGGTTAGTATGTATAAACTATTCCGTAAATATTTTAATTAAACAGATCAGTTCTATAGTTGAAATTTTATTCAGACTTCTTATACAAACATCCAATCAGTTTGGTCCAAACGAAAACTTCTGCGAACTGATTAATTTGTTAATCATAAAAGTATTTCACGAGCTGGGTTTGCTGAATTACTTTTCTTGCTCAATGCATGTTGGTGTGTAGTTTATTTAAATGCTATTTTAAACCCTTGCTCACTGAGGTATTAAGTGAGGAAGATGTGCAGACTCCTCCTGTCTGCTAATAGATATATTCAGCGTCGATGGCTAGGGTGGAACGTCACAGGTGCACTCACTCTTCCATCATACTTTTGGCAATTCTCTGCGACAACCCGGAATTCAAAGATTGCTAATCCTACTAATATTATAAATGCGAATGTTTGTGAGGATGGATGGATGGATGTTTGTAACTCTTTTACGTCAAAACGGCTCAACGGATCTTAATGACATTTGGCAAAGAAGTAGATTATAGTCTGGAAAAACACATAGGGTATTATTTCTTCGATATTACGCTGGTAAAGCCGCGGTAGTATGAGTATAAGCCAGTCAGGTAGCACGTTAAGCCGTTGTCCTTCCCTGATGTTCTTTCTTCAGTTGTGTCGAATTAGGTCTCATCGGATTAAGAGATACTTTCTGTCATTTCCAACCTTGATGACTATATTTATATAACCGTTTTTAAGGCTTCCGTACCTCAAAAGAAAAAAAACGGAACCCTTATTGGATGACTATATTGTCAGTCTGTCTGTGAAGACCCATTATCTCAGGAACGCGTGGAGATAACTAGTTGAAATTAAAACCATATTATACTCAACTCTGTGGTCCCTTTGTGCTGTGAAAATCAACTGATAAAGTTTACGGAGTTAAAAGATATGGCTTTTTATGTCGCAAGTTTGTACGGAACCCTCGGTGGGTGAGTCTGACTCGCCCTTAGCCGGTTTGTTGGTGTTTCCATGTCGAAAGTGAAGAAAAAAAATCTGATTAAAACTGGTTAATAACACAATTTACGATTTTGAACCCTACCTTAGTTTGATTTAAATATGATTTTAGAAGATAAGGAACCTCGAATAACGTTACTTTTCTCTATTGGTGTGTTAAAAAGCTATAATACCCAGATTGATATCAACAAAACTAGGTTTATAAGTTTAATTTCCTAATTCAGAGCTACAGGCGGGGTTCGCGTGGGGCTAAAACACAAATATTTAGCCTTCCCGACTCTTGTGTGACCAGACCAAATAAAATGATCGTAGATCTAGTTCACTGGTGCGAACACGCGAATTGTGGATTATTTTAGTTATTTATATACTTCGCTATTATGTTATTTTTACCTGTTATTTACTTAGTGGAAATTGGTCTGGTCCAGCCCCGAAGGGATCGATTTAATCTTTCAAGTGTTGACTTTACAGACAATTAATTATTATCTATTGTTGTTAGACATATATTATTGGAGAATATTTGTTTTATTCTGCTGTTTAGTGTTTGTTGTTATAGCGGCAACAGAAATACATCATCTAAGTCTTTAAACTGACATGGTTATTGGTTTCTAATAATATAATTAACACTTGAAACGGGATATTTACCATGTTTGTTATTTATATCGAGTTTCCGATATTTCGGCGATGAACTCGATATAAATAACAAACATGGTAAATATCCCGTTTCAAGTGTTAATTATAATACATCATCTGTGAAAATGTCAGCAGCAATGTTTATGAGATACAGCCTGGTGACAGACGGAAGGACAGCAGAGTCTTAGCAATGGGGTCCCTTTTTACCCCTTGGGATACCCTAAAAAGATACAAGTATCCCCAATTCATACCAGTGGTATAAACATCAGGTTCCCAAATGCAACGCTAGGTTACTCGTACAGGCATCCTCTCTATAAGTGGGAGTAGCCCGTAATCCACCACGCTGGCTGAGCCGTGCGCGGTTGGTGGTTTGCTTACTCCGTAGATCTGTAATTAAATCCAAACTCACACGTGACACGGCTCCTAATATTTTATTTCCGCGTGATTGGCGTCGTCCCTGACCTCGTACTGATCTGCTGCTAATCCTGGCGGCGCTCTGGGGCTTCACTACGAATTCATTTGTTTTGTTTGCGCATCAGATACACGGTTTATAATTACGGAATATTTTGAGGCTCTAATTCCCCTAAAATTAACACCAATACACTTTTACTATCCGTGAAGTAGACACAATAGCTAAACATTAGAACAAAGTAAGGCACTGAGATTGAAATGATGGGTAATCTTTATTATATCCATCGATGCTCATCTCCTTAGTGTCGTAGCGAGATATAATTGATAAAATTTGCTGGTTGTTCCAACATGCCATACTGCTGCGCACTCCAAGTCGTCTATTCCTTGGACACTGGGGGCTATCAACGCTCTCCTGAACTCGAACACAGGTTTTGATATGTTTGCGGATGAATGGAAGGTGATACTGTTTGAATGTTTGAATTCCTCTGAGAAAAACGAATGACTGAATTTAATAAATTAAATATGTTTAAATAGTGTAATTGGCGTCGACCGTTCTATTTATAATAAATAAATAATATAGACTGTAGCCTTTCTTGATAAATGGACTATCTAACAACAAGAGAATTTTAGAATCCGAGTCAGTAGCTCCTGAGCTAAGCGCGTCGAGCCTAACGAACTCTTCAGCTAATCTAGAAACACATTCATAAATTCAGGCCTTTTTTCTCATAGGACAAACTAAATCATGATAAATGTAACTACTGTTTTGCAAACAATTCCCGAATATGAAGACTGTCACTTCATAATTGGGAATATTATTTGTAACATACTATAGAGTATCTTGACAATAGTTCTCTATAGGAACATTCTATGCTCAGGAATGCACAACTAACTTAAGTAATGGCTGACTCTAAAAGTTTGGAAGTGCATATATTGGTTTTTATCTATACTATTACTATCTATACTAATATTATAAAGCTGAAGAGTTTGTTTGTTTGTTTGAACGCGCTAATCTCAGGGAATACTGGTTGGAATTGGAAAATTCTTTTAGTTTTGGTTGGTCCATTTCATGAGGAAGGCTATAGGCTATATAACATCACGCTACGACCAACAGGTGCTGAGCAGCGTGGTGAAACCGCGTGGAACAGCTTGTTTGAAATAAAGGTTTACTTTGAGTCACTGTAGAACGCCATCAGCTACAATCTTCACACACGTGACAATTGGAGCAAAAGGAGCGGTCCTTTTCATTGATTCGTCCATACATTTTATCTGGTCGTTAGGTAATTCCTATTCAAATAATAATTAAAAATACATAACTAAGAAAAGCATGATTTATATCTTTTGCCCGCGGCTTCGCTCGCGTTAAATTCGGGGTAACACAGATCCCCCTTCTTGTTTGCAGGTGCGTGGTCCCTTTTGGCGTCGCGCCTTATTTATTGTAATAGCAAAGTTAAGTTTTTATTGATTAACTTTTCTCCAAAAAAAAAAAATAACCTATGCCCGTCTCCAGGGTCCCAACTATCTCTGTACCAAAATTCATCAAAATCGGTTTGAAGACGACAAACAAACTCACTTTTGCTTTTATAATATTAGTTAGGATATTGGTGTTTATATTTAAGTGTGTACTAAAATAGTTACCGAAAGGCTTACATATAAAACCCGTGGAAAGCCGTTGCATGAAATGTCTTAAAAATAATTAATGATCTTATCGTGAACACGAGACGCTTTAGAAGCGACGTGTCTAGTTCCTAAGGGATATATTAGACTCCGAGGGTGGTGAGCCACGTGTAGTTATACAACATGAAAGAGGCAAGTGTCCAGAAGTATTGTGTAATACGTTGAGTTCACTGACCTAATACCCTGCAAACCTTTGTGAATTAGCGGGAGAATTCAATGTAGTAGAATCCCAGGATTTTATATAGCACAGATCCTGCTAAAAAATAACTTGAGACTTGTCAAGGGACACTCCGGATGGAAAAAAGTTATTATTTATTATGTACAAAAAACCTGTATACACTCAACAAAATAATCGTCGCGACACCACATTGTTCAATGCGAAATAGAGAGACGAAAATAACTGGCTTGCTTTCTGTAAGAGCGAGAGACAGACAGACAGAGCTACAACTATACGAAAAAGTGTCGTTACAACTTTTGGTTTTATTTTTTCCGTGTACTCTTTCGCAACGCGCGAAAAGGAACTTTATTCCAACATTATTCGCTTTTCAACACCAACAGGTCAAATCAAAGCAACTATTCTTAGTTCAAATCCCAGTTTAGCTCACAATATAAGTAGACGTAATAGAGTACGTAACGGTTATAAAACAGAGGCTTATCAATAGTTCGCGTTCCGATCCGTCACGCGCGCTGGTGCAGTGCTGGGGCCATCGTAAAATCAACGTACGGTTTTAAATTAGAACCGGAGTAAATTAAAGTACGATTTACTAGAGTATGAATACTAGTTCACTGTAACTGTTACTTCTTGATTATTGTTATCGTTCAATTAAAATGAATGAACGGTGAACTAGGCGTATGGGAACTAGTTCTTTGTAGCTGGTATTTTAGAGAGTTCTTTTTGTAAGAGGGCAATGTTAAATAACTGAAGGAAAACCGAGTGTGGCTTAGCATAGGGTTTACCCTGTATCCTTCCCACAGACGTGTCAAAAGCCTATTTATTCTCTGTAATTCACCACGTGGACACAGCACTTATTGGTGAATGTCACTTGTCTTAAAATATTCGATTTCAGAAAGTGTCTGATTGTCTCTTTAGTCTGGTAGCAAGTGTGACTTCTGAGTATGAAGTGTTGTGTTCGACTCCCGGATCGAGAAAAAAAGTTATTGTGTTTTTCCATCAAGAATTCACAGTAGCCGTCACGGAGTTGAAGTTGCGCCCTGTTGATGGCAATAGGCAGTCCCCCTATTACATGAAATGTGGGTGTACGATTATACCTCTTTCTAATCCCTTATGGATTACGACCGCGACGTTATGTTATAAGAGTGTACTGATTTCAAAAATTTGATCCGTAATATGTCTGCTCCAACTACCGTCGTTATCGCATTAAAATATCTGTGATTGTTATATTTTAATCGGATCAACGGCAGACTATATACAGAATTTGTTACTGCATTAAACAAATAAAAAACACAGAATATGTTTATTGGTGCAAGTATATTATGTTTAACATTTATGCAAGATGAAAAATAAAACCATCGAGATATTTGGTATCCACAATTTTAGATAATTCCGAAAACTAATACTACGAGTACGAAACAAACAGCAAACTAGTCCGTCCAGAAATAACTAAGTAACTTTGTGAACTAGTACAACACTAGTGTAATGTATTCACACAAAGGAATGCGATGTTTCAGAACGAAAATATTATGAGTACATTTTCGTTTTTATTTTATGACGTTTTAGAGTTATGTTTTTAGTCTATAGGCTATTTTTGTATCTGGTTTTGATGTTGGACGAAGATTTATTATGTTTCTGCTTTTGAGATTCATCATCTGCCTAACCTTTTCCCAACTATATTGGGATCGACTTCCAGTCTTACCGGATGTAGCTGAATACCAGTATTTTACTTGGAGGGACTGCCTATCTGACCTCCATAACCCAGTTAATACTGGGTAATAGATACCCCTTGGTAAGACTGGTTGTCAGACTTTCGGGACACTGACTACTGTAACGACTGCAAAAGATCTACAAATGACAGCCGGGACCGACAGCTTAACGTGCTTTCCGAGGCACGGAGGAAACATGGTATGTAACGGGTGGTCACCCATCCACAGACCAACCTAGGCAAGCGCGGCTTAACCTAAAGATCAAACTGAGCGGCTGCTATTTTTAGCCTCCGCTCCTCCTAGCTTTTGAGATTGGTAATAATCTTCTAAAACTGCAATCGTTTTTTTGCTCAATTGCTTAAACAATTCTTGCACTTTAATGAACAGACGTCATCATCATTCAAATGATCAAACTAAAACAGTAGCCATGCATAACCATAGTTGGACCCCGCGGTTTCACTCCAGCTCAGCTTTCTACGGTCGTAGCTGGTTATATATACCATGTAGTAGCCAGTAGCTTTCCTCAGTAAATAGGCTATCCTACACATAATTTTTCAATTTGAACCAGTAGTTTTTGAGATTAGCGTGTTCAACCAAGTGAAATTAAACTTCGTTTCTGGATAAAATGAAATTTACACGTCATTTAACTTCCAACTCTTCAGCCGGGGTTGCGGGTTATTTGAAAGAGCTACAGTGATCCCGGAAGACAAAAGGCAAAAAAAAGAACATGGATGGGTTTTAGTCAGTACAAGTCTGACACTCCATTCCGCTCCACCCAAACCGGAATCCCCATCCGAAAAGAAAACCCTACGTCCTCTCATAACTTCGGAATTGTGTCTTTAGGTGCTCCAAAGGCACACGATGACACTGCACTCCAATTCATTTAATATTGAACGACATTTACCTTTAACATTCACAGAAGAAATAAACTTGAATCCACTTGATCTCACAACCAAAGTGCTACAATAAATATTTTAAAATGTATTAGATTTCCTTTTTCCCTAGATATTGACTGTGCTTCGAGTGCGTTCCTTCTCTCTCAAAGGAACTGGTCAAAGGTTCATTAGTTGCTCGACTATTTCCTTCGTCTGTTGAATAACTCGATACAGTGGAGCCACCTGCTGACTATCCTTTGAACTACAACACTTGCGCGTAGTACATAGTTGCTGGGAGATTTACATTTTGAGTGGTTCCTCTTTCTAAGTAATGGTCAATTTAGTTCATGTATGTAAAATTACTATCCGTAAACGTTTTTTTTTTTAGTTTTTTTAGTAAATGTAACTATTAATCAAATGAAATTTAAAAATGGATATAGAATTACTTGCTGCTCATCCTTCATGATTGTTTTTTTTTTCATGTATACCTTTTTTTATTTGGTGATTTATGTTCCACGTCTTAACGGGGAGTATTTTCTTGAATTGGTTAGTGTGACTTTTTAGGATTTTGTTTTTTAATTCACACTTTTATATTTAAACGTCCGTTTCCTTATTTAATATCGTCGTTATTCCGTGGACAATGTTGTGGGTTATGTGTTTTAAAATATTTTTATTGTACTTAAACTAAATTTCAATATTGTAACGTGTACTGCTTTTTGTCCCAAATATAAATAAAATAATCGTTATTTGAAACTACATCAAAGTACCTATAGGTTGCTGACGAAATGAGCTACAATAACTGTGTCTAATACAAAACGGCCTCATAAAGATAAATTATTAATTAACGAATTATGTAATATGTCGAACATATTATATTCAGGAAATAACACAAACTATTCCAAGTAAAACCACTTCAACTAGCAACCAAAACACACTGTAATGAAGCTCAAAGGTTTCCCAAATCAAAACATTTCACAAATTCTCCGTCGATTTCTGAATTCGAGTCTACATTTCTAGGAAGTGAGGTTCCAATTAATAAAGGGGTTCGCATCGGTACGTACCTCTGACAACGACAGACATGTGGCTGCTTTGATAGCTTGTGCTGACCCACTTGTTTGTTTGTGGCGTGAGTACTAGCCGCAGAACAAATATTATCTATGGGACTTTACAGTAGGTAACACGGTTCTCGAATATTCTCGATAGTTTTACCAGAAATGTGTGAATCTACTTAAAGATAGAACCTTTGACGAAATAAGCCAGGATTTAATAAAAATTCTTTTCTTCTAAAGTTTTCAGTCAAAGCAAAGAAATTT
This sequence comes from Ochropleura leucogaster, assembly GCA_958449745.1. NCBI lineage: Eukaryota > Metazoa > Arthropoda > Insecta > Lepidoptera > Noctuidae > Ochropleura > Ochropleura leucogaster. The sequence continues at coordinate 566,242 of OY288220.1, read as the reverse complement.
CAACAAGGATAGTTTTTCAAAGCGGACTCAAATAAACTTGGATTTTTGTTTCTCAAAAACGTAGTAAGAATCACTGAGATATCTTGGGTATCTAGAGAAAGAATTTCGCCTCTCAAATTATAAAAATGACAACAGAAAATATAAATTACGTGAAGTTTTTGTTTTGTCCGATAAAGTTGGTTAGAAAGGAGATTGGGGGTAAGTGCAAAGTGTGAAAAAGTTAATAATACTGCTCATAAAGTTTGGTAAATATCAGCCAACTTTTTGTGGGACACATTGTCGAAATATTTATAAGCCCAGCATTTTCTTGGATCTGTTTAATTTTTGTGTATATACAAATAGCTTTTGCCCGCGGCTTCGCTCGCGTTAAATTCGGGGTATCACAGTTCCCTTTTCTTGATTTACAGGTACCTGCTACCTGTAGTTTTTGCCCTTGCGCACAAACTAACAAACAAACTCTTTCGCTTTTATAATATTAGTAAGGATTATAAAATCTATATAGTGTAACTATAAAATAACAAAATAAAAATGTGTGCAAGTCTCAAAAAGGGAACACATCCACAATTTATTGCTTAAATTGCTACTCTGGTATATATTTACTTCGTTATCCTATGCAGAGTGGCAGAGTGCTGAACTGGGCCTTTAGCGCAGCCGTGAGACACACAGAATTATCTATTTTTTTGTTTAGTTTCAAGTTTTTGATTGTGTCAAATTAAATTAACATGATTTCGTTCTTTCTTTTTCTTTAAAGCTTAGAACTCAGATAGGCAACGGTGCTTACAGTTCGCCAGCAAGCTGATATATCCTTACTAATATCATAAAATCGAAAATGAGTTTGTTTGTTACGTCTGCACGCCTAAATGGCCAAACCGATTTTGATGAATTTTGGTACAGAGATAGTTTGGGACCCTGGAGATGAACAAAAAGTGAGAAAAGGGGGAGAAAAAGGATAGAAAAGACGAAACAATTTTTTTTTTCGATTATCACGCGGGTGAAAGTTAGCGTTAACCCGAAGTATATGTGGCGGAAGATATTCCTTAATATATTCCTTAATGTAGTTAATAAAAACTAGTCAGATAATGTAGACTCACATATAAATGTTAAATCAAGCCCAATGCGTGACAGCCTGGAGGACGCACCTACCAGTTACAGTTAAATACGGATTAAAACATGACATCACTACCATTTTGCTATCTACATATTATACATAGGTCGTCATCTGCAAGGGCGGATCCATATAAGGGCTTTTTGAGCTGTAGCCCAGGGGCTTAAATCAGAATCAGACAGTTACATACTAAACTTGTCAAAATCAACCATTATGCGATCAGTGATCGACCATTGTGACACTATTGTAATAGCAGACTTAGGCCCCAGGCCCCTTGAGGGTGGGTGCCCGCAGTCACCATTTAAGACAATACAAATAACGTATATGTACAAATGACAGCCGGAACGAACGGCTTAGTTTATTGCATATTACATAGGTAGGTGTTGTATATAAATTAGCAGGTGTACTAAAGACAATATTCGTTAATTGTTACTACAATAGGTATGTCATTTAAATGTTCATAGTATTTTATTTCATTACTTTTTACAATACCTTATTGCAAATATGTTTTATTTAATTGTGCAATAACTCAGATTTATCCTTTGTGTAATATTGTACTTATATTACTTTTTTAAATAAATAAATCATTACAGACCTGTTGAATCTTATAATACATCACTATGAGTAATACGGATACAACACTACCAACCTACTTAAGACAGTATTCTGTTTATACTTACTTAAAAAAAAAAATTATTAAAAAAAATTGGCCCACTCTTCCTACTCAACAATTTCCATAGTCATAAAATAGTGATACACAAAAAAACCCAAATAAAAATCTAGCCATTTTCGAAAACGCAAAATCATCGATATCCGTCTGAGAAAACAAATCAAACACCTACATTAAAAAATGCCAACGATTAACTAAGACTGGTTTTTTTTCGATGACCAAAGCGTTATTGGGTTTTTTTTCCATTGGGTATTGTTCGGCCACAGCTCTAAGTCTAGGTTTTTTTCAAGTTATAGCTTTAACCTAGGCTTATAATATGTGGCTCCAAGATCAAGTGATATCCCTCCCGTCCCTTGCTAGCCATCCCGCGAAGCTGAGAAAGTAAGTTCAAACCAGTCCCTTAATATTATCACTCAGATCCAGCCTGTCCCTTTGCTGTCCTCCCACAGCGACGCCCTAAGCCGAGGCTCGTACCCCACAGGGTGTGCCCTAAGCGTGTAGATGCCTAGTTTGTAAGTTTTTTGCCCTGGCTGGAGGCCTTTATTTCAAGGCATCCTCAGGAATGGCCCGGTTAAGCAGACGACAACCTCTTAGGTTGAACTGCGAGTTGCCATTCATAAAAAAAACCTACTTATATTATAAATGCCAAAGTTCGTGAGTATGGATGTATGTATGATCCTGTTTCACGAAAAAACTACTGAACGGATCTTGATAAAATTTGGCACAGAGGTAGATTTATAGTCTGGCATAACACGTAGGATACTTTTTTTATCATCACGCAGGCGAAGCCCCGGGCGCCAGCTAGTAAAATATAAGAACAAACTCTGCCTATCCCTTTGAGTGAAAACAGTCAAGATGTTCCCTATTTTTCCGCCTACTCCCCGCCAAGATGGCACCGAGATTACATTGAAGCAAATAAAAGCAAACTCACTCGGATAGCGGTCGACTCCGAACGCTCCTCACGAATATGCACATTCATGCAAAAAACAACTAGCAGTCAGAGTAAAGGTTTTGACCTCTTAATGTGAAGCAGATCCCAATACTTACGGTTAAGGAGTGTTTACACTGACATCGTGCGGATATTACGGAGAATTTACAAACCGGCCGAGCGAACTATATTAAGACTACTTACTTGTAAGGATATTTGATGAAATATGAGCTAAGATAATTGAAATAATTAGTTAATCAATACTAATTTGCGGTTAGCCACAAAATTATGTCGATCGCTTACTACCGTACAAATCGAAGCAAGTACAGACGCCTGCACATCAAGCTACTACAATCTGTCAGATTTCTTTGATAGATTTTCGACTTTATTTCTAAAGTATAAGGTCCAAGGTTCATTGGGAAAAAATGACAGTTTCGGGTAGCTTGACCTGCAGGCGTCTGTACAAGTATATTAGTTTAAAAGTGGCCTTTTTTTTGCTCTCCTACTCTGCCTTAGTTATTTGTATTTGTGGACAGTGAGCAATGGGCAGCTCACCGTCCGTCCGTCTATTGACGACAGGCCGTGTCGACGGCTTGTTAGTGTTCCACGGGTTGTTCGAAAGAGATGCCGCGGCCCCGGAACGTAAAAGGCGATAGAAAAAACAACGGTGGGTTTTATTCAGTAGGAACAAGTCTGACTTTTCTCTTATGTAGATATAGGTCTTACACGTCGGGTTGTGGAGTTCAGATATTCCTTCCCTATTCATTCTAATTATTGCACAGTTATATAAGCATTATCTATTAATATATATACTGAAATATAGTATTAATAATAATAAATATTGTACAATAATAATCATCGCCATGTCTCAGTAAGTACTAATAATAGCAAACTTTGATATTACTATGTAAGTGACGTCGTGTGATTACATTATAGACAAACAGAGTTGCGCATGTCATATGTCAATGTCAGTGCTTAGGATGTGCACATAGTGATGTAATGTAGACTTGGATATAGGCAGCCGTGTACTTATATATTACATATGCAAATACATTTAAATATTTTTACAACTAGTTGCTGCCCGCGTCTTTCGTTCGCTTGAAATTATTATAAATACGATTATATTACTTTCCAATTTCAATTGGAATTTGATAACAAATTCATGGGTTTTTATTATTTCATACGGTACTCTTATCCTTTTTCTATTTTATATTTCCAACAGAGGATACACAAATTATGTAAGTAATATATAGGAACTGATTACTGTGCTCCTCCAATCATAGGAAACCACAGCATTCACTTAATAACTGGTTACAAAAAAGTTAGACAAAACAATAAAATTATGAGACGATATTAAAAACACATGGAACAAGAACAATGATAAAATATAAAAAAAAACAACAAAAATAAAAGAACAGTCTAGAATAAAAATGAAAGTAATTTTGACGTTATAACATTAGCTATGTGCCTGTAAAGCCCCGTTACAAGCCGACAGACAGACTTTTTACTTGATAAGAATTTTACATCATAAATAAAATTATGCTTTTGTTACAAGTACTTACATATTTAAGTAAGTACCATTTATATTAACACATGCATTAAGTTAAATCTGTTGTTGAAATTCTTCACTGATGGCTTTTGTGGACGAGAGATACAAAAACTTTGCCAATATAAAGCGCAAAAACTTCAATTTTATTTGTTTAGATAAACGTCAAACTTGACGCGCTGTCATTCACAAATAACATGGTTGTGACTGGCGCAGACTACGGGAGAATAGTAACATTGAGAGGAAACCTATATCCAATAGACAAATCGTTTTATTTTTGTATGCCGTTTCTCAGGTACCATAAGGTGAGCCAGTTCCTTAACAAAACTAGATAATAAATCTCACAAAAAAATAAACAAGTAGAGCAAGATTCCAATACATCGATGATGTCATATGTATAAAAAACTAGTTTCTGACTACACTACAGAGGTCAGCCCGCGGTAATCGTACGAAAAAACAAAAACAATTTATAATGAACAAAGAAAATGGCCAATCAATCAAATTAATTGTTGTTTACTTCTAATTACTGGGAGACGGGTTATGAGTTTAAGGGAAATTTCTCGAGATTAAGACTTATCACCGATAAACTTGACTTTGACGGCACGATTAGCGCAGTGGCTGAGCGATCGACTGCTGCGCTGTGTGTCGCGAGTTCCATTCCCGCACGAAACAAATATTTGTATGACCCGCAGATAGTTGTTCCGGGTCTGGCTGTTTGTGTATGTGAGTTTAAATGTTTTCACGATACAGGAGAAATTCCTAGTGTGGGGAAACTTTTGGTAAGAAAAAAAAACTTCGTTGGCTCTGGACACAGACAACGGGATTCTATATAAATCCATTTTATATAATAAATAATCTATTAGCCTAAGTCTGATATTTATGGTCTACCGGTGTACCAAATTTCATCAAATCGATCAGACGGACAGAACTGTCGCATTAACTATAATATTAGTATGGATGATCACATAATGTAAATATGCGCTCCAACAACTAAGGGAAACGTGTGGAATGTTGTTGTAAACCAATGATATATTAACTTAAGATATTTTTATGTAAACACACTTGTAGCTATAAGATGCATCATTAAGACACGAACAAGGAACTTGTATACTAACTGGAATTATTACAAATTAATTCTACTAAATTATAAATGCGAAAGTTTGTGAGTATGGATGTTTGTTTGATCCTCTTTCATGAAAAACGGCTTAAAGGATCTTGATGAAATTTGACACAGAGGTAGAGTATGGTAGTATGCTGGAATATACGAACACGCGATACCACGTGGGCTGCAGCTAGTAGACTATAAATTTTAACTCAAAAAGTGAATTTTATCTCAAGCGCATAGACTATTACCTTAATTAATTCAAAGTGTGTTCTAAGGCCTTAATACGAGTTCGGGGAGTTAACCACATAAAATACGTCTATTTTTGAGTTAAAAATACAAGTACTCGGTAGTTTATAAGTTAAATTATTTGCAGCAGTTCATTCAGAATATTATGCAGATATTACACGTGAAGCGGGTATTTTTAATGAATTTCGTTACGTTAACGTCGCGAACTCGTGCTACCTAGGACCTCATGTCCCGCAATTTTTTTATTGCCAGTTACAAAAATTATATAGTCAGTAATCAATTTTATAACTAAACTAGCACACCCATTAAAAATAGTATACACTGTTACATAATTTGCACATAAAAAAACGGGTAGAAGTAAGTCACATATTTTGTTCTTAAATTTTTATTAATATTTAACTGAAAACTTTAAATATCAAAAATCGCCTTGTGTGAAGGGTTATGGGTATTGGGTTTACTGACTCTGGAATTTGATATTAATTATTTTGTTCACTGGCAATTGCAGACACAGTCCATCCTTGAAGCTCCCTCGCTCTCGTGCTGGGAACAATTTTGAGTTTCACTTGATCATTCCAGTTTGAACATAAGCTCCTTGCTCACAATTTATATTGAACTAGCTGTTCCACGCGGTTTCACCCACGCTGCTCAGCACCTGTTGATCGTAGCGTGATGTTATATAGCCTTCCTCAAGAAATGGACTATCCAACACTAAAAGAATTTTCCAATTCCAACCAGTAGTCTCTGAGATTAGCGCGTTCAAACAAACAAACAAACAAACTCTTCAGCTTTATAATATTAGTATAGTATAGATACATTAAAAAAACAACAAATAATATTTCAAGTAGACAATAGAAATACGGGACTTTTAATAGCTGATCGTTTCAATATGGCGGGTTGTCAATTCTGTTGGTACAATGAAAAGAGTATTTGCAAGGCTTCAACTGAACTGGTTTTTTCAAGGTTTCCATTTTTATTTTAGAATGAAATAACTTTTTTTATTTACACGGTATATAAAATTAAATAAATAACATACAAAACTTTGGTAAACTTGTCAATTAAACTCGCTTTTGTTTACAAGAAACATATTAGCATAAACAGCTGTTTTATTTAATTTAATTTATGTACGCTAACCTCGGAAACGGCTCAACTGTTAAATGTTAAACGACTTTAATGCCGAAACCGAAGGAATTCGATAAATCTGATTGTTTTATGTAAATAAACAGATATATTATTCAGTGGCAAGTCGTTAAAGTGAGGAAAGAAAGGAAAAGGAAAGATATTTTAATTTCGTGTTTACATGACGATTCATGTTTTATTCATTACTAGCTTATGCCCGCGGTTTCGCCCACCTGGATTTTGGTAATTTCCCACGGGATTGTAATACCGGTATAAAAATATCCTATGTATTAATCCAGTTTATAAACTATCTGTGTGACAAATTCCATCCAAATCCGATCAGTAGTTCCAAACATCTAGAATAAACTTTCGTATTATCATATTAATATTAATATTTATAGGATAATAAAGTTACTATTTGATGATAATGAAAATTTACTTTGAACTTCTTGTAACCTTTTCTTTGTCAACTTTGTATTTTTTTTATCCTACTAATATTATAAATGAGAATCTTTGTGAGGATGGATGTACGGATATTAGTTACTCTTTCACGTCAAAACAGCTGAACGGATCTTGATGAAATTTACCACAGAGGTAGATTATAGTCTGGATTAACATTTAGGATACTTTTATTTATATCACACGGGCGAAACTGCTAGCGCCAGCAAGTTTAAAAATAAAGTTGTCGCTCCACAACAGCCCACGGGTAAGCTACTGCATAGCTTGGCTTTATATGAACATGTAGGCCGGATCGTACACTGCGACACAAACCTTCTCCCCGCTCCTACAATTGCTCAAAACGATATAATTATGGTCTGTATAGCAAGAAAAAAGCCCGATCCGATCACCATGTTCGGCAAGCCGATCCCTTGGGAGAAGCGAGCCAAATACCTTGGTGTCATCCTTGACAACCGCCTCAACTTCGGAGAGCACATAAAGACGGTACGCTCGCGCGCCGCCTTTGCTCTAGGCACACTCCACTACCTGTTGAACGCACGCAGCAAATTGTCACTGAAGTGCAAGTTGCGCATATACATAGCGTGCATTCGACCCATCATGACGTACGCGTGCCCCGTGTTCGCGCACGTCCATACGTCTAGAATCCACAGGATGCAAACCCTTCAGAACAGATTTCTCCGAAAGGCCGTGGGAGCTCCCTGGTACTTAAGGAATATTCGACTACATGTCGATCTCAAAATACCGACCATAGCCCAAACGATGAAACGCCTCACGAAGCGTTTCTTCGATAACGCTGAAAAGCACCTCAACAGTCTCATAGCAGGGGCAGCCCGCTACTTGTTTGTTACCTCTTCACGCTTTAATGGCTACACCGATGTTGATGAATTTTGGTACGGAATAGTGGGGAACCAGGAGACGGACATAGGCTATTTTTTTTAAGAAAAAATGGGATGTGAGGAAGAAAGAGGGAAGAAAAGAGAAAACTTAGCATTGATATTACAAATCAATAAGGCGCAAGGAGAACTGTGTTAAAATATACATTCGAATTGGGAACCTCCTCTTTTTTCTTAATTTCCTCTGTCCTATAGCCACTCTATTTTCGCAAGCGTGTAGCTAATTTGGCAAACATATCCTCGTCCATCGTAGGTAGCAGTGGACGGTCTACCTACAGGCCTGCCACACATGTGCGCCTTGTCGCGATTATGTCACTCCACATGGAGTTAGTCGGCTTCCACGCTTATCAGATGCGACTGAATGGACGTATTAACATGAAATGACTGTCATATCTTCTGACCTCCTTAACTTAGCGACTACCGAGAACTGTCATCTGAATAATAATATGCCTTCAAAATCAGTGACTTTGTTGTTTTTTTTGGATAAAAAATCATCTGGTGAAATAAAGCAGGGGTTTTTAAAATTGACGCGTTTACTGCACTAACCCAGAGCGACACGTCGATGTTTTATAATCAACTATCTTTTGCCCGCGGGTTGGCTCGCGTTAAATTCAGGGTAACACAGTTCCCCTTTCCTGATTTGCAGGTTCCTGCTACCTGTAGTGTTTGCTATTGCGCCTAATTTATTGTAATAGCAAAGCTTAGTTTTCCCTTTTGTTGCCTCTTTCTCCCTCATTTTTCACTTTAAGAAAAAGCCTATGTCCGTCTCCAGGGTCCCAACTATCTCTGTACCAAAATTCATCAAAATCGGTTTAGCGATTTAGGCGTCAAACAATCTCACTTTCGCTTTTATAATATTAGTAAGGATACAACAGCAAGCTTTTCATTCATTGGCATTCATTTAAACCACCCCTAGTATTAGTGAAAATGGTATTAAAGCTTAATCTGACGCTCTGAGCTACTTCAAGTTTATATGATCGTTTAACCTTTATTTTTGTTAAATAAAATAAATCTATATTTTAGTACACACGACGGCAAATCAAGGTACACAAAACCATCTAATGCCGATTTTTCATTACTCAAAAAATCTGTACAAAGCGAGGCCACGTTATACTGGAATAAATAGATTGATGTACGGCCGTGTGTACAACACAGACCATGATAATTCTATTTAGCGATTTATTCATCAAACAGACACTTTTGACAACTATTTGCAACCTTTCCAATATCTCTGAGAAACTCTAAGATCTCCAAACCGGAGCACCGGAACGCTCCCCGATATCCGTCCTGACCCGGGCCGGGTCACCGCCGTACGCCAGTGTAACCGGTTCTTACTACCGGTCGTCGAACCCGTGGCCCAGACGTTGCCGGGTTGGGAACACACAAACGTACTAACAAGTACTCCATGGACGTAAGTTCACACAAGTAACGGTATTGTGGGATGGACTGTATTCGTGTTAAATACCTTTCTTGTTTTGAGAATTATGATTTTAGTTTTTTTACCTACACCCATGTTATGGTATAAGCAACACACGTGACTAAAAGAGTGATTGTCGGGCCTGTTGCTCTAGTGGTTAGTGGCCCTGACTGCTGAGCCGGAGGTCGTGGGTTCGATTCCCACCCAGGACAAACTTTGTGTGATGAGCATGATTGTTTGTTCTGTGTCTGGGTGTGATTTATCTATAATATGTATGTATTTATAAATTATATAAGTATGTATATCAGTTGTCTGGTTAACATAACACAAGCTCTGCTTAGCTTGGGATCAGATAGCCGTGTGTGAGTTGTCCTAAGATATTTATTTATTTAGTGATGGAGCTGAATGTTGATGGACGGAGAGCGAGAGGAAGGCCAAAGAAGGATTGTATAAGAAATGATATGAAGGAGAAAGGAGTAAATGATGCCGTGACGTCTGATAGGAGAGAATGGAAGAAGAAAACGTGTTGCGCCGACGACCCCAAATTGAATGGGATAAGGGCTAATGATGATGTCATGTTATGGTATAAGCGAATGCCCGCAGAAATCTCTGGTGCAACTCTAAGCAGCTTCAAAACTCGTTTAAAGAAATAGCTTATCGAGCAAGCGTTCTATTCTTTTGACGGTTTTCGACGATGAAGCTATGACCGTGTGACGTGTAAATTAATTTGATCATTATTGATTGTGGCTGTTAGCTTTAATTAGTTTATTTGTGGATTTCAATGCATTTTTGGGATGGCTTTTCTTTTTAACCGACTTCAAAAACAGGAGGAGATTCTCAAGTCAACGGAATCTTTTTTATATTTAATTTTTTGGTTCTTATATATATGTAGACCGATTACTTAAGCGCTTTTACCAATTTGCAAAATCCGACTTCCACTTAGCCGGTTTTACAGATAACGGCCTAATTGTAAGTTTAGTAGTGTATTCAATCTTTCTCTACAGAAAGATACTCAGTACAATTCAACGATAATATTTTTTAGAATATTTTTTATTTTATTTTAAATGTTATACTGTATAAAATTATACGGTTTCGTTAACAAATAGTTTTAAATACATATATTTAATATAATTTTTGTACATTAACACAATGTTGTCGTATTTTACCCAAAGATTGACTGGTAGAGAATGCCTTGTGGCATTAAGTCCGGCTATGTACCACTATTGTACCTGCAGTTTAAATAAACACATGAATTCTTTTTCCTACTCGCGTCACAAGAAGTCGGAGTATCTTTCACAGCCCGTTATACATAACACCAGTGTTGCCAGTAATATACTATACCCACTTCACTATATGCCTAGTTATTCAAACAATATGCTAAATGTATTGAAAACACGAACGTGTTAAACCATAGGTAACTATTGACCGATCACGTGCTATACAAATACATACTACGAACAGTTGAACAACACTGAAACTGCTTGAGGATATAATAATATACGATCTAAATATAATTCGCTAATAAAATGTTTGCATGTGTGTTCTCAATTACGTTTAATGACTGAACGGATTTAGATGTAATTTGTACACGAATTACTAAAAGAGTTGATTTTTTAAATTTAATTTTTGGAAGAAATTAGTCAACTATTTTTTAAAGCTAGAAGTTGATTTTAAAGAACCTATTGGTTTGAAAAAAAAATCATCAAGTGAAATTGATGAGGTTGTGTATCAAATTTAGGTATATTAATAAGCTTTTTATTTCCTAAAATAGTCAGACTCGCTGGGTTCCGTACAAATTTGCGATGAGCATAGACTTGAGAGTCGATTGTTACAGCTACAGTTTCTTACATACTTAAGTATATGGTATTAATTTTAACTCGATAACTCTCCGCGTTCCCAGGATTTTGACAGACAGACAACCGGGCAGATAGACGAACAACAAAGTGATCCTATAAGGGTTCCGTATTTTTCCTTTGGAAGTACGGAACCCTAAAAATGTTAAATGTAATTATAATTTAATGTTTTGTTTGTTTTTCTTTATGATTAGAAACCCCTATCCTAATTCGCGGTCGTTTTAATTTGTTCATTAATATTACTTCTTTCGATACGATACTTCAAATGTATCGAATATAAGTTCCAAGTTCTAGGTGTAAGTTTTGGAAATAAACAAAAACAATCTCACATTTTCGTATTTTCTAAATATAGTTTCAGGAGAAAAGCTTTTTCTAGTAAAATATTACTGATAGAGAAAAACATCTTATTACATGTATATTTTTGCTTGTACATTCCAAATATGACCACGATGTTTTTTCGGAACTCATTTTAGTACAGTCCACTAGTACAGTAATTGGTCTGTCGATGGGTGACCACCCGTTACATACCGAGTTTCCTCCGTGCCTCGAAAAGTACGTTAAGCCGTTGCTCCCGGCTGTCATTTGTAGATCTTTGACAGTTGTTACAGATAATCAGTGCCCAGAAAGTGTTTTTTTTGGGGTGGGAAATCATCAAATAACTTCCCCCGCTCTGGGCGGAGCGGGGGGCTGGTCAGACTTTTACTGACTAAAACCCACCCGTGTTTCTTCTATTGCCCTTTACGTTCCGGGGCAGGGCCCTGAAAGTCTTGACAACCAGTCTTACCAAGAGGTATCATATACCCAGTACCCAGTACTAACTGGGTTTGTAGATGTTGGCCAGGCAATCCCTCTATATAAAATACTGGTATTCAGCTGCATCCAGTAAGACTAACCGGAACCGGAAGCCAACCCCGCTCAAGGCTTGGCAGATGCTGATTGTAGAAGTATAGTCCACCACATCTCAAAGTAACCTTTTTAAACAACAAAAATCTCTGTACTACGAAATAAATAGCCTTCAATGACAAATAGATGCTTAAACGAGACGTGCGGTTGACTGTACTACAGACCAAAAGAAATTCCTATGTAAATCTAGTGCTAGCTTATTTTTACCTAGATCAACATGATATTGTCCAATCACATATTCATAGATTGTATCGTTTTTATCAGCAGTATCCAGAACGAGCTGTGGGATTCCAGAAGATTGGAAGCTCTAAGATCTAGTTGTTGTGTCTGCACTTTGTAATAACTCGCATAATTTTATACTCCTGTCTGTATATTACTGAACACACCCACACTATACATCTTACCAGCGTGAAGCGATAAGCAGAGATGTAAATACTTCAACATTCGTCTGCCTAACCCTAAACCGACATATTAGACATGGCTTCCAGTCTAACTGGATATAGATGTGACAGTAATTGAGATGGACCGGTCGCCTATCTGTTGACATTAAAAAACACTAGGAATTTCTCCTGTATTGTGGGTGCGCTTACAAACATATAAACTCACATACACAAACAACCAGACCCGGAACAACTATCTGTAGGTCAAACAAATTTTTGTTCCGTGTGGGGATTGAACCTGCGACACGTAGCGCAGCAGTCAAACGCTTAGCCACTGCGCCAACCGTGTCATCAAAATGTGCTAGAAAAATCAAGCTAGTGTAAATTTCTACATTTCGTAATTTTACTATTTAGAGGTTATCAAAGGCCCTAAGAATAGAATAAAAGAAACTTAAATAAAATAAGCGAAGATTGCCCCGGTTCTGTAGTGCGTCAGTGATGTTTGCACAGAACCGTACTGACGGCTTCCACGCAGTCGTACGGAAGAAGATAGCGTGTGTGGCAGCTAGAACCCGGGCCAGTAACAACAGCATTCTAGAAACAGTTACCGAGAGTCTGTTTTCCCCTTTTTTGAGGCATTTTGTACAGAAGATGAAAGCCAGTTGCTTTCATATTTATATTAATTATTAAGACGCCAACCAAATTAATATCGATACCATAACCTACATAGTTCCAGTCATTCTAGGATCAAATTGCTTTAAATCCATTTTAACCCTAAAATTATCTCGGGAACCAATTACAATGAATCATCCATACAAGTACATAATATATAGTACATAGTATATGTTGATATCGACATCTATTACTTAGTGTATCGGATTCACGTTCGACCTATCAATTTAATTATGCCATTAGGCGTCTGTTAATTCGGTTAGTATTAATCTAGTGTTGTCGAGTTAGCTATACATCCTTACTAATATTACAAAAGCGAAAGTGAGTTTGTTTGGTCTTCACGCCTAAATAGCCAAACTGATTTTGATGAATTTTGGTACAGAATTAGTTGGGACCTTGAAGACGGACTTAGGCTAAAAAAAGAGTGAAAAAGGGGGGAGAAAGAAGAAAGAAAAGGGGAGAGTTTTTTTTCGATTATTACGCGGGTTAAAGGAAGTTTTGATTTGAGGGAACTTTAAATTGAAAATGTTTTTAATTTCTGAATCTCAAAATTGGTTTTATTTTATTGTTTACTAGCTTTTGCCCGCGGCTACGCTCGCGTTAAATTTGGGGTAGCACAGTTCCTTTTTCCTGATTTGCAGGTGCCTGCTACTTGTAGTTTTTGGCCTTGCGCCTTATTTATTGTAATAGCAATGCTAAATTCTCCCTTTTCTTCCCTCTATCTCCCCCTTTCCTTACGTTTTAGCCTATGTCCGTCTCCATGGTCCCAACTATCTCTGTACCAAAATTCATCAAAATCGGTTTAGCCATTAAGGCGTGAAGAAGTAACAATCAAACTCACTTTCGCTTTTTATAATACTAGCTGTTCCACGCGGTTTCACCCACGCTGCTCAGCACCTGTTGGTAGTAGCGTGATGTTATATAGCCTTCCTCAAGAAATGGACTATCCAACACTAAAAGAATTTTCCAATTCCAACCAGTAGTACCTGAGATTAGCGCGTTCAAACAAACAAACAAACTCTTCAGCTTTATAATATTATATTATATATTATTAGTATATTAGTATAGATTAGTAAGGAAGTAAGGATTATAATTTGATAGTCACACGCCTGAAATCATTTATTCATACGTAAATACCCACACCATAGGAACTGCATTGAGCATTACACTTTATTTCGGGTTGTGGCTGTACTGTGTGAGCGTGTTGTGTATTTAGTTTAATTCTAGTCTGCGTTTCAGGTTAAGTTTAAGTTTCGGTTAACCCTACCACAAAGTCTTGGGATCGGAAGAAGCTGTATATCACTGTAGCGCTTAGGTTTGTTTATTAAAAAAAAAAACTTTGCCCACACTAAGAATTTCTAATGTATCGTAGGTGCGTTTACAAACATATAAACTCACACACACAAACAGCCAGACCCGGAACAACTATCTGTAGGTCGTACAAATATTTGTTTCGTGCGGGGATCGAACCCGCGACACGTAGCGCAGCAGTCAAACGCTTAGCCGATGCGCCAACCGTGTCGTCACAGTTTGATAACATGTTTTAGTATGTATTACGGACCCATTAGCATAATCAGCCCATGACGTCCCACTGCTGGGACACGAACCTCCGTTCTGTGAGAGGAGGGGAGGAGGGAGTGGGTCGTAATCGATCATCGTCCCAATGCGGGTTAGGGGATGTTACAAGTTTTCCAATTATGGGTTTTTTCAAGGTGTTTCCTTCACCGTTTAAAAAAAAAACAATAATTTAGAGTAAAGTGTAGAAAATTTTAAACCAACAAAATGTAGTGTACAACTATTTTATTCATTTTCAAATTCTCACGTCATGTCGAATCAGCAGAACGGGGAATATTTCACGAGAGATTTCTATTAAATAACTTTCCATTTGTTCCCACATTCCCCCATTGCCGACATGTGTTACAATTTTATTTTATTTCATTTTACAATCGACGGGTTCCAACCAACATATGAGTATTGTTTGGTTGACTTTGAATATAAATATGAACTGGAATAATAGGGATGCCCCAAAAAACCAAAACAAAACAAACTTTGTAATAGCGACAAAAATGATTCGAGTACTCGCGGAACAAACGGCCTATAATAGAAACAAGAACGGCGCTTAGTTTAACAAATTTACACAAAAAGTCTACAATGGTATTTTACGTAGTGTTCTGAATGCTCTTAAGAGCATTCGGCCGTGCTTATAAGGCGTACTACGAAGAATTTATGTGACGGTATGTAATTCACTCGCATTTTCTTCTTACTATCTAAAAGCTTCAGCCGCCATATCTAATTTCATCCCGAAAAGTACCGCAAAAACATCTACAAAAACGTGCGACCTAATTTTCAGACCGCACTCACTCAGAAACAAAAAAAATATCATACATTATTATCATATTTTTACCACTTCAAAAAAAACTTTTGCCAACCCTACTCAAAGATGTACCTACCTGTCTACGCTGCCCAATAAATCTTGATCCGTGGCGAAATGGAATACTAAATTCAAACGTGGAACTGACAATATTTTGTGGGTTTTCCTGAACAAGCAGCGCCCCCTCTTGACTACATGAGATACAAAGTTACATTGGTATTTCCAACCCCATTCAGAACACAGCCACTGTAGCTTGCGGGTACAAATGAACATGCTTACCGCCCGTGACGTTGTACAATCTTGTAGTCAGATTTTAGAGGGTTAGTTAGAAATGTATGGTTATGAATGTATTGTATGGTGTTGTAGAAGGTTTTTCGACAAGTTCTTGTGTTCATAGTCCTACTAATATTATAAACGCGAATTTTTGTGAGGATAGATGGATGTGTGGATGTTTGTTACTTTGTACTTTGTTGCTTAAAGGATCTTGATGAAATTTGGCAAAAAGGTAGATTGTAGTCTGGAACAGCACAGTTTTTTCTTCGATATCATGCAGGCGATGCCACGGGCGACGCCAGCTAGTTGTTTATAAGGTAAATACGACGATATGACATACATCAACCTATACCTAACCAGTTTATGCGGATCTCTCATCGTACAGCAAATCTACGGTGTACGATCTGAAGTTGAGAGATCAACATAAACTGGTATTGTATTAGATTTTGTGTGCCTATTTTTGAAATCATTACCCAATGGTATCATTACGCTTATGAGGTGCGGCATGATGAAGTCCTTTGCGTGGTATCCAAGGACACCTGGCAGCTATCTACTGAAATTTGCACTGAAAAATTCTATAGAATTTATCCAACGTTGGGAACGAACCCAAGACACCGATATCGCAATTCCGACCAAGGAAACAATATATGAAGATGGATCCTATATACACATACAAAGCTCCCGAATAAAATATTTCACAAAACACCACGTCAAAAACAGCCTCAAATAAAATATCGACTATACAAAATCAATACGTATATAATTGTAATGCATGAGGCTCGCAGATTGAATTTATTTACGCTATCTAATCGGAGGGCTCTGCCGACCCAATTATTGTAATGTGCCGTGACGCCAATAAAATTATACTGCTGTGGTTTACATTGATATTCACATCGTGAACGTTCGCTGAATTTGTGGATATCGTGTAAAATATTACGTGACAGGCGTAAAGGTTCTGGCAGGTTTTTTTTCACAAAATTTTACAAATTACCTGTAGTAAAACCTTTCACATTTAGGGGTTTCATCCACTAAATCAATTAGGATGAAGAGGATAAAGATTAGAAGAAAAGAGTCATTATGTCCGTGTAACAAGATAAACCGGCCAAGTGCCGAAAATATAGTCGAATTCGCCCATCAAGGGATCCATACAAACTTGCCTCATAATCGGCTATATCTTTTGAATACGTAGACTTAGAGTATTGACAACCCTAAGGGAATACAGTTTGAATTTCACCTCGATACCTTTACGTGTTCCCAAGATAAAGGGTATTGACAGACAGACGGATAATAAACTGAAACTGAAAAAACATATGAAGATATTTTGGCCAAAATTCGCAAAAAAGTTCATCGTATGGGCTGGTATAAATTTGTTCAAACAATACTTGAACTTTTATTTATTAAACGAAAGAATGCAAAAATATGTCACACAGCGCCTTTATTGTTTAACACGCGGACGTAATATTGTGCATAGTTAAATACTCGATAAATCTTTCTTGTTGGTTTATTTATATATTTCAATAGAGCTGTCAATTTGAATGACATATATTTATCATCTATGTAAAATACTTTACAAAAGAACTCCGAAAAATAAGGTGCTGATGTATACATAACAGCCCCCTTAGAACGCTTAATAACATAGAAAAAAAAATATTTAGAAAACGAACACATTAAAGATATCTCCCATGTATGCATTGCAGTGTATTTCTACTATCATTTGGGTTCAAGTCGACAACTTTGTCGGCTTTGCCAGTTTTTCAGCACGAGTTTTAATACACTCACATTTGGGCATTCAAAGATTGGTAATTTCGTATTATAAATATGAAATCTTTGGGTATTTTTATCAAAACATCAACTAATTCTAAAGTGCCTAGTTTCATAAACCATATTGGTGGATATGATATTGGTTCCCTACAAAGTCACAATGTATAAAAACCGCAACAACTTGTCAATGCAAAAAGACCTATTCATAAACCCTATCATTACACTTTACAAACAGTAGTATAAAGAAGACATAAATAGAATTAACAACATGTTTATGGTTATATTATGGTGTGTTGTGCTCATCTTCCGTGGAGTGGCCTCCTCGCACTTGACATTGTCGCACTTGGCCGACCAAGTGCGGACATCAGCTGTGGTCACAATGACAGCGATCAGAGAGGTAGGTATATGCATAATCACTTCGTGCATCTTTCTAAAATTTATTGAATTTATTGCTATGACATTGTTATAAGTAGTTTTTGCCAGTACTTTCTGAGATAATGTCGGTTTAGTTAAGTTACTCATACAAAATCGTTATTCCATTGTTACCTCCTTTTTATTGCATTTTCACAACATTTTAAATACGTGTCATATTTTTTTGTTTACCAGTCATGCTTAAATTGTGTAAATATTATCTGTCTAACGCATTAATGAAAAAATTACTAACCTACGAACTGTTCTACACGATTTTGTAAATCTCGCATTAGTAATAGTTATTTGTTATACAAGAGTGCAAAGTTGCTTTTTAACCGCGTGTTCAATTTTGATGAACGAGCAAGCGAAGGATTCTAAAATTGAATCACGAGCGCAGCGAGCGATTCAAAATTAGAATCCTAAGCGTTAGCGAGGGAATCAAAAGAGCACGAGGTGAAAAATCTTTGCACTCGAGTGCAACACGTAACTTTTCATTCCACCTCAGCGAGGAAATGACTAAATGCAAAAAAAAAACGTTACAATCACAAGGTAGGTACACTTTTATTTCAGTTTAGGTATTAATTACTACATTATGACAGGTAAGTATTACAGAATAATCTTTAAATTATAACAAAACTAGCTTTTGCCCGCGACTTCGTACGCGTGGATTAATAGTTCCCGTTCCCGGGGGATTTCCGGGATGGAAACTATCCTATGTCCTTTCTCGGGTCCCAGACTATATCTGTACCAAATTTCATTAAAATCGGTTCAGTGGTTTTGGCGTGAAGAAGAGACAGACAGACAGAGTTACTTTCGCATTTATAATATTAGTTTAGATAATATTTTTCACTTGTTTTTAATATAAGGTTTAACAATGACGTGAAAAAATGCCGCGTACAAAGCAAATTGAAAAACACCAAGAAGGTTCCGAGTCTGAGTTTTTAACAAATTAAAAAAACATTGTATGATATTCGGCACCATAGAGGTAGCAGTAATTCGGTTTAATGTTTTTTTTTTTTAAATTTACAATTTAGTGCACACGATGTTCTAAATTCAATTTACTTTATCCTCTAGAGAATAAAAACGGCGTTTCCACTCAGATATTGAAGATTAAAAATACTCTTTCCGAGATGGTGGGATGAAAAAAAAATTGTTTTCTGCCATGCAAAATAGTAAATGATGTTGTTTAACATGTAGTTTTAATACGAGCTTTTTGTTCAATCAATATTTAAAATTGCGCAAATAACATCCAAATGTTCTTTTATTTGACTAGTATTTTGGACAGTTTAATTGGCTGTTGTTATTTTTATTTAAGCGCACAAATACACTATTTAGTATCTTATCTTAAATTTTCTTCTTGAATGCTGTATCTGAAAACAGTATGTTGAAAACGAATAATTAACATTTAAAAATTGTTATCGCTTCGTCAAAAAAACCCTTTAAAAATACTTTTGCTCGTGATTCTCGGCCGCTGACAGTCACACCCAACCTTTACCGACACATCTTTGGGTAGCATAGTATAACATTACTTCATACTGTAACCTATTATTGTTCGTTTCAGGTACGTTCAGCTGTTTCACATTACACCTGCGACAATATCATAGTGGTATGTATTCATTACATTACAACCTTCACTTGTTTTCGGTAGGTTGTACCATTTTAATAGCTTGAATAAAACTAGAATTTAAATATTTTGAGGTTTGAAAGCACTAATTATGCTATTTAAATCGAAATAAATTAGAAAAAGTGAAATGTCTCAGGCGGGACTTGAACCCGCGATCTTTCTCTTACAGGGAGAATGCTTTGACCACTAAGCTACCAAGACACCGTCTAAGACATTCCAAATTTTTTCCTTTACGTCTTAGGGCGACGTTTGGAGGAAAAAAAATTGAATATTTTTTAAATACCTGAATAATTACATAATCAAATCCTAAGAACTTGCAGTTGCTATTCTTTTTAATTTAATCTTGATCTCATTATTTTTACTTTTGTAACAAGTTTCGTTTTTTTTTATCTTCTGTTATATCCTTAAAAAAATGTAGTTTTTGTAGTTTCCTGTATTATAAATACATCATAATTATTGTTATTACTCATTATGTAAAAATTTTGGTTAACCTGTTTAAGTCCAATACTATAGTTTTTAAGATAAAGATTATTTTTTTAAGATAAAAAGAAGCTATGGTACCTTTTTAATAAATAAATAAATATTTTTTAACGATACTATAATAATGTTTCATGGAACTACTTTCATTTAACATGAAATATAAAATACACTCTGTAGAGCAAAGGAGTCGCTTTATACTAAAAAAAAGAATGTTGGGTGATTTAATCATAATTTCAGGGCCCTCAAGATCCATGTTTTTTCTTCATTATCTTTCTCACATATATGTATAATCTGAAAATGAATGTTGTAACCATGATTTTGCAAAAATAATATGATTTAAAAGACTGTCCATGGAGTTTGTTGTCCAGTTTTCTCCATAGCGATCTACGCTTTGGAATGGGCAACTACAGTACTTTCACAAGTTATTATGTCTTGTGACTGGGACTGTACCAGCATGTTTTTGTTTTTATGACATTCAAAAGTGCCTGTAATGGTCTATTTAAAGTAAATGCTTTGAATTTGAGTTTATGGTGACTTTCTTTAACTTAAAAGTAGAAATGGTATTAAAAAGCACAGTTTTTTAATCCACAAGAAGTTAAAAAGAATTTACGTATAACTTCAATTTTTAGCCCCAGGGACCTATAAAGTTGTCCAAATTACACTGCAACACTTTAGTCATGATTTATGTTGAGGCCAGTACTGCAGCGTTCCCTACACGAACACTGGCGTCATTGTAAGCTGGAATTCATGAAATATTCGCAAATTGCCTGCAGTGAGATATCGAGTGAAGATTTCTCGAGAATACTGCTAAGTTTATTATGAAGGAAGAAGCTGAGCTCTTAGAACATTGGGATTAAAGATATCTGGCGAAATGGGTTGTGTTGTTGGTAGACCCGGTCTTATATTTCTCCTATCTCTCTTTTCTTATATTTCTTAGGTATATTTCTTCGGTCTTATATTTCTCTTATCTTCTATTTATCTGTCTACTGAGAAGTTTTAGCCATCGAAATATTGACGGTATCTATTAATCTGACCTGGCTTGTTAGATTACTATCCCGTTTCTTTCTACGCAAGCCGATTCGAGAAAACCTGACGCATGTTATTATTTACATTACTGTATAGGAAGTTCTGACCACAATCAAGTTCAGAAATAGGTCTGACTGGCCTTCACTAACATCGTCATCTACCTACCCTATTCCCAACTTTGTTGGAATCTTCTGCCTAACCGAATTCAGCTGCAAACCAGTAATTAACATGGAGAAACAGAGTTTCTGACATCCACAGCCAAGTTAGTAGGTAACACGACATCCTTTGGTTAGACTGGTTGTAGCACTTTCACCTGACTAATATCTTTCGCAGCGTAAACTAAACTCAACTGTGCTATTAAAAAACATAAAAAATCTATCGGTAAACTAAAAGGAATGAAAAACAAATATCATAAAAAATAATGTAATTCTTGGCACACTGTTCACAAATCGGTAATTCATGAGAGCCACTTAATGGCTTTTCTTCCTCATCATGTATTAATAGTGTTGGAGCGTGCGCCGTTCTCGTTGAACTCACAGTAGGTACTCATAGTACACGGCAATTAACGAGAGGAAACAAACAGTTGTCCGTAAACAAACGGCACATGCGAATTAAGAGGCGGGACAGACCAGCAACTTTAGTGGCACAAAATGTTGCTCATCATCGTATATGTGTCTCTGAGTAACACTCAAAATATATTTATGATCTCAACATGAATGATGTAACCAAGATTTTCTTAAAATATTATGATTTAAATGAGTGTCCATGAAGTTTCTTGCCCATTCTTCTCCATAAAGATCAACGATTAATTACAGTACTATCACAAGTGTGTGTCTTTATAGTTTGGTCGTTCAAATGTGCTTGTAACGGTCGAATCGAAAAAAGAGCTTTGCGCTTTGAATTGGCTTATTCGTCAACTCGCGACTGTAGTCAACTCGCGACCGAAGTCATCTACAAAACAAAAAACACTTTGAGTTTGAGCTTGCAACATAAAAACCGGTAATTTACATGTTAATAGGTAAAACAAAACCACAGCCTTGGACTAATTAATTGTTGCCAATATGTTGTCCGTTTGCACGGATCTCTGATCCCAAAAAGGAGCTTAGTCTAAACTCTGCGAACATTTTGTAACAAGAAGGGCAAAGGAAACAGGATATGAGGTGAGAATAGGTCAAAGGTTGTTTGTTGTCTTGATCCTCACGACATATACTGTGACAGTATGAGCAGGAATTGAAGGCGCATTATGATTTTGTTATGGTAGATCGAAGGTGTTTATGAAACTTCGATAAATATTCTTAAAATGCACCAACATCATAATGCTTACTTATATTATAAAAGCGTAAGTGAGTTTGTTTGTTACGTTTTCACGCCTAAATGTCTGATCCGATTTTGATGAATTTTGGTACATAGATAGTTGGGACCCTGGACGCGCGCGATCACGCGGTTTAGAGTTGGGCCAAAGTAACGATGCCACTCGGACGAAGGGGCGGAAGCTAGTAGGATATGAAGATACAATATTAACTGAGTCTATGATCATTTTAAGATTTTTAATGAAATTCATATTATGGTTTTACTGAAGCTGCCATTAAAGACCCCCAGCTTGAAGTTTTTATAAAATTGTAGTTGATCGTCTTTTAAAAATGATTACATTACATACGAAATCAAAGACAATGGCGAGGCAACTCATAACAAACTACAAATCAAAGTCAACTGTAACTGTTTGTTTAAAATCTCGTAAACGATGATGTTTACTTGCGGTCGACGTGGATTGCAGCGCGTGCGCACGTTACTGAACCCAAATAATAATTGCATGTTGGTTGTGTACAATGTGTATGTTGATACAAGATGACATGAAGAACATGGTTACAATATAAAGGCTGTCAGCGTACCCTTAACGAAACCGAAAGGCACTTGTCTGGTTCTCCCCGTCTGTGATATTTTTTTTATCCTAGACAATACCTAACTAAGAACATTCTAGTAACGGATATATTGTGGGTGAAAGTTATGACTTATAGTATAACTTTACTTTAAATACCCCCTCCCCCCGTCCCCCCGATGCCCGCACTATTCAATACATCCATCAGTAGCCCTACTATGACATCTTATAGCAATTCTTATTCCACTGAGTGACAGAGATGGTGCTAGACACCCTGTATAGCTCTGTATCTTTCCCTCAGCGGAATAAGAATTGCTTTAAGAGGTCATAGTAGGGCTACAGCACAATTGTTTTCATTCGAAATTAAATATTTTTAATAAGATTTTGTCGATTAGAGCCTTCATTTAGATTTGGGTTTGTTTCTATACACGCTGGTACAAACGTAACTATTATGTCTTGTTAGCCCTATTTTAAGATGAAACCAGGATCATGCAGGCAATTGGTGGCAAGATTGGCGCAGTGGTTGAGCGGTTGACTGCATCGCTGCGTGTCACGGGTTCGTGTGAGGACACGGAACAAATATTTATATGACCTACAGATAGTTGTTTCGGGTCTGGCTGTTTGTGTATGTGAGTTTAAATGTTTGTAAACACACCCGGTCCACGATACAGAAGAAATACTTAGTGTGGGTAAGAGTTAAAAAGTCAAACTGTTTTAGCTATCGAGCCGATTTTTGCTTGTCATAGCCATTATTAACAGTGGTCTTTGAAGGACCAAATTTTATCAAAATATGTTACAGTATAAACCTACAAAAACACGAAACAATACGTATTCGTCTTACTTCTGGAACCGTCCCTGTAAAAACATGTTAAGTCGACTAACAATATTTTTTGTGAAAACCAACCCTCATTTAACCCTTCCCGGGTTATTTTCGCAGCAACCCTGAAGGGTTAGAAACTGCCTACTAATTAAATGCTTAGTAGTTACGTTAGGAACGATGTTAGGTTATGCAAATGAACGTAATTTAGGCTCAAATTGGCTAAATATTGGTTTAGATACGGATCTCAAGTGTGCTGTGGGAGATACGTTTAACCGTGTAAACTTCGCTACGGGAATTTACATGATGTATGATATAATGATATTTCGAATGGTGGAATAATTGTTTAGCGTATTGTATACTATAACGGCCAACGAGAAGCGATACGAAAGGTCATTAACCTAAAGAACAACTGTGGCGTTGACAATCTAATATTTAGCTCTTTCCATCTTGTGCCTTTGTCGTAATGACTCGTTCTCCCGGCAAAAACATGACAACGTTAAGACGGGTTCGCCAACATTCGGGCGGCCATTTTAGATGGGGTTTTAGCATGGGTTTTGTTTACATTTGGTATCGTTCTCGTTGGCCGTGCTATAGCTTTTTGACTGTCTGCCTCTTTTCCTTTTACCATCTCGTGGTTGCCATTCTGTTAGCCAAAAAGATGGATGGATGACATAAAGAAAGTCGGAGAAGCTGCCTGGCCAGGGACAGAAAAGACTGGAAACAGCTGGAAGAGGCACACGTGTAACAGGACACGCTGATCACTAAACCGGAGAAATAGATTTGTTTTTTAGATTATAAGTTTGTTTGTTTATAAGTTTATGTTTAGTTTCAGCAATAAAGGCTTAATAATAATATAAAAATACTTTCTCTTGCCCGCGGCTTTGCTCGCGTAATACAGTAAGTTCCCCTTTCCTTAATTGCAGGTACTTGCTACTTGTAGTTTTTGCCCTTGCGCCTTATTTATTGTAATAACAAAGCTAAGTTTTGCCTATTCTTCCCCCTTTATCCCTAATTGCTCATTTTAAAAAAAATGCTTATGTCCGTCTACAGGGTCCCAACTATCTCTGTACCAAAATACATTAAAATCGGTTTACCCATTTAGGTGTGAAGACGTAACAGACATACAAACAAAGTCACTTTCGCTTATATAATATCAGTAAGGATAGTTGAGCCGGGAGACGATTCTGGGGACGGGTGCCCCGTGACGACTCTCAGCCACCGAAGACGCAGGTCTGCCCGGTCGTCGAAGCGACGACAGGCCTCGTCTTCGGCGCATTCGCGCCTCAAAGAGGTGTAAGCAAAGTAGATGAGCCACCAGGGCCACTGCCTACCGCGGTTACGGGTTGTTTGAAAGAGATACCACGGCCCCGCAACGTGAAAAGCAATAGAAGGAACATGGATAAGATTTAGTCAGTAAAAGTTCACTCCCTTCAGCTCTGCCCAGCGCGGGGAAAGTTGTTTGATGGTTTCGTCTCATCAAAAAACTATATAGTTTTAGTGGTTGAGATATTATTTACAAACGAAAAATATAAATCCTTGACTACTTCGTTGGTGAAGCGGTCACAACTGCACGACTGCTCAGCATTAGGACCTGGTTTCGATTCCCATGTCGAACAGCATAATTGTTTTTTTCTTTCACGAATTTCTCAGTAATATAAAAAAGAAGAAACAAAAAGGATAGAAAATGATCCATTTTGCTTAGTTAAAAAAAAAACATTTTAATTAAATTAAAATCATACCGATTTTACACAAAAGATCTCTATAAAAAACATACCGTATTCATTTAAGCCGCTAGTACATGAGAATTATTTTCTCGTCAGTACAATACGGTATATCTTTGCCCTGAGGCGCCTCGACGAAAAAGAGCGCCTTAATTTTGTACGTGTGCGATGTTGCTGTCACAACTCTGGCAGGCGCTTTTGAAATTAAATGAATGATGTTCTTTCATTTATGAACATAATGGGACAGTTCTTTAAGTGATAATAGTAATAATATCAAACAAATTTTATACATTCAATTATTATTCATTGAATTATGTGAAATGTCTCACCGAATGTAGATAATAAATTTTCTTTTATAACCTACATTGAAGTAGGCCGGTGCCTACTTGACGTAATCTAAGCCAAAATTGACCTCGGTAGATTCGATTACGTAAGTTAGTACCAAGTAATTTTTTTCCAAAATAAATATTCTCAGTTTCCTACATAAAATATTCTTGCAATTTAATACCTGCAATTTAATCTGGACCCATGTGAAAAAACTACTCTGCCACTCTGTTTAAAAATGTAAAGTGATGTCCGTAATGCAGAAATGTACATATTCAATAAAACATGTTGGTACGTAAATTGATTAAGTATCAGGAATTCTGACTTCCACTGTACATGGTAGCAGAGCCATGCATAGTTACACTTACAAAACCTGGATACATCCAGAATGCGCCTAAGGCAATCACTTAAGGTGTTTACAGATTAACTTATTATCGGCACGGGAAGCTCGTTTTTGGGAGCGCGTGAAAGCGTGTATAGCGCAACGCAGCTTTTGCCACATACACAACTCTTACGAGCGTGGACGAACTTATATAAGCAAACTAAGCAAAGTGCTTGAGAACCCCGCGCCTGCTCTCATCCCGCGCAAATACGTCGCGGGATTGTTCCGCACGCGCAACCCCCGCAAATGTCCATTTCATACAATGTGCAGGACGCGGGAGACGGGGATATTTTACGCCGCGAAAAGTTTTCTGCTTACGGAGCAATTCCGCATTCGTGACGAAATCCACACGATTAAAAACACTTTAAGAACGTGAAAGCGGGTTTTCGTTTTCGTTTTTTAAACAAAAACTTGGCGCGCGTTTTAGCGCGTGGAAAATGTGCTGGTCTGAAACCTATGCGAAAGTTTAACTAACTTCATAAATCTGTCTACCTGTCTGTTACCTTTCCACCTGAACTGATAACCAGCTGTCCACTTCAGGTGTTTCCTCCTTCACGAATAACAACTGCCAATCTACACCACCTCATTAAGATTTCCGTGCCCCTCTCATCCCATTTCACAGACATTCGGGAGTTTCTCAGTATGTTCGGCGTTCTGCTGTGTTAATATTTAACTTGGCGGCTCCTTTCATCTCGGCGCGGGTCAAAAGCGCTTCGTGTGTTGGAAGCTGGGACTACTTGCGTGGAGGATTGCTTTCTTACGGACAGTTATTTGGTGCCGTTAATTAATTTTATAGGTTAAGGTGATTTTATCTTGTTAAAGATGAAAAGTAAATTATTATGTAAAGTTGGAAATATTTGAGAAGACTATTCTAAAAATCTGATGATTCAAATGAAATGTTATTTGCATTGGACTCACGAACGATTGACGGGAACAGCAATCATCTGCCACAACTTATATCTTTAACCGATTATTGTGAAAAGGAGGTGTAAAACGTTGTGTTATGTGTTCACGAGACCACGACCCGCGGTCATCCCCAGATCATGGCGCTTGCAACGGCATCCAAATATAAAATCATGGAGGCATCAAAGTAAGGGGCACAATTTACAGTTTATTATGTTTAGATCAGCTTGAAACTGACAACGGGGCCAACCAGGGCCACCGCCTGCCGGGGTTGCGGGTTGTTTGAAAGAGATACCAGGGGCCCAGAACATAAAGGGCAAATGGGTATAGATAGTAAAAATCCGACACTCCCCCCCGATCGCAAATTATTTGATGAAGAAAATTCTTGAACGGAATCAATACTTCGTCAAATACGTTGAAACAAAACTCAAAGAATCCTCTCTTAGAACTAACCAACATTACAAAACTTACAGATTTAAGATTATAATTAACACTTGAAACGGGATATTTACCATGTTTATTATTTATACTGAGTTTTCGATATTTCGGCGATGTTGCAAACGCCATGATCACGGATGAACTGAAGTTATTGCGGGTGGATGTTTACGAGCAGACAAAACGATCTACCCTCTTTCTTATTCGTTTTTTGCATTCGTTACCACTACCACTGTCACTCACAACATGGCGTTTGCAACATCGCCGAAATATCGGAAACTCATTATAAATAATAAACATGGTAAATATCCCGTTTCAAGTGTTAATTATAATGTTAGTAACCATGTCAGTTTAAAGACTTATATTACAGATTTAAGTACCAAACTGAAATACAATTATCTCCACTCTTTGTCTGAACCGAAGTCTGTAGCGGGACATTATCCCCCCCCCCCGCCACCCCCGCTCTACGTCCGCAGACGGAGGATTAAAAACCTGCACAAGTTTAATGTCGCCTAGTCACAGTACTAACGAACATATCGACAGTCCCATCGTACATAAAGACATGTCGAAAATGGCATTTTTTTATTGTATCATTGGCTTTAGATTCTCTATGCGCACATGCTGACATACGATTTTTATTTAATTTATTTACCTTGTTTAAGAGAACAAGTAGTATAATACAACGAATAAGTGTCGTAGAAACGGTCATCTATATATCAGTTTTTCTAAGAAAAAGTGAAAAAAAATATATTTGTAAATGGCATCATAAAGCTCTTAAAACGGTTAAAATATTGTAGAAAGAAAATATTTATTATTGCTCATAGACTTATTTCTAGGGAGTGTTGAACACAAATTGCGCTCTCCTGTAAACCTCGGTTTTTGACATAACCTTATGTACATAGGAACAGTCGATATTTAAGTCAAACAATGTGCGCCGCATACCCAACTGTAAGAAGTGCGAATCATACTTACTTACACGCACTCCACTGCCTTTCACAGACGTGTAGGAAAAAGCAGTAGCTAAATACTATCATTAAAAAAACGGTAGAGTGCGAGTCTCGCTCACTCAGATATCCGGTAAAAACTTTTAATTGTATAAACGGCCATATTTTTTCACAGCTCTAAGGGACTGCAGACTTGAGTATCATCATCTGTCTAGCCTTTTCCCAACTATGTTGGGGTTGGCTTCCAGTCTTACCGGATGCAGCTGAATACCAGTATTTTACATGGAGCGACTGCCTATCCATAACTGCAGACTTGAGTATATGGTTTAAACTTTCGACAAGATATCTTTACGCGTTCGTGAGATAAAGGGTCTTGACAGACAGGCAGACGGACTACAAATTGATCCAATAAAGGTTCCGTTTTTTCCTTACAAGCTACGGTACCCCAAGTTAATAAAATCTCTATGGTAGCACCGCGCGAATTTACGCAACCAAATGAAAAAGAACATGTACCTGAATCGGACTTGATGATGCTAGCTCAATACACAACCTGATTTTTGTGGCAATCCTTGGCAGGCGGAGGCCCTGGTAAGCCCCTCTGCTTTGCTGACATCTCTTTGAGGCGCGCGTGAAACACAAACGCGCCGTCGACACGGCCTGTCGTTAATCGACGGAAGGACGGTGGCCTACCCATTGCTTACCGTCCATAGGCCCGCATCTACGGTGGCCGGGAGTCGTCTCGCGGCGCCCGGCGCCCGGGGCGTCTTCCGCGGCGGCTGGGTTCGTATAGAACCTCAAACGCCCGGCCTCCTCCTTCAGTAGTTCACTAGCATTACAGCTTCGCAGAAGGAGGTGACCGCTTCCCATTCCCTCTCGCTCCGGACCATGGCAATTGTGGCAATCCTTGAGGGATAGGGAGCGTTAATAAATTAAACATGACACTGATTAAACCACAAGCTCTTTAGCCCCACCCAGCATGGGCCATCGTGTACAGATCTCACAAACAATTGCCTATTCTCATCACGCCTCTGGGCTCAACAAAAAACTGAAATACGTAAATCATATGTTTTGCATGAAAAAAATAAAACTATCAGCCGACATGATTGATAGCGCAAAATATTGTTTGATCGATAGATACGTAGTTGTTTTTTGTTTCTGACAGATTTTTTAAATAAATAAATTTAATTTTCAATATAAAAACAATTTGTTTCTTTCAAACTGCTGCAGCTTCTCACACAGGCAAGGAATCTATATTGATCCGCACTTGCTAACTGAATTTGTAATTATCTGGCTATTGTTCTCCCAACTATGCTGAAGCTGCAGTTTTTGTAGTGTCTCTAATCGATTTTCTCAGATTTTGAATGCTCGATATTATATATTAAGCGAGCTTCTTAGATTTTGTAGAGAAAATCACTTAACCAGAAAATGACTTCTATAAAATGTAAACTTAGTTATTACCGGCTCGGAAATAATCAATTCGAATCACGCTTAAATAATAAACTTATTCTTGTGTGGCAATTTAAACAGTCAACTTTATGTTGACGCCGTGTCAAAATACTAAAACTATAAGTGCGTGGGGAACTAGAATTGTACGGCACCCCTTTTTGCGGATGGGAACTCTTAAAATAACTTTGGTGGGGAGTGGCAGACTTATACTGACAAAAACCCATCCATGTTCCTCCGTAGCAGTAGCTCTGTCGAACAACCCGCAACCTTGGCAGGTGGTGGGCTGCTTTGCTGACATCTCTTTGAGGTGCACGTGGAACACTGATGCGCCGTCGACACGGCCTGTCGTCACTAAACGGACGGACGGTGACCCATTGCCTACCGTCCACAGACCCGCAACTACGGTGGCCGGGAGTCGTCACATGTTTAGGTAGCCCTGTCCTAAGGGTTAAGTAGTGCTGATTTTAACACAGTACACCCTGACATTACCAGTTGTTCACAAAAAATAAACCAGTAATCATATTTTCTTGTTATATCATTAGCGAATTACGAAATGGCGGCATAAAGCCATGAAATTAGGTCTTATTATAATTTGGAGCTCTATGATCTGGGATCAAAGGTACATTTGAATGACTGTCAGATAAGAACATGATCCATGATAGCGGCCGGAGTTTCAGATCCAATGCAATCAAAATTCATATGTGTAGAAAAACACGTAGGGACCCATGTTTTGGAGTAGTTTTGTTGTTTTCAATGCTTGCCTCTATGACATGGGACTTTGACACGGCTGGAAAATTTGTGGGTTCTGAGGATACTCCGCCTTTTTTCTTAACCGGTTTCGTACATTATTTTTACTATTAAATAAAGAACTTGCTTGATACGGAATTCTGAACGTTTGTGCATTCCAGACTTGAGTGGTTATAATAATACTTCCTACTACTTAATATAATATTATAAATGCGAATGTTTGTGACGATGTATGGATGTTTGTTACTCTTTCACGCAAAAACTACTGAATATATTTTAATAAAATTTTACAATCAGATTTGCTAAGCTTATACATCAGAATAACACATAGGCAGATTTCATAAAGATATATTGTAAAATTATATCTTTGTGAAAATATATTCTGTCACCACGCGAGTGGAACCGCGGGTCGTAGCTAGTTATTTATATTTCAATCCCATTCTGGCCATATCATAACAGATTATCCACACAATTATTTTAAATGTTATCCAAATACACTCCACAACTTATTTATTGCCGTAGGGTGAACGAACCAATTATTGTCAAAGGCTTAAAATTCAGTTAAATAAAATAATATGCCGTCAATCAAGCTTTTGTTGGACGTATCGAGATCGTTAATCCAGATTTGAATATGAATGCTGATAAACTGTGGTCTTGCGCAAACGATGTGTTTCAATTTAAAATGATGAATGTGTTTTATTCATATTGACCATTGATCACATGTGCAACCACGAACCGGTTTGCATATTTACCTGTGTGATAACTACAACAAGTAAATAATAATAATAAAATCGTTTATTTAACAAACAATAGAGCAAAGTTGCTTATTTGCCTGAACTACGTTAGACCTGTGTTTCAGGCTAAAAAGAGCATTATTAATACTTATTTAAATAAGTATTAATAATGCTCATAAATAAATTAACAGTAATATAAAATTAGGGTACCAAAATTGAAAACTTACACAAAAGTAAAGTAAGCGGTTTATTTGCAAACAACAAGTAGAGATCTTCTGTCTGTGCATAAGTTAAGGTTTGAAACAATGAAATTATTGTTTTTTACAGCTATAATAGTTTAACTTATAGACACTTAGTTTTCTATTTAATCTATTGTACAGAAATGGGCCTAAAAATTAGAAATATCTTTGAGGTTGCATTTTTTTTTTTTAATAAATATCTTGGGACAGCTCATACACGGCTATCTAATCCCAAGCTAAGCAGAGCTTGTGTTATGGTAACCAGACAACTGATATACATACTTATATAATTTATAAATACATACATATTATAGATAAATCACACCCAGACACAGAACAAACAATCATGCTCATCACACAAAGTTTGTCCTGGGTGGGAATCGAACCCACGACCTCCGGCTCAGCAGTCAGGGCCACTAACCACTAGACCAAGAGGCCCACCAGGCATTAAACGTGCCAACAATATAATTCCGTAAGTACACTTTCTGCAAGGTTTATTTACTAAATCTGTTTAATGGAAAACCAAATAGCTTCAGCTTTACTCGAGAATCAAACGTAGGACCACTGGAGCCTGTCGGGGTTGTGTGTTGGTCGAAAAAGGTACTGCGACCCCTGAACGCAAAGGACATTCGTTTCGTCTTTCTATTTTGCATTGAACAATGTGGTGTCGCGACGATTATTTTTGTTGAGTGGATACAGGTTTATTGTACACTAGCTGTTCCACGCGGTTTCACCAACGCTGCTCAGCACCCGTTGGTCGTAGCGTGATGTTATATAGCCTTCCTAAAGAAATGGACTATCCAACACTAAAAGAATTTTCCAATTCCAACCAGTAGTCCCTGAGATTAGCGCGTTCAAACAAACAAACAAACAAACTCTTCAGCTTTATAATATTAGTAAGTATAGATAACAAATATCTTCGTTCCATCCGGGTGTCCCTTGACACTTCTCAAGTATTTTATTTAACAACGAGCTCTTTTAACAAACTGAAAATCAAAAAACATATCCACTTGGTAAGTACACAATATGTTAGCAAGAACAGGCAATATACAGTATATTAATATATCACGTGTGACCGCAGAGTTAGTAAATCACTCTGTGGAATAATATCACGGGTTATTTGTCACGATGCTTACTCAAATTAAATTCAAAACGGCCATTACTCAACGGCTCAGGCGTTGGACTTTCGGATGAGAAATTGTAAGTGTTAAACTATCGTAACATTACGCTTGTTTACATTGAGAGTTAGGTAGAGGTGACCTTTAATTTATTTCTTTTACAACTTGTGTTTAGGTTCCATGTAGAGAATGTAACCATCATCGTCTGTCTGGTGTCTTCTCAACATTGTTGGGGTTCCAATCTTACCGAACGCAGCTTAATACCAGAATGTTGTATGAAGCGTCTGCTTATCTGACCTCCGTTACCCAGGTACTGGGCGACACCTTACTACTTGGTAACACTGGGGCACTGACTGACTGAAAGTTCTGCAAATGGACAGCTGGAACCAACGGTTTAACGTGCTCTCCAAGGCACGGACGAAACTCGGTGTATAATGCACCTGTTCACGGTCTACCTGACACATTGCTTAACTGTATGGCTGGTATTATTTAGCCACGAGCTCCTCTGTACGAGGGAGGGAAGGAGTGGGGGAGGGGGTTAGCCAACACAAGAAAAATAAATTTGCGCGCCTGCTTGCACGCAGAATACAGTGACTTTTTAAAATATAAGATCTTTCCTTGTAAACAATGTATTTCTAGTAAACAAATATGCATAGCAAGCTGCATGTCAGTGTAACCAAAGCTTAAACTTTCGAGCTTGGAATAAATGATAGTACTAACGTAGTTTGGGCTGCGATTAAGGATAGGTGATTTTTGATATGATAGGTGAGATGGGAAATCATCAAATAACTTTCACCGCTCTGGGCGGAGCGGGGGGAGTGTCAGACTTGTACTGACAAAAACCCTTTTTCGAACAACCCACAACCCCGGCAGGAGGTGACCGCTTCCCTTTCCCTCTCGCTCCGGACCGTGGACTGAACCAGGGGGCCTACTCTCTTTCTCCGAAACGTAACTTCGTTAGCGAACGAAAGTCAAAAGTAGTTAGTTAGTTTCATTTCATTTCATTCATTTCGAAATTTTCGGACGTCCGAAGTTTATTTGACATTAAAATTTTCTAAACCTACTCTAATTCACCCAAAATGATATAGAGTAGGGTTACAAACGTAACTACTTTTGACTTTCGTTCGTTAACGAAGTTACGTTTCGGAGAAAGAGAGTAGGCCCCCAGGGCCGGACGCGAGAGATCGCCGCCGCCGATTGCCTCCACAAGGGCACGGCGGTGCTCCGCCCACGCTGGGCAGACCGCCACTGTGTGCTCCACCGTTTAATGGATAAGTGCTTTAATCCAATTAAGTATCATATTAGTCCCTGCCTAACCCCACTAGGATGGCTCATTGTAATATTCATGTGTATTTGGTACAATATTATTCACACGACACTATACAATATAATATCTCGTCTTATGAGCTCTTATGTACTTAATAAGCTGTCAGATACGGTACCCATTATAATGTACAGACAATATGCAGTAATTTGTCAAACGTTTGCACAATAGACCACTTACACACTCTGTCACACTATGACACCGCGGCTGAACATAACTATGTACGTACAAGTGATACAAGCATATATTCATATAATCTTTTCGTTTCTTAGAGTAATAAATCACTAGAGATGGGCTGACTACTAATTTGGCCAAATAACCGAAAAGACGGCTGAAAAAAAATATATTCGACTTCTCATTCAAAACTGAAAAGTGGAAAATGACTTTACCCCGGTTACAATTTATTTTACGCTAAATGATGAATATCTATTTATCTTAGTTCAAGTATGAAACTCCATCAAAGGCAAAGTTCGTATTACTAGATTACTCATAACAAAATATCCGATCATAAAATCAAATCCTAACCAATTACTGTTTCGCTTACTTGAGCCGTCTTACGTGGCATGACTAGCCGTGGTAGCTAAAAAATGACCAGTCCCAACTGACAGCGCCCGTCAGTTGGACTGGTCATTTTTTAGCTACCACGGTTCATTTTTAACTTATTTAGATTTAAAATTAAATTTTGCTTTTTATTTACTCTGGACGCTCTTACTGTGCACGTCTTTCTACATCGTTCTCACATATTTGTATAATCTCAACATGAATGATGTAAATACGAATTTGTAAAAATAATATAATTTAAAAGAGTGTCCATGGAGTTTCTTGCCCATTCTTCTCCATAGAGATCAACACTTTGGAATGGGCAACTACAGTACTTTTACAAGTTATTATGCCTTGTGATCGGGACTGTAGATTCATTTTGTTTCTTGACATTCAAAAGTGCCTGTAATGGTCTAATTGAAATAAATGGTTTGATTTGTCTAATCTGCGTTTTTTGCCGACAAGTCACTGACTACGAATTTCGCCGGGTTGTTTCTACCGACTACTCGGTACATCGTGTTGTTTAACACCTTGGGTTATGAGTTGAGCTACACGATAACTGACAAATGCTTGCACTGACTGGACAGGTCCACTCAATCTGTGTGGCGCTTTCTTAAAAAGACCATTTCAGACACTAATCTGCATAGTCCTAATGTAAGTTGACCAAGATTTTTGTCTGGACCTTAAAAGAGACTATGACCTCTGAGCTTGTTTCGGCTGTTTATTCTCAGACTACTCGGGTGCAAAACACCAGCCTCATCTTGTTTAAAAAAAGACGTGTAAAAGTGTTTTGTGAAAACCTATTTGCAAAATAAACATCATTTATCATCTATACTTATATACTTATAATATTACAAAGCTGAAAGAGTTTGTTTGTTTGTTTGTTTGAACGCGCTAATCTCAGGGAATACTGGTTGGAATTGGAAAATGCTTTTAGTGTTGGATAGTCCATTTTTTGAGGAAGGCTATAGGCTATATAACATCACGCTACGACCAACAGGTGCTGAGCAGCGTGGGTGAAACCGCGTGGAACAGCTAGTCTTTAATAAAATCTCACGTATTCTTAAGGAAATAATTACATTTACACTGCAGCTTAAGAAAACTTTATTGAACAAATCTAACTCGTAAAGTTAGTCTTGAATTTTTAACCGACCAACCTAAATTGCTTTGCAACTTTATAACAAGAAGAACCAAACCCCGTTAAAAAGTAGTCAAACACCCCTTTAAAGATTAAACCTCCATTCACAGACGGCAACTGAATTTAATGTTAAAAAACCAGCCAAGTCAGAGTCGAACGAGAGTTCTGTATAAACTTGCAACACTTTAACTGCGAAGATAAAGAAGGTTTTTTTTTAATAAAAACGTTACCCCACACTAGGATTTCTCCTGCATCCTGGGTGCGTTTACAAACATTTAAACTCACATACACAAACGGCCAGACCCGAAACAACTATCTGCAGGTCATAAAAATATTTGTTCCGTGCGGGAATGGATTGCGCGACACGCAACGCAGCAGTCTATCGCTCAACCACTGCGCCAACCGTGTCGTCAAAGGGTTGATTGTTTCAAAGCTCCAAAAAACCGCAAACTTGAATATACGGTTTTAATTTCAACTCGATACCTCTACCCGTTCCCGAGATAAAGTATCTTGTCAGACAGACAGACAGATGAACAAGAAAGTGATCCTATAAGGGTTCCGCTTTTTCCTTTTCAGGTACAGAACCCTAAAAACGGTCATAAAATGTTCCTATTTACTCTAAAAACATGAGAGAAAATTCAGTATTCGAGATTGTACACAACTGTAAATATTAAAAGTGGGGTCACAGGGTGGGGGGGGGGTGAAAAGAGGAGGAAGGGGAATTTTATGGACACTGACGGCCCATGTAAGATAAAATGTTAAATCTCAGCTTAAAGGCTTGGAACAGGTTTGGGACAGTTGGACTCCTGAATGCGGAGTTTCAAGCGGAAAAAGTTAGGCCAGTTTTTAACTTGATATTTAAACATGACCAATATGTTAAATATGTGAGGATTTGTACAAAATTTTGAAAAAAAAATACTGAATCCGCTAAGGTTAAGCAGAGGTATTATGGAGGAGTTATGGTACGTCCATTTCACCTCAACTGAGACGTTTAAGTTCCAAGTAATAGGGGACAATCCATTAGCCGTTGACATGACTGCGGGTTGCTACTAAAGAAAATCTATTAACAGACATCTTTATTTCTCATTGACCGACGTGGGAACCGAACCCATAACGTCATGCAGGCTGTTAAAATATTTTAACTAAATTAGATTCCCAGAACACACGTTTATATTTAACTACCCTTTTCTATAAATATGATGAGGGGTGGTTAGTTATATTTATAGAAAAGTTAGCTGATTATATCATCATTTGCCTAGCTTTTTCCCAGCTATGTTGGGGTCGGTTTTCAGTCTAACCGGATGCAGCTGAACACCAGTAATTTACATGCAGCGACTGCCTATCTGACCTTAACAACCCAGTAAGTACGGCATAATAAGATATCCCTTGGTTAGACTGGTTGTCAGACTAACGGGACACTGACTATCTGTAACGACTGTCAAAGATCTAAAAATGATAGCCAGGGCCAACAGCTTAACGAGCTTTCTTAGCTATGGAGGAAACTCGGTATTTAACGAGTGGTCACCCATCCACAGACCAACCTAGGCGAGCGCGGCTTAACCTAAAGATCGATCCCAGCTTCTGCTATTCTCTGCTATGCTATCTTGCCACGAGCTCTTCAGCTAAGTAAATTGTATACACAGAAAGTATTCGTAAAAAAAAGTATAAAAATATTGTATGTTCGTCGGGCCATCAACTGTCGACAAGACAAATCCGAGCTATTCTTAGAATATTACTCACAAACGAAATTATTTCGGTCAAATCGTATTCTTTTCTTTACTGTTGAATGGAATAAAAGAGTGATCATAAAAATAAAATTATTTTGGTAAATGTCTGTGTTTTTCAAAAAAGGATGAGGTTCTCATTCGATTGTATTTTTTTTATATTGTACGTGTTTTCACCCATCGATTGTGGTTCGATTTTCAAAATTCTTTTTTTAATCAAAAGGGTATATTATAATATCTGCATATTGGAAATCAGTTCACTTCTACATATTTTCTACAGATCCTATCCATGGACACAATGAATGGAGAAGCTTGATTTATTTAGATGTTACCCTAATCATAAAACTAACGTGAAAAATGTCTTAGTGAACAAATTAAATTAAACTAAAAAAATTGTGTGTATGACACTCATCTCACCACGTTTAAAGACATTCAAGCTTCACAAAGAAAAATAAAACCTCTATTTATAAAAACAAAAATTCTTCCCTTGCCTCAAGTCTCTCGTTTTGAAACCACCAGTAACTATAACATTTTCATAAAAAGCCCACAGATCTGTGAAATGGTCCCGGGACGAATATTTAGCACATTGTATAAAATATCCCGGACGGATATTACCCACAGCTTTTAGCGTAAATACATAATATTAACTTTTAACTTGTGGAGAAAGGAAAGCGTTTACTTTCAATTTTGTGGATAAGAGGCGAACCAAATTGTAGGAAAAGCGATTAACAAAACGAATTTATACAGCGGATGTTGATAGTATCGGGGAGGGGGTGCTGTAAATTGTAGAATGACAAGTAAATAGTCGAATTATTGGTGATGACCTTTTTAAAAGGCGGGTGGTGTAAAAAGTGAAAGAAAGAAATATGTTAAATTGTAGTAGGTAATGGCGTTCTTTATGTCGAAAAGAAAGAAAATTTTACAAGTGTTCAAGCTGTTTGCTCGTTATCACGTCCCTCCAGACTATAGCCTCAGCCATTAAACTCGTAGATTCGAAAAAAACTTCGATATCTAAGGAATATTATAGAAAGCTCCTCTTGATTTCAATAAATTAGATGTTAATGTACCACCTTTGGGCAAAAGTCTCCAAAAGATTATAGACATCGCTAGCATCGGGGTAAGAAAATGGCGGCGCACCGCGAGAGCTCCTTCACAAAAAGCCTGGACTAAGAGGAGCAGCAGTAGATTTTTTGCTTATACTTTCAAGTGTTTCACTTTTCATTCCATGCCTTGGCGAGATCTCTGGCCACGTTTACTCTTTTACTTTTTTTGCGGATGGGAAATCAACAAATAACTGACACTTCTCCGCGCTCGAGAGCGGGGAAAGTGTCAGACTTTTAAAGAAGAAGACCCAGTCATGTTCCTTCTTTTGACCTTTATGTGCCGGGACCGCGGCATTTCAAATAACCCGCAACCCCGGCCACGTTTACTATACAAACAAGCTCAATATAGGCTAGGTATATAGGTATTGCAAAGTCGTGCATTAATTCACTCAATATTCACTTTTCCCAATAATAATTGATGCAATCTTTAGTTCACAGTCACTGTTGCCGCTCTCAATTTAGCGTGGAAGCCAGGTCTGTTTACCTTCCATTATTGACTGTTTTGCATTCCAACACGACGGGGATGAAGTTCCCAAGTAATTAGTTTCCGTACTGAAGCTGAACATAATCTCCCGTCAGTTTTGCTGCAACTTTAGTTATTATTTGGTAGCCTTTTGTTTAATAAATATTTCGTGCTAGAAAACCTTAAATGCTGCACTATTTTGATAGAAGTATTTTTTTTCCTTCTTAAGCGAAAGCTGCGCGATGCTGAGCGATGATTCGTATATCATTGTCAGTTGTTGCAGGTTCTCAGACGCCTGACAGTCTGAAAATCAATCATAACTTACCTAAGACTATCGTGTAACCCAGCCAATGGGTTGTAAAAAATCAAAAAGTCAAAATATTTTAATTTCACATAGGCCTACATGGGCACTTATAAAACGTCAAAAAAGGTGCTCGGTTCGGGTCGTTTCCTATGGAGAAGATCCGGTAAGAAACACCATGGGTACTCTTTGCTCTACAAGTCGGGTAGACAGTCTCTCAATGTAAAATACTGATATACTGTTGCGGGAAGAATTCAGATAGAAAAAAACACCTCCAACAAACCTGGTAATTAGTTATCAATTCTCTTAACAAATAGTCCCATTGACAAGTGACCTAGAATACCACCGGTACTTGACATTAAATGTTGACGGTCACCCATCCATAACCCGACCGCAGGACATTGCCCTTCCTGTATACACGCTCATCAATGAACATCGCCGAATGAGGGTAGTTTCATAAAATATTTAGAAGCGGGCGCCGATCCTATGTTAAACGGTTGGATGGTGAATATTTCATAAGGGAAATTGGGCAGTATTTTACCATTAAATTGTTTATCCTGGGAGATCAGGATAGAGGCAAAATGTTTAGCATATGCCAGGCTAAAGTAAAGGAGTTTCTTATCTTTACTAATATTATTAAAGCGAAAGTGAGTTTGTTTTTTTGTTTGTTTGTTACGTCTTCAGGTCTACATGGCTAAACCGATGTTGATGAATTTTGGTGAAGAGATAATTGAGACCGTAGAGACGGACAAAGGCTCATTTATTCAAATTAGGCTGATAATCAGCACTTTTTGAACGTCAGATTACAAGAGACAGTCCCACAAAACGCCCTGCCCTTCGCCACTTCCTAGTGTTTTAGCTGGGAAGAAGAAGTGGCGGAACAAACTCCCCAGCAACACATCTGTCTGTCAGGTTAGAAGAAC
The DNA here is from genome assembly GCA_958449745.1 of Ochropleura leucogaster. Classification (NCBI taxonomy): domain Eukaryota; kingdom Metazoa; phylum Arthropoda; class Insecta; order Lepidoptera; family Noctuidae; genus Ochropleura; species Ochropleura leucogaster. Next base: position 525,798 of record OY288220.1, on the reverse strand, counting down.
CAGATTTTATACAATTTATATTATCACAAAAAAAAATATATAAAAAAATAAAAAAATATTCATTCATTGTCACTTGTCAGCTAGCAAACACCAATTATATATAAAAAACAAAAAATAATAATAATAATAATACCCAAGTCTAAATAATAAATTAACCAGTCTAACGGGTGTGCCCGCTTACACGTGCAGTGAAGAAGTCACAGGTGATAAACTAGGACCATAGTGCAAAAGAAATAAGCTAAGCATAAAAAAGATAAATATAAATAATTATATTCAGTCAATGCTCGAGGTCACTAGTTAACCACATGCCAATAACAAAAACACACAAAATGAAACAAGTAAGTATATAAAGAAAAAAAGTAAAATATAAAATTACATGACGAAGACATGTAACGTATCAATAAGCTAATTTGGCGAAAAAACATGAAGGAGAAGAAAATAATAATAATAATCGTCTTGAGTTCAACACAGTGACCAACTATGCTTGTCATCTAAATAGTCGTTAATAGAATAGTATGCTTTTAAACAAAGGTTAGATTTTACTTTAGCTTTAAATGCATTAAATGGCAAATCTAGAAAAGAAGCAGGTAGCTTGTTATAAAAAGTTATACCGAGCCCTACAAATGAATTATGAACCTTATGAAGCCGGTGGAAGGGAGCACGTAGTTTATGATTATTTCTAGTGTTAATGTTGTGAATATCACTGTTTTTACTATATAGATGGATATTTTGCCTAACATATAAAATGTTGGCCAAGATGAATTGAGAAGCCACAGTGAGAATACCAATCTCTTTAAAAAAATCCCTCAGAGAAACCCGGGCACCTAGTTGATAAATTGCACGAACCGCTCGCTTCTGCAGAACAAATACATTCTGGATATCAGCGGCTTTGCCCCATAGCAGAATACCATAGGACATGACGCTATGGAAATAACTAAAATAGACCAATCGTGCCGTGTCAACGTCAGTGTATTGTCTAACTTTTCTGACGGCGTATGCGGCCGAACTTAGCCTTCCCGCTAGGCTTGATATGTGTGGACCCCATTGTAATTTTGAATCTACTGTTATACCCAGGAACACTGCCGAGTCTACAGTTTTAAGCTTCTCATTGCCAAGGACAATGTTGGGACCAAGATTTCTAACATTGGGTAGAGCGAATTTAATACATTTAGTTTTATTGGCATTAAGAACAAGGTTATTTGACGTGAACCAATCCGTGACCATTGATAGCGCGCTGTTTACATCGTTAAAATCTTGTTTATTTCTATCTACTTTAAAAACAAGAGACGTATCATCAGCAAACAGTACAACGTCACAAATACCCTTTAAATGATATGGTAGGTCGTTAATATAAACCAAGAATAAAAATGGACCCAGTATAGAGCCTTGAGGTACTCCTAGCTGAACAGGTAGCCCAGAAGATTTCGCGCCATTAACATCTACACATTGAAATCTGTTTTGTAAGTATGAGCCTATTACATTTAAGGCTTCATTTTGAACACCGTAATGACGTAGTTTCCGTAAAAGCGTGTCATGGTGAACGCAATCAAAAGCTTTAGAGAGATCGCAGAAAATACCGATTGCATTTTGAGCGTTCTCCCACGCATTAAATATGTGCTTCAACAAAGCAACACCCGCATCTGTTGTCGAACGACCTTTTGTAAAACCATATTGATCATTGTGAAGAAGGTTGTTTAAATTAAAATGTCTCAACAACTGCTTGAGTATTAACTATTACTGTTATATATTACTGTTCTTCATAAGGTCAGGGAAAGTACCTAAATCAACGCATTTATTAAAAGTAATAGCTAGATGTGGGGCAACAATGTCGATAATATTACTCAAAAGTTTAATGGAAATGCCCCAATAATCACCTGTGTTTTTCGACTTAAGAGAATTAAAAACATTAACTACATCACGAGGTGTTACATGATCAAAACTAAATACGTGATCACATATACATATATTAATCTACGAAAATCAATTCATGTATCTAGGATCTATTAAGTATCTACTATCTAGGTACTAGGATGTGGCACGTGAATACAGCAGTCATTGTGCCGATAGTCGTGTCGGCCAATGGCTTAATAGCCAATAGCCTTGACCAACACCTGAGGAGGCTATCGCTTGGCAGCTGGATCAAAGGTTTGATTCAGAAAGCAGTACTTCTGGACACGGCCCGTATTGTTAGGAAGTTTCTCTCTCAAGAGCCCTTGCCATTGGTAGTTCAGACCCTGTTCTTGATGCTGGTGAACTACTAATTTTTATATTTTTAAATGTTTTTTTTTTATAAGAAAAATGTAAGAAGAATAAGTATTATCTATAGCATCATCACAAGATGTATAAACGGATCACCGAAATCAAAAGTCATTTTATTCAAATTAGGCTGATAATCAGCACTTTTTGAACGTCAACAAGAGACAGTCCCACAAAAACGCCCTGCCCTTCGCACTTCCTAGTGTTTTAGCTGGGAAGAAGAAGTGGCGGAACAAACTCCCCAGCAACACATTTGTCTGTCAGGTTAGAAGAACCAGATTTTATACAATTCCGTTTATCACAAGAAATTAAGAAATTATAAAAAAATAAGAAATTATTCATTCATTTGTATTATGTAGATGAAAACCTTACTCTAAGATTTTAAAATTAAGAATTAGAACATTTCTCTTACCAAACATATGTTGCATGAAAGGAGTAAGCCTTTAAGGGTCCAGGTGAAAACGACTTATGTAATGGTATTACTATTAGTTTATTGGTGAGTACTAAAATAGCCGACACGTGTGTCGATAATTAACCCCCGTCCACGACGGCAGGCGATGCTACACGTCCCGGGAATCGCGCGCGCTGCTATTGGTGCCTTCGCGTGAATGTCGCCGGCACTCACGTTGCAAGTTGATTACTAAATACAGTTAAACTATTTAATGTAAACCCAATGGCATTGATTAGTTGTGGCTAAGTGTAATTATACGAGAATACTCTAGACTTTGGGGCTTTGGTTTGTTAAACAATGAAATTTGAAATACTTATATGACCTGCAGATAGTTGTTTCGGGTCTGGCTGTTTGTTCTATGTGAGTTTATATGTTTGTAAACGCACCTATGATAAAGGAGAAATTCCTAGTACGGGGCAACGTAAAAAAAAAAAAAACAAAAGTGCCTGTAATGGTCTAATTGAAATAAATGATTTGATTGATTGATTGAACAGACACTACCAATCCTGCTCCACCCAGAGATTATCCATCCACAAAACAAAATACGGTGCTCAGTTTAATTAGTTGAATATTGTCCTTAGCCTCTTAGGCCTTGCACTGACACAGTTACAACCTAACAACAAAATCTGTTGTCTCCGTGAACATATAATTATGCCCCACACCACTTTGTATGCAAATTTTTATGAGCGGCTGTCAAGCTGCGAGCTATGATTACAGGACATAGTCACGTATTCATGTACACACGACGGCACATCAACCCATACTAAACCATTTCAACCTGATCTCTGCTACGGTGTGCGATCTGTAGTAGAGAGATCAGGTTATATTAGTTTGGAATAGGTTGACCTGCCATCGGTGTACAACATAAATTCATACACGATATATTCATGTAAATGATTCTACGTAACTGTTACCGGTAATACGTACATGGAATGGGGTGGCAACCACTGTTGATAGCCTTGACGAAGTAGTTACAGATTTTAATGATTTATTATTTTAAAATAACCAACCAATATAAAAATTACCAACTTGAATTATTCTATGGATGTTTAGGTTTTAGTGACATTTCCCAAGTTATTCTCGTTAGGTCTTTTTGCGTGACATCAGAACTTACCACACGATCTGTTTTTCAATATATTTTGAAAGCAATGTCAAATCTAACAACAGCTGCGGCTCTTTCAACGTCATTTGAATGACACGATATCCTTGTTCGTGTGTAATTACTTTATATTTTTTTATGACACTAGTATAATTTTAGCGATGCATAAAAAAACTACTAACTTTCTAATTAAGGTTTCGTACCTTAAGAAAAAAACCGGAATCCATATAAGATTACTTTGTTGGCCATCTGTCTGTCTGTCAAGACCCCTAATTTCGGGCACTGGTGGAGTACCAAGTTGAAATTAAAACTATATACTTAAGTCTGTAGTCTCTTAGATCTGAAAAAAAGCTCTCTAAGTCTACGCAGTGAAAAGATATGGCCGTTTATGTCACAACCTTGTACGGCACCATCACACAAAAATCAACAATCAGACAACGTAATTTGTCAAACACAAAAAATACAGCCATTATCAATATGCCTATACTATGATTGATTTACCAGAAGCATGGCAATTAAAAAACGTATCTTTGTTTGTTTGTATTTATTTATAGAGCACACAATATCAATTTCCCAATCACTAGTGGAATCCATCTAATGTGATAGTAGTGTTGCCGCAATTAGCAGACATCGTTGTGCATTATTAATGTTTAAGCATTCTGTCTGCGTGTTTGTCCATAATTCAATATACACCGCACTTAACACAGCTATTATGGGAGTCGTGTTTGATATTTTATTTACGGGTAAAAAAAAGCATGATCGATTTTTATACTTTATGGACAGACTAGCTTTTACCCGCGGCTTTGCTCGCGTTAAATTCGGAGTAATACAGTTCCTCTTTTCTGTTTTGCAGGTACCTGATACCTGTAGTTTTTGCCCTTGCGCCTTATCTGTAATAGCAATGCTAAGTTTTCCCTTTTCTTCCCTCTTTCTCCCTCATTTCTAACTTGTTTTTTAAAAATTTGCCTAACCGATTTGATAAGTTTTGGTACAGAGATAGTTGTAACCCTGGAGACGGACCTCCAGGGTTACAACTATCTCTGTACCAAAACTTATCAAATCGGTTTAGCCATTGAGGCGTGAAGACGTAACAAACAAACTAACTTTCGCTTTTATTATATTAGTAAGGATGGCCAGTTCAATCAAGCATAATCAGCAGATGCTTGGCGCTAATGTCCCCAATGTTTTAGAGGGAGACGATAGAGAGTTGATTATTTTATGTAGATTAGTAGTATAGTAGTTCCAAAACAGCTTAATTGCCTGTAAACACTTGCACAAATCAAATTTAGAGATTCACTTTTTGGCATTCTATCACTCATCTCATTTAAAAAAAAACTCCGGCACCGAGGGTTCAGCCATATATTTTGACTACGTAGACTTGAGGGTTAATTTCGCACCTTCAAAGGAGCACAAACTTGAGTTGGTTTTAATTTCAACTCGATACCTTCACACGTTCCTGAGATAAAGGGTCTTGAAAAACAGACAGACATAAAGACAGACGGACAACAAAGTGATCCAATAATGGTTCCGATTTTTTCCTTTTGAGGTACAGTACCCTAAAATATGAGCCAAAATAATTTAACAAACACGTGTTGTTAACAGGTGCTCTCACCCTATAGTTTAAAGGTTATGTGAGATGTAAGTTTATAATGAGTGGCATGGTAATGAGATGTGGGGGCTTGTGATAACGCGTGACCGCTTGCATGGGTGGTATAGATAACAGATAATTTAGATACGAGGTAATTATTTATGTATTTTGGTTAGTCAACAATTGTTTACACCAAACATTTACAAATAATGACTTATATATACTTTTACAAGGTTGACGGGCCTGTTGGTCTAGTGGTTAGTAGCCCTGACTGCTGAGCCGGAGGTCGTGGGTTCGATTCCCACCCAGAACAAACTTTGTGTGATGTATTTATAAATTATATAAGTATGTATATCAGTTGTCTGGTTACCATAACACAAGCTCTGCTTAGCTTGGGATCAGATAGCCGTGTGTGAGTTGTCCCAAGATATATTATTATATTATTACAAGTGCAACAATCACATACAGGCTAACACCACTTGCACTAAATATTTATGGTTTATACAAATATAATTGTTTATAAGAAAAAAAAACAAATTTATGAAGTTACAAAAATTCAAAATAAATGGATAACATTAAAGTATTTTATTAGTTGAGTAATGATGTCAATAATTTGGTATAGATACTTAATTAACTTAGCTTGGGTTTGAGGGTAGGTTGAAAGAGATACCACCCCCGGAACACAAAGGGCAAAAAAAGGAAGATGAATCATACGCTTACTTAAATATTTGTATGGCCTACAGGTAGTTGTTCCGGGTCTGGCTGTTTGTGTATGTGAGTTTAAATGTTTGTAAAAGCATCCACGATACAGGAGAAATTCCTAGTGTGGAGCAACTTTAAAAAAAAATGAATAATTATAGTTTTGTCGCCGTACTATAGAATACTTTCCTGTCAACAATAAGGACTTTACTTCTCCTATAAGGCTATATGGATTTTAGCAGCGCTATAAAATCATCTATTATGTAATATTATTATTTATGTAATAAGCTTTCTTTTCGTCCTATCTTAATTTACTTACGTGTTATTGTGAAATTATGTGTACTGTACCTATATCCTTGGTAATACGTGGAAACGTCGTGGATTGAACATTAGCCCACTTATAGTTATAATATTTACTGTAACATACATTGTACATACAATTGTTTGTTCAGACTCGTGCACCGCGGGTTCCGTACAAACTTGCGACATAAACAGCCATATCTTTAAACTATGTAAACTTAGAGCTAATTTCTTCACAGCAAAAAGGGACCACAGAGTTGTGTTTATGGTGTACTAGCTTTTTCCCGCGGCTTCGCTCGCGTTAAATTCGATAGCGCCTTATGGATTTTTAATAGCAACGCTAAGTTTGCCCGTTTCATCCCTCTTTCTCCCTCATATCCCATTTTTTTTTAAAAACATAGCTTATGTCCGTCTCCTGGTTCCTAACTATCTCTGTACCAAAATTCATCAAAATCGGTTTAGCCATTAAAGCGTGAAGAGGTAACAAACAAACTAACTCACTTTCGCTTTTATAATATTAGTAAGGATATAATATTATTTAATGTTTTTTCAGCTCGATATCTCCACGCGTTCCCGAGATAATGGGTATTGACAGACAGGCAGACGGAACCCAAAAATATGTTTCTCCAAACAATTACTAGTTCTTTTCTAAAAATCGACACTGAAAAACGTTGCATAATTTACGTAGCTATCATCTGTGGGACTCGCTACGGCGTAGTCCGCTACAACGTAGGCGGCGTCCTACGGCGTAGTAGTACTCGTAGCAACACGGGCCATTGTTTGTGTAAGATAATTATGGCAGCACGGTGGGCGCGGAGGGGCCTGTGCCTGCCGGGGCTATGTGCTTCAAAGAGATAACATGCCCTTGGAACTTAAAGGGCAAAAGGAACATGGAGGAGTCATTTATTGATGCGCTGAGTGTCACGTTGTGAGAAGTTTCTAAAATTGGGACAACGTTTCAACAAATGCGAAAGTTTATGATAGTGAACTTTTGTATATTTATTTATTGAAAAGGTCACCAACAGCTTCTCTATAAAAATATCTTAAAAAATAAAAATTACACAGCATTGGACTTATTAAATACAGTTGCCAATTACAGGTTAACCAACATTTTTACATAATAAGTAATATTTATGTTTACTATAAAAAAACTACTACAAAAACAACAAAAAAAATATTTAGGGTATAATAGAAGACAAAAAGAAACGAAACTTTTTACAAAAGAAAAAACAAATAAGATCATAATTAAATTCTTCTTCTTCTCTTTTCTTTTTAGCCTTTTTCGACCATTTTGGTGTAGGCTTCCTTCAACTTCCTCCATTCCATTCCATTGGGTCTTAACCGCTTGTATGTCGGAATTACTGACAGTTAAAAACGCATTGTTTCTCGCGTAGATCTACGTTCTGACATACAAGGGGAATTTGATGAATCGAGATGTATATCAACGTGAGATGCGGATTTCAGAAAACAATGATATACATATTTGAGCATTTTTTTTTTTTTTCGGGTGGGAAATCATCCAATGACTTCCCCCGCTCTGGGCGGAGCGGGGGGGCATGTCAGACTTGTACTGACTAAAACCCACCCATGTTCCTTCTGTTGCCCTTTACGTTCCGAGGCCGCGGTATCTCTTTCGAACAACCCGCAACCCCGGCAGGCAGAGGCTCTGGCAAGCCCCTCTGCTTTGCTGACTCTCTTTGAGGCGCGCGTGAAACACGAACGCGCCGTCGACACGGCCTGTCGTCAATCGACGGACGGACGGTGAACTACCCATTGCTCACCGCCCACAGGCCCGCATCTACGGTGGCCGGAAGTCGTCTCGCGGCGCCCGGCGCCATGGGCGTCTCCCGCGGCGGCTGGGTTGGGCAGATGTTCTCTCCCTCAGACGCCCGGCCACCTCCTTTGCTAGCATTACTGCTTCGCCGGCCATGGACCGCACGACTCCGGCATAGAGCCTACGGCAGGAGGCGTTTGGCCCCTTCGGATTGGGCAGGAGCCGCTTGAAAGCAGCCCCCGTCCGCTCGAGCTTGGGAGCCAAACGTCGGAAGTGTTCGACGAAGTTCCACTCGCTGTCGAGGACGATTCCCAGGTACTTCATCGTCGACCCGACGCCGATGCGAACCCCTCCTACCGTCAACTGGGATCCCGACGGTGGCATGTTTCCGCGGCCATGAAAATCCATGGCCTCGGATTTGTGCAAGGCCACCTCGAGACCCAGCAGCCGGATCCTCTCCGCGACTATCGCAACCCCGCGTGTCATGTTGTCGGTCGCCGCCTGGTGCGACCCCCCCTGAGCCAGGACGAGCGTGTCGTCAGCGTAACAAACTACACTGACGCCGCTGGGGAGGTCGGCGCGCAGCACCCAGTCGTAGCCGATGTCCCACAGGAGCGGCCCCAAGACCGATCCCTGTGGGACACCGCACGACATCTCTCGCCGGTTCCACTCTCCAGAGCGACCGGGGTATATGACGGCCCTGTCCATCAGATATGCCCCGACCACACGACGAAGATAGGTCGGCATCCGGTGGTATTGGAGTGCCTCCCTGATGCAGCCCCAGGGCATGGTGTTAAACGCGTTAGCGATGTCGAGAGACACCGCCACGACAACCCCACCCCTGGACACTGCAGCCTCCGTCGTGAGGGCTCTCACGCGCATGATGGCGTCCACCGTCGAGCGCCCCTTGCGGAATATTTGAGCCTCAGATGATGTATGACCTACATTCACACATAGGATATTTATTAGCCTAGTACTACGATCCCTTGGGACAAATACCGAACTCCACACAGCTGCAACCAGAGCTTAAGATACTATACTTTGAATATCGCAACATAAAATAACACAGTTCACACAAACAACTTGTTTATACCCACTAGTGTGATAAGATCAACACTTGCATCAATGTGTCTTTGTGAACACGTGTTTAATCACAAAAAGATATCTGTGCTCCGAGAAGTGGAGCGATTGCTAATAGGCGCGTGCGCATCTGTTGCGTTACTGCACAAAGAAACATTATATTTTACGCCATGCTTATTGATTTTGTTACCTGACAAACTTTGAAAGATATCAGCGTCCTGCCTGCCCTGTCGACGGCGCGTTAGTATTCGACAGGCGTCTCAAAGAGATGTCAGCAAAGCAGAGGGGCCTGCCAGGGCCACCGCCTGCCGGAGTTGCGGGGTGTTCGAAAGAAACAACAGGGCAATAGAAGGAACATGGATGGGTTTTAGTCAATACAAGTCTGACACTCCCCCCGCTCCACCTATAGCGGGGAAAGTTATTTAATGATTTCCTATCCGTAAGAAAAAAACAAAGATCATCAGCTATGTTAATGCATTATCGTTTCATTTGCTTTTGACAATAGTATACATTCGGTGTGAGTACAGCTTTATATACTGATGTGGGGACCAAATCGAAAGAGTATTTCGTTCTATTGTTTTTTATTAAATGTCACAAGAAAATTATTTCACGAATGTTTAACAAAGTTCAGGCGCCAAAAAATTCTTGTACCGTAGTACATCGTCACACAATGTAGTTCTACGAACCAAATCCTTTGTTTTCCCTATTCATTGGCAAGTTTAAAACCTGCACAGAAAGTCTCCGGCATCGAGAACATGTCTTGCAACGTGCATAAAACTAATATAAGCTCCTCGGGAACAAGCTATAACCTTTTCTAACTTTCGATTCTTTGACAGTTCAAAGGTACCAGGATAATGGTTTCATTAGAATACAGGAGTTTGAAAGTTTGCTATTTTATACTTTGATATGATGCCCATAAGCTTTAGTGCAAGAGTGAGATAAGACAGGATAGAAGAAAAAGTTGATGTCTAAAAGAGGAGAGGAAGACCAAGGAAACAATGGATGGAAGTGAAGTAATGAGGTAGTGAGTAAGGAGAATAGAGAGATATGAAAGACATGCCTGCGCTGACCCAAATAAATAAGGAGGGGAGGGCAGGAGAGTGAATGGTACAAATTTCAGTAATCCTACCGTCAGTCGTCTTTCATGAAGTTACAGGCAGTTCTAACAAGGAATAAACCCGGTAAATTTGCTCCAAGACTAAAAACCTTTCTTCCATAAATCCATGGAATATCTTTACGACGTCATCGTTGGGGTGTGTGCACACAGTGCGATCGTAAAACAGCAGTAAAGGGACTGAAATCACATTGGACTTAGATTTAACTGACTACTTAAATGGATTGAAAGTATCTTTTTAACTCGATTGGCTTTGTCTTGCAGAGAAATAACAATGGCATAATAAATTAATCCTTTTAATTCATATAGGCGTACATGTGCACTTATAAAATGTCGAGAAAGGGTGCACGGTTCGGGTTGGTCGTTTCCTATGAAGAAGAACTGGCAAGAAACTCCATGGTTACTCTTTTAAAATAATTTGGTTTGACAACGTTGTTGTTACAGCGTTAGTTCTTAAGTAGCGTAGGCCCGACAATAAGTCATTGCTTACTTTGAAAAACGTAAAATAAGATAAAAAATTAGCAAGCATGGCATGACCCCACTTGACCAATGCCTTATTCCTCCCCAATCAATCCATACATTCAAGTTATTTTTTTATGTCTTAATAACTGTGTAGTTGGTCTGGTAAGTAAAAAGCAAAATGCAAATACAAACTTTTACTACCTTCTTACTTTTTTTCAAGATGGGAAATCTTCTAATAACTACCCATGTTCTGAGCGGAGCGACGAGTGTGGCAGATCTGTACAGTCTAAAACCCACACACGTTCCCCCTATTGCCCTTTATGTTCCGGGGCTGCGGTATCTCTTTCAAACAACCTGTAACCCCGGGAATTATTTGCAACTTGTAGTTTGGACAAAGAATTCTACTGAAAAAAGAACAGTCAAAACGGCTGTTTGTTTAAGAGCTCGTCCAATCAGCGTCACAGCATACAAAGTGACTGTTGACACAGCGGCTCCAGAACTATTGATTGATGAATTGACAGCAACTGCAGTGCGCACCGCCGACCTATCATTTGTTACTTAAATATCTAAAATAAATAAATATCTTGGGACAACTCACACACGGCTATCTGATCCCAAGCTAAGCAGAGCTTGTGTTATGGTAACCAGACAACTGATATAAATACTTATATAATTATAAATACATACATATTATAGATAAATAACACCCAGACACAGAACAAACAATCATGCTTATCACACAAAGTTTGTCCTGGGTGGGAATCGAACCCACGACCTCCAGCTCAGCAGTCAGGGCCACTAACCACTAGACCAACAGGCCCGTCAAACTAGTTATTTAGCTAGGATGGGGTTTACAAATATAACTGATGGTGATAATCTCGCCCTATGTACTAGCTTTTGCCCGCGGCTTCGCTCGCGTTAAATTCGGGGTAACACAGTTCCCCTTTCCTGATTTGCAGGTACCTGCTACATGTAGTTTTCGCCCTGCAAAACTAAGTTTTCCCTTTTCTTCCCTCTTTCTCCCTCATTTGTCTTTTGTTTTGTGTTAGCCTATGTCCGTCTCCGGGGTCCCAACTACCTCTGTACCAAAATTCATCAAAATCGGTTTAGCCATGTAGGCGTGGAGACGTAACAAACTCACTTTCACTTTTATAATATTAATAAGGAAAACAGTGAAATGTTAGTGAGTATTAACACACCTCTGCCTAACTATTTGGAAAAAAACAGCGTGATTTTGGTTATTTAGTTCAGCTACCCTACCACGACGTCTTAAAGCAGAACTTATTCCACTAAGGGAAAGAGATGGTGCTAGACACCCTGTATAGCTCTATCTCTTTCCCTCAGTGGAATAACTAGGCCGGCAGTAAATAGGTAGGCCTACAGTTCATCAATTGTGTTGCTGTGATTTACAGAAGTCTCTTGGGACATTACGAAGAGATATTAATGACCTGTTTATGTTACAAGTTGGACAGTAGACCATATCGAAGATGGTGCAATTTGGCTCGCTTCTAAATTCTTGTTGTCCAGTGAATGGCACCCAAAACCGCGTTCTCAACTACGAACACCATAGAGTAAAGAGTGTACTTTATGGCATAGTGCAACTGTGCTTGCATTTTTTGTGTATGGGCAATCATTAAATAACTTCCCCTGCTCTGAGCGGAACGAAGGCAGTGTTAGCTTTTAATGACTAAAACATTCTTTTTCCTTTATGTTCCGGGCCGCGGTATCTTTTCTAAACTAAGGTCGCTAGATCTATTTCAGTGTTTAGGTAACCATCCATAATCATTCTTTTGCCTTATTCTATCCAGGACCTCTCTTCTTACCTCTTTCGAAAATCCTGCACCTCGGCAACAGTCTTTATATACCTAACGATAGGCAAGCCAATAAAGAAATACACAAACAATAGATAGTGAAAGTAAATGAGTAACGATTGTCAACATTTATTTTAGCTGAAACAAACGAAGCTGTAGATGTTATTATTACATTTAGCCCACGTCCCAACAAAATGTTTGTTTGTCGTTCAGTCACAAGAAGCCTGCCTACTCCTTTAATGCAAGGGCGACATGTAACTAAATCCCCGCCTACGTGCCATATCAATTTCGGAAAGTGGGAGGAAAGTAAAAGTGCTCCTGTAATATTTGTGGCGGTTTTAAAACGTCATGTTTCTGATAAACAGTTTTCTTTGTACTCTGCAAATGAACAAAATGATTAGTTTATATTTAGAAGTACAATGTGATATTTATCAAAATTATAAACAAAATCTTAAACATTATTAATTGAAAAAACCTAAAGAAATTAACTTATAGTAAACATAAAAATAACGACGAAAAATTCGTCCACAACGCTATCAACCCCATCGACAGGCAGCGGTTCCACGTCGTCGCCGACTCCCTTGAGTAACGGAAAGTACCAAAAAAAAGTTTTGAAATGTCCCTAAAAAGGCTGTTAGCACAAGGACTGGTCCCTGAGTTTCAACCCCATACGGTTTAAAAAATATAGTTCCCGGTATATGTGTGCTTGTGCGGGAATTAACGGGAAAATAACTCTGGATGCTCAATGCAGGCAAATATAATTTTAATTCGGTGTTAACAACATGAGGTTTAAAGGGCCAGTGAAAGTGTCAACAAGACAGACACGTATTATAATAAAAAATACAATTAGGGCTAATTAGTCTACTTGCAGCTATGACATTTTGGTCAGGCGTTACATATAAATAGGGTGCCTTGAGAGCGACCCGTATCCAGCAGTAGACTGTCGTAGGCTGATGATGAAGATGCTCCAACAGTGCTGCACTAGCTCTGTTGCTGTGGCTGCAGAGTACTTCAAGCGGCGTAAATATTGTCACCAATAAGGTTATTGTATCCATACACCCGCAACAGCAGCACCAGCACAAAGAACTAGGAAGACGGGATGTCGCAGGAGCATAGTTTCAGTTTGCATCTCTCGTCACCGTCGCCTGCCAAACCATTGACTTCTTATACAGCTAGAATGCAATGTAATTTTTTTAAACAAGGTTTTGTCTTCTATTACGTATTGGTTAAAAGGTAATTGTTTTTAAGTAGTAATTGTGGACGATATGATATTGTAATCCTTGGTATTGGTGTATATTTGACGGTATTATTTATTTCATATGTTATAGTTTTATTTACATAGGAGAGCTCGGCTGATTGAGCTTATTTAATTATGATAAGCGATCAAGTTTTCTTAATATAATTTTAACTCTTGGACTGCTCACATTCTGTAATTAATTCAAAAATAACAAAATTATTAAATAGTGCTTTTAACCGTCAGTCTCATAAACCTGCAGGCTACCATTACACTGAAGATGTCCTCAGGACAATCCTCGTAAATTATAAAACATGATACACTGTCCAGAATTCGTCCGACATATCACGGAATTTTGTCACGTCCACGGTTCTGCCTACCCCCTTTGTATAAGTAACGTGTGAGCGAATCTAATTCACTCGCACGTGCCGCTGAGTTAATATCTGTATGTTGAGACACCACAAATTGTGAGGAAAACGGGAGAAACTGTTTTTTTCAGAGGAAATAATAGATTTGGAATAGTGTGACACTTGTGCACGTTTGTGTCGTTCGTTCTAATGTGTTTATAGATATGACGCCTTTATTTCAGTTTTGTAGTGTTTACAAGACTGTTATAAGAGAACGCCGGGTAGATCTTCAGAAGGTTAAGCAGACGAACGTTCAGTGATTCTTTTCTCATAGTTTAAACACAAGAGTAGCTCTGTAGGCCTACCATGACGTCATTTTTTTTCGGTTGGAAAATCATTAAATAACTTCCACCGCTCTGGGCGGAGCGGGGGGGCGTGTCAGACTTTTACTGACTAAAACCCACCCATGTTCCTTCTGATGCCCTTTACGTTCTGGGGCCGCGGTATCTCTTTCGAACAACCCGCAACCCCGGCAGGCGGAGGCTCTGGCAAGCTCCTCTGCTTTGCTGACATCTCTTTGAGGCGAGCGTGAAACACGAACGCGCCGTCGACACGGCCCGTCGTCAATAGACGGACGGACGGTGAGCTACCCATTGCTCACCGTCCACAGGCCGCATCTACGGTGGCCGGGAGTCGTCTCGCGGCGCCCAGCGCCCGGAGCGGCTGGGTTGGTTTTTACTTGGAACTTATTCCACTTAGGGAAAGAGATGGTGCTAGACACCCTGTATAGCTCTGTCTCTTTCCCTCAGTGGAATAAGTTCTGCTTTAAGACGTCATGGTAGGGTAGCTGGTCTATAAGTATCAGTGCTTGTCTCCTGTGTGACGGAGTCGTCAGACGATTTCTTACCTGTTCTCTAATTGTTTCAGACACTCAGCAGTGGACGTGTCTCACAGTGGCAACAGGGAACATGAGAGGAGCAGGTGGCAGGCCCCAGAGGGTGACAGGTATACACTAATCTTGATACTTTTGATGAAAATGTACGGGGTCGATAGAATTCACTAAAAAGGCGACAAAGTCAACTGAACATAGATTAACAATCGGTAATTAGCCGTTATGCTTGTTGGAGAATGGAGTTGGATGAACGGTAAGAACCGAATAAATGCAGAAAATCTGCTGTTATTGTTTGGGGTGAAATATAATAAAAATAAATAAATAAAATAAAAAAAAACCGGCCAAGAGCGTGTCGGGCCACGCTGAGTGTAGGGTTCCGTAGTTTCCCGTCCGTCACAATAAGTGTTCCCAGTTATGAGGCCAACCGAACAATTCGGTAATACCCGATCCAATGTAATAAGTACCTACAGCGCCATCTCTCGAGCAATTGGGTTACTAATTAATACAAAGACGTGCAATTTCGGTGGTAATTTTGGATTGCGACAACCGATTTCAATAATTCTTTTTTTGTTTGAAAAAAGATACGTTCAGGATAATAAAATATGTAAACAAAGTTACAAAAAAAGCTTGCATATACGATTATACTACAAACTTAGTCCAGAAATTATTTTGTACAACTTTTTGTCTTTTTTGTACAAAAACTGTTGTGTCAATCAAGTTCAAAATAATTTTCATAGAAAGTCCTTATAAAGTTCTACTTTCCAGATTTTTTAGACTTATGGTTCAAAAGTTAGAGGGGGGGGGACACATTGTTTTTTACTTTTGGAGCGATTATTTCCGAAATTATTGACATTATCAAAAAATGATCTTAGTAAACCCCTATTCATTTTTAAATACCTTTCTAACAATATATCACACGTTAGGGTTGAAATAAAAAAAAAAATCACTTCCCACTTTACATATAGGGTGGCTACCCTAATAAAACATTTTTTTACCACTTTGTCGGCGTGATTGATATACATATTGGTACCAAATTTCAGCTTTCTAGCGCTAACGGTCACAGAGATTAAGCGAGGACGGACGGACGGACGGACGGACGGACGGACGGACAGACAGACATGGCGAAACTATAAGGGTTCCTAGTTGACTACGGAACCCTAAAAAGCCTTGTATTTCTAGTAAAAAAAATACAAAATAACTTAACTTATATATCTTTTTAGGGTTCCATAGTCAACTAGTTAGGGTTCCATAGTCAACTAGGAACCCTTATAGTTTCGCCATGTCTGTCTGTCCGTCCGTCCGTCCGTCCGTCCGTCCGTCCGTCCGTCCTCGCTTAATCTCTGTGACCGTTAGCACTAGAAAGCTGAAATTTGGTACCAATATGTATATCAATCACGCCGACAAAGTGGTAAAATAAAAATTTGAAAAAAATGTTTTATTAGGGTAGCCACCCTATATGTAAAGTGGGAAGTGATTGTTTTTTTAATTTCAACCCTAACGTGTGATATATTGTTGGAAAGGTATTTAAAAATGAATAGGGGTTTACTAAAATCATTTTTTGATATTGTCATTGATTTCGGAAATAATGGCTCCAAAAGTAAAAAACAATGTGTCCCCCCCCCTCTAACTTTTGAACCATAAGTTTAAAAAATATGAAAAAAATCTGAAAAGTAGAACTTTATAAGGACTTTCTATGAAAATTATTTTGAACTTGATTGACACAACAGTTTTTTTACAAAAAAAAAAGTTGTACAAAATAATTTCTGGACTAAGTTTGTAGTATAATCGTATATGCAAGCATTTTTTGTAACTTTGTTTACATATTTTATTATCCTGAACGTATCTTTTTTCAAACAAAAAAAGAATTATTGAAATCGGTTCTCGTAATCTAAAATTACCACCGAAATTGCACGTCTTTGTATTAATTAGTAACCCAATTCCCCGAGAGATGGCGCTGTAGGTACTTATTACATTGGATCGGGTATTACCGAATTGTTCGGTTGGCCTCATAACTGGGAACACTTATTGTGACGGACGGGAAACTACGGAACCCTACACTGAGCGTGGCCCGACACGCTCTTGGCCGGTTTTTTTAATCTTATTATACTATGTATGTATTAATTTAATTTACATGAACCCCTCCGCGGGTAAAGGCCTCCAAAGAAGCCCAATTATCTCTATCTTGAGCTAAATTCATCTAGTCTAAGCCAGCCGTTTTTATGATGTCTTCTGCACATTTCGTTAGTGGTCTTCCTCTACAGGGGTGAAATATATATGTTAATAAATACTACTGTCCCTCAGACTAACCAATGTTAACATTTACAAGACGAAACGTTTAACTGAAGCGTCGAAAACAGTTCACAGGAGTTGCTAGGTTAGGTATTCAAAGTTATTTCAATTTAATTCCGGTAAAAGGAAAATCTCACCCTCTTGTTATTTTGATTAACCAATAACAACGGGTAACGTGTTCGACATCTAGTTCCCTCTCGGTACCTTTACAACTTGACCAATATTACTTTACCGACGGAGTAAATAAGGAAAAAATGAGGGTAGGACAAATGTTAACCCTCCTAAGCCCAACACATACGGAGTGAGGTTATCATCCAGGATAATCCGGTGCAAACCTATCAACGGTCATATTTGCCCGGATCTTCATTTTGACCCAAATATCTCTATTAACTGGAATGGCAGGTGTCGCCCTTATTTATTGAGATTGTAGGTTTTTAAGAAGTTATTTTCTAAGGTTTTGCCATAAAAACAGTTAGAAGATATCTAAAGCAAGATTTGCGAGTACAGTAACAGAAATAATTTTAAGTAGAATTGAATCCAATTTAATATATTGTTTAGATAGTTATGCATTTACGCTCGGTGAGTTTCCCCATCAAAACAAATGACGAACTTCTTCGTCATCGTCGAGTCCATCCTCCATCCTCTTGATAGTGGCTTCGGCCAGTTCATATTTAAACCTTTTAAAAGCTACATAATACTAGCACGTTACTCTCCCAAAGCTGGGCAAATGCATCTTTTTTCTTATAAAGAACGGAAGATCACCGCGCTTGCTTACGAATAGTTGGTGATTTCAAACTTCTATCCTTACTCATATTATAAAAGCGAATGTGAGTTTGTTTGTTACCTCTTCACGCTTTAATGGCTTAACCGATTTTGATGAATTTTGGTACAGAGATAGTTGGGAAGCAGGAGACGGAAATAGGCCAACTTTAAAAAAAACTGTGATGTGAGGGAGAAAAAGGGAAGAAAAGCGAAAACTTAGCGTTGCTATTAAAAATCAATAAGGCGCTAGGGTAAAAACTGCAGGTAGCAGGTTCCTGAAAATCAGGTGAGGGGAACTGTGTTTCCCGAATTTAACGCGAGTCCCTGTTCCTGCCCTCGTGCATGAGAGGCAACGCTTTAACCTTTGGGCCAACACGATATTATTTAAGAAATATATTTTCAACATTTCTTCCTCACACACCTATATTTTACACAGAAACATGAGAACAATCATAATTCACACAAGGTTTTTTAGCTGACATAATCAATCTAACAGTTTCTAAATATACCATGACAGCAATTAGCCGTTTTTGCTACCTACACCCATCATATATCTGGGCTTCACCTTTTGCCCTGTAACACAACGCCTCAGATCGTTTATTAGAAGCTGTCACCAAACAAGCCACGTTTTTATTCCAAACTGGTCTAAAAGATATAATTTATGACCATTCATACAAGTACAGTCAAGTTTAACAAAAGATTTTTATTTCAAAGAATGTTTTTAACAAGCCAGTGGAGGTCTCGAGGATGTTACAGAGATTAATGGCTTCACCTATTTGTGACCGCAAAAAATTCCAGACTTTTAATTATGGTCATTATAGGATCATGTTCAAAGTGTCAAGACTTTTTGTTCGCACTATAAAAAATAATAACTTGACTTGTTTGTCAGATGACAATCAAGTCATAGTGACTAGGCATTTGTTTTTAAACACGATTAGGTATGTTTGTTATTTGTCCTTATATTTTAGTGTTTGCCTCTGTCTGTTTGTGTTGTAAAAAACTGCCATAGCTTTTTTATAAATTAATTTACCTACCTCAATAGATGAAAATCAAGAGTACATCGATTAACAATAAATAACAATACTTTATGTACATGACATAATTAGTAATTGAGCCAGATAACGATTTGAGCAACTAATGCATGCAATTTAACACATAGGTATTAAATTGTAAGGTCATAACAAATAAACAACTACTTTGTAGAAGTGATTAAATATTATATCCACTAATCATTAATCCAACCATCCAATTTACTGTAATAAAATTATAGCTCATGTTATAATCACAAAGTGTGTGCAATTACGTTTAATAACAAGATTCCTATGCATGCAGTAAGTAGTGCAAGTGTCAAGACGATTAGGTCGGCGTACGCGTTGTCGCGTACACAGCCGACCACAAACTGTGTAACGATCAATTTGTGGTCTACTCATACTATGTGGGTAAACTGGGCGGTTATAATATGCACTAGTTGGGATAGGAACTATGTGGCATACTTAGTTTGTAATACTGTAATCCCTGAAAACTTACATAGAGATATAGTACTTATACCAACAAATACGCTCACATTTATATCTGACATGTTTGTTGTGGTGACCTATCTGGGGGCACGGCAGTGCCCCCACCAAGTCGAGCAAAAAGCGTCACGGCCGTACCATCCTTTTCTCGAAGCAACTCAGACCATTTTCGACCCCCTGTAACTTCGTTGTGGATTTCATTCAATTTGAACCAGTATTTTAAGAATTATAACGGGTCAAATTTCTTAATTTTGTCACTCACTGACTCACCGATCATCAAAATGCTAAGGCACTTCTAGCAGACCTAGAAGCTTGAAATTGGGAATATAAGTAGTGTTTGGTGTATGAATCAAGGAAAAACTAAAAAATCTGGACTAGAAAAGACCGCAAAGAAAATTAAGTCCATACAGCCAAATTTTCAGTAAATTTTTTCAATATTGGCTTTATTCGTAACGATGTTTTACGGGTTTAAGCTAGTCCCATATAAATATAGGCGCATGGTAGTGCCTCTGCCGAATCGTGCCAAAAATGGGTATTCCCGTCATGAAAACACGTGTAAATTAAATTATGTAACACGACGCCTTACGCCATCTATCGGACTTTGGGCACAACACTACGCCACCCACGTTGATCAAATCACAAACAAGATCAAACACCAATAAAACGATAACATGTATAGATTACTAGCGACATCCATCATCGAACATGTAAAATGTACGTGACGTCAGCGAGTTACCACTACATACAAGCATGAGATGTTGAAGATACACACTAAGATGTAGAACCGCCTATATAAATCGGTACCACGAAGGAACCTCGTCATTCGCTACTTAGCAGACAGTGGTCGATAGCCCCGCAGTCACTACTGTTGTCTTAAGCTTGACCTGAGCGGAGGCCCCGTCGCCCTCAGGAACAGCCGAGCTAGGAGGTTAAGGGATAGGATAGCCCCGCAGTCCATCCCTAGGACCACTAATAAGTTTCACATCAGTCTAACTTTGTTGCTAAAACTCTGTCAAGTGTATGAGTGTTTGTAAATAAACCCTATCTGTCATCCATCGTTGGTTTCATTCCATCGCCACCATTACAATTATTTTATGCAAAAAACGTACCTACGTGCGTATTCGTACTTAACATTACATTTAATAACGAACATGTTTACGAACTTTGTCCGGTTAAAACTAAATTTGAAATTATTAATAGCGCCTATGTTCATCGCGAACAGTTTCCCATATGTATAGCCTATGCTTTAACTATACATAAAAGTCAAGGACTTTTTTTTTTCGGTTGGGAAGTCATCCAATGACTTCCCCCGCTCTGGGCGGAGCGGGGGGGCATGTCAGACTTGTACTGACTAAAACCCACCCATGTTTGTTCCGAGGCCGCGGTATGTCTTTCGAACAACCCGCAACCCAAAGTCAAGGACTAAGTCTACATAATGCACTGATGGATACAGATGTTCTACAGTATTCACATCCGGTCAAGCTTACATGGCACTTTCGAGAGTTACAAGTCTGGGCGGTTTACATCTAATTAATGTCGACTTTGGAAGTGTTAAAGCGCAGGAATCCTCAATTTGTGAATACAACAGACTAAGAAGCATTTACCGTCCAGATTTGTCAAAAATTTTAACATCAAAGCCTCCCAGAAAAACGCATAGAGACAGGGAGTGGGCTCTTAGAAAAACTGTAGCTGAAGCTCAAGAAGTAGTACCGGAAAAGAGAAAACGGAAGGCTACCTACAAAAATAAGAAAAGTTCAGAAGTCAGAGAGAGGGCTTTAAGAAAATTCGTTGCTGGTAGATTTACATATATACAAAAAAGTGTGTGTGTCAGCTCCGACGCACGACTGGAGTTTACTCCTTAAGTACGAGTATCTAACCATACGCAAAAAGAGTTTATTCAACTGAAAAAAGATAAATATCATATGAAAGGGTAAATTCACAAATTAATGAAAAAGGGGTGTGTGTACTTATGTACACGCGTTAGAAGTTATACTTCTTTGGCGTATAGAAAAAAAATAACTAAAATGCTGTAGTGATTAACGATAAATATAAAAAATAATCAAAAGAATGTGAGCCGTCGCGGGACGCCTGGCAGATGTGAAACATCGACATTATTTTGTAAAAGTAGTATGCAGAAACGAACAGATTGTGATAGGAACTAAATATGTCATTGAAAACATCATTATTCTGTTTCATTGTGGACTTACCAAAAGGACATCGTTTTCGTTTTCGTGTTCATCATCGTTTATGAATTCGAGGATCGAAGGCACTTTGAATAAAAACTCTATTACTGGCTATCTGTGGTAACCCATCCATTTCCAAACCTTGGCAAGGGTTGCTTAACCTGGCCCCCTGTGGTAACCCATCCATTTCCTAACCTCGGAAAGGGTTGCTTAACCTGTCCCCGTGTGGTAACGCATCCATTTCCAAACCTCGGCAAGGGTTGCTTAACCTGTCCCCGTGTGGTAACCCATCCATTTCCAAACCTCGGCAAGGGTTGCTTAACCTGTCCCCGTGTGGTAACCCATCCATATCCAAACCTTGGCAAAGGTTGCTTAACCTCGCCCCCTGTGGTTACCCATCCATTTCCAAACCTCCGCAAGGGTTGCTTGGAATATGAAATTAATTTAATAAGAACACCAAAATAATATTTATTTATTATGAAACACGTGTTCTAAATAGTCGCTCCATGTTAAATACTGATATTCAGCTGCATCTGGTTAGACTGGAAGCCGACCCCAACATAATTGGGAAAAGGCTAGGCAGATGATGACGTGTTCTAAATATAAAAAATACTAGAATATACAACTTGAACATAGTTATCGATTTTCATGCCACCTAGAACTAACTTCACGATGTCGCTGGCTAAATTCACTCTCATCATTTTTCTCCATCGCGCCAAAAGAAGTATAACTTTAAAAAACAAGCCCAATAACATATTGTATATAGGTATAGTCGCCTATACAGCATACCACATGTACGTCTTAATACACTCACAGCCAAATTAGAAAGTTGCGCACTAAAGGTGCGCACCAAAATCGTGACACATTTTCGTTACTTTAGCAGGTTTTACCCCTCGGATTTTTCTCATACCGGGCGCTTTACGATAACTGCAATTTGAAAGTCAGTGTCAGGTTGTGTGTTGAATTAAATATAAATCGCGACCGTATTAAGCATCACGGTGTTATAATAATTACAATCGTTAATAAAAACCCCCTGAGTTCATTTAATCTCATAAAATGACTATCATAATAAAAACTCGGGATTATATGATCACACAAGGGTTGTAAAGATGATTTTAATCTTTATTAAGAAATTTTAGTTATGCATACAATCTGTTATAGAGCCGCAAAAAGGGAAACAAATCCTTAGTAATATTGTAAAAGCGAAAGTGAGTTGGTTTGTTTGTTTGTAACGTCTTCAAGCCTACATGACTAAACCGATTTTGATTTTGAATTTTGGTACAGAGATAGTTGGGACTCCAGAGACGGACATAGGCTAAGTGAGAAATGAGGGACAAAGAGGGAAGTAATGCAAAGACGCTATGGCAAAAACTACAAGTAGCAAGTACCTGCAAATCGGGAAAGGGCAACTGTGTTACCCCGAATTAAACGCGAGCGAAGCCGCGGTCAAAAGCTAGTTATAAATAAAAACAATCTAAATTAAATATTTAAAAGTACTTCCAATGAAAAGAAATCGCAAAAAGAAAAACAAGACCTTTGGTTTGATCCAGCGTAATGTTGTTTGACTATCCGTTTCTTTACCAAACACGCTATTAGATCATTAGAACCGGTATTGAAATTACTGACCGTATTGTGCGCACCAAAATCGTGACACATTTTCGTTACATTAGCAGGTTTTACCCCTCGGATTTTTCTCATACCGGGCGCCTTATATATGAAAATCGATTCTTAAGGAGTAAACTCCAATAAGTAGAAGGTACCGAAAAGGAAAAAAGTAGAACTGTCTACAAAATACAAAAAGAAATGAGATCCCATCAAAAACAATACTTGTCAAAAAAACCAAGTCTCGCAACTCAGTTGTGCTGCTTTAAAAAGTTGTGAGATCCATGTAATACCAAGTCGGTTATTAATTTATTCAGTCTCTACTTAAGCGACTTTCTGTCTTAATACGTCCAGTCTCTAAGACCACGATCGTGGTCCATAAAAATTGAAAATCAATTGCGTCTGGAATCTCCGTACTCGAAGCATTAAGTTGTTACGTAATAATTAAAAGCTTATTATAGCGTAGCTATTCTTTAATGTTTCATATAAATATATTGTGACTTGGTCATCGCCTGAAAACACGTATAAATTCAATCGCCTGAAAACACATGTAAATTCAATTATTTAGTGCGATGGCCAAGTTTCGATATATTTATATGAAACATTAAAGAATTTTAATATTGATATGCGTCACTATAAGATGCTTTTAATTATTACGTAACAACTTAATGCTTCGAGTACGGAGATTCCAGACGCAATTGATTTTCAATTTTTATGGACCACGATCGTGGTCTTAGAGACTGGACGTATTAAGACAGAAAGTCGCTTAAGTAGAGACTGAATAAATTAATAACCGACTTGGTATTACATGGATCTCACAACTTTTTAAAGCAGCACAACTGAGTTGCGAGACTTGGTTTTTTTGACAAGTATTGTTTTTGATGGGATGGGTTTTTAAATAAAACACTTGATGAAATTATGAAAATTTACTTTGTGATTCGCTGGAATATGATTAACTGGTTCGTACTAAAGGTGACAAACGCGACAGCTATGCATGGGTTTGATCCCGAGATGAGATAATACTATAGAGATTTTCTTTTCGTAACGATTGCTTGCTCATTTAGTGCTTGCTCACTCTCTATTAGATGTAACATATTTGACGAAATGTATTGCAGTAACGACACCCTTTGCTTCACCCTTCCGTATTTTCAGGGCCATTGGGATTGGTGGATACAATTTGGACCTTGTTAAATTACTAATTTAACTTAAATGGGCATGCTAATTTATTTATCATCATGTCCTCATAGATAGGCCCACTACTGGGTTCCTCATACCAAATCCACAACTTAAACTTAGACCTTGCCCGAGTATGAAACTCTTTGACATGCTTGTTCCAGCCTTTTATGACTTTCTTTCTACTAATGGTTTTAGACACTCTGTTATTAATATCAGTTATATTAATTTTATTTATTTATTTATGCACACACAAAATACATGACAGGACATTACATTAAGATAGAAGCGCACAAAGATACACATTAGAAGTTTCTTCCAGCAGACCTGCGAGAGATACCTAAGTTTCCCTAATAATAGTTAACTGTTTTCTCAGGCTGTCCACATACCCAGCTACAGGGGACCGTTCCACGTTGCTACGGTCGCACGCAGCCAAGTCGGCCGAGTGCAGCGGCCAGGGCTCCCCGCGCCCGAGACGCGCCCCCCGGGAATCGCGGCGCGTGTCCCTGGCGCAGGCCTCGGGCTACGTGCAACTTAACCAGTACCGGTTGCTGGAGCCTATTGGACAGGTATGTTGATAACCTTGAGGACCATAGAGCACTCCTCGATTTTTTTTTGGTTTGGAATAGGGGGAAATCCCCGGGGACAACTCGACTGCCTCAAAGCTCGTGAGACAGTCGAGGTAGTGTCGGACTCGAACCGACTAAAACCACCCTCCTGCTCTGCTCGTGTCCCTCTGACGTAGTCAGAGATTTTTTTTTTATTTTGAGATTTATTCTTTGATTAATTTATATAAACATTTTATATTTTAGAAAAGATTAAAAAGTTTTAATTTAGATTTTTTTGTTTTTATTTCTATATCTAGGTATTTGTTTTTTAAGTTAAAATAACTAAATATGCTTTGGGATGTATATACCTTCTATACTACTATTCTACCTGAGGTACCTATATCGCGGAGACTGTGGTTTTATGTTCTGATCTTGTGGGCGGGGCCAACGTAACATGAGATCGACACAAGATAGAGCGTTTTTGAAGAATGAAAGCCCACCAATAAATCAGAAACTCCCTAATAAAAGCAAAGTAGTTCAAAACGTAGAGTAGCTTGGAACTTTTATCATCTGTAATATCTCTTATATTACACATGTCAAAGCTGGTAATCATTAACGGTCGGAGAGGTAGGCTAGATACCATTAATTTAAAAGAAAAATAATGGTTTAATTACCAAGCTTAATTTAAAATGTTTTATTACAATATTTTCCTACCACTAATTTATTTATTTATTTAGGCAAACCAACTAAAACACACAAAACCGTTCGTAGTAAGTAGGTATCACCTACAATTAATATAGCATTGCATGCATCTAAATAAAAGATACACACTGTACAATAATAATCAATGTTAAAGGTACTTATGATCTTTAAGAATTATTAATCAATGGTCTATTATACTAAAAACTAAATTATTTTGTTTGAGGTAAAATTTATATAAATTAAAAACTTAATTAAATAGTGACAATGTGCTACAACTAATATGCTGCATAATATTATAAATGCGAAATTTTAATAAAATAACAAAAACATCATACAAACACAAATAAGAAAATAATGATGAATTCCTAAAACTCAAAAATATAAATTCCAACAAACACAAAAAGATTATCCATTTATTTTCCCAGTGGTCAACACAAACAGACAGGTCATTGCCCTCAGTTAGAACATGAGCCCATCAGCCCATGAGCCTTCGGACGGCGACCACTCATTATGCTAAAAGTGTAATTCTGCTAAGTCCGTTAATAAGCTGAATGTTATTAACTCGTTGTTTCAGGGCTCGTACGGGATCGTCAAGTTAGCCTACAATGAAGAGGATGACACGCATTATGTAAGTTAACTAACTTAGCATTTTTGTTAAGAATATTTTGCCAGTTTTCTACGAAAGATATCAAAATACATCCTGTCATTTAATAACTTGCCTGTAGATCACTTAACTTAACATTACGCCGACAATATGTACCTATACTTATTACACATTCACACGTTACAAAATGTTAAAGGGGGCGAGCCTATCGCCATAAAACGGGCACGGATCCAGAATCCAGCCTATGTATTGTTATTAAATAAAGAAATTATTCATCCTAAGTGGATAATAAATAAAGAAAACTTGCAAATACTTGAGTTACTTAAGTATACAATCGTTATGTAGGTCATCATCTGCCTAGCCTTTTCCCAACTATGTTGGGGTCGGCTTCCAGTTTAACCGGATGCAGCTGAATATCAGTATTTTACATGGAGCGACTGCCTATCTGACCTCCACAACCCAGTTAACACTAGGTAATACGATACCCCTTAGTAAGACTGGTTAACAATCGTTATGTAGGTATCATCTACATTTATGTAACTGTAATGGTGGGGCTACTTTAGCGGGCTACGACGAATATTCGGGCTACGGCGATGTACGTGGCCGGGTAGACGATGTAGCATCAGGGCACTGTCGGTAAACCGGCGCGCTCCAAAGGACTTGTCGCGACAATATTCGCTTGAGTGGCCACACCTACCTCACTTCAGTGTCGTCCAGACTTTGATGCGGGACTGACGTTCTTGTGTTTTTGGACACTATAATTTACTGACATATAATGTAAAGCCACTGCTTCCTCCATCGTCTCGGCCGCACAACTTAACAACAAATATTCGCCATAGGCCGCTTTCTGAATCTTCGCCCGCCAATGTAGACAAGAACATCGTGTATGTCCGACAACGGATGTTTTGCGCGCCAACGCAATACGAATCTTCGCCCGCTAATGTAGCCCCAACATTTATAGAATACGCCTTTTTTCGGCTGGGAAATCAAATAACTTCTCCCGCTCGGGAGGAGCGGGGGGTACGTATTATAAAACGTATTATAAAATAATACGTTAACAAAAGTTAACAAGCGTCTAAGAATCTACAATGCCAACCATGGCCACTCAAACACAACAAATTGGTAAGAAAAATATTGCAAAAAATATTTATATGAGACAAGTCACACAATTGTTGCTATCAGTCTGCAACTATTCAGAACAAGGGTTATATAAATATGCTATTTGACAACTAACACCTAACCATGTTCCTTCTGTTGCCCTTTGTGTTCCGGTACCACAGTGCCTCTTTCGAACAACTCGCAACTCCGACAGGCGGGAGTATACGGCTACCAAAACACTAATGACGTAGTTTTTGTCGACCGAGTCTGCATCGCACAAAAAGCCTTTCCTGTCGGCTGTCCCAACCGGCAAATTGGCGACACAGTAACGATTGCTAAATGTTCGTGCTATTGACACAGGAAATTGAGCCTTAACACTCCCTACAAATGTGAGAAATACTTACTAATATTAAAAAAGCGAAAGTGAGTTTGTTTTCTGTCTGTTTTCTTCAATGAGATAGTTGGGACCCTGGAGACGGATATAGCCTATTTAAAAAAATTAAGATATGAGGGAGAAAGAGGGAAGAAAAGGGAAAACTTAACATTGCTATTACAATAAATAAGGGCAAAAACTACGGGTAGCAGGTATTTGTAAATCAGGAAAGGGGAACTGTGTTACCCCGAATTTAACGCAAGTGAAGCCGCGAGCAAAAGCTAGTACATAGTTTACTACTACTTACTTTACTTTTTTAGTTATTTTTCGTGGCTACATCTACAACACATACGTAACTATTTATTTTACGTGACGTCATTCAAATATCCTCTTCCTCATTGCTAGTTTCAAAAAGACTTGCTCAGCTAGTGTTATGAAGTGTCCTTCTAATGACTATTACACTAAATTTTCTTAATTAATACCATTAGTTGGCGCTAATGTTCAAAAGAAACTTAAAAACAAAAAAACCGGCCAAGAGCGTGTCGGGCCACGCTCAGTGTAGGGTTCCGTAGTTTCCCGTCCGTCACAATTTGTTTATGCCAATAAAGATTATTATTATTATTATTATTACAATAAGTGTTCCCAGTTATGAGGCCGACCGAACAATTCGGTAATACCCGATCCAATGTAATAAGTACCTACAGCGCCATCTCTCGAGGAATTGGGTTACTAATTAATACAAAGACGTGCAATTTCGGTGGTAATTTTGGATTGCGACAACCGATTTCAATAACTCTTTTTTTGTTTGAAAAAAGATACGTTCAGGATAATAAAATATGTAAACAAAGTTACAAAAAAAGCTTGCAGATACGATTATACTACAAACTTAGTCCAGAAATTATTTTGTACAACTTTTTGTCTTTTTTGTACAAAAACTGTTGTGTCAATCAAGTTCAAAATAATTTTCATAGAAAGTCCTTATAAAGTTCTACTTTTCAGATTTTTTTCATATTTTTTAGACTTCTGGTTCAAAAGTTAGAGGGGGGGGACACATTGTTTTTTACTTTTGGAGCGATTATTTCCGAAATTATTGATATTATCAAAAAATGGTCTTAGTAAACCCCTATTCATTTTTAAATACCTTTCCAACAATATATCACACGTTAGGGTTGAAATTAAAAAAAAAACACTTCCCACTTTACATATAGGGTGGCTACCCTAATAAAACATTTTTTTCAAATTTTTATTTTACCACTTTGTCGGCGTGATTGATATACATATTGTCGGCGTGATTGATATACATATTGGTACCAAATTTCAGCTTTCTAGCGCTAACGGTCACAGAGATTAAGCGAGGACGGACGGACGGACGGACGGACGGACAGACAGACATGGCGAAACTATAAGGGTTCCTAGTTGACTACGGAACCCTAAAAAAGAAACTGATATTTTGTGACATCGTTTCGTGAAAATGATGTAAGGAAAATAGTGGCGATGTTATATTTCCAATTGAACAATTGACGTTGATCTGTTTCATTGTCATTGACGACACGGTTGGCGCTGTGGCGAAGTGTTTGACTGCTGTGTTACGTGTCGCGGGTTCGATCCCCGCACGGAAGAAATACTTGTGTGACCTACATACTATAGTTGTCGTAATAGTTAGTTGTAAATTAAAAAAAAATTCAATGAAAAAAAGTTATCAAGATAAGCATGGAACAATACTTCAAACATCACTTATTACTCAATAATAACGTATAACTGAGGAAAATGGATCTTTGTGAGAAGATTAGAAGTAGCACTCAATGTAATTACGTGGGTAGGTTATTTTATTATTTAGGGGTCGATCTCTTGGCTAAGTAACACATTATTTGGTGGTTTACAAATAAACCTGGTGCGAGTCGGACTTGCGCACTAAGCGTTCCGTACTATCCTTATCCTTACTTATAATATTATAATAGCGAAAGTGAGTTTGTTTGTTTGTGTCCTCTTCACGCTTTAATGGCTAAACCGATTTTGATGAATTTTGGTACAGATAGTTGGGAACCAGGAGGCGGACATAGGCTATTTTTTTTTTAAAAAAAGAGTGGGATATGAGGGAGAAAGAGGGACGAAATGGGAAAACTTAGCGTTGCTATTACAAATCCATAAGGCGCTACCGAATATAACGCGAGCGAAGCCGAGGGCAAAAGCTAGTTATTTTAATAAATAGCAAAAAAAACATGTTTTTTGTATCCCTTAATAGAGGCAACAGAAATACATTATTTGTGAAAATGGTAACTATCTAATCATCACGGTTTATAAGATACAGCCTGCTGACGGACGAACACCGGAGTCTTAGTTATACGGTCCCGTTTTACCCTTTGGATACGGAACCCTAAAAAATAACATAACATGCCTGTTTGCTGTTGGGGTTAGTTGTTGCTGACTGCCTCGCTGTCACAATTGTGAATGCTGCTAAAAACCCACTAGCAAAATAAACATCATTTATGCAATACAATAATAAATACCTAGGCAACATACAATAGACAAAGATAAAGAGATTACATAAACAGTGGATAGCAACATCCGTTTGTAACGGAAACAATGAAAACAGACGAAATATTGTGTCGAATGTCAAAGGGCACGCGTTCATGTAGAACAACGTCAATCTCGGAGCGCCGGAAGAGGAAATCTAATGACGCGAACAGATTCTGTTGATGTGTTTACGGAGCCCTGAGGATGATTTGTTTTCTACGCATAAACAAACATGTTGGTTGCTGCCTAGACGAGTAGTCTAGTAAAGTAATTAATGCAGGAAAACATGAAGCAACTATGACCGCCGGGACCAACGCCTTAACGTGCTTTCCGAGGCACGGAGGAGACTCGATATGTAATGGGTAACCTAAGTAAGCACGGCTTAACCCCAAGATCGACCCGAGCGACAGTTATTATTTAAAGCATTTTTTAAAACGTTGCGCCACACTAGGCATTTCTACTGTATCGTGGGTGAGTTTACAAACATTAAAACTCACACACACAAACAGCCAGACCCGGAATCTGTGGGCCATACAAATATTTGTTCTGTACGGGGATCGAACCAAGCATTTGTAGATAACATTAAAAAATATCTCTCTATTTATACGTATATACACAATATGTCTTCTCATCCACATTCCTCCCACAGGCGATGAAGATCCTCTCGAAGCGCAAGCTGATGCGGCGCGCGGGGCTGTTCGGTCGCGCCCCCCCGCGGAGACCCGGCCCCGGCCCGCCCCCCGACCCGCTGCAGCGCGTCTACCGTGAGATCGCCATGCTCAAGAAACTGGACCACCCTAACGTCGTCAAGTTGGTTGAGGTAAGAGGACCGACTCCCCAAAAGGCGCTGTTGAACCTGAGTACTTATTGAACTCGAGTGGAATAAGCATTTTAGGGCACATCTAGAAAGTGTCGGCAGAGCGAAAACATTAAAAAAAAAGCGGCGAATACTCATTGTTCAATTACACATACACAATAATGCCTATGTTTATACCTTGGTGCTACCTAGATACTATACATCCATCTAAATATTATAAAACATAATGATTATTGTAAGATGGAGTGAATTTAAATTAATTTGGTACACATCAACTTATATAAAAGCATTTAACCTGATCTCTCAACTAAGATGTGCGATCCATAGTACAGAGATCAGCTACCCTACTATGACTATGGTAGGCCTACAGGTTATAATAGTTTAGAATAGGTTGACCTGCCGTCGTGTGTACTTTGTACAGTGTTGAAAGCCATAATCAAGCCATTTGTTTAGTGAAAATGTCACTCTGTTATTGAAAACATAGGAGTGTGGCATGAGCAACCAAATAAGACATATACCGACATTGTTACTTTGGATTTAAAAGTACATATCTGCACTTTGTCAGCAACCGCCAGTTGACACGCCAACGTATGTACAGTGTAGTACTTAAGGCCAACGCAACACTTTAGAAGAAAAATTTTGACTATTAACGCTCCTAACATTTTCTTGTTTTGAAAATTAGCAAAATCGAGAAATCTGATCTAAATTAAGCTTTGTGATCCTATTTTTTTAATAATATAATTACTATTAAGTAAGATTCTATTTTTGGTTCCATTCTAATAGGCACAAATATTAGTTATTTCTGTATCCCCACGTCTAATAACAACAAATGAACGACAAACACAATGAGGATGTCGTCACTACTAATTGTTTATACACAGAACTGACCTTTCGCTATATTGACTCTATCATTTACAACGTAAATAACACGCTATGTTCTTAATTTCATTTCCTTCTTATATTAAATCGACGGGTGCAAAGTAAAAAAAGTCAACTGCAATTTTGAGATTTTTGGTTTTTTGCAAGAACTAACTTAAAATATCATGTTCTACAACATAGCAAAAACAAAAATACAAATATCACCTTATTTTTGGTACTTTTGTCACGTAAAAGAAGACAACTACACTTGTTTTGTGAAATTGCGCGATGTAGATGCGAATAACTACCGCTGGCCGTTTGTACGCGGGACGCGCGGGGGGCCAGCGGTCAGTCATACCGACGCATAAACGGCTATCTGCCATACAGCTTTTTCAACGTTGAGATTGTGATGTAGATGTTTCAATTTACTTTTGTAAATTTGTATTGATTGTTGTTTATGAGTACCTACCTACGTTAATTCTTACTGTTAGCTATATTAATTGACTAATAATTAAATTGTATTTTCTTACTGTTATTTTTTACTATTGTTTCATGTTCGGAAAGTCCGAAACGATCTTTTAAAGAAGATGAAAGTTTACAGAACATAAGCGATGGATTTTTCGAGAAAAATGGTGTGTTGGCCGAAGAATTAGCTATTGAACATCTTATAGGAGACCTTGATGTGTCAGTGATGGAGACAAACGAGTATCAGTTAACTCTGCAAGATAAGTCCCCATGTTCTGTGTACCTACTCTAGGACGGTCATACCAGTTCACTCTCAATCTGAAATACAACTTAATTCTGAAAAGTTTGATGTTGATAATAGAGATTCTCCGAGCAAATTAGATACACCGACGCCCTCAGAATACAATTCTTCAATCAAGATCCAAATATCTGTTTAATAAACTCAGGCAGGCCATCATTTTTTTTTCAAACGAAGTTTATCTCTAGAATTCTCAACCAAAGATCCTGCAATTAGGGCACGCGAGGCGTCATTGCGTCCTCATGGAGGAAACGCAAGGGTGTCACCATTGTGACGATCGCCCGGAGGACACGGTGGAGCACACAGTGGCGATCTGCCCAGCTTGGGCGGAGCACCGCCGTCCCCAATCGTTGAGGCGATCGGCGCGACGGCGGCGATCTCTCGCGTCCGGCCCTGGTTCAGGCTATGGTCCGGAGCGAGAGGGAATTTGAAGCGGTGACTTCCTTCTGCGAAGCAGTAATGCTAGCAAAGGAGAAGGCCGGGCGTTTGAGGGAGAGAACATCAGGCCAACCCAGCCGCCGCGGGAGACGTACAGAGCGACGGGCGCCGCGAGACGACTCCCGGCCACCGTAGATGCGGGCCTGTGGACGGCTGAGCAATGGGTAGCTCACCGTCCGTCAGTCTATTGACGACAGGCCGTCTCGACGGCGCGTTCGTGTTTCACGCGCGCCTCAAAGAGAGTCAGCAAAGCAGAGGGGCTTGCCAGAGCCTCCGCCTGCCGGGGTTGCGGGTTGTTCAAAAGAGATACCGCGGCCTCGGAACGTAAAGGGCAATAAAAGGAACATGGGTGGGTTTTAGTCCGTACAAGTCTGACACGCCTCCCCGCTCCGCCCAGAGCGGGGGAAGTCAATGGATGATTTCCTACCCGAAAAAAAAAAAAGATCCTGCAATTACTTACCTCTTAATTATCAGTAAGATTTTATAGATTTTATTTTTATTTCCAAAAATGTATGAGAAGTTAAGTTTTTTACGTTAATAAATGAATGATTCCTAAGTAAATATTTCATTTAACC
This sequence comes from Ochropleura leucogaster, assembly GCA_958449745.1. Classification (NCBI taxonomy): domain Eukaryota; kingdom Metazoa; phylum Arthropoda; class Insecta; order Lepidoptera; family Noctuidae; genus Ochropleura; species Ochropleura leucogaster. The sequence continues at coordinate 491,878 of OY288220.1, read as the reverse complement.
TCCTTCTAAATCGTGTACCTTGCACTGAATCGACGACGTAGAAAAAGACATCTGCGCAGTTATGTTCTGAACTTGGTGTATTTAAGATGTAAAATGGTCATTAACTAATTTTAATAATAGAAAGTGTTACACTTTTCATTATTTACTAAAATATACGAACCATACTTAACTAAATCTAAATTTTTGAATTCCCGCGTAGAAACGACCAAGTGGTAGTTAACACAGTTGTCATATTTTTAAGCGCAATGTAGGTGCAGACAACTACAATATCTCGTAAATTAAACATAATTAGAAGAAATGAAATATACATGTGGATATATTATTAAATAACGAAGCAATAATGAAAATGTCAATAAATTTGGTTTAAAATTGACAAAATGGGAGCATTTTTTTCTATTATGCGATCTCCTGAAAAGTAGCTGTTTTGTAGATGACTCTTTTTACTTTGCACCCGTCGAAATGTAATATTTACTATTTTCTTTTTCCCGGCGTTTGGACATAAATAGATAACTAAGAAATCCAAAGACATGTGAATTTCCAAATCTTTTCGGCCATTGCTCTTGTATTTTCCAATGGTGAAGGTAGAGTTTCCTCTACCCATACAACGTGTCATGGACTAGCAATATTCTAGATACTTATGTAACGAGTGTTTTAATATAATATACTATTACGATACACACTTGGGTCACAATTCACTTCCCCGCTTTTTGGCAGCCATTTTAAGATATTCTCTATGCGTGTACAAAAAATAATCATATCTCTCAAAGTTTTAGTCTTACTGAGACGAAAATAGGTTTGTTCAGAGAACAACAATATTGTCTATCGTTTAACTTAAGAAATGATGAGCTTACATTTTCGTCACTTTAGAAAACAAAATTAAAGTCCAAAAAAATTTGCATATCAATGAAAGTTTTGTAAACTTTCGATGTTGATAAAAAATATTAGTTTTTTTTTAATTAATAAATTTGAGTAATAGAATTCTTGTTATATAAGTACATAGAATATCGCTAGTCCGTGACCAGACACATTGTTTATCATACATCACACCTATCGTCATATTACACTCACATACCCTGAGTCATGACAAAGCCCACATAATATGGGTTGAGGTTATTTCCCATAATACAAGTCCAGACCCCGGGCGGGAATTTTAGAATAGAAACTGTAACTAATAATAACTAATCTGGATCTCCAACCCCTGGACACATTAGGTAGAAATGCCGTCACGCATCGATCATGTTTCAACTACAGCTTGTAACTAAGCCTAGACTCCTAGCAGCACCTTTCATGTTGTTCCTAACTAGGTGGTGACCTGTAACCCAGTGATATAGGCCCCTAGTTACGAGTTGCAGGTCGTCAGTTCAAACCCAGTCACGCGTGTAACTTATTATTTTTTTCTTTACAAATAAATCGTTGCCCTACACTAGGACTTTTTCCTGTATCGTAGAAACACACATACACAAACAGCCAGACCCGGAACAGCTCCTTGTCGGTCATTAACATATTTGATCCGTGCTCAAACCCGCGAAACTCTTCGTAGTAGCCAATCGCTTAACCACTGCATCAACCATGCAGCCATTAATTTATTTCATCGACACTTCTCCCAAAACAGTGAAGGTATCGTTAGGAAACCGACATAGTCACACGTCACGACACGTCCTAGATCGTCAGAATGCATGGGACATCTACAGAACCAGAACCAGTATTCCAGATTCCAGCTGAGACAATTTAGCCTGATTCTACTAACCAGTAAACCTTGGTCCTCAGGTTCTCGACGACCCAGCAGAAGACCACCTTTACCTGGTGTTCCAGCTGCTGGAAGGCGGCCCCGTCATAGACATCCCCACGGACACGCCACTGGGCGAGCACCTCTCCAGGAAGTACATCCGGGATGCCCTGTTGGGGGTGGAGTACTGTGAGTAAAGCCTTTGATTTTGTCCAGTGTAACATTGGGGTTGTTTCACGAGTGTTTTAGTTTCAATAACAACATTGCTAGTATTTATTTAGCTTTTGAATCTGCATTCTGATACAAATAATGATTATTAGTTTTTCTGTCCGTATTTGGTCATGTGTCGGTGGTGATAAGACTCTTCGTGGGAGACATAATAGTGCGCAGGTGTTTGCTCACTCTCATAATCCGATGAGGCAGCAATGTGACAAGATCGTGAAAAGGTCAGGACGAACAGCTTAACATATTCGCCAAGACACGTGGATATCATACCGCCAACTTCCAAACACCAGGTTGCTACAGAGAAATTCCTAATGGAATAACAAAAACGCTTTTTTCTCGACCTGGGACTCGAACCCGAGACCCCATGTTCAGCAGTCACGCTTGCAACCGCGAAAGCACCGTGACAGTTGAAATGAATACATCATATTATTATACTAATTGGTACCAAAAATGCTAAACTGTTCAAGAAATACAATGATCTTAAACAAGAAAGAAAAAGTATTTATTTGACTCGCACATGACAAAAAAGTATAACAAAATATATAAAAAATGAAATATAAAAAAGTAAAAACATTAAAAAAGAAGATTATACATGAAATAAATTTGCTCTGGACGTGGCCAAAAAGGTCCTTATCTGAGCATGGATCTAGATACTATTTATTCCGGTGTAACATTCCTTTGGGATAATAAAATATGACTTTTATGCGGGTAAAGCTACTATGAAAAGCTATACAACCTCATATATTTTGTACGAAAACCGCTGTGGCTTTTTGTCACGTTTTGGCGTCAGCACAACTAGCAAGCGAATTTAATAAAATGCAGAGAGGCAACTTGACACTCAAAAAATACGGCAGGAAAAAAGAGCAAGAAAAATAACGCTGAATGTTACATAGTTAAAAATATAACCTAAAATATTATAAATGCGAACGTTTGGGGCGATGGATGGATGGACGGATGTTACTCTTCACACAAACGTGAATCTAGTGAATGGATTTGTATGAAACTTTGCACAGAAACTGTTCATAACCTGGATACATACAATACAAGCTACTTTTTAACTCGTTCTACGCGGGTTTTAACCATGACTACAAACTAGATAGTTTGAATTAATAAACACGACCAGAAAACAACATTTAATTCATGTTCCACAACGGCTGCTCGAAACAAAAAGAAAGAAAATAATTTTATTTGGCACATGCCACAATTCCACAGAACAATAAAAAAAGAAACTTAAAAGAATTAAAAAGGCTTCGGTAAGATATATCTTCTATTTTGTAAAACATGAGTATGTTTAAAGATGATAAAAATAGCGCACAATTTTACAATTAGCTGACATTTTACAAAGAACAAAAACTGAAATCTAAAACATAGCTGAAATTTACAGGAAATGTCGCCATTATATTGCCGATGCATTCGCTTTCTCTCACAAGGGCACGTGTTCCCCACGGAGTCGTTAAACTAAATACAATGTACACAAGTTCAGAAGTGACGGTCCCCTCCTGTGGACGACGGATGTCTCCTGTGGTCTTGTATCTCGGAAAGTTCAAGTTTATTTTTAGTCTCGACCTTTCCCAACCACCTTGCCACTAGTAATTAAGCTAATTTTAACTGTTTTTGGTGTTTCTAATTCTAATTGTTTGAATAATAAAATTATTCATTGAGCTTGTTGACGTTGCTTTAAAACTTCCAAAACATTTTGTTGTAGCTCGTGTTTTATGATGTTTGTTGTTCGTTACGGACTGATACAATTTATAGTATTAATTTTAGGGTCCCGTACTTCAAAAGGAAAAAACGAAACCCTTTTTTTGGGGTGACTAAAAACCTACCCATGTTCCTTCTGTTGCCCTTTGCGTTCCGGAGCCACGGTATCTCTTTCGAACAACTCGCAACCCCAGCAGAAAACGAAACCCTTATATGATCAGTTGTTGTCCGTTTATCAAGACTCTTTATCTCGAGAACACATGGAGGTATCAAGTTGAAATTAAAATCATAAACTCAATTTTGTAGTGCCTTAGTGCTGTGAAAAAAAAAACCCTCTAAGTCTACGCAATCAAAAGGTATTGCTGTTTGTACGGAAACCTCGGGAAGCGAGTCTGACTCCCTCTTGGTCGTTTTTTAATTATGTATTGAAGGGGCAAAGACAAAATATGAATACCTACATTTGAATGAAGTATTATGTCTCACACCATCAAGCTTATTAATACTTACTACTCCCATGAGTTACTTTTGTTAAATACTGGTGTCAATCAAAATAATTTTATTTCACACAGTCCTAAATACATGGGTACTTAAATTTAAAAAAAAGCCTTGTGACTGGGACTGTAGCTTCATTTTATACAGTATTTTCAGACATTATTTCGACTGTTCAAAAGTGCCAGTAACTGGCCTACTTGAAAAAAATACTTTTCATAATAATTAGAATTTTCCGTATCAATGGAAGATCAGAAACTTTCCACCGAGTTCCAACAGACGCGCAAAAGAAAATTAATAAACTCTCTAATTTGGTTCACCTTGTTACCAAAGCAAAGTATATTCTCAGTCAATATTATCTATTCGAGTCTCGTGTTGGCTAATGAAGGGGGGGGGGGGGTGATTTTGGTCTCACCCCCTCTGACGCCTTCTTCCTATCTAGTCGTAAAAATGTCGTAATATTTTAATATCACACCGTCCAACGATGTTGGGAACGAAAGTTTTAGTTAGAGGCAAGATGATTCAGAATCGTTGGGAAAATAAATGATTCACTGAAGAAATGTTTGTGTGTTTCTTTAATGACTCATGATGTTATCTACCTATGTGTAACAGATATGCCTAACCCTTTTATTTAGTGCGGGAAATGTTCAAATACCTTCCTCCGCTCTGGGCGGAACCGGAGTGTCAGACTTGTACTGACTAAAACCCACCCATGTTCCTTCTACCGCCCTTTATGTTGCGAGGCCGCGGTTTCTTTTTTGAACAACCCGCAACCCGGACATGCGGTAGCCCTGGCAGGCCGCTCTGCTTTGCTGACATCTCTTTGAAGGTGCACGTGAACCACTTACGCGCCGTCGGCCTGTTTTCAATAGACGGACAGACGGTGAGCTACCCATTGCTTACGTCCACAGGCCCGCATCTTCGGACGCTGTGAGCCATCGCGCGACAGCTGTGTTGGTTTGAGGTTATCTCCCTCAAACGCCCGGCCACCTCCTTCGCTAACATTACATGGTGTTTAAATGGGCCAGTAATCTTCACCACAAAATATACCAATACTGTTAAAATTTAAATTTTGCAGTTGAAACGAAATCAATTATCAATCAATTTCACATCAATTTCTAATATTTCATGTGAATTCCCATGTGGACCAGAATACGCAATAACTTCAAATATTGATTTATGTACGACCTGTGCTGTTGGTCTTTTGGAGCTCTCAAATGACGGTGAAATAGATTGGTAAACATTTGTAAAACCACATAACATCGCGCCTCTAATATTTAAAAGCTTAGATAGAGTACGTAATTATACACCTACATCTTGCCAGCTATGTTTCAGTCCCATGTAATAGGGGCCAGGCCAATTGCCATCAACGAGGTACAAATCCAGACTCCGTATTTGCTACTCAGCAACTAGTCAAAGTAAAAATTGTTTTATTTCACACTAGCTGGCACCCACGGCTGCGCTCGCGTTATATCGATAAAAAAGTATCCTATGTGTTATTCCAGACCTTAATCTGCCTCTGTGCCAAATTTCATCAAAATCCGTTCAACTATTTTGACTTGAAAGAGTAACAAACATTCATACATCCATCCATCCTCACGAACATTCGCAATTATAATACATATTAGTAGGATAGGCCTACATGGGCACTTATAAAACGTCGAGAAAAGTTGCACGTGTCCGTTTGTTCGTTTCCTATGGAGAAGAATCAGAAAGAAACTCCATAGTTACTCTTTTATAAAACACTAGCTTTTGCCCGCGGCTTCGCTCGCGTCAGCTTCGGTAGCGCCTTAATGATTTGTAATAGCAACGCTAAGTTATCCTGTTTCGTCCCTCACATCGCACTCCTTTTTTAAACCGTGTGACTGTGTCCGTCTCCTGGTTCCCAACTATCTCTGTACCAAAATTCATCAAAAGCGGTTCAGCCATTAAGGCGTGAAGAGGTAACAAACAAACAAACTCACTTTCGCTTACAATATTAGTAACCTTCTTCTTCCATACTTCTCTATAATTTACCATTTCATCTGATCCCAATCGTCAATTAATATCAATTGAAATAAAAAATGCGAAATATTTCTCTCACGAAGGCTGCAAAAATCCATTTATTGAGCTACTTAGAACAAGTTGTCAAAAATGTAGGAAATTCCTTACAATAGAAACATTGCAGAATTACAAAACCATGCTCAGTTCAGACAAATAAAACTCAGAATTTAAATGATATAATGACGATACATCCTGAAGTGAGTAATTCCACCAGACTTGGAGGCCACTATTTATTATTAACAAGAGGACATTGCTGTCCATCTATAAACGTACCCTATTTTCCGATACAGGAAAAATATCGTTTTTCCTTAAATATATAATGTACAGTGAGCAAAAACAGTTAGGTTTTTGCAGTTAGTACCCGGGATACCAACTAACTTGCAAGTGTTAATAAACTAAAGGAAAACGCTTCGCTTTTGTTTCGAGGTACGATTATAAGTTCATTATTTAAATACCTGTTATTTGTTTCTTTTCATGGCAGGTACTATGCCTTTTGAGTTACCAGTCTGACTTTGCGCTTCATACATTTTACATAAAAATAATTAAAATATGGACAACCAGTGGAAGAGTAGTATTTTCTCTATTTACACCTTACTTTTCTGTTGACTGTACTACAAGTTCTTGATACTGACAACATACATATTCAGTACATAAGATTGGTTCGACCAAAACAAACATTTGTATGGAAAACTTGTTAACGTATCCTCTCTAGGATCATAGAATGTATTACACGCATACATATCTCCTCTTACTACACACAATATTTATTTTACCGAGTATGTAGAATGGATAAAGACTAGAGATATTTTTCAGGAGGTTTCATACTAGAGATATAATGAACAATATTTTTTTTTTAAACCTAAACCATATCTTTTAACAGCGTAGACTTTGAGGGTTGATTTTACTTAGCACAATGGGACCACAGACTTCAGCATATGGGTTTAATTTCTTCTTGATTTTAATCTCTTATTGATACCTCCACGTGTTCTCGAGATAAAGGGTCTTGATAGAAAGACAGACGGACAACAAACTTATCATATAACGGATCCGTTTTTTTTTTCTTTTGATGCACGGAGCCCTAAAATTACTACCATTCACGTAATAAATTATGAAAAAAAACGTTTTATTTGACTCAATTCCCTTATTTTGACTGACCTAGAAATGTTGCGTACATGTTAAGTTTGGATAACAACGATAACGGTTAACTTAATTATATGTCATTTAATATGGTGGTCCTAAAGATGGCGGATATTTTTTTTGGGATTTGCTGAACGAATATGAGAAATGAAATTACGTCACTCTAAAGCGGCGTGTTTTTATTTTGTTAAAGAGTAATATTTATTTAATAAATATATATACGAACCATAAGCATAAATTAAGTTTATTAAGTAGTTACTTAGTTGTTTTATACATGCATCGTATTGACAATTATAGGTACATCCAACGCGTTATTAGACTCCTTGCGTTTTAGAGAATAAATTTATAATCATTTTACTATTAACAGTAGTTAATACATAGACATCATGTTTATAATATTATTAAGTGTTTTTTTTATAAAACATTGCCTCACAACAGGAATTTCTTCTGCATCGTGGGTGCGTTTACAAACATATAAACTCACATACACAACCCCGAAACAACTCTCTGTAGGTAGTTGTTTCGAGTCTGCCTGGTACTGGCTCATACAAGTATTAGTTCCGTGCGAGGTTCGAACCCGTGACACGCAGTCGAAAGCCAAGCCAGTAACTGCGCCAACCATGCCGTCAATTCATTATAACTTGTAGTATAATGTAGGACTATTATTTACGGTTAGTTAATGTGATTCAGACACAATGCATATTGTTGTAAAAATAAATAAACGAAATGTAGATAGGCTTAAATTATAACAGCTGTAAGCACTTTTACGCGCATGTCTCTTCTCTGACTCTCTGTTTAACTATACTCATTGTCACCCAGTACACTACCAGCGCATAGCCCACCGAGACATCAAGCCAGCCAACTTGCTGCTGGGTGAGGGCAGAGTCCAGGTGGCAGACCTGGGCGCCTGCGGGGAGCTGGCGGCCGCCGGGCGGGTCTCGGGCACCGTCGGGACTCCTGCCTTCCGTGCCCCTGAGGCTGCAGCGCCCGCTGACAAGTATAGTGGAGAGGTGAGGAAGCATGATCATCTGAGTTGCCTCTTTTCCTAACTATGTTGAGATTATCTTTCAGTCTATCCAGATATAGCTGAATAAAGTACTAGCTTCCACCCGCGACTTCGTCCGCGTGGCATTACTTTGGGCTAACGCTAAGTGTAACCGCGTGATGATCGAAAAAAAAACTTTCTCTCCCCGTTTCTTCCGTCTAGTCACCGACTTCCGGAAGTCAAGTTATTTTTTTAAGGAAGCAAACTATCTTTGAAGTCGGTCAAAATTCGATCCGTCCGTCCATTCCTTTTAAGATACGAAATTGTTTCCAGTGGATCACGTTCTTATATCTGTGGAAACTATTTGCCAATCATATAACAACAAGCTAAACTCACCTCCATGTCCCAGGCAGCAGACATCTGGTCCCTTGGCGTGACCCTCTACGCGATGGTGACGGGCAAGGTGCCGTGGGTGAGCACCTCCGCCATCGAGCTGCAGCGCAAGGTCCTGGCCGAGCCCCTGACCTACCCCGCCAGGTTCCCGCCCTCCAAGCTGCTGCGACACCTGCTTAGTAGGATGCTGGACAAGGATCCCGTTACGAGGATCACGCTTCAGGAGGTTAAGGTGGGTTTGTGATTGAAATACCACCAGGGTGTTTCATTTTGTAGAGACTGAAAAAAATACTTATTCATGATACCGTTCACGTTTTAGGTACAGTAGGATTTTTGAGAAAAATATTGCTGGCGTTCAAAATTAATTGAAAAAAATCGTAATTTATGATGTGTCTATGTATACTTAAAATCTGCCTTTAGTATGTATACTTAAAATTCTTTATCGGGATGACTAAATAAGTAAATATATCTACTACATGCAACCAACAAGTTGACTCAAATAAATTGGACGTTCAGTTAAGTAGGTTTTCTCACGAAACAAGCGGCCTATCTTCCTCCGCAGATAAGCTTATTCTTAAAAAAATATCACTCTGATGGAGTGGGCAGGTAGGTACTACCCGCACCAACCGAAGTGCTAAGATGTAATTACACTAACTAAGATGAGAATTCCTCAAAAGGTCAACCTACAAATTATTCGGCCCACTGTAATAAAGCGAATTCGTCCAAGAATAATCAAATTGTCTAAGTCAACGCAATTAGTAGAGCAATTTGACCAATCTGTATTGTTAACGGTGACCTTTTGGGACGAACGAGCAGCTGTGATTGGATTAGTAACGATAGCAAATCGCTTTGTGTCGGAGAAATTATTTGAAATTTTGTTTTGATCTTAGATTTATGTTAATCCGAGTTACGCCTGGCAGCCATTTTCCGATTTCATATTGCTTAAATTGAGCTTGAAAATATTGCCAAATTACAGTGCGTTGTAAAAACCTGGTCTAGCCATGATCTGACAGAATTTATTTATTTTAACTTGGTCACTCGTTTACTGAACTGTATTTGTCCCCCTCCAGAAGTTAACTTTGACAGTTGATCAAAGGATTAGCAAATAATAATGTTTTAAATGTAATGAAAGCGTAACGAAAAGTATCTCCACGTATTGTTTCTAAAACTCAGTATTCGATGTTTGTTTAAAGAAGAAATTGTTTAAGATTTCTATTAATTTGAGGGTTAGGGTTGCGTACTTTAAAAGTAAAAAACGGAACCCTCATAGGATCACTTTATTGTCTGTCTGTATGTCTATCAAGGCCCTTTATCTCGAGAACGCGTGCAAGTAAAGTGTTGAAATTAAAAACCTGAAGTTAAAAGTGTGTGTCCTGACCTGAGGAACTGTGGTCCTTTGACGCTGAGAAAAAATTAACCCTCATCAGATCCCAAGTCAAAATTCAAAAGCCGTCTATGTCGCAAGATTTATACGGAACCCTCGGCGCGGGAGTCCGACTCACACTTGGCCGGTTTTTTTAGAGCAAGTCCAATTATTTCCACAATTCAGAGCAGCAAAATGTTTTGTGTTTATTTAACAATTTTTACTCGATTGCTGAGGAAGATTTAATTAAATATTTATTAATTATTTTCTATTTGTCAAAAACTCTGTTCTATTTCCTCTGCCTCAGGATCACGAGTGGATCACAGACGGAGGCAAGGATCCCCTGCCATCGGAGCAGGAGAACTGTCGCCTGGTGGAGGTGACGGACGAGGACATGGCGCAGGTGGTCACCTCCATCCCCAACCTGTCCACGCTCATACTCATCAAGACGATGCTGAAGAAACACAGCTTCCAGGTAAGAATTAAGTGGAAGTTATAAAATGTGTCTTTCCTTGACAGCCGTGATAGTTCAGTGGTAATCATCCGGGATCACATTCCATTTGCCGTGGTTTCGATCTTAGACAGACACTATACGGGCCTCTTGGTCTAGTGGTTAGTGGCCCTGACTGCTGAGCCGGAGGTCGTGGGTTCGATTCCCACCCAGGACAAACTTTATGTGATGAGCATGATTGTTTGTTCTGTGTCTGGGTGTGATTTATCTATAATATGTATGTATTTATAAATTATATAAGTATGTATATCAGTTGTCTGGTTACCATAACACAAGCTCTGCTTAGCTTGGGATCAGATAGCCGTGTGTGAGTTGTCCCAAGATATTTATTTATTATTTATTAATATACTTTTTGTGTTTGAGATTTTTGGTCACCACTACTGATCTCGATACAACTAAGCATAACATTTTGAGGTTCTAAGGTATGGTTGTACCTTAGAACCGCAATAATCGAAGACATGTGACATCAGCGAGGTTTCACTGGTTATGAAAAGGCTTTAGAAAAGGGTGCAGGGATGACATGAAACGCCGCTGGAAATGTACCTAGTGTCAGGAATCACAGGATTACTTCCGACCACCACAAGCGCGGTTATTTGAACGAGCAATTTCACCGGCCTAGCGCTAGCAGCACCTGGCATTCGTGTAGCACGCGCGCCTCAAAGTGATGTCAGCAAATTAGAGGAGCTCGTCACACACCCTATGCCTGCCGGGGCTGCGGGATAGTTCGAAAAAAAATTCGCGGCCCTGGAATATAAAGGGCGAAAGAAAGAAGACGTATCAGTTTAAATCAGTACAAGTCTGACATTCCCTTCCACTCTGCCCATAGCGGGAGCAGTTATTTGAAGATATCAACGTTCATCGTTTGTCCCCAGAACCCGTTCCTCCGCAGTCGGGAAGGCAGCACGTCTCGCAGAGAGTCCACCAGCGCGCGCGGCGAGCCGGAGAAGGCCACCGCCGCCACCAAGCGAGGCGGGCTGGCGCGGGCCGGCCGCTCGCTGTCTGCTCCTGGGAATTACCTCACTGAAAGGTTCATCACACTGACCAGTTTCTAGTAAAGTTCTCTAAGTATTATTTGACCATCTTTGTGGATAATTTAACACTAACTCAGCACCCATTCCCGGGGTAACATCTAAGAGATACCGCGGCCCCGGACCACAAAGGGCAAAACATGGAAAACGGTTGGGATTTAGTCAGTACAAGTCTAAGAGTCCCTTCCGCTTCGCCTAATTTTTATTTCCTATCAGAGAAAAAATAATCATAAAAAAGAGTAGCAAGAATAGCTTGCTAATTCCCCTTATCAAAAAAAGGGATCCCGATTCCCTAATTAGGCCTTTGCTGGTTTAGACTATCTTATTGTTTTGTCAGATAACCTTGTATTACAGTTAATCTAGACTCTAGAGCAGGGGTCGGCAACCCGCGGCCCGCGGGCCGCATGCGGCCCGCGGACGTCTTCCTTGCGGCCCGTGAATGTTATGCAAATAAGTTTAATTATTACCAAAATCAACGCATTAAATAAGCGCGCCTTTTAACCCCTCTGCTTGGCAACACTTTGAAATGTGTCATACTAGCTGATAATATCAGAGCTACTTCTATGAATCCAATGATCTTGTTAAATGCCATCTGATTTTGGCGCCGGGCGCCGCGAGACGACTCCCGGCCACCGTAGATGCGAGCCTGCGGACGCAATGCTCACCGTTCGTCCGTCTATTGAGGACCGGCCGTGTCGACGGCGCGCTTGTTTCACGCGCGCCTCAAAGAGATGTCAGCAAAGCAGAGGGGCCTGCCGGGTTTGTTCGAAAGAGATACCGCGGCCGCGGAACACAAAGGGCAATAGAAGGAACATGGGTCGGTTTTAGTCAGTACAAGTCTGACACACCCCCCGCTCCGCCCAGAGCGGCGGAAGTTATTTGATGATTTCCCACCCCAAAAACAAAAAAAAAGTATTACGTGTACGAATTAAATTCCCCATGTTTTAACAATTTTCAATGGCATTTTTATTTTTTTTATGGAATATGACCAATTATAAGGAGCGAGTAAAATGACTGCGGCCCGCCTTTAGTTTAATTTGTCACCTTGCGGCCCTTGCTTGCCAAGAGGTTGCCGACCGCTGCTCTAGAGAATACGAACCTCTGTGGATACTACTACATAACGTGACAGTGTTCGTTGTATCCGAAGAATTGGTAACTCTTTACTTAATAAAATCATTATTTCAGCAGGCAATCATCATTTGACATTGGGCTAGAATCGGTCCAGGAAACCCGAGACCAGAGTCTGGACGCTTCCAAGGACTTGAAAAGTCCTCAAAGTCCACCAGAGAAGGGAGATGAACCGAGCGCGCGGTGATACTCCCCCCGCGCGGCGCCCGCCCCCGCCGCCGCCGACCAATGGCTGCTCCGCATTCAAATCGTCATCGAATTCGAATAGCCCTTTGGACATCGGTAAAGCAATGTTGCAGCTTTGATAGAAATGTTGCCAGCATTGAAATTTTTCATTCGTACTTCGTACGTTGAAAATGCATTGAATTGATATTTTTTTAATAATTTTGAATATCTCGTTGACGTCAAAGTTTGAGATTTTAGGCTGCTATGTGATTAACGTTCTAAATTGGAACTTGAGTAAAGCTAAGAAATTCTCAAAAAATTTACTCTGATTTTGACGACAGCTAAGCGACGAAAACTTAAACTTTTCACTTAAAATTACTAATTCATACATCCGCTAGTCCTATTCACTTAATATTGTAAATATTTTAAAATAACATTTGTCCTCTTTGACTTAAAAAGCACTTAAATATTGATAAAAAGATAATTAGGGATATTGACGAGGCTGTCTTGCTGAGACACAAAAGGATCAAATAACTTCATAGGCATATATACTATGAATAATTATTATATACTATGATGCCGTTATGAATAGCAATTTCTACTCTACTAAGCACTCGATCATCCTCTTCTACACAAATAGCTGCAAGAATCAATCAAAAAGTTACCCTCCGTATACGTAAAAAATAACTGTTCCAATAAGATAAAATGTTGCCATGTCAAACATAACGTGGCTCACAAGGCGGCCTCGTACAGACAAACTTTTACAAAGGCCGTTTATACTGTAAATATTTTAGTATATTTTTAATAATAATTCATAAAAAAATTGCTCAATGCTTGTTTGATATCATTGTACATATAATAAGCTTTTCGGTTAAACAACAGTTTCATAAAAAAACAAAATAAAATAGACGTGTATGTACATTTTGAGATTTTATTAGTCTGTCAAACAACGCAAAAGTTCTGTTTGTGTTTTATTTTTTTATTTTTACTAACACAATCGTGGTTCACGTGAAAATGTACAATACATTCAAAATTTTAAATACTACAAAGACATTTGCAATAATGTTAATATTTAATTCCGTTCCCATAAGCATTTTGTATTTTTATGAAACTTAAACTTTTAAATATTAATATTGTAAGTAATTCTAGGGGTCAGTGGGCAAAAAAAAAACATGAATGAATTTCATCTAGAAGATGAGCGTTGTCATTTAAATTGCAAAACATTGTGCCTCGTTAGGGTTTTATGTTTTCGGTTCTGTATGTATTCCATGTCTCGATAAAACTAATTTATATTGTATCGCATTCCATCTGCATTGTTAATAGACGTTTAACCCGGAAAATCCGTTATACCGAAACATCCGATCTGGCAATGTGGCTTTGGCGTAGTCTGTGGTTTGCGGTGAACACCTTATAAATCCCTGATTTGGTGTTTCCGAAATCCGTGTGCGAAAACGTTTCGGATACTGATCAAATCCACTTAGTTCGCCAAATAGTTACTTATCTCCCAATAATTTTGGCTAACGACAACACCAACGTAATAATGATCAAATTTAGATTACGAAAATATAAAATTGTCTTGACCCCTAGATAATTTGCGCCCTAACTACAGGTTAAAAGCGCATGTATGTATAAAGCGAGCAGCTACGTTAAGAGATTGACCAATTTTCACTGTCAAATTAATTTCAATTATAATAACCATCTATTGAATCGAGGACGCGTTTATAGTCTGTGCATTGTGTTGACAGCTCTGACATTTATGTTAAGCGGAAATTATAGCGCGAAATCAAACAAAATGGCGGAAGTTATTGACAAATTCGAGTGTTCGACTGTGGCAGGAATTCTGAGAAAAACTCGATTTGAAGTGAAAATACCACATTCTCTCTTTAAATCGTTTTTTTTCATAGAATTTCTTGTTTACCTACAACATTAAATAATGAGATTAAAAAAAACAAGACTTACATTTTTTGTTTTTATTTCCCGCCATTTAAGGTAAAGTGACATATTTTTTGTCATCTGTAACAATGCACAGGTTATAACGACATCAAAGATAAGGTGCATGTTAGTGTACAGGGTCCCGATCACCGAAGTACTTACGATTTTTGTGTATAATAAGTAAATAATAGTTTTTATTACATATTTTAATTAACAAAGTCCAAGCTTAGATATTAGGTAATAGGAATTTTATTGTCCACCTTCTGCTGTGATGTTCTCTGACGGACATTTCTACTTTTTTCTCAAAAGAGCTAAACTGATATTATATGTAGAAAACTATATAAATATGTCAATATAAAGATGGTTGATATAAATCGCATTTGATGATCCTTTTAATTCAACAGATCGTCCACCTAATCTTTCTACTGCTATCACAGTTGCTTGAAATCTAGATAATCCATTTCTAATGCTCTTAAATCACTTTGAGATTAATGTTTTTCTATATCAAAACTACTTATTTTATAAGTATGTTTAGTGTCATTAAACCCCACATAGTGAGCTAATAAGTCAATGCTCACTAATAACAGGTATTGCTCTTCGAATAGATTTATTATTTGTTTTCTTTGTCAACTAAAAATAAGTAATTAATGACTGTGGAAATCCACCCGTAATCATTTCTTTGAAATAAATTGATTAATCGGTAAGAAAGCCAAACATTCTTAAGATATTAATCTATTTTGTTCAAAGAAATTAATCACAATAATGTAATTTGTTAACAAGAAGGTTCACGGTACGAAGTTTGAAAGAATTTGTTTGAAAAATATTCTAGCTCGATGAAATTCTTCTAAAAATAAGGCAACTTGCACACTTGGCTACTTGAGGTTGGTAATACTTGACATTTAGGGGCCGAGCTTTAGAAGTTTTTGCAATATCTCTTTTTTCCTAAACTTCTTTCTTGTTATGTAAAGGTTCACCTACAGCCTGTCTATTTTTTTCATCCAACAATCTATTCATACCATAGAAACCTATACAACAATTACAACCTATCTTGCCCATTCTTCTCTTCTTTCACTTGCTTGGTACTGGGACTGTAGCTTCATCTTTTTGTTTTTCTTATTCAAAAGTGCCTGTAACGGTCTAATAAAATAATTTCAGTTTGAGTTATCATTACGTAGAAGATAATATCCACAGTTTCAAACATTGCAACTCTAAAAAACCTCTGTGCATGAATTTCAAGAATTTGCAGATCTATACACATATAATCACACACCTTTTCCTAATTTATTTGAGATCAAAAAGCTTGAATTCCAAAACTCCCCCTTCGGAATTAAACCGACGGACCGATTTAGACAACACAGTCTGTATCCAAAAGTGGTAAAGTATGCAAAGTGCCTTCCCAAGGTCATCCAGGGTCAGAGAACAGCCCCTTATCCTTTGCAAGCCAAGGTCCAAACTTATGCCTTTGAATGTTGTGATAGTCTAGAACGAAGGTATGCTTATATTAATTCTAAATAGTACTTAAAAAAGATTTTAAAACATTTTAAAAATATTATCTCTCAGATTAAAAAAATATATTATTATAGTATAACGAAGAAATTTTTAAAATAATCTCGCGAAGATTGTAATATAAGATTTTTAATGATGGTTCGTTTTATTTCGTTTTGTAATGTTTGTTGTTTATACTTGGTTTACGTACAATATTGTGGATAAGTTTTGGGTATATTATATATCAGTTGATGTGAATATAAATGTATACAATGTTTGAACTGAAATAACGTTATAGATAAATGTTGAACGATGTCGGTATTAGCAAAGTTGTCTTTGAAATTAAGCAGAAACAGTGTGTACACTGCCTTACGTAATGCGAATGTGATAACATCCAAGCATATTGCCGTGGAGTGAATTTTATAATGTCAGAAAGGCTATCCACTTTTGACTAGAAGAACTAAAACTCGAAAAATCGGTGAATTAAGTTCAGGAGCCATTTCCAAAACTTACACATGGAATAATTGCAATATGCCGTGATTTTATACGTTGTGTTTTTTTTATATAAATATCTCTCATATTGTAGTTGTACTGACACCGTTCTACATTTCTGCAAGCTCCATTTATAATAATAGTCGTAAGCATAAGTCGCACAATACACCAACTGTTATTAAAGTTTTAAACCAGAACAATTATTATTAAAATGTATTGTTGATTTTATTGAGATTTCATATATTTAACAATTTAATAAAAACACTTTCAGAATATTTTGTCTTTCATTTTCCTTCCATGGTACTAAACAATCAGATGGTGAGGCGGAGGTCAGATATGCTGTTGCTCTATGTAAAATACTGGTATTCAGCTGCAACCGGTAAGATTGGAATCCGACCCCAACATAGTTGAGAAAAGGCTAGGCAGATGATGATTGGATTGCAGAAGTATAGTCCACCACATCTCAAAGTAACCTTTTTAAACAACAAAAAGTTTTGTAGGCCTACTATGATGTCTCAAAGCAAAACTTATTCCACTGAGGGAAAGAGATGGTGCTAGACACCCTGTATAGCTCTGTCTCTTTCTCTCAGCGGAATAAGTTCTGCTTTAAGATGTCATGATAGGGCAGCTGTGCTACAAAATAAATTCAGTCAATAAAAAATACATGCTTAAATAAGACGTGCGGTTGACTGTAGTATAGACCAAAAGAAATTCCTGTGTAAATCTAGGGCTAGCTTATTTTTACCTAGATCAACATGATATTGTGCAATCACATATTTATAGATATTATCATTTTTGTCAGCAGTATCGAATGGGTCACGTTCACTGACGGCATGCGCTTTCTGTCATTACAGACTCACTGTAAACACGCGGAGATAATTGAAAAATCTCACGTATTCTTTTCTAAGAAAATCTTAGCTATTGCAGACTGAAATGGAAGAAAACAAGACGTGTAAGGAAACCTAGACTTTATGGTTTCTTTTTAAAGTGAAACTTTTATTACATTGTCTCAAACTTTTTCGTCTGTGTGTTGCATGTCGCGTGACGGTCAGCCGCGGGGTCGGGACGTCTAATGTCTATAATGTGAAAAAGTTTCACCTTTACCGTGGTTTCATAAAAACACACAATCCTTTTTTTTAAATTGACCCACACTAAGATTTCTGTGTACTTCTACAAACATTTAAACTCACAAGCTTACACAAACAGCCAGACTCGGAACAAGTATCTGTAGGCCATACAAATATTTGTTCCGTAGGGGGTCAAAGCCACGACTCGCAGCGCAGCAGTCGATCGCTCAGCCACTGCACCAATCGTGTCATCAAAACTCACACACCCAATACACAATGATAAACCAACTAAGTTGCTCGTTTCTAGCGAGTCTTTGCTTTACTTTCTGGAAACACTGCTGCATTTAAACCTGAACTACCAACGTGCTTGAACAGTTCCGGGTGCTGTTGCAATTGGAAAGCAAATTTAAATCAATGCTAACTAAGTTTAGTTGAACCAGTTACTCGCAAATAAAATTAAACAGCACAGTCCTAAGTTACTTAATATTAACTCGAAACAATAATAGCCAGAGACAAACCAAAAGCTTTCACAATTGCAGCAGAAATTACTTAGCTACAATTA
This sequence comes from Ochropleura leucogaster, assembly GCA_958449745.1. Taxonomy (NCBI): domain Eukaryota; kingdom Metazoa; phylum Arthropoda; class Insecta; order Lepidoptera; family Noctuidae; genus Ochropleura; species Ochropleura leucogaster. The sequence goes on along the minus strand of OY288220.1, from coordinate 473,446 downwards.
TGTCAAGTAACGTAACACATAACTCAGAGCTTGTGTACACAACACATATGCAAGTACATAAATACACAGACAGTGTTGTACTCACTATGTCCGTGGAACTAAACGCAAGCAAAGATTAAAGACGATTGTCTCTTGTTTCTGTCCGCTCAACTGAAAACGGTCATTCAGGGACGGATCATAGGAGAGTTTCAGTTTCAGAGTAATTTTAATATAGCTAGGAGTTTCAAAGAACAATGTCAAAAGTCTTGGTCAGTTGTGGTCAAAGCGTCGTTGTCTTGGATAGACTTAATAAGGAAAGTGTAGTACAATTGTATACATTTATTGATCGTGATTAAACGATAGATTTTGAAAGTTTGAACGTTGTTTTCAGGGTTCAATGTACACCCTATATCACTCCTTATTATTAAATATTAAAAATAGCTTTCGGGCGATGCACACCTCGGTTCGAACCGCTTGCGGTGCGAAATGACTAAAGAGAGAAACTCGTTGATAAAAGATTTATTTTTGTTATTAATTAACAATTAATTTTATGTACAAAAATATTAATGTTTACTTAATATTTTATTATAATTATATATTTTATTTATGAGCGTCACTGGAGGAGGCCTTCACCCAACTTGGGGTTCCAGTAGATTAAATATAAATAATGTTATAAAAAAAAAACATAGAAATTAGAATATACATAGAATTAAGTAAAGAAAGAGAAATTATACTAACATAGCAATTAAATTACATGAACTAACACTTAAATAGATTATAAGAAATGTAAACTTTATGTACTGGAAATAAAAGGCTTTTTATTTTTATTTATTTATTTAATAATTTATTGAATTTAAATCAAATTATGTAATCTGTTTCGAATATCAGAATATGAGTTGACAGCAAACCTTTTTTTGTTCGCAAACATCATCATCTACGTAGCCATTTCCCGACTATCCCCAACATAGTCGGTTTCCAGTTCAACCGGATGCAACTTGAAAACCATTATTTTCAGATCTTCACAACGCACTTGGAACTGGCGTACTGAGTAACACGATACCCCTTGGTAAGACGTCGTCAGCCTTTGGGGCCGCTGACAAAACATAATGACACACAATGTTTTATTATGTGTCTGTTTGACGACGCAGTTGGCGCAGTGGCTGAGAGATCGACTGCTGTGCTGCGTGTTGCGGGTTCGATCCCCGCACGGAACAAATATTTGTATGGCCTACAGATAGTTGTTTCAGGTCTGGTTGTTTGTGTATGTGAATTTAAGTGTTTGTGTATGTGAATTTAAACGCACCCACGATACAGGAGAAATTCCTAGTGTGGGCCAACGTTTTTTTTTAAAGGAAAAAGAAAATAAGTATTAAATAAAAGGATGTAGATAGAAAAAAAATGGCATCAACAATATGAAATATTTTAAATTTATAAAAGATTCATTCACCAAGGAACGTTATAACACTCTTATTTCTTACGATGATTTAATTTATAATCTTGATGGTTTTTCTTGCAAGTATTGATAGAAATATGCTATATGTACTTATACTTTCTTCTTGTTTGTAAACGGCTCTGGGATCTCTGGTTTGTCGACCTTTAATTTGTCATCACCTTTAGCTTTCTTATCTTTCTTCTTGCCCTTATCTTTCTTGTCCTTACTCTTCTTCTTATCACCTTTATCTTTTTTGTCACCAGATTTATCTTTGAAATTGGAGATCATGATGGCTGGTTGAGCACCAAGAGATGACAAATTGTTGGTGTCTAAAACTAGTGTAGAAGTTGCTAGTGGTTCATTAGCATCCGATTCGTGGTTGATTACTGCTCCATTACTTGCAGCAAGAGGATTAACAATAGCGTTAGTCTCTTGATCTTCTTGTATAGGCGCTTGTGGTTGATTGTATCCATTTGAGCCATTGTCTACTACAACGGCTAGCTGTGGTTGCACATTCTGGTTGCTGGGGGTCGCGCCCCGGGTTTCCAGTGATGGATTAGGATTTATAACCGGAGGATTATCGTTGTACCCGCTTGTGATTGGTATGTGTACTGCCGTCTCTATAGGCATATTTTGGTTGTTACCCGTAGCTACCCGATCAGGTACTTGGTTTGCTGCAATAGGTTGATTGTAGCCGTTCATACCGTCATTCTGTACTGGCATATTTTGGTTGTACATAACTCCCTGGTTAGGCGGATTAGTATCTTGTCTTTGACTTGTCACCGTTGCCGCTGGCTGATTGTATCCATTGTCGCTAGTGGAAACTGGCATTTGAACCGCTGTCAAAATTGGCACATTTTGATTGTTCATCACATTTCCTTGATTTGGTGTATATTGTCCTTGTCGAAAATTCGATACTGTTGGCTGATTGTATCCATTCATGATATTGTTTACTGGCTGATACGGAACATTTGAATTTGGAACAGACACTGTCATGACTCCCTGACCTGGGCTTGTTTCCATGTTTGGCTGGACATAGCCATTTGATACACCGTTTACTGCTGGTTGAGCAACCGTATTCGGATTTGCTTGATAAACAACCACATTGCTCGGTACACCGTTATTTGAGAAACCATTATTGACGGGATTTTGTACAGCAGACCCCGAATTACAACAAGTCGGTACTTGAACGTACATTTGACCATTTGGTGCTTGGTTTGGGAGAGTCGCATAAATTACATTTGTCCCTGGATTTTGGACTGGTACAGTTGGAAAATTTTTGGGAACTGTATTGGCAATTATATAATTTGTTCCTTGTATCTGGTTCCCATTCTGTGAAGGCACATTATTTGGTGCTGGGTTTACTATCACACCGGGAATTTGTATCAACTGACCATTCGAATAGATCGTAACATATCCGGGATTTTGATTACCTGCATTCACATTCATATTTCCTTGCCCAGGGTTCGATACAACATTATTGTATCCATTTGACGCTCCTATCTTTTCTTGGGTCATTTGAACGTTGGCAGGTAGGTTAGTGGGTTGTCCATTAACAACTTGATATACTTGATTGTTGGATTGTCCCGGATTGTAAGGAACATAGACTATATTGCTGCCAGGCTGATTGCTATTGGGCGTAATTACTGTGGTTGGGTTGGGATTGTTTTCGTGTAATAGGTAAACGCTGTTAGCGTTATTACCTTGTCCCACCAATAAGTAATCTTTCTTTTTCTTCAAGTCTACTTGATCTTTGTCCTTATCTCCTTTCTCATCTTCTTTCTTGATTTCATTTGTTTTTGGGGGCAAATCTTCGGGATTTTTTTGTGCGTCTGAAGTGGCAACTTCATTTAATGTATTTTTTAATTCTGGTGTATTATTGTCGTTTAATTTAGGACCCTTGTCCTGTTGTGTCGGTGTTTTGTCAATTGGTGGTATTTCTTTGGGTTTTTCTTCAGGTTTTTGTACACCTTCGCCATGAACTTGTTTCGGCTTTTCTTGTGGATTATCCCAATGTTGTGGTGGTGGATGTTTGTGATTATTATAGTGTGGACTTGGAATGTTAAATACATTATTTATTCCTGGCATATGATTCCAAGAGTCTTCCTGAAAATATGGATCTCCTTGATAGAACGGGTCAAAATCTTCATAGGACTTATCTGTTTCGTGACTTTCAGTAGAAAACCGGTGTGCATCTGGATTACCAAAGTGTTGAAACCATGTGTTATAGCCACCGTTATAACCTACATTTTTATGGGTAATCCGATCGTCCCTCGGTCCGTCTGTGACAGGTCGAAGTGGACGTAGTCCTGGGATGTTGTCAAAGAATGGCAGGTGAAGCTGAGCCTCTGATAGTACTACGTAAGCCAAAGGTAGCAGAATCTGGAATAAAAACGTACAGATATAGTATTTTGCATGTGCACAGTTACACGGACGTTCCTACGACGAGGGTGAGGGAATGTTATTTATCTGTAAAACATTATGTTTAAATAGCATAAAGTCATTAATACGTGACAATGACAATAATAAAAACCTGTATATGAATAACGTTGTTAATATTTGTTAATTAAATTGTCATTACTCAATGGTAATGTTATTTTAATGTCGGTTTGATATTGTAAACCGTTGCAGTTGCTCGAATTTTGTGTGAACACTGTTTTACTTTTTAAATGTAGTTTACATGTTTTGTTTATTTTGTGTCACACGGCTGTGCTAAATATTATATTTGCTATAAGTTCAGCAAACTGCCGGGTAACTTATCTGGTGTGACGCTAGTTTTCAACTGGACGTTTGCAATCGTTTCGTTCTCCGTACCCAATGGTCATCATGATCTGCCTATAGCCGACCCGATGTAGCTATATCCTAACTGATTAATATTCCCAAGGATTTCGATGGGAATTAGAAGAAAAGTGTTGCTGTGGAGTTTTTTTACGCTACTTCTCCAGCTACAACACAAGGAAGTTGTGAAAAGCGTTTTGTGGAATAGTTTTATGTAATTCTAATGCTCAAAAACTGCTGATTGTTTTCCTTTTTTGAAATTAAAATTACTTTTGACTTCTTTCTACTCAAAGATTATTCTTGTATTGAAACTCAGTCTTTACCCTTAATTCAACTGCGAAACTTATCTCTAAACAAAGATAAGTAAATAGATTTATTCGTGCTTGTTTGGTTGGCTCTATTGTCTTCGTAAGCAATGTGCTCCTGAGCAAACTCAGGTTGCATTGTTTGGGTATGGAAGTGCATATATGGAATTAGTAATTTCGTAATGGAATCTCAAATAATTAGTGCATTTATTTCATCAAAAATAAATGCTGATATAACTGTTAAATCAATGTCTATCTATACTTACGCTTCTTTACATGGAACAATAATTATAGATAATTAAGTGCAAATGAAGAGTTTGTCAAAGAATCCAAAATAAAAACATAATACACATGAACATATTATAAAATACATATAGGTACTTCTTCAAAACGACTCCTGACTAACACAAAACCCTTTTGATTGTTTTTACAAACAAAACGTTCCTCTGAAGAAAGTCCATATAACGGAACAGACCAGAATCGATCAGAGTCTCCTCATCTTATTTGCACATGCTGATCGAATGTCGAGGCAATGAGTTTTGTAGAGACAAATGCGCACGGCTTCGGATTAGGCTACGCTTAGCCTTAGAAGAGCTTTCACATATACTTCATCATCTGCCTAGCCTTTTCCCAACCATGTTGGGGTCGGCTTCCAGTCTTACCGGATGCAGCTGAATACCAGTATTTTACATGCAACTGCCTATCTGAACTCCGTAACCCACTTAGTACTGGGTAATACGAAACAGCTTAGTAAGACTGGTTGTCAGACTTTCAGGACACTGACTATCTGCAACGACTGTCAAAGATCTACAAATGACAGCCGGGACCAACAGCTTAACGTGCTTTCCGAGGCACGGAAGCACAGACCAACCTAGGCAAGCGCGGCTTAACCTAAAGGTCGAGCTGACTGGCTGCTATTATTTAGCCACGAGCTCCTCTTTTCACATATACTTGACACTTAAAAATAATTATTGAAATCAATTACGATACCTGTATGCTACGCGCCATGTCGAACCGCCAAATGATAGTTTAATCACTGAGTGGATAATTTAAACGGAATACAATGGAAAATCCGACGTAATTGTCTAACCGATATCATGTCCCTTTAATTACAAATTAATGAACTGCATGATAATGCGTCAGGTATAATAATATATTACGTGGAAATGACGAATGTATTGTGACGGAATGATGGACTTGGCTAAAAATAAGCAACATCAAGTTTATGGATAGTTTAAATATAAATTATTGTACTGTAGACGCTGGTTAGAAATCAATATAAATCAAAAGATTTCATTTCACATTAATATATAGCCAATGGGAACTTATAAAACGTTATGAGCTTCTATTTTGGAACGCCAAATTAAAATATGGTGATAGCGGGAATTTGATTATAAAATGGTCAACAATGTAGTTTAAGAAACGCCGTATACCGAATACATACGAATAGTAATACATATCGAAGTAATGGATACCAACCAGCTATAACTTTATGACTAACTAGTATCAGAAAATATTATCCTTACTAATATTATAAAAGCGAAAGTGAGTTTGTTTGTTTGTTTGTTTATTTGTTTGTTTGTTTGTTACCTCTTCACGCTTTAATGGCTAAACCGATTGAGATGAATTTTGGTACATAGATAGTTGGGAACCAGGAGACGGACAAAGGCTAATTTTTATTTGAAAAAAGTGGGATGTGAGGGAGAAAGAGGGAAGAAAAGGGAAAACTTGGCGTTGCTATTACAAATCAATAAGGCGCAAGGAGAACTGTGTTACCCCAAATTTAACGCGGGCGAAGCCGCGGGCGAAAGCTAGTAATATATAAATATTATAATTAATAATATGATATTATTAGTGAGGCCATCTGCCCAGGGATTGCCGTAGATAACACCAAGGATCATCTTCATGATATCAGCAAAAAGATGGGCATTGCCTGACATGTCCCAAGTCGGTCCTGGATTCCCGAAACCCTCATTTGTATCTAACCGCTTTGCCAGAAACATTTGAATGCGTAACTCCAAAAAGTTCCGCCTTATCGGTGAACAATAGGTATGCTCTGCAACTTGTCACTTTTTTCGAGCTGATAATTCATCAGCTATTGTATATGTTAAGAAATGAAACAAAAGCGAAACGAATATTGCTGTTTTATTACTAAAGACAATTAACTGACAACAGCACACAGTTAACTTATTTATACGAAAGCAAAGATAAACAACCACGCAGTCAAAAGTAACATCTCCAAACAATCCGTACCTTAAACAAAGCACACAAAAACCGGTATTTACCGGTTCAAACAGGAATAAAGTGGTCCAACAGACAAACACACCTTTGTACACAAGGCTTGATTCCAAATTCCGTTTCTACACTGTTAATACACCTTAATTATTCATATTCACCTAGTTACAGGCTGTTACGGACACGTCATGTTTGCCCACTGTGTGCCCAGAGGTTTGCCCGGCCGTTTCCCCACTGATTTCCCAAGAGAGAACATCCGCATGACGTATAAGCAAGGCGATGCAAATTTACGCCGATACAGGCTTTGGTACTGTGAACATATGTGATTGGTATACCCTCACCTACCGGCTGTGTTGAAGCATTGTGTTACAGTGATATCCTAGAAAGAAGATCATTTTACTTCAAATTGCCCTGAACTTTGTTTTTTCTTAGATGAGAAAATCAAGGGTATAAAAAACGACGTTCCTCGTTAAAAAAAAAATATTTTATAGCTTGTTTTAGCACCTAAATAGATACTATATTTTTTTTTACTTCTGCTAGATTGTCGATACTGAACTGTTTTGTCGATTGTACAAATATATGTTTTATTTATCGGAATCGGTTTCAGAAGGATTTAATTCGTAACGTTTACTTTTTTTAACTGAACTAGTGGCTACAACATTTCAACATTTGAGAGTCAAATTGCCACGAACCTTGTTTTTTCTAAGATTGAAAAAAATACCAAAACGTTTGTGTCATTGGAATATATATAACTTTTGACTTTGTTTCAAGGCTGGAATTCCACTATTTATAATGCCACACATCAAATCCGCCGGGTGGTAACTTTCGTACGCACATGACGGCGGCTCTGATGCAGTAGACTCCATCAGTTTTGCTGATGAAACAAGTTTATGTTTTCAAACTGAAGCGCAGGTAGTTTTCGAACGGAATACGTTCGGTATTCGACGGCACGTCGGCACTGGAACGACACTGTAGAGACCGTTGTAACATCACTCGATGCCAACACTGTATGCTTCCCTATGGAGTATCAGCAAATGTTGCAACGGTGTCGTATTTTAAGAGTCAGCATTTAACCTATTTCTCTGAAACCATCATATTTATCACCAAAGTTACGCCAGTTCTCTCTACATCCTATATTCCCTTAAATAACTTGATTATGCGAGTTTGTTCGATTTCACGATGAATGGGCATAACAAAGCCTATCAATGATGTAGTGTCAAAAATTTTGAGCGTTTCCACTCATTCTAGCACCCCAATCATTGTTTAATTGGTCATAAAAACTTATAATTATTTGATGTGAAGTTTACAATATTAAAGCGCGCTTTTTGAAATTCATAAAACCCGTGAAGGCGTTCATTTCTAGCTACAATTTTTATAGATGTCACCACCAGTAACAGCCAAGACCCGCCCCCTTCAAGCGTCGTTACATTACCGAACACTCAACACTGCACTTTATTCTCATAGCACTTCACCCGCGAGCGTACCTGAGTACACTCAAGTACCAGTACTTTACTCGTTGGTACTACATCTACGACTCCTATGTGTGGATCCTCCTTAGAAAACTTTTAGCGGTAAAGTTTACCGCTCATTACAGCCGCAGCACGCCGCAAGAACTGCGGTGACCCAGTGGTATGGCCGGCAACTTAGGAGACGTTGTGGTTTCCAATTTGTAATCTTCCAACACTGGTTCCTCGAGAACGATTACAGCTTACTCCCATCCACCGAGAGTAGGCATGTGTTAGAGACATGGCGTTCGGGTCTGAACATTCAGATCAAGTGTCAGATGTCTAGTCCAGCACAATGGACAGACTCGCCTGCATGAGGTCATGAGTGTCAGACTTAAAATAACATGACGCCTGTATACTTTGTAGGGATAGGTAAAAGGTTTTCGCTATGTTTTTAGTACCTTTATTCGAGATTAGAGGTAGGTACTCCGTGGATCAACGTTATTATATCAAGTTATTGGTGAATCATGTGTGGGGGCGAAAATATTACCAATAACTAGACAATTATGTAACCTTCATTGTTCTTTGAAGGTCCTAATCCTTACTTCCTTACTAATATTATAAAATCGAAAGTGAGTTTGTTTGTTTGTTTGTTACCTCTTCACGCTTTAATGGCTACACCGATTTTGATGAATTTTGGTACAGAGATAGTTGGGAACCAGGAGACGGACATAGGCTAATATTTTTTGGAAAAAAGTGGGATGTGAGGGAGAAAGAGGGAAGAAAAGGATAAAACTTAGCGTTGCTATTACAAATCGATAAGGCGCAAGGGGAACTGTGTTACCTCGAATTTTAATGCGAGCGAAGCCGCGGGCAAAAGCTAGAATGTATATAATTTTTGGACCACCACAATGTTGTCGTATTTAACCCAGAAGTTGATTGGTAGAGAATGCCTTATGGTATAAGTCCGCCTAGGTACCACTATCTTTGCTAATATTATAAAAGCGAAAGTGAGTTTGTTTGTTTGTTACGTCTTCGTGCCTTAATGGCTAAACCGATTTTGATGAAATATGGTACAAAGATAGTTGGGACCCTGGAGACGGAAATAGACTACTTTTTTTTAAAGTGAGAAATGCTGGAGAAAGAGGGACAAAAAGGGAAAACTTAGCAAATAAGGAAAGGGTAATGTGTTACCCCGAATTCAAAGCGAGCGAAGCCGCGGGTAAAAGCTAGTCAATTCATATTATAGAGTACAAATGAAATATATTAGTCAACGAAAGTAACTATACAAGACCTAGGTACTAATGAATTCTAGTGTGCCACAATATTAGTTTTATGTCAAAATCTAAAGATATAATTATGTCATTTTACAATCAGTGTTTAACATAATTTGCTGCTTTTAGTCTAAAAACTTCGATTGAATATTTCTAACAAAATAAACTTTTTATTTTTGAACTAGATGACCCGACAGACAAAAAATAAAATTTATTTGATGCAACAACACACACAAATAGGAATTAAAACCAAAAACAAATATCAAACAAGAAACAAATAGATTAAAAAAAAATGATATGTGTTAATAGACAAGCAAGTGATCGATACATTTATTTTTGATTCTGTTGCTGCACATTTGACGGGCCTGTTGGTCTAGTGGTTAGTGACCCTGACTGCTGAGCCGGAGGTCGTGGGTTCGATTCCCACCCAGGACAAACTTTGTGTGATGAGCATGATTGTTTGTTCTGTGTCTGGGTGTGATTTATCTATAATATGTATGTATTTATAAATTATATAAGTATGTATATCAGTTGTCTGGTTACCATAACACAAGCTCTGCTTAGCTTGGGATCAGATAGCCGTGTGTGAGTTGTCCCAAGATATTTATTTATTAATCCTATAGCAAAAAAAACCATGGAGAGGTGATCCATTCAATATGCGTCTTTAACAATTTACGAGTAGTTAGAACCCGACATTCTGACAACCAGTCTTGCGGGTATTGTTCACCTATTAACTGGATTGTTGAAATCAGATAGACAGGCGGTCTATATAAAATACTGGTGTACATCAGGTTAGACTGGAAAGAATAGTACTCTTTTCCGTGTCTATAACTCGAAGCAGTCCAAACTATGTTGTGTTATGTTATGGCAATTCACAGGCAAGACAATGAAACACTTTCTAGCTATCATAACAGCTATTAGATCAGCTCGTAGTAGCCTAGTCTTACCGTTATATAAGGTATCTACAGTTTGTTTAAATGTAGCAGGTAATCTAGGAAACTACTCACCCGATTTAAAAAAATCCAACATCTACAGAATACTACACTAGTGTTATTATAGGATGATATTTATGCGGAAAAAGTCACGCGCGTAAGCCAGTACTTTATAAATGGGTTATTGAAAATTATAAGCATACGGCCAATTGCTCCCAGCTAATTGAAACTAAAACCAATGGTGCAGCTGAATATTGAAATAATACTTATTATTGTAGGCGTAGATTAGTATTTGCAATGTAGGTACACAAACGTAAACAAAATCGTTCCATCTATTTTAATTCCAATTACAAAATCAGAAATTTTTAAATAGGTGTCGGTTGATAAAGACGAAGTTAGTTGTAATGAGTCTTTAGCTATGTATTCAATTCTGCAGTTATAACTGTGTTTTTTTATAAAGGGTCCTGTGATATTAGTTTAATTTTTTTATTTTATATATATGTTGCCCACAAGTAATTTCTCCTGTATAGTGAGCGAGTTTACAAACATATTAACTCACATGCACAAACAGCTAGACCCGGAACAACTATCTGTAAGCCATACGCAACATGCAGCGCAGCAGTCGATCGCTCAGCTGCTGCGCCAACCGTGTCGTTAAAAAAGAAATAAATAGGTAATTAACATCATTTTTTTTCCAGTTTTCTTTCTCTGTAGTCTAGTACGTAGATAGCAAATGTAACAAGTTTATTAAAATACTTCAAAATATTTTATTATAATAAAGTAAAACGTAAAAAAGATTAGTGTGACGAGTTTACACATGTTTTTTTGTGTGATGAATTAACAATAACCCTTATAAAGGCTTTATAAATATGGGTCGTTTTCTAGCTAACTTGATCGAGCTTCTACTAATCTCTGACGGCTTGGTACTGCACGAACTACTTATTAGTTAAGTTTCACATGACTGTTGTTAATAAATACAAAATAAAAGTTTCAATAAAAATAAAAGCATTTAATTTTTCTCGTCTTCATGAATTCTAAACATGAATCTTAACAAACTAATCTAATTAAATTACTAACTACTATCAATTTGATGTTTCTAATTATTGTTAGTCTTCTCCGCGGCATCAGCTGGCTTATCATCGCCGTCTGTCTCCTCCGCTGATCTCTCCAGCCTCATCTCCTGGTCGTAAGTATGGCCATACATGTTGGCCAACAACTGCCAAAGGTTGGAGCTGGACTGCATTCCAGATATCGCTTGGATATTCGGATGATCACAAGGGAAGTGACCCAGGAAGTACAGCAATGGGTTCTCAGGCTGATAGTATCCCATGCTTGGGTAGGAGCCACCTCCTAGATTGTTGACCAAAAGCTGCAGGAGGAGTATCAAGTTGGCACGTGTACCTTCATCCATTCCTGGCTCGACCAGCACGTTGAGGTTGGGTTCCTTGCGGCCGTCCAAAAGGTGTAGAAGTAGATGACCGAGATTTCCAAGATCTGGTTGCTCTTTTACGTTTTCATTCAGATTCGGAATTGAAGGTGGGTTCTTGTCCCTAGGTTTCAGGATAGCAAGCAGTAACTTGACGAGAGGTTCAATGTTCTTGGGGGGATGAGAGTTCCTGTTTGTGTACTTTAGAAGAACGTTGAGGATGTCGATAAGACCGCTGTCAAGACCAGGATGGCTAGGTTTCGGTTTGCTAACGTAGGTGGGCTTTGGAAGTGTGATGTGAATGTCTGGCATGTTAATGATTGATGCCCCGTCATGACCATGATGATGTTGGTCCGGGTGCCTTGGTCGGGGTTTAGGCACAATGGGCTCATCAGGCTTAAGTTCGATGGAAGCACCTGGGCTAGGTTCTCGGGTAACTTCTAGGCCTGGATCAGGCCGTGGTTTTGGGCTAGGTACTTTGGGAACATCTGGGCGAGTTTCAGGAGCTTTTGGGTCTTTGTTATGTTCTAAAGGTACATCAAAACCAGGCATTTTAGGCAGCTCTGGGCGAGCCTCAGGGCCGGGTACTAAAGGTTCTTCTGGGCGAGGCTCGGGGCCTGGAATTATGGGTTCTTCTGGGCGAGGCTCAGGGCCTGGAATTATGGGTTCTTCTGGGCGAGGCTCAGGGCCTGGAATTATGGGTTCTTCTGGGCGAGGCTCAGGGCCTGGAATTATGGGTTCTTCTGGGCGAGGCTCAGGGCCTGGAATTATAGGTTCTTCTGGGCGAGGCTCAGGGCCTGGAATTATGGGTTCTTTTGGGCGAGGCTCAGGGCCTGGAATTAAGGGTTCTTCTGGGCGAGGCTCAGGGCCTGGAATTATGGGTTCTTCTGGGCGTGGCTCAGGGCCTGGTATTAAAGGTTCCTCTGGGTGAGGCTCAGGACCTGGAATCAAGGGTTCGTCTGGGCGAGGCTCAGGGCCTGGAATTAAGGGTTCGTCTGGGCGAGGCTCAGGGCCTGGAATTAAGGGTTCTTCTGGGCGAGGCTCAGGGCCTGGAATTAAGGGTTCTTCTGGGCGAGGCTCAGGGCCTGGAATTAAGGGTTCTTCTGGGCGAGGCTCAGGGCCTGGAATTAAGGGTTCTTCTGGGCGAGGCTCAGGGCCTGGAATTAAGGGTTCTTCTGGGCGAGGCTCAGGGCCTGGAATTAAGGGTTCTTCTGGGCGGGCCTCAGGGCCGGGTACCAAGGGTTCCTCTGGGTGAGGCTTAGGGCGTGGAATTAAGGGTTCTTCTGGGTGAGGCTTAGGGCGACCGGGTCTAATGGGATCAATTAGGAGGGGATTTGAAGGATTTTGAGGGTAGATAAACGGGTTGAAGAACGGTGGTGGCAGATAGGGGTATGGGTACTGAGGATACAGGTATGAAGGATAGTTGGGCGTCGGTACTGGTTCTTTGTTCTGCGATGGTAGTGGCTTAGGGAGACGAGAACCAATGTTTTCCAGGAGTTCGAGCAAAGTGTTCCAGTCTATATTGGGTCCTAAATTTGGCAAAGAAGGAATATGTGTAAAATTCACATTTACATTACCTGGGTAACTTGGATTCCAAACAGATGGCCAAGGGTATCCAGGATAAGTATTTATGTTAAAACCTGGTTCAGGTATCGGGATTGGCTGCGGAGTTGGGTAAATTGGACGTGGGGGTGGAATTGGCCTTGGAACGGGAACTGGAATAGGAACAGGTTGAACAGGTTCAGGGGTCGGAATAATGTATTGGCCGCCAGCACCGCCGCCTCCAAAGTTCCCACCAAACCAAATAGGTTGCACATTGGGTAGCACGCCAATGCCACCGCTGCCAATACTGGAGCCACCATTAAGCCCACCTAAGTTAAGCCAGCTGGGCAACACTGCTCCACCGTGAATACCGCCGATTGATAGTCCGTTGTTTCCAAGAATTGCTGAATTTCCACCTCCCATGCTCAGACCCCCAGGATTCTGTATGAGCGTTGGCTGCCCGTCGATCATCACGATTATGTAGGAAGGTATGTTACCCAAAGCACTAGCGTGCACTAACATATGGCCGCCTCCAGGCAACAGTACCGGTATCATATTAGAGTTGTTCTTCTTGCCATCCTCCTTATTGTCCACTTGACCAGGATTTTCGATTAATGGAATCTCGTCAGGTCTTCCATCGACACCTGGTATCGGTCTGGGTATCATATGGTCTCCAGGGTTAGGTAAAATATCGTCGCCAGGAAAAGTTGGTTTGATTTTCGGCCGATTTATGTCAAAATTACCGTGAACATCTAGACCACCATTAGTACTTATATGCCCTGAAGGCTTAAGGTCAGCAAGCAGTCCATCGTTGTCTAAATGGCCTCCAACGGATGCGTCACCTGAGGGTAATTCACCGTCATTTAAATTGCTGGTATCTGGTTGATGAATGAAATGATCATGATGGTGGTTATGAGCGGTTTCTAGCCCATGTGCGTCTTTATGATTATGATTTGGCTTACCTAAGGAATCGTTTGGCAGCCCTCCGTGTTCATTGCCCTGGCTGTCGGCGTCGTCCCCACCTGGTGACAAACCATTATTGTTAATATTGTTATCGTCAGGTTTGCTCTCATCACCACCTGGGGACAACCCGTTGACATTTATAGAACCGTGACCCGAGTTATCATCACCACCATCATAAACACTGTCACCCCCATCATTTAGCTCATTATTACCCCCCGGTGAAAGGCCATCAACATTTGTATTGTCATCTTCTACATTTGGTTGTACTTTATCGCTATTCGTATTATTGCCATCGTCATCAGGCATTCCGTCATCTTCGGATCCATCATCGTTTAAATATCCATCATCATTATCGTCATTTGGTGAATCGATTGACGAAGATCCATCATTCTCACCAGGATCTAACCCATTCACATGTATACTACTTGTTGGTTTGTCTAACTTTGGCTGGTTATCGTTTATGTTATCATTTAAGTTACCATCTAAAATACCATTTAGGTTGTTACCTGAATTGCCATCTAATTCATGATCTAAATCACCATCTGAACTTCCATCTGAGTTGCCGTCTACGTTACTTGGTGATAACCCATTAACATTAATGTCACCGTCACCTTCAGGCTGATTGTGTAAACCATTTGGTGACAGTCCATTTACATTTATATTACCGTCAATATTTACTTCCGACGAAGGCTCATCCCCACTGTTACTATCACCGATGCTATTTCCATCGTTTCCATTTTCAATTTCGTTGGCGACATCAGTAGGTTTATCATTGTTTACAGTATCTGCCAAATCCACTCCCTGATCGGACGGTTCGCCGCTATCAGAGTTGCCGTCATCGCTGGGTAATGAGTTGTTATCCGGTACTGGATCAACTAAATGCGATCGTTCGGTAGTTGGTACGGAGTTTACATCTTCATGTGAATAATTATTTGTTTCACCAGCCACAGATGGGTGTCTAAATATTTGTGGTGATTCACCGGGATTGTGTGGGTTGTGGTGATGTCTGATAGGGTAGTGTTCGTGTCTGTTCTCGCGGGATCGGTCAGTGTCGGCGTGTCTCCGGTGGTTATAGTAATCGTCGGGGGCTCGGCGCCGAGGGTGAGACCTACCGCGGAAGTAGCGCCGTCCGCCGTACGACTGCACCGCCGCTGCCACCAGCAGCAGGACCAAGATCTGGAAACAATGACGTCGATATAGAAAAGAAAGAAAGAGAATGTGTTTATTTCGCATCTGTCACAAGTACATACCAACACATAGGTAACATAAAAGGAGAAGGCATTAAGACAATTTTCCGATATGTTACAAAAAGCCTTTTTGCGTCTGGGAAATTATCAAATAACTTGCCCCGCTCTGGGCGGGGAGCGGGGGGAGTGTACCCATTGCTGACCGTCCATAGGCCCGCATCTACGGTGGCCGTCTAGCGTCGCCCGACGCGTCTCTCGCGGCGGCTAGATTGATTTGAGGTTAAGAACAATAACGATTAAGACAATCGTTATTTCAAACGTTAAAATACAAAGGAATTTTCAGACTTATTTTTAGCCTACCGTAATCATAGAAAGTAGCCCGTATAGTTTTTAGTTAGTTGCTAAAATTATGAGTCATTAGTCAAAGAAATCACCTACCCCAAATACTTATTAATTAATCCTTACTTCCTTACTAATATTATAAAAGCGAAAGTGAGTTTGTTTGTTTGTTTATTTGTTTGTTTGTTACCTCTTCGCGCTTCTTTGTTTGTTTCTTCTTCTCTGCGCTTTAATGGCTTAGCCGATTTTGATGAATTTTGGTACAGATATAGTTGGAAACCAGGAGACGGACATAGGCTAATATTTTTTTGGAAAAAGTGGGATGTGAGGGAGAAAGAGGGAAGAAAAGGGAAAACTTACCGTTGCTATTATAAATCAATAAGGCGCAAGGAGAACTGTGTTACCCCAAATTTAACGCGGGCGAAGCCGCGGGCGAAAGCTAATTAGCAATAAACTTAAAGTACAACATCCCTTCATATGATATAAAGGAGACTACGGTATGTGGAATTTAAGATAAGAATTAAAAAAACCCCAAAGTAGTGGGGTCAACATGAAGGCTTGGGAATATATTTTTAATATTTGTATGTATCAAGCTCTCCTATCGTGGGTCTGCTGGATCGATTTCTAAAATAAATAAGAGGTACCTTTATGTTCTTTTGTCTGTATGTATGTTTCCATAACTTATGTTTTACGTACACAAATAAGTAAATAAACATTTCGTTATTACAAACACGTCATTACCACAACACCCTGAAAGTTATTTCCACTAAAATAGTTTGAAACAAGGTTCTATCTAGCACAAAATATCGTGAATTTCACCGCAAAATCCGCGGACGAATCTCCTCATACATTTTATATGAACCATGTTATAGAGGTCTTCTGATGAAATATATATGCTTTGATCTAAAGCTACGTGGAGCGAGCTTTGTAAAATATTGCCAATGAATTCTTTAGTTTTACAAGGATGAAATTCCGAAAGAGTTGCAAGAAATTAACTAAATGGAGCGTGATTAAAGGATACTGCAGTATCGACTATTAATAGGACCCTCGGTACGATCTCGTGGATGAATAAAGAATTAGTTAATGGTACGTGCTGTAGCATTCAACTGCACACTCATTCAAGGGATAATATGATTTAAAAAAGTTAATAGAGAATTAATAAAAGCAGACTACTTGGAACAAAGTGAACAATAATTAATGGGTGTAAACGTATCCTTAACTAAGCGGAAAGGCACGTGTTCTTCATGACACTAGGCTTTGTTCACAACCTGTACACAATGTTTATTTTGCGGACAGCTTGCATTAGAACTATCCTTTCGTTCTTTCAAAATATTCACCAATAATAAACAAATATACCGAAAGAGCGCTTTTTTCACAATACTGTAACACTGCTGCAGAAGCGGCCCTTCCTAATAACAAACAATAAACACCGGACAAAGTTCACAGATCAAACTAAAGTTGTGCACGGATATTTTGGCGCGTGGCCAGCATTGGAACGAACTCCACCATATTGCTTTTTAATAAAATTCTTGTTCAAACACTTTTGACACTTTTCCCCAACCTTGTCTATGTTGTTAAGACGCCAAAATACCCTTGTAGCACTTTATAAATATCCAAATATGTTGTTTATTAGCTTACCTGTGCAATCTTCGCCATGTTTCCCTGAACTGTGCTTGAACGTTGGACAGCACAACAATTTAAAGAAAGTCTCTAATTAGCTGGCAATACATTACTATCCACAGATAACTGTATAACCGAACTCGATGCGTATTTAATATGAAATTAATGGATTGTAACATTGCTGAGATATTTTGATTACAGGTTTTTGAGTTTAAAGATAACCTTGGATGCCAAAAAATATGGTACTATACTTACCGAACTATTATTTCGCTCGTCGCTAAATAATAGTATTCGCTTTTTTTGGGGTGGGAAATCATCAAATAACCTCTCCCCAGCCAGGGCGGAGCGGGGGGAGTGTCAGACTTGTACTGACTAAAACCCACCAATGTTCCTTCTATTGCCCTTTACATTCCGGGGCAACGGCATTTCTTTTGAACAACCCGCAACCCCGGCAGGCCCCTCTGCAAATAATAGCATCCGCTCAGGTCGATCTTTAGTTTACGCCGCGCTTTTCTAAGTTGTTCTGTGAATGGGTAACCACCCGTTACATATCGAGTTTCCACCGTGCCTCGGAAAGCACGTTAAGCTATTGGTCCTTGTCATTTGTTGACAGTCGTTACAGAAAGTCAAATCAGTCTTACCAAGGGATATCGTATTACCCAGTACTAACTGGGTTGTGGAGGTCACATAGGCAGTCGCTCTACGTAAAATACTGGTATTCAGCTGCATCCGGTTAGACTGGAAGCCGACCCCAACATAGCTGGGAAAAAGGTAGGCAGATGATGACTTACCGTAGTATTATTTTTCCAAGTACCTGTTACTGTTATTAAAGACTAGCTTCCGCCTACTAGCTAGTTACTTTGGGCTAACGCCAACTTTAGCCCGCGTGATGTTCGAAATTTTGTTTCTTCTCTCTTTCTCTCTCTTTTCTCACTTTTTTTTAGCCTATGTCCGTCTCCAGGGTCCCAATTATGTCTGTACCAAAATTCATCAAAATCGGTTGGCCATTTAGGCGTGAAAAAGTAACAAATAAACTTTCGAATCAATTGTTGATCAATGCTTACCTACAGCATGACTTCGAATAGCTCTAGTTGCGCTTTGCGATCTTACAAATTTGTACAGTCATAGGACTTATCGCTTTTGACAAAGGAATCTCTTCGAGATTTAGCTGAAACAGTCGGAAAGTTTTAGACTCATTAAACATAATGAAAATTTTGTTTTAATTTAAAAAAGAGTTCAAACTGTAAGAAAATATTCACAGAGTAATTTTACTTTGAAGTTTCTTTCTTCTTTTAGTATAAGAATGTTAGTCTGCTCAAAACTTGATCAAGCGTGTTTCTGCTGTTTAATCTCAAGTCAGCCTGTTGAGATTAGTTAACCGAAGCATATTTCATAATTTTATATGAGACTAGTCTTCGCCCGCGGCTTCCCCCGCGTTAAATTTGGGGTAAGTAACACAGTTCTCCTTGCGCCTTACTGTTTTGTAATAGCAACGCTAAGTTTTCCCTTTTCTTCCTTCTTTCTCCCTCACATCCCACATTTTAAAATAAATACTATTTCTGTACCAAAATTCATCAAAATCGGTTTAGCTATTAAAGCGTGAAGAGGTAACAAACAAACTCACTTTCGCTTTTATAATATTAGTAAGGATTAAATAACAGATGAATAAGCGATTTGACAGCCCGTACGTGGATTATATTTTGTGTTTGATTTTCCAGTAAGGCACAAGAAGCTGAAATTTTACAAACTCGTTTCATTCGCTCTTAAAATAAACATAGCTTCTTTGTCAATGAACGTAAGACCAGTTTTAAGGCCTTATTATTTAGTTTGCCTTAACATTCACATGGGTACTGATAAACTTACTTTTTAATAAGGACACGTTTGACGTTGTTTTTAAACTTTCCAACGCATCAAGCTTTTCTAACTTTGTCAACTTGTTATAAAAGCGTTTACTGTTTTATGAGACAACTTATAAAACTTAGGTTTTAGGTAGCTCTACATAAAGTAATGATTATCTCCATTTTTAAATTTGTCTTCATGAGGGCCTCACAAAATTATTCTATCTATCTTTAGGTGGTCAATATAATTTAGGTCTTTTTTTTTTTTTTTTATTTATTTATTCTGAACAAAAATACATTTGTGTCGAATGTATTTTTGTTCGGTCTTGACAATACTCAGTCAGACTATGTCTCAGGTGAACCTGGACATCGCCAAAGGAGCCTGGTACCTGGACGATGGCTGCGCTGGATGGGTAGCGAACGACACGCGGAGCAGTTTTTGCGGCTCATCCATCAGGCAAGCTCCACATAACCCAACTCGGACCCGGACGTTGCGGTAAAGTTAACTAGACAATCCTTACTAATAATATAAAAGCGAAAATGAGTTTTAAAATGCTGCTAGTTTAAAAATAATCCTGTTAGCTAAATCTCATCAAACTTACGATCTGACATGAACATGCGATCTCTTTACTTCCCCCCGGGTACTGTAACGGAGTGGGTATTCCACCCACTCTGTTGCCTCAACCTCTTTCCTTTTGGTTCGAATTTCATTCTGTCATTTCATCTACAACAATTGTTTTTTGGGTCATTACAATTTGATCACGGCTAGCAGCTACAAGTGCTTGAAATATGTTATAAAACTGCTTAATTTTTTAAAATCTGTGTGCGGTTCCTTCAACTCTGAACTATTAAATTACCACTTCTAAAGTATTACTGTTGAATGTGTGCAGTAAAATAATATTTACCCAATACATTTTAAATAAGTTTACAGTAAACTTGTTTAAAATGTATTAGTTAGTTTAAATGCATTCCTATGATATGAGCATGAAAGGGTTTTTACAACATATAGTATATTTAACTGGGTAAATATTATTTTGATAGGGGGTATGAAAGGGTTCGCTAAGAAGAATACGAAAAGTCGTGATATTTTGTATGTGTGTATGTATGTGTGTGTGTTTGTGTATGTATGTATGAGGGGGTGTAATTAAAGAAGCATAATATGATTAAATTATTTAAATGCAATGATATAATAAAACAAATATATTGGTAAAAGGCTAATTTATTCAGTCTCAAGAATCACAAGTAATACACTATGTACATAAAATTAAGAACTATTCGATTTATTTACAGACCCGTTTACTTAAAACTAAACTTATATACTTAATTATTAAAAAATATTAAATCAGAATCCGTTAAGACATGCTGAGGTCGTTCCAGTAACAACGAAACTGTATATTATGACGAAAATATCTGCTGCCGAGGTATGAAAATGACCTATTACAGAACAATATATACCCTTTTTCCATACTTACAAAGAACAAGCATTGATCAATACATTTGACTATATTGCTTAACTAGTGATGCCGAGAATGATCTGAAATTCACCTTTTTTCTCGCGAAAACTCAACAAAAGAAGTGGTATTAGTACCTCCAGGTTTCCGAACGATGTTTTCTCCCCTGTAAGTTTATTACTTATGCAAACGTAGCTTTAAAACATGCTAGATTATTAAAACCGTCATTTGGTGTTTAGGAAATGAGCCCGTTTACCTCCGGGAAACTATGAGATTTCTCGTGCTTATATCAAAGTGAAAAGCATTCCGGATTGCTTAAGCCCAGTTGAGTTCTACTGACCGGTTTAGATGGACTTGCCTTAAATCATTTCATACTAATGACTTATTATAAAAGTGTGTTGTACAACAATTTTAACGACATAAATATTTCTTTTTTAGTTATCATTAATTCAATTGTTAATTGATTTGTATCTAATAGGCAGCTATCACGCTGATAATAATAGTGTTGTGCCTTTTTGAACTTGATGTTTTAGGAACCAAGATAAAAACCATTTTTATAAATAATTGATCAGTACTTATTCATTCATAATGTCAAATTAAGTGTATTTTATAAAAGTTTAGCCCAACAACGAAACTAAAGATTATTATGTTTGTTATAATGATCACACTTGACATAATAGTAAGGTTTCTTAATACTAGCGGCTATATCGCCGGGGGCATAGTCCAGGCATTCGCAGGCCTCCTGGAGGTACTCCGCTGGCAGACCAGCAGCCACAGTAGAGATAGAAGTGGCAGAACCAACAGTACAGACGGGAGTGACAGGAGAGGCACGAGACACGCCCAGGGCGGACCTACACACCTAATAGTTCCGTTATGTGCACATAGATGGCGCCACTATCTTAAAACTAGAGTAATCATAAAAGAAGAAAAGGAAAATTAATGTAAGGTAAATAGGATGTCCTAAATAAAAATGTAGTATTTCTAATAGCCTAAACTTATATTATGTGGCGCCATCTATGTTGGTAACCAAAATGTCTTCTCTATATTTGTAGTTACTTGGTTTAATGTCGGGTGCATAACAATATATTGTAGTATTCGTGTTGTTACTGGTGATCTAAAACATTTGGGACTGGAGGGTAGTGTAGCTTTTATGTTTTACTAAGGTAAATAATGCTTTTCAAATCAAAAATGTTTTCATAATCAATCTGTAGCACACATTTTAGTACTCTGTTGATAAATAACTGCAATACGTCCCCGCCGTGTTCCCGCTACCTACCGTCGCTGCGGGCGCGCGCGCGTGGTGTCGCTGAACCGTATCGCGCACGCCTGCGCCGCCATGTTGGGGCGCATGAAGTCGCTCAGCGTGACGGCGGACGGCGCCGGCCGGTCGAACGGGAAGCCCATCGCGCGACGGTCCGGGTACTTGCGGTCGCGGATGCCGCAGTACGACGCCGCGTCGTTGCACGAACCTACCAAGTCTTGTTCGACCTGGAGGATGATAGCAGAATTAGTATTTTATGAGAACAAGTGTTTGGGTCGTAGCGACACTACAAATTCCCAATACGGATAAAAGTACTACAGCGCCATCTATGCCATAACTGACGAACCAACTTAGTTACGTGAGTTCACACGATATAGAAGATCCCGACAACAACTGTAGGTGTCGGGTAGTGTCCCACCAGACACGACACCCGTCTGGTCGGAGGATCCTCCCTTCTCTATAGGGGATGAAGAGCTTTACACCCTGTTCTTTATACTCCTAAAATATATAGTTCTTATTTGGCTAGTTTTGATAGACCGACCATTTATGTTATTAATAGATACTTAGGTCAAGAGACGTCATTTGGTAAGTGACTTTAATAACTTTTAGTCTGCTCTTCCTTTCGCTGACTGATATAGGTTTTAATAACTGTTTCCACAACGATTTCAAGACGGTTGAGTAAACAAATTGAAATAAATGCAAATAAATGATGACATCAAGTAATACGGCCACAGTATATATAGTAATAAACTCACTCGGTCCTCATTCCAGTTGGACAGCATAGCGAACAGTACGACCGGGTACCCTTGTTGGTTGCCCTTCGCGACCAGCATGTGATGCGGCCACCCGCAGCCACAGAAGTCGAACTCCGCCGCCTCCGCAGTGCCCGGGTCCGACGGACGCGCAGACTGGGGAACCAAACATTATTCAGCTTATAAACAACGTCAAAAAACCGGCTACATCCACTCATTAGCGATGAATCTTACCAAGGGTTATCGTGATACCCTAAATATGAGTTGTAGTAAGACAGGCAGTCATCCATGTAAAGGAATGGTATTTTGGTTAGACTGGAAGACCACTCCCACAAAAAAAACGAAGTAAACGAAAAAGTCGATGAAAAGCCTTCTGAATAATAATTTACAATTTCGCTAGTTGGCATTTGATATAGACGGTGAACACGTTCCAGTTAGTGTACATACCTGGTCACGGAAGGTCCTCTCGTAAGGGATGGTGACGGACGAGTCCAGACTGCGGTGACGAATGGTGTTGTTACCCGGACGTACTGCAATA
The DNA here is from genome assembly GCA_958449745.1 of Ochropleura leucogaster. Classification (NCBI taxonomy): domain Eukaryota; kingdom Metazoa; phylum Arthropoda; class Insecta; order Lepidoptera; family Noctuidae; genus Ochropleura; species Ochropleura leucogaster. The sequence continues at coordinate 450,149 of OY288220.1, read as the reverse complement.
TTACATTCAGAGATATAATAAACATTTTCGTACAACGGTCACATCTTAAAGTCTCGCTCAGACCGATCAGTTATCAAACATTTTAGTTCCTCTTCTTCTTTCTTTCTTTTTAGTTTTTAATCTACTCGGGACCCTAGATTTCGGAACCTTTGGAAAGCGTAGGTACGCCTTTCAAAGTGCGGTCTGATGAATACTTTAAATGGAATTATTATTATCCTGAATTTATCTAGCAAGCAAGGTACAGGGAAGCAAAACTCCATGCCACCGTAGACGCTGGTCTATGGACGGTGAGGTATGTGTAGCGGACCCGGCCGACTAATGATGTGACGACAGGTCGTGTCGACGCGCCTGCCGGGTTGCTGGGTGTCGAAAGAGATACTGCGGCTTCGGAACATTAAGGGCAAAAGAAGGAACATGGGTGGTCCGCTCCACCCAAAGCGCGAGAAAGTTATTTCATGATTTCCAATCCGAAAAATAACGAAGAGAGGCCTTCGCCCTGAAATTCTCACATCTTCCCTTCTCTATTTTCTCTATGTATTTGAACTTACATCCGGTAGTGAACTTGTCGAGCTCGACCATAGCCCTCCGCTGCTCGTCGAAGCCAAGCGGCTCTCCGTTCTCGTTGTCTGTGGGCGCCATGAAGATACGTACTGTGGCCATGAGACCCTGACCACTTGTGTTGTTCACCTCGATACTGTGGGGACAAGGCATAGCTCGTTAAAGAACATTTTGAAAGACGCCAAATTTTAATTCATTATTGTTTTTTATTTTATTTTTTTAAGGAGAAAGGAGTAAATGATACCGTGACGTCTGATGGGGGAGAATGGAAGAATAAAACGTGTTGCGCCGACCCCAAATAGAATGGGACAAGGACAGGAAAATGATGATGATAGTTCTTTTTTATTTTGTTGATCAGTTTTGATAAATTGATTATTTTGCGTTACAAAACAGTAATATCAATGGTCGGATTTACTGTAGGTTTTTAAAGTTGTCAGTAGTGACGTTGACTGCGAGTAGTGGATGATTGGATTATTTGTATGTGTAAAAAAGCAAAAGCATTCTCAATACATGAAAAATTTCTAAAGGGGTCACAATGATAAAAAAAAAACTGATCTGAAGGTTAGTTTGTACGAGTCTGGAAAGAATGTGCTAGTGATGAATTTGTTGAATAAAACACTAGAAAGCGTTGGTTTTGCGTATTTTTTTTGCGAATTGGCGGACGGCCAGGGACAGCTGGCCGGTACTCACACGTATTCGAAGTCCTGGTGCTGCAGATGCGTGAACCTGGCGAGCACGGAGCCACGCGGCGTGAAGTCCAGGCCGCGCCCCAACTCCGTGGTGCTGAGCTCCCAGAACGTGCCCAGCGTGTTCCGTCCGGCGGGACCCTCCAGCGATATACTGGACACGCGCACGCCGGGGAAGTCCAGCTGGGGTTATACAGCATACATCTTAGTGGATGTAAAACTAAGTACAACTAAATACAATATTGGTGCGCGACAACATATTTCGAAAATCGAATTGTATTGAATTCCGGTTTTAAATTCCGATTTTATTTTAGGTTAGAAATACCGGTTTTGAAATTAAAAATCGGAAATAAAGGTGTTTTATTTTTTTCAACCAAAAGTTCCTCATGAAAAAAACAAATATCAGTGCCCGCCCGGATCGGGAAGTGTTATTATAAATATTTTACCCGAGAACCTTATGCTCAACACTATAAGTAATACAGTAAACCTTGGTTATGTGGGAGCTGGATAAGTGAGAAACCTCCATAACTGGAACTCATGCTGAGGTCCCAACACTTTGGCACTGAATTACCTCTGTTAGTGGGACGAGGTAAGCCTCTATATCTGGGATTTGTTCTTTCGATTTATCATCATAGTTACCTCTATAACTGAGACAGCGAGTAAATTTTATATGCATAAACCTCTGTAACTGAGATAACATTGTTTGTTTACCTACTTATTCTTATTCTACCCACAAATTCCACACGTAAATCCAAGTACGTAAGTACTGAAGTTAATATATATTTATGGAAGTGGGAAGACACGCGAAGAAGTTTGTGCCGAATTTAATGTGCCAAAATCTACTCTTTGTCGAATAATTCAGAGTAAATATAAAATTGAATCACAATGTTCTGAAGGACAAAGAAAACTAAAACGTGTACGTTTATCAGAATATCCTGAACTAATGAATCTATTAATGGAACCCTCTGTAAATGAGACAGATATTTATTTATACCTGTATATCTGAGACACTGGGTAAGTGGAATACCTCTATAAGTGCAACGAAATTGCAGGTCCCTTGATGTCTCATTTACTCATTTAACCAGGTTTCACTGTACTTAAAACATTAATACTATCTAACTTCTCTGTTGGACTTGCGAACTGCTGAGCACGCTGATTCGGTTCGATTCAGAGTAACAACTTTGAGTTTGGAAGTCGGCGGTGTGCTGCCCCAAACGTCAGTAGACCATACAATCTAACACTGTGTTTCCACACAGTCGTGCATTTTAATACTATAACGTATTTGGCTACTCCGTTAACACTAGCCACCTTAACTAAAATCCGTGGTTACCTTATCGTCGGTGTAAGGGTTGAGCTTGTACTTGTAGAGCTGGAACAGGTCGTCGATGTAGGAGTGCCAGCGGTAGAACACCGGGTCACGCATCGCCGTCGCCGAGTCACCCATCACGCCGAATTGTTCCTGAGAGGGCATAGATTTTCTTTTAGCTGTACCTCTGATGATTCCTGACTTAAACTAGTTATGGGAGATGCCCCAGGGTACGCGAAATTAAAATTTTCTGAAGTTTTTTGCAATTTGTATGACGATACAGTTGATGCAGTGGTCAAACGTTTGACTCTTGCGCTGCGTGTCGCGGGTTCGATCCCACCCGGAACAAATATTTGTATGACCTACAGATAGTTGTTCTAAGTCTGGCTGTTTGTGTATGTGAATTTAAATGTTTGTTAACGCAACCACGATACAGAAGAAATTCCTAAAGTGGGATGAATTTAAAAAAAAAATTGCGGTCTAACCTAAAGCTTTAACCTTAAACTAATGGCCTACTTTATAATCTTTAGAACCAAGCTACTATTAGTTCATTATCATTCTTGACTGAATTTATAATGACCACGACATATTTTTATCTTCAGCTTTCAGTATTGCCAAACTACTACGCTCTATGTAAGGTATAAGTTGGATTATCCTAACTTAACAGACAATAACTCACCAAGTGTCGATGATCAGGGTCATGCGAGTAGGAGATGAAGACATGTCCCATGTTGTGCATGTCGCCGTAGTACGCGCGGTTGGGGCTGATGATGGACGACTCCATCATGTTGCCCAACGTGTCGATACCTGTCTCCTCGTTCAACGGCACCATGCGACCGTTTGGCTGCGACGAAAATGGTTTGGTTACAAACGTTACACCAACAGGCAACAGATTTATTGTTTTTTTTTCATAGCTATAGCAAAAGGCATCTCGAACTGAAATATCTGTGACAGGCACTTATGAATATTCAAAAATAAGCTGCCTACAGTCCAGCTACACGTGTTATAACTGTTAAAGGTGGTTGCCCATTTTTAAAGCACAGATTTCATGTAGAAGTATTCCCTCTCGTGGAAAAGTTTCAAAGTAACGTATATTAGACATGCTAGGTATAGAATTCCTTGGATTTTTATCACGAAAAGCGCAGAATGTCAGAGTCCGGGTTATATTATTGGACAAAAAGTGTCTGAACACACAGCGCCCTCTCGTGGCGAAGTATTTAGAGAGGAAGTCCAATGTCAGTTACAATAATGTACTCATTCTGGGCTCATTGACGGACCTGGGCCGTGCAGGTATTTCAAACATGCAATTACGGCGGTAGTGCCACGCTCTATCAAATCCTTGTTCTACTAGTTGGTTAGGGAGCATAACTACTGGACTGCACATGTATACAGTAAAACGTATGTTGACAGCATCTCACCAAGGTGATGGCGAGACTCTCGACGGCCTGCACGAAGCGGTCCCTCCAGGTCTCCAGCTGCGACACGTCGGCTCTGATCTGGTCCACGGGACGGTCCAGGTCTCTGATCGTGGTGCCGGCGAACCTGGAATACGCATATAGCAACTTAACATCACGCAGCATATAATCCCTGAAGTATTACACTGAGGTGTACCTATTAGTACAGACCTATTCTATAGAAGAGCCTATTTCAATCAGAACGTACCTAGGTGGCCAGGCGCGGCTGGCGACCTGCGAGTCCAGTTTGGGGAAGTATCCCTCCTCGATGGGCTGGCGGAAGTTCTGGTAGCGCGCCACGCGAGCCAAGCCGTTGCACAGACGCTCCATGTTGTATCTGACAAGAAAAGGTATAAAATATTCAGTTAGAGTTATGCTAGAGGGTCAGTGCTTCCATTTCTGACAAACTTTGGGTGTTTAAAATGATCTAAACGGATTTAAGGTTGTGCTTTTAGCAGTCAAAGCCTAACTAAGATTACATTCTTCGTCAGTTAAGACCTCACGGCATTCATTGTCCTGTTGGCAACTTATTGGGCTAATTGGTAAGCAATAATAGGTATTATAGAAGATAACTCATTAACTACTGAAGCAATATAGATAAAATTGATGTGTGACCCTTTTAAGGAATATATCCTTTGCATTATAAAAAAACATTCGGCCCACAAAAAAAGAGAAATATCGCGAAAAAAAAATACAGTCGAATTAAGAACCAACCAAAACACAAGACATACTGCTTGGTAGTTGTAATCGTTTCATGGTATAATTATTTTAGGAGAAACAGGGTTTCAGTTCCTTATCCTCTTAGAAAAAGAGGATCCTTTGACCAGACGGGAGTATGTCTGGTGGGTTTTTCTCTTAATATCACGATGTGGGATGATCAGATAATGGCAGTATAAATGTCGCACTTAGCGTTTTGTGAGTGATAGAACCAATATATTCTCATGTTCACCTGGCAATGATCTGCTGGTGCATGTAGTAGAACAGCTCCCCACGTCGGTCCTTGTTGACGATGGCACGATCAGCTGAGTCGAAGGGGTACACAAGATGCCAGTGCCAGTGATGCAGATTGATGCCGATGTCCTCGCGGAAGTACGCCACGCGCTGTTCCGGTTCTAGATCGCTTGCTGTGTAGTTTACTGGGATCGTTACTGGGAGCTGAGGAAGAAAAGTTGGTTTATTGTTGCTGGATAGATATAAGAACAAGCGGCCTTGGGTAATACGACTTGCAATGTGGTTCATCTACGAGCGAAATGAGCAGATGTTACTGTCTCATACAACGCAAGTTTGGTCAAGATTCCGAAAATCATATGATTACGCCCCCAGATTATAAAACAGATCAGTCATCAGTTGTCTGGCGTTTTTCCTGCAATCCAACACTTCAACATACAATTATATCCTCACCCTATTTCCGGAAGTGACGACGTTGCTGACTTCCCTAGCCTTGCGGAACACCTTGGGGTCCATGAATTTGTCGGGGAACGTCTCCGCGAACGTCGGGATGTTGATGCCTTTGGTGTCGGGCCTGTCACGTAACAGATAAAGTATATTATTGTGAATAGATCCATGTTCTTTTTAACAACTGATGAAAAATATGCGAAAATGATATATTTACGGTTCCGTACTTCAAAAGGAAAACAGACAGGCAGACGGACAACTAAGTGACGCTAATAGGTTAGGTTTAGTCCATATAGGATCACCTGGTTGTCCGTCTGTCTGGCTATAAAGACCCTTTATCCCGCCAACGCGTGGAGGTATAAGTTGAAATTAAAACAATATATACAAGTCTGTGGTCCACTGAAGCTGTGTAAGAAGCAATTCTCTAAGTCTACGCAATCAAAAGATATGGCCGCTTATGTCGCAAGTTTGTACGGAACCCTCGGTGCGTGAGTTCGACTCGCACTTGGCCGGTTTTTGTTTATCAACGTGTTACTTCTCTTCTGAAGGAAAGCTGGGTAAACCAATATCGACATCCTCACAGTCGGATAAACTTACCTGTGCAGTATGGCGACGGAGAGGCAGTAGTTGAACATGTAAGGATTAATGCGCAGCTGACAGAACGAGCAGACTGACTGCAGGTCTTCCAGGTCACGCATACCTGGAACATTAGGCAGCTGGTAAAGTACTGCTATAGGCTAGAAGATGTTGTAACTTGGTAGTATAACTACATGGGAAAGTATTTACCAAATTCCGCTAAAAGGACCTGAATAAAATCTAGGTGGAGGCTCCGAGATCTGAAGTTCCTTCATTTAAGAAAAGAGAATGCTGCTACCAGACGCTTGTAGTGTAACTTTGATGTCGCGATGCAGGAATGTGACTTCCGCCATATGTGTCCCGATGACTTTGTAAAAGCCGCGAAACAATTTCAATTATTTATCACGCAATGCGTTTAAGAATTCAATTAAATTTAGCATAAAACTAGGTAGTTGATGAGGCGTTGCTTGAGACCTTTTAATGTATTTTAGCTAAAATTATAATGGTGCTGACTTACCCATAAATATGTCAATCAGTTTGCCGGCCATGTTCCTGTGCTTGGGCACGAACAGAGAGAACTGGTCGTTGTAGGGCAGCTCCATGGGCAGGTTGAGGTTCGGGAGCGCGATGTTGCGCACCGGGATGGTGCGGCCGGCATCGTCTCCGAACCGCTCGGAGATCGTCGTGACCAGCGACTCGTATTTGGGGGGCTGTGAGAAACGAGTGTCTTATTTAAGTACTGTAGCCCTACTATGACCTCTTAAAGCAATTCTTATTCCGCTGAGGGAAAGAGACAGAGCTATACAGGGTGTCTAGCACCATCTCTTTCACTCAGTGGAATAAGAATTGCTATAAGATGTCATAGTAGCCCTTCTGATGCCAGCAGGTCAACCTACCCGAAACTTTCACTGAAGCTTGAACCTAAAACCTTAGAAATAAAGTCGAAAATCTATCAAAGAAATCTGACAGATTGTAGTAGCTTGATGTGTAGGCGTCTGTACACATTGGGAAGGGACATTCAGCAGCTTTAAGACAACTAGTCTTATAGCTGCTGGTTAAAGTCGTAAAGTCTTAAAACGGAACTTGTCTATAAACAGCAGAAAGAGACTGACATTCAGGATCAACAAAAATTACCTAAAATGGGATTTAAAGTATCGAAACATGTAGATGCAGTGCGGTGCGATGGTAATGATGGTGTTAAACGTACATAGTAATGCGACGGGAGTTCGAAGACAGCCTTCTCGTCTCCTTTCTGCATGAAGCATGGCTCCGACGGTCGGTCGAAGAATAACAACAGGTTCTTCTTAGCGTCCGACATCTTGTCAACTGAAAAAAAAAGTAAATGATAAATATGGCGCTAAGAGGCGCAACATCGAGAATACTGGAAGGAATAGAGAGAGGCATTTTCCCGGAAATGAGACCTGATTCAGTTCAAACCACATTCAAACTGCGATCAAGGGTCAGTGGCATCATTGCCAAGGAATCTTGAACGCAGTTTACTTATGTGCTTACTAATGAAATGCGCTCTAAACCAAATTATTTCAAACTAAGGTATTTGAATAAAATTTACTGGTTCCAATCGATGTTTACATTTACGAAACTACATTGATAAAAATATTTTCTTATACCAACGATTATAAAAACTTAATGACACGAATCGAACCTATGACCAACTCATATGAAGCTTGATATCAATGTACTATGCCATAAGTGAGTGTGTACTGTGTGTAGTTCTAATATTACAATACAACATGAATGCTACAATATTAAGTGTCACCACGTGCCCGGGGTACAGTTTCAATGGGAACACGCATGACTGGACTGTTAATGACATAAAGATACCTATGACTATGATATTGCTGTAGAATATCATTAACTACCCAAGCAATAAGTATATGAACAAGTTTGTCTGTTGTTATAACTATAATTGTTGGAATTAAGAACTCTGCGTTGAAAAGTCAACATAATGTTTCAAATCAGTGTAAATTAATAGTCCCCGGAAAATCTAAAAATATATACAACAGAATTTCTAAGCAGATAAATAGACTAAGCCGAACTGGGTTACTGCTTACCCCCAACATACATGACACAAACAACATAATAAACAAACAAGAAATACATAAAACCATGAACAAAGAAAACATTAAATATTCAAAACTGCACTTACCACAAGATTTCCACCAAAAACAAAATAAAATAAACTGTATTTATCTTTCAAGCCGTGATGTCCACGGCTCGATTATGATCCTCCTACCCTGAAACAGACTATTTATACTATAACAATTGCACACGACATCGGTTGAAGCCCGTGTGCAAACACACTGTACCGCTGTTGATAAGTCGGGAACGAAAGGGAGGATATTCGCGGTCGGGATATCGTAAGTTACCACAATATTGTCAGGACTGACATCGTTATGCAATGTCAGTTATGTCATTTCAGATTAGGTATTGTTAAGGCTGGTGGCAGATGGATCAGACTTTTGTTTTGGTGTGGGAAATCATCAAATAACTTCCCCTGCTCTGAGCGGAGCGGGAGTGAGTGTCAGGGCTGTACTGACTAAAACCCACCCATGTTACTTCTATTGCCCTTTACGTTCCGGGGCCACGATATCTCTTTCGAACAACCCGCAAACCCGGCAGAGCTGGATGAGACTAGCTGAAGATCTAACACTGCAAGTGGCCCAGTGGTTTATGAGCTTGTAGGCTTATAAGTTTGGACAGCCATTTTTTTTGCATTAAAAAATAATTACTGTTCCCAAAACGGAGGATCTCAAGGTTAAATAATAACACCCGTTCGGATCAATCTTCAGGTTAAGCCGCGCTTGCCTAGGTTAGCCTGTAGACGGGTGACCATTCATCACATACCGAGTTTCTTCTGTTCCACGGAAAGCACGATAAGCTGTTGGTACCGACTGTCCCTTGTAGATCTTTGAATGTCGTTACAGGTTGTCAGTGGCAGTCTGATCAAGGGGTATCTTATTGACCCAGTACTTAACTGAGTTGTGAGACGTTCAGCTGCATTCGGTTAGACTGGAAGCAGACTCCAACACAGTTGGGACAACGCTAGGAAGATGTGATACTTTTAAAACGATAAAGGAAAACATCGCGGCACATTGACTAAACCGACATTAAGTCTTAAAACCAAAACTTTGAAGACATGTGACATCACTACCTACTGGGTACTCTTGTCGTGTAGAACGGCCTACTCCCTCTCCTTGAGATGTATCATCATTGTACAATGATAGGAGGATCGATCCAAATCGCGTGGGTTGGAGCTACCGAGGATTGTCTAGAAGTGGACTGCTGTAAGCTGATATTGGTACCTAATTGTCGTTTTTTTTGTTTATTTTACGGATTTAAATTCAGTTGTGACCTAACATTGTAATCTTTTTTGTTTGATCACCTGTAATAAAATAATGACGCTTTTACGTTATTTATAGTAAGTAAATAATAATTATAAACATACTACACATCTGCCACCATTGCGCCGCGCGCCGCCGCCGTTAAGTTCTCCAAGAACATATTGTGTGGGTCCCTACTAACTAAACCCATAGATTTCTACTTTTGGAGCATTTTATTTTCGAATCAACACAGTCAACACCCACCCAACTACTTCTGTATTCTGAAACGCTACGAAAGCATGGCATTGCGGTACTACTTACCATAAAAATATGTAAAAATCGATACCTCTCTACATAACTAGCTAGGTAGGTACCCGCCTAGGTATATAGTCATAACCCCGCATGCTACGACGGAATTTTTTATACGAATAAATATATTCTTTGACCTAGCCCTCGAGCTCTGAACTCCCATAAATGCTAGCTTGGATAATTGTTGGGGGGGCGAAGACCTCAAACAGCAATATAATATGTTTACCATTAAGATACCTACAAATACTTTTTTTTTTTTAAACGTTGCCCCTCACTAGGAATTTCTCCTGTATCGTGGGTGCGTTTACAAACATTTAAACTCACATACACAAACAACCAAACCCGAAACAACTATCTGCAGGTCATACAAATGTTTGTTCCGTGCGGGAATCGAACCCGCGACACGCAGCGCAGCAGTCGATCAGCCATTGCGCCAACCGAGCCGTCCGTATTTACTTACACTTAATTTTTCTTTGGATATTATATTTGGTTGGAGATTACAACGCAGACGAAAATCGACTCCGCAACTCACCCACGTCACGACTTTGAACTAATGTAGGATGTCTGCCAAAATTGCAATTAGTAACTTAGGCTTGTTAATAACAATTAACTACCTACCTAACACCAGCTCATAACATGTTTAGTCTAAAGATGTTAATTGTATCCTCACGCAGCCCACTGGCCCACTATTATTCTCTAGTAAGAACATCATCTGCCTAGCAGTCTGGCTTTTTCCCAACACACAGAAGGGCTCCTCGTCCAGTCTAACCGTTGAACTAAGTTTGTTTTTTACATGGGGTGACTGTCTATCTGACCTCCACAATTAAGCAACTGGTTAACACGCTGGTTAGCTAAAACACGATCTCCTCTACTAACATTGGTTTTCAGATTTTCAGTCTGCCATACTAGTAAAAAGAACCGGCCAAGAGCGGGTCAGACTCGCGCAAAGAAGGTTCCGTATGTGCTTGCGGCATAAACAGCCAATTCTTTTGACTGCGTACCCTAAGAGGGTTGATTTTCGGATGAAAGAGCTGAGTATATGGTTTTAATTTCAACGTGTAGTTTAGATGACTGAAAATATAATTGGCGTTATTAATTAAAAAAATAAAGTATTATAAGCAGTTAGTAATAGTATCATATAATAATTTGATTGATACCAAAAAGGGTGTTTCTAATTATTTTTGTTACCATATTACCTAAGAAACTGTACTTAATTTTATTAAAAATTGCTATTATTTGTTGCGGAAACATATGGTACGTACGTTTCCTTCATTCGATTTTAATTACCAGCTGTTTAAATGAATAAAAAATTATAACGATTTTTTTTTGTTGCTTTTTCAGAGGTGTCAGGAGAAAAAACCATATTTCGCAAAAGTACGGGATTTTTGCCGTGTTTATCCGACGTCGGCAATCCAAGTGTTGCCAGCCCTAGTCTTGACAGACAGAGAGATGGACAAAAAAGTGATCCTATAAGGGTTCCGTATTTTCCATTTGAGGCACGAAACCCTAAAAAGAGTAACGGAGTATTTATTTCAACTGCCGGTCATTATTCGCCGAAGTTAAAGTTACTAATGAGGTACATGTTTGTCGAATTTACATAAGTGTGTGCATTCGATATAGTACTACATTTTACATATTTAGAGCGACACTGCGAATTCTCCAATTACGAAGATAATATATATTTTTTTAAATATAATCCAGCGATTATCTGATTAGTTACCCAGATAATCCAGCAGATATTAGTCAAACGTATCTCGCAATTATCGAATATCGTTGTGTACTTAGCTTTACGTGACACTTGTTCCTTTTCCAGGCAATTCAAGCTGTTTGAACATTAATATAATCAACGTGAACAAAAAAAAAACGTGACGACTAAGGAAACCCATTTGGGAGCGAATGCCGATTAGCCTGGGGTGCAAAGTCAGAAAACCTCCACGTGTGCCTAGTGGCTGCTGCCCTCCTCGATCCGTTGAGTGGGAGCAGCAGTTGCTGGGCCGGTGCACCCTGGGCGCGGACAGTGGCATTCCCCGAGTAACGGGGAGAAATTCCTATCCCTTGGGGAAGACCACTGTCCGTGGCGAATATTCTGACGTGGGAGGGGTCCAACCCGGACCACCGGTGCGTTGTTCCGCGTGACCCTCTGATAAGCAGAGGGCACAGCGGAGGAGCAAGGGCGGGCTCGGTGTGCACTCACCATGCCCCGAGCAGACAGAGGAAGCACTCCTTCTCTGTCCCCGTCGATATCGTAACCCCAAACGGAGTGTCGTGGATCACGACTCGCGTTGGGACCGAAGGTCTTGGCTTAACCGCCCGGACCGCGAGGTAGAAAACCTCTATAAAAAATCACCCCGAATCTCAAGCGTCGGCGCACCGCGAGGAGATGAATGGCTGACGGGTATTTCAGTCGTTAGTGCGCCCCGCCAGGGAACTAGCCGACCTCTGGTGACCACTCGTAGGCTATCGAGAGTGGGAGACAGGGACCTCACCCTTCAAAGGAAAACACAAAAATGGACCACAAGATGATTGCAAAAACGATACCCCAGGGCGGTACCAGCTGCTTAGCAGTTGGGGAGTCCGCCACGGTTCCTTCGGGGCCGTCAAGCCCTTCGTACTCTGGGGGGGCTAACAAGCATCTTCCGCTTGCCATTGGCAACAAGAGCCGAGGAGGCTCCACTAGGTCACGGTCTGTCGAAGACCTGACCTCTTGTCAGGTGCCCGACCGAGAATCGGGTGACGAAGAGAGGGAGGACAGAAATGCGGGGTGCGAGTCCGACACCGCATCGAGTGTGGTGAGCGCGGGAAGCTCAGCGAGCTCCCGCCGCGAAAGGGCCGGAGCTGCTACGAGGGCGGACGCCAAGTCCTTCCTCAAGCGGCCCAGGCAGGTGGACGACCAGGGGTCGACCACCGAAGGAGAGCTGGCTTCGGCACGCAAGATCCCCACTAGCAAGCGTGGTGGAGTGCGCGAGCGCGGTGGAGTGCGTGGCCGTGGCCGAGGCAAGGGCGAGGGCCCTCTGACCCAGAAGGCTGGTGAGTCTGGGGGGCCCCCGGACGATTCCGACCCTGAGGAGGTCTCCCCGAGCGTGGAGGCAAGTGCAGATGGCGGCTCCAACCAGGAGCGTAAGGCCAGGTTTGCGGAGGCAGTGGAGGCCGCGGTCAAGGACGTGGCCTACAAAATCAAGAAGTCCACCAAATTTAAGGCCGTGGGCACGGCCGCGGCTACCATAATTGCGGCAGCGGAAGCCAGCTTTGCGCCCCCTCCTGCGTCGGACGAGGTGGCCCAACTGCGGGCGGAGGTGGCCCGCCTGACGGCCGCCACGGAACTCCTCCTAGAGGAGAACCGGAGGCTCCAGGCGGACCTGGCCGGTCTCCGGGAGAGGAGGTCCCCCGAAACACCAGAGGGGGGGCAGCAGACGGCAAGCCATGCCGTTCCGGTTGAGGATCGCATTCTCAACCTGGTTCGGCAAGAGATGGCTGCCTTCCAGGCACGGTTCTCCGTGCTGGAGGGCATTGTTCTGCGCCCCTCCTTGGCGGCAAGCAAGGGTCCGGTCACACCAGGCGGGGCCACTGGGCCGGCAAAAGGGGGCTCGGGGACGGCAGGAAGGGGTCCGGGGGCGGCCTCATACTCGGCCGTGGCGGCTGGACCGAGGCCATCAGGCCGGTCGAGTGGCAAGAACCCAGCTGCCCCTGCAAAGCCGGCTCCGGCAAAACACGCGCTGGCCCCGGCAAAACCCGCGTCTGCCACTGCGAGGCCAGCCCCAGTAATGCCGGCGCCGACCTCGGCGAATCCGACTTCGTCGCATCCGGTGCCGGCTAAAACGGCGCAGGCCGCGCCGAATCCGGTGCAGGCCGGGTCGAAACCGGCTCGGAAAGCCCCTAAAAAGGGCAAAGCGGCGAAGACGCCAGCGCCAGCCGCCGCCACCGCCCCCTCGCCTGACTCTCCGACGGCCGAAGCCGGGTGGGAGGTGGTCGGGGAGAAGAGGAGGGGGCGCAAGGCGGCCAAAGCGGCGAAGAAGAAGGCGCAGAAGAAGCGGCAGCGAAACGGCGCGGCTAGGCTTCGCGCCCCGAAGACCGCAGCTGTAGTGCTTACACTACAGCCGGAAGCGGAACAGAGGGGCGTGACCTACCGCGACGTGCTCGCTAAAGCGAAAGCGGCGGTGGACCTGCAGGAGCTCGGGATCACCGGGGGCCTCCGGCTTAGAGTCACAGCGACTGGGGCTCGGATGCTGGAGATACCCGGTGCAGCAAACAGCTCGTCCGCCGACGCCCTGGCTGAAAAGCTCAGGGCGTCCCTAGATGCGGACGAGGCCCGAGTGTCCAGGCCTGTCAAGTGCGCAAGTCTGCGCATTTCAGGCCTGGACGACTCCGTGGTGGAAGAGGAGGTGGTGGCTGCCGTCGTCAGGACTGGTGGGTGCCCTGCCGACCAGGTGAAGGCAGTGGGCACCGTACGTCCTGACTACGGGGGCATGCGAACTGTGACGGTTAGCTGCCCCGTGACGGCGGCCAAAAAGATCGTGGAGGGCCGAAGGCTCCTGGTGGGCTGGGTCTCCGCGCAGGTCAAACTGCTGGAGCCCAGACCTCTGAGGTGCTTCCGCTGTCACGTGGGTCACCACGTGGCAGTCAAGTGCTCGGAGGTGGACCGCAGCCGCCTGTGCTTCCGCTGCGGTCAGCCCGGTCACAAGGCCGTGACCTGCGACGCCGCGCCGCACTGCGACGCATGTGCGACGGCGGCCAGGCCGGCCGATCACCGGGCGGGAGGCAAGGCCTGCGCACCACCCGCCAAAACCAGGGGCAGGGGAAGGTCCTCCGCGACCACCGCCACCAACGCCGCCGCCGCAGCTGTCGCCGCTGCTGCCGCCGCCGCTAGCACTGCCGCCGCTGACGCCACAGCGGCGGCAGCCGGGCCAACAGAGGGAGCCCAGGAGGGGGCTGTAATGGAGTGCCAATAACGGCCCCATTGCGCCTCCTCCAGGCGAATATCAACCACTGCGCCTGCGCTCAGGATCTCCTGCTCCAGAGCATGGCGCAGTGGTCGATTCATATCGCCGTGGTCGCTGAGCCGTACTTTGTCCTCCCCAGGGACGACTGGGTTGAGGACCTGTAACCCTACAAGCAATTCTTATTCCGCTGAGAGAAAGAGACAGAGCTATACAGGGTGTCTAGCACCATCTCTTTCACTCAGTGGAATAAGAATTGCTATAAGATGTCATAGTAGCCCTTCTGAGCGGCTCAGTGACCATCATCTCGTCGGCCGCCGCCGGTACCCCGTCCTTCGAGGGTGTCAGGAAGGGTCAGGGGTGCGTCGCTGCACGGTTCGGGGATATGGTCGTAGCGGGCGTCTACTTCTCCCCGAGCCGAACTCTCGCCGAGTTCCACAACTCCCTCAGAGAGTTGACCGTCGTCGTCGGTAACCCCTCCCTCCCCGTGCTAGTGCTCGGGGACTTCAACGCCAAGAACTTGGCTTGGGGTTCTCGCTACACGGATGTGCGGGGAAGGATGGTGGAGGACTGGGCACTGGAGACAGGCCTGGTCGTCCTAAATCGGGGTTCTGTCCCCACGTGTGTGCGGATGCGGGGCGAGTCTGTGGTGGACATTTCGTTCGCGAGCCCCGCTCTGTCGCCGCGTGTCGTCGACTGGCGCGTCATGGAGGAGGTGGAGACCTACTCCGATCACCGGTATATCCGGCTCGACGTCTCCACCCAGACCTCCAGCGCGCCGGTCCTACAGGCCCCGAGTGGTCCGCGTTGGGCGCTGAAACAGCTGGACCGGGAGCTCCTCCTGGAAGCCTCGATCGTGCAGGCCTGGGTGTCATCACCGGACAGGCCTGCCGACACTAACCACGAGGCGGACTGGTTCCAGGAGGCCATGTCTGAGATCTGTGACGTGGCAATGCCCCGAGTCCGGCCTGGAAGCGCCCGGCGTCAGGTGTACTGGTGGTCGCGCGAGCTGACGGCACTGCGAGAGGCATGCGTCGCTGCGCGACACCGGTACGCCAGGCACCGCAGGCTCCGCATCAGAACACCAGATGCGGCAGCCATCGAGGCGGAGCTGTATGAGGGGTACAGAGCGGCGAAGACCGCCCTCCTAGAAGGTGTCTTGCGGGCCAAGGATCTGGCCCGCGAGGAGATGCTGGAGTCTCTGGACGGGGATCCGTGGGGGCGCCCATACAAGATGGTGCGGGATAAACTCCGCACCAGGGCCCCCCCGCTGACGCAGAGTCTCCGGCCCCAACTAGTTGAGGATGTGGTGAGCGCTCTGTTCCCTTCGCGAGGGGAGCATGCTCCTCCGCCCATGGCTCCGCCGCTTGCGGTGCCACAAGCGGACCACGAGGACAACGACGACGACGACGTTCCGGAGGTGACTGGGGTGGATCTGAGAGCGGCGGTGGGCAGGCTGAAAGCCAAAAACACCGCCCCGGGACCCGACGGCTTGCATGGCAAAGCCTGGGTCCTGGCCCTGGAGGCTCTCGGGCCCCGACTACTAGGGCTCCTAAGCGCATGCTTGGAGAGAGGCCAGTTCCCACTTCGTTGGAAGACGGGGAAGCTGGTCCTCATTCAGAAGCCGGGGCGCCCTGCGGACTCTCCGTCCGCATTCCGGCCCATTGTGCTGCTCGACGAGGTGGGCAAGCTCTTTGAAAGAGTAATTGCAAACCGCCTCGTCGGGCACCTTGTGGGGACGGGGCCGGATCTTGCGGATCACCAGTATGGTTTCCGCAAGGGGCGCTCGACGGTGGACGCCATCATGCGCGTGAGAGCCCTTACGACGGGGGCTGCAGTGTCCAGGGGTGGGGTTGTCGTGGCGGTGTCTCTGGACATCGCTAACGCGTTTAACACCATGCCTTGGGGCTGCATCAGGGAGGCACTCCAATACCACCGGATGCCGACCTATCTTCGTCGTGTGGTCGGGGCATATCTGACGGACAGGGCCGTCATATACCCCGGTCGCTCTGGAGAGTGGAACCGGCGAGAGATGTCGTGCGGTGTCCCACAGGGATCGGTCTTGGGGCCGCTCCTGTGGGACATCGGTTACGACTGGGTGCTGCGCGCCGACCTCCCCAGCGGCGTCAGTGTAGTTTGTTACGCTGACGACACGCTCGTCCTGGCTCAGGGGGGGTCGCACCAGGCGGCGGCCGACAATGTGACACGCGGGGTTGCGATAGTCGCGGAGAGGATCCGGCTACTGGGTCTCGAGGTGGCCTTGCACAAATCCGAGGCCATGGTTTTTCATGGCCGCGGAAACACGCCACCGTCGGGATCCCAGTTGACGGTAGGAGGAGTTCGCATCGGCGTCGGGTCGACGATGAAGTACCTGGGAATCGTCCTCGACAGCCGGTGGAACTTCGTCGAACACTTCCGACGTTTGGCTCCCAAGCTCGAGCGGACGGGGGCTGCTTTCAAGCGGCTCCTGCCCAACCTCAAGGGGCCAAACGCCTCCTGCCGTAGGCTCTATGCCGGAGTCGTGCGGTCCATGGCCCTTTACGGGGCCCCAGTATGGGCGCGTTCTTTAGGGCGGCGCGCCGCCCACTATCTGAACGCGCCCCAAAGGGTGGTGGCCATACGGCTTGTCCGGGGCTACCGCACGATCTCCGGCGAGGCAGCAAGCCTCCTTGCCGGACTGCCACCGTGGGATCTGGAGGCGATAGTCCTCGCGCGCCTGTTTGAGTGGCGCGCGGAGGCACTACACCGGGGGGAAAACCCACTGCCGCGGCAAGTTGCCGCTCGGCGGGCAGACCTCCGGTGCGATCTCATGGTGGCATGGAGAGAGCGACTGTCGCAACCCCGTGCAGGGCACGCTACAATAGTGGCGGTAAGTCCCCTCTTTGAGGAGTGGCTGGAGAGGCGTCATGGCGTCCTCACCTACCGCCTGACGCAGGTCCTCACCGGACACGGAAGTTTCGGGAGGTTCCTGCACATCATCGGGCGGGAGGAAGCGCCCGGGTGTCACCATTGTGACGATCGCCCGGAGGACACGGTGGAGCACACAGTGGCGATCTGCCCGGCTTGGGCGGAGCACCGCCGTGCCCTCGTAGAGGCGATCGGCGGCGGCGATCTCTCGCGTCCGGCCCTGGTTCAGGCCATGGTCCGGAGCGAGAGGGAATGGGAAGCGGTCACCACCTTCTGCGAAGCAGTAATGTTAGCGAAGGAGGTGGCCGGGCGTTTGAGGGAAAGAACATCTGCCCAACCCAGCCGCCGCGGGAGACGCCCATGGCGCCGGGCGCCGCGAGACGACTTCCGGCCACCGTAGATGCGGGCCTGTGGGCGGTGAGCAATGGGTAGTTCACCGTCCGTCCGTCGATTGACGACAGGCCGTGTCGACGGCGCGTTCGTGTTTCACGCGCGCCTCAAAGAGAGTCAGCAAAGCAGAGGGGCTTGCCAGAGCCTCTGCCTGCCGGGGCTGCGGGTTGTTCGAAAGAGATACCGCGGCCTCGGAACGTAAAGGGCAATAGAAGAAACATGGGTGGGTTTTAGTCAGTACAAGTCTGACATGCCCCCCCGCTCCACCCAGAGCGGGGGAAGTCATTGGATGATTTCCCACCCGAAAAAAAAAAAAAAAAAAAAAAAAAAAAAAAAATGCCGATTAGCCTTCCAATACGTAATGTGAAATCCGTATACCTATCAACTTCTCCTGTATCTCATCGCTCATCCTAATAAATTTAAAATAATGGTAAAAAGTTGAGTGGCATGGTGGATTTATTTGCAGAGGGGTTTGCCGCGACTGCCTGCCGGGGTTGCGGGTTGTTGGGCAAAAGAAGGAACATGGATGGGTATTAGTTAGTAGGTAACAGTCTGACATTTCCACCCACTCCGCCTAGAGCGGAGAGTTATTTGATGAATTTCCATCCAATTTTTTTAGGTAGGTACCAACCATGTAACACTTGTGGCTGACCATTTTTCAACCTTGTGCTGAGAGCAATAAGGTTGAAAGGAGGTAAGGCGTCCGTGTCTCTCGGCGTTAACTACATACCTAGGTACTTGCGATAGCACCCATAACCAATTTAGAACAGAAAGTCAATGCATTTACAGAACATTCAAATAGGTACCTAGTTAAAATGTAGACGGAATAAGTACGTAGGTACTCGCATTTATCGATTTCAGGAGAGCGCTAGTAAAGTTTTACCTTGGTGAATGCCAGTCGTTTGCCCGATGCGCCATAGTAGGGCACTTCCTAATTGACCTATTTATCCAGCGACGAGCAAACGTTTAAGGAACACTTTTACGTTTATTTTTTAATCATAGCGAGGAAATGTCGTTCATTTTGATGTAAATTGTGGGTGCACCATGGAGAATTCATGTTTTTCAAGAAGTTCAGCCGCACGGGTCCATCTTCAGGTAGAGCCACCCTTGTCAAGGTCGGTGTCGGATGGGTGACCATCCATGACATAATGAGTTTTCTCTATATCTTTGAATCTCAACTTAATATTATGAATATTGTAACCACTACACCGATCCTCCTGAAATCTAAACTAATATTATAAAGCTGAAGAGTTTGTTTGTTTGTTTGATTGATTGTTTGAACGCGCTAATCTCAGGGACTACTGGTTGGAATTGGAAAATTCTTTTAGTGTTGGATAGTCCATTTCTTGAGGAAGGCTATAGGCTATATAACATCACGCTACGACCAACAGGTGCTGCGCAGCGCGGGTGAAACCGTGGGGAACGGCTAGTTTGTCATATACCTAACGTAGGTAGTATACAGAAACGGGTGCCTTGCAACTGCATACCCAAAAACAATGGTAGGTACTGTCACAGAGGAATTGATAACATTATTATGAAATTAAATGGCACCACGTGTCTTTCGAACCATGAAAGAATTTATTGTCACATTCTAAATTAACGCGAGGGACGCAGCGGGCAGAAGCTGGTGCATGATAACAGCTAAACCGAGTCGTTACAGGTAGTCAGTGAGCCGAAAGTCTTTAAACCTGTCTCACATGGGGATCCTATAACCCAGAACTATCTGTACTGTAGAGTTCAAATACGCAGTAGTTCCATGTAAAATACCGGTATTCAGCTGCGTCCAATGAGACTGGACGCAGACCCCGAAGTAGTCTGGAAGGGATAGGCAAATGACAATGCTATGTGACTAACTAGAGGACTAGTTCAATATAAATAACGTGGCAAGTATAATAATATTATGTAACCGCATTCTGGCCGATCCATTGTCGGAGGAAGCCAAAATACTATTTTAATTAGTTTTGCGTTACTAAAGAGGTAACTTATGATTACTTTTTATTTTGTTATTTTCTTGTTTTTCTCGGTGGAGATGGCATGTTCATGTTTGATCAAAGTTCCCTTATTTTTAAATAAAGATTTTAAAAAATGATAATTATAATAATAATAAATAATAATAAATCTTTATTTTCTCTCTTCACAAAGGTACACATTGGCAAATAGGTCTCATAAAAACAAATACATATAAGGATAACATTGTAACAAATGCAAAAAATATGTTCCTTTGTGAGAGACTGGAGTCCATACTAGGATACCCTGTGTGACGGATCCCCAGGCTCTCACCTCGAACTAGAATTAAATGTAGTTAACATACAATATTATTGCAGATTCGTATACGCTAGACAATTTCTTTGTTTTAGAAGTGAGGAAAACACATAAATATTACAAATTAATTATTATGTAAGAAGTGTAAGTAGTTTAGGCGTAGCGTAGGTAATGTGTGTGGAGTCAGGTGTGCAGGTGAAGTGAGTCAGTGATGTGTGTAGGTGAAGTGTGTGAGGACAGGTAGGATGTGAAGGATGATACAGTCATGAAACAGTATAAGAATACAAAATATTACGAGGGTACAAGGAGTAACTGCTCCGTCGCGTCATAATCTAACTTTTGTAGCCAGGTTGAGACTTTAACTTTGCAATGTTTTTTTGATAGGGCATAAATTGACAAAACTCTGTTAATTTTGTTGTACAAATAGTTTCCAAGGAAACCGAAATGTCGACGGGAGAAAGCGGTGTGGGTCTGAGTAGTACGACAAACTGCGTGCTTACGTCGCTTGCCTTTAAAAAGACTAGGAGTATAGTTAAGAGAGGAGTGCTTGCGCAAAATGGTATTTAAAATGAACAGTTGCCGTATAGTTAATACTCCAGTTCGCTCATAAAGTTCTTTGGTGGGAAATAAGAAAGGCAAAAAATTGCTTACTTTTAAAACGGCCCTTTGTGAACGTTCAATCCGGAGCATTGATGTTTTTGTCGCGCCACCCCATACAGTTATACAGTAAGAGATCAGCGACTGGCACAACGCGAAATAAACTGTTTTCATAACGCTATTGTCAGCAAGGTTACGGAGATTTTTAAAAACAAAAATCAATTTACGGATTCTAGAAGAAAGAGCATCTATGTGCTGGTGAAAGCTGAGGGTGCTATCTAAAAAGACTCCTAGGTACTTAATTGTTTCTGTCCGCTGAAGTGCTTGACATAAGCAGTGAGAATCATGTGTCAAAATGCACGACGATGAATGCGCGGTAATTTTGAAATTATCAAGAGAGCAAGTAGGTTTTTTTATATAGAAGGAAATATACTTCGTTTTATCAACATTGAGGGCGAGTTTATTACTAGCAAGCCATGATAACACTATGTTAAAGCCCGTCTGAGCTCTACTGTATACGTCGGACCAGGTATCAGCTTCAAACAAAAGAGCTGTGTCATCAGCAAAAGTTATGATCCTACCACTGGGCAACTTCAGCTCACAAAGGTCGTTGATGTAAGTCAGAAATAATGGTGGACCAAGAATACTACCCTGTGGCACGCCATGCACGACGGGAAGATCGCTACTAGTCCAATTATCGATTCTGACTCTCTGATATCTACTAGTGAGGTAGTCTGAAAAAAAATCAAGCTGTGTATTTCTTATACCAAAGTTCTCCAATTTCTTCAGCAACAGTGGGACGGAGACCGTGTCAAAGGCTTTGGCAAGGTCCATGAAAATAACTATAACTTTTTTGTTAACATCGAGATTATCAGAAACAAACTTAGTTAGATCGTGAATGGCGTCACTGGTCGACAAACCAGATCGAAAGCCGTACTGAGAAGAAGATAGCAGTGAGTTATTTTCCAAGTAGTCGACCAGTCGCCTTTTCATGATCCTTTCCAGTATCTTAGACAAAGCTGGAAGGATGGAGATTGGCCTATAGTTATTGACACAGGTTCCATCGCCACTTTTGAAGATGGGGCGAATTTCCGCTATTTTCCAGGCATTGGGGAACTTGCTGGAGTCAATGGCGAGGTTGCAGATAAATAAGATTGGAGAAATGAGGACTTGTTTATATCTTTTCAAAATATTAGTAGAGATGTTATCACAGCCGACAGCGCAATTAGACTTCAGACTATTAATTATAGTTTCGATCTCTTCCAAGTCCGTGGGGAAAAACACCAACGATTTGGAATGAGTGCTGCCCAATCCCATAGGAAGCGACGGAATATTGCTTCCAGAATAGCAGCGGTCAGCAATATTTTTACCAATGTTTACAAAAAATTCGTTATCTTTATTAGTCGAGGAGATAGGATGAAGATTATCGATTAACTGCGTGGCCTCGTTTTTTGTTTTATTTGCGTGGGTAATGTCTTTAATTTTGTTCCATAAGTCTTTGTTATTTGTTTTAGCTGCAATTTGAAGTTCTGATTTGTCGTGTTCCCTTTTTATTTTTTTTAAAAGTTCGTTACAAAAATTTCTATATCTTTTGTAAGTAGTGATTATACTACTGTCATTAGGATACTTTTTTGCTTTTTGGTGCAGTTTGTCACGATTCCTCATACATCGCAATAATCCGGTCGTTATCCAAGGTTTGGTTATTATTTTACGATTTGAGGTTTTAATAATTTGCGTGTTTGATTTTAAAATACAATCAATCGAATCAACAACGTACTTAACAGCAAGATTAACATCCGTCATTGAGTACAATTCTTTAAAGTTAAAATTTGTAATTTCATTGTCAATTTTTTCATAATTTAGGCGTTTAAATATTTTAATAGTTTTATTTTGGCGTTTTCTTAAATTAAGTATGAGAAATACTGCATCATGGTCAGTTATGGAGGATTCAGCCACGTAACAAGATGCTGGCTGACGAGTCCTTAATATAATATGGTCTAAGCATGTTTTATAATGTGTAGGGAAGGTATACGTTGGCATCATGCCATGGGATGCTAAAAGGTTCAGGTAATAAGCAGAATTGGAGTCAGTGTTGGTCTCTGTGATGTCCACATTAAGGTCCCCTATAATAATAAAGTTTCTTATGTTGGAGGTAGCAGTTAGAAAACTATCGAGTGAGCTAAAAAAGTTATCGAGATTTTTGTAACCAGCGGGTCGGTAAACTGCTAGAATAGCCGTATTTTGATTAGTTTTAATCATTAGACAGTTACAATCAGACAAAGTAGGTTCTTCTATGCATACGCTTATATTACTTTTGCAGTAAACAACAACTCCTTCATTCTGAGTAAAGATATTATTAGTTTTATAGTAATTATAACCTTCGAGCAAAGGGATGTTGGGTGTACAAGATAACCAGCATTCCGTCAACACAATAAAGTCCCAATCTACTCGCGATCTCTGTAATAATGTAAGTAAACCTGACATGTTACGCGTAATGCTTCTAATATTTTGGTGTATAACTTTTAAAGACAGATCAGAGTCAGTTACTAAGTTTTGGCAGTTATCAATATCACAGGTGAACGATTGTGCCACGGAAAGACGATCTAAGTCCGAGATTATGTCTTTAGTACTATTGAATTTGAATCATAGGGAATAGTGACATGATAATAATTATGTTGGTGATGCATGGAAATACAAATAAAAACATTAAAGACAGTAATGACCAAGTAAAACGTCCGTTGTTTTAACAATACATTAGAAAAATAAGATATTTTGTTCAAAGAAAATACACATTCATGTTGTGGAATGCAATAGTGTACTAAAGTGCTAAGGAATAAAGTATTAATTGCTTTAACGTAGTCAGTACGGGAAAGATCAGATGCGAGGGTACGGTACAATTCTAATTGCAGGGTATATTGAGAAAATGAGAACGCAATAAAGCTATTATACTGTTGATCAAGTACAAATTTTGTATCTGAATATTGTTGTTGATATAGTAAGCAACTATAGTGACGCTCGATACTTAAAGTTTTGTTTACATTTGAGTAATTTTGAATAAAGGTTAGTTTTGTTTTGACTGTAATCCGTTGTGCGTGATTTGTCTCAAGTGTTATGTATAGTGTTTGTGTAAGGAAAGTGTTAAAGAGTTTATATGTGCAGTGTAAAGGACAAATGTTTTTAATAACTTTGTTATGAGGAATACAAAAACAGGGGTTACAAATATAGACCGTAAGTACAGATTCTAGTCATTCCGGCTTTAATTTAAGTAGATCTTCCTCGCAGTCAATACGAATTGGACGGGATGTTTCTTTTTCTTTAATGTAAATTTTGCCATACGAATTCCAAAAACTGTGATACTTATTATCAATTTTGAAGTGTTTCACCACGTAGCGAAGTTTTTTGGCTGCAGATGTCAAATATTCGTCGATATAGATTGGCTGAGACTGAGAAGCCGTGGCTAACTGAATGTGGGAAGTATTTAACTTGTTGTTTTGATTATTTTTGTTGAATGTTCTGCATTTTTTTATTACACTATTCTTCGTGAATGTTGTAGTGAACTGGATTACAATGGGGTTTGTTTTTTCGAGTTTTGTTTTGACTCGGAAGGCATCGTAAACATCGGAATCATTGATTGGCTGATCTATAATTTTTCCAATGTTTTTAACAATGGTGCGTAAAGTTTCCTTGTTTTCATTGCGGTCTTTAGGGATATTGTGAATTTCAACTGACGTAGCTCGGGAATTTCGTTCCAGCAGCTCAATTTTAGACTCTAAAAAAGCAATTGTTTTTTTATTTTGAGTGTTTTCTTGTTCCAAATTACTCATACGGTCCAGGAAAGCGTCGTATTTGTCAGAAACAAATTGAAGGTCTTTCTTGATGTCATGGGTTTGCTCTTGAATCGTGTGCATTGCCGAGTTGAGTTGGTCCAACTTTAGGTTTTGTTGGTACTGGAAATTTTCGAACATAGCTTTGATTTCCGCAACAGAAGCTTGGACATCACCAGTGTCAGCGAATTTTCGCTTAAAAGATCTTTGAGTTATGTTCCTGGACCCATCAGATTTCTCACAGCGGTTTGCTGAAAAGTCTATTTGAGTATCAGAGCCATAGCTGCCACATTCCGCATTTGCCAAATTCGGAAACGACGACGAGGATTGAATAGGCACTGGTACCGGAGTTGACGGCGGTGTGCGTTGAGTAGCAGCCATATTTGCAGACAACGGGCAACAGCTGTTTGTTGTTTTCGTGTTCTGTAGTGTGCTGTGACGGATGACGTTTCCACAGTGGAGGTGGTAGCTGGGCGGGGCCAAACTTCTTTGCAAGTGTTTCTGGTGTGCTGTTGGTACGTGGTTTGGATGTGTGTGCTGTCTACACTACTCACGCATATCGAAACTTTCCGCTGGTTCTGGGCGCCTGGTAGTTTTGGTCCACTCACAGATTATTATTTTAGTTTTAATTAAATAAATAAAGCGATTTAACATAAAAAAATCAATCGTAGACACAACCGAACTCAACGTCGGTCCGAGGAGAAGGGAAATGAGGATCCTATTTACCTTAATAATTTATGGTAACACACTGAAACTGGTGTTGCGATAGCCTAACGTGGCAGCAGCACGCACGTTCCCGGACAATTGCACCAATGAAATATAAACCGATCAGCACTTCTAAACGGCGTTTAAGTGCTGTCAGAGCTGCCAATGTTATAATAGCTGTGGAATGTTAACGCTTGGGGTCTTAAACGGGTTTAGCCGTGCCTGATCAGATTCGTTTGCCTGATGTTTGGTGAAATCCGTTCTCGGGCTTAACAAAAGTGGAGACGTGTCGAGAAAAGAGATGTTTTGTAAGCATAGATAGACATCAGAAAGGTGATTTCTATGGTTATAATTGTTATAAACAACCAATAAAATTTCGTTTCTCACTCTTCCTGTCACCCCTTAGCTTTTGTAGGAACGGTTGAACAAAGGAGAGATGTCTCATATTTGCTTAGCTGGTGCAGTCGGTAGCCAGGCAGGCTTCTGTGCACAGCGAAGGCGAAAAGAAACGAACGGCAAGTGACGGTCGCCTTTCGTTTTAGATCGCGCTAAACTTGGCGTGACTGATCTGCTGCCCTACCATGACGTCTTAAAACAGAACTTATTCCACTGAGGGAAAGAGACAGAGCTATACAGGTTGTCTAGCACCATCTCTTTCTCACACAGGAATAAGAACTGCTTAAGATGTCATGGTAATCCTTCTGATCTTTGGTCCAGTCTTGCCAGACAGTACTCATCTTCGCATACCGTCGGTGGACACCCTATCTCCATAGCAGCTCTTCGCTAATCTCCGCTCCACACATATCTTCACTTCAGTTAAGTCCGGGGATGAGAAGCGCCTACTATGGGTACCTACCTGCACTAAGGGCGATAGTCGAAAGACAGTCAATAACACTTTTGGGTAAAAGCATTGGCTAGGCCAGAAATGTTAGGTAAGCAATTATTTTAATAGCATACCTACGATTTTTTGTAAGAATTTTAAGCTATTTGGTCTTTAAACACAATGTTATGGAACGCATAGCATAGGTACTCCAAACCTCCTTTGACTGTGACCTTTTAAAACAGCATTTATATTAGCATATCGTACACGCTATTGCTATTTTTATTATTCTAGGTAAACTGTTAGGTACATTGGTATGTTAATTATTACTTTCCTACGGTTTTATTATTAGAACTACTTCCGTTATACCTGCGATTATTTCACGCTGAACTCAGTTTTTAAGTTAAACAAAGTTCCGCACTTCATATTCCGTTTTCCACAAACTATAAGCACATAGGCACTCTGGATAAAGACGTACCTAAGTCAGCAAAGAGATACTTGAGTAGGT
This sequence comes from Ochropleura leucogaster, assembly GCA_958449745.1. NCBI lineage: Eukaryota > Metazoa > Arthropoda > Insecta > Lepidoptera > Noctuidae > Ochropleura > Ochropleura leucogaster. The sequence continues at coordinate 423,577 of OY288220.1, read as the reverse complement.
ATCAGGCTAGTCAGATAGAACTACTTACGTTTTCAGCTCAAATTTAATTAGATTTATAATAAACTAGCTTTTGCCCGCGACTCCGGTCGTGCTAAATGGGGTAATACTGTTCTACATTCCTTATTTGCAGTTACCTGCTAAAGCAAAGCATGTTTTCCCTTTTCTTCCATCATCTTTATAACTTTTTTAGCCTATGTCCTATGTCCGTCTAGAGTCCCAACTATCTCTGTACCAAAATTCATCAAAATCGGTTTAGCCATTTAGGCGTGAAGATGTACCTAACAAACAAACTCACTTTCACTTTTATAATATTAGTAAGGATATAACTAAAATCGTAAATATTCACGAGTTTAAGAAAATTAATTCATTGTAGCAAACGAGCCTGGTTACTTATCTTCTTTACTCACTGTACACGGAAACAAAGCAAAGACAGTCAAGAAAATCTGTACCCTCCCCCCAGATGCTAATGTCCGGCCGAGGAGATTAATTTTAATTAAGCCTTAATCGTAACTTCCCAACTTTAGACCTTGTGCCTATGCATCTAACGGGTGGAAGGACGCAGACTATAAAACTTATTAGGTACCATTTAGAAATTTAAAACATAAGCTTTTCTATACATTTAGACCGCGCAGGTATCGCAGTTTTGTGTAAAAAAAGCATTTTTTATGTGGGGATTTCAGAACGATGTGACTACTGAAATACGTGTGGTATCAAATTTCGCGAAGATTGTAAGTTTAGTCTGTCGCTACTTGAGCGTATTCTGTTAAATTCTGGAAGCTCTTAGTAGGGTGTGCGCACGCATCATACAATTTTGTAGGAAAACCCTTTTATAAGGATCCCAGGTCGTCGTTATCTATTCGTCAGTCGTTATTGTATTACCTATGTACTCACAAAGGTAATAAGGCAGCAAATATCCATATAAAGTGGAACGAATGAACAATATTATTACTAACTAGGTAATCAATTAACAATTTGCTGAGTAGCGCGCAAGGCTACCGTTTCACAAGATCTCATTTGATACCTACTTTACACACGAAGTTTGAATATTTAAGGGTGGACGTAATAAAAAGATTTCATAAAATACAGTCAAAGTAAATGCTTTATTATTTTGATTAGGTACATAATATCAAACATTAGATCCTAGATTAGTATCCCGATATTTATATAATCACAAGAGCATAAAATTGGAAATGGTAGTATGGGTCGAGTGTGCAGATTCTATTTGAGACTAAAAAATTTACATAGTCCGGCCATCGTTTGCGGCAAAAGCGTACTGCCAAGGACATCACGACCATGCGCGTGAGTGCGACGCATTGTTCGCCAATCTGACTTTTGTTCTCAGGGACCGGATCAATGTAAATGAGAGGCTAAACTGAGTATTGTATCACTAAATTACTCATATTTGAGAGTACCGACTGCTGGTTATAAGTAAAACTTAATTTGAAATTAGTAGTCGAATAGGAATGGGAGCTTGCATTTAATGTTATGGAGCTCTCAATAAATAAGTAATTTAATAATACAGTCCTAAGTATTTTGTTTGGTATGGTGTAGTATGTAACTCCGTATTTGTTAAGAACCTAATATTTTAAAAGATCTTAACTGTCTCTATTTGTTAGGGTACACTTATTAAAATTTTATAGTTAGAATGCTATGTGTATGTATTGTGTTCTTATTGAATAAGGTGTAAAGTGTAGAAGTTTCAACAAAAATATAAAAATAGGACTATAAGGTACATAAATATAAACAATTATAGATGTAGTTTGGTTTGTAAGAAAGTTTAATAAAGAAGTATTGAAAAATATTTTCACAGGGTGTATTAACAAAGAAATTAAACAATAAATTTAGTTATATACTAACATATGACTTTTACGCTATGCTAGGTAATAAGTCTAGGAATAATTAACTAAAATTTTTAATATAAATACACTAGAAGTGAATGTTTTACCCAAGTCAATATCGATTCTTAAGTATAGCTAACACAGTACAAACATACATCGAGTGCGCCGGGGACTAAGAAGTGAAGAGATTCGACGCAGCTAATGTCCAGCATCGTTAATTATTAAGTGGGCTTGTGGGCTAGTCCTAGTCGCGTGGCGTGCCGCTCACACACACAGTCACCAGTCCTCTCACTCGTCACACTCGCACTCTGACACACACACTGCACACTCATGCCGCCAGCCGGGAGCACTCGTGGCCCGGTAGGTAATACTGCGTCTGTGCTAACAACATAAAATTTTGAAGGGGCGCTGCCCCGCCTAGCCGCTCTTGAACAGCAGGATGGCCACCTGGCCTAGGTAGAAGTAGATGAAGTGGCGCGTCTCGTGCGTTACGTACGACCCGAAGTTGCGCCCCACGATGCAATGCCACGTAGGGTTGTACTTCTTATCGAACTCTTTCTTGATGAACGCCGCGATGTCCTGCAAGCATGCAACACACACTCAAAATTCGTACATTTGCCTTGCAAAGACTGCCCAATAACCAGGGAAATGAAAATTATTGAACTCGTTTTCATGTGAGACACTAATTTGGAGATATTATTTATAATTATGTAAATAGTATTTCAAAATTAAACTAACCACAACAGGAAAACCTCAAAAGTTATCATTCATGGGAACTTTGAACACCGTGGTTTGTTGTGAATTTATAAGTCAATGATGAATTTGCAAATAGACATTAGTCATAATATCATTCACAATAAAACAGGATATTTACTGTGTTTACTTTTTTAAGTGTTTCTGATATTCCTGGTACAAGTTAACATTATTCGATTTAGTGATTATTGCATCTGAATTACATGCTGAAAATAAAAATTAAAATAGTCAAAGGAGACCTACCTTTTCAATGTTGAACTTCTCTAATGCCTGCGTTGCGCAGTCAACAGCGTCTTGCTGCATCTCTTCGCTCATGTCAGCATTCTTGATCACCGCCTTGCGGTCGCACATCTTGTCGGCTAAGTGTCTGGGCAAAGTATATTTTGGTGAGTGTTTGGTTAATCTATATCAAGTCAGGGATCTCAGAGTTTTCCCCCAGCAGAGGTAAAGAAAAGACCTTGAAATCTTCAATAAAATTAAGCTAACACATTAAGAAAAGCATAACAAATGGCATAATTTTTAAAATAATATAGATTATAGCTATGGAAAAAAAAACTAACTGGATATTTTAGATGTATGAGATTTGATATTATTTTTATGAATGAAAAAGTTTGAGATGCAATCATGTTACAACAGTTTGGCATTTATTCCATCCAAGTGATTTGTCTTTATTCCAAACACAGCAGTATTGCTAGCTTATATTGTAATATACAAAGCTTTTAGAATCATCTGAATAGTTTTTAAGCAGGTCATTTATGAAGAAAATTATAAGGCATGCTAAATTATTAATTTCCTTATTGAATTAATAATAACACTGAATAATATTTGTTTTAGTTCATACGAGTTATTTTGTAAATGATGTCTAACTAATTGTGGAACTATCAGAAATACTCTAGCTTTAATTTTATGTAGAAAGTTACCAATAATTCTAATAAGGCGCAATATTAGATAGTGGGATGTATCCACACTATCTTATCTGGTTTTATAGTCAAGTCGGGTTAACAAGCATACCTGTTTATATGTTGTGAATAAAACTGGAACTAATTTATTACAAAATCATTTGATATACAATTTTGGTGAATTAGTAATTGAGGTAAAACAAAATTCACTAGGAGGCTGTCAAATAAAATAAAAGAGGTTTAGGGATGACAATTGACAGTGTAACAAGAAAATTTATGACATATGTGCATCTGATCATCCTCAAGCCTGTACTTGTTGCAATCGATGACTGATAGCGTCAATGCTAAAGGTTATAGGTTCCCGAACCTCATCGATAACATTGTGTTATGATTGATTTTCTACGTCTCTCTCAAGAAGGGGGACGTTGATTGTTTATATTGAACAACAAATCGGTATTAATAACCTCCAGAAAAGGTCAAGCGCGAAATCCGGGACTCAATGCGCGCCCTTTACAAAATCTGTTCCTCACCCGCAAAGAAATATCGCAATGTGTAAAAAGCAAAATGCTGGATATGACACGGTTATTAACTTAATCTACTTTACCTGACCTCTTCTACAATCTGCGACGGCCTTTTCGTAGTAATTCTAACGGAAGCACTAGCACTAATGCCCGTCATCAAAACCGAAAGATAGGGAGAAATTACGAACGAGGCACCGACATGTAATTCGGCTTAGGGCTTCAAAAGATCAAGATAATCCATCATTACGCAGATAATCACTATAGAAACATCGTGGTTTAATCAATAAAACCGTTCGTTGCACATATCCGCCAATATTTGCAGAAAATAAATTGTTCCGCCTTCGGACTTTCGCACACCATTTTGTGAATATTATCGAAATAATCGAAAACTGGCACTAAAAATAATGAATACGCATTACAATAAATAAAATAACCACCGAAATAAAGAAATACTCACTTTTGCTTCGGGATAAGAACAAATTCTCACGTAAAGATTTTGATAACCGGAGATTCAATGCCTACTTTCCAGAGGATTCTTTCACAGGCTTCTTTCAACGAAGATTTCTTCTAATTGCGATAGAGGGCGTTCTAAATTCAAACACATTCGAAAAATGAACTTTATGGCGTATTTAAAAAAATGTTATTTGTGGCCATTAGATATTTAGATAACTATAATCACTCAAAAGATTTGCGTTTTTCACTAAAAAGTTAGTATACACACAGATTAAGACAATTTTCCAAGCCTGGCCAAATGCTTTCAGAACGTTTTCCAGTAAAAGTGAAGTTCACTGAATAACTTGTCGCTGAAACCAAACAATATTGAAAGATATAGTTTTCAAACAACTAAATAATGTTATGGGAATGCTTTGAAGACATTTTAATACCAAATAAATAAGTGATAAGTTTCTATAATTTTTGAACGAATGCATTAAAAACAAATAACCATAAACTGGCAGCGCCACTGCACTGTATATGTCAATATTTGTTCCATTTCCGTTTCCTTCTACTATCTTGTCAGGTCGGTCCGGTCGCCATATTTGATTAGTTCCTAATGAGAAACGCCGAAGCGTTACCCAAGGTTTAAAGGAAATTTATGTAAAATATCTCTTAGTTTATTCCTGTAATAAGTCAAAATGTCTGGCGGAAGCAGCAGCAATAGAAATGAGTGTAGGATATACGTTGGCAACCTTCCCCCTGACATAAGGACAAAGGACATCCAAGATCTATTTTACAAATTCGGCAAAGTTACGTTCGTTGATCTGAAAAACAGGAAAGGACCACCATTTGCCTTCGTCGAATTTGAGGATCCAAGGTAAATATTATTGACAATTTGTGTAACTATAATCTCAGTATGCATTTACGATAAGTATGAAATAGTGATTCGTTAATCTTCTTTGTTGTGTACACTTATTAGGTTATGCTTGGTATTGGCCTATATTGCTAGTGTTTTCTTTTCTCCTGTTGTTTTACCTTCTATATAGATTTATATAACGACGGTCGGAAAGCCAAACAATGACATGCACTTTGCAGCCATCGTGAATTTATAATTAGTTTATTGCGGGGGGAAACTAATAAAACTACGTAGGTTACGTTAACAACACATATTTTCTAATCCTGTTTCTAAATTCTTCTAAAATGAACCTTGTTTCAACTGATCTGGGTGTAGAGCATATTTTAGCTAACAAGCCTACTAAAGATATCATGAGTACACTCAATTAGTTCATCCAGTGTACCTACTGATAAATAAAATACAATTAAATGGCATTGTGTGTTGAATAATTATTCACTCTCTGCACATGATAATCTTGAAGTTGTTAGTATGCACCTGCATCAAAATATTTTTTTATCTCAGCATGTTATCTACCATAAAACTGCTGTATAAATAGTAGAGAGATGTAAATCTAGTGTTATTTTGTTACTGTATATGTACATTCATAGCTTTAACTGTGAGTGGCAGCAAATATTTTTATCTAGACTCAGTTTATGTTATAAATTAAAGAGGTGGGTTTTCCTATGATGCAGAATTAACTCGTCGCACGATTGTTTACATAAATGTAGGGTAACAATGTATGAAACTTTGCACCTGTCTGCACACTTTGTCGCGCGAAGGATTAAAAGCTTGTGATTAGAAATGGGAATGACAAATGCAGTTAATGGCCAATTTTTGAATCGTCAGATAAACAACTAGATGGTCTTTATTTGATGGATAGCAAGATTTTTAATTTTGCAATGGTCAGATACTCTCCAATAATGTCCTTATTGGAGAAATCTAGTTACCTTAACTTCAATTCTAATAACTGCTATTTGCAACAATAATATGCCTATTTATGCCATGTTCTGATAAGCAAGGCATGTGATGATAACAACCTGTGACTTTGTTACCATTGTGTGTAGTTGTGTACAATCCTTATCACAAGAATTGTCAATATTTAATTTAAAACAGTCTTGTAATAAAGACTGATTTTGATCTCATGTTGATAATTCTGCTTTCATTTAAACACATTCATTAATTTCAAAACATAATAGGATTGAAAGGGAATCAAGTACTGTGCAACTTATGAGAAAAGTAATTATGTACTCAGACTTGCATCAACTGCTTTGCTGAAAGTCCAGTCCTACTAAAGCCAAATGCAAGTTTCTTAAAAAAAATAGTAGAATGATAATTAATTCAAGAATGATGACATAATTCTCATGTTCTTCTCCTAACTCATTTGGGTTGGGCCCTGTGGGGTTCTTTCTGAAGTATCTATTGCTAAGAAAAAAGGTACTCAGTCTGTCTGCTATCTAAAATGTTTTCTTCATACTCTTCTTAGACATAAGAGACTATTTTTTTTCTTAATAAAAACCACCATATTTCTGTTAAAACAGAGTTTACTGGATCAAAGTTTATTTATTTAAATAGTTGATACTTTTCTTTAACTAAAACATGTGGTTTCATTACAATAGTCTCTTTGTACGTGTGTCATTAAGTCCAAGCATTAATTAAGTCCATTAACATTCTAATAATAATGTTAATTGCCATGGCTGGTATTGTTGAAAAATATGAAAATAATATGATTACAAGGCTGTGAAACATTTTAAAACTATATTTTTAGTTACCATAATGTGGGATTAAGAGCCAATTTTAATAATGAAAATGAACACAATTTTAATAACCACAAAAGGCTACAGATTTGTTGAAAACAAACTTAATAGCACAATTATATTGCATGACTGGCAATATTTTTGTGAACAACATAATGTTTTTCGTCAATCGGAGAACTCTCTAAAGTAGTTTTGTCTACAGGGAAACCTTCAAATTATTTTTGCAGTTTGCAAGTGGTTATGGCCTACACTAAGTCCTTAAATATAGGCCAAGAGACTAACTTCTCCAACACATCCTTCAAATTTCGACAGAGATGCAGATGACGCTGTCCGCGCCCGCGACGGCTACGATTACGACGGCTATCGTCTCCGCGTGGAATTCCCTCGCGGCGGTGGTGGGGGCGGAGGCCGAGGTGGCCGCGGAGGCCCCGAGCGCTTCGGAGCGCGCACCGCGACCCGAGGCCCGCCAGCCAGACGCTCCGAGTACCGCGTCCTAGTCACTGGACTGCCACCGTCTGGCTCCTGGCAGGATCTGAAAGACCACATGCGGGAGGCTGGAGATGTCTGCTTCGCGGACACTTTCAAGGACGGCACGGGCGTGGTGGAGTTCTTGCGTCATGAAGATATGAAGTATGCTGTCAAGAAGCTTGATGATTCGAGATTCAGGAGTCATGAGGTGAGTGAAAGTTTTGGATACTGATTTTTGCAGCTACAGTATCCAAACCAACAAAACAGTATTTTACTCTGAATAATCTTAAAATAATAGGCTAATGTTCAAAACATCAAAAACTCCCTTAAAACTAAACAGAAATGTTTTTGTTGTAAATTTGAGCTACTAAATGTAAAACTGTTTTTTACGTTCTTTAATATCTACCCTCCTAATTCACCCCTGTTAAAAACCACATCGTGTTCAAAATTCTCTACCCCATTCGTGACCAAATCGCGCGCTAGTTTCGATGATATTGTTAGAAACTTTCTAAAACCCATTACTATAAATTGTACAGTTCGTAGGTAGTTAAATGATACCACCAAACTTATAATTATATGTATCTACCTCCATGCGAGGGAGGCGTCAAGGTGATATTATAGTGTTCTCTATTGATTTTACTATGTGGCTCGAATTACAATGTAGATGTCGTGGGTAGGGGAGGAAGCCAAGTTGACTCACTGAAAGTGTCAATGAACTAGATGAGTGATGAATATGATACAAAATTCAAACAGTAATCGTTTTCAGTAATTCTGTTAAATCAATATGATTAATGATATGCAGTCTCTTAACCGATTGCGGGCCCAGATTTGCGGTTGTAGATATAATCCGACTAAATCGTGTATCCTCGATTGATACCAGTGGAAGCCCCTTTGCAATGGGTGTTTCCCATCCACAGACCAACCGTAGCTAGCACAACTTAATCTAAAGAACGAACGTTTGCTAAGATCTAGCCACAAGCTCTAAAGTCTGCATTACCAATGCTAATATATTATTTCAACTCATAAAAATGTTCATTTTATAAAAACAAAATACCGTATATGTAATCAGTGATAAGATGAGACTTCTTGATGAGAAGGTGGATAGCATACATAATAATATTATGTTGTTGTTTGTGTAGGGCGAGGTGTCGTACATCCGTGTGAAGGAAGATTATGGCGGTGGCGGCGGCGGCGGCGGCGGCGGCGGTGGCGGCGGGGGCGGCGGCGGCGCCGACCGGTACAGCGGCGACCGCGACAGGTGAGGCGCACTGCTTGTTGTTTGAAACAGTTCACGTGGCGGTCAACCTATTTATTGTCTAGTGAGGTGACTGATGATGAATCAATAATGCCATACAAGTAATTAAAATGTCAGTCTCTTGACAATTAAAGTTGGTATTGATATTCAATTGACTAATAATAGAATTTTCGTGACTCGTCATAGTCCGCGTGTCCGCAGGTCGCGCTCGTACTCCCCGCGGCGGCGCGGGTCCCCGACGTACTCCCCGGTGCGGCGCAGCTACTCGCGCTCGCGCAGCCGCTCGCGCTCGCACAACTACTGAGCTCGCACAGGTCGGTACGGGCCCATCGCCACACCACTACACTCTATATACCCCATACAGAATACAAGGCAAAGCTTAAATCTACACATTTTAATAGCATTTCAACGACTGTTACTTAAGTTTCTTGTAATCTTATAAGCAATGCAAAGCTAGAATTACAGCTTCCACTGTACAACATTTTGAGGGATATATCATCAATAAAAATAATTAATCTAAACCTTTGATGAAAGAACAGGCAAGGCAGTCAGACAAAAAAGTAAATATATAAATTGAATTTAATCAAAACCCACAATATTGCGAAAAAGACGAAACTGGCTGATTTAAAAAATCGTCAAGTTAAATAAATAATTACACAATTAATAATTTAATTCAGTAAAAAAAATATATAAATAAGACTCCTGCGGCAGAGCCCTCTAGGTAATATTTTAATCAAATTATATCTTTATGGCTTTTATATCACATTGCTCAATTGAGTATGTTGTCCAATAAAGTACACAGTAATGCATAGACCATTTTATACTGTTAGGGCCCTAGACTAGGGTAACATTTCTAAATTTATTGTATGTGTAGTGAAATTGACTAAAATCCGTATTATCTATATTTTTACTGTCTTGGAAATATTTTGACATAAGCGACAGCTATATTTACAGTAAAGGATAAAGGAAGGATACACTGGATATAGCAGTTGACAGCTTATTGAAAATTACACTGGACTTCTCAGGAGTTTTTCGAAATAATTGAAAATATCTCTGGACTTAAGGATATGGATTTCATATGGATTTATCAGGTTTGCGGGACTAGACATACTTTGGCAATGATATCCTTGAGACAGCTTTTACAAATTATTTTAATTTTCGTTTGTTTGTTTTGCCTTGCATAATACTTTTGTTTGTGCTTATAAGTGAATTTAAAATGCATACTCAATATTTAGTTTTATAATCCAAAAGACCTTATCTCAATGATGAAGATAAGGCAGATTAATATATTATTTTTACATTATTATCAATTATAATCGTATAAGTACACTTTAAAAACATATACATGTACGAAATACATTTTAATTTAAATCTTGTAATATTAAAATCTTTCTCTATGTCAGTCCGGATTCGGTAAGATCACTATCTCTGGATTCGGTAAGGAAACTGGCGTAAACTCGCTGCCCCTATTATTAGCGAGCACGGAGTAGTAAGCACATGGAGAGCTCACTTGAACCCATTTACTAGAATGTGGGGAGTCCAATATGTATGGTATCTCCATGTGGTTGCTGTTCGTGCCAGCGAGGTGTTCCGTATACAACTGAAGGTCTATATTTCGACAGCTGACGGAGCGGCGGGCGGCGACGCGGCGAGGGAGCCACACTCTGCTAGACTTAAGAGAGCATATTAATGTATTAGTTCGTCAAGCTGGACGACACTCTGTTACCGACCACGTCCATGTACTGCCGACCGCTGTGCCGTCGTGGCAACAACACAACCACAAGTTACATCATATTAACATATCTTCATTGGGCCGGTGTGCACAGTAGTACATAGACGTGGTCGCATATTAGTGTTTAGAGTCGGTTATTTAGTATCATTCGGGTTAACGGTAGATGTTTGTTGCGATGTGCACGCACTCGTGTGTGGCCGGTGCGCGCGACGCAGCTCGTGCCGAAGTACTAGCGTCAGAGACTTGTCAGCTCGTATGTAGCTGGCCGCAGTACTGCGTCAGACTCGTCAGCTCGGGTCGTAGCCGGCCGCAGTACTGTTACAAATACACGCACCGAGCTGCGCCGCGCGCTTTACGTTATAACTTGACACGATGACTGTTTATAATTAAAAGCATTTTCTTTTGTTTCATCCACTGTGGATTGGGCTCGTTGGATGTGCTTGGCTGGAGGTGTGAGTCAGGATGCCGTAGAGGCCTCGCGTGTAGGATCGGATCGGATCGGATCGGACCGCACCGGCGGATCTCTGGCGGACATTTGAATATTTGTCGCGTGGATGTAATGTTCCCTTTCGGATGTTGGATTTCGTATTGCGATCGCAGCGGCCCGGCGCGGTCACTACGCACCTCCCGCGCTGGATCAGGATCAGGACCTTTGGGTATGAATATTCAAATTAATTGCAAAATAACTTATGTTGAGTGCACGCTCGGTACAGAGTATTAATGTTTGTTTGGATATCCTTAACTCACACTTTATTTGCTTCTCGATGTCTGCCGTTTATTTCCTAGACGTAGGATGTCGGTTCAGTGACGATATGAGAGATATTTTCTATTAGCTTTGCTCATTAGTGTGTTAGACCTAACAATTCAGTGTCATATATAAATAATTAGCATGCTTTATGAGCTTTCATACAACCTACCTGCGTGGCAGCAAGGCGACGAGTGTTTGGGAGGATGCCCCAGAATGGATGTTGTTTTAAAATTGACATATTATGTATAAAGTAATACAGATTGTAATTATGGAAAGTGATGTTAGGAAAATAAAGTTAAATCATAAATGTATTGTAACGTGTGTGTCGCCGACGCTCGATATCATAGATGTATTGTGTGGACATTGTAATTTAGGTACTGGATCTGCATTCCAAAGACCAACACAGTTTGATGGACTTAATAAATTCCTTACAAAAGAATTTCTATATTTTTATTTACCTATCCCAATAACCAACAACTGTTAAAGTAAGATATTTTTTGTTGTTGTTGTAATTAGAAAGCCAAATAATCAGAGGTAAACACAAATAAGCCTAAAAATATTTTAGTAAAACAACAATTTTATATAATTTCCTATATTTATGTACACGAAGCCTAGCATTAAATCACGTAAATAATTTAGTCTTTAAACAACACTTAAATCTTGAACCCGGAGTGGATGGCGCACGTTCCAAACGTAAGGTTCTCGTAGGTGACCTGTCTGAAGCCCGCGTCTTCGATCATCGATTTGAATTTCTCCTGGAAACAAAAAACAGACAATATAAATATATTAGACATCTGTTTCTTCTCATGAAATTAGCAGTAAGGTTTTAAAACACAACAGGTTTATATATTTGTTGGGTTGGCTCGGCACCGACTGACCTGTTTGTTCTCACGGGCGTATCGGAAATGTGCGCTGTGGTACAGACCATCAAACTGAACAACTCACTCCATGGTACCAACTCTCCTTCCGGCTACATGGTGAAAGTTGCTCAGTCTGAGGTCATGTTCTATTTTGAAGGGTTATGCTGAATCATGTCTATCCAGACGCGTATAGCACCCCTTTTTGGATGGAAAATCATCAAACGACTCCTCGGGAGCTCTGGGCGCATCTGACGGGAGTTAGAAACGTACATGTTCCTTCTTTTACCGCAACCCCGGCTGGCGCTCGTGGAACACTACGCCGTCGTCACTGACCGATGGCCAGTGAGCTATCCTATGCTCACCGTCCGTCCGTCTACGGAAGCCGGGAGTCATTTCGCGGCTCCCGACGCCCGGAACATCTCCCGCGTATAGCACATACATACCTGGTCGGGGAACTGCCGGATGCTTTCAACGAGATACTGGTACGGCTTCCACTGGCCCGCGAACAGCTGACCCAGCACTGGGATCACTTGGAACGAATACTGGTCGTATACCCTGCAGGATAGATCGATCATACATCAGCGTTAAAAATCCACACTAGAGCAAAAAAACATAAACGTCGAGATTGGCGGGGTCTTCGAATATCATGTGGCTAGGATTTAATACAATATTAATTCTACGTGTGCGTTCGCGCAGCGGAAAGTTGTCGAATTTAAAGGTTTTAATTATGCTGATATTTAGTGTATGACGACGTATAATTAATTAATTATACGTCGTTTATTAATTATTTTATATTTTTATTAACCTCATAACTACCCAGCTTCAGTGTTCGTATCATCTTTATGCTGACGACTTACAGCTCTACTGTCAGGCAAGTGTTGACAACTTATCGGATGCGATTGATGATTTAAACCGGGATTTAGCAGTCGTTAAAAACTGGTCTGATCGTTTCGGGGTGGCTGTAAACCCAACCAAGTGTCAGGCTGTTATTGTTGGAAGCCCTCATAGCGTAAGAAGGCTGAATAATTTATCAATCTCACCGATTATCTTTGATGGCACAGTCATCCCACTAAGCTCCGACGTTAAAGATCTGGGTTTGCATGTGGACACTTGCCTTGACTGGCGTAAGCAGGTTGCTATGGTGAGCAAGAAAGTCACTGGAACGTTGCGTGCACTTTACCGATTAAAAAATATTCTCCCATCACACATAAAGGCAAAGCTTGTTCAGTCCCTTATCTTCCCTATTATTGACTACGGTGATGTGTGTTACTATGACCTGAATGCAGATCTTCTCAACAAACTTGACCGACTTCTGAATAACTGCATTCGATTCGTATTTAATCTACGTAAGTATGACCACCCAACAAACAAAAAATCCTCTCATAGTGGCTAAAATTGCCAAAAATAATTTACTTATAAGAGCCGTATTATCGCTAATAAGGGTGCGTTTGGGCACAAATTACAAGAACAATAACCTCATACCCCCCTTATAATTGCTATATTGTTAGCTTCTTTTTCTCATACGTATTTTATTGTAGCAAGCAACAAGGGGGTCGAACTAATAAAAGCAAAAGGATTGCTCTTAAAAGGCTAATACACTTATAAGAGACATGTTGAACGCGTTAATAAAGCCAAGCAACCTTATACATGTTTTATCATGGCGAGCAACAAGGGAGTAAAACTTAAAGCGGCAAGACAAATTCTATTAAAAAGCTGCCAGTGTTTGAGATTCTACAACAAGTGTTTTGTTGAGTGATTTTTTACAGTTAGGCAGCGGCAACAAGTATTTTAAAGAAAACAAGAACCGGTAAGTCATTACTTTCATTTATTTTTTGTAGCGTACCTGAATCCGAGAGTATATTGTGCTTGTTTATTGTGAAAACTGTCTGGGAATTCAAACGTATGATAAAATGTGGTACAAAAAGTGTAATTATATCAACGCGCCCTTGAATTTGAGTAGTTTTACGGTAAAAATGTGAATAATTATTAGGTCATGTTTTTTATAACGCTTTTACAAGGGTAATAGCATTCTCACATCGTCTATTAGATCTCTTTAAGATTATAAGCTCTGTAATGGCAATATTTGTTCCTTATGCTATCGCCATTTTATCTATCGTTAGGGTTCCTTTCATCATTCCGTAGATATATTAATATTAGTTATATTACATTTTAGGTATTAATACAATGGCCGTATTTACGGACGTTTACAAATTTAAAAAAAGAGAAGATCTCACTGTCCAAAACAAGAGATGGCCATGGAATTGGACACATTTTATTGTACGAAGAAAATGTTTTCATTGTAAATATCAGACTTTTTCAAACATACCTTCACACTTCGTGATTGGTCGAAGTTCAATACCTACTCAACCAAAATGTATGGAACAGCTTGTTTTTTCGCGTTTATTGAGCTGGCCGCAATTTTTGGAAAAAAATATGTATTTAGTATAATAATATGTTGTTTTTTTTTCAGATTCATCAATAATGCCAAGGGAAATCAAAACTATCTGCAGTTCCAAGCAATTGGGATATCGATGGCGTTCTTTACTGGCTCAAATATAATGAAAACAAATAAAAAAGAATTGCAAAGTGAAGAGATCTGATTTTCTAACTTTTCACGAAGCAGAGAAGGAATTAGACAAAATGTGTAAGAAGTCTGAAACGGAAACAGATACTCTGGTCATTTCAATTGTACGACAAACCAAAAAGATACGGCGCTTGAAAAAATTGTAATACGTTATGTAATATTTTTAATAGATCACTCAAAGCCATATGGGAAATATTATTTTTTACTGCCCAGTCTCTGATATCACCACAAATATCCATCTTATTCAACTCTTCAATTAAATTTATGTCTACTTCACTACTACTACTGTTACATTCTTCCTCACTGATTTCCTGTACTTCATTGTCATCTTCCATAAAATTATTTACGGAACCCTCAAGTGATTTGTTGGTATCAGCTTGGTCATTTTGTAGCATTATATTCGTAACAGTAGAAGTGGTGGCTGTATTGTTAATCATGTTTTCGTAAACTTGTTTAACTTTTTTTCTATAGCCACCACTCCTCTTAAACTTCTTCCAATCTTGTGAATCCATTTTTTATGTTATTGTAACAGTAAACATTTCTGTTGCATTTCCAAAATGGCCAAAATATGACAAATCAAGTTAGATAAAATATTTTAATATGACCATCTAGAGAATAATACCTTTTTAATGACTATATAAGTGATTATGGATTGCTTTCATTCTTGTAAAGACCATATAAAATGCTGTAATTTTTTTGTTGGGTAGACATCTTATAAAATGCTCTTATGAGTTTAAAAGTATCATAGTTAGCTTAAGCATTACTGTTATAAGAACAATTAGCCAAATAAAAAGCTTTTATAAGGTTTTCAATATTATATGGCTTAAAAGCATTGTAAATGCTCTTATAAGAATAACACATTTTCAATCCTTATAATAACCATGTAATTTGGACTTGTTATGGTTAACCCAACCAAATTATAAGAATAAAGGTAATATTAGCTAAATCTTCTTATATCGTGCCATTATAAGGAACATTGATATAATGAAAGCGATTTTAAAACCTCTATAAGAGATTAGACCTTAAACATATAATTTTATAAGAGTATCTTGTTTGTTGGGCATGTGTCCACATATCGGTCACTTTTAAAATGGTTGCCTATCCGACAACGCAGAGCGTTGAAGGCCTTGACTACACTCTTTTCTCTACTCAACAAATCCACTTCTCCTTCTTATCTAACTTCACATTTCCAATATTTATGCTCTGCTCACAGCAAGACTCTTCGTTCCTCCAATAACCGTCTTCTGCGTTGTCCTTCTCATCGCTCTGGTTTCCTTAAAGCTTCTTTCCCTGTCCAGGCGGTCTTCCTCTGGAATGCACTCCCTCTAAATACCAGGATGGCCACCAATCGGTTCACTTTTAAAGTAAGAGCTCGGGAACATTTACTTAAGAAGTTGGCAGATTCGTCTCCAAATTAAATGGTAGTTAGTTTTTCCCCATGTATTTTTGTATCTTTATAACTCTCTTGACTTTATTTTGTTTGTATGTATGTATTTAAGTATTTATTGTTATATTATATTTGTTAATGTTTTCTCGAAACGCTCTCTGTTATGCAGCCTGCACCTACTATGTTTTCTCTCTGCATCACCCTAAGGTAGACTGGTAGAAAATGCCTAAGGCATTAAGTCCGCCTTTGTACAGTGTTATACATGTGCATAAAGTTTAATAAATAAATAAAAAATAAATAATTGCGTATGGTAAAAAAGAAATTGTGCACGCAGCCATTGTGGAGAAATTCACCAAAATCTGATTCCACTGGGCGAACTTTTTTTGAATAGGGTATTTTACTCTATATGAAAGAAATTCTAAAAATATACAATTAAGATAGCTTAGGCAACAAGCAGTCGGAAAATGTTAAATTTAGTTAATAAAATAACTAAATAAATTTTAAAATAGATTTCAAAGTTTTCACTTTTTTTAGTCTGTTGTTTTACTAAGCGAAACAGTGTCCGCCATGATTATTACGTCATATGGTCATGTGAACAAAAAGTGACAACTGTCAACTGAGCAACTATTACTATTTTTGTATTAAAAAAACTTTACATTTTAATTTTTATTGAAATAATAGTAATACTACCATGGAAGAAATAAATACTACCATATAATAATACTTTAAACTATAGTGAAAAATACAACTAAACAGAAAGACTAATAATAGCACATTTGTTTACATGACCAACCGACGTCATGACCACAGAGTAAAATGGCGTCAAGCGTTTTTGTGATTTTACGCGCGAAAATAGAAATTGTAAAATTGAAATGCAGTTTTATCGCACTTATCGATTGAATATATTTTTTTTGTTTTTTTTTTGTGGTTTACTAGGACTCTAGGAGCAAAATAAGATACTTTTTAAAAATGGGTGTAATACCGTATTATAGACTTTAGAAGAAAAGAGATGTGTCTAAAAATTAGTATGTATGAATAAAATTAGTGCATTCATAAACTTCGGAGAAATTCAAGTTTCCGCTGCGCGAACGTTTGGCCATTAGCTAGTTTTCATATAAAGCGCTTACGTAAAGAGCTGTAGATTTTTACATACATTCCGACATGAAAAATCGTCGCCTGGTAACGAAAACTAAAATAAGTTTTGAGACATGCCAAAGCATGAATGATTTGTGAAAAAGTAACACCAACCATTGTAATGTACTGTTGGGCAGTTGGCTGAACTCAAGGCACATGAAGCGGCCGCCAGGTGTCAGCACTCTGTAAGCTTCCTCTAGGACCTGCAAAACAAAAAAATATGTAGCAATCCAGCTTGGAATTGTTTCGACGTGCGACCAAATCAATATCGACTTACCTTCTCAGAAGGTGAAAAACTACATAGTAAAATTTCAAACTTCGGCTCAATACCTAGGCGCCGGTCTTATCATCGCCGACACAGGAAGAAGCTCAACATTCACAAACGGCCGTGGGTATAGGCCTCCCTACGTGTGTACTATCTCCACGCTGCCTTTTTGCCCGCCTTATTCTGAGTAGGCAGAGATCCCAATTACTATCGAGCCAACCCACCCCGTATAGACCCATCTGCAGCCCGGGTCCGCCCAAATTTGGCAACAACCGACTACGTGCGGACGCAAAGCTGATCAACAGGTGCTTGCCGAAATTTCAACACTGATTTAGAACCAAGTTCAAATCATTCATCACGTCGGGATCATTACACTTGCGTCTTTTACGATGAGGTGTGCATGAGCAGGTAGGCGCCGGCGACGCGATCCATCAAAAACCAGGGCCACTACTCGAGTGTCACAATGAGCCCGAGTGCCTCAATACGGCTTATCTCCACGCCCCCGTTGCGGCTTTATCCAGATTTTACTCGCGATGGCAACAATAGCGCCTGCCAGACGAGCAACACTCCTTAGGTATCCCCGCGCTCAAAAAAATACTTCTTCTAACTTCTGCTGCCTGGACAAACCTACATGATCAATATGAGTACAATTCCTGATGCCGAAGGCGATGGTGTAGGCGTCGTAGCTATCGTCGGGCAAAGCCAGCTGCTCCGCGTCGCCGCACACCCAGTCTATCGCCACTCCGCAACCCTGGGGCGTGTAGCCTAGTCTGGAATAAGAGACGATTCTATGTAGGTCTTAAGCTAGACGTCGGCCGCACATGTAAGGGTAACTTAAACACCTCTTAAAATGCATTTTCATTTCTGTTTTTGGATACCAAGAAAATGGTGGTAATAAAAAGCCCTTTTTTAATAGATTTAGGACGACTGCCACTGCAAGGGAAAATACGCCGAGTCCTAAGATCCCGTCACCGCATCCGTACGAAAGTGATAGTGCAACTAGCGCATCGTCTGCCTGTAGAGAGGCAAGCGTCTAGGTTTAATAATAATTGCGTACTAAATATCAAAAATAAATACATACTTCAATGCCCTCTGCAGGCCAACATCCAGCATGGCTTGGTTGATATCACAGACAGTGACACTACTGTTGGCTGTGTGTGACGGACCCAGGCTTTGCAGGTACTTTATGTATCTGAATGCTATGTCACCTGAAATGTTATCAGAATGCCTAATTAGTGCATGGGTATATCCCATGCACTAACATGGCCTAGGGAACATATTACAAAATAGAAACCATTCATAGTCCAGCTAACTTCTATAGGTACACCGCACCGTCAATCAACACTATAATGGCTACAACCTGCACAATTCACTACAAAATGAATGACACGTATTTATCACAAAGAGATACTGCCATTTGCAAATTATTTTATTTTATTTATTTATTTTATTCAGGAACAATTTAAATTGTATTTGAATATTTTAACATGAAACAGAATATTGATTTAGTATACAGTTTACAATTAAATAGTAAAAAAAATAAGAATTACACGTTATTAAAAAAAAATTAAATTAAATTGACAAACCAATAATGTAAATGTCATGCACACATAATTAATAAAAACACAATGTCAATAAATTAATTTAAAAAAAAATAATCAAAAACAATTAATAAAAGGCATACATAAATTATAATATCAAAAAAGAAAAAATAATTACATATCAGTTTTGAGCACATTACAGTTCGTCCAGGGAGTAGAGACATCTATCCAACAAGAAGGCCCTGAGCCTTGCTTTGAATGAAACTGTGTACAGTGTGCTTTTTAACTCTAACGGTAATTTATTAAATATGTTGACTGCCTGATACTGTGGACTGTGTTTCACTATTCCAAGAGCCGGTGTGATTTTGTTACCAAAGTCTTGCCTACGCGTATTCTCTCTTACCATCCTTCCCTCGGCTGTTTCATAATCATAAATATATTTTTTAAAAGTGTTCAACAGCACGACTACGTAAAGGCTAGGCACTGTGAGAATGCCAAGTTCTTTGAAATATGGCCTACAAGAGTCTTGTTGAGAGATGCGGACCATAGTTCGGATCGCTCTTTTTTGGAGTAAGAATGCCCTATGCCAGTTACAATGGTAGCTATTACCCCAAAACTGTATGCTATACCTCAGTTTGGACTCAATTAGCGCATAGTATACCATTTTTAAATATTTTGTGGTCACTTCATCTCTAACACTTCTTAAGGCATAGCAAGCAGATGATATCGATGAGTCTAATGCTGCTAATTCTTTCTTCCAATTTAACAAATCATCAATATGAATTCCCAAAAACTTAACTTCCCTAACAAGCTCAATTTTAACTTTACCTAGCTCAATATGCATATTATCTTTGCAACGGGCAGTAGTTTTGAATAACATAATATTAGTTTTAGATGTATTTATTGTGAGTGTATTTGCATTAAACCAGCAATGAAAAGCCTCTAGAGCTGCATTCACCTTAACAGCAAGGTCACGAATATCTTGAGCTGCTACTATAGCATTTGTGTCATCCGCAAACACTACAAGTTGTATGCCCGGCAAAAGCTTCTGTATGAAATTGATTAGATCATTAGTAAATAATATGTATAATAAAGGGCCTAAAATTGATCCTTGAGGCACTCCGGCTGTAATGTTCATCATGGACGACCTGTAATTGTTTTTATACCCATTTGATGTTGTAGCACCAAGTTCGACAAACATTTTTCTATTTTTTAGATAGGAAGAGAAGAGCTGTAGTGCTTTACCTCTTACTCCATAGTGCTCCAATTTTGAGAGAAGTATTTTGTGATCAATACTATCAAAAGCAGCGCTTAGGTCCAAGTAAATACCTGCTACCCTCAATTTGCAATTTATTTTGTTAACTACTTCATTTAAGAGCGTATAAATAGCATCTCCAGTACCCACATTCTTCTGGTATCCGAATTGTCTTAGGTTAATTACTTTATTTAAATTAAGATGTCTACTTAAGCGGTCTTTTAAAACTTTTTCAAAGATCTTTGCCAATGTGGGCAACAACGAAATAGGCCTATAGTTACACGGATCTGTCTTTGTACCTTTTTTATGAATTGGGACAATCTTAGCAATCTTCAGCTGTTCTGGAAAAACGCCTTCTACTATACACTTATTATAAAAAGTCGAGAGTGGTTTAGATAAAACGGGTAAGTTATTTTTGATTACCGATATTGGAATTTCATCATAGCCACAGGATTTCTTATTTTGCATACTATTAACTATTTTTGTAATTTCGTATGTAGAAGTTTTAGTATTATAACCATCTATCTTCTTTTTAGCATGTGGATGACTATCTAAATTGAGTTAGCCCAAAATTTGGCAACATGACAGACAGAACACAGTGTCAAGTGCCTTCCTTCCACTTGACACCACCGGTGGTGTCGTATGGAATCTCTAGTCCATATGACACCGCCCTAGTGATGCCCAGAAATGCGTGTTTTTGACAAACAGCTCCCAATTCATTATTATTTATACTAAAATGCATGTAATGTTGTCATTATTTTGACAACCTTGTTTGAGCAAAGTCGACTTTGTCGTTCTGTTTCAAGGAGCGGCCGGCAAAGTTTTGCTGGCCGCTCTAACAGGCCGGCAAAGTTTTGCCGGCCGCTATTTTGACGTTTCAACGTTTTAAAAAATCAATTCCAAAAAGATTTTATTTAAAACACAGCTGTTTGTACGTCTAAAGGTAAAAAAAAAAGATTTTATTCGATATTAGGCTGTATAATTCCAACTACCATTGATAAAAAAAAAACAAAGAAGTAACAAAAGCGCGGTTCAGCGAAAATTTTGATTTATTTACTGACTTTTTTGCTAAAAATGAGCTCTCAAAGCGAAAATTCTTCCGATTCAATGTGTTTAACACCGCCAAAGATGAAGCTAAATTAGTGGTTGAAAATTTGATACCGCGAAACTCAAAGGAAAAATATAAGCTTGCGTATGAAAAATTTGTGCAGTGAAAAATCAGTAGGAAATCTAAATCTTTATCCGAAAATGTTTTTCTTGCGTATTTCAATGATCTTTCCAACAAAATGAAGCCTTCGTCTCTCTGGAATACTTATTCAATGTTAAAGTGCATGGTTATGATAAAGCACAATTTGAACATTCAAAATTACCACAATTTAACGAGTAACGAAAACGACAGTCAGACGGATATAAGTAAATATATTTTTTATTTAAATTACTTGCTGGTTTTATTTAGATTAGGTACTTGCATTTTTGAGTAAAGCACTATACAAACCTTGGCCCACAATGACTGCTTCGCTGGTCACGCTATGATTGCCTCGAGCTAGCCTAGCTACGCTCTAGGCCTTTCAGCTTGGCCATCATTGCAGCCCTTGCTGTCCTCACTGTAAAGGCCTCGACCTACGGTCTCGGCCTTTATCTCAGCTCGTCCATCAAGTCCTGCACGCTGACCGCGCTGTGTCGGCCTGGAGCTGCGCTGTCGGCCATCATCAGCGCGACCAGCAAAGTAGTCATTATAGACCGCGGCAGTATTGTACTATAAGTTATCTATAGTTAAACGATAATTAATAAAACAGAGTTAATAAAATATTATTTTTTTATTTAAGTGAAGTAATGTAGGTATTAAAGAACGGACCGGAAAACTAGTCTTCCAGCATGTCAACAATTGTTGTTACGTGCTTGTAATAGGCCTTAATGAACTTTTCTTTTGGTGTTTTTTTTTCCGGGAAAAAAACTTTAAATATAAACTTTGTCAAATGACGTACCTCATTAATTAAACTGCTTGAACTTAATTGAAGTTTTCATATCAACAACTTTGTATGTAACCTCACTAATAGTCGGTGGTGTCATATGGACTAGACTACTAGAGATTCCATATGGCACCACCGGTGGTGTCGTTTTGGTGGTGTCAAGTGGAAGGAAGGGTCAAGTGTCCCATCGTTTGTTGGGCCACACCAGAATTACATTCCAGGGCAGTCATCTATAAATCCCCACCACATTGGTGAGTCAGTGACTCCCCATACTGATTGGCTAATCTTTTTACCATGATGACAATAAATGACCACTTATTATTTAGAAGTTACAAATGGAAACCACACTCACCAGTGCCACCTGCCATATCCAACAGTTTGGTCTCTTGCCTAGGTGCCAGTCTCTGTATAAAAATGTCCTTCCACAATCTATGGACACCCATAGACATCACATCGTTCATCAGGTCATACTTCTCAGCTACAGTCTCAAATACTTCATGAACTGGAAGTTTATGAGATTTTTTTTGGTAAAGAAAACAACACCAGTCTCTACGAAAAGATAAAGACACCAGATGAAAAACTTCCTATCTTCTTTATGTAGATCCCGCTTTTTGAGGGGGTCCGGTTTCTGCACTTGATCTTTACAATGGACCATTGTATGTATGCCGTGCCAAAACTGTTCCCTTATGATAGCTCGTTATCCTCTTTTTATTATCTCTTTTGCTTTCTCGTTATCATTTATTAGCTCTGTATGGATTTGTTTTTTTTATTTGTCAATAAATTGTGAAGATTATGTTGTTCACTAAATGGTTTAAACAAAACAGAGGTTACCGTATAGGATTAAAAGAAGAAAATAATTGGCACAAAAATAAGGAAAAGTTAGATTGTGCTATACTTAAAATCTTTAGGGTTATATTTCTTCCTCACAGAAACATGAGTGAAATTACTTTTGAATCTACATGTGCAGCTACATGGTGCGTTAGTTATACTTGTCTAAGTCACATTTTCATAAAATACATTACCTTTTTTGTTTTTTTCGCCTTCATCAATAACTTGAAATCCAAAGTGTGTCTGCCTGGATTTCATTGCTTCGCTCTCAGCGTCCTTAGAGGCTGTTTGTGTACTCAGAGAGCGAACCCGTAGTGCTTGTTGGACTGCACATCTTGTGTTGGATAATGTTAATAACCCTAATCTAAGCGCCATCGTTTATTTCTTTAAAACAACCAGACGGATGCACAAAAATTTAAAAACCTTCAGCTCAGCTGACTGTCAGTGTCAACATTTTTGAAGGAGAGAAATAATTTAGTGTTTTTCAATTTCTTTGGCTGACCACGAGTCCTTTCCGAACCAACGACGCATTTGCCTTGAGAACATTTAATCGATTCCAGCCATGAATCTACAAAACAAGAATATGTTAAATAAATTAAAAGATTATTTACATTTTTTTTGCGTAGTTTCTGGTTGTTTCGCACGAGAAACATTCTATTGCTTAAGAACGAAATAAAAAATGTCAACCGAACCGATCCATGAATGAAAAGTCACAACAAAACAAAGTTAAAAATGAGTCAATTTCTTTGAAAAGAGGAAAATACTGATAAACAAACATGAGAATATTATATCTATTTGATAAATAAGAGTGTTATCAGTGGTAGAACATCAGAATTCAGATCTAGTCAAGATGTTAGCACTAAACGAAAGTAAGTTATTTAGGATGTCTGGCTGATTCTATGTTGTTTCAAGTTGTTTTTTCTTATCATAATTTTCAAATGCCGGTGCAATGAGGCCTTTTGAAAGCACTGCTATAGTCTACTTATTACTACTTTTTAAAAGTGCAAAAGTTGCAAAACTATGACTAAAACTAAAAATAGATAAACGCATCTTTTTTGTTTTAAATACATTATGTTAAGACGACTTCAAAGTGCAACTTATTAATGATTGGCTGGTGTTAAGTTTTGATACTAAAATACATAACACACCTAAAATACATTTAGACTATCATCATATCCAGGATATGTAGAACACAATCTAGAGCACTACAGGCAGCGCTACAACTGGGACTGCGGCGTATCGTGCGTGCTGATGCTGCTGTCCACGGAGCAGCGCGAGGATATGCTCGAAAACTTTGAACAGATTTGCCAGGATGAAGGGTTCCGGCAGTCCACGTGGACCATAGATCTGTGCTATTTATTGAAGAGGTAACTACTGTTCCACATGCAACATATATTTAAGCCAACTATTCTCAATATTTATTTTGGGCCTTGCAACTTTACTTTAACATTTTATTAGATTGCCAGAGTGATAATGTAGGAGACAGTTGCAATGTAAATTAATTAACTTCAGCTCTTCAGCCTATTGCTTAGCTACAACAATGAATATTTAAATAAATAAATCAAATGGTAGTTTTCACTACCATTTGATTTATATTCTAAAAAAAATATTAAAAGTGTGTTATTTAAATTATGTATGCTCTCGGTTCTTTTGTGCAGATTTGGCATCAGACACAGCATGTACACAACATTACTTGGTGTGAACGAAGACTACAGGAGACATGGATACTATGACAGGATAATGAATATGGTACAAACAGTTTTTTGAACCAAAGTTAAGCCAAACCTCAGTGGATTTACAATATCTTATGAATACCATGAAAACATTTGAATGAAGGATGCCTAGAACTGGAAAGTGTTGGGTTATTCTTATGCCTACATTTGTTCTACTTACTCTCCAGGATCGAGAACGCGTCAAGCAGCGTTTCGACGAAGCAACGGCGTCTGGCATACACGTTCAGAAGCACTCGCTGACTGATGCGGAGTTGTTGAGTCACCTTGTCAATGAGGGGCCGGTCATAGTGCTGGTGGACGCCTCTATGCTTGTCTGTGATCTCTGCAAACATAATAAATTGAAGGCTGAGTTCAGGTATTTACCCAATTTGAATATATTATAGCCACTTAGCTGATCCTAGTCTTAAACACATAACGTAATTGTATTTACATCAAAAGTTAAATTGGTTTAATAAATATGTAACTTTGAGACGAGAGCCTAAAATACGAGGATTTGGGGTGGAGT
Organism: Ochropleura leucogaster; assembly: GCA_958449745.1. Lineage (NCBI taxonomy): Eukaryota > Metazoa > Arthropoda > Insecta > Lepidoptera > Noctuidae > Ochropleura > Ochropleura leucogaster. The sequence continues at coordinate 398,217 of OY288220.1, read as the reverse complement.
CGCGTCGTCTGTGTAAGTTCTGGGTTGTTTCCCTAGGCGTTGCTTCGGCGGTGCGTACAGGGGCCACTACATCGTGTTGGTGGGCGCCAGTCGCGGCAAGCTGCTGTACCGCGACCCCGCGCTGGGCGCGCGCCTGTGCGGGGCGGCGCCGCGCCGACTGCGGCACGCGCGCCGCGCGCACGGGACCGACCACGACGCCATACTCGTCTACGGGGACTATAGGTGATGAACGCAGGTAGGTATAGGTTTTAACAAGTTATGACGTTACTGAAGCTAATCATTTTTGTAAAACTATTTTTGTGTACTGTAGGCGCGTGAGTTGAATGCAGTTGGAGCTTGAGGGAAAGGTAGTGTTTTTTTGCTCACCGTCCACAGGCCTGCGATTCCTAAGCTCTCACAGGTCAACTCTCACGCCTCCTGTAGATATAACCAACCTCGTAAATGCTTTACCACTTTTTTAACCATGTAAAAGGACCTGTAACTTTAGTTATTGTAAGTAAAACTTATTTTAGACTTAATAATGTGCCATAGGTACAATCGCTGACAGAAGTTATTTTACTAAGTAAGTTTTAGAATAAATTTATGAATTGATTATTAATGCTAATTATATCTTATTTATACATGAAATTGAAGGGTATAGGGTATAGACATAATACTTTGTATACATAGTATAAAACAATAATTTAGGTCCATATGCAATTTTTGCCACTAGTTATATTATGAGCTCTAATTCCTAGTCTATAAGGCAGCTAATGGTTCAATATGATTCAATTAATTTAAACAGTACAATAGATTTAAAATGAATGTGTTGCTATCTTTTTGATTTTTAATTTTTTTTTTTCATATTTACTATTTAATAAATCTATTGTATTATACTTAATTTAATTGCATTCAGAGTTAATTTATTTTACATTATTAGGAATTCTGTTACTAATGTAAAATTTTATATCTTTTACACTATGGCATGACTATATTTGGCATCTCTATGTACCATTCATATAGTTACTTATGTTTAATTTTTAAGATGATTAGTATTTAATGTAATTTGTTTATTATTAGTTGGAAACTAATGAACATCCATGACAGGTTACACACAGACTATTAGGGCATCACTAGTTACTACGAAAGTTACAGTTCTACTTTGATATTGCCAGTGTAACAAGATCCCAGGAACGCCAGACCTGCGACATTTTATAAAAGCTGAAACTGTTTCTGTGGGAGGACATTGTTTGGTACTTTTTTTTTATATATTATTTGATATGGTTCCTTCTCACTGCCAAACATAGGTAGTTCTTGGTCACCTGTACTGCGACCGATTGTAAGGGCTCATAAAGGGCGAAAAAAGAAACATGGTAGGTTGACCGGTGACCGGTTCATTTGAGTGCCCTTAACTATTTGAAAAATCTAATTTGATAAATTCACGCTTACGAAGTCTACTTTTAATTTAACATACTTTAAACATGTCTGGCGTGAGCTTTCTACCACAGTTTTGGCAGTGAAGGAGGTGAGCCATTATTCTAGAGTCTAGAATGTTGCTCACCTCCTCCACTAGAGGAGAAGGTCTAGAATCTAGACCTTATGTCATGTCAAAAAAACCACGCATTTTAGTATGCCGTAAGTCAGCAGCTATTTGGCAATACTTTGTTACCTGATATCTGCCAAAGCCGCCATGACCGAGTTTTCATAGCATCAGCTATAGTATGGTACTTGCACATAAACAAAAACAGCTTTTGTAAAACGACAGAGGTCTCTGTCCGGAAGAAAACTGAACAGAAAAACCCAGAACATTAAGGATTTTAATAAAGAACTCATTGAAATATTAGTAACAAGTTTAAAAATAAACTAGTAAGTAGTAACTAATACTTTATCTCTACATCTGTACCAAAAAGGTCAAAACTCTAAAGGATTTACCCCACGCAAAGCCATGACTAATAGTGATTCAATAATAAATAGACATTGCTCTAACATTTGACGCACTTTCAGAACGTGTACAAATTAAGACGTTCAATGATGTATATAAGGAAATGTACTAGGGGAAGTACAGTGATGAAAACATATCGTAGTTAGGGAAACTGCCCGTCATGGTCGGAAAATGACAACATTGAGCAAGCGAAAATAGTATTCATTGCTTAATACTTCTATGTACGAGATGAGAAGAGTAACGTGCCGGAAATGGGCTTATATTTTTAGTAAAATATGGTAAAAACTAGATAATAACTGTGGTAACAAAACCAACGGCAGTATTCTTTCCTTGCTATAAAGATTTTTATTGCCACACCATGACAATACATATCCCAAATGACAAAAGAACTGGATACAGCTGAGTTCCAATATTTTACCAAAATGATCGACTGTTTCTTAAATACTAACGACATCCCGTGGTTTCACCCGCGGAGACCACTATAAAAAGTACCCTATGTTAACATATAAGGTACTTTTTCCAGGGTATAAGCCAACCTCATACCAAATTTCATTAAAATCCGTTTAGCTGTTTGAGTGAGAAAAAGTAACAAACATACACACACAAACATAATTATACAAACTGTCGTTTTTTATAATATCACTGATGACATCCCAGTTACTACTGAAAATGCCCCTTGGTAAGACTAGCTTGCAGACCTGGCAGACAATAATCTGGACTGATATCATGTGTGTCTAGGTGGTTGTCAAAAATAACCTCTTTTAAAGAAGTTGAACATACATAGAGTTGACGTCTTCTAACTGCATGTGGCGACAGATCATGTTTCTCATACTGTAATAGGACAGTGGCATCTAAGATTAGTTAGTAGGTTTTCTACCCTAAAACTTGTTTAGGTTCAGGCTTAGCGCGATTTCAGAACCGCGTATCATTGATAAGCTTAGCTTATGTACTAGATATTAACACTAATATGCTCTAACTTACCCTTGAATGTCATCAGCTTTTACAAACTTCCAAAAATCAATGTTCTTCAGTTATTTCACGATGTCACTCATTGTTTGACACTAGACGCACTAAACGCTTGCATTCACATTAAATTGTAATGAATACTATCAGTAGCATATACTAAAATAGTCACTTACTAAATAGGTACTTATACATGTATGTCACTTGTGTTTTTGGCTTGTCGCCCAAATACCTTGTATGAAACAGATTATATGCAAATTACCAAGACTTTTACCTTCGAAGCAATGGAGGAACCTTTGCTTAACATTCGTCACAATAACAACTATAAGTCGTTCATTATAACGGTTATCAAAGTACTTTAGAATATATACGGGTGCTGGCACTACCGCTGGTCTACCAACGTGTTGGTTTTTGATCATAATCGTATCTAGCGGTAGCTATTCGCGGTGCCCAGACAATGTATCTTATGCTACACTTGCTGTAAAACTGCTTACGGGGCCTGTATTACCATTTTGGAAAAAAAAACAATGGCAAAACCGGAAACTTCCAACTGCTGTCTTTGTTAAAAAAAAACACCAACTTTTAAACATAAACCATTTCTAACTTACTTTGCCAAACACATCAGTAATTTTAAACTGAATAATGTGCATCTGTATAATTAATATTAATCTTCACTTCGCCTGCAAGTATGAACACACCCTTACCCGGGTATTCGCAGACCATAGACCTCAAAAATGTATGAAATCTTAATTATTCTTGTCTTTGATGGGGAATCACCATCAATTGAATAGTGCTGCTAATCTGACTTTTAAGTGTGACCAAGCAAGATTGGTTATTGCGTAAATCGCTGACTATATTAATGTTGTGTTTCTGATACTTATCAATTTTATAGTGCGTAGGTCGAATGTTCCACGTGGAATCGATCGAGGGCGATTCTCAGTCGCTTTTGAAAAGCCATGACCCTATTGAAAGAAAAGCTGCTTTTCTAATCGCTTGTTATTGGAGCAAAATCAATAGATATATGTATAATGCGTCCAGCTTCCTATTTGTTTGGTATTAGTCATTAATATTTGTTTAAGTCGACATCTCTGTTGCAATCTGTTTATTTGGATAGCATCTTTCGTAACACATACTTACATTTATGTTGAAATAGTTGTTGCTGTTTGCCTATGCTTTGTGTTTAATTCAGAGTTTATCCCGTGAGGATATATTGTAATGATGTAGTCCAAGTGTAACTTTCTTTCATCATGCGTCTGTTTGTAGTAGGTTCTATGTTACCTATACTTATAGTACCTACCTATTTTGGTTGTTAGCTCATCTTTACGAATAACTCTGTAAACTGGACAAAACTGTACATTACGCAGCTTACACACCTGTAAGCCTAAAAAAATATTTGCCACGTACGAACGCATTGAACCCACGGTCCATAGCCCATAGCTAATCTGTCGGGCAGATTGAAATTTTTAATTACCTGTATTATTTATGCATTAATTCTTGACTAAGCTATTATAATGCAATTGTGCTGTCAAATTGAAGAACATATTGTTCCTTTTTAACAAGGTTTAAATCTAGTCTAATTTAGCAACAAGACACCACGACTCTTGTTTATAATGTTGATGACAGAGGTGACGCAGTTCGGCAATATTGGGAATTTTATTCGTGACGGAGGTAAGATGTATACTTTCCAATTTCACCACGCGCCCTAGCTACACCTCAGTACAGGAAAACTATAGTAATGTCCCCAATATTCATAACATTCATAGTCATTGTATAGGTATGGGAAAGTTCCTGACATTCCCCTATGCGTATTAAAAAGACAGAAGTGAAGTCGAAACGCCGAAGGTGACACCCTAGCTAGAAGTACATGGAATCTGATCCCATTGGTGTATGATAAGGGTATTAAAATGGCCGCTTAAGCAGAATCATAATAGGTTAATAATATTAATTACGTTACCATTCGTAAAATGGTCACAAAGTGACAATTCACAATATTAACTGCGTCTGAGACCATTTTAAGAATAATAACGTAATTCGCATTATGATTCTGCCAAAGCGGTCATTTTAGACCCCCTGGTGTAAAAAACGTAGACGAGAAAAAGGAATATGAATGGATCCTTACATACTCCTAATGTCTCTTCTATTTCACGGTAAATTCCCATCTGCTCCGATTGCATAGGCCTGTCCAATGTCCATGCCTTCAGCTTTCTACGGGAAATGCATTGTAAGACATTAAGTCTTGAAATGTGACAATATGTTTAAGATTCGTTTTAGATATGTTGTTTTAAACCAGTGACATTATTGTACCTACATGAATACAGAAGTACTTAAAAATGTTGTAAATTATAATTATTATATTTAATGTATTAATTAAGAAAATAATTGAGTAAATGAAAATGACAAAAATATTTAATGTGATTTAGACGTGTTCGTATAGTAATAAGTTACTCAATAAACAGTTTTTTACATTATAAATTAACCGTATTTATTTGATAATTGTCTAGTCCTTGTATTGAAGAAAAAATAAATGGGTATTGGATAAAATACTTATACATTTAGGTACATAAATTATGAACATTGCCTAACATTTGCAATCATGCTGCATTGAAGTAATTCAAACTTGGGGAGTAAACCGACCAGAGACATTTTCAAAAACTCACCCGGTCGGTTCTACCCCGACCAGAAACAAAACTTCTTTTTCCTATCCTATCCTCTTTAACTTAAAAATAGCATATGGATTAATGGTCCTCTTACAACCAACATAATATTTAAAATGATTGATTGCTGAATAATATGTTCTGAAAAAGTATTGGTGTCTCTTTTGCGTAAATGAATATAGATACACCTTCTGTGAGGCGAAAAATCTATCGAGTCCACTCACATATGACAAACGCCTACTTGTGTGGTACAGTCAGCATGCTAAATAGGTTCGCTATTCCATCATTTGGTGCATTTTCAACCATCCAATACGAAAATGATGATAATGTATGTTTTCAATTCAAGACTAAGGTTCTTAAGTCACCATGGGTTATTATAGGACAAAGGTAACTAGTGCCATATGTGGCTATATAAGTATGGGTTATTGTAAACATTTTTTTACCAAAACTAAGTGTGAAATATTTTTAAATGTCTTCATCACGATTGACGTAGCGTCTTGACGCACGCATAGTCTTATTTAGTAACTTAAATAAATAATGTAGAGCGTTTATGATACGCTAGATTTTGCCCACAGCTTCACCCGCGTGGAGTTCGGTTATTGTGGCACGGGATCATGCTACGGGATCGAAAAGTATTCCATGTAAATCATCCATCTTTATTTTCTGCGTTACAATACAAGACTTACAAGTGAGAACAGGAGCATTCTAACTTGTAACGCTAAAAAAAATAACTTTTGTTGGAATTTGAACAGGTGGGCGAAGGCCAAGAAGACGCTGTGCTGTGCACGTTTAGTTATCTGTTGAAAACGTGCGAACACGGACGAGGACGACATTCGTGGAGATTTTAACGTGAAACGTTATTTTGTTTATTTATTTAGAGTTTCTTTGGACGTAGACTTTTTCTAGGAACAATAATAGTGATATAGTTGCTGCCATGAACACAGTGCGGTATCGTTGACAACATATTTACTTGACTGGCTGTACCAGCAAAGTTTTTTATGGGACAGGCAAGCGCAGTCCTTATTCCCTCGCAATAAGATCTGTTTTAGTGTCGTTTATTATAACAATTTTCGAGTGTGGTATAAAAGGGAGAGGAGTTTTGAATTCTGTGCTTGTTCAGTGCTGATGCCCTCGTTGGGAGGGTGGAGATTGTGAATATTGTCAGTGACGTTCATGATGAGCAACGGTTGTGACTGCGAGATTATGGCCGTAAGTACCTAGGAACTTCCCTTAATATGTATTTTATCTGTTCATTGTATGTCCTAGGGCTGCATGCGCAGTATTTCAATAATGAAATACGTAAATCGTACACCTAGATTAAACTACAATTGAAAAAGGTAATTTTTCATTAGACGAAAATACGTATTACTGTTTGAAGGGGAAGTTATGAACACTCAATTTATTGTAGATCATAAATCTTTTAAAATGGCACTGTATATCAATTTTGTTATGTTAGTTGCGCATGATCAACGAGCATTCGAATACAAGGCTCACTGATTGATGCCGAAATATTTTGTAATCCTTACTATTATAAAAACGAAAGTGAGTTTGTTTGTTTATTACGTCTTCACGGCTAAATGGCTAAACCGAATTTGATGACTTTTGGTACATAGACATGTTTTTTTTTAAATATGAGATACGGAGAAGAAACGAAGAAAAAAATGGGAGAGAAAGATTTTTTTTGATCATCACGCGGGTTAAAGTTAGCGTTAGCCCAAAGTCACTATGCCACGCAGACGAAGTCGCGAGCGAAAGCTAGTTGTTAATATTTTAAATACATTATAGAAAGAAAATTGTATTTTGTCCAGCTATTATTACTTAGGTATGTCGTGCTGTCAGGTACCTTCCCTAAACATCCTTACTGCGCAACATGTCAGAAACAAACACATGATTGTTTAACATTTATTCATTCTCGTTTCAATATTGTTGATAGGTATGTACGTACCAATCTGTATGAGCTAATATTACTTTTAAAGGGACTGTACTGTGCCTTTTTGTCTGATTAATCGCTAAAGCTTCTCCTGTCAAAGTAGCTTACCTACGCTTCTACAGCAACTAAGTACACATGATAAATAATGTTTATTTTACAAGTAGGTTTTTCAAACACTTTTTTTAACTAGATGACTGAGAAAAAACAGCCGAAACAAACGGGCTAAACAGCTAAGACGTCATGGTAGGGTTACCATGACGTCTTAAAACAGAACTTATTCCAGTGAGGGTAAGAGACCGAGCTATACAATGTGTCTAGCACCATCTCTATCTCACACAGGAATAAGTATCTACTGCTATAAGATGTCATGGTAACCCTACTGGTCTCCCAATGTACAATTTTACTAACTTTCCGACAAACATTATATAAGAGAAATTCTAATAGGTGGCTACACAACAGAATTCTAATCATTAACATACAAATTGATTATGAATGTGGAACTTGCCGTTGGGGCTCGATAAGCGCCTACTGCATTATAATGAGCAGAAATTGGTCTGCTACAAATTAATAAAAAAAAACGCCCGTAAACGAATCGCATTTGTACACAAAGAATTATTATCACAAAAAGAAATTTGTCAAATGCGAGTCCTTCTCGCGCATCGAGAGTTCCGTACAAATGTTTTACTTACCTTGCTATCGGAAAACTGATGTTCCCATAGGTACATCGTTTTCATTTTTTTTCCGTTGCTGGCGCTCACGAGAACGAAAAGAGTCGAGAATCTGATTTCCTTGGTTTTGAAAATTTGCAGTTTAATCGTTAATTTTAACTTTCTCCAAAGGACTGTATTGTTACCTGAGTATTTGGTAACACCAAACAATAAAATGTATGTTCATTCAAATTCAGTGGAAATTAACACTAACCGCAAAAATAATTTCGCATCATATTTGTTTAGCGGTACTTAAAAGGCATCTACAAATATACAGATGAACATGGCAAATCTATAAGGACTCTGTTTTTGCCATTTAGCAACGGTATCCAAAAAAAAAAATCTTAGTAACATTCAAAACAGGTGGGCTATCATCAAAAAAGTGGGTGAGCAATAATATGAAAAATAGGTAGGTAATCAAATATTTTGGAATTTAAAACAAATGTAATTTTATATATTAGATGAAGGCCAAATCGCCACTCAGCGGACAGAGCGGTGCGATCTCATGGTGGCATGGAGAGAGCGACTGTCGCAACCCCGTGCAGGGCACCTACCGCCTGACACAGGTCCTCACCGGACACGGAGGCATTGGGAGGTTCCTGCACATAATCGGCGCCCGGGTGTCACCATTGTGACGATCGACTGAAGGACACGGTGGAGCACACAGTGGCGGTCTGCCCAGCGTGGAGCGGAGGAGCACCGCCGTGCTCAAACTACAGGCGATCGGCGATCTCCCGCGTCCGGCTCTGGTTCAGTCCATGGTCCGGAGCGAGAGGGAATGGAAAGCGGTCACTATCTTCTGCGAAGCAATCATGCTGGCGGAGGAGCAGGAGGAGTGGCCGGGCGTTAGAGGGTGAGAACATCAGACCAATCCAGCCGCCGCGGAAGACGCCCCGGGCGTTGGGCGCCGCGAGACGACTTCCGGCCACCGTAGCTGCGGGCCTGTGCATGGTGAGCAATGGATAGCTCATCCTCCGTCCGTACAGTGACGAAAGGCCGTGTCGACGACGCGTTAGTGCTCCACGCATCTGACGCGGCTTGCAGGGCCACCGCTTCTAGGGTTGCGAGTTGTTCGAAAGAGATACCGCGGCCCCCAAAACATAAAGGGCAATAGAAGGAACATGGGTGGGTTTTAGTCAGTACAAGCGTGACAAAAAAAGGCTATGGAGGCGCATGTTTCTCCAGGCCCTAAAAACAAATCACCACCGACTACACACCCGTGGTGAAATTAGAAAAAATTAAGCCCGCGTTGCGATAAATGAGGAAAAAAGCACTCGTGTGAAATACATTGTACCCATGTTGAACCTAATTGTAGTGCAATAATAGCCAGTTTTCATGAAAGTTATCCCTTCAAGGAAGTTAGCCCTACCCTTATGTGTCTGCCTGTTGGGGTTGCTCATTTCCAGACACTATCTCACCCTTCGCTCCACAGCCCATCCAGCGCCCACTGCCCCGCTATTGCATACTGCACCGCCCGCGCCACTACCGTAGGTAATGTTAGTCGATTAAAAATAGTAAAAACTAACATTTCAAACTCATCAACAAATCGGTCAATGGAATAACCATTTTACCGTTCGCAGACATTTTCGGGGAGACCCCCTAGTAAGTATCAAAATGTTTTGATTAATTCAAGATGCTTTGTGAATTAGTGATAACGTAAGTAACTACGAATACATTACGTGTAAGTACGTAAAATCCAAGTACAGTCAGTAGACATTTTTGTGTTCAATAACGCGTGGCTTGTTAAGGACGCGTTTTTATTTTACGTTTGTAATTTACGTTCTTATTTTATTTTACGTTTGTTAAGTAAGCAATGACTTATTGTCCGGCCTACGCTGTCCTCTTATACTTAATTACTAATGCTGTTACAACAACATTGTAAAACCAAATGATTTTAAAATAGGAACTATGGAGTGTCAGCCGGTTCTTCTTCATGGGAAGCGACCTTCTACCTTCTCTCGACGTTTTATAAATTCCCATGTAGGCCTATGGCTATGTGAAATAAAATTTAAAAAAAATGTTTTTTGAGCAGCAAAATTTTTCTGGTAGCAGATTTTCCCGCGTGATGGTCGAAAAAAAGGATCATATGTGTTATTCCAGACTATAATCTACCTCTGTGCCAAATTACATCAAAATCCGTTCAGCAGATTTGGCGTGAAATAGTAACAAACAGCCATACATACATCCGTCCTCACAAACATTCGCATTTATAATATTAGTAGGATTTCCTATAATTGTCCTACGGGATCGCACTACCGGGATTAAAAGAATCTTGTGTTTTAGGTTATAAACTATTTGTAAGCCCAATGCCATCCAAATTCTTTCTGTACCTAGGTTTTACGTGAAAGAAAAAGAAACATCAATTCATCAATACATAATCATACATAGGTACCTACTTAGTAGGTAAGAAAAATATTGTGATAAATATTTTTCTTTTAATACTTAAAGATGCTGTGTTATCACTTATCAGTGTAAGTGACTGTACGTAAAGTATATAAATAACGGATTCTATATTATTCATTATCATTTTATAATAATGGCATCCGTGGTCAGTTTGATTATATTTTTGGCTGTGTTTGATTCGATATTATTCTCTGAAGGGGTGAGTACATATAATTACGTAATAGTGTACATTTTAATTTAAGTGAGGAAACTTTGTCATTGCGGCCGAAGCGGAATTCACACTAGCCGTTAGGCGAGAGTGCTATGAAGCCGAGAAAAGCACTGACAAAGTTTCACGTGAATCAAGCGATGTTTTGGAATACACTTACGGAAAAATTTAATAAATAATTAAAATATAAATCTGATCATCAATCAATGTAAAACTTTGATTTAATTTGTTTTTTCGCGTCGCTTTGTTTTCTCAGACTGAAAGAAAACCAAAGATATAAAGATATGACACCCCTAATCAGCCTGATGTTAAAAATATGGAATAACCACCACTAATATTTTTTAATTTAAAACTCAAATCAATGTCAAATTGTTGTTTTAAGGAAATTATTTAAAAAAATAATCATGTTTATTTGTTTTAATTCGTTGATGGACACAATTAAATTTTTATTAAATATTTTAACCCTATAAACATAGACCACCACCAAAAAAAACAACGCCCCGTGGTGAAATTAGAAAAAAATAACATTTGTACGTCAACGAGCTGCATGTTTTGAGGCCTTTTGTAAAATAATTGGCTTTAATACTTGAATACAAAATTTACAAATATTTGAATTACTTATTTTTAATATTAGGCGGCACACGATGTCCATCGCTCGATCTATTAGGACACCTGTTAGTTGATGAGGTTATCGCAAGACCACTTTGTTAATGAGGTGCTAAACACATCGCGCCAACGTACGATCGCTCCCAATTAGGACGCCGCATTAGGCAGTGCGGAGCTCTATACCTTTGCTTCTCCTTCAACTTGAGAAGATTTAGAGCGGGGAAATAGAAAATCAAATGATAGTGATTATTGACAAAAATACTCTATCAATGTTCTGTCTTTGACGGTTCTGTTATTTAATTTCTCCGTGTGACTAGTGTATGAAGTGTATTGTAAAATTACGTTTGATTAACGTGGGAATTTGTCACTTGAATTTCGATTCAAGTCATCCTACTAAAATTATAAACGCGAAAGTTTGTATGGTTGTACGAATGTATAATATTCACCACGCGAGTGATATCGCGGGGCGCAGGTAGTGTACTAAGTATATACCGCAGGATAGGCATAGGCATTTCAGTGTAAAGTCTAGATGATAAAGACCTGTTTAAAAAAATGCATTATGAATTTATACTTCTGATGCATTGTCTTCGGAAACAATATACATGACCCCAAATAATATAATGTGGTAGGTATTCCAATTCGTAAGGGACTGATACGTTTGTCTGATCCTAGCCCTACTTACTCTAAGTAGTCCAAAAGTCTGGGGGTCTTAGTTAAACTATGTCTACTGTTTCGAGATAAACAAACATGATGTCTGCAGCTTTTGTTTTAATGGTAACTTTCATTTTTAAAATTGATAATTTTTGGTTTAGAAGTACTGAAATTTGGCCAGATTTGAATAAACAAAAAAAACTTTTTAGTAAAAAATAAAACCGACTTCTAAAAAAAACTAAAAACTGGAAAATAACTTTATTTCCGGAAGTCGGTGGCTTTTGTTGGTTTCGTTGACTTTATTGCCCACCGACTTCCGGAAATAAAGTTATTTTCCAGTTTTTAGTTTTTTTTAGAAGTCGGTTTTATTTTTTACTAAAAAGTTTTTATTTCAACATTTTTAGTTATAGTATTATGATATAATACGCAAACACGGTTAAAAAGTTTTTATTTTTAGCTTTAGTCCCGTCTTAGAAACAATTTTTAGTTCCACATCAAGCTATAGATTAAATACTAAGTATCTAAGTATATTATGCTTTAGTATTAAACCAATTCAGAAATCATATGCATCATCCTCTAGGGGATATAGCTGATACTTGATCTGATGTTTATGTTTCTTAATGACTAGGTGAGGGGTGGGGAGGGGATACGGTCACCCTGCTCCCACTCGCCTGCCTACCCTGGCGAAACCCATACTTATACATGTGATTGCAGCAATCACGGCAGATTTGCTGTCATTTATTAAAGAGTGCCGTTGTATATCACTGAAGATCTATCACCAAATTACTGCGATGACCTTCCAAACCATAGTAGTACATACCATTTTTTGATCATTTGTCTTCGACAACTTCTAAAATATAATCGACGAATGAGTATATCATCAACGTACACGAAGTCAATCTAATACGTATTATTAAAGATAACTCAAAAACTACTTGTCGGATCTTGATATTTTTTTTATGGGACCAAACGACAACCACCAGCTTTCGAATAAAAAAAGAATCATCAAAATCGGTTCACTCAGACCTGAGTTATGAGGTAACAAAGACAAAAAAAAAAAAAAACATACAGTCGAATTGAGAACCTCCTCCTTTTTTTGAAGTCGGTTAATGAAGTGGTTTCGATCCTAGATGAGACTGGCACAGAGCTTGGCAATTATACATTAGCTTGTTGTAAAAGAACTCGGTTGTAAGTACACAGTCTGGTGAGTTGCATAAATCAAATCAAATCAAATCAAATCAAATCATTTATTTCAATTAGACCATTACAGGCACTTTTGAATGTCAAGAAACAAAATGAATCTACAGTCCCGGTCACAAGGCATAATAACTTGTGAAAGTACTGCAGTTGCCCATTCCAAAGCGTTGATCTCTATGGAGAAGAATGGGCAAGAAACTCCATGGACACTCTTTTAAATTCTAATATTTTTACAAAATAGTATTTACATCATTCGTGTTGAGATTATACAAATATGTGAGAACGATGTAGAAAGACGTGCACAGTAAGAGCGTCCAGAGTAAATAAAAAACAAAATTCAATTTAAATCTAAATAAATTAAAAATGACCGTGGTAGTTAAAAAATGACCAGTCCCAACTGACAGCGCCCGTTCACGAACATGACGTATGGATCAGCCCCATTCAGCTCGACCATTTTGAAGGGAGCTAAATGACCCGACACACCCGCCACCATCAGCGAGACATTTAAGTGAGCATGACACTATTAACCACCAGGGCTTCGTCAAGTCAATGATAATACATAGCACTCACATATGGGCTTAATAATTATACAATACTAGAGAATTGATTCTATACATTGCAAAGATAGTCTTACAATCTTCTGCAGCTTCCACTATAGCTTCGGATACTTATTAATGAGTTTACCCCTATGCTTGAGGAGCAGGACCAGCATTGAGCCAAGCATTTTTATCATCAATATAATCCCCCAACTTATAATATGCTTGCCTACATAGTGTGCGTTTAATACAAGATTTAAATTTCGTTTCATTCAGTTGAAGAATGTGGGGAGGTATTTTATTGTAGCATTTCAAACAGTACCCCATGAAAGATGAGTCTACTTTAGCTAACCTGAAACCTGGTTGAACTAATTGGTCCCTATTTCTAGTATTATAATTGTGTCTGTCACCTCTTTTACTAAAAAGATGCGAGTTTTTCCTGACATACATGATGTTTTCATAAATATATTGACAAGGTACTGTCATGATGTTAATATCCTTAAACTGTTCCCTTAAAGAATCTCGCCTACGTAGGTTATATATGGCTCTAATGGCTCTTTTCTGCAGAATAAATATAGACTCGATGTCTGCAGCCCGTCCCCAAAGTAAAATACCGTATGACATTATACTATGAAAATAACTAAAATAGACTAGTCTCGCGGTATCAACATCAGTAAACTGACGGATTTTTCTAACAGCATATGCTGCTGAACTAAGGCGTCCTGCAAGAGATGTTATATGCGGACCCCATTGTAGCTTTGAATCGAGTGTTATTCCCAAGAAAACAGTTTTTTCGACGAATTCTAGTTTCTCTTGATTCAATACTATGTCACACTCACTGTTTTTGACATTTGGTAGAGCAAATCTTATACACTTCGTTTTTTTCCCATTTAATACTAAATTATTAGCCGTAAACCAATTATGTACCTGCATTAGGGCATTATTTACGTCGTCAAGATTTGTGGCACGTCTGTTTATCTTAAATATTAAAGAGGTATCGTCAGCAAATAACACCATTTGTGGTTGGTTTTTAAACAAATGGGGTAGATCATTTATATATACTAAAAAGAGGAAGGGACCTAATATCGATCCTTGTGGTACACCCATCTTTACATTTAAACCCATTGAATTGACACCATTTATTTGTACTTGCTGCTGTCTATCATTTAAATACGATTTAACTAAACTAAGGGCAAGTTTCCCTAGGCCGTAATGTTCAAGTTTTAAGAGAAGGGTTTCGTGGTTCACGCAATCAAATGCTTTTGAGAGGTCACAAAAGATCCCTATGGCATCCTGTGCCTCTTCCCACGCAGTAAATATGTGTTTTAATAGGGTGACACCGGCGTCAGTGGTACAACGTCCTTTGGTGAAACCATACATACATACTTGGTATTGTGCATAAAAAAAACTAACATTTTAGAGTCGGATCTACTACATAAGCATATATAAGTATATTATGCTTATGTAGTAGATCCGACTCTAAAATGTTGACCGACTTGTATCTCCAAAATTTTGCTATAGTAAGTTACTATAGCAAAATTTTGGAGATACAAGTCGGTCAAGGTAAACCAGACTTATGTAACGGGACCTTTATTTAAATGCGTAGATCGTGATAATGTTTACTACATTACTACGTCTTACATGTGCAGATGTGTCGTGTGGTGGCTGGGTTAGCATCGCATCC
Source organism: Ochropleura leucogaster (assembly GCA_958449745.1). Classification (NCBI taxonomy): domain Eukaryota; kingdom Metazoa; phylum Arthropoda; class Insecta; order Lepidoptera; family Noctuidae; genus Ochropleura; species Ochropleura leucogaster. The sequence continues at coordinate 382,757 of OY288220.1, read as the reverse complement.
TACACCCACGTGTAGGATGTGATGCGACTAAGTAAGCCTCACAAAGAGACTCTTTGTGTGGCCTACATATGTAGTACCTATGTAATTACTTAGTGTTACTGAAAACGGTGTCTTAGAAAATTATAATCCAATTAAGATAGTGATAAGTGCGAAAGTTTGTTAGGATAGATAGATGTACGGAGAACGGATTTGAATGAAATTTGGCAGACTGGTAGATTATGACCTGGATTAACTTGGATCCTTTTTATACGACGATTTCGGAAGATCTTATGGGACAATTGCCAAAATCCACGAGAGCTATTCACGCACTGATCTGGATACAATTTAGTTCAGAAATATATTAAAGTTTAGAAAGTACATAGGACACTCGTACTCTTAATGCCGAAAGTACGATACCGTGGGCAATTCCCGAACTCCATGCGGGTGAACCCGCGGTCACAAGCAAGTAAATCGCAAAGTGCTTCATTATTACCTATTAGCTAGAATATTCTGAAGAGTCTAAGAGATCATTTTTTAATTGTGAGAATTTTTAAACCACTTTTATTACACTTATAAATATATTCACGAATAGCTTTCTCGAATCGAATAAAAGACTGAATTAACTGATTGAATCAATGCGTCACCTAACAGGATTGAGCATTAGTCGACGTCTATTAGTCCACACGTATATTTATAGTCACAATTGTTTTTAGAATTTGGATTCTCGATGACAATTCTTGACCAAGTTCGAGTCGGACTCGCACACACAGTTCCATAGCCTCAAACAATAACAATATTTTTAGTGCTCATTTAAATTAAATGAAAATTTACACTTAACTGCAAAACTTAATTTGTTCTTAAGACCTAGTTTTTAATTGACATCCCACACGGTTATATACTTTTTTTTCAAGCCTCAGTTCACACACATCGTACACCAGCAGCCAGCCCTATTCCTTTTTGTTTTTATCTTTTTTTATAATTGGACAATACTTTTGTTTATCGGTTCATAGAAGACTCCAACTCTCCTATTGTCATATATCTGGTGCCAACCTACTCATAGTAAATTGGCTGTGACATACGGACAGAGCGAATCTATATGAGTTCCGTATCAGCCATTTGGCTACGGAACTCTAAAAGCGTCCGGTGAAGTCCGACCGTCTAGCAGTACTTACCCATACGAAAAAACCGCTTTTCCAAAATTCCCGACACGATGCGATATGCATATACGATACAGTATGATTTACAGGGATGTTAATATTTCTACAACTGTAGTAATTTATTGTTTGTATTTCTCATCATATTGTCATCCTTTCTAAGAACCGTTGTCATTATAGTTTTAATGAAACATCGAGGAAGTTGTAGATTACATTATATGGACAAGTTTATAAAAAAAAAAACGTACTGCTTTGGCCAACGCTGACTAGAACCAGCCATTTAAGAAAGTTTTTTTGCTAAAATGGTAATTGTAACGTTAACAGATATTGTCCTAAAGTTTCCGTTAGTTTAATTTTAAGATAAAAATATGCTTTACGAAAAAACCCAAACCTCTTTGACCTTTTAATTAAATACAAATACTATCGAAGTAACGATTTTATTATGCCTACTTGTAAACAGATAAAAATGCTAATTAACAAATAAGTATGTACATCAGTACATACAAAAACGATAAAACGAATTTGATTCACTAAATTCATTGAAGTTGGTTGGATGGTTCTAAGATAAGCGTGTACGAATACGAATATAGAACCACGTGCTTTTAAAAAAAATAAGATTATTATTAAAAAAACTAAAAACTGGAAAATAACTTTATTTCCGGAAGTCGGTGGCTTTTGTTGGTTTCGTTGACTTTATTGGCCACCGACTTCCGGAAATAAAGTTATTTTCCAGTTTTTAGTTTTTTTTAGAAGTCGGTTTTATTTTTTTACTAAAAAGTTTTTATTTCAACATTTTTAGTTATAGTATTATGATTTAATACGCAAACACGGTTAAACAAAATTTCTTTTTAGCTTTAGTCCCGTCTTAGAAACAATTTTTAGTTCCACATCAAGCTATAGATTAAATACTAAGTATCTAAGTATATTATGCTTTAGTATTAAACCAATTCAGAAATCATATGCATCATCCTCTAGGGGATATAGCTGATACTTGATCTGATGTTTATGTTTCTTAATGACTAGGTGAGGGGTGGGGAGGGGATACGGTCACCCTGCTCCCACTCGCCTGCCTACCCTGGCGAAACCCATACTTATACATGTGATTGCAGCAATCACGGCAGATTTGCTGTCATTTATTAAAGAGTGCCGTTGTATATCACTGAAGATCTATCACCAAATTACTGCGATGACCTTCCAAACCATAGTAGTACATACCATTTTTTGATCATTTGTCTTCGACAACTTCTAAAATATAATCGACGAATGAGTATATCATCAACGTACACGAAGTCAATCTAATACGTATTATTAAAGATAACTCAAAAACTACTTGTCGGATCTTGATATTTTTTTATGGGACCAAACGACAACCACCAGCTTTCAAATAAAAAAAGAATCATCAAAATCGGTTCACTCAGACCTGAGTTATGAGGTAACAAACACAAAAAAAAAAAAAAAATACAGGCGAATTGAGAACCTCCTCCTTTTTTTGAAGTCGGTTAAAAATAAATCTTGTCGTCTATCTAACGCCTGTAATCTCCGTAGGATTTGTCAGTAGTGTACCTGTACCTACACCCACTTTTTGCCATTAATGTCCCATGCATTCTGGGGCGAGCCTATTGGGCACAAATCCAGATCCGACTCCGTGTCTACAGAGAAATTCCTAAGGGGATACTGCGAATCGAACCCAGGAGCCAATGCGTTTGTGACCGCTAAACAAATGAGACCGTCTCTTAAAATAATATACGTGACTAATTTGAGGGCAAACGAGACAATGAAAGAAGATCAATCAGCAGCCATATTGTTACGCTTCACATACTTACTTAGGTAATTTATTTACTTGTTTGTTTCAACGACAACCGCAATTAATCAATCTCATGTCGATGGTAACCGACCGATGTCCGCTGTACCGTCCTCACTCCTCACCTTCACGTACTTTTGCCGGTCTTTGACCAGCTTGACTCAACTCGAATCCCCATTCCCAAGTAATATTTTCTGGTAATACGTTCATGACGAGTATGACGAATAAGTATTATTGTTTCGCAATAGGTACCATTAAAATACATAGTCAGTCGTAGGTAGGTACTACGTAGACAGCGCATCTGTCGTTTTGCAACTCTTCCGCTTAAAACCCGGGGTTTGTATGAAACAGCCACAGTGTTGAGCAGACTTTACAGACATGCGGATTTCAGAAAAAGTGTGCCGAAATATCAGTGAGATTGTAAGTAGTGCTTTGTTTGGATACAAGCGGTGCCCGATGGGACAGTATCGGTAAAGATTGCGTGCTTACAACGACCATACAGCCCGCGTGCTTGTATGAAGTCTTGATTGTCGTCTTATCAAGACTTGTATCAGTTAAATTAACCCTTTTTTGACTTTAAAACATTGTCTTAGTGCGTACGACTCTTGTGCAAAATATCAAAATTTCAACGCTGTTGTCTGTGAGTGAGTGAATGACGTTAAAATTGTCTTGTTTTACGCGTTGCGCTTTCTCGAGCTCGGCCTCTGGTGGAGCTAGTGGTCCTGCGACATGCCTTATCGTGATGATGCCATGATCATGATCTTTTGTTTTGTGGTCATCTAGAGCAGAGATATCTACAGAGAACGAATGCTAAATAGATAGTAACGTACATAATGTAACATTGCGCATTGTGATGCTATCTCTGACGATTTATTACTTCAATAAATTTAAAGAATACTTATTAGCTGTGAGTCACATAGAAAGGTGCAACACTTTTCTTTTTTATTTATGCAACTTTTCCCTTCACTAGTCATTTGTTTTCTTGTTAAGGGGTGGTTTGTTGAACGTGCGTTGTGCATATTACATAAGGCCGTGTTGTATTCATGAAAATAAACAACTTACTATGGGACCCGTTATGAAATCTCAAAAACATCAGCTGTTTTTTTTACATTAGATGCGATGCTATCGTTTGAAGGCTGTAAATCCCTTTCTGGAATATTCGTCTTATCCCACATCTCAAATCTAATCCAATGTGTTATTAAATTAGTGGAGCGTCACCGGTTCATTTATGTATATGACATATACTTCAACTAAATTTCAATATTGTAACGTGTAACTGTTGTTTGTCCCAAATAAAAAATAAGTATGTACAGACGCCTGCACATCAAACTACTACAATCTGTCAGATTTCTTTAATAAATTCTCGACTTTATTTCTAAAGAATTAAGGTTCAAGGTTCATTGGGAAAAATTGACAGTTTCGGGTAGCTTGACCTGCAGCCGTCTGTACGTCATTAGTTCAAGTTGAGGACACAAGATGGTTCAGAGTGCGACCATCGACTCACGTACCTATTATAAAAATAATATGTATGCACACATGATGTAGGTACCAACCTATGTCTGATAGTACAACAGAATTGTTTCTTTCGTTCCTTGTGATTCTTACCACATAACTAAGAAGATATTGCTTCTTGGATAACAGATGACTGTAAATATTCTCCGATACACAATAGAGTGATGTTTCCACACCTGTTATCAGCGATAGTGTTATCAATATCAACGCCGGCCGGCTCCGTACGCCGCCGCCGCACGGGTACATTGCCGCAGTTGTCTGACAGCCGGAGAGCAATAGGTATGTTGGTTTTGTTGTTCGTTATTCAATATAGTGAAACTTCGATCGCAGTAGGTTTATTCTTTCAAGGTGTCATTTTGCATCCTCGTCTAATTCAAGAAGATAACTGTGCTAATTATTCTCGTCCCGAATCAATAATAAAATTGGTAGGTCTATGTTGTAAACGTTTATTCGATGATTTTATTTCTTAAATCACGGCCCTGCGCATTTTCTCGCACTGACAATAAGTACTAAAAACAGCAACGTATAATATTATTGCCCAGGTTGTACCTAGGTACCTACCCTAATTTATGACCACCTGAATTTTGACAAGAATTTGCATCCTTGGTACTACATCAATCATTTCAGGATAATGTGAGAATATTTGCTTAGACTGTTATTTTTGTGATCTCATAGCTTTTTAGACACACGTGCAATATAATAACTTCGTGAATACGTTATAGCTGCGAAATGTGGGTAGCCTTTCTATATTTATGTAGTAGGTACCTTAACCCAACTCTTTAGGGAACCAGATATGATGTGTGTATTAAACAAAAATCATACAAAATATTACTAACTAGCTGTTCCACGCGGTTTCACCCGCGCTGCTCAGCACCTGTTGGTCGTAGCGTGATGTTATATAGCCTATAGCCTTCCTCAAGAAATGGACTATCCAACACTAAAAGAATTTTCCAATTCCAACCAGTTGTCCCTGAGATTAGCGCGTTCAAACAAACAAAGAAACAAACTCTTCAGCTTTATAATATTAGTATAGATGTAGAACCGCAATTGTTTTTTTTTCTTTGATGTTGTATATACCTACCTACTAAATAGCCATGTCAGGTTCCACTATATTTTTTCAGTTTATTTTAATGAGAATTTTGTTTTTTTAAAGTCCTTGTGATATTGCGAGAGAACGCAAGCATCATCGCCAGATATAGCAACATGTTAATGAATGCTAATGACAACAGAGTCACTATCCTACCGACTTGTTCATTGTTTACTATCATTAAGTTTTTCTCTCTATCCTACATATATTTATTGGAACTTTTGCGCTTAGCGAAGATATGCCAGTCACATTCACATCGTATCCTAAACAAAATGCACATGACGCGGATCATGAATTTGAACAAAACCTTCGCATCGTTGCCATTAGGTTGGGATAGAATTGCATGGAACAAGGCTACATCAGTTCTGTTCAAATTCAGAGATCTTACAAAACTATCGTTACTGGCCTCATATTGCACATATTCCACCATTTAATGCACATTTCTAAACAATTAGATGAAGCAACATCATGAAATCTGCAGCCAATTTGCATACTTAATTGAGGTTATTTAATATTTCTTTTTACGTCTCTACTGCATATTTCAAGTGATCTATATGTTATAGTATGTACCTACATGAGTACCTAAATTCTATTTTTTTATACCAACAAATCAAAAACAATGCATGGTACATAGGTATACATAAAGTCACGCCATTTTTTCTATAGAGGTAGTCAGAAACGATAGATCGAATCCTGCTACCATCTTTACATACTCCGTCCGCCTTGTCTATGTTCTCACCCGCGAGTAGGTTTGTACTATGCACCAGCAGCGACCTTGCTGGAGAACCTCACCAATAACGTCTGGGTGTGACCTTCTAAGGCGTCCTCCTGGCGTTGCCATTCACATCTGCTGTGTAACCTTTATGGGTCTCCTCTCAACATGACCAAACCATCGCCAACGTATAACACTAACACTTGAACGTTGGTTTACCCACATAGCGGAGATTCCTACATAAGCTGTGTGCAAAAAATCAAGGGCCCATGACCGATAAGCGCAGCGTAGGGTAAAACTTCATGCTCAATAGAATATTCTAGAAGTAACAAATCAATGTATAACCCTAAATCAATCAATTAACATAGATTTAATTAGTGAGACGTTATCGCAGGGAGTGGCGACTGGCACCTGATTGTGACAAACAAACACACACGCTGATAACAACTCGTTATCAAGGATCTCTGCGTTTTACATAATTCAATAAAATCTTTGATTATGTTTAGGTAAATAAATTATATACATGAAAACAATAATACCGCGAAGGTGTCATTAGAAGGTCAAAAACAAGCCGATCGTAACGTAGCTCGCCTCTAGCGGTGACCGCGACAGATTCTTCAACCCTCGCGCCCTTAGCGCAAGCCTGTGGAAATAGCGACATAACTCTATAGCGATGAGGGGTGTCTAGTTCCCAAAAGTCCGAAAATTAAGATCCTCCGACCAGACCGGTCCTCCAGTAGTTTTACCCAACAGTTGCTGTCGGAGTGGCAGTTATGCAAATTTTTCTGTTGGCTTAGCAACATCCTGATATTGCGTAGTTCCTATCGGCAAAACAGCTTGCGAGGGTAGACTAAAATATACTACAGATTTTTGTTAACGTTACTCTCTCTTCTTCATCACAGTGTCCACCCGTGACTCCCGTCAAGATGTCGAAACGTACCGGCTACCCGACCACGACCTCGGGCCTCACGTACCGCGGCCTGGTGGAGAACATGGCCATCCCGGCGGAACTGCATGAAAGGCCCGATGGCAAGCCTTACGCCAGCTTCGGGAGCACAGTGCCTATCCATTGCTGTACTCCAGAACAGGTGAGAAAGAGATGTTATTAGCTATACTTCTACATCGTGTGTGATTCTTGTAAAGCTCACTCTCCCGAACTCGCCACGTCGACAGCGAGACAGTAGAAGTCAAACTGACTTTTTCGTCCGCAACAGAGCGGAGGCGCGATCCATGCGGATGACCTCACGCAAAAAAAGTTCCTTGTTCTACACTACGACTGCTCTGCAAATGAGGTATGGTGTGTACAACATAATATACTGATATACGACGTTATGTGTGCAGGTGGAGCAGTTATCGAAGACGACGCACCACTACTGCGACATCTTCACTGATCAGTTGCTGGCGCCGCTGGACGAGCTCGTCTTCGTCAGGATCGACGAGAACACAGCAGAAAAGGTACGTGAAGATACTTGGAATTAGTTGAGCAAATCAACAAAACAACGAGAGCTCAATTTTATTCGAATATAGTAATATCACACTTGTATCCCCGGGGAGAAGTTAAACAAAGGCACACCCAGACTTAGTCAGTTATGTTTGAGTGTCATATAATAAGGAGCTTGCAGATTGCCATAATCCCGACTCCGGGATGCAAATGACAAATTCTTTTTAGATAACCCATTGACAGAATTAGCACTTGCTACTCGAGGTATTGTCAAAGTTCTTAATTCACATCACTAGAAAATTTCTGAACAGCAAGACAATAGATTCATTTCGGTCTCCTTTTTACCTGGCATAAAATGAAGACCCCTGGTTCCTTCATCAGGTGTTCATCAACCGCACGAAGCGCATCCTGCTGCGCTCGAGCGACGGCGTGCTGGCGCAGTGGCGGTTCGCGCCCACCTTCGAGTCCGCCAACATGTACGTCGCCGGGACGCCCATCGTCAACCAGGCCGGACAGCTCGTGTCCGTCGTCACCGCCAGGAGGGGGAACCACTACGCCGTCTCTACTTTTGAGGTACGTACTAATGGGTGCATGCAGATGTCAGGATCGAAATAGACGAGACTTTAAGAGATCTTAACTTTGGTAACCATTAGGGTCTTTACACCCTAACCACAAATGGTACTAACTTTGGTAACCACAAATGTTACCAAAGTTGGCAAAAAACAATAATTCTCACAATCAAAAACACCTTCGTTTCTAGTTTAGTTTTCGGAGGCAAATAATCATTTGCTGTGCATTCATCTTTCCGTTAGAAATCAACTAAACTCATATTTATTAGAAGCAGGTTTTCTATCGGACCTCAAAGGACATAGCGTTAGGTATAACAATATAAAGATATAACAGTTTGACTAAAAATAATTATACTTATAAAAACTACTTATGTAATTCCAGGGCGAAGGCGGTTATTTCGATACGACAGAATCCTGGGAAGTGCTCAACATCCCCGAAGGCGCCGGCATCTACGGAAACAAGACATTCACGTCGCGCGACGAGCTGAGGGCCTACGTGGCGTCCCTGCCCCCCATCGGGGCCGAGCCCTATGGTCCTCCCACGCCCATTCTGTATCTGGGCCACACGCCTAGGATCGTCCTGGTGGCTAAGAATGAGCGGCAGATCTCGCATCAATATTTGCATGGAGTAATTACGTCACAAATTGATTATGTGTGAGGTGGCTGTATCAAGTGCGTTCACAACGAGTATTTGTTAGAAGCCCAAAACCGTTCGCTTTTCGCCAACTTATTCCTAGTGTTTTAGCGGAGAAGAATAAATGGCAACGAACTTCCAGACGTTCCAACGAACGTTAATAACATCTCAAACGACTGATTGGACTTGGATTATTCTCATCACTTGTACGAATGAAAGCTCGTTTTGTGGACGCACCTTAGGTGTAAACGCCAGGTTGGACCGCGATTTTTATTGTTTTTGCATTTAGCGAGTCGATGTCGGGTGATATGTAGATTAAAATATAAATTGCAACCGTTTATGATATGAGTTTACTGAATTTAAATCACCAATGCAGCTCTCTAAGTTCGTCGGGTGTAAGCAAGTGGGGTGAAATGAACGTGCAGAGTTGTATTGATGATTTTAGTTATTCTGTTTGGTCTTATTGCAACATTTAACCAGGCAATAGACTGCAAATTGCAAAGAACAAAATATATTTTGAGTTTCGCGGACAACTGTCGCTTTCACGTTAATGGTGGTAAATTTGCCACGATCGTGTATTGTGGCTAACTTGCCACTCACATTGCACTTTGTAGTTTTGGTAGCTTGTTGATTTTAGTGTTTTGTATTGATATTCTAGTTTAATTTGTGAGACACAGACAATACAGATTATGTTCGTTATTGATTGTCAACTACTTATATAGTAAGTTTATTTCATTATTTTGTACAAATGACTCCTTAAAACGAACAAAAGCAATTAGAGGTAGCTACACCTATTATGTGATAGTTAAAGTATTGAACAAAGATAATTATGTAACTCTACTTATATTTTTTAAAGTTTGTATAATGAAATGTGTAAATATAATTAGGACGAAGATACTACTTTAATACTTATATTATTATACTCGCAAAACTGTCAATTTCTATTCTTCTTTTCAACTTGTTTCCCTCGGCTTCATCAAAAGAACTCGCGCTTGAGTGAGATTTTAAAGGTATTCTCACTTAAGCGCATAAGATAGTAAGATCGCGCCTTCTATGATGATTTGAAAAATACTGGACACCATTTGAACATCAAACACGGTACCAATATCATGATTCATGAAATAGGTAGGTAGTCGGTAGGGTTCAAATCATGATCATAATTAAACCCTTGCCTTATTCTAGGAGTCAAAAAACGAAGTTAAAAAAAGAATGCTTTTGACACCGTAATAAGTTCAGAAAGTGTCATTTCATTTGTTATTTTTACGGTGTTTGTTATGCTATGCACTGGTTCAGACACATTCAACTTGACAGTATTTGATGAACAAAAAAGCCGACGGAGAAGTAATATTTCCTTCCATTCGGCTCGTGTCTGTAATATCCGTTCTAATCACTGAATCATTCTCGGGTCAGCTCGGCACATCCCTGAGGTCGGTGTGACCTCGCCCGTGGTCCGTGCAACTCGTGCGCAATGCGAACCGTCTGCGTCGTTGTATGTTTTTCTTTCGTTCCCGGCGCAGCGCGGGGTTGTTGTGCCAACAGCGCGGCGCCGCGCGGGGGGGGGGAGGAACACATTCAATGGAACAGGGGGTTCCCAATGCGCAAGAGTTGTATTCTGTAGTTGATCGCGCTTCCGCTCAAATCTTCGAAACACTTATTTTTGGTTGACTTGCAAGTCATAAATCCATGGTTTTCATTAATGTGACGATAACATAGTGAAAACTAACTGAACAGTTTCGATTTAAGTTATTATTTGCCAAATAAGATAAAGTAAGTACATACATACAACTTCAACTATGTACTGTATCCTTAAAATGTCAAACGTATTATTACTTTTTCTAAAATAAAATAAGCCTAACTTACTCCGCAAAAATCAGACAAGTCGATTCGGAGATTAGGCCGGAACAAACATGCAGACAGACAGACAAAAAACTAGCCAATTGCAAACCCAATTGCGCACCGAGGATTCCGTACAAATTTGCGACATAATTTGCCATCTTTTGTCAAGGAAATCATCTATAGGAAACCTGAAGGGCCTATGCTGGCCGGTTTGGCAGAATCATAATGAATTACGTAACAACTCTTAAAATGGTCACAAACCTAGTTTATATTATGCATTGCCAATCCGGCCATTTGAAGCCCCCTGGACTTGTCTCGTTATTGATATAAGTCTGAAATCGCCAACCCATCTTGAGCTAGCGTGGTGAGCAATGGGACAGTTCAAGGTTGGTCTTGTTGCATTTTATTACAGTAGAATCCGTTTATAATGACTCCGGTTATAATGACCAACCGCTTGTTATGACTTTTTAAACGAATTCCATTGTATTTATTACTTTAAAGTATATTTTTACCCTTAAAAATGGTATTATACGCATTTCTTGCGAATAAATGAAAACCTAGTAAAATGTTGCATTTTATTTAAAAAAAAAACAATAACAAATTGAATTATAAATATGTTCTATTTCTAATACTAACTAAATCCCTTACATAGTAAGGCACTACAATAATAATTAAACATTATTAATTTATGTTTTAACCTAATATTACTAAGCTACATAATTAATCTAACCGCAAGTGCAATATTGAGCCTACTTATAAAGTAATAAAGTTACAAATATTGGTTACCGGTCACCAATTTAACCGCTGAATACTCAAACGATACTTGAAACTAACGGCATGACCACAAACCGCAAACCGTCAGTCGCTGTCACACATCGTAATCACTCGACAGGTTTAAATATTTATGCAGTAACTAGCTTTTGCCCGCGGCTTCGCTCGCGTTTAATTTGGTATAACACAGTACCTTGCGCCTTCTTGATTTGTTATAGCAACGCTAAGGTTTCCCTTTTCTTCCCTCGTTCTCCCTCATGTCCCACTTTTTTTAATAACAAATTAGCCTATGTCCGTCTCCTGGTTCCCAACTATCTCTGTACCAAAATTCATCAAAATCGGTGAAGCTATTAAAGCGTGAAGAGGTAACAAACAAATTGACTTTCGCTTTTATAATATTAGTAAGGACTAGCTGCGCGGTTTTACTGACATATACAGAGATAAAAAGTAGCCTATGATGCCACACGGGCGTTGCATTAAAAAGTGTTTATCCAATATGTTATAAGCTGTCTACATTCAGCATGAAGGAGTAACAAAATGACACATACAAACCTTCGCCTTTATTATATAAGTGTAATAAGAAAGGCAGCAATCTGCAATTTTCCGCCTGCGGAAGTATTTTCGAGGGATTGGCGTATTTACGTTATGGTTAAGATGGCCGCGGCCCCGACAGACTACGAGCTTCAAAGCCTCAAAGTTTTCAGTAGCGTTTGGAGTATTCAGGCAAGTTGTTCATTCTGTTGAATACAATTCTCCCACAACCACATTTTAATAAATATAACAGAAAACACAGCCTTTACCCTAATTTTAACGAAGTGTTACGTCATAACCATATGATACTTTACAAATTAAGATGGCGGTGTCAGTTCTGTTTTTGGCCGTACACCAAAAGATGATTCTTATTGTATAATGCACACATCCATCTCAACATTCTCATTTCCGCTACATACATTTTTTTTCATTTAACTTCTTCACAGCCCAGCATCCTGAGCTATACAGTACGACAAGTCTAAACACTAACTTGTATATTTCACCTTATAACTTGAGGGGCATACGTGGGTCACAAGTTCCGGAGTCCGGAGTGTATCTGATACGTTACGTCCCTGTACTTCAGCAGCTAGTCGACGTAGAGCCGCACGAGCGACGCCTCGCGCGCGGGACAGCGCGTGACGGGGCAGGCGGAGTGCGCGCGCATGTGCCGCGAGATACACATGTAACAGAATACGTAGCTGGGGACAACGGATATCGTTATTTAAGTCCGCGGCTTCAGAGGGGCCAGCCAGGGCTTCCGCCTGCCGGGGTTGCGGGTTGTTCGAAAAAGATACCGCGGCCCCGGAACGTAAAGGGCAATGGAAGGAACATGGGCGGGTTTTAGTCAGTACAAGTCTGACACTCCTCCGCGCTCCGCCCAGAGCGGGGGAAATTATTTGATGTTTTACCACCCCAAAAAATAGCTCGCGTTTAGTGTCGAGTCACATATCGGGGACAAAGCGTATTCTTTTTTGTTATAGAAATTTTAGAATTGCATCTGAATTAATAGAAAGCTACACCACTACCTAGTGCTAATACAGGATGTTTTATTTTAAAACAAGCTCTATCACGCGAACGAAATTTTACATAAAATATTAAAATAACTTTAAAACATTCGTCATCATTTAATTTCAACCAGATTTTTTAATAAGCAGTTTTTTTTTATCCGGCAATGTATTAAATAGTAAAAGTGAGCTCACCCAGACACAGGCAACACTGTGGGTATCTTCCACGACTGCAGACACAGAGGACACTTGTTCTTCCAACGAAGGGCTCGCTCATCTCTCTGGAAACAATATAAGGGATTAACATAAAATAATCATAAGAGATACACGTAGGGAAAAGTTTTTAGTGGTTTGTGTTTTTTGAGATCGTATCGAAGTCTACAAAGCAAACGCAAATCAGTAAAACGGGCGTAAGTGGCGTGGGACATCACACTGCGCGCGCGCATAAGCTCCCATTGTAGTCTTAAGTCGAGTGTATGAAGCAGTAGAGTGACTCACAGCGGGAGGAGGAGGGGCCGGTAAGGTCTGCGCGGGCGCCGCCCTCGCGTCCCACCAGCGCAGGAACTGCACGCCGAATGCGCCGTACTCCACCGCGCGGAGGGCCAGGTTGCCTAGCATCGGGAATGTAACAACTGCCTTTCTGGAAGGTAATCAAAAAGCACTTTACAAAACAATTTTTGTTTTTTTTTAGATTGGAGTAATTAGTAAAGAATGATTTAAGAAAACTCTTCAGTATAATTTTTTTTTGAGGAAGTACTTAATGAAATTCTTTTTGTCAATATAAAATGTCATCTAGGATCGTCATCTCATGTCATGATCCATTACAAGCACTCACCCGAGCTGCCCAGTAGCCAAACTCGTGATCAGATCTCCCCACGTGTGGTCCTCCTGTTCCCGTGGCGGCGCGTCCCGCAGCGCCAGGCCGAGCGCCCGCAGCGCCGGCGAGTGCGCGGGCGCGCGCCCCGCCACGTACGCGCACAGCTGCAGCAGGCGCGCGCACGCGCACACCGTGTACAGCGTGGAGTACACGCGAATGGCCGCGCGACGGACTCTGTCCGAGCGGGACTGCGAATAATAACAATAAATTTAATGAAAAACTTAAGCATAACAAGCCTAGTGTAAGTGATTCGCACACAATGAATTCCATACTAACAACATTTGTAGCTCTTCTTATCTCCTTCAGTAGACTGAGGCTGGGGCTTTATTCCTGGCTGACAAATTAACACTTCACAATTCGGCACCGTTTCAGAACTTTTTTTTACCGATTTGACAACTAGACAAGTAGTAATTTGTTTATCAATCTGTTTCCACCACTATTCATTACAAGTCGTTAAAAGTGCACAAAATGTAGCACAACAACATCTACCTGATATCTATCTCCTATAACCTCACCTTTCCCAGCCTGCCATCCTCATCATCCTCTCTCCATCTCTCCACAATCCTCTCGAGCCGATCCTTCAGGTAGGGCACCAACACCAGCAGGGCCAAAGAGGCTCGCTCCAAGTATACCGGTAACTGCTGTCCATTGTTGAACTCATTGGATGATGAAATGGGGACACGGATCAGCTCATAGAAACTCTCTGAGAATGATGCCGCTGGAATGTGTGTGGAAATGTTAAGAAAATATGGATTAGTTAGTACAAAGTTTTTTTTTACAGTTATTTTTTAAATTGACTCAAGAATTTATTACTACTTTTACTTTATTAAAATATTTATATTTCTTGTGTTGACAATTTCAATTAGATTTATTGAAATGTTGTGATAATAATTTTAGTTTTCTATTGTGTTTATTTATAGTTATTTCTTAATTTTATTATATTTTATACTATGTTATAATTTGTTACAATCAGCATGTTTGTACCAAAATATTTGTACGACGATCACGGCTAGACAAAGCGCTCATTAATAATAACAACATCTGTACCTAACGCACATGTGCAACAAATATTTTTTTTTAAAGAAGTATCTGATCTGTATACTAAATTTTAGTTGCATTTAATCACAAAAGAATATGGTATATGATCACATGATGGTTCTTGTGAAATTTTCTAATCATATGATTATTAAAACATAATTGGAGACATAAAGGTACACTGGGCACCGCCAAAATCTGTTGGTAATAGATTTAAATTAAAAAAATATATGATATTTATTTTTCCTTAAAAACATCTATTTTCTTATTAATTTTTTCTTGTATCTTTGTGAAAAGTTAGCCCAAACTCACCATAATGTTTGATGTAGTAGTACTGTAGACAGCAATCAAACAGAAGGTACACCTCATCGTACCAGTGCAGACACCAGCCGCACTTGTTGGGGTATGTTGCTGCCAGGAACTGATAACAGAATTCAAACAAAAGTTATGAGTAGTTGCCTAGGAATGTCTGACTGCAGCAGCAATGCAGACAAATCTTACCTGATAGTAAATTAGTCTGTGTATTATTATTTATTACAAAGAAATGATACTAAAGTAATCCAAATCTGAATAATAAAGATAATTTAATGTCAATAAATGAGATAACTATCCTGAATACCAAATACCAAGTAATCTAATACCTATCACATAAAGAAGTGACAAGTTGATTAAACTTAATCTTTCAAATTGTATTCAAAATTGAATCAAAATGAACATAACTGGCATACAGAGAACTAAAACAAACAGTTCTTGAATGGCATAACCATCCATAGAAATATTTGATTAGTCATTTACATTACATGCCTTAGTGAAGGGGTAGAATGGCCTTTTGACCGTACATAGAACTCATTTTTATATACAATTTATATAACTTACAATAAAAATAAGGTACTGGGCTTGACGCTTTTACTGAACAGGCATGTTTTAGTTTGAGAGCAGAAAAGTGGCAGCTTCAATTATCAAATTGATACATGTCATGGAATAAAATATGCACAAGTTTACCTCCACGACTTTCCGCAGCGCGGGCTTCACAGTAGCCCCAAGAGCTTCTTGTGCCGTCACTTGGAACACGGTCGGCGTGCCTTGCAGCGTGCGCGTCAAGTGAGCCGCATACACCGCCATGCTTTACTATTTACTACTGTTTATTGCTATTCAAACAAACTTTTAGTATCCGATCTACCAAACCACACCAAACTAGTCCAGTCCATGAGTCCAAAAGTTTGTTTATCATTTTTCGGATTACAGAGATGTCGTGTTGTCGTCGTCGTCGAGCATGTCAATGTCAAAACCATATTGTCATTTGTCACTGAGATGATTCGTTTAGAAATAATTACAAACAAGGCGTTCTTACACTTTCACAAAATTAATCCTTTTTCTAATGGGATATAAACAAACTATAAAACGCCACACCACTTACAAAGATCTTTACACTATCGTTTTGCTTCGTCCATTTTCAACCATGTATGGTCATCAATCATTTCACGCCACTCACTAAGTCACTGCAATGCTAGATATTGAATTAATAACAACTTCTAGCATGTGTCTCAGGAGCCACAGCAAAACCAATCAGGTAAATCTGGATATATAACTTTTATATAACAACATTTAACAACCATACCCAGGCATTCGAAATTTTCCATGAGGTATGTTTTCTGTATGTATATTCTGCGGGCAGATGCTGGATGCGGCAAGCTGAAGAGAGGGCGCTATGGCGCTCATTAGGGGAGGGCTATGTCCAGCAGTGGACTAATATAGCCTGCTGATGATGATGTTTCGAGAGTAGCTGGCCGGGCTAAAAGGCCGAATCGAAAAAGAAGCTGGGTGATATTGAACATAGTTTAGTTGTTGCTACATTATTTATTTTTGATTTAACAAATTGCCGAACGGACAGTACCGGCCCGCTTCTTTATAGTAACCTGTACAGGTTACAGAACTTATTACATGTATGGAAGTTTGTGGGAAATAAAAAAATAATAATAAAATATTTCATTTATTATAGTAGGTACACAAAATACTTATCTACAAAAGCATTTATATAGCACCTATAATACAATTACGAAGCGCATATTAATGACTGTGCATGTGTTACGTCAAGCTGCTGCTTGTGATGTCTTGGAGCAAATAATTAAATAAACCTAAAAATATTCATTGCAATACAGCTCTCTTTAAATAACAATATGTTAGGTACTCGCGATCTCAAATAATATCAATAAAGGAGGTAAACAAAAAACGTAAATGGCTTCTTCATCTTTACGAACCGAAACTATTGTTATTGTTCATCGAATCTTTTCAAGTAATTAATAAAACGGTCTGCATGGTTAAGGATTTAACGTGTATGTTATTTTTTCTAGTTTACCATGGCTGCAATTATTAAAAAAAGTTCCTAATGCCGCCATCTTTTCATACCTTCCCGCCAAAATGTTGAGATCGCAAACATATTTATTTTTCACAATAGATTAATCACATCGCTAACTCCCAGCTTATCCTAATAAAGTATTATTTAAACATTTTGGTCCATTTATAAAATAACAAAACACCATATAATGAGCGTTACATTCTTTCCTAAGTGACTCGCAATTATGGCTTGTACAATAGGAACGTTTTACAATTACGAAGCTCCTTTTAAATGCTTCCTACGTAATTATCTACTTTGGCGACACTATAGTGTCCGAACACGCGCATCAAGACAACGAACTGCTTGTAAACTCGTAAGTTAAAACCACTTACTTCTACGGAATTAAAGCGCTTTCAATGTCAAATTGCGACACTGGACTTGCGGTTTTTAGTCCAAGATCGATATTGAATATTACTTATTTCTTTAGTGAGGTTCAATACAGTAATATTAATAGCTAGGCCTTAGATGCTATACATACGTGTCGTAATAAAAGAATATTACAAGTAGTTAAGCATTCCGTGTTTTTAAATCAATTTTAGTCAAAAACA
This sequence comes from Ochropleura leucogaster, assembly GCA_958449745.1. Classification (NCBI taxonomy): domain Eukaryota; kingdom Metazoa; phylum Arthropoda; class Insecta; order Lepidoptera; family Noctuidae; genus Ochropleura; species Ochropleura leucogaster. The sequence goes on along the minus strand of OY288220.1, from coordinate 364,871 downwards.
TTTACTTAATATTTTATGAGTTACGGCTTAATACAAAATATTTGGATTGCTACTTCATCGGGTTTCAGTAGGTAAGTTTATAAATACAGCCTTATTTTCACTAGAGCAACAGGCATTCGTCAAAAAATAAAATAGGTACACAACATTTTGTTTTTGCTCTCTCTTGGCTATCTTCATAATAATTTTACAAACATATTCAAGAGTTCTTAATTAGAGTCACAATGAAAACAAAATTAGAAATAAATATTAAGTACGAGGTTATTCAAATATAGATACACTTCCAGTTAGTTTAGAGCAGGGTAAAAGTAGAAATTAGAGAATGCTAATAAAAAAAACCGGGTTCAGAAAAAAAGGTAGTTATTATGGTTTCCAGTTGTTTGAGACAGTTTGTTGTTGTGTTATTTTTCGGATTCATGTCAGTATTGTAAAATTATTATCAATTGCTTTGGTGAATGAAAACATTATGAGCAGCATGTAAAGCCAAGTCGAGATGCACAGGCGACATAAAAGCCCGCCTCTGTACATATGTGCTTAAAGTGTTAAATAAATAAAAACTCAGACACCAGGTTACACACTAACCATTTAAAAAATAAATAAATCTAAAATGTGAATTTACCATTTGGTAGGTACAACATTTTGTATTTTTGTTACTACATTTGTATCAATAGAGAACTTTTTTAAAATACTATAAATTATCCCAAATGCTTTCCTAAAATACTTCAAAGTGCTATCCGTCACATGAAGATACGTTAGTGAGCTACATAAAGCATTCTTACTTTACAATATGTTATCTATGTATGATATTGTTACGTCGGCTGATTTACGCGAACATTATAGGTTACACTCGAGTCTAGAATATTCTACAACAGAACTGTATAGAAGATTTGAGAATAATCCTAGGATGTTTTAAAATGGAGCTGTAAAGAAGGTTCCAGAAAGTGATGAAATTTTCTCGAAGGATGTGATGGCAAGTGACTGGCAAATTACTGATAGGAAATAAAGATATTTGGTGTTAATTGGTAGTATTTCAATTTATTCAGCTCGTAACGATATAGTATTGACAGTATGTAGTGTACTGTCTCTAGTTATAAGCATAATGTCGTAGCAATAGTTGGTATATAAAACATAGTTGACTGATATTTCAGCACAAGCATCAAGCAGAACTCTTTGTTGAACTGCTACAGAAATTTCTATTAAAGCACGGTTTTTGTCGGATACATTAACAAACAATTATTAAACGCAGTAAGTAGCTTTTAAACGAACACTAAACCCGGGCACAAACTCGCTGCATACATAGAAATTCAAGAGTCACACAAATAAAAAAAAAAACACGTTAGTTAGAGCACTAACAATACTTTCCGATATTGCCCACTGAGTCTACATTCGCACATGCATAGAATTTTTAGCCCGAGTCTTATAGAACAAGTCCCAAGTTCGTTGCACCATTGCGCACTACACTTCACTGCACCATTACTGTTGTGAACTCGCGACGTACCGCCAGTGCGCGCGTGTGTGCGCGTGTGTACGCGTGCGTGCGCGCGTGTACGCGTGTGTGCGCGTGCGCACTGGCCGCGGAGCGATTACTAGCTGGCCGAATTGTTGTATTGCGGCCGGCCGGCTAACTCTAACAAGTATCTGTCTGGATGCTCGATCCAGTCTGCTGCTGACAACTTTACCTAGAAAAAGAAAAACATTTCATACAAATATCGGATAGCAACTGAAAAAGAAAAGAATAAGATTTCTATAAATGTGTGAGCAATATAACTTTGTTCTTTTAGGCATGAGTTTAAAATAAGTTTTTTTGTCATCAAATAACTTCCCCTGCTTTGGGCGGCGCGGGAGTGTTAGACTTGTACTGACTAAGAACCACCGATGTTCCTTATATTGCTCTTTATGTTCCGGGGCCGTGTAACTCTTTCTGTAGTAACTTTTTTTGTAGTTCCTAATGTTTTAAAATTTCTACGGAAATAAAAAAAGTTCTTTAATTTTAATATTGTCACATTCGAATGACAAGACAGGGCGGAAAATTAAGTCAGATCTTAGTAAAAAGTAAAACATGTACTTACATGTCGTTGCCTCTCGGCCTCTTTGACTTGCCACTTCTTGATGTCCAGCTGTACCTCGCGTGAAGCCTGGTCGCCACAGCCCCACACCTGCAATATGCAAAATTAACATTATTTTTGAGCCTACCAATTCAAATAATCATTAGAACGGACACTGCATTCGTGTGAGTTGTTATGAGTTTGTATGGTACCAACAGACATAACGTAATTACGTCTTCAACGCAGTTATAAAATTTGTAAATTAAAGCGGTACAATAAAAACACCATTTACACTTTCACGCTGGTTGTCGTTTTACATGGATGTGACATTTAAATTTTTTGTGTATTATCGTGAGTTGTATGTATACGACTCATTTTAGTGGCAATGTCTCTAAATTTGTCAGAGAAACTGACCTCAATGCTCTCCAGCGGGTAGGGAGTGCCCTGGAACTGCAGCGAGTCGAAGTCCTCCGGTATGATGAGCAGCGGCTTGCGAGGGTCGGAGCCGGCGCGCAGGCCCTTCGGGTAGCCGCGGATGGACGTGTTCAGGTACAGCATCTTGGGCGCCTTCTCTACTATTGAGAACCTGCAAGTGGGAGAAGCTGATCAGCGATGTATATTTATTGCTGCTTTTAACAACAGATGTACTTAACGATTGCGAGAAAATGAATATAACTTAGAAGCACGCGGGAACCATACCATTTTTATAATGTTTAATTCAAATGGGTGCCGCTTGCTTCTAATTTAGGCGTGAAGACGTCACAAACAAACTCACTTTCGCTTTTATAATATGAGTAGGGATTTTGTGTGCATATCGGGTAGATCTGACAATGCCAACATATATCTTTCAAAGCCCTAAGAAGACGCATGAAATAACAACGTGTAAAAGAAAGGAGTAAGAACATTTGAGAGGGACATACATCTAAGGCTACAAGTAGTTTTTGTGCATGTTCACAGGTTCTCAAATACTATGCTTTTAGAGAAAAATCATTTTACTGTTTTTGCACAAACTCGAATGTTAAATAAAATACTTATTTCAAAGATTATATTGTGCACGCGGGTGCATTGCATGTAGCTAATACTTACCTCATAACAAAAATATGCATTAGTTCAGTAATTTTAGAGCGGGACTCACGTGGGATGTATCTGTAGCAGCGCACAGTCGGGCCCGCCCCAGTACTGGTGCGTCTCGCGCCACTCCTGGGACGAACACACCACTATCAGCAGCTCCTGGGCCTGGATCAGCACCAGGGTGGGACCCCTGCACAGTCACCACATCTTATAGTAGGCATCACAACACGGCGATCAACTATTTACTTGGGCATAAGGCGGAATAGTAAAATGTTAGAAGAGAATAAAAAGAAAGAAAGAAGTATATAAAGTAAAGAGTGGAAATGTGTGTGTGTACGTACTTGTAGGCGAGCGTGTGATGCAGGAAGCGGTTGGCGCCCTGGCCGTGGTCGCGCGACGCGTACAGCGGCACCCAGTGCGACGGCAGCGCGCACACCAGCCGCGCCAGCCACGCCGTCGACGCCAGCCCGCCGCCTAAACACGCACGTCACTCACTGATATAGCCTGATGCACACTTCACTCAAACACCTCTCTTAGAAACTCAAACATCCACGACATACGTCTGCCCATCTCGAGGCAAATAAATCACAGTCAGGTGCACATGTCAGTAGAGCATATTTCATTACTACGGCACAGAACAAGGGGCAGTTGGACACATTGCGTAAGAAATGGAATGAAACATAAAGTTGCCAGAGGAGATAGGTAAACAACTAAAAACATTTTGACAAAACAATAAGAGAGTAGAAGAGGAACAGCCGCAGAGTTGATTGTTTCAGATGTCAGGTCAGTACGGAGATAGGCACCATCAAAAGCCTCCCAAAACTCTAAAAGTGGGTCTTAACCGCGCAATATGCCCAGTAACTATGGAGGATAAATAATTACTCTATACAGAACATTGGTGTTCATATATTTTTAGGTTTGTCAGGCGCGCGACAGCAGCAGCAGGTGTAGTGTTACCGTGCGGCTGCGGCTGCAGGTGTAGTGTTACCGTGCGGCTGCGGCAGCAGGTGTAGTGTTACCGTGCGGCTGCGGCGGCAGGTGTAGTGTTACCGTGCGGCTGCGGCGGCAGGTGTAGTGTTACCGTGCGGCTGCGGCTGCAGGTGTAGTGTTACCGTGCGGCTGCGGCGGCAGGTGTAGTGTTACCGTGCGGCTGCGGCGGCAGGTGTAGTGTTACCGTGCGGCTGCGGCGGCAGGTGTAGTGTTACCGTGCGGCTGCGGCTGCAGGTGTAGTGTTACCGTGCGGCTGCGGCTGCAGGTGTAGTGTTACCGTGCGGCTGCGGCTGCAGGTGTAGTGTTACCGTGCGGCTGCGGCAGCAGGTGTAGTGTTACCGTGCGGCTGCGGCGGCGGCTGGCCGGGGCGCGAGTACAGCGGCGGCGCTGTGCCGGCCAGCAGCCAGGCGCGCGACAGCGGCAGCAGGTGTAGTGTTACCGTGCGGCTGCAGGTGTAGTGTTACCGTGCGGCTGCGGCGGCGGCTGGCCGGGGCGCGAGTACAGCGGCGGCGCTGTGCCGGCCAGCAGCCAGGCGCGCGACAGCGGCAGCAGGTGTAGTGTTACCGTGCGGCTGCAGGTGTAGTGTTACCGTGCGGCTGCGGCGGCGGCTGGCCGGGGCGCGAGTACAGCGGCGGCGCTGTGCCGGCCAGCAGCCAGGCGCGCGACAGCGGCAGCAGGTGTAGTGTTACCGTGCGGCTGCAGGTGTAGTGTTACCGTGCGGCTGCGGCGGCGGCTGGCCGGGGCGCGAGTACAGCGGCGGCGCTGTGCCGGCCAGCAGCCAGGCGCGCGACAGCGGCAGCAGGTGTAGTGTTACCGTGCGGCTGCAGGTGTAGTGTTACCGTGCGGCTGCGGCGGCGGCTGGCCGGGGCGCGAGTACAGCGGCGGCGCTGTGCCGGCCAGCAGCCAGGCGCGCGACAGCGGCAGCAGGTGTAGTGTTACCGTGCGGCAGCAGGTGTAGTGTTACCGTGCGGCTGCAGGTGTAGTGTTACCGTGCGGCTGCGGCGGCGGCTGGCCGGGGCGCGAGTACAGCGGCGGCGCTGTGCCGGCCAGCAGCCAGGCGCGCGACAGCGGCAGCAGGTGTAGTGTTACCGTGCGGCAGCAGGTGTAGTGTTACCGTGCGGCTGCAGGTGTAGTGTTACCGTGCGGCTGCGGCGGCGGCTGGCCGGGGCGCGAGTACAGCGGCGGCGCTGTGCCGGCCAGCAGCCAGGCGCGCGACAGCGGCAGCAGGTGTAGTGTTACCGTGCGGCTGCGGCAGCAGGTGTAGTGTTACCGTGCGGCTGCAGGTGTAGTGTTACCGTGCGGCTGCGGCGGCGGCTGGCCGGGGCGCGAGTACAGCGGCGGCGCTGTGCCGGCCAGCAGCCAGGCGCGCGACAGCGGCAGCAGGTGTAGTGTTACCGTGCGGCTGCAGGTGTAGTGTTACCGTGCGGCTGCGGCGGCGGCTGGCCGGGGCGCGAGTACAGCGGCGGCGCTGTGCCGGCCAGCAGCCAGGCGCGCGACAGCGGCAGCAGGTGTAGTGTTACCGTGCGGCTGCAGGTGTAGTGTTACCGTGCGGCTGCGGCGGCGGCTGGCCGGGGCGCGAGTACAGCGGCGGCGCTGTGCCGGCCAGCAGCCAGGCGCGCGACAGCGGCAGCAGGTGTAGTGTTACCGTGCGGCTGCGGCAGCAGGTGTAGTGTTACCGTGCGGCTGCAGGTGTAGTGTTACCGTGCGGCTGCGGCGGCGGCTGGCCGGGGCGCGAGTACAGCGGCGGCGCTGTGCCGGCCAGCAGCCAGGCGCGCGACAGCGGCAGCAGGTGTAGTGTTACCGTGCGGCTGCGGCAGCAGGTGTAGTGTTACCGTGCGGCTGCAGGTGTAGTGTTACCGTGCGGCTGCGGCGGCGGCTGGCCGGGGCGCGAGTACAGCGGCGGCGCTGTGCCGGCCAGCAGCCAGGCGCGCGACAGCGGCAGCAGGTGTAGTGTTACCGTGCGGCTGCAGGTGTAGTGTTACCGTGCGGCTGCGGCGGCGGCTGGCCGGGGCGCGAGTACAGCGGCGGCGCTGTGCCGGCCAGCAGCCAGGCGCGCGACAGCGGCAGCAGGTGTAGTGTTACCGTGCGGCTGCGGCAGCAGGTGTAGTGTTACCGTGCGGCTGCAGGTGTAGTGTTACCGTGCGGCTGCGGCGGCGGCTGGCCGGGGCGCGAGTACAGCGGCGGCGCTGTGCCGGCCAGCAGCCAGGCGCGCGACAGCGGCAGCAGGTGCGAGGCGGCCTGCCAGGCTCCTCGCTCCAGTACAGGCGTGGCCAGCTCCAGCCCCGCGCCCGAGCCGCTCGACTCCACCGACGCCTCCATGTCGCGGTGCCGCGTTGCCAGCATGTGCACGCAGTATCTGACCATGCAAATAGACCTCCGATTATCATGACCATTCAAAGCAATATAGTGTAGGATTAGATTGTGTGCAGTAAAAGTGTGACACCGAGAGCGATCCGTGAAAAAAGAAGATAAATTGTGGTCGACCTTCTGAGGACGAATATGAAATGACCACACAAAAGTTTTAGTATGATAAAAGAAAACCCTGAATAACTATCAAAGTGACCATATCTTACCTGTGAACTGGGAATATAAGTCTGTGGCAGTGTTCCTCTAGCCAGCGCACCACGAAGCCGACGCTGTGCATGTCTCTCTTGTTGAAACACCCGTTCACTACCACAGACAACGTCTTGTTGATCTAAAAGCGGGAATAGCATACAAGGATATTAATTATGTTTATGTTATGACATTTCGTTACAAATGGGCTTGTGAATATGGGAGTTCCGAGGTAATGGCCAGCTTGTAGCTGGTGTACAACAGGCTGCGCAGATCCTAGCTCGTCACCATGTTCTCTTCTCCTCATCGAATATTCTAGACTATACACTCACCATAAGACAGGTCTGCGGCCCTTCTGGGTAGTGGTCCATGGATAGCTTGTAGCTGGTGTACAGCAGGCTGCGTAGACCCTCGGGCGTTACCATGTCCTCCTCCGTTTCAGCGCCGAACATTCTAGACGTGGAGACGAGAAATATAAAGCAGAGATGTCCTGAGCATTGCAGTGACGTGACGTGCAAGATTCGAACCATCACGGAAGTGACGAGAAACGCGGGAATTAATAATTCTGCACGTGTCGTCTGCTCTCAGCTTGTCTCTGATTTGGTAGAAACTGAACCTCATATTGGCTTCGTACAGCGAGTCATATCATGGGTAACGCCTTGCTTTCCGGGATCTTTTTATTCCTACTTGAGCCACACCCTACAAACAGTGTGTAGGATTGTAGACGCGACCTAACGTGGCTCAACAAGAGATATTACGCTCCATGGCAAGCCTGCTTTCTAGCACTTTGTGATTAATGACATTTTGTGCCAAACTTGATAATGATAAACAATGTGATGGCTTTCTTTATAATTCTTGTAAAATTAAACTTGCTAAGCAAGACCTTTGTCCCAAACCTTGCCATTAGTCACCCAAGTAACGGTTATAATAATACTTGCATTGTACCATTTTTGTAGAGTGAACAACACATTGTCAAAAGGTAAACTAACCGAATCTGAACTAGCGACCTTCTAGTTATTTATGCATTATTGTGTTATGATAAAATACTGTTCTACTTTATGTCAAGCAAAACTAAAAGCCTATTGTTAACAATAATGAACTTGACAGACATTGATTGACAGTAAAACTGTGTGGAAGCGAACAATTCTAGTAAATATTGAACGACGTAAAGTTCCGTTTAGTTATGACTGGTATACTGGCAGGCAGCCTTCCCGAAGGTAAGCGATCACTGCCTGGAGGAGACATCGCAGACGCATTGCCACCGCTAGACAAAACTGACGTATGTGCTGTCCGGTTTTCACCTTAAACTAATCTAAAAAAATATATCGTTTCCCTTATACCAAAGTACTTATTTAGGAACATCGAAAGTGAATAGTTAGAATAGCATTTTCTTTTTGCACAAACAATTTGATTCGTGTCTTACCTGACATAGGTCTCGATGATCATTGCATCGTCAAGCATGGCCAAGATCTTCTCGCACTGCTGCCTGAACGTGGACAGAGGGATGTGCATGTTCTTGCACTTGCACACGCGGTGGATGTACTTGAAAAACTGGCGCGCCAGCTCAGGGTACATGGGGAATAAGTATTTCTGAAAACAAAGACAGTTAGGTACTTTTAAGGGCCCCGAAAGTACTGTAAATAGATTAGGGTATTTTACTCTATATGAAAGAAATTCTAAAAATATACAATTCAGATAGCTTATGCAATAAGCAGTCGGAAAATTTTAAATTTAGTTAATAAAATAAGTAAATGAATTTTAAAATTGATTTCAAAGTTTTCACTTTTTTTAGTCTGTTGTTTTACTAAGCGAAACAGTGTCCGCCATGATTATTACGTCATATGGTCATTTAAACAAAAAGTGACAACTGTCAACTGAGCAACTATTACTATTTTTGTATTAAAAACTTTGTATACATTTTAATTTTTATTGAAATAATAGTAATAATACCATGGAAGAAATAAATACTCCATATAATAATACCATAAATTATAGTGAAATTTACAACTAAACAGAAAGACTATTAACAGCGCATTTGTTTACATGACCAACTGACGTCATGACCACAGAGTAACATGGCGTCAAGCGTTTTTATGATTTTACGCGCGAAAATAGAAATTGTAGACTAGAAATGCAGTTTTATGGCACTTATCGATTGTATATATTTTTTTTGTTTTTTTTTGGTGGTTTACTAGGACCCTAGGATCAAAATTAGATACTTTTTAAAAATGGGTGTAATACCGTATTATTTAACACTCACTACGCCACAAAGGTGATATAACATATTCTGCGAAATACTTAAACGTATTTTTTTTAATGAAAAACAGCAGTGAGTTATTTAGGGTTGTTCCTTCTTTGTGCTAGATGATTTTAGACCAAAACTGTGTCACGTCGACAGCATTATCGCACAAGTTCTTCAAAGTACAGATGAAGCTGCACAATGAGCAGGACAAGAGGGACAAGAGCTGTAACATGGTTTGTGTGGGTTGCAATTTGGCTTATTCCTCGGAACAAGCCCCAAGGTTTCCTTAGCTCCGGGCAATTTTAGCGACTTATGATCTACTTACTTACTACTAGTACTTTAACTGTTTATAGAACGTACTGTGAATGATTTCTCTGTGACACCGTTGACTCCATCTTCTTTTTGTGACCTCTGCACCAGTAACTGTAACAAATAACAATAATTGATATTACTTGGTCAATAACATGAAGTTATACTTATGGTGGCTCAAACGTATATAAAAGGACCTTATTAATTAATAGAATTTAACTCAAACACTGACATTTGTGTTATAATGGCAATAAGAGAAAAATGCACGAGTAAGAAACGAACCGATTGCAATTTCATTGGCATCTTTTAATCAAGCGTGACCGCGTGTAGGTTCTGGTTACTTCTCTGTTTGAGAAATGTTTTGCTTTTCAGGGAACCCAATAAGGAATCGAGCGAGGAGAATAGGACACGCAAAATAGTGGCGATAAGTCCCCTCATTGAAGAGTGGCTGGAAAGGCGCCACGGCATCCTCGCCTATCGCCTGACGCAAGTTCTCACTGGTCATGGAAGTTTCGAGAAGTTCCTGCACATAATCGGGTGGAAGGAAACCCCCGGGTGTCACCACTGTGACAATCGCCCGGAGGATACGGTGGAGAACACTGCTCAGCTTGAGCGAAGCACCACTGAGTCCTCGAAGAGGCGATTGGCGACGGCGATCTCTCGCGTTCGGAGCACCTCTTTCTGCAAAGCAGTTACGCTAGTGAATGAGGTGGCCGGACGTTTGAGGGAGAGAGCCTCAAATCAACCCAGCCGCAGCGAGATGGTGAGCCAAGGGTAGCTCATCGTCCGTTAGTCTAGTGACGACAGACCGTGCCGAAAGCGCGTTAGTGTTCCACGCGCGCCTCGAACCAGAGGGGGCCAGAGTCACCGCCTGCCGGGGTTGCGGGTTGATTATAAGAGATACCGCGGCCCCGGAACATAAAGGACAAAAGAAGGGATATGGGTGGATTTTAGTCAGTAGAATTCCGACAATTCTCCCTCCGCCTAGCTGGGGAAGTTATTTGACGATTTCCCATCCGCATAAAAAAGAGCCGGAGAATGATGTAGATGTAAACATAACTAATCAATGCATTGGTTGGTTTCGGCAATATGATGTCCTGAGTCAAATTCGGTGCCTGTAATAAGTTGTACTAACTCGTACAATGTTTGCAAATTGTTAGACTATTTGCACTTCAAATTTCATATTCGTGAGTAAAGAATTTGAGGACTGAGCAACATCTCCAAAAGTATATAAAATCTGTAATTGACCATTTTATGGTTCCGTGAGTCATATTTGTTGCATGGAAAGCAGTTTATTGCGTAATATCGACAGACAGAGGATTTTGGATCCCCTAATTGGTTGCGGAGGTCAAAGGCGACTGAAAAGAGTTAAGCTGATGACGAAAATTTAATTGTATTGGGCCGAAAAGAACCTCTATACTCTGAAAAGTTATTTCATTCTATAAAATAAAAACCAATCAAGCAAGAGACCTCGCGGGTACGGCGGCTTGAACAACCATAAATTATTTTTTTAATGCCCTCCATGTAAGATAAAACTATAATTCCTAAATCTGTTTATAATCGGGGTGTATTAATAGCATTACGGCGATGAATGTCAAGTTTACGCTGGCGTAAAATTGGTTTACACTAGATTACAGCGTGACGTCACGGTAAACAATGGAAACTCGTTAATCAGCTGATTGCATCGTCATACACTCTGGAAATGTTCACCGCTTCAGCGGAGAAAAGTACTTGATTGAATGAATTCCAATTTTCTGCTTAGACCATTATATTGCGTGTTTCTTTGGCGCATGGCTTTAATCATGTTATATATGTTATTCCATACAATTTCCACGATAAATTTTACCATCAGTTACCAATAGTGCCGTCCTCTGACACAAGTGCCACGCACTCTACACATTTATTATCCGCGAAGCAAGAACTTCAATTATTAAATGTTGTGGCATTTCATAAATTGATTGCCGTGGCCTGCCTGATTACCGCCTAGCGTACGAAGCGCTAACCATTCTGGCACATACCTATTCGAGGACTGTGACGTCCTCTTGCCCACTCTAGACCCGGATGCTGAATTATCGCCTATGTTTAGATACGCTAGCTACTCCTTCTGACTGAGAGATGCCCTACGTCCCAGACGGTAAAGCGCCTTTTTTGCGGATGGAAAGATGGGTCAGACTTTTACTGACTAAAACCCCACCCATGTTCCTTCTTTTGGCCTTTATGTTCCGGGGTGGCGGTATCTTCTCGAAACCCGGGCAGGCCTTCTGCTTTACTGACGGGTAAAACGCATTGACGATCCATCTAGCTGTGCGCCTGCCAAGCTCATAAACAATGCACGAAAATCGTTTAAAATAATTTTGACGTACGTTCATAATAATAATTTTGGTTTTTATAGACACAAGAATAGACAAGATGAACCACAGTTGGAATGAGGGTGAGACAATTACGAAAGAATGCTTGGAGTTTTATATTTCCACAACATTAAGATTAGAACTTAGTTTTTCAGGTCATTCTTTCTAGGATGTCATGCACTACTGCATGTGCAAAAAACCTTTCACTATCAGTCATTAACAGCGATTACAAGCCATCCATCAAAAGTTTGTTGATAAATACAATCATCACAGTCTTTTGTAACGGAATACGCATAAATAACTTATTGCAGTTTTATTTTAGATACTTTTGGAACACCAAATGTAAGATATTAAAAAGACGAAAGAACTGGAGCTCACAGGAGGCCGACTTATTAGTTTGTTTTTTCTGCTGACTTAACGAAACCTATATAAGAAGATTTTGCTGTAACGTCGGTGGAACCGGGAATCGAGTTGTGAAAGTAGTCTGGAGGACCTTCACGATGCTTCGGAATGGTCTATGTCAAGCGGTACATTTGTATCGGATGAATGGCGATGTATTTAAGACTTACGCACTTTGCAAGTAGGCGAAGCAGTCTTCTTTTTCTTAAGCCTGTTCACTTGTATGCCGACAACAGAAAACCTCATGTTTTTCACTTTCCCCATGCATCCCTCCATGTCAGCGCACTTTTTTTACGATTACGCGCGTAAAACTGTTACGCTGTCCGTAAACAAGTTATTATTTAGGTTATAAATGGTTTAATATTAAATCACTCTTTGTTCTTCTATTGATTTTCCGGTTGTTTTTATTTGTAATTACCGTGGAATTGCCATATATACTACCGCAATTACGAATAACATTTTATAGTATTATATTTATGCCACTGTTATTTCAAGTTCCTTTGAGTAATGTATTTATTTAAACACGTAAATATGAGTCGACGTTGCGCTTAAGTCAGGAGGGCATGGAATCACAGCGATCAATCAGGCGCCAAGATAAGATTGCCGGTGAACGAATTACTGGATATTAACAAACATTAAGATATGCTGTTCCATAGTGGTGATAATGATAATTAACACCAACCCGATTGTATCGATGTAGTATCGAGTTTGATTATTAGGATACAAGTTGTCAAAATCTATGTATAGTTAAAGAAGTAGGCTTCAATTATTTTTAAATAAAAGAACTAAAAGGTTAAAAGTACTTGTCAAGACAAATCAAAAAATCCGGAAGTAGTATGTTATTTTATTACGGAATTCCTATGAACACCTTTTCTTGCAAATAGAAAATAATCAAATAGGTACTTTCCGCGCTCCGCTCAGAGCGCCAGATTTTAATTGACTAAAACCCACCGATGTTCCTTCCTTTGCCCTTTATGTTCCAGAACCGCGGTATGTCTTTAGAACAAACCCAACCCCCGCAGGCGGTGACCCTGGCAGGCCCTTCTGCTTTGCTGACATCTCTTTAAGGCGCGCGTAGGAGACGAAGGCGCCGTCGACATGGCCGGCCGTCACTAGACGGACGGAGACCACATGGCTTGGAGACCTGGCATATGTGGTTGCGATCCTCAGCAGTGGAGGATCGACGGAGAAGAATGGAGTAAATGAGACCATTTCTGCGTTTTAATATATGCAGTCGTTTCGAATCAAAGCGCCATTCGATTATCAAATTCGATAAAAACAATATCGCATCGTATCTCAACAAGTACGGGACAACACGAGCATACATCAATTAGTGCACCTCTACCATTGAGCGCGTCAATCAGCCGAGTCGCGCTTCATTAAGCGGTTCAGCGTCATGTGACGGCATCACATGATGGACGCACATGTGATAATGAGCGCTAAAACACACACACTGGACAGGTGAGATTTCACGATTATTTTGGACTATAAAGTTGTAAACAAGCTCTTTCCGTCCAGCTGTTTTGACAGCCTATTAAAGGTTGTAAACATGATAACATCAGATAATGGAAAGTTGGAATTTCAACTTTCAGTGCCAAGTTGACTGATGTTTTCATTTTAAAACTTGCATAGGATTTCGTGTCGAATTGAATAATATTGAAATGCAAATTTAATATTTTGATCTTGAGTAGAGAAATATTAATTTACACTTGTAAAGATGTAAATGATAGTATCACAATAGACTATAATACAATTCATTACATGAATAATGTAGGGGTATTGTAACTTCAGTACTATAATATCCCATTAAAAAAAATCTTGCATTAATGGGAAGCTACATTATCCCAAAGTGTCTCATGGATACTTAAATATTCTAGACAAATAATTTGTGACCATTATGCAAGAAACACCATGGGTAAAAAATAGTTTTTTATTTAGTTCAATTTGAAGAGTTTATTAATTTATCAGAACAGTCAAACATTAGTATTTATGATGTTTAAAAGTTACAGAAGACACAGCGTTTACACAGAATATAAATGCAGCAAGGAAGTTTATCCTACTATATAATATACTAGCTTTTGCCCGCGGCTTCGCTCGCGTTAAATTCGGTAGCGCCTTATTGATTTGTAATAGCAAAGCTAAGCTTTCCCGTTTCTTCCCTCTTTCTCCATCATATCCCACTCTTTTTAAAAAAATAAGTAATAATAGCCTATGTCCGTCTCCTGGTTCCCAATTATCTCTGTACCAAAAGTCATCAAAATCGGCTTAGCCATTAGCCGCGTACCCACCTAGCGCACAGGCTCGCGCGGCAGCCTCGGTGTCCGGATCGCGAGCGATGGCTCGCGCGGCAGCCTCAGTAGTTTTGTTCAATTTACACGAGGCCGCCTCGCGAGGCAGGCTGAGCCATCATAAGTCCGAGAGTATTCGTCATGGACAGTCGTGCATTTTCAGCTGCAGCTATTTTCCTAGCTGCTTATTGTTTAAAGAAACGAAAACAGTCACGTATCAAGAAAAAACCTAGACGCTTCTGGATTGACTTCTCCTGACTGCCCATGATATCAAAATTACACAAGACAAACACGGCAAGAGACAAAACTTGAAGTAGCTTCGCGCGCGAGCCAAAACATAACCATCCCCACCTAACGCACAGCGCTCGCTGAGGCACCTTTGAGCGCGTCAAGTTTACCGACAACACATGGCTCGGGGCCGAGCCGTGCTCGGTCGAGCAAACGCGCGCCCGAGGCAGGCCGAGGCACGTCCACACCAGCCGAGGCATTTGGCTCGCGAGGCTGCCGCGCGAGCCTGTGCGCTAGGTGGGTACGCGGCTATTAAAGCATGAAGAGATAACAAACAAACAAACAAACTCAATTTCGCGCGGCATGTGTTGCAATGCAATTTTGTACCTACCCTACCTAGCCTACCTACCCTACCTACTCTACCTACGCCTACCTACCCCTAGCTACCCTACTTCTCTTACCTGGATGAAAAGTATCCTATGTCCGTCTCCTGGTTCTAAGCTACCTCCTCACCAATTTTTAGCTAAATCGGTTCAGCCGTTCTTGAGTTATAAGTGGAGTAACTAACACGACTTTCTTTTATATATATATAAGATTAGTAAGGATTATTATAAATGCAAAACATATCACATCAAAACAGCTAAACTCTTGATGAAATTTGGCACAGATTAGTCTGGAATAACACATAGGATGCTTTTTTTCGATATATATAATATTTTGAGAGAAGCCACAGGTGCCAGCTAGTATATTATAATAGCTTTACAGACCTGCTGTTATATGACAATCTTATATGCGTCTCATATGTTTCATGTACAGTAACAATCAAAATTATGATGAGAGTGTCAATTAACACAATATTCACATTATAGGTACTGGAGACGAAATGAATTTTGGAGCTTCTGGGTTCAACTTAATTTATTTAGTTGTTTTCAATTTATGTTAGTACATAAATTTCAAACAATTTTTTTTGTGTTTTTTAAACATGCTAAATTATATTTGAAATTGTAACTTTTACTATTTAAATATTCAGAACATGATAAAGGATGAAACATAGGTTTTTGCATATGCTTAGCAACATTGTTTCAAGGTGAAAATATATAATGTACAAAACAGCAGTGTTATTTTAATAATAATCAACAGTAAGTATCAGTAGTAGTATAAAAAAATACTTTTCAATTTTACACACTTTAAAATAAGCATAAATATTGTAGAATTGTTGAACCTTGAACACTGAGATCACTGCAGAGACCTCTGGGAGGCCAATGACCAAGGTCAAGTTCAGCTGGAGTCTTAGATATGCTCCTACAACATTCAGCAATGTTTTTGTATCTATTATAATCATTCATGGACAAAATGTTTTTTGTTTTATTTCATACAATTTTGCAGCCTTGTACTGTTGCCAAGCATAGCAGTTTTATATCCTTCTTAAGAACATAATTCTTAATTGTTTGGTGTAAAATACACTAGCTTTAGATATCACAGATAAAGAACACAGCAGATGCCTAGTGAATCATCTTTATCTAGCACTCATAAATATCACTCGACTTCTGAGATACGAAACGTTTTTTTAAACACGCTCATATTACAATCATGTATCTATTTACAAATCTTTTGCAACCCAGATATTAGTCACATAGATTTTCTAAAAACATTTCATGATTCAATCATTCAAGACCCAATCCGAATCTGTCAAACGCAACGTGAATCAAAACAAACAACGAACAGGAAACGTCAATCTAACCCTGACGATGACCCTCGCTAATTAAATGGACATACGATTGTATCCTCACCTTGCCGAGCTTCTCTACGGGCACCATCGACAACGGGGGCTTTTCCTTCGATTCCGCTAAGCCTTGCAAGTCACCACCAGATCCGGAACGAGAGCCAGCGCCTCGCTGGGACCCTCGCGGCGTGCTGGTACCACTGCCAGATTGATCTCCCCCACCCTTCGAATCGTGGCTATGGTGGTTTCCCATCACTTTACCGCCCTTATTACACCTTAATTAGGTAATTTAAGTAGGAGTGTATCCTACAATCACAACAATTTGCGAGTTATTGGCGTAGTTAGCTGGTCTGGTGATCACACGAATAAACGTCACACACATGACAGACAACTGACGTCAGTTGTCAATGTCAAGCGGGCGCGTTCGGATACACTCAACAAAAGCAAGGAAATTAAATCGATGTTAAAACCACTATGTGCTCAGAAAAATATAATTTATGTGGACTAGGACTAACCATTGATTTCATATTTTATACGGTAAGTTTTTATGTACTTTCTAGTGTGTATGTAAAATAAAAGGGAATGTGAAACGTAAATATGAAGTAAAAAACGCAGTTGTTTTCATTGTAATTGTTTAAAACATTTTTATAATTCATTAACTATTTACAGTTCTAAATATCACAGACGAGAACACCTTAAACCTAATGTTAACATTTCACTTTCACTAAGAACATTGCATAAATTCTGCAAAAAATTACGTTACACCCTTCGCTAATTAAAATAAAGTAACTTTATAGATATCATCATTCTCCTGCCATTATCAATTAATCAATGGATCATATTTTAGTGGCCTAAGAGATTAAAGATTGTAGAAATCTCATTGCCGGTTGTTCTATAAATAAATGCAGAGGTAACGCTGCCCAGTAGGTCAGGAATATTGTCGAGAGCCAGTGCCCACCCTGTAAAAGAAAAGTGAAATTATAATTATAGTCCACAAGCACCACACGCGAGACATACTTAAAGGATTTTTAAATGTATTGTTACTATACATAGGCATTATATTTCAGATAATGTTACCTGCAGGCTTTCTTTTGCTTAAATAGACATCATTTTCCCATCAATACTAACTCCCGTAACTTTAAAATATGTATAAGAAAGAAAAAAAAAAACTTAAAATATCAAAGACGGACGCCCTGTTGGCGTTGGTGCGCTGAGCTAGCAGTGTGAGGGAGAACAGCCAGTGGATCATGTAGATGGAGAGCGACATGCGGCCCAGCACCTCCCAGCCGCGCCACGACAGGAACTTCCACCAGAGACCTGCGAATCATCGAGGTTAGGTTAGTTTTGTAGCGTGCTACCAAAGAATCCTTATATTTAAGGGTAGTTGTATGTGCGACTTTACGTACGATAAAGTTAATAAACTATTTTAAAATAAATTGATAATTCGATTGATAGATAGATTAGATGTTAAGCCGTTTTTGAATTCAGTAGAAGTAGAACGAAAAGATTTCTAGAGAAGTACCTAGGCAAAATTCCGAGTATTAAGATAATGTCTTCTGGCAATCGTTTTCAGCACGTTCAGAAATTGAATTAAGTAATTTTATAACACCCTTTCTCGTAAAGCTGTGTAAATGTAAAGAGGGTCATAAAAAACGCGTGTGTTATCAAAGCAAATATTTAAGTTATAGTCCATACAAATTCCATAACAGTATTATTTGCCATTTCTTTGGAACGAATTTGATCGCCGCCGCACGACTCCAGCTAGTGAGCAGAGCGCTGTTGCTATTCAAATTTCGAACTATGCGTCGCGCGGCGCCAGTCAGTAGGCAGCGCTAGCGCGCTGTTAAAATGGCGGGAAACGAACAGTGTGCATTCACAGATTGAGTTTATTCATAATTAAAAAAAATACTGTTTATTCGGTAATTTAAAAACTTGGCTGCATGCTCTAGCTAGTGTCTTTGCCAACATGTTCATGCAGCCACGGCAGAAAATAATCCTCGCGCTATTTTTCTCAAATTTTCTTTTCTTTTTACTTGTATTGTGAAATGTTTTTTTCATCCCACCATCTCGGAAAGAGTATTTTTAATCTTCAATATCTGAGTGGAAAAGCCGTTTTTATTCTCTAGAGGATAAAGTAAATTGAATTTAGAACATCGTGTGCACTAAGTTTGTGAATAAAAAAAAACGTTAAACCGATTTACTGCTACCTCTATGGTGCCGAATATATCATACAACTTTTTTTTAATTTGTTAAAAACTCAGATTCGGAACCTTCTTGATGTTTTTTCAATTTGCTTTGTACGCGGTTCTATAAGCGGCAATTTTTCACGTCATTGTTAAACCATAAATTAAAAACAAGAAACTTGAAAACAAGTGAAAAATATTATCCTTACTAATATTATAAAACCGAAAGTGAGTTTGTTTGTTTGTTTGTTACCTCTTCACGCCTTAATGGCTAAACCGATTAAGATGAATTTTGGTACATAGATAGTTGGGAACCAGGAGACGGACATAGGCTAATTATTATTTTAAAAAAGTGGGATGTGAGGGAGAAAGAGGGAAGAAAAAGGAAAACTTAGCGTTGCTATTACAAATCAATAAGGCGCAAGGGGAACTGTGTTACCCCAAATTTAACGCTGGCGAAGCCGCGGACGAAAGCTAGTTTTGTTATAATTTAAAGATTATTCTGTAATAGTTACCTGTCATAATGTAGTAATTAATACCTAAACTGAAATAAAAGTGTACTTACCTATCTTGTGATTGTAAACGTTTTTTTTGCATTTAGTGATTTCCTCGCTGAGGTGGAATGAAAAGTTACGTGTTGCACTCGAGTGCAAAGATTTTTCACCTCGTGCTCTTTTGATTCCCTCGCTGACGCTCAGGATTCTAATTTTGAATCACTCGCTGCGCTCGTGATTCAATTTTAGAATCCTTCGCTTGCTCGGTCATCAAAATTGAACACGCGGTTAAAAAGCAACTTTGCACTCTTGTATAACAAATAACTATTATAATCTTCAATATCTGAGTGGAAAAGCCGTTTTTATTCTCTAGAGGATAAAGTAAATTGAATTTAGAACATCGTGTGCACTAAGTATGTGAGTTAAAAAAAAAACATTAAACCGATTTACTGCTACCTCTATGGTGCCGAATATATCATACAATTTTTTTTTTAATTTGTTAAGAACTCAGGCTCGGAACCTTCTTGGTGTTTTTTACAAGCTTTTATTTAACTTGCAATGTATGTAAGTATGTAAGTTTGTTCGGGGGGTTTAATCTTAGAACTCAATTTTGACACAGTTATTCAATTTGCTTTGTACGCGGTTCTTTACGCGGCACTTTTCAAGTCATTGTTAAACCTTATATTAAAAACAAGAAACTTGAAAACAAGTGAAAAATATTATTTTGTTATAATTTAAAGATCATTCTGTAATACTTACCTGTCATAATGTAGTAATTAATACCTAAACTGAAATAAAAGTGTACCTATCTTGTAATTGTAAACGTTTTTTTTGCATGTTTGAGTGCAAAGTTGCTTTTTAACCGCGTGTTCAATTTTGATGACCGAGCAAGCGAAGGATTCTAAAATTGAATCACGAGCGCAGCGAGTGATTCAAAATTAGAATCCTGAGCGTCAGCGAGGGAATCAAAAGAGCACGAGGTGAAAAATCTTTGCACTCGAGTGCAACACGTAACTTTTCATTCCACCTCAGCGAGGAAATCACTAAATGCAAAAAAAACGTTTACAATCACAAGATAGGTAAGTACACTTTTATTTCAGTTTAGGTATTAATTACTACATTATGACAGGTAACTATTACAGAATAATCTTTAAATTATAACAAAACTAGCTTTCGTCCGCGGCTTCGCCAGCGTTAAATTTGGGGTAACACAGTTCCCCTTGCGCCTTATTGATTTGTAATAGCAACGCTAAGTTTTCCTTTTTCTTCCCTCTTTCTCCCTCACATCCCACTTTTTTAAAATAATAATTAGCCTATGTCCGTCTCCTGGTTCCCAACTATCTATGTACCAAAATTCATCTTAATCGGTTTAGCCATTAAGGCGTGAAGAGGTAACAAACAAACAAACAAACTCACTTTCGGTTTTATAATATTAGTAAGGATAATATTTTTCACTTGTTTTCAAGTTTCTTGTTTTTAATTTATGGTTTAACAATGACGTGAAAAATTGCCGCTTATAGAACCGCGTACAAAGCAAATTGAAAAAACATCAAGAAGGTTCCGAATCTGAGTTTTTAACAAATTAAAAAAAAGTTGTATGATATATTCGGCACCATAGAGGTAGCAGTAAATCGGTTTAACGTTTTTTTTTATTCACAAACTTAGTGCACACGATGTTCTAAATTCAATTTACTTTATCCTCTAGAGAATAAAAACGGCTTTTCCACTCAGATATTGAAGATTAAAAATACTCTTTCCGAGATGGTGGGATGAAAATAACTATTTTCTGTTTCCTCGCAAATGTTTTAAAAAACGTCGTACGATGTACTTACGTGCGTATTGGTTATAACATGCTCGGCTCAATTACGCCTCGCCTTCGGCTCGGGTTGAAATTCCGACTCGCATGTTATAACCATCTTAACGCACTAATATCGTAATGTACTATTAACAGCTCAAAGGGACTACAAACTTTTATTAAATACCTATAAAAAGATATAAACTCACTGTCAATCTTATTGAAGAACCCGTACATGGCGAAGGCGGTGAGTGTCATGAAGCCTGGCCTATCGAGGGTCGCGAAGAGTGTGACCATAACGGGATGGGTGACGTCCTTCATCCAGTAGCCACCCAGCACCCACAAGAACATGCACGGCACGGACAGACGGTACAGCACTCGCATAACCTGGGAAACGAGAAAACAAAAATTTTCAAAAAACTTCGACTTTTAAAATACTGAAGGACAACATAGTGAATTAACAAACATGTCCTTTATCCAATGGTTCATGGACATGTGGCTTCCACCAAACCGAACTGTCCTCTCGTGTAGTTTTGGCCAAATCACTCTTACATATTAAATGTGGCATCTTAAGGTTACAAATTAGACAACATCGTTTTCGCACTTCCCAAACGATATTGTCTAATTGTAACTATTATCTTTAAAAGCTTACCGTGCTATGTGCAGGTCGGTAGCCGTCCACCTGATGCGAGCGGTACACGAAGGCCACCAATAGACCGATGAGGGCTGAAGGCAGACTGTCCCAGGGAGCCGAGTAAAGCCAAGTGAATGATCGCTCGTTGGGGAACTGGCTCCTCATCAATCTGGACAAACAGAAAAGTCATCAGTTCTGGTAGGGTAGGCGGAAGTATAAACAGTACTTCCATACATCACTAACCCTTACCCCATCATCAACCCTTACGCTGGTAAGTTTGAAAATAATAAAAAACATGCTTTCATTAAATGTTATTAATATTTGAAAACATCCCGAATAACATATTGATTTTATAGCTCTAATAAGGCCACAAAATCCATAAACGTAAATTTTATCTGTGGCATATTGCCTTATGGAAATTTTAAATATTTGTTTCTATTCAAAAAGCTAGTACCTATTTCAATCACAGTAACAACTTAGCTCAAACTATGAAAAAGCAGCTTTACTGTTGGTTACACACACATCTCTTGCTATGCATCCTCGCTCATGTCGGGTGGAAACACAGCATTTTTTATTTAATCTTTTCGGAATGGTAATCATCAAATGACTTCTTTAGCTCTAGACGGACCGGATGGGAGTGTCAGATTTGTGTTGGTTATCCATCCTTGTTCTTCTGCCCTATATGAACCAACTCGCAGCCGAGCAAATCGCAACCTAAGGCAGCCAATATAGCAGGCTTCTAGATGTCACCTTCGAATATAAGGTTGAATTGCTTAAATCTTTTAGCCTATTTTACTATTCTGCTTCTTTTTAGGAATTTTCATGGCCCTCTTTTTAAATTCGTAGGCCTAGATACTTATTTATGACAAGTCCACGGATAGTTTAGCAAAAATACGAATCTAATAAAACTATTTCACAACTGTTTACTAACAGCGACCCTAGTTAACGTCAATCGATACCAAAGGTATCGTTCCCTATGCTTTATTTTTCTTTTCGTCATCACTGATTATTTAATTATTATAATTAGGTAGTAAATTACTCACTTGGGAATCATAAGCAGCACCATAGGCTTAAGTTGCCAGTTATATATGACGGCGAAGTTAACCAGCATCGAGCCGAGTATCATGCCTGCCAGCACCTTCACCGCAGCGCGGGGCCTCCTGCCCAGCAGCAGGGTCAGCACCGTGCACACGAGGTACAGCTGCATGTCCACGGCCAGAAACCTGCGGATCAACAAAATGACCACAAAGATAGAAATTGGTTAGGTTTACCTCAGGGGCTTGTTCTAGGCCCTTTCATTAACTTATTTTTTGACGCAGTCAAAAGAGCAAAAGCTCAAGTTACCTTAAGTAAGTAATATAGTATATAATCAAAGTATTGTGTATATAGCTAAAGTGTGAAATTCAACATAGTATACCTAATAAATGATCACGATCAGCTAAGTGCAGAAATACACGACATACGATATGTAAGTAGGTAACAATTACATGAATTATTGAACGGAAAGGACAATGCGCTGCTTTATAAATCAAAAATACAAACAAAAATCTCTTATGTATAAGGTGCATTGGAATCGATAATAATATACCTATTGATAATATGAATTTGTAAATTAATGAGTTACTGAACGATGGACTTTTCTTGTCGAGAGAAGCAAAGCTGATGGCACTCACACAATTTAATTATAAATTCCATTGATATTCTGTGTGCGGTTTAAACTTCTATCAATTTAAACATTGGGACAGTCCGAATGTTCAATAACAATCTTTGACATAGGTACTCCTAATGCGAAATGGGATCTGACCAAAATGAGCTGACCTCTAGATTAGCAAATAAGAAAACCTTACTTTTTGGTGTTGTGGTGGCGAATAAAGGTCAAAGCCAGATTTATTTGGGCATCTGTGCCCAAATATTACAATTTATGCATCATCTTAGTTGATAATCTATTGTCTGTAGATAGGTAAATAACCTTGTGGAAAAGGTTCTCTATTATGTTTCATTGCATAACACTAATGTCATTTAAAAACAGTTTTTCACAAACTAGTTTCCTAATCTGTTTCCTTATTTTATGGCAAAATATTTCGTAACTGAAACCCTGAGGCTGAAGTCTCCTGGCATTGACCAATCGATATTAGTCTGAACTAGTCTGAAGACCTTCACAAGATCACCAATTATGGAGTAGTTTTGCTATTTTAATTGTATTTTTCGATGTCAAATGTATTGTTTGTTAATATAAATAATCTGGTAGCTATATTAACATTGACATGGATAAACCTGTTTTGGGCATTTTTTTTTGCAGAATTCACTATGATTAACATACATTGTGTCAATGACAACGGTGAATGGATTGTTGAAACTAGAGCTAAGCCGGCGCGGCATACAATTTAAGTATTAGGACACGCAGCGAATGGTAAACCAATATCTTTCCTACGCCATAGGCATCCTTAGCGACAGAAATATCCTATCCAAGTATATCCTTACTAATATTATAAAAGCGAAAGTGAGTTTGTTTATTTGTTTGTTACGTTTTCACGCCTAAATGGCTTAACTGATGAATTTTGGTACAGAGATAGTTGGGACCCTGGAGACGGACATAGGCTATTTAAAAAATTAAGATACGAGGGAGATAGAGGGAAGAAAATTAAAAACTTAGCATTATTATTATAATAAACTAGCTTTCGCCTGCGGCTTCGCCCGCGTTAAATTTGGGGTAACACAGTTCCCCTTGCGCCTTATTGATTTGTAATAGCAACGCTAAGTTTTCCCTTTTCTTCCCTCTGTCTCCCACACATCCCACTTTTTTAAAAATAAAAATATCCTATGTCCGTCTCCTGGTTCCCAACTATCTGTACCAAAATTCATCAAAATCGGTTAAGCCATTGAAGCGTGAAGAGGTAACAAACAAACAAACTCACTTTCGCTTATATAATATTAGTAAGGAAGTAAGGATAAAGCGGAAGGGAAAAAACTATAGGTAGCAGGTAGCTGTAAATTAAACGCGGGCGATGCCGCGGGCAAAAGCTAGTATTGGTATGGTGCTGAATGTTTGTAAGGATGGATGTTTGTTATTCTTTCACGTCAAAACGGCATAGAGGTAGATTATAGTCTGGAATAAAACATAGAATACTGTTTTTTTCGATCATGACGCGGGCGAAGGCATGTGCGCCAGCTAGTTTAAAAATAAAATATTTGAAAGAACTCCATCTCAAACTTACCACGTATGTATGAGACACTTATCTTCTGCTCGCACGAAGTTGCTGATGTAGAGCGCCTGTGCCCACCACTTGCCTCTGCAGCGGTCGGCCTCGGCCTCGACCACGGGGCGCCATAGAGGACCATCCCCAGCGTGCGCCCACCAGGTCGTCGCCAGACCCAACACGAACAGGTACAGAGGAGATATCCTAGCAATTACATAAGAAGAGAACGATGTGTGTTAGAGTAATTAAGAGCATACATAGAGAAAATGTGGAGTCAGCGTATCGAAGGGACAATAATCGGTTTATTCGTCTAATTCGAAAGTCTTCATAAGGGACAATTCCTGACAATTTGATAAAATATTAAGTACTAGTTACGAGAATCAGTTAATCATGAGAATAAAAAAAACTCTCGCACAGGAGGTTCCGTACAAACTTGCGATATAAACGGCTATAAAGTTTGACTGTGTTGATAGTGGGTTGATTTTTTCACCTCCAAGGACTTGCAGCTCAGACAGACTTGTCGACTCGTCGCGTTCCCGCGATAAATGGCATTGGCAGCCAGACAAACATAACAAAGTGAGGTATGGGATCCTAATCCTTACTAATATTATAAAAGCGAAAGTGAGTGTGTTTGTTACGTCTTCACACCTAAATGGCCGAACAAATTTTGATGAATTTTGGTAGGTACAGAGATAGTTTCCTGGAGACGGTTATAGACAATTTTTTTTTATTAAAAGTGAGAAAAGGAAGAGAAAGGGGGAAGAAACGGGGAGAGAAAGATATTTTCATCCCACCATCTCGGAAAGAGTATTTTTAATCTTCAATATCTGAGTGGAAAAGCCGTTTTTATTCTCTAGAGGATAAAGTAAATTGAATTTAGAACATCGTGTGCACTAAGTTTGTGAATTAAAAAAAACATTAAACCGATTTACTGCTACCTCTATAAATAAATAAATAAAATAAAATAAAATACATTTATTGCAAGCAACATTGGCTCATAGTAGGGGAACACACAAATACAGATACAGATATATAAACAACAAACACAATATATAAGATAGATACGTTAACCGGCCCTGCTGAGGGCAACATGCCTATCACAGCAGTGCCGTATATATAGGCAGTCCATTCGGTCCGCAATCATCGCCAGGACAGCATTAGAGCTGCCCCACACCCTACGCACCAACGACGCGCCCCGCTTTCGCATGGTCGCGTAAAAACAGTCAGTGCGCGCCTCCGCGAACATACCTGAGGCGCTGCAGTAGCGAGGCAGCGCCAATACTGCCCTAAACGCGTTGTTGAACTGGACGCGGAGGGCCCCGTATGATGCACGCGTGTACCTCGCCCACAGGCTGCACGTGTAAAGGGACGTGCAATATGCCCTGAAGAGCGCTATCTTCACCTCCCCTGAACAGCGCGCAAACCTGCGCGCGAGCATGTTCGCCCTCACCGACAAGGCCCTCCGTTCCCGCTCCATGTCGGCATTGTCCTTGAGGTCGGTTGTGACTACATGGCCTAGGTATTTAAATTGCCCCACTCTTTCCAGTGGAACACCGTTTAGAAAAACTGGTGGACAATTTTGTAACTGTTTCGTACCGGCCTCAAAGACCATGCATTGACTTTTGGTCACATTATATTTTAACCCATGACCAAGGGCATACTCCTCACATGTCCGTACCAGCTTTCTGAGGCCACAGACCGACGCGCTCAGCAGCACCATATCGTCTGCGTAACTGATATTATTAATACAGATTCCACCTACATGGCAGCCGACATGCTGGCTGCTCAGCGCGACGATCAAGGCATTCATGTACAGGTTAAAGAGGGACGGGGAAGTCAACCCCCCCTGCCTCACCCCGCACTGCAGCCGATACGGCTCCGACATTGCACCCGCCCACTTAACGCTGTTGACCTGATGGCTGTACCAGTATTTAAAAACGTTAATAAGTTTACGTGGTAGGTTTATTCCCTCGAGTTTAGCCCACAGGATGTCGTATGCCACCAGGTCAAAAGCCTTAGACAGGTCGAGGAAGCAAGCGTGCACAGGCGTCTTTCGATCTGTGTAGTATCTGACGGTATGCTTAAGACACAGTATCGCACTCTCAGTAGACAGTCGAGGTCGAAACCCAAACTGATTATCGTGCAGATCCAGGTACTTGTCTAACTGTGTATTAAGCAAACCGTCAAACACTTTTGCAATAATTGTTGCAAGAGAAATCGGCCTGTAGTTGCTTTTGTCGGCAACATCTCCTGTTTTATTTTTCACTACCGGGACTACTACGGTTTTCATGAAGTCAGGTGGCAGATAGGAATGGCTCGCGCATAGTGTGTAGAACATTGCTAGTACCCTATTTACATGTGGGCCAGCGTGAACTAAATGCTCAATGCTGAGGCCATCGTGTCCAGGGGACTTGCCCTTAGATATGTTATTTAAAGCCTTAGCCACATCTTTGGCAATGAAGCAAGACCCCCCGTCTTCGTCAGGTATCTCAACATCGAGCACCACCTCCGCTGGACCCCGTGGGGATAGTACGCGGAAATGGTCCCTAAAGATATTGGCAACATCCCTAGGGTCACTCACACCCTCGACACTGACTGGTAGTCCAGGTCGAGCGTTTAATTTGTTGGTGCCCTTCCAAAAGCTACGAAAATGGCCTTTCCTGTGTTTTTCAGCGAGGGCATCCATTTTTATTTGATCCTGATGGTTTTGGCACCATTTAAGTCTAGACTTGAATATTTTACGACTTTGGAACATTTCGTCATATACACAGCCAGACCTTGGCTTACCACACATCGCCCACTCTATAAACTTCGACCTAGCCACCCGGTGGGCCTCGCTGACATGCTTATTCCACCCAGCAATGCGTGGGCCACTCCTACCCCCTCCTGCACGAGTACCACCCCACTCTATGGTGCCGAATATATCATACAACTTTTTTTTAATTTGTTAAAAACTCAGACTCGGAACCTTCTTGGTGTTTTTTCAATTTGCTTTGTACGCGGTTCTTTACGCGGCATTTTTTCACGTCATTGTTAAACCTTATAATAAAAACAAGAAACTTGAAAATAAGTGAAAAAACTGAAATAAGTGATTCTAGTACCAAACAAAAATATTACACTTAATTTAAATAACTGTAGCAACGTTACTTTAAAATTTTCTTAATTATACCTTACTACTATTTTGTTATAATTTAAAGATTATTCTGTAATACTTACCTGTCATAATGTAGTAATTAATACCTAAACTGAAATAAAAGTGTACCTATCTTGTGATTGTAAACGTTTTTTTTTGCATTTAGTCATTTCCTCGCTGAGGTGGAATGAAAAGTTACGTGTTGCACTCGAGTGCAAAGATTTTTCACCTCGTGCTCTTTTGATTCCCTCGCTAACGCTCAGGATTCTAATTTAGAATCACTCGCTGCGCTCGTGATTCAATTTTAGAATCCTTCGCTTGCTCGGTCATCAAAATTGAACACGCGGTTAAAAAGCAACTTTGCACTCTTGTATAACAAATAACTATTTTTCTTCTATCATCACGGGGGTTAAAGCTAGCGTTAGCCCAGAGTAACTAAGCCACGCGGACGAAGTCGGTGGCGGAAGCTAGTTATTTATATATTGGAAGCTTATAAACAAAATGTTACCTAGCAATCCTGTGAATCAAGCACTGAGGCAGCATCTTGATGCTGAGCTTCTTTTTGGGGTGGTCAGCCACGTGGAGCAGCAGGTTGTACGCCAGGAGGAAGCTGGACGCCATGATGAAGGTCTGCACTATGGAGGTGCCGTTCTGCATGTATATGGACAGGATATGGTGGCTGCTCTGGTAGAATACAACGTATTCATTGACAAAAACAGCGAAGAAGGTAAATTTAACTAAATGTTGCTATTCGTTTTGTTTCAAAACAAATTAATTAATAAGAAACAGGACTTGTATCATCTACTGAATTAATTTCAGCCAGTATTGTCGGTGACATGTTCCAGTCCGGTAGCGGTAATGTCCAACACGTTGACATGTCGCTATTTCGGCCTTTAACATTTTCGAAAAATGCATTTTAAATAGTCTTGTCCCTAAATTTAGTAATGGAAGCCAACGTGATAGTTATTGTACTTACTTTTTCAAAGAATTGAGGATTGTAGATATATGTAATGTGGTAGGCCAGCACCGAGTGAGCCATCATAACTAGAAGCAACGTAATGGCTCTGAAACATAAAGGTCAAAATGTTATACGAAGCTTAGAACTTCCTTGCACAAAAAACACATAAAATACTTTTTGATATCATCAGGGCCAAGCCGCGGGCGCCAGCTAGTTTCTCATAATGGGGAACCTTACTTCATTCCCTGCACTGGTTTTAGTGCTGACAGCCTCGGGTCACCGTCGCTGTGGTCTGCTGTTAACCGGTGCCAGTTCGCCACCAAGGACCAGGCCATCAGCTGTTTGATTGCTGCAAAGGACCAACAAAATATACTTATTAGTTCATCGTACATTTCCTTTCAAATACACTGTACAAAAAATATAATATTGTTACGAATATGTTACAATATTATATTTTTATTCAAAAACGATTAATGACAAAATTTGATAAAAATGATCCTTAGCTCGATAGATGGCGTTGGCGTCGAGTTAGATCTCGCTATGGTTTCGTTACATCGGAAAAATGACTACGGCGGGCACGCGCTGTTCCAATTGCCATCAGGAGCAATCAATTGAACAATCAATCATTCAATCATTCAATCAAATCATTTATTTCAATTAGACCATTACAGGCACTTTTGAATGTCAAGAAACAAAATGAATATACAGTCCCGGTCACAAGGCATAATAACTTGTGAAAGTACTGTAGTTGCCCATTCCAAAGCGTTGATCTCTATGGAGAAGAATGGGCAAGAAACTCCATGGACACTCTTTTAAATTCTAATATTTTTACAAAATAGTATTAGAATAGTAATAGAACAGCGAATGATGAGTAAGGAGATGATCCAAGTGATTACAATCCGCTCGCTCGTATTTCAAACTATCGCAGAGATTCGAGTTGAATAACTGACGCTGTCATTCAGGCCTTTATAAAATAACTAATCTCTGTTATCTTTATTCTTCATTAGTCCCTCTACTCCGCTAGGTGGCGCTACCAGGTGGAAGTTTATATTATCGTCTTCCAGGGTTCGTAAGTATAATGCCTTCTTGGAACTTTCTTGCTTTCTTAGGGGGAAAGGAAAGAATAATATATGCTTGAAAGACAAAGACAGTCATTGAATAATAATTATTTACCATACCATGACTAACAGATAGTTAAAAATAGCATATAGCATGATTTCTCGAAACTAGCGTAATTATTTTGTTTATTAAACTCGTGTATAAATAATTGGTTTACGTTTTTTTATTGAAAAACATTTGTAATGATCGGTACGTGACAGACGTCATTTGTAATTATTAATCTCAACCGGCTAATTAGGAGTAGAAGATGCCTCATGTAGTTTGAAACCGTTAATCTTTTAAGTATTATTTTGAGTTATTTTCGTATCAGTTGTTTACTTGCGTATATTTTTAGAACTTCCAAGGTTAACTCAGGCGTTATCTACTTATAGAAGTGTTCCGGCGCGGTGTGGTCGCAGTGTGGTCACTGCACTACCATACTACTTCTGTCTGATTAACTGTTTTTATTTTGGACTCGGTGCGTAGGTTTCGTATTCTTTAAAAGCTAGCTAGATATTATTGAACCCACATTACATTTATTTTTTCTTAAACGTTGCTCCACACTAGGAATTTCTCCTGTATCGTGGGTCCGTTTACAAACATTTAAACTCACATACACAAACATTCAGACCCGAAACAACTATTTGTAGGCCATACAAATATTTGTTTCGCGCGGGAATCGAACCCGCGACACGCAGCGCAGCAGCTGATCGTTCAGAAAAGTCAAACTTATATGTATAGTGACATGGTTGACGATATCCTAAGCTTATATTTACTAAAAATTGGAAGAAGAAAACGTGTTGCGCCGACCACAAATAGAAAGGGAGGGCAGCAAAATGATTTTCCTGCCCTCCCTCCTCTCCCCCTCATATTTACAAAATTGAAGTCGAAAAATTGAGAATCGTAAATCGTAAAAATACGTGTTGGTGTTCCACGGACCTACTAGCAGGAGCTACGTAGTTTAACTATGTATTAACAAAACAGTATCAACTCACGTTTCCCATCAGCACTTCTGAGCATGTCGTACGCCGTGCCCACGATGTTCACCACCACTACAAGTCCGACAACACACGCGAAGGCTAAGTCCCAGTCATCCACTTTCCTCCTGGTCCCCTCCGTTTGGCAGTAGTCCAGGTGCGTGAGGTTGGCGTCCAGCCCGTAGTGAGCGCGCGTGGCTTCGTTCACGCAGAGGTTGAACCGCGCGCGGGGAGTGGACTCCTGGATGAGACCGCACGAGGTGGCCAGGCAGAGCCCGCGGTGGATCAGCGAGTGGTTGAAACGGTAGCGGTCTGCGGAGTATTTCTGGAAAGAAAGTTGGGTGTTTCATTAAAAAGAACTGAAATCTGATCTAACCCAACGGAAGCTTTTTTCCAAAAGGTCACTGTACCTAGTAGTCATTAAAAACCTCTTCTTGAGACTTTGAGAGGGACCAACCTTGAAATCGCGAATGATAATCAGTTTTTCTTTTTGTTGCTTGTAGAGATACGCAAGCAGATGATTTATTTTTTGCACTATTGATGCACACAATAGTCCCTTCCTCCCTCCTCTTTTACGTTTTCAGTCATTTCAATTACGCCGTCAATGTGCAGAATAAGCAACGAAACTGGCAGTTATTATTATTATTAAACATTTATTTCAGTCGAGGACCATAAATTGTTAGTAACAATGCACTTAAAACTATGTTAAAATAGACAATCAAATTAAATCAAAACATGAAGCCTCAACTATATTTGTAGCATAAGGGACTCCCACCGATCAGTAAAAATACCAAGATATACCGTTATCTTGAGGTAGCAGCCATGTTTCTTGGAGGGCAACTAAGTCCACTGACTGGCATTTAAGTTTAACTGCATCAACCGACCGTTTTATCGATTTGATGTTGAAACTTACGAATTTTCTGATGTCATAATTGCTATCATCCATAATTATGTCACGATTGTTACTTCAATATGCTGTTTTTTTTAAAACATATAAGGCTCATTTACAAATCATCATCAGACTTGTGGCAACTACCACAGCAAAGATGGTGCTGATAATCATGATGACGAAATAAACAACATGAAGTAGGTAGCGGATAACTTTGAAAATTCAAGTAAATCTAAACTAACCACATCCATAAATAAGCATTCAATATAGATGAATGCTTAATTTCAGTATTTACCAAGAAGTAAATCCTGAGATTCGAAGGCAGTACTACCTGTATAACACCAAGGAGTCGGTCGTTCCGGTGCGGCATCAGCTCGAAGGTGCCGAGACAGAACACCCCCCGCCTCGCCGCGCACTCCTCCCAATCGTCCAGGTGGTACAGCTTCGGCATCTCGTGGTAATTGTCATCTGTGTGACAAGGGGATTGTGTAACCATACATTGCTAAAACGCTACCTTTTGAAAAATTCGCTACCGGTGTAAGAAAAAAAATAGTGGAAGTGGGCGGCAGTTTGTGCCGTGGAAGATGAGGAAATAAAGTGTTTTGGTGGACACAAACTTCTGGGCAAAGGTTGAAGAAGACAGAAAAGCTATGAGCGATGATACCGTTGTTCTACTCGTAGAATCATCGTAGAAGAACAGTGGTGTTTACATTAAATTACGTACCTACCTTATTGGCTGGAATTAATTTTCAACATGTTACAGAAAAGAGCTTTTAGAATCAAAATCATTTATTTCTTTAAACCAGTTGTGTAACCAGGTGTTGATATTGGTGGCTTAGGCACATACCGTATATTGCCTGTAGGGCCTGCAGGGCATGCAAATATAATTTTATATTATTACTAAATGCTTAATTAAGCTAAATATACCAAATTAAAAGAAAAACCTTAAAAGCTAATTTAAAAGTAAACTAATCTATACTAATATTATAAAGCTGAAGAGTTTGTTTATTTGTTTGTTTGAACGCGCTAATCTCAGGGAGTACCTACTGGTTGGAATTAGAAAATTCTTTTAGTGTTGGAGTGTAGTCCATTTCTTGAGGAAGGCTATAGGCTATATAACATCACGCTACGACCAACAGGTGCTGAGCAGCGTGGGTGAAACCGCGTGGAACAGCTAGTTAATAATTAAATAAACTACACTTATTGCACGTAAAACCATAGAATTAATTCTTGTAGATTGTAGAAGCAATTTTCTGTCGATTTCTGAGTAATTTATTAAAAATATACACATGTGAAACACGTTGTTTTAAATTAATGTTGTTTTGCAAAACTGTATCATCGTTTTTGTTGGATCTCTTAGTCTAAATGTCACCTTTGAATTTAAAGAATTCACTATGCTTCCTTACAAACACCGAGACTTCAAACAAATAAGTCAAGGTCAGTAACTTCAGTATTTAAAATAAAGGACTGCAAGATGCTAGTGGACCGAAACCGCAAATAGCCCTTACACATTTTTTGTACAATAAGTGCCTTTTCGTAGTCTGTTGAATTACCCTACATCGTCCGTATCATAAAATGGATTCAACATACCACTATAATGCTATGTTTTAAGTTTTCTCAATGCTTATATAAATCTGATGATAAATGTGATGTTTTCAATAACAAAATTTGTCTTGAGTTATATCTAAAACTTTTATTGTTTCTGTTTCTTCTATATTCTAAACTTTTATTTTTACGTCAATATTATCAGAGTATGTATGTAGGTACTAAATTTAATGTATTTTGTTTTTGATATATTAACACATAGGTTTATTATTTTCAAGCCAATTTTTTACAAACTACACAGCTTGAGGCTTCCGGCGACTGGGACCGCAATTAACTAGGACCGCGGTCCCAATCGCCGGATCTGTATAAAATAAATAATTTTCTTCCGGCGACTGGGACCACTTATATAATAACTGAAATAAAAAAAATGTACAGTCAAACAAAAGTTTTTAGATGTAACAATTGAAGAAAAATCCTTTTTGATTTAAAAAACATCATTTATTGATATAAGAAAAACAACCACTGACTACAGTTCTGTTATTTAAAACTTTCGTTATTAAAACATACACTTAGATCGTGTTAACAACAATCAACAAAAAAAAACACATAAATCGTGCATAACAATCAACAATTTTTAAATAATTAACAATCAGAAAGTAATTGTTTATTACAAAATCAGTCTTTAACTGGTACCGTAAATATAATAAAAAAACACAATAAAAATAATTAACGTGTAAAATCTATGTCAATCACAATTAGTTTGAAATGGCCGATAAGGCTTCACACAAAATCAGTCAAGTAAGTAATTATCACAAAATCAGTCAAGTAAGTAATTATCACAAAATCAGCCTTAACTGTGTTAAAATATAAAGTTAGTGAGGGATAGTATTATACAATGCCCTTTGGGTGTATTTACCTGCATGTGTAAATTATGTCATGTGTTGAGACAGTCGCTAAATTAGTAAGCACACTTGGATTTTCAACTTTAATTATAACCCACTAAGAATAATTTGTCCTTACATAATCCCACTCTTACTTTATATGTTCTTTCAAAACTGTAGTAATAGATTACTAAGCGCATAAGATAAAATCATGTCTAGAACGAGTCAATGATATTTATATAAATAATTTAAATTTTTTTCGTTTGACTGTACTAATTTTGGCTTGAATAAAAGATTTTTTTAAGTTATCTATGAGTGGTCCCAGTCGCTGGAAGAAAAATATTTATTTTTTACGGATCCGGCGACTGGGACCGCGGTCCTAGTTAATTGCGGTCCCAGTCGCCGGAAGCCTCCACAGCGAGGTTCACTTATTTTAGTCCCAAGGGTTGAATTTTTAGTTTTATTAGGAATGAAAACAGAAATATCATCGCATTAGGAATGATAACAGAAATATCAAATAGGAAGCCATCGTATTTTAATGAATCTGGTTATCATTGATCTAGATCAATAATAACAAGGGCCCCTAAACACGGGAAGTGTTTAGGGGCCCTTGTTATTATTGGTACGCCGTACTTATTGAATATAGAAGAGGATGTAGACAGTGGATTCGAGATTTTCGTTTAAATTTGTAAGTTCAACACATTGTTGACGTCGCCTTACAAGCTTTTTATCCAATCTGGGAACAAAGGTTCTGTTCGTAACTTGTGTCTGACCCAAATAGGAATATGGGGGATATCACGTTTCACGGTAAGTATGTCTGGATGTAACGCACTCAAAACATTGTGCTGAGGGATGCATTGAATAGTACGAGGACCGTGGAGGTGTTCAAGTAAAGTTATGACATTAAAAAACTTGAATTTAAAGAAAAAAATATAAAAAAACGTTGTAACTTTTATAATCTTTGACATTATGCTATATTTAGCTTGACCTTGACCACTAGGGTTCATCGAGTCAGCAACGGACATTTAAAGAACACTTTAATTTGTTTATTAACTTGAGTTCAGTTCCGCTAGTCACGTGTTTAACTTGCACCAAGTTCACTTCCTGTGGGTACACTTAATGTACATACGACGGCACATAAACCTGTAATATAAAACCTTTTAAACCTGATCTCCCTACTGCGGTGTTCGATCCGTAGTAGAGAGATCAGGTTATAATAGTCTAGAATACGTTGAACTGCAGTCGTGTGTACACTTTTACATGGCACTTGATAAAGGTTTGAGTGTTCAGGGTAGGTTTTTGTTTTTTTTTGCAAAATCACCTGGTGCGTTCTATATTTTGTCCGTGATTAGAAAAAGGTTGGATAGTATTGTAAAAATATACCTACATAATGCCGAAAGCTGTGTATAAGATTTACAAAGTTAAATAATGTAACCTCACAATTTCTAGAGTTTGGCTGGTCGTAAGTTCGATTTCCGCACTAAAAAGTCTACTTACTTAGTGTTTACTTTACTAAATCCTATATTAAGGCAACAACATCTATTTAGATCCTACTAATATTGTAAATGCTAATGTTTGTGAGGATGTATAGATGTTTGTTACTCTTTCACGTCAAAACGGCTGAACAGAAGTGGCACTAAGGTAGATTATAGTCTGGAATAACACATAGGATACTTCTTTTTTCGAAATGAAGCAGGCTAAGCCGCGGGCGCCAGCCAGTCTCAAATAAGCTATTTACTATCACCGCCGTAGTATGTAAAATATGTGCCCATAACATCCGGGGTCACGGAGACAATAGTGCGTGCATGCATAGCGTGGTCCACAATGAGCAGTAAAGCCGATCGTTTTACTGCTAATATAAGGCGATGGGCGGCAGTTACGGTGGTTCCTTACTGACGGCAAATGTGCCAGTGAGTCAGCCGCCTTAGTGGGTGGTTATGATGATCAGGACATAATTACTGTATTAATTGACGAGTAATTAGAGTCCATGGTTATATATTGTATAGATAACTAGTTAATTAGCTTACTTAACTAGTGTATGTAAGTGTGCTGAATCTGTGGCCTCGGGTTCGATCTTCAGGTCGGGTAAAGTGCTAATAGGTGTATCCATATGAAATTCCTAAGCACCCCATTAGTTTCGGGACTTGTGTAATAATAATAAGCGAAATGCGGCAGATGTTCGCTTTCGGAGAGTGCAGTTGTGGTAGATTATCCTTAATAATATAATAAAAGCGAAAGTGAGTTTGTATGTTTGTTTGATACATCTTCACGCCTAAATTTTGATACAGAGATAGTTGGGACCCTGGAGACGGACATAGGCTAGTTTTTTTTAAAGTGAGAAATGAGGCAGAAAAAGGGAAGAAAAGGGAAAACTTAGCTTTGCTTTTACAATAAATAAGGCGCAAGGGCAAAAAATACAGGTAGCAGGTACCTGCAAATCAGGAAAGGGGAACTGTGTTACCCCGAATTTAACGCGAGCGAAACCGCGGGCAAAAGCTTGTTTCATATAAATATTACGAATATTACAGTCTTACTTTATCGTAGGTACTTCCTACATATTATTACAAATGCGAACGTCACAAACGTTCGCATTTGTAATAATATGTAGGGATGTTCTTTACTCTTTCACGCGGATTTTGATGAATTTTCTCACACAGATAGAAAGAGTATAACCTGGATTATACTACTTTAAACCCGGTACTTTGTTCTCTTGGTATACATTTCGACGGCCACCTGGACGAAGCCGCGGGCAACCGCTACTAATATTTTAAAAGCGAAAGTATTTTGTTAATATTTCACGCAAAATTTACGAACTTATTATTTATACAATATGACACACAGATAGCTTATAACCTGGATTGAACACGTAGAATACATTTTTACCCGATTGCGCGCCGCAAAGGAGGGTAATATGTTCTTTACCACGTTTACGCGGGACATTTAACACATCGGCTTACCATTTGGTTGTATGTCAGCGGCGACCACCGCCACCGCGGCCAGCACCCACAGGATCACCATCACCATCACCGGCACTCGACGTCACACTCCCGCGCACCCCTCCCTACGCGCGTAATTAAAGAAATAGTTAATTTAATCCAAGCGACACTGACAACGACCAACAGCCCACTGGTGAGTTGTGGCGACACCGCTCTTAAGTTTTGAGTAAATGACCAACACACAATGAGCACAGTGTTATATAGCGAACTGTCGCACGATGCCCCTAGAGCACGGCTCGCCGAGCAATGCAAGGACTAGATGCGAAAACCTCGTCAGCGGCATCAGGACCAGCGGGCTGCCGGTAATTGCGTCACACGTTTGGATTGCCCTTTATTTTTATAGTTTTCCAGCATTCATCGCAAATCGAGTGTTCCACATTTCCACTTCTCTCGAAAACACTGAGAAACCTAGCAAACCACATTGTCAAATAAAAATGTCAGCAATTTATTGGAACCTAGCACACGTTTGAAATGGTTTATTGTCTCATTTATTCGTGTTTTAAAATCACGTACAAACATCGAGAAGTAACGATATTTTTGCAATTCAATCAAATGTTGGTTAACACTGAAGGATTCCGGATGCTGCGTCAATTGATGTTTGTAAGCTCTCTCGGGAAATTTCGTTCATAAAAAGTAGATACTACATAAATGTGTTAGGGCAGCCGATTGAACTGACCATTAATTGTAAAATGTAATTCAATTCGATTATTTAAGCACAATTTTTGCCCGCGGCTTTGCTCGCGTTTAATTCGGAGTAACATAGTTCCCCTTTCCTGATTTGCAGGTATCTGCTACTAGTAGTTTTTCTCTAGTGCCTTATTTATGGTAATAGAAAAGCTAAGTTTTCTATTTTCCTGCATTCAAAATTTAACAGTAAAATATTAATTCATAATAATTAGGAAATATTAAGTTAATTTAAAAATTAATAAAAATATCAAGTCCATTATAATAATAATCCATTATAATTAACACTTGAAACGGGATATTTACCATAATATTATGTTTGTTATTTTTTCCGAGTTTCCGATATTTCGGCGATGTTGCAAACGCCATGATGAAGTTATTGCAGTGTTATATGGTAAATATCCCGTTTCAAGCGTTAATAATAGGTAGTATAAGTGACCATGTCAGTTTAAGGACTAATAATAATCCAATTCATCATGTCAAATACAATACGAATCAAATATTGTATGTCAATAAAAGATTTAAATACATTATGCCAATAAAATAATAATAAAAATCAGTAAATCCTTATGAATATTATAAAAGCGAAAGTGAGTTTGTTTGTTACGTCTTCACGCCTACATGGCTTAACTTTACTCAACACCATATTTCTGTACCTATATTCATAGCAAATAAATTTCATTTCATTAACCGATGTTGACGAATTTTGGTACAAAGATAGTTGAGACCCTGGAGACGGACAAATTTAACTTTTTTTTTTTAAAGTGTGAAATGAGGAAGAAAGACGGAAAACTTAGCTTTGCTATTACAATAAATCAGGCGCTAAAGCAAAAACTACAAGTAGCAGGTACCTGTAAATCAGGAAAGAGGATTTGTGTAACACCGAATTAAACGCGAGCGAAGCCGCGGGCAAAAGCTAGTAAACAATAAAAGTCACTCCATTTTGATATCATCATAAAAAAAACCTTCAATGTGATGAAATTAGTCAATTAAAAATTTTCTGACTTGTTTTATACTTAATTTATCATTTTGTTCCATTCTTATGCCATCAGATATTTTGTTATATTTTTTTATTTACGCTGCAGCAGGACCAACTTGTGTACACAAACAATTGATTAGGGATTTATTTTAAACTTTAACTTTTAACTGTGACAAAAATTGTGTAACATGATTGGGTGCTGGGTTTCCCCCACACTCTGTTGGTGTACTTATTTCAGAGTTGTTGGGTTAAGCCAGTTAATAAAGGGCATCGTTTGGAGTACTTTTATTTTTTACTAGCTTTTGCCGGCGGCTTCGCTCGCGTGAAATTCGGGGTAACATAGTACCCCTTTCCTGATTTTCACGTACCTGCAACTTGCAGTTTTTACCCTTGCGCCTTATTTATTGTTATAGCAAAGCTAAGTTTTCCCTTTTATCCCTCTTTCTCCCACTTTTCTCAAATAAAAAAAATTGCCTTTATCCGTCTCCAGCGTCTCAACTATCTCTATACCAAATTTCATCATTTCATCAAAATCGGTTTAGCCATTGAGTCGTGAAGACATAAAAAACAAACAAATAAACTCACTTTCGCTTTTATAATATTAGTAAGGATATATATCGGTAATACCCGGCTAGAACGTCTAGCAGGTTTACGTAATGACCTACACGCACTTGTCGACAGTTATGTTTAATCCCCATGTACTAGGCGGCAAGCCTATTGCCATCAATGGGGATGTACCAAGATGTCGTCATTCAGACTGCGTGACGTCTTCTAAGACATAAAAGAAGTACGAAAGAAGGACACTAACACTTTGTCCGATCTGGGAAACGAACAAAGGACCTAAAACTCAGAAGTTACGCTTGCGACCACTACACCAACGAAGCAGTAATTGTAGTACTACTTGTAAATTAATAATTTAATGATACCCTCAACCTTGAGAACGCATACAGCTGTTGATAATAATCCTGTTTCCCCGCGAACTGGTCGAGTATGGCCGAAATATAGAACTCTAAAGACTGCTTCACAAGCAGATGTCGCGTCACGCGTGCGCCAAATGTGTACATGAGGTAATTTATGCTCGTCTGTGAAGCGGAACACTTAGTTGTTGTGATCACTTTGTTGTCCGTCTGTCTGTAAGGCCCTTTATCTCGGGTATTTCTACAGTTCCCCGAAGCTGTGTAAAACGTAATAAAAACATACTGTCGCGGTCTGTGGATCGGATGCGTCTGTCGACGTGTACAGCAAGCAGGCTTTACAATGTGTGCGACGGCTGATGTGACGCACGCACGGGGCAGGTTCTCGAGGGATGATGACGCACGCGCAGCTTATCGATACCCAGGCGATTACTTCGTGGAACGGAGTGGCCGTTCACACGCTGCCACAATCGAGTGACGGAAAACTTTGCCGCTCTGAACAATAGTGTTTTCTTGTAGCATTCCAGTTTCCCTCTACATTCTTGTCTGGGTTTTTTGGTTCAAGTTAATTCAACGCCAGTCTAACAAACTATTGTTACCTATCTACAGATTGCAATGGCAATTGAATGCATTCCTTCAACACGTATCATCACTGCTCCAGTTTCCAGTAGGGGCTGGTTCGATCCTTAATAAATGGGACTTAAATAGAGTAGTAGTAACGTGTACTCATCTGCCTACCCCGTCACGGACGACAGGCGTGATGTTTGTTTATGTTACTCACAGGTCTGGTGAGCAGTGAGCGGTGACCTACCAACATGCCGCATGGATGTAAAAAAGGCGTAATGTGTGATACATTAGCGGTATACTTATTCGTTGTGGATATATACATAAGTATACATATACAGCTCTCACCCTCTCGTCGAAGGAGGGCAGCGTCCCACTTGTGGGACCTCTGAAAATATTCACAAAAAGCGCCATTATACAAGATTTTTAAAAACCAAAACAAAGGATTTCTTAGTTAATTGAAAACGTTTCGTACTGTAGACAAAAATAACATTTTAATTACATAATCCTGTTTTAATTTTTCTCCGTATCAGAACAGCTTATACTCGTTCATGTAGGCACTGTTACTCATACTCGCAACAAAGCTAAGTTTTCCCTTTTCTTCCCTCTTTCTCCTTCATAACCCCTATTTTAAAAAAAATATTAGCCTATGTCAGTCTCCTGGGTCCCATCTATCTCTGTACCAAAATCGGTTTAGCCATTCATAGCGTGAAGACGTAACAAACAAACAAATAAACTCACTTTCCCTTTTATAATATTCGTAAGTACTAGCCGTTCCCTGTGGTTTCACCCACGCTGCTCAGCACCTGTTGGTCGTAGCGTGATGTTATATAGCCTATAGCCTTCCGCAAGAAATGGACTATCCAACACTAAAAGAATTTTCCAATTCTAACCAGTAGTCCCAGTGAGATTAGCGCGTTCAAACAAACAAACTCTTCAGCTTTATAATATTAAATAAATATTATATTATTAGTATAGATTTTTTATTTGATTCTTTGTTGTCTGTAAAATTGCTATAGGATATTGTATATTCGATTTAAAAATGGACGTATTTAGTTAAGGTGGCGCCCTCGCGCGCTGCCGCTAGGGTCTCACACATCTCGTGGTGCTCATTGAACTCACCGCTTCAGGAGCATTGCCCTTGGCTTCTCACGTACAGATAACCGCACGTGAGTGGTAACTATTTGTCGTCAGGGCTACGTACCAATGACGTGCGATCGAGTGTACGTCCAGTGTATCACACTACGTACGTACAGACAGCAGCGAGATTCACTTGAAGTAGTTGCTATGGCAACCACCGTAACACATAAATAGGAGAGGAGTTGTAACACAGTTCTGCCACGACTGCGGCTGGACTGGCAACAATAAAACTAGAATTTTAAAATATACATATATTTATTTCATACAATTACATTTTAAATATAACACAATTGAAATACCACATTTTTGAATAAATACTTAATGACCAAATAACATAAAAGGGGGTTATTTAAACTGTTGAACTGTTCCTGTTTTTATTTGTGTAAATACAAAAGCCATGTATTCAAGATCATTTACTAACCCTGAATAATCATAAACGAAAATAACAATTATTTATCTTAAGACAAATTAACCACACACGAATGTATTGGTGTTGTACCTACTACTCGTCAAACACAGGTGAATAGGTAAAGAGCAAAGAATTCAATAAAATATTCATATGACAGTGTTCCGATTATGTATTCTAATTCATCTATGCAGCGGTTGTACTCGATTGCCTTGTCTTCTAGGATATAAGAACGTGTATATAGAAAGTCGATAAATTCGCTGATGTACTCACAAATACAATTCATGAAATTACGATTATTAGACAAAGCTAGACTGCTCGTTTAGTTCGGGGCCAGGGCAGTTGGTGCGGCAACGGGCACTCCAATACTATGCACGCCAGGGGGCACCACCATCAGCACGGACACCACCACCTGCAAATATAGCCATCGTCGTTACTGTTCCGACACTCTGCTAACGATCATTGGCCATCACTGTCTAACGTAACGTTGTTTTGGGTACAGCACTGGCTGCGCTGACTGAAGCCTCTCTGAGGGTTTGCAGTCGTTTCAAAATGATTTGCTATCGAGCAGCAACGAGAATTATCAATGTTAACATGGTGCTGGTTTTTATGGAGAAGACTGTTTTAAGTCAATTTAAAAAATCTAAACCCGATTTGCTAAAACTTTGTGTTAGGGTTTTGTGAATTTTAATTTTGTAAATCAATTTACTTAGTCGATTAATTTTAATATATTACGCTGGTAACTTTAATCTTTTAGTATATTTGTGGTCGTTCTGTGATTGGTTGACGCAAATTAGCGGGAACCAATCAGAGAAAACGCTTCTGCCCGCTTAAAAATGGGGGGGTTAAGATGTGGAACGGAACGTTTGGCCGGTTGCGCAGCTCTCTTGGTTTTTGGGAATCAGCGCGATAGGTCGAAGACTAGAATTCCATTAGAATATCTTATAAGATCATTACTTCTAAGTGTCGATCATAAATTGTATCGTTATACAACAAGAAAAATATAAGACAGTTTCGTGTAATCCTTGCATCTTATTTAACTACATCCTGTTCCCGTTGGTGTTCGTCACAGTTCAGAAGTGGGATAAAGAACGTAAGTACACGCCGGTGAATTTGCATTTATTCAATTTTCACGTCAATACCCACTGCTTGGTAACATGATAAAAAAAAACTCGTTCGCTCTCTCATTGTCTTTCCATTCTGTCTCTAATTCAGGTATTCGAAAGGTTAATAATTGTAAATAGAACATAAAGTCAACCTATTCAAAAACTACATAACAGTGAAAAGGAATGTAACGGTTTTTATAATTTTCTCTTGATTGTGCATCTACCCACATTAACTTTGTGTTATACCATTCTGTTACCGAGTAAAGGCATTGATATTTTGTGATTAACCGAGTTGTTTTACATTGTTTTTTTTTGCATTAATAATTAATCTGTTTAATGTTTTTACGGAACTTGCTGAATTATTTTGGTAAGGCTACTTGCTATATTAGCTAGCTCAATAGTGTCGTAGT
Source organism: Ochropleura leucogaster (assembly GCA_958449745.1). Lineage (NCBI taxonomy): Eukaryota > Metazoa > Arthropoda > Insecta > Lepidoptera > Noctuidae > Ochropleura > Ochropleura leucogaster. Next base: position 321,695 of record OY288220.1, on the reverse strand, counting down.
TTATGAACAATCTTCTAGAAACATTAACTTTAACTTGATTGGTACATGTTATGTTATTACAAAATTTAGGCACATATGACCGCACCGTGGAATGGCATTCATAATTTAGTAATAACCCTGCGTTCTTCAATTGTCAGCATTGAATTGCAAACGCATACAGAGTACACAGATCACCGTAAAAATAGACGTAAATTATATTGACCAAAGCTAATGATGTTTTCGTTTATTTCTTTTGAGATTTCGCATCATGGATGAAACATCTAGACGTCCAAGCATGGAGTCTAATCATCGGCGACTTGAGACGCCCTTCGCGATACAGCGTCGAAGCAGGAGTCGCGTGAGAGACCACAGCCGCAGCCGGTTGCGAAGTCGCAGCCCCCGTCGCAACCGGGATCAAGAACTGAGTTCGAGCCATGAACGAGTCAAGCTCCTAGAAAGGCAGCTGCTACAAGAACGGGAGCGCCTTCTACGTGCAGAAACCGGTAACCGGAGTCGCAGCCGATGCAGCGCGCGGCGCACGTCTTCACGGCACGCCACTCAACATAGCGCGCGCAGTCGCAGTCAGCGCGGTGGGACATCTGATCATCAGCGGCGACGAGCGGAGGCCAGTCATCATGACGGTATCAATCCACGGGCTGAGCATCATAACGTCGCGGGACATTTTGAAAGGTCACGTAGCCCATCTGTATCTAAAAAATATATTGTTGATGTTTTCAAATGTTTGAAAGATAGTTTGAAATCTCAACCGGCCCGAGACACACACTCTTTTCAAAAAATTTATCACATGAACATACTGCCTAATTTTGATCCATCTACAAAAAACCAACGAATTGACGTATGGCTCAAAAAGGTCAACGAGTGTGCTAGTGTGTACGGTTGGGATGACAAAACCGTCGTTCACTTTGCTATGCAGAAACTCCAAGGCCTCGCCAAAACATGGTATGAAGGTTTAAATTCTGTATTGTTTAACTGGCAAGAATGGCAAGGTAAACTATTGAACGCCTTTCCTTGCGAACATAATTATGGTCAGGCCTTGGAGGACATGCTTAAACGAAGGAGTAGGTATGTTGAACCTATAGAGGTTTATTTTTATGAAAAGCTGGCTTTGCTTAACCAATGTGATATTGTTGGGAAACGGGCCGTAGACTGTATCATTCATGGGATCAGTGATAGGACTCTCAAATCGGGTGCTCTAGCTTTACGATCCTCTCATCCCGATCAACTCTTGCAATTTTTGATGAGCAGTAGAGATTCTTATCAACGCTTTGATCGAAACCAAAACAAAAACAAAACCGAACACTCTAATGCCGGGCCTAATAGTCAGCCTAGTCAACGTTCGGGTGCTAAGTCGAGTTCATTCCCTGGTTGTTACAATTGTAAAGAAAGAGGTCACGGCTTTCTACATTGTCCTAAACCACTTATAAAATGCACAAAATGTCATAAACTAGGACATACAGTTGATAGCTGTGACGCGCAGCCACAAAACAATATTGTAAAACTCGGTGGCAATATTCCAAAAGCTATGTGTATCGATGTGACCAGTAAAGGTCACGATTTGCACCCGAACTCAAAGTTTATAAAGGATGTAAAAATTAACGGGACTTTACAACAAGCTTTTGTGGATTTTGGGAGCGAAGTCACGCTTATAAGGGAGTCAGTAGTGAGTGAATTAGGCTTGACCCACGATCATATATTAACCCTATTGAAAGGGTTTGGAAACGGTATAATAGAGTCGCCGGGAGGGTTGTTGCTTAATTTTGAGGTAGATGGCGTCAATGCTCAGGTTTCATGCAAGGTTGTGGGTGATGATTTGTTAGATAAATCCGTGCTCATAGGGCAGTCGTTCACTGAACAACCTCATATCATAGTTTATAAGGATGTAACTAGGCTACAATTTATCGATATTGGCAATGAATTGCCAACACCAGATCCAGATCTAACAGAGTCCTCGTTAAAGATTAGGGCAAAAGGATTAATAGAACTCTTCGGTGCAGCATCAGTGAAGGCATGCATTGAACCTGCCACATATGGCAGTGTTCTCGTGAAAAATGTGCTCGCTGGGAAACCAAACAAACAGTACTTTGTTTGTGGAGGTCTTTATCGCTCTGAAAATGGTCGGATCTATGTAACCGTTTTCCCGTGTTCGAACTCCTGCTGGATCGCTAGTAATTTAGTTTTATGTCGCGCAAAACGAGTAGAGATTGTTAGTAGGGTAGTTGTTGAACCACCAGAAATCCCTATGGCGATTGAGGGCGACTTCGATGAGAATCTTATTAATGTCTGTGATAAAGTACCAGAGGACGTAAAACAAAGGTTGTTAGAGTTGCTTAGAAAATATCGTCGTTGCTTCGCGTCTTCTCTTAGGGACTTAGGTTGTACCAACGCGACTGAAATGAATATAGAGTTAAACAGTGAACGCCCTGTCGTCTACCGGCCATATAGGTTATCGCATTATGAACGAGAAAAAGTACGGGCAATGGTGGAGGAGATGCTGGACGCTGGGATAATAAGAGAGTCGACCTCAGGGTATGCTAGTCCAATTCTACTTGTACGCAAGAAAGATGGTTCGTTTCGAATGTGTGTCGATTACCGTATGCTCAATTCTGTCACTGTAAAGGAGCGCTATCCTATGCCCATCATTGAAGACGAGATAGCACGACTCACTGGCCAGGCTTGTTTTATTTCACTCGACCTTACATCAGGTTATTACCAGGTGCCGATTTCGGAGCAGAGCAGACATCTTACCTCGTTTGTCAAGCCAGACGGCCAGTACGAGTTTAACCGTATGCCGTTTGGTTTGGCGAATGCACCGGCTATATTTCAACGAATGATGAATTCGATATTAGGGTCGTCTCGGTTTAACAAGGCAACTGCGTATATAGATGACGTCCTTATTTTTGGTAAGGATTTCAGTGAATGTCTGGAACGATTTGAGGAGGTATTGCAGGTTTTGGAGAAAGCAAATCTCACTTTGAATCTATCCAAATGTGACTTTTTACGAGACAAAATCGACTATCTGGGGTATGAAATTAGTTCCGCGGGGGTTAGGCCAGGTGATAAGAAAATTGTTAGTGTCATGAATTTTCCACGACCTGAGAATGTTCATAATGTACGCCAGTTCCTGGGCCTCGCTAGTTATTTCCGCAAATTTATTCAAGATTTTGCCCGAATTGCCTTGCCTCTCAGTGAGTTGCTGAAAAAGGATGTCTCATGGTCATGGGGTGATAGTCAAGAGGAGGCTTTTGAAGTTTTGAAATCAAAGTTGGTTGATAGGCCCATTCTTGCAATCTATGATCCTGCAGCAGAGACAGAACTTCACACCGACGCAAGTAAGTTAGGTCTTGGAGGAATATTATTGCAACGGTCCGAAGGTGATGATGCTTTTCGTCCAGTAGCTTACTACAGTCGACAGACTTCTCCCGAGGAGAAGAATTTCCACTCATATGAACTCGAAACTCTGGCAGTGGTCTGTTCTTTGCGAAAGTTTAGGGTATATCTGCTAGGGAAGTCGTTCAAGATCATAACAGATTGTAGTGCTCTACGATCTACGTTCTCGAAAAGAGACCTGATTCAGAGGATAGCACGCTGGTGGCTTTTACTGCAAGAGTTCCAATGTTCAGTTGAGTACAGGACAGGATTAAAGATGGGCCATGTAGACGCGCTGTCTCGTAATCCAGTCGATAGCTCAGGGGAAAATCCCACCAATCAATTTTCTGTTATGTCAATCACTAGTGAGGATTGGTTACATACGTTACATACGTTATGTAGGATTAAGGACATTTTAAATAATAATCTTGATGAGAAGGAACTTAGATACATTACAGATAATTTCGTGGTCAAGGATAACAAATTATTTCGTTATTTAGATTATGATAAAAGTAACGTTCGTTGGGTAGTGCCAAAAGGTGCGAGGTGGCAAATCTGTCGGATGAACCATGACGATATTGGTCATTTTGGGGTGGAGAAGACCCTTGAAAGAATAAAAAAACATTATTGGTTTAGCAAAATGTCCAAGTTTGTAAAAAAATATGTGAGTTCATGTATTGAATGTGCATATGCGAAGAAAAAGACTAATACGCACGAAGGTCTGCTCCATCCCATCGCGAAAATAGAAGTACCATTTCATACGGTACATGTTGACCACCTCGGTCCTTTCATCAAGTCAAAGAGAGGTTACACTTACTTACTGGTAGTTGTAGAAGCTTTCACCAAATTCTGTTTTATCAAACACGTCAGAAGTACTAATCATTTGAATGCCATTAGAGTTCTTGAAGATATATTTTTTACATTCAGGGTCCCTGATCGTCTTGTTAGTGATCGAGGTTCCTGCTTTACATCTCATGCTTTCAATCGATTCTGCTTAGATAAGGGAATAAGGCATATTTTAAATACAGTAGCCAGTCCAAGGTCGAACGGCCAGGTTGAACGTTACAACCGTACCATACTCAACTCCTTAAAAGCGATGACTGTTGAACACTGTGAAAAGGATTGGGATAGTCATTTAGGGAAAATTCAGTGGGGTCTAAACAACACTTTTCAGAAAACCACTGGTAGAACTCCGTCAGAGGTGTTATTTGGAACTAAAATGAGTAGTGAAATAAATCCCATTCTTAACGAAATTACCAAAGACTCACGTGAAAACTGTGAAATTACTGTTATTCGAGAGGAGGTCAAGAAAAGGATTGATAATGAACAGATTAAACAAAAGCAGATTTATGATAGAAATAGGGTACCGGCCCGGACCTATGTCGAAGGTGAACTTGTCAAAATTACTAAGACTTGTTTCAATAATGACGGGCAAAGTAAAAAGCTCATGCCCTCGTTTGTAGGGCCCTATCGTGTTACCTCAGTTTTAGGTAGGGATAGATATAAAATAGCACCGGTTCCAGGGTTGACCAGTATGCAAAACAAACGGCCTACCACCGTGGCAGCAGATCGTATGATGCCATGGATACATACGGCGGCACTAGAGGTGAATAATTCTGATACCAGTGGCACTGACGACGAAGACCCCATTGAACCATGATCTTACTATTTTATTGATTTTTTCCTAAGATCCCATTGAGTTTTAGAGACACTTAACTACAGATGCGTGTCTTTCATTGTTTCAGATCAAGCACGAGAATCGATCGGATCGTGACTTGATTCAACAATTAATGTCCTACTGACTGCCACAAGTAAATCGATCGTCTTGTAGGCATCAGTTAGGCCCCGAAGAATCGATCGTTCGGGTAGATCTAAGATGGGTACCGATTAATCGATCGTCGGTACCCAAAAGCAAAGTTTAATTGAAAGTGATAGAAAACATATATCGATCGCTGTTTTCTGATCAAATTCAAAGAGAAATTAACTGTTCCGATGAATGTAATTCAGTAATTAGACTTCGAAATGATTACATGAATTCTTAAGTTGATTTGTACTTTACACTCCTTGATAGTAGTTGAGTATTTATTTCAGATATATACTCCAATTGAGTGAAGCTATTGTGTTTATTTACATATATCTACTACTTTATTGAACTTGTACATCACTAAAATTAAATATTTATATTAATAAGCTTATTTTTATAGAAATTGTCATTAATTTGTAAAGACGTTTATGTGTCGTTCAGCTGAAATTTCTGGAAAATTGAATTATTATGTTATATAATTGAAATATATTATCAGTATTAGGAAGCAGATGTTTGTTCACTGTAGTAATAAGATTTTGTCTTATTTTTGTTGTGCTTATTTTTCATTGAAGTGTACAAATTAAATTGAAATTACTGTAATTTGATAGTCAAATAATAAATAATTATGTAAAAACTGAGCATCCTGCCAGAGCGTTCCGATTGTTAGGGTTCCACCTGGTGTCGTGTCCGGGGACGCACACGATGTCAGGACGGTCGATTGTTAGGGTTTTGTGAATTTTAATTTTGTAAATCAATTTACTTAGTCGATTAATTTTAATATATTACGCTGGTAACTTTAATCTTTTAGTATATTTGTGGTCGTTCTGTGATTGGTTGACGCAAATTAGCGGGAACCAATCAGAGAAAACGCTTCTCCCCGCTTAAAAATGGGGGGGTTAAGATGTGGAACGGAACGTTTGGCCGGTTGCGCAGCTCTCTTGGTTTTTGGGAATCAGCGCGATAGGTCGAAGACTAGAATTCCATTAGAATATCTTATAAGATCATTACTTCTAAGTGTCGATCATAAATTGTATCGTTATACAACAAGAAAAATATAAGACAGTTTCGTGTAATCCTTGCATCTTATTTAACTACATCCTGTTCCCGTTGGTGTTCGTCACATTTGTTGCCATTAAAAATGTAGGCTGTCTCAAATCTTAATAATGTGTTAATTTTACACTTTTAGCTACATAGGCAGTGTTATTTATTTACTTCTCAGATGATTACTTTTTGTAATTAATACAAAATTAAAACATAAATGAGTTTACAACTATCCCTCAAAACAGTAAAAACCAGGGTATATCATGCGGTTTTTGAAATCATATTGAATTACCTATTTTAAAATAAAAATGTTGTTTGTATAATAAGTTCATGAGATCGGTCTTGGACAATAAAAGGGCGAGATCTCGCGAGTGAGAGATTGTACTATTACAAATGGAAACACAGTTAACTTTTTAAAAAGATTTTATTGGCCATCGGCCAATCAAATTACAATTTTATAAATGTTTGAAAATAACGACGATCGCTAGCTATTCGGGGAGAGCTTCCGCACGCCGTGACCGCCGACAAAAAAGGGGCGAGTATCGTCAGTCGCCTTCCTTATATAGGCCGTCGTGGTGTTGCCACTCTTGCTTGAAATTTCTTTCTAATACGGCTTCTCCTGACGGGGCTGCGTGCTCGAAGCCCTCAGCAGGAACTCGATGATGATCCAGCAACACCCTGCGCGTCCAACGGCTGCTCGGCGTCTTCATCATCGGTCTCTGTGGAGATACACAGATTCTAAGCGACATACTCATTTACATTGCTTATCAACAGTTGATCTGAGTTTGTATAGAATGTATAGAAGCGTCAGATTATGTACCAAGTAGCCAAACAGGCGTTACACACAAACGTTATATACAAATGTTTCACACACAGGCTTTACACAGGTCTGTTCCCACGCAACCGAATACCCCACACATACTCTAGTACGCACACAGGATTTACATCAGCCTAGTGGGTCACCCCAGATACCTATTAAGGGCTGGATTTACACAGGTCTGTTGCCGGTTGCGCCACCGACTCACCCCAGAAACCACCCGTGAATTGGATTTACACAGGTCTGTTGCCGGTCATCTCCGACTCACCCCAGAAACCAACAGTGTCATGGTCACCCCAACACCATGGCGCACAGGATTTACATGGGTCTGTTCCACTGAACACTACACACAAAACAATGTAGCCAAACTCAATTACCACAGGCTTGTTTAGTACATAAGCTAATTCAACAGTAGAGAACATGACTAGTAGGTATATAAGCTTACAAGCAATCGTACATAAAGTACCTTCAAAAAATGCAGCACAAGTTTCAGGTGTCCATTCACCCTTCCATAACACCATATATGCAGCAGCTGCCTGACTAATCTTTCCATAAGATCCGGCTAACAATTGGACCTCATATCTGTCATTAGGGAGGAGCTTAGTCACTTTATAAGGGCCTCTCATACCGCTATCCAACTTTCCAGTTCTTTGGGAGCTCTTAATCACATAAACTAAATCGTTAACTTGAAACCTTTTAGGCGCTTTCCTATTTTAATTTATGTAAGAGTCTTGTTTTTCTTTATTTTCGCGAATAAGTTCTTCAGCGCGCTGCCGTCTTAATTCACGAAGTGCATCACGGTTTGCATTCGAACCTTCGCACGTTATATCCTTGATCAAAGAGTTTATTAAAGGTGTAGTGGAATCAGTGCCGATAAGAAGATTTAATGGTGAATATTGGGTAGTTCTATGTTTGGTGACGTTTAAAACCAATTGTAGTTTCCATAATGTTTTAGACCAATCTTTTTCATTGTAATTTACTTCAATACGTATCATGTTTAGAACTGTACGACAGTAACGTTCCACCTGACCGTTCTCCTGATGCATTTCAGGGGTAATGAAATGCGCTTCAATTCCATAGTTAGAAATCCAATTAGTAAACTCACGGTTATCGAACATACGACTTTTATCGCACACTAATCTTTTAAAAGTGCCAAACAGGGAAATTAATTGGGTCATTATGCGTTTCAGTTCGGTACAGTCTTGTCTTGGTAAGGCGTAAAGTAAACAGTACTTAGTATACGCGTCAACTATGATAAGTACATATTTATGACCACCACTTTCTCTCAATGGTCCCAGGACGTCCGCGTGTATTGTATTAAATGGAACTGGTTCCTTGTGCCAAGAGGATATTGGTTGCAAAGGTGCGCGAGGGACTTGTTTATGTGAAATGCACACTACGCAGTGGGTGACGTATTTCCTGACAAATTGCCTTAGACCGGGAAACCAAAACTGTCGCAGGATCAGATCAGTAGTTTTGTCTACACCGATATGTCCGTGCTCGTCATGAAAAACGCGTAATAAACTTAATCGAAATGCCTTTGGTACATAACATAAGAATCGCGCTTGCTCACCCGTGACGTCATACTTATAGTACAAGAGCTCATTATATTTCACATAACGCGTATTATCTAACTCTCCGTTATTTAATTTTTCAAGTATTATTAACGTCTCTTCGTCACCTGCCTGTGCCACTTGAGCCCAATTTTGTGGTTTTTGAACGACATTAATAATATTGACTGGATTCCTACTCAAATAGTCTACGTGTGACATAAGTACACCTTTACGGTATTCTAACGAAAAATCAAAATCTTGCATGTACATCCACCATCTTGCAACTCTGGGTTGGAGATCCTTTTTACGTTGTGTCATTTTTAATGCATTGCAATCTGTGATTATCTTAAAAGATTTACCAATTAAATATTGTCTAAAGTGTTGTAATGATTTTACTACAGCAAGGGTCTCCAGCTCATAGCTGTGGTATTTGGATTCCGCACCAGCTGTCAACTTGCTAAAATAAGCAACTACCCGTCTACGGCCGTCATTGTGTACTTGCATAAGTATCCCGCCATAACCAATAGAACTAGCATCGGTGTGTAGCTCAGTTGTCAATTCAGGATTGAATATTGCTAAAATTGGTTCATTGGTTAAATAAGAGATAATGTTTTGACGTGCATTTTCATGTTCATCGCTCCAATGAAAGGTTACTCCTTTTCTAGTTAGCGCCGCGATTTGCGCCGTTTTAATCGCGTATTTAGGAATGTACCTTCGAAAATACCCTGCGAGGCCAAGAAATTGACGAACTTGTTTGATATTACTTGGTCGTCTTGATTTAACTAATGCATCAATTTTATAATTGCTCGGTCTAACCTGACCATCTCTGACAATCCTACCCAAGTATTCTATTTCATTAGTAAGAAAAGTACATTTCTTTAGATTTATTGAAAAACCTGCTTCAGTTAGCGTTTTTATGACCGAATCTAATAAAACGAGGTTTTCATCAATTTCTTCCGTCAAAATAAGTACATCGTCGATATATACCATGACTTTTCCAGCATCAATAAAGGATTTAAGGGTTTTGGAGATAGTTTTCTGATAAAAAATTGGCGCGTTTGCTAAACCGTAAGGTACCTTGCAATATTCATACTGGCCCTCTGGCGTAACGAATGCTGTTTTATGAATGGACTCTTCAGCTACCTTCAGCTGGTGGAAACCTGAAACCATATCTAGGGAGCTGAACCAGCGAGCATTTCCTAATCTGTCTATATAGTCGTTGATTAAGGGGAGTGGATGTCTAGTTTTGACAGTTATTCGATTCAGTGCACGGTAGTCCACGACCATTCTATCAGAACCATCCTTCTTTTTAACCAGTAAGATCGGGCTAGCGTATTCTGAATCGGATTCGCGAATTATTCCCTTATCGAGCAAATCCTTTACTATAACTCGAACTTTTATTTTTTCGTCATGCGACAACTTATAGGGTCTGTAGTACACGGGCACATCAGTTGTTAACTTTATATACATCTCACTATCTTTCACTGTTGTGGTCGCGGTACCACTCAAAAAGAATTTAGAATACTTTGCGAGAGTGTCTAGTAACCGTCCCCTATCAATTCCAGATACAGACGTATTTACTTGATCGGACAAAGAAATCGTATTTACGTGCATAACATCCTTCACGGTTACGTCACTGTGAACTATGCGTTGACAGTCACCGGTCCGCACATAAGTAATGCCTTTTCTATTTAGTACGTCTGTACCGATAATAACAGGTACATTTAAATTATTGCAACCTACAATATAAAAATCAATTTCTACGGTTATATCATTAAACTCAACGGGTAATGTTACAAATGATTCCGATCTAATTTCCGTACCGCCTAAGCCACATAATAACTGAGAAGTAGGCTTTAATTGACACGGGAAATGTTTTACAACATTTTTTGCCATTAAAGAAATACATGAACCACTATCAATTAGTACGTCTAGCGGGATTCCCATTATAACAGCAGTTGTCACATCACGATTTTTATAACTACTCGCAATTTCGCGGCAAAAGTTGACACCACTTTTATTTCGAAAATTTGCGCGTTCTTTAGCAAAACACGTACTCTCCGAATGACCTACTTTTTTGCAAAATGTGCACTTTAACGCATCGCCACGAGATGTCGCTGGTATCGCGATTGCTTTTTCGTCATTATCACTCGGGGTTGTATTTGATCGTTTATTACAGTTATCGCTCTTATGACCAAATTTATTACACCGAAAACATTTTATTGATTTTAAATCTCTAGAATCATATTGACGTTTAAACGGTCTGCGATTTAAGCTATTACTGTTGAATGATTTATCGCATCGATTACCGCTAGGAAACACTTTCTTATTATAGCTGTTAGAAGGTTTAACAAAGCTCGATAAAAACTCCACTATTGAATCAGGCGATAGTTTAGCGTTGGAAGCGATAGCGCGAATTTGTGGATCTGAAATTCCACGAATAATAATAGCAGTAAGCAGCTCGTTACCTAGTCCTTTAACTATACGTAACCTTAAAAGCGATTTACGAGCATACTCAGCGTATGTGGAGTATTTATCGGACTCTGTCCGCATCACATCATAAAGAATATTCGCGACATCGACAGAACGTGGGCATAATGATTTTAATTCCGATTTGAAATTGGACCACGTGCGTATAGTGCTTGTCCATTGGCTGAGCCACGTGCGAGCTTCACCCTTTAGACAATGTCCGATGCGAGCAAGGCATTCTCTGTCGTCCCAATAGTTTGATATACGGGCACTTTCTACTTCATCACACCACGTGTCGAAGTCATGAACACTCGGATCAAAATCAGAGACAAAATATCGGTTGGATCTGACCTGAGCACAGCTGATAGCGGTCAAAAGGCGCTCTGCAGCGTTCGTCACCACGTCTTCGTGCTGCGTTGGTCCCACGTTGCTAGTGAGTGGAGTCAGCGGCGGCGTCCCCATAGGCGCGGACACGAGCTCACGCGGCGATGTGGGCGCCCCAAGCACCGATGCCGATGGTGTCGTGTTGAGCAGCTCGGCGCCGCAGCTAGGGCCAGCGCTGATCGTTGCAATGGCTTGCGTCTCCACAGACGCACGGGGCTGGTCCTCCAATGCGCGCAGCCTCCTCAGGATCTCCTCCATCGGATTAGGCGATGGAGTTTGCTCACGGCGTTTTCGTTTGCCGCGTTGGTCGTTGGAAGGCATCGCAAAGACAGACTCCACCCGAATATTATTAAAAGTATGCACTAGACCACGTGTTGGAAAACTAAATTCCCTTTATAAAACCAGGTGTAAGTTTTCAGCGGCTTTTCAGCCTCGAATCCCACTTCTGATATTACAAATGGAAACACAGTTAACTTTTTAAAAAGATTTTATTGGCCATCGGCCAATCAAATTACAATTTTATAAATGTTTGAAAATAACGACGATCGCTAGCTATTCGGGGAGAGCTTCCGCACGCCGTGACCGCCGACAAAAAAGGGGCGAGTATCGTCAGTCGCCTTCCTTATATAGGCCGTCGTGGTGTTGCCACTCTTGCTTGAAATTTCTTTCTAATAGTACTATAATAGTCTGACTGTTTGTTACTAAGAGAATTTTTATTTGATATTAGATTGGTTGTTTCAATCAAAGGGGTCCCAATCTCACGACATTTGCATTCCCCACTCGACATAGTTGGATGACTTTAATTATTTGATTCTTCACATAATGGCGTCTAATATTGCTGCCATATTGGATTTTAATTTACATAGACTGAGACAAACAGATTGACGGTAGGTCTCTAGCTTGCCACAAAGGAACACAATGGCGTGGTTAAGGTGGCCTTACTCACTGTTAGACATACTTTGTACGTATTTAGACAATTAGTTAAAGCTTACCAGTAAAGCGATTGCGACGGAAGTCTTCATTTCGGTTTGAGTAGTTCCAGTGGTAGGAATGGCTGCAGAACTTGCAATGTACCAGGTGTAGGCAGTGCTCGGCTTATATACGAGTAGGAGCTCGCTGCAGAACAATACTCGTACTTACACCAGATGCTAATAAACTCCAATAATAGATCGAAGTACAAACTAAATCAATATTTATTCATTATGACTTTGAAAGAAAGACAGTGCGTGCATACATTTACTGCAGGCTTAGATACCCAACAAACAACAAGTGCTCCTGTGAGCGAAGTTACGTCGCCGTCGGTGGAAGATCTGCTAATATTAGATGGTAAGCTACAAATAAACATCAAATGTCAATGATCTGATCAGCAGTTAAAAACAATATATAGAGGAGTGTAGTCACACTTGTACTGACTAAAACCCGCCCATGTTCCTTCTATCGCCCTTTATGTTCCGGGGCCGGGGTATCTCTTTCGAACAACCCGCAAACCGTCATGCAGTAGCTCTGGCAGGCCCCTCTGCTTTGCTGACATCTCTTTCAGCCGCGCGTGGAACACTAACGCGCCGTCGACACGATCGACTCATCATCCACAGACTCGCGTCTACGATGGCCGCGAGACACGCCCGGAGCGTCTCCCGCGGAGGCTGGGTTGGTTTGAGGTTCTCTCCCTCAAAAGTACAGTCATTCCAATTCCCTCTAGCCCCGGGCCATTAAGAGGACCCAGCGGTGCTCCACCCAAGCGGAGCCCTCGTACGCCTGAGTTTATACTCGGCTTGTGTCATTATTTTGCAATGTTGTCAAAACGTACATTGTGATGCGTTTAGAGCTCTATCAGCTACAGGTCTCTCTAGTAGAGAAGGGCCGGGTCCCAGCTGTGGGCCCATTACTCGCCAGTTATAAACGAAAGGGCACTAAGTAAATAAAGTAAAATAACGAAAGTTGTTCCGGGGTGGCTGTTTGTATATGTGAGTTTAAATGCACCCATGATACAGGAGAAATTCCACATGCAAGGCAAAATTTGAAAAATGAAAAGAAAGAAATATGTGTAAGTAAAATAAAATGTTATTCACTGTTTACGGTTTATTTTCACTTTTGTACAAAAGGAACTTAATCTACGGTATGTGTCAAGAGCGTGTGGCAACATGAATAGTTACAATACCTACTTGTATAAGGCTCATTAAAATGATAAAATACTGATAAATCATATTTTCTCTAGTTCTTTAATCGCTTAATTTAAAACACCATCAACACAAAACGTCTTGTTATTGCAATAACATTAAATGCTTATTTCGTATTTATACCTGTTTTTGGGCAGGAATAACTTTCACATTGACAGACAGAAAATAAAAGCATGAAGTATCCCTTACGTTTATTTAGTTTTACGCATATTTAAAATATAAAAAATATAACCTGATTATTAATATTTTTCAAAAAGGCAACCAACTTTGTAAATTGTCCTTACTTTATAAAAGTTAAATAATTTATTTGGCTTAGTCGCTAATTTAATTAAATAGCTAAGAATCTTAAATCATAATGAGATGGCTGCTCCAAGGAACAACCTAATCAATAAATATATTCAAGTTTAAATATTGCTCGGCTCATGTCTGACTACTGACAACATGAAAAATCTGGTCGTCTGTTACATTCAGATTGAATGAAAAATCTGAGAAACACGATCACCATTAAGTAACGAAGAACCTGTAACTTATAACGCGCTGGGCTCGTATTATTAATTCCTAATAGGATAGGTAATGAAAAAGTCAAAAACACTGAAAAAGTAAAGCACTCCAAAAACACTTTTTTTCGTACAGGTTAACTAGAACGCGGGTGTTATTAATAAGCGCAGCCAGAGTTTTTGAAAGTGCACCACAGGTAGGGTTATCATCCGTCCGGATTCGTCCAACTTGTCGAGCCACCACCGTCTGGAGTTGTCATTGGTCCGGAATTTGTAACTTTAAGTGCGCATGCTGCTATGTGCGGCTGGCGGCTAGGCCAGCTTAGCGTGCGCGCGCATCGGCAGCTCCAGCAGCACGGTGAGTGGCACTGCCACCATGTACGAGCCGCAGCTCGTCGCCAAGTCGCGCCGCGCCGGCTGGCGGCTAGGCCAGCTTGGCGTGCGCGCGCAGCAGCAGCGCCGCCACGCTGCGCTGCGCCGGCAGCTCCAGCAGCACGGTGAGTGGCACTGCCACCATGTACGAGCCGCAGCTCGTCGCCAAGTCGCGCCGCGCCGGCTGGCGGCTAGGCCAGCTTGGCGTGCGCGCGCAGCAGCAGCGCCGCCACGCTGCGCTGCGCCGGCAGCTCCAGCAGCACGGTGAGTGGCACTGCCACCATGTACGAGCCGCAGCTCGTCGCCACCCAGTCCATAATCTGGGGAGCAGGGGAACATTTCGTTAATTAGCCCAAGTAGCACAACACTGCATTATATATTAATATCACCAAAAGTAACAACGGTAACTTTAGCATTTATGAACACCACTACCAAGCTTCAGATCGAACACCGTCGTGTATTTTGATTTTTAAAATGTCTATGTAATTTCTTGTTACAAAAACGTTCCAATAACGTTCTAACGCGAGAAAGGCCGCGGGTCAAAACTAGTTTGAAAAAGTTCATCAAGTTAGAGTATTTCTAGTGCTTCAGTTGACAAGAAGTTTACTATAGCTGTGAAAGTGTGTACTGACCACGCCTCCCAGTGAAGCCACGCGGGGCTGCGGCTGCGCGGCGAGCGCCAGGTTGAGGCTCCAGTGCGCCAGCAGCACCGCCAGCGACAGCCGCGCCGGCACGCGCCAGCCGCGCCACGCCAGCAGCCGCACCAGCCAACCTGCGCATGCACACGACTCAGCACTACCACAGAACATTGTTACCCCCATACGCTATGTACTAGTTATGGTTAAAGTCCATTTCACAAAAGAGCAAAACAGTTGCCCTAAATCAGGCACCAATCCAAACTCAGGAATCCAAACTGGTTCTGAGACAAATCCTGTAGAAAAAACTAATCAAAAGATTCCAATCCAGGACGTCATGCTCAGCAGCAGCATCCGCGACCACTACACCAACGAGGCAACCGAACTACAACTCATATGGTTAATATTATGCGTCCAGCGCCGTCCTGTGTCAAAAGCGTTGCATGGACCTGCTATCGTGTTACTGTTCACACACAACAACGTTCTTTCAAGGTTATTCAAGCGCTACAAGACGCCCCAGGGGTCGGGCGCCGCGAGACGACTCCCGGCCATAATAGATGTGGGCCTGTGGACGGCGAGCACTGGATAGCTCACCAAACGTCTGTCTATCGACGACAGGCCGTGTCAACGGAGCGTTAGTGTTCCACGCGCGCCTCAAAGAGATGTCAGCAAATAGAGGGGCACCGCCTGCCGGGGTTGCTGATTGTTCGAAAGAGATACCGCGGCGCGCGGATAAAGGGCAAGGAACATGGGTGGGTTTTGGTCAGTACAAGTCTGACACCTCCCCCCGCTCCGCCCAGAGCGGGGAAATTTATTTGATAATTTCCCGTCCGCAAACAAAATCGTAGTGTTATCATTTATTCAAAGGACACTAGTATATGTTCACACGTGGAACATAATTAGTCGGATAAAATATGAGAATAATAACGCAAACAAGAAGAGCTCGTTGACTCACCGTCGAAGCCGTTGAGCATGCCGAACAGCACGACGCTGGCCAGCGCGCTGAGCACCGGCCGCTCCAGCGCCGCGTACGCCGCCGTGCTCCACGCCGCGTGCAGCGCGCGCAGCGGCGTGCCCGCCAGCAGCCACGCCGCCGCCAGCCACGGCGCCAGCGTGTACGCCACACGCAACCACTGCGGATCATACTCGTTTTCATTTATTTGCGTTCCACAATGACTGTACAAGAGGGCTACAATGTAACTGCTTCTATATTACCCCAGCTAAACTGATAAAATTTTCGTTTCTCCAAAATCATATTGATATTAGTATTAAGGTCGGGTTGCCTAGAAGGAGATAAGGCTGCGCTTCGCACTCCTCACGGCTCGGTACGGTTTGTCCCAGACTGGTCGCCTGCCTACTGAGAGGACTGTACATTTTTTTTTTTAAAGGGATGTCACGCTTTCGCTCCAGAAATTCACAATTTATAGAAACTGTTTATACGCTATTTACAGTCATTGTTTTCAAAAGATACAAACCCAACTTAATCAATCAATATTAAAGTATGTGACTGTCCGACCTTAGCGTTTTTTTTTTGTTTGGACTGAGAAGGCTATCAGTACGATTGTCATAGAATAATGTGATCCAGGTATAGCAAAACCACATCAAGCTGCCCCTCGGCCGGTGCGCGACTGTTCGTGTACAGACGTTCTCAGCGACTCTCTGTAGCACTAGGACGGAATGCCCTGTGTGTTCTGTCTTCGCGAAGCGTATTATAGCTTTACCGGTGTGTAACTCACTTTATAGGACGACACCTTGACACCCGCCTCCTGCACCTCAAAATGCACGAAGGCGAGGAGCAGGCCGAGCAGGCAAGCGGGCAGACTGCCCCACGGCGCCTGGTACAGTCGCGAGAACGACGGGATGCCCGCGTACATCGTCTTCAGCGGGCTGACGAGGAATGAAAAGAATAATACTATTTTAATTCCTGGTATTCGCTGTTTAAACAAATCACCATTAATAGAAAAAAAAACAACTCATTAATAATCATTCGTTTTTGCTGACATATCACGTTTAGCATAATATCACTCCTGTAATATCCAAACACATTAAATGGAGAGTTAGTTATATTTCACAGGGGGCGTGCTCATTGCCCCCTACTGGGCACAAATCCAGACCCCGCTGCTACGCTACTGAAATATTCCCAATCGCCAACCCCTATAACACTTTGCGCAGGCCACGAATTTAACCCAGGACCTCCTGACCTCACTAGACCAACGAAACAGAAAATTGTTCTCCAACCTAGGATATGCGAAGTACATGATGGACTTCCAGTCGAAGACGTAAGCCAGTATTCCGTTAAGCAAGCACGAGAGCAGCACCAGCACCGTCAGCACCGGCAGCGCGCGGCCCCGGCGCTGCGCCAGGTACACCGACAGCACTGACGCCAGCACGTACAGCTGCATGTCTACTGCCAGGAACCTGAGGGGGGAGGGCCGGGTCAAACTATAGCTGAGAAACATTTAGGTGGCTATACGCCACACAGGACTTAAACCATTCGGGTTGTATAGCATCCCTTTTTTAATGTTCCATTGGAATACGGAACTATTTCTGTATCCCAATTAATAAGCATCGATGGGTTACTTCGTTTAGGTTAACAGATATAACTCGCGTCGTCTGCGCCTCACCAGGTCTGCACAAGACAGATGTCCTCCGGGTCGAGCAGGTTGTTGACGTAGAACACGTGCGTCCAGAACTTGCGGCGGCACGCGGCGCTCTCGGCCTCCCCGGCTGGCGCCCACTGCGGCCCGGCGCCCGCCCGCGCCCACCACGTGGCCGCGTAGCCCACCACCAGCAAGTTCACTGGCGATATCCTACAAATACTAAATAACTAAGTACACCTTTCCACCATTCATCATTTCATATCTCATTTTTTTAAACGTCGCCTCACATCAGTAATTTCTTCTGTTACGTGAGCTCATTTACAAACATTAAAACTCACTTACACAAACACCTAGACCCGAACAACTACCTTTACGACATACAAATATTATTGCGAAAGCGCAGCAGCCAATTGTTCAGCCACAGCGCCATGCCATTATATCTCAATATCTTTCCAAATCAAACTGTTATAATGTGTAATTTGTCCCTTATGATCCCCAAGCAATCTACTACATATTCTATGGATTTCCTCTCCATCCAGATATGTATAAAACAGTATTGGCTGTAAACATTTCTGGTATCATACCTGACTATCCTCTTAATAGTGATGTACGGCAGCAGTTTGAATGAGATCTTGTTGCTTTTGGAGTAGAGCAGCAGGTTGTAGCCCAGCAGGAAATTGGAGAGCAGCACAAAGATCTGCACCACTGACGTGCCGTTCAGAAAGATCATCAAGACCGGGTGGCGCGACATCTGGAGAGAACAAGGAGGAACAATGCAAAAGAGTTTTTATAATCGGTTCGTTTGTCGGATGGAGAAATCATCATAAGACTCCTCCCGCTTTAGTCGGAGCGGAAGGGAGTGTCAGACTTGTACTGAGTGAAATCCGCCCATGTTCCTTCTTTTGCCCATTGTGTACCGGGTTCGCGGTATCTGTTTCAAACCAACCCCTAAGCAGCCCCGGCAGGCAGAGGCCCCGACGAGGCCCTCAGATAGTTTAATGAATGGGTTCTTAACTATAACAAAAAAAAAAATTGGACAACCATATTCACGATCGCTTTCCCGGACTAAGCTTTGCATAGATCCGATGTAGACCTGTCGGCCTCCGTAGTCTGGTTACGTTTCGTCATTATCCCAGAGAAGATTGGCTCACCTTGCTGTAGGCTTTTTTCTAATATCATCAAAATTAGCAAATAATAACTTTGTAAACCTACTAATTTTCATACGAAATAAGGGTTTTTTGTTTATATTTTTTTAAATATAGACGAATGTACAAAGTGTCTGTAATGTCACCAGCAACAAAAATATAAGTGTGCAAAAATAAAAGACTACCATAACACACGCAAAACAGAGGTCTTCACTGGCGGTAGGTATGTTTGTGTATGCGCTGGTCACGACAATGTTCTGTAACGAGTGTTAGACCCTGACCTGCTCGATCCAGCGAGGGTTGTACAGGTACAGCATGACGTAGATGCAGCCGCTGTGAGTGGCCATGATCAGCAACAGCAGCAGCACCCTGCAGCACAGTAAATGTTGGTGTTAGCTTGCTGCGCCAAGAGTGACATGGTAACTGTTTGTTAGATCGACCATCAGCACCACACCGCTACCAGTATTATTCGCATAAAGTAATGCGACTAGATTTTAAATTTCGAACTCAAAGACTAAAATTGTAAAGCCGAAGCGGTTACGACCGCGCCCATACCCGTTCAAAGAATACAGTTACTTCAATGATGCCAAGATAAATGCCGTATAAATGTATCATACAAATTCATGGGTCACATGATGGTCGTTATGTATCATCAGTGTGTACTGACCGCAGGCCCTGCACGGGCGCGAGCGCGGCCAGCCGCGGGTCGCCGTCCTCGTAGGACGCGGTGAGGCGGCGCCAGTTGCCGCGCACGGACCACGCGCTCAGCAGCGCGCTCTCTGGGGACAACCGACACGGATATCACTGCTTGTCCACACACGACATGTATTTGATAATGGCTAGGTAAGAAAGCGCTAGGATACCATATATATACTTAAATCAATAACTTATAGATCATATTTTATCTACATCAGTATCCCTCAAACAATTATATGTTTTCTTAATCTCCACCACCAACAAATGAAATAATTTACTTTTCGCGTTGTCCCCGGTGACAACATCATAGACAGTTCCAATAGCGTTGAGCCCCACAATGGTCAGCACCACGCACAGGAACAGCTTCTGCGGTGCATCTAGTGGCTCCGGGTTGTGCGCGTGGGCATACTCCTGCGCATGCGTACGGCAGTAGGAGAGCTGCGCCAGTCGCGAGCGCAGCCCGAGGCGGCGCGCCCAGCGGGACACGCAGCGGGAGAAGCGGCGGGACACGTTGCGCTCGTCCCCGCCCGTCGGTCCCGCCAGGCTAGCGGGGACCGAGCCGCCGGCCGGGTCGGGGCAGCGCGCGCTGACGCAGTAGCCGCGGTGCACCTGCGTGCGGTTGAAGTGGTGCTTGTCCTGGGAATACTCCTGGAGACAGCAGGATTACGCGTTAAGAAACCTAAACACCTCATAGTTGTAGTGGTCGCGAGCGCACTGCCGACCATGACCAATGTTAAAGGGGTTTTCCACTACGAGTTTCTTAGCAATAGAAAGGAGTTTGACTCCTCCCCTATAATGTGGAATTTAAATATAACTGTCGAAATCTAAATATAATGCAGCTCAAGCGCTTCTGTGAGCTCAACTGTTAGTAAAACTAAATTATTTACTGTGTGAAAAGGCACAGAAAATTTACTAAATGTATCAAAAAATAGTTATTTGTTATACAAGAGTGCAAAGTTGCTTTTTAACCGCGTGTTCAATTTTGATGACCGAGCAAGCGAAGGATTCTAAAATTGAATCACGAGCGCAGCGAGTGATTCAAAATTAGAATCCTGAGCGTTAGCGAGGGAATCAAAAGAGCACGAGGTGAAAAATCTTTGCACTCGAGTGCAACACGTAACTTTACATTACACCTCAGCGAGGAAATGACTAAATGCAAAAAAAAAAACGTTTACAATCACAAGATAGGTACACTTTTATTTCAGTTTAGGTATTAATTACTACATTATGACAGGTAAGTTTTACAGAATAATCTTTAAATTATAACAAAATAATATTTTTCACTTGTTTTTAATTTATGGTTTAACAATGACGTGAAAAAATGCCGCGTAAAGAACCGCGTACAAAGCAAATTGAAAAAACACCAAGAAGGTTCCGAGTCTGAGTTTTTAACAAATTAAAAAAAAGTTGTATGATATATTCGGCGCCATAGAGGTAGCAGTAAATCGGTTTAATGTTTTTTTTAAATTCACAAACTTAGTGCACACGATGTTCTAAATTCAATTTACTTTATCCTCTAGAGAATAAAAACGGCTTTTCCACTCAGATATTGAAGATTAAAAATACTCTTTCCGAGATGGTGGGATGAAAAAAAATTTATTCATCTTTTCTTTAATTAATTTCAGCGTGCAAATTTAAAACAAAGAAATATATTTTTGTTGATTACAATCATGCAAACACTGCACAAAAATAATAATCACCAATGTTAATGTTATCGGGAATTACAGACGTGATGTCCATGAAGAATATGAATGCATGACTCCACCCAACATTCAGTAGCAAGACTTCATGCTGACTGCTGATCAACATTTTATTGCGATGAAAAATTTATATATCTCGTGTTAATTTAGGTTCAAAACTGAAAAAGATTTTATAATCAGTATAATTTGAATATAACTTTTGATTTTGACGGCACGGTTGGCGCAGTGGCTGAGCGATCGACTGCTGCGCTGTGTCGCGGGTTCGATTCCCGCACGGAACAAATATTTGTATCACCTGCAGATAGTTGTTTTGGGTCTGGCTGATTGTCTACGTGAGTTTAAATGTTTGTAAACGCACGCTACAGCAGAAATTCCTAGTGTGGAGCAATGATTAAAAAAAAATGATGTCACCATGTCCCTCAAACTTACCTTGAGCATATTGTAGAGGTGGTGCGGCTCGCTCAGTGGCTCCACGTGGAAGGAGCCGAGGCAGTACAGCCCGTCGCGCTGCGCCAGGCATCTGCTGTAGTCGTCCAGGTGGTACAGGCGCGGGAACCTGGCGTACTCCTCGTCTGGAAGGCGGAACGAGCTGGTGAGCTTAGTGGCAAGTGGCCGGCAAAGCCCAGTGAGGCCAAGACGTCGTGAAAATCAACCTAAGATGTACCCAGTGTTGGGACCTAGGCTAGGCGTCTCTATGAGTGGGAGTGGACTATGTTCTACAGCCCGCGTGCTGGATCTTAATCTACCGCAGGTTGGTGGATGTTGCGTGTCCTTGATTTTTCTGTCGGTTATCCTTCAACGTTTTTAGAGCAGTGGTAACGAATAAAAAATCCGATAGTGTTGCGGTGGCCAGGGTTCGTACCCACGATGATGAAGATGATGATTTGTGTTGCAATTGTGTGTGTACGTACAAACATTAAAACTTATAATTTACGAGTACTTACTTTTTTTATTGACAAAACGTGAACTTATTATTCTGACTAGGTGTAGTTTTTACATACTAATGATTTATTGGAGAGAGGAAAGGTTTCAAGTTTGTCCCTTTATGCCAAATCTACTGTATGTATTTTTCTTTTAAAAATCTTATATCAGTACCTTTTTTCAGATTATATGCCAGCCAGTTTCAGATAGTTTCGTATCCGAAGCTAGCGGATAGTCGGAAACAATTTAATATCCAAAACCGGTATAATATTATTCCTATTTCTATTTTATCGTATTTGTAGCTAGCTGTAGCAAGGGCCTACAAATGCGATAAAACTAAATGTCCTCTCTTCTGAATCTTTATCCTTACTAAAATTATAAGAGTGAAAGTGAGTTTGTTTGTTTGTTACGTCTTCACGTCTAAATGGCTAAACCGATTTTGAAGAATTTTGGTACAGAGATAGTTGGGACCCTGAAGACGAACATAGGCTATTTTTTATTAAAAAAAGATTGAGGTTTGAGGGAGAAAGACGGAAGAAAAGGGAAACTTAGCATTGCTATTACACTAAATAAGGCGCTAGGGTAAAAACTAAAAGTAGTAGGTATCTCCAAATCAGGAACTGTGTGTGGGCAAAAGCTAGTAGCTAATAATAATAATGAATGCATGTTTCATTAGGAAAGTCTCCAAGGCAACCGTTACTTACATTCTTGCATACATAATAAATAATCCGTCGCAAGCTAACAAACGTCGTCATCTCTTTGTGACTGCTATGTTAATCATGCGGCTTCAATCGTATCAACAAACTAACACATACAAATTGAAATTGTACACAAATAACACACATGACTCTATATATATGTGTTTTTCGGGCGATGCTATCTTTAAACGTTTCGTTTATGACACAATAGTGCAAGTTATAGACAGATATTATTATGTAATCGTAACAATTTACATTCTGAATTCTATATATAGATATTATAATGATTTGAGTTCGGCGCAGCATGTTTTCTTCATGCGGAATTATATTATAGTAATTATTAAGAAATGAATTGTTGCGAAATATATAGAACCTTTTTTCTTTCCTAGGTTCGATCCCCAGGTAGGGCAGAGTGCAATTGGATTTTTCACACTGTGATCAGTTGAGGACTACTTCTAAGTACGAAAAACCGATTGCAAATTACATTTCTTGATGCTTGCTTCATCCGGGGCAGGCAGGGCCGTGGGGGGTGAGGGGGGGGCAGGGCGGTTCGAGCTGAGAATCATTAGGAAAACAAAGGGTTTTTCTTTATTTAGATATATAAAAATAGTAGTATTTAGTGAAATAGCTGGGCCCAGCGGTTTCCACCCACTGCTCAGCTCCTTTTCTGGAAAAGGGTTTGAAAGATAGAGAGTACTCAAAATATTCAGTAAGTCTGAAAATATTACTAGTATTTTTAGACTTACTGAATATGCTTAAAAAAAATCATAAGAAAAGGTTGAGCCGTTTCGGAGGAGTATGGGAACCAACATTGTGACACTAGAATTTTAATAAATTAGATAATAATATATGTATGTCGACTGTCCTATAAAATGATACGGAATCTTGTTTTCGAAACATATAGTATGTACATAGTTCAAAATTGAAGAGCATGAAGCAAAGTATGGCATATATATATTTTTTATACCTTTTAAGCTATTACCTGTATGGTTGTTGGCTATTACGTATAATTTCAAACTTAAAAAAATAACATGTTGAATGATTGTAGTGATGTGTTTTGTTTTGTTGAACGCATGAACTGAGGTGAACGTTAGCGTAGACTAGGAAGTGGTCCACTCGCCAAATAGACGAAGAAACTAACATCGAGAAAGGGTGCACACACACAAAAGGTGAACCCTTCTCTCTATTATATTCCGTTTCATGAGAATAGACACAAGAGTGCAGTTGCAGCAGGACAACTGTTCACTCAGGTTGTCGTGAGTTTATAGCGCGGGCCGCTAACTCATCTTCAGATAGCGATATGGTGTAGGAATAAACGGCCGAAACTTCGGTGGAACTACGGATTGCGTGCTTAGGGAGAAGACCTCCTCTATACAGCCTACTGCAAATTTTACTGAGTAAGCGGTTTTGCGATTTCTTTGAACCTTTGTGATGGATTCTGTTTACAAACATAAAGCTTCGGCTATGAGCAGGTTGTGAGCAGCCAGTCAAACAACATTTATGATTTTGATTAGAAACTGAACACCAACATAAACTAACCAAAACAATGTTTGCAAAACAAAGAAAAAGCAAATGGAAGGAACAAACTGCGAATGAGGTGCGAGTGAGGTGAGTGTGGTGACGCACTTACTGGCCCTTACAATGATACGTTGGCCCTTGCAGACCGGATCCGATATAATTCTCACATGTCCGAGAAAAACAACATAATAAAATAACAGCAAGGAAACAGTGAACTTTGAAGATAGCCAGCTTTTGATGACGCGTGGTTTAGTGCGATGACGCAAACAGCTTTTATTTTTCGAATGCGAAATCATCAAATAACGTTTCCCGCTGCTCAGATTTTTAGTGACCAAAACCCATCCATGTTCCTTCTCAAGTCCTTTGTATTCCGAGGCTGCGGTATTTCTTTCGAACAACCCGCAACCCCGGCAGGCAGTGACCTCTACTTTGCTGACATCTCTTTGAGTCGCGCCTCGCTGTTATTAAATAACTGCATAGAGGCATGTACCGAAAACTAACGTTCATAATAAAACCATTTGTATTAAAATCAGAATATTTAACAACCTTATAAAACTTTTATTTTAGATTTTTTCCGCTTCTTCTCAAAATGTTATGGATTATTTTTTTTCACAGTTGTGATGACTATATATAATCAAATCTGCTTAAGAAATGACCATGAAAAGCGACGGATTTTGTGTTAATCGCTTAGAACATTCTAGAATGTGACATACTTTTACTCGCATGGAGTAAAGCAACGGATATTCTGACTGTTGACGCTCTACGAGCATTGCACCGTCGCAAGGCTGCACCGCTGCACGCTGGACTGTACGCGTCCTGACGACTCCTCCATGTTTATATGTGCTGCTAGACCTTGAGGTGGTTTTGAAGAAACTTGTACTTTTCTGTTCATCCTTTTGTTCTTCGAATATTTATAGAATAGACCTTCTTGTGAGGCGACAATTGAGGGAGAATGATAAATCTAAAGCGAAATATTTGGTTTTGCTACAGGAATTACTCCGTAGCAGCCATGGAGTCTGGATTTGTGCCCAGTTGATGGCAATACGGTCGCCCCTATTACATCGAACTTAAACATAACATTATACCTATTTGTTAGGTACACCTCTAAACGTTAGGGATTACAAGCCGTTATGTTATGAAATATTACAGCAATCAAGCAAGTGCAAAATATCTCACGCTTACTAATGAGTAATTCCACCAAAATGTTAATCTATCGTTCGATAGTTTACAGATTGCCCAAACCGCGTTGAACCGGGTCAATGCCGCGTCGCAGATCTAATTATTTATGCTAAAGCGGGGCACACACACTTCGATTCCATATAAACCTCATCACACACCAATTAGTTCACTCAAACGATACGTATACGTAAGTGCGTATGTGCGTTTTTTAAACTGTTTTAATGCTTGCTGTGTTGTGCTGTGTCATGGTCCGGGAAATGAAATGAAAAAAAAAATGGAGGTGTCAAGGGACAACCGGATGGAACGACATTATTATGTACATACAAAAAACCTGTATACACTGAACAAAAATAATCGTCGCGACATAACACTGTTCAATGCGAAAAAGAAAGACGAAAATAGCTGGCTTGCTTTCTATGAGAGAGAGAGCTACGGTTCGGCTTACAACTATAGCAAAAACTGTAATTGCAACTTTTGTTCTTAATAGTGTCGTTACAACATTTAGTCTTATTTTTTCCGTCTAGGCCCCTT
This sequence comes from Ochropleura leucogaster, assembly GCA_958449745.1. Taxonomy (NCBI): domain Eukaryota; kingdom Metazoa; phylum Arthropoda; class Insecta; order Lepidoptera; family Noctuidae; genus Ochropleura; species Ochropleura leucogaster. The sequence goes on along the minus strand of OY288220.1, from coordinate 295,592 downwards.
GCGCAACGCGCGATAAGGAGCTTCATTCCAAATTTTTATTTCCAATAAACTGGTCATTTCATACGTTTGGTAAACGTAGACACTATGTACCGAATAAGAATGGCCGCAGTTGCCTACCTCCTAAATGTACAAACAATTTAATTTGAAAGACAATTAACTAAACTAGGGTCAATGACCACGAATGTGTAAACGAAATATTTAAATGAATAACTTATACCCGTATAACTGTGCTCTCACCCTTACCAAGTGTGCACTCATGGTGAGTGTTGTGATGTCGCAATGTTGCTGAGTTCGTCAAGTGCACGATCTCGGACCAACACATTTGATTGATTCGATTACTTACGTAGTGAATCGTGGATAAGCACGAAGTTTAGTACCAACAGCTTGAGGATCAAACATGTGACTTTTAACAGTAAAGTAACATCTTGTAAAGCTTGAGTAACCTCGCCCCGGTCGCCGGGCGCCGCGAGACGATTCCTGGCCACCGTAGATACGGGCCTGTGGACGGTAAGCAATGGGTAGCTCACCGTCCGTCCGTCTATTGACGACAGGCCGTGTCAACGGCGTGTTTGTGTTTCACGCGCGCCTCAATGAGATGTCAGCAAAGCAGAGGGGCTTACCAGGGCCAGGGCCCCGCCTGCCGGGGTTGCGGGTTGTTCGAAAGACATACCGCGGCCCCGGAACATAAAGGGCAATAGAAGGAACATGGGTGGGTTTTAGTCAGTGAAAGTCTGACACTTATCCTTACTAATATTATAAAAGCGAAAGTGAGTTTGTTTTGTTACGTCTTCACGCCTAAAGGGATGAGATTCGGTACAGAGATAGTTGGGGCCCTAGAGACGAACATAGGCATTTTAAAAAAAGGGACTTAGGGGGAGAAAGAGGAAAAAAAGGGGAGCGAAAGATATTTTATTTTCGATCATCACGCGGGTTACAGTTAGCGTTAGCCCAAAGTAAATATGCCACGTGAAAGAGGTATAAATCTACAAGAGCTTATAAGTAAGTATATTGCATAACATTACCACAAACTATAATTGACAAAGGTTATGGCTACTAAACTCGACACTTAAAAACTACAATAAGTCATCTATCGATACATGTGGTCGCAGTCTAATCTATCAAAACCCGAAGTAAGACAGTGAAGTTCAGAACCTTGCTTCTCAAAAAGGTAAACACCATTCACGTAATACGAAATTGTATCGAAAATGGACGCTGACCGAGAATGTTAAGGCCGAGGACCAACCAAAAACAAAACGAGTAGGTAAATGTGGAACTTTGCCTTACATCATTCTGTATTGTACTTCATTTGGTAATCAATTAGATTGTAAAGCTAATGATCAGCCATTCTATTAATGCCTGGGCCCAGCCGTGGGAGTGGACGCCAATGGGCTACACGGTAATGGTGGGTTTTGAATTTTCAGACTGTTTAATACACATTTCATCAGGTACTTATACATATTTTTTATAAATATCTTGGGTCAACTCACACACGGCTATCTGATCCCAAGCTAAGCAGAGCTTGTGTTATGGTAACCAGACAACTGATATACATACTTATATCATTTATAAATACATACATATTATAGATAAATCACACCCAGACACAGAACAAACAATCATGCTCATCACACAAAGTTTGTCCTGGGTGGGTATCGAACCCACGACCTCCGGCTCAGCAGTCAGGGCCACTAACCACTAGACTAACAGGCCCGTCAACGTCATTATAAGTTTGAACGAATCAACGTTCTGTTCTTTCTCATCTGATAAAAAAGATAAACAATACTTTGCAGAATTAATAACCGACTAAGACCGAGGTAGCAATTTTCAACTATATTGTGGTTTTTTCACAATCTCGTGATTATTTTAATTCTGTAATTTTTATCAAAACTTTTCGGTTCTATAAATATCATTTTGTTCATTTAAAAACAAGTTTTACTTACATCTTATAAATATTCAGAAAAGTTTATAAATCGATACTAAATAATAATAGGTATACCTACCTACCTATCGGAAATCGCTATAAGTAGACAAAAATAAAACGAACAGAAATAGGTTTATAGATGAAGAGTATATACACCATACACGTATAATAGATATACAGATATGTAATGTGGTAACAGGCATCAATATACACACACACACGCAACATGTGAGGGACATCGACACACATCTCCGTGAAGACAGTACACGATTCTCGAATAGATTGTGTGTGAGTGGAAGTATTGCACTTTTGTTCACTACATAAACTTTCTTGTAAACAACCAACAAACACCTTGTACGGTAGTGGCTGGAGGGTCTAACTAGAATCATGTACTGAGTCCATTGTTGCGCGTTGATGTCCTCTACACCGCTGCCGCCGTGTATCGCCGTTTATAAACCGGCCAAGGAGATGGATATTGCCTGAAGTTCTGTTCGTAAATACTTAAATCAGTAGTTAGAACTCAAACTTAAAGCATAATTATATCAATTTAGTAGTAGAAGTCGCCCATTCCAAAAATGAGATCTCTATGGAAAAGACGGCCAAGAAACTCTATGGACGCAGTTCTTAATTCTGTTTGGTAACTCATGACCAATAGGAGACTACCCAAAATAATCCTTAGTAATAATATTATAAAAGCGAATGTGAGTTTATTTGTTTATTACGTCTTCACGCCCAAATAGTCAAATCGTTTTTGATGAATTTTGTTACAGAGATAGTAGGGACGCTGGAGACGGACATAGGCTATAAAAAGTGAGAAAAGAAGGGGGAAGAAAAGGGGAGAAAAAGATATTTTTTTTTTCGATCATCACGCGAGTTAAAGTTAGCGTTAGCCCAAAGTAACTATGCCACGCGGACGAAGTCACGGGAGGAAGCTAGTTTGAGATAAAGGCAAGAGAATATTAATGTAAGATATCATAAAATCACACATACCGGTGACATCTGTCGCGAGCGCCGCGGGCGACGTCAGCAGCAGCACCAACCACCACAGAGTTTCCATGTCCGGCACTGTGTCAGGTCTGTCCCAGGCTTGGGATTACTGCGCACTGCTCGAAGGCTGAACCTCCACTAAAGGGACCTCCGCGAAACGCTTAAAGTTTCAAAACTCTCTCGATTTGAAACTTATTTTTATATTGATCAAAACAAAACAAAAAAAATAATTAAACGACAGCGTTTCAGAATCGAAATGCGCGTGTTTGTGGTATTGTTTAATCTTGGTAAATTATTACTACACTGAGTATTTCTAGAATGTTTTTGTCGCTAATTTAATCAATGTTTTTTTTGGATGTAGTTCTTGAGTAACTTTAGAATAATCACGGACACGACAGTCGGCTGGCACTTCGCAACTTGTAGTAGTGGACGTCAGAGGCATCGACATGCAACACTCGAGCACTCGAGCTGATCAATGTCATTGTCAGGGCTCCTTCTCATTTTTAGGAGTTGTCCGAGTAAAACATTCTACTGCGGAAGGTTAATGTTTCAATTTATCCAAAAAGTTTCAAGTTCGTTGTCTGTTTGTTGTGTTTTATTAGAAAATATTATATCGATTTCAATTTCTACGTATAACTTCCTTCACCATCTGCAAGCATTTAAAAACGAAATGACTTGTCGTAAACTATTATCTTTAAAATGTATCATTGGTTTAGTAGACCAACATTTTAGAAGTAGAAATATTATAATATAGTGTTCGTTTATAAACGGTTGTAAATGTCAATCAAAAATACTCTGTCATTTCAAAGCTAGAAATAGAAGCTGATGGCAATCTCATGGTGAGCTGACCATCCAGGGTTCCAAGTTGTATGGGTGTCAGCACTCGTGTAGACTAGTTATTTGTAGACATGCGAATATTATTATTTTAAAATTTTACTTTGCCAAACTAGGATTTTCTTGTGTTTCGTGGATGCATTTCCAAACATTTAAACACACAAACAGCCAAACCCGAAATAACTACCTATAGTCATACAAATATTTGTTCCGTGGATCGAACCCGCGACACGCAGCGCAGCAGTCGATCGCTCAGCCACTGTACCAACCATGCCATCATTATGCTATAGTGGTGGCATTTTGATTCACAGCCAAGAATATCGTCACACACGTATAATATCCGTGAGGAAATATTTATAATAATCTTGCACTCAATTAACATACGGAAATAAATAAACACCATCTCAGCAGATATTTGTGCAACATTGTATTTTGTCGATAATGCACAAGCAAGCAGAAATGTGGAAATGAAGCGCATTCAACATGTTCACATTAGCAATGTGAGTGCCTTGTGTTGCATGTAGATTAGTCGCAGTTAGCCGTGAGCGAGCACCGGACGATCCACCTGGAGCTTGGGGTGAGAGTTCTGGTGGCTCAACCTGGACTTAGCAGTAGGATACTTGACTCAAGGATACAAGACTCCAGTTCGGGTGACTCGGAATGGACCGGTATCAATCAACCGGTACGGGTTAACAGTTACTGACTATCGCTTGCACTAACTGAACAGATCTACTCAAATCTGTGTGGTTTTTCTCTTGAAAAGACTGTCTCAGACACGAAGTTTATACATTTGGATGCGCCCGCACTAAAGGAGATGAAAACGGTAAAATGTACAAGTTTTCCGATCCCGAAAATCGGTACCGAAAAACATTCGTGTGCACCCTAAGGTAGGAGGTATTTTATCCATAGAAACCTACCTGTTGAAAAGTGGCCAAGTGCGAGTCGGACTCGCGCACAAAGGGTTCCGTAACATCAACCAATTGTTAATAATTTAAACTCACAGTTCGATTAACACTCAACAGTAAAACTAAATTTGTTTTTATAGTATTTTTTTGAAACTCAAAGCTACACAAAACACAAAAGCTAAATATGTATAAAAGGTTCATAACATGTACGTTTACTCTCGAGAAGCTCGTGGCTAAATAATAGCAGCCGCTCGGGTCGACCTTTAGGATAAGCCGCGCTCGCCTAGGTTGGTCTGTGGATAGGTGACCACCCGTTACATACCGAGTTTCCTCCGTGCCCCGGAAAGCACGTTAAGCCGTTGGTCCCGGCTGTCATATGTAGATCTTTGACAATCGTTACAGGTAGTCAGTGTCTGAAAGTCTGACAACCTGTCTGACTTACCAAAGGGTATCGCATTAGCCAGTACTAACTGGGTTGTGGAGGTCAGATAGGCAGTCGCTCCATGTAAAATACTGATATTCGCATCTGGTTAGACTGGAAACCGACCCCAACATAGATGGGAAAAGGCTAGGCAGATGATGATGACATGTACGTTTTACAAACCCAGAATCATTTAGAATTTTCTTCATTTTGCTTTAAAAACTGCGGATAATGATTATATGGATCGGAAAACAGACAAACAGACGAACCTATCTATAAGGGTACCGCTTTTTGTAATTTGCCAACAAAACCCTAGAAACGGTTATTAAACAAATGATATTTTATGTGTTTCATTTATATTTTCATTTGTGACTTTAATATTATTATGACGTTATTGAAAACGTTTTCTTGCACCAATAGACCTTCGCAGTGGTCATAGAACTCAAATTAATTAAACTGGAGCACTGCAGAAAACACGTTTTACGCAAGTTCGGTAAACAAGTAAAAATTGGCCCTTGCCAATGACCGTGCGCATGCGCAATGTCACATACGGCTTCATACTGACAGTTGACTTCCCACTTGGCGACGCGACGGGAGTGAGCCCGAGGGCGCAATCCATTGCGTGCTTACCACCGCGCCTTTGACAGTTTTCGCTGTAGTGGAGCTATAATGTACGTAAGGCTGTAAGAAAACATTGCTTTTGTAGGGCCGTTTTGATTTGTTACAGATTATTGTTGTTATTGGTGATTTATTTTCCTTATTGGACAAAGGACATTTAAAGGACGTTTCTCAAAACGTCGGCTTTGTAATTCGACATTCGAGCGAGGTGACAGGCGACTCATAGAGTTAAAATTTGGATAACGCCTTTAGTGGTTAAGGTCGAGGACTTGGCTCCTATATTTGTGCAAATCTATAACTTCATGTAGATTGAGACCTCGAGCTCAAGCAAAACTCTGCTAATGTTATAATGGCATCATCTGTCTAGCCTTTTCCCAAGTATGTTGGAGTCAGCTTCTAGTCTACCCGGATCGAGCAACATACTAATATTTGACATACCGCGACTGCTAATCTGACCTCCACAACAGTTAGGACAGGGTAATAGCGGGACTGGTTATCAGTCTTTCGGATCACTGACAACTTATAACGACTGAAGGTGGATTTCACCGAATTCGTTGCATGAACTGTATTAAGTTAGTTTTCATGGACAAGAACGCTTAGCATTTGCAACAGCAGAAAGCAACCTACTGCGACTATTATCGTGAAAATTGCCAGCATATCAAAATGTAACAGTTGTGTCAATTTGTTACTTACTTTTTTCTATTATATTCTTGTAGATAAGTTTGGTTGGTAATGGTTTTTAAATGAAAAAGAGCAAATGAGACACTTTAAAGTAAGTGAATCAGTATTTTAAAGTGGTTGAATAAAAACGAGTACAAAACGAAAAATCTAAATTTACTCAACAAAATTCTAAATGTCTATTAAAACAGCTGTAAAACCGAGCCTGATAATAGCAAATTAAATATATTTCCCACTATAATTAATATTATCATTCCAGTAATCGCAATTTCGCCTGACAAGGATTTCCGACAAGTATTATTAAACTCGTATTTAGTAGATGACTTCTTTATTTTTTAATTAACTGCAAATACGCTTTATTGGTAATATTTGTGACGTTTGTGATAGTGGGCCTATTGGCCTTCAATGCCAACAACTATTGCAGGAGATTGAAGACATTGAAGAGGAAGTCAATAACGTTAACATCAAAAACTCGAGCCTAAAACGGGAGCTTGTTGACCTTCATTAAGAATACTTGAATGTTGTCAGCGAACGGGATCAACTAAGGGTGGTCACGGATGGGTTCAATAACTGTAGCAACTTGTTTGACGAGGCTTTGTGTAAAATACAAAAATCCATGCTTACGTTAAACTTTTAAATTTAAAAAAGGAAAAGGATCGCACTAAGGCTATAGAAACGAACTATTTATATAGGTAACTAGCTATGCCCCGGCATGCGTTGCTATGCAATTTTCTACCTTTCTAACTACCCTACCTACCCTAATTTTTCTTGCTATAAACCTCACGGAGCCAGAGACCTTTCCAACGAATGCAAACCGTGGAAATCGGTTCGTGCGTTCTGGAGTTATAGCGTCAGGAAGGAAAACCCGACTTATTTTTATATAGTAGAAGATGAATTAGTTAATACAAATGCAACCCTCATTCCATTTTATCACTAGACCTAAAAGAGGACTCATTACTGAAATATAACTACAGGCATATAATTAGTAAAATAAAATTTAAAAAATTCAAGATTAAAAAAAATCATAAAAAAAATGAGCTTACAATCAGAAATACAGGCTCTAAATAAGTCACTCAAGCCTATAAATAGTAAATATGAAAGCTCAAAAAATCAAGTTAAAGAGCATATTCTTGCAACAAATGAGTTAGTAGACAAAGTGGACTTGCTGGCTCTCAGTAACACTCAGTGCACTTGTCAGGCAGAAGCTAGAGTTGATGCTCTCCAGCTTGAGGTAACGGAGGACCCGTCCCTAGCTGCTCAGAACTGTATCATTGGCCAGGATACAGTACCTGACATTACAAATCAGGAACAACAAGTAAAGTCTGTGATAAGCAGTTATGTATTTCCAAATTCCAGTAAATTTTCTCTGATAGTATAGGTAGAGGGTTAGGTTAATTAATAAGCAACAACCTGACTTATTCTACTCGAAATCATTGTATCATTGGATCAACTTACAAACAGATTATAGCATCAGTCACAAAAACTGTTTGCAATCCAAATACTACCATTATGTACTTAATTTGTTGGTTATAGTTCTAAGGTTAATGAGGAAGACATCACCGGTTGTGTATCAGAATTGTTAAAGTTAAATTGCGGTAAAATAATAATGTCTCCATTTCATCTATTTTGTCTCCGGATTTGAAAATTGGACTAACATTTGCTGATTTCATAAGCTTTGGTACTTTTCTAGTAGTGATAGAGTAGATAGAGATATTTAAATTGCACAAGAACGTAACGCGCTAAAGCGCAGAAATGTATTTTTTGGTTAATTTAAGTGTCATGTTCTTGAGACCGCCCCATCCAGGTGCTGAGTTTTCTTTGAGGTTAGTTTATCTTTTTAACCTCAACTTCGTCAGTTGACGTTGCAAAATAAGATTCGCTAGGTGCGTTTATATCCTGAAGGGATATGATAGCGGCGAGTTCTGCTTCGGTCTTATTGATGCGAAGCAATGTCCTTTCAGCTAGCTGCTCACCAACCTTGGTGAAGTATTGATTCACGTTATTTAGTGACTCTATGGGATCCGAGTGTGTATGTATAAGTTCTGAGCCATTCGGGTTCTTAGTATTAAAATTGCAAATATTTTTAACAGTTGCCCATGTTTTTTTACTGTCTCCATTAGCATCTTCCAGAAGTTTCTTTTAGTGATCTGTTTTCAAAATTTGTATTAAATTGTTGCAAAAGTTTCTATAGGTTTTGTATCGCTGATGTATGTTCGGATTATCCTTATTATAGGGTTGTTTCGCTTAATGTGTAACATATCTCTTTTTCTTATAGATTTGAGTAACCCTTGTAAAATCCAGGGTTTTCTAATGGCTTTTGAATTTCGTACAGTCTCCGTTGTTGTGAAAGCGCATATTTTATCACTAAGCATTTTTATTTCAATTAGACCATTACAGGCACTTTTGAATGTCATAAAAACAAAAAAGGAGATGCTGCTACAGTCCCAGTCACGCGGCATAATAACTTGTGAAAGTACTGTAGTTGCCCATTCCAAAGCGTAGATCTCTATGGAGAGGAATGGGCAAGAATCTCCATAGACAGTCTTTTAAATCACAATTCTTACTAATATTATAAAAGTGAAAGTGAGTTTGTTTGTTTGTTACGTCTTCACGCCTAAATGGCTTAACCGATTGTGATGAATTTTGGCACAGAGATAGTTGGGACCCTGGAGACGGACATTGAAGAAAAGGGAAAACTTAGCATTGCTATTACAATAAATAAGGCGCAGAACAAAAACTACAGGTAGCACGTACCTGCAAATCAGGTGAACAACCCCGAACTCAAGCGAAGCCGCGGGCAAAAGCTAGTATTTTATTAAGCAAAAATTATCAAGAGTTTAATAGATCAATTAAAACAAACCATGGTAGCTAAGACATAACCAGTCACAACTGACAGCGCCCGTTCACGAACACAACGCATGGATTAACCCCATTCAGCTCGACCATTTTGAAGGGAACTAAATGACCCGACACACCCCCCACCATCAGCGAGGCATTTAGGTGAGCATGACACTATCAACCATCAGGGCAACCGTCGAGACAATGAAACTACGTAGTACTCAGACATGGGCATTACAATTATGCAATACTAAGAAATTAAGTCTATACAATGCAAAGATAGTCTTACAATCTTCTACAGCTGCCACAATAACTTCAGATGCTGATCAATTAGTTTGCCCCTATGGTTGTGGAGCAGGACTGGCCAATGCTGGTCCGGTTCAATAGCCAAGCATTTATTTATATCATTAATGTAATCCCCCAACTTAGTATGCTTGCCTACATAGTGTGCGTTTAATACAAGATTTAAACTTCGATTCATTCAGTTGTAGGTTGTGTGGGGGTATTTTATTGTAACACTAGCTTTCGACCGCGGCTTCGCCCGCGTTAAATTTGGGGTAACACAGTTCTCCTTGCGCCTTATTGATTTGTAACAGCAACGCTAAGTTTTCCCTTTTCTTCCCTCTTTCTCCCTCACATCCCACTTTTTTTTAATAAAAATTAGCCTATGTCCGTCTCCTGGTTCCCAACTATCTATGTACTAATTCATCACAATCGGTTTAGCCATTAAAGCGTGAAGAGGTAACAAACAAACTCACTTTCGCTTTCATAATATTAGTAAGGATTTAAAAACATTACCCCATAAAAGAGGAGTCTACTTTAGCTAACCTGAAACCTGGCTGAACCAGTTGGTCCCTATTTATAGTGATGTCTGTGGTCTTTGTGCTTATACGTATATATAAGTGAGTCTCGTCGAAGTCGTTAATTAAATTAAAGCAATTGGCCATATCTTAAAGGTTATTATAGGATATGCTTATTTTAGGATCACTTGGCCATAATAACATAACGGCGATGGCGGAGACGAGGTTAATTATGGAGGTATGTGATACGGAGAGTACGGTGTTGGCGTGGTTTGTAGTGGCAAGTGAGTGTTGAGGTTGGGTGTTAGAGCATGTCTTAGATTTAGGGTGTTGTGTTACAACTAACATTATTAGTAAGATAAAGAAATATTGCACACTATATTTAAAGTTAATTATCACTTTTGTATGCTTCTCGAAGTTGTTGAAAAGGGCTTTCGTTTTTGACGACTGAGTACCTTTCTCCCTCCATTTTTTTTTTGCAGAAATATGCATCTATTCGCAATCCAGCAGTATTGAAACTTTTCTGTTCTAGCAAATTCCCAAGCAAGAAAACACGTCTTTTTGGTTTTGATGTTAGATGTTCAGAAATGAATAGGGCCGCTGCTGCTCCATCAAGACCTAGGTGAAATGTGTTTAATTGTCGTCCTTGCGTCCTTGCGTCACTAAATAGCTTAACGCTATTTAGGATTTTGATTTTTAAAAAGTTGTTTGAAAATTCGCGACTATTTGAGGACCATGGACTGAACTAAGGCCGGACGCTCCAGATCGCCTAAAGCTCAGACACGGCAGTGCTCCGCTCGCGCTGGGCAGACTTCTACAATGTGCTTCACCGTGTCCTCCGGGCGCAGTACTTAGTTGATGTAATCATTTTAATGTTAATAATATAGAATGCGTTAAGACAGTCATGTTGAGGTGGGTAAGTACGTACTGCTTCGGCTTACTTTAGTTATTTTTACATAAATTGTCTTTAACATGTTAAGTAGGTTATACCTACACATAAACCATAAAGGTCCATCATATTGCAATTCCAAGTTATATCTCATTTGCTATTTACAATTGAGAAAATAAAACTGACTTTTCAAATGGTTATTTCCTTAAGAACTCCTTGATTTCTTATATCATAACAAATCTATATTTGTTTTCAAACTTGACATTCAAAATAACTAAATTATGATCAATAAAATCAAAATTATTTAACAAAACTAGTTCAAGGCTGTTGTTTACCTAGCGTTGTCCAAAAATGGCATATCTTAGTGATTTCCCATCTAACATGGTGAGTTGGTGACGTATCCTTGGCCATGTCGACGCTTAGAAGTTTTTGGAAAGGAGTAAGCTTTAATTGATATTACATAGCAATATTATGTGCCAAATGAGGATCAACCGAAGTCATTATTTCTAAGTTTAAACTTGTAAGATGTCTGTCTGTATGACTGTATGTCACATCTATTTCACTCCGAAGTTATTGGCTTTACACAATTGCAATTGTTGTTTAAGGTCCTAAATGCACCACACAGGAAAACGTGGACTGAAAAGCAAAAATTTTGGTTAAAAAAAATACAATATTTCCGCAAAAAAAAAATACAATTAGAACCTCCGAACTTTTGAAGACGGTTGAAAAATGAAATAAAATATCAGCTTTTTAGTCAGCTCTAAACATAAACTGAATAATTAATTATATTATTCATTCGAGTCAGCGCCAAACAAACAAGAAACTTAATTAGTAAAGCTTATTCTATGTGGGTGCCACCTAAAAATTAATTATGTACTTTGATTTTCTTTACAATCGCGCTATAAAGTTAGGTTTTTCGTCGGTTTAACTTTTTGTAAAAAAAAAAAAACATAATTTTAGATCATATTTGTGCATATACCTAGTGGTTCATGTAACCTAACCTCCAAACAACTGTGTGATGCCAACAATCTCGGAGTAAAATGCCTGTGCCATACGGACAGATAGACGTACAACCGGAACAGGCGAATCTATAAGGGTTCCGTTTTTGCCAGTTAGCAACAAATGTCCTAGAAAATGGCGAATTTCATTGAATAAATTCTGCAGTACAAAACATCTGCAAGTAGACTTGAAGATGCATATCGCAACGTGTTTCTCGCGCGCTTACGCTGACTCAAATGTAATCCAGCTTGTTTGTAGTGCATATGTTGTTGTAACTTACTTTATGCCAACAAAGTCGACCGTCCACTGCAGCAGCAACAGCAGCTAGGCAGATGTGACGGAGAGGTGTGCCACATCAGTGACGCCGAGGCGTGTACTGCTCTTAGCTGGACTCGCCCAGTGGTAGCCGCCTTGTTACAGGCCGTAGAATGGGGTTCCACCCTGCCATATTTCTTTTTTGCGGATGGGAAATCATCAAATAACTTCTAACTCTGGGCGTAGCGGGGGGGAATGTCAGACTTGTACTGACTAAAAGCCACCCATGTTCCTTCTACCACCCTTTATGCTCCGGGGCCTCCGTATTTCATACGAGCTACCCGCAACTCCGGACACTGACTGACTTTACTTTATGTAGGTAATTCATCATTATTTGTAGTTCTCTCAATACGGGTAGATTAAACCTAAGAATCAATCATTCGATTACGTGAGTCACAACTACACTGGCTGGGCTGGCGTGGCACATACGGCCCACTCCCTCCACAGAGAAGGCTTGTGTCTCAACAGTGGGAAGGTCACATAGGCAGATTGTGTAACTAAGTACACGACCGTTTCTTCGGCGGCCCGTCGCATGCTGTGGAGCAAAGCCTTTATTGTTTAACTAACTTTCGCCCGCGACTTCGTTCGCGTGGCATAGTTACTTTGGGGCTAACGCAAACTATAACCCGCATGAAGATCGAACATTTTTTATCTTTCTCCCCCCTTTTCTTCCCACTTTCTCCCCCTTTTCTCAATAAAAATTAGCCTATCTCCGTCATGGTCCTCATGGTCCCAACTATCGCTATATCAAAATTCATCAAAATCGGTTTTGCCATTTAGGCGCGAAGACGTAACAAACAACGAATAAACAAACTCACTTTCTCTTTAATAATACTAGTAAGGATATTACGTCCTGTAGTATTAAGCGCCTGTCATTGGGATTTCAATCAATATTTACGATAATTATTTTTAGAGGCTGGATGTTGGCTTCCGTGCTGCGACTGAAGGAAATTCAGATAAATATCCGAGAACATTTGATAGAGTACTTTTTATTGTGTTCACCATGATAACGATGTTTCCTTGATTGACATAGTTGGTCTTGATCGATAAATAAATAAGTATAACCCTGACGTTGTAAAATATTTGGATCTTTATTCATATTCTACTCATTACCTATTTACATTTTTTAATATTTCTTATTAAAAAAATTATATGAAAAAACGTTTAAAAATAATGGTCCGCCGGTATCGGGAGCGGGGTCCAAGTTACCGGTGGTTAGGGCTCCAGAGACAGGAACCTCACAATGCGGGCCGTATCGAGGAGTACTGCCTTCTGAATTGGGCCCTGGATCCAACCGCTTAAGGAGAGCTTCGAGAGGTGGTCGGCTATCAGGCTATTGACCCTTACGACAATTGGCACAATGATAGCCGAGCTCACATTACACATGCCCACAACCTCGTGTGCCAAGTTGAGATATTTTAGTTGTTTCTCTGTCTTAGTTTTCACGAGGTTTTCGTCATCAGGGTTGGTAACATAATAACATCACTATGTCAGGCATATTGGCGACAATAGCCCCCTCAGTAATGATAGACTGATCCGGTCCGGTCGGGCACATACTATTTTTGTATATTTTATTATTTACCAGCTTTTGCCCGCGGCTTCGCTAGTGTTAAATTCGGGGTAACACAGTTCCTCTTTCCTGATTTACAGGTACCTGCTACCTGTAGTTTTCGTCTTTGCGCCTTATTGATTGTAATAGCAAAGCTAAGTGTCCCTTTTCTTCCCTCTTTCTCCCTCATTCTCATTTTTTAAAAATAGCCTACAGATAGAGAGACTATAGATAGTTGAGACTCTGTAGACGTCTATCTCTGTACCAAAATTCATCAAAATCGCTTAAGCCATTTAGGCGTGAAGACGTATCTAACAAACAAACTTACTTTCGCATTTTTGTTATTTGTAGGGATATAACTAATTTTAAAATCGTACAGTTTAGAAGTCTTAGATCAAATTTTTTATTCGTTTAGTTATTTTTTTTTAAATATGCACGATTGCATTATGCTTTATTACATTTATTTTTAAGCAGTTTTATTTTGTACGCCATTATATTAAAAACAGGACAGTGATGATGTTGAACTGTTAATCAAACAACACATTTTAGCGAAGTAATTAAGCTTGTTTGTAGTAGCAGCATGCGCTACTGATGTACTGGGGCCTTAGTCTGTTATTACAATAGTGTCAGAATGGTCGATCACTGATCGCATAATGGTTGATTTTGACAAGTTTAGTATGTAGCAGATTACCAAACTTGTCAAAATTAACCATTAGGCGATCAGTGATCGACCATTCTGACACTATTGTAATAGCAGACTAAGGCCCCTGGTCTATATGTTAGGGGTCTGCTGCCTAGTGCCTAGCCAGAGGGCCTGAAGGGCATGCCTATATAAAGACCAAGTCTAGCTATGCTGAATTAAGAACGTTAATATGTCAATAGAGTTCAATTTACTTTAACTTTGTGGTAAAAAATCATTTAATTATCAGAAAAGTCTAGAGTTCGAAAACCGGGCTGTGAAAAGTGGTTACTTGCATCGTAATGTTGATGTTAATATGGATCTTTCCGGGATTTCTAAAGGAAAATCCCGTGTGGCGAACAATATTACAGATAAATAATAATAAAATTTATTTATTCAATTACGGGATTTTTTCTGCTCTCTAAAATTAATCGCCGGATTTGAGGCATATCCACATAATTATTTCGCTGCACGACATCAGTGTAAGTACATAAAGAACTCTATAAAATACTCCAATTCTGACCTCTGATTATAAGATAATGTCTGCCTAACCCTTCCAGGAGATGTAAGCCTGACAGTGTGCCGCCCGCGCCACTCCGTGTTTGCAATCTGTTGACTGTCGCATGTCGTCGCTATCACATTTTGCTCACGAATCATTGTGTTCTATGAAATCTCAAATTTCACAGAGATCATTACAAGCGTCACTTTTCACTGTCTAAGGGCGGGTTGCTTCAGCTATACTTGACTCATCGGTAATAGTAAAAAATGGCGCTAACTTTCGTTAAAACAAAAAATGGGTTGTTTCACAAAATGGCGGCCTTAACGTACGTTAAAAAGTTACTATAACTTTAACCGATGCCTTCCCCATTAGTTAACGTCATTTTACGGGATATTGTTTTCGTTTTCAAATAACTTTGCCTACGTCAAACAATAAAACATTATGGACTCTCTTTTGTTTTCGTTTCTTTTCGACGATAGTTCATCTGATTATGATACAAACAGTGTAGAAAGAAAGAAAAAAGTGTTTAAAACGCGTCTGTATAACTTTCAACTATGGGATGAACAAGAATTTATTGCAAGATACCGTGTATCTAAGGAAGTGGCTCAACTATTAACAGGCCTTATTGAAGAAGAAATAAGTTTTCCACAGAAAAGTAAGTGTTGATACCTAGTACCTACTTACTATTCTGTCACCATCATTAAAATTATGAAGTATCTGTAATACTTCATAATTTTAATGATTCTTTATTATTTCAGAAATTTTGCAGTTAAACCCATAGACCAAGTACTTGCAACTCTGCAATATTATGCCTCAGGATTTTTTATGAGATGTGTCGGAGACATGTCAGGCTTGCATAAATCAACGGTATGCCGTATTATTCATCGAGTGACTCGGGCTATAGCTAAACTACGACCTCATTACATCAAGTTGCCAACTAACGATGAAGAGAAATTGGCTGTTGCAACTGAGTTTTATAAAATATGCAGATTTCCAAAAGTATTGGGTGCAATTGATTGCACTCATATTCAAATTCTTTCTCCTGGTAAGAAACATCTATTTTATCAGTATCTTATAAACCCATCCTAACATAAATACCAATAAACATAGGTACACACTTACATTTTATTAAATATTACCTAATATTCGATTTTTAAGGTGGTGAAAATGCAGAAGATTTTAGAAATAGAAAAGGTACATTTTCTATCAATGTTCAGGTTGTTGGTGATGCAAATTTATGCATAAGAAACATAGTTGCAAGATGGCCAGGTTCAGCACATGATAGCCACATTTTTAATAGCTCAAATTTAAAGAGTAGATTGGAATCTGGTGAATATAATGATTATTGGCTACTGGGGGATTCTGGCCACGCTTTGAGATCATTCATGCTCACTCCTTTAAATGATCCCCAAACTGAGGCTGAAAAATATTATAATGAAAGCCAACTACGAACACGAAATACAATAGAAAGGTTATTTGGACTTTGGAAACGACGATTTCCAATTATTGGAACCAAACTACGCTCAAAAATAGAAAATATCCAGTACATAATTGTTGCAACAGCAGTACTGCACAATATTTGCCGAAAATTAAATGTTGCACAACCACCAGACAATGTCCAATTAAATGAAGAAATTCATGAAGCCAGCAATATTTTATCTAACAATCATTTAGATTCAACTACTTACAAGGAATTATTTGATTAATAATTACTTTAGCAGGTACTTTTATTACTATTAAAAATCCATAATAATAATTATTAGTCTAGAATATTCTATCTTCTATCTAGGTAGATAGAAGATAGAATATTCTAGACTAATAGTAATAGTGATAGAACATTTTTGGTAATAGAGAAGTATTTGATAGATAGGTATCTATCAAATACTTCTCTATTACCAAAAATGTTCTATCACTGTAATAGAATAACTTTATAACTTATTGCACCATTGGTCAAAATCTAAAGTGTGGCTGATATGTATCATTAATAGCACATTTAATTAACCGCTTGTATGCTAAAAAGGAATAGGAAGAACTGTAAGAATAGCTAATTAATATGATTTAAGTGTATTAACAAGGTCATAAATTTTATTCACAGATTTTCTTAATTTTACTGGTGCTGGTGTTATTGGTGATGGACAAATTAATAAATTGCATGCCATGTCAGGTTGGTTTAAAAAGTCATGAATTGTTTTATTATGATTTATTTTCTAATAAACTTATTTCTAAAAGAAGTTTCTTTTTCTTTAATTGATATATCTCCATCTCCTCTTTCCTCTTTTCTTTTTTTAAGTTTATAAATATTTTCTTCATTTTCCTTAACTTTCTCTAGTGTTTCACACTTCAAGTCTTGGTATCTGTTGTGAGTCCTTTTACGAATACCTGAAACCAAATAAAAACAAGAGAATATAAGAACTCCTTCTGTAATAGAATAATATAATGGCTGAAATAACCTATTTTACTTACGAAGTGGTTTTGACACTGGTATTCGAAGTAATGATGCCGGTGACTTTGAGTTAAACTCATTGTCCTCCAATATCTCCGAAACAGTGTATGTTATCTGTAAATTAAAGTTAGCTTGAGTTTTTTGATGAATGCTATTAAACAATAAAAAAAAGTACCAGTTGATCTTACATTTTCACTTGGATTGCTTGCTTCAATATTTTCAGGCTGATTGATGATGATGACCTATAGCAAAAATATACATAATATTAAATTATTTTATTATGATGCCTTTCTAAAGTAAGTAGACATTGCCCTCTAGACTAATAGTACATGATACTGATGACACGACTATGTAAACAGGTATACACTTACTTCTTGAGAATGATTCTCGGTCACAGGTTCATAGTCAATGAAATCATCATCAACAACACTTCGTAGTCCATCCATTGATATTGGCATAACTGTACGGAACCATTGTTTCTTTTTGAACAGAAGGCCCAGGAGGCCCACCTCCTGTTTTAATCCTTGACTGCCGTTCTTGACTGGCATCCTAAAACAGAAACAATATAATACGGGTTCTTAATAAATTGTTCCAAATATTTTAAACACATAATGAATCTATTGTTAAAGGTAAGACCTCTACATTACCTTGCGTGCGGTTTTCTTCATGTTATCAAATTTGGACTTGAGCTGCGTCAACGTCCTCGGCTGATCACCACCAGCATTAAACTCTGCATGAATGGCAGCCCAAGTCTTATTTTTCTTTAAATTATTTATATGGTCCGTTTTTTTTTGTGAATAATTCATCCTTATACCTCTCAATTAACGCTTGGAAGCGCAGTTTCTCCAGTTGTGAAAAATTTGAAGAGCGTTCTCTGTAAAAAAAATACCACGTGAAGTCCAAAATATACAGAAACAGAAGACTCTATCATAAATGTTTAACAAATATCATCGTGCTTATACATTTTTGGTACTTACTTTGGTGTAAACGTATCCATTTTGTTTTTCCTTAAGTTTTTGATAAATAAACAATAAGCACTGGTCACTCACTGGTCAATAAAAATTTTCTTATTTTGTTATTTAAAAGTTCGCGCGTTCGGCAGATCAAATTTTGACGTGAATGGTATAACATTGCCATACTAGAAAAAACTCCCAACCTTATTTTTCGGGAAAAAGTGTTGCTTTTTACTGGCAGCCCGAATAACTTTGACTTTCGGTATTTTTTGTGATGAAACAACGCTCTTTATTTAACGAACGTTAAACATCACACGTAATAGTAACTTTTAACCTTTCGTATGTAACGTTAACCGACTGTTTGAAACAACCCGCCCTTAGTCATTTAAGAGTCAAAGATCAGTACACTATAATAAGGTTGTTCTTTGTTTTCAATGTCAGCTTACCATAATATAAAGTATAATGTTGCAAACAATTGGAATAAAGAAAAACCTATTTTTATACCATACCGTGTGCATTATTTATGCATGTAGGTATCATAGACATATAAACAGTTAAATTTCCATAAACATAATAAATAAAAGCAATTAAGTATCGTTACTAACAAGATCACAGTTGTGTAAACCAAAGTTATTATTAAAGGAGTAAAGTAGAAAATAAAGGTTATTTGTAATTTATTTATTTATTGTGTCTCCGTGTACCTTTGAACAGGTGTGATTCTGTGTGATGTTCTGTTTGTTTGACTATCAAAGTCATGATGTGTTATTAAAAATAAGTAAAATAATAATGCAATTGGTTACACAAATAGTTATTGACGCAAACAGTTATTTGCGTCAACAACTATTTGCGTCAACATCACACCTGTTCAAATGTAGGTAAGCATAGACTTTTAATTAATCCTTACTAATATTATAAAAGCGAAAGTGAGTTTATTTGTTTGTTTGTTACCTCTTCACGCTTTATTGGCCACCTACACCGATTTTAATGAATTTTGGTACAGAGATAGTTGGGAACCAGGAGACGGACATAGGCTAATTTTGTTATTTTTTTAAAAAGTGTATTTTTGTTTTTTTTTTAAAGTGGGATGTGAGGGAGAAAGAGGGAAGAAAAGGGAAAACTTAGCGTTGCTATTACAAATCAATAAGGCGCAAGGGAAAATGTGTTACCCCAAATTTAACGCGAGCGAAGCCTCGGGCAAAAGCTAGTAATAAATAAAATTAAAATTGCCTTTTTTTCTTTCGATATGAGGTTGCTTTCTCTGGAACCCTGGCCGCCACGCCGGTAGCCCCTTAATTGGACCATATTTTCGATATATAATAATTCCCGATAATATGGACGTTAAAAGGAAAACTGTATTCTTAGGGATTACTTATTATCGATTCAAAATTGCAATGGGGCGCGCACTTTACAACTCTACCGGGTAGGTTAAGCTCAGCTGCGTATGCAGTTAGATAGAAGATAAGGTAGTTACATCAGTATGTAGACAGAGTTAGTTTACAATATTATGCTTATTTCCACAGAAGTATGTGTTATGGCTTCTGCTGTGGGAAACTGCAACAGACGTTGATTTACCTTTGGATCTGTATAAGAGGGCAAACCGCGCTAATTCCTCAGAGAAAAAAATTAAGAGATCGATGTACTGACTCTGCCTTTACTTTGTATCTTAGAATTAGAATGTATAATTAAACTAGCTGTGCCAAGCGGTTTCACCCGTTGCTCAGTTAGGAACATGAAAAATATTTGATTCTCAGACCTACTGAATATGCATATAAAATTTTATAAGAATCGGTCGAGCCGTTTCGGAGGAGTATGGGAACGAAAATTGTGATACGAGAATTTTATATACCTATTAGAAATATATCCGTTAAAACCAAGGGTTGTTCAAAATGAGAAGCGACTTCCATAACGTAAATATACAGGTTACAGGGAAAGTCGTACTGAATATTAAAGGAGGTTATTATTCAGGTCATTTCTGATGATTTTGATTCTGAAATAAAATGTCCGAAACTTAACCGTTATGGCGATATTAAATTTTGAACACTCTATTAAAAAATTCATAATGCTAACCGTTGTCGAGCAGTTTTTTAAGCTGTTAGTAGTAGGTTCAGTTCCTGTTGATCATTTTTGTTAATGGACATGTCCTCTAACTAGATACATAAAAAAAACCGACTCTATGAGCTCTAATCCAATAAAAAACGACTAAAAGTCAAAAAATAAAGGATTTTTAAAAATAATCTTTAAAATTTAATATCTCCATAACGGTTAAGTTTCGGACATTTTATTTCAGAATGAAATTCATCGGAAATAACCTGAATAATACTGCCGTGCAGACCCTAAAACGCAGTAACAGGCTTTTTGTCATTTTTTTGTTGAATTTTGAACCTTAATGCACACGTTATAAGGAACATGAAGATCTAATCAGATTTCTGTTAGGATGCTTTAAACGGTTTAAAAATCAAATTTGTGAAAGCAGTAACTTAACTTTGCATCTCTAAATATATTACAATACCAACTAAAATACAGTAATAGCTGTTACGTCTACCACGATCCGTCACTTTACCAAGTTAAACGCAGTAAATATCTAAATTACCACAAAAAAAACTGTATTCTACACCCAAAAAAATATTGAGGGGTATAAATTAAAACGCAGTAAGTAGTTTTTGTACCAACAGTGTTAATACTGCATGGTTGATCACTATTTTATTTCATATGAACTAACTATTTAAACTGCAGTAGGTTCATTATTTACTGCAGTATAGTCGGTATTTTTCAAAAGATGAAAATAAGTTATATGCTAATTAAAACGCAGTATGACACTCTGTTACTGCATTATAATTGGTAACTTGAACGATTTTACTAATTTCGCTGCAGTAAAGGTCATATTTTACTGCGTTCTAGTCTGAATTTGTCGCTATCTCTCTCGCTCAATCAGTCGTGTTTGTGTGTCGATTACTGCCGAGGAAGGAAGACGTCTGCGCCGCGCCGCCAGTGTAGGCCGCGAAGGCTTGTTGAGGCTCTCCCTCAGTCTGGTCTAACGGATTTAGCTACGACTGAAATAGCTTCTGAACATTCATTCAATGATCTTGTGACATTAGAAAATTTATTATGTTCTGAGGTTTTGCCAACATCAACAGATATTTTTCAGAACGTGACACTATTAGCTAAAACACCAGTTTTTCAAGATTCTGACGACTCAGTAGCAGATAAAAAATATACTCCTGTGCCTTCATTAGAAAGTAGTTTATCAGATCATACGCAAGCAGTCGGAAAAGGAATACTAAGAAACGAAAAAGAAAAACCAGAAACATACAATATATAGTAAAAAGTTAAAAAAAGAACCTAGACAAATATTTTATTAGACCACCGTGTCACAATCTCTGCAAAAAACTGTGTTTTTTAAGTTGACAATCTTGGATAGATTGCTGATTACTGGTCTATGGACTGGTAATCCAGAGGACTTTTTCTTGAGGGTCTAGTTCATACTAATGAATGTGCCAAGACTAATATTAAGACCAAAAAAGAAACGCTACGTTACTCTCACAAATCGAAGCGATCATCAAAGATTTGATCTCTGGGCGGAGCCGGGGAGAGTGTCAGACTTGCACTGACTAAAACCCACCCATGTTCCTTCTATTGCCCTTTACGTTCCGGGGCCGCGGTATCTCTTTCGAACAACTCGCAACCCCGGCAGTTGGAGACTCTGGCAAGCCCCTCTGCTTTGCTGACATCACTTTGAGGCGCGCTTGATGCACGAACGCGCCGTCGAAACGACCTGTCGTCAATAGACGGACGGTGAGCTACCCATTGCTCATACAGGCCCGCATCTACTGTGGCCGGGAGTCGTCTCGCGGCGCCCGGCGCCCGGGGCGTCTCCCGCGGCGGCTGGGTTGGGCAGATGTTCTCTCCCTCAAACGCCCGGCCACCTCCTTTGCTTGCATTACTGCTTCGCAGTAGGAAGTGACCGCTTCCCATTCCCTCTCGCTCCGGACCATAGAATGAACCAGGGCCGGACGCGAGAGATCGCCGCCGCCGATCGCCTCCACGAGGGCACGGCCGTGCTCCGCCCAAGCTGGGCAGATCGCCACTGTGTGCTCCACCGTGTCCTCCGGGCGATCGTCACAATGGTGATTATGTGTAGGAACCTCCCGAAACTTCCGTGTCCGGTGAGAACCTGAGTCAGGCGGTAGGTGAGGACGCCATGACGCCTCTCCAGCCATTCCTCAAAGAGGGGACTTACCGCCACTATTGTGGCGTACCCTGCACGGGGTTGTGACAGTCGCTCTCTCCATGCCACCATGAGATCGCACTGTAGGTCTGTCCGCTGAGCAGCAAGTTGCCGCGGCAGCGGAGTTTCCCCCCGGTGTAGTGTCACCGCGCGCCACTCAAGCAGGCGCGCGAGCACTATCGCCTCCAGATCCCACGGAGGCAATCCGGCAAGGAAAACTGGTGTCTGATAACTTATTTGATCGGAGTTATTAAAAGTGAGTTACATAGCTGCTTCAAAATTATATTGAAGTATTTCACAACAACTTGGAACAAGCTTTAAACAAAATCAAAGATCAAGATGAAAGAAAAATCACAAATCAAAATCTTTTAATTAAATGGCACATTTATATAAAACTAATAAATGTGCCATTTAAAGGAAAGATCTCGTGTGTCTTGCGAAACCGAAAAGGTTTATACCATTTATTTTTATCGAAATGTCTTTATAACCGCATGTGTTCAAAGCACCTGAAATTTAATTTACAACTACCTAATAATTTTATAAAATAAACGACAAATTCATAATGTACTTTTTTCTGTAAATTCCTACCTAAACATACCCGTAAGTTGGAAGCAATTGTTATATACTACATGTGCAATTAGTTCAAGATACAAATTAAAATGCAGTAGAGAAAGTCTTATGCTGCAAGTTAGTCTGCAAAGTAGCAAAAAACTCAAATATTTTGTAGTATCAAGTATTTTTACCGCATTTTAATCTGCATATGTGTAACTTTTTGCGTGCAGTAAAAGCTAAGATTTTAGAAAAACCGATTTTAATTAAAATCTAATAAACAAAACTAACATTTGTTTTTGTAAATACCATCTTTGTTGTCACTTAGTCCTCGTAACAACAAAAATATGCACCATACTCATAAATAATCTAAAAAAAACAGTGTTAAAAAGTTTTTCGCGGTTTTCTCGAAACCGCTTTTTTCCTCATACTGCACTTTAGGGCCTGCACGGCAGAATAACCTCCTTTAATATTCAGTACGACTTTCCCTGTAACCCTGTATACAAAACACGAAATTGTAATTCCCAAATTCAACATAACATAAAAACTTGTTAACAAAAAAATTAACCGATGAAAAGTGAAAACTAAATAATCTTTCGTACCACTTGCTCAAAAAAGTGACATTCTATGCCACAAAAAGCGAACATAACAATAGTCATTTTTAATCTGTCAAAAACAGGGAAAGAAAATTGTACTGAATTTCATTCATCCCCTAGGGAGAGAAAGTGATTTAAAATTGGAATACTGTTGTGCCAGCAAGTGGTACGACTTGCTCAAAAAGTGACATTCTATGCCACAAAAAGCGAACATAACAATAGTCATTTCTAATCTGTTAGAAACAGGGAAAGAAAATTGTACTGAATTTCATTCATCCCCTAGGTAATAAAAATAATTTTATTGCATTGATTTTATTGGCCTGTTTCGTCATTAGGAACACCCTAATGACGAAACAGGCCACTAAAATATATGTAAAAGTAATGCAGGTAACAAAATAGTGATGTACCTACCTAGCTAGTGGATACTATGCGACCTTTTATAGTACTTTTTCGCACTATGCAAGAGTTTAGTTTCCTTTACCTCACCTTTTTCATTCACCGTTCATTATTTTACATTCGTGACAGTGCAATGAAAAAATTAGTAAAATAATGTTGTCACCTGTATTACTATTACATAGATTTTATTTTGTTATCATAATACTAGTCTATTACGGTGGAAATGATGTGCGACTGCAACTTTACTGATAAACTAGGTTTACCACGAATTTATAGTGCACCCCTCAAATTGTTGAATTTTTACTAAAATATTTATCGCCGCTGTCAATCTCTTCACGGATATCAGCAAAGCAGAGAGTCCTGTCAGCGCCACTGCGTGACGTGGTTGCGGGTTGTTCGAAAGAGATACCACGACTCTGGAACATAAAGGGCAATAGAAGGAACATGGGCGGGTTTTAGTGAGTACAAGTGTGACGACACTCCTCTATATATTGTTTTTAACTGCTGATCAGATCATAGACATTTGATGTTTATTTAAGCTATGTAGCTTACCATCTAATATTAGCAGATCTTCCACCGACGCGCGACGGCGACGTAACTTCGCTCACAGGAGCACTTGTTGTTTGTTGGGTATCTAAGCCTGCAGTAAATGTAGGCATGCACTGTCTTTCTTTCAAAGTCATAATGAATAAATATTGATTTAGTTTGTACTTCGATCTATTATTGGAGTTTTTTAGCATCTGGTGTAAGTACGAGTATTGTTCTGCAGCGAGCTCCTACTCGTATATAAGCCGAGCACTGCCTACACCTGGTACATTGCAAGTTCTGCAGCCATTCCTACAACTGGAACTACTCAAACCGAAATGAAGACTTCCGTCGCAATCGCTTTACTGGTAAGCTTTAACTAGTTGTCGAAATACGTACAAAGTATGTCTAACAGTGAGTAAGGCTACTTTAACCACGCCATTGTGTTCCTTTGTGGCAAATAGAGACCTACCGTCAATCTGTTTGTCTCAGTCTATGTAAATTAAAATCCAATATGGCAGCAATATTAGACGCCATTATGTCAAGAATCAAATAATTAAAGTCATCCAACTATGTCGAGTGGGGTGTCACTTAATAGGTTTTTGAAAACCATTAAGTGTCCTTCGTCACTATTCGTTAAGAATGACCATTAATGATCTATAACAATTTAAAGTTGATTGGCAAACTTATTCACTTGTTTAAAGCTATCATAAAGTATACAAACAACATTTTTATAATAATAATAAATAATTTAAAAAAACACGACGAAGTTTTTGACGCCCTGTAATTTTCCATTTTTACTTGTGCTTTTATGTTTTTATTATTAGTTAGTGTCTATTTATAGGTTGTATATATTTAGTAATTAATTTAATTATATGATGAACAAACAATTGATTTAAAAAAAACACGACTGACGTGTCAAAAAAATGAACTAAAAAGATGTTAGTTTCAACAAAAAATTTCATCGCAGTCGGAGGACCAATCTATGGAATACTGTCTTGCATAAAAAGTTCCCTGACTGCAATGAAATTTTTTGTTGAAATTTTTAGTTCAGTTTTTTGACACGGCTGTCGTGTTTTTTAATTTTTTAATTTATTTATTTTTATTTTAAACCTTTTAGTGATAAGTTTTATAAAAAAATAAATCATAAAACACAATGAAGTTTGTAAGCATTAAGTAAGAAAAATGGAACTTTTAAAGGGTGTCTTAAATTTAAAAGTGTGTTTTAAATGTTATCTGTATTTAAGTGCCTATATCTGCTTCGAAGTTTGAACCTAGCTACTGAGCCAATTAAGTTCAAGTTTGGCACACATTATTATGATTACTGGAATAGAAATAGATTATTCATAAATCTACCCGTCACTAGTTCTTCTAATTGCCACTAGATGGCGCACCTTGTTTGTTTTCAACGAAAACTTATGTTATCGTATCCTATGAAATTTATGTTACATTGTTAATCATATCCCATAGTGAACTATGGGATATGATTAACAATGTAACATAAATTTATGTTTTTGGAATCCACTCGTCAAATCCTAGACGATAAACACATGCATTAACAGAATAAATAATGAATAATAAATGTGTGGGTGTTAAATTATTGATCATACCCGCCACATTGGATTTCTATACTTTTTCAATAGCCTATGTTACTCGGGACGATGCAAGGATTCTAACGATACCCCATACATGTAAATCGGTTCAGGTGTTTAAAAGTTATGATGGAATAAAGAAACTCACATACATACAAACATACTTACATGAACTCTAAAACATATCACTCCTTTTTTGGGGCCGTCGTGTAATAAGGTATAGACCCTGAATTTTACTGATTTTAAAGATAATTTTATTGTTTACCCGTTTATGTTTTTAATTTGTGTTAATTACAAAGAGTAATAATGTCTGTTTATTCTCGTAATGGTATGCACTGCTGCTCGATAGCAAATCGAGCGCAAATAGAGAGGCTTCAGTCAGCGCAGCCACTGCTGTACCCAAAACAACGTTACGTTAGCCAGTGATGGCCAATGATCGTTAGCAGAGTGTCGGAACTGTAACGACGATGGCTATATTTGCAGGTGGTGGTGTCCGTGCTGATGGTGGTGCCCCCTGGCGTGCACAGTATTGGAGTGCCCGTTGCCGCACCAACTGCCCTGGCCCCGAACCAAACGAGCAGTCTAGCTTTGTCTAATAACCGTAATTTCATGAATTGTCTTTGTGAGTACATGATCGGATTTGTCGACTTTCTATGTTCACATTCTTATATCACAGGAGACAAGGCCTTCGAGTACAACAATTACCTAAATGAATTCGAAGGCTTAATCGGAACAGTGTCATATGAAGATTTTATTCAATTCTTTGCTCTTTACCTATTCACCTGTGTTTGACGAGTAGTAGGTACAACACCAATACATTCGTGTGTGGTTAATTTGTCTTAAGATAAATAATTGTTATTTTCGTTTATGATTAATCGGGGTTAGTAAATGATCTTGAATACATGGCTTTTGAATTTACACAAATGAAAACAGGAACAGTTCAACAGTTTAAATAACCCCCTTTTCTCCTGCGTTTATTTTATTTGGTCATTAAATATTTATTAAAAAATGTGGTATTTCAATTGTGTTATATTTAAAATGTAATTGTATGAAATAAATATATGTATATTTTAAAATTGTATTTTAATGTTGTTGCCAGTCCAGCCGCAGTCATGGCAGAACTGTGTTACAACTCCTCTCCTAACTATGTGTTACGGTGGTTGCCATAGCAACTACTTCAAGTGAATCTCGCTGCTGTCTGTACGTACGTAGAATACACTGGACGTACACTTGATCGCACGTCATTGGTACCTACGTAGCCGGTAGCCCTGACGACAAATAGTTACCACTCACGTGCGGTTATCTGTACGTGACAAGCCAAGGGCAATGCTCCTGAAGCGGTGACTTCAATGAGCACCACGACATGTCGACTAGCGGCAGCGCGCGAGGGCGCCACCTTAACTAAATACGTCCATTTTTAAATCGAATATATACAATATCCTATTTTACAAATTGGCATATTTAGGCGTCGTCCTAACTGACAGCGATCGTACGATGACACGATGCGTTCTCGTCGTGCGATGAGTTCAAACATAAAGATTTCATCAGAGTGTCCAATTTGAACCTCGCAAGTAATCGTGCGAGCACATGAAATGCATCAAGCATTTCATGTGCTCGCACGATTACTTGTGTGTACGATCGTACGATGCGTTTGATCGTGCGACCATGTAATCAAAGCAACAGATCTCTTTTGAGTGTCCTAGTTGGTTACATACGCGATGCGTCGACGCGCGAGGGGCTATGATTACAATCGCTACGTCTTCCATTGCAGATGTAGTCAAATGTTTCTTTTGACATAGACAAATAATCGTAAAAGTCTTCTTCGTTATTTCGTACATCAAAATAAAGGTTTAAAAATTCACCGCGCAGATTCTTGGATCTATAAAGTATTTTATGTTGTCTACGTTTCCTTTTTTCAATGTCATTTGCAATGTTTTAAAGCAATATTGCCCGACAGCAAAAACTGTGCATCTCTATAAAGAGCCATCGTTAAAGTGGCGTAAGCGCGACGCCAGCCATCGAGCGACGGCATCGCACGATAGAAATCGCGCGATCTATTAGGACACCTGTTAGGTCATCGTACGACCACTTTGATCGTGAGATCAAATCGCCATCGTACGATCGCTCCCAATTAGGACGACGCCTTACTCCCCAACAAAACAGGAAACAAATCAAAACACAAAGTCGAGAAAAGTTGCACGGTTCGAGTTAGTCGTCTTCTTTAGAGAAAAACCGGCCAAGAGCGTGTCGGGCCACGCTCAGTGTAGGGTTCCGTAGTTTCCCGTCCGTCACAATAAGTGTTCCCACATTATGAGGCCAACCGAACAATTCGGTAATACCCGATCCAATGTAATAAGTACCTACAGCGCCAACTCTCGGGGAATTGGGTTACTAATTAATACAAAGACGTGCAATTTCGGTGGTAATTTTGGATTGCGAGAAGAGATTTCAATAATTCTTTTTTTGTTTGAAAAAAGATACGTTCAGGATAATAAAATATGTAAACAAAGTTACAAAAAATGCTTGCATATACGATTATACTACAAACTTAGTCCAGAAATTATTTTGTACAACTTTTTGTCTTTTTGTACAAAAACTGTTGTGTCAATCAAGTTCAAAATGATTTTCATAGAAAGTCCTTATAAAGTTCTACTTTTCAGATTTTTTTCATATTTTCTAAACTTATGGTTCAAAAGTTAGAGGGGGGGGGACACATTGTTTTTTACTTTTGGAGCGATTATTTCCGAAATTAATGACATTATCAAAAAATGATCTTAGTAAACCCCTATTCATTTTTAAATACCTTTCCAACAATATATCACACGTTAGGGTTGAAAATAAAAAAAAAATCACTTCCCACTTTACATATAGGGTGGCTACCTTAATAAATTTTTTTTTTCAAATTTTTATTTTACCACTTTGTCGGCGTGATTGAAATACATATTGGTACCAAATTTCAGCTTTCTAGTGCTAACGGTCACAGAGATTAAGCGAGGACGGACGGACGGACGGACGGACGGACGGACGGACGGACAGACAGACATGGCGAAACTATAAGGGTTCCTAGTTGACTACGGAACCCTAAAAACGGGTAAGAAACTCTCTGGTTACTGTTTTAAAATCATTCGGTTTTACAATGTTGTTGTTACAGCGTTAGTTCTTAAGTATGAGAGAAAACCGTAGGTTCAACAATTACTTACTTTACAAAACATAAAATAAGAGAGTTAACAAGTGTCTAGGAATCTGCAAGGCCCACAAATTCCACTCATTTACAAATAATTGGTAAAAAATAATTTAAAAGAGATAGGGAAAATATTAAAAAAAAAGTAAATGAAATAAATAACTCAGATGTTGCCATCAGTCATAGGCATAAAATAAAATGGGTTAATTGTAAAGAAGGAAAAATAACTTTTATTGCAACATTAAATAATGAGTATAAAAATCCCTTTATGGTAACTTAATATCTAGTGTCCCCTTGCCCTCATAATAGCTTCCATGAGGATATGGACCATCCATGGACCCAATTAACTTTGCCCCTATCCTCAATCTTGGAGGTTCAGAAGAGTGGTAGGGACTGAATCTCCGTCCCGCTCGCAGTTTCAGGTCGTCCCATAGGTGCTCGATAGGATTCAGATTTGGGATCCCAAACTATTGCAAATAGTCCCTTACAATTAATGCGGTGTGACAGCTGACATTTTGATGTAATAACATGAAATCACTGCCAACAAATGCTGCATAATAAATAAATATAAATAAATATATATCTTGGGACAACTCACACACGGCTATCTGATCCCAAGCTAAGCAGAGCTTGTGTTATGGTAACCAGACAACTGATATACATACTTATATTATTTATAAATACATACATATTATAGGTAAATCACACCCAGACACAGAACAAACAATCAAGCTCATCACACAAAGTTTGTCCTGGGTGGGTATCGAACCTACGGGTGTGTAATGTTTTGGCATAATAACGAATGCTCTAATTTCACTTGAACTAACGTTCATATGACCTAATGTTTCATATCATATAATATTCATTTAACATAATAACATTTAATATAACGTTCATTTGACCTAAACTTCATGTTTAATGGGCACAGTTCTAGCCTAACTCAAATGGCACTTAACCAAACCTTAAAATATTCCATGCATGGTCGAGGGTTGGCTTGGTCGACGGAGCCCCGCTTCGCAGGGCTCGTACTTCTGGGTGGTTTATGAAAAAATAACCACGAAGGGGATGGCGGGGTCTATTCGCTCGCTCACACGACCCCGCCATCCCCTTCTAACCTAACCTATCCGAGACGGGGTGCCCTAAAGTCCAGATTGCATCCAGTTTCTCCTGGTAACAATAGTTGAGGGTGGCAGGTGTATAGGGTATAAAGTGAAGAAAAAAAAACTTAACACAATATTTATTTAATAAATTTCAGTGTATTCTTTTTTAAGAATATTATCGATTCGCTCCTTTTTGTTTAAACTATGAATATTAATTATGAGATTATGAATATTATAGTAAATGAATAATATTATGCTAAATGAATATTATGTGAAATGTTCATTATGCCATATGAAATTAGGTCAAATAAAATTATATCAACAGTTCATTATATCAACTGATCGTTATGTTAAACAAAATTATGTCACCTAAAATTATGTCAAGTGAACGTTAGATATTTTGTTATTATGTGAATCGTTACACACCCCGAACCTACGACCTCCGGCTCAGCAGTCAGGGCCATTAACCATTAGATCAATTACAGGCCCGTCAATAATGGACCACGTGCTCTCCCAATATCTCTGTCATGTACCGAGGTGCAGTCAAGGACCCTTTCCCATGGGCACCTTCAGTCCAGGAAATGCACGCAGGATTAGTTTTGCCGTCGATTGACATGTCGCCCCAGAACATATCTATGTATTCCAGTGTAACTTCTATACAGGCATGTGCATCGTTCTCCCTCCCCCGGTACAGTTCTCTACGCCTATCGTTGCAGTAGAGACACACTCTTGTCTCATCCGAGAAGAGAACAGCCCTTCATTACTTTATTGTCTTATCTTTTTCTTTATTTTAGTGTCTTAATTGCGTTCGAAGTGAAATTAACTAACGAGCCGATGGGCGAGGGTGTTATAGCGCCGAGAACAGCAGTGACAAAAGAACTTTATTAAGATTCAACATTCAGCTTTTTTCTCATTAATAGCAACAATTCTTTTTTTTTTTTCTGATTTCGCCACGGATATCAATAAACAACTGTACAAATCCCACAAATAAGCACACGTTTGAAATACATTGCATGTTGAACCTTAATCATAGTGTAATATAACCAGTTTTCGAGAAAGTGTAATGAAAAGATAGTTGTACAATGTTCAGCCGCTCCAACAATACTATTAAATGCTACCAATAAATGCTCCATCCTGCGCCCCAGGCCTTGTGTGTGGTAGGGCCGGCATTGAGCCAAGCTTTTTTGTCAGCTAAATTAACTTGTTTACATAGTGTTGTGTATCGATATCCTTACTAATATTATAAAAGCGAGTTTCTTGTTTGTTTGTTACCTCTTCACGCTTTAATGGCTATACCGATTTTGATGAATTTTGGTACACAGATAGTTGGGAACCAGGAGAGGTACATAGGCTTAATTCTTTTTATTATAAAGAGTACTATTTTTTTTTATTATAAAGAGAGTCGTGTGAGAGAGAAAGAGGGAAGAAAGGGAGAAACTTCTACGTTGCTATTATATACGTTGCTATTATAAACGTTGCCAAGGGGAACTGTTAACACAGTACCCCTTGCGCCTTATTTAACGCGAGCGAAGCCGAAAGTAAGTAAGTAAGGATTGTATGATCTATCACGCGAGTGAAACCACGAGGTAACTTTTAAAACTGCATTAAAAATACAACTAACGTTGGAAGAAATATTTTGTAATTATCTGTAGAAGTTTGTAAATAGCAATTTAGTTATTTATTATTGTTAATAGTCTGTCACCAGTCAGCATTCCACGTGATTCAATCACAGAATGTTTCGCTTGCGCAGGTCTCATAATCATCACTCGCAGCAAACTCATTTACTCATTATCGATTATAGCGGGAATTAGTGCGACGCTAACAGTTATTTGTGCAACAAGAGAGCAATATTATTTTTACTCCGAGTGATGATTTTGTGTTCCAGCAACACTGGTTACATGGCTTTTATAAATAAGTGAAATAACATTGTAGTAAACACTATTCGATCATTAAATATTTTTGGGTCTATAAAGTGTTTTTTATTAAACATAATCCAAAGTAAAGTGACGGTGCCTGCGTGTTTTTTAAAAGCATATATTTTTGATGAGATTAGTTGCTCTTATATTTATGTTAGGCGTCATATAAAAACTATATTAGCTTATCTCCGTATCTTACTCGTAATAATAATATATTCATGGCTACAATTTTTATCGAAATTTTCTGCACTACAATTTTTATCACAGCTGGATCAACTGATATTTTATCTGCAATTGAAAAGAAAAAGAAAACGCAATTTGAAAGTCTACTATTTATAGTCCGTTCAATGAGATGCACAAAATTAACTACAGTCTAAAAGTCCGATCCGGCTAAACAAAATGCATTGTTCGAAATGTAGGCGCAGCAGTAGCATTATACTGAATACATAAGCAATTTAGAAGTGCAGGTCGCGTTACATAAATTGTATAATAAATATTATGAAAGTTTGAACTAAGCTCAATATTGTTTTAGTCCACAGATTATTTCATTACAGTTTTACTAAGAATTTCTTTATATTCCAGCAAGCTTCCCCTATTTTGGTGCCGTTTTCAGTGGTAATTGTTTGCATTCTTTGCCTGGAACGTTGATTGTAAACCTGAATTACATTTAATTTAGAAAATAATTAATTATATACTTTTTGTAAACGACTAAGTTAGTGAAAATAATACATATTATCTATTATTAATATTATAAAGCTGAAGAGTTTGTTTGTTAGTTTGAACGCGCTAATCTCAGGGACTACTGGTTGGAATTGGAAAATTCTTTTAGTGTTGGATAGTCCATTTCTTGAGGAAGGCTATAGGCTATATAACATCACGCTACGACCAACAGGTGCTGAGCAGCGTGGGTGAAACCGCGTGGAACAGCTAGTTAAATATAAAATATATTTAATACATAATTATACAATAATTTATTTGTACCAATTCTTTTCATTCATTCCCATTACTTCGATTCATTAGTTCGATCGTGGAACTAGTAAGATTTTTTTTCTCATATGTTCGACCGTCGAATTAATTAGATTTAAAAACAGTTCTACTACCACTCCCATGACAAGGTAACTCACCGTTTCCGAGAAAAACGACCTTTTGTTAACTAACCCCAAAACACTCAAATATTGCTTAAATGGCCTCTACTTCTGGGTGGTTTAAAAAAACAACCACGAAGGAGGTGGCCTGGCTCCTTCTAACCTAAATCTATCCGAGTCGGGGTGCCCCCAAGACTGTTGACGGGGTAGTCGACTGCAAGTTCCCTACCTTCTGGGTGGTTTTAAAAAAAATCTCACTAGTTCCACGATCGAACTAATGAATCGAAGTAATGGGAATGAACTATTCTTTTCGTCATTTTGATAGAACTGTTTTTGTTAAAACTTTTATTAGGTATATAGGTCTAGGTACGCAACTAATTTCGCACAAAACAAACCAATGAAAAAGTGCTGTTTATCCATAAATAACAGAGAGATTAGTGTCATAATCCGCAATGTTATGCAAAACTAAAAAAAGAATGTCTAGTGGTCGCGGCTCTCGGCTCGTGGCTAGTCGGGGGCAGTGTGTCAGCCACTGACGTAACGCGCGCGCGCGCTCGACGGACTGCCCGAGGTGTCACTGACAGCGGATATAGCTTCATCTGGATGGATTACACTGAACTTCCCCTCCAACTTTTCCTCCAGCCAAACTTAACAAATATAGGATGTGGTGTAGGGTAGGCGTATTGAGGAATTGTCTTGATGCATATAGTAACCATAATATATTTAAAAAAAGTGGATTGTTCTTCCTTCTACTCAATTTAAATTACAAACTTGATAACTACGATAACGTCTTTGCTTGACTTTAATTTGCTCTGGCGGTTGAGCATGTCATGCTCACACAAATATCTCGCTGATGGTGGCGCGTGTGTCGGATCATTTAGTTCCCTTCAAAACTGTTGAGTTGAATGGTGCTGATCCATGTTTCATGTTTAATTGAATTAAATATTTAATTTTTGAATCGCTTTTATTTGTCGTTATTTTGGACACTTTTAACGTCCACGTCTTGCTACATATTTTTTACATAATTTATCATCTCAACATGAGTGATATAACCAAGGTTTTGAAACAATATTCAGATTTAACAATATCTGATTTCTGTCTATTGAGTTTCTAGCCCATTGCTATACATCGCGGCATACAATACTTTCTTTTTTTCTGCACTAACTTTCACAGTTATTATGCCTTGTGACTGGGGCTGTAACTTCATGCGTCTCCTTATCTAAAAAAAATCACCGCCGACTAGAGATTTGAACAGTTGTTTGTTCTATCTGTGGTGAAATCAGAAAAAATGGAAGCTTCGTTGCGATAAATGAGGAAAGAGCACGCGTGTGAAATACATTACATGTTAAACTAAACAGTTTTCGAGAAAGTAAATTAAAAAACGTTTTTATATCAGCCATTTTAGTTGTGTGTTTAATTTTTTCTCCCACAAATTCTAATCGAGTTTAATTTTCCATTGCTACTAAAAGATGCTAGCAAGCAATTCGTTAGAAGATAAAATATGTATAATAGAAGATAACTCATAAACTACCTATGCAATATAGATAAAATTTAAATGGGTATCCTTCGGCAATATACTCATTCGATTATAAAAATATTTTTAAAATCGGCAATTGGCGGAAAATTTAATACAAACTTGCGACATAAACAACCTTATCTTTTGACCGCTAAAACTTAAAGTGTTGATTTTTCATATACAAAGGGACCATAGAGTCGAGTCAATTTCGAGTTCAACCCGATATCTCTATACGTTCCCGAGATAAAGGGTCTAAGTGATCCAATACGGTTCCGTTTTTACCTTTTGAGGTACGGAACCCTAAGACACAGAAGAATTGAGAACCTCCTTTTTTGAAGTAGGTTAAAAAGCAGAGCAGATAACGTTTCGTATCGGTGACTTATAGCTAAGCTCGCTGCAGCCCGCTTGCAGTGAGAGCTCGCCCGTTGGAGGGCCCGCGGGCGAGCGCGAGTGCGCCAATGTCTGCTGATATTATGAGCTACGTCAATATTACTACAACTAGTCATCGCTCTTACTAGTACTACTCTCTCTCTCTCTCTTCTCTCTTTACTATTTATGATCATCCTGTTATTTACTTCCGAGTACATTTTGATGCTTATTCATGAGAATATACGAGGATGTATTACAATGTGCCCCAACAAGTGACGAACTGCATGGAACATTCGATGCTCCTTGGAATAACAGTCAGCTCATCTTACATCTGTAATCAGCTCACCGGCTAACATAAACTGTGGTTATATTTTCTTAGCAAAGCCAATCTAGCCTGAAGGAATAGAAATGAAATACCTACTGCTGAATTTTGGTAGATTTCTCCTCGAGAACAATGAATCTGGGTCACTTAAAGAAACCTATAAATTTCGGAAACTAAGAGTGTTTAATGAAATAAATTGTATTTAATAGACAATTAAATATTCATTTAATTAAAGTACCTACTAAAACTTCCCGCAAAAGCTTTTTTTTTTGTAAAAATGTTGCCCGCGCCTACACACGCGTTAAATCGGGGTAACACAGTTTCCTTCTCCTGATTTACAGGTACCTTCTACTTGTAGTTTTTGCCCTTGCGCCTTATTTATTGTAATAGCAATGCTAAGTTTTTCCTTTTCTTCCCTCTTTCTCCCTCATATCCCATTTTTTTTTCAAAAAATTGCTTATGTCCGTCTCCAGGGTCCCAACTATCTCTGTACCATAATTCATCAAAATCGGTTTAGTCATTTAGGTGTGAAGATGTTACAAATAAACTCACTTTCGCTTTTATAATATTATTAGTAAGGATTAATCAATTTTGAAAAAACGAGACTTTCCAAAATGGCACGACGCAATCTCAGTTTCCGAGCTTTATAGGCTTAAGTGACCCGGATTCATTGCTCTATAGTTTAGTAAGCTCAGGTGATCGAAGTATTGAGACATAAATATAAAACAATCGCCAATAACAATCGCCAGGTTTTTCGTAGCAAACACTACATAGTTAAGTGGCTTTGTTGCTTGTTAACACAAGCAAATACTAATTTACCGTAGAGCTGGTTAATTAATGTAAGTAGTTGTAATGACAAGTATGACGCCACCTCGCGGCAGTTGATTAGTTGTAGTCACTTGCAGGACCTTAACGATGTTACGTAAGGGAAACTTTCTCTTAAGCAATACTCTCGTTCAATCAGTTAGTAAGATCTCCACGACTTTGGTTGGGTTTAAGGGATGACATCTGGACTGCAGGCAGTGCGGTCCCAACAAATTGAGGTTGGGACCAACGTAGGGATATCTCATATCTGCAATACCACTTAGAAGAGTTGGAGACTCTAAAATGTCTCATATACCAATAAATACACCGAAACACATGCCTTGCCCACTGAAACAGATCGCAAGCAGGTGTTGTGGTAGACAGTTAGTTCTTGTGCACATTCTTCCGATTGACTATTGTTTGGTCATGACAAATAATAATATAGAAGTAACATTAGAAAATAAACATCAAAAACTTTACCAGACTATTAAAACCGACTAGCTTTTGCCCGCGGTTTCGTTCGCGTTAAATTCGGGGTAACACCGTTCCCCTTTCCTGATTTGCAGGTACCTGCTACCTGTAGTTTTTGTCCTTGCGCCTTATTGTTTATCAATATCAACATTAAGTTTTCCCTTTTCATCCCTCTTTCTCCCTCACATCCCACTTTTTTTTTATAAAATTATATGCCTATGTCCGTCTCCTGGTTCCCAACTATCTCTGTACCAAAATTCACCAAATCAGTTTAACCATTAAAGCGTGAAGAGATAACAAACAAACTCACTTTGTCTTTCATAATATTAGTATGGATAAAACAATTAATTACAATAGACCTGACATGACCGCACACAACCAAGGCAATAAAACAGTTAATCTGAAGATATAGCAATACCTAAGAATGCCTAACTCACATAATATCTAAACCACAATGTTCGAAAAGCTTAGTAAGTATCAATATCATATCCACTGAAATGAAAGCCCAATGGAAAGCACAAGCTGTTGAGAACCTCTCGCAACAAACTACGACGACTCCCGGCCAATATACATGCGGGTCTGTGGACGGTGAGCAATGGGTTTCTCACCGTCCGCGTCCGTCCGTCTTGCTTATTTTTCTCCATAGAGTCCACAGCTTTGGAGGAGGCATCTACAGTACTTTCACAAGTTATTTTGCCTTGCGACCGGGACTGTAGCTTCATAATTTTCTTTCTTGACATTCAAAAGTGCCTGTAATGGTCTAATTGAAATAAATGCTTGGTGTCTGAGTTTGTTTCAGTCTAGTGACGACAGGCCGCGTCGTCGGCGCGTTCGTTTTCTACGTGCTGTTCAAAGAGATGTCAGCAAAGCAGATAGGCCTGCCAGGGCTACTGCCTGCCAAGGTTGAGGGTTGTTTGAAAGGGATACCGAGGCCCCGGAACATAAAAGGCAAAAGAAGGAACATGGGTAGGTTTTAGTCAATAAAAGACTGACACTCTTTATCTGCAGATGTTATACCCAAATCTCACGCACTTTACATGTTGTAAAAAGCCACTATTTTAAATACCTGTCGCTTCACCCGGAAATTCAATACGTCTTCTACAATATCATCAACATTCTCCATTTAAACTTCGCCTTATAAACTTGGCTCCGGCCCGTGGGTAGGGATTTTTTCACTCTCTTACTAGTAAACAAAATTAAAGAACAACTAAGTATAAATAATAACACCCGCCTGTAACTGTCCCACTGCTGGGCAAAGGCGTCTTCTCAAACAGAGAAGGAACGAGCATTGATCACCACGCTTGGTCAAGACGGGTTGGCGATTCTCATGACAAGTCTCTTGGTAATAATGAACCCAGTAGTTTCATAGATCAAACACACAGACTTTGGCAATGCTTTTTAAACAGGCAGTGTTAAGGAAATGCAACGACTGACGTAATCCCAGTTATATTATATAACCGTGACTAGTTGGACCCTAGAGTTAAGTGAATAACGTCTAGTATGTCATGTTGTATACGAAACTATTTATATTATAACTAGCTTTCGCCCGCGGCTTCACCGCGTTAAATTTGGGGTAATACAGTTCCCCTTGCGCCTTATTGATTTGTAATAGCAACGCTAAGTTTTCCCTTTTCTTCCCTCTTTCTCCCTCACATCCCATTTTTTAAATAAAAATTAGCCTATGTCCGTCTCCTGGTTCCCAACTATCTCTGTACCAAAATTCATCAAAATCGATTTAGCCATTAAAGCGTGAAGAGGTAACAAACAAACAAACTCACTTTCGCTTTTATAATATTAGTAAGGAAGTAAGGACTAGCTGACCCAACTGACGATTTCGTGTCCATGTCTTCTGGATGTCCACAACAGCGTGACCTACTGAGACCAACTGTTGCTGACAACCATTCAGGCCACAAGTCCTCCTCGCGTCGCGTCGTGTTCCTCATTACATATTTATTTGTTTGCACAATGTACAATTACAAATAGTTACACGCTAAGCTTATAACTAGTGAGTATATGACCCTGTTAGGGCGCAGCAAAATGTATTAAAACTAATAAAATAATATTGCAGTGAGTATCTAGTCTAGTTAGGAACTTTCACAATATCAATTAAACTTATATCTAACCATAAACATTTAGCACATACATTATTAAATTGTAAATCTTCCTTAAATTCTTAGGCACTAAGTATAAGATCTATGGACTTGAAGCAATCTTCTGCATGACGACATATCACCACATTTGCCTATCCTAGGCATTGTGAAGCACGTTGTTAAGTTTTGAGTGCAGTGATGTGCGAATGTTGACCGTGACACAAGTACCTAAAAAGAAGAATATCAAAATCGGTCAAACCGTTTAGAAGAATTACGAAAACACAAACACACTGGATTTTTATTATTATCTAGGTAAAGATGAATAAGCTTATTCCACAATTTCACAGAACACATCGATTCCATGATCATGAGCGCTGTAAGTTGAAGTTCCCAAAACCGTGCCTTACATGTCTTCAGACTATCTGCAACTTTGTTAATATTCTGTCATCACACCGATAACACAACTCGCTGATGTTAAACGAAGGCCCAAACTGGAGCGTGCTCACCTAGACGATATCGATGCAAATGAAATAAGGATAAAATAAGTAAGTACATACATTTATAACAAGATTTAGTTTAAAAAAATAGCGAATGAAGATTAAAGCCGAATGCATTCTAAGGTTTACGCTAATTATATAGTTTTGTTATTACCTCTTACATGTTATTAACTTAACATTACAATATCGAGTGCATTACGTCGACACACGGAAGCGCGATTAACGCTGGCGCGACAAAACTGTACTGCGACTCACCCTAGTTCGAACACACGCTTGTGCGACAAACTGAAGGTCGACATCACGGTAGTGCGACATGAATCTTGTGTTGACTACATTCAGTCTCACTGAGAGAGGACAAAATAACAAGTGCTCGCTGAACATTTTATGAGATTTGGCAATACAGGAATTGACTTATCTATACTAATATTATAAAGAGGAAAGATTTGTATTTTTGTATTTTTGTATGTTTGTAATGAATAAACTCAAAAACTACTGGACCGATTCCAATAATTTTTTCACCATTAGAAAGCTGCATTATTCAGAAGTAACATAGGCTATATAATATCACGCTAGGTCCTATAGTTGTGGAGCAGTAACCAAAAATGTTTTAAAAACGGAGGAAACGTGTCGTTTCTGAGGCCTTCCGTGGCGTGCGCTGGGCATATAGTTAAAGTTATACAAAAATGCTCTATGGATGAATTGTTCATCTTAACATTCTTTTTAAAAAAGTCTGCGTGAGCATATGTCTACCTTTTATAGTTTACCCATAACAATCGTTGTTATGGGTAAACTATAAAAGGTAGACATATGCTCTCGCAGACTGAATGAATGGTTCAATCCTTATAAAAGTTTGCTCTAGATAACTTTTGAATTGTTCAATCGGTTACCTTATGACTATTAATTCATCCAAAAGATACCTATTAGGTAAGTACTTACCTGCTATTTCAAAAATACATAAAAAAAAGGCCCGGGGCGGCGCGCGGCGTGAAGTGACTAGCCAGCCGGGCAACGCAGCGGTGCGGGTTTGTGGTGATTCTATTATTTTGTTTCCCCTCGGAACCTCTCAAATTATGGAACACTTTTAAAAACGATTTGTGTCAAGATATCAGACACATAGCCCAAGAAAGAGGTCAACAAGATTTTAATGTTTATAATGAAGGTTTGATACAGATCGAAAATAAACTTTTAGAACTGAACGATAAAAATTTGGTAGACTTTGGGTTACCCTCTCCGAATCAACCCCCTACAAAATGTAGTTAATGCCATACCGAGCTCTACATACGATGTTAACGAGTTATCAGTATATGTCAACTCAAATGTACCCAAGTTGGTGGCAGATCAAAAAATTGCGTTCGATGCTATAATTGAAAGTGTGATCAACAACAAAGGTAGACTATTTTTTTTGGACGCGCCTGGCGGAACAGGTAAAACATTTCTTGCCAATTTAATATTAGCCAAAGTACGACAATCTGGAAGAAAAGCACTGGCGGTCGCGTCTTCTGGCATTGCTGCAACTCTATTAAATGGTGGGAAGACTGCTCACTCGACCTTTAAATTACCGTTGTCTGTGTCATTAGAACAACAATCGGTATGCTCAATCCGCAAAAATGGTCCACTTGGGAAGCTCTTACAGGACACTTCACTGATTATTTGGGATGAGTGTACCATGAGCCATAGAGCTCACGTGGAAGCTGTGAACCGCACATTAAAAGACCTCAGGAACTCAGGCAATGTGATGGGAGGCATAACCTTTGTGTTGGCTGGAGACTTTCGCCAAACACTACCGGTTATAACTAAAGGTACACGCGCCGACGTTATTAAAGCGTGCCTCAAATCATCACCTTTGTGGCAATCAATTAATACTCTAAATTTGCGCACAAATATGAGAGCACATTTAAGTAACGACAACAATGGAAATTTCTCACAAAAAATACTTCAACTTGGAGATGGAAAACTACCATCGCCAGTTGCAAATAGCTCCCAAGTATCGTTGGACAATGAATTGGCTCAAACTGTTAACAGTCTAGATGTTCTTATAGACACAATCTATCCCGACATTGAAAATGTCACAGAACGAAATTTCAATTGGCTCTGTTCGAGGGCGATAGTGTCGCCAAGAAACGATTCCGTAAATGATATAAACAGAATGATTATGTAAAAAGTACCAGGTGATTTCAAATGTTACAAATCTATTGACACTGTGTGCAACATCGAAGATGCAGTACACTACCCACAAGAATTTTTAAATTCCCTCAACCCTGCCGGCTTGCCACCCCACGAACTAAAATTAAAAGGAGGTACTCCTATCATGCTTTTGAGAAATTTAAGCCCTCCCAATATGTGCAATGGCACAAGACTTTTGATAAGGGAATTACGAGACAATGTGATTGTAGCAACAATCATCACTGGGCCCGCGGCCGGACAGCTCGCTCACATACCGCGAATCCCGATGATTCCGACGGATTTACCTATATCCTTTAAAAGGTTACAGTTTCCTGTGAAGACATCGTTTGCCCTTACGATAAATAAATCACAGGGGCAAACTTTTTCGATTGTTGGCGTCGACCTAAGAAAAGAGTGCTTTTCTCATGGGCAGTTATATGTAGCCCTTTCTCGAGTAGGATCTCCTAAAAATCAATATGTTTTGTTAGCACCTACAAATACCACTGCAAACATAGTTTACAGTGAAGCCTTAAAGTAAAATGTAAATATTACGATAATTTGATCAAACACATAAAACAAAGAACTTTAACAAAAAAAAAACAAAAATCTTTGACAAAAAAAACCTTAAAAAAAACAAAAAAACTTTAACAAAAAAAACCTTAAAACAACAAAAAAAAAAAACCTTAAAACAATAAAGAAAAACAAAAAAAAAATGAAAAGATGTAAATATTTTTCAATAAATGTAAAATAACAATTTAAAAACAAACTTTTACCTCAACCAAAACAAACAACAACAAAATAGGTAGGTTCCTATTTAAGAAGAAAATAATTAATTAAATAAATGAAATAAGTAAATGAAGTCCGGAAAAATGTTTTCAAAAGGTAAATACTTCCTAAATAAAAAAAAAACTGAGAATAAATATAAATAAAACGTAAAACTATGTAAAAAATCTTAAGTCCCCCCGTGCGAAGCCGGGACGGGCCGCTAGTTGAGTATAAACTAAAAGAGAGAGGAATGAAAGACAATAAATGAATGTTGATCTCAACCTAAAGCATATCTGTTAGAAGTCGACGTGGGGATTTATCGACGTATGGTTGCGGTGGACAAGGGCCACGAAACGTCATCCCTGTCTAAAGAGAACTGGAGCAAACCAGTAATGCTTGTCACAAAGACCGCAAAGAGGTATGGCAGAGTAAGCAGCTTCATGGACGATTTTTCCGGGCTTTATATGGGCCCGCTGTAGACCAATCCTGGCTACATTCTAGGTACATCTTTGGAGAAACCGCAGGTTTTCTTTGTGTAATCAAGGATTACGTTATGATGACGAATAACTACTGGAGATTTATTATGAAGTAACGGCGCGGCGGCGGTCCGATGTCAATTCGTAACGTTATCTCTGGTTGTTCTCGTCTTGCTCACGGATATTAAGAAAGCCCATGTTACGCTGTACTGGGATCAGTCTCTCACTGACAGGACTATTGTCGCCAATAAGCCTGACATAGTGGTGATAGACCGATCAGCGCGCCGCGTAATGATAATCGATGTTAACATCCCACATGACGAGAACCTCGTGAAAGCTGAGAAAGAGAAACAACTAAAATATCTCGACTTGGCACACGAGGTTGTCGTCATGTGGAATGTTAACTCTGCTATAATTGTACCGATTGTTGAATGGCCTGATGGCCAAGAACCTCGACGACTATCCGTCGAAGCGCTCCTTAGGCGGTTGGATCTTGTGCCTGATGGCAGTACTCCTGGATACGGCTCGCATTGCTAGGTCTTGTGTCTGGAACCCTAACCACCGGTAGCTTGGGGCCTGCTCCCGATACCGGATAACTTATTTGTTTTTTAAATATTTGTAAAAAT
Organism: Ochropleura leucogaster; assembly: GCA_958449745.1. Taxonomy (NCBI): domain Eukaryota; kingdom Metazoa; phylum Arthropoda; class Insecta; order Lepidoptera; family Noctuidae; genus Ochropleura; species Ochropleura leucogaster. The sequence goes on along the minus strand of OY288220.1, from coordinate 252,000 downwards.
ATAAATATAAGACAAGAAGTGAATTAAGGAAATTATAATTTTATTTTTATTTGCGTAAATGTTGTTGTTGCCATGTTTTGGCAAGTTTGAAAACGTTGCTTTGAAAGGTGTTGCCTTGGCAAAATATGTCCGCTCTATTTTGAATGCAAATATTTGTAGTAACAATTTCCTTAATTTTTTTTTTTTTAATAGTTCAACAACGCTATTATCGTCTTAGGAATTATTTTATAATATAAAAGTTGATATTAATTAACCAATCATACAATTTATTCTTAAAAGCATATCTCGATTTTGAGGTATTCCATGAAGCACACCCAGACGAAGCACACCTAAAGTATTCTACTTAGCACACCCGTAGGTGGACTTCAAATAAACATTTAAAATAATTAATTTCCTATTCCACACACATAGTTAAACATTGTTTGAATAAAAGTTTTTTTTTAGTTCTTTTTGTACTTTTTTTTAAACATTGTATGTACTATTATTTGACATTCTCTTGTATTATACTTATATTTTTGATAGGACGGTTATTGTTCGTGTAATGTCTGTCTCCTTTTGTACAAAGTGGTCTGACAACGGAAAGCTTCTGGAAATATTGAAATAATGACAAATTGATTAAGTTATGGCTTACAGGATTTGTGTTATTAAAAAAACTGATTATTGATGTTATGAATTTAAGAAATAGTTAAGAAAACAAAAGCAATTTGTCATGATATTGATATACGTTGACTTTCATTTGTTGCGGACATCTTTTGCGAAGGATATCATATTATTGTAAGAGATTAACTTCCGTGGGAATCATATTCTAAGTTTCCGAATTCCCGAGATGAAAGCAGCCCCTTTTTACAAACAATACGAGACCAGACATTCGATATAAGTTTTTTGTTATGAATATAGTAACAATTAGATAAAACAATGTGCACCGGAAGCGCGTACCGGCCGCCATTGTTATCGGTGCATTGGTCTGTCACATCACAACATACTCGTAGGTAGCCGACCTACAGTATGTTGTATATTATGTAATACTCTCGGTACAATGAATGATAACAACCTCGATAACATAACACAAGTAGGTACCTACAATAAGAATGTCTGACGGCCACGATTCCACTATAACACACCACAAGTCGTACTCGTTTACTGTTTTGGTTTTCGAAGCTGCCTCGTTGGTTTAGTATGTGGCAGCTTCAAAATATAACTCAAAACAAAAATGTGACCCTTGGACTAATCGATTTGTTGAAACGCAGACTGCAACCTATTACAGTTTGAATAATATGTGTGCGATCACTATTCTAGACTCATTCGAGACTAATAACGCTAATGCGAACCGCTTCAAGGGACAGACCAGTGTGCTCATTGCATGAGCTGCTTTGAAAGCATTGTAAGTCAAAGCTACAGCAGCTCATATGTTGAACACTTCTTCTCTCTAACGGTAGTGTAATTTTAATCAGTCTAAAACTTGCAAGGTGTTGCTCAGTAACCAGTAGCGTCCTGGATGGTCAGCGCTGAGGATTTTCAGCTTGACGGAATGAATCAACAACGGTATGTTCTGCGAGATTATACTACGGGCTGAACTAAGTCGACCCAAATAAGCAAACCTGATTAAGATATCGTGGCCTTACTAAATCTGCCGAAATAAACCCATTTTTGGATGGAAAATAAACAAATATCTCCCGCTCAGGGCGGAGCGGAAGGGAGTGTCAAACTTGTACTTGACGTTCTTGGGCCGCAGTATCTCTTTTTTACCGACCCGCAATAATCTCACCCATAGAAAAGAAGTTAGGTACAAGCAGGCTTTAGGACATCAAGTAAATGGCTTGTATTGTTGCCAGGCTGTAAGGATAATATATTCTTCTACAACTCGTTAGCAACGCTACCGGCGGACATGCGCACGCAGCGGCAACTGCTGCACTCAACTATCATTCATCGATATGCTACTTTGAGTCCGATACCGGCCGACGACGTAGGGCTGTCAAGTGATTGAAAGAAAGTTTAAATTATCAATCAAACCAATATTCATTTACTTCGTGTCGGGAACTTTTAATCCACATTTATGTGTAAATAAATGTACAATTTAATTGTAGACATCAGAAGTGACGGTCTTAGAATGATGAAAAACAATCGCTCTGATTGGACAGATGCTAATGATGTCGGAAGACTTTAAGTCAACGAAAAGGAAATAGTTTTAAACTTTAAAATTAAGATTGCATTTGGAAATAAAATACACTTGGACGGACAAGTTAATATTTTTAAGTCCACAACGCGCAACAGTGAGGAGTATTTCACAATTGTATCAATAAACCAATTATTTCTGCCCTACCCACTTACTGTGATCATTAACATTCTCCAACAACTCTTGTCCCCGTTTTTGTGTTGTTCCCTTTGTAAAGGGACAACACAGAAACACACAACAACCATTAATAATTCTTACAAACGAAACAACCTTGTAGACATGCTGGAGACAAACAAGAAGCGCTTAGGATTGCTTCAGTACGAATGTTGATGGATGGAGAGAGACAGGAAGGCCAAAGAAAAGATGAATGGATTGTGCAAGGAATGTTACGCAGGAGAAATGAGTAATTGATGCTGTGACGGATGACAGGGGAGAATGGAACAAGGGCAGGAAGATGATGATGAGGATTACTTCAGTAATTATAATGAACTAGATGTTCTCCGCGGTTTCACCCACGCTGCTCAGCACCTGTTGGTCGTGGCGTGATGTTATAGCCTATAGCCTTCCTCAAGAAATGGACTATCCAACACTAAAAGAATTTTCCAAATCCAACCAGTAGTCCCTGAGATTAGCGCGTTCAAACAAACAAACAAACAAACTCTTCAGCTTTATAATATTACTAGCTTTTGCCCGCGGCTTCGCTCGCGTTAAATTCGGTAGCGCCTTATTGACTTGTAATAGCAACGCTAAGTTTTCCCTTTTCTTCCCTCTTTCTCCCTCACATCCCACTTTTTCCAAAAAAATATAGCCTATGTCCGTCTCCTGGTTCCCAACTATCTCTGTACCAAAATTCATCAAAATCGGTTCAGTCATTAAAGCGTGAAGAGGTAACAAACAAACAAACTCACTTTCGCTTTTATAATATTAGTAAAGTAAGGATAGTAAGGATATATAATATATATATTAGTATATTAGTATAGATGATTTTGGCTCCGCTGATATATTAGGTGGTGAAGCCACTCGCTCCATGTAAAAAATCTAGCATTGCGTATTCAGCTTTATCGGGTTAGACTAGAAGCTGGCCACAACATAGTAGGGAAAGAGGCAATTAGGTGATGACGGTTCCACAGGCATGTACGTAGACAAAGTTGACTAGCTTTGCACCAATGCTTGGCTGATTTCGATGTCAGGCATTGACCTGGATCAATCAAAGAATGTACCGAATGTATTCAACAGCCCAGGTGATACAAAGTGATACATTTATCTATGCTATCTGGTAGTCTATGCCATGCTAAGGGTATTTATTTATTTATTCTAAAAGGCATGAAACCCAATACAAACACACAAATAAAAGTTTAAATAATAACAAAAAACATTTTAAAAAAACGTTAAAATATCTCCATTATGTCGTACTAGCTGGCGCCCAACAAATCTGACGCTTGTCATTTTACTCAAGATAGGTTAGGAAAGAATTGAGTAAATGATTACATAACATTATACTATCATCATCATTTGAGTAGACTTTTACCGCTAACCGCACGTTGCTAACAGCAGGCCAACCGGTGCAGCTGAGGCATTCATAACTAAGGCATCGGTGTTTTTTCGGTTTCATTTTTTGTAAAAATACCGGGTATTTTCGTGTTTATTTATTCATTAATTGTCACAAAGGCTGTGTTTGGATACTAACAAACAAATTGAATTGATTTTACATAAAGAGTTGAATTTGTAATCACCGCTATTATTTTAATATCAATTCTTTTATGATCAGTCTTTTGATAATAATCAGTTATTTTACGTTTAAAAAAAAATAACACTTACTTTACACAAGTAACGCACCCGCGTTCTTCCACTATCTTCCTACTTGAATAGATCCGAATAGCACTAGATCATGGCAAAAAAAAATGCAAAAATAATACCAACTATGAAACAACAAACACGTCTTGTGACTTTTAGTCGTAGTTTTTAAACTGACATGGTCACTATTTTTATTTATAACATTTGAAAGGGCATCCCCATTCATCATGTTTACTGTAAAACTGGGATAGGTTTCAACTGTGAAGAGCCTGGAATCCAGTGGTTCAAAAATGTAAAAACCAAAATAGTATCGAATAAAGTTCGCGACCGGATTAAGTGAGTAACACTCACATTTTTCAATAAATGTACTATGTACTCAGATATTCCAGTCTTACCTACATATTTACCCGAATCTCAAGGAAGGGTTGTGTATATATTTTTTTATCGTCAGTCATAGTCAACTCTGCTTAAAACGTTGCCGGCTTGGATACAAAAGGCAAAATAAGGAACTTGGATGGGTTTAAGTCAGTGGGTACAATAAGTTTGACACTCCTTCCCGCTCCGCCCAGGGCGGGGGAAGTCATTTGACAATTTTCCATCCAAAAAAAATGCATTTAACCGTTATGAATGTGTGACCTACTGCGACCTTCCGAACGAGACCGGTTGTCTATAGATGTTGCGTTTAAGTGTAGCAGTAGCGGTTGTTGCCCTTCCCCTGATAACGGATGTCGGACAACAAAGTTGCAATAGACACAGCTACCAGGTGGCTTTTTTCAAACAATTTTTTTTACAAGATCTTTTAATGTTTCACATGTACGATCTATTGACACTAGATCGAATTCCACATTTGAAGATTGCATGCGCATAATCAATCATATGTTCAAATGTCATCATCCAAACGAAAAATTAACCAGTATTGATAAATAATAACACCAGTCGACAACCGCGTGGTAGCATCCCTGCTCAGAAATGAAAGGCCGGTGTTATGCAAGCGTGCGCCTGCGCCGGCGCCGGTAGCCGCTGGTCGCGCATGCGTCAGTGCTCAACCATGGCTCCGCCGCGAGCGACCTTCCTGGCGGTGCTCTGCGCGATCAGCGCCGCTTGCGCCTCGCCTGACATTATCTTCGACTTGAGCGGTACGGTAGCAGTGTTCTGTGTTGTGATTTAGAGGATCTCTCCTCGCTGTGTTACACTTTAACCTAAAGCTGTGTTTGTGACCCCGAAGTAAAAGGCACTTCGGATCTGCGGTTTGGGCATCTAGAAATGGTTTAAAAGAGCATACAATGTTACTCCATAGGTCATAGCAATTAGAAAAAGGTCTTCATCGGTTATTGGTATACATACCTACGTGGATGGATTTCGGCATTTCTTTAAGAAATATAACCGCTGAACTTTGTATTTAGATATTATTGTTTAGTTAATAGAGATTTTCCCAAAAAGCATGGGAACTGACCAGAAGTGTAATGTACAACACAGCTAGTACTCCTTCGAGGAATACCCGCGTGATGTTTAGTTGCATTTAAAGTTGTGAGTAGCAAGTAAAAGGGACAGTCGTTTGCATTTGAAATTAGTTGTAACATTGCGCTGAATGTTGACCGTCCGTTGCGGTCAGTTGATCAGTTTTGAAATTTGGTCTTGTTGCGTGAGTTGTAGTCACAATGTGGTCAACAAGGCACAGCGGTGGCGCTCTAGTCACTGCCTACCCTATTGCTTTGCCCGTGGGCGATATAGAACTCTGTGGTCGTGAACTTAAGGTTTGGACCCTTACCATCGTTTGGATCACATTTGTTGCTTTTGAATTTCGTGTAACTTTAATTATTTAGTTTACATACCGCTAGATATTTAGTCAATACTGCCAGGGTAAGCAACATAGAGACTCTCACCCCCTCAGACCGATCTTCACCTTTTATTTGTTGGTTTAAAGTTTTCTTCACCGTTTTGAAGATAAACCGATCAAATTAAAAAAACACAAACTAGGCCTGCCGGGGTTGCTGGTTGTTCGAAATAGATACCACGACCCGGAACATAAAAGCCAAAAGGATGTATAGAACAGATGGATGGGTTTTAGTCCATAAAAGGCTGACACCCTCAATAGTTATTTGATGATTTCCCATCCCTAAAAAAATCCGCCGGGGCTTAATCAACCAGCCAAGACAAAGATTGTGTGCCAGGTACAAACCATTCTACCTCAACTAGAAATAAGGAAATAATGATTGCAGTTAGGTTTAGTAAGTGTTCTAGTTACCGGCGGTGAAGTGGTCACGTGTTGCAAAGGTTTAGACCCGAATACCGCGGGATTTGTACAAACCAGTCGCCAGTAGAACACTACTTAGTATGTAAGGTGCGTTAGTCAATACTAAGGTTCGTAAACATACCTATATATCCTACGATTTTCTGGTAAACTCTACCCCTTTTTGTTTTTACGCCCGAAAACCTGCCTGTGTGAGCTGGTGAGGTAAAAAAACAAACTTAGTTGCCATATCTCAAAAGTGAATCATCAAACACATTTTATCTTACTTTAGAAATTAGAGGGAAGTACAAAACTTTTACAACTTTACGAGGAAATGTCAACAAAAGTCTTTTAGAGCTATCAAAAGACACATTTACATATTTTTTTTCATAGTTTTACATTATATCTATGAAGCAGTTTATAGAAGATTAGATTATTAGACCTATTGTCCAAAAAAAATTGTGTTGCCAATGTTCCCGAAATAAAATGTAGCGCAACGAGTGTTATTCGAAACCGCGACAGTTCAGCTAATGTCAGGAATCTCGCTAAGCACAATGAGAGCATTTCTACATATTACTTTGTTTTTCCGTCCAGGATGAACTGTAACCGAAGCTGTTTTGATTCCTTAAACCCTTTGGACCTTATTAGCACATTCAAGTTCAAATTAGAATATCTAAAATATTTGCGCAGCCTGAATAACAATTAGCACAAGCTTGCTAAGCTGCATATTATTTAGACTCAAATTAGTCTAATAGATGATTCGTGATCGGATTCTAATTGTTCGATGTGTGTGTATTAATTTGAGTGTAGTGGACAAACTATGTAACAGAAAACAACAAACTTTCCTCGTGATATTGATATGAGACAATTCTAGTAGTTCGTAGTTTTGTAACATTAGCAGCTGTAACCTCTGTCGCGTCTGTATCTGTGTACCGGGTAGGGTGACTGACAAGGAGGCGATTATTTTGCTACCGGACTCAAATCCAATTTCAATGTTTAAATTAATTGCAGTAACCAAGTACCTGAACTGAACAGCTTTTAAAACAGGTTTTTATAAACTTGAATAACGAGCAGATACACTATCTGTGCTGTGGTCCATGATGATCTTTGTGGAACACATCCAGGCCACACTTGAGGATAGTTATTAAATCTAAATATTTTCAATTGTTTCGTAAATAAGTAAACTCACATTTTGATTTAATTCCATGCTCTAGCATCGCACTGCCGCGTGCCGGGGACACAAGTCGGCTCTTTGCCAGCCCCGGCCGGGTTGCTGTATGTGTGTGTGTGTTACTTGGTTCTAGGATAGGTCCTCTACAGTTTATAGAGCTGTGAAGGTATCATTACTTTATATAAACGAAGTAGGTAGAGTGTTTGCTTGGTAATACCCGACGCGCGACGGGACATCACTGCACATCTTAAAACTGAAACTATGTATCTTTATTACAATGACTCAACAGTATCTGAAGCTGTATTTGTAAATGCAGGTCTAGCCGCCCAGGCTGTAATGTAGGTGAAGATGTTACTTTCGGTACTAGCAGATACTGTAGCTCCGGAGAAAGTCGGCTTCCAGCCATTACTTAGCTTTACACATATTTTCTAACGGTTCGCGGGAAAGCGTCGTTTGTGCATTTTATCCAAGTGTAATAAGCACACTTTCACAATGGTACGCGCGCTATTTGAATGGATTGAAATCTAACGAGCTTTTCTATATTGCCGTTTGTACATTATGTTACAGCTACAGTCTTACTATCCCTGTTATAGCCTATCTTCTAAGAGTATTTTTGTTTAATAGATACGCGCGTGATAGCGTAAATTTTACCATATACAATCATCATGATACCATTTATTCCATGATTATATCCCCTTAGCTCTGGTAAAAGTTTGCTTGACGACCAACTTTGAAGAGAAAGATTTTCGGGCAATTTACTAAGAGGAAACTTGCCGCTATCGTCTTCAAACATGTCACAAAATGATCCATACCACACACACACATACACACACGCGACCTACTCGTAGAAATGCAACATAATTTTGCGTTATCACCATGTTGATCTGATTACTTGTAATTATTACATTTTTGGTTATATCTCACGTGTTGATCTTGCACTAAATGTCGCAATACTGGCGGCGTCTCTTATCTTATTATTTCTTATCGTGTAATAATTTATTATTCTTTCTTATTATGAGATGTTCCGCATTTTTGTAGTGTGTTGTCAGTCAGCACATATCAGGTATAGTATATTATTATTCCTGTGCAAATGTGCTTAGTTCGCTTTAGAGCTTACAGAAGTCAAGCTCTTGGTAACCGTACGTAGCCCGGTTGGGACAATGTACGATGGTAGATATCACTCGTTGGTTCTAGGACAGGCAATTTCACTCACGATGATTTTCCTTTCCATGTCGAGAGTAGTGATAGTAGAAAACACTGGATGAAGTTCCCGGGCACAAATCCCGACTCCGTGGCTACCACTAAGAAATTCTGACGGAAAAACCCAATAACATTATGCCCAACTTGGGAATCGAATCCAGGATATTATGCTCAGCTGTCGCGTTTCCGATTACTAGTCCAACGATGCAATCTATAGTTACGATAACGAAATGATGTTAATTACATGATCCCTTATAATTAAATGTGCTATAAAGGCTGTTCACATTGACCTCTGTATCCGGCGCACGCGCAGACAGCACTTACACAAAGGAAGCGTTGTGCAAAGTCACGCGCGCCAAGTTCGAGTTAACTTCATCAGCATTTCATTACGTTCACTATGTTTATTTAATTCGTGAAGCATTGTGAACGAACGTGAAGCATGTGCACTGTGCAGCATGTGCACTGTGCAGCATGTGCACTGTGCAGCATGTGCCCCTGGTCCGAGGTTCGTTAGGAGCAGCTTCTCTAATAATACGAACAAGTGTTAGACTTGAGTCATCACTGTGTAAACTATGAAGGCGAAACCATCCCAGTCATTTGAAAGAACCTTATGCATTTTAAAAACACAATATTAAAAAATATTAAATACTTCGCGTCTTTAGACGAAATATTTTTTGAAGGAAAAAACGTAGTCCTTATTGAATCACTTAGTTATCCGGTTATGTGCCTGCCCGTCTGTCAAGACCGAATTATTTCGCGATCCCCGATCCCCCGAGTCTGATTTCGGGTCCAAACAACTCTGTTGTAGACAGCAATCTGTGCAAATATTTAAAATTACTTACATTACTTATTATACTAACATTAATAATATAAGCATTAATGAATACAATGAATAATGTACTTAATTTGTGTGACTCAATATTTAAACTTAATTTATTTTTATACAGGGTGTAAACAAACCGTTCACGAAACGTGGTTGAAAACCACGCGGGCCGCAAAATTACGTTTTGTTGTAGAACTCAAGGATAACAATAATAACATTTTACTTATTGTTTAGTACAGAAGTGGATTTGAAAAAAAGAAATATGTGATAAAGTTGTAACTTTAACTCCCAATACATCCGTAACTAAAAGGTTATGGTCCGGGTATGGTCTTACTAGAACACAAATATCGAAAAACAGGGAGAGGAGAACACGTGCCTCTCGGCAGAATAACTGTGAATGTTATAACAATATTAGAATTAATGAAAATCACGATTTGTTGTAGAAGTGCTTCGAGTATTATTTTAATTTTATATTGTGAGTGCAAATAGTGAGTTGCATTAAGAGTTAAATGTAGGTGGGTAGGGTATAAGCAAGCATGGGTCAGCATCACTAAGTATATTTGAAGTGTTTGAAATGACATGTCATCACCGACTGCAGGCATTTGGGGCTTCGTTTCCTAACGTGGTGAAGTAGGGCTGCGTGTTACATCGGCTCAGCGGCTCAGCGGCTCAGCGGCGACCGTAACATTGTGTAAGGCGTCCCCGATCGCCGCGAGCCTAACTAACGTTGTTATTAAAAACAGTGAAATGTTGGCTATTTGCGATATTGCATTCGAGAAGTTACGGCGCCTTGTGATCACACTGACTTAAAGTATTAGGAAACCATGTTTAAATATACGTTTCGCAGGGTATGTGTAAGTCCCAATTAATAGCATATTGTCTTGTAAGAGTCTAGTAGTTATTGTTAGACATACAAGTTTGGTAAAGCTTCTACAAACACATTCAGTAGCGGTGTCATACAAAGGGCGATTACCATGACAATGCCTAACATCGCAGGATACATTGCGCATGCGCATGTCAGTCCGTACACCGGACGCCCGGCTATGGCTGCAGTACTGCTGCATCCTAATCGTCTAGCGTTACAAGTGCCTTCCTAGTGCTACAAGAGATAGTTAAAAAGTGCATGTGGTGAGTTCCTACATGCACTTTTTGATTTGTTGTTATTACGCATAATATAATAGTGATATCTGGTTGATAGCTCTGGTTGGCAGTCTTAGCACTTTGTTGGTTGGGTTCGGTATTGTTCATATTTTTGGTTCCTATCCTTAAAAATCCAATTTTTTTCTCATTATTAATTGTATTGAGTCAAAATGATATGTTAGATAGGCTAGATAGGATACATTTCGTATGTGGAGGATGCTTTTAAAAGAAAATGACAGCAGAAGAACGTCTGATAGAGATGATGTTTGAAAAAGATTTTAGTGGGGATATAATTTAGAAGATTTCCAAAGTACACTTACTTGCAGATGAGCAGTACTACTCGATGCCGCAGCTGTTCTCGCTGGACGAGTGGCCAGGCTGCCAGGCGGCGCGCGCGCCCTACTGCCTCGGCAGCTTCGAGCTGGCGCCCGCCATGCGCCCGCACCCGCTCTATGACGTCATGCAGGTAACGACACCACTAACTCCTAAGTAGTATACCTGGGTCCATAACCCATGGAACGAATGGATGTCAACGGATCCAACGTGGTCAACCATAATGTGCGTACAAAAGTTAAACAATACAGCGGATGGTATGGTGGGGAACCGAACAGGTTTCATAGAGTGTGGTCGAACTTCGCCTTATCAAAGGTGTCAGGGAAAAAAATCAATTTAATTAATTTAATTTTAGTTTTATATTTTTGTAATCGTTAATATCTCAGCAAGTAGATCACTTACGAAATTTTATCACGAATTGATTTTTATTTGCAATCACTCCTCTATCGATTAACACTAAACATGTTTATTCAACATACTAAAATGCTAAAACCCTTCTAAATATTATTATTTTCATAGCCAGTTGGAAAATGATACGACATAAATATTTAACCGACTTAAAAAAAAGGAGGAGGTTCTCAATTCGACTGTATGTTTTTGTTTTTTTTTTATTTTATTTTTTTGTGTTTGTTACCTCATAACTCAGGTCTGAGTGAACCGATTTTTACGATTCTTTTTTTATTCGAAAGGTGGTGGTTGTCGTTTGGTCCCATAAAAAAAATATCAAGATCCGACAAGTAGTTTTTGAGTTATCTTTAATAATACGTATTAGATTGACTTCGTGTACGTTGATGATATACTCATTCGTCGATTATATTTTAGAAGTTGTCAAAGACAAATGATCAAAAAATGCTATGTACTACTATGGTTTGGAAGGTCATCGCAGTTTTTTGAGGTGATTGTATTTTAATTTGGTGATAGATCTTCAGTGATATACAACGGCACTCTTTAATAAATGACAGCAAATCTGCCGTGATTGCTGCAATCACATGTATAAGTATGGGTTTCGCCAGGGTAGGGATGATGCATATGATTTCTGAATAATTGGTTTAATACTAAAGCATAATATAGATACTTAGTATTTAATCTATAGCTTGATGTGGAACTAAAACTTGTATCTAAGACGGGACTAAAGCTAAAAATAAAAACTTTTTAACCGTGTTTGCGTATTATATCATAATACTATAACTAAAAATGCTGAAATAAAAACTTTTTAGAAAAAAAATAAAACCGACTTCTAAAAAAAAACTAAAAACTGGAAAATAACTTTATTTCCGGAAGTCGGTGGTAAATAAAGTCAACGAAACCAACAAAAGCCACCGACTTCCGGAAATAAAGTTATTTTCCAGTTTTTAGTTTTTTTTTAGAAGTCGGTTTTATTTTTTTTCTAAAAAGTTTTTCTCAAATATTTTGTGGTTGAATAACTTCTCGGTGGATTGATCTACGACTTAGATGTAATAGTAAAAACTGTTATTTGTGTTTATGTATTATGTTTTTCTGTATTCAAATAGCCAAAAATATATGAAGGGTGAGCTTGTGGAGAAAAATGTATGGAGGATGATTTAAAAAATAAAATAAAAAGCATGGCAAGTGTATTGTGATATGTATTGGTTCGCACGCTTTGCCTAGTAGGCGGTCATTGTATTGAGGTCAATTTAAACTCTTCTTGTATTTTTTTGACAACAGTAAAAGTTATTATGAAACATACCTATTTTTTTTTGCTGATCTAGCCATAATTTTCAATTTGACAGATATGATGTCATAACGTGGCGCGACATCTTCATCCTTGTTATTTTAAACGCATTACTAGCATAATAAGCCCCGCGCATGCGCGCTGCTCGCGGCTGGCGAGTGGCGCGGGCGCCGGTCGGCGACACGTTGCCCTACTAACATCACTTTCAGTTTCGAACAACTACTTCATTATTCAAATTCTAGTTAATGTGCTCATATTACATCCTCTTACTACTTTAAACTATTGTGTAACTTATGTCTATTTTTAAATGCTATTGCTTTTGATAATAGCGCATACTTTTAATTATCTTTAAAATCATTTGGTTTTCTTGAACGGAAGAACCAATTTTGATCAAGTTTTAGTTGTTTGAAAATTGTCTTAATCTAGTGTGTTTAGTAGAATTCTTATTCTTATGTAAAAACGTAAAGGTAAACGGTTTTTCAGGAGTGTTTAATTTTTTTATTAAATGTGAAAAAATAAAAAAAGAAAAGTTTTTCTTTGCATTTAAGCTTACCTACACAGAGAGCCAAACCCGGGGCGGCCACTACATGCATACAAATATTTATTCCGTGCGGGGATCGAACCCACGACAAGCAGCGCCACTACGCCAACCGAGCTGTCAAAACTCAATAAGCATGCTAATCAGAATGATTCGCTTTTTTAAACAAAACTATGCGTCCCAAAGTAATTAATTTTGATTAAAACGAACAGAGAACTCGCGGCGTCTAAATAAGCTCCTCGCCCACAATCTATTAAAAATAACCGCTGACCTTTGTGGACAGCGTTGTGTTACAAACTAACAACCATTTGTTATGTTTGTGAACACTGTTGGCAAATGGAAACATTTTCACTTAATGTTGTTTAGTTGCTTCAACAACATGTTTGACTGATGACCTCTTGAGCATAAAAGAAGATATTTTGACAATGGCATTACATTTTAAACTTGTGCACACATTAGTCTCCACACACATTTTAATGTTTGACAATAATCATTTGACAGTAGTCTGACAGTTCTGTATTTTTGACACTAATTTATTGTTATTGCGTTGACACGAAAGGAGCGTTAATATTGTGCGTTGTTTAGCAAACTCTTGTAAAGTGAAAGCGACAGAGATTCATCTTGTCCGGTATAGTTGGTAAGTGTCCTGCCAACGCGCCATACACTACACAGTACTCAAACATCTGAGGTCAGTTTGTGCAATCGGCTATTATGGCCAATGTGGGCCAGTTTCGACAAACAAACTAGTTTTAACATCTTTTCTCTTGATGAGCAGTCATTTTGACAATGTCATTTTGACAATTTGTGTTCATTTGTTCTTGTTGTTTGTCTTGGACACAATTTAAATCATATAGTAAATATATTACGTGTTGATAAACATTCCGTAACAATAATAGGTACCTATTATGAACTGAAGTAGGGTATTACTGAAAATATGTCGTCAATGGTTGTTTGAAGGGAGCGGTGCGCAGTGAAAGGAGCTTGGAGGGGTAAGGTACCTATTTGTGGGAGGGGGAGGTCATTGCACCCGGCTCACGTGCACCGGTGGCCGGCTGCGCGGGAGTTCACCTTGAGCTGTCCGATGAAGAATTATGCACCACAACATAATGTTTTCGTGTTGGGGGCTTCAAGCAATGCTTGGAGTCTGATCTATGTAAATGATTTCCAACTAGATTACGGTCCTGAACAAACGATTTATAGATTGATTATCTGAATATATCATCAAGACACACCAAATTATGTTATGATCAGAAACAGAGTGCAATTGATCAGTTCCACACCACTGTAGATCAACGTCGGAGCAGACCAAACCAGCCGGCACTTTTAGCAACACACTGATTCGATCTGAATCATAGAGCAGGTTTATATCATCTGAATAATCGATGTCAGCGATCGAGTTTTCATTCACATTCGACAATTATACCCAAATAGTAGCAGTAGTTTTAATTAATGAGCTTCTGGATCGCCATTTACATTGAGTCGGCCCATTGAGAACGAGTTCGGCGCCTTCAGTAGCGTCCAACATTTAGGAGCTGTAAGGTATCTTCTTGATAAGCAATAGTCAATGGCAATGGTTTCCTACGGGCACGATGACATACAACCTTATCGCCAATGTCATTGACCTTACCATCTGGTTGCTCAACCAGTCCGTTGGGCAACCACGCGCAGTAGCGACCAGAGCGCGGAGCCGGCATCGAGTCGCGGTTGGGCAACCATCTCAACCAGTGGTTAAATGTTGGGTACAGACTAGTTACCGTCATCTAACAGGCAAGTTCTCTAGAAGACTCGTGTCATCTACATAACTTGCCTTAGATTTAAAAAATAGACTTATTTTAAATAGGTACACAAATATTTTATACAGGGCCGAATCGACACATAATCCGCAAAGAAAATCTTCAGCGATTATTAAAAATAAATAGTTGTTGTTGTATGTTTTGATACCGTGTATGTATTGTAGCACTTGGGTAGACAACAGTAGATTTGTTTTTGTTTGAGCATCGACCCTGTTTAGGCTTACGAATATGACTGACTTATACCAATCAATAAAATAATAGTAATGTTATTTTGTTCCCGTCAGCGCTACTCGGCGAACATAGTGGAGAACTACAACCACACGCGACTGCACCGCGGGCTGTGCCTGCCGCGCAGCTGCGCGCAGCATGCGCCCGCGCACCCACACGAGCTGCGTCACGACCAGCTAAAAGACTGGTATGTACGAACTAATAATTAACCGTAACCTCACAAGATCATGTGCGATTCCATGTCCCAGACACATCTTTAAGGACACGGCCTTATCTAATCTAGAAAAATGACGTATTAAAAGTTTATGTTTATGCATAAGCTTATTTACAAAACAAACAATGCATGAAGAATGGCAATATTTTCAAATTCAACACATAACACTTGTACTGACCCAACGTAGTTACTCGTAAGGCGTCGTCCTAACTGACAGCGATCGTACGATGACACGATGCGTTCTCGTCGTGCGATGAGTTCAAACATACAGATTTCATCAGAGTGTCCTATTTGAACCTCACAAGTAATCGTGCGAGCACATGAAATGCTTAATAACGATCGTACGATGCGTTTGATCTTGCGACCATGTAATCAAAGCAGCAGATCTCTTTTGAGTGTCCTAGTTGGTTACATACGCGATGCGTCGACGCGCGAGGGGCTATGATTACAATCGCTACGTCTTCCATTGCAGATGTAGTCAAATGTTTCTTTTGACATAGACAAATAATCGTAAAAGTCTTCTTCGTTATTTCGTACATCAAAATAAAGGTTGAAAAATTCTTGTCTACGTTTCCTTTTTTCAATGTCATTTGCAATGTTTTAAAGCAATATTGCCCCACAGCAAAAACTGTGCATCTCTATAAAGAGCCATCGTTAAAGTGGCGTAAGCGCGACGCCAGCCATCGAGCGACGGCATCGCACGATAGACATCGCGCGATCTATTAGGACACCTGTTAGGTCATCGTACGACCACTTTGATCGTGAGATGAAAAACGCATCGCGCCATCGTACGATCGCGCTAGGACGACGCCTAACTCTTGCTTAGATCGCGTCGTTCCCCGCGTTGTGCCGTGTACCGTTACTTTAGAGCTGCAGCCGTTGCGCGTTGCCACCAGAAACTCAATTATAAAGTAAATAACTTTAGTTGCATCAACTCATGTAGGGCAAGAAATGTGACAGTCTTTTGTTTGCAGGCAGTTTAGAAGTCAATGAATTAAAATCGCTCATTTGTTAAAGCGCGTTGATGTCTTTTGAACGTAAATGTAATAGATTACCTGTCCAACTAGTACACCAGGGAATCTCTTTATCACAATCATAATATGAATTACGTTAAGCTTCATAAAATGGTCACAGATGCTGTTAATATTGTGAATTGTCACTTTTTGACCATTTTAAGAATGGTAACTTGATTCATATATTAACCTCTTATGATGTATGCTACGAAGCAGTCATGTGGCATAAAGGGCAAGCAATAGAAGGAACACGGGTGGGGTTTTAATCTCGTCTTCGTTATGGCGTCATATTGCGGGTTCGTTAGTATGGGAAATAAAATCAAGCCCAGTATGTGACGCCATACCACGTCGATGGCGACGTGGCCGAGTTATTTCTGGTTGAAGCTGAATAAATATGTAAACGTAATCTTCAACAAGACGAAGAAGAAGATATTTGCACCGTTTGTATGTATGTGTGTGTCTAATTCAGCCTTATAGCTCACGCTTGCAAGTTCTCCAGCAAGCACGTGACCTCCCCTCATATCTAGTAGCTGATTGTTTTATTAAAATATCCAGAACGCCCCAAGTTCAAACGATGCTGATCTCGTGCAGTGTGTGTGACCTTTAACAACCATCATGTGAACCCTGCCCACCCAGGTTCGTGTCGTGCGTGAACGCGCAGACGTTGGCTAGCTACAACTTGTCGGCGACGCTGCACCGCTTGGAGTACTGCGCGCGCAGCCCCCCCGCGCCCCCCCTGTCCGCCAGCGAGCAGGCCTTCGCCGGCGTGCTCGCCGCGCTCTTCGCGCTCGCTGTGGTTAGCACTGCGCTGGATCTCACCTTACCCGACCATGCCAGGAAAGGTATGTTGCCTCTTCATATATCAAGATTAAAAGTACGACGATTGTTCTAAAAAGCAAAAACATTATAAACTGGAATCTGAGCATTTCTTGTAATATCCATCCATCAGTTCGGATTATTTTACATATCGAATTACCTACACTTATTAGTCAAACCTGTGAAGGGAATCATTTCAACAGATCTTAAAGTACCTACCTACTTAAAAAATCACCAAGTAGGTATTTAAGTAATCCTGTGACGAGTTGCGACGTCACAGTCGACACTATTAGATAAACGTGGCGAAAAAATTGTTCGTTTGCACTAATATGATCGATAAGTGAGCTAAGTAGTGCCGCTGTCATTATTTAGCCAATAACTAAAAAAACGAGAATCCAAAAATCCAAATATGTACCTGTAGGTAAGTAGGTACATATTTAAAAAATAGGATTTTTGGATTTTAGGTATGTATACATCCCCGAAAGCTGGCTTGTATTGCACTACGATTAGGTTCAACATGCAACTTATTTCACACGCGTGCTTTTTTCTTATTTATCATAAAAAGGATTTTAATTTTTTTCTGATTTCGCCACAGATAACAATAAACAAATCTTTATAGCCGGTAGTGATTTTTTAGTAAAAGGAGTCGTATGTTTGTCACTGCTGTTCTCGGTCGGTATCCTCAGACACTTTTTATAACTTATTCCCATCTTTACAAGGTTGTTACTGTCTTTAGGAGCGGAATGGGCCCTGTCGTGGTCGATACCATCGTGCTGGCGTGCATTGCACGCGCCTCCACCGCACTCTGCGCGCACCGACCTGGCCTCGTTCGACGGGTTGCGCGTGCTCACCATGCTGGTCGTCATCATCGAGCACGTTGGTTGGATCACCACGCAGACATACCTCACTGACACCAAGATCTATGAACAGGTTGGTTCCCACTAGGTAATAGGTAACAGAGGTAATAATTGTCTTACCTACGAGTCGACACACTTTTTTTACGGAAGGAGCGCACGCCCGGAGCGTGTCTCGCGGCGGCTCGGTTGGTTTGAGGTTCTCTCCTCAAACGTCCGGCCGTATCCTTCACTTCTTCCCTTTCCTTGTCGATCCGGACCATGGACGAGTCTTTAACTTTTAACTCCCGTTTGGTAACTTTCAATAGAAACCTATTTCCAGTGACCAATTGCTGTCTGGGTAGTCGAGAGTCAATAATGCAAATATGACACGTCATTCATACAAGAATGGAAGAAGACCGTCTCAGTATATTATATTATCATTCATATCATTAGATCCGCGTCTCAGTGGACGTGGTGCTGATGACGAACAGCACGCTGGTGGTGCAGATCTTCTTCATCATGTCATCTTTCCTGCTGGCCCACAAGCTACTGCAGCAGCGCCGGCGCGGTGAGGAATTGCCGCCCTTCAGCACCTTCGTGGAAACCATGATCAACAGGATCATCAGGTCAAGCACATATTTTTACCGGCATCCACAGTAATAACCTGCACATTTGCAGCCTTTTAAACTATTTCACGGTTTATAAAAAAAAAACAAGAGAAAGCGCAAATCAAGAAACTCGCAAAAAACATCTGACGATGTAATCAAGTGATAAAGTATCCTGGTTTAATAGTGGCGGCAAAAAAATATGCACCGTAATAAGAAGACACATAGGTTAAAAAGGGCTTGATGCGCTGACTCTACATAAGTACAACAAAATGTCTGTAATTAGGTGGAAAATGATGATGTTTCGGTCAGGCATGCAGTTTGCCTGAAAGCCGACCACAACAATGATGCAGAGTGTGAGATAATAATTTCTTCTAAACAGGGTGAGCCCGTCGTACTGGGTGGTGGTGTGGTTCGCGGCGTCGTGGTGGGAGCGGATGGGGCGCGGGCCTATGTGGGCGCCACTAGTGGGCAGCGAGGCCGCCGTTTGCCGCCGCAAGTGGTGGACGCACCTGCTGTACCTCAACAACATCCTGTATGCCGACGATAAGTGCCTCATACAGACCTGGTGAGTACTTTTACTGACACCTATTGCTTCTGCGTCTGTTCTTGTCGCCTTTTCAAGACAATCTCAAAAAAGTCCTGTGCGGTCAATCGTAGAGGAAAAGCTTAGGATATTGCCAACATGAGCTGTGTACCTACATAGAAAGTTAAATTAGAGTAGTCAATTCGTATTTCTCCGAGCAGCACCGCTTTTATCTGCTATTATTATCCAATAAAACCTCCAATGAACTCGTAGGTACCTGGCTGCTGACATGCAGCTATATGCCGTCTGCCTGGCGCTGACCCTGGCGCTGTGGCGCTGGCGGCGCGCGGCGCTAGTGGTGCTGACGGGGTTGTTGCTCGGCTCGTTGGCGCTGCTGTTCGGGCTCGCCTACTCCTGGAACCTCGTGCCCACCTACGTCATGCATCGCCCTGAGTGAGTTCATAAATGGAAGAAGAAAAGAGTTGAGAGGTGTGCAGATGTAGCAGAGTCGAGAGAGAGTGGTAGAGATCAATCGAGATATCTGACGATGTAATGGGACTGCCAACTGTCCATAGATTCAGTTGCAATCAAATGTTCCAGTTTAGAAAAAGACTGAATGTCTGTGAATGTGAGGAAAATTTGAGTACGGGAGGACCGATCTATGGATTGTGTGTGTTGAGATGACAGGTATTGGGAAAGTTTGCAGGAAGCTGTAGAGGCGATATGTAGTAATGACGATGTGGTCCTGCTTGCAGGTCAGTGCGGCTGGCGTACCATGAGGAGTCATCGTTCAACGTGCTGTACCAGTCGCCGCTGGGCAACGTGCCGGGCGCGCTGGCGGGGCTGCTGCTGGCACACCTGCACCACGCGCTGCTGGACATGCACGTGCAGCTGGACCAATACAAGGTACCTATCCACTGCTAGACGAAGACCCATCCCACGTAACACCCACTATCACAACCAGTCAGCATCAGCCGACTTCTGACATCCGTTGATCCATATAACTGTTATCTTGATATCCCATGAACTGCCACTCAAGGACTAGCCGCATCTTTCAGTTATGACCGTTCCTCTAATAGTCAGTGTAATATCTCCGCAAACTGTGTTTGTACTTCTAATTTTCTTTGGCCAAGACTAATTTTACAAAGTAATCTCTTGCAGACACCTAATGATACCTAGCTATTAGAACTGACAAGACACTGAGGCAGTAGCTCGCGAAGAATCACGTCTTCATTTATGGATTTAGAACTTTTGTAGTCTTTTTCTTTTACCCTAACCATCAAAACGATTCCAAAAAATCAGCGGTAGGTATGTGTCAGGGTTCCGAACTTGAAACCTATGACTTGGCAGTCTGACGTACACACAACTAGACTAGGTATTTATTTTTGTAATGGCGGCACTCAACTACGTCTTATCAGTTTCTTCCTTAAAACCAACCACCATACATTACACCACTTGATATGATACCAATTGATATGAAGATCTTTTCTCTCCGATTGCTTTTAATACAACCACTATAAAATTAATTTACAACCGTAACGCACGCAATTTCTGTCGTCGCGGTTGTGCAAGGCAACCATGGAGTTGAACTTACGAATACACTAACCAATTACGTTTCACAGCAATGACTTGGACCCTACCTACTCAATAATTATACTATTTTCGCTTTCGCATGGTGCGGATGACATGTTAAGTTATAGTACTTCATAGTTATACATCCCGTCACTAAACATGTCTGTTGGTAGTCCTTTATGGCTACTTACGATATTCAGGGTAAATGCTTAAAGGCTTTCAGTCATGATCAGGAATCGAGGTAACGTTCCAGATTGAAGAGGAACGGTAAATTTTTACTAATATCACCCGCACCATGCTACAGCGAGAACAGTATAGATGGACAACATCTTACATACGAAGATGTTGTCAAAAAAACATTAGATATCCTTACATATAGGGGTAGCAGAGTCGAGAAATCGAGAAATATAGGCAGCTTTTGTTATTTCAGCATCATTAGCTCTCAGCAAAATGTCTAGTTTGGCCTTTCAGAGAGTTCTTCTTTATTATTGCGTATGATGAGTTGGGAATCTAATTAAAGAATTTAATTATTACATCCGTCCAGTTTAAGCCACTAGGACGGGTCTATCATTGGCCTCGTTCAAATCCTAGAAGATGCAGGCGGTTTTTTTACAGAGTGCCTCTCTGCGCAGCGGCACACAGAATAAAAACACGCAAAATCCACGCGGGCATTTCATTTGTGATGGGTCCACTAAACAAAATAACCCCATTTGGCCTATCAGGGCCCGCCATCGGTTAAGATATTTCCAGATTGGCCACTGCAGGTCCAGGAGGAAAATACTCAACAAAAAGTGGAAAATAACTTTCCTATCGGAAGTCGATGACTTTTGTTTGTTTCACTGACTTTTTTGACACCGACTTCCGTAGTTGGGTTATTTTTCAGGTTTGTTTTTTTTTCAGGAAAATTAAAGACAGACTTAAGTTGGCGTATGATGGTGATAACCTTAAAGCTATGCAGATATGTCAGAACTTCTGACATATCTGCATCGTGCTAAAAAAATCTGCCAAAACTGGAAATACTAGCCACCTGAACGCACATAAAACAGCAGCAGCACGCCATAACTCTCGACAAGCACTCTAGGAAGCCATCGAAAGCAGTCGCCGTGGCCGGAATAGACTAAGATGCCATCATTATGATGATACCTATCTCACACAAATTCTTGCCGAGTATTCATTTTTCATTGATAATAAAAGTTATTAGCAGCTCATCCACATAGATGTAGAAGAAAAAATATTGGCGAGGGCACTGCCGTGCCCTCCGATATGATTCTAAGAAAAAACAAAGCTTTTTTAGCTTTTTTTTAAATACATCCGAATTGAGAACCTCCCTCTTTTTAGAAATCGGTGGAAAAAAGCCGGAGCTAGCACTATCTTGGGGGAGCCCGTTTTGTTGACAACACCGCCTCTTTTTGCTGTCAAGTAGGTGTTAATAATATTGTATTGTGTTGCAGATATTCGGGTGGGTCTCTGTAGCGTCAGTCCCGGTGGCGGCGTGGTGGGTGGGCGCGGCGCCGCTGGCGCTGGGCCGCGGGCCGCCGGGCCGACTGCCGGCCGCCGCGCTGGCCGCCATCGAGAGGCCCGTCTTCTCCTTCTTCGTCGCCATGGCACTGCTCGGGGCCATGAACGGCGTGCCTTGTAACTTACTTTGTTTATTTCCGAATCATTCAGTTATAAGCATATGGTTAGCAGCACAACACAACAGTTACCTATGACTAGGGTTGCCAACTATACTGTTTTCAACAGTATTATACTGTTTTTCACTAAATTATACTTTTTACTGTTGAACAAAAATAAATTATACAAAAAACTGTTTTCAGCCTGCAAACACATTGACTGATACTGCATTTACTTAAAGAGTTTTTTTTCAATAATGAATGCTAAGTGGCGGGAGGATAGAAATAGAGCATTTATTAATTTGATAAAAATGAGCTCTTCGTTTATTTTAATTACACTTACAATGCGGTAAGGCACAAGAAGTTTAAAAAAAAATGGTAAGTTGTGCAAGAAGTTCTAAAAAATACCTATTTAAAACAATAAATAAATAAAATACTGTTAATTTTTCTTGAATACTGTTTAATATTCTTGACAGACCTGAATATACTTTATTTCTGGTAAAAAAGTTGGCAACCCTACCTATGACAGATGTTTAGATAGAATTTATTAGGTCTAGTAAAAGAATGTGCAGCGTTGCCAATTTAGCCCTTTCGGGGCTAGATCTAGCCCTTTTTTAGCTTTGTTAGCCCTTAAAATAATTGTTTAGCACCTAGCCCTATTTCTAGTCCCCAAATGAAAACCCTAAATTCAAACAAAACAGCATAAACTAAACGCACTCACAGTCTCACACACACACTATTACTCAAATTCAGCACAAAGTGAGAGCGTAATCTTGTGTGGCGAAGAATCCTCTGATGAGGACTTGGACATTTAAGTTGTTTTTTTTTTAAATTAAGTTAGATTGTTTTTAAATTTTTGATTGTGTGTTCCAAAAAATATATGTAATAAGTAAACAATAGTTAACAAAACTCAATTATATTATTTATTTTTATTAAAAAAAGCAATTTAGCCCCCATCTAGCCCTTTTTTGACTCTGGTTAGCCCCGAATCTTAAAACCCAGTTGGCAACACTGAGAATGTGTTAGGTATGTCCATAATCATCTCAGTAATCGCGTACCGTAGTGGTCGGTACTCGTTGGTTTCATATTTGTGATTTTACAAGCTTCCTGCTAGATCTTGCGCAAGAATCGACGGTCGGACGTCTTTCAAAATGCGGCGTAGTCGATTGCATAGTTCAATCGTCTGCCAACAGTTGTTATGACAATAAAATAAACATTTTAATATTCAATAACAGGTGCCTACCTAATAATATTTCTGAACAATTTATTCACTGACTTTAAAGCCCAGACACTAAACTTTCTATTATCTAATGTTTTCCGTAGACTGGGGTCTTTTAGCCTATTTACATACACACTGCAATAGTCTTTTAATTTTGTTTCATAACAGAACGTAACAGAGTGCGGAATAATCACACGATACTTAATGCTATGCCACAGAAACTTAAATCTCCGTAAGTAGGTAGCTGCATCGTAAATGTGCCTGATTACCTACCTTGATAGGTAGGTAATTAGCTTACCGAACTGGTACCAAATAAGATATTATATGCTACACTGCTTCCAATATTTATTTATCGCCCACATCTAGCCCATTTTCCCCCTAAAAATCCGTGTGCATATGGCCAGGAAGTATAAGTATGTCCATGTTCCAGCGGCGGTGAGACGATTCCTGTCGTGGCGCGGCTGGGCGTCGTGGGCGCGGCTGTCGTTCGGCGCGCTGCTGCTGCACATGCCCATCAACAAGTCGCTGGTGGCTGCGCGGCTCATGCCCTCCATGCTCGACCGACAGTCCGTGGTAATACACCTTTTGCCTTATGGAAATCATCTACCGTTGTATGAACGTGGACTACCGATTGGAGTACCGTTGTATGAATCATTGAAGCCACTGCTCATACCTTAATCATGCAAGCAGCAAGTTACGAAAATTGAAGTTTGTCATCGGCTGTATTGAAAAATTGTATGGAAAGATTTATTTTAATCGATGCGATTAAGATCAGGCCTACATTCGGTAATGTGTGGAGACAGGCAACTAAATTTGATAACTGGGTTCCCTTTTTTTAATCCTCGGAATGAGAGTTAATCAATTGTATTTTTTTATACAAGGCGATATTCACGTGAAGGAGTAATAAACTTACAATTTATAGAATTTATAATATTAGTATGATGCACGTGATTCTTCATGATACAGTTCATACAAAATGGACTGTGTGTAATAGATCCCGGTACTTTTTAGTAAATCAATGGTCCATAATATAATTTCCCTTAGATCCTGGAGTGGTTTGGCGTGGCGGCGGTGTCGTACATGACGGCGCTGCCGCTGGCGCTGCTGGTGGAGCAGCCGGCGCAGCGCCTGCACCGCGCGCTCACCCGCCGCGCGCCGCCCGCACCCCGCCCCGCGCCGCGCCCCGCGCCCGCCGACAAGCCCGACTTGCGGACGAAGAGCGTGCCTACTACTACGACATGACTGCGTACTCGCTCAAATGAAAGGTCATCCAGTCTGTGGAACGTTTCCGTACACAGCTAGGAACTTCATTCGATACTACTATTTGTGAATGTTAAATCTTAAGGGAACTGGACGACTTCTTTAAATTATTCTAGGCTGGACCTAGTCAGGTATTGGTTCCAAAATTGTGGCTCCCTTCCACAACTGTAGCAGCGAATTGAAACTATGAATCCTTTTCAAACTACCCACAACTAAGTGTAAATAATTTATCTGTAACATAATTTGACAGCAATACGAGTAACAATTTTTCCTACAGCGGAAACAATTTTTGTTGTGTACATTAGAAGTAACACATGTATGTTAGTTAACTAAATTAAGATATACTAACTTAACTATTTATATCTTTCTACTAGAAAATGAGTAAATGAGCGAAAAAATCTGTAATATTTAGTGTGAACTAAGTATTGACAGAGTTTTCGTGATATCGGAACATCACACAACTTGGCAATGCCAAGCTATTATGAACCATTAGTTAAATATAGTTAGCAGTTATGTATATCAGGGTCCGTGGTGCTTACAGGGAGACTTGCAACAGTGCTTGAAGAACTCACTAACATAAATTAAGTTAAGAATGTTTATTATCCGCGAATTTTTGTTTCTTGAGGCAACATATTGTGATAGTAGATCGTAGCGTAAGGGCGCCGCCCGCGGTGGAAGACTTATCTAGCTGTGTGTAACAAATGTAGGACATTGTCTGAACTGAACCTGAAGTGCACAAAAGGGATCCATAGTTTGATAAAATAAATTACTAAATACAAATTGCATTACTAACTAACATTTTGGTAAATTGATTCCAGTTAATACTGAAGCAATTGTCAGTTAGGCTTTTACAGACAATGTGAAAATAAGTAGAAATTAGAGGTAGTGTGCAAAACCAGTACACAGTGATACCAGTTTATTAGTTTGATGAAGATTGATCTCATTTAATATTACCACTCAGATATCTTATACTAAGCCAAATTTCTTTTTGTGCTCTTAAGGTGTCAAGCTCAATTCAATAAATCTGTACATAATTATTTGTATTGCTTTATTTAATTGCTCCCTTTCCATTATGTGACATTCATATAAGTGTAAATATAGAAACTATATTTTCAACTAAGTGGTACACCAGTGCTATACTAAAAGAATGTATTCAGTTAAAAACTTTATTCTGTAGCTTACACACCAGTTCATACACAGGTATGCTCACAACTCCACACATTTACAGCAAGTTGACACATTTATCATGACAAGCACTCCAGCCCACTTTACAGTACCAGAACAATATACTATACAGTACTGCCAATGTGGTTGGCTGGCATTAGAACCCGTATGACTATAATTTACATAGTCACTATAAAGTAGCCCTTTCCGGCGAGGCCACAAACAAAATACACTGATATGAAGCCCAATACAAATATGAGTTTAGTCAAAAATTAAAATGATATTGAAGATATTATGGTGGCCCTGCCTAAAAGCGCAACAAGATAGAGCGTAGATACATATTGGACTTAAAACTAAAATAAATCTTAAAATAAGCTACTTAAGGTATAATACACTTAGACAGGTTGTACCACTCTACCTGTTGCCACAGTGATACTTATAAGTAGTGACTTAGGGTTAGCGTCGTGAAGGTCCAGAGCCACCTTGCCAGCCTCCCCGATGCCCTCCACCTCGACCACCCGCCCGGCCCCGCCCAGCAGCTGGAAATTACATAAATATGTTAAATTTTATTGCCCAAACTAGCCATGAACTGTAGCTATGAAGATTCTATATGTCCATAATATTAAGATTAAATAAAACGTCCTTGAAGTTGGGTACTTTTCAACAGTAATGTTGTGTAACGTGCAAACTAAGCTACAAAACTGTGACAGTTTCCAATGATGCTAAGAGGGGCAAGATGTGCTAAGAACAAACGTCGTGCCACATGGAGCTATGCATTGTATGGGCAATTAGAAAGGACACCACTGCAATCATGACCATATGATAAACATAGCTTAGTTGGACTAATTTCCACCAGTGCTAAGACGTATGGTTGAATGAAATAAACTATTTAGAAGTTGCAATAGCAGCTAATTTACAAAAGAATAGTATTGTATGTTTATCATTAGTCTCCTGCCTTCATCCTAAAATATCTTCTCTATTACTAGCCAGCAGACACCTCCTTTCTTGAATGTGGAAATAAGAGTAGAGGAAACCCATCCACATTAATACTCACAACATATTCCTCATTCCTCCACATCACATACATATACTGAGCCAGATGATTGCCCCACACAACTTTTCATTCATAACTATTGTGAGCAAACATTCTGTGCCTTACAAGACAGCTAAATCACAGCAAAAGTTGCAAATTATACCCGTGACCTAAGTCCATTTCTTCCATGCAGTATTAATTCTGTGCTTTTACTACCGTGACAACAGGAAGAAATAAACTATCCAGCATTCAGGTCTAGCAGCAGGTGTTGCAACATCCTATAGCGCCGCAGCACTATTCCAGGGGTGCTATGAGAGCGTCCCAAATGGCATTTAATTTATTTTCAAAAAATAAATTACATTACATGTACAGGTAGGCTATATTATTTTTGGTTTGCGTAGCGCAAAGCAACACATTCCCAAAGGCATCACAATAAAAATAAGTTGGGGAAGCGTTTTAATAAGTCTGTTAAGTTTTAAGGACATGGCTTTGTACTAGTGGACCGAGATACCAAAAGTCGGAAACGCGCTACCTAGCGCTATGACTTCAGGACAGGAAACCACTGAAATCGCAAACTATGTATTGTTTTAAGCCTATTTTCAAGCCAACATTTTTCTGCTTCTGTTGCCATTTCTCTAATCTGCTCTGGCTGTCAGGGCCATCTTCACCGACTCCATGTACCATCGATCCACCCGATATATAATGCGAATGAATAACTTTTATATCAAACAGGAACAAATTTGTTGCTCGTTTGAATTTAGTGTTCTTTGTTCCAATATTTGATTTGGGTTAGCCGGAACGAAACATCGACTTCCATAGATTTAAGAAATTATAAACAGCTTCTGTTAATATTGTACACTTGCTTGAGGGTAGGGGGGCTTGTCACATATCAACCGAAAAATGTTTTCAAAACAATGATTGTTTGTATTGATAAACAAGCGTTTGTTCGAAAATTAGCTGCTGGAATCTATTATACTGACCTTGTGCACGTAATATCGCACTTTTTCCGCGCCCGGCAGTTGGTTTATTCCCTTGTCGCTTAAACATAGGGGCATTTTTCAACATGTCTGGTAATATCAGGAACCTGATTTTGGAGCCTCTGATGTACACATTCTCTAACTGGGCGACTCGTCCGTCCCTGTACGTCACGGTAACGAGCGTCATCTGGCAATTCATGTTATCCTCAGCCTCAATCAGCTTCCCGCGATAAACTTCACCGGTATTCGTTTCACAAGTCACTACATGACCTTCCGCTTCGTGAAGTACTTTAATCGGAACACCAATCGACATATTTAAAGCTTCAGCAACACTAACACTCACAATTAATAGCGATTTTTTCGGTTTTATTCAGATGAATATGGATTAAATTCCACAATTCGTTTTTAGCAAATGATAACCAAACAAAACAACAATAGAATAGACAACAGCGTTTACTTTTTATTCGACAGTTTGGTGTTGCCACTGTTGCCAGTCCACAGTTTATAAATAAATAGCTAGTTTTCTTTAGAGTGACTGATCTTCCTCAACCCAGTTAGTACTGGATTATACGATATCCATTTGCAAGACTGGTTGTCAGACTTTTGGGACACTGACTATCTCAAATTCTCAACGGATGTCAAAGATCTACGAACGACTTTCACTCATCCACAGACTAACCAAGGTAAGCGCGACATAAATGTTAAAACCTGTCTAAAAAAAATCTGCGCGTAAGTTTTTTCATATACAAACTTTTGCGTAAGGAAATATTTTATCCTGAGTTTGCTGTTCCAATTTAACCAAAGCTACTAACTAAAGTAATATTGTATTGTTCTTTTTTCTTTAAACTTTCATTTTGTTTATTATGTTATCTAACAAACAATATTATACGACCTAATAGAAACTAAGTATTTGTTACCGTCACAGCTGTTCCTAGCGATTAGGTTATTTTTTATACTTCTATGTTGCAGCTGTAGTAGTAAATTAGTATGATGTAACTGTTCACGAATCTTTCAGTAAAAAAAAATGTTCTTCAGACAACACACTTGAAGATATCGCGGCCCGGAACATAAAGGGCAAAAAAAGGTGCATGGGTAGAATTTAGTCAGTTAAAGTCTGACACTCTCCCCTCGCTCTGCCCAGGGAAATTATATGATGATTTCCCATTCGTTAAAAAAAAGACAACACACTTTTAACTAAAAGGCATGAATCTAAGTCCAGGCAACCTAAAGAAAAAATGCCACACAAACAATATACCATAGTCCGTCAATCACTCTTTCTTGCTTTTTGTTTTTATTCATAACCAAAGTTCATAGCGTTCGCAACTTTGAACTTTATCTGCTTTTAGTTTTTGTTTAGCAAGTCGAATTCAGCTGTGTGGGTTGTTGAAAGCCTTTTTCTGCATATTACACTAAATCAGCAATTTTAGATTAAAAGTTCTGAGCTATGGCAGCAGAAGTGATGAAGGTTGAGTTAGAGATGGAGACGTGTTGTGTTTGCGGCGGCAGTGGAGAACTACTGTCGCCGGAAGAACACGACGCGGGGGCTCCGCCTATGCAGGTGCCGCTGCGGACCATGTTAGTGCACCTCAACTCTAGCAAGGTAAGGGCACATACCTTATTTGTCAACTCATTATCAAAATAAGTTCACATAACCTATATTAGGTGTTAGGCAATAATCATGATTGTTTATTTGCGTGTAATATGGCAAGATCTTACAAATTAAAAGGTTTTATATAATTAGCTGACCTCTGTCAGCAGGTGCCCTGCAAACTTAAAATGTAATCATCTCAAAGTAGGTTACATTATAGGCTAGGTTTTCCATTGTTTTGAATGACTTGTTTACTTTAAACTAAAATTAGGTTTCAAAATAAATCGTCTTCAACACCATTCGAATCCATTAGCAGTGCAGCTTACTATTCCTGACACCCTGAATCGCCTGAAAAGACGTAAAAACTGAACCTGGACTGCCTACAATGAGCTACCAATTACAAAGAGTCAATCCCAGTGGGGAACTGACTCTGCATGCCACTCAATCTGTGACAACACATCTGCTCATAGTCAAAGGACTGATTGCATGTAAATCAGGTTTATAATCTCAAAAATATAACTATCCAAAGCATTAAACAATACAGCAATTCCCGAGATAAAGACGGTCTTGTTAGAGGGCATTTAACATGGTACTGGTGGGGCCTGCAACTATTGTGTCATTACCATTTGGGTACCTGCATACACTGGCAAGGAAACTCGCCAAAGAACGACACCACCTTGGTGGTGGAGTTGCGGTCACCAGCCCCTCACAATACAACAGGTATCTTTGTTGCTAGGTGGTCCCTGAAGGTCGTCTGTGTGGCAGCTGCATCCGTCGCACGCAGGAGTCCTACGAGTTCAGCACTGCACTGTCCCAACGAGGAGTCCCACCACTCAGCGAAAAGATCCGAGCGCTGCGCAGGAGGTGAACAAACTATTGTCATAGTACCAAACAAGCAGGCCTTTTTAACTACCTATGTCATTTCTATTTATATGACACTTGAAGGCATGTAGATGAAAATATACCTATACCTCAAGGGAACTGGGAACTTTTGAAAAAATTATATATTTTTTTTGTTTAATTTTATTTTTGGAATCCATTGTTGTCCACACAATAATTTGGTGTAGCTGCACCTTCACACAATGTGTCATTGAGGTTGCCACTTAACACAAGTACTAAATGCAAAAGCAATGTGTTATAAATGCAAAATGTTTTGAATTTATTCTCAGATATTGTTTTTACATATTATTCCAATTAGTTCATTGGATGTGTATTTCTTGAAGCTATCAGTTGCCATAAAAATAAACTTAATATCCTCATACATGGCTCATGAGGGTGTTGTAGTTGTACATGATAGATGCACCTCTATGCGCATTGCTTGAGTCATTTAAGGGGCTATTGAGGATGGTCCACCGATATACAGGATGTCAACATATCGAGGGTAACATTGAACCAGTATGGATTAAATGGGGAGTATTTTAGGGCGACAGTTTCCGTCCACTTTGGTTCTATTTAGCCCTGAATCCTGTAAGCACACTGCTGGAGAGCTCAGGAATAAGTTATCATTTGAGTAGAATTGGTCAGGAACATGAATGGCTTTTAGTCAGTAAAAGTCTGATCCATCCCCCTGCTCCGCCCACTGCCCAGAGCGGGAGAAGTTATTTTATTGGAACTATCCCAAATAAACAGCTGACCATAAAGGAAGTTTTACAGACTGCAATTATATGTCTGGTTTAGATTGAATTTGATTTTGTTCAGTGCTGATTATGTGCTTCTATTATGGAATGTTCTTTATATACCAGAAATCAACTCGTCTTTTATGTAAATTCATACCTGAACAAAATTAGACCTGTAGTCAATCACTCAGGCATAGCTGAGACTACTTGAGCACCTTGCTTGTGTTGTGGATTCCCAGATTGCACGAGCTGACGCAGAAGATCGACGTGTTCATAGTAGTAGGCGGCGCGGGCGCGGGCGGCGCGTACTCCGAGGAGGACATCATCATGGTGGAGCGCGACACGCTGGCGGCCGCCGCCGCCGCCGACGACGACGACCTGGAGCGCGCCCGCAACGCGCGCGGGGACTCCGTGTACCAGTGCTCCGTGTGCCCGCTGTCCTTCCAGGTCTGCACACACATAACTATTTACTCAAGTCAACTAACTAATTTAATGAGTGTTTAGTTAAAAAAGTTATAAAACAATAAAAAAGCAAAACACAGGGTTCATCTAGCAGTCATTTAATTCTGAGAGGCAGAAGGATGTGGTCATTGATATAGTGATTCCCCGCAGCGCGTGGCGGAGTACCGCGCGCACTCGGGCACGCACGCGGTCGACGCGCTGCACTCGTGCTGGACGTGCGGCGCGCAGTTCAGTTCGCGCGCGGCGCTGCGCTCGCACGCGGGCGCGGCGTGCGGCGCGGCGCTGAGCTGCGCGCTGTGCGGGCGCGCGCACTCGCACGCGGCCGAGCTGCGCCGCCACGAGGCCGTCTGTCCGCCGCGCTGCCCCGCCTGCAGTACGTATGCCCAACCTTGTACTCTACTAGAGTTTGTCCTAGAATAAGTTAGTTTCTATTTAATCCAGGTATTAATCTTGTTATGGGTTTTATTCGTAAATAAAAAAATAAACAAGTTGTTGATTTGCATCCTCGTCAAAATTTAGGAGGAGGTAATACAAGTCATAAACAATAATTGATTGTTTTTGACTTTTAGAACCTCCTGAATTTTATAGAATAAAGAAGAAATACGGTACGTGAATAAGGTGTTTTTTAGCTGTTTAAATTTCATGTTCGTATTTTAGAATAACCCAATTCAAAAGAACAGAATCACCCCCAGCACAGAACAAAACCGCTGTGTGTAAGCATCGACGTTCACGCACACGCACACAGCGTTTCTGTGTACACTACTGTTTCGGCATACACAGGCGTGCGAAGCTCCGAAAAAAAATTAAGCACGCCGAGATTGCTGAGAATGCGGAAATGTTAATAATGAGAGTACCACTCGCAAAATAAAAGTTGACGTACTTTGATGCCGTGACGTTTGATAGGGGACAATGGAAGAAGAAACCGTGTTGCGACCTCAAATAGAACGAGACAAGGGCAGGAAAATGAAATTGTTATGAAGTACGGCAGTTATCAGCTGATTAATGACTGAATAAATGAAAACATTAAAAATACTAGTTCATAAGTGTACGAGCTCTTGTTAGCTAATACATGTGGAGAGTTTTCATGGAAGACAAAATATTCTTGCTAATAATTTCTTGATAAATTATTTATTGCTTGTTAAGGTGTTGACAATAAAACGGTCGAAAGTGTACTCAATTATAATTAAACAGTCACTTAACAATAAGGTAAAAATGCTTATGCTAGAAACTATATAAATGTGCGATGTAATCGTACAATAAGAATAACTCTAAACTATCAAAAAATCCCTTACACCAAAAATAAAAAAAATAAACATTTCGAACAAACTAAATGTCATTAAAGTGGACACAAAATAAGCCTTTATAAATAGGTATATGAGGTACGTGCAGCAGGAGTAAAGAACAAATCCCGAGTGACGTTTATGAGCGATGCGCTACGGGTCAATCACTGCACCTTCCCCGCCCCCGCGCCTCACTTCATGCCTCCAAAGAGACCCAATAACTCACTTTTGCGCAGATCAAGGTCAGCAGCTCATGAATCGTGCGCCGCCGGTCGTTAACCTGTCAGTACTTCCCTATTATATCAGACACATCGTGTAGCAAATTTTAAAAATGTTAAATAATTTCCTGTGACCAAACTACTGGATGTATATTCAAATGATTTTTATAGGTAGACTGACATCGTCTTGAGGTATGCGTAGTTTAATTTATTGTCGTATTATCTTAACCATTTTGTATATTTAAAAAAAAAATACTTTTATTTTCTAATCGATCCGGTCGAGAATCATTAGCATAGTTGCGCCCTTGAATTTGACGAGGATGCAAATCAACAAATTCTATAATGCTGTAAGTACTGAAAATAAAAAAAATAAAAAAAAAAAAAAATATATCTTGGGACAGCTCACACACGGCTATCTGATCCCAAGCTAAGCAGAGCTTGTGTTATGGTAACCAGACAACTGATATACATACTTATTTAATTTATAAATACATACTTATTATAGATAAATCACACCCAGACACAGAACAAACAATCATGCTCATCACACAAAGTTTGTTCTGGGTGGGAATCGAACCCACGACCTCCGGCTCAGCAGTCAGGGCCACTAACCACTAGACCAACAGGCCCGTCATG
This sequence comes from Ochropleura leucogaster, assembly GCA_958449745.1. NCBI lineage: Eukaryota > Metazoa > Arthropoda > Insecta > Lepidoptera > Noctuidae > Ochropleura > Ochropleura leucogaster. The sequence continues at coordinate 218,236 of OY288220.1, read as the reverse complement.
CATAAAATCAAAATGCCATCGGTGAAAGTATTTAAACTTTGAAAGCTACAAACGTCACATTTACGAGATAATTATTATAAATTATCTCGTAAATGTGACGTTTTGTATAGATATCAGCTATTGATTAATATGGCTCAAAATTGTTGCCGCAACTATGAAATAAATTAAGAAACGTCCCCTGTAGGCTCGCTGCTGCCGGACCGCGCGGCGCTGGCGGCGCACGCGCTGGCGCTGCACGGGCGGGCCGCGCGCGCGCCGCACGTGTGCCCGCAGTGCTTCCGCACGTGCGACACGCCCGAGCTGCTGAGCGCGCACCTGCTGCGGCACCGCCAGGCCAAGCAGTTCGTGTGCGGCTACGACGGCTGCATCCTGCGCTTCGGGACCAGGTGACTAGCGTTACGCCGACCGTTTGCTCGTTGTGATCTCTAAATATAATCGTACCGTATGCTGTGCGAGCAGAAGTAACCTGATGGCGCACATCCGCAAGTGCCACACGAGCGACGCGACGTCGCCGGCCGCGTCGCCCGCGCCGCCCGCGCCCGCTCCCGCCTCCTCCACGTGCGACGACTGTGGACGGACGTTAGTATACTATTTGTTATGAAATTATTTGATTTTGATCAGAACAGTAACATTCAGTTATTGGCTGGGTATCAGAGTAACCACCAGTTGTGTTCCAGGTTCGGGTCCGTGGCCGCCATGAAGCGTCACGCGCGCGTGCACCGGCCGCGCCGGCCGCAGACCGCGCAGGTACTACGTCATGTCACTCGACTATCGGACACTTGTGGAAGCATTCGAATTCTAAAGCGTCACGTTTTCGTGATATTTATAAGCCATCAAAATGGTGTCGATAGCAAACATTTAAGCTTATATCTTGAAAATGACGCTTTTAAAGATACCTGTATTCATACCAGCTATTAGTTTTATGCGTGGCCATTATTTAAAAATAAAATAAAATTGCTCTAGTTGGCATTGGCTAGGCCAAGTTAAGGCCTTTGACCTGTTTGCCGGTTTTCGTTTGAGCTAAACTTTTGCATAAACAAAAAGTTTTGAAATAACACCCTCAGGTTGTTGGTTGTACGTTACCCATCTCTTTAAACATCCCAGGCATGCTCAATTGGATTGAGGTCGGGACTTAGAGCTCTGGCCTAGTCGTCCATAAAAATGGAAAGATAAAAATAGAGCAGTCAGTGCAGGTCTCGCATACGTAATTAGGATCCATTATGTACTGGTGCGCATTTAATGTTCCATTTTCTATGAATGCTAACTCTGTACGGTCCGTCAAATTAATTGCTGTCCAAACCATAACGGAGCCCCCGCCACAACGACTAGGGACTAGGAGATTCTAGCTTTGTCAGAGAACAATACGTTGTTCCAATCCTCTAGACTTCATGAAGCAGCAGTTTCGCGCAAAGTGAAGTATCGAACAACTACTGTACACGAAGTCATTTAGCCTCTTCCTCCCCTCCCCCCCCCCGATCCGGGCGGTAACTGTTGATATTGACAGCCTAAAGCTCTCACTGACTGTCTAACAAGCTAACTTCTACTCCTCTTACTTTTTCAAGCCTGTCTCATCAAAAGGCAGTCATCTCGTGGTTCTGTACATCGTATTCTTTCCGGACCGGACCGGTTGTCCAGTTCTCTGAGCAGTTTAACAATACACATTTAGGCTCTGCGTCACGAAATTTTCAAATAAGCGTTTCCAAGTAGGACTATAATTTATCAGTAAGAAAGATTAAATTGTTCAACTTGCAGAAAACACTTTCAACAATTCGCGCCATTAGTAAAGCAATTTTACAATAATCATTACTTTTCTTTTGTAATGTACAAAACTTGGAACGGAACGAATCATGTCAGCATGCCTCAAATAACGTCAAATCAATAATACCTCTTTCTTGTAATATTTGCTGAAGAAACTAAATTCGTTAGCAAAGATCATAAAAGTAATAGAATTGACAGGATTTTAAAGATAAATCAATTCGGTTTCCATCTATGTCCTTAGCTTGCATCTTATGTACAAGTTCATTCATTTTGTAGAAGTTCATAATTACCTACTGATCAATAGGATTTTTATTGCATTTTCAATTTATCTGCGACATTGTTCTTCACGTTAAAACAAATATTCATCCAAAAATAATATAAAAAATATCTTAGGTTGTATTACTTGACGCATAGCGGCATTGACTGACTGTTTGGTTTATGATTGTCCGTTGCAGGAGGAAGGCAACGACTCGCAGGAGGGAGAGGACATGGAGGGCGAGGTGGAGTACCTGGAAGTCGAAGAGCTGGAAGACCTGCAGTACCGCGACCAGGACGAGTACGACCACAAGCCCGACATCGACCACATGCAGTGATCACTACATATACTACCGACACACACGCGGCTCCGTTCGCGTTATGTTCGAATATCTGTGACACTCCGGGATAATGTAGCTTCCCATTAGTGAAATAATTTTCTGAATCGGATCCCGAGTTCCAAATATTACTCCATACACACATCAAATCAATGAAAACAATACTTTCAAACACACATCATTATTAATGTCTTCGTTAAGATTTAGTTTATTGTATTGAAAACAATGTTCTGCTGGCCGCTGCCCGTTACGCAATCATTCTGCATATTCTATATGTAGTGAGCTAATGGCTATCTAGGAGCTCCTTTGTAAGCCACTGTTATTGCTGTTAAAAACTTTGAAGGACCAAACCAATGAATTTGGTTATGTATGGCACATTGATAAAAAGTGCTCAAGTGTTTGAAACATAAATGTATGGAAATACATGCAGCTTGTTCATACTCGGAATAGGTGTATTACACAATAAGATAATTTTATAGTGTAAGTAGGATGTACATTATACATTTACGGTGTTCTTTTTCATTTGTATAATTAAAATATATATATGCGTAAACATGATTGTTATTCGGATTCTATATTTTACTCCCACAAGAAACCTAGGTAAGCTTATTTATAGAGCAACTAGCTTTTGCCCGCGGCTTCGCTCGCGTTTCATTCAGGGTAACAGTGTTCCCCTTTCCTGATTTGCAGGTACCCGCTACCTGTAGTTTTTGCCCTTGCGCCTTATTTATTGTAATAGCAAAGCTAAGTTTTCGCTTTTCTTCCCTCTTTCTCCCTCATTTCTCACTTTTTTTAAGTTAGCCTATGTCCGTCTTCAGGGTCCCAACTATTTCTGTACCAAAATCCATCAAAATCGGTTTAGCCATGTAGGCGTGAAGACGTAACAAACAAACAAACTCACTTTTATAATAGGTAGTGACTATTCGTACGGGTACTGGACGAATAAATAGAATTTATTCGAAACGCATTTTTTTTTAATTTGCTCTCTTATTGATAAAATAAAATTATTCGTCCGACTTCTGTACGAATAATAATAAATTGTTCGTACAGTACCCGTACCTATTAATAGAATCAGCATTTATAATATTAGTAAGGACTACAAAACTCGAACGTCAATTAGGACACACCCTGGTATGCGTAAATATAGAAATACCCAAACAAATGTGTGACTACAACGCCATCTAGTGCGAAAAGGGCTGCGAAATAGTCGACGGAATCTCTGGGCGTACCGTATTGACTGGCCCTCGTTTTAATATTACTAGTCTAGTCAACATGTTCAAAAACGTGTTAAATAGAAATAAAGCTTCTAAAAATATGTGCGATACCTCATTCGATTCGGAATGACGTCTAGAAAATAGTACATTACGATATTAGTGCGTTAAGATGGTTAAAACATGCGAGTCGGAATTTCAGCCCGAGCCGAAGGCGAAGGCGTAATTGAGCCGAGCATGTTAAAACCAATACGCACGTATATCGTACGACGTTTTTTAACATATTTGCGAGGAAACAGAAAAAAAACATTTTAAATAAACTCAATCTGTGAATGCACACTGTTGCTATCCCGCAATTTTAACAGCGAGCTAGCGCTGCCTACTGCTCGAAATTTGAATAGCAACAGCGCTAAGCGACAAAACCCTTTATAGTACATTACGATATTAGTGCGTTAAGATGGTTATAACATGCGAGTCGGAATTTCAACCCGAGCCGCAGGCGAGGGCGTAATTGAGACGAGCATGTTATAACCAATACGCACGTATATCGTACGACGTTTTTTAACACTTTTGCGAGGAAACAGAAAAAGAAATTAAATAAACTCAATCTGTGAATGCACACTGTTGCTTTCTCCGCCATTTTAACAGCGAGCTACCGCTGCCTGAATTAGTTCGAAATTTGAATAGTAACAGCGCTAAGCGACAAAACCCTATAAATAAATTAAAAAAAAGAATAGTAACAGCGTGCTCCTCACTAGCAGCCTGGAGTCGTGCGGTGGCGATCAGTTCCAAATTTGAAATGGCAAATAATGCTGTTATGGAATTTGTATGGACTATAACTTAACTATTTGCTTTGATAACACACGCGTTTTTTATGACCCTCTTTACATATTTAAAACCGGTGGAATTACATCAGCTTTACGAGCAAGGGTGTTAAAAAATAAATAAATAAAAATAGCAACAGCGCGCTGCTCACTAGCCGGAGTCGTGCGGCGGCGATCAGTTCCAAATTTGAAATGGCAAATAATACTGTTATGGAATTTGTATGGACTATAACTTAACTATTTGCTTTGGTAACACACGCGTTTTTTATGACCCTCTTTACATATTTAAAACCGGTGGAATTACATCAGCTTTACGAGCAAGGGTGTTAAAAATAATATTTTAGGAATTTTGAGAAATGATCCTGAAAGGGGAGGAAATTTCCAATAAAAAAGTCCTAACTCCCGGAACTCTATATTATTTATAATTTTTATTTGACGCTGGAAATAGGGCTCCGCGAGGTCGTTACGGCATAGACGCGCCGTCTAAAAAGCTGGTATATCACCTAAATTTTTTTTAGTATTAAATGATAATTTAATTTGAATAAATTATGGTGTAATAATATAATTAGACACTTGAACGCAAAAAACTTTAGTTTTTTTTGTCGATTTTTCAAAAATGATAATTTTTTCCAATCTCTGTTTTTATAAATTACGGTATAAAAGTTTAAATAATTCATCTATAATTTTTTCCCTTCGTGGAGCTCTTGTCATTTAGGTACTTAATAAATTAATATAAAAGATTTTTTTTTATGTTTATTATTTTGTTAATTATAATTTTTTTAAGTAACAAAAAAGAAATTTCTAAAAAAATTTATGTTTTTTTTTCAGTAATATCTTATTATTTCTGTTTTTGCATCTACCATAGGTATTAATTAAAATTAGAAAAAAATATTACGCGTTTCGTTAAGAAATTGTTTATAATCAAATAGACTATTTTGGGCTTTTTTAAAAAAAAATTACCATCTTAAAATAAAATTGTGTATTTTTTATAAAAAAAATCTCACCACCTACCTGTTTTTATCTATCTGTGTGTGCGAGAGTTATTTCGTAGTTATTGACTATGTGCGAAGTGGGTAGTGGGGAACGGCAAATCGATCGTAGCGCACGACGTGGCAGAAATGTGAATTAATTCTGGGCTGTCATGTGTCAAATTGCTTTATTTTCATAACTTCCTTTATAATTTTAAGTACAAACGTAAAAATTTGCAATATGGGTAGTACATGCTGTGTCGTAAATTGTAAAAACAAAGAGAAAAACAGTTCTTGCAAGTTTTATTCGTTTCCAACATCAAAGTGGACATTACAGCAAAGACAAAAATGGATAGCTGCTGTGAAGAGAAAAAAGTAAGAAATTTAACCTAGTACACTATAATAATAAGCATTCCAAAATTACAGTCCTTTTTTATTTGCTGATGGGTCCCCATGGCACCCAAAACGACATATACAATATGCAGTGAACATTTTATTGGAGGCAAAAAGTCAGACGCAGAGGCGATTCCTAGCTATATTCCAACAATATTCCCGTCAATATATCGGTGTAAGAAAATTGACCATTCTCAGGTCACTGCTAGATATAATCGTTTTATGATACGAAGTTATCCGGATCAACAATTTATTGGAAAATACGAACAGAATCAGTTACCAATCGAAACAGTTACTAAAGTAGGTAAATGAAAGGGAATTTACTATGATGGCCGATAAAGGATGCCAAGCAGATATTTATAATCAGTTCGAGTTGAAAGAAACAACATTTATTTGTAATAGGTACGTTCAAAATAATAACTGTGATGCTGAGATCCAAGTAGAAATACCAACTACTTCTGACAAGTCCTGAATAGTTGTGGCCACTAGGGGCGCTGTCATCGCGCACACAACGAATACAAACATTTAGTGTGCTTGTAGTACAAGGTTCAACAATGCTAAAAACCTCTGTTTTGTTAACTTTTAAATAACTTTTTTTTTCCCACGGAATATTTAAAAAAAAATACATATTTTAGAAAGTGGGATTGAGTTCTTCAATTTAAAACTGATTTGGTCTGTGTACGAAAACTTTTATTAGGTGGGTCAGAAACGCCCCATGACCTTTCAATAATAATAATATTGTTTTCGTACCACTTGCTCAAAAAAGTGACATTCTATGCCCCAAAAAGCAAACATAACGATAGTCATTTTTAATCTGTCAAAAACAGGGAAAGAAAATTGTACTGAATTTCATTCATCCCCTAGGGAGAGAATGTGATTTAAAATTGGAATACTTAATACTGAACTACATCTGTGTTTACACCATTGAGTTTGTATATAAAGCATTAAGCATCTTTTTTTAAAAGGAATACGCAATTAATTATATGCAGTTATGATTATTAAATAAAATTACAAAAACCGACGAGGTCGTATGAGCTTGATGCCTTTGCTTTTCCGACAAAACATATTAGTCTAGGAATTTGTCGCGATTTTGTTTTCTTCAAATACATAAACGTTAAGTTTATTTTTATAAATAAGTTACCCCCGAATACTGAACCGTCACTCAAAATTTAAGTCCCACTTAAGTTTAACAGAGACTCAGAAGTGACGTTTGACCATACAAAATCTAAAGTTTAAGAGCTGCTCAAATGTTAAACAGCCCTCACATTTTGAGTGACGTTTCAGTATTCGGGGGATAATGTTCTAAAAATACATTGTTAAATCAAAGCAACAGTGACAGTGTATTGTCGGATTCCATCAGTGCAAATGCTGCCGCAATCATACTCATCAACAATAAATGTACCAAACAAAAGTGTAGCTCTCTTTATAAATTATTGAAGCAATGTTCGAATCTTAACTTTTACTTTTAATGTCATTATCTTTAATAAATGCTTATCTCATATTATTACTGTGTTAATTTTTTCGCAAATGGTACGAAAAGTAGAGTATTTTCCTCGGTGATAAAGCTGTCTTAGTCTTGGGTAAACTTAAATCTCTCGCTACACTCAGGACTCGTCTTAAATCCCTCGCTTCGCTCGTGATTTAAGTTTTTAACACCCTCGCCACGCTCGGGAGTAAACCTCGAGTCCTTTGTTACGCTTGCGATTTAAATCGTCACCCGCGACAGAAGACACTGCTTTATCCCCTTGGTTAATAATCTACTAGTTCATTTTTTAATCCTTTTATCTTGAGTGTGCGGTGAGTGGGATAGTCGTAGTGGAAGGTTGCAGAAGCGGCGAGTGTCATAGGGTACGTCCTTAAAACAACAAGTTTTCAACAATAATACTTTATTAAAACAATATTACAATACTAAATAACAATGGAAATACTTTTAATTCAACTAACAATATCACAATAGGTTAGGTATGGGACCCACGTCACTAATAACAGATATATATATTACTTGTTTATTACTACATACAATAAATATTCGTGTTTGAGGTCTAATAACACATCCTGCGTAACTCTTTAAGAGAATGCTGGAGAAAACCTCCCAAAATAAATACATTGAGTACCTGTACGTAACTAATATAAAAAATGTTGTGACTCCCGATATTTGTCGATATAGTTGCTGAAGCTAGTGGTGCCGTCAAAATAACAGCCGCCCATATTGACGTTATGTAGATGTCGTAGGCATTTTGTAAGAATGGTCTTTTTACATATGACGTCGTCATTTTGCAAACGCGAAGCGCTTTATAAATTGCCGAAGGCATATTGTAAAATGTCGTAATTTTATAAAATACCTTGCAACCTTCAATTTATTCCCATTTCGTTTACCCAATTTTGCCTGTGTTGCACCAAATATACTGAATGTGCACCAAAATATGTTAATTAAAAGATGTCATAACGAGCATCAGGAAAAAGACAGCACTACAATAAAAAAGTGTTATATCTTTATCCATTTTCTATTAATGCAAGTCGTTACTGGCGTAGGGGGTCGCAGTTTTAACATAACCTAACCTACGCATTTTTTTAGCATTTAGGAAAGAATATTTGGTGCACGATCAGTATTTTTGGTCTCTTTTTATTCATATCATGGTCACCCTGAAGCAGACATCATATACAAATAACGTGTAGATTGACATCATTCAGTTCAATAACAAAATGCCTTCGGCAATTTATGAAGCGCTTCGCGTTTGCAAAATGACGACGCCATTTGTAAAAAGACCATTCTTACAAAATGCCTACGACATAGACATAATAGAGAGAGCGTTTCGACACCTTCATGTCAAATAGCAATGGTCATTGAGCAGCCGTTATAACGTTTGGCATCGGTCTGTAAGATATCCGCGGCCGTCAGTGGTTGTCCCGCGGGCGCGTGCGACAGATGAGCGCGACGCGGCGCTGTCTGGGCAGCGCGCGCCCGCGCCACGCGCTGTCCGCGCCGCCCAGCACGGCGTGCGTGAACGAGTAGCGCGCCACGCCTCTGGAACAACCAACATTCACGTCACGGAGACACTTCCTCTACGTCTTACGGAATCACTTCCTCCAAGCTCCAACACTTTAGAAGCTACAAAGGGCGGGCGTGTATAGAACTATCCTTATGTCATATTGACGTTCTTATTTAATTTTTACAACATTTGACACAATTCCGGCCATACTTGCATAATAAATGTATATTACCTAATAATGCAATATGATGATGAAACTGATTTGATGCTGAAGCTGGTGATGATAGGAGCGCCGATATAAAACAACACAGCCGTCAGCCCATCAAGTAAGGAGTCGTTTGATTGTCTCGAATATTTCGAATTAACACACGAGGTTGTCGACATATGGAATGTGAACTCCACTATCATTGTGCCGATTGCAGTAACGGCCAATGGCCTGGTAGCCAAGAGCCTCGAATACCATCCAATAGCTTGGACTCTGCCTCCGATACTGGCGAACATTTTTATTTGTGAATGCTTGTTGAGTTAGTTGAACGACAGTAGGTATGTACGTATCATATTGAAATGTAGTGAGTACTCACTGCATGATGTAGAGCGCGCGACGCTGCAGCAGAGCGTTGACAGTCATGTGCTTGTGCTCGCAGTGCTGCAGCTGCATGACTGCGCTCGACACCAGGCACAGGCCCGCGATCACGTCGCCGCAGAACTGCACACCAATTAACGCATTGTTACATCTACCTACTGGGCAATACTTGTTCAGTTCCATGGTCCGAGAGACCGCACGGGGAGGTCTTGCGTTTATTATGTTACATCTTATATATAGTAACTAGCTTTTGCCCGCGGCTTCGCTCGCGTTAAATTCGGTAGCGCCTTATTGATTTGTAATAGCAACGCTAAGTTTTCCTTTTTCTTCCCTCTTTCTCCCTCATATCCCACTCTTTAAAAAAAAGCCTATGTCCGTCTCCTGGTTCCCAACTATCTTTCTACCAAATTTCATCAAAATCGGTTTAGCCATTAAAACGTGACGAGGTAACAAACAAACTCACTTTCGCTTTTATAATATTAGTAAGGATATTCAATAGATCGCGAACCCGAGTAGCTGCTATAGGGGAATTATCTTGAGTGTGTAGGTATACGAGACAATGGTTCACTTGTAAAACTGTCCAAAATATCTCTACTCGACTCGGTCGTCTCAGATCACGTAGTGCCTTCGTCAGCCTTCGTACTTACCTATTTGAATCGATTTTGTTAGTTAAATTGCTTGCACTAAGCCAAAGTGGCAATAATACTGCAGCAGCGTAATGGGCCCATGTAATTTGATAAGTCGTATGAACGATACGAATCCAGTCGCAGCTGCAGTGGTTGTGATGGTGGCAGCTGCAGCGCTGCAGGTCCAGCACGTGCACGTGCCGCAGAGCGTCGCGCGCGCTGTGACTTACTCTGACGGCGTCAACGTGCGGCTTGATGTGTCCGGCGGCGGCCAGGTCCAGCACGTGCACGTGCGGCAGAGCGTCGCGCGCGCTGTGACTTACTCTGACGGCGTCAACGTGCGGCTTGATGTGTCCGGCGGCGGCCAGGTCCAGCACGTGCACGTGCGGCAGAGCGTCGCTCGCGCTGTGACTTACTCTGACGGCGTCAACGTGCGGCTTGATGTGTCCGGCGGCGGCCAGGTCCAGCACGTGCACGTGCGGCAGAGCGTCGCGCGCGCTGTGACTTACTCTGACGGCGTCAACGTGCGGCTTGATGTGTCCGGCGGCGGCCAGGTCCAGCACGTGCACGTGCGGCAGAGCGTCGCGCGCGCTGTGACTTACTCTGACGGCGTCAACGTGCGGCTTGATGTGTCCGGCGGCGGCCAGGTCCAGCACGTGCACGTGCGGCAGAGCGTCGCGCGCGCTGTGACTTACTCTGACGGCGTCAACGTGCGGCTTGATGTGTCCGGCGGCGGCCAGGTCCAGCACGTGCACGTGCCGCAGAGCGTCGCGCGCGCTGTGACTTACTCTGACGGCGTCAACGTGCGGCTTGATGTGTCCGGCGGCGGCCAGGTCCAGCACGTGCACGTGCGGCAGAGCGTCGCGCGCGCTGGCGCCGAACGCAAGCGCGCGCACGCGGTTGAACACGGCCGCGTTCTCCTCGGACCACTGCTTGCGCTCTGTCTCGCGGAACCCTTGGATTGCCTGCGACCGACATTACAACTATGAATTCATGCATAAATATTAGTTTTTTTTATATAATTAATTACACAACTAAACCATAATTATTTAATCTGTATTTATTTAACAACTTAGTTAAACGGCAGTTGTATCTTGGCGACAAATGAGAAAGAATATGAGTGATGGGGAACATAGGTCATATAACATTCATCATGTAATTCAACATTATCTGACATAATTCTGGACTTATCAGTTTTTAGGCAGTTGGATTAAATAGCTTGCAATGGTTTAACTAAATTACTAATTATTAATCCATCTAGAGACCAAACCTGGCTGAAGGCTAAATAGTTCTGGGGTTGCGGGTTGTTCGAAAGAGATACAGCAGCCCGGAACATAAAGGGCAATAGAAGGAACATGGGTGGTGAACATGGCAGTGATGCATCTTGTATTAATAAGCAAAGTAAATAAGTAATTTTTAAATACCACCACTTGTGGAAGATTTACTGATATTACTAACATTATCCCAGTGGTCGAACTCATATCTCATACGGCGCAAGACAGGCTCCAACTCTAGCAGCAGGGAGTTTTCTTCACGCTCTGTGATGAAGTCGGTGTACACCTGCATATCGCGCACCACAGAACTGCGCAGCTGAGGCGAGTCATCCTCCTTCCATGACGGGCTGATTTCCACCATACTTGGATCACCTGTAACATCCAAAATCTTATTTTACTCTCTTTTTGTATGTTGCTGTCATGTCATGACTATATTTTTTATTGGCATAAATCTTTGCCATTTCTCTATATTTTTAGCTAAGAGGGCAGGATAGGTGGTGCTTGTTTATTGAAGTTACACAATAAATACCTGCTGTAAGATTTCAGTTTTTGGTTTCCAATTTCTTGTAAAGTAGGGTCAGAGTATCGCAAGTTTGGTTTAGTCAGTTTAACATTTCAACATAATTATCAAAAGAAATTAAGCTTATCTTTTACTACACGGCACTGTCGCCATTGACATATAATCGTTACCTAGCCCAAACACTTTGAGCTAGAAATGTGAGACTTTACAGAAGGCATCATTAACGAAGGACTTTTGCAAAAATCAACTTGGGAAAGTTACAGTTTTAGGAGTAAATAAGGGTTAAGTATTTACAAAGACCTACGTAACGCTATCCTAGCGTCTGTCTCTACGACGCCGCTAATCATGCGAGGAAGCCCGATGCATAACTTTTTGTACTTGCAGGTTTTAAGAAAACTAAATGTTAACAAACGCATTTTTATTGGTATATAAAACCAAATGGGAACTTCCCCGAAAAATTCTTTAGAAATAACCTAATTTGACAAGACAAGCAAGCCGGTGACAGCGGTATTATTTTGACATTGACATGATTGACAGAACAAATGACTGCCTGACCCTGGGATGCGTTCAATTATTTAAGGAATAATAATATTTGTAAAATTGTGCGCAAAATACGCGCCTCAGACGTGGAGTTGCGGACACCATCCCGTTATAAAATACAATACAAAGTTGTGCTAAAGTAATTTTAGTATTCAATGCCAGGAGACTGAAGGCATTTCAGCGAATGAAAGGAAAAATGTACCTTACGGCCGACCTCATTGACTTGAGCCCGCTATGAGAGATTCGATTGAATAATTAATGACATCCAGATCTTTGGCAGTATCAGGAGTATGGTCAATGCGAACACACGGCAAAAGAGATGAAATAACAGCCGCATTACGAATGAATCTGCTACCAATGATCATAGCTTGAGATTTAGAAGGATTTATTTCCAAGCTGAATGACTTAGCCTTAGCACTGATTCCAACCAGTCATGATTCGTAGCAGCAATAGCAGAGCTTGCATCAATTACAGTAAAATGACGGTAAATTTGCAAGTCGTCTGCGATGAAAACTAAATATATAAAATAACTAGCTGTGCCCAGCGGTTTCACCCGCTGCTCACTTAGGGGTATAAAAATAGATGTTGGTCGATTCTCAGACCTACTCGATATGTACACAAAGTTTCGTTTGAATCGATCCAGCCGTTTCGGAGGAGTATGGGAACGAAAACTGTGACACGAGAATTTTATATATTAGAAGAGATAATTGAAAAAAAAACCGCATTCAAATCGGATCATCCGTTTGGAAGCTACGATGCCACAGTCAGACACATAATTACACATTGACACACACACATACACAGACACGTCAAACTTATAACACCTCGTCGCTTTAGGGTCGGGGGTTAAAAAGGGAGAGGAACGCTACCTTGAGGAATAGAATCTGTGAGGCTACACCAATCAGAAAAGGACTCTTCAAAGCGAACACACTGAGAGCATCCTCGGAGATAACTTGAACCAGGCCAAGGCGGTAGAAAAGAAAATAGTTTTGAGAATACCTAGTAAAATATCGAAATCCAATGAGTGAGGGCGCTACAGTCAAGTAACACAAGAACAGAAGGGCTACTATGAAATCTTATAGCAATTCTTATTCCACTGAGTGAAAGAGATGGTGCTAGACACCCTGTATAGCTCTGTCTCTTTCCCTCAGCGGAATAAGAATTGCTTTAAGAGGTCATAGTAGGGCTACAGTAAGGGACTTATTTTCCACTAGCTTTCGCCCGCGGCTTCGCCCGCGTTAAACTTGGGGTAACACAGTTCCCCTTGCGCCTTATTGATTTGTAATAGCAACGCTAAGTTTTCCCTTTTCTTCCCTCTTTCTCCCTCACATCCCACTTTTTTCAAAAAAATATTAGCCTATGTCCGTCTCCTGGTTCCCAACTATCTCTGTACCAAAATTCATCAAAATCGGTCTAGCCATTTAAGCGTGAAGAGGTAACAAACAAACAAACAAACAAATAAACAAACAAACAAACAAACTCACTTTCGCTTTTATAATATTATATATATATATATATATAATATATATATATATAATATATATATATATATATATATATATATATATATATATATATATATATATATATATACATATATATATACATATATATATATATATATATATTATATATATATATATATATAATATATATATATATATATAGTAAGGATAAGGATTGCCCAGCGGATATTGCCAGTTACTTTATTATGTTTTTGTGGATTTAATTTGAAGTACAGTATTTTTAATTTACTTCTCATGCAACCGTGAGGCGTGCACGTCCAGTCTACCGGGCGGCGTGCACGTCTACTCTCCCGGGCGACGTGGACGTGCAGTCTCATCAGTTACCGGGCGGCGGCGGCGTGGGCTTAACTTGCTATCAAAATAGTAGGTAGTCCGTTTCCGTAGTATAGTATGTTTGTGCCCTCACAACAGCTTCTCTCTGCGGTTGAACATTATTACTTGCTCTTTGGTGGAATTCTGGAGGGTGACATTTAACATATTGTCCTCTGTATAACTTTTGGCTGGACTCGCGCGGTGGCAGAATAATCGACATCGTCTCAGTTGACAAAGAAGAAGAAACGGGTGGTGCCGTACCTACTCGGAGTCGTAACTTGGATCCTTTTAGTGATTGACCATGCATCGAATGTGGGGTCCACATTCCGTCAAATTATGACTGCTTAAAACAGTATGTAAGTAGGAACATTGATGTAGGTGATTGGTTAGTTTTTGGGTGGCTTCCCTGAGTGTGGAAATTGGGACTGCATTGTTGTATTTTGTTCCCATCGGTAAAAACAATGTAAGCGGAAGAATATCAATAAAAAAAATGTTCTGATGGTTTTTCATCAATGATCAGTTCATTCGTCTCGTTTTTCCAGGTGTTCTTATTGTTGCTAATATGGCAAAGTTTCTCCAGCAAATATCAGGGAACTGTACGTATAGGTACAGTTATCGTGAGTAGGTATTGCGGCTGACATTACTGGTGCTCTGAACTGCCGGAGCCGGTGCCTGTGCCGGTCTGCTGTTTATGTTTCGCCACGCAACCTGACAATGTTTGCAAGTTTTTAGCCACGGGCCACGTACCGAACTCTTAAGTTTTGTAAACAAAGTGTGTGTTTATGATGATGGATGAGTCGCATTGCCAGAGTTGTAGGCAATACTCGTATCACGATGTAACAGGAACCAGCTATTATTTTATAATAAGTATAAACACAAAAAATGGTTTCTACCTATGTCTTACTGATGTGACTTTATAACCATCCAAGTGATGTGCCCCAAACCGATTAATTAGAAAAGCAATAATGCGAAGATGGTTTTATACCGCTAACGTCACTTTGCGGCACTAAGGAGCTGAGTACAGCTAGTATCCATCCATAGCTACTTCTTCAAGAGCTAAGCTGGTCTTCAAAATGCAAAACTATGGCGTGGCTATGTTGTTGTTAATAAGTTGTTAGGTACCCCAGCTAAGGCCTAGGCCGTCTCCCCGTGAACTAAGTAGGAGGTACCTTCAAAACGTACCGCCTTCTATGCGATGCTATGTCATCTAACAGTTTGATCCAAGCCATACAATGGCTTATTTTACGCTACCTGTCATTGTAAAAGGGAGTCTACATCAAAGTGTGCATAGTAAAAACTACTATGTATGATTCCGTAATGAAGATTGTACCGTGTACGCCAACTCCAACGCTGCTGAGCAAGTAAACAACAGTACATGAGGTGGTGCGCAATGAGGCCACTCACTTGGTACCGAACCCATTGAGACGCGACAATCGACTGAAGTGCCACACTACCGACCAGACAGCACACTACCGACCAGAGTGCCCGCGAGTACTGCTGAGGGTCTGTGCCTCGAGCGCTGCTGGCTGAGCCATGCTTGACACGACGCTGTGCGACACACTATACAAGAAGAATAGGAAGCGCTTGATAATTAATTATTGTGACAAGATTGGATAATGGCAGCATTGGATAAGTGCAAGGCCTGGTCAAAATTAAATCAATTATTTACATAAATACAGCACAGGGTACTTGTTGATAAATCTATATAATTATTATAAATCTTATATAATTATTTTGAATCGATTAATTGGAATGCATGCAGTTAGAATAAAACTTACTCTTTATTAACAACTAGCTGTTCCTCGCGGTTTCACCCACGTTGCTCAGCACCTGTTGGTCGTAGCGTGATGTTATATAGCCTATAGCCTTCCTCAAGAAATGGACTATCCAACACTAAAAGAATTTTCCAATTCCAACCAGTAGTCCCTGAGATTAGCGCGTTCAAACAAACAAACAAACAAACTCTTCAGCTTTATAATATTAGTATAGATTATTAATAATATAACACGATATATTTTTATTATATAATCTTATACACATAATATGGCTGTAGTTTGGCGTGAGAGTGAGATTAGTCTTGGAATGATATAACTTGTTCGTACAATGAGATCGAAAGTCTTAGTATAGCTTGTCGCTTGCTGACATGCTCTTATGCTTGAGAACAAAAATACAAGATTGTAGAAATAAATGTACGGTAATCTCTAAAAAATGGCGACAAGAATCTATTTAGTTCAACCCAAATATACAGTTTTTTGCATTACTTTTGATTCATCAGTTTCCACTTTCCACACAGCCACCCCAAAGTATGATAAGTACCATACAGCAAGATGGAGGATATATGTATGTATAGCCGAAATAATTGCACCGTGTTAGATATTTCGCAGCTGATGCGTCTGAGAGGGTAGAGAAAACTATTCATTTCCCCGCAAACGTCATTGACCTTGGATTGGAGCACCGATAATCGCAGGAAATTACATCATACCGCCGTTGCTGTTATTGTCATTAAATCAGGCGCTTTGATAGTTCAAGTCTCGGTGTCACCTGGTCTGTATAAGGACAGATTTATGTACAAGTGAGCACTCCATTTGCCCGCGCGGCTTCACCTGGTCTGAATAAGGACAGATTTATGTACAAGTGAGCACTCCATTTGCCCGCGCGGCTTCACCTGGTCTGAATAAGGACAGATTTATGTACAAGTGAGCACTCCATTTGCCCGCGCGGCTTCACCTGGTCTGAATAAGGACAGATTTATGTACAAGTGAGCACTCCATTTGCCCGCTCGGCTTCACCTGGTCTGAATAAGGACAGATTTATGTACAAGTGAGCACTCCATTTGCCCGCGCGGCTTCACCCCGCACCCCGCACCGTCGTCAATGCCGCGACCTGCATCCGTCGCTCGGTAATTAACACTGAATGAAATATTTCGATTGTTATCGCAATTGTTGTCATCTGTTGGCATTGAGAGCGACCACCACTAGATACTGTAACAAAGAACGTTGTTTAAATTATATCAAATTATGAAATGCCTATTAAGCGACCTGAGGCAGCTAGGGTTGCTAATCATACTTTATTATAACTTATCTTACTTCTTCTTGGCGTGTCGATTACAAACTAAATTGGTCAGCCCGAAAATTGAAGACGAGTTTGGCAGTTTCAGTAGCGTCCATCAGCTCCAGTGATGTGCAAGCAACAGGACCGAACGACACGAAGTCAAGTGCCCCAACGCTTGTAAAGCACCACTACATTTACATTCCAGGGCTTAGTCATCTATGAACCCTTACCTCGGTATCTATGAACTAATAATAAAATGGGCGTTTTTTTGCAATAATTCATATTAATTGCCATAATCTTGTGGTTAGAATAGGGGATTTCGCTTTTAACCAGTACTTTCCGGCAAGGTAATGTCTTCGTATACTTAAAGGTGGTAGGTGTAACTCGCACTCCATGACGTGTACAGGAGTCGTTTTAATAAAACCGCCTATTACCCGCATACACTAAAAATAAATAAATAAATAAATATCTTGGGACAACTCACACACGGCTATCTGATCCCAAGCTAAGCAGAGCTTGTGTTATGGTAACCAGACAACTGATATACATACTTATATAATTTATAAATAGATACATATTATAGATAAATCACACCCAGACACAGAACAAACAATCATGCTCATCACACAAAGTTTGCCCTGGGTGGGAATCGAACCCACGACCTCCGGCTCAGCAGTCAGGGCCACTAACCACTAGACCAAGAGGTCCGTCATGACACTGTTAAAGTCATAAATAAAGCATAGTTACTTTATTTGTTGTATATACTTTGTTACATGATCACTAAAAATTTCAACTGTCTGACTATCACGGTTCATGATATACACACTAGTGACAGACGGTCAGACGGACGGACCGTTGAGCCTTATACCGGTCTTAAAACGGGACCCTAGGGTCCCGTTTTACCCTTTGGGCTCGGAACCCTAAAAAACTTATGAGTAATTTGGTTATGAATCAAAACTGATTACATAAATTACAAAAAAAAAATAAAGTCAACATCGAGTGATATTCAATATCTACATTCTAGTTATTTATATTTTTTTTTTGTTTCAGTAAAGAATCTGTAGTGGCGAGAAGAGAGTAGAGCGTCAAAAATCTTAATGACAAACGAATTCTTTAATTATTTAATTTGGATTTTCAAATTAGCAAAACTCTTTTAGCAATGCTAAATGCACACTATTTATACGTTTAACAGCAATCAAAATAGAAAAAAAATGTAAAAAAAAACCAAACAAACTAACTCACTTTCGCTATTTTAATATTATCAGTAAGGATAAGGATTGCGTGTTATGAACCAAGAACCTGAGCCTGACTAAATTAAGGACTGCATTAGCAGAGGCTAAACAACGAAATGTATCTCATAGTTCATACACATACGCGACGGTTCAGCGCATAATGAAGTATAGCGCTGCTTACTGCCTGGTGCTAGCTCGGAGTCGTTCGTGACATGGTGTCGTGTCGCCGCCGATTAGCTCGCACGAGTCGCGCAGCGCTCGCAGCCAGCCAAGCGAGGAGGTAATGATCACTATTAACGTAACGTCGTTATTATAACTACCGAGGACTCACCGGACTATGTACTACCGAAGACACTGACTCCTGTCACACGTATCACTTAGTTTTTTTTTTTTTTTATTATTGATAGGCTCGCGTTTGACCACTATCTCACCTGATGGTAAGTGATGATGTGGTCGACGATGAAGCACGCCTACCTAGAAATAACCTATTCACTCTTGACTTGAAGACCCTCAGGTTATAGCTGTCAGGAAATACAGACTCCGGCAGGGAATTCCACTCCTTAGCAGTACGCACAATGAAGGTATTCCCAAACCGTTTAGTGCGTGTGGGTGGGATGTCTACCATGTAACGGTGGCGCATCGCCGTACGTCTTGTAGTCCGATGATGGAACGGGCTTGGCGGAATTAGGCTGTGCAATTAGTTAGAGCATAAGCGTGTTTGTACACTTCTGTTTTCGAACCATCCATAGCACCAATTTATCTTTATTTCGCAGCACTAGAGCATAAAGTACGGTTCTTGTGGTTCAGGAACTGCTGTCCACGTGCTTTAATTTAGACTCCGTAAAAAAAGCGCTCATTAGTTCACAATATACCTAATAGCTAAATTAAACTGGAACCCTTGACCATGGACTACCTATCCACTGATTGCTGATTGTCATTGATTGCATCGATGTCGTCAATCTGAAGTGTTGTGCCGTTGTATAGTCGTACAATGTCATCGTGTTATCGTAAGAGTTGATAAGTGCATCGCCTCATCAATGGTAAGTGGTCAGTACAATTGGAGAGAATGTTGGAGGTGAGTACGCCATAATACCATTGTCATTGTGGGTTACTTTGAAATCATCTTATAGTAGTTTTTGAAAATACATCTTTGTTAACCAGTGATACCTATTTTAAGCCTATATTTAACCTACTTTGTAAAACGTTGAGCAAAAGAACGCCTCTAGTCTAGAGGGACGTAGACTGTGCCCAGGGTTCTAAATATGTCCCGTGTGTATCGACATGATGACCATGTCGTGTCGCGACGCGACTATAGCTTCTAGATAAGTCTTCAGTGACCGCGGCCGTACCTACTCGTTCCGCTTCCTCGCGCAAACATTATTACATTGACTTTTTACAGAACATTCGCGAGGACACTCGTTTCCTTAAATAGATTTCAATTTACATACCTTACAAATTGTTTATTAAATAAATTGCACTTTAACCGACTTCAAAAAAGATGAAGGTTCTTAATTCAAAGGGCGGTTTATAAGTTATCTTCTACGATACATATAGGTATATTTATATGTAGATATTTTTCACTTTTCAATGTAGGTAAAAAGGTTTAATGTCACTACTTAGTATATGTATTTTAGTTAAGGTATGTAACATTACTTTTAAGTAAGTATTAATGTCTCATCAAAGATAACTAATAAACTATCACAGCAATATGTATCGATACAATTATCATGGAACCCTTTCGGAAGAATTTTATAAACCGACCCACAATAATTGACGTAGAAATTGCGTAACAAACATACAAAAGACATTACCATAAAGTTTTTTATTTATAAGCTACTAAAGATAAGCCAGTACAGAAACATTTTTACTTTTTTAATTGCCACTGCCAGGATCGAACCCACAGCCACAACCTTGAAAATCCAGCCATAATGGCGCAATTTCATTGGTCGTTAACTCGTTCGGTATACAGCATACGGGGAGTCCCCGCAGGCGAGATAACAACCTATGAAAGTTGCAAGTCGATACGTGTTCGTTAAACCGTTTGCAGGGATTGGCCGCTTGCTTTATACCGATCGTGATATCGACCAATGAAATCAATCGGTCGATATACAGCTTGCGGGTCCTAAGTGAAATGTCAAATTATTATATTTTATTTAATAAATCTTCAAATAAGTCATTAGATAATCTGAAAAAATTATCATGATCTTCTACATCACATTCCAAATTTAATTGTAACCCCTTACACAATGTTTCTGACGCGCCATGCGTCTTTCTATTTTTTAGTAACGTTCGCACCCAAAATCTTTTTTTCTTTTTCTTCAGTGAAGCTAATAGTTTCTTCTTCAATAAGACACAGACACTCAAAATCTCTCTACACAGCAATAATTGTTGATCCATGGCAAGAACGTCTGTTTCAGTGCCACTCTTGTTAATAACTGGCGACGAACATGGAGGTTCTCCTACACCCCGCACGCGGACCCTATCGACTAATGAAAACGGTTCCCCGAATGCGGGGCCCTGTGGCACGCGTTCCAGAAATCTCTCGCACCCGGCATGCGGGCCCTATCGACTAATGAAAACGGTTCTCCGAATGCGGGCCTTGTGGCATTCGTTCTAGAAATCTCTCGCACCCGGCATTCGGGCCCTATCGACTAATGAAATTGCGCCATAACGTATCGAACTGGCACTACTTACTTGTGCTCTTACGTCTGGTAGGTATAAGTAGTTTACTATCTAACGATCTCAAACACGGACAGCTCTTGACAATGCACGTGGATTATTGTTAATACGAATGCACTTCAAATCAAAGTTTATCTAATTTTCTATTATTCCGCGAAACAATTGTTATCTGAAACTAAGCATTGACAGATAGCCGCACTCCAGACTGCGGAAATTGCCTCCTTTACAATATATCAGGCCTTGAATGAGGAAGGTAAGCATTAAACAAGCTTCCATGAGTGACGACACACTGCAACACACGGCGCGCGGTGCTGCCTGGACAGACTGCTGGCTCCATCTTGGAACTGCTGGCTCTGGCACGACATTAGCTGCCTCTGTTTTGTGTAGGTATCACTTGCACGCACAATATAAAAAGGTTTAAAGCTTGCAACTTGTTGCGGTGTGCGTGCTAGTAATGGCACAAAGACGCAGGCGCAGCTGGGCGGGGCGTGTCGCCCGCCGCACATCCGGCGCGGCCGTCACGCGCTGACGCTGGCGATACCTCACAGTGAGAAGGTGCAAACTTTCACGCACTTGGTCGCATCCAGCATGGACATAGCACAAAGTTATTTGCATAGAGATCTCTACCCTCTATCTCTAATCTATCCACACACACACACACACACACACACACACACACACACCTAATAACTCGCCTGGCTCAGTCAAACCTAATATGTGACGACCTAACCCCCGAATACTGAAACGTCACTCAAAATGAGAGGAGAGTCTGCTTAACATTTGAGCAGCTCTTAAACTTTAGATTTTGTATGGTCAAACGTCACTTCTGAATCTCTGTTAAACTTAAGTGGGACTTAAATTTTGAGTGACGTTTCAGTATTCGGGGGTTAGAGTTTGTTTCCAGACAATTAAGTCTAAGACCTTAACAACGGGTGGAACGAGACTGGATACGGATGGCAGCAAACCGCATGTATTCGCACAACTTAGGAGAGGCGTTGTCCTGCAGGGCAGTGTGACTGGCTGAGTCAATTAAAACCTCTAAACTAGCTTCTTCTTTATCAGTGTGTTTGTAAGAACCTAACCTTCTGCAAGTGTCATGCGTGGAACAGAGTTAGTCTCTCTAAACACTGCTATCAGCGCGAGTGGTGTGCGACCCGCACGACTGATTATGGCGGCAAAGGGTAGACATCGTCACCAACAGCTGATACTTGACACACATACCAAATAATATGTATAACCTTAACGCTTGGTGCACAGGCAGTATCGTCGTGGATAGCCCCAACACTTTGCTGGTCACGGCTTATAAGTCTAATATTTATCGGTGGTTAGTGGTCCGTAAAGCAGATGGCGCTGTACGTCGCTCAGTTCGAGACTTCCACTGAGTGCTGTGAATGTACAAATGTGAGCACGTTGTAGTTATTCTTACTGAGAGAGAGAGAGTACAGTCAATATGCAGCTTGTTGTTTGGGGTATACAGGATATACATAAACCTACGTTTATAATATATCCTGGTTTTAAGGTAGAACTTAATGCTCTTGATACATAGCTCTCAATATTTGGATGCATTAAATTATGACATTATGACATTTAAAACTTGAATTTTAAAAAAAAACTTGTCAAACTGTTGGAGCTTTGACTTTAAAAAACGAAAACTCCTGATAGCTCTCAATACTAGATGAATCAATCGAACAAAAAAAATATGACGAACAGAACAAGTACCTTTCGGTTTCGTTACGGCGGCTCCGGAACACAAAGGGCAAAATAAGGAACATGGATGAGTTTTATTTTAAAAACTGAAACAAAACAGGATGCTTTAGCACGCCTTATTACAAATCAGCAAGCACGCTCTCTCAGAGCGACACACATAAACTGTCCGATATGTTACTAACAGCTAATGTCAGCTAATAGTTTCCCACTAATTAATGTTATGTCTCACAGAAGATTAAATTGCAGAAACTTAGCTGTTTCGCAACTGTCGTAAAATACACGAAATGATTACCTTTCATGATTTGCATGTTTTGTAAAGAGCATCGTCTGTGCTGGCTTTATCTGAATCATAGATATATCAGTTGTATTCATATTGTGTGTGTGTGTGTGTGTGTGTGTGTGTGTGTGTGTGTGTATGTGAGTCTGTCGTTACTCGCAGGACTATTTATTGATCCACCTATTTCGGAGACTAGCTGGAACAGACAGACCGGCGGACAGGCTATATTTTTATGTCTATCTGTTATAAGTCGGTACCGTCGTCGTCTGTACAACCTAGTAAAAATCTGTTTTGAAATTACAAACAGACAATTAATTTTATTGATTTGTACAGAAGATGTTAATATAGCTTGTATATTGCGGGTTTTATATTATTTGTATTTGTATATTGCGGGGTAAACAGCGACTCCAATAAATCATATCACCAACTTGTTGCTCGTCAGCAAAGATTATAAAACGTCAGCAGTATGTACCTATGTGTCGTTCGTAGTCTGCCCCATGTCTACCTGGTTTCTTGTCTTTTTGCTTGTGGTGATTTCTCCGTGACACCGATTCATCGCTGACATATGACAATTTGTAGTTTGTATTTGTGTCGTGTGCCTCCCGTGGCGCGGCATTGGTTGTCGGTTATATAACATACTACGGAAAACGGCACATCGTGGTGGCTCGTCAGCCAGATGTCGCGAACTCGCGACCTTTCTCGTTTAATGTCGTTACTTATAAGCGAAAGTTCAGTCCCTTTTGTTACCACCACCAAGAATCTTATAGGACCTGCTATAAAACAAATACAATGAAACGTTACTTTTTATTTTATCATAGAAAAACCTTCAGGCTCCGCTCTGTCTCAACTTAATATGCGCATGCTTAGAAATTATATACGGCCTCATACGGGTGCTTATTTATATACGCTACTTAATTAAATGAGTGTGATATTATAATAGTCACGGATGCGTGATGCGTGATGCGGCGACTCCGCTCATTAGAATGAAGCGCAGCGTTTGGCAGCGTGCCGTGACGAACAGATAATCATCAAACATTCAAAGTCAAACGGTGTTGATTGTTTGTTTGTTTAGCCGATTAGCCTCGTATCAAGGCCGCGGCAGCCCTGTGTGCTCATGCAGCGTCAAGAGGTCAGCCAGCGCGGCAGCGTGAGGAAGTCACGAGCAGCCACCGCGCGCGCTGGGCGACCCCTCTACGGAGCTGCCGTGAACTGTGGGTCAAACGTTACGTCCCGGTAGTTTCACATGAACTTTACCATTTTCTAATATATTAACTAACAATCACAATGCGTGTGTTCTTCCGTAGTCCTACTGTCAGCTAGTACGAGTACCTACTATGTGTTCTAGATCTGTTTCTTGGTCTGTACGTGACTACGTGTGTAGTAAAGCATGCTGTTACACTTTTTCTTCTAAGTAGGAAAGAACATGGAAGTGAGATATAACTTGGACAATACCGTGGTTAACTTAGAAATACATATAATACAGGTAGATTGTGAGGTCCCAGTTCAGTTTGGTGTGTGGGTGTTTCTCGAAGAAGTGGATGAATTTAAAAATTACGTTGATTTGCAATTAAAATAATTACCTGCTGTAAAAAGTTTATAAAAACAACGACGATTACATTTGATTCATCTCGCCTCAAGCAATTACTTGGTATTTTTAAAGAATGTATGATACATCGTTAAGTAGGTATGTTATACCTATGTGTTCATTCATCCCGGCACCTGACCGGTGCGCGATGTTTCCGAGAAGTCTGCGTGACGTCATGACGTGTTCGTGTACAATCCGTTGACAGTCGCGTCGCGTGTATCAGTTCACAGGTAGAGTGGCTATTACGTCTCACGACTATAGTAAGTATAGAAGCAGTAGAAACCCAGCAGGTAATGATACGATGACACACAGTTCTAAGAATAGCAGTATGTAGTTACAATGTTGTCGAATCATTGCGATTAATTCTCGCTTAGCAATTAGCTGAGACGACGACACTGACTAGTTTTTTGATTGTCTTGTATACAAATGTCTGCAGTTAACGAATCGCTACAATCACCGGTTCAACTGATAGCAAGTAGTTGTTGTTAACTCTCTCTTGTCACTCCCTCTCGTTCGATTCCTTCTCTGTTTCCTTCCATACACCCATCCCAGTCTATTTCTTTTTAGACAGGAAGGCAGGACAATGAGTTTGTGACCTAAAAACGTTTATGTTGCGATGACGACAATCCCTTGAATGTAAATCATCGGTTCCCGCTGTGGAATCGAATGGTATATGACATGAGTTATGTGGTGGCACACAATGTTTGGCAGCTGCTGTCACTGTGTCGATGACACCTTAATGATGATGTTACGAGGTGTGGCACCTTCAACGGTGTGGAGCTGTGATGTGGTGATACCGTTCTATTTAGTCACCAGTCACTGAGCAACCGATGTAACAGGTTACAAACGATATAGAATTGGAAACTTTAATTGGTACTCTTGAATCCAGGCGCACCCACGGGGAACGATATTTATGCTCTGAAGTGAAATAGGGGGGCAAATTCGAGGATATCGAATTATTAAACGATATCTACATGATGTGTCTGAGACCAGTGGCCGGATACGCGAGTGCGGCGGAGGCGGCGGCGCTTCCGCGACTCGTTCACTATTACGTCAGTCGGAGTGATGTCCCTCACATCCGATGGCCCGTAGCTCGTGAACACTGACGCGGCCTCGCGCCCCGACTGCCCAGTGCCCGACTGCTCGGAGGCCACGACGGTCAAGTTCGGCGTTCATTAACATTCCTGCGTTTTAATTTCAACGTTCCAGCTGTTTCTCGCGATTTCTGATTAGGCTTACTAAATAACCTGTTTGTACAAGATTGTATCAACTATCTAGAGAAATCTACAGTATAGGCACAGTAAAAATATGGTATTGGCATTAAAACACCTTACGATGTTATGAATATCAGCACCTAAATGATCGGTAACTGACGCTAAATGTGTGTCAATTGCCTTCGATAAGCTATCGACGTGAACACATTACCACAATCGTCATTGAAATGTATTTACATCTGTTTGGTGTAGAGACGTTGACACTTGCGGTCCGTGTTTGGATTGGAAGGGATCCTATAGCCTATTCTATTCAAGATAATTGCCTTTGACATCACTCTCTAGAAGAAAGCAATTGTTTAACACTTTTCTTATATCTATTGCAGACGCTCCAAAGGTCAGTCTCCCCACGAGGTTGGTCCTTCGGTGGGTATATTATGTTATCTTCAGTAACTAAACGTAGCTCAAACTTTAAATAAGATACTATTGCTATTGTGTATACACAAAGCAACAGGTAACTGGCACCAAGTGACCCACTTTGCTTAATAATTACGCTGCAAAGATATTTAGCAGCGACCCGCGACCGACGCGCGCTTGCAGTCAACACATCACGTCAGCACAAATGTAAACATGTGACGAAGACAGCTGTAGTTGGTGCGTACGGCCGCGACCGCAGCGTTGACCGCAACGTTGACCGCAGTGTTGACCTCAGCTAACATTAGCATACAGATATACATCCGTATGCCTCTTTTATCAAGTGTTTGCTAAGTGTTAGGTTGGCAAACAATCCGGTCGCCCACCTGATGAAAGTAGTCGAACGACCACGTTACTCTAAAACGGCTGATATCTCTGTGACTAAGTATTCAACTGCGTCTGTTTAACTAAACACGCAGCATTATAATATACTAGCTTTGGCTCGCGACTTCGTCCGCGTGGCATAGTTACTTCAGGCTAATGCCAACTTTAACCCGCGTGATGATCGAAAAATGTTTTTTTGCTGTCCCCTTTTCTTCCCGCTTTCTTCCCCTTTTCTCACTTATTTTAGCCTATGCCCGTCTCCAGGATCCCAACACTCTCTGTAACAAAATTCATCAAAATCGGTTTGGCCATTTAGGCGTGAAGACGTAACAAACAAACAAACTCACTTTCGCTTTTATAATATTAGTAAGGATTATCTGTGACTAAACTATTGTGTCATTAGTGCTCGCACGTTGCTTCACAGTTCACAGACCATATTCCCTGCACACTCACTTCAGTGCCTGCATGGTTGCTGGTTGCTGGTTGCTGATTAGTGACCGAATCGTATCAAGTTCGACGAAAATTTGCATTTAAGAATGTCTGTTTCATGTGACGGAATGTTATGTATTATGTTTTGCTTCATGTCGTGTAGTTCTGCAGAAGTATTTGAAATGCGAAGCTTAGTTCGAACATCAACGGGGCCGGAGGGGTGACACCGAGGCCGAGGGTTACATATGAATCTATATCTGGCTTTCTACGCTAAACCTGTATGTATAATATGTATGTGTATTGGCTGCATGTAGCGGCGCGGGCGCAGCGCGACTGTGCCGCGGGTTAGAGAGGAGCCTTACATAACGCCTACTTCCTCACGATCGCAGCACAAGGGGAGCTTTCTAAGTTGTTTTCAGAGATTGTGCATCACTTACATCTTTATGTTACGTGATCTTGCTATGGGTATCAGCGAATGTTTTTACTTAGCACAATTGGAAAACTGTACATTTGCATAGATTCGCTTTCTATTTAGAAAACTGGCAGCTAGCGAGCCAGCACAGTTCAAGTGACCCAATACTAGTAGGGAACCCGCGCGGTGATATCAAATGTTACAGCTTAGTAGTAACCATCATGAACAACTTCCGTCATCGTTTACTTTACCAGTTCGTGTAAATTTGGACATCACTAACTAGTCTTTGCTTTTCACCTTCTATTATAACGGACCTTGTTTAAAATACCGGCGCCGCCCCTCCAACGATACACCGTGAGGTCCCGTAATTGTACGGCTGCGTATGCGCGTCGTGCGCGTCGTGCGTGTGACCTTGTGCCTCCCTCCGCCCCCCCCCCCGCTCCTCCGCGTCTCGCACGGCACGCTTCCATGAACATGTTCGCTAACACTAGATGACATAGAACAGAAGTGTTTCTCTCTGTTTGTGGTCGTAGCATGCCCTTTTTCATAAATGTAAGTATTGTCTCAGTAGTTACAGTCAGGTTCAGTAGACCCACCTTGTCATATTATTTTATATTTTACCCGACTGTGCCTGAAGGACGGTTAAAAACAAAAAAAAAACAGACTACGGTAAAAAGCTGAAAAGCAAAAACAAATATTTATACTACCTATTCAAAAGAGAGGTCCCCCTACCTATACGTACACAAGAGAGAAGTTCCCTCATGTATGGGACGATATGAACATGGAATACGACGATATGGCTCTGTAGAGGAGACTAAGTCACGATGTTCGGTATGTGTCATCAAAATCAACATTAATTTGTGGAAACATGCACCCATCAATCTCTAACGTTATCGCTCGAATCCTATTTATTACACCAAAGCCACCACATCACCTGCCGAGGTTGCGGGTTGTTCGAAATAGATACCGCGGCCCCGGAACATAAAGGGCAATAGAAGGAACACGGGTGGGTTTTAGTCAGTAAAAGTCTGACATGCCCCGCCTGGGCGGAAGTCATTAAATGATTTCCCACCCGAAAAAAAAAATGCCACCACATCAAAACGTAAAACTGCCTCATGTTCACATCCCCCATAGGCCATCAGTCGGAAGTTCTCTAGTCGGTATTATTGAATCTTACTATTCTAGGGCAAGGATCAAAGACGAGGAGCCTCGTCACCTACTTAGAGGTACACACGTACTTATATCATCTACATAGCTATCACTACACTGGTTGTTCCTCTGCTAGAGGCACGTGTAATTTAGCGCAGTGTTTGTTTAAATTTGACGACATTGTTTCTACATCTCCTTCGTGTGTAACGCACCTTCTGTGCCTCTCTGCCGCGCGCCATGTTATAATGTGTAGAGATGATCCCCGATGATATAACACCACGACCGGCTGATGCCATCATGCGTCGGCTCTTTGTGCAGCATGTTCAGTGAGCGTCACTTGTACCATCAGTTAAGCTTTTCCCAGGCTCGGGGCAGCTTCCGGGCTCGTGTGCCGCGGATGAACTACGACGGAGATTTGTTTAACAGATAGCCTGCAGCTGAAAGGGCTTCGAACCTGTCTAAACATGGCGACGGCCGAGAGTATTTGACTTAATAAAAGCCGCACTTATGGTGATGACGATGAATTTAATCAGTTCGTCTTTGCATTGAGGTTATTGCGGCAGTATAGCGGAAATGTAATGTCACTCAATTGTACGTGAGGCCACCGGACGCGCCGCACACCGCCGCCGTCTGA
Organism: Ochropleura leucogaster; assembly: GCA_958449745.1. Lineage (NCBI taxonomy): Eukaryota > Metazoa > Arthropoda > Insecta > Lepidoptera > Noctuidae > Ochropleura > Ochropleura leucogaster. The sequence goes on along the minus strand of OY288220.1, from coordinate 188,954 downwards.
TCTCACCGGATCACTCTGATTACTGTCCGAAGATGAATGGTTCGAATGAATAGTTTGAAGTTCAGGGCTCAGGGTCGGGTACACGATGATGTTATTAATATTAAATTGCACGTTATTAACCAACACTTGGTTTGCAGGAGGATGGCACGCTGCCAAATTCCAATTGTTTTCCAATCGAGTTCAGGATCGTTGCTTAACCTCCAACATCGCTGAATGCGCGGGAGCCATTCACATCGTGCAAACACGATCCGCCTTTCCTTTCTGATATAAGAACGATAAACATCACTAGACTGCTAAACTTTAAAAAAATCTGTTGAGCTCGCGTCCATTTAGTTCATGATTTCCTCATTTTAGAGCGAGTGTTCGAGTAATAAATGGTAATACGCGGTGAACAGTTTGGTCACGACGCGACGCCCTTGTAGGAAGCACATACAACGTGTGACGTCAGTAATGCTCAGGCTGAGCTCACACGACTGTGGTGATCAATATGAGATGGAAGTTCTGTGTAAATACGTTTTAGATGATTGAGTGATAGCAGTACAAGCTTGGAATCTGTATTGGTGTCCGGTGCACGCAATAGGCTGGGCGTTCGCTTGAATGGGACTTAATCCGCCTGCAATCCCCTAAGAGGCGTTATTGAGTAACTGTGCTTGCTAGAGATGAGATGGTCGAACACCAATATCGCAACAAGAAATGAGTGCGTAAGTACTCATGTTTTGTTACGTACAACGCATAAAATAACAAATTTGAATGTTTTTATTTTGTAAAAAACCGTTGTAATTTAATAACAATTATTATAATCTTGATGTTGCTTCATTTGAAAACATTTTCGGACTTTGTGAACTCAAACTCCAAGCATTTATTTCAATCAGATTATTACATACAGCCACTTTGGAATGTTAAGAAACAAAATGATGAAGCTACATTCAGTTCCGGTCACAAGAAATAATAACCTACGAAAGACTGCGAGAAACTCCATGGAAACCTCCACCAAGATCGTAGTTACATCTCATTCATTTTGAGATTATTAAAATATGTGAGAACGATATAGCAAGACGTGCACAGTAAGAGCATCCAGAGTAAAAGCAAGAATGCCAATAAAAAATAAAACTAAATAAATTAAAATGAACAGTGGCAGCTAAAAGATGACCAGTCCTAACTTACAGCGCCCGTTTACGAACATGACGCATGGATCAGCACAAATCAGCTCAACTATTTTGAAGGGAACTAAATGACTAGACACACGCGCCACCATCAGCGAGACATTTAAGTGAGTATTAGAATTCGTCGAAAAAACCTTTTTTTTCGTTTTGACGACGCTTTAGTTCAGCAGCATAAATATCCTTACTTATTAAATATAATTAATGGCTAATATTATTATTAATGGCTAAACCGATTTTGATGAATTTTGGTACAGAGATAGTTGGGAACCAGGAGACGGACATAGGCTAATTTAAATTAAAAAAAAAGTGGGATGTGAGGGAGCAAGAGGGAAGAAAAGGGAAAACTTAGCGTTGCGATTACAAAAGAGTAAGGCGCAGGGGGAACTGTGTTAACACAAATTTAACGCGGGCGAAGCCGCGGGCGAAAACTAGTGCTGTTATAAAAATCCGTCAGTTTACTCATGTAAATACCGCGAGGCTAGTCTATTTTAGTTATTTTCATAGTATAATGTCATACAGTATTTTACTTTGGGGACGGGCTGCAGACATCGAGTCTATATTTATTCTGAATTCCCTAATAAATGACTAATGTATAACTAATGGAAACAGTTTAAGATATTAACATCATGACAGTACCTTGTCAATATATTTATGAAAACATCATGTATTTCAGAAAAAAAATGCATCTATTTAATAAAAATAGGTGACAGACTCAACTTTAATACTAGAAATAGGGATCAATTAGTTCAGCCAAGTATCAGCTTGAGGATTGTTTCATGGGGTACTATTTAAAATGTTACAATAAAATACCTCCTTACATTCTACAATTGAATGAGACGTTTAAAACTTGTATAAACGCACACTGCGTAATCAAGCATAATAATATTATAAGTTGGGGGACTATATTGAAGATAAAAGTGCTTGGCCTAATGCTAGTCCTGCTCCACAACCATAGGCGTTTACTCACTAATAAGCATCTGAAGTTATTGTGGAAGATAAAGATAAAAATATATTTATTTTGTAAAACATGAGTGCAAAGTGGCTACAAATGACTACAATGATTTATAATAGCAACACTAAGTTTTCCCTTTTCTTCCCTCTTTCTCCCTCACATCCCATTTTTTTCAAAAAAATATTAGTCTATGTCCGTCTCCTGGTTCCCAACTATCTCTGTACCATCAAACAAATTCATCGAAATCGGTTCGCCATTAAAGCGTGAAGAGGTAACAAACAAACAAACTCACTTTCGCTTTTATAATATTAGTAAGGATAAGTAAGGAGTAAGGATTGGCGCCATATAAAATATACTTTTATGCATCAGTGCCGCGCTCGGCCCAACTATTTCTAGCCTATTATTATCACGCCGACGCGGCGGCGACTGCTTATCGTAACTTCTGTTTTTTTTTTTAAATAATTTGGGTTTAGTTTGGACCAAATTAGCTAGGTACTTCATAATAAGGAAAGAAAACATAAAACATTGTGTTTTATCAATAAAGTTTGCAGCTTTCGGTAATTTTTAAGTCCGAACATAGCCCTCGTGCAGCTTTTTTGGAACGTCAAAATCATTTCCATAGTGATAGAGTTTGCCCAAAATATAATACCAAATTTTAATATGGAGCCAAAATACCACGGTAGGCAGTAAGAAGCGCATCAGTGCTTGAAATGGGTGCAAGTTTGCAAGCTGTAGAAGATATAGCTTTGTAATATGGAATCAATTCTCTAGTATTGTTTATGGGATTAAATATAATGACCACCATAAAATGCTTTGATACCCTTAGTTATGTAACCAAAAATATCTACTTAACACCAGAAAAATAATGTCTAAAATTACAATAGTACCAGCTATTTTAGTCACGACTGCACTTTAAATTGTATTTGATCACCAAATGTAGTAAATGATCACCAAATCTAATCGAATTATAACCTCATTATGGCTAACACCACGACTTAGAGTACCCCGACTCGAATAGGTTAGGTTAGAAGGCGGGAGCGTAGCGGAGCGGAGCTCCCGCTTTAGCCTTCATGTTTTTTTTTAAACCACCCAGAAATAAAAACTTTGGTTATAATTTTACTTTTAAATGCTGGTTTAATTTTGATAATCATTTACTATTTTTGGGTTAACCACGATTTATTTGAAGTCATTTTGCTTTAGCGAAGTGTTAAAACTTTGGTTATAATTTTACATTAAAATGCGGGTTTCATTTTGGTGATCATTTACTATTACTGAATTTTGCTTTTTCTCTGGACGCTCTTACTGTGCACGTCTTTCTATATCGTTCTCGCATATTTGTATTATCTCAACACGAATGATTTCAATACGATTTTGTAAAAATATTCTAATTTAAAAGGAAAATGGACACTTCCATGGAGTTTCTTGCCCATTCTTCTCCATAGAGATCAACGCTTTGGAATGGGCAACTACAGTACTTTCATAAGTATATCTTGTGACCGGGACTGCAGCTTCAACATTTTGTTTTATTGACATTCATAAGTGCCTGTAATGGTCTAATTGAAATAAATGCTTTTGAGTTTGAGTTTGAGTTATGACATTCTTTCAACCACCAAGGCAGTCTAGTCAATGATAATACGTAGTGCTCACACATGGACTTACAGTTATGTATAAAAAACTAGGAAATTGAGTCTATACAATGCAAATTTCTGCAAATTCCACAATTACTTCTGCAAATTCCAATTACTGCCCTTTACATTCCGGGGCCGCCGTATCTCTTTCGAACAACCGGCAACCCCAGTAGGCGAAGCCCTGGCAGGCTCCTCTACTTTGCTGATATCTCTTTGAACACGCGCTCTTTGAACACCGTCAACAGGCCCGCATCTACGGTGGCCGGGAGTCGTCTCACGGCGCTCGACGCCTGTGGTGTCTGGGTTGGTTTGAGGCCGCCCTTTGAAACGCCCGGCCAACTCCTTCGTTAGCATGATGAGGTGACCGCTTGTCATTCGCTCTAGCTCCGGACCATGGACTGAACCAGGGGGTCTACTCTAATTCTACGTAAAACGAAATTGCGGCCGAAACTTCGAACGTTTTCTACCACGGTTTCATTTCATTTCATTTCATTCATTTCGAAATTTCGGACGTCCGAAGTTTATTTGACATTAAAATTTTCTAAACCTACACTAATTCACGCAAAATGATATAGAGTAGGGTTATAAACGTAACTACTTTTGACTTTCGTTCGTTAACGAAGTTACGTTTCGGAGAATGAGAGTAGACCCCCTGGGCCGGTCGCAAGAAATCGCCGCCGCAGATCGCCTCTACGAGGGCACGGCGATGCTCCGCCCGCGCTGGGCAGACCGCCACTGTGTGCTCCACCGTCTCCTCTGGGTTATCGTCACAATCGGGCGTTTTCTCTTTAAAAAATCCGCTTTGTCGCAGATCATGAAGGTTTTAATGTGTGTTCGCTAGATCTATAGCAAGTCAGTCAAGCGTGTTCGCTCAGTTCTATACCTCAGTTGTCGGGCCCGAACGACCTTTGTACAATAATTAAGTTGTGAGCAAATTAAAAAAAACTGTCTCAAACATTATGCAAGTTTATTTTGGTAAATAACATGTTTGATTAAAATAAAATATCTCAAAGCATTTTTTATAAATAAGGCCATTTCCGGCACTTTTGAATGACACAACAACAAAAAAGATGCTGCTACAGTCCCAGTCACAAGACATATAGCTTGTGAAAGTACTGTAGTTGTAGTTACCAATCCCAAAGCGTAGATATCCATAAGATATAAGAAACTCAATGGACAGTTTACAAAATCATGTCACATCATTAATGTAGCGATTTTACCTACATGTGAGAAAGATGTAAAAAACACGAGCACAATAACAGCCACCAAAATAATTTACATCTTCACTGGAACCCACCTGTTTACACTCAAACAAATGGCGTCGAAGCGAATTATTCATTACATTTGCGTTACACGATGTTTCAAAGATATTTTATCTGTAAAGTATTCAGTTTTTTATTTATTCTTCGTAAATAGTATTTACATTTTGAAATATGTTTAACAAGCAAGCAGGAAGTGAACCGCTGCGAACACGTGACACTACAAGAGCACGTTGGTACAGCGGCAGCGGCTCATGATGTTTGTGCATTGAAACCAAACAAACTGTGCAGTTTCAGACACCTGAGCACATGGCAAGCACCTTCAAGAACGTGTTGAGGTTGAGCTAACCGTCACAGCTCAGAACAATCTCAAAACTAAACTTGAGCTTAAAATTAATTCCTCAAAGCAGCAAGCTACAAACTGCAATATTGAAATTTGCAACGTCCCTCAAGAGCGGTGAAGACTTGATACGCATGCTGGAACAAAATATTGTTCACTGCCGTTAAGCCCCCAATACTTGAAAATGATATTATTTCTATCCATCGAGTACAGCACGCTCAGCAAACGAACAATAGACTGATACGGCTAATGAATAAGATTGCCTTCAAATGGTATTCGCGGTAACTTATTGCGGTGGTTTGCTTCATATTATTTCGAACCGCTGACAAAGGTTGGTAATCAACGAATACAGTTCAAATATTATCGAGGTCCATTCTTGGCCCACTATTATCCTACTATCCTATCCTACTAATATGTATTATAAATGCAAAAGTTTGTGGGTATGGATGTATGGTTGATCCTATTTCACGTCAAAACGGCTGAACGGAATAACATAAAGAATACTTTTTTTTCGATCATCACGCGGGCGTATCCGCGAGAGCCAGCTAGTTTAACATATTTGTAAATGATAAAGGTTACTGCTTCCGCAGCACCGAGTTCCTTTTATATGATATAAGATGTGGAAATCCATCAAAACTATTGATTGCATATAATAAAATTTGATAAAATAAAAAAAATAACAAGACATATTACTGTGGCGGTCTGCACAGCTTCGGAAGAGCACCGGCCGTGCCTACGTTGAGACGATCTCTCGCGTCCGGCCCTGGTACAGTCGAAGGTCCGGAGCGAGAAGGAATGGGAAGCGGTCACCTCCTTCTGCGAAGCAGTCATGCTATCAAAGGAGATGGCCGGGCGTTTGAGGGAGAAAACCTCAAACGCCCCAGACGTCGTGCGTCGCGTCGGGCGCCGCTAGAAGACAGACTAATTAATTATTGTGACTGTTATCTAGTTAGGTCATTTCAAGATTTTGTAAGTTATTTACGTTGAGAACTGTTAATTTACTAAACATTTATCCCCCTATCACTATTGTTTTATTTTGGGTAGCGACAATGAATATATTTTCTCTAGAAATGATAGGTAGTTGTTGAAATACTCAGATACAGTAACTTGGTGCATCTATCGACCAATAAGGTAGAAGTACGTATTCCCGTTAGTGTCCCAATACCCGTTAACTAGTCAGATTTTAATTTATTGCGTCTTTCTACCAAAATAAAAATAAAATTTGCATATGGCAAATTATTCTTAGTACTATTTTGTACAATTTTAAAAGCAACACTCACCAAAAAGTTTAATGGCGTCAAAACTGTGCAAACTTAAAAATACCATAGCATAAAATTATCTGTAAGTTCAAAGTTCTGTCAGTGAACTACGAGACCACCCCGTCACAGAGATCATCTAGCCATACTTCGACGGATAAAGTTAAGGTAAGAGTGTTAATGTTTATAAAAAATTTAGTGTATTATTTAACGATTTAACCTATAAATAAAGGTAAATCTCATAGAAAAGTAAATGTTTTTGCATGTTACATCTATTGGTACTCACAAACCCCTACTTGACCTAGTACCCGGTAAATTCGTATGTTTTTTGCCGGATACTGGTACACTATCAACCCGGTAACTTACGTTGCACCAAAACCCGTTATTTTATTCTTATTGCTTTGAAATAGGTTTCATTTTCCTTTGAAACTGCAGTTTATATTAAATATTTTGTGTCGGATACAGGGACATGCATCAAAAGTTGCATTTAAATCCGTCACGGTTCTTATTGCCTTGAGTTAAGTATTATATTCCATTGACTTATTAGAATGAAGTCACTAGGCATCTTGTTTGTTTTACTACCACATGCATTTGGTTGCTTTTGAGTTTTTCTGTATGATTTACCAATTTTTGTACAGTTGCATTACAGCTCTGCTGCTCTAAGACCAGTTTTTTTTAATTCGTTTCCTATGAGGCGCAGTTTTAGTAAATTAATATGAATATTGACCACTGGGCAATATTTTGTAGCGTACTTCAGAGCGACAAACATACACGAAATGAACTGTCACCTACTTTTTTTTTACTCGCGTAGATATTTTACTAGATACACTTATTCTTGTCATCACAATGGCTTGTCTGTTTCACTATCATGTAAGCTTTTCTTGAGTCGTTAGGTATATAAAAAAAACCAAATGCGACTAAAATGTGAAAAATTTGTTTTGGAAGTCAATGGTAATTCAATTATTTAAACATGGGTTTTGGGGTTAAACAGAATAGTGGCGGCGTATTTTGTCATGCAACGTTCACCGTGGTACCTACTTAGCTGAAATTAAGGCAAGGGCGAAAAAGCTCTTGGCTATTTCATTTACTTATCTATAAAAATAAATCTCCTTTTTTATCTGCCTCTAAACCTTGAATAATTTTTCGAGGGATATATCTACCTTTGGACTTCTGATACAGTACAACAGCTTCGAGCTGCTTGCATGCGTGAGTTGTGCCATAATAAAGTACTCCTGCTTCCCTGAACTAACGCATGGGTTTGTGTTTAATTGGCTTTATGATTGCTTCAAACCAGTGATAACCTGGTCTGTCATTTATAAATGGGTTTTCTTGCACTATTTTTAACACTATGCAACATCTGCGCTTTAGCTACAGAAAATGATTACTGCTTGGCATCAGCTGAAATTGAGAAAAGGAAGAAAAAACTTGGTGCTGTTTGTTTTTAAACAATTGAATTACCACCTTTTTCACTAAGTAAGTTTTAAAAGTTTGTATTTTTACTTTTTCATACTATGATTCGAAATTAGCAAATAACGTGTTAATTTTCTTTCAGCTAGCGATGACTGACAAACAGAAGGCCATATTAAAGGCCATGGAGGCAGTTAAAAAGGAACCTCAGTTTCAGCCGCAGCCAGGCAGTACAATATTCCACGGTCAACTTTGGACGACAAAATACGCGGCTGCTATTCTATTGAATGTTCCAAAGGACCTGCTACAGTTTTGTCAAAAGAAGAAGAGGATCATTTAAGAAGATGGTTAATTTTTATGGCAGATAGTGGATTTCCTGTAACTAAGGCGCAGTTGCTGGATAGTGTAAGTTTACTTATTAAAAAATTGAAGCGAGAAAACCCTTTTAAAAATGGCAGACCAGGTCGTCACTGGTTTGAAGCCTTCATAAAGCGGCACCCTAATGTAGGCCAGCGAGTGGCCCAAAATCTTTTGCAAACCCGTGTTTTAGTTCAGGAAAGCCATTTAAGAGCGTGGTTTAAAGAAGTGGAAGACTATTTTATTACGGCACACCTCGAAGAAGCCATTAAAGATCCACGAAGAATATTTAACTGTCATAAAAGCGCTTTCTTTTTGTCACCAACAGATAATAGAGTTTTAGCAAAAGCAGGTGCCAAAAATGTTTATAACATTATTCCCAGTAGTGAAAAAGAGTGCGTGACGACTGTCACGCACTCTTTTTCCGAGACTAAGACTTTAGTCACGGCAAATGCAGCAGGTGAATTGGCACCTCCAGTGGTGTTGTTTAAACTGAAATCAAAATTTCAAAAAGTGCACCAAAGGACTGGGGCTTAGGATTCACGCCAAAAGGTTGGATGACAGGGGAATCATTTTATGAGTACATGACAAATGTCTTCTATCCTTGGATAGAAAAAACTGATATTGAATTTCCAATTATGTTTTTCTTAGATGGACATTGCTCACATACGACTCTGCCACTAAGTAATTTTTGTAGGGATAAAAACATCCAACTGATCGCATTATATCCTAATGCGACTCATTCAATACAACTGATGGATGTGGCTGTTTTCCGGCCTCTTAAGATGCTTTGGAAGAAAGCAGTTTATGAGTGGCGAAATGATAACCACTTTGTTAAACTTGTATTGTAATATATTACTAGTGTTAACCTTTATTTTGTATGACATACATTAAAAAAAATTAAAACGAATCATGTTTTGTTGTTAAATACAGACCCTAATTATTTTCAGCACTTTTTTATTTGAAAATATTTTATTTTTGTGAACTTTAACGTAAAGCAATAGAGTTCAAATTTGCGGTTAAAATTACCGGATATCAGGACAATTTACCGTTAACTAGTACAAATCTACCGGGCACTGGTACAATTCGCCCTTTTTGTACTTTTTTTGTTTTATTGTTCATTATCATTTACACAAATTTGATAGAAGTACAATATACTAAAAGTATGTTATATTATCTAACTAGTCATATAAAATTTATTTTTGTTAGTCTACTAGTTTTAGCCTAGCGCGCATGCAAAGTCAGGGAAGTTCATAACTTCACGGTTACTGGGCCGTTTACCTTACTGTCTATTAAAAACGATTTTATTAACACAACTACTAAATTACAATAGTTTTACTTGCCCTAGAAGTAGTACATAGTACTGTTCTTAAGTACAGCTCCAGCTCTTCGAAAAGATCCCAAAAACAGTATTGTTTAATGTATTTAATCCAATAAACTCTTGGTCCGCCATTTGTGACGCTTTTGATATATTCCGAAGTGCTTCATTTCATCAAATATAGGGTTATATTTGCCACTATAAAAAAAACTCTATCTTAAATATGAATCCTAAGATATTGCTTTTTACTAACACCTTATGATTCTGATATCATTCATACAATTCATAAATTTTAGACCATTTTACGAATTTCCATTGAAACTGTCACACAGATGAATTGTCCGTTATGAATTGTACGCAGTTAAATATTATGAATTGTCAATTTGTAACCATTTTACGAATTGTATCGTGATTCATATAAAATTATTCTATTATGATTATTCTAGTATATTTATTCTATTATTCATTGATAATTCTAGTATATATTCATTTCAGATCCCCATTAATGAAATCACCAAAAAATTAACGCCCTTGTTGCGATAAATGCGAAAAAAGCACGCGTGTGACATACATTGCATGTTCAACCTAATCGTAGTGCAATAAGAGCCAGTTTTGGAGGATGTGTGTTGAAATGGTATGTTTTCTCAGCACTCGGCAGCAGCCACGAACTCTGGATGTGTGAGCGGGCAATGGCAGTGGGCTCGCAGTATCAGTGAACTCACTTCCCTCTCAAGTATACAGGAACAACTCCGACTTGATGACAGACTGCCAGCGCGCGGTGGTCGAGTAGTTTCGTATATAATTTTGCTGCCTTTCTCATGATTTTGTTGTTAAAAATGTTCATTGCCCGTTTCGGCTCAATAGCTATTGTTTCGATTTTATTTAAACAATATCTTCCTTAATCCAGTGTTCAGAAACGAAACACAATGGTACGCGAATCAATAATAAAAGCCATAATGGTTGCCAAATGGCAGATGCGACTTGGTGCTTCAAAACAAACTCGTTAAAAATATAACGTTATCGAAGTGTCAGTCCACACCGCACCCGCACCACCTCGACCTCGCGCTGACGAGTGACGACGAATGTCAGTCTTGTGCCCTTGTTATCTATATATATATTACGAAGGGCTGGTTTTTCCTTGTCGCTTAACGTCGATGATTTTTATATTCATAGCGTGAACAACATTTTCCTTAATTGCTGGTTATCCTTCAAGACTGAGGCCAGCGACACGACTTCCGGCCACCGTAGACGCGGGTCTGTGAACGGTGAGCAATGGCAAAGAAGAGTTGTTCGAAAGAGATTCTGCGGCCCCTGAACACAAAGGACAAAAAAGGAATATGGATGGGTTTTTGTCAGTAAAAGTCTCGCCCTGAGTGAAGGGTTAATTGGAGAGTTTTATTTGATGATTTTCCATTTGAACAAAGGGGTTTACAAAATAATTAAATCAAATATTTCCTGCCCGTCTCCGAATGTATTAAACATGTATATATGTATATTATTTATTGTATGGTCAGCGAAGAACTTCTTCATCTTATCTTATGGCCATCAATATCAACAATTGTTGTGCAAGTTGTCGTAGTGTGTCATACCTTTATGTAGTGCCACAGTAGTAGTAGGTATCCATATCGTTTCCGTATCACTATACGGCTCTATGGTGTAGCGCAGTGAAGGGTGCAAACTGAAAATCATGTTGTTGAAGGAACAACCGACTAGTGTGCGTACTCTGCTTCGACACAACACGCTAAGGCAGAAGATTATTAATTACGCTCTAACTTAGTTCTGCACGTGTTGTAATTAGCTAAGCAATGGGCGCATTCGCCACGCTCCCCCCCGCGCACCCCGCCACCTTCGTAATCCGTCGCTCATTACGGTCCACAACGATCGCCGGCTCACCTTCACCACCGCGAACGATTATTGAATCACACAGGAAGGCTTTGGAAGTTTTAGCCAATTAAAACGCACCTTTGACCCTCGCTTGACCCTCTTTACATATTGCTAACCACAGCCATGTACATATAATATAATTCTGTATAACCTGACAAGACAACGCCACACAGATGTATCAGTTCTTCAATCTCTAGGTACGAGTACACCTGAGCGGATCTTGGTTTACTATTGGTACCTATTTAGATGATCGAAGTTTTTCAGCGAGGTCGAGTCAGCAATTATTGTTAATGTCATAAACGTTGGGTTATGCGACGAATGGAACGTAGGAGAGTGTCGCGGTCGCGGTCGGTATGTGAATATTGTGTGAGTGTCGCTCCATTCACCCAGTGACAGTGATATTGCACGGCACATCCCAACGTTTTTGTGGCAACTGAGCATTGTGTGGCTCTGAACAATCCATGACTTTCTCACAGAGTGCGGGGTCGCGTCACCCGCCGCCACCTCCGCGGCTCTGCTTGTGTCGTCGTGTTACGTGTCCCGGGTGATGGTCGCGTTATGTCACACGTGGCGGCGCCGGCGCAATGAGCTGTTATCTCCGTCATTACAGGCCGCACTTACGACTTAGTTGCTACTACACTGCGTACCTACTCACCGTCCGCCACGGTAGTACTTTGCAGTTTGCAAGAATTGATGTTCATGATCAGGGGGCGTCACAGGAGGAGCTCGTGGCTAAATAATAGCAGCCGCTCGGGTCGACCTTTAGGTTAAGCCGCGCTTGCTTAGGTTGGCCTGTGGATGGGTGACCACCCGATTTTCCTCCGTGTTCCCGGTTACATACCGAGTTTCCTCCGTGCCTCGGAAAGCACGTTAAGCCGTTGGTCCCGGCTGTCATTTGTAGATCTTTGACAACCGTTATAGGTAGTCAGTGTTCCGAAAGTCTGACAACCAGCCTTCCAAGGGGTATCGTATTACCCAGTACTAACTGGGTTGTGGAGGTCAGATAGGCAGTCGCTCCATGTAAAATACTGATATTCAGCTGCATCCGGTTAGACTGGAAGCCTACCCCAACATAGTTGGGAAAAGGCTAGGCAGATGATGATCAGGGGGCGTCACAATCGTAGCGGACGATTGGAAATCCTCACTGTAAGTCCCGGAAGCTACCACTGTTGTCTGGTATTGTTAATACTGATTGGTGAACGATGTGTCAGGTGCACACTCGGAAGACAAGGGAACACTCTGTAACAAGGTTCATGTACTTACAATTAACTGCAGGTGATGGCACGGGGCACGGACATAATACTCAATAACTTATTATTGAAATCATTAAAACTCTCCTTTTCTTCTTTACGTAGGGTTGGCTCTCTTAATTTTCTGGTACCAGGACAACCTGTCCTGGGTTATGAGGTCGTTCCTTGTGCCCCTGTAGAGCACACCCCGCACACCAAACGTAGAGGAGAGGGTCATCATTAAAATATTTAAACAGACGCATTGGATACCACGAGTTAGTCGCTTCCATTTTGTGATGCGGCATAATATTTTTGGGAATGTGTAGGTAGTCTGAGGGGACAGCTGCTCAAGGTTCAGGAGTCAAATGTTCAAAAACGCTGCAAAATCAAATTCTAATCCATATGCAGCGTTTTTGAGTCTTGAACCCCTGTATATACATATAGCCCTTGTTATGTACAATAATAATTAATAGTAACAGAAACTTGTTGTTGTGAACGAGTGTGTTGATAGTATATTAAATGAGTCTATATTAATATAGCTAAAACTGTTTGCATGCCTTTTTTTTTCGCATGGTAAATCATCCCATGACTTCAACCGCTCTGGGCGGAGCGGGGATGTCAGACTTGTACTGACTAAAACCCACCCATGTTCCTTCTATTGCCCTTTACGTTCCGAGGCCGCGGTATCTCTTTCGAACAACCTGCAACCCCGGCAGGCGGAGGCTCTGGCAAGCCCCTCTGCTTTGCTGACTCTCTTTGAGGCGCGCGTGAAACACGAATGCGCCGTCGACACGGCCTTTCGTCAATCGACGGACGGACGGTGAACTACCCATTGCTCACCGCCCACAGGCCCGCATCTACGGTGGCCGGTAGTCGTCTCGCGGCGCCCGGCGCCCAGGGCGTCTCCCGCGGCGGCTGCGTTGGGCAGATGTTCTCTCCCTCATACGCCCGGCCACCTCCTTTGCTAGCATTACTGCTTCGCAAAAGGTGGTGACCGCTTCCCATTCTCTCTCGCTCCGGACCATGGCCTTCAGGCCAGGACCAACCAGGGCCGGACGCGAGAGATCGTCGCCGCCGATCGCCTCCACGAGGGCACGGCAGTGCTCCGCCCAAGCTGGGCAGATCGCCACTGTGTGCTCCACCTTGTCCTCCGGGCGATCGTCACAATGGTGACACCCGGGCGTTTCCTCCCGCCCGATGACGTGCAGGAACCTCCCGAAACTTCCGTGTCCGGTGAGGACCTGCCCCAGGCGGTAGGTGAGGACGCCATGACGCCTCTCCAGCCACTCCTCAAAGAGGGGACTTACCGCCACTATTGTGGCGTGCCCTGCACGGGGTTGCGACAGTCGCTCTCTTCATGCTGTTTGCATGCCTTAGTTAAGGTAGTTAGTATAAGGATTATTCATAAACTTAACATCTGTAACTTGTACGTTATCTGTGCAAATAAAGAACTATTCTAATCTATTGTACTGGAGCTCGGGAGGCCGCGCTGCCAGGCCAGGCAAGATTCCAGCCAAGATAATTATCTTGTCACATGTAATGAACCCAGAACTCCCACTCTGCGATGTGTGAGGGAGAGGCTCTCATTTGCTGTCGGTATTTGGGGAAATTTCCATGTCGGTGTATGTTTGTACAACACGGGGTATGAACATACATGTACAATGATGATGGATATCATGATGGATTATTGTCAGATAACCCAATAACTAGTTGGGTAAGCCAGTGCCAGCAGTAGTAGCGGTCGACGACCCTCGTTAGCTGGTGAACTTCTGATTGGATGAGCGGCGCGCGTCGCGTGAGCAGCGCACATTACTCAAACCTGTACTAGGGTGACGCGCGTTGTTCAGGACACTGCGGAATTATAACTAACTTACACAATTTCTAATTATAAAGAACATTGTTTTACATTATCCCTAGATTTGTGTTGACATTGTGTTCGTGTTACTATACGATTGATAGAATTTTCAATGGGGGTCAAATCGTGAAGCCCGATTTCATATGGAACTGTTTCAATGAGGACATCTCAGACTGGTGATCGAGTCATGTATTCGCTGGCGGCTGTCGAACGAGGGAAATGGCTCGCTAACTGTACCACGGGGTCACGCGAGCCACACCGCACTGGGGCCACATGTGATCTATACGTGTGACTCTATCTACACGCTATCTCGGGCCCTTCGACCAGTGGATAGAATTAATGCTTTATGAGTACGTAAGCACTGATATTGAATATAATTCTCAAACATTGGATAAGTGTAGGTACGTTAGAAATCCGGAACATATCGTTTGTCAGAGGGAATTTATGAGAGTATCTTAAAGTGAACAAGTCATCACGGGTAGGGGTAACATTAAAAATATATTTTCGATAATTTGATGTCTCCTCATAGTTTTGCCAAGTTTTTAGTTATATACCGAGTTAGTATAAGACAGTGTTAGTGTCTCTATGTCGACAATATGTACTAGTTCGTATACACGTACGATGGTTGTGCTGACGGAAGGTGACACGACACGACGGACATTTGATCCGCGCGCGGACATTCCGCTGCGAACGTAAAACGTAATCATATCAATCATAACGATTACGCTAAGTTCGTGTATTACCTATGAAGCAATCATTGACAGCATTGCTCTCAATTCGCCATCGCTCGGACGAATGTTACTTTCATATTTTAGATCGTAACTAGACAATACCGTACAGCTGAATATTATCGCATGCTCTAGATTGCGGCCGAGTCATATTATGCGATTTGTATCTACTTATGTATAAAGAATTGGATTTTATTTGCAAAAGTAGAATTGACCGAGGAAGCTACAATAGGCTTTAGGTGCTGATGGAGCCTGTAACACTAGACTACGAATATGTTCCCCATAGGCAGGATTGCACTATTTTGTTTGTTAAGCACTAGACTTTGTAATCATTAGCGAGGAAATGACGAAGGTTGATGTTCGCCAGTGGACTCGCACACACTACATCACAGAGCCTGCGGCCTGCGGGTAACGGTGAAGCAATGCTTTGGTGAATGTCATTAACATCGACTGGTTCAATTAGCTTTTAC
Source organism: Ochropleura leucogaster (assembly GCA_958449745.1). Classification (NCBI taxonomy): domain Eukaryota; kingdom Metazoa; phylum Arthropoda; class Insecta; order Lepidoptera; family Noctuidae; genus Ochropleura; species Ochropleura leucogaster. Next base: position 173,108 of record OY288220.1, on the reverse strand, counting down.
ATTTCCTGTCAATTCGACCTTCTGTTGGTTTGGTGGCCGGAACTCGCTGATACCTCCAATTAATATATTGCATTAGTTTTAATATCTAAAGTAAGTCTAGTCACATTTGTGTAGTTCATGCTTGTACCTGGTTGAGATCGTCCCACATAGTAGCCGGCGAGCATCGCCACCCTGTGCCTCGTACGACGGCGGCGGTGGCGGCGTCCGTCGGACCTGCGAGCCCTGCGGCTGCCGGACCAGTGCGACCGGTCGGCCCGGTATAATTACCGCAGGCACAACTATTACAGCGGGTCCTGCCATTTTGTGGTCGCGGCACTGCACAGATGCGTTCGACAGAACACCTAATATCATACTTTATGAGTTTCTATCTATTACGTATTGCGGTGACAGATGTATTGTTGAAGTAATTTCTTTCTTCTCCTTGATTGCTTACTCTGGTTGATTGTTGCACACAATAAATCTTTGATCTATCAGTTGTTTCTTCGTTTGATATGTCAGTCCAACGTGTCAGTGGTATGGTGTGGCTTAGGGTTGGAGTGATCCTTCTGTCGCTGCGCCATCGTCGCGTCGCTCACTCCTTATTCAGTTTAAAAAATATTCATGGAAACCAGTATAATTATGTAATTAATAATAATTATATACAACTACAGGTAATTATTCTTGTGCTGACAATATTATCGCTTACTCACTGTTGTTCGTCACAAGTTGTTTGCGAACAAATTTCATTGTAATTGTGTAGTGGCAGGTGTTTGAAGGAACACCGTGACGCCGTAATGTTTAATGTATTGATGTTTTCATAAAAGAAAATATTCATATTGCAGAAACGTTTTTAACTTCCGCATTTTCTTCCTAAACAATATTAAGTACATTTAAAGACCACAAAGAGGCGGTAGATGAATTAAAACAGCTGCTCGGGTTGATATTCAAGTTAAGCCAATCTTGCCTAGGTTGAGTTTGGCTGGATGGGTGACCACCCGTTATATGCCGACTTTCCTCCGTGCCTCGTACAGCACCCTTAAAGCCGCTAGTCCCGGCTGTGGCAACCCTAATATATTTGTTGACAAGGTCGTTACAAAGAAAGAAAGACAACATTGTACCTGTTCTACCTGTTTGACCGGCACAGGACAAAACAATAAAACAACGTTTTAAAATGAACGGAAGAAACCAAAACAAAAAAACCGGTCAAGTGCGAGTCGGACTCATACGATCGCACCGATCGCTCCTGACACCAGTGACACCGGGCTCCCGTGAAGGGCCATGGACCGCACGACTCCAGCGTAGCGGCAGGAGGCGTTTGGCCTCTCACATTGGGCAAGAGCTGCTTGGAGCAGCCCCGGCCTGCTCGAGTTATGCAGCCAAACGTTAGAAATGTACCACTATTGTACATGATGTTTAAAATAATATACTACTACTTTGCTGAAAAAACTCAGATTAGTTTTACAAAGTACGGGACGCGATGGTTATTTTAAAGGTGTTGTAGGTACAAATATGAAATTAACGCACTTCTATCGTTTCATCACTACACTAACATAAATAAGATTATTATCACTAAACAAACTTGTTTAACGCAAATCAGAGCGGTTACAATTGACTGATTACAATTCAGTCGGTATCCTTGTTAACACGTAAAAACCCACAGCTTAAGTGTGTAGCTGAACAGTAAATACAATAAAACAGTAAATTTCAGTGGCGGTAATTTACCTAAATATACTCTTCACTTCAGATGTGATGTGAGTGCGAGGTACTCAAAGGACCATATAAATAGAATACGGCAAAGCAAACGTTCTCGTTACTCATAAAATAATGATGATTGTCCGAAGGGTTCTCGTGTTTATGCTCCACGTTAATCTCGAGTGTGTCCTGTTGAGAATAATGCATGTGTTTGTGTGGCTCGAGTGAAGCATGAGAACAGTCGGGCTCGCTTCGGAGAACTATAAACTGGTACCGCATGCACGATTCGCATGTGTGGCGACCGCAGAACATAATATACTTACTGGTGGCGACTAAGGTCTTGCGCATCTTGCGCGGCGGCAGCGGTCTTGTCTAGCGTTGCGCGCGATGCAATTTTTTTATTTTATTTATTTGGGAAAATACATGATTCTTATACTAAGTTATAAATATACAATAGCTATAAAATAATGTATAACCTACGGCATTTTCCACAACATATATTAGTAATTATAAATGCGCTATTCTAAGCTGTTAAATCAAAAGTAGGTAGTACAGATAAACTTAAACATAGACAGGCATGCAAGAGATAATGCGCTTGCATCTAATGTAACTTGGAGGGGTGTCGCCACCACGGAGTATAACGACGTTCTAACTAATGGTATATGTCCGTATCCATAGTATTGCCAGTAATGTTACCATTACGGGACTAAGATGACAACTTACACATGGATCCCAGCGATTCATAAGGCTTACAGGGATAACACTTGGATCTATGTAGGTACTGTCAGTCCGTTACATGAAGTCGCGTGGGCCGATCTTTGAGTTTAGGCACTCTTATAACCCGACGTTTTTCTCAACGGCTATTGGTCGATTTTGGGTGTTTGGCGAATTTGCAGCCGTTAGTTTTGTTTTTATTTAAAAAATATATAGAAGTAGTAAGTATGTACCTAATTATTACCTATTCAAAAATAAATTTTATCTTCAAGCCCTTTAAAAAACAAGCTTTATTATTTTAAACTAGCTTTCGCCCGCGGCTTCGCCCGCGTTAAATTTGGGGTAACACAGTTCCCCTTGCGCCTTATCGATTTGTGCCTCTTTCTCCCTCACATCCCACTTTTTTTTAATAAAAATTAGCCTTTGTCCGTCTCCTGGTTCCCAACTATCTACCTATGTACCAAAATTCATCACAATCGGTTAATTAAGCCATTAAAGCGTGAAGAGGTAACAAACAAACTCACTTTCGCTTTTATAATATTAAGTAAGGATAGCTTTTAAATGGAAACTTCTCTGAGAATTAATTTCAGAAATACAAGTTGGAAATCGTAAGCGAGTGAATTTTATTTTGATCGAGCGAACGAATTTATGTAATTATAGAATGTCACACCGTGTTTGGTTTGTTTGGTTGGTTGGTTTAATTCTTGATTGTGGATTTCCAGAGGTTCAAAAAAGAATAACCTCTCGTTAAGCCCGCTTGCCAAGGTTGGTATGTAGATGGGTGACCATCTATTACATAACGATGTTCCTCCGTGCCTCGGTAAGTAAGATAAGCCATTGTTCCCGAATGTTATGTAGATCTCGGACAGTCGTAAGCGTAACATAACTTGCAGGTAGCCAGTGGCCCTAACCACTGACAGTCATACTTATTAGTAAGTACTATCCCATCAAAAACAATGCTTGTCAAAAAAACCAAGTCTCGCAACTCAGTTGTGCTGCTTTAAAAAGTTGTGAGATCCATGTAATACCAAGTCGGTTATTAATTTATTCAGTCTCTACTTAAGCGACTTTCTGTCTTAATACGTCCAGTCTCTAAGACCACGAACGTGGTCCATAACAATTGAAAATCAATTGCGTCTGGAATCTCCGTACTCGAAGCATTAAGTTGTTACGTAATAATTAACAGCAACTTATATTGACGCATATCAATATTAAAATTCTTTAATGTTTCATATAAATATATCGAAACTTGACCATCGCACTAAATAATTGAATTTACATGTGTTTTCAGGCGATTGAATTTATACGTGTTTTCAGGCGATGACCAAGTCACAATATATTTATATGAAACATCAAAGAATTTTAGTATTGATATGCGTCACTATAAGATGCTGTTAATTATTACGTTACAACTTAATGCTTCGAGTACGGAGATTCCAGACGCAATTGATTTTCAATTGTTATGGACCACGTTCGTGGTCTTAGAGACTGGACGTATTAAGACAGAAAGTCGCTTAAGTAGAGACTGAATAAATTAATAACCGACTTGGTATTACATGGATCTCACAACTTTTTAAAGCAGCACAACTGAGTTGCGAGACTTGGTTTTTTTGACAAGCATTGTTTTTGATGGGATCTCATTTCTTTTTGTATTTTGTAGACAGTTCTACTTTTTTCCTTTTCGGTACCTTCTACTTATTGGAGTTTACTCCTTAAGAATCGATTTTCATATATAAGGCGCCCGGTATGAGAAAAATCCGAGTGGTAAAACCTGCTAATGTAACGAAAATGTGTCACGATTTTGGTGCGCACAATACGGTCAGTAATTTCGATCCCGGTTCTAATGATCTAATAGCGTGTTTGGTAAAGAAACGGATAGTCAAACAACATTACGCTGGATCAAACCCAAGGTCTTGTTTTTCTTTTTGCGATTTCTTTTCATTGGAAGTACTTTTTTTAAATATTATATTTAGTTTTTTATTTATTGTCAAGTTGATAAAAAAATGTTTCTTTTTGCGACTTCTTTTCATTGGAAGTACTTTTAAATATTTTATTTAGATTGTTTTTATTTATAACTAGCTTTTGCCCGCGGCTTCGCTCGCGTTTAATTCGGGGTAACACAGTTCCCCTTTCCCGATTTGCAGGTACTTGCTACTTGTAGTTTTTGCCATAGCGCCTTTCCATTACTTCCCTCTTTGTCCCTCATTTCTCACTTAGCCTATGTCCGTCTCCAGAGTCCCAACTATCTCTGTACCAAAATTCAAAATCAAAATCGGTTTAGTTATGTAGGCGTGAAGACGTTACAAACAAACAAACCAACTCACGTTCGCTTTTACAATATTACTAAGGATTTGTTTCCCTTTTTGCGGCTCTTTATCGGATTGTATGCATAACTGAAATTTCTTAATAAAGATTAAAATCATCTTTACAACCCTTGTGTGATCATAATAATCCCGAGTTTTTATTATGATAGTTATTTTATGAGATAAAATGAACTCAGGGGGTTTTTGTTAACGATTGTAATTATTATAACACCATGATGCTTAATACGGTCGCGATTTATATTTAATTCAACACACAACCTGACACTGACTTTCAAATTGCAGTTATCGTAAGGCGCCCGGTATGAGAAAAATCCGAGGGGTAAAACCTGCTAAAGTAACGAAAATGTGTCACGATTTTGGTGCGCACCTTTAGTGCGCAACTTTCTAATTTGGCTGTGAGTGTATTAAGACGTACATGTGGTATGCTGTATAGGCGACTATACCTATATGCTATATGTTATTGGGCTTGTTTTTTAAAGTTATACTTCTTTGCGCGATGGAGAAACATGATGAGAGTGAATTTAGCCAGCGACATCGTGAAGTTAGTTCTAGGTGGCATGAAAATCGATAACTATGTTCAAGTTGTATATTCCAGTATTTTTATATTTAGAACACGTCATCATCTGCCTAGCCTTTTCCCAACTATGTTGGGGTCGGCTTCCAGTCTAACCGGATGCAGCTGAACATCAGTATCTTACATGGAGCGACTATTTAGAACACGTGTTTCATAATAAATAAATATTTATTTATTTATTTAAACTTCATGTACAATAGTGGTACATAGGCGGACTTAATGCCATAAGGCATTCTCTACCAGTCAAACTTTGGGTAAAATACGACAACATTGTGATAGGGTACAATACATAAAATATCTAAAACAATTTTTGAGAAAACATATTTTTATACGGATACTAATACACATATACAAATCAAATAAACTAATATATACATTTAAAAATAAATAAAAACGATAACTTTAACAGTAATTATAATGACTTTTAATTGGCAGACGGACCTAAATAGTGGTGACGAACTTTTCTTTTAAAAGTAAATTTACTTTCAGCTTTTTTAATGTCAAAGGGTAGCGCGTTCCAGAGCTTGATTGTTGAAATTACGTATGATTTGGACAAAAAACCGGTGCGGTGTAAAGGAATTTGGAGGAGAAGGTTTTCGGAAGCCCGAAGGTTACGACTGTGAGAACTGCCCAACACTAAATATTATTTTGGTGTTCTTATTAAATTAATTTCACATTCCAAGCAACCCTTGCGGAGGTTTGGAAATGGATGGGTAACCACAGGGGGCCAGGTTAAGCAACCTTTGACAAGGTTTGGAAATGGATGAGTTACCACACGGGGACAGGTTAAGCAACCCTTGCCGAGGTTTGGAAATGGATGGGTTAAAACACGGGGCCAGGTTAAGCAACCTTTGCCAAGGTTTGGATATGGATGGGTTACCACACGGGGACAGGTTAAGCAACGCTTGCCGAGGTTTGGAAATGGATGGGTTACCACATGGGGACAGGTTAAGCAACCCTTGCCGAGATTTGGAAATGGATGGGTAACCACAGGGGGCCAGGTTAAGCAACCCTTGACAAGGTTTGGAAATGGATGAGTTACCACACGGGGACAGGTTAAGCAACCCTTGCCGAGGTTTGGAAATGGATGGGTTAAAACACGGGGACAGGTTAAGCAACCCTTGCCGAGGTTTGGAAATGGATGGGTTACCACAGGGGGCCAGGTTAAGCAACCCTTGACAAGGTTTGGAAATGGATGGGTTACCACAGATAGCCAGTAATAGAGTTTTTATCCAAAGTGCCTTCGATTCTCGAATTCATAAACGATGATGAACACGAAAACGAAAACGATGTTCTTTTGGTAAGTCCACAATGAAACAAAATAATGATGTTTTCAATGACATATTTAGTTCCTATCACAATCTGTTCGTTTCTGCATACTACTTTTACAAAATAATGTCGATGTTTCACATCTGCCAGGCGTCCCGCGACGGCTCACATTCTCTTGATTAATTTTTATTTATATTTATCGTTAATCACTACAGCATTTTAGTTATATTTTTTTTCTATACGCCAAAGAAGTATTACTTCTAACGCGTGTACATAAGTACACACACCCCTTTTTCATTAATTTGTGAATTTACCCTTTCATATGACATTAATCTTTTTTCAGTTGAATAAACTGTTTTTGCGTATGGTTAGATACTCGTACTTAAGGAGTAAACTCCAGTCGTGCTTCGGAGCTGACACACACACTTTTTTGTATATATGTATATCTACCAGCAACGAATTTTCTTAAAGCCCTCTCTCTGACTTAGGAACTTTTCTTATTTTTGTAGGTAGCCTTCCGTTTTCTCTTTTCCGGTACTACTTCTTGAGCTTCAGCTACAGTTTTTCTGAGAGCCCACTCCCTGTCTCTATGCGTTTTTCTGGGAGGCTTTGATGTTAAAATTTTTGACAAATCTGGACGGTAAATGCTTCTTAGTCTGTTGTATTCACAAATTGAGGATTCCTGCGCTTTAACACCGCCTGTAAACCGCCCAGACTTGTAACTCTCGAAAGTGCCATGTAAGCTTGACCGGATGTGAATACTGTAGAACCGATATCCATCAGTGCATTATTTAGACTTAGTCCTTGACTTTGGGTTGCGGGTTGTTCGAAAGAGATACCGCGGCCTCGGAACGTAAAGGGCAATAGAAGAAACATGGGTGGGTTTTAGTCAGTACAAGTCTGACATGCTCTGGGCGGAGCGCCCCCCGCTCCGCCCAGAGCGGGGGAAGTCATTGGATGACTTCCCACCCGAAAAAAAAATAAAAAAGTCCTTGACTTTTATGTATAGTTAAAGTATAGGCTATACATATGGGAAACTGTTCGCAATGAACATAAGCGCCATTAATAATTTCAAATTTAGTTTTAACCGGACAAAGTTCGTAAACATGTTCGTTATTAAATGTAAGTAATGTGAGTACGAATACGCACGTAGGTACGTTTTTTGCATAAAAAATTTAATTTACACGAGTTTTCATGACGGGAATACCCATTTTTTGCACGATTTGGCAGGGGCACTACCATGCGCCTATATTTATATGGGACTAGCTTAAACCCGTAAAACATCGTTACGAATAAAGCCAATATTGATAAATTTTACTAAAAATTTGGCTGTATGGACTTAATTTTCTTTGCGGTCTTTTCTAGTCCAGATTTTTTAGTTTTTCCTTGATTCATACACCAAACACTACTTATATTCCAAATTTGAAGCTTCTAGATCTGCTAGAAGTGCCTTAGCATTTTGATGATCGGTGAGTCAGTGAGTGACAAAATTAAGAAATTTGACCCGTTTTAATTCTTAAAATACTGGTTCAAATTGAATGAAATTTGAAATATACCGTGTCTTTACTATGCCTGCAAGGTTACTAAAATTTCAGTCTTCTAGTTTTATCCACAACGAAGTTACAGGGGGTCGAAAATGGCCTGAGTTGCTTCGAGAAAAGGATGGTACGGCCGTGACGCTTTTTGCTCGACTTGGTGGGGGCACTGCCGTGCCCCCAGATAAAATGACATGATTTGTGACATGATGATTTTACATGATGTACCGGTGTCAGGTTAGATTAGGATAGTTAGTTAGAGTACCTGGCTGGTGGCGGTCAGACGGGCAGCCACGTCATGTAAAACACTAATATTCACGTGTATCCGGTAAGACTGAAAGCCGACGCTAATGAAGATGGGGAAAAGCTTGGCAACTATACGTACATATCTGTCAACTTTTACGCAAAATTAAGGTGAAGTAGGTTTTTGCACACGTACATGAATTGAGCAGGTACCTACCACTGACCTACCTCAACAAATCACCCAGTCAATTATTTTGTCACCCGCGGCACATGCTGATGAGCTTATCAATGAGTTGCCCATGGTGCCACCGTGTGATCGCCGTAACAAAGTAGCTACATTATGACAAACCGATGTCAATTAAGATCGACAAGCTTGTATTCAGATTAGATGGCTGATAGTAGTATAGTACATGATTGTAATTAAAATGCAATGTTGCGATAACAGCTATTCAGATTGTGTGTACACTACACCGTGTGTTAGGTACTATTTATTCTGTACTTAAGATGTTCTCTAAACTTCTTTTATTTAGTGTATATTTTACTATGTATTAACATTATTGTAACTGACTCCCAAACTACTAGGTACTAATCGTCATCTAGTTAGCGTGTTACCAACGCTGCACGCTGCACGCTGCACGCTGCACGCTGCACGCTGCACGCTGTGGGTGTCTGCTGCCAGTAACGCCGCTGAACGCTCAGCGGACATGTTACACGAATCGGATTCATGACTGACCTCAAAAACCCGTTACTAAGTTAATCGCTACGCCAGTAAAACTGGTTGTTACACTGTCGAGTGCCTCATTACCTACACTGCACTCGTTGCTAAAACTGTCCCACAGCTGGGCAAAGTCCTCTTCTCATCTCATACAGAGTAGGAAAGAAGACAAAATATTATCATTTCAAATTTTTCTAACGTAATTCCTCTAACTATGTACGACGAACGAAACCAAAAAACAAAATCAACCAAAACACAACAAATGACAACCGTAACCTATACCAACCGTATTTATTTTTATAATAAGTACTAGCTTTTGCCTGCGGCTCGCTCGCGTTTAATTCGGGGTAACACAGTTCCCCTTGCCTGATTTGTAGGTACCTGCTACTAGTAGTGTTTGCCCTAGCGCTTTATTTATTGTAATAGCAATGCTATGTTTTCTTTTTTTCCTGTTCCCTCACATCTCAATTTAAAAAAAAAAAAAATATGTCCGTGTCCCGGGGTCCGAACTATCTCTGTACCAAAATTCATCACAATCGGTCTCCGTTTAGGCGTGAAGACGTAACAAACAAACAAACTCAATTTCGCTTTTATAATATTAGTAAGTATTAGGAAAATTACAAATAGAGGGACGCCGTGAGCTGTAATATTTTGTTTTGTATAATGTGTTGTCGTATTTGTCCCTCTTGGAGCCAACAAAGTCGACGTGCACTTTGTCATCATTTCAAGCTGACAGTTCATCAGCGACCAGAGTCCGCGACTCATGAGCGTTGTGTGCCCGTGGACGTGGACGTGTCGCCAGCGATGACGTCAGCTATGTATCGCTAGCCAGCCCGAGTCGCGCCGTCCGCACCTGGACGTGTTATAACATTAACTAGTTACAATGTGCTGTAGGTCACCCCACTTGTGCTAACTAGTCGAACACGTTCCGCACAGTAACTCATTTGTTTTGCTTCATTAGCCTCTCAAAACTTAATAGTTTGGTACCTTTCATACTAGGCAACACTCGGATCTACTTCGGAGCTACTTAGTATAACAACGCCCAGATTGGTGCTTGCAATCCGGATATCCGCACTAAACGGATGTCCGCCGATTTTCAAAAACGGATAGTTGTATTTGTTAATTAAATATTATGAGCTGTAAAAACTGTTAAATATAAAAAAAAGGGGTGTGTGTACTTATGTACACGCGTTAGAAGTTATACTTCTTTGACGTACTTATAGAAAAATAATTATAGGCTAATATTTGAATTTTGTCACCATAATCAATATCAGTTCAGCACACAACACTTTTTCGTTCATGTTTACAAACACGATCAAGGAAACAACAGAAACAAAACTGACAAAATACAACAACCTCAATGATTTATATTGGTTTAATACTATCTAATTTTTGACATTAAAAAAATATTGATTCAGGATATTGATGACTATTTAATTGAGGTGCCAGGCTGTTTATCGTGACATGATCCGCCTTACCCACATGTATTATATTTAAATCTGCATCTGTTATCTGCAATTAGAGTAAAAAATACTTATTACTTACACTTTGTTTACAGTAAAATAATACATTGGTTTTTTTGGTGTTATTATCTTAATATAACATAAATGATTAGGTTTTAAATGTACTTATGTAATTTGATATTATTATTATACTATTTGATATCCAAATAAAAATGTGTTTCTTTCACTGAACTTACCAATAGAACATTTCTTGCATGATATCCTTTGCGACAGTAATATTATTATATATATTATCTTTCTTCATTCTCCTTAGGTCTCATCATAGCAAATAATGTGCTATCTATACATTCTACATATAACACCGGGTATGTTAGTTTTCTTATAAAACCTAAAAAAATATAAAATAAATAACATTTTAAATAAGTACTAGTACACCTAAATAATGTAATTGAGGGTTTAACAAAGGTGTAAGGTTTAAAAGATATGCAATGTCTGCAAGCAGCCATTTGTGACCGTACAATCTACTTTCACACTGAGCTGATAAAAGATGTAGTTCGGGATAGGTACTGAATTCAAATTATTTGGTCACAAAACTTGCTTTATAATGCTGTAATATAATAGAAAAGTTACCTGTAATTTTTATTAGTTGTTAAATATAGTGGCATCAGAAGCTGAACCAGGCCAACGGGCTACTAAATTCATATTTCATCCCTTTCAATTTCTAAATTCTCCAGTCTCTGAACCTAAGGAAAGAATTGAATTGTGTTAACAAAAATTAATATAGTAAAACCTAATCCCATCTCCTACTAAATAATACATGGATGATGAAATAAAATTATTATATGATTTACAAGGTACCAATGAAACAAATAAATACTGCTATAACATACAACAAACTGATGATTTAGATACACCAACAAAGTCAGTCACTCGTATTAGCATTGTCCCTAATGGGTAAAATCGTACTCATTATGAGTTGGTGAAAAGGATGTATCATGTTTACCATGAGTAAAATGCGTAATGAATGGTGTTGTTTTGGTTGTCTCAAATGAATATTATACGGTAAGACATACACATACCTGGCTCCTTCAGTCTAAGATGGGGATTAACTTCGACATGTAAACTTTGTACAGATGGCTTATTATTATCGAAGATACTAAAATGATCCATCTTCAATTTATATCTTCATTGATTAGAACCACTATCTTCAACTGGTTCGGAGTTACTCCAGCCCAAAAATCTTTCAAAATCACTTGATTCACTATCTGAACAAGATATTTTACATTTTTGTGGATAGCCGACCGAAATCGAAAAGTAAACACATTGAAAACAGCTCGTAACTTTGACAAGTCGTTGACATTTATACTTTTTTATAAACACCAAAATAATATTCATTTATTCACACTGTTTAATTGTACTGTTATGAAACACGTGCTATAAATATAAAAATACTAGAAAGTAGATTATATACAACTTGGGCATATGTTATCGATTTTCATGCCACCTAGAACTAACTTCACGATTAATCACCAGTGTGACCAACTACAAATTAGAGATCCTGCCCAACTTAGGCAAAAAAACTGACAAATCCTGCCAAAATCGAAAGCACAAAATGCCAATGTAATTTAATAGCACTCCAAAAATTTAAAATAAATACACACATTATTTTTTGGAGTTTTATTTAAAATAATTGATCTTAAAGTCTAAAAGTGAACTGAATTAAATTGTACATTCGTATTAACATCGAATTTTTCTTGATCACTTTCTTTATACATCGCTTTTGTCATTTTGTCAACAAAAGTGCCAGAGAGTAAAATAAAGGACTTAATCTGCCAAAATGCAGGTTCCTGCCACATATGGTCACACTGGATACCACCTAGAACTAACTTCACTGTGTCGCTGTAGTACCAAATCACTCTCATCAATCTTCTCCATCGCCCCAAAAGAAGTATAACTTCAAAAATATATTTATTATAAAAATAAATGATGTACCGACAGACAACCTCTAAACAACTCACATTTACATCGAAGAGATAGCATTATGAACGAGTTACTATACAGGAAGTTACAGAGTACAGAATACACAGACAGACACATAACATATACTTACACAGACAGAGTGTTCGACCTGCATTAATGTGGATAGCAGAAAAGACGCAGCTCAAAGAAAACATAGGAGAGCAATGAGCTGACTGGAAGGGAAGTTAACTCGCTGATAATATAGATGTACCTATTGTATGGAAGATACTGACGTCCAGGGCCAACCGGCGCGGCGGTACCGTCCCCGGTATGGGCAAGAAATGTTAAAGCATATCCAAACACCACGAAGTCATCGCTGGAGTGGCACCAGTCGACAGTCCGCACGTGAGCTCCCTAAGAAGCTGTACATCTCGTGACTGGCCCACACAAGTGCTGCACACGCAACCACGAACTCGTCTGCATCTGTTACTATTAATTGCATTATATTCGTAGAGAAGCGCATTAATGGCCTCTCATCCACTGTTATTAACATATGAACGACTTGCTCCACATTTTCGACCATTATACTTATTCATGAAGCAATTTAAATGCTGTGAACGTTTTATTATAATCAACCGGACATATTACTGCGGAAAAGAAATGAATACTAAACAATTCTGTTTAAATTCAATGGCAAATGTTTGTGCACTAATCAGAATGGAAAGAATTAATAAGATTTCATTAATTAGTTCCGAATAGTTGCCGAGCCCGGAGCCGTGAGCAGCTTGTGAGTGCCGCGTCCTCGAACTGCAGCGCTGCGAGCCCGCTCGCAACAACACACACTGGATACAGGCGATGTTCAGGCGGCGGCTGCACCAGGGCGGCCGGCGGCGGCGGTGCGTGATCGCACATTACGTCAAGTGTGTCACGACACGCTCCGCGTCACCAAGTGTTCAGTTTGCTAACAGCTTTACTGTTAGAGCAAGATAGACCTAATCCCGTTCAGCTAGTTGTGCAAGGAAGATGTGCGCGAAGGAGACGCGGCCGCGCGCAGGAATGTGTTGCGACAGGGCGCGCGGCGCGGGCGCACGCGGGCTGCGGGCGGCGGGCGCGGGGCAGGGCCGCATTGTCGATGTGTCAACAGAGCTATGTGCTGCAGCTTTTAGTGCATGAACAAGCTTCCTTAGAGCTCTGTATCAGTACGTCTTAGTTAGTCACATATACATACATATCTGAGCTTCGGTAATACTATTATAATTATGTAAGTACTTAGCAACATAGGTGGCTGTACTTAAACGTTATACAACGTTGTTAATGTCATAAATTTAACAAGGCACATGGAAATGTTATTATTTTTTTTTTTATTTGGAACAACAAACAATTTCATAATAAAGCATAAAGTTAAACAAAAATTAACAATTATGTAATGAACAGCGCTATTCATAGCATACACATCATGTTAGTTGCCGCAGCAACTAACATTTCTATGTGCCTCGATATTTGGTGATGTGAAGTACAATGTCTGTAACTCTTCGTGATATAACTGAGTAACAAGCAGCGAGGCAGCGACCGACGCAGCGAGGCAGCGAGGCAGCGAGGCCGCCATCATTGGAGGTAATAATCGGCGCGCGACAGCTTTATGACAGTTTAACTGCCTATTGAAATGATTGACGATCGAGGCACGAGCGAGGACCTGACACACGAGGACACGCACGTGCCACACACTGACATTGTGCCGACCTGGCGCATGGCACGGGCGGTATGCACGGCACGCTGCGCAGGAACACAAGTTTGCGCACGACGAAATAGGAACTACGGGGCATTCTCAGAAAATCATGAGAACACGACATTACTGGGAACTTGTAAAGCGATGCAGGCGTGACGCGATACCAGCTGAAGACGCCTCCCCGAGCACAACTATCTACTTGTTACTTATTATAGTAATATCCACTAATTTATTTTTTTTACTAATCTTGATACTTGATCTTTGTCTTTTATTTATTGAGTAAATCTTTGATAAATCTAATTAGAACAGAACCCCAGAAATGAGAAATATTGATTAATCTTGTAATTAAGCATCTCGTCAGCGATCGTGACGATTCTTTTCAACTAACATTTTATTAATAATCGTGATACATGGCTGTATCACGACACGTAGCTCGACCTTCATCATTACGAAGATGTCGAAATTTGTGGAAAAAACGTCCAGTCGTGATGTGTTTGACGTGCACTTCGTTTGGCCGCACAAAGCGATGTTTACCAGTTATTAGTTGAAGGCTGCTGGTAGACTCTAAACATGTTGTAGCTGCCCCGTGCCCCATGTGCGCTCCGCAAAGGTTCCAACTGTCCCGTGTGCGCTCCGCAAAGGTCTCAGCTGTCCCGTGTGCGCTCCGCACAGGTCTCAGCTGCCCCATGTGCGCTCCGCAAAGGTTCCAACTGTCCCGTGTGCGCTCCGCACAGGTCTCAGCTGCCCCATGTGCGCTCCGCAAAGGTTCCAACTGTCCCGTGTGCGCTCCGCACAGGTCTCAGCTGCCCCATGTGCGCTCCGCAAAGGTTCCAACTGTCCCGTGTGCGCTCCGCAAAGGTCTCAGCTGTCCCGTGTGCGCTCCGCACAGGTCTCAGCTGCCCCATGTGCGCTCCGCAAAGGTTCCAACTGTCCCGTGTGCGCTCCGCACAGGTCTCAGCTGCCCCATGTGCGCTCCGCAAAGGTTCCAACTGTCCCGTGTGCGCTCCGCAAAGGTCTCAGCTGCCCCGTGTGCGGTCCGCACAGGTTCCAACTGTCTCGTGTGAGCTCCGCAAAGGTCTCAGCTGCCCCGTGTGCGCTCCGCACAGGTCTCAGCTGCCCCATGTGCGCTCCGCAAAGGTTCCAACTGTCCCGTGTGCGCTCCGCACAGGTCTCAGCTGCCCCATGTGCGCTCCGCAAAGGTTCCAACTGTCCCGTGTGCGCTCCGCAAAGGTCTCAGCTGCCCCGTGTGCGGTCCGCACAGGTTCCAACTGTCTCGTGTGAGCTCCGCAAAGGTCTCAGCTGCCCCGTGTGCGGTCCGCACAGGTTCCAACTGTCTCGTGTGAGCTCCGCAAAGGTCTCAGCTGCCCCGTGTGCGGTCCGCACAGGTTCCAACTGTCTCGTGTGAGCTCCGCAAAGGTCTCAGCTGCCCCGTGTGCGCTCCGCACAGGTCTCAGCTGCCCCATGTGCGCTCCGCAAAGGTTCCAACTGTCCCGTGTGCGCTCCGCACAGGTCTCAGCTGCCCCATGTGCGCTCCGCAAAGGTTCCAACTGTCCCGTGTGCGCTCCGCAAAGGTCTCAGCTGCCCCGTGTGCGGTCCGCACAGGTTCCAACTGTCTCGTGTGAGCTCCGCAAAGGTCTCAGCTGCCCCGTGTGCGCTCCGCATAGGTTCCAACTGTCCCGTCACCCGATTGCGCTCAGCACAGGTCGAATGTTGTATAGAATGATTATTTGCTTGCCCACGATGCAGTCAAGGTAAACGCGAATACGCCTAAATAGGTCGTCAGCCGAATGCCACGCGACAACCACCTCCAAACATGTAGATTGTAGATGATAATTATCTTTTAGATTAGCAACCTAAAGTAACCGGTGGACTTCAAGACTAACTGGTTTTTTATCTCAAATAAAAACCACGTTTATATTACCGCTAATAACGGCGGGTACATTCGAATGTACGCATTAGTATAATGTCACTGCGGGAGGTACTCAAAGTGTTTGTTTGGCGCGGTGCGCTTCACCTGCGCGTGCGCGGTGTCGCGGTAATCAGAGCACATGATACGAATACAAGCCGTAGAGAGACAGCCGCATACAAGTCGGTTAGCGTGGCAGCTGTGGCCGCAGCGTGCTATACTGGCTCATCTTGCAACTCTATTGGCACGGCCTCCTTGCACGATTCTCATATATTTGCCCTTGAGGTTGCATATCGATTTAGTTATCTTGGTATTCACTTCCTGGCGAACCTTTTTTATCGTTTGTGCGTCAATTGTGAATTATGTAATAACAATTTTTGCAACATCTGCACGCAATTCGGAGGATCACGGATATATGTCTTCATAATATTACCTACGTAGGGTTAGAAGCCTTTGTTAAACGTTGAACTCGCTTTCTTATTGCTCTTCTAAGATATGCACAAACGTATACCCTTCCACCTCACACACACACACACACACACACACATATAAAATGTCACTGTGAAAATTATGTGTTTTATTTTGTCTCGCCTTTTTGGAGGAGGCCGTTAATGACTGCGACAGTTTAATATCTACTGATGCAGTCCAAGTATCGAACATAGAGTTTTTGTAAATTGAGTTTCCTCTATCAATAATGTTCTTAAATTATTATTACCTTTTTAGGGTTCCGTACCTCAAAAGGAAAAAGCGGAACCCTTACAAGGCTTACAGAATCACTTTGTTGTCATCCATCTGTCTGCCTGCTTTTACTTTGTGTTTGTTTTAGTATTTTTAGTGTTCCCTATTGCCTCGTTTCAATGGTCTGCGCGAGAGCATCGACGCAGCTCTTAGTTAGTTTATTAGTGCGCGCTCATCGGTTTCATTGTACATGTGTGCACGTATCGTATGACGGGGAGTCCCCGAGAAGTACTTTGTTCCTCCGACGAGAATGCAGGTTATATCTTACTCCATAAGAGGAGAACTTTAAACTGAACTATCAAACATACAGGACAGGTTTTTTGTTGGCTATAGTTTACTATGCCTTTTGTGTTATTAATGTTTTTGTTTGATTAAAGATTCCTTTGGTACTCAAGCGACATTATGGCCTTGCGTTAGCGGAGAGCAAAATTAGTAATTCTGTGTACTGCTCGCCGTTGACTGTAATGTTCTGGTCATAACCTTTTACGAAGAAACAATTGAGCACCTGGAAGTGAACATTCAAAGCATTATTGCCGAGAAACATTGTGAAACAGATTCTACATTTCGGCAAGTTCGCATCAGCCGCGGTGGCCACATCACCGAAACCATTTTCATACATTAATCGCATAAAATTATCCGTAAAATAAAGCCAACTACATAGACTGATTCGAAAAATGATAATTATTTGTAATCAAAGTTTTACGCCGCTCAAAACACACCCATAACGATAATCAACAATGTTTGTACAAGCTTACAAGACTTACTACGTCTGCAACACCCTGACTAACTGACTGACTGACCGCCTGTGCATCAGGGAAATTACATTATTTAAGTTATGTTGGCCTTTTGAATCTTTATGACATTTTGAGGAACGAATGGCGAGTGCAGCTGAGCACTGAGCGTGAGCACCCCTCACATGAACCGCGTTCTTAGAAACACGCGCCGAGCGAGACGGACGCATCGTCTCGCTCGCCGGAAGTCAGCACAATAACATTGAGTGTGGCGGCTCCGGACGGCCGGCCGGCCGCGCTGGGCTCGCCCGCCACTACATAAATATTAATAAATAATAATACACGAACACGCAGCTGACAGAGCTGATGTGGAGCGGGTCAATGATCGCCATGTTTGACTAATGAATGTTCTCAATCTCAAATTCTCAATACGGCTTCAGACTGACTTGCACTTCAAAAAATCAAATCAAAATCATTTATTTGCGTAAATAAGGTACAGAAGGTTCTTTATATTGAATATTGTGTGTAACGCGAACGCTCGCAATGTGCTCGATAGCCACAACGCCAACGTGAACTAGGATGTATGTAGGTCAAGTCGAGTGAGCCTGCTGCGATGGTGCAGCTATCCACCAAACGGTTCACGGCTCATCAACGCGCCATCGCACATTAGTGGCAGCGATCGCGGCTCCTTACCCTGTGCATGAACTATTAATCTCCGTGCCATGTAGCGTTGGCCCGAGGTTCTTAGGTTTCTAGTTGTAGTGTTATTGCTCGAGCGCTTGATGGTGCAGCTGTACATTTACCCAGTGGGACTGGTCGCAGGGCTCCGCTCCTCCCCCCCGCACCCCTAGGCGCGGCCTAGCGCACGGAGGAACCTGTTCTGTCTGTGCCACGTCTTGCTAGCTCGGGTGTCAGTCTAGTTATGTCTGTATCTGTACTTTCGTGTTTGCAACAACAATGAAAAGAGCTTTGATTATTCAGTGATTACTAAGTAAATGATGTAGGGCTTCAAATTAACTAAGTACATAAGTATATCTAACAAAAAAGCTTAACTTGTGATTCGTTTTGAAAACTTATTTACTTTACAGTACTTGCACACACAGAAGTACACTTTCTGTGTACACTTTTTGAAGTCCCAAATAAAAAGACATTTCAGACTGTTCTAAAACGACCACCGTGAACCACTTCCCATGTGTGCACACGCACAGGCACATGCACAACTCTGTGCTCATCGTGAAGGGTGTTCTGTGTTAATTAGTTTAATGGGCGCGCGCTCGTTGCATCGCCGCAACCGCCGCGCAACGCCGCGATGTCAACCATGACATGACAGACATACGCAACCCGCAAGCCTCCGGTTCCTCTGTGACGCTATTTACGTTTCTGTCAGCACCTAGAGCGTTCTGGAGCTCCTCTTTACTGATATTAAACTTAGCCTATTTCCTTGTAATCATTGTTCATTGGCATCAATTCTAACTTCTCTTACTTTACCCGACGCGACGCGGACGCACCGGGCGGCGGCCCCGCCCCGCGGAACGCCAAGCAAATAGAAAGGGATATGATTTAGAGCGGTGTGTGAACTTAACACACAATATGTTAATTAGCACATACAATGTTCCGTCCTCTTTTGCACAGAACTACTTACACAATTTATAAAATGAGGCATCGTTGGCTGTATCTGACGTCATGTGATGGGTTAGAAATAGTTAGAATCTCCGTCTCTTGTAGATTGGAAAGGGTAAGAGTTCTTTGACAAGATACAATCTTAAATGTATATCAAGTTGTCGTGTCACAGTTTTAGTTACCACACTCCTCCAAAACAGCTTGACCGACTTTATGAAATTTTGTATGTATGTTCGGTAGGTCTGAGAATCGGTCGTTAGCTATTTTTTTTTATTTAGCTGCGCAGCGGGTAACACCGTTGGGTATAGCTAGTACTTATGTGTACGTTTGGTGCATTACTTACTTTCGCACAATTAAGCCTATACCAAAAATTAAAGCGGCTCCGAAAATTTCGGCTTTATCACGTTATAGGTAAATCCAAACTTTTTTAATTAAAAAATATAAGTTCCGAAACTAAAACTCGACTAGGTTCTCAAAATAATGCTACAAAAAGTAGGTATGTAAGTACAAGAAAATATTCTTCAATTTTTATCGTCCATTAAAAACAAAACGTTTTATTACATTTTAACGTAAGTACCTACTTAATATAACATATTCAAACTGATGTTCAGAGGACAGCCGCGCTCGTACGCCATGCCACAAACCCTTATCGTACCAAACATTCTCGCAGGAGTTAGGTATCACTAACTTTACAAGTTAAGAGTAGCTCTTATAAAATTACTGGTAACACGCCCTAAAAAACCCGCCCGCTTGATCCTCCCTCGAGCTGCGAGTCAAACCAACGAGCAACCATGCTCCCTCTGACCGCTAAGCTCTACTCTATCTAAGGTCCCTCTCAATGTCAGCGTCATCCATAATGTGCCCTAGATACCTGACATTGTACACCACTAAGCACAATCGGCGGAACATGAAGTCGACCACGTTTTCATTTGTTTGCACCTGCATTCGAAACTGATAACTTCATACTTTGCGAATATTATCAACGCTGAGCTAAACTTTACGAATATTGCCGAAGTCAACTTTGTTGCCAGCTGCAGTCGTAGCGAGGTGACATTTGAAGACGGGGGGCGGGAGGAGGGGGGGGGGCGGTCGACCAGTCATACATGGCGCGCGGCGGCGTCTGTGATGCAATGCTTTATGTAAATTATTCGCTTGGTTAGCACTCAACGTCTTCACGACCCCTCACACAACTCATCATCATTTTCCTGCCCTTGTCCCATTCTATTTGGGGTCGGCGCAACACGTTTTCTTCTTCCATTCTCCCCTATCAGACGTCATGGCATCATTTACTCCTTTCTCCTTCATATCATTTCTTACACAATCCATCCATCTTTTCTTTGGCCTTCCTCTCGCTCTCCGTCCATCAACATTCAGATCCATTACTCTTTTAGTCACATGTCCTTCATCCCTCCTCATTACATGTCCATACCAAGACAAACGACTTCCTTTCATCTTTTCTGTAACAGGCGCAACTTTCAAACTTCCTCGAATATATTCCTCGAATATATTCGAGGAAGACCCCTCACACAACTGCGAGCTACAAATAATAATAAAACAAATAAGCACAGTCCTTCACCGGACTATCAGAAAGTGGTCAGTGAGCTGTTAGTTCCAAGTACTAGCGACCTATATTATGTCTGCACATCTTTGTGCTCTTAGTAGGCATCGTGTTTAACACGTCAACGTTACGTAAGGTCAGTTCCACCTGCAAATCCGTGAGGACTGTTCTAAGTTCTCCGCGTAGGTCACGTCACGCGTCGCGTGTCGTAGCCACAGCCTCACCGATCAATCAGCTGCGACCTCCGCACTCCGGCGGCGGCGGCGACCTGACGATGACGATACATTACCATCACAACAGAATCAGTGATGATTCCTGTATGTGCACACTCGTCTGTTGTTGTCTCTCGTCATGTGGCAGAGTGCTGCGTGCATGCATGCGCATGCGGAACTTGTGTGGTTGTACGCTCTAGCTAGCGCACGGCAGCACGCAGCAGTCACACTTCAACTACCAAACCCGCCATTACTGCTGCTGCACACAAGCTCTGTGGAAGTGGCACTGCGTCCTCACTAGGACAAGCTGTAGTCGTCAGTACGCGGTACAGTCGTACCGTCCCGTCCGGTCCATTGTTCGCAATGCCTATTACACCCGAGCCGTGATTACTATCTAATAATCCTCAGCATTTTCTACTTCTTGCATGCAATATAAAGTACTGCTTGCTTACATGAACATGTCCGCGTGTGGACAAGGAAGCCGACCTTCATATATACAACGGAGCAAAATTATATACTTTTTTTGCCGCCGATTTCCGGAAGTAAAACTATATACTTACTTGTTTGTCACTTTTTAGTTTCTTTTTTTTTGTAAGTCGTTTTTTTTTCGCAAGAAAAGGTTTTTATTTCAGCATTTTTAGATATGGATATCCCAATTTTTTTATTTTCGAAAAACCATTTTCCAATTTCGATCAAATTAATCGAAGTTTTCCATGATTACTTAGAAAATTAGCAAATCATCCATATTGGATAGACGATAACTCATCATAAGCTTCCGAAGCAATTTAAATAAAGTTGATATGGGACAACCTCGGAAGTTTCGAACAAAAAAAAAAAAAAACGGTCCATGCTTGTCGGAGGTACCTACACGATCAACGATGGATCCGATAAACGTAAGCACTAAGTATATAGGTACGTACTATACAGTCGCGGCACGCAGCACGCACGCGCGGTGATTACTGTGATTACCTAGTTGACGACCGTCTAATCTCGGAAGGCATTAACTACTTCGTAAATATTTGGTCGTTGTTATGAATATAGGTTAATGACTAAACGGGTGTTAGCCGCGGCCGCGGTATGCAGGTACTAACTATGTAGTAACCGTCAGCCGATAGCGAGCGATGCCGCCGCGCCGCCCCGCGCCACACGGCTTGACTGATAGCTGCACACAGAACGTTTACTACAGTTATTTCAGACCATAATATCTGTGTTAAAATACAGTGTTTTTGATGCATTGGATGCAGTTCTAGTACAACACGACACAGTGTTGGCGCACTGGCTGAGCGATCGACTGCCCCGCTGCTTGTCGCGGGTTCGATCGCCGCACGGAACAAATATTTGTATAGCCTACTGATAGTTGTTCCGGGTTTAACTGTTTGTGTATGTGAGTTTAAATGGACGATATACTACCCACGATACAGGAGAAATTCTTTGGTAGTACTTAGACCTTTATGCAAGTATGAGTCTGCTTGAGACTTCAAAGGAGTTCCAAGAGACATAATAATAAAATATCAAACTGCCTGCATTTATCTTAGAAATCTTCAAGATTACCTACGCGACATATTCTGTCAAGAGTTCTCCTTCGTGGGACTTCTGCACGTCGCCGTCGCCGTCGTGTGGGTGTGACGCAGGCGCGCTGCGCTGGTGACGCAGGCGCAGTACAACAGGCGATATCAACAATATTGTGCAGGGGGCTGCGTCTGAGTCGCGGTCCTGCGGGCGCCATGTTAATTAAATAGTTCGTACATGACTATTTCAGACGAGACAACTTTTTTGCTTCATACTTTTTAGAGCGCGTTTTTTTATTATTTTTGGCTAGATTTTTTTTACTAATTTACTTGTGTTATGAATATGCTAATTAAGCTCTTTCATATATGATACCCAACATGGCATCATTGACAAAAACGAAAATGTCGTTCAAGACTATCTATGCCATCTAAAGGGCGCCAAATAGCTTTTAGCCAGCGGAAAGGCGAGACCCTTCCATCGATAGGTAGGTATCTCAATAGTCAAACTATGATGAGCATTTCGGCAGTTGTGAGGGAACATATCAACACATATACATACAATACCGGTCAAAATCAGAACCCTCCTTTTTGCTTCGCCGTAGATGGGTTAAAAGTATCGGCTATCTGGTCAATATAATGAGTGTTCCGGTACAGCGGGCGGCGGCGCGCACTCACCCTTTTTTTTTTTATTAGTGATAGGTTCACGTTTGACCACTATCTCACCTGATGGTAAGTGATGATGTGGTCGACGATGAAGCACGCTTACCTAGAAATAACCTATTCACTCTTGACTTGAAGACCCCCAGGTTATAGCTGTCAGGAAATACAGACTCCGGCAGGGAATTCCACTCCTTAGCAGTACGCACAATGAAGGTATTCCCAAACCGTTTAGTGCGTGTGGGTGGGATGTCTACCATGTAACGTCTTGTAGTCCGATGATGGAACGGGCTTGGCGGAATTAGGCTGTGCAATTCCATCGCACACTCTCCGAAATGTAACCGATAGAAAACCGAAAGGCTGGCAACGCGTCGGCGATGCTCCAGGCTCTGGAGCTTTGCCTCAACCAGTGCGTCGTTGCCGATGAGCCTCTTGGCTCGTTTCTCTATAGACTCTAGCGCTTCAAGCTGGTATTTGGCGGATCCGTCCCAGAGATGAGAACAGTACTCCACACACGATCGAACTTGCGCTTGATATAAGTTCAGGAACTGTTCCGGTGTGAAATACTGTCTCATCTTTGCTAGGATACCTAACTTCTTAGCAGCCAGTTTAACCTTAGCCTCGATGAACGGACCAAAATTGAGGGTAGATGTAAGCGTTACACCAAGAAGCTCAATATGGTCGGTAATTGGCGCGGTTACATGACGAAAAGAAGGAGCAGGTTGAAATTCACTCCTCTTTGCAGAGAACAGACACGCCTGGGTCTTAGCAGCATTGAACTTGACCAAGTTGGCATCTCCCCAATCGGAGACAGCCCTCAAGGACAAGTTCAACCGTTCAACCATGGCCTCGCGAAGAGACCGGATCTGAGACCCACTAGCCCCTGCGTTGGACGTATATCTCTCAGCAACAGTGCTGTCGTCTGCATACCCAAAGGTGCCGGGCACTAGCAGACTGTTAATGTGCAGCAAAAATAAAGTTGCTGAGAGAACCGACCCCTGAGGGACCCCAGCATTAATAGCCAATTGGTCAGACGAGCAGCCATCTATGACCACTCGAATGGTCCGATCCCCCAGGAAGTCCGCAACCTAAGTACAAAAACCAGCGGGTAGACCGAAAGAAGGAAGCTTTTTAATACGGCTTTCATGCCACACCCTGTCGAAGGCCTTAGAGATGTCAAGGGAAACGGCAAGCGCTTCCCCGTGTTTCTCAATGGCCTCACTCCAAATGTGAATGGCATACGCTAGAAGATCCCCAGTGGACCGGTTTCGGCGAAAGCCGTATTGTCGGTCACTGAGGATGTCATTGGATTCTAGGTATGCCAGGAGTTTACCATTCAGTACACGCTCCATACTCTTACAGAGTATGGACGTGACTGAAATGGGCCTGTAGTTGGCCGACTTACACATAATACAGCAGAAATCCGACGAGGAAATAATTATTAAAAATAAAACCTACTGCGTAAAACCAAACCGAACCAAACTACACACCTAATATAAATAAAAGAGAAAATCAAGTACGTACTGTAATCTGGAATCATGAAGAACAATCGGGACGCACGCTCCAATAATGGGTCCTGCATTTTAAAATCTGTAATATCTTCGGAAATATTCATTTAATTAAATTACCTATATGCTGTAAAGGGCCATATTGATCTATATTAAATGGACAAAGTATTAAAGGTACTTAATTGGATAAAAATTATGCTGTATTGTTTAAAATATATAAAATATACGTACGTGATGGCTTAAGCTTTTGTTATTAATTATTTATAAATAAATAGTCACTCGAACTCGAATCGAAAAGTGATGAAAAAAAACTATTAATGATTTTTTTAATACCTATTCGACAAAACCCCACTTGACATAATTTTGTTGGTTTTCATTTTTACAATATGGCGTCTGATGGTCACCATTTTGATTTTTTATTGATTTCATGTCTTTAGTGACACTCGCAAGACTACATAAGAGAAATCGATTGTCGTATGAATCATAAAAATCGTCCCAGGCGTTAGTCTGTATAGTGCTTCAAAGGAACAAACATACATTACATAAGATAGACTTTTTTTTTGGGAAATCATCAAATAACTTCGCCCGCTCTTGTCAGAGCGGGGGGGAGTGTCAGACTTGTCCTGACTAAAACCCACCCATGTTCCTTCTATTGCCCTTTACGTTCCGGGGCCCCGGTCTCTCTTTCGAACAACCCGCAACCCCGTCAGGCGGAGGCTCTGGCGCCCCTCTGCTTTGCTAACATCTCTTTGAGGCGCGCGTGAAACACGAACGCGCCGTCGACACGGCCTGTCGTCAATAGATGGCCAGGAGTCGTCTCGCGGCGCCCCCGGCGCCCGGTGCATCTCCCGCGGCGGCTTGGTTGGTGTGAGGTTCTCTCCCTCAAACGCCCGGCCACCTCCTTCGCTAGCATGACTGCTTCGCAGAAGGAGGTGACCTCTTTCCATTCCCTCTCGCTCCGGACCATGTACTGAACCAGGGCCGGACGCGGGAGATCGCCGCCGCCGATCGCCACATACATAGACTGATGAACACATTACCATCCTTTGCGGTTCACAGTCGGATAAAAATAGCAAGTCATAATACCTAGGCAGGCACTGACATTGTCTAGTTAGTTGAACACGTGGTCGAGTGCCTGCCGCTGCAGAGCGCTGATTGGTGCAGGACGGCAAGTGACGGCAACGGCAGGTCCTCTGACAGAACGTAAGTCTTGTGACACTCGCATTCTGGAACATTTCCGCCATCATAACCAGGAAGCTAGAGACCTAAGTATATTATATTCTTGCAATCTATCTATAAAACAAGCATTGTTAGAAGCAGAGGTTCATCAATTCGTATTATATGACGGATGGGCGTAGGTACCTATAATTATGTATAGAATTGTATACCTACCTATGGCTAAGATGAATGGATTAATATTTCCATTGATTGTAAAATATTGAAAAACGTATAAATCCATTATATCTGAGTTCGACACCTAACATTCATTTGTTTAAGTTAATAGGTACCTATATAAAACAAATGACAGACGTGACGTGAGTAGGTATTCACCCAATAATATGTTTACTTGTCTGGTGTAATCCCTGAATAGGCAATAGGCATTCATTCAATTATTTTGATTGAGTGGGTCAATAGAGTGAGTGCCGCGGCCGAACCGTCAAACATTGTGTCATCGGCAGGTAATGAGTTAATTAGCGGCCTCCAGCCAGCGTACGCCTGTCGGAGATCGTGTCGTAAGTGATAATTGTCGGCGTCATTAATTGCCCTGCAATCAGGGGCGCGTGATGATGCGGAAGGTCGCTTCGGAGTTGTGAGCCAACCGATAGGTGGCGCAACGCTCTGCGGCAGGGCTGCCTGCTGCCGCCTACTGCCGCCTACTGCCGCCATGCTCGCTACACTTCATTGTACTCTAGCACTTGGCTCAGCAGTACTAGTTTTGTCGTTCACAATAAATTACCTTATTATGTTCAGGAGCAAGGTAACTATGAGGAGCTCGTGGATAAACAATAACAGCCGCTCGGTTCATTTGAGATTAATCCGCGCTTGCCGAGGTTGGTCCGTGAAAGGGTGACCACCCATTACATACCGAATTTCCTCCGTGCTTCGTAAAGCACGTCAAGCCGTTGGTCCCGGCTGTTATTTGTAGACTGTCGAGTGTCGTTACAGACATTCAGTGTCCCGAAAGTCTGACAAACAGTCTTACCAAGCGGTATCGGAATACCCAGTTATTAACTGGGCTGTGGACATCAGGCAATCACTAAATGTAAAATATTAGCATTCAGCTGAATTCAGTAATAAAGGAAACTGACGCACGGCTACGCATATTATGACGCTAGGTAGGTACCTACTGTACTGCGGAAGCTAAGAGGAAATTTTGCTTAATTATCAACTAAAACAATTTTAATGTAGGTAGGTAGGTACCTATTTTATTTTCTTTTAATATATTTTACGTATTTTCTCTTAGATTAGCTTTTGTAGGTAGGTCTGATAACATTGATAAAACCTCTAACAGTACCTAAGTGAATGAAACAACTATAAGTAGGTACCTACGTACTGAACCATTCCATGATATGGAAATACGTGAAGTTTTAAATTCTTTGTGAAGCACGTGTCAAATGAATAGGTAAGGTCAGGCGGGGCAAGAGCGCCATACTTTTTGCATAGATGATTTCGATGCAAAATATTTTTTTTCAGGGCTGACTTATGAGTGCACATTTATTAAATTGTAAATATTTGGAATGTTGTAGCTGCAAGAAACGACGATTCAATCAAATCTATCAATATTAATGCGATATTTTTTACTAAATTGAGACACATGGATATAGGCGCACTTGCCCCTAGAAACGGGGCAAATGCGCCTATTAAAGAAAATACGCTAAAATCGTACGTTACAAGAAAAACAGATAATTTACATAATAGAACTTATACAAATAAGTGCATTACTATTGGCTTCTTTTTAATTTACGCATCCTACAGGCTACTACAGCTTCCATAAGAAATTTGGGGCAAGTGCGCCATAGATTAGGAATCAGGGGTTCTAAACACTTTAATGTTGTTTTTTTTATTGTAAAAAGTATAAACTGCTGAATTTAAATAAAAATGTTTTCATTCAGGTTTGGCTGGAATGCTAGCATTCCAGCCAAACCTAAATGAAAACATTTTTAATTAACCAAATAAGGCGTTATTTAAATAATACGAAAATAGGTAACAATTTATCCTTTGACGCCATAGGACGTAAATACTTAGTAATCTAGTTGATGGCAAGCGAGAACTTAAATGGTAAAGTAGAAAACATTACAGTCTTTATTGGGCTAAGGTTTTTCAAAAACTGAACACGTTAAAATCAAGCAATAATAAGTCTTAAGTTTAAGACTGTTTTACGAGGTATATCACAAGTTTTAGCTGCTTCATATCCAGATAGGCCTGACCGAACGGCGTCAACTGCTTGACATAAAGTTGCTCTAGACCAAGAAGGTTTCTCGCTTTTTCTTTGATAAGTACGAACCATTTGTAAGAAGATAGCAAGTAAACACATCACCCAATGCCTTCTCATCACATGACCTTAAGCACTAAGCAGTCTAAGCAGTAACTTCTCAATACAGAATAACCGCCTCCTTTTTGGGAAGTCGGTTAAAAACATGACCCTTACTCAGAGGCCGTCGGTTAAGAAAATATTTTAATCTTAATAGTTGACGACTTCTGGCTCGGGGGAAGTGCGCCATACTACAAAAAACTTAGGCGCACTTGCCTCACTTGACTAATCTAAGGTTAAGATTTTCAATTTACAAAAAAAATATGAATTTCACTATCTAAGCCTAAAATACAGACATAGATTTAAAGGAAAACTATCACATTCTGTACTCAACTCATTGGTTTCCCGCAACATGTAAAATATTTTAAGATATATGGGGATTAGTAAGACGTGCTCATCTCTGGTAACAGGTTTAAATGACACTAAAATTAAAATGGCGGATACATTAATGTATGGTGAACAGAGGCATCTGTGATTTTGAAAAAAACTGTGTGTTAGTTTGTTGTATGGATGTAAGATGTCGTTAGTTATATTACATCAGTAGTTTTCGATATTTTTATGGTAGGTGCGCTTACCCCGTCGGCGCGCTTGCCCCGCCTAACCTTACTTACGTAACGGAGAGTACAGATACCGGTAGCGGCAGGAGATCGATTGTCAACAGTGTATTAGTGGATGACGTCGCATGAGTCAGTCGAGGTCATCGCCCCCGCGGCCGCGCTGCTAATGAACGCATTCTCGGATTAACGTTAATGAAGCGGCAAACATTCCCCCGCGGCCATCTAACTAACTACCTACAACTGGGAACTGCTCGCTCGGCATCACGTCACGGATCGCGGTGCCGCGGCCGCTGCCGGTGCGCGCTGACTTACTGACTAATGCTCGCTTACGTTCGTATCGCACATTCGAGGCATTCCTTTTACTTTCATGTCATGTCAATGGGACAGTATTGATGTTACGTCACCGTATTTTCGTTGCGCAAACGCAAGAATACCGCCTTCGCCCGATGTTGCAGAAAAACTGCCTAGAAAAAATCATTTTTGAAAAAACAAAAGTATGTAGATAGATATTCCAAAATACACTAAAAAGAGGAAAGTTAATGTAAAGTGTAAGTAAGTTTACTTCCGGAAATCAGTGGTAAAAAAATCGATGAATCAAACAAAAGTCAAAGTTTTCACCGCCACGCGCCCTGCGCCCGCGCCCGCGCCGTGGTGTTTAATATCATAATCAGAAACATAACTTCTATTAGAGGTGGCGCTGGCGGTAAAACGTTGACATTCGCACATTCACATACTGACGACGGTCACTGTTCATGTTCGTACGTACTCGTACGAGTACCTAGCTACCTACGAGTGCCCACTACTACCAGAACACGTTGTCTTTAGCTATTTGCATCACAGAGTACACTTTCAATGACTTTTCCAACAAATGACCACAAAAAATATAAATAAGTACTGAATGATTTATGGAAAAGTGCTATCATTACTATTAAATAGTAGGTAGGTAACAACGTCCTCCACGGAGCCGTCGTCATCGACGTAATCGTTGTGCCGACTGCGGAAGCACGTGTAATAGTTAGATATTGCAGACGCTATAAACCTGCCGCCATCGCCTGCCATGCCGCTACCTACCACAAGTTGACAGTTTATTCAAACTATACGTAAGTATATAAACTAGCTGTGCCCCGGGCCCCGGCCGGCATGCGATGCATTGCAATGCAATTTTCTACCTACCCTACCTAGTGCAATAACTAGTTTGCATTAATAGTATTTTTGATTTGCGTTATAGTAGCCCTAATGCACTCAGTATCGTGAGTAGAGATTTCTGCGTGTCAACTCTGGTTTTACAATGGAAAGCAATTCACAAAACGTCGAATATGACATTCTATAACAACTTTTGAATTTAAGATCATAATTTTTGAGTTGTTTGAATGTTGTTACATGATGTCCACAAAGTAATCTCTGGGTATTAAATGGATGCATCCAATATTGACGCTGCTTCCGTTGCCTACGCTTCGGCTGTGTATAGAAGCTGGGTAACGATAATAAGTGGACTGTATGAAATAGGTACTGGTATAATGCCGTATAGTTAAAAGTACAATAGTCCCGGACAAACATTAATATCTTAGAGGTCGGTTGAGGGGTCCGTCGCGGTCGGGTCCGTGGAAGCGAGTGCTGTGGCGGGGCCGGGCGGTATCTCGCTCGCCCGTCGCTCCCCTGCTCACCAGCTGATGACGCAGAGAGTGTGCACGCCGCCAGTGTGTGATGGCCGCGCGTATGTGTTGGGTTCGATTCCCAACATGCTGCCCGGGTTGAAGCACATGATTCAAAAATCTGGAAGGGGGCAAATATTATTAAAAGCCCTCCTAATGGTGCCCCGTTTGGTTTTAACCTCAGCGACGCGTGAGATGCCGTCGCTGCCAGGGTAGACCTTTACTACTCTTCCTAAGGCCCACAGTAAAGGAGGAAGAGCTCTATCCTTTATCAGGACAAGAGAGCCTATCTTCAGTTCTGTCTTCGTCGACCGCCACTTCACCTTCTGCTGGAGTAGAGCTACATATTCGAGCGAGAAACGTTGCCAGAAGTGCTGTTTTATGTGCTCTATTCTCTTGAAGCGTTCCAGGCGAGTAATATTAGTATCAGATACCTGTGGATGGGGTATAGCATTAAGTGGTCGTCCAATAAGGTAATGAGAAGGTGTCAAAGCGGAAAAATCTAACGGTTCTGAGGATAGAGGAGTCAGAGGACGAGAGTTTAATATAGCTTCTACCTGAGTGAGGCATGTAGCCATTTCTTCATATGTGAGATGCGTGGTCTGCAGCAGCCGTTTAAGGTGATATTTTGTTGAACGGACAGCTGCCTCGGCTAAGCCGTTGAAGTGAGGACTATAGGCAGGTACGAACTTGAATTCAATGCCCTCTTGAGCTATTTGACCTTCAAGGTCTGATTGTACCAGAAACCTTGATAGCTCATTGTAAGTTCCGACAAAGTTTGTGCCGTTATCGGACGTAATACTTTGTGGTTTCCCACGACGTGACACAAAGCGATTAAGAGCGGCTAAATAAGCTTCACTGGATAGTGCCGTAACAAGCTCGATATGACAGGCCTTTGTCGAGTTACAAATAAAAATTGCCAAAAATGACTTAATAAGTCTGCAGCCTCTGCCCTTTCTGTCCGCTATCATCACTGGCCCTGCGTAATCAACACTACAGTGTAAAAAGGGATATTCTAATTCAGTTCGAGTTGTAGGTAACTGTCCCATAATGGGTTGCACAGTCTCTGTTTTAAACCTACAACACCGAACACATCTATTTACGGTGGTTTTGGCTAGGTTTTTGCCACGCAAAGGCCAATAAGTTTGCCTAACGTTAGCTAATAAGAGCTGGGGGCCAGCATGTAAATATTTTAAATGAAAATGTTCAAAAAGGATTTTGGTAACATGATGTTTGCTACATAATAAAATGGGATGTTTCGTATCAAAGGTATATGGGGAATTGTCTAATCTACCACCAACACGTAACAGATTATTAGGGTCTAGAAATGGGGATAACGAAATAAGTCTATTCTTTTTATGTAATGTTTCTCCCATTTTTAGAGTAGCGTATTCGTGAGGAAACATTTCCAACTGCGCCTTATGTAATATTACATTTAAAGATTCTTTAAGTTCGGGTACTGTGAGATGACCAATACGTTTGTTGGTTTTGTTTCGACAGTTGTATATGAACCTCCGCAAATACGCTAATGATCTTTGCAAACTAATTAAACTAGATCTACTATTAATAAAGCTACAAATGCTATCTACGCAACGATCACTGCTAGATACAATGCTTGAATAAGACACTAATTCTGGTAGATCATCTTTCTCTAAGAAAGGGGGACCAGACCACCACAAGGAAGAACCACTGATAGAATCAGCCTTCAGCCCGCGGGAAACAAGATCCGCCGGATTGTCTTTCGACGGTACGTAGCGCCACACGTGACCCTCTGTGCTCTCTTGAATTTCGTGGATTCGGTTCCGAACGAAACTTTTTAGTTGTGATGAGGGCGTTCTCAACCACCCTAAAACTATCGTAGAGTCACACCAAAATCTACATTTGCTTACCTTTAGAGTTAGAGAGGTTAATACTTTTGAACACAACCTTGCAGCCAACAAGGCTCCCGAAAGCTCTAGACGAGGTATCGTCGTAGGCTTAATCGGCGCTACCCTACTTTTAGAGGTTAAAAGGTGTACCTTAACTAATCCTGATGGATCCACAGAACGAATGTACAAGCAAGCGCCGTACGCTCGCTCTGAAGCATCTGAAAAAACATGGACTTCATGAATTTCTGAATTATCACTAAGAACCCATCGAGGAATTCTTAAATGATTTAGAAGGGGGAGGGTATCTGCAAATGCAACCCATAGTATTTTAATATCTTGCGAGACATCATCGTCCCATGACAATTGTTCGATCCACAACCTTTGCATAACCATTTTGGCTTCAACAACGCACGGGCCTACTAGTCCCAATGGGTCAAAGACCTGACTTATGACAGAGAGTATGTGTCGTTTTGTAACTTTCTTATTTAAATTAATATTAATTGAATATGACAAAGTGTCTGAATCACAAATCCAATTTAGACCAAGAATTTTAGATGAGTCACTTTTATTTGTCTCTGCAAAGTCTAAAATGTTATCTGATGTATTTTCATTAGAGGAAGTAATTTGATTTAAAATGAATTTATTATTAGATTTAAATTTTCTTAAATTAAATTGCGCTGATTTTAAAGTTGATATAATACCCTTAGCAATTTTTATTGTGTTATCTAATGAATTCGACCCACCTAAATAATCGTCAACATAAAAATCTCTTTGAATTGCTTGTTTGACATCATCATCAGGTGCGCTGGAAGCTAAGCTCACCAAACATTTGGTGGCTAGATAAGGAGCACTCGCCGTGCCATAAGTCACTGTATTAAGAGTGTATGTTTTTAAAGGCTCCTTAGAATCTGAGCGGAAGATAATTTTTTGGAGAGACCTTTGAGATAGGTGAATGTCAATCGCCCTGTACATCTTCTCTACGTCTCCAGTGACAACAAATTTATGTTGCCGAAAGCGTAACAGAATGGAAAAGATGTCTTCCTGTACAGTTGGGCCTACCATCTGGATGTCATTTAGTGACAGGCCAGTACTAGTGGTGGCCGAAGCATCAAAAACTGTACGCAGCTTGGTAGACGTGCTGGACTCTTTGATGACACCGTGGTGCGGGAGAAAATAATAGCAGTTTTTGTTGAGAAAGCTCTGCAAAGGCTCATTATCTTCAGTCATGTGACCGAGGCGTTCATATTCTTGCATGAACTCAACATACCTGCCTTTAAAGACAGAGTCTCTAAGAAACTTACGCTCCAATGACATGAAGCGACACTTTGCCTTTTGAAAAGAATCGCCTAAGACTGAAGGATCTTTCTTCAGCGGCATAGTTACGACAAAGCGTCCGTCATCTCCACGAAAGGTGTGTTGTTCGAAACTCTGCTCACAGGCACGCTCCTCGGGAGAGAAGGAGTGCTTGGCTGCAATCGTATCTAATTCCCAGAAACGAGATAAGTCTGGGTCGGCGCCCTCGTTTAAAAAATGGCAAACTTGGGACGAAGAGTGTGATTTATGACGGGCAACATACCCTGACACCAGCCAACCCAGTTTTGTTTCATATAACTTAGGTTGATTTTTACCTAAATCAATGGAATTGTTACATAAGACGGACCAAAATATTTCGGCTCCAACTAAAATATCTATAGCTGACGGTATATTAAATGACGGATCAGCTAAGCTTATTCCCAATGGAAGAGGAATGTCACTTATGTTTATAAATGAAGACGGTAAAGCTGTAGTGATTTGTGGTAAAATGTGACAGTCTATCGTTAATCTACAGTCGTCATCATAATTAGACACAATAGTAAGGCTGCAAGACTGTGTACAATGAGAAGTATTATTATTTATACCTGTCACGGTGGCGCGCGCACTACGTCGCGACATACCCAGCTTACCGCAAAGTGCCTCAGCAACGAAGTTACTCGTGCTGCCGTTGTCGAGCAGTACTCGAGCGGTGTGCATGCTCCCTTTGCTGTCTGCCACCCTCACGATCGCTGTGGAAAGCAAAACATTCGGAGCAGTAGTATGCTGTTGAACATTAGCTGAAGCAGCAAAGTTATTGACGGGAATTGCTAACTGAGGGGTTGTTATTTCTGCCTCATGAGAATGAAGCAATGTACTATGTTGTTTCTTACAATATTTGCAAGGAACAAGACTGCACTTTGATTCTATGTGCCCTGGCCGAAGACAATTAAGACAAACCTTTGCTTCTCTGGCCTTTTGCCAACGAGCTTCAACAGTTAGGGCTCTAAAAGCTTCACAATTGAATAAGAAATGAGTTTGATTGCACATAGGACATGTAAATATTTTTCTATTATTATTGAATTTTTTATGTTTGTTTTTATTGTCATTCGTGGTTTGATTAGTTTTTGAAATTGTAATAAGATTTGAATTATGTTTGTTATTGTCTAAGTTTTGTTTTTTATTACTGTTTTTATTATGCTCTTGTAAGGTTTCTAACAAGTCGGCTCTATTGCTAAGAAAATTTATAAATAAATTTAAAGAGGGTGGATCATCAAGTGTGTTTCGATGTTCCTCCCATTCCCTGCGTGTGACACTGTCTAATTTGTCTGCCATAATATGAATTAAGAGGGTATCTTGTAAGCTAAATTCTGAATCCTGACTTAGTGTTAACAAAGCCCGCAGGTTTTTATTTGTAACATCTATAAGGTTTCGAATAGACGAACACGACTCATTCATCATATGTTCAATGTTAAATAAGGCATGGACATGATTATTAACGAGCAATCTTTTGTTATCGTACCTTTTGCATAATAAATTCCAAGCGGAATCATAATTCTGAGCACGAAAATCTAAATTATCGATAACGAGCAACGCACTACCTTTAAGAGAAGCACGCAAGTAATGCAACTTATTTATGTTGTCAATATCCGACCGCGAATGAATAAGTGATATGTAAGTGTCCCTAAATTCTAGCCAGTGTTGATAGTGACCATTAAAGACAGGTAAATTAATTTTTGGCAACCTAACACAATTAGATTTTAAGCCACCTGCCTGCACATCCTCGTCACCTGTTACGGAACCATCCAGAAGCCTGCTGGACTGGGGATGAGCACCGAGTAGACTCCGCGCCATCGCCACCAGCTTGTAATACTGGTTCTCGAACTGCTCACGCTCCTCGCTTTCGTCATCGGGGTCTTCCACCAACAACTCGATGTCGCACTGTAATTTGTCGAAATCCACATATAAGCTATCAAATTTATTAAACCTTGTCTCTAAATCTAAAAGTTGTACACTGCTAAGTTCTTTGTAACTTTTAAGCGTGTGAAGGTAGTTGCTAAAAATTGTGAGCTTTGATTTCATACAGCTACGCCGTTTAACGAGTTTTTCAACTTTCTCGTCAGCCATCGTAATAAACTATGAAGCAACCTCACTATGAAATAAATAAGCACAAACAGATACCTACAACAAATGCAATAAACTGTTACCGTTTGCTAATGAGTTATGTATGACTCAACGGTGCGAACACAGGATCACCTGACGAACCGGTAGCGGTATGTCGCCGAGCGATCAGCTGTTGTAGATAAGAAGCGTTTAAACAGATGTGCGTTATAGCTATGGATGTAGCTTCATAAGCAGAACAGATGATTCATAAGAAAGCTAGGCTATGAAATTGATATTTGTCATTAGCGACCGTAAATACAAGATGAATTTAAAGCACTCACTTAAATATTGCTATTTAAACGTTAAATGTGACTAGGAGAATAGGAAAAAATAAGGAATAAATTGGAACGAACTCACAGAACATCTAAGATACCATCCACAGGGTAAATGATGACGCCGCAAGCTTCGACCTTCTTTGTCCTTGACGATGACTCGCACATTCGACGGTTGCAACGGCCGTCGTGCGGTTGACCTCTAGATGACTTCTTCCTCTGGGCGTGTGCGGGTGCGGTGCGAGGTTTCTTCGACAGGAAATTGATGACTCCTGCGGGAACTGTCGCTGCTGAAGACCGCAGTTGAAGTGCTTCGAGGTTGAAGATTTTTTCCAAGACCGTTACTTCTTAAATACGGCGAGATCCAGAAGGACCAATGTATAGAAGCTGGGTAACGATAATAAGTGGACTGTATGAAATAGGTACTGGTATAATGCCGTATATTTAAAAGTACAATAGTCCCGGACAAACATTAATATCTTAGAGGTCGGTTGAGGGGTCCGTCGCGGTCGGGTCCGTGGAAGCGAGTGCTGTGGCGGGGCCGGGCGGTATCTCGCTCGCCCGTCGCTCCCCTGCTCACCAGCTGATGACGCAGAGAGTGTGCACGCCGCCAGTGTGTGATGGCCGCGCGTATGTGTTGGGTTCGATTCCCAACAGCTGCTTACGTAAAAGCAGCACCAGAGACAACGTGACTAATGTTGCCTCAACG
This sequence comes from Ochropleura leucogaster, assembly GCA_958449745.1. Classification (NCBI taxonomy): domain Eukaryota; kingdom Metazoa; phylum Arthropoda; class Insecta; order Lepidoptera; family Noctuidae; genus Ochropleura; species Ochropleura leucogaster. The sequence continues at coordinate 136,434 of OY288220.1, read as the reverse complement.
GAGTCCATCTTGCAACTGTACTGATCCAAGGTATTTTTGTATCGTAACTGCATCGCGACCGAATCGCGTTTGCATCGCGACCGAATCGCGACTGAATCTGGTCCCGTGGGCGCGGGCACATAGCTAGCGACTGCTTCGCGTCTGTATCGATGCTACGCGCGAGAGCATCGCGACTGCATCGCTACAAAAAGTCGCCTAGGATGCACTCACATACGGTATTGTATAGTGTACACCAAGGCGTAAACTCTATTGCTTTTTATTAATATTTGTGTCTTAAAAACTTTTATCTTATATTTGGACTTTTCGGTAAAGATATGGGTACTTTTCTTATAGATGTTTAAGTTATTAGTAATGCTATTTAAGAGCAGAAAATTAAACGTGTTTTTCAAATGAACTAAACTCAGTCCGACTGGCAGTAGCATGACTAGCAGGTGTAAAGGGACGGCTCTCGGAACAATGAAATACGGAACATCTGCCAGTTAAGGTCATTTGAATGAGATATAATTGATTTTACTAAAAACCTAACTACTACACTAGGAATTTTCCCCAGATTGGGGATTAAAATGCCTGAAATGAGTAAGGGTAAGTAGGGGATGCAAGCGAGGCGTGCGGGTGACATTGTACACCTGTGTGCGCTCATTATAGTTATAGCGTTATTAGAGATTATACAAACCAGTGCTCGGCGACTGGAGAGGATGCATCGCGCAGGGAAGGCAGGGAAACACGACGCCGGCGCCGCCCCGCGTCGCCATTACGTAGTCTATTATTAATCCAAGGCAATCCGGCAAAGAGGTTCGCTGCCCCGCGCTTCATTATTCTTAATAAGTTTCATACATATATTCAATGTCTCAGCATACTATAAAGGAGACAGTATGATATTATTGTGCAGCTGACAGGCAACAAAAATAAAACTAAAATTATGTTCTTCAGTCAACGTTTAGCATCACCAAACATCAATATCAGTTTTTTTAAAGTAAACTGCTTTATTCAAAATTGATAATAGTCTTAATTGGAAGAACTACAAATTCATAACGAGGTGCAAATTATAAGGTAAGCACTGATGCGCTTCTTACTAATACAATGGTATTGTTGGCGTTACATTCTAGGGAAACTCTGCCATCGTGGAAATGATTTTCTAGTCCCAAAAAAGGTTATGTTCGGTTCCATATTTTATTAATAATAACGTTTTAAGTTTTACATCCATTTTACATGAGACAGCAGAAGTTACGTTTCGCGAAAATAACAAGCTTAGAATAGCAGCTTAAAATAATTAGGCCAAGCACGGCACTGATACATACATGAATATTCTATTTGGCACACTAATATTATAAAAGCGAAAGTGAGTTTGTTTTTACGTCTTCACGCTTACCAGGCTAAACCGATTTTGATAATTTTTGGTACAGAGATAGTTGGGAGTCTGACTTACCCTGGAGACGGACATGGGCTATTTTTATGTATCTATTTCTTTTTTAAGTGAGAAATGAGGGAGAAAGAAAAAAGAAAAGAGAAAACTTAGCTTTGCTATTAAAATAAATAAGGCGCAAGGGCAAAATGTACTGTACAGGTACCTGCAAATCAGGAAAGGGGAGCTGTGTTACCCCAAATATAACACGAGCGTAAATATAAAAATAATATTTAGACCTAATGTTATTGGTTGTTGACTGTTAGAGCCTATCAGTTTTTAACTGATTGAGAAACGAATGACTCGGCAATTCAATTGCGACATATCTTGTAATAAGCTACTTATAAATAAATAAATAATAAAATTCATTTATTTCGGATAACTCGATCCATATTAAAGACACATTAGATTAGACAAAATAAATTAGATTAGTTTAAAATAAATAAATTGAATTAAATTAAATTTGATCAATATAAATTAGATGAAATTAAATTATCTTGAATCAAATTAAATATCTCAATTATAAATTATAAACTGACATCAAACAAAAGAGGAGGTTCTTAATTCAACTGTATTTCTTTTTGTATGTGTATCTAAACACGCTGCTCATCATTTTGGGGCTCAGCAGCACCATGTCAAAATCACAAGTCAAACTAGGCTCACAATCACAAGACAGTCCCGCAAAACGCCCAACGCGCGACTTCCTAGTGTTTGCGTAACCTACATTATTTAAACTAACTCCGTCTACATGGCAACCGACATGCGTGATAATAAAGTAAGTAATAAGTTTATTTATCAAAGAGAAACAAAACAGAATCAATATTGTCGGTGAGCCACAAACTAAGCAGCGCGGCAGCGCTTGTATCTTGTGGCTCGAGTGCTGCAGAGCTGAACAAGCAAGTTGTTAACATAAATGTTAAATATTCTAGAGCAGTCGTGTGACTTCTATTCCCCCTGCCTAACACACATATTTGACTTTGTACGGGTCTGACTGACAATGAATTGGACCTTCATACCTAGGACCTCTGCTTATCATACAAGATTATAGACAGACAGACAATTTTACCTTTATGAACCCAAGTTGAAAGCTGGATTGAGAGCCAGATGGAAAGGCACGCGAAACAAGCATACACTGGTGTCTTCCTGTCCGTATTATATTTGACAGTGTGCTTTAACGTACTCTCCGTAGACAGGCCCTCACAAAAACCACACTATGTGTCGTGTTGTTTTTAAAGTTACTTATATCTGGAGAGCGCGTCCAGCACATTGTCAAACACTTTGGCCATCACAGTTGCCAATGATATGGGCTACAACTCCCTTTGTGTGCTAGGTATGTCTCCTGTCCGATTCTTTACAATAGGTACAACTTGGGTATCGAGCCTCTCCTGTGGTAATTAAACTCTTAGAAGAATTACAGCTGCAGTTGTTGCTCTTCTTGGACCTGCTAAATAGCTTCGTTTGTCGCGCCGCCGCAGGGAGACTTGTTTGTGGGCGCATTACTTCACAATAGACAATCATGCGCATGTCGCATTACGCTAATTTGTACTAATATACATATTCATTTATGTCTAATTGTATGGTTGTCGTATATCATGTCGGTTTTTTAAAATTATCGTTCTTTTGGGCTTTACCTATCGAGTTTATTAAACATACTCGTACGAGTCAGAACAAGTCACAGGTCGTGTCCTTCTCCAAATGTCTCCGGTTCTTCAGCATTCTAATGACTGCAAATGTCATGTGCCTGGCACGCCTCGCGTCTCACGCCTCGCGGCCATCGATCGCTCGTCATTTATAAGTCAATGCGGCTTCATCATCATTAAGGTAACTACCTGCTACAAGTAATAGCGTCCGCTGATTGGTTGTTGGGTATGTCACCGCTGGCAAAGTGGTGGTTGTGGTTGGCCGAGGCTCGGCGCTGCACTAGGTGGCGGCTGGTAATCAAACATGCGCAGGCGACACATCATTAGGATGCGTCGTGCGCGATGCTCGCGCCGCGAGCTGAATGTCACCGCGACCCTCACCGCTTGCTGACTATAAATAGTACTCGTATGTGTGTCTTCGTTTTGTAATTGTTTCTCGTTTGTTTGACTGCATTACTTAAACATAATATATGATCATCATCTGCCTTTTCCCAACCATACTGGGGTCGGTATACAGGCTTACCGGATTCAGCTGACTGCCAGTATTTTTGTTATACACAAGTATAAGAAAAATATACGGAGAATTGCATTAGTCTGTCAGAATTTGATGCAGCTGAAAATTGGTTATTCGAAACTACGACACTCGTTTAAAGGATGCCGTAGGAGTTGTGTACTTGATAATAGCTATGAGTCCAACTTTAAATGAGCCATAAGACCGTGCAGCATGCAGCTGCGTAGTGTCCGTCACGAATGGTCTTCATCCATGCATAACGTCTGACAATAAATCTGCGGCTGACAGTAATTGACCGTGATTGCATGCAGCGCAAACTCCCTAATGCAGTGCTGCACGGATTTTAGTCTGAATGTCATTTGATTGTTCAATCTAGTTCACTGGCTAAATATTTAAATACTTATATCAAAATACATTCCTTCCGCAATCAGAAGTACAAACACGTTACGTTCTTACAAGATAAACCTTCCATCCATGTTCAGTGTGCATCACATCACATTCGCGGATAGAACGGATATACTTACTCCATATGATTTGCAATACAAATGTCTCGTAAATTTGTTTTGAACCCGTTCCAACATGACACTGTATTTCTCTACATGTGGTTTTCAAATAACCACACTATGTTCAAGATGGCTACTTACTGACTAGAGCGTCATACAGTACCTTGAGAGTTGCAATATTGGTAAACCGATTTGACTACCTCAGCACGAAACCAAGGTTCAAGAAACAATTATCATTTCAATGATTTGCACAGTGAAATGATGTTAATTTAGAAACACGACTTTCATGTACCACCAAAAGAATACCTAAACTTAACCTATACAGGGAACACATTAGGGGAAGCCGCCTAGTGGGCACAGTGGGCACCGGGCAGGTGACACTACGGCTAGCGGCTGCAAGGAAGCAGTATCAAGGTAAGTCCTCCTACTGGTGCTCTACTGCTACTGGTGGTGGTCAGCAAGTTTCACGCATCGCATATGAACGCCGCCATCATCCAGTGGATCGTTTAAGAAAAATGTTGGAACATCACCTAAATATTGTGTTGGTTCAGTCGAGCCGTCTCGCCGCGCGCCGCCGGTAACTTGTACACACAACTATTTGTGATGCTGAATACTATGATGTAGTCGGTTTCGGATGAATCACCGCTAATACTTAGATATCTCCTACACGTTGGAATAAACGGGCTGATTCACTGAGATGTCTAACTCGAACTAAGGACTGCTACAAACCCATCTGGTCCATTTTACAGAAGGAACTGCTCTTACTTTGCTTTTATTGTAAACTAGCTTTCGCCCGCGGCTTCGCCCGCGTTAAATTTGGGGTAACACAGTTCCTCTTGCGCCTTATTGATTTGTAATAGCAACGCTAAGTTTTCCCTTCTCTTCCCTCTTTCTCCCTCACATCCCACTTTTATCAAAAAAATATTAGCCTATGTCCGTCTCCTGGTTCCCTACTATCTCTGTACCAAAATTCATCCAAATCGGTTCAGCCATTAAAGCGTGAAGAGGTAACAAACAAACAAACAAACAAACTCACTTTCGCTTTTATAATATTAGTAAGGATACGTGCGCATGTTTTCAGTGTTGTGAGGTCGCTCGACTGCGCGACGCCGCCGACGCGTTAGAAGACGCGCGAAGACTCGTGTCAAGACGGACGCGACGCGTAAAAATATAAATATTTGGGTCGTCGCCCCGCGCCCCCGCGTCCCCGCGCCCCCCCGCCCCCGCGCTCTCTAATAATATTTACGAGTCCATACAGTTTACAATTAGATATTGTGCTATTAGGGTCGCACTCGCAGCCACGCCTCCCATTACTGAACTGGTACTGTATTATCCCGACACGATCGCGACTGTTTAGTTAGAGGACCGACTGTTAGTAACACTCTCTACATTCATAATGTCAGTGGTGTGTACACACGGCGACACATCAACCTATGCAAAACCAGTTTATGCGGATCTCTCATTGTACTTGAAATTTATGGTGTACGATCCGTTGTTGAGAGAGCAGCATAAACTGGTTTTGTATAGGTTGATCTGTCGCCGTGTGTACCTGGGTAAATTGGAAACTGAATAAGTAAGCAATGCAAGCTTAAAATGCTAGAACAGTTGCGACAGACTTCCTATGAAGCACATACATACCTACCATTATGTTTTGATATGTATTTTTCAGGCAGGCGCAGGCGCACCGCTAGCAGCTAGCTGCGGCCTGCGGGTCACTGCCCGGCCGCTGCCGCGCTGCCTGCGGGCGCACTCCACCACTGAATAAGGAACAGTTTTATTTAACACTAAGCTCTCCACAATAATTGTGTATTAACCTTACAATCATATACAATACTAACTGGCGCCCACGGTTTCGTCCACGTCATATCGACAAAAAAGTATGTGTGTTATTCCACACCAAAGTTTACCTCTGTGCCAAATTTCATCAAGATCCGTTCAGCTGTTTTGACGTGAAAGAGTAAAAAACACCCATACATCCAACCATCCTCACAACTTACAGCTTGAGTTATCATGTGATAGTAGTACCGTACGGTAGTACATCGCGATCGAGTTGCGTTAATGACTAGGTAGGTACATCATTATAGTTTCTGAAATGCTCCCGAGCGTCTTGTGTTGTACTCGCAGGGTTCAGTCAATTGAACCTCGTCCCGCGGCCGTGTAATTGTCTGTATCGGTGTCAGCGTTACGATACGACCACACCACTACCACTTGCGCCATACCAATAACAACCACACACAAGACAGCCACACTGCTGACTGCTACCACGTCAAGTACTTGTGTATGACTATGACGGACGAGTGGGCTCCCAACAGATCTCTTATTCAAAGTCGTCCAGCAGACGTACATAATAAATAAATGTGTCTTGTACGTAAGGGTGTTCCTTTATAATTGTCTAAGAGGATTGGTTTCTCTTGGGAATCGGTTGCGCCCGCGCCCGCGCCCGCGGCACGCACGATTTAGTTCGGCAGCGGAATTAGGTCGGCGGCGCAATAATCTAGTTACCCACGGGCGCGCGACCTCGCCCATTGGCCGGCCGCTGACAGAGCGTCTCGTACTGACGCTGACGCTGACGCTGCCAGTGCACCAGTGCGCTCACACTGTAGCGCACACTCCACGATCGTTTGGCACTGTACATCAAACTTACTGGAAGCCAAGTCCAAGATGACCGCCTCGCACCTGTCATCCGAGTGTGAAGTAGTGCAGTACTCCTGGAGTACCGGAACACTTCGCAAACCAGTTTAAGTAACGGATTATGTAGGAAACTGGTTTATGTGCCTACGTAGTTCTACATCCTTAAATAATATTCAAATACACATTCCTAGTTAACGAACGCCAATCGAGTTGACATGACAGGACCAGCTTGACGTCAAATTTACAGTAATAACTAGACGGAGCGCGGCTCTCAGTATTCGAGCGGCGCGTCCTTGACGTACGCCGCGTACGCGTCCCCGCAGTGTCCGGCTCTCATACAATAACGTCTAGTTCGTCGACCAGTCAACACAAAACATCATGCGCGGCGTCAGAAGCGTCATCTACGATCACGTGGTCACTTTTTAGGATTCTGTTGCCATTTGGCAAAAAAGGAACCCTTTTAGATTCGCTCTGCCATCAGGAAGGAAGCCATTTTGTTCCGACACTATTGCACCATTGCACATTAGGAAAGAGAGTAGGGCGTCTAAGAACCGCTACACAAATGTGATTAGAAATATGAATTACATAAAAATAAGAATTTTCGTTTATAGTTTTTTTTTACGTTCAACATAAGTACCTACCTAAATGTAATTTTTATACGAGTTAACCAAGAGTTAAATATAATATGGAGGTTATCCATAGATTTAACTCTTGGTTGAAATAAAATCGTAATAGAATACTAAACTTGTTATAATAATAGGAGTCCACATAAAACCTGTTTGGAGTTCCGCTCACGCACCGCGCACCGAGAAAACCTATCACTGGACACGTTACAAGCTATATTTTACGACATTTAATACCACCATTACAGGAAACACCAACTTCGTTAGAAACAGCCTTATCCAGCGAAAAAGCAAGAATAATTATTATTATTCTTATATACTGTTATTACAGTCCCATTGAAACTATTTCACAATACCAATAAATATTACTTACAATTGAAAAAGAAAAAGGTGTTACTCGATAGCGCTCAAAAATTATTACGTGATTCGGGAGGATTAATTAGATATTTGCTTCTAAACTCGTATAAACATGACATTTTGGAATGTTGAACGTAAAAAACTATCAACGAAAATTCGTAACTTACTTACTAACCTAATTATAATAATGAAGAGAAGTTTGTCCTTCAAACAGTTTATCTTTTCGTTCAAGTTAGCAGAAGTTTGTACGGAACCTTCTACGCACTTGTCGAATGTAGGTATCGAATCTATAAGGGTTTTGTGTTTGCTATTTGGTGACGGAACTGATAAATCACACAGTTTTTCGCTTTAAAATTCTCAAAGCATTAATTACAATTAGATGTTACGGCTATTTTTGAATGTCAACAACAAATCTCAAAGCATTAATTACAATTAGATGTTACGGCTATTTTTGAATGTCAACAACAAATAATATCCGACTTCCAAAAATAAAGCGGAAAATATGTTAATTTCAGTAAGTCGGTGATTTGTTGGTTTTGTTGAATTGTTTGTTGAACCGACTTCTTCTTTTTTTGTAGTTTTGCTTAAATAGCATATTGAATTATAAAATTCGGTCTACAGTTGGCGGAATAATCGTCATGGAACCTCCTCCTTGTTTGAAGTCGGTTTAAATGTGTGTCTCAGTGTGAAATAAAATATTAGACAAAATATTTCGTCTAATTAGAATCAAGACAGCCAAATAAGATCTGATATTCAGGCAGCCGAAACTTTCACATACATTGACCGTGACATTTCATTATTTTTAGACGGTTGCCTTTGTGGGACTTTCGTTACTAAGCGGTAAGTAAAAATCCACTAGACATACGTGTTGACGTCACAGCTCGCGTACGATCCTCCGTTGACAATGGGACACCACAGACCGCCTCCATTTTCCCAGCTCCAAAGGACCAAGGGTTCACGAGAGGAAGGGTCTTAACAGAGAGACAGGCCGTCAACAAAGTGTAGGTAGTAGTAGTAGTAGTAGGTATCACGTTAGGAATTGAGAATTGAACAATTCCAGAGTTGGCAAGTTCCTGAAAGCTACCACAGGCCACAGTAAATAAAACCCGTTTATTTTCAGGTTTTACTAGGAACACATATCTGGACGTCTGGACGTCGGGAGCTGCGTGAAGACTCCTCCAAGAAACGAGGACGTTATCAATTCGACTGTCTTTTTAATCAAAAGGGTAAACTTCCGAAAGGGGTCCTATAATAATTTAATTTATTTGACTTAGGTAATTTATGAGTTCTCTTCTTTAATACATATTTTGACCGTAACATTAATGAATTCCGTGAGTATGTAGGCAGACATAATTATTAGAATGTCATGTGTGTGTAAGAACAATTATTTTGTTAAAATGCGTGCGTGAGTGTTTTGGTGTAGATATGAATGCTAATTAGTAAGTGTACTTAAACGTGTTTTGGTAATAACATGAATGCTGAAAAATGATGAGTTTAAATGTGCTTTGGTTGTGTTTGAGAGGGAGTTTAGATTATGTATGAGTGAGTTCGTTGTAAGGACAGCTTCATTGATGGAAAAGTTTGTTTGTATAGATTACGAGGATGTTATTGCAATCATTTCTGTTTAATGTATGAATAGGTACAAGTTCTTGTATGTTTTTTGAGGTGTCACACAGTATAAAACAACACATTAAAAAGGTAAAATATAATAAGAATACCTACCTAATATAAAACCTACAAATACATCTACATTTCATCTAATCAATACCCAAGTAACACATAAGCAAGATTACAGTACGCATTAAGAACATTTTACAGTTCAAAGATGAATATAGTTTGTATAAGAGCTTTGGGAATAGCCAAATGCTGAATTAGGTTGAGTTCGGAGCCTTAAAATTCTTAAAGCTTAATAAATTCTGTATTTCTGTCCTTCCCTTCTTTAGGCTTAATAACCAATCACCGTAAAATTATTATACAGACGTTATTTAGCATTACACATTCCAGGTGGCTTAAAGCTGAAAAACAGCCCCGTCGGCAGCATTTATCTGAATAACCATAATCTGTCCTGCTATTATTAAAGCAGTACTAAGCTAGTAGCGTTTGAAATAGCTATTTGCTGAATAAAGTATCACCTTCTGAATAATATTGTTACATAATTCTATTATACAGCTTGATACTGAATAATTGTCTTTATTTTATCTTTAAATTGGATAAGATTCTATGTTTTACTAATTATTCAGCTGCTGAATAAACAATATTATTTATGTTTTTATTAAGCTTTTTTCAGTATAATAAAGAGTTTCAAACTATTTATTCAAATTATATTATACCATATTTGTATTGTTATAGCGTCTATAGCTTAATACCAGCTTAATTAAAGTATTATTGTACGTATTTATTTTTTGCGTTATGGAAAAAAAGTAAGAGAACCGGTAATATCAAAAGAAAATTGTTAAAAGAATATTTAAATATCAGAAGTAGTAATTGTCCAAGTGTTTCTGTTCATCAAAGGATTTGTGAAAATTGTTTGAACAAAACTGAACCCGGTCCCAGCCATCATGCGTGTTTGCCGTGCAATGATGAGGGTTCCGTCCCCCAAATAAGTCAAACAGCATTGCGATTTACGCCAGAAGAGAGTGCATCTGATGGTAGCTGTACAGATATCGAAGAAGAACAATGTACCGAACACATGAAAAATTTTATATTTCGAGAAAAAATCAGAAAATGGGCTGTCGAAAAAAACATTACAAGTAGCACTAAAGGTTTTGGCAGAAATATTAAATCAAAGATTCCCAGACATTGTACCTAATGATCCAAGGACAAATTCAAATTCAAATTCAAATAGGTTTATTCGTTTCACATAGGTAAAAGTATGTTAATATACATGGTGTTAAAAAAAAATATAAAAAGTGTATCACTATGTGCTGCCCTGCAAGGCGTACGAATATTTTTACATTTATAGTAGTGCAGTTTGTAGTTTATGTGAGTGTGAACTAATTATAACAGCCTACTACCTAATACTACAACAACATAAATCTTTAATAAAATATACATTTAACAAAATACAAAAAAAAGTTAACAATAACAGTCTCGTGTTGTAATGTGCTAATACCTTATGAACTAAATGTTAGTGTGGTAAATAAGTTAATATATAATTTCTTTTATTTTTCTTCTAAGTATTCATTTATAGTATAATAAGCTTTTCGAATTAAGAATTTATGAAGTGATTTTTTGAACGTACTGAAATCTTTTACTGCTTTTATTGGCTTTGGTAATTTGTTGAATATTTTAGGTGCCATTCCTAGGAAACTTTTTGAGTATAGAGCTGTTCGATGGGCATGTGACTTACACAGTGACTTACACACACAATTTTAAATACACCGAGACAAGTCCACATAAAGTCTATTGAGCAAGGTAAATACTGGCACAATAGCGTCATTGAGATACTTAAAAACATATTGATTAACACAAACGTTGTGCCAGAAAAGATATCACTGAATATAAACATGGATGGTCTTCCAATTTTTAATAGTTCAATTTAGTGAAAGCCGGGCGGGAAAATTCCACATTAAAAAAGGTTTTTGTTCGTTCGATAAGAGAACCCTAAAAATCTGAATGTAGAAATGTGATCAAACTACCTATATAATTGTTATTCAGAAGTTAGTCTTCTCTTTTTAAAGTTATAGCTTAGTAACAAGACATGTGTGCACTTTTATTCAGCATTATAAAGCAAAAACTATCGATCGCCATTAAAAATCTTTGTAACTTATACTTAAAAGGAATTTACGAATCACCAAAATGCTTAATCTCACAACTACAACATTTTCAACTCATTTATGGCTTATTTTATGGGTTAAAATTGCTAGTATTAGCTATTTCGTCACAAGTACTTTTGTCAGACCTAGTATGTTTGTATGAAAATACTATTTACTATCTGTTATCTTGATTATTCACGCGGCGCGTCGTGTAATGAAAAATAAAAACATTATATTCACGACAAAATTACTTGCGCACTAACAATTAACATAATAGCAGACCTCTAACTTAGTCAATTTAAATTTATAAGTTTTCGATTTTATAAGTTCGCTGGCGGATGTCAAATCAACATTAGACATTAAAATCCAATATTGAATTATTTTCATAATTTGTATGAATAAAGTTTGCGAAAATGTGAACAATCTTAATAAATTCTGAATACAATAACCAATTCGAATAAACTGAATAACTCAGTTGTAAGAGCTTAATAAAAACAATGTGAGCTGTTATTCAAAAGTTATTAAGCTCCTACTCAGATGGTGCTCAGATGTTATTTAGCTGTTGCTCAGATGTTATTCAGCGTTAAGCATTCAAAATTGGGGCCCTTTTTGCTTGAATAACAGCTGAATAGACGGTACTCAGACGTTATTCAGCTTAGTATTCAGCTTAATGATCTTGATGATTGCTCTACTCAATCATTATTCAGCACGTCTGTGTTACTTGGGTAGACCTCATTATAAATCTGGATTTCTATAATTAAATCTAGAATTATTATGAGGTCTTTAAATCTAGAAATATGGTAAAAACTAAAATCTCAAATTATGAAAAAATATGAAATGTAAGAATTCTGTGATCAAAATCAGTAGGTAAGTACTTTTTGTTGTGTGCCAATGTTGTCGTTTCTTCAAGAGACAGGTTCCTTAGAAGCTTCAACACAAATCGTCTCATCGTATCTATTCTGTCGGCAAGCTCAGGCCAAGAGTACCGCTATCAGATACCAACAAAAACAAATTGCAATCATGATCTAACGGTAACGACTTGCCCCGCGGCGTCGCTTGCCTGCTGCTGCAGACCGCGGACACCATTACCTAAGGAGGAGTCAAGGAGCAATGCTGCGGAATTGCGGATGCGCCGGCGCAAGCAGGAGGCGCGCGGGGCGCGGCGCGGCAGGGGGCGGTCAAGGCCGCCGGCGCACGCGGCGCCCAGGCCTCTGCGAGTCTGTGGCGCGCAGATTCAGTTCGCCCAGCGGTCCCTCAGCAAGCAGTCGTGTAGCGCGCAGTGTCTCGCGGAGTGAAGTGTGTGTGTTGTACAGTTACGTGCGTTGGCGCAGCAACGGGTCGTCGACCGCGCGAGTATGAGCTCGCGTCCGCTCCGGCCGCCGCTCCCGCCTCTCCGCTGACCAGTAATCGGGATCCTCACAGCTCACGTCCCAAAAGGTGAGCTCCTGCTGCGCTTCCTACCCCGACCGACGGCGACGGCGACCGGCCGCGGCCGAGCCGAGTGATGCTAACCGGTTGTGCGCTCTCCGCGGAACGCTCGCGGCGAACGTGAACAGACTCCGTTGTATCGTTATTATAATAAATTGTCCTAATATGCGGGTGTCGTGGTGGCCCCGTGGACACGACACTGGAGCCTTCCGCTCGCTGGACTGTGAAGCTGATTCAATCGAACAAGTTCGGAATCTTCGCTGATTGGCAGTCGGGATGAGGCGCGACACAGTCCACTCATCTAATTGAGATGTGCTCACTTGGATGACAGTAATTGTTCACACAATGTTAAGTTCTCCGTATTGGTGTAACAGCTTGCAAGTTTATGTCAATAGGAGATCATGAGAGTAGTTATTAGTGAAGTGAGTGTAGCGGCGCGGGCGCAGCGCAGCGCTGCATTGTATGCGCGGACCGCGAGACGTTTAGAAACTGTGCGCCTGGTTTAAAACCAGTTGCGGTAATGGTGTCAAGGTACGGTCTTTCTAATACGACTGACATATTTTTCTCACTTATTAACATTATCAGTACAACAGACGTTAGATTCTATATCTCTATATTAGATTTGCTCAAGCAATCAGGAATGAGTCTGCGGTCACAATCGGTGCAACGTCCCGCGTGTGCCGGTAATTGTAAATGTTACACACACATCAGACTTTCAGACCACCACTGCCATGACCATAACCATGTCAGTTTACAAACTTACATACCTATATAAGTAGTACGGCACTTCTGATTCCACAAGGTTGTACTTTAAAACTAAGTTGTTGGTGGATAATCCTGGCAACCAGTCTATGCCAATACTCTCCGCTAGCCAGACGAGAACTTTCAGAAAATAATGTGGCGGACCGATTCTCCCGGTCGACGGTAGCGTCGTTCGTTGCGACTTTAGGACCCATGTTTAAAATTTAACAGAAAATCGATAAAAACCGTGCACTGAAAAAATACAATGAAACCAACTGCAACAAAAAACACAGGTAAAGGCCACATTATGTCCTGCCTTTTACTATGCTAATATTATTTGAAACAAAAAGTAGTAACATTGAAAAAATAACACTTTTATTCAACACTACACCACTTTTCGTATCACATCAGGCTTTAAAACTAAAATACCCATAATACTAAAATATTTTAAGATTTTATTGATTGTATATTTTAAGGAAACGTTTTCTTAGAATTACAATATAGGTAACTAGCGACCCGTCCCAGCTGCGCACGGGTGTTACAAATCTTTGAAAATCCCCACTTTTCTCTACTAATATGTAGGGTCATTTCGCCTGTTTGCGTCCATTTAGTGCAGTTGCCAAGTTTGAAGGAGAAAATAAAAATGTCCCAGCACTAGTTTCAATGAAAAAATCAACGTAATGCGTTCATTATATAGTCTATTTTAAGATTAGCTTTCAGTTTTGTTCGAAACTCCTTGTGTTTTTATTTAAAATAGACAAATTCCAAAATTAGGCTTTTTACCCACTTTCCGTCCACAAAATCCAAATTGCGTCCACCAGTGGACCATTTGGCGTCCACCAGTTTAAAGAAGGAATAAAGGGGTGATATTGTTAATACAATTTGAAGAAAGACTGGATTTTAACAATTTATTTATTTAAGATTTAAGTTATAATAAATCAACATTAATTAGCATTATAAAAATACAATAAAAAACATGTTTATTCTTCTCAACATCCATGTGTTAAGAAGCCATTGAACTACCTTTTTTCACCATCTACCCTTAGCGGTGGTTCTGGTTCCGGTTTCTTTACTCCATCTGGTCTGCATATTTGTCTTATCGATTTCTTCTTTCACGAATCACACTTAACGCTTTCTTTTTTTTTCTGTATAGGTTTTCTTTTCCTTCTTCTTTCTTATCTCCGAAGAACTCATCTTAAAAAGGAAAACATAAAGAATTATTACGCACTTCATTGCACTAGTAATAATTGAATTTTAAACTCACAGTCTTAATCAAAACTGTACTATACATTTTAAATTATTAAAAAAATATAAATAAAATATATTTATGCTATCATTTGTATTAAATGAAAAAATGGACGCAATTTGCTATTCAATATTATCCCTGTAGGTCTAGTTTGCGTCCACGTGTAATCGATTAAATCGATATTGTCTATCTTTTTAACCGACTTCAAAAAAAGGAGGAGGTTCTCAATTCGACTGTATGTTTTTTTTTTTTTTTTTTTTTTTGTGTTTGTTACCTCATATCTCAGGTCTGAGTGAACCGATTTTGATGATTCTTTTTTTATTCGAAAGCTGGTGGTTGTCGTTTGGTCCCATAAAAAAAATATCAAGATCCGACAAGTAGTTTTTGAGTTATCTTTAATAATGCGTATTAGATTGACTTCGTGTACGTTGATGATATACTCATTCGTCGATTATATTTTAGAAGTTGTCGAAGACAAATGATCAAAAAATGCTATGTACTCCTATGGTTTGGAAAGTCATCGCAGTTTTTTGAGGTGATTGTATTTTAATTTGGTGATAGATCTTCAGTGATATACAACGGCACTCTTTAATAAATGACAGCAAATCTGTCGTGATTGCTGCAATCACATGTATAAGTATGGGTTTCGCCAGGGTAGGCAGGCGAGTGGGAGCAGGGTGACCGTATCCCCTAGGGGATGATGTATATGATTTCTGAATTGGTTTAATGCTAAAGCATAATATAGATACTTAGTATTTAATCTATAGCTTGATGTGGAACTAAAACTTGTATCTAAGACGGGACTAAAGCTAAAAATAAAAACTTTTTAACCGTGTTTGCGTATTATATCATAATACTATAACTAAAAATGCTGAAATAAAAAATTTTTAGTAAAAAAATAAAACCGACTTCTAAAAAAAAACTAAAAACTGGAAAATAACTTTATTTCCGGAAGTCGGTGGCAAATAAAGTCAACGAAACCAACAAAAGCCATCGACTTCCGGAAATAAAGTTATTTTCCAGTTTTTAGTTTTTTTTTAGAAGTCGGTTTTATTTTTTTACTAAAAATTTTTTATACTACAATCATAATAATGTGGACGCAAATTGGTTATTACAATTGCACACTATAAGTGTTAAAATAAACCAAAATCCAATTTCTCGTTCATATTTTAATCACATAAAAATAAACAACTAAAGAAAACATAATTAGACGAGTTCGCGTCCACTGCGGACGCAAAGTGCACGTTTTATAAATTCGGTGTTGTAATTCGCGTCCACCTTATTTTAACTGTTAACTTTAAAAAAAAAACAAACAAATTAATAATTCACAGTATTCGTTTTTTCATTATTAATGTCTAGACACAGCTATGTTTCGTAAAAATCACATAAAATAATAAAATACTTACCGTTAAACGCACCGCTGCACACTATTTTTTAATCTACATCCCGTGGGTCCGCACTCTTGAACAACCGTGACAAAATATTTTTTCTAGACAGGATTAGCGGGGCGGGTGGAGTCTATATGTGCATATCTCTTATACGTTGAGGTATTAGCGGTCATTTTTTTTCATATTATTATTGTGTGATTATACTTATTTTCGAGCATTTTCAAAGGGAGATCCGTAAAATGGACGCGAACCGGGCGATGGACGCGAAAAGGCGAACTTACCCTATGTATTATACATAAAAACCTTCCTCTTGAATCACTCTATCTATTAAAAAAAACCGCATCAAAATCCGTGGCGTAGTTTCAAAGATTTAAGCATACAAAGGGACATAGGGACAGAGATAATCTTGGCGTATTCAATACCAATTTAAGTTCTTGTAATTTATGCTTAAATTAAATTTCTGTTTTTGCCCATCGTTTGGATTTCAAAATTTCATCTTTTCGAAATTAAAGTGTATTTTAGTTTTTTTCGGATGGGAAATCATCAAATAATTTCTCCCGCTCTGGGGAAATTTGTTTAGAACAAGTTTACCTACCTGTAAAAAGGATGCACTTGAATGATGGAGGTGGACAATGATCATTTCACTATTAAACAGTTCGCTCCCAGTTATTATACCTCTTACCCGGATGAGCCAAGTTCGACCTCAAAAACTCTACGATGTCAAATCCATACATTATGATATACCTACATTATGCCGCGGGGTTGCCGATTGGTCGAAAGAAATACTGGGAACCCGGAACACAAAGAACATAGATTGGTTTTAGTCAGTAAAAGTCTGACACTCTCTCGCTGCGCCCACGGCGGAAGGAGTCATTTGAAAAAGCGCGGGAGCAAAACAAAAATACTTTCGTAATGTTTTTAAATTTCTCGGTCTGTATTGATACACGGCGTTTGATTCACGTGGGAATTAGAAGAAAAAGAAAGGCAAGGAACCTTAAAAATCACTGCCGGCTGTTGTTGTAGTTTGTTTATTGTTATTGGTGATGATTTGATGAAAGTGAAACAATTAAAACCCTTGTTGCGATAAATGAAAAAAAAGCACGCGTGTGTAATACATTGCATGTTGAACTTAATGGTAGTGCAATAAGAGCCAGTGTTCGGGGAAGTGGATTGAAAAATAGTTTTTTTAAGTTGATGCATTCGTAACCTGACGGTTCCAGAATGAATACTCTAGGAACTGTCTTTCGTTACCTGAATGAAGTATTGATATAAAGCTGTTCCACGCCGCGATGTATGCCAGTTGCCAGTTGTTGGACAGCTGAGGGATATGGACATAATGCAATATTGATCACCCCCTAAATTATTAGCATGATATGCCCATGCCGTTCTCCAAGTTGAAATCTATTTGAAATCTATGTACCTAATTGCCTAATTTTATGACGCCGCGACCCTATCTCCCGCTGAGTCGTGAAAAGGCAACAAACCATCATAGAACAGTTACTTTCACATTTATAATATTAGTACGGATTACCTATTTAATATTTGTTTTTCTTTTTCGTCATTGCAATAAGCAAACAATAAATCTGACAAAGTGCAGGAACAGTTACGGTGAACTGATTGTTCGTCGTTACTGCAGTGTTCATAATTATGATATTATATTTAGAGTTAATTAATAATCATTGTATTTCAAATCCGAGCTACTGCTCAATGTTCTAGAATCTAGAACAATGACATGCCGTGAACAGAACGAAGCCGTGCACAAGCAAGTCCCTTGAAGCAATCCTTCTTCTGAACATAAGTTAATTGTTGTAACGCTAGCATCAGTCGGATTATAGTAAAACATATTCTTGTTGCTGTTCTTTTGTACGTAGAATGTAGCAATAATAAAAAGATATGGTTGAGGACACAGAGTCGATATCAGAGCTTTAAAAACGGTCCGTGTGCAACGCTTTGTCGAAAGCTTGCGTCATACGATGAAACAACGCGGTGGATCCGTTGCTGACATAACCCTTTTCCACCACCATTTCTATAGCTTTTCACATCTCTATAAATGCTTCAGAATTGCATTGAATTGCAAAGTAAATATCGAAGTGAAGTGTGTATGTTTACTGATATCTGCGCCACTTGAGTGAAGCACTTCAATATTAATGATTGTTTATCTTCCACTATTGTCACACTTAATCGCTGTTTATAAAAAATACAATATTTTATTTTACATAGGTAACCGGCTTTACGGTTCGTTATTTCTAGAAAAGATGTCAGCAAACCAGAGGAGCCTGCCAGGGCCACTGCCTGCCGGGGTTGCGGGTTGTTCAAAAGAGATACCGCGGCTCCAGAACACAAAGGGCAAAAGAAGGAACATAGTAACACTCTTGACACTCCATTCCGCTCGACCCAGAGCGGTGAAATTTATTTGACGATTTCCCAGCCAAAAAATAGTACGAGCATAGTAAATCAATGTAAATGTGGTACAACTAATAGCGTACAGTGATGTACACAGCTCGAGCTGCTCGCAGGCAGAATGTCGTCAACATACCTAGTACATGTTGCAGTGTATCCATTACACGCCCGCGCCGCGCCGGCACGTTACTGGGGCTATCCGAATGGTCATTTAAATACTACAAAACATAGATAAAGAAAATGAATGCGATGAAATTTATGAAAATAGTTGTGAATAAAACAGTGCGCGTCCGGGATGCACTGATACGCTGTGCTGTGTCGTAGCGTGGAGTGTAGAGAGTGGGAGGGTGCAACCGTGCACTGTGCAGCATCGCGTCGTGCGGCTCCTGCAAGACGCGATGCAAGACGAGACCCACAGTTACGTTCATATGAGTGCCGAACACGTACAGATCCTTTCGAAACAATTTCTGGCAACTAATTTCATGTTTGTATGTAGAATGTTAGGTTATGTTATAATAATGCATAATAAAAAGTAGTGTATAATAGTTTCTGAAGTGCCTAGCTGTGTGGTGTTCTGAAGTGCCTAGTTGTGTGGTGTTCTGCACGGCGGCGTCGTGCCACTGTAGCTGTAGTAAACAGTGCGCGGTGATGCAACCATGTCGCGAGCGTATTCCACAAATCTTCCTCCGGCGGAGGCGGACATTTATAACGAATATGTTTAGCATTCTGTATTGCCGGCGACCTCGTTGTGTGTGCCTCCTGCACATATAACGAGGTCGCCGTAGCAGCATCGCATCCCTCTTTATCATTATGCAAGCTGTGTCAATAAACGTATTAATGTTAGTATTTCACTTTGTATTGGCGCAGTTTGCAGTAATTTCGTGTGCTCATAGTCAATTGTGTGAGCTATACTGTAACAGTATCTATGTAACGTGACCGTAATGTGTTGAGTTGTAAGATCAACGAAATATGTGGTTGTTACATTGATGTGCTGGCTGACGGCTGTGGCTGCGCGGTGATTGGTCGGCCAGCACTCGGCGCTCGCAGCTCGCACTCGTGAGTGGACGCGAGTCTATATCGGTGCTCCGATCGAGTGCGCACTCAACGCCGACGACAACGCCTCGAGTGTGTAGCGTGCACTGGCTGAACTGGCTCACTCATCTAGATTATTTTTAACATGCACGGGTTTGGACAAAAGAGAGATTCCATTAAATGTAATATCGTTGGCGCCTTAGCCCCCTTCCCAATCTAGTTGACTGCTGCGCTATGTGTCGCGGGTTCGATCCCCGCCCGGAACCAAATATTTGTATGACCTACAGATAGTAGTCTCGGGTCTGACCTTTTGTGTTAATGTACCCATGATATAGGAGAAATTCCAAGAGTGGGGAAACACATTCAAAATACTACATTTTTTAATCAAAATCAGCCGAGCCGGATTTAACGCACGAGCTACCAGGCGAGGTTGTTACCGGTCGTTGTTACAAACGCCAAGAACGGCAGTGACAAATTCACACGTGAAATAAAAGACGTTTTCCAATATACTTTAGAGAAATTAAATAACATCACAAAAAGCGCTTTTGTCATAGTCGATTTGAAACTACGGGTTACTTTTTTTTCCCCGCGCTTTGTCTTCTCATACTGAAAGAAAAACAAAGTCGTGACATCGCTAAACAGCCTCATATCAAAAATGAGTAATTCAAATATTTTTTTAATTTAGAACTTTAACAAATATCAATTTGTTATTTTAAACAAATTATTGTATGCATGATAAATATGATAATATTTATTTGTGATATTCCGTTGATAAACATAACTCTTTTTTTTAATAAATATGTCTTGACTGTGTGTGAGTTAAATTTTCACAGCACAAAGGGAGTACAGAGTTTAGTATAAAGGGTCTTGACAGACAGACGGACAACAAAGTGATCCAATAAGGATTCCGTTTTTACTTTTGAGTTACAGAACCCTAAAATGACTTATACTGTAACAAGTAAACAACAGTAGTAGTACACTGGGTCAAAAGTAAAATGTAGTAGTACACGCAGGACGCGCACGTGGTCACTTTGGTCTTTTGGTACAAGTTGAAACTTGTACCTACTCAATCGTTAAAGGCGCGGAGTGCGGACCTAAGTGTGTACTTTTTATCATATTAGGAAGTAGCTGTTTTCTTTGCGTTATTTTTATTCAAAGTCATTATTCAATAATATAAAAAAAATCATAATCTATATTTTATAAATAAAATCTATATTTTAAATTAAAAGCTCTCGGACGCCAAACACTTCAGATCCTTTTTTTTACACCCGAGAGCTACAATTATTTGGGAATATTAGAAGTTTTGCGCCTTAACGTAGAACTGACATCTTTCTTTCTTTTTTCTTTTTTTGGACAACTCACACACGGCTATCTGATCCCAAGCTACGCAGAGCTTGTGTTATGGTAACCAGACAACTGATATATATTTATTGACGATATACAACCGACACCTAGGCACAACGATCTAGGATCACTGACATACAATAGTTATAAATCAATTTTCATGAAACCAACAATGGTTAAAAGTGTATCGCATCTCATTGCTCCAGTAATTAGCCACATGATAAATCTGTGCCTTATTTGGATCGTTTCCTTCAAAACTGAAATTAACGGTTATAAAAACTTTATTTTAAAAAAAGAAGACAAAGAGTGCATGCCATTTTATACACCAATCTCGTTAATGCCAGTCTTTTCAAAAATATTTGAAGGAGTCATATACAATAACTTATAAAGCTACTTTGAAACTAATGACATATTATCGACGGTTGAAAGGCTAATTGATCTAAACGACATTTTTTGCAATATTGAGTTATATACATATTCGGAATCAGCAAATTTTTCTCCATCGTTTGAGTCAGGTTTCAATTTTTTTCTACTACTTTTTTGGCGCTTAGCACCCACTGCAAAACAGGCTTCATTTCTAAGCTCATTGATCTATACGACACAAAATTAGACAAATTCCAGGACTCCATGTCATAGGCTATTCTGATTTTTCGTACTTTTATAACGAGTGTCGATTAAGGCATTTGGCTTTTTCGCCATGTTTGTGGTTTTGTCGTTTGGCCAATTTTGCATTAAACCAAAACAATAAGTTATGTCGTTTGGCCCATTTTGCATTCAACTATCAGGTCATATTTCACCTCCTTTACATGGATGATCTGAAACTCTTTGCCCCCAACAAATTGCGACTGATGGAGCTACTGAAAGTAACTGAAACTTTTAGTAACGCCATCTGGATGGAATTTGGTGTGGACAAATGTGCAATCATGTATGTGAAACGACGGGAGATTATGGAATCCGAGGGAATTCAACTCTCGGATTCCATACATCTCAGATCCCTTTCCTCATCCGAAAGCTTAACGTAGCTGACATGAAGCAATTGTTGAGGGAGCGTTTCTTTGGTCGCCTGAAGAAGGTATTAAAAAGCCTTCTTTCGGGCGGGAACAAGGTGCGCGCCTTCAACAGTTGGGTCATGCCGGTTTTAATGTACTCTTTCGGCATACTCAAATGGACGCGGACTGAACTCGATGCCCTGGATAGGCGAGTCCGTACATTCCTGACTGCAAATCGGAAGCATCACCCACGATCATCGGTGATGAGACTGTACATCCCACGGAAGTGTGGGGGTCGAGGCTTCTTAAATGCGAAGACCCTCCATAACCGAGAGGTGTGCAGTCTCAGGGAATATTTCTTAAAAGCTGACCAGGGTATGCACCGAGATGTAGTCGCAGTGGACAAGGGACTCACCCCGCTGTCCATGGCTAAAGAGAATTGGCGCAAACCTGTAGTACTTACTACCGATGACCGCAAGGTAATATGGCAAGGTAAGGAGCTTCACGGGCGCTTCTACAAGGCTCTTCATGGGCTCGATGTAGATTTTCTGGCGTCCGTGTCCTGGCTACGATTCGGTGACCCATTTGGGGAAACTGAAGGTTTTGCCTGTGCGATTATGGACGAAGTTATTTTGACGAACAACTACCGGAAATGTATTATGAAGGATGGGACGGTTGACGTGTGTCGGGCATGCCACCGTCCTGGTGAGTCCATCACACATATTATTTCTGGTTGTTGTCGTCTAGCTAACAGCGAGTACTTGCATAGGCACAACCAAGTAGCCAGGATTATTCATCAGCAACTTGCCTTGAAATATAATTTTGTTGAATCTGAGGTACCTTACTACAAGTATGTGCCCGACCCAGTTCTCGAGAAAGCCCATGTCACGCTGTACTGGGATCGGTCTATCATTACTGACAGGACTATTGTCGCCAATAATCCTGACATAGTGGTGATAGACCGATCAGCGCGCCGCGTAATGATAATCGATGTTACCATCCCACATGACGAGAACCTCGTGAAGGCTGAGAAAGAAAAACAACTAAAATACCTTGACTTGGCACACGAGGTTGTTGACATGTGGAATGTGAACTCGGCTATCATTGTGCCGATTGTTGTAACGGCCAATGGCTTAATTGCCAAGAGCCTCGACGAACATCTGTCGAAGCTCTCCTTAGGTGGTTGGATCAAGGTCCTGATTCAGAAGGCAGTACTCCTCAATACGGCCCGCATTGTGAGGAGGTTCCTGTCTCTGGAGTTCTAACCACCGGTAGCTTGGACCCTGCTCCCGTTACCGGCGGAAACCTAATTTTATAATTTTAAATGTTTTTTTTGTTTAATTTTCTAAGAAATATTTAATAATGTAATTTTAAGATGAGAAGTAAATAAAGGAAATAATAATGAAACTGATGAAGATTGTGATTTTTCAATATTAATAAGTCAATCATACTATGACCAAATCCAAAAAAAAAACTTTTGTGAATACGATTCCTTTAAACTCAGATAACAGGATACTTTTTGATTTCGGTTTATTCGGTTTATTCTTTTTGATTTTAGACAATCTATATTTTTTCTTTTACAGAAAGTCGATTTTCTATTGTTATTTGATATTGATTGATACAGAATGTTAACTTTTGTTTGTTTTCTGACGAGATTGTTATTTTTTTCTAGTTTGATTTATCACAAGTTACCGAAAAGGTTTTTTAATGTTGATGTTTGATTTTTACTTACTGATTTAAATTAGGTACTGAAGACTGATTTTAAATAAATTATAATTAATTACAAAGTATTTGTTGTTTTATTCATAGAGTGATACTAAAGTATAATTTATTCCGTGGTGTTAGGCTTAGGGTGATATACCGCCTTGTCTAATACCTTGTTCCAAGACACATTGAATCAATGTCTTGAATGATTACTCTACAGATTTCTTTTAAATTATACAAGACATTGTCTATAATGATATAAAATAGCTTAGCAACCATAAAATATCTTATGGACGTTGCTGAATTATGATGGCCTAAGCATCAATATCTACTTTAATCTAGTAAGGGTTCATTTTGTTTCATCCTGCAGTCCGTCATACGAGCATCTGCATCAAACTACTTCACTCTGGTGCTACACCATCTTGTTGCTTATGCTCATTATGTTTATTCAACTGTCAGTTGACTAGGCGCTAAATTCATTTTCTCTCGTGTTATTTTATTCTAGGGCGCTGCTTGAGCCAGTATACTTCCAGCTATTTTATTGTCGATAGGCATTTGAACCATTTTCCCTTTTATTAAAAATTATTAAATTGGATGCATTTTGGGCTAACCAACATAAATTTTCTAAAATAATACACAATTTTCAATAGTAATAACTTTAAAAAAATCCTTAGTTACTCAGAGATATACTGTATTAAATAAATAAAAGTCTACGAAATAGTTGTTTTTTTATGAATTTTTTAAACAAAATAATAACTTTGATCCGCCCTCCTGCAAGTTTTACAAAATGTCGTTTAGATCAATTAGCCTTTCAACCGCCGTTATTATTCCTGATGTGCAATTCGGGTTTCGTAAAGATAGATCTACTAGCAGCGCTCTTTTTCACTTTTTAAGAAATGTTATGACTGGACTGGATAACAAACAACATTATGTATATGTTACTACATTTTTTAAGGATATGTCAAAGGCCTTTGATCACGTGGCTCATCAATCATCTAGAACAGGGGTGGCGAACCTTGATGAACCAATGTGCCATTTTTCCAAAATAAATGTCGAATGAGGCCACAGACGTGCCATTTCACAATTTTGACTAAGTGATTGTATTAGGAAAATAATTACTATCAATTCGAAACTTTTTTTACTGACTAGTAGAGTCATCGCCAAACGGTTTCTAAGCGAATTAATTTTATTCATCTCTGAAAATAATGAATTTCTCCGGCGAGTTAAAAAAATGATAGTAAGATAAAAATATGATTAAAATTGTTTGCGTGCCCAATTCTTTGTGTCGCGTGCCGTCATTGGCACGCGTGCCATTGGTTCGCCATCTCTGATCTAGAACAATATGAGGTTAGAGTAAATGTGCTTAATCTTGTAAAATCGTATTTATCTATTTCAAGTAACACGAATAACAAACGATACAAAGTTGGAACAAACATACACGTCAAATCCTAGAACTGTTCTGTATGGAGTGCCTCCAGGAAGTGTTCTTGGACCTCTTTTGTTAATAATCTACATAAACGATCTACCAAATATTATAAAACAGGAGTTTGTACTTTTTGCATATAATTTTTATAGAGAGTATATGGCTGTGAGAAAATCAACCCTTCAACGCAGTCAAAACATATGGCCGTTTGTGTCGAAAGCTTGTACGGTACCGTTGTTTTATCTTGAACGTACTCATTGTAAA
Source organism: Ochropleura leucogaster (assembly GCA_958449745.1). Classification (NCBI taxonomy): domain Eukaryota; kingdom Metazoa; phylum Arthropoda; class Insecta; order Lepidoptera; family Noctuidae; genus Ochropleura; species Ochropleura leucogaster. The sequence continues at coordinate 111,053 of OY288220.1, read as the reverse complement.
GCATTAAAGATTTTTTAAAGTACGGTTATTATTCGTTGTTTAAAAATATAAGTGGTAATTGATCATTGTTTAATATACTTTCAAAAAATCTATTTTTGAAATTTATTTTACTGTGTTGGGAATTGGGATTAGGAAGCCTTATTAGGCATATTTTATTATATAATTAATATAATTCACTATGATAAATTATTTTTCGAACTGTTTTATGATTTGAAATTAACCTTTCGCTCTTCAAAAAAAAGCTCTCCTTCTGTAAAGTTATAACAAATATTCGTAGAACGAATATTTATGTGTGCGGGAACGTGCAGGAACCGGCAGTGCGCGGGTGTCGCAGTGAAACGCGCCGGTTTCTCCGCACCGCGGTGAAACTAGCGCCGTCGCCGTCGTCGCCACCGTACCGCGGCCCGCGCCGCGCCGTGGAGCTGTGTGCCGCCACAATACCCGCGCTGGGAGCGTTCGCACGCTGATCATAACAGCGCGATTAAATAATCAACACCGCCGAAGCTATTATGTGCTGCCCGACACTGCTTACCAATACACATCGCCGAGGTAGGAGCGGGGGCGCGGGGGACGCGTGGATGAACCATTGTCTGCGTTATCTGGCATCAGCTGAGCGTCTCCTCGGAGCTGGGGCCGGCGGCGCGCGGCGCTCTGCGCACCACGCTCTCGTCGGAGCACCGCAAGGCGAGCCAAGCTCGAGGCTAGCTCGGCGCAAGTCAAACGAAGTGAATGCTTGGGCCGCATGTTACTGCGCTGGGGTTCACTTGAAGAGAGAGAGCGTCTTCTCAGACGCGTTGCCTCACATGTCACAACGCCGGCCGCCAACACTGCCCGCTGCCCAATACCTAGTGGAGCAGTTGCGCAACATGTGCACTAAGTCATGACCTAACAATCACTGAGCAAGGCCTCGCTGTGCCATGTCTACGGATACGGACACCAGAGCTAGGCGCTCACTGACGCGCAGCTAGTCAGTGTTTATTGTACACGGGGAAACGGGCCAGTGACATACGAACAGACAGCTGGATCGGACTGACAGTCGTGTCGAAACTGCCATTTGACTGAATTCATTTCAGAAAGTCCATGATGTTAGAAAGTAAAATTACATTAATTTCCAGCTATTATGGCTCTCGACGGGTTCATTATGTTCGTTGATAGTCTTAATGAAGTTTAGTTACATATAACTAACGGGTGACGTGCGGTGCGCGGACACGCCGCCGCCGCTGCGCTGTCGTGTCTACACTACTCACTGTTCCACCTCTATTCCACGGCGTCGACAGTCCGCCGCCGCGAACATTTTCATATTCATTTGGCAATACTTATGCTTCAGTACATTATTTAACATGTACAGTTCATTATTAACTCTTTTCTATCCATTGATGAATCGGTCCCAAGTCCTAGGTGTTGTGGTGCTCTGCTGTGGCTGTGTGTGGCGTCTTGTGGCATGCAGCATGCTCCCCTTATCGGTGCGAGTCACTTTGGTACTGTTGAAGTACATGAGAAGCGTGTGGTGTTCGATGTAGCTCCCACGTCTCATGAACGCAGCAGCAGTGCGCAGTAGTGCGCCTGGCCGATCAGATGTGAGACATTCGCTGGAGTACAACTACTTATGGTGCATTATCAACTCTCATCTTATTGGTTGGTCAACATGCATGATATTGAATCACAACCAATAATTGTGCCATTTTGAACGGAGCTGCGATCCCCATGGACTTATATCTTTAATATATAAAACGAATTCGGGTTCGTTCGAACACTTATAGTTATAAGTGTAGTGTAGAAAATTGCATTGCAACGCATGCCGGGGCACACAGCTAGTACCATTTAAATAAAGGCAAAGCGAGCGATATCAGAGATGTTGCGCGTTATCTCGCGGCCATCTCTCCCGCGCCGACGCCGCCTCCGCCGCGACACACTTTCTAACGAGCATCTATTCCGCGCCCTCTCCATAGCTCCACGACAGCTCACAGCTCAGCTGCAGCACATTCACTGAATTACAGACAACGTGTGTGAGACGCTCTAATGTAATTATGCAGAACGGACGGATTATGTAAGAGAACATAAAACTTTTGTAATATTGTTAGAAGCGTGCTGTGCGATGCGAACTGTGCGCGCGGTGAGTGCGGCTGGCGCAGCAGCAGCAGGGCCAGCAGGGCGACATGCTCGTCCAACAGCACGGGCGCGGGGTGACACGACGACAGGCCACTGAAACCACTGCTTGCTTGTAACACACTGCCGTTTATTCCGTATCAGGGTTGCCAGTAGTAAAATGAAATCCCTCGTATGTGTACGGTACGAGGGATTTCGTTTTACGATTGCTGCAAAATCTCGTATTTTGACTTTCAAACCTAGTACCTATATTTGTTTTTATTCTTTTATTCCTCCTACATTTATCAAGCTGTGATGTTTGAGTAACATCTGACAGATAGTGCTACTTAAGATAAAGAAATATTTAAGGTATTTAAAATTACATTTCAAATTTAAAAATGTAAATTAGACAAATCGATATTCTAATTTTTTAAGAATACTTTTAGGCCGTAGTAAAGCTTTTAGTTCGTTATTTATGGATTTCGAAAAAAGGCTAAGTTAACCTATGCCTAATACAAATTGGTATTGTAGTTGAGGCTATAGGAAAATCTTAAAGTGCTTTTTTGACAGGTGGCATGTGGGTCTCTTTGTGATGTAAAATGTTTGAATGATCATATTATCAAAATATTGTAAATTTATTGTACGAGGTTGGGTGTATCCTCGTACCTCGTACGGAAGACCACAATTCTCATATTTGTACGAGGAACCTCGTACAGTTGGCAACCCTGTTCCGTACGTAGTTATCGGTGCGCACGCGCACATGCTCAACACTCCTACCCTTAGCATAGAAATACATTTTAAACATTTAGGCAAAATGCTACAACTAAACCTACTTTCTAATAGTACAATGTATTATAGTTGACGTTAGGCTGCTGTTTGGACCGTGGTGTTGGCACAGACCCTCTAGCTTGCTGTTTTGGTGACGCTTCGCTAGAATAACCTGTGCTCGGAGGACAGCCTCCTGGTACTCTTACTCCTCCCCGGAAATGTCTGGTGTGGTAGGCTGTGCAGTGACGACTGGGGCGTACCTGGGGCTGTGGCTGATCTAGCCTGATTGGAACTTTCTACAACCATTGACGTGTTTTCACTACCCTCACTTGTGCCAGGTTTCTGGCGCTGGGCCACCACTTAGGCTGGGTTGCACCATCTTACTTTAACATTAACAAACATCGAAAATTCAGTTAAAGTAATGGTTAGGCCAAAAATGAGTTGCACCATTTGACAAATAGTTAAATGACGTCATAACTTTAACCGTAACGGTAACCGATCACTTTTCGCTGGTTAGTGCTATTGTTTGTGTTAAATTAAGCGTCAACTGTCAAACGCGTTGAATATAGCCTGTAAACATCATCAAAAAGGTAGGTACTTATTTTTTCTAAGCTTCCTTGAGAAAAATATTTAAAATTAACTGACACCGAGCTAACATCAATGAAATGAAGTGACACTGACGAAAGCGCAGAAACGAGTTTTAGGTTTATGATTAGTATTGCCGTATTTAAAAATGTTACCCGCATCGAACTTGTGGTAAATCACGCCTCATTTGACTTGCAACACTTTTAACTTTAACAAAGCTAATGAATTCGCTGGTGCAACTCATTTTGCTACAACTGTTAAAGGCAGCGTTACTGTTAGTGTTTTTGACACAAACCTTTACTAGGTATAACTTTTTCTGTGGCGCAACCCAGCCTTTGCTTTTTAAGTTTATATCCACATCCTTATCGTCGATTGTTATGCTTCTTTAACGTCATCGAAGTTAGCCACCTTTCATTAAAAAAATTGCCGTTTTTTTTAACCACTATAAGTTTGCTCCATGGGTATCTTCCATTTACTGTGTGTTTAATAAACTATGTCATCGGTAGAAGAATCATGACACACAATCATCTAACCTGACGATTGTTGCTGAAGTGATAGTAGGTACTGCATTTCATTTCATTTTCATTGACGTGAAGTAAATAAATATATTAAAATAAAGTTATTGAGTATTTTCTGTGGTGGTTTATGCAGTCCATCATTATCTATCGCATAACTTTGGAAAAACCTGCTCTTTTTTCTGTAAAGTTCGTCCCGCGTCTTGTGATTTCAGCAGCACTTGTTGCAATCTATCCAGGTGTTCCGATATAGTTAACTAACTCGATTATCTAAATATCGTCTAGCATATAGAGTGTGCCTGGCACGCCCGCGCCGGCTTGCGCGGCCGCCAGCACGCCCCCATCGCCCGCTGGGTGTGCCAGCGCGCTTGCCTGTCAATTCATGCAAATTAATTCTTGTAACTCGATCTCGACTCGACGTCTACCCTATCTAATGGTAAACTGCTGTTTGCCACAACAACTTACCAAACAGTTCCAACTGCATAGGAAGCGTTCTGGTATTACGTAGCGCTATTTGAGGGGAGGGGTTTGGTCTTGTAAAACGTTACGGTGCGTTAATAGGGCGCGAGGAAGCATTTAAACAAGGCGTTTCGTAACATTTTTTTTTTATTTTAATAAAATACTAATGAATTATGATTTACAAATTGGTAACTAAATGATTTACAAATTGGCCCTACAGCATTGCATTTCGTATTACGCCTTTGCGGACCTACACTGGGATGTTTCGTGAATATGTGTATATTCTTTCACTCCCGAACTAGGCGCATCGGGTCGATGGTTTCGACGCCTCCGTTGCCTGCGCAATGTTGGTCAGCAGATCTTTAGACGCGGCCTGTCCCAGCGCCCGCTGGTGCACGTGCACTCGTGCACACTGCGTAAAGTCCGCGGGATTTTTGAGAACAGCACCTCGCTGTCACATCCGGGCAATATTTTCATGACAAAGGACGATGATCAAAGTATGAGACACCCCCTCCCCCCCCCCTCTAACAGATATTTGTTATGTGTTACATGTGTTACTAGGTTCTTAAAGATCCATATTAAAAGTAGCAACCAGAATTCACTTGACCGCAGTTCCAAAAAATATACCACCACCTTGGCTCATGCCCCTAGACACGTGTGGAGTGTAGAGGAGAAACCCATCCACACCACTTTCCACGCATATCTCGCATATCATTGGAAGTGAACCTTTGTATTGTTCTTATGAGAATAAATTCTTTAAACGTAAACCTATCGGGCGTTTATTTTCGAAATCAGGGCAGATGGCAAAAGAGTTGCTGAGCTGGATAAATTCTTCGATAGGTATCCCCGAATCGAGGAAGTCCTCGTCGCCCTTAATTTCGATTTATATGGATAGAGGGATTTCCCGCTGTACCAAACCCCAATGACTCAAGTTGGGTTATTTCAATGCCAATGGAATTAGTAATCCACGAGATGAGGTAGCTAACTTTTACCCATTCAGTTTAATTATTATACTTTTGGTAATCATCTTCAATGGTGGTACAAACATCTTCCCCCAAATCTAGAAAGCAGCCACGGTCATGGGTATGGCCAAATCTGGCTAACCGGAACTGAGGCTATTAGCCTCCTGACTTCACTCGCAAACATCTACATTAGGCTCATTATAAGCCACTCAAAGATTACGCTGAGAGAATAAGCCTCATCCCTAACTCTGTTAGTCACTCTTTTGTCTGTCCTTCAGGGATCCGTGCTCTGCCCAGTGATCTCCAAGCTTTTAGCGTGTACCAGCGATGCCCCAAAGATAACCATTTAGTACACTGGCCGCTGTTCTGACGCCATCACTCGCAAACCAACAGCATCCATTTTGTACGGTACGTTTGGCGCAATGGCTGAGCGAGTGACTGCTACGCTGCGTGTCGCGGGTTTGATTCCCGCACGGAACATATTTGTGTATTACCTACAAATAGTTATTTTGGGTTTGGCTGTTTATGTATAGGTTTAAATGTTTGTAAACGTACCCCCGATACCGGGGAAATTCCTAGTGTGGAGAAAAATTCTTAAAAAAAAAAACATTGTAGAATCGAGGTTAACCCCGATAAGGATTACGCGGTTTTCTAACAACTAAAAGTGTGGCGTAAACCCACTACTCCTGGCCCGGTTACTTTATGTAGCAACGCTATCCCTGACAGATGCAAGCTAAGTATCTGGGTGTGGTCCTCGACGCAAGTTCAAAAACTGTGCCGGACAATATAACATATATTACTTTTTACTTTACGTAGATCATAAGTATTATGTAGATAATCGTTGCCAATGTTAGGAGCGAGGACAGACGAGTGCCACTGCTTGCTAGTAACGCTCTGCCGCGCCGCTTCTTACGACCTTACGCACTTATCGGTGCGTAGTGCGTAGTGCGTAGGCACACGCACACAGACTCGACAATCATTTAGGTATAGAAAAAATAATTAAAACAAGATGAATTAGAAACCGTGTGCGGTGTGCGAGATGACCGCGCTACATAGCGCGCATTACAATATTCATCGTTGGTCTGTCAGTGGTGTGCGCTGTGTAGTGGAGCTTTCTCTCGCGCGGTGCACCCGCACCGGCCGCGGGCGGAGCGTCCTCTCACGGCCGGCGGCGGCGTGCCCTTTGACATCCGCATGTGTCGTCACGACGCCGCCGCCGCGCCGCCTTCAAGATGATGATGCCACACATTACTGATGTAGCGTGACTCCACGCTACAATATTGCATAAAATTCATAATCCCGTGTGATCGGCCCGTCTGCGTCGTTGGTCGATTGGCGGTCGGTCTCTTACTTTCTTATTAATTGCAATTTCTCTAAAGTCCGAAGCCACCTTCGCTAGCATAACTGTTTCGCAGGTGGAAGTGACTGCTCCCTAGGGATCTCGCTCCGGACTATAGAATGAACTAGGGCCGAAGGCGAGAGTCGACGCCGCTACGAGGACACCGACCAGAGACATATGAGGCAGACCTCCACCTTGTCCTCCGGGCGATCACAGTGGTGACCGGAGCGCGATTTTATGCAGGAACCCCTCAAAACATCCGTTTCCGGTGAGGTGCTGCGTCAGGTGGTAGTTGAGGACGCCGTGGCGCCTCTCTAGCTACTGCTACAGAGAAAGAAAGGACTGATCGCCACTATTGTCGCGTGCCTACCCTCAACGCTACTGGAGTATGTTCTTCTTCAGTAACATAGGCCAACCCTTAATCCATTTGCCATTCCATTTTGTATAACTATCAGTCGATTTAGGTTGATTGTCGTCCTGTTAAATTTAAGAGGTGTTTGCTTGCAAAATGTTGTTTGGCGTAGATAACGCGACTCGCGGTGCAGCAGTGCTTGCCGTAGTCCGTATCGCTGTCGCGCACCAGACGACCTGCCATCAGCGACGCGACTCACACGACACACGACTGACACCAGCGCAGCGGGCCGGGGCTCACAGTGACGGTGCTACAGTAAACCTATGTTCTGCGAGTGTGCGAACTCGTGAGAGGAGCAGCCATGACATCCCCAGTGCTTTCTGCGGTGATGGCCTGGCTGCGGCTGCACTTATGTGAAGTGTCGTGCTGTGTGCTGCCGTATTGTCGTCGATTGCTAACTACTAGCTGCGAGTGCTGCGCAATATACGGTCAAGACGATGTCTGCGCAGGCTTAGACCGTTACTTGCCGCTAACTTCCGAGCTGCCATAAAGTTGACCAGCTCAGTGGCGTTTGAGTACACAACCAGCGCAGCGTCCCATTACAAGATATCCTCAACTAATAGTTGTGTCGGTAACCGAGCCCAGCCAGTAATCGCGTGCGCGCATCAACTTCAATCAATTATACTCAAATGCGCGTAGGTACTGAGCAAAAGGAATCTGCGAAATGAATTTAAATACGCGCACTGACTGTGGCTGTGGAAGGAAACATCAGATGTCTCCAGCACATCACGACGCTTGTAAGCGGATGTTCAGTGTCTCACTTTATCTGTTTTTTGGTCATGTCAAACACTCGGTTTTACTCAGATAATGACGATCATATGAAGGTCAGGCGCTCTCTTGGCTAACGCGTTGATGCATTAGAACTCTCATTTCGGCAGTTTCATCTTTAATTTATAAAGATGGCGGTGTAATGGGTGCCAACACTGCCAACAGTGTCTGTGTTGATTCAAGGCGTCTGATGAGAGATCAAGTTAAAGCGCTTACTCCTCAACTCTGCGACCAGCATAATATATGCACGTGTGTGTATAGCTGCTGCCGAGCATGCGGCGGCGGGTAAATCGCAGTGACGGATGCTCGTCAACATTGGTATTATTAGCCGCGATTCGCGAGTGTGAGCGCATCTTGCTTCTTGCGATGCACACTTCTCGCGATATGTGTTCTGATATCGCTCTCAACGATCGCAAATAACGGCTAGTCTAACTAGACAAGTGGCTCGAGCCCAGTCGAGTACACAACGATATATTGTGTGGGTATCTCTCGTGGAATCAGTCGCCGACTTCTGCGAACACGCCGCGCCGCGTCGCGGAGTACTAACGTATGTGTGGCGTCAGGTAACGTGTCGTAGGTATCGGGTTCGACGCTCTTGTACGAAGCAGAAGTTATTGTATTGTACACATAGTGAAGGAAGTCACTCATTCGATGTGATTATTCATAGAGACAAAGAAACAACTACCAGACAGAAGCAGGAGTCGTCTTGTAATTTGTCTTGTTAGTGGAGCAGAATAAGATAAGTTGGTTTAGCATAACTAAACAAGGCATGAAAATATAATATTCTGCTATCACTTGATGAGGATAGTCGCTTCAAGAAGAGCAGGAGCGCCAGCCTACCGTCATTATGTCCGCATGCCATGCAGTTGCAGCGAGACCTGTGACCGGTGCGCGGCGCGGACGTCGCGGCGTTCCGCGTGCCGACCGCGACGAGCTAATTCCGTCTCCGGCTCGCCAGCGCCACAGACCACAGGCCACAGCGTGCAGTGCCACAGACCACAGCACCGCAGTCTAGTCACGCCTGAGCCGTGCGCTGTGTTCTCGCGTTATGCCGCATTATCCACGCTCATTATACACACCGCTCAGATGCACTCGCTTGCCGCACACTGCACCGCGCGCACTGCACCGCGCGGCCTAGCTGCAACGTTATCAAACTATTAATTAATGAGTCACCGTGGTGAATGCGCTTCGTTCAGGTAGTTCCAGACAGATCACTTAGGACTTGGGACATGACTCGACAAGAACTTTAGTCGGGTGCGCTTGAGATGGTAGCGATGTGTCAGGAGTCCCTAAGGGCACCACACATGGTACATGTGCGTATTATGACGATTGACATTATTTTACGAGTTTTCACTCAGAACTTACTTGATGACTTATTACTACATCATCGTTAGCACCTACTGATGTGGTATAATCTCGACACGCGTCGTACCTAATACATCAAGCAAATGTTTGTAAGATTACTGTTATCGATGGACATCTCCTCGCTTTCAATTAAATGTTTGTGTTGTAGATTGTTATCGCGTATCGTTCCATGTATCCGTACATTACTCTAACTAAGTGGACATTAGCAGCGCGAGCGCATGCTACATGCTACAAATAATAAACAGTAGAAGCCGGTTTTAGTAAAAAGGGGTTTATTTTACCTTTTTTGGTTGTCGTATGATGGTAACTCATACAATTTTTGATTGTGTATTCATTTTCTATGGCTACGAAGAGATATTGGCATATACCTAGTCCATTTACATTAGAAAAACATACAAATGTACTATAGAAGATAACTCAAACTACCGAAGCAATATACCTACGTAGATAAAATTAAAATGGGGCTCCTTAGCGAGTAAACCCTTTATATAATGTTTTTTTAATCGGTTCCCAATCGTCGACCGGCTTGTGTAGGATCACTTTGTTGTCCGTCTGTCCATTTGTTGTGTTTGTGGACGATCTGCTAATAACTTTTAGTAACAATCGAAAATTAACGCTCGAAAACAATTGTGAGATAGCATCATAATTCATAACATAACTAGGTTGTTTTTTTAATAAAACTGACTTCAATATGATTTCGACAGCTAAGAAAAAAAAAGATTTGCAAAAAAACAGAACGATGGAAGTACATATTTATTAAAAACAGGGTGCGAGATTCTCCGCGGGCGGCGCGGCCCTGACGCGAGCGGGCGTCACGCGCGTGTGCACGACGCACTATTCACGTAAACTATTGAACCGAAAGCACTACTCAAGCTTATTTCCGGTTAGACGGCTGTGTGAGTCAGCGGCGTGTGGGGAGGGGGGGGGGGCTAGCTGAGCTCGCGTCTCTCAAGCGCTGGCTGTAAGGCGCAATCTAACTGACACTCACTAGGTCGACATGTTAGTGCGCTATATTTTCCGGTTGTGTGAGTGGTGTCGGCCTTCTCCTCGTGTGACGCGATGTGTGCACGCTGCCGCTGGGCACATCTCCTCAAGTGGTACAGTACAGTAATAGCGGCAGCGGGGGCGGCTTCGCGCGTCCGTGACCACGAGCTATCTGTGCCGCTAACTGTACCGCTCGCCACTCCGAGCAGCCCCGAGCTGTGCCGGCACCGGGTACAGGCTCCACGTGATACTTGCACTCCTCGGAAACATGCCAAGCTATGCTAAGCTAAGCTATGTATGCACGAGGCGGCTAGGCTAGGCAAGTCTTCAGCGCCGCTTACTGCTTCAGCCACTGTTCTAGCCTCCGGGCAAGCGGCGTCTTTGTCATTCAGATTATCATAGTCAGCCTATAATAATCCCTCTGGCCTGAGCCTTCCCCTCTATGGGAGGGAATGGGCCATAAGCTACCACGCTGGCTGTTATGTTCAACAACATGAGAGATTGCTTTTACGATCATATACAATATGAGGCGTAAGAACATTTGTATCTTCTACGGTGGCGTTAACTACCCTCGCGTTTATGATTATTAACAGTGATTGCTGTTACGACACAAAAACTTAAAATCACTGTTATATTCTCTACAGAAATATAAGCTCGTAGACGCCCTCAGAAGACTTTAAAAAAAATAGCTTTACATTCGAATGCCACATTTCGCTGGTGACCGTTTGAATCCCGACTCCCAAGGTATCGATAAGTAAGTTTTGTCTGGTAAAGTTGATATAGATGTCACAGCTCACAGGCTACTTGCTTATTTAAAATTTATTTATTTTATTTAAGTAATGTTGCAAGTGTCTGAGCCTTATCGAAATCATACACATATAAGTACATGAATAAATCAAACATTCTAATACTTGTATACCTTACCAACTGTGAAAGTGTTAGTAATATAATAAAACGAAGTCGGTTTTTTCGAACACTTAAATAAAACGAGCACGTTTGAATCGATTTTCATGATTCTCGATTAGTTGACTTTGTCTCCGAATAGCTGGTTAACAAGATCAACCGTCGAAGACGACGCACAATTCGCTCTGTTACGTACAGCAGTCAGCAGGTAGGGTGAGGTAGGGTAGGGTCGGGGCGGGTTGCTAAAGGTGCACTCGAACCCGTGCCGGGCACAGCTGGTATCACTGCATAGTATTCACTAAACCAAGTCGCTTCCCGTTGTCTGTCTGTCCCAATGTTAGATCGTTAAAACTATGCAACGGATTGTAATGCCGTTTTGTTGTCAATAGATAGAGTGCTTCAAAGGGACGGTTTATAATATATAATACTAGCTTTTGCCCGCAGCTTCGCTCGCGTTAAGTTCGGTGTAGCACAGTTCTCCTTCCTTGTACCAATTTTTAGCTTCCTACCTTGAAAATTGCACCCTCTACACCCCCTATTTTAGGTTAGAAAGAGACAAAAAGTAAAGGTCCCAACAATCTCTATACCAAACTTCATCAATATTGGTTTAGCCATTTAGGCGTGAAGACGTAACAAACAAATAAACAAACAAACTTACTTTCGCTTTTAAAATATTAGTAAGGATTAGTATCTCCATTGCAACTGGCTACACCGGGACGCGGGTGGGTCGCTAGTTATAAATAAAAATGTATGTGGGTACCTACCACGAAGTACGTATTAGTGTGGGTACACAATACGTACTCCTTGGTAGGTAGGTAAAAATTATATGGTATTCTACTGGACGATCCTTTTATTATTGATGAGAATTTAGACTTTTACTCTTTGCTCTATGGCCTAGACCAGTATTTTCCAGGTCCCCGGGGGTTCGCTAATAAAATACATGCATTTGGTGCGAACGTGCGAAGCACTGAAACATTTCCTGCTCTTCTAAACCGCGTCAACGTACCTACTTTGAAATCGCATTCTCTGGTCTTGTGTACCTATACTTAAAGACAAATTCACGTCCACAGCACACGAGACAAACCCACAAAACCCTCTCTTGTCAAATTTAAGAATCTATTAATTTATTGGCACATGCAAACATTGGCTAGCAAACATCAATTAAGTATATAAAACTTTTTTGTAAAAAAGAAAGAAAAAGTTTTTTTTACAAAATGTTTTTTATTTCAGCATTTTAAGTTATGATATTATAATATATCTCTTATTTATTATCGAGTACTAGCTTTTGCCCGCGGCTTTTTTCGCGTTAATTTCGGGGTAACACAGTTTCCCTTGCGCCTTATTGATTTGTAATAGCAACGCTAAGTTTTCCCTTTTCTTCCCTCTTTCTCCCTCACATCCCACTTTTTTTAAAAAAATATAGGCTTTGTCCGTCTCCTGATTCCCAACTATCTCTGTACCAAAATTCATCAAAATCGGTTAAGCCATTAAAGCGTGAAGAGGTAACAAACAAACAAACTCACTTTCACTTTTATAATATTAGTAAGGATTCATTTTCCATTGTTACTGAAAGATTAGCAGATCATCCATATAGACATAGAGTAAACATATGATTGTAAGTACATATTTCCAATTAAAAAAAAATCATCAAAATCGGTTCACCCAGCCAAAAGTTATGAGGTAAAAACCATACAGTCGAATTGAGACCCTCCTTCTTTTTTGAAGTTTGTAAATAATAAAACAGTAATACTCAAGCATAAATAAAGGCTCCAGTCTAACATGCATGTCATGTCCACTTACACGTAATGAAGAAATCACAGATTATAAAATGTTGGTCTAACTAGTCGGTGATGGAATATGTATACATATTTGCCTTTAAACAAATTTATAATATATCTTGCCCTATCAAAGTCAGTGTATTGTCTAACTTTTTTGACTAAGCATTCCCACTAGACTTGATATGTGTGGACTTGTGATTTTGAGTTTACTGCAATGCCTGGGAACACAGCCGAGCCGACAGTTTTAAGCTTCTCACTGCCGAAGACAATGTTGAGAACTAGATTCCTAACATTGGGTTAATACCCTAGCGAATTTAAAACATTCAATTTTCTTGGCATTAAGAACAAGTTATTAGCCGTGAACCAATCCGTGACCATTGATAGCGCGCTGTTTACGTCGAGGTCGGCGTCGGCGTCGGTCGTTGTATAGACTCCGATCGAGCCGATGTGCCATGTACCATGTACCATGTACGATGTACGATGTTCGGTGCCATCCTGCCAACTAGGACGACGCCTTATGCTAATGCAATTTTATTAATTGTTTAGTGTTTATGTTTTGTTTTAGTACTTCTGGTGGCATTACAAAAAATACTATTAAAGAGCTATCTATGACACAAATGAAGAACTATACGAAGATAAGTCGTTAGTAACATTAAAAAATCCCTGTTTTTACCATTTCCTACAATTACATATTCCTTGTCAATCAATTTTATTACTACAAGAAAAATACAATTTAAATTGCAATAAATAAATTTCATTTGCCAATTCATGATTACTAATAGTTTAATAATATAAGCCTTGATTTTTATTTGTATTGGAAATATTTTTGTACGTCATAAATCATAATATGGCAGGATATGCAGGAACTAATAAAGCATCTATTATGTATGCCATATTCTTACAAATAAACATTTTTGATTTCATTTGAGAAAATTTAGACCCTGTCCTTAAGGATTATCATGCTTGATTTCTTTGTCTGTGACCAAAAAAGTTTATAAGACGCTGTCATAGACTCATGCCCTGGTAACTTAGAACATTTTTATTTTTTTGATAACTGCCATCTATCCCCCACGCATGGAACTTTATATTGCAGTGTTACCACTTTTTTCGATTTGAAATATTTGGTAGTTCACATTAATTGTTAATTTTGCTATTTTTCTTTAATTAGTTCATTTCCACAAAAAAATTATGACTTATTAACCGAGTATATTTTTTTTAAATATTAATTAAAATTTTGTATTATTAGTAATAGTTTAACGGTGATTGAATCTTATGAGTATTTTACAGATACCAAACGTTAGCAACACAGAGTCCTAAACATCACAAGAAATTTTCCACTGGTGTGTTTGAATGCTCGTGCACAATTTTCTTGTAATGTACAATATATAAATTTAATAGTATCTGTACATATTGATTTTAACTTTATAACATGCAATGAACATAAAAATACCTTACATAAGTATTTATTGACTAAAAGTGTTGTGTTCTTCGTTATGAATTGGTGCAAAGAAGTCAGCAATGTTCTCACTGGCAAGAGCTTTTATAATTTTACTAACCCAGACTGTAATGAGATGGACTGCATTATCCTACAGGCTCAAGAGCATTTTAATCAAAGAAAGGGTAGGAAACGAGAAAGGTAAACTGGAATAATATTAGATGTTTAACGAAAATAAATTAATTAAATATACAATTTTGTATTAATTCCTTACTGTTTATTTCTGCTTATTCCATATTCCTAATTAAATAATAATATTATTATAACGAATAGTTTTCGAAATATTAAACATATTGATTTGACCGATTTGTATGAGGAATAGTATTTATTTCTTTAATGCAAATCGGTCGAATCAGTACATTTGATATTCGTGAACTAAGAACATAATAAAATTATATGTACCTAGGTGTCATTTAGTTCCCTGCTTGGCGTCCAGATGTCGCTCAACGCCAAGAATGACAGTTGCCAGTCTATCTCATATTATTATATATTAGTCTATGCATAGACTTACACATGTCACGGGCACGGTTCCTCATTGTTACAAATATTTATTTTTATTAAAGCAGTGGTTAAATAATGTGAGGAAACCTGTAGGGGGAACATTCGATTAATGGGGTTTCTATTTGCTAAGGTCAAACATGACACTTTCAAATAATAAATTATAGTGTAGTCCGCCACAGCAACCACGGCATGCGGGCGGCGCCGCGCGATCAAGCAGGCGAGTGCCAGATGCGGTGTGTGACGCCTCGCGAGGAGCAGAGCTCGGAGCTAGTGGCTGAGGCAGTACTGACCGTGTGTTGTGTTGCAGGTGATGCGCGGGTGGTGCGTGCGGTGGAGCGGCGGGGCGCGCGCGCGCCTGCGCTGGCTGGCGGCGCTGCTGTGCTGGGGCGCGCTGGCGGCGCTGGCCCTGCCGCGCCTGGCGCCGCCGCCGCGCCGCGCCGCGCCCGCGCCGCCCGCGCGCCTGCTGCTGCAGTCGGAGCCGGCCGCGTCCACGCCCGCGCCGCCCGTCACCGCGCTGCCGCACACGGACACGCGCGTGCTCACCGAGGCCGAGCTGCGCGCCGACGCCGAGCGGCGCCTGCCCTCGCTGCCGCTGTCCTATTGGCACAAGCACCGCAACGACCAGCACAAGTTCCTCAAGAAGAAGGACTGCGCGCCCTTCCCGTCTATCTACGACCTGGAATTCCATAACACTTACTGGCAGACGCTGCACTCGTCCGAGGGCGTGTTCCATATGTTCGGCGCGTACCTGGACGCGCGCAAGACGTCGCTCATCGGGCCTGCCGTACGCATCCTGGCTGTGCACGACCGCATCCAGCCGCGCCTGACCACGCACTGCCAGCTGTGGTTCGAGGAGCGCGAGGCGCCCGTGGTGGTGCGCGTGCTGGAGTACAAGTACGTTTGGAACAACAAGTGGGGTAACTACCGCAACCACGTGCTGCAGCCCTACCTGCTGGCGTGCGTGCTGCCAGCCGAGGTGCGCGCGCTCGTGCCCGCGTCCGTGTCGCTGGTGGAGGGCGCGTGCGACCGCGCCACCAACAACCTGCGCGTGCACTACGCGCTCCCGAAGCCGCCCGCCGTGCGCAAGGACTTTGCCGTGTGCGTTAAGGGGCTGGACTTCTTGTACGAGGACCTCTCCGTGCGGCTCGTGGAGTGGATCGAGCTGGTGCGACTGTTGGGCGCCGACAAGATTTTCTTCTACGAGCTGCAGGTGCACCCGAACATCACCAAGGTGCTGGACTACTACACGGCACAGGGCACGGTCACCGTGACGCCCGTGACGCTTCCAGGTGGCCAGCCCAACCTGCCGGGCCTGCAGCACATGTATCTCAAGAAGAAGCTCAACCACAAGCGGCAGATGGAGCTGATCCCGTACAACGACTGCCTGTACCGGCACATGTACGAGTACCGCTGGCTGGCGCTGCTGGACATCGACGAGGTGATCGTGCCGCTGGAGGACGGGGACTGGTCCGGGCTCATGAAGCGCGTCGAGCCGCTGGCCGTGCCGGCGCCAGGCAAGCCGCCGCGCTCCTCCTACCACGCCTCCAACCTGTACTTCCTGGACTCGCTGGGCCACCAGCACGGCTGGGAGGACGGCATCCCTCACTACATGCACATGCTGCAGCACGTCACGCGCACCAAGAACTTCACCAAGCCCGGCCAGTACGTCAAGGTGAGCGCACCAGCGATCATATTAATAATCGTAATACTCAGTGGCTGGAGGTCTAAGGCCTCGAGCTTTTAGCCCGAACCCGTAATATCGACCGCACTTACAGGCGCTTTCTACACCTGTCTATCCGTAACGGACGCGGACGGGACGAAGGTTAGTATAGTAGAGGCCCGAACTAGACATGGATGACAGCACGATTGCACACTTGTCCCTACTCCCGATGTGTTCAAAACCCATGTAAACCAACTTAATAAGCATATTTCGAAATGTAGACCTGCTGTCGCATGAGCTCGTATCTTCGTCAACTATATTAGAGAGTGGGACTGCCCCCCTTGGCACACTGTTAACATTCTTAGGACTACATTACTACCTAGCCTGCAATGGTCAAGTTTCAAAAGTAATGTGTCGTAATTTATACAATCAAATGCCTCTGAGAAGTCGCAATATATTTATTTATTGTTATTCGACTTACATCGATTTTACAGTTGGGAAACCCAAAACCCAACAATGTAGTCCCAATTTGCACCCTCAGAGACACCACTCGGACACCAAATAATCACCAACATCATTGTACTGTTGTTAAACAATTATAGTACACTGGCTGTTCCAACTTGCCGTACTCCAAGTCGCCAGCTACCCTACCATGACGTGTTAAAGCAGAACTTATTCCGCTGAGGGAAAGGGACAGAGCTATACAGGGTGTCTAGCACCATCTCTTTCACTCAGTGGAATAAGTTCTGCTTTAAGATGTCATAGTAGGCCTACTGTTCGTCGAACATTGGCAGCTATTAACGCTCTGCTGAACTCAAACACCGGTTCTGATACGTTTGTGGATGTATGGAAGGTGATAGGTACTGTCGGAATTTGTGTGAGAAAATCAAGATCAAAAATCATTTATTTCAAGTAGGCCAGTAACAGGCACTTTGAACTGTCAAAACATTGACTACAATAAAAATGAAGCTACAGTCCCAGTCACAAGGCATAATAACTGTGAAAGTACTGTAGTTGCCCAAGATAGAGAGAGAAGAGAAAAACGAATGACTGAATTGTATAAATATATGTTTAAATAGTGTAATTTGCCTCGGCCTTTCTATTTAAAATAAAATCCTTACTAATTTTATAAAAGCGAAAGTGAGTTATTTTGTTGGTTACGTCTTCACTCCTAAATGGCTTAACCGATTTCGATGAATTTTGGTACAGAGATAGTTGGGACCATGGAGACTGATATAGGCTATATATTTTTAAAGTGAGAAACAAATATATATTTTTTTTAAAGTGAGAAATGAGGGAGAAAGAACGTATAAAAGGGAAAACTTAGTTTTGCTTTTACAATAAATTAGGCGCAAAAACTATAGCTAGCAGGTACCTGCAAAGCAGGAAAAGGAAACTGAGGTACCCCGAATTCAACGCGAGCGAAGCCGCGGGCAAACGCTGGTAAATAAATAAATATACGGCGTGTTGTAGATGTCTGCGACAATAAGTAAGCATGCATCGCTTATGTTCCAGGCGTTCCACGAAACGGACCGCGTGCTCGCGCTGCACAACCACTTCCCGCTGGCGTGCATCGGCGGCGCGTGCAGCACGTACCCGCTCGACACGAAGACGGCGCGCCTGCAGCACTACCGCGCCGACTGCGTGTCCGCGCTCAAGTCCTGCAAGGAGCTCAAGGCCGAGGCGCTGCGCGACGAGGCGCTGTGGCGCTGGCGCGAGCCGCTCGTGGCCAGCGTGGACGCCGTGCTGCGCGCGCTGGCCTTCCTGCCGCCGCTGCCGCACCGGTGACCCACCCTCGGCCCGCTCCTCTACGCTTAGTCTTATGTATTAAATGCTAGTATTAAACGTATTTTTATAGTTACTCTATTATGGTGTTTCATTGGTTATGCGTTGACGCATGGCTGCCGTCTGCGTCGCCGTCGTAGGAAGATGATGGAGAGCGAGAAGTAAAATAGATGGCTGATGATATCGCTGCACCTGTATCTGCTGTATCTTTCCACCCTTTTGTTATCAGTGTTTGTCTCAAATTATCTATTCCAGAGACCGGAACGTGCCTCCACCTAAATACAATGAATGTCGAGTTAAGGGTTAAGTTTACAAATTCAACTGTGTAGTTCTGCTAAGAATTAGGAATTGAAAATGCTGTAGCTATCTCATACATGTTAGTACCTCGGATGGATTCGATTTCTGTACTTGTATATTTATTTAATAATGGCACTCTAACGACTATAATGATATACAGGGTGGCCAGTTGATAGGTGTCCAAAGAAAAAAATGAGACGCCTTATGCTGAGGGGTACCCGAATTACCCCCATGTATGTTCCGCGATTATTTGTAGTTTAGGAGCTAGAATTTTTTTAAGTACTATTTTCAAAATTTTCACCTAACATTGGTTTATTTCCTTTATTCATTCAATATACTTACAAATACATTTTTAAATATTTCTTTAAAAAATAATAGAAAAAGCATTTAAAAATATAAAAGTAGGTCTCCGCCGGTATCGGGAGCAAGGTCCAAGCTACCGGTGGTTAGGGCTCCAGAGACAGGAACCTCCTCACAATGCGGGCCGTATCGAGAAGTACTGCCTTCTGAATCAGGCCCTTAATCCAACCGCCTAAGGAGAGCTTCGAGAGATGGTCTTCGATGCTCTTGGCCATCAGGCCGTTGGCCGTAACTACTATCGGCACAATGACAGCCGAGCTCACATTCCACATATCGACAACCTCGTGTGCCAAGTCAAGATATTTGAGTTGTTTCTCTTTCTCAGCTTTCACGAGGTTCTCGTCATGTGGGATGGTAACATCGATTATCATTACGCGGCGCGCTGATCGGTCTATAACCACTATGTCAGGCTTATTGGCGACAATAGTCCTGTCAGTAATGATAGACCGATCCCAGTACAGCGTGACATGGTCTTTCTCCAGAACTGGGTCGGGCACATACTTGTAGTACGGTACCTCAGATTCCACAAGATTGTATTTCAAGGCAAGTTGCTGATGAATAATCTTGGCTACTTGGTTGTGTCTGTGCAAGTACTCGCCGTTAGCTAGACGAGAACAACCAGAAATAATATGTCTGATGGATTCACCCGGACGGTGGCATGCCCGACACACATTGGTTTTATTATTAATGTCTTTATTCCTATCATTTTTAGATATTCTGTATTGTGTTATCTATTAGCGGTAGCAATAGCTACCATGCAAAAAAAATCCGTTTGCCAAGGCATTGTACAACTTACCACAAAATTAGTCCAAAGTTCAAAATTACAATTAGAGTTCGATAATCAAAAATGTTCAGAGCTTAAAAAAATTAGTTAGGGGTGCCAGAGGTTTCTAAATGATCTTAAAAACTTCTATGGACCTTCAACAGACAAAATCGGTAAAAAAATATAGAGCTTGATCGGGGATTATTACCTGTAATTAGCGTTGATAGCAATAAAGGTATTTTTATAGTTATTGTTATAATTTGGGATTTCTTAATTTTTGCCACTTTCATGATAAAAAAAAATACGGTAGATAGTTTAAATTTTTTAATAAAACACGTTACAAAAGGTTTTCAAAGCGCCGCCTTACCACAGATATCCACAATCTACATTTACGGAGGAAATTGTCTTTTAGTTGTAAATCATGTCTCGTCTCAGTGTTAAGTTAACGTCTGTCAGCAAAATTGGTAATTCTCCAAGAACTCTTTGTAGGTGGCTCCATCGAGCTTGGACAGCGGTCTGGCTATGGATTCTCCATAATCCGCTATCGAGAATCCTCATTCCGCAAGACCATCAAATTTTCAACACCGCTTCAGTGTGAACATGTGATCCGGCGTTCTCAACGGTGAACTACCAATTAATTTACCACCACCATTTGAGCTGCCGTCCAGGCTCGTGATGGTACGCACGGGACACTAATTGACCAGTGTGCGAGTAGCTTAAAATGCATACGTAATAATATCTACACTACGCTTCGGAGTGAAAAAAAGTGTGGAAAAAATCAAAAGATAACGACATCGCATTTAAGGCACTAAGAAATGCTCAATCTAAAAGGCAATAGAAGGAACATGGGCGGTTTACTGAGTACAAGTCTGACACTCGTTCCTCTCTAAGCCCAAAACGGGGGAAGTTATTTGATGATTATCCTTCCGAAAAAAAGGCAAAAAGCTGCTATCACCTGCTTTGTTAAATATTTGTACAGCACTTACGGCAAAACATTGATACGTTCACTTTAAATTTACACCTTTACACCTATGTATGTTTAACAAATAAAGTCTTTGACTTTAACCATTAACGACTTTATGAAGCAAGTTTAGATCGTTAGTATGCCTTCGCTGTTTCAAAGTTATAACTTTGAAGTGACTATGCCTTTCCGACTTTCCGAGTAATGAGCGTCCAGAGGACAGCCGTCAGATTTATATCAAAGATCGCGTGTGAAGGTTTTTTGGACCCTTTCTATACGGTTCACTTGTGTAGGCAAGCATATTATAAGCTGGAGGACTATATTGAAGATAAAAATGCTTGGCTCAATACCAATATAAATATACCTACCTGCTCCACAACCATAGGGGTTACTCACTAATTAGCATCTGAAGTTATTGTGGAAGCTGCAGATGATTGTAAGACAATATTTGCAAAGTATAGAATCAATTCTCTAGTACCTACTTATTGTATAATTTAGAAGCGAATATGTGAGTGCTATGTAGGTATTATCATTGACTTGACGAAGCCCTGGTGGTTAATAGTGTCATGCTCACTTAAATGTCTCTCTGATGGTGAATGGTGCTGATCTATACGTCATGTTCGTGAACGGGCGCTGTCAGTTGGGACAGGTCATATTTTAGCTGACACGGTTCATTTTTAATTCATTTAGATTTTTAAAGTGAATTTTGGTTTTACTCTGGACGCTCTTACTGTGCACGTCTTTCTACATCGTTCTCACATATTTGTATAATCTCAACATGAATGATGTCAGTACGATTTTGTAATAATATTCTAATTTAAAAGAGTGTCCATGGAGTTTCTTGCTCATTCTTCTCCATAGAGAGATCAACGGTTTGGAATGGGCAACTACAGTACTTTCACAAGTTATTATGTCTTATGACCGGGACTGTAGCTTCATTATTTTGTTTCTTGACATTCAAACCTGCCTGTACCTAATAAACTGGATTCCAAATAGGAGATGAGTACCTATTTTAGAATAGTTCGTACTTACAAGGGAATTATATAGTACTGTTAGCTTTTGGACAGTTTTCCTTTATAAGATTTTTATGAATCCTAATGTTTAGCGACCCTAGACACAATAGAGTATAATAATATGTAAGGTATGAAGGTGAGTTAACTGTCAAGGAGAACATATACCTAAGTCTCGAATTTGCTCGACTGTTTGAAGGACTCTGCCGTTAAGTGAGTATGAACAAGGAAGCACTAGGTGTTTTTTGTGAATGTTATGATTATGGTACTCAACACTTATCAGCATTAGGAAACATTTGCTTTTTTAGTACACCAATTACGTACAGGGTCTAGATCTATCTGGACTAGGGCAATGTCTGTTATTGCGTCAATGACTCTCAATGAAGATTCAGATCATTGCGAAGATAGATTGTGTTTAATGCTGTTTCCTATATCGTTTACGAATATAATAAAAGTATTGGCCCAATCGGGAACCTTGTGGGACTCCGGATGTTGAAAAGTAGGGTAGGGACTGATAACCTTTTACTACAAATGTCTGTTTCCTGTCAGTCAGGTAAGATTTAAACTACAACCAAAGTTGACTAAATATGTCATCGAGGTTTGACAGGTTTTGCAGCAATAGTTTATGGTCAACCTTGTCGAAGCCACTGCTAAAATTGGTGGAATGAAAGTCAACTTGTTACGTTAACAAGTTGACTCTAGTTGGTCGAGTCCACTAATTTGCTTAGGTCATTAGCGTATTGTAAATTGGTCGTAGTGGTATTTTTGAGCAAAAACCAACTTTATAAACTAATTCACAAAGTTGCGTTTTCTTCTGTGTTTTTACTTAGAAATATTTTGTTTTATGTTGCCCTTGGAATATCTTCTGTATTTTGGGTGCGTTTCCAAACATTTTAACTGTCATACACAAACAGACAGAGCCGAAACAACTATCTTTAGGCCATACACATAATTGTTCTGTGCGGGGTTCAAACCCGCGACACGCAGCGCAGCAGTCAATCGTGCAGCCAATACGCCAACCGTGTCATCAGTTGTTACTTAACCGACTTAACAAGCCAGGCTTTTAGAGCAAAAGTAAATACCTACTCTACAGGACTTAAAACGAAGTAGGCTGTATAAGCGAACAGATACAGCGCGTTTGAACAAATATTTGACACCGTGCCTTGGACAGGTTAGAACTGTTTCGACCCTATGGCATTCAGGAGTACCTACTTTGTCGACTTTTAGACAAAGTGTAGGCTACAAGAACGAGCTCAACATTATTACATCTACCCTCGAATACATTCACATGTGGACATCAAATGTCCATGTGCTTTACCTTTTCCAACCTTGTATACGTTATAACTGCCCTGGCCTCGAGGCATGGGGATTCTTATTTATTTCCACCTGTTTGTCGGTTGATCAGGCGTAAATCCAATAGTGGCACTCCTATTGGATTTACCTATCTATCCAGACGCAGAAAAAAGGAGAAAACTTTTTTCGCCGGGTTCAAACTACAGTAGTTTGTAGCGGGGCCCGGGGGGGGGGGGGTAGTACTAGTGCTTAGGGGATCGTGGCCTGGAAAACATTTTAATTTGAGAGTAATTTTATTACAGTACGTTACGATCTATTATATAATAATTACAAAGTCCCTGTCATAAGTCGGGGGAAATTATAACTGAGCCCGGAGAGCCTGCCCCTGCCCCTCCCCCGGCGACGCCCACGCTTGCCACCTACGCCATTATCCACTTCTCCACCAAGCGGTAGATCACACAAAAAAGCCAATTTCCTTTAAAATATTAGGAATAACCCCACACTTATACAATTAACTGCTTAATTCTTTATTAGCCTGCAATGCTTAGCAGCATGATTTGAAAGCAATTAAGTAAATAATTAACTTTTCAATAAGAAGCACTACACAGTACACAGTTTCTCGGAAATAAAGAATGTTGTTAGCAATTTGGACACCATCTAGTAGAGATCATTCAGTCAAATCAAATCAAAATCATTTATTTCAAGTAGGCCAGTTACCTACAGGCACTTTTGAACTGTCGAAACATTGACAACAATAAAAACTAAGCTACAGTCCCAGTCACAAGGCATAATAACTCTATGGAGAAGAATGAGCCAAGCATTTTTGTCAGCAATATAATCGTCCAACTTATAGTATGCTTGTTTACATAGTGTGCGTTTAATGCATGTTTAAAATTTAGTCTCACTGAGTTCAAGGATACTTTGTGGAATTTTATTATAGCAACTAGAACAGTACCCCATGAAAGATTTGTCTACTTTAGCGAGTCTGAAGCCCGGTGAGGCTAAAAGCGGCTAATGTTAGTTAGCTATCTAGTGCTTTTGATTATCTGTTTTTGGCATTCGATTAGCAATAAAACTCATTCTCTCCTCAATTACACTAGAAAACTCAAGCGTGTTTAATTAAACTCCTTTAATTTAACATTTACTTTTTAACTGCGACACGAAAGGGACCCGGCAGAGCTGCATGTTGGTCTGATTCGCTTCTGACGTACGTACACGTTACTATTACAAGGGCTTTCGTTAGGGC
Source organism: Ochropleura leucogaster (assembly GCA_958449745.1). NCBI lineage: Eukaryota > Metazoa > Arthropoda > Insecta > Lepidoptera > Noctuidae > Ochropleura > Ochropleura leucogaster. The sequence goes on along the minus strand of OY288220.1, from coordinate 86,759 downwards.
TTATTGCTTTATTCTTACTAATATTTATTATTATAAAACGAAAGTGAGTTTGTTTGTTTGTTACGTCTTCACGCCTTAATGGCTTAACCGATTTTGATGAATTTTGGTACAGAGATATTTGGGACCCTGGAGTCGGACATAGGCTAACTTAAAAAAAAAAAATGAGGTAGAAAAAGGATAACTTAGCGTTGCTATTACAATAAATAAGGCGCAAGGGCAAAAAATACTGGTAGCCGGTACCTGCATATCGGGAAAGGGGAACTGTTTTACCACGAATTTAACGCAAGCGAAACCGCGGGCAAAAGCTAGTGTAGATATAAAGTCTGACAACTAGTTTTACTTAGGTGTCCCGTACCGTATTACCTAGTACTAACTGGATTGTAGAAGTCCATTTAATATCTACTGGTATTCAGGTATATCAGGTTACCTGACGCGCCTTTGACGATGACGATGACGGCATGATCTCCTCGTCAGCTCTAGCGCCGCCAGTAATTATTTAACGATTGAACTATTCTCAAAACAAGGATTTGTTGCAGCCATGCCATTACCAGGCGCTTCATGTATATTTAAAAGCGCCTGTAATCATTTCGATAGCAACAGACGTTGCATCATCATTATTTATACTATACAAATGATTCGTTTTCGAACTTATCGATACTTTGAAACAAGACAGTTTTTGAAGAATCAAGTTCTATCTAACAGTTGTAATCAACAATGATTACATTACATCCAAAATTTTAATTAATTAAATATTTATTTGCAAGTTTACTCTGTCCCCACTGCTCACATTATGAAACCTTGCGAATTATCTTCGGTCATATTATTTTGGTTTTGACACAAATCTTTCATTAAACTCCGTCAGATTTGAAATTGTTTGTTGTTCTCTCACAACAATTAATTTCAAATGTCCACGTGTTATTTTTCTTAGGGATTATGCTGAAAGGGACATGGTCATTATCTGACGTGTCCGGCTTGTTCGTGAGTGCCGAGTTATCGTGGGTAGGCTGGCAAGGACCAATCAAACCGCGTGCTCTGACCTTACGATTATTATTTGGAGTACAGCTTCTTCTTCGATGGACGGCCGCGTGCAAGAGAGCCTGGAGTTGCATCACAGCGAAGAAACGTCAAACCCCGTTTTTATTCAGCGTTCCTGACACTCTTAAGCATCAAAGCGCCGCCATGCTTATCTATTTATACTTCATTAAAAAAATAACTACTTTTAACTAACAATGGCAGAAAAGATGTAACGTGATTAAAATAGCTGATTTATTGGAGAAAAAGAATTGTTTCTGAAAAAAAAATAGGTTTTGATTGTAAGTTTGGCATAAATAGAAGTCGGTAGATAGACATAGCTTTGATTGCTTTGAGCATCGTTGAAAAAATACCATGTTACCATGAAAAGTAGCACGAGGTTTAATTTATTTAACGGGCGAGGGATTTATAAATCTTTAGTGTTACGTGTTTAATATTTTCCAATAAATACAACACTGAAGATTTACTTACAACCTATATCTCCGATAAAAGTGAGTTTCATCAATAATATCAATATACCGTTACCGATATTCGGCTGTTGTTTACATTTATAGCGTTGAATATTGTAGAAACAGTTTCAATATTATCAAAAAGTTCGTTTAAATCACTATCCATCTTCGTTGTTTGAGTACGCCTACCCACGTGTGCCGGTTTACGGTTAACTGGTTAAATTACTGAGGAGAACTGATTGTTTGGTAGTTGCTTGTGGCAGAGTTGTGAACCTCTCTTTCAGTGTTTGTTATTTATTCACAATATTGTCCGTTGTGTTAAATAATGGCTGGGGCCGATTATATCCACGGGGTGCTGGGCTGCAGCTACAGCTTTAGATGGGCCCGTGCACGACACAAACACCACGCGACGTGTTGGTGGCTCGGAGCGCGCCTTGGTCCCGTGACCGGTGACGTCACCGACAGGCGACGCCGCCTCGTTAAACACAACTATGTATAAGCCGCTTACCTGGCGCGAACAATACTTACATTACTCTCCAGGAAACAGGTGTCAGGTAGTCGCCGTGCGCCGCCGCCGCGCGCCGTGCCGTGGGCCTTACCGGCTTGCGACGTTGCGATGCATCTTGGGTGAAGAGCAGTAATGTGCATGTAACAGCAAGTGTTCACTGCGTGGAACATTGTGAGTAACTCGGCAGGTAGCAGCGTTGTTTGGCCGAAATACCCAGTTGTATGTGTACGGCGCGGCCCGCGGATGTCATACATAAAAGCTGTACTTAAATACAATACTAACATTACTCAAATGAAGGTCCTGGATCTGGTCTAGTTTCCCTTTACTCCATAAGCGGGATCTCACTCAAATAAGTCGAAGGCATACGGAACGTTGGTGTACCGGTGGAGCCTGGAGCACTTGGCAGCGATCTCTTATTGTCCACTCTGCCACTCACATTAATAACGTCATCCAAGAACAAATGAAATAGATTGGTTTATAAACAGAATCAGTAACGAGTTCAAGGGAACGTTGGCGACGAAAGTGCTCTAAGATAACATTGTGTGCACGTATCTTGCACTACAGCATGTATCTTGTCCTGCCTGGAGTAGCCTGCCTGTGCGCGTCGACGGTACACCGAATATGGATCGGCTTAGAGAACCTGACGAGGTCCTTGCGAACACCACAAGTGTCCGCACAGAGGGAATTTCGCAGCGCGGCTAATAATTGCAAATAGAATAACATCAACTGCACATTCAACTCATGAACCTTCGTTAACAAACTGGAGCCGGGAGCACGCCTGAGTACGGCTCCACTTTGTTAAATGTTCCCTACATCCGAGACTCGAGCCTATTGACGATAGGTATTGATATTATTGTTGACAGCATGCCAACATATACGGCCGGTCGAATGGTCGGCGGTCGGCGGTCGGCGGTCGGCGGTCGGCCGGTGAGTCGTGGTGCCGATGGTCGTGTCGGGTGTCGGACTGTCGGCCAATGGCTTATGCTTAAACATGGAGCTATTTATTCGTGAATCGTGATCCCTCGACATACACAGTGGATATATATTGAAATCTTGTAGCACTGCCCTCGCCCTCTGTGCCCTCTCCAGGCGGAGCATCCAACATTTCCCAGAGTCATCCGATGCACCCAAAGCTGCAATACAATATTTTAGGATATAGTGTGCCAGAGCGAAATATACTTTTCGTTGTATGCCAAGATCGGATCTCCTCAACTTACCTCAAGTTGCTCCATCCATGAGAGCGAACAGAGAAAGAGAAAGAGAAGTATTTCATAATTAGCTCGCACACCTAACCTCAATGTATTTGTTAATATTAACATAATTGATGAAGTTGACTTTCGTTATCCCTGTTGGAAACATGAGCGCGTGACGCGTCCACTATCAGTAGTTGACTTGTTGCTCGACAGTATCGAGTACTGATAGTAGGTACTCCGGGAGTGAATCATCTCCCAAGAACTGTGGAGGCGGCCTCGATACGAGAGCAAATAGCGCGCCACTCTAACAAACAAGTTTGGGGGCGGATGCGATTCCACCGAATTGTATACATACGTACGTACAAAAACAATTCAACGAAGTTATGTACACACACTTGTCATTTTAGTAGATAAGTAATAATAAGTATCACGCAATTGGTCTGGATACTAGGATGAAACTTGCACTGTTGCAATTATTATTTTTTGCAATACAACATATTATAGTTTTTGAGATATGCGTACAACATGTATTGAGTAGCATTTATTTATTTTACATATTTATTTATTTGAAATTTGGAATCCTGACAGTATTACATTCGATACATACATACACACGGGTCGAATTGATAACCTCTTTTTAGGGTTCCGTAGTCAACTAGGAACCCTTATAGTTTCGCCATGTCTGTCTGTCTGTCTGTCCGTCCGTCCGTCCGTCCGTCCTCGCTTAATCTCTGTGACCGTTAGCAGTAGAAAGCTGAAATTTGGTACCAATATGTATATCAATCACGCCGACAAAGTGGTAAAATAAAAATTTGAAAAAGATGTTTTATTAGGGTAGCCACCCTATATGTAAAGTGGGAAGTGATTTTTTTTTAATTTCAACCCTAACGTGTGATATATTGTTGGAAAGGTATTTAAAAATGAATAGGGGTTTACTAAGATCATTTTTTGATAATGTCAATAATTTCGGAAATAATCGCTCCAAAAGTAAAAAACAATGTGTCCCCCCCCCTCTAACTTTTGAACCATAAGTCTAAAAAATATGAAAAAAATCTGAAAAGTAGAACTTTATAAGGACTTCTTATGAAAATTATTTTGAACTTGATTGACACAACAGTTTTTGTACAAAAAAGACAAAAAGTTTTACAAAATAATTTTTTGTAACTTTGTTTACATATTTTATTATCCTGAACGTATCTTTTATCAAACAAAAAAAGAATTATTGAAATCGGTTCTCGCAATCCAAAATTACCACCGAAAACTTTTTGCACGTCTTTGTATTAATTAGTAACCCAATTCCCCGAGAGATGGCGCTGTAGGTACTTATTACATTGGATCGGGTATTACCGGATTGTTCGGTTGGCCTCATAACTGGGAACACTTATTGTGACGGACGGGAAACTACGGAACCCTACACTGAGCGTGGCCCGACACGCTCTTGGCCGGTTTTTTTTAAAAATCGGTTTGAAGAGAGGAGGACGCGTGTCGCTCCGCTGCACGATGTCGCAGTGTCGCGATGTCGCAGTGTCGCGATGTTGCAGTGTCACGATGTCGTAGGCGTAGTTATGCCATGTTTCAGTCGTTATGATGGTGTCGTCGTCCTATGACTCAGGCAGCCATGTCATGTCAGCCTAATCAGTATTTTAAATTTGGTATGTTTTTAAATAATTAGGTGAATATTAAGTACTTAGTTACTCACTCGACCAATGAAGTAGGTACCCAAACAATACATGACTAGGGAGGTACCTACGAGTTGCGTCGTATTGTGCAGTTTGTACTCTATGGCTCGGGAACGTAGATAGTAAGTAACCGTCTTCCATCGTTTGTGTCTCGTGTCTGACATTGTCGCGCACTTGCGCACTTGGTGACCACATCGTTATTTTTTCGGTTCGTTAATCGACAGATAACTTCCCTCTCTCTAGACGGAGCGGGGAGGAGTGGCAGACTTTTACGGACTTGAACTCACCAATGTTCCTTCTTTTGCCCTTTGTGATCCGGAACCACGCGGTATCTCTTTAACGACGACACGGTTGGCGCAGTGGCTGAGCGATTGAATGCTGCGCTGCGTGACACGGATTCGATTCTCGCATGGAACAAATATTCGTATGACCTACAGATATTTTATTCGGGTCTGGCTGTTTGTGTATGTGAGTTCAAATGATTGTAAATGCAGCCACGAACACAGGAGAAAATCCTATTCAAAATCAATCAAATCGATCAAAATATTTTTATTTCACATAGGCCTACATGGGCACTTATAAAACGTCGAGAAAAGATGCACGGTTCGGGTTGGTCGTTTCCTATGGAGAAGAACCGGCAAGAAACTCCATGGTTACTCTTTTAAAATCATTTGGTTTTACAATGTTGTTGTTACAGCGTTAGCACTTAAGTATGAGAGGACAGCGTAGGCCCGACAATAAGTCAATGCTTACTTTACAGAAAGTAAAATAAAATAATAAATAACCAAAATTAACAAGGGTCTAAGAATCTACAAGGCCTACCATGTCCACTCATTCACAACAAATTTGTAGAAGAGAATCTATACAAGAATAAAAAAAAATAAACAAAATAATTCCAATGAGACGAGTCACACAGATGTTGCTATCAGTACTGTAACTATTCAGAACAAGGGTGATATAAATAAGTGATTTGACAACTATTGCAAAAAAAATTATTAAAAGAGATCACAAAAAATAATAAGATTGAGAATAGTTAGAGACATCCAGAAATTTGTGCAGATTATAGCTACCAGGGAAGCCGCATGCGCAGAAGGAACTATAGCCAAACTTCTTTATCTTCAACGTAGTCCTTGATTTTGTAATATGCTTAAGATATATTGTGGGGCAAGGTTTATAAAAAAATAAAACCCGAAACGTCAGCAGACAGTGGCCCTGGCAGGTTCCTCTGCTTTGCTGAACCTCGTTGAGGCGCGCGTGAAACACGAACGCGCCGTCCGCGTCGACACGGTCTGTGGACAATAAACGGACGGAGTGCTACCCATTGCTCACCGTCTACAGAGTCGCGTCCACTTTGGTCGGGAGGTCTCGCGGCGCCCGACGACGCCCAGAGTGTCTCCCGCGGTTGGTTTGAGGATCTCCCGTCAAACGTCCGGCCACCAGAAGGAGGGGACCGCTTCCCATTCCCTCTCGCCGCGGACTGTGTTGTCAATACAAGCGACAGGCGCGTAGGTGTCCACCGTGTCCAAAACGGAACCCTTATAGGATCACTTTGTTGTCCGTCTGTCTGTCTGTCAGTCAAGACCCTTTATCTAGCAAACGCGTACAGGTATCGAGTATCGAGTCGAAATTAAAACCATATAGGTATTCATGTATGTGACCTTGGAGCTATTACAAAATCAACACCCATTTTTGGGTTGGGAAATCATCAAATAACATCCCCCGCTCTGGGCGGAGCGGGGGGGAGTGTCAGAGTTTTGCTGACTAAAACCAACCCATGTTCCTTCTATTGCCCTTTACGTCCCGGAGCCGCGGTATCTCTTTCGAACAACCTACGAAACCTTCTACGCGGTCAAAAGATATGGCGGTTAAAGTCGCAAGTTTCTACGGAACCCTCAGTGCGCGAGTCCGTCTCGCACTTGGCTGGTTTTTGTATGACGTGTTGGGTCTGCTCTTTATATCGATTATGCGAAACTTGACAATGTGTAGGTTTTTTTTTATAAGTACGTACCTAACCGCACGACCTGCGACCGCGACCGTACGAGCGACGCGTTCAGCGCGCATACGTGGAGCGTATCGTGGAGAGTAGCGCGGCATGTTGATAACACAGAGATAACGCGGAGCAGATGTCAAGGCAACGTCGCGAACTTACGCGCTGAGGCTAGTCATCTCGTACATCGCACTAACCGGAACCGACCGAGCTCCACGTGAGGCGAGCCGAGGACGAGGACCAGGGCAGCATGGCACGAGGCGCGGTGTTCTATGTCCTTCAGGAAGATATAGTACTGTCAGACCGAGCTCTCATGCACCACGTACAGCTGCGCTCCACGTACTGTGGGGCTCCACGTACAGCTGCGCTCCACGAACTGTGGGGCTCCACGTACAGCTGCGCTCCACGAACTGTGGGGCTCCACGTACAGCTGCGCTCCACGAACTGTGGGGCTCCACGTACAGCTGCGCTCCACGAACTGTGGGGCTCCGCGTACAGCTGCGCTCCACGAACTGTGGGGCTCCACGTACAGCTGCGCTCCACGAACTGTGGGGCTCCGCGTACAGCTGCGCTCCACGAACTGTGGGGCTCCACGTACAGCTGCGCTCCACGAACTGTGGGGCTCCGCGTACAGCTGCGCTCCACGAACTGTGGGGCTCCACGTACAGCTGCGCTCCACGAACTGTGGGGCTCCGCGTACAGCTGCGCTCCACGAACTGTGGGGCTCCACGTACAGCTGCGCTCCACGAACTGTGGGGCTCCGCGTACAGCTGCGCTCCACGAACTGTGGGGCTCCACGTACAGCTGCGCTCCACGAACTGTGGGGCTCCGCGTACAGCTGCGCTCCACGAACTGTGGGGCTCCACGTACAGCTGCGCTCCACGAACTGTGGGGCTCCGCGTACAGCTGCGCTCCACGAACTGTGGGGCTCCACGTACAGCTGCGCTCCACGAACTGTGGGGCTCCGCGTACAGCTGCGCTCCACGAACTGTGGGGCTCCGCGTACAGCTGCGCTCCACGAACTGTGGGGCTCCACGTACAGCTGCGCTCCACGAACTGTGGGGCTCCGCGTACAGCTGCGCTCCACGAACTGTGGGGCTCCACGTACAGCTGCGCTCCACGAACTGTGGGGCTCCGCGTACAGCTGCGCTCCACGAACTGTGGGGCTCCACGTACAGCTACGCTCGTGATGCCAGATTTGGGAATGCGGAAGTGATGTTTACTTTGCAAGCTTTGCAAACGAGCTATTGAGCGTCCTACGTTGGCGAAGCACAATATACTGAGCTAAACATCTCGCAGGTCGGTGCCGAGACGGACGAGATACCGAGACGGACGAGATACCGAGACGGCAGACAAACGAGATGTCTGCTCGTGCTAATACCGCCTGATTTTGCAGAGAAAGCTTTTGCCCAGCCGTGTGAGTGGACAGTACACGCTCAAGTGTTCCTAAACTAAAACCTCTAAAAAGAAGAAAACAATTTCAATATATTAACCCTTTGGTTGTCTTTTTCTGTGCGAATCTCATCTGCTTGCACTAAGCAGTCTACTTAGCGGCCTCCCGACGCAACGACGCTTGGATTAACAATAAAAATGGACAAATTAAATCAAATCATCCTTATTGCGGATTATAGGAAAGTGTAAATGATACAGCTGGTGTCAATAAATAATTTGTGAACAGGACCAATGATAAATATTCAAATCCTAAGTTCACACATCAGACACAGACACAGACCACATCAGGACTGCGGCAAATTACATTGTGACAGCAATTCGGCGGCAAATAAATCTTTAATTGAGTGCTAACTCTTGTTTACTAATAGTTGATGTAGAAATTATTTTATTTCAGTAACTGCTTATTGAATATACGCGGAGCCGAGCAGAAAATACTTGCATGCATGAAATGCGTCTAACTAGGAGCTACGTCCAGCTTAGAGATTGCAATACCGGGATACCAGGATCATGAAATACCGGGAAACCGCACAATTATTCCGGGACCTCCCGCACTTAAATCGATCGAGATCCCGAGATCGGCTCGAGAAATATTTCAATCAGAAATAATAAATCTCGTAGAAAGATTACAATTTAATGAGAGACCACCTCACAGAATCAACGTTAACCTCATCAGATGCTTGTGCGACGTCTTCTACCTCCACTCAAGATCATGATGAGTTACCTCTTGCCACAGTGGGCAGGATGATGCGAACTGTTGCTACGGAGCCTGGACCGATGACTCTTTCAGATGAACTTGAACAAGCTCTTATCAAGTTTTAAAACTGCTTGTCGCATTCATTTTGGAGTAAATTCTCTCGATGTTTTGACTAACAAAGAAATCAATTTGTTTGACTCTGGTGGATTAACAATCTTCAGTTCACTTATAACGCTTTAATGACAGTCGTGGAAGCAGAATGAGCGTTTTCTACTGCCGGCTATCTGGCATGTAAAGTCAGGAGTTGTTTGGCAGACCAGACTATCAACATGTTATGTTTTATGCGCAGTTAAATTAAAAATAATGCCTAAACAAATGCTTAAAAATAAATAAAGAGACCATAGGTAATTGTCTCTTTATTTATTTTTTATTAAATATGTTTATTGATCTCTCAATACATAATTTTAAATATTTATTTTGTCGCATTTTATTTCTAGATGCATGAATGATACAGGATTTCTCTGTTGTCTCGAAGACTTTCAGAAACATGCAGGATCCCACAAATAACTGGATGAAAATGTTGTTGGGGGACTGCATCCCCCAGCTTATGTTGATGGCGTAAATGCGTTCGATATTGTATAAGTTAATGTTATTTTTATCAAATACTGCTACTTCAAAAATATAGCATAACAACTGTGACACCAGGTTACGCACTAACCGTTCCGCACGATGCAGTAGAAGCCGGTCCCGTCTGGCGAGCGCGAGCGCGGGCGGTGCCGCGGTGCGGGCGCGGCGCGTACCTACTGCCTGCTGGCGGCTGATGGCGGCACCTGTGCGTGCGACACAATGCCTCTGCGCTGACACAAAGGAGCTCCTCGCGACCTTCACGCAGCGGTTTTGGATGTCCGTTATTACGAGCTGTCCTCTGTGCGCTGTCCAGGGCTGCCAACTCCACACGGACACCATGCCGCCATTGACGATTCATTGAAAATTAATGTTATCCTACGACTACAATCGGAAGTGGGCTAATTAAAAGACTCAAGATAACAACTAAATAATGCTGTTAGCTTTAGGTTCGAATGTGACTTTGTCAACTGATATGCACTTTCCTAAGTTTATCTTGGACAGCACAGATATCGGCGGAGGAAATCATCGCTATTCCGTCGCTGTATGAGACGATCCGAGGCCTTTCCCCAGCAGTAGGACAGATCAAATCAAATCAAATCAAAATATTTTTATTTCACATAGGCCTACATGGGCACTTATAAAACGTCGAGAAAAGATGCACGGTTCGGGTTGGTCGTTTTCTATGGAGAAGAACCGGCAAGAAACTCCATAGAAATACGCCGGTATTGTTATTATATAAGTACACTAGCTTTTGCCCGCGGCTTCGCTCGCGTTTAATTCGGCGTAACACAGTTCCTCTTTTCTGATTTGCAGTTACCCGAATCAAGTTTAGGTATATCGCAAAAAGTTAGTAGGACCCTATTACTACTTCTTAACTTCAACGAATTACAGACACCTTCACAAAATACATAAATACTACATAGCTGTACTTAGCGCAGCCACAGAGCGCTACCCACTGCTGCGGTACAAAAGCGGCAGGTACAATAATGGTGGCATTTGCACAGCAGTGGGCACTAGTGGTCAGCCCTGTCCGTCTAGTTCGCGTCGTTAGGTATTTAGTGGCACACAAAGAGGACAGTAGCTGTGCCGCTGTGCCGCTGCGGCACCATCGAGAGCATTGAGTGAGCGTGCGCCACACAGGTGAGTGGTGTCTCCTGTCCCGTAGCAGCGCGCCCGCGTGCCCGCGTGCACGCATCGGCCGCGTGCCGCCCCGGCCTCGGACATGTTTACTGATCATTAATTAGTGTTTGCATCGTTAGATGACTAGCTCGTTAGCGATAGGGTGCAACGTGCACGCATGCGCTCGTCTCGGTTGCCATGCGCCATCATGGCCGCCTCCCGGGTGTTCCTCCCGGTGGCGCGGGCGCTCGCCTGCTACCGCGATCACTTCGCTGTCCCCCGTAGAGTCAGTTTCCGTGCTGTAGCGTGGTGACAACTTGCTGGATCCGGGGCTTCTACAATTATTGATACTTTGCCCAATGCATGGAATATACAGAGTGGAATTTTGTAATAACACCTGAAGGGGAAGTACTCTTAATACTTTAGATAAAAACATTTACTCAAAGAAAACATTCTAGAAAATTAATTCTAGAATATGTTCTGTTCTATTCTAAACCTATTCTATTCGTTTATTTTTGAAAAGAAAAAAAAGGCATACAAAGATTTTTTTAAATTCGCTTGCCGCACACGGCAATCGAACCGACTAAAATCTGTAAAAGTTGCACCCTGTACTTTTATTGCATCGATCGTTATGGTGAGTAAGGATGAAATTTCTTTAACAAACTTCATAAGTTAAATAAAAGGAAAACAAAAAATTTACAATAAAAACAAGAAAATCACTATTGCCTACAATAATAACCATTTTATTTGGTACCTACAAGTGGCACAATCAGATGGCCTGCGAGATCACCAGATCTCACCCCTATAGATTTTATTTTGTGGGGATATGTAAAAAATCTAATTTACATTAAATACAATGAGAATGTAAACGAGTTGAAGTTCAGAATACGGTTTATAACATTCACCACACCAAGTTATTAAAGGTTACTAGAAATAAATTCGTTAGAAGACTAAATTTGTGCATCTAAGTAAATGGTGCCCATTTCGAACAATTAATTAGTTTCCCATTTTTTATAAATAATTAAATGAATTTAAGATTTCATTGTTTTCCTTTCAATTAACATAATTCCTTCCCCTTCAGGTGGCATTACAAAGTGCCACCCTGTATACCAGTGCTATGTTACTAAGTACTGCACCGTTCACAACAGTCGTGAAGTTCGTCAACTACAAACATCGACCACCAGCGAGTGAGAGTCGCGAGCTTCCAGGGTTCCTTACCAACTTGTCACATAAACAGCCATCTTTTGACTGCGTACACTTACAGGGTTGACGCAGCACAAAGGGACCACAGAATTAAGTATATGGTTTTAATTTCAAGTCGATAATTAGTAGTTTAGTGCTAGATGGGAGAAAATGCTTGAATCTATAGAGAGACCGTAGTGAGAGAGTGGCTTTCTGGCTCAGTTGAGCCAGGTACTTATTCCAGCTGCAACAGTCGTCAATGTATAAACCTAATTCTTTTACGTGAGGCGAGAAATAAATTATAGACTTCTGATACCACAGTGGTGCAGGTTAACTAGTGTTCACATTTCTCAAATAGTGCGAGCCAACAATGAGGATGGCCTGACATTTCCCGACGTTAACAGAAACCCCAAATTTGGCAGACCATTCCTCTTAATAGTTCGGAGCTCAGCATTAAGGGATAAAATGCTTTCATTAAGGTTCGCAATATTTTATTGAGCGTATAGTTGCAAGTCATCAGCGTACAGATGGTAAGAACATTTGAGGATAGCAGTAATGGAGTTAATAAATAAAGAAAATAAGAGAGGAGCGAGTATACCTTGTGGAACACCAGTCATCAGGCTCACCAGTCAGAGTAATCCTGATTAACACGCACCGCCTGCTGGCGACCACGAAGATTAGAAGAAAACCAATTACGTGACAAAGAAGACACCCCAATTTGAGACAGTATGGCCAAGAGAATGTCGTGATCAACGGTGTTAAAAGCATTGGAAAAATCTATTAAAACTAGAATTCTAATAATTCCACGCGTTCCCGGAATAGAATCCCAAATAGATAGCTTTCTATCTTGACAGACATGGCAGACAGGCAGACAGACGAGCTACAAAGTGATCCAATAACAATAAGGGTTCCGTTTTGTCCTTGCGTGTGCAGCTGGCTTGCTTGCTGGGTGACGCCGCTGTTGGCATGCTGCACTGGTGACCTATCTGTCTGTCAGTCTGTCTGTCAAAACCCTTTATCTCCGTAACGCCTCGAGGTATCGAGTTGTAAAGAAAACCTATAGTCAAGACTGTAGTCTTTTAGAGCTATGAAAAAATCAACCCTCTACGTGTACGCAGTCAAACATATAGCCGTCAGGTTGTTATCACGTCAGTATCTGATGATGGATCATCCTGACGACACGACGGCGACGACGCGACGTTACAAAATGACATAAGCAGCGTTACAAAATATAGCCACATTGAAATGTTCAACTGTCAGTTGCATGACTTGCATGTGTAGAGCCCTATTTCACTTTTTCTATAATTTGACAATCCCTATCTACTTTTATTTAGTGCTTCATAGAAGACACCTACTCTCCGAATTGCATATTATCTGGTGTCATTCATGATGCTATAAATAAATAGGTAGTAGGTACTAGCGAACAACAAAGAACATTAGAACGAATCAAATTTGAACATTCGTAACACGTACTCCAACGATTTTGCATACAATGAACTAAATAATGAGTAACATTAAAGGTGATGAGCTATTACTGATACGCACTGAACTTTGTCACCGCACATCAGATAATCACCCATTGATAGCACAAACACATTAGTACGTGATTGTGACCAAGGTCCCGCCGCCGCGCAGCGCTGCGCAGCGCACTACCTGTCCTCTCGCTCGCTACCTGCAGCGCTGCGCTGTGCGCCCGAGCCGGCGGCGGCGGCGGCGGCTACCTGCCCCCCGTGCCCGGGCCATACGACGAAATTGAACCAGCAAAAGTATTTGTTACCAAAAGCTACCCAATATTGTCAAAACAAAAGCAAACGATCGGATTATTGATTTCTTCGTTTTAACCAACTTCAAAAAAGGAGGAGAATACATTTTAAATTTTTAATGTAGTTTCCAGCAATAGATAGAGTGATTCAAAAGAAACGGTTTAAATGTATAATATCCCGTGTCAAAACATAAGTGAAACCGCGGGGTGATTGAGATGATTTTTATTTTTTTCGAAAGGGGTTTATTTTGAAATGATTCAATTAATATTGGTAACGTTCTGGTGATGACTGGGAACTCTTCAATATCGGTCAGCGAATCTGTCGCAGCTCGGGCAGCAAGTCGCTTGCAGCATGCATGTGTCCTATGTGTGTTGTTGACATCATTCCGCAACATAACGCTATGCCGCCGGTATCCGTTGGTGCAGGTCTCACAGCCGCACATCCCGAACATTGATATCATTACATTACAGTTTATCGGATAATACGCCATGCCACCACCATGACAATATTATCAACTAACTTATTCACCCAGCTTAAACACGACGAAAGTGGCGAAGGGCGCCCATTTTGCGGGCCGTCGCTTGTAATGTTTTCGTTTAAGAAGTGCTGATTTTCAGCCTTTGCAATCATTTATTTAAGAAATTATAACAAAACATCGAAATTTTAAAAACCTTTAACCTTTCGAAAAGTAGTGTCACATGTTACCCACGGGCTCATGTAATGCACACGTGCACCAGTAGGTGTAGGTGTGGGTGTGCAGTGTGCGGGGGTGCGGGGGTAGTGCTCATAGTGCACCACAGCTTAGCTAGTGCAGCGCTATCGCTGACACGGTCACCGGCGCGCACCCGGATGGCAGCGTGTTTGTAAACACGCAGGGTGCAGAGGGCAGGGCCGCGGGGGCGCGGGGCGGGCGGACGCCAGGAAAGTTTTACCCTGCGAGGTAGAGCCGCCGCCCGGCGCCGCCCGGCCGCGCGCGCTCTATATAACGGCCGGCCCGCCATCCCTCGGCACATTCACAGTTGTGTTACAGGCAGGTACACTTGTATCCCGACTTCATCTCCGACTACTGAATCTCTCATCACAATGGCCGCCAAGTTGTTCGTGTTGGTCGCTTGCATCGCCCTGGTGAGTACCGCGTGCGTCGCTGCCTGCCCGTGTGCGCTCGTGTCTGTCAGCCTGTCTCACCGCGTGCCGTGTGTGTCCCACAGAGCCAGGCCGGCATGGTGCGCCGCGACGCGCCCGCCGCCTCGCCGCTGGCCGACATCGAGAAGCACGCCGCCGAGTTCCAGAAGACGTTCAGCGAGCAGTTCAACTCGCTCGTCAACTCCAAGAACACGCAAGAGCTGAACAAGGCGCTCAAGGAGGGCTCCGACTCTGTGCTGCAGCAGCTGTCGGCTCTCTCCAACAGCCTGCAGGGCGCGGTACGTACACACCTACATATACTATACGAGGCCACAGCCCAAACTGCGGTCTGTGAATTCGATCCCCGGCTGAAGGCGTCCGGCTGTACGGGCGCCTTCACTAGACACTGATCATGTCACGTTCTTCTGACATATTCTTATTTCTTATTATTTTTAAAAAAACTTTGCCCCACACATGAAATTTCTCCTGTATCGTGGGTGCGTTTGTTAACATTTTAACGCACATACACGAACAGCCAGACCCGGAACAACTATCTGTAGGCCATACAAATATTTGTTTCTTGCGGGAATCGAACCCGCGATACTCAGCGCAGCAGCCGATCGCTCAGCCACTGCGCCAACCGTGTCGTCAAATCATCCATAACTAGGACAGGAACTGTGTAGCCATTATCTTTTGACCGCTGAGGTACTGTGCATTGTTATCCATAGGAAGCTCAAGAATAGCTAACCAGCTAGCTTCAACTTTCTTACGAATGATTTACTATATGTGATACGGTGTGTGTTTGAGTTTGAACTGGCTGTAAATGATATCGTTGTAACAGATCGGAGACGCCAACGGCAAGGCCAAGACAGCGCTGGAGCAGACGCGCGCCAACCTGGAGAAGACGGCAGAGGAACTGCGCAAGGCGCACCCCGACGTGGAGCAGCAGGCGGGCGCGCTGCGCGACAAGCTGCAGGCCGCTGTGCAGAACACCGTGCAGGTACACACTACTGGCACCGCGCCACTAGCGCCCGCTTCATTCGATACTCTCACGTCCTCGTCGTAGGCTATGTCCGACGCTTGGTTCGTTTTAGAACTTGAACCGGTTGGCTCTGTTGTGCTAATACTAATCCGTAACTTGTCCCGTTTCACAGGAGACCCAGAAGCTCGCTAAGGAGGTTGCCAGTAACGTGGAGGCCACCAACCAGAAGCTGGCTCCCCAGATCAAGTCGGCCTACGAAACCTTCATAAAGCAGGCCGAGGAAATGCAGAAGAAGCTGCACGAGGCCGCCAACAAGCAGTAGATGCTGATCGCGAACCCCACTTCTCCTCCCCTTACCGGCTAGCGCCAATAAACTCATACATGTTATGTACCTACCTGAAGACTTTCATTACTTATCACCCCCCGTGCCCCGCGCCCCACGTCTCGCGCCCCGCGCCCCTTGCCGGCCGGCGCGTGAGCTGGCGGCTCTTGGCGCACAGATGCAGCTCGTAATAATACTCAAATTGATACGTTTATCGCAATACCTAGCGGATACCGAGAAACACGCACTATACGCAAACTACGACAGTGTTAGTATCGCGCGCGATACACAATCTGTACCTACAGCGCTGACTTATTGACCCATCGCTGTGCGCCGGCTGTTGTTAGGGCAGCGTCACAAACAACGCGCTTGATCCACCTAGCGATGTAACAGATAAACGCGTGTAGCTGTAGGTCGCAAGTCGCAAGTCGCAGGTCACAGTAGCACATGGCCAGCTTAGCTCGGCTGGGCCAGAGCAAGGCTCTCAAGGACACGCAACATACAACATTATACGTTTACGTATCTATTTTCATTATTCGCGATCTTGTTTTGAAGTTTATTGTAGTTGGGAATAAGTTTCAATGCCAAAGATGTTGCTGAAGTCGTAGGACAATTTAAGAGGGAAAAGTCTCCTGGGCACGACGCACTTAGCATTGAGCACCTACAGCATGCCGGACCGCACCTGATGAGAGTGTTGGCAATGTTTTTCTCACTGTGTGTGTCCTACTCTTACCTGCCTGATGACTTTATGAGGACAGTTGTAGTGCCTGTGGTTAAAAATAAAACGGCCGATTCAGCAGATAAAAAAGTACAGGCCTATATCGATCGCTTGTTACGGTAGTGTCGAAGGTATTTGACGGTGTTCTTAACGCGCAGTTAAATAGGCATGTATCACTTCACTGTAACCAGTTTGGGTTTCGACCTAACCTCTCCACAGAGAGTGCAATACTGTGTATGAAGCATACCGTCAAGTATTACACGTCAAGAAAGACCTATGTATAAGCGTGCTTCCTCGATTTGTCCAGGGCTTTTGACCTGGTCTCGTATGATATCCTATGGGAAAAGTTGGAGAGCACGGGGTTCCCTCGGGGACTCATTAGCACACTCCGGTATTGGTGCGGGCATCAGGGCAACAGTGTCAGGTGGGCGGGGGTGATGTCGGATGATTATAGCATTGAGTGTGGCGTTCGGCAGGGCGGCCTGACCTCGCCCACATTGTTTAACCTGTACATGAATGAGCTAATCGTCTCGCTCAGCAGTCAGCATGTCGCGTACTATGTACACGGAGAATGTGTTAACAACTTGAGTTACGCGGACGACATGGTGCTGCTGAGCGCGACGGTCTGTGGGTTGAGGAGGCTACTCAGTGTGTGTACGGAATACGCGCGTGGTCATGGAAAAAAATAAAAAAAAGAGTCAATACATGGTCTTTAAGGCCAGCGGTGTGTCGATTGCAATGAACATACCGGCTGTTCATATTAATGGTGTTCCACTTCAAAGACGTAATAAATTTAAACATTTAGGGCATTTTCTCACCAAGGCCCTTACGACCAGGCTGACATTGAGCGGGAGCGGAGGGCGCTGTCAGTAAGGGCCAATATGATAGCCCGTAGGTTTGCGCGGTGTTCTAGGAGGGTGAAGGTCATGCTATTCAGAGCGTTCTGCACATCCCTGTACTCGTGTGGCATATGGGTTGACTATACTGAAAGGGCGTACAATGCCCTCCGTGTCCAGTATAATAACGCGTTCCGTGCAGTGGTGGGGCTGCCCCACTTCTCTAGCTCATCGGGGGTGTTCGTAGCGGCGCGCACGGACTGTTTTCACTCCACAATGCGCAAGAGGTGCGCGTCCGTGGTGCGCCGAGTGTGGGCCAGCCGCAACGCCATTCTGGCAATAATAATAATAAACTAAAAAATTAATTACCTACTATATACAAACTATAAATAGACACAAACTAGTAATAAAAATATATACAAGTAAAAAATGGAAAATTAGAGGGCGTCAAAAAATGCGTCCGTATCGCAGTCAACAGGTAAAGTGCCCAGAAGGCTGGCAGCATTACCGCGTTGGATGGAAATGCTTAATTTTTGAGCAAAAAATAGGCCAGCATTCGGGTCACGAGAAGAGTCGACCAACCGCTTGGCAATTTCTCGAAATAAATACTACATGGGCACTCGGACCCCATGGCCCTAGTGTTTAATTTACTTATTTTTACTTGACGAAATTAAATTGACTTTTGTGACGGTTTTACAATGTTTATTTATTAATCAGCATAACGTTCGTACAAGACACGGTACTTATAATCACATTAGTCACATTAATCAGCTAAGGCAAACAGATCAGCGCTGCGCGACACAGTCGCGCGCGCACATGTTACAACAACGAGCTTGTAGGGCCGACTGGCGACCTGAGAGAGCGGTGCGGGCGGCGCGGTACGCGAAACGCGGCGCATTGCGTTTACGTTACGTTTACGTTACTCGCGTTTAGGTACTCATCTCACAGACCCTCGCTACACACTCCCCCTCTAGTTCGGACATAGCGCCCTCGCGTTCGGACTAGCGTTCAATTTACGGGGTCGACCACGCTTGCGCTTTTCACGAACCGGAGACGTGATATCGCCGACGAAAGGAGTCAGGTGCGACACATGGTACCGTCCAATGTGTTCAGCTCGTGTGACCCCCTCGATAACATAAGTAGTGGGACTTACCACTTCCCGGACACGATACGGGCCATCTCTCCTAGGGATGAACTTGGCGGTTTGCCCGCCTCCTGTGTCGTTCATACTCTGCGTCTTTAGAAGGACGAGGTCACCCACCTTGTAATCCGGAGGCGCACGTCTGCCTTCATCAGCGTACTTCTTCCTGATGGATTGGGCCTGCTCGTGGACATCTCTGGCGTCTAAGAGCGCCGATGACAACTTACGGAGGTAAGGCGTAATACTCGGTATAAAATTATCACTATCCACGATGGCTTTCATATCGGCCACGACATCAGAAGGCGCGCGCAGCTCCCTCCCGAATGTGAGAAAAGCTGGTGAAAATCCAGTACTCGCTGTCACAGCTGAGTTCATCGCAAATCTTATAGCTGCGAGATGCTTATCCCAAGAGGCGTGGTCTCTTCCCACAAGGATCGCTAATTGAGGTTTAAGGTCCCGGTTCTTACGTTCAACGGGATTGCTTTCCGGGTGGTACAACGGCGTCAGAGACTGTTTAATACCCATCACGTGACAAGCCTGTTGCATCACCTCGGCTACAAACTGAACTCCGTTGTCGCTGACCATCCTACGCGGAACTCCAAACCTTAAGAAAACTTCGCTTATTAAAATCTCAGCACACTCTACGCTGGTAGCGGTTTCTAGCGCGAACAGTTCAACCCAGTGAGTACACACGTCCTCTATAATAAAAATCCATCGGTTACCTTTGGATGTCTTCGGCAAAGGACCGAACAAATCTACCGAAACAACCTCGAACCGACGAGTCGTAGCGGGTGTCTGCAGCAGTCCTGCAGGTTTCTTGTTGTCCGCTTTATAGCGCTGGCAAGCAGCACAACGCCTAACATAATTGGAAACGAAGGATTTCATACCTACCCAGAAATAGCGGGCTCTGATGCGCTGTAAGGTCCTCTCAACACCGAAGTGACCTGCGGTTGGAGCGTCATGGAAGTCGGCAAGGACGCCCTCTCTTTCGTGACTTGGCACCACGAGACAGGCGGAATCAGCGTCGTCAGCCTCGGGTGCACACCGGTACAACACGCCATCAGACATCAGGTATCCTCGTTCTGACCAGCCCCTCCCCCTTGAGGGATCGGCGTCCTCTAAATCTTCTACAATTGTCTTCAACTCAGGGTCTTTGAGTTGATTATCACGCACATCAGCAGGTGCTCTGTGCGGTATATCTACAGTCACTAAGCATACCTCACATCCACCTGGGTCCTTTTCGCAACAGGCGGGGCGGCTTAGCGCGTCTGCAATCACGTTCACTTTACCGGGGGTATACTGTATCTGCAAGTTGTATGCCTGAAGTGTCAATGCCCATCTTGCTAAGCGACCACTGGGGGACTTTAAGTTCATCAACCAGCGCAAGGGTTGGTGGTCGGACTTGACTATTACCTCCGATCCTTCGATATAGCCCCTGAATTTGGTTACCGCCCAGACTACAGCCAGGGCCTCCCTCTCAGTGGTGGTATAGTTGCGCTCAGCTGGTAACAGTAAGCGACTGGCATACTCCACAGGCCTCTCATCAGGGCCCTCCCCCTGCATCAATACTGCTCCGAGACAGTAGCCACTACTGTCGGTGTTTAAAGAAAAAGGCTTACCTTCGTCGGCTTGGCGAAGTATAGGCGCGGTGACTAGGAGCTTCTTAATGTCCTCGAATGCAGCCTGCTGCTCATCATGCCACTTCCACGAGCTGTTCTTCTTGAGGAGTTGGGTTAAGGGTTTCGAGACAGCGGCGTAATTCGGCACAAAGCGCCGGAACCAACTTGACGTAGCTAAGAAACCCTTAAGCTGCCTCTCATTCTTCGGGGCTGGCATGTCAGCTATCGCGGAGGTTTTCTCCGGGTCTGCCTGCAGACCACCGGGTACGATAATGTGCCCCAGGAAACGCACCGAATCACAGGCAAAACAACTTTTCTTGCGATTAACACGCAGATTAAATTTATCCAGTCTATCAAATACTGCCTCCAGGTCCTCGAGGTGTTGTTCGAAGGTGGGCGATAGAACTATCAAATCATCTAGGTATCCCAGTATAGTCACGGGCCTACTCCCACTTCGACCGTCCGAAGACGTCACGGCGCTGTCACTCACCTCGGGCGTCCGCGCCGGTACAGCCAAGTTCGACCGGAACCGGTCAATCAATCTCTGGAACGTGGCGCCTGAGTTTCGCAGTCCCATGGGCATTCTCTTAAACCTATAGGTACCAGAAGGTGTGACAAACGCGGTTTTGTCCCGGTCGTCTTCCGCGACACTCACCTGGAAATAGCCAGAATGGAGATCGAGCGTGGACATGTAGGCGGTAGTCTTCGCTGCATGGAGAACGTCTTCTATGCGCGGCAGTGGGTATCTGTCCGGTTCCGTCACAGCGTTAAGCTTGCGGTAATCCACGCACAACCGTACACCACCATCTTTCTTCCTTACCAACACTACATTCGCGGCCCATGGTGACTCACACTCCTCTATGACATCTGCTTGCAGCAGCTTCTCGAGCTCGCCTTCCAGCAGCTCTTTCTTACCTGCCGACATCCGGTAGGGAGGCGAGGCGGTCGGCTCCTGTCTCTCGCTTACTCGAATGTGATGAGTAGCGTAAGACGTAGCTGGTCCCTCGGTGGCGAAGCGCGCAGCTCGAGACACTATAAGCTGGTTAAGCTGCGTCCTCTGAGCAGGTGACAGCTTAGACCCTTCGTTCTCTCTCAGTGCCAGGCCGGCAGTGTCAACCTGCATCAGCTCTGCGCCACTGGTAGATAAAAGACTGTAAGAGCGCACGAAAGGTACCTTTACCTCTGTTGAATCAGAAAAATACCAACAACTATGTTGAAGGTCAAGTAGAATACCTGATTTCGTAATAAAATCTTGTCCGAGAAGCGTCCTATTTTCCGCTTCTGGTATAACCATAAACGTTGTAGGTATGTTACGTCCCTGTACTACAACATTCGTATCACACAACAACACGTCACGTGTATGTTGGGTTCCGTCGGCCAACCCTATAGTGCGGCGGGCCGAAGTAAATCTCGTCCCGTTATTTAACAAAATCGTATACAAACCGGGACTCGCTAAGCTTTCAGTTGCACCGGTATCGAGCACAGCGACACCTACTAACGAAGCTACTTCGATCTCAATCGTAGGTCGCGACACGGAGGAGTCGAGTGTATAAGCACTTTGAAAACTCACCTTCCTGTCGGTGACCGCGGCCGGAGTATCTTCCTTAAGCTTATCTTTACAGTTAGGACATTTCGACCGAATAACACCTTCACGACCGCAACCATAACAAGCTAACTCACTACCTTTCGACTTACTCTCAATCGTGTGTCCGGAACGTTTATAGCGCGCGAAGCGTGGTCTAACACGTTTAGAAGTCGCTCTACTGCTATCTATGCTCGAACTAGAGTCGGACGTAGCCGTTTGAGGGTTAAAACTTTTCACCGTCACCGTTGGCGGGTTAATATTTTTACCGGTCGTAAATGAAAGGTTATCTTTTTCACGTAAATTCGTGTTCGCGGTATTATTATTATGAGATGACATACCAGATTGATTCGCCTCGCTCAGCGTCTCTTCTACATACCTGGCTCTCTCAAGTAGACAGTCGACACTACTTACACTATCACGCGGAACACGTTTACGGATTTTACGATGCAAAAGGCCGTACACTATATCTAGTTGCATTATTTCCGATATAGAATACGGTAAACGCGAAATATTAGCGCGCACACGCGATATAAACACATCGGCACTTTCACTGGTTTGTTCCCGCGCATATATATATGTCACGTAAGATCCTGTGGGCTGGACGTGGCGCGCCGTACATGAAGCGCAGCCGCCGTAACGCGTCGTCCCAGGTCTCCACAGTAGATCGCACTCCTCGCCACCACACGGCGGCCTCTCCGGTCAGCAGCATAGGCAAGCCACGTAACGCGTGTTCATCCGAGACGCTGGCGCACTCTTTGTATACAAGCACGCTCTCGATGAATGCTTCCACGACGTCGGCGTTGCAGGCGGTTCCATCAAACCGAGCCGTGCAACGGGTGAAGTTGCTGTGCGAAGTGTGCACCGCGTGCACTCCTACATGGGTAGCGGGGGATTGAGTCGACCCCCTCATCACGCTGGCCAGGATCCTAGATAGCTGGTCTTCTGACATTGTGATCATGTTCGTGTCGCGGCGGTCCGTTGTGGTCGGCGTTCCCGCCGCGCTCGCGATGTTGTTACCTACGGCGGCCCCGGCGGCGTGCGGGTCCGCGCGTTCTTCATCGCTACTGGAATCTTCGTTGGCTGTCTGCCCGCGTGTTCTCGGCATCTTCAACACGAGTCACGACGATACAGCAACGGTACCGGGTACAGTAGGAAGTTAGGTACAACAGAGCGTGGAATACGTTCGCGCTCGCGTAGGTATGTACCTATTTTCGAGCACGTGCCGCGAGTTGGGCGCAATTTGTAACGGTTTTACAATGTTTATTTATTAATCAGCATAACGTTCGTACAAGACACGGTACTTATAATCACATTAGTCACATAATCAGCTAAGGCAAACAGATCAGCGCTGCGCGACACAGTCGCGCGCGCACATGTTACAACAACGAGCTTGTAGGGCCGACTGGCGACCTGAGAGAGCGGTGCGGGCGGCGCGGTACGCGAAACGCGGCGCATTGCGTTTACGTTACGTTTACGTTACTCGCGTTTAGGTACTCATCTCACAGACCCTCGCTACACTTTTATTTTTATTTTATGAATTTTGAATCTGCTGACGTTAATTCTAATTTATTGCATTTTATTTAAATATTAATAATTTTTAGTCTGTGTTACTTGAAATAAATGAATACCTAAATGAAATGAGAAAATGTAGCTGTACAAGTCGGATTCTTTAATTCTTTGAAATTGTAAAATATTTTCAACCTTTTAGTGAGTTCAGTTACATCTGAATTAGAACCTCCACCAACCCATGCGAGATTCGATGAATGATGAGCTTAAACACAATACAGCTGCTGTAAGCTATTGAGAACGTCAAGGAAATTCTTTCCGTCTCCATCATCAGACCTTCTATGACCGTAATCCTCTAGCTAGCTGTAAAGATCTCGTCAAGATGCATGAAATGAGCCCAAACACGGTATAGCTGCTGTAAACTGTTGAGAACCCCTTGCAAATACCTTCCGTCTCCATCGTTAGATTATTCATGACAGTCATTATCCAGCTTGGCTCAAAGATCTCTTTAAGGTGAATAAAAGGAGCCCAAACACAGAATAGCTGCTGTTAATCCATGCGGACCTCTTGCAATCGCATTCCGTCTCCGTCGTCAGACCTTCAATGACAGCGCCATCTACCAGTAAGGTCTAAAGTTCTCGTCAACATGAATGAAATGAGTTGTAACACGATATATCGCTGCTTTAAACTGTTAAGGACCTTTTCCGTCTCCACCATCCATCATCAGATCTTTATAACGTCGAATTGTCATCAGAACGACATATATTTGCCAAATTTAAACAAAATTGGCTCACAATTGAAAATTCAGTACGAAAAAAACCAATCACCCCCTATTTTCCCACCTTTAAGGCTTGTTTTTTTTAAATTAAAATGGGACCTACTTTAACCGTATAGTTCGGTACGGACCCCTTCGGGGGCTCGACATTCAAACCTCCGCTGGCTCAGTACTGGCCCCGAAAGGGGTCGGACATTTAAGTCATATGACCTCCTCATTATTTTTGTAATTATTTTATTTTCTGGTTAATAAATAATATGGCTGTGCATTCATTAAGATAGTAGAATAAAAAACTCATATGTAAACGTCATTAGAAGTTCTTTAATTATTGAGGAAGTTTCTTAATTAAGTCTAATAAAATCCAAATGCGTAAATTACGATCATCGCCATTTTGATGGCAGTGTAAGTCGACGCTAAAAATCATAAAAAGATAGGTTTTCGGACATTTAAACTCCACATTATTGGGCATGATTAACGTGTCCTTTTATTACGTGAAGAAATCATTCGTAATTGAACTTATATTAGTAGTGGTAATGATACATTTTGAAATCTAAAGTCGAAGTTTCGCGCCAATCGTGCTTGTTTACATTTTTAATTCCACATTATATCATATATTCACGAATAGATTCTATAACAACTGACACAAATATCATTTCAAATATTATAAATAACATGACAATGCCCAGATCTTATCGTAATTTGCAATAATAGGACCAATAACACGGAATATTCATAACCACTACTAAATTCACTTTCGAAATTGACGTCCATTTCTTTTTTTTTTTAATTTTGTGATGTGTAAATGCGATTATTTCAATCGATTATTTTCTTGTAAATCAATCAACTCGAATAATTAAATTAAGGAATATCAGAAATTGATAGATGAAAATAAAAAATAATTTTGTAATACGTGTAAAATACTATAAATATTGATTACAATATTTTTTACGCCACTAAAACCGATTCAAAAACAAACAGTACAAACTGATCTAGGCTAAATTCGCGCCAATTTTATTTTCAGATAAAAATTCAAAAAAGGAATGCTTTCGCTGTTCAAATTTATATTAAAATGTTTATTTGCTATTTTATTAATAATTTGGTTTTGTACCTACTATTTGAATGTGAATTGCAAATAGAAATAAATAAGGTTGAATATAGAACGCGCCAATTATGATCTTGGTAAGCACATAAAAAAAATCAGCTAAGATAAATTACATTTGTTCGACAAAAATGTTTGGTTGGATTGGTTATTTGAAAAGCGTATTCATTCTTTCCTAAAACATGGCTCGTAGGCCAAACTGTTCTTGGAGTGGAAGCCTTGGGGTAAAAACGGCCTATAGAGGAAGAGCACAATTGAAATGGAAACACGACAACAAGAAAACTCCTGTTCCTGTTAAAAATGAGTCCATTTTGAACCTGGATTTTTTCTTGATGTCGTGTACCGGGGTATTTTTTTGGGTGGGAAATCGTCAAATAACTTCCCCCGCTCTGGGCATAACGGGGGGGAGTGTCAGACTAGTACTGACTAAAACCCACCCATGCTCCTTCTATTGCATAACCCTGACATTCCCCCCCGCTTCGTCTAGAGCGGGGGAAGTGAGGCGCTCCTCAAACCAAGCCAGCCACCGCGGGAGACGCTACAGGCATCGGGCGTCGGGTGTCTATATCAATATTTTAGGGCCCCGATGTGTGCGGAGTCCCTGTCCGTCTAAAGTAAGGCTCTACTGCGGAGGCATGGCTTTCTATGTGCGGTACGGTATGGTGCCTGACTAGTTACCTACAGAATTAGCATGACCTCCTACAAAAATGGCCGCCATTTTCATTCATCGTCATTCAAGAAAATAGCCAAAATCTTTTACCGCGAAACCGTTTGACAGCAAAATGTACCTCAAATCTTGGCGCATAAGAAAATAATTATAGCATAACAAAAAAGCACGTGACAAAATGTTGTTGTTTTTCTTTTCTTATCGATATCATGGAATCTATATCTAATAATATCAATAGTAGAATAATATGCAATCTCCATAGTAAATTCCTCAATGGTCCCAAAACTTTTTTTTAAAGTTTACTCCATTACGATTATCGATTAGGTTGAATGCAACTTTTTAATCGTAATGATGAAACTTAGATTTACGGTCAGCACTAAGAACTGTCATGTTGCAACACAGTTTTTAGTATTTTTTGTCGAGATTTGTATCGTGTTTTATTTTGAATTTCTAGGTAAAATGGCAAAAATAAGAATGCAGATGGAATATCACTGTTTTTATTTTGGATTTCCGATTTTATTATCAAAGGGTTGTCTTGTGTATGTGCATTATTTCCAGCTTTTTTAAAGTACCTATTTTTTGGAAGGGTGTAATAATATGTATTTTACACACATTTTACAATAGATTGACGCCGTTTTATCGACCTTATGAGGTTTTTGGAAATATAAACCTCAAACTTATCATTTGAAACAGCCCCGGTGACTTATTTTTAATAACAAAATTGAATGCTGTAAATTGATGAAAAATCTTGAATTTCATGACAATTCGCGTCACCCCACCGATTCAGCTGATGTGTCATGTGTCAAAATTCTGTCGTGCAGAGTGGTTAAAAAATACTCTGTCCAATGAAAATTATATTAAAATAATTTTTAAAATCGCATAAGCAACAACTGTTGTTAAAGAAAACCAAAAAGAGATAAATAAAAACTTTTAACAAAAAATTGAACCGACGAAAAGTGAAAAATAAAAACCTTGTAGTCTAGGAAAGCTCCAAAGTTAAAGTATGAAATTAATTTTGAGGTGGCGCCAACAATGATCGACGGTTAATAAAGCTGTCAATAATTCTAGTTTTCTTGCTTGTTTGGCGCCGACGAACTTTACGACGAATTTTTTGTTAAAAAGTTTTTAAATCACGTGTTATCGTATTTTGTTACTATTGAAACTAGACCAACTATCGTTTATGCTTCTAATATTAATATTCTGCTGTGCTTATTGGACTTGCTAGTTAACGTTACGTTTTACTACCTAACGTATGGGGGTAACATACATTGTGTCCAGAGAAAATAACACACATTTATTATATACTGTCTGTAATATTTATATTAATTTAATTAACATCAAAAATGTTAATCATCCTTACAGGGTCGGAGGATAAATCTGCTGATGGTTGCGAGCCAATCGACAATTTGTTTGTGGTACTACAGGAAAATTAACCTGGATTTCCGGAACCATTTCACACTACTTTACTAATATTTTACTTACATAACACTACTATTAATATCACTATAGTGAGCTTTGAGCGCAGCGACGGCTCCAGACGACTCTATGAAACCTGACGCTGCGGCAGCGCTGAGCTCGGCGCTGTTTTCTTGTAGATTAGCACGATTGCGGGGTTGCGGTTTGTTCGAAAGAGATACCGCGGCCCCGGAACGTAAAGGGCAATACAAGAAATATGGGTGGGTTTTATTCAGTACAAGTCTGACACTCCCCCCCGCTTCGCCCAGAGCGGGGGAAGTTATTTGTTGATCTCCCATCCCAAAAAAAATAGAGCACGATTGCTGTTTGTATGATATCGTCGTCCCAACGCATCTTTGCCCGTACTTGTGGAATTAGTGTTTTTATGAATAGCCGCAGTTTTTATGAATTAGAATAGAATAACGAAAATTTACTAATTGCGTCAAAACTCAAAAGTATTTATTTCAATTAGACCATTACAGGCACTTTAAAATGTCAAAAAAAAACAAAATGTTGAAGCTACAGTCCCGGTCATAACACATAATAACTTGTGAAAGTACTGTAGTTGCTCATTCCAAAGGACACTCTTTTAAATTAGAATGTTATTACAAAATCGTATTAACATCATTCGTGTTGAGATTATACAAATACTAGCTTTTGCCCGCGGCTTCGCTGGCGTTAAATTCGGGGTAACACAGTTCCTCTTTCCTGATTTGTACCTGCTACCTGTAGTTTTTGCCCTAGCGCCTTATTTATTGTAAGAGCAATGCTAAGTTTTCCCTTTTCTTCCCTCCTTTTCCCTCATTACTCAAACGTTATTTTTTAAATAGCTCTTGTCCGTCTCCCAGTTCAACTATTTCGGTACCAAAATTCATCAAAATCAAATGAAAGATGAGTCTACTTTAGCAAACCTGAAACCTGGCTGAATAGTATTTCTCGTAAAACTTTTAATGTTTGATCATTGCTATTCAAATTGTTAAGGCGCTATTTCTGTTTCCTTAACTTAACTTCTGTTAGTATTCGACACCGGATCAATCCGTGTAATCGATACTCTGTGTTACATTGATCATTTGCCATCCAAAATATCGATATCGAGTATCGATCGATAGCAACTGGAATGGGCATCGCTATTGTTAAACATGGCGTTATGCTGTCAGACCGAAGTGCGGGCAGCGGGAGGGGAGGTAACTGTCTTATGAGATATAGAAACCATAAACTCAAATATTATAACTTCAACTCTTTATTAATGGCTTTTGTGGACGAGAGATACTACAATTTTGCCAATAACACGGTCGTGTACATTGATAACTATCGAATGGATGGTTGAGTTTTGGCAAACAGTTTTTATTCATTTTAAATTCTTGTTTAGTTGTTCTAGTATAAATTAGTTTGATGGTTTCTATAGGTACGGTGTTATGTTGTTGTTTGTTGGTTTTTAATATCTTTAAAACGTTGTTTGATTTAGATAGTTCAATGATTTTTCATATGTCAAAAACGAAGTTGAAGCCGGTGGATTAAAAAAAAAACAATTAGTTTAAACTAATTTATAAGAACAAAATGTCTTAGGCTCTGATGTAGCTGATGCGCAATAATGATGTCAGCTCAGGTCAGGTAGTCAGCATTGTGGGGTTACACCGAATCGTAATATCGGCGTTTTCTGTGTTACACCGTCACGACGTAACACCTTTCCCCTTAGAATAGCAACTATTTGTTAACGGCTGTTAAAAATGTTTTTGTGAGATGACTGGAGTCCATCTTTATTTTAGCTAGATGAATGATCCTTCTTGGTTCCACTTCAGCGTACATGTCCAGGGCCTGGTATCATTTTGTTGTAATCATTTATCTACACTTTACATTATAAAGAGGAAAGACTTGTTTTTGTGTTTGTAATGGATAAAACCAAAACTACTGGACCGATTTATACAATTCTTTCACCAATCTAAAGCTACGCTATCTGCGAGTAACCTAGGCTATATAAAGTCACGCTATAATGGGGCATATAGTACGTGTGGTTAGGGTACACGACGAGAATTGAAACTCGTGAGATTTTATGTAAGCTCTATTCAACGATTATACGATAGGATTCATAAATGCCTTAATATTAGTCACGTAAACATGTACTCTAGCCAAGGCGACGGGCAATCGACTGACCACCGAACCGACTGTGTGGGGCACATTGCCTTTTGCCTTATCGGCACTTTTGGTACTTATAGTCCCCAAATAACTTACCCCTTATAAAAAAAAAAAAATTTAGTTATCCAAATACAAATAATTCAAAAGATTACAACTACATTATAATAAGATTACAACTATTCTATACTACAAGAAGATTACAATTTTATTTTTCCGACAGTGTAAGTTTCGCCACATTCACTTAACACTACTTATTCACTACACACACTACATGTATGCCGCGCCCGCAACTGGGTGCTCTTGAGGCACCGCTTGCACGGTGACAACTTAAAAACACACCGACCGACCGTGGGTAGTCTACAGATCAGTCTCGTTTTAGCTACGTTTCGATGCGGACGTGTTGCTAACGCAAACTTATAACGTAAACGCGGCGGTGCGAGCCGTTCGCTTGTTATTTTAATCACCATGGGTCAACATCAACATCAACAACCAGGCGAATGAATTGCTGGCTTTCCTAAAGCAAAAGTTGGATGTGATGGACGAGGTGTCCGCAGTCCAAATCTGTGCTTCGAACTTCAGTCCTTCACAAAACTTCAAAGAGAAGCATACAAGATATAATCACGCTGCTAAAGGAGCGTGCCGACGTTTGTGGCGAAGGACTTGCACAAACTCCCTCCTGTCACATTCGACCATGTCGATGTTACGAGTCTATTGAAGGACATTGTTCTTGTCAAGGCAAGTTTGGTGGATGTGCAGACCAAGTTGGATGCTTCCCAGAAAGCCGTGGCTGATCTGCGCGATGAAGTTAATGACTTGCGTCAACAGGCAGCGGTATCCGGGTTATCGTTGGGTGCATCAAACGTAAACACGGGTCGCCGAGCTGGCCTCGATGTATCGGCGGCAAGTTTCGGGTCAGCAGTTTTGTCGCAGTCGTCACCAAGGGATGCCTGCAGTGTGCGCTCCTCGTGCGCCCCGCTGCCCCGCTCCCGTCCCTGTGGCTGCTTCCCGTGCCGCTTTCTCAAAGCATAATGTTTATCAGTAAACACTAATCAAATCTGTAATTGTTACTGTTTCATTAAATACCAAGTATTGGTATTTTGAGATCTTTCTCTTATTAAAGGAACAGGCAGCGTCTGTAAAAGCGTTGCCGCATGAAACGAAGTTAGGCGACCGTGAACGTGCGTGATCTTACTACATAAGTTTCGGTCTCGGCAAAAGTTCCGGCCAATTTTTGCCGAAACCGGCAATTATTGTTATTACTTTTGTAAGCTTATCGGATACGGGAAAGAAACTAGAGTACTTACATATACATAAGTGGTGCCTCTGCAGTATCTATGTCTTGGTACACACCTCCTGGCCGCGGCGTGACCCACGAGTCGCGATTTTATTCTCGCATTTTATTGCAAAACAAACCAAACTCCCTTTTTTTTTTTTTTTTTTTAATAGATGCAAACAACAAACAAAGACGCTTGGAATTTAAAAGGTTCTTATGTATGAAATAATCAAGAATCAAAGTTCCTTCTTTGTAATGCAAAAAAAAGGCAGGTGCGTTCACTGTCTGACTATGGGAAATATGTAGTATAACATGACTGCTACAACTATTCCCCCCCCCCCCATAGGGAGTGGGGGGTGTCGGTCTGGGTTAGGTTTGGGTTAGGTTTGGGTTAGGTTTGGGTTAGGTTTGGGTTAGGTTTGGGTTAGGTTTGGGTTAGGTTTGGGTTAGGTTTGGGTTAGGTTTGGGTTAGGTTTGGGTTAGGTTTGGGTTAGGTTTGGGTTAGGTTTGGGTTAGGTTTGGGTTAGGTTTAGGTTAGGTTAGGTTAGGTTTTTTTTTTTTTTTTTTTTTTTTTTTTTTTTGTTTTGGCAGGAGGGGGAAATCCCCACGGACACCTCGACTGCCTCACAGATTGTGCGACAGTCGAGGTAGTGTCGGACTCGAACCGACTAAAACCACCCTCCTGCTCTGCAAGTGTCCCTCTGACATAATCAGAGACCTTTTTAATACTTAATGATTGAATGATTGTACTGCTATTCGAAGTTATTTATAATTTGGAAGAAAAGTTTTTGAATGATTTTATTTCTTTCTAAATGTTTCGTTTTTAATCTAAATTTGTATAATTATCTGATGGAAAAATTTTGGTTATTTACTGTGCTTATGTTAAAATACCTATTCTTGAAGAGAATGACTGTATTTAAAAAAGCACAGTTTTTTATTTATACTGTTTTGTTCCGTTTTATAACTCTGTTACATATTTTTACGCAGTATTTTAAAAGTAAGTCTCTGTGCTTGCCCGCCATTATTTGACTCAAGCTAGATGCATCGAGTTTGGTGTTGAGTGCAAGCTCGGCCTCGAGTCGTTCCTGGTCGAAAACCGGACAACTAAATAATATATGTGGCACCGTCTCAGCCACCTCAGGATCGCAGATGCACGATGGGCTCTCTTTGCACTTGAAGCGATTCAGATACTCCGAGAACCCACCGTGCCCCGTCATTATCTGTGTGACGATGCTGTCGATTTTAAGTTTCCTGGTTATGCTGTAGGCAGCCACCGCATCCGGAAGAAACAGTTTGGTCACGGAAGCAGTTTCCCCATCAATGTATCTACGGTTCCAGACGTCAAGCGTTGCCGTACGGATGCATCGCTTGACGTATGAAACCGGGCACATGTCGTAGTCAGGCTTACGTCTGGAGTTTTCAGCGGCACTTTTGGCTAGTTCGTCGGCCCTCTCATTACCCTCCAACCCTACATGAGCCTTTATCCAAAACAGGGTGACTACCTTGTTTTGGTTTGAAAGGGTCCTTAGATTGGCTCTTGTCTCCACTGCCAGGGGGTGGTGTCTGTTGTAGTTTTGGATGGTTTGGAGGGCCGCCATGGAGTCGCTGAAAATTCCAAACGATTGCGCTCTGTGCTTCATGATCTGCCTGGTTGCGACGCATATTGCCAGAAGCTCAGCCTGGTAAACTGTGGAGTAGTGTGGGAGAGCAAGTTTGAGGGCTTTGGTTTCAGCGTCTCCTCTCCACATGGACAGCGCCGCCCCAACCTTGCCCCCAATCTTGCTCCCGTCCGTGAAGATACGAACCTCAAGTTCGTTCTGGGCATCTAGTTGCTCTTGGTTTACCAGGCTCACGAGTTCCAGCTCAGCGCGCTCCGCAGGGTGTGGGGCTTCCATAGCCGAGGCAACCTGCTCAACCCTCCTGTCACAGAGCACCTGCTGGGGCACCCCCCTCCTGGCTTCGTATAACGATGCCGCTTCGCGGACACGGAGATCGAGGGGTAGAATCCCAGCCAGCACTAGCGCGGAGTTCAAGGAGACCGTCCGGTAAGCCTTGCACAGCTTTTGTGCGATTCCGCGCTGGACAGCTCCCAACTGCTTCCTGACACCCAGCTTTTCAACGGCCGGGGCCCATACGCTAGCAGCGTACAGCACAACGGGTTCCACGATAGCCACATATATTATTTTAAGGACTTCGGGGTTAAGTCCCCAGCTGGTTTTTGCAGCCCTTGTCAGCTGCTTGTAGATTCCTATTGCCTTTCTGCACATGTCTGAGACGTGTGGGTTAAAGGTCAGTTTGTCGTCGATGGTAACACCCAGGATTTTGATCTCCTTGGACGTGGCAATGTCGATCCCACCCATGCTCAGGCGTGGGGTGTCATATTTCAATTTACGGGTCACAACCATAGCGTTGGTTTTGTGTGGGGCAAATTTGAGTTTATTTTGTATGCCCCACGCCCGAACATGTTCAAGAGCGGCATTGGCACGTCCTTGGATCTCCAGCGATGTGTCACCATCGAAGACAAGCACCACATCGTCAGCAAAGGCCTGGCAATAGTCCTCCCTAGCCTCCAGACTCTTAAGGAGCGGGTCGAGGAGAAGGTTCCAAAGTATCGGTCCCCCTATGGAACCCTGGACACATCCCTTGCTCGTTGCCTTGGAAAATTCCTCCCCAGCGTACCTGACCGTGACCTTTCTGTTTGTGAGGTAGCTATCGATGACCCTCCTCAAGCCGATCGGACACTTTTCCTCAGCCAGACGGACCCTAATGGCTGGCCACCACGCACTGTCGAAGGCTCCCTCTATGTCCAACGATACGACAACAACTATTTTCTTTTGTTGCAGTTTGCTGCGTATATGCTGCATTAGATCATAGAGGGAGTCCTCGGTGCTCTTCTGGGGCATGAATCCATACTGGCGAGTACTCATTCTTGGGATCAGATGGAACTTGAGGCGGGCCACCAGCATCTTCTCGTATATTTTGCCTAGTATTGGCAAGAGGCCAATCGGTCGGTACGACTTGGGGGTACTGTAATCAGTCTTTCCAGGCTTTTTCAGGACGATTACAGTGGCCTCCTTCCAGATGTCGGGGAAGTGGTGGCACCTAAGACAACGGTTTAGGAGAGCCAAAGCCACGTCCGGGGCACATCCTATCGCCTGGCAACAAATGTCGGCAGTGAGGCCATCTGCTCCTGGAGCTTTTTTGGCGTTGAACGACCTGCACGAAGCCATGAGTTCGGCCATCGTGAATAGTGGATCGCATAGGTCACCTTGCGTTCCAGTATTCACGACATCGGCCTGTTCTCTGGTGGAGCGGTGGCAGGTGTTGTCGCTGTCCGAAAGGTCTTCCGGGTAGAAGGTTTCCGCCAGTAGCTCCACGGAGCCCCTCGCGTCTAATACCTCCCCATTCTTTGCCAGCGGCTGGTCTTCTCCTCTTCCTTTAGTTCTCCCTATCACCCGGTAAATTCCCTCCCAGACCCCCTCTCTATCCTGCCTCGTGCAAAAGCTCTTCCAACCCTCGGTTTCGTCTTTGGCTGCTTCCATTTCATACTCGTTTTTCTGTTTCAGGTACTCCTCGACGACTTTCGATCTTCGGGATGGTGCAGCGACCCTGATTCTGCGTTTCCTGGTAGCGACTTCCTTCTTCATCCTCACGAGTTTCTCGGACCACCACGGCAATTCGAAGACTGCGCTACTCTTCTTCAAAGGCATCGATGAAGTGCACGCGTCTTTTATTATTTGTGTGTATGTGTTGGTAAGTGAATTTAACTGGTCTTGAGTGTTTAACTGATCTATTTCTTGTTTATTTATTGTGTGTTCTTGCATTAATTGGCTGAGTTTCTCACGAAACTCAGACCAATTTGCTTTTTGTGTGTTATAAATTCGTGTAGTTCTATTGATTTGGATGCCTTTGGATTTTATTAATTTAATGCTAAACAAGATGCCGTTATGGTCCGAGCTCGTGAGGCCTTCGTCTACCCTCCAGTCGTCTACCAGGTCCAGGATTTGGTTAGGTTAGGTTAGGTTAGGTTAGGTTAGGTTGGGGGTACCCCCACAGTGTTGACTTCCACGTAGTGACCCCTGGGCAACGTCGCGCCTGACCACCGTAACGGAGTGGCAGGCCGGCGGCTAACGAACACTGTGAATCGGAGCATCTCTACTGTCTTTTGCTGCGATATTGTTGAGTGACCATGTCACAACCTTCGAGGGACGCCTCCGGGCGCTTTCTCTCCAAAGGCCCTTCTCAGGGCCAACCCAAAGGCCCTTCTCAGGGCCAACCCAAAGGCCCTTCTCAGGGCCAATCCAAAGGCCATTCTCAGGGCCAACCCATGTCTCGCGATGCCTCGGCATCGGGGACAAGTCGCGCGCCATCCGTGGCGAGCATTGTTAGAGGGAGCGACGTCGTGACGGATTTCTCCGACACCGAGTCGATTATGAGTGGGTCGAACTGCGGTTCAACCCACCAATCGAGGAAGAGGGCTTTCCTCAGACGCGGCTCCGGGGGCTCTCCGGACGCAGCGGAGAAGCCCGCGAAGCGGGCTGTCATACAAGCCGACTTGGAGGAGAGGATCGCCTCCAAAGAGCAGCGGGCGCGAACCTCCAGGGCCAAGGCTGGCTACGGCGCCTCCAGTGTCTTCTACGCGGATCACTCCGTTGAGGAAATGGAGCGCATGGCTTTGGAGGATCAACAGGAGATCTTGGAGGTGGCCTCCAAGTCCTCCAACTTGAAGGGCACCTTCCAGAAGGCCCTGAAATGCAGGGCAGCGAGCCTGCTGGGTATTGTCAAGGAGTTGGCGGAGCGCACAACCTCCGACGAGACTCGGCAACTGCAGGCGAAAGTCGATCGCCTGCAGAAAGAGGTGTCCGCGTTACACACGCGCGTTGCCGAGCTGGTTACTCGGCCTGAGGTGTCGCCCGACGCAGGTCCAGCGACGATGCCCTCACCCTCCAACCTTGAGGATATCATCCGAAAGGTCGTCATGGAGGAGAGGGCCTTCACCAGGGCCTGTTTGGCCGGCATTGAGGACCGGCTTCTGCCGGAAAAGCGGCTCCGTCCTCCGCTTGCAGCGGATAAGCCGCTTCCTGAAAGTGTGACCAGCGCACCAGGGCCCTCAACGGCCCCAGTCCAGCAGGAGCAGCCCCAGGTGCCCAAGACCACCAAGGGCAAGGGTAAGGGCAAGAAGACCGCTTCTGCCCCAACTGCCCAGCCGGAACCAGAGAGGGAAGACCAAGACCCTCTCCTACCCTCCACCACCCCTTCCAACCAGCCTTGGATCAAGGTAGTGGGGAAGAAGGGGAAGAAGAAGACGGCCCCTAAGCCCCCTGCAGCCAAGCCTGCAGCTGTCGTGGATAAAAGGAGGAAGCTCCCTCCTATTCCAAAAACGGCAGCTGTGGTGGTCACGCTGACCCCAGAGGCAGCGGAGCGAGGGGAGACGTACGAGTCCGTGTTACGGCGGGCCCGTACAAATGTCGATCCGGCGCAACTTGGTTCCGGCAGAGTTACCTGCCGGAAGACTCAAACGGGGGCTCGTCTTTTCGAGTTCTCGGGGACTCAGGGTGGCACCAAGGCGGACCTCTTTGCGGCAAAGCTCAAGGAGGCCGTCGCGGACACTGCTAAGGTCGCGAGGCCCGTCAAGTGTGTAGCTCTTGAGGTGACTGACCTCGACGACTCAGTTACCCAAGACGAGGTGGTGGCCGTGGTTGCGGCGGCGGGGGGCTGCGACGTCGCAGCTGTCAAGGGCCGCGCCATTAGACAGGGTCGTCGGGGTATGGGCACCATGCGCCTAGAGTGCCCTATCGTGGTGGCCAAGGCAGTTCTGGCCAAGGGTCGCCTCCCGGTCGGATTTAGCTCGGGTGGGGTCCGGGTGCTGGAGGATGAGCCGATGCGCTGTTACAAGTGCTTCGGCATCGGCCACACCCGGCCCCTCTGTCCGTCCACTGCCGAGCGGGAGGAACTGTGCTTCCGCTGCGGAAAGGAGGGGCACAGGGCGGCCACCTGCGAGGCTACAGCCCCGCACTGTGCAGTCTGTGCTGCCAGTGGTCGTCCAGCGGACCACACAATGACGAGCAAGAAGTGCTGTCCGCCGAAAAGGAAAGGGAAAGTGCAGGCGCCTTCGCGTTCTGCTGCTGCCGCCGCCACTGGAACCCCAGTTTCAGCGCCGGCCATCGAGGGAAGTGCCATGAACACAGACTGATGGCTGGGCTTCGAAGAAGAATTCTTCAAGCCAACACCAACCACTGCAGAGCGGCCCAGGACTTACTGGTCCAAACCGTTGCGGAGTGGTTGGTGGATGTGGCGGTTGTAGCCGAGCCGTATTCTGTCCCTGGCAGCTGGCTAGGAGACGATAACGGTTCGGTTGCATTGGTGTCGCGGTCTTCCACGGACTCCCCTTCCCTCTCGCTCTTAGAGAGGGGACCGGGATACGTGGCCGCCGCGTGGGGGGACATAGCCCTTATAGGGGTGTATTTCTCCCCAAACCGCCCCATCACGGCCTTCGAGAACTTCCTCGAGGTCCTTGCCAGGGTGGCAGGTAGGGTGGCGCAGAGCAGGGTGATGGTCGTGGGCGACTTTAACGCCAAGTCGGTTTTATGGGGCAACCCGACCACTGATGCCCGAGGACGTGAGGTGGAGACCTGGTCCGTGGCGTCCGGTCTGTCCCTCCTCAACAGTGGCAGTGTGCATACCTGCGTGCGGCGGGAGGGGGGCTCCATTGTGGACCTCGCATTTGCCTCCCCGTCTTTGGCTGCCAGTGTGGTGGACTGGCGGGTGGAGCTGGTGGAGACGCTGTCGGACCACCGATACGTGCGGTTCGACGTCACCGCCCCGGACTCCCGGAGGGCTCGCGCGGGTCGGTCTCACTTCCCGCGATGGGCGCTCTCCCGCCTTGACCGAGAGGCCGCCACGGAGGCGGTGTTCGTCCAGGACTGGCTGTCGCCTCCTGTCGACGTCCAGGACGTGGACACCACTGCAGCCCAGTTGAGGGACTCCCTGACCGAGGTGTGCAACTCGAGCATGCCTCGGTCTCACCGTCCGCCTCCTCGACGCGCCGTCTACTGGTGGTCGGAGGAGTTGGTGGGCCTGCGGGCTGCCTGTGTGGTGGCCCGGCGCGCCTACACTAGGAGCAGACGACGGCGCCATCGCGACCGCGACAACGAGGACCGCCTCTATGTAGCCTACATGGAGGCCAAAGCGACCCTGACGGCGCGAATGGGCGCAGCCCAGGACCGCGCGAGGGTGGAAATGGCGGAGGGTCTAGATGCTGACCCTTTCGGGAGGCCGTACAAGGCGGCACGTAACAAACTGCGCCCGTACGGTCCCCCAGTTGCCGAGACCCTCGAGCCGACGTTGCTGGATGGGGTGGTCCAGTCCCTGTTTCCGCGCAGGGACAACTTCACTCCACCAGTGATGAGCGACCCGCGCGGTGCGGCTCTATCGGCAGATGAGGCGGTCCCTCCAGTCACGGAGGACGAGATGGAGAAGGCGGTCTTCTCCCTCCGGGGCAAAAACACCGCCCTAGGTCCAGACGGCGTCCCCGCAAAGGTGGTGGCCATCGCCGCCTCCCAGATGGGAGACAGGTTTCGGGACCTCTTCAGTGCGTGTGTTGCGTGTGAGAGGTTCCCGAAGCCATGGAAGGAGGGTCGGTTGTGCCTTCTTCGGAAGGAAGGGCGGCCGGTGGACTCCCCATCGGCATACCGGCCCATCGTCTTACTGGATGAGGTCGGTAAAACGTTCGAGAGGATCCTCGCCACCCGTGTCAACAGGCACTTGTGCACAATTGGCCCGGACTTGGCGGACGCTCAGTTCGGTTTTCGAGCTGAGCGTTCGACAGTGGACGCGCTGTCCCGGCTCAAGGGCCAGGTGAGGGAGGCGATGGACGCGGGGGATGGACTGTTGGCTGTGTCGTTCGACATATCTAACGCCTTCAACTCCATTCCCCACTCCACCATCCTAGAGGCGCTCCGCTTCCACGGAGTGCCTACGTATTTGCGGGGGCTGTTGGCGGACTATTTGTCGAATCGCACAGTCCTCCTCGAAGACAAGTCGGGCCAGCTCCGACGATACGGCGTCGAGTCCGGTGTCCCACAGGGTTCTGTCCTGGGACCGCTCCTCTGGAACATCGGATTCGACTGGCTCCTGCGGGGACACCTCCCCCGTGGCACGTCTGTCATCTGCTACGCAGACGACACCCTTCTGACAGCCCGGGGGAGAAATTTCTTAGAGGCGGCCAGCTTGGCCTCGGCGGGCGGTTCGCAGGTGGTGGACCGCATCGCCCGCCTAGGGCTGACGGTGGCGCTGCACAAGACCGAGGCCGTGTTCTTCCACGGGCCGCGGCAGCGTCAACCGCCCGATGCCCATATCCATGTAGAGGGTGTCCGCATTGAGGTGCAAGCCCAGATGAAATATCTGGGCCTAGTGCTCGACAGCAAGTGGCGCTTTCAAGCACACTTCAGCGGGCTGTCGACGCGCTTGCTGAAGACTGCGGGCGCCCTCTCGTGGCTCCTCCCGAACATCGGGAGGCCCGGCGATCAATGCCGGCGTTTATACGCCGGCATACTAAAGAGTATGGCCCTATACGGGGCCCCAATCTGGACGGACTCACTGTGCAGACGGGAGAACGCCGCTGCCCTCCGCAGGCCACAAAGGGCCATTGCACAGCGGGTGGCGAGGGCGTACCGCACAGTGAGTTTCGCGGCATCGTGCGCTCTGGCGGGAACCCCACCTTGGGAGCTCGAGGCTTGGGTGCTCGCCAGAGTGTATGAATGGACGGCGGGTCAGAGGGCGCTCAACCGGCGCCCGGACCCTCAGGAAAAGGAGGAAGTGCGTGAGGAGGTTCGCGAGGCAATAACTCGGCACTGGGCCGAAGACCTAGCCTCAGCAACATTCGGTCGCCGGACACTGGACGCCATCGGGCCCGTCCTAAACGATTGGCTCGACCGGCGACATGGTTGCCTCTCCCTGCGTCTGGTGCAGGTGCTGTCCGGGCACGGCTGCTTCGGATCGTACCTGCATCGGATAGGGCGGGAGGAGACCCCACAGTGTCACCACTGCGAGGCCGCAGTGGATACCCCAGAGCACACTCTTGAGGTGTGCCCTTCTTGGGACGAACCCCGCCGCGCCATGGTGGCAGTGGTCGGGAACGACCTCTCACTCCCCAGTGTGATTTCAGCCATGCTGGGAAGTGAGGAGGCATGGGCAGAAGTAGCCTCCTTCTGTGAGGACGTCATGTCACAGAAGGAGGCGGCGGAGCGCACGCGGGAAGACGACCCTCTCGCGGCGCCGCTCCGCAGACGAAGAAGGGGTGGAAGACGGCGAGCACAACGCCCGTCCTCAACCGCCCCGGGGGGTGATCAGCGGGCGACAGGCGCGGGGGCGCCACCGCCTGCACCACATGATCCACCTCCTGTGCTCCGGCCATGATAAAAGCCCCTCCCTTCTGGGGGGGGACGTGTAGGGCCTGCCGTAAGGTGGGCATTCGCCGGAGGGGGACTGGACGACATAGACTCCCAGGTCCCCTCCACTCAGGCGAGGTCGGAGTGCCGCTGGGTATTTTTAGTGGGTATACCGGGAACGACTTTACCGGGGAGTCCCACATACCCCTCTCCCGTCCCCCGACGGGAAGGGGATGCGTAATAGCATTTTTTCCCAGCGACAAAAAAAAAAAAAAAAAAAAAAAGGTTAGGTTAGGTTAGGTTTTTTTTTTTTTTTTTTTTTTTTTTTTTTTTTTTTTTTTTTTTTTTTTTTTTTTTTTTTTTTTTTTTTTTTGTGGCAGGAGTGGGAAATCCCCACGGACACCTCGACTGCCTCACGAGTAGTGAGACAGTCGAGGTAGTGTCGGACTCGAACCGACTAAAAACCACTCCTGCCTTTCCAAGTGTCCCTCTAACATAATCAGAGACCTTTATAACTCTTGATTATGTGCATAGGTGGCCGGAGAGCCACATTAAACGCGTTTTCTTTTACGTTTTTATTTTTGCTTAAATGTAAAATTCAAGTTTATGTTCGTTATATGTAATATCACTTTATTTAATGACTGTTTTGACATTAACAGACTCTTTTATGAAAATAGTTATCATTTTATCTATTGTTTTATATGTTTCTTGCTTAATTTTATTCATTTTGTTGTAACCCTTATATTTATGCCCTTTATTAATAGTTTTTCATATATGCTACTAATCATACTATATATATACTACTTGTCTATACAAGACATCCTGGCGACGGACTGGAGGTGCGCGGCGGCTGAGGCGGCGCGCGCGGGCGGAGGGCCGGCGGCGGGTCTACGCGGCGGTGAGGGGTGCGGGAGAGCAGTCTAATCAAACTCGTGGACTGATTAATATAGTTTTTACTCGATAAATGGAAAAATATACAAAAGGTAACGCGGTGTCTCCGCCGTGGTAAAATGTGAAGTCCGGAGCGGGACGCGATGCGAGCGCGGTGTCGTCCGCGCCGCTCCCCCGCACCCCTCACCGCCGCGTAGACCCGCCGCCGGCCCTCCGCCCGCGCGCGCCGCCTCAGCCGCCGCGCACCTCCAGTCCGTCGCCAGGATGTCTTGTATAGACATGCTCCCCGGGTTGAAGTGTACTTCAAAGAGGAAGTGGGCAGATGTTGTTGAAGCCGCGTCGAATCGTCCCTCTCTTCGTCTTCAGCTCCGCAACTCTCGTGACGCCGTCGCTGCCAGGGTACACCTGGGCGACGCGCCCCAGCAACCAGCAGAGCGGCGGTAGCGCCTTGTCTTTAATGAGGACAAGCGATCCCAACGCTATGTCACCATTTGTAGAGGCAGGCCACTTAGTTTTCTGCTGTAAGTTGGAGATGTATTCAAGATTAAATCTTTTCCAAAAGTGTTGTTTGATACACTCCACACGTTGGTAGCGCTCCAGACGGTTGATGCTGGCATCAGTGACCTGCGGATTTGGAACTGATATTAGCGATCGTCCAATGAGGAAATGAGAAGGAGTAAGGGCAGAGAAGTCGAGAGGATTAGTGGAAAGAGGAGT
This sequence comes from Ochropleura leucogaster, assembly GCA_958449745.1. Classification (NCBI taxonomy): domain Eukaryota; kingdom Metazoa; phylum Arthropoda; class Insecta; order Lepidoptera; family Noctuidae; genus Ochropleura; species Ochropleura leucogaster. The sequence continues at coordinate 44,844 of OY288220.1, read as the reverse complement.
GAGGGGCCTGGAATTCAAAATTGCCTCTATTTGAGTTAGGCACGTAGCCATTTCTTCGTAAGTGAAATGAGTAAGCTGCAAAAGTCTTTTTAAATGGTGCTTAGCTGAACGAACCGCAGCTTCAGCAAGACCGTTAAAGTGCGGCGAATACGCCGGTGCAAACTTGAACTCTATTCCCTCCTGAGCTATTTCGAATGCAACATCAGAACCCTGTAAAAACGCATATAATTCATTACACGCTCCGACAAAGTTAGTACCGTTGTCGGACAAGATAGTACGTGGCCTACCGCGACGAGCGACAAAACGGTTTAAGGCAGCTTTATAGGCCTCTTTAGAGAGGTCTATGACAAGTTCGAGGTGCACAGCTTTTGTAGCCATGCAAACAAAAATGCACAGGTAGGACTTAATCAGTCTGGATCCCCGACCTTTCCGGTCAGATATCAAAATAGGCCCAGCATAGTCGACACTACTATTAAAAAAAGGAAATTCTAAATTGCTTCTTGTGTTGGGTAATTGTCCCATGATTGGTTGCACATTTTGAGCTTTAAACCTAAAGCATTTAAGGCATTTATTTACCGTCAGCTTGGAGAGATTTCTGCCTCCCAATGGCCAATAAGTTTGACGTATAGTCGCTAAAAGCAATTGTGGACCAGCATGTAGTAGCTTTTTATGTTGCATTTGAAATAATAACTTTGTCAAATGATGCTTACTACACAGCAAAATTGGATGTTTCACGTCATATTCGTACGGGGAATTATCTAGTCTGCCCCCTACACGAATAATGTTGTCACAGTCTAGAAAAGGAGTCAGAGAAATTAGCTTATTTTTACGTGACAACGGCTTCCCAGATTTGAGGACAGCGTACTCATGCTGGAACATTTCAGATTGAGCTACACGTAATATAAGTGAAAGGGCATTTTTGAGTTCTTCAACAGAAAGAGAGCCCATTAACTTAGAATTAGTATTCTTTAAATTGTAAATAAATCTTAGAGTATAAGCTACGATACGTTGTAAATAATTAAAATTAGAATATTTATGAATTAATTGTTGTACAATTGAACTACATGTTAGGTTAATACTAGAATTGTTATTGCTATTGTGACTATCCACTATATTAGAAATTACTTCAGGTAGATCCGGTTTCCCGTGTTTATTAGGCTGTAACGGCCACGTGTTTTCATTATTTAATAAAAATGGTGGGCCTGACCACCAAAGTGCAGAATCGCTGATAAGATCAGCCTTCAGCCCTCGAGAGACAAGATCCGCCGGATTGTCCTTAGACGGCACGTATCTCCACTTATAACCCGAGCTACATTCTTGAATCTCGTTTACACGATTTCGAACGAACGGCTTTAGTTGTTGAGATGGTGTAGCCAACCATCCCAGCACGATTGTGGAGTCACACCAATATTGGAATTTGTGTATTGGTAACGTGAGAGAATCCTTAACCTTTGTGCACAACCTGGAACCTAACAGAGCTCCACACAGTTCTAGCCGTGGAATAGTAGTAGGCTTGACTGGTGCCACACGGCTTTTGGAAGTTAACAGATGGACAGTGACCGTTCCTGAACTACATACAGAACGAATGTATACACATGCGCCGTAAGCCCTTTCAGACGCATCTGTGAATACATGAACTTCATGGGTTTCCGAATTGTTACCTAAAATCCATCGTGGAATTTTTAGTTGATTTAAACAAGGCAAAGTATTCGCAAATAATAACCATGAGTCTGCTACTTCCTGCGACACATCGTCATCCCATTCACATTTGTTCAACCAGAGTGTCTGCATCAATATTTTTGCTTCGACAATGCAGGGACTTACCAAACCTAGTGGGTCAAATATTTGGCTAATTACAGACAAAATATATCGTTTTGTTATTTTATTATTAGGTTCAATATTAATAGAAAAAACTAATTTATCAGAATTGCATAACCAATGTACTCCTAAAGTTTTAGAAGGAGTATTATTGCTGTTATCTGAAAGATCTAGTATGGCATGGGTTGATTTATTTAGAATATGTAATTCTTTTAAAATTTCTGAGCTGTTAGATTGCCACTTTCTTAAATTAAATTGCGCTGATGCCAGGACAGACATAGTTTTCCTACATAAATCTTGCGCACCTGATATGGTGTCTGAACCACTGAGAAAATCATCCACGTAAAAATCATGTTGGATGGAACGCTTTACTACAGGGTTCGTTATCGTATCAGCTAGACTAACCAAACATTTAGTAGCCAAATATGGAGCAGACGCTGTACCGTACGTTACCGTATTTAATGTATACGTTTTTAATGGCTCTGTAGGGGTTTTACGAAAAATAATCTGCTGTAATGGTCGTTGAACGGGGTTGATTTCGATAGCGCGATACATTTTTTCTATATCCGCTGAAATCACGAATTTATGCTGTCGAAAACGCAACAAAATGGATAGCAAATCGTCTTGAACCGTTGGGCCTACAAATTGCAAGTCATTGAGGGATATCCCTGTTGTAGTTTTGGCCGATGCATCAAACACGGTGCGTAGCTTAGTCGTAACACTAGACTCGCGTACGACCCCATGATGTGGCAAATAGTAGTTTACTTCGCCGTTCGATTTTATGCTAGAATTTTCGGTCATATGACCTAAACTTTCGTACTCTGACATGAACTCAAAGTACATCGACTTGAATTTATGGTCACGTTCAAATCTTTTTTCTAAAGATAGAAAACGACGTTTCGCAATACCGTATGAATCTCCTAGTGCAGAAGGATCAGACTTAAAAGGTATTGTAACCACAAAACGACCGTCGTCCTTACGCTTTGTATTATTGTAAAAACTATCTTCGCATGCCCGTTCTTCTAAAGAAAGGGAATGCTTTTCAGGAACTGAATCCAGTTCCCAAAATTTAGATAAATCTGTACTGGGCTTGGTTTTAGCAAGGTTACAAAAATGTGAATGAGACGTATGTGAGTGACATCCTGTGCCTGAAACTAACCATCCTAACCTACTCTCACATAACCTTGGTTGATTCTTACCTAGCTTTATGTGATTGGCTAATATTACGCTCCAAAAAACATCTACACCGACTAATATATCCACAGCTGAGGGAATGTTGAATGTTGGATCCGCCAACTGTAGACCTACAGGTATGGTTATGTGTTTTAAATTTATTGGAGATGATGGCAAAACATGAGTGATTTCTGGTAAAATTAAACAGTCAATGTTTACCGAATAGTCACCGCCAATGGATTCAATTGTGAGGTTGCAGGTTTGTGCACTAGTGCTAGTTTGGTTACCTACACCTGTTATCGTGGAGCCCGTGTCATTTCGGGACAAACGCAGCTTGTTACATAGGTCGTCTGTAATAAAGTTGGCTGTACTGCCGTTATCCAGCAGGATACGGGCGTCGCACCTCTCACCATTGCTATTCACCGCCGTCACCATCGCTGTGGAAAGTAAAACAAACGAGCGAGTATTTGGTACGATAGTAGCCGAAGCGTTAGCAGAAAGAGCAATACTTTCTGTCGTACTGGGCATTGGATTTTGCATGGGAGGGGGTTCTGTTCGTTCCATGTGCAGTAGGGTGTTATGTCTAGCTGCACAGTACTTACAGCGCGTGATTCTACACCTTTTTTCATTGTGACCCAATCTTAGGCAGTTCAAGCAAACTTTGAGGTCTTTGGCCTTTTTAAGACGATTCTCTATTGTTAACCTTTTGAAAGAGTCACAAATGTAAAGAAAATGATCGCCGGAACACATAGGGCATGTAAATTTATTTTTATTAGGATTAGTGTTGTTACTTTTATTTGTAGTACCCTGTGAAACTATAGCAAAACTTTTTGGTTTACTATTATTATTGTTTGTTCTATTGTGTTTATTATTATCTTCTAATGTTTCCAGCAAATCAGCTTTATTATTTATAAAAGTAGTAAATTGAGCAAGTGTAGGTTTTCCTGACAATGTATTACGAAACTCTTCCCAATATCTACTAGTGCTCGCATCTAATTTAACTGACATCATATATATAATAATAGTATCCCAATGCTCCGTGGGCTCATTCAAGTTCTTGAGCGCCCTTATGTTCTTACTAGTCGTATCTATAAGACGTCGTAAAAGAACACTAGATTCAGTAGTGACTGGTTCAACCTCGAATAAAGCCTGCATGTGTTTATCAATGAGAAGACGACTGTTATTGTATCTTTCACACAATAAGTCCCATGCTAATTGGTAATGATCCGCTTTAAAATCAATATTTTTTATGACTTCGGCTGCCTTGCCTTTTAAAGAAGCGCGTAAATAATGGTACTTATTTATATTGTCTACGCAAGCACTGTCATGAATTAAGGAAATAAATGTGTCTCTATACTCAAGCCAATTCTGAAAACTGCCATCAAAGTGCGGTAAATCAATTTTGGGTAACCTAATAAAATTATTTTTAGTCCCACCTGACATTGCTGCCTCTGACCTTGCCTCAGAATACGCGGAGTCGCGACGTTGACGCTTGCCATCCAATCCGGGCAGCAAACTTCGCGCCACGGCCACCAGCGAGTAGTACTGCTGCTCAAACCGGTCCCTCGTCGCGTAAGCCTCATCTGGCTTGTCCGAAGAAACTTCGATCTCCGTCTGTAATTCATCAAATTCGGTGTACAAGGCGTTAAATTTGTCGAAGCGGGTTTCTAGCTCGATGATTTGCAAGTTTGAAAGTGTGTCACAGCTTTGAAGAACATTCAAATAAGCACTGAAGGTTGTAAGCTTGGCTTTCATCGAGCTGCGTTTTTTCACCAACTTGTCAGCCATTTTGCAATCGGAAAAAATAATGACTTAGCAGAAAATTTAAAAAATTAAAATAAGTAGCGGTTAAAAAAAATATGCCACTGTGCTATTACGCTAAAACAAGCTAGCTAATGGAAAGCGGTGCGCCAAACAACAACCAAAGGAATAAAAATAATCCGTTACTTGTACATAGTTTTGTTAAGTCACGCTCATGCAATATGAAACGTTAAGAACTCAATTAACTTGAAATAATGTTAGGAAAAGACGATTATATAATGAAAGTAGCTAGTTAACCAACTCAATAGGGCAATGAATGGGAACTCTTAGAAAAACAGCGTTATAAACCTATAACCTGTATATAAAAGAAAAGAAGACTGGAATAACGGTGATAAAAGGAATAATTGGAACGATCTCACGAATATCCGAATCCTTATCCGCAAAGTCCAGGTTGCGACTTCAAATCTCCAACCGTAGTCGACGATGACACTGCTTTTTTCAAACGTTGTGACGCGGGGTCAACGTTCTCGAACGCGCGAGACGCTTGTTCTTGTTCTCGTAAAAAACTAATTCTCCTCGCTGTGTTGTTTTCTTGCGAAGGACCATATGTTGCGTTGTATTTTCGATAGCTGTGCGGGAGAGCAGTCTAATCAAACTCGTGGACTGATTAATATAGTTTTTACTCGATAAATGGAAAAATATACAAAAGGTAACGCGGTGTCTCCGCCGTGGTAAAATGTGAAGTCCGGAGCGGGACGCGATGCGAGCGCGGTGTCGTCCGCGCCGCTCCCCCGCACCCCTCACCGCCGCGTAGACCCGCCGCCGGCCCTCCGCCCGCGCGCGCCGCCTCAGCCGCCGCGCACCTCCAGTCCGTCGCCAGGATGTCTTGTATAGACACTACTTCTTAATGTATTTTTATTTCATTACTTACAATATTTTACTTTTGTTATTTGTATTTTAGCATTATTTATTTGATAGTCAATGTATATTTTCAATATATAATCTTTTATCAAACTTTTTTAAACTATTTGTTATTGTATCATTTTCCAAGCTAATTAATATTTTGGATTTTGTACAGTCGATTTTTCCTGATTTGACACAACTTGACAAGCTCACTAGAGTTGACCCACTGCCCAGTAAAACTCCAGTCACTTTCTTACGAAAGCGACTCCAGTTCCCGATCTCCATTGAGCCAACCCCAGCGGCCCGCTCAATGCGTCTGCAATCTGGTTGTGTCAAATCAGCCATCTCTGTATACGCGGAAGTGGGCACATCGACAACTTTAGCAATATGCAATTGATGCTCTAGCGAATGCGTCCCACTTCCGACGTACCGGGCAATCGTTGCTGAATGCATTGTGCTGGTGCTCCCCCAGCTTGGCTCTGGTGCAGTTAACGCACACCGCTGCTTCGCCGACCTGTCTGACCGGGCAGTCCGCATTGAGGTGTGGGCCACCGCAATGGCTGCACAGATCGGCTGGCTCCGTACACAGGCGTTTGCCGTGACCGTATGCCAAGCAGCGGGTACATTGCACCAGAGGCGTCTGATCTTCGACGCGCACTCTCTGCAGGTCTATCCGAAGTTTGCCTCCTTCGAGTGCCCTCCTCCAGATTGCTGGGTTGACACTCAGCACAATGCTATTCACGTGCGGGTTCCTAGTCTTACGTCTGTATTTAATGCTCATTCTGTGGTCCTCGTCCTCGAGGCCGTGAAATATCTCCCGGTTCTGGTTCTTAAGGGCCCTCAGCACTTCATCGTCACTGTGTACCAGCAACACGTCCCTAAGAACCAGAAGCGGGTCTCGATTTTTCACTTCCTCGACGACGAGGTTTTCTCCAGCCGCCTGTAATCGCGCTTTAAGTTTGGTTCTCTCATCCCTAGTAGCGCACCCCATTATAACCCTCTGGTCTTTGGCTTTTCTAACCCTCTCAACGCGCACCCAGCCCTCCTTCGCGTCCGCTGCTTTTCTCACCCTTTCGAGAATTTCGTCCGCCGTATCCATCTCCTGTGTTGAGGAGACGACCACGGAGTGAAGCGTCGTACGCTCCAGGGCCTGAGCCCCGGTGTGGCTCTTAGTGACAGCCGCAACACTCGCGTAGGTGGTCTCCCCAACAGTTTCCCTGCTGGCCAGACTGTCTCGGAGTCTCTCGAGTTTCTCGGAGTTGTCCTTTAACTCCGAGATATGCTCCTTTAGGGTGTTAAGGAGCTCAGCCTGTCCTGCAAGGATTTCGGTGGGGACGGGTTGGGGACTGGGGTCAGCAGCGGGCGCGGAAACCGGTACGGCTGAAGGCGCGAGAGGGGTCCTGTCCCGCTCTGACTCTTTCACCAGCTCAAAAAGCCTGTTTATGGCTTCGAGCACCGCAGTCTTAATCTCGGCCTTGAGGTTGCGAGAGTTGCCCAAGTTGACCTTAGCCTTGCTCAGGCAAGCTCTCGCCTCCGCAGTGCGACTGGGGTACCCGGCCTCAGGCTTCTTGAGCGGGCGAGAGTAATCCGCAGTAGCTAAGCGCGCTGCCGGGACAGCAGAGCCCTCTTGCGTGGCGGAAGGAGATTTGTCTCCGAAGGAGATTCTCCTTCTCGCAATAGCAGACGAAGGCCCCACTTTCTCCGGCGAACGCGATGAGCTACGCGACCTAAGAGTCTTCACGGTGCTGGATGGGGTGCGAAACATGTTTAAAACGGTTTAAAAATATACCCCTGTAGAGAGGAGGTCAATGTAAAAATATCTTTTAAAAACAGAGAGAACACGACACTTGGTACTTCTGTGTTCCTGTAAAGGGGGTAACACAGAAATATAATAAGAATTTAAGACAAACAAGTAACACAGAAATGAATAATTAAATATTGTCAATTAAAATAACTAAAAAGCCTTAGCAGCTAGGTCAAAATAATAATAAAATGTCGATTTTGAGCCGTTTTACCCTTAAAAACCTATCTAACAGCGAAAAATAGAAAAAACAGAGGTTAGAGAAGCTAAATTGAATGAAATAAAAATATGACTGCCGACCACCCCAGCCTTCCTATACACTATAGGGTGGGTGGGCGGGGATTTTTATTTCGAGCTAGGCCCTCGACCGAGGTGTCCAGAGACGCGTCTCCGCGCGGGCTAGCCGATTATGGAATAAAACTTATTGTCGGTGGAACAAAAATTTTGGGTTTTGGTCAAAAAACCTAGTTTTTGAGCAAAAAATTTCGAAAAACAACCCCCAACCTGAATTTGGGTACACGGATCGCGGACCAAATTTCAGGGATGAAGGATGAGTACTATTGCAACTATAATCTACTGAAACAAAAACAAAAATTTTGAAAACAACGTAGATTTTGACTTTTTAAATTAAAAATTATTAAAAATGTTGATTTTCTAAGGGAAGTTTTTCAAGGGTGCGTAAATTCGGGTGCAAACCGGTCAGGTACTAAGCGGAAGCCTAGTTTTGTCTAAAATAGCTGAAAACAGCTTCAAAATCGGACCCTAAATAAGAAAGATATCGATACTTTTATGTTTTGCTTGTTCCCTTAGGTGGATTTTGGTACTTATAACGTTTCTGAGAAATTGACTAATATGAAAAAACAAACAGTTCTATTTCGAGCTAGGCCCTCGACCGAGGTGTCCAGAGACGCGTCTCCGCGCGGGCTAGCCGATTATGGAATAAAACTTATTGTCGGTGGAACAAAAATTTTGGGTTTTGGTCAAAAAACCTAGTTTTTGAGCAAAAAATTTCGAAAAACAACCCCCAACCTGAATTTGGGTACACGGATCGCGGACCAAATTTCAGGGATGAAGGATGAGTACTATTGCAACTATAATCTACTGAAACAAAAACAAAAATTTTGAAAACAACGTAGATTTTGACTTTTTAAATTAAAAATTATTAAAAATGTTGATTTTCTAAGGGAAGTTTTTCAAGGGTGCGTAAATTCGGGTGCAAACCGGTCAGGTACTAAGCGGAAGCCTAGTTTTGTCTAAAATAGCTGAAAACAGCTTCAAAATCGGACCCTAAATAAGAAAGATATCGATACTTTTATGTTTTGCTTGTTCCCTTAGGTGGATTTTGGTACTTATAACGTTTCTGAGAAATTGACTAATATGAAAAAACAAACAGTTCTATTTCGAGCTAGGCCCTCGACCGAGGTGTCCAGAGACGCGTCTCCGCGCGGGCTAGCCGATTATGGAATAAAACTTATTGTCGGTGGAACAAAAATTTTGGGTTTTGGTCAAAAAACCTAGTTTTTGAGCAAAAAATTTCGAAAAACAACCCCCAACCTGAATTTGGGTACACGGATCGCGGACCAAATTTCAGGGATGAAGGATGAGTACTATTGCAACTATAATCTACTGAAACAAAAACAAAAATTTTGAAAACAACGTAGATTTTGACTTTTTAAATTAAAAATTATTAAAAATGTTGATTTTCTAAGGGAAGTTTTTCAAGGGTGCGTAAATTCGGGTGCAAACCGGTCAGGTACTAAGCGGAAGCCTAGTTTTGTCTAAAATAGCTGAAAACAGCTTCAAAATCGGACCCTAAATAAGAAAGATATCGATACTTTTATGTTTTGCTTGTTCCCTTAGGTGGATTTTGGTACTTATAACGTTTCTGAGAAATTGACTAATATGAAAAAACAAACAGTTCTATTTCGAGCTAGGCCCTCGACCGAGGTGTCCAGAGACGCGTCTCCGCGCGGGCTAGCCGATTATGGAATAAAACTTATTGTCGGTGGAACAAAAATTTTGGGTTTTGGTCAAAAAACCTAGTTTTTGAGCAAAAAATTTCGAAAAACAACCCCCAACCTGAATTTGGGTACACGGATCGCGGACCAAATTTCAGGGATGAAGGATGAGTACTATTGCAACTATAATCTACTGAAACAAAAACAAAAATTTTGAAAACAACGTAGATTTTGACTTTTTAAATTAAAAATTATTAAAAATGTTGATTTTCTAAGGGAAGTTTTTCAAGGGTGCGTAAATTCGGGTGCAAACCGGTCAGGTACTAAGCGGAAGCCTAGTTTTGTCTAAAATAGCTGAAAACAGCTTCAAAATCGGACCCTAAATAAGAAAGATATCGATACTTTTATGTTTTGCTTGTTCCCTTTTTTTTTTTTTTTTTTTTTTTTTTTTCGGGTGGGAAATCATCCAATGACTTCCCCCGCTCTGGGTGGAGCGGGGGGGCATGTCAGACTTGTACTGACTAAAACCCACCCATGTTTCTTCTATTGCCCTTTACGTTCCGAGGCCGCGGTATCTCTTTCGAACAACCCGCAACCCCGGCAGGCAGAGGCTCTGGCAAGCCCCTCTGCTTTGCTGACACTCTTTGAGGCGCGCGTGAAACACGAACGCGCCGTCGACACGGCCTGTCGTCAATCGACGGACGGACGGTGAACTACCCATTGCTCACCGCCCACAGGCCCGCATCTACGGTGGCCGGAAGTCGTCTCGCGGCGCCCGGCGCCATGGGCGTCTCCCGCGGCGGCTGGGTTGGGCAGATGTTCTCTCCCTCAAACGCCCGGCCACCTCCTTCGCTAACATTACTGCTTCGCAGAAGGTGGTGACCGCTTCCCATTCCCTCTCGCTCCGGACCATGGCCTGAACCAGGGCCGGACGCGAGAGATCGCCGCCGCCGATCGCCTCTACGAGGGCACGGCGGTGCTCCGCCCAAGCCGGGCAGATCGCCACTGTGTGCTCCACCGTGTCCTCCGGGCGATCGTCACAATGGTGACACCCGGGCGCTTCCTCCCGCCCGATGATGTGCAGGAACCTCCCGAAACTTCCGTGTCCGGTGAGGACCTGCGTCAGGCGGTAGGTGAGGACGCCATGACGCCTCTCCAGCCACTCCTCAAAGAGGGGACTTACCGCCACTATTGTGGCGTGCCCTGCACGGAGTTGCGACAGTCGCTCTCTCCATGCCACCATGAGATCGCACCGGAGGTCTGCCCGCCTAGCGGCAACTTGCCGCGGCAGTGGGTTTTCCCCCCGGTGTAGTGCCTCCGCGCGCCACTCAAACAGGCGCGCGAGGACTATCGCCTCCAGATCCCACGGTGGCAGTCCGGCAAGGAGGCTTGCTGCCTCGCCGGAGATCGTGCGGTAGCCCCGGACAAGCCGTATGGCCACCACCCTTTGGGGCGCGTTCAGATAGTGGGCGGCGCGCCGCCCTAAAGAACGCGCCCATACTGGGGCCCCGTAAAGGGCCATGGACCGCACGACTCCGGCATAGAGCCTACGGCAGGAGGCGTTTGGCCCCTTGAGGTTGGGCAGGAGCCGCTTGAAAGCAGCCCCCGTCCGCTCGAGCTTGGGAGCCAAACGTCGGAAGTGTTCGACGAAGTTCCACCGGCTGTCGAGGACGATTCCCAGGTACTTCATCGTCGACCCGACGCCGATGCGAACCCCTCCTACCGTCAACTGGGATCCCGACGGTGGCGTGTTTCCGCGGCCATGAAAAACCATGGCCTCGGATTTGTGCAAGGCCACCTCGAGACCCAGTAGCCGGATCCTCTCCACGACTATCTCAACCCCGCGTGTCATATTGTCAGCCGCCGCCTGGTGCGACCCCCCCTGAGCCAGGACGAGCGTGTCGTCAGCGTAGCAAACTACACTGACGCCGCTGGGGAGGTCGGCGCGCAGCACCCAGTCGTAACCGATGTCCCACAGGAGCGGCCCCAAGACCGATCCCTGCGGGACACCGCACGACATCTCTCGCCGGTTCCACTCTCCAGACGCCGGTTCCACTCTCCAGATTGCTTGTTCCCTTAGGTGGATTTTGGTACTTATAACGTTTCTGAGAAATTGACTAATATGAAAAAACAAACAGTTCTATTTCGAGCTAGGCCCTCGACCGAGGTGTCCAGAGACGCGTCTCCGCGCGGGCTAGCCGATTATGGAATAAAACTTATTGTCGGTGGAACAAAAATTTTGGGTTTTGGTCAAAAAACCTAGTTTTTGAGCAAAAAATTTCGAAAAACAACCCCCAACCTGAATTTGGGTACACGGATCGCGGACCAAATTTCAGGGATGAAGGATGAGTACTATTGCAACTATAATCTACTGAAACAAAAACAAAAATTTTGAAAACAACGTAGATTTTGACTTTTTAAATTAAAAATTATTAAAAATGTTGATTTTCTAAGGGAAGTTTTTCAAGGGTGCGTAAATTCGGGTGCAAACCGGTCAGGTACTAAGCGGAAGCCTAGTTTTGTCTAAAATAGCTGAAAACAGCTTCAAAATCGGACCCTAAATAAGAAAGATATCGATACTTTTATGTTTTGCTTGTTCCCTTAGGTGGATTTTGGTACTTATAACGTTTCTGAGAAATTGACTAATATGAAAAAACAAACAGTTCTATTTCGAGCTAGGCCCTCGACCGAGGTGTCCAGAGACGCGTCTCCGCGCGGGCTAGCCGATTATGGAATAAAACTTATTGTCGGTGGAACAAAAATTTTGGGTTTTGGTCAAAAAACCTAGTTTTTGAGCAAAAAATTTCGAAAAACAACCCCCAACCTGAATTTGGGTACACGGATCGCGGACCAAATTTCAGGGATGAAGGATGAGTACTATTGCAACTATAATCTACTGAAACAAAAACAAAAATTTTGAAAACAACGTA